>OY728138.1:1593831470-1602894366 GCA_963277665.1 Viscum album | reverse complement strand
CCGCCCACCCCCTGGACACCCCATACCCCCTGGACAGCCTCGCCACCCCCACCACCCCAGGACATCCCGCCCACCCCCCTGGACAACTCAGACCCCCTGGACAACCCCCCACCCCTGGAAATCCCCCCACCCCCTGAACACCCCTGAGCCCCTAGACAGCCCCACCACCCCCCGTGGACAGCCCTCCCACCCCATTGGACAGTCCGTACACCCCTGGATAGCCCCCCCCCCACCCACACCCTTGTGGACACCCACCCACTTCCCCTCAGATACCCCCATCCCCTCGAACACCCCCACCCCTAGAAAGCCCCCCCCACCCCTTGACACCCCCCGACCCCACTAGACAGCCTCACCACCCCTGTGGAAAACCCAAACACCCCCTGGACACCCCGATCACCCCCCTTGGAAAGCCCGCATACCCCCCCCCCCCCCCCCCCGGACTCCCCCTACCCCTAGACAGCCTGACCACCCCCATGGACTGCCCACCCACCTGGACACCCAGACCCCCTTGAAAGCCCCTCCACCCCCATGGGTAGCCCGCCCACCCACCCTGGACACCCTGTACCCCCCTGGACAGCCTTCCCACCCCCTGGACACCCCGCTCACCCCCCTTGGACAGTCCACCCACCCCCTGGAATCCCCTACCCCTAGACAGCCCGACCACCCCCATGGACAGCCCGCCCACATGGACACCCCGACCCCCCTTGACAGCACCCCACCCCTGGACACCTCTGACCCCCCTGGACGACCTCGCCCCACCTGGACACCCCGCACCCCCTGGACACTCCCTCCCCCTTGGGAAATGTATGTGATCACTCAAATTTTCTACTAAAATATAAAATTTCTTGGATCTAAAATTTATCCATCTCATGAATAATTCTCCTCCATAAGTGTACATGATCTTGTACACTCATGTATAGTTCTTTAGAGATATTTTGTTATAAATATAGTATTTTTTTGTCTTTTATATTATGATTCTCATATAGAGTAGTGTGTTAGTTATGGTTTCATATAAAGTGAACAATTCTCATTTACTTAAATATATTTTTGATGAAACTTTAATCTTATTGAATTGATTTTGATGAAATGACTTATAAAAATTATTTCTGTACATAATGGATAGAAGTTGGATATATGAAACCGATCAGATCTCAAGCGATTTTCAAAACAATCTGGAGATCTTTTTAGATTTTTCATTTCACAATGCTTCATATAGTGGTTGCATACACTGCCCATGTTCCATTTGTGTTGGAAGACCTTAGATGAGCCATGAAGAAGTCAGATACCACATAACCAAATATGGTTTTCAATAAAACTACTATGTGTGGTATCACAATGGGGAGAAAATGAAATATTAAATTGATAATGATCCAAATGAGAGGAATGGAGTGGAGAATTTGTTATATGACTGGTTTCCATTTGTTCATCATCATGAAAAATAAAGGGTTCCGACCTTATAAGACTTCGATATGAGCACACATGATGCGTCTTATGGAAATGATGAGGTTGTTAGGATGAAAAAAATTGAATGATGCTGCCACGACTCTAATATATCGAAAATGTGATAAAATGAAAAGGCTAGAATTTTTAATCCAATTGTTTTATGGGAAAACTAAGTATGGGATTTCTAATAAAGAAATTTATTACATTCTCACCTTGTTGAAGTATTTACGTCCAGATGATTCAGATATTCCCTAAAACCACTATATGGAATGTATGTTAGTTGAGAAACTTGGATTTTCAAGAAACAAAATTCATGCTTCCCCGAAAGATTGCAGTTTATTCTGGGAGGAAACCGCGGAACGAAATGATTGTTTAAAATGCGGAACATCCCACTGGAAGTCAAAATCTGATAGAACACCATCCCACATGCCACATAAAGTAATGTGGCACTTTTCATTGACCCCTAGACTCCATAATCTTTTTATGTCTGATGGAATACCAATAAAAATGATAAGACATGATACAGAGAGAAAGAATACTATTGATGAGTTGTTTCACCCTATAGATGGATTTTCATGACAGATATTTGATGCTCGATATCCTGATTTTTTATCTAAATTGCATAATGTGAGGCAGGGTCTTTCATACGATGGTTTTAATCTGTTTAGGCAGATGCTTACTGCACACAACACATGACTAGTTTTTGTACACATTTATAATCTTCCCCCATGGTTTTGTATGAAAAAACCTTTCACTTTCATGAGTATACTCATATTTGGCCCTTCTAATCCCAACATTGATATTGATGTATACATGAAACCTTTAATAAAAGATTTGAAACTTCTTTGGGATGTGGGTGTGTGCACATACGATGCATATTCGAAAGACATATTTTAGATGCATGCTATGATTATGTGGATGATCAATGATTTTCTAGCTTATGCAATGATGCCTGGATGTAGAATGAATGGAAAACTGTCATGTCCTATTTGTATGAAGAATACATGATCTAGAAGACTGAAACATCATTGTTGTTTTAGTTTTATGGTACATTGTCAATTTTTTCCAATGGACCATCCATATAGAAATAATCGTCGAAGATTTGATAATACCATAGAGACCGATGATCCCCCTCAGCGTATGTCTGGAACTGATGTGCTTAATGAATTGAAAGATTTTAGTTTTTCATTTGGGAAGGGTCAAATGAAATCTGGAAGAGAAAGAATTTTTCCACTGAAACCTGTTACAATTGGAGGAAGAGGAGTATCTTTTTTGATTTCCCTTATTGGTCAACCAATTTTCAATGTCATTTCTTAGACGTAATGCACATTCAAAATAATATATTTGAAATTTTTCTTTCGATACTCATAAATGTTAAGGGAAAGAAAAAAGATGATTTACGATCTTGGCGTGACTTGGGGGATTGGGGCATCAAACCAGAATTGCATCATGTGCGTATCAGTGAAAATAAATGGCAAGTTCCATGTGCTTCTTATGTGATGACACCTATGAAAAAAAACAATTTCTAAATGTATTAGAGACTGTAAGATTTTGTGATGGCTATTCAATCAACATATCTAAATGAGTCAACCGAAGAGATTTGAAGATAAAATATTTGAAGACTTGTGATTATCACATTCTTTAGCATGAGTTGATTCCAATATAAATCCATCATCTTTTGTCCAATAATGGAAGGGTGACTGTTATTTGGTTGTGCCATTTGTTTAGAGATCTTTGTGCTAAGAAGTTGTCAAAGTATTTCCTGCAAAAAATGTTGATAGATGCCCTGTTAATTTTGTGTGAGTTGTATAAAATATTTCCTCCATCATTTTCACATGCATGATGCATCTGACTGTCCATATTCCCAATGAAATACTTCACGAAGGACCTGTTTCTTTTCATTGGATGTATCCAACTGAAAGAAATATATACACATTAAAGTCTTATGTCTGAAATAGGAATCATCTCGAAGGTTCTATCATGAACGGTTTCTTGGCTCAAGAATGTATGTATTTCTGCTCAATATATTTTTCTAATATTACTACAAGAATGAAAAGACCAATGAGAAATGAAGAATAATAGTATGAGAAAATTGATCCCAGTTTTCCATCACTTCTTCAAATAGGAGGAATTGCTGGATCATATACATTGAATACATTAAGCCTTGAAGAGCGGGAGATGGCACATCGCACAGTTTTGTTCAACTGTGATTTTTTTGATGACTACACAAGGTAACTAAATTGAATATGTATATCTTACATATATATATCTATTAATCTATTCGTATTTTTTATCTATAGGGAACATAAAACAATGATAAATAGAAATCATCGTTCGTTATCTTTGAGAAGACGGGAGTCTTTGTATAGCAAAGAGTTTTCTTCTTGGTTAAAATTGAAGGTATATATATTACCGTTTAAAATAATTAAATAAATTTTTAATTAAGTTTAATATCCATTTATATTTCAGGTATTGAGTTTTCCTGCTGACTCTGTCTCTGAGGAAATAAGATCTTTGGATTTTGGTCCTAATACCGTGGTTCGTGACTGTAAATCAATTGTTATCAATGGGTACAAGTTTATTGTCATTGAATGAGAAAAGAACATGATAACACAACATGATGGTGTTATGATTACTGCCACATCAAATTGTTATGCCAGTACATAAGATAGTAGACCATGATTTGAAAATGTAGGTTATTATGGAGTCATTGAAAAAATAGTAATATTGGATTATTACTCTCATGGATGAGTCACGATGATGAAATGACATTGGTTTTATTTGATGATGAGATAGGGCACATTTATTGATGATTTTGGATTTTGAGTAATTAATATGACTCGTACTCTTGCTACTGAAGAACCATATGTATTGGCATCAATGGATAAACAAGTTTTTTATGTGAAAGACCAACTTCGACCTGAATTTTGTGTCATAGTAGAAGTAATTCCTAGATCTATTTTTGATGATGGTGATGCTAGAATTGACACTGTCTCTACTGCCATTGGAAGCAATCAATTTATTTCTTTTGATAACTCTAATAGCTAAATTGTCAGAGTTGATTGTATACCTGAAGTTATGGTGGAAAATATATAGAATCATCCATCCATTTTCTCAATTCTTTTGGTTTACCTTGATTTGGGTTGTTAAGGTTAGTACTATTAAAATTGATTTAATATTGATTACAAATAGGTTGTATCTAATTTGACCGTTATCTGTGTTTTCAATGTTTATCGGTTGGAATTTTTATTTGAATTACATTTTGTAATTTGATATAGAACGGTATTTAAACCTACAAACCCATCATTTATAACTTGGTGAAAATTTCAATGATTCAACTATGATTTGTATAAAATTTGTAGGACTCTAAGACCTATCTTTAACATTTGACTAGGTAATGAACATGATGGTTTGTATTCTTCTACAAAACATGTATTGAAACCTGCATTATCTACCTCAGCTAAAGAAATTAAATTTTTCATTAATTTTGACAACCGTTTCACCATTTATGAATCTTGAAGAATCAATGTTTCATGATTTTAATAGACTGATGACACTTAATAAATAATGATCCTACTAAAAATTATATTTTTTCCTCTCATTTATTTTGTTTTTTGGGTTATACATTAGTTATACTTTTCTATTTACATCCATATTTGTTTTCAAATGCATGAAAATGAAACCAATTTAAGAGAGGCGACGAAAATAGATTATGGAAAATAGTTTTCGCATGGCTAAGCTAGGCATTCCACCACTGGTGCCTACAGTGAGTACTTTATTTCAAATATATTTATTTAAATAATTTATAATTTCATGTGATTAATTTTTTTAAACGTTTTTTCAGGATCCATCTATTAGGTGACAATTATTCTATGAGAAGACTATTAGTGGTCCCAGTACTCGGTGTGTTCATACAAGGGGGGTGTTATGGGAGCTAGACGATCTGGTCGGCATACCCGATTAGACTCTACCCCTCCCACTGACATAACATCCATCCCACATTCTGATCCCGGTGTGCCATTAGGGACACACGGGATATTTAGACCTCCCATGTTTTTACCACCCTTTAAATCTAAGCCTCCTCACACGTCTGTACCATATCCGATGATGATTCCCACTACCCTCGCAGGTATACTTATACAAAACTAACAAATTGTTACCCCATTATTTATTTTCATTATAACATGTATTGATAAAATATTTTTTTTATTTCCTAATAGATACATCTACTGATAGGAGGCGGGTGTGGGGGCATACACGCGTGCGTTCGGTGTGGAACCTCCACACACAGTTGATGGTGGACTACAATGAAGATAGTCAAATGATTGAAAAATCAGGGCAGTAATGTCAGAGTTTTTTAGCGATGCTTGTCAAATACTCCGACATCATTCCTATCAGTCAGCTCTCATGGAGACAGCTGGAAAATGAAGTCAAGGATAAATCCTAGGTAGAGATATGGGTAAAAAAATCTGTTGTATTTAATTAAATATATTAATTTTTGTATTTATATGAATTAATATTTTGGTTTCAACTTCGGTTTAATTTCATTGATGGTGAGGGTGCACGACCAGCACGTCTAAAGGATTTAGGCGAGCTTTAGAGATATTATAAGCATGGTTTGTACATTGGCTGGCATGATAGAGTGGGTATAGAGTCAGAGGTGGTCCCTGTCGTGGATGATTTTCCATTAGAATAGTACCGACAGATGATTACTCATTGGGAGACTATCCAATTTATGGTATTAATCAAATTATAAGTACTTAAATGAAAAATTTCATATTTTTCGTTAATACTAATTATTTAATTTTATTTAGCATGCATCTAGAAGAAATAAAAAAACATTAACACTAAGAAATACATCCACATATTGGGATGTACTACGATGCCAGAACATGATAGAGAACTAGTATGACAGTTTATAATCTTTCTTTACGACTTTCACTTTCAATTGCTTCCTCTGTAATTTATTCAATTGCTAAAGTTGTTATATAATTTTAGTTATTCAATGACTATTTTTTGGTATCCTATTTTTAATTATGTTTTCTTATATTCAATGTCATTATAGAGGCATAAATTGAATATAGAAGGATGTGTGCCTCGAGAAAAATTGTTTTTCTTGAGTAGAAAGAAGAAAGATGGAAGTGCAGTTAATGAACTAACTCAGCAGCAGATTTTAAGTTTTACTTTGTAGATTTAAGATTATAATCTCAATTTTTTATCTTAATAATCTAATTATATTTGTAATAGGATACTTTAGAGGTCCTTGATGCCTAGGAACCAGACAATTTTGGACCAAACGATCACTTACATCAGGTGTTGGGATATGAGCACCCTGGTAGAGTACGTTGCCGGCTTGGGAAAAGTATAATTCTAACGAGGTATTGGCCCTCCTCAGGTATGATTTGTAGTGCCACCGAGTTTTAGCAGGTTAAGGCACAGGCAGAACAGGCTGAAAAAAGGGCCACAGAGATGGCAGCATAGTCTGCTATGGAAAACACTACATTTATGAAACTAATGGAAGCTTTACGTCCAACACTTCCACCAGAGGCCATCACTTCTTGTGAGTAATATATTTCATCGATGTGTTCTATATATGGTGCACCAGGTGGTAGTTCTAGTGGTGGTCGAGATGATGGCGAGGAGGAGGCCAAGGCAGATGAGGAGGAGGGTGAGGAGGAGGTCGAGGCGGAGGAGGAGGGTGAGGAGGAGGCCGAGGTAGAGGAGGAGGGCGATGAGGAGGCTGTGGCTGAGTAAGAGGGCGAGGAGGAGGGAAGGGATGATTATGGGGACGACGATGAGGATGAGGGTGAGGTTGAATATGATGGTGATGATAGTGATGGTGATGAGGGACAGATTGATCTGTTACATTTTTGGATGATATTACTGACCTTTGATGTTTATTGATTTGTTGTGTCTGAATATATGTGTGATTAGGTTGGCCACATTATCTTTATTTTTTACCTATAAATAATAAAACATGATTTGATGATTTGCTGTGAAATCCCCCTATTTTAATGAAATTGTAAATATTTAGTGGAATTTAGCTAATTGGTGGTCTGATTAGAAGTTGAAATAATGAAATTATTTTTTTAACCTTGAAAGAATTTTCTTTGAAAATATGTAAATATCATCCCATGAACCCGGGACATCCCCCCTAAGAGCTCCCCAGACAGCCCCCTGGACAGCCCCCCACCCTCCTTCCTGGATCCCGAACAGCCCCCCCACCCTTCTCCCTGGACCTTGGACAGCCCCACAGACAGCCCCTGGATAGCCCCCCGGACAGCCCCCCAGACAGCCCCCCAGACAGCCCCCCAGACAGCACCCCAGACAGCCCCCTCCTCCCTGGACCCCAGACAGCCCCCAGACAACCCTTCGGACAGCCCCCCATCCTCCTCCCTGGACCCCCGGACAACCCCCCCCCCCCCTCCATGGACCGCGGACAACCCCCACCCTCCTCCCTGGACCCCAGACCCCCCCTCCTTCCTGGACCCCCGGACAACCCCCCGGACAGTCCCCCCCTCCTCCCTGGACCTTAGACAACCCCTCAGATATCCCCCGTGAAAGCCCCCACCCTCCTTTCTGGACCATGGACAGCCCCCCAAACAACCCCCCGGACAACCCCCCTCCACCCTCCTCCCTAGACCCCAAAGAGCCCCTGGACATCCCCCCGGACATCCCCCCCCCCACCCTCCTCCCTGGACCCCGGACAACCCCCCCCCCACCCTCCTCCTTGGACCACGGACAGCCCCCCAGATAGCCCCTAGACAGCCCCCCCGGATAGCCTCCCACCCTCCTTCTTAGACCCCAGATAACCCCCCTCCTTCCTGGACCCTAGACAACCCCCACCCTCCTCCTACCATGCATAACCCCAGCCACATATATCCTCATCCTCCACTGGGTACCTCACACAACTGTGTATCACCTACATCATCACACCAATCACCACATCATAAGGTCATTGATCCCAATCTAATCTCTCTTCCAGATTCACCCTAAATCCCATTCTAATTAACATTTCATTGCTATTACTTCGGTATAAAGCACGGACCACCTATCTTGATTCTGGAGACAATCGCACTCTAAATTCGTCATTTCGGATCCCAATCTAATCTCTCTTAAATATTCACCCTAAATACCAACATAAAATAGGATTTTAGAGATTTGGAAGAAGATGAGAGAAGAGTGCAAACCCTAATCGAAAAGAGGAAGCAAGGATATGATTTTAAGAAAAAACAACAAACATTCATAAAACTGACCAAACGCTTTCTTATTGTATTGATACTTTAGCACAAGGATCCATGGGTCATTTTTGACATGTGCGAGTCAACCTCATCTCAATCCAAGGTATGGTGTGGCCGATACCACTCAAAGTGTCTCAATTTTATTTGAATTAAACAATATTTTAAGTGAAAACAAGAACTAGAATACAGAAAACCAACCAAATGCATTTGTATTCTCTTGATACATTAAGAAAAGGATACATGGGTCATTTGTGACGTGTACGAGTCAACCCTGCCTCAATCTGAGGCACAGTGTGGCCGGTACCACTCAAACTGTCTCACGTTTATTTGAAATGGACAAGATTTTAAGTGAAAACAACAACTTGCATATGGAAAACTGACCAAACACATTCAGATTCTATTGATACTTTAGGAAAATTATCCATGGGTTATTTTTGATGTGTATGATTCAAAATATCCTCAATATGAGGCATGGTGTGGCTGGTATTACTCAAACTGTCTCACTTTTATTTGAAATGGGTAGGATTTTAAGTGAAAACAACAACTTGCATATGGAAAAACAACCAAATGCTTTTTGATTGTATTGATACTTCAGTAAAACGATCCATGGGTCATTTGTGACGTGTAAGAGTCAACCCCACATCAATATGAGGCATACTGTGTCTGTTATCACTCAAAGTGTCTCTCCTTGGTTTAAAATGGACACTATTTTAAGTAAAAACAACACACATTCAGAAAACACACCAAACGTATTCTGATTGTGTCGATAATTTAGAACAAGGATCCATGGGTCATTTTTGACATGTACGAGTCAACCCTGTCTCAATCCGAGGGATGGTGTGGTCGTTACCACTCAAAGTGTCTCACTTTTATTTGAAATGGACAACATTTTTAGTGAAAACAACAACCTGCATACAGAAAACCAACCAAATGGATTTGGATTCTATTGATAATTTATGACAATGATCAATGGGTCATTTTTGATGTGTAAGAGTCAAATCCGCTTCAATCTGAGGCACGATGTGGCCGGTACCACTCAAACTGTCTCACTTTTATTTGAAATGGATAGGATTTTAAGTGAAACCAACAACTTGCATACGGAAAACCGACCAAAAACTTTTTGATTGTATTGATACTTCATAAAAATAATCTATTGGTCATTTTTAACGTTTTCGAGTCAACCTCGTCTCAATCTGAGGAACAGTGTTGCAGGTACCACTCAAAGTGTCTCACTTTTATTTGAATTGGGCAGCATTTTAAGTGAAACCAACAACTGACATATAGAAAACCGACCAAAAGCATTAGGATTTTGTTGATACTTTAAGAAACCGATCCATGGGTCATTTCTGACATGTACAAGTCAACTCTGCCTCAATTTGAGTCACGGTGTGGCCGGTACAACTAAAACTGTCTCACATTTATTTGAAATGGACAAGATTTTAAGTAAAAACCAAAACTTGCATACGGAAAAATGACCAAACACATTCATATTTTGTTGATACTTTATGAAAATGATCAATGGGTCATTTTTCAAGTTTAAGAGTCAACTCTTCCACAATCTGAGGCACGTTGTGGTCGGTACCACTCAAACTATCTAACTTTTATTTGAAATGGACATGATTTTAAGTGAAAACAACAACTTGCATATGAAAAACTGACCAAATGCTTTCTGATTGTATTGGTAGTTCATGAAAATGATCCATAAGTCATTTTTGACGTTTAAGAGTCAACTACACATCAATACAAGGCACGGTGTATCCGGTATCACTCAAAGTGTCTCTCTTTGGTTTAAAATGGACACTGTTTTAAGTAAAAACAACATAAATTCATAAAACTAAACAAACATATTCTGATTGTGTTGATACTTTATAACAAGGATCCATGGGTCATTTTTGACGTGTATGAGTCAACCCCATCTCAATCCAAGGGATAGTGTGGCCATTACCACTCAAAGTGTCTCACTTTTATTTGAAATGGACAACATTTTAAGTGAAAACAAAAGCTTGCATACAGAAAACTGACCAAACACATTCGGATTCTATTTATACTTTATGAAAAATATCTATGGGTCATTTTTAACATGTATGATTCAACGCCACCTCAATCTGAGGCACGGTGTGGCCAGTACCACTCAAACTGTCTCACTTTTATTTCAAATGGATAGGTTTTTAGTGAAAACATCAACTTGCATACAAAAAACTGGCCAAACGCTTTCTGATTGTACTTATACTTCAAGAAAACATTCCATGGATCATTTTTGACATGTACGAGTCAACCCTGCCTCAATCCAAGGCATAGTGTGGCCGGTATCACTCAATGTGTCTCTCTTTTGTTTAATATGGACACTGTTTTAAGTAAAAACAACCGAAATTCAGAAAACTGACCAAACATATTCTGATTTTGTTGATACTTCATCACAATTATCCATGGATAATTTGTGATGTGTTTTAGTCAACCCCATCTCAATCCAAGGGACGGTGTGGCTGGCACCACTCAAAGTTTCTCACTTTTATTTGAAATGGACAACATTTTAAGTGAAAACAACAACTGGCAAACGGAAAAATGACCAAACGCATTCATATTCTGTTGATACATTAGGAAAACAATACATGGGTCATTTGTGACGTTTAAGAGTCAACCTCATCTCAATATGAGTCATGGTGTGGCCAATACCACTCAAACTATCTCAATTTTATTTGAAATGGAGAGGATTTTAAGTGAAAACAACAACTTGCATTCGGAAAACCAATCAAACATATTCGAGTTGTGTTGATACTTTAGCACAAGGATACATGGTCCAGGCTCACACAGCCTACTTCTCATTTGAGTAAATACTACCCCTATTCTAAAACACATGACATTTAATATTCCATTCCCAACCTCAAATAGTGGGTTCAAGGACCAAACCACCCTTTGGGAACCCAATACCAAAGACATAATTGAATATTCATACCCACTACCCAAAATGGGGATTCATCTCACATCATACCCAGGAGACCTAATTACAATTAGCCACATACCCCCTTATTCCAATTGAAAAGTCTATGAAAAACATGTAGGCTATTCTTGTAACCCATCTCATATGTCGAGATTGGATAATGTTTCCCACTAACACATTAGGAACCATTTATACATAGATACATAGTCAATAGAGGAATATAAAAATCCTATGTGCTTCTTATTACTCATCTTAGGTCTAAGCACATGAACACTACCATTGTCTATCTTATGGGTATGATGATCCTTGTCCACTCTACCCAAGTTTTTCTGTTGGTTTTAAGATAGTCAACCCAAGACCATGAGTAAACATCCCATGTGCTTCATATAACATGTAGTATTTTTCTCTTGTGTGTATTGTTGTTGTGTTTTGAGTGAGGAGCGAATTCTAAATTTTGAATAATTTTATGGGTGTTATTGCTTTTCAATTCAAAATTTATGAATTCTGGATGTATTGTACTTTGGATGTATTGGTAATGAATTCTAAATTTTGAATACTGTTATGTGTATTGGATTCTCAATGTATTAGATTTTAATTTTGTATTGGTGTTATGGATGTTATTTCATTTCAATTCTAGATGTATTGGATTCTGGATATATTGGTTCTGGATTTTTCTCTTATGTTGTGGTTTGAGTGAGGAATGAATTCTAAATTTCTGAATTCTGGATAAATTTTAAACATCCCATGTAGGATTTTGGATTTTGGATGTGTATGTGTTCTTGCAGGTCATTGAGAGTTGCAGGTTGGACGGGGCTGCTGGCTACTGTGGAGCTGTTGGGATTCTGGCTGATGTGGTGCTGTGGTATATGTATACCAACGGTTTTCAAAACCATTGGTATAGAATATTTATGTATATTATACCAACAGTTTTGTTGTAACTGTTGGTATAAACATTGTACCAATGGTTTTAAAAACCTTTGGTTTATGCTTTGGATGAATATTGTACACTATATACCAACGGTTTAGAACCGTTGTTATAAGGGTAACATATACCAACCATTTGTGAAACCATTGGTATATCTCTTACATTAACACCTATACTAAAATTTTACACAGAACTATTAGTATAAGCCTTTACCCATGGATTACTTGTCCATGGTTTGGGAAACCATTGGTATATAATATACCAACGATTTCCAGGACTTTACCAACAGTTTTGAACCATTGGTAAAGGGTAGAATTCCAGTAGTGCAGTTTTTCATGTCATACACTGTTGGATACATTATCTTCTAAGAGAGAATTTTATGTTTTTCATAGACCATAAAAGTCTCAAGTATATCTCCACTTAGCATGACCTGGATTTGATACAGCGAAGGTGGGTTGAGTACCTTAATTCCTTTGACTTTGAGTTTGCCTATATGTCAGGGAAATGCAACGTTGTAGCTGATGCGTTGAGTAGGAGGACTTATATACAGGCAGTTCAGGAGGCCAAAAGTTAGTGGCAGCTTATGGATCTTCTCTCTGAGATTCATTTGGAGGTGCACGACAGTCAGGGGAAAACATTTCTATCTTTGGTAGATGTTACCTCTACTCTGCTTGATCGAGTGCGGACGAGGCAGCTATCATATTCTGAAGGCCTAGTCCTATGGGAAAGTGTGTCAGTAGAGGACCCTATTACAAGATGGATCATAGGAAAGGATGAGATCTTGTGTTTCCAAGGCGTGTATGGGTGTCAACATATATACGTGAGGATTTGAGGAATGACTTTTATTCCTCAGTTTGGCCAGTTCGTCCTGCTTTCACCAAGATGTATCATGATCTACACCATCAGTATTGGTGGTCATGTATGAAGAAAGATGTTGTCAGGTTCTTCATGATTTGTTCCACCTATCAGCAGGTGAAAGTGGAGCATCAAAGACCATCAGGGATTTTGCAGTAGTTTCCCATTCTCGAGTTGAAGTGGAATGATGTCGCGATGGATTTCGTGATTGGTTTGTTGAGGTCACCTTGAGGGAATGATGTAGTTTGGGTTTTCATTGACCGAATCACGGAGTTTTCTCACTTCTTTCCGGTCAAGGATACTTTTAGTGTTGATGAGATAGGGTGGTTGTACATCCATGAGATTGTACGTATACATGGAGTTCCATACTCCATTGTTTCAGACAGGGATGCACGTTATACTTCTCAGGTCTGGTAGGTATTACAGAAGGATTTGGGCACACCAGTACTTATGAGTACAGCTTACCATCCCCACATAGATGGCCAGTACAAGCGTACGATTCAAGTGATTAAGGATATGATGTGATCATGCATCCTTGATTTTGGAGGTTCTTGGGAGAACCACATACCTCTTGTGGATTTTTCCTACAATAATAGTTTTCAAGAAACTATTCAGATGGAACCTTATGAGGCTTTTTATAGTAGGTCATGCTAATCACCCTTATGTTGGTTAGAGGTAGGAAAGGTAGCTTTGTTGGGACCTCGTCTTGTCTAGGAGACCAAGGAGCAGATATAGTTGATTTGGAAGAGGATGGATACTGCACAATTACGACAAAAGTCTTATGCTGATCGACGGAGATGACCTCTAGAGTTCAAGTTCGGGGATCAGTTTTTCCTACGTGTCACATAGAGGTTGGTACATAGTAGGATTAAGAGGTAGGTTAAGCTTTCACCAAGGTGTGTCGGGTCATTTTAAGTGTTGGAGAAAGTTGGGCCATTTTCCTATCAGTTACAGTTACCTCAGAGGTACTGGGCAATTCATGATGTCTTTCATGTTTGTCAGCTTTGACATTACTTCTCAAACACGTCTCATGCTTTTCAACATGATGAAGTTAAGCTAAAGGTGGATTCATCATTTGAAGAGCATATTATCTGGATTGTTGATCGCAGTACAAAGGTTCTCTATGGACGGTTTGTTCCCTAGGTATGAATGTTATGGAAGTACGAGCGAGTACAAGACAAGACTTGGGAAAGGGATACCGATGTATGATCACAGTGGCCGAAGTTGTTTGAGGATTCTTCTTCTACGCCGCCTTGCTAAGGAAATTTGGGGAGGAATTTATTTAAGGGGGGAAGTTTGTAAGAACCCAGATCTTATTTTCAGATATTTTTTCCTTTTTCTGGTGTTTTTGATTAAAAAGAGGAGTTTTTTGGAAATTTCTTAAGTACATGTTGTGTACTTTATAATTACACTCCATGTATTCGGTTACTGCAGGTAGTCGGGCATTGGCCATGTCACAGCCATGCACATGGCCGTGTGTGGTGACCTGGAGACTGCCTAATGTGGGGGCCAGTAAAGGCAAGTAAATGTCGTGTACTTATAAAGTACACACAATGTACTTTCTTTTTTTCATTAAATGTACTGAGGTCGCATCTGACAGACAGAAACACCTCCTTCTAGGTCTGTCTCGTTCGAGAGAAACTATACGATCACGATCTTTCCCCGAACCCTCGATCGACCACCCATTCTCTGAATCTACCATCGTCGATTGAATTGGGATCACCTCAATAAGCTCCTCCTTCTCCTAGATCTTCATTTACTAATTCCACCTCTTTCTCAAGTTATCTTCAGTTGAGAGTTTTTAGTTTTTTTAGATCTATGGTGTTCATGGGTGATTCAAGGCTTGAGGTTCACGTATAGTGATCCTATAACACTGAGGTAGCTGTTTTGTGCCTTTCCGTTGAAAGTATTTGAGTTAAATGTGCAAACTTTCCCAATACCCTTGATCAGGGTACTGTGTGTTTACTGTTTTAGCTCTGTTAATTGCATGATATGCTTGTATGCTTGAGTAGAGTTTAATTTAATGTGAATAAGGTTAATTGTTATGATTTGGAAGTGTTTTCCCATGCTTGTTTTGTTTTTGACTATTTGGTCTTGCTTAGATTATTAGGTTGCCTTGTTTTTTTTTCTATTCCTGGTATTGTAGGATGGAGGGTTTATTATATGAGATGTTGTTGAACTATAGATAGGTGAGACAAGTAGTTATTGAGGTTTACTTTGGCCGCATTGAATTTCTATTCTTGTTTGACTTACATAGAGTCGTGATAACCTAGTGTAGTGTACCATAGGTAGAATACACATAAGGGCTTCTCTAGAATGTCCATTATTACTGTTACGATGCGAGACCATAGGGGAAATTGACGTAGGTGCTTCCTCAGAGTGTTTGTAGTTCCTCGATGTGGGACATAGGGGGAATGTGACGTAAGTGCTTCCCCAGAGCACCTTTTAGTTACTAATATGAGACTATATGGGAAATTGATGGTGAGTGCTTCCTCAGAGAGTCTATACTTAAGCTGAACCAGAGGGGTTAGACTATGTAAACTTCCCATAGGGTTGTTTGTTCTTGTTTGTTTGAACTAGAGGAGTTAAGCTGTGAGTCCTTCCCAGAGGGTTACCTATTTGTGATTATCTACTTACATGATATATGAAACTGAATGCATTGAAACTATAGGATTGTTTACTTTTGAGTACTTATTTGTTTACTGGTCTTCTTTTCTTATTGCCATCCATATATATTCACTGACTGTTAGGCACAGTTCTCTTGGTTGTTGCCTACTGGGATTAGTCTCACACGCTATTTGGGTCATGATTTTGGGCCCAAACAGATTATGTTGTTGCAGGTATAGATATGGGAAAGCACCCTTCTACTTTAGGCACTTGACTTCTTTGGAGCTGGAGAGCATGGGACCAAGCTTCAGCTTTCAATGCTGTTAAGTTGTTTACTACTTTCCTTTGTACTTTGGATTAGTACTGTCTTTAAGCATTGTGACTTGTTTGGATGATTTCTTGGACATATGTATCATTCATAATATATATATATATATATATATATATATGCTTCAATGGTTATTTTCTTCAGTCATCTATTGTTTACTTTTGTATGGTATTATTACTTCTTCCTCTATTGCTTTGTGTTTTACATCCACTGTGTTACTCTGCGAATGTGGGAATAGTTTCTCCACTATCACACCCAAGGCCCTTGATATTAGTCGGCATCCTCTTTCATTTGGAGAAATGCGCTTGAGGCTATGTGACCAATTGGGTACGGGACGTCTCTGGGTGGCTTCTGGAATCAGGACGTTACAACCCAAGAAAATCGAGCTAGACCAAAGAATTCTAGTCTAAGTAGAGTGATATCACAACTGGAAAGTCTTGTTATGAGAGATCAAAGACTATAATTAGTAGAATCCCCTCCTATTATGGATTATTTTAGGGATTTATTTCTTGATTATTTTTCCGACTTATCTCCTGTGAGGGAAGTTGAGTTATCAATTAAGTTATTGGCAGGTACGACACCAGTGTCCTTTCCTCCTTAAACCACTGATAAATGCTTAATTTTTAGTAGTTTATAGAGAGGGAAAGATGGAGTAATTTCATTATCCAAGAGTTTTGAGTAAATAGGGATGAGTGTTTTAGTTTATTTCTTTAGAAAAAGAGAGAATAATTCTTTATTAATTTCCAAAATTAGGTTTTAGACTATATTTGATAATGTAATCAAAATTACAAACCATATCATAGTTTTTTCTTCTATTTTTGTCTGAAGAGAAGTGGTTTTAATTATTTTATAAGGCTAGGAAATAAACACTTTAAAATAATTCTCTTGGTGATGTGGAAGTGAATTCGGTTTATAATGAATTGATTTTAAAACCTTAAAATATAATATAGGTTTTGGAGGATTCATTAAGGGTTAATAAAATAAATCAAATAACATTAAAAATAAATTAGTTTAAAGGAGAAACATAATTTTAGTCTTGGATACTTTTTATAGTATTTATTACATCACTTTTTTTTCTTTCATGATGTCATAATACATATCATATAATTATACCATATTTAATATATTCCAAAAAAATCGTCTGTCTCAAAAAATTGTGAAAAAATCACCATTGAAAAATTTTGACATTCTGAATTCAAAAATAATATTTATTTTATCAAAATTATTCTCTAAATATAAGATAATTTTCCCTTTTAAATAAAAAAACCCCAATTATTGAAAAACATGGGTTTTTTTACAATAACAGTTTTTTGACTCTTCTAAAAATTATATTTTACTTTATAAAATTATACTATCATTAATATTTAATAAATAGTATTTAATAATAATATTTTATTAAAATATCATTTATTTTAATAATTCTCAAATTCATCAAAAATCATGTCTTGATTGAAAATATTTTTAAAAAAAATATACAATTTGTGTTTCATCGTATCAAAATGTAATTTTTATCAAAAAATTATTTAATAATTTAAGTAGTAATATTAAAAAGGGATACATATAATCATTATTTTATTAAAAATAAAATATAAAAATTCATACTATTGGGGTCTATAGACATAGCCCTTTATTACAACAATGAATGTCCTAAGGGTAAGGTGTGTTATGATGATGTTTTCATGGGGTGGTTCGACAAACTTGGTTTGGATTATGATCTCGATGAGCTAGAACCTCTCTCATAAACAGTTTTTCTTATACTTGAGTTGTTTAATATTAGTTTGAGTTTATCCCCCTTGGAAGCTATGATAAATTGGATTCATGGGGTATGATCCCACTGGTTGAGGCCATCACTTCTTTCATCCATGTCAATTGGACTTTATCATTACCCTTAATATAATGATTTTAACAATAATTATACAATGACTATATTATCAACAATTATGATTCGTAATGGTATTTTAAATACAATTGACTATAACAATCCAAAGTAACCAAAGTAGTTCATTTTATTTCTATAACTAGATTACTTGATACTGTATTTACTCATTCAGAAAGGGAATTTCATTTATAAATGTCCAGGTCATTACAGCTGGACTGATTCTCCAAAGTATATTGGGTTAAAGAGAATTGATTGATGAATTACCTTGTGAATTAAAGATTTATACCTTTATGGTGTATGGTTCATACTTTTGGAATGGGACAAAGCAGGTTATATTAGCTCAGGTATCACATGGAACTCGGAGGGCTAATGTGGTTAATTGATAAATGTTTAAATTATGAAACCTGTTTTATTTAATACCATACCTACTATTAATATGTACTTATATATACACTTTCATTATACTAGATATTGTTATATTCATCATTGTCAGTGGCCAACCGAGTTTTACTCACACCCTTTTTGGGCTGCCATGGGTACCCTAGAAAATTTCATGGTTGTAGGTCACGATAAGTGAAAAGGCCCCACGATAAATGGATTAGTTGGGATTTTGGGGTAGAGCATGGATGAGTGGACCAAACCATATATCGATCACACTTTTTAGGATTTTTAGTGTCTTTATTTTGGTTTTCCATTGACACATGACACTTCTATGACATGGCATGTTTATTGTAATGGTTTGTGGTAACTTACCCGGTTTTTGGATTTGGTTATGCGATGCATGGTTATTGATTATTATTACCTTAGTTATTGTTTATTTTTATTTTTGTTGTTGTGTTACTCTACTAATGAGGGTATAGTTTCCCAATGTATCTTATTAGAACATCACTTCCAGTCGACAACCTCTAGCGTATAGGGAGAAATGATTGAGGTCACATAATGAACTGGCTTGGGCACCAGTTTAGTGGCTCCCAAATTGGGAGAATACCTAAAAAGATCCAATTTAAGGGTGTGTGTTTGGTTGAAGGATTATGGTATTTATAATGGGATATTTTCTATAATTTAATTTTATCATTAAAACTATCCAAATGAGTTCATATGTCATGAATCCAAAATCATGATGTGTTTCTCAAAAGAGGTGATGAGGAGATATTTTTATAAATTTTATAGATTTCATGCCAAAATGGTATGGTTTCTCTACCACTTATTAGAACTCTAACCTATTTACTCACCACTATTGAACCTCTGTAACAATAGATTCACATGAGGTTATTCCAAGGGAAATGGTTGTCATGTAACATACTCGAGCCTATGCACTCTTTTCCAGAGAGTTGTATGGGGTCGTACTAATATGGCATGGGTTGTGCCAATTTTTTTAAAAGTTTTTCTTTGATTAATTGAGGATTTTGAAGGGTTTTTGGGATAGAACATGGGATTTCTTCTTAAATAGATCAACCATTTTGGAAGTTGTGGAGGAAACATGAGGGCTCATATAGGTAGGAGGATTTTCTACTTTCTATGAGAAAAATAATTCATTTATTCTTTATTTATTTATTATTATTTTAAAATGGTTTGGATATCCATGTTTTCTCTGATAAAACATGTTAATTTATAAATGAATTTATAATAAACTACTTTGTGAAAATATCGGTTAAAGGTTTTATTTTTGTTAAATTAATTCAATGAAACTTATTTTTTATTCTTGTATGGTGTGACTGTGTGTATGAAAATGGTTTTAGTGAGATCTATTTTGAAAATTTTTCTACCATGTTAAAGTAGATAACATAGAAATAATTTTTTATGTTGAGATATGGATATAAGGTTACAACTCATTACTTATCTTGGTGAAGTGTGGGGTTTGGAATTAAATGTGTGAATGGGTGATGACTTGGTTTACACAAGATAAATCCAGCTAATGATTTTATAAAATAGGATTAATTATGCTATTTTATTCCATATAATGATTGTTTTATTAGGATATAGAGAGTTTCTGGGAATTTAAAGTTTATAGTGTTTTCGGAAAATGAGAATCTTTTTTAAGGAGATTTTTAAAAAATGAAACATGATTTTGAACATGCATAAAATGAGGGTTTGATTTTAGGGTGATTTCTAGGAAATGTGGATTTTGATAAAATGGTTTAAATGTTATAGATTTTGATATTCTAATTATGAAATGATTTTAATAAATAAAGGTTTTAGTTAAATATTTTTTGATTTATCATTGCTGGTTAGCATTACATTTGGCTGATTTGATCATACATTGATATTTATTGGACTCTCGAGGAAATCCTTCTGATCTTATAATCACCCCATGCATGAACATTTTGGTGGGATGGTAGACATGATTTTTCATGATGTAGGTAAAGGAAAGTTTTCATGATTTGTTAATGGAGAGCCATGGATAAAATTCGAATATATGGTGTGAGGATTGAATGGATTCTATGTCTTGAATTGAGATACTTTTATTTATTAACATTGAGTAAACATGTGTCGTTTTGATATCCTTTGAATGTTGTAAAGAAAATTTTGTTTTCACTATTGAATTTATCATTTCTAATAATAAAAAAATTACATATCACATGAATTGTTACTCAATCTGGTTAAAATATTTGAAGAAAATCATTACCAAAATGATTTTTTATCTCGTAGTACTAGTTTCCAACCTCTAGAAATCAAGGGAATCCACTTGAGGCCATGTGGTGATCCATTTAATAATTTCCATCACATAATTATCATTGTTTTTCCTCTATGATTTCCCTACCAAATCTCCCCAAACAATTCAAATAATCTAAGAACCCCTCTCCCATCAACCACCATAATTTTAGAATAGTGAACATATTCACCCTCCACTCCTAAAATACTTTTATCAAATCAATTCAAGAGCCTAAGTTTGTACCCACTATATGGATTCACTACTAAAAATAAATTACACCAACTGGTAATCCCCATAATAATATTCACCTATCCAAGAATTATAATGTTGTCCACCTATGAAATCATGAATTCGTAAGCTTGGCCCCTAGGTCTTTACTTAGAGCAACAACTACTTAAGCCTCAATCCTAAAAATATCTCAAATTGGTCACAAAACCCACACCAAATATGAAAATAAAAACACTGAGGTCACTCTCAACCCATATCTCAAAATTAATCAAATTCAGTTACAAATCAACTAATTTCACATTTTAAAAATTATTCAAATTGTATTACACAAACCAAATTTCACTAGAGTTTTAAATACACCCTTGAAACCCAAGGTATTTATATCAAAACTAAAATTCTTAGAATCCCTTACCTAGTTGGTTTTTTCTATATAAAGTATTAGTTTTCAAAAATTCATATTTTTTCCCAACCACTTGCATCTCTTAAATTTTAAGTCAAATGAAATTATAAAACAATTTCACTCATGACTTGTGTCCTCATGAATGTTTTATCTTTGAAAAATACGATTTTAAAAAATTTAAAATTCATTTCCCTATGATGATTGAACAATCAAATCATATAGGAAACACCTGTAATATAAATAAATTTTGTAGGATTAATAATTCATTCGAAAAAAAATAAAATAAATTTTTATATTTTTTAGTTAATATAAAATCTTTTCAAGGCAGTATGTTAATCAACGCCAAACTTTGGCATGAGTACCATGCCCTAAACATTCCACTATCATTATGCATGAACCAATATAGAAATTACTTCCACATCAAAGCCTATAAATAATTATGATTATTTCACATTCCATACCCAAAATTATCAAACCACACCCAAAAAATATATACAGTGCCTACTTCCATCATTGTACAGCCCCTAGAAACCTGGTTTTCAATAGAAAACATGTTGTCCAAGCATAATAACAGTATCCTAGGTTCCAAAATCTGATATCCTCTTCAAATTAACTATGTCCAAAACCAAACACATGCTATGATAACTTTTTGTAATGTCCCTACTTGGTTAACCATGTTTCTTCCCGAGAGAAACATTTTGTGTTACCTTAAGTGTACCACTCTGTATATTGAAGGTTACCAACTAATAGTGAGGTCTTAAACAAACCATGGAGAGACTATTCCCTCATGGGTAAATTATATGGGTCAAGCCAATATACCTAAATTTCGACATGAACTATGTATTAGAAACACAGAAAACTATGGAAACAAATCTAGAATCCAACAATGGTATCCCACAGTCTAGTATATAAAAGGGAATAATTGTCTAAATGATAAAAACATAAAAATCACAACAATCCAAAATACACATCATAATTCATTAGAAATAAATAACATATCTAGCCGTATGGGTGATAAATAATCTATAAAATAAGAAATCAATATACATTGTCCTTCTACCTAAATCAATGGATAATATCATACTGAATCATTGTTCTTTATAATACTCTCTATCTGGATCCATATCATTAGCCACAATATAATACTTGAACATGCACAAGGAATGAGGGTCTACCCATTTATACTGAAACCCATGACATGTATGTTGGTAGGGGTGATTCCAATGACCCAGTTGGATGAATGTGAAATTATATGGTAAGTTTCACTCAATCCAATTAAAATACATCCCATGCACACAGACAATAACAACATATTTCTTTACCACCACAATAGAGAAACCCCACACCATTGAGGATAATTTCATTTAAAACCAAATCAAATATAGAACTAACCTACCTATTACAAAAATCAATCCTATCTATATCCTGCATTGGGATACCATAACGACACACTCACAGTTTACTTTAGACATGATTATCAAAAAGTCTCACCTCACTTCCTTATTGACTTTCATTGAATAGAGTCACACATGACCCATTGGTTATCTCACTACCCATAAATAACCAATACCCAAAAATATCAAGTAAAATAATTATCATATAAATAAAACAAACAATGAGAAATCAAACAAGGCCCAACCATCAATAATAACCAAATTACAATGAAAATGAGAAGGGTAGTCAAGGAGGTACCAATGAAATAAATAACATCTTAACAATAATACCATGAAAAAATTAATGACATATCAAAGAGTAAGGCCCAAACATATAAAATAAAATAGATCCGATCTCTTATTCTATATCACATCTCATGTCACTAGACCTTGTTGGAACTATCTTCTAGATAGAGCATAGAGCATCTCACAATCTATCCCATATTTCAGAAGTCAATATAGGGGATGGTTCCCACTTCATAATCAAGAAACATTATAACTACACAGTGATCCCATAGATATAACATCAAGAATCATTGAGACACCTCTTGTACCATAATAATGTTCTTACCATGTTATCTCTTGGAGGTAGAGAAACCCAATACAAGGTAGGTACTATCTCATTGACCAGTAGAGCCTCTATTCTCACCTAGATATTAACTTTTCATCGTAAACATCTAGTAACCAACATAGAATAACACTAGTAGAGGATTCATTCTCATAAAATAGGTTTATAATCATCCATATTCATAACCAAAAAAAATACGTCATGATCTACTTGGCTCAATCATGATCTCTAAGGTTGTATCTAAAATCACCAACTCATCCAGGCCATATGATGATCAATGAGGTCATCCTTAACATCACCTCCATGACTGAGATCCTCCACTAACCCATCTTGGCTTGTAGGTTATGTTACCAATTTATTTATCTCACCGTTGAAAAAATATAATCACACCAAGGAGGAAACTCACTTCACTCTTATCATGAGATCATGACCCAATTGATAATCATAATAATACTAGGTCAAACCCATGACATAACAATCCTATTCCACAAGGTCGATGGTGAAATGTCATACCTATAAACAATTAATACAAGATTCCTTTACACAAATATTCAGCAAGCTCTTCCCTTATAACTTCAAATATGTACAGTGCATTACTTCATGTGTAAGAAATCTCGTCTCTCTTATCATTGGTCACTGATGGTACTTGAGAAAATTCGCAAGTGTTAGTGGATGAGCCTTGGACTCCCCAAATCTCAGGTTCTCCTTCTAGCAGAGTGTGCACCTGGTCTCATTCTAAAACGATGACGCTATGTTACAGTTCTCATGCCAAGAGACTCCCAGTGCTTGGGGCCAGTTCCAAACACACCATTTTTTAATGTTCTCGATTATCATATGGAATGCTCGCAGCCTAGTGGCAAGGGTTAAGATATAATTCCTCTCTAATGAGGCATCCAAGGATAATGTATCTATGGTTGTGGTTATTTAACCGAAACAATTCTACTCTAAGATTATGGATTTCAATAGTAAGTTTGGCATGTGTTCCTTCAAACATGGTTAACCCATTAACCATCACATTTGGATCTTTTGCAAGTCATACATTTATGTGGATAAGATGGACATATCTGACCAGCATGTTTTGGTTAAACATAGCTTGGGGAATGCAGATTTTTTTATATTCCTTTGTTTACACTAAGTGTTGTAACGCCCCGACCCCTGTTACCAACAGTCGGTGCATTATTACATAACATTGGCATGATCACAAGGGATCAAATCCTGAAATACTGATCAGTTTAGTAGCCTTGGAAGTAATACATACATTCATAAGTTTTACATTAAATCATGAAATAAAAACATCAACAACATTTTTCTCTTTCTGAACACACTTATATCTTTATCCTATCCCTGCAGGTCAACCATAAAATACTTCTTCAGATCCTGAGAAAAATAAAACATATAAATGAGTGAGATCAGATTCTTAGTAAGGATAACAATATAGCTTAAACTTTCATAAATAAGAAAAAAAATTAATGCAATGTATAAGACTAGAAATTTTTTTTAACTTAAACTTCATCATAATATGACTAAGATAAAATAAAATAATTCCAATTACTTATTCACATTGATATTCTACTAGTCGAATAATCATATGAAATATCAATAGCCACTTTAATAATGATGGAATGCATAATGCTAGACTTCATAACCACATAGTCAAGGCCTTCTTACAACACTAGAAATAAGATTTTTTCAAGGCCTTATTCCTAGACACTAGTTTGTCTCATGATACCTACCAATGCATTGAGGAGCTATAGCGGGCTCCACTCATCTCTTACTAAGTCCAGTGCATTCCTCATATGAAATGGTTTAAACATAACATAAACATTCGTATTAAAACTAGCATATGAAATGTCAATACTTTATCCATAAACCATGAATGGTATAAGAATAACACATCCACAGTCAAACATATCACAAAACCTTCAATACAACATTTATGATTTGTATCATAATAAATCAACTTCAAACAAGCTTAAAATCCATCAAAGGATGTTGACTTAGATGAAATCAAGACTTTTTTATAGAAATATTTATTTCAATTTTGAAATCATTTAAAAGTCATATAATTATAAAAGAAAAAATTTCTTTTGAAAATATTCTTATAATCTTGTGAGGGAAGCTTCGACGATGTTATAATGACGGAAAATATCTGCACTCACCGTATAAGTTAAAAAAACATTCTTACCTTAATTTTGTCGAAAGGGTCATAAAGTACCTTGTTTGGAAAATGATGTAAAGATTCCTTTCGAAACATATAAGGTCATAAAAGGGTATAAATTAATTTAACCCATTGTCTAGTAAATAGTAAAAATGTTTTGAAATACATTTTTTAAGAAAACATAGATGTGGATGATAAAGAGGTCCCAGTAGATACTTCCGTAAAAACAACCTCGGATAATAAAGAGATTGTGGAATTTACCCTTACCTTGTACTTTTCCATGGTCTAGGGTACGTCAAACTCCTGTATAATAGTTAAATAATTGATATTAAATTATAAAAAAACTATATACATAAATATTATATCATATATGATCCTCTAATATTTCTTTGTTAATAATAATTAAGTAATATCATCATTTCGGGTGTTAACTGATCAGTTTTCCTTTATATGATCGGTTACTAAATCCATGTTTGTTATGGATAGGATGTATTTTATTCATATCCAGAATGATATTAATTTCTTAAACATTATTTTTTATCATAAAATGAAAATTATTCTTGAATGATTATGATGGGGAATGAATCTCATCGTGTTCATGGATACGGTAATCCGTACGTACACACGAGTGACAATATCATTATATTGATGGTAAAATAATATGTAATTGGATGGTATATCATATATACAGAATCAATAACATGTTATATTTATTATTTACATTAGTTATACTCATTATTATACCCATCCCAATGATGAAGTGTTTGAATAACAAACTACACCCCGAAGTGGAGACGGTAAGTTGTACGTACGCACGTATGGTGACTTTTTCATTCATATGATGGATATAATAATGAATATGGTTGTAAAATTTTTATAATAACATCACAGAATACATAATATACTGGAGTTATTATTTTATAATAGAAACAACAAAGAAATAGGAAGTGGAAGAATAAAATAACTTGAAAGAGGTTATGAAATATTTACCTCTTCTTCAGGTTCTTCATTTTGATTTGATCAAAAAAGATCCTTAGGTTGGCTTTATGGCCAAGTTAAGGCCTCTAGGATGAATGGAGGAAAGTTGGTAGGATATTGGGGTAGGGTTTGTCCGATCCAAATGGCTTGGAGGTGTGAAATTAAGAGAAGGGGAACTACCCTTTTATAAGAGAGGTGAGGGTCACTTTAGGAAAATCTTGAAATATTATTTTATAATAAAATAATTTTGGGTTTCTAATGGCTCAAAAATGACTTATTTAGAAGATAAGGTGGGGATTGATCAGAAACATCTCAACCAATATGTTTTAGATAGGTTTGGGTAACCATATTAACCTTATCTTTTATATTTAACTCTTAGTTAAATAGTTTGACATTTACCGTGTCTCTTTGTATTTTTATATTATATAGTTAATAAATATAATATAACAAGACAATAGAACCACATGTGGTTCATTATTAATACATATAACATTATCTAAGTCTTTTTTCTGAACCTTAGATTTTTAGGAATATTATATCAATTAATAATATAGTATTTGTTTTAAAAACTCAATTATGTCAATTTTGACACTATTTAGTATTTGGTTTTTGTGAAAATCATAAAAGAATGATTAATTTGAAAAAAAAATATTTAATCAACTCTAACATGTCATATTAACCTATAAAATTAGTGTAATTCATTAGAAGTCTCAAATTACATTTATTTGGATATTTATAATATCAATTATTTTAATCTTTCATTAATAAGGTAATTACTACATAATCATTGTGTCATAAATAAATTAAGAAAAATAAATTATAAAAATTATAAATAAAATACCATTATATAGGAAATATTTTTATCTTTCTAATGAATATTTATAGTTGAATTTATATTGTGTAACCCTATATTAAAAATGGTTTAGTTATAAAACTATGAATTTAACTCTTTTAACTCTTCTTTAAATAAAATAATAATAAATGTCCTAATCTAATACATGTAGAACAAAGAGGTTAATATTTTATTCCTAAGGTTATTTTGGTCTAATTATACTTATACAATAGAATTAGGAAATGTTTTAGGGTTATTATGATATCATTTTTACCCTTAATTGACCTATTTACTTTTAACCGTGGTAAATAAAAGTCAAAAGTTATTATTCACTAAAAAATATTTTCATCTTATTGAACCACATTTTACTTACTTATATTAACCATGTCTATTTTATTTTTGAAATTCAACTCAAATAATCGGTAAAATTAAGTTTTATGAAAATTTGAAAATGCTCCCAGGATGTGGGTAAAAGACGGTAAAAAGTTCATTAAAATGTTTATAAATATATACTTATTATAAAATAACTCCAATGAATTACATTGAACTTATATAGGTATTATGTAACTATTTTGACCTAAAATAAATTTAAATAAAATAAATAATTATTTAAATAAAAATTCTGTTTTATTAAATAATGTAGTGTTTTTCACTATTCATCAAAAATTGAAAGTTTTTTGAAAAATAACAAAAATTCACCCTAAGCTAATTTAGATATTTAAAAATAGAAAATGAAGTCCATTTTGAAAAATAAAATTTATAAAATTTCAAAAAGTGAGTATTATTATTAATAACGGCTAGTTTGATTGGTCGCAGTGTGTTAGAATCTCGAAGTTGCATACAATGCAAGTTATTTCATTATTCAAAGGGAAACGTATCATGGAAACTTGGGATGTTACATTATTCCCTCCTTAAAATAATTTCATCCTAGAAATTTCTATAATACTACCGCACAAAAAGATTATGGTTGTTCTTCATCATAAGTTCCTCTGGTTCCCACATTGCCTCTTCCATATTATGGTTTCTCCATAGAACTTTTACCAGACGAGTCGTCTGGTTTCCCAGCAGTTTCTCTCATGTATCAAGAATTTTGACTGGATCTTCAAAATAAGAAAGATCAAGTTCCAGTTCAATTTCCTCATAAGTGAGTAAATGTGTTGAGTTAGGCATGTATTTTCTCAACAATGATATGTGGAACACATCATGAAATTTGGAGAGACTTGAAGGCATTTCCAAATTATAAGCTACAATTCCAATTCGTTCTAGAATTTTGAAAGGTTCGATGTACCTGGGAGTCAATTTACCCTTCTTGTCGAAACATATAACACCCTTCCATGAAGATACCTTCAAGAAAACATGATCTCCTACCTGAAATTAAAAATCCTTCCTTCAGTTATCAGCTTCTCTCTTTTGCCTTCTTTGAGCTGTTTTGATGTGGGTTTGGATAACCTTCACCTTTTCCATCGTTTCCTCAAGAAGTTCTGGGCCTACGAGTTTTCTTTCACCATCATCATCCCAACAAGTTGGTGTGCGACATCTCTTTCTGTATAATGCTTCATATGGTGCCATATGAATACTTGAATAGAGGATATTGTTATAGGAAAATATACCATAGGTAAATATTGATCCCACATACCTTTAAAGTCAAGTGATAAAGATCTCAACATGTCTTCTAAGGTTTTAATAGTATGTTCTGATTGTCCATCGGTTTTAGGGTTGTAGGCAGTGCTCAAATGAAGTTTAGTATCCAAGTCCTTCTGAAGACTTTTCCAGAATCTTGATGTAAAATGGGGATCAAGATTAGAAACAATCGATTGGGGTACTCCATGAAGTCTTAAAACTTCATTAATATATATTATTTCTATATGTTCAAGTGTTAAACCTTCTATTATAGAAATAAAATGTGCTAACTTGGTAAGACAATTAACAATGAATCATATTGCATCATTCCTTATTGGAGTCTTTGGTATCCCCATGACAAAGTCCATCATAATATTATCCAATTTCCACTCAGGTATGGGAAGAGGTTTCATTACTCCTCTAGGATGTTGCCTTCCAACATTCACTTGTTGAAAAACCATACTTCTTGACACAAAATTAGCAATCTCCCTCTTCATGTTGTCCCACCAAAACAGTTCCTTCCAATCTCTATACATCATGGTACTCCTAGGGTGTATAGAGAAATTGGAGCTATGAGAATCATAAAAAAATTCCCAGTTTAGATTAGGTATATTGGGAGCACAAATTCACTTCCCAAATTTCAAAATTCCATCTTCATATATGAAGTCACTCAATCTCCAATCATTCATAGATTTAATTTTCTTTTGAAATTCCTCATCATCAGTCTGAATTTCTTTTATCCTTTCTAGTAATGATGGTTTGGAAACCATTTGAAAAAGTATTTATGTTTCACCTTCCATGGTTATTCCCATATCCATCTTTACTAGATCCATGAAAATTGGATCCCTTTTAACTCTCATCTTGTTCAACAATCCATGATAATTTCTACTCAAAGCATCTACCACCTTATTGGCCTTTACTGGGTGGTAGTGTATAGTGAAATAATAATCCTTGAGTAGTTCAAGCCATCACCTTTGCCTCATGTTGTGTTCTTTTTGTGAGAAAATATACTTAAAACTCTTGTGATCAATATAAATATCACATTTTTTCCCATAAATATAGTGTCTCCATATTTTCAGAGCAAATATTACAACTGCTAACTCAAGATAATGAGTGGGATAGTTTTTCTCAGTAATTTTTAGATGTCATGATGCATATGCAATAACTCTATCATTCTGTGTAAGGACACAACCAAGTCCTTTCATTGAAGCATCACTATAAATAACAAACCCATCATTCCCTGATGGCAGAGTCAAGATAGAAGCATTAACTAATCTTATCTTTAGTTCTTCAAAACATTATTCACACTCTTTTTTACAAACAAATTTAACCCCTTTACGAGTGAGCTTGGTTAATGGGTTAGCCAATCGGGAAAATTATGGACAAAATGCCGATAATAACCTGCAAAACCAATAAAACTGCATACCTTAGTTATGCTCGTCGGTGCTAGCCATTCATGAATTGCCTTGGTCTTTGAAGGATAAATAGAGATTCCATCCTTAGAGACAATATGTCCAATAAAATAAATCTCATGAATCCCTAATTCACACCTACAAAACTTCCCATATATTTCATTTCTTCTAAGAGTCTGTAGAATAATGCGCAAGTGATTTTCATGATATTTGTAGATTTTGGAGTATACTAAGATATCATCAATAAATACCACTACAAATTCATAAATATATTCCTTCAAAACTCTATTCATTAGATCCATGAAGACATAGGGTGCATTATTCATTCCAAAATGAATTACTATAAACTCGTAATGCCTATACCTGGTTAAAATTATTGTTTTTGGAATGCCTTCCTTCTTCACACACAATTGATGATATCTAGATCGGAGGAAAATCTTTGAAAAATACTTAACTCCAAGAATTTGGTCGAATAAATCATCAATGCGAGGTAGGGGATACTTGTTCTTTATTGTTATAATATTGATCTCCATGTAGTCAATGCACAACCTCATAGATCCTTATTTATTCTTAACAAAATGGACAGGGTATCCCGATGGAGAAAAACTAAGGAGAATAAATCCCTTATTACTCAATTCCAATAGTTTTTTCTTTAGTTCCACTAATTCCATAGTGGCCATTCTATAAGGGGTATTTGATATAAGCCTTGAACTAGGAATTAAATCAATGGAAAACTCAATTTCTCATTCTGGAGGATGTCTAGGTAAATCCTCTGGAAACACGTCAACATATTATTTCACAATAGGTATGACCTCTATTCAAACATGTATTTCCTCACCTATAGTTATTTCATTCTCTTCTTCCCCATTAATTGAATTTAGTAGAGCTACTGGGGGAAGATCTTGATAAGAATTAGGTGGTGACTTTTCTTATCTAAAGATAAGGTACTCCTTATCATCATCAAAAATTGTAATATCCTTCTTCTTACAATAAAGTTTCACATAATGGTCCGAAAGACAATCCATTCCAAGGATTATATCAAATTCAAACCTGGGTATGACGATGAGATTATCAGATAAAGAACAGTTATATGACCTAACAGGAACTGATTCACAAAAAATTGTTGTGATTATGCTTCCCTTAGGAGTTTTGAATGACAACTCCCTTGTTAAGTCAAATTGAAAATATCTAATTTTCTTAGCAAACTGGGAAGATATAAAATAAAGCGATGATCCAGAACCAGATAAATCATTGGCTAAACTTGAGAAAACCATTAAATTACCTGCCACCACGTCTTTTGGAGCTTGAAACTCAGCAGTAGTGATCACATAATCTTGTAATTTCTCCCTTGGCCTTCTGAGGTATGTTCCTTTGGATCTTAGGACATTCATTTACATAATTCCCCTTTTCTCCACAATTGTAGCATTCAACATTAACATCCTCTTTCATCCCCTTGAAATCGCGAGCTTGGTGGCCTTTTTCACCACAATTATAACAGACTCCCATTACCTTCAGACAAGTACTGGGGTGTTTCTTCCCACATTTACCATAGAATGGATATTCAACCTTTCCCTTCCCCTTATTTCCATTTCCATAGTGTTCAACATATCTCTTTTTCTCTTGCTTTTCTTTAAAGTCATAAGACTTGGAGAATTACTTTTCTATCTTGATGGCACATGAGACAATATATTCGTATAATAAGAAAGATTGTGAGACTAATTCTCACTAGAAAAATGGTTTTAACCCATCAAAGAATCGATAAATATAACTTTTTGGGTTACGTATATAATCTGCAGCACGCCTTGCTAACCTTGTAAAGTTAGCCTCATAGTTTGCGACATCCTCATCCTCATTTTGCCTCAGACTCATAAATTTTCTTTCCATATCCACTTGATGGTCACGAGAAAGTATTTTTCTAAGAAAATATCTTTAAACTCCCTCCATTCCATGTTTGATACATCTTCATCTTCCTTTGTGTTTTGGATTAATGACCATCGTTGATCTGCATCTCATGTGAGGCGATAAACTGCCACAACAACTTTTCCCTTTTTTTACTCCCCAAATAATGAAATATTTTCTCTAAGGAACTTATCTATTTCTCAAATACTAACAGATTGGTACTCCCATTGAATTTTCGTGGTTGTTTCCTCATTAAGTGGTCTAACATTGATCCTCCACGTTGTGGATCAGGGTGCTCTATACGGGTAAGGTTAGTATTAATAACCTGAGTGAGTTTTCCCAGTATGGTGATAAGCTGATCATCACTGGTTGTATCACTGGATCCACTATAATTATATTGAGTAGGAGGGAAATATTTACATGGATTACGTGGGTTGATACAGTTTACATTCTTTCTACTAGGTTCCATTTCTAAACAATGTCATACACTAGATTAGTTTATGAATCATAATACATAATTCCAAACTTGTAAAACATTTAACATAAATTGAACAGTTTATTGATATAATCCATAATCATAAAAAAAATTCTTTGAGGAAGTATATACTCATAAACCCTTCATAATGGTTTGTAAAGAAAATGAGAATTATCCTAAGTATATCCCCTGGGAGTGTTATGACCAAGAGTGCAGTATGGCTCGTTGTCATGCACCAGTTCCCGTTCGAGACTAGCTCAAAGCAGTGTTTTTTTTGTTTTACCCCTAGGTACATATGTCCTAGAGCTGCCTCTACCTACTCATATCCATATAGGGATGTATTTATTGAAAAACTCACAAAATCTCTACAGTACCAAAATTCTAGGACGTTCTTCTATACTAATCCTCAAAGTCTATCTTAGGGTAGTGTTCTCTAATCAGTGTTTTTCTAAATCTAGTTTCCAAGGTTTGTAATAAACTTCATTTGATACCAAAGGTAATGCCCCAACCCTATTTAACCAGATTTTGTGCATTATTACATAACAGTGGCATGATCACAAGGAATCAAATCATGAAATACTTATCAGTTTAGTAGCCTTGGAAGTTCTAGATACATTCATAAGTTTTACATTACATCATGAAATAAAAACATCAACAACATTTTTTCCATTTTGAATACACTTTTATCATTAGACTATCCCTATAGGTCAACCATAAAATAATTCTTCACATCCTGGGAAAAATAAAACATAAAAATGGGTGAGCTCAGATACTCAGTAAGGATAACAATATAGCATAAACCTTCACAAATAAGCATAAATATTTAAGGCAGTGTGTAAGACTAAAACAAAACCCTTTTAAACTTAAACTTCAGCATAATATGGAAATGATAAAATCAAATAACTCCATTTACTTTTTCACATGGATATTCTACTAGTCGAATAATCACATGCAATATCAACATCCACTTTCAAAATGATGGAATGCATAATGCCAGACTTCATAACCACATAGTCAAGGCCTTGTTCCTAGACTACAAATAAGATTTTGTCAAGGCCTTGTGCCCAAACACTATTTTGTCTCATGAGACCTACTGATGCATCGAGGAGCTATAGCAGACTCCACCCGTCACTTACTAAGTCTAATGCTTTCCTCATATGAAAAGGTTTAAACATAACATAAACACTCGTATTTAAACTAGATTATGAAATGTCAATAATTTATCCATAAATCATGAATTGTATAATAATAACACATCCACAATCAAACATATCACAAAACCTTAAATACAATATGGAAGTTTTTTATCATAATAAATCAACTTCAAACAAGATTAAAATCCATCAAAGAAAGTTTACATAGATAAAATCAATAATTTTTTAGAGAAATATCTCTTTCTATTTTGAAATAATTTAAAATTCATATAATTATAAAATATAAAATTTATTTTCAAAAATATTCTTATAATATTTTAAGGGAAGCTTCGAGGATGATATAATGGCGGAAAATAGCCGCACTCACCGTATAAGTTAAAAAAACATTTTTAGCTTAATTTTGTCGAAAGGGTCATAAAGTACCTTGTTTGGAAAATGACGGAAAGATTCCTTTCATAACATATAAGGTCAAATAATGGAATAAATGAATTTAACCCACTTTCTAGTAAATAGTAAAAATGTTTTGAAATACATTTTTTATGAAATCACGGATGTTGATGATAAAGAGGTCCTAGTAGATACTTACGTAAAAACAATCTCGGATAATAAAGAGATTGTGGAATTAACCATTTCCTTGTACTTTTACTTGGTCAAGGGTATGTTAAACTCCTGTATAATAGTTAAATAATTTTAATTAAATTATACAAAAACAATATACATAAATATGATATCTTACAGGATCCTCTAATATTTCTTTATTAATAATATTTTAGTAATCTCATCGTTTCAGGTGTTAACTGATCTGTTTCCCATTATATGATCGGTTAAGTATTCCATGTTTGTTATGGATAGGATTTATTTTATTCATATCCATAATTATGTTAAGTTATTAAACATTATTTTTAATCATAAAATGAAAATTATTCTTGAATGATTACAACGGGGAATGAATCTCATCGCGTTCGTGGAGACTGTAATCCGTACGTACGCACGAGCAATAATATCATTATATTGATGGTGAAATAGTATGTAATTGGATGGTATATAATGTATATAGAATAAATAACATGTTATATTTATTATTTATATCATTTATAGTAATTATTATTCCCATCCAAATAATGAAGTGTTTGAATAACAAACTACACAACAACGTGGAGACGGTAAGCCGCACATACGCATGTATGGTGACTTTGTCATTCATATGATGGATAGAATAATGAATATGGTTGTAACATTTTTAAAATAACATCATAGTATATATAATATACTGTATTTTTTATTTTATAATGGAAACAACAAAGAAAGATTAAGTGGAAGAAGAAAATAACTCAAAAGTGGTGATGAAATATTTACCTCTTCTTTGGGTTATTCCTTTTGATTTGATCAAAAGGGATCTTTGGTTGGATTTATGACCAATGTAATGCCTCTATGATGAAGATAGGAAATTTGGGAGGATATTTGGGCTGGGGTTAGCTGAGCCAAATGTCTTTGGAGGTGTGAAATTAAGAGATGTGGAAGTAACCTTTTCTAAGAGAGGTGAGAGTCACTTTTGGAAAATCTAGAAATATTATTTTATAATAAAATAATTTTCGGTTTCTAATGTATACAAAATGATTTATTTAGAGGATAAGGTGGTTATGGGTTGATAAACTCTCAACCAATAGGTTTTATATAGTTTTGGGTCACCATATTAACCTTATCTTTTAGATTTAACACTTAGTTAAATAGTTTGACATTTACCATGTCTCTTTGTATTTGTATATTATATGGTTAATAAAATTATAATAATAAGACAATAGAACCCCATGTGGTTCATTATTAATATATATAACCTTATCTAAGTCTTTTTTCTGAACCTTATATTTTTAGGAATATTATATCAATTAATAATATAGTATTTTATTTAAAAACTCAATTATGTCAATTTTGACACTATTTAGTATTTGGTTATTGTGAAAATCATAAAAGCATGATTACATCAAAAAAAATTATTTAATCAACCCTAACATGTCATATTATTATATAAAATTTGTGTAATTAATCATAAGTCTCAAATTAAATTTATTTGGATATTTATAATATCAATTATTTTAATCTTTCAATAATAAGGTAATTACTGCATCATCATTGTGTCATAAAAAATTAAATTATTTAATTTTTAAAAATTATAAATAAAATACCATTATGTATGAAATAGTTTTATCTTTATAATTAATATTTATAGTTGATTTTTTATTTTGTGTAACCCTATATTAAAAATGGTATGTTATTAAACTTTGAATTTAACTCTTTTAACTATTCTTTAAATAAAATAATAATAAATGTCCTAATCTTATCCAAGTTGACCGGAGAGGATCATATTTTATTCCTAAGGTTTTTTTTGGTAGAATTATACTTATCCAATATAATTAAGACATGTGTTAGGGAAATTATGATATTATTTTTACCCTTAATTACCCTATTTACTTTTAACCGTGGTAAATAAAAGTCAAAAGTTACTATTTATAGAAAATTATTTTCATCTTATTGAACCACATTTTACTTACTAATATTAACCGTGTCTCTTTTATTTTTTAAATTCAACTCATAGAATCGGTAAAATTATGTTTTATGCAATTTTGCAAATGCTCCTAGGAGGTGGGTAAAAGACGGTAAAAAGATCATTAATTTTTTATATATCTAAACTTATTATAAAATGACTCCAATGAATTAAATTGAACTTATATAGGTATTATGTAACTATTTTGACCTAAAATAAATTTAAATAAAATAAATAGTTATTCAAATAAAAATTCGGTTTTAACCAATAACGTAGTGTTTTTCACTATTCATCAAAAATTGAATGTTTTAAAAAAAATACCAAAAATTCACCCTATGCTAATTTGGATATTCCGAATTCAAAAATGACGTCCATTTTGAAAAATAAAATTTATTAAATTTCAAGCATTGGGTATTACTATTCATAAAGGGTAGTTTGATTGGTCGCAGTGCGTTAAAATCTCGAAGTTGCGTACAATGCAAGCTATTGCATTCTTCAAATGGAAACGTACTGTGGAAGCTTGGGGTGTTACAAGTGTGATCATAGGTTAAGGAATAAACTTTGGGGGGACCTTGAAGCCTTCAACCTGGAAGAATCGGCATGGCTAGTGGGTGGAGAATTTAATGCTATTATGGATGCGTCGGAGAAGAAGGATGGAAGCCCATTTCATCAAAGGGATAGGATGGAGTTCTCATCCTTCAAGACTTAAAAATTTATTCTTGATCAGGGATTTGTGGGTGATGGGTACACATGGTGTAACAATCAAATAGGTGATAGGATAACGTGGTGCAGGATGGATCATTGTCTTGTCAATCTCCAAACCATTTCTACCTTCCCAAATGCAGAGGTCATTCATCTAGTTCAACCATTATCTGATCATTCTCCTCTTCTTATCAATAAAAATTATAGATATGGATATGGAGTACATTTCTTCTTATCCAAATGGTGGAGTCATCAACCTAGCTATAGAACAGTTGTTCAAGAATCTTGGAATAGGCCAATTGAGTAAAGACTTTGGGCCGTTTTTCACAACAAGATATGAAGGATAAAAAAATGCTTAAGAAAATGTCACGACCCATCCCTCAGAGCCTATGCCATGACTACACCAATCCCGCCTTCCATAGGCCATGGGCTGGAGACTAGCACCAGAAAGGTGTATCCCTAAAACAGAAAGGGATTGCCTTTTAACCAGGATAGACACACAGTCCAAGAACCCAACAAGAAGCAACCATGAAGTAAACTGTTGTTGTAAAAGTGTGATGAAAGTAAAGATGTCGGAATACAATCCCAACTTAAAAGTATAAGTACAACTGAAAAGTAAAAATACAACTAAAAAGTAAAAAATAGCTCATGTATCATCCACCGAGGATCCAACTTGAAGGATAGGTACAACTCAATATCAGTAGTCCCTATGTCACGTCATGAAAAATGGTCCACCCTCGAGTATCATCCAGTCCTAGCTCCCTCAGCCTTGATCAAGGCTATCCTTTATCTGAAAAAGACACAAAAAGGTGTGGGTGTAACCCGTGTAGGGGTGAGTATGACAATACTCAGTAGGGACCCTGAGATCCCTATAGGTCTCCCAGAGTTCCACACAAAGGAAATACCACAAGGCAATACCTCAATCTCAAATCATGAAGTAATAGACATTAACTCTACTTAGTTATATACCCATATATATACCTAAGTTTCCAATACATACTCATATCATACATGAGTGAATAATAACACAAAGGTAACACCACGAAGGTAGAAGTACCACATAGGTAACACCGCGAAGATAGAAGTACCACATAGGTAACACCATGAAGACAACACCACGAAGGTAGAAGTACCACACAAATTACACCATGAGGACAACACCACGAAGGTAGAAGTACCACACAGGTAACACCACGAAGATAGGAGTACTTCATAGGTAACACCACGAAGATATCACCAAAAGGGTAAAATACTTAGCTCACAATTAGGTATAAATTAAGTACATAAGTACATATGATTAGTCGTAAGCTAGATCATCTTATTCTGTTAAGAGGTACTACTGCTGACCCACATAGGATTGATAGGTACTAACCCCTACTGACCCACATAGGATCTGACCCACACAAGATCGGTATGCACTGACCCACATAGAATCATAGAGCACTAACCCACAAAGGATCTGTTAGAAGTTGTCCCACACAAGATCGATAGATGTTGACCCACACAGGATCAATGTTCTTTCTTCACGTTACATCCCACCATAGGATTCCTCGCACATGGTGCGCTCGAGCTTTGTAGAATCTTCCCCTCGAGATATCTTTCATACCTTTACTACCACAAAGCTCCACAAATAAGTAACCCAAAGGACCTCCATGTCGTAAGGTTTCCAACGCAACAGACAGTGCATCAATCGGACGCCCGGTCTGTGAGTCATAAGTGTTTTAGTTCCAAGGGCCCAGTTGGATTTGGTTTCAATCCAACCTGACCATACTCCAACTATCTCCAAAACTCAAGTGGAGTTTACCAAAAGGACCGTCTCAATCCATGAATTCCAGTGCGACATATGGTTCATCAAATGAACGTTTGGTTATCAAGATATGGCCCTTTAATTTTTTCTGGGTTCGATTGGGTCCGGGTCTGGTTGGGCCCGGGTCCGGTCCAAACCGATCGGACCGACCCAACTCAACTCGTCCTGGGCCATCCCGACCCAGTCCGAGTCAACCCGACCCTGCCTGGGTCCAACCCGGCTTGGATGGGCTACGACAGGCTCGCCCTGCTAGTCCGAGGTCTAGCCCAACCCACAAGGGGACGTGGCCCACTGGGTAGGAATCCCGGCTACATGAGGTGTGGCCCAGCTCGATGGAGCACGACCCCGCTTGCAGCACGGTCTACCCGAGCTGGCACAAAAGGGGAGGGGCCCCCTCGTTCGGAAGGCAGAACGGTAGTGCCTAAAGGCGCTTCCAGGTCACTGCGAGACCCACTACGGGGCCCGCCATCATGGCATCAGAGATGCGGCTCATCCGGCAGTGCGCTGGTCGTGCCGTCCTCCCCTTCCGCGGTCGGCCAGTGTGCCGACCACCTCTTCCGACCACCACGGCTGACGATCCATGGTCAGTTCCTCCAGCGGCGCGGGTGTGCCGCCTCCTTCCTTGAGGTCGACCGGTGTGCCGCCTGCCACCTTCATCTGCCACGGCTTCTGCCGCATCCCCTTGCTCACTGGAAGTGCGCGAGGGCTCGTCACACCTCTTCTAAAGCCGGTTGCTGCTAGTCTCCGCCATTACTTGTCACCCCAGGGCTCGTCAAACCTGAAGGAAAAGATATAAAATAACACACAAACTTTCAACAAGAAGGGTGGAGGGATTGGTCCTTGTTCATTTGACTTTCACCCTCCACATTAGGTTGATAGCAATATGGTAGGAAGGATTCAAATAAATCTTTAAGAATAAGTCAAGATTAAACCTTACCTCAAGAACGATGGAGAAACACCCATGGTTGAGGAAGTGGGTCGTTGTTCACCGTCCCTACATCTAGCCTCCAATGACATCGCTTGATCATCAATCTTGGGTTCGAGGTTTCAGTGTTTCTTGTCACCACCCACTAGAAAAAACTCCATCCTCCAAGGTTAGAGTCAGGACACTTTACCTACACTTCGTTACTTGGCGAAGCAGTGCTGATAACTCTCCCCAAGCTCTATATAAATAGGAGAGTGGGAGGGTTCCTAACGCTCATGGGACTTAATGGGGGCTCATTAATTAGGAACCTTCCTAATTCCCCAATGAAGTTGTTACTTAGGATTGAAAGGTCAAGCCATTTATTGGCTTGACATGTCGCTGGTCCCATGTTGTCGCTTGTCCATTGGAAGAAAAGAAATAAAATAAAAAATAACTGAGTTATTTTTATTATTCTTTTAAAAGTCCCAAAATCAAACTTTTTATCCAAACCTACTGTGGTCGAAGTAAATCCTCCCTTAAGTGAATCCTAGTGCTGCGGATTCAATGGTGCCCTCTAATGTATAATCTGAGCACTGATTTAAAAGTTAGAAAATGTCACTTGCGTGTTTACTGAACGTCCTTAAAAAAGTTCAGAAATTCATTTCGGGCACCCCAGGCCTCGGAATCACACACCATCAATTTTCATAGACTCATAATAATTCTATATAATTAAAAAAAATTACATGGAATATCTGGGTTTTTACAGAGAATGGGATAATTATCTTCTATATGTTATCCAAAACCTGAATACCATTAAATCTGAAATTGAACTCCTGAAAGCCAATATTTAAGAAGCATGGGATGATGACATATTTTCCTCCCTTTACCAAAAAAGAGTCAATTTTATGATATCTTACTTGAGAATGAGAGGTGTCTATGTGAAATATCTACATCCACTTGGACCAGCGAAGAAGACCATAATACTGCATTTTTTCATGCATGATTAAAAGAAAAATGGTGAGGTAGTGTTCTAAACATTTGACTAGAGGATGGTTCCTTCACAAGTGACCCGGAAGTGATTAACAGTATGTTTATCTCTCATTTTAACTCCCTTCTCTACAATCATAACCGTTGTATACAAAATGGCTACCCTGGGAGTCAGGAAGACATCTTCAACTCCATATCGCATGTTATTTTGCAGAATATCAATACCCTTTAAGAGATTATTCCAGATGAGAAGGAGGTATCAAACACTAATAATTGACTTAACCAAGGAATTTCACTAGGACCAGATAAGTTTCTAGGATCATTATATATGAATTCTTGATACATCATTAAGAGCGATCTGATTGAAGGACTTCAGGATTACTTTAATGGTGGTTCACTACCCTGGGTTGCTTGTGCCACTCCTATAGTTCAAATTCCCAAAGTGAAATACCCCTCCTCTATTAAACAATTTATAACAATTATCATGGTTAATTTTCCTTGAAAAGTTTTATCTTCCATCATCAATATGAGGCTTTCACAATATATCCACAAATTGTTTTCTGAAGAAAAAATGGTTTTATCAAAGGTAGATCCATTCAAGGAGCCATGGGTATAACTCAAGAGATGATTGGTGATATCAACAAGAAGATGAGGCCCTCTAATATTATTATTAAAATAGACCTAGACAAGGTGTATGATGGAATTTAGTGTCACATCATTATATGAGTGATGAGATATATAGGATTCTTAGAATAGGTTATTAACTTACTCTCTCACTATTACAGCTTTCCCATGTTCAATATTATTTTTAGGGGAATGTAGTGTGGTTTTTTAAAAATCGGTTTGGGACCTAAGTTTGGGAGATCCATTATCTCCTAAAATATCTATCATGGTTCAGGATTCCCTCTATAGATAAATTTCTTCCAAGATGCAGCTCGACACTATTCTTCCATTCCACTGTAGAGCTTACTTCAATGGGGTTTCACACCTCCTCTTTGCTAATGATACAGTCTTCTTTATCAAAGGCCATTGATATTTTGTCTTGGAATCTAATAACATAATAGAATAGAACTCTAGATGGAGTGGATAAAACATCAACTCGGATAAAATATATGTGTTTTTCCTTCCTCATATCCATATAGGTGAAGAAAAATAATCGAATCCATGTGGGCATACAAAGGATGATATTTTCTATCGACTACCTAGGTGCTCCTCTGGCCCCTGGAAGAGTCCAAAATCAGTCACATTGAAGGTGTAGTGGAAAAATAACTAATTCCATCACTAATTGGAAAAATAGGTTCCTCTCTTATGGTGGGAGGACCACTCTTTTCAACTATTTCTTGTCCCATATTCCCATTCACATCATACATGTTCTCAAGATACCCAAGGATATTCTCAAGTACATTGAAAATATTTTATCAGCATTTATTTGGGATGACCATGGGGAGGGGAGATTTTACTGGGCCACTTGGAAAAGTCTTGATAGACCAATAAAGAAGAGAGGTATCAATGTGAGAAATATAGCATAGATGATGTACTACCTTCAAGGAAAACTATCTTGGGAGGTTATTGAAGGGTGATCTATTTCAAGCAGGTTTACTACTAGGAAATACAACAATGTTGTGAGAACTTCAATATGTCCTCCCTCCATATTATGTAATTATCTCCAACTCCATATACAAATCCTTAATCAGCACTCTCATTGGATAATTGGGCATGAGGATATTAGTGTTTCGAACTACAATTGGGCAGGTGAGGTGTTGGGCTATCTAGGATACCCCATGCTAGTGTTTTCCTTCAAGTAGGCCAGCCCTTATCCCCCATTCATCCATGCAATTTGAACACCATTCAAAAAAATATTTTTTAAGATATAATAATGGAGGATATATCATATGAGTGTGCCTTCATGAACTCAACTCTGGGTATCGTTTCTTCCAAGTCCTACAAAAACATGATTGTTTCAACTCAAGATTAAAATGTGTGGGGAGGTACTCACTGGTGCAAGATTATTCTGACGAAGGTTAATTTTCTGATTTGGAGAATTTGTAATCAAGAATTAATTAGTGATTTGGTGGTTAAAAATAAGGGGGTGTCCTTATATTCCATGTGCACATGTTTCACAACCAATAAAGAGGAAACTAGGATGCATTTATTTTACCTATGTGGTTGGGTGAATAATTTGTGGGAATCTTTTGGAGAGTTCACTGGTTATTCTTTGCATGTTGAGTCTATTTATGAGTATCTTCAGTGTTGTTCTAGCATGGTGGGAGGAAACAGAAACAAATATGGCTCGGTATATCATCCTAGCGACTAGTTATCAGAGTATCTGGGCAGAAAGGAACAAGGTTCTCCCTCATGATCTCTCTAGTCCCCGTTGTTGGGACATTGGGTGAGCTAGACTTCTCCCTCTCCTGGATTTAAGCTTAATATTGATGGTTCTTGTAGTCATGGGGATATGAGGGGGGGGGGGGTAGGTGTTGTTCTTGATTCCATTGGTTCAGTGATCTTTTCATTCAACAGTTTCTATGGCATTTGGGATTCGCTCAAGGAAGAAGATAATTCTATTCTCTACGGCTGTGATTTATGTCTCTTCAAGAATATTTCATTGGCTATAGTGGATATTAACTCAAGGATAATTTATAGATCCTTTAAAGGGATCAATTCATCTCCATGGAAAATCATGTACTTGATCTGCAAATACAAGGTCCCCATCACCAATGATATTGAGCTTCTTTACATGTGGTGCAGAGGTAATCATATGACTGACTTTTTGGATTCCAAGGCCTCTCAAAATCTCCCTCTCATGGAGTTATATAGCATTGGTTCCCTTAACTCATGGGGTGTTGACATTTTTATTAGGGATTCTCTCGATCTCCACTTTTACAACCCCCCTTGATTGCTCTCCCTGCATTTTTTCCTTTCCTCAACTTATAAAATTTTATATTTTGTGTGAATGATAATGAATAATTCACCAACATAATTATGTTCACAAAAATAATATCTAATGATGTGCATTCCTTCGCTCCAAAATAACTTTATGAATTACACATTAATGTCCCATAATCCTAAATGGATATCATCATGCGTGAAATCTGACCTAGAATCCATCAATGAAAATATAAATATTAGATATGGGGAGGGGATATTTCATAAAATCAATGAAAAAACTACATAAACCACTCCTTGATTGAGGTGTGGGAGAGGGAAACTAAAGGGGGGAAGGGGAGAGGCTGACTAAAATATCCCCCCCCCCTTACCCAATACACCTCAAAACCCATGGATCTTGATGGTGAATAGACCATCATACATAATCTTAAAAAATATTCGAGACATCACCAACCTCCCAATGAACCCTCATTAAGATTTTAGTGGAAGAGGAAATGGTACAGAGCTATTACATGACCACCATACTTGAGGTGGGCTACCATATAAATCTGTATAGGATATTATTTAGCCCGCAAATGAGCCAAAAATTATATAACACCCAAATATAATTTGGTTTTTTCATCCCATCTTCTGCGTCTAAAACATCCTTTTAAATGTCACAGACATTAATTATGATTTGACTCTTGATCTAAATAAGAAATTTAAAACCCAACCATATTTCACTCATCTAAAATATGGGTCTTTCCAAATACCATTAAACCTCAATAATATGAGGTGTAGTAATCATCAATAATATTCACAAATTCTAACCAACCTCTGATACATAAATATCCCCTTTAGGATCAAGAAACTCTAAAAGTGGGTAGTGAATCAATGTTTAATGATCTTTTAAAATTGATTACACTCATCATTGGTTGTAATATAATGATTTTTGTCACTATATCACACAAATTAATTACTAAAAGAAGGAAAATCAACCCCAACAGTTTTTATAAGGTTTACTATGCAATCTGAGTGGCTAGGTTGCAATGTTTTGTGAGTGATATCCCAATTCACATTTTATTCCTCTTATTTTTAAGTTCAAATCAATAGGTAAAAGGGATATCCTTGAACCCTTTTAATGAGTATGTATTTCTATAGTTTAAATACCTACTAATTGTTATCTTAATTAAATAATATAAACATGATACCAAATCACTCGTAAAATGATTTATCCATTAATGGTCTTCAGTAATGAAAGAAATATCTTCTTCCTCAACACTTCATGCCCCCATATAACATTTATTATTATTATCCATCTTTCTCACTTTCTACACTTCTATTTTTAGTCCTTGATAATCACTATCATTGTAGTCGATATTCTCTCACATCCATGTTCTTCATTACCTCAGGTTGATCACCTGGATTCTTTATTTCTCTCTAACTTCTTCTCTTCCATCTTCTCTTTTTTCTTAGACCACCACATTTTGTTCTAATATGTAGTAGTTATACTCCATTAATTAAAAAAAGTATCATCCTATTAATGAAATAATAATGATCCTATATTTACTATACACAATCTCCAATAATTATTGAGTTTATTTATAGTATAAATAAAACCTTCTATAAATCATGGCATAAAATATTATTAAAAATGAATCAAGAATCATGAGAAAACCCTAATATCAAAAAATTATAATTTTTTTATCATAGGTCAATCTTATAAATTTTTTTGCATAAAAAATTTTAATATTATGTAGCTCTTGATCAATATCACACATCCTTTTAAATATTTAGTTAGATATTATATAGTTTATTGAATTTATAATTCAATATGATGTAAGATTGTATCATATATTTCAATATAATGTATCATTTATAAATTCTGGTTCACCCTCGCAAAATATTAAATTACTGTTATGAAACCCTTAAAATATTTCTTATAATACAATGAAACATCAACTCATTGTTTCATATTCTTTGTAATTTTCTTTTTAATATCAAATAATGGAAATTTATTGTTACATATCCTCTATAATTTGTAATTCAATCTTATATAACATGTTATGTCTACTAATCAACCTCATTCACAAACATTTTGTGATTTTCTTATTCTTATAACATCAATTAAACCTATTCTAAGTGATCTTTATCAATCTAAACACTATTTTAAACTTTTCCATCGTAATCATAAATATTTTGAGTGTTTTTCCCATAATTAATATGACTAAAAAGGTTGATATGGATGTAAAAAATATAGCATATGTGGTTATTTTTCATCAATCTTTTAAGAAATATCCCACAAATTTACATCGATTCATGAATATATCATTCTTGTTAATCTATTTTCATTGAACCTTGACAGAAATAAAATTTATTAACCTACTTACTACTAAATAGTGGAAATTAGGGTCGAACCATAGAGAAGGAATGATGTGTGTGATCCAAAAAATGGAAAAAGAAAACAAAACACAAACAATAAGCAATTGAAAGAATGGATAAATAAAAGTGAAAGGAAATGGATAGAAGATATTGAAATAAAGTGTGAAAATAGAGGGGAGTGGTGATAACAAGGTTAAGTTATTGATGAAGTTAGGGATGTTGGGTTATTCTAAATTATATAAATTACTGGTTCTTGTATCAAAAAAATCAAAATTTCAGTGAAGCAATGAAAAAAGGAGTTGAAGTTTCCCCACTACACCTTGACTATCCAACTATGCTTAGTCACATCTAAGAAAGACTAGTTCACCACCAAGAACTTATAAAATGCATTATTCTCATAAGTTAAAGATAAAAAATAACTTTTTTACAAATTTAGTACTTTATTTAATGATTTTAAGGCTAAAATTTACCTATTGTCACCTAACGGTGCGTAAACTATGAAAGAACAAAAAAAATAACTCATCTTCACTTGAATACCTAGAGAAATTTAACAACTCATGTTCAATAAAAAATAATAAATATTTTTCAAGAAACACATCTAGGAAATAATAAATGACTGAAGAAAGGGGAAAATATTTAGAATGCTTCTCTATTGAGGTATGACTTCTCACTGGTTTAGACTTCTTCTGAGTAGCTGACTTCAGGCGCTGTACCTCTGTTTATATCATCTCTGCTCTTTCTCTCACCCATGTGCTCCCATCCATAAATGAATTTCCCTTGAATGTGTAGTGTTACTCTATTTGAAATTGAGCATGTTCCAACTCTAGCTTTGTGACTCACGAGTAATAGGCAGTTTCACCTAGATTGAATCTCTAGTCTCTATGATAAATGGTTAGATATGATGCATTATTATTGAAGGGGAGGCATGTGTGGTATTTGGTTTGAGGATAGGATTATTGGGTACAAACCCAAGTCCCACATCGGATTCCACCAAGGATGGTGCCTCACATATAAGATTGGATGGAGAATTCCTCCTAAAACTCATGGGTATTAGGGTTCAATCTCATAAGTTCCTATGTGTTAGTCCTAAAAGACCTAGGGTTAGAGGAAATCGATCCTAACAAGAGTATTCAGAAGGATCGAACGACATCAATGAGAAACACAGGATCTTGATGTTCTCTATGATGATTTTTCCCCTTTGATAGTTTCTCGACACTTTGAGGCATTTTCCCACTACATTAATTTCATACTTGTTTCATGATAAAGGTATAACGTTACCTATCAAAAGACCTATGATGCCTGAAAGATCACCCTCAATGTCCAGGACAAGCTTCACCACATAGTTTCCATATCAATTTTCATCTAGAATCAGATATTTTGTTGTTATCTTGTCCATGAGGCGTGATTTGAATTAAACCAAGGATCTTTCCATGCATAATTACACCACACAACAACCAATTTTTCATCTCACGTCTTTAACACAATTATTTGTTATCCTTCTTAGAATAAGACTATTTCTTTATGGAGGGAAATGTTGCAATCATTACTTGATCACATTACGGTCATTATCATCCATTGACAGTAGGACACTACCATGGATCAGAACTGATAAAATTTGGTCTACTTGGTTTATTGTCATCAGATGGTCTGGTAGTTTCTTCACACATGGAGTTCCATTTGTGTCGCAGCTGACTATAAAGAGATGACACCCTAATATAACAATATCCATTTGAATTTGATCCCTCTGTGTTTCAAAGAACACCTCAACGAACTTCTGAAAAAGATAATTACCATATGGTTCCACCATGAGGATGCCTAGATAGTCAATTATCTATTAGCACATAATAAATCTATTGTCCAATAGTAACAGAATAAATAACAAAGAGTTCAATCTATTTTAAGATTTTTATTTCATAGTCTATTCTAATGCATATCTTATGAGTTTAATAAAATCATAAAGTTAAAAGTTGTGGATAATTATAAGAAATACTCCCAAAATTTTACTAAAAGAATTTTTTTCAAGAGAAATAAAATTATATACCTAATTAAATCCATTAAGTAATATAAATTAACCTTCTTAATGTGGAAAAATATTTTTCATTCTTCCCAAAAAACTTTTATCCACTGAAAATTAAAATTGAAAATTGGAAAACCTTGAATTTTGAAAAAAAATAAGGGAATATTTGTGTGATGTGTAATCAATGAAGTATAATTGAGCACATTTGATGACTCATCATTCACACTGAAAACTTAACATTGTTCACAATGTTTAATCCTAAGGTAAGAGAAAAATGTAAAATAATACAGCTCAAAAAGATTAAAACAGAAGTTCAAAATCATGTTCAAGGGTCACAAAAAAACTCAAACAACATGTTTTCCACATTTTTAATGTAGTTTTCAAAACATATTTAAAATTATACATTTCTTAACTTTATAATAGAATAAAGGTAATTTTTAAATCAATTCAATATAATATAATTTTTAGACAATCAATCAATAATACATCAACACTAAAAAGGCATGTGCCTTCCCAACCCATTACATTGTCAGTTTTGGGTGTTTGGGGGGTTTTGGAGGAGGCTTGAGGAGGGTACGTGGTGGTTGGATGTGCATCATAGCTACAATGGAAAATTCAAATCGTGAAAAGGGGTGAACGACGTGAATTGGTGGTTCATGTCTTGTGTAGTTGGCTAGTTTCACGGATTGTATGTGGTTGAGGGGGAACCCATGAAACAAACTCACATTGTGAAAGTAATTCATAACACGTAATTAATTTAGGTTTAAGTGATGAAGATGTCGGTGTAATTTGTAATTTTAGTGGACTACACTTCATGAAAGGTTTACACCATGTGAACGTATCAAGATCCAAGTTTTAAATAGAACTTTAAGTTGAACCTCTCCTCATTTTTTGTACCTATTTTCTATCTCGATTTGGGTGAACCCTAAGCATATATTAGAGGATTTTATGCTCCCTTCCTCCTACTTTGATCAGTTTATTCCAGTGGATGCCTATTGGTGATCGATGGTAAGCCCTCCTCTTCTTATTGGTTGTTTTTCCTCCATTTTTATCCCAGGGGATCCACTGTGGTGGTGAATAATTGTTTGAGTTGTGAGTTGGGTTGTGTTTTTTATGATCCTTGATGCGGTTTAGGTAGATCTGTGGGTTTTTCATGCATTTTTGATTTTCTGGTGTCTCTTCTTCACCATATGATGAGCAACTGGCTGGCAAAGATTCTTTGAGGTATAGAATCCATCATTTATCTATTTTATGTGTCACATGGAAGAGGTTTGCTCTTTTTTATCTAGGTGGGATGGTTTTCACTGGCCTAATCCAGATAAATTAATCAGTTAATTTAAATTTAAGGGGAAAGAGGAATGATTTGCATGATTTTTCAACATTGACATTATTGTGATATTATGATTGTACGGGCTAAATGTCCTGCTAAAAATTTTGGCTGTAACGTCCCAACTTTAAACAAGGTATATACTGTCAAATTTTAAGTCCTTTTTCTTAAAGTGGCCAAGGGTGCATGCTCGCGTGATCTTTTGCGGGTCCTGAACAGCTATTAATTTTTTTAAAGGGTTTTTTGGGATTTATGTAAAATAATACGCCACTCCCTAGAGCAATGTTTCACTTTATAAATAGTTAAAATGACTAAAGAGGAATAAAAAGAATTTTATGGAAATTAAAAGAAATGAAAATGGATAAAAATAATTAATAAAATAAAAGTGGTTGGAGAAAAGTAAAAAAAATTATAATGGGATTAACCCATTTTTATAATTAATTTTTTGTATCTCCCTCCTTTTTATTTTTATTATGTTATTTTATTTTATTCTATTTTATCTCCCCCCACCCCCAGTTTATTTATTTTTTTTCTTTTCCTTTTTGTTCCCTCCTCCTCTCTTCTCTCCCTCTCCCCTCTGTATGTCGCACCCCTCCCCTGGCCAAGTGGTGTGCCTCTCCCTCCTCCATTGGCTCACCACTACACCTCTATCTCTTTTCCATTTTCAACATCGTCAGAAGTTCAGTGAATCCCTTGGTATTATTCACCAGGAATCATTGAGTTTCATCCACACTCTATCACACAATCTGTCGCCAAAGTTTTTTAGACAAAATTATGGTTTTTTTAAAATCATCTGATTTCTTCTATTTTAGGTCAAATAAAAGGTTTTTGCGGGGTGTGGGATATAATACAACTATGAGATAGGGTGTCTATGATCTTTCCTATAATTTTGTTTCTTTATTCAGTTTTCACTGTTGTGCCACTCATCAGTGTCTACTGGTGAATCTCAAATAAAACATATTAATTTAAGTAAACTATTTATCCATGATCTTTGTAACCTTTTTAAGGTGAACCCCTTCCTAGGCTGTTTCCATGTTTTTGGACACCCCTTTGGGTGTGCCAAAATAATGGTCCTATTTACTGTTATCCTTCATCCTTTAAATTATCAGTTACATGTGCACATGTAATAAATTTATTTTGAGGTTTTGAATTGAATAATATTGTTTAGGGTGAATTGTTTTGCCTAAATAATTCTAGTTGTAAGACTTTTCGTTCCTTGTTTTATTAAATTTTGTTGCCTCTACTTATGCTGATAAATGCCATGTTTTGTTAAACTTTGAGTTATGATGTTGGAATTAAATGGTTTCCTAAATGGATGAAATTATAAATGCTGCTCTATGATATATGTACATACATACATACATATATATATATATATATTCCTCTACTATTATCTTAAATAAACTCAGACTGGGGAGAGAACATGGGTCCCATATTAAGAACCCACAATAGGACTTTCCATGCTCAATAGGTTACAAAACAATGTGCTAGGAAAGAGGTGTTTTAGGATCCCCAGAAAAAGGCTTTCCCAAGATTTTGACTATGATAATGGGTGACACTGGTTATCTAATGGGAAACGAAGGATTAATCCATTGGAAAAATGGATTCACTAAGCCTCGGTTGATACTTAGTCCCTTACATGCGATACTCGGGATGGAATCATAGTTACCATCCATGAGTGATACTTGGACTTTCGAAAGAATCACCTTGGATGAGTTCATGGCATTGGATGTAATTGATTGGATGTATCATAGAGATACCTTTGAGATAGTCTTAGACTCCACCTATAAAATTTTTAATTTTAATAGAAATGTGTGAGATATTTTTATTGATACTGCATAGAGTTTCCTTACGCTTTGTGATACCTCTCTTTCTCATTTTGACCCTCTGGTTTGACTTATGGATTATACCCCAATCCAAAGCACAAGATTGGGGGTGTGCCCTTTTTTTGGTATGTAATATTATTCTGGCCTTGTGAAATATATATATTCTGCTTTACCAAGTATCTCATTTAGACTTCCAGCTTAGGCCGAAGTAGGTGTTATGGGACGGGTGTCTGCTTGGGATCCCGTACCAAGTCACCGTTTTTTATTTATTAAAGTTTCTCTCATTTATTATATATATATGGAACATTGTTATTTGTCTACAACACAAAATGGAAAGGTCTAGACACTGTGGGTGCCGACCTACTGAGATTGTATCTCACTCCCTTCTTGGGCATTGTTTGGTACCCGAGTAGAATTTATGTTCATAGGTATGGATTTAGGGAAGTGTTCTGCTTTTTATGCTTGATTGATTTTCTATTTTGGATAGATCTTGGGGAAGAAGATTGATCCTATGATCGAGATGTCGTGTGGTAGTTTTTGGTCTTTTGGTAGTTTTTCAGCATGTTGTCTATGCTTGTACCTTGTATCCCAACACTTTTATTATTTACATTTGGAATCATACATTGACATCATCTTTGTAATTGTTATGATTGTTCATCTTCCATATTTATTATTTATTTTGTTAGGCCATTTATCTACTTCTACTGATGTCTGTTTACACTTTATGTTTCTGCTACTTGTATATACTATTTTCCACTATGTATTACCTTATCACATGAGGTCATAGTCTCCCCCACAGACTTACTCAATTCTCTCACTGCTAGTTGGTTGCCTCTAGTATTTTGGGAGATGCACTTGAGGTCTTAACATCCCAACCCAACTCACCTCCAAGATGGTGGCTGGACCAGTGGGTCACATAACCTCAAGCGCATCTCCCTGAATGCCAGAGGCTGCCGACTAGTAGTGAGAAAACTTGTTGTGTCTGTGGGGGAGATTATTCCCTCATAGGTAATAGATAATATCATAGCAAAAGTAAAAAAAACAAATAAAAAATAATAGAAGCATGTTGTTGAAGCCAAAATGTGGGGAGGAGAAGAAGACACAGACCCGATGGCTGCCTGAAAAAGCCTCTTCGCAGAGCCCCCTTTGACGTTCACGACCCACCGCAGAGCAAGGAGGCGGGATGCTCTGTGAACGTATTTGATGTTTGAAAAATGCTGCAGAGCAAGGAGGAGGGATGCTTCACGAACGCCTTTAACGTTCTCGATGCGAGCAAGGAGGCGGGACGCTCTGCGAACGCATTTGACGTTTGCGACCCGCCACAGAGCAATGAAAAATCAGGCTTCGTGCCGAGCACATGCTACATTGCGGCACCTCTCCCCTATAAATACCGGCCTCCCCCAAGTTCAGGAGGTGGAAAATCCGACCTTTCAACTTCCTAGCTCCCAAATCACGAAGCACCCTTCTTCTCTGCAAACCATGAGTTGTGCGCTATACTTCTTCTCTACGAAGTGCCTACCCTTTGTCTCATTTTGATCCCCTCTTCAGAGAGGGATGCCTTTCATGGAGCCTAAGGGCCTCCGTGAAAGAAGGGGATCCCCAAGGGGACCTAGGTACTCGTGGAGGGTTTATGCTTCTCGAAACACCCTTTATGTACACATGATCCATACACTAAAGTGGGTTCACTGTACTTCGCGAAGCACATTGCTTCACAATACCCTATATCGTGAGGCACCTTTTCTCATCAAGGAAGTGCTCTGCGAATGCCTTTCCACTTCGTGAAGCACCTCCTATATGAAAATCTTCCCTTTTCTTAGGTTGGGATGTACTACTTCATGAAGCACACCCCTTTCCAAGTACCCTCCACCAAGCGAAGCACCATAGATTCACAAGGCCCCATCCTATGAACCCCTCTACTTTGCAATTCCTTTTCTCATGTGTCCCTCCATGTTTGTATGATGTGATTTAAAAGTCCCTTGGACAATACTACCCATTGTGTTGCTTCGCCTCATGCTTCTTCACATAGGCATACTAATGGATATTACTTCTTCCCATAGCCACACGAACATGGACCCTCCAATGGTTTTCTCCGTAACACCCCCTAGCCACGGCATTTCCGGTCCCTTCCCTTCACCAAGGTATAGTGGGTACTGGTTGTGTAATTCCTAGGGGCGTGGAGTGAACCCACCTCGTCCGAGCTGCATGAAGTTAAACTGTCAAGCACCCTCGTCCTTAGCACACGACGTTAAACTGTGACCTCACCCCGTGCCTCGCATGCGGGGTGCCCCCACCTTGTTAATTCTCCACGCCCACCAGTCTCCATGAGGATGAAATCATCCCTGACAGGGGATGATATCCTTCTTATTGGAGTGGCATTTGTTTGCAGGGAAAGGGAAACCACCCTAGTGTAAGCCCCTAGCTTTCTTATAGGAGGCAATATCCCGGCTCCTCCTTTCTTATTCCGTCCCAAGGACCAGGGGGGAATGGACGTTGAACCCCTCCTTTCTTCAGTACCAAATCCATCTCCTGCTGGGCTTTGTCGCCACTGGGGATCCATTATGGAGTAAGTCCCAACCTCTTCGGGCTGCTAACCACGCATAATCCCCTATTTCCTCATTGGGCCACTCCATGCGTAAGCCCCTCACCACATCCCACGAACTCACCTTTTGCAACATGATCATCAGGCCTTTGCTGCCTCTTGTTTCTCATACCAAGCATGACTCATGTGGGCTTATAGTAAGAATCGAACATTAACTCTTATCTGCCACCATACGCCCACCTGAACTATGAGTTCTTTGGTCCTTTCTAAGGTAGGGTACATAGGAATTCTTCACGAGGTTCAAGCCCACCACCCATGGGACCCCAGGTCCTCCTTCACGCCGGTTCGCTGACGCCCACCTCAACTACGTGGTCTTTGATCCTTGCCAAGGAAAGGTACATAAGAAGCCTCCACTAGGTTCAATCCCACCATCCATTGGTTGTTCCAACCCCATTAACTTCGGTTCACCAACACCTTGGGCCGCCTCAGAGCATAAGCCCCAAATTACCCCATGAACTACGTGGCCTTTGATCCTTGACAAAGAAAGGTATGTAGGAAGCCTCCCCGAGGTTCAAGCCCACCATCCACCTGGACCTCAGGTCCTTATTCACGTCAGTTCACCGACTCTTTCCCCAAACCCGAACTATGTGGACTTTGATCCTTGCCAAGGCAGGGTACGTAGGAATCCTCTCTGAGGTTCAATCCCAACAACCAATGGTCCCGGCCACTTCACGTTGGTCCACCCCCATCTTACATGACGTTAAACTATATTCCACTTTTGATTCCCTATTCAGTGGCAAGCCGTTGTCACTCCATTCAGTGGTAAGCCACTGTGATCCCATTCAGTGGTAACTCATGGACATTCTTATCCATTGGTAAGCCATTACGACCCCATACATCAAAAAGGCATTGAAATCCCCAATCGGTGGTAAGTCATCGTCATATAAACTACGTGGACTTTGATTCCCTACCACGGGGATACATACGAAGCCTCTTCAAGGCTCAAGCAAAAAAATATCACCATCCTCATGGCGGTTCCATTCCATTCACCATCCACTTCATTCAACTGCTCCATCATCCATCCTGAATATTACCCGGGCCACCACATCCCAGTGGGATCATGTCACCTCATACCCCATTCCCATAAATAGTAACTAGGAATTCAACCATGTGTTGGCCCCACCATCAGTGTTCCCTCCTAGGGTTTCACCCATCTGATCCACCCTAGTCAGTGTTATGATTAGTCTGGTCTTTCTCCTCTGGACGTTAAACTTGTGGCATACCCCTTGTTAAACATGGGAAGCGGAGGAAAACCTCAGATACATGCCCATGTCATATTATTACCCATATTCGAAATGGGATGCCTCGGGCTACCGCGCCCTCGAGAATCCCTATAATAAGGGGAAGAAAACCCATACGCTCCAGTGTTACAGCACCCAGAAATACCAGTGATACCCAACGTGACTACTCCCCTGACCGAAGGTTGTTGCCCTGATCGGACCCCTTGGAATGTCTTGACAAAAGCAATGTAATTAACTGGAGTCCATGAAGATATGTCACCAGGAATAGTTTCACGAACAACGTCTTAAGTCTATGAGGGATACCCGGACTAGGTGACGAGTTCTGTGGAGGAATCCATGGAAGGAAAAATCGAAATCCCATCATCTCGTTTCGATCAAGGAGAAGACATCCCTGAACAAGCAACAGATGTCTCCCTCCATTGGAAAGCGGGAATGCAGGGCAACAAAACTACGACCCTCATCCCCAAACGAGAGGGACACGCGCACCCCGACAAAAGTGTAAGAAACAGAAATGGTGAACCCGACGTGAGTTCCATATCCTCAATATGAAGATTAGTAGTGCTCGGGGTATCAATGGATTGACGTGTCACCGGATCCAGTTATCCGTTGTCGGGTCCCACAAAACAAATAGCGGGCCTGGCATGAAAATCACCAGAAGTTGGGGTAGTAGAACATTGGAAAATCCCATTCTACGACGTTGTCAGTGTGGATCCCTCTTACTCGTCATGTAAGACAGGATGGAGCTGGGGCATTGGTCATTGATTCCTTTTTCCTTCAGCACTAATGAGTTAATCTCCCTGCTTCTCAGGAATTAGGTTGCTGCACCAGGGACATGATCACTGCCTGCCCATCGACGCAGAGGCAGGGGCAGTGCCAACACGTCAGTCCCACATGGCATCACCTATTCCACGATGGCCTCTACATCTACCACCATGTGATTCCCATGCCCCCTCTCCCCGTCTGAGGTCATCCAACAAAGGTTGATCAACGACCTCATGCATCGTTACGAGGAGAAGGTCATAATTCCGACTCGTGATATGGCCCGCCTAGACTTGGAGGCATCTATGCCTCATCATCAATGCCGCCCCCAAGGGCCGCGTAGGGATCCATTGCTCCCCACCCCGACATACAACCATTTCAGGAGCCTCTCCCCTAAACGCTTTGACAGCTCTCTGCCTTACGCTGGTGATGTAAGTGATGTCTAGCCCAGCCTGGTCAGAGTCCCATTTCAGGGGCTTCCAGTGAGGGCTGCCACCTGGCTGCGTCTGTGCCACTGCCTAGTATTGCTGGATGAGGATCAGGTAGGCTATGCACCACCGACCCCGGTTCGTCTAACCTGACGCCAGCGTCAGGAGCAAGCTGAGGAGGATGCCTTCCAAGGGGCGTCGATGTCGGAAGCTACTGTGCCCCGAGCCATCGCCAAAGGGTATGGGAACTTATATTCCTTACTAGGATCAAGGCCCCAACCACCCCACGGGCAGTCCGGGTCGACTCTCGTGGTCGCTGGCACAAGCAGTGGCCGTCGTGAGCTAACCCGCATCGATGCCACCCAGTACGGAGGTCATCCCCGTACCACTACCATGGAGAGCATGGGCCTTCCCAAATTCGAGGATGGACATGGAGGTCTACCCTGTACCACCCTTAATCCTAATGAAGGTCTTCCCTGCGGCGGTGATACTCAGTACGGAAGCCTCTCTTTTTCCCATTACACTGGGTATGGAGTCATTCCTCCTACCCCCGACCGCCGGTGTAGGGACATTTCCCATATAGTGTCTCCTCAACGTGGGGACCCTCTCCATGTCCTTTAAGCAGCTGGTGAAGGTCCTCCTCACCTCGGTAACCAGAGGGGTGAAGTCCATCCTCGCCTCACTAGCACCCAACATGGTTGTTGTACCCATGTTCAGCTAGACCGGTACAAGGAGCCTCCTCGTACTGAGGTCGCTCAGGAAAACATGTGTGGAGGTACTCCCCATGCTTATGCCAGTTCTATAAGAAGTTTTTTCTGCTCTAGAGCTATCCATGGAGGTCCTCCCCATGTCCCCTTCTACATTTGTCCTGGTGCTCCTCGCACCACAGCTTTCTCAGGTGGAAACCCTCTCCGAACCAGCACCAGTGCGGCCAAAGGACCTCATGCCAGAAATCAGTCTTGTCCTGAGGAGCCACCCAGGGGTAGGAAGGCGGGTCTTCGCCGCCATAAGAAGTATTCTGGGAAGGTCTGAACAGAGATCAAACCGGTCTTCTTCTCAGACTCTGAAGTAGAGTATGACTCAGCATGGGAACCCTCCCCTCGCTCATCCATGTCAAGGGATGGGGCAGGAACAAGGGTAATCATCCTCGTACTCCCAAAATGTGAGGTCCATCAGATTCCTTCCTCCCTCCACCAGTATATCCATGAGGATGAAAATCTGTTGACCCCACAGGTTACAGTTGTGCAATCTCTATCATCATCACAAAAAAGTGCTCTCTACCTCGACAAGAGATCACAGAGAACTATTCTAGGGACCAATGGTGGGCGAGCAGCATCGTAGCCTATCACCAGTAGCCCAAACCCCTGAGCCAGGAATGGTGGCCGTCATCCCATCTTATCATGACGTGGTGACCAGGTCACTACACTCTTCGGAGGATAGCCCAAGATTCGGTAGCCATTCAGTGCGTTCGCCATACTCTCCATCGGCCAGCCTATCGTCCTATCACTGCCTCAGTACCGCTGCCAGTTCCTCAGCCACCCCCAGTTGACGAGTGGGGAAATCAAGGGACAAACCCTGAATCTGATCCAAGGATCTTGTGGAACATCCTTGCAGTGGACCACTTCCCCGAGAGGTTCTAGCCCATGGCAGCGTAGAATTTTTGCGCACCGGATTCCCTCATGCCAGAGGAGTTTGAATGTTTCTGCCAGACCCTCTGGGAGACTCACTTCTGTCTTCACCACCAGCAAGTGTCTTATCCTAGGAGCCAATTGCCCCTTGAAGACATCAGCGAACAATGTCTTCTAGTTGATCTGGCTGCGCTCCATGTGGCCCAGCGCCCCGAGTCACCAGGCCACCTTAAGGCCTTCCAAGAGCAATGTGTTTATAGTTTCAAGATACTCCGCAGGATCATCAAGGAGGCTTCCCCCCATGTGAAAGTTTGTGGCTGGGGGAATTATGTTTCCCTCTTCTTTAGTCCTATCCGGTGACAGCCCGACCTACCAGGCGATATAGAGGACGTGCCCCCAGGAAGGGTAACAGTCAACATGGTCGACAGAGTGGACGAGGAGGAAGAGATGGAGATCCTAGATGGAGACTTACCTCCCGAGGGTATGCCACCACTATTGGACCCATCGGGAAGGATTACACGTCAGGAAACGAACCTACTTGGTCTCCCTACTCCCACCAAGGCGTTGGTACTCAGCCAGAATGCTGGTAAGGGAAAAGAGCACGTTAGAGCTGCCAAGCACTCCGACCCATCTGCCTCAATGCAGAAGATAGAGGAAGACCACGAGGAGGCCACAACGCATCAACAGCTTGCTGAGCAGAAGAAGTTGGTTGATGAACTCCTGGATGAATGTGTTGCAGAGCGACGACCCGACAATGGCAATCCTAGGCCAACACTGTAGGGGTAGAAACAACTTCCCCTCTGTGAGATTCCCTCAGGTAACCCTATTCATGCTACCACTTCGGACAAGGATGAGGCTGGAGCTCATGGCAAGAGGGCGCAGTATGTCTCTCAAAACCCTCCTGAATGGCGCAGTAATCCAAGGGATCCATCTCGGGCTCTCCCAGCCGCCCCGAGGGTCATCCTGCCAGCCACTGAGCCTATCTACCATGTTGAAGAACCCTCCAATGCACTCGTAGTTAGGGATCCCTGTCAAGACAGATATCCCCACCTATATGATCCAATGGCGGAACTCATTTCTCACCTGGAGGCGTTAGAAACATGACAGGGGTAAATCCCATCGGATTGCAAGCCATATCCGGCATGGTGGATGATATGTTGGTGCCTCCAGGTTTCGGGAATCCCACCTTATCCCCCCTTTAATAGGATGTGGGACTCACCGCAGCACCTGGCCCACTTCAAATCAAGGTACGGGTCCATGTTAGGGATTGCAGCACAGCTGGAGGCTGCCAAGCTCTGCTGTTTTGTTCAGACACTGGACGGCCCGACATTTGTCTGGTACAACCAGCTCCCCCTAGGATCCGTAACTAGGTGGGAGGACATTCACAACAAATTTTTCTACTAGTTTAGCTCTACCACGTGGAAAACAAGAATCTCAGGCCTCTTGAAGTGAAAAAAAATGCATGATGAGCGAGTCGGGAACTTTATCACTCGGTGGAAAGGGCTTACATAGTCCCTTGACATGCCACTAACTCAGAAGAAATTACTAACAATGTGCGTAGGGAATGTCAAGACGGAACTAGTTCCCTCTATGATCACCTAGAACTACCTTGGGGGATTCTGATACTTCTCTGATAAGGCCCAGTGCCTGGAAGAAGCCCTGTAACATGTCGGCCAGGCATGTCTGTTGCCTCACACAATTCTTGTGAGAAGAGATGTCAGAGCTGAGCCCACCGCGGTATCCCAGATAGAGACCCCCAGACGGTAGGAATTATTACCAGTGGAGTCACCTCCGCAACCTCTCATAGGCCCGCCACCATAGGCGCAGCCTCCAGCTCAGTAGTTCCCACCTCAGAATCGGCAGGTACCCCCGCATAATGCGCTGCCACCGCCTAGGCAGGACAAACAGGGTATGCCCCCTCAACAAGATTCTTCAGCCCCTCATCATGGCCAGGTTCTAAGGTCCCCATTCCCAGATAGAAGACATCATACTTACTCGTTCAACGGGAATTAGGTTCCCGGCTATTTCAGAAGCGCCTTGGAGAAGGGGGTTGTATGCTTTGCTGAGTGCAGAAGATCGGAAGAGGAGAATCTCACTGATCGCCCTAAATATTTCCCCTATCATCAGATCATGGGGAACACCCTCAAGAAGTTCTATGTGTTCAAACACTGGATTCAAGACCAGGTTGATAACAACATAGCTCAGTTGGGCCCGACCCCGGCACAAGTGGCGGGTGTCTTCGTAGGGCCAAATAGTAGTAGCGGCAACAAGGGCGAATAATAGCAGATTTCTAACCACGGGTCCTAGAAGTATGATGACTGGATGTCCTGCAAAATGGTTGCCCATGCCCATGGAATCATTCAGGAATGCCTGAATTATCCGGAGCCTTCAGAATCTATGACCACCACTTCGGCATCATCATCTCAGCCAACCTCTTCCCAGAAGAGCAAGCATCGACAACGCAAGGGAAAGCAACGTGCCCTACCAATGTTGTCGTCGTCCCACACTCTCGGCGAATTCATGCCCCCAAAGATGGGGATTCCTCCTTGAATCTTCCCAGTAGTTGATGACTCTTCAAGTGATAGTCAAGGGTACACTTCGGTCAACACCATGGAGTTGGTAAACCCCTATATGACTCCCGACGACGGGGAGTGCCAGACGAACCTCCCCAACGTCCCCAACTGATTCCAACATTGGCGGAGCAATGGCCATATGGGTCATTGAGGCGCATCAGTTGGAACCTCCAGCCAGACTGTGCATACCACTAAGACCATACAGCAGTCCTAGTGCAGATATCAACATGCACAGCCTTCTCATCTGGTGTCATTAGGCCAACCTCCCCCACCATTTTGTGCTATTGGATCGGGCAGAGCTACCTTGTCCAGGCCACGACCAGCCTCTCCCTGGTACATGCTGATCTCAATCATCCAGTCCTCATCCAATATCTACTCTTTGGGCATCGAATAGTGAGCATCAAGAATATAACCAGTACCAGTCATTCACCGACCCGGCCAATAGGGCTTGCTTTGCCTCCTATCACAGAGTGACCTCCTACAAGCAGAAGTTCACACCTGGTGCGGAAATATGATTCCCTCAAGAACCTTTCCAGCATCCCAGCGAGTCATTCCATCCTTTAAGCCATTCGTTTGTCATCAAATATTCATGAGATGCTTGCTGAGGCTTTGAGAAGCCCCCTTTAGTTTGAAACAGAGGTAGCAGCTGTAGAGGATTTCCATGATGATGCGGTCGATAATGTTAAATGACAGGCCATCATTTCATTCTCAAGAGAAGATGAAGGCTCTCCCATACAGGGGCACATCCTCCCACAGTACATCACCATCCAATTCAATGGCGTGGAGGTTCTCCACTGTCTTGTTGACACCGGCTCTGGGATTATCCTTATCCTGATGCAGACACTACGGAAGCTAGGGTTATCTGAAGATGACTTGACTCCCTCCAATTTAATAATTTAGGGATATGATAGGACATATCAGATCATAGTCAATAATATATGTTTGAAGACCCAGTTCGGCGGTCTAGTTTCCAGTAGCGAGTTTATGGTTATCTCCCAAGACACTGCGTACAATGAATTGATGGGTAGACCATGGCTCCACCTGCATGTGGTGGTCCCCACATCATATCACCAATGCCTCAAGTACTCCCTCAATGGTTGAGTTGGTGTGCTACAAGGAGATTCACCTCCTTTTTCGTCTTGTAAAGCCTACTATCTAGATGCTAAATATTAAAAGACCAAGGATAAACAGATTCAGGCAAGTGAGGTTAAACCCGTCATGGTCGCAACTGACCCCTGGGTAGGTTTGGATGATGCTTATCTCTTCCCAATCCATCGATTAGAGGCCATGACCCCCGACATGGGGCAATGTTTTGTTGTTTCAGGTAAAAGGGGGAAGCATATTCCCAAGTCTAGGAGACGGAGGAAGATCACCTCGTACTCCTATACAAATATGGTTCAGGTGATCCAGAAGCCTCCTACCCCCATATGGTACCGGGATGTCCACCCCATGGCAACAACAGTACGTCATATGTGTCTATTTCGTAGGGCCGGAATTAACCAGCTCAAGCTTATGCACAAATATTGCTTTTATATCATCAAGAATGGCCCCTTGTGTCGGGGACCAGATGGGATCAGATCGACTACCTTCATTGATATGGTTTCGGCAGTACCGGAATCACCCAATGCAACGACCACTACCGCCCAGGCCGGTACCATTCTCCCGTCAGAATCTGCCAACCTAGAAGAAGCTTATCCCGATGGTGATCCCTCCTCCTCAAGTGAATAAGATGATCTATAGGACCCTCCCCCCACCTTTGAAGAGGGCGTCTCCAATACGGTCGATGAACTGGTACAGGTGAACCTTGGTAGTGAGGTAGAACCGAGACCCACATTGATCAGTGTCGCCATGTCCATCGAGGTGCTGCAGTGGAACATAGTTTTCCTGAAGCAACATTGTGATGTTTTTGCCTAGAGATATGATGATATTATAGGACTAGATCCTCAGGTAGTCGTCAACTGCCTCGGTCTTCCGAAAAATCATCACGGGTTCAAGTAGCCTCCCAGAAGGATGCACCCTTCTCATGGTGCCACGGTTGAGGCCGAAGTATACAAGCTCATCAGAGCCAACTTTTTGAAGAAGTTCCAGTACCCCCAATGGCTGGCCAACATTATGCCAGTCATAAAGAAGAACGAACAGATCAGAGTCTGCATTGACTTCCACGATATCAACTGGCACTGTCCAAAGGATGATTTTCCCCTCCCTGTGAAAAAATTGTTGATTGATGCTACAGCTGGGTTTCAGGACATGTCCTTCATGGATGGGTACTCTGGATATAATCAAAATCAGGATGGACCCCAAGGATGAATAATCCATTGCTTTCAGGGCACCCCAAGGTACTTTATTTTACCAGGTTATGCCCTTCGGCTTGAAGAATGCAGGTTCCACCTATCAGCGGGCCATGCACCGCATATTCAAGATGATCCTCATGACATTGGTGGAATTCTATGTGGATGACTTGGTGGTCAAATCCTATCAAATCCAGGACCATCTCAAGGACCTTGAGAAAGTTTTCGGCTTCTTCTGTTCCCGCCACCTGAAGATGAACCCATTAAAGTGTGCCTTCGGGGTCACCTATGGGAAGCTCCTTGGCTTTGTTGTCAGATACTGGGGAATCAAGATCGACCCAGAGGAGATCAAGGCCATCAGCTAGATGCCTCCCCCAAGAAATTTTCAGGAGATTTGGGGTTTCCAAGGCCAATTATCCTACATAAGCCGATTCATTGCAAATCTGGCCGGCAAGTGTAAGCCCTTTTCTCAGCTCATGAAGAAAGGATCCACCTACGAATGGTATGAAGAGTGCTAGACCGCATTCAAGGAAATCAACAAGTATCTACTCCACCCTTTGGTTCTGATGCCACCCATCTCTTGAAATCCACTAATCATGTACGTGACTTCCCTGGAATGATCTATTGGAACCCTTCTCGCCTAGAAGAACAATGAGTGAACTGAAAATAGCCTCTACTACCTCAATCGTATGCTCATCAATACGGAGAACAGATACTCCCTCATCTAAAAGAGTTTCCTTTCACTCGTATTTTCCATGCATAAATTGCGACACTACTTGCAGCACCACAAGGTAAAATTGGTGTCTTGGGTAGACCCGCTGAAGTACATTCTGAACCACCCCATGTTGACTGGTCGTCTAGAATGGTGAGAAGTAATCCTCTAGTAGTTCGATATCAGGTTTATCCCTCAGAAAGCTATCAAGGGACAGGCATTGGTAGAGTTCCTTGTCGCCCATCCATCTCCCGATGACCAGTCCCTGGACCTGGATTTTCCCAACGAGGCAATAATCTCGGTAGATCATGTCATTACATGTTGGCATATGCACTTTGATGGTTCTTACCAGAGCCCAATCGGAAGGAGACTCAATAACCCCAGGCCCAACAGGGTAGGCCTGTGTATTGTCTTTATTACCCTGGTGCAAGCCATTCTGCCATACTCGTTCCTGTTGTCAAAAGGCTACACCAACAAAGAGGTGGAGTATCAGGCTCTTATCACTAGCCTTGAGCAGGCCCTCAAGATCAATGTACCCCATTTGCATGTGAAAGGGGATTCCAAACTAGTCATCAATAAAATCAACGGTGACTATATCATTAGAAAGCTAGATCTCATACCATTGTTGAAGCGCACCCTCCATCTAATGGCCCAGTTTCCATCTTGGATGGAAGTTACTCATGTCTCTTGATCTCAGAACGGGCGAGCAGATGCCCTAGCTGGCCTGGCTACATCACTTGCAGAACCCGAGCATGATGGTCAGATTATACACGTGGCACATCAGAGAGTCATTTCTCCCGTCACCCTAGATGATAACGATGGCGTATGAGTAAGCCAGCTTACCGTCGAAGCCTCTGCGTCAGGACCCCCAAGTCCCTCAGATGTAGTGGTTGAAGTGACCCTTGACTGGAGATCCCCATTTGTCGAGTATCCCCAAAATGGTTACCTTCCAGCTAATTGGGTCGAGCGTGAGTGAATCCGACGCCGTGTGCTGCAGTTTACCCTCCAGAGTGGTCCTAGTCTTGAGAAGATCCTCTAAAAGCATGGGTTCAATGGTGTTATCCTTCGTTTCATCCAAGGAGTCGAGATTTCTCATGTCATACAGGAGGTTTATGTTGGTTCTTGCAGCGCCCACCAAACCGGGCTGAAGCTATCTCACCAGATCCAGAGGCTGGGGTATTTTTGGCCCTCCATGATCCATGATTGCACCGAGTTCACTAGGAGATGTCACACATGCCATATTCATGCTAACTACATCCATCATCCACCAGAGCCTCTCAACTCCACCAAGTACTCTTGGCCATTTGCGGTGTGGGGACTCGATGTCGTAGGACCATATCCACCGGTGACCACTCACTAGTGCAGATTCATCCTTACTGCTATGGATTTCTTTTCCAAGTGGGTAGAAGTAGTTCCGCTCAAGGAGGTCAAGGCTCTTTCTATTTTCGATTTTGTGAGCTCCAACATTATCTATCAATTTGAAGTCCCTCATGTCATCCTCATCGATAACGACACCAATTTCCTAGCAGCTGAGTTGAAGAAGTTGTACACCAAGTACAACATCCGTTCGAACCATACCTCCCGCTACCACGTGCAGAAAAATGGGCAGATTGAGGTGTTCAAAAAGAACTTCTCTAACATTTTGCAGAAAATGGTTGGTCAGAACAAGAAGAGTTGGTTGGACAAGCTTTCCAATGCCCTCTGGGCTTACCGGATGACGACTCGTAATTTCACCCAGGTGACCCCATATTCCATGGTGTACGAAGCAGAGGCTATCCTTCCCATCGAGATTTATTTTCCTTCATTACACACAACGATCTATGATCAGAAGGCACCGAATAAGGTAGCTGAAATTTGTCTGGAAAAATTAGAATCACTTGATGAGGGTAGGCTTCGTACCCTAAACAATCTGGAAAGGAATCAGAATAAGATAGCTAGAGCCTTCAACAAGAAGGTTCGCCTCCACTCTTTTTTGTAAGGCGGATTGGTATTGGCCCTCCAGACATCAATGATCCCTGGCATGAAACCACCCAAGTTGGAGTCCAAATGGGAAGGACCTTACATAATCCATAGGGTTTACCCCAATGAAGCATACTCCCTAGTGACCATGGATGGTGAGCACATCACTCCTCCCACCAATTCCAAGTTCCTCAATAAATACTTTTCATGAGCCTATTGGTCCTGCATGACCTTAAACTGGATGGTCTTGCATGACCTTAAACTGCATGATGGTCCAGCATGACCCTAAACTATTTGGTCCAGCAAGACCTTAAACTGTTTGGTCCTACATGACCCTAAACTGCTTCGTCCTGCATGACGTTAAATTGTATGTCATCCTGCAAGATGTTAAAATGCATCCTTATAACTACTTATAGCTTGATTCCCATCCTCATGGGATACATAGGAATTCTCACGCATCTCGTCTTGAGCCCAGCCCCCGAACTCTTCTCTTTGACTCTCCCCATGGGTATAGTTCTCCCAGAGAATCCTTGCATGATAGGGTGTAGGCTTCTTTATCCCCACTCCTTCTAGGATTACAACGGTCACACTATTCACCCACTCCCCATTTTTCTACCCTCCCACATCCTCATGGAATGGCGTTAAACCGCATGGCCTTCATGAACTACGTACGACTTGATTCCCATCCTCATGGTATACATAGGAATGACTAGACATTTCATCTGTTCACCCAACCCAAATGATAGAATCTCCCCTCGGGTCAAGACATATAGTGTGGTGTAGGCCTTTGCCTCAATTCACATCGAGCTCATCTCGATTCCTCCATACGTCCCATTCCCCAGAGGAGTCCACCTCTTTCACTGCCCTGTTTGACTTTAAGATGTATGGGTACAGCTATGCTTCACCCACTCCTTTGATTGGGACTCCATCATCTCTCCCATCTAGAAGGGCCCCCGAATGGCATGGATGTTAGGCCCAAGGGTCCTCCTACCATTTCAGGCCAACACCCTCGAGGATGTTGAGCAACAAATTGATACAAATCCCACGTTGCGAATATGGTCAGTGGTCGATGCTCATTTGTTGTTCCCATTCAAGTCACTATAAAGACGCTGTGTTTTGAACATGGTAAAAAGTTATCCCGTGTCATTAGGGCCACCCCAAGATGTCCCAAACATTGAGTGCAGTGGTTCATTCTGCCACGTTTTATCTCCAAGAGACGAACTCCCCTTGGGAAATGCCCGCTACTAGACCCCTATATGGAAGGGAGATCCAAATCCGACTCTTTATTTCCCACACCAAGCACTGCTCACATGGTACTAGGAGCTATGATGAGGTGGTAACCGCACAAGAGGTTGTATGGATACCATTAGTCGAGACTCCTGGCCTCAGGCCCGTTGGCCTTTTCTGGCCCCTTATCCCTTTCTGGCCTCTGGCCCAAGTTCTCATTCAGGGCTATACGGTGTGGTATGGGATTAGGTCCTCATTCACATCGGGTTACTCATCGTACCGTACACCTCTTGTATTTAGGGTATCTTACCAATTTTCATCCTCACTGCAAGATGTTAAACTGCAAGCTGGTCATGCCTTTTCGACCGAGGCCCAACCTCAGGCCCCTTGGCCCTTTGCGATCGAGGCCTAGCCTCAGGCCCCTTCACCTTTTCCATCTGAGGCCCAGCCTCAGGCCCCTCAGCCCTTTCAGGACCCTCATCCCTTTCTAGACTCTGTCCCAAGTTATCATTCAGGGTCGTACGGTGTGGTATGGGATTATGTCCTCATTCACATCAAGTTACTCGTCATGCCGTACACCCACCTCTTTGGGGTATCTTACCCCTATGTGCGTCATTTCCAGAACTACGTATGGTTTGATTACCATCCTCATGGGATACATAGGATCGCACGATCATCTCATCCCCGGGTTCAGCCTCATCTTGGCCCCTTGGACTGCATTCCCCCAAGGAGATGATCATATGGTGTGGTATGGAATTATGTTCTCACTCACGTTGTGTGTTGTAACAACCATGCCATCTACCCCCTCCTAAGATTTTTCAATCCCCTTGTGCTATAATAGTCTTCCTAAGCCAGTCGCTCCCAATATGGGCCCCTCGGTCCTCTTCGGTGGTTCACTAATGTGCCCAAGGGTACTCTGGTTCAACGCCTAGAATGTCGGATCCTACTCGAACATGATTTCACCCATTTCTTAGGCTTCGTGCTCCCCTTCATCAGGGATTCCATCACCTTTCACATCCCAAAGGGACCCCCAAACAGCATGGATGCTAGGCCCAAGGGTCCTCCTACCATTACGGGCCAACGTCCTCAAGGGTTTCGAGCAACAAATTGATACGAGTCCCGCATTGTAAATTTGGTCAATGGTCGATGCTCATTTGTTGTTCCCATCCTAGGCTAACGCGATATGGATGTTGTGTTATGAAAATGGTCAAAAGTTATCCTCCGTCATCATGTCAACCCCATTAAGCCCAAAATGTCGATTATATGATTCACATCCTTCTCCACCTCACCATGTCTAGGTAGAATTCTGAAACTCTTGGTACTATTCCTCAGTGCACATTCACACATTTGGAAGAGAAAGCTGAGATAAGGCAATCATTCGTGGCTTTACACCAAATCCCCTTTCCCTGTATTCCATGTATTACAAATACCTTACCCGCCCTTGTTTCCTACATCGAGATTGACTCACGTAGGATTAGGGATCGGGGTAAGGTATGAATTTACTTAGAATAGTCATGATTCCCCATGGTCCAAGTTCTAAGACCTTAAACTAAGATCTTTTCATATTTCCACTTTGCGTGAGAACTACATACAGCTTGATTATTAGTCCATAGGATACGTAGGAACACTCAGATACCTCACCTATGGGTCCAGCTTAATTGAGAGCTAGCCTATCCCACGTTCCACCTTTAAACCTTTGTTGGCCCCAAGGCCTGAGGTTTCTTTCTCAGAATCACACACGGTGTGGTTTGAGATTATGTCCTTATTCACGTTGGGTATTCTTTATTGCACCGCGCACATTACCCCTTGAACCTCATCTCTACGTCTGGGCCATATGACATTAAACTATGTTTCCTAGTCCCACATGATATTGAACTATTACTTCTATGTTGCACGATGTTAAAGTGCATGGTTGGTCCCATCACATGACCCGAAACAGTGACAATATCGTCTCGGCTGCATGATGAAAAACAACACTGTGTTGTGATGTCCTCACCCAAGAGACAACATGTTTAGTATCGTTCAAACACCATACCATTTTTAACACCTTTCTTTGGCTTGATTCTTGTTATGATACCTGGATTCTCAATTCCAGGCACATTGCTTCATAAAAAAAACACCTCCATTCACCATGAATGATAAACAAGATCTATTGAATACCACTTCTTTTTTTGTATGTTCTAGACCCGCACAACCTCATTATACCTGGCACTGGTATCCCACCATGCCATCTTAAGAACTATGTGAAGCTTGATCCTCATTCTCTTGGGGTACGTAGGAATTCCCGTGCACTTTGCCTTGGGCCCAGCTTAACTCTCATTTCTGGTACCTCGACCTAAAACCTTCTCAGGGAACACATGGTAATCTGGACTCTGAATCCTCATTCACGTTGAGTTTTATAATTACCCTACCATATGTCTCCCACATTCCTCACCATCCATATTCTAAGCTCAATGACCGTAAACTAAGATCACTTTGTGTCCTTGTTGAAAGATGTTAAACTGCATGACATCTTCAAGAACTACATGCAGCTTGATTCCCATCCTCATGGGATATGTAGGAACTACCAAGCATCTTGCTTTTGGGTCCATCCAAGGAATTATAAATCGTATTCCCCCTCACTTCCGGCCCCCTGTCCTGACCCCTTGTGGGGAACCATGTAACTGCACATTTACCCTGAACAAGTCCAAGATACCCCACGATAATGTTGGGAAGCAACAACTTCCTCGCCAGAGAGGTCCTGTATGGAATTATTCTTGATCCCTGATCATATCGATGCGCACACCCAATGCATTTCCACCACGGTGGCATAATTTCAGGAGTGTTGGACCCCATTTGAACAACCCATCACTCCACCACGCACACTTTGCATGCCCCTTATTCGGATCCTCATCCCTTTCCACGTCTGAAGGAACCCCCTAGCAGTATGGGCGCTCGGCCTATGGCTCACCTACTATCTTGGGATAAAATTCTGTAAGACTAATGGATGAAATTTCGAGTTAGGATCCATGTTTTGAACATGGTCAGTGGTCGGCCCTCATTTGTTATCCCCATTTCAGGATAACGCATTTAGGATACCGTGTTTCAAACAGGGTCAACAGTTATCCTTCCGTGTCATGACACCCCCACAGTGTTCTGAATCCTGGGTATCGTGATTCACACCTTCCATTCCCATCTATTCAGATTAATTCTAGCACCCCTCTTGTTACCCCATTTATGCACAAGAGCACACTTGGAAAATGGTAATTCGGATATTCTAAGAGATTCATTCTCCAGTCAGGTATCTCCCATTTCCTCCTGGAAATTTGGACCAGTTGTTCAAACCCCAGATTCCCGAATATTGGTTTTCAATCCTACATTTGGATGGACTGATAAGGTGGTCATACCTTGTTTCTCACATCGGGCCTGACCAACGTGAGCTTAGGTAATGATCGGTGGACACTCTGTGAATATCACAAGAATGCAATAAACCAATGTAAACAATGGAACTCAAGCATGATATGGCATCAAATAACCAAAGCATGAAAGTACATTTGATGGTTTTTCATCACTACAGTACCCGAGGGTTGACTCCCCCCATGGACAGGTTGACCTCTTCAAAAGAGCGTAGCAACTCTTTCAACCTCTGGCTAGTGGCGTCTAGGAGTTTTTGCCACCTTTTCATCTCTCGTTCCTCCTCGACAGCGAGGGGATGCAATTCATTGGCCGTAATATGGGACCGCTCCACGTCGGTCTGGATGGTAGTCAACTTCTCAGAGGCTTTCTTCATGCCCTCTTCATCCTCTGCCTACTGGGCCTTCAATCGCAATATTAGCTCATATTGTGCGTTGATGGAGGTTGAGTGCTCGTCCTCCCGACTCTGTAGCTACTGGACCTCATCTTCAGCCTCCTGGAGCCTCTTGATGTTTACTACCTTCCTCCACTTCCAGCCCACACCGAGGCCATGATCAGAATCTTGAATCTTTTCCTCCATAAGATTTCGGATGAGCATGTGAGGACGCTGGGCATCCACTCCCCTAGCACACAGTTTGCGCAGTCGCAAGCGAAGCCTGTCCATCTCATCCAACCATAGTGGTTGGGGGTGTCATTGATGAAGCGCGTGATAAAATTCCAGGATCGGTGATGGACTATCTTGCTATCCACTTCGTCAGAGGTCGTCTCATCCTAATCAACATGATTGGCAAGCTTATGTGCGGGGAACACCCCCAGGAACTCTTCAACAGGGTCCACGTCCGGTATTTAATCAGGCGTGGCGGGACTTGGGTTGTCTGAACGGTCCTCATCATTAGACCCGACCTCGATAATCTTAGACTTAGCCTTCCTGATGGTCCCAATAGTGATTGGGAGCGCCACAGTTAGGTGGGTTTTGACCCCCGCCTCCATGAACACCAACATTCCCCTGGGAAGGACGCTGCCAGAAGCCCCGACCAACCTCGCCAAGGCGGCCCATGCCATTTGAAGAACTATAAACCAAAAAAAGAGGGGGAAAATGAATGTTAGTTGGAATGGTCAGGGGATTAAAGTCATGAAATTTGTGGAAAGTACTTACATAGATCGGATTCCTAATCACAATCTGGGGTTGATATTGTTGAGACCCATAAAAGTGGCCCGCCGTATATGATCGGAAGGTCTGAAAGCTCCGGATGGGTCGTCTCAGGTATCCTAGCCCCACTGGAGGTAGCAATAGATGTATCGGCAGGTGTAGATCTTGAGGGTCCCACATTTGCATCCACTGAGGGATGATAATGAGTTCTGTATAAAAGACTTCTACATGGATCAGATGTTAGTAAGGAATCCAAAATGACCTCAAAGGAAATCTCAGAGAAGGGGGTTTCATATTGTTACCTCAAGGGCCTCTGTGAACTCTTCAAGATCCGAGTCTTGATCTCCAACTTCGCCCTACTCCAACGGGCTCCCTCTCCTGACCTCGTCTCCCCAGGAGGACTCTTATGATTCTCCAGGTAGTGGGAAGCGCTCTCTCAAATTAGCGGCCGACAACTGTGGGGGAGTAGTGCGATCGAGCAACACCTTGATTCGATCTTTCATTGGAGGAGGATCACCCCATGAGTGCATGAATTCCTCCAGCTCAGTTATATAGTGTTCCCCTTTAGATTGGGACACCACAAAGCTGGCCCTGATAGGGCATATTCCTAGAAAATCCATCCCGATATGTTTCAGGTGATGCCACAACTCGGCTGGGCCAAGGAATTGCCTGTTGACATCCCAAATGTCCCAGGCCACCAGGAAGATAGTATTTTATGGAATGTTTATATAGCGCAGCCTCTTCCCCGGAGCCTGGGTGGGTATCCTACAGAATCCTCTCGGCGACCTCCCCTCTAGATAACTTAGATCTTCTAGAATCACTGGGTCAGCTGCCGCTGCCGGATCTAATACCATTTCTTCCCCCTCAACTGGTGTGGGCCTCGTCGCCATGGCAGCCCCACCACCACGGGATTCCCTTGCTGCCTTCTGGCCCCGGCCCCAAGTTTGGGGAAGCTCACCATCACCGACTCTAATGGTTAGTTTCTTCAGCATCTCCCCCGGGTAGGCCACCTCCCAGCTCTGGGAATATTCCTTTACCAGCCCGAGGACGGAAGTCAGTGGAGGCAACTCATTCTGCATTTTTTCATCTTCCCACGTGAACATGAGTCACATCTACCTTATCACACAAGGGTGTTCTTAATTGAGCACCTTCAGATAGACCTGTGGGGACAGCCGCTGCATACACCGAAATTTCCTTGCAAACTGGTGTGGGGTATAGGGCTCACAGAGGGGCTCATGGTCCACCCTTTCCACCAAGACTCCACCTCTAAAGCCCAAGAGATTGGCCCAGTGCTCTTCTGTCCCCTGGCCGTAATCATTGAATACCTCCATCGTCAACAAAAACGGGTGGAAATTAAATTCCTCCACCCTCCACAAACATTTCAGAACTGAAAGTGAGATCAGCTTGTTTGGAAAGCTCCCTGCGACATTCAGGATCAATGGGTGGATTTTCGGGCCCAGAGGAGAGATAGGGTTAGGGTATTCGTAAACCCCCCTAATATGTGCTGCTATCCACCCGTACAGGAGGTGGAATGACCCACATACCCTCTTCGGCCTTTCCCCCTTGCTGATATTCCACAACACCTTATACAATTTGGCAAGCATTGGGATTCCTAGGTTGACCCACCCTCTCGTCGCCAATGTGGATGCCATGACAAATGTTCTTGGGCGTACTCCCATGTTGGTGTCCCTCACTGGAAGGATCCAACCACATATAAGAGCTGCGATGAACGCTGCCAGCCTGACTATTGGTTGTTTCTCGGTGCTGACGCTGAATCCCCATGTCTTCCACTGGTTGTTCTCCAAAATCCACGAGTACGAGTTCTCCTTACTCCGAGCCCCCTTAGGACAGGTTTGAGGCCTTGTCGGAAACTACCTATTTTCCAAAAAGTTCAAGAATTGTTTGAACCACCACCTGAAGTGGGCATCTCTTACTGCTTCCTTGTCCTCCCCGGTCACAAGCTCCATCAACGCCATCACTAGCCATGGAATTTTCTCTAGATCCTCCCATGCACTCATGATGGGGAGGAATTCATCATACATTACCCCCAGTATTGGGACCCCTGAGATCTGGTGGACATCACACAAGCTGATACCAACCTCCCCATGGTGTAAGTGGAAGGTATTGGTCCTCGAAGACCATCTTCTCAACATCTCTGGCATCAGCTAATTCGATTGATATATGTGGAATTGAGAGGCCCAGGCTGCCTCATACAAACCCACTCTCCTCAGCTCAGCCCTAAAATCCTCACATGAGGTGCCTACCCAGTAGGCCCAGGCCCAATCATCGGTGAAGTTTCCACCCTAGCACATGTCCCATTCCTCGGATCACCCCTTCCTCGGGTTCCTCAAAGTTGCCTTAAAAATCATCTCGTACAGAGGGGGAGATGTCTCCAGCAATAATTCCTTCCCGTCGACATTATTTCGGTGGTTGTATAATAAATCAGCATTGAAGGGTGTAAAATCCTCCCAAGCATGGCTGTCAGCCGCCCTAAAACATCGGCACTGGCACTGTGTGCTCCTGAACCAATAAGCTGGTTTGTCCCGACTTCCTTCTGAGATGAAGAGGTTATCTCTTAGCCCAAATCCAAAAAAAAAGAAACCTCTTACGTAGTGGGTAGTTCTCATGGCACTCCGACAGCAGCTGCACCAGCGAATCATGGTCATAGTGGCTCCGTACCAACTCCCCCAGACCCAAATTGTTCTCCATCTCGTCCCTCCGGGTGGCATCTACAAGGACCCCCCGCGCAACATCTTGATGATCGATTCAGTTTTAGAACTTGAACGATTTTTGAGTTGGTTCGTGAAGCTAATTCACGAAGGACGTTCACGGAGAACGTTCGCGAAGCCTGTTCGCAGAGCCCTACCTCGTCCTTCAGGCACAAATTCATGAAGCGCTAAGATGCAAAGTCAGAGACTCACTGAAGTGTTGTGAAGCAGAAGGTCTGATTCACAGAGTGCAATTGCGGTGTATGTGGAGCTTTGCGAATCGAGAGCGCTAAAGTCCAAAATCGCAAAGAGGAGAAAAGAAAAAAGAGATTTTAGGTCCCCTATTTATAGGTGAGGGACCCCCGGAGCTTCACACCACATCTAGACCAAAGAGATCACGGTGCATCCGGATAGAGCTTCGCTTTCTATCTTGGCGAGCACTCTTCACGAGCTAGCTTCACAAACGACTGAGGATTTTGGTGATATACCCTCAGACTTTGACCATTGATCTCTCCACAGCTCCAAGTCTGAGGGGGGCACTTTTTGAGGCCAAAATGTGGGGAGGTGAAGAAGTCACAGACCTGATGGCTACCTCATGAATCCCCTTCGTAGATTCCCCTTTGACATTCGTGACCCACCGCGGAGCAAGAAGGTGGGATGCTCTGTGAATGTATTTGATATCCGTGATGTGCCGCAGAGCAAGGAGGTGGGATTCTCCACGAACTCATTTGATGTTCGCGACACTCCATGGATCAAAAAGGCGGGACACTCCGTGATCGCATTTGATGTTTGCAACCCGCCGCAGAGCAATGAAAAATCGGGCTTCGCACCGAGCGCACGCTGCTTTGTGCCGCCTCTCCCCTATAAATACCGGCCTCCCCCCAATTTTAGGAGGCATAAAATCCGACCTTCCAACTTTCTAGCTCCCGAATCATGAAGAACCCTTCTTCTCTGTGAACCATGAGTTGTGCGAGGTACTTCTGCTTTGCGAAGTGACTCCCTTTGTCTCGTTTTGATCCCCTCTTTCGAGAGGGATGCCTTTCGCGGAGCCTAAGGGCCTCCACGAAGGAAGGGGATACCCAAGGGGACCCTATTCATTGAGGAGAATTTATTCTTCATGAAATACCCTTCATGTACACATGATACACACGCTATGTTGGGGTCACTGTACTTCACGAAACACATTTCTTCATGATACCCTACTTGCGAGTTAGCTTTTCTCTGCAAGGAAATGCTCCGCAAATTCCTTTCCACTTCGTGAAGCACCTCCTATATGCACCTCTTCCCCATAAATAGGATGGTACGTACTACTTCATGAAGCACACCCCTTCGCAAGTACCCTCCACTAAGTGGAGAACCAGAGCTTCACAATGTCCCTACGTATGAACCCCTTGGCTTTGCAATTCTTTTTCTCGTGCATCCCCCCAGGTTTGCACGATGTGATTTCAAAGTCCCTTGGATGATACTACCCATTGCATTGATTCGCCTCATCCTTATTTTCATAGGCATGATAATGGCTATTGCTTCTTTGCATAGTCATGCTAATGTGGAACCCCCAATGGTTCTCTCCAAAACACCCCTAGCCACGACGTTGTCGGTCCCTCCACTTCACCAAGGTGTAGCGGGTACCGGTTATGTAATTCCTAGGGGTGCAAAGTGAACCCACCTCATCCAAACTGCATGAAGTAAAACTGCCAATCACCATCGTCTTCAGCACATGACATTAAACTGTGACCTCGCCCCGTGCCTCGCACATAGGGTGCCCCACCTTGGACATTCTCCACACCCACTGGTCTCCACGAGGATGAGATCATACCTCACAGGGGATGATATCCTCCTTATTGGAGTGGGGTCTTTCCGCAGGGAAAGGGAAACCACCCTGGTGTAAGCCCCTAGCATTCTTGTAAGAGGTATCATCCATGCTCCTCCTTTCTTCTTCGGCCCCAAGGATCAAAGGGTGGATGCTGGACCACTCATTTCTTCGGTACCAAATTCATCTCCCGTTGGGCTTTGTCTCCACCGAGCCTTCATTCTGGAGTAAGTCCCAACCTCTTCAAGTTGCTAACCACACATAAGCCCATGTTTCCTCTTTGGGCCGCTCCATGCGCAAGCCCCACTCCACTTCCCACGGACGCACCTTTCGCGACGTGATCGTCAGGCCATTACTGCCTCTTATTTCTCACACCGAGCATGACTCAAATGGGCTTACACTAAGCATATACCATTACATCTTATCTTCCATCATACACCCACCTGAACTACGTGGTCTTTGATCCTTGCTAAGGCAGCGTATGTAGGAAGCCTCCATGAGGTTCAAGCGCACCACCCATGGGACCCCAGGCCCTCCTTCACGTCAGTTCGCTGACACCCACCTGAACTATGTGGTCGTTGATTCTTGACAAGGCAAGGTATGTTGGAAGCCTCCATGAGATTCAAGCCCACCATCCATTGGTCATTCCGACCCCATTCATGTCGGTTCACCAACACCTTGGGCTACCTCAGAGCATAAGCCCAAAATGCCCCCATGAACTACATGGACTTTGATCCTTGCCAAGGCACGGTACGTAGGAAGCCTCCCTGAGGTTCAAGCACACCATCCACCTAGACCCCAGGTCCTTATTCATGTCGGTTCACTGACTCCTTCCTCAAACCCAAACTACATTGAATTTGATCCTTGCCAAGGTAGGGTACGTAGGAATCCTCCCTGAGGTTCAAGCCCACCAACCAATGGTCCCGACCATGTCACGTCGGTCCAACACCATCCTATATGACGTTAAACTATATTACACTATTGATTCTGTATTCAGAAGCAAGCCGTTGTCACTCCGTTTAGTGGTAAGCCATTGTGATCCTATTCAGCGGTAAGCTGTGGGCATTCCGATACAGCGGTAATCCATTGCGACCCCATCCAGCGGAAAGCTGTTGAAAGCCCCAATTGGAGGTAAGCCATCGTAATATGAACTACATCGACTATGATTTCCCTGCCATGAGGATATATAAGAAGCCTCTTTAAGGCTCAATCCCAAAACCATCGTCATCCCCATGGAGGTTCCATCCCATTCTCCATCCACCCCATTCAACCGCTCCACCATCCATCTTGATTATTACTCGGGCCTCTACATCCCAGTGGGATCATGCCACCTCATACCCCCATTCCCCTCAACAGTAATCGAGAAGTCAGCCACACGTTGGCCCCAACATCAGTGTTCCCTCTAGGGGTTACACCCATATGATCCACTCTAGTCAGAGTTCTGATCAGTTCGGTCAGTCTCCGCTGGACGTTAAACATGAGGCATACCCCGTGTCAAATAGTGGAAGATGGAGAAAACCTCAGATACATACCCATGGAATATAATTTCCCGCATTTGATATGGGATGTCTTGGGATTACACGCCCTCAAGAATCCCTAAAATAAGAGGAAGAAACCACAGATGCGCCAGTGTTCCAGCGCCCAGACACGCCAGTGATGCCCAACGTGACTACTCCCCTAACCGATGGTTGCTACCCTAACCGGACCCCTTGTAATGTCCTGGTAGAAGTAGTGTAATTAACTGGTGTCCATGAAGATATGGCGCCAGGAAGAGTTTCACGAACAACATCTTAAGTCTATGAGGGAGACACGGACTAGGTGACGAGTTCTGAGGACGAATCCATGGAAGGAAGAACCAACATCCCATCATCCTGTTTTGATCAATGAGAAGACGTCCCTGAACAAGCGACAGATGCGGAACGCCTTTGGAAAGCAGGAATGTGGGGAAAAAAACTGCGACCCTCATACCCGAATGAGATAGACGCGCGCGCCCTGGCGAAAGCATCGGAAACACATGTCAATAAATAAACTGTAGAAAAAGAAATATAAATAATCCAACTGAAAGATAATAGTCATGTGTGGAAGCTCACAACAAGATGTCATGCCATGAGGTAGGTCTAAACTAGAAATATGGAAAACAGAACTCAAACACACAATCAACTAAAAGAAAAGACACAAAGTAGAAACTGCATCACAATCAAGGCCTAGTCCTCTGCCCCAGTCTCTATCCTGAGCATTAATGAACAGTGAAGCATCAGAAGCAGATTTCTTCCCCTTGTCAATACCTGTGAGCACGTAATCTACTTGGGTGTCAACAACGCCCGAGCAGGGTGTGAGATAAAATTCCAGTAGGACGGCACCCATGGTGTCTAAACCTTTCCATTTCGTGCAACAATAAAAATGAATTGTCCTACTACATAACAATTTCAGATAATTAATTTAAGTGCAATGAAATAAATAAGTCGGCTTGGGTTCCAAATGGAACCCGTGCCTAATCACCTTCTTCAGCCTAAGATGGAAGTCTGAAAGGGTACCTATCAATAGAATGTACGAACACGCATATATATATATATATAACCTAGAAGAAAGGTAAAACAAAGAATAATTATACCCCAAGCTTTTGCATTATCTTGGCCTCTAAGTTAAGTGCCAACCAGGTGAACTTCCATATATCAGAAGAATATCTCAATTATCAAGAGTCTCAAATGGTAGTCATATAAACCTTAAGTGCGTCATTATTATGGTTCATGTTGAGAGTTGAAGTTTGAGTCCATCCTGAAGGTATCGCTATGGAACATCTGTCAATTTATTCAATACCACCGAGCCCATCCAAGGAAATTTTTCAAAAGACCAAGTATCGCTCGAGGCATGGATTTACCCTATGTCTGTCCTGATGCGAACTTTTGGAACCGGTATCACTCATAAGTATTAGAAATCCCAGGGAAGTATTGGTCCGATAAAGCCAATGACACTGCCCCTGGCACATAGAGGTAACCAGTTAGGAATGGAGGGTCTAAGCGTGGCCCTTAATACAGGACTTGCCTATTTTCTCCACCTTGAATTTGATTAAAGTTTTCACAGTAGCAGATATGACATAATCAGCATATAAAGTCGTAGCTTGAAAACTAACCGGATACACCAGTGCATCACAAGGTATAAATTTAACATTACATCATAAAAACATACAAGGCAATATAAATCATATCAACATCAGCAGATAAAGAACTTTTTAAAATAAATAAACAATTCATCCAAACAAGTTCCAATGATCCAATAGTTCAAGTTCATGTTCAAAGGAACTATTTATTTAATTTAATCATAGTAAAAAGGGTTATGAAACACTTGAAATTAATTAAACTATAACCCACCTAACGAAACAATACCCATACCATGTCGGAATCCCAAAGGGGTGTCTGACCTTATTTCAACAATTCTAACAACTATTTAATTAATTTAAAAACTGTACAAAGGGGTTGTGCAATAACTACAGTTACTTAAATTATAAACCCGGCTAATAGAAAAATACGCCGACCAATTTTGGAACGCCCAAAGGGGTGTCCGAACTTGTTGAAAAAAATCAAAAAAATTAATTTAAGATGATTATGGCTGCAGCAATTAAACAAAATAATTAAAGTAATTAAATTGGGTAAAATTGCACAAAGCTGGTAGGCACCGACTAACGGCACAACGATGCGTTTTTATAAACTGCAACGAAATGGAGGGAAAGTGAGTAGGCCCCCAACCGTGTAGTCGTAGATGATTCTAAGATCAAAAGTGGGATTTTATTTGACCTAAAATGGACGAAAATGAAGGATTTTAGAAAAACCATAAAATAGGGTAAAAATATTCTATGATGAACTGCGTGCAGAATACTCAACTAAATCGAACGATTCCACTTGTGAAATGTTACCCTTGACCTAAGGTTTACTACGCACCTGATGGCGAATATATTGGATGATGGACAGAGGAGTTACGGCCTTTTGAAGGAGTGTGAGAAGGGTGCGCCACCTAGGGGGAACGGAGGTGCGATGTGAGCGAAGGGAGAGGGAGAGAGGAGAGGAAAAAAGAAAATGAGGAAAAATAAAAGAAATAAAAGATAAGAGAAAAAATAAAAGATAAGTAAAAAATGAAATAAATTAAAATAATAAAATAAAATAAAAGGATGGAAAGGAAAAAAAGATAAATATAATTAAAAATGGAAATCCCCCATTTTAATTATTTTTATTTTTATCGTAGCCCCCTTTCTATTTTATTGCAAAATTTATTTTTATCCTTTATTTCTTTATTTTAAGTATTCTTTAAATCTCTTATTACACTTTTCAATTCTTAATTAATTATTTAAAAATACCGAACACCGCGCTCATGCGCGACATAACATTTTTCATTAAAAGCCTGTAGTTACTTAAATTAATTAAAAAGCTGCCCAAGACCCACATGAGGTGCGCAAGTGCACGCCCCGGGTCGCTTAATTAATTAGACTGTAAAAAATTAAAAATGTCCTATACCTAATTAAGGTCGGTACATTAAAACCTCCCCTCCTTAAGTCAACTCATCCCCGAGTTTCCCTTTCGAGGGTGGTGGAACGTCGCCAGAGAAAAGTTCTGGCCAGTGTGCATGCACATCCGTCTCTCGCTACCAGGTCTCTTCCTATATGCGTCTGTGTTGCCACAACACCCAGACCAAAGGGACTGACTTTCCTCATAGGACTTTCATGCTACGGTCGATGATACGAATTGGATGCTCCACAAAGGATGCATCAGCGTCAAGCTCGATGTCATTAGGGTCAGATGAATGACACGGGTCTGGATGATATTGTCAGAGCTGAGATACATGGAAAACGTCGTGCGTGGAACGGTACCTCTTAGGTAGCAGTAACCGATTGGATACTGGCCCAAATATCTCCACTATCTCGAATGGCCCGATGTATCTCATTGATAACTTCCCATGCCTCTTGATCTGCATATGACCCAACCTCAGGGAAACACGAAGAAAGACTTGATGTCCCACCTCGAACTCCAGAGGTCTGCGGCGAAGATCGGTATAAGACATTTTTTTGGGATGAGCTATAGTCACACCATTTTGAATCAATTGAACTTTCTCAGAAGTCTCCTAAACAAGATGAGGACCTAACAGAGCTGCCTCATCTTCTTCGAGCCAACATAAAGGTGAATGACACAGCCGGCCATAGAGGGCCTCATATGGAGCCATTTCAATTGTCACCTGGAAGTTTTTATTATAAGTGAACTCATCCAGAGGTAAATGATTCTCCCAGAAACCTCTAAAATAAAGGATATAGGCCAGCAACATATCCTCTAACACTTGTACAATTCTCTCGGATTACCCATCGGTCTGAGGGTGATATGCAGTACTCAGAAGTACCTATGAACCCAGCACCTTTTTCATCCCTTGTCGGAACTGTGAAGTAAAGTTGGAATCCATGTCTAAGACAATAGAACTAGGTACACCATGAAGTCACACAATCTCCCAGATATACAGCCTTCCCAACTCTTCAATCATAAAGGTCTCTCGGATAGGCAAGAAGTGTGAAACCTTGGTCAACCTATCAACAACCACCCATACTGCATCACTGCCTCAAGGAGCTCTTGGAAAGCCCATAAAGAAATCCATGGTGATGTCATTCCCTTCACATTCATGAATGGATAGATGTTGTAGGAGTACAGTAGGTCGCTGGTGCTCTACCTTCACCTACTGGAAGATGGAGCACCGAGTGATGAAACCTTCTTTCTGCTTTTTCATATCTGGACACCAATATTTTCGACACATGTCTCTGTACATATTGGTCATCCCAGGGTGAACTTCCCAAATAGATGTGTGAGATTACTTCATCAACTCTTCCCGTATACTTGAAGGTGCCCATAAACGGCCACAAGAAAGGAGAGTTTCACTACCTTCAACAACCCAACCAGGAGGTGGGTTCTCTACTGTAATGCTTTCCCTCAAAACAAGCCCCTCAAGATCAATCAAATATTGCATGTGGACTTTATCTAGAAGAGAGTACATAACTGTAAGAGCTTCTAGAACCAGTTTTCCACTCTACTCCAAAACCTCTAGATGCATTTATGAAAACAAGGCCATCATCTGCCACTCACTACTAGCTACCTGCACGGCATGTGCCTGTGTCTTGAAGCTTAAAGACTCCACCATAACATTACCCTTAATAGGGGTATAAGAAAGCTCAAAGTCGAACGATTATAAGTATTAGACCCACCTGTGTTACCTTATATTCATGTCTCATTGAGTGGAGATATATTTTAATCTTTTATAATCTATGTAAACAACGAATCTCTCCCCCAACAAATAGTGTCTGCAACAACATAGAGCATGAAACATAGCTTCCAACTCAAGGTCATGGGTAGGATAGTTCTTCTCTTGAGGTCTCAGATGGTGGGATCCATAAGCCAAGGCTCGATCACCCTGCATCAAAATTTCACCCAGTCCGATTCCTGAAGCATCACAATAAACTGTATAGCTCTTACTTGGTTCAGGCAGAATCAAGATTAGGGCTGAGGTTAGTCTTCCTTTAAATTAATGAAAAGACTTTTCACAAGCTTCTAACCATATTAATTGTACACCTTTATTATTCAAGGCCATAAGAGGTGCTTCCAAGCGGGATAAATCCTAGATGAAATGCTTGTAATAGCCAGAAATCCCCAAGAAACTGCGGATGTCGAAGACACTCTTGGGGTGCTCCCATGAAACCATGATTCTCACCGTTTCTGGGCCAACTGATACCCCTACTTCAGATATAATATGACCAAAGAAGTGTACCTTATCAATCCAAAAGTGGAATTTACTGAGCTTATCGTATAGTTGGTGCTCTCTCAGTGTACTCAGCACGATCTCAAGATGGGTTTCATGGTCCTGTCTAGAACGTGAAAACACTAATATGTCATCCATGAATACTACCACAAAGGAATCAAGATACAGATGAAAAACACAGTTCATCAGATCCATGAAGACTTTTGGTGCATTCATGAGGCCGAATGGTATTATCAGATACTCATACAAGTCGTACCTTCTTCAGAATTCCGTATGTGGTATGTCAGATGGTCGCACCCACACCCGATGATATCCCAACCTCAGATCAATCTTGGAGAAACAGTTGCTCCTCAGAGTTGGACAAAGAGATCATCTATATGAGACAAAGGATATCGATTATTTACCATGAGCTGGATGAGTCGATGATAATCCATGTATAACCTGAGGGTACTGTCTGCCTTCTTGGAAAAAAGGAAATGTGAACCCAACAATGATGTGCTAAATCTGATGAAACCCTTAGCCTCAAGGTCTTCCAGCTTCTTTTTGTGTTCCTGTAGCTCTGTTGGTGCCATATAATAAGGAAGAATAGACACTGGTGCCGCACCTGTCATGAGCTCGATAGTGAAATCCACCTCTCTCATGGGAGGTAACTAGAGAAATCATCAGGGAAGACGTCCCTAAAAAGGTCCACCGCTAGAGGGAATTCAACTAGGTTTGTTTCCTGATCGCTCATGAAGAGACTTTTCAACTGGGCTGTCACTCTACCCAACCCTAGATATTTAGGCTTAGCTCAGTCTACCTGCATATCACATTCTCCTTTGTGAAGATATGTGTCACCCTTCGCGGATATAAAGGACACCCAATGGTGATAGAAATCCACTTGGGCATCATAAGAAGCAAGCCAGTTCATACCGAGAATAACCTCAATTCCAGACATATCGAGGATATAGAAATTCAAAACAAAGTGGTAGACACCTATCTCGAGGGGGAATTCTTGGCGCTGGCATATGCCCTCTGCCCTGACCTCGAGTGAAGTGTTGAGAGACATGATGCCACAAAGGTACTCAATTGGAAAACCTAGACTTTCATCAATAGCAGTAGATATAAAGGAGTGTGATGCGCCGATATCAAAAAGAGAATAAACTAAAGTAGAGGCTACTAGAATAGTACCTCTAACTATAGATGGTCCTGCACTCTACTCCTCAGGTGTAGATTGCACTGCATACATGATACCTTAGCCACAGCCCTAATACGCTTCCTGGTTGGCCTGGGTAGGTCCACCCTGCTGACGCTAATAACCTAGAACTTGATTTCCTCAACCACAACCTCCACCACTACCTTGGCTTGATCGACCAGGGGAAAAAGAACTTTTAGCCTACTATGGAGTCATAGATCCCATACCTGATGGGAGTGCAGGTGCGGATCCTCTACCATAGGATGCTAAAGAGAAGGAATGGAAGAAATGCTGAAGTTGACCCATCTTGCCGCAAGCTCGGCACTCCTTTAGATCTCTCGTGCACTACAGCTTCTTGTTCCCATCCCTATCGCACTGATAACATGTGAAAGAGTTATCAAGATGTGCTATTTGGATAGGATTTCCCCCACATGCACTTTTAAAATGGCGTTTTCTGTTGCTAGAGGATCCATCACCCTGTCTCGGAACTGAACCACCCTAGCTCACTGGTTTAGCTTCCCTAATATTTTTCTCTGAGATTAGAGCTTGATTCACGATTTCTATAATAGTGGTCAAATGGAATATGTTCACCTACGAGTTGATAGTATACTCAAGTTCGTCCTCAAAGCGCCTCACAATAGTCTAAGTGTTTCCAGTCATAGATGGAGAAAAATGATGAAGTTCTATGAAACGAGTAGAATTCTCTAACATAGTCATAGAGCCTTGCTGAAGATGTAGGAACTCCCACGCATGATCATCTCTCAAAGTATGTGGGGAAAAGTGGTCATAGAAGGCTACTTGGAAGTCAGGCCAAGCCATGTCACCAGTCTGCTCAGCCTAAGAAACAATGTCCCACCAGCGCTTGGCAGAGTAATGGAGCATGTAGACTACAAGCTTGACCCTTCGCTCTAGAAGCGTCTCAAGGTGGTCGAAGATAGACCTTATATCTTATATCCATGACTCTGCAGCTTCAAGGCCGCCACTCCCTGAGAAGGTGGGATGGTGTTGTTGCAGAAAGTCCTGCGTGAGGTCTTCCATAAAAGGGGAAGGTCTGGGGATATTCTGAACAGACTGCATAAACCTGAGGAGACTAGCCCTGAACTGAGCATCAGGGTCCCTCGGAAGATCAACATGATGTAGTGCCATAGGAGGCTCTACGAGAGGTACCACTGGTAGTTCAGGACCCACCATCTCTGGAATGTGATCATTGCCACTCTCCTGAGGCATAGCATGAAGATGTCATGGAGGAATTTGCCTACAATAGCCAAACACACACCTTTAGACAAGGAGTAAAGAGGTGAGAAATCAAGTAAGGCACAAAAGAGGTTATGTACATAGCCTTCCTCTGAGCACTAAATAATAGAAAACCCGCTTCAAGAGCTGGGTTTCGATATGGAAGAGACAACTCAAAAGGATTACTAAATAATTTCTATAGTACCCTCATTGGTTAGGTCAGGCTAACATCTAACAGACTATCACAACTTTATATTCAACAAACCAACATTTCGAAATTTTACCACTAGGCACAACAACAGTCACATGAAAACAGGAAAATGCACGTTGAAAGTAGATATGGTATGGCAATATGCATGACATTTAAATACTATAGTGCCTATTATTATGCATGGAATGAATTTCCCTAATATCATCGAGCTGCAATGGTAAACCAATTATCTCCACAATAACAACACAATAACAACGCAATACAAGCGAGTTGCCCAATGGTGAAATCATATCAATAGTAACAGGCATAATCAATAACTAGAATCCCAACCCAGGAATTTGAGTTTTCCTTTGTACATGGGTTAGCTACATCCAAGCACTGAGTACATCCCAAATACCTATATCCTAGTATCCTTCCATTCCAAAATAGTAATACAAAAAGAAAAACCCATCTGATACCACTTTGTAACATCCCGACCCGGATCACCTCTAAGACGGTGGCCAGACTGGTGGGTCACATAAACTCAAGCATATATCCCTGAATGCCAGAGGCTGCCGACTAGCAGTGAGGGCCCTTGTTGTGTCTGTGGGGGAGACTATTCTCTCATAGGTAATAGATAATATCACAGCAAAAGTAAAAATCAACAAATAATAAATAACGGAAGCATGTAAATAAATAAATTGCAGTAAAAGCAATATATATAATACAACTGAAAGATAATAGTCAAGTACGGAAGCTCACAAAAAGATTTGATGCCATGATGTAGGTCTAAATTGGAAGTATAGAAAACTGAACTCAAACACACAGTCAACAAAAAGAAAAGACATAAAGCAGCAACTGCATCTTAAGCAAGGTATGGTCCCCTTCCCCAGTCTCCATCCTAAGAAGTAATGAACAGTCAAGCAAAGAAAGTAGCATGCTTCCCCTTGTGAATACATGCGAGCACGTAATCTACTCGGGTGTCAATGACGCCGGAGTAGGTTGTGAGAAAAAATCCTAGTAGGTTAGAACCTATGGTGTCTAAACCTTTCCATTTTGTGCAACAATAAAAATGCAGTGTGCTACTACATAACAATTTCAGATAATTAATTTAAGTTCAATGAAATAAATAAGTCATCTTGGGTTCCAAACGACACTCGTGCCTAATCACCTGCTTCGGCCTAAGCTGGTAATCTAAAAGGGTACCTGTCAACAGAATGTACGAACATGCATATATATATATATAACCCAGAAGCAAGGTAAAAAAAGGAATAAGTATACCCCAAGCTTGTGCTTTAACTTGGGGTCTATGTCAAGTGACAACCAGGTGCACTTCCATATATCCGAAGAGTATCTCAATTATCAAGAGACTCAAATGGCAGTCATATAAAACTTAAGGGCATCGTTATTATGGTTCAAGTTGAGAGTTGGAGTCTGAGCCCACCCTGAAGGTATCGTTGCGGAACATCCATCAATTTATCCAATACCACCGAGCCCATCCAAGGAAATATTTCAAAAGACCAAGTATTGTTTGAGACATGTATTTACCCTGAGTTCATCTCGGTCTCACAAAAGGGGGTAGAGTATCATCTGAGGCTGGCTTAGCCACATTACCAATGGATCCATCCCGATGGGCCCTTTTGGAACCGATATCACTCATAAGTATTAAAAATCCCAGGGAAGTCTCAGTCCGGCAAAGCCAATGACACTGCCCCCTAGCACATAGAGGTATCCAGTCAAGAATGGAGGGTCTAAGTGTGGCCCTTAATATGGTACCCACCTCGTTTCCCTGCCTTGAATTTAATTAATGTTTTCACAGTAGTAGATATGACATAATCAACATATAAAGTCACAGCTTGAAAACTAGCCAGATACACCCATGCATCACAAGGTATAAATTTAACATTACAGCATAACAACTTATAGAGAAATATACATTGTATCAACATTAGCAGATAATTCCCTTTTTAAAGTAAATAAACAGTCCAGCAAAACAAGTGCCAATGATCCAATAGTTCAAGTTCATGTTCAAAGCAACTATTTATTTAATTTCATCATAGTAATAAGGGTTTTTCAACACCTGCAATTAATTAAACTATAACCCAACTAATGGAAAAATACCCCAACCTTTTCGTCATTCCCAAAGGGGTGTCCAACCTTGTTGAAACAATTACAAAAACTATTTATTTAATTTAAAAAGAGTAAAAAGGGGTTGTGTAATACCTAAAGTTAATTAAATTATAAACCCAGCTAACTGAAAAATAAACCGACCAATGTTGTCATACCCAAAGGGGTGTCCAGCCTTGTTGCAGCAAATAAAACAAATTAATTTAAGCTGATTATGGCTACACAAATTGGGAAAAACCACTAAATTAATTAAATTGGGTAAAATTGCACAAATCCGGTAGGCACCGACTAACGGCACAATGGTGTGCTTTTTATAAAATATAATGAAATGGAGGGAAATAAAGTAGGAAACCTACCTTGTATTCATAGATGATTATAAGATCCGAAATGGGCTTTAATTTGACCTAAAATGAAAGAAAATGAAGGATTTTAGAAAAACTCCAAAATAGGGTAAAAATCTTCCACAAAGAACTGCGCGCAAAATACTCAACAGAATTGAACAATTACACTTGCACAAGTTTATCATTTCACTAAGGTTTACTACGCACTTGACAAAGAAGATATCGAACAATGGACAGAGGAGCTACAGCCTTCCAAAGGGAGGTGAGAGGGGTGCGCCACCAAGGGGGGAAGGGAGGTGCGACGTGATGTAAGGGAGAGGGAGAGAGGAGAGGACAAAAAGAAAAGAATGAAAATAAGGAAAAAGAAAAGAAAGAAAAAATAAGAGAAAAAAATAAAAGATAAGGGAAAAATGAAATAAAATAAAAGAATATAATAAAATAAAAGGATGGAAAGGAAAAAAAAAGATTAAAAAAAATTAAAAATGGAAATCACCCATTTTAATTATTTTTATTTTTCCCGTATCCCACTTTCTATTTTATTTCAAAATTTATTTTTATCCTTTCTTAATTTCTTTTAATTCTTCTTTAAATCTCTTATTACTCTTTTCAATTATTAATTAATTGTTTAAAAATTTCTAACACCGCACTAACGTGCGACATAAAATTTTTCATTAAAATCTTGTAGTTATTTAAATTAAATAAAAAGATGCATGGGACCCATACGAGGTGCGCAGGTGTGCACCCTGGGTCTCTTAATTAATTAGACTACAAAAAAAATTTAAAAAGGTCTGTACCTGATTATGGTCGGGACGTTACAACTAAGTGGTATAAGAGGATGTCATTTTCCTTTTTTCTTACTATTTGGGTTAGAGATTAGACTAGGACATAAAAATTTGGAAAATAACTTGTGCTTGGATGTGGCTAACCCATGTATAGGGAAAACCCAAATTTCATGGTTTTGGGATTTGAGTAGTTGATTATACCATTTATTATTGACATGACTTCACTTTTGGGTGACATAATTGCTTTATGCTATTATTGGTATTGGTATCATTGAGATGATGATTTTGACTATTGCAGCCTGATGACATGAGGGAATTTCATTTACATGCATCATATTAGGCACCATAGCGATTAAAATGACACGCATATTTCAATGTCATATCTACTTTTAGCATGCATCTGTCTGTCTGAATGTGAGTGTTTTTGTGTTTAGTTGTAATATATTGGAGTACTTATTTGTTATAAATATAAAATGTGTATATGTATTAATGATCCATCTTATAAATTTTCTCTTTCTATCTAGACCCGTCTCATGAAGCAAGATGTCTGTTGTGTAAAACTCAAAGGAAGGTCATGTATCTACCCTCTTTCTTATTGCATTCCTAACCTGCTATGTCAAGTTCAGGGAGTCCTTGCACCAACCCTTTTTCTTTAATGCTCCTTTACTTGTTTACCTCTTCTACAATAAAATCTAGTCCAAGATGTGCATTTGGAAATTGTAGATCAATGCCACTGCGACGCCTTCGTGTCGTACACCAGAAGATTATTGATGAGCACATTCTGGAGTTGGTTGGTCTAGAATCACTTACAGTGATTCCTATAGAACCACTCGCAGTGCCTCCTGTAGTTCCTCCTATGTAACCTCCTCCTAATCTTCCTTTGGGCATTGATGCCCAGTTCAAGGATAATATTATCAGGTTTATACAGTCAGTTCAAAGTGTTCCTAGGCCTGCACCGACTATGGAAGAGCTCACGTGGGATTTTCTACGACAGTATCCACCCACTTCTTAGGGGATGGTGGTCCCAATGTTGCAGAGTCATGTATAGAATCAATGAAATACATATTTGATCATCTTGATATGCTTCTAGAGTTAAGGGTCAATCTTGTTCTATTTATTCTTTTTTACTCTGCCAAGCATTGGGGGATGTCATATCTCAGGCAGAGCAACCTTGAGACATGATCCGAGTAGACTTATAGTTAGCTTTCTATGATCACTTCTTCTCGTAGACACTGAGAGAAGATCATGCCAGAGAGTTCTTACATATTCTGTAGGGCTCTATGACAGTGTTATAGTATTCTACTCATTTCACTGAGCTCCGAAATTTTTATCCATATCTAACGGGTGACGTACAAATGACTGTGAGATGTTTTGAGGAAATACTGGGATATCCTATCCGCTCATAGGTGAACTTCTTTTGTTTTTTGACTGTTATAGATATCGTGAATCAGACCCAAATTACGGATCAAAATATCAGGGAATATGATCCTGTTAGAAAGGGAGGTTCAGCTCTAAAGTAGGGTAATGGTTTTTAGGCAGTAAGAATCATTGTTTCAAGGGTGAAAGTGGTAGCAATGCCAAAAAATGACATATATTGATAACACTATCATATGTCATCAGTGTGGTAGGATTATTCATAAGAAACTCCAATGTATGAGGAACTCGATGGAGTGTCGAGATTGCGGAAATACGGGTCACCTTCATCATTTTTGTTGTTCTTTTCCTTTAGCATCTAGTGGTAGTGGATCTGTGCCAATTCCTTCATCGTGTATGGGATCTATGACTCCAAATCAGGTTGGGAGTATGTTTTCCACTGGCCAATTAGGGCATGGGATTGGAGGTTGTGGTTGAGGAAACCAAGTTCCAGAACACCAGTGTTACCAGAGTGGACCTGCTCAGACTAGTCAGGCAGCACCTCATGGCTAAGGATCTGGCCATATGTATACAGTGTAACTAGCATTAGTAAAGTTGAGTCCAAGGCCCTCTACAGTTATAGGTACTATCCTTATAGCCTATACTTTAGTTGGTCCCTTTTTTATACTAGTTCTTCATGATCTTTTATATCTGCTACAATTATTGAGATTTTAGGTCTTTCCATTGATTACTTCTACCACATTATGTCTCTCAACACCCCTTTGGGGGTCATAACAGAGGGAATACACCAGTACCAGGAGTTCCCCCTTGAAATAGGTGGGTACCGTTTCTTCTAGAATTTCTTCATCCTCGAGATAACCGACTTTTATGTCATTCTCGGTATGGAATAGCTCATCCTTTATCATGCCCAAGTGGATTTTTATCACCATCAAGTATCTTTCACAACACCCATGGGAATAACATATATACATAAGGGAGAATGGGATATCCAGGTAGATCGAGCTGGACCTAACCATTCTGGGTAAGCAGAGTGACATCTTAGCTGGAAAGTCTCTTTATGAGTGATTAGAGACTACAATCGGTGGAATACCCTCCCATTGTGGATCATTTCAAGGATGTATTCCCTGAGGATTTTTCTGACTTACTTCTTATGAGGGAAGTTGAGTTCACTATCGAGTTAATTCCAGGTGTGGAACCAGTGTCCTTTCCTCCTTAAACTGCAGCTAAATGCTTACTTTGGCACAGGTTCTAAAGAGGGAAAGGCATAGTAATGTCATACTCCAAGAGTTATGAGGAAATAGGTTTGAGTGTTTGGGTGGGTTTATATAGAAAAAGAGAGGATAATTCTTTATTAATTTCCAAACATAGGTTTTAGACAATATTTGATAAATTAATCAAAACCACAAACCATCCCATAGTTTTTTATTATGGTTTCAGACAAAGATGAGTGTTTTTCATTATTTTATAAGGCTAAGAACTAAACACATTAAAATAATTCCCTTGGTGATGTGGAAGTGAATCGGGTTTATAATGAATTTATTTTAAAACCTTAAAATTATAATATAGGTTTTCAAGGATTCATTAAGGGTTTATAAAATTAATCAAATAACTTTAAAAACACATTAGTTTAAATGAGAAACATAATTTTAGTCTTGGATACTACTTATAGTATTTATTACATAACTTTTGGCCTTTTAGGATGTCATAATACATATCATATAATTATACCATATTTAATTTTTACCCAAAAATCCGTGTCTCCGAAAATTGTGAAAAAATAAGAATTGGATAATTTTAACATTCTGAATTCAAAAATAATATCTATTTTATCAAAATAATTCTCTAAATGTGAGATAATTTTCACTTTTGAATATAAAACCCCAATTATTAAAAAATATTGGGTTTTATTACAATAACAGCTTTCTGACTCTTCTAAATATTATATTTTACTTCATGAAATTATATTATAATATATATTTAATAAATATTATTTAATTATAATATTTTATTAAAATATAATTTATTTTAACAATTCTCAAATTCATCAAAATGATTGTCTTGATTGAAACAATATTTTTCAAAAAATACAATTTGTGTTTCGTCGTATCAAAATTTAATTTTTATCAAACTCGTTATTTAATAATTTAAGAAGAAATATTAAAAAGGTATAAATATAATAATTATTTTATTAAAAATAAAATATAAAAATTCATACTATTAGGTTCTAGAAACATAGCCCTTTATTACACTAGTGAATTCCCTAAGGATAAGGTGTGTGATGGTGAGATTTTCATGGGGTGGTTTGGAAAATATGATTTGGTTCGTGATCTTGATGATCTATAACTTCTCTCATAAATGGTTTTTCTTATGATTTAGTTGTTGAATCTCAGTTTGAGTTTATCCCCCTTGGAATCTCTGATAAATGGGATTCATAGGGTATGATTCAACTGGATGAGGTCATCACTTCTTTCATCCATGTCAATTGGACTTTATCATAACCCTTAATATAATAATTTTAATGATAACTATACAATAATTGTATTATCAATGGTTATGATGTGTAATGGTCTTTTAAATTAAATTGACTATAATTGTCCAAAATAACCAAAGTAGTGCATTTTTTTTCTATAACTAGATTACTTGATAATTTATTTACTCACTCAGAAACGGAATTTCATTTATAAAATTTTAGGTCATTACTGTTGGACTAATTCTATAAGGTATATTGGGTTAAAGTGAATTGATTGGTGCATTCCCTTGTGACTTAAAGAGTTGTACCCTTATGGTGTACGGTTCAAACTTATGGAATGGGCCGAAGCAAGTTAGATTAGCTCGGGAATCACGTGGAACCCTGGGGCTACTTTGGTTAATTGATAACTATTTAAATTATGAAACCTATTTTATTTTCTAACATGCCTATTATTCATATGTACTTCTGAATACACTTTCATTAGCCTAGATATTGTTATAGTCATCGTTGGTGGTGGCCTACTGAGTTATACTCACACAATGTTTGGGCCACCATGGGTACCCGAGAAAATTTCATGGTTGCAGGTCACGATATGTAAAAAGATCCTATGATAAATAGATGAGTTGGAATTTTGGGATGGAGCATGAATGAGGGGACTGACCCTTTTGTCGATCCCCCCTTTTGATATTTTCAATGTCTTTATTTTAGATTTCCATTGACACATGAATATTCTATGACATGTCATGTTTATTGTAATGGTTTATGGTCACTTACCCAGTTTTGGGATTTGGTTATGTGATGCATGGTTATTGATTATTATTACTCTAGTTACTGTTTATTTTGATTTTTGTTGTTGTATTACTCTATTAAAGAGGGTATAGTCCCCCAATGTATCTTATTAGAACCTCTCTTCTAGTTGACAACGTCTAGCATATAGGGAGACATGCTTGAAGTCATGTAACGAACTGTCTTGGGGCACCCGTTTAGTGGCTCCCGAATTGGGAGAATACCTAAAAAATAGCCAATTGAAGGTTTCATGTTTGGTTTAAGGATTAAGGTATTTATAATGGGATATTTTCTGTATTTTAATTTTATCATTAAAACTATCCAAAGGGGTTTATATGTCATTAATCCCTAATCATGATGTGTTTCTCAAAGGAGGTGACAAGGAGGTATTTTGCTACATTTTGTAAATTTCATGCCAAAATGGTATGGGTTCCCTGCTACTTATTAGCACATAATCCTCTTTACTCACCTCTATCAAACCTCTATAACAAAAGAGTCACACGAGGTTATGCCAAAGGAAATGGGTGTCATGTAACATACTAGATCCTATGCACTCTTTTCCAGAGTTTTATGGGGTTGTACTAATATGGCATGGGTTACACCAATTTTTTTTGAAAGGATCACTTCAATGATTTGAGGTTTTTGAAGGATATTTTGGATATAAATTGGGATTTCTTCTTGAAGAGATCATCCATTTTGGAAGTTGGGGAGGAAACATGAGTACTCATATAGGTAGGGGGATTTTCTATTTTCTGTGAGATAACTAATTCATTTATTCTTTATTTATTTATTATTATCATAAAATGGTTTGGCTATCTATGTTTTTTAAAACAAAACATGTATATTTATAAATGAATTTATAATAAACTACTTTGTGAAAATATTGGTTAAAGGGTTTATTTTTGTTAAATGATCTCAATGATGTTTATTTATTATTCTTGTATGGTTTGCGTGTGTATGAAAATGGTTTTAGTGAGATCTATTTTGAAAATGTTTCTACCATGGTAAAGTAGATAAAATTGAGAGTGTGTAAGGTTGAGTGATGGATAGAAGGTTATAACTCATTACTTGTCTCGGTGAAGTGTGGAGTTTGGAATTAAATGTGTGAATGGGTGATGACTTGGTTTAAAAAAGATAAATCTAGCTAATGATTTTCTAAAATAGAATTAACCATGATATTTTATTCCATAGAATTATTGTTTTATTAGGATATTGAGAGTTTCTGTGAATTGAGAGTTTCTAGTGTTTTAGGAAAATGAGAATATTTTTAAAGGATATTTTTAGAAAGGGAAATATGATTTTGAACAAGCATAAAATGGGGGTTTGATTTAAGGATTATTTTTAGGAAATGTGGATTTTGAGAAAATAGACTTAATGTTATAGGTTTTGATATTCTAATTATGAAATTCTTTTAATAAATCAAGGTTTTGTTTAAATATTTTTTGATTTATCATTTTTGGTTAGCATTGCATTTGGATTATTTGCTCATACATGGATATTTATTGGAGTCTCAAGGAAATACAACTAATTTTATAATCACCCCTATATAAACACTTTGGGGGGATGGTAGACATGATTTTTCATGATGTAGGTAAAGGAAAGGTTGCATAATTTGTTAATGGATATCCATATATCCACTTTGAAGATATGGTGAGAGGATTTAATGGAATGTATTAGAATTGAGATACTTTTACTTATTAACTTTGAGTCAACATGTGTCGTTTTCTCTCATTTGAATGTTATAAAGAATATTTTTTCACTATTGAATTTAAAATTTCTAATAAAAGTGTTTTACATATCACATGTATTGTTACTAAATCTAGTTAAATTCTTTGAAGAAAAATCACTCCCCAAAGGTTTTTTATCCCTTAGCACTGGTTTCCAACCACTAGAAATCGAGGGAATACGTTTGAGGCCATGTAGTGATCCAATTATAGTCCCTGGATTCGGGTCTTCGGGCCAAGTTGTTACAACATTAGTGGTCCAGAGGGTTTTTGGTGGTAGGGGTAATGTTAAAGAGCCACCAACTGCCCACCAAACATCTGGAGAACTACCTTCGGGCTCTCGGTGGACACTATTATATAGACCACTAATGATCCACCAATTGCATAATACCAAAAAATCCTCTCAAAGTCTTTTCTACTTATCCAACCACGTCTAAAACCTATTTTTAAATATCTCAAAGATATCATCCATAATCCCTATCTTGATTCGAAAGAAAAAAATTGAACTCACCTAGATCTTCCTCTACTAAAATCCATGTCATTCCCAATTCCACTAATTTGTAGTAATGAAGGTCATTACAAACTCCTCACCATAATTACTTCCATCCTCAAAATTAAAAATCACTCATATGGCTTGGCCCATCCCAACCACTAATTCATCACTACCCATAAATAACCAATACCCAAAAATATCAATTAAAATAGTTATCACATAAATAAAACAAACAATGGGAAATCAAACAAGGCCCAACCATCAATAATAATAATCAAATTACAATGAAAATGAAAAGGGTAGTCAAGGAGGGAGAAATGAAATAAATAACCTCTTAACAATAATCCCATGAAAAAATTAATGAGAAATCGAAGAATAAGGCCCATCCATATAAAATAATAAAGATCCCATCTCTATTCTATACCACCTCACATCACTAGCCCTTGTCAAAACTATCTTCCAAACAGAGCATCTTACAATCTATCCTATATTTCAGAATTCAGCATAGGGGATGGCTCCCAGTTCATAATCATATATCATTATAACTACACAATGATCCCATAGATCTAACATCAAGAATCATTAAAACACCTCTTTTACCATAAAAAGGGTCTTATTTTGTTATATCTTAGAGGTAGAGAAACCCAATAGAAGGTAGGTATTTTCTCATTGAAAAGTAGAGTCTATATTATCACCTTGATACTAACATGTCATTGTATAACGTCTAGTAACCTATAGAGAATAACACTAGTAGAGGATGCATTCTCATAAACTAGGTTTATAATCATCCATATTCATGACCTAACAAATAAAATAAGTCATGATCTACCTGGATCAATCATGATCTCTAAGTTTGTATCTAAAATCACCACCCCATCCAGGCTATATCATGATCAATGAGGTCATACTTAACATCACCTCCATGATTGAGATACTCAACTAACCCATCTTGTCTTATAGGTTATGTTCCTAATTTCTTTATCTCACTCTTGGAGAAATATAATCACACCAAGGAGGGAACTCACTCTACTATTATTTGAGGTTGTATCAAGGCCATAATATTTTATAGAGTCATAAAATATGACACAATTATGTTGATCATATTTATAATAATTATAAAAACATAAAATAACTAGTAGCCAAGGAATCACATTCCACAAAATTAAAATATTCAATGATTATAGTGTTGCATAATTGTCGAGAGTTGCAACGACAGAAACAAGAAACAAAAGAAAATGAATAAGAAAATAAAGTACACAGAACACACAAATTTGTGTGATTCAGGTTTAATCCCTACATCCACAGAGAGGCAGAATAATTGATATAATTGGGAGAACAATTATAGAGTTTTTCCGATTGTAAACCCTATCCCCAAATGAGATACATATGAAGAAGATGATCCACTATTCTAAACAGGATTTCTGCATCACTACAGTGAAAGGTGGCCACCTTTGTCAAAAGTGTTATAGTGGCTTTAGGCTATAATTCAAAAGTGAAACAGTATAGTTGACTCCGAAGTCCGCACTGCTACAGTTGCAGGCCACAAGCATTCGGCCCAACCGGATCGGGCTACACCAATCTAGCATATAGGTCACATGCCTCATATTACATTCTATATATTTCACTAAGTTTATAGTGGCCATCCTCGACTACAAAATGATCTTATCTCATCTAAAATTTCTATAATTTCATAAGCAATTCATTTGATATCAAAATCCCAAAACTATGAAAATCTTTGGAAAACCTGCCTTGTAGTGGCATAATTTTGAAATCTTGAGCAACATGGTCTAAACGCATCATAATAACTCTAGATTCCCCTATAAGAAAAAGCCTTAATTTATTATTCTGAATCATGAGATAATTTTACCAATAATTAATGAAATCTAAATAATAATTTACGAATGCTGGAGAAATGGATAATCACCTATTAAATAATGTGCCTAACATGCCACCATGAATTCAAAAATTTGAATAATGCTATGGTGGACTCGACCTCCCAATCTGTTGTTCCCTTTTCACTAGCTCAAGGTGCCCCGCCTGGGTAGTAATTGAAGTATGGCCTTCTCAAACCCTCCTTTTCTCAGAACAACACCCCCCCCCCTCGATCCTGACAGTGCCTCTGGTTTCCTCCTCACTGAATAGAACCTCGATGCTGACCTTTTTAGCCTCTGCCTTCAATGACGCCTAAGAACTTCTCATATGGACCTTAGTGACATGATTTGGACTAGTGAAGGGGACCGTAATACTATATTTCTTCATGATATGTTAATTGAGATCGAGAGGTTTCCACGTGAGATATCTAGAATCACTTAGACTGGTGAAGGGGACCATAATACTGCATTTTTTCATGCATACTTGAAAGAAAAATTGTGAGACAGCGTTCTAAATATTCTACTAGAGGATGGATCCTTCACAAGTGACCTAGAGGTGATTGACAGTATGTTTATCTCTCATTTTAACTCTCTTCTCTGCAATCCTAACCGATGTATGCAGAATGGATACCCTAGCGGTCAAGCAGACATCTTCAACTCCATATCGCATGTTATTTCGCCGCATATCAATGCCCTCTTAGAGATTATTCTAGATAAGAAAGAGGTGTGGAACACTAAATTTCACTAGGATCAGATGGATTTTCGGGATCATTCTATTTGAATTCTTGAGACACCATCAAAAGCGATCTGATTGAAGGAATTTAGGGTTTCTTTAATGGTGGTTCACTGCCCCAGGTTTCTTTTTCCACAACTATGGTTCTAATTCCCAAAGTTAAAGACCCCTCCTCTATTAAACAATTCAAACAAATTATCATTGCTAATTTTCCTTACAAAGTTTTATCTTCCATCATCAATAAGAGTCTATCACAATATATCCACAAATGGTTTTCTAAAGAACAACATGGTTTTATCAAAGGTAGATACATTCAAGGAGCCATGGGTATAGCTCAAGAGAAGATTGGTGATATTAATAAGAAGATGAGGGGATCTAATATTGTTATTAAAATAGACATGGACAAGGTGTATGGCCGAATTTAGTGGCACTTCATTCTCTTGGTGATGAGATATATGGGTTTCTCAGAATAGGTTATTGACTTGATCTTTCGCTGTTACAGCTTGCCATGGTTCAACAATCTTTTCAGAGGAAGGTAATGTGGTTTTTTAAAATCTTTTAGGGGGATAAGACCAGGAGATCCATTATCTCCTACCATCTCCATCATGGCTCAAGATTCCCTCTGTAGATACATTGCTTCTAAGATATAGCTCGACACTATTCTTCCCTACCACTGCATAGCTCACTTCAATGGGGTGTCACACCTCCTCTTTGCTAATGATACAGTCTTCATTATCAATGGTCGTTGATCTTATGTCTGGGAATTTAATAACATCATGGAAGAATACTCTAGATGGAGTGTCCAAATCATCATCTGAAATAAAATATGTGTGTTTTTTTCCTTCGTCATGCTTGGATAGGAGAAGACATAGAATCAAATCCACACTGGGCATCCATAGGAAGATCTTTCCTATGGACTACCTGGGTGCTCCTCTGGCCCCTTGAAGAGTCCAAATCAGTCACTTTGAAGGTGTGGTGGAAAAAATCACTAATTGCATCACTAACTGGAAAAATAGGTTCCTCTCATTTGGTGGGAGGACAAATCTTGTCAACTGTGTCTTGTTACTGTTAGTAAAACCCCATCAAACCCCCCCTATTATGCACTTACTATTGGAGGAGCAAGAAAGTAATTGATGGAAAGTAGGCGGTTATCGGGAGACTCTTTTAAGAATTGGGACCGATCGGTTGAGGGGGTATAAAAAGGAATATTTTCGGTTAGAACGGACTATGGGCACAACTGCGGGAGAGAGGTGGTCCTCTCTCTGAACTGAATGAAGCTCTTACTTCTGAAGGAACGAGAGGTGATCCATCAGGTTCAGCTTCCTTTCTCTGTAACAGAGCTATATAGGTACGAATATAAATACAGAATTTCGATTATACTGCTGTCTTTCTTCTTCTATTTATTTTTCTCCCAAACAATTGGCGACTCTACTGAGGAATAGCCTTGCTGTGCGAAATGAGGGAGTGCAGTGGAATGGGCTTGTTACGGTAATGAAGGATCATCGAAGGAAATTGCAGCTATGAATCTCTTATGATAATTCCGAACACGGGAAAGATACGAGTGAAACGCCCTGGAAATGGAGAACTGAGTCTAGGATATAGAAGAAATGCTCTAGCATAGCTGCCAGAGGAGCGGGTTGCGCTCCAAATGCGCGATATAGAGGAACTAACTTTGTATAAAATGAAAGAGTTAGAGTTATAGGTTGGAAAGGGGGAAGAAACAGGAAAACATATCATAGTCGTGCCAGAAAAGTCGCCAGGAGGAAGGTAGGAAAGTACAATAGCATGAGAGAAACTAGAGGGAGAGTCTGCAGCCTAGGAGTTCATCTTCACCGAAGCCATGCGGAATGCAGTAAGGAAGGTAGAATTACCATCTTTTGAAGGGAAATACCTATTCAGATGGGCAGCTAAGGAAAACGCATATTTCTTGATAAATCAAACACTAGAAGAAATGAAGTTGCATTATGCTAAAATCTTCATGGAAGGAACAATGCTCTATTGGTTCCTCTATTGGAATCGGGCTATATAGGAGACAACATGGGAATGTTTTAGAACTTCTGTCATGGAGAGATATTTGAGGACTACTAAGAAAGACCCATTGAGAATCTTAAAAACATTATGGCAGACTGGTAGTGTGGATGAATATATTGAAGAATTTGAACAAGTGGAATTGAGGATTCCGGATTTCCCGGAATCCTGGTACATGATCATGTTCATGGGGGGATGATAAATGAGATAGAAAACCGTATCTCAACCCATGAGCCGCAAAAAAAAAATCAGAATGTTAGTTCTAGCAATGAAAATTTAAAGGGAGTTGAATGGAGAGGGAGTCCTCAAAGGGAAGAGAGGGCGGTCAGCTCCCCTGTCGATGTCTCAAGGGACAAGAACTTAATCGATTAGTGTTCCAATTAAATGGGGTAATATTGAGAAAAACATGAGGGAAGAAGAATTAAAGAAGGAAGTTGGGGAAAATAGATGGAATGGGACTAGAACTCTTAGCAAACAAGAATGTGAGGAGCGAAAAGATAAGGGATTATGATTCCACTATGGACAACCATTTATCCCAATGCACAAGTGTCCAGAAAAACACATAAGGGCGCTGGTCTAGGAATATAAAGAACTAGAAACTAGGTTGGAGGACGAGTAGGATCCACGGATAGAGGAAACAGAAAAACAGAATGGGGAAAAACTTAAGGATGAACTGGATGGAGGCCACATATAATTCCGCAGTATGGGGCTTCCAGGAGTGGAATTTATGATGTCTGTAGGGAAATTAGTAGGGGTTCCAATCATGGTGCTTGTGGATAGCAGGGTGAGTCACAATTTTATTTCAAAAACACTTTCAAAAATAACTAACATGGAGGTGAGTCCTACCCTGCCGTAAGGGATCAAGTTGGGAGATGGGAACCGGGTAATCTACCAAGGGGGTTGCTGCCAGGTGGAGGTGAATCTGGAAAATGTAACCTTCAATATCTTATCATTTGTTTTTTATATAGGAGGGTCAGATTTGGTATTGGGAATGAAGTGGTTATAGAGTTTGGGAAATGTTCTAACTAATTAGAGCAAAAAATCCATGGAGTTTACTTGGAATAGAGAGGAAATTAAGCTCTGGGGGGAAATAAGGAACATGTGCCAATTAGAGGGAGTGCGGAAACCGATACAGGTGAAGTCCTTACTGCTAGAAGGTTGGTACTAGCGAATGCAGCTGCAGTTTTCAGCCGCAGGGAATGTTCTGGAACGAACCAGCGGACAGTAGTTAGAAGCATTGTTGCATAAGTTTCAGAGGTTGTTTGAAGAGCCCAGAGGACGTATGCCTGTTAGATTAACAGACCATGCAATTACCATAGTATCGGGAGTAGCACCTATTAACACCAAACATTAAAAATTGGCACACTATTTGAAAAATGAATTGGAAAAACAAATTATGGAGATGTTGTCTAGTGGAGTGATTCGGCATAGAAATATTCCATATTCAAGATCAATTATTATAGTCTGAAAGAAAGATACTAGTTGGAAGATGTGTGTGGAATATAGAGCTCTGAACAAGCTGACAATTCTGGACAGATTCCCAATCCCAATCATAGAGGAGCTGTTGGATGATTTATATGGAACTTGTTTTTTTTTCAAGCTATATTTGAAGTACGGGTTCCACCAAATTCGAGTAAAGAATGAAGACGTTTGCAAGACATCCTTTAAGACACATAAGGGTCATTATGAGTTCCTTTTCATGCCGTTTGGATTGATGAATTCTATTTCCACCTTCCAATGTACCATGAATAGGGTGTTCCATGGGGCTTTATGGAAATTCATATTGGCATTTTTATGATATACTCGTATATAGTAAGGCTTCAGTTGAACACTTGAGTCACCTTGAAACGTCTTTTACAATATTAGAGGCAAATAAACTACTGGTAAACAAGAAGAATTGTCCGTTTGCACCACAATATTTATCTGGGGCACATTATTTCTTGCAAAGGGGTTTCCATGGATCCAAAAAGGTAGAATGGGTTTGGGGAAGGCCACGCCCAAGATCGTGAAGTACAAGGATTTTTGGGGCTTACGGGGTACTACTGAAAATTCATTCAGGGCTATGGGAAAATTGCTAATACCCTCACTGAATTAACCAAGAAAGATAATTTTTATGGAATGTCGCAGTAGAGCAGGACTTTGAGGACTTGAAGAGGTGTACAATGACAACCCCATTACTAGACCTGCCAAACTTTTAGAAGACTTTTTTCATTGAATGTGATTCCTCAGGGAAATAGATCGGAGATATGTTGATGCAGACCCGCTAGCAAGTTGCATATTTCAGCAAGGCTTTGGAAAAATATAGCCTTTCCAAAGTAGTCTATGAAAAGGAAGTAATGGCCCTCATCCTTGCTGTGAGCCACTGGAAACAATACCTAATGGGAAGAAATTTTGTGATTTTCACGAACCACAAAGCCCTCAAGCACCTCTTCATCCAGCGACACCATTCAGCAAATCAACAAGACAGGTAGGAAAAACTGCTCAGGCTCAATTTATAGGTTGTTTACAAACCAGGGCGGTAAAATCAGGCAGCAGATTCCCTTTCCCAGATGGCAGAAAATGTGGGGACAGACAACGTAGTTGGAAAAACCCTAGGAACAGCTATTTTAAAGCCATTTTAGATGGATAAGGTGGTAGTAGAAAGGGAAATACAGTAGGATCCAGCCCTAAAAAACATATACGCTATCGAGAAGCAGTCTGAAGTATATCCAGGGTACAACTTGCATGAAGGGATTTTATTTAACATGGGACAACTAGTTTTGTCTGGCCAATCTACTCGTATAATAATGTTCCTCCACTATTACCACTCTTGAGAAGTTGGGGGACATGTGGGATTCCGTAAAACTTATAAGTGGTTGGCAACATGATTTTTTTGGAAGGAGATTTCATGAAAAATAATGCAGTTTGTCCAAGACTGTGCAACCTATCAGCATCCAAAAAATCATTCCATGTCTCTATGGGGCTTTTACAACCATTTCCAATAACAGAGAAAGTTTGGGAAGATATATCCATGGATTTCATCTCCAGGGTACCCAAATCAAAAGGATTCTCTGTAATTTTTTTTGCGGTGGAAAGACTCTCAAAATATTCAAATTGTGTGCTATTGAAACATCTGTATACAGAAAGATCAGTAGTAGAGGTTTTAGTTCGTTTTGTAGTCCACTTACATGGAATTCCAAGCTCAATAATTAGTGACTAGGACCCCATCTTTGTTAGTAATTTTTGGAAGGAATTGTTATGCATGGAAGGGACCAAGTTGAAAATGAGTTCTTTATATCACCCCCAAACGGACGGGCATACGGAAATAGTTAATAAATGTTTGGAAACCTACCTCCAGTGATTTGCTTCTGAATGCCCCTTATCTTGGGCACGATGGATACCTTGGGCTGAGTTTTGTTATAATACCACACCTCATACATCTACTAAATTCTCCCCTTTTGAGGTCGTTTATGGCAGGAAACCTCTTCCAGTTTTGTGCATGGCTGGTCGACACACACTAGTAGATGCCATTGATGCAGCCTTAGCAGAGAAAGACTAGATTTTTCTCCTGTTGTGGCAGAATATTACTCGTGCACTGGAGTTGATGACTTACAATGCCAAAAAACACTAGCGAGATGTTTCCTTTGAAGTGGACGAATATGTATGTCAATCTAAGGCCAAATGTACAGACTTACAAGGCTACTAAACTCCACCTAAAACTCATAGCAAGATATTATGGTCCCTACTGAATCCTTGAACGTATGGGAAACACATCTTACAATATCATCCTCCCCTCTACTACTCAATTTCATCTAGTGTTCCATATGTCACAGCTCAAGCGAGCAGGGGGAAATTCCGACGTGCAGACTAACCTACTGGAAATTCTAGATTCTGGTTGTCCAGTAGTGGTTAAACCAGAAACTATGTTGGCTACCAAGCCAATGACCAGACTTCCACAAGGGTTGTGGCTTATAAAATGGAAAGGGCAGCCTCGAGAAGAAGAAACATGGGAAGACATTGCATTGATTGATTTTCAATTCCATGATTTTCACCTTGAGGATAATGTGTCTTATGAAGAGGGGATAAATATTAGTAAAATCCCATAACCCCCCCCCCTATTACACACTAGAAAATAATGGGGAATGGATATTCCACTGGACCTCCTGGAAAAGGCTTGCTAGACCAGTAGATAAGGGAGGTATCAACATGAGAAATATAGCAGAGATGATGCACTACCTTCAAGGCAAACTGGCTTGGGATGTTATTAAAGGGTGATATCTTTCGATCGGGTTTATTACTAGGAAATAAGACAATGTTGTGTGAACTTCAAGATGTTATCCCTCTATCTTATGAAATTCGCTAAAAATCCATATACAAATCCTTCAGTAGCACTCACAGTGGATAATTGGGCATGGGGATATTAATTTTGGGGATTGAAATTGGGAAGGTGAGGTATTGGGCTATCCAGGATGCCCCACGCTGGAGCTTTCCTTCAAGTAGGACAGCCTTTATCCCTCATTCATCCATGTGATTTTGAACCCCATTCAAAAAGAAACTTTTTAACGATATAAAAAATGGCGGATGTATCATATTAGTGTGTATTCACAAGCTCAATGTTGAGTATCTTTTCTATTAAGGCCTACAAAAACATGATTGTTTCATCTCAAGTTGAAGATGTGTGGGGAGGTACTCTCTGGTGCAAGGTTATTCTGATAAAGATTAATTTTCGGATTTGGAGAATTCCTAATCAAGAGTTACCTAGTGATGTGGCCATTAAAAAGAAGGGTGTGTCCTTATCTTCCATGTAATCATGCTGCACGACCCATAAATAGGAAACTAGGATGCATTTATTTTACCTAAGTGGTTGGGTGAATAAGTTGTGGGAAACTTTTGGAGAGTTCACTGGTTTTTCTTCGCATGTTGAGTCCATTGATGAGTTTCTTCACCATTGGTTTTGTGGGGTGGGAGGCAATAAAAAGGAGAATATGGCTCTTTATATCATCCTATGTCACGACCCATCCCCCGGGCCCCGCATCGTGACTACCCCAAGCCCGCCTTCCATAGGCCAAGGGCTGGCGACTAGCACCAAAGGCGTAATCCCCTAAAACAGGGAAGTCATTGCCTCTATAAACCGTAAACTCACACAACTTGAGTACAAGTGGAAGAAAACACTAATTGAAAACTGTATAACAAGTGTACTGAAAGTAAAGGGGGCCATAATACAATCCCAATAGGAAAGTATAACTAAAAGCAAGTACAACTGAAAGAAAGGGACAATAACTAAAACGTAGAAGCAACTTCAGGATCGTCGTCCGGGATTCCTACCTGAAGGGTAGGTACAGATGTTCACCTCAGCACTCGACGTCTAACGGTCTGCTCTGTGTACCGTTTTGCCGAGTAGTACACCTCTGGGTACCGTCCAGTCCTGGATCGCTCTCGACCTCCGTCAATGATGTCCGTCGTCTGCATCCAACCCAACGTAGTGCGGGCATAGCCCGTGCAGGGGTGAGTATAAAGATACTCAGTAGGGACCCCGAGACCCTCAAGGTCTCAAAAAAATATAACAATGATGAACTACAAAGCATAAAATTCAACGGATAACCAACACTTAGGAATATGCCCATATATATACTTATGTTATCAAGTAAATCATCTCAATCATGAGGGAAAATGAAAAGGTCATTGACTCAGCTCAAACTAGGATTTTTCATTAATGAAACCACATATACTGGAGAACACCTCCTCTGTCCAGCATAGTGGTCCTGTCGCGACTCTGAGGTGCTACTCACTAACCTTAGACTGCTGAGGTACTCCTCCTGTCGAGTACCGTGGGTCAGCCGCCTCACACAGTAGCGCTCCCCGCCATGGGTCTGCCAAATCACACAGTAGTGCTCCCCCTAATAGCCTACAAAGTTACTCTTCCTATCCAGTACCGCGGGTCTACCGCATCACACAGTAGCACTCCTCCTCCATGGGTCTTCCGCCTCGCACAGTAACTCTCCCCACTGGGCTAGTAAAGTCACTCCAAACAAATCGGACAAGCAGTCATCAGGTCTCAACCAGCTTCTAGGTCTCTGTAGTCTGCTCTCTCATCTTCGAGAGGGTTTCCTCCATGAGCTACAAGATGATACTCCAAGTGTCACTAAGTCCCATGAAGAAGTATCTCAAAGGTCGGCCACATCATAGGGGTCTAAATGCAAAAAACGGCACGTCAATCGGATGCCCGGTCTATGAGTTATTAGCCTTTTTATCCCGGAGGCCCGGTTGATATTGTGTAAGAACCAAACCGACTGTATCTCAACTGTACCCCAAATTCTCATGGGGTATTTTTAAAGGGTCTAATTCTCAAAGAGATTGCCTACGCCGCTGACGGTTCGTCAAACGGATGTCTGGTGCCAAAGATATGGCCAACGCAAAAAAAGAGTCAAAAGTGGGCCCAGGTTGGGTCCGACCCAGTTGGACCGACGCAGCCCAACTATGTCTAGGTCGACCCGGACGGACTTTCTAGGTCTGACTCGGCCCGTTGGGGGGTTCAGTCTACTAAGTTTGGCTCAGTCCGCTGGGCCCAGCCCAGCGGACTGCGTGGACAATTCGGGCTGAAGTCGCCACATGGGCGACTTGGCCCGAAGGCCAGTGGCAGGTCTGGCCGGCACCGCGAGGGGCATGGCTCGGACGGCTCAGCCCAAGAGGCCAACGACAGGCCATAAGGGGCTCGGGCAGGCCACAGGTATGCTGGGAAGGGCGCTGGGTGCGCCGGACAGGTGGTCGGGCGTCAGGTAGATGGCCAGGGGCGTCGGACAAGCGGCCTGGGCACCAGGGGGGCTAAGCAGGCACCGGGAGGGCGGTCTGGTCGCCGGGTAGGTAGCCTGGGTGCCGGGGGGCACCGAACAGGCGGTCTGGGTGCCGAGCAGGTGCCAGGAGGGCGCCGGGAAAGCGCGGGGCACGCCAGCAGTGCGCTCGGCGCGCGGGCAGGGTGTCGGCGGGCCGGGCTGGCCGCGGTTTTGACCAGGGCGCACGCCGGGCAGCACGCGGGTAGGCTGGTTGGGCACTGCCCGACCAGTGTCACAGTTCACATAGGTCCTGGGAAGCGCGACCTCTATTCACCGTCTTCTTCATCGTCGCCACATTTCCATGCCGCTGTTATGTCGTCGTAGATCCAGGTTTCAGAAACTATAAAGGTTTCAGAGGGGTTGGGTCGTGTTCAGGCGGCTCGAACCCTCCACGTTAGAATGATAGCAAGCGGCTCAAGAAGTTGTTTTAACAAGAGATGATTAAGCGTTAAACAACTTAAAACACACCCCCTACCTTTTTAATCGATGGACGTTCATTCGTCACGGGGGAAGATGATTTGACGTCGTTCACCGTGCGCTTCCACTTTCGAGTTCGTGCGTCGGTCCATTGATGACGAAGAAGAAGGATGAAGGGTCGTCGAAGAGATCCAACTTCGGAAGGGGGGGTTTCGAGGAATAAGCTGAGGAAGAATTTTTTTTCGCCGACGTCTTCACGTTCTTTGTTGTAGAAGCGTAATCCTCCAAGTGTTGGGCGTCGCGTCACTTTACCAGTACTTCGTCGCTTGGTGAAGCCGTCCCAAATCCTCCTCCCAAACTCCCTATATATAGGAGAGGGGGAGAGGTATGTAACAATCGTGGAATTTATGACAGTTCATTTATTAGGAACCTTCCTAAATTCCATTGATGCGGTTACTTAAATTAAAAAAAGGAAGGGGGTCAAGCAAATTAAAAGGCGTTGGTGCATAAAATTAATTGATAGCAATTAATTTTATGTTGACGCATAAAATTAATTAACAGATTTAATTTTATGTTGACACACAACGTTTAATTTTAAATTGACACTTAAAATTAATTGACAGTAATTAATTTTATTTTTACACACAACATTAATTGAGAGGGTTGTGTGGTTTCCTCTCCCTCCCCATTAACTGGGGGGTTAAGCCCCATGTGGACCCCACATCATAACCTCTCGTAGGAAGTTATGCTGCTCGGGTGGTCCCCACCCCAATCATCCTCCCATGGGAGGTTAGGGTGTGGCGTTCCCACCACCAACCCCAAAATGGAGGTTCCAACTAACCACACACACAACACATGGTGGCTTAAAAAAATAAAATAAAGTTTTGCACTTTATTTTATTATTATTTTCTTTTTTTAAAAAAAGCCAAAAACTAACTTCCAAACTCGTCAGAATGCAACTACGGTTAAGGTATCACTAAGAAATTATTGACTCTATGCGTTCAACAGAGCCCTCAGATTTCAATTCCGAGCACCAGTCCAAAAGATATAAAATCCCAAACGTACGTTTACAGAACGTACCTAAAAAGAAGTTCGGAAAATTATTATCAGTCACCCTCGACTCGCGTCGGTCGAGGATAGGATCTACCTAGGTGAAACATGCCCCAAAGAACCCAACGATACTCTTGGATTTTTAATGTGACTCACCGTTTAGAAGTTATGAATTTTACAATAAAATAATTGTCACTTACTTATTTTATTTGCTGCCAAAAACTAACTTTTTCTACTAGCCCGTGCCGGCCAAAGTTATTTTCTACATAGACAAATCATGCCCTCACGAGTAATATGGTGGTCTCAGATTTTTAATTTGAGCTACCGTTTTTGAGTTATAAGCATTTGAAAAATAAAATAATTTATTTAATTATTTTATTTACGGTTATTCCATTTTTGGGATTTTTCATAGGAGGCCCGCGCCGACTAAACTTAAGTCGCGCCTAGGGTAAACCCACCATCCTGAGTGCAAAGATGCACTTGGATTTCATATCTGAGTAACCGTTTAATAGTTATTCCATTTTTTCAGGAAAACTGCTTACGCTCGTTAATTTAAGCTTAACAAAACTTCAGAAATTGATTCCGGGCACACCGGGCCTCAGAATCAGGCGCTGTCAGTAACTAAGTACTTGTAAAATTCCCATGTATAAAAAAAATTATATAGAAATTCCATGTCTTTACATTACCCCCATCTCAGGGCTTTAGGTCCCTATAAGCTACAACTCAAACTAAGGAAGCAAGTGGGGGAATAGATCACGCATCTGAGCCTCCCACTCCCATGTTCTCACCTAGAGGTTCCCATGCAGCCAGTGAACACACACTAGTGGTATTGACCATCCACATAGGACCCTCTCCAGTTGATCCTCAATCTCCACTGGAACCTCCGTTAAAGTTGCTCCGTCATCTATGTCCAGCTCTCCATGGTCGATGATGTGTGAAGGGTTGTGCACGCATCTCTTCAGCTGAGATACGTGGAAAATGTCATGCACTCGATGAAACAGAGGTGGAAGAGCTAAGTGGTAAGCCACCTCACCTACTCCGTTGAGGACCTGGAAATTTCCGATGAAACGTGGAGATAACTAGCTGCCTCGGCCAAATCTCTGCAGACCTCGTCGAGGTGAGACCCGTAGGAAGACGTGGTCGCCATCCTCGAACTCCAGTGGTCTCTGACTCCTATCATCATAGGACTTCTGTCTGCTCTGTACAGTCTTCATCCGCTCCTAGATGATCTGGACCTTCTCTGTGGTAGCTCGTACCATCTCTAGTTAGTAGGAAGTGGGCCGAATTGGTGAGTCGGTCGACGATCACCCAAATAGAGTCAAACTCGGCTACTGCCTTCTTCATACCTGGCCACCAGTGCTATCGTCTGAGGTCCTGATACATCTTCACCACGCTTGGATTTACCACTAAAGGAGATGTGTGGAACTCCCTCAACACCTCGTCCTGAAGTGAAGCTGGTTCCATGGTACGTCCTCTGAAGAGGATGATGTGCTCTCCACCTTCAGAAAATCTATCAGGTGTCTAGACTATGGATATCTGAGCAAGTCGTGTCTCGCAGTCAATGTCCCCATGTTGCGCCTCCCTGAATCGCTGAAGAAGAGGGGGGGGGGACTGTAAGAGACTATAGATAGGCTGCTCCATCTCTATCCACAAAGGATATCTGTAAGGCAGCTAGCTGCTCTTTTGCCTCTCCTAGCAGTTGAATACCAGATCTCCTGCTGAGAGCATCCGTAACAACGTTTCCCTTTCCTGGGAGTAAAAAATTTCTCAAAGTCATAGTCTTGCAGGAACCAAAAACTCCAAACTCCTACTGCCACGAGGGTAAGGCTGGATGACTCAAGAGTGATCGGCTACACCCTCCTAAGCATGAGTTTAACTTGTGCTTCCTGGGTTTCCTTTTTCGCCAACTAAGTAAAACCTCATCTCAACGTTGTAGATAAACCACAACCTCTTTGCCTAATATAGTCAATCTGAGTGTGAACTGTGGATGTCAAGTCCAAACCCAAACTAACCTCATAAGGCCTCAATGCTTCCACCAAGAGGTTCTAACTGAAACTCTTGCCTCTAGGGTCAGATCACACCATCGTCGTAAGTGTGATTATCGAGTCTCCTCCCAAAGGTATCTTCAGACGTGAGGGTCAAGTAAACGGTTTAACGGGAAACTATAGGTCTGGGACAAGATTCGTGGAAGGAAGGAATGATTGGTACATATGTCTATTGTTATGGTAGCTTGTAGTAGACACAGACCGTACCTCGAATCATTCATAGATCCCTTGGGTCACACTCCTTGACCTCATGCAGCTACTCTCTTACCTTGCCCTCCAGCTCCCAGAGCCTGGCGGGGGACTACAAAGGTGGGTGGTTGTTACATGTCAAAATGTACACCACCTCATGCTGATCTCCTAGCTCTGCCTCCATGTCTTCTGCCATGCAGATTCATCTATCCATGTCACATCCTCCTCCCGAAACATCTTGCACGCCCAAGTCTCTGAGACTAGCACCAATTTCCTGTTCTCCCACTGTTAACATTCTCTGGTTGTATCTCTTCATCCAAAGAACATTCAACCACAAAGGTTCTCTCTAACATCCTTGGGGCCTGCATCATGACTAACCCAAGCCATCCTACCATATGCTAGGGTCTGGCGACTAGCACCAAAGGCGTAATCCCCTAAAACAGGGAAGGCGTTGCCTTTATAAAACAAAAACTCACACAACCAAAGTACAAGCGGAAGAAAAAACTAAGTAAAAACTGTATAAAAGTGTACTGAAAGTAACGGGGGACATAAAACAAGACCAAAAGGAAAGTACAAATGAAATCATGTACAACTGAAAGAAAGGGACAACAGCTAAAATGTAGAAGCAGATCCAGGATCGTCGTCTGGGATTCCTACCTTAAGGGTAGGTATAGATGTCCACCTCAGCACTCCACATCTAACGGTCCACTCTGTGTACCGTCTCGCCAAGTAGTCCACCTCCGGGTATCGTCCAGTCCTGGGTCGCTCTCGACCTCCGTCAACGGTGTCTATCAACTGCATCCAACACAACATAGTGCGGGCATAGCCCATGTAGGGGTGAGTATAACGATACCCAGTAGGGACCCCGATACCCTCAAGGTCTCACAAAAATCAAACAAGGTTGAACCAAAAAGCATAAAATTCAACAGATAACCAATACTTAGGTATATTCCCATACATATACTTAAGTTATCAAGTAACCCATCTTAATCATGAGGAAAAACGCAAAGGTCATTGACTTAGCTCAAACCAGGATTTTTCATTAACGAAACCACAGCTGCTGAAGAACTCCATCTCTGTCGAGCACAGTAGTCTTGTCGTGACTCTGAGGTGCTACTCACTAACCTTAGACTGCTGAGGTACTCATCCTGTCAAGAACCACGGATCTACTGCCTCACACAGTTGCACTCCCCGCAATGGGTCTACCGCCTCACACAGTAGCGCTCCTCCGCCATGGGTCTGCTGCCTCAAACAGTAGCTCTCCCCACTGGGCTAGTCAAGTCACTCCGAATGAATCGGACAAGCAGTCATCAGGTCTCATCCATCCTCTAGCTCTCCGTAGTATGTTCGCTCATCTCCAGGAGGGTTCGCTCCATGAGATACAAGATGATACTCCATGTGTCACTAAGTCCTACAAACAAGTATCTCAAAGGTCTTCCACGTCATAAAGGCCTTGAGGCAATAGACGGCGCGTCAATCGGATGCTCGGTCTGTGAGTTATTAACCTTTTTGTCCTGAGGGCCCAGTTGGTTTCATGTATGAACCAACCCAACCATATCTCATCTGTACCCCAAATTCTAATGGGGTATTTTTGAAGGGACCGATTCTCAAAGAGATTACATGTGCCGCTGACGGTTCGTCAAACGGACGTTCTGTGCCAAAGATATGGCCAACGCAAGAAAAGGGTCAAAAGTTGGTCTGGGTCCAGTCCGACCCGGTCGGACCGACTCAGCCCAACTTAGTCTGGGTCAACCCGGTCGGACTTTCTGGGTCGGACCCAGCCCGTTGGGCGGTTCAGCCCACTAATTTTGGCCCAGTCTGCTGGGCCCGACCCAGTGGACTGTGTGGACAATTCGAGACGAAGTCTCCATGTGGGTGACTCTACTGGAAGGCCAGTGCCAGGTCCGGCCTGCGCCATGAGGGGAACGACTCAGATGGGTCGGCTCCAGAGGCCAACGGTGGTCCGCGCGGGGTGCGGGCATGCCACGGGTGTGTCGGGAAGGGCGTGGGGCATGCCGGACAGGCGCCGGGCAGGCGTCGGGGGCAATGGGAAGGCGTACTGGGCACTGGGGGGAGACGAGCAGGCGCTGGTAGGGCGCAGTGTAGGCGCGGGGTGTGCGGGCAGGGTGCTGGACGGCCGGGCAGGCCGCAGTTTCGGCTAGGGTGCACACCGGGCAACACGCAGGTAGGCTGGTCGGGCGCCACTCGACCGGTGGTGCAGTTCGCAGAGGTCACGGAAAGTGTGACCTCTATTCTCCGTCTTTGTCACCGTCGCCACATTGACATGCCGTTGTTACGTCGCCGTCGATCCATGGTTCCGAAACCATAAAGTTTGCGGAGGGTTCGGGCCGTGTTCATGCGGCCCAAACCCTCCACATTAGAACGATAGAAAGCGGCTCAAGAAGTTGTTTTAATGAGAGATGATTAAGCATTAAACAACTTAAAACACACCCCTACATTTTTAATCGACGAGCGTTTATTCGTCGTGGGTGAAGATGATGTTGATGTCGTTCTTCGTACGCTTCCACTTCTGAGTTCGTGCGTCGGTCCGTTGACGATGAAGAGGAAGGATGAAGGGTCGTCAAAGAGATCCCACGTCGGAAGGGGGGTTCTAAGGAAGAAGACAAGGAATAATTTTTTTTCACTGGCATCTTCACGTTCTTTGTTGGAGGAAGCATAATCCTCCAAGGGTTGGGCGTCGCGTCACATTACCAGTGCTTCTTCGCATGTTGAAGCCGTCCCGAATCCTCCTCCCAAGCTCCCTATATATAAGAGACGAGGAGAGGTATGTAACCATCGCGGAATTTATGATGGTTCATTTATTAGGATCCTTCCTAAATTCCAACAATGCGATTACTTAAATTAAAAAAAGGAAGGGGGTCAAGCGAATTAAAAAGCGTTGGCGTATAAAATTAATTGACAGCAATTAATTTTATGTTGAAAAATGAAATTTATTAATAGCTTTAATTTTATGTTGACACACAACATTTAATTTCACGTTGACACATAAAATTAATTGACAACAATTAATTTTATGTTGACACACAACATTAATTAAGAGGGTTGTGAGGTTTCCTCTCCCTCCCCATTAAATGGGGGGTTAAGCCCCATGTGGACCCCATGTCATAACCTCTCGCAGGAGGTTATGCTACTCGGGTGGTCCTCACCCCAATCATCCTCCCATGGGAGGCTAGGGTGTGGCGGTCCCACCACCAACCCCCAAAGGGAGGTTCCAACTAACCACACACACAACACAAGGCAGCTTAAAAAAATAAAATAAATTATTGTACTTTACATTATTATTATTTTCTTTTTTTAAGCCGAAAACTAACTTCCAAACTCGTCAGAACGAAACTACGGTGAAGGTCTCACTAAGAAATTATCGAAGCTGCGAGTTCAATAGTGCCCTCAGATTTCAATTCCGAGCACTGGTCCAAAAGATATAAAATCCAGAACGTACGTTTACTAAACGTACCCGAAACAAAGTTCGGAAAATTATTATTAGTCACCCTCGACTCGCGCCGATCAAGGTTAGGCTCTGCCTAGGTGAAACATGCCCCAAAAAACACAATAGTACTCTTGGATTTTTAATTCGACCCACCGTTTAGAAGTTATAAATTTTACAATAAAATAATTATCACTTAATTATTTTATTTGCGACCAAAAACTAACTTTTTCTACTGGTCCGTGCTGGCCAAAGTTAGTATCTTCTTAAACAAATCATGCCCTCACGATTTCAGTGGTGGTCTCGGATTTTTAATTCAAGCTACCATTTGTGAGTTATAAGAATGTGAAAAATAATATAATTTTTTTGATTATTTTATTTACGGTTATACCATTTTTGTGATTTTTCACAGGAGACCCACGCTGACTAAACTTAAGTCACAACTAGGGTAAACCCACCATTCTGAGTGCAACGGTGCCCTCGGATTTCTGATATAAGTAACCGTTTAAGAGTTATTCCACTTTTTTCAGGAAAACTGCTTACGCGCATTAATTTAATCTTAAAAAAACTTCAAAAATTGATTCCGGGCACACCGGGACTCAGAATCAGGTGCCTTCAGAAACTACGGACTCGTAAAATTCCCATGTATAAAAAAAATTACATGGAAATTCCAGGTCATTACATCCTAGTGACTATTTGTTTGTGTATATGGGAAACAAGGAACATGGTTCTCCCTCACCTTCTCTCTAGTCCTCACCCTTGGGACATTGGGTGAGCTGGACTCCTCCTTCCCATGGCTTTAAGCATAATTTTGGTGGTTCTTTTAGTCATAGGGATATGCAGGGGGTGTTTTTGATTCCACTGGTTCGGTGTTCTTTTCATTCAACGCTTTCTATGGGATTTCTGATTCGCTTAGGGCGGATGCTAATTCTATTCTCCATGACCATGATTTATGTCTCTCCAAGAATATTTCATTGGCTACAGTGGAGACTGACTTAAGGATCATTTGGAGGTCCCTTAAAGGGCTCAATTCGTCTCCATGTAAAATCAGGTACTTGATCCAAAAATGCAAGGTCCTTATCACCAATGAGATTGAGATTCTTTACATATGGAGCAAAGGTAACCATGTGACTGACGTTATGGATTCCAAGGCCTCTCAGGAGATCCCTCTTATGTAGTTCTCTAGAACTAGTTCCCTTACCTCAAGGGGTGTTGACATTGTTATTGGGGATGCTCTGAGTCTCCATTTCTACAGCCCCCCTTGATTTCTATCCCCGCAGGTTTCTGTTTCCTCTATTTATAAAATTTTATATTTTGCATGAATTATAATGAATAATTCACCAACTGAATTATGTTCACTGAAATAATATCTAATGATGTGCATTCCTTCTCTTCAAACTACCTTTATGAATGGCACATGAAAGTCCCATCATCCAAAATGGATATCATCATGCGTGAAATTTGACATTGAATCCATCAATAAAAATATCCAGACTAGATAAGGGGAGGGGATATTGCCTAAAATCAATGAAAAAAACTACATAAACCACTCCTTAATTTAGGGGTGGGAGTGGGGAAAAGAAGGGGGGAAGAGGAGAGGCTGACTAAAATAATCTCCCTCCTAACCCCATACAACTCAAACCCCAAGGATCCTGATGGTGAATAAACCATCATACATATCCTTAAAAAAGATTCAAGACATCACCAACCTCCTGATGAACCCTTATTGGGATTTCAGTGGAAGAGGAAATGGTACAGAGCCATTACATGCCCAGTGGACTTGAAGTGGGATGCCATAGAATTCCATATAGGATCTTATTTAGCCCACAAATGATTCTAAAATTATATAACACCCAAATATACTCTCTGGCTTTTTCATCCCATCCTTATGAATCTGAAACATCCTTTTAAATATCACAAACAATAACTATGATCTGACTCTTGATCTAAATAAGAAATTTAAAACTCAACTAGATTTCACTCATCTAAAATATGGGTATTTCCTAATACCATTGAACCTCAATTACATGATGTGTTATAATCATTAATAGCATTCACGAATGTTAACCAACCTCTGATACCATATTAAGATCCCCTTTAGGATTAAGAAACTCTAAAAGGGGTAGTTAATCAGTGTTTAATGATCTTTTAAAATTGATTTCCCTCATCATTGGTTGGAATATAAGGATTTTTCTCATCATAGGACACATGAATTACTAAAACTAGGAAAAATCAACTCTAGTATTTTTTATAAAATTTACTATGCAATCTAACTGACTAGTCTGTAATTTGTTGTGAGTGATATCCCACTTCACATTTTCTTCCTCTTATTATCAATTTCGAATCAATAGGTAAAATGGATATCCTTGAAACCTTTTATGAGGATGTCTTTCTGTAGTTTAAATTCCTCCTAATTGTTCTCTTAATTAAATAAGATGAGCATGACACCAAATCACTCATAAAATGATTCATCCATTAATGGTCTTCAACGATGAAATATATATCTTCTTCCCTAACACCTCATGCCCCATCTTACTTTTATTCTTTTACTCCATCTTTCTTACTTTCTACACTCTTCTATTTTCAGTCCTTGATAATCACTATCATCCCAACTGATATTCTCTCATATCCATGTTCTTAATTACCTCATGGTGATCACCTTATTGTTTTATTTATCTCCAACTTCTTCTTCTTCCCCATCTTCTTATCTTTCTTGGACCACCACATTTTGTTCCAATATGTAGTAGTTATCCTCCATAAATTAAAAAAGTAGCATCCTATTAATGATAAAATAATGCTCCTCTATTAACTATACACAATCTCTAATAATTATTGGGTTTATTTATAGTATAAATAAAACCTTCTATAAATCATGGCATAAATAGTTATTGAAATTGAATAAAAAATCATGCAAAATCGCTCATATCAAACAAATTTAATTTTTCTACAATAAGTCAATATTATAATTTTTTTTTGAATGAACAATTTAATATTATGTAACATATGATCAATATAACCCAAAAAATGAAATATTTAGTTAAATATTATATAGTTTATTGAATTTCTAATTCAATATGATGTAACATTTCCTCCAATATCTCAATATAATGTATAAATTAAAAAATCTGGTTCACCTTCACATAATATAAAACCACTATTATAAACGTTTATAGTTTTTCCTTTAATACAATTAAACATAAACTCACTATTTCAAACACTTTGTAATTTTCATTTTAATATCAAATATCTGAAATTTAATGTTACGTAGCCTCTAGATATTGTAATTAAATCTTACATTAAATATTATAAATTTTTTTGAATGAACAATCTAATATTATGTAACTTGTGATCAATATCACAAAAACCATGAAATATTTAGTTAAATATTATATAGTTTATTGAATTTATATTTAAAGATGATGTAACATTGTCTCATATATCTCAATATAATGTATAAATTTAAAAATATGGTTCACCTTCACATAATATAAAATCACTGTTATGAAACCTTTATAGTTTTTCCTTTAATACAATGAAACATCAACCCACTATTTCACATTCTTTGTAATTTTCATTTTAATATGAAATAGTGGAAATTTAATGTTATTTAGCCTTTATATTTTGTAATTCAATCTTACATAACTCATTATGTCTACTACTCAACCTCATGCACAAACACTTTGAGATGTTCTTATTCTTAAAACACCTATTAAACCTATTCTGAGTGCTCTTCATCAATCTAAACTATATTTGAAACTCTTCCATCATGTTCATAAACATTTTGAGTATTTTTTCCCATAATTAATATAACTAAAAAGGTTGATATGGAGGAAAAAATATAGCATATGTGGTTATTTTTCATTAATCTTTTAAACAATCTCCCTCAAATTTATATGGATTCATGATTACTTCATTATCATCAACCGAGTGTCATTGAACATTCAAATAAATACAGTTTATTAACATAGTTACTAATAAATAGTGGCAAGTGGGGTCAAACCATAGATAAGGAATGATGTGTGTAATCCAATCAACGGAAAAAAACAAACAATACACAGACAGTAAACAATTGCAAGAATGATTGAGTGAAAGTGAAAGGAAATGGATGAAAGATATAGAAAGAAAGTGTGAAAATAGAGGGGAGTAGTGATGACAATGTTAACCCCTTGATTAAGTCAGAGAGGTTGGGTTATTCTAAATTTTATAAAGTATTTGTTCCTGCAAAAAAGAAAAATCACAGTTGCGGAAAAGCAATGAAAAGAGTCGAAGTTTCCTCACTACCGTTTGACTATCCAACTACGCTTAGTCACCTATCCTAAATACTAGTTCTCCACCAAGAACTTATAAAATTAAGGACTTTTATAAGGAAAAGACAGAAAATAAATTTTGAAAAATTTAGTACTTTACTTAATGATTTTAAGGCTAAAATTTCACTTTTGTCACCTAACGGTGCATAAACTAAGAAAGAACAAAAAAATATTCAACTCATCTTTACCCGACTCCCTAAAATAATTTAACTAATCATGTTCAATAAAATAATAATAATGATTTTCAATAAATGCATCTCAGAAATAATAAATGATTGAATAAAGGGGAAAAGATTTTGAATGATTCTCTGTTGTGCTTTGTTCTCTCTCCGGTTCTGACTTCTTCTGAGTTTCCGCCTTTAAGTGTTGCACCTTTTCTTTTGTCATCTTCTCTCTTACTCTTACCCATTTTCTCTCGTCCATGAATGAATTTCCCTCAAATGTGCAGTGTTACTCCTTTTGAAATTGATCATGTGTTAGCTCTAGCTTTGTGACTCACAGGAAATAGGCAGTACCACTAAGCTTGAATCCCTAGTCTCTTTGATAAATGGTTGGATCTGATGCATTATTGTTGTAGTGGAGTCATGTGTGGTATTTGGATTGAGGGGAGGATTTTTTGGTACAAACCCAAGTCCAAAATCGGATTCCACCAAGGATGGTGGCTCACATATAAGCTTGGATGAGCAATTCCTCCTTGCACCTATGGGTTTTAGGATGGAACCCTAGAAGGGCCTATGTGTTGGGACTGGAAGACCTAGGGCTGGTGGAAATCGATCATGAAGAGAGTTTACAAAATGATTGACCAGCATCAATGAGAAACACAAACTCTTGATGATCTCCATGATGATATGTCCCCTTTGATCCTTTCTTGACACTTTGAGGTGTTTTTACACTACATTTTTGTCATAATTGTTCCATGATAAAAGAAAAAAGTTACATCTCAAAAGACTTATAATTCCTGAAAGAGCACCCTGAATGTCCATAACATATTGTACCACATAATTTCCATAAAAAGTTTCAGCTAGAATCAGAGAGTTGACTGTTATCTCGACCATGAGGCATGATTTGAATTCAACCAAGGATCTTTCCATACATAATTGCACCGCACAACAACCAATTTTGTCTATCGTGACCTAAACACAATTATTTGTTATCTTTATCAAAATAAAAATATTTCTTTCTTAAGGGAAACACTATAAGAAGTACTTGATCACATTATGTTCATTATCATCCATTGATAATTTTTCTAATTAAGAAATAATCTCAAAATTTTACCAAAATCACATTGTTTCAAGGAGAAATAAAATGATATACATAATTAAATCCACGATGGAATAGAAATTAACCTACTTAATGTGAAAAAATAGTCTTTATTCTACCAAAAAAGATTTTTTACTTGCTGAAAATCAAAATTTAAACTTAAAAAACCTCAAATTTTGAAAAAAAAATTAAGGGAATATTAGTGTGATGTGTTATGAATTTAGTATAACTAAGAACATTTGAAAACTCACCCTTCACACTTAAAACTCAACATTTTTCTCAATGTTGAATCCTAATATAATAGAAAAATATAAAACAATGAATCTCAAAAGATAAAAACATAAGTTCAAAATCATGTTCTAGGGTCACAAGAAAACTCAAACAATATGTTTGCTACATTTTTAATGTAATTTTCAAAACACATTTAAAATTATACATGTCTTAACTTTGAGAACAGAATAAATGTATTTTTCAAATCAAATCAAGATAATAACATGTTTATACAATCAATCATGTATACATCAACACTGTAAAGGCCCGTGCCTTCCCGACCCATTACATTTTAAGTTTTGTGTGTTGGAGGTGTTTCAGAGGAGTCCTAAGGAGGTTTCTGTGGTGGTTGGAGGTGAATTAGAAGGAAATTCATATTGTGAATTGGTGGTTCACATTTTGTGTAGTCGGCCAGTTTCACGGCTTGTATGTGGTTGAGGGGGAACCTGTGAAACAAATTTACATCATGAAAGTAATTCATGACGTGTAATTAATTCAGGTCGAAGAGATGCGGATTTCAGAAGAAGTTGAAATTTTTTTATATTACAGATCATGAAAGGGTTACACAATGTGAAAGTTTAAAGATCCAAGTTTTAAATAGAACTTTCGGCCGAACCTCCCCTCTTTAGACTATACATATTCTCTCTCTCAAGTTGGGTGAACCCTAATTGGATCTTGGAAGATTTTATACTCTGTTTCTCCTACTTTGATCTGTTTGTTCCAGTGGATGCCTATTGGTGATCAGTGGTAAGTTTTTCTCTTTTTCTTATTGTGATGCAAAGCGGGCTCGTGGCCTGCGAGCTTTGCGGGTGTGGGGAGGATGTGGGGCGGGTGGGCCTAAAATGTTTTGACCGTTTAGAGTGCAGGATAATGCGAGTTGAACCCATGCGGGTACGGGCCAATGCGGGTTGAGCCAGTGTGGGTGCAGGCTTGCCCGTGGGCCTGATTTAAAAAAATATTATTATTACAATATATGTTTCCTTAACATTTTAGTTTTTTAATAAAAAATCTTGATTAAACACTGACACGATTTCTCACTGTAATGTTCATACTAATTCACCCTTTATTCACATGTGAATTTTAAATAGATCTATATTTGTTGTTTTAATATGATATTATATTATTTATATATTAATTATTAACCATATTCACATGGTGTGTCATCCCATCTCTTGAAAAATGGTACATATCTCCCATGCACATGGATTCAATTCTATAAGAGTTATTATATTCATAATATTCTTTAGGTCGATTTAATTTTTTATTATTTAATTTTATTTTGTAATTATGAAAATAGGATAGAACCGCATAGAAACCCCAATAGCTTCCCCTGAAACTGGGCATTACCTAAAGAGTCTTCGTTCATTCACAAGTTCAGTCATTCACATCACCACACAATCAAAATCATCAATCATTTCCCTTAACTGATCACTCACCTACTTTCTATCACAATAGTTCGCCACCACATCAGTGTCGCCACATGCCACCATTAACCCATAAAACAATGTTCTATCACATCCCTTAAAACTCTAGTTATTTTCAATCCATAATTCTCCCCACAACTATCATTAATAATGATACAAAAATATAGTATTTAAATGATTATAAATAATATATTTTGTAAATATAGGAAAGCCCGCGGGCAACCCGCAGGTTTACATGGGGAGGGGTGGGATTGAAAATTTTTGTTAGCATTATATGAGGGATTTTGCGAACAAACTTGCACTGACTCAAACTCGTGAGGGCTTGGCCCGCCACGCCCCAACCTGCCTATTTCACATTACTATATTCTTGGTTGTTTTTCATTCATTTACCTCTTGGGGGATCCACTGCGATGGTGAATATTTGGTTCAGATTATGAGTTGGGTTGCGTTTTGGATGACCCATGATGTGGTTTAGGTAAATCTACCATTTTTTCATGCAGTTGTGGTTTGTGGGTGTTTCTTCTTCACCCTACGATGCACAACAGGTTGGAAAATATTCTTTGAGGTAGAGAATCCATCATTTCTCACTTTTATATATCACTTGGGAGAGAGTTACTCCTGTTTATCTCTGAGGGATGGTTTACGCTGGCCTAATCGAGATAAATTAATATGTTAATTTAAATTGAAGGGGAAAGTGGAATGATTTGCATGCTTTTAAAAATTTGACATTATTATGATATTATGATTGTACGGGCTGAATGCCCTACTGAAAATTGTGGTTGTAACGTCCCATCTTTAACCCAGCTACGGACCATTTTATTTTAAGTCATTTTTCTTAAAGCTACCCAGGGCACACACCCGCACAACCTTTTTCGGGTCCTGAGCAACTATTAATTTATTTAAATGGTTGCACGAGATTTATGTAAAATAATACATTGTTCCCCATCGCCATATTTTGGGTTAAAATTAATTAAAAGGACTAAAGAGGAATAACTTTTTTAAGGAAATTAAAAAAATTAAAAAGTGATAAAAATAAATAATAAAATAAAAGTAGTTTGAGAAAAGTAAAAATAACTAAAATGGGATTAACCTATTTTTAAAATTATTTTTCTTTTCTCCCTCCCTTTTTATTTTTATTATTTTATTTTATCTTTTCCCCCTTTTATCTTTTCTTTTTCTTTTCATTTTGTTTTCTCTCCTCCTCTTTCTCTCCCTCCCCCCTTTGTGTGTCACACCCCTCCCCTAGTTAGGTGGTGCCCCACCCCCTCCTCCTTCGGATCACCGCTACACCTCTGTATCTTCTTCGTTTTCAACGCCGTCAGTAGCACAGTGAAGGTATCAGTAAGACTAATCGTCCACGCCAAGATTCGTTGAGTTTCATCCACTATCTATCTCACAATATATCACGAAATATTTTTACCCGAAAGTGGGGTTTTTTCTAAAATCATATGACTTCTTCCATTTCAGGTCCAATAAAATGTTTCCACGGAGTGCGAGATATACTATGACTATGAGGTAGGTCGTCTATGATCTTTATCGTCGTTTAATTACCTTATTCAATTTGCACAGTTGTTCCGCTTGTTGGTACCTATCGGCAAATCTCAAATAATGCATATTAATTTAATTCTACTATTTAGCCTTGATCTTTGTGACCTTTTTTAGGACGAACCCCTTCATAGGTTATTTTCATGTCATTGGATACCACTTTGAGTGTGCCAACATAATGGGTCCATTTACCGTTAGCCTTCATCCTTTAAATTATCAATTACGTGTGCACGTGTAATAAATTTATGTTGATATTTTGAATTAAATACAATTATTTAGGGTGAATTGTTTTGCCTAAATAATTCAGGTTATAAGACTTGTCGTGCATTGTTTTATTAAAATTCATTTCCTCTACTTACATTGATAAATGTCGTGTTTTGTTAAACTTTGAGTTATGATGTTGGCATTAAATGGTTTCTTAAATGGATGAAATTATGAATGTTTATCTGTGAAATATATGACTCTCTTGTTATCTTAAATAAACTCAGGTCGGGGAGAGACCATGAGTCTCGTATTGAGAACCTACAGTAGGACTCTCCGCGCTCAATAGGTTACAACGCAACAAGCTAGTAAAGCGATGTTTTAGGTTCGCCAGGCAAGAGCTTTACTTGGGCTTTTGACTATACTAATGGGTGGCACTGGTTCCCTAAGAGGGAAACCAAGGATGGATCTGTTGTAAAAATGGATTTGCTAAGCCTCGACTGATACTCGGTCCCTTACGTGTGATACCCGGAACAGACTCATAGTTACCATCCATGAGCAATACCTGTACTTTTGAAAGGATCTCTTTGGATGGGCTCATGTAATTGGATGTAATTTATTGGATGTATCGTAGTGATTCCTTTCAGATGGACTTAGTCTCCACCTCTAAAATTGTCAATTTTAATATAAACTAGTACTCCGCTCGTGCATTCTCACAATGCTATAAAAAAATTCTAAATTTAATTTATAGAATACCATTTTTAAAACTTAATAATTCATATTAATATTAAATATATTTAAAACACAAATGAGTGGTACATAATAATGGAATAAAAGTTTGAGAAATTTTTGAGAAATAATCAATAGAGCAGTAAATATTTAGTTTAATTAATAAGGAATATAAATTTATATTAGACATTCATGATGGAGAAATCAATTAAATAAATAAAAAAATTATTCAAATGGATTAACTAAATTATGATCATTATAATATTTAAATTTGGAATTATTGTCATGTAACTAAAAATAAAGAAATCAAAGGGTTGGATAAGAAGGCTGGATCAGGCTGAAGTAAATAGAGGTGAAGGGCCTGACATCACCTTGACCATCAACCGAGCACCATGATGCAAGGGCTTGATCCCAACCCAAAGGCTGCAACACAGACACATCACTGGTCTCCACTGAAGTGGCATGAACTCCCCAATAGATAAAATTATTGGTACAATAACTTCATCTTACACAGTGCTTGACGATGTTTCAAGTTAGTGATTTTGTTGCACCCAAGATGGAAGACATGGTCTACAGGTGGATTTGTTACAACATATTTCCCATGAAAGCTTCATACAAGTGGATTTCAAGGGATTAATAAATAATCTACAGCTATAATAGCTTCATGATCATCCTAATATCAATCAAAAGTATATTCTATTAAGATAGAGACAAAAAACATCATTAGTTGAGATGATCAATGGTTCATTTGAAAATATGTCCAAGTAAAATGGTTAAGAAACAAATGTTAATATAAAATGGCAATAGATCCTTATTGCACATGCACTCCACAACAATCAGCGAGTGATATATAAAAGAATTTACTATGCTATAAATTAAAGGAAATGGAATTGATTAAAAATAGAGAGAAAACTACTAACCTACTGAAATTATATCATCCCATCCTCCAGAGATCTATTGTATTCACTGTTATTTAAATCATTAAAGTAATCCATATAAATATATATGAACTTTGATCCAACCACTAACTATGGAAATATGCATGCATCCAATCTTCACTTCATCTACTCTACCTCCAACTCTCGTCTCATTGCTTCCACCCACTGATACAGCCCTGCATTCACCTTCTGTAGGAGTTGAAGATCCCCCATTTCTCTCGTGGATTCCCCCAACTTCTTCTCAAAAAACTACTTCACCTCAATCACCTCCCTCAGACACTTATTGGTGTTCTTGATCACTTGAATGTTGAATCAAATCCATTTCGTTGGAGGAGATGGTGTAATCTATAGACCTAAGACTAAAGTACACCACTAAACCTATCACCATTTTTTCTACCAGTATAACAAAGATATGATCTCATTCTCCAATTTCTTTATTTTCAAATCTCTAGAATTCATGACTGTAGATGTCGTTACACATCTTCAGAAAATGGTTCAACGATCCATTTTTTCCTCCTAAACCATATTCATTCAAGTAGAATCTGAACATAATGCATAAAAAATAAATTAATGAACATGAAGAAACATAGTATTATCAACATTAAAAATGAATTATGTTGCCTGAAGTGATTTAGGAACTGTGACTAAAGAACCCTAATCCATACCTCTTATTTCAATGAAAATCAGTGATAAGTAATGGGAAAAAATTTAGTTAAAGATCTTAAAAAACCCGTCATTTAGTTAATATAGATGCAGTTTTTGTTGAATATAAAAATAAAATTAATGGAAACAATAAAAAAACATGAAAATATAGAATCAAGGTACCTATGATTTTTCAATATGTGACAATAAAGGAAAAAAATACAACCACATGAAAGTTGTTAACACAATCTCATGAATCTATATCAACCCACAAAATATAGACCAAACCTGAAGGTGCATATACCTGGGAACTCACAATTTTCCAGTGGTTCTTATGAAAAATACATCATTACACATTACATACGCATCAAGTCAAAAAATAAAACCCTTTAGCCTAACACATGTATCTATAATATACAGTAACATTAAAACAGAGACTACCCACGTCATAGAAGTCATGTAGCTTGAGAGATAGTACGGTATCAAATCATATTCTTCATCCCCCAAAGAATTCTCAATTGAAAGGAATATGATTCATCTTATCCATCACTGAAAAGAAAAATGGAAGAGACACACACACTGATTTAGGTAATATAAGTAATAATATAAAAATAAAATTACCAGTGAAAGGCAATTAGAGAAATTTTGGATCTATGTTATGTTTGAAAACACATTGAGAACTGGATGTCCTATGAGCTTGAACTGTTAGAACACATATAAAACTGGAAACACATATGTAGTAGAAACACAACATATTAAGGGAAACAATATAAAAACATGAAAATATATAATCAAGGTACCTATGATTTTTCAATAAGTGACAATGAAGGGAAACAATGCAGCCACATGAATGTTGTTAAGATAATATCATGAATCTGTATCAACCCAAAAAATATAGACCAAACCTGGAGGTGTATATAGCTGATCACTCGCAATTATCTAGTGGTTCCTATAAAAAATACCTCATTTCATATTACATCTGCATCAACTCAAAAATAAAACCCTTTGGCCTAACACATGTATGTATAATATACAATAATGTTGAAACAAAGACTACCCACTTCAGAGAAGTCATGTAGCTTGAGAGATAGTATGGTGTCAGATCCTTTTTTTCGTCCCCCAAAGCATTCTCAATTGAAATGAATACACTTCATCTTATCCATCACTGAAAAGAAAAATGGAAGAGGCACACACACTGTTTTAGGTCATATAAGTAAGAATATAAAAATATAATTAACAGTGTAAGGTAATTAGGGAAATTTTGGCTCTATGCTATGTTTGAAAACACATTGAGAACTGCAAATCCTATGAGTATGAACTATTAAAAAAAATATAAAGTTGGGAACACATTTGTAGTAAAAACACAACATATTAATGGAAACAATAAAACAACATGAAAATATATAATCAAGGTACCAATGATTTTTCAATAAGTAACAATGAAGGGAAACAATAAATCCACATGAAAATTGTTAACATAATCTCATGAATCTGTATGAACCCAAAAAATATAGACCAAACCTGAAGGTGTATATAGACAGTCACTCACAATTATCTAGTGGTTCCCATGAAAAATACCTCATTTCACATTACATCTTCATCAACTCAAAAATAAAACCCTTTGGCCTAACACATGTATGTATAATATATAATAACGTTAAAATGGAGACTACCCACTTTATAAAAGTCATGTAGCTTAAGAGATAGTATAATATCATATCCTTTTTTTCATCCCCCAAATCCTTATCAATTAAAATGAATATGCTTCATCTTATCCATCACTACAAAGAAAAATGGAAGAGGCACACACATTGATTTAGGTCATATAAGTAAGAATGTAAAAATACAATTAACAGTGTAAGGTAATTAGGGAAATTTTTGCTCTATGATATGTTTGAAAACACATTGAAAACTGCATATCCAATGAGCATGAACTGTTTGAACACATATAAATCTAGAAACACATATGTAGGATAAACACAACATATTAACAATGAAGAAACTAACAGTGAATACAATACTCTGAAATAGAATAGAAACACATATATAGTGGAATCAATTTGTAGTGAATGTAACATATTAATAGTGAACACAACATACTAACAATGGACACAACATTCCAACCATGAACAAATAGTAAACATAACATACAAACTAGAAACACATCTATAGTGTATTGGAAATATGAAAAGTGCAAAAAATTCCAATAATGAATGGAAACATATATAAAATGAAAAAATGGGGTTCCCAATGTGAGTTCACTGAGGCATTTTATAAATCTTGTCTAGTGAAATAAACTCCAAGACTGATCCACAACACTAGAGAAACTAAAGGCTCCGTCATCATCTTCAATCTGTGTAGCGGGAACCATATAGTCAGAAAGAAGAAATTTCTCTTGACTAGTGCTAGGTACCTCATTAGATGTTCTACAGTCAGCAATAACCAGTCTAATATCAGTTGATCTCAGTCTTTGGAAACCCCCTGCATTGAAGATCGTGGGTGAATAAATTTATTTACCAGTTGTGGGGATGGGGGGTAATAGTAGTAAAAATGTATGGGTTATCGTAGCTTGAGGGATATGTAATCGAAAGCCCGAGGTGGTTTAGTAGTGCGTAAATGTTACAATAGTGTAAATATACGGTTAAAATAGATAGATGCTACAAAAATCATCAATCGATGGTGTAGTCTAAAACCGTAGAAGGTGCGGAGGATGAGGAGGCGGAGCTAACAGAGCAAGAGAGGAGGACGAAGGTGAAGCATGTGGAGGTGGAGGCTGAGACAGAGGCAAAGGCACAAGCGGTGGAGGGAGAACGTGAGCAGTGAAAACCCTAGAAGGTGTGGACTGAAAACGCGAGCGGTGGAGGAAAAAATGAGTGGCGGAAACCCTGGAAGGTGCGTAGAGAAAATGCGAGCGGCAGAGGGAGACAATCGGGTTTGTGCGAGCTTTTGAGGGAGGAATATAGTTTTTGGGTGACGAGAAAGAGTCATCAGGAACTGTAGGTGAGGAAGATGGAACCAAGGGTTATGAGAGGAGATTGGGTCACCAGAAACCCTAAGAGCGGTATAATAGGGAGTTCTCTATAGGATGAGAAGAAGACAGAGAACCCTAATTTTGAGGTCAGAGTAGATGTCTTGCGACTACAAGAGTGTGGTTGTGATTTCGAAGTGGGGGAAACAATTTTGGGGGTGACATGGAAGCGTATCTGGGTGACACATAAGTTAGAGCTACCTAGGATTAGTATGTATATTAGATGCTTGAGATGTTTTTATTGATACAACATAGAGTTTCATTATGCTTTGTGATACCTCTCTTGAACCTTTAGTGCGTCTTGTTTGACTTATGAATTACACCCCACGACAAATCACAAGGTTGAGGTATTACCTTTTATTTGGTATATAATATTACTTTGGTCTTGCTTTATATAGATTCTACTTTACCAAGTATCTCATTCGGAATTTCGGCTTAGGCTGAAGCAGGTGGTATGGGACGAGTGTCCTCTTGGGAACCTGGACCAAGTTACAGTTGTTTTTATTTATTGAAGTTGTTTGCATTTATTATATATTTATGAAACACTGCTATTTGTTTACAGCATGAAATGGAAAGGTTTAGACATAGTGTGTGTCTTCCTACTGATTTATATCTCACTCCATGTTCGGGCGTCATTTGGTACCCAAGTAAACTTTATGTTCGCATGTATGAATTTAGGGAAGCATACTGCTTTCGATGCTTGATTGCTTTGCTGTTTTGGATGGAGATTGGGGGTATAGTGTAAGACATCAGCCTTAAACATTACATAATCTTGAATTAAATGAATAATTTACATTGAGGATCTTTTCAGTTTTATAATTTTAAAGAATGAGGCCATATATATTACATTACATCTCAAATATTACAAAGTAGACACTTCTACTAAGCATCCATTTTTTTCACAAAATAAAAACTTTTAAAAAAAATTCATGTCTAGTTCCACATTTTAGATAGAATGAATTTTTCATGATTCCATCCTTGACCCTATTCATCTTTAATTCCAATGAAAAACATTTCAAAAAAACATAGGATGAGAATAAAAATCTCAGTAAGGGTTATAAATTAAAGAAATAAATCATTAATCCATCAATACATACAAAACATAATCTCTTTTACGTACCTCGTGAAATCATAATATTTATGAATAACACATAGAAATCGTAAATCATAAAGGTAACTTGTGATATCCATATCAAACTTACATTGTAGCTATCACATCTACATAGGGAGTTATATTGGAATACCCATCATAGTATATTACCTAAATCTCTTAGGAGAAACATTAATGTTTACCTCCATCACGTTACCCAGTGCATTAGAGAGATATCTCCGGCTCACCTGCCCTAGGATTATCACAGAATCACCCATATGCGTAAACAATGCCCAAAACCTTAACATAATCAAAACACATAAAATAAATATAAAGGAAAGATAACATTTCCACATTGCAGTCACAATATATCATTTAAATATATTGACATGATCAATCCTTTATAAAAATCATTTTCAATACCGAAATACGTAGGAGTATATGGTATTTATTTTTATTTTAAAAAAACCTACGGATTGTTAAGTAATCCAAATATAAAATAATACTTGTGGCCGCAGAAAGGTCGTTGTCACCGCATACGTTAAAAAGAAAAATTCCTTTTTGTTGTTTAAAAAAACGATTTTTAGAGAAATATTCCATTTGAATGAAAAGAAAAGTTAAAATGGTTTATACACCATATAAAATAATGTCGTGTATAAATCAAAATCTGCCGCAATGAAAGGAGATTGAGACGAAGTCCCTTATATCGTGTTTGAATTGACTCGTTTGTTCTTTAATCTCTTGAATAATAAACTAGAGTTAATTTATACTTTCTTAAGAAAAATTTTCAAGTTTATTATTCCTTTTATATTACTCATTACCACCTTATAAACATTACATAATCATTTATGTTAATAATGGTCGTTTTGTCGATATTTGGTACATGAGTCAAAAATGAACTTCTTATAATTAAAAGTTGTCTACTTGGTCAAAAGTACATTATCTATAGAATTATATTTATGAATTAGATATCATATATATCATATGTATCCTGTATATATATGTATTTATAATAGTACATAACATTTGGATATAAGAAATGAAATGCACCGTTCATGGAGACGGTAAGTCGTACGTACGCATGAACGCAACTTTCATTTCTATTTTGTATTTAATGAAAATGAAAACTTAATTATACATATGTATATTATAATTTTAGTATAATATCATATATAATCTCATTAAATCCATCCTTTATATGTTCCACGTATGGCATGAATGAGTCATATAGCTTTGAGGGGGCGGTAGTCCGCACTTCCTCAACTGAAATTATCAGGTTTACCCATTATGGAAACCATAAAAGCATTATATAAATGAAAAATAAAGAAGTATAGATACAATATAAATATAATATATATCACATATAAATACAGTTCCATAAAAATTTCCACCATGAGAGGTAGTAGTAGATAATCGAACAATCATCATTTCATGAGGCAGCAGTTCGCCCTACACAGAAACAGTATGGTCGTATCCATTAGATGAAGGTGTGTGTAAGTGTAGTTTGAATAATTCTCATAAAAACAACATAGTATATTGGGTATAATGTTGTTTTTATGTTAAAAAATAATAACTAGAGAATAGGGAGTGAATAATTAAAATAAAAGAATAGAACTTGAGGGAAGACGTTACCTTTAAATCGGGTAGCTCCCTTTGATTTGAAGAAAAAGGCTTTCTTGAAGTGTTTTCTGCCTAAGGTAAGGATTCTAGGAGGAAGGGAGGGATCTTGAGAGATTATTTGGTCAGATTTTGGATGAGCCAAGGGGATTGATAGGTGTTTTTAATGGGTTATAGTAGATGGCCTTTTATAAGGAAGAGGACGGGCTATTTAGGAATGTTTGAAAGTATTATTTTATTATAAAATGATTCTCAGTTTCAAAAGGTCCAAAACTCATTAAATTATAAGATAATATGAATATTGTTCGAAATAAAATCATAAAATAATAATTGGACATGTTTTGGATATTTTTTTAAATTAAATAATCTTATTTATTTAAATCATTCATTAATAAGGTAATCACTACATCATCATTATGTCATAAATAATTTTATTTCTTTGATTTCTAAAAATTATAAATAAAATACCATGATGTATGAAATATTTTTATATTTCAAATGAATATTTATAGTTTAAGAGATAACTTATATAACCCCATGTAAAAATTTATTTACTAAAAGATATATGTTTATGTCATTTTTGTCTTTACATTAAATTAATTAATATAAAGTGTCATTATCACATTAAAGTGGCTCCATGGGATCCCAAAATCATCCCAAGGATTCCATTAGTTGGAAATATCTCATAAAATAGGGTTAGAACAAGTTCAAGGGTTATTTACTATTATTTTAATATTATTTTTTCCTTTATTTACCAGATTTACCCTTTAACCTAGGTAAATAAAATATTTACTGAAGTAAATATTCATAATGTATAAAAATTAATGTTACCTATTTAAACAATTGGGACCTCCTGATTTTAAATATGGAATTTTTTTTCCAAATTCAAAACATATAAGTGGCAGAAATTAATTTAAAATTAATTCTCGTTGACAAAATAAAACGAGTGTTTTTAAGAAATAATAACTATCAAAAGATTGACACTTGTTTATGCCCAATTTCAAAGTAAAATTACTTCTAATGAACAAAATTGGATTAATTGGTAAAAATATGATCTAATTAAACTTTAAAAACAAATAAATAGATAATATAACCATATAAATAAAGTAGATTAAAATGCAGTTTTGAATTAAAATGCGGTATTTTTCAGTATTCATTACAAAATTAACTTTATCAGAAAAATGCCAAAATTTTACCCAAAGTAAATTTTGATATCCCAATTCTAAATAAGAATTTTATATTTTAAAATAGAACATATAAAAGTGAAACAAACTATATTTAAAAAGGGTTCTCCATCAAAAGGCGACAAATCGACCTTTTAAAGAATATTAGAGTGTTTATGCCTAAAATTGAATTCATTCACATTTTAAGATTCTAACTTTTATTTGATAAATGTAAAAACATTTGATAAACATGTATAATAATATTTTATTTAGATATGTTCATTCCCACCAATACAATGACTATGCGTTAACTACCATTTAAAATAATAATATTATCATATTATTTTTCGGTATAACTCAATATTGTGTGAAACGTAAGATTTCAAAGAAACATGTTGTTGCATATCGAGTACGCCATTGAACATAGAATCCCATTTAAAGTAAAATTAATAATTAATTCACAAATATTAATAAATATGAAAATGTCATATTCTTTATTTACCTGGGATGTTACATCATTCCCCCTTTTAGAAATTGTATCCTCGCAATTTTATTCACTTATCAAATAAATGGGGGTATTTATCCGTCATATAATTCTCAGATTCTCGTGTTGCCTTTTAAACCATATGGTTTTTCCAAAAAACCTTTACCTAATAAATTACATTATTCTGCATCACTTTCTCTCTTCAATCAAGAATCTGGATTGGTTGTTCCTCATAAGAAAGATTCTCTTCCAACTAAACTACCTATGAACTCAATACATGAGATAGATTCGGAAAATACTTTCTCAATATTGAAACATGAAAAACATTGTGTACCTAGGATAAAATTGGTGGTAAATCCACTCTATAGTCAATATCCAACTTTATATTGGATTTCATAGGGTCTAATAAACCTCAGACTCTGTTTTCCCTTCTTACCGAAACACATCACACTTTTCCATGGAGAAACTTTGAGAAAGACATGATCAACAACCTCGAACGAAAGATCCTTCCTCTGGTTATCCGCATAAATTTTCTGCCTGCTCTGAGATATTCCCATGTTTTTCTGAATTAACTGAACCTTTTCTGCCATATCTTCTACAAATTCCGGTCCCATCAGTTTTTTTCACCTACTTAATCCCAAAAAGCTTGAGTTCGGCACCACTTTCTATATAATTCCTCAAATAGAGTCATCTGTATACTGGATTGAAAACTGTTATTATAAGAAAATATAACTAATGAAATATGTTGATCCCAACTTCCTTAGTAATCCATTGAGCAATCACGTAGCATATATTTCAATGTATGAATTGTTCATTCTAACTGCCCATCTGATTGAGGATGAAAAGTTGTACTAAAATTTAGTTCAGTACCCAAAGACGTCTGAATTACTTTACAAAAGTTAGAAGTGAACCTGTGATCACGATCAGTTACAATGGAGAGGAAAATCCATGCAACCTGACTGTCTCTTTAATATACAACCAAGAATGTTTATCTAGAGACCGATTATCTTGAATAGGAAGGAAATGAGCAGATTTAGTCAATCGATCAATAATATCCCAAATTGGACTGTTACCTCAAGATGTTTTCGGTAATCCCATAACGAATTTCATGGATATATTTTCCCATTTCCACTCTAGCACTGGTAAAGGCTGAATCATCCATTTAGGTAATTTTTGCTCTACTTTAACCTGTTGAAAATTCAAACACTTCACTATAAAGTCAATAATATCTCTTTTCATTCCATCCCACCAGTAATACTCCCAAATATCTTTATACATCTTAGTACTACCAGAATGAACTGAAATTGGAGAACTATGAGGTTCACATAATAACTCTTTCTTCAACTGGGATTCACAGGGAACACATAATCTCTCCCCAAACCTCAAAAAACAATCATTATCAATGTTAAATTTAGGTAATTTATCCTTCTTAACCAACTATACCTTTTTTTGCAACTCATCGTCTTCCTTCTGTGCTTTCTTAATTTTGTCTGGTAGAAATGATTTTACTAACACCGGAAACAAAACATAGGAATTTCCTTCACCAGAAACTTCTATTCCAAATTTCATCAAATTTTTAATCAAAGGATCTTGTTCCAAATGTAAAAAAGTTAATGTAGCATTACTCTTTTTACAAAAAGCATCAACCACTTTATTTGTCTTTTCGGGATGGTAATGAATCGTGAAATCATAATCCATGATTAATTTCATCCATCTCCTTTATCTCATATTAAATTATTTCTAAGTGAATATATACATAAAACTTTTTTGATCAGTATATATTTCACATTTTACTCCATACAGATAATGCCTCCAAATTTTTAAAGAAAAAACAACAGCAGTTAATTCCAAATCATGTGTAGGGCAATTTTACTCATGAGGTTTCAACTGACATGAAGCATAAGCAATTTCCTAATCATTCTTCATTAGGACACAACCAAGTCCTTTCAACGATGCATCAATGTAGATAACAAACTCACCATTTCTGGAAGGTAGTGCCAAAATTGAATCATTCACCAATCTTCTTTTCAATTCCTGGAAACAATCATCACATTATTTTTTCCAAATGGACTTAACACCTTTTCGAGTTAACTTAGTCATTAGGCTAGATAACCGTGAAAAGTTTTCAAAAAACCTATGGTAATAACCTTCCTTACCAACAAAACTATGGATCTTGGTTATATTTGTGGGTTTTGGTCATTCTTCAACAACTTTTGTTTTAGCTGGATTAACAGTAATGCCATTTTTTGAAACAATGTGACAAAGGAATGAAATTTATTATAACCAAAACTCACACTTTCTGAATTTTCCATACAGTTGATTTTATTTTAATGTTTGCAAGACAACCCTTAAATGACTTTCATGTTCCTCTTTACTTTTAGAATAAACCAAAATATCATCAATGAACACAACCACAAAATTATCCAAGAACTCATGGAAAATTCTATTCATAAGATCCATGAATACAATAGTTCCATTGGTTAACCCAAAAGGCATAACAGAAAATTCATAATGGACATATATAGTACAAAACACGATCATCGGAATGTCTGATTCCTTTACATTCAACTGATGGTACCCCAACCTCAAGTCAATCTTTCAAAAATACTGAGCTCCTTGGATCTGATCAAACAAATCATCGATATGAGGCAAAGGATACATGTTCCTAACAGTGATGTTATTCAATGCTCTATAATCAATTCAAAGTCTCATTGAACCGTATTTCTTTTTAATAAACAAGACAGGATCCCCCTATGGTGACGTGCTAGGTTGAATGAAACCTTTATCTAATAACTCCTGTAATTGTTGATTTAATTCTAAAAGTTCAATTTGAGTAATTCGATAAGGGAGTTTTGAAATTGGATTAGAATTAAGAACTGATTCAACAGTAAATTCAACTTCCCGGTCAGGTATTATACCAGGAAACTCATCAGAAAAAACATCAAGCTACTCATTTACCACTAGCACATAATTAATCTGAACAGTTATATTGTTTTCAACAATATGTGCAAGGTAGCATTCATTTCCATCTTTTACTAGTTTCTTAACTTCCTGATATGTTATTAAAAGGAAGGGTTCATTATTGTACACAAACTAAAATTCTCTCTAAAAAGAAACTTCTTTATCTCTGCAGTAAATCTTAGCATGGTAAACATAAAGTCAATCCATACCCAAAATAACATCAAACTCCAATAGAGGAAAAACAATAAGGTTTTATGGTAGATTCTTTCTGCACACAGGTACAGGAAGGTTGTTATAATTTCTTTTTGTCTCAATGTTTCCTCCCGGTGTTTTTACCATAATTTTAGGATTAATATCTTTAGATGGAATTCCCAATTTACTAGAAAACTTATCAGAAATGAAAGAATGTGTAGATCATGAATCAAACATCACATTAGCATAATCTGAATAAACAAATAGTTTACCTGATACTACTTCATTTGATGTCCCAACATCTGCTGAAGTAGTTACAAAGGATTTCACCACCCATTTCTGCTTGTAGTCCGGCTATTTTCCCTCAGTTTATTTCTTCATTGGACACTCATTTGCATAATGACCCATTTCATTGCACTTAAAACATTTTACTGACTGTAAATCAGATGTTTTTTTACCATTACCTTAATATTTTTCAGTGCAATTATGAGACTTATGTCTCATTTTAGCACATCAATAGCACATACCAATAATTCAAAATACATTCCCCAATATGCTTTCTACCACAATTTTCACAAACTGTAAACTTAAGTTTATACTAGAGGCAAAACAATAAGGTTTGCAGGTATATTCTTTCCGCACAAAAGTACAGGATGGTTCTTATAATTTCTTTTTGTCTTAACATTTTCTCCCGGTGTTTTTACTGTAAGTTCAGGATTCTTATTTTGTGATAGAATTCACAATTTACAAGAAAACTTCTCAGAAATGAAAGAATGTGTAGACCCTGAATCAAACAACACATTGGCATAATCTGAATAAACAAACAGTGTACCTGATATAACTTCATTTGATGGCCCATAATATGTTGAATTAGTTGCATAGGATTTCACCACCCCTTTCTTCTTGTAGTTCGGCTACTTTCTCTTAGTTTAGTTCTCTTTTGGACACTCATTTGTATAATGACCCATTTCATTACACTTAAAAAAATTTGCTAACTGTAAATCGGATTTTTTTCTTACAACTTCCCATATCTTTTTTAGTGCAATTACGAGCCTTATGTCCCATTTTACCACATTGGTAGCACTTACCAGAATTAAAAAGACATTCCCCAATGTACTTTTTTACCACAATTTTCATAAACTGTAAACTTAAGTTTCTTACCATCATACTTTTTTGAATAGTTCTTCCCTTTCGTATGCCACCTCAACCACTTATTCTGTTGTTTTTCAAAGAACACCTGATCATTAGCAAACTCCATTTCCACCTTCTCCGCACATCAAAAAAATGTTTCAAAAAATGGTTGATACTTTGGATTTAATCATGAGTAAAAACGGTTGATTTTACTATCAATATATCATATGAAATTTAGAGCATACTTTTCCAGTCGAGTGAATTTTTCTTCATAAGCATCCATTGAGTCATATTCCTTCCTCAATTCCTATAATTGTTTTTCCATCCTAGGAAGAACCACCTTAAGAAAATATTTCTCAAGAAACATACCTTTGAATTTATCCCAATCAATAGCATAAATCTCCTCACTATCTCTGATATTTTTTCACCATTGACCACCACTGATCAGCTTCACCTTCAAAATGGTAAATAGAAAGACTAACTCTTTGATGTTATAAACACCCCATGAAATCAAAAATATTTTCCAGTGCTTTAATCCAGCATTCAGCTAGCACATGGTCAGATGATCCTGTGAATGACAGGTTATGTTGCATCATGAAATGATTCACTACTAACACATTCCTCTATGGTTGATCTGGATGATATCGTGTAAGGATACCACCACCATTTATAGCTTGAGTCAATTGTTACATCACTGCAACAAACTGTTCAGTTCCGATTTCGACCATCTCAGGTTGCTGATTTGGAAGGTTGTCTTCCTCCTGATGTCATCACATCATAGTTGTCATGTTTCCTTTATGAAAATCCATTCTGAACACAGAAATATATTAGGCGAAGCAACATGGTAATCTTCAAATGATATATCATTTAAATCTTACCATAAATTAATTTATATATATTAATTTAACAATATTATAACTCCTAAAGTTATCTAAACCGACCTGTGATACCAACTATAATGCCCCAACCTTAAACATTACATAATCTTGAATTAAATGAATAATTCACATTGAGTATCTTTTCAGGTTTATAGTTTTAGGGAATTATTTCATAACGATTACATTAGATCTCAAATATTACAAAGTGGACATTTCTACTCAGTATCCATTTTTTTCATAAATTAAAAAATTTTGAAAAAAGAGAGACATGTCTAGTTCCTCATTTTAGACACCATGAATTTTCCATGATTCCATCCATGACCCTAGTCATCTTTATGTCCTATGAAAAACATTTCAAAAAAAAATTAGGATGAGTATAAAAAGCTCCGTAAGTGTTATAAAATAAAGAAAGTAATCATTAGTCCATCAATACATACAAAACATAAAATCTTTTACATACCTCATGAAATCATAAGATTTATGAATAACACATATAAATCATAAATCATAAAGGTAAATTATGGCATCCATATCAAACTTACATTACAGCTATCACAGCTACATAGGCAGTTACGTTGGAATACTAATCACAATATATTCCCTAAATATCTTAGGAGAAACATTAACGTTTACCTCTGTCATGTTACCCAATGCATTGGAGAGCTATCTCGGGATCACCCACCCTAGGTTCATCACGGAACCACCCGTATGCATAAACATTTCCCAAGAACCATAACATAATCATAACACATAAAACACAAATAAAGGAAAGATAAAATTTCCACATTGCAATCACAATATATCATTTAAATATATTGACATAATTGATCCTTTATTAAAATATTTTTCAATACCAAAATTCATAAAAGGGGATATGGTATTTATTTTCATTTTAAAAAATAGTATAGCTTGTAATGGAAGCCAAATATCAAATAATACTTGCACCGACAGAAAGGTCGTTGTCACCACGTACGTTAAAAAGAAACATTTATTTTTTTTTCATTTAGTAAAACGCTTCATAGAGAAAGATTCCATTTAAATGAAATTAAAATTTAAATGGGTTTATACACCATATAAAATAAAGTTGTGTATAAATCAAAATATGCCTCAATGAAAAGATATTGAGATGAAGTCTCTTACCTCGTGTCTGACTTGACTCGTCCGTTCTTTAATATCATGAATAATAAACTAAAGTTAATTTATACTAGCTTTAAAAAAATTTCAGTTTTATTATTCCTTTTATATTACTTATTACCACGTTATAATCATTATATAATCATTTATGTTAATAACGATCATTTTGTAGATATTTGGTACTTGAGTCCAAAATGAACTTCTTATAATTACAAGTTTCCCACGTGGTCAAAAGTTCATTATCTCCATAATTATATTCATGAATTAGATATCATATATATCATATATATCCATTATATATATATGTATTTATAATAGTAGATAACATTTGGAAATAAGAAATGAAATGCACCGTTCATGGAGACGGTAAGTCGTACGTACGCTTGAACGCTACTTTCATTTCTATTTTGTATTTAATGAAAATGAAAACATAATGATACATAGGAATATTATAATTTCAGTATAATATCATATATAATTTCATTAACTCCATCCTTTATACGTTCTATGTATGGCATGAACGATTCATATCGCTTTGAGGGGGCGGTAGTCCGCACATCCTCAAATGAAATTATCGCGTTTACCCATTATGGAAACCATAAAGGTATTATATACATGAAAAATACAGAAGTATAGAGAAAATATAAATATAATATATATAACATATATATACAGCGTCATCATAATGGCCACCATGAGAGGCAGTAGGAGATAATCTAACAATTATTGTTTCGTGTGGCAGCAATTCGCCATACACAGAAATAGTATGTTCGTATCCATTAGATGGAGGTGTGTGTAAGTGTAGTTTAAATCTTTGTCACAAAAACAACCTATTATTTTGAGGATACAGTTGTTTTTATGTAAAAAAAGAATAAGTAGAGCATAGGGAGTGAATAAGTAAAATAAAATAAAAGAACTCGAGGGAAGACGTTACATTTAAATCGGGTAACTCCCTTTGGTTTGAACCAAAAGGATTTCATTAAGTTCTTTATGCCTAAGATAAGGATTTTAAGATGAAGGGATGGATCCTTATATATTATTTGGGTAGATTTTGGACAAGAAAAGGGGCTTGAGAGGTGTGTTTAATGGGTTAGAGGTGATGACCTTTTATAATGAAGAGGAGGGGCTCTTTAGACATGTTTGAAAGTATTATTTTATTATATAATGATTATCAGTTTCAAAAGATCCAAAACTCGTTAAATTATAAGATAATATTAATATTGTTCAAAATAAAATCATACAATAAAAATTGGATGGGTTTTGTATATTTGTTTAAATTTTATAATCTCATTTATTTAAATCATTCATTAATAAGGTAATCACTACGTCATCATTATGTCATAAATAATTTTATTTATTTGATGTCTAAAAATTATAAATAAACTACCATGATGTATGAAATCGTTTTATCTTTCAAATTAATATTTATAGTTGAATAGATACTTTATATAACCCCATGTAAAAATTTATTTACTAAAAGATATATGTTTATATCATTTTTTCTTTACTTTAAATTAATTAATATAAAGTGTCATTATCACTCCTAAGTGGATCCACGAGATCCCAAAATCCTCCCAAGGATGTAATTAGTCAGAGATATCTTATAAAATATGGTTAGGACAAGTGTAAGGGTAATTATCTATTATTATAATATTATTTTTTACCCTTATTTACCAGATTTATCCTTTAACCAAGTAAATAAAATATTTACTAAAATAAATATTAATAATGTCTAAAAATAAAATTTACCTATTTAAAAAATTTGGACCTCATGATTCCAAATATGGAATTCGTTTTTCCAAATTAAAAACACAGAATTGGCATAAATTAATTTAAAATTAATTCTTGTTGTTAAAACAAAAAGCGTTTTTTAAGAAATAATAACTATCAAAGGATTGACACTTGTTTATGTCCAATTTCAAACTGAAATTACTTATAATGACCAACATTGGATTAATTGGTAAAAATATAATCTAATTAAACTTTAAAACCAATTAAATAGATAATTCAACCATATAAATAAAGTATATAAAAAGACAATTTTGAATTAAAATGCAGTATTTTTCACTATTCATTACAAAATTAACTTTATCAGAAAAATGCCAAAAGTTTACCCATAGTAAATTTTGATTCCCCAATTCTAAAGAATAATTTTATTTTGTCAAATAGAACATATAAAAGTTACCAAAACTAGATTTAAAAAAGGGTTCTGCATCAAAAGACGTTAAATTGACCTTTTAAAGAATATTAGAGTGTTTATGCTTAAAATTGAATTCATTCACATTTTAAGCTTCTAAATTTTATTGGATAAATATAAAAACATTTTAAAAACATGTATAATAATATTGTAGTTAGTTATGTTCATTCCTGCCAAAAAAATGACGATGTGTTAACTACCATTTAAAATAATAATATTATTATATTATTTTTTGGTATAACTCAACGTTGTGTGCAACGTAAGATTTCAAAGAAACCCATTGTTTCGTATCGATTACACCATCAAACATAGAATTCACTTTAAATTAAAATTAATATTTAATTCACAAATATTTATAAATATGAAAATTTCATATTCTTTATTTACCTGGGAGGTTACATAGAGGATTGAGCCTTTGCTCGGGATGTTGTGTGGCAGTTTTTTGTCTTTTGATAGTTTTTGTCAGCATGTTGTCTATGTTTGTAACCTGTGTCCCTACAATTTTATTATTTACATTTGAAATTGTACATTGAAATCATCTGTGTAATTTTTATGATTGTTCAGCTTCCACAGTTATTATTTATTTTGTTGGGTAATTTATTTACTTTTGTTGTTGTCTGCTTACTCTTTATGTTTCTGTTATATGTATATATATTTTTCTGATGTGTATTACCTTATCCTATGTAGTAATAGTCTCTCCATGTACTTATTCACTACCCTCGCTGCTATTCGACAACCTATGGCATTTGGGGAGATGCGCTTCAGGTCTTTTGGCTCACCATCTCGAGGCCCGATTCTGTGGCACATGGGGCGAGACGCTTCAAAGTGGTATCATAGGAGGTCATTTTCCTTTTGTCTTACTCTTTGGGTAGACAAGAAACTAGGACATAGAAATTTTTAATGTACCCTATGCTTGGACAGAGCTAACTCATATACAGAGGAAACCAAAATTTCCTGGGTTTGGGATTTGAGTTGTTGATTATGCCATTTATTCTGAAACTTGTGTCATTTATGTAGGTAGGGTTGATTATAATGACCCAGTAGGATGAATGTGAAATTATATAGTGAGTGTCACTCAATCCACTTGAAATATATCCCATTCACACATATAATACCATCATACTTACGCACCACCATGACAAAGAAGACACACACCCTTGAGGATACTCACATTTAAAACCAAATCCAATCCAAAACTAACCTACCTATTACAAAAATCAATCCCATCAATATCCTACATTGAGATACCATAATGAAACACTCAAGATTTACATTATACATGATTATCAAGAAGTATCATCTCAAATCCTTACTGACTCTCATTGAATAGAGTCACACATGACCCATTGGTCATCGCACTACCCATAAATATTGAATACCCAAAAATATCAAGTTAAATAATTATCATAGAAATAAAACCAATAATGGTAAATCAAACAAGGTCCAACCATAATAGAAATAATCAAATTACAATGAAAATTAGAAGGGTAGTCAAGGAGGTCCCAATGAAACAAATAAAATATTAACAATAATCCCATGAAAAAATTAATGTGAAATCAAATAATAAGGCCCTATCATATAAAATAATAGATATACCATCTCTTATTTTATACCCCATATCACGTCATTATTCCTTTTTAGAACTATCTTCCAGAATTCCTATAAAGAATCTCATAATTTATCCCTTATTGCACAAGTCATCACACAAGTCATCACAAGGGATGGCTGCCACAACATAATCATATTACTTTATAACTACATAGTGATCCCATATCCTGAACATTAAAAATCATTGAAAAAACTCATGCACCATAAAATGGTCTTAACATGTTATATCCAAGAGGTTGAACACCCCACTCCAAGGTAGGTACTGTCTCATCGACCAATAGAGTCTCTATTCTCACATAGAGTTTAACCTACCATCGTAAAATGTCTTGTAATAAACAGAGAGGAACACTAGTAGAGTATGCATTCTCATCAACTAGGATTATAATCATCCATATTCATGACCTAAAAAATAAAATAAGTCATGATCTACCTATCTCAATCATGATCTCTAAGGTTCTATCTAAAATCACCACCCCATCTAGGCTATATCATGATCATTGTGGTCATCCTTGACATCACCTCCATGATCGAGATCCTCCACTAATCCATATTTGGATTATAGGTTATCTGCTTAGTTGCTTTATCTCACTCTTGGAGAAATACAATCACAACAAGGAGGGAACTCACCCCACTATTAACATGATATCCTGACCCAACTGATAATCATTATAATACTAGGTCAAACCCATGGCATAACAATCCTATCCCATAAGGTCGATGGTGAACTACCATACCCATCTAAAAATTAATACAAGATGCCTACACACAATCCTGAAGGTTATACCATAACGGGATCAACACCCCTATGTGATTTCCTATTAAGTCTCATAGAGAAACATCGACATAGTTTAAATTAACTGGGGAACCTAAGAGTCCAAGACTCTATCTCTATCCTTTTAACTCTATATATATGGTTAAAAAGGGTCTCACTAGACATCTCAACCCAATATAAAAATTCAATCATAAAAGTTATGGTTTCATATATTTTTCATAAGTTATCATGAATCATGAAACTAGAGAACCATACAATGCAACTATTAATCAAGAGATAAAACAAAAGCATACATTCTTTGAAAACTATGAATTTTCCATAAGAGGTCAACTGTACAAAACCATTTCTGAAAACACATTTTTTTATTTCTTTCCTCAAACCATGGATTGAATCTCCCATTTTCAATCACTCGTTTTCCATTTGACATACTCTTTCAAATCTATTCATTACAAATATAATCAATTTTGAAATATCATTTCAAAATCATTCATTTCCTTTAAAATCTCAATTTAAAGGTCAAATAATTTTCTTTCCTTTAAAAACATATTCAAAAATTTCATAACATTAACAAAAAATACTTTTTAAAATTCAACCTTTTAGTTCCATTTAAATTGACCAAATTAGTAACACACATTTCCCATGTAAGCCAAAAGATGGTCTACCGACACCCATTTAATTAGGGAGCCAACAAACAGACCATTAATCCAAGATATCAGATCTTTTGGTGAGTATTAAGCTCTCTCAAGGACATCCCATTTTATAGAGTCGTATAATATTACAGTCAAGTTTATTATTTTAATAATAATCAAAAAAACATAAAATAACTAGTAGGCAGGCCATCACAATCCAAAACATCAAAATATTCAATGATTATATGTCGCGTACTTGATATCACATTCTATATATTTCACTAAGTTTATAGTGTCCATCCTCGACTACAATATGATGTTATCTCATCTATAATTTCTATAAATTCATAAGCCATTCATTTGATATCAAAATCCCAAAACTGATCAAACCTTGGAAAACCTGCCTTGTAGTGGCATAATTTTGAAATCTTGAGCAACGAGGTCTAAACGTCTCATAACAATTCTAAGTTCCCCTATAAGAAAAAGCCTTAAGTTCTTATTCTGAATCACGGGCTATTTTTTCCCATAATTAATGAAATCTAAGGAATAATTCATCAATAGAATTACATTCACTGAAATAATCTATAATGTTTTTCATTCCTTCTCCCCAAACTACCTTTATGAATGACACATGAAAGTCTCATCATCCAAAATGGATATCATCATACATGAAATATGACATTGAATCCATCAATGAAAATAGACAGATTAGAGGAGAAGAAGAGATATTAAGTGAATAAGAGGGGGAGAGGGATATTTCCTAAAACCAATGACAAAAAAACCACATAAAATAGTCCTTGATTGAGGGGTGGGAGAGGGGGACTAAAGGGGTGAAGGAGAGAGGTTGAATAAGCCTCCCCCTAACCCCATATACCTAAAAACCCAAGGGTCTTGATGGTGAATATCATACCTATCCTTAAAAAAGATTCTAGACATAACCAGCCTCCCAATGGACCCTCATTGGGATTTCAATGGAAGAGGAAATGGTACAGATCCATTACATTCCCACCAGACTTGAGGTGGGCAACCACAGAACTCCGGATAGGATCCGCTTTTTCCCACAAATGAGCCCAAAATTATATAACACCCAATATACTCTGGTTTTTTCATCCCATCCTTTTCCTCTGAAACATCCTTTCAAATACCACAAAGACATCAACTATGATATGAATCTCGATCTAAATTAGAAATTTAAAACTCAACCAGATTTTACTCATCTAAAATTTGGGTCTTTCCCAATACCATTGATCCCCAATAACATGAGATGTTACAATAATTAATAATATTCACAAATGTTAACCAACCTCTGATACCATATAAAGAGCCCCTTTAGGATCAAGAGACTCTGAAAGCGGGCTGGGAATCAGTGTTTTATAATCTTTTAAAATTGATTTCCCTCATCTTTTTTTGGAATATAATGATTTTTCTCACTATAGCACACAAATAAATTACTAAAACTTGGAAAAATCAACCCTAGTATTTTTTATAAGGTTTACTGAGGAATCTGAGTGACTAGGTTGTAATGTGCTGTTACTGATATCCCACTTCACATTTTCTTCCTCTAGTTATCAAGTTCAAATCAATAGGTCAACGGGATAACCTTGAACCCTTTTATGATTATGTATTTCTATAGTTTAAATGCAACCTAATTGGTCTCTTAATAAATTAAGATGAACATGATACCAAATCACTCATAAAATGATTCATCCATTAATGGTCTTCAATAATGAAAGATGCATCTTCTTCCTCGACACTTCATGTCACATCTTACTTTTATTATTCTTCTCTGTATTTCTAACTTTATACACTCTTCTATTTTCATTCCTTGATAATCGCTATCATCACAATCGATATGATCTCATATCCATGTTCTTCATTACCTCATAGTGATCACCTTAATGTTTTATTTAGCTCTAACTTCTTATTTTTCCCCATCTACTTCTTTTTCTTGGACCCCCCGGTTTGTTCCAATATGTAGTAGTTATCCTCCATTAATTAAAAAAGTAGTGTCCTATTAATGATAAAATAATGATCCTCTATTAACTATACAAAATCTCTAATAATTATTATGTTTATTTATAGTATAAATAATACCTTCTATAAATCATGGCAAAAATAGTTATTGAAATTGAATAAAAATTCATGCAAAATCACTATTATGAAACCATTATAATTTTTCCTTTAATACAATGAAACATCAACTCCCTGTTTCTCATTCTTTTTAATTTTCATTTTAATATCAAATATTGTAAATTTAATGTTACATAACCTCTAGAATTTGTAATTCAATCTTACATAACTTGTTATGTCTACTAATAAACCTCACACACAAACATTTTGTGCTTTTCTTATTGTTAAAATACTTATTAAACCTATTCTAAGTGCTCTTAATCAATCTAAACTCTATTTTAAACTTTTCCATCATGTTCATAAACATTTTTAGTATTCATTGCCATAATTAATATGACTAAAATGGTTGATATGGATGAAACAAATATAGCATATGTGGTTATTTTTAATTAATCTTTTAAATAATCTCCCTCAAATTTATATGGATTCATGAATATATATTTATTTTAAACAGAGTTTAAATGAAACTTGATAGAAATACAATTTATTAACCTACTTAATACTAAATATTGGAAATTATGGTCAAACCATAAAGAAGGAATGATGTGTGTAATCCAAATAATGGAACAAACAAACAAAACACAAATAGTAAACAATTGCAAAAATGATTGAGTGAAAGTGAAAGGAAATGGATGCAAGATGTCGAAAGAAGGTGTGAAAATATAGGGGAGTAGTGATGAAAAGGTTAAGTCATTGATGATGTCAGGGAGGTTGGGTTATTCTAAATTGTACAAAGGATTTTTTCTTGCAACAAAAAAAACACAGTTGCGATGAAGCAATGAAAAAAGAGTTGAAGTTTCCTCACTACTCCATGACTATCCAGCTATGCTTAGTCACCTCTCCTAAAGACTATTTCACCAAGAAGAACTTAAAAAATGAATGATTCTCATAAGGAAAATACAAAAATTAACTTTTTACAAATGTACTTTATTTAATGATTTTAATGTTAAAATTTCACTATTATCACCTCACGCTGCGTAAACTAAGAAAGAAAGAAAAATTCAACTCATCTTCACCCAACTCCCTACATAAATTTAACTACTCATGATCAATACAAAAATAATAAAGATTTTCAATAAATGCAACTCAGAAATAATAAATAACAGAATAAAGGGAAAATGATTTAGAATGCTTCTCTGTTGAGCTATGTTTTCTATCGGCTTCTGACTTCTTATGAGTTGCCACATTCACGCATTGCACCTTTATTTCTGTCATCTCTACTCTTTCTATCACTCATGTTCTCCCATCCATGAATTAATTTCCCTCGAATGTGAAGTGTTACTCCTTTTGAAATTGAGCACATGTAGACTCTAGCTTTGTGACTCCCAGGCAATAGGCAGTACCACCAAGCTTGAATCCCTAGTCTCTATGATAAATGGTTGGATCTGATGCGTTATTGTTGAAGGGGAGACATGTGTGGTATTTGGTTTGAGGGGAGGATTTTTTGGTACAAAACCAAGTCCCATATTTAATTTCACCAAGCGTGGTGGCTCGTGTATAAGTTTGGATGAGAAATTCTTCTTAGAACACATGAGTTCTAGGATGGAACCCCAGAAGGGCCCATATGCTAGGCCTGAAAGACCTAGGGCTGGAGGAAATTGATCATGATAAGAGTTTCTAAAAGGATTGACCTGAATCAATGAGAAACTTGGGATATTAATTATTTACATGATGATATGTCCCATTTGATCATTTCTCAAAACTTTGAGGCACTTTTCCACTACATTTTTGTCATAATTGTTTCATGATAAAGGACAGAGTTACATCTCAAAAGCCCTATGATGCCTGAAATAGCACCTTGAATGTCTATAACATGTCTCGCCACAGAGTTTCCACAACAATTTACAGCTAGAATCAGAGAGTTGGATGTTATCTCAGCCACGAGGTGCGATTTGAATTCAACCAAGGATCATTCCATGCATAATTGCACCACACAAAAACCAGTTTTGTCTCTCGCAACCTTAACACAATTATTTGTTATCTTTCTCAGAATAAGACTATTGTTTTTTATAGAGAAACACTGCAAAGAGTACTTGATCACATTATGTGAATTATCATCCATTGATAGTAGGACACTTCCACGACTCCGAACTGACGAAAATAGGTCTACAAGGTTCTTCGTTGTCAGATGAGCCAGCAGTTTCTTCACACAACGAGTTTCATATGTGTCGTAGATGATTGCGAAGAGATGATACCCGAACAGAATAATCTCCATTAGAATATGAGCCCTCTGTGCTTCATATCACACCTCAATGAACTTATGAAAAAAATAATTACCATATGGTTCTACCATGAGAACGCTTAGATAATCAAATATCTCCCTGAAAACCATGACAATATTTTCCATGGTCATATGTTGGAGCTTCGCCTGCAAGAATTGGAAAACAGAGTAATCCAGGTCCATAGCTCAATATGTAGTGCACCAGTATGCCACACAGGGGTCTCCACTGATATGGTATAACCCTAAGAAGATGGTCGCTATAGCAGTGTGGCACGAGGTCAAGGCGCACCAGTTTGACCGGCGACCTGAAGCTCTTCAATTCCATTGCCTAATCTTAGGAAGTCTCCATGTGATATTTCCACATAGGATAATGCATGTGCTAGGGCCATCTTTTGAAATTCAGCGAGATCGCACAACCTTTCCTTGTTAGCACTAACACCACCATGACCAAGATCATATTAGGGGAGTAGTTGATCAAATATCTCGGCAGCCATGCCTGATCTAAACCATCGTGGATGGTGAGGCAGTGGGTAACCATCTTCCGCCGCAGCAGCTAGATCATTTCTTGGCACGAGGCCCCCGCCACCGACCCTCCTGGCCATGGTTGGATCCTTTCTTGACGTGACACCATCTTCTGCTGTCGTGGCATGATCCTTTCTTGGAGCAAGGCCATACCTTCCACCGACCCTCCTTGTCATCGCAGAGTCCTGCAGCGAACCCTCTCATCATGCCTACCTAGGTTGATGAAACCCTCATTGATTCATTCAACCACCTCATCTTATCAGATCTCCCTCCAATGTCGTCTTATCATTCATCGGCGTGGGACGACGCGATGATCGGCAATGATCAGTCGGTGGTGAGATGCCCCGCTGCATTCTTCGATTACTACCAAGGTTTTGCATCTACTTCCATATCATACAGTGCTGGTCCTAGGGATCGTTGGTGGTTACAGTTCTTGGTGGAATCGAACGATGGACATTGGGATAATCGGTTTATGGATTCTATTCTCAATGGGGTTTATGGGGACTCATTAATCAATTTAGGATTCATCTCCAATGACACCAACATTCCCTCAAGCACATTGCGTGCTCAAAAAAAATTTCTATGATTTTTATGAAGATCGACATCAGATGATCGTCCATTGATAGATATGTGTGGGCACATAGTATCTTTGTCCCTATATTTCTCTAGTTTTCAATTCTTGTAGGTGGAGTTCTGACATATAACCATTGAGGAGATTGACATGGTTTTCAGAGAGATAGTTGATTATCGAGACATCCTCATTGTGAAACTATATGATAATTATCTTTTTCAGAAGTTCTTTGAGGTGTTCTATGAAGAATAGAGGGCTCATTTTCTAATGAAATTTGTTCTTTTTGGGTATCGTCTCTTCCCAATCTGCTGTGAAACATATGGAACTCATTATGTGAAGAAACTACTAGCTCGTCTGATGACGAAGAATCAAGTAGACCTAGTTTTGTCAGTTCTGAGTTGTGGAAGTGTCCTGCTGTCAATAGACAATAATGGTCATCATGTGATCAAGTACTTCTTGAAACATTTCAACCAAAAAAGAAATAGTCTTATTCTGAGAAAGATAACAAATAATTATGTTAAGTTTGTGACATACAAAACTGATTGTTGTGTGGTACAATTGTGCATGGAAAGATCCTTGGTTTAATTCGAATCACACCTCATGGCCGAGATAACATCCAACTCTCTGATTCTAGCTGAAAATTGTTATGGAAACTATGTGGTGTAACACGTTTAGGACATTCAAGGTGTTCTTTTAGGCATCATAGGGATTTTGAAAGGTAACTTTGTCCCTTTATCATGCAACAAATATGACAGTAATGTAGTGGGAAAATGCCTCAAAGTGTTGTGCAATGATCAAAGGGGACATATCATCATGGAGATCATCAAGATATCATGTTCCTCATTAATTTCGGTTGATCCTTTTGGGAACTCTTGTCGGGATCAATTTCCTCCACCCCTAGGTCTTCCAGGACCAACACGTAGGCCCTTCTAGGGTTCCATCCAACTCATGGGTGCTATGATGAATTTTTCATCTAAGATTATATGTGATCCACCATCCATAATGGAATATGATGTGGGACTTGGATTTTTACCCAACAATCCGCCACTCCAACCAAAGACCACACATGTCTCCCCTTCTTCAATGATAATGCATCAAATCCAACCATCTTGCACTGTCATGTTCTCATCACCAAGACTCGCCTCTTGACCACCATTTATCAGGAATACTTTAGACACAAGGCAACATGGATTCACATGCTTCAAATGATCAACCAGTATCGTTGTCAAATTGGTTTGGGGAATACTTTACCCTACATCACATCGGGGCTGCACCATAACTCTGATACCACTTGTTAGGATCAATTTCCTCCAGCCCTAGGTCTTCCAGGCCCAACACATGGGTTCCATCCTAAAACTCATGGGTTATAGGAGGAATTATCCATCTAATATTATATGTGAGCCACCATCCTTAGTGGAATCCAATGTGGGACTTGTGTTTGAGGGGAGGATAGAGTGGTTATGGAAACTAGATGGTTTATCCTTCTGAATCCATTGATTCCGATCTTGATCATCTTTTCAGATCCCATGATTCAAAATCAAACAAAATCTTCGAGATAGAATGTTAGTGCGCAAAATGGTGTGAGGGAGAACCACATGAACTAATGATGCATGTGTGTGGGTCACTGTTCATTGCCTTCAGCCTTCAGTGACTCAAGCAGAGACCTTCCAACAAAATGCGCTCCTCCCACATGTGTGTCGATGGTCCCACTTGCACTCTTGATTCTCCATTCAAGATTCTCCTATTTTTAGAGCTCTTGGTCCCTATGAGATCAACTTCCAATCCTTCATACAGATCCCCTTATGCGTGACATTACCTTTTAGTAGATTTTTGTCTAGGTGGTTACCCTTCTACGGCCTCTCAAGAGTGTAAGATTACCTTCATACAACTCAGACATTCAACTTTAATGTAGGTGGCCGCTGTGTGATAACTTTCTACAGCCTACCTTGTGAACTAATTGAAACCATTGAACTTAGCCCAGTCTAATTCCATGCCACTATTGGCCAGCCTAGTTTGACATTCATCTACTTCAGACATTGAGCATTACTTGAAAATTTACCGAGCCCCTTCATGTGACTCGGAAATGATTTTTTCATCCACACAAATTAGACATAGCATTCGACCTTCCCCAAATTTTATCCCTTAGATGTGTCTACCCTCTTCAGATGTCTAATCCCCAGTCAAAACTTTTCCAACACCCTGTTGTTGACTGTCGTCGGTTCTCTTAGGCATTTGGTTGAGTAGGTGGTGTGCATGCATTTTCTGTTCGGGTTCAGCCTGCACGTGGGTGTTTCCAAATTTAAGATAAGATATGTTTTGGAATTGGAGATATATTTTATCATATCACACAGATAATGATGCATGTGTATCTCATGGGGAGATATATCTTTTATATCTATTTAGACGAGATAAGTGTTTAAATATTAACATGGCAGATACATGGTGATTTGGAGATATATGATATAATATTTCATATCTTATCTACATTTTGAAAAATGAAATAGTGAATGATTTAAAAGGGGAAGCTGCTGGTAGTGAATAGGAAGAGGTGCTCAAGATGTAGTCCACCGAGAGTAAGAAGTGGGCAACCGCATTGGCGGTAGCATGTGTGGCGTCTCAGTGTTCAACAAGTGTGAAGCAGAAGCAACGTGATTATTGATCGAGCCATGTATCGAGAGTCTTCTTGATTGTGGTAATCAAGCGGCATGTCGCGATTGAAGATCGGCGATACATCATGATGGCGAGATCATTCAGGAGTCGCAAGCTGGCGTGTGGCTGATGCATGTTCGGGTGAAGATCTCCGAGGTATTGACATTTCATCGACAGATGGGTGACGTTTTGTCATAGATTGATCTTCCGATACATGGCGTCAGTGGGATGTTTATCAGAGAGAAGGCAGAGGCATATTGGGGTGTGGTTTTCACACAGGTTTTCTATGCTCTCTCATTTTTAATTCAAGTTCGGGCATTACTTGAATTCTTGTATTCTCCGATTCATAGTGGATATTTGGGAATTGCCCCATGGTTTTTTAATCCTCTACATCGAAGGGATTTTACATGTTAAAAAATCATGCATGCTGATTTATTTATTCTGCATATATTTCTTCAATATTTCGACGAGTTTCTCACAAATATTTTGGCTAGAAATTTTCAGTCCAGAATCCGGATTCTCTCCAACAAGTGGTATCAGAGGTGGTGGTTTGGGCTTGCAATTTGTGGTGATATTTTTTTAGGAAGCTTAGAATAGGATCGATGTCACGTTCATGAGGAAAAATATGTTTTGGAAAGTAGGTTGAAGGAGGTGTTCCGGATCTCACACCTATTTCTTTTCTTCAGAATGTGATACTGTTAAAGAAAGAATTTAAATTTTAAGATCGATGTGATGTGCTAGGTTCTCATGATTTTGAGCATGGGGAGTAAGTTTTTCCTACAAGTGCTCCAGATTTTGTGGCGATCATGATTTTGAGGGAACCAGATATTGTTGATTCTGGTATTGGCGGTGAAAACACAGGTATGATGATGACTTTGGCATTTGAGTTTCTTTTACAAGGGGAGCATTCAGGTTTCTGCAGGAGTTTCAAAAAGGGGTCATCAATTTTCTGTAGAGGATGATGGTTGGTGCAATAATAAAATGTTTTTTGGCCCAACTGAGTTTATTGGATGGTATCTCCATTTTATAGGATGAAGGGGGAGATTGTTGGGGTTCATCCCACATGTGGGTGTTTTGAGATTTAAGGTAAGATATGTTTTGGAATTTGTGATATCTTTTATAATATCACACAGATAAGGACGCATGTGTATCTCATGGGGAGATATATCTTTTATATCTATTTAGATGAGATAAGTGTTTAAATCTTAACATGGAAGATACATAGTGATTTGGAGAAATAAGATATAATATTTCATATCCTATCTGCATTCTGAAAAAGGAAACAATGAATTATTTAAAAGGGGAAGCTGCTGGTGGTGAACTGGTAGAGATGCTCAAGATGTAGTCCACCGAGAGTAAGAATGGGGCTACCGCATTGGCGATAGCATGTGCGACGTCTCAGTGTTCAACAAGTGTGAATCAGCAGCAACATGATTAATGATCAAGCCATGTATCGAGATTCTTCTTGATTGTGGTAATCAAGTGGCATGTCCCAATTGAAGATCGATGGTACATCATGATGGTGAGGTCATTTAGGATTCGCAAGTTGACGTGAGGCTGACGCATGTTCGGGTGAAGATCTCCAAGGTAGTGACGTTTCATTGACAGAAGGGTGACATTTTTTCATAGATTTATCTCCTGATACATGGCTTCATTGGGATGTTTATCAAAGAGAAGGAAAAGGCGTATTGGGGTGTGGTTTTCACACAGGTTTTCTACGCTATCTCATTTGTAATTCAAGTTCAAGCATTACTTGAATTCTTGAATTCTCTAATTCATAGTGGATATTTGGGAATTGTCCTGTGGTTTTTTAATCCTCCACATCGGAGGGTTTTTCCACGTTTAAAAACCCTGTATGCTGATGTATTTATTCTATATATATCGCTTCCATATTTCGACGAGTTTCTCATGAATATTTTTTCAAGCATTTTTTGGTCCGGAATCAGGATGCTCCATAACATTTTAGATCTTCAATTAGCGCATCAAGGATGATCAAGGCCCCCTCCTTCATCAACAAACACCTGTAATCACAATTAAAAAATAGTGAACAAAAAATTCTTGATACTGCATCTTAAATCTTCATTAGTGTCGTCATCTTCACCAGTTTTGGTCCGTCATAACTGAGTCGAGCCAACAGAGTTTGTCGAGCATGGGATCGATCAGTTCCCGAGTACAGTGCTTCAATCATCTTCATAAAATTTAAAGTTGGAGTTTCTAGATTCAAGTTCAACGGGGTCAAACTGAGGTTCCTTCTTCAACAGGCTTCATCTGCAAGCCTTGATTCTCAGTCATTGGAATTCCGGGCTTCGTTCGGCCTTGGTGGCTTAGAAATTCTCTGATCCAATCAAACTAGCTTCGACATCACCATTCATTGATTCTCTTCTTCTTCAAATCGATTCCCAGCTTCAGACTTCAGTTGTCCTCAATTTTCCTATAGTGATCAGCAATTTCGGTTGGCTGCGGATCTTCTCCTGGCTTTGCGTATCATTCCTTGACAAGACTTAGAGATTCATTAACTGATGGACGCATTTCCAATATTAAATTGGAATAATTATTATTTTAACTTTGAAATGATCAAAACACAAAATATCATCAAAAAATATATTTTACAATGAAAATGTGATAAACAAGAATCAAAATAAGACTACATCAAATTTCTCCACACGTAATGTAATTTTTTTCTTTATGTAATCATTTAGTAAATTTTAGTAGAAGAAAATTAATCTCAAGAGTGAAAATTGAAAGGACACGAAGAATTAGTTTTCAAAAATACTTTTCTCATGGATCCTCTAGCCAATGTGATTGTCCTCATGAAATTAAATTCTTTTAGTGAAAAGTGGGGTTTTTGTTTTATAAAAAAGATTAAAATTTATATTTTCAAAAAAATTAAACACACTTTAATATGCATCTAACTAGATCTTTCAAACTTCTCATTAGGAATTCAAATTAATTAGAAAAACTATTGAATGAGTAGGATAAAATAGATAAAAATACATATTAAATATATTATCCAATATTAACCGAGTAAATAACAAAGAGTTCAATCTATATTAAGATTTTCATTTCATATTCCATTTCAATGCATATATTATGAGTTCAATAAAATAAAAAAACTCAAAGTAATTGATAATTATAAGAAATAATTCCAAAAATTTACCAAAAAATGATTGTTTCAAAGAGAAATAAAATGACATACCTAACTAAATCCATTAAGTAATAGAAATTAACCAACTTAATGTAGAAAAATAGTATTCATTCTACCAAAAAAAACTTTTATTCGCTGAAAATGAAAATTTAAACTTTAAAAACCTGGAATTTTGAAAAAATTTAGAGGAATATTAGTGTGATGTGTTATCAATGAAGTATACCTAAGCACATTTGAGACTCGTCATGCACACTTAAAACTCAATATTGTTCCCAATGTTGAATCCTAATGTAAGATAAAAATATAAAACAATAATGATCAAAAATATAAAAATAGAATTTCAAAATCATGTTCAAGGGTCACAAGAAAACTCAAACAACATTTTCTCCACATTTTTGATGTAGTTTTCAAAAAAAAAATTAAAATTATACATGTATTAACTTTGTGCACAAAAAAATGGATTTTTAAAATAAACTCAAGATAATAACATGTTTAGACAATCAATCAAGTATACATCAACACTGTAAAGGAATGTGTCTTCCCGACCCATTATATTGTTGGTTTTTTGTGTTGGAGGTGTTTTAGAGGAGGATTGAGGCGGTTCTATAGTGGTTGGAGGTGCATCAATGTTGTAGTGGAAAATTCATGTCATGAAAATGGGTAAACTGTGTGAATTGGTGGTTCACGTTTTGGGTAGCTGGCCAATTTCACGGCTTTTATGTGGTTGAGGGGGAACCCATGAAATAGATTCTCATTGTGAAATTAATTCATCATGTGTAATTAATTTTGGTCAAAGCAATGCAGATTTCAGCAGAAGTTGTAATTTTTGTGGATTTCACATCATGAAAGGGGTTATACAATGTGAAAGTTTCAAGATCAGTTTTTAAAAGAGGACTTTCAGCCAAACCTCTCCTCATTCGCTTGTACCTATTTTCTCTCTCATTTTGGGCGAACCATAAGCAGCTCCTAGAGTATTTTCTCCTCCCTTCCTCTTGCTTTGATCTATTTGTTCTGGTGGATGCCTATTGGCGATCGGTGGTAAGCCCTTCTCTTCTTCTTGGTTGTTTTTCTTCCATTTTTCTCCTAGGGGATCTACTATGGTGGTTAAGATTTGGTTTGGTTTGTGAGTTGAGTTGTGTTTTAATGACCCTTGATTCAGTTTAGGTATATCTGTGGGTTTTGCTTGTAGTTGTGGTTTGCAGGCATTTCTTCTTCACCCTATGATGTACAATAGGTTAACAAAGATTTTTTGAGGTGGGTAATCCATCATTTATCACTTTTTTGTATCACGTGGGAGAGGTTTACTCTTTTTATCAATGAGGGATGGTTTGCGGTGGCCTAATCAAGATAAATTAATGGGTTAATTTAAATTGAAGGGGAAAGATGAATGATTTGCATGATTTTTACAGCTTTGAAATTATTGTGATATTGTGATTGTACAGGCTGAATGACCCACTGAAAATTATGGTTGTAATGTCCTGACTTTAACCAGGGTACATACCGTTTAATTTTAAGTCATTTTCCTTAAAGTGACCTAGTGGGCGTGCCCGTGTGACCTTTTTTAGATCCCGAACAACTATTAATTTTTTTGAATGGTTGCGTGAGATTTATGTAAAATAATATGTCACGCTCGTATGCAATATTTCGAGTTAAAAATAATTAAAATGACTAAAAAGGAATAAAAAATTGAGTAAATTAAAATAAAAGTGGATAAAAATAAATAATAAAATAAAAGTTGTTGGAGAAAAGTAAAAATAATTAAAACGGGATTCACCCATTTTTATAATTATTTTTCTTTTCTCCCTATCTTTTTATTTTTATTATTTTATTTAATTTAATTTTATCTCCCACCTTGTTTCTTTTTTTTTCTTTTCCTTTTTTTCTCTTCTCATATCTTCTCTCCCTCTCCCCTCTATGTGTCACACCCCTCCCCTGGCCAGGTGGTGCACCACCCCCTCCTCCTTCAGATCACAACTACACCTCCATCTCTTCTCCGTTTTCAACACCGTCAGAAGCGCAATGAATCTCTCGGTAAGACTAATATTCCACATAAAAAATAATTGAGTTTTATCCACTCTCCATCACGTAAGTTGTCGCATAAGGTTTTTACTCGAAATTGGGGTTTTTCTAAAATCATATGATTTCTCCCGTTTTAGGTCAAATAAAAGGTTATTGCGGGGTGTGGGATATACTATGACTACGAGGTAGGTCATCTATGATCTTTCTCATCATTTCATTTCTTTATTCAATTTTCACCATTTCACTGCTCGTTGGTGCCTACCGGCGAATCTCAAAATAATGCATATTAATTTAATTAAAATTTTTATCCTTGATCTTTGTGACCATTGTTTAGGGAAAAATGAAGGATTCGAACGTAACAGAAATGTGGCAGTTGGGAGGACCCAGCTTTTCCTTTACCGTAATCGATGAATAATCCAAGATCAATATAATGATAAAATCCAGTATCCACAGATTAAGATCAAATATCTAGACAAAAAAAGAGAATGGCACTTGATCCTAGAGAGAGGATCTTGCACATCATGTTTATAATTAATTTAAATAATTTCTGCAGTAATTAAATACCTGGATCTTCATTACATTCTTTGTTAATGATATTGATCATCCGAAATAACCCTTTTGGATTGCCTCATTGGGCTTGAAAGGATCCAAACCAGAATCCCTCTAGTGGTGATCCACACGTGTTCTGATCGCCTCCGATCAACACCACTCATTCTTCGGGTGCTAGCGCGGCGAAACGAGTGTTTTGTGTTAATCATTCTTGATCACCTATTCTCCGGTCTTGAAGAACGTCTCTTGTTATTGAGAGGAGATATGAGAGGATTTGAGAGAGTAATTGTTTTTTAACAACAATTCTCTCACCACCGACAACTCGATTTACCAGGTGTAATGACACAATAGACATGCATGTCTATTTAACGACATGGGGTTTCAGTTACAATATTTAATTGCATAACAGAAATTAAATACATTCATAACCTTAGAGGAAATCCATGATACATAATAAAAATAACAACACCATTATTCATGGTGCCCCAACTTGCGAAAAACTAAATCATAACTGAAATCCCACACCACATAATGATAACAATGTTGTCATTATTTTTTCTTATGCAAACTTGTTAAATAATTATTTACCATCTTGCAAATAATTATTTTACTACCGGACTTACCTTGGTCTGCTCAAACTTCACTTTAATTTACTGAACACCTGAATAAATAAATAAATAATTTATTATCTTAAATAAATATTTTATTTACAAACTGGTAAATAAATATTTATTAAATGTTCAATAAAATAAATAAATATATTTTATTTAATTTATATGATCATTTTAGCTTAAATAAAATTATTCCACAATCTTTAGAATAATATTTATCCCATTAATTAAATTCAAATATAATTTAATAAAGACCACAAAAAAACACTTAGTGTGTGACCCTCTAGGATTCTTTCTCATTAGCATTAGGAGAGCTTGCCTAAAGTTAAAGAGTATTGTCTAGCAACGGGTCAAGGCACCCAAGATAAAGAAATTAATGTTGCAATGATGACATCTACATATGAATGCTCACTATACAATATAATTTATTTTTCTCACTATCTCATCAAACAGGTTTTATGATAGTGTCATCAACATATTTACTTGATACGTCTTTCTTTGACTACCTGAAATGAACTCATCGTTACAGCATGACCATAGAATTCATGGTGAGGGTTATCTTTCAATCAAAGGGGTGAGATATCAACTTCCATAAATGGAAGGGACAAATCCTTTCTTGACCTATCGATGAATAACATGTCACTCATGACGCACCCAACGTACCCTACTTCCCGCCAACATTTATCGTGACAGTTTTCATTAGTAAATAAAAGTGCATGAGTCATGAAAAACATAAATGATAATATTAAAGTCTAAGGACCATTAGACACTATCAAATATAGGAATATTATATGATACCAAAACATTTGGAATTCCTACGGCGGGCCTGTTCTCATAACCTTCCATTTTGGAGATTACCAAGTGGGAACTTCATGAGAAGAAGTCTTATCTACTTACGAGTACTCGAACCTAACAGTCTATATACCATGTGTCACATCATAGTATGTCATCCAACCATAGAACTATATTTAAGAATATTTTCATATCACTTCAAGGTTCTCATTATAGAGGTTAACTACTATGACCTTATCAATGTGACAAATACTCGAGGAAATTATTACATCATAGTTGTTCATAAAAATGAACAATATGTAATAAGATGTTTAATATTTAAATACATTAAATATTCATGTAATCAAAGTATAAATAGATGGTTCTAAGACAAAAACTCTAACAAAATCCCACTTGGACTAGAGCCAACTGCCTATGAATTTCAGTCTACTGGAACTCACATGATGACCATTTTTCTGCTGAGTCAAGGCTTTAGTTAAGGGGTCCACCACATTGTATTCCATGGAAATGATTCTCACTTCTACATCACCTCTTTGATAAAAATACCTCAAGAGATGATACTTCTGAATTATTTGATTTGTTCGCTGATACGACCTTAACTCTTTTGCGTGATCCATAATTGCAGTATTATCATAATAGAGTGTGATGAGATCTTTATTGCTAGATATCACATCCAACTCTTGGATGAATATTCACATCCAAACTGCTTATTTAGATACTTCAGAAGTTTCTATATACTCGAAATCTGCGGTAGAATCTGTGGCCACACTCTACTTTGAGCTCTTCCATCTCACAACACCTCCATTTAAAGTGAATATGTATCCTGTCTGCAAATTATTGTCATCCAAATCAGTCTGTAAACTAGCATATACATATCCTATGATGACTAGATCCTCATTTCCTCCATAAAATAGGATCATATCCATAGTATTCCTTAGATACTTAAGGATAGTCTTGACTTCTATCCAATGGTGGTCATCTGGGCCAGCTTGATATCTTCTTACTGCACTTAATGCGTAGGCAACATCTAGCGTAGTATATAGCATGACATACATGACTGACCTAATTATTGATGTATATAGAGTCCTTGTCATTATCTCTCTTTCCTCGTGCATCTAATGACACCTTTTCTAGGAAATATGAATTCCATGTGATGCTGGCAACAATCCCCTCTTGGATTGTTCCATACTGAATCTCTTCATTATCTTGTTAATGTATGTACTTTGACTTAGGCCCAACAATATCTTGGATCTATCATGATGGATCTTGATCCCAATAACATATGTTGCCTCACCTAAGTACTTCATGGTGAAGAATTGATTCAACCATTCCTTAACAGACTGTAAGATTGGTATCTCGTTTCCAATAAGTAATATGTCATCAACATATACTATTAGGAAAACGACTGCACTCTCACTAAACTTTTTGTAGAAACAAGGTTCACATTCATTCTTTATAAAACCAAATATTGTTATGGCTTCAACAAAATGATTGTTCCTTGACCTGGATGATTTCTTTAATCTATAAATGGATTTATGCAACTTGCATATCCTATTGGCATCCATTAGAGTCACAAACCCTTCAGGTTGTTTCATGTAGACATCTTCCTGAAGGTTCCTGTTAAGGAAGGATGTGTTGATATACATTTTCCAAATCTCATATTCATGGTAAGAAGTAATGACCAATAGAATTTTTATGTATTTTAGCATCGCAATTGGTGAGAAGGTTTCATCATAGTCAATGCCTTGACGCTGTTTGAACCCTTTTACAACAAATTGTTCCTTATAGGTACTGACTTGTCCTTCCATGTCTAGTGTCTTCTTGAATACCTATTTGAAACTAATAGTCTTTACATCAATTGGATGATCTATCAAAATATAGACTTGGTTTTGGTACATGGAATCCATTTTAGAATTCATGGATTCTTTCCACTTGGTAACATTTGTTCCACTTACTACTTCCTTTTAGGTTAGAGGATCATTATTATAAACAAATAATAAGTAACCATCCTCGGTAACTAGAAAAACATACCATTCTGGTTCTCTAAACTCCCTTGTAATCCTATGCAGTACTTGTGTATCTGGAATAGACCTTTCTTCCACAGGAATGTTTGGAATCTTCTCCTATACGAACTCTTGTGTACCTTGATCCTCGACTTTATCAAATCCTATCTCGCACTCACTATCTCTTTTGGATATTTTCTCCCTCTCAAGAAATATGGTGTGTATTTCTACTATAAGATTTTTTTCAAAGGGGTCATATAGGTAATATTCCCTTGTTTCCTTGGGGTATCCTATAAAGGTACACCTTGTGCCTCAAGGTGCAAGTTTGTTACCTGAAGAGGCCTTAGCAAACAATTTTCTACCCCACACATGAAAATTCAATAACATAAATTTTCTTCCACTCCAAAGCTCGTATGGAATACCATTTATTGATTTAGTAGGTACTTGATTTAGTATGTGTACCACTGTTTGTAAATCATATCCCCAATAGGATAATGGAAGACTTTCATGACTCATCATTGATCACATCATGTCCAACAAGGTGTGGTTCCTACTTTCGCTTACACCATTCTACTGACGTGTGTAATGAGGAGTGAGTTGGGATAGTATCCCAAAATCCCGTAAGTAATCAAAGAAGTCTTGATTAAGATACTCTCCACCTCAGTCTGAGAAGAGTTTTTTAATCTTCTTACCAAGATGGTTCTCAACTTCATTATTTTATTCCTTGAACTTTTCAAAAGAATCCTACTTATACCTCATTAGGTAGATATATCCATATCTAATAAAATCATCAGTAAAAGTTATGAAGTATGAGTACCCACCCCTTGGTTCAATAGGAAATGGACCACACACATCAGTATGAACCAATTCAATAAGATCTTTGACCCTTTCAAATTTTCCACTAAATGGATTTTTGGTCATTTTGCCTTTTAAACATGTGTGACATACACCAAGTAGTTTTAGTTTTAAAGAATATAAATATCCATCTTGATGTAAATTTATCTCGTATTTCTCATTTACATGTCCTAGCTGGTGATGCTAAATTTGGGTGTGGTCTGAGTCATGTGAAGTATCTTTATTATTGATTTCAATTACTTGGTTTTGTAATCCAACACGTAAAGACCATTTTATAAATGTGACCTACCAAAACAAATGAATTCTTTGTAAAATAAGAACCATTCATTTCCGAACTTGAAAAAAATACATTTGTATCTAGTATAGATATAGAAATAATGTTTTTGGTCACATAAGGCACATAATAACAACCCTTTAACACCAAGATCATCCTAGTCAGCAACGTGAGGTGGTAGTCTGTGATAGCTACAATAGTAAGTCTAACTTCGTTGGATGCTCATAGATCTACCTCCCCTCAATCATTTTTTTTGAATCTAATTGGTTTATATATTTCAAGACATATGTGAGTACCACAAGCTGTATCTAATACCCAATTTGTTAAAAAAGATAAATTGAACTTGATAACAAATGCTCCTAAAGCTTACCCTTGTTTATTTGGATGGGTGCAGTTTTTCTTCCAGTGGACCTTCTTGCCACATGTGAAGTAAACAACTTACTGTTCCATTGCCTCCCCTTTGATCTTCCTTTTCTTGGAAGGGCCTGAAGAAGCTTTGTGATTAAATCTATTCACATTCTATTTACTCTTATTCACCATAAGGACAAAAGGTTTGTCATGCTTCATATCTTTGTCCACTTGAAGAATGAGGATAATAAGATCTGATAGAGACATATCAATGTTGTTCATATTGAAATTAACAACAAAACTAGAGAATCTATGTGGGAGTGATGCGAGAATGAGATCAATACCCAGTTATCCAAGGAGTTTAAACCTTAGAACCTACATGCGCTCAATGTAGCCAATGAGCTTTACTACATGAGGCCTAGCTGTGGCACCCTCTCCAATATTATTTTGAAAGAGTGACTTGGATATCTCAAACCTCTTTTTGTCTTTCTCTCTCCTGTTAAAGACCATGGAGGTTCTTGAGAATTCTATACGCATCCATGTTTTCGTGAGACTTCATGAGTTCAATAGACATTGATGAAAGCCTCAAACATTAAGCATTGACCGCATCATTCATATGTTTCTCATAGACTAGGAAATCGTTATCACTCACCTCTTTGGAAAGCAGATAAGATAAATTCGACTCCAGTATGTAAGACTTACGTTCATTGCGTAGAACAACCTGAATGCATATAAACCATTTAGGGAAGTTATTACCGGTGAGGATGTTGTATTTATCTAAAATTGATCATAGGGATAGTGTGGTTGATCTTGTCATTTTATTCTACAATTAAAAGAGAAAATTATTAGTACTTTCTTGATTACATTTTATGAGAAATAATAAATTAATTTTATTATGTCTCCCACTATTTTATCAAGTCCCAATATCCCTCACCATTGAATTTGGAATATCTAGTTTCATGGACATTCTAGCAGAAAGGATCCATATTACCCTTCATATAACCCCATCAAGGGTTATTCAAGCTATTTGAAGGTATTTAGGTAGGAAGATCTTTTCCAACTGTGGGATTTCAACTCCTTGATCCGTTGAGTGGACTCCCTAATCCTGAAATCCCAAATTGGATTTTCTCAACACTTGCCTCCAATATTACCCCAAGTCTATTAAGGGATACTCCTCTTGATGTAATATGGTTAAGTAAACATGGAACTATCATAAGGGATTCATGTATAAAAGTAAGTGTCTCAAAAAGGGTTGGTCAAACACATAGTTTTATTGATTCTTTCCCTTAATCAAGTAACAAAAGGCTTAGTTTGTCTTAATACTTTATTGAGGGATTTTTATCTCTTATGAATAAATTGATTATTATCTTTATCACATGCTTGTTAATATTAAGTGGAAATTATTTAAGTGATTAACCATATCTTTATAATATCTATGCATAATCCTATTTTATTTTAGTTCTGTCTTTCATGCTTATTTAATTTGTTAATTATGTGATCGCGATAACATGTCCATAATGATAAACCATGAAACTGACAAAAATAAAAAAAGTAAAGGGCATGATCATGAGATTTTCTAATGGTTATTTTGTATAGTAGTTGATAAACTAACCCTGACCTAGGGGAGAAACACCTTGAACCTTTTGGGTTTGTGTTTACAGCTTTCCACCTATCCACCTTTGTATCTCCTGAGATTGGTTTTGTCTCGGCTCTAGCTTGAACCGCCTCCACTAGCTTGGGAGATCCATCCATTACATATGATTTTTAACTCAAACATAAGTGAGGGGTAAAAAGGGGGTTTACATAAAAGAAACCATGGGCACACATTCCCTACATATTAATGAGGAGATATGGATTGCAGACAAACAATTTAATTTAACAAATAAATTAAAATAAACCAAAAATATACAAAGGTCTGGTGTAGCTCATGATCACCCACATACATACAAAAAATTATGCAATTAATAAAACTATCATTCAGTTTTTCAATCATTCTCATAAAGATAAATTGTTCTTGAATTGATTAATTATTATCTTTAATTAATCAATCCTTTTATCTTAATTCATTTTCTAAATTTCCTTAAGATTATCATCCTTGTACATAAATGTACCATAGAGGTAACCTGGTGAATACCTATTCGAATCTACCCAACATGTATTATATTCGTATACTGTTTTACTCTTCTGACATATGACATACATGATGCTTCAATGCATAGAGTAACAACCTATAGTATGATTTATACATGATAAGTAGTTATGAACATTACACAAACATTAAAGTTTTAACTTTGTGTAATTTGGAAATGTACATTAAGGGTAGATCCAACTACATGGTGTGTACTACCTTCATCGAATTTATCAAAGTACACAAATAGGGACTCAGCATGTGAGGCGTACTTTAGATATTTCAAAGTACATGATGTGTACAGTGGGATACACATTGTGTTGTCTTCATGTTACGCGCTTACCGGTCGGTTCAATCCGTGTATGGGATACAGGGATTGGCCCCTGACCCGAAGGGACTACACATCATGTTCAGTGGGCCACATGACATGTAATCCGGTAAGCATGTGCTTATCTGTCCTGGTCAACACATGGTATAAAATTAATTACACCGCATGTAATAAATTCACACAGCTTGAGTAATTTTTGAATTACTCTCGATGCACTGAACATGACTACAAAGTGTGTAGTATGTATTACATGATGTGTATGGAATGGAACATGATGTGTAAGTCCGAACACACAACATGTACTTTCATGTCACCTGGACTGAATCTTCAGTGCCTCATGACGTGTTCCTCAGTTTAATTTTAATCCAACATTATTCATTTCTATGAAAAATGAAAGAGCAGGAAGAGATCTCCAAATTCATATTACTAGAATGATTAAACCTTGAATTAAAAAAATAAATTATTAAAGCTCAAATCATCAGTGATAATTAAATAATTATAAACCATGATGAACCTTGCTTTGATACCACTGGAAGGATCTGGACGCAGTGGAAGCGTGACGGTTGGGAGGGCCCAATTTTTCCTTTTCTATAATCGATGACCAATCCAGGATCAATACGACTATACATGCCAGTATCCATGGATTAAGATAAAAAATCTAGACAAAATTAGAAAATGGTGCCAGATCCTAGAGAGAGGATTCTGCGCATCATGTTTATAATTAATTTAAATAATTTCTGCAGAGATTAAATACATGGATCTTCGAAACATTCTTCATTGATGATGTTGATCATCCAGAATGACCCTTCCAGATTGTCCCAGTTCACTTGCAATGATCCAAACCAGATCCCTTTAGTGGTGATCCACAGGTGTACTGATGGCCTTTGATCGACACCAATCGTTCTCCAGGTGCTAGCATGGTGAAGTGAGTGTCTTTCATCGATCATTCTTGATCGCTTATTCTTTGGAATTAAAGAACACCTCTAATTCTTGATAAGGTATAGGAGAGGATTTGAGAGAGTAATTGTTTTGAATTAACAATTCTCTCACCATTGATAATTCGGTTTACCAGGCATAATGGCACAATAGAAGTACCTATCTATTTAATGTCATGGGGTTTTAGTCACAATATTTAATTGCATAACAAAAATTAAATACATTCATAACCTCATAAAAAACCAATGCTACATAATAACAATAACAACACCATTATTCGTGATGCACCAACTTATGAAAAACAGAATCATAAATGAAACCTCGTGCCACATAATGATATCAATATTATTATTATTTTGTCTTATGCCAACTAGTTAAATAATTATCTACCGTCTTGAAAATAATTATTTTACTACTAGACCGAACATGGTATGCTCGAACTCCACTTCCATTTATTGAACACCTAAAAAAATAAATAAATAATTTATTCTCTTAAAAAAATATTTTATTTGCAAACTAGTAAGTAAATATTTATTAAATATTCAATAAAATAAATAAATATATTTTATTTAATTTATGTGATCATTTTAACTTGAATAAAATTATTCCACAGTCTTGAGAATAATATTTATCTCATTAATTAAATTCAAATAGAATTTAATCGAGACCACAAGAAACACTTAGTGTGTGACCCTCTAGGATTATTTCTCGTTGGAATTTAGCGAGCTTGCCTAAAGTCCAAGAGTATTGTCTAGCAACGGGTTATGGAACCCAAGATAAAGAACCTAAATTCGCAACATTGACATCCACATATGAATGCTAACTGTGTAATATAATCCCTTTGTCTCAATATCTCATCAATCAAGTTTCATGATAGTGTCATCAACCTGTTTTCTTGATACGTCTTTATTTGACTACCTGAAATAAACTCATCGTCACACCATGACCATGGAATTCTGGGTGATGGTTATATTTCAATCAAAGGTCCGAGATATCAACTTCCATAAATGGAAGGGACAAATCCTTCCTCAACTTCTCCATTAATAACATGTAACTAATGACACACCCAATGTACCATACTTCCCACCTACATATGGAGTGACATTTTTCATCAGTAAATCAAAGTGTGCGAGTCATGAAACACATTAATGATAATATTAAAGTCTAAGGACTATTAAACATGATCGCAGATAGGAATATGTGATGACACCAAAACATGCTGAATTCCTACAGGTGGATTTGTTCTCATAACCTACCATCTTGGAGATTACCAAGTGCAAACTTAATGAGAAGAAGTATCATATGCTTACGAGTACTTGCACCTAACATTTTTTATACTATGTGTCCCATCATAGTATGTCATCCAACCACAGAACTATGTTCAAGAATATTTTCACAGCACTTCAAAGTTCTCATCATAGCGGGGAACTTATATGACCTTGTCAATGCATCAAATATTCTAGGACATTATTACATCATAGTCCTGGAGAACAATGAACAATATGTAATAAGATGTTTAATATTTATATACATTAAATATTCATTTAATTAAAGTACAAACCATTGATTATAAGACACAAAATATAACAAAAACCCCTTTCTAGGTTGTTTCCATGTCGTTGGACACCCCTTTGAGTGTGCTGACATAATGGGACTATTTACCATTATCCTTTATCCTTTAAATTATCAATTACATGTGCATGTGCATGTGCAATAAATTTAGGTCGAGTTTTTGAATTTTATATGATTATTTAGGGTGAATTTTTTTGCCTAAATAATTCTGGTTATAAGACTTGTCGTGCCATGTTTTATTAAGTGTTGTTGCCTCTACTTACACTTATAAATACCATGTTTTGTTAAACTTTGAGTTATGATGTTGGCATTAAATGGTTTCCTAAATGGATAAAATTATGAATATTTCTTTGTGATAAATAAATAAATAAATAAATATATTTATATTTATATTTTCCTCTCTTATTATCTTAAATAAACTCAGGTCAGGGAGAGAATGTGGGTCCAGCATTAAGAACCCACAATAGGAATCTCCATGCTTGATATGTTACACCACGACGCATTAGGAATGCGATGTTTTAGGCTCACTGGGTAAGGCATTTCCTTGGGATTTTAACTATACCAATGGGTGACATAGGTTCCCTAAGGGGAATCCAAGGACAGATCTGTCGATAAAATGGCTTCCCTAAGCCTCGACTGATACTTGGTCCCTTACGTGCAATACCAAGGATAGAATCATAGTTACCATCCATGAGTGATACTTTTACTTTCGAAAGGATCGTATTGGATGAGCTCATGGCATTGGATGTAATTTATTGGATGTACCATTGAGATACCTTCGAGAAGGGATCAGAATCCACCTCTAAAATTGTCAATTTTAATATAAATGCATGAGACATTTTTATTGATATTGTATAGAATTTCCTTATGCTTTTTGATACCTATCTTGTGCCTTTAGTGCGCCTAGTTTGAATTATGGATTAGACCCCAAGCCAAATCACAAGCTTAGGGGTACACCCTTTTCTTTGGTCAGCAATATTACTTTGTCCTTGCTAAATATATATATTGTGCTTTAACAGGTATCTCATTTAGACTTCTGGCTTAGATCGAAATAGTTGGTATGCGACAAGTGTACTCTTGGGAACCCCGACCAAGTTGTAGTTGTTTTTATTTATTCAAGTTTCTTGCATTTATTATATATATATGGCACATTGTTATTTGTATACAACATGAAATGTAAAGGTCTAGAAATTTTGGGTGTCGACCTACGGATATTATATCTCACTCCCTACTCAGGAATCATTTGGTACCCAAGTAGACTTTATGTTCGCATGTATGGATTTAGGGAATCATTCCACTTTTGATGCTTGATTACTTTACTATTTTGGATGAAGCTTAGGGGAAGAGGATCGAGCTTGTGCTTGGGATGTCATGTGGTAGTTTTTGGTCTTTTGGAAGTTTTTGTTGGCATGTTTTCTATACTTGTACACATTATCCCTACACTTTTATTATTTATATTTTTCATCATACATTGGAATCATCTTGGTAATTGTTATGATTATTCATCTTCCATAGTTATTATTTATTTTGTTGGGTCATTTATTTACTTTTGTTGTTCTCTTATTACTATTTATGTTTTTTCTACTTGTATATACTATTTTTCACTATGTATTACCTTATACTATGTGGGAATAGTCTCTACACAGACTTACCTAAGCCTCTCACTACAAGTCAGCAGCCTTTGGCATTTGGGGAGATGTGTTTGAGGTCTTGTGGCCCACCGTCTCGGGGCCCAGTTCAGTGGCACTCGGGGCGGGACACTACAAAGTGGTATCAGAGGAGTTCATTTTCCTTTTTTCTTACTTTTTGGGTTAGATATGAGACTAAGACATATGAATTTGGAATGTACCTTGTACTTGGACGTAACTAACCTATGTACAGGGGAAACCCAAATTTCCTGGGTTTGGGATTTCAGTTGTTGATTATGCCATTTATTATTAATACGACTTCACCATTGGGTGACACACTTGCTTTATGTTATTACTGGTATTGGTATTTTTGAGGTAATGATTTTGACTATTGTATCTCAATGAAATTAAGAAATTTTATTTAAATGCATTATATTAGGAACCATAGAGATTAAAATGACATGCATATTTCCATGTCATGTCTACTTTTAACATGAATCTACCTATTTTCATGTGAGTGTTATTGTGTTTAGTTGTAATATCTTCAAGTACTTATTAATTATAAATATAAAATGTATATATTTTAGAATGATACATCTAAGACCTTTTCTATTTATATCTAGACCTGAATCTCGGAGTGGGATGTCTATTGTGTAAAACATAGAGGCAAACCATGTACCTACCCTCTTTTTTGAATTACTTTCCAAACCTACTATGGCATGTTCAGGGAGGCCTTGCACCTTCCCTTTTTCTTTAATTATCCTTTACTTTTTTACCTCTTCTAGAATAGAATCTATTCTAAGACGTGCAATTGGAAATTTTAGAGTAATACCACCATGACATCTTCATGCCATATACTAGGAGAGTAGTGATGAGCACATTTCAAAGTTATTGGGTCCATAACAATCTATAGTGATTCATGTAGAACCACCTATAGTGCCTCCTATAGTTTCTCCTGTGGAACCTCCTCCCGATCTTCCTTTGGGCTTTGACGCCCAGTTTAGGGATAATCTTCTCAGGTTCATACAGTCAGTTCAGAGTGTTCCTAGGCCTTCCCCATCTATGGCAGAGCTTTCGTGGGATTTTATGCGGCAGCAGCCTCCAACTTTCTCGAGGGATGGTGGTCCCAATGCTGTAGATTCATGGATATAATCCATGAAATCCATATTTGATCATCTTGAGATGATTCTACAGAAAAGGGTCAAACTTGCTGTTTTTATGATTCACAACTCATCCAAGCATTGGTTGGATGCCATTTCTCCGGAAAAGAAACCCTGAGACATGGTTTGGGAAGACTTCCAGATAACCTTCATTGATCATTTCTTCTCATAGACATTGATAGAAGATCATGCCAGAGAGTTATTATATCTTCAATAGGTCTCTATGATAATGTTAGAGTATTTTAAACATTTCACTAAGCTCCAGCATTTTGCTCTATCTCTAACGGGCGACAAAAAGATGACTTCCAGATGTTTTGAAGATGGACTGGGATATCCTATCCACTCACAGGTGAACGTATTTTATTTTTTAACTGTTATAGAGATCATGAATCATGACCTAATTATGGAATGAAATATCAGGGAAGTTGGTCCTATGAGCCAGGGCAGTTCATTTCCGAAGTAGAGTAATGGTTCTTCAGGCAGTAAAAAGTGTCATTTTGAGGGTTCGCATGGGGTTAATTCCATACAAATGACATGTAATGACAAAACTATCATATGTCATTAGTGTAGTAGGATCATCCATAAGAAACCCCAATGTATGAGGAACTCTATGGAGTGCCGAGCTTGAGGCAAGATGATCTACCTTCAGTGTTTTTTCTGTTCATTTCCTTTAGCATCCAATGGAAGAGGATATGTGCCAAAACCCCCATCTGGTATGGGATCTATGACTCCATGTCAGGCCGGTAGTACTTTTTCTATCACCTAATCAGACTGAGGTAGTGGAGGCCATGGCTGAGGAAATCAAGTTCCAGAACACCATCGTTAGCAGAGTAGACTTGCTCAGACTAGTTAGGAGACACCTCATGGATAAGGATCAGACCATATGTATGCAGTGTAGCCAGCATTAGTGGATCAGAGTCCAAATCCATCTAGTGTTAAAGTTACTATCCTTTTAGCCTCTACTTTAGTTTCTAACCTTTTTGATACTGGTGCTTCACACTCTTTCATATCTATTACAACTGTTGAGATTTCTGTTCTTTCTATCGAATAATTATATGACATTATATCTCTCGACACGCCTTTGGGGGTTAGAATGAAGGCATAATCCAGTGGCAAGAGTGCCCCTTGAGATAGGTGGGTACCATTTCTTATGGAATTTATTCATTCTTAAGATGAACAACTTTGAGATCATTCTCAGTATTGACTGACTCGTCCTTTATCATGCCCAATTGGACTACTATTTCCATAGAGTATCTTTCACAACAACTGAGGTAAGCACATATATACACAAGGAAGAATGAGAAATCCAAGCAGATCGACCTGGGCCTAATCATTCTGAGCTAAGAAGAGTGAAAAATCAGCTGGAAAGTCTCTTTATGAGTGACCAGGGACTGTAGTCAGTGGAATTCCCTCCCTTTATGGATCATTTTAGGGACGTATTCCCCAATGATTTTTCTAACTTACCTCCTACGAGGGGATTTGAGTTTACTATCGTGTTAGTGACAAGTGTAACACTAGGGTCCTTTATTCCTTATAATATGACATCAATAGAGCTACATGAACTCAAGAAGCAACTTGAAGATATCAAGGAAAAGGGTTTCATCAAACCTAGTACATTACCATGGGGTTCACCAGTCCTTTTTTCCAAGAAGGTAGACGATAACCTGAGATTGTTCTTGGATTACCGTTGACTCAACCAGATTATGATAATGAATCGATATCCATTGCCCCGTATAGACGACCCCTTCAACCAGCTCTGAGGGGAAACTGTTTTCTCCAAGATCGATTTGAGGTTAGTCTATCATCAGGTGTGTGTGAGAACATAAAATATACCACATAGAACTTTCTAAAGAAGGTATGACCTGTATGAGTTCTTGGTTATGTCATTTAGTCTGACAAACATTCCAAAAGTTTTCATGGATCTGATGAATTTGGTTTTCCACCCGTACCTTTATTCCTTTTTGGTAGTCTTCATAGACGAAATCTTGGTGTATTCATGCTACAGACACAACCATGAAACCCATCTTGTGATCATGCCGAGTACACTAAGAGATAACTAGATAAACATGAATCTTAATAAATGAAACTTTTGGATCAATAAGGTTCACTACTCGGGTCATATCATATCTGAGGTAGGCATATCAGTTGACCTAGAAAAAGTGATCACAGTAGTTTCCTAGGATCATTCCAAGAATATGTTTGACATACGCAACTTTTTAGGTTTGGCTTGATATTATAGACATTTCAACCAGGATTTATACCACTTAGAAGCACCTCTTATGGCCCTAATTAAGAAGGGTGTGTAGTTTATCTGGTTAGAAGTTTTTGAGAAATCTTTTTAGGAGTTTAATGGAAGAATCACGACAACTTCAATCCTGATTTTTCCTAAGACAAGTAGAAGTTATATTGGTTACTGTGATGCTTCAGGAGTAATACTGGGTGTAGTTTTTATGTAGGGTGATCGAGTCATGGATTATGGATCCCGCCAACTAAGGCCTCACGAGAAGAACTATCCTACACATGATCTTGAATTAGCAGTTGTGGTTCATGCTCAACATTGTTGGAGACACTACATGTTGGGAGAAAGGTTCTTCATTTACATGGATCATAAAATATTAAAATATATCTCCACAAAATAGGACTTAAATTTGAGGTTTCATAGGTTGGTCGAATACCTAAATTCATTCTACTTTTACCTTGCTTATAAACCTAGAAAGGGTAATGCCATGGTTGACGCTTTGAGCCACAATACATCGATACAAGCCATCCAAGTAGCTAGTGGTGAGTAGAAGATGATGGTTTTGTTTTCTAAGATGAATCTAGCGGTTCAAGAACAACACAGACAACTGGTTCTAGCAGCTCTTGTAGTGAAATTCTCTCTTCTGGAGTGAGTCCTTATACAATAGTTATCTAATCCATAGGGGATTGTTTTGAGGGAAAGCACCATAGGAGAGAACCTGACCTTTGGTTGGGTTGTTGATAGAAGTGAAAATTTTCTCTACCTTGGTCATGTATGGGTGTCCCTTATGATATTTGGGAAGAACTGATGAGGGAATCTGATGAATCTATTTGGGAATTTCATCATGGGCATTCCAAGATGTACAAAGATATATATTGTCAGTACTGTTGGCCAGGTATGAAGATGAAAATAGCAGGTTTCATTACCCGATGCCCCATCTGTCAGCAGGTGAAGGTAGATCACCAAAACCTTGCTAGGATCCTATATTATATGTCCATTATTGAGTTCAAATGGAATGATTTCACCATATATTTTGTTACAAGATTGTTAAGATCTCCTCGAGGCAGCGATACAGTATGGGTGATCATTGATAGGTTGACCAAAGTTGCGCACTTCCTACCTATCCGAGAGACATTATCAACTGATGAGTTAGGGAGGATTTATATTTTGGAAATAGTTTGAATTCATGGTGCACCCCATTATATTACATCAGACTGAGATTCCCATTGTACATCATGATTCTAGAAAGGGTTGTAGAAGGCACTGGCTTCACATGGTATTTTGAGTAGTACATATCACCCCCAGACTGATAGGCAGTCTGAGTGAACCATTCAGGTATTAGAGGATATGTTCAGGGCTTGTATCCATGATTTTGAAGGTTATTGGGAGAAACATATTCTTCTAGTTAATTTTTCCTATAATAACAGCATATATGAAACAACTAAAATGGCTCCATATGAGGTTCTCTATGGTAGATCATTCCAATTACCTCTATGCTGGATCGAGTAGGTGAGGCAACTCTTTTGATTCCTCATCTCATTTAGGAGACTTATGAGCATGTTCAGATAATTTATAAGAATATGGATACAAATCATTCCAGATAGAATTCTTATACTGATCATTGTCGTAGACCCCTGGAGTTTGAGGTGGGACATCAGGTGTTTTTGTGTATTTCATCGAGGTTGGGTCATAATTTAATTAGGAGACAAGGAAAGTTATCACCAAGATATATTGGGTTATTTGAGATAGTGGAGAGAGTTGGGATGGAGACCTATCAGTTATTGTTACCTCAGAGGTATCATTCCATGCATTACGTCTTCCACATCTCTCAGCTTTGACAGTATCATCAAGACTAGTCTCATTCGTTTGGTCTTGATGACATCGAGCTTGAGACGGATGTATCCTTCAAGGAGCATCCGATTTGTATCATAAATCGTGTCATGAAGGTTCTCTAAGGTAGGTCAATTCCTCTAGTCCGAGTGTTATGGAAAGACGAATTCATTTAGTATGAGACCTGGGAGCGGGAAAGTGATGTGTGTGCTCAGTGGCTAAAACTTTTCTCAGACAACGTTCCCCTACCCTCTGAAGGGAATCTCAAGGATGTTTTGTCTTAAGGATGGGAGGTTATAACATCCAAACTTTTACCAAGGTATGGACTATTTAATTTTAATCCCTTTTCCTTAAAGTGACCTTGGGTGCATGCTCGCGTAGCCTATTTCGGGTCTTGAGCAGCTATTAATTTATTTTAATGGTTGTGCGAGATTTATGTAAAATAATACATCACACCTCAACATAATGTTTCGAGTTAAAAATAATTAAAATGATTAAATATGAATAAAAATAATTTTAATAAAATTAAAAGAAATGAAAAAAGGATAAAAATAAATAATAAAATAAAAGCAGTTGGAGAAAAGTAAAAATAATTAAAATGGGCTTAACCCATTTTTATAATCATTTTCCATTTATCCCTCCCTTTTTATTTTTATTTTTTTATTTTATTTTATTTTATCTCCCCCCTTATTTCTTTCTTTACTTTTATTTTTTTCTCTCATCCTTTCTTCTATCCCTCTCCCCTTTGTGTGTTGCGCCCCTCCCCTGTCCAAGTGGTGCACCACCCCCTCCTCCTCCATCAAATTAACATAGCACCTCTGTCTCTTATCCATTTTCAACGTCGTCTGAAGCATAGTGAATATCTTGATAAGGTTAATCTTCCACACCAAGAATCATTTAGTTTCATCCAATATCCATCACATAATCTAACGCAACAAGTTTTTACCTAAAATTGGGGTTTTTATAAAATCCTCTGATTTCTTTCGTTTTAGTTCAAATCAATGGTTGTTGCATGGGGTGAGATATAATACAACTATGAGGTAGGGTGTCTATGATCTTTCCCATTGTTTCATTGATTTATTAAATTTTCACCATTGTTCCCCTCATCAGTGTCTACCGACGAATCTTAAATAATTCATATTAATTTGATTAAATCGTTTATCCTTTATCATTGTGACTTTTGTTTAGGAAAAACCCCTTCTTATGTTTTTTCCATGCCTTTGTACACCCCTTTGGGTGTTCCAACATAATGGGCCTATTTACCATTAGTCTTTATCCTTTAAATTATCAATCATGTGTGCACGTGTAATAAATTTAGGTTGAGGTTTTGAATTGAATAAAATTATTTAAGGTGAATTGTTTTGCCTAAATAATTCTGGTTATAAGACTTATCAATACTTATTTTATTAAATTTCGTTGCCTTTTCTTACGCTAATAAATTCCATGTTTTTTTAAACTTTGAGTTATGATGTTGGCATTAAATGGTCTCCTAAATGGCTACAATTATGAATGTTGCTATGTGATATATATATATATATATATATATATATATATATATATATGCCTCTATTTTTATCTTAAATAAACTCAGGTCTGGAAGAGAACGTGAGTCCCATATTAAGAACCGACAATTGGACTCTCTGCACTCGATAGGTTACACCACAACACGTTGGGAAAGCGATGTTTTAGGCTCACCAGGCAAGGGCTTTCCCTAAGATTTTTACTATACTAGTGGGTGACATCGGTTCCCTAAGGGGAAACCGAGGGTGGATCCATTGGTAAAATGGATTCACCATGTATCGGGTGATACTTAGTCCCTTAGATATGGTACCTTCACTACCAAAAAACTATATTTTCGTAGTGATACCCTTTAATAGTGTTTTTTTAGTAGCACTGATAGGGGGCTTTATCGATGATTTTTCCCTAGCACTGATAAAGTTTATATGTCAAAACAAATATTTCATAAAAAATAATATATTGATATATAATTATATTTATATTGATATAAATATAAATATAATATATAATTTTTAAATATGTTTTAGATCGATTTGATATGTGGTAGATGAAAAACGGGCACCCAGAATAGAAGTTATGGTTGTTTGGAGGGATTAAGGACCTTTTTGGACCTTGAAGAATATGAGAATGTGTTTCAGTGTTCGTCAGAGTGTAATTTTATTCACAAGCATCAATTTGATATGTGGTAGAGGCAAAACAGACACCCGAAACAGAAGTTATGCAAAACAGACACCCGAAGCATAACTTATGACATTTGGGAAGAATTATGGGCCTTTTTTGTCCTTGAAGAATGTGATAAGGGGTTAAAGTGGTTACCAAAGTGTATATATTTTACAATATTTGATTTGATATGTTTTAGAGTGAAAACAGACACCCGGAGCAGAAGTTATGATTGTTTGAAATTGAGCAACCCTCATAGCACCTAAAAACCTAAGAAACTCATAACTCAATAAAACAACCATAACTTCTGCTTTGGGTGTCTGTTTGAGTGATGAATCTAGTCAAATATAAGATCATGAGACAAGTGAAGACCAATTCCAATCTAAACTGTGAGAATATCAAAGAAACAAAAGTTATATTAGTTATACCACTCTAAATAAAACTCCAACTTCAAAGGGCCATAACTTTTGCTTTGGGTGTCTGTTTGGGCTCTACCACGTATAAAATCAAATTAAGTGAAGATATATAACTAGAAGGTTGAATTTAATGAATTTATAGTCATGTCCCAAACCCTAAAACCCCAAAAAACCATCAGAAGGCCTCCAAAAATCTATTTTCGTGTCCGGTGCCCTGTCAAATTTTTCTTAAAACGGTAATAACTCCTGATAAATGTGTATGTCAAGCCATCGCTACCTGTTATATCATATTAAATTCCACAGGATTTGGTTTGACTGGTCACAAAGCTAAAATGGACACCCATATCAGATGTTATTCCCGTTTCAGTGACTTTGCGGTTTGTTTGGTTTTTCAAGCCCCCATTTCTAGCACTTTTGTCATGTCTGCTATTTTTTCAAACTACTGTAAATTATGATATGTATGTCCGTTCGGCCTCCACCACCGGTCATATCAAATCTCATTTGATGATCTTCGATTTGACTGGTTATAGAACTAGAACGGACTCTTGGATCATAAGTTTTCATGGTTACCATGAGTTTAGGGTTTATTTGACTTTCTGACTGTATTTACGGGTTTTGAGGGTTTCTCCATTTTTACCTGTTTTTTATGTTTTCAAGGATTGTTATAATTTTTCATAATATACTATTATTTATAATCAAATATATAACAATATATACATATTTTTTATATATTCACACATAAAAATTTAATTTTATAAATAAATAATTAAACATATTTACATATGAAATATATTTCCCAATATATAAATCTTATCAAAATAAAAACTAATATCCATTTTATTTAAAATAAAAATATATGAATATTTATATACCTATATAATGTGTGCGTGTATATATATCTATGTGTGAGTCTTTATTGAAAAACCGATATATATTATCTATATATTCTAAATATATGTATATACATATTAATATATAATATTTATAAATATATATAAATATGTACAATTATACTTACACATAAACATATAATATATATGGGTGTGTGTGTGTGTGTTGTATATATGTATTTATTTATTTATAATCACACACAAAAAAGTATATTTTATAAATGTATTTAAAACTGATCTTATAAATATATATTAATATATGAATAAATATATTAATATATATATATATATTAATATAAATATATTTATATATTACTATAAATATATTTATATATTAATATAACTAAATATATATATATATGTTAATATAAATATTTATTAATATACGAGTAAATATAACTAAATATATATAAATAAATAGATATATTAACAAAATAAGAGAAAATAAATATGATGGAGTGGTAAAGGCTTAGGTGCGCATGCAACATGTCCTGAGTTGAAATACAGAGGGAGGTAAGTCACGCTCAGAGGTGGACTAAGGGATAATGATGTTAAAGGGTGGGGGTACTGTTAAAAGTTGGGAGGTGGCTAGGGGGTGTAGGCAGGGGTGGGGGCTCTGTTGGGGGGGGGGGGGTCAAGCACTTTTGAATCCCCTCCCTAATTATCATAATTTTTTAATGTTTTTTTTTAACTTTTATCAGTGCTAAAAAAAGCGATGACAAAGGACCCATTTATGAGCGCTTTTTTTAGCACTGGTAAAAGGGTCCTTTATTAGTGATTTTATGAGTGCTGATAAAAGGGACCCCCTATATCTTCATTGAGATTAACAACACTTTTTTAGCACTGATAAAGGCCTTTTTTAGCACTGATAAAAGCCGGTTTGTGGTAGTGTTGGGACGGACTCATAGTTATCATCCACGAGCAATACTTGGACTTTAGAAAGGACTGCATTGGACGGGCTCGGGGAATTGGATGTAATTGATTGGATGTACCATAGTGATACCTTTTGGATGAGCTCAGACTCCACATCTAAAATTGTCAATTTTAATATAAATGCATGATATGTTTTTATTGATACTGCGTAGAGTTTCCTTATGATTTGTGATACCTCTCTTACGCCTTTAGTGCGCCTGGTTTAAATTATAGATTAAACCCCATGCTTAAACACAAGCTTAGGGGTATGCCCTTTTCTTTGGTCTGTAATATTACTTTGGCCTTGCTAAATATATATATTCTGCTTTACCAGGTATCTCATTCAGACTTCTGGCTTAGGTCAAAGCAGGTGGTATGGGACATGTTTCCTCTTGGGAACCCGAACCAGCTTATAATTCTTTTTATTTATTCAAGTTTCTTACATTTATTATATATATATGGAACACTTATATTTTTATATAACATGAAATGGAAAGGCCTAGACATTGTGGATTCCGACCTATTGAGATTATATCTCACTCCCTGCTCGGGCATTATTTGGTACTTGAGTAGACATTATGTTCGCAGATATGGATTTAGGGAAGCATGCTGCTTCCGATGCTTGATTGCTTTTATGTTTTGGATGGAGCTTGGGGGTAGAGGATCGAGCCTATACTTAGGATTCCGTGTGGTAGTTTTTGGTCTTTTGGTAGTTTTTGTCAGCATGTTGTCTATGCTTGTACCACGTATCCCTACACTTTTATTATTTACATTTGGCATCATACATTGACATCATCTTGGTAATTGTTATGATTGTTCAACTTTCATAGTTATTATTTATTTTGTTGGGTCATTTATCTACTTATGTTGTTGTCTTATTACTCTTTATATTTCTTCTGCTTGTATATATTTTTTTCTATTGTGTGTTACCTTATCCTATGAGGGCATAGTCTCCCCACGGACTTACCCAAGGCCCTGATGGCTAGTCAGTATTCTATGGAATTTGGTGAGATGTGCTTAAGTTATTGTCATCCACCATCTCGGGGCCGGGTTATTGGCACTTAGGGAAGGATGCTACAATGTCATTGGGGGATTTTTTGCGCTGATCTGACCTAATTTGTAGAACACTTTCTAATATCCCAAGATTTTTAAAAGGAAACAACTATGTTCGATAGCATACAGGATACACAACACTGAGCTTATATTTTACATGTATTTACTAATAGAAATTATGGTTTGGATTAGTTTTAAATTTTTCATTGTTTAATTTTGATTTAAAATAATCCATTTAAGATTTTAAAAATGAATTTTATGTTTTAATTTAGTATAAAAACATTTTATATTTTAAAAGGATTTTTTTTTCTGAAAAAACCTTTTTCATTTTGTTTTTTTATTTAATTTTAAATTAAATCACGCCATTTGTTTTTTTTAATTTTGAAAAAATGGATTCCATATTTGGAATCAATGGGTCCAAATTTATTAAATATCTCACTTTTCTGTTTGTTCAATATGAATATTATCCTTAGTTATTTTTGTTACCATGGTAAAGGGTAAATTGATTAATTAATGTTTAAAAATAAAATTATAAGCACCATAAAATTACCATAAAACTTGATTAAATTTTATTGGATGATTATATCTCATCAATAATCATAAAAAGGTCTAATTTATGATATTTTTATGCCACTTGGATGATATTAATACCTTTATAATATTTTATTTAAATAAATGTCAAACATGTCACACTCTTGTTTTTAATAAGTGTAATACTTTTAATATGGTGTTATCTATGGGATATGTTCAACTATAAATAGTCTTTTTAAATCTAAAATATTTATCTTTATCATGGTAATTTTTTATAATTTATAGGGAATAAATTATTACCTTAAATTATTTTATAACTATGATACAATAATTATTCAATTATTGGAAAAATCAAATGAATGATATTAAAAATATTAAAATAAATATAATTTGAGAAAAATAATGCGATCAATGAATTTTCTATATTACCATGACATATTTTCGATATAATAACCATTGTTTTTTTAAAATTTTATATGTTTTTTATATATTATTAAAGTCAAAGTAATGAATAGTTCAAAAAATTGATATTATGGATATTTTATAGTAAATAATATTTCATAAAATGATATAAAATTTAAAAAAAATCTTAAATTAATGAAAATTTATTAGGATAAGGTTTAAAAAATAAAATATGGTTTATTTATGGATTTTTTTCCATTTTATAGTAACTATATTAACCCTTAAAGATTAAAAATCCATGTTGTCGCAATAAGAGTTAAAGATGTTAAATAAAGGTTAAAACCAAAATTTAAGGGTAGAAATAGAGTTAAAACTTATATAATTTTTATTTTATGAAATTATTTTGAGACATAATCATCTAATATTAGAAATAAATAACTTTTTAGAAATTTTTAATTAAATATTAATTTATTATTTGGAGAACTTGCAAGAGTGCCCCTCTCCTCTCTTATTAATGGGAAAATCTTCTTCTCAATTATTCACACTTCATAACTCATTTGGTTTAGCCAATACCTACCCAAATACATTTTTATAATCCATAACCACATTTTTTAGGTATTTTTTTAGGAATAATACAAATTTTAGTGGCCTTAAGGTGTTAAGAAAAAGAATATTTCCAAAGAAAGTGTATAGTTTTTATCTGTATGTTTTAGTTTTGTTTCTTCTTCCAAATACCTCAAACCTTCTTCAACGATGATAAAATAATAAATACATTATCCTTCGTATACTAAGATGTTAATATGTTAGTGTAATAACCTTATCTATCTTTTCTTCCTTCAAATGGGAAAAGTATCCATCATTTGTTTGTGTGGTAGACTACAGCCTTACGAACTGATTTAATACATTTTCCATAACTGTTTCCCAATACTAGTTATAATGATGGAATTGATATTTATATATGAAATATTTATCATTATAAAAAGATAATATATCATTTACATTATTACCTTTCCATTCACATAAAAATGATAACGGCATGCGAGATTGGACGTTGGGGTTCTACAAGCCGCACGGTTTAAGGAAACCGTGCGAGAGGAGATGCATGACCCTGCTTTAAACTCTACAGTTTTGATAGTGGATAATCACACAATTTGAGCATGGTTAGTAAATAGTGCAAGTAAACAGTGTGCTATTCCCCTATGCTACAAGTTACCATGCACGGTTTGCACACCATTTGGAAATCTATGCATATAAACTGGGTGACCCCTGTAATTTTGGAAAATTTAATAATTTTCAAATAAAATAAATTTTTTTATAAACCAAATTTATTTTCTTCAAAAGGAAAACAATAGAACCCCTTTGAATATCTCAAAGGTAAATTTTATAGGATTTGAGCCTGATCCTCATTTCGATATCCAAATCAATGGTTGTTCATCTCATTAAATCCATAATAGTAAGACCTTGATTCCTTTTTATCCATTCTCTATACTTCTTGATATCTGTTGTGCTATTTAGATTTAGGATCATCTACCCTAATTTAATATTCTCAATCCATTCTTCGTATTTCTACCTATATTATTCAAATCAGGAGTTGATAACGGATGAGAACTCGACTAATGAGCTAAGGAATAAATTATAAATTTTTCCCATTTGTTTTGGTGATTTATTAGTCTATATTTAATTATGATGCCTATCATACTTTCTGGAGTGACCCCAGAATTGAACTTATTAATTGAATTAGATGTAATCAGACCTATTATAGATTTCCTTAGGTTCTGTTGTGATGTGATGGTAGTCATTTCTCAAACCATGGCCACCCATGGGCTGTGCCTCATGGAAATACGTTGATTGTTTTTGGTTAAACCACCCAAGGGGCGAGTTATCATTCTTTACTATGTGTAGGAATCCCAATTATAACTAAATGAAGTTGAATTACTTGTTTTGGAGATGTCTTGACTCCTTTCTTTAAGTTATATTGATATTCCATGTTTAAATTGGTTTGAATGGTGTGTGAGAATTCTAAAAAATATGAGTGGGTAAACTCCTTGGTTTCTTTTAGTTGAATTGGGTGTTGTGAGTGGGTATACTCATAAGGTTAATTGAATATTAAATGGTAATGTGAATTGGTATACTAACATAGTTGGAAATGATGAATGTTACTAATGGTGAATTCCTTAATCGATGCCTTGGACGTGTTACTTGGATATAGAACATGGTAGTGTATGCCTTGGTTAGAGATGCTCAATGGATCTTGATTCTATGGGATTCCATGGGATTTTATAACCATTGGATTTAGAATAATTAGACTCATGTAGGATGTGTTCGGTATGACATGGTCCTAGGACTCCAACATGTTCTTAAACGAGTTTCCATCGAGATACTCTTAGGACTCAATGGCCTTTGACACCTTGTATATATCCCTATATGGTCTGAAACATTGTTTATATGACACGAATGTGGTTTTTATGATATGTTTGGATGAACGGATCGACCGTGGTTGAAATGAAACTTGGATTTATACGGAAAGGTCATGTTGGTACGACATGTTTTACTGAATGGAAAGACCGTGCTATTTATTTATGCATTGCTTGTAGATGAATTATTATAGGGGCATGACTATGTTGTGTAGGGAGACATGTAGAGGCTATGTTAGTGTTTCAATTTTAGTAGATACAATCCGTGAACATTTCTTTTTACTTTTAGTGCTTACTTGTTTACCTTCACACTACAAAGCATATTATACTGCACAACCTGGATTAGTATATAACTTTGGGTGATTTCCAACTGGGATCATATCTCACACCATGTTTGAGTATTGTTTGGTACCCGAACAAACATTTAGGATACAGATAGTGGTAGGGAAAAGATCCCACAATACCAGGGTTTACTTTTTTTTACCATTCATGGTGTAGGGAAGCATGAGACCGAGATAACGCTCACGATGGTATTTGGAGATAGAACCTTTTGTTCTTTTTGTCATTTTGGATACATGTATTGTAATACGTTGTTGTGTACCTATTTTTCCTATTTTTTAGACATAATACATGTATCATCATCCTCATCATCTATGTATGATATTGCTTCTACATTCGTTATATATTCATGTCCTATTTACTTATCAGTTGTCTACATGTTGTATTTTCTTCCTATATTGGTATATTATGGATATTCTACTGTGTATACTCTAGTAATGAGGGAATAGTCTCACCATTGATAGACCTAGGCCCTCTCTGTTAGTCGGTAGCCTCTGGCATTTGGGGAGATGCGCTTGAGGCCTTATGACCAATGGGTTTGGGGCACTGTTGAGTGACATCTGGATCCGAGACATTAAAAAGTGGTATCAGAGCCATATTTTTTGTTTTGATTTACTTTTTTGTGACATTAGACAGATATAGGAAGGAAATGGAGCTGGGTAATATGTTGTGCCCTGGAGTAGCTACCCCATGTATAGGAGAAATCAAAATTGCCTCGAATTCAATTATTATTTTTTAAATTTTATCTAATACAATTGTTTTGATTTCACCATTGGGTGATGCACTTGTATTGTGATGTTACAATTGATATTATTGAGGGTTCTATTATTGTTTCAACCTAGAAAGATGAGGGTATTCCATCTAATGCATCATTTTTTTCACTAGCTAGAAATCACATTCCATTCATTATGTCATGCCATTTAGGATTCATTACTTATTGCATGCTATTTTGATAAGTGTTGTGATAACTATACCTAATGTTGTGATAGATTTTGTTTAAGGGATATAGAAAGTGACATCATATTTTAGTTTATTTGGTGTATGGAACCTTATGGGATGGAAGGTGATGTATCATTTGACTCAATTATTCAAAGTGAACTTGTTGTGATATGGCATGAATGATATGGAAAACAACTTCTAGTTCATGAGTTGTTATGGGCCCTTAAGGATTGGAACCCATTGAACCCTCAATTAAAACATTGAGATAATTAAATTATGGAAATTAAATGGAAATTTTTATCAAATGGAATAGAATGGAACAACAAACTTGAAAATAGAGACTTGACCAAGACCCAACTTTTGAGTTGGAAAGAGGCAGGTTCTCTAGAATTTATTGGCAATTTCTCTTATTAAAGTCCTGGCTTTAGGAAAAGGTGGTGGGTTATGACTTGGTTTTAGGAGGGTTTTGACATATCCTATGCTTTCGAGCTTTGAATCTTAAAATTGTTCCTTTCTGAGGTGTTTGTTTGGCATTATAGAGGCATTCCATCATGACGACCTCCAATCATATTCTAGGAAGGAGGCAATGAACACACTCCTAAGGTGACGGGCCATGGTCTATTGGAGGATCCTTTTTTAGTTCCATCTATGGAACCAGCTATTGTTTTGAACACATGTGTGGAGACATAATTCCATGATGGATTATTTCACTTCATGAAAAATTATTAGGGTGCACCTCAACCTTCCTTGTTTATAGAAGTGATGACATAGGTGTTTTAGAAGCAGCATCATCCCACATTTTTAGGGGATGTAAGTACATAGGTTACTAAGATGTGGCTAGATACAATGATAGAAATATTCAATCATCTTGACACGCCTTCTGAGAGGAGGGTCAATATCACCACATATATGTTACGTGGTGAATAAAATCGCTGGTGGTTTCTTCTAAAATAGGAAAATAGGCTAGGAGATATGATTTGGGCTAATTTTAAAATCTGTTTTATGATTATTCCTACACCGCGACTCTACATGAATAGTGGACTAGTGAATTCATGCATCTAGAGTTGGGCGCTATGACAGTTATGGAGTACTCAACATGCTTTACAAAGTTGTTGGGTTTTGTGCCAACGTACCTTAAGGATGAGTCATACAGAGTGAGATACTTTGAGGAAGGTCTAGGACATGCTATCAGATCTCAAGTAAACATGTTCAAGTTGATCTCTATCACTAATATTGTGAATCAAACACTGACTATAGAGTGGAACCTGAGAGAAGTTGGGGACGCAGAGCAGGCAGTGTTGTTTCTCAACCCATTGGTTCAATGTCTTCAGGTAGGAAGCATCATATTGAGTATTCACATGAGATAAGTGTGAGTTAGGTTATGTTTACTAGTAGCTTAGTATTCTGTTATCGGTGTGGCAATAGATTCCTCATAAAGAATCAATGTGTTCGTGATCTAGTCGAGTGATGAGATTGTAGAAAGATAGGACATGTGCAACATTTATACAGGACCTTCCCTCTAACTGTGAGTGGTAGGGGTTAACACTAACACTAGGTTCAGGAGTAGGTTCCTCAGATCCATTTTTGTAAGGGATTTGGAGTAGTGTTGTTCAGTCAGGATAAGGAATTGGTGGTCATGGATGAGGCATCCAGACACCATTTATATCGAGACATCAGAGTGGGCCTACTTATGGTAGTGAGGTTATATCACATGGACATGGAATAAGAAAAATCTATTCTATACATCCCATCCCCAAGGATCAGGGTGTCGGACCGTCTATAGAGAGAGGTACAATCTTTGTAGCCTTTATTATTTCATCTACTATTTTTGATACAAGTGCATCTCATAGTTTTATATCTGCACCTATGGTGAAAATCCTTGGTCTTGTTGTTTTGTCTTCTGAGAGTGTTATGACACTATAAAATCCATTGTGAATTAGAAAGGAGGATGTGCACTAGTGTAGGGATTTCCCCCTCAAGGTTGGTGGGTGTCACTCCATCTGGGATCTTTATGTTCTTGAGATGATAGGGGTTGACGTCATACTCATGATGGATTGGCTTGTAGCTTATCAATATTACATTGAATGTTATCACCGAAGGGTGTATTTTACATCACAATAGGGTACATTTTATACTCACAAAGGAGAATGAGATGTCCAGGCGATCCAAGACATATCACAACATCATGGGTTAGGTGAGATGATAGCCTAGATCTCTAGTTTGTATCCAGATGATCAGGGAGTGAGTTATGTGTAATTTTCTCAAGTGTTTGAGCACTTCAAAGACAAATTACTAGATCAATTTTTCTGATTTACCTCCTGATAGAGAGGTTTAGTTCTCCATCAAACTAGATATGCAGCTACACCAGTATCCATTTCTTCTTATAGAATAGCTATGGAAGACTTACAGGTACTCAAGAGGTAGCTGGTGGATTTAGAGGAAAATGGGTTTATTCGGCCTGTTAATTCTCCATGGGGTTCATTGGTCCTTTTGGTGAAAAGGTATAAAAAACTATTACTCTATGTGTGGATTATCATAAGTTGAATTAGCTAATAGTTAAGCATTGATATCCCTTTCCATGGATATACGACCTGTTTGATCAACTTTGAGTAGATCGAGAGTTCTTGAAAATTGATTTGAGGTATGAATATTACCAAGTACGTGTTTGACATGCATACACACCTTGTATAGCCTTTTTTAGTAGGTATAGTCTATACAAGTATATAGTTATATCTCTCAGTCACATGAATGTGCCAGTGGTTTTCATGGCGTTGATGAACCGAGTGTTCCATCTTTACTTGGATTTTTGTGGTGGTTTTCATGGAATATATCTTGGTGTATTCTCACAATCGACATGACAATACTAAAAACCTTTATATCATTTTGGATACACTAATATGGCATCAGTTATATACTAATCTCACAAATTGAAACTTTTGGATGGGTCATATTCACTTCTTAAGTCACATTATCTCGGAGATAGGAGTATCAGTTGACCCAGATAAGGTGAGAGATATGGTTTCCTAAAAGAAGGCTAAGAATTTTTTTGAAATAAGAAGTTTCTTGGGGATAACTAGATATTACACGTATTTCATATATAATTTCTTGTTCTTAGTAACACCACTTACGTACTTAACTAAGAAGGGTGTGAAGTTTGTATGGTCAGATTCATGTGAGATAGTCTATTAGGTGCTGAAAGGGAGATTTACATCAGCATCGGTCCTGATATTTCTAGAGTAGGGAAATAGATTCATTTTTCATTACAACGCATCAGGTATTAGAATCAGAGTAGTGCTGATGCTGGGGGATAAATTCGGGGCATACGAGTCTCGAAAACTGTGGCCACACAAGAGAAATTACCCTACACATGATCTTGAGTTAGCTATTTTTGTTCATTCTTTGTATTTTTAGAGACATTAATTACTGGGAGTGGGTTTTTTTGTGACATGGTCCACAAAATCCTCAAGTATATATTTACTCAGTGTGATCTAAATTCGAGGTAGTGAAGGTGGGTTGAATACCTACAGTATTTTGAATTTAGGTTCATCTACATGCCTGGTAAAGGAAATGCAGTGCCTAATGCATTGAGCAGTAGGAATCAGTTATAGGAAGTTCAACAGGCTAGTAGTGAATGGAATATCATGGAATTATTCTCTTACATGCACTTAGAGTTGCATGACATACAAGGACAAACTAAACTATAATCTTTAGTTTTGACCTATGCCCTATTGGATAGACTGAGGATGATGTAGATGTCAGATTCATTGGGCCTAGTCCTATTGGAGAGTGTGGTAGGTGAAAATCCACTTCCTAGTTGGATTGTATTCAAGGATGATATTTTGTGTATCCATGGTCGCATTTTGGTTCTAGTGGACATACACGAGGAATTGATGTGGGAATTTCATGCTCAGCATGGGCAGTGAAACTTGGAGTCACCAAAATGAATCATGACTTGTGATGTCATTAATGGTGGTTGGGACTAAAAATAGATGTATCTAATTTTGTTATGATATGGTCCACCTATCTTCACGTGAAGTAGGAATATTAGAAACCAACCAGACTTTTATAGTAGTTTTTGATTCTTGAGTGGAAATGGGATGATGTTACGATCGATATTTTGACCGGTTTTCCATGGTCACCTTGAGGTAATGATGTTGTATGGATTGTTCTTGACATAATAATGATGGGTTTTCATTTATTTTTAATCAAGTAGAATTTTTGTGTTGATGAGATTGGGAGGTTGTATATCCATGAGATAGTATGACCTCACAAGGTCCCTCTCACTATCATTTAAGATAGGGACACCCACTTTACATCTTGTTTCTAGAAGAGTTTGTAGAGGGCCTTGGGTATAAAGGTACTTCTGAGCACACTATATGACCCTTATACTGATGTTTAATCGGAGCATACAATACAAGTTCTAGAGGACATGATGCGAGCATGCGTCTTGGATTTGGGGGCTCCTGGGAGAGGCATATACCCCTTGTTTAGTTCACTTACAATAATATTTATCAGGTGATGATACATATGGAACCTTATGAATAATTGTATGGTAGGCCATGTCGATCACCCCTATCTTGGTTAGATGTAGGTGAGGTAGCTTTATATGGACCGCGTATCATCAATGAGACTTATGAGCATGTCAATATGATTTAGAAGTAGATGGATATTTCATAGTCTCAACAGAAACAATATGCTGATCATCATTGATGATCTCAAGACTTCGAGGTCAAGGATTGAATTTTCTTATGAGTTTTATCGAGGCTGGGACACAAGAGGATCAGGATACAGGGTAAGCTTTCACTGTGATATGAAAAGGATATTTGAGATTCTAGAGAGAGTAAAGTCAATAGCCTATCAGTTGCAATTACGTCAAAGGTATCGATCCATGCACTATATCTTCTACATATCTCAACTATTCCTCTATTATTCAGACCCATCCCATGATTTTTAGTCCAAGTAGGTTGAGCTTTAGGTAGATGTTCCCTTTGAGTAGCATCTAATTTGTATCATTGATAGGAACACGAAGGTTCTCTGATCCTATTCAGTTCCTTTGGAATGGGTTTTATGGCATCACAGTTGTTTACAAAATGAGACTTGGGGGTGGGAGACCAACGTACATGCTCAGTGGTCGAAGTTTTTCTCATACGGATCTTGAACACCCTTGAGAAGGAAGCTCAGGGGTAAATTTATTTAAGGGAGAATATTGTAAGAGCCCATGTTTTCGTATGATGTACATATCCCTCATTTTTTAGTTAAAATTATTGAATATGGCCTAATGTGAATTCCCTTTGATTTCATGGAAGTTTCAAGGGTGTTTGGGGTTAGTTTGGAGCCCATAACCCATGTTTTTGGGTGGAAATGGCCTCATGTATGGTTAGTAAAAACCATATAGGGATGGTCGTACAGTTTGAAGAAACTGTGTGAGAGGAGGTGCACATCCATTCTATCAGCTCTGAAATTATGGCAGTGGATAATTTCACTATTTTTGCATGTTTAGTAAACTGTGTGGGTAAATTGTGTTCTATAGCCCTATTCTATAGGTTCCCATGTATAGTTTACACAAGGTTGGGAAAATCGTGCATATAAACCATGAAACCCCTTTAATTTTGGAAAATTTAAGAATTTTAAATTAAAATAAATTGTTTTATAATACTAATTTTCATTTCTTTTAATGGACATATAGGGAACCCCTTTGAAGCTCTCAAATGTGAATTTTCTAGGATTTGAGCTCAATCGTCCATATGATCTCTAAATAAATGGTCATTCAACTCATTGGATCTATAATGGTAAGTCCTAAATTCCTTTTTATCCATTCTTGGTTCTTATGGATATCAGATTTTCTATTTGGATTTATGATCATATTCCCTAATTTTAGGTCCTTCATCTATTCTATAGATTTCTCATGATCTAAGTCAAATCATGAGTTGATACTGGATGAAAACTTGACTACTGAGCTAAGGTAGGTGTTCTATACTTTTCCCATCTATTTTGGTGCTTTATTAGGCTATCATTCATTGCGTCTCCCATCATAATTTCCAGTTTGACCACAAAATTGAACCGATTAATTGATTTAGATGTAATCGAACTTGTTTGGGATGCCCTTAGGTTCTGTTGTAAGGTGATCATAGCCATTTCCCAAACCATGGCCACCCATGTGGAATTCCTTAGGAAAATACCCTGATGTGCCTTGGTTGAACCACATGAGGTGTGAGTTATAATGCTTTCCAATGTTTAGGAAGCCCTATTATATCTAAATGGAGTTTAATTACTTCTTTTGGAGATGTCATTACTCCTTTCTAAAATTTATATTGATATTCCATGTTTAAATTGGTTTGAACAACATGTCAGAATTGTAAATAATGAGTGGGTAAACTCCTTGGTATCTTTGAGTTGAATTGGGTGTTATGAGTGGGTATACTCATAATGTGAATTGAATGTAAAATGGTAATGTGAGTGGGTATACTCACATAGATGGAAATGAAAAATGGTATGAATGGTAAATGTATGAATAGATTCCTTGGACATGATCCTTGGATCTTGAATGAGGTAGTGGATTCCTTGGTTAGATATGATACTTTGGTCTTTCTTCTATAGGATTCCATGGGATTTTCTAACCCTTGGATTTGGCATGCTTGGACTCACATAGGATGTGTCCAGTGTCACATGTTCCTAGGAATCTAACTAGTGCCTATAAAAGTTTCCATATAAATGCTTTTTGGACTCAACTAGGATGTCTTGGTCTTTGAAACCTTGTATCCATCCCTTCGTGGTCTGAAACTTTGTATATATAGCACGATCATGGTTTTTGTGATATGTTTGGATGAACAGCTCGTCCATTGTTGAAATGGAACCTGGGTTTATATGATAAGGTCTTGGTGGTATGACATGTTTGATTGAATGGTAAGTCCATGTTATTTATTTATTTATTTCTTGTAGCTACCTTGTTATTAGAGCATGAGCATGTTGTGCAGGGAGCCTTGTAGAGGATATGTTAGTGTTTCAGTTTTAGTAGATACATGCCATGGAAATTTTTTCTTACTTTTACTTCATACATGTTTACCTTTACACTACATAGATTATTATATTGCACAACCAGGATTAATATAGAACTTTGGGTGATTACTTGCTGGGATCATATCTCACATCCTATTTGGGCACTTTTGTGTACCCAAATAGAATATTTTTATGTAGGTAGTGGTAGGGATAAGGGACCATAGTACTAGGGTTGAATTTTGTGCCAATATTAGTGTATGGAAGCATGATATTGAGATGAGGCTCATGATGATATTTGGAGATAACACCTTTGGTTATTTTTTTCATTTTGGATACATGTATTGTAATACTTTGTTGTGTACTTTTTTTGTCTATTTTCTTAGTCATATGACATGTATCATCATCATCATCTACATATGAGATTTCTTCTAGATTTTTTATATATTTTTGTCATGTTTACATATTAGTTGTCTGCATGTTGTATCTTCTTCCACTATTGATATGTTATTGATATTCAATTCTATATACTCTGGTAGTAAGTTTGTAGTCTCCCTACTAACACACCTAGGCCCTCACTGCTAGTCAGAAACCTAAGGCATTTGGGGAGATGCACTTGAGGCCTTATGACCCACTAGGATCAGGGCACTATTGAGTGGCATCCGGTTCTGGGAAGTTACATAAATAATGGAGATTTAACATTGAGTCTTCCACATTTAGAGAACTACTTATATAATAGCATGTATCTTCTATAACATCATCACTCTCTTAACTACTCTTGAATTATTAGTAAAATAGAATATTCTTCCACAACCTTATGTATTTTCTAAAACTTTATGATCAGGATCACTACATTTTTCTTCTCTCATATTCTCAATATTAATGAAATCTTAATGAACTCATCCTTTATATAACCAACTCTACTTTGATTAAATTGGTCTTTAAGATCCATATCTTCCACTTTATTCAATTATCTATCATCCTCTATTAATTACTTTAAAAAAATTAGATCTTTACTTAATCAATACCTCTATAAATATCAACACCAACAATATTCATGGAATTAAAAAATCTTATCTAGAATCATGACTTTAATTTCATGAATATTTTTATCATTTACTTACATATAAATATTGTAATAATGAGTTTGAATTCACAAAAAAGATCACTTGAAGTCACTTAATTCTTATACACCTTGAGGTTCATCAACGTCCGATAACAATGAAATGGTCTTCACATCCCTTCCACCTATGTTTCTACCTTTTCCTTATTTCAATCGAATAATGAAACCTTTGAATTCTTTAAACATAATCTGAAAAAGATTCTGAGTTTCTAATATACTAACTTCCATTTCTCCAACTCATGTTTGAACTCTAGGTAGATACATTTCAACCTCTTCCCAAATGATTCCTCATAACTTTAGATCCTCTACACCTCTAAACATTTTCATCTTATAATTTCTATAACTCCTCATTGACTTAAATTTTGATTACCTCATCTTTTGATGTGAAAAATATACTCATATGATCTTTATAATTCTTTCTAATCAAGAGTTTAATAATTTCTAACCTTCTAGTCTTACATGATTTTTCATTTTGTAATACCTTACATGTAAGGACCCGAACCCAGTTTCCCAGAGTCGGTGCCTTATTTTATTACATTGGCATAAAAACAAGGAATAATCATCCTGAAGGACATAGTATTTTAGTATTATTGGAAACAAGATTCATACATAAGTTAAACATTACAACTTGAAAAGAAATACAACATAGAAACTCCTTAGACAACATCCATAACTCCTAGGTTATTTCAGCAGGTCATTCATAATAAACTTCTTCATGTACAAATAAAATGAAACATAATAAAGGGGTGAGCTCAAATTCTCAGTAAGGGTAAGAAATAACGCGAAAGATAACATAAACATTAGACATGAGGAATAATTGAAAACACATCCCTCTAAAAATAAACTTGAACATAATATGGTAGAAAATGAGCTGAGTAAATATTTCCATAATATAACATAATGATGATTATTCTACTATTCAAATAACCACATGAACCATAAATAATATTTTAATAATGAGGGAATGTATAATATGGGACAACATAACCAACCCGTTGAGGCCTCGTGCCAGGACCATAAGTAATCATTTTGTCAAGGCCTTGTGCCATGACCGTAGTTTGTCTCATGAGACCTACCAATGCATAGAGGGGAAATAGAGAGACCCACCTAACACTTAATATGTACAATTAATTTCTCATATGAATGTGGATAAACATAAACAACATACACATTCATATTGAAACTAATATATGAAATGTAAATAGCTTTCCCCAAACATTAAGCAAAAACACTAACCATTTGAAGTAAAATGTTGACTGGTTTTAAGATAGCACATAAATAGACAAAATAATCATAAAACATTAATTTAAATATGGTATATGATATCATGGAATAAAAATTCAAATAATACATAATAATCAACAAGAGTATTGAAATAGATGTAGATACTCTTATAAAATCTTCGAGTAAATCTTGAGATAAATACTCTTTTACTTTGAAAAGAATATTTATTTTGGAAAAAAATTTGTATAAAACCAAAAGTGAAGTAAGAGAGTATTTTTATAATAAAATGAGTTATTTTAAAAAGATAATGGTTTCCAAAAACAGAATACAGAGTTCCCTTAAAAATATATAAGAATTTGAGAAATTCCATTGAATTAGGCTTGTATTTTTGAAACCGTTTTGAAAGATTCTTTCAAAACATGTAACTATCCATAAAATAGGGAAGGATTGTGGTTGGTGTAAATATATAGAGTACTCACATAGAATATATTAGGAGTACATAATAATATATAATAATTTCATTGAGGTAATTAGACAATGAAATTAACCCGAATAAAAATGGATGTTTGGGTGGAAAACCATTACCTTAAATCTGAATCTGTTCCCCTCTTGAACATAAAGTCCTATAATATGAAATTATAGTAATTAATAACATAATTAAGAACATATTTTACATGTATTTAATTTATCATATTTCTTTTTAGTTCATTTATATCATTATTGACAATTTATCATATCGAATTTCATCGTTCTGGAGTGTTTGTTTTCTTGATTTTCATAATTTGTTCTCTTGTTTTTAAGTAATGGAGTTCATGTGTAATGGATGTAATTATATAGAATTGAAATTACATATTATTTATGAACATAAATAATTTTTAATGTTCATTTAAATCATTTGGTTACATGGAAAAAGGATGAATCACTAAATGAATTATTAATGATATTCACTTAGATCATTTAAGTGGAATTTTGATAATTAGGAACTAGTTTGGTCTTATGATATAATAATATGTACATATACTGGTTCCTGAATATTAATTATGTTATAATACATATATTATAGTCTGGTTCAACCATAAAAATGGTTTCATGATTAGTAATTAAGGAGAAATTGAAGAATGAAACTTCGTTGTCCACAAAGGCTATAAATTGGAACCTCATGGACGTTGATTTCATTTATAAAATAAAAGGGGAGAGAGAGAGGTTATTCATGACGGTTAATCCATTCACATGATATAATTACATTATATATATGATAATAGAGTTATCATGTTCATTTGAATAGATTATGTGAGGAGAGGAAAAGAGAAGAGATGAAATTGAAAATAAAAGAAAAGTTGAGAGATCCCTTATGAAAATTCGATAGCCTAACGACGTCGCTTAAAATTTCATAAAATGAAATGATGAGATAAAAAGGGTATCTCATAATATGGAAATAAAAATTATAGTAAGAGGAATACATAAAATAAATCTCCAACATATGAGAATGAAAATTCAAAGAGATAACATAAAAGAAGTGTCGACTAAAAGAGGAGGGTGAAGGATTCCCTTGCCTTGTAGAGTAACTCCTAGAACATGAAGGTTGGGACCTTGGGGGATTAATGAAACCTTGGGATGACTACTAGAGAGATAAAGTCACCATATATTAGAGGATGAGGGATTTGGAATGAAATAAAATGAATGTATGAGTGGGTATTTATAGAAAAAGAGAAATATTTTTTTAATAATTTCAAAGGGACACCTCATTAGTGGTTTTTTCCAAACCATGGGATTTCCCATGGTATTTTACCATGGTTTTATCCAATTGGGACACCTAATGTTATATTTTACTGTACACAAGTCTACCAGACTTTTATTATGTCATTATGATGTCATTAAACTACCGAAAACTCAAAACAGTATTTTTACTATTCCCGGAAAATTCAAGTATTTTAGAAAAATCTCAAAAATTCACCCCTACCATTTTTTGACGTGTAGAATTAAAAAAATAACTCCATTTTTCAAAAATAATTTTCTAAATATTATTAATTTAATTTTTAAATAAAATCATAGTTAATTCAAAAAATAACAATTTTAAGGTATAATTAGTTTTATATCTTATTGAAAAATTAATTAAGATCTCATTATCTTATTACCTTAAGAAAATAAAATAATATCATTATTTACTATTCATAAGGTTCATATTACTATTCATAAGGTTATGTTATTATTCACCAAAAATCAAGTTTGTTCTGTCAGACTCCAAATGACTTACTGGTCACAACTCTAGATGACAGTTTTTCGAAATTCAAAACATAGCTGAGGAAAAGTTGTGTTTAATGGATAGATTATAAAATGAATTCAATATTTATTTTCAAAACCTAGGGGTGTTACATTCTTCCCTCCTTACAGAAATTTCATCCTCGAAATTTATAAAATTTTACCTAAAAATATTTGGGTATGTCTTCAACATAAGCTCCTCAGGCTCCGATGTTGCTTCCTCCATCTTATGGTTCCTCCAAAGAACCTTTTCCAAACGAGTTGTCTGATTTCTCAATACATGTTCTCTGGTGTCAAGAATATTGATAGGCTCTTCACAATAAGACAGATCGACCTCATGTTCTACTTCTTCATAAGTGAGTACATGTATTGGGTCTGGCATGTATTTTCTTAACATTGACACTTGGAACACATTGTGAACTTTGGAGAGACATGGCAGTATTGCCATATGGTAAGCTATGAATCCAATTCGGTCCAGAATTTCAAAAGTTCTGATGTACCTGGGAATTAATTTTCCCTTCTTACCGAATTGTATAATACCCTTCCATGGAGATACCTTTAATAAAATGTGATCTCCGTCTTGAAATTCCAATTCCTTTCTTCAGTTATCAGCATAGCTCTTTTTCCTACTTTGAGATGTTTTGATATGGGTTTGGATAATCTTCACCTTTTTTGTTGTTTCCTTAACAAGTTTTGGGCCTACAAGCTCACTTTCACCAACCTCATACCAGTAAGTTGGTGTATGACATCTCTTTCCATACAACTCTTCATATGGTTCCATCTAAATACTTGAATGGAAGTTATTGTTATAGGAAAATTCTAAGAGAGGTAAATATTGGTCCAACATGCCTTGAAAATCAAGTGAATAAGACCTCAACATGTCTTCCAAGGTTTGAATAGTCCATTCTGATTGTCCATCAGTTTGTGGGTTGTAGGCAGTGCTCAAATGAAGATCAGTATCTAGGGCATTCTGATGACTCTTCTAGAATCGTGATGTAAAATGGGGATCCCTATCAGAAACAATTGACTAGGGTACACGATAAAGTCTCACAACTTCATTAATTTATAGTCTTGCTAAACATTCAAGTGGTAAATCATCTCTTATAGCAAGAAAATGTGTGGATTTTGTAATACGATCAACAATGACCCATATCACATCATTCTTTCTTGGAATCTTTGGTATCCCTATGAAAAATTCTATTGTAATATCATCCCATTTACACAAAGTAATAGGAATGGGCTGCATGACTCCTCCAGGACGTTGTCTTCCTATCTTCACCTGTTGACAAAACAAACATCTTGACATGTAATAAGTAATCTTCTTCTTCATGTCCCCCCCCCAAATGTTCCTTTAGATCTCTAAACATCTTTGTGCTACCAAGGTGTATAGAGAAATTATATCTCTAAGCATCATCCAATATCTCCCTCTTTAGCTTAGGAATAGTGGGAACACAAATCCTCATTTCAAATTTCAAAATTCCACCTTCATATGTGACGTCAATCAATTTCCCATCATTTATAGCTTTAATTTTCTTTTGAAACTCCTCCTCATCAGTATGAGAACATTTTATTCTTTCCAATAAAGAAGGTTTGGCAACCATTTGAAAAATTATTGATGTGTTTCCTTCCTTGATAATTCCCATATCCATATTTACTAGATCCATGAACATAAGATCCCTTTATACTCTCATCTTGTTCAGAATTCCATAGTCCTTTCTACACAAAGCACCTGTCACCTTATTTGCCTTCCTCGGGTGGTAGTGTATTTTGTAGTCATAGTATTTGAGTATCTCAATCCATATCATTTGTCTCATGTTGAGTTCTTTCTGTTAGAATATATATTTCAAAATATTATGATCAGTATATATCTCACATTTTTTCCATAGAGGTAATGTCTCCAAATCTTCATAGAAAATATTACCATTGCTAACTATATATCTTGAGTTGGATAGTTTTTTAAATTAATTTTCAGCTACCTAGATGCATAGGCAATCACTCAATCATTCTGCATAAGGACACAACCAAGTCCTTTATTTGATGTGTCACTATAGATAACAAACCCATCATTCCCTAATGGTAGGGTTAGGATCAGATAATTCACTAACCTCATCTTTAATTCATCAAAACATTCTTCACATTCCTTGGTCCATATGAAATTAACCCCTTTTTAGTGTAAACTTGGTCATTGGATTGGCTAAACATGAAAAGTTCTGATTGAAATGCCGATAATAACCTGTTAAACCAATAAAACTACGTACCTCATCTATGTTCATCGAAGTAGGAAATTCTTGCATTGACTTTGTCTTCGCAGGATCTACTGATATTCATTCCTTAGATACAATGTGTCCTAGAAAGGAAACTGATTGGAGAAAAAAATCACACTTGCTAAACTTCCCATATAATTTATTTCTTCTAATTGTCTTCAGAATAGTGCGCATGTGATTTTCATGATCTTCATGGATTTTTTAGTATACCAGGATGTCATCAATAAACACCACCACAAAGTCATCAAGATATTCCTTGAAAACTCTATTAATCATATCCATAAAAATAGATGGTACATTAGTTAGTCCAAAAGGCATTACTATAAACTTGAAATGCTCATACCTGGTTCGGAATGCTGTTTTTGGAATGTCTTCCTTCCTCAAAAGCAACTGATGATATCTAGATCGAAGATCAATCTTCGAAAAATATTGGGATCTATGAAGTTGATCAAATAAATCATCAATTCATGATAGTTGATACTTATTATTTATTGTAATAACATTTATTTCATTGTAATTGATGCACAACCTCATGGATCCATCTTTCTTCTTGACAAAGAGGACAGGGGCTCCCCATAGAGAAACACTGGGTCAAATAAATCCTTTATCACTCAATTACCATAGTTTTTTCTTTAGTTCCACTAACTCCATAGTGGAAATTCTATAAGGGGTATTTGATATGGGTCGTGAACTAGGAATTAAGTAAATGTAAAACTCAATTTTCCGCTCTGGAGGATGTCCAGGTAAATCCACTGGAAAGAGGTCAACATATTCTTATGCAATAGGTACATATTCTATCTATACATTCATCTCCTCACCCATATTAATTTCATTCCCTTACTCCCCAATAATTGAATTCAGTAGAGCTAATAGTGGTGGATCTAGATGAGAATCAAATGGAGAGGATTCTGCTCTAAAAATAAGGGATTCTACACCATTATAAAAAATTATAACTTCCTTCTTCTTGCAATAGTTCTTCAAATCATAATTTGATAGTCAATTAGTACCGAGAATTATATCATTGTCAACCATTGGTATGATGATAAGGTTATAAACTATTGCACGTTTATGTTTCATGAGGGGGACTAATCGACACTCCTTTGTTGCAATGATACATCCACTAGGAGTTTTGACTGATAACTCCTTTATTAAATCAAATTGGACTTGTCTAATTTTCTTAGAAAACTGGGAAGATATAAATGAATGTCAGGATCCAGAATCAAATAAATAATTGGCTAAGTTTGATGAAATGATCAATGTACCTTCCACCACTTCATTAGGAACTTCAACCTCTACAGTTGTGACCGCATGGCCTTTCTCCATTGACCTTCTTTGGGGAACATTTCCCTGATTCTTAGGACATTCATGTGCATAATGTCCCATCTCCCAAAAATTATATCATAGAACATTGGTTGCTTCTTCCTTCACCATACAATCCCAAGATGGGTGGATTTTTCTCCACACTTGTAACAGACTCCCATTCCCTTCATTCAAGGTCTAGGGTGTTTCTTCCCACAATTACTTCATGATGAAAATTCAACTCTTCCCTTCTTCCCCATTTCCTTATTTCTGTTCCCAAAGTTTTAAGTAGCCCTCTTCTTCTCTTGCTTTCCCTTAAAGTCATAAGACTTAGAGAATTCCTTTTTTGTCTTGATAGCACATGAAACTATGTATTAATATGATGAGAAATTCTCGGATACTAGATCACTTCAGAGGAATGGTTTCAAACCATCAAAGAATCGGTCAAATTTTCTCCTTGGATTATGTATGTAGTTTTCAAAATTCCTTGCCAGCCTTGTAAAGTTGACTTCATACTTGGAAACATTTTCATCCTCCTTCTGCCACAGATTCAAGAATTGCCTCTCCATATATTCTTGTTGTTCACAATGGAAATATTTTTCTAATAATATTTCATTAAAATACCTCCATTCCATATCTTCTATTTCTTCCTCCTCCTTTGTGTTTTGGATTAATGACCACCACTGATCCGAATCTCCCGTTAGATGATAAAATTCCATGACAACCTTCTCTCTTTCATCACATCACAAAGCAAGAAATGTCTTCTCAAGGGAACTTATCCACTGCTCAGCTACAAATGGCTTTGTAGTCCCATTGAATGATGGAGGCTGTTGTCTCATAAAGTGATCTAACATAGATCCTCCATGTAGTGGATCTGGATTCTATATACAAGTAAGGTTATCATTCATAACCTGAGTAAGTTTTCCCAGTATTGTTATAAGTTTCTCAGCACCAGTCACAACACTAGAGCCAACATCATTATCTTGCATCAGAGGGAAAATCATATGCGCATTCGTGCGATTTCCATTCCTTCCACTAGGCGCCATTTCAAAATAATGGCATACACAAGATTAGGGTATGAATCATAATTTATAATGTCAATGTAGAAACATACTTAGCATAAATCAAAATTCTATGCATAGATAATCTCTTAATCATAATCATGGTATATTTGAGGAAATATTTACATTTAAATCCTTCATAATGGATTTTAAAGTAAATGTGAATTATCCTAACCATATCCCCCAGGAGTTTTGTAACCAAGAGTGAAGAAAGACCCATTGTCGTGTACCAGGATACCCCGGTTCAAGCCCGAAACTCATTATCAGAGCTTTCACTCCTAGGTACATTTGTACCAGAGCCACCTCTACCTGCTTGTATTAAGACAGGGATGTATTGCTTTAAATATCCATATAATCTATTTCTTACCAAAATACCAAGACGTTCTTGTATGTTTATCCTAAAATAATATCTTAGGGAATCTTACCTAATCTATGTTTTCTAAATCTAGTTTCTATATTTTCTACTAAACTTCCTCTGATACTAACTCTAAGGACCCGACCCCAATTGCCCAGATCCATTTCCTTATTTGATTACATTGGCATACAAACAAGAAATAAGCATCCTGAAGGACCAAGTAGTTTAGTATTATTGGAAACAATATTCATACATAAGTTAAACATTACAACATGAAAAGAAATAAAACATAGAAAATCCTTAGAAAACATCCATAACTCCTAGGTTATTTCAGCATGTCATTCCAAATAAACTTCGTCATGTCCAAAGAAAATGAAAAATAATAAAGGGGTGAGCTCAAATGCTCAGTAAGTGTAAGTAATATAGTGGAAGATAACATAAACATTAGACATGGTGAATAATTGAAAACATATGCCTCAAAAAATAAACTTGAACATAATATGGTAGAAAATGTAATGAGTAAATATTGCCATAACATAACATAATCATGGGTATTCTACTAGTCGAATAACCACATGAACCATCAATAATATTTTAATAATGGTGGAATGCATAATGTGGGACAACAAAACCAAACCATCGAGGCCTCGTTCCAGGACCATAAGTAATCATTTTGTCAAGGCCTTATGCAATGACCGTACTTTGTCTCATGAGACCTACCGATGCACCGAGGGGATATAGCGGGCCCGAACTGACACTTAATATGTCCGATGCATTCATCATATGAACTAGGGTAAACATAAAATACATACACATTCATATTGAAACTATTATATGAAATATAAATAGCTTTCCCCAAACATTAAGCAAAAACACTAACCATTAAAAGTAAAGGGTTGAATGGTTTTAAGATAGCACATCAATAGACAAAATGATCATAAAACATTAAATTAAATTTGGTAGATTATAACATATAATAATAATCCCAATAATACATAATAATCAACAATAGTGTTGAAATAGATGAAGATACTCTTAAAAAATATTCGAGTTAATCTTGAGATAAATACTCTTTTACTTTGAAAAGAATAGTTCTTTTGGAAAAAAATTTGAATAAAACCAGAAGTGAAGTAAAATATAATTTTCATAATAAAATGAGTGATTTTAGAAATATAATTGTTTCCAAAAACAGATTATATATTTCCCTTGAAAATAGATAAGAATTTGAGAAATTTCTATGAATCGGGCTTGTTTTTTGGAAACAGTTTTGAAAGTTTATTTTAAAACATATAACTATCCATAAAATAGGGAAATATTTGGGTGTGTAAATATATATAATACTAACATATAATATATGAGAATTAAATAACAATACATAATAATTTCATTGAGGTAATTAGATAATGAAAGTAACTAGAATGAAAATGGAAGTTCGGGTGGAAAATCCTTACCTAAAATCCAAAGGTGTTACCCTCTTGAACTTAAGGTCCTGGAATATAAAATTAGACTCATAAATAACTTAATTAATAAATTATTAGACATGTATTTAGTTTATCATAATTATTTTTAGTTCATTTATGTCCTTATTGATAAGTTATAATATCGAATTTTGTCGTTTCGGAGTGTTCATTTTCTTGATTTTCATAATTGGTTCTCTTGTTTTTAAGTAATGGAGTTCATGTGGAATGGATGTAATTATCCAGAACTGAAATTATATATTATTTATGAACATAAAAAGGTGATAATGTTCATTTTTATCACTTGGTTACATGTAAAAAGGATGAATCATTAAATGAATTTTTAATGATATTCACTTAGATTATTTAAGCGGTATTTTCATTATTAGGAACAAGTTTGGTCTTATGATTTAATAATTTGTACATATACTGGTTAATAAATGTTAATTTGGTTATAATACATATATTATAGTTTGTTACAACCATAAAAATGGTTTCATGACCAGTAATGAAGGAGAAATTGAAGAACGAAACTTCATCATCCACAAAGGCTATAAATTGGAACCTCATGGACGTTGATTTCGTTTATAAAATAAAGGGGGGGGAGAGAGAGAGAGGATATTGATGTTTTTAGTCCATTCACATGATATAATTATAGTATATAGATTATACTGGAGTTATCATGGTCATTTGGACAGAGGATTTGAGGAGAGGAAAAGAAAAGAGATGAAGTTGAAAATAAAAGAAAAGTTGAGAGATCCCTTATGAAAATTCGGAAGCTTAACGACGTCGCTTAAAATTTCATAAAATGAAATGATGAGAGAAAAATGGTATCTCATAATATGGAAATAAAAAGTACAATAAGAGTAATAAATAAAATAAAAATACAACATATGATAATGGAAATTTAGAGAGATAACATAAACGAAGTGTCAAGTAAAAGAGGAGGGTGAAGGATTCCCTTACCTTGTAGAGTAACTCCTCTAACTTAAAGGTTGGGACCTTGGGAGATTAAAGACACCTTGGGATGACTTAAATAGAGGTAAAATCACCATATATTATAGGATGAGTGATTTGGAATGAAATAAAACGAATGGATGAGTGTGTATTTATAGAAAATAGAGGGCGTTTTTTAATAATTTCAAAGGGACACCTCATTAGTGGTTTTTGCCAAAACATGGGCTTTACCATGGTATTTTTCCATGGTTTTATCCACTTGAGACACATAATGTCATATTTTACTGTAAAAAAGTATATGAGCCTTTTATTATGTCATTATGATGTCATTAAACTATCGAAAACTCAAAACTGTATTTTTACTATTCATGAAAAATTCAAGTGTTTTAGAAAAATCCCAAAAATTCAGCACTTCCATTTTTCGACGTGTATAATTAGAAAACGAACTCCATTTTTAAAAAATAATTTTCTAAATTTTATTAATTTAATTTTTAAATAAAATCATGGTTAATTCAAAAAATAAAAATTTTAAGGTATAATTAGTTTTATAGCATATTGAAAAATTAATTAAGATGTCATTATCTTATTACCTTAAGAAAATAAGATAATATCATTATCTAATATTTATAAGGGTCATATTAATATTCATAAGTTTATGTTACTATTCACCGAAAATCAAGTTTGTTCTATCATACTCCAAATGACTTACTAGTCACAACTCTAGATGACAGTTTTTCGAAATTCAAAACACAGTAGAGGAAAAGTTGTATTTAATGGCTAGATTATAAAATGAATTCAATATTTATTTTCAACACCTTGGGGATTTACATTATAGGTTCATCTCAATGGTTTTCTTTCATAACTTTTATTCATTGGAGTTATTCATTAACTTTAGTGAATCCTTCAATATTCACTTCAAATCTTGAACTTCATCAGTAAAAAATAACATAACATTATATTCTCAACACGAGATTCCTAAAAAACTATTTATTTAACTCTAAGTCATATTTACTAGATAAATCAATATCATAATTCTCACTTCCCCTTTGTATTTATTTATTTATCTCTCCTATAATTTCATTTGATCTTATCAGTCGAAGTAATGTTTAATTCAATGAAATATTATTATAGCCTCATCAAACATAATTTATAAACCCTTTAGTTAGTTTATCCTTTATAGATATCATATCCACCTCATAATTTTATTATGTTACAACTCATCATCTATAGCTCAACATTTTTTAGTACACCTCCCAAATTATTTAACACAAAATTTTGGCTAAGTAAAAAACTTACATAAGAAATTAAACTTCTTTTGCACCACTTTTGTAGTATCCAAAAATCATACACATCATATAAGGTTTTTCCCTTAAACACACATTCAGTCTCCAACACCTTAATAGATGATGCTTACATAATTCCATACAATTCTTACATTCTTCATATTTTGTATTATGAAAATCTGTAAAATTTTTAGAAAAAACCCAAGATTTGTACTTTTTTCCAATGACTCTTAAAAAATGTATAAGATAAATCTTATGTTTCATCACTTTATAAATTATACACACACACACACACCACACATACTTTAATATCCAAAAAACATAATTTTTTGATCAATTGTATTCAAAGTTATTCCAAAGATCAATAGGTAGTTAGTAGATAATATCTTATAGATATCTCCATAATCATTCTAGAACAACTTCTTCAATAGTCCAAAACATGATAACATCTGTGTTGGAATTGGAATTATAGAACCAACTATTTATAATTTTATTAAATGTAAATTTGAGGATTTTTATATTAATAAAGACATATTATTAACAATTTTTTATTGTTCTACAGTGCATTGATGTAATAATGTCCTAAGGTATATGTTTCATGGATAAGTTTATAGCAGTTCCCTACTATGATCAAAACCTTGAAATTCTATGAAAATATTCTTAAATCTTGTTTAATGGTCTAATAAAATTCTATCATGGAGAACATAGTATGTTTACTCTAAGGTGTGATTACTCATGAGAAAATGAGACTTCTTCTCATGAAGTTTTAATTTGGAAATCTTCACTGTGGAAGATTATGATAACATAATTGCTCTTAGGAATTATTTATATTTTTATTTCATCAAATATTCCTATATGTGAGTGTGTGTAATGGTATTTAGACATTAAAATTTTATTAATGCATTTCATGACTCACAAAGTTAGATTTACTAACCAAAAATGTGATTCCATATGTTTTTCAAAGATAAGTTACATTGTGTGTGTCACAAATGACATGTTATTAATAGATAAGTCCAGAAATGATTTCTCCATTCTATACTTAGGGATGTTGAAATCCTGATGCTTTGATTGGAATGGAATCGTAACCATAAATTCCATGACCACAATCTAATGATGTGTTATTTTATAATAGTCAAAAAAATATGTTTCAGGAATATAGTTAGATAACATAGTTGTGAAACCTGGTTAATAAGATATTGCGAAAAAGGGATTATATTACACAAAAATCATTTTTATGTGGTTTTCAATGTTTTTACATTAAGTAAATTCTCTTAGGTTCCTTGATCCATTTATAGATAGTATTATTTCACTTTAGGTAAGCCTGTATAATGTCAATGGGAAATAATCCTAGAGGGTCACACACTAAGTGTTTCCATTGAGCTTGATTAAATTATATTTTAATCTGATCAAAAGAATAAATATTATTCTCAAGACCAAGTAATATTCTATTCATGTTCTATTGATAATAAATATTTATTTATGAATAAAATATTTAATTAAATATTTATTTAGTCATTAAATAAATGTAGAGGAGTTAAAGAAGACCAATATCATGTCTCGTGGTGAATAATTATTTACAAGAAAGTAAAAAATATTTATCATTTTGCGTGTTATCTCACACCATAAATTAATAAGATTATTACTATTAATATATAGAATGAAGTTTGATTTGGAATATTATATTATTTAAGGACCAGTTTTCAATTAAATAATATTTTAACTTAACCCCTAGCTCTATAAATGTAAGGTTATGCCTATTGTGTAGGGTAAATCGAAAAATATAGAATTTAGAATCATTACACACAATAAAATTCTATCATGAATTATTCTTCTCATCTTCTCAAGAACGAGAAGAACTATTTTATGGTTGAAGGATCTTAAAGTGATCAAAGCGAACAATTAAAGATACTTGATTTTCTGCACTAGCACCTGAAAATCAATTGGGATCATTTTGAGCTCAAAGGTGCACATGTGGATGAATGCTAAATGGATTCTACACTTGGATCCTTATAGTGTAATGTTGGTAATCCAAAAAAAGTGTTTTGGATGATCAATATCTTCATCAAAGAAAGTTCCTAATATTAGGTAATCTTTATTCTGATCATATTTAAACTAATTATAAATTTAACATGAAAAGATCCGCTCTAGGTTTTGGGTTCTCTATATCAATATTCAATGGAAAATTTTCATTAGTCTAGGAATTTATGTCATGTACTATTTGGGAATGATCCATTGAATTGAAAAAACCATTATAGTTATTTCACCTATCAAGGAGCTTCCGCTATGCATAGAACCCCAAGTGGTATCAGAGTAGTCATGTTTAAATTTATAATTATTTCTTTTATTTTTATCTATATGTGAAATAGTTGTTAGATATTTCATTTCTAGATTATTGGTTCTTTAATATAGTTGTAATTTAATTTTTTTGACATATTAATCATAATCATTTAGTGTTTCATTTCATTAAAGGACTAAGAACTGATAAAGAATTGATGGATATGCAATTGGGATGTGCAAAGGATTATAGACGGATAGAATGGGATTACACGTCATGTATCCGGAGTACAAGATATGTACCCAAGTGCACTGCATCTAGTCATGTCTTGGGATACATTAAAAGTCAAACAGTAACTAAATGTGGTACATTTATTGCACACTGTTTCTAGACTCAGAAAACCTAGAACATGGATTCTTATATTACATGACATGTATCCAGTGTACATGTTGAGTATTTTACATGGATTAGTAGTAAAATTCAAACAAACCATGTGGTCAAATACATGGTCAAAAGTGTGTGAGAAAGGAAACCTATAAAATTAATAAAATACATGACATGTATTCGATGTACACGATGTTTTGTTCATCATTTCCCACATCTAAATTATACACCAAGTCATTTTCCATGTCAAGAAGACACACAAATTGGGGAACAAATGACATGTAGCTGGAGTACGCATTGCATTGTACCATATCTCAAGAACATAATTAATCCTTCAATGGGTTGCACATACACATGAAAGGTGTGATACATAGTGTGTAGCTAGGTAGTACACACTATGTAGTTCATCTGATGTACACACTAAATCCCCATGTGTTTACCCTAGGTACACAACAACTAAGATACATGACATGTAACTCATAAGTACATGTTGTGTAGTCTTCCAATAAAGTATAGAATTAATTACATTAAATTATTAATTATAGCATTAAATCCTTATTATATTGACTGGAACCATACATGATTGACAATTTAATATTTTTTTAATGAATTATTAAATTCTCAATTAATTTATTGTTATTATCTAAAATTATTGATTTTTTCATTTATTTTACATGAATTATATTATTATGGATATCTCCAAGATAATTGTATGGTCATTAAGATAAAATTAATTAATTAATTAATTAATTAATGCAAGTGTGTTTTTCTTAATAATAAAGAATGAATAAAATTGAATATTGTCCACTGTACTTTTGCATAAATATTTCATATGTGTGACTGATCATGATCATGACTAAGAATAGTTTATGTGTTGGCATTATTTGATTTAATTTATAGTATGTTTTTTCAATTTATAATTATTAAATTAAATATGATAGCCTTTGATTCATCACTCCCTCTATTATTATGTTGTACCTACATGTCCAAGGTTATTTATGAAATTCCCCTTAACCAATCCTTTGGTTCCCCTAACCTTCATGTGAATTATAAATTAATGTAATAAATTGAGTATCTTAAGTCTTGTTGAGCCAGTTCAAGAAATAATTGATATGATACCAACCTAGGCGATACACAAGTGGACATTTGGAATATAGTAACTCATCTTAAGACCCATACAAGGAGTTTTACCCTTGGTTATATGTTGATTTATTATTTTTTCAATAAGTCTAATGTTTTATAATATCAATATTGAGTAAGTCATTTACTTTTTTATTTCTATCTTATTCATTATTAATTTAGGAGATTCAAGACTATGATAACATAAATAAATGAAATAATATGAAAATATAAATTTTAAATAAATAGATTATTCATAAATGTTTTTATCAAACATGGTTAATCACTTAAGTAATATCAACTTAATATTTACAAGACCTATACAAGATAAAATAAGAAAAAATGTGTGCATAAAAATATTAAATACCTAAAGTATATATTAAGTAAGACTTTACCTTCAATTACTTAATCAAGAATGAAATAAATAAAACTAAGTGTTTAAAAACCATTTTTGGTACACTTACTTTTATAATGAGAGTTATTATGAATGTTTTGGGTTGATTTAACCATTTTACATAAAGATCAGTAACCCTTGATAGAATTGGTGAAACTTTAAGGTAATTGTTGAGGAAATAAAATTCAAGATTTCAGAATTGGGGAATCCACTTAATGGATCAAGGAGTTGCAATTTTGTAGTTGAAAAAGACCTGTATACCTAAATACATTCAAGTATCTTGAATAACCCTTATTTGGGTTATGGGAAAGGGAATATAGATCCTTTCCACTCTAATATCCAAGTAACTAGACATTATGAGTCTAATTGTGGGGGTTATTGAGATTTGATAAAATAGTATAAGACATAATAAAAAATTCTTCATTATATCTCACATAAATTTTAATCAATTCAAGTAATAATAATTCCCTCTCTCATAATTGTAGAAAAATGGAATGTTTTTCATCCACATTATCCCTGTGAAAAATATTATAGAAATAAAACATCATCACTAGAAGTAATTTTCAAGAGTGATTCAGACACCTTCGGGTTTTTTTATTCCATAAATAGAAATCTTATGTTCTAGAGTCATAATAACTTAATCCTCCTACTAAAGAGATGGGTGATGAAGAGTTAAATGTTTATGATATACACATATGTGACACGGTCGATGTTCATTGTTTAATGATATCATCCATGTCTATTGAACACATGAAGTATCACGAAAACATGGATTCTTATAACATTATCAAGCATCTCCATGGTATTTACCATGATACAAATAGAAAATAATGGTTTGAGATATCCCAAGAACTCTTTCATAGTAAACTTGGAGAGGTTGCACTATCTGGGACACACATAGTCATTATCATTGCATACATTGAGTGCCTAGTGGTTCAAGGTTTTAAACTCCATAATTAACTATGAACTGATCTCATTATTTCATAACTCCATCAGAGATTCTATAGCTTTGTTGTGAATTTTAATATGAAAACATTGAGAATCCTCTCTTAGATATACATACTCTTTTTTTCTATTTTGATATGCAGATGAATTATGAAAATCATTTCATCCTTATGGTGAATAAATAGAAAGGTTAGGTGAAGACATATGAGCCCAAATTTCTTCAAAGATCCCTTCAAATAAGAGATATTTCAAGGGGAAATCAAGGTATAAGGATCGTATGTATTTTGAATGTGGAAATAAGGTCCATTCGAAGAAAAATTTTAACCCATCCCAAGAAGAAAGGGTAAACTTTAGGTGTGTTTGTTGTTGAGTGAAATTTACCTATTTTTAAAAATTGGATATTAGATTCAGCTTATGGTTCTCACATATGTATTCAAATATAGGAACCAAGTATATTCCAAAATATTTACCAAGGGATGGAAGATCTATGTGCAGAAAATAGATCCAAACTAGATATTATGGTATCGGGGACTACCACCTCACTTTATCGATGTGAATGATATTGGTTTTAAAGGAATTTTAATTTTTTGATCTCTTACTAAAAATATTATTTCCTTATCCTAACTTGATACAGATGGATTTATTTTTAATTTTAGGCATAAATGTTTCTTCTTTTATAAATATTTTATTTGATATAGTGAGGCACATTTAAATAATGGTCTTTATAGGTTGTATTACAAGAAACAAGTAATGGAAATCAATAATGAAAATACTTCACATGACTCATCTAACACCAAACTTTGGCATCACCATCCAGGTTATGTAAATGAAAAAAATTTTACTAAATTACATCAAGATTTATATTTATATTTCTCTAAACTAAAACCGGTTTTTGTGTGTCACATATGTTTACATGTAAAAATTATCAAAGCTATATTTACTAGAAAGAGTTAAAGGGATAAATAGATTCTTTAATTAGTTCATAACAATGTTTTTAGATCATTTCCTATTGAAGAAAGGGGCGGGTGCTCATACTTCAAAACTTTTACTGATGATTTTAGTATATATGGATATGTCTACTTGATGAGGGTTAAATTGGATTACTTTGAGAGATTCAATGAATAAAATAATAAATTTTAGAACCATCTTCTTAAGAATATTATGAAACTCCAATAAAATTATGGTGGAGAATATTTTAATCAATATATCATTTATTATTTACTGGAGTTTGGGATTTTATCAGAACTCACTCCTTTGTATACACCTCAATGGAATGGTGTGAGTAAAAGGAGGAACCACACGTTTTTAGATATGGTGATATCAATGACGAGTCATGTGAATCATCCATTATCCTTTTGGGGATATATATTACCAATAGAAGTAAATATACTAAACCAAGTACCAAATGAACTAATAAATGGAATTCCATACAAACTCTGGAGTGGGATAAAAACCATGTTTTTGAATTTACATGTGTGGGGTTTCCAAGAATTTGTTAAGTCTTTCTTAGTTAAAAAAATAAACCCAGAGGCACAAAGTATACCATTAAATGATACCCTAATGAAATATGGGGATATTACCTATACGACCCCTCAGAAAAATGTAATAGTGGAATTAAAAACTATATTTCCTAAGAGGGAGACCATATTTAAAAGTGATAGTGGGAGTGATATATACTTTTATGAAGTCTATGTTCAAGGTATAAAAGAGTTATCATAATAAAGAATCCCACAAATCCCCATGGAAGAATATTTTCCAGAGACACAAGTATTGTGAAAGGAGTATAAGTGAGGTTAGAGAACTGGAACACTATGATTCTCAAGTCATTGAGGATGGTGTCTCATTAATAGTTGATAATTATGATCCTAAAACATATAATAAATTATTAAGTGGAACATATGTTTCCAAATGGAAAGAATATACATATTAAAAAATGGATTCCATTTACTAAAAAGAAGTATGGATTTTGTTAGATCCTCCAGTGGAAATAAATCATGTTGGTTGTAAATAGGTATTCAAGAATAAATTGGACATGGATGGACAAGTTAGTACTTATAAATTATGAATGCTTAAAAATTGGTTTAAAACATCAATTCATAGAATATGACCAAACCTTTTCCAAAGTTTCAATGCTGAAATCCATTAGAAATATAATTTCCATTGAAACTTTCCATGACTACGAGATTTGGAAAATAGATTTCAAAATAGTATTTCTTAATGGGAACCTATAGGATGATGTCTATATAACACAACCTGACGGGTTTTTCACTCAAAAGGATTCCAACAAGGTATAAAATTTTCAAAGATCCATTAATAGGTTAAAGAAAACATCCAGGTCATTGAAAGTTCATGTATTATCCCGCCCTGGATTCTGCACAATGGTTCCCTGAGATAGTTTCACACGAGACCTCAAGTGTGCATCTTCTAATTCTAGAGGATGCCAACTAGAAGAGGGCCTATGGTGTGTTAGTGGGGAGACTATTCCATCATTGATAATAATGTAGTGTAGAAATGTGTGTGTGTGTGTGTGTGTATATATATGTATATAATAATAAATAGCAGGAGAAACAATATAAAGTATTGGAAATAAAAATATTCAAACATTCATGATAAATAAACAATAAGCAGAAGATAAATAATAAACTGATACAATTGATAATAATGGTAATGTAACTATATAAAATTGATCATGCAAGGGACAAGGGATATAATCATATACCACAAGATAAGAAAATATAAAAAAAGGCCAAAAACTACTTTTATTAGAATCTCGAGCATAGGCTCAGTCCTCTACTCCCGAAACTCCATACCAGGATAATCAATCAAACATTAGAAGCCGACTACGTCCCCTTTTCTATACCTACCATCATAAATCATACATGGGTACCAAAGTCGAATAGATTTGGGTGTGAGATAAAATCTTAGTAGGCCACCACCAATGGTGTCTAGCTAAATCCATTTGTGAAATATTAAATGAATAGTGTGCCATAATTTTTAAATGCAAAGAAATAAATAAATAATTACATTTGACTAGGTTCCTCTTGTACATCCATCTAATTTACATACTTTGGTCTAATTCGTTGAGTCTAAACTGATAGATCCTACAAGGTAAAGTGAGTAGATAATGTGTAAGAAGATGGACTGTCCCCAAGCTTGTGATTGGACTTGGAGGACACATCCTTGTGTTTCCAATATTGACGATTAAATTCCCTTTTAAAAACATTCATTTAATTTTTAATGAAATTTAGATATCTTATTAAATTATCGAGATTCGCCATGATTCTTTCCATGTAAATTCTAAAAGAATTCCATGTATCTTTCTAGGGGATCGGTATGAGTCCAATGCTTAAGGAGTCTGTCCAAGGTGACCCAAAAATGAAATCTGAGTGTCACTCCAGGCATGGTGTGATAATGTCAAGATCTATCCTTCAAGTTTGTATCTGGTATCACACATAGGGGGAGAGTCTCCCTCAAGGAATAGTATAACTATTGTACCATTGAACCCATCCAATGGGTACCCCCTAGGGAATTGTTGTCACTCTTCTGGAGGTAAAACAAAAAACACATGGTGAGCCTATCCGAAGTATAACCAGTGTCTCCCCCAATGTATTTACAAAGCATTGATAAATTATAACTAAGGAATGAAGAGTCTATCCAAGGTGTCCTTAAGTCAGAACCCCTTGTATCACTATAGACACTAAGATGTGAGAAATAAATCAAGAAAAACATATATACCATGTCTTAATGAAAAGGTAATTTCCATTTAATCTGATCATTTATCATATTTGGCATATTGGTTATGGAAAACCCATTAGGAAACCCATTTATGGCATAAGGAATGGAACTTATGGCCTAACCCTTTGTCTGAATAATTTATAACATGATTTCACAAGGTAGACATGGTATTTAATTAGGTAATCCACTAATAGAATAATATGTAGATCTTATCTCATGAATCATCATTAAATTCAATTTAATTTAGGGATTAAATGCATCAACTATTAAGAAACACCCCTAAAGGGGTGTTTGAACTACTTAAGAAAAATTAAAGGTAAACCTCAAGGTAGAGCACAACCATTGGTTGGCACAAATTCAAGTAAATCAACCCAAGGGGTTGATTCTCCACCAACTCAGGTCGACAAAGGCATGATAAGGAATTTAATTTAATTTAATTAACAAATTAGAGGCGATGTTATAAGGGTCCAGATCATGTGAAAAATGGTGCATTTTATATAACATAATGAAATGAGGTAAAAAAACCTAGAACACCTACCTTAGCCTCATAGAGATTCCCTCATCTATCCTTGGCCTTTGATTTTATCTAGATTAAAAGAAATCGAAGAAACCATCAAATGACTTGAAAATAGGGAAAATGATATTGCATCAATATAGCATAATAAATAGGAAGAATGCCTTTAAATATAAGGGATAGGATCAAAGATATCACCTCAATCTTCTCGTTTCTTCTGACATCGGTCGATTTGGTTTAGGAACAAAGAAGATGGCTTGATACCTAAGAGGAGGAAGATGAAGGATTCATGCATGTAGAAAATAATGGATCCACTAGAATGAGAGGTGGAAAAGAAAAAAAATAGGTTAAAAACTAAAGAGGAGAAAATTGTGAATTTTACCCTCAAATATAGATGTTCATGGTTTGGATGCACGATTGGATAAACTATGTTCCAACCGTGTGCCAAGATACTACTTTAAGGGTAACCCTACATGATTAGGTGTACGGTTTGTTTAACTATGCACAAAACATGAAAATAATCCTATGTTAAAAATTGCAGGTGGGTTGAACGATCATGAACCTTGGGTCACACAATTGTAGACAATCCATGAGGCCACCAGGTGCCCACTATATGTAGTCACACAGTTTGGGGAAACAATTCGATCCAGGTGGCATGGTTCCTACTAACCATGCGGCCCAGTCTACCCCTTTAATTTTTGGGGCTCTGAGCTCTAAATGATCCCTAGGCACACCTAAGAAATCCTAGAATCCATTATGAAACATTAGTAGTGACAAAATTGAATAAAAAAAACAATTGTTTCATACCTTTAAGAAAATTTTAAATGTAACAAACTCCTCTCTTTAAGACAACTTGTTCTCGTGTTTCTCTTCCTGGGGTGGTAATACATCATCTGAGAAAAGGTCTGGCTAGTTTGAACGTGCATAAACTTCCTTCACATAGGTATTATCTTGTACCTGTATATGCTTCCATAACACCCGAACCAGAGGAACCAGTCTGCCTCATAGAGTCTTCATTCTCTGAACCATGATATGTATCAGATGCTCCATGATGGACACACTCACCTCCAACAAAATATCCTTGGGGTAGAACGAATGATATGAGTCAAGATAATATCATCGAAGCTAAGAAACATGGAATATGTCAATCATGGAATGGTACTTCTGAAGTAACAACAACCGATAGGCTACTGACCTGACTCTCTCCACTATCTTGAAAGTATCAATGTAATGAGGTAATAAATTTCCCTATCTTTGAATTCATCTTTGAACTAATATACGTGATACACGTAGAAAGACCTGATGTCCAACCTCAAACTCCATAGGTCTATGAAGATGATCAATATAATAATTCTTCCTAGAAAGAACTGTATCCATACATTTGTAAATCAGCTAGAATTTCTCTAAAGTATCTTGAATGAGATGGGGACCTAGTAGAACTGCATCAATTAACTCAATCCAGCATAGAGGTGGACATAATGGCATGTAGTAAAAGGCCTTGTACAGGGCCATCTGAATCATTTCATGAAAACTGTTGTTGTATGAAAACTCAACCAGAGATATATTATTTCCCATGAACCTCCAAAATAAATTATGAAAGCTCGAAGCATATCCTCAAACACTCGTATAGTCCTCTCGGACAACCCGCCAGTCTGAGGGTGATATGTTCTACTCAGGAGCACCTGTGAACCAAATGCCTTTTTTAACTTTTTCTAGAACCCTAAAGTAAAATGGGAATCTCAGTATGAAACAATAGAATGGGGAACACCATGAAGTCTCGCTATCTCTAAGATTTAAGACCTTCCTTTCTCATCAATAGATAAATTACTTTGGATCGGTAGGAAATGTGAAACCTTGGTCAGGCTGTTGGTGATCACTCATACTACATCGCTGTCTCAAGAATTTCTCAGCAAACCCATCATAAAATCCATGGTGACATCATTAATTTTCCTCTCAATAATGGATAGTTTGTATAATCTCAGTAGGTTATTGGTGATATGCATTCACTTGCTGATAGGTGGAGAACCGAGTGACAAAACATGTTATGTGCCTCTTCATACCTGGCCACCAATACTGACGGTGGATGTCTTGATACATCTTGGTGAAACAAGGATGAACTACCCATAAAAAGGAATTATGTTCCCTCATAAACAATTTCTTTATATCCCTAGGAACCCATACACAACCATGAAAGAGTAGGTTATCGCTTCCATTAACAACTCAACCAAGAGGTGGGTTCTTACCTATGATTCTCTCCCTCAAAACAAGGACCATGGAATCATATAACTACCTCATCTAGAACAACTCCAAAAGGGAAGATGTCATTTCTAGATCTACTAGATCTAGCTACCCATTATATTCTTCAACCTTCAGATGCATCTTAGAAAACAGATCAATCAAATTCCACTCATTGTTGGCCTGTTTGATGGATTGCATCTGAGTTTTCTAAATCAAGGCATCAGCTATGACATTTCTCTTACCAGGTGTGTAATAAATCTCAAATTCGAACTATTTTAGGTATTCCACCCACCTGTATTTCCTCAGATTCATGTCTCTCTATATAGATATGTATTTGAGAATTTTAGGTTCCATGTAAATAATGAATCATTCACCCAATAGATAGTACCTCCAACAATATAGAGCATAAACCACAACTGCTTTCTTGAGGTTTTGTGTAGGATAGTTCCGCTCATGGGGCCTCATATGGTGAGATACGTACATGAAAACTCGATCACCCTGCATGAAAAATACACCTATCCTGACACTTGAAGCATCACAGAAATCAATACAGCTTCTAACTGGCTCAGGCAAAATCAGGGTCAGTTCTAAAGTTTGTATTCCCTTTAAATTCTTAAAAAAATATCTCACAAGCATCAGTCTAGCAGAATTTCACACCCTTTTTATTCAAGATTGGAAGAGGAACTTCTAATCATGAGAATTCCTAGATGAATTTCCTATAATAACCATCCATCTATAAGAATCTATGTATATTGAATACATTCTTCAGATACTCCAAAGAATCCATGGTTCTCACCTTCTCTGGGTCAACAGATACTCCTACTTCAGATAAGATATGACACAAAAGTGAACCTTAATGATCCAAAAGTGGCATTTAATGATCTTTGAATATAGTTTATGCTCTCTCAGTGTATTCATAATGATCTCAAGATAGTTGTAATTATCATGTCTAGTATGTGAACAAAGTAAGAAATCATCTATAAAGACCACAAAAAAGGATCCAATATACTAGTGGAAAACTATATTCATCAAAGCAATGAATATTGTTAGCATTTTTGTCAGATCTAATGGATTAACCAAATACTCATACAAGTCATACCTACTCTGGAATGTTTTACATGATATTTCTGATGGCCTTACAGGAACCTAATGATAGCTCGACCTCAAATCAATCTTAGAGAAAACGATAGCTTATTAGAGCTGGTTGAAGAGGTCATTTATCCAAGGAAATGGATACAAATTTTTCACTATAATCTAGTTACGTAAGTGGTAATCCATAAAAAATGTAATGGTATCATCCACCTTTTTGGTGAAAAGGACATGTGAACCCAATGGAGACGTGCTGGTTTGGATAAAACCCTTAACCTCTAGATCTTAAAGATGTTTCTTAAGCTCCTATAGCTCTACAAGTTCCATCATATACATAGGAATGAACATTGGTGTCGCACCTAAAAAAATATTGATGGTGAACTCAACCTCTCTCTCAGTAGTTAAGCAATACAAATTGTAAAGTAAGACATCCTTGAAACGATCCATGAAGGGAGGAAATTCTACAAGTAGCATTCCTTGATCACTCATAAAGCGACTAGTCATTTGGGATGTCACTACTCCTAGCCCAGTATGCTTGAGTCCATCTTGACAGGCCTAGAGACCGCATTCTCTCTTATGGATATATGTTTTTTCTTCAGGTGATGTGAAAGAAACCCAATGGTGATAGAAATCCACTTGGTATTAATAAGGTACAAGAAAATATATAAAAATAATTATGTCAAAGCCAGTCATCTCAAGGATGAAGAAACTCCATAGAAAACAGTACCCACCTATTTCAAGGGAGAACCCCTTGTAATGGCATATACCCTCTGATTGAACTCCAAACAGTTTGTCAAGATTCATAACACTGCTGGAGTACTCTATCACTAGGCCCAAACTTCCCATACATAAAGTAGATAGAAAAGTGTGCAATGACCTATATCAAACATGAAAGATACTAAAGTGGAGGATACCAGAGTAGTAACTCAACTATAGATGGCCCTGGAATATGCTCCTATGGAAGAGTCTGAACTGCATAAACATGTCCTGAACCACAGCCCTAAGATGTTACCTGATTAGCCTGAGTAGTTCCACTCTACTGATACTGAAACCATGAGGCCTGAGTACCTCATCCATAACCACCTTCTTGACCCAAATGGCATGTAGAAGACCAAACTCCTACTTAAAAAGTAGTAGCAGATCCTACACATGAAGAAAGTGTTGGAATAAAACCCTGCTCACTTGGAACTGGAGGAAAGGATCAGTATAAACATTGGTGGTGACTCATCCTGCCACATGCTCAATATTCGATCAGGTTCCTCATACAGTGGGTATTTCTATGCTCTATCTCACTGTACTGGTGACACAAAATATAGTTGTTAGTGCGTGAAATATGGCTAGTACTTCCCCTATATGTAGCCTCGAAATTTCTTTTACTACCAAAGGATAAAACACTACTATTCTTGGAAGATGAACTTCCCTATTTAGCATCACCTGATTCTCTTAGGTTTTTCTCAGTGATGAGGGCCTGGTTTATGATTTTTGAAAAGGTGGTAAGCTAAAAGATGTTCAACTGCAAGTGGATGCAATAAGAAATCCCATACTTGAACTGCCTTGTAGTAGATAGCTCATCACCATATTAGGTTGGTGTGAAACACTACAATTCAGTGAAGTGGGATGAGTATTAGATCAGTGAAAGGTCACCTTGTTGTAGGTTCATGAAATTTTGATCATGATCTTTTCATAGAGTCTGAGGGAAGAAGTAGTCGAAGAAGGTTGTATTTAAGTCCACCCATACCATACCTTGATGTCGATAATCCTGAGTGAGAACATACCACCAATGCTTAGGAGAGTAACACAGTATGTAGGTCACGAGATTGATCCTCCGCTTTGGAGGTGTCTCGATGTCCTCAAAGATAGAAAACATAGCCTCCAGCCACGAATCAGTAGCATGAGGTCCACCATTACCCAATATGGTGGGAGAATGCTACTACAATAACTCATAGGTCATACCTACCATGGTAGGGGTAGTCTAGGTGCACCCTAAATTGATTTCATAAATAAAAGGGAACTATCATGGAACTGAGCATCGTATCCTAGTGTAAAATCTATAAGAGGTTCCTAGAGTGGCACTATAGATGGGTATCAAAGGTTTTATAGGGACCACTACCTCTAGAGTATTCTCATCACTGCTTTTCTAGCATACAACATGAGGTCTTTATGGTGGCATAACTCTACAATTTCCAAGAGAACACCTCAAATAATAATTATAAATTATAGAGAAATCTATAAATAAAGGATAGGTACTAGGATTACTATAAAATAAACACAACCCTATTCTTGCTTCTGGAGTCAGGTATGGGTGGTAAGAAGAACAAGTCACCAATGGATCATATGAGACAGGACATACTTCCCCCTACTTATCTTAAGTTACTTCAAGGTTTCAGGTTACACATATAAGGGGTAATTTCATTTTAGAAGTTGTATTAATTTTAATTTATTTGGTTATTATCATCATGATACAATTAATTTCTTCACTAATTCCAATTTATAAAGTCTTGGACACTTTATAAATTGAAATTAATGCATCAAGTAGTTTTATCCTAAACTTTACACCATAAAATGGGTGTAACATGCCATGGGTTGTGTTTTGATTGAATGAGAATCCATTAGAACTCACCAACCAAACCAAATAATGGGGAATTATTAGTCAATTGAACCAATTATGTCCTCATAGATAATACTATCACACAACATGGCATACAGAATAAGGCACAAGTAGAAATCAAAAGAATTATAGGAAATACACGATGAATATAAATATGGCATGGCATAATACATGAAAATTTATTCCTAAGGTTCCTAGTATGATGCATGAGTTTAGATTCCCTCATATCCTCACTCCAAGGTAGAATCCCTTAATAAAAATAATATAACATATAGAAAGAATACAAAATAATTACATTTCCAAAAAGTGAAATCCATGAAATAGTAACAACACAAGAAATAACAACATTTTATCATCCTAGGTAATTTGGGTTTCCCCTATACGTGGGGTGTCTAATCCCAAGTATAAGCTCATAACTAAATCCCAATATCTTAGTCTCTTGTATAAACCCAAACAACATGATAAAAATTAAAATTATATATAATACCACTTTTTAGCATCCTGCCCTGGATTCCACTCAACGGTTCCCCAAGACGGTGGGCCACATGACCTCAAGTGTGCCTCCCCAAATTCTATAGGATTCCAACTAGCGAAAAATGGTTAGGGTGTGTCTATGGGGAGACTATGACCTCATTGATTAGAGTGGATCATATAAATGTATATATATAATAATAAATATAAGGATCAATAATAGATAAAAGTGGAAATAACAATAATCAAACATTAAAGATAAATGAAAAATAGGCATAAGATGAATAATAAACGGTTACAACTGATGATGATGGTAATTTAACTATACAAAAGTGATCATGAAAGGGGAACATGATATAATCATATACCTCATGCTAAAAAAATATACAAAAATTACAAAAAACTACTTTGACTAGAATCTAGAGCTTAGACTTATTCCTCTACTCCCAAAACTCCATACTAGGATATTCAATCAAGTATTGGAAGATGGATGCTTCCCTTTGTCTATAATAGTAGTCATAAAATATACTAGGGTACCAAAGGTGGCCTAAGTAGGATGTGATATAAAATCTTAGTAGGCCACCACCAACAGTTTCTAGCTCAATACATTCCTGCAATATTAATTGAACAGTGTGAAATAATTATTAAATGCAATGGAACTAAATAAATAAGTACATTGGAATAAGTTACTCTTGGACACACATCCAGTTTACCTACTTTAGCCTAATTCTGTGTATATAAACAAAGGAATCCTATAAGGTAAAGTGATTGGATAATGTGTAAGAAAAAATAATACCCATAATATTATGATTAAGATTGGAGGAAACATCAATATATTCCAATACCAAGGGTTTAATTATATTTTGAAAACATTAATTTACTTTTTAATGAAATTTATATCTCTTATTAAATTATATAGAGTCACCCTTAGCCTATCCATGGAAATTTGAAGAGAATTCCATGTATCACTCTAGGGGATCGTTATGCATCCAATGCCTAAGGATTCTATCCAAGGTTATCCAGGAATGAAGTCTCGAGTGTCACTATAGGAATGGTATGATATTGTCAATATTTGTCCTTCATTCCCATACTTGGTATCACACATAGGGGATTGAGTCTCTTTTGAGGTATGGTACTACCAACGTTCCATCGATCACGTTCAAGGGGTCTCCCCTAGGTAACCAGTTTCACTTTCTTGGAGGTAAAATAGAAAACGCATGATAATCGCCTAATAGGAACATCTAGTGTCACCTCAACTTATTTACCATGAATTGATAAATTCTTACTAAGTCAGGAAGAATCCTTACAAGGGGTCCTTAATTCAGAACCCCTTTTTTCACCCTCTACTCTAAGGTGTGAGCAGTAAATCAAGAAAAACATATATAACATTTCTTAATGAAAAGGTCATTTCTATTTAATCGGATCATTTATCATAGTTGGAATATTGGTCAATTCAAAACCATTGGGAAAACCATTTATGGAATAAGTCATGGAACTTATGGCCTAACCCTTTGTTCAAATCATTTATAACATGATTTCACAAGGCATCCATGGTATTTAATTATGTAAACCACTTGTGGAATAAGATGTAGATTTTAGATCCTGGATCATCATTCAATTAAATTTAATTCAGGTATTCAAGGAATCAATTATTAAGAAACACCACTCAAGGGGTGTTTAAACTACCTAAGGAAATGTAAAGGTAAGACTCAAGGTGGAGCACACCCATTGGTTGGAATAAATTCAAGATGATCTTCCCAAGGGGTTTATTTTCCACTAACTCGAGTCCCCAAATGCATGATAAGTCATTAAATTTAATTTTATTAATAAATTAGACGTGATGATGGAAGTGTCCAACTCACAGCACAATGACACATATTATACAAATAAATTAAATGATGAAAAAAAATAAACCACCTACATTATCCTCGTATATCCCCCCTTGTCCAACATTGGCCTTTTATTTGAGCTAGATTGTGTAAAATCAAAAAATACTATCAAATTCCATGAAAATTGGGGAAATGAGATTGCATCGAGATAACACAACAGATGGGAATAGGAACTTGAAATATAAGGGAGAGGATTGAAGATATCACCTCTAGATTCCCATTTCTCCTGACAATGGTTGATTTGGTTGATGAATAAAGAAGATATTTTGATACCTAGGAGGAGGAAGATGGATTCATCATGCGTTGAGAGGAGAAGGGATCTGCTAGAATCATAGGGGGAAAGAAGTAAATATATTCAAACATTAAAGAGGGGAAAATCCATAATTTCACCCTCAAATATAGCTGCACATAGTTTGGCTGCATGGTTGGCCAAATCGTGTGCCAACTGTGCGCCAAGCCACTACATCAAGGGGCACCCTACACTATTAAGGAAACATTTTTTTAACCATGAAAAAACTATAATAAAATATTCTGGTAAAAAATATAGGTATAACACATGGTCATACGCCTTGGGTCACATGATTGTAGAAAAACTATGTGGATCTTTGGTACCTAATATTTGTAGTCACATGATTTAGGGAAACCAAGACACCCATTATTCCCCTTTAATTTTCAAGGATTTGGGCTCTGAACTAGCCCCCAAATCACTCAATAACTCCTACACTTCATTAGGAAACATTAATAGGGCCAAAAAAATAATTTAAACCAAAAAGGAATGGTCTGTACCTTTAATAGAAGTTGGTATTTTAAAATTTGGTTTGATAAATCCATAATGGAATTTGGATTTATAAATAATTCATGTGATCCTTATATCTATAAATGGTTTAGTGGGAGTGAAACAATTTTATTAATAGTATATGTTGATAACATATTACTTATTAAAAATGAAAAACTAGTCTTACAGTCAGTTAAGGCCTATTTGAATAAATTCTTCTCCATGAAAGACTTAGGTGGGGCACCATATATTCTTGGGATCAAGATCCATCATGATATATTCAATAGACTACTTAGCCTAATTCAAGGTACATATATTGACAATATACTAAATAGATTTAGTATAAAACAATCCAAGAATGTATTCTTCCCAATTTCACATGTCATTCGTCTTTTTAGGAAAATGTTTCTTCAGACACATGAGGAAACACAAGGGATGGTAAGGATTTTCTAAGCATCAAATATTGGTTTAGTCATGATTGTCATGCTATGTACAAGGATAGATGTCTCATATCCCTTGAGTGTGGTAGTAAAATATCAAGTTGACCCAGGTGACTACTATTGGATTGAAATCAAGACTATCCTTAAGTATTTGAGGGATACTAAGGATATTAGCTTAGTCTACAGAGGATATAAGTAATTATCCATCATAGGATATACAAATTCAAGGTTCCAAATAGATCAAGAAGATTTTAAATTGAAAATTAGATACATCTTCACTCTCAATGGAGGTGTTGTGAGTTGGAAGTGATCAAATCCGTTTTTGGTCATAGATTCTATAGTAGAGTCTAAGTATATTGTGGTTTCTGAGGTATCTAAATAAGTATTTTGGATATAAAACTTTATCAAAGATCTTAATATAGAACATAGTTGTAAATATATTATCAAAATATATTTTTATAATACTGTAGTGATCGATCTCACAAAAGATACAAGGTCACATTAATTGATGAAGCACATACTTTGGAAGTATGATCTCTTAAGGAATTTTTAATATATAGGTGAAGTTATAGAAAGAATAATATCCAGGGAAGAAATTATGGAAAACAATTTTACTAAATCTTTGACTCATCAAAAACATTATTATCATGTAAGGTTTAGTGGATTGAAAGTTGTAGGATGTTGGATCTAGTAAAAGTGGGGAGTTTGTTGGATTTGATGTTTTAGAACTAACTGTTTTTACTTTTATTACATGTATATTTAAATATTTAAATATTAATAAAAAAATATTATTGCATATTATTCATTGTTCTGCATGATTTTTATGTAATAATATCATATGGTACTTGTTGCATGTATAATATTGTAGCATTTCCCCACAATGATGAGAACCTTAAAATGTGATGATGATATTATTAAATAAAATTCTATATTCAAATAACATTATATGATGGGTTACATAGTATGATGACTATTAGGTGTGATTACTTGTGATTGGATGAGACTTCTTCTCATTATTTTTTCACTTTTTAATCTCCAAGATGAGAGATTATGATAATAATCCTTCCATTATGAATTCTGCATGTTTTGGTGTCATCAGATATTCCTATATGTGAGTGTGTGTAATTTTCCTTAGACTTTAAGATTATCATTAATTCATTTCATGAATCATATACAAAAATTTATAGACCAAAACCAAGTTTCAATATGTTTATGGGAAGTTGGGTACGACACAAATGACATGTTATTAATGGATAAATTGAGGACATATTTATCCCTTCCATTTTATGGAATTTGATATCTTATCCCTTTAATTGGAATGAAATTAACACATTAAATTACATGATCATGGTGTAATTACATGTTTATTTTATATATTCAAGGAAATAAATATCAAGCATATAGGTTGATGGAATAGATGTGCAACCCGCTTGGTGGGATGTTGTGACAAAGGGACTATATTACATAGTGATTGTTCTTATGTGATTGTCAACATAGCAACATTAAGTTATTTATCTTGTGTGAATTGACCCATTACTAGAAAATAATTTTGCACTTTAGGAAATTCCACCTAATTCCAACGATAAATAATCCTAGATGGCCACACACTATGTTTTTTCATTTATCTTAATTAATTTTTTTAAAAAAATTGATTACGGGAATAAATATTATTCTCAAGACTAAGGAATATTTTATTCATGTTTTATCAACGGTAAATATTTATTTATGAATGAAATATTTAATTAAATATTTATTTGTACATTCAATAAATGTTGAGAAGTTAGAAATGACCAAGATCATGTTTGGTGATGAATATTTATTTTCACGTCCTTAAATAATATTTTTCATTGCATGAGTTAGTGCATGCATCAAAATAATAATAATAATGATATTATTATTATTATTATTATTATATGGAATTGGGTTTGATTATGATTATTATATTATTTAATGGATGATATACAATTAAATAACAGTTTAACATAATCCATAACTATATAAATATATAGTTAGGTATATTGTTGTGGGTTAATCAAAAAATCGAGAACTGAGAATCGTTTCACATGACAGTCTTCTCTCTTGAATTCTTATACTCATTTTCTCAAGAAATAGAAGAAATACATAAAGAATAAAGGATCTTCAAAAAATCAAGATAGAAAACACAAGAAGATTGATTCACCGTGATAGCACCTAAAAATCAAAATGTTTCATTTGGAGGTCAAGGGAGTATGGTTGGATCACTTCTAGAGAGACTCTACACTTGGATCCTTATAGAACAACAAAGGTAATATGAAAAGGGGTTTTAGAAAATCAACATATTAACTGTATAAAGTTCTTCAGATCAGGTAATAATTTGTCTAATTATATTAAAAATAATTATAAATTTAATAAGAAAAGATCCTCTCTAGGTTTGGGGTTCTTTATGTCAATAATTGGTGGAAAAAATTCATTGGTCACAATCATTTACATCATAAATAATTTTTGAATGATCCATAAAATAGAAAAACCTTTATAGTTATTTCTTCTTCCAAAGTGCTTATGTTGTGCCCAGAACCTTTATTATATTCACATGACCTAATCACCTCAGATTACATCTTTTGAATTCAGAGCTTTAAAAATTAAAACTTCAATTTTACCTTCAACTAAGAAACATTTCTAAACAAAAGGTTAATAACAAATGAAATCCCTTTAACAATTCCAATATAATGGTTCATTATTCTCAACCATTGTATTTTTTTCCAACTTCTAAAACTCAATCTCTAAAAACTTTAAAATTTTCAATCAAACCGTATAATTTCTTGAAGAGAATTGTCATACCACCACAAATCTGGATAAAGAAATGTTTTTTAGAGAATATCATCCCCTGGTGATAAGTAATTTTTCCCATGATTTTTATGTTCTCTTATTCAATCAATATTTTGAAGTTTAACTTTCAAAACTTATTATCCCCCTTTTATGATTATAGTAGATTCAGATTCATAAAAGATAAAGTATAGAGTTGTTTACTCCTTATCCTTTGATAATGGAATCCAACGTATAATAGGGGTTTTCCATAACTTCTTTAATTGAGGGGGGTGAAGGACCCCAGAACACCCTAAGAGAAGAGGGGTGAATCAAGGTGTCAAATTTTTCATATAAAGTGATGGATCTTGTTACCACATTTGTAGGACCCTATTAAACTTGTTTGTTGGAAATGTGTAGTAATTTAAACATTCATATGGAGAGAGACAACACAACAATTTTACTTGGTTCACCACTAAGGGATAGTCTAAGGAGCATATGTCGACAATGTGTCATTCATAACAAATTCCACTAATCTTCACTAGATGTGGAATATATATGTTTAGATACAGTCACTCTGTTCCAAGCACACTGCCTTTATAAGATTTTATGGAAAACACACTGCATCCCTCAGAAAACTTTGATCGACTCCCCATAGCTCACTAACATGGGTGAAGTCTAACTCAATTTAACGACTTGAAGCTCACTTCAATGAACTGGAATTAAATTATTTTTCTTTATATAGAAAGAGACTTTTCTTGCACCACAGACCTGATTTGATGTACTCTGAAATCACTGTTCACTTAAAAACTAATGTTCAAAACTACCTTTCACGAAGCTCAACCCTTCACAATGCTAACTACCTTCCTGGAACCAAATTCCTTTGCGAAGCTCATTGAGTCAATGAAAAATATTTCATCATCCTAAATCACCCTTTAATTAGAATCATTAGCATCGGTCACAACTAAGGTAGTATTTTTGTGATGATCAGGCTTACATGGAATGCCAGATTCACAGAGCTCCCCTGACTTCATGAAATCAGAGAAATTCTGGATATCCTTGGAAAATTTCATATCAATGAATTGGGGGTAGCCTCATATTTATAGGCTTTTCCATTCATGATTCTCCACCTCCTCTTAGTGTATTTTCCAGATCTTTCAAAAAAATCTTTGTGTAGCTCCTTCAGTCACAAATCTTCATTGAGATTTGAATTTTTTTGAAGCTTTCCATCAAACCATCACACACTCATCATGCTCCAATTCTCATAATTGCAGAGAACACCATCACAATTCATTATGATCATCATAATCATAGAGTTTTCTGTCAGACCCTTCATGCCTTCATGAACCACCCTTCATGTAGCCCATTATTTTTGAAACTCATGCATTTTCTATATTTTCATAAGGCCTAAAAGGAAATATATATTTTTCAATGCAAGCCATCCTCCAAATTTTGAACCTCAAAAATTTTTAAAACACTGAAAAATGATGCCACCGTTAATATTATTATCATATTGAACTATAAGATCTATTTCCTTGAAAACTACATAATCTTCCATATGAGGATTGACAACAAACACAAACCATACTCCATTTTTTTCAAAGAATGACCTTGGTTCCAATAAGCGGAAGGCTGAAAATGATGTTTCAAAATTAATTTATCAAATATTTCTCTTAGCATAACTTTTTTGAAAAAAATCTGAAGTTAAATGTTTTTTGTGATATTATCCAAATTCACATCCCCAATGGAAATTTTCTCCTTGATAAAATGATATTTTATATCAATTATTTTTTATATGTAGTGTTACATTAGGTTATTATAAAGATTAATCACACTCTAATTTCACAAGTGATTTTCAATGTTTTTTAAATGTTTACTTTTAAAAACTATTGCTAAAATTTCATGCATATTATTTTAGTACATGTATGTGTGATAGAGATATATTAAACTTCAATAATACTCAAAGTCAGGAATCTCTATTTCTTATTATGATAGCTCACAAAACCTTCATCCTAAAAAAAATCTCCCCCTATATGTTTATTTTTTATCATCATAGTCTCTATCATAATAAGTGTCTATGAAACCAATAAAGTTTAGTTTTCTAATTCTCTTATACATGATACCATAATTTTATATTCCTTTGATATACCTCCAAATTCATTTAGCATCCAACATGTGTGATTACTTTGGGACACTTTTATATTTAGCATAATAAATATACAACATACACCATATTTTCCTTGATGTTATAAGATAAATAAATATTATGATTAATTTAAAAAGGTTCTTTTAATTCAAACTTCTTCATATATCATCTTTCCACAGTTTCACACTAAATATAATGTATATGGTAACTTTTATTAAATATTCCAAGATATAATTGTTCAATAACTTTATGGAATATTTCTTCTAGGATAGAAATATGTGACTTTATTTTTGTAGAAAATGTAATCCCAGAAGTAAATAAACCTCTAAAATAAATGACATCTCATAGTGAATCTTCATTTCTTCTAAAAAATCCTCACGATCATCTTCCCTATAACTTGAAAAAATTATATCATTAACATAAATGATGATAATTAGGGAACCTATTATCATCACCTTTATATATAATTTTATATTAATTTTTACTTTATAAAAGTTCAATTATTTCAAGAAATTAAAAAGTTTATTGTAATAGGGTTTGAGGTCCTACATCAACCCATACAATTATTTCTTCAACTTACACACCATATTTCTATCATTATCAAGAATAAAAGCTTATGGTTTTTTAATGAAAACTTATTCTTTAAGATCTCCATTTATGAAGAAATATTTTATATACATCTAATAAACTTTATAATTCATGTGTGATGAAACATTCAAAAACATATTTATGGTTTAAATTCTTGTAATAGGTGAACTTTTTTCTTCATATTCCATACCTTTCCCCAGTTAATACCCTTTTCAAACTAATCCGGCCTTATTTTTTTGATATCTCTCCCTTTTCAATGAGCTTATTTCTAAAAACTGATTGAGTTCCTATTAATTTATTTCCATATAGTCTGAGAACATGATCCCAAGTGTTATTTTTCTCAATTTGATCCAACTAATCATTAATTGCATATATCCACTACTTATGATCAAAATATTTCAGAACAAATTTAGGTTTATCCTTTGATATAAGTACTGTTTGATTTCTAAACCTCATATTTATTCTTTTCTATACCAAATATTTCTTTGTTCTGATTATATTTTATGATTAAACATGTCTCTATAACTTTTAGAAAATTTAACTTTTACTTCTAACATTAATTTATTCATTAATATAATGATTATTAATCACTTCATCTTATAAAGGTTCCAGACCAATTTTATTTCCCCTAGTATTTTTTAGAATTTAATTGGTTAACTTATTATATTTCTTCAAGATCACCTTCACATGTCCCTTTTATGTTGAAATTATTTTCATAGACTTCCACATAAAAGTAATAAACCAAATTATGTATCCATTCATTCCAAAACTTGTAATTGATTTTATCAAATAAATATCCCATGGAAATTTCATCTTAAATTTTCTCATAGAATTTAACTAAACGTGGAATTTTTATATTTATTAATCATTAAATACCAAAATCACCTTAAATTATCTCACTATCGGTTTATTTTTCTACCAAAAACCATAGGAATTCATTTTTTATTCTAGCAAAAAAATCTATTTTGATCATTGAAACTCTACTTACTACTTCTCTCTATAACAACATTAAATTTTTATATTCTATGAGTATAGTTCTTCCCATGTCAACCAAACTTTTGTTTTCCCTTTTTTCATATTCATTTTTTTGACGAGTATAGGGATCATTGTACTGATCTTTAATTCCATGTTTCTTCTAGTCATACTCAAATGGATTTCTTATGTACTCAATTGCATTATTTTTTCATAACATTGAATGATATACTCCCAAACCCTTCTCAACTTCCATTCATAATATTTTGAACAACTCTAGAGATCCAAATTTATGTTTCACAAACTTTATATTGGTCATATGAGTGAAAACATTGATAAAAGTTATATGGTAAAGATAGACCTTTATGGGTTGATGTCTCATTAGCCCACATAAATGATAATGTATAAGATCAAGTGGTTTGTTTTAATGAATCTCTACTCTCTTATGGCCTTTACTAGCTATCCTTACCATATGAAATTTCTCGCCAATAACATTATCTTTTTTTCTTTAGTTGAGTTAAATCCCTCACCATGTATTCCTTTTAGATTGTAATTAACATTTTCTATCGAATATTTCTAGATCTTTGGTTTCACAACTTATTTCATCCTCGACACTAAAATAGAAATAGTTACTTGGGTCTCTAATTTAGAATTAATTACCTATGGTTAGATATAATTCTTCCATATTTAAATAATTTGATGATACATGAATATTTATATAAGATAAATTCATTCCCATCATAACAAATGTAGATAAAACTCAGTATATTGTGCTTAAGTCTATAAATACAAAAAAACCATAGAATTCAACTTCTATGGTTCAATTTAAACTATACCTATTCATTTTATTTTTAAGGAACTATCATTCCCAAAGTATAGTAATCCTCCATAATGATATTTATCTTTTTAAATATTTTTTATATCACAATTCATATTTTATGAACAACCCCTATAAAGTATCTATGTCTTATCATTTCTATTGGCTTTCAAACAAATTTATCTAAAAAATATTTTTCTTCTATCTTTAATTTCCTAGATTCCTTTTCATTAATGGAACATAGAACCTATCCAAAAAGAGAAATCATGAAATCCTATACATAGTTACTTGTTTAGTCACATATTCTATAAATATTCTCTAGGAAATCAAATATTTTTTGGGAAAACTAATTTGAAGGAATTTTAGAAATCATTTTCCCTCCTAAAATCATTTTTTATATTCTATAATTTTCTTTTATTTACTTTAGAGTTACTCCCCCTTGATTCATTACCACTTCTTGGAGGTAAATATATATACCAGTATCCAAATTCTTTTTTCCCAAATATTCCACAACACTAACAATTTCTTAAAAATATTGATCTTCTATAATGATATTAATTCTATCTCTGAAAAGATTATTGATGTTTAGTTGTACGTGCATCTTTTGAATTCCTCTAGTATAGGATGTTATATTTTCATAATTTAATCTTAACATCCATTAATGTGGAAGATTTATCACATCCATTCTCCACAAAAACTCATACGTATTTAAATTTTAAAATTTCATGGTTATAAATCGAAATTTACTTTTAGGTTTAGTATGAGTAAATTTATCATGAATTTTTGGGTGAGATTTCTCAGCATCCTAAGATCATCCAACTTTAACTTCTTATTCTTAATTATAAACTAAAATCATATTATTTGAAGTATTTTAACCCTCAATGAATTTTTATTGTGTATTACTTAACACTTTTTATTTATCAACAAGTCTTTCATCAAGGTATTCCACCATTTTATAGTGTTTTTCAATTGTTAGCTTGGGGTTTTTAATTTCTTAACAGTAAGAATATTCTTTCTTGATTAATTTTTTTACCCTCACTATTCTTGTATCCTTCCTTATATAATAGATGAACTTATTTATTATGTTTAGTGATTTTTTAAAGAAAAGTATCAATTTCATATTTCAATAGATGTACCATGCTGGTTTCCTTACCCACTTCTTCCTCACTACTTAAAGTATCTTTCAATATTTAAACATGGGTGAGGAATTTCCAAAACCTTTCTGAAATATCATCTTTTTAAGGAATACTTTGAATAGATAAGTAATATTATTTATTTCTCAGAATACTTATCTATTTCTTTACAGTGAGTATTTTGTTACCCTTAGTATATTTTTTTTACTTATATAGATCCTTTACTCCGTTTCTTATTTTATGTTTTTCCTTTTTACTCATCGTCATCATACTCACCACCATTTATCTTTAGATAATTTATTAAAAAGTGTCTGATTCCTCCATATTTAATCCATTTGAGTGGGAATTTACTTTTTTAATTTTTTTTGTATTTCTATGTTTCTTGAGATAAGATTCATGCTCTTATTATACTATTCATACTTCTCTTCCTCATCCTTTACTTGACTAGAATCATCATCATCAGGTTCTTGAATTTTAAGATTCCACATAGCTTTAAAATATATTTACCCCATTACCTTATTTTTAAATTATTGGTCTAAACTTATTACAAAAGAAAAAATTATATTATATAATTCATCAATAGATAAGTCGTATCTATCTTCTAAAGAATATACTTTAGGATCATGCATGTAAGGAAAGGTTGTCATTAACTTCTTAACTATAGCTGAATATTCCAAAGTGTCTTTGAATCCTTTGATATTTTAAATATCCCCATTAACTCTTGTAAATTAGTCATTAATTTTATCATCATCAACCATCCCTACATATTCAAATTTAATTCCTTATATATTAATATTTTCTTCCATTACTTTCACATCTCCTTTAAAATAATTAAAGTTTATACCATATATCCTAAGTAGCTTAAATACCCATCACATTCATATCAAACTTTTCTAATAAGGACATATGGATTACATTCCTTTCCTTTAAATAAATTTCTAATTTCATCTTATTAGAAAATGTCATAGAGGGTATTTTTTTCAAATGTTCAAATCCCACTATAGTAGCATAAAAAATTATAATCCAAGTGAAAGAAGATAGGGTATCATCTTACTCTTATATCAATGATAATTGTTTCCATTAAATGTATGTATACTACTACTATTTACTGAATTGAGATTTTATATCTTCAATAAATAATATAATAAAGTTAAAATGGGATTCTCTTATAGAAGTTAAAGTTCCTAGGAATATATGAACCATTACAAAGTGGGTTGAATTCGTGATCTTCCTTTACAATTTTCTTTAACTTGAAATTATTAATTGAAACTAGTTGGATTTTTGATCCTTTCAACTTTATATCTCATCCTCACCCATATGTAGCAGTGAAAAGGTAAAGGCAAGGAAGACATGTTTTATCAAGGTTAAATCCGAATATGGTTTCCTACTACTTATTGAATTAAATTATTATACCAAGACAAATATATACACTATATAACACAATTGAATAAAATAGGATCTCTCTTGAAAAGACTCGTCTATCTCATGATAAAAAATTAAATTGGTTTTATCCAGTTATAATGATTCCTATAACCAATATTTGAATCACTAATTTTTCCTCATGTTTCTTCAATACCAAATCATATCTTCCTTTGGGACATCTAAGTGATAAATTAGGATTATTCTCATAATCACAGTTTCCAAAACATAAGATTTTGGATCTTCAGTTATCGATGCATTAACTTCTAATCTTATGAATTTAGTAACCAGGTAATATATATCCAATATTTTCTTTAGTAACTATGATGTACTCTCTATTACATTTAAAATATATAGAAAATAGGATCTTCTTTATTAACCTCACATATTTTATAAATAAATTATTTTTGTGATCAATATATTTTTCTCTTCACAAATTATCAGTTGTAATGAGCTATGAATGAACACAACCTTTATATATCCAACCCTGCTCTGATAAAATTGGGCTTCAAGCTCTACATATTCTTCCTTCCTCATGTCTAAGTAAAAATTATTTAATTACATAAAAAATAATATCTTGACTACATCAAAGAATTTAAAAAACTTATCATCATCCATCTTCAAGTATTCCAAAATTATTATCTAGAATGAAGAATTTAATTTTGTGAATATTGTATATTTGACTTCCATTATAGAATCATTATAATGAGTTTAAATTAACAAAACTTATCATGTGATATCAATTGAATATTTTGTATAAACTAGTTTTTAAAATTTCAATAACTATAAAATAAACTTCACTTAATTTCCACCTTTAGTTTTTCCATTTCCTTATATCTTCTAGATCATATAACCTTTGAATTATTAAAACAAAATTTGAAAAAATTTGTAAGATCCGGATGTTCTAAATTTTATTTCTCTGGATCATATTTGATCTATGAAAACAAAAATACTTTCCTACACTCCAAAAATTCTCTCAATTTATGTTACATATATCTTATAATAATCCCCACATAAAACATTACTCATATTATAATCACCATAACTTTTTATTGACTCAACTTCTGAATTCCTCAACTTTTGATCTATAATATTCAATCATATGATATTTATAACTCATAAAAATAAAAAGCTTCATAACATTAAGAACCTAGAATTAGATATTTTCTCATTTTAGAATACTTTCTAGGTTTATCTCAATGATCATCTTTCATAACTCTGAATCACTTTATTTATTCATTCACATTATTGAATCCTATAAAATTGACTTTAACTCTTATACTTCATTGATAAAAATTAACATCACTTATTATTCTCTACACTAGACTCCTCAACTACCATTGCATCAACTCTTGATCATATCTATCAGATAAATCAATAATAGAATTCTCAATTAACATTTTGATTTGTTAATATTGTTCATTTGAATCATAGTTTATCTCATCAATCACCATGTTGTTTGATTCAATGAAAGTTCATTGTATCACTATCATACATAATTTATGATCACTTTAAGTAATTTGGTATTCCTGGATCTCATAGTCCCATCGTCTTTCAATTACACTACAATAAAACATCTGTAGCCCTACTTTTAGTACTACACTTTCTTTATTCATTAAATCCATAAATTCAAAAAACTAAAAAAACGTATATAATAAATAAATTTCTTATGTATCAATTTTATAGTATCCAAAAATATTATTCATCGTAGTTTTTTTTCTTATAGATTAACTTTTAGTCTCCATCTCCTTAACTGATGAATCTTAAATGATGGCGGATAAGTTTTACATTCTTACAATAAAGTATTATTAAAATCTCAAAAATCATATAAAAACTCCACAAGTATTATGTTTTGTCAATAAATATTATAAATTTCATAAAAATACTCTTAAATTTTATTTTTTCTAAATTCTATACACACACCTCATCTCCTATAATTTCTAGGAAAATTTGTTTTTGATGAATGATACTCATAAAAATTCCTTAACTCTTTATTTAGATATCAGATAGTAACTTATATAACATTTCATAATCCTTCATGAGTAGCTTCTTAAACTATATAGAATATGATAACTTCTTATGAAATTATCTGATCATATCATATTATATTTTTTAGATTTTGAGCTCTAGAAATTAAAACTCCATCTTCAATGTTAACTAAAAAAAATCATAAACAAAAGGTTGATAAAAAACACCTTGAAAAACTACAATCCATGTGTTATTTAGGTTGGAATAAATATAATTTTCAATGGGATAATGAGATGTAATTGGAATGATGTGATTTAGAAAAATAGTAAAGGTTGAGATTAATGTGAAACATAAATAATGAATGGATTGAATTTAAAATTGGTTAAAGAAAATAGTTGTGGTTAGAAATATTGGGGGTTTAGTTGAATGGAATAATGAATATAATGAGGCCATTAAATGAGAATTTTGTAATGTGTAATAATGATATGATTAAATGGGAAATTAATTATGACTGTGATGTATTATTTGTAAACATGGGGCATGTTATATTGTATGTATGGAAACATTTTCTAGTGAATGGTAGAGATGGAGTAGTGGTAATTTTGGGTGATGGTAGTGTTGGTTTCAATTGAAACCCATTGTTGTCCTTGTATTGTTGTATGCTTTTAGTTATTTTTTCTTATTATTTCACATACACCAACAAATGATTTATATATCATTACCAATATCTGTATAGTTTTGGGCTCTAGCTGTTTTCCTCAAGATCTGGCTTAGAGAGGGAGAATATGGATGACCACAACCTCTTCTACACTCTCTCTTCCAAGAACATTATCAGTTGTAATGGATCGAGGTCCTAATGTATAGGATATAATGGATTGAAATTAGATTAACCCTAATGTGTTGATGATTTGATGATGATGATGTAATCATGCTGGGAAGATAATGTGGTGATTATGAGGTGATGATGATGGGATACTGATGTTATAAATGATGAGATACATAGTGGGGGTCATGAATAGAAGGAAGAGAGAATGAGAATAATGTCCTTCATTTTCATGATACCCTGTAATGATGGGTAATTGGTTATGTATGATATAAAATATGTGGTTTTTGGGATATGTGGATGTGGAAGGAATGAGAGAACCATGACATATCATTTTGGGGTCTGATATAGAAAAACTGGTGGGGAAGTGGTTGTTAGGTATCTTCATGACATTTCTTATTTTATTATTATAATATTATCCTTTTATATGATATTGGGTGAGTAATAATTAGTGAGTTTGGGAGATAGTTGACCTAAAATAGTTTCATTGGTTCTTCTATTAGTTATCTAAGTCATTAGTTTACTTCTTCCACGTTTTTACTAGAATATTTGAGGATAATATTTCTAGGCATACTTTTATTTTCACCCATATATATATAAATTAGTTTTAAGAGATTATATTAAGGATTTAGTGATCGATTTGGAAATCACTATATCATGGATTGGAGTTTATGTGGGAGATGTTGTCATAGAAGTTTATTTTGGTTTTAACATTGAGATATTTTTCTTTATGAAATTTCCACGAATTGTGGGATATTGATTAGTATTTTATCAAATGAATTTATTAGTGATTTATCATTTTTTCCCTGAAATTTATGTAGGTAATGGATTTTATTTATATGTTTTTTACCCTTGGTGTTAGTCTCTAACCAATGGGATATTAGAGTTGGGATTGTGGGGTCGCACTCATTCTCACTTATTACCTAGGAGGGGTTTCTAATGGGGTGGTCATGAAATATAGGTATTAAAACCATAGATGAGAGTTAGATTAGATTTTGGATTTATAAACTACTGTTGATATTGGTAGGGAAACTACATTAGTAAAACTTAGTGTATGATGTAGCAAGGGAGACTTGCTAGGACATATGTGATTAGTACCCCTATGATCCAATGGAAGGACCTTAATATTATTGAAAACTCTATGTAAGGTAATACTAATTATAGGTTAGAGAGTTAGGAGAGGTATATGAATATTTTTTACTACACTTTTGGTTGAATTGGGGTTTTTTAATAAGTTAAAATGAATCTAATTAAATGATATTAAATGATTTTTGTAACGACCTGAAATATTATAAATAAATTTCCCTCTGGGGTCGAATTAAATGTATTATTATGTATTAAGGTTATAGAAAACATATCCACTTACTTAGTTTTATTATATCCTATCGTATTTATGTGACTATTAAGAATCATAACCATTGATAATATATCTATTGAGCAGTGATCATATGAATATTATAGATACAAGGTTTTGACATATCCAATAGACACAAACAAAGGAAGTGATGACCACAACTAGTAAGATCGTACCATACAAAGCCCATTTATTGGATATTTTGAGGGAGATAACATCATAGGGTTTGTACTTGACCAAGCCCAAGATGATATCCAATAACTTAAGCACAACCAAAACTGTTTAAGGGAGAATTTCAAGCTCATCGAGATCACGACCCAAACCATGTATGCCAAACCATCCCATGAAAGTCTCACCATCACACACCTTAACCTTAGGGAGATTTCTAGTGTATTAAAGGGAAATATATCAAGACCCCATAAATATGAATATGTATATTATTTTCAATATAATAATGGTTATATTTACTTCATATTATTGTTACTTTATAAAAGTTTTTTATTTTTATACACGAAAACACAAATTTTATTTTTTGGTAATGTGCAAATTCAATTAAGATTTTTTTGATGAATTAATGTATTTTTGAAATAAATAATATTTTAATAATATATTTTTATTAAATAATTTTTATTAAATATCAAGTATCAGAAAATTTTTATAAATTCAAATGCAGTTTTTATAATGGTTTGAAAACTTTTATTATAAAAAAACATGACATTTCACAATAAATGTCAATTCTTATTTTAAAAGTGAAAATTAAAAAATATATAAAATTATTTGAATAAAATAAATATTATTTTTTTAATCATAACATTGAAATTATTATATGGTGAATGTTTCATAATTTTATAAGAATCAATTTTTCAGGTAAAAATTAAATATGCTATAAATATACAGTGTGTATTATGACATAATAATAATTTAAAAGTGATGTAATAAATACTATAAATGGTATCCATTACCAAATTTATGTTTCAACTTTAAAATAATGTGATTTTAAGTCTATTTTATTAATTATATAAAGCCTTTATAAATCCTCCAAAACCTATAATATATTTTACAGCTTTAAAATCATTTTTTAAGGACATGACTCACTTTCACATGAACAAGGGTAACATTTTAATAATTTTTGACCTTGGCCTTATAAAATAATAAAAAACCCTTCCCTTAGATAGAAAAAATGTGAAAAACCATTTGAATGTTTTTTATTTTGGTTACTTTATTATATGGAGTCCAAAACCTATGTTTGATAAATAATAAACAATTCCCCATTCATTTTCTATATAAACCCACCCAATAACCCATATATGATCACTCAAAAAACATGGATCATTTCCTTAATCTTCCCTTACCTCTATAGAGTCCTCCCATGGTTCCCCCAATCTCTTAAGAATCTCCTCCCAAGTATTTGGAATCACTCTCTCGAGGTAAGGGATCCTCCTTCTCCTCTTTATTCAAGTATCTTCTATATCTTATGTATTTTATATTAATTTCCTAATGTTTGGATACCTTCTTAAATATCCACCAATTTTTCCATTTTATGTATAAATAATTCTATATCTGTTTCACTCTTATAAATACCTCCCATGAACATTCATGCACCACCATTATGCTTCCAGAATTTCACCACGATTTTCCATGCCAAACAATTATGTAGTGAATACCCATAAACATTTCATATCAAGGGTGTTAACCTTTATTCACTTATAATTATTTTATTGGGGAATTAATTTTATTTATTCCACACTCCTTTAAAATGGAATAAAATTTATAATAAATTATTCCATATTGTATGATCTATGTGGCACACTTATTCCTGTGAATGAAATGAAAGTGACTGATGCGCCCAAAATTGTATAGAGATCAATTGCATTGGGTAATGTTTTAGTCTCATGATACATCATGAAAGGGATTTAGGAGCGAATCTAATCCATAATGGGAATTTTTACATCATGATTTCATAGAATTTATCCTTGACCTATGTTTATGATGTAGTGTTTATGTTGTTGCCACATTTCAAATGTTTCCTTTTTTGTTATCAAGCTATATCATGCCCCATTGTTCATGTGTATGATTCTCACCCCTTTTATTCCCCATTTATATGCCTATTTTCTATCATGCATTAATTTTTCATGTTATTCCATGTTTATTCCCTTACTTGTATTTATTTCTCACCCTTTTTCTTATGTATGTCCCTAGGTTATGCCATGCATTTTTGAGTATGAAAGAATAATATGAGCATGTTAAAGAAGTTTTCAATAAAGATCTTGTATTTCATATTTTAAGTTATCATGTAATGTACCTATTTACCAAATGAACTAGACTCATTGATCTTCTAGGTTATTTTTTATATACTCTTATATAATAAATCATGAATTAAAGTTTAATAAAGATAAAAGTTTTCATAATTTGTATAAAAGGAATGTTTAGCTATTTTGGGGATTAGTCTTATAAAGCTCTAGAGAAAGCCATAGGGATAAAACTAATTATAATAAAACCTCTCAAAATTTTGTTAAAGTTTAGAGTAACTGGTTTATTAATAAAATAAATCCTTTTCTAGATACTAAAAGTGGTTGTGGCTCTAGAACATATATAAATAGGGGTAAAACCTAAAAACACCATGTTGAGATAGAATCAATGTGGAATTGGAGCACAACAATGGTTCTTGTTGCACAATTAGTTTGAAACTCCCAAGATATATTATTTCTAAATTCACAAGATCATTACAAACCATTATTAAGGGAATAAAAATGTCCATAAGGGTCTATTTTAGAAAGTAGATCATGGACAACATAGATTGAAGCGTTGAAATTCATAAGTTAAGGAATAAATGCCATTTATAAGTTATCACTTTAATTTCATTGGATTCTTATTTATGTTTTTAATATTATAAAAAATTTCTCATCCTGAATTTCCTATTTATTCTAGATAATGGGAAAAAATTGGAGGAATCGAGTAAATAAACATTGTGAAGGGAAATGCAATGAGTACCTGAATGAGATGCCTAACCCGATGGGAGAAGGAATCACAAACTTTTTAAGGATAATCTCTCAACTGACTTGGGGTTCTAAATAGAAACTCGGATGAGGTGTATCATCCAAATTAAGCTAAGAAATAACATTCTACAATTGATACCTTTATGAGACAAAGGACTCCAACTTTCAATATATCATTAGATCCCTTAATTGGGGAACAATGGATCAACTCCATTGATAAGATCTTATTTATCATTAAATGTTCTTAAAAATAGAGGTTTATACTAGATTTTTTTCATATAGAGGGATAAACTGATAAGTGGGGGACATTTATGAAGAATAAAAAGCATGAGGAAGATATTTAAGCAATGGGGTGGAAGTAATTCCAAATTTTTTTGACAAATATTTTCCTCACACTCTTTAACTTAAAATGGAAAGGGATTTAATTTACCTTAAGAAAAAATATGACAAATCTATTAAGGCGTATGAGGAAAACTTCACAAGACTTGAACGATAGGCCTCTGGCTTTTTTGTTACCCCCAGAATGAAAACTTTACTACTTCTTTGGTGAGATAAAACCTAAACTATGAAAATCCCTAGTGATCTGAGACATTGATTGACATGAGGAAGTAGTCTGATGTTCCCTCAAAGTAAATATTGAGATCAATGAATCTCAAGGGTATCATAGGGATAAGAAGAAGAAAGTTGAATCTTATTCTAGCAGCATGATGGAGAAATATGATGGCGATAATAAATTTCAACATCCCACTTATCAATGTTGTGTAAAGAAGCATCTTGGAAATTGCATAAGGGGGATGAGTAAATGCTTTAGGTGTAGAAAAGGACACCTAGTTAGTGATTGCCAATAGGAGAATAGAACTAATGAAATGGGGGAAAGGAATTCTCTGGTCAATCCTCATCACTTTTTTCATTGTTTTAACTACAAGGAACCATGATGCTTTTCAAACCAAATACAACCAACAACATCCAAGGAAGCAAGGGTGACCTTTTTTAATCATAACCAATAAGGTGTATCCTAGAAATTAAGTGGTGAAAAATATTATAGTTATTCATTCAATAATAGTTAACATACTTTTGTATTATGGTTCTATGCATTCCTTCGTATCATGCAAGTTTAGTATAACTATTCAAATGCCACCACAAAGCATTTAAGTGGAGTTGTCAATGAAAATGAAAAATTCGGAAATCATTAAATCCCAAGTATATAACTCCCCCTATCAAAATTTGTGGGATGAACTTCCTAAATAACCTTTTGATAATACCTTTAGTGGAATTCTATGCAATTATAAGTATGGATTAACTTTCCCTATATAGAACCAACATAAATTTCTAGGAGAATGAAATCACCCTCTAAATTATGAATTGTCCTCTGATTATGTAAAGGTGTAAGGAGGAGGATGAATCTTTTTTAGAACCAACATCTCAATAATGGATATTATTTCCCTATAATCAAGCATATCTAGCTCAAATGATTTATTCTAAGTACAGGATCATCCTTGCAAGAATGCCCATTGTGAGGGAATATGATGATGTGTTTCCCAAATAATTTATTTGTCTTCCTCCTAGTCGAGAGATTGAATTTTAAATGGAGCTTATACATGGGGAGTTTCTATTATCCAAGGCTCTGTATAGAATAGATATTGTAGAATTTGAAACTACACCAAAATCAATGTTTAGTGGCGGTTTAGTAAACCACCGGTAAATTTTTTTAGATAATTTAGCGGCAGTTTATTAAAAACCACTGCTAAAACTTTTATTTTTTTCAAAACTCATCACTTCTCCCCAAAACCCCCACTCTCCTAACCCCCATGACCCCGTGACCCCTTGAAGCCCTACCCTCGTCGATCCTCACTACTGGTCCCGAGCCTTGCCGCCCCTCGCTGCACCTCACCGCCGGTCCTGAGCCTCGCCACCAGTATAATATTGATTTTTATTGATGGTTTGGTATTTTTTTGGATTTTGGAGTCATTCATTAGAAGTTTATTTTAAAATTGTGGATATTTATTAGTGTGATAGTTTTGGATGTTGAAGTGTTTGTGTTTCTAATGATTTGGGTTAGATTTGGGAGCTATTACTTAGACATGGGATGGATGAATTGGGATATGGTTTGAGGTGTGTTTAAAATTATGTATAAGTTATGTGATATTGGTTTAGTTTTTTGGGTTAGTGAGCTGGTTAGTTATAGGGATTTGAGGTGAGTTTCAAAAATTATTATTATTGATATAATAGATTCTTCAGTTCATTTATTGCCAATATAGATGCAATGAGTCTTTAGATAGATGTTTCTTGAGAATTATCTATATTGAAAAGTGATGTTTTGGGGAGGATATAATTTTTTTACCTTATTACCTTGATTATGGTGTCATTAAGGTCTTATGTTGAAAATTTTAATGAAAAAAACATTTAATAGTTTCAATTTTTGATTCTGACTAAGTGGTATTTTTTTATAATGTATTCAAAATTGATTTAGGTTAATGAATTTACATTCTAAGTTATTTTTAATGAGGTTTGTGGTTTGGTGTATGAATTTAGGATTTAGGGTACCAACAACGGGTTTCTTCATATATATTATAATTACAGGTAGCACTGGGTACCTGGTGGGAGTTAAATAGTTAATGTTGGACTTGTAAGAGTCATGGGTATCCTAAGAGTGAAACGAGAGACCCCATGGCCCCATAAAATGTACTTGATAAACTATATATATATATATATTTAATGTGAGGTTTTTTTGTCAATTACCCATGTTGATCCTTTTCCCCCTTTCTCCCTTAATCTCACTCTTATCTATCCACATAGGAGGACCCTTTGAAATGTGGTATTGTGCATACTGAAATATCATTTATATGTTTATGTGATTGATTCATTTGTTGTGCTTCATGTGGTCCCTGTGGGGATTTTACCATTAGTGCTGGTAATTGGGTTTGAGTTAGAGTGTGTTGTTTAGTGAAAAAAATGGTTAGTTGGAATGAGATGTGGTGGTGGATGATGTGTGATATATTTGTGTGATGATAATGGTTGTGGTGATGATGTGTGATGAAAGAGCATGGAGTTGGTATTTGAATTATGTATGGGGTTTTGTATTGTATTGGTTGTTTCCTAGTTGTTATAGATTGATTGAAAAGTCTCATTCTCAAATTAAATTAACTTCACTTGTATTAAGTTTATTAGGGATGGAAATAAATGGATGATAGAATAAATTATATTGTGCATGCTGAAGCTGCATTATGTTTTCCTTGAGAGAATGTTTTTTTTCCGATATGAATAAATTATAATAATATATTGTTTTGATATTAAACATGTAAAATTATTTAATATAGGGAATGTTTATTGTTTTTATATGTACCATGTTTATGTTTATGATGTAGATAATGTTTAGTGTGTAAATATGGAAAACTTTGTGTTTCTCTATCATTAATTTATTTCATTGTGATTACCTTAGGTTTCCTTATTTTAAATTTAACATGTATAACCTTGATTTTGTTATGAATATCATATGAAACATTTGAGAATTATATTATAGGTTTTATCTTGAAACTTTTCTACCAGAATACATGTTGGGTTATCAGGTGCTAACCAGGTTTCCCTAAAACTTAACCCCACCTATTTCGATCAATTCCAGTGATACATCTATTGTATCCACATTTCGTTAGAGTTCCATCAGAGAATAGAATTACAATATCTATTACTAACCATAATAAAAATAGTAAGGGAAGGACATCACAATAGTCAGTGCTAATTATATAGAAAATCCATCACATATAACATGATATTTAAGGATAGAATCTCAATATCCAAACTCTCTCACAAGTTTAATTTTTTGAATTATATGTTATAAACATAATTTTATTTGATTAAATGACATGAATTCCAAGGAGGAATTTCTATGCTGTTACATCAACCACACCAATAGATAGATATCCATCTGTCTCCCTCCCTATAACATCGGAGACACCATCTGTTTTCCCCCTTGTATGATCTCTCACACCCTTCGTGAGCATCCCATTAGCTGCTCAGTTGATGCCTTCCCATTTAGTAGTCTCAGTAGTGAGGGATCAGGGTGCCACTCCTAGTTTTTCATAGGGATATTGGAAAGTTACTATTATAGGTACAAATTTTAATATGAATAAATTTATTGCACTTTTTTATAATAACTGTTTGTTCATAGAATATGGAAACAATGCAATTATGGATAAAAATATGAAAAGTTCAGATGTATGGAATCTGACTGGACTAAATATAGTTATCCCATTTGATTCCTATGGGGTCCCTATATATGATATAGTAGGATTACTTGTCCAGATTCCAGGTCACCTGGTCATAGAGCTGGTTTCCCTTCCGATTACGTATGATGATTGGATACATATGCCTTTATCTTGAAAGAATAAAGTTTTTAAATAAAAAATAATGGTAATTTTAATACATTATGATGTAATTGAATGTCATTGTGTTGTTAAATTATAATATTTTTGAAATAAATTTTTGTGTATAGATGTTTTTCCACCTAACGGTTGTTGATGTGCTAACAAGAAAGTGGAAAGTGAACAATATGGGAAATAAATAGAAAGAATTTAAATGGAAATTTTGGGGCGATGTCAATGATAATTCATTGAGCACCCAATAGATGAATGAAAAGGTACCTAATGGGGTACCTAGAGAGAAATGGATTGTTTTTATTAATAGACATCGTGATGAGAAGAAAAAGGTATTAAAATATATATTATTATATTAATATCATTTTAAATTTATATATGTATATAAAAAAGATATGAAATTGCATACATTAATATTAAATTACATTTTATTTATTTTAGGATCTTTCAAGGAATAATTCATCGATCAGGGCTAAGTAAATCATCCCTCACACTACGGGGTCAAAGTGTTTTTCTATAAGCCGATCGACTATGGTAATCTTTTCATTAGTTTAAATATTTATAAGACAATATTATCTATTTAATATATTAAATTTTTGATTTATCTTTGTTTAATTAATTCACAGAGTTTAGGGCACCAATCATCCCAAACATAAGTGTGGTAGGATGTTCATAAAAAATCTGATGGCAATTTTGTTAATGAGCCTACCAAAGAAGTTGGGGTATGAATTTATTTTTCATTATAAAAACTTATTATCAGTTGTCACTATGTTAATATATACTACTTCTAATATGAATAATATTTGATTTATAGGTAAAAATTAAAGAACTGTGGGATTGAAATCCCACATAGTCCTACTCAATCTCCCAAGATAACATAGTTGGCAAAGTGCTTAGTAAGGAGTATCCTAGTCGAGTGTGTGGGATGGGTCTGGGATCCTTACAATCTGAGATCTTTAGTAGGACACTGGGTATTGAAGCTGCATCTACTCCTGGTTATAGTCGAGATTCTCAGTGATATTATGTTTCTATGAAAAACACAATTCAGGAACAAGGGGCTTAGATATCTTCTTTGCAGAAATCATTGGTCTATTTATATTAGAAGATGGCCAGATCTAACCCTGGTGATATTGCATCGATGATGGGTGGTGAGTAGGTAAATCACAATACTTCAAAATAATTTATTTTTCAAACATTTATTGGTTTTAAGTTTAAATATAAATATAAAACATTATTTAATTTTCAATATAACCATATTACAGGTGCTGGTTGTAGGAAGTAGAGATGGAGGTGGAGAGGGTGACAAGCAGTGTTCATCATCAGACAATGATTAGTCGTCTTATTGATATGTTGGAAAAATAGGGAAGTAAAGGGTTTTTTCATGTATTATATATCATGTATCACGTATCATATATCATGTGTGGCATAGAGCAATCACTTAACATTTTCATGACGTAAAATTTTGATGTTTCCCCATGTTTGATAAAGGCATTAGAATTTGTTATGGCTTGATGATTTAGTAAGGTAGTGAGTCTAGAATTGGTGAATTATGAAGTTGGTGGAGTATGAAGTAATCTATGTTCCATCTAGAAGATGGAGATATTTAATAGTTTCATTTGAGTTATGTTATTAGTTTTTTTGGACTAACTATTATGTTGTTTATTTGATTCATTTTATTCATGTTGGAGACATAATCCCCGTAGCTGTGTCATTCAAGGATGGGCCCCAAAAATGTTGGGTCGAACATTGACCACATTTTAAACATGGGAATGATAACTTCTCATAAGAGATCCTTTGATGTTTGTTCCCTAGTTGGTAGGCATGACTATTTTTTCCACACAACATCACTATAGGGGATAATAATACTTGGAGGATGATAAAGATCCAAGTTGGGAGCTACACCACTATATTCTTGAGCACATTGAGTGAGCCTATATATAATAGATATTATCATGTAATCATCCTATTATCAACTAGAATATAAATATATCTACAATAAATTTAAATTTTTAATGGTCAATTATGAGTTTCTGTACTCCCACTATCACAATTTCCTATTTATGCAAGACCTAAATGTCCTAACAGTGCTCCCAACACATTTAATATGTTACATAGGAGAATATTACCCCTAGTCCTCAATTTTTTTGAAATGGTTGAAATCCAATTGACCAAGATCATACCATTCACACCATATTTTCCTTTAAAAGCTCTCAAAAACCATTAAAATGCTCCTATCTCAACCCACAATGCGCCTAAAGTGGTTCCTCACTGACCACTTACAACTTTTAAAAATTACTCATATTGAACTGCTTTTGGTTTAGTATTTTTTTAGAACACTCAAATTTAATAGTCGACATATCTAAAGTCATATTATAACACCTTTTATCTAAGGTACCCCGATATCACTTTCAGTATGCTCACCACTGCTTGTAACCAACTTTTGATGACGTATCTTGATCTTACCAAATAAAACTCATTTATTTCACCATTCCAAAAAAAAATTCTAGTGCATTCCCGATACAACACATTGAGATAATCAAAATCTATCCCAAGACTAATGCTTAGACTCGAGATTCTCCCAAGTATGTATTTGAACCAGTACATGGCATTCACTATGGAGTATAATAGTACCTAATTCTAGTTATTAAGAAACTCAAAAAATAAAACAACCATCCAACGACTGGTCCAACACTCACACAAGTGTTACCCACCAATATTTGACATTTATAATCCATATCTTAAGGATTTATATAAATCAGTACTTGTGTAAACCTCCCATGGATTCCTTCTATCCAAATAAAAATACATTGGTTTTAATTATTTATCATGGTATATAGATGCTCTGCCAACATAATTAGGATAGTTTCAATATATTGGGAATGAATGAATCTACAATAGGAGTACAAAAAGTTTCTAAAAATTACCCATTCTTAGTCCAAAAATAAAAACAACGTTATTTTTTTTTGAAAAATTATATTTATAGGCCTATTTAGATCTTCTAATACACGCTCCATCAAAATAGGTTATACTTTCCTTCAACTAACCCTTGATTCCATGTCTCCCGATGATGTGTGAATAGGTCCAACAATGGGTCAAGCACCTAATCGCACCCTAAAACTATCATTGTACTTATATGGTATATCTTTAATGGGTCACACCCCAAAAAGTTCACATCATATTTAACATGATGCATACATGGAAGGATCAGCTCCCCTTCAAAATTTGATCACTGGAGCGTAAATAGATCCACTTAGAACTTACTTGTTTGAGAGATTCTCATCTTAATAGATAGAGTTTTAATTAAGGTATTGATAAAAAATCCTTAGATCCCAATGATACCATGTTATTTCATGCATAACCAAAAAATTATAATAATTAATCTCATCATTCATCAATGGTTGGGTAATCAACCAACCACTGTTCCACCATGTTTCCAGGAATTCATAGACACACTACCGACTGGTAAAACTCATGGATCACTTATTTATCACAAGAATGAATCTATCATTCATAATTAGTTTAAACTCAAACCCATGTTTTCAAAATTCATCGTCATGATTGAGATATGAAATTTTGAATATACCAACCCATAGAATTCAAGAAGTCATTTTGAAAATTTCCAATTATTCCATTACAGTTGTGTCCCTCTTCATGAAAGAAAATGGTTTCCATAATACTCATCATTCTACCCACATTAATAATTTCCTAGGCAACATTTTATTGAAATAAAAAACTTTACATGGCACATGATTCATCCACTAATGAATGTGGTTCCAAAACTAGGATAACATGATTATATTAATCATCAAACTGAATTGAAAAAACACCATCTTCTTACGTGTGTTATAGTATAGGTTTTCTAGTAGACTCATGTGAGATTCTCTTACTGAGCCTTGTTTAAGCAATTTATCTGTATCAAACATAAAGTCCAAACTAAAACTAATCCGTAGTGTTTTCAGACCCAATTATTTTTACAATGTTATCCTGAGCACTGGGATAAATCATAATTATTAGGATGGCTCAAGGATACATATTATAAGTTCATTCTATGTATTTTTAAGGCTTAAAACTTAGAAGTTGGTTCTATACACTTTAAAGTATTAGATTTAGATATATGAAACATTGTTATATGGTTGAGATACTGTAGTTTAGATTATTCTGTTGTATATTCTTTGTACATGGTTTTTTATGAAACATTGTTAGATTGTTGACTAATGAAAATCATTATATAGTTTAGATTATTCTATTATATGTTCTCTGCACATGGTTTTTTTTAGCGTACTGGTACTAGGGCTTCAGAATCTGCTGCATTTTTTTACTTGTAAATCAACATTTAGTGGTTGTTTAAACTGCCACTAACGAAATGGACCATATTTTGCGACAGTTTAAACTGATAATATAATTTGATATTATCTTTCTAGCGGTGGTCAAAACCACTACTAAATAAATGTGTGTTATTGTTTGGTGGTGGTTATGGTGGTTTAGTGGCAGTTTTAATGTAAAAAATGAAAAAATAGCAACGGTTTAAACTGCCGCTAAATACGCCATTTTTTCCACATGAAACCTTCTCTAAATATGATTACTACAACAATTCCCAAAAACATCCATGAAATTAAATAAATCGGCGCATGTTGGATGCTGACACCCATTTTAGCATCGGTTTTATGAAACCGTTGTAGAATCATATGGCATTAGTTTAAAGCACTTCCATATTAAAAAAACCCGCCTCTATGAGGTTATTTTCTTGTAGTGTAAGGAGATGAAGAAACTACTACATGATAATCTGCATAAAGTGTTTATATGACCAAGTGCTTTATTAAGGGGTGAACTAGTCCTCTTCATCAAAAAGAAGGATGGGTCAATATATCTTTTCATTGATTATCACAAGCTCAAAAAGATCATGATAAAGAAAACGTATCATCTTCCATAGATTAATGAAATGTTCTATCAGCAACATGGAGAAAAATACTTCTCCAAGGAAGATCTTCAGTTTGGGTTTTATCAAGTAAGAGTGAAAAAGGAGGATATCCCCAAGACTACTTTCTAAACAAGGTACGAGCACTATAAGTTCATAGTAATTCCATTTGGACTTAAAAATTATCATGTAATCTTCATGGACATGATGAATATATTCTTTATATATCACCACTATAAAATTAACCTACGGACACGGTTTGAAATCGTGGAGATAGCATATGGCCATGGTTTTCTGAAATCGTGGCTATTATTGTCGTGGCAGTAGGTCTTACTTATGGCCATGGTTTTAACCATGGTAGTAGGGGCCTATTTCCATAGTTAAAACCGTGACAATAGGCTAATATTTCCACAGCTTAACCGTGTAATTAGGGTAGTTAAGGCCATGGTTAAAACCGCGGAATTAGGCTCTACTTCCACGGTTAAAAACATGGCAATATACCCTTTAATTCCACGGTTTAACCGTGGCACTAGGGCCCTACTGCCATGGTTAAAACTGTGGAGGTATAATTCATATGGTATAAAAAACTAATTTAGTCCCCCAGTCGGATAGCCCCTTGCACCCCCCCTGCACCCCCATGCCCCCTGGACAACCCCTTGCACCCCAATGCCCCCTGGACAAACCCCATTGCACCCTCTTGAACACCCCTTGGACATACCTCGTGCACCCACTGGAAAACCCCCTTTCACCCTCTTGAACACCCCATACACCCCCTGCCCCCCCCCCTAGACAGACCCCGTTCACCCCCTGCCCCCCCCCCATGCCCCCTACAGAAATAGATTGTATAATAATTAAATGTAATTTCATTTGTATTGATATAAACATAACTTTTAGTATATGAAAGCATCATGATATTCACCCAAAAAGATCAAAATAACACATGAAATCAGTGACAAATACACTTAGCATGGATTATGAATTTAAGCAGAAAGAAGAGAGAAGAAAATTAAATGAGGCAGAATACTCCCTTAAGTGACACCTTCCAATCCCAAGACTATCTCCTCTATATTTGTTGAACAAATCTGGTATAAATATTGAATCACCTGTAAAACAGGAAATAACAGCCTATTAGAATCTTATTCCCATATATACAATAGTTGAAACCAGCAGAAAACTCAAGATTTGGAAATTATAATTCAGCTTGATAGTGCACATGAATATAACTAATTAAAATCCAAATCGAATTTCAACAAAAAAAATAAGTAATTTGTCCATCAAAACATTCAACTGATATCAACATGGAATAAAGAATGAACATTCTTAGACTACCATAACATTAATTTCAAACAAATATAATATCTACAAGTTAATCACGGAGAGAAGTAAACATTATTAGGGAGTTGCAAATACCAAACATAATCTACAATTTGATCATCATTAAATAGTCCATTTCACATTTTCCAGTCCCCCCAACCCCTGCCCCATCATTCCAACAATTATGAAGATTCTAAGAATATCGACATTCATAATATGTTGAGATCCTCAGGCATTTGAAGAGGTCCTTGACACAACTTAAAAAAAGAAGCAACAACACCTATATAAACCGAGGAAATACCAAGAGTTTGGTTGTTGTTGGTTTTCTGAGAACTCAATAGTAACTCTCAAAACTAATGAGTGAATCACGTGAAAAAAATCTCACAAACCATCTTGGTTATGTGATAGTAAGGAGGAACCTGTGGACAAATAATAGTCCCGTGAAGGTGATCCCGCAGACATATCTACTTTCTCACAAAGGAGAAACCTGAAAGACACCGAGTATTGAGAAGAGCTGAAGGAGAACTCACAGACACAACATATGTCATGAAAATAATTTATGAAAGACATCTTCTGATCACACAGTGTTCTAGAGATCCTGTGAAGCATCTGTTTGTTTATGTGAGGAAATTTGGTGATCCACACTTGGGGTCATGCGAAGGTAGTCAACAGATCACATAACATTTCTTAGATCATGCGCTTTGCATGATACCCTGAAGAATAAAGGAAGATAAAGGTTGCATGAAACCCATGCTAACCATGAAATCCATGCAAGCATAATTTAGATACTCGAAACAATACTTTAAATGACACATAAAGAAATAGAACATATAAACAAGTGGGTTATTGTTTCATATTCCATGCAACTCATGCCCCCTTCACCCTGCACTACCCCCTACACATTGCCCCCCCCCGGATAGCCCCATGCCACCCCTTGCACCCCCACCGACCCTATAGTAGCCCGCCCCCTCCCCCTGCACCCCCACACCCCCTGCCTTTTCCCCCTACACACTGCTCCCCTTCCCCCTGCACACTTCCCCCCTGCACACTTCCCCCTGCACACTACCCCCCCACCCCCTGCACATTGCCCCCACCCCTTGCCCCCCCTTCCCGCCCACTTCACACAGACCCCTGCACACTACCCCCACCCCCTGCACACTACCCCCATGCTCTGCCCCCCTCCCTTCCCCCTGCACATTTCCCCCCTACCCCCTGCACACTGCCCCCACCCCCGACACACTTCCCCCACCCATACCACCTCCATGCCCCCTGCACACTCTCCCCTGCACCCTACCCCCACCCCCTACACACATCCCCCACCCCATGCACACTCCCCCCATCCCCCACCCCTCCCTGCCCCCTGCATACTACCCCCTACACACTGCCCCCCGGCACATTGCCCATGTACCCCTGCACACTGCCCCCACCCCATGCACACTACCCCCCACCCCCTGCCCCCCTCCCTACCCCCTGCACACTACCCCCCTGCCCCCTACACACTACCCACCCCCACCCTGCCCCCTTTCCCCCCATGCCCCCCACGCCCCATGCCCCCCCCCTCCATTCCCCCTGCACACTACCCCAACCCCCCACACTACCCCCCCCCCTCCATGCCCCCTGCACACTTCCCCCACCCTGTCCCCCAACCTTCACCCCCTGCCCCTTTCTCCTGACCCCCCAAAGAGAAAAGTTTGATTTTTTCAGATAAAAATATAAACATCCATCTTCATCCACTACAGTAACAGATAAATTGAGAAAAAAAATGAGGGTGACAAAGCCCATTATCAACAAAAATCTAATAAAGCAAACAGATTCAAACTCAGTTGAAATATGCTATAAACAAACAACCTATAGTAAAAGAATATGGAAACAAAGAATCAAAATAACACATGAAATCAGTGAAAAATAAACTCAGCATGCATTGTGAATTTAAGCGGAAAGAAGAGAGCAGAAAAGTAAATGAGGTAGAATACTCCCATGAGTGACAGCTTCTAATCCCAAGACTCTTTCCTCTTTATCTTTGTTAAAAAAATCTGGTATAAAAACTGAATCACCTGTAAACTAGGAAATAGCATCCTATTATAATCTAATTCACATATATACAATAGATGAAAACAGCACCAAACTCTGGATTTAGAAATTAAAATTCATCTTAATAGTGCACATGAATATAAATAATTAAAATTCAAATCGTATTTCAACAAACAAAAAATGTAATGTATCCATCAGAAATTAAAAATGATATAAACGTGGCATAAAGCATGCAAATTCATAGAATACCAGTCCCCCCATTAGTTCCCCACCCCCACTAGTAGTTCCCCCCCTACCCTTGCACCCCCACCCCCTGCTAGTTCCCCCCACCCCTTGCACCCCTCCCCCTACCAGTCCCCCCTGCCCCTGCTAGTCCCCCCCCTTTCCCTCCCCCTTTCACCCGCTCCCCCCTTCCAGTCCCCCACCCACTGCCCCTGCCAGTCCCCCTTCCCACATGCTAATTACCCCTTCCCCTGATAGTCCCCCACCCCCTGACCTCCCCCTTGCACCCCCTCCCCCCTACCCTCCCCCTTGCACCACCTGCCCCTACCATTACCCCATGCCCCCCCGGCACCATGAACTACAAACAGAATATTTTTTCTTTCATCATAACTATCATGGAATAAAAAAAAATTAAATACAATATTTACCTTTGGTGCTTGGATATTAGCAGGGTGCATATTATTACCTGATTGGGAAGCTGGTGGCCTATATCTACCATCACTTTAGAGAGTCTCCTGCGTAGCTCTCAAAAACATCAGATTTAGGTGAAGTTCCATAAAACTGCAAGGAAAATAGCAGCATAAATACATGAAAGTCATCATTGAAAAATGAAAAATGGGATTTGAGGGTGAGCATACTTGGCTCTAGTGTACCAGCAAGGCTGGTCTCCCCGTGGTAAATGTCATCCTGCAGAAATAGATAATATAATAAGGTAAGACGCATACAACCCTAGAAATCACCTATCAAAGTCAATTCCAAACCTCAAATTTCCAAAGCCAATTATTTCTAACTGCTATCTTTTTTTTCTGAATGAAAGCTCAATTTAATTTCCATCTACATCATTGACCCACAATAATTCCTTCTTGTGCTTTTAGAGCTCATTGAAGTATTATATTCCTTTTTTAGATGTGCTTGTACTGAACCCTTGATACACAAATTTCAAAAAAAAACAATTTGGAAACGATGCTTGATTGTGTTGTTATAGAAATGAATATCGATTATATAAAATTTATGGGAATTGAATTTAAACCCCCCCCCCCCTTGCACCCCTACCCCTGCCCCTTCCAACCCCCCCCCCCCCTGCTCGCCCCCCACCCCCTGCTAGTCCCCCACCCCTGCTAGTCCCCCCTCCCCCCTACACAAACCTGCAGTATACAAATACACCATACACATACACCTGTAATTAATTACAAAAACCATTGCAGCATCTCATTTCCACATAAATAAAAGAACAACTCATACATATAACATTGAAAATTATTAAACAATGAAAACAAAATTATATATACAAAAACTATCAATAATGTCGCTCCAAAATGTCATCTGAATCCTCATCATCATCAGCACCGATATCGACAACATCAGCGTGTGTACCACCATCAGCAACAGCAACATGACAATCATCATCTCCAGCCTCTCCACCATCAGCAGCATCTTCAGCCTCTCCACCATCAATAGCATCTTCAGACTCTCCGCCATCAGTAGCATCTTCAGCTACATAATCATCGTCATCCTCATACATCAATCACAAACTCAATAAACATCCATCCAATTTTGTAGCACCCTCTGGTGGAAGTGAAGAGCATATAGCTGATATCAACTTGAACAATTGTTCATTTTATTTTTTCTATATCTTTTGAGACTCCTGTCTAACTTCTTTCTTTTCTGTCTAAATGGAAGCATGTAATTGTTCTTCGATAACCATTCCTAAAATATTGTTAGAAGATTCAATACCTGATGACCAACATTTAGATGGCACGCTTTTCTTTCAGAGTTTACAAAGAACTATGCTATTGTGCTCGTTGTCAAGAACCTGATGTAAATAATCGTTTGGTCCAAATGTGTTCGATTCCTTTTCCATTAGAGCTTGATGAAAATACTATAAAAGGGAGTTACCATTTTCATATATATTTAAAAAAAATTCCATTGAAATACTCATATGTGTTATGAGTAAAATGTCTACATCCTCCTTTTTTGATGAAATCTATACCAAAACATAAGTAGTGTATATCCTTTTATATTATTTATACTACTTTTAAGAGTTTATATAACTTATATAAGTATCTTGGGATGCTTTTTGGGTTTACAGATATATTAGTAGTGGTTATGGACCAATTTGAGAGTCTAAACCTTATCAAGAATTGAATGGATTTCAGATGTCCTTTTTAAACCTTATCATGAATTGATCTTATTAAATTATCATTAGGAATACTAAAGAGAGTGGAAAATAATATATTGTCCTGTATAATACCATGGGAACAAGTGATATAATGGACTCAAGCATTCTCATTCCCGATGAGGAAAACACAACTCATATAATTTTCAATGAATGAAACTGCATACTAAAAGCTAAAAATTTAAAAACATTCTTACAATTTTTTCATGCGTTTCCTGATTCACAGTAGTTCCATATTTCTTTTTCCTACTAGAACAACACAATATTGATTGGGGAACACCTCCTTCTAAAATTTAATGACCGTTTCTACATGAAAATTGAACATAAATCAATGAAAAAAATAAATGTATATTCAATGTTAAATCATATATTACCTGTGACAGTTCATGATCTGGCAGTGTAGTTCTCCCCAGAGTATGATTATATATCATGGTGCCCTTATTTCTTATGTTTATTTAAGATGAATCCTATTATTAAAAAAAATAAACTAGCCTTTCAACAAGTCAAAAGGGATAAAAAAATTCATCATTTCAAGTTAACAATTTAACGAGTTCAAGACATAACTGAAATTACCAGGTCTGGAAAATAAAAATGAACACAATCACATCTAATAAAATCATCCACTACAGAAAACTATGATTATTAAAAAAATAAATTTATTAAAAACATTAAGATTGTAAATTACCTTGAATGAGGAACAACTCCAATATGCAATTAATTATTTGTATTGTGAAATTGGGTATTCATTGAAGATTGGTTCATTTTCAAGAGGAGTACCTCTTCTTTTTTTTCTAGCTAACATGAAGGTCATGCTTGTAGGCCCGCCACATATCCCCCAGTTCTATTAACCTAGCTCTCTCAGCGTAGAAACCATTCAAGGAGTTATAGAGAAGGTGAATATTCAAACAAATTTATCAATAATACTTTATAAAGAAATTGTAAAGTAATTTTAAAAAATATATTACCAAAATTTCATCCCAAGCCTTGTATTTTATTTATTGTCCAACTTTTCTCCACTCGATTGGTTGAACCAGCACAATATTTCTAGGTCTGCTGAGTGTCCCCATGAAACTCTGCAATTCTTTACCATTTTCTTCAATTATTTTCATTTCCATGTTATACTGAACAATAATTTGCGTATGTCTATTCCACACTTTATGCATCTTTTTACGACCACACCTTTTAGTAGAAGAGGTTCCTGAAAAAAGAAACAAATATTTTACACATATATAACTGAAATTTAATAAAAATTTATTAATTTCATTACTTTTTAAAAATTTACTAGTAGCACTATTTTTTGTTGCTCGATCATGCACACTTTGTTGAGGGGAAGCAACTGGAGAAGTTTCCTCCATAGTAGACTGTGGATACTAAGGTTGGGTAGGAGGGTACGGGTATACGAGGTGCATAACCAATGGAGTTGTACCCTCTATTGTAGACCGTGGATGTTGAGGTTGGGTAGGAGGGTATGGGTATACAAGAGGCATAACCAATGCAGGTGTACCCTATAGAGATGAAAGTGGATAAGGGTAAAAAGGCTGAGGGATAGAAGGATATGGGCTACCCTACATGGTAGGAGGAGGAAATGGATAAAAAGGATGAACTCCCATGCATGGATAAGGAAACTAAGTGGGGAATGATGGGAGGAAACCATCCTGGTGACTGCAGAGCCATGGACTGTGAGGTGGTACATATAGGGGGGTTGCATGTAGGGTCGGTCCCATACTCTGGAGTGATTGGACCATCTTCAGTGAACGCAAGTTTCCTCCTCGATGGTTCCTATTCATATTAAATAAGATTTGTGGAAATTTCATACATAATTAATAAATAAATAAAGGACTCACCGAAACAATCATATTTTTCAGGCCAACTTCTCTAATTTGGCGATCGTTTTCCTCCATTTTTTTACTCTGAACCTCCTCGTAAGACATAATAATCTGTAAATGCAAAAAGTGATGTGAAAATTTTAAAAATATAATAAATCATTAAATAACAATAAAAATTCCAAACAAAAATCATATTATTTTTCAAAACTTTACATCTTCCATTAAGTTTTTTTCATTGTGTGGTTTACTAGCTAAATGAAAACATTACAAAACAAAATAAGCTGATACTTTAAAAGTTTAAAAAAACAATGTTGACGCTCCTTTATGTCACAGAGTCTAATGACCAAAAAAGGAAAATACCTTAGCACAGAGAGATTCATCCTTTGAAGAAACATCACAAAATGACAAAGGCATGAACAGGGATTTGTTTACACATGGGTCACACAAGTGTTATCATGGGCACACAAGTATACTTGTGCGGCACATATTGGGCATGCAGGTGACTTGCGCACCCTATTTTATTTTCACCCAAGGTCTTCAGTAGCCTATAAATACCCCTTGTGGGCCCCCCATTTTGGGGATGAAAAATTCCAAAAGTCATATTTAAGCTCATGGCGCCCTAGTCTCTACTTGAAGTCTTCTGAATGCTTCTAAGGTAAATTCTTACCTAGAATGAAAGATCTAAAGAGGGGGAACAAGGCCTAAGTGTTGAAATTCACCAACACTTATGCGCCTAAGTGTCTAAACCTAAAGGGGAATGAAGACACTTGCACGCCACCTTATCCCTTCAACAAAACTTGCACGCCACACTTTTGGAAACCTTTAGGGATAATACGGAGGGTTTGAGCCAAGTCTCGCCCAGGTATTACCCTATGTGTTAACCGTCACACAAGTAAAAATGTGTCGCACAAGTATACTTGCATGAATAGTACATGCACTCCCCAATAGGACTTGCATGCGTACCTATTTTTGAGTGGCCCTCCTACTTATTCAGTTCTTTTCTTCAAATCCACCTCTCCTCTTCAAGATTTATCCTTCAAAACCCTCTTCAAGGCCATTTTTGGCATGTTTCCTTCGTTGGATTCCTTATCTGAAAGGAATTCTATGGAACATCTCTCAAAACCTAGTGATTTACATATCTTTATGTCACTAAGGTTAGATATTTCATTCATTCAACCTCATCCTTTAAGATGGGAGGATATTTAATCTTGGCATCCTCTTTAGGAATAATCCCCAAGTTCCCTAATTTGGGCATCCTCCTCAGGAGTAAGACCCAATCCTAGTTCCCTAACCTGGGCCTCCTTTTCAAGAGTAAGCCCCAAAGGCTCAAGTCCTCTTAACATGGGAATCCTCCTCAGGAGTAAGCCCCAATAATAATTTTCCTTAAACTTGGGCATCCTCCTCAGGAGTAAGACCTAATCTCAAATTCCCTTAACATGGGTATCCTCCTTAAGAGTAAGCCCCAAGTTCCCCAATTAAGGCCTCCTTCTCAGGAGTAAGCCCCAAAGTCTCAAGTCCTCTTAACCTGGGCCTCTTTTTTAGGAGTAAGCCCCAGTCATTAAGATCTTTTATCTGGGAATCCTTCTTAGGAGTAAGCCCCAAGTTCCCAAATTTTGGAATCCTCCTTAGGATTAAGCCCCAAATTCTAAATTCCCCTTAACCTGGGCCTCCTATTTAAGAGTAAGCCCCAGTCTTAATTTACTTTTGATTTGGGCTTCCTTCTCAGGAGTAAAACCTAATCATAAGTCACCTCAAATTTGGGCATCCTTCTCAGGAGTAAGCCCTAAGTTAAGTATCCAAATCTCCATAAAGCACATATACCTGTATGGACTTGGTTCCTGGGTTTATTCACTAAAGTAAATCCAAATCCTCATCTATCTGGACAGTCATACATATATAAGCCCCACATTATTTCTTATGATTGCATCTTTCATGGAACAATCGTCAGGTTTTACTAATACCTCTTGTTTCTCACACCAAGCATGACTCACGTGAGCTTAGAGTGTAAAAGTAATTATGGCATCTTTCGGTAGTCCATCAATCATGCATAAACCTCATACTTCTTCACTCAAACTACGTGGGTTCTGATTAATTTTATAAACAAGGATACGTAGGTATCCCATCAGCGGGTACGATCCCAACTCTGAAATAATGCATGTCCTTCTGAATGGAAATAAACTTCAAGTGCCCCATTGAGTGGCTTTAAAACCAGTATGGTTATCATAATGGCCAAGAGATTTCTATATAATGTGTTGAAGGATACCATTAAATAAGAATCTCTGACAAATACAGATGATTCTCTATCGATGAAGAACCTCAAATACATATAAAAGATTCTCTAAATCTCATACATATCAATCATTGATTTTCATATCTAAAGTAAATCTCATTTTCATACATGGTAATTTAATAAGGATTCACAAACATAAATCGAATCTATAAAGAGAGTCCCATAGTATACAATAATTCCCCACAAAAAGGTGTGAGGTATCTGACCTCCCATCCTCTCAACCAATGGAAATTCTTATGCCTCATCGGTTCACAACTAATGAGAACCTACCTTTGGAATATATGTCCAAATGGATATAGAATCATTGGATGTTTCTAGTTCTATGAACAAACCCGTTAGAAACTGATTGGAATGTTTGAAACTTAAACAAACAAGGTCATCCCCATTTCTAGAGGAAACAAAAAATGGTGAACCCAACGTGAATTTTTAACCAAGTTAAAATGATGTTTTACTTATTTGTTAGGCCCTTATTTAAACTCAATGAGAGGGCCAACAAAACAATCAATAAAATATGTGCTCATCCAAAATATGTAGTGGCCGAACTTACCTTGATTATGTATGTTATATCAAATAGGCACTTGTTTCCAAGATCTCTCTGCGTTATAGAAATGGCTTCTCTAAAGTTCACACATGTGAATGCATCTAGCGCTACTCCAGCTGGATCTTCGTCTACTCTGAGGAAGACATCACCTACTCAGCGTCTTCAATTCTAGGTATCAAAGGCACTATTTAGGGAATACCATCAACACGGTACCATTCCGACTCTAGAGGCCACTCGACAAGACCTCCAAATCAATAATTCACCATAGTTGTCCAAACAGCGACAACCAGTGACCAAGAAGCAGGTGGTGCCAACCACCGTCTCCAACCATTTTGGGTAATTATCCCTAGAATGAAATCACCAGTACCTCCAATATTATGAGGAGGTGAATGAGAAGGTCACTCAATGCCTTAATTCAAGGAGACAGGAGTCCTTCCTGAGGGCTCCCATCAATAATCGCCGCCAGACTCGTACGGCAGTGCGCCCTCAACATGATGGGGGTATCACCTTTATAAGTTCGGCTCAGGTCTCGCAGACCCGAGAATGCAAGATGAACCGCCAGAGGTGAAATCTAGTCAACATGGAGCAGGTTCTTACTTTGGCCCCCTCCGGAGAAGTCCATCAAGCCAACATTATGGCAAGCAACGAGCGGGCATATACACTCGTTCGTCCTGATGTTACTGTCCTGCAGACTCGTTTGGCAGCAACACGCCAATCCCGCCAAGAAATTCATGCGGAGTATTATAGGAAGGCATATACACCTGTTTATAACTCATAAGCTAGTCAGTAGGCTCTTCTGACTACAACCAAAGAAGGTCGCCAATCTAATATGGTGGCAACTGATAAGTAGGAACATACACTTGTTTACAATCAACAATTCTGTCACCACTCTTTTCAGCAAGTATTGAAGGAAAATCATCAACCATACTTGAAGAGGAATACACAGAAGGTAGATACACCTTACAATGTTCATCAAGCCTACCAACAGTCTCATTTGGTAGCATCCAGAGAAGTCAGTCGGAAAGCTCCGATGAAAAATTCGGAGCAGATTCAACTCTCTGCCCCCCCACATGAGTACTGTCAGAATCCACTGACAGGAAAAGAAGGACAACAGTAGGAATACACACCTAATCCAAGCATGGAATGGACGTATATTCATGTTCTGGAAGCTGAATTCAGAAAGCACATTTTGAAAATGGTGAAAGAGCAGAAGCAAATCCCTGCTCATATTCTGGATGCCTGTCATAATATTATAATAGCTTCATGAGCATCATAGGGAAAGAAATAAAAATATGTCCCTACTAGTGGAGTGACACATCAACATATCACTTAGGAACAGATACATACCTCGGTTCCAGTCCAAGAGGGTTGTGGGGCATACTCCACCATGTCATACAGACAATCAAGTCAGGCACATACACCTGATTTGAATGGAGATAATCTGCCTAACCTGAATATTTCTCCTGAGAAGGCACATACACCTGCCCATAATAATCACTTTTGTCAACAAGTGGTTCCTAATGTGAGTAATAAGGTGTCTAAGAAAAATACCCGTTCAGCACATCCAAGAAATCAAGAGCCGATCTGTAATAAGGTCTTGCTCGATGCTGGAGTTCTTAAAGCACTCAGAAAATTATATGTTGGAACTAAAAATTCTATTCTCTCATATCCCAATAGTGGGAACATTAATTCTGAAGGTCTTCATCAGACACTTTCTCATGAAGGCTTGCTTCATGACAGTTCGGTCGATCTCGAAGTATCATCTTTAGATAAGATCTACAAGAACCCTCTGTGTGGCCAGAAGATCAAGGAGAAAAAGGTTTCATCTTTTTTTGTAACCCACCATGGTGGTCCTCCCCATGATGATGAATTTTTCTGCGAAAGTCCTCTCTGTAGTAGTAATTCGCATTGCTTGGAAAATTCTTCAAAGGACAATGCATTAACGAGAAATCCCTCTTATCTGAGGCACTTGAAAAAGTGAAGCTAGTCATTTCTGATGCTTTACCGCTAGCAAGTGAAATATTTTCTCAATCAGAAGACATCCTAGGGTGTAGGTCATTCCTCGAACCACCCCTGGGTCATTCATCTTCTAGTTTGATAAATGAATTCTTTACCAATATTCTTGAATCTGATGAAGCAACAAGGAAGCACCAGCTCTGGTATAATCAGGTAGAAGAATATTTATTAAATGATAAAGAGGAAATGTTGAATATGATAAAACAACTGGCGAAAGGTGAAGTGCCAGTCAGGTTTTGGCCTTTGTCTGGCTCTCAGCATGACATTCCAAAGATGTTGACAGAAGATTGTATTCACGATATTCGTCTCAACATGTGGAAAACTCTTTGTCACCTGAAAGAAAAAATATTATCTTATGATGAATATGAAAATCATGTCAAGATAATAGAAGGGTTACAATGCCAAATAGATTTGGCATCTCTCTCAGTTTCTCAATATCCGAAGGCTGAAAAGCAGCAGAGATCCCTTCAGCGTTCATACCTTGGCGCACTAAAAAGATTGGGGCAGTTAATTACCAATTCCCCATCTGGCATTAATATCAGGGGATGGGGTGTTCATGGAGCACTGCATTTCATTGTGCTCTCTAGTCAACAAAGCCCGCCAAAAATTGTCTCATACAATGTTATTGCCCATGGACGGCCACAACCAATTGGTTTTGTTTGTAATCAAAGACTTGCTCAGGAACTAACCTCAACTAGTTCTTCCCAAAGTCAGGCATACAAAGAACAAGTTGTCGAATAACTCTTGAATCAGGCAAACAAGAATATCGAACAGGATTCCCGTTTAGAGCGGGCGCATCATCAGGTGACAGAAGTGTCAGAAATCATCCAACGGTCATTTGAGACATGTGATTTGAGTGGATGTAGGTTAATGCATCCAGCCAATTTCCGGACTAAAGTCCTCAAGATCATGAGAGATTTTAAGAAATTCTTAAATGTAGCAGCTCAAGAACCACCCCAGCTCGCCAAACTGGGGACTCTTTTAACCCAACCCTCGGAATCAACAAATAGGATTCGAGGAGTTGAGCAGGAACAACATGAACAGTTTCAATCCACCGGACTGGGGACTTTTTCAGATCCTCAATCTCTTCCTCAGAGAAATTTAGTCTTATCTCGATTAGGAAAGAAGCCAAAAGAGGAATGAAGATCCGAATTATCTGGAGATTCCCTCAAAATTACGGTTCATCAAGAAGTTCCTGAGGGATCAACTCAACAAAAGGCAATGTCTCATCAAGGACATGGAAGAAGATAGTACTGCAGAAATGCCAATAGAAATAATGCAGTGCGTTATGCATCAATAAATGTCATCAATGTCGTTGTTGCTGATCCTCCAGAACAAGAGGCTCACTCAAAGGGATCCGATGAATAAGTTCCTACTCAAGAGGATATACACACAGAGTCCAATAAGGAATGTGTGCATACATGAAATCAAAGGATTACCCAGAATCTAGCTATTCCTTCAAATAATCAAATTACCCCTCTCTAAAAGGCATCCAACAAGGGGAAAGGAAAGAATCAGGTTACACACCCTTCCTCTGGAGAAGGCCAATCACTCTCACTAGAGAAAAGGTTCGCACAACAAGAGGAATAAATGAAGGAATTAAGGAGGTTGAATACAAAACTACTTCAAGGTAGTCTTCCTCCTAAGCATTCTAGAGTCAGTCAGCCAAGGGAATTTGTTGTGGCTGCTAAGATGGATCAAGAATATCCTCCTTTACCACTACACCCTCATAGGTCTAATCTTATGGGTCATGCGCAACAACAATCGGTGGTGCTACCATCAGTTGCAGTACCAGCCACCACATCTGTCCAAGCTCCAGTTATTGCACCTGCCCAGGTCTAAGTGAAAACAGATGTTTCTCAAAAGTTAATAACTACCGTTGAGTCATTAACATCTTGATTGGAAGCTATGGAGGGACAACTTTCACAAATTCAACCAGAAAATAGAGCTTACCCTAAATGGATTGATGCAATTCCTCCCCTATCAAATTTTTTAAGTACCATATTCCCGATATTTAATGGTTCGGGAGACCCAGATCAACACTTAACACATTTTGTTCCTCATTGTGATCCTATTATGGGAACCCCTAAGAAACAAGAAGCAGTTAATCTTAGGTGTTTTGTACAATCATTACAAGTACCTGCTTTTGTCTTGTATACAAGCTTGCAATCCCGGTCAATTACCTGGTGGGAAGATCTCCTTCAATGATTCCTTCTTCAATTCAGCTCAACTTTGCCAAATACAATAGTTTTTTATCTTAAAAATTGTAAGCAAAGAGAGAATGAAAGAGTTTCAGATTTCATTTCTTGCTGGAAGGGTTTAACATATTCCCTAAGCTTAGCACTCCCTCAAGAATAATTGTTTCCAATCTATGTGGAAAATTTGCATGATGAATTATGCACACTGTTGATCCCTATGAAATACACAGGAGGGTTTCAAGACCTTAATTCGATCGCTCAGCAGATTGAAGACTCTCTTACAAAGACTAAGGATAAAGCTCGTGTAATTCCATCAGCTCAAGGAAGAAGAATGGGTAGAGCAGAGACTGCTACAGTTACGCTTAAACAAGCACATGTACCTGCTTCTACTTCAAAACCTTCATCTTATCGAATGGCTCCACCTCCTGAGAGTTAACAACATAGGTCATTTTGTCAAGATGATCAAAGAGATCAAAGATGGAAATAATTTTTGGAGTTAAAGAGCAATGTTTATTATTTCCTAAATGAACAAGTTCCTGGTTACTTCATTTCGTCTCTGGAAAATAATTTGGTTCGATTTCCAAGGCTCAAAAGGCCAAACAAGGAAGGAGATGATGACTATCACAACTATTTCCCATTTCATCAGATGTTGGTGCATCCCATTCAGTAGTGTTTTTTCTTCAAAGACCTCCTGCAAAAAATGGTGGACTCAGGGAAAGTCAAACTGAAAGTTTCTTCAGCTCAGGTAGCATGTGTTACTTCTACCAATCTAGAGGAAGAAGGTTAGTGGAAAGAAGTCAAAAGTAAAAATACGTAGAAATATGATGATTGGATGGTCAGAAAAACGATCAACCAAACTCATGCCATTTTACGAACAAAATTGAAGAAACCAATTGTGTCGTCTACTATTAATTCCATATCAAAACCTCCTTCATCAAAAGAAATATCCTCAAAGAAACAGCATAATTCAAATAAGGAAGAGAAGTTAGAAGAAGATGAGATCATGTCAAATCCCAAGTTGTCTTTGACTCTGGTAGATTTTATGCCATATACTTTGAAGCCATGGGCACCGCCCAACCAAACGGCACAGCCTAAATTGGCTAATCAGGCAGAGTCTTCATCAGATGAAGAGTTGATCTTCGGTTCTGTTAATATGATTCACTTAACAGATCCTTATGCCAGTCACAGTTTCAATTTTGATGAGCCTGAGTTCCCTATATCAAACAGAGAAATTAGAGGGAGTTCCAGAGGTCTGGGATACAGAGGAAGACGTGGATATCCCCGAATCCACTATTCCAATTCTACCCCTGCTAGAACTGTGTATGCAGTAGAAACTCGTAGCAGAGACCTTCAACGGGCTCAATAGGAACAAGAATGTTCTTCCATGCATGGAAGATTCATTCCTGGCACAATTATTCTGGAGGATCGGTTGGGGGTTACACCTATTTCATCACAGCAAGTAAATAGACCTAGTTGGTCTAATCTTCTAAATCCAGGAGTATTTCCAACTCCTACTCTGATACAAAAAGCATCAACTTCTAAGGAACCTGCGAAACCACATTTTCCTGTTGGGAAACGCAGACCTTTGGACCAAAAGTATGATCTCTTGAAGCATTTGGCCCAAGTACTAGCCAAGTTATCAATTCTAGATGCCTTTAATCTATCAAAGGATCTTCGGGAGGCACTCATCGAGGCTTTTTTAAGTCCTCAGGAATTCGAAACTGAAATTGTTGCGGCTGAAGTCTACCATGTAGAGAATGATCCTACAAAATTCCATGCAGTGATATCTTTTACAGATGAAGATGAAGATGATGTTGTGCATGGACATATTAGACCTTTCTATTTATCTGGAAAGGTCAATTATGTAGACATTCGAAAATATTTCATTGATAATGGTTCAGGAGTCAACCTCATCCCCATTTGTACACTTCATCGACTGGGCCTCACCAAATATAATTTATCTCCTTATACTCTGATGTTATGAGGATATGATAAAAATGAACAAGAACCTCTAGGAGAGATCACACTCAGAACTCATTTTGGAGATCTTGTATCCAATTAGATTTCATGGTTGTTCGTCATGACACAGCTTTCAATGTTTTTCTTGGAAGACCTTGGCTACATCAACATGCGGATATCCCTTCATCATACCATCAATGTCTCAAATATTGTTTCAATGGTCAAATTGGGACATTTATGGTGATAAAGCCCCATTAAAAACATGTGAATCTCAATACATTGAGGTAGAATTTTATCACATGGAGGGTAAGGAGAAATCCACAACAAGGGAGGTTACCAAAGTTAATGCTCTATATGGTTTGGAAAAGATTCCAGTAAACCCATTCATACACGTGAGTACAGATTATGTGTTGCATATCAGTCAAATTGACAGGATAAACCTGAATCCAAATACTCTTATGGAAACCTCCATAATGTCAATTAGGGAAATCAAGCCAGACAGCATGGGATAAATTAGTGATTCAACAGGAAATGATGAAAGCTCAAATGGAGATGTCTTCATTTCATCCGTTGAAATCCCGCAAGTCTATAATTTTCCAACCAGACCAAAAGAAGTTATAGCAATGTCATAGATGAACAATGATGTCGATTCTCAATCCATTATATCCTCTTTATTACCCAAGGAAGACCCTTCATCATCAATAGGGTCAGAAATGGTAGCCTCTTCTTCAAGATGTTCAAATGTTAACATCTCTCTTGATCATTGAAATTCTGCTTCATCACCTATTATGCAAGTAGAAACAGAAAAAATAACACATGTTTAAGAAGAAGAGGAAGATCTCAGGGATGATCCTCCAACATTTGAAGAGGGTATCTCTACCACTGTGGATAAACTCAGAGAAATAAATATGGGTACAAAAGTATATCCACGACCCACTTTAATTAGTGCGTCCATGACTCTTGAAGAGAAAGAAATGTATATTTCATTTTTAAATAAAAATTGAGATATATTTTCTTGGAACTATACAAAGATTCCCGGACTTGATCCTGATGTTTCTACTCATCGTTTGGGTTTTCCAGAAGAACATCGAGGATTCAATCAAGCCGCAAGAAGAACACACCCAACTTATGCTTCCAAAATTTAAGTTGAAGTGGATAAGCTTATCAAATCTAACTTCATTAGAGAAGTTCAATATCCCAAGTGGTTGGCTAATATTGTCCCTGTGAAAAAGAAGAATGGGAAAATTAGAGTTTTCATTGATTTCAGATATCTTAATCAGCATTGTCCCAAGGATGATTTTCCAGTTCCGATCATAGAACTCTTAATTGATGAAACAACTGGCTATAAATCACTTTCCTTCAAGGATGGATATTCCGGGTATAATCAAATCCAAATGGCTCTAGAGGATGAAGAATATATAGTCTTCATATCCCCTCAAGGCGTGTTTTGCTATCGGTTAATGCACTTTGGCCTGAAGAATGCAGACGCAACATATCAGCATGCCATGCATCGTATCTTCAAACCCTTTTTAGGGAAGTTTGTTTAATGTTATGTGGTCGATTTGGTGGTTAAATCCAAAAAACATTCTAATCACTTGGTTGATTTGGAAATCATATTCCACAAACTTTGACAACACAATTTAATGATGAACCCCTTAAAATGTGCTTTTGGGGTAACCTTAGGAAAATTTCTTGGCTTTGTTGTATGCCATCGTAGTATCGAAGTCGATCCTAAGAAGAAAAATTCAATCCTTGGTATGTCACCTCCTCGAAATTTGAAATAATTGAGAGGAATTCAAGGATACTTGGCCTATATTTGGAATTTCATAGACAATTTGGCAGGAAAAAGTTTACCCTTCACCAAATTGATGAAGAAGGGAGTCACTTACCAGTGGACTAAAAAATGTCAAGAAGCATTCAATATTATCAAGAAATATCTCTTGTGACCACTGGTATTAATGCCAACTGTTGAAGGAAGACCACTTATTCTTTATGTGACATCTTTATAGCGATCATTGGGTGCCTTCCTTGCCTAGAAGAATGATGCTGTGAATAAAAACAGCCTTTACTATCTTAGTCGGACTATGCTTGAAGCAGAAACCTGATATTCAAGTATTGAAAAGTGTTTCCTAGCATTAATCTTTGTAGTTCAGAAATTGAGACACTACCTGGAACATCATGAGGTTCAATTGGTATCTCGCAATAACCCGCTCAAATTCATCCTTAGTTGTCCAATGCTTATAGGACGTCTGGCAAGGTGGGAAGTTATTTTGCAGCAATTTTATATCTAGTATGTGTCTGAAAAGGAAATAAAGGTCCAAGCTCTGGATAATTTCCTTGCTGAACACCCTTCAGAAGAAGATACATCTTTAGATATTGAACTGCCTGATGAGGAAGTATTTTCTATTCAAGATAATCTTCAAACATGGGAAATGTACTTTGATGGTGCTTCCAGAATTCCAACAGGGAAGAAAATTGAAGATCCTAAATTCAACAAAGTTGGGTTAGGAATTGTGCTCATTTCTCCGGAAAATGCGGTGCTCCCTTATTCCTTCTTATTGTGGGAAGGCGGTACAAACAATGAAGCAGAATATCAAGCTCTCACCGCAGGATTGGAGTTGGCGCTTCCAGCACAAGTGAATCAATTAAAGGTGAAATGTGATTCAGACCTGGTAATCAAAAAAGTCAATGGGGATTATTCCATCAAAAAAGAAGAGTTAATCCCTTTTGTATGATTAAGTCAGATATTTAATAGCATAATTTCCTTCGGAACTGACATTTTCTTATGTCCCGCGATCACAAAATGCCCAAGCTAGTGTACTGGCTAATATAGCCATAGCCCTGGCAGATCCAAATCGGGATGAGACAATCACTAATATTGCCCATCGTCGTACAATTTCACCTTATGTTCAAACTAGAATAGAGGAAATCAATGAAATTAGTCCCATTTCTGAACTATATTGTCACACTACAGGATGAATGACACCTATCAGGGAATACCTTCAAAATGGAACACTCCCACCTGATAGAGCCGGGGAAGAACAAATCCAACAACGCATGGTCAATTTTACTCTTTATGATAGCCCTAATTACCTATAAAAAATTCTCTACAAAAGAGGTTTTGATGGATTTCTCTTCAGATGCATTGATGGTGAAGAGACAATGGATGTCATGAAAGAAGTACATGCAGGAGTCTGTGGTGCCCACCAGTCTGGACATAGATTGTTTGATCAAATTCGAAGGCTTGGATACATTTGGCATTAAATTATACAAGATTATATTGATTTCACAAAGAAGTTTCATTCATGCCAAGCATGTTCCAACTTCATTCATCAACCCCCATAGTTGCTTCATACAACTAAATTCTCGTGGCTATTTGCCACATGGGGAATGGATGTATTGGGACCTTACCCTTCAGCTACAGCCAAGCAGTTTAAGTATATTCTTACTAATACTGACTTCTTTTACAAATGGGCATAGGCAATACCTCTAAAAGAAGTTAGTTCTAAAATCATTGTTAGCTTCATCAAGTCTAACATCATTACTAGATTTGGTGTCCCTCATACCATATTGACGGACAATGGCATCAACTTCTGTTCATCCGAGGTAAGGATGTTGTATCAAGAATAAAACATCAAATCCAACCATTCATCTCGGTATCATGCAGCGGCCAATGGAAAAATAGAATCCTTAAATAATAATCTTTCAAACATACTACAAAATATGGGGGATAAAGATAAGAAATCATGTCCTGATAAACTCTTTCATTCATTATTGGATTATCAAACCACTACCCGCACTGCAACGCGATCAACTCCATATTCATTGGTATATGGAACAGAAGAAGTCTTTCCCATTGAATTTAAATTACCTTCTCTCAGAGTAGCCATTTGTGATAAGTCATCTATAGATGAACAATCTAAAAAGCGATTGGATGAATTAGAACGATTAGATGAGAAACAATTGTTCACCCTACATCACTTGGAAGTCTATCAGAATCAAATAGCACGAGCTTTCAACAAATAAGTTTATCTTCATTCATTCATTCAGGTAAAATTGGTATTGGTTTTCAGAACTCCAATGATACCAGGAAAGAAACCTCCCAAGCTTGAGCCACAATGGGAAGGACCTTACTCAATACATAAGGTCTACTCCAATGGATCTTATTCTTTAATCTCAATGGATGGAGAACTCATCACTACTCCAACCAATGCTAGATTCATAAAGAATTATTTAGTGTAACACAAAACTTATACGTCCAACATGACGTTAAACTGTGACATCCTAGATATATGACGCTAAACTATACAAAAGTCCCTTTTGTCCAACATGACATTAAACTATGATGTCCTAGCTACATGATGCTAAACTGTACAACACTCCATCATCCAACAGGAAATTAAACTGTATTGTCTCCCTTTCGTCCAGTATGATGTTAAACTATGTTGTCCTTATTGCATGACATTAAACTCCATAGTCCCCAAAGTCCTTACTGCAAGACTTTAAACTGCATAATCTTCTCTTTCATCCTAGCTATATGATGTTAAACTATACAACCCCCTCTTTTGTCCTTACTACATGACATTAAACTGCATAGTCCCCCATCGTCCAACATGGCGTTAAACTGTATTGGTCCTCTTCATGTCTAGCAAGACCTTAAACTCCATAACCATTGTCCTAGCTATAAGACATTAAATTGTGCACCTCTTAATCCCACATGATGTTAAACTATGAAAAAGTCCCTAATAATTCCTATCTATATGATGCTAAACTGGACAACACCCCATCATCCAACAAGAAGTTAACCTGTATTGTTCCCCTTTCGTCCAACATGATGTCAAACTCTGCATTGTTAAGGTTGTTGCTATCTCTAGTTTCTCACACCGAGTATTACTCGTGTGAGCTTAGAATAAACTTCAAACATAACATCTTCTCTAGGATGCTAACTATGCGTAAGTCCCAACACCATTTTTAGGTTGTTGTCCTCAAGAAAAACTTGATCACCAATTCATTCTTCAATTGAACTACACAGACTTTGATCCTTGCCTTCTAGGCTGGGTATGTAGAAAACCTCACGAGGTTCAAGCCCAAAACCAATTTCTTCACATCAGTTCACCTCCATCTCATACAATGTTGATTCGTGAAGCCTCCCCCAGAACCAATGTTTTTTACATTGGTTCACGATCGTCCTTACTATATGACGTTAAACTATTCACACTTTTTTCCTGTACGACAATAAACTACAACATTCTTTGACACCCTCACCTGAGCGGAAATCATTATTTACATTGATCTCCAATAATTTTATATTCCAAAGACTACGTGCATACATGGAAGTAACCAAACCTTTAATCTTGGGTCGAACCATCATTGCACTAAAGTCCCCTTTCACCCTTCATATTTACGAACCAAATCTGTACAGAGGGTATTTCAAGAACTATGTGCGGCTTGATTCCTATCCTTATGGGATACGTAGGAACATTCAAGCATCCCTCGAATCCAGCCCCAAGTCTTTGGGCCTAACCCCAAATTTCACTTTCAGTCCCTTGGCTGAAAATTCCCCCTGTGAAAACATGAATGTGGTATGAAAACCCTGGGTTTCATTCACATCAGGTTTATAAAACACACACTGTGTATTCATTATTATGGTCTGAGATCTATGAACCTAAACTAAGATCTCCTATAATGTCATCCCACATGACATTAAACTATATTTAAAGAACTACGTATGGATTGATTCCCATCCTTATGGGATACGTAGTGAAGTCCAACACCTCAATTCAGGACCCAGCCACAACATTATTATGGTTAGAATTTTTCTTTGTATCTCTACATGCATTGAATAATGCCCATTTTGATGTGTCATACTCCTAACCTTAAATACTTCCAGATATCCATAACTCTTTTCTTGACTTTTTGTCACAAAATTTTTGATACCTGAGAGTTATTTTGCCTGATTATGCATCACGTTCCCTTAGGCGTCCTTGCATAAACAGTCTACATAACAAACCTATCAGCCAAAAGATGCTACTATTTGACTATGCAGCCAATTCCCTTAGGTGGCCCTACATAATTCCACCCCTTAACGAGTTTTTCAAATTTTGGTAACTTCATTCTTGGGAGGAAAACCTCTTTTCTCCTTATTTTTCTTAATGACAATATGTAAGAATCCACAAAAATTATCCATTCTTAAAATATTTGTCCCATACTCTTTTTCATGATCTAAAAGTATTTAAGTCTATGGTTTATATTTCCCTTCCCTACATTTGGGTCAGACCTTTATAGTAGTGACATTCATCCAATTCTTTGACAATCTTGATTGAAAATATCCTCTCCATATTCAAGTACTTCTCTCCATACAACAGACTCTATGCTTTGGAAAATTTGAATCTCCATAAACTTTCACCGGCTTTTTAGCAATCAAAAAGTAAAATTTCTGAGAGTTATTTTGCCTGAATATGTAGTACGTGCCCTTAGGTGGCCTTGTATAAATAGTCTACATAACAGAACAGTCAGTGAAAAGATGCTATTATTTGACTATGTATCCAATGCCCTTAGGTGGACCTGAATAATTCAACCCCCTAACGGGTTTGTTAAATAATGGTAACTTCAATCTTAGGAAATAATTATTCTAATGCCTCTTGGCCCTTTTTCATATCATTCCTCAGATTCAAAATTTCTTAAGTCATAGTATACATGTTTTTCCCCCATACTTGAGTGTGGTGATATGTTTTCAGATAAATTATCAAGTAATTGAGTCAATTTTAATCCATTCGGTCAAATATATTTTGACCTTAAACATTAGCCTTTTTTATGTCTGATGTGCATGACATTAAACTGCCCACAAAAGACAAGGGAACTCTGAACAAAAGTCAAGTCTCAGCTCACTAAATATACATTATTATGATTTAGGTTATATTGAGCAATAAAAAGATTCAAAGATTGTATGGTTATTTTTATAATCCTAGAAAAAAATCAAACTATGCTTACTAGGCCCATTGCCTTAGGTAAAATTTTAAGCAGGTAGAAAAAGAATGCATGCACAAATGATTGAAGATGAAAGTGTTTTTCATTTTATGCACAAGAGTTGGAAGGACATCCACAAACTAGAGTCTCTTCTATTTTTCAGGGATTATAAGATACATTCAACATAAATATTCATTTGATTTACGAAATCCTGAGAATCATCAGTAGCCACCTGGAATTCATTCATTCAACTAGATGAAATAAGAGATGAAATGATACCATCTCTTCTTGGAACAATTGTAAAAGAATGTTCTTGAGTGCGGTTTGAGAAAAGTTTCTACTGATCAAACAGTGACTCTGTTTCTGTCCAAGAGACTTGGAAGATGGATACATGAATTTGAGAATGGATCATTGGAAGTAAAGATCCATTTGTAGAGATTACTCTTTTTAGATATTGTTCTAATTACATGATAATCTTCTCTCCACCAATTGGCAACGGAAAACATATCAGCCCATGGGTTTTCCATTTTCATATCAGTAAGGAAATGGCATGGAAGGAAAATTTGAAATTTCACACCATTTTTTCTACTCTTAATGCACATCATCACCGAAATAGAGGGGTAGCAGTGCGGTTGCATCTCGGAAATATAGTTCTTTGCATCTGAAATGTTGACTCCTTGCAGATGACCATACCCATATAGAGGCAGGTAGATGCTCTGTGGGAAATTAACATGATATTTCTTCAAGTACTTGGACAGATTTGGGAGAGTGTTGTCGAAGATATTATAGTAATCATGTCCAACAACGTTCATCATATCATCAATCCTCTTGCTAGCCAGTTCATCGGTCATTCCGATTATTATGGGATCCATTTAACCTGCACAAAGTTCTAATAATTAACTCTTAAGTAAGTTGATTTTTCATAAAATTTGTGAAGAAAAGTGAAAAAATGGCTAAGGCATTAAGGCGCGCAAGTCCCATGTTGGCGCGCAAGTGTAATTGGGTCATGCAAGTTTGGGCGCATAGGTATCACCGCACAAGTCCAAATACCTCTGCAGAAGCGCAACACGAATAGAAGAAATGAATAGTGGAAAACAAGTCACTTGCGCAACTAGAGAAACCTACATGGTGAGAGCAGGAAGGTTTGATAGCTGGTTTCTTTACATGAGAATGGCCACATATTTATAGTCCAAGGTTGTACCCAGCGTGCCATGCCCTGTGCGGATCTCACCTGTACGCTGTTACCCGTGCGCCCAAAACTTGTGCGTCGCCCTTCCTTGGTTTTCTCCTTTTCCTCAGAGTCAAATCCCCCTTCCTTTCAGATCCAACTCTGAGGGGGGACTTTTGTTGATGCTCCTTTCTATCACAGAGTCTAACCACTGAAAAAGGGAAATACCTTAGCACAAAGAGATTCATCCTTTGAAGAAACATCAAAAATTGACAAAGGCATGAACAAGCATTTGTTTACACATGGGTCATGCAATTTTTATCATGGTCGCGCAAGTATACTTGCGTGCCACATATTGGGCATGCAGGTGACATGCGCACCCTATTTTATTTTTTCCCAAGGTCTTCAGTAGCCTATAAAAACCCCTTGTGGGCCCCCCATTTTAGGGCTGAAAAATTCCAAAAGTCTGATTTAAGCTCTCGGCGCCCTAGTCTCTACTTGAAGTCTTTCAAACAATTCTAAGGTAATTTATTACCTAGAATGAAACATCTAAATAGGGGGAACAAGTGCTAAGTGTTGAAATTCACTAACACTTGTGTGCCTAAGTGTCTAACCCTTAAGGGAAATGAAGACACTTGCGCACCACCTTATCCCTTCAACAAAACTTATATGCCACACTTTTTGTAGCCTTTAGGGATAATACTAAGGGCTTCAGCCAAGTCCCACCCAAGTATTACCCTATGGGTTAACCGTCATGCAAGTACACATGTGTCGCGCAAGTATACTTGCGCGACCAGTACTTCCGTGCCCCAACAAGACTTGAACGCCTACCTCTTGTTGAGTGGCCCTCCATCTTATTCAATTCATTTCTTCAAATACACCTCTCTTATTCAAGATTTAGCCTTCAAACCCCTCTTCAAGTCCATTTTTGGCATGGTTCCTTTGTTGGCTTCCTTATCCGAAAGGAATTCTTTGGAACATCTCTCAAAACCTAGTGATTTACATATAATTATGTCACTAAGGTTAGAGATTTCATTCATTTAACCTCATCCTTTAAGATGAGAGGATCTTTAATCTTGGAATCCTCCTTAGGAATAAGCCCCAAGTTCCCTAATTTGGGCATCCTCCTCAAGAGTAATCCCCATTCCAAGTTCCTTAACCTAGGCCTCCTTTTCAGGAGTAATCCCCAAAGTCTCAAGTCCTCTTAACATGGGTATCCTCCTCAGGAGTAAGCCCCAATCATAATTTTCCTTAAACTTGGGATCCTCCTCAGTAGTAAGCCTCAATCTCAAATTCCCATAATATGGGAATCCTACTTAGGAGTAAGCCCCAATTTGGGCCTCCTTTTCAGGAGTAAGCCCCATTCATCAAGATCTTTAATCTGGGAATCCTCCTTAGGATTAAGCCCCAAGTTCCGAAATCAGGGAATCCTCCTTAGGAGTAAGCCCCAAATTCTAAATTCCCTTTAACCTGGGCCTCCTCTTTAAGAGTAAGCCCCAGTCTTAATTTACTTTTGATTTGGGATTCCTTCTCAGGAGTAAAACCCAATCATAATTCCCATCTAATTTGGGCATACTTCTTAGAAGTAATCCCTAACTTAAGTATCCAAATATCCATAAAGCACATATACCTTTATAGACCTTGTTCCTGGGTTTCTTCCCTGAAGTAAATCCCAATCCTCATCTATCTGGGCAGTCATACATACATAAGCCCCACATTATTTCTTATGATTGCATCTTTCGTGGCATAATCATCAGGTTTTACTGATACCTCTTGTTTCTTGCACCGAGCATGACTCATATGAGCTTAGAGTGTAAAAGTAATTATGACATCTTTCTGTGGGACATAGATCATGCATAAACCTCATACTTCTTCACTCGAACTATGTGGGTTCTGATTTCTTTTCTAAACAAGGATATGTAGGTAGCACATCTACGGGTACGATCCAAACTCTGAAATAATCCATGTCCTTCTGAACGACAATAAACTTCAAGTGCCCCACTGAGTGGCTTTAAAACTAGTATGGTTATCATAATTACCAAGAGATTTCTATATAATGTGTTGAAGGATACCATTGACTAAGAATATCTAACAAATACATATGATTCTATATCGATGAAGAACCTCAAATACATATAAAAGATTCTCTAAATCTCATACATATCAATCATTGATTTTCATATCTAAAGGAAAGCTCATTTTCATACTTGGTAATTTTATAAGGATTCACGAACATAACTCAAATATATAAAGAGAGTCCCGGAGTAGAAAATAATTCCCCCCAAAATGGTGTGATGAGTCCGACCTCCCATCCTCTTGACCAATGAAAATTCTTAAGCCTCATCGGTTCACAACTAATGAGAACCTACCTTTAGAAGGTAGGTCCAAATGGATATAGAATCATTGAATGTTTCCGATTCTACGAACAAACCTGTTAGAAACCGATTGGAATTTTTGAACCTTAAACAAACAAGGTCATCACCATTTTTTGAGGAAACAAACACGCACTAGGTCAGAATAAAATAATCTGAATACTTTGAAACATGTAACGCTATGCATTCTCTATTATAATTTCTGATTCACAATCCATTCTCACAATTGAATCATCTGTATCATCAAATGATATATTTGACTAAATACCAACTGATTCATCCAAACCATCAACATCATCCAATATTTCATCAAAAATGTGTCTGGGAATAACATCAATAATAACTCCAAATTTCGGTTTTAAAGGGTCATTCACAAAAAAATACTTGTCTAGCTTTTGATGTAAGAATATAAGGCTCATCTGTTCGTAGCTGATGTTTCATATCAATCACTCTAAAACCACAATTATTTATTTACAAGACTTATCGTGTAATTGAATCAAAGTACTTTCATTTCATCATAGCGACACGACCATGTGCATAGTAATCTAATAAAAAAAATTCTCTCAACAACCCCATAATACGACATATTTTCTGATTGAGGATGTATGTTTGATGCACTAGAATAACAATCCATTGTAGCGCTTATCGTGACACTGTCTTGTTGTGTTGCCATATTTGTTGCACAACTATTTATAATGAATTTATAACCATTGATAAACACTGCTTTACAATCATGAACCACATTGTTCAGACCAAACAAAAATGACCTTATTTCAGTAGATACATCATCCGTCGATAAACTTTGGACCTGAAATATATTGACAATGAATATTGAAAAACTACCAACGATTTGGTAATGTAAAAAAAGATTTTTTTACCTTTCACTTCAACCAAGAAGGAAATTATTTGATGTGTAATTGCTTCCGACTCTTAATAGATAAAGAGTGATGTGCTCTTTTTATAATTTCACTATGTTTTCTACAAATATAAAAATTTAATGATGTCAGGAACTATGAAAAAAATAACTAAAGTATATATATATATATATATATGTATAATTTTACTTACTTGATGTAATCATCAACCATGCCACAGTTAAATAATATCGTATGATGATCCATTTCCCACTCATCCCTATTCAAAGTACACAACTTGTATGATCCAGATATCCCTCCAGTTCGAGGCAGTGATGGAAATGTGGCTAAATGGGATCATATTTCTCATCTTCAGTTCTCAAGGGTCGATTAGATCTAGTGGAAACATTAGGCAAATACATTGAACAAAAATCCATGCATTCCTACGCTAAATAACCTTTCAAAATAGATCCTTCAAGATGATTCTTATTTCTCACATAAGATTTCAATTTAAACATAATTCTTTCTATTTGATACATCCAGCGACTAGAAACGGGACCACCAAAAAGAACTTTTGTTGGAGGATGCACAGTCAGATGTAACATACATGTAAAAACAATGGGGGAAATATTCTCTCCAAGTTGAAAATAATGATCCGTGCATCTTTTTTTAGTTTTTTCCAAACACTTTTGTTCAATATTTTGACACAAAGATCTCAATAAAAGTGACATAATCTAATCATAGCGACCCTGACATTTTGTGATAGTAAATTTCGAATGGAAATAGGAATCAATTCATGCAACAGGACATGGTAGTCATGGGTTTTGAGGGATTTTAGTTTCACATCTCATCTATTCACTCATTTCTAAATGTTGCCTGAATAACCATCTGGAACCTTTAAACTTTCCAAGACTTGAAGATATTTTTTTCTTATGCATTTTTCAATGAAAAAAAAGAAAAAGGGACTTTCCACTGATTTTGACCAATTAAATCATGTTGAAGTCTTGGTTTTATACCCCAATCCATTAAATCATGACGTGAGCACAAATCATATTTTGTCTTTCCCTTTACAATTAAAATCATTGAAAGTAACATTTCACACACATTTTTCTCAAGATGCATTACATCCAAGCAGTGATGCAGCAAATTTGATGACCAATACGATAACTCATATAATATACTTTTCTTTCTCCAATTATTGTTGGAATTCAAAGGAACATTCTTTCGCTTGTTGGAATTTAACTGACCCTTTCCAAGAAAAAAATTCAAACTATCAATTTCTTTAAGGATATCACCCCCCGACTTCGTTGAGGTATTTCATATGTCTCTATGGAATTATCAAACTGTCTTCGATTTTTTCTGTATGGATGACTCATTTGTAGAAATATTTTATGCCCTATGAAGCTGAAAGTTCATCGAAACTTTAATCTCCTAGAACGTGTATTTTTCATACATATAGGGAAAGATAATCTCCCCTTAGAACTCCAACCAAAACTCATTCCATATGCAATGAAATCATTTATTTTCCATAATAATGTTGCACAACACATAAATTAATTCTTTTTAAATACATCATATGTCTTCACCCCAATAGTCCAAAGATCCTTCAACTCATTTATTAATGGTTGAAAATATATATTGATATCGTTTCCAGGATCATTGGGTCTAGAAATACATATACTCATGATAGTAACTGGCTTTTTCATACACATCCATGACGGAAAATTATAAATATGAATGAAAACTGGCCAAGTACTATGTGCAGTATGCATCTGCTTAAATGGGTTGAAACCATCACATGAAAATCCCAATATAACATTCTGTGGGTCGGCTACAAAATCAGGATGTAACCTATCAAATTTTTTCCATGCTAACCCGTTAGAAGGATGAACTATATCATCATTATCCTTATTTCTTTCATCTTCATTAAATATCATATTCTTAGCCACTTGTTCTAACATAAAAAGTTTCTGAAGTATGGGAATAAATGGAAAGTGCCACATCACTTTCTCTGGTACACAGGATTGAGTTTCGTCTTTATTAGTCTTCTATCTCAATTTACCCCATTGTTTTCACTCATTTAACTTGATATTATTCTTCCAGAATAGACAATAATCTTTAGGGCATGCCTGGATTTTCTTACTTGAAAATCCAATTTTTTCAACCAACATTGATGCCATATAATCATTTTCAGAAATACATGCATCGTCAGGTAGAAATTCCTTAAAAAGATTAAGTAGATAGTCGATCGTAGTATTACTAAATCCATACACTGGTTTCCCATGATATAGTTGAATTAAAAACTCTAGTTTGGTCATTTTTCCACATGATTGGTAAACTAGGGTATTCACATCTTCTAACAACTTTCTGACAAGCCCAACGTCATCATTGTGATCATTAGATGAAAACAGTGTTTTCATATTCATTTCCTCTTCCACTTCTCTACTTGAATTGTTGGCTTCATAAGAAAATGGAAACTGATCGGAAATAAAAATTTTCAATCTGACCCTTTCAACTAAGTCAAAGTCATTCTCCATTTGACCTTTTTCTCCATTGTGATACCAAACATGATATCCTTTTTGAAAACCTTTTTTAGTGATGTGGTAAATTAATTCCTCAAGTGTTAACCATGGTCTTTCAATTCAATCAAAACATGGGAATTGAATCAATCAGTCGTCTAAACTGTTTTTGAATGCAAAATCCAAAAAATATTCCAAATCCTTCTGAAACTCATCAGTGATCTGATCAAGATTATAAATCCAGCTTCTATCCATTCTAATATGAATAAAAAAACAGTTAGTAAATTTTTTTTTATAAATAACAACATTTAAACTCATCCATGCTTAAGAAAATTAGTATATGGACTCATTTATAGGATTATATTCCTTACATGCTTCTTGAGAAACATAAGTAAATGTTCAAGCTAAATGCATCAACTATAACATTATCATTTACTAAAGTATATGATATCTCTAAATCATTATCATGTAAGAACTATACCCGTATCCACTAATTAATATTTATGTCATGTTAAGAGAATACATAATGAAATCTCTTACTATTAATTATTACACCATGATAGGTCAACCTTGGGTTGCTAGCAAGTTCTCAGATTTCTAGATAATGGTAAATATTATAAATGAATCAATCATAATCATCAGTGATTTACATTATCTAAAAATAAGATAATAAAATACATGATATACTAAAATACATGAGATACAAGGGTATGTAACATTTTATATCCTATTGAAAATATAATAATATGTATAAAGGGTATCATTCTTAGATACTTATATAGTGGAAAATGAATCAAATGTTGGATTTGTGTGCAATGAATCATATTAGAATGACACAATTAGAGTATACCATGGGGTTTATATATTAAAGATGTTTTTTCTAAGAATATTGGGTTGTAATGTGTGTATAAGAGAGGTGCTGGTGTGCAGGGAGGGGGAGGGGCTGGGCAGGGAGCGGAGGGGGAGGGGCTGGGTAGGAAGGGTGTGGGGGGTTGGGAAGGGGGGAGGGGCTGGGTAGGGGGGCTGGGCAGGGTGAAGGGGGAGGGGTTGGGCAGGGTGGCTGGGCAGGGTGGAGGGGGAGGGGGAGGGACTGGGTAGGGGGAGGGGGAGGGGCTAGGCAGGGGGGATGGGCAGGGGGAGGGGCTGGTGGGGGAGGGGGAATTCTAGATCCAGTAATTCAGGGTTATTTGAATCCAAAATATTCATATGGTTTAGTAATTTCTGAAAAAGAAGAAATTAGTGCTGCTATATTTGATATATATTCTTGCAATTTGAAATAGAGACATGTGAAAGTTTGAAACTATTATTCACGATAGAATAATTTATATGAGCTATGAAAAAGAGTGATAAGACCCAAAACAAATGGTTATAATGATATAGAGTGGGAAATTCTAGATCCATTAATTCGGAAAGATTTGAATCCAATTTATTCATGTGGTTTAGTTAATGTTAAAAAAGAAGATATCGGTGCTGCTATATTTGATATATATTCAAGTAGTTCTAAATATAGACAAGTGGAAGCTTGCCATTATTATTCAAGAGAGAATAATTTCTATTTTAAATATTTTAAGGTTGTTCTATTTTAAATATTGGAAGGTTTTATTCCAAATATATAACGAAGTTCAATTTTATAAAAGATTTATCTATCTTAGATTCGTATTCTATTTCTACCAAGACTAAATTTCTTTGTGTGGAGATTGAAAGTATCTAGAAAAATTAATCACTCTACTTTGGTAATCTGAGTGTGATTCATTTGGCCTAGATATTAGTGTTTTATGTGAGGATGAATCACATCAAACTAAAGTACAATTATATCTTAATATTGCTTGAATATAGAGTGTTAGGGTTATAAAAGATAGTTTTATGGTGGAATATTGAATATATGTTCACAAAAACATTAGTCCATGAGAGAATGTGACAATATTATGCCTTAATTAGGCATGGGTGAATAGATTAAAGAATGAATAGGAGCATTAAATATAGTAGAAGTATAGTGGGTGATGTTTTCTAATGTTTTTGAGGATACCATGAATCCCTTGAAGTAGTATTTATGTTGAATATTGTTAGTATTTGTAAAGAATTTTCTAAAAATATAGAAATTTACCCTAAATGATAAATTTATAAGGACTCTTTGGTTTTATTGGAGCAATGGATGTAGGATTCGTTTGGGTGGTAGTGAGGTTTCTATAAGATTGTGAAATTTTGATGGATGTCAGCTTAGTTGGTAATATCCTTTGGTAATTTTCTAAAACAAGGTAATATATTACCTATCATTTCCTTTTTCACTTCATCAGTATCTTGATACATAGAATTTACAACTTTTACTAGACATTTTTAGATCCTCTAAAACACTTCAAAATATTCTGGAATGTGTTCAAAACTTCTTCACATAGATATAATGATCTTCATCATTATAACTCTATGTAACAATTGAATTATAAAGCAAAGGTTTGAAAATAAGATCATTGTGTCATCTAATGGTAATTCTCAAGTAGACCTAATGTAATAATTTGTCTAAATCTATTTTCATAAAATGTGATGGTTTGAAAATAAAATCTATAAAAGTATGGGTGAATCAAAATGAAGAAAATATTTACACCATGTCTATAGTGGATAGATGAATGAGTGTGGAATCTTGTTCTATAAGAAGAACCCAACAAGTGATAAAAGAATCCCAAAAACAGCATGCTCTAAAATATGGAAACTATAAACAACATGTTGTAAAGAATAGAAGATTTAGGTTTGCTGGAAAATGATGGTAATGTAACAGGTTTTGGAAATTTTCAATGGATTGTCAATACAATCCAATAATACTTGAAGAACAAAGGAATAAAATTTCAAAGGGGGTCAGGCTAGAGAAAAATAAATATCCATAGTTTGAAAAGAATCTGTATACATCAAACCGATTTGGAAAGCTTGAAGAAATCTATGATGTTTTCAATGTTTGTGGTCACATAAGTGATGCATGTTCATATAAAACTTATAAATTCTATAAATTTTAGAAATAAAAAGTCTATTACACAAAACACTTAGAAACAGATTAATAATTCCAGAATAGTAAATAGAAACATAATAATTCCATAATAGTAAATAGATAACAGAATAGTATACAGATTAAACAATGAATATCAGAATACCAGATGAATTATGAGATTGATATTGAAATATAAACCATGAAATTACAGTGAATAATAGTTGATAGGATACCAGTCAACAAACAAGAGCCTCAAAATAGTTGACAATAAACAAAAACTCCTCTGTTGAACTCCTCTAACAATTGAAAACTCCCAAATCAGAATGAATACTGTAAAATCCTCCTGCAAACATAAGGGAGCCCTAAAATAGGTTAACAATACTAAATATTGTAGGAATAATGCAAATAGGAGCCACAAACTAGAATGAAGTAAAATGGTTTGGCCAACACACCAAATGGGGGAGTAATGCCTGATGAACCAATGCACCGAATGGAGGAGGAATGCCCGAATGGAGGAGTAACGCCCAAATAGAGGAGGAACACCTGAATAGTGGGGATGAAAGCTTCATCCAATGCACTGAATGGAGACATGGGAGAGGGAAAGATGAACCACGAGTGCAGAGGCCGCAAATGGAGAAGTCGTGCTGCGAATGAAGGAATCATGGTGAGAGATGGAGGAACCGAAGTTGGCGAGGATGAACAAGACAAAATTCTCCGGTTGAGCGAAGATATGACAAAATCCGCAAGGAAGAGGATAATTGTTTTTAGGGAGAGTCAGTGAGTGAGAGAGTAAAGTCGTGAGTGAGAGAGGAATTTCCGTGGCTAAAGCCACTATTTTTTAATAATCGTGGTGGTATCATAGGATGTAGCCACGGTTTTAAAAACCGTGGCTATATAAGTGTGGTTGTATGTTTAGTTTCTAATAGTGTATTACCTTAAAATATTTGTTTTAGTCTTTATAGATGATATTATAATATACTCAAAAAGTAACGAGGAGCATGAGGAGCATCTGAGCACTGTGCTAAACACCTTATGAAAAGAGAAGATTTTTGAAAAGCACAGAAAAAGTGAGTTTTGGTTGAAGGAAGTCTCATTCTTGGGGAATGTTATCACAAGTAATAGTATATCTATGGAACCTTCTATAATAGAAGAAATTAAAGGATGTTTGATGGAAACATTTGTGACATGTTATGTAACTTCATTGGATTAGGTGGGTACTATCATCGATTTGTGAGAAATTTCTCAAGGTTGTCAAACCATCAAACCAATCTAACTCATAAGGGAGTCAAGTTTGTTTGAAATGATTAATGTTAAGAGTGTGTCAAGTAGTTGAAGAAGAGGATTATAATTTCACACGAACTCACACTACACACAAATTGAGAATATTTCATGGTATTCAATAATGATTCAAAGAAGGTATTGGGTTGTGTGTTAATGAATAATGAAAAAGTTGTAGCTTGTGACTCAAGGAAATTAAAGGTTCATGAAAAAAAATAGCTTACACATGATCTAGAGTTGGCTATAGTGATATTCATATTAAAAATATGACAACATTATCTCTTTGGGGATAAGTGTGAAATATATATAGATCAAAAGATCCTCATGTATACATTCACATACAAAGAGATGAATATGCACCAATGAAGATGGTTAGATATGATCAAGGACTGTAACTTCTCAATCCAATACAATCCTGTGAAAATGAATAAACTAGAAGATTCTCTAAGAAGAAAGGATCCAAAAATTTTATCATTGATGATAATGGAAAAGTATTTGATCATCTTAGAATTGAAAAGGATAAACATGGGAATCATAAATGAAGGAATATCATCAATCCTTTCACAAATGATTTTTCAACCATCCCTTATAGAGAGGATAAATGATGTTCAAAGAGATGATGTGGGAATTCAGATGCAAGAGGAAGCTATAAGAAAAGGTAAATACATGGAGTTAAATATTAACAAAGAATGAGTTGTGAGATTTGGGTCATGAATATGTGTATCATCAAATCCTATTTTAAAGAAAGAGTCATTGGATGATTCAAAAATATCGACCTTCTCAATCCATCCTGGAATCAAAAAGATTTAACAAGATCTATAAAAGCACTATTGGTGGGACAATATGAAGAATTAGATTGCGGAATATTCATCAAGATGTTTGTAATGTCAGTAAGTGAAGGAAGAAAGGAAACAATACAAGGGGATGATGCAACCATTACCCATACCTACATGGAAATGGGAAAACATCACTATGGATTTTTTTCATAGATCATTCAAAGACATCAAGTAGAAATGATTCTATATTTGTTTTGGTCAATAATATTACAAATACTGGTCACTTAATTGAAATTTTAGAGGAATTATCACTCAATAAACATGCAAGGATATACATTAGAGAAGTGGTGAGGTTTAATGGAACACCACTATCGATTGTATCTAATCAAGATCCAAGATTTACCTCTATGTTCTGGAAGATTATCTAAAATGCTATAAATACTATGTTTAAATTCATCATGACCTATAAACCTCAAACTAATGGCCAATGTGATTGGACTATCTATACACTTGAGGACATGTTGAGAGCACACTCAATTAACTTCAAAGGATGATGGGATTAACATATTCCTATGTTTGAGTTATCATACAATAATATTTTCTACTCAAGCATCAAAATAGCTCCTTATGAAGCCCTTTATGTGAAGAGGTGTAGAACACCTACATGCCAGATTGAATTTGGGGAACACAAACTATTAGGTCCTAAAATTGTTGAGGTAATGGTGGAAAAGGTCAAGATCATTTAGTAGCATATCAAGGCTGTTCAGAGTCAATAAAAGAGATAAGATGACAATCATCAATGATACCTAGAGTTTGAGGTTGGAGACAAGGTATTCCTCCACATATCTCCATATATTAAATTCATGATATTTGGGAGGAAGAGAAAACTTATTTCAAGATACATCGATCCCTTTGAGATCCTTGATCACATTGGATCGGTGACCTATCGACTAGCACTCCAACAAAACCTATCTCTAGTACATGATGTGTCACACATATCACCCTTGAGGAAGTAAATACTAGACCCCTCACATGTAATTAATCCATATTTGGTACTATTTGAGAATGAAATTTTCTATGAGGAGAAGCTAGTGAAGATCTTATATTGTAGAGACAAATTTCTATGAAATAAGAAAATAAACTTAGTCAAAGTGTTGTAGAAAAAACAAAAGTTTAAAGAAGCGACATGGGAACTATAGGAAGTGATGAAATAGAATAACCCTCATCTATTTTAATGTGTGAAATGAAAATTTTGAGGGAGAAATTTCTAAAGGGGGGAGATTATAATGATCTGAACTATTATAAATAATATTCTCTTTATGTTTGAATTAAATGTATTATTATGTATTATGGTTATAGAAAGCACATGACCATACTTGGTTTTATTATATTCAATCATATTTAAGAAACTAGTAATCATAATAACCATTGATAATATAGTCATTAAAAAATGATCATATGATTAGTATAAATATAAGGTTTGGACAAATCCAAGTGGTATAGAAAAAGGAAGTGATGACCTCAACTAGTAGGATCATACACTAAAAAGACCAATTATCAAAGCTTAAGAGGGAGAAAGTATCCATTTCCTTTTACCTTGACCAAGAGCAAGATTATATCCAATAACTTAAGCATGAGTGAAACCATTTATGAGAGAAGTTCAATCTCATCGAGATCATGACTCAAACCATGTATGCTAAACCACCGTATTAAAGTCTCACCATCATACACCTTACCCTTAAGGAATTTTCTTGTGTATTAAATGCATAGGTATCAAGACCCTATAAATATGAATATGTACCTTATTTTCAATATCATAGTGGTTATATTTACTTATTATTATTGTTACTTTATAAATGTTTTTTATTTTTATAAAATAAAATACAAATTGTATTTTAGGTTAATATTCTAATTCAATTAGGGCATTTATTTTGATAAATTAATGGATTTTTAAAATAAATAATATTTTAATAAAATATTATAATTAAATAATTTTTATTAAATATAAATGGTCAAATAATTTTTATAAAGTCAAATGTAAAAATTATAAGGGTTCGAAAATTGTTATTGTCAAAGAAACCCAACATTTCTCAATAAATGTCGATTCTTATTTTAAAAGTGAAAATTAAAATATTTATAAAAATACTTAGATAAAATAAATATTATTTTTGGAATAATTATTTCAAAAGTATCCAATGGTAAATTTTTCATAATTTTTTGAGATAGTCAAATTTTTGGGTAAAAATTAAATACGGTGTAAGATATGGTGTGTATTATGACATCATAATACCCCAAAAGTGATGTAATAAACACTATAAATGGTATCCAAGACCAAATATATGTTTCCCATTTAAAATAATTTGATTTTATTTTTATTTTATTAATTTCATAAAGCCTTCATGAATCCTGCAAAAACTATAATACATTTTAAGGTTTTAAAATCATTTCATTAAGTTCATGACTAACTTACACATCACCAGGGGAAATATTTTTCATAATTTATGAATTTTTCCATATAAAATAATGAAAATCAACAACCTTTGGTAGAAACCATTGAAAAAAACTATGGTAATGTTTTTGGTTTTTATTACTTTATTATATAGATTCCAAAACGTAAGTTTGATAAATAATAAATAATTTCCCACTCATTTCCTATATAAAACCACCCAAGATCCCATTTCTCTTCACTAAAAAACCTTTTATCATGTCCTCAATTTTCCATACCCTCTATATATTCCTCCCACGGTTCCCCAAATCTCTTAAGAAGCTCATCCCAAGCATTTGGAATCACTCTCTCAAGGTAATGGATCTTATTCCTCTCCACATTATTCAAGTATCTTATTTATCTTATGTATTTTATAATCATTTAATAAAGTAGGGATATGTTTTTCCATTTCACCATTAAATAAAATTTTATTATAAATTATTATATACCCCTTTCACTCTCATCAATCCCTCCCATAAACATTCATACACCTCCATTATGCTGCCAAAATTTCACCGTGATTTTCCATGCTAAACAATTGTGTATGGAATATCCATACCCATTTCCTATCAAGGGTATTAAAATTTATGTGCTTATAATTATTTTATTGGGAACATAATTTTATTTATTCCATATTCCATTATCATGGAATAAAATTTGATGATAAATTATTCCATTTTTTATGGTCTCTAGGGCACACTTATGTATGAGAATGAAATGAATGTGATGGGTGTGCCCAAAATTATATAGTACTCTAATTCATTGGGTAATGTTTTAATATCATGATAAATCATGCAAGGGAATAGGGAGTGATCCTAATACATCATGGGACTTTTTCCATTATGATGTCTTGGAAATTATCTTTGACCTATGATTATGATGTAGCATTTTAAGTTGTTTCCACATTTCCCATGTTGTTGTTATGTTATCACGCTACATCATGCCTCGTCATTCTTATTTATGATTATCACACATTTTATAGCCCATTGATATTCCTATTTTCTAGCATGTATTAATTTATTCACATTATTCCATGTTTATTATCTTACTGAGATTTATATCTCACCCCTTTCTTATGTATGTCCTCAGTTTGTCCCATGTAGTTTTAAGTATGAATGAGTAATATGAGACTGTTAAGGACATTTTCAATAAAGATGATGTATTCCATGTTTTAAGTTGTTATGTAATGTACCAAATTTCTAAATACACTATACTCATCGATCTTCCAAGTTTTTTTTGTGTACTATTATATAAGAAATCATGAATTAAAGTGTAATAAAGAGAAAGGTTGTCGTAAATTTCATGTTCATGGTCTTAGGAGTTTTATTTCTTCACTTATATTGATGGTTTCTAGATTTCATCGGTGTGTGGTTAAAATTGATGAGGTTTATAAGAAAGATACAATTGACCATAGTTTGGTTTTACAAGATAAGAAGGATTAGTCTTATAGGAAGGTTTTGAGTGAGTTTCGACATTAAAATTCAGTTAATTATGAAGGTATATTATTTGATTTAGAGATTGAATAGTGGTTAAAGGATATATATATCACCTTAAATTTTATTTGTGTTAGGAAGGAACATTGGGTTTCATTGGATATTAGTCATATAATATGAGTAACATGTCATTCAAGGTTCTTGTTTCTTAGAGATCGCGTGGAGATAATGATTTCATGATATTATTTCTAGATGTAGTTCCTTGAAGAGGTTCTTTAATTAATGATGAAGGTGGAGAAGTGTAATGATTTAATATTTATCTAGAAATAGAGTATGATTGTGAGGGATATCATGTTTCAATTCATGTATCTTCTATGATACCCATCCTTAGGTCATTTTATAGATGAGGAGGAAAGGGTAAATCATTTTGAGGAGGTGTTATTCCTAGTTGTTTGGTATATGATTACACCATTCACATTACCTATATATATTGATGTTCTAAAGATAGTAGAGGTGTTTGAGGGGATGAATGTGTAATCAAGATCTTCACTAGAGGAAATTCATCTGAATTTACCATGTATTAGAGACAAAAATATAGGGTCTTAGAATTTAGGAAATTTAACATTTTGTTCAGTAGGGAGTTATATATCCTCAGTAGTATTCTTAATGTTTTTTTTTGAGATTTTAGTTCTTGTGTCTCCATCAGGAGCACCTTTTCTACATATTTTTCTTATGGAGGTCATATCCATCATCATTTCTAGTGAACTATAGTTCTCGGTGGTCGGTATGAAATAGGAAATTATTTTACAATTCAGCCTCAATACTTATTGCCTACGAGGTCTTATCAGTAGTAGAATCAATAGGCTTTTATTCATCCAAGGAAACATATATTTGGAAGAGGATAACTCTGTAATATCCCCCACCTTCCAGGACATAGGACTCAACACATTCTTGTGGGTGGATGTTCATAGGGATAGTGAGGTAGAGGAGATAGGCATGGTCGGTTTTATGCCATGAAGATGCTAACACCAAATGGAACAGAGATCATTCATGGTATCATATTTTTATCTTCTACCTTGGAATTTTCATTGTTTGATTTTAGATATTTTAATTCCTTTATTACGCCAACCTTATTCCATGCCTTATGACTCAAGGTGGAGAGGGTTTTAGTGCCCTAGGTATTGACTATGCAAGTTGATGCTTAGTATAGTTTTCTTAAGATGTGTAGTGGTTTTGATCTGATGATGGTATAGAAATAGTTATTGGGAGATTTAATCTTGTTGCATATAAAACCATATAATTTCATTCTTGGCATGAATTTGTAATATTTTGTGCATGTGTTATGTCATGACCCACCTTCTTCAAGATGAGGGAAGGGATAGAGAAGTGCCACACCCTTCCTTCTTCAAGATGAAGGATAGATAATAACCCCTGAGTCCCTCCTTCAATAAGCCCCGAAGTGGAGACTAGCACCAAGGGTATAGAATCTCACACAAAATGGAAGGAATTACCCTTTTTAATGAAAATAGGATCAAGTTATATAACAGTAAAAATTCCAAACAATATAAAAAATTTATATAAAGGAAAACAAAATCCAACCCATACAGGATTTAAACATAAACTTCTATAAAAGTACAATCAAAACTCTAAAGAAAAGTACCAAAAGGAAAGACTAAGTTGCAATAGAGTAACTATCCTGACGCCCAAGATAGTAAAGTCCAACATAGTTCTCAAAGTCCTCCTAGAAACCTGAAAATAGTTTTATAACGTAGGGTGAGCATATAAGTATACTCAGTTGGGGGACTAAAGTCACTAGTACACAAGTGGAAGAAGCATAATAATGCGCCTATGAAATCAAAAAAAACCAACCACAGCCACCAAGGAAAAATACTAACCAGCCCAAACTCACCAAGGCATTCTCACCAAATAACTCAAGTCAAGTAAGGTAATAATATAAGCACATCGATTATTTGGGTACCCTACACCACTTTTCCCACCAGCTAACTACTCATTCCTAATGGATAATGTCTTGATGCTACCGCCCTACCCAAAATGCAGTCCCATTGCCACAAATTCCTACACAAACTTGGGCCAAAAACTACACATATCCCGCTCGCAGACACCTAGATCACAACAACCACACCTCTTTCTCAAAAAAACTTGGGCCTCATCCTGAAGACACCTGAAAAACAAACCTGTCCCACAGACACCTGGGCACCTCATCCACAACACAACCCACCTAAAGGATCTTTGGTTAATAGTAAACCCCAATCCTTTACATCTTTCCCAAATATTCTTGAGTTGTAAGAACCCAAAAGGGGTTGTGAGGAAGAAATTTAGTAACCATCCATCCATCCTCCCACCAAGATGTTGGGAAAGACACCCTCCCCCATGAAATGGGGGTGTTTGTAACATAATAATCAATAAGGGTGGGGTGTGTATTGAAAATCACAAGGAACTAAAATTTATACATATAGGTAAATAAGCACTCAGCCTAACCTATGGATTTTAAACAAACAACTGGCCCACACAGTACCACCTTTGCTGATACCCCTATATACATAACCACACAACAACCACATCCAAAGCATAAAACCAACCCCATTTTCATTTAATCACTGGTCATTCTTTATTATGGAGTTCACTGTAATTACTTCCATAACTACCTAGGAAACCACTATCTGCAACCATTATCAACACAACAAGCAAGTTAATCTACAATCCCACTGCACAAACAACACATAAACACATTGCAGTACCACTACACAACGTCGCTCGATGGGCACAACACAAACAAAGGCAGTCCCACTGCCTACAAGTTCATCTATTCTAAAATCAATCAATCCCTCATCCTAAGATTCCATCACACCTCCTGTAGCACCCCATACCCAAATCACATAGAAAAACATCACCAAACAGTATCCACACTTCACAAATAGTCCATACCCCAAACACAAAGTCATTCCCTCTGTCCACCCCCGTACCCATAATAAGGCTACCAGCAAAAACTTCACACAACCTCCACGAAGTACAAAACCCAACCAAGAACAACACACAACCATGACATTAATCCAATCATATTCCAATTTAGAGATAGGGGTTATTTAATTCCACTTTAAATAACAAGGGTGATCATATAACATGTTTGATCTAGGGGAATCCATTTATTTAACCAAGTGTATGTGATTAAATGGATTAATATTTGTGATTATTCATAGGGTATCAATAGTAAGAACAAAAACATCACCAATGTTCAAGAAAAGGCCCCCAATGACTATGATTTTCATAAGGCCTTACAACCACAACAATTTATAACAGGAAAAAAAGGATAATAAAATAAAATAGCACTCAATATTCATTCATATTCAATTCCATGCCCTTTATCATAACAGGTCCTGTTGTCTTTTTATCGTCACTTAAACCCCTCATTTATTACTCTTTTTAAATAAATAATTCTGTTGTTCTCTCCCAAGAAGCATTACTACACCCACCCCACACGATACACAATTAAACAGAGATAAAGGAAAATTCCTACCTGGAACAACAGGTGACCAAAACTCTTCCTTGCGTTGAACAAGGAATCGCAAAAGCAGCAAGAAATTCCAAGAAAAAATGGATAGAAGAGGGATCTAGAACACATGCATGATTTTTTTGGGAATAAAAGTTCTTTTCACACTATGAGAAAAAATAAGAGAGGACTTCGGTTTTTAGAAAAATCAAGATCTTATATCAACAGAAGGAAATAGTTCCAATGGCCATTAAAGTCAGATCATGGGCAAGATCACACTGTTTGACTATTTCAAAGTCCCCTGAGTGTTATGATATTAAAGGTATAATTAATATCCTTTGAAACACCCTTAGAAACACCAAAATAAGGATTCAAACTCAATTTAAATCAAATAAATCATAAGAAGGGTGAAATTGAAAAAACTAGGAAAAACTGAAATGAGTCACTGATAGGTGAGTCGCTGACGCTGAGCCACTGATTCTGAGACACCGATGTGCCCTGAATCACTGACACTGACACCCTGAATCATTGACACTGGCTCCCAGACTCTTCCACACTGATGCCCTGAGTCACCGACACCATTTCCTTGACTCACCGACACCGACGCCCTAACTCACCGACATCAACGCCCTGACTCACCGACACCGATAGTACAAAAAATGACTCACTGACACCGACAATACAAAAACGACTCACCAACACTAAAAATTAAAAAATTACTTGCTGACACCGATAATACAAAAATGAATCTCCGACACCAACATTTCAAAAGGACATGCTAACAGAAAAACTAAAATTTTTGGGTAAACTTCTCAGAATGAGTCATTGATAGCCCCTATAACACCCCAAACACTAGATTTTCACAAAGGAATGACATGGAGAGGTCCATATTATTACATTAGATACTTCTCAAACTATTATCACTATCGATAATTCAAAACCAAACATAAGGAAAGAGGGGTCTGAACAACCACCCCTTAAGATACCTCTGAAGGACAAACCACCATGTGTTATTCCAAAACTAGAGTGAAAACCTAAACATCCAAGAACACCTCCCTGATAGATACATCCCCAAACAACCATTTGAACCTCAAAGATCACACTATCCTAGCACATGGATTAGGGGGATCCTTCTTATTTGTTAGGATACTATCCTCTTTGGGAAGCAATGACTCACCTTCATAGGTTTAATTGCACCCGTATTAATGTGTCTTGATTAGGAATTAGTTCCTCCCCTCCTTGTATGTTGGGAATTATAAAACATCATAGAAAAATAAACAAATACTTTTATAGAAACAAGTTCAAGATTTACAATATAAGTAAGGCATAAAGCAAGACATAAGAGAAAAACACAGAACAACTCTAGGTAATGAGCATGCATATGTGCTTCCCACTACCAAGTACTCTCTTCGAGGACACCATGCCTCCACAACACACGAACTAAAGAAATGGTCCATCTATGAAGAAAATTATCCCTATGGTCCTAGATCTCCACTGACTACTTCACGATTGTCACATTGTCCTCGATATCCAACTCTCCCCAGTCAATGAAATGGGAGTCACTGCGTAGATACCGATGAAGTTGAGAGACATGAAATACATTGTGGACCCTTTACAACCGCGGTGGAAGAACCAGTTAATATGCCACCTCACCAACTAGTCCCAACACTTCAAAGGCCCAGATGAATCTAGGAGAAAGCTTTCTTCCCTTACCAAACCTCCGCTTCCCACATCGATGGGAAACCTTAAAGAACACGTGGTACCCAACCTCAAACTCCAAGGGCCTCCTCCTATGATTGGAATATGACTTCTTATGATCCTAATCCACCTTCATCCTCTAACGCACAAGCTGAACCTTCTCTGTCATGCTCTTCACTACCTCTGGTCCAAAAAGTTCTGCTTCCCGAACCTCTATCCAACACAAGGGAAAATGACATGACCTTTTCTAAAAAGCCTCAAATGGTTCCATGCCAATGGTAGAGTGATATATATTATTATAATAAAACTATACCAGAGGAAAATGGCATACCCATGATCTCTTGAAGTCCAGAACACATGCCCGTAGCATATCCTTCAAAGTCTGGATGGTCTGCTCTGTCTTCCCATACATCTGAGGGTGCAAAGAAGTGATAAGGCATTACTAGGTGCTAAAACCATGTTTTATTCCCCTCCAGACTCATAAGGAAAACCATAAATCCTTATCTGAGACGATGGATCTTGGAACCCCATGTAGTCGCACCACCATGTCCACATATCTCCTTGCCAAGGCATCTACTACGCTCGACTCATTGATTGCTAGGAAGTGATCTGATTTTGTCAGCTAATCCACTACTACCCAGATAGAATCATAGCCTCTCTGATCCCTAGGTAGTCCCATGAAAAAATCCATTAACATGTCATCCCATTTCCACTCAGGGACATATATGGGTTGCAATAGACCTCTAGGAATACGGTGCTCATCCTTCACTTATTGACACACTAGTCACTTTTCCACAAACTCTGCCATTGTCCACATCAGCCACTATTCCCTTAGGACTCAGTACATCTTAGATACACCTCATTGTATCACTAGGGGTGAGCTATGAAACTCACAAAGAACTACCTCATGCATCCCCACTAGAACAAACATCTTCCCATAGAAGAGCATCCAATTCTGGCCATCCTTCTAGAGCATCGCCCTGGTCAATGTGATCACGCATCACTTCAGTCTCTAATTCTCCCCAATAAGACTCCTCCACATACCACATCAAGGAAGAATGTACTATCTTCTGAAACATATAGTCTCTACCACTATCCACCCCAACATCCAAGTGCAAAGTGACCAACTACTCCATTACCTTCTAAGAATTCATGGATTCTCGAACTACATCCTTTTTAAACTTACTGATCAAGGCATCAGCCACCACATTCACCTTTTCTGAGGTGTAAGAGATCTTGAAATCATAGTCCAAGAGAAACTCCATCCACATCCACTACCACAAGTTCAGGTCTTGTTGGGAGAAGATATACCTCAATCTCTTGTGACCCGTAGATACCACAAAGCGGTCCCTGATGAGGTAATTCCGCTACAACTTCAGCGCAAACATGATCACTACAACCTCAAGATCATGGGTGGAATAGTTATATTCATGGATACATAACTACCTAGACCCATAAGAGATCACTCCTTGTTGTTGCATCAGCACACAGCCTAAACCTAAGCTGGAGGGGTCATAGAACACCTCGAATATCACCCCTTCCTCTGGAAACCTTAACACCGGATCACTAACCAACCTCCCCTTTAGATAGTTGAAATATGAATAACACTTCTCAATCCACACAAAGGCTTGGCCTTTCTTGGTCAAGACTGTCAATGAAGCTACAACTCCTGAGAAGTTGGGTATGAACATTGGATAATAGACCACCAAACCTAGGAAGCTACGAACCTCTACCACATTCTTGGGTGTTGCATAAGAAAAAAACACTTCGAACTTTGATGGTTCCCCTGATATCCCCTACCAAGACACCACATGTCTAAGGAAGTGAACCTCTCATGTCTAGAACTTGTACTTGGAGAACTTCCCATAGAGATGGTGGTGTCAGAGGACCTCCAATACAGTTCTTAGATTCTCAGTGTGCTCCTCCTTTGACCTTAAGGGGATCTGGATATCATCGATGAACACGATGAAAAAACAGTTCATGAATTCACAAAAAAATAGAGTTCATGAGCCCCATGAACACGACTAGTGTATTTGTAACACCGAACGTCATGAACATGAACTCTATGTTACCATACATGGACCTGAAATAAGTCTTAATGATGTAACCCTCCTTTAACATCAATTGGTTATATCTAGAATGAAGATCAATCTTGGAGAACTAACGTGCTCCCCTTAATTGGTCGAAAAGATCGTCGATTCTTGGGAGGGGTAATAGTTCTAAATCGTCACCTAATTCAGTCTCCGGTAGTCTATTTACAGTCTTAGACCACTGTCTTCCTTCATCGCGAACAATATTGGAGCACCCCAGAATGACACACTCTGTCGGATAAAATCCTTCTTCATCAGTTCGTCAATATGAATCTGCAACTCCTACATCTCATAAGGCACCATCTGATAGAGAGCCATCAAAATCAGACAGGCACTGGGTTGCAAGTCTATCCCAAACTCAATGTCATGTCAAGGGGGTAGAGCCACAACTTCCTTCGATAAGACATCCAAGAACTCTCTAAAAAACCTAGGAACCTCTACCATCTCTATATCTACTGATTCCACTAACAACTCAGCCAACATAGAGAGAAGAGTCTCCACATGCTGACTTCCCACCTGACAACTCCACTCGCCAACAAAATCTATGCGTTTTCCACCCATATCAAAGAACAAGAATATTCTATGGAAGTAGTAGATAACAACATTCAAATAGAACAACTAGTCAATTCCTAAGATGATATCGTATGACTACATATGTAATAGAAGAAGATCCCCACTGGACTGATTTAGCCCCAAAATCAGTCTACATCCCCAACAAACATAAAAAAAAATAATCTGACTTCCAACTAGCGTGCTCAAAACCAGAGGTACAGGAATTATCTCTACATCTAGTCCCAAATAATTTTCTAGACTGGTTTCAATGAAGGAGTGAGAATCTTATGAATCCAACAAAGCATAAGCAAGAGTTCCAAACAGACATATCATACCTCAAACAACCTATGGCCCTGCTGAAACTACTACCTCAGAAGCATGAAAATTCCCATACCTGTCTCCTCTACCCTTCAGCTATCATACACCTCTTCAACCATGCCCTAGTCAAGTACCCTGAGGATCACCTTATGGTCAGCCTCCTCCTACACTGTCTGCCCTCGATGGAGTGGGAGCCTGCTTTCCCTACTACTGAAAAGTTATGGCTGACAACTATTGCTAACATGGGTGATGAACCTACACACCTCCAATGTACTAAGCTCAAACTGGGCACTAGATCTGAAGATGTCCATGACCTCCATAGACAAAGAACCTCATTCTTGGGCCAATGGGGAAAGGGAGAGGACTAGGAGATCAAAACTAGAACTGCTAAGGCCTAATTTCTTCTGGATGAAACCTTGAAGGTCCTAATGTTGGAGACATGCTTCTAACTACATTTCCCTTTAATAAACTCAGTCGGATCCCCTATCATGGAACTCCTCCTTCTGATTGAATTATTTCGACTACCTTAGCCTTCTTTTGAACTTCTAAGTATATTGGTAGGGTGAACGGAGTAACTGCATGTTGAAGAGAAGGTTAGAGTGCCTCATCCAAGCACCTTTCCTGAGACTCCTCATCTGGAAAGAGGTCCGAAGAAAAGCGTAGGAGATCCGTGAAATTGATATCGAGTTCCCTCACCAACATACTCTCCTGCTGGATGGAGAAAAACTCATGCCTCTTCTTATCCTTCATTGTCAAGAGAAGAAACTCCGCCTGAAACTCCTTCTCAAATTCAGACCATGAAATATTAGTCTCCTTCCTCTCTTAGAGGTAAATCCCCCACTACTGACATACCCCTCCTCACATCTAGATCACCACCATAGGAACCCAGTACTCCCTCAGAGCACAGATCAAGGTAAAGGTGATCACTAACTCCTCAAGCTATCCCTCCATCTTTAAGTCTGGAATTCTATCTTCATACTTCTCAAGGGTATGCCGCTGGAAAGAACAAAGGGTCTTCTACCTCTTGATCAAACCTCTGCTGATCAAATAGGTCAGCCTGTTGGGCCTCAACTGCTCATACCACACATGGGAGACGTTTGGGTGCTATAGCTGAAAATGGTAAATAAAGAACACATAAGCCTCGGTAGTATGAAAATTTTCTTTTAAATTCATTTCAACTCTTCATTTATTTTAAATTCCCAAAAAACCCAAGAAACCCAAGAACACAAGTCATTATGATGCATGTACCTTCCCTAGGGTCTCTACCCTATAATCAGTATAGCCACACTAGCTCATTCGGTAGGCTCTGAGTCCTTGCATTGGATCACCGGGCCCCCTAAAATATCGTGCCCTAGCCGGTCTTCCCTAGCCTATTTCATGCACCAAGATTTCCCAACACCATTTAACTAATATCCCATGAAATCCTCATTATGCCTAACTATGAACTTCATCCAATCTCTCAACCATTCACTCTGATACCATTATGTCATGACCCACCTTCTTAAAGATGAGGGAAGGGACAAAAAAGTGCCATTCCCTTCCTTATTCAAGATGAAGGAGAGATAATGACCCCTGAGTCCCACCTTCAATATACCCCGATGTGGAGACTAGCATCAAGGCTATAGAATCTCACACAAAATGGAAGGCATTACCCTTTTTAATGAAAATAGGATCAGAAGATATGATGTTAAAAATAATAAACAACATCAAGCATTTATATAAAGGAAATCAAAATCCAACACATGCATGATTTAAAAATAAACTAGTACAAAAGTACAACCAAAACTCCAAAGAAAAGTACCAAAAGGAAAGACTAAGTAATAGTAGAGGAACTGTCCTGGCACCCAAGTTAGTAAAGTCTATCACAGTCCTCAAAGTCCTACTAGAAACCTGAAAATAGTTTTATAACATAGGGTGATAATACAAGTATACTTAGTAGGGGGGCCAAAGTCACTCGTGAAAAAGTGGGAGAAGCATACTAATACCCTTTTGAAAACAATAGAAACCAACCACACCTACCAAGGAAAAATACTAACCATCCCAACCTCACCAAGGCATGCTCACCAAATAATGCAAGTCAAGTAAGGTAATAGGTACCCCGCACCACTTTTCCCACTATTTAACCACTTATTCCTAATGGATAACATCTTGATGCTACCACCCTTCTCCAAATTAAGTCTCATTTCCACAACTGCCCGCACACACCTAGGCCACAAACCACACATATCCCGCCTGCAGACACCTGGGTCACAACAACCACAACTCTCACCCAAAAACACCTGAGCCTCATCTCAAAGACACCTGGGAAACAAACTGGTACCATAGCCACCTAATCCCCTCATCCACAACACAACTTTCCTAAAGGATCTTCGGATAATAGTAAAACTCAATCCATTACATCCTACCCAGATACGCTCGAACGGTAAGAACCCAAAAGGGGGTGAAAGGAAGAAAGTTAGTAACCAACCATACATCCTCCCACTGGGATGTTGGGAAAGACACCCTCCCCCATGAAATGGGGGTGTTTGGTACATTGTTCTCAACAAGGGTGGGGTGCATATTGAAAATCACAAGGAACTGCAATTTATACATATAGGTAAACAAGCACTCATCCTAACCTATGGGTTTAAAACAAACAAATGGCCCACATAGAACCACCTTTGCTGCTAACCATATATGCACATCCACACAAAAGCCACAACCAAATAATGAAACCAACCCATTTTTCATTTAATAATTGGTAATTCTTTATTAAGGAGTTCACTGTAATTAATTTCAGCACTACCTAGGAAACCACTATCTTCAACCATTCTCAACAAACCATGAAAGTTGAGCTGGAGTCCCACTACAAAAAAAACATAAACACATTGCAATCCCACTGAAAAATGTAACTCGATGGCCACAACAAAAACAAAGGTTGTCCCACTACTTAAAAGTTCATCCATTCCAAAATCAATCAATATATCAACCTAAGATTTCATCACACCTCGTGTACCACCCCATACACGAAGACCCCAACAAAACATCACCAAATAATAGCCCTTCTACACAAATAGGCCATACCAAAAACAAAAACTCATTCCCTCTATCCACCCCCATACCCGTAACAAGGCAACTAACAACAACTTTACACAACCCCCAAGAAGTAAAAAACCCAACCAAACACAATATACATCCACACCATTAGGCAAATCATATTATGATTTAGCAAGAGGGGTTCTTTAATTCCACTTTAAATAACAGTGGTGATCACAAAACATGATTTATCCTGGGGAATCCATTTATTTAAACAAGTGTACGTGATTAAATAGATTTATATTTTTAGTTATTCATAAGGTGTCAACAATAAAAAAAAGAACATCACCAGTGCGCAAGAAAATTCCACCAACAACCATGATTTTCAGAAGGCCCTACAACCACAAAAATTTATAATAGGAAAACGAGGATAATAAAATAAAATAGTGCTCAACATTCATTCATCTTCAATTCCCTACCCATTATCATAACAGATCATGTTATATTTTTATCATCACCTCCCCCACTCATTTATTACACTTGTTAAAGAAATAATTCAACCATTCTCTCCCAAGAATCATTACTACACCCACCCCACATGATACAAAATTAAAGAGAGATGAAGGAAAATACCTACCTAGAACAACAGGACACCAAAAATCTTCCTTGCATTGAATAGGGAATCAGGTGAGCAGCGAGAAATTCCAAGAAAAACTGGATAGGAGAGGGATCAAGAAAAAGCACACAACTTATTTGGGAATAAAAGTTCTCTATGTACCAAGAGAAAAGAGAATAGGGGACCTCATCTTTTAGAAAAATACGAATCCTATAGCAATAGAAGGAAATGGTTACAAAGGCCATAAAAGTCAAATCATATCCAATATCATGTGGTTTCCCTCGAGTATTACGATATTAAAAATATAATTAACATCCTTTGAAATTACCTTATAAATTCCCCAAAAAGGCCTGAAATTCAATTTATGTCAAATAAAACGTCAGAGGGGTGAAATTAGAAAAACTAGAACGAATCACTGATGGGTGAGTCATTGATATTAAGACACTGATGCTGAGCCACCAACGTCCCCTGACTCACCGACATTGACGCCCTAACACACCGAAACGGATGCCCTAACTCACTAACAATGATTCCCTGAGTCACTAACACTGATGCACTGACTCACCAACACTAATGCACTGACTCACATACACCAACTCCCTAACTCACTAACATTGATAGTACAAAAAATAACTCACCAACACCGATAGTACAAAAATGACTCCCTCACACCGATAGTTCAAAAATAACTCATCGACATTGACGGTACAAAAATGACTCACCAACATAAACAATTCAAAAAGAAATTCCGACTGAAAAAACTATACTTTTTGGGTAAAATTCTCAAAATGAGTCTTTGATAACCCCCAGAACACCCCAAACCCTGGATTTTTACAAAGGAATGACCTGATGAGGTCTGAGTCATTACATGTTCATTGATTACCTCTATATTAAATTTATGTTTTTTGAAAAGTAATGTGAACTTATAGAATTAATTGGTGAGTGGGGCTATTTGATAGGTTGTAGGTGTTTGGGTCCTTATCCACTCAACTGGTGTAGTTGAGCTTCTTCTTGGAATAGGTTTACGCAAGGTGTTTTCTAGGGTTTTATGGGTGTTTTTGAATTTTTTTTCAAATGGAAATCATGTTACTCCCTCGATGTGATATTGAGTATGAGATAGAGTTATATCCTGGTGCCTTTATGATTTTATTGGATCCTATTGGATGAAACCTTCTATGTTTTAGGAGTTGAGAATAAAAATCGATGATTTGATATAGAAAGTTTTCATTTTCCTTAGTGTATTATCATTGGGTGCCATGATGTACCTTTCCATGATGGAGGATGGTAGTATAAGGTAATTCATTGATAAAATATAGTGAATTTTGAGAAACATTTTCCCCTCCCTAGGAACATATATTTTTCAATCAATTAAATTAATTTATATATTTTTAGCAGATCATTATGCAGTCTGGGTATCATCAGATGAGGGTAAAAGAGAAATATATCTTATATATAGATTTTATGAGTTTCTATGAACACTTTGAGTTAATATATGTGTTTTTTAGGTAAAAATTGTCTTGGATATTACAATGAAACTCATGAAATATATTTTTCATAAGTTATCAGTTTGTGTTAGTGTTCATCAATGATATCCATGTATGCTCAAAATTAGAAGAGGATTATACTGAGTATATTAGAACTATTTTTAAAAGTCCTATAACACTATCATCTCTATAGTATGTTTTCAAAGTATATGGTTTTTATTGTTAGGTGAATTTTATTTTTTACATGGTACCTTAAATAGTAGAAGTAGTCAATCTTTTAAAGATCGAGGTAATTGTTTCTTGGACAGAACCCATGAATGTTGTAGAGGTTCCCAATTTCCTTGGTCTCATAATCTATCATAGGAGATTAATGAATATCTTCTCATGGATCTATTTACGGTTTATATCCCTAAACATGAGAGAATATTATTTTTATGGATTTATTAGTTCCAATTGGATTTCTATTATTTGAAGGAGAAGTTTCTCAGTGATTTTTTTTCTTTATCTTCGAGAGGAAAGAGTTATGTTTGAGGTTTTCCATGATAAATAGAATCTTAGTTTGGGTTTAATATTGATACATAATAGGGTAGTGATATCAAATGTTTGTATGAATTTACATCCTAACAAGTATATCTATTTGACCCATGCTCTTGATTTGGGAGTAAGGGTGTTTTCTCTAATGTGAGGGTAACATTACATTATTAGTGAATGCATTGTGGTGTTCACATATCATAATATCTTTAGATATATCTCATATTAGTATTATTTAAATATCTTATATAAAATTTGGATAGAGTTCATGTATTAATATGAATTAAAGATATATTAAAAACTTGGGAATGAGAATGTAGTTGCTAATGTGCTCAGTAGGAAGTCACGGGGTGAAAGTGTATAGATGTGAGTTGAGGGATGGAAGAGATTACAACGATTAATATAAATTTGGATGGGGGCTAGTGGTATAAGTTTCATATACTATATGATAGTGAAATAATTAATATTGTAGAAATTATAGGAGTCTTAGTGTGAAGATTTAGAGGTATTGGTGTTGTGAAATGACATATTTCATGAAGAATATATGGAGGGATGATCAAACAATGATCGATATTAGGTGTTGTTCTGGGGATAGTTTTTTACACCATCAATGATTTGAGAGGTGGTTATTTATCAGTTTCATATACCAAAATTGGGAGTTCGTATTGGTATATCTGAGATGTATCATTAATTTAATAGAATAATATAGTGGTTGGAGATTAAGAGGTATGTAATAGATTTTATTTCAAGGTTTTTAGTTTTTCAGTAGATAAATAAAGAGAATCGTGTTCTTGGTGGTTTATTATAGACATTAGTTTTCCGTAAGTGGAGGTGGAAGAAAATTTAGATGGATTTTTTCACACATTTTCCTATATCTAAAGGAGGATCTAATATTATTTTTGTGTTTTGGATCAATTTATGATGTTGGTTCACTTATTGGAAATTAAAGATTCAAGTGTCATAGATGTTTTGGTGAGGTGGTATGTGGATGAGACAATGAAGATTTATGAATTTCTAAGGATGATCATTTATGATTAGGATTTAAATTTTACCTCTCAAGTTTGTAGAGGCTTTTAATATGCTTTAGGATATTATATCTTCCTCATAATATGTTTTATTAATACATGTATACTTATATAGGTAGGACTATCTAGACTTTGGAAGACATTTTGTGCACATGCATTCTAGATTTTAGAGGGTTTTGGGAGAAGTACTGACCTTGGTTGAGTTTTCTAATAATATGACCTATCACTCATCCTTTAGTATGACTTAATTTGAAGATCTATATGACCAAAATTGTATATATCTGTTGTGTTGGAATAATTTTGTAGGGTCATTAATTATTAAAAAAGAATTATTATTGATCGTGATAGAGAAGGTGTGAGTGATTTATTAGTCGATGAAAGTAGATCATAATTTCCACAATTATTATAATGATAGAAAAAGGATTACATTGGAGATTAAGGTTGGTGACTATGTGTTATTTAGGGTTTTATATAACCTCATGTGATTTTATAATTTATTTTTCTTTGAATTAAGTGAAAGTGTTTGATAGATTTCTTAACACCCAATACTAATCTTAAAATGAACTACAATATACTACAAAAAATAGTTTTTTAAATATGATTATTATAACTGATCTATTAAAACCAACTATGAAAAATATGTATAAAGGTTTTTATATTGAAAATTTATTGATTGATTCATAATAAATAAGTACTCAATTTTCAGTAAAGTCATTTTATGCTTCAAAAATGGTTTTTATTGTATTTTATGCCCTAACATTATAATTATTATATAACAGTTTTAGAAATTATATTTTAGGTAATGTATATAATTTTTTAATTCATTATGAAATGATTATCTTAGGGTGAATTTTTAGGATTTTATAAAAGGATTTATTTTTCAATGAATGGATAAAAATATTGATTTTTGTAAAACTCTCATTAATTTTCATCAAATAAAGTAATTTAAAAGTACCATTATGTTTTTAATTTTATAATAAAGTAAAATAAGACTCATTTAATTATAAATAATCTAATTAATTATATAGGAACCATAATTATACTTGATTTTGGTGTAAGTTCATTTTTAGACATAAAATAAAATTTTCTAAAAGCCACTTTTCATTGTGTTTTAAATATATATATTAAAATAAAATATTCCAATTCTATAAATCGAACAATAAAAAATGGATTCAATATTTTAAATCAATAAGTTCAAAATTTTTAAATAGTTTTATTTAATTTTTGGTCATTTTGAATTGTAACTATGGTATATATTTGTCACCTAAGTAAGGTTAAAATGGGTAAAATGGGGTTAATAATTTGAGATGAGGCATATAAATATATAAATGACTTGAATTTATTTTTTATAGGTTCATTTTGATATTAATAATCTTCTATTTTATTTTTTCACAATTACCTTCAACTTCCATTGATAATAACCATAATATTATTTTATATAAAGAATCAATACAAAATGTCACTCTGTTTCTTTTAATATATATAATATTTTCTTCATAGGGATAAAAGTTGTTATATTTATTTATAAATAGTTATTTTAAATATTAATGTTTTTTTATCTTGTATTTTTATTTTTAGTTTTTAGTGATGAAATAATTACCTTAAATTCTTACACAACACTAACACGGTGCTCATTATTATAATAGAAAAATTAAATAAATGATTTTAAAAATATTAAAATTTATAAAATTTGGATGAATTATTGTATAATAATAGTTTTATAGATAAATATAATATAATAGTTATGTTTTAAGATTTTATATTTCAATTAAATTTCTTTCTTTTTGTCTTTAATGTCTAACTATGTGAATAGTCTCGAAAATGACATCAATTGTATCTTATGCTAAATAATATTTTAGTAAATGATTTTAAATCCATAAAAATAATATAGTTTTTCAATTTAATGGTATATGGTCCATATTATCAGACAGTGTAGACTTATGGGTCACTTTTACTTTTATAGTAACTTTCTTAACCCCTAAAGAGTAAAAAACATTGATAGCATGGTAATCGTCAAAAGGGTTATCAGGGTGATAAAACTATGACATAAGAGTTAAAAAATCACCTAAACTTATAGAAACATTATTTTATGGAATTATATAAACTTATCCAAATTCTAGATTCTAAATTTATCAACTTAGATCCACTTTCATAAGAAAAAAATATTATATCTAAATATTTTAAGTAATTCCAAGTGTGTCCTTTCCTTCACTATAAAAGGACATCACCCCTCCTCTCTTCCTCACACAACCTTGAGCCACATATCTTGACCAAAACATGAAAAATAATCTTATTAAGTTCCTAATATACATTATAGATGTTCTAGTCTTATTGAAATTCCATCCCTAGGATTCTTTTGGATATATCCAAAGGAGGTTCTTCAAAGTGGAGGTAACCGTATTAACCGAGAATTTTCATTTTACTTATTATTCTACCTCATTAAATTATTTTCTAAATGTTAAAATATAATAAAAATAATATCTAAAATATTCTGATATTTTATTATGTTTATTTTATAACTTAATTCATCTCTTTTGTTTCATCAAATGATAAATGAAAGTATCATTTGTGCGTACGTGTGGGCTACCTCCACCACAAAGTGATACGATTCATTTTTTATCACCAAATCACATTGATTTTATTAATGGTGGATTTAATAATTAAGTATTATATTTATGATGAAATTAATATTCATTAATGATTATATATTAATTATCTTCCTTTCAACCTTTATGTTAGAAAAGTAAAACAACGTTCATGCATATGTATGGACTACCATCTACATGACGGGTGTAATTAATTTTTCTATATATAAATTTTATATACATTTATAAATATGTATATAATGAATATATATGATATTATTATCATTATTAACATTTTTTAGATGATGGAACCTTTATCAAAATATATGGACTATAAATTCTAACCAAAACATACATGAAAAATGAAACAGTTAACACCTAAAAATGACAATTTTAATAAATTATTATTAATAAATGGGTGTTAAAATGTTATAATTGGATAATATATGGTATTATAAGTTTGAATATGGTTTTTTAATATACTTATAAAAAAATTTAATTTATTATACATTAGTTTTTAGATCTTACGATGAAATTTGAACTTTAGGTAAGGGTTCCCCGTCTCAATATTGTTTCATTAGGATGTGTTTGATGTTTTTCAAATATTTATATTCATAATGTGTATATATTTACCATTTGATATGATATATAATATAACCTTATTAATTAATGGTATTTAAATTTACAATTTAAACTATTTCATCAAGGGGGTTTTAATTTGAAAGTTACCAATGTTGTAAGGGTTTATTGTCTCAAGATATCTTCTTTGGGAAATATGTTTTGTTATAAAAATGTGATATTTTATGAGGTGTATAAACTTAAACTTTGATATGTTATATAATTATTAACCTTACTTTAATTTTATTTCAATATTTATTTGAAATTATTTCATTCATGGGGGTTATGATTCAAAATTTACCTAAGCGCTAGGGGTTTTATTTTACAATCTCATTTTTATTGAGATTTTTATGAGTAAATTTAAAAATAATGAAATTATATGATCTATCTCTCAAAAAATATATAAATTTTATTATAATATAATTATTTATATAAATTAAAAAATTTCCATTAATTTTTCTCTCTCTGAGTACTCAAATGTCTAAAAAACGTTTTTAAGTAAAACCGTCTTTTTGATTTATTCAGTAGGGAAACATTTTATTCTATATCCATATTTTATTTAAAAAAATTCAGTAATAATTTGAATAATTTAAATTTTTTAATTAAAGTCATTTTTAACCATTTTTATATTTCTATAAAAAAGTGTAAAAGGAATATCGTTTTCATTTTCCGATTGAGGTAATTTTATCGAAGGTATAAAAAGAATTTTTTTAAAGATTGAAATATGAATGAAATTTATCGCCATAATGAAAACTCAATTTTTTAAAGATTCATTTATAAGTTTCCATTTTTCTTTTCAAAGAATAGTTTTTACTTAATATTTTGTAAATTTTTAGTTAATTTATTTCAAAATGAAAATGGTATTTTCATCAAGAAAATGTTCTAGTTTTCATTTAAAGGTGTTTTTCATCTATGAAAATAGCCATTGTTGTTACTTATGATTCATTGGGGATATGATCCAATGATAAAAAAATTATTTTTTATTTATATGGTTTATGATTATAATGATGAAATATGGATGAAACCCATTTTCTCGTCCATGTGTTACGTTATGATGAAATGATAAATGGTTTCATGATCTTGCGGCATACATTAGAATGGATTATGATTATGTGATAGGTGGGTCCATTATAGGAATCCAATTCATTATTTAAATAATTTTGTATGAGAAAAAAGGTTGAATGGGAGGTTATATTAAGCCCAAAAGAGGATACATGAGAGGTTCTCCCAGGCCCAAAGTAGATACATAGGTGGTTAGCCCATACCTAACATGTGAAGAATGTTTTCATGGGTAACCTTGACTTAATATTTTTTATGATTATGATTATGAAACACTTTATAACACTTTATTATGACATGATCTTAAACCAATTTAATGATCTCATGTTTTCTATTCTTTGATTCATTTATGATTCATGTATTATGTACTTTCATGTTTTATTCTATGACACAACGTGTTAGTGCCAGTTCCTGTTCATGCGATGGCTGTAGATAAAGTTCCAAAGGCTGTTGTAAATACTATAGATTAGATTCTTACAAGTTTTATTTGGGATTCCCGGTCTGAAGGAAAGAGGCATTGGTTCTTGTGGTATAGAATGGATAAACCTATCTCATAAGGGGGATCAGTGTGAGGAGTCTGACGGATACAATTGACAATATGCATGCAAAGCAGATATGGGAAGCCCTTGGAGAGAGTACCCTATTAGGGATAACCATGGACAATCGGTGTAGAGGTAATATGGAGTTAGGGAACAATTATAGCCCCTTTTGGTTTAAGCTCGCGACCCTCATCCCTTCCATGAAACATCTCATGCGGTGGATTGTAGGGAGGGAATAGATTCTCTTCTAGAACCACAATTGGGTGGGCTGGTTTCTGAGTTTTTTGGGATGCCCTACACATGACATAACGTTCAAAGAGTCCATCCTTCATCTAGATTTCATTAAGGCTGTACTGAATAGGTAGAAATAAGAATTATTCAACCTAATTGAAATGACTTCTGACCTCGACTAGTGTGTGTTCACTCCCTCTGATTCGGGAAAGTTTAACTCTAAAGACTTTCAAGGAGCCACAATTATTGAAGAAGTTTAGAAAAGTTGGAATGATAGGTTATGGTGTGATGAAATACCAACCATGATTAACTTCCTAGAATGGAGGATAAGGAATAGTGTTATTCCTGCTGATTATATGACCCGAAGAGCAGGGATCCTTATGGTCTTGCACTATCAATGTTGTAGATCCCACAACTATGAGAGTGTGAAACACCTAATCTTTGAAGGGGAATGGGCATGCGCAATGTGGAACTCCTTTGGAAAATACATGGATTTCTCATCCCAGGACTCTGCTACAGGGTCCTTCCTAGAGCGATGGTTTCACGGAGCAGGAAATAAAGGGTCAGAGAGAAGGGCAAGGGCACTGGTGTTTAACGTCAGGTGTTGGTTCTTGTGAGAAGCACAGAACAAGGCGCGATTTGAGGATTTCCGAGTGACCGAGAGAACCATTATCCTCAAAACTAAAAATATGCTGCTCAATATGGTGCGTACATTCAAAAACAGGAAGGATGCATCTATTCTCATGGAAATAACACTCTGGAAAGACCTCGGGGTCATTGGGTCTGATGGCTCCCTCCCTGCAATGGGCTGAAGCGGAACACAGATGGTTCCTATGTGGATGGAGTAATGAAAGGTGGGGGGTCCGAGATTTTAGCGGATCAGTATTTTTGGCGTTTAATGATCATTTTGGTAGAGGGAATTCCTTATAAGAGGAAGGGAAATTGATGCTTATGAGGCTTGATCTCTGCAGGAAAAGGTCCATTATACTGACGAAAGTAGAAATAGACTCCATTATTCTCTATAATTATCTACAAGGTAAAGTAGAGACCCCTTGGTCAATATACTACATTGTTAGGAGTTGTAGTCGTTTACTTAGAAATAATATTAATGTGTCACATACCTGGTGTGAAGGCAATCAGGCTACAGATCACCTTGCCTCTTTGACGAACCATGGATCCAACTTTTCCTTCCTTACTAGTATCAACTCGTTAAGCCCTAAGGGGGTCAATATTATTAAAGGGGATTCCCTTATCCTCCTTATCTTTAGACCTCCATAGGACGGATGTTTATCCAGTTCTTATTTTAGGCTTTGTGTTTTTTCTCTCTTTCTACTATAAAATAAAAAATGAATGATGATGATGAAGTATGATATGTCTAAGAAGGGTGCTGGTTATGAAGAACATAGGGGCTAATGATGTAAATAATTTATGTATCAATTGTTTATGTATCGAATATTCCAAATTAACTAAACCTTTATAATAATGTTAAGTATTATAATGATAATTAAGGAATATTTATCTAAAAAGATGTAATATTTACATATGTAATTCTTGGGATTCCTCAGTTGGTATCAGAGAAAGGTTTAGTTATTTTTGGAAACTAAGATGAGGAAACTTTATTGATAACCCATAGGATAAGCCTAAGAATAAAAGTAAATAATAAGTTATGGTAAATAAATAATTTGGGTTTTCATAGAAACTACATCATTATCTGGACACAAGTAAGATGATGTGGTTGTGGCACAAATTCACCAAGGGGAAAAACTGTGAAAGGGGTGGATTGGGTCTTAACTCATTCATAACTTGTTCATGATGAGTGTTACTAAGACTGAACACCTGGATAAACACTCACGTGGGTTATAATTAGGTTAATTAACATTTTATTTATGAACCATGATAAAACAAATAAATATATAATATCTATGGATGAACTATGTTAAACCTAAGGTTTCATAGATTTAAAAGAAGATATCTTGATTTAGACATCCTATGAAAGATTTTTCATGACCAAATAATTATTCACTATGAATATTATTTTTCATACTCTTTTTTATGGTTTTATTTAATGGATATAACTAATATTATTTGAGTTAACATTGAATGGGACAGACAATTCAATGATTGTACTTATGAAAAACCAAATGAAATGGGAGACAGAATGCAAAATATTATGATTATGCATAACCATCTATCTCATTATATAATTAAAAATATAAACATGGGTAATTTTTCTAACATACCTAATAAGAGTAAATGGGGTTTCATGGAATTTAAGTTAATGATGACCATGGAGGAATGATGATTCATCTTCCTACATGTTGATAATGTGGAAAGAAACACCTAGATAAATGTTACAAATTAATGTGAAGATGTATTATGTGTGGAAAATATGGTTATAAATAAAGTAATTGATAGGTAAAATGAAGAGTTTAATGGGTGTAGATAAATTATATCCCATGGTACCATTTATAGTTTGATGCGTTATGTGTGGTGAACTTGGGAAACATCCAAGTCAATTCCCTAATCTAAAGGCTAAATCCTAGATTAAGGAAGGGCCTATGTTATGCTAGTCATTGAAGAGTAATGATTGAAATAATTATATATTTGTATTTGATAATTATATTATATAAGTTTTTTATCAATGTTATCATAGTTATAATAATCATGAAACATGTATGGATTTTTCTACATAAGTTTTTCATTAATGATTTAAAAACATATGTTGAATAGTATATACAACCTAGAAAAGTGATTCAATGGCAAGGATATATTTTTATAAAACACATGATTTAGGGATGAATAATATTTATTATGTACTTCATATTGAGTTAATAAATTTTATTTTAGATAAATAGATGAATGATATTCATAAAGTAAATGGGATAGTGTTGCTGATATTGAAATTGATTAGTGATTTTATGATAAAGTTATTTATAATGAAGTTTATTCTTTTTTTGGATTTATGGAATATATCTGATAGCCTCTAAGTTTATTTAAAGAATAAATATAGAGTTAATTTTTGAATCATATAAGTTTTAGTCGAGGTTTTAGGGTGATTCAAGTTATTATCTTGTTTTAGGAGAATATATGATCAATGTATTCACATATTTTGTATATGACAATAATATATACTTTATTTTATTTGGGGATTAAATTTAGTTAATTTTGGAAATTTTACAACCTTTTTTTATAATTTTTTGGATTTTAAATACTGATTATGTATTATTTGAGGAGTTTTGTAATTTAGTTTTTTTGTGGAAAGAATCATGGAGATCTTTGGGTATTATTATTTAATTTTTTTAGATTAATATTTTAATTTATTTTTTTATTCATTTTAGTTATATTTACATGTAATAACTTTTTTTTGGTATTAATAACTAAATAAAGACTAGGTGAATATATTATCATCATTTTATAGATCTTATTACCTGTTAAAATTTTATTTTAGGGCTTCAGGCATGAAAATTTAATATTGTTCATTAATCATTGAAATATGGTATGAAAAGAGGTGAAAACTAATTGAAACATAAAACCAAAGGCTGAAATTATGTTTATATAATTGAATAAATAGAATAATCATATTTTATTATATTCCATGTTAAAATAATTACTTACCACTACGAAAAATGGTTATTGAAAATGAATATTTTTTTCTTTTTTAAATTTATTTGTTAATAATTGATGTTTGTTTTCACCCCTCACTAATTTATGGCTTTTAGTCATTAACTTACCAATGGAAATGCTCTCTATCACTCAATATTATTATTTGAACATTATATTTCTCATACATGTCTATATTTTCACTTCCTGCAAATGTTCTCTTTATCTGGGAACCTGATTATGTGTAGTTTTAAAAAAACATTATGTTTACCACTTTCCCTTTATAAAGAAAGTTTTATTATCCCATTATATGATGTGGGTTTTAAAAAAAATGTGTTTTCAAATATTAAACATTTAATTACTTAGATAAAAATTGTGATGAAATGATTTATTTTAGGGGGAAAATGTAACACCCATAGATTTTAGAATATATTTTTATTTAAATAAATTAAAATGTTTTAATAGATTTATTAACATGCAATATTTAACTTTAATAAAACTTTGATATACTATAAAAATAATAATAATTAAATGTGACCATTATAACCAAGTCATTAAATTATCATATATCAATAGTAATAACATAATTATAATAAATATATATAAAGGTTTTGGATAATTAAAATATATTTATTTATTCATAATAAATAATTATTCAATTTTTAATAGATTTATTAAAATGCAATATTTTTGCATGGAAATTATATTTTTTTATACTATTTTTATAAACATTATTTTAGGGAATGAATATAATTGTTAAATTCACCATGTCAATATTATATTTGGATAATTTTTTTGGATTTTTTATAATGATTTATTTTTCATTGAATAGTAAAAATATCGATTTTTATAAAAATGTAATTTTTTTCCTTAAATCAATTAATTTAAAAGTGTCATTATTTTTTTAATTTAATATTAAATTAAAATGACTTTAATTTAACTATAAATAATATAATTAATTTCATTAGAATAATCATTATACTTATATATGGTATACGATCATTTTTAGGCTTAAAAAGGCATTTTTCTAAAAACTATTTTTTGTTGTGTTTTACACATTTATATTAAAATAGATTTATAAATCTTCAAGAAATTTAATAATGAATAATATATTCTATATTTAAAATCATGAGGTAATAAATTGGTAAATATGTCTCTTATTTTTTCTCATTATGAATAGTTACCATAGTAAACATGTATCACCTCGGTAAGGGTAAATCAGGTAAAACTGGGTTAAAACTATAGGATAAGGCCTTTAAGTCTCCAAAAATCTTTCCATTATTTCACTATAGAGGTTCCTTTCTACATTAGTAATATTATATTCTATGTTTTGGAAATTTATTTCCACTTACCTTTGATAATGAACTTGATATTATTTTAAGTAAATAATAAATAAAAATGCCACCCTCTTTGTTTTAATATCTGTAATAAATTTATAGGGTTAATAAGAGTTTATATTTGGTTATAAATGATTAAATAAAATATGAATGATTTTATTTATTATGGTAATATATTTTTAATTTTTATTTATGGAATAATTACCTTAAATTCTTACACAATTCGGACATAGTGCTTGTTCAATTAAGAGAAAAATCAAATAAATTACTTTAAAAATATAAAAATAATACAATTTAGATGAATTATTGTGTTCCATAAATTTTTAGATAAATATAATATATATTTAAAAACAAATTTAATTATAATATAAATAATTTTAATGTAATATTAATATTAATTATTTATATTTTAAAGAGGTATATTAATTTAAATAATATTATGTGAATTTTTAGTCAAAAAGAAAAATGATTTATTTCCAAAGAAATTGGGATTTCAAGAAATATAAGGTTTTATTTAAAAGATTTATTTCATATTTATATATTTTTAATTTAAAACAAATAAATTCATTTTCTAATTTATTATGTCAAAATTATCTTAGGATTATTTTTTGATAATTTTCTAAAAAGATTGATATTTCAATGAATAGTGAAAATACTGATACTTATTAAAAATTGTATTTTAATTTAAAAAAATTACAACGTTAAATTTTGTTTTAAAATGGGTTTAAAGTAAAATTATTTAATTTAAATTATTAATAATCTAATTATGTTCATTGGAATCAAAATCATACTTGAATTTGGTAAAAACATTTTTATACTTAAAAGAGTTTTTCTAAACAAACTATTTTTCATCGTGTTTTGTGTGTTTAATTATAAAATAAATTCCATAACTTCATTGTATTTATATTGATAAAATTTATTCCATATTTTTAATTACAATAATTAATATTATATAGTAAAATCAACTTCATTTATTGTCATAATGGATAGTAAAAATAGTAAAAAATATTACTATATTTATGATTAAAATAGGTTTACAAGGGGATAAACTAAACATATAAGGATTAAAATAACATAAATATTATTTAAATTATATTTTATCACCATATGTATACCCTATATAATCTATTATTTGGAAAATTTTCATTTTGGATCCATTTTTCTTGAGTAATACCTTAATACATTTTAATCTTTTTAAAAAAAATTCAAGTGTGTCCTCTCCCCAAATTATAGAAGGATACCCCTTCTCATATCATCTCCACACTTCAAGAGCCTTTTTTCGAAAAACATAACTTCTCATATCCATTCCTTAAATCCCTCTACATGTTCTAGAGTCCCTTTATTGATCATAAAACCATCATATGGAGGCTTTATCTATAAACATCAAGAGGTTGTTTGAAGAACATTTATAGTTCTTAACCAATATTTTTCATTTTATTGCTTATTCTACCTCCATAAAATCGTATTAAAACATGTTTAAATAATATAAAAATTATTTTAAATATACTAATATATTATTATGTTAGTTTATTAATTATATCTATCTATTCTTCCATCAAATGGGAAACAAAACCATCATTCGTGTTTATGGTGGACTACCACCACACGAACCGATGTAATTCATCTTTCATCACCACCTTTCAAAGATGGTTAAAATTATATATTTAATGTATATATAAGATATAAATGAAATAATTAAAATTATATAATGATATTATATCAAATTTTTTCATACATTTCCATCAATTGAAGAAACATAACTTCATTCATGTGTGCGTGTGGATTAGCACCCTCATAAAGCGATGTGATTCATTTTTCATCACCACATCACATGTCTATTATATATAAGAGAATTTAAATATATAATATTATATTTATTATATAATCATTATTCTGAAAAGATAAAATGACACCTGAATTCTTTCCCTCACGCTCTTTGAAAAATGAAAATGTTGCTCATACGTAAGTGAGGCATATTATCTGCATGATTGTATCATAAATCATTTTTCATAACCATATTTCATGTTTTGTTTTAAAATAATAATTAATGTATAAAAATTATAATTAAGGAATTATTGTTATTCTAGATATGAGGTAATAATGACCTCTTTAACCATAGGCAACCTTCCAAAGTCATTTTGGATATATCAGCTAAATATCATCAAAACATATGACATGAACATAATTGATTAAGTAATTGAATATAACATATAAATAAATAAAATAAAAGATATAATAAACAGGAAAAGTTTTATTAATTATGTAAATAATTAATATAATTTTATTATCTAGGAGATAAATAATTTATGTGACAAGTCAGGATCATAGTAAGAGACACTTTTACTTAAAACCCTGTATTAAATGTTTTTAAAGATTTATTTTACAAATATTTTTATTTCATGTCCATATTATTAAAATTATTCCATTAATGTATTTACATGGGCATAAATGAATTATAAATTACATTATATATATCTTTCTATTTCATAAAAATGTTTTCAAATGGAATATTTTTACATATTTTATATGTAACATTTTGACTTTCATTGAAAATGGAAAAAGGAGTGTTCTTTTTTGACATATAAAATATCAAGATATTTTACCTCCACCACAAAAATTATTTTATATTTAGATTCCTTTACAAGATTCCACATTTTATTCCATGAAAACCCTATTTACCTTTATTGTGGGTTTTTTTTGAAATAGGTTTTTAAAAGGAAAGTGTATTTTAATATTCAAAAATGTTTTGTATTTGGGTTCAATATATTTTTCTAAGGGTTTTATAATGAAAATGTGAAAGTATAAAATGTTTTTTTCCATGATATAGTACTTGATCATTATAGATGATGATTGTAGGAGAGCCTGATACATCTTATAATATGGGTTTTCCCAATATATCTCTCCAATTCATTAAGTAATGTTCTTTGTCTTTAAATATAAATTGGAGAGAGTTAACCAAGGAGGTTTCTCATAAGGATTTAACTATTTTAAATTTATTTATGACATGGTTTATGAATATAATGCTCTATGTTTCCTAAAATGGTTACTCTTCTCTTTCTATGGGTTTTAAAGTAATTCTTTGAAAAAAAAGTTTGGGTTTTTAATGTGGCTATGATTTATTTATTTAACTCAATGAATATTATGATAAAGGTAAAATTTTTGTGGATTTTCATGTTTTCACTTATCTAATGGATTTCCTAATTTTATATCCCTTACTAATATTTTTTTTCACATCCGAAATTTTTAAAGGTTTTTACAGTGTTTAAGGATGAGTAAGAACAAAGAAGAATTCAAGTTGAATCTCATAATGATTTTTTCCTAAAGAGAACACATGTTTCATTTTAACAGTTTTATATTGTGTAAAAAATAAATATTGAGTCAATGTTCCCATTTTGTAATTCATTATTTTGTTATGTAAGATTTATAACCTAATTCTCTAAAACTATAAACCTGAAATATCATTGGGAATGTAATAAAGTTAATTATATCCCAAAGACACTTCATTATGTAATATTTTATGTTATCTACTTATATTTTTTATCAGATAAAATGTTTAGATAACTTTATAGGTTTTGATAATGTTAATATAATACCCTCAAGAGATTCTACTTTATGGTTATCATGATATATAATTTAAATATTACTATGTTTATTTCTCTAATCTATGTCTATTGAGAATGATTTTCTATAGAGGAAATGTGGAAGTTGGAGTAGGAAGGTATCAAGGGGATAATGTCATTCCAAATTAGAATCCTAGAATTGTTTGAATTGGAACCGATCAATTTACTACAATTATGGATCAGTTGAAATGGAATATAAAAGGGAGTGGCATCCATGTTAGAGAGAAACTAGAATTTCTACATAGGAACATGTCAATAGTTGAGAATTTTACAAAACAACACTCTCTAGATTTTTATGAAAATTCAAATACAGTGTTAGCCGAAGGATGGATTAAATCCCTATAAAATATATTTGAAGTCATGGGATGTTCAGAATTTCAAAAGAAAACTCTTTCCAATTACCATTTTGAATGTGAAGCTGATCCCTGGTGGTCATTAGTTAAGAATACTATAGAGAGAGAAGATATTAATGCAATGGATTGGAATTCATTTAAGAATATTTTCCTAGATAAATATTTCCTTAAGGAAATTTTATTTAGGATGGAGAAACAATTATTAGAATTTAGGTAATAAGAATAGTCGGTAGTCACATATAAATAAAATTTTACATGATTGGTTAGGCACACACAAAATTTTATTCGGGACCTTGATATTAAAGTTAATAGATTTTAATCAGGATTAAAAACATATTTATGAAGAGATTTAACCTCATGATAATTTAAAATATATGAGAAAGTTGTTGAATATTCTAAGAAATTAGATATGGATTTCAATGATAATTATGTTATTTAAGATTACAAGAGTAAGAAGTGGTCATGGTGGTAGGAAATGAAGAATTATTCAAGTAAAAGATCAATATTTAATCCCCTAACATGTTTTAAGTGTGGTAAAAAAAATTAGGGAATGTTTGATAGGGTCTATAAAGTTTTATTGGTGTGGTAAGTTTTATCATAGGTCTCATGAATGTAAAGAAAAGAGTCTGAAACAATCCCAGAATGGGGTAACATATAGCCAGACAATGGTGAGATGTTATAATTACAATGAGTTGGGACATTATTATAACATGTGTATGAAGTTAGTTAATCAGGGTAGAAATAATTAATATCGAGATAAAAAACTGTGTAAATTCATTTTCTACTACTATAGTTGATGTTGGGCCATCTAATGAAGTGGAGATAGGTATGTTACTTGTTTATTCAAATTATTTAAGTTCCATATTTTACTGTAGATCATCACATCCCTTTATTTATAATAAATTTTCATGTAAAATGGGAATATGTCCTCATGAAATGAAGATAAATCTTTTGGTGAAAACTCCAGGTGAAAGTTTTAAATCAACAAAGATTTATAAGAATATTCCTACTATTATCAGTGTGATGGTTTTTCCTATAAATATTATTGAACATCCCATAATATATTTTGATATCATTTTTAGGTATGTACTTAATTTTAGTTTATCATGATTGAATAGTTTGAAAAGTTTATAATTTTATATTCAATGATTTCATACCTTTGATAACATATCAAGAGGTTGAGTAATTGATTATAGGTGGAAGTGAAAGTTACCTACCTCATGTTGTTGAAAAGAAACAAATAGTTTAGTTCAATTATGTTTCTATAGTGAATTAATATATGGATGTATTTATAAATTATTTTCCTATTTTTATTTCTGTTTAGGAAGTTGAGTTTACTATTGATTTAGTGCCTGATTCTAATAAAATTTCAAAACCCCCTTATCGAATGGATCAAGTAGATATTTTGGAATTGAAAAATAAGTTGAAAGAGTTTCTAGATGAAGTTTTAATTCATCCAAGCACTTCACCATGGGGTGATCCTATTTATTTTTTAAAAGGAACAATCTTTCAATTATAATTTTAATTGATTATGAAGCCTTGAATAAAATCACTTTTAAAAACATGTATCCTTCTCCCAATATAGATGATTTTTTTGATCAAATACATAAAGAAAAGTATATTTTGAAGATTTATCTTAGGTCCAGATACCATAATTTGAAGTTAAAGGAGTAATCTATTTTGAAGATGGTGTTTAAAACCAGACATGGTCATTATGAGTTCGTGGTTATATCGTTTGAGTTATCTAATGCACCAGCTATATTTTTGGATCTTATGAATAGAGTCTTCCATGAATTTTTAGATAAGTTTTTGGTTTTATTTATTAATGATATATTGGTATGTTCTAAAATCAAAGTGTATTATAAAAATATACATATGGATTGTTTTTCAAACCATGGAAGAAAAGAATCTATATGTCAAATTTAATAAGTATGAATTTTGGGTGTAAAAAATTTATTTCCTCGGGTATATTGTATCTAAATATAGAATAACTATTGATACTACTAAAACTAAAGTTGTTAAAGAATTGAAAAGATCTACATATGTCATAGATATTGAAAATTTCCTTGAATTATAAGATTATTACATAAATGTTTTGAAAACTTTTCTCAATAATCTAGCAAATTAACTATGTTAAGTAAAAAAGGAGTTAAATTCCTCTAGAAAAAATAGTATGATGATTATTTCTAAGGACTAAAAAAAGGATTGGTGAATGATTTATTTTTGCCCATGTATTATAGAAATGGTGAATTTATCATCAATAAATATGTTTCATTAAAGGTAATTGTGAATCCCTACACCCACGCTTTCGGGTTCAATATATAAAATTGTTGTGTTTTTTTAAAGAAACTAAAAAAACACCAGAATTTTACATACCAGGAAATTTTCTGGTTTATATTTTGGATAATTATATACATACATTACAATTGAACAAAATGTTGAAAAATAATATTTAATAAACAAAAAGTCTTCGCACGCGCTGCCTTCTCAAAGAAATACACATCACAAAGAAATTCAATTAAACCTATGAAAATAAATTTAAGACATTGGATGAGCATTAATTTTCCTAGTAAGGGGCTTTAAAAATCATTTTTAAGTACTTTCAAAATATTTCTTTTGAATAAATAAATACGTATAAATCATCTTTCAAAGAATTGAAATTTAATTAGTTCATATAATTTTGAAAACCATTAATTTACAAAGTTATAATATTTTAAAATAATTAATTAGATTTATCCATTTGAAAATAATAATTTTGAATGACTAATTATGATACTCAGCAGACCATAAGAAAAGTATGAGGACAATTAGTCATATCTAATATGGGAAAATTCCCCCTTAAGTTCATGGGTTCACTCCCCATACCATAACTTAATATTCAATAATCTAGTAAAAATTTTAAGAAAAAAATTTAATAGTCCTACCGCTCTCAAGCATAAACCAAAAACCATTCAATATTCATAAATAAATTATTTTCATTCAAGAAAATAATCATACCATAGTATAAGAATATTCTAAATTTTTTTAGGGAGAAACCCATACCTTTACAGTTCAAATTAATTTTAAAATGACATAAAAAAATTGTATGTAAATTTAAAACAATTATATCCACTAAATGCCTAAAATGTACAAGATATATTTATTTGATAGCCATATATAAATTCTGAGTGACATAAAATGAGGTGTAAAGACATTTTTTCACATGAAATAATAAACTTTTTCAAGATTTAGCACATAAAATAATAATATTAATCATTTTTAAATAAAAGGTACACATAAAATTATAATAATAAAATGACGTCTTATCTCATGGATATTTTTTTTATAAAAGAAAAAATTTAAAATAAATAATAAAAAAACAAAGTTTTGTTATTTTTTATAATTATATTATGAAATACTTCTTTAAAAAATTAATTGTTTCCATGAATTAAAATTATCCTTAAAAGGGTTTTAAATATATGTTTTAATATAAAATAGAATTTTTTTTCAAAAACAGACTTGATAAAATTTATAAAAAATACTTACATTCTTTCATTATAAAATTTTAAGTTATAATTATAAATAAAACAAATATATACATATATATATATATATATTTAATTTCAAAATATAACCATTGTAAAAATCATAAACTTGATATATTTATAAAATAAATCTCATGAAAATCATAAATATAAATTTATAGGTTTTAATTTTTTTTAAACTAATCCTTTACATCATAAATTCTAAGAACAAATAAGATATATATATATATATATATAAACACACACACACACATATATATATAAGCACACAGACAGATATATATATAAACATATATATATATATATATCTTTGTAAATAAAACATAAATTGATAGATTGAAAATAAAATAAAACCCTTACAAAACATAAATTCATAGGTTTAGAAATAAATTTAAAACTAATCCCTTACAAAACCATAAATTAGGATGTAAAATGTTAAATTAAAATAACCCCTTACCTTGATTGAGGATGGAATTGGCTTGTGGAAACTAAGAAGTAAGAACTATAGTATATTTTTGGGTCCCTTTGGTGTGAAACTAGATATGTATTTATTTATTTATTTATATTTATATTTATATAAACAAGGTTGTATATTAAATTTCCAATCACTCTCTTGGACTAGTTGTAGTGGAACAACTATGCATTTTGGGAAAAAACACCCGAGTATTTTGTTTTACTTAGACATGCTTGAAACATACTATTAAATATAATATATATATATATATATATTATACTTTAAGTTGTAGCATTTTAAAATATGAACGTGGTTCAAAATTTGACCCAAATTAGATTAAACATCAGTGTTAATTAGGCTTGTATTAACTCGTTTGTTTGGATTATTTGGATGGATAACAAATATATATATTTATATACTTATATAAATTTGTAAGATGATGAAGGGAAGATAAAGAAACTAAAATGAGTCAAAAGGTTAGGTTTATTTTAAAACATCCATGTCGTTTTAGAAGAAATTGAAGTCGAGATGGGCCATGGATGAAGGGGAGTTCGATGGTGGAGGAGTAAAGCATCTTGACAACTTGACCTACTAGTTCACAAATATGGGAAAGGGTTTCAATGAGGGAGATGATCGGGAGATGGGTTGGATAGCACAGATGAGCCTGAGAAGATTGGACGGACCAGATCATATCCTGTTTTGTCCCACATCGAAATGGGGAGAAATATGGTGCCCCTTTATAAGATAAGGTTCGGATGATCACTCCTAATGACACAAAAAACACACTGTAAGGGTGCCTTATATGAGATCTCCCACCCGGGTTTTGTTCCACACTATGCACAATCTGGTTCTTAGGATCCCTATAAACGTGGGTTATCCTGCGAACAACTCTCTATGCTCTCTTGTGGAGACACCTTGAGGTTGACTTGGGTAGATGCTTCATGCGTGGGGTCAACCCATTAAGCGCCCTCCAACTCGTTTGAGGTTGTCCCCGAGCTATGACTTAAGTCTTGACAAAAAAAATCAAAGTAACAATTTTTCTTAACTATGAAAAAGTTTAAAAAATATTATATATATATATATATTATCATTCCCATTAGTGTATTTGAATCATTTTGAAAAGTTAATTTATTATTGTCATTTGGAACTAATTATTTGACACCATCTTTTAAATTTATTACATATTCTCAAAGTTATACTATAAAATTTAAAAAAAATTAATTAATTTTATTTTTGTTTCAAACTTATAACACTTATATTGGATTAACATTATTTCACCTAAAAACATTTGAAATTTTTATACAACTTAAAATCATTGAAAATAATAATTCATTTAAAGTAATAAATTTTGGTAAACATAAATAAATATATTTCTAAATAAACACATGTATTTTTTTATTACTATAACATATAAATATATCATACTAATATTATTTCAATCATTAAAATTTTAGAAATGACAAAATAAATAGTTTGATTTAAGATAAAATTAAATAATTTAATTCAAATTAAAATTTCAAAAGGTAATTTTAAAAAGTTTTCCTTAAAATAATATAATCTATTCAAAACTTTAAATATGAGATTAAGATCTTTATATTTCATCGTTTTTAAGAACAAAAATACATTTATTTATAAATAAATTAATTTATCTTCATAAAAATAATATTTATTAAAATAAAAAGTAATATTTTATAATTTGAATCAAAATTTATTTTGGTTATACAAAATTTCTAAGTTTCATAAATGTTTTTATTTAAAACCTTTCTTAGTTTTAAAGAAAAAAAATATAAAATTTAAAATAGAATTACTATTTGAATTTCTTGAGATGTTACATTATTCCCCTCTTAATTGAATTGCACCCTAGAAATTTGTCCATACACACAAGGAAAAGAATTTTAAATAGGATGCATAAATAAATTATCAATTTGTTCTACTTTTCTAAAATTATCTAGACCATTTCTATGATAACAATTTTGAAGCCCTAAACCCGTACTTTTGGGTTCAGTATATAAAAATGATGTGTTTTTTTATAAAAGAAACTAAACAAAAATATAATAATTTAAAATACTTGGAATTTTTCCAGTCTAGATTTTGTAGAATTATATACATACATTACAATTTAAAAAACTATGAAAAATAATATTTAATAGACAAAAATCATTCACTTGCACTGCCTCCTCAAAGAAATACACATAACGAAGAAATTTTACAAGACTTGTGAAAATAAATTTAAGACATACAATGATCTTTAATTTTCACAGTTAGGGGTTTTAAAAAACATTGGTAAGTATATTCAAAATATTTATTTTGAATAAATAAATAATTAGATATTTTTTTTCAAATCATTGAAATTTAATTAGTTCATATAATTTTGAATACCATTAATTTCCAAAGTAATAATATTTTCAAATAATTTCTTGGATTTCTCCTTTTGAAAATAATAATTTGGAAGAATTAATTATGATACTCAGTGGGCCATAAGAAAACTGTAAGGCCACATAGCCATATATCATATGGGATAATGTCCCCTTGTGGTCACAGGTTTACTCCCCATACTATAACTTAACATTAAATACTCTAATTCCAATTTCAATAAATCATTTTGATAGTCCTTCCTTTCTCAATCATAACCAAAAACCATTCAAAATTCATAAATAAATTATTTTCATTGAAGAAAATAATCAAACCATAGTATAATAATTTTCTAAAAACATTTTGGGAGGATCCCATACCTTGACAGTACACATTAATTTTAAATTGACATAAACACAACTTCATAGAAATTCAAAACAATTACATCCACTAAATGAATAAAATGTCATTTATATATTTAGATAATGGACATATATAAATTGTGAGTGGCATAAAAAGAGGTGAAGACACATTTTTTCACATAAAATAATAACTTTTATTTTGATTTGGTACATAAAATGACAATATTAATCATTTGTAAATAAAAGGTATACATAAAATGGTAATCATAAAATGATGTCTTCTCTCATTGAGATTTTATTTATAAAAGAAACAATTTAAAAAAAACAATATCAAAAAAGGATTTTATTATTTTTTATAATTAACTTCTGAAATAATTTTTTAAAACATTAATTCCTCGAATGACTTAAAATTATCATTACAAGGGTTTTAAATCAAGGTTTTAATACAAAATAGAAATTTTATTTTTTTAAAACAAACATGATAAAATTTATGAAAAATCCTTACACGCTTTGATTATAAAATTTGAAATTATAATTATACATAAACAAATATATATATATATATATATTCATATATATAAATTTTTTAATTCAAATTATATCCTTTGTAAAAATCATAAACTTGAAAGATTTATAAAAGAAATCTAATGAAAAGCATAAATATAAATTGATATGTTTTAAAAATAAATTTAAAATAGTACTTTATATCATAAATTATGTACACAAATAAGATATATATATATATATATATATCATTGTAAATCAAATATAAATTGATATATTGGAAATAAAATTAAACAATACAAAAAATAAATTGATAGGTTTAGAAATAAATTTAAAACTAATTCCTTACAAAACCATAACTTAGGACATAAATTGATAAATAAAAATAACCCCTTACCTTGATTGAGGATGAAATGGGCTTCTGGACACCAATAAGAAAGTGAGAGAGTATATTTTCGGGTCCCTTTGGTGTGAAACTATATATATATATATATAAACAAGGTTGTATATTAAAATGTCAATCATGCTCTTGGACTTGATGTAGTGGAACAACTATGCATTTTGAAAAAAAAACCCGAGGATTTAGTTTTACTTGGACATATTCAAAACATCCTATTAAATATTATATATATGTATATATAATACTCCAATTTACAACATTTGAAAATATGAACGAGGTTCAAAAATTGACCCAAAGAAGATTAAACAAGAGTGTTAATTAGGCTTGTATTAACTCGTTTGTTTGGATTATTTGGATGGATAACAAATATATATATTTATATACTTAGCTTCCTTCGGATGTTAAAGAAGGGAAGATGAAGAAACCAAAATGATTCAAAAGTTTCAGTTTATTTTAAAACAACCATGTCATTTTAGAAGAAATCGAATCTGAGAGGGGCCATAGATAAAGGGGACTTTGACGATGGAGGAGAAAAAGATACCAATGGCTTGACCTACTAGTTTGTGGATGTGGGAAAGGGTTTCAACAAGGGAGACGATTGAGAGATGGGTTGGATGGCTTGGATGAGCCCGATTAGATCGAACGATCATATCTCGTTTCATCCCACATCGAAACTAGAAGAAATATAGCGCCCATTTATAAGCCAAGGTGTGACTGCTCACTCCCGATGACACAAACACACACTGCAAGGGAGCCTTATATACGGGCTCGTGCCCGGGCTTCAGCCCACAAAATGTACGAGTCATTTCTTAGGGGCCCTATACATGTGGGTGAGCCCGCGAACAACTCTTTATGCTCTCTTATGGAGCCATGTTGAGGCTAGCTTGGGTAGATGATTCTCAGCAGGGGTCGACCCCTTAAGGGTCCTCCTGCTGGTTTGAGGTTGTCCCCAAGCTATGCATTAAGGCTTGGAAAAAAAATTAATCTAATTAAGTAACAATTTTTCATAACTAGGAAAAAGTAAAAAAACTATAACATATATATATATATATTAATATATATAAATATATATGTATTAATATATATATATATATATATATATATTATCATTTCCATTATGGTATTTGCATCATTTTTAAAAGTTAATTTATTATTGTCATTTGTAACTAATTATTTGACACCATATTTTAAATTCATTACATTTTCTCAAAGGTATACTACAAATTTTTGAAAGTTTTACTTAATGTTACTTTCTTTCAAACTTATAACACTTATGTTAGATTAACATTATGTCACCTAAAAGCATTTGACATTTTAATACAACTTACAGTCATTGATAATAATAATTCATTTAAACTGCTCAATTTTGATAACCATAAATAAATGAATTTCTAAATAAACACATATATTGTTTTATTAACATAACATTTAAATATATCATACTAATATTATTTATATCATTAACATTTTAGAAACCACACTACAAGAAAATAGAGTGATTTGTGATGGGTTTTTTGCAACGGGGAAGGGACTCATCACAAAAAGTCTGCCAGGAGGTACTATTTGCGACGGATGGTTACACCCGTCATAAATACCCTTCAGTGGGTTTTTAGCATTTGTGATGAGATTTATCTCCCATCCCAGATGCTATGTCGCCAAGTAGAAATTTGTGATGAGACCCATCACAAATACCTTTTCAACTGGTTAGCATTTGCTAAGGGTCTCGTCGCAAATGCTATGTCGGTTGGTAAGTATTTACAACGGGACCCGTCACAAATACATTTTTAACCACCACCCATAATTAATAGTGGGGGTTAGCATTTGCGATGAGTCTCATCGCAAATACTCTCATCACAAATAATCTAACCTATATATACCCCCATCCAATTTCTCCTATTTCACAACTCTCTCAACTCCTCTCTACCTCTCTACTCTCATATTTTTCTCTTAAATTTTTTCAAAGTTTAAAAATTTACATTGGAGCAATTTTCATGCCTTGCATCATACGAAAGATTCTGTTTTAAGGTATTTATCTAATGCTTTTTTTAGTTAATTCATTTTATTTTGTATTAGTTATAATTATTGTTAATTAGCGTCAATTAAATTAAATTAGAATTAGATAGTTTTATTTTCCATTATTTATTTTTACAAATATGGTTTTTATTAAGATGTAATTTTTATTTAAAAGTAAATATTATTAATTTGTTATAATTTGGTTCAACTATCATTAATTAATAATAATTATGAGTAATTAGTATTAATTATTATTAATTAGTAGTAATTAGTATTAATTCTAATTAATTAGTAGTAATTAATATTAATTATTATCAATTAGTAGTAATTACTATTATTTTGAAATAATTAGTAATAAATTGTAATAATTAGCGGTAATTAGTAATAATTAGCGCTAATTAGTAATAATCAGTAATAATTAGCAATAATTAGTAAAGACTACCGATAATTAGTAATAAATAGTCATAAATATTTATAAATAGTAATAAGTAGTAATAAATACCAATAGTTAGTAATAATTAGTAATAAATACTAATAATTAGTAACAAATAGTAATAAATAGTAATAAATATTAATAAATAGTAATAATTAGTAATAATTAGCGGTAATTAGCGGCAATTTGTAATAATTCACAGTAATTAGTAATAATTAGTGGTAATTAGTAATAAATAGCCGTAATTGGAAATAAATAGGAATAATTAGTAATAATTAGTAATAAATACTAATAAATAGTAATAATTAATAATAAATAGTAATAAATAGTAATAATTAGTAATAAATAGTAATAAATTGTAATAAATAGTAATAAATTGCAGTAATTAGTAACAATTAATAATAATTAGCGGTAAAGAGTAATAAATATTAATAAATAGTAATAAATATTAATAAATAGTAATAAATATTAGTAAATAGTAATTAATATTAATAAATAGTAATAATTAGTATTAATTAGTAATAGTTAGTAAAAATTAGTAATAATTAGCAGTAATTAGTAACAATTTGCTATAATTAGTAATAATTAGTGGTAATTAGTAATAATTAGTAATAAGTACCGGTAACTAGTGGTAATTAGCCGTTATTAGTAATAATTAGTTTTAATTAGTAATAAATGATGGTAATAAGTAATAAATAGTAATAATTAGTATGTAATATTAATAAAGAGAAATAAATATTAATAAATATTGATAAATACTAATAATTAGTAATAATTAGTAATAATTAGCATCGATTAGTAATAATTAGCGGTAATTAGTAATAATTAGCGGTAGTTAGTAATAATTAGTGGGAATTAGCAATAAATAATAATGAATAGTAATAATTAGTAATAAATATTAAAAAATTGTAATGAATATAAATAAATAGTAATAAATATTAATAAATATTAATAATTAGTAATAATTTGTAATAATTAGCGGTAATTAGTAAAAATTAACAGTAATTAGTAATAAATAGCGGTGATTAGTAATAAATAGTAATCAATAGTAATAAATAGTAATAATTAGTAATAATTGGTAATAATTAGTAATAATTAGTAATAATTAGTAATAATTAGTAATAATTAGTAATAATTAGTAATAAATATTTGTAATTAGTAACAAATATTAATAAGTTGTAATAAATATTAACAATTAGTAATAATTAGTAATAATTATTAATAAATATTAATAAATAGAAATAACTATTAATAATTAGAAATAATTAGTAATAATTAGTGGTAATTTTTAATAATTAGCGGTAATTAGTAGTAAATATCTGTAATTAGAAATAAACAGCAGTAATTAGTAATAAATAGTGGTAATTAGTAATAAATAAGAATAAAGAATAATAAATAGTAATAAATGGTAATAAATAGTAATAATTAGTAATAATTAGTAATAATTAGTAATAAATAGTAATTTTTAGTAGTAAATATTAATAATTAGTAATAAATGTTAATAATTAGTAATAATTAGTAATAATTAGTAGTAACTAGTAATAATTAGTAATAATTAGTAATAAATATTAATAATTAGTAATAATTAGAAATAAATTTTAATAATAAGTAATAAATATTAATAATTAGTAATAAATATTAATAAATATTAATAATTTGTGGTAATTAGTAATGATTAGTAATAATTAGCAGTAATTAGTAATAACTGTTGATAATTAGTAATAATTAACGGTAATTAGTAATAATATATTGTAATTAGTAATAAATAGTGGTAATTAGTAGTAATTAGTAATAAATAGTAGTAATTAGTAATAATTAGTAATAAATAGGAATAATTAAGAATAAACAATATTAATTACTAATAATTAGAAATAATTACTAATAAATAGCAATAATTAGTAATAATTAGCGATAATTAGTAATAATTTGTAATAATTAGTGATAAATAGTGATAAATAGTGATAATTAGCAATAGATAATGATAATTAGCGGTAAATAGTGATAAATAGTGAAAATAGTAAATAGGGGTAAATTGCGGTAAATAAGGTTAAATGATGGTAAATAGAGGTAAATAGCAGCAAATAATAGTAATTAGCAGTAATTAGCGATAATTTGTAGTAAATAGCAATAATTAGTGGTAATTAGGAAATACTTCAAGAATGCATACAACTATCATGAAAAGGTGAATTCCTACTACTTATTTAATTATTTTTTCATCATTTTATCTACTATTTGTAAGTTAATTTCCTTATCATTTTTATCTAATAATTATTTAGTTTTTTCATAGATCTGTTGGGAATTCATGTTTTGTTTTCAATTATCTACAATAAGCCACAAAATAGATAAAATGATTATTTCTATCAATGTAACCATGTTTCCTATATTCATTTCATTTCTTTATCGAACTGTCAACACTGTATATTGATTCTATATTGTTAGATTAAATACCATTCTCATTATTGAATGATAGGAGATTAAAAGAATCTGATGTGCCCATTGTGGTGACATCTCATGATATAATGGGCACATGATCTTAGTACGCTCTTCAGAATTTCAAAACTAAGAAAAAAAATTAGCTAAGAACATCGATTCAATATGTAGTGTTGAAAGTTTGACATTGAAAGACAATGGAAACATAGTTACATTGGTAGTTAGATTTTTTTGAGCCTTTGGGATGTGTAAGAATCAACCACACCTCAATCCAACACACAGTGTGACCGGTATATACTAGGGCAGACAGAATGTAACACGTCCATGATAGTAGTAGCAATAGTAAGAGGAGAATATGTGTTGATTACTGGACATGGTTGACATAAATTGGTGCAATGAAAAATTTGGACATGGTTGACAAAAATTGGTTTCATCATCTGATGATTGTAAAATCTATGATTTATACCTTTTCAGTAAATCATAGAATTTTCAATCTTAAGGTGATTAGAAATAACCAATTTGTGCTAATCAAGTCTAATTTTTTCATTAGATCACCAGAACCATGGAAGATAGAATTTGACATGTAGATGATAGTATCAGCAGTAGCAGGATGAGAAGATGCATTGATGACTAGACATGGTTGATATAAATTAGTGAAATGAAAAATTTAGACATGGTTGACATAAATTGGTTTCATCATCTGATGATTTTAAAATCTATGATTTATAACTTTTTAGTAAATCATAGAATTTAAAATCTTATAGTGATTATAAATAACCAATTTTTGTCATTCATGTCCAATTTTTTCATTAGGTTGCCAAAACCAGGGCAGGTAGACTGTGATGTGTCGATGGTTGCAACAGTAGTAGGAGGAGGAGAAGATGTGTTGATTATTGGAGTAGCAACACTAGCAGACAATGAAGTACATGCGATGTTTGACTCATGGTTTAAAGATGGAGTTCCCTCCACAACCTCATCCGGATAACCCCCTCCTCCTCAGTGATTTATATATTTTTTATAAACATTTGAATCGATATTTTTTTATATTTTAATTAATTCATATATTTACAGTTCTATATATAGTTTATTTTATATGATTGAATATATTTTTTTTATATTATCTGTAATATTTTTTTAAATATATATATTTTTAATTTTTTAATATTTATTTTTAATTTTATTAATTTTAATTATTATTCCATATTTTTTTTATTTTTTTTAATATTTTAATACTATGATTACTATTATTACTATTTTATTATTTTATTAAATATTATTATTTTTTTTTTAGTTTTTTGTGATGGTTTTTTATTATTTGTATTATTTTTTAATATTTATTTATTAATTTTTAGTATTTATTTATTCTTTTATTAATTTTTATTTTATTCCATATATTATTTATTATATTATTTTATTGTTTTTATTATTTTATTTTATTTATTATTTTATTTTATTTATTATTTTATTTTATTTATTATTTTATTTATTTATTATTAATATTAATTTTTATATTATGTTTTTATGTTTTTTGTGACGTGTATATTTTCCCATCGCAACAGGGTTTTTTAAAAAACTCAAAGAAACTATTTACGACACCCTTTTTTGCAACGGGGCATTTGCGATGGGACCTCATCACAAATTACCTTTTCTGATGGGGTCCTGTCACAAATACCCTGTTCCAAATAACTCAATTTCTAGTAGTGATTGAAAAATATATATTTTGTTTAAAGATGAAATTAAATACATTCATTCAAATTAACATTTCAAAAAGTACTTTTAAATAGTTTTCTTTAAAATAATAAAATATATTCAAAATTTTAAATATGAGATAAAGATACTTATATTTCATCTTTATTTAAGAAAACAAACATTTATTAAAGAATAAATTAATTTATTTTCATAAAAAAATAATACTTCTTGAAATATAAAGTAATATTTTATAATTAGAATCAAAACTTATTTTGGTTATAAAAAATTTATAAGTTTCATAAATATTTTTATTTAAAACCTTTCTTAGTTTTAAATTATAAAAAAACTATAAAATTTAAAAATAAATTACTATTTGAATTTCTTGGGATGTTACAATTATGCTCCACTTTAACTTAAACCTAATGATTTAAATTATCCTTCACATGATTGGGAATTAGCTACCATTTCTTTTGATTTGAAAATTTGGTGGAATCATTTAAATGGAGTAAATTGCGAAATATATAGTGATCATAAATGTTTGAATTATATATTCACTCAAAAATAGTTGAACCAGAGGCAAAGATGATGGGTGGAACTTATTAAGAATTATTATTGTATGATTCATTACCATCCTAGAAAAGAAAACAAAGTAGCCGATGTTTTGAGTCAGAAATATAATGCTACATTAATAATGTTATGTTTGGAACAAAACCCTTTGGTTAATGATTTTCTGAATTTTGGCCTAGAAGTTGTGCATGTAGGAACCTACTCTTTTTTTAGGTGTCAGTCCAATAATCTATGTCAGAAAGAATTAAGGAGCCATAGAAGGAGTATCATGTTATATATTAAAAGGTATAATTAAGAAGACTAAGTTGTCAAAGTTTAATGTTTATAAAGAAGGTTTTATCATTTTTCGAAAGATATTATGTGTGCCTTTTGATTCCCAGTTGTAGATAGAATTATTGAGAGAATCTCATACTTCCTCATTTTTTATTCTTCTTGGAAGTACTAATATATAAAGAGACCTTTATGAGTATTAATGGTGCGATGGAATGAATAGAGATATTTTGAATTTACCATGAAATGTTTGAATTTCCAACATGTTAAAGTATAATGAAAATTACTAAAGGGGATGTCTTAGACATTTCTAGTGAAAGAGTGAAAATGATAAAATATATCCATGGATTTCATTATGGGATTTCCAAATACATCTTGAGGTAAGAATTTGATTTGGGTTATTGTTGATCAACTAACTAAATATGCACAGTTCATTCCCATTTAAGATAATATGTATTTAGATAAGATTTATCAATTATATCTCAAGGAGTAATCAGGTTACATGGACTTCCTCTCTTCATTTTATCTAATAGTGATCATTGGTTCACATCCAGTTTTTGGAATGGTCTTCAAATTTTTTTGGTTACAGAATTAAATTTTAGTATAACTTTTCATTCTCAATTTGAAGGATAGTCTGAGACAACAATTCAAACCTTGGAATGAATAGTTTTTTCTCGTTAAATTGATTACTAGGGATTTTGGAATTATTATTTTTCATTATTTTAGTTTCCTTATAATGACATTTTTCATTCCAGTATATACATGGAACCTTATGAGGCATTATATAAAAAGAAGTGACGAACTCTAACTTGTTGGGATGAATTAGGTAAAAGGATATTATTGGGAACATAGTTTGTATAAGAAATGGTTGAGAAGATGAAGATGATTCTATAACATATAAGGATGGATCAGAACATGAAAAAATATTTGTAGATAAATGTAGGATATTTCTTTCAAGGTTGATGATCATGTTTTCCTTAATGTGTCTCTATGGAAATTTTTATGCATTTTGGTAAAAAAGGGAATTTGAGTCCATGTTTCATTAACCCATATGAAATCCTAGAAAAATGTGAACCAGTGTGCTATAAAGTTTCATTTACTCTATGATTATCTCATGTTCTTGGTTTATTTCATGTTTTATTTTTAAGAAAATATGTGTCAGATGCATCTCAGGTTTTGAGCACTGAAGTAGTTCAGCTGGAACAAAACCTTTCATATAAGAAAAAAACTAGTACATATTCATAGACACATAGAAAAGTTTTTTTGAAAAAGGTAATTCATAAACTTAAGGTTCTGTAAAAACACCATGTAGTTTAAGAAGAAACATGAGAATCAGAAAATGCTATGAAGGAAAAATATCCCCACCTGTTTAAATAACAAATAAAATTGCATGGATATAATTTCTAAAACGGTGGAAGAATGTAAAAACCCATGTAATGTCAAAATATATCAATTTCAAGTTTTATTAATATTAATCAATTATATTTGAGATATTTTTATTCATTAAAATAATATTAGGTAATTTTTTTGTCAAAAATAAAAAAAAAGATTTATTTCTAACCAAATTGGGTTTTCATGTATTATATGGTTATATTTGAAATATTTATTTCCAAATTTTATAATTTTAATTTGAAAAAATTAACTTCTCAAAATTTAAAAAAATATCTTAGGATGAATTTTTGATAATTTTCTGAAAAGTTTGATTTTTCAATGAATAGTGAAAAATACTAATTTTAATTAAAAATAGTCTTTTTTAAGCATTAAAAAGTTATATATTATTTTAAAAACTTTTGAAAGGAAAATTATTTCATTTATATTAGTAAAAATTTAATCATGTTCATTTTAATAAATATTAAAATTTAATTTGGTATAAAAACATTTTTATACATAAAAATGATTTTTTTTTTGAAAACCTGTTTTTCATCGTGTTTTGTAGATTTAATTTTAAATTAAATTATGAAACTTATATTAATTGAATTTGATAAAATGGATTCCATATTTTAAATCATCATAATTAATATTAGGTAATAATGTCAACTTAGTTTTTTGTGATAATGAATAGTAAAAATATTAAATATATGTTACCACGATTAAGGTTAAAACCGGTTTAGATAAATTATCCGAACCATATTATGCTTTGGAGAATCAAAGAAAATAAAATTAGTGTGGATTAATTCATTAAAATTTAGGACATGATGACCTCTTTATTTGAGGAGTTAATCCATAAGAAGCAGAGGTGGAATATTTTCCCTATCATCTGGAGCATGCATCAGATACTAGAAACTAATTTACTAAAATTGCATTGGAAAGGGAAAAAATTATATCACAGTTTGCAACTTGTTCTTGTATAGTTTCCCACTTTTCCTTAAGTTGTTTATCTTGAAAATGAATAAAATTTTAATTTTTAGTAGTGGTTAAACTAAAGAGATAAGGGTTAAAATAACCAAAAACGTGTCTAGATTATATTTGTTGGACTTATTTGGAACATATATCACATAGTATTAGAAATTGGTCTATTTTTAATCCATATTTCTTGAGTAATACATTAATATATTTTAATATTTTTAAAAATTCTAAGTGTGTCATCTCCCCCACTAATAAAAGCCTACCCCCTCTATTCTTCTATCAACACTTAAAGATACCTTTTGTTCATCTAATACCTAATAAAATAACTTAATTACAACCATAATCATATAACAGAGTCCCTTTTTTAATTATAAAACTATCTTAAGAGGGATTTTGATATAAATATAAAGAGGTTTTATGAAAAAATAGGTGTAGTTCTTAGCCAATATTTTTCATTTATTTATTTTTCTACCTCCTTAAAATATTATTATTATTATTTAAATAATAAAATAGTATCTTACATAAAATAAGATTTTATTAAGTTAATTTAATAATTCATATCCATCTCCTCTTCCAAAAAATGGAAAAGAAACCATCATTCATGTGTACGATGGACTACCTCCTTGCAAACCGATGTAATTAGTTTTCCATCATCGCCTCTCATGGATGGTTATAATGATGGATTTATCTTATATAAATCATATTAATGAAATTATTTTACATTATATAAAGATAATATATCATTTATTTTTTTACTTTTCTACCCGTTGAAAAATTATAACACCATTCCAGCATACATGTGGATTACCACCTCCACAAATACATGTGATTGGTTTTTCATCTCCGCATGACATGGATGGTATATATAAGTGAATTTAAAGATATAATATGATATCTATGATATAATAACAATTATTTAAAGATAAAATGATACATACCTTCTTTTTCTCATGCTCTATGGAAAATTAAAATGTCGCTCATGCGTACGTATGGCCTGCCGTCTCCATGATTATAACATAAATCATTTTTCATAAACATATTTCATAGTTGATTTTAATAGTATAATTTTTATATAAAATATAATTATTCCATTATTATTATTATTATTGATTTTATTTAATAATTACCTCTTTGACCATAATCAACCTATTGAAGTCATTTCGGACATATGAGTCGAATATCATCAAAATGTTTGATGTGAACTCAATTGATTAAGTAATTTAATATAATAAGAAAATAAATAAAATAAAAGAAGTGATAAATTTTAAAATGGTACTTAAGAAAGTAAATAATTAACTTAATTTTATTATTTAGGAATATAAATAATGTACATGATGGGTTTAAAATGAGGTAAGAGACACTTTAACTTAAAACCTCATTTTAAATATTTTTAAAGATTTATTTTCTCAATATTTTTATTCTATATACATATTATTAAAATTATAATATGGATGTATTTTATAGACATAAATTAATTATAAATGAAATTATATATATAATTTATATTTCATAGAATTTTTTTAAAAGGAATCCTTTTGGGTATTTTAAATGGAACGTTTTGACTTTATTTGCAAAATTCAAATGCATAGTTCTATTTCAATGTATAAAACATTGATGTATTTTCCATCTATCATTGATATATTTTTTATGTTCTTCTTCCTTTAAAATATTCCATTTTTTATTCAAAGAAAAATTTATTTCCTTTAATTATGAGTATTTTAGTTTTGAAAATTGGAATTTAAAATGAAATGGTATTTCAATTTCCAAAAAAGTTTTTGCATGTGGGTTAAATTGAGTTTTTGAAGGTTTTTAATTTGAAAAGATGCCAAAATAATTTTTTTAATCATGATATAATGCTCTGTAATTAGATGTGATAATGGGTGATCCTGAGACAATATTTAAAATAGGTAATCCTGATATAGCTTATACAATGGGTGAGATCAAAACAATTTATATGATGGGTGAGCCCAATATATCTCTCCAATGCATTGGGTAATTTTCCTTGCCCTCAATGTCCAGAAATATAGAGTTAATCAGAGAGTTTTATCATATATATTTGACTAGTATCTAGTTATTTCTTACATGGGTTATGAATATAATGCTCTAAGTTTCCTAAAAGTGTTTCTATTTTATTTCTATGAGTTCTATAGGATTTATTTAAGAAAAAGTGTGTATTTTTCAACTGATTATGATTTATTTCAAATGTTAAAAGAATATTGTGATAAAGGTAAAAAAATTATTGGTTTTCATATTTTTTACTAGACTAATGGATTTCTTACTTTTATGTCTATTACCAAGCTTTTTGGGCTTATCCCATGTTTTTAAATGTTTTTCATTGGGTTTAAGAATGAGTAAGAATATAGAAGAAGTAAAGATGAAATTCGGGAATATTTTTTATGAAAATTAAATTTGTTTAATTTAAAATGTTTTTCATTATGGGAAAAATGTATACTAAGTGAATATGTCCAATTTTTAATGTATAGTTTTTTATGAAAGATTTATGACCTAATTCTATAAAATTATAAAATTAAAAGATCATTGGTATTGAAAGAAAGTGAATTCTAGTCTAAAGACACTATATTATGTAATTTTTAAGGCCAGGTGATTATAATATTAGTTATTTTTTAACATTCTATATTATAATTACATTTCTAGATTTTTGTCTTTAAATTAAAACTATGTGAACAGTCCCTAAAATTAATTTAATGGCATCTAATTTCAAATAATATTCTATTAAATGATTTAAAATTCATAAAAATATTATATTTGTTTAATTAGATAGAATATGGTCAACAATATCAATTATTTTCCACTTATTTGTCACTTTCCCTTTTATAGTAAATTTCTTCAACCTTAATGAATAAAAAACATTGATATCACAGTAATCATCAAAGGGGATAATCAGCGGTTAAAACTAAGAGATAAGCATTAAAATATCACCTAAATATGTATAAATTTTATTGTATAAGAGTATTTCAACTAAAAATAATCCTATAATAAAAACATATCAAATTTTTTCTACTTTCATATGAGAAATAGTTTATTATATTTAAATCTCTTAAGTAATTCCAAGGGTGTCCTTTCCTTTAATATAAAAGGATACCACCCCGACTCTCTTAATCACACCACCTTGATCCACTTAGATAAAAAAAACACTAAAAAACTCAATTATTAACTTCCTTATCTACATTATAGAGGCTTTTTTTCTTCTTAATAGACTATCCCTAGGTTTCTTAAGGAGATATCTATAGGAGATTATTCAAAGAAGAGGGAATCATCTTAAATAATATTTTTCATTTTTATTCTTCTTATACCTACTTAAATTATATCCTAACCATTACAATATAATAAAATCAGTATCTCACATATAATAAGAAATTATTATGTTAATTCCATAACTATATTTATCTCCATTTTCCGTCAAATGGGAAATGAAAGTATCACTCGCACATACGTGTGGACTACCTTTTCCAAAAAGAGATACAATTAATTTTCCTTCACCGCCTCACATGGATATTTATAATGATGAATTTAATAAATAAATATTATATTTATGATTTAAATAATATTTTTAATTCAAAAATATTATTTATCTTCCTTTACTTATTTTCGTTAGAAAATGAAAATAATGTTCACAATTCGTAAGAAAGAACATCTTCATGAATGGTGTAATTAATTTTTTATATATATGTTTTATAGATGGTTATAAATATGTATACAATGAAAATTTATTATATTAATATCATGATTAAAATTATATAAATGATGGAACAATGATAAAACTATAAGGACCTGAATTTCCAAACCAAAAATTACATGAAAAATGAAATAGTTAACACCTAAAAATAATGATTTTAATAAAGAATTATTAATAAAGGGGATTTGAAATGTCATAAGTGGATCATTTATAAGTGTTTATTGGTTATTTTAAATATTATAATAAATTTTTATTTTGTTATACAACATGTTAGAACACTTACGAAGCAATTCGAACTTGAGGTAAGGGTTATTCATCTCAATATTGTTTCGTTGAGACAAGTTTAATGTTTTGAACCAATTAATGCTTATAAGGTTTATATATTAAACCTTTAACATGATATATCAAGTATCCTTCTAAATTAGTGTTATTTAAAGTTAAAATTCCAATTTTTTTATCTAAGGGGTTTTTATTTCAAAGTTAACAAAGTGTAAGGGTTTATTGTCTCAAATTTTCTTCTTTAAGATACATGTTATATTATACACCTATATTATTTTATAAGATGTATCTACTTCCACTTTATATGTTTTATAATTAATATGATTATATTAATGATATTTAAAGTTACATTTGAATTTATTTCTTTAATGTGGTTATTATTCAAAAGTTACCAAAGTGGCAAGGGTTTTACATTACAATCTCATTTTTACATAGATTGTTTATGCTTAAATTTATGATAATAAAATTATATGATCCATATCTCAAAAAAAATACATTTTTATACTATGGATATTTCTAAGAATTTAAATTTTTCTATTTCACACCAGTATTAATACACCAGATGCCAATGAGCATGTACCCAAGTGGTAGAGGCTACTGCTCGGCATCTAAAAAACCCAGGTTCAAATTCAGGAAGGGAAGGAAATCCTGAGTTACTGTAGTAGTACTGTAGTAGGTTACTATAGAAGTATTGTAGTAAAGGTGGGACTATAGTAGTGGAGAAACTGTAGTAGCAGAGGGTACTATAGCAGGAACTATAGCGGTAGTGGTACTGTAGCTGCTTGAGTACTGTAGCAGTACTATTCATAGAGGAACCATTTCAGCCAAAAAATGGGATTTCAGGCCTTGTATTCAGTACAATTAGTATTGGGCCAATGGTATAGGTAATGGGTCTCCCTCTACCCAGTCATAAAGAGGTATTTTCTTTAATAATAAAATGATGCTTTAGCCCCAACCTTTTTAGAAAAGTTTTTTATTTATTTTTTATCTCTAATTACTCAAAAGTATGGAAGAATGTTTTTTTGGACAACCATCTTTGTTTTTATATTAAGTCGGGAATATTTTTCCTCTATGTCTATATTTTCTTTAAAATGTTTTCAATAATGTTTTTAATAATTTCCAAATATTTATTAAAGTCATTTTTACCCATGTTTTACTTTTTATAAAAAAAATTAAAGGAATGTTCTCTCTATTTTCATAATGAAATTGTAACAACCCCGACTCTAGTAACCTAGATCTGGTGGTTACTTTATTACATTAGAATTGATACAATGGGTCAAATCATAAAGGACTAATTAGTTTAGCAGTTTCAAATATCCAGATACATACATGATACCAAATTTACATTGGGAAAACAAAACAAAACATAGTAATAGAAATCATTTAGCATCCTTGAACTCATTCAAATAATTCTTCTTCAAATCATAGGGAATGAAAAAAAAATAAGAGTGAGGTCAAATTCTCATTAAGGATTACATATAGTAGAATATATCATCAATATATAAGGTATAATCAATATAGAATGGTAAATAATTGAAAATAAATTCCATTTAATAACTTACCTATCATTATTAGATAAGGTTTAATCAATATATAAAGGTAAATAACTGAACACACAATCCATTTAATTAATGTCATGAGAAAAAAAATGTATCCATAGATAATATCAATACAGTAATATCATGGATAATAATAACTAAATTATCAAAGAATTAAATTCTTAATTTTCTATTCTAGGATCTCAGTCGTCATGGTATTTATACCATAAAGATCTTTTACAAGATAGTTTAAAACTATAGGTAAAAACCTATTTATTTTGTCCAAAATATTTGTCTCATGAGACCAACCGATGCATTGAGAGGATATATAACTCTAGAAACCATCTGTCACTTCATTTATAACACATTCCTCATGTATTTAATTATTTATTTAATTCATAAATCAATATGACTAATAAAAAATATTTGTATTGAGTGAAGGATACAAATTTATTAATATTTCTCTAGTTAATAAAATAAATTTCAAATTAAACACCATTTGTAAAAATGGTATGTGGTTTTGGTAATAATAATATCCATCATGTAGTAATATTTATATTTAATGGAAATATAATTTATAATTAAAAATGATAAAAAAAGTGATTATCTCAAAATAAATTTAACAATCACAAAAGTGATAAAGTGATGAGAGGTTACCATAGGTTCATCAGGAATATAGGTTCTTATAATAAAATTATGTACTTTTAAGAAATAGTGGGAATGGAATTCAAAAAATAAAATAATATTTCAAAAAATATTTTCCTTTGTAAAACAATATAAAACATGTAGAAGAAGACATATTTCATAAAACTGTTATGTTAATTGGAAAGTTTGTTATCACCATATACGTTAAAAAACATTCATTTTGACTTTTTATAAAAACACCCCTTTAAAAAAGATGAAATATTACTTTAAAAAACTTAAAATTAATGGATAACATAAATTTTCCCTGAAAAATAATTTGATTAAATAAAATTACTTTAGTAAAATAATTTTGAAAAAATATATGTGGAAGAAAAATATGTACGTTTTAATGAGAAATTAAGACATTTTTTAAATTTTATTTTCAATATTCAAGTACCAAAGAGAGAACCATTTGGAAAAAAATATAAAAACTCTTTAAATATCCAATGGTATGAAAATTATTGGTTCTTATGAAGGAAAAATGAAAATATTACATCAATAAAAGTGAAAGCAATCTCAAAAGAAAGTGAGATAATAAAATAGATACTTACCTCTTCAGTAACTATTAAATTGTCACCCCTTGAAAGAATAAACATTAATTTAAAATTAAACACCATAAATAAATTTTTATTAATGTTAAATACATAAAATGGGAAGTATATACACCACATAAAACTGAATAGGTGCATATTAACATATATTCCTCAGTACAAAGAAATTTGAGAGGAAATATCTTAACCTAAGCTTCTGTTTAGTTGAAATTTTTTTTAACCTATTTTATAACAGTTTTAAACATGTTATTAATCTATAAAATAACCATATTTATCGTTATAATATCATATATTATTCTTATATAATATCTTACCACCTATTCATTAATAATCTTTTATTGTTACTATTATTTTGGGTGTAAATTTCCTTGTTTTCTCATGCATGTTCTGTTATAGAAGTTTTGATGCTTGTGTATGGGATATATTTAAGTCATATAAAATTTTATATTAATGTTATAAATAATATATTTATTCATTATATAAATTTTTATAACCATTCATTGAATTTATACATGGAAATGAACATCATAGATTCATGGAGATGGTAGGTTATACGTATGCATGAGCAACAATATCATTCCCTTAATGGGTGAAAGGGTAATAAAATGGATGGTATATTAATTTTAAATAACTAATATCATTTCATATTTATCATATAAGTTCATTATTTCTATCATTCTCATTATCCATGTGAGTTGGTGATGGAAAAAATGTCATCAGTTCACAAGGAGATAATCTTCCACACACATGAGTGATGGATTTGTTTCCCATTTGATAAAGAAGAAGATGGGTAAATATTATTCCATAAAAATAATAACATATAATTATATGGTAGATACTTTTGTTTTTATATTGTAATTTTTAGGACATAATTGAAGGTGGAAAAAAGAAATAAAAAAAGAGCTTTGTTAAGATGGTTACCATCTCTTAGAGAAATCTACTTTGGATCACCTCTTAAAGACACTAGGGATGATATTTTGGAATACCATAATCTCTATAATGTTTTTAAGGATTTTGGAGAGATATTTGGGTAGATTTTGGTTGATACAAATGGTCTTAGATTTGTGAATAATTGAAGGGAGGGAGTTCCCTTTTATAATTGAGGAGTGACATTTTTGTAAATACGCAAATATATTCAATAATGGGAGGTCACTCTCACCCCAAGTGCCTCTAAAATTTATAAATAATTGGATTTAGGTAAGTTAAATTCAATAAAAATATCTCCACATAAAAATAAATATGTTTTAAATATTTTCTTTCTTCATCCTCTAAGTTTACTTTCTTTTACCCTTTTAGTTTGCACCACGATAATTGGTTTTTCAACCAAGGTAATTTATCCATTAAGACTAAAATAAAATAATCATTATTTGATAATTTGAAAAAATGATTATAAATGTTAAATAAAATTTATCAAATAAAAATTCTATGTGTGTGTAAATTTAATTTTAACATAAGCACATGTAACACACAAACCACATTTTAACCTTAACCGCGTTAATTAATTTATTATTGTTTTTACTAATAACTATGAACAAAATTTAATTTTAAATTATTAAATAATATTAATTATTATGATTAAAAATATTTATTACATTTTATTATATTTAACTATCATATTTTAAGAATTTGAATTTATAATAAACTCTCAAAACATGTCAAAAACAGTTTTTCAAGAAATAAATGTTTCATGCATAAGACAATATTATATTAACTATATGACTTCTGATCATCATTATTTATATTTAAATTAATATAGTTAGATATATAATAAATAACTTAATTTATATAATTATTCTTTAAATATTATTTTAATTAATTAAAATTGATAGACATTATTCCTTTAAAAAAAATTTACTAAAAAATAATTAGTTTTTTGAAAAATATCAATTTTGCCTCGAAATGATCTTATCTTTATTTATATAAAATTAATAGTTAATAAATTTTAAATTTTAAATATTATTATATATTATTATAAATAAAGTGTGGAATAGTAAAATACTACATTTTTTTATTTTTCATAAAAGCTAATTTCTAAGGAAAATTTTCAAAAACTCAATCTAGGATTATTTGACCAAGTAAGTTCAAAACTGATATTCATACTATTAAATAATAATCTTATTCTCTGAATTATTTAAATGTTCATTTTATTTTAGTTTTATTTAAATATAATGTTCACTAACAATAATTGAGGCTTGGGGTTGCGTGTATAACAAGTTATTAAAGAGATTGATTTTAATTCAAAGAAAATATATCATAAAGTATCATGGTGTTACATTATTCCCTATAAAAAAATTTCAACCCCAAAATTTTAGGGATATTACCTTATAAAAATGAGTTCAGGTCTTCTTCATTACATCCTTTAGTTCCCATGTTTCTTATACCATTTTATGATTTATCTAAATTACCTTTACCATGAGTCATCAGATTCCTCAATACTTGCTCTTTAGTATCAATAATATTTATGGTCACTTAACAGTAATATATATGAGGTTACAATTCTATTTCTTTATAGGTTATCACATGCATTGGTTCTGGATTATACATTCTTATCAATGAGATATAAAATACACCATATACTTGGGGCATTGCTAATTGGTAAGACACAACTCTAATCCCTTCCAAAATCTCAAAGGGTCTAATGTTCCTAGGGCTATGTTATACCTTATTATCAAACCTTTTGACTCCCTTCTATGGATATACTTTCAAGAAAATGTTATGTCAAACTTAAAATTCCAAATATTTCCTCTGATTGTTGACATAATTCTTTTTCCTTCTTAGAGATCCTTTAATATAAAACTAAATAGTGTTTACCTTTGTCATTGTCTCTTCAATAAGTATGGGCCTACAAGTTTCCTTTCACCAAATTTATCCCAACAAGTTGGAGTATGAAATATTTGGTCATATAATGATTTATAAAATTCCATTTGAATTCTTAATACTCTAAATTTATTTGGATCAATTCAAAACCCTTAAATCTGAAATATTAGACCAAAAATTTATCCCTAAACATTAAAAATTAGCTCATAATATCACATACTAAATATATTAATACCTTGATTATATATTATCCTAAAACATGGTAATAACCAGAATTACCATAAACCCTTAAGTAAAATATGCATGATTCAAGAAATAAACTATCTCTTTATTCAATAAATAATATAGTTTATTATTTAATATATTCCATAAATCCAAAAATGTTGTAAACTCCATTAAAGATAACATAAACCACTTTTTCCTAAAATCAAAAATCAGTTCCAAGGTCATCAATACTATCATGTTTACTTCATAAATGTAAAATATCTATTTTTCCCAAATATTTATATCATTTTATCAACATTAAGTGAATTTTAAGGGTTATTTTACCTTAATCGTGTATTCTCCAAAAAACTCACCTTACCATTAAATCACTTTTCTTAGTTATTAATACCATTTAACATATGATTTCAAATCCTTAAAGAAAAAATATATTAGTAAAATAATTATAATGGTTCTTATAAATATAATATCATTAATAATATACTTATACAACATAATTAATTAATATAGATACACAATCACTTTAATCATTCAACTTCAGTTATAGAAATAACATAAGCTTCACCTTGATCCCTTAGTTTCTTCTAAGGTATATTCTCTTGACACTTTGGGAATAAGTTTTAATAGTGACCTATCTCCATACAGTTGAAACATTGAATATTAATAGTTTGTTTATTAACCTTTAATTCACACACCATATGGCCTTTGTCTTCACACTTGAATAAAAATCATGTTCTCTTCAAGCAAGTACTAGGGTGTTTGTTTCCATAATTATCAAATGTGATAAAATACTTCTCTATATTCTTCCACTTGTCCATTTTTTTACCTTAAATACTCTTATTCTCTGGATTCCATTTTAATATATAGGATCTAAAAAATTACTTCTCTATTTTGATGGAACATAAAACTATTTCATTGTATGATGAAAATGTTTGAGAAACTAGTTCCCTTTAGAAACTTGGATTAAGTCCTTCAAAGAAATGGTAAATCTTGAACTATATATTGTGTACATAATATATAGAATACCTGGATAATCTTTTGTAGTTATATTCATAATTTATAATAATTTGTTTATTAATTTTTAATTATGATATAGAATTTTATCTTTATTTCAGTTTGTTTCTCATGAGAGAAATATTTATCGATGAATATTTCTTTAAAAACTATTCATTCCATGTGTTTTATTTCCTCTTACTCCGTAGTATTTTGGATAAATGTCTACCATTTATCTGCATTTCCCTTGATACAATATTCTTCTAGTATAACCTTTTCCTTTTTCATTTCATCCCAATGTTAGAAATATCTTCTCAAAGGGATTAATCAATTAATTAGCTACCACAAAGATTTGCAGTCCCATTAAATGATGGTGGATTCTACCGTATTAAGTAATATAACTTTTGATAATAACATAGTTGAATAATAAAATGATCCATTAGGGGAATTTTACTTGACACAACCTGATTAAGATTCCCTAATATAGCCATGATCTACTCAATTCCAATACCAGTTCTATTATCTTGCTCAGCAGAGAAATCCCTACATTTTCTATGTTGGTAAAATTATTTATTCTATGTGTCATTTATAAACAATAGAATATACCTGATTAGTTCAAGAAAATTTGAATTTTAAATCATAATTTATAAATTTAAATTTGGTTTAATATTTAACATAAATAAAAAATTTACGCATTTTTAATCTAAGAATCTTAAACTTGGTTTCTTTTTAGACATTATTATTTTTAAATAATTTATAATAGTTTGTAAATAGATTTTGATTTATCCTAAGAATATCCCCCCAAGAGTTTCAAAATAGGTGTTCATTAAGGCCCATTTTTGTGCACTAGGTGAATATTGAATCAAATCCAATTATTCCCTTTTTAGAGTTATTACCCCTAGGTATTACTATTCTATAATCACATCCACTTATAGTATCTAAATAGGGATGTATTTCTAGGAAGAACCACATAATCTCTTACCTAAAAAATCTTTAGGATGTTATTCTATACTTATCCTTAAAGTCTACCATAGGGCTATGTTCCCTGATATAACTTTTTATTAATATAGTTCCCTTGGATTCTATTAAGATTCCTCCAGTACATACCATAACAACTCCAAATTTAATAACCCAGAGCTGATGCTTACTTTATTAAATTATCATAGATACAAGGGGTCAAATACCAAAGGACCAATCATTTTAGTAGTTCTGTAGAACCATATACATATATGATATCCATTTTACATTAGGAAATGAAAATAAAACATGGTAATGTAAAAAAATTAAGCATCCTTGAACTCATTCAAAAAAATATTCTTTATATCCTAGGGAAATGAAACAAAATAATTGTGATCTCAAATTATCAGTAAGGGTTAAAACAGTGAAATATATCATGAATAAATAATTAAAAATCAATATGGAAAGGTAAATAACTAAACACACATACCATTTATTAACATGACTATCATGATTAGATAATAAATAATCAATATGACATGGTAAATAACTAAACACACATTTCATTAAATCAATAACTTGAGGAAAAATGAATCCATGGATAATATCAATGAAATAATTTCATGTATAATAATAATTAAATTATCAAAAAATTAAATTCTTAATATTTCATCCCACGATCTTGTATATCATGGTATCTATATCACCAATACCTTTCACAAAATAGTTTAAAAATATTGGTAAAAATCTATTTTATTTGGCCAATTGATTTATCTCTTTAGAACCATAGATAGATCAAGGGGATCTATAATTATAGGCCCCATCCATCACTACATGAAACAATCATTCCTCATATATCAAATGATTGATTTAATTCATGAATCAATATTCCTCATCAAAAAATATTTTTATTGAGTAAAGGATATATATTTATCAATATTTCCCTAATTAATCAAATAAATTTCGAAGTAAACACCATATGTAAAAATGGTATGTGGTTTAGGAAATAGTCATATCTATCATGAGATAAGATGGATATTTAATATAAATATAATTTCTAATTAAAAGTGATAATAATAAATTTATTGTCTTAAGAGAAAGTTAATAATCTCAAAATTAATTAAGAGATTAGAGGTGGTCATAAGTTCATTGGGAATATAGGGTTTTTCAATAAAATTATATCCTTTAGATAAATAAAGGGAATGGAATTTAAATGTATAAATATGATTTTATAAAATATTTTTCTTTGTAAAACCATAGAAAATGCGCATGATAAGATGTATTTGGTAAAATGGTTATGGTGGTGAGGAAGTATGTTATCACCGTATACGTTAAAAAACATTCTTCTTGAAGTTTTTCTAAAACATCCCTTTAGAAAAAATTAAAAATATTCATTTCAACCCCTTTTTAAAATTTATGGATAACTCGAAACAACCTTTAAAATTTATTTTATTAAATAAAATTAATTTTGTAAAATAATTTGGAAAAAACATGATCATGAAAGAAAAATATGTATGTTTTAAAGAGAAATGAAATTGTTTTTTCTTTTAAATTTATTTTTTATTGATTAAAATACAAAAGATAGAAAAAATTGGAATAGAATATATAAAATATTTAAATATCCATTGGCTATGAAATTGATTCTTTCTTATGAAGGATAAATAATAAGATTCCTTCAACAAACGTGAAGGAAATATCAAAAGAAAGTGTGATTGTAAAATATATTCTAACATCTTTGATAACATTTAAATTGAAACCCCTTGAAATAATAAACATGAATTTAAACATTAAACATTATTAATAAATATATATTCTTGTTAAATATATCCAAATATACCAAATAAAATTTAATAGGTGAATATTAAAAAATATGTCTCAATGGAATGGAAAATGAGATGAAATCCCTTACCTCACATTTCACTTTTGTTTAGAATGGTTTAGGCTACTTTATAATAGTTTTAATAATGTTATTAATTTATTACATAAATATATTAATATTTATAATATAATATATGACCCTTTTATAATATCTTACCTCTCATTCATTTATAATATTTTATTATTACTATTGTTTCAGGTGTAAATTGGCTTGTTTTCTCATGCATGTTTTTTCATCAAAGTTCTAGTTATTCTATATAGGATATAGTTAAATACTATAAAAAATATATATATTAATGTAATGAAAATCATATTTACTCATTAGATACATTTAAAGAATCATTATTTAAATTTGTACATGTAAAATGAATCGCATCACTTCAAGGAGACTGTAGGTCGTACATACGCACAAGCGAGAATATCATTCCCTTAATGGGTGAAAGGATAAGGAATTGGATTTTTCTTAATATTATATAATTAATATTATTTCATATTTATCATATATATATTCATTATTTCCATCATTATGACTATCCAAGTGAGTTGGTTATGGAATAAAAATTACATCAGTTCATGAGACGATAGTCCGTTGTACACATGAGTGATGGATTTATTTCCCATTTGATGGAGAAGGATATGGATAAATATTATTCCATCCACATAATATCATCTTAGTATATGGGATATAATTATTTTATTATATTTTATTTCGTTAATACATAATTTAAGGTGGAAAAAAATAATAAATAAAAGAAAGATCTATGTTAAGATGATTACCTTCTCCTTGTTAAACCTATTTGGATCTCATCTTAAAGACACTGGGGTTGGTATTTTTATAATATAATATACTCTTGAATGTGGATAAATATTTTGGTAAGATATCTTTTTAGGGGTTAGTGGATCTAAATATCTAGATAGGTGTTAATAAGTGAGGGGAGGGAGTGCCCTTTTATAATTAAGGAAGAATGGCATTTTTGCAAATACCCAAAATAATTCAATAACGGGAGGTCAATCTAACCCCAAGTGCCTCCAAAATTGATAATTAATGTATTTTAGGGAATTAATGTTCTATCTAGACCTCTAAAACATAAAAATAAATATTTTTTAAACATTTTATTCCCTTATCCTCTAAGTTTACTTACTTTTACCATTTTAGTTTTCACCACGGTAACTAGTTTTTTAACCTAGGTAATTTATCCATTAAGCCTGATATAAAATGATAATTATTATATAATTTGGACACAATTATTATAAATATTAATTTCAATTTATAAAAAAATCTTATTTTGTGGAAAATTAATTTTAGCAAGAGCTCATGTAACGCAAAAACCTCGTTTTAACCTTAACCGTGTTAATTAATTTATCACTGTTTTACTAATCATTATAAACAAAAATTAAGTTAAAATTATTAAAAATTATTAATTATTATTATTATTAAATTATTTTATTACATTTTATCAAATTCAACTCAAGTAAGTGATACAAATGAATTGAAAATAAAACAACATAACGTGTTGAAAAATGGGTTTTTCAAGAAATATATATTTCAAGAATAAGATGATCTTATATTAACTATATTACTAGTAATCATAAATAGTTTGAATTAAAATTTATATAGATAAATTTATGATATATTAATTTCATTTATACCATTAATAATTAAGTATTATTTTAATTAATTAAAATGGACATACATTATCCCTTTTTCAAAAAAAATATTTTTCTGAAAATGTATTAGTTTTCTAAAGAAATATCCATTTTACCTAAAAATATTCTTATCATTATTTCTATAAAATTGATAATTAATAATTTTTTAATTAAAAAAATATTACATATTTTTATAAATAAAATAGGAATAGTAAAATACTGTATTTTTTTATTTCTAATATAACATATTTCTAAGGGGAATTTTAAAAAACTCATTCAAGGCTTATTTGACCAAGTAATTTGAAAATTGATATTCACACTATTAAATTATAATTTGGTTCCATGAAATATTGAAATGTTCATTGTCTTATAGTTTTATTAAAATATAATTTTTAATTTCTATAATTGAGGCTTGGGGTTTCATATATCAAAAGCTATCTAAATGATTGATTTTATTTAAAAGGAAATATATCGTAATGTATTAGGGTGTTAAAGAAATAATTTTTTACCAAAATAGTAACATGAATAGAATTTTCTTCCATCATGACCATTCAGTGTTTTGAATCCTCATTTACAAGTTTTCATTGTTATTTTCAAAGAAAATCTGTTCCTTAAATGTTTTGGAAATTTTTAGATAAGTGATTTCAAAATGAAAAGGGTATTTTACTCAAGAAAATTTTGCAGTGATCTTTTAAAGGTATTTTCATCTATGATAAGATCCATTGATGTTACTTATACTTCAAAATGGATATTATTAGATGATATAATATTTATTCTTTCACTATATGGTTTATAATTATGATGATAAAATATTGATGAAACCCATTTTTCCATGAGTTAAGTTATAATGAAATGATAAATGTTTTCAAGATCTTGTGATATAAATATAAATGAATTGTGATTATGTGATGGGTGGTTACATTATATATCTCCAATTCATTGGGTAAATATTAATGTTTTATGAGGTCAAAGGGTATACATGAGGTTATCGTAATCCCAAAAAAGGGTATATAGAAGGTTGTCCTAATCCCAATGAAGTTTCATGAGTGGTTATCCCAAGTATTACATGTGAAGATTGTCTTGGTGGGTATCCTTAATATAATGTTTTTATGATTATGATTATTCCACACTTTATGCCACTATTTTATGACATGATGTTATGCCAATATTATTCTCTCATGGTTCATATTCTTTGTTTCCCTTATGATTCATTCCTTATAAACTTCCATGATTTGTTTTGTTACTTGTGACTTTGATATATGAATTTTGGGTACGGATTTCAAATGTTAAGCTCATGTTCAAATATTATGATCATGATATTCATAAATAATCATTGATATCTTTTTTTTACCCATATTGGGCATCTAATCTCACCCTTTATTATCTTTCCTTTCCCTAGGATGTGAATAATGGGTTTAAGTATGATATTTTTAAGAAGGGTTCTAGTTGTGAAGAACTTAGTGGAATATGTTGTAAATATTTTATATACCGGTTTTTTTGTATCCAATATTCCAAATACACTAAAATAGTTTTTTTATAGTATGGATGTAGAGACTCGAGTTTTTGGCCCTGTCAGACTTTGGAATATTTCTACGAATAATTCCAGAGCTAGGCGCGAAGACGGCGTGTGATTCCGAGGCCCGGTGTGCCCGGAATTAAATTTTATAAAAATATTAAGTTTTTTTTATACTATGCACGTGGTGGGGGTGTGATATCTCATAAACGGTAGCTCAGAACGGGAATCTGAGGGCACAGTTGCGTCTGGAACATGCCGTTTACCCTAGGCGAGGTGTAAACTTTGCGGGCGCGGGCCTGCGGTGAGAAACGCCACCAGGGGCATTTTCATAAATAAGTGGCGAAGTTAGTGGGCGAGTGTCGGCTCGAATAACTTCTGAACAGAGTCTCGGATGGAAAATCTGAGACCGTCGTTGCGTTCAGAACGGTGCGTTTACCCAAGGGGTGACCTTACTTTTGTTCGCATCGGGCGTCGGGTCCGAGGCGGGTTTGGCGCCGGCGGGCTGCTGATATAAATATCAGCGCCCCCCCCCCCCCATTAATCGTTCTTCGCCGCCACTCTGCCGAATCGAGCAAACGGAGCGCCCACGAGCTCCGAATTCGACGGCGGATGTTCCAGGAGCGCGCAGCGGAAGCTCTGGAGCGCGGATCTGAGGCAGAACGTCGGCGTTTTCCCCGCGAGGTAGGCGGTTTGAGTTTTACAATCCTGGATCCCGTTTCTGTGTTGTTTTTCTTCAAATTTTCATAAGATTTTTATAGTTCGGGTCCCGAGCTTTCCGAAACATGTTTCGGATCTGAATTTGGAGCACCGGGGTGCTCCCGGTGGCTCCCGGAAGCGTTCCGGCGAAAAACCCGGTTTTCCAGCGAGACCCGCGGCAGCCATGGCGGATTCCGGAGAGTTCTGTGGCAGCGCGGCAGCGACGTGGTGGTTTCTGGCTCCGGCACGGCGGAGTCTGGCGGCGGTGCGGTGGTTTTCGGCGACCCTGCGGTGGTCCGGCCAGAATATTTCGGGGGTTCTTTAAACCCCTGTAACTCGCAAACCGTAACTCCGATTTGCGAGCCGTTTACGGCGACGCGCTCCTTGCATCGAGACGGACCTTTTGAACTCACTTTGAGGGTTTAAGGGTTCGGGATAGTGGCCCAGGAGTTAGAAACGTCGTATAAAATAATATTATTTTATTATTTTACGACTACGGGCCGTTGTAACTTCTACCCGGAGCATCTGATTGACGTGTCGTCAGTGGAGATGAGACCCTGATGGTACGACGGACTTTTTGAGATGGTTTCCGGGTGTTGGGACTGAGAATGGGGTGCGGGCCCCACGAGGCTGGGTTTTGGCATTTGCGGAGAAACGCAGCTTTTGCACCAGAAGTCCGATTTTGGCGGATGAATAGTCGATCATGTGTGTTTTTCCGAGAGGATCGCAATGGTGCATTCCGTTCAATGAGTTTCGGAATCCAGGCATGGGCCCCACCCGAGCTGGCCTTCGGTGAATAGTACATTTTTCACCGGGTGTCCGTTTTGGACGAGCGAGTAGTCGATTCCGCTAGTTTTTTCGAGGGGATCGTCGTGGTGCGATCCACTCGATGGGTTTCGGGATCATAGCGTGGGCCCGGCGCGAGCTAGCTACGGTGAATAGTGCCTTTTTCACCGGTGCTCCGTTTCGGGCGAGTAAACAGCCTATCCTGTGTGTTTTTCCACGTGGAACGCGATGGTGGCCTCGGTTTTGGCTTCGGAGGTGCGCAGTGTGGCTTTGGGGCGAGTCGCTCGGGTAGCGACGTTTGGACCAGCAGTGGTTGAGGGTTCTCCCTTGGTTCGTTCCTACGAGGGTTCGTGTGGTATCACAACCTTCATACGGGTTTGTGATCTTCTCGATGGGATGTTTAAACTGTTAGAGTTGTGGTATCCCTCCGGTGGGCCCGGAGTGGATCCTCTAGCATCTTTACCCTAGATCGGGTTCTTGGTATTGCTGTGACCGCTTATTTACGGGCGGCGATCCCCTATCTAGCAGGTTAACCCCGTAGGGTTTGTGGCATCATCGGGAATATGATCCCCTACGCGGTGGGTCGTGCACAGTAGGATTGTGGCATCGTCGGGTTTACGATCCCCTACTCAGCATGATGTTTATAGTAGGGTTGCGGTATCGTTGGTTATACGATCCCCTACTCAGCGCTTGGGGTCGGTAGGGTTGCGGTATCATTGGTTATGCGATCCCCTACTCAGCGCGTGGTTTCGGTAGGGTTGTGGCATCGTCAGTTCGATCCCCTACATCGCGAGTTATACCAGATAGGGTTCCGGTATCGTCGTGATCATATTTATATGGACGATGATCCTCTATCTGAGTGTGAAGCTTCTGTCGAGCGCCAGATCGGGTTGTGGTATCCCCCAGCGGATCCTGGGTGTGATCCCCTATCTGTGAGAACTACGTATGCCAGATCGGGTCGTGGTATCCCCCAGCGGACCCTGGGAGTGATCCCCTATCTGTGAGCTATGTATACCAGAGTGGGTCTTGGTATCCCCTAGCGGACCCTAGCGGCGATCCCCTCTCCAAGGAGTTTGTGGTTATGTTGTTTCAGTGATGTTATCCGACGAGCGTGGTCTCTCGGGTGAGCGTCTGAGATGTTTTTTTGGGACCCGATGGAGTGTATCTCTCGGATGAGTGTCATCTGGTATGACAGTGTTCGTGGTGTACTCTCCTTGTTGTGGACAGTTGCTGGTGACGAGGTCAGTACCTCTTGTGGCTTTGTGGCGTGAGCTTGTATATCTGGATTGTTCAAGGTGTATGTATGGGAATACACTTGAGCTGAGCTGAGCTGACTAGTTGTGTTAGCCGAGGATGGTCACGAGATGGAGTTTCTCTCTCGTCTGGGTTCCCTCTGGCTGGGTTGAGCAGACTGTTGCCTTTCAGTTGCTCCCTTGGGTTTTGGGTTTTTGGGGTGCCTACTGAGTATGTTTTTACTCACCCCTGCACGGGCTTTTCCCGCACATGTTTGTGTCTTGTTCAGACCACGGGCCTTTTGACGGAGTCCCAGGAGGACCCGGAGCAGGCGGAGCTTAGTGAGCGTGTTGACCGGGGTGTTTACCGGAGCTGTGTCGAGGGAGCTTTCCAGCGGGTGTTTGTGGCAGTGTTCCCCTTCTTCAGAGCAGGTCAGATGCACTTTGTAGTTTTCTTTTGGTGGGCCCTGTTTTGCCCTTTGTACTTTTGCTGTTGCTCTCTGGTTGTGGGATAGTGTATGCATGCATTTACTTTCCAGTTTCTATATCTCTGCACTGTTGCATGGAGGTGTTTGTGGGTGCGTGTGTATAGGTACCTTAGGCTAATGCCTCCCATGTGTGTGATAGCCTACTCGGCGCTGGTCGCCAGCCCCTGGCCTATTGGAGGTGGGCTTGGGGAGTCGCGGCTCAAGCCCCGTTGGGTCAGGTCGTGACAGAGTGGTATCAAAGGAGGTTCCACCTTTGGGATCTCAGAGAGTAGCTGGTCTAGCTGTGAGCTTGATTTGGGTTGCATAGCGGTAGTGTTAGGATGTTTCGAGTTCGGATTTCAGGCCAGGGACTCCAGTGTTGGTGCGGCGGCCGACGTATCCATACACGAGGACTCTGATAACCTGCCTTTCGACTCGGGACATTCGTACACTAGTCGTGGGGACATAATGGTACATGCATTATATAGAACTGGGTTTTTGGTTTTTCCTTGTCCTTCTTGAGTCAGCTCTCTAGATATACTCTTTGACTGTGGTGCGTCTTGAATGTATTTCAGGATGCCTCCACGACGACAGCCAGTGAGGGTTCCACAGCAAGATTGTGCTGATGACCCGCCTCATGTAGTGGCTGTGGAGCAGGGCGCAGGTTCTGAGGTTGCACCTCCAGGTGGTCTGCCAGTTGAGCCACCACCTTTCGAGCAGCTGGTTGTGCCGGCGGTGCTGGACGAGGTTGTGCGCAGGCTGAGTGCGCTGCACGAGTTCCAGAGGCAGCGACCTCTGAGGTTTCGGGGTGATCCAGACCCCCAGGCAGCTGATGACTGGCTCGAGGAAGTTACTCGAGTTTTCCGCCTAGTGAGGACACCTCCTGATCAGATGGTGGTCCTAGCGGCGATCCTTCTGCATGGTTCGGCCGGGTGATGGTGGAGTTTAGTGATGCAGTCCCATGACGAGGAGACTCTCACATGGGCAGAGTTTGAGCAGCTCTTCAGGGAAGAGTTCTATCCGGTGACGCTGAGGTCAGTGCGGATCCAGGAGCTTCTGCAGCTTCGACAGGAGAGCATGACTGTATCGGAGTACTCAGCGAGGTTTACAGACCTGTCGTGCTACTCCCTGGATATGGTTCGAGACCCGTTCTTTAGGGCTCAGACCTTCGATCAGGGCTTACACAGGGATATCCGAGCAGGTGTGGTTTCCTTGTGTCTTCCCACCTATGATAGAGTGTTGGAGCGAGCGTTGGTGGTGGAGAGTTTTCTGGCTGAGCAGTTTCCCCCTGTTAGTGTTGGGCACTCGAGAGCTGAGACTTCGACGGTCGGATCGGCATCTGGTAGCCGACGACAGACTCAGGGGTCTGGACGTGGCCGACGTTTCACGAGGCGACCCCAGGATGGAGGATCTGAGCCTCAGGGCTCACAGGGCTCGCATGCCAGTTTTGGTCAGCCGCAGGAGAGGCGGTGTTACGCTTGCGATGGTCGGGGACATCATGCTAGAGATTGTCCCACCCGACGTGCTGTTGAGAGGGAGCCGGTCGATGGACCGCCTTGGCAGAGGCAGCGTCTCGAGCAAGGAGGTCTGCAGGGCGGCGGACGTGGCGGCGTTGCTGGTACAGCGGCAGGCGGTGGTAGGCAGTACCAGTTGCCACCACCCCCACCCCCAGGTGGTCCACGCCAAGCTCAGGGAGCTGGTGGTCGAGGGCGAGGACAACTGCATGCCCTGGAGGCAGTCGACCCAGAGGCACCGCGGATGGATAGAGGTACGCCTTGTGTCCTTTCTACTTACTGCAGTAGTTTGTCAGACACTGTTTAGCGGTACTCTTTCCTTTTGTTTCTTGCTCGAGTTTTGTTCAGGGCATTGGTAAGACCCTGAGTGGTTGTTTGTTGGTGAGCTCGCTGGTGTGTGAGACCCAGTTGAGAGGCCAGTCTCTTTCCTTGTGCTTAGGACTTTTTGGGGACGAAAAGTTCTAAGGGGGGGAGGATGTAGCGACTCGGGTTTTTGGCCCTGTCAGACTTTGGAATATTTCTACGAATAATTCCAGAGCTAGGCGCGAAGACGGCGTGCGATTCTGAGGCCCGGTGTGCCCAGAATTAAATTTTATAAAAATATTAAGTTTTTTTTTATACTATGCACGTGGTGGGGGTGTGATATCTCATAAACGGTAGCTCAGAATGTGAATCTGAAGGCACAGTTGCGTCCGGAACATGCCGTTTAACCTAGGCATGGTGTAAACTTTGCGGGCGCGGGCCTGCGGTGAGAAACGCCACCAGGGGCGTTTTCGTAAATAAGTGGCGAAGTTAGTGGGCGAGCGTCGGCTCGAATAACTTCTGAACGGAGTCTCGGATGGAAAATCTGAGACCTCTGTTGCGTTCAGAACGGTGCGTTTACCCTAGGGGTGACCTTACTTTTGTTCGCATCGGGCGTCGGGTCCGAGGCGGGTTTGGCGCCGGCGGGCCGCTGATATAAATATCAGCGCCCCCCCCCCCCCCTCCCCCTTTAATCGTTCTTCGCCGTTCTTTGCCGCCACTCCGCCGAATCGAGCAAACTGAGCGCCCACGAGCTCCGAATTCGACGGCGGACGTTCCAGGAGCGCGCAGCGGAAGCTCTGGAGCGCGGATCTGAGGCAGAACGTCGGCGTTTCGCCCGCGAGGTAGGCGGTTTGAGTTTTACAATCTTGGATCCCGTTTTTGTGTTGTTTTTCTTCAAATTTTCATAAGATTTTTATAGTTCGGGTCCCGAGATTTCTGAAACATGTTTCGGATCTGAATTTGGAGCACCGGGGTGCTCCCGGTGGCTCCCGGAAGTTTTCCGGCGAAAAACCCGGTTTTCCGGCGAGACCCGCGGCGGCCATGGCGGATTCCGGCGAGTTCCGCGGCGACGTGGCGGCGACGCGGTGGTTTCCGGCTCCGGCACGGCGGAGTCCGGTGGCGGCGCGGTGGTTTTCCGGCGACCCTGCGGTGGTCCGGCCAGAATGTTCTGGGGGTTCTTTAAACCCCTGTAACTCGCAAACCGTAACTCCGATTTGCGAGCCGTTTGCGGCGACGCGCTCTTTGCGTCGAGACGGACCTTTTGAACTCACTTTGAGGGTTTAAGGGTTCGGGATCGTGGCCCAGGAGTTAGAAACGTCGTATAAAATAATATTATTTTATTATTTTACGACTACGGGCCGTTGTAACTTCTACCCGGAGCGTCCGATTGACGTGTCGTCAGTGGCGATGAGACCCTGATGGTACGACGGACTTTTTGAGATGGTTTTCGGGTGTTGGGACTGAGAATGGGGTGCGGGCCCCACGAGGCTGGGTTTTGGCGTTTGCGGAGAAACGCAGCTTTTGCACCAAGAGTCCGATTTTGGCGGATGAATAGTCGATCCTGTGTGTTTTTCCGAGAGGATCGCAATGGTGTGTTCCGTTTTATGAGTTTCGGAATCCAGGCGTGGGCCCCACCCGAGCTAGCCTTCGGTGAATAGTACATTTTTCACCGGGTGTCCGTTTTGGATGAGCGAGTAGTCGATTCCGCTTGTTTTTCCGAGGGGATCGCCGTGGTGCGATCCACTCGATGGGTTTCGGGATCGTAGCGTGGGCCCCGCGCGAGCTAGCTATGGTGAATAGTGATTTTTTACCGGTGCTCTGTTTCGGGCGAGTAAACAGCCTATCCTGCGTGTTTTTCCGCGTGGAACGCGATGGTGGCCTCGGTTTTGGCTTCGGAGGTGCGCAGTGTGGCTTTGGGGCGAGTCGCTCGGGTAGCGACGTTTGGACCAGCAGTGGTTGAGGGTTCTCCCTTGGTTCGTTCCTACGAGGGTTTGTGTGGTATCACAACCTTCGTATGGGTTTGTGATCCTCTCGATGGGATGTTTAAACTGTTAGAGTTGTGGTATCCCTCCGGTGGGCCCGGAGTGGATCCTCTAGCATCTTTACCCTAGATCGGGTTCTTGGTATTGCTGTGACCGCTTATTTACGGGTGGCGATCCCCTATCTAGTAGGATAACCCCGTAGGGTTTGTGGCATCATCAGGAATATGATCCCCTATGCGGTGGATCATGAACAGTAGGGTTGTGGCATCGTCGGGTTTACAATCCCATACTCAGCATGATGTTTATAGTAGGGTTTCGGTATCGTTGGTTATACGATCCCCTACTCAGCGCTTGGTGTCAGTAGGGTTGCAGTATCGTTGGTTATGCGATCCCCTACTCAGCGCATGGTTTCGGTAGGGTTGTGGCATCGTCGGTTCGATCCCCTACATCGCGAGTTATACCAGATAGGGTTCCGGTATCGTCATGACCATCTTTACATGGACGATGATCCTCTATCTGAGTGTGAAGCTTCTGTCGAGCGCCAGATCGGGTTGTGGTATCCCCCAGCGGATCCTGGGTGTGATCCCCTATCTGTGAGAACTACATATGCTAGATCGGGTCGTGGTATCCCCCAGCGGACCCTGGGAGTGATCCCCTATCTGTGAGCTACGTATACCGGAGTGGGTCTTGGTATCCCCTAGAGGACCCTAGCGGCGATCCCCTCTCCGAGGAGTTTGGTGGTTATGTTGTTTCAGTGATGTTATCCGACGAGCGTGGTCACTCGGGTGAGTGTCTGAGATGTTTGTTTGGGACCCGATGGAGTGTATCTCTCGGATGAGTGTCATTTGGTATGACAGTGTTCGTGGTGTACTCTCCTTGTTGTGGACAGTTGCTGGTGACGAGGTCGGTACCTCTTGTGGCTTTGTGGCGTGATCTTGTATATCTGGATTGTTCAAGGTGTATGTATGGGCATACACCTGAGCTGAGCTGAGCTGACTAGTTGTGTTAGCCGAGGATGGTCACGAGATGGAGTTTCTCTCTCATCTGGGTTCCCTCTGGCTGGGTTGAGCAGACTGATGCCTTTCAGTTGCTCCCTTGGGTTTTGGGTTTTTGGGGTGCCTACTGAGTATGTTTATACTCACCCCTTCACGGGCTTTGCCCGCACATGTTTGTGTCTTGTGCAGACCACAGGCCTTTTGACGGAGTCCCAGTAGGACCCGGAGCAGGCGGAGCTTAGTGAGCGTGTTGACTGGGGTGTTTACCGGAGCTGTGCTGAGGGAGCTTTCCGGCGGGTGTTTGTGGCAGCGTTCCCCTTCTTCAGAGCAGGTCGGACGCGCTTTTTAGTTTTCTTTTGGTGGGCCCTGTTTTGCCCTTTGTACTTTTGTTGTTGCTCTCTGGTTGTGGGATAGTGTATGCATGCATTTACTTTCCAGTTTCTATATCTCTGCACTGTTGCATGGAGGTGTTTGTGGGTGCGTGTGTACAGGTACCTTAGGCTAATTCCTCCCATGTGTGTGATAGCCTACTCGGCGCTGGTCGCCAGCCCATGGCCTATTGGAGGCGGGCTTGGGGAGTCGCAGCTCGAGCCTCGTTTGGTCGGGTCGTGACAATGGATGATAATGATGTATAATAAATGTTCATCTAAAAAGATGTAAAATTTATGTATATAATCATTAGGCCACATAATTTACCTTCTTTTTGGGTGGTGAAGGTTTAATATATGGATTCATATTCCCCCCTGTTTTACTAGTCTATCCAAGTTTTTTGAGTTTGTTAGCATGGTGGAATATCAGTTAGCATGCCCACCATAGCTATATATGATCTAAAATGTTTCCCATGGGTTACAAAATCATCAATATATTCATGATGAATCCCATTTCATTGATTGGGGTGAGCTAGATGTAGAGGATGATCCAACGATCATAGAGTAATTGATAAAGATTCAGGTTCACAAGGAGAAGGTGTAGTGTGGTAATATTGTTTCTTTGGTTTTAATCATGTTGAGACATTATGTCTTAAGAAAATGTACCTATAAATGTAAGTTATGTATAAAAGCTCTATATACTAATATGGTTTGAGTATTGAATCCTTCTTTTCTTTGATTTTGTGATATTTGATTTAGAGATGTTTGGATTTAAATTTATTATCCTTGTGTTATATTATGTCTTTTTTATGGTGTCATTTAAATTTTAGAGGTATCTTAAACATTGTTTGGGTTTAGTGGTTGTTTTTTTCTTCTAGTTTTGGTTTTGATTATCACAGAATAGAATCATATAATAGGTATCTAATATAATATCTATGACCATCTCAAACCATTACTTTTCATTTATTATGTTTTAGTGGTTGTAAGAAAAGGTAGGAGGAATTAAGGTGGAGTTTGATATGATATTCTAGTTGTAGAAGTGTATTTTATTGTGATTTTATATATTAGTTCATGATTCATCAGTTGGATCGTTGAGATATGGAATGAAGTTTTTTCAAGGAATAGATCATGATCCTTTAGTGTTTTTTATTTTTCTATTTCAAGGTGGAAGTTTGGTTGCAACATTAAGGTTTATGGTTGTGCTAAAAATATTTTTAAGTACACCTTAAGTGAATTTGGTTGTGGCATAGAGTATTCTGGGTAGTTTAGGTTTAACCTTTCATGATTTTGATTGCAATATTTTTGGATTTAGTTTTGGATATAATATTTATATGTAATTTTTATGTGTTGGTGGTTCCTAGGTTAATCTAACAAAAGGTTTTAAGGTTAATTTTATGAGGTACCCTTGAATTTTTAACTTTTAAGAAACATCATGGAATACTGAGTGATTGATTTTTTAGTTCTTACATTTTGAGCATTATTGCGCCATATTTCCCTTATTTCACTGTAGTTTGGTTCAGGATGGGTTAAGGTTGAGGTGAGAAGGATAGGGTGTGTGTCATTATTTTTACAGGATTGAGTATTATAGCATAACCACCTTGGATACATTGTGTCCTTTATTCAATCCATGGATTTAGTCCAGTTTAAATCTTGGTATTTAGGGAGAGATAAGGGGGATCCTAGATTGAATTTCTGAGGTGCATTTTATTTATCCTTATTACAGTGTGATCAACACACATCACATCGTGATTCTATAATTTTCAAGTAATGTTATAAATTTAAAATTCCATTTTTATTATTCTAAAATCAATTGACTTCCTTAAAACCCTAAAAATATATAGGTACACCTTTAGAGATCTTTATCTATCCCCATATTTGTTTTGGATCTCATATCAATGAGATTAGAAAATTTAAGATATAAGTTAAATTTATATTCTCTTATTGTTGGTTATATCTTGGTACTTATTTCTTATAAAGGTCATGATAGTAGTGATGATTAAATTTTGGAGGTGGTGTTTTATGGTTTTTATGGGGAATAATCGATCATAGGCCTTAGGGTTGATACTCATATGTTGGGAAGGTTTTGGTTGGAGTTTTTTTGTTATTTTTCCATAATAGATGTTGAAGACTCAATTAAGGTAGGGGATTTGAGTCTTCTCCTTAATTATTTATGTATAAATTATAGAAGTATCATTACTATTTTATCTTTGGGAAGATGGTATGGATTAAACTTACTAATATAATGAACCAAAATAAAGGAATCTATAAGTAATGGGTATTTCACATGTGCATTATGGGTTTTCTGAGATACTATTTATAGTATTGTTAATATTGTTACTAGACACTTTTATTTTATATTATAAAATGTGTTTCTTGATTTTTATATGTTGGGAATTAAATTTCATAATGGTTTAGTCAATTAAATTTTGTAATATTTTTTTTAGGTACATTCTTTTTTTTTGGTGTTGTTTTATTATAGAATTCTAATTTAATTTTTAATTAAGATTAATAAGAATCCCTTAAAAGTGAATTTTTGTTATGATCTCTTTTTTTTCTAATATATATAAAGTATTTATTTTTATGATTGGACTTATATTTGTAAATTATTGTGCTTGTTTAGGAGGATATGGTGAGGTTTGGTCACGATGGTGATTGATGTCCTATTTTGTGGTTATGGTTGCCTTTTCATGGATTGTTACGTTGAAAAGAAGTGGTTTTGTGAAATAATGGGTAGTTTTTTGGAATGTTTTATGAGGTGGTTCATGTGGAAATGGGGTTAATTATTATAGGGTTGTTCTATATACTTTTTATGGAATTTAATTTGGTTGTAATAAATAAAATTGTTAATGGGATGATGAGAGGGAATTATAATGACATGTTATAGAAAAATAGAAATGGTTTGGATTAATACAAAACATAAATAATGAATGTATTGAATTTAAATGTTGTTAAAGGAAATGGTTGTGGATGAAAATAGTATGGGTTTTATTGAATGTTATAATGATTTTATCAATACTGGTAAATGGTAATTCAATAATTTTTAATGATGATATCAGTAAATTGGAAATTAATCATGATTGTGATATTTTGTGTAGAATTGTGGCTTTTATTATGTTATAGAGATGAGAATGATTTATAGTGAATAGCAGTGGTGACACAGTGGCATTTATTGGTGATGGTAGTGTTGGTTTGGAGTGAACCCTTAGGTTAGATATGTGTGGTTTTATAATATTCATTGTATTTTATTATTATTTATTATACACCACCACTCGAGTTGGATAACCTTACAGATGCCCATATAAATTTTGGCTCTGAGTGTTTTCCCCAAAATATATGTTGGTGAGGGAATAAATGGATTACCACTCCTTATTCCTCCCTCTAACTCCCAAACATATCCTAGGTTTTAATGTCTAGAGGTCATGATGCACACGTATGATGGATTTCAGTTATAGTTCTTCGGATGTGATGATGATGTGATGATGATGTGGTGACAATGATGGGATGATGATGTGATAGTGATGAGGTGATGATGGTTGGATTATGATGTGATATGGGATATGATATATAGTGGGGGTCATGTATGTTAGGATGAGGTAACAAGGTTGATTTTCTATATGTTAATGATAACCAACAATGATGATGAAGTGGTTTTCACTGATATACAATATGTGGTTATCTGGATATTTGAATATAAAAAATATGAGAGCACAAAAACATTTTTCATTGGGGAATGAGATAAATAAAAAAGTGGGGAAGTGGTTGTGGGGTGAATTATTAACATATATTATTTTATTATTATTATATTATCTGTGGATTCGATATTGAATGAGTGATCCCCTGTGAGGTTTAGTGATAGTTTAACTAGTATAGATGCATGTTGATTATACTATTTGTTCATTAAGGAATTAATATACTTCTTCTACATTTTCATAATATCTTTTTAAGAGTATATTATAGAGTATACTTGTATTATCACCCATATAAATATAAATATTATTTATAGGTTTCCACAGTGATTTAGTTACAGATTTTTATATTACTAGCTTTTGGTTTGGAGTTTTTATGGGACATGATTCCCCAAGAGTTTATTTTTGTATTTGATTTGTTTTTTTTCAACATTTACAATAATTTAGAGATATTATTTTTAATTTTTTATTATTTAATTTATATGTGGTTTCTCATAATTTACTTGGATTTATAAGGGTAATTCCTTTAATTTTTTTGTTTTATATTATCGATTCTATTCATCAACACATGGGCAGTTGGAGTCAGGATTTAAGGGTCACACAAATCCTCATTTCCAACCAAGATGGATGCCCAATGGGTGTATTTTGTGACATTAATAGATCTTTTGCTGTCACATAAAATAAAAAATGGAAATACATTATCAACCATCACATCATCATGTGGATACATTCTCTACATTATTTATGTGAAAGCCATTAATGCAACCACATATTTAACCTAATGTTTTCTCAAGGTAATGGATAATTTTTTCTTATAATGTTATATAATACACCTTCCTTTAATAAATAAATAACCATAAGATTTAGACTTATTGTCATCAAAAATACAATCCAAATGTACATCATGTAACTAAACAACTAAAGTTATTCTAATATTTTATACATAAGACACTATTCAAGTATTCCATTAAAATTTCTAAAGGATTATCCAGGTATCCATAAAATAATATTCCTTTTGATATCATTATAATATTACATAAAGTGTCTCTTATATATAAAATATAGGTTAATAAAGCTATCATGTATAGAAACTTTCAAATAAAACTTATGAAATACTTTAGATTTAATGTTTTACCATCTCCTTCATTAGTTAAAAAATTACCCAATGAAATTAACATTGAAAAATATTTTTATTATTTCATAAATAATCACTTTAGAAAATTAAAATAATTATTTTCTTGTGATATAAAGATAATTCTAGTATCTTGATTAATTTTAAAACCAAAATAACAATGTCTCTAAACATCAAAAAATCAAGATTTATTATAGTTTTAGGTGAAAAATAATCAAAAACATAATACTCAACTTTAGATAAATTATTTCAATAATATTAATAATAATAATTAGGGATTTCATGTTAGTTTCATTAATATAAAAATTCATTTTAGAAATTCATTTTTTTTTGAAATCATGTTTCTAAAAATCATATTGAGTTTTTGAATACCAATATCATAAGGCCTTTTCCCACCCTCTAGAATGATTATATAAAATTCATAAATTTATTTTGTTATTATAATGTCAAATACCTTTCAATTACTCAATATATGGATCCTATTTAAGATATCCATTTACAAATATGGATTTAATATCTATTTGTGGAAAAATTATATCTTCTTTGGGATGCAATTAAAATAAATATTCTAATAGGTTATATTAGTGAAACTAGAGGAAAAATATCATTAAATTCAATTCCTCTAACTTTTAAATACCCTTTGAAAATAATTATATCCATATTTAAGAAACATATACTTTATCATTGAATTGATTTCAAAAAATACATGCTTTAAAAATTATGTTTTATTTTGGATTTGTGAAATTCTCACATTTCTCATTGTTATTGATTAGATCATGATCATAATTAATTTCATTAACATATTACTTACATTTAAAATATTATTCAATAAAATTTTACTTAAATTATGAAAACAAGCTAGTGCCTTACTATCATATTTTTTTATTAAAATTTACATCCTTTTGTTCTCATTTATAGTCATATTTTTAGTTTCCATGTGATTTAAAAGACTATATTTACATTTTTATTTTATCATCCCCATTACTATAACTAGATTATACCAAAACAATATCTTTATCCTTTAATTTCAACATGTTTATCTATTTTTCTATAATTTCCAATAAACATTTCTTTAGTGTTATCATAACTATTAAGATATTTTTAGAAATAATATGTATCCTTAATGAATTTAACACTGTCAACATTAATGATAATTCACATTATATTATTTTATAATAGGTTATATACTTCATTAGGTGTGTATCCAAGAAATATTCCATCGTATACTCACTTACCAAATTTTCCAATATTCTTCACTTTCACTTCGATTTAGAATGGACCTCATAAAAATAAAAAATTATAAACATTTAGATTCCTTTTAAAATATATTTCATGTGGTTCCATTTATAAATTTAGCCTCAATATATGATTATTATGTATATATTTTTCTATTAATGTTTCATATCTCTAAAAAACCTTAAGGTATAATTCTTAGTTAATATAATTTTTATGATGTATACTACACTTCAATTAATTTTTTCATTTACATAATAGTCTATTTCATTAAAAACTATTTTATATATTCTTAGTATATATGATTTATAATATTATCCTATTTCATATGAAAATACATATTCACTAATAAGCTAACTTATATTTTTTACCATCATAATAAAATGGCACTCTTTGATATTTATCTTCAAAAATTTCATCATAAATTTCATTTTCCTTATTTTCTAAGGAAAATTTTAACTTTACTAAGATTTTTCATCTTTTAATATTCATTTCCATTTTTTATTTTACCATAAAAATATTATATTGTTTTTAAAATCTTCCCCATTTAAATTTTTTAATGAATATATTAAATTATTCCTAAATTCTATATATTCTATTATTTTAACTAAAATTTTATCAAAGAAATGTCCATTATTTCCATAAATATAGCCCATAAAATTAAATTTTTCCTTTTTTAAAATTATTTTTCACTCTTATTAAAAATATCAATATATATATCAAATTTTAAAGATTTAATATGTTTTAAAGAAAGAATTTTTGAAATTTTATATGAAATATAATTCTTCCCATTTATTTAGAACATTCAAAAAAACTCATTAGTTATAAACAAGATAAGTAAAATAAATATCCCTATTTTTTATCAATGAATTAATTATAAATTTTACAAATTCATACTAGATTAAAGAAAATAGATTTCACCCCCTTTATCTAAATTTAAAAAAATTATAAAAATTTTCTCAAGTTTCCCAAGTCCTTCATATAAAACTAAAAGCATATAATTTTTTTCTCAATTTTCTCAAGTCAATCTTCAATTATTCTCAAATATCTCCCTAGAAAACTAATATATTTTTTTAAAATTTATCTCCCTATATTATTTTCATAAAAAAGAAGAAAAAAATAATGGACTAAATTAAAAAATATAATAAGTTATATTAAATCATTAAATATACATCCCTTGAATATACATATCTTCCCATTTAATATTCAATAGATGCGTAAGAGTAAATAAGAAACATTTAAAGTATCGATCAACAAGATTAAAGAGATTGAACCTTTTATAAGCTATATTTAATTGCTTATGAATTATCTTCATCATTTTAAGATGGTTCCAAAAAAATTTCAAACTATAACTTCTTATATTATATATTAATTAATATTGAAACATATGAAAAACTAATGAAAAAATATTTTGAAAAAATATTCATTAAGATAAAAATAAAATTTATCTTATGATAAATAAATTATTGTGAAATAATAAGAATTTATATAACCTTTGGAAAGTAAGAAAATAAATATAAAAATTTAGAACAATTTTAAGAAAATTTTACTCCCATTTTTATGAATATATTTTAAATGTTATGAGATAGTTTGAATAATAAGTGAATTCAATATTATTTTTAATTGATCAATCCAAAAATCCTTTTAATATATTAAAATATATCATAATTTAAAAGTTTATTGAAAATTTATGTAATCTGATCATAAGTTTCAAAAAATTTAAGAAAAATATATCCTTTTTGTGTGTGGTCTTATATGAAATAGTTCATTATATACATGTTCTTTTCTCATGAGTGATGTGTGGGATTTCTAAATAAATAAATATTTTTAGTGTTATCACAAATAATTTGAGTTCATATAGGACTAAAAATAAAATCCTGAATTGTATGTTATATCAACAAAAAATATACACAACTTATGGGTACTATATATTCATGAAACTAAAGCTTCTCCTTAGAAATGACATGTTTTAGAATTACTTTTACTATCCAATATATAACCTCCAAATTCAGTATATGAGTAACTCTTAAATATAAACGCATTTAAAGAAACATAAAATATACCAAGTTTTTAGGTACCTTTAAGATAATAGATAATATGGTTAACATATTTTAAATGTGATTCTATTATATTTTATTCGAATCTTGCACATAAACACATAGAAAACATAATGTTCAATTAACTAGTTATTAAGTATATTGAACTTCTGATCATCCCTATATAAAGTTGTTTATCCATTGGTTTCCTGGATTTATAAATATATAGTATGGTAGAGGTTATAATCATATTATTCATATTAGATTCATTTTCAAAACCAAAATGTTTTTAATAGATCTCTAATGTATTTATGTTGATTTAAAATATTTCCTTCTAGATTATGATAAATTTTAAAATAAAGGAAGAAGTTAAGAACAACCATCATGTTTATTTAAAACTCACTTCTTATATGTTTTGAAAAGAATCATGAAATGATTTTTGAGTAAAACCATAAATGATATTATCAACATAAATTTTAACAAAAATAGTGTCTTTAGAAAACTTTTTTAAAAAAACAATGGGATTAAACATTCTCCTAACAAAATTATTTTAAAGTAAAATTTTTTTCAATATATCAAACTAAGATCTTGGGTATTTTTTAAGGATATAGAGTTATTTGGTAAGTTTATATACATGTTCAAAAAAATTAACATCTTTAAAACTAGTGGTTGATTGACATAAACTTTCAATAAAATACATATATTAAGAAAATAAATTTTAACATCCCTTTAGAATAATATAAAATTAAAATATAATAAAAAGGATAATAATATTATGATACAATAAAGTTTATATACTAATGAAAAAGTTTCTTTATAGTCTATTCGTTCTTCTTGATAATATCCCTTAGTACAAATAATTTTTTTATTCGTTAAAATAGTTTTATTTTCATCACACTTATTTAAAAAAATCCATTTAACTCATATTACCTGAAGATATTTATTTTGATCAACTAGGGTCCAAATGTGATTTTTTTTGAGTTTATTAATCTCTTATGGAATTAATATTATCTAAATTTCATCATCCAATAAATCAACTACCATTTTAGTTTCAAAATGTGATAGTAATTCAATATTCTCACATTTATTTTTTAAGGAAAATCAAGTTTTAAATGGTTTTCTTACATATCTATTGATATTATCTTTCTGTTAATCCTCACATATTGGATATACATCTTTAGTTAGAATAGTTTTCTGATATTGAAAATTAATTGACATAACTTTTGGTTAAATTATAACCTATTGTTGTAGTTCAACTTCAAGTAAATAGAAAGAAGTAATTTCTAAACCATTATTTGGAGGATCAACTTCCTGATGTTTTACAAAAAATGATCAGTTTCATAAAATTTTAAATAAATTGATTACTCAAAACATTAATTAATTTATTAAAAACTTTATAGGCTTGACCAGTAGTTGAATAAAAAAGAAAAACACATTTACTATCCTTGTGATCAAATTTATAATTTTTTTATTTAGTATTAAAAATAAACACTCTACATCTAAAGACTCTGAAGTTTGAAGTTTTTTGTTTTCTTTTGGTCTAAATCTCATAAGGAGTTTTATTGTGAAAAGTAAAACATAAAACATGATTTATATTATAGTAGAAATTACAAACTTTTTAGCATTAAATTTATTATAAATGAATATTTACTAAGATAACTTTGATAAATTTCCCAAACAATTCTATTTAGTTACTTGAATACAAAAATTTCATAAGGCGTTCTTGGTTCCAAAAAGTTACAAGTAATAACATTCATAATAAAAAAATTCAAATTAAAAATTTAAAAATTATTCACCATTATCACTTAGGGCCACAATCAAGGCTAATTTTTTCATATTTGTAACATAAGTAAGAAAAATATTAAAACAAAAGAAATATTTGGATTTTCATGTAATAAAATTGGTCCATATAAATCTAATGTAATCATAAAATAGGATATAAATATAGTGATTTCCTATCATTCTCCCAGTTTTTATATAAATAAATAAATCTATGTGGATTAAATAAAATTCTTTATCAGTTGGGGCTTCAATAATAGGTTTGAAACTAGACTTATTCTTCTTACCAAATTGATAGGGATTATAAAATCTTTTAGAGTTAAGAGAAAATATTAATAGAACCCTAAAAAGAAATTTCCTTGAGATTTTAGATAATATTTGAAAGTAATAGTTTCCTAATATTATATAGAAAATATAAGATAAATCTTTATTTATAGTTAATCAAAGTAAATTTCAATTTATAAGGTATTTTTGATCAAATGTTTAAAAATTCTCATGCCTATGAGTAGATAAAATGAAAGTGTCTCTAAAAATTTTATTATTAAATTTATTATTCTTGAAGTTTACAAGTTAATCTCATTATATAACTAACTAATTATTATAAGTTTTCACTTATCTCTTATCACAAACCAATTTTTTCAAATAAATGTTTTTCCAAGAAAATAAATAGTACTACTTCAGATTATTTCATCATGTGCATTGTCTCTAAAATTAACTCATTCAACACTCAACATTTTTAAGTTTCAAAAGTTATACTAATCTACTATAATATATCAAGAGGAACCAATATCCATGTACCACTTACTCTAGATATTGGTACTCAAAATATTGTCTTTAAATTAAGAAAACTATCTTCTTAGTACCCAAAATTTCACGAGTGAGTAAATGTTAGAAAATAAAACAATTGGAAACCATATTTTTATGACTCTTTTATATTGAATAGATGTATATTCTTCATAAATAAAACCTCTATGAAAATCAAAAGATTTAAATTTATTAATGGAAAAATTTAATTTTCTTGTGGTCTGACCTTTTAGATTTAGTGTAAAATGTTTCACTTTTAGGGAAGTAGTAATTTGATTGAAAATATGATTTTTCAATATATTAGATGTTTTGGATGATTTAAAATGTTTATATAACTTTTTAAAATATTCTATACTATAATTAAAATAGAAAAAAGTTTCTTGAAACCAAAAAAAATTATATTTTAGTTTAACAACTAATTTTTTATTATCATAATTCGAACTAGAGAAAGATTTAGAATCTAATTCAAATGAATGTTAAGAAATTTCAGAAGTATGTTTTGAAATTATATTATTTTCTTTAGTAATATCATATTTAGAATACTCAGTTATTTTTTAACTTTTATTTTCCTTTCCTATAAGATTCAAAAATATCTCAAGTTTATCATAAGTTGGAAAATCTTCCTTATATTCCAATGAATAAACTTTTTCATCACCTGATGAATTTGAATAATCATCATCTGAATAATAAGAAAAATTATAATTTAAAGATATCTTTTTGATAGATTCATAGTTTACATTATTCATGAATAAATTTTCATCATTAGGAATATTTTTATAGAATCACACAGTCTTCTGAATCCCATCACTATCTTTCGATGAGCTACCAAAAGTTTCATCTCCACCAATTTTTCTATTAGTGTCTAAATAATTAAATCATTTTGTTCCTTTACTATTATAATATATCTAATAATTTTCTTTATTTCCTCTGTAATCTAAGATAATTTGGTCTTATATGTCCAAACTTCATACATTTATAACATGTAACACTTAAAGATTCTTTCTTATTATATCTTTCTCATATATATTTTTGTTAATCATAGTAAAAATTATTATTTTTGACAAAATTATTAATTTTTCTAGAAATTCATGAAAATTAATTCCCACTATCACCAAAGTCACTTTGATTTGAATGATATTTATATTTTTTCTTAGGATTATTTGAGAGATTTTCATTAGTATTAGTCGATCTAGAAGAAATATTAGTAGAAGTAGACACAAAAAAAACTACCCCATCTATTATCTTCTCTTTCTCAAAAAAATATTTTTTTTGTATTCTCTCATATTTTATAAGATTACTAATTAAATCATAAATACTCATCCCATTCAAATTCATAGTTTCAATAATCGTGGTTCATTTATTCTCTCACTCATTTCAAAGTATTTTGAAAAAAAATCAACCAATTGACCATCCATCAATTCATTCTCACAAAGATATTGTAATATATTCACTATAGTCATAAATATATAATTAATTTGAGAAATATATTGATTATGAATAAAATAAAAATCAAGATAATTCACTTGAATAATATATCTTCTGATTCAATAACATGGGAAATTCTATAGTGAGTAATTTCTTACTTCATCCAAATTCAATTTTTTATTTCACAAGTAGATATATAAATGTATATATTTATTATAATCAAAAATAATAAAGTATTTCAAATATTATAATTATCTAAAAAATATATATATTCTCATCTCACGTAAGTGTAGAAACATCCTTTTCTACAATTGTTTAATTTACGATCATCATCAAATAATTCTTTGTGCCATTATTAATAATAGATGTCTTTATTCGATCATGATAATAGTCATAATCATTTATAAAAAAATAGATGGATTATTGGGGTTTATATTATCAATAAATCCAATAGGTATTCTTTCTATAATAAAATATTTGTTCTTTAACATAGTTAGTATACAAAAACCAAGATATAAAATTATAACAAACCAATGGGTAATGAAAAATATGACACGATGAATCTCATAAAAAATAGAATTCAGTTATGATACTAAGTATTATCACAAAAAAAATATAAAGTATGATAACTATAAGAAAGGGGCGAATTATAGCCTAAAATTATACTTAAAAATTTGTTCCATCGTCAGGTGTAATTTGATTGTAAATTTAATTTTATGATAAAATTACAATTTATAAAATTATAAAAGTAAATATAGTGTATATTAAAACTATTGAAATATAAAACTATTCGACTAAATTCTTGGAATATAAACACTAATCACCTAATCTTTTTATAAAACCATTAGAGGTATGATAGTCGAACCATGGGAAGTTTCAATACAGATCAATGAAATTGAAAACCAAACCTTCAAAACTTTCTTTCCCCTTGACAAAGTATACCATAAGTAGGATGTCAAATCATCGTAACCACTATAAAAAAAATCTATTTTTCACACAACCAATAAATTCTCACAAATAATTAAATTAGTTAAAATGAAATCAATGGTAGAACATGAAACCATTATACATAAAGAAGTAAATAAACACATAAAATTAATGTGATTTAATTGAGTTATCCAACATGTGTGGATGGAATAGTATAAATTTATTATATTAACAAAATCATAATGATTAAAAAATACTGAAAAATATATCCTTAGAATTTCATTATAGATTGATCAACACATTATAATTCTCTATTTCATCATGTATTTTTCATATATATAGTTCATGATCATGATGCACTACTCAGGGTTTATCCCTACTTCCTTTTATAGGAATTTCAGTTAGTTTTTCTAGTCACATCACCTTCCCATATTCATGTGGATCTATAAATACCCATGATTTTATTAAATAATTTTCCTTAAATTATTTAGAGTAGTTTGGCATATAAGTAACACCAATCTAAAATTAAAATTGCGATACTTTAATAAAATAAAATTATTAAATATGGGAATTATATTATATCAATTAAATTTTTCGGTATCAATAAGAATCAACCAACTAATGAAAATTATTAAATATTTATAATGAAACAAGGGTCATTTTATGATTGAAAATATTTTTTTTAAAAAAATGTTTTTACGGATTAAGTTCAATAATATAAAAAATAATTTTTCTCAACCTTAGAAATTTTATTTTCTAAAATAGATTTTATATTTGAAATTAGTAGGTGAAAATTATATTTAATAGATTATTTTATTTTTAGTCATGAATACATTATTACTAGGATTAATTTTAACTAACGCGATAATAGTAAACCTATTATTATGAAAGATTTATTTTATTAATATTTTGTAAACTTTTATCAAATAAAATGAATTAATATATTATAAAAAAACTGTAATATAATTTTTAAACCTATATATAAATATATTACCACTAATTAAATTATTAATCAATATTAAATAATATTAACAACACTTAATAGTAAAAGAAACATTTTTCTACAAAATAGTTTTTCTCATTATTAAATGTTTTAATTTAAAATTTAATTTCATATTATTTATAAATTGAATCAGAAAATATGGAGATTAAATTTAGGATTAACATAAAAACTTGGTAATAATGTTACATAATATTTTTAATAAAATATAAATTACTTATGTAAAAAGTAGTTACCAAGGTAAAACAAAAAATGGTAAAATATAAAAATATAATTGTAAAAACTTAAAATATGTTTAAAACATGTGTAAAAATGAATCATAGAGTATTGATCAAACTTATATATCACTAAAAATCATTATTTATCACTTTAGATTCATTGATTATTTAATTGTGTCATGCTATCATTGAAAAATAAATGGGTATTTACAAAACAATCATTTTCCTTATTTATAAAGGGGGTCACTTATACTACATTCATCTAGCATTTCCAAAGAATTATATCTTCTAAAAAATGACCCTATAATCTCATAAAATCTTTATCCACTTATTATAATCCTTGTTCTTTCCAAAAGACCAATCTAGGGAGCATTAAGGTGTTACCCTATAGTGAACATCCAGAGGGATAAGTAATGTTCTCAACTAAAATCTATTATTTTATTTCTTCTTCTACAAATAAAACCTAATATATCCATTAATGTATGATAACATATGTATTACTAATATGAATAAATTTTATTATAATAACTTAATATCCATAAAAAAACAAAAATATTGCTTGTGTTACATGCAGACTGCCACCTTTTTAAGCAACGCGATCTATTTTTCATAATCGCCTTACAAGGATGGTTAAAATGGGATATTTAATGAATAAATATTATACTTAAAATATTATTACGATTCTAAAAATATAGAATAATTCCTAACACCTTTACATTTAATGTAAACGAATGAAATATTATGCATACATGTAGACTACCGCTTCTACAAAAATGTATTTAATTTTTTATATAGTCTTTTATTATTTATCAAAAAATTTATAAACTATTTGTTTTAATGCTCAAAAATCATGTTAGTTATGTTTTTAATGGATTTAGAATTTTATGATATCATTTTATAATATAAGTTAATTTGGTGAAAAATTGTCTAAGTGTTAAAAAGACCTACCTTCAGACACGAGTCACCGTCAAGAATGAGTCACTACTAAAAAGGACTCACTGATGACAATGAATCACCATCAGGATTGAATCACCATTGAGCTTGAGTCAGCACTAGATAACATACTATCAGACAAGTCACTATTGATATGAGTCACCATTGAGATGAATCACCACTAAGATGAGTCACCATTGAGATGAGTAACTGATGAGATGAGTCACCGTTGAGACAAGTTACCATTGAGCATGAGTCACCACTGAAGATAACCTATCATTAGGAATGTGTCACCTCTGAGAATGACCTACCATAAGATGACCTACCACCAGCCTAACTCGCCATTGTCCTGACTCATCTTCAGATATGATTTAGCATCACTATTTGGGTATATTTTAATTAAATGATCCTAACAATTATATTAACTCATTTAATGAAAATATTTATTTTATGATTATACTCTTAACTTTTGTAGGTAACATTAAATTATAATGTCGTGGATCAATATGAGGATGCAGAGGGTGATGGTGATTTTTCTTCAAATGGACCCTCTATGTAGCACTTTATATTCAAGAATATTCTCTCATGTGGCTAGGGGATATGCATACTATCCAAGAGAAAACCCATATTTTCTAAATATTAGAAGATCCATTCAAATAGAACTTATACACAAAATTCTTACATTCATTTCAATGATTAAAGATTGTATTACACTAAAAATTCAGATATTTTCCTATAGTTAGAACAAAGAGAGATTAAGATACTCTATTTTACTACAATTTTCAAAGAAATATCCAGATCTTTTATCTAAACCTCTTCAGAGTAGTATCAAGATTCTAGAACACATTAGACCAAGTAGCAAAACGTTTCTCTATCTTTATACTTGATCAATATGTTTATTTCCTTTACATATTGAGTTTTTTGTTGTTTTTCTTGTTTATCAACACACATTTTCTCCTATATATAATTGGAGAATACTAGATATTATCTTAACACTATTTTTATCTATGTACCCATAGTATTTGTGGAAGAGATACTTATATGACCTATGTTTATTTTCTTCCTATGGTTATTTTAGAACAGGTCTCTATATGGTTTGGATATCTTGAATATTTTTGTTTCTATACCTGATCTAGATTGTGGATCAGATTATATTAATATAATATTCTTGGCGTAATATGAATTCTAAGTGGAAGTTATTAGGTCTCTACTTGGGATTGAACTTCTCTTTTTATTCCACTGTGTATTTTTGTTTTGTTTCATTCATTTCAAAATATTCAAAATTATATTTTTTAACTGTAAACAAAACCTACTCTGATAGTTAATCTTAACCAGTGTTTGTACATGTATTTGATTGAGTAAAATGATTTCAAAAGTTAAATTACATTTCATTTTGTTTTAGCTATTCACTAATGAATCTTTGATAAATATTTTAAAAGATAAAAATTATATTAAACTACTGTTTTGATTAACTGGGTGATTTCATTTTAAATTGGATGATTTTATTTAAACTTTATTTAAATAAAACAAATTATTGGGAACTCAATTCACCCCCCTCTTGAGCTTCTCACTCTGAAAAAAATTTGGTATCAAAGGTTTTCAAAATCTTTTCAAATATGATTTTACTTGTGTTTTAAAGATCTTAATTTTTTGTTAGTTATAAATTCAGTTATTATAAATGGATAATAGACAATAATGTTCTACTACCAATATACCACCTAAATTTAAGAATAAAAACTATTCTTAGTGTAAAATCAAGATAAATATGCATCTTGAGAGCATGAGTTTTGATATATGGGCCATAATAGATGATAAATAGGAATTTCACCAAACTTCTAGAGTTTCATGGAGTGATACCACTAAGGAAGCTTATAATAATAACTATAAATCCATGAATTCTTTATATTGTGATGTATGATATAAAGTTTTTAACATAATATCTCCATGCACAACTATATATGATATATGGGATACATTAGCTATTTTTCATAAAGGAACAACTAATGTTAATGAAATGAGACTAAATACTTATAAAATTAAATATGATACATTTAAGATGAAACCAGATGAGAATATTTATGATATGTATCTCATGCTCTGTCACTACTACAAAATAATCCTTTAACATCACTAGAATAGGCCTTTATCAGTGCTACAAAAGCACTGATAATTAGATCATGGTTAAAATCCCAAATCTTTTAACAATGATAAAAAATCATTGCTAAATCTCCCCTTTAACTGTGCTAAAAAAGCACTATTAAAAGGGTCCTTTAACAACATTTATTTAGTGATGTTAAATGCCCCTTTAACATTTCATTTTTTTGCACTATTAAAGGGCCCCTTTAATAACTCCTTTTTAGCACTATTAAAGGGGGTCTTCAAGAGTGCTAAAAAATTGATGTTAAAGGCCCCACTGATAAAGGGTGTATAATTTTTTCCTCACCCCCCCCCCTTATTAGCACTTCCCACGGCCACCCCTTTATCAGTGCTTTAGATTATCACATCCACCCGTGTGTACCCCTGCTTCTAGCGAGTTTCAAACCTAAGACCTCCAGCCTATACACCAGCTCCATTTCCATTCCCCTGTACTATTTTTTTGCATTTTATGATATATCTATATATTTATATATATATTTAGTTACATTTTTTATCCATATATTTATATATTTGTTTATATATATATATATATTAATAAATATATTTTGTATGTAAATAATTTCAATTAGATATTTATAAAATTAAATTTTTATGTGTAAATATATAAAAATTATGTATATATTGTTATATATTTGATTATAAATAAAATAAAATTATGAAAAATGATAAAATTTTAAATCTATAATATTAATATGAATGTAACCCTGAGAATAAATTTAGTTCACACTGAAAAAGGAAAAAAAATACCTCTATAAACGAGGCTTAAAATCTATCAAATGTTATAATATTAGGGTACCCCGACTAAAAAACTAATTTTAGAGGACTTATAGGCCTTTTAGGACTTTAAAAATGGGACATAGGTTTAGCTATATCACTAGGGTCATAGAGCTCATTATAAGATTTTATTTGATATGTTGTAAATCCCAAACGGGAACCCAGATCAAAAGTTATGGTCGTTTGAAGTTTGAGTTACGTTTTCAACATATTTTAGATCTTTTAGTAGTTTTTTGATTTTTTTTATATTTCAATTGATATTAAATGACTATTACTCAATAATAATTAGAAAATTACTCATTGAAAAAAAAAATTTATTTTATAAGCTATTTTCACTAAATATATTTTATATTAAGTGTGAATTCCTATTTACCTTATCTAAAACATATTTAAAAATATATATTATATTTATATAAATATAAATATATTTATATATTAATATATTATTTTCAATTAAATGTGATTTCTTCTGAAATTTACCCATTATCAATGCATTTTGACATGCACAGATAAAGGGTGGACTTTTATCAATGCTTGTAAAAAAGCATTAATAAAGGCCCCCATATAATAGTGTTTTTTATCACTAATAAAGGGTGTATTTAGTAGTTATTTTATCTAGGGCTGATAAACCCAATTTTTTAGTAGTAAATGAATTTGTGAACACAATGAATTCCTTGGGGAATTCAGTATCTAACAAGAAAAAAATTATTTGACTGTTGAGGTTCTTACCTAAAAGATTGACGAGAACATCAATTTCAATAAGATAATCATGTGAAATCAGTAAGATAATTGTTAAGTATTTTATTGGAAATTTGGTGATGTATGATGAGTAAATTAAAGTAAACCAAGAAGATGAAGATGAACCTTTTAGGAAATTTTTAGCAATCATGTATACAACTTCAAAATAAAATATGAAATAGAAAGTTCAAGCTAAAATATCCAATGATAATAAATCACCAACTAAACCTGATAAGGAAATGGACCATCTAGACAAAAGTTTTAAGAGATTATATAAGATGAATAAATTATTTATGAAGCTAATCCATAAGGGAAAATATGATAATAGAGGAAATTGGATGATAAACTATAAAAAAGATGATAATTCAAATGAGATTACCTATTATGAGTCTAAAAGAAAAGGAAATGTTAAGCCTGGTTTTCCCAAGTTAAAATACAAAAATAATTATGATTATAAGATAGAAAATATAAGAAATTAATGAAATCCAACTTGATTGAATCTAAGGATAGATCTGGTGACTTATACTTGACTCAATTACACATCATGTTAATCAATTGTTTGTTCCCCAAGCCCAACACTTCATAGAAATTTCTCACTTGTACATGAATAGAAAAACCATGGTGTGGAACCTTGTTTAGGGTGTCTTTTAACCTCTACCATGTTTTATATAATGAATCTACCTCTTTTTCAAAAAAGTTTTGAATTCTCTTTTTTAAGTACAGTTGTTTTGTGGTGGGGAAAGTATTTTTTAAATAATTATCTTTGCAATTGGTCCCATGAGTTGATGGATGATTGTCTCAAATTTTTTAGCCAATATTTAGATTTATTATTTAAATAAAAATTAAATATACTTATCTTAGCTTATTCTAGTCGATGTGGGGTACACATGGTTTCTACAATGTCATTGAACTCCTTAACGTGAAGTTAGGGCATTTCAGACTCCATTCCATGGAATGTGGGAAGGTGGTTTAGGACATGGGGTTTAAAGAAGTAGTTGGAATCTCCTGGGGAATTTAGTCTAATGCATGAGGGTGCATTGGTCTATGTAGGTTTGAGGTAGTTATTCATGGTTCGATCGACTGCATTCCCCAAGTTTGGGTCTGCCTCATTTTGATTTCCATTTTGGTTCTCGCCCGGGTTTATGAGTTGGTTTCTATGAAGAACCTCCATTGAAATGGGCTCAATTTTTGAATTTGGAGTATTTGGGATATTATGAAATAAGGGAATGAGTTATTTTGGTGACTTGACTCCCCAAACCTAGGAATTTCCACCCTAACTAATTTGTTTTAGTTATCACAGGTGTAGGCGGACATACGCCAAAAGAAAAAAAGTGAGAAAGGGAATATATAGGAGAATTTGGGTGAGAATAGAATAATTAGGGTGAGGAAAAAAGGTTTTTAGTCTAATAAAATTACTTGGTCCTCAGAAACGGTTCCAAAATTTGTTCTTGCCCAAATTTACCCAAGTTCTAAGGGTCAAGTGGTCGCTTGTGGTGTAGCTTGGGTTGTCAAATCCTCAGAGACCTAAAAAGAACCTATAGACACACAATCTAAAGAAATGGATTTTTGGATCTATGGTGGAAAACTTGGGTTTGTTTTAGGATGGTTTAAATAAACACTAATATACCTAATTGAATTAAAATTAAGATAATTTTTTGATCTTAGGTTATTGCTTGGGGTGGATTGGATGAATTCCTTTTTAACGATTTAAATTTCTTATATTTGAGATGGGTTTATAATAAGATCAAACTAATTCATCACTTACTAGTTCAATGCCAAAACACCATAATAATAATCATTTATAAACTTATAGGATCATATTTATGAGAACTCTATATTAAAGGTTCATATTATTACTTGAAGTTTGTGGCCTTAAAATTCAACAAGGATGAAGAAGTTTTAAAACCGTCAAATAAAAATATCAATTAAAAGAAGTTATTAGAAATTAATGGAGTGATAAATAACATTAAATCCATCCCCTTTATACTCCCTTGCATCAACCAATAAAATTTTTATCCCTCTATTGATTCTATTCTATCAATGGATGCAGGAAGTAGACTTGTGAGGGCGGAATTAAAGATGTAAAAACAAAAAAAAATGAACACTCCACCATTGTGTAATAAGTTTCACAAGGTTTGGTGTGAATAAATTCACACCTTGAATAAACAGTATCAATGTGATATTAATAAGAACAAAAAAAGGATAATAATAACTTTTATTAAGAAACAAAGGTGAATTAGAACAACTTACATGTGAAAGCACCAACATGGCAATACAAAATGGAAGCATAACATTACACTTGAAAATAAACAAATAATTTCTCAACTCCTTCACCACCACTGCATTAAATAGAAATTTTTAAAGCCTTGGGTAGAACTCCCAATAGTACAAAGAATCCCACTTGAGTATGGTAGGCCAAGTTTTGTGTAAAGTAAGGGAGATTCGACTTCTTCACCCTTGACCCGAAGTGGAATCCAGCTTGCATCTAACAAAAAAAGGTGTCTAAATGACCTTATATATGGATGAATTAGAGTTAGGAATATAATAAGAAAATGGATCCCTGGATATTTCATGACCACCTGTAAAATTTCATCCCAAATTTAATTTTTCTTTGAAAGATATGACCAAAATGGTAGGATGTTTTTCTGGACCGCAGAATCTAGACTAGGATTTCATCTTTAAATTGGGACGCCTAGAAATCCCTTAAAACATCTAAATTATCTCTTGTCACTATTTTATGAAATGTTCCCCTTTATTTCATCTATCTTCAGTTCAATTTTCGGATTTATTGGGCTTGGATCGTGGCCTCTAAAGTTGTTATATTGGGATGTTTTCCAGTTCACTTCGTGCAGAATATTGTTATTTCACATCCTAGTTTGGGGGTCTTCCAATGTGAATATTCAAGTACTCCAAAAGTATGAATCATTTCCAATTTAGTTAAAAACCTGAAATTAAATATGAAAATAAAACCAAGATCATTGGGTATTTTATATGGTGTTAAAAAATGTACCATATAATAGTGAATTTTAAAAAAGGACTTACAATCATAATGTGAAATGATGTTCAAAGTGTAAAATGCACTAAAATTGTGTTTATGAATAATTAAGCACATGAATATTATATATATTAACATTTAATATTAGTCTCATTTATTGGATAATCAATTTCTCCCCATCCCCATCAATTTATGGTTTTCCAATTAATTATCCTTATTAAGACGAACCTTATTATCCACCAAAAGGAAGGAAAAATTGTATAATCCCTCATGTTTCACAGAAATATGAGAAAACAAGTATCCCATAATTCAACGAATATTTCCAATTCACTATAAACAATAGGGCCAAGGATAAAGAAAATAAAAACCACAATTATTCTATAAAACCATATACTAACCTAGATCACAATAAGGGATCGTCAAAATCCATCCTAAACACAACCTGAATTAAAATAACCACAACAATGTGGATCCATAGAAGAAGAATAGAAGGAAACATAGAGATATAAATAATAACTCACTACAAATCACCTAAACACATGCTCTAAAACAAAAGTATTAATGCAAGGGGAAATGGGCTAGAATAACCTCCAATGTTTCTAAGTGTTTTCCCAAAAACCAAGTGGAAGAACAACTGATAGATAGAAATTGTTCAAACCCCATATTTATAAATAGGTTGTAACATTCTTGATTAATGTCATTAATTACACATTAACTATGTAATTTCCCATGGGATCATGCAATACAATCCATGAATTGGTTTGAAGGTGTGAATTAATCATATCTCCAACTTCTACTAGAAATCATGGCACCTCAGCCCAAATTAATACAAAACATGAATTCCCATTTAAATTCATGATTTTTTTCACTGTAGTCTTCCGAAAAAATATAATTCATGAATTTTGGGCTTCACACGATAACAAACCCATCTAATGGCATGAATCCCCATTTTATATCATGAATTAACTGAAACTATTTTTTTGAAGAAACTACCTCTACCAAACCTCCTAAATCCCCCTCCAGAAACACCCCCAACACCTAAAATGGTTAGGTAAGGGTTTGGTAAATCATGTATCTTTACAAGTATAAAACCCTATATTAGTATAAAAACAATGACATTTAAACATTATTATATAATTTTATCCAAGATAAAATAACTCAATTATTTCATCTAGCATGTCATAAAAATAAAATTCACTTCTTTATGATGATATAATTTAAATAAAATACCATTTTTAATTGATTTATTTTAATCAGCATATGTGTGTATATGAAACTAAAATCCATTAAAAACACATGCATTATAATATTTAACCAATTTGGATGGCAGGTCACTCAATGCACATAAATGACTATAAAAGTTATTTCCATGTTTTTATACTTATAATAATAAAAAAATAATTAATAATACATAAAAGTACAATTTTATTTAATATGTTAAAACATAAAAAATTTAATTTACCAATCTCAAAAACTAGTAGGAAAGATTTCATTGTCGGTGTTCTTCAGGAGAAAACAGGGTAATTTATGTGATTTATTTGATATGATCATAATATAATCAATAAAATAACAAATATAAATTTACTTTCAAAAAAAATTTATAAAGTATAGGTAGAAGTATTATTTGATTTATAAATTATGTCATTTCTTCACAATTGAGTAGAACATATGTCTGAGTTCTGTGTTGTTCATATTTGAAATCAATTTTTCATGATCAATAATAAAACCAATCTTAGGCTGATTAAATAATAATAATTTATGGTTTATTAAATCATCAACATTTTCCTCATTTTATCCCATTCAATTATGTTTTGAATGATATTCATGTTGAAAATAGTAGGGGTAGATATTTTAAATTTCTACATGCTCGTATGCTTCTATAATTAACCTTTTAAATGATGCTTTGTTACTTCTTCTTCAAATTTTTCATCAATATCTTATATGGGTAATTCCAATGAAAATATACTAGTACTCTACATTTTTTTCATATATAAAATGTAACATTAAATGTTACATTGAATCAAATTAGACTAGTGGAAATATTTTTCCACTCTACATAGATTTAAAAAAATATATTATTGCAGCATACTCAGTGCATCATAGTCTATTATTGTTAAAAAAAATATCTTGTAGAAATATGATATTTTGGTCAACACATCCCAAATAAAATAATTAAATAACCCTTTAAGTAAAATAGGAAGTAAAATTCACATTAAGACATAGAAATCATGACCTTTTAATATGGTAATATAACCATTTCTAACACAACAAGACAAGTTACATATATATCCATCTAGTAACCTCAAATATATAATCCAATAACATAATAATAGAATAATTTATTTAGAATGTACTTAATTATATTTTGGCTTTATAAAATTTTATGACCTATCATTTTTGAATAACTTAGTTTGGGACACCTATAAATTTGAGAAAGATCTATATGCACCTTTACAGTTTTTTTTCGTTATACTGTGTCCAATAAAATATAAAATATATTATCGAAATAGTTTTTCACAATATAAATTAAATATAAACATCTAATGATCAACAAATCATGTTAATATGTAAGGTCCCAAAAAAGACTTTTCCTTATTCAATTACGAACTCTCCCAAAACCATCTATTTTTTCGATTTATAATTAGTCTAAAGAAAATAGATGGTATTAAAGATATGGAAGATCTTACCTAATTACCTAAGACACCAATATAAATCCATCCCTTTCAAGTCTCCATTTCTGTAAATTTTTTTGTTCCTTTAAAAAGAATGATTTATAGTAATAAATCATCAATGATAATTGAAAAACAAGGTTTTCATCAATTGAAAACATAAAACTTTTATTGTCACCCAAACATTATGAACAAGACTTTGGGCCATATTTACTCGATACAAATAAAAAATTATACATTATAAATCATTTATTTTCTACAATAATTCCACTTTCATCATAAAATGTTATTTTTTGACTACATAATTTGCAGTTACACAATCACTTTACTATAAAATTAACTCATTAATCAATGGCTTTAAATAAACATCAATATTCTTCTTTGGATGTCCTATAATTAGTTACATGTAGATAGATATATGTATCCTTCATCAATATTTGAGAAGGTAATTAATACAAATTAATGAAAATAGGCCAATAAGTATATTGATAACCATAAGAACCTAATGGGAAAAAACTATCAGTAAAGATACCTAACCATGTGTTATGAGGTTCTGAAGAAAAATATAGATGAACTTGGTCAAATTATTACCATGAATCATCATCTAAATGATAATTTAATATTTTATTAATAAGATTATTGGATTTATATCATTTCATTAATGTAACTATGTTGTGAGACATAAATAATAATTACAATAATGGTGTAATTGGAAAATAAATAAACTATTTAACAGGAAAAAAATATATACATTATTTTTGTGTACCTCTTTATACAACAATTTTTTACATGTTGTAAAATTAACTAATGAATTATTTTCACCATAATATAAGATGAAGTCATTTGAACATGCATAGATCTTTTGATAACTAAGACTCATATTATGGACCAACTTATTTTATTCATATAAATTTTAAGGTAGTGATATCTCTCATGAAAAAATAATTTAACAGAATAAAATATTTGATTAAAACAATAATTTTAAATTACACAATCTAATTTAATAGCTAAAAATTTTATAACCACTCTAAATTTACGTATCTTTAATCTGAGATACAAATCCTCCTTAGTGAATTTTAAAAAAAATTAATGCTTCCAATTTATGATTTTAATTTTTATTCTGAGTTTTTAGTTCCTAAAAAAATGGGTCGACAACCTCATTCAGTAAATTTTGAAACTATGATGGATCTAGAACCAAAAAAATTATTTCTTCTTCTAAATTGTATTCACTATTTTGATACCAAATACTTAATCTTTCCCAAACCAAAACATAATAGATAATCCTCTATATTATTAAATGTTTCAAATCTCCTGATATTGAATTTATTAAATTGGAACTTAATTTTCTATTCAGAAAAAAATCAAAATCCAATGATTATAATGATATAAATTTTTCAACACCATCAATATATACAGGATTTATATTAGAATCATTTTGATTTATATGATGATTTATTCTATCACGGTCCCATAATAAAAATAGTTTTCTACTTCTTAGGTTTATTATAAAATAAAAAATATAAATAATTCATAATAAATATGGGTTAATATTCTTCTAATATAAGGTAATAAGTGTTTTTAATTATTAATAAAAAACAAAAATTCATAATAAATATGGGTTTATGATTAATTTTAGAAATGAGAAGAAGTGTGGCTAATTGTTACTAAATTATGATAAATTCAAAATAAATATGGGTTATAATTAATCTGTTATAAGGGAAGAACTATTTCTAATTGTTATAAAAATATGAAAAATAAATAAGAAATATGGGTTGTGATTAATCTGATAGAAGGGAATAAGTTTTCCTAATTTTTACTAAAATATAAATAAGAAATAAGAAATATAGGCTATGATTAATATGAAAAACAGTAATAAGTGTTTCTATTTGTCACTAAAATATGAAAAATACATAAAAAATATGAGTTGAAATTAATCTAATAAAAGGGAATAATTGTTTGAAATTGTAACAAAAATATGAACAATTCATAATAAATATGTATTATGATTAATTTGATAGAAGGTAAGAAATATTACTAATTATTAATAATAATTTATAATTAATATGAAAATTTTCTAATTTTATTTTAATTTATAATAATTATTGCTAATTTTTATAATTATTAGTGTTTTTAACTAATTATTTATAATTACTAATAATTCTTAATAATTATTGTTAATTTTTGCAAATTGTTTCTAATTTTTTCTATTTATTTATAATTTTTTACTAATTTTTATAAATTAATAATAAATATTGGTAATTATTAATAAATATCATGAATTATAACTATTTTTTACTACATATTAATAATTATTATTAATTATTATTAAATTGTTTTCTATTTCTTAACATTTATTCCTATTTCAAACTAATTATTGTTGATTACTGGTAATTGTTAATAATTATCGAAATTTTGACTAGTTTTTGCTATTTTTTTTTCTAATTATTAAGTTTTTTATAAATTTTTACTAATTAATAATAAATATTCCTAATTAGTAATAAATATCACTATTTTTTACAAATTTTTTCTAATTTTTTTCTCTTTATTTTTCTAATTATTTTTCTAGTTTTTAAAAACAACTTCCAATTTTTTTAAAAACTATCTCAAATTACTATTAATTATTAAAAATAATTTTTTATAATAATTTCTGATAATTATTGCGAATTATAAAGAATTAAATCTATTTTTTTATTATTAATAATACATTTTACTAATTAATATTAAATATCACTAATATTTAATATTTTTTACTAATTAAAAATTATTGTTATTAATTTTCAGTAATATTTTTCTAATTATTAGTATTGTTTTCTATTGTTTTTCAAATTATTACCATTTTAAATTATTTTCTATTTTTTAATAGCTTTTCCTATTTTTTACTGATTATTCAAAATTATTGCTAATTAAATGAATTTTTACCAATTTTTACTAAAAAATAATAAAAATATGTATTTACTAAAAAATATTTCAAATTATTCATAATTAATATTAATTATCAATAGTAATTAGTAATTTTTAATATTTTTTTACTATTTTTTGTTAATTGTTGCTATTTTTTATATTCATTTCTAGATATTACTATTGTTTACAATTTTTTTTACTATTTTTTAATAATTATTCCAATTTTTAACTAATTATTTCTAATTTCTATGAATTATTAATAATTATTATCACTTTTTTCACTTTTTTCTATTTATTTATAATTATTAGAAAATATTACTGTTTTTTAAAAATTAATATTTAATATTTTTACTTAATAATAAATACCAATAATTATTACTAATTACCACTAATTAGTAATTATTAGTATTAATATTTAATATTTTTTCTAATTATTTCTATTTTTACTATTTATTTCTAATTATTACAATATTTTATAATTTTAAGACTTCTTCTTATTTTAAATAATTATTGGTAATTACTGCTAATGATAAATAATTATTTTTTATTTTTACTAATTTACTCAAAATAATAATAAATATTGCCAATTAGTAATAATTATCACCAGTTTTTACTATTTTTTACAAATTACTAATTATTATTAATATTTTTTTAATAATTTTTTTATAATTATCACTATTTTTAATTTTTTTATAATTATTACTATTTTACAATTCTTTAATATGTATCCATATTTTCAACTAATTTTTACTAATTATTGCTAATAATCACTAATTTTTACTAATGTTTTATAGTTGTTATTAATTTTTTTAGTAATATTTCTTTACTAATAATTGATATTTTTCTATTATTTAAAATTATTTCCATTTTGTACTATGATTTTAATATTTATTTAATAATTATAATTAATTATGACAATTTATTACTGTTATTTTACTAATTAATATTAATTATTACTAAATAGTAAAAATTATAGTATATTATAATCATGTAATTTTTTACATATAATTTATAGTAAAAATATTATTAATGAACTAAAATATTAATTTAACAACTAACACTAATAAATTAGAAAAAAAAATAACATAATATGTAGGTGTAATTAAATTTAACTAAATTAAATTAAGTCAAAGATTATTTTGGAAAATAAAAAAAATATTAATGAAATAAAAAACTGTAAAAGAGATGGAATAAAAAATTTCTTTAGACTGGTGTTTGAAAAGATCTTTGTATTGCAACAACATGGTAAAGAAGGAGGAAAGTGAAATAGTGGAATGAAGGAAGAAGGGGCGCACACAGATTTTATAGAATTAATTTATTGCGACATATTTTCCATCACTAATATGTGTATTATCGATGAATTACATCACAAATAATTCCACCAATAAATATTTTGTTATCTAATTGGAAAATGAATTTTGATTGATACATTTGTTCGTCACAAATACTACCCACCATATTTTTATTTTTAAAACTCTCTACCAAAAAACTATTTGTGATGGAAATTGTTTTCAAAGTAAATATTTTATTAATTATGATAGGTAAATATAATATGTCACAAAAGGATTCTATACTCTAATTCCTTTTTTTTATTTGATAATCCACTTTTTAACTGGGTTGAGACAAAAACCGTACATGACACGATGGCTCGGAGGCACAAAGTCTATAGTACATGGCCCATCACATGAGGTAACTTGTATTTATCACATGAGGCATCTAGTACTCATCACACAAGGTAACTTATTCTCATCACATAAGGAATCATATGTTCATCACCTAAGGTATCTTGTGCTCATCACACATGGAAAATTATTCTCATCACATAAGTCATCACATGCTTATCAAAAGAGGCATCATATACTTGTTGCACATGCCATCCTACGCTCATAACATATGGAAAGGAGAATCGTAGTCTCTTCACAAAATGGATAATGGATAGATCTTAGGCTCATTACATAGGCTTCCTATACTTGTCACACATGGCTTATCATGCTCATCAAATGAGGCATCTAGTTCTCTTCACATAGGGAATGATATAATCATAGGTTCATTTCCTAAGGGAAGGGTGGAGGGATACCATGTTCATCAAATAAGCTTTGTATGCTCATCATATAAGGCATATTGTGCCCATCATATAGGGAATCCTAGGCTCTTCACTTAAGGTACCCTAGTCTCATCACTTAAGTCACTTCTTGTTCGTTATATTAGGAAGGATGTGTTTCTGAAGCTTCATGATAATTGGATCATCTTATGCTTGTCATATAGGGTGTCTTATGCTCAACACATAAGTAAAGGCTCTGGTTGCAATTATCGCATAAGGGCAGGAACAAGTGAACATCTAGTTGGAAAATCCCCTTATAATCATCTTGTAAGGGCTAGCACAAGTTGAAGTTCAATGGGGATACATCCACTTAATCATATCATGTAAGGGTGGGTATGGGTGTACAATTTTGTGGGGATGCTCTGGAAGGTTTAGTGGTTCTATTAAGAGGTTTGGGTTTCACCATCTCTCAAAGGGGAGACCACATAGTAAGGTTTTTTGGATGTCATACTTGAAACTCAAAGAGGTGTCCTATATATCCTACTAGAAATAGGTATAAAAACAAATATAGTTCAAGGTTCATAGTTTAAGGTTATGTGACAAGACCGGTATATGTAGTTTGACATCATGTGATAAGGAAACATGTATTGTGAAAGATGTGAAATCAAGGAATAGAGTGAGGATTACGTATTGGGGTTTCCCAATGTAGAAATATATTAGTAAGTAGACCAGGGGTCATATCATCAATAACAACTTGAATGGGGCTTACATCTAATAGAAGGCATGGGGTGTTTCTTGGTAGTTGTAAGAATACATATGGGTATTATGCATATTTTTTTCTATCCAATTATTCTTTAGGGGAATATAGAATGGGTATTTCCCAACCCATACTTGGTGTAAAGTGTCTAGGGGTGAGGGATCATATTCTTAGGAGAAAATGTCTGGGAGTCTTCCACATCTATATTTAGGTAAAAGTGCATAGGTTGAAATTTCATGATATGAATCATGCATAAGGAGGTTTCATGAAAGAAACCTATATTGTATGGGTTCAGGATCCATGAGGCCTAAACTTTCATGAAAGTATGTTTAGTGAAAATTGGAATTCAAATGGTTGACTATGGTATGAGTTTCACACAAGTTGAGAGTAATTCAAAACCAAGACTTGTGAGAGAATTTTTTTTCTTTTGTGTGAAGTCTATTCTTCATGAAAGGTGGTTGTATGAGAATGAATCAAGCAAAATTCAATACTTTAAAGGACTTGTGAATGGTAATTCACATGTGTTTCTCACATATTATAGTCGATGGATGTGTTTTGGGTTGCAAGAATAATGGAAGTTAATGTTATATGATCTTAGAGATTCGGTTTCAGAATCCCAATGGCCAAATACATAAAATTAAATGGTAATGGGTATTTATAGGACTCGAGCCCACATAAAATTTCTAGCTAGAAAAAGTTTCATCTCATTCATGAAATATTTACATGTATAAAGAAGTATGGACTTGCACGACATCAAAAGTTATGGACTTTCATAACTCCAAGTTGTGAAATTTTTTCCATGTTACTCCATAACTACTTCTATCATTTATATTCATTGAAGACTTTCATGCCCATGAAACATTGGGCTCACATGATGCCGTAAGTTACAGACTTGTGTGATGGGGCTTGCGTAAGAGTATATCCAAATCTTTTGTAGAATTGAAACTTCAAATGACCATATCATTTGATCTATAAATCTGTTTGGGCTCCATGAATAGTGAAATCAAAGACTGAGAAAAAAATACACCCCTAGATACTGGGTTACCTCAAAGAAGACGAGGATACAAATTTCCCAAAAGATACATAAAAATGTATTTTTTTTACTTTAACACCTTTTTCTTACCAATAGATGCAACACATTAGCTAATCCTAATGGGAGGTTATCACCACCACATCACCAGACTAGGAATTTTTTTTGAATTTAATCCATCCCTTGGTGCATGAGCAGTCAAGTGACACATGAATATCCAATTTTCTTCGTCTTTAGGAATTGTTCATCCTATATCATTATTAGTGAATTTTTTACCATCAACACCCATAATTCCCAATTACTCTATGATTTATTTCAATGTTAAACTGTGTTACCAATAAAATACAATGAAACTATAAAACCTCCTCACAACACCACATAAAACACCAAATTATGACATGTAAACAACTACCAAAACTATAAAATATATTCCATGAAATCCATAACTATACAACAATAGAAACATTCCAAACCTTTTTATACATCATCTAACTATACTACTACCACAATTACCATCACACCTCATCACTATGAACTAACCATAGAAACCAACCCACACCATTCTTCCCATAGAAAAATTACTCTACTTACAGTAATAAACAATATAAAACACAATATAAAAATATTTTAAACAGTCCCATACTAATAATCCTTACATAGTAAATTGTAATTAAGGGTATAATAAATGTCCATGAAACTTTATATATCCAAAAAACCATCTCATAACCCATATTAAATGATTAAAAATTTATTATAAGTGATCATAATATCATAAGGGAAGAAAGAAAAGGTTTTCATAACAACAACATCAACCATGAAGTGGTAATATTTGAACAGTAAAATGGACTCAATAAAATAACATGTGAAACACCCCTTTCCCTTTAAATTTATTAGTTAGCTTCATTATCTTCCTTTGGTTAATTCAAACCATTCACTCAATGAAACTAATATCAAAAAAATCCAAAAATTATACATAAATATGTAAGATAAGTCTTGAATCCCCTATATTGATTAAATATTATAAATATTCAATGAATTGATGAGGAAAAACTAAGGATTATGTGCCTTCAAACATGAAAGGAACCTCTATATGATCTAATCACAATACACTTCCATTAATAACTCAAACAAACCCTAACCAATATTTAAATAACCTGCTACCAAAAACCCATGAAAATAAGAAAAACTCTAATTTTGGGAGAGGAATAAGAATAAAGAGTAGAAAATATCCTTGAATCGATAAAGAATACAAAGTTTGAATCAAGTGGTTATAGTACATAAGAAAATTACTAAATAGATATAAACATGGTATTGGATTCAACTAGGGTTTGGGGAAAAGAAATAAAGTAGAATCAAAGGAGGCATTGTCCCTTATTTATAAAGAGAACTCAACCAAACTCCACCATAGCAAGGTGAGTTCCAAAACAACTATTTTAGACAGGTTCAAATCCAAATATGAAATACTATCTATTTTAAATGGTTATATCTCCCCAAATATCATGATTTTTTCAACTAATTTAAAAATTGGCTTGACCACCACTATGGTACGGCGGTACATAAAATTATTGTATCGACCTCAAATTGGAATCCTTTCAAAAACCACCATAGTGAAAATGAACCACTCTCACCATTTATATATTTTCCCCATGACTGAACTTCTCTATGTTATCATAGGAATACAATGTATTGGCTCTATAACCAAAAAAATGAGTGTTACACCCTTCCCCTTTTCAGACATGAATTTCCCTTGATTACTCTAGGAGTCAAGATTAGAAAAATGACCAACTTCATGACATGGGAGGACTAAAAAATAAACCAAAATCCAAAATAGCCAAAACTACTCAACTATACCTAAAACACCCAACTAATGAGATCTTTTCTTGACCACTCCCTCCAAATCAATCAAAATATTCTCAAAATGGTAGTTTTGTTCCTGATTATGACAAAAATCTAACTATCACCACCAAATAATCTCTAAAACTCTCACTTGATACTTCTAACTCCCAAAACAAGTAAATTAAAAGTCTAAAAAGATCTGTTCTATTAAATTATATACCTCTGAAAAATTATCATCCTTAAGAATAAAAATAAATCTCAAAAGAAACAAAAAACTCCAATATCCTCTAGAGATGCCTTTCAAATCCGAGAAACACCACCATCTGAACACAAACACAAAAAAATGGGGAAATGATAATAAATTATATTTAAAACGAAGTTTGTCAATATAGAATAATAATTAATAACAAATTTGGACATTGAGCGCACATTTGTGACTCAGGATCCCATGTACTCTCTTTCGAGCCACCACGCTTACAAAAATATATGAACCAAGGGAATAATGCACCAACACAACACTATCTCCCGATAATTTTGAATCTCAACTTGATAATTCATGAATGTTGCATCATCATCCGCAAAAAAACATTCCCCAATAAATGAAATGGGAATCATTGTGATGATATCAATAAAGATACAACACCTAGAAGACATTATGGATCTGATCAATATGTATAGGAAGAACTGATTTTCCACATTATCAATGTGCTCTAACACCTTTAAAGGACTAATAAACTAAAGGTAAAACTTACTTTCTTGGAAAAACTTCTACTACCCCTAATAATGGCAAATGTTTGGGAAAATGATCTCTAAAATCAAACTCTAGATGCCTCCTATCATATCAGCATAATACATATAATGGTCTTGCACTGCCTTCTTGATCGTGCTCTACGCCACATCTAATCAATGTACCGCTGAATGTCTTACCTCAGTCTATCAAAATGGATAGCTATAAGAAAACCCATTTAATTACTTTAATGTATATATAAAAATGGATGAGTGATAGATATTATTATAAGAAAACTCAACCAAAGGAAAATGATTCACCCATGAACCTCTAAAATCCACAACTCATTCAAACAATATATCCTCTAGAATCTGAATTGTCCACTCTATTTGAGCATCTATCTGAGGATGAAAATAATTAATAAATCATAACTGAGATCCAAAATCTAACAATAGTTATCATTAATCTTATGAAGCTAAACATATACCCCAATCAGATATGATGGTTCTTAGAATCCCATAAATCTATATTATCTCATTCATATACCACCTCTCCAAATCCTTCACAACACTTGAATACTCATTCACCTAGAAATGATTCAAATTCATCAACCATACCTTAATCACCCATATAACATCACATATTCCTTGGGATCGCAGAAAACCAATGATAAAATCTATCAAAATGTATTTCCACTTTCACTAAGGTTCATTTAGTGGTTGTTTTAAACCTTTTAGAACATGATTCACTAAATTCACCTACTGATAGACCAAATATCTTGACACAAACTCTGATACTAACCATTTCATCCCCAACTACTAGGATTAAATCCTCAAGGTACAATACATCTTCGATATACTTAGATGAAAAACCAAGGGTGATCTATGGAACTCATGAATACCCCTTCTAGCATAGTTGATAGAATGAATAAATTCCCACAAAACAACACCTGATGATTATAATCCTCTTGTAGTACTCAGTGGATCATTAAGACTCTTGAGAGGGTGAATCAAGTTTCATATTTTTAATCAGTTTTGTTTATTTTAGAATTATACTATCTTGCATTTTAAACTCTGTCACATTATGAGATATTGATATATTGATGTATGTGAAAACCTCAACTCAATATGTCAATGTTGAATAGACAATAACAACAAAAATAGATGTTTTTATAATTTTTAGTCTCAATGTGATCCTAATTCTTACCTCGTACATGTGAGATATATTCAGTAGTATAAATAAATTTTAATAAATAGTAAATATATATCCTAAAAATGTAATAGATAATCTCTATAAATACCTGACAAACAATCTCCCAAAACACCAAACCACTAGTGAATACAAAAGACTAACTCTCAGTGAGTTCATTATATTGGCTCCCACTAATTGATGAAATGTCAAAAGAATATTTTATCTACCTCCTAATGGGGTCTTTATAATTCCTCTATGTAGTTCTTTAATGGTACTTCTAGACTCATCCTGAAATAGTTCTTCAACCATGACTATCTCATGATGTAGTATGTGTGTTGGACCTGCTCTCCTTCAAGTCCACACATCCTGATCCTTTCCCAAGGGTGTATATATTAATGTCCTTTCTCAAAATATCTCCTAAAAAAAATTTATATCACAAGTAGTGGGAATTAGTTCATACCTTTAAATTACTTCTTAAATTCAACACATAAGTAATCATATTGGCCACCTTCTCCTTTAATTTATAAAGAAATCCTAAATCCAACCAACTTCTATTTTTTTCTTCTTTAACTGAAAATATTTATTTAGTATGATAGAATGGTAAAAGGTTGATTACCTCTTATCATATCATCTTCATATCTTACCATATTAATATTCATAGAATTATCATGGATTATATTTCCTTATTTTGAATAAATAAAAGTGCAATAAATGTGGAATTATTCTCTTATATTTATTCAAATTTGAGTCAAGAATTTTATTTAAATCCCTTTAAGAATTTTTTTTCATCCTAATGTGATATTAAAACTATCTCATATTTAAACTTCTTATCATATCTCATATTTATTCAAATTTGGTTACGAAAAAATTAATTAAAAAAATTGGTTAATAAAGAAAATGTAATCCCCCTATGAAAAGAAGTTACTTAATGTAAGAAGATAGGTTTCAAAAAAAATTAATATGGAAAATTACTATATGATTATCATTCCTAACTTTTGTTTAATATATTCAAATCTATCAGAGGGTAAATATTTTTTAAAAATATCATCAAGTTGATCTTGCATTCTAATAAATTGAATAATGATATCTCTATTAAGTGTGTGATCCCTAATAAAGTGATACCTAATATCTATGTGTTTTGTATGGGAGTTATGTGCAATGTTTTTTCTTAGTGAAATGGCACTAGTATTATTGAACAATATCTATGTTTTGGTAAAACTAATTTCATAGTCTATGAGTGTGTGTTGCATCCACAACACTTGGGCACAACAACTTCCAGCTGCTACATGTTCAGCTTCATCAGTGAAAAGTTCTACTGAGTTTCACTTCTTGAATGACCAAGAAACTAATGAATCTTCTAATAAATGAAAATTTCTGGATGTTCTTTTTCTATCCATTATAAATCTACCAAAAACAGCATCCAAAAAACTTTTTAAAACAAAATCATTTCTAGAAGTATAGAAAAGTCCTAAATCCATGGTTCCCTTTAAATAGCAAAAAATTCTTTTCACTACTTTTAAATGATATTACTTTGGATTATATTGATATCTTGCACATAAGAATACTAAAAAAATTAAGTCTGGATGACTGGATTTAAAGTATAGTAAACTTCTTATCATACCTCTAAATGATGTTTGATTTACTGGTTTCCCATCTTCATCCAGATCAAGAGAGTTTGTGGTACCGATTAAAGTACTTATACTTTTAGTGTTGTCGTATCCATACTTTTTAAGAAGATATTTAATATACTTATATTGAGATATATAAGTTCCTTCTGGTTTTTGAGAAATTTGAAAACCTAGGAAAAATGTTAACTCACCCATCATACTCATTTCAAAATCAGATTTCATTAGTTTCAAAAATGAATCAGTTAATGATAGCTGAGTTGAAACAAATATAATGGCATTAACATAAATTTTAATAATAGAAACATTTTTCTTATCTTTATTTATAAAAAGGGTTGGATCAGCAGTTCCATTAACATAATTTTTTTGCAAAAAAAATCTTATATGTCTATCATACCAGGCTCTAGGGGATTTTTTAAGTCTATATAAATATTTCATAAGTTGAATAACATGTTCAGGATGTTTTGTGTCTTCAAAACTAGGAGGTTATTCAACATAAAATTCCTCTTGAACATATCCGTTAAGGTAATCAAACTTTACATCCATTTGAAAAAGTTTGAAATTAAAGAATACTAGAAAGGCAAGTAAAAATTGAATAGATTTATGTCTAGCTACTAGAGCATAGTTTTATTCATATTTTATTCCTTCTTATTGATTATAGACTTTAGAAACTAATCTATCTTTATTTCTTACTATGGTTCCATTTTCATCACATTTATTTCTAAAGACCCATTTTACTCCAATTATAGATGTTTACTTAGGTTTTTCAACCAAGTTCCAAACTTTGTTCCTTTCTAATTCATTTAGCTCAACTTGTATGGCTTTAATCTAATCATCATCACCTAAAGATTCGTCAGTGCTTTTTGGTTCTAATTGGGAAAGTAATGCTAGATGTTCTACTTCATTTCTTAAGGAACTTATAATCCTTACAGGTTGATTTACATCACTAATGATACTATCACTGGGATGATTCTTAAAAAACAACTAATTTGGGTTTTATAAAACCTGTTCATTAATATATGGTAGGAAATATTCTAGGGTTAATGCTTTAGAAATATTTTCTTGAAAATTTTACTTATTAGAAGAATCTTCTATTAATGGTTGATCATCGGTTTTTAAAAACACATCTGAATATGTAGGTTGGGATTGTTTAAAAACAAAAGGATTAGTTTCATCAAAATTAATATGCATTGTTTCTTCAATAGTACAAGTGTTTTTATTAAAAACTCTATAAGCCTTAGAAGTAGTGGAGTATCCAAGGAAAATTCCTTCATCAGAAATGGGTGAAAATTTATTCAAGTTATCTTTAGTATTCAAGATGAATACTTTGCAACCAAATACTTTGAAGTAAGATATTCTAGATTTTCTATAGTTCCATAATTCATAAGGTGTTTTGTTAAGAAAAGGTTTGATTAAGACTCGATTTATAGTATAAAAAGCAGTATTAATAGCTTCAGCCAAAAAGTATTTAACAATAGAATATTCACTCAACATGGTTCTAGTTATCTCTTGAAGAATTAGATTTCTTCTTTCAACAACACCATTCTATTGAGGAGTTCTTGGAGCTGATAAGTTATGAGTAATGACTTTTTTACTACAAAAAGTTTCAAAATCTGAATTTTGAAATTCTCTTCCATGATCACTAGGAATAGTTATCAAAGGAAGGTTTTTCTCATTTATAAATTGGGATCTAAAAGTTTTTAAATAAGAAAAAGATTCATAATTCTTTTCTAGAAAATAGACCCATGTAAATCTAGTGTAATCATCAACTAAGACAAATACATAATATTTGCCTCCAATACATACAGTTTGTGTTGGAACGAAAAGATCCATATGCACTAACTGTAATGCATCAGATGTTGAGACATCACAAATTGATTTAAAACTTGATTTATGTTTCTTTACATATTGACAAGGATCACAAACTTTTGAAAAAACAAATCTAAGCTCAGGTAGATCCTTAACACATCTTTTCTTTGAGAGTTTTCATAGATTCCTAAGGTTACAGTGTCCTAAACTTCTATGCTGTAACCAATATTGATCTTCCATTTCACTAAGTCAAGGTATATCTTGGATCCTAATATATTTTAAGTTTAGTGTGTATACATTCTCTTTCCTATGGGAAGAAAGAATAAACTCTTCCTTGTAATTGTGTACTAAGAATTTATCATTCCTAAAATTCAAAAGGTAACCTTCATCAAAAAATTGACTTATGATAAAGAGGTTTTTTTAAGACCCTTAACAAATAAAGCATTTTAAATCAAAGTTTTTTCAAGAAGAATAATGTTACATATATGAACAATTTATCCCTGATCATTATCTCTAAAAGATACTTTTCCTTCTTTTGTCTTGATAATATTTTCAAAGAAGTTTTAGTTACCAGTCATGTACCGAGAACATCCACTATCCATGTATCATGTATTTCTATTGGCACTTTCTTTATTTTCCTAAGAATAAAAGAGTTAGACATTCGGAATCCAAACTTTCTAGGATCCAGAAATCTCAGAAAGTAAAATTTTAGGAACCCACTTTTTCATAGAAAAATAATCTTTATTAATTCCTAAAGAATGATATTTGTTTAAAGAATAATTTTTCTACCAATTTCCACCACACTGAAATTTGTTACAAAATAGAGCACTTTGGGGAAAAAATAATTATTACTAAAAACATTTTCGAATGAGTATAACTAAATCTAGAATTATTTATTAAAGGAATAATTTGGGAATAAATCTTGTCAAAGTTTTACTTACCATAGGTAAACATTGATATGAATTTCCTTAAGGAAAATATTTTTGACTTTAGTTTAATAACCAAGTTCTTATCCTCGATGTTATTAGTTTTAGAACTAGAGTTAGCCTCTAAAATATTTTTCTTTCAAATAAAATTTTCAAGATCCTTAAAAAGTTTATCTTTCTTAGAATTAACTTCCTAAGTTTTTTAGACATAATTTTAAAATAAAAAAAAATCTAATCAGGATCTTTAGAAAGATATATTACTTCTTTAGTTAAAACTGAAATTCTAGAATTTTATTTATCTAACTTATTTTTTATCTTACAATTATCATTCTCAAGAAGTTTAGAAATATAAAAACTTCTTCAAATGAAGGTAAGGTATTATCTTCTGATAAGGAATATTCATCATCTAAATATTCATAATATTCTTCATTAGAAAAATTTTAATTTAAAGACATATTGGTTAAATATTCATCATTGTGTACCTTATCCATAAGACAGTGATTTTCAGTAGATACTTAGGCTATAAGACCAATATTCTTCTATCCAGAAGACTCATACTCTGAGGATTCATCAAATGAGTCACCACTACTAGCACTCCATGTATCATTAGGCTTCAAGACTTTCTTAGCCTTAGACTTGTAATACTTATTTTTGTTTCTTTTATAATGTCTTTCCTTCCTATATTTTCTCTTAAGCATAGGACAATCAGGTCTGATATTTCCAGCCCTTATACATTCATAATAGGTTACTTCAGAATCTTTCTTCTCTTTTTTTGTCTTTCTTCTTATATCTGTAATTAAAATCTTTTTTCTCACTATATTGTTCATCCTTTGAGAAAGATTAGCTAATTCATTCTCCGATTGATCACTATCACTTGATTTGGATATAACAAAAATTTTCTTGGCTTTAGATCTGGTTACTCTTTCAGGAGTCTTTGCTTTTGATGTAGTAGTGAAAGTTACACTTCCATTACCTTCTTCTTTTTGTTAAAATCATTCTCTCTTCATTCTAGTTCCATGCTTTAAAATAGTTCCAAATTACTCATCAAGAGTAATTTGAGAGACTTTTATATTCTCATCGATAGTTATTCTTTTTTATTCCCACTCATTTGGAATAATATCAATTATCTTGTCCACATGAGCTTCATCATTAATACCTTTCTCTCCCATAAATTATAGACTATTGACAATGGTCATAAATCATTATTATACTTTACAAATAGGTTCTCTATATGGAAATAAAAATCCATGATATTTTTCTCTCAACATTTCTCCTCCAGTCTCTATCACTTTTGAAGTCCCAAAATGAGTAACCTCAATTTTCTTCCAGATGCAGTTGACAGATTCACAAGAAGAAATTTGACCATATATATTCCTGGTTATGGAACACAACAAAGTATTGTGTACCTTGTAACTTAGTTGATATTTATATTTTTCTTGATTGGTGAAGGTTCTGACTTCCTTTCCTGGAATTTTGTAATCTCTAGTAAGAATTACAAAATTGTCCACTCTAGTATTAATGACAACAGTCTTCATTTTATCTCTCTAGTACTCATAATCATTTCCATAAAAAAATAAGTGGTTTGGTATGATTTATATTCTCAATGGAACCAATATTCATTCAAACCATTCTACAAGAAAATATATTTCCACAAAAACTTGTTAATAGAAAAGTTTATAAACAGAGATAAAAATATCTAAGAAAAACTTGAGCAAGAAAATTTATAACAAGGAAAACTTGAGCAAGAAAACTTATATGTAAGTATAAGTATTTTAGAGACCTACTATGATCTCAATTGTAGGATCAAAATAGTTTATGTAGATGCTCAATTACAATTGGGGGTGAATTGTAGGTTTAAAAACTTTCATTTTTAACCATAAGGAAAACTATGTTTAACAAAGTTAAACAAGGTAAATTCACAAAACCTCTTTTAGTTCTAAGAAACAAACTTGCTTAGGCTCCAGAAATATGAATCTGGAAAATTGAAACTTGAGAACAATTTTCTTAAAGGAAGATTCTACCTTAAATAATATAAAATCTTATCTATCAAAGTAAGTAAAGGACAAGAAATTATAAGAAAGTTATACTTTATTCCTTTATCTAAATGAAGTGGAAATAAAACCTGAAACAATAAAAGTAACAAGTAGAAAATATTTTAACCTAAAGAGTAGGGTATCCAACAACCTTGGATAAAGGTCCCTTGATTTATACTTTCAAGAAAGTCTTCCTTACCCACACCAGGGTAATACCTTGATAGAAATATTGGAATCTGTCTTGCTATCCCCGCAAGCCCTCAAACTTTAAGGTAGTTGGAACCTCTGTCTTCCTATCCCCATAAGTCCTCAAACATTAAGGTAGTCAGTGCCTCTATCTTTATATCCCTGGAATCCCTTAATTACACTCAAAAACAATCAGAATTGCACGAATCAAGATGCATAAGATGTTCAGAGTGCACAAAGCATGAGATTATCTATCTCTAGAAATCACTTCATAGCATGTAATCTCTAGATTGATGGAATGGAAATGAGATCATTCAAATGATCTCCTATTTTTGGAAAAACTTCAAAGGTCATCTCCCTCATCTAATTGTCATATTTTTTCATGAATCTCATAGGGACATGTATACGTGTCAATCAACCAATGGTTAGTTAGAAACAAATTTCACGACATCGTTCCATAATAATAGCATGTTTAAGGAAAAATGAATTATCTTAACCAAATATATTTTTCAGAGTCTAAGAAATAAAAAAATTTGGAGTCCAACCAAATAAAAATTCAGATTCTATAAGACATGGATATTCAGTTTTTGTTTTAAAAAGAATCCAGAATCTGAATTATATAGATTCCAGAGTTTGAATTCCAATAAATTCGGAGTCTCAATTATGAGGAATTTAGAGTCTAAAGTATGAGGAATTCGGAGTCTCAATTCTGAGGAATTCAGAGTCTAAATTTTGAGGAATTAGAAGTTTGAATTATGATGAATTCGGGGTCTGAATTATGAGGAATTTGGAGTCTAGATTATGAGGAATTCAGAGTCTGAATGATAAGTAATTCGGAGTCTAAATTCTAAGGAATTTGGAGTCTAAATTATGAGGAATTCAGAGTCTAGATTTTGAGGAATTTGGTGTCTGAATTCTGAGAAATTTGGAATCTGAATTTCAGAGAATTCAGAATCTAAATTATAGAAAATTCAAAGTCTGAATTTCAGAGGATTCAGGATCTAAATTTCATAAAATTCGGAAACTGAATTTTATAGAATTCAGAGTCTAAATTTTAGAGAATTCAGAGTCTAAATTTTAGAGAATTCAGAGTCTAAAAATATAACACTCTTTATCCAAGGAACTATTAGATTTTGAGGTTTTTCATAAGAATATTGATTTTTAACTTAGTAATAAAATGAGTTTCATTTAGAGAGATTATAAAATAGGACAATGAAAACAAATGTAAGGATAAAACTTTTCCTTAGAGAAAGGAAAATTTCCTTAATAAAATAATCTTTAGGGAAATATGATTTTCCTTAAGATAAAGTGTTTCTGATTTTCAAAACATAGAGGAATGGAAAATTCATAAGGAAACTTTATTGAATAAACATCGACCACAAAATCATGCTCTAGAACCCCAGTATAGGTCGTCATTCATAGAGATATCATGGTATCTTGGATGTATCTATGATTTCATCTCTCAAAAGTCCAATACTAAAAGAAAAGACCATGAACCATATCCATTGAGTTCCGAGAGAGATTAGTGAACCTTAATTAATACTCATCCATAGTCGTACTACCCTTCTAAAGTTGTAGAAGATCCTATATACACACAACCCTCAACATAGCTGGAGAAAACTTCTATTTTAAAAGGCAATCAAAATATGACCATGAAAGAGTCCCATCATCATATAACTAGGTCACCAATCCCCACCATTTCCTTACATATCCATGGATAAGTCTTGATAATAGTACCAACATATGATCTGTATATGTCCTGATAAGATGGAAAACCCAAATCACTTCCCAAGCCATTCCTTAGCTACCTGTGGGCCGGGCTCACCTTGGAACCTGATGGGTTTCTATCACTAAAACTCGGGAATCACGCTCACCCCGCACACCTTATCCATTAGTACTATTATTACCATATGATATTCAACATTTGGTGGTATAAATGGTGCACCAACTAGAGGGAACACCTTCTGAATAGGTCCACTTATCGAAGCCTCATCACAGAGGGGATCATTCTCATGGTCAAGCTTCTGAATCCTAGTTGTAAAACATCATGGAGGAATCCTAAAATAGATAATATGTTCCATGGTCAGTGAAAATATTTGGAGATATGACTCAAGGACATAGAAAACACAACTCATTCCTATATTATGCATGTACGAATGTTTTCCCAAAAACCAGTGTCTACATGTACCGATTCGAAAGGTTGGTGATTAGAGTCTTGGTGTATGGATACATCGACCACTAAACCAACACTAGAGTCCCTGACCTAAAATCTGAACTTGATACACATAACATTGTTGCCCCAAACCAATCTCACATACTCTGGTCCAAAGGTGGAACTGACTCCTCTGATACCACTCTATCACAACCCATCACAATGGGGCCCTTTTCATGACTATGCCATGCCCATATCCAATAGACAAGGGGCAAGAGACTAGTGTTGAGTAGGCATATCACTCACATGGGAGGACTTATCATAAAGTACATGTACACACACACAAATATCCAATCCCATAGAATAATGAAATGTAAAACAACTGGTAAACCATGCATGCATATATCTAAATCCCACCATTAGAGTATGACAACAAGTACTAGAAAGAAAAAGGGAAAAATACAATCCCATTATAAATACACTCAAAACAAGTCCATCATGAATGTATAAAAGGGGAATATTATCAATTTAACTATAGGAAAACACCTCGTTCTATTTAGATCACTAATATCTACCTGGTCCTGGTCCCTTTAGGATTTCATCAAAATTTCTATCATCTGTATAAGACATGAAATGTGTAGGAAAATCCCATGATGGGGTTCATATAATAACACCCAGTAGGACACCCCAAAATAATTAAGCATATAACATCAAGAATAACAGTCATATTATCATAGGTATATGTCTACAACACATATAAAAATGATATATAGATATAATCAACAAAGACACACAGTCTCTAGGAAAATTCACAACCATAATTACATCCTAGGATTCTGGCTAAATTGTTCCACATAGCACTCATTAGGGAGAACACACTCCCAAAGTTAAATAGCACTGATGGAATCCGTACATGATTCTACGATCATCGGTTATCTCCATAAAAATTACTTGATGTATGTTTGAATAGAACGATACACAGATGAGGATCACACCCAAGGCCATGGGGTATGACAACAACTCGATCTAAAATTACCCACTAAGTAGAGGATCGATGCCCACACATTGTTGGTCATGATGATACTAAGAACTCCACCTAGGAAAAAATATGATGATAGAGGATCTCACTCTAGGCCTCATAGAAGGATTCCAACAACTCTATCTAAGACTGAAGCCCCTCCAAAGGGATCACCATACAATGTATAGGACATGATTCCATACCTACCCTTTGGGAATGGATCAATGCAATACACCCTAAAGATAATTTTCCAACCTGAAGAGGACAAGGGATCTGAGTTATATTGGAAGGAGTACATGACATGTATTGGCAGTACACAGTGTGTTCTTCTGGGATCGGGTCTTACACATGTATCACAACCTATGCCCATATATGTGTCTAAGTAAACAGAATTTAAAAGGCCATATAATCCTAATAGTGTCTATGTTCAGCTGGCAGTTTTAGTGTATGGCTAGCTGTGACCATTCTCATGCCCATGTGCCTTCCCAGGTACACGCCGAGCTACACAGTAAGGGTCAAATTCCATGTGATAGGGGTTACACATCATGTAATATTTAAATTTCTATAGAAACCCTAATGTAACATAGGGGTCCCATGTGGTGTGTAACGTCATAATAAATGTCATGTTCTATGAGAATTCATAGAACTGTGGGTTCTTTCTCCAAGTACACCCATGACACCATCGACTCCGGTTCCACTATAGAACTCATTGGTAAGGATTTGGTCCGACTGAGCCTTGTCATCACTGCTCTCCAGAATTCGACCATCGAAACTGCTTGAGAAATGCATGGATACACCATCTATAGCCACTCCATCAAACTAAAATGAACACTAATTATAAAAAATATCTTGATCCATCATCATGATCATCGTAGCTTGATATCATCATCAATCCAAACTTGGATCTACAATAGAAATTCATTGTACTAAGAAACAGGTGTGAAATGATTTTTTATCCAATATGTGTTAAACCACAAGCCAAATAAATTTCCCACAATGAATGAAAAAAAGAGGTAGAAATCCAAGAAACATGAAAAATGGGAAGTAACTTTATATATGTTTAGTTTTCCTCAATCTGTTTCCATTAGAATTAAAAATTAAGATCAAAATTAAACAAAAAATTCTCCCAATAATCCCTTCAGATAATCACTTATCCATAGTTTGACAGATCCATGAATCAATCTATTGGTTGATTGATTTGTTTTCATCATAGACTAAATAAATAGTGAAAAACCTAAATAAAACAATGCCCTTCCTTGATTTGGATGGATCACTAGATAAGAATGATTTCATGTTGTTTTCATTTACGAGATCCTCGAGTTCCGTCACACACTGATCGATGATCCATGATTCAATTGTCACTTGACAATATAAGATCCTCTAAATCTCTCTCAAAAATCTCCAGGGTTATGTGGCTAACCCTTGGATTTTTCTATAGAAGATTATATATAGAAAATGTGTTAGTTCATTGAAATTAATTAAATATATTAATTTATTCAATTAATTTATTTTAAACGTATGCCCATGACCGTGACGAACCCAAATTTCTAATGTGATCCATGGTTATATCACGCTAAGGGTAAAACCCATGCTCTAATCTCAACGACGACCACCGATTTTCAATCTAAGAATACATTTATATTTTATTCCAGCTTTCCTGGAAATCTGAGTGTGAATGTATTAAATATATTAAATTTATTTTAAAAATTAATTATGCGAACATTGGGCCTCAGAATATCTTGTCGTCTCCATGCTTATCTCTAAAAATAATCCATATAATATTCCAAAAAAATACATGAAAAATTGAATTTGTTTAAATATTGGTACTTAATTTAGTATTATGACTTCCCTAATGTAAATATTAGAAAGTTATTTGAGAAATAAATCTTATTTAATGGAAATAAAATGTGCGGACATTGTAAAGTGATTCACTATAACCCAAATATCATTTTGGCCTTTTGATGTATTGGGGAGTCCTATAAAAAATCCATCATAATGTCTAAATATTTCCATACTTTTTCTGGTAATGGTTGTAACATTCACTTAATATTTGGTTGTTAATCCATAACTTACTGGAACAATAAACATAAATTTACATATTTTTTAATCTCCCCCTTCATGTTATCCCACCATATGTTTTTATTTAGATCTTCATACATATTCAAGATTCCTCGATGGATTGAGAAGGATGATATACGTGAACCATCAAAAAGTTTCCTTTTAGGTTTATTCTTTAGGGGACATATATTTGGGTTCCAAACCTTATAAATCCATATTTATCAAACTTGAACTCTGAATATTTATTTCCTTCTTCTATAGCTCCACAAAATCTTTATGGGCTTATTTTATCTTCATGTGGATGGATAATTGAGCCTTAATTTGGGAACGATAATATTTATCCCCTTACCTTATGATTTTAAGATTCATCCCTCTAAAATCAATTAGTATTGGTTTTTTTAACCCTAATTATGGATAACAAAGCATAATATTTCCCACTCAGAGAATTAGCCACCTTATTTTCCTTCCCTATGTGATAATTCATTGAGAAAGCATAGTCTTTGATCAATTCCAACCATTTTATTTAGATAATTTTTAACTACTTATATGAGAATATATATTTAAAACTATTTAGTTCATTATATGTATTACACTTCTCACCATAGAGATAACACTACCAAATATTTAATGGAAATATCACTACTTCTAGATCTAAATCATGCTTCAAGAAATTTTGTTCATGAGTTTTTAATTAATGTGAGGCATATGAAATTACCATATCATTATATACGTAGACGAATCCTAATTATTTATTCATAACATCACTATATATTTCAAACCCTTCCCCACTATGGGGTAATGTAAGTACAAGTGCAGTGAGAAACCTCTTCATTATTTCCTTAAAAAAATTCATATTCATTTTTCCAAAGGAACATAATTTAATTTTGTGATAACCTAGTTAATCAATTTGATAGCCATGATAAATTTCTCAAAAATCATAGATATTATTCAACTAACTCAATAAAAGTATGGATCTCAGTTACTATGGTTTATTTGTCCCATTTTTAAATAACTTCTTACCTTGGAAGATCTATAATTATTTCATTACTTGTGATTACATGAAACAAGAATTATATAGTCAATAAGAAGAATTCACACTTTCTAAATTTGTTATACAATTTCTCCTTTTTTAAGGTCTTCAATGTAATCCACAAATTATATTCATGTTATTCCTTGATCTTGAAATATATGATAATATCTTCCTTTAAGACAAGAAATAATTAATCAAAGTAGTCTTTAAGACTCTATTCATTAGATCCATGATGATGGTGGGAAAATTTTTAAGTTATAATGGAATCACTGTGAATTCTTATTGTCCATACCTCATTCAGAAAGTTTTATTGGAAATATCCTCCATTTTGACCCTTAATTTATGATATGCTTATCAAAAACTAGTATTTGATAAGTATTTATCTCATTTGAGTTAATTTAATCGATAATCAATATGAGGTAGAGTATACATTTCCTTCATCATGATTTTATTAAGCTCATGATAATCTATGAAAAGATGAATTGATCTATCCTTATTTCTAACAAATAGAGCTGGTTTACATCAAGGTGAATCACATGAGCATATAAATACATTTTCCAGGTTATTTAGAAGAATATTCTTTAATTATTCAAACTCAACAAGGAATATTCTGCAAGTACTCTTCGAGATAGGAATAGAGTTGGGTATGAGTTTTATCAAAAACTCAGACTCATTTTCTAGGGTAAGACTAGGAAGTTCATCAAAAAATATATCATTATATTATTTCAAAAAAGGCATGTTCTTAATGTTGACTTCCACCCTAATAATTTGATCTTGAAAACCATCATTATTGGGAATTAAGACCTATATTTTATAATTTTCTTCCAAATTGATTTTAGTATTAACCTTATCTTGATATTTAGGATTATTTGGGAAATGATACAATATTTATTTATCTAAAAAATTTATATGTTTTCTATATAGTGAAGGCCAATCCATACCCATTATTATGACAAATTAAATAAGTGAAGAAGAAATATACTCATATGATGTATCTTTCCATAATTTTTTATAATATAAGCGTTATATATCTTATATGTGGTCATCGTGATGCTATGTGTTTTAATAGATAGTTCAATATCGAAATCTTGTGTTGGTGAAACAATATTCATAGAAAACTTCCACGATATGAAAGAATTGGGAGAACTATAATCAAATAAGGAATTTACAGATCTAGAGTGGAGAATGGGTGTACCTTGAATCACTCTACTATCATGATCCACTTTAACATTAGTGAAAGGATACACTCTTACTTATACCATTTGTTTAGTAGGTTATTGGTGTTTATTATCTTCATTAGCTATAGAGTAAGGGAATTTATTTGTGTAATGAACAAACTATTTGAATTTGAATCATTGATGTTTGGGTAGCACTTTTAGTTGGAAAATTATTTTCTAATGTTTCATTAACTATCCCATTCATCACATTGAGAAAATGGATAGATTTATGGAAAATATTCCCACACATGAAACACATGTTCCTTGTAGGAAATTACTTGAGTGCTTCCTCCCAAATTTTTGACTTGTTGGAAGTTGGAAATTCATTACCCTATTTGACTTATTATCATATATTCCATGATACTCTAATTTTCTTTTTCTCTTTCTAGAATAATTAGAGTGACTAGTTTCTATCTCCACCTTAATCTTAGATCCAAAAATCTCTATATATCATGAGAAGTCTCTTATGGATAATTATTTTTAAATACATTGCTTTAAGCCTCAAATGAAATGATTTATTTCATTATCATGATCAAAGATAAAACCAGAGGCATAACTTATGATCCTCATGAAGTTTTCTTCATAAGTGTTAATGGATTCATCAATAATTTGTTTTAAATTCAAGAATTATCTCACTATCTTCATGTGAAGAGTTCAAGGAAAATACTTGGTGAATAATACTTTCTTTAACACCTTTTGTTCTACTGAGTCTACGTCCTCCTTTTTGTATTCTTAATATGAGTCCACCATGGGTCATCCCCACATTTCCAATGATAAATATATAGAAAAACCTTTTATTTTTTTGAGCATTATAGAACAAAAAATAACTTTTACATTACATTAATCCATTTATTAGTAATAAGTATATTGGAAGAGTCACTTAAGGAGTTTGGACACTACCACATGAAATATGTAATAACTTGGTTTTTCTATAAGGTATGGATCCATTAAAATTTTGCTCTAATTATTTTTCCTGGACCTATTATGGATTCCTAATGATTTCATGGATTCTTTGTGGTTGTTTGAGGAGTTTTCTAAGCTTGGAATCCCGATTGGTGAAGAAAATCATTGGGTCGCATGGTTAGTCATAACCATGTGACCGAGCCTTCACGGTTTCCCCTAACCACATAGGGTATTTAAAAGGGATGATCAACATTAATGTATTACCCTAACCATATTCCTAGGGCCTCACACTTTTTTGGGTTGTCTGTAACTTTTTAATAGATCCACATAGCACGGTTGGCGCATAGTTTCTCAAACTGTGCGACCTAACCGTGATGGTCCCCTCTTGAGGCAGTGGGTGGTGCATGGTTGGCGCATGGTATATCTTTTCAAATATGTCTTTCCTGATGATTTTTCTAGATTCTATACTAATATAGAGGTATATTTTTTGATCAAAAACATTCCAGTAGAATCTCTAGTTTTCATTCCTCCATACAGGATGGAACCTAATGAGCTCCATGAGATCAAGAGATAATTAGAGGATATATAGTCTAAGGGATTTATCAGACCTGATACTTTATCTTAGTATTCACTCATTATTTTTATCAAGAAGTAGTATGGTACCCTTAATCTATGTGAGGATTGTTGATGGATGAATCAGCTTATGGTTATGAACCAGTATACACTGCCTCAAATAGATGATCTCTTTGACCAGTTTTGAGGAGCTAGGGTGTTCTCAGAAATCATCCTGAGATCGGGTTATCATTAGGTGAAATTTAGAAATTTAGACATACACTATACACATTTTTATATTAGGTATGGTCTTTAAGAGTATCTTGTTATTTATTTTGGCCTTACAAATGTGCCTTCTATTTTCATGGCTTTGATGAATAGGGTTTTCCACCCCTATCTGGATTACTTTGTGATGGTCTTTGTGGAGACATCTTGGTGTATTCTCATACTCATAGAGACGTTGTTAAACATCTTGAGATAATTTTCAATATACTTAGAGATCATCATCTATATTATCATCTTGCTAAGTGTCACTTCTAGATCAAAAAACTCACTTCATGGGTCATATTGTCTCAGAATAAGAAGTATCAGTTTTCCCAAAGAAGGTGAGTATTGTGGTTTCCTGGGAGCATCCCAAGAACATTTTTAATATATGGAGTTTATTGGGGCTGGATAGATACTATAGGAATTTTATACGGGACTTATCATGTCTTTTTTTACATATTACTAGTCTTACAAATAAGGGTGTGAAGTATTTGTGGTCTGAAGAATATGAGAAATACTTTTAGGAGTTGAAAAGAATGTTTACTTATATACTAATTCTGATTCTTCTAGAGCCTAGAAGAGACTTTACAATGTTATTAGATTCATCAGGAATTGAAATAGTTATAGTACTGATGCATGGGGGTAGAGTTATTGTGTATGGATCTTGAAATTTGAGGCATTATGAGAGAAATTACCTGATGCATGATATCGATCTAGTAGTTGTTTTTTTGTCTTACATTTCTAGAGACACTATCTAAAGGGGGTATTTTTTAATGTGTAAGGATGAAAAGAGCCTAAAATATATTTTTATGCAGTGTGAATTGAATCTTAGATAGTGAATATGGGTTTAATACCTTCAGTCATTTGACTTTGAGCTTTCCTATATGCCTTGAAAGGGAAATAAAGCAGTGGATGTGCTGAGTCAAAAAACTCAAGCACATGTCGTACAAGAATCTAGTGATGAATGGAAATTTATGGCCCTATTATCTAAGCTACATATGAAGTTTTATGAGAGTCATGAGTTATCTTTTATAAAAGACTTGATAGATACTTCTTCCCTCCTTGATAGGGTAAAGAGTAGGCAGTTCTCATATTTTTAAGGCTTGGTTCTCTGAGAAAGTATTTCTAGTGCGGACTCACCTCTAGATTAGTCTGTCAATGAAGATGACGTCCTACATATATATGGGCATATCTAGGTTCCTACAGATATAAGAGATGGACTAATGTGAGAGTTCCATGCTTCTCATTGGGCAGTTCATCCATGCATCTCCAATATGTATCGAGATATGTGACACTAGAATTGGTGGCCAGGGATGAAACATCATATAGCAGGTTTTATCACTAGGTGTTCTATATGTTAACAGGTGAAGGCAAGGGACCAGTGACTTGGTATCTTGTTACATCCATTTTTGGTATTGGAAGGGAAATAGAAATATGTTTCTGTAGGTTTTTTATTTTTATTACAAAGGTTGCCTCAAGGAAGTGACATAGTTTGGGTAGTCATGGATAAACTAACTAAGGTAATCCACTTCCTTCATGTTTGAGGTACTTTCTCAGTTGATAATATGGGAAGACTATATGTTTGTGAGATCATACAGCTAAATTGGGTCCCTTATTCTATCATTTTTTGTGGGTATTCTCATTTCACATTGAATTTCTAGTGTGGGTTATAGAGATATTTGGGTACAAATGTGATCCTAAGCACATTTTTCACCCTCAGATTGATGGCCAGTCAGAACAGGTGATACAAGTTTTGGAGGACATGCTCTAAGAATGCATCCTTGATTTTAGTGGTTCTTGGGAAAATCGTATCCCTCTTATCAAGTTTTCTTATAATAATATCTTTCAAGAGACAATTCAGATAGATCTATATGAGGCCTAGTATGGTAGGTCATTCCATTCACCCCTATGCTGGTTAGTGGAGGGAGAGGTGGTGCTACTAGGTCCTCATCTTGTGTAGGATACTTCAAAGTAGATTCTACTAATCAGGAAGCATATGCCTACTACTCAGTCTAGAAATAAATCTTATAACGATCATCATGGTGACCTCTGGAGTTTGAGATCAGGGATCGTGTTTTCTAATGGGTATCACCCAGACTTGTACATAAACAGATACAATGGGAAGGGAATACGTTGAGTCATTTTTTTGGGACTTTTGAGATCTTATATTGAGTCACGATAGTAGCCTATTGATTGTTATTACCTCATAGGTACCATTCCATGCATGACTTCTTCCATGTTTTATAGTTGTTCCATTATCATGTTGAACCATCTCACACTTTTGGTCCTGAGGAGGTTGAGTTAGATATTGATACTTCTTTTGAGTAGTATCTCATAGGCATCATTGACCAGATCATGAAGGATATCCAAGGCCGGTATGTCCCTTTAGTGTGGGTGGAATGGAAGTATGGACAAGTGAATGATGATACTTGGGAGTGTGAGGACAACGTACGTTCTTAGTAGTTGAATTTATTCTTTGATGAAGTTTTTCCACCATTGGAAGAGAACTCAGGGATGAGTTCATTTAAGAGGGAAGACTGTAAGAACCCAATTTTTATATAAGGTATTAATCCTTTAAATTTCAGTTTAATTATTATTCTTGGACCTATTATGAATTCCTAATGAGTTCATGGATTTTTTGGGGGTTTTTGAGGCTTGTTCTGATCTCAAAACTCAGTCAGTGGAGAAAAGCACTAGGACACATGGCTAGTCAAAATCATGAAACCCAACCTACATGGTTTATCCTAACTATGTGGGGAATTTCAAAAGGTTGAGAAGGGTACACAGCTCCCCTTACCATGCTCCCAAGGATTCACACCTATGAGGGTTATATACAACTATTAGCAGAGCCATATATCATAGTTGGTAAACGGTTTCTCAAATTTTGTGTCCTAACTATGTGGGTCCCATCTTGAAGAAGTGTGTGGTGCATGGTTGGTGCATGGTTTGTCTAACCATTTTTAAAAACCATGAGACCTTGAAATGTTTTAGAAAATGTACCATTTTTTCATTAAAAATCCTAATTAACTCGCCCATCCTCTCATTTTCTCCTCTAGCAGACAGAATGAGCTCCCTTGTTTATGTTGGAGCTCCCAAGACTCCTCTTCATAGGTTTTGATCATGTATCATTATCTGAGATCAGATTTTAGAACTATTGTTCTTGTTGGATTCCTCCAGGTAATCTCTTAAATCCTCGGGCTTGTTTCATTGTTATTATTCCTATTATATGTTATATTTTAGTGAGAGATCATATGCCCAATTTTTTCAGGTTGTTGATCCCTTCTTCAATTTTCTTCTAATCCATGCCAAAAGGGGTAAATTATAGACTAGGAGAGTGTTATAGTCTTGAGGTAGGTGGTCTATAACTAATCCCTCAAATTCTTTCCATTTTATAAATTTTCTTTATTTTGTAAATGATAGTTTCACCAGGATATGCATATTAAATTCATATGACATGCTTATAATAATTGTGTTCATATTCTAAATCCCTTTCTATATATGATCATCACATCATTGGAGGTTATGACCTCAACTCCATCCACCCCAAGTAGGGGAATCCACTAATTATTCCTTTAGGGGTTTATTTATGACTATATACACCACTGTTCGGGTGTTCTCTAACTTGGACTTAATAAAGGTAAGTGTTATTATATAATTAATAGACCAATAATTGTTAATGGATAGAACATGTATAATTATAACTTTACCCTTCTAAGGTAAGTGTTCTAATTAATTAATAAACCTTTAAAATGTAAATGGAAATTATATTATATATATATATATATCATTGGCCTAATTAAATATAATTTAATACTAATTGGATTCATGTACTTATCCCACCTTGTCATGATTATGAAAGGTAAAATAATGAACCTAATAATTGAATATGGAATGAAAGTAATAAATGGTTTCATATCCTATTATCCTTTTCACTTAGTATGAAAGGTAATTGAATAAACCATATGAATTATCAAAATGAATTATTATTCTATGTCATAAATTAAATAATGAATTATGTATAAGGTGCCTATTGCATATGGAACTTTTATTATTTATATGAGTGGTCATGCTTGATCCCACCTTGGATTCCTAAGGGAATGTCATGAGCACTCAAAGGACACCATTCTGATTCGAGGAGCCTATTTCCTAGGAAGATACCCACCTTCAAACCGTTTCTTTATCTACTAGTGGATTATTGGCATAATGTAATAGTATCCCTTCACTATCTTTTGGATATTAGGATACCTTGGATACACTCCTTGGATCCAACTTGATGTCTTTAGACATGTGGTGCCATAGATTCACCCCATTGGGCCCAATCATGCTTATACCTTGATCACCTTTAACAAAATCCATGTAGATAGTTAGAATAATTTATAGTGTAATCCCTTGGGATATTATCCTTGGATTACACTTAGAACCCTTTATTTCTAGGATGAATGTTATTACTATGAGTTGGATCAACCCCTGAGGTCAAGGATTCCTTGGTTATTACCTTGGATACTCTTTATTATTATCATCATTATAGGATGCCTTGTTTAAACCTTGGATCATATTAAATTATATTCATTATATAAGGTATTATTGACACTAATTATAAACTAGAACATAAATAATTAAATGATATATATTTAGACACCAACTGAGGCTGAAGCTGATATGAGTTGTTTACATTATTGTACTGTTTTACTTTTATATATGTCAACACATTGTTTCAGTTTATATTGATAGACTGGATTGTATAGACATCATTAGTGATGGATTACTAAGATTTATCTCACACCCTATCTAGGACATCAATAGAACCTAGGTAGATTACATGTATGCAAGTGTTGATAAGGGGAAGAATCCCACTTTGGACATCTATTCTTTCTTTCTTTATTTAGGATAGAGTTTGGTAGAAGATGATCGAGCCAACACTCAGGATGTTGGATAGATTTTAGATTATTTTTTATTCTTTTTTATATAATATATTTTCTAATACCATGTATATATGTTTTCAATTTTTATGGAGATGTGACATGACATTATCATTTCATATATGATCCAGTTTCCATCTTTTTATTATTATTTAGTGTTTGGATGTTTATCCTTACTTTCATTTATTATTCATTATTATTATTCTTCTTATATTTTATATTTTATCTTTTTTGTTATATTCATTATTCTCCACTCTATTATGATGGAATAGTCTCCCCACAGACACACCCTAGGCCCTCACTACTTGTCAATATTCTTTAGTGTATGGGGAGGCATACTTGATTTCATGTGGCCCACCAGTTAGATGGACCTTTGAGTGGCACCTGGGTTGGGATGTCACAAAAGAATCTATATAAATTTTATCCTTGTTGTGTTTTGAGGCTTAATAATAATTGAATTACTATTCACAACTTGTAACAGTTGGGTTACCACTGACATAAGGTTTTTTATTCTATCTCTCATCCTATTTTTTCATTTGGACAATCACCACATTGTTCTTTACACTCATTGTTAGCTCAGTTCCTTATGCATCCATTCATTACTTAAGTAAATGAAATTTTAGGGGTGAGAATACTTATAATAAATTCTTTGAAATAGAACTATGAACATAGAAGAAATATCTCATAAAGAATGTTTTTATCCTATTTTATAAATCTCTAATCTTTAATCTTGGTTATCTATTATCAGTTTCATATTTTCTTCTCTAACTTGACTAGTTATGTATTATATCCTCAAATTATATTTAAATCCTTATTAATGGTTCATAAAGATAATTTGAACTAACCGAAGAATATCCTTTATGATTGTTAAACTAGGCGTGCAGTTAGGCCCATTTTTTATTCACTGAGTGAAGATCAAGTTAATAATCAACCAACTTTTTTCAGGTTTATTACCCCTAGGAGCATATATGCTAGAGTATGGATCCACTTGTTTGTATCCATTAAAGGATGAAATTTATAGGAAATTATAAAATCTCTAATTTACTAAAACATTATAATTTTTTCCTATATTTAGTATTATCCATAGGTTTCTCAATTATTTTCACTATTAATAATCCTAAATATTAAATAAAATAATCCCCAAAAAGAACTAAATCCTACTTTAATAAAAACAGAGGTGACACAGACCCACACTCCAAGGTCTATTTCTAAAAATAGATACTTTAGACCTGATTTTTTACACTGAGAGATAACCCAAACTAAACATATCTTTATTTTATATCATTTCCATAAGTTAAACATTATATCTCATAATAATCACCCAATCCCAAAAACCGATGGTTTAGTTCCTTTTAGGACTAGCTACATAAGAAACTTATTTTACAATGCTTGCGAACATTTCTATATAATATAATCACACTAAAACCCCTTATTGACTTCTTATAGGTAACACTCATCTTCATATCCTAAGGGATGGAAACAAAATAAAGGGGTATTCTCAAACGATTAGTAAGGGAAAACTTATCAGTATGTCATCAAGTGTTATATCATAAGAATGTAATAAAAAATGAATCATGGGAGAAATATATTTTTAAATGAACATATAATAATATGATTTTTTTCATGAGTCATAGTGTAAGGACATGGAATCTTTACTGATCAAACATATACCAAAGAAAAAGAGTGTAAAAACAAGATATAATAAACATGATCCTTAGATAAAAATCATATGACATAAAAATGTTTAATTTTTGTGGAAATATAGAATAATAAAAAAATAAGTAAAAAACATAAGTATAAGGAATCATCATATTATAAGCATATCAAAAATGGCACTTCTTTTATTTCATGAGGATATCCAAGAAGTCCCACCCTTTAAGTTATAACCAAATAAAATTATGTCCATGCTTCATTATATCATCCTTTACCAATGAATTGGATGGATACATAGGAACTCAACCATCATAAACCATACATAAGTGTTCTATAATAAATCATTCATTTATCTTATCCTGAGGAACCCATGAAACTAAAATGGGTTTCGTCACATTTCAAAATTGTATCACATAAAAAGAATTCATGAATTAGATTGGTTGATACAAAAAGTTTAATCAACAAAAATAAGTATTTTATAAGATAATTTTGAGGTTGATTCATAAAACATAACTCCATATGAGATATATCTTATTGATATAAAGAAAAAAATTACAGCAAATCATAAAAATAAATTTAAAACATTACTAACTTTATCTTAAAAGATGAAGTTACAAGTCTATTTTAAAATAAATTTTCTATAATGTAATATGAAAACCATTTTAAATCATCACTTTAAAATAAATCCCAACAATGGATCCTTTAAAAAGAAAAAATGGTTATACATATGAAATATGGTGTGAAAGATAAAAATATGAATGTGAAAGAAAAATCCTTTTTAATATTTTGAAATACCTTTATTGAAACCCACATCATAAAAAATAGATAACAAAAAATAATTTTGAAAATATATAAATATAAAAATAAATGTTACATATGATAAAACATATTTTGGCCTCAACATTTGAAATGAAAACATTTTTTGGGAGAAATAATATGAACATGGAGGATAAAGAGTTGTTAAAAATGATGAGTATAATTTGTAACAATGTTCAACTTTTAAGAGAAATAAATTCATTAAGGATAAGGATTTTAAATAAATATGTCACTTTATATAGATATATATGATTTAATATCATGTGAAATAGGAAATGGAATAATATAGGTTATTTATAATAGTGAAGTTCAAGCATTATGACCCAAAGAAACAAAGTTTGAGTTAATAAAATCCATTACCTTTTCTCTTGACATCCAAGAAGGTTATTTAAATTTACATATAAAAAACATAGCCTTATTAATCACCTATTTTATAACCATATTCATATCTATTATAATTTATACTTTTTAATTATAATCATTCTATATACATTCATTGACTAGTTAATGTTTATTTTCTTTATCTGATGTTAGTGATTTTGATTATTTAACATATGTTTTATAATATTGATGTAAAACCATATTATTTGAAACCAGTTTCATCATTAATTGATTAGAAAAGATATTGAAATAAATTTATTTCAATGATTTTTGTATACCCATGTTCATTTGATTGGAACTAAGGTCATAAATTGCAAGAACAGAAACCCTGATGGGTATGTTTCGGCTTCTTTAATGATATAAATGTATTACGTTTCTATTATAATTAATTTTTTCATTATATAAGAATAATATACATTAAATTTATTACTCTTGAATATCATTTTAATTTGTAAAATATATTTTAAATGAATCCATATAATGTGGTGATAAAAACATAACTTGTCACTCATGGAAGTGGTAATCTGTATATAACAAAAGTGATGTTTTCCGTTTTCGAATGGTTGGGAAGGGATACATAATTTTTGTTCCATTAATATAATAAAATTTCAATATAGAATTTATTCTTATTTCCCTATATTAATATTGATATAATAGGTTTGGATGGGTAATATAAATAATAAAATACTAGGTAGATAGTATTACTCACTTTGAAGACCAGATTATTCCCTTGAATGATTTCATGGAAATAGGGGACTGAGGATAACTTCTTATGACTAGAGGCATATGAATTTTTAATAGGGATATAAGGGAAGTAAAATTGGTAGTGTTGTTAGGTAATTTATAACTAATAGTGTTGCTTTAAGTGGGTGGACCTAGTCTCCTTTTATAGGTGAAAGGGGGGGCCTTTCCATGAAAATGAATGTTAGGTAAGGGTTAATGGTGGAATCTCACGATAGTTACATGAGGAAATAATAGAGATACATGTAGGTATGAATTTAAAACCTAAAAAGGGTCTTATAGAAGTTTTAAGTATTAATTTAAGTGATTAAAATTCAATCCTATTTAAATTAACCACTTGTACCCTTATTAACTTTGATTAAAAATTAACTATGGTGCTTGTTTTTTACTAAAAAAAGTTAACACTTATTCCTAAATTTAGAAGTTATAATTTTGAATTTATAGTCCATATAATCTAATTATATTTATATATATTATTTAATTAACTTTTAAAATAAAACCTATGATATATTAAAAAAACATTTTTATAGAAAAAAGAATTTTTATTTTTCAGAGTGGAGTACTAAAGAGGGGGTGAATTGAGTATCCAATAAAAATTTATATTTAAAAAATACTTAAAAAAATCCTCCAATTTAGATAATTTCCTAGTTAAATAAAATAATAGAAATATATAATTTTATATTTTCAAGATGTTTCTCAAAGGCTCAATCACAACCCATTTAAAACAAATTTTAAAACCACATTAACTTTTGAAACAAATATAATCATATCAAACATAATATATAAAACACTAGTTAAAGATAACTATCAAAGTATAGGTTTCATAAAGAAGTTTATAAAATTAAAACTAGTTTATTTACAAAATAAAGTAAAAAAATGAAGAATACACAACATATTTAAACAAAATAGGTTCATTCTCGAGCTAAGACATAATCATATCCACTTGACAGTCACTCATGGAAAAGCATGTTTATGAAACAATAAACTAATCCACAATATTGATAGGGTTTTATATAAAGATAAATATAGGTAGTAAAAGATACACATAGCCACTTACATGGTTATTCATGGGATAGAATTTGTAAATAAATTTGAAGATAGGATCATAGTATTCTCCAATATAGTAAAGGAGATTATTCTTAAGGGATAAAAAATAAAGAAAGAAAAACTCAAATGTAAATAAAATACAGAAGAAGGAAATAAATAATAATAAAGTGTTTATATAGTTATTCTTCCTGTGATCAATAAAAATTTGATCAAGAATTATCTTCTTATTTTTTTGGATTTTATTTATATCTATCCTTGAAGGCACTTCAATCAGTCTTCATAAGGTTTCTATTTTTTCATGAAAAAAAGAGTTTCATTTATAGCACTAGAAAATCCTCTTTATTTTTAGTAAGAGCACTTAAGAATAGCCAACCAGTCTTTTAGTAGCAAAAAGTAATCATTCATACTTTGTGCATGAGGGGATCCTATATATTTATAGATTTTTAGAGTCTCCAATAATCTTTTATAGAATAATTATAAAATAATATAAATCCTCATACATAGTAGAAGCTATAGAAAGTCTTCGTTTATCTTCAATGCATTAAAGTCACTATTTTAAGAATAATAATTCTTAATTAAAAATTAATATAACTTGCATTAAATTACATAAAATAACTTTTGTAATAATTAATTTGAATTTAATTCCAGATAGCTATGTAAGTATAACTTTAATTGGCATTAGTGGATTCATCTGAATGTTTTATGTCTAGACTGGTGGTAGGAGAAAAGCACTCAAAGTAGAATATTCATCTGGAAGTAGTATATCTCTACTGGTGGTAACATATCTAAACTTGAGGTAAGAAATTTCTTCTTATAGTAGCTAGATATAACTAACGATTGCATATTTTACTAATAGAAATTTTATGTAAAAGAATAAATTGTGAAGATTTTATCATTCAATGTATAAATAGCCATAAATAAAGGAAACATGAATTATTAACATTAAAAAAATGAATTTATAGATTGATCCAATAATTTCCCAATTATTAATGATCAAAAATCACGATTGAAAATGAAATTCAAAATAGTGGATTTCAAGGAAGTATAAATCTTAAAATAAATATTGGAAATTTCAAAGTATTATAGCGCATAAGAAAAACTGAGAATAAATATCCATAAAAAGTTTTATAAATTTAATAAAAGAAAAAAACAATATATATCATAGCATACAAATTATACAAATTCTACCCCTTTTGAGATTATAAAAAATTAATAAATAAGAGAAATTGTAGTTGAAAAAAGAGATATGAATAAAAAGTACAATTTCTCATTAATATGAAATTAAAATAATTACCTCATAAAATTACAATACAAAAAGGCCCTATCATATCCTAGTTAGAGTCTGAATTTTCCTCATCATGAATAGAGGTGGCATCAACTGAGGATTTTCCTTTTCTAATAAAAACAGGTGTAGGAGTGGGGCTAGAAGGAGGTGCAAGAGTCAATAAAACAATACTAGATGTAAATGGCCTCACGTGTATGACTTACTCAATGAGATTAAGTACAAATCGACTGATAAAAATGGTTGTAGTATAAATAGGTGTTGAAATTTTTTTAGTTATGGACCCTATTATATGAATAGAAGTATGAGCAATCAACATAATCCATTAATTGTATAGAAAAGGCACCATCATCTCTAAAAATTATTAGATGATTTCTCCACCATGATACATAATCTTAGTAAAGTTGGTCTTATCATCCATAAAAACATTTAATAGTGTGTTTATCTATTTTAATTGAGTCACTTGTTCCTTTAATTCTTCGGTAATAGGAGTCATCATTAGGTTCTTATCCAAAAACGTGAAATGAGAATTGAGATCACTTTTTGTAAGAATATTAGAAAGGTAATACTTTATGGATTTGGTTATAGTTACTTTGTTACTTTTAGATTTATTTAGAAAATATTTAATGTGTTTATAGATATTATCACCAAGAGATTTTATCTATAGAAGCTCATCCTGGTGATAATTATAAGAATCATCCAATACACTTTGTATCTCTTCCTAAATAATAATTATGGTCATATCTACATTAATAGTAAGAAGCATAGAAGGATGATGATATCTGGAAGAAGTGTCTCTATATGTATAAAGATATTCTAGACTTAGAAGAACTAACATGTCTCTCTGTGTAAAGACTACACTTATAATTTCCAAATTAGAATGTATAACACCAATCTGGTCAGCCAATGTATTTTTTTCTACTTCCAAAATTTTATTCTCATAAATTGCTTAGGATAAAGATGTGCCAAAACCAATGACACAATAAAGGATATTTAATTTTCTTCAAGAGTCTTATCCTAGAAAGAAAATGATCTTATAAAAAATATCATAAAAAAAGACTTACCTTAATGGCATCCAAATCATATTGGGTCAGGTAGCCGGTCTAAGGAGGAGGAGGAGGTGACCTCTCCAATCTCAATGAAGGAACATCCTCATGGAAAGTTTCCTTATCAAGAAATAGAGGTGAAACCACTACTCCCACAACTCTATAAGGTACCTCAAATGGAAAATGCTAAATAATATCTATATGGTTTATAATTTCCACTAAATATACATTAGTATTACATAGAATATAAAAAATGGAAGGTCCACATGCTCTGTTGGACTGCCCCCATCACCATCACCATCATATTAATCGAAATAGGTTAGGCTAAGAATAGTTGACCCAAGGGACTCCCCCCCCCCCCAAAGATAGTGCATCATCGTCATCTAAATCTACTTAATATATCACTATTATGATTATAGCAACTTGAATTATATAAAAACTATAGGAATTACTATCTTAGTATTTACTAATAGTCTTACCAGACTCAGAAACAATCATTAATGGATTAGTTTCTTCATCCTACTATTCACTATCCATATAATATAAAGAGATATAAAATAATATTATATAAACTCTTTGAATTAGTTGCCTAAAAATAAGCACTATATAAAATCACAGTATCTAAAATTTCATCATCTTCTAGTATAATTTCCTTAGAAGGTAGGAAAACAAGAGATTCAAGGGTTTCATATGAAACTTTTGGGATCTTGACCTTATCTGGATCACTCTTTACTTCAATAGAGTAGGAAATATATTCTTATTATCCTTCGTCTATATATTCCTCTTCAACTTCATCAACAGCCTCTATAACCTCTTCACTAGAGGAATAATCCACTATTATATTTGGATCTAATATGGGATTAACCAAATTCTTAGTCATAGAGGGGTTTTTAATAGGGTTAAAATTATGCAACAATTTCTCACTATCAACCACCCATTTCTTTTTCCAAGGATTAAAATTAACTTTCATCCTTCTATAAGTGTATTATATTATGAAAAAACCACCACACTGATTAAATTTTTCTTCTTTATCAAGGACAATACCACTTGCTTCTATTATGGAAGAAACCGTTTCTGGATAAACAAGATAATTAGATCTAATATTAGGCTTGCATAATTCCATAATATGCACCATAATATATCTACTCAGGTTTATATTTATCCCCTCTTCTCATAGGATAAAAAATAAAGAATATATATGGAAACCTCATCTCCTTGAAGCCCCCCTTCTTGGGACATGATTTATATTGGATGAATTTGAAAAGAATCTAACATTATCCTTCAAGTTATACTATATCTAGTTGTCTTAAATTATCATCACCTATAAGTTCCTAAAGGGTATCTTCAAAAATGAAATTTGAATGATCAATATGATAAAAACCCTGATAGTCCTCATATATTACTTTGTGAGGAACTCCTAAGAACATTTCCAACTGCTTCGAAGATAATAATAGTTCCTTCCCTTCTATCAATGTCTTAATTAAATATTTATTATCCATAAACATGATCTCAACATATAGATAAGATCATTAAATAAACTCTGATAGAATGGTCACTTGTTTACTAAAAACCACATATCCCACCCTTTCCCTTGGATAAATTTTCAAACTGGTGACTTACTTGAAGTCAACTAATCAGCATCTATTTTATTCTCATTAATTAATACTCGTGATAAAATTAGAGGATTTTGTGGATTAAAATATTTAATGTACTCAACTTTTTATTTATTTTGAGGCTAAAACTCATCTAGAAAATCATAATCACAATTCATCCTCACCGTTGTGGCACCGACATGGAGATTTAAAGGATTAAGGTTAAAGTTCAGGGTTCAAGAGAGAAAGGAACCAGTGGTTTGAACGGGACCGCATGATAAATGATTCAATTAAGCCTCTTAATATGAATTTTTATCAATTTAAATGGAATAAGGAATTTAAGAGTTAAATAAAAAAAATTATTAGTGATAAAAAAGAATAGAAGTGTGCTTATGGTAGAGGTAACATCTAATGGTAGCGTCTGATGGTAGAAACCATTGGTAGTACATAATACTATAATATAATGGTATTATAAGATGGTATTATTTAGAACATTAGTTCCCATCAGTGGTATTCCAATGGAATCAAGCCAATGGTAGTAGGCCAACGGTGGTACTAGACCTTATCACCTAAATGGTAGAATACAACAATAGTACCTAAAAGTAATATAAAAAAGTAGTAATTAAGTAATATCAACCAAGTTTAGCATGATAAAGATACTACCCACTGGTAGTATGTGACTTATGACTTAACTCCACTAGAAACAAAATAATTAATGAAATAAATGTTTTAAGATGAATTTATTATTCCATTCTCATGTCTGGTATACCTTATTTTCTCAATATTCAACGGCTTTGTAAAAATATCAGCAAGTTTATATTCAATTCCAAATAAATAAAGAGTTATGTCACCTTTTTGAAAATTTTCTATCAAAAATGATGTCTTATATCAATGTTTTTTGTTAAAGAGTGTGACACATTATTCTTATAAATTTTAATAGAACTTTTATTTTCATATTTTATAGGGACACATCTAAACTAATATTCATAGTCCAGTAATGTTTGTTTGATCCACATAATTTATCTAAAATAACTACCTAAAACTATGTACTTAGCTTTAGTAGTGGATACTGAAAAAAATTATTCTTATCTTGATACTAGAGACTTTCCCAAAAAGTGAAATCTTCTAAATATGTTCTTTATATTTAACTTATAGTCACAAAAATCTATATCTAAATAACTAAATAATTCAAGGGTTTTCCTCTAGAGTAAAAAATTCCAAAAGTAGTTGTATTATTTAGGAATTTAAAAATCCTTGTGACATTATTCAAATGGTATTCCTTGGTATTGGCTTGAAAACGAGCACACCTACACATAACCAACTGAATATCAAGCCAACTAGATATTATGTAAATTAAATTCCATAACATACCTCTATAAATGGTTTGGTCAATTGGTTTCCTATTTTCATCAAGATCAAGTTTAAATGTGGTGTTAATTATAGTATCACTTCATTTTGAGTTATCCATGCCAAAAAAATAATAGATCTTTATATATTTTTATTGATTTAAAATGGTTCCTTCCTTATTTTGAGAAATCTAAAAAACAAGGAATATTTTTAACTCACCCATTAAACTCATTTAAAAATAATTTTTCATCATTTTTTTAAATTATATACATAAGGAGTTTTTGGATGATCCAAAAATAATATCATCTATATATATTTGGACTACCAAAAAATCTTTGGAAATCCATTTTATAAATAAGGTTGGGTAAGCTATCCCTTTTGAAAAATATTTAGAAGTAAAGAAATGGTTGTTCCTATCAAAATTAGAACTATGAGATTGTTTTAAACCATAAATTTATTTTATTAATTTGAAAATATGACCATCCAAAGACATCCTCACCAATATAACCATTATGAAAAATCAAAAATATATGGGGTTGATCAACGAAAAAATACTCACCAATATAACTAATATAAGAGAACCATTATGAAAAATCACTCTTGATCAACAAAAACATCCTCAATTATATAACCATTATGAAAAACATCCTCACCAATATAGAATATTGTTTTGGAAAATGTGGATTATGAAATATAGGGGGTTGATCAACAAAAACTTCCTCACAAATATAACCATTATGAAAAGTCACTCTTGATATCCATTTGATATAGGTTGAAATTCAAAATGTGAATAGTATAACCATTATGAAAAAGAACTCTTGAAATCTATTTGATATAGTTTAGAATTCAAATGTGTTGTATAAGAAAGAATAATTCTAATAACCTCATGTCTAGATACTGGGGAAAATATTTCTTTATAGTAAATACGTTCTTCTTGATTATATCCTTATGCAACCAGTATAGATTTATTTCTCACTATGGTTCTAGAGTCATCAAACTTATTCCTAAAAACCCATTTAGTGGAAATGGTTAAGTAGTCTTTAGGCCTTTCTACTAGTTCCCAGACTTTGTTTCATTAAAACTAATTCAACTCTTCTTCTATATCCATTACCAAAAATGCATTATTTAAGTACTTAGTGATGCTTTTAGTTTTAAGTTGTGATAAAAAGGTTTGTTATTCAACAGGTTTTCTAAGATAATCTATAATCTAATTATCTCTATATAGATCACCAAAAACATATAAAAGATTGTATCTATGGGTTTAAATAGATTTGGGGATAGAAGTAATTTCTACTTCATTTTCTTATTTAGGGTCTACTTTAAACACTTCTCTAGAACTAGGATATCTTTATATAAAATGTTTTATAGGAAGATAACTATGATTGGTTGAGGTATTTATATCCAGTTTAGAAAAAACATCCATAATGTTTTTTTATAGTTTTAGGATTTAATCAAATTTTACATGTATATATTCTTCTATAACTTTGATTATTTTATTAAACAACCTATATAATTTACCAAAGGTTGAATAACCAATGAAAATCCCTTCAACACTTTTTCGATTAAAATTTATCTAAACTCTCTATTTTGTTTTCAATAAATACCATGCAACTAAAAACTATAAAGTAATTAACCTTTGGATTTCTTCCATTCCATAACTCATATAGAGTTTTATTTAAAATTGGTTTAATGATAACCTTATCTATGATATAACAAGTTGTATTAACATATTTTTCCAAAACAAATAGATAGGTAAGTCATACTCATTGAGCATGGTCTAAGAAATATCTTAAAGTGTCATATTTACTCTTTTAACTACTCAATTTTATTGGGGAGACCTTAGAGTGGATAATTTGTTATTATATCCATATTGTGAGAATAAAGTCTCAATTTCTTGATTTTCAAACTCATGAATATTTTCACTCCTTAAGGTCTTAATATTAATTCCACTAGTTTTTTTATAGTTTTTTCATATTTTAAAAAATGGGAAGAAGATTCACTTTAATGTTATAAAAATTGCATTCAAGTAAATCTACAAAATTAATCTATAAGAAAATATGTATAATGCTTCCCACCAAGGCTAGAAACTCTATAAGTTCCAAATAAATTCATGTGAACAAACTATAAAAGTTGAGAAGATGAAAATTATTTCTTTTTTTAATGAATTTTATGTTATTCTTGTTTTTAAAATGGGTTACATACTTTTTATTTTGGGAAATACAGTTTATGAATATCTTTAAATAAACCTTTCCTAGTTATATTTCTAAGAGATTGGAGGTTACAGTGGCCCAGTCTCCTATGTCATAACCAATATTATTTATAAAATTCACTTAAACAATTTTTTTTTGATAAAATAATGAATCTAAATAAATTACATAAACATTATCATTGTGTAAAGTAGTAAAAACTAAAGAACTATTATAATAATAAATTTTTTAATAAATTTTTTCAAACATAACATGATAACCATCATCATATAATTATGATATACTAATAAAATTATACTTTAAACCATCAAAAAGTAAAAATTTAGAAATTACAATAGAATTATAATTACTAATTTTACTAATTCTAATTATTTTTACCTTGGCATTATCACCAAATGTGACATATCCACCATCCATCATTATAAGTCTCTTAAATATTGAGTAGTTTATAGTAATGTGTCTAGAACATTCACTATCTATATACCATAAATTATTACTAGTAGTATTCAATCATGTTTACAACAATAAGTTTAAATAAGTAATGATGTTGGTACCACTCTTTCCTGAGTCTAGAAAAGTTGGCAATAAGAAATTTTTGGAATCCAAAGTTTTTTAACAGTTTTATCATAACTAGAATTAAAGTTTTTTGAAATAAAAAAACTTAATATTTCCATAATAATATGAAATTTTTATAGAACTTGAATATCTTGAGCTAGGAATAACCTTATTTTTATAAATTCTCCTTTAACAAGGCTGGTACCCAATCTGAGCTATGTAATTTGGAGTGGTCTTCTTACCAAGAATTCTGGTTAAGGTTTCTCTTCCATTTTTAAATCATTCAAGATAATTTTTAAGTTTCTCAATTTATATTTTAAGTTAATTATTATCCTTTAAAAAATATGTATTGTTTTTTTTTTCAACAGAAAGATCAAATTTAATAATTGAAGATAAAGCATTTTTCTTTTTTAAATTCATATATTTATCTTTAAGTTCATTAAAGGTCTCTTCAAACATATTGAAATATTCAAAAAGATCATCACTGGACATATATTTTTCATTATTATTTTTATTTTAGATATATCATAAATATTATTAGAATAGGTATGGATAGAATTTGTTACCTCAGATGTGTTTTTTATAAATAAAATATCATCCCTTTCATTATTGTCTTCCCTACTTGAATAAAATTCATAGAAATTTTTCTTAGAGGAACTCTAGGTCTCCATAATATATTTTTTGGGTCATTTTCATCTATCACCATACTTTTACTTGTATTTTAATTTTTTAAATCTATCTTTTATATTCCCTTTTCTGTTGATATCAAATCAAGTTACTTCTCTTAATTGATTTCCTAATTCCAACTTTCTATTTTATCATACCTTCCTCCATAGTTTAATTTCTTGAATACTTTATTATTATTTTATAATTTATTAAATAAACTATATAGATGATCCATCTCCTCATCACTTTCATAAGGTGAATCATCCTCACTTGAGATATTATCTCTAATTTTGTATTTCATCTTTAACTAAGATGTTTTTAAAGAAGATGTTTTTATTTTTGGTTCATCATTCAATTTGTTTAATGTCAACTCTTCCATGTACATAATTAGTTCATTGATAATCTCCTTCATGGGATGTTTTGTTATGTCACCTTACTCTCTCATGGAGGAAAAATTTCATCTCTATCAATCAAGTGTGCATCATAGGATTATCATCACTTTATCTTTGTATTTTATTTTATTTCCAAGCTCAGGAATTGTATTGAAAATTTCATTAAAATTAAGATACATTTCAAAAAATTATTTATTATTATTAATTTTAAATGTATTATGTTAATTATTATAATTATTTAGGTTCGTTACTTTAACATTTTATGTGCCTTAATGAGACATAGCAAGTGTGTCTCATATTTAAAAATCAGTGGCACATGTATAAATCCTATTAAATTAATCTTTTCCCAAATCACCATATAATGAATTCATAATTTTCAATTATAATCATAATGAGCCTTAGTAGCATCACTCTGGTTAGATCTGGTAGGTTTAGGATTTTCATATTTATCTTCTATTATTATCAATATGTCACAACTGATTCCCTAAAGATGTATTTTTATTATAGTCTTATATTGTGCATAACTAGTACCATTAATAGAAGGAGGATTCTTACTATCAGTCCTCTCAAGTATATTATTATACATAAAGATATAAATTTAAATGAATATTTAAATACTTTGGAAAAAATAGATCTTAGTTAAATCTAGTTAAGAAATAAATAAATAATCCTCTAATACAAACTGTTGGCTGTAGTGGAATAATCCAGATGGGGTGAATGGAGTATCCAATAAACAATTATATTTAAAAATATTTAAAATAAATTTCCCAATTTATAAAATATAATATTTAACTAAAATAGTATAAATATATAATTTGATACAATCAAGATGTTTCTCAGAGGCTCAATCACAACCTAATTGAAACAATTTTTAAAACCACTTTAACTTTTAAAGAAAAATAATCATATCAAACACAATATATATAACATTGATTAAATATAACTATAAATGTATTGATTTGATAAGGGTGTTTTGAAAATTAAATCTATCCTATTTTTAAAATAATGTAAAAAATACAGAGTAGAATTAAAAACAAGAGGTTCAGTCTCAAGAAGAGACATCATCCTCTCCAATTGATAGTCACCCACTAGCAAGCATGTTTATTAAACAATAAACTGATCCACAACTTGGATTGGGTTTTATATACAAATTCACACAATAATTATAGGATACACACAATCTATTCCATAGTTATTTATGGGATATAATATTTAAAGGAATTTGAATTGAGTATCAAAGTACTCTCCAATATAGTACAAGAGATAGTGTTTAAGGAATAAAAAATAAACTAAGAACAATTTTAATACAAATAAAATAGATAATAAAGAAATAAATAATATGAAATTTTTTATTTAGTAAGTATTTCTATGATCAATAAAGTTATACTCATGAATGATCTTCTTCTTATTTTGTAATGTATTTAAAACTATCCTTGAACACGCATCAAGCAGACTTCACAAGGATTCTTATTTTTCATAAAAAAACATAGTGTCGTTTGTAACACTGGACAATCCTATTTATCTTCAGTAAGTACACTTAAGCATATAGAATCATTAATTTGGTAGTAGAAAGTAATCAAACATCATTTGTGCATCAAGGGTTCCTCTAATTTTATATCTTTTTACAATCTATAGTTATCCATTATAGAATAACAGTAAGATAAGAAAATCGTAATACTAAGAGACAACTCTAGAAATATATAATTTTTCTTCAATATATAATAGTATCCATTTTAAGAATAATAATTCTTAATTTCTCATAATTTTGAATTGCATTAAATTCCATAAAATAGCCTTTGGATTAATTAATTTTCCCTAAAAATATCTAATTAAATTGGTTTTAATCTATTATTAATATCCATAATATGTGTTATCTTTATTTAATATATTTAATTTTATTAAAAATAAAATGTATAGTGTATAAAATTATTTTTTTAGAAAAATTCATCTTTAAGCATAAAATGATATTATTAGTTTTTTAGCTATTTTAATTGAATTTAATTATGGAATTAGTATTAAAATTGAACTTTATGTGTGTCTATGTGTGTTTTATCTTCTATATATATATCATAATGTATTTAATTATATTTATACCCTCTAATTCTATAGATACCTTACAATAAATATAAACAGTGTCACGGTTTGTTTGGGTTTTTTGTTGTATGTGAAACAAAACTTTTCAACAAAAAATTTATTTTTAAGGAGGAATATTCACTAAAATTGTGAGTTATTGCATAAGATATATTTATAATATTGTGATATCATGGGTTTAAAGAAGTGGTTCCTAAATCTCACATCCTTATCAACTTCAACACATTAGTGGCCATGATATATTCCTCTCCTTTTATGCATAGGGAAATCCTAAATGCAACTGGATTGTCTTCTTCTTCTTATTCCACTAAAAATATTTCTTTACATGATGGAACTATCGAATTTTTTCACTTATCATCATCTCATCTACATCTCCTTCCAAATTTATATTCACTAAATTATTTTGAATAATATTTCATTATTTTAAATAAATAAAACTCCATGAAATACAGAAAAATGTTCTCATCTTTTAAACTAATTCAAATTCGATTCAAGGATTCTATTTAAATATATTTAATAATCTAATTTTTTATATTAATATGGTATTAAAATTATCACATATTATTCTCCATAATATCCATACCATTTAAAACATTATAAATCATCTTTCACATATGAATGGATGCATGTAACAATACATGGAACTTGAAGCTTGTGATGTGGAACACCTCATGACAGGCTTCTAAAATCATGGGCATCTTAGAACAGTCATTAGTAATCGAACATGGAATTAAGTTTTATATTTTGTCTTCACATAGATTCATCGCAGCCTTTATTGTAGTTTTTTTCATATCTATTCATTTTTTGAACACAACGTCTCATATGTGTCTCTTTATTCCACATTGTGAAGAAACTCCCATAAAACTATTATCACCATGGCATAAGTGAGTTACCATTTCTCACAGGTAATTATATCACATAAAATTATCACTACTATGGTGTGGGGATCACATTCTTCCCTTTTTTCACTATGACATTCAACAAACTCAGTTAAATGGTTTTATTTCCATATGAACACTCTTTTTACTTCATAAGCCTCCACTATGACCAGACACTCAATGTAAATTCACCACGACATGATTGTATTCATTTTCCTATTACATCAGCTCAAATATGGTACTTCTCTACTATGTGGATCTTCTTTGATATTAGTTATAATCACAACCTCTATTTTAATTTTTATAATTTGATGAACAATGAAAACATTATTTGAATTAATATCATATGACTTTGAAGTATTATGATCCACTCAACTTCTAATTCATGTGAAGAAATTCATATAATATAGGAGTTATACACATAATTAATATGATCAAAATCATATGATCACAAAATTAAAAGGTAAATATTCAATTTTCTTTTTCTTGTGTACTAAATATTTGATAAATCTTCACATGGATTTATGATAATAATATTTTTCTTATCACTAACTTACACCATCTGCAACAAGATTCTGGTCATCTTCAACATTTAAAAAACATTATCATATGTAACATTCCCTGAACTTTGATAATTTCTTATAAATTTATATTCAAACCATGTATTGATTAATATTACAAATGACCTTTATATTGGTCATGATAAACATTAAATAACTTTTAAAAACCAAAAGATTTCCATTATATAGGTTATGATGAAATTTACACAGATGAAAGTTATATTTACATAGCCCATTATAAACAAATATTACATTAATGAATATTATAGATACTTAGTATCACCTTTACACTAGTATTAATTTACCTTTATGAAGGTATTTTAGTTCAAAACTTACACTTACATAGCTATCAGTAATTCTAGATTTATTTAAATTTAATTTTAGTCCTTTTAAATCATTCTGAGGCCTCCTAAAACATATCAAAAACACTTCCAAAATTTTGTAAAGTAGTTTACGTTCATCCCCCAACACTATTCTGGTTTTCCTTAAATAAACACATGTCAATAATCACAAATATATGGTTGCTTACTCAAAATTTTCCATGAAATTTCTTCAATAAGAAGCCTAAACCTTCCATTTCCATTTATGATGGCAGTAGCTTACTCATCTCTTCCATTAATTTCTTAGAAATATTGATAGATTACTATCTTAATATAATCCTTATTGATTGAAAAAAAAATCAATCTAACCTAATAACTTCACCTATAACAATCCCTCGGATAAATCTCCAAAAATGTCATAATTGTGACAAACCACTACCTTGAGATCTCCAAACTCTGACTCCTCAACCTACAATAACAAGGAAGAATGCATTTTCATATGATAAAATCATCCTTTACCATTTTATTCCTCCATATAAAGATACATCTCTATAACCTCCTCTAACACTCTACACGCATATAAATACTCATGAATAACATCTACTCATGACTTCTTACTTAGTTCGTGGGAAACTAAATTCCCTTTTACCAAGGTTTAGGTGATCTCATAATTAAATTATTTCTATTAATCCATCCACATCCACTTATGCATATTGAAATCCCACTAAGATAAGGTATACATAAATATTTCTTGACTTTTTGAATACAATGAAGCATTCACCGATGAGGTAATGTGTTCATAGCTTTAGAGAGAACACAAATAATTCCAAATCAATATCATGGGTCACATAGTTACTCTCATGAGGATATAATAACCTTGAACCATATGGTATCACTAACCTATACTATATCAAAACTCAATCCAATACAAAATAATAAGTTTTTCAAAAAACATCAAACATAACTCCTTCCTATAAAAACTAAACAATAAGAGAACAAATAAACATGTCTTTAGGATTTTTCAAATCCTCCCAACATTTATTAGTCCATACAAAGTCTTGGTACTTATTTTTTAGGGGTTTAAAGGGAGATAAAATCTGAAATAAATTAGATAAAAACCTCCAATATTAGCTTAAATGACCTAGGAAACTACAACCCTATGAAATGTTTATGGGTGATGCATAATAAATAATCATCATAATACTATATTGATTGAATGGAACTCCCTAAATCCACACCACATTTTCCAAGGAAATGTGCCCTACACATCCAAAACTACTCTTTTATAACTTACTATAAAGATGATGGTGCTAAAGGACTTCCTCATATGCTCAATATGATCTTTTTATGACTATGAGTACATGATAATGTCATCAATGAATGCAACCATAAACTAACCTAAGAACTCATGAAATACAGAGTTCATGATTCCCATGAAAATTTTATAGGTGTTCATGACACTAGAAAACATATCTATAAACTCTAAGTGCTTATAACAACACCTAAAATTAGTATTTAATATATCTTCCTTCTTCACTTGCATATGATGATATGCATACTAGTCTTCAAAAAACCAACTCAGTCCCATTATCTGACCAAAAAAACATTAATCCTTTTAAGGGGATAATGGATCTTGACCACCTCTTAATTCAATAACTAGTATTATATGTAGAACCTTACACTACCATCCTTCTTTATGGTGAATAACATTAGAACAGCCCATGATGAAACATCAGGATGAATTAAACCCTTATTAATCAAATCATTGATCTAAATCCTCAACTCCCTCAACTTTAAAGGTGATTTTATATAATGATCCATCAAAATCAGATTAACATTGGGTTTCAAATCTATCAAAAAACATGATATTTCATTAAGGAGGTAATTTCATAACTTATTAATGAAAACATAAGGAAACTCATCATCAGTCCCAAGAAACACTTTTAATAGAATCTATGATGATCTCAACATCAACTCTTCTAGATTAGATGATAAGGTCCGGAACAATTACAACTCATATAATGGTCCCAAATTCCAAAAAACATCATAAAATTTAATTACACATCAAAGAACATATTTTTTTCACATGAAGTAATCAACGACCATACACATCGAGTCTATGCTAAGAATGGAATCATATGTTTTTATCTGTTTCATGAATAAATCCCCAAATAATTAATTTTCCCCATCATCAGTTGAAAACTTAGAAACCTATCAAATAGACTAGACTAGACTCTAGCTGGTATAGTCAACACTAGGGGAATTGGAATCCTCTATGCCTTAATTCTCAAAGTGTGTAACAATGTAGAATTAATAAAAAAATATGAATATATAAAATCCAATATAGGAAAAACCATTGTAGAATATAGATAGAAGGTACCCAAAATAATATATGGACCATCTAGAATAATAAACTTTATAGAATGAAACTAAACACGCCATTATCCCCTACCTCATTATCCCTATTGATAAACATGTCCATGACTGTGCTCAAATATATGTCCTTGAATACAAGTGATATCATGGGGATATCCTCTCTCTTCTCCATCTACACTTGAATGAGGAAATCCTGGTGACCCTAGTACTAATAAGGATTCAAAGGTAATTACTATTAAGTTTACTTCAGAAGTTAACCACTCATACCACATTGACCTTTGAGAATAATCGGGTATTGGAACTGAAAATGTAAATGAACTAAAAAATAAAATAATCTGGGAACAAAGAAACCACTAAATGTATAAGAACAACCATATTTAGATAAACTCAAAGAGGAAAATTGAGAAAAACTCTCCAATAGTTGAAACCTTGAATACCCCAATATTTAATTCCTCTATTTTTTCTCTACTCCTCAATATGTTCTAATGTATTCCCTAAATAGATAATCTTGAATATGCATGTTTCCTATCTACCACCTTTACCTTAGTGAGAACCTCTAATTTTTTAGGAAACATAAAATGGTTAACCTAATACTAAATATTTAGATTTAATAACTCCTAAAATCACTATTCTCTATCCCCCTCATTCAGGAATAGACCAAGGGAAAATGGGGAATGCCCTTGAATTGAATCACACACTCCCTAACACTTAAGATCCTTTACAAAATAGAATGAAACTCCTACCACATTATCACCTTCATCATCAATATAAGTAAAAATTCTAGGAACTACATCTAGAAATACCCACACAAAACTATTGACTCTTCAAACTCCCTAAAGAATAGAAACCTCCACTGATGTTTTGTTTCTCTTACTTGAGTGAGAACTAATAGGACAAAATTCTCCTTTCAAGCATGGATAAAAATGAAGGTGATCTATAGAACCTCCAACTAGATCATTATATCCATATTAGAGACACTCCCTTCATACTTTTAAAATCTATGATACTAAAAATCAATAAGTATCGTCGTCTATGACTCATCCTCTTATTCCATGCAAACCCTCCTATAGTAAACCAGATCATCCTATTGTGCATCTATAATCTTTACCACATGTATATTATGACCACCAGTTGTATCTAAAAGTGAAAAAGAAAATTTTTATACCTAAGAACATGGAATTTTAGTTAGTATATTTGAATTAGATTCATTTTAGATTCCCAAAATTAACATAATTTATACACAAGAATAATGAAGCATGAGGAATGTATCACTACTAGGTATATACCTTGTAATCAACTTATCTTTTGAAGTATATGCATTATGCTTAAATCCATTGTATCGAATCATAGGGGGCCCTAAACACTTATCTCCTATATGATCTCCCTTACTATGTCACATGCTTAGTTTGATCAATGATATTGACTAACTAACCAAATAGAATCCTCACTGTTTCTTAACTCTAGTCTCCATCCTAACTCTCGACTATAACTCTGATACCACATTATCATAGCCCACCCAACTGAGAACCCCTCCTAAAATTCTACCTCATGTAATCCCTGGTTTGGATACTATAATCAAGTGTATAATCACTCATAAATGGGAGGCATAACCCTCATAAATTCTAAGTAAAAATATAAACCACAAATCAACTCTATTTAATATAAAAAACCCCAAACCGCAATGATGGAATAGCCTGAAGGCCTTCATTTTTTATTATTTTGATAATCCACCTTTCAATGGGTGAGGTGGAACCCTTACAAGGCCTAAAGGCTTAGAGACAATTACATGACCCATAGGTCTTAGAGGGAATAACCCAGACAAGACAACTTAGAACTGCTCCTCCCCAGCATATGTCATGATATCAGCACTCCACCTTCGCAAGGCTAGTCAGATAGCTATATTATGAAAAGATGCATAGGCCTGGTACCAATGGAAAAGTCATACTCTCTCATTATTCCAATTCTGGTAATCTCTACTCTAGTGAATGCACCTTCCTCGAATCCTTCATCTGAAGCCTTGTCCCTTGTAGTCTGACTGGTACATATGCATTCATGTGGCCCAAAGGACTTGAGGTGGACCTAAGGCCTTAATGTGTCCTAAAGACCTTGAGAAAAAAATGTCCTGAAGGCATTGGGTGGCCCGAAAGCCTTGCAGGACCTGATGACCAAAACAGTGGCCCAAAGGCCCAGATGGATGGATAGTTCCGACTACTATAGTACCGAACAGTACTTGCTATAGTACTGGTATAGTACTACTATAGTCCCCTGGAAATACACCTCCACTCAGATTTAATCTCGGGTCACTTGGATGCACCTTCCAAGTCCTCGCCAAATGAGATGAGGCTCATGTTCCCCAAACCACAATGAATTAAATTTTATACATAATCATGGTCTTCAAAATACAATACCAAAAATAGTTCATATAATAGAGAATCTTAAAGAAACTCCAAGCCTTGATCTAGTAATTTCTAACCTTGTGACCCACTCCATCCTAGAAACCTATAAAATAGATATAGATATAGATATATTTAATAGTGATCACACAAGTATATTCAGTAGTATCATCCCCAAAACCTCTCATGAAAATATAGTTTAAGAATACAAAAACCTCTTTCAATAAATATTAGCAGTAATTCATGCCTAAGATAGGTCAAATATCACCCAATGACACCAATGATCACTTACTTAATATCACATCTAAGTGTAGTGACATAATATAATGAAAATATATTTTTAGACGGTACCCCACAACTACTCCCCCACTAATCTAATTTATCTCAGTCTAAACAACAATAATCCTTTGCTACTATCCCTTTATATCAAAATAAACACATAAAATACACAACCATATATCCACATTGATGTTCCAAATCCGAATATCACAACCACATAACACATCCACAACATAGTAGAGTATCACTAATGAAAAGGATATCAACCTCATGCCCTGATCCTACCATGCATGACCCCAACCTTGTATCCACGTCACAACCAAAAAAATGATAAATACTATATATACACTATAAGAACCAATATTTATAGCCCATATATATACCTATTTTCTTTATCTATCTCATCCCCTACTATATTTTAAGGGATAGTGGAGAAGAGGTATAATTGATGCATCAATTCTCTCTATAACTTGGATATTGGGGATAAAACTTGAAACCCATGTCCTCATATGGGCATTGGTAATGTTACCTGACTCGAGTGGTGGTTCATAATAAATATCAAAAAATATAAGGAGTGTATTTTCAGACACAATCCTAATTTAAGGGTTCACACTAAACTAACACTATTAACACCCACAACAGCCATTACATCAATATTACCACTCACTAAAAACTACTACCACTATCACCCCACAAACCATCCCCATTAACTCTCTCCAAAATACCACAAAAATATTATTAAATTCCCATTTCATTCATAATTTATAATCCAAATTTAACCAAAACTTTATTAATTATTAGTTTATAACCAATCATTTATCCATTTTAGATTTACCATAGTAGTCTCATTACATTCATTATGCCATTAATTAACCATATTTAATTTCACCAATTAATTAATCATTTTACACATTTATGTTGACAACTTCTACTTAATTTTATCACATTCATTTAAAATTTACCATCCCATATACCTCTTTTCATCTATTTGTTACTTACATTATTAATTACAGTCTTTATAACCTATCATTCAAACTTTCTCTATGTTTAATTTTATAATTAAACCTTGTTACTAGATAGCTATAATTCAACCACATAACCTCCTCACAAAACCACATCAACCACCATGTTATCTTATGCCAAAACCACCATAAGCATATTATCTCAACCATAACATCCACAATCATACTATTAGTGCAACATTATCAACCTCTATACATATCAACCATCCATACCCAAAGTGTAAGAAAAACCACACATCACCTATCTCAACCAACCACAACCACCAAAAAACACTATTATACCCATCATATGAATGACTCATCTTACAGCTATAAACAACAACAAAAATAGTATCAAAACACTTTAAAAACCAACTTAACAATCATACATACATAATAAATGTCCATTAAGGCCATAATAAATGTTAAAAAACCCCATGCTTCCAAAAACACCATTTCATTATTGACATTAAGTAATTAAAATTTTATTATAGTTGATTATAACATCATTGGGGAATTAAAAAATGGTTTTCATTATAGCAATATCATACAACAAGAAACAACATATGAAAGATAGCATGAAATAATGAAAAAATTTGAATAACACCTTTACACTTCAATTTATTGGTGAGTTTCATTATATTAGTTAGGTTAATTAATACCATTAACCCAATGAAAATAATAGAATAAAAATCCCAAAATTACACATAAATAAAAAATATAATTCTATAATCCCATACCACGATTAATGCTTCCAAATACACAAAAAAATAATAATAATAAAACTAGGGATCAAACAACTTCAAACCCAAAAGAATCCTCCATAGAACCTAGTCATAAAAACTTTTATCAAGAACTCAACTAAATACCACTTAATACAAAAGGAACTCATTGTGAAAAAACTATGAGAATAATGAGAACATGAATAATGAGTGGTTAGGAATAAGGAAGTGAGGAAAAAAACCTTTAATTGATAAAGAATCAAAAACAAAAATCATGTGGTTAGAGTATACAAGTAAATTAATAGAGATGTCTAAAAAAGGACTTGTGGTCATCTAAGTTTTAGGGGATAGAATTAAAGTAAAACCAAAGGAGGGTTCGACCATTATGTATAAAGAAAACCCGACCAAACTCAACCAAAATGTGGTAAGTTCCAAAATAGTTATTATTGCCTAAACCAAAGATAAATCCAAAATACCAGTCATTTGAAACTAATATATCTTACAAAATATTGTAACCATTTAAAATTATTTAAAAATTAATTTGACCACCATGGAATCATAGTACCCAATTGACCATATCAACCTTAATCATGACTCCTTTTTAAGAACCAACCTAGTGTAAAGGAACTTTCCTTGCAATTTCAATGATCACATCTTAACAGAAATATCCAAAGAACTAATGGGACTATGAAATATTGAATACATGACCATAAAAACATGCATTATCCCCTCCCCATTTTACATAGGAATTTCCCTTGAATTCTCTAGGGACCACCCTTAGAAAAATGGCCAGCTCTACTCTGTGGGATACCTAAATGCCTAAACCAAAACCTAAAACATCCATATCCACTTAGATCCATCCATAACACTCATCCATAATTCCCAAATCTCGACTAATCCCTCCAAAACAAACATTTACTTACCAAAATGGGATATTTGATCCCTAATTAGGCCAAAACTCCTCTTGTTCCATCTAATAACCCACCAAAATCACACTTAATACTTCTAAATCCCAAAAGATGAAATGTAATGGTATTAAAATGTTAAAACCTTATAAATATTGTAACATATTGTATAATATATATTTTATTTTATGTTTAAGAGGATATTTTTCAAGTTTCAGTGGATTTGGAGGTGATTTGATGTTTTTTCTAAAGGAATTAGGTTGAATGTTGGTTAAAAGAGTCAGTTCACATTGGGAAATATATATTCTTATCATGAGTTTATTTTGGGAAGAATACATGATTCTAGTTTAGTAAATCAAAACTATAAATGATTTGAAAATTTTATTCATATCATGAACATGGATTTCATGATTTTAAGTTGAGGTGACACTTTTTTTTAGCATATCATCCATTTTAAAAGTTCACATCATGGATTGGTAACTCACCCCATGAATTACTTATATTCAAAAAATAATATTTTTTAGCACATAACTCCTTTATCATTCACCTTATTCCTCTCTTACTTGAACCTTAGGTCTTCTTTAGGTGATTTTTGGGTGAATCCAGCTCTTCTACTCTTCTCCTACTGGCGATTTGATCTCCATGATGGTTAGTTTCTCCTCTCTTGGTATGTGTGATCCTTCTCTTCTCATTTTATTTGTTTCTCTTATAATTTTAAGTGGTTTTAAGATATGTTTCAAGGATCTATTGATCATGTTATGGTCCTTCTCCAATATCTTCTACATCCCTTGTGCAATTATCTTCTATAGGCCAAATATTGTGGGTTGTGGTGTGGTATGTGAGATTCTTGAGGTATGTGTTGATAAAACTTATCCGTTGAACCTTTTTTTATGTAATTAAATTCTACGATGTGATATTTGATGTAAGGTACAACATTCATTTATCTTTCATTCTCTTCCCTTTTGGGTGTGTGGATCCCATTATGGGTGGTGTGTGACTCATGCTTGAGGTAGGTAGTTTTGTCTATAGCCTAGGTTTTTTGAACATTAAAAGCTATTGATTTATTAAATGGTTTTATAAATGAATTGTAATGATTATTGATTGATTGATGTTTTTTTTGTAAAATGGTTTTTGAGAAAATATGGTATTTCCCCTCATTTTTCTAAAAGAAATGTGTTTGTCAAATCATTATGAAATGGATTGTGAAAATAGTTTTCAAAACAATTTAATGATGATTAGAGGGTTGTTTGGAATTAATTATGAAATTTGAAAGCTCTTTGATATTGATTTTATATATTCCGCACATGGTATCCTTGGTTACTTAGGTTTATGGTGTAGTATTGGGCCTTGTCCATTGGTTTTGTAAGGGGGTTTTCATTTTAGGGTGATCCTTCAGTCCTAGATCATAGATAAATTTTCTATAGAAAATTGATTGATATTATAGGGGGTTCACTTTATGGGGGATTCTTCGATTCATTATAATTTGATGCATGAGTTCTAGGGATTTGAGAGTGTGCACTAATATTTATTTTTATGGATGTATGAGTGAAATAGCTATCATGACCCTTATTATCCTAGGGTAATTTACCATTGTGTGTTGGATTTGTATTATTTTTTCTTTGATATGATATGTTATATGATTTGATGAATGTAAATGGTTTATGGAAATTGTTCTTTGAAACTGTATCAACTTTTTTTCAAATATTTATAAAGGGGGGAATTTTTACCATGTTTTTTATATAAAACTATCTGACTAATTACCGTTCCTTTTTTTCTTTCAATTTGAGCATACTTGGTTTATTATATAAAGACTTGATATGGAAAACCTGGGTGGGATCCTACTAATCCTATTTAGATCACACCCTACAAACTCTCTCAGGGGTTTTTAGACTTTTTTTTATCTCATACAAGAAAGGGAAATACACTTTAATGATGTAGTGAAATTTATTTTGACTAGGTACAGGAAGGTTGTGGTGATATGGTGGGACATTTCCCATATTTCACATAGAGTATCAGTTGTTATTTAAGGTGTTATTTTTGTTTTTTGTTTTTTCAAGCATGTACCTTGGTTTATTTTTGTTACTATGGGTTGTATCAATACCATTTTCACTCTTTTTTATACAATATTTACTTATAGTTTTCTTCCTCTATATACATGTCATGTATATTATTTTAGGTTGGGTGAAATCATTCCCTCTAGTTGTTTTTTGATGCCCAGGTGCTAGTCGCTAGCTTGTGGGGATCAAGAATCCCCTTATGGTTTTTCCAGGATCCGATTTAGAACATGGATGGATGGGTTTTCCGGTCTAATTAATGAAAAATTAGTATCATATCTAGGTTATTCTCATTGGGAATTTGGTAGATATAAAATATGATTTTCAGGACTTGAGAGGTAGGTTATGGTGAGTTCATGGATATATATTACCATTACGAGATTCAAACCATCTTGGGATGTTAGGATACATTTTTCCTATGTTGGTTTTTAACCCTGATCACAGTTTATGGTTATGATCTACTAGTTTAAATATATATTTTATAGTTTTCTAGTTAATTTCATCTATTTCTAGTATGTAGAAACCTTCCTCTATGATATCTTCAACGGGTTCCATAGGAGGGTGAATCCAAATATTCTCTTTAAGAGAATCCTCATCTGGATCATAATCTTTTAGAGGCTATCATATGGGTTATTCGTGTTATGGAATAGAATGTACTGGAAGTTTAGAACAAATATGTTGAGGCATAACTATGAGATAGAGGAGATAGGGATTGTGTTCAAGAGTTATTATGTAATAATACCTCATCCTTTAAGGGTATGAATGAACCCCAATAGATAGAGGACTGGCAAGACAATATTGATTGAGACTTCATCTTCCTGGATACACCTAAATATATCAAGGTGAAATGATCTATGTTCAAGTTTTAGGGTCTCGAAAATTAGTGGTGGGATTCTATGGTATCGGAAAACTAGAACATAGACTTAGATTGGAAGGGTTTCAAGACTCTATTATTTAAGTAGTTTTTTTTGGAATCTATGATGATAGAGAATACCGTAGAATTCTTATCCTTGCATCACATATAGAATTATGTGTCTGGGTATACCAACTATTTTCATATATGGTACATTTTTCTCTAGAGGTGGTGATGAATGATCAACTGAAATCTCAGAAATAACTATAGGGTTTGTGAATATACATCCTATTATAGGTATATATGTTAAAGTTTTCCACCTATATGGATATAATCGATAATTCCATTATGGAATAAATGTATATGGTGAGTAATGGTAGATTCTATGGCTCTTATCTTCCACATATTGGTAGTTTCAGTGGTTCATAGGGAAAAAATTGGAAGTGACATAGTAATCAAAATGGTGGTGGAGGTGGTTCTCATAAGTGGGCCTCCTCTAGACCATCAGTAACATCCAAAATCATGCCCCTAACTTGATATCAGTTTGGTATGGTAGGGAACACCTGACATTCTTATTCTAGATCGGTGAGTATTTTTAGTGCTTGTAGACATCTAGGGTATCTTCATAGGTTCTTCTAGGATTTTTTTATACCTAGTTATAAAAAGGGATTATCATATTTAAAGGTTGTTTTAGTGTAGTTAGAATATTCAAAATCCATAGGGATCTATAAATAGGCCTCATAAGTGAAGCATATTCATGTTGTTGATGATTTTTTAGCAAAGGTTGATGCAGGTCCAACTATAGTGAGAGGTACCATATTTTTCATCTTCTATAGGAACTATTTTTTTAATACAGGTTCCTCGTAATTGTTTATATCTACCCATTTTTTTGATATACCGAAATTTTAAACAAAGCTCAAATCCTTTGTTATAAGCTATAAAAACCTCTTGTAAAGAGTAAGGAGCATTCATTTCATTATCCTATATGTTCTCTGTTGAAATTTGATGTAGATTTATTTCGGGAATTCTTATATTTCAATATGGATCTATTAAATGTCATTATTGGAAAGGATTGGATAATTGCTCATCATCATGAGATTTATTATTATCATCATCATGTTTTTTTATCTACTGAAAATGGGAACTCTCATGTGTTCCAAGGAGAGTGGGGACCGAGATCTAGTCATGAAGTACCTTCCCACCTCGATCTTAGTAGTTTATTGTCTACCACTTCACTTAAACCTAATGATGTTTCTTCTAGTAGATATCTTCCCTTGTTTTTTAGTTTCTTATCCAATTTTTTCCATATTAATTCTCCTATCTTCCACTATAAATGGGGGTATAGTTCACAATTGATCTATTTTCGGGTACATAGTCAATTTCTATACCCCCTTATCATATAGAACCTACTAATCTAAAAGATATTAAGATCTATTTGGAAGATCTACTTGAGAATGATAGTGTTTCTTTGCATCTCTATATAGACTATTGAAAGATGAAATGGGTGACTATTAAGAGTAAGTACTCTTTTCATGCATGGATGACCTATTATATCAATTAAAGGGGGTGAATTTCTTTTCAAAAATAGAGCTTTAGTTGGGATATCACTATCTTAGAGTTTCAGAGTTAGATATACCAAATTCCACTTTCAAGATTAGTTATGATCATTATGAATATCTTTTAAAGGATTTGTCTTGACCAAAACTCATATAGTTTTTATGCCTTTGATGAATAGGATATTCCACAAGAATATCTATACATTTGGTCTGGTGTCTGTGGATAATATCCTATTTTATTCGAGATATGATCATGAGAATGAGTACCATCTGAATTTGGTTTTAGAAATCTTGAAGATCCACTAACTTTATGGGTAGATTTTGAAATGTAATTTTTTAATACAATAAGTGAATTTATTTTGGAACATGATATTAGAACATGGCCTTTCTATTGATATTTATAAGGTAAATGTTTTCTTTTCATGGGAAGAACCATGAAACGTCTTCAAGATATAGAGCTTCCAAGGTATGGATATATATTATTGGTGGTTTGTCAATATTTTCTCAAAGATAGAATCACCTTTAACTTATCTTATTAAAAAATCCATGAAATTCAATTAGGATGCTAAGTGTTATATTTATTTTGAGAAATTGAAAGGTGTTTTGACATCATCTCCTATTTTGATCTTTTCTGATCCCGATAAGGGGTATGTCTATTACTATGATTCTTATGGTGTTTGTATGGGTTGTGTTATTATACAGGATGATCATTTCATGGAATAAATATCTCTTTATCTTTGGCCACATGATAAAAATTACCCCACACATGATTTTTATCGTCCTTTTATTATGAATGTTCTTATGTGTTGGTGTTTTGGGTAGATTTTCATAGTCTTTTCTAACCATAAGATCATGAGCTATATCTTTTATCATAAAGGTTTGAATTTTAAAATGATGTGGTGTGTGGAATATCTTCATAAGTTTAACTTCAACATCACTTATACCCCAAGGAAGGTAAATTTCATTGAGGATGATATTAATAGGAAAGTTCCACCATAAGATACCATGGAATCAAAGGAGGAGTGGAACCTTATGAGGATTTTTCTTAGTTTCATCTGGGCACATTGGAGGGTGATTCAGGTATGGATCTGACCAGTGTTAATTTTTCATCATCTATCCTTGTGTCTATTCTGTAGGACCAGTAGTAGGATGATGAGTTCATAGGAATCAAGGAAACATTCTATGGTGTGGAGGTTGTTTTGGGTTTATTTCTCCCTTTTGATGTTATTATCTACTTTGAGGATCATTTTCTCATCCCATCATCTATAAGGAACTCAATGTTGCATGATTTTCATAGTTCTTCATGGGTTATTCTCCCTAACACTAAAGATGTATTATGAAATAAGACAACATTTCTGGGGACTGGGTATGAATCATGAAATTAATAATTTTGTGTCCCACTGTTACACCTACTATAAAATAAAGTCAAGGCACTATAAGCCTTGTGGACTACTCTAACCTCTTATAGTTTCAATTTTCAAATGGGATGAGGTGTCTATGGAATTCATTATTGGATTGCCACATACTCCCTAAGGTAATAATTATATCTATGTGGTGATTGATCAGTTGATGAAATCAACTCATTTTTTTATAAGTGATTCCACCAAGGTTAAAGATATAGGTATTTTTTACATATAGAAGATTATGAGGTTGCATGGGGTTTCCTATTTCATTATTTCTAATAGGGATATTAGGTTTACTTCCAGATTCTGGAAGACTCTCCAAAATGTGATAGGGACTTAGGTTAGATTGAGTATAGATTACTATGTATAAATGGATGGTCAAACAGAGTGGTTTATAAAGATTCTAGAGGATATGATCTATACCTATGTTTCATATTTCAATGGATCATGGTATATTCATCTATGACTGGTCAAGTTTACTTATAATAATAGTTACTAGTCATCAATTAGAATAGAACCCTTCGAGTCTTTGTAATTTATCTTGTGCAAGTCACCTCTTTATTGGGAGGATGTGTGTGGGGCCTCTCTTGTGGGACCAAATCTTATTCATAAGACACTGGTGAGGATTCAAGATATATATCAATGCATGGTTACTACACAAAGTTAGTAGAAATAGTATGTGGATTGTTGATGTTTTCCTTTGGATTTATTAATAGGTGATTGGGTTTTCTTAAAAGTTTATCCTTGGTTGGGTCTCTATCAACTTGGGAAACAGAGGAAGTTGGCTCCAATATAAGTTGGACCATTTGAGATCACTGTTTGGGTTGGATGGTTTGTTTATCCATTGGAGTTTCTGACTTAGTTGATGGGTATTCATGATATTTTCCACATATCCCATCTTAATATGTACCATCCTGATACTTCCAATGTTCTATGTTGGTAGAAGATTAAGTTGGAGCTAGATGTTTCCATTTTAGAGAAACCAGTAGAGATCATTGATTCTTATATAAAATTATTTCATGTTAAGTATATTATATTGGTAAAATTGTTGTGTTGGATCCCATCATATTCTAATGAGACTTGGGAGTGTGAATCATTGGTGTGGGAGTAGTGGCTTCACCTCTTTCTAGATAATCCTTCTTCTTCATGAATTTCTGGGAAAAGAAAGTTATATTGTGGGGAGAATTGTAACATATTAATTGATTTATGTTTTATTTTATATTTAAGAGACTATATTTTGTATTTTATTGGTGTCTCAGGGGATCTATTTTTTTCTAAATGACATGGGCTAAATTCTAGCTATAGGATTTAGTTTATACTATGAAATATATATTCACATTGTGAATCACATATTATTAGAATCCATAATTCTAGTTTAGGGTGTGAATCTTTTTAATGAAATGATAATTTTATTCATGTTGTGAATAGGTCTTTCAATATTTTAAGTTAAGGCAATGCATTATTCTATATATTATCCATTATGAAAGTTCACATCATGAATGTGTAATTCAAACTATGAATTATTTCTATTCGAGTGAATTTTATGTTTTGAGAACCCAAATCCATTCTTATTCACCTTCCTCATCTCTTCTTATAGTCCTAGGTTTTCTCTAAGATATTTTTGTTGAATCTATATCTTCTGAGCATCTTATATCAGTGCTTTGATATCCAAGTTATAAATTTACACCTCTCTTGGTGAGTGTGATCATCATCTTCTCCTTTTCTTTGTTTATATTGGAATTGTAAGTAGTGTTGTGTTTCATTTAAGGGATATATTGATCATATAATGTTTCTTATCTAATATCATCTAGATACATTATGTGATTGTATTTCAGAGGCTGGATCTTATGGTTTGTGGTGTGACACGTGATATTATAAGGGTATGTGTTTATATAACTTATCTATTGAACCCTTTTCTTATAGAATTTGATTCTAGGATATGAGAATCTATGTTAGGGACTCTGTTTGTTTCACTTGAATTCTCTTCCCTTTATAGTGTGTATATCCCATTGTGGGTGGTGTGTGACCCATGATTGAGGTATGCGGTTTCTTCTCCAGCCTATGTTGGGTGAACCTTAAATGGTCTTGATTTATTAAATGGTTTTATAATTTAATGTTAATGACTCTTGATTGATTTATTTTTGTGTGTAAAATAGTTTTTAATAAATGAATGTTTCCCCTCATTTTGGTAAAATAATGGTTTTTTAAATTAATTGTGAAATGGATTATGAAATTTTTTTCAAATAATTTTTTATGATTAAAGATTTTTTTTTTAAATTATTAAATGTTAAATCCCATTTAAAATTATTTGATATATAGAATATAAGGTATCCTTGGCTATTTAGGTGGAGGGTGTATTATTGGGCCTCATCCATTGGTATTGTAAAGGGATTCACTTTATGTGGTGATCTTATATTCCTAGATCATAGATAAATTGTCCCTAGGAATGTGATTTAAATTTTCTAAGGTTTACTTTCTAGGGTGTTCCCATGTTCCCAAGATTTGATGCATGGAATCTAGGGAATTGAGTGCACACTATTCATGTTTCTTATTTAGGTACAAGTGACCTAGTTAGGCTAACCTTTGTTATCCTAGGGTTTTTTACCATTGTGTGTTATCTTTGAAATATTTGGGATTTGATAAGATATAATACATACTTTGATAAATTTTAATAGTTTTTCGAAATTTTTCTTTTGAATAGTATCACCTAGTTTGTGAAGAATTTGGAAAAAGGGGAAATATTTACCATGATTTTTTATAAAACTACCTAACTACTTAGAATGACTTATTTTCTTTTTATTTGAGAATATTGGGATTATTGTATAGAGTCTTGATATGGAACACCTAGGTGGGATCCTACTGAGCCTGTTAGCTCACACCATGCACAATCCCTCAGGGGGGGTGTAGACCTTATTTTTTCTAATACAGGAAAGGGTAAGGTTCTATAATGAGGTGGTGAGGTTTATGTCAGCTAGGTATGGGTAGCCAGTGGTGAGGTGGTGGTATGTTTCCCACATGTCACATGGAGTAGTAGTTGATAATTTGGGTGCCCTTTATGTCGGTTTTTTAGGACATGTACCTTGGATTTTTCATTCTACCTTGGGTTGTATTAGTACCATTATTCATCTTTGTTAGGTCATATTTATTTAACCTTTTATCCCTATATATATATATATTCCATTTATATTGTTTCAATTTGGGTGAAATCAAACCCTCTTGTTATTTTTCGATGCCTGTGTGCTAACTAATATCTAATGGGGATCGAGAACACCCTTTGGGTCTTATCACGATTTAGTTAGATGGACAAGTTTTGTGAGATAGGTCATGAAAACTATGCTCTATGGAATAATATATAAGGGTTGTACTCTATTACACTAAAATTTTAGCATGGATTCTCTAAATGATAAATATACTAAAACCTATGGAAATAAAACTAGGATCTAAAATTGGAATCCCTTATTCGATTATATAAAATAATATAATAGTGAACATTATTCAAACATATAAAATTACACAATTTAGATATTATACATCACAATTAATTAAAAATAAATCAGTATTCTTTACTTATGGATGATACATATGTTACAAAATATTAAATAAAATTCTACTATACTTAGGACCAACTCACTAGAAAATCTTTGACCAAATCAATAGCCTTTATGAAACTACTCATCCCAATCCATATCTCTAGCTCCAATTTGATACTTGGTATTACAAAAGGCATAAAGTTATACCAATATGAAATGAAACATATTTCATGTATGAGGGTAGGTGTAATTTTATTATTCTAGTAATATTATAAAACAATCCTTTACTCATTGAGTAATAGTAATAAAGTAGTTATATGTGCAAGTATGTGGTGAGTTTTACTCAACACACCCCAAACTTATCCCATGCACACATATAATACAATCATACATGTAGGTCATTATAAAAACCTTTGAACCTGCACTCCCATATACTATAACAACCCCAAACCCACACTCAAGGATCTGGTGCTAAAAACATAAACTTTATATCTATGGCTTTGATACTGATAAACATGATCCAATTTCAACTATAAAAAAACTTAAAACATCAAACTACAATATTGGATATGTTAAATACCCAAAGATATTTTAGGTTTAGAGCTTTGGAAGATTAGGAAAAACATAATACATATCAAAGTATATACAAAATTATACAAAATATTATACAAAATCACTAAATCTAGACTCTTAATTGAGACCATTCATCATTGATCCTCTACGTATCACTATACCTATAAAAATCTTTTTTAAACTTAGGCTGAGCACAAATTTCTCAATAAGGGGTTTTAAAACATGATTTAAAATAATTTCCCATTAAAAATACTATAAAAACATTTTAAAAAAAATCCTTATATATAAAATATAAATCATTTGATATAATAAATAATTTTTCCATAAATAACCATTTAAGGTTTTCAAAATCCATAAGAGATACTCTACAAAACTTTTTCTAAAAAGACTAATTATTTTGAAAATCCATTTTATTCCAAAATATAACATCCTTTGAAATTAATCCAGATTTCTCATTTTGAAAACTTCAAAACATTAATTTTTATAATAATACCTCTTTATAGAATATAATGATACTTTGAAAACTTTAATAAAATAATGTGGTGACTATAAATATTTAAGGTTTAAACATCGCTTTTAGGACCAAGTCCCCTTGAGGTTGTGGGTTCACTCCTCATTCTTCATCATCATAACCAATACCCAAGTTCTAAATTTTAAATAAAACCTTTTTATAAATCTTATCTTTCTCATTATAAATCCACTAAAATAATCTTTCAAAGACATCAAGTATAAGTAAATTATTTTAAAAGAGTAAAATAACTACATATCTAATAAACTTTAATAAAATTCACCTTAAAGAAGAATCCATACTTCATAAATATTGGAAATAAATCTAAATATTCTCAGGTAACACTTATAAATAATTATTATAAATAAATAAAAATGATTTTCATAACCTATATGGAATATAAATGAAGAATATAGTGAATGTACATACATTACATGTAATCATGAATGATATATATATTTTTTAAATAACATTTCTCACATGAAATAATAATTTATTTATTTCATAAAATTATTTATTGAAATTAGAAAAAATATAAAATAGGATTCATAAAAAAATTGTTTATAAATAATTAAAAAAATACCTTACAAAAAATTGTTTTGGAAAAAAATAAATGTTTAATAAAAATAATTTTTCACTTTCAATTAGGGTTTTGGAAAAATAAGAGAACTTAACAAAACTTTTTCCAATACAAAGAGGGATTCCAACCCATAAAATAGAGGTTTCTTGAAAATAATTTTACCTTAAATTGTAGTAGGATACTAAGATAACTTTGGTGTAACCCTAGGACTTCTCTAATAGTCTTCCACAAATATTCTCCCTCTCTTACTATCTTTCTTACTTTCTCTCTCTCACTCGAGTTGGAAGGATATAACCAATGATTATATATGACACTTAAGATTGCATATAACCTGAAGGAGTGATTCCTTTTATGTATCCATACTTCACTATATATTCATATTTAAATATTATATATATTTTAGATAAGTTCGTAATCTACTTATTTGTGATGATTTGATAAAATCTTACTTAAAACAATGTTATATATATAATATAATTTCATTATTATCCTCTTTACAAAACCCTATCTTCAAGATATGAGGAAAATCATACATGGTCATTTAATGGTATATAATTCAATACTACATATCATTAATATATATTGAATTCATGACTATAACCATTTATTTAACACCCAAATATTTTAAAAAATAAAACTATATTAGATAGCATATAAGACACGCAACACCGAGCCTAAATGAACCATGAAATATTATTATATAAATATAACTGTCACATAATAGCCAATAATTTGGTGGGTATGTTTAGGATTAACTATTTTATGAAAAATATATATAAAGCTAATATTAAATATAAATTTTTTTATAAATGCTTTCTAAATAATCACTTAAATTTTAATAATTCAATTTATTCTTCATAAACACATTTTCTTCAAAATGGTTCTTATTTATTTTTGTGAGAAAATATTATGATTAATTTCAGGAACTTTTATAAATTTAATTTAATAAAATTATCATCATTTTTTAAATCATCATATCAAAAATAAATTAGGGTGAAATTTTGAGATTTTTTTGAAATGATTGATATCTATCTGAATACTGAAAATTATCAATTTTCAAATACTGTCATTTTTTTCATTAAATCAAGTATTATTATATTTTGGATATGGTCTTAAAGTTACATATGAACCATTTTATTTATAATAATATAATTAATTACATTTTAATTAGTGATTTTGAGGATTTGGGTATAAGTTTATTTTAATTTTAAAAACGTAGTTTTCTGAAAATTATTTTTAAATGAATAAAGTTTAACAATATTAATTAAATAATATAACCCCTATTGAGGACTGATTTAAATTAAATTTATAGATTATATACCTATATATATTAATTTATTTTTATATAATGAATATTATTAGTCATAGAGTTAATTTAAAATCATATTTTCCTTGAAAAATGGATTTTTTAAAAAATATTTTTTTCAACGCACTTGCAGCTATAATTTTTAATTATATTAGAAAAATAACCTGACTTTAATTTAATAAAATGGATATAATATTTTTAATAATAATATTTAATATTAATTAATAGGTTTAACTTAATTTTTTGTCATAATTAATGGTGAAAATAGTAATAATATGTTACCGCGGTTAAGGGAAAAATGGGTTTATCGGGGGTTAAATTAAAGAGAAAAGGGTTATAATGACCTAAAAACTTATCTAATTTATATTTTATAGACATATTTAGATCATATATCATATTATTCCTAGAAATGTTTCATTTTGGATTCATATAGATATAATCATGACCTTTATAATAAATTAAGTAAAGAAAAGGACAAAATGACATTCTCTTACTTCTAAAAATATATTATGTGTTAAAATAGGGATAAAAAGAAGATATGAATGTTTATAAATATTAATAATAAGTAGAAATACTTTTTCATTATCATGGTAATCTGTTTCTAATTTTTAGTGATGATATACTTACCTTAAATTCTTTCACAACATAGACATAGTATTTATTAAATTAAAAAGAAAATAAAATAAATAATTTTAAAAAAATAAAAAGTAATATAGTTTGAATGAATTATTATGTTCCAAAAAAAATTAGATAATTATAAAATTTTAGGGATTTTTTAAATTTATATATTCTAATTTCATCCTTTTCTTTGTTTTTTTAAAGTCAGGTCAAATAAATAGTGTCAAAATTGACATTAGTGATATTTTATAAAAAATATTGTTTTATTAAATGATTTAAAATTACTAAAAATATGATATTGATCAAAGTGAATGTTAATTTATATAAAATTTCAATCATGTTCCATTTAAGGGGTGTTTTTTCTTTTATAAAAAGTTTCTATTCCCCTAAATAGTAAAAACATTATTATTGTAGTAATTGTAAATAATGGTTAAAATGTGTTGAAATAAAAAGATAATTATGAAAAAAGAACCTAAATTTTTACAATTTTGATAGATGATATGATTTATACTAAAAAAATATTATCTTATAATATTCTCATTTTTTCTCATTTTTAATAATAAAATCAATTTAAATTAATTGAATAATTTAATTAATTCCAAGAGTGCCCCTCCCCTCACTTATAAAAGGGCACCTTCCCTTCTCTTTTATTCACACATCATGATCCTTTTGGATTGATAAATCCATAAAGAAACTAATTAACTAAATCCATTTTCATGTCCTTAAGGCCTTGGTTTGATTATATAACACTCTTAGTAAGGATTTTGGTGCAAACCTAAAGAGGTTGTCCAAATAAGAGGTATTGTTCTTAATTGAGCGTTTTATTTTATTTATTCTTCCACATACTCTAAATCCTATCCAAATTTGATGAAATAAAAAAATTACATATTCTGATATTTTATTATGTTAATGGTATAACCTATATTCATCTTCTCTTCCATCAAATGAGAAATGAAACCATTGATCGTGTGTATTACATCATACCGCCTCACGAACCGATGTGATTCGTTTTCCATCAACACCTCTCACAGTTTTATATAATGAAAAATTTAATTTTCATATATTTTATCTATGAAATAATTATTCATATGGAATTAAAATATAAAATCTACCTTCTTACCATCCAATCCCTTGTAAAACGATAATGTCGCTTGTGCATACGTGTGGACTACCGCCTCAACAAAGCAATGTGATTCATTTTTCATTTTATTTTGACATAGATGATAATAAGGATATATTTCATGAATATATATGATATATATTATATAAAAATAATTTCTAAAAGTTTAATTATTATTTACCTTTATTCCATTCTATCCATTAAAAAATGGAAATAGTTTTCTTGTGTATGTACTGTCTACCATCATCATTAACAGTGTAATTCATTTATCAATCTCTAACTTTTATGGATGAATTTAAATATTTATAAAATGAATATATATATATTATTAATACAATTATTAAAATTTATTTATGATTTAACCATGATAAAATTATAAATATAAAAACTATAAAACCAAAACATACATGGAAAATGAAGCAATTATCACCCGAAATTGTGATTTTAATAAAAATGTTAATAAACAGGTGATAAAAGATTATAAGTAAATAATATATGGTATGATATATATATATATATATGAGTATAGTTCTATAATTTATGAATAATAAAACTATATTTATTATATATGAGTTTATAACATGTATTAATAAAGTTAGGAATTGAGTTAAGGGATTTTCATCTCACTTTTATTTTTGTGAGACATGTGTCATATTCACCACTTGTTTCTTTTATATAGTGTATATAATTCCCAGGAATGTATTTTATAATTATTATTCTAAAAGTTATAATGATATCATTTTCTTTATTTCATGGGACTTATGATTCAAATGTTACTAAAGTTATAAGGGTTTTATGTTATAATATCATTGTTTATCGATATTGTTTATGATTATGACTATAATGTTAAAATCTTATGATCTATATCTCAATAAACTCCTAAATTAACTTATACTCTAATTATTTATAGAGAATAAATGTTTTTTTCATTTTATTCTCTTTAAGAACTAAATAAACAAAAAATATTATTTTTAAGGAAAATAAACTTTATTTCTCACTTCGGTCAAAAATTTTTCCCTTATATGTCCATGTCTTATCAAAATGATATTAAGAATGTTTTTACTACTATAAAAATATTAATTAAAGATATATTTACCATTTTTTAATTTATTAAAAAAATTAAAATGACTATTATTATCATTTTCCAAATGAGGTATTTTTTTACTTTTTTTACAATAATGTGAAAGGAATGTTTTCTTTCAACTTATACTGCATGAATGGAATTTCTCATCATCATAACCATTCAATGATTTGAAAATTCCTTTATAATTTTAAAATTTTATTTTAAAATAAAAAATATTTTCACAATATGTTGTGAGTTTTTCATTTTAAAAATGTTATTTTCAAAGTGTAAAGGATATTTTTCTCAAGAATGTTTTAATTATATTTTTATGGAATTGTTATTCATCAACGGCAGAAAACTTTGGTGTTTCTTATATTTTAGTAGGGATGTGATCCAATGATTACATCCTTATTCATTACCTAGATGGTTTATGATTATGATTATGATATTTTTTGAAAATCATTTATTTTCCATGGGTTATTCTATGATTCATTGATGAAATATTTATAAAACTCGGTTTCTTTTTATGGGTTATAATATGATGATATGATGAATTTTTAGTGATTTTATAGAAAACATATATATGATTTTCATTATGTGATGGGTGGGATTGAAATTATATATCCATCAAATTCATTGGTTAGATTATTATATCTCATGAGATAATTATAGGAAACAAGTTGATGTGCTTGATCTATTACAGGAAACAAGTCAATGTGATTGATCTACTATGAGAAACAAGTCGATGTGCTTGATCCACTATGGGTAACAGGAGTTGATGCTTTATCCATGAGGATTTCATTATCTCAGCAGTTAAACTTGGTATATGAAATAGTTTCTAAACTTATTATGGTGCCATACTTTTATGACATGGAATTATGGTTCATGATTTATTTATGATGATTTCTCACTCTTATGATTCATGATTTTTTTGAAATAATAAATATTTATTCTAGGAATTTAGTTTTTGATATATGATAGATTGGGTATAAAATTTTTAATTTATGTTCATGATCTCATTATCTTATACTTATCTTATGCTTTCATATGATCATATATTGATGTCTCCCATGTTTACCCATACTGAGCATTTGATCTCACCCTTTATTATGTTTCCTTTCCCTAGGTTATGATGAAAGGTTTTAAGTAGTTTATTTCTATAAAGAGAAAAAAATAAGGAGATATTTTTTTATATATTTAATATCTTTCATTAAATAATAATATTGTGTGTGTAGTCTCCAAAAACACTAAACCCTTATGATCCTCAGAATTTTTTTTGTGATATATATGGAATTTTCATAAAATAGTTATAATATTTATGTATGAAAAGTATAGGTTTCTATAGTTAGTATCAGAGAAAGGTTTAGTTAACCATTGAAAATGATAATAATAAATATTTTTTGAGAACCCTTGGGACAATCCTATGTATAAGAGAACATACTATTTTATGGTAAATAAATGAGTTTGGTTTTCTAATAAAAATATCAATACCTGGATACTATAATTGGATGTGGTTTTGGAATAGATGCCTTTAGGGACAATAACCTTGAGAATAGTTATTCAGGTATATTTAATCCATCATTCTAGTACACGGTGAGTGTTCCCTTACTACGCACTTGGTTTGACACTCCTAGGGTTATGGTTAGGTTAATTTACATTTTCTTTATAAATCATTGTGAAGGATTGAAGTAGGTGATGACCGTGAATTACCTTGGTTAGACCTAAGTTTTCATAAGATAAAAAGAATGTGTCATGATTTAGACATAATATAAAGGATTTTACGGCTTCCCGCTATGATTATTATTGCTCATTCTAGGCTTTTTGGTTTCAATCAAGGGCTATAACCAGGAGGAATAATTTTAACACTGGAAGTGATGGACAATGCGATGATTATGAGCAACCAATTTATATGATGACTAGTGAGAAATATATTTTTATTATTCCTAATCAATTATCATGATATATTATTAATAAATTTCACCTTAACCAACTCTCAGACTCACCAAAGAAGATTAAGATAGATTTTTTGAGAAATAAAATAGTGGAGACCATATAAGAAAGAAGAAAAAAAATTCCTTCATGTTAAAAATATGGAATGAGACACCCTGAGGAATTTCTCAAAGGAAGGGGGAGATGTTTTCTATGTGGAAATAAAGGAGATAAAAAAGATTTTATTAGTATTTCATTGTTTTTTGTATGGTGAACATGGGAATTATCCAATTCAATTCCCTAATATAAGAGTTATTTCCTAAAGAAGGAATATCCTATATTATGAAAATCATTTAAGTGTAAGGACTAAAGATTTTAATTATTTGGATTTTATAATTATATTGTAATTTTTGCATTAATGATATTTTGGTTATATGAATCATTAAACATCTATAGATTGTTTTGAAGTAATTATATTTAAGGAATTTAAAGAATATATTTAATGGTACAAATGACCTAGAAAAGTGATTTAAAGTAAGGTGATATTTTATGAAAAACACAATATTAGTAGAAATATTACCCTTAATATGTGATTGATGTTGAAATAATAATTTTTAGTTGGGATAAATAGATTATTGATATTGATGAAGTAAAGCAGATAATATTGGTGACCTTAAAAATGATTAGTGATTTTGTGAATAAGTAATTTATTATGGAGTTTACTAAATTTTCATATTCATGTAATATGTTTAATAATTTTTTATTTTATTTAAGAAATAAAGATATAGTTAATTTTTGTAAGCATTTATCCCTCCATTGAAGTTTTATGGTGATCAATGTATTCAAATATTTGTGACATTAAGAGTTACTTTATAATTTTTGAGGAATTAATGTTAAGTTGATTTTGGAAATTGAGTGAATTTATTCATAAATTTTTGAATTTTGAATTTGGACATATGTATTCTCAATGTTTTTTAAGGATAAATACTTGTGGAATGGATTAAGTTAAACTTTTAGTGTCACTGCTGAGGTTTTAGAGATTAATTTATTATATTGGATAACTTTTTTTAACCATTTTGGTTTTAGTAAATATTTAGAGACAAATGGAATAAATTTTCACTCTTTTATGGATCTTATGATCTATTAAAAGATAATTTTACTACTTCAAGTATAAAAAAATTATCTTGGATATTCATTTATGTTCTTAAGTAATGAAGTGGAAATTGATCAAAGCATGACCAAATGGTGAAATTATGCATATGATTTGAAAATAAATCAAGTAATTATATTTTTCATTTATACTATCTTGATATTAAAATAATCCATAAAAATTAGGGAAAGGATCTTGAAATAAAATTTTATAATTCTACCATCATTTCTTATGAATCAGTGGCCTTTTCACCCATCACTGATTAATGGATTCTTTATCATTAACTTTATCTTGACCATGTTCTATATCACTCTTTATTAATCCTTGGGCATTAGTTTTCTCATCCATGTCCATAATTTCAATTATCACTAATTTTTTCCTACTGGTAAACCTAGTTATGTGTTATTCAAGAAGACCTTCATACTTCCCTTTCTCTCTTATCAAAAGGAAGCTTTATTAACCCTTTGTATGATGTGGGATTCCAACCAAGGTATTTTCTAATAGAAATAATTTGATTACTAGGATCAAGTTCAAATTGAGAGGATGTAATTTATCAGATGGGGGAGAATATAACACCGTGATATTTATTTATTTATTCTAAGAAAAATAAAACTATGACTAATAGCATATACAATAAGCAACACTAAGCCTAAACATACCATGAAATATTATTATATAAAAAGGATCGTTATAACTTAATAGTTAAATTAGATGGTATGAATAGGATTAAATTCTTTATGAAATATATATAAAGGTCCTACTATGTATAAATTTATTGATAAATTCTTAGTAAATAATTACTCTAATTTTAGTAAAATCATTTTATTCTTCAAAAATACGTTTTCTTCAAAAATGGTTTTTAATTATTTTTGTGAGAAAATATTATAATTAATTTTTTTAACTTTTAGAAATGTCATTTTATAAAATTAAAATAATTTTTTAAATTCTTATTTCAAAATTAACATAGTGTGTCATTTTGGAATTTTTCTAAACTGATTAATTTATCAGTGAATAGTGAAAATTACTAATTTTTCTAATACTAACATTTTTTTTCATTAAATAAAGTCCCACTATTTTTTTTGGTATTAAATTGAAATAAGAAACATTTGATTTATAAAAATCTAATTTGTATCGTTTTAATCATCAATTTTCATGATGTTGGTATAAGTTTATTTTTATACTTAAAAAGCATTTTTCTTTGAACTTTTTTTTAAGTGTATAAATTTTATAAATTTTAAGTAATTAAAATAAACCCTTATTAGGAATGATTTAAATTATATTTATATATTATATATCTATTTATTTAATTTAAATACAAATAATTAATATTATGAGTCATATATTTAATGTAAAATCCTTTTTTTCTTGACAAATTAATTTTTCGAAAAACCGCTTTTCATTGTGTTTTAGGGATTACTTTTTAATGAAATTATACCACTTATATGTATTTAATTAGATAAAATGTATTAAATATTGGGAATCAGTATAATTAATATTATTTAATAAGTTTAATAAATTTTTTGTTCATAATGAATAAAAACAACAATGAAAATTTATTACCATGGTTAAGGGTAAAACTGGTTTATTGGGGGTTAAACTAATGATATAATGGTTATAATGACCCAAAAACTTGTATAATTTCTATTTTATGGACACATTTCAACCCTATATCATATATTTTCTAGCAATTTCCCATTTTTAATCCATATATCTATGATTATAATCTTTATAATAATTTAAGTAAAGAAAAGGACAAAATGTCACTCACTTTTAAAAATATATTATGAATTTACATAGGGAAAAAAGGATATATGTTCATTTATAAATATTAACTTTAAGGATAAATAATTTTAAATTATCATGGTAATTTATTTCTAATTTTTACTGATGAATTAATTACCTTAAATACTTATGCAACACCAATGTAGTAATTATTTAATTCAAAGGAATATTAAAAGTAAAATGATTTTAATAAAATATTAAGTTTAAAAAAATTTATATATAGTTATAAAAATGAATTTTAAAAGTTATATATTCTATTTTCATCCTTGTCTTGATATTTTTAAAGTCAAATTGAATGATTAGTGTCAAAATTAAAATTAATGATATTTTATAATAAATAATGTTTTAATAAATAATTTAAAATTCATAAAAGTCATATATTTAAGAAATTTAATGTTAAATGGTTTAAAATATTAACCATTATCCATTTATGATCTTTTTTTCATTTTATTGTAATTTTATTTCCCCCTAAAGAGTAAAAACATTATTATCATAGTAATTGTTAAAAAGGGTTAAAAGGGGTTAAAACAAAAAGATAAGGATAAAAACCTGACCTAAAGTTGTCAATTTTTTATTGTATGAATGGATTTAAAATAAAACTCATTTTTTCTATAATATTATCGATTTTCAACCACTTTAATTTGAAAATTAATTTATATTAGTTTAATACTTTAAGAAATTCCAAGAGTAACCCTCCCCTCACTTATAAAAGTGCACCTCCTCTCCTATTTTCTTTATACTTAAAGATCATTTTAGTTCAGAAAATACCTATAAAAACTTTAATTAAATCCCTTAAAATGTTCTAGAGGTATTTTTTATTATTAAACCTCCATAGGAACGATTTTAGTGCAAACCTAAAGAGGTTTTCCGAAGAATATGTATCATTCTTAACCGAGAATTTTATTTTATTTATTATTTAAAATCCTAAAAATATTATCCAAATATGATGAAATAATAACAAATATATATTAAATATTATAATATTTTATTATTCTAATGAAATAACCTATATCCATCTCCTATTTCATTAAATGGGAAATGAAACCATCGATTGTGTGTACACCGGAGTACAACCTCGCGAATCGATGTGATTCATTTTCCATCACTTCCCCTCACGAATGGATATAATGATGGATTTAATTTTTATATATGATATTTATATCAAAATTATTCTTTTGAAATTATAATATCACATATAACTTATTATCATCGAATCTGTTGTAAAATGATGACGTCACTTGTGTATATGTGTTGACTACCACCTCCACGAAGTGATGTGATTCATTTTTCATTTTATTTTGACATGGATGGTAATAAGAATATATTTAATGAATATATATAATATATATTATATAAAAATGTTTCTAAAAAGGTGAAATATTTTTTAAATTTATTTTATTTCAACCGTTAAAAAATGGAAACAACGTTCATGCGTACGTAAGGTGTACCATATTCTTAAATGGTGTAATTCATTTATTTATCTCTAACTTTTATGGATGGATATAAATAATTATATAATGAATATATATATATATATATGATTTTATATAATTATTAACCTTGTTTTTATGATGTTACCATGATTAAAGTACAAATACCAAAAATACTGAACCAAAACCATCATGGAAAACCAAACTATTATCACCTGAACCATTGATTTATGTGGTGTATATACTAATAATGAATATATTTTATAATTATTATTATAAAATTTATGTGTATTTATATATCTATCTAAGGTACTTTATTTCATGGGCTTATGATTCAAATGTTACCAAAGTGGTAAGGGTTTTAAGTTACAATCTCATTGTTTATTAGGATTGTTTATGATTACACCTTGGATAATGAAATATCATAATATATCTCTCAAGAAACTCATAAATTTTATTCTCCTATGGTTATTTCTAGAGAATAATTTTTTTCCTTACCTTATACCCTCTTTATGAACTATAGAAACCAAAATAATGTTATAAGGAAAATCAACTTTTTCCCTCTTTGATTGAAAATCCATTCTCTTCCATGTCCATGTTTTTTAAATATATTTTAAAGAATTTTTTTAATAATATAAATGGTTTATTAAATAAATTTTCACACTTTTTTTAATTTTTTACCAAAAAATTTAAAATGAATCTTTATATCATTTTTCAAACGAGCTACTTGTTGACCTTTTTTACAATAATTTCAAAGGAATGTTTTCTTTCAAATTGTATAGAATGAATGAAATTTACCACCATCATGACCACTAAATTATTTGAATCTTATTTTAAAACCTTAAAAGTTTATTTTCAAAGAAATATTATTTGAAAAATATTATTTTATTTTTTAGTTTTAAAAATCTTATTTTCAAAGTGAGTAGAATATTTTCCTCGCGAATGTTTTAATGATGCTTTTATTAAATTTCTATTTATCAACAAAAAAACCTTTAGTGTTTCTTATGTGTTTATTGGGATATAATACAATGGTTCCATATATATTATTTCTCTATATGTTTTATGATTATGATCATCAGATGTTTATGAAATCTATTTATTTCTAGGGGTTATTCTATGATAGATTGATGAAATGTTTATGAAATGTAATTTCTTTGCACGGGTTATAATATAATGATATGATGAATGTTGAAAATTATTATGGCACAAATATGTATGGTTTTTCATTATATTATGGGTGAGACTGTAATTATATATCCCTCTAATTCATTGGGTAAAATGTTATATCTCATGAGATAATTATGGGAAATAAGTTGATGCTCTTGATCCTCTATGGGAAAAAAGTTGATATTCTTGATCCACTATGGGAAATAAGTCGATGTGATTAATCCACTATGGGAAACAAGTTTTGATGCCTGATATATTATGATTTTATGTCTCGGTAGTTAACATTAACATATGAAATAGTTTCTATACTTATGATGGTGTTACACTTTTATGACATGAACTTATTCTTCATGATTTATTTATAAATATTTATCACTCTTATGATTCGTGATTTATTTTGAAATGATAATGATTTATGACATGACCCATGTTTATTATATGTAATAGATTGGGCATAAAATTTATAAGTTATAATCATGATTCCACCAGAATATTTAAAAAAAGTATTTAGATAAAAATATTGGGTTCCCAAACAAGAAAGAAAAATGGAATAAAAATGGATAGTGAGATATAGGGGATGAAAGTAGTGGATATAGATGGAATCCCCTATAACTAAATCAATACCTTCCTGGGGAAATGATCACATGCTAGAAAAAATTAACACGCCACCGCGATAAGTAGTAGAGCCAATTGAGGATAGTTAGTTGTCGGCCTTGTTCCCCTCTCTACATATATGAAGGACATCAGTGTGGTTTCAGATGATATCTATGAATCTTCATATAAGATATATTATAGACCATGGTATGGTTCCATGTCCATGTAGAGAATTATAAATCATTGTGGAAACAGTTTCTACTGTCATGAGAATGACGCTTCTCATATTAAAAATATGTTATCCAGTATACGTTGTCTAAGATTATTCCTGAAGGTAGTCACCATTAATGAAGGACACACTAAATTTAAAGATGATAGATCCTATTCAATCAAGCACAAGACTGCATCCCTGAAAAAAAACCCATGTTATAGGTCATGTCCATATTAAGCTTGAGGATAGCATTGTGGGAGTTCCAATGAACCTAGTTTCCCTGAGGAGTATTCCAGGTAAAGGTCCATGTGATAATTACAATTTTAAGTGCTCTAAGAGATAAAGACTCCTCCCAGTTTTTTATTAGATGAATTATCTCTATAATCAGAATTCTAGTTCATAAAATTATAACTATGATTGAGGAGTTTGTCCCTTCATAGAATTCTTTATTCTGTTCTTTCCATAAACAACAGCAACTTTCCACTAGAATGATATCCCTCGAATTATTCTCAATACTATAATTTTCAAAACCCTAGAACCAATGGGTGAAGAAAGAGGAAAATGTATAGCCCCAAATAAAAACACCTGTAAACCCACCAAAAGAGTTCCATACTAAACACTCCCATTCACTGTCAAAAAACAAGTGCTCCAAATATTCTTCCCAATGATTCCAATAACAAGTGAATTTGGAGATAATATTTATACATATGCACTTCAATTTCACATAAGTGGATAAAGTGTTATTCATGATACACCATAAGATAAAATTGAGCTTCATAGGTAACTCCTTACACCTAAGGGTCTCTCCCTATTCATCAATATGAGTGGTAGTCATCATCATACTTAAATTGTCTTTGGATGAGAATTTTCTAGATGATGAAACAATGAAAATATACAGTTCTGACTCAGAGTTTAGAATACTACAATGAAATATATCTCACTGGTTCTCATCTGTTATGATCATGATATAATACTCTTATTATTATCTTATTATTTCATATGATCATATTTTGATATATCCAATTTTTACCCATACTGGGCATCAGATTTCACTCATTATTATGTTTCATTTTACTAGGTTTTGAAGAAAGGTTTCAAATGGGGTTTTTCAATGAAGAGTACTAAATGTGGAGATATTTTTTGGATATGTTGAATATATTTAATGAAATAAGAATATTTTGTGTCTAGTTTCCAAAGATGATAAACCTTTATGGTCCTCAGATATTTATTTTTGAGATATATGGAATATTCTTAAAAAGATGTAATATTTATCTATGAAAAGCATAGTCCAGTATGATTTATTATTCCATAAGCCTTTGAATTTTATTCTTCCATCAAGGTCACATTTTTTAGCTTAAAAAGTAAGCTATAAATATTAATAGTTCATGCAGAGATAAAGGAAAGGTTTTATAAATATAAATTCATATATTGTTGTTGTGTTTTATCTTCTTTTTCAACAAAAATAGCTTGTGATAACATATTAAATATATATAATCTTTAGTTTTATATGTATGTTTTATATAGGAATAATATGATATAGAAGATTCAAATGTATAAGTATGAAGTTACCTTCATATGTTTTTAGATTACATTTATGTGGAGTTTTAAAAAATTATTTAACATAATGGATAACTTACCCTTATATATCTTTAAAACCAATACATTAACCTTGAGTAGCTATAATATGAAATTTACATGGTATTTTAAACTGGATATACCTTTATGTGAGAGTTATTGTACCCTTACGTGTCTTTTGTAAAATAGTCTTTACCTTTATGAAACTTGTGTAGTACCATTACATGGGATTTTTGAGATATAGGGTGCACCCTTACACAAGTTATGGATAACCCTTAATTAGGTTTTTTATAAAGTAGGTTACCCATATATAATTACCTTATTACCTATACGAAGAGGTCCAGTACCCTTATGTAACTCAGGTGACTACCCTTGTACGAATAAAGAGTTGGGGGGTTTTACTTTACGTGATTTCTGGACACCATTACATAGTGTATGGGTACCTTTATGTGAGATTCTTTACACCCTAACATGAGTACTAGCCTACCCTCACACAAGTGATGCTTTTGGTGAGCCACCCTTACGTAGTGAGTGTTACCTTTACATGAGGGCCAGTTTACACTTACATGAGCTTCCTCTCACCCTTAAATGAGTACAACATTCCCTTAAATATCAGTATAGATACCTTTATGTGAGATGTTTTATTAGGAAACAACCTTTATGAAATGTTTTAAATCCTTAGCTTACCCTTATGTAAATTCAATTTTTATGAAGAATAAGATTTCAACTATTAAATTTTCTAATTCTAATTTTATTAAAATTGATTAATATTGAAATATACCATTTATTCATTCTTAATATATTTATCATGTATCTTAAATATAAATTTAATTTATCAACATTATTATTTTTACATACTTTATTATTTAATGATATTAATTTACATTTATCATAGTCTTTATCATTTCAAATGATTTATAAACATTCATAATATAAATTCAAATATGCTGAATTTATAAGTTCTAATTCATAAATTAATATATCACCCATGTTATTAGTTAGTCTTTTGATTTCAAAATAGAAACAATTAGGTTAATGTATAAATTTTGAAATGTTAACATATTAAATTTGAACCTATGTTTAATATAAAATATATACATATTATTTACTATTATAGTAAAAGAAATATTTTTAAAATTTTAAGATTTTAAATTATCTTATTCAAAAGTTTGTGTTGTTTATAGAAAATTGGTTAATTTTTTAAAATATTCTTTATGTTAAACTATATTTTAGTTTATTTAATTGTAAAAAATCATTTAATAAACATTAAGTCAAAATAAATTTATACAATAATTCTTGGGATGTTACATTCTACCCTCCTTAAATTAATTTCACCCTCAAAATTATTTTATCATACTTAAGTATACCCTAAATATCACTTCCCAAGATTCATTATTGAATTTTATCATTCCTACAAAAATAAAATTATTAATTTCACCATGAATTAAAATTATATTTAATAATTTTTTTGAAATAACTTATACCTTCAACAAAATCTTCAATTTTCCTACTCTCATTGCTCATTAAGAGAAATGGTCCAAGAGTGTATATGGTACCTTAGGATATTTTCCAAATATTCTATTTTTATTATCCAAATGAAACTTGTGTAGTTTAGATTAGTTTTATGTAAACATTGGTAAATAGCTTGAAAATTACTATTAATATATAATTTAAAATCATCCATTTGAACTTGACTTTTATATAATAATCTTATAGATTTGGCCTTAATGGTTTCAAAATAATATTTTCCCAAATCATATTCAATGTTTCTCCAAATTCTAAATCATAAAATTAGAAACATATAGGTTGCGTAGAGGTCTCCCTCTTCTAAAACTTCTTCAAAATCATTAAGTTCTTTATAAGTTTTAGATAAGGTGAAGAATTTGAAAATTTATATATCGTACTTCCCATTCCTAGAAAAGTGATAAATTTGAGAGTGCAAGATTCATTTATAAACAAACTATAACCCACAAAAATATCAAGGTATATAAGAGGTATTAGATATTTCATAAAGTTTATTTCAAGTAACATATATGTTGGAAAAATTTTAAAATCCATCTAGGATTGACTTTATAATAATATTTGTACGAATATTATCCAGAATAGATAGAAGAAGTTTATTTTTATATTCCTCCTTACAACTTAAAATTAGTATTTTAGTTGTTATTAATATATAATAGATGTAAAATGATAAATTTTAACTTCCAAAAAAAAATATTTTCATTAGGAATTTGAATGGTATTACTCTTTAAGAATGATTTCTTCTAAAATAAACCCTAATATCTCCTAATTCCAAAATAAAAAAACCTAAGATAATCTATTTTATTCCTTCCTTAAAACTAAAGGTATTTCTAGAATATCATACATCTAATATACCTTCAACCACATAAAATTTAACATCAAAATCCTCAAAAAAGGGTTTCTAACTTTTAAATTATCCTAAAACCATATCATTATATTCTCTAACATTTTCTAAATTTTTCTCTAACACTAACTATAAAAACCTTAAACCTTCATTCCCAGATACGATAACAACCCAAAACCAAAAATCCTAGATCCAATTCTAAAAACATAATATTTACATCTCTATCTTTAGTACCACTAAAAATGATCCAATTTTAACAATAAAAAATGTACAATATCAAACTGAAATATTGTGTCACTCACATACCCAATGATCTTTTAGTTATAGAGTTTTTGAGGATTTGGAAAACTTGATATATATCAAAATATATAAAAAATTCTATGAACTCTTATCAGGGTTCACTCAATCATGAATCTTAATTGATACCATCCTCCATTGATTTTTTACTCATCAGTATACCTGTAAACATCATTTTAAAACTTGGGGCAATAAACAATTAATTAGTAAGGGGTTTTAAAGCATGAGTTAAAATATTTTATCTATAAAAATACTATAAAAACTCTTTCAAAAATATTTTCTTTGATAAAAAATATAAATCATTTGATATAAAAAATATTTTTTACCTAAAAAACCATTTAGGTTTTTTAAATCCATAAGATAATATTTACAAAATATTCAATAAAAAGAATAATTATTTTAAAAACCCATTTTATTTAAAAACATAACATCCTTTTAAGAAAATCTAGATTTATCCTTTTGAAAACTTTAAAAATTTACTTTTTAAAATAATAACTCTTTATGGAATATAATTATACTCAGAAAACATTAAGAAAACCATGTGTCCACTAGGAATATTGATGTTTTAAACATCACTTTTAGCAAAAAGTCACCTTGTGGTTGTGGGTTCACTCCTCATTCCTCATCATCAAAACCAATATCCATGTGCCAAATTTTAAATAAATATTTTTTGTAAAATATTCTTTTCTCATTATAAATATAATAAAATAGCCATTCAAAAAATTCACAAAAACGTAATTTGTTTTCCAAGATTAAAATAATTACATATCTAATAAAATTTAATAAAAATTATCTTAAAGTAAAATCCATGATTCATAGAGAGTAGAAATAAATATAAACATTTATAGGAAAAACTTATAAATATTTCTTGGAAATAAATTAAAATTATTTTCAAAATATATATATAATGTCAATGAAGAATATTGTTCATGGTCATACATTACATGTAATCATGAATGAAATCAAAAAAAATAATGAACATTTATCATATGAAATAATAATTTATTTATTTTATAAAACTATTTTTTAAAATTTTAAAACCTTTAAAAAGGTATTCATAAAAAAGTACATTATAAATAATGAAAACATTTTTCCCTTAGAATAAAGGGTTTTGGAAAAAATAGAAGTTTAATAATTATCATTTTTCACATAAAATTAAAGTTTTGGAAAAATAATATAAATTTAACAAAAATATTTTCCCTTATAATTAGGGTTTGAAAACCATAAATAGGGGTTACTTGAAAATAATTTTCCCTTACCTTGTAGTAGGCTACTACGATCACTTCTATAGAACCTTGGGAATTATCTTATAGGAATCCACAAATATACTTCCTCTCTTATAGTCTTTCTTTATTTCACTCTCACACTTGAACTAGAAGGATATGTTCAGGGATTCTATGTATAATATAAGATTGTATATAACCCAACGTAAATGTACCATTTATATAGACATCCTTCACTATATATTCATATTTAAATATTAGATATATTACAGATAAGTTTTCCATCTGCTTATTTGTGGATATTTGATAAAATCTCATTTATATTTCCAATTTCCCAAACCCTATCTCCAAGATATGGAGAAAATCATGCATGATCATATATATACATAGAATTCGACACTCCAGATTGTGAAAAGTTATTGACTTCCTAACTCTGGAAATTTATTATTCCATAAGCCTTCTAATGTGAAGCATTCATGGAGGTCGAGTTTTATTGGCTTATAGAGTAATCTAGAACTATTAGTAGGTCATGCATAGATAAAAAAATGTTTTATAAATGTTTATATTTATATTGGTGTTGTGTTTGATCTTCTTTGTCAACAAAAAAAAGAATGTGGTGACATATTAAATATATATAATCTTTGGTTTTATCTATAAATTTTAAGCGAGGAAGAAGACTATGTAATATATTAAAGTCTAGAAGTATTCAGTTTCATTTATGTGGCATTATAATACCTTTTCATATAGTTTTAAAATATTATTTAACCCTCAAATTATGTATACTTTACCCTTGCACAGCTTCAAAATATCTGCATTACCCTTACATAGTAATATTGTGACTTTTACATGAGATTTGAAACTCGAATAACCTTTATGTGAGAGTCGTTTTAACACTACATGTCTTTTTTTATATGGTATTTATGTTTACATAACTTTTATAGTAACCTTATGTGGGATTTTTAGATTTAGGCTATACCATTATGCAAGTGATGGAGTACCATTATTCATGTTCAATACGAAGTATCTTACCCTTACATAAGTCCCTTATTTCCCTTATATACAGGTCTAATACCCTTATATAACTTGTGTGAGTACCCTTATATGAATATATCACTATGGTTTTAGCTTTATATGAGGTTGGGGAACCCATACACGTCATATCAGTAGCTTTATCCAGGCTTCTTTGTACCCTTACACAAGTATTGGCCTACCCATACGCAAATAAGGCTTAGGGGGAGATACCCTTATGTAGTGAGCACTACCTTTATGTGAGGGCCAGTTTACCCTTTCATGATATTCCTCTAACTTGTATGTGAGTACAAATTTCCCATATATATCAGTATAGTTACCATTACATGAGGATTTTTATTAGGAAACTAACTTTACATAAGGTTTGAAAACCTTAGTTTACCCTTAAGTAAATTCAATTTTTATAAAGAATATGATTTTAACTATTAAATTTTATAATTATAATTTTATTAAAATACATTAATATTAAAAATATATCATTTATTCATTCTTAATATATTTCATATTTATCTTAAACATAAATTTAATTTATCAACAATAATATTTTTACATACTTTATTATTTCATGATATTAATTTACATTTATCATAGTATTTATAATTGAAAATGATTTATAAAAAATCATAATAAAATTTCAAATATGTTGAATTTATAATTTCTATTTCATAAATTAATATATCAACCATATTATTAATCATCCTTTTGATTTCAAAATAGAAACAATTAGGTTTAAGTATAAATTTTGAAATGTTAACATATTAAATGTGACCTTATGCTTAATAGAAAAACTTATCCACGTTATTTACAAATATAGTTAAAGTAATATTTTTATAATTTGAATATTTTAAATTATCTTATTACAAAATTTATGTTTCTTATAGAAAATTATTTAATTATATAAAATATTATTTATGTTAAACTATATATCAGTTTGTTTTAATTTTGAAACAATCCATTTGATAAACACGAAGTTAAAAGAAATTTATACAATAATTCTTGGGATGTTACAGTCATCATGGGGAAGAAGACATGTGCGCCCATGAGGGAAACTCAAATCCATATCCAACTTACCTATCATTGAATATATGTTAATCCAAATCCAAAACATGTATACATTAAGGTCACATTCTCTTGTTATGTTAGACATTATCATCAATAGGTATCACCTTAAATCCTTATTGACTCTCATACTATAGAGTTCCACCTGACCCATTGGTTATCTCAATACCCTTAGATATCCAAAATACAAAATATCATGGGAAATAAAGACCACAGTATGAAAATTGAAAATGAAAAATCAAGTGTGGCCTAATGATAAATAATAATCACATGATTACAATAAGAATGAGAAGTATAGTGGTACTACTTGGAGGAATAAAAACCTCTTCCAAGGTAGGTACTATCTCATATACTAGAAAATCTATGCTTCTTTCTTGAGAAAAATCCATGGCCACACTAATTCCAGTCTCTAATAGGGTTGAGCACTATTAGGAGGTTCATTTTCATTAAATTAGTGTACCATTATTTATGGAAATGGAATCATAAAAAATAAGCAATGTAATATATGAAAGTACAATAATTTCTAATATTTTATCTAACATTTATCCCCATCTAGGCCATATCATTATCACTAAATTATTAAAGTTATTTCCTCAATGTTTGAGGTCCTTCACTAAACCATATCTACCACATATATTACTTTCTTAGTTACTCAATCTCACTCTTGTGGAAAACCAATCACATAGAGGATACTTACACTACTTTTATCTATATATTTAATCCCTTTCCAATGATCATGAAATTATTAGCTCAACCCATGATAGAAATGCACTTCTCTAATGTCTTTGATGAAGCATATCCCAACTCTATATTTTGATTAATAAAATGTGTCTCATAAAACCCTCAAGGTTATCCTATAATTGGATAAATGGTTGTGTGTGATCATCCAAGAAGTATCACTAGGATCCCTCAAGTTATCTCAATGTGGATGGGGAAATTAATAGTTATAAACTCTATCCCAATATTATCAGGTACCTATAAGTTTCCACTAATATATTGTCAATAAGTGAAAAATAATAATTATCAACCTATTCTTACCACCATACAAAAGTGAAAGTTTAAAATATAGTATATATGTCATCATACTGAAGGATATCCATATAAGAAACCATCAATCAAGAGAGTACACAAAAAAATACATTCTTTAAAAATATGGCATCACCTATATGATGTCAACTGGGAAAAAATATTTCTCAAAAACATTATATAATTATAATTATTTAAACCATGGATCAAATAACTGTTTTATAGTAACTTATTTTAACTTTTATATACTATTTAAAACATATTCATTTAAAATATAATATCTTTTGAAATCCCATTTTAAAACTATTCATTTCTATTAAAATATATTTTAATTGGAAAACAATTTTCTTTTCCATGGAATTTCATTTAAAATATTCATTACTTTAAAAAATCCATTTTTAATATTCAATCATTTAGTTTCATTAAAACCAACCATATTAATAACAAACACTAGCCATACAAGCTAATAGATAGGCCACTAGTACCCATTCAAATTGGGTTCCACCAAATGAACCATTCCATAAAGATATATTATCATTTAGTGATTATTAAATTATATTGATGCCATTATATTTTATGTTGTCATAAAATTTCACACAATCATATCGATCATAATAGTTATAATCATAAAAATGTAAAATAATAATCAAGTAATCCATCATAATCCAAAATAGCAATATACTCAATAAATAAAGTCTACTGACCTCATATCACATTCCATTTATTTCTCTTAGCTCATAACATCCATCCTTGACTCTAAAAAGAACTAGTCTGATCATAAATTTCTATAAATATATAAATTTTTCTTTTAAAACAAATAACCAAAAATATATATAAACCAAATAATACTCACCTTATAGCCACATGATACTATAATCTTATGAAATGAGGTTCTAGAGAATTCTAGAAAAATCATATCCCCCCTAGGAGAAAAATTCACAGTTTCCCATTCCTAATCATAATAAATATTTAATGAAAATAAAATATATTTAAAGACTAATTAATTTTTTAACTTTCATTTTATGAAATGACATTAATTATTTCTCCTAAAACCATCTTTACACACCATATATTAAATGTCTATCATCCTGGACATATCACATCATCCTATGGGGAAATTTGATATCAAAACCTTTACTAAATAATTCTAAATCAGAGGAGAATAAGGGAGAGTAAGAAATGAAGATGTTTTGGGAAGACTACAATGAATCAATAACCAAAAGGAAATTGAACGACATTTAGATTATAATGTAATATAGGTGAACCAGAGGAGTGATGGGGGTTGAGGCTAGCTAACATAACCTCCCTCATATCCCTTTATCTCTCAAAGGGCCACAATAGTGAAATGGCCATAATAAACAGCCTTAAAAAGAGTCTAAAAATCACCAGCCTCCCGATGGACCCCCACCAGAACTCCATTTAAAGATATGTTTTTGAGTTATTCAGTGAAGTGGATTGTAATCTTAGTATATTTATATAATTTTTTTTTAAAATATAATTGTGGTTGATTTTGATTTGTTTTTAATTTTAAATATTGTTGACATTATATGATTTTTTTAGGGTATTATTAACTTAATTGTTTGAAGGATTAACTGGTGGAAATTAATAATATTGACTTAAAAATTTAGAATAATGTTATGGGAGTTACAAATTAATTTTGTGAAAATGAATTAGGAAAATTTTATTTGACATGTCAACAAAGATATTATGGTATTATTATCGACATGTGTAATTTAATATGGGTAATTAAGTTAAATGATAGAATTAAAGGGGTGTTATTTAATTTGGTGTATCAGGGTAAGGGGTTATTTTACTTTAATGTGGAGCTTTATATGGGTTATTACAGAGAGAGGGAGAGAAGGCCTTATGGAGGCAGTAATGTTGAGTGTAATATAAATGGAGTTACCTGTAGATTAATAGAATTAATTAGTGTATTTTGACTCAATGAATGTATTCAATATGGTGGATTAAAATATTCAAATATAAGTTCTATAAATATGAGAAGGATGTGTGGAAACCCATTTAAATCATTTTGAGACACCTTTCATGATATAAATTCATCGTTGGGGCTTGGGTGGAATACATGACATGTAAGATCCTGAACTTTGATGTGGAATGTTTTTGTTTTAATTTTGGTTAAACCCCTTTTAAAAAGTCTAATGGAATGCCTCTAGGGTGTAAGGAATGTATTGGGAGTGTATCAGGGGTTTGGTACATGAAAAATATGGAAGAAGTTTTATACAGTGTATGGAACTTGATTAGTACTAATTGTGCCCCATGACCATACACCCTAGATAAGGGGGGATACACGGTTTGTAATCCATGCATGGAGGACCCTGGAAACCATGAAAGGGTAGACAAAGCCATTCAAATAGATTTTTCATTGTTTTTTAAACCATTCGGATAGCCCAGTAAACTATGAAACTCATTTTCCCTTTAGATATAGAGGACCGCATAGTTGGCACAAAGTTTGGAAAACTATGTGGCCTAATTATCTGCCTTATTAAAAATGGGAAATTTAATATTTTTCTCTACCAAAAATTATAAATTTCACCCAATTTTCAAACTCATTTCTTCTCTAATATCAAGGGGTGTGGACAAAACCCTCTTATATTCTGTAAGGGTAGTTATCCTTCAATTCTAGGGTGTTTTACGAGTCCATTTAGTGTTATTTGAATCCCTGATTAAGTCTATTACTCCATTTACTTCTATTTTATGTAAGAATATTTGTTTTTTTTTTGTTTTTATTCTTTTGAATATCAGGATAACTAATTATAGGTAGTTCTTTACTTTGTGATTGTGGTCATTCTAGATTTAATTAAGGTTTTAGGTTGGATGAGTGTGTGCCTACAAGCATAATGTAGGTGGTCTACAAGCATTATACCATAGTCTTGATTTTTACCTTGCGTATGTGGTTTTCCCATTGTACTTATATGTTGAAAATGTTTTCATTGACTAAGTATAATAAATTGGGCATTAAAATTTTTTGTTAGAAACTTCACATATTTCATTGGGTCTATTGATGACAGTGAGACTGGGCTTAAAGCCACCCATGGTGTGTATAAATCCTTTGAAAATGGTGAAATAATTCATTAAATGATGAATTATAGGGTTTATATTATTAAACTTTTCATACTTTTCTATGGACTGTTAGCATGGTATAAGGGATTTTTTGGATTAATAGGGAATAGTTAAATGGGTTATAAGATTAACAAGGGTAGAAGTGCAGAATTTTTAAAGTAGTGTGTTTGTATTGTTAAATTATTGAAGTAATGTCCAGTGGTTGTGGTTATGAATAAATGGTAAATGTACTTATTATGAAATTTAGTTAAATATGTCAAATGGAATGAACCATAGAAATGTTGATAAATTAAAAGGTGCACCCCTATTGTTATTTCTAATTAAAAAGGTCACTAATGATGAAACTTGTAATGATATGAATAATGGGATGTTTTGAAATTTGGATTAAGGTTCCTCATATTTGGGTTGGTCTAGACCGATGTAATAATCCCCACCAATGTAATGCATGGTTTGGATAATGAATGGATTCTCTAAGTTTCTATGTTTTGGATATCATATGGGTACCTACACTAATTCTCAATGGTACACTGAGTTAAATTGAATTGATTAATGAATTCCCTTTTTAATTAAATATTTAAACCCTTACAATGTATGGTTTAGAATTCCAACATGGGATGAAGTAGGTTTGATTATCTTGGGTTTCATGTAGAACCTAAGGTCTAATGTGGTTAATTGATAACTATTTAAATTATAAAACCTATTTTATTTACAACCTTTCTTATTATTCATTTTTACTTTTTCATACTGAAGGAACTTGAGGCGCATCAGAAACTTTAAAGAGGCATAATTTAAAATATTGGGTTTGGATTCATGTTAAAAACACTAAATCCAAAAAACACATCGTCCAAATTTCTTTAAGGGTCACATTTGATTCAATTTAATCATGAACAGTAAAATCAAACGAAAGCTTAAACGAAACCTCATTCATTTGAAGTCGTTGGTTTGATTCACTCATCACTGATATGTCGTGGATGAAAGATGCAAAAATATTTGTTCTCTAGATCATCCAAACATTATAAACAATTCTAGGATCATCAATCTATATTTCCTTGATTCTAGTGCAGGAAATTGAAGAGCTTTACAATTCCCTTTTGATCACTTAAAGAATTCAGACTCGGTCGAGAAAGTTGGATCGATCCGACATTGTTATTCCTTAAGAATCTCTCTCTAAGAATTTTAGAGGATATAAGAGGATATATTATCTCTATAAATTCATAAAAATGGTGGATCTTACTATTAAATAGGCTAAATATATATTTTATACTTAGTTTATACTTTCCAAAATTGTACTTTGGTCCCTAGAAAGTAATAACCTTCATTTTAGACCTTTTGGAACACATATGAATAAATAAACTTTTCAAAAATGTCACAAATATTTTATCACTCACTTGTAACACTATAAAATTTTACATGATAAAATAATAACCATTAACTCATCATATAAGCTTCTAAAATAATTTAACAAACCTTGAATACCCTCGTTCGAAAAATTATATTTTCTCATATTCACATTTATGATCGATAAACTTGTGAATACCTTGAGAAATAAATTTAATCCTTATTATTCTAAACTTGAATAATATAATTGAATCATTTTTATTTTCTATCAATCATACTCGGATATTCACCAGCCCCTTCACATGGATCCTTCTTCATCTTAAACTTCTATTCATTAAAATAGGTGGAACTTATGGGTACACTTAGTGTATGACCCTCTAGGTCTATTTCTCAATAGAAATGATTCCAAACCATAGACCAAGAGTGTATTATAGTAACCTATCATGGCCCCTAAAGATATAATAAATTTCATAGCTACAACTTCCTCATATGAACACTTATTGTGTAATATAATCTCTTTGTCTAGTGATATCTCGTAAAGAAGGATTAACACTTTTGTCATCATCCTTTTTTTACTTTATATATTTCATGAATTTACTCGATGTAATTACCTTCTGATACCATGGACATGGATTTATGAATTTAATACCATCATGTTCAATATGGTCCTATGAGATATCTATTCCCCAACTTGAAAGTGAAAATTTATATCTTGATCATTCAACCAATGTCATGCCACCAATGATGCTCCCAATACAAACTACCTCACCACGATTTCATTGTCAAGGTTTTTTCCATGCATAAAAGTACAAAATCAAATAAAACACAATGATAATGATCTTTATACTAGAGACCAATACACATGTTCATAGATAAGAACAACCAATAACACCTAAAACATGTGGTGTTCCTATTGGCAAGTATGTTTTCATGATCTCATTACTATAGACCACAAAGTGCGAACTTCATGAGAGGAATTATCAATTCTTATGAACCCCAAATACCTAAGAGTCACACATTATATGTTTCCTCTCATTATTATGTATCTATATCATAATAAATATCTATTTAAGATTATGTTCATAGTATCCCAAGGTTCTCATTATAGCTAGTAATTGTTGTAAACTTTTAATACAACACATAATCGAAGGACATTACCATGTAAATAGTGGATGTAAAAATATCAACATTATTATGGTAAGAATAAACACATGTATATATAAAACTGAATACATCTAACAGTAATCAAAAGTATTGTTCATGTTGGGTCTAGGGAACTCACCATTACAACACTCCTACTTTCACTAAATCCATCTTTCTAAATATCCTTGTTATCTCTTATATGATTAAGATCATGTTTCTGTAGAGTCTCATCTTTAGTTGTTGGTTCTATCACATCTCTACTATGTGGATATTCTACTATGTGTGACCACATCTCCTTGAGTAAGACTCATCGAGAGATGTAATCCCTGAGTGTATAATTTTTTTTATATGTCTAAACTTGAAATCTTATCTAGTAAGATTATCATAACTTATATTATGATAATAATTTACTTACTAGTGAAATTCCAAGAACTAGAGAAAAACATTGTGTATTTTACACTACATCTTAGAAACCATAGAAGCTGTAATGTACTTGGTATTTTTAGGTATGTCTACCACTCGCTTGTATGAGCTTGTCTCACTCATTCCCTTAGCCTAATCGTGATATTAGATCACACTGATATAATGAAGACTAGTTTTATCCCCTAAAAACTAGTATCATTTCCTCTCCACATGCCAGGTACACATCCTTTATACTTATTTAATTGTAATTGGACATTTCTGATTTCATCTCTTGTAGTTCTTCTTGTTGCAACTGATATTTCCATACTATAAAGTATATCTTAGTAATATCAATTCTTGTACATATCATGGCATATGTTTTTGATCCATCGCTAAAGCATATGGAATTCAAATCACCATGTTAATCTACTCCTATGTCCCAAACATGTCTACCTGCAAAGATATATGACATGTGACACTGGTAACAATTCTCTCTTAAATTGTTCCAAATTGTATTTTTTTCAATACTATGTCAGTATATGTATTATTGACTATGCATAAGAAACTTTTAGATCTACCTCAATAAATCTCATTCCCCAAAACTATGGTTTCTACTTTAAGTCAGTCTCTAGAGAGTTATTTTAATCCTTTTATTAACTAACTGTAACACCAATAAATATTTTCTATATGTTAAGAAACATATTTTAGTTGGAAAACAATGACACTCCCACTAACCACTGGTAGACACATGGAAAATATTTATTCCAAATGAAAATTTTATGATCTAGTTGTTTACTTTAAATCCTATACTAGATTTTAGTAACTTGCACCCTTATTTTCATCCTATTATGCCACCATCCCTTTCTAGTTGCTTCGTATGGACGTATTCCATGATTGGAGGTCTTAATATCCAATGCTCAATAAAATTATCATATAAATTATCCATGAAAAGTAAAATTCTATTGGATTTAGGCATAATGACTTGGTTTAACCAATCAAGCCTTATCGGTACCACACCTGTACCATTAATGTATAGTCTCATTTGAATGCCCACCAAAGTACTCAAATTAATAATCCTCTTTTACTATGATACATGGAATTCATTATTTAATTTTAATTTATCTTGATAATATTAGATAATTTCTATATACTACTTCATTTTAGGAATCATTATTCTCAATGAATAATGTATCGCTGACCACGGTGAATATAAAACCATCACCATGGTTTTATCCTTCCTACACAGTATGTGTCTCTGGAATATTCTTTTCCAAATTCTTTTGTGGAACTTTTTCCTATATCAACTATGTGTGCATCTCTAGAATCGATTAAATCCAATTCAATATTTCTCCCACTATCACAAATAGAGATGTTCACCCTTTTATAGAAATATAGTCTGTAACTTGACTATATATTTTCTATCATAGAGATTTATGTAATATCCTTAGAAAACTTTAGGATGGTTACTATATATTAACATTGTGTTTTTTCTAGATGTAAGTTTTTTTATATCTTAACAATCTCTTTGAATATAAACACATGTTCTTATGACATAATGGATTTACATCATACTATAACACATATGATATCCATTTTTTCATGGTATTTAATATATGGTTATGGGATAACGTCATTTTTTGAAAATAATGTCTTTAAAAATGGAAGTATCTATAATTCATGAGTTTTAACATTGATTCTCCCTTTATATAAATTATGATTATAAGGTGTATAATGAAATGTGATTTTAATAATTGCACCACGAAACATTTTATTTATCAATTTTAACATGTAATAATCTTCATCAATCCTTATTATTATCATCATAGATTTTATGTGTATAAGGTAATATGTGTTTAATAATAACTCAACACTGCATTATATTGAATGATGAATGCTTGGTCAATATATATTTCAATATACCATCTGGAAGATCCTTATATATTCTGACTAGGAATATATCATACATAAATTTTATATTCCTTAAATTCTAAAAGGAGTGTTATGAAGTATACTTACCACTATCTTAACCTTTTAATAGTTCACACTCTCTAGATGAACTAGTTCCAAAATCTTTGTGTCTTACCTTTATTTCAAAGGTTTCTTTGTATAAAACTAAGTATATAAGTATGTAAATAGTACCTAAGGTCTTTAAATTTGAAGAAACTAAAACCATACTGTGCATATCCTTAAAAAATATTTTTTCTCTTGAAAAATTATTTTCTTTCCACAACTAGGTATATAAGTCTTACACTTTATATTCATCATGTATTGTCCACAATTCATGTATCATTGAACTACTACTTGAGTATTCGACACCAAAAACAAAATTAATTTGGAAATTATAAAAAAGTATCCTTGTGTTCAAGAGAAAAATGACATTAATTTTTTATTGATACTCTAAATGTTCTACTGGAACCAATAATCTTGGAAATATTGAAGTTGTGTACTTCTCATAACTGATTTAGGAACCACCCTATCTCAACCACTTGGATAACACGCCTAATTTCTGGTAATGTTTCTTTACTTACTTGGTTATTTTATTTTAATACACGTATGTGATAATCATATTGTATTTAACACCCAAGAATTAAAATTTAAACATGACTTACAAGTTATGAATATACATGTAGATGAAGCGACTACTTTCTTTTTTGATTTTGTTCATTGAATTTAAGCATCCATAAATATATTTTATGATATGCGAAGAAAATAACCTCATGTTTAATACCTATTTATTTTAATTACATTAAAAATTTTCCTCTAAAATCTCTCTTACCATTGGCCTTTTCACTTTTCCTTTCAACTTTTTCACCATAAGAACTAAAGATTAATCTTTTTTTAATTTTCTTATTTCTTGGAGAACCTTACTCAAAAGGAAACGAAGTATTTTCTCCATACTATTCATTTTGTAATCTTAAAATAAACTAAATTAAGTGGGTGAAAATGATATGATAAATATATGCATTGAATAATTATTTCCATATTTCAATTTATACATATCTAGTGTAATCATAACTCATTCATATCTCGCTTCACTTTCTCCTTACAAGCAACTCAGAGATGAGACTACATGTGAAATCATTCATGCCCTAATGTTGTATCTGCAACTTGCATCAGATGTTGATGATAGAATTATGAAAAAAACAATCATATTCATAATACATGAGTCTCGTGTAATCATTTTTAACACCCTCTCTTCCTAATTTGGATTAACATATATTGGGGATTTAAGTGCCTTGAATTTCCAATATCATAGTATTATGTGCAATTGTCTTTGATACTCTTTGGAAATTCATGCTAGATAGGACACTAAATTTGTCCAAGGATTATAACAGTGTATATTTTGGTATTTAAATTCTAATTTTATACAAAAAAATCTATTAGATTTTACTTTTTTCTTAATTACTAATTTTGACATTACTGATTTAATCATTAAATATCTCCCACTATTTTATTGAATTCTAGGAACCCTATGAACTAGAATCAAAATACTCTATAAATTGAGTATTCTAGTTAAAAGGATACTTTAAAACCCTCCTCATATTCTATAAGATTTTTCTATTCCATTACTCAGAGAGTCCAAGGTAGGCACTAATATGGCCAACTGGATTAACTCACGGCTCTTTGATCTTTTGAATAGAGTCTCATCTCCTGCAAATAATTACTTTAAATTGATCAATTATTTTCATATAAAGTTACGAAAAGCTATATTTGGCTGCCCATTTTCTCCCAGATTTATTTTAAGTAAACCCACCACCCTCATAAAAACTCCCTGATAATAGGAGGCACCCACAACTTTGGTTAACTGAGCACCCCATACACCCGATTGTCTTCAAATTCAAATGATGGAAGGCATTTGTGAATTAATATTTTCTTTGATGGATTTGGTAAGTTAATATCATCAAATGAAATCCTTTTATATTTAACATGACTTTTCTATGTGATCACTTTCACAAGTTAACCATGCTTCTAAATAGAAAACATTCACTGCACATATTCTTTTTATCTTTTCATTCTTGTTTATTTTTATACAATGTGATCATGTGTAACAAATACAAATTCACAAAATAATAAACCATGAACATGATAAAATAAATAAATAATGACATGATCATGAACCATTAACTATAGGTTAATCCATTGTGTGAATAATGGATTAATTGAGACCCTAGGGTAATTCTTTAAGTCAACGCCTAAATTGAATTGCAGTGCCCACAACTTCTGTGTATTCCACTTTTTTGGTGTATGCCAGCTCTCAACTCGAATTGTGTCACCAAAAAACTCCTTTTATCTTTAAAATGTATACTCACACATAGGTGAGGGGAACTTAGGGTGTGAAATTACATTTTTACCACTTAAATGTGGACATGCGGGCCCTTATACAAATTAAATATAGAGGGAAAATGAAAAGATCATCAAAATAAAATAATTATTACATTCTATAAAACTTAAATGAAATAATTAAATTAAATAAATAATAAACTAAACATGAATGATTCGATCTCGTCTCATGATCAGTCGATATGAAATAATAATTCATAAGAAAAATTAAATTTTCTAAAATTCAACTCGAGGTTATTTTTAATGTGTTAACTTTCCTTAAAATAATTTTAATCAATTGTCAATATGTCCCAAATCATCCGAAATAATTTTATTAAATCCCAAAAAATAAAACTAAGTTTATGAAATTTATATTATTTTTTTAGTCTATTTTGACCTAAATGAGAACCCCAAAAATTAATTTAGTATTAGTGACGGGTTAAAAGGGTCTGGTCGGACAGTCCTGAACCGAATTAGTCCAGCCCAAGATGGGGTATCCATTTAAAGGATATATATATATAATATTATAAATGGATAAAAATCTTCCAAAGAAATATTTTTCATTTTTTTAATATATTTTAAACAAGATTCCATGGGGATCTTTGAATAAGTTTCCAAGGGAATATTTTTTTATTTAATTAAAAAATCTTCCAAGATAATATTTAAACTTGATTTCATGGGAAGTTTTATCATTTTAATTAAAAATATTACATGAGAAGATTTAAACTAGATTACATGGGAATCTATATCCTTTTAAATAAATAATATTCCATGAGAAGTTTTAAAATAGCTTCCATGGGAATCTATATCTATTTAATTAAATAATATTACATGAGAAGCTTTAAACTATCTTCCATGTGAAGCTTTATTTGTTTAATTAAACAAGTTTCCATGTAAATATAGTATTAATAATGGAATAACCCAAAAGTATTTTGGTATATCTGGATAACACTCAATATGTTAACATTTAACTCTAGATAATGATATGTCACAATGGTATCCATTAAAATGAAGCAAAAATTAAAACTTTAATTTTTGTAGCACCTTTTTTTCAAAAAAAAAACTTATCAATATTTGATCAACTATATCATAGAGATATGAACTTGGATCGACACTCTATCAGTTTCATTGGGACCATATCAAAACCCTATTTATTAATAATAAAATATTTAATTTAAACTTTAACGTTTTTTACTTAAATAACTACATGTTCTCTCTGATACCAATTAAAGGAACCCTGGGCATAGAGGAATCTTAAAAGCGACCCAATTTAAAATTTTGTGTTTGGATTCATGTTAAAAAAATTGAAACTACAAAACCCCTTGTCCATATTTCTTTAAGGATCATGTCTAATTCAATTTAAACCTAAAAAATAAAATCAAACCAAAGATTAAACGAAACCATGTTCGTTTGAAATCTCCAGTTTGATTCGCTCACTATCGATGTGTATTTTCTAAAATACATAAAACTAGATGTCCTCTATATCATCAACACATGATCCACAATTCTAGGATCACCAATCTTCATTTATCAGGTGCTATCATGGGAAATCAAAGAGTTTTATGAAATCTCTTTGATCGTCTGAAGAATGCAGACTCGGTCGAGAAAGTGGGATCGATCTGACCTTATTCTTCTTTTTGGATATCTCTCTAAGAACATGAGAGGAGAGTATATGAGATATCTCTCTATAAATTAGTGAAAATGGTGGGTCTTACTATTCAGGAGGCTAAAATGATCTTTTACAATTATGTTATACTTTCCAAAATTTCAATTTGGTCCCTAGAAAATAATAACCTTCATATTAGACCTTTTAACACATGTATGAATAAATAAACTTATCATAGATGTCACAAATATTCTATCACTCACTTATAACACTATAAAATGTTAGGTGATGAGATAAGAACCATTAAATCAGTCCGTAATATTCCTAAATAATTTATTGAACCTTGAACATCCTATGTTCATTCGAAAAACTATATTTTATCTTATTCACATTCATGATCAAACAACTTGAAAATACCTTGAGAAATAAATTCAATACTCATTAATAAAAACATGAATAATATAATTGAATTATTTTTATTTGTAATAAATCATACTCATACATTCACCAGCCCCCGCACATAGGGCTCACTTCATCCTAAACTTCTATTCATTAGAATATGTGGAACTTATGGATCCACTTAGTGTGTGACCCTCTAGGTCCTTATATCAATATAATTGAGTCCAATCCATAGACAAATAGTAGAGTATAGAAACCCATCTTGTCCCCTATGGAGATAAGGAAATTCGTAGCTATGACTTCCTCCTATGAATACTTATTGTGTAATATAATCTCTTTATCATGAGATGTATCATAAAGTAATATGCACACTTGTGTCATTATCCATTTGTTGATTTATATATTTTGTGGCCTTTCTAGATGGACTTACCTTCTTATTCCATGTCCATGAATTTATGAAGGTACTACCATCCTAGTCAATTTGGTCCCACAAGATATCTCCTCCTCAACTCAGAGGCTACAAATTCTATCTTGACCATTCAACCAATGTCATAACACCAATGACACACCCAACACAAACTACCTCACTGTGATTTCATTATCATGGTTATTACCTCGCATAAAAGTACGCAATCAAATAGAACATATTGATAATGATCTCAATTCTAGAGACCAGTACACATTTTCATAGATAAGAATAACCAATGACACCAAAAACAAGTGGTGTTCCTATTGGTAGGTTTGTCCTCATGATCTCGCTACTATAGATCACCAAGTGTGAACTTCATGAGAAGAAGTCTCAATGCTTATTATCCCCCATCACCTAATAGTCAGACATAATATGTTTCCTCTCAAATATGATTTATCTATACCATATGACATATATATTTAAGATTATTTTCATAGTATATCGAGGTTCTCATTATAGCTAGAAACTGTTATAACCTTTTGATATGACACATAATCTAAGGACATTTCTATGTAAATAGTGGATATAGAAATATCAACACTATTATAGAAATAATAAACACGTGTATATATCAAACCATATAAATGTAATGGTAATCAAAAGTATTGTTCAAGTTGGGTCTAGGTCACCCACTATTACAACACAAAAACTATCATTAGACTAAGTATTATTGTATACACAAATGATGGTAGCCTGCTGAGTTTTAATCACACCCTTCTTGTACTTCCATGGGTACTTGAGCAGATTTCATGGTTGTGGGTCAGGTTAAGGGAAAAGGTCCCTTAATAAATGGTTGAGCTAGGATTTTGGGATAGATCATGGATGAGGGGACCTAACCTAATATTGAGACCCATTTTGGTGGTTTTTATTGTGCCTTTATTTTGGTTTTACTTTGACACATAACACTACTATGACAAGGAATGTTTATTTTAATGGTTTTTGGGAACTTACCCAATTTTTTGATTTTATTATGTGATGTGTGGTTATTGATTATTATTACTTTGGTTATTGTTTATTTATATTTATTATATTTTATCACTTTGGGAAATAGGTTATAGTCTCCCCAAGAACCTTATTAGACCCTATATTCTAGTCTTCAGCCTCTAGAACATGGGGAGATACGCCTGAGGTCATGTAACGAATCGGCTTAGAGGACCATTTAATTGGTTCCTAGTTCAGATGTTACAAATTAGTATCATAAGATTTTATTTTATGTTGTTTACTATTTATTAAAGGTAAATAGAAGACTATGATGTATCGATCATGGTAATAAAATCATGTATTGAAGTGAATAACCCATGTGTGGGGAAAACCCAAGTTCCCAGGGTAGGATTATAGTTCTTGATGTTTTCTTATTAGAGTTGAATGTTATTTCACCTTTGGTGAATCACTTGTTTTGTGTCATTACTATTTTTTAATATTTTACTCATGGGATAGTATGGAACAAGAGTTTATTATACATGTATAATTTTAGGAACTTCATGAATTATGTGACATGCATTATATTAGGTAGACATGGGAAAACATGTGGTGGTGTGTTTCTTTGAGTAAAGAAATTAGGTTATGGGAAATGAAAATACTTTTCTATTTTTTTATGGTTTTATAAAAGAGTGCCTAATAAAGTGGTTGAATTTTTTTAAAATTGAAATATGTTAAATGAAATGGTTAAAATGGTCTCAAATAAGAGTTTTTTAATTTTTATGTTTGGTTTACACTAGGTTATCTATGGACCAGTATTGGGATGGTCGATTGTAGCGACAGTATTGCGGTTTTATCTATTGGGATGGTGTATGTGAAGTGGTTTCTTATAGATAGTTGTGACCCCTAATTTTTTAACTATTGAATTTATATGTTATGTTCCATAAATGTGTGTTTGATATGGTAGAGGCATACCTCCATGACTATGTTTACTAATAGTGATACAAAATGGAATCAATGAGAATGTCCCGTCGATGATGGAACTAGAGCCCCTATTCATTTTTGGTAAAAGGTAGGAAGAGTAGTTTAGTGATAATTCCACCTTATTTATGTAGTTTATGGAAATAGACCCAGGTAAGGTTGTTCTAAGTATTTTTTATTTGACAAGGGAGTTTGAGCTATAGCATCTTATGTTGTTTGTTAGATAGGGTGTACCTGAAAAAGCTATGTTATGGATTGAGTCTATCAAGATGATTCTATATCACATAGAAACTCCTCTAGAGAAGAGGTTCAAGTTATGATCTTAAATGTTATGAGGACTAGTGAAGCATTGTATAGATATTTAGGATCGGGATAAGTAGTTAGAGGGAATGGTATATAAATAATTCCATGAGAAGTTCCTAGAACACATTTACCCTGAGAACCTGTGGAAATATAGAGATATAGAGTTATATGTTTGACCTAGGGGACTGTTTCCATGATAAATTATGTTGGAAAATTCACTGACTTGTAGCACTTTGTTTCAATATTGATAGTAGATGAGGTATCTATGGGAAATCATTTTCAAGATGGTATTATATGTGATATTAGGACCTTGGTGAATATATTTCATTTAAATAAGTTTTCTGAGGAGTAAATCAAGCTCTCATATCTAAGGATAACTTGAAGGATGCCTCTATTTATAGATATATAGTTTCAGTTAAGTTATCTAGTGGTACATCTTCTGATATTAGGAAGTGTCATTATGAAAAATTTCACCAGGGAAGTGGTGGACTGGGTAGCAAAGGGAGAGGATCAATCTCTCATGACAGTGATCGAGTATTCTTGTATCGGTGTGGTAGACCAGGTTAAATGCATGGTCAGTGTCCTCCACCATCAGTGGAGTGTCGAGCTTGTGGCAGTATGGGAAATGTACAGAGGTTTGGTGGGAACCCTAAAAAGATGGGTAGTGATGGGGGATTTAGGATAATACAGAGCACTAGGAGGGGATATTCTACCCCATATTAGTATGGTAGTTAGAGTTCCACCAATTGTAATGATTGGGGTGTAAAATGTGGTACTTTAGGACAAGAGTTTCTATATAATCATGGTAGTGTAATACATGGGACTTAGATAAGTGCTTAGGGTAGAGTAGAAAGTCAGCTGCATGGAGTTCATCCTGCTCTAGATGGTAAGGAGGATGGACCGTCAATAATACAAGGTACAATTCTTATAGATTCTATGATTTCTAGTACTTTATTTGACACAGAATCTTCACATTATTTTATATCTACTCAATTTGCGGATGGTGTTGGTCTGGTAGTGGAGTTTATGTATGGGGTTATATTGATTTACATGCTATTGGGGGTATGATCAGAGTGTGTCCACCATTGCAATGAATGTGCCTTTGATATTGGTGGGTATTTTAAAGACCCCAATCTTAGTAGCCTAAATTTTATGGTTACTTTATTACATTGGTAATAGGTACAAGCGATTGAATCCCAAAGGACCGAATAGTTTATTAGTTTTGGAAAACTACTTACATACATAAATATTTCAACACAACTTGAAATAAAATAAAACGTAGTATCTCTATTAGAAACACCCCTATACTCCTAGATATACCATGCATACCAGTCATAACATACTTCTTGGAATACTATGTAAAAATGAAACTTAATAAAGTAGTGATATCAGGTTCTCAGTAAGGGTATTCATACATTGGAATATATCGTAAATAATTGTGAATAATTATGGAATGGTAATTAACTAAAACACATGTCATTTAATCAATAAGTTGAGCATAATATGGAAGGAGTGACTATATATCCAATAATGCCACAAAAAATGAGATAAAACTTATCCATGGATAAAAAAGTAACTAGACAATCACATGGGAACCAATAAATAATCTCATAATGAGGGAATGCATAATATGGGACATCATAAACATACCATAAATTCTTTGGCCAAGACACCATACATAAATAGGTAATACATCAACCAATACCCAAAACTAGTTTGTCTCACGAGACCTAATGATGTATCAAGGGGCTATAGAGGGCCAAACCCCTCAGTAACTAAGTCTAATTCATTCCTCATATGAAAGGGTTAAAACATAAACAATATTCCTATTAAAAACTAGCATACAAAATGTGAATACTTTAACCATAAACCATGAATTGTATCAAAATAGCACATCCATAGTCTATCTGATCACAAATCATTCAATAAAATATGGTAGAAGATATCATAAGAGATCCAATCAATCAACCATAAGACTCAATATAGTATGATGACATATATGAAAATACTCTAAATAAATCATTAATTTTTTTAGATAAATACTCTTTTCTACTTTGAAATTATTTATTTAAAAAACCACACAATTATAAGTGAAAAATATTTCTTTGAAAAGAACCTTGTAAACTTGTAAAGGAATCTTCAAAACATTAATACATCATGAAGGTAGGAAAATATGATCATGATTTATAATTTAAAAAAACATTCCTTTTTTATTTTTGTTGTAAAATTCATAAAGTACCTCATTGAAAAATCATAAAAAGATTCATTTCAAAACATTTTATAAAAAGTAAAACATGGTTAAGAAAAAGTCTTTAAAAATTCATATGAGAATAGTAAAAAAATTGAATTTTTTTTTAGAAAGTCTGTACATGTAAGAGAAATATTCCCCATTGGAGATTTAAATAGAAACAATCCCGAATAATGATGAGATTGTGAAATAACCCTTACCTTAGGTCTGATTTCATTCGTATGTGTTAAAAACTATTGTATAGTGATTTTAAACGTATTATTAACTTATAATAGAATCATATTAGTATTTATGATATCATATATAATCCCTTTATAGCATTATTCTACTCGTTTATTAATAATATTTTATTTATTTTGTTCTTTTGGGTGTTAATTGCCCTATTTTCTCTTGCTTATTTTGTCTTGAAAGTCCTAGTTATATTCCATATGAAACAAAACCATCATCTCTAGAATATCAATTTCATAAATATAATATTTAATCATTAAATAAATTTTATAACCATTATTTAATTTTGAACATAGATAATGAATTTCATCGCTTCATGAATATGGTAAGTCGTACATACGCACGAGCGATGATATCATTTCTATAATGTTGAAAGGGTGATCATACCACAATTCACTGTGTCATTTTCACCCTTACACCATTGTATTAAACTGAATTTGTATTGTAAATTACATAAATAATAACAAATTTAATTCTATTTTTGAATCATTTATTTTGTGTTTATCACTATTAAAAAGTCTAATGTTACTTTTCTTGAAAATTTCATGGAAGGTGAAGGTGATTTGGAGGGCCCATGATGATGTCCAAGAAAAATGGGCCAAACCGCGCAGGATCTAAGCACACTAGTGGATTAATCCATACACTAGTACTAGACCGTGAATCCAATTAGGCTGCATTTTTGTGGGCTGGTCCAAAACTCATTGGGATACATTTCTTATGAAGAAACCCAATACGCATTTGGCCATCTGTTGGCCTTTCTGACCTAATTTGTCCAGCACACCAAATCTGCATGGATTCAAAAGTGGTGTGATGTGATCTATCCATATCTGAGGATATAAGTGTCAAAATTGTGCCAAACTTTCGGTGGAGACATACAAGATGTGGGGATACAACTTTTTTATTTTCTCCAAATCGAGATAAGGCTGTCTGGAGGTCGAAACACTTGTGCCAAGTGGTTTTAATAATTTTGTGTGCTCAAACCCACCTTCCCATTTTCCTATAAAATGGAACCTTGGGCTCCTCATTTGAAAGTTTGACTAGGAGGAAAAGCTCTGATATTTTGGAGACCCAAAGTAGTTGTCTCCTCATATTTTAAGTTCTGGAGGCCCCTATCATCATAGGGGGATCAACAATGAATAAGAAGTTCCACCTGAGCCTTCTCCTCCTCTCGATGGCGAGCTAAACGGTGGACGATCATTTCAAGGGAGCTATGCATACTTGGGAGGGAGTTCCGACACTTGATACTCTATTGGTTTTGTGTAATTTGTGTGTGTATTATTTCACTTATGTTTTATCTAAACATGTTTTTCCTCTGTGTTCATTTTTTGGGTTTAATTAAGTGAACTGCTTTTCATTTCAACACTAATTGGGTTGAAATTTCAAGTGGGAAACTTGAGTTGTTCTGATTGGGAAACACAAGGATCCCCTTTCTCTCACACATACAAAAGATTTTAGTATGCTTTGATAACCTTTAATCTTTTCTTGAATTCCAAACCTTGACAACACGATTGGTGTGTCACGGGTTGGTACTTTGTGCAACGTTTAGAGAGGCAAGAGGGGAATCAAGATCTTGACAACCCTTAACCAAAGAATTAAACAAAACCATGTGAAATTTTCAGAACAATGAATTATCCAATATGTGTAGTGAACATGAATTGATCTACTTATCTCATAATTCTTAAACCACTACCTTATTCTATCAACTGTTAAACTCTTTAAGTTAAGTTATTTTCTTAAAACTGTTTTCAAAATCACCCCCCTGTTTTAGTAATATTTATTAAAAATGCATACTCAAAACCTATTAACTCTCCCCAAGAGACAACCTAGGGTCTTCCCTAGACTATAAATTAACCTAAAAAACATTATCAATTTTACGTGTCATGACAGCTCGGTCAAAGTTTGGCACCGTTTCCAGGGAGTGCTTTGATTTTTAGTGAATGTTTTTGAAAAAAATTGTAAATTTTGTGAATATTTATCTATTTTATACCTATACCTATCTTTTTGTATTCTGATCTATTTTTTGTGTAGGTTTGGTTCATTACGCGTTCTAATTCAGGATATTTACCTCCTTTCGAACCTGAATTGGAGAGGATCTTATGTTAGCGACCCCGATACGCACAAGAGAACCCATCGAAGGAGGACACACAAAACATTGACACTCTTCTTGATCCTTCCTCTTCTTCTTCTTCTATAACCAATATAAAAATTGAAATAAACTTGCATAATATGGCTGAAAACAAGAAAACATTAAAAGAACTAACCTCATCTAATGTTGATATCCAACCCACCTATATTCAATTACAAGGCGAGGCACCCAATTTTGAACTAAAATATGGCTTAATTCATCTATTACCAAGATTCCATGGACTTCCTAGAAAGGATCCACACAAGCACTTAAAATAATTTCATACTATTTGTTCAAAATTTAAACCTACTAATGTGGATGAGAAACAAGTAAAGCTTAGATTATTCCCATTTTCTTTGTAAGACACTATGAAAGATTGGTTATATTATGTTAATTCCCCAATAAGAGGCTGGGCAGACATAAAACGCCTTTTTCTTGAAAAATATTTCCTAGTCTCTCAAACTGTAACAATAAGGAAAGAAATTTGTGCGATAAAAAAATCTCAAGGGGAAACATTACATGAATATTAGGAATGTTTTAAAAGGTTATGTTCAAGTTTCCCACACCACCAAATAAGTGATAAACTTTTAATTCAATATTTTTATGAACATTTAATCCCTATTGATCGAAATATGATCGATGTTGCTGTAGGTGGTGCGCTAGTTTATAAGACCCCAATTGCAGCAAGAACCCTGATTGAGAACATGGCTCAAAACAAACAAAAATTTGGTTCAATGACCAATGTATCGATTCGAGGTGTCCATGAGGTTCAAAGTACTAAATTCGAGAAGAAGGTGGACACAAAGTTCGAAGAGGTAAGTACCCTTCTTTGACAACTTTCTCTTTCCCAAGGGAAATCCCAATCTCCTCCTCCTATCCATTGTGGTATATGTTCTTCTGACACCCACTACTCTGACCAATGTCCTCAATTGAGGGAAACATCTGATAGTTGTGAGGCAATATTTCCAGGCCACCCCTATAACCAACCCTTTAGGAAATAACCTTACTATCCATCCAATCCAAGGTGGAAAGAGAACCAAGCCTATAGACAAGGGGGTATTCAAACCAACCTCAATAACAATGGAACCAATCGGGGTAGAGTAGTCATCAACCACCACTACCTAGAAACCCTCAACCACCCCAATGGACTTTCCAACAAACCCCTCAAAAACCTGAGCCTAGCCTAGAAGATATGATGAAACAAATGGCTACCAACAATATCCAATTCCAACAAACCACTCAGGCAGCCATACAAGACCTCAAAACCCAATTAGGCCAACTAGCGAACTTAGAGGGTGAAATTCAAAGTCATGGGTTAGGTAAACTTCCCTCTCAACCAGTAGTTAACCCTAGGGATAAAGTAAATGTTAGTGCCATCACCCTTAGGAGTGGAAAACAACGAGAAAGTAAAATGAATCCTCCATTAGAATCATCCCCTCCTAAGGAAACCTCCATCCCAACCATTAAGAATGTTCCAAATGTTGAAGAACCGTGTCCTGAGAGAATCCCTTCCAAAGGAAAGAGTGTGAATATTGATGAGTCACCTAGCCCAACCATTCCTCTTCCATTCCATCAAAGGGACACCCAACCAAGAAAAAAAAGGAAACTAAACTTGATAATAAAATATTGGAAATTTTCAAGAAAGTGCAGGTTAACATACAATTGATTGATGTTGTGAAGAAAATTCCACGGTACGCTAAATTTATAAAGGATATGTGTACACACCGAAGGCGACTTCGAGGTGATGAGAAAGTGATATTGGGAAGGAATTTTTTATCATTGATAGATCCATCACTCCCCACCAAGTGCAATGATCCTGTAACATTCTCAATTTCATGCACCATAGGGGAGTATTGTTTTTCTAATTCTATGCTTGATTTAGGTGCCTATATAAATGTGATGCCTCACTCTATTTACTATACATTGCAGGTCGGGGAACTGAATCCCACTAGAATTATTGTTCAAATAGCTAACCGGAGTACTGCACACCCCTCTGGTGTGTTAGAGGATGTTCTTTTGAGGGTCTAAAATTTAATTTTTCCTGCTGACTTTTATGTGCTTAAAATGGAGGATGATAAGATGAATGGACATGCCCCAATTATATTGGGGAGACCTTTCTTTAAAACCGCCAAAACCATAATTAATGTCCACAATAGTACATTATCTATGGAATTTGGTGGTGATATAGTCCATTTCAACATCCTTGATTCCATGAAGCACCCCTCAAAAGAACATTCCTTTATCTCTGTTAATTCAATTGATGTACTCCCTACCCCTGAAAAAACAACTTTTCTTTCCCCCAATCCCCTTTCTGAGTTTTCTTCATTGATATAAATGCTAGGAAATGATTCATGAATTGATAGTTTTTGTGGTCTAGAAAAGTTTCATGCATGTTCATTGATTGATGATTTCTTGAACATTGATGATCCACTGACCATCGATGATATTGCTAAGCTTGTAAAAGCTCATTCCTCATCTAAAGTTGATACCATTGAGAAGTTAGATGAGATTAGTGGACTCTCACTTTCACACACACTCCCATAAATCCAAAATACACCTGAATTGGAACTAAAACAACTGCCTCAAGATTTAAAATATTCATATCTTGAGAATGGAAATAATTTTCCCGTCATCATTTCTAGTTCACTCCCTCCTGAGCATGAATTGCGACTGCTTGAACTTTTGAGGGAGTATAAAAAATATTTGGGGTGGACACTTGATGACATTCCTCGTATTAGCCCATCAATTTTTACACATCATATTTTGTTAAATGATGAGGCTAAACCAGTGAGGCAGCCACAATTTCAACTGAACCCAAACCACCTAGAAGTTGTGAAAAATGAGGTAACAAAATTATTGGCTACTGGAATCATTTACCCCATCTATAACAGTCAATGGGTCAGTCCTGTTCAAGTAGTACCTAAAAAGACTGGCCTTACGGTAATTAAAAATGAAAACAATGAATTGGTTCCAACTCTTGTGCAGAATAGTTGGCGTGTCTGTATAGACTATCGCTGACTAAACCAACACATGAGGAATTACCATTTCCCTTTGCCATTCATTGACCAAATGCTAGAGAGGCTAGTAGGTAAGTCCCACTATTGTTTCCTTGATGAGTATTTTGTATACTTTTAGATCCATATAGCCCCTAAGTATCATGAAAAGACAACCTTCACTTGCCCCTTTAGCACATTTGCCTATAGAAGGATGTCATTTGGTCTGTGTAATGATCCGGGTACTTTCCAATGATGCATGGTTGGTATTTTTTCAGATTACCTAGAGAATTGCATGGAAGTATTCATGGATTATTTCATTGTTTATGGCTCTTATTTTAATGAATGTTTGAGTAGTCTTGGTTCAGTCCTATGTTGCTGTATTGAAAATAATCTTGTATTAAATTATGAGAAATTCCATTTCATGGTGCGACAAGGTATAGTTTTGGGGAATATCATTTCTAGGGATGGTATCCAAGTAGATAAATCAAAATTTTATGTCATTTATTTCCTTCTATTCCCCAAAAATATATGGGATGTGTGATCTTTCCTAGTTCATGCTGGATTTTACCATCATTGCATTCGTGACTTTAGTAAAATTGCACTCCCCCTCTCCCGATTACTCCAAAAAGAAAAAGAATTTGTTTTTGATAAAGAATGTGAGGATTCTTTTAATAAGTTAAAATGGAGTCTCACCTCACCCTCGGTAATCCAACCACCTCAGTGTGATTTACCATTTTAGCTCATGTGTGACGCCTCTAACTATGAAGTTGGGGCAGTTTTGTCTTAAAGGTTCGACTGAGCTCCACATGTCATAGCCTATACCTCACATACTTTGGACCCTACCCAAGAAAACTATACCACAACTGAAAAAGAATTCATTTCCATTGTGTTTTCCTTGGACAAATTCAGGTCATATCTTTTGGGTTCCAAAGTCATTATGTTCTCAGACCATGCAACTCTCCAGTACCTCATTAAGAAACCGAAATCCAAACCACGTCTCATTCGTGGATGCTCCTCCTTTAAGAATTCAATATACAAATTAGAGATAAAAAGGGAGCAGAGAATGTGGTGGTTGACCATATTAGTAGGATTCAACCATCCTCAGACATTAACTCATACCCCTATATTCCCATAAATGAAATGTTTCTTGATGAGAAATTGTACCGAGTGCAAGATGTTATTCCTTGGTATGCTGAAATTGTAAATTATTTGGTAGCATCTTGCATTCCTAATGATTTCAATAGAAACAAATCCAGTCATCTAAAACATGAGTCTTGTTGGTATATTTCGGATGACCCCTACCTTTGGCACACCTGTAGTGATCAAGTCCTTAGGCGTTGTGTTCTGGATAGTGAGTTTTAGTCCATACTTATATTCTTCCACACTCTTGCTTATGGGGACCACTTTGGTCCCCAATGGACTATTCGCAAGGTCCTTGATTCTGGTCTCTTTTGGCCAACACTTTTTCGGGATGCCCATGATTTTTTAAAATCTTGTCCTCATTTTCAAAGAATGGGGAATGTCTCTAAAATAAATGAAATGCCACAACAACCATTGCTCTTTCATGACATTTTTTGATGTTTGGGGTATTGACTTTATGGGGCCATTTCCCAATTACTTTGGAAACTTGTACATTCTTCTGGCAGTTGATTATGTGTAAAAATGGGTAGAGGAACGAGCTACAAAAAATAATGATTCTAAGGTTGTTGTAGAGTTTTTGAGAACCCAATTCTTCTGTATGTTTGGCTTACCTAGGTTCATCATCAGTTACTAGGGTTCTCATTTCTGCAATCGAACAATGCAATCACTTTTGTGGAGGTATGGGGTCAGTCATCGAGTGTCTACTGCATATCACCCATAGACCAATGGTCAAGACGAGGTGTCAAATAGAGAGGTAAAATAAATTCTTGAAAAAACAGTTCAACCCAACATAAAAGATTGGAGTATTCGACTTGATGATTCATTATGGTCCTACCGTACTACTTTCAAAACTCTCATTGGAATGTCACCCTATCATCTTGTGTTTGGAAAGAGTTTTCACCTCCCTGTTGAGATTGAGCATCGGGCCTACTGGGCCATAAAACAATGAAATTCTAATCATTATGGTGCAGGTTCTCAAAGGAAGTTGCAGATTCAAGAGCTATAGGAAATGAGAAGAGATTCATATGAAAACTCCATGATTTATAAGGAGATAACCAAGGCTACCGATGACCGTCTTATCCTTCATTGTCAGTTCCACATTGGGAAGAAGGTCCTCTTTTATAATGCAAGGCTGAATTTTCATCCAGTTAAGCTTCGTTCCCGCTGGTTTAGACCATACAATATTACTAACGTCTCTCCATTTGGTGTTTTCTAGGTTCAAAATGAAGAAACCAAGCAAACATTCACTGTCAATGGGAAGCGGCTGAAGCACTTCTATGAATCCATTCTAGAGTCCCTGATGGAGGAACTCCATGTTCAAGAAGCAATCTATGAATGAAACTCACCAGGTTTTATCCTTCCTTTCCACATCCTCTTTTCTTACAGTGAGGACACTACAAACTTTAGGTGTGGGGGGGGATGGGTACATTCCTAGTATAATAAGGAATTTTCATCGTTTTTTTTCTTTCTTCTCCTTTATACCTTCTTCATGGTATTTTCACTTTTTCTCATCTTTCTGGGTTGATTAGTATTTCCATTTTCTTTCCCCTTTCTTCTCTTTTTTTCCTTCTTTATGATATTTTTATTTTTCCCCATCAAAAATTTCAAAGTTCCATGATGTGGTGACCATAAAGGGGGGAAGTTAAAAATACCATAACGAAGGGAAAAAAGAATGTTTGTATGAATTTAACATCAGGGAGTGATTTTTAGTGAATTGGTTTTCTTTCAATGATATAAATGGTTGTATCACTGTGAAACATTTTAGATGATTGATGGCCCTTGTGTGAGTAGTTTTGGGAAAACTATGTCACTAATATCTCCATACATTTTTTCACCAAACCATGAAGTATGAATATTTCTTACTTAATATAAGGTAAATATATGTTAGGTTAATATTTTTCAGCTTTAAATGATATTTTCATACATTTGTTCCTTATCCGATCTGTTTCATTACTATACTAGATTGACCTATGCGTGTGTACCTAATGTCCGACTGTTGTACACCCTCAAAAAAAAATTGTGTCTTGGAAAGGTCAAAAACCACTCCTCCTCAACATTTGATCTTGTTATAACTATTTCAATTAGTGTCGTGAGGAGATCAAACAAGGTTTGAGAGATGAGTGTGATATTTTTTTTAAATGCAACTTCAAAAAAAATGAGGGGAGTGATGAAATGTGCAACATATGGGGATATCTAGGTCAGGAGATTATGGTTTGACTTCTGAAAATTCTCAAGTGAGTGGGTCTTGAAATATGATTGCAAAGTATGTAGGATGGGTTTGGTGAAAAAACATTTAAAGCTGAATAATGTTAAAATAACCTATATTTATTTGATAGAAAGTGGAAAGAATGGAATGGATTGGTTTTCACACACACACATGGAGTGTTATTGGAATGGTTGACTTTTTAATTCCCTGCTCTTGTTGGTGTCCTTAATCTCTTTGAATTTTATTGTGATATGGTTTATGAGACATGTTTTTTCATTTTCACTAGGAAGAACTCCTTAGTGTGGTTCATACATTGATCATATTACTTTAGTGAATTAAATTTCCTCAAATGTTAAATCTTCATGATTTAGGGAATATATATATATATATATGCATCATTTTATTTGGATATGTGACTTTTCCCAAAAGTTCAAATGTTTAGGTGTGGGGGTGTGATCGTACCACGATTCAATGTGTCATTTTCACCCTTAAACCATTGTATTAAACTGAATTTGTATTCTAAATTCAAAAAATAATAAAAAATTGAATTCCATTTTTGAATCATTTATTTGTTTTATCTCTATTAAAAAGGCCAATGTTACTTGTCTTGAAAATTTCATTGAAGGTGAAGGTGATTTGGAGGGCCCATGATGATGTCCAAGAAAAATGGGCCAAACTGCGCAAGATCCAAGCACACCAATGGATTAATCCACACACCAATACTATAAAGTGCATCCAATTGGGATGAAATTTTGTATACTATTCCAAAACTCATTGGGATACATTTTATATGAAGAAACCCAAGACTCATTCTGCCATCTGTTTGCCTTGCCGACCTGATCTGTCCAGCACACCAAATCTGCACGGATTCAAAAGTGGTGTGTTTTGATCTGTTCATATCTCAGGATATAGGTGTCCAAATTGTTCCAAACTTTCTGTGGAGATATACAAGAGGTTCATCTAAAACTTTTTTATTTTCTCCAAATCTAGATAAGGCTGTATGGAGGTCTCAACACTTGTTCCAAGTGGATTTAATAATTCTATGTTCTCAAAACCACCTTCACATTTTCCTATAAAATGGAACCTTGGCCTCCTCATTTTAAAGTTTGACCATAAGGAAAATCTTTGGTATTTTGGTGACCCAAAGGAGTTCTCTCCTCATACTTGAATTTATGGATTCCCCTATCATCATAGGGGGATCAACAATGAATAAGGAGTTCCACCTGAGCCTTCTCCTCCTCTCGATGGCAAGCTAAACGGTGGATGATCATTTCGAGGGAGCTACACATACTTGGGAGGGAGTTCTGGCACTTGATACTCTAATGGTTTTGTGTAATTTGTGTGTGTATTATTTCACTTATGTTTTATCTAAACATTTTTCTCCTCTGAATTCATTTTTTAGGTTTAATTAAGTGAACCGCTTTTCATTTCAACACTGATTGGGTTGAAATTTCAAGTGGGAAACTTGAGTTGTTCCGATTGGGAAACACAAGAATCCTATTTCTCTCACACATAAAAAATATTTTAGTATGCTTTGGTAACCTTTAATCTGTTCTTGAAGTCCAAACCTTGACAACACGATTGTTGTGTCATGGGTTGGTACTTTGTGCAACGTTTAGAGAGGCAGGAGGGGAATCAAGATCTTAACAACCCTAAACCAAAGAATTAAACAAAACCATGTGAAATTTTTAGAACAATGAACTATCCAAGATTTGTAGTGAACTTGAATTGATCTCCTTATCTCATAATTCTTAAACCACTACCTTATTCTATCAACTATTAAACTCTTTATATTAAGTTATTTTCTTAAAACTGTTTTCAATATCACCCCCTCTTTTAGTAATCTTTATTAAAAATACATACTCAAACCCTATCAGTGCTCCTCGAGAGATGACCTAGGGTCTACCCTAGACTATAAATTAACCTAAAAAACATTATCAATTTGACGTTTCACGACAGCTCAGTCAAAGGGTAAGGAATTGGATGGTATATTAATTTTATAGAATTAATATCATGTCATAATTATTATATATATATATATCCATTATTTCTATCATTGTAATCATCCTAATAAAATGGGGATGAAAAAAATTACACCACAGTGTAGAGACGGTAAGTCGTACGTACGCACGTGCGGTGCTTTCATTTTTCATCGGATGGATAAAGGGTGGAATATGGTTGTATCAAAATCATAATAAATTTCATCATATATATTTTATTGTAGTTATTACTTTATCATGGAAACAATACATTAAGAGTAAGTAAAATAAGAAATAAACTTGAATGAGTTGGTAAAAACAATTACCTCTTCTTTTGTGGCCTTCCTTTAGGGATATGGGGTTGGTATTTTTGGAATACCAGAACCCCCAGAACTTGGATAAGAATGTTCGGAAGATAAATTTATAGTTTGTTTTCAATATAAAAGTCTCAAAGTGGTGTAAATAAGTTAGGTAGGAGGTTTCCTTTTATAATTGAGGTGAGGGGAACTTTAGGAAACTCTGAAATTATTAAATTAATATAAATTAATTTTCAATTAAAAATGGATTTAAGGTGATTTATTTTGAAGATAATATGAGGATGGGTCTAAATACTCCTGAAAAATAATTTTTATAGAAATTTAGTTCACATTATTACCCTTATCATTTAGCTTTAACTCTTATTTAACCCCTTTAACTCTTAATATGAAAAAGTGGATTTTACTCGTTAAGGATCAATATAGTTACTATAAACTGACAAAATATCTATAAATGGACCATTTATGACATGATAAAATTTATCCCAATAATTTCGTCTAATTTAATATTTTTATGAATTTTATATCATTTAATAAAATATTATTTATTTTAAAATATCATTAATATCAATTTTGACATTATTTATTACTTTGACTTTTAAAAAATATCAATACACTAGATAAATTCAAAATAAAAATATTTTAATACATCCATAATATGTTAAGGTCATCCATAAAATTCTTGGATGACATTAATTATGTCAAATTATATTTATTTTAATATTTTTAATATCATTTGATTGATTTTTCCATTAATTAAATTATTATTGCATCAAATTTGTGAAAGTATTTAAGGTAGTTATCTTTTCACTAAAAATTAAAAAAAAATATTGAATATAATTCCTTTATATTTAAAAATACTATTTATATTTCAATATGAATTTTGGATAACACCATATAAAAACTCTTATAGTGATTAAAATCATGAATGTGACAACTTGGGATTTTCTTTAAATAAAATATGATAAGGGTCATAATCACTTCATAATGCAAAAAAACGGTCATATATCTGAACCTTCAATGATTATGGATATAACTAAATCATTAAATAAAATTGGGGCAAGTGTTAGTGCCAATTTATAGTCTTTATAATATTATTTTTACCCATAATCACATGATTTACCCTTTACCATAGTAATAAAAATTACTATAGTTACTATTCATTTTGACCAAAAATAAAAGGGGCCTATTTTATAAATTTGGACCTCATTATTCCAAATATGGAATCTATTTTCTCAAATTCAATACTTAAAAGTGTAAAAAAAATAATTTAAAATTAATTGTGCAAAACGTGAGAAAAATCGCATTTTTAGAAAATATTGTTTTTAAGAAAAAAAAATAGATTTATTCTTATCCTATGTATACTAAAAATATAATATGAATTTTAAATAATTTTATTGAAGATAATATATAAATTTAATTAAATTAATTCACTAATAGTTTATAATTCAATTTATTATAATATAATTATATTGCACACACAAAAATATTTTTTGAGAAAAAGAATTATGTTATAATTATTATTTATTTATTTATTTATAATCAATTGATAACTAATAAATTTAATTATTTAAATATATAAACCATATATATATTTTTAAAATTTATTTAGTCCAATTTATCCCTGCCAAATTAATGGCTAAGTTATAACAGTCATATAATAATAGATCGTGACCCGTTTGAACTTAGTGTTGTGTGTAACACAAGCTATTAAATTTATTTAAAAGGAAAACATGTTGTAAAATATTATTTTGTTACATTCTTCCTTACTTAAAAATATTTCACCCTCAAAATTTCTATAATGTCACCACATAAAAATATTTGGGTAGTTCTTCATCGTATTTTCCTCATGTTCCCACATTGCCTCTTCTATTTTATGATTTTTCAAAAGTACCTTCACCAGCTAAGTTGCCTAACTCCTAAAAACTTATTCTCTAGTGTCTAGAATCTTAATAGGCACTTCATGGTAAGATAAATTAGCTTCTAACTCTATTTATTCAGAAGTGAGAACATGTTTTGTGTTTGGAATGTATTTCCTTAGTAAAGAGATATGCAATGTATCATGTACTTTAGAAAGGCTAGGTAGTATTGCCAAACGATAATCCACAACTCTAATTAATTCCATAATTTCAAAAGGTATGATGTACCTGGGGCCTAGTTTTCCTTTTTTACAAAATCTTATAACACCCATCTAGGGAGATACCTTCAAGAAAATGTGATCTCCCACTTGAAATTCTAAATCTTTCCTTCGGTTATCAACATAGATATTTTTCCTACTTTGAGATACTTAGATATGGGTTTGAATAGTCTTTACCATTGCAATTTTTTTCTTAAAAAGTTCTAGTCATACAAGTTTCCTTTCACTGACTTCATCCCAACAAGTTGAAGTACAACATCTCTTTGTATATAATACTTCATATTGTGCCATTTGAATACTTGAATGGAAGTTATTATTATAGGAAAATTCTACCAAAGGTAAATACTGATCCCACATAATTTTAAATTCAAGTGAGTGGGAACTCAATATGTATTCTAAATTTGGATAGTCCTTTCTAATTACCCATCAGTTTTACGGTGATAATTGGTTCTCAAATAAAGTTCAGTATCAAGGGACTTCGAAAGACTTTTCCATAATTTTGATGTAAATAGTGGATCACGATCAGAAAAAATTGAAATAGGTGAACCATGAAGTCTTATAACTTCATTAATATATAGTTGTGAAAGGTGATCTAGTGTAAAATCCTCCATTATAGTAAGGAAATGTGCCGAATTGGTAAGTCGATCGACAATTACACAAATTTCATCATTCTTTCTTGGAATCTTTAGTAATCCAGTGACAAAGTCCATAGTAATATCATACCATTTCCATGTGGGAATAGGTATAGGTTTCATGAATCGTCTAGGATGCAGTCTCTCAGTCTTCACTTGTTAACAAACTAAGCATCTTGACACTTAGTCAGCAATTTCTGGCTTCATATTATCCCACCACAAATGTTCCTTCAAATCTTTATACATATTGGTGCTACCACGATGTATAGAGAAACTAAATATATGAGAATAATCCAATAATTCCATTTTTAGATCAGGTATATAGGGAAAAAATCCTCTTTACAAACATCAAAACACCATCTTCATATACAATGTCTACCAAATTTTCATCACTTGCAGCTTTAATTTTCTTTTGAAAATTCTCATCAATAGAGTCAGAACATTTTATCTTTTCCAAAAAATATTGTTTGGAAACCATTTTCAAAATTAGTGATGTTTCCCCTTACTTAATAATTCTTTTATCTAAATTTTCAATATCTATGAACACAATATCCCTTTCAATCCTCATTTTGTTCAAAAATCCATAATCCTTCCTAATTAATGCATTTTCCACCTTATTTTCCTTCCCTGTGTGGTAGTGTATTGAAAAATCATATTCCTTGAGTAGCTCAATCCATATCATTTGTATCATTTTGATTTCATTTTGTGATAAGATATATTTGATACTCTTGTGATCATTATATATCTCGTATCTTTCACTATAGAGATAATGTCTTCATATCTTTAGAGAAAATATTATAGCTACTAACTCAATATCATGAGTGGGATAATTTTCTTCATGTGTATTCAACTACCTTTATGAATATGAAATAACTTTATCATTTTTCATAAGGGCACAACCTAGTCCTTTTCTTTGATGCATCACTATATATTAAAAACCCATCATTTCCCGATGGTAGAGCCAAAATCAGAGCACTGAACAATCTTCTATTCAATTATTTAAAAAATTATTCACATTATTTTGTCCATACAAAATTAACCCCATTATTTTGGTTAATGGGTTAACCAATCGGGAAAATTCTAAACAAAACGTTGATAGTAACCTACTAAACCAATGAAACAACATACCACAAATATGTTTATTGGTGTAGGCCATTCTTGTATTTCCTTTTCCTTCATAAGATCGACTGAGATTCCATCATTGGAGACAATATTTCTAAGAGAAGAAACTTTTTGAATCTGTAATTCACACTTTCTAAATTTCTCATATAACTCTTTTCGTCTAAGAGTCTATAGAACAATCCAAAGGTGTTTCTCATAGTCCTCTTAGATTTTGGAGTAGAGTAATATATCATCAATAAATGCCACAACAAAATTATCAAGATATTCATTGAATAATTTATTCATTAGATCCATAAAAACATTGGGTGAATTATTTAGACTAGATGGAATTATTGTAAACTTTTAATTTCCATACCTTATTTGAAATGTTTTATTTGTAATATCTCCCTTCTTTACATGCAATTGATGATATCCAGAATGAAGATAAATCTTTGAAAAATATTGAGCTCCATGAAGTTGGTCAAATAAATCATCAATTTAAGGAAGAGGATAATTATTCTTTATTATAATATCATTGATTTCACTATAGTCAATGCACATCCTCATTGATCCATATTTCTTCTTAATAAAAAGAATAGAATCTCCCTAAGGTGAAACACTAGGGTGTATAAATCCCTTTCCACTAAAATCCTTTATTTGTTTCTTTAACTATATTAAATCTATCATGGACATTATATAGGGAGACTTATATATAGGTCTTTCATTAGGTATTAAATCAATAGAAAACTCAACTACCCATTCGGGTGTATATCTAGGTAATTCCTCAGTAAATACATCAATGTATTCATGTAGAATAAGTAAATTATAAATTTTAATATTACCTTATTTATCCCTATATTTTTTTCTATTCCCCCTCCCCCCAAGAATTTCATTCATTATATCTACTGGGGGTGGTTCTAGATAAGAATCAGATGACGAAGTTTCTACTCTAACAATAAGTAATTCTATATCTTCCTCACAAATCCTAATTTCCATCTTCTTATAATAAAGTTTCACTTCATATTTTTAAATCTAGTTCATACTAAAGGTTATAACAAATTAAACCATTTGTATGATGACAATGTCAACAAATAAATCATGTTTATGTGTCATAATGGGGATTTCTTAATATATATTTATTGTAATGAGAATTCCCTTAGGAGTTTTGAATTACAGCTCCCTTATTAAATCAAAAGGGAAATGTCTAATTTTATTGGAAAATTGGATAGATATAAAAGGGTGTGATGATATAGAATCAAATAAATCATTAGATAACTTTAAGAAATGATTAAATTTACTTCCACCACATCATTAGTAACTTAAACCTCAGTTTTTGTGACCACATAAGTTTGGAATTTCTCCCTTGGCCTTTTATGGGGAATGTTCCCTTGATTTCTAGGAAAATCATGTTCATATTGTCCCATCTCCTTACAACTAAATCACTGCACATTACTATATTCTTTATTTCCATTACAATCATGGGACTGATGGCCTTTTTCTCCACACTTGTAACAATATCTCACTCTTAATAGGCATGTTCCATGATGTTTCTTTCCACGTTTATTGTAAGATAGAAATTAAACTCTTCCCTAATTCCCATTTTCCTGATTTCCTTTTTTACAGTACTCATATTCCATCTTCTTATCTTGCTTCCCTTTGAAGCTATTAGGCTTTGAAAACTATTTCTCTGGCTTGATGGAATGTGATATAATATCCTCATATGATGATAATGTTTAGGAGACTATTTACCTTTGAAGAACTGGCTTAATCCCATAAAATAAATTATCAATACTTCTCTTTGGACTGCATATGTAAACCATAACATGCCTTTATAACCTTGTAAAGTTAGATTCATACATAATAATATTATCAACTTCTTTTTTCCTTAGATTTAAAAAAAAATCTCTCCAAATATGCTCATTGTTCGTGAGAGAAATATTTTTCCAAGAAATTTTCCTTAAAATCCTTCCATTATGTTCTTTCTATTTATTTCTCCTCCTCTATGTTTTGAATCAATGACCACCATTGATCTGCATCTCATAAGAGATGATAAACTTCCACGACAACCTTCTCTCTTTCATTACTTCCCAAAGTGAGAAATATCTTTTCTATGTAACTTATCCATTACTCAACTACAAATGGATTTTTAGTCCCATTAAATGATAGAGGTTATTATCTAATGAATTGGACTAACATTATTCATCCATGTTTTATAATATGATACTCTATATGAGTATGGTTATTTCTCATAACCTAAGTCAGTTGTCCCAGTATAGTTATATGTTATTCAGCTCTAGCTGAATCTCTATCTCCAACATCATTATCTTTCATAATATGGGAATCCCTATATGGATTATGTGTTTTTATATGGTTTCTATTCCTTCCACTATACTCTATTTCTTAACAATGGAATACACTATATTAGGTTATGAATAATAATTCATAATTTTGAACTAGTAAAACACTTAGAATCAAAAATTTATATATAACTTATCTAAAAATTATAGGCTTGGTTACTTTAGGAATATTAACAAATTACATTATAAGGATAAGTTTCTCTAATATACATCTTTTCAAATCTAGTTTCCAAAGGTTCTATTAAACTTTCTATGATACAAACTGTAAAGACCCCAACCCCAATAGCCCAGAGTTGATGGTTACATTATTACATTAGTACTATGTAGTAGAAATAAAATCCCAAAGGACTGAATAGTTTAGTAGTTTTAGAAAACTTGTTACCTACATAAATATTTCAATATAACTTGAAATAAAATACAGCATAGTAACTCCATTATAAAGACCCTTATTCTCCTAACTTTACCCTATATATCAGTCATAACATACTTCTTGGAATCCTAGGGGAAAATGAAATATAAGAAAGGGGTGAGCCCAGGTACTCAGTAAGGGTATGCATATAGTGGAAGTTATCATAAATAAGAAAAAATAGTTATGAAAAGTTAATTAACTGAAACACATTTCATTTAATAAATAACTTGAGAATAATATGGAAGGAATGATTGTATATCAAATAATTCCATAATAACATGATCTAAAAATTATCCCTAAATATCAAAACTAATTAGATAATCACATTGGAACCAACAACCAGTCTCATAATGAAGGAATTCATAATGTAGGACATTATAATCATACCATTAAGGATTAGACACCATACATAAATGGGTAATACATTAGCCAATACCAAAAATAAATTGTCTCATGAGACCTCCTAATGCATAGAGGCCTATAATGGGCCACACCCATCACTTACTAAGTCCAATCAATTACTTATATAAAAGTGGTAAAATATAAACAACATAAACATTCTTATTAAAAACTAGCATACAAAATGTGAATACTTTAACTATAAACCATTAATGGTATCAAAATAGCACATCCATAGTCAAACTAATCACAAACCAATCAATAAAATATGGTCTAAGATATCATAATAGATCTAACAAATTAATCATAATACTCAATAGAGGATGTTGACATGGATGAAAATACTCCAAATAAATCATTGAATTTTTTTAGAGAAATAATATTTTCTACTTTGAAATCATTTATTTAAAATCCATTAATTAAAAGAGAAAAAATTTTATTTGAAAATATCCTTGTATATTTTTAAAGTAATATTCAAAACATTGAGTAGTAATTATAGAGGTAAAATCCACTCATGCTTCATATTTTAAAAATCATTCCTTCTTTATTTTTGTTGGAAAAGTCATAAAATACCTCATTTAGAAAATGAAAAAAAGATTCCTTTCAAACCATTTTATAAAAAGTCAAACATGGGTAAGAAAAAGACTTTAAATATTCATAGGAGAATATTGAAAACCTTGTTTAAAACATTTTTAGAAAACATGGGTATGGAAGAAAAATATTCACCAGTAGAGACTTAAATATAAACAATCTCGAATAATGATGAGATTTTGAAATAAGCCTTACCTTAGGTCTGATTTATTTTATATGTATCTGAAACACTTTTATAGTGGTTTTAAACATATTATTAACTTATAATATAATCATATTAATATTTATGATATCATATATGATCCTATTTTAACATTTTTACACTCATTTATTAATAATATTTTATTCATTTCACTGTTTTAGGTGTTAATTGCCACGTTTTCTTGTGCTTATTTTTTATTAAAAGTCCTGGTTCTCTTGAATATGATAAAAATCCATAATATCCAAAATAAAAATTTTATGAACAGAATATTTAATCATTAAATAAATTTTATAACCATTCTTTAATTTTGAACATAGATAATGAATCACATCGCTTAATAGAGACGGTAAGTCATACGTACGCACAAGCGATGATATCGTTTCTATATGGCTGAAAGGGTAAGGAAGTGGATGGTATATTATTTTTATAGAATCAATATCATGTCATAATTATTATATATATCCATTATTTCCATCATTATAAAAATCCTATTAAAATTGTGATGAAAAAAAATTACATGACATCATGGAGACAGTAAGATGTATGTACGCACATGTGGTGCTTTTGTTTTTCATAGGATGGATAAAAAGTGAAATATGGTTGTCTCGCAATCATAAGGACATCTCAAAACATATATGATACTGTATTTTTTACTTTATCATGGAAACAACACATGAAGAATAAGTATAAGAAAAAATGAACTTGAATGAATTGGTAAAAATGATTACATCTTCTTTGGAGGACTTCCTTTATAACTCTTCTTAAGGGATCTAGGTTTGATATTTTTGGAAGACCATGGCCACCAAAACTTGTCTAATAATATTGGGAAGAGAAATTTTCATTTTTGGTATAGATATAAGACACAAATTGGTGTGAAAAAATGAAGGAGGAGGTTCCCTTTTATAATTGAGGTGAGGGTCACTTTAAGAAACTCTCAAAATATTAAATTAATATAAATTAATATCCAATTCAAAATGGATCAAAAGTAATTTATTTTAAAAATAAGATTATTATGGGTCTAAATACTCTTATACAATAATTTTTAGATAAATTTATCTCACATTACTACCCATATCATTTAGTTTTAACCCTTATTTAACCCCTTTAACTCTTATCGTGACAACATGAATTTTACTATTCAAGGGTAAATATAGTTACTATAAAATTAAAAAAATCCATAAATGAACCATTTATGAAATTATAATACTTATAAAAATTAGTTTTTAAAATTAAATATTTTTATGAAGTTTAAATCATTTAATAAAATATTATTTATTTTAAAATATCATTAATATCAATTTTGACACTATTAATTAATTTAAATTTTGAAAAATATAAATACACTAGATAAATTTGAATAAAAATATTTTAATACATCAATAATATTTCAAGTTAGTCTATAAATTTTTTGGATGACATTAACTATGTCAAATTATATTTATTTTAATATTTTTATATCACTTATTTGATTTTTCCATTAATTAAATAATTATTTCATAAGAGTTGTGAAAGTATTTAAGGTAATTATATCTTCACTAAAAATTAAAAAAATTAATATATTTAAGATAATTCCTTTATATTTCAAAATACTATTTATAGTCAAATATACCTTCTAGTGAACACCATATAAAAAATGTTATAGTTATTAAAATCATGAATGTGACAACTTTGGATTTTGTTTAAATAAAATATTATAAGGGTCATAATCACTTCCTAATAAACAAAAATGGTCATATATCTGAAAATTAAAATATTATGGATGAAAATAACTCATACAATAAAATTTGGGCAAGTTTTAGATTCAATTTATAGTCTTTATAATATTTTTTTTATCCATAATTACCTGATTTACCCTTTATCATAGTAATAAAAATTACTATTGTTACTATTCATTTTGACCAAAAATAAAAGGAAAATTTGTACTAAATTTTAACCTCCTAATTCCAAATATATAATCCATTATATCAAATTCAATACCTATAATTTTTAGAAATTAATTTTTAAATAATTGCACGTAACGCGAGAAAATTCACATTTTTAGAAAATGTTGTTTTTAAGAATAAAATATGAATATTAAAAATATTATATGAATGTTAAAAAATTTGATTGAATATTATATATAAATTTTATTAAAATAATTCAAAAATAGTGACTAATTTAATTTATTATGATATAACTATATTGCGTACACAAAAATAGTTTTTCATAAAAAAAACTTCTTTTATTATTATTATTATTATTATTTATAATAAATTGATAACTAATAAATTTTATTCTATAAATATATAAAACATATATATATATATATATATTTAAAAAAATTAGTTCTATTTATTCCTTCAAAATTAATGGTTAGTTTATTATAGTCCCATAATAATAGATCACAGCCTATTTGAACTCGGTGTTGCGTGCAATGCAATCTATTAAATTTATTCAAGTGGAAAACATACAATAAAATATTTTGGTGTTATAGGTATCATCTCCTTTGGGAATTTTTCATGCTTAAGATATTATTTTTTGACAGGAAACTAGGTATGGACTTATTAGTTACACATCAAGATCACATTGACTGTTATTGTCAAAGGGTAACAATCATGTCTCTGGAGGGTGACATTTATGTTCATCATAGAGAGTGGGATATCCAGGAAGTTTGTACATGTTTAGTTCATCATAAATTATAAAATCTTATAGCTCGTGTTTTGAGTATTATTCTTGATGATGAGATTATGGGGCATGATGTTTTTCCACCTGGGATGGATCGGTTTCATAACAGGCTTCCTGAAGAGTTCTTAGGGTTTCCACCTGAGAGATAAATTGAGTTTACAATTAAGCTGATTATTGGAGATAAGCTAGTTTCTATTACACCTTATATAATTTAACCAAAAAATATTCATGACATTAATACTTAGTTGGGGTATTTTGAGGATAAATGATTCCTCCATCTGAGTGCATCGACATGGGCCTCTCTGATTTTGTTTTCCAAGAAAGATGATGGAAATTTGTGTTTGTGTGTTTATTAATGAATATTTAATCAGATGAATATTAAGAACCATTATCTCTATCCACATATTTATTTTATTTTTGACCAGTTGAGAGGTTCACTTGTGTACTACAAGATTGATTTGAGATCAGGGTATCATCAGTTGAGGGTGTGACCTTCTAATGCACCACAAACTACTTTTATGAGAAGGTAAGATTTTTATGTGTTCTTCATGATTCTTTTTGGATTGAAAAACACTCATTATGTGTTTATGACCTTGATGAACTAAATATTTCACCCATACTTGGATCTGTTTGTGGTCATTTTAATTTATGAAATCTTAGTGTACTCACAAACTCATGATGATCATATCTGATGTCATGACATCGTCCTGAGTACAATAAGAGAGAATCGGATATATTTCAAGCTATATAAGTTCCATTTATATATTTACAAGTTATATTTATTAGTTCAAATCATCTCCAAGGAATGTGTGTTAGTATACACTTAGAAAGTTTGAGCGATTATTTCTTGGGGGAACCCAAAAAAGGTTTTTGATATATGATATTTTTTGGGTTTGGAAGGTTACTATTTAAGGTTTATCAAAAACATTTCTCATTTTAAGACACCACTCTCAGACTAAAATAGTAAGGGTATAAATTTTTAGTGGTCTGAGAAATGTTGTAATGCCTTTCAGGAGCAAAAGATGTGTTTGACTATAACATTAATTAATATCTTGCCTAAATCGAGTGAAGAGTGTGCTTTATGGTGTGATGTATCTAGGATTGGAATTGGGGTAGTACAAAGACAGGGAAAAAAATTGTGGCATATGGATCATGTCAGTTGAGCCCATATGAATGGAACTATTCTATGCATGACCTTGAGTTATCCATAGTATTTTATGCCTTAAAATGTTGGAAGTATTATCTCCTAAGTGAGCATTTTTTTTGTTTATACTGATCACAAGATCCTTAAATATAACTTATCACATCATGATAAAAATATTTAATAGTGGAGGTAGGTTTATTACCAACAATAATTCCACTTTTATCTAGATTATATGATGGGAAATTGAAAAAAATTATTGATTCCTTGAGTTGGAATACACGGACTCGGATGGTGCAAGAGTTTAGTTATGAGTGGAAGATGATAGCCTTGTTCATTGGGATGCATATAGGTGTTCCAAATGAGTAAATATGGATGCCACTTGTATCCTTCTCTTTTTTACCCTCTCTTATGGGATAGATCAAGGAAATTTGGTATGAAGATCTAGAGTGCCAGGAATTGAGGCAAAATTTTTATTTTGGGGAGCCACCTCCCGACTGGACCATTGATCATGATGGGATTATCCATATTCATGATTTCATTATTGTGAATAATTATATATGAAATGATATTATGTTTGAGTTTAATTATTCAAAGTTATTTGTGCACCTTGGTTTGGTTAAAATGTATCATGACCTTCATAGAAAATATTAGTGTCCATGAATGAAGAAGTAGATCACAGGCTTTATGATGCAATGCTACACTTGTTGGCAGATGAAGGCTGAGCATAAATGGATATATGGTTTATTACATATATTTCCCATTCTATAATGGAAGTGGGATGATGTTACCATGGATTTCATGGTGGGTTTCCTTGTAAGAATGATGTGATATGGTTGATTGTGGATTAGTTGAAAAATGTGTCCCATTTCATGCCAATTCAAAAGACCTTAACCATCGATCATTTGAGGGACTTATTTGTTTGAGATATAGTGTGTTTACATAGTGTTTTTTAGAGAATAGTTTTGGATCATGAACCATGTTTTACCTTATTTTTCTAGAAAGGCTTGAAGAATGTGTTTGGTACCCAGGGGATTTTGAGTGCAAATTTTCACCCACAGATGGATGGGCAGTCAGAATATACTATCTAAGTGTTATAGAACATGCTGAGAGTATGCATCCTAGATTTTGGTGGGATATGGGAGAAGCACCTATCACTTATTTAATTCAATTATAATAATATTTATCATCTGAAAATTTAGATGGAACCCTATAAGGAACTATATGGTAGGACATATCAATTACCTTTATGTTGGACATAAGCGGGAGAATCAAAGTTGTTAGGGTCAAGTCTTATGTAGTATATATCGGATCATATTCATTTGATATGAAATAAAATTGATATGGTCCATATTATACATGAATAATATATTGATCAATGCCTTAAAACTCTTGATTTTATAGTGAGACTAGGATTAGGTCCACCCATGGGGTGTGTCAATCGCTTGAAAATGGGGAAATTGGCCATTAAATGATGAATTAGAAGGTTTATAAGATTAAACCATTTGTATTTTTTTGTCATGTTAGAATGATATAAGGAGTTTTTTGTCTGAACATGGAAAAGTTAAATGGGTTATGATATGATTAAGGATAAAATTGATAAATAAATAAAGGTTAAGGTACATATTATTAAATAGTTTGGTATAATGCCTAATGTTTGTGGTTATAAATGGTAAAATGGACTAGTTATGTAATTGAGTTAAATGTGTAAAATAAAATTAAATATAGAAATGTTAATAAATGAAAAGGTTCAACATTATTGTTATTTTTAATAAAAATTAAGTTAAAATGAACCTTATAAATATATGAATAATTTTATGGTTTGGATTTTGGACTGAGGATCCTTATCTTTGGGATAAATAAATACTGATACACTAGTCCACACCAATGTAATTCTTTGTTTGGATGTTGTATTGATGCTCTAAGATCATATGGTTTGGACATGATATGGGTACCTGGTATGACAACACATAACTTTAATACACCTTAATTCATGATTTATTATATAAAGGTACACATTATACAATCCCAAAATATCATGAAGCCTGGTATATTTGTGAAATTAGAAATATAGTTGTTTATAATTATTTCTATAGGGGACACACGTTAGGATAATGACTCAGTTATTCTCTTTCCCTGTATTCCTACATTCCAAAGGTTGGAATTTTCCACCACTATAATTGGTGATGTTGGCTCCTTGATCGAAATAGGATGATGGGGTGTCAATTCCTCCTTCCATGGATTCCTCCTTGGATCTTGTTTCCTAGTCTACATTGTAACGACCCGAAATTTTGAATAAATCTTGTTTCCTAATTTTATGTGTAATTTTTATTTTGTTTTTTTATACTCAACAAAAATGTTTCATTTGATAACATGAGTATAATTAAAATGAGACCATTGGGTTTTGACTGTTATATGACCATTGGTCAATATGACCCCTGGAAACTAAACGTTTTGATTATTGTCTCTAAATACAAGTAATCTTGGTTAATTATTATAGAAAGAAGATTCGATGGCCTCACCCAGTAGTCTTGGACCGATCGAAGCCCATCTAACAGAACTTGGGAAGGAGGTAGCACCATTGGGATTTGCTCTGGACCAAACCCAAGCCGAACTTCATCGTGTGAAGCTAGAACGTAATCACCTTTGCGAGAAGTTCAAACTGATAGAAATTACTACTCGTGCGATGTTAGCCGAGCCTCCCTCAGATTCTCTCACCTTAGCACACCTTACACTTAGGTCCTATGCTGGTGTGATAAGGGGCTATGTAAGGAGACCGTAACTGCCTTGTGTAATCCTTTGTTTTAAATAAAAATTGGGATTTCTTCTTATGATGAAGTTTATGAATTTTCAAATGACCGGATAAATATAGTATGCATATTTTTGATGAATTTTAGAAAAAGGATATTTTAAAAATGTTTATGTAAACCTTAAATAATTAAAAATGTGTAATGATATTCAAAAAATGGTCTTCTACAATTATGCTCAGTGCGAAATTTAGAGTCTAATAAGATCAAATTAATTTTTGATGAATAGTAAATTATGAATAGTGATTTTATGATTAGGATTAGTAATGTGTCCAAATGTATTAGTAATCTCACTTAAAGAAAGTATTAATATAATCTAGACACCTTGATTAAGTAATGTGATTCAATAAAATGGTTAAATAACGATTTAATAAATTATTATTCAAGTATTAGTTTTTTCAATTGAATAGTGTTTTTTAATTAAAAAATAAATTAAAAATATTTAAAAAATTATTTTTATAAAATGGATTTCATTTTTTAACTCAGAGCACCAGTATTATGTTATGGTAATTTTTGGGGTTTTTTCTGAAAAAAATGAATTTTGGGTGAATAGTGTATTTATTTAAAAAATAAATTAAAAATATTTAGAAAATTATTTTTATAAAATGGAGTTCATTTTTGAAATCAGAGCATTGATATTTGGTTAAGGTGAAATTTTGGGATTATTCTGAGAAAGTTGAATTTTCAATGAATAGTGAAAATACAGTTTTTAAGTTACGGGTATTTAATGACATCATTAAATGATGTATTAAGTATTTAATAAATATGGTCGACTTATGAATAGTAAGATAAGGTATGAGGTGTCCCAAGTGGCCAATACCATGGGCAAATACCATGGGCAAGCCCATGGTTTTGCCAAAACCACTAATGAGGTGTCCCTTGGCCATTAATGTCTTGTCCCCTCACTTTCCCTATAAATACCAAGCCATCCTCTCATCCATTCGACTCCCCACTCTCCCCCAACTAAGTTCTGGTCTCATTACCTCCCAAGGAGTCCTCCCAAGGTGCCCCCAAGCCCTCAAGGTCCCAACCTTTGAGTTTTAAGAGTTACGTTTTAAGGTAAGGGATCTGACCTCTCTCTTTCTTTTCAAGAAATATCTTTTTTGTAATTTCTTTTCATGTTCTTATGTTAAAAGATGTTCTTTTATACTCCTCTTACTGCCCTTTTCATGTTCATATAATTAGATATCCCCTCTTACTCTCATTATTTCGCTTTATGAAGTTTTAAGTGGCGCCGTTAGGCTACCGAAATTTTTGTAACGGATTCTTTCTCCCTTCTCATTTTTCAAGATCTATTTTCATGTAAAGTATTTCAAGTTCCTTTTTATTATGTTGGGGCATGATATCTAAATTTATCATACTGATCTTTTATGATCATATGATGAGAGACCCCATTTGATCTCTTCAATTCAGTATTTTGAAGTTTTAAGTGGCGCCGTTAGGCTGCTGAATTTTTAAGTGGTTCTTTCACCTTTCTCCTTTTTCAAAGTTCTAATTCCATGTCAAGTCTTGCAAGTTCCTTTTTATTATGTTGTTTTATGATCTATAAATCTATCATACTGATCTTTTATGATCATATTATGAGAGACCCTATTTTATCTCATCAATTCATTTTTTTTGAAGTTTAAGTGGCGTCGTTAGGCTGCCGAATTTCTAAGGGGTTCTTTCACCCTTCTCATTTTCAAGATCTACTTTCATGTCAAGTCTCTCAAGTTCATTTTTATTATTTTGGGGTATTATCTCTATATCTATCATACTGATCTTTTATGATCATATGATGAGAGACCCTATTTGATCTCAACAATTCATTTTTGATGAAGTTTAAGTGGCGTCGTTAGGCTGCCGAATTTCTAAGGGGCTCTTTAACCCTTCTCGTTTTCGAGATCTACTTTCATGTCAAGTCTCTCGAGTTCATTTTTATTATTTTGGGGTATTATATATATATCTATCATACTGATCATTTATTTTCATATTATGAGAGACCCCATTTGATCTCTTCAATCCATTTTTGGGAAGTTTTAAGTGATGTCATTAGGCTGCCGAATTCTCATAAGAGAAATCTTATTTTTGTCTTCCTTTCAAGTTCTTCGTTTCATATGGTATATCATTCAAATTTCATTACCATGTTCTTAAATACTATATATTCTGTTCCTCTACTGTTTTATGTATCATTTTTGAGTGGGTGACCCATGTCCCCTCTCTTTTTAATGTTTTCTAAAACCATGTATCGTAGATGTTATGTTGCATAGTTTTCGTCTCAAAATGCCTCCCTCTTTATCTCAAAATTATTTCATGTTATTAAGTGAATACTAAAAGCTCTTATTTCTATAGGGGTATTCACATATATATCAAAATGTTCTATTTTAAATTCTGGGATTGACATACATGAAACCCGCTTCCCCTTTCCGTGGGTTTAAAGTGACATAAAGATCATGTCTTTAAAGCAGTTTTTAAAACGTTATGATTATGAAATGAAACCCATTTCTTTTATGACATATGGGTTGTTTATGAAATGATTTATGATGATATATTTGGCTCACATTATAATAAAGACATGTCAAGGGTGCGCCCAGATAGCGCTCCAATGCATTGGGTAAAGACTTAATCTCTAGAGATGACTTTTTAGACTGATACCTTGGTGAATAACCTTGGTAATTTTTAATGACACCTTGGGGATGGACCTTGGTGAAATGAAATGATTGTCAATATTAAATGTTGTATCCACATATTAAAGTTATGAAAAATGTTATTTTTATTATGATATGCCTCATGATTTCTTTCTCATGCCTTAATGTTCTTTTCATGACCTTATTGAAGTATCTCAAGTTCACATGTAAAATGTTTCTCTTTTTCCTTTACTGGGCCTTCTACTCACCCTTTCTTTTGATGTATGTCCCCAGGTTATGAGATGAAGTAATGAATCTAGGATGAACATGAGGATAATCCTTTCAAGTGTTTAAGAAGAATATTTTATATTTTCATGTTTAAAGTTCTTGGTTTCCAAGACACTAAACCTTAAAGATCCTTGGTTTTGTAAAATGTAATGAAAGTTTATGTGATAAAAAGTCGGGATGCTATAGTTGGTATCAAAGGATGGTTTAGTTATTTGTGGAATTTAGGATATGAAAACTCTAGGAAGAACCCTGTAGAAAAGTTTAAATATAGTAAATCTTCCTGGTATTTTGGTGAGTATTGAGTAAGGGGTTTCCAAGCAAATACATCCCTGTCTGGATACGAGCAGGTAGAGGTGGCTCTGGCATAGATGTACATAGGGGTAAAACCCGAAAACACCGCTTTGAGCTAGACTCGAACGGGAACTGGTACACGACAACAGGCCTTGCTGCACTCTTGGTTACGACACTCCCGGGGGATATGCTTTGGTAAATTCATAAGCTTAGTATGAACCATTGTTAAAGGAACAAAGATAAAATAAAATAAATATTCACATAAGAATATATGATCATGGATAACCTAGATGGGAACCTAGGGGATCACAAGTTAGGGTATACTTTTCTTCTACAAGTTATCCTTATATTCTTTCAGTTCCTTTTCATGATTATTGGCTAAGTACTTAGGCCCCTAATTATGCTCTCTCTTCTTAGTTAATGGTGGGAAATGGAAGAACATGTCCCAACAACCAATGTGATAGGAAATGTGACGATTTTCATATTAATATGACAGGGATGGTTAGGGGATTAAAATATGATTATTATTTTGGAAGACGTTCACTATTTTGGGGACCCTATATGATCGAGGTAAATAGATTACTACGGTATTTTCATTGAGGAGTAAGTTTGAATTATATTTTGAAGAATCGATGAATTTAAGGTAGACTTATAGTAATTTAGGTTACTTATGGGAATGATTAACCTATCTTGGGTAAAATATATTTAGGTTAGATACTTTTGTTATAAGATGTTAGGAGTGGTTGATGTTGTTTGGAGATGAACAATGAAGTTTATTTTGGAAGACTATGTTATCAAATCCTTCTTGTATTTGGGTTTCAATCTTAGTTTGGTTTATTTTGAGTAATTTTAAGGACCGTTATTTATGGAATGGACTATGATGAACTTTGGGTAGTACCATGGAACTTTGAAGATTTAAAAGTAGTTTCCATTCCTATGGGATTATTTCTTTTTGAAGAGTTGTTTTACCTTACCCTTTATGTTTTTTGGGATAATGTTTAAAGATAGAAGAAATAGATAGTTAATCTTTTGTGGATTATGTGATTCTCTAAAAGATGATTCTTGTGTTTTGATGAGACCAAGTAGTTTTGAATGCTCATAGTTTGGAGAATAGATTAGTTTTGGGTAGAAACTTATTAAAGGATGAAACTCTACATGAAGATAGGTATATTTTCTTATGTTTTTGTTTTATGTTGTAAATGAATTCCTCAAAATTATGAAAAGGAACGTAAAACAAAAATGTTGTTGGTTTATGTTTCCTACTGGGTAATCAAAGACCGTTTACACACATCATAAGTTTGGGATTTTCTTATGGTTAACTTTCTCTTAATCATGTTTTCTATCACTCTCCCTCAGAACTTGACCCTTTTTTTTCTCCTCCATGTCCATGTTTTCGTACATGGAATCCTAGTGTGGGCTAACTCGGGTGACCTTTGTACTTACCTTTTTTTCTTTTAAAGTAATAGTTTTACTGACTCCTTTTTCAATGTGGGACTTTCAATGAAATTTCAAAACCCAATTTTAAAAATTGCGAGGACGCAATTTCTTAAGGGGGGAAGATTGTAACGACCTGAAATTTTGAATAAATCTTGTTTCCTAATTTTATGTGTTATTTTTATTTTGTTTTTTTATACTCAACAAAAATGTTTCATTTGATAACATGAGTATAATTAAAATGAGACCATTGGGTTTTGACTGTTATATGACCATTGGTCAATATGACCCCTAGAAACTAAATGTTTTGATTATTGTCTCTAAATACAAGTAATATTGGTTAATTATTATAGAAAGAAGATTAGATGGCCTCACCCAGTAGTCTTGGACCGATCGAAGCCCATATAACAGAACTTGGGAAGGAGGTAGCACCACTGGACTTTGCTCTGGACCAAACCCAAGCCGAACTTCATTGTGTGAAGCTAGAACGGAATCGCCTTTGCGAGAAGTTCAAACTGATAGAAATTACTACTCATGCGATGTTAGCCGAGCCTCCCTCAGATTATCTCACCTTAGCACACCATACACTTAGGTCCTATGCTGGTGTGATAAGGGGCTATGTAAGGAGACTGTAACGGCCTTGTGTAATCCTTTGTTTTAAATAAAAATTGGGATTTCTTCTTATGATGAAGTTTATGAATTTTCAAATGACCGGATAAATATAGTATGCATATTTTTGATGAATTTTAGAAAAAGGATATTTTAAAAATGTTTATTTAAACATTAAATAATTAAAAATGTGTAATGATATTCAAAAAATGGTCTTCTACAATTATGCTCAGTACGAAATTTAGAGTCTAATAAGATCAACTTAATTTTTGATGAATAATAAATTATGAATAGTGATTTTATGATTAGGATTAGTAATGTGTCCAAATGGATTAGTAATCTCACTTAAAGAAAGTATTAATATAATCTAGGCACCTTGATTAAGTAATGTGATTCAATAAAATGGTTAAATAACGATTTCATAAATTATTATTCAAGTATTAGTTTTTTCGAGTGAATATAGTTTTTTAATTAAAAATTAAATTAAAAATATTTAAAAAATTATTTTTATAAAATGGATTTCATTTTTGAACTCAGAGCACCGATATTATGTTATGGTAATTTTTGGGGTTTTTTCTGAAAAAATGAATTTTCAGTGAATAGTGTATTTATTTAAAAAATAAATTAAAAATATTTAGAAAATTATTTTTATAAAATGGAGTTCATTTTTGAAATCAGAGAATTGATATTTGGTTAAGGTGAAATTTTGGGATTATTCTGAGAAAGTTGAATTTTCGATGAATAGTGAAAATACAGTTTTTAAGTTACGGGTGTTTAATGACATCATTAAATGATGTATTAATTATGTAATCAATATGGTCGACTTATTAATAGTAATATAAGGTATGAGGTGTCCCAATTGTTCAATACCATGGGAAAATACCATGGGCAATCCCATGGTTTTTCCAAAACCACTAATGAGGTGTCCCTTGGCCATTAATGCCTTGTCCCCTCACTTTCCCTATAAATACCAAGCCATCCTCTCATCCATTCGACTCCCCACTCTCCCCCAACTAAGTTCTAGTCTCATTATCTCCCAAGGAGTCCTCCCAAGGTTCCCCCAATCCCTCAAGGTCCCAACCTTTGAGTTTTAAGAGTTACGTTTTAAGGTAAGGGATCCGACCTCTCTCTTTCTTTTCAAGAAATCTCTTTTATGTAATTTCTTTTATGCTCCATGTTCTTATGTTAAAGGATGTTCTTTTATACTCCTCTTACTTCCCTTTTCATGTTCATATAATGATAGATCCCCTCTTACTCTCATTATTTCGCTTTATGAAGTTTTAAGTGGCACCGTTAGGCTGCTGAAATTTTTGTAACGGATTCTTTCTCCCTTCTCATTTTTCAAGATCTATTTTCATGTAAAGTATTTCAAGTTCCTTTTTATTATGTTTAGGCATGATCTCTAAATTTATAATACTGATATTTTATGATCATATGATGAGATACCCCATTTTATCTCTTCAATTCAGTATTTTGAAGTTTTAAGTGGCGCCGTTAGGCTGCCGAATTTTTAAGTGGTTCTTTCACCTTTCTCCTTTTTCAAAGTTCTAATTCCATGTCAAGTCTTGAAAGTTCCTTTTTATTATGTTGGGGTATAATCTATAAATCTATCATATTGATCTTTTATTATCATATTATTAGAGACCCTATTTTATCTCATCAATTCGTTTTTGTTGAAGTTTAAGTGGCGCTGTTAGGCTGCCGAATTTCTAAGGGGTTCTTTCACCCTTCTCATTTTCAAGATCTACTTTCATGTCAAGTCTCTCAAGTTATTTTTTATTATTTTGGGGTATTATCTCTATATCTATCATACTGATCTTTTATGATCATATGATGAGAGACCCTATTTGATCTCAAAAATTCATTTTTGATGAAGTTTAAGTGGCGTCGTTAGGCTGCCGAATTTCTAAGGGGTTCTTTAACCCTTCTTGTTTTCGAGATCTACTTTCATGTCAAGTCTCTCAAGTTCATTTTTATTATTTTGGGGTATGATATCTATATCTATCATACTGATCATTTATTTTCATATTATGAGAGACCCCATTTGATCTCGTCAATCCATTTTTGGGAAGTTTTAAGTGACGTCGTTAGGCTGCCGAATTCTCATAAGAGAAATCTTATTTTTGTCTTCCTTTCAAGTTCTTCATTTCATATGGTATATCATTAAAATTTCATTACCATATTCTTAAATACTATATATTCTATTCCCCTACTGTTTTATGTATCATTTTTTAGTGGGTGACCCATGTCCCCTCTCTTTTCAATGTTTTCTAAAACCATGTATCGTAAACGTTATGCTACATAGTTTTTGTCTCAAAATGCCTCCCTCTTTATCTCAAAATTATTTCATGTTATTAAGTGAATACTCAAAGATCTTATTTCTATAGGGGTATTCACATATATATAAAAATGTTCTATTTTAAATTCTGGGATTTACATACATGAAACTCGCTTCCCCTTTCCGTGGGTTTAAAGTGACATAAAGATCATGTCTTTAAAGCAGTTTTTAAAACGTTATGATTATGAAATGAAACCCATTTCTTTTATGCCATATGGGTTGTTTATGAAATGATTGATGATGATATATGTGGCTCACATTATAATAAAGACATTTCAAGGGTGCTCCTAGATAGCGCTCCAATGCATTGGGTAAAGACTTAATCTCTAGAGATGACTTTTTAGACTGATACCTTGGTGAATAACCTTGGTAATTTTTAATGACACCTTGGGGATGGACCTTGGTGAAACGAAATGATTGTCAATATTAAATGTTGTAGCCACATATTCAAGTTATGAAAAATGTTATTTTTATTATGATATGCCTCATGATTTCTTTCTCATTCCTTAATGTTCTTTTCATGACCTTATTGAAGTATCTCAAGTTCACATGTAAAATGTTTCTCTTGTTTCCCTTACTGGGCCTTCTGCTCACCCTTTCTTTTGATGTATGTCCCCAGGTTATGAGATGCAGTAATGAACCTACGATGAACATGATTAGAATCCTTTCAAGTGTTTAAGAATAATATTTTATGTTTTCATGTTTAAAGTTCCTGGTTTCCAAGACACTAAACCTTAAAGATCCTCGGTTTTGTAAAATGTAATGAAATTTTATGTGATAAAAAGGCGAGATGCTATATACATCTACCTAAATTATTTATGTCATGTTTTTGAAACTCATTCCTAGTACCATCTCTAAGTGGACACTAGTTAGTTACAATGCTTATGCCTCAACATGGAAGAGACCTTCGGTTAGAGGATATAGAAACTTCTAGAATGTATCGTCATCTCTTGACATTGGGTATGTTGGGCATCTATAAAGTATCCCCCTTCTAAAGTTAGAGGCATATTATGTGTGATGCATCTTAGTCATTGAACTTAAGGCATCTTATGTTGGACACTGGGTAACTGATGTCAGGGGCATAAGACATCTGAGGATTTTTACCCCAAGCATCTAATTTTTATTGTATGCGGTAGATATTTTGGGTGGGTCACAGATTTAATGTCTTGTGGGGACATATTTTTTGTTAGGTGTTTCCTGAGGGAGATTTCACTCTTTATGGTTTAGTTATGTGTGTCCCTAGGGGAGAGGGAAGATTTCACACTTTGGATTTGGTTAAGTGTGTCCACATGGGGAGAAGATTTCAACCTTTGGATTTGGTTAAGTGTGTCCCCATGGGGGGATATTTCACAATTGTGATTTTGTGGTGAGTTAAAGTGTTCCCCCATGGGATTATATAATCACACTTAGGCATTTGATGGTGATTTTGGGGTGTCAGGATTGAAACTCATGAATATACCCCGTATGTGTTTGTATGTAAATATTAAACCTCGTAGATGTGTACTAAATTCCCCGTTTAGGATCCCGGGATCAAAACCCATGTAGTTTAATGTCTTAGTTTAAGGTTATGTGGCAGGATTGATCCATACAGTTTAATATTATATGGAAAGGACACTCATGTCTTGGAAGGAGTGTTAACAAGGGATTTTGTGGGGATTTCACATGGAAGTTGATTAGGTTCTTCTATGAGTAGTGATGATGTGGTTGGGGCTTACATGTGGATGTTTTCCAAGTGTTGGGGTTTTCCCCTAGGTAGAAGGAGGATAGTGTGGGGATTGCACATGGGAACTGCCCAGTGTAGTATTTTCATCCCATTATCAAGAAGGGGGTGGAATCTTATGATTATCAAATATGAGGCATCCTATGTTTATGACACAAGGTTGGAGGTGTAAGATCATCTCATATCGGTCAAACACAGGTCATCCTATGTTTATCGCATAGGGTAAGTCTATAGTTTTATGTAATGTGTAGAGGATGTTTTCAAGCAATTTAATGTTATATGACTAGAAATTTTGGTTTTACATTTTTTACATCACGTAACTCATATGTTATTTAAATATATATCTAGGGAGAAAATTTCAAAGTAAGAGAGGAAGATTCAACATAAGGCCTCTCTACTATGAAAGGTTGGTGGTTTCCTGGGATGATGCCACATTTGGGACTTATGTTTCTACTACTCATGTGCCTCTGGGAAGGGCATGACATACATACTGCCACGGTGGAGTGGTAATCCGGGGTACTAAGGTTAGGTTTCCTATTCTTAGAAGCAAGAGGAATTAGGGTACATATTATTATGAGAAAAAGGACAGATATTGTTCCAGGTCATGCTTTAAGTAAAGATAGAAGACACAAGGGTTGATGATACCAGTCACAAGGTAATTTGGAGTGAGAATTAATAGGTTTGAATGGGTACAAGGCACACAGGAAATCAACTTGAGCACAGTTGTGTTTGTCAGAATGAGACATTGGGTTAGGGACCCAAAGGTTATTACATGAAACATTATAATTATGAGTGAAATTAGGTTTTCATGAATCATATGTTTTAGTAAAAAAACCTACATAGATTTTTGAGGAATATACATGCACAAATTATAATATTTTTCACAACTTAGGGTTTCATGATGGTGAAATATATTGAGAAATCCCAACTATCCTTAAGGGGTCTTGCACGAGGAGCTCTCAAACATATTCCATAACTTGTTTGGTCCCATGGGAGGTCAGCCGAGAAAGTTCCCTACCTATGTGATCCCATGACGTATGGATTTATGAGATGTCATGGAATATGGGGTTTTGTGATTGAGATTAGTTACTTTGACTTCTATAGATCCTCTTGAGAGAAAGGTTTGAGGTTTAATTTAAATTCCAAATGGGTAGAAATATGTGTGTAACCCCTTTGGTGTCATGTAATCGAGTTTCATGCTTCCCGTTCCATTATCTCATGGGTGAGACCATGTAAGTAGATAGTTTAACATCACCTTTATCATATAAAGGGATTTACATTCCATTTATGATATGAAGAAAAAATGTCTAATGTTGTGTAAAAGTTCCTCTTCCAATGTTTCATGTCTCTTAAAGCACCGTGGAACTTTGAACTTTAGCATCAAATTTTGTTCAAAAATGGGTTGCATGTGGAATATGAAAGTTGTATGCAAGTAATTAAAGTTTTGTGATTATGTTCTATTAGTTCTGGAATGGCCCTTAAATTTTGGATAGATCTTTAATTTATGAAAAAATAACCTTTTTAGGATCAAGAAATGTTTTTGGCACCAAAAATACCCCCCCAGAATCAGAGCTAATGGGGAACCGAAAGGTCAGGTCTGAGGAAAATGATTGAAGTACTGAGGGAATTTTCACTATGTCGCGCACTCTCTTACCAGATCACTCAACCCAATTATGTGATTTTTAATCTCCATGGTCCATTCCTATAAATAGGTAGATTAGGGCCTTGTATGGTAACCTGGATTCTTTGTGCGATAAGCATGATCTCATGTGTGGAACTTTGAACTTTGTGTGGACACCTGATCTTTAAGACATGATGTTCACTCAATCCCTTCTTAAATGCCTATAATTTCATTATCATATTATCACACTATGATAATTACTTAGTAGTTTCATGATCCAACACCATTTTCATGAATAAGCTCCACTTTTTATGACCCAGAGTTTGTGTTTTCTTTAAACATCTTAGAAATGGCCAGCCCTAATGACCAGGCCATTGCCAATGTTCTCACTACCCAAAGGGTTTAAATGGACAATAAACCTGAAATCCATCATTCCATGAGATATATTTTAGATAATATTGAGTTGATGAGTCTACTGACATAGGATTCTAGGGGGTACTTACTGAGAAATAGGCTGTTATTGTACAATTTCAATGCCCTGGATGATGTGGCTATTCCAACCATGGAAATTAGCACACCACAATTCTGTTTTTACCATCATGACAAACTTAATTGTTGGTAAATTACTAATTCTAGTGACCCAGCTATAGATTTTGATGATGTTGTGCTATAAACCCTTAGTGTAAGGGAAAGTATAGTGATGGGGGAATAGCTAGTAGATGACTATTTCCAGACCCATTGTATAAGATTCATTTAGGATAGTATCCATAAAAATAGCATGGGATGGAATGAGGACTAGGACCTACAAGCCAGAGGAAACTTTTTGGAAGAGTGGGAATGGGCATACGGGGCACGCTTCACATGAAAATATTATAAGGATGAGTTATGAATTGTTGATTTTTATGAGGTAGAGTAGACATCCCAATTTCACAACTATTATCAATAGGATCTCCTTCTGAAGCTTCCCATCCCATGGTCCTCAGACACCAACACTATCCACCTTCATCATGGGAAGATGGGTATTAGTCTATGGTATCTCCATTTCATTGGTTTCATCCCACTAACTAGATTCTAATATGATGAATTCGTTTTTACACCCAATGCCTGGGGGGATAGGGACCGAACACCCATTACAGTGTGAATTATTTTGTATGGGATGACCAAGGTCTTAAAGAATCACCCACCTTTCCATTGGTACATCAACTTCAAGACCTGGCTGAGCATGTTCTTGAATGTACTGTCTATGAATATTCTAGTTCAGTCAAAGAAGTTTCCAATGGAATGATGGGGGAGAAGGTTGGGGCCCTATTAGCTGATTCTAGAGGAAGGTTTCTACCAATAATGGGGCTACAGTATGAAGTAATGGTAGCCAGTGATAAGATATATGAAATTTTTTGCCACCTAATTGAGGGGTTAGATTATACAAGTTAGGGATGCATGTATGGGCCTACATCCTGATACATTAGTGATGATGGATATGCTGATGTATAGAAACCTAATGAACATGGGATTCTCGGTGTTGAATTGTCTCTACATCCAACTCGAACATGTTGGGAGGTAAATCATTCTTAGTCACATCCATGGCCCATTATATTTACATCACGGATGGGTTGCAACATACTTTGATGGGTATAAGTTCCCAAATGCTATTACTCCCCCAAATGCTGGTCTACGGCCTTCCCTCAATATTTTTGGGGTTTGACTAGTAACTCTTGATGAATTAGGGGTCATGATCAGCATTGGAAAAAATGGTAATTTTCATTTTCATTTGTTCCCAAGACCTTTGAATGAGATGGATGATTATCTATAGGTGAATATAGAGCATTAGGAGTACCTCCAGCCCTTCTGATGTTGAGTGTTGATTTTTATGATAAATGGAAAACCCTACTGTGAACTGTACACTCTATCTTGATTTTACCAGTAATTCAGATGCATTCAAAAGTTGGAAAATCAAATCTACATGGGGATCCATGAAGAAATGAATCCTTATATCCTTTTTCAACTATTTTATATGTTTACAGGTGAAGTAATAGGGGAGGTTATCATGATTCCACCCACTAATTTCAAGTTTGGCCTCTACAATAATTATACTAATAATTTGATTGTAGTAAATTCAAGAAATATCCTACATTAGTGCATGAGAAACTTTATCTCATCAATAAATCCTTAAGATTAGCAGGGCAGCAGATGGGGTGCTCTTCAAAGTTCCTTCCAGGTATCGATGGCTCGATCATGGGTAACGATGGGTCCATAGATGGGGGAAGAAAACTAATGGTCATCCAGAAACATTATTCAAAACATGGGACCTAACAAGATGACTTTGAGTGTCTTTAGGACCATGTTCCTAGGGAATTAGGTGATCTAGTGTGTCTAAGAACTATTGTCATTATGGGGGCCCATTCAGACAAGAAAGATGATGGAGATCCAAATCCAGGAGGACACAAAGCATGGGGATGAACTGATGGAATGTTTGAGTGAGATTTAAACACACTTAAGATTACACCATTTTCATTTAAACACATTTGGTAGGTATATATGTCTAAAAAATGTTAAACTCATCTTATTAGGTGAGTTCTATCTCAGATGTTGGGTGACAATCAAAGAAATCAAATGTTGTAGTAGTTGAATGGCACCGAAGAGGGATTGGGATTATTATGTGAGGGACTAAAATATTTTATAATTTTACATTGTGCTATGAGGAAGAAGGTTGTATAGTTTAACATATTTCATTAAGTACATTGAAAACGTAGTTTAATGATGTATGGTTAGGAAAATGTTTCATATAGTTTAATTTTGTGTGATTAGGATGTTCATATCATAGTTTAGAATCTTATGACCTGGAAATGTGAATTGATGTGAATAAGTCATGACTGGTCAAGGTGTTGGGATGCATGAGAAGGAAACATAATGGGAATTACATCATGTAGAAACTTTTGAATCAAAGTTAACTAATATTTGTTTCTAACCTTTTCCTAAACTGATGAGTTCAGCGAGCACAATGAGGTTTTTGTCGAGGACCATAGTGAGTCCCACTAGCTTTATACCATTTTATTTATTCCCTCATTTTTTCTTAGGTCATGAGAGTGACCTGGTGAGTGGGAGTATTACTTGTTCTCAGGTTCCCACTATGGGTTTTTAACCAAATGGATGTTTGTTCCACTTGCCTTTGGCAGTTTAAGGTCACACTAGTTGGACTAAGAAGTCACAAATAGTTTAAGGTCATAATACTTAGAACATGAATTGAAAATAGTTTAAGGTTGTAATTCTTGGACCAGGGGTTCCAAATAGTTTAAGGTAATAATTCTTAGACCATAAGGTTATAAATAGTTTAAGGTTATAATAATTTGACCATGGGTTGAAAATAGTTTAAGGTTATAATGATTGGACCATTGGTTGCAAATAGTTTAAGGTCATAATTATTGGACCATGGGGTTGCAAATAGTTTAAGGTTATAATGCTTGGAACATGGGGGAATGTCTCAAAGGAGTGTTTCTAGTATAGAGGAGAGGTAATTTTATGTGAATTGAGGTCTAAGGATACTCGTTTCCATACGAATCATTTCTGAGACAACTTGCACACAATTTAAGATCATGATGCTTAGACCTAGACTACTAGTTTAAGGTCATAGAGTTCATACCAAAGATGTGATTCTCTATTTAAGGAGAAAATATCCATCTCAACCTTTCTTAGTAAAATTCCTCCTTGACTCCTAATCCCACATTATCCATGATTGATTTGAGAAACAACGAGTGGTAAAAAGTTCCCATTGTTTGTAGGGGAGAAGACAATAAGGGAGAAAATTGACCAACAAGGGAAATTCCCAAAATGTGTCATCTTATTTAGTCACCATGAACATGTGTGTGGGGAAATGATGCATCCAAAACACAAGTTCCACAACTGAACCAGTCAATTATGGGGTGAAAAAATGATTGATTGACAATTGAACATGTTCAAAACACGGGAATTTCCATCTGTCATCGGGGATCCTTCGAGGCATGGTCCTAAGTAGGTTGGTGGGACAATGTTCCTTGGCCCCATTTCCATATGGAAGCCTATTTATATGGGAAGTATGATGAGGATATAGACTAAAGGAATCATGAAGTGTGAAAATATAAGTGAGGGATGTCCCGGGGGATGTTTAGTGCCCTGGGAGCTATCTCTACATGTTGTCAAACATGTTGAATGATCATTTTAGTAGGAAAGGATCAAGCCTATCCTAGAGGGGAAGGACTAAAAAGTAATTTATTAGTGGGATATAGACCCAGAAAAAGTGATCCGAGTATCACTACATATCCCATGGTAATGAAAATCAATCCACACGTAGTTTTGGAACATGGAGTGGTAGAAGAATGACATTGGAAAGGTAGTGTCCTTTCAGGGGAGGATGATGGATCGCCCTATAATTATCAAATGAGACATACTATGTTCATTAAATATGATAATGATATAGTTTAACATCATGTGATGAGGAAATTGATTTTTTTCATCTCATATTTTTCATATGAGTTATATCGAGTTTACATGAGGTAAGGCTACAGTTTAATTTCATGTGATGGGGACGCTGTTTTTTCCTATTCTCATACTTTTTATATGAGGCATCATATGTCCATCACATATAGTAAGTCTACACTTAACATCATGTACTAAAGAAATTTATTTGGTTCATCTCACATTTTTCATGTGAGGTATCCTATATTTATCACATATGGTAAGGTTATAGTTTAATGTTGTGTGTTGAGGATTTTGGATAGTGTAGTTTAGATTCATATAGTTTATACTAAAGATGCTATTATTTTAATGTCCTAGATCTCAAATAAAAGAGTGTGGGTGTCCTAAAGAGGCTTATGTGGAATGAAAGAGTGATAACCCGATGTGAAGAGGGAGGGACAAAGAGGCCCTCTTCCACACAAATGTCAAAGATAAAATGCACACAAGTTAGAATCAACATGTTGAGGGAGGAAAGACCCCACAATGAGTTGACGATGGAGGCTAGACCCAGGATATGAGATCTGGGTGTTGATTCATATATCATGGGAATGGGAATCAATCCATACATAGTTCTAGAATGTGGTGTGGTATGATACTAACGCCAGTAGGGTGGAATACTTTTAAGAGAGGATGCAATGAAAAAGATAATGGTGCATTATTTTGTTGAAACACCAAACATGAAGAAAAATATGTGAATAAGGGTCCAAATTCACATATTTTAAGGTCATAATTATTTTACATAAAGGAGAGTAGGTATTTCAATGATGATTGGGTGGTGAAAAAGAGTTAAAATCACGTGAAGAAGTGTCCAAGGAGTCCCTACACCACAAAAAACAATCCTAAAAAAAGTGCATGTGGTTTAGGGTCATGAGTCTTGGACCAGGGGGAGGCCCCAAAAATAGGTTGGTGTGGAGTCTAGGCCTAGGATGTTAGATCCAGGTGTCCCTACATATCCCATCAGGCATGGAAATAAAGCCACATATAGTTCTGGAACATAGCATGGTAGAATATCAATTTTGGAAGGGTGAAATCCTCTCTAGCGAGGACATCGAATCATCTTCAATTTTTTATATGAGGTATCATATGTTCATCACATAGGGTTAGTATATATTTTAACCTCATGTGATGAGTATGTTACTTGTGGTTAATCTCACATTTTTTCTATGAGGAGTCCCATATTTTTCATATAGGGTAAGGCTATAGTATAACATTGTGTGCTAAGGAAATTTTTTTGTTCATATCATTATTTTTGTTGAGAAAATTGTGAAGCATGATGATTGATTACAGAGGGTTGAGTTTCATACAACCATCCACATTGAGTTCACTATTTTAAAACGGATTCCAATGGGATTTTTTCATGGATCCAGCAATACCAAACAGTTCTATATCTATGATAAATCATGGGACTACTTTCTAAAGGCAGGTGCCCATTTATACATTGGTCCAATGATACTTAAGAACTCACATTGGTTGATATGGTGGGAGTTTAGGATCATAACACCTTTTTAGTAGAATTTTTTCCTACTCCTGGACTCTCATATAGATTTAATATATGTTCATTAATCCTTAATTAAATCCTAAGTATGATTTGGGTCACCCTTGAATTAACAATCAATTATTATCATGTATGGAATCTAGAATCATCTGTATGTATCTAAGGTTCTTCATCAATTGAGATATCTATGTGTATATAAGGTTCTCCATCAATGGTACCCTCTTATATACTTATCAAAGATTCACTTTTCATCTTATTACAATGTTGTTTTTGATCCACATAGTGGGGTGTTCTAGAGTGAATCATCATCCAAGGAGATGGGATTTATTTTAATGTTGGGATCAGACCCATGAGATAGGATTTCTAAATATATTCATGATAGGAATCAAAACCCATGTAGTTTGGTGTAGGACTTATATCGAAGAGGCCCATGGAACCTATGAGGGATATAGATTCCCAAGATGAATAAGACTCTACTGGGAATGTGGCCTATAGAAAATAGGTTTTATTAGGAGTGCTGGATTTGGACCTTAGGGAGGCTTTATACATATCCCATTTGGATGGGAATCAAATCCCATGTAGTTTGGTTGTAAGGACCCATGCTTATGGAGTCCCTCATAAGGTTTTTCTCATAGGGGAGTATGTCCCTCTGAGAGTATTTGATTAGGGATTACTCCTACAGAGGATTACCTAGTGATTTGAGATATTTTGTTTTGGATTACTCCTAAGGAGGATTCACTTTGGATGATTATGGTGATATAGTTGGGGATAACTCCTAAATAGGGTGCCCTTTGGATGTTTTTGATTAGGGATTATACCAAATAGGAATCCCATTTGTGAAAGGTTGGGTCTTATAGTTATAATGATGCCCTTTAGATGGTTATAATTGGATCTTATACCGAATAGAAAGCCTATTTGTGAAATTTTGGGACTTAAACTTAGAATGATGCCCTTCGGAATGGGATCATGAGGATTTCAGGATCATCAAAAACCAATAATCACAAATGATTCATGCTCAGTGTGAGAAAAAATAGGAAGTGGTGGATCCGAGAAACCACATAATTTATTTTTTCCTAAGTTTGGATACATGGCCTTGAGGACCCACGCCTATGTAGGCCCACTGAAGGAATGTGAGAGGAATATTTGTAAGATTATTCTCTGCCAAAACAGGGATCTTACCATGTAGATTTCATGATTTTGTCTTACCTATAAACCCACATGATTAATTCTTGAATGTGAGAAATAAGAGGAATTCAAAGATCTAGAAAACCACATGATCCTCCTTCTACTGGTGGAAGAGGTTGGGGAAACGACACGTCCCTCTCTTATTTGTACCCTAGACCCAAAGGGAGAGAGAATGGATTTTAAGTTCCCATATCATATATTATTTTGGTAACTGAGATAGTCAAATTTATTGATCTATCCAGATAAGGACCATGGGTATGGATAAGGAGGAAAAAATAGATCAAGGGGTCCTTTAAGAAAGGTTAGAGGCTTATTTTATGGGGGATTCCCTAAAATTAGTTGATGGAGAGGAGAGGATGATATAATTCCATGTCTCCCTTCCTTGAATAATAGGTCCCTATACTTAGAGATGATGAAGGTATGAAAAGTACCTATCCCTTGTGTCCAAGACTTGGAAGTCCATTTTACTGCCTCCAGGGTCGGGGTCCTCATGACCAAAGGAATGCATACTCACATGCACCCTGAGGACCCTACCCATTGGGTAAGATAAGTGTGGGACACCTCCAACTGAAGGAATGCATACCCAAATGGGAGACACGCTATTGTGACTATTATCATTGGTTTCAAAGTTTTTAGTCTTATGTTTAGGTTTATATTTGGTCCCCCTTAGATGAGGGATCCAAATACAGAAGAGCCCTTCCATTGGTGGCTTAAAAGAGGGATCAAAGAAGGATCACATAGGTCTTATCTTGGTGATAAAGGGTGATCTTATAGCCCTTTATAGGAGATGGAAGTGCTTCATATAAAGTAAATAGGCCTACACAAGATGGATATGCCTTGGTAAATGGAGAACCTAGGAAACAACACTTGGTTGAGGCATTATACTAGGCACCATGTGTCTCCTCATGTGTCCCTAAATGGTTCTCGTTCAGGTCCCTGATTAGGAAAAGGGCCTCATGTAAATGGATTTTGACTAGGGGGAAGGGGTCCTTGTAAAGGTTTATTTTTGTTTCATACACTTAAGGGACTTAAATCTCCATTATCCCCCTTAATTTTTACTTCTCTTGGTTTTTAAAGAGCTACTTAAGAGATTTTGGAGGACCTGGGTGAAGGGTCTCTATGAAAAGAGCTTCAGGGTTTCTTTCTATTTTCCAGTAAAATAAATGAGAAGCCATGGGGTTATGTTTATAGGAAAATAGGGGAACCTATTTGAAGGATTGACCCTATGTATCTTCATGTCACATTTACTCAGCACTAGTACCCTACATAGGGGTTTCCATGCTTTCAGTATCATGCAGGGGGTTGTGCGAGCCTTCTAATGCGCAAGGGTTTGTGGGTAGGACATATTGGGAAATTTTCTTTAATTATTCTTGGGGATCATTAACTCACTAACCTACTTGAGGTTCCCTTTATAATATTTTCATTCCACTTGAAAAAACAGAGTGTAAAAAAATCCCCCCTCCGGATTAGATCTGATCAAAAGAAGAGGGTCATGTCATGAGGAAGATAAAGAAAAAGATTATAAAGGTGGAACAGGTCTACTCTATAGGGTGCCTTCGCAATTTTTCAGAATATATCTAGTGTGTTGGTTAATGATGAAAGACCCCAAAGTAGTTCCAATGCATAGTCTTCATGTTAAATTTAGCAGTGTCTATAAATATTGCTGACCCCTTTTCTGATTTCTTCCAGTATAAAATCATTCCTCTTACTCTCATCACATAGGTGATTCATCCAGGTGTTTCAAGCTTCAATTTTTGAAAAGGTATCATGAATAATTTCTTTTGATACATCCACTTTATTGATGGTGTTTTGCAGGATGAACCTTTTAGATTATCCTTGTGTGAAGGACCTGATCTGGGTGCATGTGTGAAGGACTTGATTGGGGTGCCTATGCGGGAGGCCTAATTGAGAAGATTTCATGGGAGACATAAATGAGGGTCCTGTGAGATGGCCTTAATTTTCCAAAAAAAAATATTTTTCTAAGTATATATCAATAATTTAACTTAATAAGGAAATTTTATGTCTTCTTGTAGGTTTTAAATGGCTTATTTTATGGCTTCTCTCAATAAAGTTGTTGCATGTGAATCAGAGATGATCAAGGTTGTTGGGCTATATTATTATGACATGGTAAAATCCACTCTTCTAGATTTGGAAAACCATTTGGTTTTATATCATCATGAGTATCCAATAAGTTACTACCTTCCCTTTTACATTCATATACTTTTGAGGGATTCCCTCATCCTGGAGGCTAAGAGATACTTCCCAAACTCTTGGTTTGTGGAACATACAAATTGTTTTTCCAAATATTTCTCCTCCAAGGGTGTATATATCAAGGAAGGAATGGTTAATACATGTTATTTATTGAATCATATCCATTTAACCTCAAAATAGAATCTACACACCATAGATTCAAATCCTCACTATTATGACTCAACTTTTTGAGCTTCCCAAACAGACCCATCGCATGGTTGGAAGGAATATTGGGACATCCTCTCTAGAGGGGGAATCAGACTCGAATGGATGTGGGAATAATATGTGCATATAAATTATTAAAATTTTAAGAAGGATCTGAAAGACATCATAATATAAGAGTTTTTTAGGGTAGGGAAAACATACATTTAAAAAAAACATGAAATCATTCCCAAGTTGTAGAGTTAATGGAGTCCTCAAACAAATTTTTTTCCATATGATTCATATTGAAATTTTTATTATCCTATTGTACATATAAAAAATTTCTAGAGCCCTTATTCTCTGGGAAATGTATGAAAAGTTTATCCTGCTAAAGACAACATGGGAAGATACTGAAAGGACACCTCCTTTGGCCCATGAGCTCTTTAAGGTGGCTAAGAAAGTACAAACCAAGGAACCTCACTCTAATTGTAACATCCATCCTAGAACATGGATGAAAGAATTACTCAAGCCAAAAAGAAGTAGGTCCCACTTTCCAGCTCCCTGTAGGATGCCCCACTTTAGAGAATCGAGGTGCTTCTGGAAAATTCTGGCCCACATTGGAGAAGGGCGATTATACCCAATGGGGTTACAAGGTCAATTCTAAAGTTTCTATGAATACTCACCTATCTAGCTTCCTCACAATGTGGATAAGCATTTACTTACTATCTTTCCATGATTCTAATAGTGGAATAAGGATAGAGACATTTATTATATAAGCTAAACTAGTATAAGGGATCCATATAGGGTTTTTTCCCCTATCCTAACATAGATATATAGGTGTTTACTTCATGCATATAATGGAAGGGCCCCATTTAGAATTGTAGGATTTTTTCAAGTGTTGTGGGGGTGGATTGTAGCACACTTCGGTTCTTATGTTGTGCTAATCCCAGTTAAATTCTCTGATAGCTGATTTCACCCATTTTTCTAGGCTGTTTCTAGAATCCATCCTCTATCTATGAAGTATGAAAAAGTGTTGAATATGTTCAATGTATCGGGACAATTTAAATTCTTCCTGTATGTTGATATGATTACTGGTACATTCACTGATAATAGTAAGGCTGATGATGAACTATGGGCGTACATGGTGTCATTCAGAGACAGTGTACTGGTGAATTTCATTAAAATAAAGGTCCTCTATGAGCCTATGATCCATATCGATTTACCTGCTAGTTAAAATATTTGAAACAGTCAAAAATATCCACCACACACACATTTGGCTTGAAAAACACTCAATGTTGTCTTGAGAGTTTTGTATTTTGATTATTGTGTAGGTGTATAAAATTTCAATTAAACTTCCTCCATCGAGTGCATCAATTGGACCATAGGTTGGGTATTCTAGTGCATGGATTGTGTCATACCCTCAAGGGGTATTAGAAAAAATAATTCACTGGGTCCCGACCACAAAAACTACTAGTCATGGAATTCTTGGTATAAATTTTCAAACTAAAGGTGACTAAACTGAATCTCCCAAGTATTTAAGATGATCTTGGGCAAAGACCATTGAGCAGGCTCGAGTTGAGAGAACCACACCTTCTAAGACAAATTGGTCTAGTCGTCATCATTGGGAGGAGACTCAAGTTCTAGTCACCCAGCCTTCTACAAGTGTGGAGAGGCCTAAAAAGACTTCCAAATCAAAATATGGCAGGTCTTCTTCATAACCAGCTATGTTAAATCCAAATTACATGTGTCCCCAAGCATTAAAATATTGGTGGGGTGTATCCCACGATATCAATGATGCATGGGTGTTTCTATAGGATGGAATACGCATCCCAAATCTAGGATATATCCAAGAACCCTTTGATATCTACCATGAAAGTGATTTTTCTGAGGTGGGTAGATATTTTCAAGATATGGAGGCTTCGATATATGCAACGGATGATCAGATCCCAGTCAAAAATCGAGTGTCTAACATGTTGGACCGAGGAGAGCTTGAGGGGGTAACTAGTTACACTAAAGAGGAATGTGGGAACTATCCCAACCCTAATGATGTATCTCTATATTTCCCCATATATTTTATTTCTATTTCATCAACTATAATTAATTTTGAGTGGATTTATTTAGAAGTTTGGAGGAGGATAAGAAGAAGCGGCAACAACATAGGTGCTTGGTTCACCAAGGTATGGGCCCATAGGCACCCCCAATGAGGTAGCGGTTGAGTATTCTGATCCTCCAGAACTATCCCTGGGTAAAATGATGATAATGGAAGAAATAGTGGGATTATTTCCTCAACCATCACCTCAAGTGTTTGTTACCATGGAGACTGAAATGGTTCCATCGATGTCTCAAAGGAGGAACTTGAAGAGGGCGTAAAATTTAGCCCAGTGTATACGTCGTAGTAAGTCTTTGTGGTTTCATTTTATATCATGATTTCTTAATGTAATCTCTGGAACATAATTTCATTTTATATTGCCTATATCACTTTCTCCCTAAAGGGATCTGACATTGGTCCTTCAAGGATCGAGGGGGACACCCCTAAAGGAGGCACAAACCTGAGCCGACGAATCCATCATCTTGATAGATAATTTATAAATATATTTTGTTTCTTCTTCCCCCATTCATGTAGAGAGGTGATAGGGTCATGGTAATTTCATATGAACACACTATGGTGTCATGATTTGTTTCTGGCTTTCCTATTCTCATGATATTTCATATATGTTTCCGGCACCACAGGACCTTTTAACAGTCAACGTTGGTCCCATTGTCACTCTAGAAGGGGTTGATAGGGATCATGGATGGTCTGATGAAGGTGTTGATGCTGACCCTAACTCCATAGGTCTTGATTATGTTATTCCTACTAAGAATTTGGTAGAGGGGATCAATGTTGGAGGCAATTTGGGTCTTGAGAAACATGTCTTGGATACCCCTACTAGTGAGGATGTTGCGATACTTAACATCATGTATCATAAAATGATGGACCTATTTAATCCTAAAATTGATATATCATGTTACCTCAAGGAGTTCAAGGATTTTAGTATAGAATTCGTTGGATATGAGGTTTTATCATTCTTGTATTTTCCAAAAATAATTGATCTTCTTTCATATAATTTTTTACATCAAATCCCAACTTATGAAACTTTTTATACAGAGAACCTTACCAAGGCACTTCATGAAAAAATTATCCAAGTCCACCATAATCCCATTGCTAAGGGAGTGATAGTTGAGAATCCTGATGTGGTAGATTATTGAGATCCCTTGATCCCATTTTTTAGAAAACTTAGGAGGTTTATCCTCATATTGAGTTCCATGCTCCAAGAACTAAGGCTAGAAGTACTGTGGATATTTCAATCCCAAAAATTGATCCAACAATGGGTAAGTGTTTTAGACACTTTACTTGATTCACTTTCTTTGTTTTCTATTAACCTCCTGATGTTAATGAGAGGTGTCACTTACTATTCAGTTCTATCGACTTTGAAAACCGAGCCTGAGAGGAGAGATTCTATTCAATCTCCAACAACATTGGTAGGTGAAAATGAGGCTATTTCGAAGGGATAAAAACAAGGAGAATCATTTAGAAAACTAATCACATAATTCATATCTCCCTCTAATAGTGAGTTTGAATTAGACTTGAAGATAAAGGAGGCTCTTCACACTATGTGACGCATTGTATGGAGGGACACCTAGAAGATAGTTAGGGAGACACCTCTTAAAGACCTACCATCATGACTTCACTAAATTATGTTAAAGTTTGGCATGTTCAGATATGGAGGATTTTATTACTGATATATTCCTCCTATAGTGAAGTTGATTTTCCACCAAAGAAAATAGGAGTGAATATCGTTGTGGGTTGAGGAACAGTTTCCAGTCCAATTTGAAAATCTCAAGGTTTTCATTTCCCATGATGAGGTCATCTATACCATGAAGGTAGAGGAGTATAAGGAAAAACTGAATGAAAAATCTATCTGAACGGTGCGCCTTCAAGAAGAACTAAATTTTATATAGGAAGAGGTAGTCTAACTCCGCTAATCCTTGTTAGGGGATTTAGCATAAAGAATATATGTTGTTCCTGTAGAGTAGGAGAAGCTCCATAATGTTAAAGAGGCTGCAGATACACAATCGGTTGGGATTCAACAAGTTGTGGAAAATGATCAATCTACAGTTCAAATTTTCAAAGATTTCATTGAGGAAAAACATTAAAATTTGGTAGAGAGTCTCTAATATGTGTAAATTTCCCTATTTTATGGAACATAAATGAAAATTAATTTTATTTACAGTCTCTTGTTCTTCCTTTTTTTCCTCATCATAATCATAGTACAAAATTGAAAATGAACCACTTAATTTAATGTCATTGCTTTATAATTACAATAACAAGGGTGAGGGAGTGCTCTAATTTTTTCCTAATCCATGGGGCCTAGAAGTCATAGTTCGAATATTTATAAGGTTATATGGACATCCTTAAAAAAAATTATGACTTTTTTTCATTTCCCAAACTTTTTCCTAATCCTAAAATAGAGAAGAATTAGTGGTCAAGACGTGGTTTTTGCTTAGTCTACCCTATACGGGTTTTCAGCCTAACAAGTTTTATGCCTTTTATCTTTTCATTGCTATTTTTTTTTTGCCTAAACTACATGGATTATATGTCTAGCGAGCTGATACTCAACTTTTACCCATAGTCCCCTTTGTAATTTTTCAACTTGGTGAGTATGGTGTCTCTTTTTATGGTTAGTTTAAATTTGTGCATGCTGGACTAATGTGACTGGTATTTTATGTCGAATATATTTGTCTAGATTTTTGGAATGATAACCCAAGAAAGACTTGTTAACCAAGAATGTTCTGATATTCTTCAAATACCTAAGGGAAATTTTTATTCACGAATTTGTGATATCAGAGTCTAAAACATGATATGAGACAAGTATGTGAGGAATGAAAAAAAAATTAATTTGAAAATAGGTTTTGAGAAAAATATTATTAGGGATAATGGTAATAGAGTAGGTCTCTCATGAGGATAAAATTACCACTGGTTGACAAACCCATTTCATGGGTGAATTTATGAAAATCCAACTGGGGAATGTTACAACATTTTCAAATAGTGATATCCTATGGCTGACAGACCCTCTATGTGGGTGACTTATGAAAATCCAACTAGGGTATATTACAGCATAATCATTCAAAGGAGTTATCAAGAATTCTTACATTCTATTGGTGATGGCCAAATAAATTTTATGGAGATTTAGATTTCTCAAAACCACAATGGGTGGTTTGCCTAGGGAATATGTCTGATAATGAAGGGAATATATGTATTGGAATTAACTATGAATGTGAGACTTCTTATGAAAAAATTTGTATTGTGTAAAGGATCATACATTTTGTTAAACAAACGGTGTCAGGGGGAAGACCCCTTTCTAACAAGGGTTGAAGCATCATTCAGTTTAATGTCATGTGACCAGGACATTGACCATACAGTTTAACGTCTTACAGTGAGGTAATTTTTGTGAATTTTAACACCTTATGACTAGGATATTATGTTATTCAATTTAATTTTATATAGGGAAGGACATTGAAGGGATATGATTTAAGGTCTTTAGCTTTGACCAAAAGGTTAATAATTCTCCCCTTTTATAGTAATATGTTTGGGAACATGCTATCATGTTCTGATATAATGGGGAAATTTTGTAAGCTATAATATGTGTGTCTTAAGATTTGAAGATTGGTGTGGGGAAAAGGTATTATAGTGATAGAGTATGTTTCTCCTAAGGATGAAATTACAGCTGGTTGAAAACCCCTATTTTTTTGGGAGAGTTTATAAAAATCTAATTGGGGAGTGTTACATCATAGTCAAATAGCGGAATCCTTTGGCTGTCAAACCCTGGAAATTTGTGGGATACTTATGAAAATATAATTACAGTATGTTACATCATAGTCAGGAAAAGTATTTCTGAAGAATTCTGACATTTTATTATTGATGGCTGAAGGAAGTCTATGGAGATTCATATTTCCCCAGACATAGAGTTTTGTTTGTGGATGTAAAGTACTAGAATATTGAAGGATCATTCTAATTCAAAATTACCCAAGAATGAGGAAAAGGTTTTCCTATATAGGTCTGGCCCAAATGCAGGAAATATGGTGCTTTTATTTTTAGTTCATATGAATATGAACATAGAGTTATGGAAATGATAGGTAATATGTGGCCTACCGGACCAAGGTTATTCTGACATACTTAGGACACGAGGGAAGGAACTATAAACTGTGATCTTGGGGGTTCTCAGATCAGGAGAAATGATATGGGAAAAATATTTGAGGGATGACTATGGACCAAATTCAGATCATGGGTTCAAATATAATTTCATTAAGGCTTACGAAGACATAAGAGGCTTCTCCTGAGGATGAAATTACTACTGGTTGACAAACCTATTTTGGCGGTGAATTTATGTAAATCCAATTTGGTCATGTTACATCATATTTAAATAGTTTTTTACTTTGACTAAAAGTCCCTTTATGTGGGTGACTTATGAAAATCCAATTGGTGTGTGTTGAAAAATAGACATACAAGGGAGTCTTTAAGTATCATACATTTGATCACTAGTAGCTAGAGAAAGATTATGAAGATCCAAAAGTGTCTAAGAATAGGAGTACGGAGTGTGGAAGTGATAGGTCTGAGAAAAAAGGAAGTAATTGGACTGAGATTGGACATGAAGTGTACATTTACTTACATAAAGAAGGGGTAATATTTGTTTCCTTAGTGGACCCTTGAATAAGGGAACCCAAATTAAGAGATCCTACATAGATCATTGCATGCGGGAGAGGGGTAATTTTTCTTTACCTCATGGATAAGACTAGGACATAAGGTCTAGGCATCACTAATTATATAAATGGTATGAGAATCAATCCATTCATAGTTATTAGGGAACCATTTTGTTTAAAGTCATGTGGAATGGACATTAGTTATGAATTTTAATGTCATTGGTAAGGATGAAGGTGACACGACGTGACAAAGGAACATTGAGGTTGGACTAAGGCATAGGAATTAGGCATAACTACATATCTTTTAAGGAAATAATCAAGCCACATGTTCTAGAAATAATTACCCACACTTATTGGATTCATGTATTGGGAAAAGGGGGTTGAATACAGACTTGTACATGAGGTGAGAACCCACACTAGATCCCCTAATGTTTATCTGACTCATACATAGGAGAGTGGGGAAATTTCCTATATTTTTTATGACTAGGACCAGGATTGAATATTTGGATGTATCTACATATCTCATTGGAATGATAATCAATTTACACATAGTTCTTGAAGAATACATGCATTATAAAGTCATGTAGCAAAGATATATGGTGTGCCTTTTAAGGTCTTGTATCCCAGACCATGATAACCCTGATGTAAATTGATATGACTTACATATGTAGGGGATTATTTTTTCAAAACTTCTAATCCAATGTGATCCATGATCAGTGTGGTAAACAAGGAATGGTAAAGGTTTCTTCTACCATACAATGAAAATACATGTAAAGGATATGGGCATTTAGGTTTTTTAGTGGATAGAACAAGATGTAAGATCCAGGCAATGCTACATGTCTCATTGAAATCAGAATCAAGTCATACATAGTTTTGAAATATCGTGTTTTTTAACATCATGTGATGAGGATTAAGATGACCCAGCATGAAATAGGGGAAATGTTGATGTTGGGCCCAAGGAAATCTAGGCATCACTATGTATCCTATCATATGAGAATTAAGCCATGCATAGTTCTCAAAAAGATCATACAATTTATCATCATAAAAAGAATACATTAGACATACATTTTAACATCATTCAATAAATATTTGGGTCACTTTATGTGGAAAGGAATATTGTTTCTGGACTGAGGCACAGGACCCAGATGTCACTACGTATTATGTTGGAGAAAGAATAAATCCATATGTAGTTCTTGAAAATAGTTCCCCACATCACTCAGGTTTTGATATAAGGAGAGGGGACTTTTATGTTCTCCGGAATGATGGTTGGGACCAAGATTCAAGGTCTAGGAATCACTACTTATCTCTTTGGAAAGATAATCAATCCACATGTTGTTCTCAAAAGTATTTTATAGTTTATCATCTTGAAACGAGGACGTAAACCATGCAGTTTTATGTCACATGGTAAGGATCTAATAATGTTGGGGATTATAACTATAAAGGGATCCCAAGTGCCTCTATGGATTGTAAATGATTTTATTAGAGATTTTTCATGGGATTTTCCCATCCTTTCTTCCTCTTGTCTGTCCATGAGGGCATATCGGCCTACTGAGGGGTTAGAGGAATATTATTGGGGTTTACACCTGAGATGGAGGCCCATATTTGTGGGACCATGCGGAGTATATCAGATCATGATATTTTATGGGTTTCTTAATGTAAAATGATAGTAACAGTAACTATGTAGTTTAATTTCGTGTGGTAAGTACAAATAGTGTCTTGCAGTTTTAGGTCATGCGACCAGGAACATATGTTGTGCAGTTTATCATCATGTGACAAAGATGATGATGCCACACATTTTAACATTGTGTAGTATGGATGTTGGGATTCTTGATTTGAAAACTATTTATTTAGAAAACTTTCATTGGTAGGGTTCGTAACAATATCTCCATCCATCAAAATCAAGGAATATGATTTATTATAGTAGACCCTATGTATAGAGTAAGTTCCTTCCCACTTTAAATCAATATTTGGAGGATTCTTTCCCAATATAATAAGAGTTATAAATATCAATAAAATTTATCCTTTGAGGAATGATCGGAGGAGGGCCTTCTTATTAAGGGCTCATTCTATCTGATTTTGATGGACCTCCAAATTATGCAAGGTGTGCAACCTTCTCTCGTTGAGTCACTCTAATTCATCCATTCATTTTTTAAATTTCTAATTTATGGATATCTGATCATAGATATATATAGAGAGAGAGTGTGTGTGTGTGATGGAAACTTTACCTCAATGGGAAGGACTTCTTCTATCCCATAAACAAGTGAAAATGGGGTTTCTCACATAGCAGTAGGGGTTGTGGTTAAATAGGCCCACAAGGCATGCAAGAGTTTATCAGTCTAGGAATTAGTATCCTTATCCAAAATATTTTTTATTATATTTTATAGGGTATTATTGAAGGCTTATATCTTCCCTTTATCCACTGCATGATAGAGGTATTTTTTGTTGGATTTGATATTGTACTCCTGATACAGCTTTTATACCTTAGTAGAATATAATTTGGTGTCTTTGTCCATTAGTATTGTATGAGTGACACCAAATCTAGTAATGTTTTTTTATTTCTTGAAGCTGACAATGATTTTGGAACCAACTTCTTTGAGGGGTGTTGCCTCAGCCCATTTGGAGAAGAAATCAGTAGTAATTAATATGTATTTGAACTGCTTGGTCGTAGCTGGAGGGTATAGCCCCACAACATTAATTACCCATATAAAAAAATTCTAGGAGTATATGGATGTATGAATAAACTCTAGAATTTTATGGATGAAGTTGGAATACACTTGGCAGGAATGACATTTCTTGGTGAATTCTGTGCAATCCTATGTCATTGAAGGCCATAAATATCAAAGCCTTCAGATTTGGTTAGAAAGCTTGTATCCTAACTGGTGGGAACCATATGATCCCATGTGTACTTATTTCATGATAATATTAGACTCTTCTCCATCAATATATTTGATAATTACTTCATCAAATCCTCATTTATATAAGACTTACTAGTGATTTGGGCCATTATAAAGAGTGAAGTTGGTTTCTCACCATTAGGTTTGATCTTTCCTAGCTCTGTCCAATGGGAGTACTCCTTATGGAGGTATTTCATGATGGGTATCTTCCACCTAGTGGTAGGACCAAATGGTTTGGTGATAGGGATGATTTCTTTTATCTCTTTCATTCCGACTTGAACAAAAGATGAGACCATTCAGTGATATGCAATGTTGATGATCATTTCATCCCAGTTTGGATTTTCCAAAGTTGTTGTTGCATTTTCCAATGCATCTTCCTAAAAATTATGTAATTTTGGGACATGATTGAATGTTGGTTCTAAGGATAAATATTCCAATAACCTTTTTACATAGTCAAGAAGGGTGATTATCTCTTCTTTTTTGATGGAACAATCCCTATTAATCTATTTGATTACCAACTCTGAATATCCTTTCACCTATAGGTGGTACACTAGTATTTGGAGCTCTAGTTCTAAGCCTGTAATGAGGTCTTGATATTCAGCCTCATTATTTGTGCAACATTCTGAAAATAAGATAGATTAAGTCAAGATATCCTTTTTATAGAGAGATGAACACGATCCCTAACCCATCTTTGTTGAGATTAGGGTCTTCTAATCTATTCTATGTTTTTCTTCTAAAGGTGACATCAAAATATATTTCCCATGTTTGGGGGACATCTTGAATAGAAAAGATATATTTATCTATAAATTCAGTATTTAATGATGCCATTTCTGAAGACGAGTGTTCTGTGAGAAAATATACCAAATTCTGGCCTTTGACCTCCTTTTGAGGCACAAACTGTATATCAAACTACTGCAATATAACCTCCCACCATGCCAAACTCCATATCAATATAGGAAGACTAAGGATGTATTTGAGCAGGTTATTGCTAGAGACCAAATGGACCTCGTGGTGTTCCAAGTAGTTTCTTAGTTTCTAAACCATGAAGATTAAATATGAGAGGCTCTTATCGATATCTGAATAATGAGTCTTAGTGTAGATCATGTTTTGACTGAGATAATAAATGTTATTTTCATTCCTGGTGTCATTCTTTTTCATGAGGAAGGTGCCTAATGATCACTCGATGGCTGCCACATATAGAATGAGTGGCTTTTCCTCCACTTTTTTCATTAATACTTGTGGCCTCAAGAGATATTTATTGAAACTATTGAATTCTTCCCAAGATTCATCAATACACTGATACATGACCACTTTCACCATTAATTTGGGGAATAGAAAACACTTTCCTTATATTTTAGATATAAAGATCCAAATTTAGGCCAAGTTTCCTTGAATTCCTCTAAAATATTTAAGATTTTAAGGAGGCACCATGCTAAGGATAGACTTTTTCTTCTTAGGGTCAACTTTGATGTCGTGATGGCGTATGATGAAGTTGAGAAAATTTCTTGAGGTTACCCTGAAATAACATTTTAAGGGGTTCGTTTTTAGTATATTCAATCATAAATTGTGGAAGACAGTCTCAAGATCATCCATATAGTCAGAATGTTTTCAAGACTTAACCAATAGATCATCAATGTAGAATTTTTCAAAAATCCCTAAGAAGGGTTTGAAGATGAAATGCATGGCATGTTGGTATGTTACATTAGTGTTCTTCAATCCAAAGGGAATTACCTGATAGTATAATACTCACTAGGGGGCCTAAATGTGGTGTATTTTTCCTCTTATATATCCATTTAAATTTGTTTGTGCCTAGAATATCCATCCATGAAGGAGAGGGCTTGATAACTAGTTGTCGCATCAATTAGTAGCTCTATGATCGAAATCGGGAAGTTATATTTTAGAAAGTGTTGGTTGAGGTATCTGAAGTTGATTCAAACCCTGATTTACCATTTTTCTTCTTTATTAGGATGATATTGGCTATCCATTTATGATATTGAACTTCCCAGATAAAGTTATCCTTGGTGAGTTTGTCCACTTCAGCCTCAATTTTGGAGGTGTGAGTTAGGTGTGTCCTTCTAGTTTCATGTTTGTATCCTTGGTGGTCTTCTAGCAAGCCCAAGTGGTGGGTGGCCACCTTGAGATCAAGTCCTAGCATCTATGTGTAATTCCAGGAGAATGCATTCTAGTGTTTCTTCAGGAAGGAGGTATATACCTCTTTTTCTTTTGAAGTTATGGATGCATTGATCAAAGTGGGTTATATATCTTCTTTTTGTGCCCAGATTTATTTCCTTAATATCATCAACAGTGGTGGAGACACCTTCCTAAAATTATGGAGGGGAATCCCTAAGGTCTTACTCCTCTTCCTCTCTATGAGAATTTAACTATTCTACCTCTACCTGGTAAGTAGATGATGAATAAAGTTTCTTAGAGTTAGGGGAGGAGTTGACATTTGAACATTTGGAAGATGAAGTAACTACTTCTGGATTGATTGATGGAACGGGGCCTTTTTGAGGCTCTGAAGGGGAGATGAGGTAATGAGAATGATCATCTTTGTTTTCTCCCGTTATCATGACAACTTATTCTAGCCTAGCTGATGAAAATGGGATTTTTTGAAGCTTGTGGGATGGAATAAAGATATTTTCATTTGGGATTTCATTACTGATTAGAGAGTTAACAAATTATCCTGTATTATTGGGTTCAATTGTCAGGACAGACATAACTAAATTTTCTGGATGTGTACTTGAATTCAGACCAACCTCTTTTATTTGGTTGATGGTCATCACATAATATATATTGATCAAATTTAAAGGATTAGCTGAAATAATCTCCATACCATTAGGGTCATTTATTTTAGTGACATATTCAGTCACAGACTATTTCCATTTCCTATGGTATAATCCTACATCAATTTACTATGATTAACAGAATTTAAATGGGTTTTTTCCATCGTAAAATTTCCCAATTTTACCATTGATAAAATATTTGAGGCATTAGTGGAAAAAAGAGAGGATATCTACATGTTGATGTAGCCAAAGTCTTCCTAGAAGAATGTTAAAGGCAATATCTTACAAAACAACCATGAATTTTGAGTCAGACATGAGATCCCTAAACTAAGTCTTGATTTTGATTTCACCAATATTTTTTTCTCATTATTTTCATAACCTTGTAACATTAAAGTGGAGGGGGAATGTGATATTCTTCAAAACCTAGTTGATGAAGTGTTCGGACTAGAATGTGGTTGGCTCCTAAGTCATTGTCAATGAAGGATCTCCATATATCAATGTCATTTATCTTTCCATATATATACAAGGGTCTAAAATGTCCTTGTATAACATCATCATTTTCCTAGTCTATGAAATAGATTATCGTTTGAAATTTAGTAAGATCATTATCATCCAAACATACTTTAGAAGCAGTAACCTATACTTCAAATTCTTGAGGGCTTGACAAGGCCTCTATGAGTGCTTCTTGGTGGTCTTTTGATAGGATCAAAGCATCCAGGATTGAAAACTTGGACAATACTAGGGATAATTGATTTAAAATATCATACTTATAGTCCAAAGTTCTACATTTCCCAGCATGGGTATACTCTTTTAAAGGTTCTTTAGGAACTGAAGTTCTTGATGTGGATGGGTCATCCCTTGGAATAGGATCTGGAGGTGCTTCTTCTCTTGGTACATTAGGCCGACTGGGTTTATCTATAAGATCAGGCTGATTAGGTGATTACGTATCCTTTATCCCATATTCCAAGAAAATCATGTTAGGGAAGACCCTGAAATGTGTGGATGAACTTCCTTTCTCTTACGGATCTCACTGGAGGTCTCTCCCATGAGTTTCAGTTGCACATATGGTTCAAGTAGGGACGCGATTAGAGTGGTGACTCCTAGAAAGATTGTGTCTTCCCCTATATCCTCGATTCTGATGCACTACTATAAAAATATCATATAACAATGTTTTTTAGGTCCTTTGGCTTATTTGGTATTTTGATAGACCTATCCCAATAGTTTTCCAAACCGTTGGAATGGGTAATTTAAAAAAATCTAAAACTAATTTTTGAACCCAGGACCTCCACCTTATATATCAAAGATCTAACCACTATGATACATTTATCTTTTTGAATATATTTGGATATATATATATATAATTAATATATTTATTTATTTGATGATATATTAAGAAAATAATTCATAAAAAATAAGGGTACCTATCAGAATGGTTCTCAAAACCATTGGGATAGGTACCCTTATTTTCTTATCTATCCTAATGGTTTTACAAAAATGTTTAGAGACACTTAAACTATACCAATGGTTTTGAATAAATATTGGGATAGGGATACTTTTTTTTGATTTATCCCAAAGATTTTACAAAACCATCAGGATATCCTTACCCTATCCCAACAGTTTTGAAGAACCGTTGGGATAGGGATACTTTTTTTATCTATCCCAATGGTTTTACAAAACTATTGGGATATCCTTACCCTAGTTCAATGGTTTTGATGAACCGTTGGGATATAGGCATTGGTATAGGTAGGATTTATTGTATTGATGGCCTCTTCCTCTAGTTTCCCAATAAATTATAGGGAATTCGGGTTCATAATCACACTAGTCATCTAAAAATGGATCCATTAAGTCAATAAAATTAATGAAACTTAAGATAAACTCCTCATCAGATAAAGATTTCATCTAGAGGGTTGACTCATGTTGTACCATTTGGCGGGGAGGTTCTTATGGTTCTGGGACTGTAGGCATGAATTCCTCTAAAATAAAATCCATATTTGGACTTGGAACAAGATCACATTCCTATGTTTTCTTCTTTCACTCCTGTCCATGTCATTTATGGGAAGACTAGATTTCAGAGGACAGATCTGGTGATGGGGTTAGCTGTATTTTATAGAAAGTGACAGGGGAATAGTAGTATGTTTCAACTATTATTATAGGATATCTTGATTCGGGTTGATCATTTTTCTAACAATATTGTCACTTAACTTATGTGAACCCTTGCTTTTAAATTTCTACCATTCATTCTCCTCCTCCAAATTAGTGGCATAAACACATACCAGTTGTGCTAGAGGCTTTCCCAACTTCACTTTCCTGGAGTCCACCATATTCTGTAGGATGTCTTTGAAAATGAAACATTCCTAGATGTTGTGCCACAATAATTTATGGAAGGGGAAATGGTTAGGGATATCTTCATCATCATCTCATCTAGGCTTCTTGGTCTTTGGAAACTTGATCAAGTTGTTCTCAAATGTTGAGATAAATTATTCAAGGTCTTAGTAATTTTGGAAAGAGTAGACCTTTCTTTTCATCTCCTTGAACTATTTTCACCTCTTCTCTCTTTGATCATCCTAATGAGGTGGGAATTGTTGATGGAACTCAGGAGACAGAATCATGTGATATGGTGTAATATTTGGAGTGGGAGTAGGTATAGTGTCTATCTTAAGTATAAGGCCCCGGCCTTAAACCTTACTTAATATTGAATTAAATGAGTAATTCACGTTGAGGATCTTTTCAGGTTTAGAGTTTTAGAGAATTAGGACATAACTATTACATCTCAAAGGATTACAAAGTAGTCGCTTATACTAAATTTCCATAAAATAAAAACTCTTAAAAAGAAACATGTATAGTTCCATGTTTTAGGTAGCATGACTTTCCCTTGATCCCATCCTTGACCCTATTCCATGCTAAGTCCTGTGAAAAACATTTCAAAAACTTGGGATGAGCATAAAAACTCAGTAAGGGATACACAAAGAATAAAAACTGTTAGTTTATCAAAACAAAAAGTAATCCATGTATACTTTAACAAGGTAATACTTTTCTCCTTTATGAAGTAGTAAAAACTCTTCACTGAATAAAATATCATTACTTACCTTTTTGTAACCAAAGGATTACCATAAAACCCATATAAAGAACACATAACATATATAAAGGTAACTTTGGACATAAACATACTTAAGTGGAATAACCATACGGTCGACTTCCACACATATCACTTAATGGAATATCCATACGGCCAATTTCCATACATACTTAATGGAATATCCATACGGCCAACTTCCATACCCAATGCATTGGAGGTTATAACGTAACCACCCGTCCTGGTATTCACGGCACCACCCATCAAATGGTTTATAACGTAACCACCCATTAAAATGTCCAAGTACCAATATAAAATCATAAAACATAAAACCAATATAAAGGAATGATAACATTTCCGCATCACAATATATCATAATAGAATCCTTTATCAAAACCATTTTCAAAACCATTTAAAACATTTAATAAAGAGATTTTGAATCAAAGTGTCCCATACCACCTTGAAGCTTAAAATTTTAAACCATTAATATCCATATAAATAAATCCTTAAAACCATTTTGAAAACATGGATATTAATAAGAACAAATAATTAAAACATTTAAAATGACATTTTGGTTAAAGGGGTTTTACCAAAATTAGAGACACTTGAATACAATAATTGAGGAATAACATTTAGTCAGAACTTTATAATATCATGAGAATAAATGGATTCATGATATAATACTCCAAAGTACAGCATATACACCATATAAGAGTGAATTGGTGCATAACAACAATGAACCCCCAATAGAAATGTCAAATGTGATGAAATCCCTTATAAAGAAGGTATCCTTAAATTAAGGACAAATCAACCTCAAAAATATGTGTGACAAATATAAATACACCCAATATAAGTGGATATTAAGTGTAAAACAATAAAAGTTCATTCATACATATTCAATGGATGACATATTCAATGACTACATGTTGAACCCAAAGAAATCGAAATTGGGTTAAAAAGTTCCCTTGATAGCCTAACAGTATCACATCAAAATGAGTTGATGAGAGATAAAAAGTGTATCTCATCACTTGGACATAAAATTTACATAAATCAGGATATATAAGAACATATCCCAACATAATATTATGTGAATTAAAAGACATAACAAACAAAGTCTTTTAAAATGAGGAGGGTGAAAGGTTCCCTTACCGACTTGGGTATCTTTCAAAACATACACCCCATGAAAGAAGGACAATAGATCATTGATGTAAATACTCATAAACGAAAGTATATTACACAAAGAGTAGAATAATGGGCACTACATACACCACTCAATGTAATTTGTGGCAAATGTAGCATAAATCTCACGGGAATAAAAGAGAGATGAAAAATCCCTTATGAAAACTCGGCAGCCTAACGGCGCCCCTCAAAACTTCCAAAATGGATTGATGAGAGAGAATAGGGTCTCTCATCACATGAAAATAAAAATTACAGTAAGTGTAATATAAAATATCATCCCAATAACAATAAATATGTGCTTTAAAAGGAATGACATAAAAGTGTGTACTTAAAAAGAAAGAGAGGAGTAGGATCCCTTACCTCGGGTCCGACTTGACTCGATCGTTCTTTAATCTTCTGAATAATAAACTTGAGTTAATTTATACTTACTTAAGAACCTTTTTAAAGTTCATTATTCCTTTTATATCACTTATTACCATGTTATAAACATTATTTAATCATTTAAGTTAATCATGTTTGTTTTGTCGATATTTGGTTCTTAAGTCGAAAGTGGACTTCTTACAATTACATGTTGTTCGTGTGGTCAAAGGTTCTTCATATCCAAAAATGACATTCCTGATTTGGATATCATATATATCATATATATCCAGTATATACATGTATTTATAAAATCACATAATCATTTAGAGGAAAGAAATGAAATGCACCATTCATGGAGACGGTAAGCCGTACGTACGCATGAACGCTACTTTCATTTCTATGTCGTATTAATGGAATTAAAACTATATGAGAGGTATGTATATTTTAATTCCAGAAATATATTAATCATTTAGATGTATCATACATCATATATATCCATTATATATATGTACTTATAATAGTACATTACATTTGGGGATAAGAAATGAAATGCATCGTTCATGGAGACGGTAAGCCGTACGTACGCATGAACGCTACTTTCATTTCTATTTCGTATTTTATAGAATTTAATAATAATGATATAAAGGTATATTATAATTACAGTATAATATCATATATAATATCATATTTTCATCCTTTATATGTCCCAGATATGGTATTTAACGAATCAAATCACTTTGAGAGGGGCGGTAGTCCGCACTTCCTTAAATGAAGATATCGCGTTTACCCATAATGGAAACCATAAAGGTATGCCCAAAATGAAAAAAACAGAAGCTTAAGGAAAACATAAACATATTATATGTCATATATAAAAATAGTGACATCATAATGGCCACCTTTGAAGGTGTTAAATGAGTATTGAACAATCATCGTTTCGGGAGGCAGAATTTCGCCATCCACGGAAACCATATGTTCTTTAACCATTTGATGTAGTTGTGTGAGAGTGCAGCTCGAATAAATCTTATAACAACATCCTAGAATATTAAATATACTGTTTTTGTTACAAAAGAAGTAAATAAAAAGATTTTAGGGGTTTCTAGAAGCAAAATAAAACAAATGAACATGAGAGAATGAATTACCTTTAAAAGTGTAACTCCTTTTGATTTGAGCCTAAAGGCTTCCTTTGAAAGGATTATGCCCAAAGGGAATCCTCTAGGATGAGGAGAGGGATGTGGAGAGAGTAAATGGGCAGGGTTTGGCCGAGCCAAAGGCTTGAGGAGTGTGTGAAATGAGGTAGAGGTGGGGGCCTTTTATAAGAGGAGAGGAGGGGCACTTTTGGAAAGTAAAGAAATATTACTTTATTTGAAAATGTGTTTCGGTTTTAAAAGGTCCCACATTGACATAATTCGTGGATAAGGTGATAAGGGTTCGAAATCCACTCATCCAATTGGTTTTGTCCATGTGTAGTTCATAGATTTTACATTATCTTTCCATTTTATTTAAATCATCAAATAATGATGTCATCGCTGCATCATTATTATGTCATAAATAATTTAATTTATTTAATGTCTAAAAATTATAAAACAAATACTATGATGTAGGAAATATTTTTATCTTTCCAATTACTATTTATAATCAAAAATATGACTTGTATAACCCCACTTAAAAATTGTTTTAGTAAAACATATCATGTTTGTGTCATTTTTACTTTTACATTAAATAAAAAGTTATTTATGTCATTTCCCAAACAAAGTGTCTCCATGGGGTCCCCAAGTTGACCCATGGCTTTTATTGGTCGGCCATGACACAACCAATAAGGTTGGGACATGTGTCTAGTTCATTTCATATTATTAAAGCATTATTTATACCTTAAACTACCCTAATTACCACTAATCGCGATTAAGAACTTAATAAGTTACTATTCACCAAAAAATTATTTTTATCCCATTGTACCACATTTTACTTCTTAATGAAAACCATGTATGTTGGATTTTTAAAATTCAAAACACAATGATGACAAAATTTCATTTAAACAGAAAATCAGTCTTTATAAGTACCACTTAGTGGTTTCACTATTCATCAAAAATTGAAGTTTTTCAGAAAAATACCAAAACTTCACCCTAAGCTATATTTGATATTCTGAATTCAAAAATGAATTCAGTTTTACAAAATTCAAAACATATTAGTCACATTAATTAATTTAATAATTAATTCCCGCTATCAGAGCAAATAGCGTGTTTTTATAAAACAATAAGTATCAAAAGATTGACACTAGTTTAAGTCTGATTTCAAAGTGAAATTAATTCCAATGACCACTATTGGATTTAATGGTAAAAATATTTTCTAATTTCACTTTAAAACCAATTCAAAAGATAATCTAATCATATAAATAAATTAGATTAAGAAGAGTTTGTGAATTAAAAACAACATTTTACACTATTCATTAAAAAAATGAATTTATCGGAAAAATACCAAAAATTTACACAAAGTAAAATTTGATGTCCCAATTCTAAAGAAGAGTTTTATTTGGTCCAAAAGAATGTATAAGAGTGATCAAAACTATTTTTAATGACAGTTCGCCTTCAAAAGGCGATAAGTGAACCTTTAGTGAAAATTAGGGTATAAAAGCCTAAAATTGAATTCTTTCCGTATTTTAAGCCTTTGGATAAATGTAAAAACATTTAAAAACATATATAATCATATTTTAGTTATTTATATCCATTCCCGCCATTACAACGGCTACATTTAACTACCATTTAAAATAATATTATTTTATTATTAGAGTGCAACGTAAGATTCCCAAGAAACTCGTTGTTGCGTGTTGGGTACGCCGTCGAGCATAGCGTCCCCTTTAAAGTCATTTAAATATTTTATTCACAAATATGGATAAATATGAAATGTAATATTCTTTATTTACCTGGGGTGTTACATCCTTCCCCCCTTTTGGGAATTGCGTCCTCGCAATTTTAAAATTGTGCTTGGAAACATCCTTGGAAGTCCCACATCGGAACAAAAGTCGGTAAAACAAACACTTTAAAATAAAGAGAGATAAGTACAAAGGTCACCCGATTTAAGCCATACTAGGATTCCAAGTATGAAAATATGGACATGGAGGAAAAAACAAAGGGTCACGTTCTGATGGAGAGTGATAGAAAACATGTTTAGGAGAAAGTTAACAATAAGAAAATCACAAACTTGTGATGGGTTAAACGGTGTTGGGTTCCCCAGTAGGAAAAGTTAATAGACAACATTTTTGTTTTAAGTTAATTTTTATTGAGGAATTTATTAATAAGGAAACATAATCACTTATCATATTGACTTTCAACTTTTATTAGATTCCTTACACAAACTCATATTTTCTCCAAAAAATGAGTATTTAGGAAGACTTGTTCACATTAAGAGTACTATAATCAACTTCTAGAGAATCACCTAATCCAAAAAAGAGAACTATATACTTCCCATTTCTTTAGGCTTTAACCAAAACCAAAACCAAAAGGTTAGTACAAGATTAGATAATCCAGAAAAGGATAACCCTTTATAAAAAGAAAATCTATTCTTAACCTCCAAAATTTGTCCAACAAAACCCAAAGTTCAACGAGGACCATTCTATAATCAATTTGTCCATACAATTCTTCAAAGTAAACCAAACTAAGATTGAAACCCAAATATTTGAAGGATTTAGTCACATAGTCTTCTAAGTTAAATCGTAACATTTATCTCCAAACAACATCAGTTGCTCCTAAAGTCTCGTATTGAAAAGTAATTAACCTAATCACATATCCTACATGATAGGTTAATCATTTTCATAAATAACCCAAAATCAACTTACTCTTAATTCATAAAATCATATAACTAGAAAGAATCAGTCAAACTAACCAGGGACTTCACGTATTCCAGTGGTAGGCGATAAATACCAGTCGCACTTTGGTTGTGGGTTCGATTCCCGCAGCTTTGTCCGACGCGACGGGTTGTCACACGGTCTGCGTGTTGTCCTTTTTCCAAAACTATATAATTCTTAAAACATTCCCCAAAACGAGATAAAATCTTCAAAAATAATCATAACATATTTTAACCTCAATTTTATCTCATTCCTTTCATTTTCCATCATATCATAGAGTAACCCATAATTACCTAAAAATTAAGTATCATATAAACCCTAATGGTTACCTTAATAATTATTACCTGAATTTCCACATCGGGTTGGCCATCTCATACATGATGCATTAGAGAACTCACCAAGGTTGAATTGGTTGATCATGACTCCTTGATATTTGGTTTAGAACAACCACGAGTTTCCTTCAAACCCATTGTCACTTTGGTGCCTGCTAGATCCAGCCATTTACTAAAACCAAAAAGGTCAGTGTGAGTATATCAACAAAACCATCATGTACTAATGAGGAAGATAAACACTAAGATATTCTTACTCATTCACTTTATCTAAAACTAGGACTCTGTCTGAAATCCTAACCATTATGGTAATGTCACTTATGCTTAAAGAATACCCTAACCTCTAAAGTTATCTAAACCGACCTTTGATACCAACTATAAGGCCCCAACCTTAAACCTTACTTAATATTGAATTAAATGAGTAATTCACGTTGAGGATCTTTTCAGGTTTATAGTTTTAGAGAATTAGGACATAACTATTACATCTCAAAAGATTACAAAGTAGTCGCTTATACTAAATTTCCATAAAATAAAAACTCTTAAAAAGAAACATGTATAGTTCCATGTTTTGGGTAGCATGACTTTCCCTTGATCCCATCCTTGACCCTATTCCACGCTAAGTCCTGTGAAAAACATTTCAAAAACTTGGGATGAGCATAAAAACTCAGTAAGGGATACACAAAGAATAAAAACTATTAGTTTATCAAAACAAAAAGTAATCCATGTATACTTTAAGAAGGTAATACTTTTCTCCTTTATGAAGTAGTAAAAACTCTTCACTGAATAAAATATCATTACTTACCTTTTTGTAACCAAAGGATTACCATAAAACCCATATAAAGAACACATAACATATATAAAGGTAACTTTGGACATAAACATACTTAAGTGGAATAACCATACGGTCGACTTCCACACATATCACTTAATGGAATAGCCATACGGCCAATTTCCATACATACTTAATGGAATAGCCATACGGCCGACTTCCATACCCAATGCATTGGAGGTTATAACGTAACCACCCGTCCTGGTATTCACGGCACCACCCGTCATATGGTTTATAACGTAACCACCCGTTAAAATGTCCAAGTACCAATATAAAATCATAAAACATAAAACCAATATAAAGGAATGATAACATTTCCACATCATAATATATCATAATAGAATCCTTTATCAAAACCATTTTCAAAACCATTTAAAACATTTAATAAAGAGATTTTGAATCAAAGTGTCCCATACCACCTTGAAGCTTAAAATTTTAAACCATTAATATCCATATAAATAAATCCTTAAAACCATTTTGAAAACATGGATATTAATAAGAACAAATAATTAAAACATTTAAAATGACATTTTGGTTAAAGGGGTTTTACCAAAATTAGAGACACTTGAATACAATAATTGAGGAATAACATTTAGTCAGAACTTTATAATATCATGAGAATAAATGGATTCATGATATAATACTCCAAAGGACAGCATATACACCATATAAGAGTGAATTGGTTCATAACAACAATGAACCCTCAATAGAAATGTCAAATGTGATGAAATCCCTTATAAAGAAGGTATCCTTAAATTAAGGACAAATCAACCTCAAAAATATGTGTGACAAATATAAATACACCCAATATAAGTGGATATTAAGTGTAAAACAATAAAGGGTCATTCATACATATTCAATGGATGACATATTCAATGACTACATGTTGAACCCAAAGAAATCGAAATTGGGTTAAAAAGTTCCCTTGATAGCCTAACGGCATCACATCAAAATGAGTTGATGAGAGATAAAAAGTGTATGTCATCACTTGGACATAAAATTTACATCAATCAGGATATAGAAGAACATATCCCAACATAATAGTATGTGAATTAAAAGACATAACAAACAAAGTCTTTTAAAATGAGGAGGGTGAAAGGTTCCCTTACCGACTTGGGTATCTTTCAAAACATACACCCCATGAAAGAAGGACAATAGATAATTGATGTAAATACTCATAAACGAAATTATATTACACAAAGAGTATAATAATGGGCAGTACATACACCACTCAATGGAATTTGTGGCAAATGTAGCATAAATCTCACGGGAATAAAAGAGAGATGAAAAATCCCTTATGAAAACTCGGTAGCCTAACGGCGCCCCTCAAAACTTCCAAAATGGATTGATGAGAGAGAATATGGTATCTCATCACATGAACATAAAAATTACATTAAGTGTAATATAAAAGATCATCCCAATAACAAGAAAGATGAGCTTTAAAAGGAATGACATAAAAGTGTGTACTTAAAAAGAAAGAGAGGAGTAGGATCCCTTACCTCGGGTCCGACTTGACTCGATCGTTCTTTAATCTCCTGAATAATAAACTTGAGTTAATTTATACTTCCTTAAGAACATTTTTAAAGTTCATTATTCCTTTTATATCACTTATTACCATGTTATAAACATTATTTAATCATTTAAGTTAATCATGTTTGTTTTGTCGATATTTGGTTCTTAAGTCGAAAGTGGAATTCTTACAATTACATGTTGTTCGTGTGGTCAAAGGTTCTTCATATCCAAAAATGACATTCCTGATTTGGATATCATATATATCATATATATCCAGCATATAAATGTATTTATAAAATCACATAATCATTTAGAGGAAAGAAATGAAATGCACCGTTCATGGAGACGGTAAGCCGTACGTACGCATGAACGCTACTTTCATTTCTATGTCGTATTAATGGAATTAAAACTATATGATAGGTATGTATATTTTAATTCCAGAATTATATTAATCATTTATATGTATCATACATCATATATATCCATTATATATATGTACTTATAATAGTACATTACATTTGGGGATAAGAAATGAAATGCACCGTTCATGGAGACGGTAAGCCGTACGTACGCATGAACGCTACTTTCATTTCTATTTCGTATTTTATAGAATTTAATAATAATTATATAAAGGTATATTATAATTATAGTATAATATCATATATAATATCATAGTTCTATCCTTTATATGTCCCACATATGGTATTTAACGAATCAAATCACTTTGAGGGGGCGGTAGTCCGCACTTCCTTAAATGAAGATATCGCGTTTACCCATAATGGAAACCATAAAGGTATGCCCAAAATGAAAAAAAAGAAGCTTAAGGAAAACATAAACATATTATATGTCATATATAAAAATAGTGACATCATAATGGCCACCTTTGAAGGTGTTAAATAAGTATTGAACAATCATCGTTTCGGGAGGCAGAATTTCGCCATCCACGGAAACCGTATGTTCTTTAACCATTTGATGTAGTTGTGTGAGATTGTAGCTCGAATAAATCTTATAACAACATCCTAGTATATTGAAGATACTGGTGTTGTTACAAAATAAGTAAATAAAAAGAGTTTAGGGGTTTGGAGAAGCAAAATAAAACAAATGAACATGAGAGAATGAATTACCTTTAAAAGTGTAACTCCTTTTGATTTGAGCCTAAAGGATTCCTTTGAAAGGATTCTTCCCAAAGGGAATCCTCTAGTATTATGAGAGGGATGTGGAGAGAGTAAATGGGCAGGGTTTGGCCGAGCCAAAGGCTTGAGGAGTGTGTGAAATGAGGTAGAGGTGGGGGCCTTTTATAAGAGGAGAGGAGGGGAACTTTTGGAAAGTAAAGAAATATTTCTTTATTTGAAAATGTGTTTCGGTTTTAAAACGTCTCACATTGATATAATTCGTGGATAAGGTGATAAGGGTTCGAAATCCACTCATCCAATTGGTTTTGGCCATGTGTAGTTCATAGATTTTACATTATCTTTCCATTTTATTTAAATCGTCAAATAATGATGTCATCGCTGCATCATTATTATGTCATAAATAATTTAATTTATTTAATGTCTAAAAATTATAAAACAAATACTATAATGTAGGAAATCTTTTTATCTTTTCAATTACTATTTATAATCAAAAATATGACTTGTATAACCCCACTTAAAAATTGTTTTAGTAAAACATATCATGTTTGTGTCATTTTTACTTTTACATTAAATAAAAAGTTATTTATGTCATTTCCCAACCAAAGTGTCTCCATGGGGTCCCCAAGTTGACCCATGGATTTTCTTGGTCGGCCATGACACAAACAATAAGGTTGGGACATGTGTCTAGGTCATTTCATATTATTAAAGCATTATTTATACCTTAAACTACCCTAATTACCACTAATCGCGATTAAGAACTTAATAAGTTACTATTCACCAAAAAATTATTTTTATCCCGTTGAACCACATTTTACTTCTTAATGACAACCATTTATGTCGGATTTTTGAAATTCAAAACACAATTATGGCAAAATTTCATTTAAACGGAAAATCAGTCTTTATAAGTACCACTTAGTGGTTTCACTATTCATCAAAAATTGAAGTTTTTCAGAAAAATACCAAAACTTCACCCTAATATATATTTGATATTCCGTATTCAAAAATGAATTCCGTTTTACAAAATTCAAAACATATTAGTCACATTAATTAATTTAATAATTAATTCCCGCTATCAGAGCAAATAGCGTGTTTTTATAAAACAATAAGTATCAAAAGATTGACACTAGTTTAAGTCTGATTTCAAAGTGAAATTAATTCCAACGACCACTATTGGATTTAATGGTAAAAATATTTTCTAATTTCACTTTAAAACCAATTAAAAAGATAATCTAATCATATAAATAAATTATATTAAAAAGAGGTTTTGAATTAAAAACAACATTTTACACTATTCATTAAAAAATGAACTTTGTCAGAAAAATACCAAAAATTTACACAAAGTAAAATTTGATGTCCCAATTATAAAGAAGAGTTTTATTTGGTCCAAAAGAATGTATAAGAGTGATCAAAACTATTTTTAATGACAGTTCTCCATCAAAAGGTGATAAGTGAACCTTTAGTGAAAATTAGGGTATAAAAGCCTAAAATTGAATTCTTTCCGTTTTTTAAGCCTTTGGATAAATGTAAAAACATTTAAAAACATATATAATCATATTTTAGTTATTTATATCCATTCCCGCCATTACAATGGCTACATGTTAACTACCATTTAAAATAATATTATTTTATTATTAGAGTGTAACGTAAGATTCCCAAGAAACTCGTTGTTGCGTGTTGGGTACGCCATCGAGCATAGCGTCCCCTTTAAAGTCATTTAAATATTTTATTGACAAATATGGATAAATATGGAATGTCATATTATTTATTTACCTGGGGTGTTACATTAAGTGTTACAGTAGCAGCTTATTCTTTCCCCATTCTCTTTCCTTAAGCTTATGGAATTACTCTAGACTTAGTTTTGGTCTGTGTGATGGAGAATTAAAATCTTTGATAAATCATGGAAAGGTCCCAAAACCCTCCTGTGTATTTCACAGGGATGAGTGGCATGTTAAAGTCATTGTGAAGATTCCCTATACAGATGGGAAACAAGTCTTCTTGAGTAATCTATAGGTTTAAAGAGTATGTTAATTCTTTCCAACAAGTAATGAAATCTAATACCCTTTAATTCTCTCAATGTTTTTAGTTTGATAGGTTGAGAAATATTGTCTTCTATAATGTCAAACTAAATAGGAAGAGAAACTTTTGACGAAGGTCTTCCCACCTTGTAATTGATTGAGCTGGTAATCTGGTGTACCATACAAAGGTTGGTCCATGTAGTGATTTCATGAAGCACCTGATTTTAACTATCTTTTTTTGTTCATGGGTCCCCATCATGGGATCACAGGGAGAGACGAAATGAGTCAAATTATAATCCAAGTCTCCCAATCCATAAAAAATTGGAAATGTAGGTTTCTCAAATTTCAGCAGGTGAAGATTCGGATCTACCCATTTGGGGTAAGCCTTCTATTTTGGTTATATAGGCGAATATTGTTTCTCTATGGATTCCAATTGAGTTGTTAGCGAATCAATAGTGTTCATGATCCCTCAAGGAATTTTTATATGAGCATGAGCTTGAAAAGGGGTAGAAAAAGGTAGGACCATTTGTGGTAACACTATTGGTATCTTCGGTGGGTAGCCTATAGGTGCAGGCCTATAAGGATACATCTGGACCTATTCTAGCTATGCACTAAATGGAGGTAAATACCAATATACAATTTTATGGTTCAACTATATTGTTTTTTGGTACCCCACATTGAGTATATTTTTTAGATCCACTTCATTCACTATGGTGAACCCTCTTTGTTGCGGTACACTGGTTGGGAGTTCAAGTTGAGGATATGCTTTCAGAACATATCTAGCAGGAATTCTGCCACAGAGTAGTTCTTTGAGTCTCGTCAATTATTTCATCTCTTCCTCTTATTGAGAAAATATTTTCTCAAGTGTGAGGGTTCTAACCCTTTAAAGGATTAGGTGAGTTGCAAACTTACCTTTTCCCTTTTGTTTTTTGGGTACTGTATGAGGAGGTAGTGGTAGAGTGATTGAGGGAACACACTAATTTAGAGTGAGCCTCTGGTTATGGGTACGCACACCTCCTTCAATAATTTTGGTGTAGACTATATTACAAACCAAAATTTCCTCATTTTCCTCCTCTACCTCCTTTGTGATGGCCTTGTGTTCTTCAGGATCTCTAGGGGTGGCGTTAATAATTTTCACTGATGCATAATGCATCGTAGATATTTTGTCAGTGCCTTTGTAAGATTGTCATTTTCTATACCCCCACAAGGATTTTTCCTATCCTTAAATAATTATATATGATCTTATTGGTTGATGTTAATATGAAGGTAATCTCTATAAAGTTCAATTTTTAATGTTCCTAATGAAGATATTGAATCACGAGATGGGACAAACTAAAAGGATTCATTCTGCGGTGTTCCACCTAATCAAGAGAAAACTGAATTTCACTAAGAAGGAGGTTGTTGTGGTGAAAAGCCTTCCATCACTGAGGGTTGGGGGTATTATCAATACACTTTCACAAATCTTCTGGCATGGTTTTCTAACCTCAATGGTTGTGTTAAAAAATCCACCAGCCCTGCGGGATAGGGTTTATTCTGAATATTCGGGTCTGCTACTGTTGCAGCTGCCATTCTGATTTTATGGAGTTTATTTTGACCATTGATTGGGTGAATAAATTTGTAGGCACCTGAATCACCCTTTTTTGACGATCATTACACTATTTTTGACATTTTCTCTATCTGGCGAGTGACTTCCCTTAAGCGAGATAATTTCTTGATAGTTTCATATGTCTGACATAAAATCCTTTCAATAGCATTCTCTCTTCTGGCCCAAAATTAGTGAGAGTTAGTCGGGGCCTCTTTTTATGGATAATATCATTAGTTATGAAAATTATAAATTTTTTGAAGCCAGTATAAAGCTAGGACAATACAGGATACCACCTTTTATGGGATTTTTTGGTTGGGGAGCACGGTGAAAAGTAATACTCTGTGATCACCTCACCCTATAATATGAACACCATATAGGGTATCTATGATTATATATCAAACTATTTTTAAGGTTATAAGGCATTTAAATTTAAGGGATCCTTATTTTTTCCTATATTTTGGATGTCGTGCATCTAGGAGAGTCGCCAAGTTGATTTTTTGTTGCATCTCTTCTATTACCTTAACATGAATTCGATACTCATCGTGGGGTGATACTTTTTATCTCATGTGAAAAAGAGTTTTCCATATATTAAGGTGTATTTCATGCACACAATATTCTAAAAATACCTCTAGAATGTTGTATTGAGGAGTGGATAAAGGATAGAACATGGTTGTTACATCATCTTTAGCTAGATGTTTCCTCGTTTTTAACATGACTTATTCATATTTCTTCATAGGTTCATTGACCCAGTCCAACCAAAGTAGATGATTCCATATTAATTTATCATAAGAAGTGATATTGGTGGGTACTTTCTCTATTACATTAGAAGACAAAAGATCCAAGAGTAGTTCAGAGAGTGCCTATCACCTTAAGATATCTTCTAACTAAGAAAGGATTTCACTTTTTTGTGATAAGGTATTAGGCATGATTGGCCCTGTTTTCCCAAGTGCCTCATGGTAGGAGGGTTTTCTTATCACTATATCACTAAGGGGAATATCCTTAAGAAAAAGTGGAACACTACTATAGATATAACTTTCACAATGAACACTATCATGGGGATGACTACCATGGTGGATTATAACAAGGGGAAGACCCTCTTTCACTTTGATATTATCACTATGCTAAGGACAACTGTGATTCTCATTAGTATATGGGATATCGAGATTGATCAGATTATGGACATGAAGTAAGTATTCATGGTGAAGTTTTAGAGGAGGACCTTCAGAATTGCTGTTATTGATCTCGTAACTTGGCAACGGGAAATCAGGATCTTGAGCTACCACAAATAAACATCTGAGGGATTCAAGAACTCTTATATTGAGTAAAGTAGGATTTTATATTATCTATTAATTTTACAATAATCTCTAACGAGGATTTTTTTATTCTTTCTTGTGAGCAACTGGGGACACTTTCTGTGGAAGTTGGTTTTCGGGTACAAAATCTTGCTTGACTAGCTCTCATGTTGCTGCCAGAATTTTCTGATAGGCATCTAGAAATTTTTCAAGGGTTACCTTGGAGTGGTCATTGGAGTAGGATTATTACCTCCTATTGCAATTAGTGTATATTACCAATCCATTCATCCATATATTTTGGGGGAGTTTTCCCCATGACCCTCCTAGATGAGACCAGAGATATGTGTCTGCTCTAGGATGACATGATGATGAGCCTCCCCACTTGTGGTGATAGAGCTATGTTTTCATCCCTCTGTCACAACTCTTATCATAATTATGATGTCCGAGAAGGTTTGTAGGATGTGGGAAGGGGTTTTCTTCTAACCTTTCACCATTTTTAGGGTATTCTTGCTGACTTTAGTGTCTGGAATAGAGATATATTCCCATTACACATATAGAACAGGTGTATGTTCCTATTCCTATTATCCATTTCCTACCAGTAGATACTGACAGTACCAAGTTGTGATGGTAGAGAGTTGGTTCTTCCTCCTATTATTCATTGGTACTTTCTTACTGACTTTCCTAGGTTCTTCCAGACAAGGTTGTTGGCAAGCTTGATAAGTGTAGGCAGGTGTGTGTGTCTGATCATGGTCTGCCGCTGAATTTGACTAATGGGCTTCTTCAGATTCTATTAGAAGAATCTTATAGAAGGCTTGGTTGGTGTAGGAAGTTGTATATTCCTGATCACTGTGTGCCTCTGGATTTAAACAGTGGGCTTCCTTGGATGCTTCCAGGTGATTCTGATGGATAGCTGAATTAGAGAATATGGGTGTATATACCTGCTCATAGTTTGCCACTAAATTTGACTGGTGGGATTCTCTAGAGGGGAAATAGGTGTGTCCCTATTCCTTGTTGATCATTTTATTCCCATTGTAGTCCTTCTGTTATGCCTGGGTCTTGACGATGTAGGCAGGACAATTGAGGATGGCACCCTCATAATGCTAAGGGTTCGCTGCCACATGATGTTGGTGGTAGAGACTACTATAAAGAACCCTTTATAAAGACCCCTATGTCTTATAGGTGAGTCCTTCTATGGACTCTTTATCCACATCACTAAGATAATGGAGGGAATTGTTGTTTCATTCTAGTGATAAGCTCCTGAAACAGTTGAAGATGATGGTTGGTGTCGTCTTCTTCTAGACCACTGGTCACCGCTGAATATATGACCGATGGGTCATTATGAGTTAGAGGGCCTGTTGGGAAGCCTCTAGGGTTGGGATGGTACCATTATAATGATACTACCATACTAGTGCATTCAATATCCAACATTAAATACATTTTTTTGGTGATGTAATCCCCTACTTGGATGAGGAAACAACCTGAACGGTAGACGGGGCATACATTTGTGAGATTTGGTACGATGCCATTTGGATTGAAGGGAGATCTTTTTGAATGTTATTGGAAGGTAGGTGAAAAACACAAACAAAAAACCCCTATAAAATTTTCATGTCATTAAATAAACACATGCATAATTGATTGTATTACTTGGACTCATTTTTACTTTAAGCGTGAAAGGGTCTTAACAGGTGGGTGACATCATCATCTTTGTTAAGGATTCATGTTGGGTTCACCATTTTTTTCTGATGAAAATATTGTGAAGCATGATGGTTGATTTCATGGGGTTGATTTCATGGGGTTGATTTTCAAACAATCGCTCACATCAGAATCACTATTTTCAAATAGCTTCCAATGGGATTTGTTTGAGGTGATAAAAACACCCAAAAATTCTATATCCATGATGACTCATAGACCTACTTTCCAAACATAGGTGCCCATTTGGACACTGGGAAAACAATACTTAATAAATCACATTGGTCTAGATGATGGAAGGTTGGACTCATCACTCCTTTTTGAGGGGAATTATTTCCCACTCTGGGACTCCTGTATAGATTTAAGATATGTTCATGAATCCTTCATTGAATCCCAAGTATTACATGGGTCACCCTTGAATTAACAATCAATTATTAGCATGTATGAAATTTAGAATCATTTGTATGTATTTGAGATTCTTAATCAAGGGAGATATCTATATATATATGAGGTTCTCCATCAATGGTACCCTCTTATATACTGATTATAGATTCTTTTGTCATCTTATTATGATGCTGGTTTTGAACAATACAGTGGGGCACTATCGAGAGAATCACCATCTATAGAGATGGGATTTGTTGTGATGTTAGGATCAGACCCATGAGATGGGATTCCTACATATCTTCGTGAGACGAATCAAAACCCACATATTTTGGTGTCACTTAATAGGACACATCATACCTTTTAAATTCATGTGATAAGGAGAAAAGAATGTAGTTTAACATCATGTGAAAAATATGTGTAGAAGAAAGGCGCCTGGTCAAAGTTTGGTGTGGGACTTATGTCAAATCATCCTAGAGAACCTAGAAGGGATATGGATTCCCAATATAAATAATAATTTACTAGGAATGTGGTCCATATATAATAGGGTTGATTTGGGGTGATAGATTTGGAACTTTGGGAGGCTTCCTGTATATCCCATTTGGATAGGAATCAAAGTCCATGTAGTAATTTTGTGATAACCCACACCTATAGAGGCCCTCAAAAGGTTTTTCTCATAGGGGAGTATATCCCTTAGAGAGGATTGGATTAGGGAATACTTATAAGGAGTATTTCCTAGTGATTTGAGATATTTGGTCAGGGATTAATTCAAAGGAGGAAGCCCTTTGGATGAGTATATTGATATGGTTGGGGATTACTCCTAAGGAGGATTCCCTTTGGATGGTTATGATTCAGGGTTATACCAAATAAGAGGCCCATTTTTGAAAGGTTGGGGCTTACACTTAGAATTATTCACTTTGGATGGTTATGATTGGGGATTATACTAAATTGGAATCCCATTTGTGAAAGGTTGGGGCTTATACTTAGAATTATTCCCTTTTAACTAGTATCATGCAGATGTCATGATCATCACCAGCCTCCAAGAATACGTGAGTCATTCTCAGTGTGAGAAACCATAGGAATTGGTGAATATAAGAAAATACACAATCTTATTTTCCCTAAGTTTGGATACATGGACTTAAGGACCCATACCTATGTAGTCCCTCTGAAGTAAGGTGAGAGGGAGATCCAAAAGAATATTCTCTACCAAAACATGCATCTGACCATGAATATTCCATGATCATGGCCTACCTCTAAGCCCACATGAGTCATTATTGAATGTGATACATAAGAGGAAGTCAAATATCTGAAAAACCACATGATTATCCTTCTAATGGTGTAAGAGTCTAGGTTAATAGCACCTCCCTCCCATCGTTATACCCTAAACCCAAAGAGAGAGAGAAAGGGCTTTAAACTTCCCATCTCCCCTCTTATTTTGGTAACCATGATAGTCACGTTTGGAGATCTATCCAGATATAGTCCATGGGTATAGAGAAGGAGGAAGGAATGAATTAAGAGGGATACTATAAGAAAGGATAGGGTATTACTCTAGAGGTATTCCCTAAAATTGGTTTTGGGGGAGGATAGGAGGATATCATTCCATGTCTCCCTGCTTGTAACTGAAGGTCTCTGGTTTTAGAGATGATGAAGTAAGGGAAAGGCCCTAGATCTCATGTCCAAGACTAACAATTCCCTTGCACTGCCTCTAGGGTTGGGGTAATCATAACCAAATTAATTCTACTCACATACACCCTGATGATACTACCCATTAGGTAGAACAAGTGCGGGAAACCTTTGACTAAAGATATGCATACCCAAATGGGAGACACACTGGTGTGCCTCTTATCATGGTTTTTTAAGTACAGAGGATTTGGTGGAGGTTTCTATTTGGTCCCCCTCACATGAGTGATCCAAATAAAGAAGTTCCTTTCAATTAGTGGCTTGGAAGAGGACTCAAAGGAGGCTCATGTAGGTCCTATCTTGGAAAGCAAGGGTTCTTTATGAAAGTCCTGGGATGAGGTGAAAGTGCTTCAATCAAGGTAAATATGAATGTGTAGTCTGGAGATTCCTTGAGAATTAGACCGCCTAGGAAAAAAACTTGGATGATACTTTATCCTAGGAACCATGGTTCTCATTAGGTTTCCATAGATGGGTCTTTCATAGGTCTCTGATTAGGTAAGGTGCCTCATGTAAATGGTTGTAGACTAGGGGGAAGGGGTTCTCGTGTAGGTGTATTTGTATTTCTGACCCTAAAGGGGATTTTATCTCCCTTATCCCCCTTAATTATCTCTTCTATTGTGTTTTTTGAGATACAACTAATAGATTGTGGAGAACCTGGGAGAAGGGGCTTTGCGACTAGAGCTTCAGGGTTTCTTTTGATTTTCTATTCCTAAAAATGAGGAATCCTAGGGTCCTATTTATAGGAAAATAGGGGAACTTGGTCTAATTAGTTACTCCATGTGGTTCCATGGATCGTTTACTCATCATAGGTACCCCATTCATGGGTGGCCATGCTTTAAATTTCATACAGGGGGTTGCAAGATCCTTCTAATGCACAAGGGTGTGCATCTAGGGTGCCTTGGGAAAGTTTATTTGATTCTTCTTTGGTATCTTCACCTCTCTAACATACTTGAGGTTCCCTTCATAATATTTTTATCCCAATTGACAAAACAGAGTGTCAAAACTCATATTTATTATATGATTCATCCTATGTTCATTTCATAGGGTAAGAATACATTTTAAAATCAATTGTTGAATACATTAGGGTTTTTAGTTTAAATTCATACAACTTGGACTAAGTCGGGTGCTAGTTTATGGTCATAGATCTCAGACAAAATGGAAAGATTCTAGTTTAAGGTTGTGATCTTGGACCATGGTTGCAAATAGTTTAATTTCATAATGCTTGGAAATAGATTTCTACAGTTTAAGGTTAGATATCTTTGAATAGATAAATTCATGTGAAGTATTTCTTGACAAACTCTGAATTAGTGGAAGGTGTGATACACTCCCCATCCATGGTAATTAAATAGTATTATCCACTAGAATAGAACTTATGTATAATGTAAATTCCTTACCACTTGGGTTCTAGATTCAGTGTATTTGTTCTAGGTATCATCGATGCTCTGATAGCGAGTACCATATCACCCAGAAGGAAGGAGTGGAGGAGAACCATTTTGTTGAATGATCACACTTCCATTTTTTTGTGTCTCTCTAAGTTATGAAATGCCTGACGTCTATTTTCATAGAGGGATTAAAACTCAGCTATATGGACTTAAACTATTTTATCTGGTGTTTGTTAGTCATAAACAACTATTTAGATTGATAGAAACTAAACCTCAATAAGTAAAACTACCTTTGTTCCATACACTAGGGAGTATAGGATCTCATGGGTGGAATTTTGAGTTGTCATCAGATAGGACCAGAGGGTATTAGAGAGTTTATTGGGCCAACTCTTTTTATTCTATTCCACCATCTTATACAAGATGTAATAGATGGTTTTTTTAACACCTTGATATATCCAATCTTCTTCACATGGTAGCGAGAAGTGTGTTTGGACCAGATGTTATACTTGGAATATAATTTCTCTAGATCAGTAACCTATAAATTAGTGTTGTTGTCTGTGAAAATGGTTTGAGGATCCCCAAATTAATAAATGATGTGATATTTCAAAAATTTAATCACATACTAAGTTTTAAGTTCTTTGATGGGTACTACTTCTTCCCACTTTGAGAATAAGTCTGTTGTGGTCAAAATGAACTTATATTTTCAAGCCATCACCAGTGGTTACGGACCAACAGTGTTGAGTCCCAAAAATTTAAAGGGACAAGAATATTTGGTAGTGTGGAGAATCTATAGTGGTTGATGCACAAAGTTGGTTTAGATCTAACATTCATGACACCTTTTGGATAATTCAATGTAGTCATGGCCCATGATGGGATAAAAGTGCCTCAAACTATGAATTTGGTGGGAGATCTTCAATCATGATTGATGGGATATATAGGATCTAGCATGTACCCTTTACATAATCTGATGTATATCTTCTCCTTAGATACAATAAAGAATAATTCCACTGAACCCACTTCTATAGAGAGTTTTCTAAAGGTTTGGGCCACTCTAAAGGGTAAATTATTTAGAACACTATTTTATTCACTCATTATTGTATCAAACTACTATGATAATTCCATACTGGAGATACACAATAAATTGAGTCATATAATCAGATGTTTCTTTGACCACAGGGGAATTTAAGGGACCTAGCATATAATCATTAGTAGCTAGTTGGTATACCTACTGATTAATGTTATCCTTAGAAGTGGTTGGGTAAATGAACCTCTCATGTGATACATGAATGACTAGGTTATCCTAATCATGTTTTTTGTGGGACATAGCTAATATTTCTAGATAATTGGGTTGGACGTTTTATAATTATGGAACATGTTTCACCTTTGACTAGGTAGAGAACTGGGACATCAGCTGAAAAGTCTATTCTAGTATGGGCACAAGATCTTACATTTTGAATTTGTAGTCACCCTTTATCTTCTTTATGTCTATCTTAGAGTCTCCCTTTACATGTAGATAGGGGACATCAATCTCAAGGGCCAATTCGAGACCAGTGATGAGGGACTAATACTCTGCCTTGTTTTTGTAAGGACCTGGCCCCAGTTACCTAGAGCAAGTACCTTATTTTATTACATTGGTATATAAACAAATAATTCATATTCTGAAGGAATGAATAGTTTAGAAGATTTGGAAAATAAGATACATACATAAGTTCAACATTACAACTTGAAAGGATATACAACATATCAACTTCTTTTGAATCACACATAATCTCCTAGATTATACTTTCAAGTAATTTATAATATACTTCTTCACAACCTGGGGAAAATAAAACATGTGAATGGGGTGAGATAAAATGCTCAGTAAGGGTAAATAATATAGTAGAAGAAAATATAAACATAAACTCTAGACATGATGAATAACTAAAAATGAATGCCTTTAAAAATATACTTGAGCATAATATGGTAGGAATAAAAACTGATTAAATAATGACATAAAACATAACCATGGATATTATACAAGTCTAATAATCACATGGACTATAAATATCTAGTTTCATAATGAGGGAATTAATAATTCTAGACAACTGAAACATATCGTCGAGGCCTTGGCCAAGACATCTGAAAATACTAGGGTAAGGCCTCATCCAAAACCCAATTCTTTTTTGTCTCATGAGACCTATCAATGCATAGAGGGGATATATCAGGCCCCACCTATCACTTTCTAAGTCCAATTCATTCCTCATATAAAAGGTTTTAAACATAAACAACATGAACATATGAAATAACTTTCCCAAATTTGTACACATAAACACTAACCATTATGAGTAATATGGTAAATGGTATAAAGATAGCACATCCATGGTCAAACTGATCATAAACCATTTAATAAAATTTGTTAGATGATAAACATAGGATATTAACCTCAATAAGACATATAATTCAATATAGGTTTTGATATATACAAAAATACTCTATAAATTCATCGAGCGATTTTTAAGAGAAATACACTTTTACTTTGAAAAGAAGTGTTCTTTTGGAAAAATATTTTCATAAAATCAGAAATTAAGAAAGGTAGTTTTTACATGATGAAATTAGTGGTTTGGGAAAAATAATTGTGGCTTAAAACATATTATAGATTTAACTTTAAAATAAGTATGAATTTGATAAATTCCCCTAAATTAGACTTGTATTTCGGGAAGAGTTTTGAAAGATCCTTTTAAAACATGTAACTCTCCATAAAATAAATAATTATTCTTGTTGTTACACATATATATAACATTATCACATAATTTATGATGAGTACATAAGAATGTATAATAATTTCATTGAGGTAAGTAGATAATAAGAGTAACCCGAATGAAAATGGAGGTTCGAGTAGAAAACCCTTACCTTATGTCTGAATATGTTTCACTCTTGAACTTAAGGTCCTAGAATATAGACTTATTAATAACTTAATTAAAAACCTATTAGACATTTATTTGATTTAGTATAATTTTATTAAGTTTATTTATGATAGTTTTTATGGGTTAAGAGATTCAATTTCATCATTTGTATGGAAGTTAATGTAAAATGAGAATTGAATTACAGAATTCATTTTATATGTTATTAATGTTAATATATAAGGTGAAGTGATCATATAAGAAATTTTTTTACTTTTGGTGAGGATGAATCATTAGATAAAATTTTAATGACAAACTCTTGGATTAATTTGGTGTTTTTTTGATCACTGAAAACTCATATTGTTTTATAAATTAATAACATGTGTAAAAACTGATTCTAGAACATTAAATAGGATATATTACATATATTATGATCTTTTTCAACCATAAAAATGGTTTCATGACCAGAATTGAATATGGTAATATAATTTAAAAACCCATCCTCCATGAATGTGATAAATTAACACATCATGGATAGTGTTTTCATTTCTAGTATAAAAGGAGGGGAAAAAAGAAATGATGATGAATTATTCAATTACCATAAAAAAATTCCAGTACATTTAATGTAATAGAGTTATCATAGAAATTAGAGAAAAATAGGTGATGAAAGAAAAATAATTAAAGAAACTTGGAAGAAAATAAAAGAAATGAAAAGAGGAATTTACCTCTTGAATTTATCTTCCTTGAGGGCCTCTTTAGGGGAGAAGATTTGGTCTTTTGAAGATACCAAGGGATGATGGAAATGGGGAGGAGATTGGGAGGATATTTTAGAATAATTTATACAAGGCACAAGGCTTGATAGGAGTGAAGATAAAAGGGAGTGAGGGGTGGTTTTTATAGTGGGGGAGAGGAGTGATTTTTGAATATTTTATTCATTATTTTATTATTTTTTTCAAGACAAGTAATATTGTTGATTATTGCAAAAAAAATAGTAATATGTTCATGTGAGTTCAAACTAAGTGTGATTACATCAGACTTACCTCACCTATGACTCAATAAATCATGTATTTAGCATTTACCGTAAATTACCGTATTTTACTATTCACCAAAAATTCCAGTATTTCAGAAAAAAAAAACCCAAAAATTCACCCTAAATATTTTTTGATGTGTATAATTTAAAAATTAACTCCATTTTATTAAAATAATTTTCTAAATAAGATAAATTTAACTTTTAATAAAATCATTATTTACTTGAAAAATGCTGATTTAAAATTTAAAACTGATTTTATAATACATTCAAAAATTAACTGAGGTCTCATAAAATTATCCGAAAATAATAGGACAACAAAATATTTATTTAGGAATATATTTCATGAAAATTAATTTTATTAATTTATTAATTTATAATTATAATTAAATATTTTTTACTCATAAAAATACCAACACTTAATTATTAATTTATAAAATATTCTATTTCATTTATAAGGTGCCTAAATTTTATTTATACTTTTATGGGTGTGATTACTATTCATAAGGTTCATATTACTATTCATAAGGTTATGATACTATTCATAAGGGTTAAGTTACTACTCACCAAAAAAATGTAAATCAGTCCTATCATACTCTAAATATCTTACTGAATGCAACCTTGTATGTTAGTTTTTTGAAATTTAAAACACATAGGTGTAAAACTTATGTTTACTAGCTAGGTTGTAACAAAGTATTTTTTTTGTAGAGACTTAGTGTTTCATGCATTCAATATTAAATTTATTTTCAAATCCTTTGGGTGTTACATTCTCCCCCTTGCAAAAATTCCATCCTCGAAATTCCAGAATGTTACCTAGTAAAAAGATTTGGGTAGTTATTCAACATAAGCTCATTATTCTCCCATGTTGCTTCTTCAGTTTTATGATTTTTTCAAAGTACCTTTACAAGTCATGACATCTGATTCCTCAACACTTGTTCCTTAGTGTCCAGAATCCGAATATGCTCTTCACAGTAAGATAACTCGGGTTCTAATTTTATACCTTTAGAAGTGAGGATATGTGTTGGGTCTGGCATGTACTTTCTCAAAAATGAGACATGAAACACATTTTTTACTTTAGATAGGCTAGGTGGCATTTCCAAATGATAAGACACTGCTCCAATTCTATCTAAATTTTTAAAAGGGCTAATATTTATGGGGATCAGTTTCCCTTTCTTCCTAAATCTTATAACACCCTTCCATGGAGATACTTTCAAAAAAACGTGATCTCCCACTTGAAATTCTAAATCCTTCATTAAATTATTAGTATAGCTCTTTTCCTACTTTGAACTAATTTGATATGGATTTGAATAGTATTTACCTTCACTATTATTTCCTCCATAAGATCTGGGCCCACAATCTTCCTTTCACCAACTTCATCCCAACATGTCGGTGTATGACATCTCTTTCCATACAGTGCTTCATATGGTTCCATTTTAATACTTTAATGGAAACTATTATTGTAGGAAAACTCCACCAAAGTTAAATACTTATCCCACATACCTTGAAAATCAAGTGATCATGATCTCAGCATGTCTTCTAAAGTTTGGATCATCCTTTCTGATTAGCCATCAGTTTTTGGGTGATAATAATTACTCAAACAAAGCTTAGTATCCAATTATTTCTAAAGAATTTTCCAAAATTTTGATGTAAATCATGCATCATGATCAAAAACAATTGAGACAGTTGCTCCATGGAGTCTCACAACTTCATTGATATAGAGTCGTGCAAGGCGCTCCGGTGGAAAATACTCCCTTATAGAGAGAAAATGTTCATATTTCATAAGTAGATCCATAATTACTCATATTTCATCATTATTTCTTGGATTTTTGGGTAATATAGTGAAAAATCAATGGTGATTTCATCCCATTTCCATGTAGAAATAGGTAGAGGTTGTATTAATCCTCTAGGATGTTGTCGTTCGGCCTTCACTTGTTGATAGACTAAACATCTTGATACATAATCTAAAATTTACCTATTCATGTTATCCCACTAGTAATGTTCCTTCAAATCTCTATACATCTTAGTGCTACCAAGATGTATAGAGAAATTTGAACTATGGGCACCATCTAATAACTCCCTTTTCATCTTAGGTGTAGCTGGAATACAAAGCCTCTTCCCAAATTTTAGAATTCTATCTTCATATATGAAGTCTTGAAACTTCCCATCATTCACATAATTAATTTTATTTTAAATATTCTCATCATCATGATATGAACTTTGAATTCTTTCCAATAAATATGGTTGGGCAACCAATTGAAAAATTAATGATGTTTCAGCTTCTTTAATAATTCCCATGTCTATCCTTACTAGATCCATGAATAAAGGATCCCTTTCAATCCTCATTTTTTTTAAAACTCCATGATCCTTCCTACTCAATGCATCATCTACCTTATTTTTATTTCCTAGTTGGTAGTGTATGGAACAATAATAATCCTTAAGTAGTTCGAGCCATCGTCTTTGCCTCATGTTGAGTTCTTTCTATGAGAAGATATATTTTAGACTCTTGTGATCCATATATATAACACATATTTCACCATAGATATAGTGTATCCATATTTTTAGATCAATTATTATAGAATTAAACTCAATATCATGAGTATGATAGTTTTGTTCGTGAATTTTTAACTACCTTGATGCATAGGAAACAACTCTATCATTTTTTATAAGTACACAGCCAAGTACTTTCTTTGATGCATCACTATATATCACAAACCCATCATTCCCCAATGGTATAGTTAGGATAGGGGCATTCACTAATCTTCTATTTAATTCTTTGAAACATTTCTCACATTATTTTTTCCATATGAACTTAACCCCTTTATGAGTAAGCTTGGTTAACAGGTTGGCTAATCGGGTGAAGTTTTGAATGAAACGCTGATAATAACCTATTAAACCAATAAAACTATGTACCTCAGTTATGTCCGTTGGTGTAGGATTCCTAAAAATCATTTATCTTCATAGGATAAATGGATATTATATAATTAGAGACTAAATTTCTAAGAAAAGAAACTAATTGAATCCAAAATTCACACTTTCTAAACTTCCCATATAATTTATTTCTTCTAAGAGTCTTAAGAATAATGCACAACTGGTTTTTATGATCTTTTTAGATTTTAGAGTATACCAAGATATCATTAATAAATAACATAATAAAGTAATCAAGATATTCTTGGAAAACCCTATTTGTTAGATCTATGAAAATTGAAGGTGCATTAGTCAGTCCAAAAGGAATTATTGTAAACTCGTAATGCTCATACCTAGTTTGAAATGAGGTCTTTGGAATATCTTCCTTCCTCACATGCAACTAATGATATCTAGATCAAAGGTCAATCTTTGAAAAATATCAGGCTCCATGAAGTTGATCAAATAAATTATCAATGTGAGGTATGGGATACTTGTTATTTATTTTTATAGCATTGATCTTCCTATAATCAATGCACAACCTCATAGATCCATATTTCTTCTTAAAAAAAGAATAGGCGATCCCCATAGAGAGACACTAGGGTGAATAAATCCTTCATCACTCAATTCCTCTAGTTTTTTCTTCGGTTATACTAATTCCACAGTGGTCATTCTATAAGGAGTCTTTGATATAGGTATTGAACCCAAAATTAAATCAATAGAGAACTCAACTTCCCACTCTGGAGGATGTTCAGGTAAATCATATAGAAACACATCAACATATTCTTGCACAATAGGTACATCCTCAATTTGAACATTCCTTTCCTCACCCATTGATATTTCATTCTCTTCCTCCCTAAGAATTGAATTCAGTAGAGCTACTGAGGGTGAATCTACATGAGAATTATATGGTGATGCTTCTTCCCTAAAGATAAGGGATTCCATATCATTCTAAAAATTGTAACTTTATTCTTCTTGTAATATATTTTCGCATCATAATTTAAAATCCAATCCATACTGAGGATTATATCAAATTAAATCATGGGTATGATGATAAAATCGGTAGGTAAATAATGTTTATATTCCATAATGGGGACTGCTTGACACATCTTTATTAAAATGATACTTCCCTTAAAAGTTTTGACTGATAACTCCTTTATTAAATCAAATTAGAAATATTTTATTTTATTGGAAAACTGTGAAGATATAAAAGAATGTGATGATCCATAATCAAATAAAGCATTGGATATGTTTTAGGAAATGATTAAAGTACCTTCCACCACATCATTAGGAACTTCAACCTCATTAATTGTGATCACATAAGCTTGGCATTTTTCTCTTAGACTTTTCTGGGGAAAGTTTCCTTAATGCTTAGGAGAATCATTTTCATAATTTCCCATCTCTTTGTAATTGTATAATTAAACATTGGTAGCTTCTTTATTTCCCTTGCAATCACGATATTGGTGGCCCTTTTCTCCACACTTGTAACAGACTCATTTTCCTTTTAAGTAGGATTCCGGGTGTTTCCCTCCACAAGTATCACATGTTGGAAAAATCCCCTTTTTATTCTTCCCTGTATCCATTATTTTCTCCACCACCCTCTTCTTCTCTTGTTTTCCCTTAAATTCATAATACTTGGAGAATTATTTCTCTATATTGATAGCACATGATATGATATCTTCATATGATGAGAATATTTTGGAGACTAGTGCCCATCAGAGGAATGGTTTTAATCCATTAAATAATAGATCAATATTTCTTCTTGGATTATGTATGTAGTCCATGACATACCTCTCTAACCTTGTGAAGTTATATTTATACTTTGAAACATTTTCATCCTCTTTTTTCCTCAGATTTAGAAACTTCCTTTCCATATCAGCTCTTTGTTCAAGAGGGAAGTATTTTTTTAATAATAATTCCTTAGAATCCCTACATTCCATTTCTTATATTTTTCCTCCTCCTTTGTTTTTTGAATTAAATACCACCACTAATCCACATCTATCGATAGATGATAAAGTTCCATGAAACCCTTCTCTCTTTTGTTACATCCCAAAGCAAGAAATATCTTCTTTAAAGAACTTATCCACTGCTCCGCTATGAATGGGTTTGTAATCCCATTGGATGATATATTCTATTGTCGCATAAAGTGGTCTAACATAGCTCCTCCACATTGTGGATCTAGATGCTCCATTCAGGTAAGGTTATTATTCATAACTTTAATCAATTATCCTAGTGTAGTTATAAGTTGATCAATGCCAATCGAATCACCAGATCCAACATCATTATCTTACATTGGATGTCAGTCCCTACATGGGATACGTTCATTCATGTGTTTTATATTCCTTCCACTAGGCGCCATTTATAAATAATGGCATACACTAGATTAGGTTATGAATCATAATCTATAATCTTAACTTAGAAAAATACTTATCATAAATTGAAATCCTATCCATATATAATCTATTAATCATAAACATGGTTTATTTGAAAAAAAATACATTTAATTCCTTCATAATGGTTTGTAAATAAAATTTGAATTCCCCTAAACATATCCCCCAGGAGTGTCAAACCAGGTGCACATTAAGGTCTGTTTTCATGTACCAGGATACCTCAGGTCAAGCCCGAAACTCCTTGTTAGAGTTATTACTCCTAGGTACATCTGTTCTAGAACCATGTCCACTTGTAGTATCCAGGAAAGGATGTATTTACTATAAATATCCACATAATCTATTCCTTACCAAAATTACAGGATGATCTTTTATATTTATCCTCAAAGACTATCTTAGAATTTTGTTCCCTAATATATGTTCTCTAAATCCAGTTTCCAAGTTTTCTACTAAACTTCCTCTAATACCAACTGTAAGGACCTAACCCCAATTTCCCAGATCTGGTGCCTTATTTCATTACATTATCATATAAACAAGGAAGTAATATCCCAAAGGAACAAATAGTTTAGTAGATTTAGAAAACAAGATAGATACATAAGTTCAACATTACAACTAGAAAGGAAATACAACATATCAACTTCTTTTGAATCACACGTAATCTCCTAGATTATCTTTTAAAGTCATTCATAATATAATTCTTCACAACCTAGGGAAAATAAAACATATGAAATGGGTGATCTCAGATGCTCAGTAAGGGTAAATAATATAGCAGAAGAAAATATAAACAAAAACTCTAGTAATGATGAATAACTAAAAATGCATGCCTTTAAAAATATACTTGATCATAATATGGAAGGAATAAAAACTGATTAAATAATTTCATAAAACACAACCATTGATATTATACTAGTATAATAATCATATTTATTATTAATCTTTAGTTTTTATAATGAGGGAATGCATAATGTCGAATAACTAAAACATATCATCGAGGCCTCGTCCAATACATTTGAAAATATAAGGGTAAGGCCTCGGCCAAAACCCAATTTTGTTTTGTCTAATGATACCTACCTATACATATAGGGGATATATAAGGCCCCACCCATCACTTTCTATGTCCAATGCATTCTTCATATGAAAGGGGCTAAACATAAACAACATGAACATATGAAATAACTTTCTCTAATATGTATACATAAACACTAACCATTATGAGTACTATGGTGAATGGTATAAAGATAGAACATCCACAGTCAAATGGATCATAAACCATTTAATACAATATGGTAGATTATAAACATAGGATATATAAAAACCCCCCTTTTTATTTCACACTTAAACATGATTTATTACATAAAAACATTCACTTGATACAACATAGAAGATCGAGAGTTATAGTGTCTTTGGGGATTAGGAACATTACATAACAACTTAGAACATAAAACACAACATCTTTATTGAAAACTTCCTTTACATGACCACTACATTCCCTTGTACTTAGCATTGCATGGGATAACCTGAGGACATGCATAAGAAAAGGGTGACATATAAAGGTTAGTAAGGGAATAAACATGGAATAACATGAGGAATACAATACATATTAGGCAGTAGGAATATAAATGTACTAAAATATAAACATAAACATAAAGGCATGATAAATCATGATAACATAACATGGAGATGTGGCAACAACACTTAACATGGAATTAGCATGAGCCAAGGCTCATTGCACATGGAGCATGAGTAAACCCTCATTGCACATGAATCACAAGTAAACCCTCATTGCACTTGAATTATCATGATTCAACACTCATTGCACATGATGTATCATGATACTATACTTTACCCAATTCATTAGAGCGCTATCAGGGTGCACCCTTCTTAAACATTTCATTTTATGCATAAGTGTGCCACATAGATCATATAACATGGAATCAATCAACATTATAAGTTATTCCACGATTAAGGAATGTGGAATAAATTCATGAAAGTAACATTAAATATTTATATGTACATAAAGGTGAATACCCTTGATAGAGACATGGGTATATTTTTCACTACATAATGATCTTTTCTTGGAAAAACACGGTGCAATTTCGGCAGCATAACGGCATGACATAAGAATTCATAAAAATGGTTAATGAGAGAGAAATTGGTTCCTCATCATATGTAAATTAAATGGAAAGTAAGGGGGTCGTATATATAAATTTCCCAACAAATGTAATGGTATTTAGATACATAATACAAAATAATTTTTTGAATGTAAATTAGAAGAGAGAAATTCCTTACAGAATTTTGGTATGGTAACAGATGTACATGGGAGGCATTTAATGAGAGAGAAATGGGTCTCTGATCATTCAAACATAAATAGGGAATTATGTGGGAGGTGATAAATCATACCCCAACATTTTTAATTGAAAATAAAACGGCATAACAATATTAAGAAACTTGGATAAAAAGAGAAAGGTAGGTCTCCCTTACTTGGAAGTGTGATCCCAAAGGCTTGGGAGGGGCTTGAGAGAGGCTTATTGGGAGCTTGGGAAACCTTGGGAGGATTATAGAGAGAAGAGGTCAGAGGTTTTATGAACTCCTAGGGATTTGAGTGTAGAGGAAGTGGGAGCTTTGGTGGGTTTATATAGGAAAGGAGAAGGAATTCTTTATTATTTAGGTTTAGGACATCTCACATTAAACTTATCAAACCCACAAAACATCCCATGTTTTTTTCCAAAGGGGAGTGGAAAATAATATTTTATAAGATAAATAGCCTAAATTATTAAAATAATAGGTTTGCTTATGTGGAGGTTAGTCACACTCTCAAGGAAATCAATTTAAAAATCTAAAATGTTTTATAAATCTTGGAGGGTCCACTAAATCTTTGTAAAATAAATCAAAAAAACCTAAAATAATATTATTTTAATGGTAAAAAATATATTGTCCTAACATAATGTTTATAGAATTTTATTACATCACTATTGGGTCTTTATAATGTCATAAAACACATTATATATTTAAATGGTATTTAATTTTTACCCAAAAATTCAACCATCTCAAAAAATTATGAAAAATTCACCATTAGATAATTTTGATGTCCTGATTCCAAAAATAATATTAATTTTATCTCTAAATATGTGAATTTTTTACTTTTAAAATAAAAATGACATTTATCGAAAATTCATGGGTTTTGACAAAAACGGCTTTCAAACCTTAATAAAAATTACAATTGTATGCATAAAAATTATATGATCATTTATATTTAATAAAAAGTAATTTATTAATAATAATATTTTATTAAAATATTATTTAATTAAAAATTCCATTAATTCATAAAAATAGATTACTTAGTTGAATATTAAATAAAAATATTATTTGTGCTTTAAAAACTCCTTACAAAGTAACAATAATAAAATGAATGTATAATATTTATACAAAAAAATAATGTACATAGTCATAGTGTTGGGGTCTTGTCACATAACCCCTTAAAACACCCGCATAAGACCTTAGGGTAAGGTGCGCGATGGTGACAGGCTCTTAGGGTGGCTCGAATAACATCGCACGGGTGGTAATCACTATCAACTTCCAATTATCCTGTAGGAGGTTTCATTAAAGCTTCACGTGTTGAAGATCAGCTTGGGCTTGGTCAAGAGTGATTCCCAATGACTCCACCTCCTTTCCAAGCTCTGATAAATGGGCTTTGTATAAGGCAAGTCTACTGGATGAGGCCATCGCTTCCTTTGTTTGAGAAAATTAGATTTGTTAAAGCCCTATATTTATACTAATCATGTGATTACTATTCAGCGACTATATTAGAAACACTCACAATTCTTAATGGTATTTTAAAATCCAAAAAACATAAAACCAATGAAGTTCACATTTTATATAACCATTTTACATAATATTACATATTATTAGATCAAGAGGAATTTTCATTAATGAATGTTTGGGTCGTTACAATATTCCCCCCTTAAGAAATTTTTCCCTTAAAATTTTCTTTTCCCACACTAAAATAGATATGGGTAATTCTTATTCATCACTTCTTCTGATCCCCACATTTCTTCTTTAAACTTGTGGTTTCGCCACAACACCTTGACGAGGGGAATTGTCTTATTTCTTAGAACTTTTTCTCTATGATCTAAGATCTTCACCAGTTTCTCCTCGTAAGAAAGATCATCCTCTAGTTGTACTACCTCTGAAGAGAGTACATGTGAAGGGTCTGTTATGTACTTCCTTAAGAGGGATACATGAAATGCATCATGTACTTTGGACATCGTAGGTGGAAGTTCTAGTTGATAGGTCATAGCCCCAACACGATCAATAATCTCGAAGGGGTCGATGTACCAAGGACTTAACCTCCCCTTCTTTCTAAACCTCATGACCTCCTTCCACGGAGATATGAATAGAAACACCATGTATCCAACTTTGAACTCAAGGTCTTATCGATGGTTATCTACATAACTCTTCTGTCGACTTTGGGATGCCTTGATATGATGCTGAATGGTTTTCACCTTCTCCACCATTTATTCGACCATTTCAGGTCCTAACAGCTTACGCTCACCGACTTCATCCCAACACGCCGGTGCTCTGTACATTTTCCCATAAATGGCTTCATACGGTTCCATTTGGATGCTCGAGTGGAAACTATTATTGTAGGATGATTCAACCAGTGGAAGATATTGGTCCCACCTTCCTTTGAAGTCCATAGAACATGATCTTAATATATCTTCTAGGGTTTGAATAGTTCACTAAGATTGGCCATCAGTTTGAGGATGATAGGCCAAACTGAAGTTCAGTTCAGTGCTTAGAGCATGGTGGAGACTTTTCCAGAACTTCGAGGTGAATCTCAGATCATGATCGGATACAATAGATAGTGGTAATCCATGCAGCCTTACCACTTCTTTAATGTAAATCCATGCAAGTTGATCCAATGAGAAGTCCTCTCGAATCGCGATAAAGTGAGTTGTATTCGTAAGATGATCCACAACATCCCATATAGCATTGTTTCCTCTGTTTGTCCTTGGAATTCTAGTGACAAATTCCATGGTAATGTTCTCCCACTTCCATGTTGGTATGGGTAGTAGTTGCATCATCCCCTTATACTTTTGCCTCTTAGACTTTACTTGCTGACATACCAGGAACTTTGATGTATATTCAGCAATCTCCATTTTCATATTGTCCCACCAAAAGTTTTCTCGGAGATCTTGATACATCTTTGTGCTCCCCTGGTGAATAGAGAAGGTAGAGTTATGTGCATCATTCAGAAGATCCTTCTTTATCTCTGGATTATATGGTACACGTAATTATGACCCAAATCTCACAATTCCATCCTTGTCAACCATGAACTCTGAGGATTTCCCATTTTTGATATCTTCCACCCTTTTCAGAATTTCTACATCCTTTATTTGACCATCCTTTAACCTTTCCAAAAGAGACAGTTGATCAATCATTTGTGAAATTATTGATGATGTTCCCTTCCTTATGATTCACATGTCTATCTTAAACAAATCTAAGAAGATTGGATCCTTCTCAATTCTCATTAATGATAGAATCATTGGGTCCTTTCTACTTAGAGCATCTGCCACCTTGTTCTCTTTCCTAGGGTGGTAATGGATTGAGCATTCATAGTCTTTGATCAGCTCTAACCATCTTTATTGGCACGTGTTCAACTCTTTCTGTGTGAATATATACTTAAGGATTTTTTGATCAGTATATATCTCATACTTCTCCCCATAGAGATAATGCCGCCAGATTTTCAATACAAATATCACAGCTGCCAACTCCAGATCATGTGTGGGATAGTTTTGCTCATGGATTTTCAGCTGCCTTGAGGCATAGGCTATCACTTTATCATTCTGCATCAACACACAACCCATTCCCTTCTTCAAAGAATCACTACATACCACAAAAAAGTTCTCCACTCATGGGTAATGTGAGCACGGGTGCAGTGATAAGCCTCATTTTCAACTCCTTGAAGCTCTCTTCGTATTCATCACTCCAAGAAAACTTTACTCCCTTCTGAGTTAGTTTGGTAAGAGGGTTGGACAATCGTGAGAAATTTATCACAAATCGTCGATAATATCCAGTTAACCCCAAGAAGCTACGGATATTTGTTATCAATATTGGCCGCAGCCAACCCTCTATTGCAGCTATCTTGGAGGGATCCATAGATATACCATTTCTTGTGATGATATGGCCCAAGAATGATACCTCCTTCAACCAGAACTCACACTTGTTGTACTTTTCATATAGCTTCTCTTTTCTAAAGGTCTCTAATATAGTTCTTAGATGCTCTTCATGATCCTCCTTGGTTTTCAAGTATATTAGAATATCATCTATAAAGACTACCACAAATTTGTTAAGGTAATATCTAAAGACTCTATTCATCAAGTCCATGAAGATTTCTAGATAATTAGTGGGTTTGAAAGGCATTACTATGAATTAATAGTGCCCATATCTTGTACGAAAAGCAGTCTTGGGGATTTCTTCCTTCTTCACCCTTACTTGATAATATCCCGACCACAAATCTACCTTGGAGAAGTATTGTTCTCCACGCAGCCGATCAAAAAATTCATCAATTCGTGGAAGAGGATACTTGTTATTTATAGTGATTTTGTTGTGATCGCGATAATCAATGCAAAGGCTCATTGACCCATCCTTCTTCTTGACGAAGAGGACTGGTGCACCCCATGGTGAAGCACTTGGGTGTATAAACCCTTTATCCAGATTCTCCTGTAGTTGTTTCTTCATCTCCTCAAGCTCCATAACATCCATTCTATATAGATTCTTGGATATTGCCAATTCCCCAGTTATAAAGTCAATTGATAATTCAACATCTCTTCTAGGAGGGAGACCAGGAAATTCCTTGGGAAACACTTCATTGAATTCCCTCACAATAGGCATGTCTTCAAGGATGGTTGCTTCCTTAGACTCAATCATCTGAGATAGATACATGTTCTTATAGGGAAGTAATATCCATGCTTAAGATGATGGAACTAAATAATATTCATCCACCTCCTTGAACTTGTATAGAATCAGGGGGTCGATTCTCCACATGGAGAGTTATTTCCCTCTCACAGAAATTTATGTTAGCTCTATATAAGGAAATTCAATCCATGATGAGGATTGCATCAAATTCCACCATAGGGAGTATGATGAGGTTTTCCAGGAAGTTCAATCCAAAAATTATGATAGGGGAGGAGTTATATTCATGGGATGCAATGATTTCCCCATTTTTCTTACTCACCGACATCTTTACTTTCATGATTTGTGGTGGTGTTGGAATTGTTCTACTAAACTTTCGGGATATAAAAGAATGCGTAGAACCTGAATAAAAAATTATTTTCTCTATTCTTGAATTAATAACTAGCGTACCTATCACCACTTTATTTTCGGGGTTCACTTCGGCAGTATTGATGGAAAAATATCACCCTTTATGACTTGGAGGTTGTTGGTTGCCTCCAAAAACCCTTGGATTAGGGCACTAATTTGCAAGGTGCCCTGGTTCTTTGTAGTTGAAGCAATGAACAATGCATTGAGGTTTGAATGGAGCATTCCTCTCCTCTTTAGCAACAATGGGTTTTTCTTGTCGATGGTTAATGGCTAGGTGCCCTTCTCTTCCACACCTAAAGTATTTCCTCGTCCCCTTCAAGCAATTTCCAGGATGCTTCTTTCCACGCTTTTGGAAAGTGGGGTGCTGTATTTTCTTAGCATCGTTGGATTTATCCATCAGACCTTCATAATTGAAGTCCACCTTACACTTTTTATCCCCATGATACCCCTGAGATTATCCAATCTCTATTTTGATATTGAGGGAACATCGGACAATTTCCTCATAGCTGTCGAAGTCACGGATCGCCAGGGCTTTCTGCAGGCTAGGTTTCATCCCACCAAAGAAGCAGTCAACCTTGCATTCGGGGGTAATGAAAAAGTCGGAGGCATATCAGGCAAGCCCTATGAAGTTTTCCTCGTATTCTATGACAGATTTGTTGTCTTTTTTCTTGAGGGCAAGGAAGTCCCTTTCCATCTTAAGTTGGAGGGTGCACGGAAAATATTTATCGAAAAACATTTTCCAGAAATACTTCCATTCCAACACCTTGATCTCCTCCTTAGGCTTCATATTTTTTATTAATTTCCACCATTGATTGGATTCACCCTCCATACGACAAGCAGCTAGAAGAACCTTCTCTTATTCGGAACATTGAAGGATGGAGAAGATCCTTTCAATGGAGTTGATCCATTGTTCGGTGATTGAGGGATCAGATGATCCATTAAAAGTAGGAGGCCTTTGTCTCATGATACTTTCGATAGTGACATGTTCTTTCTTAGGGGGGTTGAACATTCCTCTTGACCCATGTTTCTATTCAATTCTTGAGTTAACTGGGAGAGTATCATGACAAATTTCGCGATTCCTGCTCCCATCGGATTGGGGATCTCATTAGAACAGTCATCGCATTGATCTTCACATCAGTTGTTAGCCCAAGTCCTCTTATTAATAACTATTGGATGAAATAAAAGGAAATTTAGGGGTAACACATAAAGGGTAATCCAAAGACAAAAACGGATGACTTGTAAATTACTTTTATTTTCTTAACTTATGAATCTATAAGATTCAATCTATGTTATCGATGATCAACTTTATAACATGTATTCTTAGAGGAATTTTTTTTTTAATTCCCTTAATAATGGTTCATACTAAGCTTGTTAATTTATCAAATAATATCCCCCAGAAGTTTCTTAACCAAGAGTGTAGAAAGGCCCATTTTTGTGTACCAAGATACCCTAGGTCAAGCCCGAAACACCTTGTCAGAATTTTCACTTCTAGGTACATATGTGCCAAAGCCACCTCTACCTGCTCATATCCAGAAATGGATGTATTTTCTTGATAAACCACTTACTCAATACTCACCAAAATTTAGGAATGTTTTTATTATACTTAGTCTTATTCCTAAGGTTTTCACTAGGGTTTTCTAATCCTAATCCCAAAAATAACTAAACCTGCCTCTGATACCAACTATAACAACCCTGCTTTTTATTTCACACTTAAACATGATTTATTACATAAAAACCTTCACTTGATACAACATAGAAGATAGAGAGGTCTAGTGTCTTTGGGGATTAGGAATATTATATAACAACTTAGAACATAAAACACAACATCTTTATTGAAAACTTCCTTTACATGACCATTATATTCACTCGTACTTAGCATTGCATGGGATAACCTCAGGTCATGCATAAGAAAAGGGTGAGCTATAAAGACCAGTAAGGGAATAAACACGGAATAACATGAGTAATACAATAAATTTTAGGCAATAGGAATATAAATGGAGTGAAAGAGAAACATGAACATAAATTCATGATAAATCATGATAATCATAACATGGAGATGTGGCAACAACACTTAACATGGAATTAGTATGAGCCAAGGCTCATTGCACATGGAGCATGAGTAAACCCTCATTGCACATGAAGCACGAGTAAACCCTCTTTTCACTTAAATTAGAATGATTCAACACTAATTTCACATAATTTATCATGATATTATACTTTATCCAATGCATTGGATCGCTATCAGGGTGCACCCTTCTTAATCATTTCATTTCATGCATAAGTGTGCCACATGGATCATATAACATGGAATCAATCAACACCATAAGTTATTACATGATTAAGGAATATGGAATAAATACATGAAAGTAACATTCAATATGTATATGTTCATAAAGTTTAATACCCTTGATAGAGACATGGGTATGGTATTCACTACACAATGATCTTGGCTTGGAAAAACGTGGTGCAATTTCGGCAGCAAAACGGCGTGGCATGAGAATTCATAAAAATGGTTGATGAGAGAGAAATGGGTGTATCATCATATATACATGAAATATACTGTAAGGTGAGGTCATATAGATACATGTCCCAAAAAAATTAATGTAATTTAGATACGTAATACAAAATAATTTCTTGAATGTAAATAAGGAGAGATAAATTCCTTACGGAATTTCGGCATGGTAACGGCTGTACATGGGAAGCATTTAATGAGAGAGAAAGGGGTCTCTAATCATTAAAACATAAATAGGGTAGTATGGGGGAGGTGAAAAATCATACCCCAACATTTATAATTAAAAATAAAAGAGCATAACAATATTAAGAAACTTGGATAAAAAGAGAACGGTAGGAATCCCTTACTTGGAAGTGTGATCCCAAAGGCTTGGGGGGGGGCTTAAGAGAGGCTTCTTGGGAGATTGGGTGCCTTTAGAGGATTATAGAGAGATGAGGGAAGAGGTTTTACGAACTCTAAGGGATTTTAGTAAAGATTAATTGGGTTCTAGGGCGGGTTTATATAGGAAAGGAGAAGGAATTCTTTATTATTTAGGTTTGGGACACCTCACATTAAACTAATCAAAACCACAAACCATCCCATGGTTTTTGCCCATGGTTTTTGAAAAAGGTGATTGGAAAACAATATTTTATAAGTCCAATGGAATAACTTCTTAAAATAATAGGTTTTCTTATGTGGAGGTGAGTCACACTCTCAAGAAAATCAATTTAAAAAGCTAAAATGTTTTATAAGTCTTGGAGGGTCCACTAAAGCTTTTTAAAATAAATCAAAAAAACCTAAAATCACATTATTTTAATGGTAAAAAATATATTGGACGAACATAATGTTTATATTATTTTATTATATCACTATTGGGTCTTTATGATGTCATAAAACAAATTATATATTTAACGGTATTTAATTTTTACCCAAAAATTCAACTGTCTCAAAAAATTATGAAAAATTCAACATTGGATAATTTCGACATCCTGATTCCAAAAATAATATTCATTTTATCTAAATAATTTTCTAAATATGTGAATTTTTACTTTTAAAATAAAAATGACATTTATTGAAAATTCATGGGTTTTGACAAAAACAGCTTTCAAACCTTAATAAAAATTACCATTGTATTCATAAAAATTATTCGATCATTTATATTTAATAAAAAGTAATTTATTAATAATAATATTTTATTAAAATATTATTTAATTAAAAAATCCATTAATTCATCAAAATATATTACTTAGCTTAATATTAACTAAAAATATTATTTGTGCTTTAAAAACTCTTTACAAAGTAACAATAATAAAATGAAGGTATAATCTTTATACAAAAAAATAATGTACATAGTCCTAGTGTTAGGGTCTTGTTACATAACTCCTTAAAACAACCGCATAAGACCTTAGGGTAAGGTGCGCAATGGTGACAGACTCTCGAGGTGGCTCAGATAACATCACCCAGGTGGTAATCTCTATCAACTTCCACTTCTCCCATAGGCGGTTCCATTCAAGCCTCACTTGTTAAAGCTCAGCTTACTCTTGGTCAAGAGCGAAACCCAATGACGACACCTCCTTTCTGAGCTCCGAAAAATGGGTTTCGTATAGGGAAATTCTACTGGATGAGGTCATCGCTTCCTTTTTCAAGTAAATTGGATTTATTAAAGCCCTATATTTATACTAATCATATGATTACTTTTCAATTATTATATTAGCAATGGTCACAATTCTTAATGATATTTTAAAATCCAAAAAACTTAAAACCAATGAAGTTCACATTTTATATAACTATTTTACATAATAATACATTTAATTAGATCAAGATAAATTTTCATTAATTAAATTTTGGGTTGTTATAGGATATTAACCTCAATAAGATATATAATTCAATATAGGTGTTGAAATAGACAAAAATACTCTATAAATTCATCGATAAATTCTTGAGAGAAATATACTTTTACTTTGAAAAGAATAGTTATTTTGGAAAAATAGTTTCATAAAACCATAAATTAAGTAAGGTTCCTTTCATGATGAAATGAGTGGTTTTATAAAAATAATTTTGGCTTAAAACAGATTATAGAGTGAACTTAAAAATAGTTATGAATTTGATAAATTCTCTTGAATCTAGCTTGTATTTTGGGAAGAATTTTGAAATATCCTTTTAAAACATGTAAATACCCATAAATTAAAGATGTATTCTTGTTGGTACACATATATAGAACATTCTCATATAATTTATGATGATTACTTAAGAATATATAATAATTTCATTGAGGTAAGTAGAGAATAAGAGTAACCTGAATGAAAATGGAGGTTCGGGTAGAAAACCATTACCTTATGTCTGAATATGTTATTCTCTTGAACTTGAGGTCCTAGAATATTAAATTAGAATTATTAATAACTTAATTAAGAATCTATTATACATGTATTTTATTTATTATAATTTTATTAAGTCTATTTATGGTCGTTTTTATGGGTTAATATATTCAGTGTCATCATTTGTGAGTGCTCGTTTCATTAGTTTTCGTGGTCTGATCATTTGTATAGAAGTTAATGTAAAATGAGAATTGAATTATAGAATTTATCTTATTTGTTATTAATTATAATATATAATTTTAAATGATCATATAATAAATTTTTTTACTTTGGGTGAGGATGAATCATTAGATAAAATTTTAATGACAAATGCTTGGATTAATTTGGTGGTTTTTCAATCACCACAAACTCATATTGTTTTATAAATTAATAACATGTGTAAAAAAATTATTCTAGAACATTAAATAGGATATATTACATATATTATGATTTTTTTCAACTATTAAAATGGTTTCATGACTATAATTGAAGATGGTAATAGAAGTTGAAAACCTGTCGTCCTTGAATGTGATAAATTAACACATCTCGAATGGTGTTTTCATTTCTAGTATAAAAGGAGGGGAAAGGAGAGATGATGATGAATTATTCCATTATAATTACTAAATTATAGTAAATTTAAGGTAATTTATTTATCTTAACCTTTGGATGAAAGGAGGTGAGGAAATAAAAATAAATAAAGGAACTTGAAATAAAATAAAAGAAATGAAAAGAGGAATTTACCTCTTGAATTTATCTTCCTTCAGGGCCTCTTTAGAGGAGAAGATTTGGACTTTTGTAGAGACCAATGGCTAATGGAAGTAGTTAGGATATTGAGAGGATATTTTATCATAATTTAGATAATGCACAAGGATTTATAGGAGTGAAGAGAAGAGGGAGTGATGGGTGGTTTTTATAGTGGAGGAGAGGAGTGATTTTTTAATTTTTTATTCGTTATTTTATTATTTGGCTCAAGAAAAGTAATAGTGTTTATATTGTGAAAAAAAATAGTAATAAGTACATGTGAGTTTTAACCAAGTGTTATTACATTATCCTTACTTCACCTATGACTCAATAAATCATGTATTCATCATTTATCATAAATTATCGCATTTTACTATTCACCAAAAATTCCAGTATTTCAGAAAAATCCAAAATATTCACCCTAACCATTTTTTTATTTTTAGAATTAAAAAATGAACTCCATTTTATCAAAATAATTTTCTAAATAAGAGAAATTTAATTTTTAATAAAATCACTATTTACTTGAAAAATATAGATTTTAAATTTAAAAATGATTTTATAATACAATTAAAAATTAAATGAGGTCTCATAAAATTATCCTAAAATAATAAAAAAAATATTTATTTAGGAATAAATTTCATGAAAATGAATTTTATTATTTTATTAATTTAAAATTGTAATTAAATATTTATTACTCACAAAAATACAAACACTTAATTATTAATTTATAAAATATTCTACTTCATTAATAAGGTACCTAAATTTTATTTATACTTTCATGGGTATGGTTACTATTCATAAGGGTCGTATTACTATTCATAATGGTATGTTACTATTCATAAGGGTCAAGTTACTATTCACCAAAAAATGTAAGTTGATCCTATCATACTCTAAATATCTAACTAAAAGCAACCGTGTATGTCAGTTTTTCGAAATTCAAAACACATAGATAGAAAAATTATGTTTATTGGATAGGTTGTAACAAAGTGGTGTTTTGTAGAGACTCAGTGTTTCATGCATTCAATATTAAATTTATTTGCAAATCCTTGGGGTGTTGCATTTTTTGGTATAGCCTTTATATAACATGAATGAGTATGGAAGGATAAACTATGCAGAAGTGATGAAGAGTACCCCCAGGCCTACCCTATTGAGTTTATGGTTTTTGAGCCTTCTAACAACTAGACTTCGGGATTCACTATCAAGATGAATCTACCAACATGGCGTAGACTAATACACTGAGAGAAAGGCTTCATCTGGGAACTCTATGGATAGGGATAGTTCCTCATGGGTCTAGTGCATAGACAGGAAGTCTTCCAGTTCTTGGACCTTGATGTATTTCTATGGGAAAAACTTGATGTCAAACTGTTAGAGGATTACCTCCCAGCGTGCCAATCACCCTGTTAGCATGGGGAGATTGAGGATATATTTCAACGGGTCAACACGGGAAACTAGTTGTATGTAACACTCTGACCCCTCTAGACCGGAGCCGATGCATTACTTGTTATATTGGCATGGTTAGAAGGAATTAAAATCCCAAAGGAATGATCAGTTTAGTAGTCTTGAAGAAACTAGATACATAAATGTAACTCAAATTACATTGGAAAAGGTTACAAAATACAATACATAACAAAAACTAAAAATTGCATCCACAGAAACACAATGAATGATCTCCTCTTCATCACCCGTTGAAGGTAAAAATGAAAGGGTTGAGCTCAAATGCTCAGTAAGGGTTACAAATGGTGGAATCATGAATCAATAATAACTGAATTGTAAATAATTTGAAAAAATCAACATGGCATGGTGAATAAATGAAAAAAATCACGCCATTAATAAACTGAGAATGAAACTGCATCCATAGATTTTGACACAGTGAAAACCTCATGGATAGTAATAACTGATAATGAATAAAGAGAATTCTTATTAACTAGAAGTCATGTATCTGGAACATGATACCATAGTACCGTTAAAACAGTTTATTTTTGTGGGTAGAAACCCGTCTGATTTTTGGAAACAAACTCGAAGGGTTTGTCGCCAACTGATTTGTCTCATTAGACCTACCGATGCATCGAGGGGCTATAGTAGGCCCCACCCACCACTTCATATCCAAATCATTCTTTATACATTTATTCAATACAATATAATTATTCCTTTTCAATATCCGTATAGAGTAGGGTATACGAATTCATCAATATTTCCATAGTTAAAATAACTTTCCAAATAAACACCGTATGTAAAATGGTATACGGTTTAGAAAACAAACATATCCATGATATGAGATTATGGATATGTAATATAAATATATTTTCAAATGAAAATCAATCTCAAATGGGTAGTCTGTACACCACATAAGTATTATTAGGTGCACAATAAAAATTTAGTCACAATAAAATAGTAGTTGAGACAAAGTCTCTTACCACAATGTAATTGGTAGAATCATACAACCAGAACTTAATAACCCTCAAATGAGTCATTTAATACCATGAATATAAATATAATAATGTTATTATATATCAAATGTAAGTACACATATACCACATACAAGAAATAATTAGTGAACAATGGAAATCTCACAGAAATGAAAGTGAGATGAGAAACCCCTTACCTTTTGCTCGAGTGTGTTCTTTATTTGTTTTAATGACCTGAATAATCAAATTTATATTCATTAATTAATAATTCAATAACCTCCTATACATGTAATTGATTTAGTATAACCTTATTAGGTTCATTCATGTCCCTTTTAAAGGGTTTAAGAGGTTCAATTTTATTATTTTGGAAGCATTTTCTTCCTTGGTTTTCAGGATTCGTTTACTTACTTTCATGAATGGAAGTTCATTTAAAATGTGGTTAAACGTCCATATTTATTAATATATATTATTTGTGACATTAAATAGATATAAATTATCTTATAATTATTTTGGTTTATATACTTGAGGATGAATCATTAGTTAAAAGTTATTGATAAACACTTGAATTAAGCTTGGTGGTTTTGTGAACAATGAACTTGTTTTGTATTATTATTCCATATTATGATTGTGTAGGGATTCTAGAACATTAATGAGATTAAATAAATATATTATTATCTAGTTCAACCATAAAAATGGTTTCATGACCATAATTGGACATGGCAATGAAAATTGAGAACCAGTCGTCCTTAAGTGTGATAAATTAACACATCTCGGACGGCGTTTTCATTTTTAGTATAAGAGGAGGGGGAAAAAGAGATGATGATGAAATATTCCATTAGAATAATATAATTCTATTTCATGTAAGGTACTAGAATTATCATAGCATTTGGATGAAATGAGGTGAGGAAATAAGTATAAAATAAATGTAGCACCCCAAACATTTTACGGTATGTTTCTCTTAAATACATTCTATTCATCACTATTTTCCTTTGAAACAACACTAGGTTATTTAGGAGATAGTCAAAACTTAGCCATTAAATATAAATTTTCCACTTCTATGTTTTGAATTTCGAAAAATGGTCATCTAGAGTTGTGATCAGTAAGTCATTTGGAGTCTGATAGAACAAACTTGATTTTTTGTGAATAGTAACATACCTTTATGAATAGTAATATGAACCTTATGAGTAGTAAATAATATTATTATTTTATTTTCTTAAGGTAATAAGATAATGAGATCTTAATTAGTTTTTCAATGATAAATAAAACTAATTACACCTTTAAGATTGTTATTTTTCAAATTAACTATGACTTTATTTAAAAATTAAATTAATAATATTTAGAAAATTAATTTTGAAAAATGGAGTTCATTTTCTAATTCTACACATCGAAAAATGGTTAGGGTAAATTTTTGGGATTTTTCTGAAATTCTAGATTTTTTTATGAATAGTGAAATATGATAAAATACCGTATATACAAATTATCAGTTAAATACACTATTTATGACATCATAAATGATATAAGGTCACTTGGTTCGAACTCACATGTACTTATTACTATTAGGGGTCACATGAAACAACACTACTGGTTGTCTTGAGGGAAATAATAAAATAACACTACTACAAATACGGCCTTTATCAGCGCTAAAAATGGCCTTTATCAGTGCTAGAAAAAGCACTGATAAAGCCAGCGAAGATAAAGGGGGGGTCCCCTTTATCAGCGCTTCCTTTATCAGTGCTTTCTTTATCAGCGCTTTCTTTTTAGCGCTGATAAAAGTTTAAAAAATTAAAAAAAAAATTAAAAAAAAATTAAAAAAATACTGCGAATCGGGTGGGCTTTTATAATGCTTGAGCCCCCCATTTTACAGTGCTTTTCTGCCCCTGTACCACACACCCCACGCACCCCCTTCACCCTTTAACAGCGCTTGCTGCTATATTCCCCCATGCGCGCGCGCCCCTGCCTCCCACAGGATTTGAACTCGAGATCTCCCCCCTGCGCGCTTAAGCCTTTACCACTACTCTATTTTGATTTGTCTTCCAATTCATGATATCTCTCTCTATATATATATATATATATTTAGTTATATTTATTCGTATACTAATATATATTTATATTAATATATATATAGTTATATTATAATATATATATATAGTTATATTATAATATATATATATAGTTATATTAATATATATATATAGTAATATTAATATATATATATATAGTGATATTAATATATATCTATATCTATATATATATATATATTTAGTTATATTTATTCGTATAGTAATATATATTTATATTAATATATATATATAGTTATATTAACATATATATAGTTATATGAATATATATATATATAGTTATATTAATATATATATAGTGATATTAATATATATATTTATAGTAATACTAATATATATATGTGTAGTTATATTAATATATATATATATAGTTATTAGATTAATATATATATATATATAGTTAGATTAATATATAGGTATATAAATATTCATATATTTGTATTTTAAATAAAATGGATGTTAGTTATTATTTATATAAAGCTAATATATTTTATATGTAAATATATTTTATTATTTATATTTATAATTAAATTTTTAGGTGTGAATATATAAAAAATATGAATATATTGTTATATTTTTTATTATAAATAACAGTGCATTATAAAAAAGGATGAAATTTCAAAGACATAATATCAATATGAATGTAATACCTTGGAATAAATTTAGACCCCGCCAAAAAAAATCCAATAATACCCCCTTAAACGAGGGTGAAAATCCACAAAATGTTAAAAAATCGGGGTACCCCGACAAAAAACTCAGTTTTGGAGGCCTTCTGGGCCTCTTTTGGCCTCGAAAATCCATTGACCGGGGCCCTCCTAGGTCACAGCGACGTAGAGCTCACCGCAGGCTTTGATTTGATATGTGGTAGAGCTCAAACGGACACCCGGATCAAAAGTTATGGCCGTTTGAAGTTTGAGTTGCGTTTTCAACATATTTTGGATCTTTTTTTAAATTTTTTAATTTTTTTAGTCTTCAAATTGTTATTAAATGACTATTACTCCATAATGATTATCAAATTATTAATTAAAAATATTTTTTTAATTTTTTAAGAAGCCATTTTCATTAAATATCTTATATATTAAGTATAATAAGTGTAAATGTACATTTATACTTATCTAAAATATATTTAAAAATTATATATTATATTTATATAACAATATAACTATATTTATATATTAATATATTAATTTTTTTTTTTGAAGCCGACCCTTTATCAGCGCTAAAAAAAGTGCTGATAAAGGGGGGTCCCTTTATCAGTGATAAAAAAAAGCGCTGATAAAGGGGGTCCCTTTATCAGCACTTTTTCGTTAGCGCTGATAAAGGGGGGGCGCTGCGAAAAACTGTTTTTGTGGTAGTGTAATGAATTAAATATTCAAAATTTACCCCTCTCCTCCACTATAAAAACCCCTCACCACTCCCTCTTATCTTCACTCTTCTAAGCCTTAAAGCTCCTCAAATTTCTTCCCAAATACCCTTCCCTAGTCACTCCCCACAACCAGGAAGCTCTTTTTCTTTCCAAAATACCAAAATCCCTTCCCTTAAGGAGGTTCTCGAGAAAGTTATTTCAAGAGGTAAAACACAATTCTTTTTCTTTTAGTTTCATTTGAATTTATCATCATTTGTTATCCTCTCCTCACCTCCTCTGTCCAAATGATCATGATAACTCCAGTATCATCTATATACTGGATTTATATCATGTGAATGGAATAACCATCATCAAAATTCTTACTCCCTCCCTTTTATTTTTATACACGAAATCAACGTCCATGGGGTTCCAATTTATAACCTTTGTGGATGACGAAGTTTCGTTCTTCAATATTTCCTTAATTATTGTTCATGAAACCATATTTATGGTTGAAATAGGTCATAATATATGTATTTTATCTTGATTAATGTTCTATAATCTTTACACATACATAATATGGAATAATAATACAAAACAAGTTTATTGAGCACAAAACTACCAAGCCAAATTCAAGCGTTTATTTTTTAACTCATCGAATGAGTCATCCTCATGGTATATAACCAGAATCATTAAAAGATCATTTATATCTCTTTAATGTCACTAATAATTTATATTAAAAATTCTGTATTTTTAACCATATTTCAAACCAACTTCCATTCATGAATACAAGTAAACAAATCATGAAACCAAGTAAGAAAATGCTTCCAAAACAATAAAATTGAATCTCTTAAACCCATAAAAAATGAAATTAATGAACTTAATAAAGTTATACCATATCAATTAAATGTTTATTAGGTTCTTGAATTATTAATTAATGAATCTAAATTTGATTATTCAGGTCATTAAGAACAATCAAGAACACCTTCGACCATAAGGTAAGGGATATCTTAACTCAATTTCCATTTATTGAGTTACACATCTATGTCATTGGGTTTTGTCTTTCCAATAATATGTGTGAATTACCTCTGATTGTTTTATAATTTATATCCACTTATATTTTTTGGATTTTTATTTGTCACACATAAATATTTCATTGATTTATCGTCACTCTAATGACACAATCTTTGTAAGGGATCCTCTCTCTCACTTTTGTTCAAGAATCTCCCCTATGTTGTGCTCTTTTATTTTTAATACCTAATGATGGGGTATGTTTTCTCACCTTACCCATACTTCCCTTATGAAATATAAATAATGGGATAACATTTTACCTCTCATTAATCCCTCACAAGAACACTCGTTACTATGCTGAAATGTTTGTAAGAAGTTTCTCATCTCACTTTCATTTCTGTGAGATTTTTATTGTTCATCACTTATTTATTGTATGTGGTATATGTGTTCTTACATTTGATATAGAATAACATTATTCTCTTTATATTATTGTTATTCAATTATTCATTTGAGGGTTATTAAGTTCTGGTCATATGGTTTGACCGATTACATTGTGGTAAGAGACTTTGTCTCAACTACTATTTTGTTGTGACTAACTTTGTATGGTGCACCTAATAATCCTTATGTGGTGTACCTACTGTCCATTTAAGATCACATTTAATTTTGAAATTATATTTTTATTAAATATTCATGATCTCATATCATGGATATGTTTTTTGTCTAAACTGTGTACCATTTTACATACGGTGTTTATTTGGAAAGTTATTTTAATTATGGAAATATTGATGAATCTGTATACTCTACTCTATACGGATATTGAAAAGGAATATTGCTCTTGTATTGAATCAATGTATAAAGAATTATTTGGACATGCAGTGGTGGGTGGGGCCCGCTATATCCCCTCGATGCATCGGTAGGTCTCATGAGACAAATCAGTTTGGAGACAAACCCTTCGAGTTTGTTTCCAAAAATCAGACGGGTTTCTACCCATAGAACTAAACCATTTTTATGGCATTATGGATTTATGTTCAAGATACATGATGTCAAATTAATAAGAATTATCTTTATTCATTATCAGTTATTATTATTATCCGTGAGGTTTTCACTATGACAAAATCTATGGATGCACTTTCATTCTCAGTTTATTAGTGGCATTAGTTATTCATTTATTCACTATGCCATATTGATTATATCAGATTGATTGTGATTCACTTATTATTGTACTCATGATTCCTATATTTGTAACCCTTACTGAGAGTTTGAGATCACCCCTTTCATTGTTTACTTTCAATAGGTGACAAAGAGGAGATCGTTTATTGAGTTCTTGTGGATGCAGTTTTTAGTTTCGTTATGTATTATATTTTGTAAACTTTTCCAATGTAATTTGAGTAACATCTATCTATCTAGATTCTTCGAGACTACTAAACTGATCGTTACTTCGGGATATTTCATTCCTTCTAACCATTCCAATATCACAAGTAATGCACCATCTCCAGTCTAGAAGGGTCGGGGTGTTACAGGAAGAAACTCAAAATAATAGAAAAATTGAGAAATCTCTTATGAAAATTCAGCAGCCTAACGGCGTCACCTAAAATTGCATAAAATATTTTGATGATAGAAATGGGGTATCTCATCACTCATAAATAATATGGGAAGTAATTGGAATATGGAATGACATATCCCAACATAGTCCAATTTAAAATAAAAGAGAAAACATAAATGAAAGTTTTAAGAAAATAGAAGGGTGGTTGATTCTCTTACCTTGTAGAGTAACTCCTAAAACTTGAATGTTGGGACCTTGGGGGTTTTATGAAACCTTGGGAGGACTCCTAGGGAGATAATACCACTATATATTTTAGGATATTGAGTTTGGAATTAAATAAGATGAAGGGGGTGAGTGGGTATTTATAGTAATTAAGAGGGAGTTTTTTATTAATTAAAAGGGACACCTCATTAGTGGTTTTTTGAAAAAACATGGGCTTGCCCATGGTATTTGCCCGTGGTTTTAGCCACTTGGGACACCTAATGTCATACTTTACTGTAAAAAAGTCGACCATACTTTTATATTAAATTATTACATCATTATGATGTCATTAAACTACCGAAAACTCAAAACTGTATTTTTACTATTCATGAAAAAATCAAGAAGTTTAGAAAAATCCCAAAAATTCACCCTAACCATTTCTCGACATGTAGAATTAAAAAATGAAACCCATTTTTAGAAAATAATTTTCTAAGTATTTTTAATTTAATTTTTAATTAAAATCATTATTAATTCAAAAAAAATTTAAAGGTATAATTAGCTCTATATCACATTAAAAAATTAATTAAGATCTCATAATATTATTACCTCAAGAAAATAAAATATAATAATTATTTACTATTTATAAGGTTCATATTACTATTCATATTACTATTCATAAGGGTATGTTACTATTCATCAAAAAATCAAGTTGGTTCTATCAGATTCCAAATGACTTACTGGTCACAACTCTAGATGACCATTTTTTGAAATTCAAAACATAGAAGTGGAAAATTTATGTTTAATGGATAGATTATAAATTTATCTTATAATGTTTTGATTCAAAAAAGACTTAGTGCTTCATGCATTATAGGTTATCTAATGAATATAAAGTATTTAAGAGGAACATACCATAAAATGTTTGGGGTGTTATATTGAATCTCATAGTGATTAAAATAATGTTGTAACTTCTACACTGTGAAGACTATTGTAAAGAAAATATTTTCTATAGGGGGTATCTGTAATCTGTTTTGAGGAGCATGAAGTTGAGATAGTATGAGTTTTTCTCCCTACCCTCATTTTTTTTGCTAGGAGGGTGCCAAGGGATCATTCAAAGGTGGTCACATAAAGGACCACAGGCCTTCTTGAAACAGGCGGCATCAAGACCAAAGGTTGTAGTAGGTACTGCTTAATGACCTCAAATTATTCCTAGAAATCCTCATCCCATTCAAAAATGGCACCTTTCATCATGAGCCTTGAAAATGTCTTACAATTTCCATATAGATTTTCAATAAATCGATGAATATAGGCTAAGTGACCTTGGAGGCCCCACTACTCCTGGAGGTTTCATGGGGGAGGAATTTGGTAGATATAATTAATTTTATATGGGTCAATATTGATGACTCTATATCTAACAACAAAGTTGGGAAATTTTCTAAATGTGACCCCGAATGCATGCTTCAAGGGGTTCATCTTCAAGTGGTGGGAATGAAGGAAATCAAAAACTTTCTCAAGTTATTTGATATATCCTGGAATTGGTGGGATTTAACCACTAAATCATCCATGTAACATTCCACCAGTTTCCTGAGGAGATATTTAAAGATATGGTGAATGAAATGTTGGTAAGTGGATCCAACATTGTTCAATATGAAAGGAATCATCTGGTAGTAAAAAAATTCACTAGTTTTCCTTGAAGGTAATGGACTTCTCATCCTTGGGGGACATCTAGATCTGATTATACTTGGAATATCCATCAATGAAGAAGAGGTCCTAAAATCCAATTATAGAATCAACCAAAAGTTCATTCACCAGAAGGGGAAATTAATCCTTTGGTCAATGGTGGTTGATTCCCATAAATTCAATGCATACTATGATCTATCTATTACTCTTCCTAATGGGGAAAATGTTTTCCATCAACCTAGGGTACTAGTCCTCTCTGATGAAGTTGGATTTAATGAGCTTGTCAACTTTAAACTTGACCATGGCATCATTAGAGGGTTTCATATTTATGGGAGGCTGTTTGAACCCCCAATGAACCATTGGAAGGCCAAGGTGATGAATGGAAACTTGAGGGTCAAGCCCTGGCATCTCATCATAGATCCAGGAAAACACATCACATTACTACTTCAGGGGGAACATACTATTGTTTCTAATTTGGTGACATGGTTTCACTTATCAATGTTATCCCTAGATCTTCCTCATTTCTAAGGTTCAACTATGTCAACTCATAAAAATATTTGGAGACACCCTCTTCAAATAAATGAGGGGCATCTTCCAGGTCCTCTTCATCATTTGAGAAATGAGAATTAGAGAGATGAGATAACTCTCTTGAAAATGAAAATATGGAGAGATCATCAAGATCTGATATGTTGGGGAAGATCCTTCAATTAGGGGATTCTTCTCTATGGATACTATAATGAAAAATGATAACAAGACAATCCAATGTGGTTTAAGACCATGAATTCCACTCTTAATATTGAACAATTATGACGAGTTTACTTCCTTCAAGTCAGTCCTTCCCTGTGGAACATGCAAGAATGTTGTAGATCATTGGATATAGGGAAAAATTATCATTACTCTATAGGGGTATGGTATTTAGATATTGGTCAGTCCTATTCTATGTAGGATTATGAGGTAATTTGTGAGAATTCCTTCTTCTTAGAGATGATAAAACAACTTCCCAAATATGGTGTTGTGGGTTACAATCAATGGACTATAAGGATAAATTTTTCCTTCACGGCTAACCAAGGATCTTCTATAGTGGTTGTTAGATCATTGGGGTGTTAATAATCTCAACATCATCAATCTAATACCATTTTCCTTCCCTTTTGTAGTACTTGGTATCCAGATAATAGGACTCATAAGAGTCAAAGGGGTATGCATTACCTTGGAGTACCCCTACTTGAATATCAAGGGAGTATTTGAGTCACTGGTGGTACAAAGAGGGGGTCACTACATTCAAGTGGAGAAAGGGCCTTCCAAAGAGGTAATTGTAGGTTATTTTCTATGATACTACCATAAATTTAGTGCTTTCCACCAGGACACCAAATTAAGACTCCAGCCGAATCTTTCCATGTGGATTCTAATCGATATTATCATATCCCAGAATTGTCATGTTAGAGGGGATCAAATCCTATCATATAGGCCCCATCTTGTGGAGTTTTTAGGTAGGGATGGTATTCATCCCAGATCCAATATACACTAGATATTGATATAATTATACTCCGTTGAATTATCCAGTGATATACAATGGGTGCATGTGCCCCTGAATGGTGGCATATTCGGTTTATTTGGAAAATGAAATGATATCCCTACATTCCTCCTCCTTTCCTTCCTCTAAATAATAGTCCTTGGCGGTAGCTACCTTAGTATCAAAATTAAGGGGGGTTCTTCAAAGATTTGATGATGTATTCACACATTTCCTTTGATAAGTGGAGATTCTCAATGATTGAGAGTCTCGCTGTTATATTATTGAGTTGCTTCAACACATCATATTTCTAGGTGGGGGGAATGATTTTTCCTACTGAAGGTTTTTCTTTAGCATGGAGCATAGTGGGCACCATTGGTTGAGACATTGTGGCCCAACTAGTACTATTCTTACTCTTCTTTTTATTATCTGAAATTTTCTAAACACCTGATGGCTGGCCACCAAATGGATGAGGTTGGACCCTGGCTAGGTGTGGCTGATCACAGTGTGGTCGTGGCTGAGTCACACAATCAACTAATATATTCAGCTGAAGAGGTGTTCCCGATGGAGTGTCTTGGGAGGGTTGTACTTGTTGAGTCCTACCTGAGGCATATTTCCTAGTTTTAGCAGCGTGAACAACCTATTTTGAAGTGACAACTTATCTGTACACTAGCCTTACCATCCTATCTGATAATGTGTCCTCTACCTCTCCTTTGACGGTGTTGGCCGGAAGTGCCCAAGGGGTGCATATATAATTCCTCGTCATTGGGAATTTTGTAGTGATATACTAGTTTTACAGTGTTCACTAAGGTTTATTATTTATCCTTATCAGTGGAATAGTCTAAGACTAGATGAACCTTTGGATTGACTCCCAATTCATAAGGTGTGAAATTATTGAGGGTGCAGGTGGATTTTGGTACCAGCGGGGGGCTTCGGTTTCCTTTATGCTTTCAGTGCTTATTCTTTCTAGTCTTGGAAGGTTGTGACATAGATGCAGAAGTAGTAGTTAGAGGAGATGTGGTGACCACAAGAGGATCTAGTTTACTAAAAATAGCATGGATAATTACATGGGCATGATCAGTTGTATTTCAAGCCAACCAGTAATTGTACTTCTGTATTTCTCAATGGGAGAATTATGATACTCACTGGAGTCTTAATTTTCATTGTCTGGGTCAGTAGAGACATGTATTACCTATGTAGAGATGTGCCCCAATTTTATTAAGCTAAAATCCACCTGTTCTTGGAGTCAATCTTTAAATAAAAATCATTCTTTAATGGTGTTTCCAATGATCATGTGGTACAGGTAGTGATTGGTGTGATCGGTAAGTTTAGCCTCAAGGGTTATCTTTTACTGTGGAATCTTCAAGTTCCATTTTTCTATGTTATATATGAACTTACCTTGGAATTTTATATCTTTGAAGGAGTAAGTCCTATTTATTATTTCCATGAAGGTAACCCTAGGTTTCTGGCCCTGATGAGGGTTCATGGAAACATTCTCTCTGTGAGGTCATGCTTGTGCCTGATGAGGCTGAACTGAGTGAGGGTGTACCTAGAAGGGATGAACTTGGTGGGGTTTATCTAGTAAAGGGACCATTAAGTTAACATGTTCAGGATCCTCTACATGAACAACAACATTTTTCTCTACCTTTATGGGCCTTCGCATGAGAGCTAGAAGAGGTAACGGGCATGACCGCTTCTTGGTCCACTATAAGGATTCTCTAAACACTGAGATTTTTCATATAACTCTAAAAATACACTGAGATGGTTTAAGTAAATGATGGTAGGGACCATATAATATTTTAAATTATCCACACACATCATAAGAAACTATTTTGGGGATAGAAACATATTGAGAGAGTACATGAGTCATTTCCATTAAGAAATAAACTAAGTCACTCACTCACTGGGCCTTTGTTTTAATTTGAAGAGGTCGGTGATGGTGGTGCTGCATGAGGTGGAGCTTAACTGATAGAGGAATTGTATACGAAGATCCTCCCAATTAGAAATGGATCTTGGGGCTAGCTAGCTATAACAAATGAATGCAATTCTTTCTAGGGTTTGGGAAAAAATTAGAGTTTAGCAGCTTCATACTATTTTTTATTCCCCAGAATTGGGTCATTCCTTATGGAGAATTTGGATAGATGTTGCAGTGGAGCACTTTTACAATTGAATAGGGTGAAACTCAGGTTATTGAACTATGGTGGTGGGTATATCTATTCTACCCATGTTAGATATGGTTTTCCCTGAGGTGGAATTGACACCTGTATCATTTTCAGAGCCTCAAGGTGAGTGGTGAGATCAGTTATCAAATCATCCTGGTGAGTATTTTTTGTCACCAGTGCTCTGAATAACTCATCGTCCTAGGAGGTTGTACAAACTTTATCTCTAGTTGTATGGGTGCACTGAATAGATGAAGTGGTTGAATCATATCTCGGTCATTTTACATAGCCTCCAGCTTTTATCTTGGTTGGATATGTAGGGCCACCTAGTTCAAATCTTTGTTCCTAGATAAGAAGAATAGGGTGCCTAACTAGAGAATATATGGGGTCCCTTTTGAAGTTATCATGACTCAGACACTACTCAGATATAAGTTCTTCAAAAATCCTCTTGTATCAATCTAGATCTTAAAGTAAAGTGGTTATTCTAGTGTTTTTCTTGGTTTTTATCACAATCTTAGATAGACTGGTAAGCTCAATATTCCCCTTTCCTTTTTTGATATATCAACGGGAATGTAGAAATGTATCATTGGGGGGACTCCCAAGGTCCAGCACCAGTCTCTACTAATGAGTGTGAGTACCTATTAGGGGATCCACTTGGTATTGTGCCACCCCTTTGGGTGGGTTCTCCTAGTCATGTATGGTGTCATATGTCTAGTTTATTTGACCCTCAGGAGGGTCAATGGTGAGGACATTCACTATGTCAATGGTAAAATAGGAACATTAACTATCAGTGAGTGAGCTAAATTAATGGTTTTGTTGTTGTTGTGGGATAGGGATGAAATGGAGGTCAACGTACTGCCCCCAGCTTCTAATTTGTATGTGTTGAGTTAACTTTACCATGACTCACTGGAGCATAGTAAGGCTCTTTACACAGGACTGGTGGAGATTCTGGTAGTATCCATATGATTTAGGGTGTAGATCTATTGGGATCGATGAAATTTCCACTCTAGAGCACTATTTGTTAATGGAATCAATGTTTTTGTGGCTTCCAAGGTAGTCTAGCTGATGGTCCTAAAGGCGGTTGAACATCACCCAATTATTTTGGTAGAAAGAAACTTCTTGGTCCTGAGTGAGGGATTCTAAGATGAAAACTTTCAGTACTACAGGTGGCTGAAATGAAACTGATAGCTGTTCGGGGGCCAACAGTACCCATAATTCCTTTTCTTTATTACCAGGAGGATTATCCTACTCTTGTTTAGCCTAAACCATGATTGGTGTAGGCTAGAAAACTGGCTGCGACATTGACATAGATCTTTTTTCTACTGATTTACCAGAAGAGGGGGAACTGCATGGGTCAAATGTCCACTTCATATTGGAATATATCTCTAAGGTGGAGTTAACTTCAAGATCATATCCATATAAGCTGAGGTTTTTACTACCTCCACATGTGCGAGAGCGGTAGCATCTCTTTGGGACTTAACTGAGTGCTCACCATCATCTAAGGGTGTCAACCCAAACCCTAACATCTCTTCAACTTCCAGTGTGGAGTTTGAGAGGAGGGAAATTAATGGTGATGAATATGGTTGAATTGTGATCCATATTAAAGGGGTCATAACATCCTTAACATATAGGTACCTACATAGGTATTTGGGGATCTTGTAGATATCAGATATAGGTATCGTAGGCCTCAATTTATGGGCTTATTTGTAACAATCCAATATTTTTCAATGGAAATTTCTTTCCTATAAATATTTCATAATCACATGAAATCACAAAATAATTAACTAATAATTTCTATGTGACCCTTAAAACATAAGTTTTTCACTTCTCTGATGTGAATTTTAAAAATCCGACATACACGGTTGTGATCAGTAAGTTATTTGGTGTCCGATAAGAAAAACATATTTTTTTTGTGAATAGTAACATACCCTTATGAATAGTAACATACCCTTATGAATAGTGATATACCCTAATGAATAGTAACATTACCTATGATGTTATATAAATAATATTCAAGTAGAAGTACGATATACCTATGCTTTGGAATAAGTAAATAAATGTTTTAAAACTGTTGTTTTTAGAATAAATTATGGTTTTAATAAAATATTAAATTAATCATATTTAGAAAATTATTTTTGAAAAAAGGATTTCATTTTTGGATTCTACACATCGAAAAATTATTGGGGTGAATTTTTGGTATTTTTCTGAAAAAACTCGAATTTTTTATGAATAGTGAAATACGGTAAAATACCTTATATACAAATTATCAGTCAAATACACTATTTATGACATCACAAGTGATGTAAGACCACTTGATTCGAAATCACATGAATTTATCACTATTCTTGGTCATGGAAGACTCACTATTCCTTGTCTTGTGGAGAAATAATAAATTAATGAATATAAAATTGAGAAATAACATCTCCCCTCCACTATAAAAACCCCACATCACTTCCTCTTCTCCTCACTCCCCTCAAGTATTTTTCCCTCTCCAAATTCTGTCAAAATATCCTCCCAACCTCATCTCTCATGTCCACCAAGCCTTTTTCTCATAAAAATACCAAAACCTCTCCCTTAAGGAGGCTCTCAAGGAATTTTGGTTCAAGAGGTAAATTCCTCTTTTCAATTATTTGTCTTTCCTTTCTAGTTCATTTGTTTTCTTTTTCTATTATTACATATCCTTATCCAAATGTTGTGATGACTCTTGTACCTTACATATACTAGAATTTTTTCATGATAGTGTAATAATTTATCATCATCTCTTCCTTTTACCTTCTTTTATACTAGTAGCAAGAGCACCATCTGAGATGTGTCAATTTACCACATTCAATGACGATGGGCTTTCGAATTCTATTATCATTCTAAATTCTATTCATGAAACCATTCTTGTTATGGTTGAACCAGATTATTATATATTTAATATACCCTATGTAATTTTATGTAATCCCTTTTTACAAATGGTATTAAGTTATAAAGAAAAATGAGTTCGTTGTAATCAAAACCCACAAATTAACCGGAACAGTAATCATTAAAGTTGTATATAATAATTCATCCTCATTCCATGTAAAAATGTTATATAAAAGACCACTAAAAACTATGTATGATCATAAATAATATTATAATTCAATTATGGAGATTTACGTCCATTCCACATGAACTCCATTACTTAAGAACAAGTGACCCGATTATAAAAATAAAGAAAACAAACACTGCAGAACAACGAAATTCAATATAATAACTTATCAATAAGGGAATAAATGAACTAAAAATAATTATGATAAACTAAATACATGTATAATATGTTATGAAATTGGTTATTAATAATTATAATTTCATATTCCAGGATCTTAAGTCCAAGATCGGAACACGTTCGGATTTAAGGTAAGGGGTTTCCTTATCTCACTTCCATTTTTGTGAGGTTTCCCATATTCACTACTAATACTTGTGTATGGTGTATGTATACTTCCCATTGATTTAACATATCATGAATACATTTATTATCATGTTATTCAATGTATCACTTTAATATTATTAATTTTGGGTCATACGAATCGATTGATTACAAAGTGGTAAGGGTTTTTCCACCCGAACTTCCATTTTCATTCGGGTTACTTTTATTGTCTAATTACCTCAATGAAATTCTGGTATATTATTATATAATCCTCATAAAATATGTTTGAGTGTTCTATATATGTTTACCAACCAGAAACCTTCCTTATTCTGTGTATATTTAGACATTTTAAAAGGAACTTTCAAAATTGTTTCTGAAATACAAGCCTGGTCCAAGGGAATTTCTCTAATTCTTACCTATTTTAAGGGAAAATCTATAATCTGTTTTTGGAAACCATTATATTTATAAAATAACTAATTATATTATGAAAATAATATCTTACTTCACTTCTGGATTTATACAAATATTTTTCCAAAATAACTCTTCTTTTCAAAGTAAAAGAGTATCTATCTCAAGATTTACTTGAAGATTTTATAAGAGCATCTTCATCTATTTCAACACTCTTGTTGATTATTATGTATTATTGAGATTATTATTAAATGTTATCATATAACATATTTAATTTAATGGTTTATGATTATTTTTTCTATTGATGTGCTATCTTAAAACCATTCATCAGTTTACTTTGAATGGTTAGTGTTTTTTCTTAATGTTTGGGAAAAGCTATTTACATTTCATGTATTAGTTTAAATATGAATGTGTATGTTATTTATGTTTATCCCCATTCATATGAGGAATTCATTGGATATATTAAGTGTCCAGTGGGGCCCTCTATAGCCCCTCCATGCATCGGTAGGTCTCATGAGACAAACTACAGTCTTGACACAAGGCCTTGACAAAATAATTATTTATGGTCTTGGCACGAGGCCTTGACGGTATGGTTATGTTGTCCCGAATTATGAATTCCCTCATTATGAAAATAGTATTGATGGTTAATGTGTTTTTTGACTAGTAGAATACCCATGATTATGTTATGTTATGGAAATATTTACTCAGCTCATAATTCTGCCATATTATGTTCTAGTTTATTTTTAAAGGCATGTGTTTTCAATTATTCACCATGTCTAATGTTTATGTTATATTCCACTGTATTTCATACCCTTACTGAGCGTTTGATCTCACCCCTTTCTTATGTTTCAATTTCTCAGGACATTAATAATTTTATCATGATTGACATGCTGAAATAACCTAGGAGTTATAGAAGTGGATAAGGAGTTTCTATGTTCTTTTCATTTCAAGTTGTATTATTGAACTTATGTATGTATATTGTTTCCAATATTACTAAACTACTTGGTCCTTTAGGATGCTTATTCCTTGTTTATATGCCAATAAGTCACTGTCTCTGGGAAAGTAGGGTCGGGTCCTTATAGTTGGTATCAGAGGAAGTTTAGTAGAAAACTTGGAAACTAGATTTAGAAAACGTAGATTAGGGAAGAGTCCCTAAGTTAGTCTTTGAGGATAAACATGAAATAATATCTCGGTATTTTGGTAAGGAATATATTATGTGGATATTTCAAGAAATACATCCCTATCTGGATATGAGTAGGTAGAGGCAGCTCTGGCACAGATGTACCTAGGAGTGAAAGCTCCGACAAGGAGTTTCGGGCTTAACTCGAGGTATCCAGGTACACGACAACGGGCCTTGCTACACTCTTGGATACGACACTCTTGGGGTATATGCTTAGGATAATTCACATTTTCTTTAAAATCCATTATGAAGAATTTAAATATAAAATTTTACTCAAAGAAACCATTTTTATGATTATGGGATTAGCCATGCGTAGGATTTCAATTTGTGCTAAGTATTTTTTTTTTAAGTTTAGATTATACATTATGATTCATAACCTAATCTAGTGTATTCTATTATCTAGATATGTCGTCTAGTGGAAGGAATGGAAACCACATAAACACACATGTCCCTTATAGTGATTTCCCTATGATGAAAGATAATGATGTTGGATCTGGTGTTGTGACTGGTGATGATAAACTCATAACTATACTAGGAAAACTTACTCAAGTTATGAATAATAACCTTACCTGTATGGAGCATCCGGATCCACCATGTGGAGGAGCTATGTTAGATAAATTTATGAGACAACAACCTCCATTGTTAAATGGTACTACAAACCCATTTGTAGCAGAGTAGTGGATATGTTCCCTTGAGAAGATATTTCTCACTTTGGGATGTATCAAAAGAGAGAAGGTTATCATGGCAGTTTATCATCTAACAGGAGATGCGGATCAGTGGTGGTCATTAATCCAAAACAAAAAGGAGGAGGAAGAAATAGAATATATGAAATGGAGGGATTTAAAGGAAATATTCTTAGAAAAATATTTCCCTCGTGAACAGTGAGAAGATATGGAGAGGAAATTCTTGAATCTGAGGTAGAAGGAGGATGAAAATGTTTCCAAGTATGAATCCAACTTTACCAGTTTGGAAAGGCATGTTGCGGACTACATACGTAATCCAAGGAGAAAAATTTATTGATTATTTGATGTTTTAAAACCATTCCTCTAAAGAGCTCTAGTCTCCCAAAGTTTCTCATCATATGAAGATATATTCTCAAGTGCTATCAAGATAGAAAATAAATTCTCTAAGTCTTATGAATTTAAGGGAAAGTAAGAGAAGAAGAGGGCTGCTAAAAACTCTAGGAAAGGAAATAAGGAAATGGGGAATAAGGGAAGAGTTGAATTTCCATCATGCAGTAATTTTGGGAAGAGACACCCTGGAACTTTCCTGAAGGGAATGGGAGTCTGTTACAAGTGAATAAAAAGGCCACCTATCCCGGGATTATAAGGGGAAGAAAGAAGCTACCAATTTTCTGTTCTACAATTATAGGGATATGGGACATTATGAACATGAATGTTCTAAGTATCAAGGAAATGTTCCCCAAAGAAGGCCAAGGGAGTAAGGCCAAGCTTATGTAGTCACGACTGTAGAGGTTGAAGTTCCTAACAAAGTGGTGGCAGGTATATTGATTGTTTCATCCAACTTACACAATACTTTATTTGATTTTGGATCATCACATTCATTTATATATTCCCAGTTTTCCAAGAAAATTAGATATGTCCAATTTGATTTAATAAAGGAGTTGTCAGTTAAAACCCATGGTGGATGTATCATTGCAACAAAGGTGTGTCGATTAGTCCCCCTCGTGACACATAAATGTTCTTTAGTTGCTAACCTTATCATTATACCAATGTTTGACTATGATATAATTCTAGGTATGAATTAGATTTCAAATTATGATGCGAATATCTATTTCAAGAAGAAGAGAGTTAAAATTTTTGAGAATGGTGTAGAATCCCTTATTTTTAGAGAAGAAACCTCTCCATTTGATTCTCATCTAGATCCACCCCCAGTATCTCTACTGAATTTAATTATTGGGGAGGAAGGGAATGAAATAAATATGGGTGAGGAGATGAATGTATAGATAGAGGGTGTAACTATTGTGCAAAAATATGTTGACGTATTTCCATAGGATTTATCTGGACATCCTACAGAGTGGGAAATTGAGTTTTTCATTGACTTAATTCCTTGTTCAAGGACCATATCAAAGACCCCTTATAGAATGGCCACTGTGGAGTTAGTGGAACTAAAGAAACAACTAGAGGAATTGAGTGATAAAGGATTTATTCAACCTAGTGTTTCTCCATGGGGATCCTCTATCCTCTTTGGCAAGAAGAAAGATGGATCCATGAGGCTATGCATTGATTACAAGGAAATAAATGATATTACAATAAATAATAAGTATACTCTACCAAGAATTGATGAATTATTTGATCAACTTCATGGAGCCCATTTTTTTTGAAGATTGATCTTCGATCTGGATATCATCAGTTGCTTGTGAAGAAGCAAGACATTCAAAAAATAGCATTCCGAACTAGGTATAGGCATTATGAGTTTACAGTAATGCTGTTTGGACTAACTAATGCACCATCTGTTTTTATGGATCTGATGAATAGAGTTTTCAAGGAATATCTTGATGAATTTGTGGTGGTGTTTATTGATGATATCCTGGTATACTCTAAAATCCATGAAGATCATGAAAATCACTTGCGCACTATTCTGAAAACACTTAGAAGAAATAAATTATATGGGAATTTTAGAAAGTGTGATTTTTGGCTCCAATCAGTTTCATTTCTAGGACACATTTTCTCTAAGGATGGAATATTTGTAGATCCTGTGAATAAAATGGTTGTGCAAGAATGGCATTCTCTATCAAATGTAACTGAGGTACATAGTTTTATTGGTTTAGTAGGTTATTATTGATGTTTCATTCATAACTTCACCAGTTTATCCAACCCATTGACCAGGATCACATAAAAAGGGGTTAAGTTTGTATAGAAAAAGGAATGTGAAGAATGTTTTGAAGAATTGAATAGGAGGTTAGTGAATGCTCCAATCCTAACCCTACCATCAGGAAATGATGGGTTTGTTATTTATAGTGATGCATCAAATAAAGGACTTGGTTGTATCCTTAGGCAGAATGATCGAGTGATTACCTATACATCTAGGCAGCTAAAAATTCATGAACAAAACTATCCAACTCATGATCTTGAGTTAGCAGTAGTAATATTTTCTCTGAATATTTGGATACATTACCTCTATAGAGAAAAATGTGAGATATATATATATCATAATAGTTTGAAATATATATTCTCATATAAAGAACTCAACATGAGACAAAGGAGATGGATTGAGCTACTCAAAGATTATGATTGCACAATACACTACCACCCGGGGAAGGCAAATAAGGTAGAGGATGCTTTGAGCAGAAAGGATCATGGAGTTCTGAACAAGATGATAGTTTAAATGGATCCTTTATTCATGGATCTAGTAAAGATAGATATAGAAATTATCAAGGAAGTTAACACATCACTACTTTTTCAAATAGTTGGCAAAGATTCTTTACTAGAGAGAATAAAAAGTTCTCAGGCTAATGATGAGGAGTTTAAAAAGAAAATTAATGTTTTAAATGATGGGAAGTTGATTGACTTCGTATATGAAGGTTTCATTTTGAAATTTTGAAAGAGGATTTGTGTTCCCGCTATTCATGAGCTAAAGAGGGAACTATTGGATGATGTTTATAGCTCTATTTTCTCTATACACCCTGGTAGCACAAAGATGTATCGAGATCTCTGAGAAAAATTTTGGTGGGACAATATGAAAAGGGAGATTGTTGAATATACATCAAAGTTCCTGGTATGTTAACAAGTGAAGGCTGAGAGGAAAAAGTATAAGGGGATGATGCAATCACTAACCATACCAACATAGAAGTGGGAGAACATTACCATGGACTTTTTCACTAGACTTTTAAGGAAATCCAGAGGAAACAATGATATATGGGTCATTGTGGATCATCTTACAAAGACAGCTCACTTTATCACGATTTGAGAGGACTTCTCATTGGATCAACTTGTACGGATTTACATCAAAGAAGTGGTAAGGCTGCATGGAGTACCATTATCTATTGTATGATACTGTGATCCTAGATTCACCTCAAAGTTCTGGAAAAGTACCCAACATGCTTTAATAACTAAACTGAACTTTAGTAAGGCCTATCATCCTCAAACTGATGGCCAATCTAAGAAGAAAATTCAGACACTGGAAGACATGTTGAGAGAATGTTCTATGGAATTCAAAGGAGGATGGGACCAATATCTTCCAGTGGTTGAATTCTCCTACAACAACTATTTCCACTTGAGCATCTGAATGGAACCATATGAATCCCTTTATAGGAAAAGGTGTATAACATCGGCATGTTGGGATGAAGTTGGTGAGCGTAAGATCTTAGGACTGGAAATGGTCGAAGAAATAGTGGAGAAGGTGAAATCCATTCAGCAGCATATCAAGTCAGCCCAAAGTTGACAGAAGAGTTATGCAGATAACCATCGATGAGACCTTGAATTCAAAGTTAGAGAGTTGGTATTTCTATGCATATCTACATAGAATAAGGTCATGAGGTTTGGGAAGAAAGGAAAGTTAAGTCCTAGGTATATCGGCCCCTTCGATATCCTTGATCAAGTCGGAGTTCTGGCCTATCGACTGGAACTTCCACCTACCATGTAAAAAGTACATGATGTCTTTCATGTATCCCTCTTAAGGAAGTACATACCAGGACATTCACATGTACTCTCTTTAGAGGTGGTACAGTTGGAGGATTATCGTTCCTATGTGAAGTAGCCAGTGAAAATCTTGGATAGTAGAGACAAATTTCTACACAACATGACTACTCATCTGGTCAAGGTGCTATGACGAAACCATAAGTATGAAGAGGCGACATGGGAACTAGAGTAATCAATGAAGGAAAAGTACCCCCACCTGTTTTTGTCCTAGATTGTAAAACAAAATTTTGAGGGTGAAATTTCTGAAGGGGGGAAGAATGTAACAATCCAATATTTTTCAATGGAAATTCCTTTCTTATAAATATGTCATAATCAAATGAAATCACAACATAATTAACTAATAAGTGCTATGTGACCCTTAAAACATAATTTTTTCACTTATGTGATGTGAATTTCAAAAAAATTGCATACACAGTTACGATCAGTAAGTTATTTGGAGTCTGATAAGAAAAGCATAATTTTTTGTGAATAGTAACATAGCCTTATGAATAGTAACATACCCTTATGAGTAGTGATGTACCCTAATGAATATTAACTTTACCTATGATGGTATATATATAATATTCAAGTGGAAGTATGATATACCTATGCTTTGGAATAAGTAAATAAATGTTTTAAAACTGTTGTTTTTAGAATAAATTATGATTTTAATTAAATATTAAATTAATCATATTTAGAAAATTATTATTGAAAAATGGAATTCATTTTTGGATTATACACATCGAAAAATGTTTAGGGTGAATTTTTGGTATTTTTCTGAAAAACTTGAATTTTTTTGTAAATAGTGAAATATGGCAAAATACTGTATATACAAATTATCAGTTAAATACACTATTTATGACATCACAAGTAATCTAAGCCCACTTGATTCAAACTCACATGTATTTATCACTATTCTTGTTCATTAAATACTCACTATTCCTTGTCTTGTGGAGAAATAATAAATTAATGAATATAAAATTGAGAAATCCCCTCTCCCATCCACTATAAAAACCCCACATCACTCCCTCTTATCTTCACTCCTCTCATGCCTTGTTCCTTATACAAATTCTATAAAAATATCCTACAAACCTACTATCTCACGTCCACAAATCCTTGGTCTCATAAAAAGACCAAAACATCTCCCTTAAGGAGGCTCTCAAGGAAGTTTGGTTCAAGAGGTAGATTCCTCTTTTCAATTCTTTGTCTTTCCTTTCTAGTTCATTTGTTTTCTTTTTCTATTATTACCTATCCTTATCCAAATGTTGTGATGACTCCAGTAACTTACATATACTGGAATTTTTTCATGATATTGGAATAATTTATCATCATCTCTTCCTTTTACCTTCTTTTATACTAGTAGCAAGAGCGGCATCCGAGATGTGTCAATTTACCACATTCAATGACGATGGGCTTTCAACTTCTATTATCATTCTCAATTTTATTCATGAAACCATTCTTGTTATGTTTGAACCAGATTATTATATATGTAATATAACCTATGTAATTTTCTGTAATCCCTTTTTAAAATGGTATTAAGTTATAAAAAAAATGAGTTCGTTGTAATCAAACCCCACAAATTAACTGGAACAGTAATCATTAAAGTTATATTTAATAATTCATCCTCATGCCATGTAACAATGTTATATAAAATACCAATAACACATATTTATGATCATAAATAATATTATAATTTAATTATGTAGATTTATGTCCATTCCACATGAACTCCATTACTTAAGAACAAGTGAACCGATTATGAAAATAATGAAAACAAACATTGCGGAACGACGAAGTTCAATATAATAACTTATCAATAAGGAAATAAATGAACTAAATAGAATTATGATAAACTAAATAAATTTCTAATAGTTTCAGAAATAGTTTATAAATAATTATAATTTCATATTCCAGGATCTTAAGTTCAAGATTGGAACACGTTCGGATTTAAGGTAAGGGGTTTCCTTATCTCACTTCCATTTTTGTGAGGTTTCCCGTATTCACTACTAATACTTGTGTATGGTTTATATATACTTCCCATTTATGTAACATATCATGAATATATTTATTCTCATTGTATTCAATTTATCACTTGAATATTATTAATTTTGGGGCATACGAATCGATTGATTACAAAGTGGTAAGGGTTTTTCCACCCGAACTTCCATTTTCATTCGGGTTACTTTTATTGTCTAATTACCTCAATTAAATTCTATAATATTATTATGTAATCCTAATAAAATCTATGTGAGTGTTATATATATTTTTACCAACTAGAACCCTTCCTTATTTTGTGGATAGTTACACATTTTAAAAGGAACTTTCAAAATTGTTTCTGAAATACAAGCCCAATCCAAGGGAATTTCTCTAATTATTACCTATTTTAAGGGGCACTCTATAATATATTTTTGGAAAACATTATCTTTATAAAATCAATCATTTCATTATAAAAATACTATCTTACTTAACTTTTGGATTTATACAAATAACTTTCCAAAATAACTCTTCTTTTTAAAGTAAAAGAGTATTTATCTGAAGATTTACTTGAAGATTTTATAAGAGTATCTTCATCTATTTCCACACTCTTGTTTATTCTTATGTATTATTTGGATTAGTATTAAATTTTATCATCTAACATATTTAATTTAATGTTTTATGATTATTTTTTCTGTTGATGTGTTGTCTTAAACCATTCATCAGTTTACTTTGAATGGTTAGTGTTTTTGCTTAATGTTCGGGGAAAGCTATTTACATTTCATGTATTAGTTTCAATATGAATTTGTATGTTGTTTATGTTTATCCCCATTCATATGAGGAACTAATTGGACATATTAAGTGTCGGGTTGAGCCCTTTATATCCCCTCGGTGCATCGGTAGGTCTCATGAGACAAACTACAGACTTGGCACAAGGCCTTGACAAAATGATTATTTATAGTCTTGGCACGAGGACTTGACAGTATGGTTATGTTGTCCCGAATTATGAATTCCCTAATTATTAAAATACTATTTATGGTTCATGTGGTTGTTCTACTAGTATAATACCCATGATTATGTTATCTTATGGAAATATTTACTCAGCTCATAATTCTGCCATATTATGTTCTAGTTTATTTTTAAAGGCATGTGTTTTCAATTATTCACCATGTCTAATGTTTATGTTATATTCCATTGTATTTCATACCCTTACTGAGATTTTTATCCCACCCATTTATTATGTTTCAATTTATTAGCACATGAATAATTTTATCATGATTGACATGCTGAAATAACCTAGGAGTTATTAAAGTGGCTAAAGAGTTTCTATGTTCTTTTCATTTCAAGTTGTAGCATTGAACTTATGTATGTATCTTGTTTCCAATAATAATAAACTACTCAGTCCTTTGGGATGCTTATTCCTTGTTTATATGCCAATAAGGCATTATCTCCAGGCAATTGGGGTTGATTCCTTACATTATTCCCCCAGCTTTGGCAGTGGGGGTGAAGGTTCCCTCATCGACTCATTGGTCATAATAGAGTCTGAGAGGTCGATGGTGACACGATGCTTCCCAGGGTCCCTCCTTTAAATACATGGTACATACCCAAGTGTTGTTTGTTGAGAGTCACTTAGGTTCCTTCCATGCACGTTGTGACCGGTTCCATGGGCATAACCCCCATGATGGTTGGTTTCCCTCTTGCCTCGGGACAGATCTTTAGAGCATGGCATATCTTTAGCATGGGGAGGACCTCCATGCTAGTTGGTGGTGGTGTAGATAGGACCTACGCTCTGGTATTATTCATCATATGATGACCCGTAATGGTTTACAGTGGAATTTATGACTTTAAGAGTCAGCCCAGTCTGCCTGAGATGTGGCTGAGGTCACAATCCCAAAAAGGAAAAGACAGTTCCCTACACAGCATTTATGGGAATATGATGGGATATGTTGGTAGTGGTGAGGGATAATATAACTATAGAAGATGTCACCTATCGAGATATGTTATTTCCTTTTCCTGAAATTGGATTTGGGTGTTCTAGATCAGGGGAAAAAATAAGGGATGGGTTTAACCTACTCATTGACCTATGGGATCAGTCAGTGTTGGCACTGACATGGCTAGGTGGGGGCCCTCTTGGGCATCTCCCGAGTAGTGACCACTGTAGGTATGAATCTAACATCCCATTCCTCTTTTTAATAATGTATTGATATATCATAATGCTTTTGGGAGAGGCTCCCAAAGTGGTTTTTCATTATAATGGGGTGTGGTTTTCCCTTACGCAACCCTTAGGGGCGACGGTGTTGGTAAGGTGTTGATGATTTAGGATCCTAGAGAGGCATATCCCTAGTGGGAATGACTTATTCTTGTTTATATCAATGAACAAGGGTATTGATCACCCTTATATGGATGATCGTGAAGGGTGAGATGGGGCATGGATACCAAGTAGCTGAATATGAAATGACTATCATGGTAGGGAATAGATTGTCACACCAACATTCCTATGCCCCATACCTAATAATGTTAGGTTTCTGATCTCTTATATCTTGACCCTTGTAAGGAATATGGATTTAACCATCAGTATAGATCCAGTGAAAGAAATTCCTAATTACCAAACATCATCTATTGTTTCTAAAGTAGATAAATGATCAACGTTGATGATGTCTCAGACTGAGGATTCTCAACATTATCTACCCTAAGTCCCAAGATACTCTCATGTTGGGCCCACCGTTTATTTAGTGGGACTTAGCATAGAATATCTGAATTTTATGTCATACAAATCTAATGTTGCCTCAAATTTATTAGTTCTCATAGTTGAAGGATAATATCTTCACATTAGTTTCACTAATTTTCTTTTCAACATTTTCAACTGGGGTCGCATTTCGGTATGATGACACGCTTTTTATTTTTTCCTGCATTCTCACTTTCCCAATGTGGGTGGATTCCAACATTATAATTGGTGATGTCGGATCCTTGATCAAAGTGTAATGGTGATATGTTAGTTCCTCCTTCCATGTATTCCTCCTTGGATCTCATCTCCGAGTTTGAGTCTCCCTCAAATATTTAAGTCATGTTTGTGAAACTCATTCCCAGCACCATCTCAAAGTTGATACTGGCTAATTAAACTTCTTTTTTCTTGACAGGACAGCAACCTTCGATTAAAGGAGATCATAACATTGGAAATTTCTAGGCATATTTGGAAATTTGGTGTGTTAGAAATCTTTAAAGTCTTCCCCTTTTAAAGTCGGAGTCATCTCATGTGTGAGTCATCTTAGGCATGGAATCCAAGTAATCCCATGTCAGTCATGTGATAATTCATGATAGGGGAATAAGGAATCTGAGGTTTTTGAGTATATGAATTCCATTTTTGTTGTATGGGGTAGATATTTTTTGTGGGACACAAGTTTAACATCTTTTGGGGAAAGGTTGGTGGTTAAGTGTTTCCCTAAAGGGGAATATTTCACACTTGAGGGTTTGGTTAAGTGTGTCCCCAAGGGTGGAAGATTTCATACTTTAGGATTTGGTTAAGTGTGTCCCCAGGGGGGGAATATTTCACACTTGGGATTTGGATAAGTGTGTCCCTATAGGGGAATATTTCATACTTGTTATTTTATGTTGAGGGAAAGTTTACCCTCTGGGGGGAGATGATCACACTTAGGGATTTTATGGTGATGTTGGGGTGTTGGGATTGAACCTCAATGAGGTTCCCCAGATGTGTTGGTATGTTGATACTGAACCTCATGGAGGTGTCCTACATAACTTTTTTAGGAGGAAGGTATCAAAACCCACATATTTTGATGCAATAGTTTAAGGTTTTGTGACAGGACCATTCCATGAAGTTTAACCTCGTGCGGTAAGGATGCTCATGTCACAGAAGGAGTGTCAATGAGGGATGGTGTGGGGCTTACACATGGAAGCTTCTCAGGTGCTACTATGAAAAGAGATGATGTGGTTGGGGATTACACAAGTAAGATGCCTTGGTGTTGGGGTTTCATCCCAAGTATAAGGATGATAGTGTGGGGATTATTCATGGGAGATACTCGGTGTAGGAGTTTCATCCCATGATGGGGATGGAGGTGGAATCTCATGATGATCATGCATGAGGTATCCTATGTTTATGACATAAGGTAAGAGGTATAAGATCATCCCATACCAGTCACACACAACACATCCTACATTTATTTCATAGGGTGAGGCTACAGTTTTACATCATGTGATAAGGACATTATCATGTAGTTTAATTTCATGCAATTAGGATTATGGGCTATTTAGTTTCACTTTATATAACTTGAAAATTGTCAATATCTATATCTAGAGTGACAATTTTGAAGTAGGAGAGGAAGATCCAGCATAAGGACTCTCTACCATAAAAGTTCGATAATTTCATACAATGATTCCACCATCGAGACTTATGTGTCTACTATGCATGTGCCTCTAGGTCGGGCATGGCGTACAAAATACCATGGAGGAGTAAAAATCATGGTTCCCAGGATTAGGGTTCCTATACTTACGAGAAAGAGGTATTAAGGTGCCTCTTATTAGGAAAAAAAGGTAATATAATGGTCCATACCATGCTTGAATAAAAATGGGTATACATGAGGGTTGATGATATTGGTTGCATGGAAATTTAGAGTGTGGATAAACTGGTTCAAATGGGTATAAGTAACCCAGGCACTCAACTTGTGTGTAACAGTGTTTGGTGTAAGGAGGCATTGGGTTAGGGACAGTAAGGTTATTACACAGAAATTTACAATTACACATGTAGGTAGGTTTGTGCGAACCGTATATTCTATCACAAAACCCATGCATAGATTTTGGAGTCATATATACATGAAACTTTTGAGGTATCACACAGATTATGGTTATGTGAAGGTGGATTCTCTTACATGAACCCAACTAGAATTAAGGGTTTTTGTGCAAGGAACTCTCAAAAACGGTCTAAGACTCATTGGGGTCCATAGGAGGTTAGTTTCACAAGTTCCGTATATCTAGGAATCCGTGATGTGCAGAGTTTCATGATTTCATGGAAGAAGGGGTTACGTGAGTGATAGATAACTCTTCAACTTTCATAGATCCTCCTGAGAGTGAGGGGTGAGGTTCTATTTATAACTGAAATGGGTGGCAATATGCATACAACCCCTACTATGTCACGCAACTGAGTTGTGCACTTCCCATGAATTTTTTGTAGGGGTGTGACTATGAAAGTGGATGGTTTAACAACTCGTTTCTCATGTAAAGGTATTTACACACCATTTATGAGATTATGCACAAATGCATGATGTTGTGTGTAAGTGACATTTCCAATGTTTTAGGGATCTTGTAGCACTGTAGAACTTTTACCTTTAATATCCCCTTTCATGTGTAAGTGGGTTGAACACATTGTATGAATTTTTTTTGCAAGTAATTAATTTTATGCTCTTCTATTTTCTTAGTTATATAGGCCCTTTGGTCTGGCTTGGACCATTTCTTTAGGGAAAATTGACCTTTCAGGGATTGAGATATGCTTTCAGTTCCAACAATAGCATAATAATTTTCAATATAAATAGAATGAAATTATTTAAAACTTACTTAACATGATCCTAAAATTCCATCATTCTTCTAAAACTGCACTAGATAACCTAGGGAAGTATATAATAAATGGGTGAGTTATAAATCCAAGTAAGATAATAAACAATGAATAGAATAATGTAAAGTAGTACATATGAACCAAGAGGAATATCAGGAATGAAGTTTATAGGAATAGTGGAAGAACTAAGTAGGTCAATAAAAAAAGTGTTGATCTTATGGATCATTCGTAATATTTTCAATGACGTGAACTCCATGAAAAATAAAACATTTCCCTTGAATATTGATGTAAGGAAACTTGAAACCCAAAGATAGGATCTTTTAAATTAAATTTATAATTCATTAATTCAGTTATGGAAGAATATGTAATATTGGATTTGGTTCTTTAATCAATGTAGATATTGATCATCTGAAAACCCTTTTCTAGATTACCATCATTGTGTTGTAAGGATCTAGGTGTAGAATCCCTCTAGTGGTAATCCATACGTACTCTATTGATCTCCAAGAAATGGAAATTGATTTCTAGGTGCTAGAATAGAGAATTAATTATCTTGCATCATTTGTATTGACTGTTCATCCTTGATTATTGAAGAAATATCTCTTGTGCTTTTCGTTCTTGAGAGGTTGGTAGAAGAAGGAATTAAAGAGAGAAATTCATTATGTACAACAATTCTATATTTCTCGATTAACCATATATAATAGATATAAAATATATTTATAGAGTTATGGATTAGGATAAAAAATATTAGTTAATTTCATGCCATCCCTTGAATAATATAATAACCTTTATTAAACTCCATTCAAAAAAAATATTATTATTATTATTATTTTATGGCGTGTGCACTAATTTTCACAAAATAAAAATATTATTTTACTGGATTATAAATTTATATTTATCACCATACATAGTCTTGGTCCATTCGAACTCCAAGGAATTTATTGAATACCTAAATATATATTTAATTAAAAATTTAATTCATCAATAAAGAATTATATATGACTGATAAAAGTGAATAAAATTATTCCTTGGTCTTTAATTCAATTCAAATAGAATTTAATCATGATCAATAGAAACACTTAGTGAGTGACCCTCTAGGATTATTTCTAATTTTCATTAGTTAGGCTTGCCTAAAGTCCAATATTACTACCTAGAAATGGGCCAAGTTACCCAAGAGAAAGAACTTAATGTCACAATGTCGAAAACCACATATGAACACTCACTATGTAATATAATCCTTTTGTCATAATATCTCATCAATAAAGTTACACATATATACTTGATACGTCTTTATTTGACTATATAAAATAAATAGGTCATTATATCATGGCCATGGAATTTAATGTGACAGTTTTATTCCAATATAAGGTCTTAGATATCGGTTTTCATAGATATGGGAGGGAAAAAACCTTCCTCAAATTATTCATTAATAACACATCCCTTGTGACGCTCCCAATGTATCCAACTTTACAATGAATTGTTATCATCATGGTTTATTAAATACATCTAAGTTTACAATTTTTAAAATGTATTAATAATAATATTAATGTCTAAGAACCATTACACACATTTTCATATAGGAATATCCAACGACATCAAAACATGCAGAATTCCTACTAGCAAGCGTGTTCTCATAATCTCATGTCTTAGAGATTACCAAGTGTAAAATTCATGATAATATTTCTCATCAACTAATGATAAATATAACATAAAAATCAAGTTATATATGTCCCAACACAGAATGATATTTGACCTTATAACCATATTTAAGAATATCATCATTGCACTTTGAGGTTCTCATCATAGCGGGGAACTGCTATGACCTTATCAATACGATAGATATTATAGGAAATTATTACATCAAAGTCATTTAGAAAAATGAATAATATTTAATAATATGTTTTATTAATATTAAATACATCAAATATACATGTAATTAAAGTATAAACAATTGGTTCTAGGAAACCAACTCCAACAAACTCCCACTTGGACTAGAGACAACTACCTACGACTTTCAGTCTACTAAACCTCACATGATAATAATGTTTCATATGAGTTAAGGATTTAGTCAAGGGTTCCTCTATGTTTTCTCCCATGGAAATACTACTCACTACAACCTCGCCTATTTGATAAAAATACCTCAAGAGAGGATACTTCCAAAGTATGTTCTTTTTTTTATGTAACCTTGAATCCTTTGTGAGAGACATCGCAATAATATTATCAAAATAGAGTGTGATAGGATATTTACTGCTAGGTACCACATCAATCTCTTGAATAAATTTCTACATCCATACTTCTTATTTAAATGCATCATAATCCACAATATACTCAGACTCTGCTTCAAAATCAGTAACCACAACCTGCTTTGAGCTCTTCTAGCTCACATCACCTCCATTCAAAATGAAGATGTATCTCGTTTGAGACTTCATGTCATCTTGATTTGTTAGAAACTATTATCTGCATATCCTATGATGACTAGTTCCTCATATCCTCTATAAATCAAAAATATATCCTTAGTACATCTCAAATACTTAAGGATAGTCTTAACTTCCATCCAATTATGGTCACGTGGATCATCTTGATATCTACTTACTACACTCAATTCATAAGAGACATCTAGAATCACACATATCATATCATACATAACTGACCTAATTATTGACAGTTATGGAATCCTTGACATTTTATTTATTTCCTCGTGTGTCTAAGGACACATTTTCCTAGAAATATCAATGTCATGTGACATTGGAAATAATTCCCTCTTGGAGTATTACATACTGAACCACTTTAGTATATTGTCAATATATATACCTTGACTTATGATGAGAAATATATTAGATCTATCATGATGAATCTTAATCCCAATAATATATATTGTCTTACATATTTCCTTCATGGAGAAGCATTTATTCAACTAGGACTTAACACACTATAATACTTGTATTTAATTTCAAATAAGTAATATGTCATTGACATATACTATTAAGAAAATGATCGCACTCTCACTAAACCATTTATAGACACAAGGGTCACATTCGTTCTTTATGAAACCAAATTATGTTATGGATTCATCAAAATGAATATTCTATGACCTGGATTATTATTTTAATCCATAAATGGATTTTTTCAACTTTTATACCTTGTTGACATTTTTTGAGGTTAGAAACCCTTTGGGTTGTTTCATAGAGAAATATTTCTGATGGTTCCAATTAAGGAAGGCTATTTTGAAATCCATTTTCCAAATTTCATAGTCATGATAAGCTATAATGGAAATTATAATTATGATGGACTTAAGAATTGTAAATAGTGAAACAATTTGTTCATTTTCAATGCCTTGATGTTGTTTAAACCCTTTTTTAACCAGTTGCACTTTATAGGTACTGACTTATCCTTCCATGTCCAGTTTCTTCTTGAATACCCATTTTCAACCAACAAGATTTAAATCCTCTAGAGGATATACCAAAAGAAAAAATCGGTTTTGGTACATGAAATCTATTTTAGAACTCATGGATTCTTTCCACTTGGAAATGTATATTCCATTTACTGATTCCTTATTGGTTAGGGGATCGTCATTATCAAATAACAATGATTCACCATCCTTAGTGACTATAAAACCATACCATTCTAGTTCTCTAACCTATGTATAGTTGTTTCTGATTCTTTCACTGGGTCCAGTGTTATCCTTCCACCTCACAGTAATGCGCTACTTTTGTTGTCATGTATTCCCACTTTCCAAAAGCATGCATATTCTATCACTTTAATCAGTGATGTTGGATCCTTGATTGAAATGGGAGGATGGGATTTTGGTTCCTCCTTCCATGGATTCCTCCTTGGATCTCATCACCTAGTTCAGGTTTCCTCATAGATTTAAGTCATGTTTTTGAAACTCATTCTCGGTGCCATCTTGAGGTGGATGCTAATTAATTATGTTGCTTCTATCTCAACAGGGCATCAACCTTCGGTTACTATAGGTAGTATCATTGGTCATATTGGGAATGTCTTTACATTGGGTAGATTGGGAACCTATAAAGCCTTCTTATTTTGGATGGAAAATCATGTGTGAGGAATCCTAGGTACGAAACCCAATGAATATCTTATCAGTCATGAGGTAATTGACTCCAGGGGTGTAAGTATTCTGAATATTTTTACCTCAGGCATCCCATGTTTATTATATGGGGTAGGTATTATAAATATGTTCATAATTTTAAAGTCTTGTATAGATGTTCATGAGTTTAATAACTTGTGGGAATAGATGGTGGAGTTGTCCCCATGGGGGGAATATTTCACACTTGGATTGTGGAGTGTTTTACCTCAAGGGTGATGGTTTCACACTAGGATGATGGAGTGTTTCCCCCCAAGGGGGATGATTTCACACTAGAATTTGATAGAGTGTGTCCCCTCATGGAGGAATATTTCACACTTTGATGTTGTTAGGATTGAACCTCAAGGAGAAATCCCACATACCATGTTTAAGAGGTAGGGATCAAAACCCACGTAGTTCGATGTCATAGTTTAAGGTTGTGTAATAAGACCATTCCACATAGTTTAACATTATGCAGTAAGGATGATGATGTCACATAAGGTGTATCAATGAGGGATAGTTTGGGGATTATGTGTGAAAGTTTCCTAGGGTAGGAGTTTAATCCCATGGAAGGGGAGGATAGTGTGGGGATTATGCATAGAAGTTTCCCATTGTGGGTGTTTCATCCCATGGTGGGGGGGATAGTGCGGGTCTTAAAAAATGGAAGCTGCCTATGGTGGGTGTTTCATCCCATGATGGGTAAGGTATTGGAATCCCATAAAGATCATACATGGGGAATCCTGTGTTAATCACATAGGGTAAGGCAAAAAATTAACATCATGTGATAAGGATGTAATCATGTAGCTTAACGTCATATGACTAGGATATAGAACTAAGTGTTTTTTACATCATATAGCTTAGAGGTTGTTTCTAAAAATATGGATACATTTGGATATCCATCTTATCTCTCACTCATGAAGCTTATAAGTATCGAGAATTCAGATATTTTCTCCAAAGTTGAAAGGCTACGTACCCTTAAAAGTTAGATATAGGGGTATTTAAAGGCCCAAAAGAGTCAAGGGAACTGGTTTCATAAAATATAAATGATTTTGAGAAACTTTATGGGATTTTTGAATATGTGACATTCCATGAATTAGAGTAATGCTACATGAAGTTTATCATAAAATCTTTATACGGTTGGGGAATTTCATGAAAAGGATATTTGTGAACTGGACTTACGCTATGCGAACATTACCATTAAATATCCATATGGATGTTGACTTCCATGAGATACAACCATTGGTGAAGGTGTTTACCTTCATGAATCTTGACCCTTAAGTGGGTTTTTAAGCCATTTTGGCCCGAATTCACTTCAAACCAGTCATGTGTTCCTCCAAATCTCCCTTGAAACGCATATTTTAGCATCATAGAATCCCCCCACCCTTATAATTGGATATGATGAGGAAAATGAGAGTCATATTCTAAGGGAGAACTTAAAAAAATTAGTAATTAGAAAACCCTACTCATAAAACTCGATGTGAACATACACCTATATATAGAGGTGGGGTACCTTAGTGAATCATGAGGTTTTCATGAAAGATAGGAATTTTCTCACTTTTCATGAAACTCAATACCTTCACAATCATTTTTTGATCCTGGGGGTCCCTTAGTGAATCATGAGGTTTTTAGGAAAGATTGGAATGTTCTCTCTTTTCATGAAACTCAAGACCTTCACAATCATTTTTTGATCCTAATCCTCACAGCTTCCAAAATTCAACTCCTCTGTGAAATGTTTTTTCATTGAATTAGACTTCCATGACTGGAATTTCACAAACACAATTCCAAAAACTTGCAACTCTCTTGAAAATTACCTTCATAAATACACCTTCATAAACAAACCTTCATGAACCAGTTTCAAAAAACTTTTAATGTCCTAAAAATGGCCACTGAGGGTGTAGATGTTGCTTTAACTCATAGGTAGGAGACAGTCAAGAACTTTATGATTGGAGAGAGAATATCAAGCATGTTATATTATGGCACAATAATCATTATGATGATGAAGTCTTGGAAATAATACTAGCTATGTAAGAGGTTGTAGCTATTTGGCGTATGGTTTAGGGATGAGGTGTTCATCCCTGGTGTTGATCTAGATTATCCTACCTACTAGTTCAAGAGAATTACTAGATTGTACCAGTTTTACATGGCCATTGGAGGCCACATCCTAAGGGGTCATGCATATCTCACCATGCACACCCTATAGAACCATCTGAACAATGTCAATGGGGAGGCATTAGAGGTAGAAGCATCTCCCCCTCAGTATGAGATGATTCTCAAGGTAGAATTGGGGAACCCTTTGAAGGGATGGATAGAAGGATGAGACCTATGCCATGGAATAAATTTCATGGCTGAGTGGGTCTGGGCGTATTGGGCATGATAGTCCTACCATAAGTTTGAGGCATAGCTGAAGCAAATCGGAATTTATGAGGAAGAATGGTCTGCGTAGTTCCATGTCTACTTCAACCCATACATCATGTCAATGTTGTTGAACAGATGGTCACAAGGGACCAACATATTCAATATGCACCATGGGGAGGCTAGTATCAGCTTATGGGATCTCTAACTAATTGTTGGGATCCTGGTCCAAGAATCCATGTATGATGAATTCCTCCCTGTAAATAATGTTTGGTAGGACTAGGAGCAGCTATCAGTCATATCAAGGACATTGCTACGGTTTGTGTAGGGGAAAAGAAAACAAAATTTGAGGATGAAGGATATCTAATTCAAACAATATTTTAGATACTTTTTGAATGAAACAACAAACATGCTACCTGAGAGACCATGTTAATTCCCTATGGAATTCCAGTGAGGCAAGGATCACTCATAATGGAGGATTTTGGAGGCAATCCAGTTGTAGTTTTGGGTCTATAGTGTGAATTCTTAGGCTCCCATGGATAAAATGGTAGGGTTTATCCCTATTATGATCTATGGGTGTGTTCTCCTAGTGTGGAATCCACACATGGGTGTGCATCCAAGCACCTTCCTTATGGTAGTGTTGTTGGTGATGGGATAGAACATCAACCCTATAGTGATGGTGCTGGAAAATATGTACATGGTGTTTCCCTACATTAGTTAGAGGAAGATCCCTATAACATATTAGCTCAGATTCCACTTAAAAAGTTCCCTAAGATGGTGGGTTATGAGCCAAAAATAATGCCTCCCTGTACGCCAAAGGCTTCTGACTAGCAGTGAGGGCCTACGGTGTGATAGTGGGAAGACTATGCCCCCATATCAAAGTAATAAAATAGTTGAAATAAATAAGTATCAAAAACAATAGTAAATAAATATAGTGAGTAAGTGGTAAATAAAATTAAATAGAAGATCTTGTAATAATAAATTAAAAATATATAAAATCCTGAATAGTTATGTCAAACAATACAACACTAGTCACCCACTCAGCCGACCATATAGATATAGAAAAATACAAAAGAAATTGAAATAAAAGTATTGGGATCTACTACTAAATATAATCTAGAACACGTACCTGATCTCCAAACACTATCAAATTTCACTAGCCCAATTAGAAGAACCCACATGAGCATATCCACTCGATCATGCAACTCTGGGCCTCATCCTTTTCCACCATACAATTGTGCTTAGCCTAAAAAGAAAACATAAGGTCTACATGAACATTGAGGTGTGTGTTAAGGGGTGATAAATAATCTTAGTATGCCACCCCAATGATGAACCTATAAAGTATGTTGTTATAATTTTATACAAAATCAAAGGTGCTTGGCCTAACCAACACACAACTAAAAAGATAAGTAAAACCAATAAACATGAAACCATAGTTGAACCCTGAGTCCATAATCCCGGTCAATTGGGAAAGTTCCACCATGGATGTCCATATCTATATACGTATATATGTATAGTCCCATACCTATACACATATAAATAAACATGAATATTCAAGAGTTAGTGAAATAAATATCACAAAACCAAACAGTAGTTGATCCTTGGGTATGTAATCCCAATCAAATGGATATCCTATGCAAGAGAATTGAGCTAGATTTTGTACCACTCAAATCATGTATCAATAAGTCGATCTCTAGATCCGTAATCCCAATTGACATGTAACTTCTTCAGACAACATTGTAAAATCCTCTGAGCAAGCTACATCACCACATGGGGATACTTGTCCTACACCTGGATTCACCCGTACTCACCTCTAATCGATGTAAATTTGGATTCCAAATAATTAAATATGGACATCCTATAAATGGTCACTAAGATAGATGTCATGATTCTCAGGAAATGTAAATATAGTCCAATGTTTGAGCCCTAAGACTCAGTCCATAGGCATTCATGACTTTCAGAACTTAGATAATCCATAAGGGTCTAACCCTTAGGAGATCTCTAAGGATAACTCACCAGTGAGATTCCATGAACCACCCCTCGAGTCTCTAATAAGGGAGAGTGTAATCATACCTATCATATGAAATATTTTAATCATTTGTAGGTATCCAATGATGTGATACTCTATGTATCATACCATGGTTAAGTAACTGATTAGGGAGAGTGTAATCATCCCTATCCATCGAGAGAGCATAATATTCCACGAGTATAAATAGATCAAGGAGAGTGTAATCATCCTCATCACTCGTGAGAGAGGAGTCATCCATGAGTATCTTTACTAGGGTTCCATACCCACATATCATAGTATTAGGATCAACAACCTAATTCTAGGAAGCACCTTTGAACATCCCAATAATATAATAATCAAATATATAGGCTCAAAATCCAAATCCCTGGAAGTACCTCTGGGTATAAAACTAAACCTAAGAAATAACATGGCTCAGAAGTTGGATCCTAGTAAATCATGTATGGGTGTCCAAACAAGCAAGACAAGTCCTAGGAAGAATGTATGGGAATACCAAAAGAAGGAAATATGACTCATGTCCGGCTCAATAGCCACCAACCAGGAATCACCTCAGGTAAACATTGATGAATAATCAATAAACATGTGAATATATAAACAAAGAGGTGAGGGTGTTTGAACACCTAGACCCAACACTGTCACAACATCCCCATGGGATTACAAGTTTGGTACAGGCTCTAAGGTGGAACCCACTACCATCTCTACCCAAATCTGATGTACTAACTAAGGGTCGGTCAAACAATGGTCACCCATTAGGTCCCTCAAGTCAAACACTAAGAGGCATCCTGCTCAGAATCCTTAATGTCTAAACACAATAAAAGGCATCCCACTTGGGATCCATAGATGAAAAAGGTAAAAGGAGTAATCCTATAATGTATCATCTAATGGTATGCAAGACTGAGGAATCCTACATGGGATCCTATAATGCTACCTATGAAGGGTCATCCTACACGGGACCCTCAAGACAGCATAAGAAGCAGAGGCATCCTACTCAGGATCCTTAGTATGGTAAATAGGTAAAGGGATACTATAAGGGACTCCCTAAGCCATCATATAAGTAAAGGAATCCATAAGAGGATCCTTGATATAGGAAGAAGATAGATTCATCCTCCACAGGATCCTCTAGGTCAAACATAAGTAGAGGAATCTTGTGAGAGATCCTCAGAAACAACTAGTCTCATGGCCTGTTTTTTCATAAGGGCACATCTCACAAGGGATACATCCTCAAAGGAAAATCTAAAAAGGCATCGGTCAAGAGAGATACCCCATGTATCATCTTCGAACAAAATTTTCACTCAAATGATACTATTGGATAGAAGTAACGGATGAAGAACCTCTCCATTCAAGAAAGGATCGAAATGAAAGTCATGAGTTATCAAAACACCTAATAGGTATTAACATTGAGATATATGTGAAAAGATACTCAAAATAAACTACTCATGGGTCCAATTTTGACTCATGGGCGAAAATAAACAAAACACCCTCAAAGGGTTGAAAATTGGGCAGTACACAGCATGTCTCCTAGAGCACACAACGTGTACTCCCAAAACCCTAGCTGGGTGCGCACTCCCACTGGCTTGGGCATGTAAACTCCCTAGGTACACGGTGTGTAGGGAAAGAACATGGTGTGTACCCCACACAGGTACCTATCCATGTCCCTCAATCGGCATGCACATGTACTTTGTATGGTTGTGTACATTTACATGGCATGTTACCCACATGGGGTATGGTCGTGTACTCTACACAATCGTGTACCCCTACACGGGTAGCTTGTATGGGTACTCAACTACATGTCTGAGTACCATTACATGGTTTTTACACCCTATTACATAGTGTGTACTTTAAAAACTTCATATTCCCTGAACGAGAAGAACACGCGGCGTGTCACCCTAAACCACACATTGTGTAGCTTGGTTTTCCTGAACAAAAAAAACATCAAAACACCCAAAACCCCCATTTTCACCCACAAATCAACAGATCGGGCCACAAGGGGTTGTAAGAAAACATAATAGGGGTTTAAAACTTTAAAATGATGAATATAAGGGGGATTTTTGGTAAAACATAAAAACAGACTACCTTTGGGTGTAAACTGCTAAAGCGTCGCTCAAATATGTAGTCCATAGTTGCTACACATCAATCCAGTGAGCTTAGAGCTCTTTGATGGCACCTATTTCTCTCCATGTCTCATTCTATTTCTCTTTCTCCCTCTTTTATCTCTTGTTCAAATGGTGTAGGAAGATCCCCTGGATGTACGTGAGAATCCATGAGAATAAAGAAGGAAAATAAAAATAAAGGAAAGGAGAGAAGAAAAGGAAAAGAAAGGAAAAGGGGGTCTAGGCCGGCCCTAGTACCCGACTCGAGTTTATGCATCACCAAGGAAAAATTCCTCATTCAGGATTCAATGGTAGATATGGAATCTCAATCTATCACTCCATTAAAAATATGTTACTGAACGAACCTTCAAAATTATTTAATATTTATTTTTTAAATAATAGATATTAATTATTCCTCTAAAATTAGAATGGCTTGAAATTCCATCAAACTCATGTCCTAGGGTAAACACCATATTCTGGGACTAAAAAATTGGTCAAAAAAATATCCTAGATCATATTATAGGGGAAAAATACCATTTTACACCTTATAAGAATCTGAAATAAAAAATTCAAATTTATGCTCAAAATTATAGTTCAAAAAAACATAGGTCCTTACAATATCTCCACCATAAACCTTCTCATCCCCAAGAAGTCTGGCGGTAAGACTAGAAGCTATGATCTCAACCCGAGAATCTATACAACCGAGCTATATGGACTGTCCAACGACTAGTTTCATAGCATCAAAAACTATCTCCTACATAGAAGATGTTTAACTACGACCGATCTGGTACTCCCCCCCCCCCATTGGAATACCCTTATCGTCATCTCAAAAATAACTCTAAGCTCAACATCCCATGTAAACTCTGAATTTAAAATGGAAAACAAGATTCACCATCCTCAAACGGCCAAAGGTGTACTCCCCACCATATGTCCAACCTTACACTACTCCTTGAGTGCAACCTCAATAGCTTCCTTCCTCAACCAGAGAAGAACATTTAAAAGAAAGGAAGCTTGGGATATGGGTGATTCTCTCTCAACATACTCAATATGAAGTCAAGATATAGCATGGACATATCTAACCATGAGTACACTAAGATTTCACAAAAATGGCATGTACAACTCTCTTCGAGCTACACTCACCATCCTGTCAAGACCTGACCAGGATTCAGCCAAGGTTCAACCGTCACATAGTGCCCCATAATTCTTGATGTCACCTCTACCATGAAGGGAAATTTTTTATTTTACCATAACTCCCAAGTAAATAATCATACCATAATTCTTGATACCATCGGTCCTCAGCTCGTACTCGGCCACTCACTGGTTTAGATTTAACGGCACCATGCACAACCAGTGTATACCTTTATCACCCAACTCATACTCTAGTGATTTTTCCATTAGAAGGATAATATGACCATACTATAAGGCACATCATCCTCATTAATCTAGAATATACCTTGAAACTCCTATTCAAAATCGGGAACCACACTTGTGCCATGATTTATTCCATGGCCGCCTATCACCTAGCATTGTTCTAGTCACGAGTGTCTACCCATGCTTTGAATACATCAACAACAACGAAAACACTAATCAACCAATCCAAGAACCTGAAAAGTACTTCTCATCAAATATAGTCTTGAAACCAAATCACCCAAGGTTCATGTGAAATACTGAAGGTGTCAACATGCCTATAACGCAAAACTCAAGCACATACTATTCCTTAATCTTGAAACGATCATAAAACTGAGTTCACTACCTAAAAATCATATGAAAACATAGGTCAAACTCTCACATAGGTTTCCCTAAAACAAAAAAAGTCAACTTACAAGTGTCTAATTTAAAACTAAGGTCCTCTAGGTCTCCCACCTAGCCCTACAGAACAAGTCTCACAACTGGGTCACAAGGTCTAACCACCTATCCCAAAAGATCAAACCTCTTGAAATAAGGTAAAGATCATAATGACTTATGAGGGTCAAAACTAAAAACATGACCTACAAGGGCCTGATTCTCTTAAATAATCCTCATAAATAACTACTCCCTGGAGGTTACGATACTAACGCAGAAAAAGATACTGAACTGACACTCACTGGGAATCTGTATATGGTAATACCCTCTAGAGGTCCAGTTCATGAGAAATGTATCATCACCTATCAGCATCATACTCATCAATCCAACTAGATAAGTATGACCTGAGAAACAACAACCTAGAAGGGGTATAACAGAATGGAATCACATTCTATATCGACCTACTAGGGTCACTACACCTCATGTGCATGAGGACTGAGTCATCAGGCTCAACACTAAATGCCTCGATGTAGATCCACACAGCCTGCCATCATAATGAAATATACACATATGTAACTTGGCATAATTATTTAGGCCTTAGTCATCAATAAAATCACACACTAGAAGGCTTATATGATTTGAATCCTACATGTCAAATATAATGCATGAGATGCCTCTTGCCTTTGTCAGACAAGAGTCGAAATCCATACATTGCCTCTTACCAATGGACAATGGCCATAAATCCACAATATATCATAACATGTGCATCGCTCAAGGTTAAAATCATATACAACTATAACATCAAAGATTATAACAACAATCCCATACCCTGGAAACTAGGACTTCTTATCAGAACAAGTGTTCTCGACACACTAGTTTGATATCCATCATAGATTCTAAAACATTCCTAATAATCCTGTATACAATTTACCAAATAGTAAATACCTGGAAAATAATGGATTTGATACCACTTTGTAACATCTCAACTCAGATTCCACTTAAATGGTGCCCCATAATGGTGAGTTACGAGGCCTCAAGCATGCCTCCCTGTATGCCATAGGTAGTCGACTAGCAGTGGGGGCCTATGTTGTGATAGTGGGGAGACTATGCCCTTATATTAGAGTAATAAAATAGTTTAAATAGCTGAGTATCATACACAGTAGTAAATAAACAGAGTGAAGAAGTAGTAAATAAACTAAAATAGAAGATGATGTAATAATAAATGAAAAATCTATAAAATCCTGAACAACTATGTCATACAATACAACATTGCTCACCCACTAGGCCAACCATATAGATATAGAAAAATACAAAATATACTAAAATAAAATTACTAGGATCTACTACCAACTCTGAGCCATACCATGTACCCAGTCTCCAGACACTGTAGAACTGCACCAGCCCAATCAGAAGAACCCACATGAGCAGCTCCACTTAATCATGCAACTCTAGTACTTGTCCCTATCCACCATGAAAATGTGATCAACCTGAAAAAGAAAACATAAGGTCTACACGTACACCAAGGTGCATGTGCAGGGGTGAGAAATAATCTCAGTAGGCCACCCCAATGATGAACCTATAAAGTATGATACTATAAGTGTATTTAAAATCAAATGTGCTTGTCCTAGTCAAGACATAATTGAAAAGATAAGTAAAACCAATAAACATGAAACCATAGTTATACCCCAGGTCTATAATCCCGATCAATTGGGAAATCTCCAACATGGATGTCCATATCTATATATGAATATATATATATATATATATATATATAGTCCTATAACTATACACATATACATAAACATGAATATTCATGAGTTAGTGAAATAAATATCATAAAACCAAATAGTAGTTGATCCTTGGGTCTGTAATCTAGATCGCCTAGACATCCTGTGAAAGGGAATTGAGCTGGATGTTGTACCACTCAAGTCATGTATCATTAATTTGATATCTAAGACTGTAATCCCAATCAAAATTTACCTGATTTTTCTGATTCTAGAAAAGTATATGAGCAAGCTACATCACCACAGGGGGTACTCTTCCTACACCTAGGTTCACCCGTACTTTCCTCTAATCACTATAAACGTGGATTCTAGGGAAGTACATACAGACATCCTATAAATGGTCATTGAGCTAGATGTAATTCTACTAAGGCCATTTAAATCCAGTCCAAAGTCTGAGCCCTAGGCTTCGGTCCGTATGCGGTCATGACATTTAGAACTCATATAATCCCTAAGGTTTTGACCCTTAGGTGATCTATAAGGATAAATCATCGGTGAGATACCATGAACCACCCTCAAGTCTCTAATAAGTTAGAGACTAATCATCCCTATCATTTGGAAGAGCAGAATCATTCTAGGTATCCAATGATATGAGATTCCATGTAGCACACCATGGTTAAGTAACTGATCATAGAGAGTGTAATCATACCTATACTTTGGGAGAGAATAATCATACACGAGTATAAACAGATCGAGGAGAGTGTAATCATCCTCATCACTTGGGAGAGAGGAATCATCCATGTGTATCTTTACTAGGGTTCCATACTCTCATATCATAGTAGTATGCTCAATATCTGGATTACAGAAAGCACTTATAAACATCCCAATAATATAATAATCAAATATAAAAGTTTAACAGTCAAATACCATGTAGTACCTATGGGTATACAACTAAACATAAGAAATAACATGGATCAGAAGCTAGATCCAAATTAAGAATGTATGGGTGTCCCAACAAGCAATATGGATCCCAAGAAAAATGTCTGGTAATCCTAAAAGAAGGAAAGACCCCTTGTATCAGGCTCAATAGTCACCAACTAGGAAGCGCCTCTGGTAAACATCAATGCATCAAAAATAAACATGTGAAGATATAAACAAAAGAGTGAGGGTGGTAAAATTATTAGACCCAACACTTTGGCCATAACCCCATGGGATTACAAGTTCGACATGGGTTCTAAGGTGAAACCTGCTACTATCTTTACCCCAACCCGATGTACTAACTCAGGGTTAGTCAAACAATGGGAACCCACTGGGTCCCTTAACTCAAATAGTAAGAGGCATCCTACTCGGGATCCTTGAGGTATAAATACAAGAAAAGGTATCATACTTGGGATCCTTAGCTAGAAAAGGTAAAAGGAGGAATCCAACAAGGGATCCTTTAATGGTAAGAAAAACTGAGGTATCCTACATGGGATCCTCTAATGATACATAATAAGGGGCATCATGTATAAGACCTTCAAGACATTGTAAGAATTATAGGTATCCTACTTAGGATCCTCAGCATAGTACACATGTAAAGGGATCCGACAAGGGACTCCCTAAGTCAGAATATAAGAAAAGTAATCACTTATAGGATCCTTGGTATAGAAATAAGATAGAGAAATCTTATACATGATCATATAGGTCAAACATAAGCATATGAATCCTATAGGGGATCCTTGAAAACAACTGTTCTCACGTCCTATTAGGAAAGAATGGCACATATCACAAGGGAGACATCCTCAAAGGAAAATCTAAAAAGTTATCAGTCAAGAGAGATGGCCCATGGCTCATCTCAAAAAAACAATTTCACTCATAGGAGACTACAGGATATAAGTACCAGAGAAAGAACCTCTCTATTCAATAAAGGCATGAAACATAACTCAAGAGTTCTCAAAACACCTCGCAAGTCTAATCATTCCAATCTATGCGAAAAGATACTCAAAATAGACTACTCATGGGTCCAATTCTGACTCCTGGGAGAAAACACACAAAAAAACCCTCAGAGGGTTAAAAAAGGGACAGTACAGGTGTGTCTCCCAAAGTACATGACATGTACTCCCAAAGCCCCACCTGAGCATGTACTCCTGACAGCATGGGCGTGTAAACGCCCCAGATACATGGTGTATAAGGATGACACATGGCGTATACCCCACATGGTTACCTATCCCTATCCCTCAACTATAATGTCCATGTACTTGGCCATGTTGTGTACATTTATACGACATGATACCCACATGAGGTCTGACTATGTACTCTACATGGGCATGTACCCCTACACCATTAGCCTATCCAGGTAATCAGCTACACGACCGAGTACCAGTATGCGGCATGTACACCCTAGTACATGGTGTCTACTTAAAAAACTTTATCTTCCTCTAATGGGAAGAACATATGGTGTGTCACCCTAAACCACATTTTTTGTAGCCTGGTTTTCCCAAATGGAAAAACTCCAAAACGCCCAAAACCCCCATTATCACCCCCAAATTAATATATCAGGAAATATGGGGGAATAAGAAATCATAATAGGGGTTAAAAACTTGAAAATGATGAATCTAAGTGTGATTTTGGTAAAACTTTAAAAAAACCTACCTTTGGGTGGAAATTGTCGAAGCTTCACTCAAATCTGCGGTCCACAGTTGTTGTACATCGATCCAGCGCGTCAGGAGCTCCACGATGGTACCTATTTCTCTCTTTATCTATTTCTATGTCTCCCTCTCCCACTTTTCTATCTTGGTCAAGCAACGTAGGAGGATCACCATGGGTGTATGTGAGAATCCAAGATAATAAATAAATAAAATAAAAAGAAAGGAAAAAAAGAAGTAAAAGAAAAGAAAAGAAGAAGGGGTTTGGCTCGACCCCGGTGCCCAACTCGAGTTTATGTATTGCCTAGGAAAAACTAACAGTTCTAGAATAAATGGAGAAGATAAGTCTCTATCTTATGATATGTTCAAAATATATCACCAAACAAACCTACATGAATAATTTAATATTTATTTTATTAAATCTTAAATATTAATTATTCCGCTAAAATTCAAATGGCTCATAATTATACCAAACTACTATCCTAGGGTAAACACCATATTTTGGGACCAATGGAGTGGTTATAAAAATTAATCAAGATTATTTTATTGGGGAAAATACCATTTTACCCCTTACAAGAATTTGAACGAAAAAAATTCAAATTTCTTCTCAAAATTACAGTCCAGAAAAACATGGCTCCTTAAAACCCCCCTCTATGTGTGTGGGACCTTAAATTTCCTATACAGTTGGGTAGACACACACATGGGGGGATGTGAATATCTGAACCCAATATACCCTCATAGAATAAACTTCTATCCTTCGATTCTAAACATCGCTAGGAGTCACCCTCTCAACTTTAGCTCGATAGACATGCTGGCGAGGACTGGGTCGATAGAACGCTTCATCTTACACTCATTCCCCCTTATCATTGGGATAGTGAACAATAAAAACATGGGTAATATTTATCATTTGTCATACAACTTGTCCTTTCAAGGTGGTGTACTAGTGTAAAGGGTCCATTGCAAGGTGATCTGTGAGCTGTGTGCCCCACATCGGTTCATGAGGTAGTTCTGATGCCTCTAGGGGTTGACCCCAAGGGTGTGCATATGGGTGAAAATTAATGAAAACCCTCATTCCTAAAACATATATGGCTCATTTTTGTGTGAAAAGATAGGAAGGGGATGAATGAGTTACCACCACTTACTACTGCCTAAGGGATCACCTGTAGTTATGTGTTGAGCTGGGAGAGCGCATACCTAGGGGAAATGATGAGGTAGAAAACTACTCAGACTTATGAAGGAGGGTCTCATAATTGTGTGTTTGATTATGAGTAGTATTTTTGGGCATTCCATGGAGTCAGGGTCGGTCCAGTGGGTAGAGAAATAGCTGAAGAGTCATCAATTCTTGACCCTACATAGGCAGAAGCTGTAGGGAGGGGAGCGGTGATAGGTTAGATGCTCCAGGGATAGTAGATGAAGTGGGAAGGATTTACCACTAGGTCAGTCATAAGGGAACATTTCCAAGGCATGGGGAAGATATTTTACCTCCCTGATGTCCCTAGTGATTCTATTTTTCCTGATTCATGGGAGAGCTAGGGGATCCACAAACAAATCACCACTCTCCATGGGATATGACAGTTCTTAAATATAGATAGGATATTCTTTACCAAGTTGTGTCACTCCAGGGCGGTTTTCCACATCCCCTAAGCTGATTTTGTTCACTATGTAATGAATATGGAGGATTTGGACCACTCTATCATCACCATGCATCACATTACGAGCTGGATGAAGGTGTTGTTGGACATGACCTCTTCTCCAAATCTCTATACATGTGAGTTAGCTAATTACACACCTCTATAGGATGGGTCGGAGGAGTCCTAGGGAATAAATCTCAATTTTGACTCTCCCAAAGATGGAGGTCCTATTTTTAATCAGTTAAATACTTTGATCTTATATACCTTGACTATAACACGTTCATTAGAACTGATGTCTAACACCCTTTCACTTGTGAAGAAATTAATAAGTATGAATGAGGGGGAGGTTTGTGATAAACCTTATATAGAGGGTGAGGGATCCCCAACCCTTGAGGATGCAATCATGGAGCTTCTCTATGATATTGTGGCTATGGGAGGCCAACCATTGGCTGAAGTAGCACATGCAACTGAGGTGAAAACCACTGGGGAGGCATTGTCACCAGGAGGATCTCTTATGAATCTCTTCTAGATTCTCACTGGGTTATACTTTTCTTGTAATCCCTTTCCACTTTTCACCTCCCCTTTCATGTTTTTCCTCTCATAATTCAAGCATGGATAACCCTCTATTTCAAACAGTAGTTCAAACTGTATTTTAATCTCATCCTATTGAGGTAATGTTTTAGCCTTTAATAGTAGCAGCAGATGATGTTATGCCTTTGATGAAGGTGTTTGAGGAGGTTGTGGTAGATGAACCTGTTTTAGAAGTTACATAGAAGTTGAATACTCCATATGAATCCTTGATGGAGTATGTGTACATATTTTTGGAAACTGAGGTGATTGAGGAGGTTGTAGTGATTGTGCCTATCTCAGAGGTGTCACTAGTGGAAGCTATTGGAGTTGAGGCCTCAACAGAGGAGGTCAAGATCATGAAACTGACTAAGGTGTTTGAGGAGGATTTTATGGATGATCCTGCCATAGAGGTTCCGTAGTAGTTAGTTAAGGCTCTCATTGTGGATGAGAGATCTGGTGAGGATGTGTTTCCCCTATACCTAGGGTTCAACCCACCCGAGGACATGCCAACTGATGACCTGACCACTGATGTGTTGGTAGTATTTCACCTCTAAAATATTGTACCACCTAAGGAATTCTAAGATTCCATATAATTAATTGTTGATTAGAACTTATTCGTCTAACATAAGGCATGAAGGAGCGGGTGGAACTTCATCACCTACACTCCATTGATTGATATTCCAAATCATGATGGATCTCTCTATCATTGGATTTTCATTCTAGGGACTGGTGGGTGGATTCTAGTGGCCTTTATACACTATCTTGATATTTTCTCATCGATAGGGTTCATGTTGAGTGGAATTAATTTTACATCGCCTGGTGTAAAAAGAAGGAAGAGGGAACATAGGATCTCTGTGTGACTGGATAGGAGATCGGTCTCCTAGAAGGGTTGGTGTGGGAGCATGTGGTCATCATCAATAATGAATAACAGATCATCATCCAACTGAGGGATCATTTGGAAATAGAAGTGAAAAATTAATTAGACGAGAAGTCTCTAGTGGCCTTATGTTGGGATGAGTAGGATCATATGCATATCAGGGTCTAAAAAGTTAATCTTATTGTGAAGGAAGAGGTGGCCGACCTAGTTGAGCGGTAGAAGACTATAGAGGCTACTCAATAGATGATTTCTGAGCTTGAGTGCTCAATCACTGAGGCTAAACCATAGGTAAATTTACCTCATCCTATAATAAAGGATAGGCTCTGATGTGTGGATGACCCTCTCAAACTTTGGATGGTTTGTTTTCGATCTCTCTACTCTTTGAAATGTTTTCTTTTTTACTTTATCTCAATCACATTAACATGAAAACCAACAATGAATCCCTAAGAACATGTGATTAATGATCTATGTGGAAAATAAGGTACAAATAGAATATTTATCATTTATATAAGATTACCAGACAATGGTCTAAACTCAGGGTCTGAACTTGATTATTGACTATTGAGAGTATCCTGACCAAGAAAATTCTGGCTAGAGCATAAGGCTCTCTGCATAGTTGACTTGATTTATCAACACATGATAGTTCATGAGTGGGGTAATTCCTAGGGGATTTAATTATAACCAAAGGTTAATAAAGAGCATGAATTGATACTACCATGATCTTGAACACAAAGCGAGTATCATGATGATGGAGGATAACTACTGACCATGTTTGAAACAAATTTTTTTTATCATTTTGTCAAGGATGTGGATAAAAAATGAGGGTTAACCACTAACCATGTTTGAAACTTGTTACCTAACTCAAAATTTTATCATAAGACTTTTGGGTCATGTTCCTAGGATGGTAGGTAAGCTAATGTGGCATAGGACCATGTTGTCAAGGGGGGGCCATTCAGACGTGGAGGATTATGGGGATCCAAGTCAATGGAGACGTAAAGCATGGGGATGAAGTGATGGAATGTTCAAATGAAGATTAAAACTCTTGTAATTACACCTTCATGGATTTGATCACATTGTATAGTTGTATCGATCTAAAAAAATGTTGAACTTTACTTCTAGGGGACTTCTCGGATGTCGAGCAATGATAAAAGAACATGATGATGCAATATGTGACTAGAACTAAAAGTGAAAAAGTGATTATCAAGAGAGGGATTAATATGTTTCACAATTTTACGTCATCTGGTAGGGATTATGGAAATGTATTTTAACATCATACAGTGAGTATGGTGTATCATATAGTTTAATTTCATGTGATTGGGATGTCGAGTCATATAGTTTGACATCATATGACCAGGACGTGTGAACCAATGTAAATAATACATTCCCAACCAAGGTGGTGGGCATAATAGGATAACACAATGGGGGTATTCCTTATAGGGGATCATGAGGAAAATGGATCTTAGGAATTGGATCTAAATATTTCCTGAATCAATGGGTTCAGTGATCATAGCCAGGTTTTTTTTCAGGGTCCATAGTGAGTCCCTGGTAGCTTTGTACCTCTTTATTTTTATCCCATTATTTTTTCCCAAGTCACGGGAGAGACCTAAAGAGGTATTTAGGAATATTTATCAAGTTTCCCATATGGTTTTTTAACCTAATAGACTTATTTTCCTCTTTCCTTTTTTATTTTAAGTTCATACTAGTTGGACCAAGAAGTTGAAAATAGTTTAGGGTCATAATGCTTGGACCATGGGGTTTTGTGTTATAAAGGTTATGTGTGTGGCATATGGGAGAGATAACCCAACATGAATGAGTATCCTAAGAGTCCCTTCCACATAGAAAATCCTAGAGGAAACTTTTAAGTAGTTTAAGGTTGTGATGCTAGGACCTGGGCTCCTAATTTAAGTTCATATACTTCAAACCAGTTGAAAATAGTTTAAGGTCACAATACTTGGACCATAGTGGGGAACGCCTTGAAGGAGTGTGTATGCCATGGAAGTGAGGTTACCTAATGTGAATTGAAGTATGATGAGGCCCGGTACCATATGAAACATTCCCAAGATGACTTTTATGCAGTTTAAAGTCATGATGCTTAGACTTGGGCTCCTATTTAAAGGTTGTAGAGTTTATAGCATCAAGTGAACATCCCAAAATTACATGTGTAGCATAAAGGATTGACAACCTGAAGTGGATTGAGGGCTAATAAGGATAGACTCCACACAACACATTCCTTGAGTGATTTGAAAACAGTTTAAAGTCATGATTCTTGGACTTGGGTTCCTAATTTAAGTATGTAGATTTCAAACCAATTGCAAGTAGTTTAAGGTCATAATGCTTGTACCATAGAGTTTTGTGTCTCGAAGTAATATCTAGGGTATCAAATAAAGGTTACCCGATGTTAAACGGTGGGCCGAGGATTCCACACAATGCTACAAAAAACATCTATGAGACAATATGCACACATTTTAAGGACATAATGCTTAGACTCAAGCTCATAGTTTAAGGTTATAGAGGTTGGAAAATGTATAACTTGTGTGTCTCAAATTTTCTTGAGGAAAACTCCATACCAACCCCTAATACCATGTAATATGTGATCAATGTAAGAAACTTGGAGTGGTATGTATTTCTCATTGTTTGTAGGGGAAAACGATGAGGGGAGAAAATGGTTGAAAAATCTCACGTGGGAGATAGTGGCTTTTAAGACCTGAATAGTAAAAGGGGAATGGCTAATGAGTAGGGAACAACTATTGAACATGATTGAAACGTAGGTTCTATATCTGTATCAGTTTAGGATGGGGTGAAGAAAATAGGATTGACTATTGACTGAGTTCAAAACACAGTAGCCACTATCTATTATCGAGGATCCTTGGAGTCATGAACCCAAGATGGCAGGTGAGACAATATGGACAAGAACTTTTTCCATTATAGATCTTGTTTCGATAATGAGGATGATGATTATAAAAATTGAATAAAGCATAAAGTGAGGAAGTGTAAGTGGGGAGTAAATTGGAGGGAATATTTAGTGTCTTAGGAGTGTATTGTTAGATATTCCTCCATGTCCTAAAATGCACTGGATGAACATGCTGGAAGGAGAGAATCAAGCCTGAACTGTATATGAAAGACCCTAAAATGATTTGATGGTAGGGTTGGGCCTAGGATGATATATCTATGAACCACTATGTATCCCATGAGTATGGGAATCAAGCTACACATAGTTCTAGGACACGATATGGTAAAAAATGACATTGAAAGGGTGACACCCTCTCTAGCGAGGACATCAAATTATCTCATATTATGAGGCATACCAATTTTATATGAGGTAAGTCTATAGTTTAACGTCATGTTCTGAGGACATTGGTTTTTTATCCCATATTTATTATACGAGGTGTCCTGGTTTTATATGGAGTATGGATATAGTTTATCATCGTGTGTTGAGGACACTAATTTAGGTTCATCACATATTTATCATGTGAGGCATCCCAATTTCATATGGGTTAAGTCTATAGTTTAATTTCATTTTTTGAATAAGTTGATTTAGGTTCATATCTTATTTTCCATATGAGTTATCCCAGTTTCATATGAGGTAAGGCTATAGTTTAACATCATGTACTAATTATGTTGGGATTTATAGTTTAATGTTGTATAACTCAGACTATGGATGATACTAGTTTAAGGTAATATAGCTCAGACCAGAGGGGTAGATACTAGTTTAAGGTCATAGATCTTGGAATGAATGGTGTTTATGTCTTAAGGAGTCTTGTGTGGAATACAAGCCTAACGTGAAAGGAGGTCCCACAAGACCCACTTCCACAAAAAACTTGACAAACCATACCCAAATCGACATTATGATGTTGGGGAAGGAAATACCCCATAATGAGTTGATGAAGGGGGTGGGGTCCAAGATATGATATTTTTGAGTCACTACATATCCCATGAGAATGGGAATCAAGCCACGCATAGTTCTAAAATGTGGTATGGTAAGATACTGATGTCGATAAGGGGTTATCCTCTCAAGTGAGGATACTAAATAATCTCCTATTATGATGTGAAGAATCCTGAATTTATATGGGGTAAATTTAGAGTTTAACATCTTGTGTTGAGGACATTGTTAGGGCTTACGCATTGAGCTACTCATTCTTTTATTCCTCATTTTGGTTCATGAGGGTATATTATCCCACTAATGGTTCAAGGAATGTGATTGGTATCTACACCTAAAGAGGAGGCATGAAATGGTATTTTGGGGCAATAGAACCATGGGTAATGGGTGTTTTTTAGGTGAATTTGAATATAAGGTAGGAGACAAGAGGTCTAGGCATCAATATGTATCCCATGGGAATAAGAATCAAGCCACATGTAATTCTGGAGAGATGTGGGGGAATTTTATTACTAGGACACTAAGGATGAAGAAAATCATGTGAATGAGGGGCCAAGGAGGTTGGATACACATGTTTAAAGGTTATAATTCTTAAAACAAGACTCCTAGGTTAAGGTCATAGATCTTGGACCATGGGTAGGTACTTTGATGATGTTTGGGTAGCATAAAAAAACTTAAAACCCAATGTGAAAGGATCCAAGGAGGATCTCCACCACACGAAGAAATCCCAAAACTAGTTACACACAATTTAAGGTAGTAAGTCTTGGACCAAAGGGATTTTAAAAATGGTTTAAATTCATGATTCTTAGACTGGGAGAATTTTTGTTTTAAGGGTATTTTTGTGGAACGAAAGAGTTAAAACTCAATGTAAAATGAGTGAATGTAGGATCACTTACCATATAAATATTTTTCAAAAAATATATATATAGTTTAAGGTTGTAAGGATTAGACCATAAGTGGGGTCAAAGGGACAAATGTTGGTGGTTCTGATTTCTTTCCCACCCCCCTTCAAGGGAAGGGTTTATAATTAATTACCATCTATGCCTAAAGAGATGGGGTCTAGGTGTCAGTATGTATACCATGGGAATAGGAATCAAGCCACCTATATTTTTGGAGAGTGGTTTGATATAAGACCAACACCATAGGGGTGATGTTCTCAATGAAGAGGACATTAAGGGATCCCACAATTTTCGTGGGAAATCTGATGCGTATTACATGGGGAAATGCTAAATTTTATCATCATGTGCTGGGGAAGTTGGGATTTTTGGTCATCCCACACTTATATTGTGAGGTGTCTTGTGTTTATTTCATAGGTTAGGGCTACAGTTTAACATTGTGCACTGAGGAATTATTTTTTTCATCCCACAATTGGTATGTAAGGCATCATATATTTATTTCATAGGGTAAGGCTATAATTTAACATCGTGTGATGAGGACATTGGGATTTATAGTTTAAAGTCATAAAACTTGGATTATTATTGCTACTATTTTAGGGTTATAGAGCTCAGACCATGGGGGATGTAAATAGTTTAAGGACATAATTCTTGGACCATGACTGCTAGTTTAAGGTCGTAGAGTTTGGACCATTTGAAAATAGTTTAAGGTCATAATGTTTGGACCATAGGTTCTTCATGTGAATTACTTCTTGAGAAACTTGGCATTAGTGGGAGGTTTGATATGTTCTCCATCCATGGTGATTAAAGAGTATAGTCTATTTTAATAGAACTTATGGTTAATGTAAGGTTCTTCCCACTTGGGCTCAAAATTTGGTGGCTTTTTTTGGGTATCGTCATAATTCTAAGAGACAATACCATGTCACCCTGGAGGAAGAAGTATTGGAAAACCATCTTATTGAATGCTCTCGTTATCTTGTTCTGGTGCCTCTCTAGGTTGTTCAAGGACTAAGGCATGTTTTTTCAAGGTATTACAAATCATTTAAACGGATTTCTATCATCTTCTATAGAATCTTATGGTCATAAATAGTTGTTAAGAGAAATGTAAAATGAACCTCAATGGGTAAGACTGTCTCTGTCCTGTACACCGAGGAGTATGGTGTCACCTGGGTGGAATTTTGAGTTTTCATATGATAGGACTAGAGGTTATTGGGGAGTTTGTTAGGCCAACTCTTTTTGTTTTGTCCCACCATTTTTTACAAGATGATAGAGTGGGTCTTGTTAAACACCTCAATCTGTCCATTTGTCTATTCATGATAGTAAGAAGTATGGTTGGACTGAATGTTGCACTTGGAATAAAATTTATTTATCTTGGAATCTATGAAGTTGGTGTCATTATCTGTAAGAATAGAATGAGGAAATACGAATCAATAGATAGTGTGGGAGCTCACGAACTCGATCACAAACTAGGTTTTGAATTCCTTGAGGGGAACTGATTTTTCCCACTTGGTAAAGAAGTCTCTTCCAATCAAAATGAACCTACATTAACGAGTTTTCATTGGAGGGTATGGTACCACAACACTGAGTTCCCATACTTCAAAGGGACAATAATAATAGGTAGTGTGGAGAAGCTATGGCAGTTGATGCACAAAGTTGGCATGGATCTGAAATGCATGACACCTATTGGAAAACTCAATACAATCGTCAACCATGGTAGGCCAAAAGTAACCCAATCTCTAAATTTAGTAGGAGAGATTCAATCCTATTTTATGGTCACCACAAGATCCAGTATGGATATCTTGCATAACCAAAATTATCTCATATCCTTGGATTCAATAGAAGATAATTCCATCAAACTCGCATCTTTAGAGGGTTTTCTAAAGGTTAGGCTCACTCTGTAGAGTAAATTGGGATGCACATCAGCAGATTCACTCTTGCTCGGCTCAGTCTGATAGGATAATTCCATGTTGAAGATACTCAAAAAATGGAGTTATCCAATCAAATGTTTATTTGACTATGGGGGCCTGGGTATCATAGCATGGGAGTATTGATAGCCATCTGATTTACCTATAGGTATCCATCATCTGAAGTGGCGGGGTGATAACCCTTCGGTGTGCCACATGAATGATCAGAACATCTAAGTCACATTCTCTAAGGGATGTGTCCAGACCTCCTAATGCATCATCTTGACAATTATAAGACTGAGGAACATAGGTCACTTTGGCTGGGAAGGGAATTGGTCCATCATCTAATGGGTTCATTCTAGTAGTGTTTCTAACTCTTTATTTCTGATGATATAGTCACCCTTAATTTTCTTAACGACTAGATTGGAGTGTCCCTTCACATGTAAATAGGGGAAATCAATCTCAAGTGCTAACTCAAGAGTAATAATGAGAGTCAGATACACTTTTTCATTGTTTATGTATCCTTTTGACAAAAGGAAAGAGTATGGAAAAATGTCATGTGTCAGGGTGGTGAAGATGATCCCCAGGACTACCCTGTTGAGCTTGGGGTCATTTATCCTCCTACCAATTAGGCTCTAGGAGCCTCTATCGAAATGAATCTTCCAACATGGAACAAAATGATTCACTTTGAGAATAGTTTCATCTAGGAAATCAATTTCCAGATGTAGTTCTTTAGGGGATGTATGTGCGCCCAGGAAGTTTTCTAATGTATGGCCTTTAACGGTCGTTTGTGGGAAAAACTTGATGTCGAACTGTTGGAGGATTCCCACCCAACATGCCAATCATCCCATTAGCATGGTTCAATTGAGGATATAAGTTATAGGGTCTACTCAAGACACCATCTTTATTTTATGATGATTAAAATAATATCCTAAATTCTGTACTGCAAAAACCAGTGCGGGGAAAATATTCTAGATGGGGGAGTATTTGGTCTCCTCATCAGGGAGCATACAACTAAGATAGTATAAGTTGTTTTATCTTCCCTCGTTATTTTTCTAGGCTATAAGGGAATTGAGGGATCATTCCAAAGTGGTGACATAAAGGACCATAGGATTCACTAAAATGGGTGGCATTAGAACTAGAGACTATATCTGTAACACCCCAGGTAAATAAAGAATATGACATTTTCATATTTATCCATATTTGTGAATAAAATATTGATATGACTTTAAAGGGTACAGCTATGCTCGATGGCATACCCAACACGCAACAACGAGTTTCTTGGGAATCTTACGTTGCACTCTAATAATAAAATAAAATTATTTTAAATGGTAGTTAACATGTAGTCGTTGTAATGGAGGGAATGGATAAAAATAACTAAAATATGATTATATATGTTTTTAAATGTTTTTACATTTATCCAATAAAGGATAGAGGCTTAAAATACGAAAAGAATTCAATTTTAGGCGTATATGCCCTTGTTTTCACTAAAGGTTCACTTATCACCTTTTGATGTTGAACCATCATTAAATATAGTTTTGTTCACTCTTAAACATTATTTTGGACCAAATAAAACTCTTATTAAGAATCTGGACATCAAAATTTACTTTGTGTAAATTTTTGGTATCTTTCTGATAAAGTTCATTTTTTTAATGAATAGTGTAAAATGTTGTATTTTAATTCAAAACCTCTTTTTAATCTAATTTATTTATATGATTAGATTATCTTTTTAATTGGTTTTAAAGTGAAATTAGAATATATTTTTACAATTAAATCCAATATTGGTTGTTGGAATTAATTTCACTTTGAAATCAGACTTAAACCAGTGTCAATCTTTTGATACTTATTGTTTCATAAAAACACGTTATTTGCTCTGACAGCGGGAATTAATTATTAAATTAATTAATGTGACTTATATGTTTTGAATTTTGTAAAATATACTTCATTTTTGAATTCGTAATATCAAATATATCTTAGGGTGATTTTTTGGGATTTTTCTGAAAAACGTCAATTTTTTGATGAATAGTGACACCACTAAGTGGTACTTATAAAAACTGATTTTTCCGTTTAAATGAAATTTTGCCATCTTTGTGTTTTGAATTTCAAAAAATCCGACATACATGGTTTTCATTAAGAAGTAAAATGTGGTTCAATGGGATAAAAATAATTTTTTGGTGAATAGTAACTTATTAAGTTTTTAATCGCGATTAGAGGTAATTAGTGTAGTTTAAGGTAAAAATAATGTTTTAATAATATGAAATGAACTTGAAACATGTCCTAACCTCATTGGATGTGTAATGGCCGACCAATACAAGCCATGGGTCAACTTGGGGACCCCATGGAGCCACTTTGGTTGGGAAATGACATAAATAACTTTTTATTTAATGTAAAAGTAAAAATGACACAAACATGATATGTTTTACTAAAACAATTTTTAAGTGGGGTTATACAAGTAAGATTTTTTATTATAAATAGTCATTGGAAATCTAAAAAGATTTCCTACATCATAGTAATTTTTTTATAATTTTTAGACATTAAATAAATTAAATTATTTATGACATCATAATGATGCAGCGATGACATCATTATCTGACGATTTAAATAAAATGAGAAGATAATGTAAACTCTATGACCTACACATGTCCAAAACTTATTGGATGGGTGGATTTCGAACCCTTATCACATTATCCACGAATTATATCAATTTGGGACCTTTTAAAACCGAAACACATATTCAAATAAAGTAATATTTCTTACTTTTCAAAAGTGCCCCTCCTCTCCTCTTATAAAAGGCCCCCACCTCTACCTCATTTCACACACTCCTCAAGCCTTTGGCTCGGCCAACCCCTGCCCATTTACTCTCTCCACATCCCTCTCCTCATCCTAGAGGATTCCCTTTGGGCAGAATCTTTTCAAAAGAAGCCTCTAGGCTCAAATCAAAAGGAGTTACACTTTTAAAGGTAATTCATTCTCTCATGTTCATTTGTTTTATTTTGCTTCTCCAACCCCCTAAACTCTTTTTATTTACTTATTTTGTAACAACAACAGTATCTTAATATAATAGGATTTTTTTTATAAGATTTATTCGAGCTAAACTCTCACACAACTACATAAAATGGTTAAAGAACATACGGTTTCCGTGGATGGTGAAATTCTGCCTCCCGAAACGATGATTGTTCAATACTCATTTAACACCTTAAAAGGTGGCCATTATGATGTCACTATTTTTATATATGATATATAATATGTTTATGTTTTCCTTAAGATTCTGTTTTTTTTTCATTTTGGTCATACCTTTATGGTTTCCATTATGGGTAAACGCGATATCTTCATTTAAGGAAGTGCGGACTACCGCCCCCTCAAAGTGATTTGATTCGTTAAATACCATATGTGGGATGTATAAAGGATGGAACTATGATATTATATATGATATTATACTGGAATTATAATATACCTTTATATCATTATTATTCCATTCTATAAAATACAAAATAGAAATGAAAGTAGCGTTCATGCGTACGTACGGCTTACCGTCTCCATGAACGGTGCATTTCATTTCTTACCTCTAAATGATTATGTAATGTTATAAATGCATGAATGTACTGGATATATATGACATATATGATATCTAAATCATGAATACAATTCTGGATATAATAAACATTTGGCCACACGAACAACATGTAATTGTAAGAAGTCCACTTTCGACTTAAGAACCAAATATCGGCAAAAAAAATATTATTAACTTAAATGATTACATAATGTTTATGAAATGGTAATAAGTGATATAAAAGTAATAATGAACTTGAAAAATGTTCTTAAGAAATTATAAATTAACTCAAGTTTATTATTCAGGAGATTAAAGAATGATCGAGTCAAGTCGGACCCGAGGTAAGGGATCCTACTCCTCTCTTTCTTTTTAAGTACACACTTTTATTTCATTCCTTTTAAAGCTCATATTTCTTATTATTGGGATGATCTTTTATATTACCATTACTTTAAGTTTTATGTTCATGTGATGAGAGACCCTATTCTCTCTCATCAATCCATTTTGGAAGTTTTGAGTGGCGTTGTTAGGCTGCCGAACTTTCGTAAGAGATCTAACCTCTCTCTTTCTTTTTAAGTACTCTCCTTTATGTCACTTCTTTTAAGCTCCTCTTTGTAATTTTGGGGGATGTTATTTTATATTCCTCTTGCTGTAAATTTTATTTTAATGTGATGAGATACCCTATTTGATCTCATCAATCCATATTCGGAAGTTTTATGTGGCGCCGTTAGGCTGCCAGGTTTTCGTAAGGGGTTTTTCATCTCACTTTTATTCCCGTGAGATTTATGCTACATTTGCCACAAATTACATTGAGTGGTGTATGTACTGCCCATTATTCTACTCTTTGTGTAATATACTTTCGTTTATGAGTATTTACAACAATGATCTATTGTCCTTCTTTCATGGGGTGTATGTCTTGAAAGATACCCAAGTCGGTAAGGGAACCTTTCACCCTCCTCTTTTTTAAAAGACTTATTTTGTTGGGTCTTTTAATTTACATATTGTTATGTTGGGATATGTTCTCATATATCCTTATTTATTTAAATTTTATGTCCAAGTGATTAGATACACTTTTTATCTCTCATCAACTCATTTTGATGTGATGTCGTTAGGCTGTCAAGGGAACTTTTTAACCCAATTTCGATTTCTTTGGGTTCAACATGTAGTCATTGAATATGTCATCCATTGAATATGTGTGAATGACCTTTTATTGTTTTACACATAATATCCACTTATATTGGGTGTATTTATATTTTTCACACATATTTTTTAGATTGATTTGTCCTTAATTTAAGGATACCTTCTTTATAAGGGATTTCATCACATTTGACATTTCTATTGAGGGTTCATTGTTTTTATGCACCAACTCACTCTTATATGGTGTATATACTGTCCTTTGGAGTATTATATCATGAATACATTTATTCTCATGATATTATAAAGTTCTGACTAAATGTTATTCCTCAATTATTGTATTCAAGTGTCTCTAATTTTGGTAAAACCCCTTTAACCAAAATATCGTTTTAAATGTTTTAATTATTTGTTCTTATTAATATCCATGTTTTCAAAATGGTTTTAAGGATTTATTTATATGGATATTAATGGTTTAAAATTTTAAGCTTCAAGGTGGTATGGGACACTTTGATTCAAAAATATCTTTATTAAATGTTTTAAATGGTTTCTTTTTGAATGGATTCATTATTTCAATATACTAAAATGTTATATTGTGATTGAAATGTGGAAATGTTATGTTTCCTTTATGAATGTTTTATGTGATACATTTATGTTATGGTTCTTGGGCATTGTTATGAAAATGGGTGGTTCCGTGATAAACTAAGGGCGGGTGAGGCCGATATAGCTCTCCAATGCATTGGGTAACGCGAAGGAGTGAAACGTTAAGGTTTCTCCGAAGAGATTTAGGGAATATACTGTGATGGGTATTCCAAACGTAACCAAGAGGGTTACTCCCTACGTAAGAATGTTATGAATGCCTCAAGTTACCTTTATGTCTTATATTTTCTATTATTTATTCATGATTTGATATGCCTATGATTTATGGGTAAAGTGTGATTTCATTCTAATGTATATATGAACTCATGTTTCCTTTCCATATTTTTATAACTCTTACTGAGCTTTTTATACTCATCCCAGGTTTTTAAAATGTTTTTCACAGGTCAAGGGAAAATTACATGATGTGATGATAGTGTCAAGGATGTGTCAAGAAAGAATCTGTGTTATATTTTAAATATGTTTCCGTTTATGGGAAGAATGAATACTGTCTTTTATGTAACCACTTTGTTTAAATGTGGAATGTAATGCAAGTTTCATGATATAATTCTCTAAAACTCTAAACCTGAAAATATCCTCAATGTGTAATCTTGTAATAACTCAATATTAAGTAAGGTTTAAGTTTGGGGCCTTATAGTTGGTATCAGAGGTCGGTTTAGATAACTTTAGAGGTTAGGGTATTCTTTAAGCATAAGTGACATTACCATAATGGTTAGGATTTCAGAAAGAGTCCCAGTTTTAGATAAATTGAATGAGTAAGTATATCTTAGTGTTTATATTACCCATTAGTACATGATGGTTTTGTTGATATACTCACACTGACCTTTCTGGTTTTAGTAAATGGCTGGATCTAGCAGGCACTAAAGTAACAGTGGATGTGAAGGAAACTGTGACAGTTTTTTGAGCAAGCAACTGAATGATATGGGAGCTGCAATGAGAACTCTTTTGATTATCCTCAACCAACTATCTGGAGTCATGATTGACCACCTAAACCTTGGAGATTTCTCTAAGGCATCATATATGCAAGAAACAAATCCCTACGGAAGTACAGGTAATAATAATAAAGGTAAGTGTGTTCAAAAACCTATGTGTCAAAGATGTGGAAAGAAACACCTAGGAAAATGTTTCAAAGGGACAGAAATATTCTATAGATGTGGAAATGAAGGTCATAAAGCAAGAACCTTCCATGGAAAAAGAAAGCATCCAGTTGACTTGAGGAAAGGGAAAGAAGTTCTTTTTGAGGGATCAATTGAATGTTTTAAATGTGGTGTGCATGGTCATTATGCAAACACATGTCCTATGAAGAAGTTTCGTGAATGGGGTCACCAAGAGCGTACCAATATTCATTTACCAATACCTAATGCCATTCCGATTGAGGATGAAGAAACTGACAATGACCAAACAAAGGTATGTACTATTTCATGACTATTGTTTTCCTATTTTGGAATGTTAGGATATGATTCATGATTTTGTTTGTAGGAAAGAGGTATTTCGGAATAAGTTGGGAAGGAATGGATAATGGATCATGAAGAATGTTGAATGAGTAAGATGTCAACATAAAAGGGCTTCAAGAGTTATGGTGAAATTCTTAAGAGTATTAAGTCTCTTTTGATGATGGGGTTACATTAGAAGACTTTTTATATTATGTGTGACCCTGATGTTTAATATAGTCAAATTTTATTCAAGTAATAGTTATCTTTTCTTTTGTGGACATAGTTATAAAGAACCATTTGGGTTTATATGATCCTTACTTTTGAGGTAATTATGGGTTACTATATGTTATGATTGAAGTGAAAGGCATGAGATAAAATTGAGGTTAAATTATGTTATGGTTATTTTTGATGATTTTATCCCTTTTTGGGGAATGATTTGAGAATTATATAGTTTTGGAAAAAGGACAACACGTAGACCGTGTGACTACCCTTCGCGTCGGACAAAGCTGCGGGAATCAAACCCACAATCAAAGTGCAACTGTTATTTATCGCCTACCACTGGACTACGTGAAGTCCCTGATTAGTTTGACTGATTCATTCTAGTTATATGATTTTATGAATTAAGAGTAAGTTGATTTTGGGTTATTTATGAAAATTATTAACCTATCATGGAGGATATGTGATTAGGTTAATTACTTTTCAATACGAGACTTTAGGAGCAACTGATGTTGTTTGGAGATAAATGTTACGATTTAACTTGGAAGACTATGTGACTAAATCCTTCAAATATTTGGGTTTCAACCTTAGTTTGGTTTACGTTGAAGAATTTTATGGAAAAATTGTTTATCTAATGGTCCTCGTTGAACTTTGGGTTTTTTTGGACAAATTTTGGAGGTTAAGAATAGATTTTCTTTTTATAAAGGGTTATCCTTTTCTGGATTATCTGACCTTGTACTAACCTTTTTGGTTTTGGTTTTGGTTAAATCCTAAAGACATGGGATGTATATAGTTCTGTTTTGTGGATTAGGTGATTCTCTAGAAGTTGATTATAGTACTCTTAATGCGAACAAGTCTCCCTAAATACTCGTCTTTTGGAAAAAATATGAGTTTGATTAAGGAATCTAGTAAAAGTTGAAAGTCAACATGATAAGTGATTATGTTTCCTTATGAATAAATTCCTCAATAAAAAGTAACTTAAAACAAAAATGTTGTCTATTAACTTTTCCTACTGGGGAATCGAATACCGTTTAACCCATCACAAGTTTGTGATTTTCTTGTGGTTAACTTTCTCCTAAACATGTTTTCTATCACTCTCCATCAGAACATGACCCTTTGTTTTTTCCTCCATGTCCATATTTTCATACTTGGAATCCTAGTATGGGTTAACTCGGGTGACCTCTTTGCTTATATTTCTTTATTTTAAAGTGATTTTTTTACCCACTCTTGTTCCGATGTGGGACTTTCAAAGATGTTTCCAAGCTCAATTTTTTAAAATTGCGAGGATGCAATTGCCAAAAGGGGGGAAGGATGTAACACCCCAGGTAAATAAAGAATATTACATTTTCATATTTATCCATATTTTTGAATAAAATATTGATATGACTTTAAAGGGGATGCTATGCTCGATGGCGTACCCAACACGCAACAACGAGTTTCTTGGGAATCTTACGTTGCACTCTAATAATAAAATAATATTATTTTAAATGGTAGTTAACATGTAGTCATTGTAATGGTGTGAATGGATAGAAATAACTAAAATATGATTATATATGTTTTTAAATGTTTTTAAATTTATCCAATAAAGGATAGAGGCTTAAAATATGGAAAGAATTCAATTTTAGGTGTATATGCCCTAGTTTTCACTAAAGGTTCACTGATCACCTTTTGATGTTGAACCATCATTAAATATAGTTTTGTTCACTATTAAACATTATTTTGGACCAAATAAAACTCTTATTAAGAATCTGGACATCAAAATTTACTTTGTGTAAATTTTTGGTATCTTTCTGATAAAGTTCATTTTTTTTAATGAATAGTGTAAAATGTTGTATTTTAATTCAAAACTTCTTTTTAATATAATTTATTTATATGATTAGATTATATTTTTAATTGGTTTTAAAGTGAAATTAGAATATATTTTTACCATTAAATCCAATAGTGGTCGTTGGAATTAATTTCACTTTGAAATCAGACTTAAACCAGTGTCAATCTTTTGATACTTATTGTTTCATAAAAACACGCTATTTGCTCTGACAACGGAAATTAATTATTAAATTAATTAATGTGACTTATATGATTTGAATTTTGTAAAATAGACTTCATTTCTGAATTCGGAATATCAAATATAGCTTAGGGTGAATTTTTTGGATTTTTCTGAAAAACATCAATTTTTGATGAATAGTGACACCACTAAGTGGTACTTATAAAAACTGATTTTTCCGTTTAAATGAAATTTTGCCATCTTTGTGTTTTGAATTTCAAAAAATCTGACATACATGGTTTTCATTAAGAAGTAAAATGTGGTTCAATGGGATAAAAATAATTTTTTGGTGAATAGTAACTTATTAAGTTTTTAATCGCGATTAGAGGTAATTACTGTAGTTTAAGGTAAAAATAATGTTTTAATAATATGAAATGAACTTGACAAATGTCCTAACCTCATTGGATGTGTAATGGACGACTAAGAAAAGCCATGGGTCAACTTGGGGACCCCATGGAGCCACTTTGGTTGGGAAATGACATAAATAACTTTTTATTTAATGTAAAAGTAAAAATGACACAAACATGATATGTTTTACTAAAACAATTTTTAAGTGGGGTTATACAAGTCAGATTTTTTATTATAAATAGTAATTGGAAATATAAAAAGATTTCCTACATCATAGTAATTTTTTTATAATTTTTATACATTAAATAAATTAAATTATTTACGACATCATAATGATGCAGCGATGACATCATTATCTGACGATTTAAATAAAATGAGAAGATAATGTAAACTCTATGACCTACACATGTCAAAAACTTATTGGATGGGTGGATTTAGAACCCTTATCACCTTATCCACGAATTATATCAATGTGGGACCTTTTAAAACCGAAAAACATTTTCAAATAAAGTACTATTTCTTACTTTCCAAAAGTGCCCATCCTCTCCTCTTATAAAAGGCCCCCACCTCTACCTCATTTCACACACTCCTCAAGCCTTTGGCTCGGCCAACCCCTGCCCATTTACTCTCTCCACATACCTCTCCTCATCCTAGAGGATTTCCTTTGGGCAGAATCCTTTCAAAGGAAGCCTTTAGGCTCAAATCAAAAGGAGTTACACTTTTAAAGGTAATTCATTCTCTCATGTTCATTTGTTTTATTTTGCTTCTCCAACCCCCTAAACTCTTTTTATTTACTTATTTTGTAACAACACCAGTATATTAAATATACTAGGATGTTTTTATAAGATTTATTTGAGCTACACTCTCACACAACTACATCAAATGGTTAAAGAACATACGGTTTCCGTGGATGGTGAAATTCTGCCTCCCGAAACGATGATTGTTCAATACTCATTTAACACCTTCAAAGGTGGCCATTATGATGTCACTATTTTTATATATGATATATAATATGTTTATTTTTTCCTTAAGCTTCTGTTTTTTTTCATTTTGGGCATACATTTATGGTTTCCATTATGGGTAAACACGATATCTTCATTTAAGGAAGTGCGGACTACCGCCCCCTCAAAGTGATTTGATTCATTAAATACCATATGTGGGACGTATAAAGGATGGAACTATGATATTATATATGATATTATACTGGAATTATAATATACCTTTATATCATTATTATTCCATTCTATAAAATACAAAATAGAAATGAAAGTAGCGTTCATGCGTACGTACAGCTTACCGTCTCCATGAACGGTGCATTTCATTTCTTACCTCTAAATGATTATGTAATGTTATAAATGCATGCATGTACTGGATATATATGACATATATGATATCTACATCATGGATAAAATTCTGTATATAATAAACATTTGGCCACACGAACAACATGTAATTGTAAGAAGTCCACTTTCGACTTAAGAACCAAATATCGGCAAAACAAATATTATTAACTTAAATGATTACATAATGTTTATGACATGGTAATAAGTGATATAAAAGGAATAATGAAATTTAAAAAGGTTCTTAAGGAAGTAGAAATTAACTCAAGTTTATTATTCATAAGATTAAAGAATGATCGAGTCAAGTCGGACCCGAGGTAAGGGATCCTACTCCTCTCTTTCTTTTTAAGTACACACTTTTATGTCATTCCTTTTAAAGCTCATCTTTCTTATTATTGGTATGATCTTTTATATTAAAATTACTGTAAGTTTTATGTTCATGTGATGAGAGACCCTATTCTCTCTCATCAATTCATTTTGGAAGTTTTGAGTGGCGTTGTTAGGCTGTCGAACTTTCGTAAGAGATCTAACCTCTCTCTTTCTTTTTAAGTACTCTCCTTTATGTCACTTCTTTTAAGCTCCTCTTTGTAATTTTGGGGGATGTTCTTTTATATTCCTGTTTCTGTACATTTTATTGTAATGTGAGGAGATACCCTATTTGATCTCATCAATCCATATTCGGAAGTTTTATGTGGCGTCGTTAGGCTGTCGAGTTTTCGTAAGGGATTTTTCATCTCACTTTTATTCCCGTGAGATTTATGCTACATTTTCCACAAATTCCATTGATTGGTGTATGTAATGCCCATTATTCTACTCTTTGTGTAATATAATTTCGTTTATGAGTATTTACAACAATGATCTATTGTCCTTCTTTCATGGGGTGTATGTCTTGAAAGATACCCAAGTCGGTAAGGGAACCTTTCACCCTCCTCTTTTTTAAAAGAATTCTTTTGTTGGGTCTTTTAATTTACATATTGTTATGTTGGGATATGTTCTCATATATCCTTATTGATGTAAATTTTATGTCCAAGTGATGAGATACACTTTTTATCTCTCATCAACTCATTTTGATGTGATGTCGTTAGGCTGTCAAGGGAACTTTTTAACCCAATTTCGATTTCTTTGGGTTCAACATGTAGTCATTGAATATGTCATCCATTGAATATGTGTGAATTACCTTTTATTGTTTTACACATAATATCCACTTATATTGGGTGTATTTATATTTGTCACACATATTTTTGAGATTGATTTGTCCTTAATTTAAGGATACCTTCTTTATAAGGGATTTCATCACATTTGACATTTCTATTGAGGGTTCATTGTTGTTATGCACCAATTCACTCTTATATGGTGTATATACTGTACTTTGGAGTATTATATCATGAATCCATTTATTCTCATGATATTATAAATTTCTGACTAAATGTTATTCCTCAATTATTGTATTCAAGTGTCTCTAATTTTGGTAAAACACCTTTAACCAAAATATCGTTTTAAATGTTTTAATTATTTGTTCTTATTAATATCCATGTTTTCAAAATGGTTTTAAGGATTTATTTATATGGATATTAATGGTTTAAAATTTTAAGCTTCAAGGTGGTATGGGACACTTTGATTCAAAAATCTCTTTATTAAATGTTTTAAATGGTTTTGGAAATGGTTTCTTTTTGAATGGATTCATTATTTCAATATACTAAAATGTTATATTTTGATTGAAATGTGGAAATGTTATGTTTCCTTTATGAATTTTTTATGTGATACATTTATGTTATGGTTATTGGGCATTGTTATGAAAACGGGTGGTTCTGTGATAAACTAAGGGCGGGTGAGGCCGATATAGCTCTCCAATGCATTTGGTAACGCGAAGGAGTGAAACGTTAAGGTTTCTCCGAAGAGATTTAGGGAATATACTCTGATGGGTATTCCAAACGTAACCAAGAGGGTTACTCCCTACGTAAGAATGTTATGAATGCCTCAAGTTACCTTTATGTCTTATGTTTTCTATGATTTATTCATGATTTGATATGCCTATGTTTTATGGGTAAAGTGTGATTTCATTCTAATGTATATATGAACTCATGTTTCCTTTCCATATTTTTATAACTCTTACTGAGCTTTTTATGCTCATCCCAAGTTTTTAAAATGTTTTTCACAGGTCAAGGGAAAGGTACATGATGTGATGATAGTGTCAAGGATGTGTCAAGAAAGAATCTGTGTTATATTTTAAATATGTTTCCGTTGATGGGAAGAATGAATACTGTCTTTTATGTAACCACTTTGTTTAAATGTGGAATGTAATGCAAGTTTCATGATCTAATTCTCTAAAACTCTAAACCTGAAAAGATCCTCAATGTGTAATCTTGTAATAACTCAAGATTAAGTAAGGTTTAAGGTTAGGGCCTTATAGTATCAAGTATTTCTTTATGTCCTTAATGGAGGATTGGAACTCCTTATCCAACTGGTAAATGGTGCCATTTTTCATGATCCTTAAGAAGGGATTACACTTTTTTGACATATTTTTTATAAATATATTGGAAAAAATACCTCAAGGTAACATTGAAGCATTTTGGGGTGATTGTGTTTGTTGAAAAAGTGGGTTTCTGTGATAAGTTGTGAAGTTACATAGATATTGTTGACAAGCTATGTTGAGAAAGATACAAGACAAAGGAATGGATACTCTGGAGGTGGTGCAAAAAATCATATACAAGGTGGTGTCATTTCCTAGTGTTTACCAAATTTTTGGGGTCCAAAATTGGGAGAATGGAGAAAGGTGTTTTGGCAAAGGAAGTTGCACGTAAGATTGAAGGTGGTTTGGAAAGTTGAGAACAATACATATTTTGGGATCACCACATAAAAATATGGCAAAGTAAAAAAAATTTCAAAATATTTGAATTTTCATGAAAGATGAATTTGTACACCTATGAAATAGAGATGATGTGATCTGCATGAAAGAGAGTTATGCACCCAATATGATGTCAAAAATGGTTTTATGCATTGGGAAGAATCTTACATGCATAGAGGAAGATGCGTCAGGATATTATGCACAGGGTCGTTCGAGTATATAAATATATGGATACCCCCTCATTTGAGTAGCTCAACCCTTGGAGAAATATGAGGCTCTAAATCATGTAAGAATTTCATACAAATGGAGTTGTGCATAAGAATGGATTTTTGCATAAGAAGAGAGTTGCATGTAAGAAGAGTTTTGCACATAAAGCATAAAAGTTTCATGTAAGAGATTGTTATGTGATAGTAAATTGAATATGGGTGTTCTGTAACTAAACTCAAATGTTGTGTGCAAGTTGATAATGTTTCATGCCACACATCCCAAGGTTGTTCATAAGATAGAATTTTCCTAGTAAATCTTTGGTAAAGTGGTATTCATCAATGGATGAAAGTGGGACTTCAATAAAGCATCTATATATAGTGGAGTATGAATTAATTAAAGATAATGAAGGGACCTACATATCCATAAACTATGGGTGAATCCCTTCTAAGATCAGTGAGAAAAGTAATAGGAAGATGTTGATCCTTTCCACTAGAAGTGAGCCATAAAAATATACTTAGGGAGTGACCCTTGAGAAAGAAGTGAGCTGACCTTAAACCTTGTAAAGGTAGTGATCTTGGGCATAGAAGTGATTTAGCACAAACATTTTGTTTTGGTAGTGAGACTTAATGGATTTGTTATATCGTAACAGCGTCATTGTATGATCCTTGGATATAGTCCAATGAAGTTAAACCAAGTAAAATCATTGTGTCTCATGCATGATTTCATTTTTGTTCATACATTTTTATGGGAGGAGAGAAGAGTTATTTTAATGATGAAATAGGATCTGAAGGGATAGTAGTTTTAATCCATCATAACCTGATTCACCCCCCCCCCCTCTCTCAGGGTAATTGACCTAGTGGGCCTAAAAATTGGTATCAGAGCTAAAGGTTGAAAGTCAATGGTTCTGTCTCAATAGAAGAAATGGAACTTTTCAATCAAAAAGGGATTACAATATTCAATGGAAAAAAATTTAAAATATGGAAGAATCAAATGAAACACTACATTCGATCATTAGGAATGGATGTCTTTACAACAGAAATGCATGGAATTTTGTCCAATATCGACAGCGATGCTTTATCAAAAGCTAACCAAAGGGAATTGGATAATGATGCTAAATGAATCAATGCATTAGGAGTATCCCTATATAATTCAATTTATAAGAAGGTGATGTCATGTAAGTCATCGCATGCTATGTGGGAAAAGCTGGTGAATATTTATGAGGGTGACTCAAAATTCAGAGAAGAAAATATTCATGTTCTATGGAATAAGTATGAGGATCTCAAAATGAACCCCAATGAGTATGTTGATACATTATTCGATGGGGTAAATGTTTTTTTGGAAGACATGTGAGGTATTATAGAAATTATTAATGATATAAAGATTTTTAAGTGGATCTTAAGAAAAATGCCTCCTCAGTTCAATATGAAAGTTTCTATATTGGAAGATAATGATATGAAGGAGATGACATTGGATAACTTGCACAGTACCCTTGTCACATATGAAATGAGATATGATGATAATGATATTGTGGAAAAGTTAAAGTCCAAATAAGTGGAATTCAAGGCCATAAAGAAGCTCACCATTGAATATGGATAGAAAGATGAAGAGACAGATGAGGAAATGTCATTTCTTTCCTCAAATCTCTAAATAGCAAAAGGAAAGTTCAAAGGGAAACTTCAACTTGCATGCTTTTGATGTGGAAATATTGGACATATTATAGAAAGGTTCCCAAATAAGTTTCAAGAATATGATGAGTATGGAGTTGAAATTCCAATGAAGAAGTCTTCAGCTTACATGAAAGGGAAGAAAAAATTTAAGATAAATTTATTTAAAAGGAAGAATCTATTTTCAAGAGAAGTTAGTAGTTTAGAATAATATTTGACATGATAATTAGAGGAATGCAAGGATCATAAAGTATATTCTATAGTGGAAATTTTTAAGTAATTCTATAAAAAGATAAGAAAACGACAATGAAAAAGGAAAAGTTAAAGGAAGAGTTTACCTTCAAGTCGAATTAGAAGCCTATCTTGAGGAAATAGATATTTGGAGAGTCAAAATTAAGAAAGACAACAAAGTGGTTCATGATTCCAAACTTTGTATATAGTAGAAGGAAGAAGAGAAGTCTAACCTGAATGAAGAAATTGAAAAAATGAAGTCTTCAATGGTGGAGAAATTAGATAATGTTGTTGAGTACAATATCAAAATTGAAGAATAGAAAAGAAAAATTGATAGTTTGAATGAAACTAGAAAAGATCAAGTCAAATTTATCAAAGAACTTAAAGAGGAAGTCGTTAGTCTGTGAATAATTGTTAAGGATCAAGAAAAATTGTTGAATCTTGGTGCGATGTTGGGAAATAAGATCATACAGGCAATAGAATAGATGAAAGTAGAGCATGGTAGTCAAGAAGAATAGAAGCAACAGTCATATCCAAATGATAAGGCTGGTATGGGGCTTGATCAAAAATAGAAATCAGTAACAATTGAAGTCGAACCACAAGAACCCACTTCTAGATTTAATATTGATTTGGGTGAAAAGTAAAATCAGAAGATTCAAAGAATTCAAGGGACAATCAGTGGTGCAATAGTGACACACAGGAATGCACCCCACATTAGACGCTTTTTGTGTGGAAATATTAGACACTCACAAAATGAATGTTCTATATCCAAGAGGTATCGAAGGGAACAAGACCAAAAGATCCATCTATATATAAATCAATACTCTATAACATCATTTAATGGTCACTATTTTAGGTGTATAGAAATCGGACACATGGAAAGATATTGCACATCAATAATGAAAAGTAATGAACCAAGGTAGATTGAATATGGTCATAAGAAGAAGCTAAATGTATCATAAAATTATCTAAAAATTAAAAACTTATTTGTATCTCTACAAGATGAAGTTGGTCCATCATATTTTGAGGAAGATTAATATTATCAATCTGTACTGGGTATGAAGTCAAAAACATAGATCAAAAAGAAGAGAGATAAAAAGTAGTGGTTGTAGAGATTTCTTTTAAATCATCAAATCACACTATAATATGGATCATTGACAGTGGATACACCTCGCACATGATAGAAAATAAGGATTTGGTGACCAAAATCGGGTATGATAAAGAATGTATCATAAGATTTGGTAATGATTAATACTATAAAATTATTGGATCTAGAAAGGCATAGTTTGGGGGAAAATACATGAGACATGTAGATGTTTTTGTTGTTGAGGGTCTTAGTCACAACTTAATAAGTTTCAATAAATTATGTGACTCAGGACATGCCATAATATTTTCCAAGAAATTATGTGTCGTCAAGGGAAAAGATGGTTCATTTTTTGTAGGTAAATCATATGAAAGGTAATATCTACCTTGTAAGTGGAGAAAAATATATTTTCTTTTTGTTTAAGGAAGAATAAAACAAGTTATGGCATAAAATTCTTGGACACTTAATCCAAACATTCTTTAAAGATCTGTTGAAATATGATGCTACTTGAGACCTCCCTAGATTATCACATGATCATACCCATACATGCAATTCTTTTCACCGAGGGAAGATCATTTTAAATACATATAAGGAAAAAAGAGAAAAGGTCAAAAAAAATTCTTGAGTTGTTGCATATTGATGTGTGTGAACCAATTTCACTAAGATATATTTATGGGAGGATATATTATGTTCTCTTCATTGATTATTTTAGCATAATGGAATGGGTTTTATTCATCACTCACAAATATGATGTGTTCAATTTCATAAAAACTTATCAAAGGGTGGTTGAGAAGATGTTGGGTAAAATAATTTAGAAGATCTGAACAGATAATAGAACAGAGTTCAAAAATTTCCAGGTGGAGGATTATCTTGAGAAACATGGGATTAGGCACCAAGTTTCATGAGTAAGAACTCTACAGCAAAATTAATTAGTTGAGAGAAGAAATCAATTTATCAAAAACATGGCTAGAATAATGCTCATTGTGAAAGACCTTCCAAAAAAGTTTTGAAAAGAAGAAGTGATGACATCAGTATACACGTCAAATAGATTTTTATTATATAATAAATAATAGAAGACTCCATATGATCTATTGTAGGGAAAAAATCCATCATTGAAGTACTTTCATGTATTAGGAAGTAAGTGTTTCATTCTCAATAAGGGAAACACTGGATTTTTTAATCCCATGGAGATGAAGGGATATTTATTGGCTACTCAAAGAAAATAAAAACATATAAATTCTTCAATAATTGGATGGGAAAAGTTTTTGAAATCCATGATGTAAGCATAATAGAGAATGAGAAGAATCTTCAGCAAATACATGATCATCCTTGGGAGGATAGTGATGAAGAGATAATCATTTCCATGTATGTTCTTATTCTAGAGGCTGATTTACAAGAAGATTTAGATAATGAAAAAGATGAGTAGAATTTGGTATTTGTACAAATAAAAAAGAGAAGAGCCTAAATTGATAGGCAGAACATAATTGCTTACCAGATAATGCCAGTTTAGACAATGAGAATGAAGACTCTACATCAAGCATCATACTTATCAAAGGTAGAGCCTAAATATTTTGATGATGCATATAAATATGAGAATTGGGTTCAGGATATGAATAAATAACTTTACCAAATTGAGAATAATCAGACATGGGAGATTGTTTTGAGACCAACAAACAAGAATTTCATCAAGACTAAATGGGTCTTTCATAACAAGATGAATGAATATGGTTTTTTGATTCAAAACAAAGAACAACTAGGGTGCAAAGGGTACTCCCAGATAGAGGGTATCAATGTTGATGAAACATTTACACCTATCGCAAGCTAGAAACAATCATATTGTTCTTGGTCATAGTAGTGCAATGAAAGTTCAAATTTTTTCATATGGATGTCAAGTTAGTATTTATGAATGGGGTTCTAGAATAATAATTTTAAAATGAGTAGCTAGATGTTTTTCTTATTCATGAAGATGAGAATACAATTTTTCAGCTAAGAAAGGTGTTATATGGGTTGAAGCGAGCACCAAGAGTGTGGTATTAAAGGCTCAATCAGTTTTTGAATAAGATCGGTTTTCATTATGGTGGAGTTGATTATAATATATATGTAAACAACGGTAGTAATAAAATGATGATGGTGCTGGTATATGTTGATGAAATAATAATTTAAGGATCAGATGAATCATAGTGCAGACATTTTTTTGAATTCATGAAAAGTGAGTTTGAAATGTCAATGATTGGTGAACTGACATTTTTCCTTGGTTTACAGGTAAGACAAAGAAATAATGGCATATTCATTTCTCAGTATAAATATGCCAAGGAATTTTTAAGAAAATTTGAAATGGATAATTCCAAGGAGATGATGTCTCTTGTGGCTACATAGATGAAATTGTCATGGGATGATGAAGGAAAAGTTATTAATGTCACTAAATATAGGTAGATCATTGGAAGCCTATTGTACTTAATAGTGACACGACTGGTTATTGTTTTTTAAACATGTCAATAAATGTGGTATCAAAGTAATACCAAGTAAATCCACTTGATTTCAGTGACAAGAATACTTCAATATATCAAGGTAATGATGGATTTCAGTTTTCTATACAATGAAACATCTCAACAAGAGTTATTAGGATATACAGATGCAGATTGGGATGGTTTAGTAGATGACAGAAAATCAATGTCAGGTGGTGTATTCTATCATTGTGGTTTTTGTATTTCTTGGTTGAGCAAGAAATAATATTTCATTTCATTGAGCACCACAAAATCCCAAAATATTGTGGCTACTCAAGCATGCACACAGTTATTGTGGATGAAGTTGCAACTTGATGACATGGGAGTTGAAGTGAAGTATCCGATCAAAATTCATTATGATAATTCAAGTGTTATAAATATTAGAAAAAAACATTACATCACTCAAGGACAAAGAAAATTGAAATCAAATATCACTTTTTCAAGGAGAAGGTAGATCAATGGATTGTGAAGATGGATTATGTGCCTTCAGAACAAAAGGTTGTAGACATTTTGACAAAGACCTTACCCAAATAAGTGTTTCAATGGAATTGACTAACTCTTGGAGTTCAGTTGAATCCCCACACTTAAAAAAGTGTGGATGTGGGACCCCCTCTCCTCGAGGTATGGTGTGTTTTTAACTAATGTATTAATATGTGTTCTTTACCCTATTGTAGACAAAAAAAAATTGAACTTCAGGTTCATTGAAAAAGGGGGGGAATTGTGGATATTCAAAGGGAGAAAATGTCTTAGTCAATACGCAAGGAGAATCTGATAGGTGGAGTAGTGAGATAAGGGGAGTATTGACAGATATAGTAGTGAGATAGGGGGAGTATCAAATCTGATGATGCTAAATCTGATCGATCAAAGAACACATATCATGATAGATAGAGTTTATTATGAAAGAAGTTGAGTTTTTTTGTAATGAAGTAATTTATTGATGAAATTTTCATGTTAGTCTTATTTCTCGTGCCAATTATGGATCATGTGTTATTAGAGTATGTTTTGAGTGAATATTTGATTTCTATTTGAATCATGTGAAAAGAATATTGGTAGAATATGGAAAAGGCTTTAATGAGGTATCAAAATGTAAAGAGCTTTCAACAAACCCAAAGGGGAGATTATTGGACAAAAATCCCTCAAGGTAACATTGAAGCATTTTTTGGTTGATTTTTTTTTTGAAAAATAAGGTTTCTATGATAATTTATAGAGTTCCAGAGATATTTTTGACAAGATATGTTGAAAATATCCAAGAAAAAGGAATGGATTCTCTGGAGGTGGTAAAAAATATCATATACAAGGTGGCACCCTTTCCTAGTGTTTTCCAAATTTTTGGGGTCTAAAATTGAGAGAATGGAGAAAGGTATTTTTGGAAAAGGAAGTTGTGAACAATATTGAAGGTGGTTTGGAAAGTTGTGTGCAAGATAATTTTTGGGATCACCACATCAAAATATTAGAAAGGAAAAAAACAAAAAAAATATTTGAATTTGCGTGAAAGATGAGTTTGTGCACCAATGAAATAGAGATGAAGTGATCCGCATGAAAGAGAGTTATGCGCCCAATACGATGTCAAAAATGGTTTTATGTGATCGAGAAGAATCTTATGCACACATAGGAAGATGCATTAGTACCTTACTTTTTGGGTCAGTCGGGCCTATAAATTGATGGCTACCCCCCTCATTTTAGTAGCTCAACCCTTAGACAAATCTAAGGATCTGAATTGCATAAGAATTGCATGAAAAGAGAGTTGTGAATAAAAAGGGGGTTTCTTGTAAGAAGAGAGTTGTGCATGAGAACATTTCTGTGCTCAAAGCATAAAATTTGTGTCTAATATGTTTTTCCATGATAGCATGTGGAAGTTTAAAGTTCTGCACCTAATCTCAAATGTTGCGTGAAAATTGTTAATGTCACGCACAAGACATCCCAAGGTTGCATAGAAGATAGAAGTTTCCCAATAAATATATAGTAAATTGGTATTCATCTATAGATTAAAGTGGGACTTCAACATAGAAACTACATACAATATAGTATGAATTCATTCGAGATAATGAAGGGACCAACATGTCTATAAACTCGGTGTGAATCCCTTTTAAGAGCAGTGAGAAAAGGAAGAGAAAGATGGTGATCCTTTCCACTGATAGTGAGCCAGATAAAGAGACTCAGAGATTGAACCTTGGGAAAGTAGTGATATGACCCTAAACCTTGTAAAGGTAGTGAGCCTAGGAATAGAAGTGATCTAGCCTGAACATTGTTTTTTGTCAATGAGCCTTAGTGGATTTGGTACACCATCACATCACCATTGTGTGCTCCTTGGATATGGCCAGTAAGGATGAACCAAGTAAAATTGTTGTGTCTCATGTATGATTTCATTCCTATTCATACATTTTTACTGAAGAATGAGAGAAGAGTGTTTTGTTTAATGATGAAACAAGATCCAAAGGGGAGGTAGTTTTAATATGTCATACCCTGATTCACCCCCCCCCCCCTCAAGGTATTTGACCTAGTGGGCCTAACAAAATCAGTGTATGTAGGATAAGTGTCCTTGGAGGCCTCACAGCTCCTATATATTTCTTTAGGGAGGTATTTAATTAATATCCTTGATATTCTATAGGTCAATCTCAATGCCCTTGTATCTTATAATGAAGCCGATAAATTTTATAGAGGTAACCCTGAATTCTCACTTCAGGGGGTTCATCTTCAATTATTGAGAGTAGTGGAAACCAAACACTTTATCAAGATCCTTGATATGGTCATGGAGATAGTGGGATTTAACCACTATATCATCCACATTTCACTCCACTAACATACTAAGAATTAGCTTAAATATGTTGTGAATGGCCCACTGATAAGTAGCTCCAGCATTTTTCAAGCCAAAATCCATTACCCGGTATAAGAAAGTCCCTTAGGGAATCCTGAAGGTGAAGAAATTCTCATCCTTGAGGTCTATTTTGATATGATTGTACCTAAATTATCTTTCCATGAAAGAGAGGGTTTGGAAACCATTCGTAGCATCAATAAACATCTCTGTCACTGGAAGGGTAAAATCATCCTTCGGACAGTGTCAGTTAAGGTCTCAGAAGTCAATGAAGACTTTGATATTCCCATTATTCTTCTGAACTATGATAATGTTGGCTATCCACCTAGGGTATAGGACTTCCCTAAAGAATTTATCTTTGATAATCTTGTCAACTTCAGCCTCTACCATAGAACCATGAGAGGGGTGTATCTTTCTAGGAGGCTATTTGAACTCATGATTACTTTCCAAGAGGCCAATGTGATGATAAAAAACTGAGGGTCTATCCCTAGAATCTCATCATATCTCTAGGATAATACATCATGATGTTGTTTTACAAAAGAAAAATACTTATACTACTCTTCTAAATATATGTCTACATTGATCAGTTTCAGCCTCGAATCTTCCTCTCTACCAAGGTTCACCTGGGTTAAATCATCAAGAATGGTGGTGACACCATCTTCAAATACAAGAGGGGCATCTTTTAGATCCTCTTCATTTTCTGAGATAGGAGGATCAGAGGGAGGAGGCGGATCTCCCAGACTAGTTAACTAGGGAGAAAACCAATGTTTGCTCTGGCAGGCATAGAATCCTCACTGAGGGGTTCCCACTCTACTAAGACCATGGTGATAGAAGCTTCTTATCCAATCCCATGTGGTTTTTTGGATGTGAGGTACACTCTTGATATTGAAGCAATGATGATGATTCAAACTTCATTGATTCAAACCTTCTTTGTGGAACATGTAGGAATTTCATGGATCTGTGGTTATGGGATGAACTTCTCAGTACCTCACATGAGTAGGGTATTTTGATACTAGTTAGGCCTGCCTGATATAGGATTATGAGGTAAACTATGAGCACACTTTTTTCTTGGAGACAACGAAACAACCCCTAGGTCTGGCATCACGTGCTCTAATCAGTGAATTGGGAGAACGAAGCTATCATTCAAGTATACCCAAGGATTATTTTATATCATTATAAGCATTTATTTTCTTAATCTCATTAGTCTATACATGCTTCCATTCCCTTTTATAGTAACCAACATCTAGGTAGTTGGCCTCACAAGAGTCAAAGGGGGATACGTCTCCCTAGAGTACCCCATCTTGACCATCAAGGGAGTATTTGAGGCACTTGTGGTATGAATAGGGGGATGTTGTATGAAAATAAAGCCAATTACTTCTTATAAATTCCTTGTAGTCGGTATCTTGTGAGACTACAATAAATTCAGTGATGGATATTGAACCACCAAACTGAGTCTTCAGTCAAATTTTTTCATGCAGCTTCTACTCACTCTTATCATACCCCTAAATTTTTAGGTTGGAGGGAGTCAAATATTCTTCTTTTAGTTCCATATTATGGAGTTTCTGGGTCAGGATGAAGTTATTCTCAGATCCAGTACCCACTAGGAAGTGGTGGATATCCATTCCATTGAACTAAATTGAGGCATATAGTGGTTGTATGTGCCCCTGAATGGTGACACCTTCTTCTTCTCTAGAAAATGATATAATGGCTTGACATTCCTCTTAATCAGCCTCATTTTCATAGTAGGCCTCCGTAGAAACTATCTCAGCCTAAAAATAAAGTGGTATTTTAAAAGATTTATCAAGGGCCTCACTTATATCCTTTTATAACTAAAGATACTTGATAATATAAAGTCTTGCATGCATGACAGCAAGGTGCATTAACATATCATACTTTCATTCTAGGGGAATATTTTTGCCTGTGGAAGGCTTTTCTTTGTTAGGGGAGCAAAATATTCCATTGGATAAATCACTAAGTCATGGATAGTATTGATGACATACTGCTACTAACTAGATGATCTACTCTGAACATTTGATGGTTGATTATCGAATAGTTGAGGTTGGTCCCTAGCTAAACACTATTGATCGTGGTGCTCTCGTGGCTGATCTGCATGATCAATCAAGACAGTAGGCTACGGAGGGATGCCTGGTGGCATGGGCTATGAGGGTTGTGCATGTTGAGCTCTACACAAGTCTTACTTCCTAGTTTTAGTATCATAAATGGCTTGGTTTAGAGAACTGACATGAGAATTATTGTTGTTGGTGTATCCCTTACCTCTCCTTCGATGACATCTACTGGAAGCACCTGAGGGGTTTTCATGGAATTCCTCACTATCAAGAGTTTTGAAGCATTCCACCAGCTTGATGGAATTCATAAAGTTGTATTCCTTCTCATCGTCCATGGAATAGCCTAGGGATGGGTAGACCCTGGGCGCATCTCCCAATTCATGAGGCATGAACTTGCCAAGGGTGAAATCTAGCTTTGGAACTAGTGGGGACTCTAATTTCCCTTACACCATCAATGCCTTTTCTTCCAAGACTTGTAAGTTTGTAGTGCAGATGTAGAGGCAATGATTAGAGGAGGCTCAGAAACCACATGAGGTTCTAGATTTCTCAAGCGGTCACAAATAATTCCAGGGGTTAAATTGACTACCTTATAAACCAACTAGTCATCATAATTTTATGTCCCATAGCTAGGAACTTATTGCTACTCATTGAGGTCTTCACTTTCTCTTTCATGGTCAATGGATACTTGTGTCACCTGTGCTAGAAGGATGCCCAATTTGATGAATCCATGATTCAATTTATCCTAGATCTAATATTTGAATACAAATCATTATTTGATAGTGTTTCTAATGATGTTTTTTATATGTCCAATGGTCGGTGTGGCTGGTAATTATGGCCTCTTGAGGTCTCATGCACTCTGGAAACTTTAGGATTCCCTTTTATAGGGTGTAGATGAAATATATCAAGAACTATGAATCCTTGAAGTAATAGGATGTGTTTTTTCCTTCTATGAAATTCACCTTAGTATATTATCCTTGAAGGGGTAATAGAGCCACATTCTCCCATTGGAGTAGTTGCGCTTAGCAAGGCTTCACCTGGCAGTGCTGCACTGGGTGAGGCTGCATCTGTCGAGGCTCATCTGGTAAAGTATCCAGCAAGTGCACCGGCTCAGGAACCTCTACATGCACATCGGTGGATGTATCTTCCTTTTTAGGTCTTCTAATGGGAGATGGAAGGGGAAATGGGTGTGACTGTTTTTTATTCCACTACAAGGCTTCTTCAAGATACCGAGCCTTTTCATATAACTCTTAAAATTCATCAGAGTAGTTCAGGGTGTTTAGAGTATGAAATATCTCATTCCTAATGTTCTCCACACACATCATGAGTAGTTTTTCCTAGGAAAATGATATATTGAGTGAATACATGAGTCTCTTACATCAGGTGATGAAGTCGGCGAATCAATCATATGGCCTATGTTTGCATTTAAAGAGGTAGAAAATGATCATCTTTTATGTGGAAGAGTTGAAGTGGTATAATAATTTCCTATAAAGGTAATCCTAACTAGAAAAGGACCATATGGGAAGTATACTATTCTAGAAAAATGCAGGATTTTCTAGAGTTTGGATGAATTATCGAAGCTTGGTGACCTCTTGTTATTCTGGAGTCCCTGAAATTAGACCACACCTTGAGTTTAAGTTGGATAGATGCTATAATTGGTCACCCATACCATTAAATGGGGTGAATATAGGATTACCAAACTCCAAGAGCACTCAAACATGGCCCACCCATGCTAGGTATGGATTTCCTTCATGTGGTACTGCCACCTATTGTGTTTTTAGAGCCTCGAGGAGAGTGAAGAGAGAAGTTATCATGTTATCTTGGTGATTATTTATAGCCACCAATGCATTGATAGGATCATAAACTTAATGAGTAGCATGTACTTGATCTCGAGGTGGATAATCATGCTACTCAGGTAGAGTGGGAAACTCATATCTCATTCATTTTTCATATCCCCTGAATCTTCCCTAATCGGGTGCAAAGGGCCACCAAGTTCAAATCAGGGCATCTGACCGAGGAGGACCTAGATACCCATTGAAAGAGAGATAGGGTATCTTATAATATTTCTAGGTTCTTATAAATTTTCATCAATGAGCTCAATGGTGAACCTATTATACTCCTTGATCTCCTAAAGAAATGTGGTACCCTGGGGTAAGATTCTATTTTAAGTACAACCTTGGATGAATTAGAGAGTGTTCCATGTCCCTTGAATTTGTCAACATACTGAAAGGAAGGAAGCAATGTCTCATTTGGGGGATCTTGAGGTTTAGTTCATGTCTCTACTAACGAGTGTAGATGCTTGTTGAAGGGTCTTCTTAGTACCGTGTCACCCCTTGAGGTGGGTTTTCCCTACCATTCCCTATGTTGGTGGCCCTATTCCTCTGATTCTCTAGTGGTTCGGTGGTGACCACATTCACCGTAGTGGTAGTCATAGGGGAACCTTCATTATCGGTGGATAGGCTGAATTGAATGTCTCATCATTTCCATAGGATAGGGCTAAAATAGTGGGAGGAATACTATCCACGGATTCTAATATGAATGTATAAAGACACATCTTTTATTACTTGGTATACCACATTGAGGATCTTGAAGTAGGTTTTCTATATATTTTTGTGGTGTCCATACAACTCAGGATGCTAAGGTACTGAGAGTTTTGTGATCTCAACCTTCCTACACTACTGGTCAGTGGCATCGAGGTGCTCGTGGTTCCCTGGGTAGGTCATAGGTGGTAGAATGTCTCCTAGATAATCTAAAAAAACTACTTGGCCTTCAGTGATGGACTTTGGGATTACAAAATCTAGAGTTGTGGGTGTCCAAAACATAATTGATAGTTGGTCGGTGTCTAGAAGATCTCACGGGTCCTCTTTCTTAGGGGAAGGGTCCTACTCTTGGTCGGCCCAAGCCCTGATTGGTGCAGGATGAGATAAGGGTGGTGGTGCTGATGCAGACCTATTCTACAACTGATCCACCAGAAGAGGTTGCACTGTGTGGGTAAAATATTCATTATACGCTGAGATGTCTCTTGGGTGCAGAGCTATCTTCAAGATCATGTCCATGTTGGACGGGGTGTTTAACACTGCCTCATTTCAAGGGTTTAAACTTCCATATAAGGCTCAGTGGAGTGCTTAACATCATATGAGGGAATCAATCCAGACCCTAACATATCCCCAACTTATTTTTTGGAGGTAGAGAGGATATAAACTAGTGTTTACAAAGATGGTTACACTTTGAGTCCTTGAAAGGAGGCCATAACGTCCTCAACCTGTAGGTACCTGTGAAGGGATATGGGGATCTTGTGGACCTCAACTTTTGGGATCATAAGCCTCAAATTTCAGGCTTCTACCCCAGACTCTAGCAGTAGGGGTGAAGGTCCCATCATTGAGTCATATGTTGATTTATAATATGAGGGGTTGATAATGACAGAACACTTCCCAGGGTTTCACCTCTAATGGTGTGGGACTTCTCTAAGTGAGGATTCCTGAGAGTCTCTTGAGTTTTATCCATGTGGATTATAGAATGCGCCATGGGTACATATCCCATGATGAGTGTTCTCCCTCCTATCCCATGATGGTTCTTATGGGAAAGGCATGTCTTTATCATGGGGAGGACCTCTGATTTGGCTATTGATTATGAAGAGAGGAACTCTGCTTTGGTTGATGTTAGAATGAGGAGGACCACTGTGCAGGTTTATGATGGTGTGGGGAGGACCTCTGCACTAGTTTTCCTTGTCATGGGATGGATTGTAATGGCCGATGGTGGTTCCATCTACTGAGATAGTCAACTCAGCCTTCTTATAAGGTGGCTAGGGTCTCGATCCTAGGTGGATAAAGATGGATCCTCATTCACATGTTTCAGAGATATGGTGGGATAAATTAGTGGTGGAAGGGTCCATAAGAGCTATAGAATATTCCTCTGGATGAGAAATGTTCTGGTTATGCCCGCGGTGTCGGCATCGAGTATCTTGGACCAGGGTCGGTGGGGTTGGGATGAAGTCAACCCGCTCATCGACCTGTGGAACCAGTCGATGTTGGTGCTAATGAGACCTGGTGGGAGTCCTCCTGGGCATCTATCGAGTGATGGTCACTGTAGGCATGGCTCAAACATCCCCTACCTCCTCATCATAGTGGATTGAGCTATTAGAGTGCTTTGGAGAGAGACTCCAAAAGTAGTTTTCTGTCAGAATGTGAGGAGGTTTCCCCCTTCGTAGACTTCAAGGGTGGAAGTGTCAGGGATGCGTTGATGCCTCAAAATCTTGGAAGGTTATATCCCTGGTGGGAATGACCCCTTCCTACTCATATTGGCACATGAGGGCGTTGATCACTATCATATGAAAAATATCATAGGGTGAGATAGGGTATGGGAACCCAGAAGCTAAAGGCACAGTGGAATTCATGGTAGGGGTATAATCATACATGATTGTTGCACCAACATTTCCCCTATCTCGATTCCTATTGGTGTTGGGTCTCCGATTTTATATAGCTTTATTTCTATAAGTCATGTGGATTCATTCATCAGTACAGGTATAGGGAAATAGATTCCCAATGACCCAACATCATTCATTATTCATGAAGTAGAGAGGGTTCCCACGCTGATGATTTCACGGACTGAGGATTCCCAAAGTTATCTTCCCCAAGTCATAGGTGAGTTTCATATTGATCCAACCACTTTCTTGTTGAGAGCTAGCACCAAATATCTGAATCTGATGATATTAGAATATGATGGTTCCCCAAATGATACTAGTGACCATGGTTGAGGATAAGAGTTTCACATTGGTTTCACTATTCGTTTCGATGCTTTCTTTGGGGATAACATCGTTCTTCCGCCCGATAGCGATGCACTACTTTTGTTTCCCCACATTACTACTTTCCAAAGCTGGGTGACTTCAATCATGTTAGTCGACATTATCTTCTACTTGATCAAAATGGGATTATGGGATATTGGTTCCTCCTTCGATGGATTCATCCTTGGATCTCATCACCTAGTCCGGGTCTCCTTCATAGATTTAATTCATGTTCATGAAACTTATTCTCGATTCTATCTTGATGTGGATGCCGATTAGTTACACTTCTTTTATCTCGACAGGGAAGCAACCTTTGTTCAGGAGAGGTAGTATCATTGATCATGTTAGGAATTTCTAGATGTTGGGTAGATTGGGAACCTATAAATTCTTCCTATTTTAGAGGTAATCTCATGTGTGAGTCATCTTAGCCATGGAACCTAAGGCATATTGTGTTAGTCACTAGGTAATTAATGCCAGGGGTGTAAGTCTTCCTAGGATTTTTACCCGAAACATCCCATGTTTATTGTATGGGGTAGGGATTCTAGATCTGTTCATAAGTTTATTTTCTTTTGGATAATTTCACAAGGTTGACATATTATTGGGATAGATAGTAGAGTGTGTCCCTAGAGGGTATATTTCACACTTGGATTTTGGAGTGTGTCCCCCCAAGGGGGATGATTTCACACTAGGATGATGGAGTGTGTCCCCTCAAAGGGGATGATTTCACACTAGGATTTGATAGAGTGTGTCCCCCCAAGGGGGAAGATTTTACACCTGGATGTTGTTGGGATTGAACCTCAGGGAGGTTTCCTACGTACCCTATTTAAGAGATAGATATCAAAACCCACATAGTTTGATGTCGTAGCTTGAGGTCATGTGACAGGAGTGGTCCATGCATTTTAACGTCATGTGGTAAGGAACCTTGTGTCACAGAAGGAGTGTCAATGATGGATGGTGTGGGGAATACACATGGAAGTTTCCCGAGGTAGGATTTTCATCCCATGTAAGGGGAGGATAGTGTGGGGATTATTCATGTAAACTACCCCATTTTGGGTGTTTCATCCCATGATGGGGGAGGATGGTGTGGGTATTAAGCATGGAAGTTGCTTGTGGAAGGTGTTTCATCCCATAGTGTGGAAGCAAGTTTCATCCCATGATGATCGTACATGGGTAATCCTATGGTAATCACACAGGGTAAGGCTATAGTTCAATGTCATGTTTTGAGTCTATTATCATGCAGTTTAATGTCATATGACTAGGATGTGGATCTATGCAGTTTTATGTCATGAAGCTTGGGTGTGGATGGGGCTTACACCCTGAGGGGGGTCCATGTCAAGGAAAGATGAAGATCCATCATAAGGACTCTCTACTAATATAGGTAATCCATTTTTTGTGATACCACCTTTAGGGATTATGTTTCCACCGCTCATGCACCTCTGGGTGGGGCATGGTATAAACAATGTTATGAAGGACTGGAAATTAGGAGTCTCGATGTTAGGGTACCTATTCTTAGGATTAGTATACATTAGGGTACCTATAATTAGGATCAATAGGTGGGTTGAAGGCTCAGGAGACACTTGGAGAAAAGTTAGTGGACACAAGAGTAGGTGGTATCGGTCGCACAGGGACCTTGGTTGTGGTTGAACTGGTTCAGGATTGGTATATGGACCTTGGGAACTTAACATTTATGAAAGGGTGTTGGCTGAAAGGAGGCATCATAAGGAGGCTTGGAGAATGGTTTTTGAGAAGGATGTGGCTTTGTGAAGGCTATGGGTCACATGGGGGTTGGGGTCTTGTGAAAGAGTATGTTTTGTGAAATAGGGTGACCTTGCCTTAGAGTAAAGTCTTAGTTCCTATGGGGTTGGTTTCACAAAGGATAGTTATCTTGTGAAACCCAAGGAGCCTAAAAGGGATTTATTCTTATGTGAAGTCCATGTACCTTCATGAAATACACCTCCATCATGGGTTGAGGTTCTCAAAAACCCATGGGAGGCAGTTTTTTGAAATATGGATACCTTGGGAAATCTATCTTCTCTCTCACTCGCAAAGCTTCTAAGCATCATAAATTCATAGATTTTCTCAGAAGATGAAAGTCGGTGTCCCCTTAATAGTTAGACATATGGGGTATTTATAGGCCTAGAGGAGGAAAGGTCGTTGGTTTCATGAAAGATGAAGGATTTTGCAAAACTTTATGGGATTCATGGACATATGAGGTTCCTCGAACCAGAGTTACACAGTGTAAAGTTTACCATCAAAGCTCTGCATGGTCCGGGACTTCTGTGAATTGAAAATACAATGTGAAAGGGTTACTATCAAATCTCTATGTGGCTAGGGGATTCTACAAGCTACAACCATTTGTGAAGGTCTGGACCTTTGCAAATCCAGTCCCTTAAGTGGATTTTTAATCCATTTTTGGACTAAATTCACTTCAAACCGGTCATGCCTTCCTCAACCTCTCTCATGACATGTGTATTTGGGAATAAATAGTATTATTTGTGTCTTTGGAACAACTTCTTCTATAAGGATTTATGTAATTTGTTCATGTTCCAACTCTTGTGTATATTAATCCTAACATTTATCAAAGTCTATCTCTCTCACACTATCTCTTTAGGAGATATGATCCTTATCATGGAATATGGGGCTCCTGTTAACCAGAACCTTTTTATCTAAAGGATTGTATAGGTAGTATCCTATTTTTTCCTAGGGATATACTATAAATATGCACTTTCTGCCTTTAGGTGAAGGTTTGTTACCTGAAGAGGCCCTAATAAATGCTTTACATCCCCACACATGTAAGTATGACAATACAAGTTTCTTTATATTCCATAATTGGTATGGAATACCATATAAAACTTTATTTGGCACTCATTTTAGTACGTATGTTATTATTTATAATGTTTATCCCCAAAAGGATAATGGAAGACTCGCATGACTCATCATTGATCACACTATATCCAATAAGGTGTGGTTCTACCTTTCACTTACACCATTCCAATGAGGTGTATAAGGTGGAGTGAGTTGGTATAGAATCTCAAACTCCTATAAATAATAAATGAATCCTTTATTAAGATATTACCCACCATGGTCTAAGAAAATTTTCTTAATATTCGTACCAATATGGTTCTCAAATTTATTCTTTTACTCCTTGAATTTATCAAAAGAATCCAACTTATACCTCATCAAGTAGACATAGCTATATCTACTAAAATTATCAGTAAAATTTATGAAGTATGAGTACCCCCCTTATTTAATAGAAAATTTATCCACACACATCAGTATGAACTAATTCAAGAAGCTCTTTATCCCTTTTATATTTTCCACTAAATGGGGATTTGGTCATTTTTCCTTGTAAACATGCATGACATACACAAAGTGGTTTTAGTTCAAATGAATCTAAATATCAATATTTGTGTAATTTAGTCAAATTATTTTCATTTACATGACCTAGTTAGTGATGTCAAAATTGGGTGTGTTATAAGTCATGTGAAGTATTTTCATTATAAATTGAAATTACTTGGTTTGCATAATCCAACACATAAAGACCATTATTTAAATGTGCCTTAACATAAAAAATTCTATCCTTATAAAAGAAGCATAATTTATTCCCAAATTTAAAAATAAATCCATCTGTATCTAGTTGGATATAGAAATAATGTTTTTGGTAATGGATGGAACATAATAACAACCTTTTAAAACCACGATCATTCTAGTTGGCAATGTGAGGTTGTAGTCACTAACAGCTATGGAATAAAGTTTATCTATATTGGCTACTCATAGATCTACCTCCTATCAATCAATCTTTTTGGATCAACATGGTTCCTATATTTTAATACATATTTGAGAACTAAAAGTTGTATCTAATACCCAACTTTTAGAAACAACTAAATTTCACTCAATAATAAACACACATAAAGCTTCCCTGTTATTCTTAGGTTGGGTGCATTTTTTTTTCAGTGGCCCTTTTTTCCACATGTGAAACAAACACCATCATATTCCTTTACTTTCCCATTGATCTTTCTCTTATTAGAAGGTTGTTGCGAAGAAACCTTGGCCTTGGGGATCTTCACTTGGGCTTTCTATTTTTTTCACCGTAAGGATGGAAGGATTTTGGAGCTTTGTCTCCTTATCTACTTGGTAAAGAAGAGTAATCAGATATTAGAGAGACTTATCAATGTTATTCATTTTAAAATTAACAACAAAACTTGAGAATATATGAGGGAATGATGCAAGAATGATATTGGTGTGCAATTTATCAGGGAGTTTAAACCCTAAAACCTTCAAGTGATCAATATATCCAATGATCTTGAATATATGAGACCCATACTGAGATCCTTATCCAAGATTTCTCTGAAAAATATCCTTGGATATCTCAAACCATTCTTGTCTAGCTCTCTCCTGATATAGGTTATGGAGATTCTCAAATATGTTATAAGCATCCATGTTTTCATGAGACTTCATGAGTTCACTAGTCATAGATGAAAGCATCAAACATTGAACATAGACTGTGTCATTCATAAGTTTTTCATAGATAAGAAACTCTTCATCACTCACTTCCTTGGTAGACAGATCAAGCATTGAGGATTATAGCACGTAAGCTTTCTGTTGATGATGGAACACAACCTGAAGGCATCTAAACCACTCCTAAAAGTTACTTCCAGTTATGAATTCCATCCCATGCCCAGAATAAAACATAATATTTTTGTTTATGTTGTCTCTATTCAAGGAAAGATAGTCCATTCCTATAATAACATTGAATCCCACTAAGGGGGTATCACAATGTTTCTTGGTAAATTCAGCCCATGAATTTGGATAGTGGATGAGTTATATACTTGGGATGCAACAATTGAACCATTTGTTATCTTCACTGATAACTCAACTTCCATGTTTTGAGGTGGTGTTCAAAAAGTTCTAATAAACTTTTATGATATGAAATAATGATTAGAACCAGAATCAAATAGTATGTTTTCTATTCATGAATGAATAACTAGTGTACCTATCACCACTTTGTTGTCAGGATCCACCTCAGTGGTTGTGATGGTATATGCTCACCCTTTCTCTCTAGGCATTGGAGGTTTTTTTTTTGTTATCATTAACAACCCTTGGCTTAGGGCATTGATTCGAATAGTTTTATTTTTCCTTGTAGTTGAAACATTGGACAAGATACTAGGGATTGATCATAGAATGAATTTCTTCCATAACATTGGTGGGTTACTTCTGTCAGAAATTGTTGGCTAGATTCTATTCCTTCCCGCACCTACAGTATTTTTTTGTCCCCCTCAGGTAATTACTGGGATATTTCTTCGCACACTTTTGACATGTGGGATGTTGTACTTTATTTTCACTATTACATTCTCCATCATTACATCATAATTAAACTATGTTTTACACTTCGTATCCCTATAAGAACCTTGAAATTTGTTGATCTCTATTTTGACTTTGAGGGTGCATCAAACAATTTATTCATAGCTATCAAAGTCCTGAATGGATAAAGATATTCATAAACTTGGATTTATCCCACCAAATAAGTGTTCAACTTTACTCTCAAAGGTAATGAAAATTTTGAAGGCATTTCATGCAAGTCTTGTGAATTTTTCCTCGTATGCTTGATGGATTTTTCATCCTTTTTCTTGAGGCTAAGGAAATACCTCTCCATTTTAAGTTGGAGAGTGTGAGGAAAATATTTATTGAAAAAAATCAGAATTCTTTCCACTCTATCACTCTGATATCCTCCTCTGGCTTCGTATTTTTTTTACCAACATCCACCATTGATCAATGTCTCCCTCCATATGATAAAAAAATAACATGACCTTTGTTCAATGCATTGAAAAATGGAGAAGATATTTTCAATGCAGTTGATTCATTACTCTACGATTAAGGGTTCAGAAGATCCACAGAAATTCAGAGGACTTTATTTCATAATAGTCACAATTTCATCTTGTTCTTTTATATCCAATGAGCATGTACCTGAGTGGTAAAGGCTCATTCTTGACATCCAAAAGACCCAGGATTGAATTCAAGTAGGCCCCTTAGGGGATTTATGATGTGGCAGTGACGCATGGATAACATGGGAAAGTGGTGATACAAGCATGATACAGGAAGGGGTGTAGTCCCTAGACATGCTGATGTAGTAGGGTCTTCAAGCTATCAAAGGCTTTCAGGCCATTGGGCCTCCAGACTATGTAATGCAATCATCCCACATGGTAATAGGCCCCAGAAGAGGAATCAGAGTAGTGATAGCCACTAACAGAGCTAACCATATTTCAAGAATGAGAGGGTATTTTTGGGAAAAAATCCCTCATGGCATCATTGAAGCATTTTTGAGGTGATTGTGTTTGTTGACAAAGTGGACATCTGAGTGGTGATTATTGACAAAGCAAAACAATGACATACAAATTTGTTGACAAAGAGGATTTCATGATGGAATGTAGAGTTCAAGAGCTGAGTTCAATGATCCATGTTTGATTCAATAACGTCGACAAAAGGAATGGATGATCTGGAGGCGGTACAAAAGAACAGATACAAGGTGGCGCCGTTTTCCAGTGTTTGCCAAATTTTTGGGCCTGAAAATCGAAAAATAAAGAAAAGTGGTTTTTGGCAAAGGGAATTGCGCACCGTGTACATGAAGGCTTGTAAACTTGTGCTCCATATGTTTTTCATGATCAGATCATCAAAATATGGCAAAGGGATAAGTTTTGCGCAAGTATTGGTGGTGTCGCGCATGTGACTTGCGCGTCGTGAAGAGACTTGCGTGCCGATGACTTGGAAACTTGAGAACTTGTGCGCCTATGGTTTTTCAAGATCTTAAGATCAAAATATGGCAAAGGAAAGAGGTTCGTGCAAGTTTGGAATTGAGTCGCGCAAGTGACTTTCAGGAGAAGAGACCTGCGCGCCGAGGAGAGACTTGTGCGCCGTCGCGCAGGGGTGACCAAATGCCTATAAATACTGGACCACCCATCTTCATTCTACACTGGAGTTCAACACTTTGAGAAATTAGAGCTCCCGTCGCGCAGGTGTGGTGGTCGCGCAAGTGGTGTGTGGGTCGCGCAAGTGAAGTTGCGCGTCGGTGGTTGAAGTTGCGCGCCAGTGTGAGAAGTTGCATGCCAGTTGGTAGTTGCGCGCCAATGTTGGTTTGGGCGTAAAAGGAAGAGTGTCATGCAAGTTTGGAGTTGAGGAAGCTTGAGTCACACAAGTGTCTGAGGAGGACTTGCGCGCCCATTGTGACTTGCGTGCTGATACTTGCGCGCCGAGATTGGCTTGCGCGCCAAGTAAGGTTTATTTCCAGCAGTGATTTTCGAGCTGCGTGGAAGCTGGAAGTTTGCCTGATACCTTTGGTGAAAAGAGATATTCATCTACGGGTGAAAGGTGTACTTCAACAGAGCATCTACATATAGAGGAAGATGCATTCTTTCATGCAAATGAAGAGACCTACCGGTCTATAAACTGTGAGTGGATTCCTTCCAAGAGCAGTGAGCAAAGGAAGAGAAAGAAGGTGATCCTCTCCACCGGCAGTGAGCCAGAGAGAGAGAAACAGGGAGTGACCCTTGGGAAAGCACTGAGCTGACCCTAAACTTGTAAAGGCAGTGAGCCTAGGCTTAGAATTGATCTATCCTGAACCTTGTAATCCACAGCTAGTGAAGTTTAGTGGAATTGGTACGACCAGCAACCTATTGGCGTATGCTCCTTGGACGTATCCCTTAGCGGTGAACCAAGTAAAATTGTTGTGTCATGTGCTTGCTTTAATTTCTGTTTATATTGTGCAACAGGAAAGAGAGAGAAGAGTGTTTTGCTTAACAGTGAAACAATATCAGAACGGGCTTTAAATTTAAATTATTCATACCCTGATTCACCCCCCCCCTCTCAGGGTATTCAGCCTTGTGGACCTAACAATTGGTATCAGAGCCAGGTTGATATTAGGTCTTCTCTCAATGGAGGTCACTAATCATAAAGGGATTTCGATCTTTGACGGATGTAATTTTCAGATATGGAAGAATCGAATGCAACGCTATTTCTGATCCTTGGGAATGGATGTGTTTTCAGCAGCTATGCATGGTATCATAGCTGATGTTAATAGTGGTGCATTATCAGAAGCTGAGCATAGAGAGTTTGATGCTTATTCCAAATCAATCAATGCCTTAGGGGGAGCCCTTTCCAATACCATCTACATGAAGGTGATGTCGTGCAAAACGTCACATTCCATGTGGGAAAAGCTTTTGAATATATATGAAGGGGATACAAAGGTCAGAGAGGCAAAGCTGTGGGTGTTGTGGAACAAATATGAAGATCTGAAAATGAACCCGAATGAGTCTGTTGACGCATTCTTTGACAGGGTAATCATTATTGTGGAATATATGCGAGGTCTTGGAGAATTCATTGAAGACATAAAGATTGTAAAGCACATCTTGAAGAAACTTCCAACTCGGTTCAATCCGAAAGTTTCAGTACTAGAAGATAAGGATCCAAAAGAGCTGACACTGGACAATTTTTACAGTACCTTGGTTGCATATGAAATGAGGAACGATGATAATGAGGTTGTGGAAAAGGGGAAGTCCAAAGGGTGGCATTTAAGGCCATGAAGAAGCTTACCATTGAATATTCTCAGGAAGAAGAAGAGACAGATGAGGTAATGTCATTCCTCTCCTCAAATATTCAAAGAGGAAAAGGAAAGTTCAAAGGGAAGCTTCCACATGCTTGCTTTAGATGTGGAAAATTTGGTCATCTTGCTGCAAGGTGCCCCAAAAAGTTTCAAGAATAAAACGATGAAGATGAAGTTGAAATTCCCAAGAAAAAATATTCAGCCTATGTGAAAGGGAAGAAACAGTTCAAGAGAAATTTCTTTAAGAAGAAGAATCTTCTTTCACAAGAAATAGACAGTTCAGATGAGTTTGAGGGTGAAGAAATTGAAGATATAGAAAACTGCAAAGATCGTGGATAAAATGCAATGGTGGCTGTTGTCAGTAGTGCTCAAGAAAAGAAAGAAACTGAAACTGATGAGTAAGAAGAAGAAATTGAAGGGAGAGTTGACATAGAAGCTGAATTAGAAGCAGCTCTTGAAGAGATAGATGTTTGGAGAGCAAAAACAAAGAAATCCAACAAGGTGGTACATGATGCCAAACTCTACATGCAACAGCAAGAAGAAGAGAAGTCTTAGCTAGTGAAAGAAATTGAAAATATCAAGTCTTCCAGGCCAGAGTGCACAGAAAAGGTTGATGAGCATAAGCTCAAGATTGAAGAAGAGAAAAGGGATATCGATTGCTTGAATAGAAAAGTGAAAGATCACGTCAAGCGTATCGAAGAGCTTGAAGAGGAAGTTGTCGGTCTATGGAGAAAAGTTAAAGACCAGGAAAAACCTTTGAATCCCAACACATTCTTGGGAAAATAGGTTGTTACGAAGACTGGAAAGAAGAAAGAAGAGCCTAGTAGTTTAGCAGGAAAGAAGCGGCAATTGAGCTCAGAAGTTAAGGCTGATTCATGGCTTAATCAGAAACAAAAATCTGTGGCAGTTGAAGTCAGACCGCAAGCACCCGTCCCGAGATTGAAGGTGGATTTGGGCACAAAGCAGAATCAGAATATTCAGAGATCCAAAGGGTAAACCCATAGTGCTGAAGTAACACGAAGGAATGCACCTTATATCAGGTGTTATTGTTGTGGAAAGATGGTACATTCATAGTATGTGTGTTCCATAGCCAAAAGATATCAAAGGGAACAAGAATAGAGATGGCAGCCAAATAGAGAATGATTTTCCAGAACATATTTCAAAGGACACTGTTTTTGGTGCGGAGGATTTGGGCACATGGCTAGGTACTGCACTTCGACCATTCAGAGAAATGTGCCAAAGCAGAATCAAAACGTTAGCAAGTAGTAGATCGATAAACTGAAAAGTGAATTAAAAATGCAGAATAGATTTGCGGATTTGCAAGATGAAGCTGGTCCATCATACTCTGAGAAAGAACAGAAGTCTCAATCCATGCCGAGTATGAAAGAAAAAGTATGGACCAAGAAGAAGAAAATTGAGAAGGTTGTGGTGGCATAGATTCCCCTTAAAGCATCAGATCGCTCTGGTGTGTGGATCCTTGATAGTGGTTGCACATCTCACATGACAGGTAATAAGGATCTTGTTACAGGCATAAAATAAGACAAAGAAGGAGTTGTCAAATTTGGAAACGATGAAGGCCTGAAGATTGTTAGCTCAGTGAAAGCCAAGTTTGGGGGCAAAGAAATGAGACGTGGTGATGTCTTGGTAGTATAGGGTCTCAGTCATAACTTGCTTAGTGTCAGTCAACTATGTGACTCTGGGAACTTTATCCGATTTACCAAAAAGATGTGCATTGTTAAAGGAAAATATGGAGAAGTCATTCTACAGGGAAAACGAACAAAGGGAAATCTTTACCTGGTAGGTGGGGAAGAAGATTCATGTTTTTTATCTAGAGAAGAAGAAAACCAGTTGTGGCATAAGTGACTTGGTCATCTATGTCAACCATCCATGGAAGATCTGGTAAAGTGTGATGCTGCTAAAGACCTTCCCAAACTATCACGTGATCGCACTCATACGTGTGATGCTTGTCAACAAGGGAAGATCATCATAAAGACATACAGGCCAAAGGAACAAAAAACAACTGGAGTTCTCGAATTGGTGCATGCTGATGTATGTGGACCTATCTCACCACGAGCTATAAATGGGCAAAGGTACTATGTTCTTTTCATTGATAATTATAGTAGAATGGCCTAGGTATTTGTCATTACCCATAAGACATATGTGTTCAGTTGCATAAAGCAGTACAGGAGGGAATCAGAAAGGATGCTTGGGCAGAAAATTTTGAAGTTCTGTACAGATAACAGTACAGAATTCACAAACAGTCAAGTGGAAGAATATCTCGAGAAACACGGGATAAGGCATCAAGTTTCATCAGTGAGAACTCCCCAACAGAATGGAGTGGTTTAAAGGAGAAATAGGATCATCAACAACATGGCCAGAACGATGCTTATTGATAAAGACCTACCAGAGAAATTTTGGAAGGAAGCAGTTTTGACATCGGTCTATGTTTCGAACAGGTCTTTGTTGTGTCTGAAGCAAGGGAAGACTCTGTATGAACTGTGGTATGGAAAGAATCCAACGTTGAAATACTTTCAAATCTTTTGAATTAAATGTTTCATTCTCAACAAAGAAAATCACAGAAAGTTTGAGGCATGAGGAGATGAGGGGATATTCCTTGGATACTCAGGGAAAAGTAAAGCATATAAATGCTTCAACAAAAGGCTGGGAAAAATTGTTGAGAGCAATGATGTCACTATAGTTAAAAATGAACAGAATGCTCAATGACCTAGTGAACAGTTTTTGGATGAAAGTGATGATGAGGTAAGTGAAACAGGGGGAGTAGAAGTGGCAGAGGCTGACTCAGGAGAAGATACTGATGATGAACAAGAAAGTTTCAAGTCTGTGTCTGCAAGGAATCCAAAGAGTCGAGCTGAAATTGATAGGAAAAATATCATTGGTGATCAGACAGCTCCAGTTCAGACTCGAAGAATGAAATCATTATAGCAAACATCATTTTTGTCTCAGGTGGAGCCGAAATGTTTTTCCGATGCAGCTGAAGATGAAAACTGGGTTCAGGCTATGAATGAAGAGCTTGATCAGATAGAGAAGAACCAAACATGGGAGATTGTTTCGAGGCCAGTAGACAAGAATGTCATTGGGACTAAATAGGTCTATCGCAACAAGATGAATGAAGAAGGAAATGTGATTCGAAACAAAGCACGGCTAGTGTGCAAGGGATACTCCCATATAGAGGGAATAGATGTAGATGAGACATTTGCACCGGTTGCAAGGCTGGAGACAATCAAATTATTTTTTTCCATAGTAGTGCAAAGAAAGTTCAAATTGTTCCAGATGGACATCAAATCTGCATTTCTAAATGGGGTTCTAGAAGAAGAGGTGTACATTGATCAGCCAGATGGTTTTTTTATTCATGAGGATGAGAACAAAGTTTTTAGGCTGAAGAAGGCATTGTATGGGCTGGAACAAGCACCAAGATCATGGTACTCAAGGCTTGATCAGTACTTGAAGAAGCTTGGTTTCCAGCGTGGTGGAGTTGATTACAATCTCTATTTAAACAATAATAGTAATCAAAGGATGATGGTGCTGGTCTATGTTGATGACATAATATTTGGTGGATCAGATGAAGCTTAGTGCAGACAGTTTTCCGAATTCATGAAAAATGAGTTTGAAATGTCAATGATTGGAGAGCTAACATTTTTCCTTGGTCTACAGGTGACACAAGGAAGGAATGGAACATTCATTTCTCAATCTAAATATGCCAAGGAGGTCTTGAGAAGGTTTGGAATGGAAAATTCCAAGGAGATGAAGACTCGGGTTGCTACCTGGATAAAATTATCAAAAGATGAGGATGGAAAGGCAGTTAATATCACAAAATACAGGAAAATTATTGGAAGTTTGTTGTACTTGACTGCAACAAGTCCTGATATTGTTTTCGCCACATGCCAAGCAGTGAGATATCAGAGCAATCCCAAGGAAAGCCACATGCTTGCAGTGAAAAGAATACTTCAGTATATCAAGGGAACAGTGGACTTCTGCTTGACATATAACGACAAATCTCAGACAGAGTTATTGGGATATACTGATGCAGACTGGGCCGGTTCAGCGGATGACAGGAAATCAACATCTGGAGGTGCATTCTATCTTGGCAGACTATGTATTTCTTGGTTAAGTAAGAAGCAAGATTGCATTTCATTAAGCACCATAGAAGCTGAGTATATTGCGTCCACTCAAGCATGCACACAGTTATTGTGGATGAAACAGCAGCTTGACGATATGGGAGTTGAAGTGAAGTCTCCGATCGGAATCCAGTGTGATAACTCAAGTGATATCAATCTTAGAAAAAATCCCGTCCATAACTCAAGGACAAAGCACATTGAGATAAAGTATCATTTCATCAAGGAGAAGGTTGAGCAGGGAATCGTGAAGTTGGAGTATGTGCCTACAGAGCTACAGGTTGCAAACATTCTAACAAAGGCCTTACCCAAGGAAGATTTTGAGAGGCATCGACTGGATCTGGGAGTTTAGTCGATTCCCCGCACTTGAAATAGTGTGGATGTGGAACCCCACCCCCTCTCCCTGAGGTATGATGTGTTTTTCCCTAATGTGCTGATTTTTTCTCTACTCTGTTACAGCCTACAAAGGATTGACCTTTGGGTTCGTTGACAAAGGGGGAGAAAATAGTGATTGTTCAAGGGGGAGACAATGTGGAGACTTAATAAATCATGAATGGTATGGGGAGAAGCTGACAGGTGGAGTAGCCAGATAGGGGGAGTTGAAGCTAGTTGAACATGCTTAGCCAGAGCTTAGCTTGGACAACACGCGAAATAAGGCTAAAGAGGTTTTGAAGTTGTGACCAGAAAGGGGGAGCGTATAAAATCTGACGATGCTAGAAGTGATCGATCAAAGCATAGATATCACGACAGCTGAGGATCGTGATAAAATCAGAAGAGAAGAGTGGTGTTGGAATGTGGTAAAAATATTTCCAAACAAAAATTAGTCTTCCAACAAGTCCCTCAACAATTGGTATCAGTTTAGTACAAATTGGTATCAGTTTGGTGTCAACAGTGGATGTTAGAGATGAAGTGATTCATTGATGAACTTTTCATTTACTCTTGTTTCTCACGCCAAGCATTGCTCATGTGGGCTTAGAGTATGTGTTGAGTAAATCCTTGATCGCTATCAGAATCGCAAAAGGAAAATGGTGGCTAAAGAATCAACGATGTATCTTTTTATGGAAGAGTTGTCAACAAACCCAAAGGGGGAGATTGTTGGGAAAAAATCCCTCATGGCATCATTGAAGCATTTTTGAGGTGATTGTGTTTGTTGACAAAGTGGACATCTGAGTGGTGATTGTTGACAAAGCAAAACAATGACATACAAATTTGTTGACAAAGAGGATTTCATGATGGAATGTCGAGTTCAAGAGCTGAGGTCAATGATCCATGTTTGATTCAATAACTTCAACAAAAGGAATGGATGATCTGGAGGCGGTACAAAAGAACAGATACAAGGTGGCGCCGTTTTCCAGTGTTTGCCAAATTTTTGGGCCTGAAAATCGACAAATGAAGAAAAGTGGTTTTTGGCAAAGGGACTTGCGCGTCGTGTACATGAAGGCTTGTAAACTTGTGCACCATATTTTTTTCATGATCAGATCATCAAAATATGGCAAAGGGATAAGTTTCGTGCAAGTATTGGTGGTGTCGCGCATGTGACTTGCGCGCCGTGAAGAGACTTGCGCGCCGATGACTTGGAAACTTGAGAACTTGTGCACCTATGGTTTTTCAAGATCTTAAGATCAAAATATGGCAAAGGAAAGAGGTTCGCGCAAGTTTGGAATTGAGTCGCGCAGGTGACTTTCAGGGGAAGATACCTGCGCGTCGAGGAGAGACTTGCGCGCCGTCGCGCAGGGGTGAACAAATGCCTATAAATACTGGACCACCCCACTTCATTCTACACTGGAGTTCAACACTTTGAGAAATTAGAGCTCCCATCACGCAGGTGTGGTGGTCGCGCAAGTGGTGTGTGGGTCGCGCAAGTGAAGTTGCGCGCCGGTGGTTGAAGTTGCGCGCCAGTGTGAGAAGTTGCATGTCGGTTGGCAGTTGCGTGCCAATGTTGGTTTGGGCGTAAAAGGAAGAGTGTCGTGCAAGTTTGGAGTTGAGGAAGCTTGAGTCGCGCAAGTGTCTGAGGAGGACTTGCGCGCCCATTGTGACTTGCGCGCCAATACTTGCACGCCGAGATTGGCTTGCACGCCAAGTAAGGTTTATTTCCAACAGTGATTTTCGGGCTGCGTGGAAGTTGGAAGTTTTCCCGATACCTTCGGTGCAAAGAGATATTCATCTACGGGTGAAAGGTGTACTTCAACAAAGCATCTACATACAGAGGAAGATGCATTCTTTTATGCAAATGAAGAGACCTACAGGTCTATAAACTGTGAGTGGATTCCTTCCAAGAGCAGTGAGCAAAGGAAGAGAAAGAAGGTGATCCTCTCCACCGGTAGTGATCCAGAGAGAGAGAAACAGGGAGTGACCCTTAGGAAAGTAGTGAGTTGACCCTAAACTTGTAAAGGCAGTGAGCCTGGGCTTAGAAGTGATCTAGCCCGAACCTTGTAATCCACAGCTAGTGAAGTTTAGTGGAATTGGTACGACCAGCAACCTGTCAGCGTATGCTCCTTGGACGTAGCCCTTAGTGGTGAACCAAGTAAAATTGATGTGTCATGTACTTGCTTTAATTTCTGTTTATATTGTGCAACAGGAAAGAGAGAGAAGAGTGTTTTTCTTAACAGCAAAACAAGATCAGAACGGGATTTAAATTTAGATTAGTCATACCCTGATTCACCCCCCCTCTCAGGGTATTCAGCCTTGTGGACCTAACAGGTATGGAAATTTCCATTGGTACTAGGCATCGTGCAGCTCTCCATAGGTAAATACTAGTCGATCGGCCATGCAAGGTGGGGACCTAGGTAAAATAAATGAAGTGGATGCTAGGGAGGGGAAGTTCCAATGTTGGTGGGTCTTTAGGACTTCGGTTCATGTATTAGGTCTTGTACCCCTAGGCATATGATTCATGTAAGGGTTCTTTCTCAACCTATTTAAAAAGGGTATTATCCATAAAAAATAAAAAATCTAAGGCCTTTGGGTCATTGCATGCATGCAACTTGTTCTTTAATAAGGGGATTTGGGTGTTCCTCCTAATTCAAGTTTCAATTCAAAACTTGAGTTAACTGAGAAATTATTGTCACAAATTTCATGATTCCTACTCCCATTAGGTTGGGCATCTAATTTGGGATGTCGTCACATTTCCCCTCACATTTGTTGTTGACTCAGTTCATCCTATTCTTGTCCCTTGACTAGAAATAAAGGGAAAACTATGGGTCAGAATTTTTTAACTATTTAAAACATAAATGGTAAAGCATAAACATATAAGGGATAACTCATAAATGAAATATATTCATTAACCTATGAATTTTTAGGTTTCAATATAATTTATCCATTATCTACTTCTTAACATAAAATCTTATGATCATTTTGTTCCCTTAATAATGATTTGTAAGGAGCTTATTAATTTACCAAAGCATATCCCCCAAGAGTGTCAAACCAAGTGTGTAGAAAATCTTGTTATCATGCACTAGGTGATGATCGTTTCCCACTCAATGCAACCTTTTGGGGGTTATTACCCCTAGGTACCTCTGTGTTAGATCCATATCTACTTGTAGTATCCATATAGGGATGTATTTTCTTGGAAACCACTTAATCTATACTTTACCAAAATTTAGAGATGTTTTCCTATGTTTAGTCTTATCTCTATGGATTTCACTAGATTTTTCTAATCCTAATCCCAAAAAATAACCATACTTTCTTTTGATATCAACTATGATGACCCATATTTTTAATACACCTTAATTCATGATTTATTACATAAAGGTACACACTATACAATCCCAGAAGATCGTGAAGCCTAGTTTCTTTGGGAAATTAGGTACATAGAATAACAACTTACAACAAAAATATAGTGAGGTTATTTAAAACCTTCTTAATATGCTCCTAAAATTCCATCATTCTTCTAAAACTACGCAGGATAGCCTGGGAACGTACATAAGAAAAAGGTGGGTTGTAATGCCCAGTAAGTGAATAAACAAATAGTAGCATAAATTAAAATAGCACATGTTATCCAAGAATCATATAAAGAAAACATGGGAGGGGTGAGAATCATAATCTTGAACAATTAGGCATGGTATAACATGGTATCATAAAGGCAACATATGAATGTGGAAACAACATAAAACATGAAATCATAAACATGAGTCAAGGATAACCACCAAGACAACATATCATATTATGCTCAGGATAACCTCATGTGAACAATACATGGAATCTCGTGTGATAAAAACATTACCCAATGAATTTGAGGGCTATATAATTTCTTCCTCAACTGTCACTTTCATATCATGTTCATGCATAAGTGTGTCACATAGATCATACAACATACGGATGTCTTTCATCAATTTTAACCCCATGATTAAGGAGTGTGGGTTACATACATGTAAATCCCCAATTAATGAAGGATAGGTATGACTAGGTGAATACCCTTAAGTGGAAATGGAGATGGGTATTCACTACACAAATGTTTGGTATGGAAAATCATATGAAAATTTCAGCAGCATAATGGGTGTATATAAAGGTTTATAAAGGGGGTGAATGAGAGTGAAAAGGGTCTCTCGTTACTTGGGAACCATAAGGAACGTAAGAGGGATGTGTAAAAACATATTCCAACTTGAAAAATTGGAAATCAAAAGGCATGGCATAAAAAATTTTCTTTAATAAAGATGAGAAGGTGAGGATCCCTTACCTTGAGAGGAAGCTTCTAAAATCTTGGGAGGAGATTCTCAAGAGTTTGGGGGAATCTTGGGAGTACTCTCATTATAGAAAAAAAAACAGATTTCGTGGCAGTTTTTTAACGGCGGTTTTGAAAAGTGTTGCTAAATATTTTTTAGGAAAAAATTTAGAGAGGGTTTTAAAACTGCCACTAAATGTGTTTTTTTTTTTAAATAATATTTATTTTTAGTGTTAATTTTAAAAAATTGCCGCTATATTAAAGGAAAAAATATAAAATATAAAATATTTAATGATGATTTATTATTTATTATTTATTATTTACTATCATATGTTGTTTATTATTTACAATTTTAATTAATTATAATTATTAGTTAATAATAATTTTAAACTTAAGATAATTCTTGAATAAGTTGAAAATCAAACTTCAGCATCAAATGACCATAACTTTTGAATTGGGAGGCCGTTTTAGCTCCATAGCCAGTTAAATTGAAGCTTATAAAATGATATAAAACCAAATTAGATAATAACTTGGTAATAATTAAAAGAATAAAATTTATTATAGTTTTAAAAAAAGTTGTAAATCGAAGTTCAGCTTCAAACGGCTATAACTTTTGATTCGGGTGTCAGTTTGGGCTCTACCACATATCAAATTGAATCTTGAGGTGATTTCTACATCGTGATGACCCAATTGGAATCTAGTCACTTTCTTTGAGGTTACAAGAGGCCCAGAAGTCCTCCAAAACTGAGTTTTTTGTTCAGATATTATGATTTTTGAACATTCGATGAGATTTCATCATCGTTTAAGAGTGTCTTCATATGCTTTTTATGTCATTTATGAATTTATTTCATTGGTTTACATTCTTATTGATTTGATGGCATTGAAATTATTGCGTTTTCACCTCTTTTGGGGATTTATTATTATATTATATATATGTGTGCCAACGAGCCCGTACCCGAGTGGTAAGGGATCCTGCTTGGCATCCAAGAGACCTGGGTTCAAAACCGGGCGGAGGTGAATTTCTGGGTACTGTAGCAGTCATTGTAGCAGTACTGTTCGGTACTGTAGCAGCCAGAACTATTCACCCGATTTGGGCCTTTGGGCCACCGGTTTGGGCCTACGGGTCTCCAGGGCCTTCAGGTCATCAAAGGCCTTCGGGCCGCAGGGCCTTAGGGTCACGTAGACCATGGAGTATCCCAGTTCACACAGAACAGGCCCCATATGAGGATCAGAGCAACAGGAGTAGCAGCCACCAAATGCAGAGCTAACCGGATTGGAAGAATGAAAGGGTATGGCAGCCGCCATCGGGACCAGGCACCGTGCAGCTTTGTACGGGGCAATGTTAGCCAATCAACAATGCAAGGTGGGGAGCTAGGTGATCAATGACGCAGAAAGCTGAGGAGGGGCAGTTCAAGTGGGCTGGGCATACGGGTCATGTATTGGGCATGGTATGCCTCTGGGCCTTCGGGTCATGTATTGCAGGTTTGTCGGGCCTTGTGCCTTGGGCCTATGGGTCATGTACGGGTTCCCCTTCAACCCTTAAAAGGGGGATTATCCATAATAAAATAAAAAAAGAAGGCCTTCGGGCCATTCGGGCTATATATCTGTTTATATGTATTTATGAATACTTGTGTATATTTATATACATTGGTAAATATCTATACATATTTATGTTTATATATTTTTATATCTTATATGTGTAAATATATATAGAGATATTTATATTTACTTGTTTATATATGTATATATATTAATATAAAATTATATATCTTTGTGTGTTTATATATATTTATGTAACATAAATGTGTGTTTATACATATTTATGTAAATTTTGTTATATGTATCTATATTTATTGATATTTATATCCATTTATTATTTATTATTTATTATTTATTATTTATTAATTTATTGTTTATTATTTATTATTTTAATATTTATTTATTACTGATTTATTATTTATTGATTTATTTTTTATTATTAAATTATTATTGAATTAATATTTAGTATTTTTTATTATTTATTATATATTATATATTATTTCATATTATTTGTAATTTATTATTTATTATTAATTTACTATTTATTATTAATTTATTATTTAATCATTATTTATTATTTATTATTTATTATTTATTATTTATTAGTTATTTTTTATTTTTTATTTTTTATTTTTTATTTTTTATTTATTTATTATTTATTATTTATTTATTTTTAATTTATAATTTAAAATTTTTTTATTTGTAATTTATAACTTATTTATTATTTATTTAATATTTAGTTATTATTTAGTTATTGTTTATACATTAATTATTAATTAATTATTAATTATTATTATTTTATTATTATTTTAGTATTAACATATTATTTATTACTTATTTATTTTTCATTATTATTTTATTATTATTTTATTATTAACATATTATTTATTACTTATTTATTATATATTTATTATATATTCATAATATATTCATAATATAATTATTATTTATTTATTCATAATTTATTATCTATTATTTTTTTATTTATTATTTTTTTATCATATATTAATTTATTTTTTAATTAATTTATTATCTATTCATTACTTATATATTATTTATTTATTATTTATTTATTACTTACTAATTACTAATGATTATTTATTATTTATTATTTATTATTTATTATTTATTATTTATTATTTATTATTTACTATTTACTATTTATTATTTATTATTTATTATTTATTATTTACTATTTATTATTTACAATTTATTATTTATTATTTATTATTTATTATTTATTATTTATTATTTATTATTCGATATTCGTTATTCGTTATTTTTTATTAATTATTTATTATTTACTATCAAATATTTACTATTTATTACCGTATTATTTATTTATTTATTTATTTATTATTTATTTATTTGTTTTTTATTTATTAATTATTAATTATTAAGTATTAAGGATTAATAATTAATTATTAATTATTTAGTTTGTATCTATTTGTTATGTATTATTTTTTTCTATCGATATATATATATATATATATAAGTATTTTAAACTCTATCTACTCACCACATGAGGAGTCTGCTGGAGTGGTAAAGACTTTGCAGAATAACAAAGTGGTAAGGGGTTCAAATCTCACCCAACATAGAATTTCTAAATGGCATGCGCATGCATGGCATGTGAATGTGCATGGTAATAAATAACAAATAAATAATAAATAGTTAAAATTGAAAAAATAATTAATTACAAAAAATTAAAAATAAAAATTAAAAATAAAAATAAACTATTGTAAAACGATTTGGTGATGGTTTAAACCGTCGCTAAATGGTTCTCCTGATTTTAAAAAATCGTCTCCCAATCATTTTGCAGAGGTTTTGAAAACCCGTTACTAAATGATTATTGACACACGATTTAGTGGCGGTTTTTCATAAATCATCGCGAAGCGATTCAGCGGCGGTCTAAACTGCTACTAAACTCTTACTTTGGCATAGTATCTAGAGAGGGAAAGATAGAGTAATGTCATGCTCCATGAGTTTTGAGTAAAGAGGGATGAGTGTTTGGGTGGGTTTATATAGCAAAAGAAAGGATAATTCTTTATTAATTTTCAAACTTAGGTTTTAGGCTCTATTTGATAAAGTAATCAAAACCATAAACCTTCTCATAGTTTTTTCTCATGGTTTCAGCCAAAGAGGAGTAGTTTTCATTATTTTATAAGGCTAGGGGTACTTGGAAATGAGCCCGTAAGGGGCTCGGCAACTCTAGGGTTTTCCCCTGTCGTTGTCGTCTTCCTCTCCATCTTCGTTCGGCGGCATCCCATCCCCAGCTTCCTGCTTGGTGACTTGTGGAGTGTGGCTCATGACATTGTTGGCTCAACCCGTCGATTCCACTGTTGGCTACCTCCTCCTTGCCCTACCCCCGAATCTAATAGGGCTTTTCACGGCAGCGTGGTGAAGGTTCGTGGTCGAGTCACATCTCTCGCAGCCTCGTTTCAGTGTCAACAGTGGGTGCGTAGGGAGGTTCGTTGTGGACTTGAGTGCGGTTGTGGAGGCGGCGACGGGATTGTGTTTCTGACTCACATCTGGGACATTTTTCCGGCTGGTTGGTGTTCAGGTGGATGGCTAAGGTGACGGTTTTTGACCCTTGAGTTCTTAGATCATTTTTTGGTTTGGGAAGATTTGTTGTGGGGATCTTGCGATGTGCATCGTGTTTCTCCTGTTTGAAGCTGCTTGTCTTGGATCTGTTTGTTTTGGTTTGGTCTGTGATTTTCGATTTTGGTTATTTGGTTTGTGGTTCTTGAATCTCTTGATTTTTTGAGTTATTCTACAGGTAAGAAAGCGTACATCAGGACTTGAAAATGTTGAAGGATTTTATGTTACAGCATTAGAGGAGCAGTGAATCGCAGTTCTGGTTTTTGTGTTTTTTGACTACTGTGTTGAAGGCTCGAGATTGGTGGATCGGCTGGTTGAATGTGTTGAATCGATGGAATGGATTTTACCTTGTGAATATTTGGGTCTCTGTGGTCCGTGGTTTGTGGGCGCTGCATCTGTCTCACAAGGGGTTGTCGTTGGCATTCGAGGTTGGGTTGTGGTTCTCTTCGGAGTAGGATGCGGCGTCAAGAAAGTATGGTCTTCCTCGATCTGGATTCTTCATTGGCCTTCTGTGGATGTGGTTCCCGAAGGATTTTCTGGAGTCCATCTCACGTCGTTGGAGGGTTGGGCGACCTCTGACTGGATTTCGTTGGCGGGGTGGTGGATTTGGGCTGGTGTCGATGGTCGCATCAGTGGCGTTCGAGGAGGCTGGTTTTGAGGTTTGTTCATGCTTTTCTAAGGTTTGTGCTTTCTGCTTTCGGGTGGTTCCTTGGCCTTCTTTTGGGTGTTTTCAGCTCTTGCTGTGAAGATTGTCAGTTTGAATGATGGTATGGTTGATTTTTTATGTTGATTGAGTTATTAGGTTGGCCGTTATATTCTATTCAATGGTGTTTGACGTTTTTTTGTTGTGAAGTCATGTATGGTTTACCACTTTTCCTCAAAGTGTTTGTTAGTTTCTCACTTTTTCATCAAAAGTGCTTGGAAAATAAAAATATTAATTTTCAGTTAGTATAAGGCTAGGAACTAAACACATTAAAATAATTCCCTTGGTGATGCGGAAGTGAATCATTCTTATAAAGAATTGATTTTAAAATAATAAAATATAATATAGGTTTTGGAGGATTCATTAAGGGTTTATAAAATTAATCAAATAACTTTAAAAATGCATTAGTTTAAAGGAGAAACATAATTTTAGTCTTAGATACTCTTTATAGTATTTATTATATCACTTTTGGGCTTTCATGATGTCCTAATACATATCATATAATTATATCATATTTAATTTTTACCTAAAAACTCGTTTGTCTTGAAAAATTGTGAAAAAATCACCATTGGATAATTTTGACATTCTGAATTCAAAAATAATATTTATTTTATCAAAATAATTCTCTAACTATGAGATAATTTTTACTTTTAAATAAAAAACCCCAATTATTGAAAAATATTGGGTTTTTTTTATAATAACAGTTTTCTGACTCTTCTAAAAATTATATTTTACTTCATAAAATTATATTATCATTTATATTTAATAAATATTATTTAATAATAATATTTTATTTAAATATTATTTATTTCAATAATTCTCAAATTCATCAAAAAGAGTGTCTTGATTGAAACTTTATTTTTACAAAAAATACAATTTGTGTTTCATCATATCAAAATCTAGTTTTTATCAAACTCACTATTTAATCATTTAAGAGGTAATATTAAAAAGGGATAAATATAATCATTATTTTATTAAAAATAAAATATTAAAATTCATACTATTAGGGTCTAGATACATAGCCCTTTATTACACCAGTGAATGCCATAAGGGTAAGGTGTGTGATGGTGAGATTTTTATGGGGTGGTTCGGAAAATATGGTTTGGATCATGATCTCGATGAGCTTGAACTTCTCCCATAAACGGGTTTTCTCATGCTTTAGTTGTTGAATCTTAGTTTGAGTTTGGTCCCCTTGGAAGTTTCGATAAATGGGCTTCATAGGGTATGATCCTATTGGTTAAGTCTATCACTTTTTTCATCCATGTCAATTGGACTTTATCATAACCCTTAATATAATAATTTTAATAATCACTATACAACGACTATATTATCAATGGTTATGATGCTTAATGGTATTTTAAATCCAATTTAATATAACTATCCAAAATAACCAAAGTAGCGCATGTTTTTTCTATAACTAGATTACTTGATAATGTATTAACTCATTCAGAAAGGGAATTTCATTTATAAAAGTCCAGGTCGTTACGGTTGGACTGATTCTCCAAGGTATATTGGGTTAAAGTGAATTGATTGATGAATTCCCTTGTGACATAAATAGTTATACCCTTATGGTGTATGGTTCAGACTTCTGTAATGGGCCAAAGTAAGTTAGATTAGCTCAGGTATCATGTGGAACCTGAGGGCTAATGTGGTTAATTGATAACTATTTAAATTATGAAACCTTTTTTATTTACTCCCTTGCCTATTATTCATATATACTTCTGAATACATTATCATTAGCCTAGATATTGTCATAGTCGTCGTTGGCGGTGGTCTACTGAGTTGTACTCACACCCTGCTTGGGCCACCATGGGTACCTGAGCAAATTTCATGGTTGTAGGTCAGGATAAGTGAAAAGGCCCTATGATAAATGGATGAGTTGGGATTTTGGGATGGAGCATGGATGAGGGGACCAAACCTTATGTCGAGCCCCCTTTTGGGATTTTCAATGTCTTTATTTTGGTTTTCCATTGACACGTGACACTTCTATTACATGGAATGTTTATTGTAATAGTTTATGGGCACTTACTTAGTTTTGGGATTTGGTTATGTGATGCGTGGTTATTGATTATTATTACTTTAGTTATTGTTTATTTTGATTTTTGTTGTTGTCTTACTCTAGTAAAGAGGGTACAGTCTCCCCACATATCTTATTAGAACCTCACTGCTAGTCGACAACCTCTAGTATGTGGGGAGACATGTTTGAGGTCATGTAATGAACTGGATTGGGGCACCGGTTTAGTGGCTCCCAAATTGGGAGAATACCTAACAAGGTCCAATTGAAGGGTGCACGTTTGGTTGAAGGATTAAGGTATTTATAATGGGATATTTTTGATATTTTAATTTTATCATGAAAACTGTCCAAAGGGGTTCATATTTCATGAAACCCTAATCAGGGCGTGTTTCTCAAAGGAGGTGACAACGAGGGATTTTGCTACATTTTGTAAATTTCATGCCAAAATGGCATGGGTTCCCTTTCACTTATTAGCGCTTTATCCTCTTTACTCACCTCTATCAAACCTCTATAACAAGAGAGTCACGCGAGTTTATGCCAAAGGCAATGGATGTCATGTAACATACTATAGCCTATGCACTCTTTTCCAGAGAGTTGTATGGGGTCGTACTAATATGGCATGGGTTACGCCAATTTTTTTTAGTCTCTTTGATGAGTTGAGATTTTTGAAGGATTATTGGGATAGAACTTGGGATTTCTTCTTAAAGAGATCATCCATTTTGGAAGTTGTGGAGGAAATATGAGCGCTCGTATAGGTAGGTGTATTTTCTACTTTCTATGAGACAACAGACTCATTTATTCTTTATTGATTTATTGTTACCATAAAATGGTTTGACTATCCAGGTTTTTTGTGATAAAACATGTTTTTTATAAATGAATTTATAATAATTTACTTTGTGAAAATACCGGTTAAAGGTTTTATTTTTGTTAAATGATTTCAATGCAGTTTGTTATTCTTGTATGGTGTGAGTGTGTGTATGAAAATGGTTTTAGTGAGATCTATTTCAAAAATGTTTCTACCATTGTAAAGTAGATAACATAGAGAGTGTGTGTTAAGTTGAGCGATGGATAGAAGGTTATAACTCATTCCTTATCTTGGTGAAGTGTGGGGTTTGGAATTAAATGTATGAATGGGTGATGACTTGGTTTACACAAGATAAATCTAGCTAATCATTTTATAAAATAGAATTAATTATGCTATTTTATTCCATAAAATGATTGATTTATTAGGGTATAGAGTGTTTCTGGGAATTGAGAGTTTCTAGTGTTTTATGAAAATGAGAAGCTTTTTTAAAGGAGATTTTTAGAAAAGGAAACATGATTTTGAACAAGCATAAAATGAGGGTTTAATTCTAGGGTGATTTCTAGGAAATGTGGATTTTGAGAAAATGGCTTTAATGTTATAGATTTTGATATTCTAATTATGAAATGCTTCTGATAAATCAAGGCTTTGGTTAAATCTTTTTTTATTTATCATTGTTGGTTAGCATTGCATTTGGCTAATTTGCTCATACATGGATATTTATTGGAGTCTCGAGGAAATCCTACTGACTTTATAATCACCCCCTGTATTAACACTTTAGTGGGATGGTAGACGTGATTTTTCATGATATAGGTAAAGGAAAGGTCGTATAATTTGTTAATGGAGAGCCATAAATCCACTTTGAAGATATGGTGTGAGGAGTGAATGGAGTTTGTGTCTTGGACTTGAGATACTTTTGTTTATTAACGTTAAGTCAACATGTGTCTTTTTACTCTCCTTTGAATTTTGTAAAGTGTATTTTGTTTTCACTATTGAATTTAAAATTTCTAATAAAAGTGTTTTACATATCACATGCATTGTTACTCAATCTGGTTAAAGTCTTTGAAAAAAAATCATTCCCCAAAGGTTTTTTATCCCTTAGAACTAGTTTCCAGCCTCTAGAGATTAGGGGAATGTGCTTAAGGCCATGTGATGATCTAGTTATGGTCCCTGGATTCAGGTCTTTGGGCTAGGTTGTTACAACATTGGTGGTCCATAGGGTTTTTGGTGGCAGTGGTAATGTTAAAGAGCCACCAACTACCCACCAAACACTCGATGAACTACCTTCAGGCTCTTGGTGGACTCTATTATATAGCCCACTAATGATCCACCAATTGCATGATACCCAAAAATCCTCTCAAAGACTTTTCTACTTATCCAACCACCTCTAAAACCTATTTTTAAATATCTCAAAATATCAACCATAATCCCTATCTTGATTCAAAAGAAAAAATTCAAACTCACATAGATCTTCCTATACTAAAATCCATGTCATTCCCAATTCCATTGATCCCCAATAATGAAGGGCGTTACAAACTCCTCACCATAATTACTTCCATCCTCAAAATTAAAAATCACTCATATGTTGTGGCCTATCCCAACCACTAATTCATCACTAACTTACCCTATACTATCCATAAACACTAACAACACTTTAACTATATAGCTCAAATCATTGAGAGCGTTGCTCATCGGGGAGTACATCCTCCAATAACCAAGATTCCCACTAATTTTTAATGATTTCCATCACATCACTTGCATTTTTTTCCTCTAGAATGTCCCTACCCACTCTCCCCGAACAATTCCAATAATCTAAGAACCCCTCTCCCATTAACCTCCATAATTTTAGAATAGTGAACATATTCACCCTCCACTCCTAAAATACTTTTATCAAATCAATTCGTGAGATTAAGTTTGTACCCACTATATTGATCCACTACTAAAAAACAATTCCACCCAGTGGTGCTCCCCATAATAATATTCACCTATACAAGAATTAGAATGTTGTCTACCTATGAAATCATAAATTCCTAAGCTTGCCCCCTAGGTCTTTACTCATAGCAACCACTCCTTAAGCCTCAATCATAAAATATATCAAATTGGTCACAACACCCACACCAAACATGCAAATCAAAACACTGAGGTCACTCTCAACCCAAAGCTAAAAATTAAGCAAATCTGGTTACAAATCAACTGATTTCGCATTTTTAAAATGATTCAAATTGCATTACACAAACCAAATTTCACTAGAGTTTTAAATACACCCTTGAAACCCAAGTTTTTTCTATCAAAACTAGAAGTCTCAGAATCATTGACCTTATTGGTTTTTTCTAAAGAAAGTATTAGTTTTCAAAAATTCATATTTTTTCCAAACCACTTGCTTCTCTTACATTTTAAGTGAGATGAAATTATAAAATAATTTCACTCATGAATTGTTTCCTCATGCATGTTTTCTCTTTGAAAAATACTATTTAAAAAAATTCAAAATTCGTTTCCCTATGATGACTAGCCAATCACATCATATAGGAAACACCTCTAACCTAAATTAATTAAGTAGGCCTAATAATTTATTTGAGAAAACGTCGAATAAATTTTTAGCTTCTTTCAGTTAATATAGAATCTTTTCAAGGTAGTATGTTAATCAACACTAAGATTTGGCATGAGTACCATGCCCTAAACATGCCACTATCATGATGCATGAACCAATATAGAAATTGTTTCTGCATCAATGCCTATAAATCATTATGATTATTTCCCATTCCATACCCAAAATTATCAAACCACACCCAACAAATATATACAGTGCATACTTCCATCATAGGACATCCCCTAGAAACTTGATTTTCAACCGAAGACGTTGTCCATGCATACTCACAGTCTCCCATGTCCCAAAATCTGATCTCCTCTTCTAATTAACTATGTCCAAAACCAAATGCATGCTATGATACCTTTTTGTAATGTCCCTACCTGGTTAACCATGTTTGTTCCTGAGACATTCCATGTGACCTTAAGTGTACCACTCTGTATATTGGAGGTTACCAACTAGTAGTCCATGGAGAGACTATTCCCTCATGGATATATTATATGGGTAAAGTCAATATACCTAAATTTTGGCATGAACTATGTATTGGAAATACAAAAACCTATGGAAACAAAACTAGAATCCAACAATGGTATCCCATGGTCTAGTATATAAAAGTGAATAACAATCTAAATGATACAAACATAAAAAAGAACAATCAAAAATACACATCATAATGCATTAAAAATAAATAACCTATCTAGCCTCATGGATGATAAATAAGCTATAAAATAAGAAATCAATATACATTGGCCTTTTACCTAAATCAATAGATAATATCATACTGAATCATTAACCTCTATAATACTCTCCATTTAGAGCCATATCTTTAGCCACAATATAATACTTGAACATGCACAAGGCATGAAGGTTTGCCCATGTATACTAAAACCCATGTCATGTATGTTGGTAGGGGTGATTCCAATGACCCGATTGGATGAATGTGAAATTATATGGTGAGTTTCACTCAATCCACTTCAAATATATCCCATGCACACAAACAATACCATCATACTTAGGCACCACCACAACAGAGAAAACACACACCATTGAGGATACTCACATTTAAAACCAAATCCAATCTAGAACTAACCTACCTATTACAAAAATAAATCTTATCCATATCCTACATTGGGATACCATAACAACACACTCACAATTTACTTTAGGCGTGATTATCGAGAAGTCTCACCTCACGTCCTTGTTGACTCTCATTGAATAGTCACACATAACCCATTGGTCATCTCACAACCCATAAATAACCAATACCCAAAAATATCAAGTGAAATAATTATCATATAAATAAAACAAACAATGGGAAATCAAACAAGGGCCAACCATCAATAATAATAATCAAATTACAATGAAAATGAGAAGGGTAGTCAAGGAGGGACCAATGAAATAAATAACATCTTAACAATAATCCCATGAAAAAATTAATGAGAAATCAAAGAATAAGGCCCGGCCATATAAAATAACAGAGATCTTGTCTCTTATTCTATACCACATCTCACGTCACTAACCCTTGTCGGAACTATCTTCCAGACAGAGCATCTCACAATCTATCCCATATTTCAAAAGTCAGCATAGGGGGTGGCTCCCACTGCATAATCATATAACATTATAACTACATAGTGGTCCCATAGATCTAACATCAAGAATCATTAAAACACCTTGTGTACCATAAAAATGGTTTTACCGTGTTATATCCTAGAGGTAGAGAAACCCAATCCAAGGTAGGTATTGTCTCATTGACCAATAGAGTCTCTATTCTCACCTAGATACTAACATGTTATCGTAAAACGTCTAGTAACCAACGGATAATAACAATAGTAGAGGATGCATTCTCATCAACTAGGTTTATAATCATCCATATTCATAACCTAACAAATAAAATAGGTCATGATCTACCTAACTCAATCATGATCTCTGAGGTTGTATCTAAAATCACCACCCCATCCAGGCTATATCATGATCAATGAGGTCATCCTCAACATCGCCATGATTGAGATCCTCCACTAGCCCATCTTGGCTTATAGGTTATGTTCCCAATTGCTTTATCTCACACCTGGAGAAATTTAATCACACCAAAGAGGGAACTCACTCCACTCTTATCATGAGATCCTGACCCAATTGATAATCATAACAATACTAGGTCAAACCCATGACATAACAATCCTAACCCACAAGGTCGATGGTGAACTATCATACCCATCAACAATTAATACAAGATTCCTCCACACCATCCTGAGGGTTATCCCATAACTAGATCAACACCCCTATGTGATTTCCTATTAAGTCTCACAGGGACACCTCAATATAGTTTGAAGTAGTCGGGGAACCTAAGTGTCCAAGACTCTATCTCAATCTTATTAAGTAACTCTGTAATCTCATCCATCCAACGGCCCGAAGGCCTTAATTTTTTTATTATAAGCAATCCCCCTTTTAAGGGAAGAAGGGAGGGAACCCAAATATACATCATGGACTTAAACAAATCACACCTGAAGGTCAAGAGAGACAAACCAAACAGACAACATGAAGCACCCCTCCCCAGCATAAAATCATAGTAAAGCTCTCCATCGTTGCATGGCTGAACGGCAAGCAAGTGTCATGTGTCAAAGCACAGGCCCGATCCGATGGCTGGCTTCATACCCTCTCAAACAACTGAATCCATAAAGCATTGCAATAATGAACAACTAGCTCTGGAACCACCTCTGAGGCCCGATCCATGTGGTCAAGTCCAGGTACATCTCCATTCCAACAGATTTAAACCACATCAAAACATCGCAAAACTCAACCATAATGTCAAACCATTCAAACCATCACCAACATTGCCCACAGCTCGGAACCAACACCAGAAGAGCAGCGCAGCCCCAAATCCAACTCAAATGAACAAGAAAAACCAGCAGATCACAAAAAACATAACTAACCGAACCAAATGAGAACGTCACCAAACCTTAAAACCTGCAAAATCGTCACAAAATCTCTGAAAACCGTTACCTCCCCCCTCTGGCCCACTCAAATCTGTCGTCGTCCATCGCCGTAATCACGCCAAAGGCGAAGCCTGGCCGCTCCGGAATGAACCAGAGCCGGATCCACTTTGCAACGTCCGCACAGACCGTCTGAGCCGCACGCAGACCTAAGCCGGTAATCCACCGAGACATGATTTCACCGAGTCGAAGACACCGCTGAACCAATCTGAAACCCCATCGCGTCGCACCATCGCAAAGTCACGGCTTTCCGAGACGATCCGGAGGAATCTGGCCAAGCCACGTCACGCAAGGACCAACCAAGTCACGTCACGCCGAGACAATCTGAAAGAAGCCGACCATGTCACGCCACGCCAAGACGATTCAGAGGAAGCCTGCTCGAGACTGATTCGCACCGGAGAGGGAAGGGGAAGCGAGGCCAAAGGGGGAAACCCTAGTCGCCACAAATGGGAGAGGAGAAGTCGCTCATAGGCCAAAATCAAAATCCCTCATAACTCTATAATCCCATTAATAAATAGTTAACAAGGGTTTCACTAGACATCTCAACCCCATATAACAATTCCATCATAAGTGATGGTTTCATATATTGTTTATAAGTTATCATGAATCATGAAACCAGAGAAACCATATAATGAAACCATTAATCAAGAGAGCAAACACAGGCATGCATTCTTTGAAAACTCAGCATCTTCCACAAGAGGTCAACTGGACCAAACCATTTTTGAAAACACATTTTCTTATTTCTTTCCTCAAACCAAGGATTGAATCTCCATTTTGCAATCACTCATTTTCAATTTGAAATATTATTTCGAATCTATTCATTTCAAATATTATGTATTTTGAAATATCATTTCAAAATTATCCATTTCCTTTAAAATATCATTTTAAAAGTCAAAACATTTTCTTTCCTTAGAAAACTTATTCAAAACATTCATCACATTAACAAAAAAAATCAAATTTAAAATTAAAACATTTAGTTTCATTTAAATTGACCAAATCAGCTACACACATTTCTAATGTAAGCCATAAGATGGTCTATAGACACGCATTTAATTAGAGAACTAGCAAAGAGACCATTAATCCAAGATATTGGATCTTTTAGTGACTATTAAGCTATCTCAAGGCCATACTTTTTATAGCGTCATACCATATGACACTATCATGTTGATTATATTTATAATAATCATAAAAACATAAAATAACCAGTAGGTAAGGCATCACAATCCACAACATCAAAATATTCAATGATTATCGGCCACATGCCTCATATTACATTCTATATATTTCATTAAGTTTATATTTGCCATCCTCGACTACAAAATGATCTTATCTCATCTAAAATTTCTATAATTTCGTAGGCCATTCATTTGATATCAAAATCCCAAAACTGAGACAAACCTTGGAAAACCTGGCTTGTAGTGGCATGATTTTGAAATCTTGAGCAACGAGATCTGAATGCCTGATAATAACTCTAGGTTCCCCTGTAAGAAAAAGCCTTGATTTCTTATTCTGAATCATGAGCTAATTTTACCAATAATTAATGAAATCTAATAAATAATTCACGAATGCTGGAGAAATGGATAATCAGTTATTAAAGAATGCGCCTAATGTGCCACCGTGAATTCAAAATTTGTATACTGTTGTGGTGGAATCGACCTCCTTTATGGAGTCGGTGATGTCGGATTGGTCTCCTTCACTGGCTCTGGATTTTATAGCTTCTTCCTCCTAATCTGCTGTTACCTGCTCACTGGATCAAAGTCCCCTGCCTGGGCAGTCATTGAAAGATGTCCTTCTCAAACCCTCCCTTTCTCGGAACTCTCTTCCTCCCCAGATCCCGACAGTGCCTCTGGTTTCCTCCTCCACTGGATCACTGAATGGAACCCCAGTGCTCACCTTTTCGGCCTCTACCTTCGATGATGCCTAAGCACTTCTCAGGTGGACCTTAGTGGCATGCTTTGGAGTGGAAATGCCTTCTCTAGGCTTCTTCCAGAACTTTGTGCGCTCATGGTGTTTAGATCATCCGGCGTGCATCTCCGAGCTGAATAGAAAATCATTCTGCATCGTTCTGGCCTCCTGTGAAGACTTCATTACAACCTGGTCTAGAACACTCAACCGGTGCGTTTTCATCTCTCCCGCTAGTCGATGGAGGTTCATTGTGGCCGGGAATATCCTCTATCGGCGGTGTGGATCAATCTTCCCAGCCTCCCACTTCCCTTTCACAATCTTCCGTTTTTTGGAGAAAATAGGAGACTTACTTGGAGAGTTCCTGTGCGCCGATGATCGAACGCTTAGTCTGCAAGACTCCTTGATGGCTCGGATCTGCGTCGCTTTGAACCTCTCTTCTCCCCCTCTATCGCAGATCCTACTTTGGGTCAATGATTTGGTAGAACGGAGACAATCTCTCATTTATCCCTTGACGCCCCGGTATTGTAGCTCCTGTCTTCTCCATGGTCACATTGTGTCAGAGTGTAGGAAGCAATCATCACGACAGACGTCCTCACGTCAATCAAATCCTTCAACCGGTGGTGTATCTCTGTCTCAAGCTACAGGTGTTTCTCGATCGTCTGATCGCGTGTCTCAGGTGAACAATGTTATGGATGTTATTTCCTTGGATCCGCCATTGGATGACCACCCTCTCTCCTCAGTCTCGACTCAGTAGGCAGTAGTTGACCTTGGTCCACGTATGGCTCTTGCACCCTACCTTCCGAAGTTTAATCCAATGGCTCAAAAATTTCAGGCCTCCAGTTAAACCTCCCCACCATGCAAATTTGAACTACAAAGGGAAAGAACTTCTTTGCTTTGGATCCTCTCAATGCTCTCTTCTCTCCCGCGTCCCTGGTTCTTCGGCAAGCTCCACCCTTATAACTTCAAATATGTACAGTGCATTATTTCATGTGTAGGAAAGCTCGGCTCTCTTATCTTCAGTCACTGAAGGTACTCGGGAAGATTCTCAAGTGTTAATGGATGAACCTTGGACTCCCCACATCTCGGCTTCTCCTTCTAGCGGAGTGTGCACCTGGTCTCGTTCTAAAAAGATGACCACCTGCTCCAGTTCTCATGCCAAGAGGCTTCCCGCGCTTGAGCCCAGTTCCAAGCACACTCTTTTTCAATGATCTTGCTTATCATATGGAATGTCCGCAGCCTGGTGGCAAGGGTGAAGACGGACTTCCTCTCTAATGAGGCATCCAAGGATAACGTATCTATGGTTGTGGTTCTTGAACCGAAACAACGCTACTCTAAGATTATGGATTTTGCTAGGAAGTTTGGCATGCGTTCCTTCATGCATGGGGAACCCATTAACCATCACATTTCGATCTTTTGGAAGTCCTCCATTTCTGTGGATAAGCTGGACATATCTGACCAGCATGTTACGGTTAAAGTTAGCTTGGGGAATGCAGATTTTTTCTATTCCTTCGTTTACACTAAGTGTGATCCTGGGTTAAGGAAGCAACTTTGGAGGGACCTTGAAGCCTTCAACCTGGAAGAATCGGCATGGCTAGTGGGTGGAGATTTTAATGCTATTATGGATGCATCGGAAAAGAAGGATGGCAGCCTGTTTCCTCGGAGGGACGGGATGGAGTTCTCATCCTTCACGTCTCAAAAAGGTCTTCTTGATCTGGGATTTGTGGGTGATAGGTACACATGGTGTAACAATCAAAAAGGTGATAGGAGAACCTGGTGCAGGCTGGATCATTGTCTTGTCAATCTCCAAACCATTTCTACCTTCCCAAATGCAGAGGTCATTCATCTGGTTCGAGCATTATCTGATCATTCTCCTCTTCTTATCAATACGAAGTCTAGATATGGAGATGGAGTACATTTCTTCTTCTCCAAACGGTGGACTCATCAACCTAGCTACAGAACAGTTGTTCAGGAATCCTGGAATAGGCCAATTCAGGGAAGACTTTGGCCTGGTTTTCACAACAAGTTGTGACGGCTAAAAAAAGGCTTAGGAAATTGGGCTAATTATCTTCCATCCGTTAGCCAAAACATGGATACCATTAAAGCTGAGATTGACCTCGTGGAAGCCAATCTTGAAGAAGCATGGGATGATGACATATTTTCCTCCCTTGCCCACAAAGAGTCAATTTTATGATATGTTAATTAAGAACGAGAGGTGTCTACGTGAAATATCTAGAGCCACTAGGACCAGCGAAGGGGGCCATAATACTGCATTTTTTTCATGCATGCTTGAAAGAAAAATGGTGAGGCAGCGTTCTGAACATTCCACTAGAGGATGGCTCCTTCACAAGTGACCCAGAGGTGATTGACAGTATGTTTACCTCTCATTTTAACTCTCTTCTCTGCAATCCTAACCGGTGTATGCAGAATGGCTACCCCGGCGGTCACGCAGACATCTTCAACTCCATATCGCATGTTACTTCGCCGCCTATCAATGCCCTCTTAGAGATTAATCCAGATGAGAAGGAGGTGTGGAACACTAAAGTTCACTAGGACCAGATGGATTTCCGGGATCATTCTAAATGAATTCTTGAGACATCATCAAGAGCAATCTGATTGAAGGCATTTAGGATTTCTTTAATGGTGGTTCACTGCCCCAGGTTGCTTGTGCCACTACTATGGTTCTAATTCCCAAAGTGAAAGACCCCTCCTCTATTAAACAATTCAGACCAATTAGCATGGTTAATTTTCCAAAGTTTTATCTTCCATCATCAATAGGAGGCTTTCACAATATATCCACAAATGGTTTTCCGAAGAACAGCATGGTTGTATCAAAGGTAGATCCATTCAAGGAGTCATGGGTATAGCTCAAGAGATGATTGGTGATATCAACAAGAAGATGAGGGTCCAATATTATTATTAAAATAGACATGGACAAGGCGTATGACCGACTTTAGTGGCACTTCATTCTCCGGGTGATGAGATATATGGGTTTCTCATAATGGGTTATTGACTTGCTCTTTCGCTGTTGCAGCTTGCCCTGGTTCATCATTCTTTTCAAGGGAAGGCAATGTGGTTTTTTAAAATCTGTTAGGGGGCTAAGACCGGGAGATCCATTATCTCCTACCACCTCCATCATGGTTCAGGATGCCCTCTGTAGATACATTGCTTCCAAGATGCAGCTCGGCACTATTCTTCCCTTCCACTATAGAGCTCACTTCAATGGGGTGTCACACCTCTTTGCTAATGATACGGTCTTCTTTATCAATGGTCGCCGATCTTATGTCCGGGAATTTAATAACATCATGGAAGAATACTCTAGATGGAGTGGCCAAAACATCAACCGGGATCAAATCTGCGTGTTTTTTCCTTCCTCGTGCCCGGATAGGTGAGGACAAAGAATCGAATCCACGCTGGGCATCCACAGGAAGAGCTTTCCTATGGACTACCTGGGTGCTCCTCTGGCCCCTGGAAGAGTCCAAATCAGTCACTTTGAAGGTGTGGTGGACAAAATCACTAATTGCATCACTAATTGGAAAAATAGGTTCCTCTCCTTTGGTGGGAGGACCACTCTTGTCAACCATGGGGAGGAGAGATTCTACTGGGCCTCCTGGAAAAGGCTTGCTAGACCAGTAGAGAAGGGAGGTATCAACGTGAGAAATATAGCAGAGATGATGCACTGCCTTAAAGGCAAACTGGCTTGGGAGGTTATTGAAGGGCGATCTCTTTCGAGCAGGTTTATTACTAGGAAATATGCCAATGTTGTGAGAACTTCAAGATGTCCTCCCTCCATCTTATGGAATTCTCTCCAAATCCATATACAAATCCTTCAGCAGCACTCTCGGTGGATAATTGGGCATGGGGATATTAATTTTTGGGATTGCAATTGGGCAGGAGAGGTGTTGGGCTATCCAGGATGCCCCACGCCGGAGTTGTCCTTCAAGCAGGCCAGCCTTTACCCCTCATCCATCCATGCGATTTTGAACCAAATTGAGCACGTGCCAGCTCTAGCTTTGTGACTCACGGGCAATAGGCAGTACCACCGAGCTTGAATCCCTAGTCTCTATGATAAATGGTTGGATCTGATGCATTATCGTTGAAGGGGAGGCATGTGTGGTCTTTGGTTTGAGGGAAGGATTGTTGGGTACAAACCCAAATCCCACATCGGATTTCATCAAGGATGGTGGCTCACATATAAGCTTGGATGGGCAATTCCTCCTAGCACCCATGGGTTTTAGGATGGAACCCCGGAAGGGCCTATGTGTTGGGCCTGGAAGACCTAGGGTTGGAGGAAATCGATCCTGAAAAGAGTTTCCAAAAGAATCGATCAGCATCAATGAGAAACGCGGACTCTTGATGACCTCCATGATGATTTGTCCCCTTTGATCGTTGTTCGACACTTTGAGGCGTTTTTCCACTACATTGTTGTCATACTTGTTGCATGATAAAGGGACAAAATTACCTCTCAAAAGCTTTATGATGTCTGAAAGAGCACCTTGAATGTCCAGAACATAGTGCACCACATAGTTTCCATAACAATTTTCAGCTAGAATCAGAGAGTTGGTTGTTATCTCGACCACAAGGCGCGATTTGAATTCAACCAAGATCTTTTCATGCATAATTGCACCACACAACAACCAGTTTTATCTGTCGCGACCTTAACATAGTTATTTGTTATCTTTCTCAGAATAAACCTATTACTTTCTGGAGAGAAACGGTGCAAGCAATATTTGATCACATTACGGTCATCATCGTCCATTGACAGTAGGACACTGCCACGACTCAGAACTAACAAAACTAGGTCTACTTGGTTCTTCATCGTCAGATGAGCCAGCAGTTTTTCACACAACGCGTTCCATATGTGTCTCAGCAGATTGCAAAGAAATGATACCCGAACAGAACAATCTCCATTAAAATCTGAGCCCTCTATGCTTCAGAGCACACATCAACAAACTTCTGAAAAAGGTAATTATCATATGGGTCCACCATGAGAACGCATGGATAATCAACTATCTCCCTGAAAACCATGTCAATCTCCTTCATAATTATATGTTGGAACTTTGTCTGCAAGAATTGACAACCAGAGTAATCCAGGGACAAAGCTCAATATGTAGCGCACCAGTATGTCGCCCAGGGGTCTCCACTGATAAGCTCTGACCCTAAGAAGATGGCCGCTATAGCAGTGTGGTGCAAGGTCGAGGCGCACCAGTTTGACCGGCGACCTGAAGCTCTTCGATTCCAGGGCCTAAGCTCAGGAAGTCTCCATGCGAGATTTCCACATAGGATAATGCATGCGCTAGGTCCTTTTGAAATGCAACGAGCTTGCACAGCCTTTCCTTGTCAGCACTAACACCGCCATGACCAGGAGCATATGAGGGGAGCAGATGATCTAATCTCTCGACAGCCATGCAAGATCCAAACCGTCGCGGCTGGTGAGGCAGTGAGGTAACCATCTTCCGCCGCAGCGGTTGGATCGTTTCTTGGCGTGAGGCCCCCACCATTGTCCCTCCTTGCTGTGGCTGGATCCTTTCTTAGCGCGACATCATCTTCCACCGTCGTGGCAGGATCCTTTCTTGGCGCAAGGTCATCCCCGCCACCGGCCCTCCTTGTCGTCATACAGTCCGACGACGAACCCTCTCATCATGCCTACCCAAGTAGACGAAACCCTCAACGATTCGTTCGGCCGCCTCGTCCTATCGGATCGCCCTCCAACATCGTTTTATCATTCACCAGCGCGGGACGGCACGGTGATAGGCAATGATCAGTCGGCGGTGAGCTGCTCCGCCGCATGCTTCAATTCCTACCAAGGTTTTGCGTCTACTTCCATATCGTATGGTGTTGGTCCTGGGGATCGTTGGCGGTCACAATTCATGGTGGAGTCGAACGATGGACACTGGGACGGACGGTTTCTGGATTCGATTCCCAATGGGGTTTACGAGGACTCATTAATCGATTTAGGCTTTATCTCCAATGACACCGACATTCCCTCAAGCAACGTGCTCAAAACTATTCTCTAAGATTTCTACGAAGATCGATATCAGATGATCGTCCATTAAAAGATCTGCGTGGGCACATAGTATCTTTGTCCTTGGATTACTCTAGTTGTCAATTCTTGCAGGCGAAGTTTCGACTTATAACCATGGAGGAGATTGGCATGATTTTCAGGAAGATCGTAGATTATCTAGGCATCCTCATGGTGGACCCATATGGTAATTATCTTTTTCAGAAGTTCGTTAAGGTGTGCACTGAAGCACAGGGGGCTCGGATTCTAATGGAGATTGTTCTGTTCGGGTATCATCTCTTCGCAATCTGTTGCAATACATATGGAACTCGTTGTGTGAAGAAACTGCTGGTTCATCTGACGACAAAGAACCAAGTAGACCTACTTTTGTCAGTTCTGAGTCGTGGCAGTGTCATACTGTCAATGGATGATAATGGTCATAATCTTGCAGCGCTTCCCTCCAGAAAGCAATAGGCTTATTCTGAGAAAGATAACAAATAATTTTGTTAGGTCGCAACAAACAAAACTGGTTGTTGTGTGGTGCAATTATACATGAAAAATCCTTGGTTGAATTCAAATCGCGCTTCGTGGCCAAGATAACAATCAACTCTCTGATTCTAACTGAAAATTGTCATGGAAACTAGGTGGTGTAGCATGTTATGGACATTCAGATGACTACTGTTGCATGCAGTCATGTTTGGATTGAGAACCTCTAAAGATTTATGGCCACTTGATGCTCCCACTACCACTTCTATTGCATCATATAAAGGAAAACCCAAAAAATTTGCATAGCGCTCCAGCAAGTTCTTCAACTCTGAAAACATTTCAGGGTCACATCTAGAATCATTGGTTTCAGCAGTCTCATGAAGTGATGATGATGCACACTGAATGGACATATAAATCAAGCGAGGAAGAAGAGATCTCCTTCCAATGGTGTTCCGCAAATTTGCTTCCCACACTTTTGTGCGTTGCAGATTTTCCATAAGACAATGGGCAACTCCTTCAAATGGTTTTAGAAGATGGTTTTTATCTGGTGTTGGTGTCCACCAAGGGCGACACTGCAAATCTTCATTGAAAGTCAAAGATGTAGTTTCAATCTCATTTGAAAGCTTGAGAAAGTGAATTCCATATTTCAGGGTTTCCATAACAATTTTCAGCTAGAATCACAGAGTTGGTTGTTATCTCGGGCACGAGGCGCGATTTGAATTCAACCAAAGATCTTTGCATGCATAATTGCACCACACAACAACCAGTTTTCTCTGCCGCAAACTTAACACAATTATTTGTTATCTTTCTCAGAATAAGCCTACTGCTTTCTGAAGGGAAACGCTGCAAGCAATACTTGATCACATTACGGCCATTATCATCCATTGACAGTAGGACACTGCCACGACTCAGAACTGACAAAACTAGGTCTACTTGGTTCTTTGTCGTCAGATGAGCCAGCAGTTTTTCACACAACGAGTTCCATATGTGTCGCAGCAGATTGCGAAGAGATAAACCCAAACAGAACAATCTCCATTAGAATCTGAGTCCTCTATGCTTCAGAGCACACCTAAACGAACTTCTGAAAAAGATTATCATATGGGTCCACCATGAGGACGCCTAGATAATCAACTATCTCCTTGAAAACCATATCAATCTCCTCCATGGCTATATGTCGAAACTTCACCTGCAAGAATTGACAACTAGAGTAATCTGGAGACAAAGATACTATGTGCTCATGCAAATCTTTCAATGGACAATCATCTGATATCGATCTTCGTAGAAATCTTAGAGAATAGTTTTGAGCACGCAGCGTGCTTGAGGGAATGTCGGTGTCATCAAAGATGAAGCCTAAATCGATTAATGAGTCCCCGTAAACCCCATTGGGAATCGAATCCAGAAACCGACCGCCCCAGCGTCCATCGTTCGACTCCATGAACTGTGACCGCCAACGATCCTCAGGACCAGCACCGTACGATATGGAAGTAGACGCAAAACCTTGGTAAGAATCGAAGCATGCGGCGGAGCAGCTCACCACCAATTGATCATTGTCGATCACCGCACCGTCCCGCACCGGTGAATGATAAAACGACGCTAGAGGGAGATTCAATAGGACGAGGCGGCCGAACGAATCGGCGAGGGTTTCGTCGACCTGGGTAAGCATGATAAGAGGGTTTTTCGCCGGACTGTGCGACGACAAGGAGGGTCGGTGGCAGGGATGGCCTTACGCAAAGAAAGGATCCTGCCACAGAGAGGGCCTAGCGCTAAGAAACGATCCAACCACCGCGACGGAAGATGGTTACCCTGCTGCCTCACCAGCCGTGACAATTTGGATCTGGCATGGCTGCCAAGAGATTAGATCATCTGCTCCCCTCAAAAGCTCATGGTTATGGCGGTGTTAGTGCTGATAAGGAAAGGTTGTGCAAGCTCGTTGCATTTCAAAAGAAGGCCCTAGCGCATGCATTATCCTATGTGGAAATCTCGCATGGAGACTTCCTGAGCTTAGGCCCTGGAATCGAAGAGCTTCAAGTCGTTGATCAAACCGATGCACCTCGACCTCGCACCACACTGCTATGGCGGCCATCTTCTTAGGGTCAGAGCTTATCAGCGGAGACCCTGGGAGGCGTACTGGTGCGCTACATATTGAGCTTTGTCTCTGGATTACTCTGGTTGTCAATTCTTGCAGGCGAAGTTCCGACATATAACCATGGAGGAGATTGACATGGTTTTCAGGGAGATTGTTGATTATCTAGGCGTTCTCACGGTGGACCCATATGGTAATTATCTTTTTCAAAAGTTCGTTGAGATGTGCTCTAAAGCACGGAGGGCTCGAATTCTAATGGAGATTGTTCTGTTCGGGTATCATCTCTTCGCAATCTACTGCGACAAATATGGCACTCGTTGTGTGAAGAAACTGTTGGCTCATCTGACGACGAAGAACCAAGTAAACCTAGTTTTGTCAGTTCTAAGTCGTGGCAGTGTCCTACTGTCAATGAACGATAATGGTCATAATGTGATCAAGTACTGCTTACAGCATTTCCCTCCAGAAAGCAATAGGTTTATTTTGAGAAAGATAACAAATAATTGTGTTAAGGTCGCGACAGACAAAACTAGTTGTTGTGTGGTGCAATTATGCATGGAAAGATCCTTGGTTGAATTCAAATCGCGCCTCGTTGCCGAGATAACAGTCTAACTCTTTGATTCTAGCTGAAAATTGTTATGAAAACTATGTGGTGCAGCATGTTCTGGACAGTCAGGGTGCTCTTTCAAGCATCATAGGGCTTTTGAGAGGTAACTTTGTCCCTTATCATGCAACAAGTATGGCAGCAATGTAGTGGAAAAATGTCTCAAAGTCTCGAGCAACAATCAAAGAGGACAGATCATCATGAAGATCAACAAGAGCTCGCGTTTCTCATTGATGTTGGTCGATCCTTTTAGAAACTCCTGTCATGATCGATTTCCTCCAGCCCTAGGTCTTCCAGGCACAACACATAGGTCATTCTGGGGTTCCAACCTAAAAACCATGGGTGCTAGGAGGAATTGTCCATCCAAGATTATATGTAAGTCACCATCCTTGGTGGAATTCGATGTGGGACTTGGGTTTGTACCCAACAATCCTCCCCTCAAACCAATGACCACACATGCCTCCCCTTCAACAATAATGCATCAGATCCAACCATCTTGCACCGACGTTTTTTCATCATTGGGACTTGCCGCCTAACCACCATTTATTAGGAAGGCTTTCGACACAAGACACCATGGATTCACACGCTTCAAATGAGCAACCGCTATCGTTGTCAAACTGGTTTGGGGAATACTCCACCCTACATCACACCTGGGCTGCACCATAGCTCTGATACCACTTGTTAGGATCGATTTCCTCCAGCCCTAGGTCTTCCAGGCCCTTATGAGGTTCCATCTTAAAACCCATGGGTGCTAGCAGAAATTATCCATCCAAACTTATATGTGAGTCACCATCTTTAGTGGAATCCGATGTGAAACTTGGGTTTGATGGGAGGATAGCGCAGTTCTGGCAACCAGACGGCCGATCCTTCAAAATTCATTGATTCCAATCTTGATCTTCTTATCGGATCCCATGATTCAAAATCGAACAAAATTTGCGGGAGAGAACGTTAGTGCGCAAAATGGTGTGAGGGCGAACCGCATGAACTAATGATGCATGTGTGTGGGTCATTGTTCATTGTCTTCAGCCTTCAGTGACTCAAGCGGAGACCTTCCAACAAAATGCGCTCCTCCCACGTGTGTGTCGATGGGCCCACCTGCACTCTTTCTCCATTCAAGATTCTCCTAGTTTTGGAGTTTTTCAATCCCTATGAGCTCAGCTTCCGATCCTTCACACAGATCCCCTTACGCGCGACATTACCTTTTAGTAGATTTTCGGCTACGTGGTTACCCTTCTACGACCTCTCTAGAGTGCAAGATTACCTTCATACAACTCGGACCTTCAACCTTAATGTAGGTGGCTGATGTGTGATACCTTTCCGCAGCCTCCCTTGTGAACTAATTGAAACCCTTGAACTCGACCCAGTCTAATTTCATGCCTGTGTTGGCCAGCCTGGTTCGACGGTCATCTACTTCAGACTTTGAGCATTACTCGGAAACTTTCCCGAGCACCTTCATGTGACTCAACAATGATTTTTCAGCCACACAATTTCGACACAGCGTTCGACCTTCCCCAGATTCGATCCCTCAGCTGCGGCCGCCCTCTTCAGATGTCCAAGCCCCAGTCAAAACTCCTCTGACACCCTGTTCTTGACTGCCGTCAGTTCTCTCAGGCATTTGGTCGAGTAGGTGGTGTGCATGCATTTTCGTTCTTGAAATCAGCGCATCAAGGATGATCGAGGCCCCCTCCTTCATCAATGAACACCTGTAATCACAATCAAAAACCAGTGAACGAAAAATCCTTGATCCCGCATCTTCAATCTTCATCAGTGTCGTCATCTTCACCAGTTTCGGTCCGTCGGAACTGAGTCGAGCCAACGGCGTTTGTCGAGCTTGGGATCGATCGGTGCCCGAGTTCAACGCTTCAATCGTCTTCTTAAAATTTAAAGTTCGAGTTTCCAGATTCGAGTTCAACGGGCTCAAACCGAGGTTCCTTCTTCAACAGGCTTCATCCGCAAGCCTCGATTCTCGGTCATCGAAATTTCGGGCTTCGTTCGGCCTTGGTGGCTTGGAAACGCTCTGATCCACTCAAACCAGCTTCGACATCACCATTCACCGATACTCTTCTTCAAATCGATACCCAGCTTCGGCCTTCGGTTGTCCTCGATTTTCCTACAGTGCTCGGCAATTTCGGTCGGTTGCGGATCTTCTCCCGGCTTTGGTTACCATTCCTCGAAAACAATTAGAGATTCATTAACCGATGGACACATTTCCAATATTAAATTGGAATAATTATTATTTTCACTTTGAAATGATCAAAACTCAAAATATCATCAAAAAAAATATTTCACAATGAAAGTGTGATAAACGAGTATCAAAATAAGACCACGTCAAATTTCTCCACAAATAACGTACTTTTTGTACTCGTGTGATCATTTAGTGAAGTTTAGTGCACGAAAAGTAATTTCAAAAGTAAAAATTGAAATGACACAAAGAATTGGTTTTCAAAAATATTTTTCTCATGGATCCTCTCAAATAACAAATGTGATTGTATTCATAAAATTAAATAATTTTAGTGAAAAATTGGTTTTTTGTTTTATAAAAAAGATTGAAATTTAAATTTTGAAAAAAATTAAACACGCTTTAATTTGTATCTAATTGAATCTTTCAAACTTCTCATTAGGAATTCAAATTAATTAGACAAACTATTGAATGGGCAGTATAGAATAGATAGAAGCGCATAATAAAAATCTTATCCAATAGTAACCGAATAAATAACAAAGTTCAATCTATATTAAGATTTTCATTTCATAGTCCATTTGAATGCATATTTTATGAGTTTAATAAAATCAAAAAGCTCAAAGTCGTTGATAATTATAAGAAATACTCCCAAAATTTTACCGAAAACAGATTGTTCCAAGGAGCAATAAAATGATATACCTAATTAAATCCACAAAGTAATAGAAATTAACCTACTTAATGTGGAAAAATAGTCTTCATTCTACCAAAAAAAGACTTATCCGCTGAAAATGAAAATTTAAACTTCAAAAACCTCGAATTTTGGAAAAAAAAAATTAAGGGAATATTAGTGTGATGTGTTATCAATGAAGTATAACTGGGCACATTTGAATACTCATCCTTCACACTTAAAACTCAACATTGTTCTCAATGTTGAATCCTAAGATAAGAGAAAAATGTAAAACAATGAAGCTTAAAAAGATAAAAACAGAAGTTCAAAATCACGTTCAAGGGTCACAAGAAAACTCAAACAACATGTTTGCCACATTTTTAATGTAGTTTTCAAAACATATTTAAAATTACACATGTCTTGACTTTGAGAACAGAATAAAGGGTTTTTTCAAATCAACTCAAGATAATAACATGTTTAGACAATCAATCAAGCACAAATCAACTGTGTAAAGGCCTGCGCCTTCCCGGCCTATTACTTTGCCGGTTTTGGGTGTTTGAGGTGTTTCCGAGGAGGCTTGAGGAGGTTCCGTGGTGGTTGGAGGTGAATCAGAGCTGCAGTGGAATATTCATGTCGTGAAAAGGGGTACACAACGTGAATTGGTGGTTCACGTCTTGTGTAGTCGGTCAGTTTCACGGCTTCTATGCGGCTGAGGGGGAACCCGTGAAACAGATTCACATTGTGAAAGTAATTCATGACGTGTAATTAATTCAGGTCGAAGCGACGCGGATTTCGGCGAAAGTTAGAATTTTTGTGGATTGCACATCATAAAAGGGTTACACAATGTGAAAGTGTTGAGATCCAAGTTTTAAATAAGACTTTCGGTCGAACCTCTCCTCATTCAATTGCACTTATTTTCTCTCTCGTTTTGGGCGAACCCTAAGCGGCTCTTAGAGGATTTTATGCTCCCTTCCTCCTACTTTGATTTGTTTGTTCCGGTGGATGTATGTTGGCAATCGGTGGTAAGCCCTTCTCTTCTTCTTGTAGTAATGCAAAATGAGCTCGCGGCCCGCAGGCTTTGTGGGTATGGGAAGGATGTGGAGTGGGGCGGGTCTAATTTTTTTTACCGTTTAGAGTGCATGCTAATGCGGGTTGAGCCCGTGCAGGTGCGGGCTTGCCCGCAGGCCTGATTTAAGAAAAAAAATATTTTTACAATATATGTTTCCACAACATTTTAGTGTTTTTAATAAAAAATCATGATTAAACAGTGACATGATTTCTCACCGTAATGGTCATACTAATTCCACATTTATTCACATGTGAATTTTAAATAGGACTATACTTATTGTTTTAATATGATTTTATATTATTTATATAGTAATTATTAATCATATTCACATGGTGTGTCATCTCATCTCTTGAAAAATGGAACTCATCTCCCCTGCACGTGGTTTCAATTCTATAAGTGTTATTATAATCACAATATTTTTTAGGTCGATTTAATTTTTTTATTATTTTATTTTATTTTGTTATTAAGAAAATAGGATAGAAGCTCATGGAAACCCTAATAGCTTCCTCTGAAACTGGTCGTTACCTAGAGAGTTTTCGTCCATTCACAGGTTCCGTCATTCACATCACCACACAACCAACATTATCATTCATTGTCTTTTACTGATCACTTACCTACTTTCTATCGCATCCCTTAAAACTCTGGTTATTGTCAATCCATACTTCTCCCTACAACAATCATTACTAATGATAAAAAAATACAGTATTTAAATGATTATAAATAGTATATTTTTTGTAAATAAAGAAAAGCCTGCGGGCAACCCGCGAGTTTATGCGGGACGGGGCGAGCTTGAAAATTTTTGTTCGCATTATATGCGGGCTTTTGCGAACAAACTCATGCGGGCTTGCCCCCCCCCCCGTTTCGCATTACTATCTTCTTGGTTGTTTTTCTTCCATTTTCTCTCGGGAGATCCGCTGCGGTGGTGAAGATTTTGTTTGGGTTGTGAGTTGGGTTGCGTTTTTGATGACCCTTGATGCGGTTTAGGTAGACCTGCGGGTTTTGCATGCAGTTGTGGTTTTCGGGCGTTCCTTCTTCGCCCTACGATGCGCAGCAGGTTGGCAAAGATTCTTTGAGGTAGGGAATCCATCATTTCTCACTTTTATGTATCACGTGGGAGAGGGTTAATCTTGTTTATCTATGAGGGATGGTTTGCACTGGCCTAATCGGGATAAATTAATCAGTTAATTTAAATTGAAGGGGAAAGAGGAATGATTTGCATGCTTTTACACCTTTGACGTTATTGTGATATTGTGATTGTACGGGCTGAATGCTCCGCTGAAAATTGTGGTTGTAACGTCCCGGCTTTAGCCAAGGTACAGATCGTTTAATTTTAAGTTTTTTTCTTAAAGTGAACCAGGATGCGCGCTCGCGCGGCCTTTTGCGGGTCCCGGGCAGCTATTAATTTATTTAAATGGATGCGCGGGATTTATGTAAAATAATACGTCATGCCCCAGCGCAATGTTTCGGGTTAAAAATAATTAAAAGGACTAAAGAGGAATAAAAAGAATTTTAAGGAAATTAAAAAAATGAAAAAAGGATAAAAATAAATAATAAAATAAAAGCGGTTGGAGAAAAGTAAAAATAATTAAAATGGGCTTAACCCATTTTTATAATTATTTTTCTTTTCTCCCTCCCTTTTTGTTTTTATTATTTTATTTTATTTTATTTTATCCTTTCCCCCTCTTATTTTTTTTCCTTTTCCTTTTTTTATCTCCTCCTCTCTACTCTCCCTCTCCCCTTTACGTCGCACCCCTCCCCTGGCAAGGTAGTGCACCACCCCCTCCTCCTCCTTCGGATCACCATTGCACCTCTGTCTCTTCTCCGTTTTCAATGTCGTCGGAAGCGTAGTGAAGCTCTCGATAAGGCTAATCTTTCACACTAAGAATCGTTGAGTTTCATCGACTCTTTGTCGTGCAATCTGCCGTGGAAGATTTTTACCCGAAATTGGGGTTTTTCTAAAATCATATGATTTCTTCTGTTTTAGGTCAAATAAAAGGTTGTCGCGGACTGCAGGTTATACTATGACTACGAGGTAGGGCATCTACAATCTTTCTCGTCGTTTCGTTTATTCAATTTGCATCGTTGTGCTGCTCGTCGGTGCCTACCGACGAATCTCAAATAATCCATATTAATTTAATTAAATTGTTTAGCCTTGATCTTTGTGACCTTTGTTTAAGACGAACCCCTTCATAGGTTGTTGTCATGCCGTTGGACACCCCTTTGAGTGTGCTGACATAATAGGTCTATTTACCGTTAGCCTCCATCCTTTAAATTATCAATTACGTGTGCACTTGTAATAAATTTTTGGTTGAGGTTTTGAATTGAATACAATTATTTAGGGTGAATCGTTTTGCCTAAATAATTCTGGTTATAAGCCTTGTCGTGCCTTGTTTTATTAAAAGTCGTTGCCTCTGCTTACGCTGATAAATGTCATGTTTTGTTAAACTTTGAGTTATGATGTTGGCATTAAATGGTTTCCTAAATGGCTATAATTATGAATGTTACTCTGTGATATTATGTCTCTCTTGTTATCTTAAATAAACTCAGGTCGGGGAGAGAACGTGGGTCCCGTATTAAGAACCCACAATAGGACTTTCCGCGCTCGATAGGTTACAACACAACGCGTCGGGAAAGCGATGTTTTAGGCTCGTCGGGCAAGAGCTTTCCTCGGACTTTTGACTATACTAATGGGTGACACCGATTCCTTAAGGGGCAACCGAGGATAGATTCGTTGGCAAAATAGTTTCGCTAAGCCTCGACTGGTACTCGCTCCCTTACGTGCGATACCCGGGACGGACTTGTAGTTACCATCCACGAGCGATACTTGTACTTTCGAAAGGATCGTCTTGGATGAGCTCGTGACATTATATGTAATTGATTGGATGTACAGGAGTGATACCTTCGGGGCGGGTTCGGACTCCACCTCTAAAATTGTCAATTTTAATATAAACTAGTACTCTGCTCGTGCATTCGCACAACGCAATAAAACAATTCTTATTTTCATTAACAGAATACCATTTTTCGAACTTAATAATTCATATTAAATTGAATATATTTAAAACACAAATGAGTGATCCATAATAATGGAATAAAAGTTCGGGAAATTATTGAGAAATCATAGAGTCGTAAATATTTAGTTGAATTAATAAGGAATAGAAATTTATATTAGACATTCATGATGGATAAATCAATTACATAAATGAAAAAAATGATTCAAATGGATTAACTAAATTATGATCATTATAATATTTAAAGTTGGAATGATTGTCATGTAACTAAAAATAAAGAAATCAAAGGGTTGGATAAGCAGGTTGGGTGAGGCTGAAGTAAATAGAGGTGAAGGGCCTGACATTACCATGACCATCAGTCGAGCACCATGCATGCAAGGGCTTTATCCCAACCCAAAAGTTGCAACACCGACACTTCATTGGTCTCCATTGAAGTGTCATTGGCTCCCCAGCAGATAAAATTAGTGGTACAGTAGCTTCGTCTTACACAATGCTCGACGATGCTTCAAGTTAGGGCTGTCGTTGCACCCAAGATGGAAGACTTGGTCTACAGGCGGATTTGTTACAACATATTTCACATGAAAGCTTTATACAAGTGGATTTCAAGGGCTTAAGAAATAATCTGCAGCTATTCTATTAACCCAGAGACAACAAACCATCATTAGTTGAGATGATCAATGGTTCATTTGAAAATATGTCCAAGTAGATGGTTAAGAAACAAATGTTGATATAAAATGGCAATAGATCCTTATTGCACATGCACTCCACAACAATCAGCAAGTGATATATAAATGCAGTTACTATGCTATAAATTAAAGGAGATGGCAGCGATTAAAAACATAGAGAAAACTACTAACCTGCTAAAATTATATCACCCCGTCCTCTGGACATCTATTGTATTCACTATTATTTCAAATCATTAAGTAAACCAAATAAATACATATGCACTTTGATCCAACCACCAACTATGGCAATATGCCTGCATCCAATCTGCACTTCAACTTCTCTGCCTCCAACTCCCGTCTCATTGCTTCCACCCACCGATGCAGCCCTGCATACCCCTTCTATAGAAGTTGAAGATCCTCCATTTCTCTCATGGCATCCCCCAACTTCTTCCCAAAAGACTGCTTCACTTCAATCACCTCCCTCAGACACTTGGTGGCATTCTCGACCACTTGAATGTCGAATCAAATCCATTTCATTGGAGGAGATGGTGTAATCTATAGACCAAAGATTGAAGTACACCGCTAAACCCATCACCAATGTTAATACCAGTCTGACAAAGATACGATCTCCTTCTCCCATTTCTTTCTCTACAAATCTCTAGAATTCACGACTGCAGTTGTCGTTACCCATCTTTGGACAGCGGTTCAGCGATCCATTTTTTCCACCAAAACCATATTCATCCATGTAGAATCTGTACATAATGCATAAAAAATAAATTAATGAACAGGAAGAAACATAGTTTTATCAACACTCAAAAGGTATTATGTTGCCTGAAGTGATTCGCAGACATTGTGACTAAAAAACACTAATCCATACCTCCTGTTTCAATGAAAAGCAGTTGTGAGTACTGGGAAAAAATTTAGTTAAAAATCTTAAAAAACCCTTCATTTATTAATATAGATGCAGTTTTTGTAGAATATAAAAATACAATTAAGGGAAACAATACAGCAACATGAAAATATAGAATCAAGGTACCTATGATTTTTCAATAAGTGACAATGAACGGAAATAATACAACCACGTGAAAGTTTTTAACATAATCTCATGAATCTGTATCAACCCACAAAATATAGACCAAACCTGGAGGTGTATATAGCTGGTCACTCACAATTATCCAGTGGTGCCCATGCAAAATACCTCATTTCACATTACATCTGCATCAACTCAAAAATAAAAATCATTTAGCCTAACACATGTATGTATAATATACAATAACGTTAAAACAGAGACTACCCGCTTCATAGAAGTCATGTAGCTTGAGAGATAGTACGGTATCAGATCCTTTTCTTTATCCCCCAAAGCATTCTCAATTTAAATGAATACGCTTCATCTTATCCATCACTACAAAGAAAAATGGAAGAGGCACACACACTAATTTAGGTCATATAAGTAAGAATATAAAAATACAATTAACAGTGTAAGGTAATTAGGGAAATTTTGGCTCTATGCTATGTTTGAAAACACATTGAGAACATGAGCATGAACTATTAGAACACATATAAAGCTGGAAACACATATGTAGTAGAAACAAAACATATTGAGGGAAACAATATAGCACCATGAAAATATAGAATCAAGGTACCTATGATTTTTCAGTAAGTGACAATGAAGGGAAACAATACAGCCACATGAAAGTTGTTAACATAATCTCATGAATCTGTATCAACCCACAAAATATAGAGCAAACCTGGAGGTGTATATAGCTGGTCACTCACAATTATCCAGTGGTGCCCATGCAAAATACCTCATTTCACATTACATCTGCATCAACTCAAAAATAAAACCATTTGGCCTAACACATGTATGTATAATATACAGTAACATTAAAACGGAGACTACCCGCTTCATAGAAGTCATGTAGCTTGAGAGATAGTACGGTATCAGATCTTTTTTTTCATCCCCCAAAGCATTCCCAATTGAAATGAATACGCTTCATCTTATCCATCAGTGCAAAGAAAAATGGAAGAGGCACAAACACCAATTTAGGTCATATAAGTAAGAATATAAAAATACAATTAACAGTGTATGGTAGTTAGGGAAATTTGGGCTCTATGCTATGTTTGAAAACACATTGAGAACTGCATATCCTATGAGCATGAACTGTTAGAACACATATAAAGCTGGAAACACATATGTAGTAGAAACACAACATATTAAGGGAAACAATACAGCAACATGAAAATATAGAATCAAAGTACCTATGATTTTTCAATAAGTGACAATGAAGGGAAACAATATAGCCACATGAAAGTTGTTAACATAATCTCATGAATCTGTATCAACCCACAAAATATAGACCAAATCAGGAGGTGTAATATAGTTGGTCACTCACAATTATTCAGTGGTGCCCATGCAAAATACCTCATTTCACATTACATCTGCATCAACTCAAAAATAAAACCCTTTGGCCTAACACATGTATGTATAATATATAGTAACGTTAAAATAGAGTCTACCCGCTTCATAGAAGTCATGTAACTTGAGAGATAGTATGGTATCAGATCCTTTGTTTCATTCCCGAAAGCATTATCAATTGAAATGAATACGCTTCATCTTATCCATCACTGCAAAGAAAAATGGAAGAGGCGCACACACTAATTTAGGTCATATAAGTAAGAATATAAAAATACAATTAGGGAAATTTTGGCTCTATGCTATGTTTGAAAACACATTGAAAACTGCATATCCTATGAGCATGAACTGTTAGAACACATATAAAGCTGGAAACACATATGTAGTACGAACACAACATATTAACAATGAACAAACTAACAATGAATAGAAACACATATATAGTGGAATCAATTTGCAGTGAATGTATCAGATCCTTTTTTTCATCCCCCAAAGCATTATCATTTGAAATGAATATGCTTCATCTTATCCATCACTGCAAAGAAAAATGGAAGAGGCACACACATTGATTTAGGTCATATAAGTAAGAATATAAAAATACAATTAACAGTGTAAGGTAATTAGGGAAATTTTGGCTCTATGCTATGTTTGAAAACACATTGAAAACTGCATATCCTATGAGCATGAACTGTTAGAACACATAAAAAACTGGAAACACATGTATTACAAACACAACATATTAACAATGAACAAACTAACAATGAATACAATATTCTGAAAGTGAATAGAAACACATATATAGTGCAATCAATTTGCAGTGAATGCAACATATTAACAGTGAACACAACATACTAACAATGGACACAACATTCCAACCATGAACAAATAGTGAACATAACATACTAACTAGAAACATGTCTATAGTGTATTAGAAATATTAAAAGTGCACAACATGCCAATAGTGAATGGAAACATATATACAATGACAAAAACTGGGTTCCCAACCTGAGTTCACTGGGGCATTTTATAAAGCATGTCCAATGCAATCAATTCCAAGCCTGATCCACAGCGGCACTGGAGAACCTAGAGGCCCCGTTGTCATCTTCAATCTATGTAGCGAGCACCATGTAGTCAAAAAGAAGAAATTCCTCTTGACCAGTGCTAGGTACCTCATCAGATGTTCTACAGTCAGCAATAGCCAATCCAATATCAGCTGATCTCGGTCTTTGGAACCCCCCCTGCATTGAAGGTCATGGGTGAAGAAATTTGTTTACTGGTTGCAGGGATTGGGGGTACCGGTAGTAAAAATTTAGGGGTTAACATAGCTGGAGGGATCTGAAATCGAGAGCCCGGGGTGGTTTAGCGGTGCATCGAGGTTACAATAGTGTAAATGCATGGTTACAATAGATAGATGCGACGAAAATCACCAGTCGGTGGTGGAATCTGAAACCATAGAAGGTGCGGAGTAGGCAGAAGCGGAGGCAGAGTAGACAGAGCAGGCGAGGAGGACAGAGGCGAAGCAGGCAAGGAGGACGAAGGCGAAGCAGGCGGAGGCTGAGACGGAGGCGAAAACGCGAGCGGCAGAGGGAGAACGCGAGCGGCGGAAACCTTAGAAGGTGCAGAGGGAAAACGAGAGCGGTGGAGGGAGAACATGAGTGGCAAAATCCCTAGAAGGTGCGGAGGGGAAACACGAGCAGCGGAGGGAGACAATCGGGTTTGCGCGAGCTTTCGAGGGAGGAATACAGTTTTTGGGTGAGGAGAAAGAGTCACCGGGAACCGTAGGTGAGGAAGATGGCACTGAGGGTTCCGAGAGGAGATAGGGTCACTAGAAGCCCTAAGCACGGTACAGCGGGGAGTTCTCTGCGGGACGAGAAGAAGACAGAGAACCCTAATTTGGAGGTCAGAGTGGATGTCTCGCGGCTACGGGAGTGTGATCACGATTTCGGAGTGGGGGAAACAATTTTGGGGTGATGTGGAAGCGTATCTGGGTGACACATAAGCTGGAGGTACCCAAGATTAGTATGTATAGTAGATGTGTGAGATGTTTTTATTGATACAACATAGAGTTTCCTTATGCTTTGTGATACCTCTCTTGTGCCTTTAGTGCGCTTGGTTTGACTTATGGATTAGACCCCAAGCCAAAGTACAAGCTTGGGGGGTATGCCCTTTTCTTTGGTCTGTAATATTACTCTGGCCTTGCTAAATATATATATTCTCCTCCCCCGGCGCTTCTCCCAGACGGCGACCCTCCTGCCCGCGGCCCTCCAAATCTGGACAAGCCAGTGCCCCTCTGCCTCCCTCGCCTGCTCTCTCGTCCAGTGCGCCACCCCCTCTAGCGTGCCACCCCTCCAGTGCGCCACCCCCTCCAGTGCGCCACCCCCTCCAGTGCGCCACCCCCTCCAGTGCTCCATCCCCTCCTTAGGCTGCCCCCCGAGCGCCTTGGCCATCCCCTCCTGGGCGGCCTCTTGCGCCAGCTCGCTTCCGCACCTCCATCGCGTCGTCGATCAACAACGCGGCTCCTGCGCTGCTTTCCCGACGCTCTCTCATCCAACCCCGCTAGTTCGGATTTCCCGGCACTCTATCGTCCGACCCCGCTAGTTCGGGTTTCCCGGCGCTCCGACGTCCGGCCCCGCATGCATGGTTCTGGTGTTGCACCTCGACGACATGTCGCACCACTGATGTTATCCAACCTTTCAACGCCATCTTCAATCATCCACTTTTTTCATCTCAAGGGGGAGCTACGATCTAGAAGGGGAGCTGCAATCGCGAATGTTTTCTTTTCTTTTGTTTTGTCTAGTTTTGTCATCAAGCTGGGTATGTCCAGCTTGAAGGGGAGTGTTTGTGGTGTTTGTTGATTGCTTTGTTTTCATTGGTTTGGTTTGTTTTTTCTTTATGTGTCTAAGATAGGTACACCTAGCTTGATGGAGAGTGTTGGAGTTTACATCCCACATTGGACTGATGGTCCGATGTGGCCTTTATTATTCATTTGTAAAAGAACCTCAAGGCCTCCTTTAGAGAGCACCTTGGGTATTCAGTATATCTCTTTTATCATTCTATAATTATATATATATGGCACATTGCTATTTGTCTACGGCACGAAATGGAAAGGTCTAGACACCATGGGTGGCCTACTGAGATTATATCTCACTCTTTGCTCGGGTGTCGTTTGGTACCTGAGTAGACTTTATGTTCGCAGGTATGGATTTAGGGAAGCGCGCCGCTTCTGATACTTGATTGTTTTGCTGTTTTGGATAGAGCTTGGGGACAGAAGATCGAGCCTATGCTCGGGATGTCGTGTGGCAGTTTTTAGTCTTTTAATAGTTTTTGTCAGCATGTTGTCTATGCTTATACCTCGTATCCCTGCACTTTTATTATTTACATTTGGCATCATACATTGATATCATCTTGGTAATTGTTATGATTGTTCAGCTTCGGCAGTTATTATTTATTTTGTTGGGTCATTTATTTACTTCAGTTGTTGTCTGCTTACTCTTTATGTTACTGCTACTTGTATATATTGTTTTCTGCAGTGTATTACCTTATCCTATGTGGGCATAGTCTCCCCACGAACTTACCCAAGGCCCTCGCTGCTAGTCGGCAGCCTCTGGCGTTTGGGGAGATACACTTGAGGTCTTGTGGCCCACCATCTCAGGAGCCGATTCAGTGACACTCGGGGTGGGACACTACAAAGTGGTATCAGAGGAGGTCATTTTCCTTTTGTTTTACTGTTTGGATTAGAGAGGAGACTAGGACATAACAGGAGACTAGGACATAAGAATTTGGACTATACCCTGTGCTTGGACAAGGGAAACCCAAATTTCCTGGGTTGGGATTTCAGTTGTTGATTATGCCATTTATTCCAAAATCCGTGTCATTTACGTAGGTAGGGGTGATTCCAATGACCCGGTTGGATGAATGTGAAAGTCTATAGTGAGTCACTCAATCCACTTGAAATATATCCCATGCACACAAACAATACCATCATACTTACGCACCACCGTGACAAAGAAGACGCACCCTTGAGGATACTCACATTTAAAACCAAATCCAATCCAAAACTAACCTACCTATTACCAAAATCAATCCTATCCATATCCTACATTGGGATACCATAACGACACACTCGCGATTTACATTATACATGATTATCAAGAAGTCACACCTCACATCCTCATTGACTCTCATTGAATAGAGTCACACATGACCCATTGGTCAACGCACTACCCATAAATAATGAATACCCAAAAATATCAAGTTAAATAATTATCATAGAAATAAAACCAATAATGGGAAATCAAACAAGGTCCAACCATAATAGCAATAATCAAATTACAATGAAAATGAGAAGGGTAGTCAAGGAGGGCCTAATGAAATAAATAAAATATTAACAATAATCCCATGAAAAAATTATTGAGAAATCAAAGAATAAGGCCATGTCATATAAAATAACAGATATACCATTCCTTATTCCATACCCCATCTCACGTCACTAGCCCTTGTTAGAACTATCTTCCAGACTGCCTATAGAGCATCTCATAATCTATCCCATATTGCACAAGTCATCAGAAGGGATGGCTCCCACAACATAATCATATAACATTATAACTACATAGTGATCTCATAGACCCAACATGAAAAATCATTGAAAAACCTTGTGTACCATAAAAATGGTCTTAACGTGTTATATCCTGGAGGTAGAAAACCCCACTCCAAGGTAGGTATTGTCTCATCAACCAATAGTCTCTATTCTCACATAGAGCCCAACCTACCATCGTAAAATGTCTAGTAACCAACAGAGAAGAACACTAGTAGAGAATGCATTCTCATCAACTAGGTTTATAATCATCCATATTCATGACCTAACAAATAAAATAAGTCATGATCTACCTATCTCAATCGTGATCTCTGAGGTTCTATCTAAAATCACCACCCCTTCTAGGGTATATCATGATCACTGAGGTCATACTTGACATCACCACCATGATAGAGATCCTCCACAAACCCATCTTGGCTTATAGGTTATGTGCTCAATTGCTTTATCTCACTCTTGGAGAAATACAATCACGCCAAGGAGGGAACTAGCTCCACTCTTATCATGAGATTCTGACCCAACTGATAATCATAAAAAATACTAGGTCAAACCCATGGCATAACAATCCTATCCCACAAGGTCGATGGTGAACTACCATACCCATCTAACAATTAATACAAGATGCCTCCACAATGTCCTGAAGGTTATCCCATAACTGGATCAACACCCCTGTGTGATTGCCTATTAAATCTAACAGGGATACATTGACATAGTTTAAAGCGGTCGGGGAACCTAAGTGTCCAAGACTCTATCTCTATCCTATTAACTCTATAATCCCATTAATATATGGTTAACCATTAATATATGGTTAAGAAGGGTCTCACTAGACATCTCAACCTAATATAACAATTCCATCATACAAGTGATGGTTTCATATATTGTTCATAAGTTATCATGAATCATTAAATTAGAGAACCATACAATGCAACCATTAATCAAGAGAGAAAACACAAGCATACATTCTTTGAAAACTAGGCATCTTCCACAAAAGGTCAAATGGACCAAACCATTTCTGAAAACACATTTTTGTATTTCTTTACTCAAACCATGGATTGAATCTCCCTTTTGAAATCACTCATTTTCCATTTGAAATATTATTTCAAATCTATTCATTACAAATATAATCACTTTTGAAATATCATATCAAAATCATTCATTTCCTTTAAAATCTCATTTTAAAGGTCAAATCATTTTCTTTCCTTTGAAAACTTATTCAAACACTCATCACATTAACAAAAAATCCTTTTTAAAATTCAACCTTTTAGTTTCATTTAAATTGATCAAATCAGCGACACACATTTCCCATGTAAGCCATCCATTTAATTAGGGAGCCAGCAAACAGACCATTAATCCAAGATATCGGATCTTTTGGTGAGTATTAAGCTATCTCAAGGACATCCCATTTTATAGATTCATACAATATTACAGTCATGTTGATCATATTTATAATAATCATAAAAACATAAAATAAGCGGTAGGCAGGCCATCACAATCCAAAACATCAAAATATTCAATGATTATAGGCCACGTACCTAATATTACATTCTATATATTTAACTAAGTTTATAGGTGCCATCCTCGACTACAATATGCTGCTATCTCATCTAAAATTTCTATAATTTCATAAGCCATTCATTTGATATCAAAATCCCAAAAACTGAGACAAACCTTGGAAAACCTGCCTTGTAGTGGCACGATTTTGAAATCCTGAGCAACGAGGTCTAAACGTCTCATAACAATTCTAGGTTCCCCTATAAGAAAAAGCCTTAAGTTCTTATTCTGAATCACGGGCTAATTTTACCCATAATTGATGAAATTTAATGAATAATTCACCAATAGAATTACATTCACTGAAATAATATCTAATGTTTTGCATTCCTTCTCCCCAAACTACCTTTATGAATGACACATGAAAGTCCCATCATCCTAAATGGATATCATCATACATGAAATCTGACATTGAATCCATCAATGAAAATAGCCAGATTAGAGGAGAAGAAGAGAGATTAAGTGAATAAGAGGGAGAGAGGGAGATTGCCTAAAATCAATGACAAAAAAAACCACATAAACCACTCCTTGATTGAGGGGTGGGAGAGGGGGACTAAAGGGGTGAAGGGGAGAGGCTGACTAAGCCTCCCTCTTAACCCCACATGCCTCAAAACCCAAGGGTCTTGATGGTGAATAGACCATCATACCTATCCTTAAAAAATATTCTAGACATCGCCAGCCTCCCAATGGACCCTCATTGGGATTTCAGTGGAAGATGAAATGGTACAGAGCCATTACATTCCCACCGGACTTGAGGTGGGCAACCACAGAACTCCGGATAGGATCCTCTTTTGCCCACAAATGAGCCCAAAATTATTTAACACCCAAATATACTCTGGTTTTTTCATCCCATCCTTCTGCCTCTGAAACATCCTTTCAAATACCACAAAGACATCAACTATGATCTGACTCTCGATCTAAATTAGAAATTTAAAACTCAAACCGGATTTCACTCATCTAAAATCTGGGTCTTTCCCAATACCATTGAGCCCCAATAACATGAGGTGTTACAATCATTAATAATATTCACGAATGTTAACAAAGCTCTGATACCATATAAAGAGCCCCTTTAGGATCAAGAAACTCTAAAAGGGGGCAGTGAATCAGTGTTTGATAATCTTTTAAAATTGATTTCCCTCATCATTAGTTGGAATATAAGGATTTTTCTTACTATAGCACACAAATAAATTACTAAAACTAGGAAAAATCAACCCTAGTAGTTTTTATAAGGTTTACTGAGGAATCTGAGTGACTAGGTTGTAATGTGTTGTGAGTGATATCCCACTTCACAATTTCTTCCTCTTATTATCAAGTTCAAATCAATAGGTAAAATGGATAGCCTTGAACCCTTTTATGAGTATGTATTTCTATAGTTTAAATGCAACCTAATTGGTCTCTTAATAAATTAAGATGAACATGATACCAAATCACTCATAAAATGATTCATCCATTAATGGTCTTCAACGATGAAAGATATATCTTCTTCCCCAACACTTCATGCCCCATCTTACTTTTATTCTTCTTCTCCATCTTTCTCACTTTCAACACTCTTCTATTTTCAGTCCTTGATAATCACTATCATCACAACCGATATGCTCTCATATCCATGTTCTTCATTACCTCATGGTGATCACCTCAATGTTTTATTTATCTCTAACTTCTTCTTCTTCCCCATTTTCTTCTTTTTCTTGGACCCCCACATTTTGTTCCAATATGTAGTAGTTATCCTCCATTAATTAAAAAAAGTAGCATCTAATTAATGATAAAATAATGCTCCTCTATTAACTATACACAATCTCGAATAATTATTGGGTTTATTTATAGTATAAATAAAACCTTCTATAAATCATGGCATAAATAGTTATTGAAATCGAATAAAAATTCATGCAAAATCACTCATATCAAACAAATATAAATTTTCAACCATAAGCCAATATTATAAATTTTTTTGAATGAACAATTTAATATTATGTAACTTCTGATCAATATCACACAAACTTTGAAATATTTAGTTAAATCTCATACAGTTTATTGAATTTCTATCTCTATATAATGTATAAATTAAAAATTCTGGTTCACCTTCACATAATATAAAATCACTGTTATGAAATCTTTATAGTTTTTCCTTTAATACAATGAAACATCAACTCACTGTTTCACATTCTTTGTAATTTTTATTTTAATATCAAATAGTGGAAATTTAATGTTACATAGCCTCTAGATTTTGTAATTCAATCTTACACAACTCATTATGTCTACTACTCAACCTCACGCACAAACACTTTGCGCTTTTCTTGTTCTTAAAACACATATTAAACCTATTCTGAGTGCTCTTCATCAATCTAAACTATATTTCAAACTTTTCCATCATGTTCATAAACATTTTGAGTATTTGTTTCCATAATTAATATAACTAAAAAAGTTGATATGGCTGAAAAAAATATAGCATATGCGGTTATTTTTCATTTATCTTTTAAACAATCTCCCTCAAATTTATATGGATTCATGAATACATCATTCTCGTCAACCGAGTGTCATTGAACCTTGACAGAAATACAATTTATTAACCTACTTGCTACTAAATAGTGGCAAGTAGGGTCAAACCATAGAGAAGGAATGATGTGTGTAATCCAAACAATGGGAAAAACAAACAAAACACAAACAGTAAACAATTGCAAGAATGATTGAGTGAAAGTGAAAGGAAATGGATGCAAGATGTAAAAAGAAAGTGTGAAAACAGAGGGGAGCATTGATGACAAGGTTAAGCCGTTGATGAAGTCAGGGAGGTCGGGTTATTCTAAATTGTATAAAGGATTTGTTCTTGCAACAAAAAAAAACACAGTTGCCGTGAAGCAATGAAAAAAGAGTTGGAAGTTTCCTCACTGCCGCTTGACTATCCAACTACGCTTAGTCACCTCACCTAAAGACTAGTTCACCACCAAGAACTTAGAAAATGCATGATTCTCATAAGGAAAAGACAAAAAATAACTTTTTACAAATTTAGTACTTTATTTAATGATTTTAAGGCTAAAATTTCATTGTTGTCACCTAACGGTGCAAAAACTAAGAAAGAACAAAAAAATATTCAACTCATCTTCACACGACTCCCTACAAAAATTTAACTACTCATGTTCAATACAACAACGATAAAGAATTTCAAGAAACGCATCTCAGAAATAATAAATGACTGAAGAAAGGGGAAAGGATTTAGAATGCTTCTCTGTTGAGTTATGTTCTCTCTCCGGTTTTGACTTCTTCTGAGTTGTCGCCTTCAAGCGCTGCACCTTTGTTTCTATCATATCTGCTCTTGCTCTCGCCCATGTGCTCCTGTTCATGAATGAATTTCCCTCAAATGTGCAGTGTTACTCCTTTTCAAATTGAGCACGTGCCGACTCTAGCTTTGTGACTCACAGGCAATAGGCAATACCGCCGAGCTTGAATCCCTAGTCTTTGTGATAAATGGTTGGATCTGATGCATTATCGTTGAAGGGGAGACATGTGTGGTCTTTGGTTTGAGGGGAGGATTGTTGGGTACAAACCAAAGTCTCACATCTAATTCCACCAAGGATGGTGGCTCACATATAATCTTGGATGGGCAATTCCTCCTAACACCCATGGGTTTTATGATGAAACCCCAGAAGGGCCGATGTGCTGGGTCAAGAAGACCTAAGGCTGGAGGAAATCGATCCTGACAAGAGTTTCTAAAAGGATCAACCGACATCAATGAGAAACGCGGGCTCTTGATGATCTTCGTGATGATTTGTCCCCTTTGATCGTTGCTCGACACTTTCAGGCCTTTTTTCACTACATTGTTGTCATACTTGTTGCATGATAAAGGGGCAAAGTTACCTCTCAAAAGCCCTATGATGCCTGAAAGAGCACCCTGAATGTCCAGAACATGTTGCGCCACATAGTTTTCATAACAATTTTCAGCTAGAATCAGAGAGTTGGTTTTTATCTCGGCCACGAGGCGCGATTTGAATTCAACCAAGGATCTTTTTATGCATAATTGCACCACACAACAACCAGTTTTGTCTATCGCGACCTTAACACAGTCATTTGTTATCTTTCTCAGAATAAACCTATTGCTTTATGGAGGGAAACACTGCAAGCAGTACTTGATCACATTATGGTCATTATCATCCACTGACAGTAAGACACTGTCACGGCTCAGAACTGACAAAACTAGGTCTATTTAGTTCTTCGTCGTCAGATGAGCCAGCAGTTTCTTCACACAACGAGTTTCATATGTGTCGCAACAGATTGCGAAGAGATAATACCTGCACAGAACAATCTCCATTAGAATTTGAGCTCCCTGTGCTTCAGAGCACACCTCAACGAACTTCTGAAAAAGATAATTTCCATATGGGTCCACCATGAGGGCGCCTAGATAATCAATTATCTCCCTAAAAACCATGTCAATCTCCTTCATGGTTATATGTCGGAACTTCGCCTATAAGAATTGACAACCAGAGTAATCTAGGGCCATAGCTCAATATGTAGCGCACCAATACACCGCCCAGGGGTCTCTGCTGATAAGCTCTGACCTTAAGAAGATGGCCGCTATAGCAGTGTGGTGCGAGGTTGAGGCACACCAGTTTGACCGGCGACCTGAAGCTCTTCAATTCTAGGGCCTAAGCTCAGGAAGTCTCTATACGAGATTTCTACATAGGATAATGCATGTGTTAGAGCCTTCTTTTGAAATGTACCGAGCTTGCACAGCCTTTCCTTGTCAGCACTAACACCGCCATGACCAAGAGCATATGAGGGGAGCAGATAATCTAATCTCTCTAATGTCATGCCAGATCCAAACTATCGCGACTAGTGAGGCAGCGGGGTAACCATCTTCCGCAGCAGCGGTTGGATCGTTTCTTGGCGCAAGGCCCCCGCCACCGACCCTCCTTGTCGTCGCACAGTCCGGCGGCGAACCCTCTCATCATGCCTACCCAGGTCGACGAAACCCTCGCCGATTCGTCCAGTCACCTCGTCCTATCAGATCTCCCTCCAATGTCGTCTTATCATTCACCGGTGCGGGACGGCGCGGTGATCGGCAATGATCAGCCGGCAGTGAGCTGCTTCGCCGCATGCTTCAATTCCTACCAAGGTTTTGTGCCTACTTCCATATCGTACGGTGCGGGTCCTGGGGATCGTTGGCGGTCACAGTTCATGGTGGATTCGAATGATGGACGTTGGGACGGTCAGTTTTTGGATTCGATTCCCAATGGGGTTTACGAGGACTCATTAATCGATTTAGGATTCATCTCTGATGACACTGACATTCCCTCAAGCAAGTTGCGTGCTCAAAACTGTTCTCTAAGATTTCTACGAAGATCGATATCAGATGATCGTCCATTGAAAGATCTGCGTGAACACATAGTATCTTTGTCCCAGGATTACTCTAGTTGTCAACTCTTGCAGTCGAAGTTCCGACATATAACCTTGGAAGAGATTGATATGGTTTTCAAGGAGATAGTTGATTATCTAAGCGTCCTTGTGGTGGAACCATGTGGTAATTATCTTTTTCAGAAGTTCGTTGAGGTGTGCTCTGAAGCACAGAGGATTCGGATTCTAATGGTGATTGTTCAGTCCGGGTATCATCTCTTCGCAATCTACTGCGACACATATGGAACTCGTTATGTGAAGAAATTGTTGGCTCATCTGACGGCGAAGAACCAAGTAGACCTGGTTTTGTCAGTTCTGAGTCGTGGCAGTGTTCTACTGTCAATAGACGATAATGGCTATAATGTAATCAAGTACTGTTGGCAGCGTTTCCCTCCATAAAGCAATAGGTTTTTTCTGAGAAAGATAACAAATAATTGTGTTAAGGTCGCGACAAACAAAACTGGTTGTTATGTGGTGCAATTATGCATGGAAAGATCCTTGGTTGAATTCAAATCACACCTCGTGACCGAGATAACAGCCAACTCTCTGATTCTAGCTGAAAATTGTTATGAAAACTATGTGGTGCAGCATGTTCTGGACATTCAAGGTGCTCTTCCAGGCATCATAGGGCTTTTGAGAGGTAACTTTGTCCATTTATCATGCAACAAGTATGGCAGCAATGTAGTGGAAAAATGTCTCAAAGTGTTGGGCAATGATCAAAGGGGACAGATCATCATGGAGATCATCAAGAGCCCGCGTTACTCATTGATGTCGGTCGATCCTTTTGAAAACTTTTGCCAGGATCGAAAACCTCCACCCTTAGGTCTTTCAGGCCCAACACATAGACCCTTCAGGGGTTCCATCGTAAAACTCATGGGTGCTAAGAGGAATTGTCCATCCAAGCTTATATGTGAGCCACCATCCTTTGTGGAATCCGATGTGGAACTTGGATTTGTACCCAACAATCCTCCCCTCAAACCAAAGACCACACATGTCTCCCCTTCTTCAACGATAATGCATCAGATCCAACCATCTTGCACTGTCGTTTTCTCATCACTGGGACTCGCCGCCTGACCACCATTTATCAGGAAGACTTTCGACACAAGGCACCATGGATTCACACACTTCAAATGAGCAACTGCTATCGTTGTCAAACTGGTTTGGGGAATACTCCACCCTACATCACACCTGGGCTGCACCATAGCTCTGATACCACTTGTTAGGATCGATTTCCTCCAGCCCTAGGTCTTCTAGGCCCTTCTGAGGTTTCATCCTAAAACTCATGGGTGCTAGGAGGAATTGTCCATCCAAGCTTATATGTGAGCCACCATCCTTGGTGAAATCCGATGTGGGACTTGGGTTTGAGGGGAGGATAGAGCGGCGATTCTGGCAACCAAACGACTGATCCTTCTGAATCCATTGATTTTGATCTTGATCTTCTTATCGGATCCCGTGATTCAAAATCGAACAAAATCCACGGGAGAGAACGTTAGTGCGCGAAATGGTGTGAGGGCGAATCGCATGAACTAAAGATGCATGTATGTGGGTCACTATTCATTGTCTTCAGCCTTCAGTGACTCAAGCGGAGACCTTCCAACAAAATGCGCTCCTCCCGCGTGTGTGTCGATGGGCCAACACTGCACTCTTGATTCTCCATTCAAGATTCTCCTGGTTCTAGAGCTCTTCAGATCCCCTTATGCGCGACATTACCTTTTAGTAGATTTTCGGCTACGTGTTTACCCTTCCACGGCCTCACTAGAGTGCAAGATCGCCCTTCATACAACTTGGACCTTCAACCGTAATGTAGGTGGCCAATGTGTGATACCTTTCCACAGCCTGCCTTGTGAACTAATTGAAACCCTTGAACTCGACCCAGACTAATTTCATGCCTATGTTGGCCAGCCTGGTTCGACAGTCATCTAATACAGACTTTGAGCATTACTCAAAACTTTCCCGAGCACCTTCATGTGACTCGGCAATGGTTTTTTCGGCCACACAATTTAGACACACCGTTCGACCTTCCCCAGATTCGATCCCTCAGCTGCGGCCTCCCTCTTCAGATGTCCAAGCCCCAGTCGAAACTCCTCCGACACCCTGTTCTTGACTGCCGTCAGTTCTCTCAGGCATTTGGTCGAGTAGGTGGTGTGCATGCATCTTCGATCTTGAAATCAGCGCATCGAGGATGATCGAGGCCCCCTCCTTCATCAACGAACACCTGTAATCACAATCAAAAACCAGCGAACGAAAAGTCCTTGACCCCGCATCTTCAATCTTCATCAGTGCCGTCATCTTGACCAGTTTCGGTCCGTCAGAACTGAGTCGACCCAACGGCGTTTGTCGAGCTTGGGATCGATCGGCGCCCGAGTTCAGCGCTTCAATCGTCTTCTTAAAATTTAAAGTTGGAGTTTCCAGATTCGAGTTCAACGGGCTCAAACTGAGGTTCCTTCTTCAGCAGGCTTCATCCGCAAGCCTCGATTATCGGTCATCGGAATTCCGGGCTTCGTTCGGCCTTGATGGCTTGGAAACGCTCTGATCCACTCAAACCAGCTTCGACATCACCATTCACCGATGCTCTTCTTCAAATCGATTCCCAGCTTCGGCCTTCGGTTGTCCACGATTTTCCTACAGTGCTCGGCAATTTCGGTCGGCTGCGGATCTTCTCCCGGATTTGGAATAATTATTATTTTCACTTTGAAATATCCAAACACAAAATATCATTAAAAAAAAAGTATTTCATTGAAAATGTGATAAATGAATATCAAAATAAGATCACATCAAATTTCTCGGCACGTATTTTTTGTCCTCATATAATCATTTAGTGGAATAAAAGTAATCTCAAAAGTGAAAATTGAAATGATACAAAGAATTGGTTTTCAAAAATATTTTTCTCATGGATCCTCTTAAGTATCAAATGTGATTGTCCTCATAAAATTAAATGCTTTTAGGAAAAAGTTGGTTTTTTGTTTTATAAAAAAGATTGAAAATTAAATTTTGAAAAAAATTAAACACGCTTTAATTTGCATCTAATTGAATCTTTCAAACTTCTCACGAGGAATTCAAATTAATTAGACAAACTATTGAATGGGCAGGATTTTTTGATCAAAAGGACGCATAACATTAATGACGAAGATCAGCAGACGTACAAATGCAAAGCCATGAAGGGAAATTGGTCAAGCCATAGCTAGTTGTCATTGAAGGGGCCTAAGGCTGCCAACTGATGGGCCGCATTGTTTTCTTCCCTTTTGGTAAAGGAGAAGGTACAGTAGGGGAAGCCTTGGCGAAGCGAATGAATTCTCCTGGTAATGCATCAAAATGACTGGAGTCCGCCTTCGTTATGATTAATAGCATCGATAACAGTGAGGCAGTCGGACCCAATGATGATATCATCTCATCCAAGTTCCACAGCGAACATCATGCCTGCAAGAATGACGGACGCTTCAGCAACTGCAGGTTCCCAGAAGGCATGATGTGATTCATATTTTGCAGCAATGATTTGCCTCAGATGATTTCGGGTCAGGAGACCGAGCGCAACAAGCCCATCCTTTGGGAGAGACGTGTCCACGTTAATCTTAAGAATCCCTTCCGTTGGGGGATTCCAATGAGGAAGACAGGATGGGGTAACACTTGGCATATCGTGTCCTCTGTGGTCCTTCCAGTTCTCGATCCACGAAATGGCCCGTTCAATCCAGAAATCGGGAGGTTTATGAATGTGGTTAAAAACCGTGTCGTTACGCCGGACCCAGATGATCCAAGCCAGAGTGCAAAGTGAACTTGCATTATTCGATGAGAGAGAGGAGCACCAACGCCTCAGAAGATCGGGGAGGTCAGAGGCAATGTCCAATGAAGCTTCCGAAGCCGGGCCCCATTTATTCCAAATATCTTTAGCTCCCAGGCAGTGAATGATGGCGTGCAAATGGGTTTCAGTAACATTCGGGCAGAAAGGGCAGGTCTCAGCACTGGCCATATGACGGAAAACGAGAAGACTCTTGGTAGGGAGGGTGCCCGTACACACCTGCCACCAAAAGTGGTGAATTTTGGGGGGAACGTTGAGCTTCCAAAGCGATTTCCATGGTCCCTCTCCCTGATCGGCCGAATGGTTGTCAAGAGCAAGTCTGTAACCGGATCTCACTGTGTAGTCGTCTGACATGTCATAGATAGAAGCGCATAATAAACATCTTATCCAATAGTAATTGAATAAATAACAGAGTTCAATCTATATTAAGATTTTCATTTCATAGTCCATTTGAATGCATATCTTATGAGTTTAATAAAATCAAAAAACTCAAAGTCGTTGATAATTATAAGAAATACTCCCAAAACTTCACCAAAAGCAGATTGTTTCAAGGAGCGATAAAATGATATACCTAATTAAATCCATGAAGTAATTGAAATTAACCTACTTAATGTGGAAAATAGTCTTCATTATACAAAAAAAACTTTCATCCGCTGAAAATGAAAATTTAAACTTGAAAAATCTCAAATTTTGAAAAAAATTAAGGGAATATTAGTGTGATGTGTTATCAATGAAGTATAACTGAGCACATTTGAAGACTCATCCTTCACACTTAAAACTCAACATTGTTCCCAATGTTGAATCCTAAGGTAAGAGAAAAATGTAAAACAATGAAGCTCAAAAAGATAAAAACAAAAGTTCAAAATCATGTTCAAGGGTCACAATAAAACTCAAACAACATGTTTGCCACATTTTTAACGTAGTTTTCAAAACATATTTAAAATCATACATGTCTTAACTTTGAGGACAGAATAAAGGGATTTTTCAAATCAACTTATAATAACATGTTTAGACAATCAATCAAGAATACATCAACACTGTAAAGGTCCGTGCCTTCCCAACTCGTTATTTTGTCGGTTTTGGGTGTTGGAGGTGTTTTGGAGGAGGCTTGAGGAGATTTCGTGGTGGTTGGAGGTGCATCAGAGCTGCAATGGAAAATTCATGTCGTGAAAAGGGGTACACGATGTGAATTGGTGGTTCACGTCTTGTGTAGCCGGCGAGTTTCACGGTTTGTATGCGGCTGAGGGGAGCCCGTGAAACGAATTCACATCATGAAAGTAATTCATGACGTGTAATTAATTCAGGTCGAAGCAACGCAAATTTCAGCGAAAGTTGGAATTTTTGTGGATTACACGTCATGAAAGAGTTACACAATGTAAAAGTGTCGAGATCCAAGTTTTAAATAGGACTTTTGGCCGAACCTCTCCTCATTCGGTTGTACCTATTTTCTCTCTCGTTTTGGGCGAATCGTAAGCTTCTCTCGAAGGATTTTATACTCCCTTCCTCCTACTTTGATCAGTTTGTTCTGGTGGATGCCTGTTGGCGAGCGGTGGCAAGCCATTCTCTTCTTCTTGGTTGTTTTTCTTCCGTTTTTCTCCCTGAGGGATTCGCTGCGGTGGTGAAGATTTGGTTTGGGTTGTGAGTTGGGTTGCATTTTTATGACCCTTGATGTGGTTTAGGTAGATCTGCAGGTTTTGCATGCAGTTGTGGTTTGCGAGCGTTTCTTCTTCGCCCTACGATGCGCAGGCGGTTGGCAAAAATTCTTTGAGGTAGGGAATCTATCATTTCTCACTTTTATGTATCGCGTGGGAGAGGTTTAATCTTGTTTATCTATGAGGGATGGTTTGCGACAGCCTAACCAAGATAAATTAATCGGTTAATTTAAATTGAAGGGGAAAGAGGAATGATTTTCATGCTTTTACAGTTTTGACATTATTGTGATATTGTGATTGTACGGGCTGAATGCCCCGCTGAAAATTGTGATTGTAACCTCCCAATTTTAATCGAGGTACGTACTGTTTAATTTTAAGTCATTTTCCTTAAAGCGACCCAGAGTGCGCGACCTTTTGCAGGTCCCGAGCAGCTATTAATTTATTTAAATGGTTGCACGGGATTTATGTAAAATAATATGTCGTGCTGCAACGAAATGTTTCGGGTTAAAAATAATTAAAAGGACTAAAGAGAAATATTTTTTTAAGAAAATTAAAAGAAATGAAAAATGGATAAAAATAAATAATAAGATAAAAGCGATTGGAGAAAAGTAAAAATAATTAAAATGGGCTTAACCCATTTTTATAATTATTTTTCTTTTCTTCTTCCCTTTTTATTTTTATTATTTTATTTTATTTGATCTCCCCCCCCCATTTTTTCTTTTTTTCCTTTTCCTTTTTTTCTCTCTCCTCCTCTCTTCTCTCCCTCTCCCCTCTGTGAGTCGCACCCCTCCCCTGGCCACGTGGTGCACCACCCCTCCTTCTTCGGATCACCGCTGTAACTCTGTCTCTTATCTGTTTTCAACGCCGTCAGAAGCGCAATGAAGCTCTCAGTAAGGCTAATCTTTCACACCAAGAATCGTTGAGTTTCATCCACTCTTCGTCACACAATCTGTTGCGGAAGGTTTTTACCCAAAATTAGGGGTTTTCTAAAATCATCTGATTTCTTCTGTTTTGGGTCAAGTAAAAGATTACCGCGAGGTGTGAGATATACTACAACTACGAGGTAGAGCGTATATGATCTTTCTTGTCGTTTCGTTGCTTTATTCAATTTGCACTGTTGTTCCACTTGTCGGTGTCTACCGATGAATCTCAAATAATGCATATTAATTTAATTAAACTGTATAACCTTGATCTTTGTGACCTTTATTTAGGGTGAACCCCTTCCTAGGTTTTTTCCATGTCGTTGGACACCCCTTTGGGTGTGCTGACATAATGTGCATATTTACCTTTAGTCTTCATCATTTAAATTATCAATTACGTGTGCATGTGTAATAAATTTAGGTTGAGGTTTTGAATTGAATAAAATTATTTAGGGTGAATTGTTTTGTATAAATAATTCTGGTTGTAAGACTTGTCGTGCCTTGTTTTATTAAATGTCGTTGCCTCTACTTACACAGATAAATGCCATGTTTTGTTAAACTTTGAGTTATGATGTTGGCATTAAATGGTTTTCTAAATGGATGCAATTATGAATGTTGCTCTGTGATATATATGCCTCTCTTGTTATCTTAAATAAACTCGGGCTAGGGAGAAAACATGGGCCCCCTATTAAGAACCCACAATAGGACACTCCATGATCGATAGGTTACAACACAACATGCTGGGAAAGCGATGTTTTAGGCTCGCCAGGCAGGGGCTTTCCCCGGGCTTTTAACTATACCAATGAGTGAGATCGGTTCCCTAAGGGGCAACCGAGGACGGATCCGTTGGCAAAATGGTTTTGCTAAGTCTCGGTTGATACTCGGTCCCTTGCGCGCGATACCCGAGACAGACTCATAGTTACCATCCACGAGCAATACTTGTACTTTCGAAAGGATTACCTTGGATGGGTTCGTGGCATTGGATGTAATTGATTGGATGTACCGTAGTGATACCTTCAGGACATGCTCAGACTCCACCTCTAAAATTGTCAATTTAAATATAAATGCGTGAGATGTTTTTATTGATATTGCATAGAGTTTCCTTATGCTTTGTGACACCTCTCTTGCGCCTTTAGTGCGCCTAGCTTGACTTATGGATTAGACCCCAAGCCAAAGCACAAGCTTGGGGGTATTCACTTTTCTCGGGTCTGTAATATTACTCTGGACTTGCTAAATATATACATTCTGATTTACCAGGTATCTCATTCAGACTTCCAGCTTAAGCCGAAGCAGGTGGTATGGGACGGGTGTCCGCTTGGGAATCTAGACCAAGTTACATTTGTTTTTATTTATTCAACTTGCTTGCATTTATTATATATATATGACACACTGCTATTTGTCTACAACACGAAATGGAAAGGTCTAGACACCGTGAGTACCGACCTACTGAGATTATATCTCACTCCCTGCTCGAGCGTTGTTTGGTACTCGAGTAGACTTTATGTTCGCAAGTATGGATTCAGGGAAGCGTTCCGCTTCCGACGATTGACTACTTTTCTTTTTTGGATGAAGCTTGGGGGTAGAGGATTGAGCCTATTCTCAGGATGTCGTGTGTCAATTTTTGGTCTTTTAGTAGTTTTTGTCAGCATGTTGTCTATGGTTATACCTCGTATCCCTGCACTTTTATTATTTACATTTGGTATCATACATTGACATCATCTTGGTAATTCTTATGATTGTTCAACTTCCACAGTTATTATGTATTTTGTTGGGTCATTTATTTACTTCTGATGTTGTCTGCTTACTCTTTATGTTTCCGCTACTTGTATATATTGTTTTCCACTCTGTATTACTGATCGTACCACGATTCACTGTTTCATTTTCACCCTTACATCGCTGTGCTAAACATATTTTGTATTAAAAATTATAAAAATATTATAAAATTGTGCTTCATGTTTGATTCAATAATTTTATGTTTATCATTGTTAAATAGGTCAATGATACTTGTTTTGAAAATTACAATATAGGTGGAGGTGATTTGGAGGGCCCTTGATGAAGTGAAAGAAAAATGGGCCAAAATTGCATGGATCCATGGACATCTGTCCACTGTTTTGAATATTACACAACATCCGTGAGTCCAAATGGGCTGAAATTTTGTGGGCATGTCCAAAATTTAATATTCTACATTTCATATTAAGGAACCCAATCCTGATTCTGCTTTCATAGGGCCCGTCCGAACTGATATGTCCAAGCCACCGAATTTGGACCAAGTCAAATGCGGTGTTCTGTATTTTATCAATATCTTGAGCTCTAGTTGTCCAAACGGTTCCAAACTTTCGGTGGAGACAGTCAATAGGTAGGGATACAACTTTTCTATTTTCTCCAAAGCGATATAAGACTATATGAATGCCTAAACGCATCATGCAAGTGGATTGATGAAATCTGTGTGCCCAAAACCACCTCCCACATTTCCTATAAAAGGATACATTGGGTTCCTCATTTGTAAGTTCGGCCAAGGAGTGAAGTGCTGCCAATTTGGAGTCCTATAAGAGTCTCCTAATCACCTTGGAGGTTCTGGAGGCCCCTATCCTCATAGGGGGAACAACAATGAAGAAGGAGTTCAACCCGAGCTTCCTCCTCCTCCCGATGTTGAGCTAAAAGTTGGGTGTTCGTTGTGAGGGAGCTACACACATGTCAAGGGAGTTATGATGCATACATTAGCTACTGGTTTGGAGTAATTTGGGTGTTTAAACATTTCATTCCATGTATCTTATTTTATTTCAGATTTGAATGCTTGATTTGATGCATGTGAGTGTTATGCTCTTAATTTCTAACCGATCGGTGTGAGGTTTTGAGTGCGTGACTTGTGTTGTTCCGATTGGACATCACAAGAATCCTTTTCATACCCACCTTATTGAGATTTCAATATTCTTTGGAAGCTCTTATTCCATGCATAAGTACCGGACCTTGACAATATGATTGTTACGTCAAGGTTGGGTCCTTTAAGCATTGAAATAAAAGCTTAGGAATTAATCGGGATTCCAATTAACTCCAACCAAAGAATTATTCTAAACCTGAGATGAATCTCTATGAACAATGAACTTGATATGTGTGTAGTGAAATCACATCGACCCTTTTATCTCATATTTTTCAAAATCCACTTGGTCACTCAATTTTTAAGCCATTTCAACTAAGTCATTGTTTTAAACTGTTTTCAAAACCACAAAGTGTGATTATTTCTTACTTAATATAAGGTAAATATACGTTGGGTTAATATTTTTCAGCTTTAAATGATATTTCCATACGTTCGTTCCTTATCTGATCTGTTTCATTACTTTACCAGATTGACCTATGCGTGTGTACCTAATGTCTGACTGTTGTACGCCCTAAAAAAAAAAATTGTTGTATCTTGGGCAGGTCAAAAACCACTCCTCCTCAACCTTTGATCTTGTTATAACTATTGCAATTAGTGTCGCGAGGAGATCAAACAAGGGTTGAGAGATGAGTGTGAGATTTGTTCCAATTGCAACTTCAAAAAAAAACGAGGGGAGTGATGAAATGTGCAACATATGAGGATATCTAGGTCGAGAGCTTATGGTTTGACTTCTGGGAATGCTTAAATGAGTGGGTCTTGAAATATGATTACAAAGGATGTAGCACAGGTTCGGTGACAAAATCATTTAAGCTGAAAAATGTTAAAATAACATATATTTATTGGATATCAAGTGGAAAGAATAGCATGGAATGGTTTTCACACACACACATGGAGAGTTAGTGTCATGATTTACTTCTGAATTCCTTTCTCAATTGGGTATCATGAACCTTTTTGAATTTTGCTATGATATGATTTATGAGACATCCTTTTCTATTTTCACTAGGAAGAACTCCTTGGTGTGATTCGTGCATTGATCAATTTACTTTAAATAAAATTCCCTCAAATGCTAAATCTTCATGATGTTGTAAATATATATATATATATTCAAAATTGTATTTGGATATGTGACCTTTCCCAGGAGTGCAAATGTTTAGGTGTGGGGGTGTGATCGTACCACGATTCACTGTTTCATTTTCACCCTTACATCGCTGTGCTAAACATATTTTGTATTAAAAATTATAAAAATATTATAAAATTGTGCTTCATGTTTGATTCAATAATTTTGTGTTTATCACTGTTAAATAGGTCAATGATACTTGTTTTGAAAATTACAATATAGGTGGAGGTGATTTGGAGGGCCCTTGATGAAGTGAAAGAAAAATGGGCCAAAATTGCATGGATCCATGGACATCTATCCACTGTTTTGAATATTACACAAAATCCATGGATCCAAATGGGATGAAATTTTTCGGTCATGTCCAAAATTTAATATTCTACATTTCATATTAAGGAACCCAATTCTGATTCGGCTTTCATGGGGCCCATCCGAACCGATCTGTCCAAGCCATCGAATTTGGACCAAGTCAAATGCGGTGTTCTGTATTTTATCAATATCTTGAGCTCTAGTTGTCCAAACGGTGCCAAACTTTTGGTGGAGACAGTCAATAGGTAGAGATACAACTTTTCTATTTTCTCCAAAGCGAGATAAGACTGTCTGAAGGCCTAAACGCGTCGTGCAAGTGGATTGATGAAATCTGTGTGCCCAAAACCACCTCCCACATTTCCTATAAAAGGACACCTTGGGCTCCTCATTTGTAAGTTAGGCCAAGGAGTGAAGTGATGCCAATTTGGAGTCCTAGAAGAGTCTTCTAATCACCTTGGAGGTTCTGGAGTCCCCTATCCTCATAGGGGGATCAACAATGAAGAAGGAGTTCAACCCGAGCTTCCTCCTCCTCCCGATGTCGAGCTAAAAGTTGGGTGTTCGTTGTGAGGGAGCTACACACATGTCAAGGGAGTTCCGATGCATACATTAGTTACTGATTTGGAGTAATTTGGGTGTTTAAACATTTCATTCCATGTATCTTATTTTATTTCAGATTTGAATGCTTGATTTGATGCATGTGAGTGTTATGCTCTTAATTTTTAACTGATCAGTGTGAGGTTTTGAGTGCGTGACTTGTGTTGTTCCGATTGGACATCACAAGAATCCTTTTCATAACCACCTTATTGATATTTCAATATGATTTGGAAGCTCTTATTTCATGCATAAGTACTGTACCTTGACAATACGATTGTTACGTCAAGGTTGGGTCCTTTAAGCATTGAAATAAAAGCTTAGGAATTAATCGGGATTCCAATTAACTCCAACCAAAGAATTACTCTAAACCTGAGATGAATCTCTATGAACAATGAACTTGATATATGTGTAGTGAAATCACATCGACCCTTTTATCTCATATTTCTCAAAACCCACTTGGTCACTCATTTTTTTAGGCTATTTCAACTAAGTCATTGTTTTAAACAGTTTTCAAAACCACCCCTCTCTTAGTCATTTTTATTAAAAATACACACTCTAAACCTAACAACGCTCCTTGAGAGACGACCTAGGGTCTTCCCTAGACTATAAATCAACCTTAAAAATATAATCAATTTGACGTGTCACGACAACACAGTCAAATTTTGGCGCCGTTGTCGGGGAGCGCTTTGGTTTTTTGTGCGTGTTTTTGATAAATTTTTTGTAATTTTTGTGAATATTTGTTTGTTTTATCTTCTACCTTTGAATTTGTTTTTGTGTTCTAATTTACTTATTGTGTAGGTTCTTTGTATGACGCGTTCTACTCTGGGAGACCTACAAACTTTCGAACCCGAACCAGAGAGGATCCTACATCAACGAAACCGAGACATACAAGACCACACTTTGAAGGAGGAGACATCAAATCTTAAAATTCTTCTTGATCCTTCTTCTTCTTCTGAAAACAAAGTTAAAACTAAACATAACTTGTATATCATGGCTGAAAATAATAGAACACTAAAAGAACTAACCTCACCTGATGTTGATATCCAACCCACTTACATTCAATTACAAGGCGAGGCACCCAATTTTGAACTAAAATCTGGTTTAATTCATTTATTACCAAGATTTCATGGACTGCCTGGAAAAGATCCACATAAGCATTTAAAAGAATTTCATACTGTGTGTTCAACCTTAAAACCTGCTAATGTGGATGAAGAATAAGTGAAGCTTAGGGCATTCCCATTTTCATTAGAAGACACTGCAAAAGATTGGTTATACTATGTCAATTCACCAATTAGGGGCTGGGCAGACATGAAACACCTTTTTCTTGAAAAATACTTCCCAGCCTCTCGAACTGCAACTATAAGGAAAGAAATATGTGGTATAAGACAATCTCAAGGGGAAACATTACATGAATATTGGGAACGCTTTAAAAGGTTATGTTCAAGTTGCCCACACCACCAAATAAGTGATCAACTTTTAATTCAATATTTTTATGAAGGTTTGATTCCTATTGATCGAAATATGATTGATGATGCTGCAGGTGGTGCATTGGTAGATAAGACCCCAATTGCTGCAAGAACCCTCATTGAGAACATGGCACAGAACAATCAACAATTCGGTACACGGTCCAGTGTTCCCATTCGAGGTGTCCATGAGGTGCAAAGTACTGAGTTTGAGAAGAAGGTGGACACGAAGTTCAAAAAGGTAAGTACCCTTCTACGACATCTTTCTCTCTCCCAAGGGAAATATCAATCTCCTCCTCCCATCCATTCTGGAATCTTCTCTTCTGACACCCACTATTCTGACCAATGTCCTCAATTGAGAGAAACTTCTGAGAGTTGTGAGGCAATATTTCCAGGACGCCCCTTTAACCAACCCTTTAGGCAAGAACCATACTATCCATCCAACCAAGGGTGGAAGGACAACCAAGCCTATAGGCAAGGGGGGTATTCAAACCAACCTCAACAGCAATGGAACCAATAGGGTCAGAGTAGTCATCCACCACCACCCAGAAATCCTCAACCACCCCAAAGGCCATTCCAACCACCCCCTCCAAAAACCGAGCCTAGCCTAGAAGATATGATGAAGCAAATGACTGCCAATAATATCCAATTCCAACAAACCACACAAGCATCCATACAAGACCTAAATACCCAACTAGGCCAACTTTCCAACTCGGTGGGGGAAATCCAAAGTCATGGGTCGGGTAAACTACCATCTCAACCAGTAGTAAACCCTAGGGATAAAGGAAATGTTAGTGCCATCACCCTTAGGAGTGGGACACAACTCAAAAGACAAATCACCCCTCCATTAGAGTCCTCCCATCCAAAGGAAACCACCATCCCAACTGTTGAAAATGGTCCAAGAGAAGAAAACCCTTTTCCTGAGAGAAGCCCTTTCAAAGGAAAGACTGTGGTTGTTGATGAGCCACCTATCCCAACCATTCCTCTTCTATTTCCTCAAAGGGCTGCCCAACCTAGGAAACAAAAATAAACTGAACTTGATAAAGAAATCTTGGAGACTTTCAAAAAAGTGCAGGTTAACATTCCATTGATTGATGCCGTCAAGCAAATTCCGAGATATGCAAAGTTTCTGAAGGAGATGTGTACACACTGAAGGAGGCTTCGTGGTGATGAGAAGGTGAGCCTGGGGAGGAATGTTTCAGCATTGATAGAGCTATCACTTCCCACCAAGTGCAATGATCCTGGAACATTATCGATTCCATGCACCATAGGGGAGTATTCTTTCTCCAATGCTATGCTTGATTTGGGTGCTTCTATTAATGTGATGCCTCACTCCATATACTCTTCTTTGCAGGTCGGTGAACTAAAGCCCACTGGAATAGTTGTCCAGCTAGCAAATCGGAGTACGACACACCCTTCCGGTGTGTTAGAGAATGTTCTTGTGAGGGTGCAAAATTTAATTTTTCCTGCTGATTTTTACGTGCTTAAAATGGAAGATGATAGGATGAATGGACATGCCCCAATTATATTGGGGAGACCTTTCTTGAAAACTGACAAAGCCATAATTAATGTCCATAATGGTACATTATCTATGGAATTTGGTGGTGACATAGTCCATTTCAACATCCTTGATGCCATGAAGCACCCGTCAGAAGAAAATTCCTCTCTCTCGGTAAATTCAATTGATGTACTCCCTTCCCCTAAAATAACTTCATTTGTTTCCCCTGATCCCCTTTCTGAATTTTCCTCTTTGATAGAAATTCTTGGAAATGAATCATGCATTGATTGTTGTAGCGGTCTAGAGAAATGTCATGTATGTTTGTTAATTGATGATTTCTTGAACACAGAGGATCACATGACCATCGATGATACTGCTAAGCTTGTAAAAGCTCATTCCTCATCTGAGGATGTTACCATTGAGCAGTTAGATGAGATCAGTGACTTCTCACTTTCATACACACTTCCGTCAATCCAAAATCCCCCAGAATTGGAACTGAAACAACTGCCTCAAGATTTAAAATACTCATATCTTGAGAATGGAAACAAGTTGCCCGTCATCATTGCTAGTTCACTCCCTCCTGAGCATGAATTGCGACTACTTGATCTTTTGAGGATGTATAAACAAGCTTTGGGATGGACACTTGCTCACATTCCTGGCATTAGCCCATCAATTTGTACACATCATATTTTATTAAATGATGAGGCTAAACCAGTGAGGCAGTCACAACGTCGACTGAACCCAAACCTACTTGATGTTGTTAAAAAATAAGTAACAAAATTGTTGGCTGCTGGAATCATTTACCCTATCTCTGACAGCCAATGGGTCAGTACCGTTCAAGTAGTTCCTAAAAAAACTGGCCTTACTGTAGTTAAAAATGAAAACAATGAATTGGTTCCAACTCGTGTGCAGAATAGTTGGTGTGTCTGTATAGACTATCGCCGACTAAACCAACACACTAGGAAGGACCATTTCCCATTGCCATTCATTGACCAGATGCTAGAGAGGTTAGCAGGGAAGTCCCATTACTGTTTCCTTGATGGGTATTCTGGATACTTTTAGATCCATATTGCCTATGAGGATCAGGAAAAGACAACCTTTACTTGCCCCTTTGGTACATTTGCTTATAGAAGGATTCCATTTGGTCTGGGCAATACTCCAGGTACTTTCCAAAGATGTATGGTTAGTATTTTTTCGGATTACCTGGAGAATTGCATGGAGGTTTTTACGGATGATTTTACTGTTTATAGATCCTCTTTTGATGAATATTTGAGTAGTCTTTCTTCTGTCCTACGTCGCTGTATTGAAAAGAATCTCGTATTAAATTATGAGAAATGTCATTTCATGGTGCGACAAGGCATAGTTTTGGGACATGTCATTTCTGGGGAAGGTATCCAAGTGGACAAATCAAAAGTAGATACCATTTCCTCCCTACCATTCCCTAAAAATGTTCCGGATGTGCAGTCTTTCCTGGGTCATGCTGGATTTTATCGTCGTTTCATTCGTGACTTTAGTAAAATTGCACTCCCCCCTCCCGATTATTCCAAAAAGAAAAAGAATTTGATTTTGATAAAAAATGTGAGGAAGCTTTCAATAAGTTAAAATGGATTCTCACGTCACGCCCGATAATCCAACCACCTCGGTGGGATTTACCATTTGAGCTCATGTGTGACGCCTCTAACTATGCAGTTGGGGAAGTCTTGTCACAAAGGGTCGATCGAGCTCCACATGTCATTGCCTATACCTCACGTACTTTGGACCCTGCCCAAGCAAACTACACCACCACTGAAAAAGAATTTATTTCCATTGTGTTTGACTTGGATAAATTCAGGCCATACCTTCTAGGGTCCAAATTTGTTGTGTTCTCAGACCATGCATCCCTCCGATATCTCATAAAGAAACCAGAAGCCAAACCACGTCTCATTCGCTGGATGCTCCTACTTCAGGAATTTGATCTAGAAATTAGGGATAAAAAAGGAGCAGAGAATGTGGTTGCTGACCATAACTGTAGGATTCTCCCATCCACGAACATTGACTCATCCCCCTGTATTCCCATAAATGAATTGTTTCCTGACGAGCAATTGTACCGAGTGCAAGATGTTATTCCTTGGTATGCTGAAATTGTAAATTATTTGGCAGCGTCTTGAATTCCTGATGATTTCACCAAAAACCAGGTCGACCGTCTAAAACATGAGTCCCGTTGGTACATTTTGGATGACCCCTACCTCTGGCGCACATGTAGTGATCAAGTTATTTGGCGTTGTGTTCCCGATAGTGAGTTTCAGTCCGTCCTTAGGTTCTGCCACACACTTGCTTGTGGGGGCCACTTTGGTCCCCAACGGACTGCTCGCAAGGTCTTATATTCTGGTCTCTTTTGGCCTACATTATTTGAGGATTCCCACGAATATTGTAAATCTTGTCCTCGCTGTCAAAGAATAGGGAATGTCTCTAAAAGAAATGAGATGCCCCAACAACCCTTACTCTTCCATGACATTTTTGATGTTTGGGGTATTGACTTTATGGGACCATTCCCCAATTCATTTGGTAACCTTTACATTCTTCAGGCAGTGGATTATGTTTCAAAGTGGGTAGAGGCACGAGCCACGAGGACAGATGATTCCAAGACAGTTGTGGAATTTTTGAGAACCCAAATATTCTGTAGGTTTGGATTACCTAGGTTTATCATCAGTGATCAGGGTTCTCATTTCTGCAACCGTACAATGCAATCTCTTTTGCGCAGGTACGGGGTTGGGCATCGAGTGTCTACTGCTTATCACCCACAAAAAAATGGTCAAGCTGAAGTATCAAATAGAGAGGTAAAACAGATTCTTGAGAAAACGGTTCAGCCAAACAGAAAAGACTGGAGTCTTAGACTCGATGATTCGTTATGGGCTTACCGTACTGCATTCAAAACTCCAATTGGCATGTCACCATATCGGCTAGTTTTTGGGAAGAGTTGTCACCTCACTGTTGAGGTAGAGCACCGGGCCTACTGGGCTATTAAACAATGCAATTCTAATCTTTCTGGTGCAGGTATTCAAAGGAAGTTGCAGATTCAGGAGTTGGAGGAAATGAGAAGAGATTCATATGAGAACTCCCGAATTTATAAAGAGCAAACCAAGGCTGCCCACGACCGTCTCATCCTGCATCGTCAATTCCACATCGGGCAGAAGGTCCTCCTCTACAATACAAGGCTCCCGTTGGTTTGGACCTTACATTGTTACTAATGTCTCTCCATTTGGTGTTGTCCAGGTTCAAAATGAAGACACCAAGAAAACCTTCACTGTCAATGGGCAGCGGCTGAAGCACTTCCATGAAGCCATTCCGGAGTCCCCAATGGAGGAACTCCATGTTCAAGAAGCGGTCTATGAATAACACTCACCAGGTTTTATCCTTCCTTCCCACAGTCTCTTTTATTACAGTGAGGACACTGCATTCTCTAGGTGTGGGGGGGGGGGGGTGGATACATTCCTGGTTTAGTTAGGATTTTTCACCATTTTCTCCTTTTGTTTTATCTTTTTGGCCTTCTTTATGGTATTTTTATTTTTACCCATCAACAATTTCGAAATTCCATGATGTGGTGACCATAAAGTGGGGAAAGTAAAAATACCATAATGAAGGCTAAAAAGAATATTTGTATGAATTTAACATCAGGGAGTGATTTTTAGTGAATTGGTTTTCTGTCAATGATATAAATGGTCGTATCTATATGAAACCTTTGAGATGATTGATGCCCATTGTGTGAGTAGTTTTTGAGAAAACTGTGTCACTAATATCTCCAAATTTTTTTTTCACCAAACCACAAAGTGTGATTATTTCTCACTTAATATAAGGTAAATATATGTTGGGTTAATATTTTTCAGCTTTAAATTATATTTCCATACGTTCGTTCCTTATCCGATCTGTTTCATTACTGTAGCAGATTGACCTATGCGTGTGTACCTAATGTCCGACTTTTGTACGCCCTCAAAAAAAAATATTATGTCTTGGGCAGGTTAAAAACCACTCCTCCTCAACCTTTGATCTTGTTATAACTATTGCAATTAGTGTCATGAGGAGATCAAACAAGGGTTGAGAGATGAGTGTGAGATTTGTTCTAATTTCAACTTCAAAAAAAAATGAGGGGAGTGATGAAATGTGCAACATATGGGGATATCTAGTTCGGGAGCTTATGGTTTGACTTCTCGGAATGCTTAAATGAGTGGGTCTTGAAATATGATTTCAAAGGATGTAGGACAGGTTCGGTGAAAAAATCATTTAAGCTGAAAAATGTTAAAATAACATATATTTATTGGATAACAAGTGGAAAGAATAGCATGGAATGGGTTTCACACACACACATGGAGAGTTAGTGTCATGATTTACTTATGAATTCCTTTCTCAATTGGGCATCATGAACCTTTTTGAAATTCGCTATGATATGATTTATGAGACATCCTTTTCTATTTTCACTAGGAAGAACTCCTTGGTGTGATTAGTGCATTGATCAATTTACTTTAAATAAAATTCCCTCAAATGCTAAATCTTCATGATGTTGTAAATATATATATATATATATGCATCATTGTATTTGGATATGTGACCTTGCCCAGGAGTGCAAATGTTTAGGTGTGGGGGTGTGATCTTACCACGATTCACTATTTCATTTTCACCTTACATCGCTGTGCTAAACATATTTTGTATTAAAAATTATAAAAATATTATAAAATTTTCCTTCGTGTTTGATTCAATAGTTTTGTGTTTATCACTGTTAAATAGGTCAATGATACTTGTTTTGAAAATTACAATATAGGTGGAGGTGATTTGGAGGGCCCTTGATGAAGTGAAAGAAAAATGGGCCAAAATTGCATGGATCCATGGACATCTGTCCACAGTTTTGAATATTACACAAAATCTGTCCATCCAAATGGGCTGAAATTTTGTGGACCTGTCCAAAATTTAATATGATACATTTCATATTAAGGAACCCAATCCTGATTCGACTTTTATTGGGCCCATCCGAACTGATCTGTCCAAGCCACCGAATTTGGACCAAGTCAAATGCGGTGTTCTGTATTTTATCAATATCTTGAGCTCTAGTTGTTCAAACGGTGCCAAACTTTCAGTGGAGACAGTCAAGAGGTAGGGATACAACTTTTCTATTTTCCCCAAAGCGAGATAAGACTGTCTGATGGCCGAAACGCGTCGTGCAAGTGGATTGATGAAATCTGTGTGCCCAAAACCACCTCCCACATTTCCTATAAAAGGACACCTTGGGCTCCTCATTTGTAAGTTCGGACAAGGAGTGAAGTGCTGCCAATTTGGAGTTCTATAAGAGACTTCTAATCACCTTGGAGGTTCTGGAGTCCCCTATCCTCATAGGGGGATCAACAATGAAGAAGGAGTTCAACCCGAGCTTCCTCCTCCTCCCGATGTCGAGCTAAAAGTTGGGTGTTCGTTGTGAGGGAGCTACACACATGTCAAGGGAGTTCCGATGCATACATTAGCTACTGATTTGGAGTAATTTGGGTGTTTAAACATTTCATTCCATGTATCTTATTTTATTTCAGATTTGAATGCTTGATTTGATGCATGTGAGTGTTATGCTCTTAATTTCTAACCGATCGGTGTGAGGTTTTGAGTGCATGACTTGTGTTGTTCCGATTGGACATCACAAGAATCCTTTTCATACCCACCTTATTGAGATTTCAATATGATTTGGAAGCTCTTATTCCATGCATAAGTACTGGACCTTGAAAATACGATTGTTACATCAAGGTTGGGTCCTTTAAGCATTGAAATAAAAGCTTAGGAATTAATCGGGATTCCAATTAACTCCAACCAAAGAATTACTCTAAACCTGAGCTGAATCTCTATGAACAATGAACTTGATATGTGTGTAGTGAAATCACATCGACCCTTTTATCTCATATTTATTTGTATGACGCGTTCTACTCCGGGAGACCTACAAACTTTGGAACCCGAACCGGAGAGGATCCTACATCAACAAAACCGAGACATACAAGACCACACTTTGAAGGAGGAGACATCAAATCTTAAAATTCTTCTTGATACTTCTTATTCTTCTGAAACCAAAGTTAAAACTGAACATAACTTGTATATCATGGCTGAAAATAATAGAACGCTGAAAGAACTAACCTCACCTGATGTTGATATCCAACCCACTTACATTCAATTACAAGGTGAGGCACCCAATTTTGAACTAAAATCTGGTTTAATTCATTTATTTCCAAGATTTCATGGACTGCCTGGAGAAGATCCACATAAGCATTTAAAAGAATTTCATACTGTGTGTTCAACCTTAAAACCTGCTAATGTGGATGAAGAACAAGTGAAGCTTAGGGCATTCCCATTTTCATTAGAAGACACTGCAAAAGATTGGTTATACTATGTCAATTCACCAATTAGGGGCTGGGCAGACATGAAACACCTTTTTCTTGAAAAATACTTCCCAGCCTATCGAACTGCAACTATAAGGAAAGAAATATGTGGTATAATACAATCTCAAGGGGAAACATTACATGAATATTGGGAATGCTTTAAAAGGTTATGTTCAAGTTGCCCACACCACCAAATAAGTGATCAACTTTTAATTCAATATTTTTATGAAGGTTTGATTCATATTGATCAAAATATGATTGATGCTGCTGCAGGTGGTGCATTGGTAGATAAGACCCCAATTTCTGCAAGAACCCTCATTGAGAACATGGCACAGAACAATCAACAATTCGGTACACAGTCCAGTGTTCCCATTCGAGGTGTCCATGAGGTGCAAAGTACTGAGTTTGAGAAGAAGGTGGACACGAAGTTCGAAGAGGTAAGTACCCTTCTACGACAAATTGCTCTCTCCCAAGGGAAATATCAATCTCCTCCTCCCATCCATTGTGGAATCTGCTCTTCTGACACCCACTATTCTGACCAATGTCCTCAATTGAGAGAAACTTCTGAGAGTTGTGAGGCAATATTTCCAGGACGCCCCTTTAACCAACCCTTTAGGAAAGAACCATACTATCCATCCAACCAAGGGTGGAAGGACAACCAAGCCTATAGGCAAGGGGGGTATTCAAACCAACCTCAACAGTAATGGAACCAACAGGGTCAGAGTAGTCATCCACCACCACCCAGAAATCCTCAACCACCCCAAAGGCCATTCCAACCACCCCCTCCAAAAACGAAGCCTAGCCTAGAAGATATGATGAAGCAAATGGATGCCAATAATATACAATTCCAACAAACCACACAAGCAGCCATACAAGACCTAAAGACCCAACTAGGCCAACTTGCCAACTCGGTGGGGGAAATCCAAAGTCATGGGTCGGGTAAACTACCATCTCAACCAGTAGTAAACCCTAGGGATAAAGGAAATGTTAGTGCCATCACCCTTATGAGTGGGACACAACTCAAAAACCAAATGACCCCTCCATTATATTCCTCCCATCCAAAGGAAACCACCATCCCAACTGCTGAAAATGGTCCAAGAGAAGAAAACCCTTTTCCTGAGAGAAGCCATTCCAAAGGAAAGACTGTGGTTGTTGATGAGCCACCTATCCCAACCATTCCTCTTCCATTTCCTCAAAGGGCTTCACAACCTAGGAAACAAAAAGAAACTGAACTTGATAAAGAAATCTTGGAGACTTTCAAAAAAGTTAAGGTTGACATTCCATTGATTAATGCCGTCAAGCAAATTCTGAGATATGCAAAGTTTCTGAAGGAGATGTGTATACACCGAAGGAGGCTTCGTGGTGATGAGATGGTGAGCCTGGGGAGGAATGTTTCAGCATTGATAGAGCCATCACTTCCCACCAAGTGCAATGATCCTAGAACATTCTCGATTACGTGCACCATAGGGGAGTATTCTTTCTCCAATGCTATGCTTGATTTAGGTGCTTCTATTAATGTGATGCCTCACTCCATATACTCTTCTTTGAAGGTCGGTGAACTAAAGCCCACAGGAATAGTTGTTCAGCTAGAAAATCGGAGTACGACACACACTTCCGGTGTGTTAGAGGATGTTCTTGTGAGGGTGCAAAATTTAATTTTTCCTGCTGATTTTTACGTGCTTAAAATGGAAGATGATAGGATGAATGGAGATGCCCCAATTATATTGGGGAGACCTTTCTTGAAAACTGCCAAAGCCATAATTAATGTCTATAATGGTACATTATCTATGGAATTTGGTGGTGACATAGTCCATTTCAACATCCTTGATGCCATGAAGCACCCCTCAGAAGAACATTCCTCTCTCTCGGTAAATTCAATTGATGTACTCCCTTCCCCTAAAATAACTTCATTTGTTTCCCATGATACCCTTTCTGAATTTTCCTCTTTGATAGAAATTCTTGGAATTGAATCAAGCATTGATTGTTGTAGCGGTCTAGAGAAATGTCATGCATGTTTGTTAATTGATGATTTCTTGAACACAAAGGATCACATGACCATCGATGATACTGCTAAGCTTGTAAAAGCTCATTCCTCATCTGAGGATGTTACCATTGAGCAGTTAGATGAGATCAGTGACTTCTCACTTTCATACACACTTCCGTCAATCCAAAATCCCCCAAAATTGGAACTGAAACAACTGCCTCAAGATTTAAAATACTCATATATTGAGAATGGAAACAAGTTGCCCGTCATCATTGCTAGTTTACTCCCTCCTGAGCATGAATTGCGACTACTTGATCTTTTGAGGATGTATAAACAAGCTTTGGGATGGACACTTGCTCACATTCCTGGCATTAGCCCATCAATTTGTACACATCATATTTTATTAAATGATGAGGCTAAACCAGTGAGGCAGTCACAACGTCGACTGAACCCAAACCTACTTGATGTTGTTAAAAAATAAGTAACAAAATTGTTGGCTGCTGGAATCATTTACCCTATCTCTGACAGCCAATGGGTCAGTCCCGTTCAAGTAGTTCCTAAAAAAACTGGCCTTACTGTAGTTAAAAATGAAAACAATGAATTGGTTCCAACTCGTGTGCAGAATAGTTGGCGTGTCTGTATAGACTATCACCGACTAAACCAACACACTAGGAAGGACCATTTCCCATTGCCATTCATTGACCAGATGCTAGAGAGGTTAGCAGGGAAGTCCCATTACTGTTTCCTTGATGGGTATTCTGGATACTTTCAGATCCATATTGCCCCTGAGGATCAGGAAAAGACAACCTTTACTTGCCCCTTTGGTACATTTGCTTATAGAAGGATGCTATTTGGTCTGTGCAATGCTCCAGGTACTTTCCAACGATGTATGGTTAGTATTTTTTCGGATTACCTGGAGAATTGCATGGAGGTTTTTATGGATGATTTTACTGTTTATGGATCCTCTTTTGATGAATGTTTGAGTAGTCTTGCTTCTGTCCCACGTCGCTGTATTGAAAAGAATCTCGTATTAAATTATGAGAAATGTCATTTCATGGTGCGACAAGGCATAGTTTTGGGACATGTCATTTCTGGGGAAGGTATCCAAGTGGAAAAATCAAAAGTAGATATCATTTCCTCCCTACCATTCCCTAAAAATGTTTGGGATGTGCGGTCTTTCCTGGGTCATGCTGGATTTTATCGTCGTTTCATTCGTGACTTTAGTAAAATTGCACTCCCCCTCTCCCGATTACTCCAAAAAGAAAAAGAATTTGATTTTGATAAAAAATGTGAGGAAGCTTTCAATAAGTTAAAATGGAGTCTCACGTCACCCCCGGTAATCCAACCACCTCGGTGGGATTTACCATTTGAGCTCATGTGTGACGCCTCTTACTATGCAGTTGGGGTAGTCTTGTCACAAAGGGTCGATCGAGCTCCACATGTCATTGCCTATGCCTCACGTACTTTGGACCCTGCCCAAGCAAACTACACCACCACTGAAAAAGAATTTCTTTCCATTGTGTTTGCCTTGGATAAATTCAGGACATACCTTCTAGGGTCCAAAGTCGTTGTGTTCTCAGACCATGCAGCCCTCTGATATCTCCTAAAGAAACCAGAAGCCAAACCACGTCTCATTCGCTGGATGCTCCTACTTCAGGAATTTGATCTAGAAATTAGGGATAAAAAAGGAGCAGAGAATGTGGTTGCTGACCATATCAGTAGGATTCTCCCATCCACGGACATTGACTCATCCCCATGTATTCCCATAAATGAATTGTTTCCTGATGAGCAATTATACCGAGTGCAAGATGATATTCCTTGATATGCTGAAATTGTAAATTATTTGGCAGCGTCTTGCATTCCTGCTGATTTCACCAAAAACCAGGTCGACCGTCTAAAACATGAGTCCCGTTGGTACATTTGGGATGACCCCTACCTCTGGCGCACATGTAGTGATCAAGTTATTAGGCGTTGTGTTCCCAATAGTGAGTTTCGGTCTGTCCTTAGGTTCTGCCACACACATGCTTGTGGGGGCCACTTTGGTCCCCAACGGATTTCTCGCAAGGTCTTAGATTCTGGTCTCTTTTGGCCCACATTATTTGAGGATTCCCACGAATATTGTAAATCTTGTCCTCGCTGTCAAAGAATAGGGAATGTCTCTAAAAGAAATGAGATTCCCCAACAACCCTTACTCTTCCATGACATTTTTGATGTTTGGGGCATTGACTTTATGGGACCATTACCCAATTCATTTGGGAACCTTTACATTCTTCTAGTAGTGGATTATGTTTCAAAGTGGGTAGAGGCACGAGCCACGAGGATAGATGATTCCAAGACATTTGTGGAATTTTTGAGAACCCAAATATTCTGTAGGTTTGGATTACCTAGGTTTATCATCAGTGATCAAGGTTCTCATTTCTGCAACCGCACAATGCAATCTCTTTTGCGCAGGTACGAGGTTGGGCATCGAGTGTCTACTGCTTATCACCCACAAACAAATGGTCAAGCCGAAGTATCAAATAGAGAGGTAAAATAGATTCTTGAGAAAATGGTTCATCCAAATAGAAAAGACTGGAGTCTTAGACTCGATGATTCGTTATGAGCTTACCGTACTGCATTCAAAACTCCAATTGGAATGTCACCATATCGGCTAGTTTTTGGAAAGAGTTGTCACCTCGCTGTTGAGGTAGAGCACCGGGCCTACTGGGCTATTAAACGATGCAATTCTAATCTTTTTGGTGCAGGTATTCAAAGGAAGTTGCAGATTCAGGAGTTTGAGGAAATGAGAAGAGATTCATATGAGAACTCCCGAATTTATAAAGAGCGAACCAAGGCTGCCCACGACCGTCTCATCCTTCATCGCCAATTCCACATCGGGCAGAAGGTCCTCCTCTACAATGCAAGGCTGAGGTTGCACCCTGGTAAGCTTCATTCCCATTGGTTTGGACCTTACATTGTTACTAATGTCTCTCCATTTGGTGTTGTCCAGGTTCAAAATGAAGACACCAAGCAAACCTTCACTGTCAATGGGCAGCGGCTGAAGCACTTCCATGAAGCCATTCCGGAGTCCCCAATGGAGGAACTCCATGTTCAAGAAGCGGTCTATGAATAACACTCACCAGGTTTTATCCTTCCTTCCCACAGTCTCTTTTATTACAGTGAGGACACTGCATTCTCTAGGTGTGTGTGTGGGGGGGGGGGGTGGATACATTCCTGGGTTAGTTAGTATTTTTCACCATTTTCTCCTTTTGTTTTATTTTTTTGGCCTTCTTTATGGTATTTTTATTTTTACCCATCAACAATTTTGAAATTCCATGATGTGGCGACCATAAAGTGGGGAAAGTAAAAATACCATAACGAAGGCTAAAAAGAATATTTGTATGAATTTAAAATCAGGGAGTGATTTTTAGTGAATTGGTTTTCTGTCAATGATATAAATGGTCGTATCTATGTGAAACCTTTGAGATGATTGATGCCCATTGTGTGAGTAGTTTTTGAGAAAACTGTGTCACTAATATCTCCAAAAAAAAATTTCACCAAACCACAAAGTGTGATTATTTCTCACTTAATATAAGGTAAATATATGCTGGGTTAATATTTTTCAGCTTTAAATGATATTTCCATACGTTCGTTCCTTATCCGATCTGTTTCATTACTGTACCAGATTGACCTATGCGTGTGTACCTAATGTCCGACTGTTGTACGCCCTCAAAAAAAAATATTATGTCTTGGGCAGGTCAAAAACCACTCCTCCTCAACCTTTGATCTTGTTATAACTATTGAAATTAGTGTCGTGAGGAGATCAAACAAGGGTTGAGAGATGAGTGTGAGATTTGTTCCAATTGCAACTTCAAAAAAAAAATGAGGGGAGTGATGAAATGTGCAACATATGAGGATATCTAGGTCGAGAGCTTATGGTTTGACTTCTGGGAATTCTTAAATGAGTGGGTCTTGAAATATGATTGCAAAGGATGTAGGACAGGTTCGGTGAAAAAATCATTTAAGCTGAAAAATGTTAAAATAACATATATTTATTGGATAACAAGTGGAAAGAATAGCATGGAATGGTTTTCACACACACACATGGAGAGTTAGTGTCATGATTTACTTCTGAATTCCTTTCTCAATTGGGCATCATGAACCTTTTTGAATTTCTCTATGATATGATTTATGATACATCCTTTTCTATTTTCACTAGGAAGAACTCCTTGGTGTGATTCGTGCATTGATCAATTTAATTTAAATAAAATTCCCTAAAATGCTAAATCTTCATGATGTTGTAAATATATATATATATGCATCATTTTATTTGGATATGTGACCTTTCCCAGGAGTGCAAATGTTTAGGTGTGGGGGTGTGATCGTACCATGATTCACTGTTTCATTTTCACCCTTACATCGCTGTGCTAAACATATTTTGTATTAAAAATTATAAAAATATTATAAAATTGTGCTTCATGTTTGATTCAATAGTTTTGTGTTTATCACTATTAAATAGGTCAATGATACTTGTTTTGAAAATTACAATATAGTTGGAGGTGATTTGGAGGGCCCTTGATGAAGTGAAAGAAAAATGGGCCAAAATTGCATGGATCCATGGACATCTGTCCACAGTTTTGAATATTACACAAAATTAGTGCATCCAAATGGGCTGAAATTTTGTGGACCTGTCCAAAATTTAATATGCTACATTTCATATTCAGTAACACAATCCTGATTCGGCTTTCATGGGGCCCATCCGAACTGATCTGTCCAAGCCACCGAATTTGGACCAAGTCAAATGCGGTGTTCTGTATTTTATCAATATATTGATCTCTAGTTGTCCAAACGGTGCCAAACTTTCGGTGGAGATAGTAAAGAGGTAGGGATACAACTTTTCAATTTCCCCCAAAGCGAGATAAGACCTTCTGAAGGCCGAAACGCGTCGTGCAAGTGGATTGATGAAATCCGTGTGCCCAAAACCACCTCCCACATTTCCTATAAAAGGACACCTTGGGCTCCTCATTTGTAAGTTCGGCCAAGAAGTGAAGTGCTGCCAATTTGGAGTTCTATAAGAGTCTTTTAATCACCTTGGAGGTTCTGGAGTCCCCTATCCTCATAGGGGGATCAACAATGAATAAGGAGTTCAACCCGAGCTTCCTCCTCCTCCCGATGTCGAGCTAAAAGTTGGGTGTTCGTTGTGAGGGAGCTACACACATGTCAAGGGAGTTTCGATGCATACATTAGCTACTGATTTGGAGTAATTTGGGTGTTTAAACATTTAATTCCATGTATCTTATTTTATTTCAGATTTGAATGCTTTATTTGATGCATGTGAGTGTTATGCTCTTAATTTCTAACCGATCGGTGTGAGGTTTTGAGTGCGTGACTTGTGTTGTTCCGATTGGACATCACAAGAATCCTTTTCATACCCACCTTATTGATATTTCAATATGATTTGGAAGATCTTATTCCATGCATAAGTATTGGACCTTGACAATACGATTGTTACGTCAAGGTTGGGTCCTTTAAGCATTGAAATAAAAGCTTAGGAATTAATCGGGATTCCAATTAACTCCAACCAAAGAATTACTCTAAACCTGAGATGAATCTCTATGAACAATGAAATTGATATGTGTGTAGTGAAATCACATCGACCCTTTTATCTCATATTTATTTGTATGACGCGTTCTACTCCGGGAGACCTACAAACTTTCGAACCCGAACCGGAGAGGATCCTACATCAATGAAACCGAGACATACAAGACCACACTTTGAAGGAGGAGACATCAAATCTTAAAATTCTTCTTGATCCTTCTTCTTCTTCTGAAACCAAAGTTAAAACTGAACATAACTTGTATATCATGGCTGAAAATAATAGAACACTAAAAGAACTAACCTCACCTGATGTTGATATCCAACCCACTTACATTCAATTACAAGGCGAGGCACCCAATTTTGAACTAAAATCTGGTTTAATTCATTTATTACCAAGATTTCATGGACTGCCTGGAGAAGATCCACATAAGCATTTAAAAGAATTTCATACTGTGTGTTCAACCTTAAAACCTGCTAATGTGGATGAAGAACAAGTGAAGCTTAGGGCATTCCCATTTTCATTAGAAGACACTGCAAAAGATTGGTTATACTATGTCAATTCACCAATTAGGGGCTGGGCAGACATGAAACGCCTTTTTCTTGAAAAATACTTCCCAGCCTCTCGAACTGAAACTATAAGGAAAGAAATATGTGGTATAAGACAATCTCAAGGGGAAACATTACATGAATATTGGGAACGCTTTAAAAGGTTATGTTCAAGTTGCCCACACCACCAAATAAGTGATCAACTTTTAATTCAATATTTTTATGAAGGTTTGATTCCTATTGATCGAAATATGATTGATGCTACTGCAGGTGGTGCATTGGTTGATAAGACCCCAATTGCTGCAAGAACCCTCATTGAGAACATGGCACAAAACACTCAACAATTCGGTACACGGTCCAGTGTTCCCATTCGAGGTGTCCATGAGGTGCAAAGTACTGAGTTTGAGAAGAAGGTGGACACAAAGTTCGAAGAGGTAAGTACCCTTCTACGACAACTTGCTCTCTCCCAAGGGAAATATCAATCTACTCCTCCCATCCATTGTGGAATCTGCTCTTCTGACACCCACTATTCTGACCAATGTCCTCAATTGAGAGAAACTTCTGAGAGTTGTGAGGCAATATTTCCAGGACGCCCCTTTAACCAACCCTTTAGGAAAGAACCATACTATCCATCCAAACAAGGGTGGAAGGACAACCAAGCCTATAGGCAAGGGGGGTATTCAAACCAACCTCAACAACAATGGAACCAACAGGGTCAGAGTAGTCATCCACCACCACCCAGAAATCCTCAACCACCCCAAAGGCCATTCCAAACACCCCCTCCAAAAACCGAGCCTAGCCTAGAAGATATGATGAAGCAAATGGATGCCAATAATATCCAATTCCAGAAAACCACACAAGCAGCCATACAAGACCTAAAGACCCAACTAGGCCAACTTGCCAACTCGGTGGGGGAAATCCAAAGTCATGGGTCGGGTAAACAACCATCTCAACCAGTAGTAAACCCTATGGATAAAGGAAATGTTTGTGCCATCACCCTTAGGAGTGGGACACAACTCAAAAGACAAATGACCCCTCCATTAGAGTCCTCCCATCCAAAGGAAACCACCATCCCAACTGTTGAAAATGGTCCAAGAGAAGAAAACCATTTTCCTGGGAGAAGCCCTTTCAAAGGAAAGACTGTGGTTGTTGATGAGACACCTATCCCAACCATTCCTCTTCCATTTCCTCAAAGGGCTGCCCAACCTAGGAAACAAAAAGAAACTGAACTTAATAAAGAAATCTTGGAGACTTTCAAAAAAGTGCAGGTTAACATTCCATTGATTGATGCCGTCAAGCAAATTCCGAGATATGCAAAGTTTCTGAAGGAGATGTGTACACACCGAAGGAGGCTTCGTGGTGATGAGAAGGTGCGCCTGGGGAGGAATGTTTCAGCATTGATAGAGCCATCACTTCCCACCAAGTGCAATGATCCTGGAACATTCTCGATTCCGTGCACCATAGGGGAGTATTATTTCTCCAATGCTATGCTTGATTTGGGTGCTTCTATTAATGTGATGCCCGACTCCATATACTCTTCTTTGCAGGTCGGTGAACTAAAGCCCACATGAATAGTTGTTCAGATAGCAAATCGGAGTACGACACACCCTTCCGGTGTGTTAGAGGATGTTCTTCTGAGGGTGAAAAATTTAATTTTTCCTGCTGATTTTTACGTGCTTAAAAATGGAAGATGATAGGATGAATGGACATGTCCCAATTATATTGGGGAGACCTTTCTTGAAAACTGCCAAATCCATAATTAATGTCCATAATGGTACATTATTTATGGAATTTGGTGGTGACATAGTCCATTTCAACATCCTTGATGCCATGAAGCACCCCTCAGAAGAACATTCCTCTCTCTCGGTAAATTCAATTGATGTACTCCCTTCCCCTAAAATAACTTCATTTGTTTCCCCTGATCCCATTTCTGAATTTTCCTCTTTGATAGAAATTCTTGGAAATGAATCATGCATTGATTGTTTTAGCGGTCTAGAGAAATGTCATGCATGTTTGTTAATTGATGATTTATTGAACATAGAGGATCACATGACCGTCGATGATACTGCTAAGCTTGTAAAAGCTCATTCCTCATCTGAGGATGTTACCATTGAGCAGTTAGATGAGATCAATGACTTCTCACTTTCACACACACTTCTGTCAATCCAAAATCCCCCAAAATTGGAACTGAAACAACTGCCTCAAGATTTAAAATACTCATATCTTGAGAATGGAAACAAGTTTCCCGTCATCATTTCTAGTTCACTCCCTCCTGAGCATGAATTGCGACTGCTTGATCTTTTGAGGAAGTATAAACAATCTTTGGGATGGACACTTTCGGACATTCCTGGAATTAGCCCATCAATTTGTACACGTCATATTTTATTAAATGATGAGGCTAAACCAGTGAGGCAGTCACAACGTCGACTGAACCCCAAACCTACTTGATGTTGTTAAAAAATAAGTAACAAAATTGTTGGCTACTGTAATCATTTACCCTATCTCTGACAGCCAATGGGTCAGTCCCGTTCAAGTAGTTCCTAAAAAATCTGGCCTTACTGTAGTTAAAAATGAAAATAATGAATTGGTTCCAACTCGTGTGCAGAATAGTTGGCGTGTCTGTATAGACTATCGCCGACTAAACCAACACACTAGGAAGGACCATTTCCCATTGCCATTCATTTACCAGATGCTAGAGAGGTTAGCAGGGAAGTCCCATTACTGTTTCCTTGATGGGTATTCTGGATACTTTTAGATCCATATTGCCTCTGAGGATCAGAAAAAGACAACCTTTACTTGCCCCTTTGGTACATTTTCTTATAGAAGGATGCCATTTGTTCTGTGCAATACTCCAGGTACTTTCCAAAGATGTATGGTTAGTATTTTTTCGGATTACCTGGAGAATTGCATGGAGGTTTTTATTGATGATTTTACTGTTTATGGATCCTCTTTTGATGAATGTTTGAGTAGTCTTTCTTCTGTCCTACGTCGCTGTATTGAAAAGAATCTCATATTAAATTATGAGAAATGTCATTTCATGGTGCGACAAGGCATAGTTTTGGGACATGTCATTTCTGGGGAAAGTATCCAAGTGGACAAATCAAAAGTAGATATCATTTCCTCCCTACCATTCCCTAAAAATGTTTGGGATGTGCAGTCTTTCCTGGGTCATGCTGGATTTTATCGTCGTTTCATTCGTGACTTTAGTAAAATTGCACTCCCCCTATCCCGATTACTCCAAAAAGAAAAAGAATTTGATTTTGACAAAAAATGTGAGGAAGCTTTCAATAAGTTAAAATGGAGTCTCATGTCACCCCCGGTAATCCAACCACCTCGGTGGGATTTACCATTTGAGCTCATGTGTGACGCCTCTAACTATGCAGTTGGGGCAGTCTTGTCACAAAGGGTCGATCGAGATCCACATGTCATTGCCTGTACCTCACATACTTTGGACCCTGCCCAAGCAAACTACACCACCACTGAAAAAGAATTTCTTTTTATTGTGTTTGCCTTGGATAAATTCAGGCCATACCTTCTAGGGTCCAAAGTCGTTGTGTTCTCAGACCATGCAGCCCTCCGATATCTCCTAAAGAAACCAGAAGCCAAACCACGTCTCATTCGCTGGATGCTCCTACTTCAGGAATTTGATCTAGAAATTAGGGATAAAAAAGGAGCAGAGAATGTGGTTGTTGACCATATCAGTAGGATTCTCCCATCCACGGACATTAACTCATCCCCCTGTATTCCCATAAATTAATTGTTTCCTGATGAGAAATTGTACCGAGTGCAAGATTCTATTCCTTGGTATGCTAAAATTGTAAATTATTTGACAGCGTCTTGTATTCCTGCTGATTTCACCAAAAACCAGGTCGACCGTATAAAACATGAGTCTCATTGGTACATTTGGGATGACCCATACCTCTAGAGCACATGTAGTGATCAAGTTATTAGGCGTTGTGTTCCCGATAGTGAGTTTCAGTCTGTCCTTAGGTTCTGCCACACACTTGCTTGTGGGGGCCACTTTGGTCCCCAACGGACTGCTCGCAAGGTCTTAGATTCTGGTCTCTTTTGGCCCACATTATTTCGGGATTCCCACGAATATTGTAAATCTTGTCCTCGCTGTCAAAGAATAGTGAATGTCTCTAAAAGAAATGAGATGCCCCAACAACCCTTACTCTTCCATGACATTTTTGATGTTTGGGGCATTGACTTTATGGGACCATTCCCCAATTCATTTGGGAACCTTTACATTCTTCTAGCAGTGGATTATGTTTCAAAGTGGGTAGAGGCACGAGCCACAAGGACAGATGATTCCAAGACAGTTGTGGAATTTTTGAGAACCCAAATATTCTGTAGGTTTGGATTACCTAGGTTTATCATCAGTGATCAAGGTTCTCATTTCTGCAACAGCACAATGCATTCTCTTTTTCACAGGTACGGGGTTGGGCATCGAGTGTCTACTGCTTATCACCCACAAACAAATGGTCAAGCCGAAGTATAAAATAGAGAGGTAAAACAGATTCTTGAGAAAACGGTTCTGCCAAACAGAAAAGACTAGAGTCTTAGACTCGATGATTCGTTATGAGCTTACCGTACTACATTCAAAACTCCAATTGGCATGTCACCATATCGGCTAGTTTTTGGGAAGATTTGTCACCTCAATGTTGAGGTAGAGCACCGGGCCTACTGGGCTATTAAACAATGCAATTCTAATCTTTCTGGTGCAGGTATTCAAAGGAAGTTACAGATTCAGGAGTTGGAGGAAATGAGAAGAGATTCATATGAGAACTCCCGAATTTATAAAGAGCAAACCAAGGCTGCCCACGACTGTCTCATCCTTCATCGTCAATTCCACATCGGGCAGAAGATCCTCCTCTACAATGCAAGGCTGAAGTTGCACCCTGGTAAGCTTCATTCCCGTTGGTTTGGACCTTACATTGTTACTAATGTCTCTCCATTTGGTGTTGTCCAGGTTCAAAATGAAGACACCAAGCAAACCTTCACTATCAATGGGCAGCGGCTGAAACACTTCCATGAAGCCATTCCAGAGTCCCTAATGGAGGAACTCCATGTCCAATAAGCGGTCTATGAATAACACTCACCAGGTTTTATCCTTCCTTCCCACAGTCTCTTTTATTACAGTGAGGACACTGCATTCTCTAGGTGTGTGGGGGGGGGAGTGGATACATTCCTGGGTTAGTTAGGATTTTTCACCATTTTCTCCTTTTGTTTTATCTTTTTGGCCTTCTTTATGGTATTTTTATTTTTACCCATCAACAATTTCGAAATTCCATGATGTGGCGACCATAAAGTGGGGAAAGTAAAAATACCATAACGAAGGATAAAAAGAATATTTGTATGAATTTAACATTAGGGAGTGATTTTTAGTGAATTGGTTTTCTATCAATGATATAAATGGTCGTATCTATGTGAAACCTTTGAGATGATTGATGCCCATTGTGTGAGTAGTTTTTGAGAAAACTGTGTCACTAATATCTCCAAAAATTTTTTTTCACCAAACCACAAAGTGTGATTATTTCTCACTTAATATAAGGTAAATATATGTTGGGTTAATATTTTTCAGCTTTAAATGATATTTCCATACGTTCGTTCCTTATCCGATCTGTTTCATTACTGTACCAGATTGACCTATGCGTGTGTACCTAATGTCCGACTGTTGTATGCCCTCAAAAAAAAAATTATTATGTCTTGGGCAGGTCAAAAACCACTCCTCCTCAACCTTTGATCTTGTTATAACTATTGCAATTAGTGTCGTGAGGAGATCAAACAAGGGTTGAGAGATGAGTGTGAGATTTGTTCCAATTGCAACTTCAAAAAAAAAATGAGGGGAGTGATGAAATGTGCAACATACAGGGATATCTAGGTCAGGAGATTATGGTTTGACTTCTGGGAATGCTTAAATGAGTGGGTCTTGAAATATGATTGCAAAGGATGTAGGACAGGTTCGGTGAAAAAATCATTTAAGCTGAAAAATGTTAAAATAACATATATTTATTGGATAACAAGTGGAAAGAATAGCATGGAATGGTTTTCACACACACACATGGAGAGTTAGTGTCATGATTTACTTCTGAATTCCTTTCTCAATTGGGCATCATGAACCTTTTTGAATTTCGCTATGATATGATTTATGAGACATCCTTTTCTATTTTCACTAGGAAGAACTCCTTGGTGTGATTCGTGCATTGATCAATTTACTTTAAATAAAATTCCCTCAAATGTTAAATCTTCATGATGTTGTAAATATATATATATATATATGAATCATTGTATTTAGATATGTGACCTTGCCCAGAAGTGCAAATGTTTAGGTGTGGGGGTGTGATCGTACCACGATTCACTGTTTCATTTTCACCCTTACATCGTTGTGCTAAACATATTTTGTATTAAAAATTATAAAAATATTATAAAATTGTGCTTTATGTTTGATTCAATAGTTTTGTGTTTATCACTGTTAAATAGGTCAATTATACTTGTTTTGAAAATTACAATATAGGTGGAGGTGATTTGGAGGGCCCTTGATGAAGTGAAAGAAAAATGGGCCAAAATTGCATGGATCCATGGACATCTGTCCAGAGTTTTGAATATTACACAAAATCCGTGCATCCAAATGGGCTGAAAGTTTGTGGAACTGTCCAAAATTTAATATTATACATTTCATATTAAGGAACCCAATCTTGATTCGGCTTTCATGGGGCCCATCAGAACTAATCTGTCCAAGCCACCGAATTTGGACCAAGTCAAATGCGGTGTTCTATATTTTATCAATATCTTGAGCTCTAGTTGTCCAAACGGTGCCAAAATTTCAGTGGAGACAGTCCAGAGGTAGGGATACAACTTTTCTATTTTCCCCAAAGCGAGATAAGACTGTCTGAAGGCCAAAACGCGTCGTGCAAGTGGATTGATGAAATCTGTGTGTCCAAAACCACCTCCCACATTTCCTATAAAAGGACACCTTGGGCTCCCCATTTGTAAGTTCGGCCAAGGAGTGAAGTGCTGCCAATTTGGAGTTCTAGAAGAGTCTTCTAATCACCTTGGAGTTTCTTGAGTCCCCTATCCTCATAGGGGGATCAAAAATGAAGAAGGATTTCAACCCGAGCTTCCTCCTCCTCCCGATGTCGAGCTAAAAGTTGGGTGTTCGTTGTGAGGGAGCTACACACATGTCAAGGGAGTTCCGATGCATACATTAGCTACTGATTTGGAGTAATTTGGGTTTTTAAACATTTCATTCCATGTATCTTATTTTATTTCAGATTTTAATTCTTGATTTGATGCATGTGAGTGTTATGCTCTTAATTTCTAACCGATCGGTGTGAGGTTTTGGGTGCGTGACTTGTGTTGTTCCGATTGGACATCACAAGAATCCTTTTCATACCCACCTTATTGAGATTTCAATATGATTTGGACGCTATTATTCCATGCATAAGTACTGGACCTTGACAATACGATTGTTACGTCAAGGTTGGGTCCTTTAAGCATTGAAATAAAAGCTTAGGAATTAATCGAGATTCCAATTAACTCTAACCAAAGAATTACTCTAAACCTGAGATGAATCTCTATGAACAATGAACTTGATATGTGTGTAGTGAAATAACATTGACCCTATTATCTCATATTTATTTGTATGACACGTTCTACTCCGGGAGACCTACAAACTTTCGAACCCGAACCGGAGAGGATCCTACATCAACGAAACCGAGACATACAAGACCACACTTTGAAGGAGGAGACATCAAATCTTAAAATTCTTCTTGATCCTTCTTCTTCTTATGAAACCAAAGTTAAAACTGAACATAACTTGTATATCATGGATGAAAATAATAGAACACTAAAAGAACTAACCTCACCTGATGTTGATATCCAACCCACTTATATTCAATTACAAGGCGAGGCACCCAATTTTGAACTAAAATCTGGTTTAATTCATTTATTACCAAGATTTCATGGACTGCCTGGAGAAGATCCACATAAGCATTTAAAATAATTTCATACTGTGTGTTCAACCTTAAAACCTTCTAATGTGGATGAAGAACAAGTGAAGCTTAGGGCATTCCCATTTTCATTAGAAGACACTGCAAAAGATTGGTTATACTATGTCAATTCACCAATTAGGGGCTGGGAAGACATGAAACGCATTTTTCTTGAAAAATAATTCCCAGCCTCTCGAACTACAACTATAAGGAAAGAAATATGTGGTATAAGACAATCTCAAGGGGAAACATTACATGAATATTGGGAACGCTTTAAAAGGTTATGTTCAAGTTTCCCACACCACCAAATAAGTGATCAACTTTTAATTCAATATTTTTATGAAGGTTTGATTCCTATTGATCGAAATATGATGGCTGATGCTGCAGGTGGTGCATTGGTAGATAAGACCCCAATTGCTTCAAGAACCCTCATTGAGAACATGGCACAAAACACTCAACAATTCGGTACACGGTCCAGTGTTCCCATTCGAGGTGTCCATGAGGTGCAAAGTACTGAGTTTGAGAAGAAGGTGGACACGAAGTTTGAAGAGGTAAGTACCCTTCTACGACAACTTGCTCTCTCCCAAGGGAAATATCAATATCCTCCTCCCATCCATTGTGGAATATGCTCTTCTGACACCCACTATTCTGATCAATGTCCTCAATTGAGAGAAACTTCTGAGAGTTGTGAGGCAATATTTCCAGGACGCCCTTTTAACCAACCCTTTAGGCAAGAACCATACTATCCATCCAACCAAGGGTGGAAGGACAACCAAGCCTATAGGCAAGGGGGGGTATTCAAACCAACCTCAACAACAATAGAACCAATAGGGTCAGAGTAGTCATCCACCACCACCCAGAAATCCTCAACCACCCCAAAGGCCATTCTAACCACCCCCTCCAAAAACCGAGACTAGCCTAGAAGATATGATGAAGCAAATGGATGCCAATAATATACAATTCCAACAAACCACACAAGCAGCCATACAATACCTAAAGACCCAACTAGGCAAACTTGCCAACTCGGTGGGGGAAATCCAAAGTCATGGGTCGGGTAAACAACCATCTCAACCAGTATTAAACCCTAGGGATAAAGGAAATGTTAGTGCCATCACCCTTAGGAGTGGGACACAACTCAAAAGCCAAATGACCCCTCCATTAGAGTCCTCCCATCCAAAGGAAACCACCATCCCAACTGCTGAAAATGGTCCAAGAGAAGAAAACCATTTTCCTGAGAGAAGCCCTTCCAAAGGAAAGACTGTGGTTGTTGATGAGCCACCTATCCCAACCATTCCTCTTCCATTTTCTCAAAGGGCTTCCCAACCTAGGAAACAAAAAGAAACTGAACTTGATAAAGAAATCTTGGAGACTTTCAAAAAAGTGCAGGTTAACATTCCATTGATTGATGCCGTCAAGCAAATTCTGAGATATGCAAAGTTTCTGAAGGAGATGTGTACACACCGAAGGAGGCTTTGTGGTGATGAGAAGGTGAGCCTGGGGAGGAATGTTTCAGCATTGATAGAGCCATCACTTCCCACCAAGTGAAATGATCCTGGAACATTCTCGATTCCGTGCACCATAGGGGAGTATTCTTTCTCCAATGCTATGCTTGATTTGGGTGCTTCTATTAATGTGATGCCTCACTCCATATACTCTTCTTTGTAGGTCGGTGAACTAAAGCCCACATGAATAGTTGTCCTCACTGTCAAAGAATAGGGAATGTCTCTAAAAGAAATGAGATGCCCCAACAACCCTTACTCTTCCATGACATTTTTGATGTTTGGGTCATTGACTTTATGGGACCATTCCCCAATTCATTTGGGAACCTTTACATTCTTCTAGCAGTGGATTATGTTTCAAAGTGGGTAGAGACACGAGCCACGAGGACAGATGATTCCAAGACAGTTGTGAAATTTTTGAGAACCCAAATATTCTGTAGGTTTGGATTACCTAGGTTTATCATCAGTGATCAGGGTTCTCATTTCTGCAACCGCACAATGCAATCTCTTTTGCGCAGGTACGGGGTTGGGCATCGAGTGTCTACTGCTTATCACCCACAAACAAATGGTCAAGCCGAAGTATCAAATAGAGAGGTAAAACAGATTCTTGAGAAAACGGTTCAGCCAAACAGAAAAGAATGGAGTCTTAGACTCGATGATTCGTTATGGGCTTACCGTACAACATTCAAAACTCCAATTGGCATGTCACCCTATCGGCTAGTTTTTGGGAAGAGTTGTCACCTCACTGTTGAGGTAGATCACTGGGCCTACTGGGCTATTAAAAAATGAAATTCTAATCTTTCTAGTGCAGGTATTCAAAGGAAGTTGCAGATTCAAGAGTTGGAGGAAATGAGAAGAGATTCATATGAGAACTCCAGAATTTATAAAGAGCGAACCAAGGCTGCCCACGACCGTCTCATCCTTCATCGTCAATTCCACATCGGGCAGAAGGTCCTCCTCTACAATGCAAGGCTGAAGTTGCACCCTGGTAAGCTTCGTTCCCGTTGGTTTGGACCTTAAATTGTTACTAATGTCTCTCCATTTGGTGTTGTCCAGGTTCAAAATCAAGACACCAAGCAAACCTTCACTGTCAATGGTCAGAGGCTGAAGCACTTCCATGAAGCCATTCCGGAGTCCCCAATGGAGGAACTCCATGTTCAAGAAGCGGTCTATGAATAACACTCACCAGGTTTTATCCTTCCTTCCCACATTCTCTTTTATTACAGTGAGGACACTGCATTCTCTAGGTGTGGGGGGGGGGGGGTGGATACATTCCTGGGTTAGTTAAGATTTTTCACCATTTTCTCCTTTTGTTTTCTCTTTTTGGCCTTCTTTATGGTATTTTTATTTTTCCCCATCAACAATTTTGAAATTCCATGATGTGGAGACCATAAAGTGGGGAAAGTAAAAATACCATAACGAAGGCTAAAAATAATATTTGTATGAATTTAACATCAGGGAGTGATTTTTAGTGAATTGGTTTTCTGTCAATGATATAAATGGTCGTATCTATGTGAAACCTTTGAGATGATTGATGCCCATTGTGTGAGTAGTTTTTGAGAAAACTGTGTCACTAATATCTCCAAAATATTTTTCACCAAACCACAAAGTGTGATTATTTCTGACTTAATATAAGGTAAATATATGTTGGGTTAATATTTTTCAGCTTTAAATGATATTTCCGTACGTTCGTTCCTTATCCGATCTGTTTCATTACTGTACCAGATTGACCTATGCGTGTGTACCTAATGTCCGACTGTTGTACACCCTCAAAAAAAATTGTTGTGTCTTGGGAAGGTCAAAAACCACTCCTCCTCAACCTTTGATCTTGTTATAAATATTGCAATTAGTGTCGTGAGGAGATCAAACAAGGGTTGAGAGATGAGTGTGAGATTTGTTCCAATTGCAACTTCAAAAAAAAAAAATGAGGGGAGTGATGAAATGTGAAACATATGGGGATATCTAGGTCGGGAGCTTATGGTTTGACTTCTGGGAATGCTTAAATTAGTGGGTCTTGAAATATGATTGCAAAGGATGTAGGACATGTTTGGTGACAAAATCATTTAAGCTGAAAAATGTTAAAATAACATATATTTATTGGATAACAAGTGGAAAGAATAGCATGGAATGGTTTTCACACACACACATGGAGAGTTAGTGTCATGATTTAATTCTGAATTCCTTTCTCAATTGGGTATCATGAACCTTTTTGAATTTCTCTATGATATGATTTATGAGACATCCTTTTCTATTTTCACTAGGAAGAACTCCTTGGTGTGATTCGTGAATTGATCAATTTACTTTAAATAAAATTCCCTCAAATGATAAATCTTCATGATGTTGTAAATATATATATATATGCATCATTGCATTTGGATATGTGACCTTGCCCAGGAGTGCAAATGTTTACGTGTGGGGGTGTGATCGTACCACGATTCACTGTTTCATTTTCTCCCTTACATCACTGTGCTAAACATATTTTGTATTAAAAATTATAAAGATATGATCAAATTGTGCTTCATGTTTGATTCAATAATTTCGTGTTTATCACTGTTAAATAGGTCAATGATACGTGTTTTGAAAATTACAATGTAGGTGGAGGTGATTTGGAGGGCCCTTGATGAAGTGAAAGAAAAATGGGCCAAAATTGTATGGATCCTTGGACATCTATCTACTGTTTTGAATATTACACAAAATTCGTGCATCCAAATGGGCTGAAATTTTGTGGGCCTGTCCAAAATTCAATATGATACATTTCATATTAAGGAACCCAATCCGGATTCGGCTTGAATGGGGCCCATCCAAACAGATCTGTCCAAGCCACCGAATTTGGACCAAGTCAAATGCGGTGTTCTGTATTTTATCAATATCTTGAGCTCTAGTTGTCCAAACGGTGCCAAACTTTTGGTGGAGATAGTCAAGAGGTAGGGATACAACCTTTATATTTCTGTGTATGGGAGAATCCTACTGATATGGTCAGCAACCACATTCTCTGCTCCTTTTTTATCCCTAATTTCTAGATCAAATTCCTGAAGTAGGAGCATCCAGCGAATGAGACGTGGTTTGGCTTCTGATTTCTTTAGGAGATATCGGAGGGCTGCATGGTCTGAGAACACAACGAATTTGGACCCTAGAAGGTATGGCCTGAATTTATCCAAGTCAAACACAATGGAAAGAAATTATTTTTCAGTGGTGGTGTAGTTTGCTTGGGCAGGGTCCAAAGTACGTGAGGTAAAGGCAATGACATGTGGAGCTCGATCGACCCTTTGTGACAAGACTTCCCCAACTGCATAGTTAGAGGCGTCACACATGATCTCAAATGGTAAATCCCACCGAGGTGGTTGGATTAACAGGGGTGACGTGAGAATCCATTTTAACTTATTGAAAGCTTCCTCACATTTTTATCAAAATCAAATTCTTTTTCTTTTTGGAATAATCGGGAGAGGGGGAGTGAAATTTTACTAAAGTCACGAATGAAACGATGATAAAATCCAGCATGACCCAGGAAAGACTGCACATCCGGAACATTTTTAGGGAATGGTAGGGAGGAAATGATATCTACTTTTGATTTGTCCACTTGGATACCTTCCCCAGAAATGACATGTCCCAAAACTATGCCTTGTCGCACCATGAAATGACATTTCTCATAATTTAATACGAGATTCTTTTCAATACAGCGACGTAGGACAGAAGAAAGACTACTCAAACATTCATCAAAAGAGGATCCATAAATAGTAAAATCATCCATAAAAACTTCCATGCAATTCTCCAGGTAATCCGAAAAAATACTAACCATACATCTTTTGAAAGTACCTGGAGTATTGCACAGACCAAATGGCATCCTTCTATAAGCAAATGTACCAAAGGGGCAAGTAAAGGTTGTCTTTTCCTGATCCTCAGAGGCAATATGGATCTAAAAGTATCCAGAATACCCATCAAGGAAACAGTAATGGGACTTCCCTGCTAACCTCTCTAGCATCTGGTCAATGAATGGCAATGGGAAATGGTCCTTCCTAGTGTGTTGGTTTAGTCAGCGATAGTCTATACAGACACGCCAACTATTCTGCACACGAGTTGGAACCAATTCATTTTTTTCATTTTTAACTACAGTAAGGCCAGTTTTTTTAGGAACTACTTGAACGGGACTGACCCATTGGCTGTCAGAGATAGGGTAAATGATTCCAACAGCCAACAATTTTGTTACTTATTTTTTAACAACATCAAGTAGGTGTGGGGTTCATTCGACGTTGTGACTGCCTCACTGGTTTAGCCTCATCATTTAATAAAATATGATGTGTACAAATTGATGGGCTAATGCCAGGAATGTCAGCAAGTGTCCATCCCAAAGCTTGTTTATACTTCCTCAAAAGATCAAGCAGTCGCAATTCATGCTCAGGAGGGAGTGAACTAGCAATGATGACGGGCAACTTGTTTCCATTCTCAAGATATGAGTATTTTAAATCTTGAGGCAGTTGTTTCAGTTCCAATTCTGGGGGATTTTGGATTGTCAGAAGTGTGTGTGAAAGTGAGAAGTCACTGATCTCATCTAACTGCTCAATGGTAACATCCTCAGATGAGGAATGAGCTTTTACAAGCTTAGCAGTATCATCGATGGTCATGTGATCCTCTGTGTTCAAGAAATCATCAATTAACAAACATGCATGACATTTCTCTAGACCGCTACAACAATCAATGCATGATTCATTTCCAAGAATTTCTATCAAAGAGGAAAATTCAGAAAGGGGATTAGGGGAAACAAATGAAGTTATTTTTGGGGAAGGGAGTGCATCAATTGAATTTACCGAGAGAGAGGAATGTTCTTCTGAGGGGTGCTTCATGGCATCAAGGATGTTGAAATAGACTATGTCACCACCAAATTCCATAGATAATGTACCATTATGGACATTAATTATGGCTTTGGCAGTTTTCAAGAAAGGTCTCCCCAATATAATTGGGGCATGTCCATTCATCCTATCATCTTCCATTTTAAGCACGTAAAAATCAGCAGGAAAAATTAAATTTTGCACCCTCACAAGAACATCCTCTAACACACCGGAAGGGTGTGTCGTACTCCGATTTGCTAGCTGAACAACTATTCTTGTGGGCTTTAGTTCACCGACCTGAAAAGAAGATTATATGGAGTGAGGCATCACATTAATAGAAGCACCCAAATCAAGCATAGCATTGGAGAAAGAATACTCCCCTATGGTGCACGGAATCGAGAATGTTCCAGGATCATTGCACTTGGTGGGAAGTGATGGCTCTATCAATGCTGAAACATTCCTCCCCAGGCTCACCTTCTCATCACCACGAAGCCTCCTTTGGTGTGTACACATCTCCTTCAGAAACTTTGCATATCTCGGAATTTGCTTGACGACATCAATCAATGGAATGTTAAACTGAACTTTTTTGAAAGTCTCCAAGATTTCTTTATCAAGTTCAGTTTCTTTTTGTTTCCTAGGTTGGGAATCCCTTTGAGGAAATGGAAGAGGAATGGTTGGGATAGGTGGCTCATCAACAACCAGAGTCTTTCCTTTGAAAGGGCTTCTCTCAGGAAAATGGTTTTCTTCTCTTGGACCATTTTCAACAGTTGGGATGGTGGTTTCCTTTGGATGGGAGGACTCTAATGGAGGGGTCATTTTTCTTTTGAGTTGTGTCCCACTTCTAAGGGTGATGTCACTAACATTTCCTTTATCCCTAGGGATTACTACTAGTTGAGATGGTAGTTTACCCGACCCATGACTTTGGATTTCCCCCACCGAGTTGGCAAGTTGGCCTAGTTGGGTCTTTAGGTCTTGTATGGCTGCTTGTGTGGTTTGTTGTAATTGGATATTATTGGAAGTCATTTGCTTCATCATATCTTCTAGGCTAGGCTCGGTTTTTGGAGGGGGTGGTTGGAATGGCCTTTGGGGTGGTTGAGGCTTTCTGGGTGGTGGTGGATGACTACTCTGACCCTATTGGTTCCATTGCTGTTGAGGTTGGTTTGAATACCCCCCTTGCCTATAGGTTTGGTTGTCCTTCCACCCTTGGTTGGATGGATAGTATGGTTCTTGCCTAAAGGGTTGGTAAAAGGGGCGTCCTGGAAATATTGCCTCACAACTCTCAGAAGTTTCTCTCAATTGAGGACATTGGTCAGAATAGTGGGTGTCAGAAGAGCAGATTCCACAATGGATGGGAGGAGGATATTGATATTTCCCTTGGGAGAGAGAAAGTTGTTGTAGAAGGGTACTTACCTCTTCGAACTTCGTCTCCACCTTCTTCTCAAACTCAGTACTTTGCACCTCATGGACACCTCGAATGGGAACACTGGACCGTGTACCGAATTGTTGACTGTTCTGTGCCATGTTCTCAATGAGGGTTCTTGCAGCAATTGGGGTCTTATCTACCAATGCACCACCTGCAACAGCATCGATCATATTTCGATCAATAGGAATCAAACCTTCATAAAAATATTGAATTAAAAGTTGATCACTTATTTGGTGGTGTGGGCAACTTGAACATAACCTTTTAAAGCGTTCCCAATATTCATGTAATGTTTCCCCTTGATATTGTCTTATACCACATATTTCTTTCCTTATAGTTGCAGTTCGAGAGGCTGGGAAGTATTTTTCAAGAAAAAGGCGTTTCATGTCTGCCCATCCCCTAATTGGTGAATTGACATAGTATAACCAATCTTTTGCAGTGTCTTCTAATGAAAATGGGAATGCCCTAAGCTTCACTTGTTCTTCATCCACATTAGCAGGTTTTAAGGTTGAACACACAGTATGAAATTCTTTTAAATGCTTATGTGGATCTTTTCCAGTCAGTCCATGAAATCTTGGTAATAAATGAATTAAACCAGATTTTAGTTCAAAATTGGGTGCCTCGCCTTGTAATTGAATGTAAGTGGGTTGGATATCAAAATCAGGTGAGGTTAGTTCTTTTAGTGTTCTATTATTTTCAGCCATGATATACAAGTTATGTTCAGTTTTAACTTCGGTTTCAGAAGAAGAAGAAGGATCAAGAAGAATTTTAAGATTTGATGTCTCCTCCTTCAAAGTGTGGTCTTGTATGTCTCGGTTTCGTTGATGTAGGATCCTCTCCGACTCGAGTTCAAAAGTTTGTAGGTCTCCCGGAGTAGAACGCGTCATACAAAGAACCTACACAATAAGTAAATTAGAACACAAAAACAAATTCAAAGGTAGAAGATAAAACAAACAAATATTCACAAAAATTACAAAAAATTTATCAAAAACACGCACAAAAAACAAAGCGCTCCCCGGCAACGGCGCCAAAATTTGACCTTGCTGTCGTGACACGTCAAATTGATTATATTTTTAAGGTTTATTTATAGTCTAGGGAAGACCCTAGGTCGTCTCTCAAGGAGCGTTGTTAGGTTTAGAGTGTTTATTTTTAATAAAAATGACTAAGAGAGGGGGTGGTTTTGAAAACAGTTTAAAACAATGACTTAGTTGAAATAGCCTAAAAAAATGAGTGACCAAGTGGGTTTTGATAAATATGAGATAAAAGGGTCGATGTGATTTCACTACACACATATCAAGTTCATTGTTCATAGAGATTCATCTCAGGTTTAGAGTAATTCTTTGGTTGGAGTTAATTGGAATCCCGATTAATTCCTAAGCTTTTATTTCAATGCTTAAAGGACCCAACCTTGACGTAACAATCGTATTGTCAAGTTCCAGTACTTATGCATGGAATAAGAGCTTCAAAATCATATTGAAATCTCAATAAGGTGGGTATGAAAAGGATTCTTGTGATGTCCAATCGGAACAACACAAGTCACGCACTCAAAACCTCACACCGATCGGTTAGAAATTAAGAGCATAACACTCACATGCATCAAATCAAGCATCCAAATCTGAAATAAAATAAGATAAATGGAATGAAATGTTTAAAAACCAAAATTAATCCAAACCAGTAGCTAATGTATGCATCGGAACTCCCTTGACATGTGTGTAGCTCCCTCACAACGAACACCCAACTTTTAGCTCGACATCGGGAGGAGGAGGAAGCTCGGGTTGAACTCCTTCTTCATTGTTGATCCCCCTATGAGGATAGGGGCCTCCAGAACCTCCAAGGTGATTAGGAGACTCTTCTAGGACTCCAAATTGGCATCACTTCACTCCTTGGACGAACTTACAAATGAGGAGCCCAAGGTGTCCTTTTATAGGAAATGTGGGAGGTGGTTTTGAGAACCCAAATATTCTGTAGGTTTGGATTACCTAGGTTTATCATCAGTGATCAGGGTTCTCATTTCTGCAACCGCACAATGCAATCTCTTTTGCGCAGGTACGGGGTTGGGCATCAAGTGTCTACTGCTTATCACCCACAAACAAATGGTCAAGCCGAAGTATCAAATAGAGAGGTAAAACAGATTCTTGAGAAAACGGTTCAGCCAAACAGAAAAGACTGGAGTCTTAGACTTGATGATTCGTTATGGGCTTACCGTACTGCATTCAAAAATCCAATTGGCATGTCACCATATCGGCTAGTTTTTGGTAAGACTTGTCACCTCCCTATTGAGGTAGAGCACCGGGCCTACTGGGATATTAAACAATGCAATTCTAATCTTTCTGGTGCAGGTATTCAAAGGAAGTTGCAGATTCAGGAGTTGGAGGAAATGAGAAGAGATTCATATGAGAACTCCCAAATTTATAAAGAGCAGACCAAGGCTGCCCACGACCGTCTCATCCTTCATCATCAATTCCACATCGGGCAGAAGGTCCTCCTCTACAATGCAAGGCTGAAGTTGCACCCTGGTAAGCTTCGTTCCCATTGGTTTGGACCTTAGATTGTTACTAATGTCTCTCCATTTGGTGTTGTCCAGGATCAAAATGAAGACACCAAGAAAACCTTCACTGTCAATGGGCAGCGGCTGAAGCACTTCCATGAAGCCATTCTAGAGTCCCCAATGGAGGAACTCCATGTTCAAGAAGCGGTCTATGAATAACACTCACCAGGTTTTATCCTTCCTTCCCACAGTCTCTTTTATTACAGTGAGGAAACTGCATTCTCTAGGTGTGGGGGGGGGGGGTGGATACATTTCTGGGTTAGCTAGGATTTTTCACCATTTTCTCCTTTTGTTTTCTCTTTTTGGCCTTCTTTATGGTATTTTTATTTTTCCCCATCAACAATTTCGAAATTCCATGATGTGGCGACCATAAAGCGGGGAAAGTAAAAATACCATAACGAAGGCTAAAAAGAATATTTGTATGAATTTAACATCAGGGAGTGATTTTTAGTGAATTAGTTTTCTGTCAATTATATAAATGGTCGTATCTATGTGAAACCTTTGAGATGATTGATGCCCATTGTTTGAGTAGTTTTTGAGAAAACTGTGTCACTAATATCTCCAAATTTTTTTTTCACCAAACCACAAAGTGTGATTATTTCTTACTTAATATAAGGTAAATATATGTTGGGTTAATATTTTTCAGCTTTAAATGATATTTCCATACGTTCGTTCCTTATCCGATCTGTTTCATTACTGTACCAAATTGACCTATGCGTGTGTACCTAATGTCCGACTGTTGTACGCCCTCAAAAAAAAATGTTGTGTCTTGGGCAGGTAAAAAACCACTCCTCCTCAACCTTCTATCTTGTTATAACTATTGCAATTAGTGTCGTGAGGAGATCAAACAAGGGTTGAGAGATGAGTGTGAGAATTGTTCCAATTGCAACTTAAAAAATAAATAAATGAGGGGAGTGATGAAATGTGAAACATATGGGGATATCTAGGTCGGGAGATTATGGTTTGACTTCTGGGAATGCTTAAATGAGTGGGTCTTGAAATATGATTGCAAAGGATGTAGGACAGGTTCGGTGACAAAATGATTTAAGCTGAAAAATGTTAAAATAACATATATTTATTGGATAGCAAGTGGAAAGAATAGCATGGAATGGTTTTCACACACACACATGGAGAGTTAGTGTCATGATTTACTTCTGAATTCCTTTCTCAATTGGGTATCATCAACCTTTTTGAATTTCGCTATGATATGATTTATGAGACATCCTTTTCTATTTTCACTAGGAAGAACTCTTTGGTGTGATTCGTGCATTGATCAATTTACTTTAAATAAAGTTCCCTCAAATGATAAATCTTCATGATGTTGTAAATATATATATATATGCATCGTTGTATTTGGATATGTGACCTTGCCCAGGAGTGAAAATGTTTAGGTGTGGGGGTGTGATCGTACCACGATTCACTGTTTCATTTTCACCCTTACATCGCTGTGCTAAACATATTTTGTATTAAAATTTATAAAAATATTATAAAATTGTGCTTCATTTTTGATTCAATAATTTTGTGTTTATCACTGTTAAATAGGTCAATGATACTTGTTTTGAAAATTACAATATAGGTGGAGGTGATTTGGAGGGCCCTTGATGAAGTGAAAGAAAAATGGGCCAAAATTGCATGGATCCATGGACATCTGTCCACTGTTTTGAATATTACACAAAATCCGTGAATCAAAATGGGCTTAAATTTTGTGGGCCTGTCCAAAATTTAATATGATACATTTCATATTAAGGAACACAATCCTGATTCGGCTTTCATGTGGCCCATCCGAACTGATCTGTCCAAGCCACCGAATTTGGACCAAGTCAAATGCGGTGTTCTGTATTTTATCAATACCTTGAGATCTAGTTGTCCAAACGGGGCAAAACTTTCGGTGGAGACAGTCAAGAGGTAGGGCTACAACGTTTTTATTTTCTCCAAAGCGAGATAAGACTTTCTGAAGGCCGAAACACATCGTTCAAGTGAATTGATGAAATCTGTGTGCCCAAAACCACCTCCCACATTTCCTATAAAAGGACACCTTGGGCTCCTCATTTGTAAGTTCGTCCAAGGAGTGAAGTGATGCCAATTTGGAGTCCTAGAAGAGTCTCCTAATCACCTTGGAGGTTCTGGAGGCCCCTATCCTCATAGGGGGATCAACAATGAAGAAGGAGTTCAACCCGAGCTTCCTCCTCCTCCCGATGTCGAGCTAAAAGTTGGGTGTTCGTTGTGAGGGAGCTACACACATGTCAAGGGAGTTCCGATGCATACATTAGCTACTGGTTTGGAGTAATTTTGGTGTTTAAACATTTCATTCCATTTATCTTATTTTATTTCAGATTTGGATGCTTGATTTGATGCATGTGAGTGTTATGCTCTTAATTTCTAACCGATCGGTGTGAGGTTTTGAGTGCGTGACTTGTGTTGTTCCGATTGGACATCACAAGAATCCTTTTCATACCCACCTTATTGAGATTTCAATATGATTTTGAAGCTCTTATTCCATGCATAAGTACTGGAACTTGACAATACGATTGTTACGTCAAGGTTGGGTCCTTTAAGCATTGAAATAAAAGCTTAGGAATTAATCGGGATTCCAATTAACTCCAACCAAAGAATTACTCTAAACCTGGGATGAATCTCTATGAACAATGAACTTGATATGTGTGTAGTAAAATCACATCGACCCTTTTATCTTATATTTTTCAAAATCCACTTGGTCACTCAATTTTTAAGCCATTTCAAATAAGTCATTGTTTTAAACTCTTTTCAAAACCACCCCCTCTCTTAGTCATTTTTATTAAAAATACACACTCTAAACCTACCAACGCTCCTTGAGAGACGACCTAGGGTCTACCCTAGACTATAAATAAACCTTAAAAACATAATCAATTTGACGTGTCACGACAGCACGGTCAATTACCTTATCCTATGTGGGCATAGTCTCCCCACATGCTTACCCAAGGCCCTCGCTACTAGTCAGCAGCCTCTAGCATTTGGGAAGATGCACTTGAGGTTTTTTGGTGCACCGTCTTGGGGCCCAGTTCAGTGGCACTCAGGACAGGATGCTACAAAGTGGTATCAAAGGAGGTCATTTTCCTTTTTCCTTACTATTTGGGTTATATAGGAGACCAGGACATAGAAATTTGGAATGTACTATGTGCTTGGACGTAGCTAACCCATGTACAGGGGAAACCCAAATTTCTTGGGTTTGGGATTTTAGTTGTTGATTATGTCATTTATTTTTTACACGACTTCAACATTGGGTGACATACTTGTTTTTTGCTATTACTGATATTGGTATTATTGAGATGATGATTTTGACTATTATAACACAATGACATGAGGGCATTGCATTTACATGCACCATATTAGGCACCATAGGGATTACAATGACATGAATATTACCTTGTCATATCTACTTTCAGCGTGCATGTGCCTGTTGAGTGTTGTTGTCTTTAGTTGTAATATCTTGCAGTACTTATTAGTTATAAATATAAAATGTGTATATGTCTTAATGATTCATCTAATACCTTTTCTCTTTCTATTTAGACTCGACTCTCGGAGTGGGTTGTCTGCTGTGTAAAACTCAGAGGTAGGCCATGCACCTACCCTCTTTTTTTAATTGCTTTCCTAACATGTTATGTCATGTTCAGGGAGGCCTCGCACATGCCCTTTTTTCCTTACTACTCCTTTACTTTTTTACCTCTTCTGCAATAGAATCTAGTCTAAGACGTGCGTTTGGAAATTGTAGAGCAATGCCACCGTGACGTCTTCATGCCATACGCCGAGAGCGTAGTGATGAGCACATTCTGAAGTTAGTGGGTCGATAACCACCTATAACGATTCATGTAGAACCACCTGTAGTGCCTCCTGTAGCACATCCTCCTAATCTTCCTTTGGGCACTGACGCCCAGTTCAAGGATAATCTTCTCAGGTTCATACAGTCAGTTCGGAGTGTTCCCAGGCCTGCCCTGACTATGGTAGAGCTTACGCAGGATTTTTTGTGACAACATCCTCCCACTTTCTTGGGGGATGGTGGTCCCAATGCTACAGAGTCATGGATAGAAGCCATGAAATCCATCTTTGATCATCTTGAGATGCTTCTAGAGTGGAGGGTCAAACTTGTTGTCTTTATGCTTCATGACCCTGCCAAGCGTTGGCAGGATGTCATTTCTCAGGAAGAGCAACCTCGAGACATGTCTTGGGAAGACTTCCAGATAGCTTTCTATGATCACTTCTTTCCGCAGACTCTAAAAGAAGATCATTCCAGAGAGTTCTTATATCTTTAGTAGGGATCTATGACAGTGTTAGAGTATTTTAATTGTTTCACTGAGCTCCAGCATTTTTCTCTATCTCTGAGGGGTGACGCACAGACGATTGCAAGATGTTTTGAGGATGTACTGGGATATCCTATCCACTCACAGGTGAAAGTATTTAATTTTTAGACCATTATAGAGATCGTGAATCAGTCCCTAATTATGGAATGGAATATTAGGGAAGCTGATCCTATGTGCCAGGGTGATTCAGTTTCGAAGCAGGGTAATGGTTCTTCAGGCAGTAAGAAGCTCCATTTCGAGGGTGAAAATATGGGAAATGCTATACAAATGATGTGTACCGACAACACTATCATATGTCATCAATGTGGAAAGATCATCCATACGAAACCCCAATATATGCAGAACCCGATTGAGTGCCGATCTTACGACAAGATGGGCAAGCTTTATCATTTCTGCTATTCTTTTCCTTCAGCATCCAGTGGAATAGGATATGTGCTAGATCCTCCATCAGGTATGGAATCTACGACTCCATGTTAGGATGAGATTATATTTTCCACTGGTCAATCAGGCCGAGGTAGTGGAATCTGTGGCTGAGGAAACCAAGTTCCAGAACACCAGCGTCAGTAGAGTGGACTTGTTCAGACTAGTCAGGTGGCACCTTAGGGTCGATGATCCATTCATATGTATAAAGTGAAACTATCATTAGTGGATTAGATTCTAGGGCCCTATATAATTAGAGGTACTATCCCTATAACCTCTACTTTAGTTTCTTCCATTTTTTATACTGGTTCTTCAAACTCTTTCATATCTGTTGCAACTATTGAGATTTTAGGTCTAGTCATCGATTACTTCTGCGGCGTTATGTCTCTAGACACACCTTTGGGGGTCAGAACAGAGGGAATATGACATTGCCAGGAGTTCCCCATTGATATAGGTGATTACCATTTCTTCTGAATTTTTTTCGTCCTCGAGATGACCAACTTTGATGTCATTATCGGTATGGACTGACTCGTCCTTTATCACGCCCATGTGGATTGCTATCTCTATCGAGTGTCTTTCACAACACCTGAGGGAAACACATATATACACAAGGGAGAATGGGATATCTAGGAAGATTGATCTAGACCTAAGCGTTCTGGTCTAAGTAAAGTGACAAATCAACTGACAAGTCACTTTATGAGTGATCAGGGACTGCAGTAAGTGAAATTCCCTCATGTTGTGGAAAATTTTAGGGACATATTCCCTGATGATTTTTCCAACTTACCACATGTGAGGGAAGTTGAGTTCACTATCGAGTTAGTGTCAGGTGCGACACCAGTGTCCTTTCCTCCTTATAGGATGACACCAACAGAGCTACATGAACTCAAGAAGCAGGTTGAAGATCTTGAGGCGAAGGGTTTCATCAGACCTAGTACATCATCATGGGGTTCACTAGTACTTTTTTCCAAGAAGATAGATGATACCCTCAGATTGTGTGTAGATTACCGTTGACTCAACCAGCTTACGGTGAAGAATCGATATCTGTTTCCTTGTATAGACGACCTCTTCGAACAACTTCGAGGGGAAATTGTTTTCTCCAAGATCGATATGAGGTTGGGATATCATTAGGTGCATGTGCGAACATTGGATATACCATGTACAACTTTCTAAAGTAGGTACGACTTGTATGAGTTATTGGTTATGCCGTTCGGTCTGATTAACAAGACAACAATTTTCATGGCTCTGATGAATTGATTTTTCCACCGGTACCTTGATTCCTTTGTGGCAGTCTTCATAGAAGATATATTGGTGTATTCATGCTCCAAACACGACCATGAAACCCATATTTAGATCGTGCTGAGTACCCTGAGAGAGCACCATCTATATGAAAAGATGAGTAAATGCCACTTTTGGATCAATAAGGTTCACTTATTGGGTCATATCATATCTGAGGCTGGTGTATCAATTGACCTAGAAAAAGTGAGTGCAATAGTTTCCTAGGAGTAGCACAAGAGTGTGTTTGACATACACAACTTATTAGGTTTGGATGGCTATTAGAGACATTTCATCCAGGATTTATTCCACTTAGTAGCGCCTCTTACAACCTTGACTAAGAAGGGTGTGCGGTTCATCTGGTAGGAATTTTGTGAGAAATATTTTCAGGAGTTAAAGGGAAGACTCACGATAGCTCCGATCCTGATTCTACCTGAGCCAGACCGAAGTTATACTGATTATTGTGATGCTTTAGGAGTTGGACTGGGTGCAGTCCTGATGCAGGGTTATCGAGTCGTGCCTTATGGATCCCGCCAGCTGATTCCCCACGAGCAGAACTATCCTACACATGATCTCAAATTGGAAGTTGTGGTTCATTCTCTATACTTTTGGAGACACTACTTGTTGGTATAAAGGTTCTTCGTTTACACGGATCATAAAATCTTGAAATATATCTCCACACAGTGGGACTTAAATTTGAGGCAGTATAGGTGGGTCAAATACCTGCAGTCATTCGACTTTTAACTTGCTTATACCCCCGGAAAGGGTAATGTTGTGGATGATGCTTTGAGATGAAATACATAGACACAATCCATCCAAGTATCCAACAGTGAATGAAAAATTATGGTTTTGTTTTCTGAGATGCATCTGGAGGTTCAGAAGTAGTGCATACAACTAGTTATAGCACCTCTCACAGTGAAATCCTCTCTTTTGGAGTGAGTCTTCATACAACAGTTATCTGATCTAGAGGGGTTTATTTTGAGGGAAAACATCACATGAGAGAACCCACCCCCTGGTTGGATTGTTGATAGTAGCGAAACTCTACTCTATTGTGGCCATGTATGGCTCCCTTCTGATATCCATGAAGAGCTAATGAGAGAATATCATGCCTCTGTTTGGGAATTTCATCATGGAATTACCAAGATGTATAGATATATGCATCTTCAGTACTGGTGGCCAGGTATGAAGAAGAAAATAGCGGGTTTCATTACCCGGTGCTCTACTCATCAGTAGGTGAAGGTAGAGCACCGACGACTAGATAGGCTCTTATAGCCTCTGTCCATTCCTGATTGGAAATGGAATGAAATCACCATGTATTTCATTACAGGCTTGTCAATATCTCATCAAGTTAGCAATACAGTATGGGTGATCGTCGATAGGTTGACCAAAGTTGCACACTTCCTACCTATCCAGGAGACCTTCTCTATTGATGAGTTAGGGATGCTTTATATTTGGGAGATAGTTCAACTTCATGGCATGCCCCATTTTATCATGTCGGATCGAGACTCCCATTTTACATCACGACTCTGTCAAGGGTTGTAGAAGACACTAGGTTTGTGGTGCTTTTGAGTAGTGCATATCACCCCAGACTGATGAGCTGTCCGAGCGAACCATTTGGGTGTTAGAGGATATGTTGCAGGCCTATATCTTTGATTTTGGAGGTTCTTGGGAGAAACATATTCCTCTAGTTGGTTTTTCTTATAATAACAGTATCCAGGAAACAGTTAAAATGGATCCATATGAGGCCCTTTATGGTAGACCGTTCCATTCACCTCTATGCTGGCTCAAGCAGGTGAGGTAGTTATTTTGGGTCCTCATCTCGTTCAGGAGACTTCTGGGAATGTTTAGCTAATTCAGAATCATATTTTTATAGCTCAGTCTAGACATAAGTCTTATATCGATTGTTATCGTAGACCCTTGGAGTTTGAGGTGGGACATCGGGTATTTCTGCGAGTTTCACCAAGGTTGGGTTATAAGCGAATCTGGATACATGAAAAGTTATCATCAAGATATGTTGGGCCGTTCAAGATAATGGAGAGAATTGGGTCGGTAACCTATCAATTGTTGTTACCTTAAAGGTACCATGTCATGCATGATGTTTTCCACATATCTCAGCTTTGAAAATATCATCCAGACCTATTTCATTCATTTAGTCCTAATGACATTGAGCTTGAGGCAGATGTATCCTTCGAGGAGTGTCTAATTCGTATCGTCGACCGTAGCATGAAGGTTCTACAAGGCAAGTTAGTTCCTTTGGTCCAAGTGTTATGGAAACACAGACATGTTCAAGACGAGACTTGGGAGTGGGAGACTGATGTGTATGCTCAGTGTCTAGAACTTTTCTCAGATGACATTCCCCTACCCTCGAAAGGGAAACTTGGGGACAAGTTTTATTAAGGAGGGGAGGTTGTAACGTCCCAGTTTTAACCAAGGTATAGACTGTTTAATTTTAAGTCCTTTTCCTTAAAGCGAACCTGGGGGTGCTCCCATGCGGCCTATTGTGGGTCCCGGACGACTATTAATTTATTTAAATGGTTGCGTGATATTTATGTAAAATAATACATCGTGCACCAACGCAATGTTTTGGGTTAAAAATAATTAAAATGATTAAAGAGGAATAAAAAGAATTTTAATAAAATTAAAATAAACGAAAAAGTGATAAAAATAAATAATAAAATAAAAGTGGTTGGAGAAAAGTGAAAATAATTAAAATGGGATTAACCTATTTTTATAATCATTTTTCCTTTCTCCCTCCCTTTTTATTTTTATTATTTTATTTTATATTTATCCCCCCTTATTTATTTATTTCTTTTTCTTTTTCTTCTCTCCTACTCTCTTCTCTCCCTATCCCCTATGTGCATCGTGCCCCTCCCCTGGCCAGGTGGTACGCCACCCCCTCCTCCTTTAGATCAACACTTCACCTCTATCTCTTCTCCATTTTCAATGTCGTTAGAAGCGCAATTAAGCTCGCAGTAATTCTAATATTCTGCACTAAGAATCATTGAGTTTCATTCACTCTCCGTCGTTCAATCTGCCATGGAAGTTTTTTACCAAAAATTGGGTTTTTTTTAAAATTCTATGTTTTCTTCCATTTTAGGTCAAATCAAAGGTTTCTGTAGAGCGTGAGATATACTATAACTATGAGGTAGGGCATCTATGATATTTCTTGTCATTTCATTACTTTATTCAATTTTCACCATTGTGCTTCTTGTCGATGTCTATCGGTGAATCTCAAATAATTTATATTAATTTAATTAAATTATTTATCCTTGATCTTTGTGACCTCTTTTTAGGGAGAACCCCTTCCTAGGTTGTTTCCATGCCGTTGAACACCCCTTTGGGTGTGATAATATAATGGGCCTATTTACAGTTATCCTTCATCCTTTAAATTATCAATTGTGTGTGCACATGTAATAAATTTAGGTTGAGATTTTGAATTGAATAAAATTATATAGGGTGAATTGTTTTGCCTAAATAATTCTGGTTATAAGAATTATCATGCCTTGTTTTATTAAATGTCATTTCCTCTACTTATACTGATAAATTCCATGTTTTGTTAAACTTTGAGTTATGACGTAGACATTAAATGGTTTCCTAAATGGATGCAATTATGAATGATTCTCTATGATATATATATATATATATATATATATATATATATATTCCTCTCTTGTTATATTAAATAAACTTGGGCCAAGGAGAGAACATGGGTTCCATATTAAGAAACCACAATTGGACTCTCCATACTTGATAGGTTACAACACAACGTGCCGGTAAAGAGATGTTTAGGCTCTCTAAGCAAGGGCTTTCCCTGAGCTTTTTACTATACTAATGGGTGACATCGATTCCCTAAGGGGCAACTGAGGACAGATCCATTGGAATGGATTTTCCAAGCCTCAGCTAATACTTGGTCCCTTAATTGTGATACCCATGACGAACTCATAGTTACCATCCATGATAGATACTTGGAATTTAGAAAGGATCACCTTGGTTGAGATCGTGGCATTGGATGTAATTGATTGGATGTACCAAGTGATGCCTTCGGGACGGGCTCATACTCCACCTCTAAAATTTTCAATTTTAATATAAATGCGTGAGATGTTTTTATTGATACTGAATATAGTTTCCTTATTCTTTGTGATACCTCTTTTGTGCCAGGTTTGACTTATATATTAGACCCCAAGCCAAAGCAAAAGCTTAGGGGTGTGATCTTTTCTTTGGTCTGTAATATTACTTTGGCCTTGCTAAATATATATATTCTAATTTACTAGGTATCTCATTCAGACTTCTGGATTAGGCCGAAGCAGGTGGTATGGGATAGGTGTCCTCTTGGGAACTCAGACCAAGTTACAATTGTTTTTATTTATTCAAGTTACTTTCATTTATTTTATATATATGGTACACTTTTATTTTTATACAACACAATATGGAAAGGTCTAGACACTGTGGGTGCCGGCCTACTGAGATTATATCTCACACCTTGTTCGGGTGCCATTTGGTACCCGGGTAGACTTTATGTTTGTAGGTATGAATTCAGGGAAGTGTGCCACTTCCAATTCTTGATTTCTTTGCTATTTTGGATGGAACTTGGGGGCAGAGGATCGAGCCTATACTCGGGATGCTGTGTGGCAGTTTTTGGTCTTTTGGTAGTTTTTGTCAGCATGTTGTCTATGCTTGTACCATGTATCCCCAAATTTTTATTATTTACATTTGGAATAATACATTGAAATCATCTTGGTAATTGTTATGATTGTTCAGCTTCCAGAGTTATTATTTATTTTGTTGGGTCATTTATCTACTTCTATTGTTTTCTGCTTACTCTTAATGTTTCTGCTACTTGTATATATTTTTTTCTATTTTATATCGTCTTATCCTATGAGGGAATAGTCTCCTCATGGACTTACTTAAGGCCCTTGATGCTAGTCGTCAACCTCTAGTGTTTGGGGAGATGCACTTGAGGTCTTATGGTCCACCATCTCAGGGCTCGGTTCAGTGGAACTCGGGGAAGGATACTATAGTGGTCATTGGGGGATTTGTTTGCACTGATATAACCTGAGTTATAGAACCCTTTCTAATATACCAATATTTTAAAAAGGAAAAAACTATGTTCGATAACATACATGATACACAATAATGAGCTTATATTTTTCATGTATTTACAAATTCAAATTATGGTTTAGATTAGTTTTAAAATTTTAATTGGTTAATTTTTATTTAAAATAATCCAATTAAGTTTTTTTAAATGGATTTTATATTTGAACATAGTATAAAAACATTTTATATTTTAAAAGGGAATTTTTTTCTTCTGAAAAACCATTTTTCATTTCATTTTTCTGATTTAATTTTAAATTAAATTATGCCATTTTATTTTAATTTTGAAAAAATGGATTATATATTTGGAATCAATGGGTTAAAATTTAGTAAATAGGTCACTTTTATGTTCATTCAATATGAATATTAACCTTAGTATTTTTTACCATGGCAAAGGGTAAATTGATTAATTAAAGTTTAAAAATAAAATGATAAGCGCTGTAAAATTACCATAAAACTTGATTAAATTTTATTGAATGATTATATCTCATCCATAATCATAAAAGGTCAAATTTATGACCTTTTTATGCCACTTGTATGATATCAATCCCTTTATAATATTTTATTTAAAGAAATTCCAAACATGTCACACTCTTGTTTTTAATAAGTGTAATATTTTTAATATGGTGTTATCTAGGGGATATGTTTGAATATAAATAGTATTTTAAAATATAAAATATTTATCTGCATCAAGGTATTTTTTTTTAATTTTTAGGGAAGAAATTATTACCTTAAATTCTTTCATAACACTGATACATTAATTATTTAATTATTGGAAAAATCAAATAAATGATATTAAAAATATTAAAATAAATGTAATTTGAGATAAATAATGTGATCAATGAATATTATAGATGACCATGATATGTTTTGGATATTATAAAATATTTTTTCTGAATTTTATATTTTTTATAGATATTATTAAAGTCAAAATAATTAATAGTTCTAAAAATTGATATTATGGATATTTTATAGTAAATATTATTTTATTAAATGATATAAAATTCCAAAAAATATTAAATTAGGAAAAGTGATTAGGATAAGTTTTTAAATATCAAATATGGTTTATTTATGGATTTTTTTTTTCATTTTATAGTAACTATATTAACCCTTAAAGAGTAAAAATCCATGTCGTCATGATAAAAGTTAAAGAGGTTAAATAAGGGTTAAAACCAAAAGACAAGGGTATAAATAGAGTCAAAACTTATATAATTTTTATTTTATGAGTTTATTTTTATAAATAATCATCTTATATTATATATAAATTACTTTGAAGAAATTTTGAATTAAATATTAATTTATATTAATTTATTATTTTGAGAACGTCCAAGAGTGCCCCTCTCCTCTCTTATAAAAGGGAACCTATTCTTCTCAATTATAAACACTTCATAACTCATTTGGTTCAGCCAAGACCTACCCAAATACATTTATATAATCCATCCAAACATTATGGAGGTCTTTTTTTAGGCATAATACCAATTTTAGAGGCCTTAAGGTGTTAAAAAAAGGAAGTTTTCCAAAGAAAATGTATAGTTTTTATTTGCATGTTTTGGTTTTGTTTCTTCTTCCACATACCTCAAAACTTATTCAACCATGATAAAATAATAAATATAATATCCTCCATATACTTATATGTTATTATGTTAGCAGCATAACCTATATCTATCTCCTCTTCCATCAAATGAGAAAAGTTTTCATCGTCTGTGCGTATGGCAGACTACCGCCTTACGAACTGATTTAATACATTTTCCATAATCGTCTCCCAATAATGGTTATAATGATGTAATTAATGTTTATATATGAAATATTTATCATTATAAAAAGATAATATATCATTTAAATTCTTACCTTTCCATGCACAGAAAAATGACAACGTCATGCGAGGCTGGACAATGGGGGTTTATAGGCCGCATAGTTTGAGGAAACCATGAGAGAGGAGGTGCATAACCATGCTATTAGATCTACAATTTTGATTATGGAGAATCGCATGATTTGTTAATGGTTAGTAAACAATGTGAGTAAACCATGTTCTATGCCCCTATGCTACAGGTGCCCATGCACGGTTTGCATACGATTTGGAAATCTGTGCGTATAAACTAGGTGACCCCTGTAATTTTAGAAAATTTAATAATTTTAAAATAAAATAAATTATTTTATAAACCAATTTTATTTTCTTTCAACTAACAGTAAGGTGACACCTTTGAATCTCTCAAAGGTTATTTTTCTAGGATTTGAGCTTGATCCTCCATTCGATATCCAAATCAATGGTTGTTCGTCTCATTGAATCCATAATAGTAAAACCTTGATTCCTTTTTATCTATTATATGTTATTATAGATATATATTAAACCATTTGGATTGAGGATCATCTACCATAATTTCAATTTCTCCATTCTCTCTTTATATTTCTCCTGATCTGGGTTTAATTAGGAGTTGATACTGGATGAGCACTCGACCAACGAGCTAAGGTGGGTGTTCTATACTTTTACCATTGGTTTTGGTGATTTATTAGGCTACATTTCATTATTCCACCCATTATAATTTTTGGCGCGACCCCAGAATTGAACTTATTAATTAAATTAGATGTAATCATACCTATTAGGTATGCCCTTAAGTTCCATTGTGATGTGATGGTAGTCATTTCCCAACCCATGGACACCCATGGGGCATGCATCATGAAAATACCTTGATGTTTTTTTGGTTAAACCACCCAAGGGATGAGTTATCATTATTTTATATGTGTAGGAATCCCTATTATAACTAAATGGAGTTGAATTACTTATTTTGGATATGTCTTGACTCCTTGCTTTAAGTTATATTGATATGCCATGTTTAAATTGGTTTGAATGGTGTGTGATAATTCTAAAAAATGAGTGGGTAAACTCCTTGGTTGCTTTTAGTTGAATTGGGTGTTATGAGTGGGTATACTCATAATGTTAATTGAATGTTAAATGGTAATGTGAATGGGTATACTAACATAGTTAGAAATGAAAAATGGTATGAATGTTAAATGTATGAATATATTCCTTGGAAATGTTCTTTGGATAGAGAACATGGCAGTGGAAACATTGGTTAGAGATGATCCTTGGATCTTGATTACATGGGATTCCATGGGATTTTCTAACCCTTGGATTAGACATGCTTGGACTCACATAAGACGTGTCCGATATGACATGCACCTAGGATTCCAACCAGTTCCTAATTGAGTTTCCATCGAGATGCTCCTAGGACTCGACGGTCTTTGACACCTTGGATCTCGACCTACATGGTATGAAACATTGTTTATACATCATGATCGTGGTTTTTATGACATTTTTGGATGAACTAATCAACCGTTATTGAAACGAAACTTGGGTTTATATGGCAAGGTCGTGCTGGTATGACATGTTTAACTGAATGAAAAGGCTGTGTTATTTATTTATGCATTGCTTGTAGATGCCTTATTATAGGATCTTAAACATGTTGTGTAGGGAGACTTGTATATGCTATGTTAGTGTTTTAGTTTTAGTAGATACAATCCATGGGAATTTTTGCTCACTTTTACTGCACACTATAAATCATATTATACTGCACAACCATGATTGAAACGAAACTTGGGTTTATATGGAAAGGTCGTACTGGTATGACATGTTTAACTAAATGGAAAGGTTGTGTTATTTATTTATGCATTGCTTGTAGATGCCTTATTATAGGATCTTAAACATGTTGTGTAGGGAGACTTGTAGATTCTATGTTAGTGTTTTAGTTTTAGTAGATACAATCCATGGGAATTTTTGCTCACTTTTACTACACACTATAAATCATATTATACTGCACAACTTGGATTAGTATTGAACTTTGGGTGATTGCCTAACGGGATCGTATCTCAAACCATGTTTGAGTATTGATGGGTACCCGAACAGACTGTTAGTATGCAAGTAGTGGCAAGGGAGGGATCCCATAATACCAGGGTTTACTTTTTTACCATGCTTGGTGCAGGGAAGCACGAGACTGAGTTGATTCTCGTGATGCTATTTGGAGATAGAACCTTTTGTTATTTTTTTCATTTTGGATACATGTATTGTAATACTTTTTTGTGTACCTATTTTTCCTATTTTTTAGACATATGACATGTATCATCATCATCATCATCATCATCATCTGTGTATGAGATTGCTTCTAGATTCATTATATATTCATGTCCTGTTTACTTATTAGTTGTCTGCATGTTGTATCTGCTACCTCTATTGGTATATTATTGATATTATACTATGTATACTCTGGTAATGAGGGAATAGTCTCACCACTGATATACCTAGTCCCTCACTTCTAGTCGACAACCTTTTGCAGTTAAGGATATGCGCTTGAGGCCTTATGAGCCACCGGGTTTGGGGCATTATTGAGTGGCATCTAGGTCTGGGACATTACAAAGTGGTATCAAAGCCATATTTTCTGGTTTGATTTACTTTTTGGAAACAATAGATAGGTTTAGGAAGGAAATGGAGCTGGGTAATAAATTATGCTCTGGAGCAGCTACCCCGCGTACAAGGAAAATCCAAATTGCCTCGAATGGAATTGTTATTTTCTGGATTTTAGCTAATACAGTTGTTTTGATTTCAACATTGTGTGATTAAATTTAATTATGACGTTACTATCGATATTATTGAGGGTTATATTATTGTTTCGACCCAATGTGATGAGGGTATTCCATCTCATGCATCATTTTTGGCACTAGCTATAAATCACATTCCATGCATTATATCATGCCATTTAGGATGCATTACTTATTACATGATGTTGTGATAGGTGCTGTGATAGATATACCTGATGTTGTGATTGATTTTGTTTAAGGGATATATAAAGTGACATCATATTTTAGTTCATCTAGTGTATGGGACCTTATGGACTAAAAGGTGATGCATCATTTGACTCAATTATTCAAAGTGAACTTGTTGTGATATTTCATGAATGATATGGACAACAACTTCTAGTTCATGAGGTGTTATGCCCCCTAAAGGATTGGAACTCGATTAAAACTTTGAGATAATTAAATGATGGAAGTTAAATGGAAATTATCATCAAATGGAATAGAATAGAGCAGAAAACTTAAAAATAGAGACTTAACCAAGACCCAAATTTTGAGTGGGAAAGAGGCAGATTCTCTAGTGTTTATTGATGACTGATCTTATTAAAGTCCTAGATTTAGTAAAATGTTGTGGGTTATGACTTGGTTTTAGGAGGGTTTTGACATATCCTATGCTTTTGAGCTTTGAATCTTGATATCATTCCTTTTTGAGGTGTTTGTTTGGCATTGTAGAGGCATTCCACCATGACGAACTCTAGTCATATGCCAGGAGGGAGGTTATGACCACAATACGAAGGTAGTGGGCCATGGGCTACTAGATTATCCTCCTTTAGTTACATCTACATAACTATCTATTGTTCCAGACACAGGTGTTGATGCACAATTACAAGAGGGATTCTTTCACTTCATGCAAACTTATCAGGGAGCACCATAACCTACCTTATCTATGGCTGAGATGACATGGGTGTTCTAGTAGTAGCATCCTCACATGTTTTTGGGTCATGTAATTCTATAGGCTACTGAGATGTGGATAGAGACTATGCTAAAAATATTTGATCATCTTGAGACGCCTTCTGAGAGGATGGTTAATCTCGCCACATATATGTTATGTAGTGTAGAAAATCGCTGGTGGGTTGTTCTGAACCAAGCTAACAGGCTATGAAATATGGTTTGGGCTAATTTCCAAAATGATTCTATGACTATTCATACCTCATGACTTTATAAGAAGAGTGGTCTAGTGAATTCATGCATTTGGAGCAGGGTGCTATGATAGTTATGAAGTACTCGACATGCTTTACAGAGTTGCTGTGTTTTGACCTGATGTACCTTACTAATGAGACTTTTAGAGAGAGATTCTTTGAGGAAGGTCTCTGACATGCTATCAGATCTCAAGTCAATGTGTTCAGTTTTACCTCTATCATTGAAATTATGAATCAGATACTGATTATAGAGTGGAACCTGAGAGAAGTTGGGGACGCAGAGCAGGCCAGCGCTGCTTCTCGACCCAGTGGTTCAACATCTTCAAGCAGGAATCAGGATTCCCATGAGATGAGTGCGGGTTAGGTTGTGATTATTGGTAGCTCGGTTCTCTATTATCAGTGTGGTAAGAGAGGTCATATAAAGAATCAATGTGAATGTGATCCAGTTGAGCACTTAGCTTGCAGAAATATGGGACACATGAAACATTTATGCCAGACCTCTCCTCTATCTATGAGTGGTAGGGCTTAGCTCTAACACTAGGTTCAGGAGTAGGTTCCTCATCTCCATGCCCGATAGGGAGTTGGAGCAGTTCTGGTCATTCATGCTAAGGAAGTGTTGGTCATGGCCAAGGTAGACAAACACCATTTACACCGAGACATCAGAGTGGGATTTCTTTGGGTAGTGAGGTTATATCACATGGCCATGGAATAAGAAAAATCTATTCTAAACAGCCTACCCTAAAGGATCAGGGCGTCAGACCGTCTATGGAGAGAGGTACAATCCTTATATCCTCTACTATTTCATCTACTATTTTTGATACAAGTGCATCTCATAGTTTTATATTTTCACCTATGGTTAAAAACCTCGGGCTCATTGTTTTGTATTATGAGATAATTATGACACTTTACACTCCATTGGGAATCAGAAAAGAGGATGTGCACTAGTGTAGGGAGTGACCCCTTGAGGTTGGTGGGTGTCACTTCATCTGGGATCTTTGTGTTCTTGAGATGATATGGTTTGGAGTCATACTCAGGATGGATTGGCTAGTATCTTATTGAGTTTAAGTTTACTGTTATCATTATAGGGTGAATTTTACATCACTATAGGGTGCATTGTATACTCAAAAAGGTGAAAGAGATGTCCAAGAGAGCCGAGTTAGATCACAACATCATGGGTTGGGAGAGATGACAACCCAGATTACTAGTTTGTATATGGATGACTAGGGAGAGAGTTAGGTGGACTTTCTTCTAGTGGTTGAGTGCTTCAGGGATGACTTCCTGGAAGACTTTTTTTGGTTTACCTCTTGAGAGAGAGGTTGATTTCTCCATTGAACTAGTGCCGCAGCTACACAGATATCCATTCCTCCTTATAGGATGGATACAAAAGACTTGCAGGCGCTCAAGAGGTAGCTAATGTATTTGGAGGAAAAAAAGTTTATTCGAACCAGTAATTATCCATGGGTTTCACTGGTCCTTTTTTCGAAAAAATGTGGGAAAAAATCTTAGGCTATGTGTGGATTATTAGAAGTTGAACTAGCTGAAAATTAAACATTGATATCCCTTTCCATGGATATATGACTTGTTTGATCAAATTCTAGGAGCTCGAGTGTTCTTGAAAATTTATTTGAGGTCTGGATATCACCAGGTATGTGTTCGACCTATAAACATACCTCTTATAACCTTTCATAGTAGGTATAGTCTATACAAGTATCTAGCTATGTCGTTCGTTCTCACGAACGTTCCATCAGTTTTCATGGAGCTGATGAACTGAGTGTTGCATCCTTAATTGAATTTTTTATGGTGGTTTTAATGGAAGTTATCTTGGTGTATTCTCATAATCAACATAACCATGATAAACACCTTGATATCACTTTGGATACACTGAGAGAGCATCAATTATATGCTAAGATCACAAAGTGACACTTCTGGATGGATCATATTCACTTCCCAGGTCTCATTATCTCAGAGAAATGAGTATCAATTGACCCAGAGAAGGTGAGAGCTATGGTTTCATAGGAGTAGGCTGATAATTTTTTTTACATAGATAGTTTCTTAGGGTTATCTAGATATTACAGACATTTCATACATGACTTCTCATGCTTAACAGTGCTGCTTACGGGCTTGACTAAGAAGGGTGTGAAGTTTGTATGGTTAGATTCCCGAGAGATAGTCATTTAGGAGCTGAAAGGGAGATTTACATCAGCACCGGTCCTAATACCACTAGAGTAGGGAAATAGATGCATTTTTTATTGTGACGCATTAGGTATCGGACTCAGAGTAGTATTGATGCTGGGGGATAAAGTCGTGGCATACGAGTCTCAAAAACTGAGACCACATGAGAGGAATTACCCTACACACAATCTCAAGTTAGATATTGTTGTTAATTCTTTGTACTATTTGAGACATTACTTTATGAGAGTGTGTTTTGTGGTGTACATGTACCACAAAATCCTCAAGTATATATTTACTCAGTGTGATATGAATTTAAGGTAGTGAAAGTGGGATGAATACCTATAGTATTTTGACTTTAAGCTCGCCTACATGTCTAGTAAAGACAATGCAGTGGCTGATGAACTAAGTAGGAGGACTCAGTTATAGGCAGTTCTGTAGTCTATTAGTGAATTGAAACTCATGAAATTATTCTATGATATGCACTTAGAGGTACACTCCATATAGAGATAGACTTATCTACGATCCTTAGTTGTAACCTCTACCCTATTGGATAGAGTGAGGATGAGGCATATATTGGATTCATAGGGCCTAGTACTATGGGAGAGTGTGGTAGGTGAGAATCCACTTCTTGGTTGGATCATAGGTAAGGATGAGATTTTGTGTATCCATGGTCGCATTTTGGTTCTAGTGGACATACACGAGGAACTAATGTGGGAATTTCATGCCTCATCATGGGTAATGAAACCTAGAGTCACCAAAATGTACTATGAATTATGATGTCATTACTAGTGGTCAGGTATGGAAATAGAGGTATCTAGTTTTATTATGGGGTGTTCCACCTATAATTAGGTGAAGGAGAAACATTAGCAACCAACCATACTTTTACAGTAGTTTTTGATTCCTGAGTGGAAATGGGATGATGCTGTGATGGATTTTTTGACCAGTTTTCCGAGGTATCCTTGAGGTAATGATGTTGTATGGGTTGTTGTTGACAGGATCATGAAGGTTGTTAATTTATTTACAATCAATAAGATCTTCATTGCTGACGATATTGGGAGATTGAATATTCGTGAGATAGTACGACTTCACAGGGTCCCTCACACTATCATTTTAGATAGGGACGTCCACTTTACGTCTCATTTCTGGAAGAGTTTTCAGAGGGCCTTAGGTACACAGGTACTTATGAGCACAAAATATGACCCTTATATTGATGGACAGTCAGAGTGTACGATACAGGTTCTAGAGGACATGTTGTGAGCATGCGTCTTGGATTTTGGGGGATCTTGGGAGAGGTATATACCCCTTGTTGATTTCTTCTACAATAATAGTTATCAGGTGATGATACAAATGACACCTTATGAGGCATTTCATTATAGGACATATCAATCAACCTTGTGGTGGTTATAGGTAGGTGAGGTAACTTTACTAAGATCGCATCTCATCTAGGAGACTTATGAGAAGGTCCATATTATTCATAAGTGAATTTATATTACACAGTCTCAATAAAAATAATATAATGATTGCTGTAGATGATCTTTGGAGTTCAAGGTCAAAGATCCGGTTTTCTTATGTGTTTCACTGAGGTTGGGACATAATAGGATCAAGAGATAGGGTAAGATTTCACCGTGACATGTCAGGCTATTCAAGATTATAGAGAGAGTCAGGTCGGTAGCCTATCAGTTGCAGTTACCTTAGAGGTACCGATCCATGCACAACATCTTCCACGTATCTCAGCTGCGACACTATCAATTGAACCCATCCCATGCTTTTCAGCCCAAGGAGGTTGAGATTCAGGTTGATGAATCCTTTGAGTAGTATCTGATTCGTATTGTTGATAGGAGCATGGAGGTTCTCTAAGGCTAGTCAGTTCCTCTAGTATAGGTACTATGACATCACAGTCGTTTACAAGATGATACTTGGGAGCGGAAGTCCAATGTACATGCTTAGTGGCTAGAGTTTTTCTCATACGGATCTTGACCACCCTTGACAAGGAAACTCAGGGATGAATTGCTTTAATGGGGGAAGATTGTAAGAACCCAAGTTTTAGTATGATGTATGTTGGACTCCTCATGTTTTAATGATCACAAATCCTGAACATCCTGTAAATATTGTTAATCCTATTTAATTTTTCTCAAATCATGTGTAGAGATGGTTTGTTTCTTTATGATTTAAATAAACTTCCACTAGATCCTGTTAATCCTACACTATGTTTGATTATTGTAACCTATGTTTAACTTTGTTCTATAATGATTTCTTATATGAATTATTAAGTCTAATTCATTCTGTGAATATTACTGCTTAATTATATATATAGATATTTGGCTAAGTCTGAGAAACTGTGAGTTTTCCACCAGTTCTAGTTTTCTGGAAAAGGACCCATACACCGTGACCTAGACACCATGACCTAGACACCGTGACCCAAACACTGTGACTAGCTTCATATCTTATGAAGTTTGTAACACCAGTTCTATTCTACCATCACTAAGACACCGTTCGAAGTTTGGAAAAGCACCAAACACCATGATTATAACACTACATTTGTGCTACCGGTTCCTGATCTTAACACAACTATGCTATCATTACTATCTCACCTATCAAAGGAAAAGAAGAAGAAACTGTTTCATGGTGACACCATTTCAAAGTGACACTATTTCTAGACAGACTATGACACCGTTCTTTAATCTGTTTTGTCATTTTCAATTTAATTTCTAACAGTTATATTTGAGTCATTTAAAGGCACTAACATAATTAATGTTTCTATGTAGACATGTCACCTAATAGTACGAGGTATGAGGTGAAAAATACGTGAATCCTGTCGACTTCAACACATGCACTCCAAAATAAAAAGGAAAGCATGGCACTGGAACAATTGTGTCACATATGAAGAAGTAGAGCAACAGATGCACGATAATCTTTAAAAGAGTGAACTAATACATGTAACAAGATACAACTGAAGAACACACAAAGAAATCTCAATCCAAAGGCTAGATTACTGTAGATCTGAATCAAAATCATCTTCACAGTACCAAATCCACAAAGAACATGAGCTAGATCTAATTGGAAACCAAAGCACCAGACTTGCGATAATCTGTTTCTCATAATAGGAATCGATACTTTCATCTGCTTCATCCTACAAGTCCAGAGCTACATAGAATAACACTCAGATCACTTCTAACCTTATCTCATCATCTTTTCTCTATTGTGTACTATTTTTATCTTTTGAGCAGTGTGTGTGTGTGTCTATATTAAAACACACACTGTATCCTTCACTAAACTAAAGGATACAAGATATCATTCCTCTCATATCTTTTTATAGTTGTTTACTTCCACGGATAAGTGTGAAAGAGGTCCTTGTGTGACCTGGTATTTTATACCCACGAAGAACTATGGAAGAGGTCATGTGACCTGGACAGTCTTGTGCACTCTTTTTTACCCTGATCTAGGGTGTGGATCAAGTTTATTAATATAAACTTCTTATTAGAAGGTTATCACCAAGTGGAGTGAATTAGGTATTGGATTGAGATTGAACCACTTATTTTATCCACTGTGTCTTTGAATTTAGTTTTTCTCTGCTTTACTGTAAATTTCAGAAAACACTAGATTTTACTTTGATAGTTAATCTTGGATAGAAGTTATAATTGTTTTGCCTTATTAGAATAACTTTAAAAGTAGTATCAATAACTCATATTGATATTATTGAGAATTAATCTATCTTCTGAGAGGTTATTTAAACAGTCAAACTTGTATAACTGTATTACCTTGATTAACTGGGATGTATTCATTTTTATTGGGGAAACTTTTTAATAAAACTTTTTAATATAAATTTTGAATAGATACTCAATTCACCCCTCCTGAGTACTCTACTCTGACCAATATTTGGTATCAAAGGAGTTTTTATTCCTATTAAGACTCTGTTTTTAAATCTTTTCAACTATGATTTTATTTGTACTTTAAAGATCTGTAAATTTCTGTTAATTATAAATTTCCATCTCTTTAAAAGTATTTCTTTATTATGGACAATATAATGGAAGGTTCTGCAACAAAAGACCACCATTCTTCAATGGAACTTATTATTCCCAATGGAAAATTAAAATGAAAATGCATTTAGAAAGTATAAGACTTGAAATCTGGTCTTCAATTATAGAGGAGTATAAAATTCCTTCTACTGATAGAATTACTTGGGATGAACCAACTAAGACTGCCTAAAATAAAAATTGAAAATCTATGAATTCTTTATACTGCTATTTAGGATATGAGGAATTTAACAGAATTTCTACATGTAAAACTGCCCATGATATTTGGGATACTTTATCTGTTTCACATGAAAGAACTTCTAGTGTGAAATAAATGAGACTTAATACTTATACTATTAAATATGATAACTTTAAAATGAATCCTGATGAGCCTATTTCTGACATGTATCTCAGGTTCAACGAAATTTTCAACACAATGATTTCTCTTGGAAGAGAAGTCACTACCAAAGAAAAAATCATGAGGATTCTCAGATGCCTACCTGATAGATGGAGAGGAGCCTCTATCTCTATTAGAGAGTAACGTGACATCAGAAAATTACCTATCAAAGAACTCATTAGGAAACTAATTATGTATGAAGAGGATTTGAAAGTCAACAAGGAAAAGGATGATGAACCCAAAAGAAAATCTATGGCATTCAAGATCACCACCTATAAGCACAAAGAAAAGGAGAAACTGCAAGTATTTTTAGAAAGTTACAACATTGAAAAATAATCACCTAACAGTGATGAGGATATGGCTCAATTAACCAGAAGGTTTAAGAAATTTTACAAGAAGAATAATTTTTTCAGAAAGGCTAACTTCAAAGGAATATACGATCAAAATGGAAGATGGAAGAAATATTGGAAAAGAAGTGACAAGTTTGATGAGATAGTATGTTATGAATTTAAGCAAAAGGTACATGCAAAGACTAATTGTCCCAAGCTCAAGTATAAAAAGAAATACGAGGAAAAAGATATAAAGTATAAAAAGGCAATGAAAGAAACTTGGAGTGCTTCTGAGGACAGTTTAAGTGACTCAGAATCATCACATGATGAATAGTCTAACAAAGCCAATATGTGTTTCATGACAAACACATCTGAGGTAACACTGGAATCTTATGTACACAATTCCTATTATTATGGAGATGAAAGTGATTCTAAAAATATGTCTAATAAAGAAATGTTTGAGTATTGCAATATGCTTTAAGAGACATGTAATGAACTAAAAGATAAATATAATTCTTTAAATAAATAGTATGCTCTTACCTCAACTATTAAATATGAACTTACTGTAGAAAGAGAGAAAAATGTGCAATTACTCAAAGAAAATAATGAACTAAAGCAATCTAATGAGAAATTGAAAAAGGACCTTTAAAGGTTTACTAATGGTAAAGATACCTTGGTACAAATTCTAGGTAAACAGATTGCCCCTAAATACACTACTGGTATTGGCTATCAACTTGGTAAAAGAAATTTTGGAAGAACCAATTTTGTTTCTAAATCTAGAACATACATCTTTACTCCCAGTTCTGGAAAACATTATGCTAGTTCAAATTATGATACACTCTCTACTGTTTCAATATTTTATAGACCAAATAGAGTTTATTTTTCAAGCACTTTACACAATTCTTATAGGAAACCTATGATGTAGATGTGGGTTCCTAAAGCACTAGTCACTAATATTACTGGACCCAAACAAACAATACTAGAAATTTAAGCTTTAGTCATGGATCTATAGCCACAATTTTATAGATATATGGCTATAGTATTTTTATAGCCATGGTTTAATTAAAAAATTATGGCAACTCTTTTTTTCCGCATAAGCGTCGGGCTCCTCCTCCACCAATACGCGACCCCTCCTCCCTCCACCTCTCCACACCCTCCTCCTCCGTCGAGCTCCTCCTCACCGAATGCCACAGTGACCTCATCCCTCGAGCTCTCCGCGACCTCCTCCCCACTAAATGCTGCCATGACCTCCTCCCTTGAGCTCTCCACAACTTCATCCCCATTGAACACCCCTGCAACTCCCCCGATCCGTGACCCTCTTCCTCCCTCTACCTCTCCGTTCCCTCCTCCTCCCTTGACCTCTCTGTGCCCTCCTCCCCATCGAACGCCACTGCTATCGGTGGAACCTGATTGTTCACTCTGGGAATGAATTACCTTTTTTATTCCTCTAGATTTAGATTCTTTATTTTTATCTTCCTTAAATCCTTCAGTTCTTAAACTTTACGGTGAAATTCTTAGAATTTTTTTGTGCATCAATTAGAAAATACTTGAAGGGAAACATCCTATTTAGGATAATTTGTATGTAGAGTTAAACTTATCTAGGAATTATTAAGAGTTTATTTAGTTTTTCTATCAACGATGAGTTCAAAGTTAAGAAACCTATTATCTAAGAAACTCAAGTGGATTATTATTCTTCATGTTTTATTAAATACTTTTCTTTACTAAATTATTAAAGGGAGTCTCGGTCTATGGGTAAGCTCGAGTCTTCGGTTATCACTCAAATTGAGGAGGGATGAATGTTTTCTTGTTCTTTTGATGGTTATACACTAGATATCAGGATACCTATGTCATATACAAGGGATAATTTCATAAAGACCATAAATCATGGTAAGGTAGAATTTCATGATTGTATTGGAGAAATTAATTTGAAATCTGATAAGGAATAGTATTCTTAGGATTCATCTAAAACTTATATTAAGGAGGTATGAGTGTGTTATTATTCTTTTACTAGTGAGGAATTGGTGGTCATAGTATAAATGGCGCATGTAGGGGTGGTCGGCCAAACTCAGGAATCATCATAGGTGAAACCTGGAGCCTGTGAGGATAATTCGACCATAGAGGGCATGGTTCTCTTAAAGGAATCATCCTATGATAGTTTTGGATTAGGTATACTATAATATGATTAGATGGAGTCCCAATTATTAGAAGTTTATCCTTATCATATGTAGATCTCATCTCAAAGGATTTCACCTAATTTTATTCCTGAAACTGATTTGGTAAGTAATAATATGGATGAAAAGTATTTAAAAATTTATGGTTATAGTAACAATACAAAGGGTAAACTCAAGGATATGAAAAGGAGATCTAGAGAGAATAAGGAAAATCCCCTGATGGATATCAATAATGATTTTTCTAAGTTGGATGTGGAAGTAGTCTCCATGAAAGTTGGGTGCAAGGAGTAGCTCAAGAAAATAGATTTTAAAGAAATTAAGGGAGCATAACAATCATATTTTAGAAATGTGGAATTTAAACCCTTGTTATGTAAATTTAACATGTAAGATATTAGGTATCATTCAAAGTGTAAGGGTTTTATCTAACCAATTTAATTGGTTTTTTGTTTTTGTAATTTGGGGAATTTTTGGGTGTGTTGGTTGTGTGGGTTCACAGTTTACCTGAAAAAGTGTTTTTTGAAAATATCAACAAAATGTATTTGAGAGTATGTGTGTATAAAGTATATATGTGTGTATATATGTGTATATAAATATAGTGGTTTAAAATAACTCTTCACTTTTATCCCAAAGTGGCAGGAGTTTTGGTAACTGGAACCAAGGTATACAAGCTTCGCACATGGAACTCCTTTGACTAAACTCGTTGAATAGTATAAGTTCCGCACTATAAGAGAAACATAAAACTTTATCCCCAAGATGATTTTCAATCAAAATTATTAGTAGAAATTATAAGTACCCTAGAATTTTTCAAACACCCCATTAAAAAGAAAAAGTATAATATCCTTGGAACGTCGTTGATCTTAATGGATCAAAAATAGTAGATTCGTCACTAAAAACACCACTAGAAATTTAAGCTATAGCCATGGATCTATAACCATGATTTTATAGATCGGTGGATATCGTATGTTTATAGCCAAAATTTAATTAAAAAACCATGAAAACTCTTTTTTTTATGCATAAGCATCGGGATCCTCCTCCCTCGATACGCAACCCCTCCTCCCTTGACCTCTCTGTGCCCTCATCCTCCCTTAAGATCCTCCCTGCTGAATGTCGCCGTGAACTCCTCCCTAAAGATCTCCATGACCTCCTCCCTACCGAACACTGCTTCTCCTCCCCTGATCCACGACCCTCTTCCTCCCTCTTCCTCCCTCTACCTCTCCGCTCCCTCCTCCTCCCTCAACCTATCCGCGCCCTCCTCCCCACCGAACGCCGCCGCTCCTCCCCCGATCTGCGATCCTCCAAACCCTTGACCTCTTTCACGACGACATGACTCATCTCCCACCTACAAACCCTTGTCCCTTGCCGTCGCCGCACATTCCTCCTCCAATCGGTGTGTCGACTGAACCATGACCTTCCATGAGCGGGATCCATGTGAGTTGACCCCTACACTTTCTGCGAAGATCGTTGCAGTTACTCCTTCACGACAGCTACTCTCCCAAGAAATTCATACCTATCTTCAGTGATCGTTCGGACATACCTTTGCAATAAACAGTGCTTTTCAAGGTTCCCACTTCTACAAATGTGTCAATGATATGATTAGTATGGTTTTAGTTCACCAGTCCTTGTTAAGAGTCTTACTTTTATCTCTATTTATTACCTTATATTGTTCTTCCCATGATTTTGGTATTTTTTTTCTGGGTATTTGAATATGTAATTTCACAAGATCATTAATACAATCACACTAATAATGTGTATTTTGTGTTAAATAGATAAATGACACTTATAGAGGAATAATGTGTATTGATACACACTCTTTCAATGGAGGTATGTCACCAGACTAATTTATTTATGGATTTTAGAAAAATTTCATGAAATCAATGTTTTATTGGGATTTATAAATTTGGGATTCTACTTATAGTATGGGATGGTGTATGCCATTATTTTTCTATACCATATTTCTCATGGTTTCTATTTCGTTATTCCATATGGTGAGTATTCTATTATTTTGTCCAAATATATGACTTTATTTTAAATATATGACATATATATTTCTAGGGAATTTGAAGAGATAATGGATCTTTGTTATAGAAACTGGTTGGTATGACCTTTGATTTATATTGTATGTATAATTAATATTGGTTGTATTTATTCATTCATTATTTTAATCCTTTTTCTTTTATGAAATTGCTACAAGTTATTTTATATTCATGTTATTATTTATATTATTTCGAAATAATTTTATGACATTCTCTAACTCTATAATTGTGATGGGATATTATTATACTAATAGTCACTAAAGGATACATAGTTTCCTAAATAGTATATTTAGTTCCACCTTAGTTGAAAAATTATCGATGGCCCATCATATAGTTCACAAGGTTGTGTGAGGTTATTATTTGTTGTGCTATCTAAAAATAATTTTTTTAAACTATAAAATGTAATTTTAAATGTGAATCATTTTTGAAATAAAATTTCATTATAGAAATCATCTTAAAATGAGTTTTTTGAAATAATTTTTTAAAATTGAATTTTGTGATTTTCCATAGGTTATTTTAAATATATTTGTTCATGGAACTCATGTGTGCATAGTAGGCATGAGATGACACTTTAAATTGTTCATAAAAGTGTTTCTTAACTGATTTATTGATATAACATAATGCAAGTTTTTTTATAAATTGATTGGTCTCATTAACCTCATGTAGTAGATGCATTATTTATAATGAAAATATTCTCATGTATTATCACTTTTTTGTTGACTTCCCCATGCCTTTTTACTATTATTTGATTATGTATGATCTACATGTCATGAATTTCTATTATAAGATGGGATGGTTAGGCCAGGATGAGATTCCCACTGAGTTTCGTAATGATCTCACAATCTTGGGGCCTTAGAAGGTTCCCATAAGGTTTTGAGATGTATTTTAGGACTCTTAGGTTTTCTGATGACAATGAGATTATTCATGGGATTATAATAAGTATTTGTGAGTGATAATTCACAATTTTGATTAGGTTGTGGTATGGACATCAGATAGTGTGAGAAGCATTTTGATGATTGACTGGTGGTGAAGTGTTTCACAATCGAACTTGAGGTTAATGAGTTAATTGTTTTAGGTTAGACATGGGTTGTTTTGATTTATGTATTAACCCAAAATTTGGAAGATAGTACCTATATATAATAATCTATACAGGGTATGAAATCTTTGGAAAAGAGAAGAGTGAGTCTCCCCCATTTTAGTTTTTTCATTTTCTAGAATGATATAAATTGTCTAGGTATGAATCCTTTGAGAAGGGTTTTGGTTTAGTGGTATACCATAGATATAGAGTTGAAATTTATTAATACCTTATGTATCATAATTCCACCTTTATGAGAGTTTGATATTATGGATGACTTTGGGGATCATGATAAAGATCATCAATAGTGAATCCCATTTTCCCTTTTAATCCTTCATGCAATGAATATAATATTCCATGTTAATTAATTTGAATCTACCAGCAGTTCTATTCCTTGTTGGAGAATAGATATATAATGATGAATGATTTAGATCAAGGATCAAAGGTTCATTCGACTAATAGACATGAGGTTATATTTTTATAGATTATTTTTCTCCCTTAATGATTAAATACAATAAGAAAATATTAGTGGAATAAAATATTAAATGTGAGAATTTTTTTATGTTTAATATGATAGATTGGTGTACAATTATAGTGACTAAAAATCATATAATGAGAGCATTCCCTTATGATGAAATTCTATATGTGGGACAATGTAAGAGATTCTCAATGGGTAGTATTGCAGATAGTTTGGGTGAAGACTTGTGAGGTGAGATGAATTATAACATGAGAGTAGGGTTTTGTAATTTAATATGATAGATTTCTTTTCTCACTAATCATGTTCCTCCCACTTCAATTTTTAGGTTCAATTAATGATGATTCATCATATCACTAGCATTTTGTTGAAGTCTCTTGGGACCCGTTCGTGTGTGTTGCGAAAACCAGAGTCCAAGGTGACTCACCGCGTATGCATAGGTAAGCATATATATAATAAGTTCTCCTGCTATATGTATATCCACCCATGGTAGCGTAATTACATATAAGGGGCTAGGTGTGCTTATGTATATATATGGAAAATTCATACGTGTGTGGGTGATAACAGACTTATGCATATGAGCATATATATATAAGGATCCTCTTGTGCATGTTCAAGGCCATACAGACACATACATAGGGGTTATGGAATCCTTATGTATATGAAAAGGTGTATATGCCCAGAGGATGGATGAAGCAGCTTAGAGTTGTCGCTGATAAAAGTGTCAAGCGCTGAGTGTGGCTTGTCTCATTTGAGGTAGGGTCCCTCTCCTAGCCTCTTTAATTCAAGAATTTTTTAAATTACATTTAGTTGCCTTCTTAATTCTGATTGTTTATATTAAATTGTAATTCTTGAATAATTGTTAGTTAAGATAATTGTTTTGTTTGACAAACAAGTTATAGTTTTGTAATAAAACCCCACCAACAGAGGTGCACTGTCTGTAAAAACTCACAGTGGTATACCTTTCTTGACATTATTGAATTGATTTTTTCCTTATACTTGATGTCGTTGTTAGTAATAAAGCACACATAGTACTTGAACCTTTTGATATCCCTATAGGGGGTTGCCCTCTTTTTATTAAAATGGTTGTTTGAACCAAAACACCCTTTAAGTGCAGTTAGACTTTTAAGATGGAATTGCCCAAGTAGGCAAGTGCTGTAATGATCAAGTCACCACTAAGTGACCCCCTTTGATCTTATAAATGGAATTTCCATGTTTTAATGAATTGAATGAGTTAAATGTAACGGTTATGCCTCCTTTTATAAAGTTTAATTGGATGTCATGAAATAAATAGAGTGGCTTATTCATGGTGACTTACACTCCACTTTTAAAATGTCTTAAGGGAAAGTGGTAAATGTCCAATTATAACCAAACACCTCATAAGTGTTTGAATTTATTTGTATAAGGGATTACCCAAATAGGTAATTTTCCTCTTGACCATTGCACATTATAAGTGTTTTCTTGCCACTTTAAATCCAATCACCTTGTTTTGATAAAGTAAATAGCATGATTTGGATGGAATGGCTTGTCATGGTGAAAAGCCTTTCCGCGAGTGTTTAAATTGATAGGAACTTGTTAGAATAAAATGAAAAGTTATGCTTACTTGAATTAAATGACATGCATCTGAGTGTTTTGATATGTTTTTCCTTGCATTAAGTGGTTTAAGTGGAATGAAATGTGGAGGGTGGCATGGGGGGTGCAGGGGGGCTGTGCATGGTGTAGGGGTGGTGCAAGGGGGGGGGGGGTTGCAGGGGGGGTTGTAGGGGGGTGTACAGGGGTGGTGCAAGGGGTGTGCAATGGGGGTGTGCAGGGGTGTGTGTGCAAGGGGACAATAGGGGGTTCAAGGGGTGTTCCGGGGGGGGGGGGTGCAAGGGGGGCTGTGAAGGGGGGGGGGGGGGTGAAAGGGGGCATGGGTGTTCAAGGGGGTGCAATGGGGACACAATATTAGAAACCATAGTTATATTTAGATTGTAATTCAATGAAATATAAATTCACTAAAAAGGTAAGTAAATGTATCACCATCATAATGTTTATTGAAGCTAAGGAGACATTTCTATCACTTTTCAATGGAAAATTGTCTATAAATGAATAAGAATTGAAAAGGAGAGTTTTTAAGAGGTTTTTATTATAGAAGTGGTATTTGCACCAGAAAAATTATATTGGACCTCTATGGATGTCAAATATTTATAGCTAGATGTTAAATATAATAGTATTAAAGAACTATATAGTTCTCTTATAAAGGCTAATAACGTGTATGGAGATCTGATTCCGAAGTTACAAAAGGGATTTTAAGAAATGTTAAAATATCTTGAATATGATATGTATTATCTAAATCAATAATGATTGGAGTAAGAGGTGAAATTGATAAATAAAGAAGTCACCCAAGTTGAATCATTACATGTTTTTAGGAAGATAAGAGTAGCTACCACACAAACTAATGATGATAATATTACTAACAAAAAGACTTAGAATTATGTCAAAATAACTTTAATTGATTCGCTAATTTTTTCACTATAATCTCATAGAAGAATGTGATAGACTATCCTGATAAATCTATTGGCACTCATGCATATTTATCTATTACCTATTGTTTAAAAACAAATTCTATACAAATATGGGTGTGATTAAATAATGAGAATCCATCCATATCATCCAATTTTCCTATGAGCATGAATAAAATACTTGGATCTCTAAATAAATCTCAAGATCATATTGTTGTTTTCCAAAAATAGAAAGCAAGAAAAACTAGATATAATATATAAAATAGAAATATAAGGTGTTTTATTTGTCAATATTAGTGATACTAGACATTTAGACAGAAGTATAGTGAATGTTGGCATAATAACATCATGATTGATGAAAGTAAAGATGATATTGAAATAGAGATGAATTGCCTACACCATGGAAGAATAGTCCAGTTCATGGACCATTAAAAATTGGCCATTAATGTCATGAATTATGGAAGTGAGCTAAAGTAACAAATGGAATCAATTCAAGAAAGGAATTGTAGAATTAATTTAATTAAAGATATCCTATAATAAGAAGAGTAATACTGAATTCTAAATAATGGTATTCTAAATAATACCAAATATATCATAGAAGAAATGCTAGTGTAGGAGGGGGGGAGTGCTGGGGGGCTGGGGGGTAGTGGTGCAGGGGGGGGATGGTGCTGGGGGGCAGTGGGTGTGTGTGTGTGTGGGGGGGGTGGTGGGGGTGTGTGGGGGTGGGGGTGTGTGTGTGTGGGGGGGGGGGTGTAGGGAGAAGTGGGTGTAGGGGGGGCTAGAGGGAGGGTGTGGGGGGGGGGATGGGGGGGGGTGAGGGTTGGGGGGAGGGGCTGGGGGGTGGGGTACTGGGGGGTGGTGCAGGAGTGAGAAAACTATTTTAAAACCTAAACCATTGATTCCTAAACCATTAGAATCTTCAAAACCATAGGAAAAAACTGAATAACCAACATTAGAAACTGAAAATTTAGAGCTAGATAATGAGTGAATTGATTGGGTAATGTTTAAATTCAACCATATGAACATGGGGAAATTGTTGATGGGTGTTAAAATCTGGAGAAAAGTGATTTTCTATATTCAAAAGAGAGAAATTTGACATCTTGGAAATATTTTTCTAAATATTATTGTATTATTTATGGGAGAGTGTCAAGAAAATATAGGAGATTCAAGAGTTTAGATAAAGACATAACAACCCTCAAAGATAGACACATGTAACCTATACAATGAATAATGAGATCGATCTTTCTTATTGACACTAAAATAATAGGTGGAAGATGACCTTGATGTGGCCATTAGATAAATAACCCCATTCCCACTTATAAATAGATTGATCTCAAACAAAATTATAATATATCATAATGGTTTTTGATTAATTAATTGTTTTATATGGTGATGGTGTTTATACTACTATGGTGTGGTTGATGAGACATTCCCCCATCAAAATCCATGGATTTAAATGAATTTGTATTTTCATTTCTCTAGTGTGATTTTTATGAAATCAGATTGTTTCCATATGAGTAGTAGATTATTATCCATGCGCCTTTAAATTTTATCATGGTTTTATATATTAATTTGGTTTACACATAATACTACCACAATTTTCATTCATTTCTAATATGATGCAGGGGATCAAGGGGTGATAAAGGAGTGATTAATCATTCTCAATTACCATGGGTAGGTGAAAGTAGCATATCAAAAATCATTTTTTTCACTACCTAACCTAACACACTAAAGAGATAGTGAATGGATTGAGATCTTGGATCATTCTAGGGTATTATTTAGGGGGGGTGAATTTATTTTATAATATATTATTATATAATTAATGAGAGAATTATATAAGGTCAACCTTTATTATATTCATCATTTTTCACTTTTATTTTATTTATTCCATGCACTTGTGGTTCCACTCCTTCGTTATTTCATTATTTTAAAATTAATAGTGTTATATTAGTGTAGGTGTGAGGAGAATGAATGATTATATACCTCCATTCACTTGTGGTTCCCTATCTCTTTTCACCATAAAATGTAGTATTTTTAATTTTCTATTGTATTAGATTTTCAGATTGGAGATGCAAATTAGTGGAAATCATGTTTTGAGGTCTTAATCAGATCTACCTATTAAATTATAAATCACTGGTGTTTTTCATTCTACACTTTGATCATCCTTTTGGAATCATGCTTTTGTTTACAGACATTCTTATTGAAGACTATCTGTTAATGCCTATCTGATAGAATGATTTAAATTTCTATTTCATATAATCATGTTTAGTTGAATCTGCATTTGATTAACTTGGACAAAGGGTTGGATAATGCTTATTTACTTGATTTTCAGGTTGGTCTGAGAGGAATATGAAGACTTTTTGTTGATGAAGTGAAACACTTCTAATTATGGAAGAGAAAAAAAAGTGTATGTTGCAACAGGATCATCTGTATAGAGTTTTTTTTGCGCTTTTTGGCTCATATAGTGAGTCCTTTTCCTTATTATATGAAGTTTTATTATAATTCATGTTTGTATCCACTTTCAATTACTTGATGGTGCATGCTTATTGAACCTCATGTTTTCACTGTATCTTGAACATTCAATTTTTTTCCTGGGGTATGGGTTGGAAAACCAACTCATTCATTTTTTCACTATTGTAGTTCATTCATTTTGCATTGAATATTTACCTATCAGAAATAGTGAGCTTAAAATGGGTGTTGTGAAGCCTGTGGTCTTATTGTTGGCTTCAAAAGGGGAATTTAGACTTTTTATTTTCTTCTTGTACAAGTTCAACCTTTTAATTCATATCATTAATATATATTCATCCTTTTAATTCTTATTGTATCTACTGGAAGATTTTCAAGCTCACGATTTATTGTAAGGAAAATTTGTCTGGGGGGGGGGGCTTTGCAGAGGGAGGGGTGTTAAGAAGGGGGGGGGGGGTCCAAGGGGGTGGAGGGGGGTGTCCAGGAGGGGGGGGGGGGTGTCCCGGGGAGTGTCCATGAGGGGGGGTGTCTAGTAGGGAGGGGATGTCTGGGGGGGGGGGGTCCAGGAGGGAGGGGGGGGGGCTATCCAATGGGGTTTCCAGGGGGGTTCCATGGCAGTGTCCAGGAGGGAGGGGGTGTGGAGGGTGAGGGGGGAGGATGCAAGGGGTATGGGGAGGGGTGAAAGGTGTGTAGGGGTGTGTTAGGGGAAGTTTGGGGTGAAAGGGGAGAGGGGTGTGGGGAAGGGGGGGGGGGTGTAGGGGCAGGGTGGGTGAAATAGCTTCTTGATAAAAAATAAAAAAACATCATGAGGTTTTAAGAATAATATAGATGAAGTTGATTCGATGCTTGGGTTATTCATCATATCTTAAATAATTATGATTTGAGATGATTGAGCGATGTTTGAAAAATAAAGAGCTTTATTAATGATCATGTTATTTAGTATTGGCAGGGGGGCTGGCAGGGGGGAGGAAAAACTGGAAAGGGGGTGGTCTGCAGGGGGGGGGGGGTGGTCTGCAAGGCAGGGGAGGGGAGAAGGGGGAGGGGGGAGGGGGGAAGGATGCAAGGGTCAGGGGGGAGGGGTGAGGTCTTAGGGGAGGGGGGAGGGGGTGGGTGGAGGGGGTAGGGGGCAGAGGGAGTGGGGGGGTATGCAGGGCAGGGGGGCTGGGGGGTGGTCTGCTGAAGGGTCTGTAGGGAAGGGGGAGGGGGGAGGGTGCAGGTGGGATACAAGGGGGGAGAGGGTGGTGGTTTGCAGGGAAGGGGGTGCAATGGGGGTGGGGTAGGGGGTGCAAGGGGGGCAGTGGGGGAGGGAAAATTGGAAGGAGGAGGGTGGAGGGGTGCGATGGGGGGGGGTCTGTAGGGTAGTGGGGAGGGTGCAAGTGCAATGCAAGGGGGGGAGGGGGTGGGGTAGGGGGTGCAAGGGGGTGGGTGGGGGGGTCTGTAGGGTAGTGGGGAGGGTGCAAGTGCAATGCAAGGGGGGGAGGGGGTGGGTTAGGGGGTGCAAGGGGGTGGGGTAGTGGAGAAAGGGGGTGTAGTTAATCTATATAGGTTTCTTTAATATTAGATGTAAGAACTCAGTTTTTGCTGCGAAAGACTTTTGGATATTTCTTGATGTTATTCTAGAGCAGCGCCTTCAGACGGCGTGCGATTCCGAGCCCCGGTGTGGCCGTAATTAAATTTTCAGTGCGTTCACACTGGAAACGCCAAATAAATGGGATAACTCCTAAATAGTGATCTGGATCATAGATCCAAGTGTACGGATGGATCTAGAATGGGGTGTTTACCCTAAGAACGACATAAAACTTGTCGGCGCAGGACGTTTGGACCCCTCGCTCGCTTTCGGAACGTTAAACAGATAAATTAAATAATTAATTTATGTGTTTAATGGTTAAACTCAAGTATCTCTTAAAGTGTGGCTCGGATTGGGAAAATGAGAGCATCGTTGATTTCGGAGCGTGCCATTTACCCTAGGAGGGGTGTAAGTTTTGCAGGCGCGACCCGTCTGTGAAAAATGGCACCAGGGGCGTTTTCGTAATTTGGCGGCCTCGGGCGCTAAGTTTAATAACTTTCAAACGGGAGCTCAGAATCAAATTCTGAGACCGCATTTGTGCTCGGAAGGTGGTGTTTACCCTAGGGGAGGCTTAAGCTTGACCCCGTCGAGTGTTTCGGAGGTGGGTCCTTTCGTGGGTAATTAATAAAAATTAATTAAATTAATTTTTATTTTCTACTTAAACCAAACCCTCCCGTCTCCCCCATTTACACCCCCTGGCGAAACCTCTCCTCTCCCTCTCCTCCTCCACTCCGGCGAGACAGCTCCGGTGAGGCGCGGCTCCGACGGATCGCGACGAGGCTTCGGGCGAAGCCCATCGATGTAGGCGGTTGTTGTTTCGATTTTAATTCTCGAGCCTCCTTTTAACCCAAACTATAGTGTAGAATTGTTGCTATTTCTTTGAGAAAATCCCATGGTTATATAGTACACATTTTGATCTTTCAAACGCTTATTTCGAATATGAAATCAGAGTTCCGATGTGTTCGCAATTGTTTGCCGAAGGTTGTGGAAATTTGGGGGTTTTTGGGTGTTTTCCGGCAACCCGGGGCGGTCCGGCGAGCTTTCCAGGGCGGCGCAGCTCCGGTTCGAGGCAGCGGTGGAGGGTTCCTCTGACGGCAGGCGGCGGTTTCGGCTGCGGGTGATGGCGTGAGGCGGAGCGGCGGCCGAGCTCCAGCGGGGGGGTCTTCGGCGGGCGTGGGGCGCGAGGTGCAGAATACCCGAGGTCTTCGTGACCCCGGTCAGCGGACAGGACCCGCGCCGCGCGGGTCCACGTGGAAACCGGACCGGCTGAGCCGGTCTGGGCAGTTTGGGGCGGTCCGCGCGGTGAGCCGCGGATCGCCGGTCCAGGGTGTGGGTGGGCCGGCCGAACCGGCCTGGCCCACCCGTTTCGGTTCCCTAAATACTAAAACGCTCCTAAAATACAGTCCGGGTGTCGGATTCGCATGCCGCCTGCAGCGACGCGTCCCTTAAATTGAGATAGACTTGTTGAGATGGTTTCGGGAAATTTTAATTACCAAAAAGAGGGGCCTCAGAGGTGCGCTGCGTCTTTAAGCGAATTGACGTTATCCCGGGGATTCTTGTTTTGGACGGCACGAACGCGTCTGACGTCATTTTTGAACGCCGTCAGTGGTGTTGGGACCCTGGCGCCGGAGCAAAGCTTTCTAGGGTGGTTTCGGGCATTGAGGCCGAAGTTGAGGCGCAGGCCCCGCGACCCGTCTTTTGAGCTGCGTGCAGCGTTTCACGACTTTTTCATCGGACGTCTGTTTGGGGCGTGCGAGTAGTCGTTTTTTGGTGTTTTTCTGAGGGCATCGCGTTGGCGCAGTCTGCCCGCTGTAATTCCGCACGATGCTGTGGGCCTCACGAGGGATGTTTGGGCGTTGACGGTGATTTTCCATCTTTATCACCGGGTGTCCATTTTGGACAAGTGATTAGTCTATCTCGTGTTCTTTTTCGAGAGGATCGCAATGGTGCAATCCGTTGGCAGCGCTTCGGGACCGGGGTGTGGGTCCCACGTATCACCGCTCATGTGCGGTGTGCCAGAATGCATCTTTTTCTCCGGTTATCTGTTGCACTCAAGTGAGCAGTCTTTTTGATGTGTTTTCCCGAGGGGATTGCAATGGTGCAATGCGCCCGACTGTTTTCGGGGCCGAGGCTCGGGATCACGGGACGCCGTTCGGGCGTGAGGCAGTGTTGGCGACTTTTATGTCAGATACCCGTTTGGGGAGAGTAAATAGTAGATCTCACAATTTTTTCTGTGAGGATTACAATGGTGTAATATGTTTAGGAGAGAGGAGCCTCATAAATTATCTTATTAAATGTGGAAGCATGAAAGGTGCTCCGGTGGTGGTTCATCCTACCATATTTGTAGCGGACCCTTGGCATGTGATCGCTCACTCTTGGGAGAGTGTTGCAAATGATTTATAATATGTGGTTAGCCGTGCCTGGGCCTTTGAGGTGGAGTTGTTACGTTCACGCCTTTGTGTTGACGTTGGGTGCCGTGTGCACGTTTGCCTTTGGGCTGGAACGTGGTATACTCTGGGGGTATACGAGAATGCTTGGAGGTACATGTGGATGTTGGTACCTGAGGGTGTTTGTGCGCTTGGTTTGGGTTGAGATGAGGCCACACGTTGTGTGGGCCCCACATGCATGTCGTGTTCTTCTTTACATACTTTTGACCTCTCGCGACGTAGAGGGTTCCTCTGTTCTTGTTTGTTGACCAACAGGGTTGAGTTTTCCCTGGTCTTGTTCTCACTTGTTGACCAGTAGGGTTGAATTTTTCCCCTTGGTTCTGTTCTCGTTTGGCCGGCAGAGATGGTTTGGTTCCTCTGTTTCTTCGACTGTGAGGGGTTTCGGTACCGTGCCCTTTCACCGGACTTTGGCACCGTTTGCGACTACGGGTGTTCGTACAGTGTGGGTGTTCTCCCACTTTCTAGGATGAGTTGTCTTGGTCCGTTTCGACAGTGGCTCAATGGATTGGAGCGGGATCACCTTATGAGGCCTGAGGAGTTTCCTCCCATCACTCCGTGTTCCCTAGTATAGTTCTTGTGGATTCGGTGTGACCAATACTTTACGCGGGCACCGATCCTCTACCCAGGAGATTGTTTCCAGCAGGGCTGAGGTTGTTTCCAGCAGGGCTGAGGTTGTTACCAGCAGGGTTGGGGTTGTTTCGAGCAGGGCTCGCCAGTGGGTTACCATCCAGTAGGGATGGCCATTACAACGGTGTTCACCGAGCAGTACCATCCAGTAGGGATGGCCAGAGCAGTTCCGGGCTTACCTCCAGCGGGGCTGGGTAGTGGTCCCCGATGCCGGGCTTACCTCCAGTGTGGCTGGGCAGTGGTCCCCGATGCCGGGCTTACCTCCAGTTGGGCTGGGCAGTGGTCCCCGATGCTGGGCTTACCTCCAACTGGGCTGGGCAGTGGTCCCCGATGCCGGGTTACCTCCAGCTGGGCTGGGCAGTGGTCCCGTCACCGACTTTAGCCGGGTTGCCCTCTAGTGGATTACCCTGTTACGGGACTGGGCAGTGTGGCACCCGTCGACTCTTGTCGGGTCTCCCTATAGTGGGAACCCGTTGACTTCCAGGGACCCTCCAGCGGGGCTGGGCAGGGGGTCGCATGTCGACTTGAGCAGGCCTCTCGACTGCGGGGCAGTGATGAGTTGTGGTTTGACGTTCCCCCAAAGTACGAGGAGCGCTTTCCCACCGATATGCGTCCTTGTGACGTGACCTAAAACCGTGCGGGCGAGTCAGTGCCTCCCAAAGCGGATAGTGTCGAGGTGCGGTGATTGAGCCCTTGACTTGTAGTTCGGGGCAGACGTGTGGGATGCTGGGCATTGATGGTGTTTTCTTCTGGGACTGTTGGCTACTCTTTTCTTGGGCTAAGCTACGGGATGGAGATCCTCTTACGATCTTATTTGGGCTTCTTGATTGAGCACATGGACTTGCATATACCTTATTCTAGTACCCACTTCTTGGGTTTGGTTACTCTCCTTCCAGGAGAGGAGAAGACGCGCGGGGTATGCCATGTGCTTTCCGTGTCTAGCTTCTCGTGGTTGGACGAGTCTACTCTCCTACTATAGGTAGTGAAGACTCAACGAGAAGTTCATCTTCTCACCATTTCCAGCTCCTTGTGTATGGATGATTCTATCTCATTTATCTTGTTGGGTTGAGCTGGACTCTTTACTGTACTATTTACTTCACTTTCAGTTGTACCTTTATACTTTCCCTGTTCGATCTACTGCTCACCCGTCGATACCTCCTTTGTTTCTCCCTCGAGCCTTCGGGGTATCCTACTGAGTATTTTTATACTCACCCCTGCTTGGGCTTTTCCCACACTTGGTGTTCCCTTGTAGACGATGGACAAGTTGGTCCTGACTTCAGTGGAGCATAGGAGTTTGGGAGCTTGGACCGCGTGCGGTGGTCGTAGTCGGGTTCCAGGCGGGGAACCCTTCCAGCTGTTACTGTTGTTTTACCTATTGCCGGGTTGTGGCACTTTTTGGTTGGGCGCATGTTTTTCCCCTTCTCTTTTCAGTTTATTTTCATCTTGTACTTTGCACTGTCTAGAGGTCGATGAACATTTGTGGTTTACATATAGCAGTTGCCCTTTTACTTTACTTGTCTTTTCTCTTTTACTCTACACTTTTGCATTGAGTGTGCTGCATGTGTGTGTACATGTACTTAATTAAAGGCCTCCCCGAGTTATTGTGCCTTCGGCGCTGGTCGCCAGCCCCTGGCCTATGGAGGCGGGCTTGGGGTAGTTGCGGCTCGAGCCCGAGTAGGGTCGGGTCGTGACAAAGTGGTATCAGAGGTTGTTCATTCCTTGGGATGCTGTTAGGATGTCCCTAAAAGAGGAATTGGTTGGGATTTAGGGCAACAATGTTAATGTGTCTCGAGAGTGGATCTCAGGCCAGAGAGTCTAGTGATGGTGCGGCAACCGACATATCCATTCACCAGGACCTTGATAACCCGCTTATCGACTCGGCATGCTGAGACACTCGTTGCAGGGAAATTGGTTTGTGCATCACATAGGATTGAGTCTTTGACTGTCCTTCTTGAGTCAGCTCCCCATAGTGGTTATTGGTATATACATATATGCTCATCTGACCGCGACACTCCTTGATAATATTTAGTATGTCTCCGCGAAGACAACCAGCCAAGATACCAGCTTTGGTGCATGACGACGACCCTATGAGTTACGAGGCCACAATCCAGGACCCATCATGCGAGTCCCTTTCTCCGGGTGGGCCGGTAGCAGCACCCCACCTATTGAGCAGTAGATAGTTTCAGCAGAGCAGGCGGGGCTTGAGCGCGCTCCGTGAGTTCCAGCGGTAGAGACCACTGAGGTTTAGTGGTGGGCCAGACCCTCAGGCAGCAGAGGTTTGGCTAGAGACAGTGGTTTGCCTTTTCAGACTTGTGCAGACGCCGACAGATCAGATAGTGGATTTGGTAGCCAACCTTTTTCGCGGAGCATCTTGGCGTTGGTGGAGTCTGGTGACTCAGTTTCTTGGCGATTCGTCGCTTTCTTGGGGTGACTTTCAGTTGTTGTTCTGTGAGGAGTTTTTTCCCTCCTGCTTGTGCTCCGTTCGGATTCAGGAGCTCCTGCAGTTTTCGCATGGAGGGATGACGGTGGCCGAGTACGCGGCTAGTTTTGTAGACTGTGCACGCTTTTACTCGGACTTGGTCCGTGATGAAAACATCTGAGCGCGGAAGTTTGAGCAGGGTCTCCGCCAAGAGATTCGTGCTGTCATAGTACCCTTGGGTATTTCCACACATGCCGAGGTGTAGAGCAGGCGCTGGTGACAGAGAGCTTCTTGTCACGTTCTAGAGTTGGTGGTGGAAGCAGGCACATTGAAGCCGAGACATCTGCCGCATCTAGTGAACGTCGGCAAGAAGAACCTCGATGCAGGTGGATTTATGACGACCGGACTCAGGGGCGTGGTCGCACACCACAGTGGCGCCGGAGGGCACCAGTGCAGCCCAAAGAGAGTCGGTGATATGCTTGCGATAAGCGAGGTCACTTGGCATGAGACTGCCCGACCAGGCATGCATAGAGCTTTGGGCAGGCAGCAGGTGCACCACCACGACAGAGGTAGCACCGTGATTGGAGTAGTACCCAGATAGGTGGTGCTAACAGAGGAGCGGGAGGAGCTGGTGGTGGGGGACGACTTTACGTGATCTTCCCATCACCACTAGGTGGTCTAAGTCAGGCTCCAGGAGCTGACAGTTGGGACCGTGGACATCTGCGAGCTTTGGATATCTATGATCCTGCAGAGCATGAGGTGATGAGAGGTATCCCTTATGACTCTTCTACTTCTTGCAGTAGAATTGTTAGACTCTGTGTGTGAAGTGATTTTTCCTCCCCACTCCTTGCTTGAGTTGATAGTAGTGTGACACAGGGCGTTGGGTGTAACCCTGTGTTGGTAAGGTAAAAGGCGTGGGACCTTTTTCTCTAGTCGATGGTGTCGACTCCTTCGCCTTTCGAGCGTGTAAGAGATCCCTGGTTGTGGGACATCGACTGTGAAACCTTGCGTGACCAGATATCCTTGGGTGCTTCACCATATGGATATTCTAAAGGAGGGAATCATCGGGCCTTGTCCCATGTCCAAGTGGTGACTCCTGTCGTGGCGTGTGACGTAGAGGTTTGATCGAGTAGGTGAGCTACCCCCGAGAGCCTTCGGGACATTTGAGACCGTGCGAAGGGATGGCGAGGTTCCCTACCACCTTGCCCTAACCCCAAAAGCTAGTTTGGGTGCATAGCGTCTCCCACGTGACTCACCTGGGGAGATGTGTGCGTGCTCCCATGCACTTCATCAGTGAGGGCATACCTCACGTGAACAGATCAAATCCTTTAGTCTGTGTGCGGTGTCGTAGAGCTGTGCAAGAGTTCTTCTGGGTATGGGAGAGCCAGGTGTGGGCTTAGTACCCTGAGTTGTTCCCTGGTTTTGCTTTTCAGGGACGAAAATCTTGAAGGAGGGAATAATGTAAGAACCCAGTTTTTGCTGCTAAAGACTTTGGGATATTTCTTGATGTTATTCCAGAGCAGCTCCTTCAGACGGCGTGCAATTTCGAGCCCCGGTGTGGCCGGAATTAAATTTTTAGTGCGTTCATACTGGAAATGCCAAATAAATGGTATAACTCCTAAACGGTGATCCGGATCATATATCCAAGTGTACGGATGGGTCCAGAATGGGGTGTTTACCCTAGGAATGACATAAAACTTGTCAGTGCAGGACATTTGGACCCCTCCCTCGCTTCCGGAACGTTAAATGGATAAATTAAATAATTAATTTATGCATTTAATGGTTAAACTCAAGTATCTCTTAAAGGGTGGCTCAGATTGGGAAAACTAGGGCACCTTTGAGTTCGGAGTGTGCCGTTTACCCTAGGAGGGGTGTAAGTTTTGCGGGCGCGGCCCGTCTGTGAAAAATGGCCCCAGGGGCGTTTTCGTAATTTGGAGGCCTCAAGCGCTAAGTTTAATAACTTTCAAACGGGAGACCAGAATCAAATTCTGAGACCGCCTTTGTGCTCGGGAGGTGGTGTTTACCCTAGGGGAGGCTTAACCTCGACCCCGTCGAGTGTTTCAGAGGTGGGTCCTTTCGTGGGTAATTAATAAAAATTAATTAAGTTAATTTTTATTTTCTACTTAAACCAAACCCTCCCCTCTCCCTAATTTCCACCCCCTGGAAAAACCTCTCCTCTCCCTATCCTCCTCCACTCCGGCGAGACAGCTCCGGTGAGGCGCGGCTCCGACGGATCGCGACGAAGCTTCGGGCGAAGCCCATCGAGGTATGCAGTTGTTGTTTCGTTTTTAATTCCTGAGCCTCCTTTGAACCCCAACTATAGTGTCTAATTGTTGATATTTCTTTGAGAAAATCCCATGGTTGCATAGTAAACATTTTGAGATTTCAAACGCTTATTTCGGATATGAAATCCGAGTTCCGATGTGTTCGCAATCGTTTGCCGAAGGTTGCGGAAATTTGGGGGGTTTTGGGTGTTTTCCGGCAACCCGGGGCGGTCCGGTGAGCTTTCCAGGGCGGCGCGGCTCCGGTCCGAGGCAGCGGCGACGGGTTCCTCTGACGGCAGGCAGCGGCTTCGGCTGCGGGCGGCGGCGTGAGGCGGAGCGGCGACTGAGCTCTAGCGGGGGGGGGGGGGGGGGGGTCTTCAGCGGGCGTGGGGCACGAGGTGCAGAAGACGTATTCGTGACCCCGGTCGGCAGACAGGACCCGCGCCGCGCGGGTCCACGCAGAAACCGGACCGGCCAAGCCGGTTCAGGTGGTTCAGGGCGGTCTGCACGGTGAGCCGCGGACCACCGGTCCAGGGTGTGGGTGGGCCGGCCGAACCGGCCTGACCCACCCGTTTCGGTTCCCTAAATACTAAAACGCTCCTAAAATGCAGTTCGGGTGTCGGATTCGCGTGCCGTCTGCGGCGAAGCATCCCTTTAATTGAGACGTACTTTTTGAGATGGTTTCGGGAAATTTTAATTCCTGAAACGAGGGTCCTCGGAGGCGCGACACGTCTTTAAGCGAATTGACGTTTTCCTGGGGATTCTTGTTTTGGACGGTGCAGACGCGTCTGACGTCCGTTTTGAACGATGTCAGCGGCGTTGGGACCCTGGCGCAGGGGAGAAGCTTTACAAGTTGGTTTCAGGCATTGAGGCCGAAGTTGAGGCGTGGGCCCCACGACCTGTCTTTTGAGCTGCGTGCAGCGTTTCATGACTTTTTCATCGGACATACGTTAGGGGCGTGCGAGTAGTCTTTTTGGGTGTTTTTATGAGGGAATCGCATTGGCGCAGTCTGCCCGCTGTAATTCCACACGATGGTGCGGGCCCCGTGAGGGCCGTTTGGGCGTTGACGGTGATTTTCCATCTTTATCACCGGGTGTCCGTTTTGGACAAGTGATTAGTTCATATCGTGTGATTTTTCGAGAGGATCGCAATGGTGCGATCCGTTGGCAGTGCTTCGGGATCGGGGTGCGGGTCCCACGTATCACCGCTCATGTGCGGTGCGCCAAAATGCATCTTTTTCTCCGGTTATCTGTTGCGCTCAAGTGAGCAGTCTTTTTGACGTGTTTTCCCGAGGGGATCGCAATGGTGCGATGTGCCCGACTGTTTTCGGGGTTGAGGCTCGGGATCACGGGACGCCGTTCGGGCGTGAGGTGGTGTTGGCGACTTTTACGTCGGATACCCGTTTGGGGCGAGTAAATAGTCGATCTCACATGTTTTTCCACGAGGATTACAACAGTGTAATCTGTTCAGGCGAGCGGAGCCTTAAACACGATCTTATTAAATGTGGAAGCATGAAAGGTGCTCTGGTGGTGGTTCGCCTACCATGTTTGTAGCGGACCCTTGGCGTGTGATCGCGAACTCTTGGGAGAGTGTTGTAAATGATTCATAAGACGTGGTTGGTCGTGCTTGGGCCTTTGAGGTGGATTTTTTACGTTCACGCCTTCGCGTTGACGTTGGGTGACGTGTGCACGTTAGCCTTTAGGCTGGAACGTGGTATACTCTGGGAGTATACAAGAATGCTTGGAGGTACATGTGGATGTTGGTACCTGAGGGTGTTTGTGCGCTTGGTTGGGATTGAGATGGGGCCACACATTGTGTGGACCCCACGTGCGTGCCGTGTTCTGCTTTACGTACTTTTGACCTCTCGTGACGTAGAGGTTCCTTTGGTCTTGTTTGTTGACTAGCAGGGTTGAGTTTCCCCTGGTCCTGTTCTCGCTTGTTGACCAGTAGGGTTGAGTTTTTCCCCCTAGTTCTGTTCTCGTTTGGCTGGCAGAGATGGTTTGGTTCCTCTATTTCTTCGGCTGTGAGGGGTTTCGATACCGTTCCCTTTCACCAGACTTTGACACCGTTTGCGACTACGGGTGTTCGTACAACGTGGGTGTTCTCCCACTTTCTGGGATGAGTTGTCTCGGTCCGCTTCGACAGTGACTCAGTGGATTGGACCGGGATCACCTTGTGAGGCCTGGGGAGTTTCCTCCCGTCACTCCGTGTTCCCTGGTAGAGTTCTTGTGGATTCGGTGTGACCAACACTTTACGCGGGCACTGATCCTCTACCCAGGAGGTTGTTTCCAGCAGGGCTGAGGTTATTTCCAACAGGGCTGAGGTTTTTACCAGCAAGGCTGGGGTTGTTTCAAGCAGGGCTCGCCAGTGGTTTACCATCCCCCAGGGATGGCCAGTACAACGGTGTTCACCGAGCAGTACCATCCAGCAGGGATGGCCAGAGCAGTTCCAGGCTTACCTCCAGCGGGGCTGGGCAGTGGTCCCCAATGCCGGGCTTACCTCCAGTGGGGCTGGGCAGTGGTCCCCGATGCCGAGCTTACCTCCATCTGGGCTGGGCAATGGTCCCCGATGCCGGGCTTACCTTCAGCTGGGCTGGGCAGTGGTCCCCGATGTCGGGTTACCTCTAGCTGGGCTGGGCAGTGGTCCCGTCGCCGACTTTAGCCGGGTCGCCCTCCAGTGGATTACCCTGTTACGAGACTGGGCAGTGTGGAACCCGTCGACTCTTTCCAGGTCTCCCTGTAGTGGGAACCCGTTGACTTCCAGGGACCCTCCAGTGGGGCTGGGTAGGGGGTCGCCTATCGACTTGAGCAGACCTCTCAATTGCAGGGTAGTGACGTGTTGTGGTTTGACGTTCCCCCATGACTCTCAAGTACGAGGAGCGCTTTCCCCACTGAGACGCGTCCTTGTGACGTGACCTAAAACCATGTGGGCGAGTCAGTGCCACCCAAAGCGGATAGTGTCGAGGTGCGGTGATTGAGCCCTTGACTTGTAGTTCGGGGCAGACGTGTGGGATGCTGGGCATCGATGGTGTTTTCTTCTAGGACTATTGTCTACTCTTTTCTTGGGCTGAGCTATGGGATAGAGATCCCCTTACGATCTTGTTTGGGCTTCTTGATTGAGCATATGGACTTGTATATACCTTGTTCTAGTACCCACTTCTTGGGTTTGGTTACTCTCCTTCCAGGAGAGGCGAAGACGCACAAGGTATGCCACGTGCTTTCCGTGTCTAGCTTCTCGTGGTTGGACGAGTCTACTCTCCTGCTATAGGTAGCCAAGACTCAACGAGAAGTTCATCTTCTCACCGTTTCCAGCTCCTTGTGTCTGGATGAGTCTATCTCCTTTGTCTTGTTGGGTTGATCTGGACTCTTTACTGTACTCTTTACTTCACTTTCAGTTGTACCTTTCTACTTTCCCTGTTCGATCTACTGCTCACCCGTCGATACCTCCTTTTTTCTCCCTCGAGCCTTTGGGGTATCCTACTGAGTATTTTTATACTCACCCCTGCTTGTGCTTTTCCTGCACTTGGTGTGCCCTTAAAGACGACAGACAGGTTGGTCGTGACTTTAGTGGAGCATAGGAGTTCGGGAGCTTGGACCGCGTGCGATGGTAGTAGTCGGGTTCCAGGCGGGGAACCCTTCCAGCTGTTATTGTTGTTTTACTTGTTGTCAGGTTGTGACACTTTTTGGTTGGGCGCGTGTTTTTCCCCTTTTCTTTTCAGTTTATCTTCAGCTTGTACTTGGACTATCTAGAGGTCGATGCACATTTTTGGTTTATATATAGCAGTTTCCATTTTACTTTACTTGTCTTTTCTCTTTTACTCTGCACTTTTGCATTGAGTGTGCTGCGTGTGTGTACAGGTACTTAGGCAAAGGCCTCCCCGAGTTATTGTGCCTTCGGCACTGGTCGCCAGCCCCTGGCTTATGGAGGCGGGCTTGGGGTAGTTGCGGCTTGAGCCCGGGTAGGGTTGGGTCATGACATTAGATATGGTTTAATAACCATTACAATCCATCTCTAACTCCCCCATTTCTTCATGATTAGGTTTCTTCAAATATTCCCTCCTATTTACAACAGATTTCTTTCACTAAATCATGGCTTGATATCACTTGCAACAAATCATATTTTTTATGATACCACTAGTTTTTATTGGTATGGATTTAACACCTTTTCTTTTAAAAATCTAGGCCCTTATGTCCACTTTTTTCATTATAGCTTATAAAGATAGATTTGGATCCTGAGATCTGTCCTCCTTTTGGTGGGTTGATTCCATTAGCACATTGCATGAATTTACCTGTACATAGATATATTCAATATGATATTTTGAATTACATTAGATATATCCAAATACACCACATTTCATCAAGACTCTATAAATAGATATTACTTTATTCTATATTTAGGTAAACTCTGAACAATGAACAACCACTTTTGTGGTTGTTATTTTACTAAAAATAACATGATGTCATGTTTTCGATGTAGTAAAAACTTCCAAAAGGGGCATATTGATCAAGAAAAGAGTATCACATATTATGGTATCTTGCAACATTCAATGTTCCTAATTTATTTTGTTATACAATAAATTTAATTTATTTCCAGATTTATGTTTCTATTGTACTATAAGGTTGTAGATGTATCAAACAAGCCTTTTTGTGCTAGGAAATGATAACAGTTTGGATCATTCATACATGAATGTCTCAACTCTCTATCCCTGTAGAAACCTTATTTATAATGAAAATATTATAATACCATATAGTAGCATACAAATGACAATTGACAAGACCATTCCCTAAAACCAAACCTCCTCATAGCTTTGACAGTCTGTCTAGGAAGAAGGGGGGGGGGGTGCAAGGGGGTCTGCAGGAAGGAGGGGGTGGGGGTCTGTCCAGGAGGGGGGGTGTCCAGGAGGGGGGGGGGGGTGTCCAGGGGGGTGCAAGGTGGGTCTACAGGTGGGGGGAGGGGGGTGCAAGGGGGTCTGCAGGGGGAGGGAGTGTGCAGAGGGGGTGGGGAAGGGGGGGGTCTGTCGAGGGAGGGGGTGTGCAGAGGGGGTGGGGTAGGGGGTCTGTCCAGGGAGGGGGTGGGGGTCTATCCAGGGGGGTCTATCCAGGTAAGGGGGGGGGGCTGTCCAGGAGGGAGGGGGTGCAAGGGGGTCTGCAGGGGGTGTTCCATAACTAGATTTCAATGTCTGCAACCAAAATCGACCATGTGAAAAAAATACATTCAAGGTAATATTTTTGACATATGACGTAAACAAGATCAAATTTCAAGAAAGTATTGCCTAAGAAAATGAGGTACGGACCAGGTTGGATTTTCAAGCATTGACAATCAACAAGCTGAACTTTCTGACATGCCTTAATATAGTGTGTATCTTCAGTACAATTTTTTAATTTGTTTTGAAATTTGAAGTTTCAAATAATTAAATAACATTGACACATCCACTACCTTTATTTTCACACTGAAACATATGTTATGAATGTATATCATTTTGAGTATTAATGTATTTTCATTAAACTATAGATTAAATTTCTTGACTTGAAAGCTGCTTTTCACTTGGATAAAATGTAGGGTTTTGATCCTAGATACTAGGTTATAGGGTTTACCATAACTAGATTTTGGATAAATACAACATCATGGAACACAAAATCTGTGGCATATTTTGGAGCAGTGGATCATTCTATTCTATCTCGGTTATTAGTTTCTTCTACTTGTACTGAATATCACTTTGGATACATGTTTTTGAAAACTGGATTATGTACTCTGTTTAAACCAGTCGATGATGTATTTAATTTGACCAGTGAATTTTTTTTATATCATTGGAACATGTATTTTAGGGGTCTCCCTGTATTTTATAAGGTTGTATTTTAGGAGGTGTTTGGGGGGGGGGGGGGGGGTCCAAGAGTGGGGGGGGGGGGGCTGTTCAGGAGGGGGGGGGGGGGTCTGTCTAGGGGTGTAAGGGGGGTCTTCAGGGGGGGGGGGGTGCAGGGGGGGGAGGGGGGGGTCTGTCCAGGGTGCAAGGGGGTCTGTTAGGGGTGTAGGGGGGTCTGCAGGGAGAAGGGGGTGTAAAGGGGGGGAGGGGGAGGGGGGGTGTACATGGGGGAGGGGTAGGGTGTGTGTGTCCAGGGGTGCAAGGGGGTATATCAGGGGTGCAATGGGGGTCTGTCCAGGGGTGCAAGGGGGGGGGGTCTGCAGGGGTTCAAGGGGGGGGTCTATCCAGGGTTGCAAGGGGGGGTATGTCCAGGGTGCAAGGGAGGTCTGTAGGGGTGAAAGGGGGGGTCTATCCAGGGGTGAAAGGGGGTCTGTCCAGAGTGCAAGGGGGGTTTGTCCAGTGGTGCAAGGGGGGGTCTATCCAGGGGGTGAAAAGGGGGTCTGTCTAGGGGTGCAAGGGGGTCTGTATGGGTGCAAGGGGGGGTCTGTCTAGGGGTGCAAGGGTGGTCTCTCCAGGGTGCAAGGGGGGGTTTGTCCAGGGTGCATGGGGGGGTCTGTCCAGGGGTGCAAGGGGGGTCTGTAGGGGTATAAGGGGGGTCTGTCCAGGGGTGCAAGGGGGTCTATCCAGGGGTGCAGGGGGGTCTGTCCAGGGTGTATGGGGGTCTGTCTAGGGTGAAAGGGGGGTCTTCATGGGGAGGGGGGGGGGGGGGTCTGTAGGGGCAGGGTGTGTGTGTGTGTGTGTGTGTGGGGGGGGGGGGGTTATGAAATGGGAAGGGCTATATCCATGGTTTGAATTGTGGCTAAAATCCTTATATCCACAGTTTGAGCTGTGGCAAAAGCCCTGTAGCCATGGTTCAATGAACCGTGGCTATAACCTATAGTCATGGTTCCAAACCGTGGCTATAGCCTAAATTTCTAGTAGTGAAATATGGGTACCAAAGTCTGTTTTTATTTAACTATTTTGTAGGAAAATTGTTTAAAGAGCTCCTATAAAAGCCTATGGTACTTGGACAATGGGTGTTCAAGACACATGATAGGAGACTATTCATGCTTCAAGAACTTAATAAAAATTGACGATGGACATGTCACCTTTTGTGACAATGCCAAAGGAAAAATCATTGGCCTTGGCCAAATTGGAAACTCTAACTCAGTTTTAATTTCCAAATTACTTTTTGTTAATGGAATAAAGTATAATCTGCTTATTATTTCACAATTATGTGATGATGGATTTCATGTTAAATTTCAAAATGATGCTTGTAATGTTTTTAATTCTAAAAATGAATTAGTATTTTCTGCATTGAGAAATGAAAATGTATACTCTGTTAACTTATATTATTTAGTTTCTCAAAATGATTCATGTTTAAGTGTATTTCACAAAGAATCCTGGCTTTGGAATAGAAGACTAAGACACTGTAATATTCACTCCCTTAGAAAGCTAACTAGAAAAAGTTTAGTCAAATACCTACCCAAACTTGAGTTTCCAAATGATAAAGTGTTTAATCCTTGTCAAAAGGTAAAGAAACACAAAATTTCCTTCAAACCAAAGAAATAAATGTCAACTTCCCAACCTCTCGAGTTGGTTCACATGGATTTTTTTGGACCATATAGAGTTTCTAGTTTAAATGGGAAGCACTATGTTTATGTTCTTGTAGATGAATTTTCTAGATATACTTGGACTTTATTTTTGGCTCACAAAAGTGAAGCCTGCTCTCATTTCACCAAATATACTAAAACTGTAGAAAACCTTAGTGGACTTAGAATTAAATCCTTAAGAAGTGATCATGGCTGTGAGTTTGAAAATCAAGAGTTTGAATCATTTTGCTCAAAAAATGGCTATAATCATAATTTATTTTCCCTTAGAACACCTCAACAAAATGGAGTTGTAGAAAGAAGTAATAGGACCTTGTAATAAATTGCTATAACCATGCTTAGTGAATATGACTTACCCATTTATTTCTGGGACGAAGCTGTAAATACATCATGCTATATTATTAATAGAGTGTTGATTATACCTATTATTAAAAGAACTTCATATGAGTTTCGAAGTAAGCTACTTCAAAGTTTTTGGTTGTAAAGTCTATATCCTTAATACTAAGGACAATCTTGACAAGTTTTCATCCAAGAGTGATGAAGGATTTTTTCTAGGATATTCAATCTATAGTAAAACCTATAGAGTGTTATACATAAGAAATAAATGTGTGGAAGAATCAATCCATGTAGAGTTTGATGAGACAGATCCACATGAGACTAAGAGCTATCTAGAGAACCTAGAAAATGATATGTCAAATCTAGACATTAATTCTAAATCCTCTAACCATTCTATAAAGGAATCTGTGAAAACTTCTAATTCTAGAAATTCTTTAGATTCAAGTCAAAATGAACCCAAACCTATTGAAGAACCTGAAATCACTAGCCCCTCTTTTTGTAGACCTATTAGAACCCTTAAGAATCATCCTTTAGATGCTGTTGTAGGAGATTTATATAAAGGAACTCAAAATAGGGCTTATCTTAGAAATCTGGTTGAACATCAAGTTTTCTTTTCACAAATTGAACCTAAAAACATTAATGATGCTATTAATGATGAATTTTGGGTGATGGGTATACAAGAAGAAATAAATCAATTTGAAAGGAATAAAGTTTCAAAACTTGTTGACAGACCCAAAGACATATTTACCATAGGTAACAAGTGGGTGTATATAAATAAATTATATGAAGTTGGTAATATAGTTATAAACAAGGATATATTGTTTGAATAAGGCTATAATCAAGAATAAGGAATTAACTATGAGGAACCTTTGCACCTGTTACTAGACTTGAAGCCACCAGAATCCTGCTTGCTTATGATGCCCATCTGAATTTAAAACTATATCAAATGGATGTCAAGAGTGCATTCCTGAATGGGTATATAGTTGAGGATGTTTTTGTTGAACAACCTCCTGGTTTCAAAAATCACTACTTTCCAAATCATGTTTTCAAATTATCAAAACCTTTGTATGGTTTAAAATAATCTCCAAGAGATTAGTATGATAGATTAAGAACTTTTATAATTTCCAAAGGTTTTACAAAAGGTACAACTGATCCTACCCTTTTTATAAAATGAATTTCCAATGATGTTTTAGTATTTCAAATTTATGTAGATGATATTATTTTTGGATCTTCAAAAAATTATTTATGTATTGAATTTTCTAAAATGATGCATAATGAATTTGAAATGAGTTTAATGGGTGAACTAAATTTCTTTCTTGGATTTCAAATCTTTTAAAATAAATATCGTATTATTTTAAATCAAAGAAAATATACTAAAGATCTTCTAAAATGTTTTGGTTTGTATAGCACTAAAAGTAGTGATACTAAAATGAGTACTACTTGTAAGTTGGATATTGATGAAGATGGAAAATCCGTTGATCAAACCACTTATAGAGGAATGATTGGAAGATTACTCTACTTAACTGCTAGCTAACATGAAATTATGTTTAGTGTATGTATGTGTGATCATTTTCAAGAAAACCCTAAGGAATATCATTTAAATACTGTTAAAAGGATTTTCAAATACCTCAAGCATACACCCAATCTAGGACTGTTTTATCCAAAAAGACAATCATTTGAGTTAGTTATCTATTTTTATGCTGATTTCAGTGGTTGTAAGTTAGATAGAAAAATAACCTCTGGAACATGTCACTTTTTAGGCAAGTCTCTAGTATCACAGTGTAGTAAGAAACAAAACTCTATTGCATTATCTACTATTGAAGCTGAATACATAGCTGCTGGTAGTTGTTGTGCACAAATATTGTGGATGAAACAAACATTACTAGATTATGGATATCAATTTAGGCATGTACTTATAAATTGTGATAATAAAATTGTTATTAAAATCTCAAAAATACTATTTCACACTCCAGGACAAAACATATTGATGTAAGCCATCAATTTTTGAGAGACGATTATCAAAAAGGTGATATCACTTTAGAATTCATTGGAACCGAATATCAGCTTGCTGATATATTCAAAAAACCATTAAATTATTAAAGGATAGATTACATCATACATGAATTAGGAATGATAAATCTTAAGTAGAAAGTGTACTATTTCACAACTTACTGTTTCACAGTTTACGATTTCACAAGTCACTATCTTAAGATTACAGTCTCACTCTCATAGTTCTATAGTTTACTGTCTTGAAGTTGCTATTTAATATTTACAGTCTCATAGTTACTATCTCTCGGTTACTTTCTTGAACTTACTATCTTAAGTATTATGGTCACACCGTGTGGAGACACACCGTAAAGGTGACACCGTGACAATTTGTTCTAGTCTCACCGTGACAACCTATTCTGGTCTCATCATAATGTCACTTTTTCATTCTATTTGTATCTTATTACCTGTATCACTGTGTTAATTATTTTACTATATTCATCTCGTGCTTTTTAATTTGCAATGATTGATATCCCTAAATGATAAAGATGAAATAGGTTTCACTATTTTCTTCACTTGAGCTCTCTTTTCTCAAAACCGAAACCCTTCTCTCTCAAACCATAAGGCCTCCTTCATATCTATCTCTCTTTTGAATCCCTTGTTGAATGCCTAGAATTAAGTGCCCATCTTCTTCAAATCTTGAGAAGCACAAATTTAAGAAGAAAGTGAAAATTGCACCGAAGGTAGCGCCCGAAGGACCACTAAACCTAAAACTTATTGATAGAATAGTGGTACCAAAAAAGGAAATCTTCCCTAAAAGGTTGTTGTCAAGTAAGTCTTTAGTGTTGAAAGTACTAAAAGAGCAGGGATGTATGGATTAGTTCACAAAGGAGACAAGGCTGATTTATCCAAAGCTTATTGCTTAGTTCTATCAGTTTTTCCAGTTCTCATTTGATACAGAAGATGGTTTTGTTGTGAGAAGCTAGACTAATGGCCAAAGATTCACCTTTTCCTCAAGGTTATCGGATGCCTGCCTAGGGACACCTCATGAAGGAATTTTTGAGGACTACTAGAGAGGTACTCCTCCTCATAGTGATATTTTTGTTTTGGAAGAGGCCTTGGGAAGCTTTACTAGAAAAAAAAAGAAGAGCTATTTCTGCTGAGTTAGATGGTGAAACCAGATTGCTATTTAAGTTTATTCAGAATCTGATTAGTCTAAGAAAAGAAGATTTTTCTACCCTTAAATATCAAGATGTATTTTTGATACATCTTATGAGGAATGGACACAAGATTAACCCGTGCAAGTATGTTATACTTCGTATGTGTGAGTTGATTAAGAAAACCTCAAAGTATACCTCCTTGTTCTACTCAAGGTTAATCTATGATATTATATATGACAAAGGAATGGTTGGACCAAATGAAGAAGTCATCAAGGACTATGAATTATGTATCTTAAAGGTTATAGTCAAAAGGATGAAAATTAGTTGGAATCTATGGAAAAAGGATTGGGTTGAGGATAATGAAAGGTTATATGAAAAGTTTAATCCGGTTGAGTATCCTTAAAAACCTAAGAACATATCAGATCCTGGTTTGGAACCAGATGAAATTGTTGACTATCCTATTGAAGAGGAAGAATAGGCAGTTATTACACCTCTAGAAGAAACTGTCTTGGATAAGGAAGATAATGAACCTGTTCCACAAGACATAGTTGAGAAGGAAACACCTATTACTGAAAGAAGTATTGATTTATAAGAATAACCTGCTTCTAGAAGAAAATCTATTGTTAATAAAAGGGAAAAGGTTGTTCCTGAGGAGCATCTAGAAGAATAACTTTCTCTTGATAACAAAGCTATGGTTGAAGAACAAGATAATTCTAAAATTATCCTTTCTACTGAGGAAAGAATAGAACAAGCTTTCCAGATGGCTAGAAAATAAATGGGTGAGAGTATTGGAGATGATATTTTAGAACCAGATTAAGGAACTAAATCTCTTAGTCCAGTGAGAGATGCAATTATTGAGGGGGAGCTGAACCCTAGTATAGAAAGTGTTGAAATTCCTAATCTAGTTGATTAAATCATTGTGGATACCTGGTATAAGTTCCCTAGCTACTTTGATGTGAATGATACCCAGGAAGCCTTGGTTAAAGGCATAGACTTGTCTACTGTGTTTCAATTGAAGCCAGTTTCTGCTCTAGAAGTAATCTCTTCAAAGGAAACTAAGCCTGTCTCAGCTCTTGTTCCTGAACCTTCACAAGAACCTCCTACTTTTGTGAGTCAGGGTGATTTGAAAGCCTTTGGAGATACTTTATTAGCTGGAGTTGAAAATATCATGAACACCCAACCTGTAACTATAATAAACCTAAGTGAAAGAGATACTACCTTGCTGTTAGAGAAGATCATATGGAATATTCAGCCAAAAATGATTCATGAAATTCAATAGGTCAAAATTGAGAACAAACAACTAAGTGATGAAGTGAAGTCTCTCAGAGCTATGGTTGAAGATATTCAAAAAGTCTTACAATCAGGACAAGCTCCTATTTCGCATCCTGTTGAGGATGTTAGTGGTCAGATTCCACAACAAGTTGTCTCTCTAATTTAACCAAACTTAATTTCATTAGCTGAAAAAGTGGATGAGAGAAACAAGAAAATAGTCCAAGAGATCGATGATCTTGTTATTGGTCTCAAAAAAATGAATGATGAGTATAAGGGATGTCTATAGAAAGTTCTGAATCAACTTAAGTCACCCACTTCAGCAGTTACAACCTCTAGTGCCTATGGACATTCATCTCAATCTGTTGACAGTGATCTTATCAGAACTGTGGTTAAGGAATAACTTCATTCAGCATTTAGTGGTTTTGATAAGGAGAGTCGATCTACTGTTGTCAAGAATAGTTACAAAGTAATTGATTTGGTGAGGATTCATTCAAAGATTGCAAATGATTCTTAGGAAGAAATTACTAAGAAAATGGATTTCTACTTTAATATGATTTTCTCTAAGCATGATATGACCAATAATTTCAAATATCTTGCAGAGAATTTGAAAATATCTCATATAACTCAAGCATTCAAGACTCAAGTTCAAAAGTTGAAAGATTTCAATCCTATATTGGACAAGTTCATGGAGAACAAAGATAATTTGAGAAGGCAATGCAGTATGGTGGTGAGATTATTACTGACTTCATTCAGTTTTTGAAGCCTTATCTTCATGTGTAGAGCACTGCTATTGTGGCTCCTACAGCCGCACCCTTGCGGTCTAGTTTACCTCCTTCCTAATCCACTTCCTTTGCCTCTACCTCAATGTCTGTATCTTAGGCTCTGAGTCAGATCATACCTGTTATCCTTGATCAACACATGCCAAACCTACTTTGAAACCTTCTATTTTTGAGGGACTTCCTCTTACTTCTCTGAATGTTGGCTCACTCCCTTCTTTAACTTCTACTTCTTCTGCTATGGCTCCTTCTGATGCTTCTTCCAAGGGAAAAGAGAAGACAACTAGTGCTGAAGAAAAGTGAAAATTGTATCTTGATAGGGATATTTTTTACTTTTCCTACTATTTTTAATGACACATCTTTTTCCATCTAATGTAATGTGAACTGTTGTTGTCTATTATCTTATTTATCTTTATTTTTTTCTTCTTGTACTCTTTTTGATAATCCCAAAAGGGGGAGAACAGAACACTAAGAACAACTATCTCATTCACATGATTTGTGATCATCAAAAGGGGGAGACTATTGGACTCCTCATGTTTTAATCATGTTTTAATGATAAAAAAGCATGTACATCCTATAAATCTTGTTAATCATATTTAATCTATCTCAAATCATGTGTAGAGATGGTTAGTTTCTTTATGATTTAAATAAACTCCCACTAGATCTGGTTAATCCTAAACTATGTTTGATTATTATAACCTATGTTTAAATTTGTTCTATAATGATTTATTATATAAATGATTAAGTCTAATTTATTTTGTGAATATTACAACTTAAGTCTGTATACAGATATTTGGATAAGTCTGAGAAACTGTGAGTTTGCCGCCGGTTCTGGTTTTCTGGAAAAGGACCCAGACACCGTGACCCGGACACCGTGACCCGGACACCATGATCCGGACACCGTGACCCGGACACCGTGACCCGGACACCGTGACCCGGACACCGTGACCCGGACACCGTGACCCGGACACCGTGACCCGGACACCGTGACCCGGACACCGTGACCCGGACACCGTGACCCGGACACCGTGACCCGGACACCGTGACCCGGACACCGTGACCCGGACACCGTGACCCGGACACCGTGACCCGGACACCGTGACCCAGACACCATGACGCAGACACTGTAACCCATACACCGTGACCAGTTTCAGATCTCATGAAGTCAGTTACACCGGTTCCATGCTACCATCACTAAGACATCGTTTGAAGTTTGGAAAAGCACTAAACACTATGATTATAACACCGCATCTATGTTACCGGTTCCATGCTACCATCACTAAGACATCATTTGAAGTTTGCAAAAGCACCAAACACTGTGATTTTAACACCGCATATGTGCTACCAGTTCTTGATCTTAACACAAATATGCTATCATGACTGTCTCACCAATCAAAGTAAAAGAAGAAGACACCATTTTGTGGTGACACCGTTTCCAAGTGACATCGTTTCTAGATAGACCGTGACACTTTTCTTTAATCTGTTTTTTTTATATTTTCAATTTAATTTCTAATAGTCATATTTGAGTCATTTAAAGGAACTTACATAATTAATGTTTCTTTGTAGACATGTCACCTAATAGTATGAGGTACGAGGTGTAGAATACATGCATCCTGTCAGCTCCAACACATGCACTCCAAAATAAAAAGGAAATCATGGCACTGGAACAAGTGTGTCATGTACGAAGAAGTAGAGCAGCAGACACAGAAGCATCTTTAGAAGAGTGAACCAATACATGCAACAAGATACAACTGAAGAAAACACAAAGCACTCTTGATCCAAAGTCTAGACTACTATAGATCTGAATGAAAATCATCTTCATAGTACCAACTCCATGAATAACACGAGCTAGATCTAACTAGAAACCAGATCACTAGACTTACGATACTCTATTCCTCATAAGAGGAATCGATACTTGCATCTGCTTCATCCTAAAAGTCTAGAGCTGCATAGAATAACACTCAGAGCACTTCTAACATTATCTCATCATCTTTTCTCTATTGTGTACTATTTTTAGCTTTCGAGAAGTGTGTGTGTGTGTCTGTATTAAAACACACACTGTCTCCTGTACTAAACTCAAGGATACAAGATATCATTCATCTCATATTTTTTTTACAGTTGTTTACTCCCACAGATAAGTGTAAAAGAGGTCCTTGTGTGACTTGGTAGTTTATAACCATGAAGAACTGTGGAAGAGGTTGTGTGACCTGGATTGTCTTGTGCACTCTTTTTTACCCTGATCCAGGGTGTGGATCAAGTTTATTAATATAAACTTATTGGTGGCAAGTTATCACCAAGTGGAGTGGATTAGGTCTCAGCTTGAGACTGAACCACTTATTTTATATGCCGTGTCTTTGAATTTAGTTGTTCTCTGCTTTACTGTATATTTCAAAAAACACTAGATTTTACTTTGATAGTTAATCTTGGATAGAATTTATAATTGTTTTTCTTTATTATAATAGCTTCAAAATTAGTATCAATAACTCATATTGATATTAATAATAATTAATCAATCTTTTGAAAGGTTATTTGAATAGTCAAACTTTTATAATTGTATTAACTTAATTAATTGGACTGTATTCATTTTTATTGGGGAACCTTTTTAAGAAAACTTTTTAACAGAAATTTTGAATAGATACTCAATTCACCCTCCTCTTGAGTACTCTACTCCAACCAACAACATAAATATCCCTCATTTTTCATTTTAAATGCTTGAATATAGCCTAATGTGAATGAACTTTGAGGTAATGCATGTTTTGGGGGTTTCTGGGGCTAGTTCGGAGACCGTAACGCATGTTTTGGGGTAGAAATGGCCTGAAGTATGGTTAGTAAAAACCATATGGGGAAGGCCTCATAGTTTGAGGAAACCGTGCGAGAGGAGGCACATGGCCATGCTATCAGCTCTGCAATTCTGACAGTGGATAATTTCATGGTTAGTAAACCATGTGGGTAAATCGTGTGCTATGCCCCTATGCTATAGGTTCCCATGTATAGTTTGTGCACATTTGGGAAAATCGTGCATATAAACCATGCAACCCCTACAATTTTGAAAAATTTAATAATTTTAAATTAAATTAAATTATTTTATAATCCTAATTTTCATTTCTTTCAACGGACAGTAAGAGAACCCCTTTGGTTTTGGTGATTTATTAGGATACTTTTCATTGTGTCGTGCATCAGACTTTCCAGTTCAACCCTAAAATTAAACTGATTAATTGAATTAGATGTAATCATACCTGTTTGGGATACCCTTAGGTTCTGTTGTGATGTGATGATAGTCGTTTCCCAAACCATGGACACCCATGGGGCGTGCCTTAGGAAAATACCTTGATGTTCCTTGGTTGAACCACCCAAGGGGTGAGTAATAATGCTTTCCTATGTGTAGGAAGCCTTATTATAACTAAATAGAGTTGAATTACTTGTTTAAGAGATGTCTTGACTCATTTATTAAAGTTATGTTGATATTACATATTTAAATTGGTTTGAATGGCATGTGAGAATTGTAAACAATGAGTGGGTAAACTCTTTGGTGTCTTTGAGTTGAATTGGGTGTTATGAGTGGGTATAATCATAAGGTGAATTGAATGTCAAATGGTAATGTGAGTGGGTATACTCACATAGTTGGAAATGAGGAAGAGTATTAATGGTAAATGTATGAATAGATTCCTTGGAAATGATCCCTGGATCCAAAATACAGTATTGGATGCCTTGGTTAGAGATTATCCTTAAGTCTTGCTTATTTGGGATTCCATGGGCTTTTATAACCCTTGTATTTGGAAGGCTTGGACTCACATAGGATGTGTCCAGTATGACATGCTCCTAGGACTCTAACCAGTGCCTAAACAAGTTCCCATATATATGCTTTTGGGACTTGATGAGGACGAATTGGTCTTTGAAACCTTGGATCTGGCCCTTAGTGGTATAAAAATTTGTATATATAGCACAACCATGGGTTTTGTGATATATTTGGATAAATAACCTGGAAATGGTTGAAATGGAACCTGGGTTTATATGAAAAGGTCTAGGTGGTATGACATGTTTGATTGAATGGTAAGGCCATGTTATTTATTTATTTATTTACTGCTTGTATCTTCCTTATTATTGTAGATTGAGCATGTTATACAGGGAGCCTTGTAGAGGCTATGTTAGTGTTTCCGTTTTAGTATATACATGCCATGGGAATTTTTTCTTACTTTTATTGCTTACCTATTTACCTGAACACTATATAGCTTATTATATTGCACAACCTAGATTAGTATAGAACTTTGGGTGATTACCCGATGGGATCATATCTCACACCTTATTCGGGTGCCGTTGGGTACCCAAATAGACTATTTGTATATAGGTAGTGGTAGGGTAAAGGTCCCACAATACTAGGGTTGAATTTTGTGCCATGCTTGGTGCAGGGAAGCACAAGACTGAGCTGAGACTCGTGATGCTATTTGGAGATAACACCTTTTGTTATTTTTTTCATTTTGTATACATGTATTGTAATAATTTTTTATACCATTTTGGTTATTTTCTTAGTCATTGGACATGTATCATCATCATCATCTATGTATGATATTTCTTCTAGCTTCATTATATATTTTTGTCATGTTTACTTATTAGTTGTTTGCATGTTGTATATGCTTCCTATATTGGTATGTTATTAATATTCCATTGTGTAGACTTTGGTAATAAGGTCATAGTATCCCAACCAACACACCTAGGCCCACAACTAGTCAGAAACCTCAGGCATTTGGGGAGATGCACTTGAGGCCTTGTGACCCACTGGGCTCAGGGCACTGTTGAGTGGCATCCAGATTCGGGATGTTACATAACTGATGGAGCTTTAACTTAGGGTCTTCTAGATTTAGAGACCTTTTTATATGACCTCATGTATCTTATATAACATAGTAACTCTCTCAAATTCTCTTGAATTATTAGTAAAATAGAATCTTCTTCTATAACCTCATGTATTTTCTAAAACTTTATAATCAGGATCACCATATTTTTCTTCTCTCATATTCTTAGTAGTAATGAGATGTTAATGAAATTATCCTTTTTATAACCAACCCCGCTTTGATAAAATTGGTCTTCAAGCTCCATATCTTCCACTTTATTCAATTATATATCATCCTCTATTAATTCCTTTAAAAAAATTAGATCTTTACTTCATCAATGACTCTACAAATATCAACATCAACAATCTTCATGGAATTCAAAAATCTTATCTAGAATCATGACTTTAATTTCATGAATATTTTATCATTGAATTAGATCTCAACATTTTCATAATGAGTTTGACTTCACCTAAAAGATCATGTGAAATCACTTAATAATTATACACCTAGAGGTTCATCAACTTCCAATAATAATGAAATGGACTTCACATACCTTCCACCTCTGGTTCTACCTTTTCCTTATTTCCATCGAATCATGAAACCTTTGAATTCCTCGAACATAATATGAAAAAGCTTATGATATTATGATGTACTAACTTCCATTGCTCCAACTCATGTTTAAACTCTATCTAGAGATATCTCAACCACTTCCCAAATGATTCCTCATAATTTCAGATCATCTACGCCTCTAAACATCTTCATATTCTAATTTCCATAACTCCTAATTGACTCAAATTTTGATTACCTCATCTTTTGATCTGGAATATCTAATCATATGATCTTTATAATTATTTCTAATCTAGAGTTTCATAATTTATAACCTTCTATTCTTATACTATTTTTCATTTTGGAATACCTTACAGGTTCATCTCAAGGGTTTTCTTTCATAACGTTGAATCATTGGAGTTATTCATTTACTTTAGTGAATCCTTTTACCTTTACTTCAACTATTGAACTTCATCAGTAACAAATAACATAACATTATATTCTCAACACCAGCTTCCTCAAAAAATATTTATTTAACTCCAAGTAATATCTACTAGATTACTCAATATCATAATTTTCACTTCCCATTTAGATTTATTTGTTTATCTCACCTAGAATTTCATTTAATCTCATCAATCACTCTGATGATTGATTCAATAAAAGATTAGTATAGCATAATCAAACATAATTTATGAACCCTTAAGTTAGTTTAGTATTCATAGATATCATAACCAACTCATCATTTTATTATGTTACAACTCATCATCTATATCTCAACATTTGGTAGTACACCTCCCTAATTCTTTAACACTCAATTTTGGCTAACTAAAAAAACTTACATAAGAAATTAAACTTCTTTTTTACCACTTTCATAGTATCCAAAAATCACACGCATCACATAAGGTTTTTCCTTTAAACATGCAATTAATCTCCAACACCTTAATAGATGATGCTTACACAATTCCATACAAGACTTACATTCTTCATATTAAGTATTATGAAAATCTAAAAAAATATTACAAAAACTCCAAGAGAGGTACTTTTTTCCAATGAATCTTACAAAATGTATAATATAACTCTTATGTTTTATCCATTTCCAAATTATACACACACACACCATGCCTCCTCTAATTTCCAGAAAACTTAATTTCTGATCAATTGTATTAATCAATATTCAAAATCTCAATAAGTAGTTAGTATACAATAACTTATAGATATCTCCATAAGCCTTCTAGAACAACTTCTTCAATAGTCCAAAACATGATAACATATATTTTTGGAATTTTCATTCTAGAACCAACTATTTATAATTTTATTACATGTAAATTTGAGTATTTTAATATTAATAAAGACATATTATTACATAATTTTCATTGTTATTCGTGAAATTGATGTAATAATTTCCTAGGGTATATGTTTCATGGATAAGTTTGTAGTAGTTCCCTACTATGATCAGAACCTTGAAATGCTATGAACATATTATTAAATTTAGTTTAATGTTAAAATAACATTCTATCATGGAGAACATAGTATTTTTACTTTCAGGTGTGATTAATCATGAGTAGATGAGACTTCTTCTCATAAAGTTTTCACTTCGAAATCTCTATGATGGAAGATTATGAGAACATAACCACTAGTAAAAATTATTCATGTTTTTATATCATTAGATATTTCTATCTGTGAGTGTGTGTAATGGTATTTAGACTTTAATATTATTATTAATGCATTTCATGACTCACACACTTAGATTTACTAACCAAAAATGGGATTCCATATGTTTTTCGGAGGTAAGGTGCATTGTGTGTGTCACAAATGACATGTTATTAATGGATAAGTCGATAAAGGATTTGTCCTTTCTATATTTATGGACATTGAAATCCCAACGCTTTGATTGGAATGGAATCATCACCTTAAATTCCATGACCACAGTGTAATGATGTGTTATTTTATAATAGTTAAAGAAATATGTTTCAAGAACATAGTTAGATAACATAGTTGTGAAACCTGGTTAATGAGATGTTGCAATAAAGGGATTATATTACACAACAATCATTTTTATGCAGTTTTCAATGTTGTAACATTAATTATGTTCTCTTAGGTGCCATGATCTATTTATAGATAGTAATATTTCACTTTAGGCAAGCCTGCATAATGTCCATGGGAAATAATCCTAGAGGGTCACACACAAAGTGTTTCCATTGATCTTGATTAAATTATTTTTGAATTGGATTAATGGAATAAATATTATTCTCAAGACCAAGGAATAATCTATTCATGTTTTATTGATTATAAATATTTATTTATGAATAAAATATTTAATTAAATATTTATTTAGTCATTCAATAAATATAGAGGAGTTAAAGAATACCAAGATTGTGTCTGGTGGTGAATATTTATTTACAAGATGGTAAAAAATATTTATCATTGTGCATGTTAGCTCACACCATAAATTAATAAGATTATTACTATTCATATATGGAATGGAGTTTAATTATAAATATTATATTATTTAAGGACCAGTTTTCAATTAAATAATATTTTAACCTAACTCCTAGCTCTATAAATGGAAGGTTATTCCTATTGTGTAGGGCGAATTGAAAAATATAGAATTTATAATCATTGCACACAATAGAATTCTCTCTTGAATTATTCTTATCATCTTATTAAGAATGAGAAGAACTCTTTTAAGCTTGAAGGATCTTAAAGTGATCAAAGAAAAAAATGAAATATAATTGATTTTCTATACTAGCACCTAAAAATCAATCAACATCATTCCGAGCTCAAAGGTGCATGCATGGATCACTACTAAATAGATTCTACACTTGGATCCTTATAGTGTAATGAAGGTAATCCAAAAAATTGTTTTGGATGATCAATATTTTCATCAAAGAAAGTTCCTAATATTAGGTAATCTTTATTCTAATCATATTTAAAATAATTATAAATTTAACATGACAATATCCTCTCTAGGTTCTGGGTTCTCTATGTCAATATTCAATGGAAAAATTTCATTAGTCAAGGAATTTATGTCATGTACTATTTGTGAATGATCCATTGAATTGAAGAAACCATTATAGTTATTTCACCTACCAAGGAGCTTATGCTATGACCGGAACCCCAAGTGGTATCAGAATAGTCATTTTTAAATTTATAATTTTTTTTTTATTGATGACCTATATGCGCAATAGTTTTCTGACATTTCATTTATAGATTATTCATTCTTTAATATGATTGTAATTTAAATGTTTTTGACATATTAAGCATAATTATTCAGTGTTTTATTTCATTAAAGGACTAAGAAAAGATGGATAATTACTGGAGATGTAGTCGGGATGTGCAAGGATTCTAGACGGATAGCATGGGATTACACATCATGTATCTGGAGTACAAGCTATGTAACCAAGTTCACTGCAGCTGGTTGTGTCACGGGATACATGAAACATCAAGTAGTAAATACATGTGGTACATTTATTACACACTATTTATAGACTCATCAACCTATAACATGGATTCTCATATTACACGACATATAGCTGGTGTACATGTTGAGTATTTACATGGTTTAGTAGTGAAATTCACACAAACCATGTAGTCAAATACATGGTAAAAAGTGTGTGATAAAGTAAACCTAGAGAATTAATGAAATACATGACATGTATTCAATGTAAATAATGTTTAGTTTATCATTTCCCACATCTAAATTAGACACCAATCCATTTTTGTGTCAAGAAGACACATGAATTGGGGAAAAATGACATATATTTGGAGTATGCATCATGTTGTCCCACATCTCAAGAACACAGTGAATCCTTCAATGGGTTGCACATACACATGAAAGGTGAGATACATAGTGTGTAACTAGCTAGTACACACTATGTAGTTCATCCGATGTACACGCTGAATCCCCAGGTGTTTACCCTAGGTACACAACAACTAAGATACACGGCGTGTAACTCGTAACTACATATTGTGTAGTCTTACAATAAAGGATAGAATTAATTACATCAAATTATTAATTGTAACATTAAATCCTTATTATATTGACTGGAACCATACATGATTAAAAATTTAATAATTTTTTAATGAATTATTAAATTCTCAATCAATTTATTGTAGTTATCAGTGATTCTTGGTTTTTCTATTTATTTTCCATTAATTCCATTATTATGGATATCTCTAAGAGAATTGAATGGTCATTAAGATAAAAATAAATAAATAAATAATTAATTAATGCAAGTGTGTTTTCTTAATAATAAAGAATAAATAAAATGAATATTATTCACTGTAATTTTTCATAACTGTTTCATATGTGTGACCGATCATGCGCATGACTAAGAACGGTTTATGTGTTGGAATTATTTGATTTAATTTATAGTATGTTTTTTCAGTTTATAAATATTAAATTAAATATTATAGAATTTGATTCATCACTCCCTTTATTATTATGTTTTACCTATGTGTCCAAGTTTATTTATGTAATTCCCCTTAACAAATACTTTAGTTCCTCTCACCTACATGTGAATTATAAATACATATAATAAATTGATTATCTCAAGTCTTGTGGAGGTGGTTCAAGAAATAACTGAGATGATACCAACCTAGGGGATACACAAGTGGACATATGGAATGTAATAACTCATTCTAAGAACTGTACAAGGAGTTTTCCCCTTGGTCATATGTTGATTTATTATCTGTTAAATAAGTAAAATGTTTGATAAGATCAAGATTGAGTAATTTATTTACTTATTTATTTATGTATTATGCATTATTTATTTAGGAGATTCAAGAATATGATCACATAAATAAAGGAAATAATATGAAAATATAGAATTTAAATAAATAGATTATTCATAAATGTTTTATAAAACATGGTTAATCACTTAAGTAATATCAACTTAATATTTATAATACCTATAAAAGATAAAATAAAAAAATGTGTGCATAAAAAATTAAATACCTAAAATATATATTAAGTAAGACTTGGCCTTCAATTACGTAATCAAGAATAAAAAATATATAACTAAGTGTTTAAACACTTACTTTTATAATGGGATTTATTATGAATGTTGTGGGTTGATTTAACCATTCTACATCAAGATCAGTAACCCTTGATAGAATTGGTGTAACTTGGAGGCAAGTGTTGAGGAAATAAAATTCAGGATTTCAAGATTGGGGAATCCACTCAATGGATCAAGGATTTGAAAGTTTTTAGTTGACAAAAACCTACATACCTAAATACCCTTAAGTAGCTTTAATAACCCTTTTTGGGGTTATGAGAAGGGTCATATGGATCCTTTCCACTATAATGTTTAAGTAACTAGACATTCTGAGTCCAATGGTGGGGGTTATTGGGACTCGATAAAATATTAGAAGACTTAATAAAATATTATTCATTATGTCTCACATAATTTTTAATCAATTCAAGTAATAATAAATTTATCTCTTATAATTGTAGAAAAATAAAAAGTTTTTCATCCACATTATTCCTATGAAAAATATTAAAGAAATAAAATCTCATCACTGGAAGTAAATTTCAAGAGTGATTCTGACACCTTTAGGTTTTTTTATTACATAAATAGAAATATTATGTTCTAGAATCATAATAACCTGATCCTCCTGTTAAGGAGATGAGTGATGAAGAGTTAAATGTCTGTGATATACACATATGTGACATGATCTATGTTCATTATTTAATAATATCATCCATGTCTAGTTAACTCATGAAGTCTCATGAAAATTTGGATCCATATAAAATTATCAAGAATATCCATGGTCTTTACCATGATAGAGATAGACAAGAATGGTTTAAGATATCCCAAGAACTATTTCATAGTAAACTTGGAGAGGTTGAGCCATCTTGGCCTCACGTAGTAATGATCATTGTATACATTGAGTGCCTAGTGGTTCAAGGTTTTAAAATACATGATGAAATATGAATTGATATCATTATTTCATAACTTCCTCAGAGATTATATAGATTTTTTGTTAATTTTAATATGAAAACATTGAGAATACTCTCTTAGATATACTTACTATTCTTATCCATTTTGATAAGAAAATGAATTGTGAAAAGTATTTCATCCTTATGGTGAATAAATGGAAAGGTTAGGTGAAGATATATATGTCCAAAGTTATTTAAAACTCCCTTAAAAGAAGAGAAAGTTAAAGGGGAAATCAAGGGAGAAGGATCCTATGTATTTTGAATGTGGAAAGAAGGTCCAGTGGAAGAAAAAGTTTAACCCATCCATATAAGCAAGGGGAAAATTTAGGTGTGTTTGTTATTGATTAAAATTTACCTGTTTCTATAAATTGGATATTAGATTTAGCTTATGATTCTCACATATGTATTCAAACATAGGAACCAAGTATATTTAAAAATATTGACCATGGGGAGGAATATCTATGCACAAAAAATAGATCCAAACTAGATACTATGGTATTGAGGACTACCACCTCACTTTCCCTATGTGAATGATATTGGTTTTAAAGTAATTTTAATTTTTTCATCTATTACTAAAAATATTATTTCTATATACCAACTTGATACAGATGGATTTATTTTCAAGTTTATGAATAAATGTTTCTTCTTTTATAAATATATCATTTTATATGGTAAGCCACATTTAAATAATGGTCTTTATGTGTTGGATTATAGGAACCAAGTAATGTAAATCAATAATGAAACTACTTCACATGACTCACCTGACACCCAACTTTGGAATCACCATATAGTTTATGTAAATGAAAAGAATTTTACTAAATTACATCAAGATGTCTATTTACATTTCTCTGAATAAAAACTAGTTTGTGTATGTCACATATGTTTACAAGTAAAAATGACAAAATATTTATTTATTGGAAAGAGTGAAAGGGCCAAATAGATTCTTGAATTAGTTAATACGGATGTTTTTGGATCATTTACTATTGAATAAAGGGATGAGTACTCATACTTAAAAATTTTTACTGATGATTTTAGTAGATATGGATATGTCTACTTGCTAAGGGTTAAATTGGATTCCTTTGAGATATTCAAGGAATAAAAGATTAAAGTCAAGAACCATCTTGTTAAGAATATTATGAAAATCCACCCAAATTATAATGGATAGTATTTTAATCAACATATCATTGATTATTTATAGGAGTTTTGGATTCTATCTCAACTCGCTCCTTTGTATACACCTCAATGGAATGGTGTGAGTGAAAGGAGTAACCACACCTTGTTAGACATAGTGAGATAAATGATGAGTCATGTGAATCTTCCATTATCCTTTTGGGGATATTCATTACAAATAGAAGTACATATACTAAACCAAGTACCAAATGAACTGATAAATGGTATTTCATATAAACTTTAGAGTAGGATAAAAACCATGTTGTCTAATTTACATGTGTGGGGTTTCCAAGAATTTTTTAAGGATTGTTTAGTTAAAAAAGTAAACCCCAAGGCACAAAGTATACCTTTAAAGGATAACCCATGGAAATAAGGGGATATTAAATATACAAACCCTAAAAAAAAGTAATAGTGGATTGAAAAACCATATTTCTTAAGAGGGAGACCATATTTAAAAGAGATAGTGGGAGTGATATATACTTTTATGAAGTCCATGTTCAAGGTATAGAAGATTTAGTATAATAAAAAATTCTACAAATCCCTATGGAAGAATATTTTCCAATGAAATGAGTATTGTGAAGGATTACAAGAGAGGTTAAAGAACTAGAACACTATGTTTCTCAAGTCATTAAGGATGGAGACTCAGTACTAGTTGATAATAATGATCCTCTAACATATAATGAAGCATTAAGTGGCACATATGTTTCCAAATTGAAAGAATATATGGATTATAAAATGGATTCCATGTACTAAAAACAAGTCTTGATTTGGTTAGATCCTCCAGTGGATATAAATAATGTTGGTTGTAAATAGGTATTCAAGAAGAAACTAGACATGGATGGACAAGTCAGTACTTATAAAGAATGAATATTTAAAAAGGGTTTAAAAAACTTTAAGTTATAGACTACGACAAACCTTTTAAAAAGTTTAAATGCTTAAATCCATTAGAAATATAATTTCCATTATATATTTCCATGACTACGATATTTGGAAAATAGATTTCAAAATAGCCTTTCTTAATGGTAACCTACAGGAAGATGTCTATATGACACAACCTGAAGAGTTTTTTCACTCCAAAGGATTCCAACAAGGTATAAAAGTTTCAAAGATCCATTAATAGGTTAAAAAAACATCCAAGTCATTTAAAGTTCATGTAGAATCCTGCCCTGGATTCCACTCAATGGTTCCCTGATATGGTTGCCCACAAGACCTCAAGTGTGCATCCCCTAACGCCAGAGGCTGCAGACTAGTAGAGAGGGCCCAGGGTGTGTTAGTGGGGATACTATGACATCATTGATAATAGTGGAGAAAAAATGTATATATATAATAATAAATAGAAGGAGAAACAATATAAAGTAGTGGAAATAAAAATAATCAAACATTAAAGATAAATGAACAACAAGCAAAAGATGAATAATAAACTAATACAACTGATGATGATGGTAATATAACTGTACAAAAGTGATCATGCAAGGGATAGGGGATACAAGCATATACCACATGCTAGTAAACTATAAAAAAGTCCAAAAACTACTTTCATTAGAATCTCAAGCATAAGACTGGTCCTCTACTCCCCAAACTCCATCCTAGGATAGTCAATCAAGAATTAGAAGATGGATACTTCCCCTTTTCTATACCCACTATCATAAAGTATACATGGGTACCAAAGTTGGCTAGAGTAGGGTGTGAGATAAAATATTAGGAGGCCACTACCAATGGTTTCTAGATCAATCCATTTGCGCAATATTAAATGAACAATATGCCATAATTATTAAATGAAATGGAACTAAATAAATAAGTACATTGGACTAGGTTCCTCTTGGACACCCATCCAATTTACCTTCTTTAGCCTAATCTGTTGAGTCTGAACTGAGGGATCCTACAAGGTAAAGTGAGTGGATAATGTGTAAGAATATGGACTATCCCCAAGCTTGTGATTAGTCTTGGAGGACACATTCCTATGTTTCCAATACTGAGGGTTAAATTCTCTTTTTAAAACATTTATTTACTTTTTTAATGAAATTTAGATCTCTTATTAAATTATATAGAGTTTTCCTAATACTTTCTATGGAAATTATAATAGAATTCCATTTATCTCTCTAGGGGCTTGGTATGAGTCCAATTCTTAAAGATTCTATCCAAGGTGACCAAAAAATGAAGTTCGAGTGTCACTTGAGGCATGGTGTGATAATGTCAAGGTCTATCCTTCGAGTCTGTACCTAGTATCACACGTAGGGGGCTAAGTATCCCTCGAGGCATAGTATAACTAATGTTCCATTGAACCAATATAAGGGGTATCCCCCAGGGAATTGTTGTCACTCATCTGGAGGTAAAACAGAAAACACATGGTGAGCCTGTCTCAAGCATAACTAGTGTCTCCTCCTACATATTTACCAAGCATTGATAAATTCTAACTAAGGCATGAAGAGTCTATCCAAGGGGTCCTTAAGTCTAAACCCCTTGTATCAAACTTGACACTAATATGTGATAAATAAATCAATAAAAACACATGTAGCATGTCTTAATGCAAAGGGAATTTCCATTTAATCTAATCATTTATCATAGTTGGCATATTGGTTAAGGAAAAACCATTGGGAAAACCATTTATGGAATAAGGCATGGAACTCATGGCCTAACCCTTTGTCTGAATCATTTATAACATGATTTCAAAAGCTAGCCATGGTATTTAATTAGGCAATACACTAATGGAATAATATGTAGATCCTAGCTCATGGATCATCATTGAATTCAATTTAATTCAAGGATTCAAAACATCAACTATTAAGCAACACCCCTCAATGGGTGTTTAAACTACTTAAGAAAAAGGAAAGGTAAGAGAACACCCATTGGTTGGAATAAATTCAAGGAGATCAACCCAAGGGGTTGATTATCCACTAAATCAAGTCACCAAAGGCATGTGAAGGCATTTAATTTAATTTAATTAACAAATTAGAGGTGACATTGGAAGGGTCTGGATCGTGTGCACAATGGTGCATTTTATATAACGCAAGGAAATGAGGGAAAAGAACCTAGAACACCTACCCTAGCCTCGTAGAGCTTCCCTCATCTAGCCTCAACCTTTGATTCGATCTATATTAGAATAAATCGAAGAAACCATAAAATGACTTGAAAATAGGGAAAATGATATTGCATCGAGATATCATAATAAATGGGAAGAAGACCTTTAAATAGAAGGGACAGGATCAAAGAGCTCACCTATTGATTCTCTTTTATTTTGACTCCAGTCTATTTGGTTTAGGAATTTAGAATATATCTTGATACCTAGGAGGAGGAAGATGGAGGATTCATGCATGGAGAGGAGAAGGGATCCACTGGAATGAGAGGGGGAAAATAAAAAAAATAGGTTAAAAATTAAAGAGGAGAAAATTAGAAATTTTACCCTCAAATATAGATGTGCACAGTTTGGATGCATAGTTGGACAAACTATGTGCCAACCGTGTGCCAAGCTACTGCTTTAAGGGTAACCCTTCACGGTTAGGTGCACAGTTTGTTTAACCATGCACAAAAGGTGAAAAAAGCCTATGTTAAAAATTGTTGGTGGATCGAACGTTCATGCGCCTTGAGTCACACGGTTGCAGAAAAACCATTAGGCCTCTAGGTTCCAACTATTTACAGTCTCACAGTTTGGGTAAACCATTTGGAAAGGGTGGAATGGCTTCTAATAACCATGCGGCCCAGTATTCCCCTTTAATTTTTGGGACTTTGAGCTCTAAACGAGCCCCGAGCACTCCTGAGACATCCTAGAATCCATTAGAAAACATTAATAGGAAAAAAAAGGAATTGAAAAAATGGTTCGTACCTTTAATAAAATTTTAAATGTTACAACCTCCCACCCTTAAGGCAACTCATCCTCGAGTTTCCCTTCCGAGGGTAGTACGACGTCATCTGAGAAAAGTTCTAGCCATTATGCATGTGCGTCGACTTCCTACTCCCAGTTCTCATATTGTACGTGTCTGTGATGCCATAACACCTAGACCAGAGGAACTGGACTACCTTGGAGAGCCTTCATGCTCTGATCAATGATACATATCCTATGATCCATGAAGGATGCATCCACCTTAAAATCAATATCATTAGGGTAGAACAAAATGAGACGATTTAAGATAATATCGTCGAAGCTGAGAAACATGGAAGATGTCAATCATGGAATGGTACTTCTGAAGTAACAACAACCAATAGGCTACCATAATGACTCTCTCCACTATCTTGAAAGGATCAATGTAATGAGGCAATAACTTTCTCTATCTTTGAATTCATATTTAAAACAATATAGGCGATACATGTAGAAAGACTTGATGTCCAACCTCGAACTCCAGAGGTCTATGAAGATGATCGGTATAAGACTTATTACTAGAAAGAACTGTATCCATATGCTTTTGAATTAGTTGGACTTTCTATAAAGTCTCTTGAATAATATGAGGACCCAGTAGCATTCCCTCAATTGCCTCAAGCTAGCATAGAGGTGAACAGAATGGCCCGTATTAAAGGTCCTTGTATAGAGCCATCTGAATCATTGCATGAAAACTATTGTTGTATAAAAACTCAACTAGAGATATATGATTTTCCTATGGACCTCCAAAATAAAGTATGCGGTCCCAAAGAATATCCTCTAACACTCGTATGGTCTTCTCAGACTGCCTGTTAGTCTGAGGGTGATATGTTGTACTCAGGAGCACCTATGAACCCAATGTCTTTTTTAACCCTTTCCATAAACCTGAAGTAAAATGGGTATCTTAGTCTGAAATAATAGAATGGGGAACACCATGAAATCTCAATATCTATAAGATTTAATGCCTTCCTTTCTCATCAATAGAGAAAGTCTTCTAGATTGGTAGGAAATGTGAAACCTTATCCAGGCTATTGGAGATAACCCTTAATGCATCACTACCTCAAGGAGATCTTGGAAATCCCATCATAAAATACATGGTGACATCATTAATTTTCCACTAAATAATGGATAGTATATATAATCCCAACAGGTCTCCGGTGTTATGCCTTCACCCACTAAAAGGTGGAGAACTGAGTGATGAAACATGTTATCTGCCTCTTCATACCTAGCCACCAATACTAACGGAAGATGTCTCGATACATCTTGGTGAAACCAGGATGAAATAACCATATAGAGGAATGATATCCCCTCATAAAATCTTTCCGTATATCCATAGGAACCCATACAAATCCATGAAAGAGTAGGGTATCACTTCCATCAACAATGAAACCAAGAAGTGTGTTCTTCCCTATGACGCTCTCCCTCAAAACAAGGACCATGAAATCATATAGCTACCTCATCTAGACCTGCTCTAGAAGGGAAGATGTCATTTCTAGATCTACTAGATCTATATACCCATTCTATTATTCAACCTTTAGATACATCTCATAAAATAGAGCCATCAACTTCCACTCACCACTGGCCTCTTTGTTAGATTGCGTCTGAGTTTTCTAGCTCAAGGAATCATCTATCACATTTCCCTTACCAGGTGTGTAATAAATCTAAAATTAGAATGATTTCAGGTATTCCACCCATCTGTGGTGCCTTAGATTCACATCTCTCTATGTGGATATGTATTTGATACTTTTAGGGTCTGTGTAAATAATGAATTTCTCACCCAACATATAATATCACCAACAACATAGAGCATAAACCAAAACTTCTTTATTGAGGCTATGCGTAGGATAGTTCCACTCATGGGGCCTCAGATGGTGTGATCCATATGTGAAAAACCGATCACCCTACATCATAACTACACCTAGTCCAATACCTGAAGCATTATAGTAATTAGTATAGCTTCTGAATGGATCAGGCAGAATTAGGGTTGGTGCTAATGTTAGTCTTCCCTTTAACTTCTTAAAAGCTATCTCACAAGAATTAATCAAGTAGAATTTCACACCCTTCTTATCCAATCTTGAAATAGGCGCTTCCAGTCATGATAAGTCCTAGATGAATCAACTATGATAACCAACCATCCCTAAGAATCTACGTATATTGAATACGTTCTTGGGCTGATCCCAGGAAACCATGTTTCTCACCTTCTCTAGGTCAACAGATACTCCTGATTCAGATATTATATGACAAAAAAGTGAACCTTACTGATCCAAAAGTGAAATTTTCTAATATTCACATATAGTTGATTCTATCTCAGTGTATTCAGAATGATCTCAAGATAGTTGGAATGGTCCTGTATAGTGTGAAAACATAGTAATAAATCATCTACAAAGACCACAAAAAAGGAATCAGTATATAGGTGGAAAACCCGATTCATCAAATCCATGAAGATCATCGATGTGTTTGTCAGAACAAATGTCTTAACCAAATACTCGTATAAGTTATACATGATCTGGAACATTGTACGTGATATGTATGATAGACTTTCACAAACTTGATGGTAGCCCAACCTCAAATCAATCTTAGAGAAAACCGTTGCTCTTTAGAGCTGGTTGAAGAGGTCATCTATCTAAGGAAATGGATACCGATTTTTCACTATAATCTGGTTAAGTAAGTGGTAATCCATGAAAAATATAAGGGTATCATCCACCTTCATTGTGAAAAGGATAGGTGAACCCAATGGTGATGTGTTGGTTCAGATAAAAATCTTAACCTCTAGATCTTAAAGATGTTTCTTGAGATCCTATAGCTCTATAAGTTCCATCCTATACAGAGGGATGTACATTGGTGAAACATCTAAAACAAGATCGATGGTGAAATCAACCTATATCTCAGTAGGTAATCTAGAGAAATAGTCAGGGAATACATCTTTGAAATGATCCATGATGGGATGGAATTCCAAAAGTTGCATTCCTTGATCACTCATAAAAAGACTGGTCATTTGGGATGTCACTTCACCTAGACCAGTATGCTTGATTTCATCTTGACTAGTCTAGAGATCTCATTCTCTCTTATGGATATATGTTTTTCCCTTAGGTGATGTGAAAGACACCCGATGGTGATAGCAATCCACCTGGTTTCAATAAGGTACAAGCTAGTCTATACCAATAATGACGTCGAATCTAGTCATCTCAAGGATGAAGAAACTCCATAGAAAATAGAACCCACCTATTTCAAGGGGTAACCCCTTGAAATGGTGTATACCCTCTGATTGAACTCCTAATGGTGTGTTAAGAGTCATAACACTACTGGGTACTCTATCACTAGGCCCAAACTTCCCATGGTTGAAGTAGATAGAAAAGATTTCAATGCACCTATATCAAACATGACAGATACTAAAGTGGAGGATACTAGAATAATAACTCTAACTATAGATGGACCTGGACTCTTCTCCTTTGGAACATGATGAACTACATAAACATGGCCTGAATTATGACCTTGATATGCTACCTGAGTAGCTTGAGCAGGTCCACTCTGCTAACGCTAAAACTGTGAGGCATGAGTACCTCAGCCATGACCACCTTCTTGGCCCGAATGGCATGTAGAAGACCAACTTCCAGCCTAAAAGGTATTCATAGGTCCTACACATGAAGGTGGTGGTGGTACAAAACCCTGCTCACTTGGAACTAGAGGAAAGGATTGGTATAAACGCTGGTGGTGACTCATCCTACCACAAGCCCAACATTTGACCAAGTTCCTCATACAATGGGGATTTTTATACCTCGTCTTTCCATACTGATGGAACACAACACAATTATCAGTGCTTTCCACTTGGATGGTACTTCCCCCACATGTAGCCTTGAAATATCTTTTACTGCCGCAAGATAAACCACTACTATTCCTAGAAGCTGAACTGCCTTATTTCACATCACCTAATTCTCTTAGGTTCCACTCAGTAATGAGGGTATTGTTTATGATTTCTGAAATGGTGGTCAGCTGAAAGATGTTCACCTATGAGCGGATTTCATAAGCAAGCCCATACTCAAACCACCTCATAGTAGACAACTCGTCACCAAATTAGGTTGGTGGGAAACACTGCAATTCAGTGAAGTGGGATGAGTATTAGATCAATGACATGTCACCTTAATAAAGGTGTATGAACTCTCGAGCATGATCTATTCACAGATTCTGAGGGAAGAAGTAGTCGAAGAAGGTTGTCTGGAATTCCACCCATACCATAACCTAATATTGAAAATCCTGAGTGAGAACATCCCACCAACTCTTGGGAGATTCACACAACATGTAGGTCACGAGATTGACCCTCCACTCTAGAGGTGTCTCGATGTACTTGAAGATAGACAACATAGCCTCCAACCACAACTTAGTAGCATGAGGTCCACCATCACCCGAGAAGGTGGGAGGTTGCTATTGCTGGAACTCATAGGTCATCCCTACCATGGTAGGGGTAGGTCAAGCTGCACCCAAAACTAATTTCATAAAGCAAAGGAAATTATCATGGAAATGAGCATTGTCTCCTAGTGGAATATCTATAGGAGGTGCCTCGGGTGGCACTATAGAAGGTATCACAGGTGGCTTAGGGCCCACCACCTCCAGAGTATTCTCATCACTGCTTTTCTAGCATACAACATGAGTTCTTTGTGGTGGCATAACTCTACAATTTCCAATAAAACACCTCAAATATGAATTATAATAGATAGGTAAAGATATAAATAAAGGATAGGTACTAGGCTTACTAAAAAATAAACACACCCCTATTCTTTCTCCAAGAGTCAGGTATGGGTGGTAAGAAGAATGATTCACAAAGGGATCATAGGATACGTGACCTACTTCCCCCTATCGAGGTTAGGTTAGGTCAAGGTTTTAGGTTACACATATAAGGGGTAATTTCATTTTAAAGGTTGTATTAATTTTAATTTATTTGGTTACTAGAATCACGATCTAGTTAATTGCTTCACCAATTCTAATTTATAAAGGCCCATACACTTTATAAATTGAAATTGGTGCATCAAGTAATTTTATCCTGACCTTTACACTAGACAATGGGTGTAACATGACATGGGTTGTGTTTAGATTGAATGAGAAGTCATTGGCACTCACCAAGAAAATAAACTAATGTGTAATTATTAGTAACTTGAACCAATTATGTCCTCATGGATAATATTACCACACTGCAAGACATAACGAACAATCCACAAGCAACAATCACAAGCAATACAGGCAATGCATGCTGAATTAGATATGGCATGGCATAATACATGAAAATTTATTCCTAAGGTGCCTAGTATGATGCATGAGTTTAGATACCCTCATATCCTTAGGCTAGGGTAGTAAAAATTAATAACAATAATATAAAATATATAAATGGCACAAAACAAGTGCATTTCCCAATGGTGAAATCCATGAAATGGTAACAACACAAGAAATAACAACATTTTACCATCCTAGGTAATTTGGGTTTCCCCTGTATGTGGGGTATCTACTCCCAAGCACAAGATCTTAACCAAATACCAATATCTTAGTCGCTTGTCTAAACCCAAGCAATAAAACAAAAAGAAAAAGTATCTCTAATACCACTTTGTAGTGTCCTTCCCTAGATGAAACTCAACAGTGCCCCAAGATGGTGGGCCACAAGACCTCAGGTGCACCTCCCCAAGTTCTATAGGATGCCAACTAGTAGTGAAGTATTAGAGTGTGTCTATGGGGAGACTATTCCCTCATTGATTAGAGTGGAGTGCAGAAATGTATATATATAATAAGAAACAGAAGGATCAACAATAGATAACAATGTAAATAACAATAATCAAACATTCAATCTAAATGAAAAATAGGTGGAAGATGAATAATAAACTGATACAACTGATGATGATGATAATTTAACTATACAAAAGTGATCATGAAAGGGGAACAAGATACAATCATATACCACATGCTAAAAAAATATACAGAAAGTAAAAAAACTACTATGACTAGCATGTTGATCATAGGCTCAATCATCTACACCCCAAACTCCATCCTAGGATATTCAATCAAGCATTGGAAGCTGGTTGCTTCCCTTTGTCTATACTAGTTGTCATAAAGTCTACTCGGGTACCAAAGGTGGTGCGAGTAGGGTGTGTGATAAAATATCAGGTGGCCACCACCAATGATGTCTAGCTCAATCCATTCATGCAATATTAAATAAATAGTGTGCCATAATTATTAAATGCAAGGAAATTAAATAAATAAGTACATTGAACAAATTGCTCTTGGAAACCCATCTAATTTACCTACTTTGGCTTAAGTCAGTGTGTCTAAACTGAGGGATCCTACAAGGTAAAGTGAGTGGATAATGTGTAAGAAGACAGACTATCCCCAAGCTTGTGATTGGGCTTGGAGTACATGTCAATATGTTTCCAATACTAAGGGTTAAATTCTATTTTAAAAACATTCATTTACTTTTTAATTCAATTTATATCTCTTATTAAATTATAGAGAGTCACCCCAAGCCTACCCATGTGAATTTTAAGAGAATTCCATGTATCACTCTAGGGGATCGATATGCATCCAATGCCTAAGGAGTATATCCAAGGTGACCTAGGAATGAAGTCCTGAGTTTTAATCCAAGCATAGTATGATAATGTCAAGATCTAGCCTCCGTGCCCATACTTGGTATCACACATAGGGGCCTGAGTCTCTCTTAAGGTATGGTACAACTGAAATTCTATCAAACACATCCAAGGGGTCTCCCCTAGGTAACTAGTGTCACTCGCCTGGAGGTAAAACAGAAAATGCATGGAAAGCCCCTACTAGGCACATCTAGTGTCGCCCATAGAATATTTACCAATAATTGATAAATTTTAACTATGTCAGGAAGAATCCTTATAAGGGGTCCTTAATTCGGAACCCCTTGTATCACCCTCTACTTAAGGTGTGTGTAGTAAATAAAAAAACATCTATAACATTTATTAATGAAAAGGTCATTTCCATTTAATCAGATAATTTATCATAGTTGGCATATTGGTCAAGTCAAAACCATTGGGAAAACCATTTATGGAATAAGGCATGGAACTCATGGCCTAACCCTTTGTCCAAACCATTTATAACATGATTTCACAAGGCATACATGGTATTTAATTATGTAAAACACTTTTGGCATAAGATGTAGAGCCTAGATTCCGGTTCATCATTAAATTCAATTTAATTTATGGATTCAAGGCATCAATTATTAGGAAACACCCCTCAAGGGATGTTTAAAATACCTAAGGCAATATAAAGGTAAGACTCAAGGTGGAGCATACCCATTGGTTGGAATAAATTCATGGCGATCAAACCAATGGGTTTATTTTCTACTAACTCGAGTCCCTAAAGGCATGGTAAGGCATTCAATTTAATTTAATTAATAAATTAGACGTAATGACGGAAGGGTCTGACTCACAACACAATGACACATATTATATACATAATGAAATGGGGTATAATAAACTAAACCACATACATTAGCCTTGTATAGCCCCCCCTTTCCAACCTTGGCCTTTTATTCAATCTAGATTGGTTGAAATCAAAAAAACTATCAAATTCCATGAAAATGTGGAAAATGAGATTGTATCAAGATAGCACAATAGATGGTAAGAAGAACTTGAAATATAAAGGATAGGATTGAAGACCTCACCTCTAGCTTCCCATTTCTCCTAACATCGGTTGATTTGGTTGAGGAATGAAGAAGAAAACTTGATACTTAGGAGGAGTAATATGGATGCTTCATGCGGTGAGAAGAGAAGGGATCTTATAGAATTAGAGGGGGAAAATAAATAAATATATTGAAACATTAAAGAGGAGGAAATCAGGAATTTCACCCTCAAATATAGCTACACACGTTTTAGCCACACATTTGGCCAAACCATGTGCCAACCGTGCACTAAGCTACTACTTCAAGGGGAAACATACACTGTTAGGCACATGGTTTGTTTAACCATGCAAAAAACATGTGAAAATATTCTTTTAAAAAATATAGGTGGATCACACAATCACATGCCTTGGGTCGCACAATTGCAAAAAAAATATGTGGATCCCAAGCACCTAATGTCTACAGTCACACGGTTTAGGGAAACCATGACGCCCATTCTTCCCCTTTAATTTTCAAGGATTTGGGATCTAAATGAGCCCCAGACTCACCCAAGACCTCATAGACTTCATTAGGCAACATTAATTGGTCCAAAAAAAATAATTTAAACAAAAAAGTAATGGTTGATACCTTTAATAAAAGTTTGTATTTTACAATTTGGTTTGATGAATCCATAATGGAATTTGGATTCATAAAGAATGAATGTGATCCTTGTTTCTATAAGTGATTTAGTGGGAGTGCAGTAGTTTTATTAATAGTATATGTTGATGACATATTACTTATTAAAAATAAAAAACCAGTCTTACAGTCAGTTAAGGCCTAGTTGAATAAATTATTCTCCATGAAAGACTTAGGTGTGGAACCATATATTCTTGGGATCAAGATCCATCATGATATATCCAAGATACTACTTAGCCTAAGTCAAAGTACATATATTGACAATATACTAAAGAGATTTAGTATAAAAAAATCCATGAAGGTATTTTTTTTCCATTTTCACATGCCATTAATATTTTTAGGAAAATGTTTCTTCAAACACATGAGGAAACACAAGGGATGGTAAGGATTCCATAATCATCGGTGATTGGTTTAGTCATGTATGTTATGCTATGTATAAGTACATATGTCTCATATACCTTGAGTGTGGTAGGAAAATATTAAGTTGACCCAGTTGACCGCCATTGGATTGAAATCAAGACCATCCTTAAGTATTTGAGGGATACTAAGGATATTCTCTTGGTTTATAGAGGATATGAGGAATTATCCATCATAGGATATACAAATTCAAGGTTCCAAATAGATAAAGATGATCTAAAATTTCAAATAAGATACATATTCACTCTCAATGGAGGTGTTGTGAGCTATAATTGAACAAAGAAAGTTATGGTCATAGATTCTATAGTAGAGTCTAAGTATATTGCAGTTTCTGAGGTTGATAAATAATTATTTTGGTTATGAAACTTTATCGAAGATATTAATATGGCACAAATTTTTAAAGATATTATCACACTCTATTATGATAATACTATAGTGATGGATCTCACAAAAGATACAAGGTCACATTAATGGATGAAGCACATACTTTGGAAGTATCATATATTAAGGAATTTTTTATATAGAGGTGAATTTGCAGTGAGAATAATATCCAAGGAATAAATTATGGAAAACCATTTGACTAAATCCCTAACTCATCATAAACATGATTATCATGTGAGGTTTAGTGTATTGAAAGTTGTAGGGAATTGGATCTAGTACAAGTTGAAGTTTTTTGGATTTGACTTTCTATAACTAACTATTTTTACTTTTATTACATGTATATTCAAATATTTAAATATTAATAAAAACATATTATTCATTGTTCTGCGTGTTTTTTATATAATAATATCCTAGGGTACTTGTTTCGTAGATAATATTGTAGCATTTCACCACTATGATGAGAACCTTAAAATGCAATGATGATATTCTTAAATACAATTCTATGTTCGAATAACATTATATGATGGGGAACATAGTATAATGACTATCAGGTGTGAGTAATTGTTATTGGATGAGACTTATTCTCATTAATTTTTGACTCATGTAAAAAAATTTAGATACCAAAACCAAGATTCCATATGTTTATGGGAAGTTGGGTATGACACAAATGACATGTTATTAATGGATAAATCGAGGAAGGATTTTCCCCTTCCATTTTATGGAAGTTGATATCTTAGCCCTTTGATTGGAATGGAACTGACACCTTAAATTCCATGCCCACGGTGTAATGACATGTTTATTTTAGATATTAAAGTAAATACATATCAAGCATATAGGTTTATGGAACATATGTGAAACCTACTTGGTGAAATTTTGCAATAGAGGGACTATATTACACAACAAGTGTTCTAATGTGATTATCAACATTGCGACATTAAGTTATTTATCTTGGGTGACTTGACCCATCACTAGAAAAAAAATTTAACTTTAGGAAATCCCACCTAATTCCAATGATAAAGAATCCTATATGGTCACACATTAATTATTTTCATTTATCTTAATTAAATCCTTTTTGAATTTGATTAATGGAATAAATATTATTCTCAAGATCGAGGAATATTTTATTCATGTTTTATCGAAGGTAAATATTTATTAATGAATGAAATATTTAATTAAATATTTATTTGGGAATTCAATAAATGTTTAGGAGTTGGAAAATACCAAGATCATGTTCAATGATGAATATTTATTTTCATTTCCTTAAATAATATTTTTTATTGCATGAGTTAGAACATTCATTAAAATAATAATAATAATAATAATAATAATAATAATAATAATAATAATAATAATAATATTATTATTATTATTATATGGCATGGGGTTTGATTATGATTATTATATTATTTAATGGATGATATTAAATTAAATAATATTTTCATATAATCCATAACTATATAAATATATAGTTATGTCTATTTTTGTGGGTTAATAAAAAAATCTAGAATTGAGAATCGTTGCACACAACATTATCTCTTGAATTCTTCTTCTAATCTTCCCAAGAAATAGAAGAACCACATAAAGCATGAAGGATATTCAAAAAATCAAGACATACAATAGAAGATGATTGATTCACCATGCTAGCACCTATAAATCAAACGGTTTCATTTGGAGGTTAAGGGAGTATGGTTGGATCACTGTTATAGAGACTCTATACTTGGATCCATACAACAAAACAAAGGTAATATGAAAATGGGTTTTAGACGATCAACATCTTCACTGTATAAAATTCCTCCAATCATGTAATCATTCTTCTAATTATATTTAAAATAGTTATAAATTTAACATGAAAAGATCCTCTCTGGGTTCGAGGTTCTCTATGTCAATATTCAGTGGAAAAATTTCATTGGTCATGGAATTTACATCATAAACAATTTTTGAATGATACATCAAATCAACAAACCTTTATAGTTATTTCTTCTCCCAAAGTTCTTATGTTGTACCCAAAACCTTTATTATGTTCACATGACCTGATCACCTCATATTACATCTTCTAAATTCTGAGCTTCAAAAATTAAAACTTCAATTTTACCTTTAACTAAAAAACATTTCTAAAAAAAGGTTAAAAAAATGAAATCCTTTTAACAATTCCAATATAAGGATTCTTTAATCTCATCCATTGGATTTTTTGTCAACTTCAAAAACTCCAACTCTAAAAACTTTAAAATTTTCAATAAAACTATATAATTTCTTGAAGATAATTGTCTTAACACCACAAAACTAGATAAAGAATTTTTTTTGAGAGAATACCATCCCCTGGTGATAAGTAATTTTTTTCCATGATTTTAATGAACACTTATTCAATCAAATTTTGGAAGTTTAAGTTTCATAAATTATTATCCCCCTTTTATCATTATAGTATATTCAGATTCATAAAATATCAAGTATAAATTTTTGTACTCCTCCTTTGAAAATGGAATCCAAATTATAATAAGGGTTTTACATAACTTCCTTAATTGACGGGGGCAAAGGACCCCGAAACACCCTAAAATGGGAGGGGTGAATTAGGTTGTCAAATTTTTCTTCTAAAGTGATGGATCTTATTCCCACATTGGTAGGAACCTATTAAACTTGTCTGTTGGAAATGTGTAGTAATTTAGACATTCATTTGTGGAGAGACAACACAACAATTCTACTTGGGTCACCACTAAGGGCTAGTCCAAGGAGCATATGTCAACAATGTGTCATTCTTTCCAAATTACACTAGTCTTCACTAGACGTGGAATATATAAGTTTAGAAATAGTCACTCTATGCTAGACACACTACCTTTACAAGATTTTACGGATAGAACACTATGTCCCTCTAAACACTTCGGTTGAATCCCCCTAGCTCACTGTCATGGGTGAAGTCTAACTCAGTTTATCAACTTGAAGACTACTTCAATGAATTAGCATTAAATTATTTGTCCTTGTCTAGCAAGAGACTCTGATTTCACCATAGACCTGAGTTTATGCACTTTGAAATCACTGTTCACTTAAAAATTAATGTTCAAAACTACCATTCATGAAGCTCAACCCTTTGCAAAGCTAACTGCCTTCCTGGAACCAATTTCCTTTGCAAAGATCACTAAGTCAATGTTAAATAAACCATCATCCTAAAACACCCTTTACTTAGAAGCATTGGCATTAGTCACGAATAAAGTATTCTTTTCGCGATGCTCAAGATTGTATGGAATGCCAGATTTGTGGAGCTCCCATGGCTTCATGAAATCAAAGCGATTCTGGATATCTTTGGAAAATTTCATATCAATGAAGTGGGGGTAGCCTCATATTTATAGTCTTGGACATTCATGATGCTCCACCACATCTTAGCGAATTTTCCATATCTTTTAAAAACATATTCGTGCATCTCCTTTAGTTACAAATCTCTATTGAGATTTGACGTTTTCATGAAGCTTTACATCAAACCATCACCGACTCATGATGCTCCAATTCACATAATTGTAGAGAATGCTGTCACTATTCATGATGCTCGTTATAATTGAGAAGATTTCCATTAAAACCTTTACACCTTCATGACCCACCATTCAAAAATCCCATTATTCATGAACTCATGCCTTTTCCATATTTTTATAAGTCCTATAAGGAAATCCACTTTTCTTGATGCAATCCATCCTTCAAATTTTGGACCCCAAAAATTTGGAAAACACTGGGAAATGACTACACCTTCAATATTGTTATTAGATTGAACTGTAAGATCCCTTTCCTTGAAAACTCCCTAATCTTCCATGTGAGTATTGACAAAAAACACAAACCATACTCCATTTCTAGTAAAGAAAAACCTTGGTTCCAATAGGAGGAAGGCTAAACATGATGTTTCAAAATTAATTTCTGATGTGCCCAAATTGTGTATATATTTTCATACATTCTATTGAATATAAGAATATGTTTTCACTAGATATATGTGTTGATTTCAAGATAAAATGATTTAATTCAGAAATCATGATGATTTTTAGGTATTCTCTAGCCTAAGACACAAATCGGAAAGGGTCAGAACAAAAATTCAAATATACACAACATGTACTTCTTACACACATCATGTACTATTGTCCCGTACATGGATCAATAGGACCAAATACACGCCCATGTTGCCGGCCAGAGATTACACGCCATATGTGATTACCCTAAAAACACTGTTTACATACTTATATAAGTGTTTGGTGGCTGAGGTTTGACATTACATGCCATGTGGGGAAACATTACACGTCATGTACCCCCACCAACCAGGTGGCGCCACATTCAAAGTTAAGGGCGGTGCGGTAGCTCACCCACCGGTAGAGAAAAATGGCCTAAGTCAGGTTGACTTGGGTACATTATGTGCACTCTTTAGTACATGCCATGTATTTATAAACATTATAAATAGGAGGGTATACCCTCCTAATTCGACATTGATACTCATACACAAAAAGATGAAAATTCCGAAGACGCCCAATGGGGAAGAAGGAGAGAAGATAAGAGAGGATGTGCTACCTCTACCTTCCTGATGATCTTAAATTCAAAGTTTGTGTGACGTTTCACTTAGGTATCTAAAGTTTGTTAGTCATTAGTTACTCCATGAGTTGCTAAATCCCCTATGTGTTGGGGTTGTGGATGATTATGGGTTGTTGTTTACCAATTGCTATATTGTAATTGTGTTATTTATATTTCTCTCATAATCCCTTAAAAAATCTCTCTGAATATCACTAGAAACCCCATATCAGAACAAGAATGGGATTTCTAGGGATCTTCTAAGGAATTATGATTAAGAACATCCATGATCATTAGGGGTACTTATCGTCTCAAAAAGGGTCACAATTAACAAAATTAATAGAAACCAAATTCCAGACCAAGGAATTGGTTTCTACTGATTTAAACGAAATTCACTAGACCAAGGGGGTTCCATTATACCCAAACCCAGAGATGTGATTTATCATGAATAATAAAACAACATAAGAAAATTGATTAATTAATTATCCTAAAAATGCACAGCACTGACACATTCTTCCCATTTATCATCAAAAATAAAATTTTTGTGTTTTTATTTATCTTTAAAGAAATTTATCAAGTAATTAAAAGTTCAATTACTCTATCATTGAAACATAAAAACATCGACTCTAAATTTCAGAAAACTTCACTTAATTAATTACAAACTAGAAAAACAAAATACAGTAATATCTTCTCCCTATGGATCGATCCCATACTTGCACTATACTAGTATTAAGTTTGGGTAATTCAATTTGGATTGTCAAAAGTAACACTTCAGCTGAAATGATACCAAATTATGGCACCATTTATGGGGATTTGAAAGTTAATGGTGTTTTGATTAATCAGTTTTCATTAATTAAAGTGAAAATAAAATAAAAAATTTCTTAAAACATTCTATTCTGAATCTCATTTATATTTTTTATTATTTTAGTCTTCCTATTTTATGATTTGTGTGTTGTTTAGTGTTGTGAAGAGAAACATAGGTGCATGAGTGGAAAAATTACTTGTTCCAAGAGTACCGAGTCATCAGAAGTCCTTCCGCTTGATCTGGAGATTGAATGAACGATCCTAAGGTAATGTCAAGAACTTATGGGAGATCACAACCAAAAAGAACCCATAGAGAACATGGAAGAAGGAGAACCAGTTGCTGTTTGAGCCATTGGACATCAGTTCATACTTGAGGACAACTGAAAATAACAACTAGCTACTGAGGATGAGCGTATCCAACTTCCACCAGCAAACATCATGGAGTTCATACCATGAGATAAACAATGAAAACCATCTCCATTTGTTCCAGGTTATGGACCACAACAACCCCAGCAGTTCCCACCAGAACTTTTTCCGTACCTCCATCCAAGCCAGGGGCCTTATTTTGCACCTAATTAGCAATTTGTGCCCCCACCTCATCAAGAACAGCTGCCCCCACGTCGTACCCTTATGGAGTAAAATCTTCCTTCTATCCATGGAGCTGATACTGGTATTGTCAGATCATCGGTACAAGCCCAAAATTTTGAGATCAAGCCAGCCATCATGAATCTCATCCAAAACATGGTGTAGTTTGGAGGATTACCAAGTGAAGACCCCAACGCTCATCTCTCCAATTTTATGGAGATATGTGACACCGTCTGCTACCATGGGGTGTCCGAGGATTCTATTTGTCTTCCCTTATTCCCCTTCTCATTAAGGGACAAAGCAAAGGATTGGATTAAAGGACTAAATCAATGTTCTATCCTCACTTGGGAGGTGTTGGCCTAGGCATTTCTGTTAAATTACTTTCCACCTTCCAAGACGGCGACGTTGCAGATTGAAATTCACAATTTTCAGCAACATGATTTGGAATCTTTGTACGAATCTTGGGATTTATTTAAAGAAATGTTGAGTAAGTTCCATTATCATGGCCTTCCATTATGGATGCAAGTCCAAACTTTCTATGGTGGACTTATGAAAAACACCAAATCTGTGGTGGATGCAACTGCTGGAGGGACGGTGATGAGGAAATCCTCAGAGGAACTCTTCAACTTGCTCAAAGATATGTTTTCAAATATCTTCCAATGGAACTCAGAGTGAGGTACTCAAAAGTGGGGCATGCATAACATTGATTCCACTACGATGCTTTCTGCTCAACTCGATGCTGTGTCCAAGAAAATTGATGCATTAGATTTGAAAAATGCATCTCAAGCTCAAGCGGTACATCACCTAGCATGCAGTGAATATGGTGACAATCATGTCATGGGAGAATTCCCAAGGACAAATAATGGTGCCTCAACAAGTGAAGTAAGCTATGTTTCACAGAATAGAGGGACAAATATTTACCCTCAATACCAAAACCAGGCTTGGAAAGATAATGCAAACACGGGCTGGGGGCAGCAACAAAAAAATTCTCAACCTCACCCTCAAAGGCCAACCGACTATGGTCAACAACAATACCAAAATCCATATCCCAGATAGTAGCAGTAAGGACCTTTCCAACATAAAGGGTATTAAAACCCTCATCCGGCACAACCACCAAGTCAACCACAACCTCCTCTGTCTTACTAACAACCTCAGTAGGACAACCCATCAAATATAGAATAAATGATTTCAAAATTCATAACAACTACTGAAACAGGATTTCAGAATCAAGAGGCATCTATCAGGAGCCTTGAGAATAAGATTAGGAAACTTTCCAATAAACTCTCTTTAAGGAAACCTGGTACACTACCAGGTAACACAGAGAAGAACCCACAAGAGGAGGCCAATGCTATCACTTTACGAAGTGGAAAAAACTACCCTAGTAAATAACTGCAAATCAAGGTGAAAATCCAACTCCACCTACACCCTCTTCAAATCATGAAGCCAAGATCCAGGAGTCCCTCTAAATCTAGGAACTTTTAAAAGAGAATGAGACTACACATGGTAAGGGAAAAGAAGTGGTCACACCTTATGAACCCCCTTACCATTTCCTGCACAAATGAAGCAAAGGAAGCTAGATCAGAATTTTGGGAAATTCATGGAGGTATTCCAGAAACTTCATATCAACATTCCTTTCGCAGAGGAATTAACTCAAATGTCAACATATATGAATTTAATGAATTAAATTCTCTCCAACAATAGGAAGATGGAGGATTTGGGAACAATTCCTCTCACTAAGGAATGTTCATCAGTGGTCCAACACTCTCTTCCTACAAATCTTCAAGATCCAGGTAGTTTTACAATTCCTTGCACAATTGGATTGTTTGAGTTTGGGAAATACCTATGTGACCTAGGGGTTAATGTCAATCTTATTACCTATGGATTCTTTAAAAATATAGGGCTAAACGATTTACAACCGACCTGAGTGGCACTACAGCTCACAGATCGATCCATTAAATATCCTAAAGGGATACTTGAGGATGTGCTCATGAAAGTGATAATGTTGATTCTTCCTGCTGATTTTATCATCCTTGACATAGAGGAGGATCAATAGGAACCTATCATTCTAGGAATACCCTTCTTGGCTACTAGGAAGTTGTTAATCGATGTTCATTAAGCCGAATTGATCTTCAGAGTGGGAGATGAAAAGGTATATTATAATGTCCTTAAAGTAGTTAAGCATGTATCAATAATGGAACAAGAGGACTGTTATGCATTGACTACTATGAACACTCACTTTTTCTACATGTAATATGACATGGTATGTTGTTCTATCACTGATGAACCATTCATCAATGACATATAACCTGATTATGAACCAAAAGAGTTGCAATTAGTCATCATCCAGGGTGGTCATTATTAGCAATGTGCAATTGTTCCATCTATTCTCGAACGGGCCAAGGTGGAGCCAATTGTGACCTCAGTTCTGAAATCCCCACAACTTGAACTCAAACTTCTCCCATCATATTTTAAATATGGTTACTTGGGAGATAATCACACACTACCAATAATACTCATTGCCTATCTCTCACAATAGCAAGATCATGCACTTCTCCAAGTCCTTAAATGAAAAAAACATGTTATTGGGTGGATAATAGCTGATCTTAAAGGGATTAGACCAACCATTTGCACCCACATGGTGCTACTTGAAGAAGGAGTCAAGACCTCTTGGCAACCACAACGACAGATAAATTCTCCCATGAAGGAGGTAGTGAAGAAATAGGTGATCAAGCTTTTGGATGCGGGAATCATCTACCCGATCTCCAACAGCCCATGGGTAATTCCTTTGCAAGTGGTACCCAAAAAGGGGGATATCACCATGATCACTAATGATAAAAATGAACTTATACCAACAATAATAGTCACGGGATGGAGAGTATGTGTGGATTACAGAAAACTAAATGATGCCACACGAAAAGATCACTTCCCACTCCCTTTCACAGATCAGATGCTTGAGAGATTAGCAGGACATGAATTCTATTGCTTTGTGGATGGTTATTATGGATATAACAAAATTTAAATTTCTCCTGAAGACCAATAAAAAAGTACCTTAACATGCCCATATAGAACTTTTTCCTATCAAAGGATGTATTTTATAATGTGCAATGCTCCAACCACCTTTCAGTGATGTATGTTGGAAATATTCAATGATATGGTCGAGTATATTCTAGAAGTCTTTATGGATGTTTTTTCAGTCTATGTAAAATCATTCAACACTTTCTTAAGAAATGTGGAATTATTCCTGGAAAGGTGTGATCATACCAATTTGGGTTTAAACTAGTATAAGTGCCACTTTATGGTACAAAATGACATCATCTTAGGCCATCAAATTTCTATGAAGGGAATTGAAGTTGACCCAGCCAAATTTGAATTCATCTCACAACTGCCTATCCTAGCTTCTGTCTGGGAAATCCAAAGCTTTATTGGGCATGTAGTATTTTACAAAAGATTCATTCATGACTTTTTAAAGATAAATCAACCACTAACCAATATTCTTTCAAAATATGCTATCTTTGAATTTGATGAAACCTACACCGCAACCTTCCAGCTTCTAAATAAAAATTTGGTAGAAGAACCTATCATGATTGCCCCAAATTGGGAAGGAAAATTTGATATTATGTGTGATGAAAGTGATTATTCCATGGGATAAGTGCTTGGGAAGTGGTTAAATCGAATCTTCAGACCAATCTATTATGCTAGCAGAGCCCTCAATGAAGTAAAAATTAACTACACTACCACAGAGAAGGAAATGCTAGCCGTGATTTTTTCATTTGACAAGTTCCAATATTATTTAGTTCTATACAAAGTTATTGTCTATATATACCATGCAACACATAAATATTTACTAAACACGAAATATGGAAAACCACGACTTATCTGTTAGGTGCTTCTCCTCTAAGAATTTGACTTAGAGACTTGTGATAAGAAGGGCAGTGAGAACGTTGTTGCCGATCATCTATCCAGATTGGAATTGCCTCATTTGGAAAGAGAAGATGATAGAAAAATCAAGGATGACTTCTCAGATGAGCATCTCTTCTTATTTGGAGTTAAACCTCATCCATGGTATGCCGACATATCCAATTACTTGGATACATGATTCGTTCACACTAATATTTCATTATAATAAAATAAATGATTTCTATCTAAATTGAAAAGATATTTCTGGGAAGACCCGCTGCTCTTCTGCTCATGTGAAGATGGGGTAATTTTCCACTGCATCCCAGAAATATAAATTCAATAAATTCTGGAGTTTTTCCATTCTTCCCCAGTTGGGGGACATCACGACCCAGACCAAACTATAGCTAAAATTATCCAATCTAGATTTTTCTAGCCTACCATGTACAAGGATGCTCGGTATTTTATAACACACTATGATAGGTGCTAGCAGATATGTAACATGGGGTGCCTAGCTGAAATGCCTCAACACCCTATACTTGAGGTCGAGGTCTTCGACGTATGGGGTATTGATTTCATGGACCCATTTTCCCCATCATTTGGAAACTCTTACATATTATTTTTTGTGGATTACGTATCAAAATGGGTGGAAGTCATAGCCATAGAACACAACACAACAAAGTTCATCTTGACCTTCTTGAAGAAAAATATTTTTAGCAGGTTCGGTTTTCCATGGGCTTTGATAAGTGATAGAGGGATGCATTTCGACAATGTGCTGATGCAGAATGTGATTCTAAAGTACGGTGTGAGGTATAATATAGGGAAACCTTATCATCCCCAATCCAGTGGACAAGTGGAAGTCTCAAATAGAGAATTAAAACTGATCCTGGAGAAGATAGTGGGAGCCTCACAGAAGGACTGGTCCAAGAAACTTGATGATGCTTTGTGGGCATACAAGACCGCCTTCAAAACACCTCTGGGTATGTCCCCATTCTGGTTGATTTATGGAAAGACACTTCATTTACTAGTGTAACTTGAGCATAAAGCCTATTGGGCTATGAAGGCCTTGAACTATGATCTAAAAGCTTCAGAGGAGAAGCACAAGTTTCAACTTATGGAACTTGATGAGATTTGGCGGGAGGTATATGATAATGCTAGGATATATAAAGAGAAGACAAAGGAGGTCCATGACCACATGATCTCTCAGAAATCATTTCATCCTGGTGATAAGGTACTATTATTTAACTCCCATTTGAGATTATTTTTAGGTAAATTAAAGTCTCGGTGGTCGAGACCTTTCCAAGTGATTAAGGTTTTCCACCAAGGTGTGGTGGAATCTACTGGAGTCGACAGTCAAACATTTAAGGTAAATGGGCAGTGTCTGAATCCCTATTTGCACATGGAGGACATGGTGGGTACAATCTTTACCATACAATTCGAGTAACAATATGCTAAGGTAAGGTCAATCCAAAGACATAAAACAAAGGCTCTTCCTTGGAGGCAATCTAGAGACAACACGCTATGTATCACCTTTTCACACAGCGTGTACTTTACTTTTTATATATTCTAATAGAACTAGTAGTATAGGTATATATTAATTAAGTTAATAGATAAAGATGATGCCTATGCTGATGGTTAGGTCACTGGAATGTATTCGAGCTGTTGTCGGTTCAAATCACTTCATCCCTGCCTTCGGTACAAGGTTCATCCTTTTTAACCCGTGTTTAATTAAACAGTGTATGTGGTATTTTTCAAAATAAAATATAATTTTTTCTACATAAAATAAAACCCATGATGGGGATGGACTAACTGGACAAGGTCATAAACCAGATCCAAAAGACCTGGGTTCAAATCCTGACAACTGGCCCAATTCTATCATTTTTCATATTAATAAAACCACATGGCATGAATTTTGATATAAATCATGTGAGACATGTTTTTATTAATTATTTAAATGGATTTTAAAATAATATAATACATGCATGTGAAGTTGGAAGATTGGAAGAGTATTGGTCCTGGATTCAAAAGACCTGGGTTGGAACTCAGTTAATCTTCCTATTTCATCCCTTTTATTCAAATTAAAACTACAAACCGTGCATTTTCTTCAACCCATGTAGACCTGAATTTATACTTTAATTATTCAAAATAACTAAACATGTAACACTATAAAATTTTCTCTAGTGGTTGAGGGCTTATGTTCGGAAAGGCCGATCGCTAGTTCGAATCGCGCCCCAAGCACCGAACCAAAGGCTGTAGTTCTCTTTTTCAAAATTTAGAGCACACAATGTGTCATAATTTGATAAACTATGTGTATAGGTTTATTTTTAATTAAATTATTTTTCTTTTATAAATAATTATGTTGTAAATCTATAAAAAGTATTATATTTATATTGTCATAAAAAAATCATACACGGCGTGTATGCTTTATGAAACACCGTGTACTACGGCTATAAAGGCTGGGACCCTACCTGACCTCATCTCGTGTCGTATGACCCCCATTCCTCTCCATTTTCTTATCCCATATGCCATCCAACCCCAACACCAATCCATTGATTTACTGTGTTTTTCTTAATGATTTATTTTACATTTTGATCCTCGCTCCAGGTATGCCATTCTCCACCCTCTTTTTCTAGATTTCATAGGTGTTTAGGGTGATTTTGGATCGAGTGACCATTTGAGTCTCCTGCGCAGTACACAGGGTGGAATAAGAACACATGCCGTCTACATCTGGTACATGGAAACACAAGAACCTTTTCTTATTTTCAAATACATATGGCGTGTATGTTCGGTACACGCTATGTATTGTGCTTTCCCCTACCCTTGAAGGGCCTGGATGTGTCCTGTGTAACATGACCCCTTCCCATGTTGTCACACATGGAGTGTACCCTATCCACACTATGTGTATTGTGTATCTTCCTATCCAAGATTGAGTCGTGTCTGACCACATACATGGGCAACACTCCATGTTGTACCACATGGCATGTACACATTTTTACACGTCATTTACTGGTTTTTACCTGACCACATGCCCTCTCAGCATGTAGATCCAGGGTAAACGTACTCTTAAATAGATCATACTACACACAATGTATCAGAGATCTACATGGTGTGTTCTCCTTTATTTTCTATTTCTCACATTTTATTTATTTTATTTTCTTTTTTTTCTTTTATTTTATTTTCTTTTCTATCAGATATGGCAGGTGATGATCCCACGATTGGGAAGCGGCCCGATTCCTCTACTAAGGGTGAGAGGCCCCCTCACTGTTGGATTCATCTTCGACATTCCGAGTGGCCCACATTGGATTTACTGGTTTTACAACCCTTAGTGTTGGCCTTAATACCTCCTCTTCTGATGGTGCCTCCTTTAGTGACATCTGTCAGTCTGATCGCTTCCATGTCACCACTCCCTACCCTCGCTGCTCTTGATACGGTTGCTCCTACACCTACCACAGTGGATAAGGTCCCTGGTGCCGTTGTTCCCTATTATAGCTCTACCCCTTTGGTGTCACCCTCCATGAAATTGGTGGACCAGACTATGCCAGTCCCTCCACCATCTATTGACTCGTCCTCTGAGGTAGATCAGGTATCCATTGCTCCACCTACTGTTAGTATAGCTGACCCATCTACCCCGACACTAGTGGATCCCCCTAAGACCATACCACTAGTTCCCTGCTCTTAGACGCATCCATGCCTAATATTTCATGAGGGTTATCCTAAGGCAGACAGATTATGACGATTCTTATGCTGCACTATCCAGTTGAGCGGTTTCTTTCTTGACGTCATCATTCCCCAGCACCTTGGCATCTTGGAGGAGATTAAGGAGATCCTTGGATATACTCATCTCCTAGAGACACTCTAGGTCAAAACTCCTACTTACAGAGATTTATTTTTAGATTTCATTGCGACCTTCAAGTTCGATGGGCCCACCTACCAATATACGCCACCAATATCGCTACACCAGTCCCATTTTGGCTGGGCGGATTCCCTTTTTTTTTACCATGGCAGATTTTGGACAAGGGTGTGGCTTCTACCTCTATGCTTCCACCCCAGATCCTATCCCCACCCTTACCTGCCCTAAGTGCTCTGACTTCATTATGATATGTGGGGTGCATACTGGGCCTGACCACAGGTACACTCCCACCTCATAGAAGAGCACGCTCACCACTAACCCTCCCCTTTATTTCCTTCATCAGTACTTTAGCACCATCCTTTTTTCCTTTCCATAAGGATATGAGTGTTGTGTCTAGACGTGACATGGACCTTATCACTTGTATTGTCCAGCATGACTATCCCGACCTCCCTTGTCTCGCTGCTTCTTACTTCCACTCTATGATTCATGGCCATCATGGCAACCTGAACGATGATTTTTATGCCACTCGGTTGGACCACCATCTAGGAGTTTTTGATCCATATATCCCTCATGAACCCTTAGGATTTCCTCAGTGTCTCTACTTCCTCATGATTATCTGCATGTGGATGGTTGAGCGTCAGGGTGATGGCTATGTGCTCGTTTAGGATGCCCCAACTCTTCCAGGGGTACAAGCTGACCTGATTGTTCCTGCTGGTGTTGCTGATCCTGACCTCCTCATCCACCATCGAATGTTACCTCACCACCCACCCCCTTATTCTATCCTTTACCATTCTTCCATCATCCCCTATTATTCTATGACTTCCACCTCACCACCTCCACCCGCACCCTCGGCTAATATCCCCACCACCCTCTGCCTGGATGAGATAGACCGACTTCTGGACCTTGTTCAGCTCTACTAGGATGCCCTCGCTCAGACACAAATATGGATGGAGGGTATGTTGCAGCTTATTGATGCACAACTATCGTGGGGTATGGATAAAAACAATTATATTTTTCCTAGTGCAACACAGTGGCTGACTAGGGTCGTCTCTCTTGAGGAGCCTTTCAATGTGGTTCACTTACTTTATTCTATATCACTTAGACTATATCTTTTTGTGTTTTTTTATTATTAAAAAAATGACATATAAAATAGGAATTCTAAATTTATACTAAGATGAATGTCTAAATATAATGAATTTAGGAAGAAAGGACTTGGTTTTGGGGTTTATTCAGGGATTCAATCATTATTCTCCTTTATATATTTGATTATAGTTTGATAACTCAAACATGAAATCTCATGTTTGAATCACTATTCTTTTCCAGAATAAAAATATCTTCAGTCACATGTAATTGGGTACCATCATCCAATCGAGTAAATTTTCCTCACCCAAGCATACTACTCAAGTCTATCCCAAATTTAGAATAAACATTAAAGAAAATTCAAGAACACCTTGACCTCCCCTCGGGCCAAGCCTTGGAGTTAGCCTCTCATTTCTGAGAGTAGGAGATCACAATGGTGGATGGATGGGAGGAGAAAAATAGAGAAAGAGGAGAGAGGTAATAAAAATAAATAATTTATAATGGTTGTTAAAATTATAATAATAATATTATTAATTAATAATAATATTATTATAATTAAGACAATAGTTTTTGAAAACAGGGAGGGAGAAAATAAAATAGCTTTAAAATAAGAATGTGATAATTATAATAATAATAATAATAATAATAATAATAATGATAATAATACTTATTATTAAAATAATAAAATTAAGAAAAAGAATTGTGGGATGGATGGAGAAACACAAATGCATGGATTAATAAAACTAAAATTTAAATTACAATTGAAAACTAAGACAAAACTAAAATGAAAATAAAATAAAAAGAAGAAATGAGGGGGGAAGAGTGGAGAAACAGTGGCCCATGCCTCAGTGGGATCCCTCCTTGGATGTGGGTGTCGAGCTGACGATTTGGGAAGGAGGCGAGGGCCTCCTTTTATAGGCACAATTCTTTCCTCTAAAAGTTTGCACGTTGTTGGACCATTAAATGGCCGATTCATGTGTGTACACATTCATATAATGTGTTCATCAATGTGTTGGTCGTTCACCCTTAAAATTTAATCTCATTTGGACACTTTATTAATGAGTTATGAATTTTTCATTGGCGGTTTAGTTTTCTGGACGAAGCTTCCAGGAAGGTTCCTCCAAAAGTATAACATTCAATGGCAGCCTTAATTAATTCAAAACTCCCCCAAATTTATTATAGAGTCGCCCATATGTGTCCTAGTGCTATCCTAGGTAGAATAACCTCAATTGTATGTGTGAAGGCCGAGTTGTGGTTCTGTTATAGTGGTGGGGTCCACACTGTCTGCTCGGAACAGTTTCCAACTTCAATGAATTTTTAGAGCCACTAGATGGCCGAATCAGCTCCTGTTATAGAAGACAAAGTTTAAGGAAATAAAATCTATATTCTAAAAAAAATCACTAAATTTGGAATTATATTTTTTAAGAAATAACAAAAATACCCTTGTGGTAAAAATCTGTCCAAAATCCAGAATTATGCACTTTTCTTAATTTTGCTCATTTTCATTATAAAATTAAAATTACCTATTATTTTAATAAAACATGTAAATACATGGGGTTTATAATTTAAAAATAGTAAAAAATATTAATTATTTGATTGAAAATATGCACATAAATTTTCTCTGTCAAATACTCCCACACTTAAACCATGCTTGTCCTCAAGCATAAAATCTCAACATGGAAATCAGAGGACACCAATTTTACCAATATTCAAATTTCAATGAAATATAATCAAACAATTTTCAATGTGAAATCAAAATTTCAAAAATCTGCATAAAATATCAATTTAATTTCTCATTTTTCAAAGAAACAAATAATTCACATATTTTACTTTTCCCCTTTGAAAATTAACAGAACTTATCCTTTCATCAATTCAAGCTCCTTGATTCATTATTATTAAACATGCCAAGTCATGATTTACCTCACTTTTGATTATTTTCTCTCATCACTCATGATACAATTCAAGTAGAGTAATTCTCATATCATGAGAACATGCTCCTTATCCACAGGCTTGTAAATGAACTACTTTCTTCACTTTGTAAAGACAAAAGACACATAAAATCACGAGGACTTGAAATAAAGGTTCAAATGAATCTGAGGCTTAAGGTTGGTAGGATTTTATGCATTAAAAATTATGGCTCAAGGAGGAGGTTTATCTCTTAAGTAAAATACATGATATCAAAAAGTGTAATGAAATTATCCCCTTCAAAGTAGCAACACTCCCTTCCCAAAACTCAAAGTAAAGGTTATGATCAAATTATTCATAATGAATGATTTGTGCACCCTCTTGAATATTTTTTTTTAATTTTGTACTTTTTTCTTTTTTATAAATTTATGATTATATCAAACCACAAATCCATCACCCAACCACATACAATCAGAAGATCATCAGTCTGGAAAATGGTGATTTTTGGTTCTCCCAAATCACAACCCATTTTTCTATTTTTTTGGATCTTTTTGTCATTTTGTCATTTTTTTTCAATTCAAGAGGGGAAAAAATAGATTATAATGAATCATTACACAACCTTTTAAAATTACCACAATAACACACCACACTTCTTCCTTACAATGTGTATCATCCCGTCCACCATGATTCTCTTTACCCCCACACTTCAACTTTAAAATATCATGAAAATACCAAGAGTAGGGTAGGAATGGTTAAAAATGTCTTGAAACATGGATCATCCCTATAAAGGTCATTCATGGTCTATATGGGATAAAAGAAGGATTGATGTAAAGGTGGTCTTTTAAGAAAAAGTAGCTTTTAAAAGGATGACTCAATCATTTTAAGTGTGTTTTTGCACAGTCATAGCTTTGACAAGTTTCAATACAAGTTCTGGTCAGTTACATGTCCCAATATCACTCAAGAAATATGATCAAGATAAATAGGAAATACTTGGTCTAGAAATCCTATCGGGAATGAGACATATGTTTTTGGACAATCACTCAAGTCATGATTAATAATAACAAATAAATTCACATGAATTTCAACAATTCAAAGCACGAAAGATCGTGAGGAAATTTCATTTACATGAATCAATTAATTTCTTAAAATATTGATTCATTATTTCAATATCCATGATTCATTTCAATCATTTGATTCTCCATTTTACTCATTCAATCTCATTAACATTGAAATCTAAAACATGGAAGCATGAAATTCCTAAGAAACTCATGTCTCCTAGACTAGTCAAGTAGAGGATAAACTCAAGCACGAGCATTCAATTTAAACTTTTAAAGATAAAAAAATGTTTTTGGAGAAAAAATGTATAGAGTTAAAAAGATAGATAGTGAAAATGAACTCCCTTTTGAAAATAAATCTTTGGTCCTCATCCTTCAATTTTTGGGGCTTCCTTCTACCGTCATGATCCTACAAAAGAAAAAATCACAAGGATCATTTCATTTAAGATCAAAATGAAAAGAGGGAGGGGGCCACATGCTAAATTATTTCTTAAGAAATGAAATTAAAATCTAAATTACTAGAAAGCAAGAAAAGATAAATCTTGGTATGATCCCCCAAGTGGGCCTTGAATTTTTACTGCCTCCAGAGGGCAGTACCAGCTATTATCCAAAGTTTGATGGAGGATGAAGCTTCTTTGATTTGAACCACCACATGTGAATTTTACCAACTTGTGCTTCATCATTCTAGGTGAGTAATGATCCATGGATAGAGTACATTATATCCTACCTTTTCACAATTAGGTACAGTTTGTATGGTGGGGGTAGGATGAAGTATGGACCATCCCCTTCCTTGGTTTCTAGTTGTGAAACCTTCTTCTCTTCCAGTGCTGGCTTCATGGGGGCTGCATGAAGATAAGGCTCTCGTATGATTTCCTTAGGCTCATCTACCTAGATCTCATAATGGGGCTCCTCCAATGCATGTTCATTGAAATTAGGGAGCTCCACGTGTTCCTCAATAGGTACATGTCCACTGTATTCTTCTTCTTCCTCCAAGGAAAAGAAAATAATGTCTGATTCTGTATTATCAAAACAAGAGGGAGTGATGTACAAATCAGTTTCAATAAAATAAGAAGATATTGGGTCAAAGAAAGGTTCCATTCCTTGATTTGGTTCAGCTTCAATATTTTACTCAGTGGAAAATTCCTATTGAAGTCTGATGGTGAAAGGTGAAGGAAGGTAGTCGGGCCCCTCCACCTTGAGTTTGGCCTCAAGTTCATGGATGTCTTTTGTGAAATCTGGGAAGACTAGTGGAACTTCATTCTTGGCCTCAAATATTTTTAAGTCATTTTGGAGTTCATCGACCATCACCATCAAGTCTTTCGGTGAGATCCATGTTGCAATGCATCTTTCCATATGCTTGACCATTATCATAAGTGCATCAGATCTTCGTTGGAGGTCCACCTCAGTGTATTCTGTTTCTTTTTCTTGCACCTATGAATAATTGTCAGTCCATGTAGAATAATAAACATTTTAATTCATCATGGAAAGATTTTTTAGTTTTTTTAAATAAATAAATGAAATCTAACTATGATGTGAAAATAGAAAACGTAAATGGCCTAATGATTGGATCCCTGACAACAATGCTATTTTTGATGCATGCCTATCACAGGGCATGGAAACAATCAATTATATTTTTCCTAGTATAGCACAGTGGCTGACCAGGGTCATATCTCTTGAGGCGACTTTCAGTGTGGTTCACTTACTTTATTCTATATCACCTAGACTATATCTTTTTGTGTTTCTTTTTATTAAAAACAATGACATGTAAAATAGGAATTCTAAATTTATACTAAGATGGATTTCTAAAAAGAATGAATTTAGGAATAAAGGACTTGGTTTTGGGGTTCATTCAGGGATTCAATCATTATTATCCTTTATATGTTTGATTATAGTTTGATAATTCAAACATGAAATCTCACGTTTGAATCACTATTCTTTTCCAGAATAGAAATAGCTTGAGCCGCAAGTTATTCGGGACCATCAACCAATCAGGGAAATTTGCCTCGCTTAAGCACACTACTCATGTATATCCCAAATTTAGAATAAATATTAAAGAAAATTCAAGAACACATTGACCTCCCCCTGGGCTAAGCCTCGGGGTTAGCCTCTCATTTCCGAGAGTAGGAGATCACAACAGTGGATGGATGGGAGGATAAAAAGAGAGAGAGATGAGAGAGAGGGAAGAAAAATAACTAATTTATAATAGTTGTTAAAATTATAATAATAATATTATTAATTAATAATAATATTATTATAATTAGGACAATAGTTTTTGAAAACAGAGAGGGAGAAAATAAAGTATCTTTAAAATAAGAATGTGATAATTATAATAATGATAATTACAATAATAATAATAATAATAATAATAATATTAATATTAATAATAATAATAACGATAATAATACTTATTATTAAAATAATAAATTTAAGAAAAAGAATTGTGGGATGGATGGAGAAACACAAATGCATGGATTAATAAAACTAAAATTTAAATTACTATTGAAAACTAAGACAAAACGAAAATGAAAATAAAATAAAAAGATGAAATGAGGGGGGAATATAGGATCAGTAGCGGCCCGTGCCCTAGTGGGATCCCTCCTTGGCTGTGGGTGTCTAGCTAATGATTTGGAAGGAGGCGAGGGCCTCCTTTTATAGGCAGAATTATTTTCTCCAAAAGTTTGCATGTTGTTGGACCATTAAATGACTGATTCACGCATGTAACCCCTCATATTTTTTTTTCATAAATGTGTTTTCCGTTCACCCTAAAAATTCAGCGCATTTGGACACCAGATGAATGAGTTATGAATTTTTCATTGGCATTTTGTTTTTATGGACGAAACTTCTAGGAAGGTTCCTCTAAAATTATAACATTAAATGGTAACCTTAATGGCTTCAAAACTCCCAAAAATTTATTTTAGAGTCATCCATATGTGTCCTAGTGCTATACCAAGTGGAAGAACCTCAATTGGATGTGTGAAGGAAGAGTTGTGGTTCCGTTATGGTGGTGGGGTCCATGCTGTCCACCCAAAAAAGTTTACAACTTCAATGAATTTTTAGAGCCACTAGATGGCTGACTTAGCTCCTAGTCTAGAAGACAAAGTTGAAGGAAATAAAATCTGGATTCTAAAAAAAAGTAATCACTAAATTTGGAATTATCTTTTTTATGAAATGACAAAAATACCCTTGTGGTAAATTTTTTTCCAAAATCCAAAATTATGCACTTTTCTCAATTTTTCTCATTTTCATTATAAAATTAAAATTACCCATTATTTTAATAAAACATGTAAATACAAGGGGTTTATAATTGAAAAATAGTAAAAAATACTCATTATTTGATTGAAAATATGCACATAAATTTGCTCTATCAAATACCCCCACACTTATACCATGCTTGTCCTCAAGCATAAAATCTCAACATAGAAATCATAGGAGACCAATGTTACCAATATTCAAATTTCAATGTAATAGAATAAAAAAAATTCAATGTGAAATCAAACTTTCAAAAATCTGCATAAAATATCAATTTAATTTCTCATTTTTCAAAGAAACAAATAATTCACATATTTTACTTTTCCCCTTTGAAAATTTATGCAACATCTCCTTTCATTCGTTCAAGCTCCTTGATTCATTATTATTAAACATGTCAAGTCATGATTTACCTCACTTTTGATTATTTTATCCCATCACTCATGATACAATTCAATTAGAGTAATGCTCATATCACGAGAACATGCTCCTTATCCACATGCTTGTAAATTAACTACTTTCTCCACTTTGTAAAGACAAAAGACACATAAAATCATGAGGACTTGCAATAAAGGTTCAAATGAATCTGAGCCTTAAGGTTGGTAGGATTTGATGATTTAAAAATTAAGGCTCAAGGAGGAGGTTTATCTCTAAATTACAATGCATGATATCAAAAAGTGTAATGAAATTATCCCCTTCAAAGTAACAACACCCACTTCCCAAAACTCAATGTAAAGGTTACGATCAAATTATGAATAATGAATGATTTGTGCACCCTCTTGAATATTTTTTGTACTTTTGTACATTTTTTTATTTTTTTGAAAGTTATGATTATATCAAACCCCACATCCATCATTAAACCACATACGATCAGAAGATCGTCGATCTAGAAAATAGTGATTTTTGGTTCTCCCAAATCACAACCCATTTTTCTATTTTTTTGGATCCTTTTGTCATTTTGTCATTTTTTTTTCAATTCAAGAGGGGAAAAAAATATAGTATAATGAATCATTCCACAACCTTTTACAATTACCACAATAAAACCCCCAAACTTCTTCCTTATAATGTGTATCATACCGTCCACCATGATTCTCTTTACCCCCACACTTCAACTTTAAAATATCATGAAAATACCAAGAGTAGGGTGGGAATGGTTAAAAATGGATTAAAACATGGATCATCCCTATAAAGGCCATTCATGGTCTCTATGGGATAAAATAAGGATTGATTTAAAGGTGGTATTTTAAGAAAAAGTATATTTTCAAAGGATGCCTCAATCATTTTAAGTGTGTTTTTGCATAGTCATAGCTTTGACAAGTTTCAATACAAGTTATGGTCAGTTACATGTCCCAAGATCACTCAAGAAATATGATCAAGATAAATAGGAAATACTTGGTCTATAAATCCTCTCGGGAATGAGACATATGTTTTTGGACAATCAATCAAGGGATGATTAATAATAACAAATAAATTCACATGAATTTCAATAATTCAAAGCCTGAAAGATTGTGAGGAAATTTCATTTACATGAATCAATTAATTTCTTAAAATCTTGAGTAATTATTTCAATATCCATGATTAATTTAAATCATTTGATTCTCTATTTTACGCATTAAATCTCATTAACATTGAAATCTAAAACATGGAATCATGGGATTCCTAAGAAACTCATATCTCCTAGACTAGTCAAGTAGAGCATAAACTGAAGTGTGGGCATGCAATTTAAACTTTTAAAGCTAAAAAAAATGTTTTTGGAGAAAAAATGTATGGAGTTAAAAATATAGACAATGAAAATGAACTCCATTTTGAAAATAAAGCTTCGGTCCTCATCCTTCAATATTTGGGGCTTCCTTCTACCTTCATGATCTTACAAAAGAAAATTACTCAATTAATCACAAGGATCATTTAATTTAAGCTCAAAATGAAAAGAGGGATGTGGCCACATGCTAAATTATTTCTTAAGAAATTAAATTAAAATCTTAATTCCTAGAAAGCAAGTAAAGATAAATCTTGGTATGATCCACCAAGTGGGCCCTGAATTTTTACTGCCTCTAGAGGGAAGTACCAGTTGTTATCCAAAGTCTGATGGAGGATGAAGCTTCTTTGATTTGAACCACCACATGTGGATTTTCCCAACTTGTGCTTCATCCTTCTGGGTGAGTAATGATCCATGGATAGAGTACATCATATCCTCTCCCTTCACAATGAGGTATAGTTTGTATGGTGGGGGAAGGATGAAGTATGGACCATCCACTTCCTTGGTTTCTACTTGTGAAACCTTCTTATCTTCCAGTGTTGGCTTCATGGGGGCTACATGAAGAGAAGCCTCTTGTATGATTTCCTTTGGCTCATCGACCTGGATCTCCTGATGGGGCTCCTACAATGCATGTCCATTGAAATTAGGGAACTCCATGTGTTCATCAATAGGTACATGTCCACTGTATTCTTCTTCTTCCTCCAAGGCATAGCAAAGAATTTATGATTCTGTATAATCAAAACAAGAGGGAGTTATGTACAAATATGTTTCAATAAAATCAGAAGAGATAGGGTCAAAGAAATATTCCACTCCCTGATTTGGTTCAACTTCAATATTTGACTCAGTGGTCAGTTCCTATTGTAGTCTGATTGTGAAAGGTGACAGCTGGTAGTCGGGCCCCTCCACCTCGAGTTTGGCCTCAAGTTCCTGGATGCCTTTAGTGAAATCAGGGAAGACTAGTGGAACTTATTTCTTGGACTCGAATCTTTTTAAGTCAGTTTAGAGTTCATTGACCATCTCCATCAAGTCTTTTGGCGAGATCCATGTTGCAATGAATCTTTCCATCTACTTGACCATTATCAAAAGCGCATCAGCTCTTCATTGGAGGGCCTCCTTAGTGTATTCTATTTCTTGTTCTTGCACCTATGAGTAATTTTCAGTACATGTAGAATAATAATCATTTGAATTCATCATAAAAATATTTTTTTTAGTTTTTTTAAATAAATAAATGAAATCTAACTATGATGTAAAAATATAAAACGTAAATGGACTAATGATTGTATCCTCAGCAACGACGCTAGTTTTGACGCATGCCTATCATGGGGTGTGGACAAAAACAATTATATTTTTCCTAGTATAGTGCAATGGCTAACTAGGGTCGTCTCTCTTGAGGATCCTTTCACTGTGTTTCAATTACTTTATTCTATATCACCTACACCATCTTTTTTTTTATTATTAAAAACAATGACATGTAAAATAGTAATTCTAAATTTATACTAAGGTGAATGTCTAAAAAGAATGAATTTAGGAAGAAAGGACTTGGTTTTGGGGTTCATTTAGGTACTCAATCATTATTCTCCTTTATATGTTTGATTCTAGTTTGATAACTCAAACATGAAATCTCATGTTTGAATCACTATTCTTTTCCAGAATAGAAATATCTTGAGCCACATGTCATTGGGGACCGTCGCCCAATCAGAGACATTCACCTCGCCCAAGCATACTACTCAAGTCTATACCAAATTTAGAATAAACATTAAAGAAAATTCAAGAACACCTTGACCTCCCCCTAGGCCAGGCCTCAGGGTTAGCCTCTCATTTCCAAGAGTATGAGATCACAATAGTAGATGGATGGGAGGAGAGAAAGAGAGAGAGAGAGATAGGAGAGAGGGAATAAGAATAAATAATTTATAATGGTTGTTAAAATTATAATAATATTATTATTAACTAATAAAATTCTTATTATAATTAAGACAATAGTTTTTGAAAACAGAGAGGGAGAAAATAAATATCTTTAAAATAAGAATGTGATAATTATAATAATGATAATTATAATAATAATAATATTAATAATAATAATAACGATAATAACACTTATTATTAAAATAAGAAAATTAAGAAAAAGAATTGTGGGATGGATGGAGAAACACAAATGCATGGATTAATAAAACGAAAATTTAAATTAAAATTGAAAACGAAGACAAAAATAAAAGGAAAATAAAATAAAAAGAAGAAATTAGGGGAGAGGAGAGGAGAAGCAGCAGCCCGTGCCCTAGTGAGATCCCTCCTTGGCTATGGGTGTCGAGCTGATGATTTGGGAAGGAGGCGAGGGCCTCCTTTTATAGGAAGAATTCTTTCCTCCAAATTTTTTCACATTGTTGGACCATTAAATGTCCGATTCATGCATAGATCCCTTCATAAAATGTGTTCATAAATGTGTTGGACATTCACCCCAAAATGTCAGATCATTTGGACCACGAATGAATGAGTTATGAATTTTTCATTGGTGGTTTATTTTTTTGGACTAAGCTTCCAAGAAGGTTCCTCTAAAAGTATAACATTCAATGGTAGCCTTATTGAATTCAAAACTATCACAACTTTATTTTAGAGTCGTCCCTATGTGTCATTGTGCTATCTTAGGTGGAAGAATCTCAATTGGATGTGTGAAGGCCGAGTTGTGATTCCGTTATGGTTGTGGGGTCCACGCTGTTAGCCCAGAAAAGTTTCCAACTTCAATGAATTTTTAGAGCCACTAGATGGCCGAATCATCTCCTAGTCCATAAGAAAAAGTGAAGGAAATAAAATCATGATTCTAACAAAAAAATAATCACTAAATTTGGAATTATATATTTTTAAGAAATGACAAAAATACCCTTGTGGTAAAAATCTATTCAAAATCTAGAATTATGCATTTTTCTCAATTTTTCTCATTTTGATTATAAAATTCAAATTACCCATTATTTTAATAAAACATATAAATACATGGGGTTTATCATTGAAAAATAGTAAAAAATACTCATTATTTGGTTGAAAATATGCACATAAATTTTCTTTGTCACTTATCCTCCAGCACTTGGGCCTTTAATTACCGATGACATCACCTGTGCCCATCCCTCCATCTTCTCCTCAGCCTTCCACCACATAGCCATCACTGATAGCTTTGACCACAGATTTAGTTTTTCTATCTACTACTGGACTCACTGCTACCTCCCCTGTTGCCCTGTCTGCGGTGCCTGCTGTGCCTACCACTTAGAGTGCTAAGCTCGTGCCTCCAGATTCTATTACGACTGCTTCTCCTTTGGCGGATTCCACTATTGCCGATAATTCCTCTTCTGAGGCAACCTAATGACTGGTTTTTGGCACATTTATTTCCATTATATATATCTCTTTTGTGCTATGCTTGGTATGTGATGATGTATGTATCTGAAAATTTCTTTTTCCATTCCCTCGACCATCATAGGTACTTTGGAGTTACTTGGGCTTCTCTATTTCGACAACTTACTCTATTTTTCGATTCACCACAAGGGGAATATTTTTCAGTGTTTTGTTTTCCTTTTTAATTTTGAATTACTTCTTTCACTACTTCCCCTCATCTTATCCCTGCTATTTCCCCACATATTCTCCTATTCCTTGGTATTACACTTAGGGGACTATGTGTACTATTCAATGTGGGGGAGGGCCTCTGACTACACTAGTCTTTTCCCTTTAACTAATCTAGGAGACATCATTAATAGTTGAAATATTTTAAACTATGGAATTTTTTTGATTAATTATAATTATAAATAATAAATACATAAAAGATAATTTTAAAAGTTACATGCTTATTTAAATTTTCAAAGTATTTTTAAATGATTACTGATATAGTTTGATTCTGAATTTAAAGTCTTGGACATTTACATTTATTAGACTGATTATTTGTACTCATGTCATGACCTAATTGACCTTTTATTTTTACTCATTCCCAAGAGGTATTCTAATCCCTTTTGACATATTATTTCTTATACCCTCTTTCTTGAGATATTATTAGGATATGCATAACTACCAGAACTTGCTAGTTTCAAAACATGAATATTTTTGAATCACATTAAAATTATTGAGGTAATTGATTGTTTTCAACCCATTTGACCTTGAAACCTACCCTACATATGATCTTTGTAAACCCTTAGAAACCATGAATTATCTTGATAGTAAGCTACTTTACAAGCCTATTTTCCCTTCCTACCCTAATTATTTCATAATTTTGCATGATTATTCATTTGAGCTTTAGAGAGGGATTTTTGGCCATTCATGGTATATTTTAGAGAAACCATGCATTTAAGTGTGGGGGAGAGTTCCACTTGTTCATTTGGATAGAAGGGTTCAAAAACCACTATTCATTGTATTCTTAGTGGTCCTTGTTAAAAAAAATAAAAAAATGAAAAAAAAATTGAAAAATAAAAAAGAGGGACCAAATTAATTCATTACATATTATTGATGGTTTATGGGCCCATATTGGCAAGAGAATTTCACAGCGATGATACCCTTTGAGAGATCTTGATTGGGGGTGCATTTTTAGTAAGCTTTATTTTTAATATCATACATTATTGTTTAAGAATTCATCCTCCTTTTCAAGCCTCTAAGATTAATTTTCATCATTACCTACCAACCCTTAGCCTAGAAACATTTGAACTATATTTAAAGACCTCATGATTTTTGTGATTTGACTTTTGAAGTATAGAATGAGAACAATTGAAAGCATATGGATAGAGTGAATATACTTAAGATTAAGCATAACTTGAATTAAATAATCTTGAGTGATGAGTATGGGACTTTTCGGTGAGGTAAATCATCAAGTGGAATGTTTATTTATGGGAAGTTAAACAATGTTGATGAAAGAGGATGTAAATTTTAATTGAATTATATAGGAGGCATGATTAGAATATCTTTGGAATTGAAATATTTTTTGTGCCTTTTAAACATCCTCTGCTGTGGATATAGTATTTACAATTATAATTAGTTGAATGCTTCCCTTTATAGAGTATGAATTCTACTGATTTTATGTTGAGATTTTTCTTGAGGACAAGAAAATGACTAAGTGTAGGGGAGTTTTATGTGCCTGAATTGTGTATATATTTTCATACATTCTATTGAATATAAGAACATGTTTTCACCAGATATATGTGTTGATTTCAAGATAAAACGATTTAATTCAGAAATCATGATTATTTTCAGGAATTCTCCTGCCTAAGACACAAATCGGGAAGGGTTAGAACAAAAATTCAAATATACACGGTGTGTACTTCTTACACACATAGTGTACTATTTCCCTAGACACAGATCAACAGGACCAAATACATGCCCATGTTTCTAGCAAAATATTACACGCTGTGTGATTACCCTAAACATTCCATGTACCTCCTTATAGAAGCAGCTGGTGGCTGTGGTTTGACATTACACACTATGTGAGGAAGCATTACATGCCATGTACCCCCACCAACCAGGCAGTGCTACATTCAAAGTCAAGGGAGACACGTTAGCTCACCCGACGACGGAGAAAAATGGCCCAAGTTAGGTTTACTTAGGTACACGCCGTGTACTCTTGAGTACACACCATGTATTTTGAAACATTAAAAATTGGGGGGAAGACCCTCCCAATTCGACATTGATACTCAAACACAAAAAGGGGACAATTTTAGAGATTCCCAATAGGAGAAGGAGAAAATAGAAGAGTGAAGGTGTTGCCGCTACCTTCCCGATGATCTTTAATTCAAAGTTTGTGTGATGTTTCACTTAGGTATCACGTGTTTGTTATTCATTAGTTACTCCATGAGTGGATAAATCCCCTATGTGTTAGGGCTATGGATGATTATGGGTTGTTGTTTATCAATTTATATATTGTAATCATGTTATTTATATTTCTCTCATAATCCGTCAAAAACTCTTTCTAAATATCACTGGAAACCCCATATCAAACCAAGAACAGGATTTCCAGGGATCTTCTGAGGAATTACGATTAAGAACATCCATGATCATTGGGGGTACTTATTATCTCAAAGGGGTTATAATTAAAAAAAATTAATAGAAACCAAATTCTAGACCAAGGAATTGGTTTCTACTGATTTAAAAAAAATTCACCAGACCAAGGGGGTTCTGTTATACCCAAACCTAGAGATGCGAGCTATCATGAATAACACAACCTCATAAGCAACTTGATTAATTAATTATCCTAAAAATCCAAAACCATGATGCATTATTACCATTTATCATCAAGAATCAAATTTTTGTGTTTTTATTTATCTTTAAAGTAATTTATTAAGTAATTTAAAGTTCAATTACTCTATCATTGTAACATAAAAACAACGACTCTAAATTTTAGCAAACTTTACTTAACTAATTACAAAAAAAAAAACAAAACAAAATAACTTCTTCTCCTTGTGGATCGATCCCATACTTGGAATATACTAGTATTAATTTTGGGCAATTCAATTTGGATTGTAGAAAGTAACACTTCAGCTAAAATAATACCAATTTCTCAAATATTTTCCTTGACATACCTTTTGTAAAAATATCTGAAATTTAATCTTTTTTTGTGATATAGTCCAATTTCACATCCTTAATGGAAAGTTTCTCCATGATAAAATGTTATTTTATATCAATTATTTTATATATATAGTGTTACACTAGGTTATTAGAAAGATTAAACACACTCTGATTTTCACAAGTGATTTTCAATAGTTTTTAAATATTTAATTTTAAAAACTATAGCTAAAATTCCATGCACATAATTTTAGTACATGTATTTGTGATAGAACCATATTCAACTTCAACAATACTCAAAGTTAGGAATATTTATTTCTTATTATGCTAGCTCACACAACTTTCACCCAAAAATAAATCTCACCCCATATGTTTATTTTTTATCATCACAATCTCTATCATAATCAGTATCCATGAAACCAAGTAATTTTAGTTTTATACTTATTTTATACATCATACCATCATTTTATATTCCTTTGATATACCTAAAAATTCATTTAGCGGCCAACATGTGTGATTACTTTGGGACACCTTGATATTTATCATAAAAAATATACAATATACACCATATTTTTCCTTGATTTTGTAAGATAAATAAATATTATGATTAATTTCTAAAGGTCCTTTTGATTTAAAATTCTTCATGCATCATCTTTCCTCAGTTTCTCACTAACTATAGTGCATGTGATAACTTTTATTGAATATTATAAGATAGAATTATTCAATAATTTGATGGAATATTTCTCTTGGGATAGAAAGATGTGAATTTATTTTTGTTGAAAATGTAATCCCAAAAGTAAATAAACCACTCCAATAAATGGAATCTCAAAGTGAATATTCATTTCTTCTAAAAAAATACTCACAAGAATTTTCCTTATAACTTGAAAAAATTATATCATTAACATAAATGATGTTAATTAGGGTACCTATTCTCATCACCTTTATATATAAGTTTATATAAATTTTTACTTTATAAAATTTCAACTATTTTAAGAAATTACCAAGGTTGTTGTACCAGGATCTAAGGGCCTGCATCAACCTATATAATTCTTTCTTAAACTTACACACCATAGTTCTATAATTATCGAGAATAAAACATTATGGTTTCTAAATGAAAACTTCTTCTTTAAGATCTCCATTTAAGAAGGAAGATTTTATATACATCTGATAAAATTTATAATTCATGTGTGATGCAAGATCCAAAAACATATTGATGGTTTAAAGTCTTGTAATAGGTGAAAATGTTTCTTCAGATTACATAACTTTCCCCAGTTAATACCTTTTTCAAACTAATCTGGCCTTATTTTTTTGATATCTCTCATTTTTCAATGAGTTTATTTCTAAAAACCAATTTAGATTATATTACATTCTTCCCATATAGTCTAGAAACATGATCCTAAGTATTATTTTTCTCAATTTTATCCAACTAATCATTCATTGTATATATCCACTACTTATGATCAAAATATTTCAAAACTAATTGAGGTTTATCCTTTTATATAAGCACTGTTTGATTTTTAAGCCTCATATTTCTTCTTGTCTATACCATAGATTTATTTCTTATGATTATATTTTATGATTAAACATGTCTCTATAACTTTTAAAAAATTGAACTATTACTTATAAAATTACTTTATTCATTAATATAATGATTATCAATCACTTCATCTTAAGAAGGTTCAAGACCAATTTTATTTCCCCTAGTATTTTTTTTGTAATTTAATTGGTTGACTTATGATATTTCTTCAAGCTCACCTTAACATGTCCCTTTTATATTGAAATTATTTTTATAGACTTACACATCATAGGAATTAACCAAACTATGTATCCATTCATTATAGGACTTGTAATTCATTTTATAAAATAAATATCCCATGGAAACTTCACCCTAAATTTTTTCATAGAATTTACCTAAATGTGGAATTTTTATATTTATTAATCATAAAATCCCAAAAAAACCTTAAAGTATCTCACTATAAGTTTCTTTTTCTACTATAAATCATAGGGATTCATTTTTTATTCTAGAAAAAAAACCCACTATTTTGAACATTGAAACTATACTTACAACTTCTCTATAGAACAATATTAAATGTTTATATTCTATGAGTACAATTCTTCCCATATCAACCAAACTTTTGTTTTCCTTTTTTAAATATTCATTTTTATAAAAAGTATAGGGATCATTGTACTGATCTTTAATTCCATGTTTCTTCTGGTCGTACTAAAATGAATTTCTTATGTACTCCATTACATTATTTTTTCATAAAATTGAATGATATACTCCCAAACCCTTCTCAACTTCCATTAGGAATATTTTTAACAACTATAGGGATTCAAATTTATGTTTCACAAAATTTATGTTGGTCATATGAGTGAAATCACTAATAAAAGTGATATCGTAAATATCACCCTTTATGTATTGATGTATCATTGTTCCACATAAATGAGAATGTATAAGATCAAGTGGTCTGGTTGACTTAATATCTACTCTCTTATGAACTCTACTAACTATACTTCCCACATGAAATGTCTCAATAATAACATTATATTTCTTATTTAGTTGTGGTAAATCCCTCACCACATATTTCTTTTAGATTCTACTTAATATTTTTTATCTAATATTTCTAGATCTTCGGTGTCACGACTTATTTCATCCTAAACACTAAAATAGAAATAGTTAATTGGGTCTCTAATTTAGAATTAATTACCTATGGTTAGATATAATTATTCCATATTTAAATAATTTGATGATACATGAATATTTTTATAAGATAAATTCATTCCCATCATCAAAAATGTAGATAACACTCAGTATATTGTGACTAAGTCTATAAATACACAAAACATTCTTGGAATTAAACATCTAAGATTCAATTTAAATTGTACCCATTCATTTTATTTTTAAGGAACTATCATTCCTAAAGGATAATAATATTTTATAATATTCTTTAATTCTTTAAATATTTTAATATAACTATTCATATTTAATGAACAACCTTTATCAAGTATTTATGACTCATCATTTCTATTATATTTCGAACAATATTTATCTAAAAAATATTTTTCTTATATATTTAATTTCCTAGATTCCTTTTCATTTATTTTACATAGAACTTATCCCAAAAGAGAAATCATAAAATCATATACACAATTATTTTGTTGGTCACATAATATATACATATTCTCTAGGAAATCAAATATATTTTTGGGAAACCAATTTGAAGGAATTTTAGAAATCATTTTTTCCATCCTAAAATATTTCTTTATCTTCTGGAAGTTTATTATGTTTAATTTAGAGTTACTCCCCATTGATTCATTCCTACTTCTTGGAGGTTACTTTTTATACTAGTATCCGAATTACTTTTTCCCAAATATTAAACAACACTAAAATTTCCTAAAAATATTGATCTTCCATACTTATATTAATTCTATCTATGAAAATATTGTTGAGGTCTAGTTGTACTTGCATAATTTGATTTCCTCTAACATAGGATGTTATATTTTCATAATCTACTCTTAACATACATTAATGTGGAATATTTATCACATACATTCTCAACTAAAACTCATACATATTTAGTTTTTAAACTTTCATGGTTATAAAAACCAAATTTACTTTTAGGTTTAGTAGGAGTAAATTTATCATGAATTTTTGGGTGAGTTTTCTCAGCAACCCAAGATCATTTAACTTTAAATTATTATTCTCAATTATAAACTTAAATTATATTATTTGGAGTATTTTAACCTTAAATAAATTTTTGTTGTGTCTTACTCAACTCTTTTTCTTTATCAACAAGCATTTCATCAAGGTATTCCACAATTTTACCATGTTTTTCAATTTTTAGCTCGGGGTTTTTAATTTATTAATTGTAAGAATCTTATTTATTGATTAATTTTTTTACCCTCACTCTTATTGTATCCTTACCTATTTAATAGATAAACTTATTTACTATTTTTAATGATTTTTAAAGAAAAGTATCAATTTAATATTTCAACTGATGTCCCATGTAGGTTTCCTCACCCACCTTTTCTTCACTACTTGTAGTATCTTCCAATATTTAAACATGAGCAAGGAAGTTTCAAAACCTTTCTAGAACATCATATTTTGATGAAATACTTTCAATAGATAAGTAATATTATTTATTTCTCATCATACTTATCTATTTCTTTACAATTAGTCTTTTATTACCCTTAATATATTTTTTAACTTATATTGATCCTTTACTCCATTTCTTCTTTTAAGTTTCTTCTTTTCACTCATCGTAATCATACTCACCACACTTTATATTTAGATAATTTATTGAAAAGTGTATGATTCCTCTATATTTAATCCATTTGAGTGGTTTTACCTTTATAATTTCCTTTTTGTATTTCTAAGTTCCTTGATATAAGAGTCATGCTCCTCTTATACTATTCATCCTTCTCTTCCTCATCCTTTACTTCATCATAATCATTATCCTTAGGCTATTTAATTTTAAGATTACCTATATATTTAAAATATATTTACCCCATTACCTTATTTTAAAATCACTGTTCTAAATTCATTACATAAGAAAAAATTATATTATATAATTCATTAATAGATAAGTCATATCTATCTTATAAAGAAGACACTTTAGGATCATACATTTTAGGGAAGTTTATAGTTAACTTCTTGATGATAGTTGAATATTCCAAATTGTCTTTGAATCCTTTGATATTTTAAATAATCCCATTCACTCTTGTAAATTAGTAATTAATTTTATCATCATCAACCATCCCTACATCTTCAAATTTAATTTTCTATATATTAATATTTTCTTCCATTAATTTCACATTTCCTTTAAAAAAATCAAGTTTATACCATATATCCTTAGCATCTTAAATACACATCACCTTTATATAGAACTTTTCTAATAAGTAAATAAGGATAACATTCATTTCCTTTCCATAATATTCTAAGTTCATCTTATTAGAAAATGTTATGGAGGGTATTTTTTTCAAATATGGAAATACCATTATAGTAGCATATAAAAATTATAATCCAAGTGACGAATATAGGGTATCATATTACTCTTATATAAATGATAATTATTTCCATTAAATTTAGGTATATCACTACTATTTACTTAATTGAGATTTTATATCTTAACTAAATAATCCAATAAAGGAAAACTAGGTTTCTCTTATAGTAGTTAAAGTTTCTAGGAATATATGAACCATTAAGAAGGGGGTTGAATTTGTGATGTTCCTTTATAATTTTGTTTAGCCTAAAATTATTGATTGCAACTTGTTAGAGTTTCAATCCTTTTAACTTTATATCTCATCCTCACCCATATGTAGTAGTAAAAAGGTAAAGGAAAGGAAGACATGTTTCATCAAGGTTCAATCCCAATATGGGTTACTACTACTTTTTTTATTCAATTATTATCCAAAGACACATATATACACTATATAACACAAGTGAATAAAATAGTCTCTGTTTAAAATACTCTTTTATCTCATGATAAAAAATTATACTGGTTTTCTCCAGTTACAATGATTCTTATAACTAATATTTGAATCACCACTTTTTCCTCATGTTTCTTTAATAATAAATCTTATAGTCCTTTGGGACATATAAGTGATAAATTAATATTATGCTCATGATCATAGTTTCCAAAACATAATATTTTGGATCTTTAATTGTCAATGCATTAAATTCCAATATTATCAGTTTAGTAACCTGGTAATATATATCCAAAATTTTCTTTAGGAACTATGGTTTACTCTCTATTACATTGAAAATCACTAGAAAATAGGATATTCTCTATTAACCTTACAAACTTTCTAAATAAATTATTTTGGGATCAATATATTTTTCTTCTCTCAAATTCTCAGTTGCAATGAGCTATGAATGAACATAACCTTTATATATCCAACCCTGCTTTGATAAAATTGATCTTAATGCTCTACATATTATTCCTTCCTCATGTATCAATAAAAATCCTTTAATTACTTAAAAAATTATATCTTGACTACATAAAACACTCTGAAAAACTTGGCATCATCCATATTTAAGGCTTCCAAAATTCTTATCCTGAGTCAAGAATTTAATTTTGTGAATATTTTATATTTTAATTCCATCTTAGAATCATTATAATGAGTTTAAATTAACAAAAATTATCATGTGAAATAAATTAAATATTTTGTATCAACTAGTTTTCCAAAATTCTATAACTATAAAATAAACTTCACATCATTTCCACCTCTAGTTTTACATTTTCCTTATATCTTCTAGATCATATAACCTTTGAATTATTCAAACAAAATCTAAAAAAATTTATAAGCTCCCAATATTATAAATTTTATTTCTATGGCTCATATTTGAGCTATGAAAACAAATATATTTTCCTCAAGTCCAAAAATTCTCTTAATTTATGTTAGTTATATCTTATAATCATCCTCACATCGAAAATTCCTCATATTCCAATCACCATAACTTTTGATTGACTCATCTTCTGAATTCCTCTACTTTTGATCTATAATATTCACTCATATGATCTTCATAACTCATAAAAATCAAAATCTTCATAACTTTAAGCATACGGAATTAGATAATTTCACATTTTTGAATACTTTCTAGGTTTATCTCAATGATCATCCTTCATAACTTTGAATCACTAGATTTATTCATTCACATTATTGAATCCTCTAACATTGAATTTAGATCTTGTACTTCATCGATAAAAATTAACATCACTTATGATTCTCCACACTAGCCTCCTCAACTACCATTGCTTCAACTCCCGATCATATATACTTGATAACTCAACAATCGACTCCTCAATTCACCTTTTTATTTTTTAATATTTATCATTTTGAATCATAGTTTATCTCATAAATCACCATGTTGTTTGATTCAATGAAAGTTTTTTATATCACTATCAGACATAATTTATAAACACTTTAATTAATTTGGTCTTTATGGATCTCATAGTCACCTCGTCTTCTTTTTATACTACAATAAAACATCTATAACCCTACTTTCAGTAGTACACCTTCTTTATTCATTAAATACATAAATTAAAAAAACTAAAAAAACATATATAATAAATAAATTTCTTATGTATCACTTTTTTAGTATCTAAAAATATTATTCATCACAAATTTCTTTCTTGTAGATGAACTTTTAGTCTCAATCTCCTTAACTGTTGAATCTTACATGTTGATGGATAAGTTTTACATTCTTCAAATAAATTTTTATTAAAATACCAAACCATATAAAAACTCCACGAGTCTTATGTTTTTTCAATACATATGATAAAATTCATAAAATTACTCTTAATTTTTATTTTTTCCAAATTCTATACACACACCTCATCTCCTCTAATTTCTAGAAAAATTAGTTTTTGATTAATGATACTCATTAAAATTCCACAACTCTTTATATATCTATCAGATAGTAACTTCTATCACACTTCATAATCCTTCATGAGTAGATTCTTCAACTATATAGAACATGATAACTTCTAATGACATGACATGATCTGATCATATCATATTATATTTTTTTGGATTTTGGCCTATAAAAAATTAAAACTTTATCTTCAAAGTTAACTCAAAAAAATCATAAATAAAAGGTTGATAAAAAAACAAAACACCTTGAAAAACTACAATCCATGTGTTATTTAGGTTGGAATAAATAGAATTTTCAATGGGATAATGGGATGGAATTTGAATTATGTGATTTAGAAAAATGGAAAAGGTTGAGATTAATGTGAAACATAAATAATGAATGGATTGAATTTAAAAGTGGTTAAATAACATAGTTGCGGCTAGAAATATTATGGGTTTAGTTGAATGTAATAATGAATATAATGAGGCTGGTAAATGAGGATTTTGTAATGTGTAATAATGATATGAGTAAATGGTAAATTAATGATGATTGTGATGTATTATTTGTAAACATGGGGTGTGTTATATTGTATGGATGGATGTGTTTTCTAGTAAATGGTAGAGATGGAGCAGTGGTAGTTGTGGGTGATGGTAGTGTTGGTTTCAAATGAACCCCCTATTAGGCCTCGTATTGTTGTATGATATTCATTATGTTTTCTAATTATTTATCACACACCAATAACTGATTCATATATCATTACCAACATCCATATAGTTTTGGGCTTTAGGTATTTTCCCCAAGATCTAGCTTAGAGAGGAAGAATATGGATGACCACTCCCTCTTACACACTCTCTCTTCTAGGCATATTATAGGATTTAATGGGTCAAGGTCCTAATGTATAGTATATAATGGCTTACAGTTAGAGTAACCCTAATGTGTTGATGATTTGATGATGATGATGTGATCATGCTGGGAGGATAATGTGGTTATGATGAGGTGATGATGATGGGATACTGATGTTATAAAGGATGTGATACATGGTGGGGGTCATTAATATAAGTAATAGTGAATGAGGATAATTTCATTCATTTTCATGATACCCTATAATTACGGGTAAGTGGTTATGTATGACATACAATATGTGGTTTTTTGTATATGTGGATGTGGAAGGAATGAGAGAACCATGACATATATTTTTGGGGTCTGAGATATAAAAACTAGTGGGGAAGTGGTTGTGAGGTATATTATTGAAATTTATTATTATTTTTATTATACTATTATCCTTCTATGTGATATTGGGTGAGTAATAATTGGAAAGTTTGGGTGATAGTTGACCTGAAATAGTGTCATTGGTTCTTCTGTTTGTTCTCTAAGTCATTAGTTTACTTTTTCCACATTTTCACTAGAAGATTTGAGGATAATATTTCTGGGTATACTTTTATTTTCACCCATATATATATAAATTAGTTTTACAAGATTCAATTATGGATTTAGTGATTGAGATGGACATTAATAGCTCATGGATTGGATTTGATGTGAGAGATGTTGTTGTAGAAGTTTATTTTGGTTTTCACATTTAGATTTTTTTGTATACAATTTCCAAGCATTTTGGGATATTGATTAGTATTTTATAAAATGAATTTGATTGGTGATTTATCATTTTTCCCTAATATTTATGCAGGTAATAGATTTCATTTGTATTTTTTTTACCCTTGGTGTTAGTCTTTAACCCATGGAATATTGGAGCTAGGATTGTGGGGTCGCACTCATTCTCACTTTCTACCTAGGAGGGGTTTCTAATGGGGTGGTCATGAAATATAGGTATTAAAAACATGTATTAGAGTTAGAGTAGATTTTGGATTTATAAACTACTATTGAGATTAGTTGGGAAACTACATTAGTAAAACTTAGTGTATGATGTAGCAATGGAGACTAGCTAGGACATAGGTGATTATGGCCCCTATGATCCAATGTAAGGACCTTAATATTATTGAACACCCTATGTAAGGTAATATTAATTGTAGGGTAGAAACTTAGGAGAGGTATATTCATATTGTTTGATTACACTTGTGGTTGAATTAAGGGTTTTCTAGGAAGTTAAAATTAATCTAATTAAATGATATTAAATTAATTTTGTAATGACTTGAACTATTATAAATAAAGTTCCCTTTATTGTTGAATTAAATGTCATATTATGTATTATGGTTATAGAAAACACATGAACTTAATTGGTTTTATTATATCATATCATATTTAAGTGACCATTAAGAATCGTAAACATTGATAATATATTCGTTGAGCAGTGATCATATGAATATTATAGATACAGGGTTTTGACAGATACAATTGACATAGATAAAGGAAGCGATGGACTCAACTGATAGGATCGTACCCTATGAATCCCATTTATTAGAGATTTTGAGGGAGATAACATCACATTATTTTCACTTGACCAATACCAAGCTGATATCCAATAACTTAAGCACAATTGAAACTATTTATGGGAGAAGTTCAAGCTCATCGAGATCACAAATCAAACCATGTCTTCCAAACCACCCCATGAAAGTCTCACCATCATGCACCTTACCCTTAATGAGACTGCTGGTGTATTAAATGGATATGTATCAAGACCCTAGAAATATGAATATGTATATTATTTTCAATATAATAATGGTTATATTTACTTCATATTATTTTTACTTTATAAAGGATTTTTATTTTTATACACTAAAACACAAATTGTATTTTTGGGTAATATTCAAATTCAATTAAGAAATTTATTTTGATGAATTAATGTATTTTTGAAATGAATAATATTTTAATAATGTATTATTAATAAATAATGTTTATCAAATATAAAGGATCATAAAATTTTTATAAATTCAAATGTAGTTTTTATAACGGTTCGAAAACTGTTATTGTAAAAAAACATGATATTTCTCAATAAATGTTGATTATTATTTTAAAAGTGAAAATACACAAATATATAAAATTATTTAGATAAAATAAATATTATTTTTGGAATCATAACATTGAAATTATTATATGGTGATTTTTTCATAATTTTATAGGAATCAAAATTTCAGCTAAAAATTAAATACGGTATAAATATATGGTGTGTATTATGACATAATAATAGATTAAAATTGATGTAATGAATAGTATTAATGGTATCCATTACTAAATTTATGTTTCAACTTTAAAATAATTTGATTTTAAGTCTATTTTATTAATTCTATAAAGCCTTTATGAATCCTCTGAAACCTATAATATATTTTACGGTTTTAAAATCATTTCTTTAAGGATGTGACTCACTTCCACATCACCAAGGGTAAAATTTTAATAATTTCGTCCCTTTTCTTATAAAATAATTAAAACCAATTCCCTTTGGCAGAAACAATGGGAAAAAACCATGTGAATTTTTGTGATTTTGGTTACTTTGTTATATAGAGTCCAAAACCCATGTTTAATAAATAATAAAGAATTCCCCACTAATTTTCTATATAAACCCACCCAAGAACCCATATCTCTTCACTAAAAAAACTAGATCATGACCTTAATCTTCCTTTACCTCTATATATTCCTCCCGTAGTTCTCTCAATCTCTCAAGAATCTCCTCCCAATCATTTGGAATCACCCTCTCAAGGTAAGGGATCCTCTTTCTCTCCTCTTTATTCAAGTATCTTCTATATCTTATGTCTTTTATATTCATTTTCTAATGTTGAGATACCTTCTTAAATATCCCCTCCAGTTTCAATTTTATGTATAAATAATGATATATCCATTTTTCTCTCATAAATCCCTCCCATGAACATTCATACGCCCCCATTATGATGCTGAAATTTCACCGCGATTTTCCATGCCAAAAAATTGTGTAGTGAATACCCATACCCATTTCATATCAAGGGTGTTCACCTTTATTAACTTATACTTATTTTATTTTGGAATTAATTGTATTTATTCCACAATCCTTTATCATGGAATATAATTTTATGATAAATTATTTCATGTTGTATGATCTATGTGGCGTACTTATGCATGTGAATGAAATGAAAGTGATGGGTGAACCCAGAATTGTATAGAGCTCCATTGCATTGGGTAATGTTTTAGTCTCATGATACATCGTGAAAGGGATTAGGGAGTGAACCTAATCCATCATGAGACTTTTTCCATCATGATTTATTAGAATTTAGCCTTGATCTATGTTTATGATGTAGTGTTTATGTTGTTGCCACATTTCTCATTTTTCCTTTTTTTTATCAAGCTATATCATGCCTCATTGTTCATATGTATGATTATCACCCCTTTTATGCTCCATTTATATACCAATTTTATAACATGTATTAATTTATTCATGTTATTCCATTTTTATCCCCTTATTTGGATTTATAGGTTACCCCTTTCTTATGTATGTCCCCAGGTTATCCCATGTAGTTTTGAGTATGAAGTAATAATATGAGCATGTTAAGGAAATTTTTAATAAAGATGTTGTATTTCCTATTTTAAGTTATCATGTAATGTACATATTTCCCAAATAAACTAGACTCCTCTGTATTCTAGGTTATTTTTTATGTACTCTTATATAATAAATCATGAATTAAAGTTTAATAAAGAGAAATGTTTTCATGGTTGGTATGAAAGGAAAGTTTAGTTATTTTTGGGATTTGGATTAGAAAACTCTATAAAAAGACTTAGGGATAAAACTAAGTATAAGAAAACATCCTTAATTTTTTTAAAGTATATATTAACTGGTTTATCATGAAAATACAACCTTTTATGGATAATAAAAGTGGATGTGGCTCTAGAACATATATACATAGGGGTAAAACCTAAAAACACTATGTTGAGATAGACTCGACCAAGAACTGGTGCACAACAACGAGTCTTTTTGCACACTTGGATTGACACTCCCGAGAGATATTATTTATAAATTCACAATCTCATTACGAACCATTATTAAGGGAACAAAAATGACCTTAAGTGTCTATTTTAGAAAATAGATCACATATAACATAGATTGAAGCCAATAAATCCATAAGTTAAAGAATAAATGTCATTTATAAGTTATTCATTAAATTTAATTGGATTCCCATTTATGTTTTTAATATTATAAAAAATACTCATCCCTAATTTCCCTTTTATTCTAGCCAATGTATAGAAATAGGATGAATTGGGTAAATATCTAATATGAAGGGTAATGTGATGAATGCCTGAATGATATGTCTAACCCAATGGGAGAAGTAATCACAAACTTTTTGAGGATACTCTCTCAGACGACTCAGGTTTTGAATAGAAAACTAGATCAGGTGGAGCACCCAAATCCACCTAATAAATAACATGCTACAATTGATACCTTTATGAGACAAAGGCCTCTAACTTTCAATGGATCATCAGATCCCTTAATTGGGGAACAATGGATCAACTCCATTGATAAGATCTTATTTATCATTAAATATTCTTAACAATAGTGGGTTATAATGGATGTTTATCATATGGAGGGATAATCTAATAAGTGGTGGACATTGATGAAGAATATAAAGCTTGAGGAAGAGATCGAATCAATGGGTTGGAAGTAATTCTAGATTTTTTTGATAAATATTTTCATCACACTATCTAACTTAAAATGGAAAGATATTTCCTTCCCCTCAAGAAAAATGATGACGAATATATTAGGGTGTATGAGGAAAACTTCACAAGACTTGAATGATATGCCTCTGTCTTTGTTTTTACACCCTAATATGAAGTTTACTTCTTATTTGGTGGGCTAAAACCTAGACTATGAAAATCCATGGCGATCTGAGACTTTGATAGCTATGAAGAAATAGTCTGATGCTCCCTTAAAGTAGAATTTAAGATCAGTGAATCTCAAGGGTATAACGGGGATAATAAGTATAAAGTGTACTTTAATTCTAGCAGAATGATGGAGAAATTTGACGGTGCTAATAAATTTCAACATCCCACTTATCAAAGTCATGGAAAGAAGCATATAGAAAATTGTCTAAGTGGGATGAGGAAGTGATTTAGGTGTAGGAAGGAAGGAAACCTAGATAGCGATTTCCAACGGGATAATATCACTAATTCAATGGAGTAAAGGAATGTTTTGGTCAAACCTCATCTCATTTTTCATTATTTCAACTTCAAGGAATCATGCCACATTTCAAAACAAAGACAACCAACAACATCCAAGGAAGAAAGGGTGAACTTTTTTAAACATAACCACTGAGGTGTATCTTGTAAATAAAGTGGCAAAAGGTATGCTAGTTATTAATTCAATAATAGTTAACATACTTTTTTATTATGGTTCTATGCATTCCTTTATATCATGCATGTTTAGTAGAACTATTCAAACACAACCACAAAGCATAGAAGTAGAGATGTTAGTGAAAATGAAAAATGGGGAAATTATTACATCCCAAGTATATAACTACTCCCCTATCAAAATTTATGGGATGAACTTCATAAAGAACCTTGTGATAATACCTTTAGTGCAATTCTATGAAATTTTAGGTATGGATTGGATTTCCCTATATAGAGCCAAAATAAATATCTAGGATAAGGAAACCACTCTTTGAATTGTGAATCGTCCTCTGATTCTGTACAAGTGCAAGGAAAAGGATGAATCTTATTTAGAACCAACATCTCAATCATGGATATTATTTCTCAATAAGAAAGAAATTCTAGCTCAAATGATTGAGTCTAAGGAAATGATCATTCTTGAGAACATGCCCATTGTGAGTGTCACGACCCGTCCCCTAGGGCCTGTGCCGTGACTACCCCAAGCCCGCCTCCCAAAGGCCAGGGGATGATGACTAGTGCAAAAGGAATTATTCCACAAGTGGGAGGAGTTTTCCTGAGTATATGTCTGCATGAACACACACATCCTCATCCCATAATTCTGAAAATTAAACATGCATTCCACTAATACAATCACTGAGAGTAACAATACAAAACTAAAAGAAAAGGGGCCAGAATACAAGCCCAACAAAAGACAAGTATAATCTCATGAATTCCATCTATGGTAAACCCTACCTGAAGGGTAGGTGAAGGGGGATACCACCTGAAGCCATAGAAGTATGCCTCGTTTGTCAGATCTCACTGGGCACCACCTGGTCCTGGACCACCAAGGTCTCTTTCAAAGTATCTGTCATCTATACAAGACACGACACCTGTGGGTGGAGCCCGTAAAGGGGTGAGTAACACAATACTCATTAAGGACCCCAAAACATAAAGGTAATACCACAAAGGAAAACATGCACTAAGTGTTGTCAGATCACATAGTTATAATCTAAATTATGAAAATTAAGACTATCATTCATAAACACTGAACACCTTGTACTGATGAGGCACTCATCCTCGATGAGTCACTTAGGCCCACTAGGTCACTTAGAACCACTAATCACTTAGGCCTGCTGGGTCACCTAGACCCACTCATCACTTAAGCCTGCTAGGTCACCTATAATTTCTCATCACTTAAGCCTTCTAGGTCACCTAGACCCGCTCATCACAATCTTCTCGTCACAGCTAGCTGCATGATTCCCACTCATAGCGCGCTTGATTCTGGGAGACTCTACTCCTCAAGACATAGTTCGTATCTCAAATTCCACAAAAAACCAATTAAATTATACCAAAATGACCATCTCGCCATGAGGGTCCCAACTCTACAAACATCTCATCAATCGGACGTACAATTTAGAAGTTATGAGCCTTTTAGTGAAAAGGGGTCAGTTGGGTCTTGGTCCAATCTAACCTGGTCGGACTGACTCGACTCAACCCAGCCCAAGGTCCACCAACCCGACCCATTAGGTTAAACTGGCCTACTGAGCCCAACCCGACCTGAGGCCAGCCTTCCCGCCTATCCAATCCCACTGAAGTGGGCTGGTTTGTTCCGACCGGGATGCGGCGGGTGCCGTATCTCCAAACCACCCTACGGGTCATCGTGGTCTAGTTGGACTGCGGATCTCCAGCCACGTGATGTGGCTCATTGTTGTGTCTACCAAAGATCATTAGAGGCCCCTGTTCACCTACCAGCAGCCCCTGTTCACTGCCCGTGGCCGATGCTGTGGGCTTCTTCTGCCACCGCGGCGCGCCGCCTGCGGGTTCTTCTACAGACCACCGAACTCGCTCCGATAGTCTATTTTCCAATATGGGTGTACCATCATGATCCCTGGGTCACTGTATCCACTACCATGTGCTCCAATCCATCTTGTCGTCGATCTGGGGGTCAATCTGTTAATGGATTGACCCACATTCATCATTTAGAAATAAAGAATGGGGGAAGGGAGACCATAAAAAAATCAAAACCCCTTACCTGGGATTGGATCATTCATCGATGAAGAATGGATTCGTATACCGTCGTTCTTCAATCCTTGGTCCACAATCTGTTATTAATGGCGAGATCCTTCGATGATAAATAAATAAAGATGTTCATGGTCGTTCATCGTTTTCCAATGTTAATTCTCCAGAGCCTTTATCAAAACTCCAAGATCATGGTAATGATCTCGAATCCCTGTTAGGCTATTAATTAATGAAATGTGTTTCAACATCTCTGTTATGCTGTTTCATTTATGAAATTAAATAGTCAGATCAAAGTTGCATCGCAGCGAAACAAATTTTGAATAAAATAAAATTTCTTAAGTTTATTATATTTTTCTTTAAAATTCTCAAAAATTTACTTTTACCCTTGAACCGTGTTGGTCAAGGTTAGGTCCTTCCTTAGGTAAAGTATTCATTCCAGACCCAATGGTGCCCTCATATTTTTAATCTAGGCATCCATTTAAAAGTTTTCAAAACTGTGCACATACACTATTTTAAATAACTAAAAAAAGTTCAAACATTTATTTCGAGATCACCAGGCCTCAAAATCACATGCCATCTTAGCACTTGGTCTCAAAATAATCCCATATACTTTTCAAAAATTTTACATGGAATTTCCAAGACATTAAATTATCCCCACCTTAGGAATTTCTATCCTTGAAATCCAAAACAAGGTCTAAACAAACAAATGGGAGTACTAAGCATGAATATGTGCCTACCACTCCCATGTTCTCTCCTAGAGATTCTCGTGATACCACCGAACACACACTAGAGGAATTGACTACCCATGAAGGATCCACTCCTGTTGATCCTCTATCTCTACTGAAAACTCTTCAAGAATCACCCCATCGTCAATGTCTAGGTCGCCCTAGTCAATGACATGTGATGGATCATGCATGTAACTCCTTAGATGTGACACATGAAAGATATCATGTACCCAGTGCATCTATGGGGGAAGAGACAGGTGGTGCGCCACCTCACCAACTTTTCTAAGAATCTGGAAAGGGCTGATGAATCTTAGAGAAAACTTTTTGCCCCGACTAAATCTCTAAAATCCCTATCGAGGTGATACCTGAACGAACACATGGACTCCCTTCTCAAACTCCAAGGTCCTCCATCTCCTCTCAACATAAAATTTCTTCCTACTCTATAGAGTCCTCATCCACTCCTAGATGATATATATCTTCTCGGTGGTAGACCATACCAACTTTGGATCCATGAGTGCTGAATCCCCTGGGTTTGTCCAACATAACGGTGATCTGCATAGTCAACCATACAATTACTTGAACGGTTCTAAACCAATGGTAGAGTGGTAGCTATTGTTGTATGCAAACTCCACCAGTGGTAGATGGTCCTCCCAACTATGACCAAAGTTCAGGATGCAAGCACAAATCATTTTTTTCTAAAACCTGGATATTCATCTCCATCTAGCCATCCGTTTGGGGATGAAATGCCATGATCAAACATAGTTGAGTCCTGAATTCCTCCTACAGTTCCTTCCATAGCTGGGATGTGAAGTGATCATCATGGTCTGAAAGGATCATCGAAGATACCCCATGAAGCCGAACTATCTCCTGAATGTAGAGGCATCCTAATCCCTCTACCGAACCCTACTCCTAGATGGGTAAAAAGTGGACTGAATTGGTGAGTCAGTCCATGATCACCCAGATAGTATAGTGCCCCCTGAAAGTGTGTGGTAAACCTATCACAAAGTATATCAAGATACAACCCCACTTCCACTCTGACACCTCAAGTGGTTGTGCTAAGCCTACTGGAACTTGATGCTCTACCTTCACTTGTTGACAAGTGAGGCATCGATAAACAAACTCTACCACTACCTTCTTTATCCCCGACCACCAGAACTAACATAAGATATCCTAGTACATATTTGCCACTCCTAGATTAACCACCAAGGGGGAGGTGTGGAACTCCCTCAGAACCTCCTCTCATAACTCCACTGGTACAATAGTGTTCCCTCTAAAAAGAATGATGTGCTCCCTACCAATCGAATATCCATAAAGGGCTTACCCTATGGATAACTGATCACATCGAGCCTCATAGTCGACATCCCAAATATATTCCTTCCTAACTCACTATAATAGTGGGGGAGTGAAAACCATCGATTTAAGGTAAGATGCTCCATCACCATCCATGAAGGATATCTGTATCACGACTAACTAATCTGATGCCTCACTCAATAACTGCAACCCGGTTCTCCTCTTGAGCATGTTCATCACCACATTCCCCTTTCCAGGAGTATAAACTATCTCAAAGTCATAGTCCTGGAAGAACTCTAGCCACTGATACTACCTCAAGTTCAGGTCCTTCTGAGAGAAGATATACCTGAGACTTTTGTGGTTGGAGTAGACAATAGACCACTAACCCATCAAGTAGTGCTACCACATATTCAAAGAGAATACCACTACTACTAGATCAAGATCATGGGTCGCATAGTTATACTCATGATGCCTCAAATTTTGCAAACTATAGGTAATCAATTCTTTCCCTTGCATTAGGACACAACCCAGTTCGGTCCTTGATGCATTGAAGAACACTACATATCCAATTCCCTCCTCTAGCAGTCTCAAGATGGGGGCACTCGTCAGTCTTCACATAAACTCTTAGAAACTATGTTGGGAATTATCCATCCACACGAAGGGATGTCCCTTCCATGTAAAATCTAATAAGGGTGCTTTTACCTTGGAAATTTGGGCACGAACCTCCTGTAGTATCCATCCAAACCCAAGAAACTCTGAACCTCAGTCATGCTCCCGGGTGGCTCCCAACAAAGCACGACCTATATCTTCACCAGATCCACTGAAACTCCAGCCTATGAAATGACGTGTCCCAAAAAGTGGACCTCCCGAATCCAAAGATGACACTTCGAGAGATTACTATAAAACTATTGCTCTCAGAGTGCATTCAGGACTATCTGCAGGTGTGTCATATGTTCCTCTTCGGATTCTGAGTACACCAAGATATAATCAATTAAGACCATGATGAACCAGTCAAGGTAAGGTTGGAAGATCTTATTCATGAGTCCCATGAACACTTCTGGGGAATTTTTCACGCCGAATGGCATTACCAAGAACTCATAGTGGCCATACTGACATATAAATGTTGTCTTTAGTACATAATCATCCTGTATACAAAGTTGATGATAGCCAAACCTAAGGTCTATCTTCGAGAACCACCTCAATCCATTCAGTTGGTTGAAGAGGTCATTGATTCTTAGTAGTGGATATTTGTTCTTCACAGTCACCTGATTTGGGCACTGATAGTCCACACACAACCTCAAACTTCCATATGCCTTCTTGGTAAACAATATTGGGGCCACCCAAGGTGACACACTATGCCTCATGAAACCCTTCCTTTGTAGGTCCTCTAGTTGTACCCTCAGCTCACGAAGCTCCATAGGAGCCATCCGACATGTTGGTGTGGATATCGGTTCCATCTCAGGGTACAAGTCAATGTATAAGTCAACCTCCCTACAAGGAGGTAGTCTCAGAACATCCTTAGTAAATATTTCCTCATAATTTTCCACCACTATACAAAATTGAGGACTCCTCTCATCCACCACACCAAGGGTAAGGCAATCCAACTGGTGAGTGATCAGCATCACCTTCATCCGAGAAAGTCCATCCTGTACTACAAGTATTCCCTTTTTTCCAGTAAAGGAAAACCTGGTCCCATCTCTGTGGACATACCGCACTCTATGCCTAAAACAGTCAATCTGAGCATGAACTGTGGATAACCGGTCCATACCTAGAATAAGGTCTTAAGGCCCCAAAGATTCTACTAAGAGATCCCAGTCGAATCTCTTGCCTTTAATAGTAATCTCACACTACCGAAACTAGTGCGTAATCATCGAATCCCCTCTCGTAGGAGTCTATAATCGTAAGGATCGATCCAACGGATCTACCAGAATATCTGAGATCCAAACAAGATCTGTGGAAAGGAAAGAGTGATTGGAACCTATGTTTATAAGATTTTTAGATAAGGTTTAGAAGAAACATATCATACCTCTAATCATATCTTTATAATTAGGATCATAGTCCTCTGTTGCCTGAAGTTAGGCCTGTCTCTATTCACTAGCTCTCGGAGCCCGTGGAGGACCACCTGGAGGTGGTAGTGGTAATACCTCAAACCTACACCCACCGCCTGCCACTTTTCATGCTCCCCTACCATGTATTCCACCATGCAGACCACCCTGTTTGACCCTCTGCCTCTTACTCAATAGTCCCTCGATCATCTTCTGATCGTATGTACGACACATCGGGCAATCACAAGACATGTGCCCCTGACCGCCGCATGAGTATCACATCCTACTCCTCTATTAACTCCCTCTACCCTAGGAGCCTCATACTTCCGACCATGTGTCCTAGGGTCATCCCCTAAAAGGCTTGACCCGCTTGGGTCCCCGTGTCTATTGCCTACTACCCACTGCTGAAGACTCCACACCTAGTATCTGCTGGCAGCTCCTACTGCTGGTGCCTATTATGCTCAGAAGCTCTCCACGAGTAGATTTATCTCTAGAATCCCAGCCTGAGTAGGGATTATAAGTGATACCATAAACTCCTTGATCTCCCAGCGCAGTCCCTGATCAAAATCTCAATCCCTATAGAACGGGTCTCGCACCATGTCTTTGGAGTAACATAAAATCTCAGTAAACATCACTGAGTACACTGCTATCATCTGGATTCCCTACTGCAAATGTATTAGATATTGTATATACACAGAACATAACATCGTTGGAAAGAAATCATCCCTATTGAGGCACTCAAATTTTTTCCAAGTGAGGGTCACCTCATTATGTGTCTGGATCGTCAAGCTCCACCATTTCCCATCTGATCCCTAAAGAAGGCTCGCGGCTAAGATTTACATATGGTCAAGAGGTGTCATTACTAGGAGGAATACTCACATAACCACCTCAAGCTAATCCTCAGCCACCTGGGAATCAGTCTCACCCCTGAACCTAGGAGGTATCTACCTTTGGAACTCATGTAAGGCACTGAGCCTACGTGCTTCCTCTACCAGTAACACTGGTAGAAACTACTGATCGGTGGGTGGTGGTAACACTGGTACACTACCCAATGGGGCCATCTCTAGTACCAATACCTATACTAATGCCTTGTCTCCAGGCATACCATCCTCATGGTCATGCACCAAAATCATGTCTGGACGTCTGTGTGGTGGCATCCTGTAACAGATCAAGATGAACCACAATCAATAGATTATACCTCATGAGATAAATTTGAATCAAAAAGTACATGAGAACACTCTCAATTATTATATGATGCATGCAACTATTGTTTTCATGTAACGAGTCAAAAAGAAGAATTCAGGGTCCTGGTGTATGGATACATCAACCGCCGCACCAACACTGGACTTCTCAAGCCTGAAAGTATAACTCGAAACATTCAACACTATTTCCCCAAAACAAAGCCATAGACTCTCAGTCCTTAAGATATAACAAACCTCCTTTGATACCACCTTTTCAAAACCCATCCCTTAGGACCCATACTGTGACTACCCCAAGCTCACCTCACAAAGGTCGAGGGCTGGAGACTAGCACCAAAGACCTTATTACTCAAGTGGGAGGCATTTTCCTGAGTACCTATATGCACACACACACACACACATCCCCAGCCCACAATTCTAAGAAGTAAACATGAATTCCACTAAGACAACCACTGAGAGTAAAAATACAAAACTTAAAGTAAAGGGGCCAAAATACAATCCCAACAAAAGACAAGTACAAGCTCCTGAAGTTTTTCCATGGTAAACCCTACCTGAAGGGTAGGTGAAGGGGGATTCTGCCTGAAGCTATATAAGTATGCCTCATTTGTCGGATCACACTGGGAACCACCTGGTTCCAGACCACCAAGATCCCTGTCAAAGAATCTTTCATCTTCACAAGACACAACACGTGCGGGCAGAGCCCGTGTAGGGGTGAGTAACACAATACTCAGTAAGGACCCAAAAAAAAAAGGTAATAACACAAAGGGAAGTATGCACTAAGTGTTTTCATCTCACACAAGTATAATCTAAAGTATTAAAAGTAATAATATCAGTCGTAAACACTGAAAACATTGTAATGCTGAGGCACTCATCCCCGATGAGTCACTTAGGCCCGTTGGGTCACCTAGACCCACTCATCACTTAGGCCTGTTGGGTCACCTAGACCCGCTCATCACTTAGGCCTACTGGTTCACCTATAACTGCTTGTCACTTAGTCCTAATAGGTCACATAGACCCACTAATCATATTATTCTCATCATAGCTATCCATAGGATTCCTGCTCGTAGTACACTTGATTCTGGGAGAATCTAATCCTCAATCCATAAGTCAAATCTCAAATTCCACTAAAACCCACTTAGATTACATCAAAAGGACCGCCTTGTCGCGAGGGTCCCAACACAAAAAACGGATCTTCAATTGGATGTACAGTTTGGATGTTATGAGCATTTTAGTGAAAAGTGTATGGTTAGGTCTGGGTCCGGTCCGACTGACCCAACCTGACCCGACCCAGGGTCTACCGACCCAACCCATCAGATCTGAACCAAAACATCTGGTTGACCCAGCCCACTATGCTATCCCATTCCACTAAAGTGGGATGGTTTGTTCCACTAGGGACGCAGCGGGCGCTACATCTCCGAACCACCCTGCGGGTCGCCGTGGGGTCCTGTTGCCACGGTCTAGCTAGACAGCATCTTGCTACCACATCCGCCGAAGCCCACCACTGACTGCCTATCAGAAGCCCCTATTCAACTCCCACAACTAATTTCGTGGGCTTCTTCCACCGCTGCTACACGCCGAAGGGTTCTTCCGCGGGCCACTGGACTCGCTCCGGTGGTCCATTTTATGATATGGGAGTACCGTTACAATCCATGGGTCGCCACCTCCATTTTCATGTACTCCAATCCATCTCACTATCGATTTGGGGTTCCAACCTTGTTTATAACTTCTCGGTAATAGTCTTTTGTAACCACGAGGGTACATTGGTGAAGAACGCAAGGAGAGAGAGAAATCACAAAGAACACCCAAAGAAACGAACATTAGACTTGTTCATTTGGCATTCGTTCATCATGTTAGAAAAAAAGAAGACATATAAAAAATCACTAAGTTATAATCCCTTTTCTTTAATCCTCACATGTCAATTCCCATTCCCACAAAGATGAACAATTTTGGGTCAATTTGTTAGTGGATTGACCCAAATTCATCATTTAAAAAGAAATAATGGGGGAAGGGAGACCATATATAAATTCAAAACCCATTACATGGTATTGGATCATTCGTTGATGAAGAACGAATTCGTATGCCATCGGTCATAGATTCTTGATCCACAATCCATTGTCGATGGAAAGATCCTCTAATGATAAAGGAAGAAATATGTTCGTTGTCTTTCATCGTTTTCCAATGATAATTATCCAGAGCCTCCAACAAAACTCCAAGATTATAGAAATGTTCCCAAATCCATATTAGGCTATTAATTGATGAAACATGTTTCAGAATTTCTATTATGCTGAGTCACAACACCGTTACACTATTTCATTTATGAAATGAAACAACCAGCTCGAAGTTTCATCGCAACGAAACAAATTTTAAATAAAATAAAATTCTTAAGTTTATTTTATTTTTCTTTAAAACGCTCAAAAATTAACTTTTACCCTCAACCCAAACCGATTTAGGTTAGGACCTTCCTTAGGTAAAGTCATCATTCTAGATGCAACGGTACCCTCTTATCTTTAATCTAAGAATCTGTTTAGAAGTTTCAAAAACCGTGCACACACGCTATTTTAAATAACTAAAAAAAAGTTCAAACATTTATTTCGGGCTCACCGGACCTCGGAATCACATGCCGTCTTAGTTTCTAGTCTCAAAATAATCCCATACAATTTTAAAAAATTTTACATTGAATTTCTAAGACATTACAGTGAGTGAATATGATAATGTGTTTCCCGAATAATTTCATTGTCTTCCTCCTAGTCGAGAGGTTGAATTTTAAACCAGTGTTATACATGGGGTGTTTCCATTATCCAAGACTCTATATAGAATAGCTATTGAGGAATTTGAGGAGATGAAGAAACTACTATCGGAGAATCTGGATAAAGGTTTTATATGATCAAGTGCTACATCATGGGGTGAACCAGTCATCTTCATCAAGAATAAGGATAGGTCAATGAATATTTTCATTTATTATCATGTGCTCAACAAGATCATGATAAAGAAAAATTATCACCTTCTATGGATGATTGACATGTTTTATCAGATATGTAGAGCACAATACTTCTCTGAGGTGGATCTTTGGTTTGGGTTCTATCAAGTAAGTGTGAAAAGGAGGACATCCCCAAGACTGCTTTCCAAAAAAGGTATGTGCATTATGAGTTTATAGTAATTCCATTTAGACTCGAAAATTCTCCAAAAATATTCATGGAATTGATGATTATATTGTTTAGATATTACCTTGAAATATTTGTTGTAGTCTTTATAAATTATATTCTAATATACTCTAAAAGTAATGAGGAGCATGAGGAACATCTGAGCACTGTGCTAAACACCTTATGAAAGGAGAATATTTTTGAAAAGTATAAAAAATGTGGGTTTTGGTTAAAGGAAGTATCATTATTGGGGAATATTATCAAATGAAATAGGATATATATAGAACCTTCAAGAATAGAAGAAATTAAAGGATGTTTGAGGCCAAAATTTGTGATAGATATTTGTAGTTTCCTTGGATTAGCTGAGTACTATCTTCAATTTGTAAGAAATTTCTCATAGTTGTCAAACCCTCTAACCAATATAACTTGGAAGGGAGTAAAGTTTGTTTAAAATGATGAATGTGAACAGTGCTTGAAGGAGTTGAAGAAGAGGATTATCATTGCACATGTACTCACACTACCCACAAATTGAGAACTTTTCATGGTATTCAGTGATGCTTCGAAGAAGGGATTGAGTTGTGTGTTAATGAAGAATGAAAAAGTGGTAGCCTATGCCTCAAGGAAATTAAAGGTTCATGAAAAAAAATACCTAACACATGATCTAGAGTTGGCTGTAGTGATATTCACATTAAAAATATGACATCATTATCTCTTTTGGGATAAGTGTGAAATATATACAGATCAAAAGAGCATCAAGTATACATTCATGTAGAAAGAGATGAATACACACAAATGAAGATGGTTATATATGATAAAGGACTATGAATTCTCAATCCACTATAATACTGGGAAAATGAATAAAGTGGAAGATTCTCTAAGTAGAAAGGATCCAAATTTTTTATCATTTATGAGAATGGATAAGGATTTGATCATCTTATACTTGAAAAGGATGGACATGGGAATCATCAAGGAAGGAACATTATAAATCCTTTCACAAATGATTGTTTAACTATACCTTATAGAGAGGATAAATGATTCTCAAAGAGATGGTGTAGGAATTAAGAAGAAAGTGGAAGCTATAAGAAAAGGTAAATCTATAGACTTCAATGTTAATGAAGGAGTTATGAGATTTGGGTCATGACTATGTGTATCATCAAATCCTGAGTTAAATAAAAAGTTGTTGGATTATTCACAAAGATCGACCTTCTCAATCCATCCTAGAATCACAAAGATTTAATGAGATCTCTGAATCACTATTGGTGGGACAATATGAAGAATTAGATTGTATAATATACACCAAGACGTTTGGCATGTTATCAAGTGAAGGAGGAAATGAAAAAGTCTAATGGGATGATGCAACCATTACCCATACCTACATGGAAATGGGAAAATGTCACCATAAAATTTGTCACAGATCTTCCAAAGACATCAAGTGGAAATAATTTTATATTAGTTATGGTCGATAATCTTACAAAGACTATTCACTTCATTAAAATTCAAGAGGACTTATCACTCGGTCAACTTTCAAGGATATATATTAGAGAAGTGGTGAGGTTACATGGAACACCACTATAGATTGTATCTGATCGAGATCCAATATTTACCTCTATATCCTAGAATATTATACAACATGATATAAATACTAAGTTGAAATTTATCACAACCTATCACCCTCAAACTGATGACCAATATGAATGGACTATCCAGACACTTGATGACATGTTGAGAGCATGCTCAATTGACTTCAAAGGAGTATGGGATCAAAATCTTACTATGTTCGAGTTATCATACAATAATAATTTCAAATCAATAATAAAAATAGATCCCTATGAAGACCTTTATGTGAATAGGTGTAGAACACCTACATGCTGGGATGAAGTTGGGGAACACAAACTGCTAGGTCCTGAAATGGTAGAGGAAATGGTGGAAAAGGTCAAGACCATTCAGTAGCACATCAAGGCTACTCAGCATCGAAAAAATAGATAAGATTACAATCATCAATGATACCTAGAGTTTGAGGTTAGTGACAAGGTATTAATCCAAATATCTCTGTAGAATAAATTCATGAGATTTTGGAAGAAAGGAAATCTTAGTCCAAGATACATTGATTCCTTTGAGATCCTTGATCACATCAGAGCAGTGACCTATCAACTAAAACTCAAACCAAACCTATCTCAAGTACATGATGTGTTACACATATCATTATTGAGGAAGTAAATACTAGACCCCTCACATGTAATTAATCCATAGGTGGTACCATTGGAGAATGAACTTTTCTATGTGGAGAATCCCATGAAGATCTTAGATCACAAAGATAAATTTATATGAAATAAGAAAATGAACCTAGTAAAAGTTTTATGGATAAAACAAAAGTTTAAGCGAGTGATGTGGGAACTAGAGGAAGTGATGAAATAGAATTACCCTCATATGTTTTAATGTGTGAAATGAAAATTTTGAGGGAGAAATTTCTGAGGGGGGGGGGTATTGTAATGAACTGAACTATTATAAATAAAATTCCCTTTGTGTTTAAATTAAATGTCTTATTATGTATTATAGTTATAGAAACAACATGCCCGTACTTGGTTTTATTATATCCTATAATATTTAAGAAACCATTAATCATCATAAACATTTATAATATAGTCATTGAACAATGATCACATGATTAGTATAACTATAGGGTTTTGACAAATTCAATTGACATAGACAAAGAAAGTGATGGCCTTAACCAGTAGGATAATACCCTAAAAAGACTAGTTATCGAAGATTCTGAGGGGGAAATCATCACTGGCATTTTCCCTTGACCAATACCAAGATGAGATCCAATAACTTAAGCATGAGAGAAACCAATTATGGGAGAAGTTTAAGCTCATCGAGATCATGGCCCAAACCATTTACGCCAAACTACCCCATTAAAGTCTCACCATCACGCACCTTACCCTTAGGAAATTTGATTTTTTATTAAATGAATAGGTATCAAGACCCTAGAAATATGAATATGTAAATTATTTTCAATAGAATAGTGTTTATATTTACTTCTTATTATTTTTACTTTATAAATTATTTTTATTTTTATAAAATAAAATACAAATTATATTTTTGGGTAATATTAAAATTTAATTAAGGTGATTATTTGATAAATTAATGTATTTTTGAAATAATTAATATTTTAATAAAATATTATAATTAAATAATTTTTATAAATTCTAGTGTAATATTTATAAGGGTTTGAAAACTGTTATTGTCAAAAAACCCAGCATTTCTCAATAAATGTCGATTCTTATTTTAAAAGTGAAAATTAAAATATTTATAAAATTACTTGGATAAAATAAATATTATTTTTGGAATCATAATTTTGAAATTGTCCAATGGTAAATATTTCATAATTTTCTAAGACAACCAAATTTTCAGATAAAAATTAAATATGGTATAAGATACAATGTGTATTACGACATCATAATACCCCAAAAATGATGTAATAAACACTATAAATGATATCCACAAACAAATATATGTTTCCCATTTAAAATAATGTGATTTTATGTTTATTTTATTAATTTCATAAAGCCTTAATGAATCTTGCAAAACCTATAATACATTTTAAGGTTTTAAAATCATTTCACTAAGGACATGACTAACTTCCACATCACTAGGGGAAATATTTTAATAATTTTGGAATTTTGCCTTATAAAATAATGAAAACCACTAAACTTTGGTAGAAAACATGAAAAAGAACCATGGTAAGGTTTTTGGTTTTTATTACTTTATTATATAGAGTCCTAAACATTAGTTTGATAAATAATAAATAATTTCCCACTCATTTCCTATATAAATCCACCCAAGATCCCAATTATCTTCACTCAAAAACCTTTTATCATGTCCTTAATTTTCCATAACCTATATATATTCCTCCCAAGGTTCCCCAAATCTCTCAAGAAGCTACTCCCAAACATTTGGAATCACCATCTCAAGGTAAGGGATCTTATTCTTCTCCACATTATTCAAGCATCTTCTTTATCTTATGTATTTTATCATTATTTACTAATGTAGCTATATGTTCTTCCATTTAACCATTACATAAAATTTTATGTCTAAATTATTATAGATTCCTTTCAATCTCATCAATCCCTCCCATAAACATTCATACGCCCCCATTATGCTGCTGAAATTTCATTGTGATTTTCTATGCTAAACAATTGTGTACTGAATACCCATACCCATTTACTATCAAGGTTATTAACCTTTATGTACATATAATTATTTTATTGGGAAAATAATTGTATGTATTCCATAATACTTTATCATGGAATAAAATGTGATGATAAATCGTTCCATTTTGTATGATATATGTGGCACACTTATGCATGAGAATGAAATGAATGTGATGGGTGTGCCTGAAATTATAAAGCACCCCAATGAATTGGGTAATGTTTTAGTCTCATGAAACATTATGAAAGGGAATAGGGAGTGAACCTAATACATCATGGAAATTTTTCCATAATAATTCCTTGGCAATTATCCTTGACCTATGATTATGATGTAGTGTTTTAATTTGTTGCTACATTTCCCATGTCGCCTTTATGTTATCATACTACATCATGCCTCATTATTAATATTTATGATTATCACACCTTTTATAGCCCATTTATATGCCTATTCTATAACATGTATTACTTTCTTCATGTTATGCCATGTTTATTCCCTTACTGATATTTATAGCTCACCCCTTTCTTATGTATGTCCCCAGGTTATCCCATGCAGTTTTAAGTATGAATGAATAATATGATCATGTTAAAGAGGTTTTCAATAAATATAATGTATTGCATGTTTTAATTTGTTATGTAATGTACCAAATTCCCAAAAACACTGGACTTATAAATCTTCCAGGTTGTTTTTTGTGTACTATTATATAAGAAATCATGAATTGAAGTGTAATAAAGAGCAAGGTTGTCGTAAATTTTATGTTCATGGTATTAGGAGTTTTCTTTTTTAACTTGTATATGTGGTTTCTAGATTTATTATGTGTTTGGTTAAAATTGATGTGGTGAAAAAGAAAAATCCAATTGAACATATTTTGGTTGTCCAAGATAAGAAGGATTAGTCTTAGATAAAGGTGTTGAGTGAGTTTCAATATCAAAATTCAGTTAATTATAAAGGTATATTATTTGATTTAGAGATGAAACAGTGGTTAAAAGAGCTATATATCCCATTTAGCTTGATTAGTGTTAAGAATTAACATTGGATTTCATTGGATATTAGTCATATGATAAGAGTAACAATTCATTATAGGTTCTTGTTTCTTAGAGATCACATGGAGATGGTGATTTCATGATATTTTTTCTATATGTAGTTCCTTGAAGAGTTTATTTCATTGATGATGAAGGTGCAAAAGTGGAAGGATTTAATATCCCTATAGAAATAAAGTATGAGTGTGTAGGATATTAAGATTCAATTCATGTATTTTCTATGATACCCATCCCTAGGTCATTTTATAGATGAGGAGGAAATGGTAAAGATTTTTGAGGAGGTGTTATGCCTACATATTTGGTATATGATTACACCATTCACATTACCTATGTATATTGATGTTTCAAAGATAGTAGAGGTGGTTGAGAGGATTAACATGTAATCAGGATCTTCACTAGAAGAAATTCATCATAATTTCCCAAGTATTAGAGACACAAATAGAGGGTCTTAGAATTTAGGACATTAAACATTTTGTTCAGTAGGGAGTTAGCCTCAACAATATTCTTTATGTTTTTTAGAGCTTTTAGTTCTCATGTATCCATTGGGATATCCTTTACTATGTATTTTTCTGATTTAGGTCATATACATCATCATTTCTATTTCACTATAGTTCTCAGTGGTCAATATGGAATAAGAAATCAATTTAAAATTCAACTTCAATACTAGTTGCCTCAGAGGCATTATCAGCAGTAGAATCAGTAGGCTTTTAGTCATCCAAGGAGAAATAGATTTGGCAGAGGATAACTCTGTAATATCCCTCACCCTCTAGGACATAAGACTCAACACATTCTTGTGGGTGGTTGTTCATAGGTATAGTGAGGTAGATGAGATAGGAATGGTCAGTTTCATTCCATAAATATGCTAACACTAGATGAAACAGAGATCATTCATGGTATCATCTTTTTTATCTTTTACCTTGGATTTTTAATTATTTGATTTTGTATATTTTAATCAATTTATTACAACCACCTTATTCTATAACTTAGGACTCAAGGTGGAGAGGATTTTAGTGCCCCAGGTATTGACTATGATAGTTGATGGGTAGTATAGTTTTCTTGAAATGTTCAGTGGTTGTGATCTGATGATGGTATAGAAATAGTTATTGGGATATTTAATCTTGCTGCATATACAACCATATAATGTCATTCTTGGCATGAATTTGTAATATTTTATACATGTGTTTATTGATTACATCCATATTAAAGTTATATTTTTTGACATTTAAGGTGAAATTATAGAATTCATTGGTGAGTGGGGCCATTTGATAGGTTGCAGGTGTTTGGGTCCTTATCCACTCAGCTGGCATAGTTGATTTTTTTCTTGGAATAGGTTTATGTGGAGGTGTTTTCTAGGGTTTTGGGGGAGTTTTTGATTTTTTTATCCAAAAGGACATTATATTACCCCTTGATGTGATATTGAGTTTGAGATAGAGTTATAACCTAGTGCCTCTATGATTTTATTGGATCGTGTTGGATGAAACCTTCTATGTTTCAGGAGTTGAGAATTCAAATCGATGATTTGATACAGAAGGTTTTCATCTGGATTAGTGTATTATTATTGGGTTCTCCGATATAGTTTTCCATGATAGAGGATAGTAGTCTAAGGCAATTCATAGATTACCTATGATATAATATAGTGAATTTAAATAACCATTATTCCCTCCCTATGAATATATATTTTTTCGATCAATTAAATGAATTTTTCTAGTTTTAGAAGATCATTATGTGGTCTGGGTATCATCAGATGAGGGTAAAGGAGGAATATATCTTATAGATAGATTTTAGGTGTTTATATGAACACTTTGAGTTCATAAATGCGTTTTTGAGGTAAAAAATGTCTTGGATATTACAATGGAACTCATGAAATCTATATTTCGTAAGTTATCAATCTGTTTTAGTGTTCATCAATGGTATCCCTATATGCTCAAAATTAGAGGAGGATAATACTGAGCATATTAGAACCATTTTGAAGTCCTATAACAGTATCATATCTATGGGATGTTGTTTAAGCATATGTTTTTTTATTGTTAGGTGAATTTTATTTTTCACATGGTACCATAAATAGTAGTAACAGTCAATCTTTCAAAGATTGAGGAAATTATTTCTTGGAAAAAACCCATGAATATTGTAGAGGTTTGAGGTTTCCATGGTCTCATAATATATTAGAGGAGATTAATTCCAAAATTATCATGGACATAAGTCTTGTTTACATCCCTAAACATGATGGAATATGATTTTTATGGATTTATTAGTTCCAATTTGATTTCTATTATTTGAAGGAGAAGTTTATCAGTAATTTTTTAGCTTCTAGAGGAAGGAGTTATGTTTGAGTTTTTCCATGATATTTATCATCTCATTTTGGGTTTAATATTGATAAATTAGAGGTTAGTGATATCAAATGGTTTTATTAAGTTACACACCAACAATTATATATATTCAACCCATGCTCTTGAGTGGGAAGTAAGGGTGTTTTCTCTAATATTAGGGTAACATTACTTTATCAGTGAATGCATTGTGGTGTTCACATATCATAATATCTTGTGTTATATATACTATTAGTAGCATTTAAATTTATTACATAAAAGGTGGATAAAGTTCATGTATGAATATGGAATTAAGATATATTAAACACCTAGGAATGAGAATGTGGTTGCTAATGTGCTCAGTAGGAAGTCACAGGGTGGAAGTCTATAGATGTGAGTTGAGGGATGTAATAGATTATGGCGATTCATATTAATGTGGGTGGGGGATAGTGGTAAAAGTTTTCTATACTAGATGATAGTGAAATTTTTAATTCTGTATAAGTTGTAGGATTCTTAGTGGGGAGACTTAGAGGTATTGGTGTTGTGACATGACATCTTTCATGAAGAATATATGGAGGGATGATCAAATGATGATCAATATTAGGTTTTGTTCTAAGGAAAGTTTTTCACCCCATAAATGATTTGAGATGTGGTTATTTATCAGTTTTATAGACAAAAATTGGGATTTCATCTTGGTATATCTAAGATGTATCATTACTTTAAGAGAATAATCTAGTGGTTGGAGATGAAGTGGTATGTAATAGATTTCATTTCAAGGTGTTTAGTTTTTCAATAGGTAAATAAAGATAATCATGTTCTTGGTGGTTTATTACAGACATTGGATTTCCCCAATTGGAGGTGGAAGGAAATTTAGATGGATTTTGTCACACATTTTCCTCTATATCAAGGAGTATGTGACATTATTTGGGTTTTCTGGATCATTTGATGAAGTTGGTTCACTTTTTTTGAAATTAAAGAGTCTAGTGTCATGGATGTTTTGGTCAGGTGGTATGTGGATAAGATAATGAAGATTTATGAGTTTCTAAGGATGATAATTTTTAATTATGATGCAAATTTTACCTCTCAAGTTTGGAGAGGCTTTCAATATTCTTTAGGATCTTATATATATCTCATTATAGGTTTTATACATACATGTATATTCATATAGAGAGGACTATCCAAACTTTGGAAGAAATTTTGAGCACATGCATTCTAGATTTTAGAGGGTTCTAGGAGAAGTGCTGACCTTGGTTGAGTTTTCTTATAATATGATATATCACTCATACTTTAGTATGACTTTATTTGAAGCTCTATATGACCAAAATTTTATATCTCTATTGTGTTGGTCTAAGTTTGTAGAGTCATTAATTCTCAAAATGGAATTATTATCGATCATGATAAAGAAGGTGAGAGTGATTTATGAGTTGATGAAAGTAGATCATAATTGTCACAATTATTATGATGATATAAAGATGATTCCATTTGAGATTAAGGTTTGTGAATATGTGTTCTTGAGGGTTTTATATAACCCCTAGTTATTTTATAATATATTTTTCTTTGAATTAATTGAAAGTGTTTGATAGCTTTCTTAACACGCAATACTAATATTTAAATGAAATGCTGTATAATATAAAAAATATTTTTTAAATATGATCATTATAACTGAGATATTAAAACCAATTATGAAAAATATGTATAAAGGTGTGAGATATTTAAAATTTATTGATTGATTCATAATAAATAAGTACTAAATTTTTAGTAGTCATTTTATGCTTCAAAAATATGTTTTCTTCAAAAAATGGGTTATATTGTATTTTATAACCAAACATTATAATTATTATATACCATTTTTAGAAATTATATTTTAGGTAATGTATATAATTTTTTAATTTTTTATGAAATTATTACCTTAGGGTTAATTTTTAGGATTTTCTAAAAGGATTTATTTTTCAGTGAACAGATAAAAATACCAATTTTTGTAAAACTCTGATTTATTTTCATCAAATCAAGTAATTTTAAAGTACTATCATGTTTTTTATTTGATCATAAAGTAACATAAGACTCCTTTAATTATAAATAATCTAATTAATTATATATAAACCATAATTATACTTGATTTTGGTGTAAGTTCATTTTTAGGCTTAAAACAATTTTTTCTAAAAGCTACTTTTCATTGTGTTTTACACATTTATATTAAAATCCATTTTTTCCACTTATATAAATTGAATAATAAAAAATGGATTCAATATTTGGAATCAATAATTTTAAATTTTTTAAATAGTTATCATTTATTTTTTGTCATTGTAAATAGTTACTGTGTTATATATTTGTCACCTAAGTACGGGTAAAATGGGTAAAATAGGATTAATACTATGAGATAAGGAATATAAATATCTAAACCAATTGAATTTATTTTTTATAGGTTCCTTTTGATATTAATAATCTTCTATTTTATTTTTTCACAATTACTTTCAACTTTCCTTTGATAATAACCATAATATTATTTTACATAAAGAATAAATACAAAAGGTCACTCTATTTATTTTAATACATATAATATTTTTTTCATAGGGTTAAAAGTTGTTATATTTGGTTATAAATTTTTATTTTAAATATAAATGATTTTTTATCTTATAAATTTATTTTTAGTTTTTAGTGATGAAATAATTACCTTAAATGCTTACATAACGCTAACACAATGCTCATTATTGTAATAGAAAAATTAAATAAATGATTTTAAAAATGTTAAAATTTATACAATTTGGATGGATTATTGTGTAATAATAGTTTTTTTGATAAATATAATATATTAATTATGTTTTAAGATTTTATATTTCAATTAAATTTATATCTTGTTGTCTTTAAAGTCAAACTATGTGACTAGTCTCTAAAATGACATTAATCGCATCTTATGCTAAATATCATTTTATTAAATGATTTTAAATCCATAAAAATAATATATTTTTTCAATTTAAAGGAATATGGTTTATATTATCAGAAAATGTGGACTTATGGGTCACTTTTATGTTTATAGTAACTTTCTTGACCCCAAAAGATTAAAAAACATTGATATCATGGTAATCATCAAAAGGGTTAGCGGGGTGATAAAACTATGACATAAGAGTTAAAACATCACATAAACTTATAGAAACATTATTTTATGGAATTATATCAACTTATCCACATTCTAGATTCTAAATTTATCAACTTGGATCCACTTTCACATGAACAAAAATTATTATATCTAAATATTTTAAGTAATTCCAAGTGTTTCCTTTCCTTCACTATAAAAGGACATCACCCCTCCTATTTTCATCACACAAACTTGAGACACATATCTAGACTAAACCATGAAAAATAATATTATTTACTTCCTCATATACATTATAGAGGTTCTGGTCTTCTTAAAATACCATCCCTAGGGTCCTTGTGGAGATATCCAAAGGAAATTCTTCAAAGAGGAAGTAATTGTCTTAACCAAGAATTTTCATTTTACTTATTATTCTACCTAATTAAATTATATCCTAAAAATTAAAATATAATAAAAATAGTATCTAACATATTTTGATATGTTATTATGTTTATTTTATAACTTTATTCTTCTCTTTTTTCCCATCAAATGAGAAATGAAAGTATCGTTCGTGCGTACGCGTGGACCACCACAAAGTGATACGATTCATTTTCCATCACTGAATCACATGGATTTTTGTAATTTTAGATTTAATAATTATATATGATATTTATGATGAAATTAATATTCATTAATTATTATATATTATTTATCTTCATTTCCACCTTTATGTTGGAAAAGTAAAACAGCGTGCATGCATACGTACAGATTACCATCTACATGAGGGGTGTAATTCATTTTTCTATATATAACTTATATATATATTTATAAATATGTATATAGTGAATATATATGATATTATTATAATTATTAACATTCTGGAGATGATGGAATCTTGATCAAAGTATATGAACTAGAATTTTTGACCAAAACATACATGAAAAATGAATCAGTTAACAACCGAAAATGACCATTTTAATAAAGTATTATTAATAAATGGGTGTTGATATGTTATAATTGTATAATATATGGTATTATAAGTTTTAATATGGTTATTTAATATAATTATAATTTTTTTAAATTTATTATACATGAGTTTTTAGATATTATAATGCAAGTTGAACTTTAGGCAAGGGTTCCCTGTCTCAATATTGTTTCATTGAGATACGTTTGATGTTTTTCACATGCTTCTATTCATTATGTGTATATATTTATCCTTTTATATGATATATAATTTAACCTTATTAATTCATGTTATTTAAAGTTATAATTCAAACTATTTTATCAAGTGGGTTTTAATTTGAAAGTTACCAATGTTGTAATGGTTTATTGTCTCAAGTTATCTTCTTTGGGACATATGTTATATTATACACATGTGCTATTTTATGAGGTTTATATAATTACACTTTGATATGTTTTATCATTATTAACCTTATTTTAATTTTATTTAAGTATTCATTTAAAATTATTTCATTCATTGGGGTTATGATTCAAAAGTTACCGAAGCGCTAGGGGTTTTATGTTACAATTTCATTTTACTGAGATTTTTTATGAGTAAATTTAAAATAATGAAATTATATGATCTATCTCTCAAAAAATTTATAAATTTTATTATACTCTACTTATATCTATAAATTAAATTTTTTCCATTAATTTTCTCTCTCTGATTACTCAAATTTCCAAAACTTTTTTAAGTAAAACCGTTTTTTTAATTTATTTAGTCAGGAAAAATTTTCTTCCAAGACCTATTTTATTTAAAAAAAATTCAAGATTTTTTTAATAATTTAAAATTATTTATTTAATTAATTTTTAACCATTTTTATATTTCTATAAAAATGTATAAAAGGAATATTGTTTTCATTTTCCGATTGAGGTACTTTTTATTGAAGGTATAAAAAGATTTTTTAACGATTACAACATGAATGGAATTTACCACCATTATGACCACTCAATTGTTTAAATATTTCTTTATAATTTTCCAATTTTCTTTTCAATGTATAGATTTTACTTAATATTTTGTAAATTCTTAGTTAATTTATTTCAAAATAAAAATGGCATTTTCCTCAAGAAAATGTTCTAATTTTTATTTAAAGGTGTTTTTCATCTATAACAATATCCATTGATGTTGCTTATGATTCATTGGGGATATGATCCAATGATAATTTTTTTTAATTTTTCTTTGTATGTTTTATGATTATAATGATGAAATATTGATGAAACCCATTTTATTTTCTATGTGTTACATTATGATGAAATGATAAATGTTTCCATGATCTTGTGGCATACATGAGAATGGATTATGATTATGTGATGGGTGGGTTAATTATAGGAATCCAAATTATTGGTTAAATATTAATGTTTTATGAGATAAAAGGGTGAATGAGAGGTTATCTAAATCCCAAAATAGGATACATGTGAGGTTATCCCAAGCCAAAAGTAGGTACACAGGTGGTTATCCCATGCCTATCATGTAAAGAATGTCTTGGTGGGTAACCTTGACATAATATTTTTATGATTATGATTCTACCACACTTTATAAAACTATAATACGACATTATATTAAACCAATGTAATGCTCTCATGTCTCATGTTCTTTGATTGCTTTATGATTCATGTATTATGTACTATCAAGTTTTATTCCATGACACATGATTGTAATATATAGATTTTTGTGTATGGTTTTCAAATTTTAAGCTCAAGTTCTCACAACCTTATGCTCATATTATGCTCAAATAATCATTGATATATCCATTTTTTACCCTTATTGAGCATTTAAGTTCACACTTTATTATGTTTACTTTTCCCCACGATATGAAGAATGATTTTAATTATGATATGTCTAATAAGGGTGCTAGTTGTGAAGAATATAGGGGGTGATGATGTAAATCATTTATTTACCAAGTGTTTCTGTATCAAATATTCCAAATAAACTAAACATTTATAATTATGTAAAGGATCATAATGACATGTAATGAATATTTATCTAAAAATATGTAATATTTACATATGTAATGCTTGGGATGCCTCAGTTGGTATCAGAGAAAGGTTTAGTTATTTTTGGAAACTAAGATGAGGAAAATTTAGTGATAAACCATGAGATAAGCCTAATAATAGAAGTAAATAATAAGTTATGGTAAAGAAATAATTGTTATTTTCCTAGAAAATACATCCTTATCTGGATACAAGTATGTGGATGTGGTTGTGCCACAGATTCACCAAGAGGGAAAACTCTGAAAGGGGTGGATTGGGTATTAACTCTATCATCACTGGTGTATAATTAGTGTGCCTAAGACTCCACACCTAGATAAAAAATCCTATAGAATATAATTAGGTTAATTAACCATTTATTTATGAACCATTATAAAATAAATGAATAGATAATGGCCATGGATGAACTATGTTAAACCTAAGGTTTCATATATTTAAAAGAAGATGTCTTGATTTAGATATCCTATTAAAGATTTTTCATGATCAAATAATTATTCACTATAAATATTGTTTCTCATACTCTTATTTATGGTTTTAGTTTATGGATGGAACTAAGAGGAATTGAGTTTACATTGAATGTGACATAAGATGCAATGATTGTACTTATGAGAAACCAAATGAAATGGGATATGGAATGAAAAATCTTATGATTATTCATAACCATATATCTCATTATATAATTAACAATATAAACATGGGTAAGTTTTATAAAATACCTAATAAGAGTAAATGGAGTTTCATGTAATTTTAGTTGATGATGACCATAGAGGAATGAGGATTCAGCTTCCTACATATTGAGAATGTGTAAAGAAACACCTGGTGAAATGTTAAAAAGGAATGCGAAGATGTATTATGTGTGGAAAATATGGGACTAAAGAAATTAATTGATAGGTAAAATGAAGTTTTCAATGGAGGGAAATAAATTATATCCTATGGTACCATTTATAGTTTGATGCGTTATGCATGGGGAACTTGGAAAACATCAAAGTCAATTCCCTAATCTAAAGGCTAAATCCTAGATTAAGGAAGGGACTATGTTATTCCAATCATTGAAGTGGAATGATTGAACTACTTATATATTTGGATTTGATAATTGTATTATAGAAGTGTTTTATCAATGATATCATAGTTATAAGAATCATGAAACATGTATGAATTTTTCTACATAAGTTTTCCATTAATGATTTGAAAGGATATGTTGAATAGTATAAATATCCTAGAAAAGCGATTCAGTGGTAAGAATATATTTTTGGAAAACACATGATTAAGGGATAGATAATCCTTATTATTGTTGGTCAGAGTAGATTACTCAAGAGGGGAGGGGTGAATTGAGTATCTATAAAAAATTTCTGTTTAAAAAAAGTGTTCTTAAAAAGATTTCCCCTTCAAGTTAAATAAAACCCAGTTAATCAAAGTAATACGGTTATAAAGGTTTGAATGTTTAAATAACCTCTTATAAGATTGATTATTTCTCAGTAATAATTATTATTATTATTAATATTACTTTTGAAACTATATTACTAAGACAAAGCAATTATAACTTCTTTCCAAGATTAACCATCAAAGTAAGTTTAGTGATTTTTGAATTATACAGTAGAGTAGTAAAACAGAGAAAACTAAAGTAAGCAACACAATGGATATGAAACAAGTGGTTCAGTCTCAAGACGAGACCTAATCCACTCTACTTGGTGATCACCTTCCACCAAGACGTTTATAAAAATAAAATTGATCCACACCCTGGATCAGGGTTAAAAAATAGTACACAGGACTGTCCAGGTCACACAGGGACGTCTTCCACAGTTCTTCGTGGGTACAAACTACCGGGACACACAAGGACCTCTTCCACACTTATTTGTGGGTATACACAAGAGTAAAATAATGTTTGAGTAAGGGTATCTTGTATCCTTCAGTTTAATACAGGAGACATAGTGTGTTATTATACAGATACACACTCTGCTCGAAAGTTAATAAAATGATACACAACAGAGCAGTAATATTGAGATTGGTTTAGAAGTGCTCTGAGTGTTAGTCTTTGCAGCTCTGGACTTCTAAGATGAAGCAGATGCAGAACTCAAGTCCTCATCTAGAAAACAGAGTGTCGTAAGTCAGACAGATCTGGCTTGTGTTCTTCGTGATGTTTGATAGTGTGAGGATATTCAAGGAATTTCAGTATGCTTCTTGTGTTCTTTAACAGAATCTAGTTGCCTGATCCAATTCTCTAAAATGTATATTGTTATCTCATTCATGCCCACCAGATTGTTCTTTGTGTTGTGCTTTTCTTACAGGTTTTTTTTCACTAATTATTTCTGGGACGTACTACTCTTTTATCTTGGAGTGCATGTGTTGGGGCCGAAAGGTTGCATGTATTCTGCACCTCATAACTCGTACTGGATGATGATATGTCTACAAAGAAAAATTAGTTATGTCAGTGCATTAGAGTCTTCAAATATTAACGTTAGAGATTAAATTAAAATATGACAAAATATATTAGGAAACGGTGTCACAGTATGTCATGGAAACAATGTCTCCTTCACATGGTGTCTAGATTGGTCATGATGTCTCGCGGTCACGGTGTCTGATGGTCACAGTGTCTGGATGTCACGGTGTCTTGTTCACAACATCTAATGGTCTCAGTGTCTGGATGTCACGGTGTCTTGTTCACGGTGTCTGATGGTCATGGTGTCTGGATGTCACGGTGTCTGGATATCATGGTGTCTGCTTCACGGTGTATGAATGTTAATAGTGTCTGATGGTCACGATGCCTCAGACTTTTCAAAACAAACTGTATTCAGACTTAATCAATGATGATCATAGAATGGATTAGACTTAATCATTTTTCAAAGAAGGTATTATAACAGTAAATTAAGAATAATATAAAGTAATTAAACTGAATGTAGTGAAATTAAGATCTTGAATGGATCTTCTTAAATCATGAGAATACTTAAACAATAATACACTTGATTTTATATAATTTACAAGATTTAACTAGGTTGAATAGGATTTGTGATCATTAAAACATGATTAGTACATGAAGAGTCCAACAATCTCCCCCTTTTTGATGACCACAAATCATGTAGATTTAAAGTGTATATTTGATTCAACTATAGAGATAAATCCCTAATATATAGAGATTTATCCCCATTTTGGGATTATAAAAAAGATGGATTAAGAGAAGTCATTAAAATTTCACATTTCATTAAAGAAAATAAGATCCAGTACAAACAGAAAGGAGAAAAACAAAAGCAGCATCATTCCTATCAAGAAGGAGTAATCACTGTTCTTCTTTAGGAGATGGAATTCTCTTTGCCTTTATCAGCATCATCAGAAGAGGAATCCATAGAAGCTGAAGTGGAGGTAGAATAAGGGAGGGAGATGGTCGATAGAGAATGTAAAGGAAGGCCTTCAAAAACTAAGGGAGCCAGAGTAGGTGCAGTAGAAGACCAAGGCAGTTGTTGATCAGGGATCACAAGCCTAATCTGGATCAGTGCCTAACTAACAGACATGGTAGTGGAGGCTAGAGTAGAGGTGAAGGTAGGAAATCTAGGTCTTATTGGTGCAATCACATGAGTAATAATGGCTGTACTATGGACATGAAGATTGGGCCTGAGGAGTTTGATAAAATTCACAATGATCTCTTCACCATACTGTATGTATTTCTCAAAATCATCCTTGTTCTTCATAAAATTTTCCAGCAACCGAGTAAACTATGTGAGCTTTTGGACTTGAGTCTTGAAATCTTGAGTAATAGGAGGAATCTGCAGATTTTCCACAAGATACTTAAAGTGATTATTCATGTCAGTCTTGGAGAATATTCTGTTGAAGTAGAAATCCACTTTCTTGGAAATCTCTTGCTAAGCATGATTATCAATTTTAGAATGGATTTGGACTAGGTCAAGAACTCTCTCACTTTTCTTGATAACTGTACAGATAGAATATTTATTGAATCCACTAAGAATAGACTGAAGCTCTTCTTTGACCATTGTTCTGATCAAATCACTGTCTAAAGAGGGTTGGGAGGATTGACTAGAGGCTTTAGAAGCATTGATAGAGGTGGTGAGAGATTTCAGTTGATTCATCACTTTCTGAAGACACCCCGTATACTCATCAGTGAGTTTGTTAAGATTTAAAACAAGATCTCTCATCTCCTTCACAATCTGTTTGTTCCTTTCGGCGACCTTTTCAGCTAAGGAAACTAAGTGTGGCTGAATCTGAGACACAAAATCCTATGGGATTTGAGGAATAACAGGTTCTACAGAATGAAAAACAAGATCTGATCTGGAATGCATCTCTTTATGCATTTGTTCAATCATACCTCTCAAAGTCTTCACTTCAGCACTAAGCAGTATGTTTTCAACTCAGACTTCTTGAATCTCATGAAGAACTTTGGGTTGTATTTTCCAAATAACTTTCTCCAAAAATAAAGAGTCATCTTTCTCACTTAGATGTGTCACAAAAGCAGGTTGGGAATTCAAGAAATTTTCAACACCAGACAAAAGGGTAGGACAAAATTCTCTTAGATCATCCTTACTCACAAAGGATGGTTGCTCTAATGAAGGTTCAGAAACATGGATTGATATGGTTTCAGGTTCCTTTGCAGGGTAAATATTAGAGACCGATTTCAACTAGAACAAAGAGGAAAGGTCAAGTACTTTTGCTGAGACTTACTAAGAGTCATCCATATCATAGAAACTAGGGAACTTATATCGAGTTTCTATAGGACTTGAAACAATTGGGTTTGGTACATCAGTAGATTCCAGATTTGGTGTTTTCTCCCCCTCAATAGTTGCATACTTCTCAGGACTAAGAGGCTTAGGATCTTGATCTAATTCCACAAACTCATCTCGAAGTTCTTCTCTCATTTCCTACCTAGCCACCTGAGAAGCTAGATCCATCCTTTCCTCAGCTGAAGGAATGATTTTAGGAACAGATTGTTCCACTGGGAGTTCCTCATGGTTAGCCTCTTGCATAACAGGTAGCTCTTCCACTATAGGTTCTTCCATGGAATTATTTTCAGTTTCATTGGCAACAGATTCTGTTTCAACCTCGGGTTGATCTTCCAGATTAACAACATATTTAGGAGCAGGGACCTCTTCTTCAAGACTTTCATGAAGAAAAAAGTACTATCTTCCTTAACAGAAACAATTTCCTTGGGAGGCACAACGGCCTATTCTTCCTCTTCATAAGAATATTCAACAACCTCATCTGGTTACAAACCAGGATCAGAAATATCTCTTAGTCTTGAGGGATGTTCCATAGGATTGATTTTTTCATAAAGTCTATCATTGTCTTCCACCCATGCCTTTTTCCAAGGGTTCCAATTTATCTTCATCCTCTTGATAGTGACTTTTGAAAGGCAGTACTCATAATCCTTTATAACTTCCTCATTAGGTCTAACCATACCTTTGGCAAGAAGCATGGCTGAGATAAGCCGAGAGTAAAATAGAAATGTTGACTTGGATGTGGCTTTGATCAATTCACACATGTGGTGAATGATATACTTTCAAAGGTTGATCTTATGCCCATTTTTTATAAGGTGGATCAGAAACACATCCTGATATTTCAAAACAGCAAAATCACCTTTTCTAAGGCTAATGAGATTCTGAATAAACTTGAACAGAATCCTTGATTATCCATCTAGTTCAGAAGCAATGGCTCTCCTCTTGGTTCCATTTCCATTTAAGGCTTTCAAAGCATATTACATATCAAATAATTAGGTTGAAGGTGGAGGTCCTCTATTATAATCCTCATAGATGCCTTCATGAGGTATCATAAATCATGCATCCCATAACCTCGAAGAGAATGAGCATTTTTGCCCATTGATCCAACTTCTGAAAATATATACATCTTCATACTCAAAGGTGAACTGAACATATTGATAAAACTGAGCCACTAACTTAGGATATATTGGTCTATCTTCCTTCGAAAACCACTCTATTCAGCCTTGATCTTTTAAAACATTCAGAACCAGAGACTTACTTGATAGAAGCCATTTGGGGAAAACCTATTTCTCAGGTATGAAAACTCAATTTACTAGATTTGGGATTAGAGGACCTTCGAGTTCTAGCTTAGGTGCAATTTTCTTCTTCTTTGCACTATGTTTCTCAGGAGTTGACGATGAAGGGCATTTCATCCTGGGCATCCACCAAAGGTTTGAGAGAGAGATAAGGGTTTTAGGTTTGAAGAGAGGTTATGAAATAAGTGAATAGAAGAAAGTTCACATGAAGAACAAATGATACTTTCTTTATTTTATCATTTCGGAATACCCAACGTCACAAAAGTAAAAGTGTGGGAAAACAAAAAGGTGAAAAGGATAATTACCGCGATATGGTTTTTAATTCAAATTTAAAAATCACAAAGAATCTTTATGGTGAGATTATATCGGGTATTTATGGTGAGGCAGAGAATGAATATTACGATGAGATAGTAACTGAGCGTTACGGTGAGACAATAAACATGAATTTTATGGTGAGACAGTAAACATCAACTTTATAGTGAGATAATTAACATCAACTTTACGGTGAGATAGTAAACATGAAATAGTAAGATATTTACTTAAGATTTATCATGGATAATTCATGTATGATGTAGTCTATTCTTTCATAATTTAATGATTTGGTAAATATATCAGCAAGCTGATACTCAGTACTAATGAATTTCAAATTGATATCACCTTTTTGATAATGATCTCTCAAAAAGTGATATCTTACATAAATATAATTTGTCCTAGAATGTGAAACATAATTTTTTGAGATGTTAATAGAACTTGTCTTGTCACAATTTATAGGTACATACCTAAATTGATATCCATAATATAGTAATGTATGTTTCATCCACAAAATTTGTGTACAACAACATCTAGTAACTATGTATTTAGTTTCTACAGTAGATAATGAAACAGAATTTTGTTTCTTACTACACCATGATACTAGTGAATTGCCTAAAATGTGACATGTTCCAGAGGTTTTTTTTCTATCTAACTTACAGCCACCAAAGTCAGCATCATAATAACTAACTAATTCAAATGATTTTCCTCTAGGATAGAATAATCCTAGATTGGGTGTATGCTTGAGGTATTTAAAAATTCTCTTTACAACATTTAAATGATATTCCTTAGGATTTTCTTGAAAATGAGAACACATACACACACTAAAAATAATGTCAGTTCGACTAGCAGTCAAGTAGAGTAAACTTCCAATCATTCCTCTATAAGTGGTTTGATCAACAAATTTTCCATCTTCATCAAGATCCAACTTACAAGTGGTACTCATGGGAGTGTTACTAATTTTGGTACTATCCAATCCAAAATGTTTTAGAAGATCTCTAGTATATTTACTTTGAGTTAAAATAATTCCATCATTATTTTGAAATATTTGAAATCCAAGAAAGAATTTTAGTTTACCCATTAAACTCATTTCAAATTCATTTTGCATCATTTTAGAAAAATCAACACATAAAGAATTTTTTGAAGATCCAAAAATAATGTCATCTACATAGATTTGAACAACTAAAAAATTATTAGAAATTAATTTTATAAAAAGGGTAGGATCAACTATTCCTTTTGTAAAACCTTTGGAAATAAAAAAATTACTCAGCCTATCATACCAGGATCTTGGATCTTTTTTTAAACCATATAAATCTTTGGATAATTTAAAAATATGATTTGGAAAATGAAGGTTTGTAAATCCAGGGGGTTGTTAAAAAAAACATCCTCAACTATATACCCATTTAAGAATGCACTTTTAACATCCATTTGATATAGTTTAAAATTCAGATGTGCAGCATAGGAAAGAAGGATTCTAATGGATTCAAGTCTAACTACTGGTGCAAAAGTCTCCTCATAGTTAATTCCTTATTCTTGACTATAGCCTTGAGCAACCAATCTAGCCTTGTTTCTAACTATGTTACCAGTTTTATTTACCTTATTTCTAAACACCCATTTAGTGCCTATGGTGAATGTGTCATTAGGTCTTTCAACAAGTTTCCAAACTTTTTTCCTTTCAAAATGATTAAGTTCTTCTTGCATAGCCATCACCCAAAATTCATCATTGATAGCATAATTAATGTTTTTAGGTTCAAGTTGTGATAAGAAGACTCTATGTTCAACCTAATTTCTAAGATAGGTTATAGTTTGTGTTCCTTTGTCTAGGTCTCATACAACAGCATCTAAAGGATGGTTCTTAAGAGTTATAACAGCTTTAGAAAAGGAGGGACTAGTGATTTTAGGTTCATCGACAAGTACAGGTTCATTGTGACTTGATTCTAGGGAATTTCCAGAATTGGAAGTTTTCACAGATTCTTTCACAGAAGTGTTTGAGGATTTTGAATTGATGTTCATATTTGATATATCATCCTCCATGTTTTCTAGAGAGGTTTTAGGCTCATGTGGATCTGTTTCATCAAATTTGACATGGACAGATTCTTCTAAACATTTAGTTCTTTTATTGAACACTCTATAGGCTTTACTAGACTTGGAATATCCTAAAAATATACCTTCATTACTTTTGGATGAAAATTTATCAAGATTGTCCTTAGTATTAAGGATATAGACTTTGAAACCAAAAAATTTGAAGTAGTTAACTTTGGGTTTTCTATTGTTCCATAACTCATAAGGAGTCCTCTTAAGAATGGGTCTAATCAATACTCTATTGATTATGTAGCATGCTGTATTGATAGATTTAGCCCAAAAATAAATAGGTAGGTCATATTCACTAAGCATTGTTCTAGCTATCTCTTGAATGGTTCTATTTCTTCTCTATACAACTCCATTTTTTTGAGGTGTTCTAGGGGTAGAGAAATTATGGTTATAACCATTTTGTGATCAAAAGGATTCAAACTCTTGATTTTCAAACTCACGACCATGATCACTTATTAAGGATTTAATTCTAAGTCCACTAATATTTTCTACAAACTTGGAATATTTAGTAAAATAAGAGAAGGCGTCACTCTTGTGAGCCATAAATAAGGTCCAAGTATATCTAGAAAAGTCATCTACAAGAATATAAACATAGTGCTTCCCATTTAAACTAGAAACTCTAAATGTTCCAAATAAATCCATGTAAACCAGTTCGAGAGGTTGAGAAGTTGAAACTTCTTTCTTTGGTTTGAAGGAAATTTTGTGTTGTTTTCCCTTTTGACAGGGATGAAATAATTTTTCATTTGGAAACTCATGTTTGGGTAAGTCTTTAACTAGACTTTTTCTAGTTATATTTCTAAGGGAGTGAACATTACAGTGTCATATTCTTCTATGCTAGAGCCAAGATTCTTTATGAAATACACTTAAGCATGAATCATTTTAAGAGGCTAAGGATTCTAAGTTAACAGATTAAACGCTTTCATTTATTAAAGTAGAAAACACTAATTCATCTTTAAAATTAAAGATATTGTAAGAATCATTTTCAAATATAACATGAAATATATCATCACATAATTGTGAGATACTAAGCAAATTATATTTTAATCCATCAACAAACAATAATTTATAAATTAAAACTGAGTTAGAGTTACCGATTTGGTTGAGGCCAATTATCTTTCCTTTGGCATTATCACAAAATGTGACATGTCCTCCATCTATTTTTATTAGATTCTTGAAGAACGAGTAGTCTCCTATCATGTGTCTTGAATATCCACTATCCAAGTACCATACACTTTTACAGGAACTCTTTAAGCAGCATTCCTACAAAAAAGATTAAGCACAAATAGATTTTGGTACTCATACTTGTTTGGGTCTAGTAATATTAGTAATAAGTGCTTTGGGAACCCATATTTTCCTCATAGGTTTCCTATAGGCATTAAGTAAAGTATTTGAAAAATAAACTCTATTTAGTCTAGAGAAACTTGAAACAATAGACAATGTATCATAACTTGAATTAGATGATTTGTGTCTAGAATTGAAAGTAAAACTATATGTCCTAGATATTGAAACAAAATTTGTTATACCAAGATTTCTTTTTCCTGGTTGATAACCAATTCCAGTCTTGTATTTAGGGGTAATTTATTTTCCTAGAATTTGGGTAAGGGTATTCTTCCGATTGGTAAATTTTTCAAGGTCATTCTTTAATTTCTCATTAGATATTTTTAATTCGTTGTTCTCTTTGAGCAGTTGGGAATTTTTCTCCTTTTCAGTTGTTTGTTCATATTTAACAGTCACAGTGAGATCATGTTGTTTCTTCAATGATTTATATTTGTCTTTTAGTTCATTGCATGTTTCTTCAAGCATGTTACAGTATTCAAACATTTCTTCATTAGTCATGTTCTCAGAGTCACTCTCATCTATATAATAGTATGAATAATGTACAGAGGAGTCCAGTGTTACCTCATATGTGTTTGTCATGAAATACATATTGGATTTGTTATCCTGTTCATCATGTGATGTTTCTGAGTCACTTGAACTGTCCTCAGAGGCACTCCAGGTTTCTTTCATTGCCTTTTTATACTTCCTATCCTTGTCCTCATATTTATTTTTTTACTTGAGCTTTGTACAGTCAGCCTTGATATGTCCTTTGCGCTTACATTCATAGAAGACAATTTCATCATCCTTGTCACTTCTTTTCTAGTCCTTCCAATTTCCTTTTTGGTCATATTTTACCTTGAAGCTAGGTTTTATGAAAAATTTATTCTTCTAGTAAAATATTTTAAATCTTCTGGCTAGTTGAGCCATCTCCTCATCACTGTCAGGTGATGATTGTTCACTGGTTGAGCTTTTGATAAAAGCTTCCTGTTTCCCTTTGTCTTTATGCCTAGAGGTGGTGGTCTTGAATGCAACAAATCTTATCTTTAGTTCATCCTCCCCCTCCTTATTGAATTTCAGCTCTTCTTCATACATCATTAGTTTCCCAATGATTTCTTTTACAGGTAGCTTGCTGATGTCGCATGATTCCCAAATAGAGATAGAGGTTCCCCTCCATCTGTAAGGTAGACATCTAAGAATTCTCATGATTTGTTCCTTAGTAGTGACTTCTCTTCCAAGAGAGATCATTGTGTTGACAATCTCATTGAACCTAAGATGCATGTCATAAATAGGCTCATCATGTTTCATTTTAAAATGTTCATATTTGATAGTATAAGTATTAATTCTCATTTATTTTACACCAGATGTTATTTCATGTGAGACAGATAGGGTATCCCAAATTTCATGGGCAGTTTTACAAGAAGAAATTCTATTGAATTCCTCATCTTATAAGGAGAATTATAAAGCATTCATAGCTTTGTAATTTTTATTGTAGGAAGTTTTGGTAGGTTCATCCCATGTGATTATATCAGTAGTAGGAATCTCATATTCATCTATAATGGAAGACTAAATTTCAAAACTCATACTCTCTAAATGCATTTTCATTTTAATTTTCCATTAAGCATAGTTGGTTCCATTAAAGAATGGTGGTCTGTTGGTTGCAACACCTTCCAATCTATTATCCATAATAACAGAATAGGTTTAAAGAGATAGAAATTTTGAATTAACAGAAATTTAAAGATCTTTAAAGTACAACTATAATCACAGTTGAATAAGCTTTAACAGAGTACTAATAAACAACCTATGATACCAAATGTTGGTCAGAGTAGATTACTCAAGAGGGGAGGGGTGAATTGAGTATCTATAAAAAAAATTCTATTTAAAAAAAAGTGTTCTTAAAAATATTTCCCCTTCAAGTTAAATATATCCCAGTTAATCAAAGTAATACGTTTATAAAGGTTTGACTGTTTAAATAACTTCTTAGAAGATTGATTATTTCTCACTAATAATAATAATTGTTATTAATATTACTTTTGAAACTATTTTACTAAGACAAAGTAATTATAACTGATTTCCAAGATTAACTATCAAAGTAATTTTAGTGATTTCTGAATTATATAGTAGAGTAGTAAAATATAGAAAAATAAAGTAAGCAGCACAGTGGATATGAAACAAGTGGTTCAGTCTCAAGCCGATACCTAATCCACTCCACTTGGTGATCACCGACCACCAAGGAGTTTATATAAATAAACTTGATCCACACCCTGGATCGGGGTTAAACAATAGTAAACATGACTGTCCAGGTCACACATGGACCTCTTCCATAGTTCTTCATGGGTATAAACTACCAGGACACACAGGGACCTCTTCCACACTTATTCGTGGGTATACACAAGAGTAAAATAATTTTTGATTAAGGATATCTTGTATCCTTTAGTTTAATGCATGAGACAAAGTGTGTTATTATACAGATACACACTCTACTAAAAAGTTAATAAAATTATACAAAACAGAGCAGTAATATTGAGATATGTTTAGAAGTGCTATGAGTGTTAGTCTTTACAGCTCTGGACTTCTGAGATGAAGCAGATGTAGAACTCGAGTCCTCGTCTGGAAAATAGAGTGTCGTAAGTCAGACAGATCTAGCTTGTATTCTTCATGATGTTTGACAGTGTGAAGATGTTCTCGAGATTTCAGTATGCTTCGTGTGTTCTTCATCAGAATCGAGTTGCATGAGACAATTCTATAAAATGTATATTGTTCTCTCATTCACGCCCACCAGCTTTTTCTTTGTGTCATGCTTCTCTTACAGGTTTTTTTCCACTACTTATTTCTGAGTTGCACTACTCTTTTATCTTGGAGTGCATGTGTTGGGGCCAATAGGTTGCATGTATTTTGTACCTCGTACATCGTACTGTCCGATAATATGTATATAAAGAAACATTAATTATGTAAGTGCATTAAAGTCTTCAAATATGTCCATTAGATATTAAATTAAAAGATGACAAAATATATTAGGAAACAGTGTCACAGTATGTCATGGAAATGGTGTATCCTTCACACGGTGTCTGGATTGGTCATGGTGTCTCGTGGTCACGATGTCTGATGGTCACAGTGTCTAGATGTCATGGTGTCTTGTTCATGGTGTCTGATGGTCGCAGTTTCTGGATGTCACGGTGTCTTGTTCACGGTGTCTGATGGTCACGGTGTCTGGATGTCACGGTGTCTGGATGTCACGGTGTCTGGATATCACGGTGTCTACTTCACAGTGTCTGCTTCACGATGTATGAATGTTCACGGTGTCTGATGGTCACAGTGTCTACTTCACGGTGTTCTCTTGATGGTGTCTGAATGTTCATGGTGTCTGATGGTCACGGTGTCTCAGAATTTTCAAAAAAAAAACTGTATTCAGACTTAAGCAATGATGATCATAGAATGGATTAGACTTAATCATTTGTCAAATAAGGTGTTATAATAGTAAATCAAGAATAGTCTAAAGTAATTAAACTGAATGTAGAGCAATTAAGATCTTGAATGGATCTTCTTAAAGTATGAGAATACTTAAACAATAATACACATGATTTGATATAATTTACAGGATTTAACCAGGTTGAATAGGATTTGTGATAATTAAAACATGATTAGTACATGAGGAGTCAAACATTATGTATTTGATGTTGAGGTAATAAATTTTAGTTTAGATAAATATATGAATAATATTGATAAATTAAATGGGATAGTGTTACTGATATTGAAATTAATTAGTGATTTTATGATAAAGTTATTTATGATGAAGTTTTTTCCTTTTTGGATTTATGAAATATATTTGATAGTCTATAATTTTATTTAAAGAATAAATATAGAGTTAATTTTTTTAATCACATAAGTTTTAATCGATGTTTTAGGGTGATTCAGGTTATTATCATGTTTTAGAAGAATATATGATCAAAGTGTTCACATTTTTTGTATGTGATAATAATATTCACTTTACTTTATTTGGGGATTAAAGTTAGTTAATTTTGGAAATTTTGTAACCTTTTTTTATATTTTTTTGGATTTTGAATACTAATTATGTATGATTTGAGTAATTTTGTAATTTAGTTTTTTTGTGTAAATAATCAAGAATATCTTTGGGTATTATTATTTAAATTTTTTAGATTCATCTTTCATGTGATTTTTTATTCATGTTATTTATCCTTGCATGTAATAATTTTTTTTGGTTTTAATAATTGAATAAAGACATGGGGGAATATATTATCATCCTTTTATAGATATTATACCTATTAGAATTTTATTTTAGGGCTTCAGGAATGAAAATTTAATATTGTTCATTAATCATTAGAATATGGGATGAAAAGAGGTGGAAACTAATTGAAACATGAAACCAAAGGATTAAATTATGTTTATAGAATTTAAGAAATCAAATAAGCATATTTTATCATATTCCATGTTAAAATAATTACTTAATTCTAGGAAAAAGGGTCTTGAAAATGAATATTTTTTCCGTTTTACATTTATTTTTGAATAATTGATGTTCGTTTTCACCCCTCACTAATTTATGATTTTTTAGTCGTTAAATTTCCAATGGTAATTCTCTATGTCACTCACTGTTATTATTTGGACATTATATTTCCCCTCCATGTCTATATTTTAACTTCCTACTAATGTTCTCCTTATCTAGGAACCCGATTATGTGTAATTTTAGAAACCCTTTATGTTTACCACTTCCCCTTTTCAAAGAAAGTTTTATTATTCCATTGTATGATGTGTGTTTTCAAAAAATGTGTTTTCAAATATTAAACATTTAATTACCGAGATGAAAATTATGAGGAAATGATTTATTTTAGGGGGGAAATGTAACACCAAGATATTTTAGAATATATTTTTATTTAAATAAATTTAAATTGTTTCATATATTTATTAACATGCAATATTGAGCTTTAAGAAAATTTTGATATGCTATAATAATAATAATAATTAAATGTGACTATTATAACCAAGTCGTTAAATTAGCTTGTATAAATAGTAATAACCACATTATAATAAATATATATAAAGGTTTTAGATAATTAAAATATATTTATTAATTAATAATAAATAATTATTCAATTTTTATTAAAGTCATTTTATGCTTTAAAAATATGTTTTCTTTAAAAGTGTTTTTATTGCATTTTGTGCATGGAAATTATATTTATTTTAGAGCATTTTTAAAAATTTTATTTTAGAGAATTAATATCATTGTTGAATTCATCATGTCAATATTATCTTCAGATTAATTTTTTGGATTTTTTATAAAGATTTATTTTCCATTGAATAGTGAAAATATCGATTTTTATAATAATTCCATTTCTTTTCCTTAAATCAATTAATTTAAAAGTACCATTTTTTTAATTTGATATTAAAGTAAAATAATATTCATTTAATTATAAATAATATAATTAATTTCATTGGAATAATCATTGTACTTATATTTGTTATAAGTTTATTTTTAGGCTTAAAAATTCATTTTTTTAAAAAAAATATTTTGTTGTGTTTTAAACATTTATTTTAAAATTGATTTATAAATCTTTAATAAATTGAATATAGAAAATTTTATTCCATATTTTAAATCATGATGAAATAACTTGGTAAATAGGTCACTTATTTTTTGTCATTATGAATAGTAACCATGGTAAATATTTGTCACCTCAGTAAGGGTAAATTAGGTAAAACAAGGTTAAAAATATTGGATAAGGCCTTTAATTCTCCAAAACTCTTTCCATTATTTCACTGGATAGGTTACTTTATACCTTAAGAATATTATATTCTATATTTTGGAAATTTATTTCCACTTACCTTTGATAATGACCTTAAAATTATTTAAATAAATAAAAAATAAAAAATATCTCTCTCTTTGTTTTAATATCTCTAATATTTTTTATAGGGTTAAAAAGAGTTTATATTTGGTTATAAATGATTAAATAAAATATGAATGAGTATTTTTATCATGTTAATATATTTATAATTTTTATTTATGGAATAATTACCTTAAATTCTTACACAATGCTGACACGGTGCTTGTTCAAGTAAGAGAAAAATCAAATAAATGATTTTAAAAATATAAAAATAATACAATTTAGATGAATTATTGTGTTCCATAAATTTTTTAAATAAATATAATATATATTTAAAAACCTATGTAATTATAAGATAAATAATTTTAATGTATTATTAATATTAATTAGTTATATTTTATAGAGGTATATTCATTAAAAGAATATTATGTAAATTTTTAGTCAAAAAGAAAAATGATTTATTTCCAACAAAATTGGGTTTTCAAGAAATATAAGGTTTTATTTCCTAATTATATAATTTTAATTTAAAACAAGTAATTTAATTTTTTAATTTAGTATGTAAAAATTATCTTAGGATTATTTTTTGAGAATTTTCTGAAAAGATTGATTTTTCAATGAATAGTGAAAAATACAGATTTTTGTTAAAAATTGTATTTTCATTTCAAAAACTTACAATATTAATTTTTTAAATGGGTTTAAAGTAAAATTAGTTAATTAATATTATTAACAATCCAATTAGGTTCATTTTAATCAAAATTATACTTAAATTTGGTAAAAAATATTTTTATACTTAAATGGCATTTTTCCAAAAAACTATTTTTCATTGTGTTTTGTGTGTTTAATTATAAATTCAATTCCATAAATTCAGTGAATTTAATTTGATAAAATATATTCCATATTTTTAATTAAAATAATTAATATTACATAATAAAATCAACTTCATTTATGGTCATAATGAATAGTAAAAATAGTAAAAACAATTACCACGGTTATGATTAAAACAGGTTTACAGGGGATAAACTAAATATTTAAGGGTTAAAATGACCTAAATATTATTTAAATTATATTTTATCACCATATTTATACCCTATATCATATAATATTTATAAAATTTTGATTTTGGAGCCATTTTTCTTGAGTAAGAAAATTAATACATTTTAATCTTTTAAAAAAAATCCAAGTGTGTCCTCTCCCCCACTTATAGAAGGACACCTCTTCTCATATCCTTTCCACACTTCAAGAGCCTTTTTAAAAAAAATAAATTCCCAGATCCCTTATTTACATCCCTACCCACGTTCTAGAGTCCCTTTATTGATCATAAAACCATCCTAGGGAGGCTTTATCTATAAACATCAATAGGTTGTTTGAAGAACAATTATAGTTCTTAACCAAGATTTTTCATTTTATTTATTCTTAAAACTCCATAAAATATTATTCAAACATGCTGAAATAATATCAAAATTATTTTAAATACACTAATATGTTATTATTTTAATTTATTAATCTATATCTATCTCGTCTTCCATCAAATGGGTAAAAAAACCATCATTCGTGTGTATGGTGGACTACCGCCACATGAACCGATGTAATTCATTTTTCATCACCACCTCTCATAGATGGTTAAAATGATGGATTTAATGTATATATAAGATATTCATGAAATAATTAAAATTATATAATTATATTATATCATCTTTTTTCTCACATTTCCATCAATTGAAAAAACATAACTTCATTCGTGTGTGCATGTGGATTACCACCCCCATAAAGCGGTGTGATTCGTTTTTCATCACCACATCACATGTTTGGTATATATAAGTGAATTTAAAGTTATAATATTATATTTATTATATAATTTTCATTCTAAAAAGATAAAATGACACATACATTCTTTCCCTCATGCTCTTTGAAAAATAAAAATGTTACTCATGCGTACCTGCGACCTACTGTTTCCATGATTGTATCACTACAAGAAAATAGTGTTTTAGTGGCTGTTTTTAAAACCACTGCTAAATGTTTTTCAATCAAAAATTTAGCGGCGATTTTTAAAACCACCACGAAAAAACCGCCACAATTTTTTTTTTTTTTTAAAATATCTTTTAAATAAAAAAATATTCAATTTTTTAGCGGCGGTTTTTTAAAAAAACCGCCTCGAAATAGCGATGGGTTTTTCAAAATCGCCGCAATAATTTAGAAAATTTTAAAAAAATTATTTATTTACTATTTACAATCAAATATAGTTTATTATTTATAATTTTAAATATTTTTAATGTTTCAATTAATTCATATTTATAATTATTGGTTAATAATATTTTTAAACTGAAAACAAATCTTCAACAAGTAAAAGAACAGACTTCGATATCAAATGACCATAACTTCTGATCCGAGAGTCCATTTCAGCTTCACAACCAGTCAAATAGAAGTTTATCAAATGAGAAAAAACCAAGTGATATTTAAATCATGTGATAATCAAAGGAAAAAAATATATTAAAAATTTAAAAGTCGAAAATTGAACTTGAACTTCAAACGGCCATAACTTTTAATCCGGGTGTCCGTTTGAGATCTACCATATATCAAATCGAAGCCTACGATGATCTCTACACTGCTTAGGTCGGGTACCAACTTTATGAGTATTTTACCCCTTTTTATTCCACCAAAAATGACCATAAGGCCTCCGAAATAGAGGTTTTAGTTGCAAACACCGATTTCTTAAAATTCAAACTCCTATAACTTTTGATACAGGTGTCTGTTCGGCCAGCACCACATATCACATCAAAGCTCATTTCATGATCTTCAATTTGACTGGTTGTGGAACTGAAAAGAGAGTCTCAGATCATATTTTATGGTCATTTAAGTTTTTTTAGGGTTTTTAGAAGTTCTCTAACGTTTTATGATTATTTATTTATTTATTTATTTATTTACTTATTTAATATTTATTTATTTATTACTTATTTATTACTTATTAATGAATTAATTATTATTTTTTATCCATTATCTATTATTTATTTATTTATTTAATATTTAATATTTATTTATTTATTTATTTATTATTTAGTTATTATGTCCACATTAATTATTAATTTATCTTTAATTTATTAATTATTAATTATTTATTATTAGTTTATTATTCATTTATTATTTATTTATTTATTTATTTATTCATTATTATTTATTTATTTATTAATTATTAATTATTAATTAATTATTTATTAAATATTAAACATTGAATGTTAAAAATTAGATATTAATGATTAATGATTAATGATTAATTATTAATAATCAATTATTAATCATTAGTTATTAGTTATAGTTAATTATGAATCAATTCTTTTTTATTTATCTATTTATTTATTTATATATATATTTATTTATGATTCATTATTCATTATTTATTATTTATTATTTATTATTTATTATTTATTATTTATTCTTTATTCTTTATTAATTTATTTTTAATTTAAAAAATATTAATTTATTAGTAGTTTATTATTCATAAATTATGTTATATATTATCGATTATATATTATATATTATGCAATATACAATATACAATATATAATATATAATATATAATATATAATATATATTATATATTATATATTATATATTATATATTATGTATTATGTATTATATATTCTGTATTATATATTATGTCTTATATATTATATGTTATATCTTATATATTATATATTATATATTATATATTATATATTATATATTATATATTATATATTATATATTATATATTATATATTATATATTATATATTATATATTATATATTATATATTATATATTATATATTATATATTATATATTATATATTATATATTATATATTATTAATTGTTAATTATTAATTATTTATTATTGATTAATCATTATTGATTAATAATTATTAATTAATAATTATTTAGTGTGTATCTATTTGTTATGTATTACTTGTTTTTCCAATTAATATATATGTGTATAAGTATATTAAATTCGATTTATTGACCACATAAAGAGCCTGCTGGAGTGGTAAAGTCTTTGGAGAATAAGCATGAGGTAAGGGGTTCAAATCTCACCTAATGCATAATTTCTATATATTGCATGGGCATATGCATGGACATGGACTTATGCATGGAGATGTGCATTAGCGTGATAAAAATAAATAAATAAATTATGAAAATATACAAAAATAATAAATAATAAATAAATAAAAAAAATAAAAAAATAAATAACGAAAATATACAAAATATAAAAAAATTAAAAAAAAGTAAAAACGATTTAGCGACGATTTAAACCACCGCTAAAAAACCGCCGCTAAATCGTTCTACAATAGTTTTAAAAACCCGTCGCTAATTATTTCCCGACACACGATTTAGTGGCAGTTTTCCAAAACCACCATAGAATGATTTAGCGGCGGTTTAAACTACCGCGAAACGAGAAAAAAACCGCTGCGAAATACAAATTTTGGCGTAGTGTATCATAAATCATTTTTCATAACCATATTTCATGTTTTGTTTTAAAATAATAATCCATGTATAAAAATTATAATTAATTCATGATTATTATTCTTAATATGATGTAATAATGACCTCTTTAACTATATTCAACCTTCCAAAGTCATTTTGGAAATATCAGCTGAATATCATCAAAACGCATGACATGAACATAATTGATTAAGTAATTGAATATAACATTGAAATAAATAAAATAAAAGGAATAATAAATATAATTTTTTTATCAAGTAAGTAAATAATTAACATAATTTTATTATCCAGTGAGATAAATAATGTATGTGACAAGTCAGGCTCGTGGTAAGAGACACTTTTACTTAAAACTCTGTTTTAAATGTTTTTAAAGATTTATTTTATAAATATTTTTATTCCACTTCCATATTCTTAAAATTATTTCATGGATGTATTTACATGGACATAAATTAATTATAAATTACATTATATGTCTCTTTTTTATTTCTTAAAAATGATTTCAAATGTAATATTTTTACATATTTTGTATGTAACATCTTGACTTTCTTCACAAATGGAAAAAAGGAGTGTTATTTTTTAACAAATACAACCTCAACATGTTTCCCCTCCACCATAAACATTATTTTATATTGAGATTCCTTTACAAGATTCCATGTTTTATTCAATGAAAAACCCTATTTCCATTTTCTATAGTACTTTTTTTGAAATAGGTTTTTAAAAGGAAAGGGTATTTTAATATCCAAAAAATGTTTTTCATTTGGGTTCAACATATTTTTCAAGGGTTTTATGATGAAAATGTGAAAGAATAACATGTTTTATTCTTGATACAGTAAATGATCATTATAGATGATGATTATGGGTGAGCCTAATACATCTTATAATATGGATTTTCCCAATATAGCTCTCTAATGTATTGCGTAATGTTCTTTGTCTTTAAATGTAAATAGGAGAGAGTTAACAAGGGAGGTTTCTCCCAAGGATTTAACTGATCTACAATTATTTCTAACATGGGTTATGAATATAATGCTCTAAGTTTCCAAAAATTATTTCTATTTTCTTTCTATGGGTTTTAAAGTATTTCTTTGAGAAAAAGTGTGTGTTTTAATATGGTTATGATTTATTTATTACACTTAATAAATATTATGATAAAGGTAAAAATTTTGTGAGTTTTCATGTTTTTCACTTATCAAATAGATTTCCTAATTTTATATCCCTTACTTATATTTTTGTGCACATCCCACATTTTTAAATGTTTTTCAAAATGTTTAAGGATGATCAAGAACAAAGAATAATTCAAGTTGAATCTCATAATGATTTTTTCATAAAGAGAAAACATGTTTCATTTTAAAAGTTTTATATTTAGAAAAAAATGAATACTGAGTTGATGTTCCCAATTTGTAATGTATTCTTTTATTATGTAAGATTTATGACCTAATTCTCTAAAACTCTAAACCTAAAAGATCATTGAGAAGGTAAGAAAGCGAATTTGAGCCTAAATACACTCCATTATGTAATATTTTGTGATATTTTCTTATAGTTTTTATCAGATAAAAAGTTTAGATAACTTTATAGTTTTTTATAATGTTAATATAATACCCTCAAGAGATTCTATTTTATGTTTATCATGATATATCATTTAAATATTTCCATGTTTCTTTTTCTAATCTATGTCTATTCAGAATGGTTTTCTATAAGGGAAACATGGAAGTTGAAGTAGGAAGGTATAAAGGGGATAATGCCCTTCAAAATTAGTATCCTATAATGGTTGTAATTGTAACTAATCAATTTACTACAATTATGGATCATTTTAAATGAGCTATAAAAGGGATTGGCATCCATGTTAGAGAGAAACTATAATTTCCACATAGGAACATGTCAATAATTGAGCATTTTATGAAACAACACTCTCTAGATTTCGGTGGAAATTTAAATACAGTGGTATCTGAAGGATGGATTAAAGCCCTGGAAAAAATATTTGAAGTAATTTGATATTTATAATGTCAAAAGGAAACTCTTTATAATTATCATTTTCAATGTGAAGCTTATTATTGGTGGTCATTAGTTAAGAATACTATAGAGAGAGAATATATTAATTCCATGGATTGGAATACATTTTGTTGTACATCTCGAACCTCTCGTTGTTTGATTTTCATGATCACAATCACTTTCATTTTTATCTAACATTGTGTTTTAAGTGTTTGTGTTGATAGGCATTTGATTGCCAAGAAGTTGACCAAGGAAGAGGCAGAAATGGACTGAAATTCAGTCCACCGGCCGACCGGTGGCTTCACCACCGGCCAGCCGGTGGCACCCAGACTCAAGGGGTAGCTACTGCCTTCCCACCGGTCGACCGGTGGCTCTGCCACCGGTCGACCTGTGGCACCCAGCACAAATAGTGAGACCTACTGTCTTTCCACCGGCCAGCCGGTGGCTCCTCACCGGTCGACCGGTAGAGCCTGGATCAAGACTCTTCCTCTCTACCAAGGCACCGGCCAGCCGGTGGAGATGTACCGGTCAGCCGGTGGCCCCTGGACAAGAATCCTATGCCTTTTTGCACACACCGGCCAGCCGGTGGGACTGTACCGGCCAGCCGGTGGATCCAGTCAAACTAGCCGTTGGGCTTTTGACCAGCCTGTCCACTTGGCTCCCAACGGCTCTCTAAGCCTCTCCAACGGCTCCGAAGCCTCCCCAAGGGTTCCATGCCTATAAATAAAGGCCAAGGAAGCCCCGGACACTAACCGGAACTATACGGAAGCCCACGGACACCTTGTTGATCATTTGGCGTACCTCCGGTGCATTCCTCCAAGGGAACCCCAAGTGCTCCATCCAATTCCACATCCAAGGAGCACCTCCAAAGAAGCTTGGAAGCGGCCTTCAACATCTCCATCCAATCAAAGGCGCCCAAGACTTCCTCATATACGGTTTTTTATTGTATATTTATTTTGAGCTTTAATTTTGGGTTTGTGCTTACAAACCCCAACCTTTTCTTCATCCCCTCTTTCTTTGGGTTCTCACACCACCACTAAGGTGTGAAGAGGTTCACAAGCCTTACCTTGTAAAAGGCTTGAGATCGGTGAGCTAGCCTTCACCCGTAAAAAGGCTAGTGGGTTATTGCTTAACCACTAAAAGCATTGGGTTCTTGCTCAACCACTAAAAGCAAACTGTAATAGGTCCTAGTGCTACCTCAAAGCCTAGTGGGTTTCTTGCTACAACCATTGAAAAGCAAGCGGTAGGAATCTCTCAACGGTTGAGTTGGGAGCGGAGACGTAGGCCGGGTTTTGGCCGAACTCCGTTATCAAGTTCTTGTGTGATTGCCTCTTTTATTTTCCGCTGCACTTTGATATTTGACTTTTAATTTGTTAATTATTTTTAAAAGGCAATTCACCCCCCTCTTGCCATCTTTTCCCTCCTCGGGTGTTTCTTCCGACCCAACATTTGGTATCAGAGGGAGTATTTGAATAATTCCCTAAACGGTTTCAAATTAAAGATCCTATTTTTTGATGGCATCTACCTCTTTCGCCCCCGAGGGCTACTCATTGGGTCGGGCTCCATTTTTTGATGGGACCGATTATTCTTTTTGGAAAACCCGCATGACCACATTTCTTACAAGCATTGGTTATCCAATTTTTAAAATTGTTATGCATGGTTTTACCCTCACTTCTTTCGACGAATCTAAATGGACCCCCATAGACATTGCAAATTTTGAGCTTGATGGCAAAGCCATGAATGCTCTACATTGTGGGTTAGATCGTTATGTTTTTGATTGTATTTCTTCTTGCACATCTTCTCATGATATTTGGAAGCTTTTAGAACTAACCTATGAAGGTACTAGCGAAGCTCCAAAGCAAGAACCCGCTCAAAAGCAAGAACCCGCTCAAGAGCAAGAACCCGACGAAAAGATCAAGCCCGTTTGCCCACCTCACAAGAAAAGGGCCAAGAAGAAGAAGAAGAAGGCTTTTAAGAAAACTTGGAGTGATAGCTCCTCCTTCTCTTCTTTCTCCTCGAGCGACAATGGTAATAAATGCCTAATGGCAAATCATGAGGTATCATCTTCCTCATCATCCGACTCCTCCTCTTGTTCTTCAAATTCCAACTCTTTAAATCATCTATCCTATGAAGAACTCCAACATGCTAGAGACCAACTTGAAAATGGTTTTCATGAACTCTCTTCAAAATTTGTTGCTTTAAAAAAGTCTTTCAAAAAACTCTCTTCCGAAAAAGAACAACTTCTTAAAGAGAAGGAAGAGTTGACCCTAAAAATCCAAAATTTTCCAAATGTTGATTCCATGGAATCAACCATCAAGGACCTTAGAGAATCCCTAGCCAAGTTCACCCAAGGTGAACAAAATTTGACCAAATTATTGGGTTCTCAAAGGGTTTCTAGAACCACCAATGGACTTGGCTATACCAACCAAGCCTCCTCCTCCCATGCTCCAACTGTTTTTGTAAGGGGGAGCTCTTGTTTTAAATTTTGTAACTATTGCAAAAAATCCGGGCACCTTATTTATGAATGTAATTGCAAAAACGCCCGGTATGGCCAACCCAAGTCTATTTTCTTTTCGGACGAGTTTTATAGAAGAAGACCCGCTACAAGGCAAGTGTGGATTGAAAAATCCCTCTTAGCGAGTCTCTCCGGGCCTAAAATTATCTCTTTTCAAAATCCCTCTCCCCGGTGACTTTTTGTCATTATTTAGGGGGAGTTAGGTTCTTTTAAGCCTTTTTGTGATTTAAAAATTTTCATTCAAAATTTTCATTTCAAATTTTCAATTCAAAATTTTCGATTCAAACTTTCAATTTCAACACTTGGTTTCAAATTTTTCAATTCAAAATTTTCTATTCAATTTTCATTCAAAACTTTCAATTCAATTTTCAAAATTTCAATTGATTTAAAATCTCGTTTTTCAAACTCTTTCCCTCAATCAAGTTTTATGCCCCACTCTATTTTGATAATCACAAAGGGGGAGAATTTCTTGATTGATTGGGGGAGAAACTTTTTTGATCATGCTTTTCTTTACATTTCATTTTATTTAAGCATTCCTTTCAATTCATGTTTTTACTTTAATTGTTTAAGTGATTGTGATCATCAAAATAGGGGGAGATTGTTGTACATCTCGAACCTCTCGTTGTTTGATTTTCATGATCACAATCACTTTCATTTTTATCTAACATTGTGTTTTAAGTGTTTGTGTTGATAGGCATTTGATTGCCAAGAAGTTGACCAAGGAAGAGGCAGAAATGGACTGAAATTCAGTCCACCGGCCGACCGGTGGCTTCACCACCGGCCAGCCGGTGGCACCCAGACTCAAGGGGTAGCTACTGCCTTCCCACCGGTCGACCGGTGGCTCTGCCACCGGTCGACCTGTGGCACCCAGCACAAATAGTGAGACCTACTGTCTTTCCACCGGCCAGCCGGTGGCTCCTCACCGGTCGACCGGTAGAGCCTGGATCAAGACTCTTCCTCTCTACCAAGGCACCGGCCAGCCGGTGGAGATGTACCGGTCAGCCGGTGGCCCCTGGACAAGAATCCTATGCCTTTTTGCACACACCGGCCAGCCGGTGGGACTGTACCGGCCAGCCGGTGGATCCAGTCAAACTAGCCGTTGGGCTTTTGACCAGCCTGTCCACTTGGCTCCCAACGGCTCTCTAAGCCTCTCCAACGGCTCCGAAGCCTCCCCAAGGGTTCCATGCCTATAAATAAAGGCCAAGGAAGCCCCGGACACTAACCGGAACTATACGGAAGCCCACGGACACCTTGTTGATCATTTGGCGTACCTCCGGTGCATTCCTCCAAGGGAACCCCAAGTGCTCCATCCAATTCCACATCCAAGGAGCACCTCCAAAGAAGCTTGGAAGCGGCCTTCAACATCTCCATCCAATCAAAGGCGCCCAAGACTTCCTCATATACGGTTTTTTATTGTATATTTATTTTGAGCTTTAATTTTGGGTTTGTGCTTACAAACCCCAACCTTTTCTTCATCCCCTCTTTCTTTGGGTTCTCACACCACCACTAAGGTGTGAAGAGGTTCACAAGCCTTACCTTGTAAAAGGCTTGAGATCGGTGAGCTAGCCTTCACCCGTAAAAAGGCTAGTGGGTTATTGCTTAACCACTAAAAGCATTGGGTTCTTGCTCAACCACTAAAAGCAAGCTGTAATAGGTCCTAGTGCTACCTCAAAGCCTAGTGGGTTTCTTGCTACAACCATTGAAAAGCAAGCGGTAGGAATCTCTCAACGGTTGAGTTGGGAGCGGAGACGTAGGCCGGGTTTTGGCCGAACTCCGTTATCAAGTTCTTGTGTGATTGCCTCTTTTATTTTCCGCTGCACTTTGATATTTGACTTTTAATTTGTTAATTATTTTTAAAAGGCAATTCACCCCCCTCTTGCCATCTTTTCCCTCCTCGGGTGTTTCTTCCGACCCAACACATTTAAGAATATTTTCCTAGATAAATATTTCCATACAGAAATTTGACTTAGGATGAAAACACAATTAGTATAATTAAGGCAATAAGAAGATTCAGTAGTTTCATATAAAGAAAATTTTACATGATTGGCCAGGCACACACCAAATTTTATTTGGGACCTTGATATTAAAGTTAATAGATTTTAATTAGGACGGAAACCATCTTTATTAAGAGATTTAACCTCATGATATTTTAAAATATATGATAAAGTTGTTCAATATTCTAAGAAATTTGAGATGGAGTTTGATGATACTTATGTTCCATGAGATGAAAGGAGTAAGAAGTGGTTATGGAGGTAGAAAATGGAGAAGTATTCAAGTAATAGATCAAGAGGTAATCCCCTAACATGTTTCAAGTGTGGTAAAAAATATTTTATGTAATGTTTAATAGGGCCTAGAAAGTTTTATTAGTGTATTAATTTTGGTCATAGGTCTCATGAATACAAAGAAAAGAGTCTGAAATAATCCAAGAATGGGGTAATAGATAACTAGCTAATGGTGAGATGTTATAATTAAAATGGGTTGGGACATTATGATAACATGTGTATGAATTTATTTAATCAAGGTTTAAATCATTAAGATCGAAATAAAAAAAGTGTGTAAATTCATTTTCTACTACTATGGTTGATGTTAGTCCATCTAATGAAGTGGTGAAAGGTATGTTACTTGTTTACTCAAATTTTTTCAGTGCAATGTTTGACTCTAGATCATCAAATTACTTCATTTCTAAGAAATATTCATGTAAAATGGGAATATGTCCTTATTAAATGAAGATAAATTTTTGGTGAAAACTCTAGGTGGAAGTTTTAAATCAACAAAGATTTATAAGAATCTTACTACTATTATCAGTGTGATGGTATTTCCTGTAAATCTTATTGAACATACCATAATAGAGTTTGATATCATTTTTGGGTATGGATTTAATTTTAGTTTATCATGGTAGAATAGATTAAATAGTTTATAACGTTATATTCAATGATTTTATACCTTTGATAACATATTAAGAAGTTGAGAAATTGATTATAGGTGGAAGTGAAATTTACTTACCTCATGTTGTTAAAAAGAAACAAACAATTCAGATTAATGATGTGTCTATAATGAATGAATATATGGATTTATTTCTAGATGATTTACCTAGTTTTATTTCTATTTAGGAAGTTGAGTTTACTATTGATTTAGTGCCTGATTCTAAGATAATTTTAAAACCCCCTTATCGAATGGTTCAAGTAGAAGTTTTGGAATTGAAAAATAAGTTGAAATAGCTGCTAGATGAAGGTTTCATTCATCCAGGAACTTCACCATGGGGTGATCATATTTTATTTTTTAAAAGGAAAAATGGTTCAATGAGACTTTTCATTGATTATAAATCCTTGAATAACATCACTGTTAAAAAAAAGTATCCTTCTCCTCATATAGATGATTTTTTTGACCAGCTTCATGGAGAAAAGTATATTTTGAAGATTGATCTGAGGTCCAAATACCATAATTTGAAGTTAAAGGAGGAATATGTTTTGAAGATGGTGTTTAAAACTAGACATGGTCATTATGATTTCATGATTATACCATTTGAGTTATCTAATTCACCAGCTGTATTTATGGATATTTTGAATAGAGTTTTCCATAAATTTTTAGATAAGTTTTTGGTTTTATTTATTGATGATATATTGGTATGTTCAAAAATCCAAGAGGATAATAAAAATATACAAATGGATTGTTTTTAAAACAATATAAGAAAATAATATATATGAAAAATTTAGTAAGTGTGAATTTTTGTTGTAAAAAATTTCTTTCCTTCGGTATATTGTATCTAAAGATGGCATAACTATTAACCCTACTGAAACTAAAGTTGTTAAATAATGGAAAAGATCTACATATGTCATAGATATTCATATTTTTCTTGAATTATAAGATTATTACCATCAATTTTTTTAAAACTTTTCTTGGTTATCTATCACATTAACTAAGTTAAGTTAAAAAGGAGTTAAATTCCTCTAGAAAAAAGAGTATGATGATTGTTTATAGGGACTGAAAAGAATATTGGTGAATGCTTTAGTTTTGGACATTTACTATAGAAATGGTGAATTTATCATCTACAAATATGATTCATTGAAGGGACTTGGTTTTTTCTGATGTAGAATGATAGAGTAATTTATTATTATGAAGCCTTAAATTCGCACTTTTGAGTTCAACATATAAAATTGTTGTGTTTTTTAAAAAAGAAATAAAAAAAACACAATCATTTTACATACCAGGAACTTTTTTGGTCTATGTTTTAGAGAATTAGATAAATACATTGTAATTTAACAAAACTATGAAAAATATTATTTAATAAAAAAAATCTTCATGCGTTCTGCCTCCTCAAATAAATACACATCATGAAGAAATTCTACTAAACCTATGAAAATAAATTTAAGACATTGGATGAGCATTAATTTTCCCAGTAAGGGGTTTTAAAAATCATTGTTAAGTACATTCAACATATTTATTTTGAATAAATAAATACTTAGAAATTTGATTTCAAATAATTGAAATTTAATTAGTTAATATAATTTTGAAAACCATTAATTTACAAAATAATACTATTTAGAAATAATTCCTTGGATTTATCCATTTGAAAATAATAATTTTGAAGGACTAATTATGATACTCTGCAGACCATAATAAAACTGTAAGGATGCTTAGTAATATCTCATATGGGACAATGTCCCCTTAAGGTCATGGGTTCACTCCCCATACCTTAACTTAATATTCAATACTCTAGTTCCAATTTTAAGAAAAAAATTTAATGGTCCTGCCTTTCTCAATCATAACCCAAAAACCATTCAATATTTATACATAAATTATTTTTTTTGAAGAAAATAATCATACCATATTATGAGAAATTTCTAAAAACATTTTGGGAGAAACCCATACCTTTATAGTTCACATTAATTTTAAAATGACATAAACACAATTTCATAGAAATTTAAAACAATTACATCCACTAAATTCATAAAATGTCAATGATATATTTAAATGATATCCATATCTAAATTATGAGTACCATACAGTGAGGTGTAGAGACATTTTTTCACATGAAATATAATTTTTTTATATTTATCACATAAAATGATAATATTAATCATTCATAAATAAAAGGTACACATAAAATGATAATCATAAAATGATGTCTTATCTCATGGATTTTTTTTTATAAAAGAAACAATTTAAAATAAAAAATAAAAAATCAAAGTTTTTTTATTGTTTATAATTATCTTATGAAATAATTATTTATAATATTAATTATTTCCATGAATTACAATTATCTTTACAAGGGTTTTAAATTTAAATTTTAATACAAAATAGAAATTTTGTTTTCTAAAACAGACTTGATAAAATTTATGAAAAATCCTTACATGTTTTCATTATAAAATTTTAAATTATAATTATAAATAAACAAATATATATACAGATATATAAATTTTTTATTTCAAAATATAACATTTCTAAAAATCATAAACATGAGATATTTATAAAAGAAATCCCATGAAAATCATAAATATAAATTGATAGGTTTTAAAAATAAATTTAAAACAATCCTTTACATCATAAATTCTAAGAACAAGTAAGATATATATATATATATATATTTAAATCAAACATAAATTGATATATTTAAAATAAAATCAAACCCTTACAAAACATAAATTCATAGGTTTAAAAATAAATTTAAAACTAATCCCTTACAAAACCATAACTTAGGACATAAAATGATAAATTAAAATAACCCCTTACCTTGATTGAGGATGAAATGGGCTTATAGAAACCAAGCAATAAGAAATAGAGTATATTTTTGGGTCCCTTTGGTGTACAACTATATATATATATAAATATATATATATAAAAAATGTTGTATATAAAAATTCCAATCACGCTCTTGGACTAGTTGCAATGAAACAATTATGCATTCTGGGAAAAAAACCTGAGGATTTGGTTTTACTTAGACATATTTGAAACATACTATTAAATTATATATATATATATATATATATATATTATGCTTCAAGTTGAAATATTTGAAAATATTAACGAGGTTAAAAAATTGACCAAAATAGATTAAACAACGATGTTAATTAGGCTTGTATTAACTCATTTATTTGGATTATTTGGATGGATAAGAAATATATATATTTATATACTTAGCTAACTTCAGAAGATGAAGAAGGGAAGTTGAAGAAACTGAAATGGGTCAAAATGTTAGGTTTATTTTAAAACATCCATGTCATTTTAGAAGAAATTGAATCCGAGATGGGTCGTGGTTGAAAGGGAGTTAAATAGTGGAGGAAGAAAGGATATCGACAACTTGACCTACAAGTTCGTAGATGTGGGAAAGGGTTTCAATGAGGGAGATGATTGGGAGATGGGTTGGATATCTCAGATGAGCTTGATTAGATTGGATGAACGAGATTGTATCCAATTTCGTTCCACATCGAAATGGGGAGAAATCTAGTGCCCCTTTATAAGACAAGGCGTGACTGCTCACTCCTGATGACACAAACACACACTGTAAGGGAGGCTTATACAAGAGATCCCACCTGGGTTTTGGCCTACACAATGAACGTGATGGTTATTAGGGTCCCTATACACACGGGTTATCCTACGAACCACTCTCTATGATTCCTTGTGGAGCCACCTTGAGGCTGGCTTGGGTAGATGCTTCATGGCTGAGGTCAACCCCTTAAGGGTCCTCCAGCTCGTTTGAGGTTGTCCAAAATCTATGGCTTAAGGATTGACAAAAAAAAATTTAATCAAAGCATCAATTTTTCTTAACTGTGAAAAAGTTTTAAAAAACATCATATATATATATATATATATATTATCATTTCCATTAGTGTATTTGCATCATTTTTAAAAGTTAATTTATTATTATCATTTGAATCTAATTATTTGACACCATATTTTAAATTTATTAAATTTTCTCAAAGGTATACTATAAAATTTAAAAAGTTTTACTTAATATTATTTTTTTCAAACTTATAACACTTATATTAGATTAGCATTATGTTACCAAAAACATTTGAAATATTAATACAACTTACAATCATTGATAATAATAATTCATTTAAAGTACTCAATTTTGATAAATATAAATAAATTTATTTCTAAATAAACACAGGTATTTTTTTAACATAACATATAAATATATCATACTAATATTAGTTATATCATTAACATTTTAGAAATCACAACATAAATAGTTTTTTTAAAGATAAAATTAAATAATTTCATTTAAATTAAAATTTGAAAAAGTAATTTTAAATAGTTTTCCTTAAAATAATATAATCTATTCAAAACTTTAAATATGTGATAAAGATCCTTATATTTCAGATTTTTTTAAGAACAAAAATACGTTTATTTCTAAATAAATTAATTTATTTTTGTAGAAAATTCTATTTCTTAAAATACAAAGTAATATTTTATAATTTGAATCAAAATTTATTTTGGTTATATAATATTTCTAAGTTTCATAAAAGTTTTTGTTTAAAACCTTTCTTAGTTTTAAATTAAAAACAAACTATAAAATTTAAAATAAAATTACTATTTGAATTTCTTGAGATGTTACATTCTTCCCCCTTAATTGAATTTCACCCTCACAATTCGTCCATATAGACAAGAAAAAGAATTTTACACAGGAGAAATAAATAAATTATTATTTTGTTATAGTTTTCTAAAATTATCTAGACCGTTTCCATGATAACAACTATGAACTCCCGAATCCTCACTTCTGGGTCCAGTACATAAAAATGTTGTGTTTTTTTATAAAAGAAACTATATAAAAACATAAGCATTTTAAATAACAAGAATTTTTATAATTTAGATTTTGGATAATTAGATACATACATTACAATTTAAAAAAACCGTTCAAAATAAGATTTAATAAACAAAAATCCTTTATACGCACTGCCTCCTCAAAGAAATACACATAACGAATTTTTTTTACTAAACTTGTGAAAATAAATTTAAGACATATGGTGAGAATTAATTTTCTCAGTAAGGGGTTTTAAAAAACATTGGTAAGTACATTAAAAATATTTATTTTGAATAAATAAATACTTAGAAATCAGTTTTCAAATCATTGAAATTTAATAAGTTCATTTAATTTTGAAAACCATTAATTTCCAAAGTAATAATATTTTCAAATAATTCCTTGGATTTCTCCAGTTGAAAATAATAATTTTGAAGGATTAATTATGATACTCAGCATGCCATAAGAAAACTGTAAAACCACTTAGTCGTATCTCATATGAGATAATGTCCCCCTATGGTCGTGGCGTGAGGGAAATAAAGTGGCAGATCATCTTACTTCCATGGCGGTGGTAGACCAAGGGAGCAACGATACTTGTTTTTCCAGCATTCTTCAACTGAAACCAGAGGGGAGGAGATCAACTCAGTCTTCATTATTTTCGGCCTCCTTAGGCTTGTACTATTTGGCCTTTCCCATGGCCCTATTTTTTTATGGGATTTTTTCAGTTAATAAAAAAATGCAACATTGAAGACACATTTTTTCACATGAAATAATAACTTTTATTTAGATTTAGAACATAAAATGATAATATTAATCATTTGTAAATAAAAGGTGCACATAAAATGGTAATAATAAAATGATGTATTCTCTCATGGAGATTTTATTTATAAAAGAAACAATTTAAAATAAAAAATATCAATTTTTTATTGTTTTTAATTAGCTTCTGAAATACTTTTTTAAAACATTAATTCCTTGCATGACTTACAATTATCCTTACAAGGGTTTTAAATCTAAGTTTTAATACAAAATTGAAATATTGTTTTCTAAAACAAACATGATAAAATTTATGAAAAATCCTTACATGCTTTCATTATAAAATTTGAAATTATAATTATACATAAATAAATACATATATATATATTTATATATATAAATTTTTTAAGTTAAAATATAACCTTGGTAAAAATCATAAACTTCAAAGATTTATAAAAGAAATCACATGAAAAGCATAAATATAAATTGATATGTTTTAAAAATACATTTAAAACAGCACTTTACATCATAAATTCTGAGAACAAATAATATATATATATATATCTTTATAAATCAAATATAAATTGATATATTGAAAATAAAATCAAACCATTACACAAAATAAATTGATAGCTTTAGAAATAAATTTAAAATTAATCCCTTACAAAACCATAACTTATGACAAAAATTGATAAATAAAAATAACCGCTTACCTTGATTGAGGATGAAATGGGCTTCTGGACACTAAGAAGAAAGAGAGAGAGAGAGAGAGTATATTTTCAGGTCCCTTTGGTGTGAAACTATATATATATATATATAAACAAGGTTGTATATTAAAATGCCAATCATGCTCTTGTTTGGATTATTTGGATGGATAAGATATATATATATATATATATATATATATATATATATATATATATATTTATATACTTAGCTTCCTCGAGAAGCTAAAGAAGGGAAGGTGAAGAAACTGAAATGTGTCAAAAGGTTCGGTTTATTTTAATACACCCATGTCGTTTTAGTGGAAATCGAATCCGAGAGGGGCCATGGATAAAGGGGACTTCAATGATGGAGGAGGAAAGGATCCCAACGGCTTGACCCACTGGTTCTTAGACGAGGGAAAGGGTTTCAACAAGGGAGATGATTGAGAGATGGGTTGGATGGGTTGGATGGGCCCGATTAGATCGGACGACCAAAATCATATCCCATTTCATCCCACATCAAAACAGGAAGAAATCTAGCACCACTTTATAATCCAAGACATGACTGCTCACTCTCAATGACACAAACACACACTACAAGGGAGCCTTATACATGGGCTCCTACCCGGGCTTCGACACACAATATGCACAGGTCGGTTCTTAGGGGCCCTATACATGTGGGTCAGCCCGTGAACCACTCTCTATGCTCCCTTATGGATTGACCTTGAGGCTAGCTTGGATGGCTTGGTTATTTTCTTTCAAACTTATAACACTTATGTTATATTAACATTACGTCACCTAAAACATTTGACATTTTAATACAACTTACATCCATTGATAATAATAATTCATTTAATGTGCTCAATTTTGATAACCATAAATAAATGTATTTCTAAATAAATACATGTATTATTTTATTAACATAACATTTAAGTATATCATACTAATATTATTTATATCATTAACTTTTTAGAAATCACACAATGGGAAAAAGAGTTATTTGCGATGGGGAAGGGTCTCGTCGCAAAAAGTTCTTTAGAAGGTACTATTTGCGATGGATGGTTACACCCGTCGCAAACCCTTCAGTGGGTTTTTAGCATTTGTGATGAGATTTATCTCAGTTGCAAATGCTATGTCGGCAGGTAAGAATTTGCGACGGGTCCCGTCGCAAATACCTTTTTAACTGTCACCCCTAATTAATATAGGAGGTTAGCATTTGTGATAGGTCCCATCGCTAATAGTATTATTTGCCACGGGAATCTCACCGCAAATACTCTCTTCACAAATAATCTAACTTATATATACCCCGATCCAATTTTTTCCCTTTTCACAACTCTCTCAACTCCTCTCTACCTCTCTACTCTCATATTTTTCTCTTAAATTTTGTCAAAGTTTAAAATTTTACATCGGAGCAATTTTCATGTCTTGCATCGTATAAAATATTTTGTTTTAAAGTATTTATCTATTGCTTTTATTTTTTAGTCAATTCATTTTATTTTGTATTAGTTATAATTATTGTTAATTAGTGATAATTAAATTAAATTAAAATTAGATGGTTTTATTTTGTATTATTTATTTTTACAAATATGTTGTTTCATTTAGATGTAAATTTTGTTATTTAAAAGTAAATAGTATTAATTTGTAATAATTTGGTTCAACTATCATTAATTAAAAATAATTACATGTAATTAGTATTAATTATTATTAATAAGTAGTAATAAGTATTAATTCTTATTAATTAGTAGTAATTAGTATTAATTATTATTAATTAGTAGTAATTACTATTAATTTGAAATAATTCGTAATAAATAGTAATAAATTGTAATAATTAGCGATAATTAGTAATAATTAGAGCTAATTAGTAATAATTAGTCGTAATTAGTAAAGATTAACAGTAATTAGTAATAAATAATGATAAATATTTAAAAATAGTAATAAATAGTAATAAATACTAATAATTAGTAATAATTAGTAATAATTAGTAATAAATAATAATAATTAGTAATAATTAGTAATAATTAGCTGTAATTAGCGATAATTTGTAATAATTAGCAGTAATTTGTAATAATTAGCGATAATTTGTAATAATTAGCGGCAATTATTAATAATTAGCGGTAATTAGTAATAATTAACGACAATTAGTAATAAATAGCAACAATTAGTAATAAATAAGAATAAATATTAATAAATAGTAATAAATAGTAATAATTAGTAATAAATAGTAATAATTAGTAATAAATAGTAATAAATAGCAGTAATTAATAATAATTAGAGGTAAATAGTAATAAATAGTAATAAATAGTAATAAATAGTAATAAATATTAATAAATTGTAATAAATATTAATATACAGTAAAAAATATTAATAAATAGTAATAATTAGTAATAATTAGTAATAACCAGTAAGAATTAGTAATAATTAGCGGTAATTAGTAACGATTAGCTGTAATGAGTAATAATTAGTAATAATTAGTGGTAATTAGTAATAATTAGTAATAATTAGTAATAATTAGTAATAATTAGTAATAATTATCAGTAATTAGCGGTAATTAGTAATAATTAGCAGTAATTAGTAATAAATAAAGGTAATTAGTAATAAATAGTAATAAATAGTAATAAATATTAATAAATAAAAATAAATATTTATAAATATTTATAATTAGTAATAATTAGTAATAATTAGCGGTAATTAGTAATAATTGGTGGCAATTAGTAATAATTAGCGGTAATTAGTAATAATTAGCGGGAATTAGTAATAAATAGTAATAAACAGTAATGAATAGTAATAATTAGTAATAAATATTAATAAATAGTAATAAATATTAATAAAAAGTAATAAATATTAATAAATAGTAATAAATATTAATAACTAGTAATAATTAGTAAAAATTAGTAAAAATTAGTAATAATAAACGGTAATTAGTAATAATTAGCTGTAATTAGTAATAAATAGCAAGGATAAGTAATAAATAACAATAAATAGTAATAAATATTAATAAATATTAATAAATAGTAATAAATAGTAATGATTAGTAATAATTAGTAACAATTAGTAATAATTAGTAATAAATATTAATAATTAGTAATAAATGTTAATAATTAGTAATAAATATTAATAATTAGTAATAAATATTAATAATTAGTAATAATTAGTAATAATTAGTAATACATATTAATAAATAGTAATAAATATTAATAATTAGTAATAATTTGTAATAATTAGCAGTAATTAGTAATAATGATCGGTAATTAGTAATAATTAGCGGTAATTAGTTATAATTAGTGGTAATTATTAATAATTAGTGGTAATTAGTAATAAATAGAAGTAATTAGAAATAAATAGCGGTAATTAGTAATAAATAACTTTAATTAGTAATAAATAGGAATACATATTAATAATTAGTAATAAATAGTAATAACTGGTAATAATTAGTAATAAATAGTAATAAATAGTAATAAATGTTAATAATTAGTAATAAATGTTAATAATTAGTAATAAATATTAATAATTAGTATTAATATATAATAATTAGTGATACATATTAATAATTAGTAATAAATATTAATAATTAGTAATAAATATTAATAAATAATAATAAATAGTAATAATTAGTAACAAATATTAATAATTAGTAATAAATATTAATAAATAGTAATAATTAAGGGTAATTAATAATAATTAAGAATAATTAGTAATAATTAGCTGTAATTAGTAATAATTAGTGGTAATTAGTAATAATTAGCGATAATTAGTAATAATTAGTGGTAATTAGTAAAAATTTGCGGTAATTAGTAACAATTAGTAATAAATAGTGATATTTAGTAATAATTAGTAATAAATATTGATAATTAGGAATAAATAGAGTTGTTTACTAATAATTAGTAATAATTACTAATAAATAGCGGTAATTAGTAATAATTAGCATTAATTAGTAATAATTATCATTAATTAGTAATAATTAGAAATAATTAGTAATAAATAGTGATAAATAGTGATAAATAGTGATAAATAGTGACAAATAGTGACAAATAGTGATAATTAGCGGTAAATAGTGATAATTACCTATAAAAAGCGATAAATAGCGATAACAATAAATAGTGGTAAATGGAGGTAAATAGCGGTAAATAGAGGGAAATAGCAGAAAATAGTGGTAAAGAATGGTAAATAGCAGTAATTAGAGGTAATTAACATTAATTAGCGATAAATAGCGGTAATTTGTGGTAATTGGTGATAATTAGAAAATGCGTCAAGAATGCATACGACCATCAGAAAAAGGTGAATTCCTACTATTTAATTAATTAATTTTGTCATCATTTTATCTAATATTTGTAAGTTAATTTCCTTATCATTTTTATCTAATATTTATTTAGTTTTTTTTCAAAATCTTTTGGGAAGTCATGTTTTGTTTTCAACTATCTTCAACAAGCTACAAAATAGATAAAATGATTCATTCTATTAATGTAACCATATTTCCCATATTCATTGCATTTCTTTGTCGAACTGCTAACACTACATATTGATTCGATTTTTTAACCTAAAAACCATTCTCTTTATTGAATGCCAAGAGAGTAAAGGAAGATCATGTGACCATTGTGGTGACTTCTCGTTATATAATAGGCACATGAGTTTATTATACTCTTCTGAATTTAAATAACGAAAAAAATTTGGCTAAGAACATCGAGTCAATATGCAGTGTTGGAAGTTCAACATAGAAAGACAATGGAAACACAGTTACATTGGTAGTTAGGATTGTTTTGAGACTTTGGTATGTGTAAGAATTAACCACACCTCAATCCAACACACGGTGTGACTGGTATATACTAGGGCAGGTAGAATGTGATGTGCCGATGACATCAAGAGCAGTAGCAGGAGAAGAAGATGCGTTGATGACTGAACATGGTTGAAATAAATTAGTGTAATGAAAAATTTGGAAATGGTTGTCATAAATTGGTTTCATAATCTAATGATTGTAAAATATATGATTTATACCTTTTTATTAAATCATAGAATTTTAAATCTTAAGGTGATTAAAAATAATCAATTTGTGCTAACTATGTCCAATTTTATCCTTAGGTTGCCAGAATCGAGGCAGATAAAATGTGACGCGTTGATGACAGCAGTAACAGTAACATGAAGAGAAGATACATTGATAATTGGACATGGTTGGCATAGATTAGTGCAATAAAAAATTTGGACATGGTTGACATAAATTGGTTTCATCATCTAATGATTGTAAAATCTATGATTTATACATTTTTAGTAAATCATAGAATTTTCCATATTAAAGTCATTAGAAATAACCAATTTGTGCCATTCATGTCCAATTTTTTCATTAGGTCACTAAAACCAAGGTAGGCAGACTATGACGTGTCGATGAAAGTAGTAGTAGAAGTAGGAGGAGAAGATGCGTCGATTACCAGAGCAGTAACACTAGTAGACGATGAAGTATATGCGGCGTCTGACTAATGGTTTAGGGATGAAGTTCCCTCTATCACCTCATCCGGATGACCCCCTCCCCCTTATTGATTTATGTATTTTTTATAAACATTTGAATCTACATATTTTTTTTTATATTTTAATTAATTCATATATTTATAATTTTATATAGAGCGTATTTTATATTGTTCCAAATATTTTTTTATATTATTTGTAATATTCTTTTATACTATTTATTTATTATTTTATTAATTTTTATTATTATTCTATATATTTTATTATTTTATTATTTTATTACTATTATTACTATTATTATTTTATTATTTTATGAATTTTTATTAATATTAATTTTTTTTTTATTTTTTTAGTTTCTTATGACTGTTTTTTTATTATTTATATTATTTTTTAATATTTTTTTATTAATTTTTATTATTTTATTAATTTTTATTTTATTCCATATATTATTTCTTTTATTATATTATTTATGTATTATTTTATTTATTTAATATTAATATTAATATTAATATTATTTTTTTATGTTTTTTGCAACGGGTAGATTTTCCCGTCGTAACAGGGTTTTTTAAAAAACTCAAAGAAACTATTTATGATGCCATTTTCTACAACGGGGAATTTGCGATGGGACCTCGTTGCAAATGACCTTTTTTGATGGGGTCCCGTCGCAAATTCCCCATCGTAAATATAGGATAATTACCTAGTGGAACAATATAATGCCCCATTAGGGGAATTTTATTTGACATAAACTAATTAATATTCCCTAATATAGCTATAATATACTCAATTCCAATACTAGTTATATTATCTTGCTCATTAGGGAAATCTCTACACTGTCTATATTAGTACCATTATTTATTCTAGGTGTCATTTCTAAATAATGGAAAATACATGATTATTTAACGAAAATATGAATTTTAAATCATAGTTTATAATTTTAAATTTGGTTTAATACTTAACATAAATAAAAAATTTATGCATTTTTAATCTCAGAATCTTAAACTTGGTTTCTTTTTAGATATCATTAATTTTAAATAATTTATAATAGTTTTTAATGAAAATGTGTTTTATCCTAAGCATACCCCCCTAGAGTTTCAAAATAGGTGTGCTTTAAGGCCCGTTTTTGTACACTAGGTGAAGATAGAGTCAAATATAATTATTCCCTTTTCAGAGTTATTACCTCTAGGTATAACTATTCTAGAATCACATCCACTTATAGTATCCAGACAGGGCTGTATTCTTAGAAAAAACCACATAATTTCTTCTTTAAAAAATCTTTATGATGTTTTTCTATACTTATCCTCAAATTATAACATAGGGTTATTTTCCCTAATCTATGTTTTCATTAATCTAGTTCTTATAGATTCTATTAAAAATATTGCAGTACTAACTATAACAACTCCAACTTCAATAACCCAGATCTAATGGTTACTTTATTACATTATCATATATAAAAGGGGTAAAATACCAAAGGACCAATCATATTAGTAGTTCTCAAAAACCATATACATATATGATACCAATTTTACATTGGGAAAATAAAATAAAACTCGGTAATGGAAAACATTAAGCATCCTTGAACTCATTCAAAGAAATCTTTTTTATATCCTAAGGAAAGGAAAAAAAATAAGGGTGATATCAAATTATCATTAAGGGTTAAAATTTTTTAATATATCACAAATAAATAATAAAAAATAAATATTTTAAGGTAAATGACTAAACACATATACCATTTATTAACTTGGATATCACGATTAGATAAGAAATAATCAATATGACAGGGTAAATAACTGAACACACTTTTCATTTAATCAATAAATTGAGGAAAAAATGAATCCCTAGATAATATCAATGAAATAATTTCATGTATAATAATAAATAAATTATCAAATAATTAAATTCTTAATATTGGATTCCATGATCTTATATATCATGGTATGTATATCATCAATACCATTCACAAGACAGTTTAAAAATATTAGTAAAAATCCATTTTATTTGGCTAATTTATTTGTCTCTTTAGACCCATTGGTGGATTAAGGGGATATATAATTATAGGTTCCAACTTTCACTACATGAACAAATCATTCCTCATATATCAAGTGATTGATTTAATTCAGGAATCAATATGTCTTATCAAAAAATATTTTTATTGAGTAAAGGATACAAATTTATCAATATTTCCATAGTTAATCAAATAAGCTTCAAAGTAAACACCATATGTAAAAATGGTATATGGTTTAGGAAATAGTCATATCCATTATACAAAAATATGGATATTTAATAGAATTATAATTTCTAATTAAAAATGATCACAATAAATTGATCATCTTAAGAGAAAGTTAATAATCGCAAAATTAATTAAGAGATTAGAGGTGGGTATAAGTTTATTGGAAATATAGGTTTTTTCAATAAAATTATATCCTTTGGATAAATAAAGGGAATGGAATTGAAATTTTTAAATATGATTTCATAAAATAGTTTTCTTTGTAAAACCATATAAAATGTGTATAATAAGATATATTTGGTAAAATGGTTATGGCGACGGGGAAGTCTGTTATCACTGTATACGTTAAAAAACATTCTTTTTAAATTTTTTATAAAACATCACTTTATAAAAAATAAAATAGATTCATTTCAAACCCTTTTTAAAAGTAAATTATAAATTGAAACTTACTTTAAAAATTATTTTAGTAAATAAAATTAATTTTGTAAAACAATTTTGAAAAAACATGGGCACAAAAGAAAAATATGTATGTTTTAAAGAGAAATGAAACTGTTTTTTCTTTTGAATTTTTATTTTCTTGGTTAAAATACAAAATATAGGAAAAATTGGAATATAATATATAAAATCTTTAAATATCCATTGGATATGAAAATGATTGTTTCTTATAAAGGATAAATGATAAGATTCCTTCAACGAAAGTGAAAGAAATCTCAAAAGAAAGTGTGATTGTAAAATAGATTCTAACCTCTTCGATAACATTTAAATTATAACCCCTTAAAATATTAAACATGAATTTAAACATTAACCATTATTAATAAATATATATTCATTTTAAATATATAAAAATATACCAAATAAAATTTAATAGGTGTATATTAACAAATATGTCTCAATGGAATGGAAAATGAGATGAAATACCTTACCTCACACTTCCCTTTAGTTTAGAATGATTTAAAATCTTTTATAATGGTTTTAAACATGTTATTAATTTATTACACAACCATATTAATATTTAAAATATTATATATGACCCTTTTATAACATCTTAACCCTCGTTCATTTACAATCTTTTTTTATTACTATTGTTTTGGGTGTAAATTGCTTTGTTTTCTCATGCATGTTTTGTCATCAAAGTTCTAGTTATTCTGTATAGGATATAGTTACATAATATAAAAAATTATATTAATTTAATAAATATTATATTTACTCATTAGATACATTTAAATAATCATTCTCTAAATTTGTACATGGAAAATGATTCACATCGCTTCAAGGAGACTGTAGGTCGTACGTACGCACGAGCAATGATATCATTCCCTTAATGAGTGAAAGGGTAAGAAAGTGGATGGTTTATTAATATTATATAATTAATATTATTTCATATTTATCATACATATTCATTATTTCAATCATTATGACTATCTATGTGATTTGGTGATGGAAAATAAATTCCATCGGTTCGAGAGTCGATAGTCTGTTGTACACACGAGCGATGAACTTATTTCCCATTTGATGGAGAAGGAGATAGATAAATATTATTAAATCAACATAATAAAATATTAGTATATAGGATATAATTATTTTATCATATTTTATATATTAATACATAATTAAATGTGAACAAAAATAAGAAAGAAAAGAAATAGCTCCATTAAGGCGATTACATTATCTTAGAGAAACCTATTTAGATCTCCTCTTAAAGACACCAGGGTTGGTATTTTTGGAAGATCAGATGCTATTAAATATGAATAAATATGTTGGTAAGAGATTTTTTCATGGGTTAGTCAAGCTAAATATCTTGATAGGTGTTAGGAATCGAGGGGAGGGAGTTCCCTTTTATAATTGAGGAAGAGTGGAATTTTTGTAAATACCCAAAATAATTCAATAATGAGAAGTCACTCTCACCCCAAGTTCCTAAAAAAATTGATAAGTAATATATTTTAGGGAATTTAAGGTCAATCAACACCTCCAAAACATAAAAATAAATACCTTTTAAACATGTTCTACCCTTATACTCTAAGTTTACTTACTTTTACCATTTTAGTTTTCATCACGATAGTTAGTTTTTTAACCAAGGTAATTTATCCATTAATCATAATATAAAATGATAATTATTATATAATTTGGACCCAATTATTCTAAATATTAAATCCAATTTATCAAAAAAATATTATGTTTGTGGATAATTAAGTTTACCATGAACTCATGTAACATGAAAACCTCGTTTTAACCTTAATCGTGTTAATTTATTTATTAATATTTTTACTAATCATTATAAACAAAAATTAAGTTAAAATTATTAAAAAATATTAATTATTATTATTAAAAAAATTTATTACATTTTATCAAATTCAAGTCACATAAGTGATAAAAATTAATTTAAAATAAAACCACATAACGTGTCGAATAATGGTTTTTCATGAAATACATTTATCAAGCATAAGATGATCTTATATTAACTATATGACTTGTAATAATAAATAGTTTGATTTAAATTCACACACACACACACACACACACATATATATATATATTATATTAATTTCATTTATACCATTAATCATTAAATATTATTTTAATTAATTAAAATGGACATACATTATCCCTTTTTCAACAAAAAACAGTTTTCTGAAAAATAATCAGTTTTATAAAAAATATCCCTTTTACCTCCAAATATTATCATCAATATTTATATAAAATTGAAAATTAATAATTTTTTATTTAAATAATTTATTATATATTTTTATAAATAAAAGGGGAATAGTTAAATACTATATATATTTTTATTTCTTATAAAACTTATTTCTAAGGAAAAATTTCAAAAACCCATTCAAGGATTATTTGACCAAGTAATTTAAAAATTGATATTCATCCTATTAAATTATACTTTTTTCCCATGAAATATTGAAATTTTAATTTTATTATAGTTTTATTAAAATATAATTTTCAATTACTATAATTGAGGCTCGGGGTTGCATCTATCGCAAGCTATCAAAATGATTTATTTTATTTAAAAGGAAATATATCATAATATATCAAGGTGTTATAGATGTAATTTTTACCAAAAATTAACATGAATATAATTTTATTCCATCATGACCACTTAGTGTTTTAAATCCTCCTTTACAAGTTTCCATGGTTATTTTCAAAGAAAATGTGTTCTTTATTTTTTTGGAAATTTTAGATAAGTGATTTCAAAATGAATAGGGTATTTTACTCAAGAAAATGTTTCAATGGTATTTTAAAGGTATTTTTATCTATGATAAGATCTATTGATGTTACTTATTCTTCACAAGGTATATGATTCAATGATACAATCTTTATTATTTCACTAGATGGTTTATAATTATGATGATGAAATATTGATGAAACTCATTATTTTTTCTGTGAGTTGAGTTATAATTAAATTATAAATGATTTCATGATATTTTTATATACATATTAATGGATTATGATTTTTTGATGGTTGGGTATGTTATATCCCTCTAATTTACTGGGTAAATATTAACGTTTTATGAGAGAAAAGGGTATACATAAGGTTATCCCAAGCCCAAAAAAGGGTACATAGAAGGTTATACTAAGACCAAATAAGGTACATGAGTGGTTATCCCAAGTATAACATGTGAATATTATCTTGGTGGGTATCCTTGATATAATATTTTTATGATTATAACTATTATACACTTTATTCCACTCTTTTATGACATGATCTTATGCCAATATTATTCTTTCACGGTTCATATTCTTTAATTACCTTATGATTCATATCTTATTAACTCCCAAGATTTGTTACATTACTCATGACTTTGATCTATGAATTTTAGGTATGGTTTTCAAATGTTAAGCTGATGTTCAAATATTATGATCATGTTATTCTTAAATAATCATTAATATCTCTATTTTTTACCCTTACTAGGCATCTGATCCCACCCTTTATTATCTTTCCTTTCCCCAAGATCCGAAGAATGGTTTTAATTATGATATATCTAATAAGGGTTCTAGTTGTGAAGAACTCGGTGGGATATTATGTAGATATTTTTTATACTAGTTTTTTTCTGTATCGAAGATTCCAAATACACTAAAATTTTTTGTTTATAGTATGGATCATAATGATATGTAATAAATATTCATCTAATAAGATGTAAATTTTTTGTATATAATCATTAGAGAACATCATTTACCTTCTTCATGGGTGGTGGAGGCTCAATAGATGGATTCAGATTTCACCTTATTTTACCAGTCTATCCAAGTTGTTGGAGTTTTTTAGCATGGTAACATATCAGTTAGCAAACCCACCATATCTAGATATAATCCAAAATGTTTCCCATGGGTTGAAACATCATCAATATATTCATGATGAATCCCATCTTATTGATTGGGGTGAGTTATATGTAGATGATGATCCAAGTATTATAGAGTAACTGATAGAGATTCAGGGTCATAACGAGAAAGTGTTGTGTGGTAATATGGTTCCTTTGGTTTGAATCATGTTGAGACACCATGTATTGGAAAAATGTACCTATAAATGCAAGTTACATATGAAATCTCTATATACTAATATTTTTTGATTATTGAATCCTTATTTTCTTTGATGTTGTGATATTTTATTTAGATATGTTTTGTTTTAAATTTTTTATCCATGTGTCATATTATTTCTTTTTGATGGCGTCATTTCAATTTCAGAGGTATCTTCAACGTTGTTTGGGTTTAGTGGGTGTTTTTCCCTTCTAGGTTTGGTTTTGATTATCACAGAATATAATCATATCATAGGTATCAAATATAATATCTAGGACTATATCAAACCATTACTTTTCATTTATTGTGTTTTAGAGGTTGTATGAGAAGGTAGGAGGAAGGAAGTTGGAGTTCGATATGATATTCTTGAAATAGAAGTGTATTTTATTGTGATTTTATATGTTGGGTCATGAGTCATTAGTTGGATCATTGGGATATGGAATTAAGTTTTTTCAAGGAATAGAGCATGACCCTTTAGTGTTTTTTATTTCTCTATTTCAAGGTGGAAGTTTCGTTGTAGCATGAAGGGTGATGGTTATGTTGAAAATACTTTTGAGTACAACTTAAGTGAATTTGGCTGTGTAATAGAGTATTCTAGGTAGTTTAGGTTTAACCTTTCATGATTCTGGTTGCAACATTGTTGGTTTTAGTTATGGAATTAATATTTACAAGTAATTTTTATGTGTAGGTGGTTCCCAAGTTAATCTAACATGATGTTTTAGGTTCCATTTTATGAGGTCCCCTTGAATTTTAAACTTATAAGAAACATCATGTATTACTGAGTGATTGATTTTTTTAGTTCTTACATTTTGAGTATTGTTGCACCATATTTACCTTGTTGTACTGTAGTTTGGTTTAGGGCGGGTTAGGGTTGAGGTGAGAAGGATATGTTATGTGTCATTATTTTTATAGTATTGAGTATTATAGCATGACAACCTTAGATACATTGTGGCCTTTATTAAATTAATGGAGTTAGGTAGGTTTTAATCTCAATATTCTAGGAGAGATAAGGGGGGATCATAGATTGATTTTATAAGGTGCATTTTATTTATCCTTATTACAGTGTGATCAACACACATCACATCACAATTCCCTAATTTTCAAGTAATGTTATAAATTCAAAATTCCATTTGTATTCTTTTAAAATTAGTTAAATTCCTTATAACACTAAAAATATATAGGTACACTTTTAGAAATCATTTTCTATCCACATAATAGTTTTGGATCCCATCATCATGATATTAGAAACTTTAAAATATAAGGTAAATTTATATTCTCTTATTTTTGGTTCTATCTTGGTACTTATTTCTTGTAAAGGTCATGATAATAGTTCCAATTCAATTTTAGAGGCGGTGTTTTATAGTTTTTATGGGGAATACTTGATCATAGGCCTTAGGGTTGATACTCATATGTTGGGAGAGTTTTGGTTGGAGTTGTTTTTGTTTTTTTCCACAATAGATGTTGAAGACTCAATTGAGGTAGGGGATTTGAGTCTTCTCCTTCATTATTTATGTATAAATTATAGAAGTATCATTAATTTTTTATCTTTGGGTAGATGTTATGGATTAACCTTATTAATATAATGAACCAAACTAAATAAATCTATAATTAATGGGTGTTTCACATGTGCATTATGGATTTTCTTGGATATTATTCATAGTATTGTTAATATTGCTACTAGACACTTTTATTTTATACCATGAAATGTGTTTATTGATTCTTATATGTTGGTAATTAAATTTCATAATGGTTTAATCAATTAAATTTAGTAATAAATTTGTTTTCTAGGTATATAATTTTTTTGTTGTTGTTTTATTATGGAATTTTTACTTAATTTGTAAGTAAGATTAATAAGAAGCCCTTCAAAGTGAATTTTTGTTATGATATATTTATTTTATAATATATATTAAGTATTTATTTCTATTATTAGAGTTATCTTTGGAAATTATTGTTCTTGTTTAGGAGTATGTGGTGAGGTTTGTTCACAATGATGATTGATGGACTATTTTTTGGTTATGGTAGCCTTTTCATGGATGACCATGTCAAAAGGAAGTGGTTTTATGGAAGAATTGGCAGTTTTTGGAATGTTTTATGAGGTGGTTTATGTGTAAATTGGGTTAGTTATTATAGGGTTATTTTATATAATTTTTGTGGCATAGAAGGTTGTTGTAATAAATAAAATTATTAATGGGACGATGAGAAGGAATCGGAATGACATGTTGTAGATAAATAGTAATGGTTTGGATTAATATAAAACATAAATAATGAATGGATTGAATTGAAATTTTGTTAAAGGAAATGGTTGTGGACGAAAATAGTATGGTTTTTATTGAATGTTATAATGATTTTATCAAGATTGGTAAATGGTAATTCAATAATTTTTAATGATGAAATCAGTAAATTGTAAATTAATCATGATTACGATATCATGTGTTAAATTGTGGATTTTATTATGTTATAGATATGAGAATGATTTATAGTTAATAATAGTGGTGACATGGTGGCGTTTATTATTGATTTTAGTGTTAGTTTGGAGTAAACCCTTAGGTTAGAATTTTGTGGTTGTATAATATTCATTGTATTTTCTTATTATTTCTTATACACCACCACTCGAGTTGGATAACCTCACTGATGCTCATATATATTTTTTCTTTGAGTGCTTTCCCCAAAATATAGGTTGGTGAGGGAATATATGGATAAAAAACTCCCTCTTCCTCCATATCTCTTCCCAATGTATCCTAGGTTGTAATTTCTATAGGTAATGATGCACAAGTTAGGATGGATTTTAGTTATAGTTCCCCTGATGTGGTGATGATGTGGTGACGATGATGAGATGATGATGTGATGGTGATGAGGTGATGATGGTTGGATGATGATGTGATAGGGGATGTGATATATAGTGGGGGTTATATATGGTAGGATTATGGAACAATATTGATTTTATACATGTTAATGATAACCAACAAAGATGAGGAAGTGGTTGTGGCTGATATACAATATGTGGTTATTGGGATATTTGAATGTAAAAAAAATGAGAGCACACAAAAATTTTTCATTGGGGAATGATATCAATAAAAAAGTGGGAAAGTGGTTGTGGGGTAACTTCTTAACATCTATTATTTTATTATTATTATATTATCTGTAGATTCGATATTGAATGAGTGAGCCCTTGTGAGATTTGGTGATATTTGAACTGGCATAGATGCATGTTGGTTATACTATTTGTTAATTAAGTAATTAATATACTTATTATACATTTTCACAATAGTTTTTTAAGAGGATATTATGAAGTATACTTTTATTCTCACCCATATAAATATAAATATGCTTTATAGGTTTCCACAGTGATTTACTGACTGATTTTTACATTACTAGCTTGTGGTTTGGAGTTTTTATGGGACATTCTTCAACAAGAGTTTCTTTTTTTATTTACATTGGGTTTTTTATTTGAAAAATTCACAAGAATTTATAGATATTATTTTTTATTTTTTATTATTGATTTTATTTGTGGTTTCTCATAATTTACTTGGATTTATGAGGATAATTCCTTTAATTTTTGGGATTTATACTCTCGATTCTATTCGTCAACACATGGGTAGATGGATGTGGGATTTAAGGGTTACACAAATCCTTATTTCCAACCAAGAGGGATACCCAATGGGGGTATTTTGTGAATTTAATGGTTATTTTATTTTCACATTCAATCAAAAATGAAAATATATTATCAACCATCATGTCATAATGTGGAGACTTCGTCTATATTATTTATGTGAAAGCTAGTGATGCAGCCACATACTTAACCTCATTTTTTCTCAAGGTAATGAATGCTTTTTTCTTATAATTTTATAAAATGCACCTTAATTTAATAAATAAATAACCACATGATGTATACTTAAGTTCATCAAAAATAAAATCCAAATGTACATCTCATAACTGAACAACTAAAGTTATCCTTATATTTTATACATAAGAAACTATTCAAGTGTTTTATTAAAATATCTAAAGGATTACTCCAATATCCATAAAATGTTATTTCTTTGGATTTCATTATAATATTACATAAATTTTCTGTTACATATAAAATATAGGGTAATGAATATATCATATATATAAAATTTCAAATCAACCTTATGAAATACTTTAGCTTTAATGTTTTACCATCTCTATTGTTAGTTAAAAAATTACCCATTGAAATTAACATTGAAAAATATTTTGATTATATCATAAATAACCACTTCATAAAATCAAAATAATAATTTTATTGTGAGATAAAGATAATTATAGTATCTTGAGTAATTTTAAAACCTAAAAAATAATGTCTCTAAACATTAACAAGTCAAGATTTATCATAGTTTTAGGTGAAAAATACTCCAAAACATAATCCTCTTCTTTAGTTAAATTATTTCAAAAATATTAATAATCATAATTAGGTATTTCATGTTAGTTTCATTAACGTACAAATTTATTTTAGAAATTACTTTTTAAAAAATAATATTTCTCAAAACAATATTGAGTTTTTGAATACCAATATCATAGGGCCTTTTCTCTCCATCTAGAATGATTCTATAAAATTCATAAATTTATACTATCATTATCATGTTAAATCCATTTCAATTACTCAATATATGGATCCTATTTAATATATCCATTTACAAATATGGATTTAATATCTATTTATAAAAAAATTATATCTTCTTTGGGATGTAATTAAAATAAATATTCTAATAGGTTATATCAGTGAAACTAGAGGGAAATTCTCATTAAATTCAACTTCTCTAACTTTTAAATATCCTTTGAAAATAATTCTATCCATATTTAAGAAAACGTTTACTTTCTCATTGAATTGATTTCGAAAAATCCATGCTTTAATAATTATATTCTCTTATTATAGATTTGTGTAATTCTCACATTTCTCATTATTCTTGATTAGATCATGATCATCATTCATTTAATTAACCCATTCCTTAAATTTAGAATATTCTTTGATAAAATTTAACTTAAATTATGAAAACAAGCTATTGGCTTGATATATTATTTTTTGTTAAAATTTACATCCTTTTGTTCTCATTTATAGTAATATTTTTAGTGTCCATATGATTTAGAATCCTATATTTACATTTTTTATCTTATCATCCCCATTACCATAACTATATTATACCAAAAGAATATCTTTATCCTTTAATTTAAACATGTTTATCTATTTTTATATAATTTTTAGTAATCATTTATTTAGTGTTATTATCAATATCATTTTTTAGTAAAAATAAGCATTCTCAGTGACTTTAACACTATCAACAATAACGATCATTCACAATATATTATTTTAGAAGAGGCGATATACTTCATTAGGTGTGTATCTAAGAAATATTCCATTATATATTCACTTATAAAATTTTCCAATGTTTTTCACTTTCACTTTAATTTTTCATGGACCTCATAAAAATACAAAATTATAAACATTTAGATTCCATTTAAAATATATTTCACGTGGTTCTATTTTTAAATTTGGCCTCAATATATAATTATTATTGATATGTTTTCCTATCAATGTTTCATATCTCTAAAAATACATTAAAGTATAATTCTTAGTTAATATAATTTTTATAATGTATACTACGCTTCGATTAATGTTTTCATTTATATAGAAATATACTTCATTAAAAATTATTTTATCTATTCTTAGTATATATGGTTTATAATATTCTCCTTTTTCATATGAAAATACTTAGTCATTAATAAATTAACTTATATTTTTTACCCTCATAATAAAATGGAACTCTTTGATATTTATCTTCAAATTTTTCATCATAAATGTCATTTTCCTCATTTTCTAAGGAAAATTCTTACTATACTAAGATTTTTAATCTTTTAATATTCATTTCTATATTTTATTTTACCTTAAAAATATTATTTTGTTTTTAAAAGCTTCCCCCTTTAATTTTTTTAATGAATCTATTAAATAATTCCTAAATTCAATATCTTCTATTATTTTCATTGAAAATTTAGTAGTGAAATGTCCACTATTACCATAAATATAGCCAATAAAATTTAGATTTTATTTTTTTAAAATTTATTTTCACTCTTATTTAAAATATCAAGATATTAATCAAATTTTAATGTTTGACTAAGTTTTTAAAAAATAATTTTTGAAATTTCAAATGAAATAAAATTCTTCCCATTTATTCACAACATTCAAAAAAACTCATTAGTTATAAACAAGATAAGTAAAATAAATATTCCTCTTTTTTATCAATGAATTAATTTTAAATTTTAAAAATTACCTATAGATTAAAGAAAATATATTTCACCACTTTATCTAAATTATAAAAAATTATAAAAATTTTCTCAAGTTTCTCATGTCCTTTATAGAAAACTAAAAGCATGTAAAATTTATCTCAAGTTTCTCAAGTTACTCTTCAATTATTCTTAAATTTCTCCCTAAAAAACTATTTTTTTGAATTTTCTATCCCTATATTATTTTCAAAAAGAATAATAAAACAAAAATAATGAATCTAATTCAAAAAAAGAATAAGTTCTATTAAATAATTAAATATACATCCCTTGAATATACATAACTTCCCATTTAATATTCAATAGAATCATAAGGGTAAATAAGAAACATGTGAAACATCAATCAATACGAGTAAAGATATTGAACCTTTTAGAAGCTATATTTCATTTACTATGAATGATCTTTATCATTTAAAGATGGTACCAAAAAAATTTCAAACTATAACTTCTTATCTTATATATTAATTAATATTGAAACATATGAAAAACTAATGAAAAAATATTTTGGAAAAATATTCATTAAGATAAACATAAAATTTATCTTTTATTAGAATAAATTCTTGTGAAATAATAACAATTTATATAACCTTTTTAAAGTAATAAAATCAATATAAAAATTTAGAAAAAAATTAAGATAATTGTCCTCCCCTTTTTATTAATAGATTTTAAATGTTATGAGATAGGTTGAATAAGAATTGAATTAAATATCATTTTGAATTGATCAATCCCAAAATCCTTTAAATATATTAAAATATATAATAATTTAAAGGTTTAATGAATTTTTTTATAATATCATCATAAGCTTCAAAAAATTTAAGAAAAATATCTCATTTTTGTGTGTGGTCTTATATGAAATAGTTCCTTACATCTATGTTCTTTTCTCATGAGTGATGCGTGGGATTTATAAATAAAGAAATAGTGTTAATGTTATCACAAAGAAATGGAGTTAATGTAAAAATAAAAATAAAATCCTTGATTATATGTTATATTAACAAAAAATATGCAAAACTTATGGATACTATATATTCATGAAACTAAAGATTCTCCTTGGAAAGGAGATGTTCTAGAATTACTTTTATTATCCAATATATAACCTCTAAATTCAGTATCTCAGTAACTATTAAGTATTAACTCATTTAAAGAAACATAAAATATACCAAGTTTTGAGGTACCATTAAGATAATAGATAACATGGATAACCTCTTTTAAATGTGATTCTGTTAGATTTTCTTCGAATCTTGTACATAAACACATACAAAAAATAATGTTCAATCGATTAGTTATTAGGTATATTAAACTTCTGATCATCCCTCTATAAAGTTTTTGAGCCATTGGTTTCATGGATTAATAATGATATAGTTTTTTAGAGGTACTAATTTTATTATTCATATTATATTAATTTTCAAAACCAAAATATTTTTAAAAGATTTCTAACGTATTTATGTTGATTTAAAATATTTCCTTCTAGAATATGATAAATTTTAAAATAAAGGAAGAAGTTAAGCTCAACCATTATTTTATTTCAAACTCACTTCTTATATGTTTTAAAAATAATCATGAAAGTATTTTTGAGTTAAACCATAAATTATGTCATCAATATAATTTTTAACAAAAATAGAGTCTCTATAAATTTTTTTCATAAAAACAATGGGATTAACCATTATGTTAACAAAATTATTTTGAAGTAAAAATTTGTTCAATCTATCACACTAAACTCTTGGTTATTTTTAAGGCTATAGAGTTCTTTGGTAAGTTTATATACATGTTCAAACAAAAAATAACATCTTTAAAACTAGGGGTTGTTTGACATAAACTTTCAATAAAACATATCTATTAAGAAAATAACTTTTAACATCCATTTGGAATAATGTAAAATTCAAATATACTAAAAAGGGTAAAAATATTAGGATAAACTAAAGTTTATATACCGGTAAAAAAATTTCTCTATAGTCTATTCCTTATTCTTGATAATATCCCTTAGTATTAATCATTTTTCTATTTGTTAAAATAGTTCCATTTTCATCACACTTATTTCAAAAAAACCCATTTAACTCCATACATCAAATGGCTTGAAGGCCTTCAAATATTTTTTATTATTGATAAGTCCTCCTTTTAAGGGAATAAGGAGGAAAGCCAAAGACTTCATGGACATAGGACAATCACAACCAATGTAAAAAAATAGAGACAAAAAGATTGAAAACCAGAGTATCCCCTCCACAGTATAAAAACAAGATAAAGCACTCCAATAATGAAAGACTAATCGACAAGCAAGTTTCCTATGTCAAAGCACATGCGTGATCCGACTGTTGATGCCATACCCTCTCAAACAACTGAATCTAAAAAGCACTGCAAAGGTGGACTACTAGATCTGAATCCTCCTCTGGGACTGTTCTAAGGATTAAGTCCAACTACACATCTCCCCACCTCAGGATCGAACCAAACAAACACAACTTACAACGAAACCATCAAAATCCTTAAGAGATCCAAACACTTATAGAGTTAAGAAACAAACAAAGGGGTAGAGCCAAAACAAACTCTCCCGTAGCAAACAATGCTGGTATCGAAACCAAAAGAACTCTGGTGAAACCCTAAGGCACCCTTCAACCACATCTGCATCGACCTAAAAAGGAGGACAAACCAAGGAGATGAAGCCAAATCTTCGTCACCTAGGACTGGAAGACCCAAAAACATATTGATAGAGCATCACCGATGTGGGGAACCGAGAAGGTCTGAGCCAACAAAGCCACTATGGGCTGGAGAAGATCAGATTTAAGCCACGGAAGAACCCACTGTGAATTCCAAATCAGACCATAGAAGGCAGAAGGGACCAGCGGGAAGAACTGAGACACCTCCGATGACAACACCAATGAAAGAAACACCAACAACACAACCAAGAAACAATGAAAAAAAAACCAAACCAAAACCAAACCTCCCCCTCTAAGCCGCTTCGGAGCATATGATGAGCTCTACCAGAAAGCACCCAAATACTGTAGAAAAACAAGAGCCGAACTCGATTCCAGAAGCCAGAGCCCAGCCACAACGGATCCGAATCCAAGCCACCTGAAGCCAAAGAATACCATCGTCTCCATACACAAGCATCCATCGGGAGCTGACGCCAAGAACAAAACCACTAGAGCCTGCCAAACACTCCGCTTCCGAGCCGAGAAATGACCACCAGACCGTCTCTAGGTCTCGCCGTCGCCAAGACGAGAGATCCGAAGCCAGCCCGAGCCACACCAGGACCACACCAAAGACGTCATTGTCACCGCCTCTGAGATGAGATCCCGAAGAAGTCGTCACTGAGCCCCAAAACCACCGAGACGAGATCCATAGAGGCCAACGCCTAGCCACCGAGCACGCCGGAGGAGGGGGAGATAACACCCACGAAGAAACCCTAGGCGCGCTGAGGAAAATGGATCCCACCGCTCAGAGGCTCCTCTTTATTTAATGGAATGAAGTTTTTTCCATTTAACTCCTATTACCTAAAGATATTTAGTTTGATAAACCAAGTTCCAATCATTTTTTTTGAATTTATTAAGCTTTTTAGAATGAATCTTATCCAAATTTCATCATCTAATGCATCAAATACCATTTTAGTTTCAAATTGTGATAATAATACATGATTATGGCATTAATTTGTTAAGAAAATTCAAGTCTTAAATGGTTATCTTACATCTCTATTGATATTATCTGTATGTGGATCCTCACTTATTGGATGTACATTTTCAGTTAGAATAGTTTCATGATATTGAAAATTAATTGACATAACTTTTAGTTAATTTATAACCAATAGTTGTATTTTAATTTCAGGTAAATGAAAAGAAGTAATTTCTAAACCATCATCTGAAGGATTAACTTCCTGATGTTTTAAAAAAAATGATCAGTTTAATAAAATTTTACAAAAATTGATTACTCAAAAACATTAACTCATTTATTAAAAACTTTATAGGCCATACTAGTTGTTGAATAACAAATAAATACACATTTACTGTCCTTGGGATCAAATTTATAATTTTTTTATTTAGTATTCAAAATGAACACTTTACATCCAAAGACTTTAAAGTTTGAAAGTTTTGGTTTTCTTTTGGTCTAAATCTCATAAAATGTTTTATTACGAAAATTAAAATATAAAACACAATTTATATTATAGGAGGAATTAATTAATTTTTATTATTAAATTTCTCACAAATGAATATTTACTTAGAGAACTTTGAAAAATTTCCTAAATAATTCTATTTCATTATTTAAATATACAATTTTTATAAGGTGTTCTTTGTTCCAAAAAGTTACAAGTAATACCATTCTTAATAAAAAAAATTAAATAAAAAATTTATAAATTCTTCACCATGATCACTCAGGGCCGTAATCAAGGGTAATTTTTTCATATTTGTAAAATATGTAAGAAAAATATTTAAAGAAAAGAAAGCTTTGTATTTTCATATGAGAAAATAGGTCCAAATAAATCTAATGTAATCATAAACTAGGGTATAAACATAGTGATTTACTACAATGCTCTCAGTTTTTATAGAAATAAATAAATCCATGTGCATTAAATTAAATTCTTTATAATTTGAGGCTTCAATAATAGTTTTGAAACTAGACTTATTCTTCTTACCAAATTGATATGGATTATAAAATCTTGAAGTGTTAAGTTAAATTATTAGTAAATCCATAACAAGACCTTTCTTTGAGATTTTAGATAATATTTGAAATTTACAGTGTCCTAATATTATATATAAAAGATAAGATAAATCTTTACTTACACTTAATCATAGTAAATTCCAATTTATAAGGTATTTTAGATCTAATGTATAAAAATTCTCATGCCTATGAGTAGATAAAATGAAATCATCTCCCATTTTTTTACATTCATTATTCTTAAAGTTCACAAGTTAACCTCATTATATATCCAACTAATGCTTATAAGGTTTCACTTATGTCTTAACACATACAAAAAATTTCAAATAAAATTTTTTCCAGGAAAATAAATAGTACCTCTTTAGATGATTTCATCATGTACGTTGTCTCTAAAATTAACTCATCCACCACTCAACATTTTGAAGTTTCAAAATTTGTACTTGTATCCTATAATATATCAAGAATAACCACTATCCATGTACCACTTACTCCTGATATTGGTACTCAAAATCTTTTCTTGAAATTAAGAAAACTATATTCTTAGTACCCAAAATTTCATGGGTGAGTAAATGTTTGAAATTAAAACAATTGGATACCACATTTTTCTAAATATTTTATATTGAATAGATGTATACTCTTCATAAATAAAACCTCTATTAAAATCAAAAGATAAAAATTTATTAAAGTAAAAAATGAATTTTCTAGTGGCCTCACCTTTTAGATTTAGTGTAAAATGTCTCACTTATAGGGAAGTTGTAATTTGATTGAAAATATGTTTTTTCAAAAGTATAACATACTATATTAGATGTTATAGATTGTTTAAAATATTTCTATATATATTTTAAATATTCTATACTAGAATTAAAATTAGAAAAAAATTTCTTCAAACAAAAAAATTAATATTTTAGTTTAACAAATAATTTTTGATTATCATAATTCGAACTAGAGTAAGATTTATAATCCAATTCAGATGAAATTTAAGAAATTTCAGAAGTTTTGAAATTATATTATTTTATTTAGTAAGATCGCATTTATAATACTCATAGTTATTTTTCACCTTTTTTATTTTCCTTTTTTATAAGATTCAAAAATATATCCAGTTCATCATAAGTTAGAAGATCTTCTTTATATTCCAATGAATAAAATTTTTCATCACCTAATGAATTTGAATAATCATCATCCAAATAATAATAAAAAATATAATTAAAATATAAATTTTTTATAGATTCATCAGTTACATTAGTCATGAGTAAATTTACACCATTAGGAATATTTTTATAGAATCACACAGTCTTCTGAATCCCATCACTATCTTTCGATGAGCTATCAAAAGTTTTATCTCCGCCAATTTTTCTCCAAGTGTCTAAATCATCAATCATTTAATTCCTTTAATATTATAATATCTTTAATAATTTTATTTATTTACTCAGTAATCTAATATAATTTGGTCTTATATGTCCAAAATTCATATATTCATAGCATGTAACATCTAAAGAGTCTTTATTCTTATATATTTCTCTTCTATATTTCCCATGATCATACTGAAAGTCATTATTTTGGATAATATTATTAAATTTTCTTTAAATTTATGAAAATTAATTCCCACTATCACTAAAGTCACTTTTATTAGATTGATACTTATACTTATTCTTAGGAGTATTTGAGACATTGTCACTAGAATTAGTTGAACTAGAAGTAATATTAAAAAAAGTAAATGAAAAAAACCACCACATTCAATATCTTCTCTTTCTCAAAAAATATTTATAGTGTTATCTCATATTTCATAAATTAATAACTAAATTAGAAAGACTTATCCCATTAAAATTTATAATTTCAACAATTATAGTTCATTTATATTCTCACTCATTTCGAAGTATTTCGATGATTTTTTCAACAAATTTACCATCCATCAATTCCTTCTCTCAAAGAGATTGTAATATATTCACTATAGTAATAAATATCTAATTAATTTGAGAAATATATTCTCCAAAAATAAAATAAAAATCAAGATAATCCACTTGAATAATAGATCTCCTGGTTCAATAACAAGGGAAGTTCTAAAGTGAGTAATTTCTAGCTTCATCCAAATTCCCTTTTTTGCTTCACAATAAGATATATGAATGTATATATTTTTTATAATCACGCATAATAAAGTATTTCAAATATTATAATTATCCTAAAAAAAGATTATCATCTCTGGTAAGCGTAGAAACATCCTTCTCTATAATTTTTTAATTTCCAATCATCATTAAATAATTCTCCATGCCATTATTAATAACACATGTCTTTATTTGATCATGTTAATACTCATAATTATTTCTATAAAAAATATATTGATTATTAGGGTTTATATTATCAATAAATCCAAGTTGTGTTTTGGCTTAGTGGTAAGCACCCCATTATACTACATGAAAAATGGGGGTTCAAAACCCATTGGGCGTAGGTTACTATAGCAGTACTATAGCGGTACTGTAGTAGTGGCGGTGGTACTGTGCGGGTACTGTAGCAGCTGAGTTACTATTCACAGAATATAAATTTGGCCAAAAATTTGGGCCTACGGGCTATGTAATGGGCTACAAGCCCACTGGGCCTTCAGGATATGTAATGGGTCTCCCTCTAGCCAGTTAAAAGAGGTCTTTGCTTTGCTTTATTAATAAAAATGAGGCTCCGACCCCAACCTTTAAAAAAATTATCAATAAATCCAATAGGTATTCTTTACATCATAAAGAATTTGTTCTTTAACACAGTTAGTGTACAAAAACCGAGATATATAATTATAACAAACTAATGGGTAATGAAAAATATGACCAAATGAATCTTATAAAAAATAGAATTTATCTCTAATACTAAGTATTTTCCCAAAAATATAAAGTATGATAACTACAATAAAGGGGTGAATTGTAGTCTAAAATTAAACTTACAATTTCGGTCCATCACGAGGTGTAATTTGATTAAAAATTCAATTTTGTGATAAAATCAAAATTTATCAAAGTATAAAAGTAAATATAGTGGATATTAAAACTTTGAGAAGATAAAACTAATCGACTAAATTATTGGAAATAAAACAATAATCACTTAATCTTTTGATAAAACCATCGAAAGTACGGTAGTCAAACCATGGAAAGTTTCTATATAGATCATTGTAGTGGAAAACCAAACCTCCAAAACTTTCCTTCCCCATGAAAAAGTATACTAGAAGTAGGATGTAAAATCATTGTAACCACTACAAAAAATATACCTTTCACACATTCAAGAAATTCTTTCAAATAATTAAATTAATGGAAATACAATCAATGGTAGACCATGAAATAATTATATATAAAGATGTAAATAAACACATAAAATTAATGTGCTTCAAATGAGTTATCCAAAATGCATGGGTGGAATAGTATGAATTTATTATATTAAAAAAATCAAAATGATTAAAAAATATTGAAAAATACACCCTTAGTATTTCATTATAGATTGATTAGCACATTGTAATTCTTTATTTCATCGCGTACTTTTCATATGTACAATTCATAATTATGATTCACTACTCAGGGTTGGTCCTCACATCCTTTTATAGTAATTTTAGTTAATTTTTCTAGTCACATTACCTTCCCATATTCATGGGGATCTATAAAGACCCATGATTTTATTAAATACTTTTCCTTAAATTTTTTTGAGTAGTTTGGCATATAAGCAACACTAAACTAAAATGAAAATCACGATACTTTAATAAAATAAAATTATTAAATATGGTTATTCTATTATATCTATTAAATATTTAGTTATCAATAAGAAGTAACCAAATTATGAAAATGATGTAAAAATTTATAATTAAATAAAGGTCATTTTATGATTGAAAATAAACTTTTTCTGAAAAATGGGTTTTATACATTAAGTGCATTAATATGAAAACTAATTTTTCTCACCCTTAGAAATTTTATTTGGTAAACTAGATTTTATATTTTTAATTATTAGCTGAAAATTATATTAAAAGGGTCATTTTATTTTTATTCATTAAAACATGATTACTAGGATTAATTTTAATTAACGTGATAATAGTAAAACTATTATTATCAAAGATTTATTTTTTTAATATTTTGTAATTTTTTATCTAATAAAATAAATTAATATCTTATAAAAATAATTATAATATAATTTTTAAACCTATATATAAATATATTACCACTAATTAAATTATTAATCAATACTAAATAATATTAACAACACTTAATTATAAAGGAAACATTTTTCTACAAAACAGTTTTTCTCAATATTAAATGATTTAATTTAAAATTTAATTTCATATTATTTATAAATTGAATTATACTATATGGATATTAAATTTAGGATTAAAACAAATTTTTTTTAATAAGGTTACATAATATTTTTAATAAAATATAAATTACTTATGTAAAAAGTAGTTAACAAGGTAAAACAAAAAATGGTAAAATGTAAAAATATAATGGTAAAAGACTTGAAAAATGTTTAAAAAATGTTTGAAAATGAATCATAGAGGCTTGATAGACCATATATCACCCTAAAAATCATTATTTCTCACTTTGGGTTCATTGATTATTGAATAGTGTCTTATTGTCATTAAAAAATAAATGGGTATTTACAAAACAATCATTTTATTCAATTATAATGGGGGTCACTTCCACCACATTCCTCCACCTTTTCCAAATAATTATATATTCTAAAAAACTTCCCATGATCTCATAAAATATTTATCCACTTCTTAGAATCATTATTTTTTTCAAAAGACCAATCTAATGAGTATTAAGGTGTTATCCAATGGAGAACATCCAGAGGGATGGATAATATTCTCAACTAAACTCTCTTATTTTATTTCTTCATTTAAAACTTAAACCAAATATATCTATTAATGTATTATAACATCTATATTACTAATATGCTTAAATTTTATTATAATAACATAATATCCATCAAGAAAACAAAAATATCGCTAGTGTTACATGTAGACTACCGCCTTTATAAGCAACGTAGTCTATTTTTCATAATCACCTTACAAGGATGGTTCAAAGGGAATATTTAATGAATAAATATGATACTTAAAATATTATTAAGATTCTAAAAATATAGAGAAATTCATAACACCTTTACATTCAATATACTTATTTCATTTTTCATCTATTATTTTATTATTTATCAAAAAAATTGGAACATATTTTTTTAATGCTCAAAAATCATGTTAATTATGTTTTTAATGGATTTAAAATTTTATGATATCATTTTATAATATAAGTCAATCTAGGGAAAATTTGTCTAAGTATTGAAAAGTCCTACCTCCAGACATGAGTCACCGTCATGAATGATTCATTGTTGAAAAATACTCACTAATGATAATGAATCACCATCAAGATTGAATCACCATTGAGCATGAGTCACCACCAGATAACATACTATCAGACAAATCACCCTTGAGATGAGTCACCATTGAGATGAATCACCACTGAGACGAGTCACCATTGAGATGAGTAACTGATGAGACAAGCCACCATTGAGATGATTTACCATTGAGAATGAGTCACCACTAAAGATAAACTACCATCAGAAATGAGTCACCACTGAGCATGAACTACCCTTAGATGACCTACCACAAGCCTGACTCATCACTAGATATGATTTACCGTCACTTTTTTGGTATATTTTAATCCCAATGACTATATTAATGCATTTAATGAAAAGATTTATTTTATGATTATACTCATACCTTTTTTAGGGAATAATAAATTATAATTTCATAGCTAAAAATGAGGATGCAGAGGATGATGATGATTGTTATTCAAATGGACCCTCCTTCATGTAGTGCTTTATATTCGAGAAGATTCTCTCGTGTGGCTAGGGGATGTGTATACTGGCCAATAGAAAACCCATAATTTTGGAATACTAGAAGATTCATTCCAATAGAACTTACACAAAACATGATTATATTCATTTCAACTATAAAAGAGTACACTGAAAATACATATATTTTCTTATAGTTAGAACAAGAGATTTTAATATGCTATGTTTTACTAAAATTTTCAAAGAAATAGCCTGAGCTTCTCTCCAAGCCTCTTTGAAGGAGTATCAAGATTATATAACACATTAGATCGAGCATTAATATTTTTTATCAATCTTTATACTCAATCAACCTATTTATTACCTTTACATATTGATCTGTGTGTTTTTTGTCTTGTTTATCAAAACACATTGTCTCCTACGTGTAACTGGAGAATACTAGATATTCTATTAACACTCTTTTTATCTGTATACCAATAGTGTTTGTGGAAGAGATCCTTATATGAACTATGTTTATTTTCTTCCCATGGTTATTGTGGAAGAGGTATCTATTTGGTATGGATAGCTCGTATGTTATTATGTTTGTACTCGATCCAGATTGTGGATCATATTATATTTATATAAGGCATAAGATGATTTCCAAGTGGAAGTGATTAGGTCTCTGCTTGAGATTGAACCATTTTTTTTTCCACTGTGTGTTTTTGTTTTATTTCATTCATTTCAAAATATTTAAAACTTTATTTTTTTTAATTGTAAATAAAACATACTTTGATAGTTAATCTTATCTAGTGTTTGTATAGGTATTTAATTAAGTAAAATGATTTCAAAAGTTAATGTACATTTTGTTTTGTTTTAAATGACCACTAATGAATCTTCGAGAAATATTTTAAAAGATAAAAAATATATTAAACTACTCTTTTGATTAATTGGGTGATTTCATTTTAAATTGGGGGATTTTATTTAAACTTGATTTAAACAAAAAAATTTATTGTGAACTCAATTCACCCACCCTCTTGAGCTTCTCACTCCAAAAAAAATTTGGTATCAAAGGTTTTCAAAATCTTTTCAACTATGATTTTAGTTTTGTTTTAAAGATATTAAATTTTTGTTAGTTATAAATTCAATTATTATAAATGGATAAAAGAAAATAATGTCCTACTACCAATATACCACCTAAATCTAAGGGTACAAACTATTCTCCATGTAAAATCAAGACGAACATGCATCTTGAGAGCATGGGTTTTGATATATGAACCATAATAGAAGATAAATAGGAATTGACCCAAATTGCTAGAGTTGCATGGAGTGATTCCACTAAGGTTACTTATAATAATAAATATAAATCCATGAATGCTCTCTATTGTGATTTAGGAGATGAAAATTTTAACAAAATATCTTTATGCAAAACTACATATGATACATGAGATACATTAGCTATTTTTCATGAAGGAATAACTAATGCTAATGAAATGAGATTAAATACTTATACAATTAAATATGATACATTTAAGATGAAATATGATGAGCATATTTCTAATGTGTATATCAAGTTCAATCACTACTACAAAAATAGCTTTTAATAGTTCTAGAATAGTCATTTATCAGTGCTAAAAAAGCACTGATAATCAGAGCACGATTAAAAGCCCGAAAATTATAACAAATCTAAAAATCATTGTTAAATCCCCCTTTAACTGTTCTAAAAAAAGTAATTTTAAAATGGTCATTTAACAATGATTTTTTTAGAACTGTTAAAGGCCCCTTTTAACATCACTTTTTTTAGCACTGTTAATTTGTGTTATTTACATCAATTTTGGATTTATAGGGTGTTTTGAGCTTAAATATGAAAGCTACTTAATTTGGAAATATTCAAAGATTTTAATCACATTGATAATTCACACATTCTTTTAAAATATAAATCCAATTTATGTGATTCCTTTTTTATTGTATTCTTATATTTATTTTATTTATCTTTTTCTTCAGGACCAGGATTTAATTCGGCCATCCAAGGGTCTTAAAAATTAAATCAAGTTGGAAGATTATTCTAGACGACTATGTGGAACCCACATCAATGAATTGGTTATAAATCAGTAAAAATACATCGAATTGGGGTCATTCCAATTGTAATGGAAAGAAAATTAAATGGGTAATTCTTCGGTTGAATATTATGAAGATTTACCTTCATTAAGGCGGCTCATAGATGCTCAACCTTTGGGGCCTAAAAAAGGAAACATTCAGTCAGAATAACATCTCGAAGTTAATTAGCCATATCTATTACTAAAGAGTGATGATAAAGCTGAAATGTTTTGGAGAGGCGTAAAAGATATTTTGAAACATCTTTCATGAAGACACCATGCCAAAATTCGGCCATTAAATTGGCATACCAGGATCAAACCTTCAGTGGACAGAATATGCAGGAAATCTTAAACTGAGATTTTGAAGATCTGAAATTTGAAGACCCAAGGATGGAATCCCTTGGCCTATATAAGGAGGATTTCACCCATTCTATAGAAGGAGTTCGACACCGAAATTGGAGAGGAGTCCTAGAGACGTGCTTCTAACTTAGGAATTTTCTTTTATTTTTCTTTTAATTTAGTTTTCTTTTCTAATGTAATGCATTTTCATATTTTTAATTCAAGTGTTTCCATATTCTTCTACCTCTCTTTCTCTTATAACCCTAATCCAATTATTCTATTTTATTCTTCTTATATCCATTGTGGCCTATTATCCTAAAAAATGAGGGGCTAACCTGAGGCTTGGTCCTGGGGTAGGTTTCACAGTGTTCTTCATTATTGCACTTCAAATTCAAAATGTTTTAAATCTATTTGTGGTGGAGGCGGGAATATTTCATGGGTGAAATGGTCATCCACCACAACACTATTCCCAAATCCATTTATTTTCCTTGATTAATCAATTTTACTTCTATTCTCTTATTTAAACCCTTCATACGGTGGATTTGGGGTTGCCGTAAGGGATGAAACGGCGTCCGGTGGAGCCGAGTCTTTTTGGGATTTCATTCTCAATTGAAGTGTTATCCTATTTGACTATTGGAGGAGGTGTGGTTTGGTGTTCCAGATGCATACTAAAATCACACACTAAATAAATCAAGGGAAAGTAATTCATTAATGATGTTTCAATAAATGAATTATCAAATTGAATTTAAATAATAAATAAATAAAGAATGAACCTGTGTTATCCAACCCTAGGACCAAGTTATTTCTTCAATAATTACATTCTATAATTACATGTTAGTATAAATTTTAACATTTAATTTGACTTTTAAATTTCATTTTATTCTTAGATTAATTAGAAGTAGTAAAAATCATTAGTTTAGGTGATATAGATTAAGTGGGTAAACAACTGAGAAATCTCTTTAAGTGAGATGACCCTGGTCAGCCTCTATGCTACATTAGGAGAATAAATTTGATTTTTCCATGCCCTACGACAGGCGTGTGTCAAAATAGGTGTTGTTTCCGGGTATCTAATCAGTTGTTTACTTTACTTTTTATATTTTCAAATTTTAGATAGTTTTCATTATTTTTTAAAAAAATCAATTTTTTTTATTTTTCTATGATGCATTCAAATTCAAATTATTATTCATGGGATAATTACTCACATGTGAAATATCAAGAACTATAAGTGGATTATAACAATCTAAATGCCTGGTTGGATAGGATTATCAATGCTCTGGATGACTTGGGGAGAAAAATTAAAATCACGTTTGACTATGTTTGAGCACAAATTGAGCAACCCAAGCCTGAACTAGAGCAAGAGCCTGAGCAAGATGTGGAAGAAATTTCCCCACTGGTTTTTGATGTTGAAAAACCTAAGGGGGTAAAAGAGGATGTTCCTGAAGATTAATTCCACCTCTCTCAACTATTTCTGGAGGAGATATATGAAAGATTATTTTCTACTAATTTACAAGAGGGTGATCATGTGAATTTTGAGAAATTTTGGAGTGCATGGGAAGAAATTGAAATGCAACATGATCTCCTAATTCCTTAAAAAGTATAATAGAAACCACCTTTTGTTGGGCAAAAATCCCTCAAGGCATCATTGAAGCTTTTTTGAGGTGATTGTGTTTGTTGACAAAGTGGACATCTGAGTGGTGATTGTTGACAAAGCAAAACAATGACATACAAATTTTTTGACAAAGAGGATATCATGATGGAATGTCGAGTTCAAGAGCTGAGGTCAACGATACATGTTTGATTCAAGAATTTTGACAAAAGGAATGGATGATCTGGAGGTGGTACAAAAAGAACAGATACAATGTGGCACCGTTTTCCAGTGTTTGCCAAATTTTTGGGCCTGAAAATCGACAAATGAAGAAAAGTGTTTTTGGCAAAGGCACTTGCGCGCCGAGGAATTTGAGTATAGGAAACTTGCGTTCCATATGTTTTTCAAGATCAGAAGATCAAAATATGGCTAAGGAAACAGATTCGTGCAAGTTTGGGAGTTGGTCGCGCAAGTGTCTAAAAGGACAGAAGACTTGCGCGTCGAGACTGGGTCGCGCAGGTGACTTGTGCGCTGACGCGCAGGGTGGTCAATTTTCCTATAAATACTGGACCACCCCTCTTCATTCTTTACCAGAGTTCAACACTTTGAGAAATCAGAGCTCCCGTCGTGTAGGTGTGGTGGTCGCGCAAGTGGTGTGTGGGTCGCGCAAGTGAAGTTGCGCGCCGGTGTGATAAGTTGTGCGCCGATTGGCAGTTGTGCACCAACATTGGTTTGGGCATAAAAGGAAGTGAGTCGCGCAGGTTTTGGGTTGAAGAAGGTTGTGTCACACAAGTGTCTGAGGTAGACTTGCGTGCCAGTTGTGACTTGCGCGCCAATACTTGCGCGCCGAGATTGACTTGCGCACCAAGTAAGGTTTATTTCTAATAGTGATTTCCGGGCTGCGTGGAAGTTGGAAGTTTTCCTGATACCTTCAGTGCAAAGAGAGATTCATCTACAGCTGAAAATTGGGCTTCAACAGAGCATCTACTTATAGAGGAATATGCATTCTTTCATGCAAATAAAGAGTCCCACACGTCTATAAACTGTGAGTGGATCCTTTCCGGAGCAGTGATAAAAGGAAGAGGAAGAAGGTGATCCTCTCCACCGGCAGTGAGCCAGAGAGAGAGAAACAGGGAGTGACCCTTGGGAAAGCAGTAAGCTGACCCTAAACTTGTAAAGGCAGTGAGCCTGGGCATAGAAGAGATCTAGCCCGAACATTGTAATCCACAGCTAGTGAAGTTTAGTGGAATTGGTACGACCGGAAACTTGTCGGCGTATGCTCATTGGACGTAGCCCTTTTCGGTGAACCAAGTAAAATTGTTGTTTCTTGTGCATGCTTTACTTTCTATTTACATTTTTCAACAGGAAATGGAGAGAACAGTGTTTTGCTTAACATCGAAACAAGATCCGAATGGGCGTTAATTTTAAATTAGTCATACCCTGATTCACCCCCCCTCTCAGGGTATTCATCCTTGTGGACCTAACACCTTTATACCTCTCTCTTGCCTTGTAAGATGAAGAAACAACCCAAGTTGGAGAATTAGAAGAAATAGTGGAGAATCCTAACTACCTACCTCAATCAAGTGAAGATCGACTCCAAGAGGCACTTATCACAGAAAAATTGATTGAACCGGAAGTAGCTCAGGGAGATGATCCTTTCTTGAACTCTAACTTTTCTGATTTCATTCAATATGATTTGAGTATCACTCCTTATGAATTTGAATTTTCAGATTCGTTCAATCCTTTTATCACCTTGGAAGAAGATGAAGAAGGAGAAATTGCACCTGTTTAGGAACACCTATAGCTCCCTAAGGACATTGATCATATGATTGAGGAAGCCCAATAAACAATAACAGTGGATCTGTATGAAGAACCAAATCTACAATATGCCTACCTTAAAAGGGAATATTTTGAAATTAATATTTCAAATTTAAATTTTGAATCTATCTTTGATTATTATTTTCATGCAGCACATCTGGAGCAACCACTGGATTTTGAAGAAGACGTTGCACAAGTAGCAACTAAAGAGGTGGAGGTTCCATACTTCATCCTACCCTCGACATGCAATCGGTACCTAATTGTGAAGGGGGAATATCTGGTGTACTCTATCAATGGATTCCTCCTCAACAAGAACAAAGAACTGCAAGCTGGTAAGAAAAAAATGTGGTTGTTCGTTTCCTAGAAGATCCACCCACTATCGGATTATGGATAATAGTTGGTACTGCCCTCTAGAGGTAGTAAAAGAATCCTAGCCCCCCTTGGGGGATCATACCAAGACTTATCTTTACTTGATTTCTAGGAATTTAGATTCCAATTTCTTTTAATAGAATTATCTTAGCATGCGTCCCACTCCCTCCTATATTTTTGAGCTTTTATTACATGATCCATTTAATTAATTTAGTAATTCTATTTTGTAGGTTCATGATGGCATAAGGGAATCCCCCCCCCCCAAAAAAAATAAACCAAGATTTATTTCAAAAGGGAGTTCACTTTTAATGTTTAACTTTGAAACTCCTTACATTTTTGTTTTTTTGATTTAAACTGTAATTGAATTCCCACCTTTGAATTATGTTTTACTTGACATATCTAGGAGACATGAGTTTCTTAGGATTCCTGTGATTCCATGTTTTAAATTTCAATGTTAATGAGATTTAATGAGTAAAATGGATAATTGGATGATTAATGTGAAGCATGTATATTGAAATGAGGACTCATTATTTGAATGAATTAGTTGATTCATGTAAATGAAATTTCCCCACCATCTTTTATTATTTGAATTTCTGAAATTCATGTGAATTAATTTATTATTATTAATCATGCCATGTATTATTTTCCAATATCATATTCCCATTCTCAAGAGGATTTCTAGACCAAATATTTCTTATTTTATCTTGAGCATATTTATTGAGTGATCTTGGGACATGCCACCTTCCATAACTTGTATTGAAACTTGTCAAAGCTATGACTATGAAAAAACACATTTGAAATGATTGAGGCACTACTTTGGCTAGACACATATTTACCCGAGACCCAAACTTACATTTATCCTTCGTTATCCCATAGAATCCATGAATTGTCTTATAGGTTTAAGCCACATTACAAGCTAATATTTCCTTACCTACCTACAATTTTAGTATTTTTTCATGGATATTCCAAGTTTAAGTGTGAGAGAAGGGCCTTTTGTGTGTGCTCATTGGGATGTGTATTATTTTTGGGTGGTGTGATGCGTGATTCATCATTTTGGGCAGTGTATTATTAGAAAATTAGACATGATTCATCATTTCATTATGCTTATTTCACTTTATCCGATTCTCCTAAAAAAAGAGAGAAAAAAAATTTGAAAATAAAGATGAGCCTTTCTGGAGATTTACAAAAAAATTCAAAAAAAAAGAAATAAATTAAGTTGTGCCTTTCTAGAGCTTTATTTAAAAAGTGGGAGAACTTGGATGATATCATTATTTATAATCATTTATTGACTAATGTCCCATGCTATAAAAAGGGGGTGGTGTTGTGTTTCACATTCTCAAAGGGATTTGAGTGAGGTTCATCCTATGTTTTCACTTGATTAATCATTCATTGTACATAAGAGTCAAACCTCCTACTTCTAGCCTTAAATTATTTCTATCATTTACCCACCAACCCTAAGCCAAAAAGTCATTTGAACCCTTATTGAAAGGCCTCATGATTTTATGTGCATTTTTTCTTTATAAAGTGTAGAAAGTAGTTCCTTTACAAGCCTATGGATAATGAGAATGTTCTCATGACATGAGTATAAATCCACTTTAATTGTATCATGAGTGATGAGAGAAAAGATTCAAATGAGAGGTAGATCATGATTTGTCATGTTTAATAATAATAAATTTAGAAGCTTGAATGAATGAAAGGAGAAGCTCCATAATTTTTCAAAGGGGAAAAGTAAAATGCATGAATTCATTGTTTCTTTGAAAAATGGAAAATTAAATTGATATTTTTTTGTAACTTGAAAATTTTATTGGACATTGATAATTTTTTGGTTTTATTGCATTGAAATTTAAATATTGGTAATATTGGGGCCCTTTGAATTCCATGTTGAGATTTTATGCTTGAGGACAAGCATAGTTTAAGTGTGGGAGAATTTATAGAGATAATATTTTCATCATTTTTTATATATAATTCAATGATTTGATCACTAATAATTTTTAGATTTGTGTTATTTACATCAATTTTGGATTTATAGGCTGTTTTGAGCTTAAATATGAAAGATGATTAATTTGGAAATATTGACAGATTTTAATCACTTTGATAATTCGTGCATATCTTTTAAAATTTAAATCCAATTTATGTGATTTATTTTTTATTGGATTCCTATAGTTATTTTCTTTATCTTTGTCTTCAGGACCAGGGTTTAAGTCGGTCATCCAAGGGTCCTAAAAATTCAATCAAGTTGGAAGATTATTCTGGATGACTGCGTGGACCCCACATCAATGGATTGGTCATAAATCGGTCACAATACATCCAATTTGGGTGATTTCAATTGGAATGGAAAAAAATTAAATGGGACGTTCTTCAATTGAATATTATGAAGATTTATATTCATTAAGGCGGCCCATGAATGCTCAACGTTTGGGGCAAGAAAAAGGAAACATTCAGTCAGAATAACATCTCGAAGTTAATTAGCCATATCTATTACTAAAGAGTGATGATAAAGCTGAATTTTTTTTTAGAGGCGTAAAATATATTTTAAAACATCTTTCATGAAGACACCATGCCAAAATATGGCCATTAAAGTGGCATACCAGGATCAAACCTTTGGTGGACAGAATCTGTAGGAAATCTTAAACCGAGATTTTGAAGATCTGAAATTTGAAGACCCAAGGATGGCATCCCTTGGCCTATATAAGGATAAGTTCACCCATGATGAAGAAGTATTTTGACACCGACATTGGAGAGGATGCCAAGGGAAGTGCTGCTAACTTAGGAATTTTCTTTTCTTTTCTTTTTAATTTAGTTTTCTTTTCTAATGTAATGAATTTTCATATTTTTAATTCAAGTGTTTCTATATTCTTACATCTCTATTTATCTTCCAACCCTAATATAATTATTCTATTTTCTTATTCTTCTATCCATCATGACCTATTATCATAAAAAATGAGTGGCTAACCTGAGTCTTGTCCCTAGGGTATGTTTCACAGTGTTCTTTATTATTGCACTTCAAATTCAAAATGTTTTAAATCTATTTGTGGTGTAGGAGGGAATATTGCATGGGTGATGTGGTCATCCACCATGACACTATTACTAAATCCATTTATTTTCCTTGATTAATTAATTTTACCTCTCTTATCTTAGGCAAAACCTTCATATGGTGGAGTTGTGGTTTCCATAAGGGATGAAACAGCATCCGGTGGAGCCAAGACTTTTTGGGATTACATTCTCGGTTGAGGTGTTATTCTATTTGACTATTGGAGAAGGTGTGGTTTAGTGTGTTGGACACATACTAAAATCACACACTAAATAAATAAATGGAAAGTAATTCATTAATGAGGTTTCAATAAATGAATTATCAAATGGAATTTAATAAATAAATAAATAATGAATGAACTCGTGTTATCCAACCCTAGGACCAAGTTCTTTCTTCACTAATTATGTTCTATAATTGCATGTTAGTATAAGTTTTAACTTTTAATTTGAATTTTAAATTTCATTTCATTCTTAGATTAATTAGAATCAATAAAAATAATTAGTTTAGGTGATATAGATTAAGTGGGTAAACAACTGAGAAAGATCCTCAAGTGAGACAACCCTGGTCAGCCTATGTGCTACATTAAGAGAATAAATTTGATTTTTCCATGCCCTACAACATGCCTGTGTCAGTCTGCAACTTTAGTTGTAGTTCAGGAGTCTATTTTTGAGACTGCTCATCTAAATCCTCCAAAATTTTCTCTAGAGGTGTTCAGACCAACTGTTACCTGGGATCCACATACTCCTTTACATGATTGGTTCTATCCCTTTAGTATGAATCCTATAGAAGTTGTCCAACATCTCTTATTGATTATCATCAAATATCCTCCCTCCATTCCTATATTCCCTGCAACCACTACCTAAACCTCAACTTCTACCTTTGCGTCCCCTTCCTCTAATAAGGGAAAGGCTCTTATTGATCCTCATACCTAGGTTGAGAGTGTTTTGAGATTATAATTTTTCCTTTGATAGGTACTTTCTTGTATCTTTATTTTTCGGATAAAATAGATTCAATTTTGACTTTAATGTAATTCCTATAATTATTCATCATTTTCTTACTTAGTTCCCTTTATTATTTCTTATTTTCACCTTTTGATAATCCCAAAAGGGGGGGAATTCATATGAAATTTATTTGAAAAAACTAATTATGATCTTTTTCTATTATTTTTTTGTTATTCTTTGCTATCATACCTTTGATGCCTATTTTTATTTAATATCCATGTTATCCTTTGATAAATTTTTTATTTATTTTCTTTAATGTTTTAAAAATTATGTTCAAACTCTCAAATTATCTTTTTAAAGTGTTAAATAGATATCATTACTTTTTCAAATACATATATTTTATGCCAAAGTTTCTTTAATAGATGGTTTCTAAAATTCCATGATTTGTGATCATCAAGAAGGAGGATATTTTTGAAACCTTATTATTTTAATGCTCACAAATCAAGTTAATTATGTTTTTAATGGATTTACTATTTTATGATATTATTTTATAATATAAGGTAATTTGGGGAAAATTTGGCTAAGGGTTGAAAATACCTACCACCAGACTTGAGTCACCGTCACGAATGAGTCACTAATGAAAAAGAATCGCCGCTAAGAATGAATCACCATCAATATTGACTCACCCTTGATCACGAGTCACTACCAGATGACCTAATATCATTCAATTCACAATTGAGATGAGTCAACATTGAGACGAGTCACCACTGAGATGAGTCATCGGTGAGATGAGTAACCACTTAGACGAGTCACCATTGAGCATGAGTCAACACTAAAGATAACCTACCATTAGGAATGAATCACCATTGTGCATGACCAACCATCATATAACCTACCTCCAGCCTGAATCACCATTGGCCTGAATCCCCTCCAGACATGGTTCGTCATCACTGTTCTGGGATACTTGAATTTAATGATCCCAGCGGCTATATTAACACATTTAATGAAAATATTTATTTTATGATTGTATTCTTAACTATTATAGGAAAAATTAAAGTATGATTTCAGAGCTTAGTATGAGGATACAGAGGATCATAATTATTTTTCTTCAAATGGACCCTCCTTTATACAATGCTTTATATTCAAGAAGCTTCTCTCATGCGACTAGGTGACGCGTGTATTGTCCAAGAGAAAATCCGTAATTTCTGAATTCTAGAAGATTCATTCTAAGAGAAATTACACAAAGAATTATTATCTTCATTTAAACTGTGAAATAGTGGAGTCCACTAAATATACAAATCCTTTTTTACATTCAGAACAAAGATATTTTACAACGTTCTTTTTAATGAAAATTTGTAATAAATAACTCAAGGTTCTCTCCAATCTACTTTCGAGGAGTCTCAAGATTCTGGAACACATCATATCGAGAAGCACTTTTTTTCTCTATCTTTATACTCACTCTTTCTCTTTTTTTCCTCTATATATTGAGTAGTGTATCATTTATCTTGTTTACTAACACACACTATCTCCTACACATAACTGGAGAATACTAGATATTCTCTCAACTCACTTTTTATTTTTATATCCACTATGTTTTTGGAATAGTTCCTTGTGTGACCTATGTTTATTTTATTCCCAAATTTATTAAGGAATATGCACCTGCATGGCCTGGGTAGATTATATATTGTTTTGTATATATCTGATTTAGTTTTTGGATTGGATTATATTTTTATAATCTACTTGGCAGTGCGAAATTTCCAAGTGGATGGGATTAGGTCTCGGCATGAGACTAAAACTATTTTTATTTCTCTATGTATTTTTATTTTTATTCATCCATTTAAAAAGCTTTAAAACTATATTTATTTTTAACTATAAACAAAACCTACTTTTATTGTTAATCTTAACCAGTGTTTCTATAAGTATTTGATTAAGTAAATTGATTTAAAAAGTTAAAGTAAAATTCATTTGGTTTTAAATGAGAAAAAATAAAGCTTCAAGAAATCTTTTTAAAATATCAAAATTATATTAAATAATTTGATTAAATGAGAAATTTGATTTTAAATCGGGGGATTTTATTTAAACATTATTTTAACAGATATTTTTATCAAGAACTCAATTCACCCCCACCCCCTATTGAGCTTCTAAATATGACCAATAAAACACTCTTAAAATATTATTTACTACCTTAATAAAATATAAATTGTATTTTTATGTTTATATAATAATAATAATATACTAAAATAATTAATTTCTTAAGCATACCCACCTATTGAATATAGCATATTCTTTTTTGGGTCGGTTTAACCATCAACATGAACAATGCTATAAATTTTTATCAAGGATAACTAAGGAAACCTGTAACACCCTGACCCCAGTTACCTAGAGTCGGTGCATTATTACATAACATTGGAATGATCACAAGAAAGATCAAATCTCAAAAGAACGATTGGTTTAGTAGCCTTGGAAACACTAGATATATTCATAAGTCTTACATTACATCATAAAGTGAAAAACTACTACAACAACATATTGTCTCCATATTCCACACTCATATCCCCACATAATATCCCTGCAGGTCATTCATAATTTACCTCTTCACTTCCTGGGAAAAATAAAACATAGAAAAGGGGTGAGCTCAAATTCCCAGTAAGGCTAACAATATAGAGGAAACTTTCATAAATAAGAATAAATATCTAAGGCAATGTATAACTAAAACAAAAGCCTTTTAAACTTGAACTTCAACATAGTATAGAAAAAGTAAAATGAAATAATCCCATTTACTTATTCACATGGATATTCTACTAATCGAATAATCACATGAAATATCAATAACCACTTTCATAATGATGGAATGCATAATGCCAGACTATCATAACCACATAGCCAAGGCCTCGTGCCAAGACTGCAAATAAGATTTTGTCAAGGCCTTGTTCCAAGACACTAGTTTGTCTCATGAGACCTACCGATGCATCGAGGAGCTATAGCGGGCTCCACCCGTCACATATTAAGTCCAATGCATTCCCATATGAAAAGGTTTAAACATAACATAAACATTCGTATTAAAACTAGCATACGAAATGTCAATACTTTCACCATAAACTATGAACGGTATAAAAATAGAACATCCATAGTAAAACATATCACAAAACCTTCAATACAATATGGAAGTTTTGTATCATAATAAATCAACTTCAAATAAGTGTAAAATCCATCAAAGGATGTTGACATAGATGAAATCAAAACTCTTTTTGGAGAAATATCTCTTTCTATTTTGAAATCATTTAAGAGTAATATATTTATGAAATAAAACATTTTCTTTGAAAATATTCTTATAAGATTGTAAGGGAAGCTTCGACGATTTTATAATGGCGTAAAATAACCGCACCCTCCGTATAAGTTAAAAAAACATTCTTACCTTAATTCTGTCGAAAAGGTTAAAAAGTACCTTATTTGGAAAACGACGGAAATATTCCTTTATAAACCACTTATAAAAAGTAAAACAAGGGTATAAATGACTTTAACCCATATTCTTGTAAATAGTAAAAATGTTTTGAAATACATTTTTAAGAAACATGGATGTGGATGATAAAGAGATCCTAGTAGATTATTACGTATAAACAACCTCGGATAATGAAGAGATTGTGAAATAAACTCTTACCTTGTACTTTTCCTTGGTTGGGGTAGGTTAACCTCCTGTATAATGGTGAAATAATTTTTATTAAATTATACAAGAATCATATACATTCATATGATATCATATATGATCTTTTAACATTGATTTGTTAATAATATCTTAGTATTATCGTTGTTTCGGGTGTTAACTTACTCATTTTATTTTATATGTTTTGTTACATAAGCCATGTTTGTCATGGATAGGTTGTATATTATTCATATACAGAATGATATCAAGTCCTTAAACATCATTTTTAAATCATCAAATGATAATTATACTTGAATGGATACGATGGAGAATGAATCTCATCGCGTTCATGGAGACGGTAGTCCGTACGTACGCACGAGCGAAAATATCATTCTTTTGATATTAAAATATTATATAAATGGATGTTATATCATATATAAATAATAATTAACATGTTATATTTATTATTTACATGAGTTACACATCATTATTATACCCATCCAAATAATAATATATTGAATAACAATTACACCACGACGTGGAGACGGTAAGCCGTACGTACGCACGTATGGTGACATGTTATTCAAAGGGTGGATAGAATACTGAATATGGTTTTACCATATTTATAATAACATCACATTATATATATGATACTAGAGTTATTATTTTAGAATGGTAACAACAAAGGAAGAAGAAGTGGAAGAAGAAAGGAACTTGGAAAAGGGTGGTGAAATCATTACCTTTTCTTCGGGTTCTTCATTTTGATTTGATCAAAAGGGATCCTTAGGTTGGATTTATGATCAAACTAAGGCCTCTAGGTTGTATTGAGGGATGTTGGGAGATTATTTGGGCAGAGTTTGTCCGAACCAAAATGCTTTGAAGGTGTGAAGAAATGAGAAGGAGGAGTGCCCTTTTATAAGAGGGGTGAGGGGCACCTTTGGAAAAGCTAGAAATATTAATTTATAATAAATTCATATTCGGTTTATAAAGGCTCAAAAGTAGAATATTTAAATTTTAAGGTGGGGATGGGTCGAAAAACACTCAACCAATAGAATTTAGACATGTTTGGGTACTTATATTAACCTTATATTTAAGTATTAACTCTAAGTTAATTAGTTTCACTTTTACAATGTCTCTTTGTATTTTTATATTATATGGTTAATAAACTTACTATATACATCCAAGAGACCCCCAAGTGGTCCATTAATGATATAAATATCATGATATAAGTCTCTTTGCCGAACCTTAGATTTTTAGAAATTTAATATCAATTAATAATATAATATTTGTTTTAAAAACTCTTTTATGTCAATTTTGACACTATTCAATAGTTGATTTTTGTGAAACTCATAACAGAATTATTACTTCAAACAAAGTTAATTAAATCAATCCTAATATTTTATATTATCCTATAAAATTATTTTAATTCATTAAAAGTCTCAAATTATATTTATTTGGGTATTTATAATATCAATTATTTTAAATTTTCACTATTATGGTAATTACTGCATCATCATTGTGTCATAAATAAAATAAATTATGTAATCTCTAAAAATTATAAATAAGATATCATTATTTAGGAAATAGTTTTATCTTTCTAATGAATATTTATAGTCTAAAATCCAATATATAGAACCTTATTTAAAAATTATTTTTCTAAAAGATATATGCTTATGTCATTTTTGTACTTATTTTAACTTAATTAAAATTAAGTGTCCCTATCACCTACAAGTGGCTCCATGGGGTCCCAAAATCGACCCAAATATGCCTATGGTCGAACATGTATCAACCAATGAGGCTAGGACACGTTTTAGGGTAATTTAGTATTATTATAATATTATTTTTTAACCCTTATTTACCGGATTTACCCTTTAACCATGATAAATAAAATATTTACCGAAGTAATTATTCAAAATGTCTAAAAATAAAAGTTACCTATTTACACAATTTGAACATCCTGATTCCAAATATGGAATCCATTTTTCCAAATTCAACATACAGAAGTGGAAGAAATTAATTTAAAATTAATTCCCGTTGTTAAAACAAAAAGCGTGTTTTTAAGAGATAATAACTATCAAAAGATTGACACTTGTTTATGTCTGGTTTAATTGTAAAATTATGTCCAATGACCAACATTGAATTAAATGGTAAAAATATATTCTGAATATACTTTAAAACCACTCAAATTCATAATTTATTACTATTAATTATTTTGATTAAAAAAGTTTTTTTTAATTACAATTTAGTAATTTTCACTATTCATCAAAATATTAAAGTTATCCGAAAAGTACCAAAATTTCACCTTAGGCTAAATTCGATATTCCGAATCAAAAAATGAAGTCCATTTTGAAATATAAAATATATATAATTTCAAAAATTAGGTATTACTATTCATAACAGCTAGTTTGATTGGTTATGGTGTGTTAGAACTCGGTGTTGCGTACAACACACGCTATCAGATTATTCAAAGAGAAGCGTACCATAGAATCTTGGGGTGTTACATTCTCACCTCCTTCAAATAATTTCGTCCTCGAAATTTCTAGAATACTTATCACATGAAAAGACTCGGGTGGTTCTTCATCATAAGTTCCTCGGGTTCCCACGTTGCATCTTCCATCTTATGGTTTCTCCACAAAACTTTTACCAGACGCGTCATCCGGTTTCTCAGTACTTGTTCTCTCGTATCAAGAATCCTGACGGGCTCTTCGCAATAAGACAGATCGGGTTCCAGTTCTAACTCCTCATAGGTGAGTACATGCGTTGGGTTAGGCATGTATTTCCTCAATAGAGATACGTGGAACACATCGTGAACTTTGGAGAGACTTGGCGGCATTGCCAATCGGTAAGCTACAGCCCCAATTCGTTCTAGAATTTCGAAAGGTCCGATGTACCTGGGACTCAATTTACCTTTCTTACCAAAACATATGACTCCCTTCCATGGAGATACCTTCAGGAAAACATGATCACCGACTTGAAATTCCAAATCCTTCCTTCGATTATCGACATAGCTCTTCTGCCTACTTTGAGCTGCTTTGATGTGATTTTGGATTAACTTCACCTTTTCTATCATTTCCTCCACCAGTTCTAGACCTACAAGTTTTCTTTCACCAACGTCATCCCAACAGGTTGGTGTGAGACATCTCTTTCCATATAACGCTTCAAATGGTGCCATCTAAATACTCGAATGGAAGCTATTGTTATAGGAAAATTCTACCAGAGGTAAATACTGATCCCACATACCCTGAAAGTCAAGTGAGCAGGATCTCAACATGTCTTCTAAGGTTTTAATAGTCCGTTCTGATTGTCCGTCTGTCTGAGGGTGGTAGGCAGTGCTCAAATGAAGTTCAGTATCCAGGGATTTCTGAAGACTTTTCCATAATCTTGAAGTAAAACGGGGATCACGATCAGAAACAATCGATAGGGGTACTCCATGAAGTCTCACAACTTCATTAATATATAGTCTTGTTATACGTTCCAGTGGTAGATCTTCTCTTATAGCAAGAAAATGTGCTGACTTGGTAAGACGATCAACAATAACCCATATTGAATCATTCCTTCTAGGAGTCTTTGGTAGCCCCATGACAAAGTCCATCGTAATATTGTCCCATTTCCACTCCGGTATGGGAAGAGGTTGCATGACTCCTCCAGGGTGTTGCCTTACAGCTTTCACTTGTTGACAAACCATACATCTTGACAAAAAATAAGCAATCTCCCTCTTCATATTGTCCCACCAAATATTTTCCTTCAAATCTCTATACATTTTGGTGATCCCAGGGTGTATAGAGAAATTGGAACTATGAGCATCATCCAAAAATTCCCTTTTTAGATCAGGTATATCGGGAACACAAAGTCTCTTCCCGAATTTCAAAATTCCATCTTCATACACAAAGTCTCTCAGTCTCCCATCATTCACAGCTTTAATCTTCTTATGAAATTCTTCATCATCGGTCTGAAAACTCTTAATACTTTCTAGAAAAGATGGTTTGGCAACCATTTGAAAAATAATTGATGTTTCTCCTTCCCTGGTTATTCCCATGTCCATCTTCACTAGATCCATGAAAATTGAATCCCTTTAAATTCTCATATTGTTCAAAACTCCATGATCTTTTCTGCTCAAAGCATCTGCCACCTTGTTTGCCTTCCCCAGGTGGTAGTGTATCGTACAATCATAATCCTTGAGCAATTCAAGCCATCTCCTTTGCCTCATGTTGAGTTCTTTTTGTGAGAAAATATACTTCAAACTCTTGTGATCAGTATAAATCTGACATTTTTCACCATAGAGGTAGTGCCTCCATATCTTCAAAGAAAAGATCACAGTTGCTAACTTGAGATCATGAGTAGGATAGTTTTGTTCATGAATTTTCAACTGTCGTGATGCATAGGCAATAACTCTATCATTCTGCAAAAGGACACAACCAAGTCCATTCTTCGATGCATCACTATAAATAACGAACCCATCATTCCTCGATGGTAGAGTCAATATAGAAGCATTGACTAATATTATCTTCAGTTCTTCGAAACATTCTTCACACTATTTTGTCCAAACAAATTTAACCCCTTTACTTGTGAGCTTCGTTAATGGGTTAGCCAATCGGGAAAAATTCTGGACGAAACATCGATAATAACCTGCCAAACCAATAAAACTACGTACCTCAGTTATACTCATAGGTGCTGGCCATTCTTGGATTGCCTTGGTCTTAGAAGGATCAATAGAGATTCCATATTTAGAGACAATATGGCCAAGAAAAGAAATCTCATGAATCCAGAATTCACACTTGCTAAACTTTCCATATAATTCATGTCTTCTCAGAGTCTTCAGGATAATGCGCAAGTGATTTTCATGATCTTCGTAGTTTTTGGAGTATACCAAGATATCATCAAAAAATACCACCACAAATTCATCGAGATACTCCTTGAAAACTCTATTCATCAGATCCATGAATACAGAGGGTGCATTAGTCAATCCAAAAGGCATTACAGTAAACTCATAATGCCCGTACCTGGTTTGAAATGCTGTCTTTGGAATGTCTTCCTTCTTCACACACAACTGATGGTATCCAGATCGAAGGTCAATCTTTGAAAAGTATTGATCTCCATGCAGTTGGTCAAATAAATTATCAATGCATGGTAGGGGATACTTGTTCTTTATTGTTATAGCATTGATCTCCCTGTAGTCGATACATAACCTCATAGATCCGTCTTTCTTTTTAACAAAAAGAGCAGGGGCTCCCCATGGAGAAACACTAGGGTGAATAAATCCCTTATTACTCAATTCCTCTAGTTTTTTCTTTAGTTAAACTAATTCTACAGTGGCAATTCTATAAGGGGTCTTTGATATAGGCCTTGATCCAGGAATTAAATCAATGGAAAACTCAACTTCTCGTTCTGGAGGATGTCCAGGTAAATCTTCCGGAAATACATCTACAAATTCTTTCACAACAGGTACATCCTCTATTTGAACATTCCTTTCCTCACCCACAGTTATTTCATTCTCTTCCTCCCCAATAATTTAATTTAGTTGAGCTACTGGGGGTGGATCTAAATAAGAATTAGGTGGTGACGATTCTGCTCTAAAGATAAGGTGTTCCTTATCATCATCATCAAGAATCGTAACCTATTTCTTCTTACAATAAATCTTCGCATCATAGTCCGAAAGCCAGTCCATACCGATGATTATATCAAACTCAATCATAGGTATGATGACGAGATCAGAAGATAAAGAACATTTATGTGCTCTAATGAGGATTGATTCACAAAACTTTGTTAAAATGATACTTCCCTTAGGAGTTTTAACTAACAAATCCCTTGTTAAATCAAATTGGAAATATCTAATTTTCTTAGCAAACTGGGAAGATATGAAACAATACGATGATCCAGAATCAAATAATTCATTTTCTAAACTTGAGTAAACCATTAAATTACCTGCCACCACATCTTTCGGAGCTTCTACCTCAGTAGTAGTGATAGCATAAGCTTGGACTTGATCCCTTGGCCTTTTCTGAGGTAAGTTCTCCTGACGCTTAGGACATTCATTTGCATAATGCCCCATCTCGCTGCAATTGTAGCACTGAACATTGGTAACTTCCTTCTTCCCCTTGCAATCACAAGCTTGGTGGCCTTTTCACCACACTTGTAACAGACTCCCATTCCCTTCAAGCAAGTACCAGGGTGTTTCTTCCCACATTTACCACAGGATGGATATTCAACCTTTCCCTTCTTCCCCTTATTTCCATTCCCAGATTGATCAGCAGGTATCTTCTTCTCTTGCTTTGCTTTAAAGTCATAAGACTTAGAGAATTCCTTTTCGGTCTTGATAGCACATGAGACAATGTCTTCGTACGATGAAAAGGATTGTGAGACTAATGCTCGACGGAGAAATGGTTTTAACCCATCAAAGAAACGATCAATATTACTTCTTGGGTTACGTATATAATCTCCAACATACCTTGCTAACCTTGTAAAGTTAGCCTCATACTTTGTGACATTCTCATCCTCCTTTTGTCTCAGACTCAGAAACTGCCTTTCCATATCTGCTCGATGGCCGCGAGGAAAGTATTTTTCTAAAAACAGATCTTTGAACTCCCTCCATTACATATTTGATACTTCATCATCTTCATTCGTATTTTGAATCAATGACCACCATTGATCAGCATCTCCAGTGAGGCGGTAAAATGCCATGATAACTTTTTCCCTTTCACTACTCCCCAAAGCCTGAAATATTTTCTCTAGGGAAAATATCCATTTCTCAGCTACTAAGGTATTTGTACTCCCATTGAACGTTGGTGGTTGTTTCCTCATGAATCGATCTAACATTGATCCTCCACGTTGCGGATCAGGGTGCTCCATACGGGTAAGGTTATTATTCATAACCTGAGTGAGTTGTCCCAGTACGGTGATTAGCTGATCGGCACCAGTTGCATCACCAGCTCCACTATAATTATATTGAGCAGGAGGGAAATCCCTACATGGAGTTCGTGCATTGATACGGTTTCCATTTCTTCCACTAGGCACCATTTCTAAGCAATGGCATAAAATAGATCAGTTTGTGAATCAAAATACATAATCCCATACTTATAAAACACTTAACATAAATTGAACTATTTATGGATATAATCCATAATCATAAGAATGTTTTCTTTGAGGAAGTATATACTCATAAACCCTTCATAATTATTTGTAAAGAAAATGAGAGTTATCCTAAGCATATCCCCCGGGAGTGTCATAACCAAGAGTGCAGCAAATCCCGTTGTCGTGCACCAGTTCCCGTTCGAGTCTAGCTCAAAGCGGTGTTTTCGGGTTTTACCCCTAGGTACATCTGTGCCAGAGCCACCTCTACCTGCTCGTATCCAGATAGGGGTGTATTGCTCGGAAAACTCACAAAATCTCTACAATACCAAAATTCTAGGAAGTTCTTCTATACTAATCCTCAAAGTTCATCGTAGGTCTACGTTCTCTAATCAGAGTTTATCTAAATCTAGATTCCAAGGTTTGTACTAAAATTCCTCTGATACCAACTATAACTCCCCGAACCTAGTTACCTAGAGTCAGTGCATTATTACATAACATTGGCATGATCACAAGAAAGATCAAATCTCGAAAGGCCGATTGGTTTAGTAGCCTTGGAAATACTAGATATATTCATAAGTCTTACATTACATCATAAAGTGAAAAACTACAACAATAACATATTGTCTCCATATTCCACACTCATATCCCCACATAATATCCCTGCAGGTCATTCATAATTTACCTCTTCACTTCCTGGAAAAAATAAAACATAGAAAAGGGGTGAGCTCAAATTCCCAGTAAGGATAACAATATAACGAAAACTTTCATAAATAAGAATAAATATTTAAGGCAATGTATAACTAAAACAAAAGCCTTTTAAACTTGAACTTAAACATAGTATGGAAAAATTAAAATGAAATAATTCCATTTACTTATTCACATGGATATTCTACTAATCGAATAATCACATGCAATATCAATAACCACTTTCATAATTATGGAATGCATAATGCCAGATTATCATAACCACATAGCCAAGGCCTCGTGCCAAGACTACAAATAAGATTTTTTCAAGGCCTTGTGCGAAGACACTAGTTTGTCTCATGAGACCTACTGATGCATCGAGGAGCTATAGCGGGCTCCACCCATCACATATTAAGTCCAGTGCATTCCCATATGAAAAGGTTTAAACATAACATAAACATTCGTATTAAAACTAGCATACGAAATGTCAATACTTTCACCATAAACTATGAACGGTATAAAAATAGCACATCCATAGTCAAACATATCACAAAACCTTCAATACAATATAGAAGTTTTGTATCATAATAAATCAACTTCAAATAAGCGTAAAATCCATCAAAGGATGTTGACATAGATGAAATCAAAACTCTTTTTAGACAAATATCTCTTTCTATTTTGAAATCATTTAAGAGTCATATATTTATGAAATAAAACATTTTCTTTGAAAATATTCTTATAATCTTGTAAGGGAAGCTTCGACGATTTTATAACGGCGTAAAATAATCGCACCCACCATATAAGTTAAAAAAACATTCTTACCTTAATTCTGTCGAAAAGGTTAAAAAGCACCTTGTTTAGAAAACAACGGAAAGATTACTTTATAAACCACTTATAAAAAGTCAAACAAGGGTATAAATGACTTTAACCCATATTCTTGTAAATAGTAAAAATGTTTTGAAATACATTTTTAAGAAACATGGATGTGTATGATAAAGAGATCTCAGTAGATTATTACGTATAAACAACCTCGGATAATGAAGAGATTGTGAAATAAACCCTTACCTTGTACTTTTCCTTGGTTGGGGTAGGTTAACCTCCTCTATAATGGTGAAATAATTGTTATTAAATTATACAAGAATCATATACATTCATATGATATCATATATGATCTTTTAATATTGATTTGTTAATAATATCTTAGTATTATCGTTGTTTCGGGTGTTAACTTACTCGTTTTCTTATATATGTTTTGTTACATAAGCCATGTTTGTCATGGATAGGTTGTATATTATTCATATACAGAATGATATCAAGTCCTTAAACATCATTTTTAAATCATTAAATGATCATTATACTTGAATGGATACGATGGAGAATAAATCTCATCGCGTTCGTGGAGACGGTAGTCCGTACGTACGCACGAGCGACAATATCATTCTTTTGATATTAAAATAATATATAAATGGATGGTATATTATATATACAGAATCATTAACATGTTATATTTATTATTTACATGAGTTACACATCATTATTATACCCATCCGAATAATAATATAGTGAATAACAATTACACCACGACGTGGAGACGGTAAGCCGTACGTACGCACGTATGGTGACATGTTATTAAAAGGGTGGATAGAATACTGAATATGGTTATACCATATTTATAATAACATCACAGTATATATATGATATTGGAGTTATTATTTTAGAATGGTAACAACAAAGGAAGAAGAAGTGGAAGAAGAAAGGAACTTGGAAAAGGGTGGTGAAATCATTACCTCTTCTTCGGGTTCTTCCTTTTGATTTGATCAAAAGGGATCCTTAGGTTGGATTTATGATCAAAATAAGGCCTCTAGGTTGTATTTATGGATGTTGGGAGTGTATTTGGGCAGAGTTTGGCCAAACCAAAAGGCTTTTAAGGTGTGAAGAAATGAGAAGGAGGAGTGCCCTTTTATAAGAGGGGTGAGGGGTACCTTTGGAAAAGCTAGAAATATTAATTTATAATAAATTCATATTCGGTTTCTAAATTCTCCAAAGTGGATTATTTAAATTTTAAGGTGGGTATGGTTCGGAAACCACTCAACCAATATAATTTAGATAGGTTTGGGAACTTATATCAACCTTATCTTTAAGTATTAACTCTAAGTTAATTAGTTTCACTTTTACAATGTCTCTTTGTATTTTTATATTATATGGTTAATAAACAAACTATATACATCCAAGCGACCCCCAAGTGGTCCATTAATGATATAACTATCATGATATAAGTCTCTTGGCCTAACCTTAGCTTTTTAGGAATTTAATATCAATTAATAATATAATATTTGTTTTAAAAACTCTTTTATGTCAATTTTGACACTATTCAATAGTTTATTTTTGTGAAACTCATAACAGAATTATTACTTAGAACAAAGTTAATTAAATCAATCCTAATATGTCATATTATCCTATAAAATTATTGTAATTCATTAAAAGTCTCAAATTATATTTATTTGAGTATTTATAATATTAATTATTTTAAATTTTCACTATTATGGTAATTACTACATCATCATTGTGTCATAAATAAATTAAATTATGTAATATATAAAAATTATAAATAAGATATAATTATGTATGAAATATTTTTATCTTTCTAATGAATATTTATAGTCGAAAATACAATATATATAACCCTATGTAAAAATTGTTTTTCTAAAAGATATATGCTTATGTCATTTTTGTACTTATTTTAACTTAATTAAAATTAAGTGTCCCTATCACCTACAAGTGGCTCCATGGGGTCCCAAAATCGACCCAAATATGACTATGGTCGAACATGTATCAACCAATGAGGCTAGGACACGTTTTAGGGTAATTTAGTATTATTATAATATTATTTTTTAACCCTTATTTACCGGATTTACCCTTTAACCATGGTAAATAAAATATTTACCGAAATAATTATTCAAAATGTCTAAAAATAAAAGTTACCTATTTACACAATTTGAAAATCCTGATTCCAAATATGTAATCTATTTTTCCAAATTCAACACACAGAAGTGGAAGAAATTAATTTAAAATTAATTCCCGTTGTTAAAACAAAAAGCGTGTTTTTAAGAGATAATAACTATCAAAAGATTGACACTTGTTTATGTCCGGTTTAATTGTAAAATTATGTCCAATGACCAAAATTGAATTAAATGGTAAAAATATATTCTGAATATACTTTAAAACCACTCAAATTCATAATTTATCACTATTAATTATTTTGATTAAAAAAGTTGTTTTTAATTAAAATTTAGTAATTTTCACTATTCATCAAAATATTAAAGTTATCCGAAAAGTACCAAAATTTCACCTTAGGCTAAATTCGATATTCTGAATCCAAAAATGAAGTGCATTTTGAAATATAAAATATATATAATTTCAAAAAGTAGGTATTACTATTCATAACGACTAGTTTGATTGGTTATGGTGTGTTAGAACTCGGTGCTGCGTACAACACATGCTATCACATTATTCAAAGAGAAGCGTACCGTAGAAGTTTGGGGTGTTACAAAACCCAATTAATGGTGATATTGGACAATAATATGTAAATAATTATTATTTTTTGTTTAATTTTAATTGTAATATATAACCTATAATTAAGATACCACCACCTCATTCGTTAAAATTATTGAAACAAGCACATCACATACCTCATCATCTAGAATAATAACTAAAAACATATGAAATAAAATTATAAATTTATAAATCATTATAAAACATATATTATAGTACCTATTATGATATTTTAATGATGAACTTCTAATCCAAAAAAATAATAATCGACAGTTCCATTAAAAAGCTAATACAAAACTATAAGGCCCTAGCCTTAAACCTTACTTAAAATTGAATTAAATGAATAATTCACATTGAGGATCTTTTCAGGTTTAGAGTTTTAGAGAATTAGGACATAACTATTACATCTCAAAAGATTACAAAGTAGTCTCTTCTACTAAATTTTCATAAAATAAAAACTCTTAAAAAGAGACATGTCTAGTTTCATGTTTTAGGTAGCATGACCTTCCCTTGATCCCATCCTTGACCCTATTCCATGCTAAGTCCTGTGAAAAACATTTCAAAAACTTGGGATGAGCATAAAAACTCAGTAAGGGATACACAAAGAATAAAAACTGTTAGTTTATCAAAACAAAAAGTAAACCATGTATACTTTATCAAAGTAATACTTTTCACCTTTATGAAGTAGTAAAAACTCTTCAATGAATAAAATATCATTACTTACCTTTTTGTAACCAAAGGATTACCATAAAACCCATATAGAGAACACATAACATATATCAAGGTAACTTGGGACATAAACATACTTAAGTGGAATAACCATACGGTAGACTCCCACACATATCACTTAATGGAATAGCCATATGGCCAATTTCCATCCATACTTAATGGAATAGCCATACGGCCGACTTCCATACCCAATGCATTGGAGGTTATAACGTAACCACCCGTCCTGGTATTCACGGCACCACCCGTCATATGGTTTATCACGTAACCACCCATAAAATGTCCAAGTACCATCATTACAGATAAAATATTGAAAATATAAACCTTTCAATAACAACATTTCATTTTCAATCACAATAAGTAATTCCAAGATATTGAATTAATCAATCTACTTTCAAAAACCATTTAAAAGAGATTTTTGAATCAAAGTGTCCCATACCACTTTGAAGCTTTTAATGAAATTATAATTTTAATACATTAATGTAGATATAAATAAATACTGAAAACCATTTTGAAAACATGGACATTAAAGATAAAGATTTAGAATAATGAATCTTTAAAACATTTAAAACAGTATTTTTGTTAAAGAGTTTTTAACAAAATGAGAGACTCTTGAATACAAAAAAAATTGCAGAATAACATTTAATCAGAAATTTATAATATCATGAGAATAAAGTTATTCATGATATAATATGTCAAAGGACAATATAAACTATATAAGAGTGAATTGGTGCATAACAACAATGAAGTATCAATGGAAATGTAAATTGACAGGAAATCCATTATAAAGATGGTATCCTTAAATTAAGGATAAATCTATCAAATAATTATGTGTGAGAAATATAAATACACCCAATATAAGTGGATATTAAGTGTGAAACAATAAGAGGTCATTCACACATATTCATAGGATGACATGTTCAAGAAGTACAAGTTGAACCCAATGAAATCGAAATTGGGTTAAGACGTTCATTTGTAAAAATTCGACAGCATAACGACGTCACTTCAAAATTCAGAAAATTAGTCGATGAGAGAGTGAATGGTATATCATCACATGGACATAAAATTTACATCAATAAGGATATAGAAGAACATATCCCAACATAATAAGATGTAAATTAAAAGACATAACAAAAGAAGTCTTTTAAAAGAGGAGGGTGAAAGGTTCCCTTACCGACTTGGGTATCTTTCGAAACATACGACCCGTGAAAGAAGGACAATACATCATTGATGTAAATACTCATAAATGAAGGAATATTACACAATGAGTAAAATAATGGTCATTACATACACCAATCAAAGTAAATTGTGTCAAATGTAGCAAAAATCTCACGGGAATAAAAGTGAGATGAAAAATCACTTACGAAAACTCGGCAGCCTAACGGCGCCACTTAAAACTTCCAAAAATGGATTGATGAGATCAAATAGGGTATCTCATCACATTACAACAAAATTTACAACAAGAGGAATATTAAATAACATCCCCCATCATAACAAATAGGAGCTTAAAAGAAGTGACATAAAGGGGAGTACTTAAAAAGAAAGAGAGAGGTTAGATCTCTTACGAAAATTCGGCAGCCTAACGACGCCACTCAAAACTTCCAAAATGGATTGATGAGAGAGAATAGGGTCTCTCATCACATGAACATAAAAATTACAGTAAGTGTAATATATAATAACATCCCAATAACAAGAAATATGATCTTTAGAGGGAATGACATAAAAGAGTGTACTTAAAAAGAAAGAGAGGAGTAAGATCCCTTACCTCGGGTCCGACTTGACTCGATCGTTCTTTAACGTCCTGAATAATAAACTTGAGTTAATTTCTATTTCCTTAAGAACCTTTTTCAAGTTCATTATTCCTTTTATATCACTTATTACCATGTCATAAACATTATGTAATCATTTAAGTTAATAACATTTGTTTTGCCAATATTTGGTTCTTAAGTCGAAAGTGGACTTCTTATAATTACATGTTGTTCGTGTGGCCAAATGTTTATTATATCCAGAATTGTATTAATGATGTAGATATCATATATGTCATATATATCCAGTACATTCATGCATTTATAACATTACATATTCATTTAGGGGTAAGAAATGAAATGCACCGTTCATGGAGACGGTAAGCCGTACGTACGCATGAACGCTACTTTCATATCTATTTCGTATTTTATAGAATGGAATAATAATGATATAAAGCTATATTATAATTACAGTATAATATCATATATAATATCATAGTTACATCCTTTATACGTCCCACATATGGTATTTAACGAATCAAATCACTTTGAGGGGGCGGTAGTCCGCACTTCCTTAAATGAAGATATCGCGTTTACCCATAATGGAAACCATAAAGGTATGCCCAAAATGAAAAAAAACAGAATATTAAGGAAAACATAAACATATTATATATCATATATAAAAATAGTGACATCATAATGGCCACCTTTGAAGGTGTTAAATGAGTATTGAACAATCATCGTTTCGGGAGGCAGAATTTCGCCATCCACGGAAACCGTATGTTCTTTAACCATTTGATGTAGTTGTGTGAGAGTGTAGCTCGAATAAATCTTATAACAACATCCTAGTATATTTACGATACTTGTGTTGTTACAAAAGAAGTAAATAAAAAGAGTTTAGGGGGTTGGAGAAGCAAAATAAAACAAATGAACATGAGAGAATGAATTACCTTTAAAAGTGTAACTCCTTTTTGATTTGAGCCTAAAGGCTTACTTTGAAAGGATTATGCCCAAAGGGAATCCTCTAGGATGAGTAGAGGTATGTGGAGAGAGTAAATGGTCAGGGTTTGGCCGAGCTAAAGGCTTGAGGAGTGTGTGAAATGAGGTAGAGGTGGGGGCCTTTTATAAGAGGAGAGGAGGGGCACTTTTGGAAAGTAAGAAATATTACTTTATTTGAAAATGTGTTTCGGTTTTAAAAGGTCCCACATTGATATAATTCGTGGATAAGGTGATAAGGGTTCTAAATCCACCCATCCAATAAGTTTTGGACATGTGTAGTTCATATATTTTACATTATCTTTCCATTTTATTTAAATCGTCAAATAATGATGTCATCGCTGCATCATTATTATGTCATAAATAATTTAATTTATTTAATGTCTAAAAATTATAAAAAAATTACTATGATGTAGGAAATCTTTTTATATTTCCAATTAATATTTATAATAAAAAATCTGACTTGTATAACCCCATTAAAAAATTGTTTTAGTAAAACATATCATGTTTGTGCCATTTTTTACATTAACATTAAATAAAAGGTATTTATGTCATTTTCCAACCAAAGTGGCTCCATGGGGTCCCCAAGTTGACCCATGGATTTTCTTGGTCGTCCATGACACATCCAATAAGGGTAGGACATGTTTCAAGGTATTTTCATTTTATTATAATATCATTTTTGCCTTAAATTGCACGAATTACCTCTAATTGCGATTAAAAACTTAATAAGTTACTATTCACCAAAAAAATATTTTTATCTCATTGAACCAAATTTTACTTCTTAATGACAACCATGTATGTAGGATTTTTTGAAATTCAAAACACAGAAGTGGTAAAATTTCATTTAAATGAAAAATCAGTTTAATATAAGTACCACTTAGTGGTTTTACTATTCAACAAAAATTGAAGTTTTTCAAAAAATTACCAAAAATCCACCCTAAGCTATATTTGATATTCTGAATTCAAAAATGAAGTCTATTTTACAAAATTCAAAACATATAAGTCGCATTAATCAATTTAATAATTAATTCCCGCTGTCAGAGCAAATAGCGTGTTTTTATAAAACAATAAGTATCAAAAGATTGACACCAGTTTAAGTCTAATTTCAAAGTGAAATTTATTCCAATGACCACCATTGGATTAAATGGTAAAAATATATTCTAATTTCACTTTAAAACCAATTCAAAAGATAATCTAATCATATAAATAAATTATATTGAAAAGAGGTTTTGAATTAAAAAACAACATTTTACACTATTCATTAAAAAATGAACTTTGTCGGAAAGGTACCAAAAATCTACACAAAGTAAATTTTGATGTCCCGATTCAAAAGAAGAGTTATTTTTTGGTCCAATAGAATTTATAATATGGATCAAAACTATATTTAATGATGGTTCTTCGTCAAAAGGTGATAAGTGAACCCTTAGTGAAAATTAGGGTATAAATGCCTAAAATTGAATTCTTTCCGTATTTTAAGCCTTTATATTTTATTGGGTAAAAGTAAAAACATTTAAAAACATATATAATCATATTTTAGTTATTTCTATCCATTCCCGCCAGTACAACGGCTACTTGTTAACTAACATTTAAAATAATATTATTTTATTATTAGAGTGCAACGTAAGATTCCCAAGAAACTCGTTGTTGCGTGTTGGGTACGCCATCGAGCATAGCGTCCCCTTTAAAGTAATATTAATATTTTATTCACAAATATGGATAAATATGAAAATGTCATATTCTTTATTTACCTGGGGTGTTACATCCTTCCCCCCTTTTGGGAATTGCGTCCTCGCAATTTTAAAATTGAGCTTGTTAACATCCTTGAAAGTCCCACATCGGAACAAGATTCGGTAAAACAATCACTTTAAAATAAAGGAAGATAAGTACAAAGGTCACCTGAGTTAACCCATACTAGGATTCCATGTAGAAAAATATGGACATGGAGGAGAAAACATAGGGTCATGTTCTGATGGAGAGTGATAGAAAACATGTTTAGGAGAAAGTTAACAATAAGAAAATCACAAACTTGTGATGGGTTAAACGGTGTTGGGTTCCCCAGTAGGAAAAGTTAATAGACAATATTTTTGTATTAAGTTAATTTTTATTGAGGAATTTATTCATAAGGAAACATAATCACTTATCATGTTGACTTTCAACTTTTACTAAATTCCTTAATCAAACTCATATTTTTTCCAAAAGACGAGTATTTAGGGAGACTTGTTCGCATTAAGAGTACTATAATCAACTTCTAGAGAATCAACTAATCCACAAAAGAGAACTATATACTTACCATGTCTTTAGGTTTTAACCAAAACCAAAAATAAAAAGGTTAGTACAAGGTCAGATAATCCAGAAAAGGATAACCCTTTAAAAAGAAAATCTATGCTTAATCTCCAAAATTTGTCCAATAAAACCCAAAGTTCAATGAGGACCATTCGATAACCAATTTGTCCATAAAATTCTTCAAATTAAACCAATATAAGATTGAAACCCAAATATTTGAAGGATTTAGTCACATAGTCTTCCAAGTTAAATCGTAACATTTATCTCCAAACAACATCAGTTGCTCCTAAAGTCTCGTATTGAAAAGTAATTAACCTAATCACATATCCTCCATGATAGGTTAATCATTTTAATAAATAACCCAAAATCAAATTACTCTTAATTCATAAAATCATATAACTTGAAAGAATCAGTCAAACTAACCAGGGACTTCACGTAGTCCAGTGGTAGGCGATAAATACCAGTCGCACTTTGGTTGTGGGTTCGATTCCCGCGACTTTGTCCGACGCAACGGGTTGTCACATGGTCGGCGTGTTGTCCTTTTTCCAAAACTATATAATTCTCAAATCATTCCCCAAAAAGGGATAAAATCATAAAAAATAACTATAACATAATTTAACCTCAATTTTATCTCATGCCTTTCACTTCAATCATAACATATAGTAACCCATAATTACCTCAAAAGTAAGGATCATATAAACCCAAATGGTTCTTTATAACTATGTCCACAAAAGAAAAGATAACTATTACTTGAATAAAATTTGCCTATATTAAACATCATGGTTACACATAATATAAAAAGTCTTCTAATGTAACCCCATCATCAAAAGAGACTTAATACTCTTAAGAATTTCACCATAACTCTTGAAGCCCTTATATGTTGACATATTACTCATTCAACATTATTCATGATCCATTATCCATTCCTTTCTAACTTATTCCGAAATACCTCTTTCCTACAAACAAAATCATGAATCATATCCTAAGATTCCAAAACAGGAAAACAATAGTCATGAAATAGTACATACCTTTGATTGGTCATTGTCAGTTTCTTCATCCTCAATCGGAATGGCATTGGGTATTGGTAAACGAATATTGGTACGATCTTGGTGACCCCATTCACGAAACTTCTTCATAGGACATGTGTTTGCATAATGACCATGCACACCACATTTAAAACATTCAATTGATCCCTCAGAAAGAACTTCTTTCCCTTTCCTCGAGTCAACTGGATGCTTCCTTTTTCCATGGTAGGTTCTTGCTTTATGACCTTCATTTCCACATCTATAGCATATTTCTGTCCCTTTGAAACATTTTCCTAGGTGTTTCTTTCCACATCTTTGACACATAGGTTTTTGAACACACTTACCTTTATGATTATTACCTGTACTTCCGTAGGGATTTGTTTCTTGCATATATGATGCCTTAGAGAAATCTCCAAGGTTTAGGTGGTCAATAATAACTCCAGATAGTTGGTTGAGGATAAACACAAGAGTTCTCATTACAGCTCCCATATCATTCAGTTGCTCGCTCAGAAAACTGTCACAGTTTCCTTCACATCCACCGTTACCTTGGTGCCTGCTAGATCCAGCCATTTACTAAAACCAAAAAGGGTTAGTGTGAGTATAACAACAAAAGCATCATGTACTAATGAGGAAGATAAACACTAAGATATTCTTACTCATTCACTTTATCTAAAACTAGGACTCTGTCTAAAATCCTAACCATTATGGTAATGTCACTTATGCTTAAAGAATACCCTAACCTCTAAAGTTATCTAAACCGACCTTTGATACCAACTATAAGACCCTAGCCTTAAACCTTACTTAAAATTGAATTAAATGAATAATTCACATTGAGGATCTTTTCAGGTTTAGAGTTTTAGAGAATTAGGACATAACTATTACATCTCAAAAGATTACAAAGTAGTATCTTCTACTAAATTTTCATAAAATAAAAACTCTTAAAAAGAGACATGTCTAGTTTCATGTTTTAGGTAGCATGACTTTACTTTGATCCCATACTTGACCCTATTCCATGCTAAGTCCTGTGAAAAACATTTCAAATACTTGGGATGAGCATAAAAACTCAGTAAGGGATACACAAAGAATAAAAACTATTAGTTTATCAAAACAAAAAGTAAACCATGTATACTTTATCAAAGTAATACTTTTCACCTTTATGAAGTAGTAAAAACTCTTCACTGAATAAAATATCATTACTTACCTTTTTGTAACCAAAGGATTACCATAAAACCCATATAGAGAACACATAACATATATAAAGGTAACTTGGGACATAAACATACTTAAGTGGAATAACCATACGGTCGACTCCCACACATATCACTTAATGGAATAGCCATACGGCCAATTTCCATACATACTTAATGGAATAGCCATATGGCCGACTTCCATACCCAATGCATTGGAGGTTATAACGTAACCACCCGTCCTGGTATTCACGGGACCACCCGTCATATGGTTTATCACGTAACCACCCGTAAAATGTCCAAGTACCATCATTACAGATAAAATAATGAAAATATAAACCTTTCAATAACAACATTTCATTTTCAATCACAATAAGTAATTCCAAGATATTGAATTAATCAATCTACTTTCAAAAACCATTTAAAAGAGATTTTTGAATCAAAGTGTCCCATACCACTTTGAAGATTTTAATGAAATTATAATTTTAATACATTAATGTCCATATAAATAAATACTGAAAACCATTTTGAAAACATGGACATTAAAGATAAATATTTAGAATAATTAATCTTTAAAACATTTAAAACAGTATTTTTGTTAGAGTTTTTAACAAAATGAGAGACTCTTGAATACAAAAAAAATTGTGGAATAACATTTAATCAGAACTTTATAATATCATGAGAATAAAGTTATTCATGATATAATATGTCAAAGGAAAATATACACCATATAAGATTGAATTGGTGCATAACAATAATGAAGTCTCAATGGAAATGTAAATTGAGATGAAATCCATTATAAAGATGGTATCCTTAAATTAAGGATAAATCTATCAAATAATTATGTGTGAGAAATATAAATACACCCAATATAAGTGGATATTAAGTGTGAAACAATAAGAGGTCATTCACACATATTCATAGGATGACATGTTCAATAAGTACAAGTTGAACCCAATGAAATCTAAATTGGGTTAAGACGTTCATTTGTAAAAATTCGACAGCCTAACGGCGTCACTTCAAAATTCAGAAAATTAGTCGATGACAGAGTGAATGGTATCTCATCACATGGACATAAAATTTACATCAATAAGGATATAGAATAAAATATCCCAACATAATAAGATGTAAATTAAAAGACATAACAAAAGAATTCTTTTAAAAGAGGAGGGTGAAAGGTTCCCTTACCGACTTGGGTATCTTTCGAAACATACGACCCGTGAAAGAAGGACAATACATCATTGATGTAAATACTCATAAATGAAGGAATATTACACAATGAGTAAAATAATGGTCAGTACATACACCAATCAAAGGAAATTGTGGCAAATGTAGCATAAATCTCATGGGAATAAAAGTGAGATGAAAAATCACTTACGAAAACTCGGTAGCCTAATGGCGCCACTTAAAACTTCCAAAAATGGATTGATGAGATCAAATAGGGTATCTCATCACATTAAAACAAAATTTACAGAAATAGGAATATGAAATAACATCCCCCATCATAACAAATAGTATCTTAAAATAAGTGACATAAAGGGGAGTACTTAAAAAGAAAGAGAGAGGTTAGATCTCTTACGAAAATTCGGTAGCCTAACGGCGCCACTCAAAACTTACAAAATGGATTGATGAGAGAGAATAGGGTCTCTCATCACATGAACATAAAAATTACAGTAAGTGTAATATATAATAACATCCCAATAACAAGAAATATTATCTTTAGATGGAATGACATAAAAGAGTGTACTTAAAAAGAAAGAGAGGAGTAAGATCCCTTACCTCGGGTCCGACTTGACTTGATCGTTCTTTAACGTCCTGAATAATAAACTTGAGTTAATTTCTACTTCCTTAAGAACCTTTTTCAAGTTCATTATTCCTTTTATATCACTTATTACCATGTCATAAACATTATGTAATCATTTAAGTTAATAACATTTGTTTTGCAAATATTTGGTTCTTAAGTCGAAAGTGGACTTCTTACAATTACATGTTGTTAGTGTGGACAAATGTTTATTATATCCAGAATTGTATTAATGATTTATATATCATATATGTCATATATATCCAGTACATTCATGCATTTATAACATTACATAATCATTTAGAGGTAAGAAATGAAATGCAACGTTCATGGAGACGGTAAGCCGTACGTACGCATGAACGCTACTTTCATTTCTATTTAGTATTTTATAGAATGGAATAATAATGATATAAAAGTATATTATAATTACAGTATAATATCATATATAATATCATAGTTCCATCCTTTATACTTCCCACATATGGTATTTAACGAATCAAATCAATTTGAGGGGGCGGTAGTCCGCACTTCCTTAAACGAAGATATCGCTTTTACCCATAATGGAAACCATAAAGGTATGCCCAAAATTAAGAAAAACAGAATCTTAAGGAAAACATAAACATATTAAATATCATATATAAAAATAGTGACATCATAATGGCCACCTTTGAAGGTGTTAAATGAGTATTGAACAATCATCGTTTCGGGAGGCAGAATTTCGCCATCCACGGAAACCGTATGTTCTTTAACCATTTGATGTAGTTGTGTGAGAGTGTAGCTCGAATAAATCTTATGAAAACATCCTAGTATATTTAAGATACTGGTTTTGTTACAAAAGAAGTAAATAAAAAGAGTTTAGGGGGTTGGAGAAGCAAAATAAAACAAATGAACATGAGAGAATGAATTACCTTTAAAAGTGTAACTCCTTTTTGATTTGAGCCTAAAGGCTTCCTTTGAAAGGATTATGCCCAAAGGTAATCCTCTAGGATTAGGAGAGGGATGTGGAGAGAGTAAATGGGCAGGGGTTGGCCGAGCCAAATGCTTTAGGAGTGTGTGAAATGAGGTAGAGGTGGGGGCCTTTTATAAGAGGAGAGGAGGGGCACTTTTGGAAAGTAAGAAATATTACTTTATTTGAAAATGTGTTTCGGTTTTAAAAGGTCCCACATTGATATAATTCGTGGATAAGGTGATAAGGGTTCGAAATCCACCCATCCAATAAGTTTTGGACATGTTTAGTTTACATATTTTACATTATCTTTCCATTTTATTTAAATCGTCAAATAATGATGTCATCACTGCATCATTATTATGTCATAAATAATTTAATTTATTTAATGTCTAAAAATTATAAAAAAATTACTATGATGTAGGAAATCTTTTTATATTTCCAATTAATATTTATAATAAAAAATATGACTTGTGTAACCCCATTAAAAAATTGTTTTAGTAAAACATATCATGTTTGTGCCATTTTTTACATTAACATTAAATAAAAGGTATTTATGTCATTTTCCAACCAAAGTGGCTCCATGGGGTCCCCAAGTTGACCCATGGCTTGTCTTGGTCGTTCATGAAACATCCAATAAGGGTGGGACATGTTTCAAGATATTTTCATTTTATTATAATATCATTTTTGCCTTAAATTGCACTAATTACCTCTAATCGCGATTAAAAACTTAATAAGTTACTATTCACCCAAAAAAAATTTTATCTCATTGAACCACATTTTACTTCTTAATGACAACCATGTATGTCGGATTTTTTTGAAATTCAAAACACAAAAGTGGTAAAATTTCATTTAAACGAAAAATCAGTTTAATATAAGTACCACTTAGTGGTTTCACTATTCATCAAAAATTGAAGTTTTTCAGAAAATTACCAAAAATTAACCCTAAGCTATATTTTATATTCATAATTCAAAAATAAAGTCTATTTTACAAAATTCAAAACATATAAGTCACATTAATTAATTTAATAATTAATTCCCGCTGTCAGAGCAAATAGCGTGTTTTTATAAAACAATAAGTATCAAAAGATTGACACCAGTTTAAGTCTAATTTCAAAGTGAAATTTATTACAATGACCACCATTGGATTAAATGGTAAAAATATATTCTAATTTCACTTTAAAACCAATTCAAAAGATAATCTAATCATATAAATAAATTAGATTAAAAAGATGTTTTGAATTAAAAAACAACATTTTACACTATTTATTAAAAAATGAACTTTATCGGAAAGGTACCAAAAATTTACACAAAGTAAATTTTGATGTCCCGATTCAAAAGAAGAGTTATTTTTTGGTCCAATAGAATTTATAAGATGGATCAAAACTATATTTAATGACGGTTTGCCTTCAAAAGGTGATAAGTGAACCCTTAGTGAAAATTAGGGTATAAATGCCTAAAATTGAATTCTTTCTGTATTTTAAGCCTTTATCTTTTATTGGGTAAAAGTAAAAACATTTAAAAACATATATAATCATATTTTAGTTATTTCTATCCATTCCCGCCAGTACAACGGCTACTTGTTAACTAACATTTAAAATAATATTATTTTATTATTAGAGTGCAACGTAAGATTCCCAAGAAACTCGTTGTTGCGTGTTGGGTACGCCATCGAGCATAGCGTCCCCTTTAAAGTCATATTAATATTTTATTCACAAATATGGATAAATATGAAAATGTCATATTCTTTATTTACCTGGGGTATTACAAAAACAAACTATCAAAACTAATAACATCTGATGATGGAAATATGGTATAACTAACTAATATTTTTGAAAGAAATGAATATAAATGAAGTTTAATTATTTTTATCAATATGAATAATTTTCTAAAATAGGTTATTAATATATCTATTTTTGATATATAGGAGGATATATGACTTTCGATTAAGTAGGAATATAGGTAAGGGGTTTTCTTGACTCAAAACATTTCTTTGGTTCATAATCATTCCTTGTTAATTATGATCATTCAAGATTAATATATTATAACCTATGATGATTCTATATTGAATTCACACATTTTATTTTGGTGAATTCATGTTTCACATCAAATTATTTCCCTCGATAAATCCCTCGTTTCATAAAATTTTAATTTTATTAAGATTAATTTCCTTCCCTTTAATGGATCTTTTATGTACTATTTTTTTTATTCCTAAAATTTCTCCCCTTTATTATTTTTAAATTTAAATATTTTTTATATGAAATTAATATTTCTCTTAAAATATTTTAAAGTGCTATTTGTATTATCTTTTTAAACTGTATGGGTTTCAAGAAATGTATTTTAAAAAATATAATAAGAAAAAATGTTTTTCTTTCACAATTGTTTTTATTTTACAATACATATTTATTAAATAAAATTAATTATTATTTAATTTCCTTTCTTGGAAACGATTTTTAATGAAGTTTTTTATTTAGTCTACCTTTCACCCTATGAAAAAATGAATTCTTAATAAGAGACTTGTAACTATTACTTTTACAGTAATGATTTTTTGTTTCATGAAATCTCTTTTTGTGATTTGGTTTTTATTTTCCATTGAGGTTATGTTTCATTTTTTGAAATCCATTTTTATCTTATGAGGTGATCCCATTTTAGTTTATCAAGTTTTTTTTGCCAATAAATTTAATTCATGATGTTATTTTATACCATTTAGAAATGTTATAAATTCCATTTTTCTTCCATGGGTTTTATATACTATGGGTAGTGAATGATTTTGATTTATATGTTTTATGAAAACCATTTTTTTGATGAATTATTTATGTTTTGATAAGTGAATAATTTTCTAATGGAACACATAACTATGGATAAATGATGGTTCAGGTCCTATATAACCCTCTAGTGCATTGTTTAAAAGTTTATATCTCATGAGACATGTATTTGTAGGCATAATTTAGTTACTCTTAAGCATGGGTGGAATTATGTAACTCATAAAGGTGATGTTTCACTATACTTATGGTTTCTCTACAATTATCTAGAGGAAATTATTTCTATGATATGTAATATTTCTATGATATATATTCCTATGTTATTCCACATTCCTATTTTATATATATTTTTACTTTAGACCCATGATTATTGAGTTGTGTTCGACTCACATGTTATCCTTGCTTCATAATATGAAAAAGTTTTATGCCATGCCTCTTTTATTATCTATTGTTTTTTTGGTTATGTTTAAATTATGTATTATAATGTATTCTTATTATGTTCTAATAACCCTTTTCTCATCTTATACTCAATTATGTTCTATTATTTTTATCTCACGTGTTTACCCTTACTAACCATTTAAGCTCACCCCTTTCTTATGTTTTTCTTATTACATACTTTATGAAGATGATTATTTCATATGATATATGTTGAAGCAATTTTATATTTTTATGATTATGGAGAAATGTTAACGAGTCTTTTAAAATAAATAATTTATGTAGTTAATCTCCCAAGACACTAATCCTTAGGATAATGGGATTATATAAATATTTATAATATAAAAGGATCATTGATGTAAAATAATAAATGAATTTTGTGTATTTTAGTCTAGTCATATTAGTTGGTATTAGAGAAGATTTATTTTATTTTGGGGATTATGATAAGAAATATTTAGTGAAAACTTTAGAGATAATACTAAGTATAGGATACCATCTTATAATTTTAGTAAAGTTTTGAGTATATAGGTTTCCTAGTGATTAAAACCCTTTCAAGATAATGGTAAATGGATATGGTTGCAACACTTATTCACCTAGGGGTAATAAACCTAAAAAATACTAGTCGATTCTTAACTCAATCTTCACTCGGTGCACGATGAGTGGGATTAATACTACACATCTAGCTAGACACTCCTGGGAGATATGATTTGGTTATTTCACATTTTATTTATTAACCATTATGAGGGATTGAAATATGTTTAGGTTATGGAAACAAATAGAAAAATTATTTTGGATAACCAATCATAAGTTAGGGTATGCACATAATTTATTAATTATTTCTTCTAAGACCATAGTTTTCCCTCAATGCATTTATTAATTTAAGTATTCTTATCCCAAAATATTATTTTGTATAGAGTTGTGTTTAGATAAAGGAGGAACTTTGTTAATAGTGGATGTGAATTTCAATATGAATATTTTCCTAATTAACTACCAAATGGGATGAGAGAAAGTGTATAGATCCTCAAAGAGATACTCACCCAACTATCCAAGGTTTTGAATAATAACATGAACTGTGTTGAGGTACCAAACACACTGAGGAAGGTGAAACTTTCTATTGATTCATTCATGTGAAAAAATACACCTTATTTTAGTTGATTTTATAATCCACTTATTTCCGAACTATGGATAAATGTGATGGAAAAGGTATTTTCCATTCTATATTGCTCAGAGCATGTGAAGGTTATTTTTTCTATATATCATTTGGAAGGAGAGGTTTACCAATGGTGGAATCTCTTTAAGAATACAATTAGAAAGGAAGAATTAGACTCTATGGAATGGGGGGAGTTTAATAAAGTGTTCTTCATCAATATATTCCCTAAAAAACATCACACAAAAATGTATTGATAATTATAATAGTTGAAACAAAAGGTGGAGAAATATATTAGAAGCTATAAAGAAAAATTCACAAGAGTAATGAGGTATGCCTATAGTTATATCTCTAAATCTCAAAAATAGATTGAAAATTAAATTTTTGTCTTAAAACCAAGTTTTTAAATGGTATTAACAAAAAGATATTTTTAAATCTATAAAGATATTGTTTGATTTGTGATAATGGTGGAGATGGAAACTAGGAAATGGCATTATTCTGGAGAAAATAAAATAAATGTGGAGTACCATGGAAGCTATAATGATAATACACATGGTATAAAGAAATCCTAACTATATAAATGTCAAAAATGTGGGAAAAATCACATGGGTAATTACCTTAAGGGATTTGTTAAGTGTTTTATGTGTGTTAAACATGACCACTTAGCTCAAAAATTTCTAATAAATTCAAGAAATATTGATAACACCATGGAGAATAAGAAGGCCCCAACCAATTTACCACCTATACTTCAATGGTTCAAATTACAATATTTTGGGAATTGTGACAATCAATTCCAAAACCCCATATATATTTCAAAGGATAGAACCCAATAACCTCATAAAATAAGGGATAAAGTGAGAGAATATTCAATCACTATTGTTTATGTGGATCACGATAATGAAGTAGTGAAAGGTACACTCATTCTTCACTCCATAAATAAAAATTCCATATTTTATTCTAGTTCTTCACATTCTTTAATATAACATACTTTCTCTAAGAATATTGAATTTCCACCCCAATAATTGAATATTAAACTATCACTAAAAACCCATGGATTAATGATGATTTTATCTAATATATATAACTATTTTCTAATCAATATTTATGGTAATATATTTCCTAAAAGTCTAGTAATTCTTCCTTTTTTTAATTTTATATACTACTAGGAATGGATTGGATTTTATTACATATATAATGTATCAATTATTAGGATAAGGATATCTCATTTCATATCTTAAATCATCCTATAATCAAATATCTATGAAAGGATTATCATGATCTCCCATTGGAAGGAAATTCTATTATATGGGTCTTGATACCCAACAAAGGGGGATTTATAGCTCAAATGATTTGGGATGAAGTCAATATTGATGACATTCCTATTTTATATTGATATGTTTATGTATTTCTAAATGAACTTTTGGACCCAATATTGTGTGGTTGTGTTTTCAATCAAACTCACAGATGGATCCATAACCATCTCAAAAAGTCCCTATAGATTGGCTTCTGTTAAGTTGGGAGAATTAAATAAGAAAAAAAAAAGAATCTAGAAAAGGGATTTATATTACCTAGTGCTTCATTGTGGGGTGCACCAGTCCTCTTCATCAAAGACAAGGGTGGATAAATGAATCTTTTCATTTATTTTTAAGAGCTTAATAAAATTACAATCAAGAATAAGTATCATATTCAATATATTGATGATCTATTTGATCAAATCACAGAAGCTTGATAATTCTTGATGATTGAACTTAAATTTGGATACCATTAGTTAAGGTTAAAAAGGAAGGATATTTTAAAAACAACCTTCTATATGAGGTATGAACACTATGAATTTATAGTTATTCAATTTGGACTTATGGATTCTATTTGTATATTCATGGGTCTAATGAATAGGGTATTTAAATACAACCTTGATCAATTTTTGTTTGTATTTATAAAATATATTCTCACATATTAAAAGAGGAAGTATGATCATGAAGATAATTTTTAAATTGTGTTAAATAATTTTAAAAATGAGAAACAATATGCCAAATTTATAAAGTATGAATTCTGGATGTATAAAATATCATTCTTGAGTTATGTTTTCACAAGAAAGAGAATATCATTAATCAAAGTCAGAAGTTATCATGCAATGGATCAAACCGACTACTATAACTGAGATCCATAGATTTATTGGAATATAAAGATATTATTGATGCATTGTGAGAAAATTATCAAGGATATAAAATCCATCAATCAAGTTAACATGTATGGTAGTGAAGTTCCTTTGGATAGAGGAATGTGATTAAAGTTTCAAGTAACTAAAAAAGTGGTTCGTCATTGCTCTTGTACTTTCATTACGCTGCAACGGGGAAAGGTTTGTAATACAAAAGGATTATATTAAAAATAAATTGGGTTGAATCATTATACATAATGATAATGTAATTTCTTATACCTCATGAAAAATAAAGACTCATTAGAAAAATTACCTAGCCATGATTTGGAGCTAAAAGTAGTAATATTTACAGTAATGATTTAGTGTCATTATCTCTATGGAGAAAAGTCTTATATATATATATTGATAATAATAGATTGAAATATATATCCATATTTAAGGAGTTGAATATGGTCCAAGGGAGATTATTGTAATTGATAAAACATTATTACTACTCAGTACCTTATCAGGTGGAGAAATAAAATAAGGTGGATGATGCTTTGGAAAAAAAGACCACGGTACCCTATCCATGATGAGGATTGAAAAAATACCTAATACTCATGGATTTTAAGAGAATAAATATTTAAGTAATAGTGAATGTGAGAAATCATATCTTCCTAAAATTACTACTCAACAATTCATTCATTAAAATAACAAAGAATAATAGAATGATGATGTGGAACTATATAAAAAAGTATAGAATATTATGGAGTTCAACATTGATAAAGACGGAGTTACGTGGTTTCAAACCCAGATGTGGGTCCCATTAAATATAGAACTATAGAGGAAAATTTTGGATGATTCTGATAACCCATCCTTATTTATTCATCTTAGAAGATCAATTATTTATAGATTTATAACTCTAAACTTTTGGTGGGAAAACCTAAAGCGGGAGATTACAGATCACATATCTTGATGCTTGGTATGTCAACAAGTTAAGTATGAATGATATAATTTAAATGTTATATTTAAACCATTACCAATATAAGTATGGAAATGATTAAAAATTTCCATGTATTTTGTTGGGAGACTCCACAGGACACCTAAAGTCCATAATGCCATTTGGGTTGTAGTTGATTACCTTACAAAGTTAATGTATTTTATTACAATAAAATATGATTATATATTAACCAAATTTCCAATATATACATAATATAATTGTTTAGGTTTCATGTAGTATCACTATATATTATATCTAATTCAGATCTAAAATTCACCTCAAGGTTTTGGACAAGTCTTCAGTAAGCATTAGAGACACAACTGAACCTAAACACTATTTATCACCCTCAAATACATGTTCAGTCTAATATAACCAATCAAACTCACATGGATATGAAAATATCATGTTCAATTTATTTACAAGTATATTGGGATAAACACATTCCACTAGTATAGTTCTCATAGAATAATAGTTTCCATTCCAGTATTCATATGACACCATATGAGGATCTGTATGGGAATAGATGTAGGAATCAAACATTTTGTGATGAATTTTCATAGATAAAGATGATAGAACCTAAAATTGTCCAAGAAATTATGGATAAGGTTCAAATAATTTGGAGTAATATAAAATAAATATAAATTTGATAGAAGAGTTATGTGGATAATCATTGAAGGGATCAATATTTTGAATTTAGTAATAAGGTGTTCCTTTAGATATCAATTCAAATCATGTTATGATATTTTTGGAATAAATGGAAGTTGATCCCTAGTTATATCAGTATATTTTAGATCCTAGATCATGATTGAGTTGAATCTTATAACTTAACACCCGCTTCACATTTCTTATAAGTACATGATGTGTTTCAAGTATCGCTTTTGAGAAAGTACATACCAAACCCTTCACATGTACTGGACTCTAAAGTTGTGAAATTGGAACATGATTTATCTTATGAGGATCAATAATTGAATATTATTTATTGAATATATAAAGTGTTTTGGAATAATCCCACTCACCTAGTTAGAGTTATGTGGTCAAATCAAAAGTTTGAGGAAGATGCATGGAAACATGAGGATGTAATGAGAGAAAAGAACCCATTTTTTTCTTCTAAGTAGCAATTTTTTTAGGAAAAAATTCTTTTTAAGGGGTATAGAATATAACATCTTCTTATTTTAGAAAATAATTTTCCTCAAGCCATGTTGAGTATCTTTTCTTATACACATTACAAAACTAAAATGAAAACCATGATACATTAATAAGATAAAATTATTAAATATGATTATTATATTATAGCTACTAAATTGGTAGGAAAAAATAATTAGTAACCACCTTATGAAAATTATGTAAAAAGGTATAATAAACAAAAGTCATTATATGCCTGAAAGTATATTTTTTTTAAAAATGGGTTTTACGCTTCAAGTGTGATAATATGAAATTAATTTTTCTCTACTTTATAAATTTTATTTTTTAAAATGGATCTTATATTTGGAAAAATTGGGTCCAAATTATATAAAAAACCCCATTTAATTTTTATATATAATAATAATTCACTTGGATTAAATTTAAATAGCATGATAATGGTAAATATGTTATTTTACAAAAAAAAATTATTAATATTGAGAGATTTTTTATATAATCAAATAAATTTATCTCTTATAAATAATGAATTGAATATAATGTTTAAAACTATATATAAATATATTAACACTCATTTAATTGGTAATAAATACTATATAAGATTATGAACACTTAAAGGTAAAAAACATTTTAAAAAAAATAGTATTTCTATATTTTAAATATTTTAATTTTAAGGTTAATTTTATCTTCTCAAAAAATAGAACTAGATTATATATATATATATATATATATATTAAATTTAGGTTCAAAACATTAAAATTTTGTAATAAGAGTTACCTTATATTTTTAATAAAATATAAATTACTTGAGAAAAAATAAGTTACCAAGGTAAAAACCAAAATGGTAAAATGTAAAAATATAGTGGTAAAATACTTAAAACATATAGTTGGGGAGGTATTCCAGTGTTTAAAACTCCCAATAATATTGAATGAAACCCAAGATCAAATTTGGGTGGAGGATTATTTTTTGGGTACTGTGGCAGTATTTTAGCAAGTATTACAGTGGTAGTGTAACAGTAAAATTATTCAATCTATTTGGGTATTTGGGATACTATATTGGGACTAATATCCATAGGTACTTTATTCCACCATAGGAAATTAGACCACTAGATATCTGAGTAACCTTAGGTCTCCGACCCATGGGATTTCAGGTAACAAGGCCTCTAGACCATGAAGCAGACATATTAGATAACATAGGAGCATACCTCAAAAGAAGAATCAAAGAAATTAGCTTCCACCAGTACATAGATAATCAAATTGAGAATGAGGATAGGGTATGAAAATCATCATCAGTACTAGGTATTGTGCATCTCTGTATGGGTAAATACTAGCTGATCATCCATGCGAGGTGGGGAGATAGGTGCTATCAATGAAGAAGATGCTGGGGAGGGGAAGTTATAATGTATTTGGGTCTTTGGGCCTTTGGTTTATCTAATGGGACTTACACATTTGGGCTTATAATTCATGTAAGGTTTCCTTCTCAACCTAGATAAAAAATGGGATTATCTAAAAATTAAAAAAAATGAGGCCATAGGGCCAATCATAATGAAGGTCTAGAAAAATGTTTAAAAAATGTGTGAAAATGTATAGTGGAGGCTTTATCAACCTTAAATCACCCCAAAATTCATTATTTCCCACTATGGATCCATTGAATATTGAATAGTGTCATGCCATAATTGAAACAATAATGGGTATTTATAAAAATGATATTTTCATAACATATAAAATGGGATCACTTTCACAACAATTTTTACCCTTTAAAAAGCATTAAATTTAGAAAAATAATATCCCTAGTCTCTAATAATCACTCCCCCACTTCATAGAATCATTGGTCCTTCAAAAATACCAAGCTAAGGATCCTTAAGTTATAACCCAAGGGAGAACTTCCAAAGGGAGTGGTAATGTTCTAAACTGAACCCTGTTATTAATTTTATTATTATAACACATCAAAACTACTATATTTATAAAAAAAAATTTACATAAGTATTAATAATATTTTTAAAATTTATTATAATAATGGAATATCCATTTCTTAACCTCCTTCCAACCATCTAAAAAATGAAAATGTCGCTTGTGTTACGTGAAAAATACCGCCTCCATAAGTGATGTGATCCTTTTTTCATAACCACCATAAAAGGATGGTTTAATGGAGGTATTTAATAAATAAATATGATACATAAATCATTACAATTATTCTTAAACTATATACCAATTCCTACCAATTTTATGTTCTATGTAAATGAACGTGTCACATGTGTGTATGTACGGACTACTATCTCCATGAAAGTGATGTATTTTGTTTTTCATCTAGTATTTTTATGTTTATAAAAAAATATTAAAATATGAGTAACTACCTTAATAACATCTATATAATATCATTATGATTCTATAATAATTATATTATTCTAAAAGAATCATTTTCTTTAACATAGTCACCCATCAATTATAGCATGTTCTTGTTTGGGTCAGTTTAACCACCAATATGAAAAATGCAATAAATGTATATCATTGATAAAAAAGGAAAAAATTACAAGTGATATTAGAAAATAATAATTAAATAATTGATTTTTTTGTTTTTGAAATGGTAATGGTAATATTTTACCTATAATTAAGATACCCACCCTTGTTAGTTAAGATTACGGAAACAAGATTGTCATCGATCTCATTGTCAAGAATCATAACAAAAATAATTATGAAATGAAATTAGATATTTATAAATCATTATAAACCATATATTTAATTTCCTATAATTATATATTAATAATTTACTTATAATCTATAATTAATAATTAATATCACCTTTAAAAATATAACCCAAAACAAACTATCCAAACTAATAACATTCAATGATAAAAATAGGGTATAAATAACTATTATTTTTGTAATGATTATAAATTAAGTTTATAAATGGTTATAGATGTGAATAAAGTTATCAAATATGTGATTTGAATATAATTTTTTTTATACTAGAGGATGGAGTGCATTCGACTAAGAAGGAATAAAGTTAAGGGGTTTTCTTGATTCAATTTTTTTCCTTAGGTCATAATCATTACTATTTGACAATGATCTTTAAATAATGATACATTATACCCAATGTTGATTATATGTTTTATTCCCACCATATCTTATGGGTAATTAATGTTTCACATAAAATTATTTCCCTTCTTAAATTCCTTGTTTCATAGAATTGTAATTTCATTAAGAGTAATTTATATCCTTTTAGCGGCTCTTTTATATCCATGTTTTTACTTCCAGCCAATATTCTCCATTATTATTTGGAAATATAAAAATATTTTTCCTATATGATATTCATATTTCTCTTAAACTATTTCCAAGTGAAATTTTTATTATTGTTTACAATGATGTGGGTTTTAATAATGGTATTTAAAAAGATATATTAAAAAACATTTTTTTCATTCATAATATCTTTTTTGTCTTACACTCTATATTTATTGAATAATATTCATTATTATTTACCTTCCACTATCTGGATATTTTTTAAGGTGTTGTTTGATGAATTATTCTTTTAACATTCTTAAAAAATGAATTATTGAAAATAGACTCGAAACTATTACTTTTACATTGATTATTACCAAAAAAATCAAGAAATATCTTTTCATGATTTGGTTTTGATTTTCAAATAGAGTTATTATTCATGTTTTCCCTCTATTTTTATCTTATAAAGTTATAACATTCTAGTTATTAATTTTTTTGTTTCACTTTATTTAATTCATGATGTTATTTTATACCATTTGAAAATGTTATGAAACCCATTTTCTTTCCTCGTGTTAATTATTCTTGAAAAGTGAATGAGTTTTATTTTGATGTTTTATGATACCCATTTTATTTTGATTAGTTCATTATAACATGATAATTGAATGATTTTCAATTTTTCACATGTAAGTATGGTTGAATGACATGTGAGGTCCTATATCACCCTCAAATGTATTGGTTAAAAGCTTATATATCATGATACATGTATACACTGGCTCAATTTAATTATTCACATGTATGGGTATAAGTGTGTAAATCACAAAGGTGATGTTTCCCTATACCTATGGTTTCACCACAAATCTATAAAATGAATTATTTTTTTGATATGATAAATTTCCATGATATATATTCCCATGTTATACCACATGCCTATGTTATGTTTTTTCTTAAAAACCATAAAAATTTGTTTATGTTTTAGTTCCCTTATTATTCTTACTTCAGGTTATATCAAATTTTAATAATATGAATCTTTTAGGATCTATGTTTTTTGGGTGTATTTCTATTACATATAATCATGTATTATTATTATATTCTTTACTGATTTTCCCATATTATTATCACTTATGTTCTTCCATGTTTAACCCTACTAAAAATTTGAGCTCAATCCTTGTGTTTTTACTATTCCTTAGGTTATAAATATGAGTATTACATATTATATTTTTAGAATAAATTTTAGAGTTATTTAATTATGTAGAAATATTCACAAGTATTGTAAAATAAATTATTTATGTAGCTAATCTCCCAAGAAACTAAACCATCAGTTCTCAAGATTGTGTGACTATTTGTAAGATAAAATGATAATAATCGTAAAATAATAAATTAAATGTTTCTATTAAGATCAAGACATCTCAATAGTCTCCATATGGAATGTTGTTGTTGACCTCTAATAACCTCATTGACCTTAACCGCTTACCCTGGTAAAAATATATAGCTTTAATTTAAGGGAATTCCTTATAAGTAGTTTGCTGATTATTCTAGACCTCCCTTGAAGTCATCAGTAGAACAATTGGTCGATGGAACCGATGGTTATATCTGTAAACAAAATCCACATTCCTAACACTAACTATATTTTTAGTAAAATAAAATCTAGTTCTTGAAATTCTGATGACCTAAAACTAGGCATCACATCCCAATAATATCTGAATTAAAGACTCATTACATAGAAAACCCCATGCAAAATCATTAGAAAATATTCCTGCATACTTTTCTTATAGTGTTCCTATAACAACTTCCAATAAACCAAGCCCCACTAAGGCATGATACTAATTTCTTGAACTAGAGTATTGGTGAGCATATCTCCTAGATTCTAGATTCCAACTATCTTCTAGAGATTTAACATTTCCCCCTCCATCATATTTCTAATGAAATTTTACTTCAGGTCAATATTCATCATCCTTTCATTAAAAATTTAATTTATAGATAAGTGGATCATAATTTGGATATCAAATCCTCCTTCCTAACTTCTTCTCAATTACTTCTTCAATTGCTTCAACAAAAAATTCTCATTCCCTGTTTATGTTGTTGTTATATACTCAACTTCCAATATACTTAATGTAATAATCTTCTATAATGATGAAATTCAACTAATTGTTTTACTATATATATATATATATAAATGAATATGATTTTATGCTTTTAGGTGTGTAAATATCCAATAAACTCTAGTTAAATAAAACCTTATAATGTATCTTCCTCTCCAAATCACAAAGTTATATCTTATAATCCTTTCAAATATCAAAAGATCTACTTAACTGGTTCCCAATGTTCATTTTCTAGGTTGGACATAAAACTGCTAAAAAATATCACTACATAAAAATTATTTGTCCAATTATATCATAACATACATTGAACTTATGATGGATTCATAGTTAGTTCTTGTTCCTTAGAAAAAATTGAAGTGTTAACTAATAGGGTTTGATAATAGTTTGCATTTGACTATCTCAACCTTTTTCATGATTATCTGAATGTATTCCTTTTTGGATGAAACCAATTTCATAGTTTTCTTCTCACTTTCAATCATTATTAAAAATATATTATTGGATTGCTCAACATATTTCATCTTGAAACTTATGAACAGCTTATTCTTCAATTTTTAAATATTCCTTTCATCCAGTCTAACTAGAAACATGTTTATGAAATATAAAAGTAATATAATAAAGTTTATATCATCCCATTTATTTTGATAATAAAGTTTCCCAGTATTAAATCTAGTCAATCCTTATTATAACCTAAATGATTCAAATTTATAATTCCATAATCATGATTCTTCCTTCAAGACATATAAATTTTTATTCAATTGAAAAAAAAAATTTCTTGTTTTAAAATTTTATTTAACCTATTGGATAATTCATGTAGATTTCTTCTTCTAAATCACTATAAAGGAAATCTATCTATATCTATCTACTCCTAATGTAGATCCTATGATGCAACCATACTAATCACTATTCAGGTAAATAATGGTTAACTAATGGTGAGAATATTTATAAGAAATTAACTCCTTTTTTTGATACACCATCATAAACTATCATTATTTTTATCTATTCTTTCCATTAGTATCTTTATTAATATTGTAAGACCACTTATTTTCAAGTTCTCTTCCACCTTTTGGAAGTTTAACTATCACCTATGTTTCTTTAAAATTTAGAGAAGCCATATCTTTATTAAAGGATAACTCCCACTATTTCAATTCAATGACTAATACCACTTCCTCTATAAATTTATGTTCTCCAAGATTCGTTAAGAGTAGAAAATCCATATCAATCTGAAACCTTTAAACCGATCTCCTAATTCTTGATGATCTCTTCAACTGAATCATCTACTCTGAATGACTTGTATCAACTATTCCTATCGATGCCTAAATTTTTTACATTCTTACATCGAGAGATGTAAATTATGTTGAATAGAATTCTAGTACACCCACTCAAGATTCATCCACTCTTGATCTTTATAGATGATCTTCTGATGGTCTTAATCATATATTTTTTTTATTTTTGTAACACCCACATCTGATTTATCTAAATGTTTAAACTACTAAAAAAATTACTCTTATCAATCAGGAATCTAATAGATAATTTTTATTCAACTTCTCTCTCTTACAAGTTCCAGTATTTCCAAATAATTTTATCATTATAGTGAACATTTATACTTATAATTATTTTTAGTTTTTCATTATTCTAAATCTGATAACCAAAATTTTTATCTCCATAACTGATGAATAAAAACATTTTTGATTTAGTATAAATCTTATATTTTTTATTAGAATTTATATTTACATATGTTAAACTACCAAAGATATTAATATGATGAAATTTAATTCCTTTTAGAGAACATAATTACTTTATAATTTCCTTCCCAACTACTTATGTTGGACCTATATTGATGATATATACTAATGGGTTGAGTGGATCAACCCAAATCACCATAGTCATTCCTATGTACAACCTCATAATCCTAGATTTCTATACTAAAGTCTAATTCATTCATTAAAAAACTCCATTTTTGTGAAGTTTCGGGCATTTTATTCTCATTACTTATTATTTTCTTCTTATAGAAATTCAAGAAGTTTTATTTCGGGTACTCAACACCATTATCTATTTGATGGATTTTTAACTTCTATCCACTATACCTTTCAACCAAATATTTCTACTGAAAAAAACCTAAAAAATATTAGAATTATGTTTGAAAAGTTAAACCAATAGTTTTATAGTAGCATAATTAATGGATGTAAGAATGTATAGTGAACCAATATAGGACTGAACAAGGGCTGGTACCAAAGTATCTGAGTGTACAAGATCCAATTTCTTAATACTTGACTTCCAATCATATAAGTTAAAATAAAATATTATTTATTTCACTATCATATAACTTTCACACTTTCCTATTTCCATGTAATTAGGCTTCATTATACATTTTTTGATAGAACATTCATTTTTTTCTCACTAAATTGGACAAGCTAGTTGTTCAATATATTTTTATCATCAGAAATTAAACATCCAAAAACTAAAATTCTAGTGGAATTTCTGGTCAAGTAAAGAGTTTCATCCTTTATACTTTGTTCCATTATCATGGACCCTTGGCTAAAATTCCATACCCAATTTTAAAAACTAGTCTTGTATAATTCTTCATTAATTTGTCTAATGGAAATAAGATTATTTATATAGATAGGGATATAACTTACTTTCATTAAATTCCATAATCCCTCATTCTTAATTTGGATATTGACATATCATCTCCCAAAAAAATTCATAGCCTCATCATCTTCTAGATGAATGTTTAGAAACTTTCCAAATATAGAGTTGAACATGTATAAATTTTCACATGTTGAATGAAAGGATACACTAGATTTAATCACCCAGTCTTACCAATGTGTTGACACTTAGAAACAAGTCGTTTCCACATTCTATTACTCTAATTGAATTTTAGCTTATAGAAGTTGATGGTCTATCAAATTTCTCTTTGTGACTCTTGTAATCCTTTTTAAAATGTTATTTCCCTTCACATTACAACATATAAGAGTAAGAACAATTTATTTACTCCAACTTCATTCATGATACTTTTATTCTATAGTTTTCTTTTTATATTTTAATGGGGTGATCTTCCCCTTTTATCAGTATTAAGTTTAATATTGGTTGTTACCTAAAATCATCTTTTATATTTTTTTTGAGTATCAAATTCCTGACATCATTAAAAACAAAATCTATTTTCCACTGGATTTACTAATCGTAGTAACAATAACATCATATCTTTTTGTAATTGATGATAAAAGAATCAACACCCATATACATCCACAAAAATAACCTTCCTAGATTGGATCTTCCCACAGATTATATTGAATATATTCACATGATCTATCACTAGTCTTACTTATGAAAACCTTAAACCAAATAACCATCACAACATGAAAAAAAATTTAAGATCCATTTTCTTTTAAATCATATCCAACAAGGAATTTATAGCACCCAATATAGGTTTCTTCTTCTGAATGTTGAAATAATCATTTTTTTCTAATGAAATAATTATTATTTACATAGCCTTCCTATCAAATTCCTATCTAATTACTCCCACTCATCTTTTTCCATCATCCCATATTTACTCCAGATAGTGAAAATTCTAAATACTTCATAACTAGATGTTCTTTAATATGCATCCTACAAAATCCATTCCATCAAATTTATCGATCTAGATCTTCTCATAATTGGATGACATGCCTGAGTTACTAGTGTATTAAATTATAACTGAACCTAACTCTCATACCCCTTTTTGGGAAAGAAACATAAATATCCTAAACTTATAATATAACCATTGGAAGAATGATCTCCAAACCACTAAAATTTCATATACAGATCAATAAAGTGGAAAACTAAACCTTAGGAACTTATTTTACCCTCGACTAAGTGTACTAGAAGTATGAAATAAAATCAAACAATCTACCACAAAAAACTAACCCTTTTCACAACCAAGAAAAGATAAAAAATAATTAAAGTAATGAAAATATAATAAATGGTAGAACATTAAATGGTAGTACATAAAGAAGTAAATGAACATAGGAAATTATTGTTCTTCATATGAGTTTTTCTACGCGTATAAGAGTAGCATTGTGAATTTATAATATTATCAGAAGTACAAGGATTAAAAACAACTAACAAATATATTAGTAATATTTAATTATAAATTAAGTAACACATTGTAATTTTATGATTCATTATGAATTTTTAATGTTCACTATTCATAATCATGATTCACTATCAAGGGTCATCCCCCACTTCCTTTAATAAGAATTTCAACTAGTTGTCTCAGTCACATAGCCTTTCCATATGCATGGAGAGACTTCATATCAAATTTCACTTTAGATATCCATTAATCTTGTTGACCATAACCAATTTCCCTAGTGAACATATAGAGTCTTCATTAAAGAGACATCCCTCTAGAGAGTTCTCTAATCATTCCGGAATACCCTTGAAGACATTGGTGAAATGAACTACCGACGAACTTGCTGCCACTGGAAAGATGAACTATGGATATTTATACACCGAGTCTAGCCTTCTACCATTGATTTTATTTTTTGTCAATGAAAATATAGTGCATGAACTTCAAGTGTTATGAAACTAGGCTTCATATCCAAAAAAATCAATACGAATGGTGGAAATTTAGTTTGTTGGAAATTAAAAATATCTAAAAAATATAAGAAGATAATATAAATTCAAAACACAACAAAATTTAAAAAAATTAATTAAGCATCAAATAAAAATTTTAATACTCCTAAAAATGATATTATTACCGAAACACTCCATTAAATAAAAGTTTTTTATTTTTACCTAAGTGGAAGGAGGATTACAAACCTATTCTAGGTATCCCCCTTCTAATTACTAAAACATCCTCAACTGTAAATCCATAATTTGTTCCTCTAACATACTATCCCTGAAATCCATCTAATTTGACCTATCAAAAGATTTCTCAAACCTATAATCCTTAGAATCCCTTAATCATGTAGATCAGAATAATCTTTATCTTCTTAACCCCAAATCCCTTGATGAAATTGGATTGAATAACCCTATATCATCATATCCTAGGAATCCTTTGTTCTAAATGATCAAAAATGGAATGAATACAATGTAAAATGCTAAGATATTTACAATAAAAAACTCACACAATGATTGATCTTAACAAATAACTCCAAATTAAAATATTACATTGATCGGAAGTTCCCTCAACAATAAGCAGTTTAAAAACATCAAAATGTCCATTAAAATCTCTTTTATTCAAATTCCCAATGTATATACCTATGATCCTAGAGGCATTAGTCCTATATATATTAAATATTATAACAAAATCTAATGTTCTTATTTTTCATTCTTTGAGGTCAGTTCTAAATGAATCTATTAACTAAATGTTTCTCACTTTAGTAAACCCCATCATAAAAAAAAGAGAAATTGAGGCTCCTAGACTTGATTCATTACTATATAGTCCCAAATATCCCATGACACTTATTATACATACACACTAATTTCTTCTTTTTTGTATCACTTTTATGAAATGGTTTTTAATGTTATATTTTCCTATCGATTATTTAAAGAATGATCACCCAACAGAATCCCCAAATCCTTGATTTATCACTATATAATCCCACCATTGAGGAATAATCATCTACACATGAGTCATGGAAGGATAAAGGACACTGATATCAATTCTCCCTTGTTGGATGATTGGAGTGAACCAATAGGGAACGAATCAATTCGAAGTTGTAACTACACTAGAAGCTTTAACACTATCTTTAAATGGTCTTTAGATCAACCTATATTTTCTGATGGAATTAATATATTCTACAACAGTGCTCTAACATTTAGTGAATATAATATTACATGGATATTTTTTCTCCAAATTTTCATATTTCAAATTAAATATCCAAAAATTCATCCTACATGAAAAAAAACTAAAACATAGCTTCAAGTTAAGTTAAGTTCTTATCAAGTGCATTGCGGTTTTTAAAACAAAGGGATTCATTGACTTAATATAACTCCCTACTTTTTTTTTTTTTTACCGAAAAGGTCCAGCCAGAGACAAATTCTCTGGCCATTTATTAAAATAACCAAAAAGTACAGAAGCCGGTTTAAGGGGTATCCGGTTCCCAAAGACCGTGAATTCAAATTTCAAAAGCTAAACATCATCATCACCCTTCAACTCGATTCACGTGCCTGCCTCGAAGCGGATGCCCATCGCATCGGCGTCAGATCCATCCGCCTCCCATCATCACAGCGCCGGAAAGCCAATCTCGCCGTTGTCACCGGCGTGCCCATCCTGGAGCCCGTCGTCGCCGAAGTAACACCATCCTCCCATCCTCTATCCTCAAAGAGACCTCATCCCTCAACCACCAGCTCAGAAACTGGTCGGAAACACCATTTCACTAGAAAACAGCCACGTTCATAAACCAAAACCCATCCATTTTCATCCGTGAAACCAATAAACGCTCGCAAAGCAGATTGCGAGAGGGTGAACATCACCAGCAAACCAGAAATCACTCAAAAGAGAAAATCAAAATGAACCAACATTAGAGAGAATCAACAATCTCAGGAAAAAACCATCCTTAAACGAACACACATCAAACTCCAAGATCCAGAGTTCGACACACATCAAACTCCAAGAACCAGAGTTCGACCGACAAACCTCCCGGCGTCATCTCATCATCTCGAAACGAAACAAACTCCCAACGCCGCCATCCCAGAAGACCACGCTCGACCTCCAAACACCCAGATCGATGGCCAGAGAGCAGATCTCGAACCGTCGGGCCAGGGACTCTGGCGCAGAATCAACACCGAGTCACGAAGACCCCGGTGCGCGCAGGGCGAGCTAAAACAAGGCCGCGACAGTATAGAAACCCACGTCAATCCACCGAACCAGGGAAGAAGGAAAGTCGATCTGGGAAGAGGGAGGCGGCGTGCGAGAAACCCTAGCCGAGCGCCGTGCCCCTTACGGGCTCATCCGAAAATTCAATATAACTCCCTACTTGAAACCTAAAACACACACACACATATATATATATGTGTGTTAGGGGGATCATAAAAGTATACTAAGTAGGACCCCTCAAAAAAACTCATGAAAATGTCCAAGAAGAATACCAAATTCTAAGTAAATAAACCATAGAACCAAATCATGCCTGAAATAAGTCAAATATCACCCAATATCAGCATGGAACACTCACCAAAAATCTTATCCAAGTGTAGTGAAAAAGTATGAAAAGAATATTTGTCGAGAAGCTACCCCAAAACCACTCCCCCATCGATCCGATTTTTCTCATTCCCCAATGTTATATGTCATGTGATACTATACCTTCATATACACCTAACCACATAATAGCCATAATGACATATCGATAACCATATATTGCATCATAATACCACAACCACATATCACATCCACATCACTATAGGGTATCATAAACTTGAAATAAATAAACCTCATGCCCTCCTCCTACCATGCACAACCCCAACCATGTATCCAAATCACAACAAAAAAACCATGTCATCTAGTATATATACACTATAAATACTAGCCATTATAGATCATATGTATATATATATATATATATATAACTAAGTCCTCGAGCCATCACCACCCCTACTCAATCTGAAGGGGGAGTGGGGTAGTTGGAGAAGTTTGCAATATCTTCTCTCTATAACCTAGATGTTGGAGAAATCACCAAAAACTCATGTCCTAATATAGGTTTTAGTCAAGTTAATCAACTTAGGTGGTGGTGCATATGAAATATTAAGAAAAAATAATGTGTCATAATAAGAAAAATAGATATTTTTGATGCCATATTTGTGACATATTTTTGTTGTAAAATGTAAATTGTGATGGAAATCCATCAAAAATAAACCATCATGGAAAATCATGTAACTATTATGATTAATTACGATGTTCCATCAAAAATATCATCAGGGTTGATGATATTTGAAATAAAGTTATATTCTATCACTAAAAGTATTCATGATGGAAATTTAATCCATTTCAAATAGTTGAATGACACATTATGTATTAAGGAATAACAATATCTATCACTAATAACTTTCACAATATATATTTATCATCAATAACATCATAGTATTTGGGATGTAATAATAGTTTTATCACATGTAAATTTTGAAAAATAAAAAAATCCTCTATAGAATTAATAACTATAAACATACATTTATTACAAAAATTAAAACATATATAATAAAATATAATTTCATAAGAAACATTATAACAATGTCAATGAGGTGGTAGGTGATTAGTTATATCAGGTTGTGGGAAATCCATTCTTAGACCATGTGCTAATCTCCAAACATACTCTATCATCTGTTCATACTGCAAATGTTACTGCTCCTGCCATTTTCACTACTCTTCCTGATACTTTTACTCCTATTTCTTATCTCTAACTAGGAATTATATAGTATTTTCCTAATATCTCATCATCGCATAATACTTTTTAGTAATGGAATATGATGATCCTACACACTCTTAATTTAATCTAAATTATTACATCTATTCAGTACCATAATAACTAGCTGGATTTGATTGTGATCCAATACCAATCACCCGAACCTTTTAAATACCACTCGTCATCACCCAAAACAAAGTAACCTCATCAAAATGCGACTTTAATGAGGAATCATCTCCATTATTTCTTTTTATATGAATCTTGCGATTATAAGAAACCTTTATCTCATATAACTCTTACATTTTTATAATTATAAATTTAAAATATAAAAAAAATTATGTAAATTTTAAGAAAACTTAAAAAATATATTAAAAACAATATATCACTTCCTATCAATAATAATATCCCTATTACTATCAGTGTATATCCTTTTATAAGCATCAAAATCTGTAATAGATAGATTTACCACATTCTATATAAGTTTATTATATACCTTTAGTAATATATATATATATACACATATAAAATTATTAAATAATAATTACCAATAATTGATGATGTATGCAAAAAAGTAAGGCTCCCATCTTTATATATGACATCATGTCTCCCCTGATTCTATTGACTAGAAGATGAACTCCACTTAAAATCCCCCCCAATATAGTATGTGCACAGTCCCTCCCAAACTTGGGAAGGGATGTAATTGGATCGATGAGGCACACAAGACTCATCAAATATAGAAACTAATTCTCCCCCCACAGTTATCCTCCAAAGGTTACTGTAAAAACTGATAAAAAAATCATGGATGCATTACTCCCATGCATCACATATAGAGTATCTCAAGATCTCATAAATAGAATACCATAAAACCTAAATATATTAAATAATAATGTAAATTATAAATTTTATAAATTTAAAATAAAATAAATTGTTTATTTTTTTGTACCATCCAATGATCAAACATGTTATAGTGAATATAGGTAGGAACCTGATCCCATGACGTACACGAACTAGCAAAATATTTCCTAAGAATAACACTAGCCTGATAAATATATATATATGAAGAACTATAAAAAAATAATAATAATAACACAATTAATAAGAAAATAAAAATATATAAAAAACTAAATAAAATTGATTTTTAAACTTACTTCCTCTAATGAAGATCAAAGTCAAGGGATGAGAACTACTGAGGAACAGGATCTGGAATCATTAATCAAGCAATTATTCCACCTCTATTAGTAGTTGGTGTCATGTCATCACCCTTGGTTTACAAGATGGGAGACTTGTCATTAGGAAGTCTGTCCTTATTTAAGGTATGCATCATCTCATTAAACTTCTCTTGATCCATCTAAGAGTGAAAAATAGAAAATAATGTTACCTAAAAATAATATTTAGTACATATATCAAATATAAACAACTAATAAGTATTTATTGAAATAAAATAATTTATTTGGATTATGATTATAAGTTGAATGTAATACACCATTATTGATTTTCATATTCACTAATATAAATTTTTTCATCTTCCACCTCAACATCATTAGTTTTCATATGAGCTTTAATTTCATCATCCCTCATTATTTAAAACTCATTGGTAGCATCATAAATATTACCATCATTATCTCCCCTTAATTGTAGGGTATCATCCATGATATCATTAGATCTTAGAGTAAGATACGTATTTAGAGTTGTTTTATGAAATATTTTAATAGTTTTCACTTCTACAGAACAACTTTAGTTTTCCATAAACTGATTTGCATGAGAATTCATTTTGATTACACTCCACCTATCATTTAAATCTCTCAAATTTGTATAATAATTTTCATAATAAACATGATGTGTTTATCATTCCAATATAAATACTCCATTTTATGCAAGAATACCTTTTTTATTTAATGTTAATGACTCTATGTCATAGATGAAAAATTTTCATAACCCCTACCTATAAAGGTATACCTCCTTGTATTGAAATAGAGTAAGGGAGATAATAACCCCTAAAACCTACCTCTAATAGGTCCCGAGTTTGTGACAAAAACCAAGGGTATAAAAATATAAAAAATGGGAGGAATTCCCTTTCATGACAATATAGATTGGGAAATAGGATAAAAACAAAACAAGAAAATCTAGTATATCATTTGAGAATAAACCCAAAACTATCCCACAATGCATTAACAATGTTAATAGATATATATAAAAGTCTTATATTAAGTACCAAAAAACAAGTCATATGGCAGTGAATCAACAACAACTCCAAAACTCAAGCTATCATTTTCTAGATAAATCCCTAAATTCCTCCTGGAAACCTAAAATCAATTTATATAAATAGGGTGATAATACAAGTATATTTAGTAGGATTATACCCAATGTCTCTAGTGAACATGAGAAAATAGAATACTAATGTTTTAGTGAACAAAAAATTGAACCAATAAGCACCTAAATAGGTCAACCAACCAATCCCAACCTCACCATGGCTTGATCACCAAAGTAGGCATCCAATATAGTAACATAGTAATCAGAAACATAACAAAGGAACCTCGTTTTATCATACCCACTAGTTTTCTGCTCCCATTCCCCAACTTCAAACATTATATGCTCATATTCTTCCAATACATATCACGTATCAAAACCATCCATATTAGATATGATATAGGATTCATCCCTAACTACCTAACCCTCACAAGTTCTAGGATATGGTTCTAGCATCAGTCATCACCACATCACATCGCATCTATCCCAAATATACCTAGTCCATCACATCACATACCTTCCCGCATATCCAGGGCCATCACACAATATCTTTCCACATAAAAGATTAGTAGTGCATAATGAAAGTGAAGGACATAAACCTTATTCCCTCCTCCAACCATGCATGACCCCCACTACATATCACATCACATCACTACTGGGTAATATCTAACACAAACTCATATCATCACTGCTGCTGAAGGAAGAGCGGGGAAGTATGGGTAGCCAGCCATCCATATCACCACCATCCTAGATGTTTGGGAAGACACCTAGAACCTAAAACCTTTGGACAACGGTAAGGTTATCCAACTTAGGTGGGAATATATAAAAATAATAAGAAATATATGATATATAGATAGAACATAATACCCAACCTATAGGTTCACAATAATTATGCCATTATACACCACCATGGAACTACTACACCATATATAAATCATCATAATAGTAGACACCACTAAATTAAATATGACACACAACCACCACACAAAGCCACACATTTTTACTTTAAATTACTAATCCCATAATTTTACATATTTTAAAAGTTTCCAAAAACTTCTAATTAAAACTCCATTTCATTTCACATTTACATAACCCATTCATTTATCATTAAAATTATTTAATCCAATTAACAAACATAAATTTTCATCCCATTTGTGTACATTTAAAAACCCATGATATTTTATTTCAGAATTAAAAAATTATTCCATGGCTAACCTGAAAACTTTTACAACCACACCACAGAATATCTTTCCCACTATGCATCAAACACCACACAACACAACCACCACACATTAATACCATAGAACCATTTACCATAACACGAATTACCCATACATTTCACAAATAAGTCAATGATTACCACCACCTTAAAACATAACACATCACACAAGGAAACATATGAAATACAACTATGTATAGTATCACATCTTAGCTTCAAAAAATTATTTTCAAGTAATTACATCACTTCATTTTATTATTTAGCAGGTGTATTATCTAAAAAACCATATTTCTATGAGAAACCAATTTATTAGCCACATATATGTTCTTAGAAATTTAGTTTATAATAATAACAACAAACATCATAGTAAGGGTCTCACATACACATCAACTACAACACAAGAAAATATCCCAACAGCTATTTTCTGAAATGGAAACAAACACGAAAAATCATGCCAAAAATAACATTAAAGAAATAAAAGAATGCAATTTACCCCCATACCCATCAATTTTAGGTTTTCCAATTAATTATATTTATTAATAAGACCCTTACCATCTAATAAAATTAAGCAGAAATCATTCAATCCCCGCACATTTCACATAAATAGAAGAGAATAAGGATCCACTACTTTAAAGAATCTTTCTAATTCACTGCACATAATAGGGAAAAGGATAAATAAACCGAAAACCAAAACCACACTAGAAAATCTTATAATAACCTAGATCACACCAAGGGATCATCCAAACATAGCCCAAACACACCCTAAACCAAAAAAACATCATCAATACAAATCCCTGGTAGAAGAATGGAAAGAATAAAGGAGATAAAGAGAAGAACTCACCATTGATCACCAACAAACAAGATCTAGAACCCAATGATTAATGTACGATGAAAGGAGTTGGAAGATTCTTCAAAGGTGCCTAGGGTTTTACCAAAAACCAAGGGGGAGAATAGCTGTTAGTGAGAATTCAGCTAAACATCATATTTTTAAATAGGTTATAACTTTCCCAATTCAATTCATGAACTATAAATTCACGATATGAATTCTTGCGAGACCATGAAATACAAGTCATGAATTTGATTAAGGTAAGAATTTAAAATATCTAAAACTCCCACCATAAATCATGGTGCCTCATCCTGAATTAATACATTTCATGAATTCCCCTTTCACACCATGACTTTGTTTTTCACTGTACTCTTCACCCGAACACAAACCATGATTTTTGGCATCAAATTCATGAAACAACATCTCACTATGTGGATCCCCATTTCACATCATAAATTTCCTGATAAAATTCTATTTCATCTTCTACCTCCACTGAACCTCATCAAACCTCCACTAAAACACCCCCAACACCAAAACTAAAAAAGTAACAGGTTAAAAAGGAATGGACCATTACATTAGATACCTCTCAAAAAACTATCACCCTATGGAATCAAAACCAAACCCAAAATAAGAAGAGGGTATAAACAACCACCCCTTGATATACCTCTTAGGGATCTCATTACACCTCAAACACTACCTCCATCCAAACACAACCAAACAAAATTTCTACAAAACACCCAGCACAACCACCCACTATCCTTCACCGATAACAACACAACACCACCTAGAACTATCCATAAGACAACATATTTATATGAAAATATATACACTACCATATCAATCTACACAAAACCTAAACCAAAAACCACCACAACTAACAACATAACTACCCTGAGTACAAAAATTAAGAAAATTATACTTTCTACGTCAAGATATTATCCTCTTTTTATAAAACTAACTCACCTTCATGGTTTTAAAATGTTTTATAGTATATCATGTCTTGATTGGAAATTAATTTTTTATCTTATTCATATGATTGAAATTTTTAACACATATAACATTAAAAAAGGTACATATAATAAAATAGAAAGGTTCAAAACATCAAATCATCAAAGAAAAAATAAAAAGGAAAAACTCGAAACAACTCTAGGTACTAGACACACATTTTCATCTCATGCTCTCAAGTACTCTCCTCTAAGTCACCATGCCTCCATAGCACGCGAACTAAGAAGATGTTTTACCCTCACAACACCTTATCTCGATGATCCTAAGTCTCTACTGGATTCTCCATGAACATCACATCATTATCAATATCTAACTATCCCTAGTTAATGATGTGGGATTCATCAAGAAGATACCAATGGAGTTGGTACATGTGGAAGACATCATAAATCATATCTAGCCATGGTGGGAGTGTTAATGAATATTATCCCTTACTAATACACCCATCACCTCAAAAGGACAAATGAACTATGGAGAAATATTACTCCCCCTGAAAAACCTTAGATACCCCCATAGAGGGGAAACCCTCATGAACACATGGTCTCCAAACTAAAACTCTAGGGGCCACCACCTACTATTAGATTAGGATATATGATGGTCATGTTTCACCCTCATCCACTATGAGACAAATTGTATGTTCTCGGTCATTCTCTTCATCATAGTAGGACCAAGAACTACTTAATTCCCAACCTCTATCCATTACAAAAGATAACAACATGGTCACCCCATACAATTCCTCAAACAAGGCCATACTAATGGGTGAGTGGTTTATATTTTTGTTGGATAACTCAACCAGATGTAGGTGCATTACCCATGATCCACAAAAATCTAGGATGAAATCTCACAATATATCCTCCAGCGTCTAGATGGTCTGCTTTGATTAACCATCTTTTTGAGGGTGGAAAGAAGTGCTAATGATAAACTTGGAGCCAAAATAATACTACAATTCCCTCCATAACTATGAAGTAAAATGAAGTTCTAGATCTAATATGGTAGTCTTTGGTACCCCATAAAGACTAACCACATCATCCATATATCGCCTCACCAATACATCCACAACACTACCGAATTTCTGGAAAATGAGCTAACTTTGTTAGTCAGTCCACTATCATCAAAACTATATCACATTTCCCTGATCTTGAGGTAACTTAATGATAAAATACATAGATATATCCTCTTATTACTACTCAGGAACATTAAAAGTATAAAATAAACCTCTAAGAATTCAGTGTTCCACTTTTACCTGCTGAAAAATTAGACACATAGCCACAAACTTTGCCGCTGATTATTTCATCCCAGGCCACCAAAGATGCCTCCCCAATCCATGATACATATTGATCACACTGGGATAAAATTATAATGGTGAGTTGAATAACTAATGGATAACATTGATGCACATTTCCAATAGAAAAAATAGCCTCCCCTGAAACAACACCTTGTTCTCACCATCCTCTGAGCATTACTCTGGAGAATCATCATGGCCAATATGATCACGCATCAACTATGACTTTAAGTCACACCATTAAGAATCATCCACATATTACATCAAGGATGAATCCATAGTCATATAATAAAGACACCCTCGTCCACCACTATCCCCCACATCAAGATTCATTATTTCATGCTCCTCCATCCATTTCTAAACAACTAGAGACTCCCAAAACACATTTCCTTGGGACTTTTGACTCAACACATCAAAAACAAAATTCCCCTTTATTAAGGTGTAATATATCTAAAAATATTAATCCTAAAGAAGATTCATATATCTATACTGGTGTATATTCAAATCCTATTAAGAGGAGACATATTCAAGGCTCTTTTGATCCATGAAAATAAAAAAACTCTCACTGATAATGTAATTACATCACGGCTTTAGTGTAAACACAACTGATTCTAGATCCATGTCATGGGTGGAATAGTTACATTCATAGGGATATAAATTCCTAGACCCATAAGAGATTACCTCTCTATACTGCATTAAGATGCATCCCAAACCAAAATGTAAAGCATCATAGAAAACCTTAAATATCACACCCTCCTCGGGCGATTGAAGAACTTGATCAATGAATAAATTCACCTTAATGTAACCAAACACTACCTAAAATTGATTATTACATATGAACACCTAGTCCTCCCTAGTGAAATTTGTTAGTGCGGATCCAACTTGAGAGAAATCAGACACAAACCATTGATAGTAGCCGGCTAGACCAAGAAAACTGTGAACTACTGCCACATTCTTAGGTGTTTCCCAAGAAACAATTGCCTCCATCTTTGAAAGGTCTATGACCACACCCTACTAAAACACCACATAACAAAGTAACTGCACCTATTTCATCCAGACCATACACCTGAATAGATTTCCATAAAGTTGGTGGTGTCCAAGGACCTGTGAGACAACTCTAATATGGTCAACATGATCCTCATAGAACTCTGAGTAAATCAATATATCATAAATGAACAAAATTAAAAATAGGTTCATGAACTTTTGGAATATGGAGTTCATGAGATGCATGATAACATTAGGTCTGTTCATGACACCAAATGACATGAACACAAAATCGATATACCCATACATGCATCTGAAAGTGGTATTTGGGATATCCTTATCTATCACACTCATATAGTGATATCCATACTACAAGTTAACTTTTGAAAACCAAATGAATCCCCTTAGATGGTTGAATAGATCATCGATCCTTGGAAGGGTTAATGGTTCTTGACTATTACCTGATTCAACCACTAACATTTAATTCACAACATTATACTACCATCCACCATTTTGGTGAATAATAATAGAGCACCCCCAAGGAGACACAATCAGCTAGATGAAACCCCTATGAATAAGATCATCCACCTAAAAAATAAATTCTCATAGCTCCATAGGCACCATTTGATAGGGATCCATCAAAATCAGAGATGCACCCAGTTATAACTCTATCATATACTAGACATTACATCGGGGTGGGGGTAATTCCATAACCTTATCCAGGAAAACATCCAAGAAATCCTCCACAATCCTAGGAACATCCTCTACCTAATATTCCACTGAATTATCATCCAATTGAGACAAACAAGGATCCAATTTCCTTCCACCCATTAAATAACCCCACTCTCCAAAAAATTCCACTCACTATCCCTCCACATCAGAAAAGAAAACTCTCATATGAAAATAGTCGATGAATGAATGTATGGAATAAAACCAATCCATCCCAAGGATAACATTTTATGGTTTTATCTTCAACAAAAGTAAATCTCCCACTGATTGGTGCTACCCCAACTATAGTCTACGTCCCCAACACACATCAAATAAATAATTAAAACCTCCAACCAGTATAGATAAAACTAGGGGAACTGGACATATCTTTATGTCTATTCCTAAGGAATAAAAAAGTAGGAGGAATAAGGTAGTGTGAGGATCCTAAATAAAATAAGGAGAAAAAAAGATTAGATGATAAACTGACTATACCTAAGACAACTTATACCCTACTGGTGTTGTTGCCTCCAACCTGTGCATCTGACCATGCCTAGCTCCACTAACTCTCTATTTTTAGCCTCTAAAACCATGATACGTCTCAAGTCCCTATGGATAGGGACCATAACAAGGTTTCCCCCTTCCAATGCCATCTTCTCTAGGATATTGACCAAGCATATGCAGTCCTTACTACTAAAAATTCCATGGATGAAACTCATGTTGCTTCCAAAAGGGGCATGAATTACTATCTAAAAATAGCCTCTCAGATTAGTCAGACACTGATCTAGGTGGTGTTAATGTCCCATGAAATCATATCACAAAAATGGGAATCCCCTAGAAAATACTCATAATCCACATGTCCCAGAATGATAAGAAAATATCTACCACAGTCAGCTCCCCATTAGTCGAAACTATGACTGCCTAAATGTATGTTTCCCACTGATTGAAGCTCTTCTCATCAAGATTCTCTTATATACACCCTCTTAATGCACATATCCCAAATAAATAATCCTCTCAATGACCTATAATTTATTATGCACCTCCAAGTATGTAGAATCCATAAACAAGGTGACTATATATCTGATGACTAGGTGAAATTCCTCCTCTAGACGTCACACTTTGGAATCATCATCTAGAAATAAATCTAGGGTAAAGTGAAAGAGGTCCTTGAACTTTACCACAATCTTCTACACAGTCAGGCTCCCCTGCAAAAGGGATAGAAACAATTTTTCCTTTTCTTCCTTTATCATTGATGATAGGAATTATGAATGGAACTCCTTCTGAAACTATAAAAAATAGAGGTATTAGTTGTAGTTTTTTTGCTACTGGAGGAAGTTTAAAGCTCCACTACATGGCTTAGAGGTAGATAAAGAAACCACTATGTAATTCACGATCATAAATCATTTAGAATTAGTTTTTTTAGTGGTGGTTTTTGTATGTGTCATTTTTGGCACACTTAGCAGAGGTTTTTTTTACTTTATTTAGTGGCGGTTTAAAAAAACATCCAAAAATATAATAGAAGAAATCAACATAAATTCCACTAAACACATTAGTATAGGTTATGTTTTAAAATGGATTATGATAACCACCACTATATATATTTATAAAAATATTTTTAGTGGTGGTTATTATAAATTGCCTCTAAATATATTTCTATTTTTTAAAATATTAAATAAAAAATATAAATATAAAAAAATATGAGATATAATAAAATAAAAAATAAATTCAAAATAAAATCATCATAAATACACCATCATACATCCACAATCATATATATATAACTTCAGTTTCCATAACCTTATTCAACTCATAACCTTAGTCAACCCATAACCTCATTCATCAATATATATATATATATAACATGTTCACTAAAAACAACAACCCATGAAAAATATACATCCACTCCATAACCTCTATTGCATCCCTCTACCTTTACGTCATTTCATCACCTGAAATCGACCACATAATGACATCAATTAGAACAAAAAGGATGATAGAAATTTGAAATGAACATAATACATCAAAATTATAGTAGAATCGTTGATAATAATAAAACATACTACAAAAACTAAGAACCATCATGAATGCATTAAAAAGAATTTCATGTATTATAATGGTCATGATCCTACCTACTTTCGGTATCTATCACTTATAAAAATAACTATAAAATTTAAGAAAATGAATGTGAAAGAGAATAGACAAAGAATATATTCAAATTGTTACACATAAATTTTTTTATTTTGTTAATGAAAAAGAATAAATTTTAACATAAAAAATAATATATCATGTAGCACACTTTAAAAAAATAAACTTAAATATTTAATATATGATTCAAAACTTGGAATTGAAAAGGGATAAGTCTATAACAATCTAATAAATTATTAAATCGACATGTGGTGTGCTTGAAATTTACTTAATAATTTTTTTTAAAGAATTTGACATAGAACCATGTATTATATTTAAAAATAAGTCAATGGTGCTTATCTCATGATTTCATGTCAATATAAGATCATTTTCTATGGTTTTTATCATTACACAAATGTTTAAGTGTTTTAAAATGCTAAAAATTCATTTATAGGCATCCCTGGAAAACTATAACTCAAAATGAAATGTTGTCAATTCATATATTTCACAAATAAATCTATGATATTTTTCTTATGATTTTATAGCCATCAGAAATAATTTTCTTGGTTTTGACCCCTGACACAAGTTTTTAAAGACTTAATTATCTTTAAAAACCGTTTATTGATTCATTCTGAGCACTCCATATGTCAGATGGAGGTGTTTTATACACGCAGACATAACAAATAATTTAACATATTTTTTTCCACGATTTAATGAAAATATTAGGACATTTTCTAGGGTTTTGACCTTTATAAGAACATTTTATTGTTTTCAAACACTAAGAACATGTTTAAGGGTTTCACAAACAAACTGTAACTCAGAGTGAAGTATTTTCAGTTTCTATATTTCAAAAATAAATCTATGGTTTTTTTCTATGACATCACAATAATTTTATGTTTTTCCCTAGTTTTGACCCCCTAAAACAAATTTTTAAAGACATTGGTGTCTTTAAAAACTATTTATTGAGTAATTCTGAGCACACCTCATGTATGATGGATGTTTTTTCTACATATACACATCATAAATAATTTAAAAGTAGTTTTCCCTTGATTTCAGGTCAATATGAGATCGTTTACTATGATTTTGACCATTATACGCATGTTTTTGTCTTTTAAAATATAAAACATATGTTTATGTACATCTCATCCAAACCATAACTCAGAATGAAATTTCATCAGTTCCTACATTTCATAAATAATTCTATAGTATTTTTCCTCTAATTTCAAAGCCATACCATGTTATTTTCATAGTTTTGACCCCATGACATATATTTTTAAAGACATTGGTATCTTTAAAAACTTTTTATTGAGTCATTCTATGAACACCTCATGTCGAATGGAAGTGTTTTCCATCTTTAAACATAAAAAATAATTAAATGGTGGGTTCCACATGATTTTAAATCAATATAAGGTTGTTTGATATGGTTTTGACCGTTACATGCACATTTTAGTGTTCTAAAACACTAAAAACATGTTTATGGGAATCCCATGAAATATGTAACTTAGAATGACATGTTGTTGGTTCCTAAATTTAAAAAATTAATCTAAATTAGTTGTACTATTATTTCATAGCCATCTTACATCATTTATCTAGTTTGACCCCCTGACATGCATTTTTAAATATTTTGTTATATTTAAAATAGTGTATTGAGTCATTCTAAGAAAAAAACACATAAAAAGGAAGTTTCATATATGAATACATATAAAAAATAATTAAACAATGTTTTCCCATTATTTCACATAAATTTGAGGTTATTTTCTTGGATTTTTACTATTACATGCACGTTTTAGTATTTTAAAACACTAAAAAGGCATTTATGGGAATCCTAGAAAAACTATAAATTGGAATGATATTTTGATGATTATTAAATTTTAAAAATAAATATATGTTAATTTTTCTATGATCTTATAGCCATATGATTCATTTTCATAGTTTTGACTCCCTAACACACGTTTTCAAATACATTAGTTTCTTTTAAAACTACCTATTGAGTAATTTTGAGCACACTGCACATCAGATGGATGTTTTGTATATGTGCATATGTAAAAAATAATTTAATGATGTTTTAACCATGATTTCATGTCAATATGATATTTTTTCTTTGGTTTTGACCATTAAACATAGGTTTTAATGTTTTAAAACACTAAAAACGCGTTTAAGGGTATCTCAGGAAAACCGTAACTCCGAATGATGTTCTATTAGTTCCAACAATTACAAATTCAATATATGGTCATTTTTATATAATTTCATGGCCATTAGATGTTGTTTTCATTGTTTTAACCCCATGAAACATCTTTTTAAAGACTTTGGCGTCTTTAAAAATTGCTTATTGAGTCATTATGATCACACCGTTCATCAAATGGATGTTTTGTATATACGTATACATCAAAAATAATATAATAGTATTTCAACTTGATTTCACATTAGTATGAGGTCATTTTATATGGTTTTGACTGTTACACACATTTTTTTGTGTTTTAATACACTAAAAAACGTTTACAGGCTTCTTTAGAAAATCATAACTCAGAATGACATGCCGTTAGCTCCTGCATTTCACAAATAAACATACAATCATTTTCCTCTAATTTCATAGCCATATGATGTTGTTTGTATGATTTTAACCCCTTGACACGTGTTTTTAAAATACATTGGTATCTTTAAAAAAAATTAGGTCATTTAGAGCACACCACACATCAAATGAAAGTTTTTTAGGACATACACATCATAGATAATAAAATGGTGGTTATCATATAATATTACATAAATATGAGGTCTTTTTCTAGGGTTTTGACCATTGCAATCATGTTTTAATGTTTTAAAACACTAAAAATATGTTTACTTTCATATCAAGAAAACCATAACTCTAAATGGTGTTTCATATATTTCGAAATTTTAGAAATCAATATACAGTCATCTTATTATGATTTTATGACCATCCAATGTCGTTTTCCTAGTTTTGACCCCCTCACACTTGTTTTTAAAAACTTTGGTATCACTAAAAACTGTTTATTGGTCATTTAAACACACTAAATTTCATATGGACAAGTTTTCTATTCATAAACATCAAAAATAATTCAATGGTGGTTTTACCATGATTTCATTTCAATCTTTGGTCTTTTTCTAGTTTTTTAACCATTAAATGCGCATTTTAGTTTTAGAAATACTAAAAATGTGTTTACAATAATACTAGGAAAATAGTAACTCGAAATGAAATTATATTGGTTCTTACAATTCACAAACTAATATATGATCATTTTCCTAGGATTTCATAGTTATCTGATGTTTTTTTTTTCAAGTTTTGACCTCCTGATGCATGTTTTTAAAGACTTTAGTGTCTTTAAAAACTATTTATTTAGTCATTTTGAGCACACCACATGTTGGATGAATGTTTTATCTATGCATACACATAAAAAATAATTAAAAAATATTTTTCCCATGGTTTCATGTAAATATTTGGTCATTTTATAGAGTTATAACCATTACAATCACACTTTAGTGTTTTGAAATACTAAAAACACATTTATAGGCATCCCGTGAAAACCATAACTCGGATGAGCTTTCCATCGGTTACAAATTTTTAAAAATTAATATATGGTATTTTTAGTATTATTTCATGATAATTGGACACATGAAGTGGGAATTATGACTCAAAGCTCTTATTTTCAATATAAAAATGTCATTTTTTACTTTAAAAAGCCTGCCACATGACCAAAACCAAAAAAATGAGCTCAGATTTTTTTTCCAATCATTAGAAAAAATATACATATTTCATTTTTTATATATAGGAATTGAACTCATGTAAATATGATACATGATATGATTGTTATGAATTGAAGTTGATGTTTTCAATATAGAAGTGTCGTTTTAGTTTTATTCATGGCAGTTGTATGTGATATTTTCAAATGAGTGAATTATCTATGGAGTTTAGAATTTACCTCAGAGGGATGAGATATAATGTTGGAAATTTAAATGGGGATCATTCGAAACATCTTATTAAAGATATACACTAAATCATTTTCCATTTTCGACCACCACTGATCTTGTGTTTGCTGATAAAAGTTATGTTCATCCACTTTTTATTTCAACCTTGAAATTTTTCTTTGTGATTCCTGATCAACAGAATTACTTAAACCCACACTAGGTATAGTAGTAAATTATGATGTTACCCTACCAAATATAGATAAGGGATTAGTCCCAAAATCCATCCACCCTACACACCCTAGATTCTACTGCCCTAAAATGAATGCAACTACATCGTTCTGGGATATCGATGATGATTATGAAGGGTTTGCATCATAGAATTCTGGAATTTTAACCTACTAATACAACAATATTAATAATTATTTTTAAATTATCTAAACATCATAATAGTATATAATTCATAATTTTTTCATTACTATTTAATGTTATTCCATTACTAACAAAATAATGAAAAATAAATTATAATAACAAACATGCCTGAAACCCAATTAAATAGGGCCAACTACATAGATCACATAGAACCAATAGAGATTATTAGTACCATTTGATCCATACATTCGGCCTCATTTATTCGGGTTTAATGAATATTTATTGTTATAATTTATTTTTCATGAATACTTTTTTATAGTAATGAAATAATAAACTGTAATGAAAATTATTTAGTCCAACATCTCTGGTAGGTTCATTCACAAAAACTGCCACCAGGTTTTCTATGAACTTTGAGCCACATCACTTTCCATCCAACAAAGTGACATAATTCATCAGCATTTATAAAAAAATATATATGAAAGTTAGAAAAATACATTGAATTATAATAAAATAATAAAAATAATAATCAATAAAATACATCTAAGATTGTTCTTTTTCTCAAAAAACTTTGAGACCCAGCGATATGAGGGATGAATTGTTTCTCATGATTCATAATTTTTTTATCTAATTACCTTAAAAAATATAATCATTAATAAAAATAATAATATAATTTTGTTTATTTTATAAATTTACTATAAAACATGGAATTACCTCATGAGATGCATCTCAGTTAATATCGGTAAACATCTTTCACTACTCATGAGAAATGATTTCCGGATCTTTCTCATAAAAGTTTCATGACCTCAAATATGTTTCATTAAATTTATTACATAATATCCATTTAAAATATCTCTATTTCTTTCCCAAAATTTTCAGAGTCTATGGGCATGAAATGGATTCAGGGACATCAAAAAGATAAAACATCTTGAAGAAAACATAAAACTTCATAAGTATATTGATAATTTTACTCATGTATTTTAAATTAGTTATCAATGAATATTAAATCAATATTACCTTTACTTGTCTATCAAAGACCCAAATTTTCCAAGTTGTGGGAATATGCCTCCAATCATTATAATTAATGAGAAAACTCATGGTCTTGCAAGAAATATTCCCAAGAATCAGTCCATAGATTTCAAAAGCCTCACCGATAGGCACCATAAATCATCAAATAGAATGATAATCTTGAAATATTTTAGGTCCCACACATATACTATACTCATATTTGTATCTATTCTATTGTTATATTTATCTTTTTGACAAATGAATTAAACAACTAATAAAATATATAGTGTTTTCATACAATGAAATACATACTAGTAATGGTAACTCTCCAATTTACCATAAATATAGGGGTGAACGACTACTCTATCGATGAAGGTATATTGGATGGTGGGATACCAAAAACATCTGGGGAAATTGGCTCGCTAGAAGTCTCTGGTATAATGGAATCACTTGGATCCACTGAAACTGATGGTGGTGGTGGTGTTCTATGAGATGTTGATCGGCTAGGATCTTGAAATTTTTTTGTTCTCGGAAATCCTATAATTCAAATGGTTTATAATATATTAAATTTATAAAAAAATTATAAGTAATATATTTTTACAAAAAATAAAAAAATAGGATAATATATATATGAACGAAACACTTATAAATGAACAATTTTAATATAGTTTCATTACCAATTTAAACATTAAAATATATTCATATTCGTTATCTTCATTTTTATCAACATCCATTGCGACAAGTACTTTATTTTCACCATCACTTGGAAGTTTTATTTTTTTCATTATTTCAAGGAAAAAATTATTCAGTGTTTATTGGTTGATGAGTTTCATTTCCAAAAAGTACTAATTGACCTTCATCGCCCTTATCATACAAGTCTCCCTTATTTAAGTGTATAACAACACTCCAACCTTCATATATTTCATCATCCACATAATAAACCATATTTTCATGTGAATCCAAGAGAAATGGATCATGCTCTGAATGCTCACCGGTATGGATCAGGTGATAGAATTTGATAGAAGTAAAATGTAACAAATCTCTCATTATACCCCTATTAATGTTTACCCACTTGAATTTGAATAATACATCTAAAAATTGACCATAATAGCTTAATTAAATTATATCAATCAACTTTCCACAGTATCCCACATCTACAAGTGTAAATACACCACTTTTTTGAGTTTTCATGTCTTCTTCATGATATATTATATGAAACTTGTAGCCATGAATATTGTAGGCATATGATATCTTATCCTTCCTTAGAGGACCTCGAGTAAAAACATCAAATAATTTGATATTTCAGCTTGATTAAAAACATTCATTATTTAGAAAAAAAGATATAAGTTGTTACTTTTAACAAATACAAAATAAATACACATCAATAATATGAATATGATTATATACTTATAGGACATGCAAACCATTCAAAAATCTCCTTATTAATATCTTTTGTTAATTCTAGCTCATTTTAAGTGTAACACCCCAATATTTTTATGAGATATAGTTTTTTTTTAATTTCTTTGATGTCTTGTATTATACACTACACAAAGATAATCTTGCACAATACGCAAAATCGTCTTATCTTTTATTATATGAAATGCTATTCTTGGCTTGTGTTACACACAAGTTCAAATTCTTTTGATATAATTCACTTCACACAAGACCAAGTATAAATGAACAACTAAATATTATTATGTTACATTATAAACTAGCCATTAAAATGGTGGGAATGAACAATATTACTTGATTTGTGAAAATATTTTTTACACATTTATTTAATTAATTATTTTGTGAAAATTTATTTATAAGTTAAAATAAAACATTTTTTAATTTAAAAGGAAATGTTTTTCTAAAAATCTATTTAAATGAAAATAAGTGAGTTTATAAAATAATAAAATCACTATTTATGGATTTTATAAATGAAATATATATGTAATATATTCAATGTAATGTTTAAAATTCATAATATATGTTTTCTATGCATGATATAAGAAAAAATTCAATTTTTCAGATAAAAGTACTATTAAAAAAATACAATTTTACCGCCTTTTGATGGAGAACCCATTTTAAATATAGTTTTTTATACTTTTATAAGTTATTTTTTAAAAAATAAACTTATTATTTGGAAGAGGGATATCAACATTTACTTTGGTTTAAATTTTGGTATTTTTCTGAGAAAATTCATATTTTAATGAATATTGAAAAATACTGCATTTTAATTCAAAACTGCCTTTTCATCTAATTTTTTTATACTGATAAATTATATTTTGAAAATTTTTTAAAGTATATTTAGATTATTTTTTATAATTTAATATAATTTTGGTCATTGGAAGTAATTTCACATTGAAATTTGATATAAACACATGCAAATCGTTTAATGTTTTTTACTTAAAAAACTGTTTTATCACTTTGACAATGAGAATTGATTTTAAAATAATTATTGTAGTTTTGGTGAATTGAATTTGAAAAAATGGATTCTATATTTGGAATCATTAGGTCTAAATTATGTAAATAGTTCCCTTTTATTTTTTTGGACATTATGAATAGTAACTTTGTTAATTTTTATTTACCACAGTTAAAGGTAAATCAGGTAAATTTGAGTAAAAACTAATATGGTAAGGATAATAAAATTACCCTAAAACCTACCAAAATCCTATTAGATGAATAAAATTCAAACCTTAACACCTAAAGATCAAAATTGATTTGTTTAATGGACTTCTTTCCATAAAAGTGATGTAATTATTATTTAAACAAAAGAAAGTGACAACATGTCACTCTCTTATCTCTTGAAAGTATAAAATTTTTAATGTAGTGACAAACTTGATGAAACTACAAAAACGAGTAGTCTAAAGAAATATAATGAAGTTATCTACATCATGTTAATTTATTTATAATTTTTAGAGATTAAATAATTGTCATAAATTTTGACACAACAATGATACGTTAATTGTTTTATTAGGAGAAATATTAAATAAATGATATTATAAATATTAAAATAAATATTATATGACATAATTTATTCCATACAAGAATTTTATATGTTACTATGACATGTTATAAGACTATTAAATAGTTTTGTTTTAATCTCTCTATATTAATTTTATTTAAATTCAATGAAATGTATAGTTTAAAAATTAACACTATTGATATTTTATAAAAACAATATTTTATTAAATTATTTAAAAAAATTTAAAAAAATTAAAATCACAAAGTGACTATGATGAAGTCTAAAATTTCATTAATTTTATAATTATGGTAAATTGACCACAAATAAGTAAATTTTATAACCTCTTAATACTTAAAATGTGGTTCCCATAATTAAAATTAAAAGAGGATAATTAAGGGTAAACCAAAAAGATAAGGTTTAAAATAAAATCAATACATGTATAAAAATTATTTAATGATAGGATTTAAAACTATCCTCATCTTACCTTCTACATATTTTAATTTGGAAGCTTTTGTATTAGAAAAATAATTTATATTGATTTAAAGTTTTAAGAATTTCCAAGGGTTCCCTCACCTCAATTATAAAAGGGCACCTCCTCCCTCACCTATTCACTTCAATTTGAGCCTTCAAGATCATCCATACCATGACCTTTTACCTTCTAAAATTACTTAGTCACATTATAAAGGTTTACGTATTCTCAAAATACCAAATCTAGTTCCTTTAAGAGGATATTTAGAGGAAGCACGTCGAGGAAGAGGTAATCTCTTCTACCGATTCTTTCAAACTTCTTTCTTCTTCTACTTCCTCTTAATTATTTGTTTATTTTTAAATTAACAACATCAGTATCTCTCATATAATTATATTTTATTATAATTTCGAAACAACCATATTCCACATTCTTTCCATCCTTTAAAAACTGAAATCACCATGCGTGCGTACACACGGTTTACCGTCTCCACACCGTGGTGTAATATGTTTTTCACCACCACCTTACTTGGATAGATATAATGATAGAAATAATAACTATATATGATTATTATAACATGTTATAGATTATGGAATACCATATATACTATTCACTTTCACACTATTTCACAATTATCAGAATGATATCATCACTCGTGCGTACGTATGACCTACCGTCTCCACAATGTGATGCGATTCATTATACAAGATATACATTAAAAATGATTATATAAATGTAAATAATTACTAAATATGATATGTATTATTTTAATTTAATTTTTTAATGATATAAATATGACCTAAAAAGGCTAACCATAACTTATTTGAAAAAACATGCATTAAGAAAATAAAGTAGTTTATACCCGAATAATGAGTAATAATGAAATATTATTACCAAAAAGATGATAATATGGTCATACATGATTTCATAAAAATGAATATGATTCTATAATAAGTCAATTAAATCATTTAAATCATTATACAAGAGGTTCAGATACACACAAAGGGTATCACATCTAAGTTAAGGGATTATTTTGTCTCACTTTTATTTCTGTGGGACATATGCCTTATACACCACCTATTTCTTTTGTGTGGTGTTTATGCTTCCCATAAATGTTTTATGATTATTATTATCATTAAGGTTATTATATTTAAATATGCATATAATTTTCTTTATTTTATGAGGCATACGATTCGATTGATTATAATTGGAAAGGGATAATTTATCAATCTCATTATTATCTGAGATTGTTTATATATAATTATTTACTAGGGTATATTTATCATCCATGACCATGTTTTCTATAGAAAAATATTTTCATAAAATGTTTACTATAATATTATGGATGTTTAAAGTCATTTTTAACCATTTTTGACTTTTACTACATGGTTTGGAAGGAATCTTTCTTTCGTTTTCCAAATGAGGTATTTTTTGACTTTTCCACCAAAAGTATGAGGAGAATGTTTTTTTAACTTATACGGCATGAATAGAATTTTACACTTTCATAATTCCTTATTTCCATAAATCTTACCTTAAAAGTTTTTAAGGTTATTTTCAAATAAAATATTTTCTTTTAAAATTGTGTGGTGTTTTAAGAAAAGAAAACATTTTGGAATAAGAAGGGATATTTTACTCAAGAATTAATTTCAACTGTTTTATCAAAATTATTTTCCATATAAGATTAAGGATATTTTCCAAGTATACTATCCCTATTATTCTTATGTTTTATTATGTTTATTATGGAATGAAATTTATGAAATACATTTCTTTTACATGGATTATGTTATTATGAAATGATATTTAACAAAACCAATTTTATTCCTTGGGTTATGTTATGATGAATGATTTATGTTTTTGTGGAACACATATGTATGGTTTTCATTATATGATGGGGGAGGACCTATATCTATCTCCAATTCATTGGGTAAAGATTTATATCTCATGATATAGACATGAATATAATGGAAAGTAAATCCGGTTGAGTAATACAGGGCTAAAACAACAAGTAAATCCACTTCAGTAATATAGGGCTGGAATGAGGAGTGAAATCGGTTCAGTAATGAACTTTGTCACCTATTATGGTCTTGTAAATGCTCATTGTATAATATGGAAATTATTTTATATTCTTATGCGTTTTCCACAATTCCATGTTTTATGCCAATTCAATCTTATCATGGTTTATGTTCATTTATGACTTATGCCTTATGAACTGCCAATATTTATTTCATGACTCGAGATTTTGATACTCAAAATTTATGTTCATGTTTTTAAATTCTTATATTTATGTTTTATTTCATGTTCTTCATGTTTACCCGTACTGAGCATTTGATCTCACCATTTTTATGTTTTTTTCTAGGTTATATAGAAAGGTTTTAGGTAGGGAAGCTAAAGGGGAAGATCTTTATGGGAGATGTTTAAGATCTTTCACCAAGTTAGAATAATGTGTTTTGAGTTTCCAAAGACACTAAAATAATATGGTATTTGGGAGTCTATTTTTTTAATGTATTAATTTTTCCACAAAATAAATTTAATGTCCATTTACGTCATGATTGGGTCATTATAATTGGTATCAGAGCGAAGGTTTAGTCAACCTTTGGAAACTAAGATGTAAAAACTTTAGTGAGATCCCTAGAGATGTTTTTAAGGATATTTATAGGGATTTAATAAGGATAAGTCTAAGTATAGGTTACAATCCTAGGGTTTTTGTGATAATCATGACTAACCTAGGGTTAAACAAAATATATCATAAATTGAAATATTATAAGTAATTTACCTTACTTATGTATTTCTAATCTCTGATATGTATTCTCCACACTTTGCTTTCTGGTCTTAGTCAATAGATAGACTACATAGAACCACTACTAGAATTTCTGGTTTTCGAGGCGGGGCACCTATAGCGGCCGCCATTTGGTGGCCGCTACACTTTACTTTCTAAAAAAACCCTATTTCCCCTCCCTCCCCTCCTCGACCCCGCGACCCCCCCTTCCCCTTCCCCGCGACCCCGACCCCCGCGACCCCGACCCCTCGACCCGGCGACCCCGACCCCTGGCGAGGCCGACCCCCGGCGACCCCTCCCCGACCCCCGACGACCCTGACCCCGCCGGCGACCCCGACCCCCGTCGACCCCGACCCCCGACCTCCCGGCGACCTCGGAAACCCCCGGAGACCCGACCCCCGGTGACCCCGACCCCCGGGGATCCCCACCCCCTTGCCTCTGTGTTGCGCCACCGGCAACCTCAGCAACCCCCACTGCCTTGCCTCCACACTGCGCCCCCGTGACCCTGACACCCTCTGCCCACGCTGCACCCCAGTGACCCCCACCGCCTTGCCTCCGTGCTGCGCCCCCGTGACCCCGACACCCCCGCGACCCGGTAACCCCCACCCCTGCCTACGCTACACCTTTGGACAGCCCCGCCACCACCATCCCCTCGTGGCCCCGTTGCATCCCTTCGGAAAGTCCTCCTGCCTCCGTTGGACCCTTCCGGTCCTTTGTGCCCCACCGTGTAGAACCCTCCACGCTTCGTCCAACGGTTACACTCCTTTTGAGTCCGGTCGTCGAACCTCCGTCGTCAAGTCACTGCGCCATGATGGATCCGCAATCGAGTCAGACCCCGTTACCTGTGGTCGAGTCCTCCGCAGGTAATGTTTTTTATCCAAATTTGGTTTTTAAATTTTAATGATATGTGTTTTTTTAGAATTTAAATAAGATATTTCACTTTTGATTTCTATTAAATACAGATATGGATAGGAGTTGGATTGATATGCAAGATAGATTTTCAGCTAAATATTATGAGGGGATTAAGCGATTTATGGATTTCACCAACAAATTTCTAAGCGATATGATTAGTTGTCCATGCAGAAAATGTGAAAATAGATATCTCTTCAAATGAGATAGTGTTAGAGAACATTTGTTTTTGAATGGGTTTTTGAAAAACTATAAGACATGGACGCGTCATGGAGAAGATTTTGTTTCATGTCATCGCTCAGAAAATATTCATATGAATGTTGATTCGAGAATAGTTGATCTGATGAACATAATGATGAATGATATGATGCGTCAGTTTCAATATGAAGACAGTAATGTCGTAAATGAAGACGTTGGATTGAGTAATCCTCGTTCTTCTGCAGATGGAGAAGCATTGAAATTATTTGAAATTCTTGACGATGCACATACTGAATTATATCCTGTATGCACTAAATTTAGTAAACTGTCATTCATCGTTGAATTGTTACACCTGAAGGCCTTGAAACAGTGGTCAGACACCTCATTCGACATGTTGTTGGTATTATTGAAGAAGGTACTCCCTACTGGAGCGAAGATTCCGGAGACATTCTATCAAGCTCGCAAGTTAATCGATGATCTTGGTTTTACATATGATACAATTTATGCATGTCACAATAATTGTATGTTGTTCAGAAAAGAGAATGTGCAATTAAATAATTGTACTCTTTGCTATACATCTAGGTGGAAGACTAATGAGATTAATCAAGGTAGTCAGATTCTTCCTGGGAGAGTCTTGAATCAAGGGAAACAAGTTGCCGCTAAACAGATGCATTATTTCCCACTGAAACTGAGACTGAAGAGATTCTTCTTGTCCACTAAAATTGCTAAATTGATGACTTGGCATTCATAGAGAAAGAAAGAGGTTGATAAATTAACTCACCCGATAGATTCTTTGGCATGGAAAGAGTTTGATCAAAGACACCCAGACTTTTCCCGAGATGATCATAATATTCGACTGGGTTTGGCAGTAGATGGTTTTAACCCATTTAGGTCCATGGTTGGTGAGACACATAGTACATGGCCAGTGGTGTTGGTTCCATACAACATTCCCCCATGGATATGTATGAAGAAACCTTTTTTGTTACTGTCAATTCTAATTGATGGACCGAGATGACCTGGTGATAAAATCGATGTTTATATGCAACCTTTGATTGATGAGCTGCAAGAATTTTGGGCCGATGGTGTAATTACTTTTGACTCGACAGTAAACGAAATGTTTAGACTTCGGGCTGCTTTGTTATGGACAATTAATGATTTCCCAGCATATGCTAACTTATCAGATTGGAGTAAAAAACTAGAATTTGCTTTCCCTTGTTGTAATAAGAGTAAGAAATCTATATGGATTAAGAACTGTAGAAAGTGGGAATATCTTGGTCACAGATGCTTTCTTCCTCCATTGCACAGGTTCAGAAAAGACCGTGTATCGTTTGATGGGAATAGAGAGTTTGACCCATCACCACAAATATTGTCTGGGTTTGAAATTTGTGCACAACTTGATGAAGAAAACATCCGTACAATGTATGATTTTCAAGATTTATTGGTTCCTGCATTGCCTTTTATTCTTGCTGCAAATAGATAGCGAAGTCATAATTGGAAGAAACGAAGTATTTTTTTTTGAATTTCTTTATTGGAAATATAATATTTTAAGGCATAATTTAGATGTGATGCACATTGAAAAAAATGTATGTGATAATATTTTGTGCACCATTTTAGGCGTCAAGGGGAAATCAAAGGACAGTGCTAATGCTCGACGTGATTTGCAAGAAATGGGATTGAGAAAACCTTTACATTTACAGCTGGGTGAAGGTAATCGGGAATACATGCCTGCTGCATAGTACACAATGAGTAAAAAATAGAAACAAACATTTCTATCAATTTTGAAGACTGTTAAGGTGCCAGATGGTTATTGCTATAATATTTCGAAGCGCGTGAATATGATCGACGAGCATGACATTAAAGGGTTCGAAAAGTCATGATAATCATATTCTTCTTCAACAATTAATTCCTATAGCAATTCATGATTGCTTACATTCCCAGGTTGTTGAGCCGTTGATTGGAGTTTCTAATTTTTTCAGACAGCTCTGTTCTAGGAATCATCGCATGAGTGATTTGAAAAAGCTACAAGATAAGATTGTACTTGCACTATATCACCTAGAAAAACTCTTTCCGCCGTCTTTTTTTGATGTCATGGTTCACTTGACCGTGCATTTAACTGGTGAAGTCATTGCTGGCGGTCCCGTGCAATTCAGGTGGATGTATCCAATAGAGCGATACTTAAATACATTGAAACGCTATGTGCGCAACAAAGCTCATCCAGAAGCATCAATTGCGAAGGGATATTTAATGGATGAGTGTACTAATTTCTGTGCTTCATATATTTATGAGGTTGAAACAAAGATAGATAAACCGTCCCAGACTGACGAGGGTCCAATTGGAGAAGGAATAATATTTGATATGCGGAACGACGAGTGGGTTCAAGCTCATCGATATGTGTTGTTCAACACTCCATCATTTATGCCATTGATACAGTAAGTTTCATAGTTGATGTGTATTTTGTTTCTATATTTATTTTATTTCTTACCTTATATTGTGTTGTGATTTATGATGCATATCGCTGAGTTGAAACGTGAAAGGCCCCGTGCAACTGAGTATCAAATCCAAAAAACATCATTTCAACACATTTCATGAGTGGTTCAAGACTCTTGTACGTATAATTGATTTAATATTTTTATAGTGCAACTTAGTTGTATTTTCACAATCCTTTATCCATTAAACTATATATGTGAAATTTGAAGATTCAAAAGTTACGTGATTTAACCCAGCATGTGAGCGAAGAACTCAACCAACTAGCTGATGGTCCATTTATTACAGCTCGTCACTACAAGTCTTTGGATGCTAATGGATTCCGATTTTGTATTAGCGATGTTGACATGAACTGAGCCACACAAAATAGTGGCGTTGGTTGTTCTTTTGTTGGTGCGGGTTATTATTATGGATTCTTGAGAGATATTATTGAGGTTATTTATGATCATGGCTTAAAACACATATTGTTAAGGTGTGATTGGGTCGATCCAGTTCGTGGAATGAAAGTTGATAACTTCCAATTTACATTAGTAAACTTTAACAATATGCTATATAAAGATGACCGGGTTAGCAATGAGCCCTTCATACTGACATTGCAGGCAGAACAAGTTTACTTTGTCGGCATTGATTCTAATTGGAAAGTTGTGGTGAAAATGTCTAGAAGAGGGGTTTTTCTGATTGACCAAGAGGAACCTAAAGTTGTCGCATTTCCTGATCAAACACTTGACCAAACAACAGTAGCTGTACGAGATGAAGATATACAATGGACCAGAGAGACAGTTGAAGGAGATATGATAGACTTGAATGATTAGTGGAAATTGTAATTATATCCCTAGTTATTATTTGTAAAAATATTTATGAGTTATATATGTATAAAAATTGCTTGATTTAACTATAATTTCTTTTAATGTAGGTATGTCACAGGGTGGTCACAGTGGTTCACCTGATGTTGTTGGTATGTATGTTTTCATTTTTCTAAATTAATTGATTGTAATTATCTGTTTATATTTCCCTAACTATTTCTAATCATTAATTTATATTGAAATTGAATTATGAATTTATGTTTATTAGGATCTACTGCTTCTTCCAGCAGACGTAGGGGTCCTGGTAGAGGGGTTCGATCCTGGAACCCTAGATCCTGATTGGATGTGTTATTTGACAACACATTTCATCCAGTTGGAGATGGTGCTACTGAATTGAGTCGTCAGTTTGGGCATATGATATGAGACTCACATAGATTCCCTCTGACAACTCGTGACTGGAGTTCTTTCCCTCAGGATACGATGGACAGATTATGGAGGGAGGTTCAGGTAAATTCAATGTTTAATTTTTCATGATATTGTTATTATTATTGTCCCATCTACTGACAATATTTTTAATAGGATAATTTGACATCCTGTCCAGATGAGTTTTAAGCTGTTTGTTTGTCCAAATGCCTAAAATTATGGAAGTATTACAAGTCAAGGGTGAAGAGAGATCACTGGACACCATTTGTGGGTGTGCCAGACATTCTACAGCGAGTCCCTCCGGGCATTCTTCCTGCGCAGTGGTAGGATTTGGTTGCGTTTTGGTCAAGTGAGGCAGCAATGGTAAGATTTATTACTTTTAATCTATAAATGACTAATTTTTCAAATGTCTATTAAGTAAATACGTTGAATTTAGACCGAGTCTTCTCATCATTCACATAATCGGGCGATGCAGGGCACGCCTTCCAGACTTGGCACTCGACATGTGTCACAGCTCAGACATGATGTAAGTTCAGAATTCACTATTTCATTCATATTTTAAAAATATTGTAGTATAACATGGTGAACCCCTTTATTATAGTTACACCAACGCGGCAAGCCAATCGATCAGATGTCCATATGGATGAGGACTCGTAGGGCGGGTGATCCCGATGTTGCCGGTGTTATAGTAAGAAAATTATTTACTAATAAATGTATTTTTTATTTTATATAAATTATTCATATTTGTTCACTGATTCATTATATGCTACAGGCTCAGTTTGGCGCTCAGTTAGTAGAGTTTCCAGAGGAGCAATGTCGTAGTATTGTGCGTAGAGATGAAATATTTCACCGTGTCGTGGGGCGTGACGGTCATGGTTATTCTTTGACTTATGGCGGTGGTTTCCCACGACGTGCAGTTGTTAGAGAAGATGTGATGGGTGCATGAAGAGATTCAGGTATGCGCACACAGGCTGAGATAGAAGCTTCTATGCAGGATATGCAACACAATTTTGATTCACAGTTTCAGCGGTTACATGCAGAGTATGAGGAGAGGTTGTCACAGATGTCATCACGTATTGATGAAATGACGATGCAACAAGTGGCAGCACAGGTAAACGATAAAACGAACCATACTCAGATTGGATTTTATTTATATGTCTAAGATACATAATATTGATATATATTGTAGGCTTCGAATACATCTGGTGGACATCACAGTGATATTGGTGATCCAAATGAGAATGAACCCCATGCATCAGGTAATTTCATTTGTGTTAATGAATTCTTTAGAATTTTTTATATCCTTGATGAATATAATTTTCCTTTTTTACCTAGATTAGTTTGTTTTAGTATTTTTGGATGACATCTTCGTGTACTCCAAGACTGATGATGATCATACCCAACATCTTGACATCATACATATTACACTTATTGACTGTACGCCAAGCTATATATATTTCAGTTTTGTATTGATTATATAGGTATAGTTATTGGGTCAAATAATTTAACAGGACAACAATCCAATTATTATTCGCGATGTGCACGCGCAGACGACACGTCAATCGGACATGCGGTCTGCGCCGTAGGGCTCATTATGTGTTCTTTAAGTGTTGTGCGCGCTTGATAAACGCGCGTGGGGGGTTCCAAACGGGCCGAACGAAGTGAGAATGGCCTGAAATCAGACGAAATCAAAGGGTGAGTGAATTGTGATGTGTTCGTGCAGACGACACGTCAATCGGACGTGCCGTGTGCCCGCGGTGACCGGGAACGCCGTTCTGGTGTCATAAATGGCCAAAACGGGCATCTAACGATCAAACTCATAGCGGATGACATCGGATTGACCTGAAATCACAGGAAAAAAAATCCAATTATTATTCACGACGTGGACGCGCAGATGGCACATCAATCGGACGTGCGGTCTGCGTCGTAGGGCTCATTATGCGTTCTTTAAGTGTTGCGCGCGCTTGATAAACGCGGGTGGTGGGGTCCAAATAGGCGGAACGAAGTCCGAATAGCCTGAAATCAGATGACATCAAAGGGTGAGTGAATTGTGATGTGGTCGACTAGATGGCATGTCAATCGGACATGTCGTGTGCCCGCAGTGACCGGGAACGCCGTTCTAGTGTCATAAACGGCCAAAACGGGCGTCTAACGGTCAAAATCATAGTGGATGACATTGGATTAACCTGAAATTATAGTACAACAATCCAATTATTATTCGCGACGTGTACGCGCAGACGGCACATCAATCGGACGTGCGGTCTGCGCCATAGGGCTCATTATGCGTTCTTTAAGTGTTGCGCGCGCTTGATAAACGCACGTGGGGGGGGGGGGGGTCCAAACGGGCCGAACAAAGTCCGAATGGCCTGAAATCAGACAACATCAAAGGGTGAGTAAATTGTGATGTGTTCGAGCAGACGGAACATCAATTGGACGTGCCGTGTGCTCGCGGTGACCAGGAACGCCATTCTGGTGTCATAAACGGCCAAAACGGGCGTCTAACGGTCAAACTCATAGCGGACGGCATCATATTTACCTGAAATCACAGCACAACAATCCAATTATTATTCGAGACATGGAAACACAGACATAACGTCAATCAGATGTGCGGTCTGCGTCGTAGGGCTCATTATGCATTCTTTAAGTGTTGCGCGCGCTTGATAAACGCGCGTGGGTGGTCCAAACAGGCCGAACGAATTCCAAATGGCCTGAAATCAGACGAAATAAAAGGGTGAGTGAATTGTGATGTGTTCAAGTAGAAGGAATGTCAATCGAACGTGCCGTGTGCCCGCGGTGACCGGGAACGCCATTCTGGTGTCACAAACGGCCAAAACGGGCGTCTAACAGTCAAACTCATAGTGGACGACATCAGATTGACCTGAAATCACAGGAAAACAATACAATTATTATTTTCGACATGCACACGTAGACGACATGTCAATCGGACGTGCGGTCTGCGTCGTAGGGCTCATTATGCATTCTTTAAGTGTTGTGCGCGCTTGATAAACGCGCGTGGGGGGTCCAAACAGGCCGAACGAAGTCCGAATGTCCTGAAATCAGACAATATAAAAGGGTGTGTGAATTGTGATGTGGTCGAGTAGACGGAACTTCAATCGGACGTGTCGTGTGCCCGCGGTGACCGGGAACGCCGTTCTGGTGTCATAAACGGCCAAAACGGGCGTCTAATGGTCAAAATCATAGCGGATGACATCATATTGACCTGAAATCACAGGAAAAAAATCCAATTATTATTCACGACGTTGACGCGCAGTCGGAACGTCAATCGGACGTGCGGTCTGCGCCGTAGGTCTCATTATGCGTTCTTTAAGTGTTGCACGCGCTTGATAAACGCGTGTGGGGGGGGGTCCAAACGGGCCGAACAAAGTCCGAATAGCCTGAAATCAGACGACATCAAAGGGTGAGTAAATTGTGATGTGGTCGAGCAGACGACACGTCAATTGGACGCACCGTGTGCCCGCGGTGACCGGGAACGCCGTTCTGGTGTCATAAACGTCCAAAACGGGCGTCTAACGGTCAAACTCATAGCGGACGACATCGGATTGACCTGAAATCACAGGACAACAATCCAATTATTATTCGCGACGTGCACGCATAGACGACACGTCAATCGGATGTGCGGTCTGCGCCGTAGAGCTCATTATGCGTTCTTTAAGTGTTGCGCGCGCTTGATAAATGCGCGTGGGGGGGTCTAAACGGGCCGAATGAAGTCCGAATGGACTGAAATCAGACGACATCAAAGGGTGAGTAAATTGTGATGTGGTCGAGCAGAATGCACGTCAATCGGACGTTCCATGTGCCCGCAGTGACCGGGAACGCCGTTCTGGTGTCATAAACAGCCAAAACGGGCGTCTAACGGTCAAACTCATAGTGGACGACATCGGATTGACCTAAAATCATAGAACAACAGTCCGATTATTATTTTCAATGTGGACACGTAGACAACACATCAATCATACGTTCGTTCTGCGCCGTAGGGCTCATTATGCGTTCTTTAAGTGTTGTGCGCGCTTGATAAACACACATGGTGGGGTCCAAATGGGCCGAACGAAGTCCGAATGGCCTGAAATCAGACGGAATCAAAGAGTGAGTGAATTGTGATGTGGTCGAGCAGACGACACATCAATCAGACGTGCCTTGTGCCCACGGTGACCGGGAACGCCGTTCTGGTGTCATAAACAGCCAAAACAGGCATCTAACAGTCAAACTCATAGCGGACGACATCGGATTGACCTGAAATCACAAGAAAACAATCCAATTATTATTCGCGATGTGCACACGCAGACATAATGTCAATCGGACATGCGGTCTGCACCGTAGGGCTCATTATGTGTTCTTTAAGTGTTGCACACGCTTGATAAACGCGCGTGGGGGGGTCTAAACGGGACGAATGAAGTCCGAATGGCCTTAAATCAGACGACATTAAAGGGTGAGTAAATTGTGATTTGGTTGAGCAGACGGCATGTCAATCGGACGTTCCGTGTGCCCGCGGTGACCGGGAACGCCGTTCTGGTGTCATAAACGGCCAAAACGGACGTCTAACGGTCAAAGTCATAGCGGAAGACATCGGATTGACCTGAAATCACAAGACAACAATCCAATTATTATTCACGACGTGGACATGCAGACGACATGTCAATCGGAGGTGGGGTCTACGCCGTAGGGCTCATTATGCGTTCTTTAAGTGTTGCGCGCGCTTGATAAACGCGCGTGGGGGGTCCAAATGGGCCGAACGAAGTCCGAATGTCCTGAAATTAGACGAAATCAAAGGGTGAGTGAATTTTGATCTGGTCGAGCAGACAACACATCAATCGGATGTGTCGTGTGCCCTCGGTGATCGGGAACGCCGTTCTGGTGTCATAAACGGCCAAAACAGGCGTCTAACGGTCAAACTCATAGCGGACGACATCGGATTGACCTGAAATCACAGGACAACAATCCAATTATTATTCGAGACATGCACGCACAGACGACATGTCAATCGGACGTGCGGTCTGCACCGTAGGGCTCATTATGCGTTCTTTAAGTGTTGCGCGCGCTTGATAAACGCGCGTGGGGGGTCCAAACAGGCCGAACGAAGTCCGAATAGCCTAAAATCAGACGACATAAAAGGGTGAGTTAATTGTGATGTGGTTTAGTAGATAGAACGTCAATCGGACATCCCGTGTGCCCGCGGTGACCGGGAACGCCGTTCTGGTGTCATAAACGGCCAAAACGGGCGTCTAACGGTCAAACTCATAGCGGACGACATCGGATTGACCTGAGATCATAGGACAACAATCCAATTATTATTTGCGACGTGGAAGCGCAGACGGAACGTCAATCAGACATGCGGTCTACGCCGTAGGGCTCATTATGCGTTCTTTAAGTGTTGCCCGCGCTTGATAAACGCGCGTGGGGGGTCCAAACGGCCTGAACAAAGTCCGAATGGCCTAAAATCAGACGACATAAAAGGGTGAGTGAATTTTGATGTGGTCGAGCAGACGTCACATCAATTGGACGTGCCGTGTGCCCACAGTGACCGGGAACGCCGTTCTGGTGTCATAAACGGCCAAAACGGGCGTCTAACAGTCAAACTCATAGCGGACGACATCAGATTGACCTGAAATCACAGGACAACAATCCAGTTATTATTCGCAATGTGGACGCGTAGACGGCACTTCAATCAGACGTGCGGTCTGCGCCGTAGGGCTCATTGTGCGTTCTTTAAGTGTTGCGCGCACTTGATAAACGTGCGTGGGGGGGTCCAAATGGGCCGAATGAAGTCCGAATGGCATGAAATCAGACGATATCAAAGGTTGAGTGAATTTTGATGTGTTCTAGTAGACGACACGTCAATCGGACTTGTCGTGTGCCCTCAGTGACCGGGAACGCCGTTCTGGTGTCATAAACGGCCAAAACGGGCGTCTAACAGTCAAACTCATAGCGGATGACATCAGATTGACCTGAAATAACAGGAAAACAATCCAATTATTATTCACGACATGCACGCGTAGACGGAACGTCAATCGTACGTGCAGTGTGCGCCGTAGGGCTCATTATGCGTTCTTTAAGTCTTGCGCGCGCTTGATAAACACGCGTGAGGGGGTCCAAACGGGCCGAACGAAGTCCTAATGGCCTGAAATCAGACGACATAGAAGGGTGAGAGAATTTTGATGTGGTCGAGCAGACAGAACATCAATCGGACGTGCCGTGTGCCCGCGGTGACTGAGAACGCCGTTCTGGTGTCATAAACGGCCAAAACGGGCGTCTAACGGTCAAACTCATAGCGGACGACAAAGGATTGACCTGAAATAACAGGAAAACAATCCTATTATTATTCTCGATATGAACGCGTAGACGGCACGTCAATCGGACGTGTGGTCTGCGCCGTAGGGATCATTATGCGTTCTTTAAGTGTTGCACGCGCTTGATAAACGCACATGGGGGGGGGGGGGGGGGGTCCAAACGGGCCGAACGAAGTCCAAATGGCCTGAAATCAGACGAAATCAAAGGGTGAGTGAATTTTGATGTGTTCGAGCAGAAGACACGTCAATCGGACGCACCGTGTGCCCGCGGTGACCGGGAACGCCATTCTGGTGTCATAAACGGCCAAAACGGGCGTCTAATGGTCAAACTCATAGCGGACGACATCGGATTGACCTAAAATCACAGGACAACAATCCAATTATTATTCGCGACGTGCCCGCGTAGACAGCACGTCAGTCGGACGTGCAGTCTGTGCCGTAGGGCTCATTATACGTTCTTTAAGTGTTTCGCGCGCTTGATAAACGCCCGTGGGGGGGGGGGGGGGGTCCAAACGGGCCCAACGCAGTCCAAATGGCCTGAAATCAGACAAAATCAAAGGGTGAGTGAATTGTGATGTGGTCGAGTAGATGACACGTCAATTGGATGTGCCGTGTGCCCGCGGTGACCGAGAACGCCGTTCTGGTGTCATAAACGGCTAAAACGGGTGTTTAACGGTCAAAATCATAGAGGACAACATTGGATTGACCTGAAATCACAGGAAAACAATCCAATTATTATTTGATACGTGGACGCACAGATGACACGTCAATCGGATGTGCGGTCTGCGCCGTAGGGCTCATTATGCGTTCTTTAAGTGTTGCGCGCGCTTGATAAACGCCCGTGGGGGGGTCCAAACGGGCTGAACGAAGTCCAAATGGCCTAAAATCAGACGACATAAAAGGGTGAGTGAATTGTGATGTGGTCGAGTAGAAGACACGTCAATCGGACGCGTCATGTGCCTGCGGTGACCGGGAACGCCGTTCTGGTGTCATAAACGGCCAAAACGGGCGTCTAATGGTAAAACTCATAGCCAAAGATATCGGATTGACCTGAAATCACAGGACAACAATCCAACTATTATTTGCGATGTGCACGCGCAGACGGCACGTCAATTGGACGTGAAGTCTGCGCTGTAGGGCTCATTATGCGTTCTTTTAGTGTTGCACGCGCTTGATAAACGCTCGTGGGGAGGTCCAAACGGGCTGAATGAAGTCTGAATGGCCTGACATCAGACGAAATCAAAGGGTGAGTGAATTGTGATGTGGTTGAGGAGACGGCATGTCAATCGGACGTGCCGTGTGCCCGCGGTGACCGGGAACGCCGTTCTGGTGTCATAAACGGCCAAAACGGGCATCTAACGGTCAAACTCATAGCGGATGACATTGGATTGACCTGAAATCACAGGAAAACAATCCAATTATTATTCGCGACGTGGAAGCGCAGACGAAACGTCAATCGGATGTGCGGTCTGCACCGTAGGGCTCATTATGCGTTCTTTAAGTGTTGCGCGCGCTTGATAAACCCGCGTGGGGGGTCCAAACGGGCCGAACGAAGTCCGAATGGCCTGAAATCAAACGACATCAAAGGGTGAGTGAATTTTGATGTGTTTGAGCAGACGGAACGTCAATCGGACGTGCCGTGTGCCCGCGGTGACCGGGAACGCAGTTCTGTTGTCATAAACGGCCAAAACGGGCGTCTAACGGTCAAACTCATAGCGGGCGACATCGGATTGACCTGAAATCATAGGAAAAAAAATCCAATTATTATTCGCGACGTGCACGCGTAGACAGCATGTCAATCGGACGTGCGGTCTGCGCCGTAGAGCTTATTATGCGTTTTTTAAGTGTTGCGCGCGTTGGATAAACGCGCGTGGGGGGGGGGGGGGTCAAAATGGGCCGAACGAAGTCCGAATGGCCTGAAATCAGACGAAATAAAAGGGTGGGTGAATTGTGATGTGGTCGAGTAGACAGAACATCAATCGGATGTGCTGTGTGCCCGCGGTGACCGGGAACGCCGTTCTGGTGTCATAAACGGCCAAAACGGGCGTCTAACGGTTAAACTCATAGCGGATGACATCAGATTGACCTGAAATAACAGGACAACAATCCAATTATTATTCGCGACGTGGACGCACAGACGGCACGTCAATCGGACGTGCGGTCTGCGCCGTAGGGCTCATTATGCGTTTTTAAGTGTTGCGCGCGCTTGATAAACGCGCGTGGGGGGGTCCAAACGGGCCGAACGAAGTCCAAATGGGCTGAAATCAGATGACATCAAAGGGTGAGTGAATTGTGATGTGTTCAAGAATACGGCACGTCAATCGGGCGTGCCGTGTGCCCACGGTGACCGGGAATTCCGTTCTGGTGTCATAAACGGCCAAAACGGGCGTCTAACGGTAAAACTCATAGAGGACGACATCAGATTGACCTGAAATCACAAGACAACAATACAATTATTATTCGCGACGTGCATGCGTAGACGGAACGTCAATCGGACGTGCGGTCTGCGTCGTACGACTCATTATGCGTTCTTTAAGTGTTGTGCGCGCTTGATAAACGCGCGTGGGGGGTCCAAATGGGCCGAACGAAGTTCGAATGGCCTGAAATCAGACGACATCAAAGGGTGAGTGAATTGTGATGTGGTCGAGTAGAAGACACGTCAATCAGACATGTTGTGTGCCTGCGGTGACCGGGAACGCCGTTCTGGTGTCACAAACGGCCAAAACGGGCGTCTAACGGTCAAAATCATAGAGGACGACATCAGATGGACCTGAAATCACAGGAAAACAATCCAATTATTATTCGCTATGTGCACGCATAGACGGAACGTCAATCAGACCTGCGGTCTGCGCCATAGGGCTCATTATGCGTTCTTTAAGTGTTGCGCGCGCTTGATAAACGCGCGTGGGGGTCCAAACGAGCCGAATGAAGTCCAAATGACCTGAAATCAGACGATATCAAAGGGTGAGTAAATTGTGATGTGGTCGAGCAGACTGCAAGTCAATCGGACGTGCCGTGTGCCTGCGGTCACCGGGAACGCCGTTTTGGTGTCATAAATGGCCAAAACGGGCGTCTAACGGTCAAACTCATAGCGGACGACATCAGATTGACTTGAAATCACAGGACAACGATAAAATTGTTATTCTCGACGTGCACACGTAGACGTAACTTCAATCGGACATGCCGTCTGTGTCGTAGGGCTCATTATGCGTTCTTTAAGTGTTGCGCGCGTTTGATAAACGCGCGTGGGGGGGGGGGGTCCAAGTGGGCCGAACGAAGTCCGAATGGACTGCAATCAGACAATATCAAAGGGTGATTGAATTGTGATGTGGTCGAGTAGACGTCACATCAATCGGACGTGCCGTGTGACCGTAATGACCGGGAACGCCGTTCTGGTGTCATAAACGGCCAAAACGGGAGTCTAACGGTCAAACTCATAGCGGACGACACCAGATTGACCTGAAATCATAGTAAAACAATCCAATTATAATTCGCGATGTGAAAGCACAGACGACACATCAATCAGACATGCGGTCTACGCCATAGGGCTCATTATACGTTCTTTAAGTGTTGTGTGTGCTTGATAAACGCGCGTGGGGGGGGGGGGGTCCAAATGGGCCGAACGAAGTCCGAATGGCCTGAAATCAGACGAAATAAAAGGGTGAGTGAATTGTGATGTGGTCGACCAGACAGCACATCAATCGGACGTGCCGTGTGCCCGCGGTGACCAGGCACGCCGTTCTGGTGTCATAAATGGCCAAAACGGGCGTCTAATGGTCAAAATCATAGCGGACGACATCGGATTGACCTGAAATCATAGGACAACAATCCAATTATTATTCGCGACGTGCACGCGTAGACAACACATCAATCAGACGTGCGGTCTGCACCGTACGACTCATTATGCATTCTTTAAGTGTTGCGCGCGCTTGATAAACGTGCGTGGGGGGGTCCAAATGGGCCGAACGAAGTCCGAATGGCCTGAAATCAGACGAAATAAAATGGTGAGTGAATTGTGATGTGTTCGAGCAGACGGCACGTCATTCGGACGTGCCGTGTGCCCGCAATGACCGGGAACGCCGTTCTGGTGTTATAAACGGCCAAAACAGGCGTCTAATGGTCAAACTCATATATAAGACATCGTATTGACCTTAAATCACAAGAAAAAAATCCAATTATTATTTGCGATGTGCACGCGCAGACGGCACGTCAATCGGACGTGCGGTCTGCACCGTAGGGCTCATTATGCGTTCTTTAATTGTTGCGCGCGCTTGATAAACGTGCGTGGGGGGGGGGGGGGTCCAAATGGGCCGAACGAAGTCCGAATGACCTGAAATAAGACGAAATCAAAGGGTGAGTGAATTTTGATGTGGTCGAGCAGACGACACGTCAATTGGACGTGCCGTGTGCCCGCGGTCACCGGGAACGCCGTTCTGGTGTCATAAACGGCCAAAACGGGCGTCTAACGGTCAAACTCATAGAAAACGAAATCGGATTGACCAGAAATTATAGGAAAACAATCCAATTATTATTCGCGATGTGCACGCGCAGACGACATGTCAATCGGACGTGCGGTCTGCGCCGTAGGGCTCATTATGCGTTCTTTAAGTGTTGCGCGCGCTTGATAAACGCGCGTGGGGGGTCCAAATAGGCCGAACGAAGTCTGAATGGCCTGAAATCAGACGTCATAAAAGGGTGAGTGAATTTTGATGTGGTATAGTAGACTACACGCCAATCGGATGTGTTGTGTGCCCACGGTGACCGGGAATGCCGTTCTGGTGTCATAAACGGCCAAAACGGGCGTCTAACGGTCAAACTCATAGCGGACGACATCGGATTGACCTGAAATCACAGGACAACAATAAAATTATTATTCGCGACATGCATGAATATACGGAACATCAATCGGACGTGCGGTCTGCGCCGTAGGGCTCATTATGCGTTCTTTAATTGTTGCGCGCGCTTGATAAACGCGCGTGGTGGGGTCCAAACGGGCCAAACGAAGTCCGAATTTCCTGAAATCAGATGAAATCAAAGGGTGAGTAAATTGTGATGTGGTCGAGTAGACTACAAGTCAATCGGACGTGCCGTGTGCCCGCGGTCACCAGGAACGCCGTTGTGGTGTCATAAACAGCCAAAACGGGCGTCTAACGGTCAAACTCATAGCGGACGACATCAGATTGACCTGAAATCACAGGACAACAATCCAATTATTATTTGCGACGTTCAAGTGCAGACGACACATCAATCGGACGTGCGGTCTGCACCGTAGGGCTCATTATGCGTTCTTTAATTGTTGTGCGTGCTTGATAAACGCGCGTGGGGGTGGGGGTCCAAATGGGCCGAACAAAGTCTGAATGGCCTGAAATAAGACGACATCAAAGGGTGAGTGAATTGTGATGTGGTCGAGAAGACGACACATCAATCGGACGTGCCGTGTGCCCGCGGTGACTGGGAACGCCGTTCTGGTTTCATAAACGGCCAAAACGGGAATCTAACGGTCAAACTCATAGCGGACGACATCGGATTGACCTGAAATCACAGGACAAAAATCCAATTATTATTTGCGATGTGCACGCGTAGACGACATGTCAATCGGACGTGAATTCTGCGCCGTAGGGCTCATTATGCGTTCTTTAAGTGTTGCGCGCGCTTGATAAACGTGCGTGGGGGAGGGGGGGGTCCAAACGGGCCGAACGAAGTATGAATGGCCTGAAATCAGACGACATCAAAGGGTGAGTGAATTATGATGTGGTCGAGCAGACGTCACGTCAATCGGACGTGTCGTGTGCCCGCGGTCACCGGGAACGCCGTTCTGGTGTCATAAACGGCCAAAACAGGCGTCTAACAGTCAAACTCATAGCGGACGACATCGGATTGACCTGAAATCATAGGACAACAATCCACTTATTATTCGAGACGTTCACGTGCAGACAGAACATCAATCGGACATGCGGTCTGCGTCGTAGGGCTCATTATACATTCTTTAAGTGTTGCACGCGCTTGATAAATGCCAGTGGGGGGGTCCAAACGGGCCGAACGAAGTCCGAATGGCCTGAAATCAGACGAAATCAAAGGGTGAGTGAATTGTGATGTTGTCGAGGAGACGACATGTCAATCGGACGTGCCGTGTGCCCACGGTGACCGGGAACGCTGTTCTGGTGTCATAAACAGCCAAAACGGGCGTCTAACGGTCAAACTCATAGCGGATGACATCGGATTGACCTGAAATCACATGACAACCATCCAATTATTATTCGCGATGTGGAAGCGCAGACGGCATGTCAATCGGACGTGCGGTCTGCGCCGTAGGGCTCATTATGCATTCTTTATGTGTTGCGTGCGCTTGATAAACCCACGTGGGGGGGGGGGGTCCAAACGGGCCGAACGAAGTCCGAATGGCCTGAAATCAGACGACATCAAAGGGTGAGTGACGTGTCGTGTGCCCGCGGTGACCGGGAACGCCGTTCTGTTGTCATAAATGGACAAAACGGGCTTCTAACGGTCAAACTCATAGCGGGCGACATCGGATTGACCTGAAATCACAGGAAAAAAATCCAATTATTATTCGCGACGTGCACGCATATACGGCACGTCAATCAGATGTGCAGTCTGCGCCGTGGAGCTCATTATGCGTTCTTTAAGTGTTGCGCGCGTTTGATAAACGCGCGTGGAGGGGTCAAAACAGGCCGAACAAAGTCCGAATGGCCTGAAATCAGACGACATCAAAGGGTGGGTGAATTGTGATGTGGTCGAGCAGACAGAACATCAATCGGACGTGCTGTGTGCCCGCGGTGACCGGGAACGCCGTTCTGGTGTCATAAACGGCCAAAGCAGGCATCTAACGGTCAAACTCATAGTGGATGACATCGGATTGACCTGAAATCATAGGACAACAATCCAATTATTATTCGCGATGTGGATGCGTAGACATCGCGTCAATCGGACATGCGGTCTGCGCCGTAGGGCTCATTCTGCGTTCTTTAAGTGTTGCGCGCGCTTGATAAACGCGCGTGGGGGGGTCCAAACGGGCCGAACGAAGTCCGAATGGCATGAAATCAGACGACATCAAAGGGTGAGTGAGTTGTGATGTGGTTGAGAAGACGACATGTCAATCGGGCGTGCCTTGTGCCCACGGTGACCAGGAACGCCGTTCTGGTGTCAAAAATGGCCAAAACGGGCGTCTAACGGTCAAACTCATAGAGGACGGCATCGGATTGACCTGAAATCACAGGAAAACAATTCAATTTATATTTTCGACGTGCACGCGTAGACGGAACGTCAATTGGATGTGCGGTCTGCGCCGTACGGCTCATTATGCGTTCTTTAAGTGTTGCGCGCGCTTGATAAACGCGCGTGGGGGGGTCCAAATGGGCCGAATGAAGACCGAATGGCCTGAAATCATACGACATCAAAGGCAGAGTGAATTGTGATATGGTCGAGTAGACGACACGTCAATCAGACATGTTGTGTGCCCGCGGTGACCGGGAACGCCGTTCTGGTGTCAGAAACGGCCAAAACGGGCGTCTAACGGTCAAACTCATAGAGGACGACATCGGATTGACCTGAAATCATAGGAAAACAATCCAATTATTATTCGCGACATGAACGCGCAGACGTAACATCAATCGGACGTGCGGTCTGCGCTGTAGGGCTCATTATGCGTTCTTTAAGTGTTGTGCGCGCTTGATAAACGCGCGTGGGGGTCCAAACTGGCCGAACGAAGTCCAAATGACCTGAAATTAGACGAAATCAAAGGGTGTGTGAATTGTGATGTGGTCGAGCGAACAGAAAGTCAATCAGACGTACCGTGTGCCCGCGGTCACTGGGAACGCCGTTTTGGTATCATAAACGGCCAAAACGGGCGTCTAACAGTCAAACTCATAGAGGATGACATCAGATTGACCTAAAATCACAGGACAATGATAAAATTATTATTCTCGACGGGCACACGTAGACTTCACGTCAATAGGACATGAGGTCTGCGCTGTAGGGCTCATTATGCGTTCTTTAAGTGTTGCGCGCGCTTGATAAACGCGCGTGGGAGGGTCCAAACGGGCCGAACGATGTTCGAATGGACTGAAATCAGGCAACATCAAAGGGTGAGTGAATTGTGATGTGGTCGAGTAAACGTCACATCAATTGGGCATGCCGTGTGCCCGCGGTGACCGGGAACACCGTTCTGGTGTCATAAACGGCCAAAACGGGCGTCTAACGGTCAAACTCATAGCGGACGACATCAGATTGTCCTGAAATCATAGGAAAACAATCCAATTATTATTCGCGACGTGAAAGCGTAGACGGCACATCAATCGGACATGCGGTCTACGCCATAGGGCTCATTATGCGTTCTTTAAGTGTTGCACGCGCTTGATAAACGCGCGTGGGGGGTCAAAATGGGCCAAACGAAGTCCTAATGGACTGAAATCAGACGAGATCAAAGGGTGAGTGAATTGTGATGTGGTCGAGCAGACGGCACATTAATTCGACGTGCCGTGTGCTCGCGGTGACCGGGAACGCCGTTCTGGTGTCATAAACGGCCAAAACGGGCGTCTAATTGTCAAACTCATAGCGGATGACATCGGATTGACCTGAAATCACAGGAAAACAATCCAATTTTTATTCGCGACATGCACGCGTAGACGACACATCAATCGGACGTGCGGTCTGCGCCGTAGGGCTTATTATGCTTTCTTTAAGTGTTGCGCGCGCTTGATAAACGCGCGTGGGGGGGGGGGGGGGGGGTCCAAACGGGCCGAACGAAGTCCGAATGGCCTGAAATCAGACGACATCAAAGGGTGAGTGAATTGTGATGTGTTTGAGCAGACGTCACGTCAATCGGACGTGCCGTGTGCCCGCAATGACCAGGAACGCCGTTATGGTGCCATAAACGGCCAAAACAGGCGTCTAATGGTCAAACTCATATAGACGACATCAGATTGACCTTAAATCATAGGGAAAAAATCCAATTATTATTTGCGACGTGCACGCGTAGACGGCACGTCAATCAGACGTGCGGTCTGCGCCGTAGGGCTCATTATGCGTTCTTTAAGTGTTGCGCGCGCTTGATAAAAGCGCGTGGGGGGGGGGGGGGTCCAAATGGGACGAACGAAGTCCAAATGGCCTAAAATCAGACGACATAAAAGGGTGAGTGAATTGTGATGTGGTCAAGGAGACAAAACGTCAATCGGACATGCCGTGTGCCCGCGGTCACCGGGAACGCCGTTCCGGTGTCACAAACGGCCAATACGGGCGTCTAACGGTCAAACTCATAGCAGACGACATCAGATTGACCTGAAATTACAGGACAACAATCCAATTATTATTCGCGATGTGCACGCGCAGACGACATGTCAATCAGACGTGCGGTCTGTGCCGTAGGGCTCATTATGCTTTCTTTAAGTGTTGCGCGCGCTTGATAAACGCACGTGGGGGGGGGGGGGGGTCCAAATGGGCCGAACAAATTCTGAATGGCCTGAAATCAGACGACATAAAAGGGTGAGTGAATTGTGATGTGGTCGAGCAGACGACACATCAATCGGACATGCCGTGTGCCCGCGGTGAGCAGGAACGCCGTTCTGGTGTCATAAACGGCCAAAACGGGCGTCTAACGGTCAAACTCATAGCGGACGACATCGGATTGACCTAAAATCATAGGAAAAGAATCCAATTATTATTTGCGACGTGCACGCATATACGGAACATCAATAGGATGTGCGGTCTGCGCCGTAGGGATCATTATGCGTTCTTTAAGTGTTGTGCGTGCTTGATAAACGCGCGTGGTGGGGTCCAAACGGACCGAACGAAGTCCGAATTGCCTGAAATCAGATGACATCAAAGGGTGAGTGAATTTTTATGTGTTCGAGCAGACGAAACGTCAATCGGACGTGCCGTGTGCCCGCGGTCACCGGGAACGCCGTTGTGGTGTCATAAACGGCCAAAACGGGCGTCTAATGGTCAAACTCCTAGCGGACGATATCAAATTGACCTGAAATCACAGGACAACAATCTAATTATTATTTGCGACGTGCACGCGTAGACGGAACCTCAATTGGACATGCGGTCTGCGCCGTAGGGCTCATTATGCGTTCTTTAAGTGTTGCGCGCACTTGATAAACGCGCGTGGGGGGTCCAAATGGGCCGAACGAAGTCCGAATGGCCTGAAATTAGACGAAATCAAAGGGTGAGTTAATTGTGATGTGGACCGAGATGACGACACATCAATCGGACGTGCCGTGTGCCTGCGGTGACTGGGAATGCCGTTCTGGTTTCATAAACGGCCAAAACGGGCGTCTAACGGTCAAACTCATAGCGGACGACATCAGATTGACCTGAACTCACAGGACAACAATCCAATTTTTATTTGCGACGTGCACGCACTGACGGCATGTCAATCGGACGTGCGGTCTGCACCGTAGGGCTCATTATGCGTTCTTTAAGTGTTGCCCGCGCTTGATAAACGCGCGTGGGGGGGGGGGGGGGGTCCAAACGGGCCGAACGAAGTCCGAATGTCCTGAAATCAGACTACATCAAAGGGTGAGTGAATTGTGATGTGTTCAAGCAGACGTCACGTCAATCGGACGTGCCGTGTGCCCGCGGTCACCGGGAACGCCGTTCTGGTGTCATAAACGGCCAAAACGGGCGTCTAACAGTCAAACTCATAGCGGACGACATCGGATTGACCTGAAATCACAGGAAAACAATCCAATTATTATTTTCAATGTGCACGCGCAGACGGAACATCAATCAGACATGCGGTCTGTGCCGTAGGGCTCATTATGCGTTCTTTAAGTGTTGCGTGCGCTTGATAAACGCCCGTGGGGGGTCCAAATGGGCCGAACGAAGTCCGAATGGCCTGAAATCAGACAAAATTAAAGGCTGAGTGAATTTTGATGTGGTCAAGGAGACGACATGTCAATCGTACATGCCGTGTGCCTGCGGTGACCGGGAACACCGTTCTGGTGTCATAAACGGCCAAAACGGGCGTCTAATGGTCAAACTCATAGCGGAGGACATCGGATTGACCTGAAATCACAGGACAACAATCCGATTATTATTCGCGATGTGGATGTGCAGACGGAACGTCAATCGGACGTGTGGTCTGCGCCGTAGGGCTCATTATGCATTCTTTAAGTGTTGCGCGTGCTTGATAAACCCGCGTGGGGGGGTCCAAACGGTCCGAACGAAGTCTGAATGGCCTGAAATCAAACGACATCAAAGGGTGAGTGAATTTTGATGTGTTCGAGCAGACAGAATTTCAATCGGACGTGCCGTGTGCCCGCGGTGACCGGGAACGCCGTTCTATTGTCAAAACGGCCAAAACAGGCGTCTAATGATCAAAATCATAGCGGGCGACATTGGATTGACCTGAAATCACAGGACAACAATCCAATTATTATTCGCGACGTGCACGCACAGACGGCACGTCAATCGGACGTGCGGTCTGCGCCGTGGAGCTCATTATGTGTTCTTTAAGTGTTGCGTGCTTTTGATAAACGCGCGTGGCGGGGTCAAAACGGGCCGAACGAAGTCTGAATGGCCTGAAATCAGACGACATCAAAGGGTGAGTGAATTGTGATGTGGTTGAGTAGACAGAACATCAATCGGACGTGCTGTGTGCCCGCGGTGACCGGGAACGCCGTTCTGGTGTCATAATCGGCCAAAACGGGCGTCTAACGGTCAAACTCATAGCGGACGACATCAGATTGACCTTAAATCATAGAAAAACAATCCAATTATTATTCGCGACGTGGATGCGCAGACGGAACATCAATCGGACGTGCGGTCTGCGCCGTAGGGCTCATTATGCGTTCTTTAAGTGTTGCGCGCGCTTGATAAATGCGCGTGGGGGGGGGGGGGTCCAAACGGGCCGAACGAAGTGAGAATGGCCTAAAATTAGACTAAATCAAAGGGTGAGTGAGTTGTGATGTGGTCGAGTAGACGACTTGTCAATCGGGCGTGTCGTGTGCCCACGGTGATCGGGAACGCCGTTCTGGTGTCAAAAACGGCCAAAACGGGCATCTAATGGTCAAACTCATAGCGGACGACATCGGATTGACCTGAAATCAAAGGAAAATAATAAAATTTTTATTCGCGACGTGCACATGAAGACGACACGTCAATCGGACGTGCGGTCTGCGCCGTACGACTCATTATGCGTTCTTTATGTGTTGCACGCGCTTGATAAACGTGCGTGGGGGGGGGGGGGGGTCCAAATGGTCCGAACAAAGTCCGAATGGCCTTAAATCAGACGACATAAAAGGGTGAGTGAAATGTGATGTGTTCGAGCAGACGACACGTTAATCGGACGTGCTGTGTGCCCGCGGTGACCGGGAATGCCGTTCTGGTGTCATAAACGGCCAAAACGGGCGTCTAACGGTCAAACTCATAGAGGAACGACATCGGATTGACCTGAAATCACAGGACAACAATCCAATTATTATTCGCGACATGCACGTGTAGACGGAACGTCAATCAGACGTGTGGTCTGTGCCGTAGGGCTCATTATGCGTTCTTTAAGTGTTGCGCGCGCTTGATAAACACGCATGGGGGTCCAAACTGGACGAACGAAGTCCAATTGACCTGAAATCAGACGAATTCAAAGGGTGAGTGAATTTTGATGTGGTCGAGTAGACGGAAAGTAAATCAGACGTGCCGTGTGCCCGTGGTCACCGGGAACGCCGTTTTGGTGTCATAAACGGCCAAAACGGGCGTCTAACGGTCAAACTCATAGCGGACGACATCGGATTGACCTGAAATCACAGGACAACGATAAAATTATTATTCACGATGTGCACACGCAGACGTCACGTCAATCGGACATGCGGTCTACGCTGTAGGTCTTATTATGCGTTCTTTAAGTGTTGTGCGCACTTGATAAACGCACGTGGGGGGGTCCAAATGGGCCGAACGAAGTCTGAATGGACTGAAATCAGACAACATCAAAGGGTGAGTGAATTGTGATGTGGTCGAGTAGACGGCACGTCAATCGGACGTGCCGTGTGCCCGCAGTGACCAGGAACGCCGTTCTGGTGTCATAAACGGCCAAAACGGGCATCTAACGGTCAAACTCATAGCGGGCGACATCGGATTGACCTGAAATCATAGGAAAACAATCCAATTATTATTCGCGATGTGCAAGAGCAGAAGTCACATCAATCAGACATGCGGTCTACGCCATAGGGCTCATTATGCGTTCTTTAAGTGTTGCGCGTGCTTGATAAACGCGCGTGGGGGGGGGGTCCAAATGGGCCGAACAAAAATCACAGGGTGAGTGAATTGTGATGTGGTCGAGTAGACGGAACGTCAATCGGACGTGACGTGTGCTTGTGGTGACCGGGAATGCCGTTCTGGTGTCATAAACGGCCAAAACGGGCGTCTAATGGTCAAACTCATAGCGGACGACATCAGATTGACCTGAAATCACATGACAACAATTCAATTATTATTCCCGATGTGCATGCGTAGACGGAACATCAATCGGACATGCGGTCTGCGCCGTAGGGCTCATTATGCGTTCTTTAAGTGTTGCGCGCGCTTGATAAACGCGCATGGGGGGGGGGGGGGGTCCAAACGGGCCGAACGAAGTCCGAATGGACTGAAATAAGACGACATCAAAGGGTGAGTGAATTGTGATGTGGTTGAGCAGACGACACGTCAATCGGACGTGCCGTGTGCCCGCAATGACCGAGAACGCCGTTCTGGTGTCACTAACGGGCAAAACAGGAGTCTAACGGTTAAACTCATATAGATGACATCAGATTGAACTTAAATCATAGGAAAAAAATACAATCATTATTTGCGACGTGCACGCGCAGACGGCACGTCAATCAGACGTGCGGTCTGCGTCGTAGGGCTCATTATACGTTCTTTAAGTGTTGCGCACGCTTGATAAACGCGCGTGGGGGGGGGGGATCCAAACGGGATGAATGAAGTCCGAATGGCCTGAAATCAGACGACATCAAAGGGTGAGTGAATTGTAATGTGGTCGAGTAGATGGCACATCAATCGGACATGCCGTGTGCCCGCGGTCACCGGGAACGCCGTTCTGGTGTCATAAACGAGCGTCTAATGGTCAAACTCATAGCAGACGACATCGGATTGACCTGAAATTACAGTACAACAATCAAATTATTATTCGTAATGTGCACGCACAGACGGCATGTCAATTAGACGTGTGGTCTGCGCCGTAGGGCTCATTATGCGTTCTTTAAGTGTTGCGCGCGCTTGATAAACGCGCGTGGGGGGGTCCAAACGGGCCGAACGAAGTCTGAATGGCCTGAAATCAGACGACATCAAAGGGTGAGTGAATTGTGATGTGGTCGAGCAGACGACACGTCAATCGGATGTGTCTTGTGCCCGCGGTGATCGGGAATGCCGTTCTGGTGTCATAAACGGCCAAAACGGGCGTCTAACGGTCAAACTCATAGCGGACGACCTCAGATTGACCTGAAATCACAGGAAAACAATCCAATTATTATTCGCAACGTGCACGCATATAAGGCACGTCAATCGGACATGCAGTCTGCGCCGTAGGTCTCATTATGCGTTCTTTAAGTGTTGCGCGTGCTTGATAAACGTGCGTGGTGGGGTCCAAATGGGCCGAACGAAGTCCGAATTGCCTGAAATCAGACGACATCAAAGGGTGAGTGAATTGTGATGTGGTCGAGTAGATGGAATGTCAATCATATGTCTCGTGTACCCGCGGTCACCGGGAACGCCGTTGTGGTGTCATAAACAGCCAAAACGGGCGTCTAATGGTCAAACTCATAGCAGACGACATCCGATTGACCTGAAATCACAGGAAAACAATCCAATTATTATTTGCGATGTGAACGCGCAGACGGCACATTAATCGGACGTGCGGTCTGCGCCGTAGAGATCATTATGCGTTCTTTAAGTGTTGCGCAGGCTTGATAAACGCGCATGGGGGGGGGGTCCAAATGGGCCGAATGAAGTCCGAATGGCCTGAAATAAGACGAAATCAAAGGGTGAGTGAATTGTGATGTGGTCGAGAAGACAACACGTCAATCGAAAGTACCGTGTGCCCGCGGTGACCGGGAACGCCGTTCTGGTTTCATAAATGGCCAAAATGGGCGTCTAACGGTCAAACTCATAGCGGACAACATCAGATTGACCTGAAATCATAGGACAACAATCCAATTATTATTCGCGACATGCACGCGTAGACGAAATGTCAATCGGACGTGCGGTCTGCGCCGTAGGGCTCATTATGCGTTCTTTAAGTGTTGCGCACGCTTGATAAACGCGCGTGGGGGGGGGGGTCCAAATGGGCCGAACGAAGTTCAAATGACCTGAAATCAGACGACATCAAAGGGTGAGTGAATTGTGATGTGTTCGAGCAGACGTCATGTCAATCAGACGTGCCGTGTGCCCGCGGTCACCGGGAACGCCGTTCTGGTGTCATAAACGGCCAAAACGGGTGTCTAACAGTCAAACTCATAGCGGACGACATCAGATTGACCTGAAATCATAGGACAACAATCCAATTATTATTCGTTATGTGCACGCACAGACGGCACGTCAATTGGACGTGTGGTCTGCGCCGTAGGGCTCATTATGCGTTCTTTAAGTGTTGCACGCACTTGATAAACGCGCGTGTGGGGGTCCAAACGGGCCGAACGAAGACCGAATGTCCTGATATCAGACGACATCAAAGGGTGAGTTAATTGTGATGTGGTCGAGTAGAAGGCATGTCAATCGGAAGTGCCGTGTGCCCGCGGTGACTGGGAACGCCGTTCTGGTGTCATAAACGGCCAAAACGGGCGTCTAGCGGTCAAACTCATAGCGGGCGACATCAGATTGACCTGAAATCACAGGACAACAATCTAATTAGAAAAATAGAATTAATGATTTTAAAATTTTAAAACGGTAATCAAAATTATGAATATTATTTTGAAAATCAAATACTTTAGATCTGTTACAGTAAGTTTGAAGTTAAATATGTTAATTTGTTTTTTAGGTTTTATTCGGTACTAATTTTGTTATTAAATTTTGTTATGCAGTTATATGTGATGATGGATGCGGAGCTTGGAAGATGACAGCTGAGATTTATTTGGGTATATATTAATGTATAATTGATTTTTTTTTAAAAAAAATTAAAATTTTATAGCGGCCGCCAAATGGAGGCCGCCTTTTGGTGGCCGCTATAGGTTTTTAGATGGACCTATAGCGGCCGCTATAGGTCTGGGCTTTAGTGGCCACCAATTGGTGGCTGTTAAACCCTACCCCGGCTTACCTACAGTGTCCGCCAAATGTCGGTCGCTGATAGAAATAGTGATGGGGCAAAAGCGGCCGCTATAGACCTTTAGCGATGGCTTTTGGTGGCCTCTAAAGGTCATTCTTGTACTGGTGAACATAGTTAACCATTGAATGTTTCAGATGTAGAAAATTTTGGAATTATGAAGATTGATTTCCAAAGTGGAAATATCATGAAGAGAATCATGATGATGGTATGAGTATTGGTCATACTGATGAGGATAAAGAGATTATGAACGACATGTGAAAGGTATGTGATGTTCTGCTAATATTTTTTACATTAAACCTAATAAGATTGAGGTTGATAAACCTTAATACATGATTCATATTTTATGAAATATGAAGATGATGGATCCTTAGTAATGGTTTAAGAATAAAGTTGGATGATTGAGGTGTATATGTTTTGTAATTCAAAGATTATGTTATATGAATCATGAAATATATACGTCTTTTCAATATAAATTTTTCATTAAGAATTGGAAATGATTTGTAAAAATAGTTATAAGGATCCAAAAAAGTGATTTAAGGGTAAGGTGATATACTTTTAAAACACATTATTAAGGGAAAGATAACCCTTAATATGTCCCTTTTATTTAGATAATGATGTTTGGATAAAGATATGTTGGATTTGAATAAGTAAATTGGATGATGCTAGTTTATTGGGAACTAATTATGGAGTTGTTGAAAAGAGGGTTATGCTATCATGGATGAAGTATAAAACTTTTTGGGACTTAAGGATTATATCCTATAAGTTTTGGAATAAGGAAACATGCATGTTTTCAACAAGGATATCCGATAATTCAGGTTTTTAGCGTGACTTTAGAGAATACATGATGAAGTTGTTCACATTTTTTGAATGTGACCAACCATAGATACCTTATGATATATGGGGGATAAATGTTAAGCTGAGTTAGTAAACCTTTTTCTATATTTTTTGATTTTAATATTTAATAAGGGTGGTAAGGTTATCAATTTTTTGAAATATTATGTTAAACATCAGATGAATTTTGTTAGAATAAAGTATTATCTCACCATATATAGACTTATGCATGTCTGATTACTTGTGCTAACCTTTTTATTGTGATAATGATAAATAGAATGAACTATCATTCTATTTATGGATCGCATGATCTGATAAAACTTTAGGAAAGAAAAATTTAACTTCATTTCTTTGAATAATAGATGAAGAGTAAATTTTTCAAGGCACAACCAATAATAAGATTGTACTAAAATCAAGTAAGTATTTCTTCTCATGTTCTTCAACTTTAGAAAAAGAAGCTTGAAAACAAAAAATGTTATCCTAGTACCTTATTATCCCATGAATTATATGGTCCATTAAATCATCATAGATTTATGGATTTCTAATTGTTAACTTTATTTAATATTGTTCTCTATCACTCTCCATCATAACTTTATGGTTATATTTTTTCTTCCATATCCATGTTTTTTGCTTCCCACCTATGTTTTCCTATGTGGAAACCTAGTGATGAGTTACTTTGGGAACCGTTATGTTTCTAAATTTAATTATTAAAATTATGTTTTAGGATTCCTTTTTAAGATGTGGGTTTCTATGAAATAAACTTTCAAGTAGTAAACCTTTTATAACCCTGACAAATTTTGAGGGTGAAATTAATTTTAAGGGGGGTAGAATGTATAACCCCGTGATTTTTATGAGATAAAGTTTTTTTTATTTTCTTTGATGTCTTGTGTCATAAAATCCACCAAGATAAGATTTCAAAATACACAACATCAGCTTATCTTGTGGTAGATGGGACACTATACTTGTCTTGTGTTACACACAAGTTCAAATTCTTTTGTTATAATTCATTTCACACAAGACCAAGTATAAATGAATAACTAAATATTATCATGTTATCTTATAACCTAGTTATTAAAATGGTGGGAATGAAAAATATTAATTGATTTATGAAAATATTGTTTAGACATGTATTTAATTAATTTTTTTCTGAAAAATTATTTATAAATGAAAATAAAACCTTTTTTTAGTTAAAATGATTTTTTTTGCTGAAAGACCATTTAAATGAAAATAAGTGAGTTTATAAAATAATAAAATCACTATTTATGGATTTTATAAATGAAATATATATTTAATATATTCAATTTAATGTTTAAAATTCATCATATATTTTTTCTACTCATGATATTAGAACAAATTCAATTTTTTAGATAAAAGAAGTATATTTAAAAAAAATATAGTTTTACAACCTTTTGATAACAAACCCATTTTAAATATAGTTTTTTAAAATTTTATAAGTTATTTTTGAAAAAATAAACTTAATATTTGGAAGTGGGATATTAAAATTTACTTTGGTTTAAATTTTGGTATTTTTTTGAGAAAATTCATATTTTAATGAATAGTGAAAAATACTGCATTTTAATTCAAAATTTCCTTTTTGTATAATTTTTTTTGTATTGATAGATTATTTTTTAATTGGTTTTAAAGTATATTTATATTATTTTTTTATCATTTAATACAATTTTTCTCATTGGATGTAATTTCACATTGAAATTCGATATAAACACATGTAAATATTTTGATGGTTTTTTACTTTAAAAAACCCATTTTCTCACTTTGAAAACGTGAATTAATTTTAAATTAATTACTAAAATTTATGTGTTTTGAATTTGGAAAAATTTATTTCATATTTGGAATCATTAGGTACAAATTATTTAAATATTTTCCTTTTATTTTTTGGACATTATGAATAGTAAATTTGCTAGTTTTTATTTACTATAGTTAAAGGTAAATCAGGTAAATTAGGGTAACAAATAATATGATAAGGATAATAAAATTATCTTAACACCTAAAAAAATCCTATTGGATGAATAAAAGTTTACCCTTAACATCTAATGATCAAAATTGGTTTTGTTAATGGACTTTTTTCCATGAAGGTGAGGTAATTATTATTTAAACAAAAGAAAGTGACAACATGTCACTCTCTTGTTTCTTATAAGTATAAATTTTTTAATGTATTTATAAACATGATGAAACTATTAAAATAATTAGTATAAATAAAGGTAATTAAATTATCTACATAATGTTAATTTATTTATAATTTTTATAGATTAAATAATTACCATAAATTTTGACACAATAGTGATACAATGATTGTTTTATTAAGAGAAATATCAAATACATGATATTATAACTATTAAAATAAATATTATATGACATAATTTTTTCTATCCACATATTTTATAGGTGACTATGAAATTTTATAATACTATTAAATGGTTTGTCTTGAAGTTATATCTCTTTATGAATTTTATTTAAATTCAATGAAATGAATAGTGTAAAAATTGACACTATTGATATTTTATAAAAATAATATTTTATTAAATTATTTAAAAATTTTAAAAATATTTTAAAATCATAAAATGACTATGATAAATTCAAAAAGTTCATTAAGTGTCCAATTATGGAAAATTTATCCCATATAAGTAAAATTTATAACCTCTTAATACTTAAAATGTTTTTACCACAATTAAAATTAAAAGAGAATAATTAAGGGTAAACCAAAACGATAAGGTTTATAATAAAATCAATACATGTATAAAAATTATTGGATGAGAGGATTTAAAAATATCCTTATCTTATATTTGAAAATTTTCAATTTTGAATCTTTTGGATTAAAAAATTAATTTATAATCATTTAATATTTTAAGAATTTCCAAGGGTGCCCCTCACCTTAATTATAAAAGGGCACCTCCTCCCTCACCTATTCAATTTAATTTGAGCATTAAAGATTTTCAATACCATACCCGTTTCCCTTATAAAATTCCTTATTTAGATTATATAGGTTATATTCTTCTCAAAAGACAAACTCTAGTGCCTCTAAGAGAAGATTTAGAGGAAGCATGTCAAGAAAGAGGTAATCTCTTATACCGATTCTTTCAAACTTATTTCTTCTTCTAATTACTATTTATTAGTTTTTTAATTATAAAGTAATATAATAATTATTACTAATATACTTATATGTTATTATAATTTTGAAAATGGCTATCTTCCACCTTCTATCCATCTTGTGAAAAACAAAATCACCACGTGTGCGTACATACAACTTACCGTCTCCACGTCGTGGTGTAATTTTTTTTCACCACCGCCTTAATAGGATGGATATAATGATAAAAATAATAACTATATATGTTTATAATAATATGATATGTATTGTTTAACAACATATATACCATCCACTTCCATACCATTTCACAATTATCAGAATGATATCATCGCTCATGCGCATGTACGACCTACCATCTTCATGATGTGATGCGATTAATTCTACAAGATATCCATTATAAATGATTATATAAATTTAAATAATGAATAAATATGATATATATTATGTTAATATCATTTTTTAATGATATAAATATGACCTAATAAATAGAACCAAAACTTATTCTGCAAAACATGCATTAAAAAAATGAAGCAATTTATACCCGAATAATGAGTAATAATGAAATATTATTACCAAACATATGATAATATGATCATATATGATATCATAAAAATGACTACGATTCTGGAATAAGTCAATGAAATAATTTAAATCATTTTATAGGAGTTTCAGATACACAAAAAGTATAGCAGACCTAAGGTAAGAGATTATTTTGTCTCACTTTTATTACTGTGGGACATATGCCTTACACACCACCTATTTCTTTTGTGTGGGGTTTATGCATCCCATGAATGTTTTATGATTATTATTATGAAGGTTATGATATTTAAATATGCATACAATTTTCTTTATTTTATTAGGCATATGATTCGACTGATTATAATTGGTAAGGGTTAATTTCTCAATCTCGTTATTATCTGATATGGTTAATACGTAATTATTTACTGGGGTATATTTATCATCCATGTCCATGTTTTCTATAAAAATATTTTCATAAAATGTTTAATATTATCATATGAATGTTTAAAACCATTGTACCCATTTCTTATTTTTACTATATGGTTTGGAAGAAATCTTTTTTTCATTTTCCATATGAGGTACTTTTTGAATTTTCCACCTAAAGTATGAGGAGAATGTTTTTTTAAATTATAATACATGAATAGAATTTTACTCTTTCATAATTAATTGTTTCCTTAAATATTCCATTACAAGTTTTCAAGTTTATTTTCAAAGAAATTATTTTATTTTAAAATTGCGTGGCATTTTAAGAAACTTAAACATTTTTGAAGAAGGATATTTTACTCCAGAAATAATTTCAACTGTTTTATCAAAATTATTTTCCATATAAGATTAAAGAAATTTTAAAAGTATACTATCACTGTTATTATTATAGTTTATTATGTTTATGATGGAACTCAATTTATGAAATCCATTTTTTACATGTATTATGTTATTATGGAATGAGGTTTAAGAAACCCATTGTATTACTTGGGTTATGTTATGATGAATGGTTTATGTTTTCATGGAACAAATATGTTTGATTTTCATTATATAATGGCTAGGACCTATATCTCCCTCCAATGCATTGGGTAAATATTTATATCTCATGATATAAACATGACTGTAATGACAAGTAAATCTACTTTAGTAATACAAGGCTAAAACGACGAGTAAATATGGTTTAGTAATACAGGGATTGAACAAGGAGTGAACTTGGTTTAGTAATGGAATTTTTCCTCTATGATGGTCTTGGAAATGCGCCTCTGCTAATATGGAAATTATTTTCTATGCTTATGTGTTTTCCAGAATTCAATGTTTTATGTCAATGAAATCTTATCATGGTTCATGTTCATTTATGACTTATGCCTTATGAACTGCTAAGATTTATTTCATTACTCGATATTTTGGTATTAAAAATTTATGTTCATGTTTTTACATTCTTATGTTTATGTTTTTTTTATGTTCTTCATGTTTACCCTCACTGAGTATTTTAGCTCACCATTTTTATTTTTTCTTTTCCCTAGGTTATAAAGAAAGGTTTTATATAGGGAAACTAAAAGGGAAGATCATTATTGGAGATGTTGAAGATCTTTCACCATGTTAGAAGAATGTGTTCTGAGTTTCCAAAGACAATAAAATAGTATGGTCTTTGGGAATCTATTTTTTTAATGTATTAATTTTTCTAAAAAATAAATGTAATGTCCATGTACATGTACATCATGTTTGGTTTGTTATATCGATCTCAAAACCATAGTCACCTATTTTTTTTTCAAATGAAATTCAACAAAAAATGGATCAGTAATAAGACAATTGAGTAGCACATATCTATGTGATTTTATAAACTCCAATTAAGTCATTGTAAAATTTTACCCCTCTCTAACTAGTCATCCAATAGTTAGAAATATAGATGAATGGTTTTAAAAATGATAATTAGAAGATATTTAATCAACACATCCAAAATATTGAATCTAGTCTAAATACCATCCAAATACCTAGAACAGAAGTTCAGGCACTCTTCAGTTATGTAAACTTCAACAATAAAGCCTTTTAGTTTAGTTTTATTCCTCACATATGATTTCAAATGACCTAAGTACCTAATGAAAAAAAATAAAAAACACATTAAATAATTTTTCACAATGATTTGATAAAATTGATTTAACTAATGAAAATAAAAACAATATCAATGTATTGATCAATTAGATACATCCATCAATAGTGTACCATTCCACCATGTTTAGATTATTCAAGAAAATAAATAGTCAAAGGAATCATTATTGTGAATAATTAAGGGGAAATAACATCTCAAATGAAAAAGTTCCATAACAATTATTTCTTAAATTTTATCAAGATTGGTTGGATTTAGATTTTTTTTAAAAATCTATCTGAAAAAGGTACACAACTCAACTATAACTACAATTAATTTTTCAAGAAACATATTATGAAATGCCAAAGGAAACACCTACTCTATCAAAATATGTGAGTCACTAATTTTCAGTCCATGTAACTTTATATTTTTAAGTCAATGCACCTTGAAATGTTACTTGAATATCCATCTGATACTTTTACATTCTTTAAAGTTCAAAGGAATACATATTTCTCATTACTTCTCATTACAAAAATAGTTGAAGGATACTTTCTCATTTTTCCCAAAAACCATGATTTATATTCATTTTTTCCAAATCCTTATGAGAATTAAGGTGATCCTTCAATTTACCATGCTCATTAAACAATGTAAAAATTAAATTGTCATATACATTCTTTTCAATATGCATTACATCAAGATTATGATGTATTAAATTAAACTCCCAATAAGGAAGTTTATAAATTACACTCATTTTATTCCACTTAAGAGTTTAAATTGCTTAAGATACTATACCTTGTACCCTTTTCTCACCTTATTTAAACTAATTACATTTTCTAAATTCTATAGTGAAAATCATTATTTTTCCCAGGATTTCTAAACCAAATAACAACTTCACTAGATTTATTAACTAAATATCTCTATCAAATTGTGTCTTGTTAGACCAGAATTTATAAGAAGCATCAAGAAATATATGATCTCACATAAAAAACTATTTTATAATATGAGGCTATCGTTGAGGTTCAAAATCAAAATTACAAACTAGACAATCCAAACTAGTATTCATGTTCCAACTGGGTAATTTTCCTAGTCTAGAAATGTCACTAATTTTCCACATTACATTAGTATGTATTTTGATTAGTTTTCTCATTGAAGCATCATATATTTCCATTCCATCATTTTTTAATTCTCATAATTCTTTGATTAGAGGTTTAAGGTATAAATAAATATCATTTCTATGCATTTTATTAATGAAATAAGTATTCTTCATTCACATCCATAGAGAAATATTATGGGGGATCAAAACAACTATCCAAATGATATAATTAGTACCTAAAGTACCAAAAAGGTTAAAAACATAATAAGATAATCTGAAATATACATTCCTAGGATCTAAATAAAAATATAGATATAATGAATCAAACACCTTCCATGATATTTAATATTTTGTAAGTCACATAAATTCATCATTGTTACTATCCTGAGTATGCTACTTCATGTCACATGTGGTCTTAGATGACTTGAATAATCTTTTTAAGAATGGTTTCAGAGGAAATTAAAGCAATAATTTTTCAAGAGTTTTATTCTTATGTTTCTCACTAGTGTTGCGTTGATTCTTACTCTCATTTTTGTTTATTAACTTCCATATATTTTTATTAAATCTTATTATTTCTTATTTATCAGACTCTTATCCACAGTAAAGCCTAAAATCATTAGCTCATGTATGTTTCTTTGTATAATCAAGTCCAAGTTTGTTTATGATTTTATACTTATTGTAGAACAATGAATGGATCATAGATTTATTAAATGCATCATGAAGAAACTCAAAAATCATGGAAATTTATTTTTTTAATAATTACACAAATATATTTGATATGATACAACTTAAGTAGAAAAGAAAACATCAAATACTTGGTATCACTTTCCTACAATACAATTGTTTAGTCTTTAACTAATATATAAAACTCATTTTTTTGGTCATTGAAGTTTTGAAAAAGATTAACCTACTCAGGATCAACTGAAGGTTGTGTTGATATATTAAAATGTTGTATATTGTATCATGTAAATACAAATGAATCATTTATAATTTTTTGAACTAAATTATCCTCTAGTAGGTCACTTGGTGTTTTTTTGACAAGATATTCATTGTTTTAAATTTCCATTACATTTGATTAACCATACCAAATCCAATATACATATCGATTAGGAAACTATTTCAATTCCAAGTGATCATATACTTTGTTTCTATTCAACCGTCACTTGAATTTACAATTAGGTCACGATTATTTTATTTCACCATCAACTAATCGGTTTGCAATTGAATAATCTAAGTTTTTTTTCTAAACCCTTGGTAAAAAGAGGTGTTTTTTGAGTTAAGTTAATCTATCTTTAATCCATAGGTATTTTATTGTCCTATTCAACCTATAAATCAAGATATAAATATATAAATGTTTAATTAAAAAAATACGATAAGTTCTTTGTTTATTCAATAAGGTTTTCCTTATGAATTTTCCATTCCTTCTTGTTTCGAAAATCACAAACACCTTATTCTTAAGAAAATCCATATTTTACTTCTATAAGGAAAATTTCCTTCCTTAAGGAAATTTACCCTAACATAGATTTCCTTACACATAGTAATATTTTTCTTAAGTATAAAATTTGGATTCATACCCAAAACCTCAGAATTGTATAATGCTAAGGTACGAAGCATTCTGTTTTAGGATCCGAATTCTAGATACGAACTCTAATAAAGTTCCACTCCGAATTCTGGATACAAACTCTAATAAAGTTCCACTCCGAATTCTGGATACGAACTCTAATAAAGTTCCACTCCAAATTCTGGATACGAACTCTAATAAAGTTCCACTCCAAATTCTGGATACGAAATCTAACAAAGTTCAACTCTTAATTCTGGACTCCGAACTTCTATAATTTCGACTCTGAACTTTTATTATTTCGACTCCGAACTTCTATGAGTTTGACTCCGAACTTTTATTAGTTCGACTCTGAACTTTTATTAGTTCGACTCTGAACTTCTATATGTTCGACTCTGAACTTTTATTAGTTCGACTCCGAACTTTTACTAGTTCGACTTTGAACCTTGTAAGTTCAGATTCTGAATTCTAGTGAAACTAGAATTCAAATTTCCTTAGAAATTCAGACTCCAGATTCCCACAGAATTCAGGTTCTGAATTCCTATAAAACAGAATCCTAATATCCTTTGATTATAGACTCCGAATTTCATTTTGGTTAGACTCTGAACTTTTATATACTTACACTCCGAATTTTAGTTTTGCTTATGCTTACACTTGTTTCATTGAAAAACGATGTCGTGCTTTCAGTTACACATATTTTGTTATAAAATGATGTCATCCATTCTATTTCTAAAAAACCGTTGGTTTAGTGACACGTGTACATGTCCCTCCAAATTTTAAGAAAAATATGACCATTGGAGGAGGGATCTAACCATTCCAATCGAACCTGTAAATAGGAGCTCATTTGAAAGAGCTCAAGAATAATTTGATCACTCTAGAGACCACACACTATTAAGGTGATTTATAGAGATAGAATCTTTTCATGCTTTGTGCATACTGAACCACTCATTTAGATTGCTTTGTGAGACTCCAAATATTGGTGATTACATTCGAGGGCTTCCAGAGATAGGAAGACAGAGGTTCCAACACCTTGAAATTGAGGGCTTCCTTGCTGAGGAAGACAGAGGTTCCAACTAACTTGAAGTTGAGGGCTTGCAGGGATAGCAAGACAGAGACTCCGATCTTTGTATCGAGGGATTACCCTGGTGTGGGTAAGACAGACTTTCTTGAAAGTATAAATCAAGGGACCTTTATCCAAGGTTGTTGGATACCCTTCTCTTTGGGTTAAAAGATTGACATCTTGTTACTTGTAGTTTTACTACTTGTTTTTCCGCTGAAATTTTGTATTGTAAGGAAATTATAACCTTCTTATATTTCCTTACACTTGTACTCTGAATCATTTAGATTCTATATGCTTTAAGGTAGAATCTCATATTGTAAAATTTAGTTAAGTTTCAATCTCTGGATCCATATTTCTGGAACCTGTTATTCAGAATCACTTTCCAGATTTAAGCAAGTGCATAGAACAAGAAGTTTATAACTTTATATCTTGTTCCAATTCTCCAATTGGTGTTATAGGTGTTGTGAATTTTATTAGTTTAACTTTGTTAAACTTAGATCTTTCCTTGTCAAAGGAAATTTTTAAATTGTACAATTCACCCCCCATCTTGTATATTGAGCATCTACCTCATAATTTCGATCCTACAATTGGTATCAGAGCAGGTTTCTGAAACACTTATACTCACATATAAGTTTTTCTTGCTCAAATTTTCAGTGTTCTATTTTATTCCTACTTAGGAATATCTTCCTTCATTCCGAACTTTTGTTATTAAAAAGTTTGTGTGGAAAGAAAATTTTCTTATAGATGACAGGAATGAATGTTGGTTCGATCGACAACTTAAATCCTACAAGACCACCAATTTTTGATGGTAATGATTATGAGTATTGGAGAGATCGAATGAAGAATTTTGTAATCAATACTAGAGTAGAAATTTTTTTTATGCTTATTGGAGGTTATCAAATTCGTGATAAGGAAGTAAGTGATTTCACAAACCAAGAAAAGCATGATTATCAACTCAACTATAAGGTACGCAATACTCTACTTTGTTCAATGACTAGGAACCTATATAGATAAATTTCTTCATGTGAAACAGCTAATTGTATATGGAAGAAAATTGAAGTTACTAACTTTGGTACATCTAAATTAATTGAGACTAGAAGAGCTATGTTGAGAGCTGAGTATCATGGTTTCAATTTTCCTTATGGTGAACCCATTTGCAAAGTTCAACAGAGGTTTATGATAACTTTGAATAGTCTACAATCTATGGGAGAAAAAGGTCTGGATGATGAAGCTCTTGTGGATAAGATTATAGATATTATTCCCAATGAGTGGGAATCAAAGAGAACATCAATTGACGAGAATAGGAAGGTTACTCAAATTTCCTTAGATGAGCTGTTTGGAACTCTTCTCCAACATGAAACAAGAATGAAAAGAGATGCTGACAACATCAAAAAGAAGAATGAGAATGGTACTATTTCTTTTACTACAACATCAAATCATATTAAAGCTAAGACTCCTGAGAGAGTAACTAGATCCAAGTCTAAGAAGGTTATTATCCAATCTGAATCTAGTGACAGTGAAGTCTCAGAGAATGAGTTAGCAAATCTTGCTCGAAGGATGAACAAGATAGCTGGCTAGAGAAATTTCCAATCCAAGTATAAGAAAAAGGAAAGGAAAGATAGGAAGAAGTTACTTGTTATGAATACAAGAGAACTGGACATATTAGACCAGATTGTCCTTTACCAAAAAAGAAATAATGGAAAGAAAGGCATTCTGAAAGGAACAGAAAGAAGTATTATAAATCCAAAGCTAAGAAAGTTCGGAAAGACAATGACACCTGGAGTGCCAGTGGTGGTTAATCTTCAGAAGAATCTTCTGATTATTAATCTTCAGGATAGAAGAATCTTGGTCTTATATCTAGATTACCTATTTACAATCATTGATTTATGGATAAGGTACACAATGATGAATATTTGACCAATGTTTCTTTAAATTCTAATGATAGTAAATATTATAACTCTTCAGATGAATAATCCTATTCTGATGAAGAAAATACTTTACCTACCTATGAAGAAGTTTCTAGGTTTGATGAACTACTTGAGATTGAGAATTCTCAACTCAATAAAAAACATAATAAGGAAAACTCTAGGAATATTATTCTTACTAAATAAATATCAGATCTTTCTAAAGATCTTGATAAGAAAAATGCTGATTTTATAAGTGTTTCAAAAAATCTTTAGGAAGTAAATTTTGAGAAGAATAAACTTTCTAAAGATCTAGAAAAAGTAATTTCTAAGAAAAGTGTTTTTGAGCCTACCTCTAGTTCCAAATCTAATGATTTTGAGGATAAAAACTTGGTTATAAAACTCAAGTCCGAAATTTTTTCCTTAAATAAGTGTTTGTCGAACTTTACCCATGGTAAAGAAAATTTTGATAAGATGTATTCACAAATACGACCTTTAAGAAACAAGTCTGGATTTGGTTATACCCATGCAAAACCAATTTTTAGTAACAATTATTTTGTTCTTAAAAGTGCCACTTTTTGTAATAAGTGTCAATATGGTGGTCACTGGACAAAGAATTGTTCTTTAAACAAAACCCAATCTCTAGGATTTCATAAGGCTTATTTTTCTAAGAAGATGTGGGTACCCAAAATTTTGCTATCTGAAAATCTCGGATCCAAAACAAGTTTGGATTCCGAAAGTCTAATTCTTTTCTTATTTTCAGGAAGGTAAAGGAAGTACCAATAACAATACATGGTACATGGATAGTGGATGTTCCCGGCACATGACTGGTAACAAAAGCTATTTTGAAAAGGTTATCAAGATGAAAGGAGGAAAAGTAACTTTTGAAGATAATTCTTAGGGAGAAATTGTTAGTATAGTTAATATTGTTCTTCTTGGTAAAACTTTTATTTAAAACGTTTTGTTTGTCAAGGGTCTTAAGCACAACCTCATTAGCATAAGTCAATTATGCGATGAAGGATAAATTGTGAATTTTGGGAATGATAAATGCTTAGTACACAATTCCAAGGAAGAATTTATTTTTTCTGCCAATAGGCAGGAGAATGTTTAAACATTAAACTTAGAAGACCATAAGAGCCAAGACTTACCTTACCTTAGTGCAATGGATGATAATTCTTGGTTATGGCATAGAAGACTTGGTCACTGAAACCTTAGAAACTTATGTAAACTATCTAAGAAGAAACTAGTTAAGGATCTAATGGAGCTTAGATTCAATTATTCTAAAGTTTGTGATCCTTTTCAATATGGAAAGCAACATAAATGTAGTTTTAAATCGATCAGTGAAGTCTCAACAACTTATGTGTTACAGTTGGTGCACATAGATATTTTTGGTCCAACACAAATTGGAAACATTGGAGGCAAATACTATGTGTTTGTTCTAGTTGATGATTACACTAGATTTACATGGGTCTATTTTCTAGCAAAGAAGTATGAAGCTTTTTCTTATTTCAAAAGTTTTAGAGCCCAAGTTAAAAATGCGAAAAACCTTCCACTGAAAACTATTCATAGTGATCATGGAGGAGAATTCCAAAATTCTGATTTTGAAATTTTTTGTAGTAGAAAAGGTATTACTCACAACTTTTCAGCACCTAGAACTCATCAACAAAATGGTGTAGTTGAAAGAAGAAATAGAATTATTTAAGAAATAACTAGAACCATGTTGAGCAAATGTTCTATAGCTAGAAATTTCTGGGATGAAGCTGTAAATAGAACCTGTTATACTATAAATCAAGTTTTGATTAGACCTTTTCTTAATAAAACTCCTTATGAGTTATGGAATGGTAGAAAACCAAGATTTTCCTACTTCAAGGTTTTTGGTTGCAAGGTATTCATCCAGAATACTAAAGATAATCTTCACAAATTCACACCAAAATCTGATGAAGGAATTTCCTTAGGCTACTCCACAATTTCTAAGGCCTATAAAGTTTTCAACAAAAACACTTGTACTGTTGAAGAAACAGTGCATGTAAAATTTGATGAATATGACCCTTTTGTTTTTAAACCATCCCAACCTACATCCTCGGATGTGTTTTCAAAAACTGATTATCAACCTTTGATAGAAAAACCTTCTGATAAGGAAAATTCTCAAGAAGATACTTCTGAAACATTTACCCCAGAAGATTTTCTACCCTATGTTGATGAACAGGTTTTACAAAACCCATATTAGGCGTTTCTTAAGCATCATCCTAGTGATAGTATCATTGGTGATGTGAATAAACCAGTAAGGACTAGAAGTTCCTTGAGAAATGAAGTATAACATCTAGCATTCCTTTCCCAATTAGAACCAAAAAGCACTGATGATTGGATCAAAGTCATTCAAGATGAACTAACTGAATTTGAAAGGAATAAAGTTTGGACCTTGGTTGAAAGACCTAAGGAAACTTCTGTTATTGGAGTAAAGTGGGTCTTTAGAAATAAGTGTGATGAAAATGGAGTCATTGTTAGAAATAAAGCTAGAATAGCTGCTAAAGGCTATAATCAGCAAGAGGGAATAGACTATGAAGAAACTCATGCTCCAGTAGCTAGACTTGAATCTATTCGTATCTTACTTGCCTTTGCAGCATTGTTCAATTTTAAATTTTTTCAAATGGATGTGAAATGAGCTTTTCTTAATGGTTATGTTCAAGAGGAAGTTTTTGTTGAACAACCTCCTGGCTTTGAAGACACAAAATATCCTGATCATGTTTTTAGACTTACCAAAGCTCTGTATGGCCTTAAACAAGCTCCATGAGCCTGGTATAATAGACTTACAGGATTTTTTCTTCAAAATAACTATGTTAAGAGAAATGCAGATCCAACCCTTTTTATAAAGAGAGATAAGAATTTTTTTTTGATTATTCAAATTTATGTTGATGAAATCATATTTTGTTCAACTCAGCAATATTTAACTGATTCCTTTGCAAGTATAATGAAATATGAGTTTGAAATGAGCATGATGGGTGAGTTAACATTTTTCCTTGGTTTTTAAATTTCCCAAAAACCAGAAGGTACCTATATATCTCAACATAAGTATATTAAATATCTTCTTAAAAAGTATGGATATGACAACACTAAGAGTATAAGTACTCCCATCGGTACCTCAAAATCTTTAGATCTTGATGAAGCTGGGAAACCAGTAGATCAAACATCTTTTAGAGGTATGATAGGAAGCCTACTATACTTGACAGCCAGTCGTCCAGACTTAATGTTTTCAGTATGATTATGTGCAAGATATCAATCCAATCCTAAGGAATCTCACTTAAAGGAAGTGAAAATAATTTTTCTCTACTTAAAGGGAACCATGGATCTAGGATTATTTTATACTTCTGGAAATGATTTTGTTTTAAAAAGCTTTTCGAATGCTGAATTTGGCGGGTGTAGAATGGATAGGAAAAGTATATCCAGAACTTGTAATTTCTTAGGAGACTCGTTAGTTTCTTGGTCCTGCAAGAAGCAACACTCAGTAGCACTCTCCACTGCCGAAGCTGAATATGTAGCAGCTGGAAGTTGTTGTGTTCAAGTGCTGTGGATGCAACACACACTCACAGAATATGGATTGAGTTTTACAAAGAATCAAATTTTGTGTGATAACACAAGTGCCATTTCTCTTAGTAAAAACCCTGTACATCACTATTGTGCAAAGAACATAGATATTAAGTATCACTTTCTTAGGGATCACACACTTAAAGGAGATACCATTCTTCAGTTTATCAGAACGTAAGATCAACTTGCTGATATTTTCACAAAATAATTACCCTCCGATAGATTTGAATACATTAAACAAAAGTTAGGAATGATAACCGTGAGGTAATCCTTCTTTATTAAATTTCTGTTGAACAATTCTACTTATATTAATAAACTCCTTCTCATAGGGGGAATACATTTGCATGTTAGTTTAATCAAAATTTTCATTGTCAATTTTTTCTTTTCAAACTTTTGTATTTTTTTCGTAACAAGTTTTTTTTAAAAAAAATTCTCGGAATGAAAATTCTCGGAATAGAAATTCTCGGAATGTAAATTCTTGGAATGGAAATTCCCGGAATGGAAATTCTCAAAATAGAAATTCTTAGAATGGATATTTTGAAATGGAAATTCTCAGAATTGAAATTTTCAGAACTGAAATTTTCGTAATGATAATTTTCGTAATGGATTTTCTATAATGAGAATTTTCGTAATGGATTTTCCGTAATGAGAATTTTAAATATGGATTTTCCGTAATGAGAATTTTCGTAATGAATTTTTCGTAATGATAATTTTCGTAATGAACTTTCGTAATGATTTTTTTCGTTGTGAGTTTTTCTTAATGTTTTTTTTCAAGAAGAACTTTACCAATCACGAACAATCTTTTTGAGTCAATACAAAAGGTATAATTTACTTAATTAAGTTTTCATAGTAATATTTTTCTTGCTGGTATTTTCAAATGAATTTTAAAAAATTTCGGATTCTAGTGTTTTTTTCTTAAAATCCTCAAAAGATCGGAGTCAAGTTTTCCTTGCAGGAATGTTCTCAATCGTCAGATCAGATCAAAAGAATTTTCAACCATTAGATGGTTTTTGTAAGACCAAAGGTCACCTCCTTAGCCTATATAAAGGGGACCCTAAGAGTTGTCCCACATCGGTTTTTCAAAGCTTTTGTGTCTCGAAGCCCTGACTCTCTTCTTAAGGACCATTCCGATCTTTGTCAAAGTTGTTCCGAATCTTCCAGAACTCTCCACTCTGAATGTCTGTTGAAGCTACATCTCAAGACATGTCTACCACTAAGCCAATTTCAAAATGGTTAGTTTTTAGGGAAAGGTTAGTGCATTAGGATTTCTACAAGTTTTATTCTCTCATATCTAAGAATATTAGACTAAATGGCTGGGAAGATGTTTGCTTGTCTAAGTTAGAGAAACACGATCCGGTTTACACAAATTTACTTGTTGAGTTCTACGAGTCTATTTTATTCCAGTAGGAAGATGGAAGAGAGTTATTTTCCTTCAAGACTTATGGTAAGACTTACAAATTATCTTACACCAAGGCTACAAGCTTGGTGGGTTTATACTATGAAGGGGAAGCTGAGTTTTGCTCACATAAGCTTCCGGATGAGCAAGGAAGTTTCAACAAGGTGAAGGCTTTGAAATGTCTTGGACTCAAAGATACCAAGACTGCTAAGATTTCTCATCTCACTCCAAATAATCAAATTATACAGCTATGGGTACAAGGTTTTCTTGTTCCAAGAAGGTGTGAAAAGGATAATCTAAAGAAGAGTGACATCTACATCCTAGATTTCCTGGTAAATCTAAGGAAGATAAATTTGATGAGGCATGTTTTGATTAAAGTGAAAAATATAAAAGAAGGGAACTTGAGAGCCCAAATCATTATGTACCCTGCCTTACTATCAAAGCTGATAGTTCAGTGCTTATATTCTTTCAAAGTTTCTTGTAAGTAAAAAGTCCGGAATTGTAAGCTTATTCTTATTAGTGATGATACTTTGAAAAGAATGAAGATGGGTTTTTCAAATAAATCCAGAGAATTCTATCCTTTACCAAAGGGAGAGGCTAAGGCCATTCTGAAAAATGTCAAGAAGGCTGAACCAGTGAAGAAAGATTCTAAGAAGAGGAAGCTTAAGGAAGTGGTTGGTGATGACAAAACCCCCAAATCTAAGGAAACCCAATCCGCACCTCCCAAGCTGAAGAAACAAAAAGCTTATCCAGATGAAGTGATTTCCAAGTGGAGGGAAGACAAAGAGAAGAGAAAAGAAGGTGATGCACAGTTTGGATTAGACCCGGCTGAGGCTAAGGCCTTAAGGTTAAAAGCTGCAGATGTATTATAAAAAGAAGCTAAAGAAAAGAAGTTGAAGAAAAAGATGTCTGAAGCTGAGATTTTTCAATCTCTTTTGAAAGCAATTGAAATAGATTCTGAGAAGATTCCAGTTCCAGAAACTTTCCTTACCTAACCATCTTTACCAGAGACTCCAGGAAAAAACTATGTCACTCCGGAAAAATCCAAGGGTAAAGAGGTAGTTGATGAAGTTGAAAAAGAAGCTGGTGAAGAAGTAGAAGAATATGTTTTTGAATAAGAAGAAGAAGAAGAATGAAGTGATGATCTGGATGAATTGATCAAACAAGTAGAAGATTATCAAGAAAAGGGTGAATCCGCAAAATTACCCACTCTGGGAAAGGCACTTGAGAAAGAACTTGGGAAGGATGAAGATGAGCAAGAGGAAGATAAGGAAAATGTTTTGTATGATGAAGAAGAATCGTATGAGAAGAATTTCCTTGAAGAAGGGGCATAAAAGGAAAAACTAGATGAAGACATGATTGTTCAGTTATCAGAAACTGAGGAAGAATCTCCAGATGATCAACCCATTACAAAAGCTGACAAGGGGAACTAAGTTCTGATGGATACTCCAACAAAAGAGATTTTCAGGAAGAATGAGGTTGGTGGTTCTTCTAAAAGGAAACTAGTGCAAATTGAAGAAGAACAATCTCCAAGTAGATTATCGGATTCAGAGTCATCAGCACATGGTCATGATTTTGTGGTTGAATCTCTGAAAAAGTTGGTTGACACCATTCCGATATTTCTAACCATAGACTCCAGATGCCAGATGATGAAGAATAGTTTGAATCAGAAATAAGAATCCTTATCCATGGTGATGGATAAGTTTATAAAGATTGAGGCCGACCATAAAATTTTTCTTATCAATTATGATGTGCATAGAAATTCTTGTAGCAAAATAACTCTGTGGTATAAGAAATTTGAAGAAGACTTGGCTATGTATGATAATTTTCAGAATGAGGTGAAAGATGCCTTTGACACCGAGGATAACAAGATTAAGAATCTTCAGGATGAGCTGACCATTGAGAAAAATATTCTGAATCAACCAGTAAGGGATCTGAATGGGAAGCTCAACTCAGTATCTCAGAACTGGAAAGGGGAAAGATATTTCCAGCTTGAGTTTCAAGAAAAGCTGCAAAAGCAAGATGAGGTGTTGAAGATGCAGGAAGAAGCCATGAAGGCTCAAGTATAGGTGTTGAAATTTCAAGAAGAAAGGATAAAAGCCTTGGATAGGCAAGCTGAAGAAGATCAAAGAGATTTAAAGAATCTCAAAACCTTGTTGAAGAAGTTTATCCCAAAGGAAAAGGAAGACAAATAAACTCACTCTGATCTTTTGTTGTATTTGTCTTTCCTTGTAAAAATTTATTTTTCTCAACTCTAATGAAAATTTGGTTGGTTGTATCTTGTTATATACTAATGTTTCAGGTACCATATTTTCTTTTCCATTCCCCAAATTCTTTTTGAAAATCACAAAGGGGGAGAAGAAAAAAGAACTACTCAAAAGGGGAGAAATAAAAAGTTTAGAAATAAAAATTTCTAAGTAAAGAAATCCTTAAAGTAAGGGGGAGTTTCTCATTATGAAGTTTTTCATTCCCATAATAATGAAAACTCCACTCTGGAAATTCAGAATACAATCCTTAGAGTTTCAATGCCTAAGGGGGAGTTAGTTTTATTCACTTTCATCCACGAACAAAGGGAGATAAGTTTTAATTTCAAAGTCTAATGAAAATTTTCAAAGTCCTTATATTCTTTTTCGTATGGATGTTTGTGCTTTCCAAAAAGGGGGAGATTTTTGAGTCAATAAGGTTTTCCTTATTACTTTTCCATTCCTTCTTGTTTTGAAAATCACAAACACCTTATTCTTAAGAAAATCCATATTTTACTTCTATAAGGAAAATTTCCCCCCTTAAGGAAATTTACCCTAACATAGATTTCTTTACACATAGAAATATTTTTCTTAAGTATAAAATTCAGATTCATACCCAAAACCTCATAATCATATAATGCTAAGGTATGAAGCATTCTGTTTTAGGATCTGAATTATGGATACAAACTCTAATAAAGTTCCACTTCGAATTCTGGATACAAACTCTAATAAATCTCCACTTCGAATTCTAGATACGAACTCTAATAAAGTTCCACTCCGAAATCTGGATACAAACTCTAACAAAGTTCCACTCCGAATTATGGATACGAACTCTAATAAAGTTCCACTCCGAATTCTGGATACGAACTCTAACAAAGTTCAACTATGAATTCTAGACTCTGAACTTATATAAGTTCGACTCCGAACTTTTATTAGTTCGACTCCGAACTTCTATGAGTTCGACTCTGAACTTTTATTAGTTCAACTCCGAAATTCTATGAGTTTGATTCCGAACTTTTATTAGTTAGACTCTGAACTTTTATTAGTTCTACTCCAAACTTCTATGAGTTCGACTCTGAACTTTTATTAGTTCGACTCTGAACTTTTACTAGTTCGACTCCGAACCTTGTATATTCAAGTTCTGAATTCTAGTGAAACTAGAATTCGAATTTCCTTAGAAATTCAGACTCCGGATTCCCACAGAATTCAGGTTCTGAATTCCTATAAAACATAATACGAATATCCTTTTATTATAGACTCCGAATTTCATTTTGGTTAGACTCCGAAATTTTATTTACTTACACTCCGAATTTTAGTTTTGATTATGCTTAAACTTATTTCATTGAAAAATTATGTCCTACTTTCAGTTACACATGTTTTGTTATAAAATGATGTCATCCATTCTGTTTCTAACAAACCATTGGTTTAGTGACACGTGTACAGGTCCCTCTAAATTTTAATAAAAATATGACCGTTGGAGGAGGGAGCTGACCATTCCAACCGAGCCTATAAATATGATCTTGTTTAAAAGAGCTCAAGAATAAGTTGATCACTCTAGAGACCACATGCTGTTAAGGTGATTTCTAGAGAGGGAAGCTTTTCATAATTTGTGCGTACTGAACCACTCATTCAGATTGATTTGTGTGACTCCGAATGTTGGTGATTACATTCGAGGGATTCCAAAGATAGGAAGACAGAGGTTCCAACACCTTGAAGTTGAGGGCTTCCTTGCTGAGGAAGACAGAGGTTCCAACTACCTTGAAGTTGAGGGCTTGCAGGGATAGCAAGACAGAGACTCCGATCTTTGTATAGAGGGATTACCCTGGTGTGGGTAAGACAAAATTCCTTGAAAGTATAAATCAAGGGACCTTTATCCAAGGTTGTTGGATACCCTTCTCTTTGGGTTAAAAGATTTACATCTTGTTACTTGTAGTTTTACTACTTGTTTTTTCGCTGAAATTTTGTTTTGTAAGGAAAGTATAACCTTCTTATATTTCCTTAAACTTGTACTATGATTCATTTAGATTATATATTCTTTAAGGTAGAATCTCATATTGTAAACTTTAGTTAAGTTTCAATTTCCGGATCCATATTTCCGGAACCTGTTTTTCAGAATCACTTTCCAGATTTAAGCAAGTGCATAGAACTAGAAGTTTATAACTTCATATATTGTTCCAATTCTCTAATTGGTGTTAGAGGTGTTGTGAATTTTCTTAGTTTAACTTTGTTAAACTTAGATCTTTCCTTGTCTAAGGAAATTTTTAAAGTGTACAATTCACCCCCCTCTTGTATATTGAGCATCTACATCATAATTTCGATCCTACATTCTTAATATCACCCAATTTCATCATTGACTAGGGTAGGGTCTTAATTTGATAGATGAAAAATTTTACATGAAAATGATTCAATTAGACATGAATAATATAAACATAAATTAATAAATATTACCCCTCACAATAATAGGGTCGAATTTCATGGAAAAAGGTCACTGAGGAAAGAAGAGGGCAACGAGAAATGTGGAGGTCGGGGATACGATCCTAGAAATGTCTAACTTGGAAAAAGTTAGGGAAAATCGGGGATGAGGTCAAGAGTATGAGGTAGTTGGGACGAGGTAGGGATCATAATCCATTGGGGGTGGTGGTCATCAAGAAATAGGTAAGAGGAGATGATGTATCTAGTAAAGACCCTTTGGAGGATTTCATTGTGGTTAGAATAAAGGGAGGGAGGTTTGGGGGTCAGTTAGGGTCAGTGGTCATCGATGAGGAAGGGATGTTGTGGGTTAGGGGTCAGTGCCGAGGGAGGGGGATTGGTGGTCAGTTTTCTTCATTGAAGGAGGGGGTCAGCTTTGAGGGAGGGGGATTTCGCGGTCGAGGTAGGGGGCCAACATCAAGGGTGGGGGTTGGCGGGGTGCTGGGGGTGGGGGGGGTGGGGGGTTAGAGTGTGAAGGTCATGGGGTCATGGGGGTCGAGGTGGGGTAGGGGAAGAGAAAGGTAAATTAAGGATTTTTAAAGTATTTAGTGGTGTAATTAATAAAATCACTACTAAATCTAATTATTAGTAGTGGTTTTATGAAATCACCACTATATTTTAAATAATATACAAAAAAAATTAAGCTGTGATGGTTTCCAGAACCGCTACTAATACCCCATATTTTTGTAGTGTGAAGATATGGATGAAACAAATTTACATCCCTACACTCTCCAAGATACGATGTCCACCACCGATGAGAAGATCCTTGAAGGTGAATAACTTACAGAAGCACTCAGAACTCCACCCAAGATAAAATAATATCAAAATCGATCTCTAGATTCTCTAAAAAGCACTCTATCTTCAAATTTGAGATACTCTCCTCATACTTCCCCAAACTATTCTTCTAAAAGACATGAAAATACCTCTACCATGACTTATCATCCTCTATTAGGTTGATCGTATGATGATCAAACATACCCACTATCTAAACCTCAACTACCTAAGCTACTCATGGATGAAGTCTAGGATCCATTTATGAAAAGAAAGGAGGAATTATAATCACAAAGTGTTGAATTTTATCACAAGTTTATTTATTTATTTATTTTATTAAAATTACTTCCCAAAATCACCCAATTCAAAAACTGATACAATCAATAATGATGCATGTACATCTCATAGGTCTCTTCTCTATAAGTTAGTCCACCTTACTTGTTCATTTGATAAGCTCTAAGTTCATGCACTAGAATACAGGGGCCTTAAAATCCCATAACCAAGCTGGTCTCCCTATCCTACGTCACATACCAAGGTCAGCTGGAATTGTTTCCCTACCACCCCATGTAATCTTCATAGTTATTCACTCCATAATCCACTCTATCTCTCAACCAAAACCTTTAATACCATTCTATCACAGCCCCCTCCCTAAAAAGGCACCCATCCTATGACGAAAATGAAGGAAGAGTTATAATAACCCCTGAGTTCTGCCTTCAGTAGGCCCCGAGTTGGAGACAATCACCAAGGGTATACAAATCTCACAAATAGGAGGTATTACACTATATAAAAATATAGAATCAGAAGACAAGATAAAAAATACCAATAAATTCCAATATATAATTTGAAAATATACCCAAAACCATCCCACAATGCATGAAAAAAGTCAATAGATATAAATAAAAGTCTCTAAGTAAGTACCAAAAGACAAGTCCTATGACTGAGACTCAACAACAAATTCAAAACCAAAGCTATAAATGTCTATATCAGTCCCCAAAGTCATGGAAACCTGAAAATAATTTATATATATAGGGTGAGAATAAAATTATACTCAGTAAGATCATACCCATGGTCTCTAGTGCACATAAAAAAAATACTAATGCACTAGTGAATAAATAGTATAATAAAAAATCACCTAAACATGTAAAATAACCAATCTCAGCCTCACCATGGCTCGCTCACCAAATCACACAACCAATAAAATAACATAGTAATCATAAACTTAACAAAGTCTCCCCACTACTACTTCACCACTGATTTGCTACTATCACACCCCAACATCAAATGTCTTACACTCTTATCCTTCCCATACATATCACATCTCATAACCATCTATCTCTAATATGGTTTGAGATGTATCTCTTTCTACACCACCCTCTCAAGGTCTAACATCCAGTGCTAACATCAATTATCACCACATCATGTTGCATCTCACGGAAAGACAACTAGGTCATCACATCACATTCCCTCCCATAGACACGAGGGACATCACACCACAACTAGCTACATAACTGGAGTAATAGGGTATCATGAATATTAAGGGCATCAACCTCATTCCATTCTCTTACCATGCATGATCCGCACCACATATCACATCACATCACTATTGGGTAATCTCCAACACTAACTTGTATCATTGTTGTTGCTGAAGGAAGAGTGGGGAAGAGGGGGTGGCCTGCCATTTGTATCACCACCATCATGGATATTGAAGAAAACACTCAAAACCCAAAACCCTATGGAAATTTTAAGGGTGTCCAAATCAAATGGGTTTCATATATATATATATAACATAAAACACATGATTTATAGATAGAACACAATACCCAACCTATGGGTTCAAAACAATTGCACCAGTGTACACCACCACACCACCACTGCACCATATGTAAACCATTACAATAGTTTCCACCACTAAATGAAACATGCCACACAACCTCGAATCAAAAACACACACTACCAATTTCAATTAATGATCCCTATATTTTTTATATTTAATGAGTTTCTAAAAAGTCATATTTACAATTCCATTTCATTTCATATTTACACAACCCATTCATTGATCATTCATATTGTTTAATAAAATTATCAAACATCAATTTTCATCCCACTATTGTTCATTTACCAACCCATGATCTTCCATTTCAACATTACAAATTTATTCCTTGGCTAACCAAGAAACTATCACAACAATACCAAATAACATCTCACCCATGATGCATCAACCACTATACAAAAAAATTGTCGCACATTACTACCACTACCCATAACATCCCACACACCCCCACACATTTCACTAACCAACTGGTTACCATTTCTACCACACAATATCCCATATCACACAAGGCATCACTTCAAACACAAACACACATAACATCACTTTCAGAATTCCAATAATTAGTTCCAAGGGATTACATCACTTCGATTAATTATTTTCCATGGGTATTATCACACAAACCAAATTTATAGGGGAAACCAATTTATTATCCCTAAATACATTCTTATCCTTTTTGTTCAAGGTGATAACAACAACCAATATAGTAAGGTTCACACAAAAACATCAAATATGGCATAAGAAAGGCTCCCAACATCCATGGGTTTCACCAATGAAAACAAGCATGCATGATCTCACCATAAATGAAATTAAAGAAGTAAAATCATGTGACTTCTTCCCATCCCCATAAATTTCAGATTTTCCAATTAATTTTCTTTATTAAGACGAACCTTATTATTCACCAAAAGGAAGAGAAAATCATACAATCCCTCATGTTTCATAGAAATATAAGAAAAAAAGTATCCCTTAATTAAAATAATCTTTCCAATTCACTATAAAAAATAGGGCTAATGAGAAAGAACCTGAAAACCAAAATCATTCTTGGAAACCATATACTGACCTAGATCATAATAAGGGACCATAAAAATATATCTCAAACACAACCTGAACTAAAATAACCACACCAATGTGAATCCCCAGAATAAAAACAAAAGGAAACATAGAGATATAGATAATAAATCACTACAGATTTCAAAAAAATATGATTTGAAACCAAAGGATCAATGCAGGGGGAAATGGGCTAGAAGATCCTCTAATGTTTCCTTGGTTTTCCCAAAAACCAAGTGGAAGAAAAATAGATAGATAGAATTTGATCAAACACCATATTTATAAATAGTATGTAACTTGTTTGATTAACATCATTAACTGCACATTCACAATATGAATTCCCATGGGCTCATGCAATACAATCCATGAATTGGATTGAAGGCATGAATTATCCATATCTCTAACTTTTTATAGAAATCATGGCACCTTAGACCGAATTAATATGAAACATGTATTCCCATATCACTTTATGGTTTTTTTTCACTGTACTCTTTGCCCAAACGTAATTCATGAATTTTGGGCTTCACATGATAAAAAACACTATATAATAGCATGAATCCCCATGAATCCCCAAGAATCACCATTTCATGTTGTGAATTTACTACTATAGTTTTTTTTGGAGAAACTACCTCTAACAAACCTCCTCAAGCCTCCTCCTAACCCCCCCCCCCCCAACACCCAAAATGGTAAAGTAAAGGGTTGGGAAGGCATGTATCATTACAAGTATACCACCCTATATTAGTATAAAACTAATGAAATTTAAAAACTATTATATAATTATATCCAAGATAAAATAACTCTATTATTTTATCAAGCATTCCATAAAATTAAAATTCACTTCTTTATGATGAGATCCTTTAAATAAAACACCATTGTTCATTGATTTTTTTGAATCACCATATGTCTGTATATAAAACTAAAATATATTAAAAACATATGTATTATAATATTTAACCAATTTGGATGGTAGGTCACTCAATGCATATAAATTACTGTCAAAGTTATTTCTATGTTCTTATACTTATAATAATAAAAAAATAATTAATAATAAATAAAAGTACAATTTGATTTAATATGTTCACCCATAAAAAATTTAAATTACCAATCTTAGAAAATAGTCGGAAAAAATACATTGTCGGTGTTCTTCAAGAGAAAACATGCTAATTTGTATGATTTTTTATATGATCATAATATAATAAATAAAATAATAAATATAAATTTATTTTAAAAAATATTTGAGAAAGTATAGGTAGAATTAGTATCTACTATACAAATTATGTCATTTCTTCACAATTAAGTAGAACATATGTCTGAGCTCTATGTTGTTCGTATCTGAAATCCATTTTTCATGATCACCACTAAAACCAATCTTAGGTTGGTTAAATACTAATAATTTATGGTCTATTAAATCATCAACATTTTCCTTATTACATATGATTCAGTTATATTTTAAAAGATATTCAGATTGAAAATAGTAGGGGTAGAAATTTTAAATTTCTACATTCTAGTATGCTTATATAATTAACCTTTCAAATGATTCTTTGTTATGTAGTTTCTTCTTCAAAATTTTCATGAAAATATTATATGAGTAATTCCAATGAAAGTTTACCAATACTTTAAATTTTTTTCATATATAAAACGTAACATTAAATGTTACATTGAATCAAATAAGGATGGTGGAAATATTTTTCCACTATACATTGATTTAAAAAAGTATATTATTGTAGCATACTCAGTGCATCATATTCTGTTGTTATCGAAAAAATTTCTTGTAAAAATATGATATTTCGGTTAGCACATCCCAAATAAAAGAATTCAATAACCCTTTGAGTCAAATAGGAAGTAAATTTTTCATTAATACATAGAAATCATGACCTTTTAATATGGTAATATGACCATTTCTGACACAATGAGACAAGTTACATATATATCCATCTATTAACCTAAAATATATAATCCAATAATATAATAATAAAATAATTTAATTATAACATACATAAGTATATTTTGGATTTATTAAATTTTATGACCTGTCATTTTCGAATAAATTAGTTTGGGACACCTGTAAATTTGAGAAAGATCTATATGCACCTTTATAGTTTATTTTGTCTTGTTAAGTCTATCCAATAAAATATAAAATATATTATAAAAATAGTTTTTCTCATTATAAATTACATCTAAAAATATAATGATCAAAAAATCATGTGAACATGGAAGGTCCCAAAAAATAATTTTCCTTATTCAGTTATAATCTCTCCCAAAACCATCTATTTTTTTTGATTTATAATTAGTCTAAATATAATAAATGGTAATAAAGATATGGTAGATCTTACCTGATTACCTAAGACACCAGTATAAGTTCATCCCTTTCAAGTATCCATTTTATAATTTTTTTGTTCCTTCAAAAAGAATGATATCTAGGAAGAAATCATTAATGAAAATTGAAAATAAGGTTTTCATCAATTGAAAAAAATAAAACTTTTATTGTCAACCAAATAGTATGAACAAGACTTTGGACCACGTGTACTCCATCCAAATAAAAAATTATACATTAGAAATCATTGATTATCTACATTAATGAAACTTTCATCATAAAATGTTATTTTGTGACTGCATCATTTGTAGTTACACCATCAGTTTACAATAAAATTAACTCATTAATCAATGGATTTAAATAAACATCAATATTATTCTTTGGATGACCTAGAATTAGTTATTTTAGATAGATATATTTATCCTTCATCATTATTTGAGGAGGTAAGTAATACAGAGTAATGAAAATAGGATAATAGGTATATTGACTACCATAAGAACCTAATGGGAAGAAACTATTAGTAAAGAGACCAAACAATGTGTTATGAGGTTCTGAAGAAAAATACAGATGAACTTGATCAAATTATTTCCATGAATCACCATCAGAATTATAACTTCATATTTTATTGATAATAGTATTGGATTTATCTCATTTCATCAATGCAATTATGTTGGGAGACATAAATAATAATTACAATCATGGTGTAATTAGAAAAAAAAATCAACTATTTAATAGGAAAAAATCTATACATTATTTTTTGTACCTCTTTAGACACCAATTTTTGACATATTGTAAAATTAACTAATGAATCATTTTCACCATAATATAAGATGCAGTCATTTGAAAAATCATGGATATTTTGATAACTAAGACTCATATTATAGACCAACTTATTGTATTTACATAAATTTGAAGGTAGTGTTATCTCTTAGGAAAAAAATAATTTAACTGAAGAAAATATTTGATTAAAATGATAATTTTAAATTCTAGAATCTGATTTTATAACAGTAAATTTTATAACCATTTTAAATTTACTTATCTTTCATATGAGATATAGATCCTCCTTAGTGAATTTTAAAAAATCAAAAAATTAAAATGCTTCCAATTTAGGATTTAAATACTCATTCTGAGTTTCTGGTTCCTCAAAAGATGGGCCAACAACCTCATTCACTAAATTTTGAAACTATGATGGATCCGAAACCAAAGAATTTATATCTTCTTCTAAATTGAATTCACTATTTTGATACCAAAATACTTAATCTTTAAAAAACCAAAACATAATAGATAATACTCTATATTATTAAATGTTTCAAATCTCATAATATTGAATTTATTAAACGTGCACTTAATTTTCTGTTCTGAAAAAAAAATCAAAATCCAATGATTAAAATGATATAAAATTTTTAACACCATCAATATAGACATGATTTATATCAAAATTATTTGGATTTATATGATGATTTATTATATTAAAATACCATAATAAAAATAGTTGCCTACTTCTTAGGTTTATTATTTTATAAAAAATATAAATAATTCATAATAAATGTGTGTTAGTATTAATCTAATAGAAGGTAAGAAGTGTTGTTAATTATTACTAAAAAATAACAATTCATAATAAATATGGGTTTATGATTAATTTTAGAAATGAGAATAAGTGTGGAAAATTATTACTAAATTATGATAAATTCAAAATAAATATAGGGTATAACTAATCTGATAAAAGGGAATAAGTGTTTCTAATTGTTACAAAAATATTTAAAATAAATAAGAAATATGGGTTGTGATTAATCAGATAGAAGGGAAGAAGTGTTTCTAATTGTTACTAAAATATAAAACATAAATAAGAAATATGGGCTATGATTATTTTGAAAAAAGGTAATAAGTGTTTCTATTTGTCACCAAAATATGAACAACACATAAGAAATATGAGTTGTGATCAATCTAATAAAAGGGAACATGTGTTTGAAATTGTAAAAAATATATGAAAAATTTATAAAAAATATAGATTATTATTAATTTGATAGAAGGTAAGAAGTATTGCTAATTATTACTAATAATATATAATTAATATGAATTGTTACTAATTTTATTCTAATTAATAATAATTATTGCTATTTTTTATAATTATTCATGTTTTTAATTAATTATGTATAATCAGTGCTAATTATTAATAATTATTGTTAGTTTTTACAAAAGTTTTCTAATTATTACTAATTATTGTTAATTTTTACTATTTTTTACAAATTAATAATAAATATTAGCAATTAGTAATAAATATCATGAATTATTAGTAGTTTTTACTAAATACTACTACTAATAATAATTATATTTCTATTTCTTAATATTTATTCCAATTTTAAACTAATTATTTTTTATTAATGGTAATTATTAATAATTATCATAATTTTTTATTAGTTTTTGCTAATTTTTTTAATTATTAAAAAATTTTACTAGTTTTTTATAATTAATAATAAATATTTCTAGTTATTAATAAATATCACTAAATTTTACAAATTTTTTCTAATTACTTTAAAATATTAATATTTTTTACTATTTATTTCTATTTATTGTTATTTTCATTATGTTTTCTAATTATTACTATTTTTTTCTAATTATTTTCCTATTTTTTAATACTACTTCCTATTTTTTAGAAAACTATTTCTAATTACTACTAATTATTAGAAATTATTTTTTACAATTATTTTTGATAATTATTGCGAATTATAGGGAATTAATTCTATTTTTTGATAATTAATAATACATTTTACTAATTATTATTAAATATCACTAATCTTTACTAATTTTTACTAATTAATAATTATTGTTATTAATTTTGAGTAACATTTTTCTAATTATTAGTATTGTTTACTATTTTTTTCAAATTATTACTAATTTAAATTATTTTATTTTTTAATAGTTTTTCCCATTTTTAAGTGATTATTACTAATTATTGATAATTAAATGATTTTTTACCAATTTTTACTACTAACTAATAAAAATATCTAATTGGTAATACATATTTCAAATTATTCATAATTATTATTAATTTTCAGTAGTAATTATTAAATTTTAAATATTTTTTACCATTTGTTGCTAACTATTACTATTTTTTCTATTCTTTTCTATTTATTACCATATTTTTCAATTTTTTACTATTTTTTAATAATTATTCTAATTTTATACTAATTATTTCAAATTTCTACGAACTATTAATAATTATTGTCAATTTTTTCAATTTATTGCTTTTATTTATAATTATTAGGAAGTATTACTATTTTTAAAAAAAATTAATATTTAATATTTATAATTAGTAATAAATACCAATAATAATTACTAGTTACTACTAATAGTTAATTATTATTATTAATTTTTAATATTTTTTGCTAATTATTTCTATTTTTACTATTTATTTCTAATTATTACAATATTTTAGAATTTTTAATACTTGTTCTTATTTAAACTAATTATTGGTAATTACTACTAATGATAAATAATTATTTTTAATTTTTACTAATTTATTCAAAATAATAATAAATATTGCCAATTAGTAAAAAATATCACCAATTTTTACAAATTTTTATTAATTACTAATCATTAATAATAATTATTAATTTTTTTTATATTTATCTCTTTTTTTAATATTTTTTCTAATTATTACTATTTTACAATTCTTTAATACTTATCCATATTTTTAAATAATTTGTACTAATTATTGCTAATAATCACTAATTTTTAGTAATAAATATAGTTTTTATTATTTTTTTTAAAAAAAATTACTTTTCTTTTCTAATTATTGATATTTTTTCCATTGTTTATAATTATTTCCATTTTTGTACGATGATTCTAATATTTTTTTAATAATTATAATTAATTATGACTATTTTTTATTGTTATTTTACTAATTAATATTAATTAGTACTAAATAGTAAAAATTATAATATATTATAATCATGTAATTTTTTACATATATTTTATAATAATATTACGATTAATGGACTAAAATATTAATTTAACAACTAACACAAATAAATTAGAAAAAATAAATAACATAATATGCAAATTTAATTAAATTTAACTAAATTAAATAATGTCAAAGATTACAATAGAAAATAAAAATTATTAATGAAGTAAAAAACTATAAAAGAGATAGAATATAAACTATCTTTAGATCGGTGTTTGAAAAGATCTTTGTATTGTAAAAACATGGTAAATAAGGAGGAAAGTGAAATGATAGAATGAAGGAAGAAGGGGCATGCATAGATTTTATATAATTAATTTATTGCGACATATTTTCGATCGCTAATATGCATCCATCCATCCAACGGCCCGAAGACCTTCAATTTTTTTTTTATTATAAGATAAGACCCCCTTTTAAGGGATGAAGGGGGTAGAAACCCAATGACATCATGGACATAGGACATTCACACTCGAATGAAGAAAGAGTAAAAACCAGAATGACAACAGAGAACTGCTCCTCCCCAGCATGTGAACGTGAAGAAGCTCTCCATCATTGCAATGTGATTCAGCAAGCAAGTGTCCTCAGTCAAAGCTGAGGCCCGATCCGATGGCTGGTGCCATACCCTCTCAAACAACCAAATCCAAAAAACACCGCAAGGATGAACCGCCAGCTCTAAACCCTCCTTTGGAGTCAACTCATGAAGTCGAGTCTGGAATCACAAACCTCCCACCTTCGAAAGCCAAAACATTCAAGCATACAATAAAACACTCCAAAACAACCGATGCAAACCACATGGCTCAACCCACTGCGAAACCTTCATCATCACCAAACAGACATCTCGAAAAATTCCCATCGCCACCCTCTAACCTGCACGCAGAGACCACAATAGACCATCCAAAGAACCCCCACCGGAACATGACACAGTCGACAGAAAACAACCCGTTCACCAAGGGAAACCAGTTCACCAAGGATCAGAATTACAGCCCCTACGCAAGAGGTCCAGAGCACAATCCACACCACTGGAGAATGAGTGGACTCCATGGCCTCTGCAGAAGTTGTTCGCAGCCCCAAGCGCATCCAGAGAAAGACCCCACCGCTGTGGAAAGGCGGTCACAGCCCCGGCCACTAGAGCACAGCCCCACGACGCACGAACCGTGACACCAAGACACCCTGATCACGCCCCCACCAACGCAGAACAGGCAGAACACCACCCCAACGCACCGGATCTAGATCCCCTTCGCCACAAAAACAAAACCCCGAAGAAAATATTGACCTTACCTTCGCAGAAAGCAGAACCACGACCCCGATGCACAGGAACGGGAACCCCCTCGCCGCATTGGAGGACCGCGGCCGCGACGCCGCACTGAATCTCGACCCCACGACGCAGAAGAGCCGGAGAACCACCCCGATGCCGGAGAAAATCGGAACACCCTCGCCGCGGGAGATCGAACACCGAGCCTCCTGATCGAGGCCACCCTTCACCGCGGAATCAGCCACCGCACCAAGAACATGCCGGGAAGACCGAGGAGGAACCACCACCGTCCGAGAAAAACAGGAGGATGGCGGCGACGAGAAGGAACCCTAACCCGCATCGCCCTTTACGTGCTCATTCAATTCTGAAAAGGCTTTTCTCTAATATGAATATTATTGATGTATTCCATCAAAAATAATTCCCCCAATAAATACATTACGAGCTAATCGGAAAATGAATTGTGACCAATACATTTGTTTGTCGCAAATACTACCCACCATATTTATATTTTTGTAACTCTCTACCAAAAAACTATTTTCAGTGTAAAATGTTTTCCAGCATGAATATTTAATTAATTATGATAGATAAATATAATCGGTCACAAAATTATTCTATGCTCCAATTCCTTATTTTTTTTATTATTTGATAATCTACTTTTTAACGGGGTTGAGAGGGAATCTTACATGATGTGGAGGCTCGAAGGCACAAATTCTGCAATGCATGGCCTGTCACATGAGGTAACTCATGCTTATCACATGAGGCATCTAATACTCATCACACAAGGTAACTTATTCTCATCACATAAGGCATCATATGTTCATCACCTAAGGTATCTTATTCTCATCACACATGGCAACTTATTCTCATCACATAAGTCATCACATGTTTATCAAATGAGGGATCATATACTATTCGCACAGGTCATCCTACACTCATCACATAGGGAAAGGAGAATCATAGTCTCTTCACCAAACGAGGAATGGAGAGATCCCAGGCTCATCACATAGGCTTCCTATGCTCGTCACACACAACTTCTCATGGTCATCACATGAGACATCTAGTTCTATTCATATAGAGAGTGATATAATCTTAGGCTCATTTCCTAAGGGAAGGGTGGAAGGATCCCATGCTTATAAAATAATATTTTTTATACTCTTCACATAAGGCATCTTATGCCCATCACATATAGAATCCTAGGCTCTTCACTTAAGGCACCCTAGTCACATCACTTAAGGCACTTATTATTCATTACATTAGGAAGGATGTGTTTCTGGTGCATCATGAGAATTGGATCATCTTATACTTATCACATAGGGTGTATTATTCTCATCACATAAGTAAAGGTTCCTGTTACACTTGTCGCATAAGGGCAAGCACATTTTAACATCCTATTGAAAAATCCACTTATACTCATCTTGTAAGGGCTAGAACAAGTTGAAGTTCAATGGGGACAGATCCACTTAATCTTGTCACGTAAGGGAAGGTATGGGTGTAGAATTTTGTGGGGATGCTCTAGAAGGTTTGGTGGTTTTATTAAGAGGTTTGCGTTTCATCGTGTATCAAAAGGGAGATCAGATAGTAAGGTTGTTTGGATTTCAGAATTGAAACTCAAAGAGGTGTCCTATATATCATACTAGAAATAGGTACAATAACAAATATAGTTCAAGGTGCACAATTTAAGGTTATGCGATATGACAGTTATATGTAGTTTGACATCATGTGATAAGGAAACATGTATTGTGAAAGATGTGAAATCAAGGAATAGAGTGAGGATTACATATTGGGGTTTCCCAATGTAGGAATATCTTAGTAAGTAGACCAGGGGTCAGATCATCAATAAAAACTTAACTAGGGATTACATCTAATAGAAGGCATGGGGTGTTTCTTGGGAGTTGTAAGAATACCTATGAGGATTATGCATATTTTTTTTCTATACAACTATTCTTGAGGGGAATTTTGAAAGGACATTTCCAAACCCTTTCTTGGTGTAAAGTGTCTAGGGTTGATGGATCCTATGCTTAGGAAAAAAGTCCAATAGTCTTCCCCACCTATATTTAGGTAAAAGTGTATGGGGTGGAATTTCATGATAACAATCATGCGTATGGAGGTTTCATGAAGGAAACATGGATTGTATGGGTTCAGGATCTATGAGGGATCAACTTTCATGAAAGTATGTTTAGTGAAAATAGGAATTCAAATGGTTCAACATGGCATGAGTTTCACACAAGTTGGGAGTAATTCAAAACTATGACTTTCAAGAGGATTTTTCTTTTACGTGTAGTCTATTCTTCATGGAATGGGGTTGTGTGAGAATGACTCGAGCACAATTCAATACTTTGAAGGACTTATGAAAGGTAATTCACATATGTTTCTCACATATTATTGTCTATGGATGTATTTTGGGTTGTGATAATAGTGGAAGTTAATGTTATATGATATGATAGATTCAATTTTATAATCCTAATGGACAAATACTTAAAATAAAAATGTAATGGGTATTTATAGGCCTTGAGCTCACATAAAATGTCTAGCTAGAAAAAATTTCAGCTCAATCATGAAAAATTTAAATTTATAAAAAATATGGACATGTGTGACATCACAAGTTATGGACTTTCAAAACTCAATGTTGTGAAACCATTTGTATGTCACTTCATAACTACTTCTGTTTTTTATGTTCATTGAAGACTTGCATTCCCCTTAAACATTGGGCTCACATGATTCCTCAAGTTACAAACTTTTATAATGGGGCTTGCGTAAGAGTCTGTCCAAATATTTTATAGAATTATAACTTCAAACGACCATAAAATTTGATCTATAAGTCTATTTGGGCTCCACGACCAGTAAAATCAAGGACTGAGAAACAAAATAAACCCCTAGATACTGGGTTACCTCAAATAAGGTGAGGACACAAATTTCCCAAAAGATACATAAAAATTCATTTTTTGACTTTAGCACCTTTTTGCTATCAATAGATGCAACGCATTAGCTAATCCCAATGGGAGGTTATCCCCACCACATTACTAGACTAGGAAATGTTTTTAAGGGAATCCATCCCTTGGTGCAAGAGCAGTCATGTTACACATGAATATCCCATTTTACTCTTCTTCAGTCATTGTTCATCCTTTATCATTTTTAGTGAATTTTTCACCATCAATACCCTTAATTCCCAATTACTCTATGATATATTTTAATGTTAAACTATATTACCAATAAAATACAATGAAACTACAAAACCTCCTCATAACACCAAATCAACCACCACATTATCACATGTAAACAACTACCAAAACCATACAATATATTCCATGAAATCCATAACTATACTATAATAGAAACATTCCCAACCTCTTTATACATCATCTGACTATACTACTACCACAACTATAATCACACCTCATCACTCTGAACTAACCATATCCACCAACCCACACCATTCTTCCCAGCTAAAAAATGACTCCACTTACAATAATAAACAATATAAAACACAATAAAAAAATACGTTAAACAATCCCATACTAATAATCCTTACATAGTAAATTGTAATTAAGGGCATAAGAAATGTCCATAAAACTTCATATTTCCAAAAAAACATATCATCACCCATATTAAATGATTAAAAAATAATTATAGGTGATCATAACATCATAAGGTAAGAAAAAAAAGGTTTTCATAACAACAACATCAACTATGAAGTATTAATATTTGAAAAGTAAAATGGACTCAATAAAATAACATATGAAACACCCCTTTCCCTTTAAATCTATCAGTTCATGTAATTATATTCCTTTGGTTAATTTAAACCTTTAACTCAATGAAAATAATAGCATGAAAATCCAACAATTACATATAAATACGTAAGAGAAGTCTTGAATCCCCCATATTGATTAAGGATTATAAAGATACAGTGAATGAATGAGAAAAAACTAAGGATTAGGTTCCTTAAAACATGAAAGGAACCTCTATAGGACCTAATCACAACAAAATCCCATCAATAACTCAAATAAACCCTAACCAATATTTAAGGAACTTGCTACCATAAACCTATGAAAAGAAGAACTCTAAGTTTGGGAGAGGAGTAAGAAGAAAGAGCAGAAAAACACCATGAATCAATAAAGAATAAAAAGTTTGAATCAAGTGGTTAGAGTATATAAGGAAATTACTAAAGAGATCCAAAAATGGGATTGGATTCAAATATGGTTTATGGAAAATAAATAAAGTATAATCAAAGGAGGCACTAGACCTTATTTATAAAGAAAACTCAACCAAACTCCACTATAGCAAGGTGAGTTCCAAAAAAACTATTTTAGAATTATTCCAATCCAAATATGAAATACTATCCATTTGAAATGGTTATATCTCCCCACATATCATGACTATTTTAACTAATTTAATTTTTTTTTGACCACCGTTATGGTGCGGCGGTACCTAAAATTATTGTATCGACCTCAACTTGGAATCCTTTCAAAAACCTCTACAGTGAAAATGAACCACTCACCATTTTTATACTTTCACCATGACTAAACTTCTCAATATTATCATAATACTACAATGTAGTGACTCCAAAACCACAAAACAGGTGTTATACCCTTCCCTATTTCACACATTAATTTCCCAAGATTACTCTAGAAGCTAGGATTAGAAAAATGACCAACTCCATGACATGGGCTGGCTAAAAAAACAGACCAAAACCCAAAATATCCAGAAATACTCAACTCTACCTAAAACAACAAACCAATTAGATATTTTCTTGACCACTCCCTCTAAAAAAACCAAAACCTTCCCAAAATGGTAGTTTTGTTCCTGATCATGAGAAAACTCTACCTATCCCCTCTAAATAACCTCTAAAACTTTCGCTTGACACTTCCAACTCCCAAAACAAGAAAATTAATAGTCTAAAAATGTCTATTATATTAAATTATATAAACTCTAAAAAATTATCATCCTTAATAATAAAAATAAATCTCATAAGAAACAACAAACAAAAAACCGCAACATCCTCTAGAGATGCCTTTCAAAGATGAGAAACACCACTATCCGAACACAAAAAAAAGGAAAAAATGATAATAAATTACCCTTAAAATGAAGTTCATCAACATAGAATAAGAATTAAAGATAAATTTTGAAATTGATCACACATTTGCAACTCATGCTCCCACATACTCTCCTTCAAGACACCATTCTTGAAAATATATATTAACCAATGAAATAATGCACTAGAAAACACTATCTCCTAATAATTTTGAATCTTAACTTGACAATTCATGAACGTTGCATCATCATCCACAAACAACTTTCCCCAACAAATGAAATGGTAATCATTGTGATGATATCAATAATGATGAAACATGTAGAAGGCATTGTGAATCTAATCAATCTCTACAGGAATAACTAACTGATATTCCACATTATCAATGTGCTCTAACACCTTTAAAGGACTAAAAAACTAAAGGTAAAACATTATTCCTTGTAAAAACTTATTCTACCCATGATAAGGGGAAAATATCAGGAAAACATGATCTCTAACATCAAACTCTAGATGCCTTATCCTTCTATCAGTACAATACTTCTAATGGTCTTGCACTGCCTTCTTGATCATGTTCTGCACCACATCTGATCTATGTACCACTGAATGTCTTACCTCAGTCTATCGAAATGGATACCTATAAGTCCACCCATTCAATTCCTTGAATGTATATATAACAATAGATGAGTGAGAGATATTATTATAAGAAAAATCAACCAAAGGAAAATGATTCACCCATGAAACTCTAAAATTCATAACTCATTCACACAATATATCCTCTAGAATATGAATATTCCATTCTATCTGAACATTTTTCTGAGGATGAAAAGAAGTACTGAAACACAACTAAGATCACAAATCTAAAAATAGTCATCTATAATCTCACTACAACAAAAGCCGGTCCTAGCGGCGGTTTTTTTCCTGTTTAGCGGCGGTTTAAACCGCCGCTATATTGTGTGCCGGCGGTTTAAAAAAACCGCCGCTAAGTTTGGCGTCGGAAATCTATTAGCGGCGGTTTTTTCGATTCCGCGGCGGTTTTAGAAATGTGTCGTAGATCCGTCATTTAGCGGTGGTTTCTCTTCATTTAGCGGCGGTTATATGGGTATCTGACATTTTTTTATTCACGGCGGTTTTAACCGCCGCTAAATTCAGGCGTTTGATGCGCCTATTCTGCGGTGGTGAAAACCGCCGCTAAATATCAGCATAATATATTTAGCGGCGGTTAAAACCGCCGCTAAATGCTGCCCAGTTCATCATTTAGCGGCGGTTTTAACCGCCGCTAAATGCTCACAGGTATGGCATTAGCGGCGGTTAAAACCGCCGCTAAATGTTGAACTGGAAAAAAAAATATGTTGGATCTGCTCCACCACTGCCCTAAATTTTCCAAAACCACTGCCAATGATACTTGAATGATTTAAACACAATATAGTGACACTGTGGGTGTCACAAAATCTTCACAATCTAACTTTATCCCAATAACATTCACAATAAACATTAATAGAGTTATAAGATAACCAAAACAACCAAAACATAAAGACTTTTGTTGGACACTCAACCTAAACATCAACAAAAAGATCCAACATTGAAAATAAAAAAAAAACAAAAGAAAACTGTGGTCGGGGTGTGACATTCTCAGATCTAAAAAAAGCTCATATCTTGGAATTAATTTTGATTTTTTTCATAGAGGACACATCCATGATTTGTTAATTTCTTCCTCTAAGTGTGTTAACCTCATAAAGAAATTGACAATTAGTGGTAACATTGTCTCCAAGATTGACATAAAAAAAATCCTTCGACACTATAGATTAGGGCTTCATGTGTAATGTTCTTTCATGTTTTGGATTCAATGAAAAGTTTATTAGCTAGATCAAAACTCTTCTTGGGTAATACCCTATTTATATCTTAATCAATGAATACCTAGAGGTTTATTTTTGGTTCTCATGAGGGGAAATACAAGGAGACCCCCTCCCAGAAATCATTTTTACCATTATAGAAGACCATCTCAGCCATATTTTATTCCATATGGTTGATACTTGTGACTTGAAACCCATCATGGTATCACGAGGTTCTTTAGAACCATGTCATCTCATTTTTGTTGAAAACATTATAATTTTTTCTTAGGGAGTTATGAGGAATATCAAAAACATCATGAAGGCCCTTCTTCATTAAGATTGTTTCTTAAGACAAAAAATAAGTTGGGGAATTAGTTCATATACATTAACAAGAATATCTCAAATCCTAAAAAAATAATATTGATAGATGATGTGTGTATTAGGGAGGGATCTTTACCTTTTACATATCTTGGAGTTTCCATGTTTTGGGGAAGAACACACGCCTCCTACTTTATCAATATTCTCAGTCAGATTTAAAGAACTCTGGCCTCTTGGAAAGAAATATCACTCTAAATGGATAGAATAGATTTCATTTTTAAAGCATGTTGAAATATAAAAAATGGTATAATCCTTCATGGTTTACTCATGGACCACCTTGGTCATTAAAACCATTAATTCATTGATAAAAAAAATTATTTGGAGTGGGATTATAATAGAGAGAAAGACTATTACAGTTTCATGCAAACAATGTTGTATGACCTATGCCCTTAGGGGACTTGGGATCACGAATATGACCCTCTTTAATCAGTCTCTTCAAACTAAATTTATTTTTAAATTAATCAAATCCAATTTTGAAGCCTTGGATTTTCTCATATCAAGGATTTTTTAAGAACTAAAAAAAAGTAAAATTATGCTACATGGAATCCTTAATATGGCCTGGTCTTATGGTAATATTTCACAAGATCTTATAGAATTCTCATTAGATGGTCAGTGTTAACTCTTCTTCAAATTCTAGACTGCCAATTGGAATGGAATCCCACTCATGGATAAGATTAATACCATGACTCAAAATATTTATTATAACATATCCCTTAAAGATCAAATGGATAATCTTAACAATCTTCTACATGAGATTTTACATTTTTTCTCAAGCTATGATTTATCAAACTAGGAAGACATAACAATTTGGGAACCAACATTAAATGGGAAGCTCAATTCTAAGGATTTTTACAAGAATCTCATTCAAGGTCCATGCAAATGGATTAGAGACTTCAATAAAAAATGGATCCTTCCTTTGGAGTTTACCATTATCTGGAGGATATGATACAATAAAATTCCTTCTAAGTTTAATCTCTAGAAAATGGGAATCTCTATTTTCTCTTAGTGTGTGCTTTTCCACCAGCACCGGGAGGATTTGAATCATCTATTTCTCTCTTGTAAAACTGGTTCATCCCTCTATAAATATGTATTTTACATATTTGATTTCTATCCACCATAGGAATATGTGATTAATGTATTCCTTCCAATACTGTTTAATATTGAGATGTCAAATAAGGTCACCATCATATTTAAGGTGACATTTCTTGAGACGGGTCACAACATTTGGAGGGGGCATAATAAGGTGACAGATCCTTCTATCATTAACCTTTCATGCCTTATCCATTTATGGTCATGGGATTGGTCTTTTAGTGTGATACATATTGGATATGGATCCAATAGGGGTATGAATATGGGTTACATATATGGTATTCTCATTGGATGTGGTATCATCACATGCATATTGAATTAAGAATCATTTTGTCAACACATGAGGAATCCAGAACACAATAAATAAAATGCATAGAAGGAAACATGAGAAATCAAGAAAATGTTAGGACATGGAAATGTTTGGTGGAAACTATGTGCCATAAATGTTACATATACAAACCAACTGTTATCATACTTGTTCAACACATCAACAATACTACTACTCATCATCTGATGCTGCATCGTCACCCTCTCCACCTTCATCTCTACGATCAATGCAACCATTAAATTTTTATTTGTTCAGCCGAAATCTATGAGATGCATCAAGAAATCTTTGATGGCACAAGAAGAACCATTTTCTACTGTGAGGTAGCCGTTTGGGCTCGAAATCAAAGTTACAAACGGGATAATCCAAACCCGTATAAGTGTTCCAACCAGATAAATTCCCAAGCCCAGGGAAGTCACTAATGGTCCACATTAAAGCAGCATGCATTTTAAACATTGTTTTAGAAGAAACATCAAATGTCTCAACACCGTTTCTCCATAACTCCTGCAATTCTTCCATCAAAGGCTGCAGGTATACATCAATATCATTTCCAGGCATTTGTTTTCCAGGAATAATCATCGAAATGATAAAAGATGTTTGTTGCATACACATCCATGGAGGCAGATTATAAGGGATCAAAACAACTAGCCAAATTCTATAACTCGTACTCAAAGTCCCAAATGGGTTGAATCCATCGACATCCAATCCCAATCGAACATTCCTAGGATTAGCTGAGAAATATGGATGTAATGAATCAAATGTCTTCCACGATTGGGAATCTCGTGGATGTCTCATTAACCCATCATTGTTATTATCTACAGCATGCCACTTCACGTGTTCGACGATTTTTGATGACATGAATAATCTTTGCAATCGAGGCTTCAAAGGAAAGTAACGCAAAACTTTTACAGGTGTGTTCCTTTTCTTCTTCTCCGTGAAATTATGTTCAGTCATACTTCCAACATCACCCTTTGACTTCCATCTAGAAGAAGAACATTTCTTACAATTCTGTCTACTTGAATCCTCTCCCCAGTAAAGCATACAATCATTGGGACACACATGTATTTTTGTATAATTCAGACCAACCTTTTTAACAACTTTTTTCATATCATAAAAAGATTCTGGGATTTTAGCTTCAGGAATGAATCACGAATCAATTACAATAACATGGACATTGCCTTATTTGTAATTCCACATAGACATTTGATATGGTACAACTTCAGTAGAAATGAAAGCTTTGAATATTTCAAACACCCACTATACAACTCTTGATTTCCATCGTCAACTAAATCATGAAATGCATTTTCCTCACTGAAGTTTTCCCTTACATTTGGCTCCACATAATCAAGAGGATCCAATGATATGTTACAATCTTGATCTACTTGTGTTACAGTCTCAGAAACATCACTTGTCACGTTGCAATTTGTAGCACCCTCTTCTGGTTGTTCTGATATGTTTTGATGCTCATAGTGGTGTCTTGCAGCGCCGAATGCATCATTTATGAGGTTTTGCATTTCATTTTCCATTGTTGAAGAACTTGGGACCTCATTCTGTGGATTAACATCAGTCCTCAATCTTTCTGTATTGTTTGATTCTCCATGCCAAATCCAACACAAATATTGCTCAGGGAATTTCTTCAGTATTAAATGTTCATAAACTTCATCTCTCTTCAACCATGTTCTAAATTTACATTTAGGACATGGACATCTTATTCTCCCTTCAACGGATCGATTAGAAATTGCAAAATCTAAAAACCCATTCAAACCCTTAACATATTGAGGTGTGTTCCTCGGTAATGTGATCCAGCTTTTATCCATGTATATCACAATGTGCCTACACAAAATATACGATAGTGTAAGATTACAAAAACATAATATAATAAAGATGAACCATTGACCATAAAGTATGCATAATATAATAAAGATGATTCATTGACCACATTTACCATTTCAGACCAACTGAACAAGTCTGGTCCATAGGAGACAGCGTCAACACCTCATTGAGGAGCAATAAGAATATCGGGATACACACTTATCATAACACCATCGATCACACATTTATGTTTCCTCAAACAAAACCCCATTGATATGTGATCGAAACTGATCATAATGCATTTTAAATCAAGTTAACTACATTCATTGAAACCATTTTCACAATGGGTAATGTTTGTTTTATTGTTCTAGGGAAATTTAAATGGCCACATTTAAGTTTTGGGGTTCATCTTGTGATGGAAGCATGAGACATGGTGTTTGAATTTCTTGAATAAATTAGTGATAATGACCCTACTAAGGTGGAGAGAATTATGTTAGTCATGGAAATGTGGAGAAAACTGTAGAGTGGATGTGGAGGAATCAAGGTTCCAAATAGAAACCTATAAGGGACATGTTTGGGGGTTCTTAGGGAAGGCCAGCTGGAACTTGGATATGGTGTGTGTAGGTGATGGAGGTATACCTTAAGTGAGAAGGCTTCGTGTTTGGGTAGAGGGGCGACATGCCAATAGGGGAAGTTGGGAACCAACGGAGTGAGTTAGCAGGAATGGAAAGACATTGTTGGATAGAAAGGGAATGGATGTGGTGGGATGCGAGGCACCTCAAGTTAATGTTGAAATGATAAGTTTATCCTAGTAATGTGAATGAGTTTTGAAAAAGAACCAAGTAGTCCTTGGTTGAGATATGGATGGTGAAAGTGTGACAAATCTGGGTAGTTTTGGCAGAAATAATGAATGCTAGAATTGGGTGGAGTTTTCATGGATGTTGTGAGTTGGAAAACATGTTAGGGAAGTTTTGAAGGTTGAGTTGAGGTTCTGTTGACCTCTTTTATGATGAGTGAAGTTCTCAAAACTAGAAAATTGTGGTGACGAAGTAAGTAATATGGTGTTGAGAACCATGGAAGGAAAGTAATCGATTAATGGTGTGGCTAGAGTTTCAAGTTGGATGGTCTCAGGTAGGAACCATATTAGTGTATTAGTTTTGGTGATGGGTGTTGGATCAAGTTTTGGATGGTTGAATACCTTGAGATGAAGGTTATTCTTGGGTTGTACTTTGGATGTTTGAAATGGAGTGAGGCTGTTGGGCCTTGAGTTCTGGATTGATGTAGGTCAGAATTAAAGAGTTCTCAATATAATATAAGTAAAAAATTGAAAGTAAAGAATAAATCAATGTAAATTGAGACAATTTACTCCCCCTTTGTAATAAAATTATTATTCCACACATATTACTCCAACTTTGGGATTATAAAAAATAAATCATAAAGGGTGAAAGAATAATAAATATAAGAGACACATAAATAAGATTGAAGTGTAATTTTCATTAATTTTTCAAAAAGATTGAACATTATCCCTATGCAAATCTAATCAGAATCCGAATTAGCAGAACTAATTATTTAGAAGGGGTAATGGGATCCTTCCCTTTTCGAATATCAGGAGGAGGATCATAAGTCTAATGAGTATAAATAGGTATAATAATGGTTATTTATATGAAAATAGTAATAACATGGATAAGTTGTTGAGAAATTATAAGACCAAAATGTTTTCTTGGAGGAATATAAAAGAAACTAAATATGGTCTTGGTATAGGTAGGGTAGGAGGATCTAACATAAGAGTATTGGAAACCTACATATAAGATTCCAAAAGACTTGTGATATTGGTTACAACCCTTATTCCATTCTCCATTTATTGAATAAAGACATCATTTTCTGAAAAAGAAATTATCTTGTAGCAGAGTCATTTCCAAAAAAATCTCTACCATAGATTTGAAAGAAACTACCAGAGGTGGAGTTTTCAAGTCTCTAAAAAATTATAGAAAATGAGTTTTAAGGTAATATTTAGTGTAAATTATTTTCAGATAATATATTATTTTACCCTTGGTTATATTGTTTTCCTTAGTATACCTGTTTGTTTCTTCCTTAATCAAATGAAAGTGTTTCTCACCATGAGTATAAATATCCATTTGAACTCTATTTTCCATATACTTTACACTATATAGAATATCTTGAATCTATTTATGGACTAACATTCTAATTAGATATTTATTAACTAAAATAGGAGGTGTAGGAGGAGGCTCTAAATAATAGTTATAAGGTTGATAAGGGTTGGTAATCATAGATAGATACCTTACATCCATGGTATCTATAATATTGTTTAGATATACTTATAGGGATTCCACATGACTTTTAAAACATTCTATTTCCTTTATGAATGATTGAAATTCTTGGTACTGATGGCCTAACATGAGAAATAACTTCAGATGATGGTGAGAAACAACCTTCTAAACAATATATTCTATATCTTCCCATCGATCAATATTATTAAAAAAATTGATACACATGAAAATTTTATTTAACATCTCTAAACATCATTCTTAAAATGAATGAGATCTCTAGAATTGAGGTAAAAAATAGGGATTAAATAAGGTCTAGACTCTTTATATTTAGTAGATTTAGCTTTAGTAGAATCAAAATTGGTAATGAAGTAATGAACATAATTAGAATAATGAGAAATAATATCAAGAATCTATCTCTAGATTATTCTTTCAGTGAGAATACCCTATGTGGTCTCTCAATTTCCTTAAAAAAGACCTCATATTCTTCACTAGAATCATCCCTGGCTATAACCTCAATTCTATAAGAAGATTAATAGACATGATCTTCCCAAGAAGTGTTCTTAGGAGCATATATATGAGAAGGCGGGGTTTCCAAAATCTTCAATAGGTATTTAGTAGAGTCAAGTCTAATTGGTCTCTCAAAAAAAGATGTATAAGGAAGCCTAGGCTCCACTAATTATTCTTTCCTTGTGTAAACTATAGAAGCTCATTATGCACTTCCTTCTAGGTTATCATGATTATCTTTTCTATCATTTTAATTAGCCTTATCAACTTATTTTTCCTCTTTTTCAACCTTATTTACACCATTCTTAGGAATATATACACCCAAATCAATGAAATGGTTATCTATTGGGGCTTCATATTCAGAAGGAAAGGAATAAAAAATGTGAGCTCCACCAATCTAAAACATAGGTGGACTCTCCACTATAGTAGAATAAAAATACTTATCACTTTTAGAATATGTAATAATTAGTCTAAACAACATTGAAGTTTGAAATCTCTCCTAGGAGATGAATTATCTCTTATTGATTTATCTCTCATGAGAAAAAAATAACTATATTAGGCTCAAATAAAACATTAGGATATTTTTGAGATTTATGAATATAAGGTACTTATTATCTCATTAGTTCTAACATATCATGAGATTCATGTACATGATAATTTTCTTGGATTTAATCAAAATATCTTATGACTTATACAACCAAATCTATAGTTTGGGATTCATCCTCATCAGAGGATTAATTAGAATCAACAATTTTATCTAGTTCCAAACCATGATAAATTAAAACCCATATCCTAGAGGGATGATAGACTGGATTGAACATCTCTTAGAGTCTCCACTCATCAAATATCTCCATTATTTTATTAGGATTCCAACAAATTTTTATCCTTTTAGATGTAGTCCAATTTAAATAAACACCACTTGGAAAAACATTATATAAACTCCTAAAGTAACTAAGTTTATCCCTTCCAGTATAATAGAAATAAACTTTGGATAAAGAAGTGTATTGAATCTGGAAAAAGGTTTATTCAAATACTCCATACATATCATTAAGAAATGAGGTACACTAATATGAATTCCATGAACCATTAGATATAAAAATAATAAATCATGAAACCTAAATGAACTAAAATATACCTTCCTTAGGAGGAGGTCGCGGGGTCGCCGGAGGAGGTCGCGGGGTCGCCGGAGGAGGTCGCGGGATCGCCGGGGGGTCGCGGGGGGGCTGCGGGCGAGGGTTGCAGCACGCGGGGTCGCCGGAGGAGGTCGCGGGATCATCGGGGGGTCGCGGGGGGCTACGGGCGAGGGTTGCAGCACGCGGGGTCGGGGGAAATGGGGGTCGGGGTAGGGAAGGGTTGGGGTTTTTTTAAAAAAAACAAAGGTTTAGCGGCGGTTTATAAAAAACCGCCGCGAAACGTATTTCAGAAAATGTTTAGCGGCGGTTTTGTGAACCGCCGCCACAAAACCGCCGCTAAACACTGTTTATTTTGTAGTGTATTATGAATTGAAGCATGGATCCCAATCAGATATAATGGTCCTTATTACCACGTTAATCTTTATTATCTCATTTATATACCACCTTTCCAAATACTACACAAAACTTGAATACTCATTCACCTATAAATTAGTTGAATTTATCAACCACACCACAATCAACCAAATAACATCACATATTACTTGGTATTATGGTAAACCAATGATGAAATCTATCGAAATGTCTTCCCACTTTTACTAAGGTATATTTAGTGGTTGTAGAAGACCTTCTAGAAAATGATTCACTATATTCACCTACTAATAGACTAAATATCCTGACACAAACTGTAATGTCCCATATTTTCCATGTAATTTTTTTAAAAATTATATGGTATTATTTTGAGACCAGTCACTAAGAGGAAACTTGATTCTGAGTCCTAGGGTTCCCAGAATAAATGTTTGAATTATTTTTGAGTTTATTAAAAATAGAGCACATGTGTGGTTTTAGTAACTTCTAAATGGGTGATCGAATCAAAAATTTGAGGGCACCATTGCGATTAGAACAATGAGTATACCCTAGGTAAAGAATAACATCATTCGATGCGGGGTGTCTTCAAGAGTTAATTTTTTTAATTTTTAAGAGAAAAATAAAATATACTTAAAAATTTATTTTATTTTATTTATTCAACGTTATGTAGTGACTCAGCGATGCTACAACAAAGTGTCATAGAAATGATGAAACGTGTTTAAAATTCCGAAACATGTTAACGTGTTTCCTCCATTAATCATAAGCAGGGACCAGTGTTAGAATTCATAATACTGGAGAATTTATTTGGAACCTAAGGAATCTCTCTCACCGACGACGATAGTTTAGAGATCAAAGCTCAGATCGAATGTCGATGAACGATGGATCAAGGATGTTCATAGACGGAATGCCTTCAACGATGGTTTATCTCCTCCGACTAATCCTCTTTCCAGGTAGGGGGTTTATTTTTCTCCATGATTCCTTTCCATATTCTTGATACCAACGATGAAAACGGACCAACCAACAAATAATTTGATCCACGGTTTGATTGTTCTTATGGGATGGATAAATTTTGGGATTAAAGGGAATATACTGATAATTATTTATTCTTTGGAATCCTGCTAACATGAACAGACCAAGGCCGACATGAACAAGGCCATGGTTCGTTCTAAGGTCGTTATTATTCTTATCCATCTTTCTCATTCTTGTGTTCTTTGTTAATGGACCCTTGTGGCCGCAACATGTTTTTCCGGGTGGTTCCAAATGTGATCGGACTTCGGAGTGATGGTGAGAAGATTTGAGAAATGGTCCACCACGATGATGGTGGAGGCCCTCAGAAGAGGATCCACCGGTGATGACATGTGGCTATGCCAATAGTGGCGCGCAACAGTGTGACCACACGGTTAGAGGAGCCCACGACATGAAAACCATGGGTGGTGGATAGGGCTGCCGGCTCAACAGCTAGAGGTGGGGCTCATCCGGATGCTGAAGGAGGCCACGTCACACAGTGAAGGTCCATGGTCTAGCTGGACCGTGGTGAGACCATACGACAACCGCCATAGGGTAGTCACGCGACAGACCACCATGTTGAACATGGTGGTCGTCCCACGTTGACCCCATGGAATGCAGAAGGCACCACGTCCAGGTGGAAAGAACCGTCCTTCTTGAGTGGGCCGGACTAAATCCGATAGGCTAGGCCGAAAATGGGTTGGGTCAGACTCGGATCCAACCGTCCCCTTTTTTACTTAAATACCCATAAATCTCAAATCCTGTTTTTTGATGAGACATTTGCGTCGTTGGGACCCTCGCGATGAGGCGGTCCTTTTAGGATAATATACATGAGTTTTTGTGGAGGTTGTCATATGAAATTTTTGGATCGAGAAGTAGGTGGTCCTTGAATGAGCATACTAAGAGAAAAATCATGTGGATGACTATGCAAAGATATGGAGTGTGTGTCCTATGGTTATTCAAAGCGTGTATCCTATGGATATACATAGTGTTTATCCTAAAATTATACATAGTGTGTATCCTATGGTTATACATAGTGTGTCCCCCATGGATATACAGAGTGTGTCTCCTACATATATACAGACTGTGTCTCATATGCATATATGGAGTGTGTCTCCTATGATTATCAAGAGCATGCCTCCTATGGTTATATGGAGTATGAATCCTAGGATTATATGGAGTGTGTCTCATATGAATATACATAGTGTGTATCCTATGGTTATAGGGAGTGTTTCTCCTAAAAATATGAAGAGTGTGCCTCCTATGTAGATGCATAGTGTGTTTCCTTGGATTTAGATATTACTAGACTTTCTTAGTTTATGTATCCTAGTGTGATCTGACTCTAGTGACTCTCTTTATTGTACTTCTTAGAGGATAAACTTCATGTACCTCTTTGGTCGCATGCCTTGTGTCTTTCTTTGTGGTTTACATTTGTGGTTTGGGGTCCCTACTGAGTATTTTTTTACTCACCCATGTATGGGATTCACCTGTACTTATCATGTCTTGTGAAGATGATCGACAACTTTGACATAGTCCTTGGTGGGATGGAGACAGGTGGTGCTTTAGGGTGACCCGAAAGACGTGGTACACTTCAGCAATATTGAAACAACTTATTATACATACTCTTCAGGTAGGGTTTTCTGCAGATGAGATATAGGATCTTGTACTTTTCTATTTTTGTTGGGCTTTTATTCTATCCTGTTTACTATTTAGTTTTTAATATTAATCTTAGTCATTGTCTTAGTGGGTTGAATATCTATTTACTCAGTGTTTTTAGTTTTAGTAATTTTCTTGGGGATGGGTGCGTGTGTCCAGGTTTATTGGAAAATGAATCCCCTTTGTGGGAAATTCCTACTCAGTGCTAGTCGTCATCCCCTGTCCTATGGGAGGTGGGCTTGGGGTAGTCATGAAATGGGCCCCGGGGGACGGGTCATGACAGAGTGGTATCAGAGGGAGGTTAGTTTTAATCTTGTTTTGGAGAAACAATGTTAAGTGTTTTGAATTCATCTTTCAGGCCAAGGAACCCGACGATGGTGTCGCGGCTGACGTATCCATACACCGGGACCTTGAATTCTGCTTTCTGACTCGGTATATGAAAGCACTAGTTTCATGGGAAATTAATGGTTCATGTATCATATAAGAATTTTGTGTGTTCTCATGTTTTTCTTGAGTCATATTCATCTCACCAGCTATACTCTATTGACCGTGGTACATCTTGTTCTGTTTCATGATGCTTCTACATAGGCAGGCAACCAGGATTCTAGGGCGTGACCACGAAGATGGTCTACCAAGTGATGAGGCATTGATGCATGGATCATTTCTAGAGGTAGCACCTCACGATGGTGTACCAGTGATACCACCACCTGGAGAGAAGTAGTTCCTATTGGCGTTACTGGTAGAGGATGCATGCAGGCTCAGTGCATTGCATGAGTTCTAGAGATAGCGACATCCCAGGTTCTAAGGTGAGATGGATCCTTAGGTAGATAAGGACTAGTTGAAGGAAGTGGAATGATTTTTTCACCTATTGAGGACGCCTCTAGACTAGATGGTGGTCCTAGACATGAGTCTTCTACAAGGATAGGTGGGGAGATGGTGAAGCTTGATGATCTAGAAGCACAAGGAGGCAACCCTCCCCTAGATAGATTTTGAGAGTTTCTTTAGGGAGGTGTTCTTTCCAGCAATATTACACTCTATGCATATATAGGAGCTCCTGAATCTAAAATAGGGCATCCAGATGGTGGCAGAGTTCTTAGAAATATTGACAGATCTTTCTCGCTAATCTACAAACATGGTGTGAGACCCATTATTTAGGGATCATACCTTTGAGTAGGGAATACACCGGGATATTAGGGCATCAATGATATCCCTTAGCATCCCTACACATGATGTGGTGATGGAGAGAGATGTACTAGTAGAAATATTTTTTGCGGAGCAGGCAATGGCAGTGGGAGCTACCAACGGGTGCTAGGTAGCAGGGTCTTTGGCAGCAGGTAGCTGAAAAATGACGTAGGGGTCCAAGAGGACCATACAGTCCATGGGATTACCCCAGGACACGGGATCAGTAGTGTGGGGTTTCTAGGGAAGAACAGGTTAGGTGAAGGAGAGGTTGCGCTACTCGTGTGACGGTCGGGGACATATGGATTGAGATTATCTGACTACCGTACAAATGAACAGGAGACTGTCTAGGGACCTCCAAGGTAGTTGAAGAAGAAAGAACATAGTAGTCCACTAGGTGGAAGATGTGGAAAATGATCGAGACAAGTGACATGAGGTGGATGGAGGTTCGAGCCACTACTACCACCACCCCCGGGTGGTCCACCCTGAGCTCAGGGAGCTGGTGGATATGGGAGAGGCCAGCTATAGGCAATGGAGGCTTGTGATCCTGAGACTCTAAGGATTATTAGATGTACGATCTATGTCTTTTCCACCCTAGATGTAGTTTTGGCAGACATAGGTTCTAACCACTCTTTTCTCACCACGACCCTTGTTTGAGACATAAAGATTCCAATGGAACTGTTGACTTGATCCCTATTCCTAGAGACTCCTAAGAGAGTAGATTTGATGATCCCAAACTGGTGATGAAAAATGTTCCCTTACTCTTGGGGGTGAGAGTTTTGGTTGGGATCTCTTGGTGGCAGCATCAATGCCTTATGATGTCATTCTAGGTATAGATTGGTTATCCAAAGTTCATGCTCAGATTAATTATTTTAGGTGCATAGTGCAATTTGTCTATGGAGATGGGACCGGGTTTTCCTTTTTTTTGGAAAAAGGGAGACACTATAAGTGTATGATGGAATCGCATGTAGGAGGTTTTATTCGATCACACATTAGTTGGCTAGAATGATCCTTGATGTAGTGGGTGAGATGAGTCCTTAGTTTCCTTCAGCAGTGGACGAGTATGAGGAAATCTTCCCAGAAGATGTTCTAAGACTACCTCCTCATAGGGAAGTAGAATTATGCAATGACCTATATCCTGGGAAAACAATGATATCTAAACTGTAATATCAGATGGCTCTGACAGATCTTTGTGAATTGAGGATAAAGTTGGTGGTTTTGTAGAGGAAGGGCTTTGTGAGACCCAATGTTTCACCATGGGCAGCCCCAGTTTTGTTTGTCAAGAAGGAAGACAGAAGATTGAGGTTATGTGTAGACTTCCAGTTCCTAAATTAGGTGACCGTGAAGAATAATTATCCACTATTGGGTATTGATGACCTCTTTGATTATCTTAAGGGAGAGAGATGGTTCTCGAAGATAGACCTCAGATCAGGCTATCACCAGCTTTGGGTGCAGGATTAGGACATTCTGAAGACGAATTTCCAATGTCTCTACGGCCAGTAAGAGTACTTAGTGATTCCTTTTGGCATGAAGAATGCTCAGTAGTGTTCATGGGACTCATGGATAGGATCTTCTATCCTTACCTAGACTGGTTTGTATCGGTCTTTATTAAGGACATACTGGTGTACTCGATGTCTGAGGAGGATCACTCAATACACTTAAGGATGGTCCTGGACTTACTCTGAGAGGAAAAAATTTATGGTAAGCTCTCAAAGTGTAATTTCTGGATATAAGAGGTCCAATTTATGAGAAATTTAATTTCATAGGTTAGATTTGCAGTAGATCCAGTGAAGATAGAGGAGGTTCTTACTTGAGACCCACCTAAGAATGTTACCGAGGTGAGGAGTTTCCTTGGGTTGGCTGGGTACTATTGAAGGTTTGTTCCCAAATTTTATAGAGTATAATCATACATTAAAGCCTTAAAAAAATGGGAAACCTTTTGTATAGATGGAGAAGTTCCAGGAGAGCTTTCAATAGCTGAGACAAAGTTTGACAAGCACTCCCATCCTAAGATTTCCAGAGGAGGTTGTCGAGCACATGGTAATTTGTGAAGCATCAGGGACATGTCTTGGTTGTGTCCTAGTGTAGGGGAAAGTAGTGATTGCCTATGGTTCATAGTGGTTGATACCACATGATCATAACTATGCGACCCACGATCTGGTGTTGGTTCTGGTAGTCTTTTCATTGAAGATGTGATGACACTACCTTATGGGTGAGAAATTTATCATCTAATCTGGACATAAAAGTCTTAGGTATATCTTTTCTCAAAAGGATTTGAACCTGAGACAATGGTGTTGGCTAAAGTTCCTCCAGGATTATGACTTTGAGATAGTCTATACTCATAGGATGGGGAACGTGGTGGCAAATTCTCTCTGCTGAAGATCGAGTTCACAACTACTGAACGAGGCCTCAAAGCAGTTGTACTTAATTTAGATATCCTTCATGGATAGAGATGGAGAATATTATGTCCATTTGATGGTGGTTAACCCTATACTATTATAGCATATGTGGGAGGTACAACTCAGACATATCAGCTATGAGACTACACATGCTCAGATGTCCACAGGGCATGCTCGTGTTGGATATTCGAAAGGTGGAGAGCACATCATCTTTTTCAGAGGATGCATAGTTGTACGAGTGATGTTACAGGAGGAGGTGTTGAGGAAGTTCCATAAATATCATTAAGTGGTGAATCTAGGTGTGGGAAAGATGTACTAGGACTTCTGACATCAGTTTTGGTAGCCATGGATGAAGAAGGTAGTGGTAGAGTTTTTCTCTAGATGCCTCACTTGTCAGCAAGTGAAGGTCGATCAACAGGTTCCAGCGGGTCTGACTCAACCCATTGAGGTGCCAAAGAGGATGTGGGATGGAACATCGATGGAATTTGTGATGGATCTACCACGTGTAACAAACCGTCCCCCGAGGCCCATATCGTGACTACCCCAAGCCTGCCTTCCGTAGGGCAGGGGCTGGCGACTAGCACCAAAGGCGTAAATCCCTAAACTGGGAAGGAATTGCCTTTATAAAAGTAAAAAAACACAATAGAGTACGCAACAGGAAGTAAAACTCTAAGTAAACATGTATACAAAAGAGTGTGCTGAAAGTAAAGGGGCCGAAAATACAAGCCCATCAGTGTAGTACAATACAACTGAAATGCTAGTACAACTGAAGAAAAGAATTAAAGCAGTTAATGGGCCATCCTCCAGGGTTCCTACATGAAGGGTAGGTACATATGGCCTCCTCATTACTCCACGTCTGTCCGTCCGCTCCGTATACGTCTCACCGAGTGATCTATCTCCGGGCACCATCCAGTCCTGCTACTCTTTGCCCCGATCAGCACTGTCTGTCGTCTGCAACCAACACAACGAGGTGCGGGCATAGCCCATGCAGGGGTGAGTATAACGATACTTAGTAGGGACCCCGAGACCATCAAGGTCTCTCAAAATCCAACAAGGATAAAACCTAAATTATGAAATCAATGGATACCCATCACTTAGGTATATTCCCATACATATACCTCTGTTATCTAATAACCCATCTCATTCATGAGGTAAACACAAAAGTCATTGACTCAGCTCAAAACCAGGATTTTTTTCTAGGGGGTAGTATCAAGTAAAAACCATAGTCACACTATCGAAACCTTAGATGATGGTGTACTCCTCCTCTATAGAGTAATGTGGGCCTGTCGCGTCACACAGATGTGCTTCCCAATATCTTGGACTGTTGTGGTACTCCTCCTGTCGAGTACCGTGGGTCTGCTGCGTCACAAAGAGGTTCTCCCCACTGTGGGTCTGTCGCGCTCACATAGAGGCGCTCCCCCTCATAGCCTACTGAGGCACTCCTCCTGTCAAGTACCATGGGTCTGCCACGTCATACAAAGGTGCTCCCCACTGTCAGTCTTCCGCGCTCACACAGAGGCTCTCCCCTACTGGGCTAGTCGAAACACTCCGAGTCGAAAGGTCAGCAGTCATCAGGTATCAGCCAGCTACTAGGTCTCCGTACTCCATACACTCATCTTCGGGAGGATCCGCTCCATGACCTACTAGTTGATACTCCAACTGTCACAAAGTCCCATGTATAAGTATCTCCAAGGTCTGCCTCGTCATAGGGGTCTCAACGCAAGAGACGACGTGTCAATCGGACGCCCGATCTGTGAGTTATTGGAATTTCCGTTCCAGGGGCCTGATTGATTTTTAGGTTCAAACCAACCCAACCGTATCCCAACTATGTCAAACCACAAGTGAAATATTCCAAAAGAACCGTCTTTCTCTAATATTTATGTCCCCATAGACGTTTCATTGATCGGACACCCATAGCCCAAGATATGGGCGAAAAGGTGTAAACTGGCCATAGCGGGTCTGGGTCTGCTCCGACCCAGTCAGACCAACCCGGCCAGACCCGGCCCGAACTGGGGTCTGACCTGGTCCGAGGGGGCGACCTGACCCGGGTGGTCGGTCCAGCCCGAGTGGGCGGCCTGACCCGAAAGCGGCCCGACCCGAGGGGGCGACCTGGCTTGAGGGCGGCCCGACTCGATGGCGGCCCGACCCGGATGAGCAGCCCGGCCTAAGGGTGGTCCAGACCGATGGCGGCCCAGCCCGGATGGGCGACCCAGCCTGAGGGCAGCCTGACCTGGTGGCCCGACTGGCTGGAGGCTCGCGGGTCTGCCTAGCCGCGTCTAGGGGGGAAGTCGCGCACCCCCTGGATCCCAAATGGCTCTTCCGTTTGGATGTGATCCGAAACCGGTGCCAGGTGGTGCTGGTCCAACACACGCGGGACTCGACGGGGTCCCGCTCCTCCCGGCTGGCCGAGCGGCCAACCGCTCCCCCTGCTTCGCCGTGGCCTTCCCTGGCTGCGGCTCCCCTACTTCGCGCAGTGTAATGGTGCCACGCCTCCTCCACCGCTGCTCGTCCTGACTATGGCCACCCGCTCCTCCACATAGCACGACCGCGCCGTGCCACCTCTACCACGACATGACATTGCTGCGGCCCCACTACTACCCTCCGCGTGGCGCAACGGCCCCGCGCCCTCTTGGCGACTCAGTGGCCTTGCGCCGCCGGTTTCTTCGCGGCTGGTCCGATGTCGGTCGCGTTGCTCTGCCCCATCATCATCAAATGAGAACAATCAAAGGGGGAGGGTTGGGCCATGTTCGTGCGGTCTGAGCCCTCCATGTTACATTCATATCAATCGGCATATCTCAACCATAATTTGAACGACGAAGAACGGGAATAAATTCAACTCAAACCCCTACCTCGCTTGTCATTCGTAGACGGTGGAAGGAGAAGAATGGAGGACGTCAATTTATTGACTTCGAGAAGCATCCTGGGTAGGAAACCGAGGAAGAAGTGTCGTCGTCATTCTTCACGGGTGACAGTTTCTTCCCTCAACTTAAGGTTCTTTGTTGGTGGAGGAAGTGTTCTTCGTGGACGAATTTTTCTCTCCCCAAAGCTTCACCAAGATGCCAACCAAAAATAATATATGAAGTTGTCTATTTTTTGTTTTCACAACCATTCGAATTCTTGTGTTTAATTAAAAGAGACAACTCATTTAATTAATGGGTGGTGTTAGCTCAAATAATTAATAGGGGAAAGTGAAGAGTTTCATCCTCCTTTATGGGGAGTTAAGGGGGGTTTAAAGCTCGTGTGGGCTCCACCAAGAATATCCTCCCAAGGGAGGTTGTGTGAAGGTGGGACCCACCACCATAACTTCTCATCGGAGGTTATGGTGTGGTGGCCCCCACCACTAACCTTCTCTTGGAGATTTAACCACCAAAAATAAAAATAAAGCTAACACTATTTTTATTCAATTTTAATTTAAAACCCCAAAAACTAACTTCTATTCTCATTAGAATGCAACTGCGGTGAAGGTCTCACTAAGAAATCACTGAAACTACGAGTTCAACGGTACCCTCAGATTTCAGTTCTGTGCACCGGTTCAAAAGTTATAAAATCCCGCTCGTATGTTTACTGAACATACCCTAACAAAACTTCAGAAATTGATTCCAGGCACACCGGGCCTCAGAATCAAGCACCGTAAATTTTTGCAGACTCGTAAAATTCCCTTGTATTTAAGAAAAAAATTTCCATGGAAATTTCGGGTCTTTAAATTCTCCCCACCTCAGGGATTTACATCCCTGTAATCTACAACTTGAACTAAGGGAATAGATGGGGGTACTGAGCACGCATCTGAGGCTCCCGCTCCTATGTGCTCTCCTAGAGGTTCCCGTGCTACCAACTATCGCGCACCATAGGTATCGACCTTCCATGTAGGATCTGCTCCTATCAATCCTCAATCTCCACTGGAACCTCCGTGAAAGTCGCCCCATCATCAATTTCCAGATCCCCATGGTCGATGATGTTGGAAGGGTCATGCATGTATCTTCTCAGCTGAGATACGCGGAAGACGCCGTGCACCCGGTACAACTGAGGTGGAAGAGCTAAGAGGTAAGCCACCTCGCCTACTCTGCTGAGGACCTGAAAAGGTCCGATGAATCACGGAGATAACTTGCCACCTCGGGAAAATCTCCATATACCTTTTCTAGGTGATACCCATAAGAAAGACATGGTCTCCATCCTCAAACTCTAGAGGCCTCTGTCTCCTATCGGCATACGACTTCTGCCTGCTCTGTGCAGTCTTCATCTGCTCCTGGATGATCTTCACCTTCTCCATGGTAGCTCATACCATCTATGGTCCCACTAGTGTTGAATCCCATGGGTCTTTCCAGCACAGTGGTGATCTGCAAGGTCGACCACACAAGGCCTCAAAAGGTTCCATACCGATGGTGAAGTGTTAGCTGTTGTTGTTGGAAAACTCCACCAAAGGTAAGTGGTCCTCCCAATTGCGACCGAAGTCGAGGAAAAAAGCCTGGAGAATGTCTTAGAGAGTCTGAATGATCTTCTCAGTCTGGCCATCCATTTGAGGATGGAAGGAAGTTCTCAGACGTAGCTGTATCCCAAAAGCCTCCTACAACCCCTTCCATAGCTGAGAAGTATACCATGCGTCACATTTAGAGACAATAGAAAAAGGTACTCCATGTAAACACACAATCTCCTGCACATAGAGGCATCCCAAACTCTCTAATGATCCCTTCTCTCTGATCGGTAGGAAGTGGGATGACTTGGTGAGTCGGTCAACGATCACCCATATTGAATCGTGACTCCTGGATGTACGTGGAAGACCCGTCACGAAGTCCATGAATATCCCATCCCACTTCCACTCTAGGACCTCTAAGGGTTGAACCAAGTCTGATGGTACCTGGTGCTCTGCCTTCACTTGCTGATAAGTGAGGCACCATGAGACAAACTCTACTACTGCCTTCTTCATAACTGGCCACCAGTGATGTCGTCGAAGGTCCTGATACATCTTTGCCACTCCTGGATATACCGCTAGAGGGGAAGTGTGGAACTCCCTCAACACTTCCTCCTGAAGTGAAATTGGTACCATAGTACGTCCTCTAAAGAGGATGATGTGCTCCCTACCTTTATAAAATCCATCAAGTGCCTGCCCTGTGGATATCTGAGCACGCCGTGTCTCACAGGCAGCGTCTCCATGTTGTGCCTCCCTGACTCACTGAAGAAGTGGAGGAGTGACTGTGAGAGACTGTAGAAAGGCTATTCCATCCCTATCTACAAAGGATATCTGCAAGATATCCAGCTGCTCTATCACCTCTCCTAGCAGCTGAATACTAGTCCTCCTGCTGAGCGCATCCACAACAACGTTCCCCTTCCCAGGAATATAGACTATCTGTAACAGCCCAAGATTTTATAAAGAAATATTCTTTTTAATTTTATTAATGTCTTGTGTTGTACGCTACACCAAAAGGAGCTTGCACAACACGCATCCTTGTCTTGCCTTGCATTACACGCAATCGCGACCTTCCTCAATAGCGTGTGTAATACGCAATACCGAGTTTCACTAAACAACGATGTGCTATTAAAATATTATTAAAACTAGCCGTTATGAATAGTAATAACCACTTTTTAAAATTCTGTAAATCTTATTTTTCAAAATGAACTTCATTCTTGGATTCGGAGTATCGAATTTAGCCTAAGGTGAAATTTTGGTACTTTTCGGATAACTTTCATATTCTGATGAATAGTGAAAAATTACTAAATTATAATTAAAAACAACTTTTTTAATCGAAATAATTAATAGTGATAAATTATTAATTTGAGTGGTTTTAAAGTATATTTAGAATATATTTTTACAATTTAATACAATGTTGGTCATTGGTTGTAATTTCACATTTAAACAAGACATAATCAAGTGTCAATCTTTTGATATATATTGTTTCCTAAAAACACGCTATTTATTTTAACAGCGGGATTTAATTATAAAATTAATTAATGCAACTTCTATGTTATGAATTTGGTAAAATAGATTTCATTTTTGAATTCGGAATATGAAATATAGCTTAGGATGAAATTTTGGCATTGTTCTGAAAAACATCAATTTTTGATGAATAGTGAAACTACTAAGTGGTAGTTAAAAAAACTGAATTTTTCATAAAACTTAATTTTGCCGCTTCTGTGAATGGAATTTCGAAAATCCGAGAGACACGGTTAATATCAAGGACTAAAATGTGGTTCAATGAGATGAAAATAATTTTTTGGTGAATAGTAACTTTTTACTTTTTTACCGCGGTTAATAGTAAATAGGGTAACTAAGGGTAAATATGATATTACTATTACCCTAACACATGTCCTAATTCTATTGGACAAGTGTAATTCGACCAAAAACAAACTTAGGAATAAAATATGACCATTTAGGCCCACTTGGATTAGATTAGGACATTTATTATTAATTTATTTAAAGAAAGGTTAAAATAGTTAAAATCAAAGTTTAATAAGTAAATCATTTTTAATATGGGGTTATACATAAGTTAAATTCTATTGTAAATATTCATTAGAAAGCTAAAAAGATTTCCTACATGATGGTATTTTATTTGTAATTTTTAGACATAAAATAATTTATTTTATTTATGACACAACGATGATGCAGTAATTATCTTATTAATGAAATATTGACATAATTGATGTTATAAACACAAAAATAAATGTAATTTGAGATTTTTTATGAATTCCACTAATTTTATAGGTTACTATGATATATTAATGTTGATTTAATCAACTTGGTTCTAACATTTAATTCTGTTATGACTTTCACAAAAATCATATATCAAATAGTGTCAAAATTGACACAAAATAGTTTTTAAATAAAATATTATATTATTAATTGTTATTGTATTCCTAAAAATCTAAGGTTCGGCCAAATTACTTAGATAAGGATATATATATTTATAATAAACAATTTGGGGTTCGTTTGGCATGTTATAGTAAGTTTATTAACCATATAGTGAAAGAAAACAAAAAGACATGGTAAAAGTTAAATTATTTAACTTAGAGTTAAATTTAATTGATAAGGTTAAAATAATATCCTAAACTTGTCTAAATTCTATTGGTTGATAGGATTTCGACCCCTCACCACCTTATCTTTGAAATAAGACCCTTTGGAACCATTATAAACCGATTTTTACTTTAATATAAAATAATATTTTGAGATATTCCTAAGGTGCCCCTCTCCTCCCCTATAAAAGGACACCTCCTCCCCCTCCTCCTCACACCAATTTGAGCACTCAAGCTCGGCCAACCCCTGCCAATTTCTCCTCTACACTTCCCTAGAAACATCCTAGAGGTTCTGGTCTTCCTCAAAGACCAATTTTAGTGCCCTAAGAGGAGGTCTCAAAGAGGCACTTCAAAGAAGAGGTAATTACCGTTACCAATTCTTTCATCTTTATTTCTTCTTCCACTTATTCTTCTTAGGTTGTTTCATTATGAAGTAATAAAATCAGTATCACTCATATACTGATATGTTATTATAATTATGAAACAACCCTATTTCACCATCTATCCATCCTACGGAAAAAGAAATCACCGCGCGTGCGTACGTACGGAATACCGTCTCCACGCCGTGGTGTAATCTATTTTCCACCACCACCTTACATGGATGGGTATAATGGTGTAAATAATAACTATACATAGTTATTACAACATCATATTGATTCTGATATATTGTATAATCCACTCCAATTCAATTCAATATTTATAGAAATGATATCATCGCTCGTGCGTACGTACGGACTACCGTCTCCACGACACGATGAGATTCATTCTCCATGTTAACCATTTAAGAATGATTATAAAGTATATATAAGAAATAATAATGAAATATATGACATTATAAAGCTACTGGATTTATGTATATATATATGTATGTCATCTACTTACTTCCATTTCAAGACAATAAGGAAAGTAAAACAGCGTTCATGCGTACGTACGGACTACCGTCTCCATGAACGGTGTTTTTCATTTTATTTATCTATCTATTATATATATATATATATACTGAATATATATGATATATAAATCATATTTTATATTCTGGAAGTAAGTAAATCATGATATAAGTAATAGTGATGTCAAGAACAACAAGTCAAAACACCTAAGATAAATGAAACGATTTTACCCAAAACGCTTCTTTAACATGGAATTTACAAAAGAACGGGTAATATAATGTCATAAGTGAACCATATATGATATCATAAAAATGAATATGATTCTGGAATAAGTCAATAACATGATTTAAATCATTATACTGGAGGTTTGGACACTTACAAAGCAAGTCGGACATAAGGTAAGGGAAATATCACAATCTCATTTTTATCCGAGATTGTTTATTCGTAAGTATTTACTGGGGTGTATTTTATCATCCACATCCATGTTCCTTCAATATGTAATATGGTTTCCATCCACTTACAATAGTTTAAATCCAATTTTACTCTTCGGTGAGTTTTTAGTAAAGAATATGAAAGGAATCTTTTGTCGCTTTTTCATACGAGGTACTTTTTGACTTTTCCGACAAAAGTACGAAGAATGTTTTTTTAACTTAAACGGCATGAACGGATTTTTACGGTTTTATAAAGCCTTATTTTCATGAAGCTTCCTCCAAAAGATTTCATGACTATTTTTAATAAAATCTCTTTCTTTTAAAATTGCATGATGTTTTGTGAAAAGAAATTGATTTTGAAGAAGAAAGGATATTTTCCTCAAGAATTCATTTCAAGTGTTTTATCAAAATTATTTTCCATCTAAGATAATAAAGGGTTCTGTTTCTATCCATATTTTTACATTGATTTGACTATGTTGTGATGGAATTATGTTTATGAATTCCTTTATCTTATATGAATGGTTTTATGATGTCATGTTGTTTTAAGAATCCCATTTTTATTACATGGGTTATGAAATGATGTATGATTTATGATTTTGTGGCACACATAAGAATGGTATCATTATGAGATGGTTGGGACCTATATCTCCCTCCAATGCATTGGGTAAAGATTTTATATCTCATGAGATAGACATGGCTGGAATGGTAGGTTATACCGGTTCAGTGAAACAGGACTGAAACGAGGGTTACTCGATTCAGAAAGGGACTTTGTCCACTAAGATAGTCTTGGCAACGAGTCTTGACTAACAAGAAATGATTTTCTATGATTATGTGTGTATGCCACAAAGTTTCATGTTTTAAGTTATGATTATTGGGATTACATTTCACTTCTATGATATATCCCATGTTATGATATTATGAGCTCTTTTGCAGGTTAAGATTTCCAAAAGCTATGTATATGATGTGATTGATTTTTTTTTGTTTACCCTTACTGAGCATTTGAGCTCACCCTTTTATGTTTTCTTTTCCCCAGGATATAAAGAAAGGTTTTAGGTAGAAAAAAGGGATGACCTTTATGGGAGATATTGAAGAACTTTCACCACGATTAGAAGATTACGTTCCGAGTTTCCAAAGACACTAAACTATTACGATCCTTTAGTGTGTGTTTTTGTTATGTACTAAGTATTCCGCAAATGTAATGTAATGTCCATGTACGTCAAGCTTCGGGTCTCTACAGTTGGTATCAGAGGAAAGGTTTAGTCAACCTTTGGAAACTAGGATGCGAAAACGTTAGTGAGATCCCTAGAGATATTTCTAAGGTATGTCTAGGGATGTCTCTAAGGTTAAGTATACGTATAGGTTATAGTCCTAGAATTGCTCTAACGATCTTAGAATTTAACCTAAGATGTTAGATATTGAGGGTACTACCCCTTTATTATGTTGTTTTCCCTAGCATGATTTTTTCCTCTCACACTATTCTTTTTGGGTTTTAGACGATGGCTGGAACCCGAAGGAACCGTGTTGATCAATGCAATGGACAATGCAATGATTGCCCTCCTGAACAAACAAATGTTATGGGAGATGGAGTGCGAAATCTTATTGCTATACTTACACAAGCTATGAATCATTCTGGACTTCCAAATGAGCAGAGAAGGGAACAATATTCTATTGAGTCCTTCATGAGGCAACGTCCACCTTCTTTCAGTGGGACTTCCGATCCACTTGTTGCTGAACAATGGATCAGTACCACTGAAAAGATATTTTCAGTTCTTCAATGTTCTGATCATGATAAAGTCATCTTAGCAGTATATCGTTTGGAAGGTGAAGCTGATCAATGGTGGAATCTTATCAAGAATACGAGGCCAAGGGATGAAATTGAGTCCATGGAATGGGACGAGTTCAAGAACTTGTTTTTCAGTAAGTACTTACCTCGTATTCTTCGAACAAAGATGGAAAATGAGTTTATTGAGCTGAAGCAGAAGGATGATGAATCTGTTGGTATATACGAAGCGAATTTTACAAGACTTGCAAGGTATGCATCTGGCATTATCATCCAACCTGAAAGTAAAGTTGATCGATTTTTCAGTGGCTTAAAACCAAGTCTTCGAAGGGCATTAGCTATAAGAGACTTCAGTAGCTATGAAGAAATTGTGCGTTGTGCTATCAAGGTAGAAATGGAAGTTGGTGTTACATATCCATCTCATGGTTTTGACAAGAAACGAAAGATGGAGTTCAAGGAGAAATCTCATAATAATGGTGAAAAGAAGATGAATGTTTCCTTATGCACAAAGTGTGGAAAGAAGAATGGTGGAGATTGTCTTAAAGGAACTAGAAAATGTTTTAAGTGTGGAAAAGAAGGTCATCGAGCAGCTGAGTGTCGAAGTAATGGAAAAAGGGATTCTAATGATGTGAATAAAGCAAACACTGCAGAGAACGCACCACCAACACTTCAATGCTTCAAGTGAAAGGAAATGGGGCATTATGCTAATAATTGCCCTAATCCAAGGGTTAGTGATGATCAACATGAGCAACCACTGAAGGCAAAGGACAAAGGGAAATCACATGCGATCACTATTGGCAATGTTGAATATGACAACGATGTGGTGGAATGATTAAGTGTTTATGTAATGGGATTCCAAAATAATGTTGTATCATTGAGTATTGCAATATTTATTGATGTGGTATTCAAAGTGATTGAGATATTTTTTTTGGAAATAAGATGATATGCGCATAATGAAGACGAGAAAATGAAATGTTTAATAGTACTCATGAGCTCATGATTGATATAAGGACTAAGTGATATCATGGATTGAGTATATAGAATTTTGAGGATTTTGGTATGTGGAAAGTGTTAACTTTTAACTGCATTCATGTTTTCACTAAGGCATTCAAGAGAATACATGATTAAGGACTTTGAATGTTTAGAATGTGACCAACAAATCATATCTTATGATATATGGGGATCAACGATGGTATTAAATCTCTGGTAATCGTTTTCACTATGTTATGAGAGTGGACTGCAGTATTATGGATAAGCCTAAAGATTGAAATGGATTATGTTGGACATAAGTGATTATTGTTTAAGGATAGAAGTTTTTTTTTCGATATTATTGATGGGATGTTATAGTAATGTAGTTTTAGAAAAAAGGACAACCTTCAGGACGGGCGACAGCCCATCGCTTCGGACAAGGCTGTAGGAATCGAACCCACAACCGAAGTGCGACTGGCCTTTATCGCCTACCACTGACCTACAGGAAGTACCTGTTTAGTAGAAACTAGTTTTATTATATTAAGCAGTATGATATATGAAGTATAAGTCCATTTTAGGAACCATATATGATTAATCTCACTATAGATCGATTTATGCATATAATTTTTGCTAACCTTTTGTTTGAGACAGATGGAATGACCCGTCATTCTATCACATGATCTGCTAACACTTCACGAAGAACAAATTCAACTTCATTTATTTAAGAGATGAAGTGGAAATTGTTCAAGGCACGAACAACAGTGAGATTGTACCAAAATAAAGTAAGTATTTATTCTAATTCAAATTTTCAACTTTAGGGGAAATGATCTTGAAAACCAAAAATGTTGTCCTAGTGATCTTATACCTGATGAATCAGATGGTACCTTATATCATCACAAATCTATGGATTTGTGATTACTGGCTTTTCCATATCCATGTTCTCTACCACTCTCCATCAGAACATGATGGTTAGATTTCTCTTCCATATCCATATTTTCTCCTATGTGGAAACCCAATGATTAGTTTATTTGGGTAACCGTTACGTTTCATACTTTTTTTTAAAGATTGGTTTTGATATTCCTTTTTACGATGTGGGTTTCTATTAAAGAAACTTTCGAATAGTAAACCATTTATAACCCCGACGAATTTCGAGGGCGAAATTCATTTTAAGGGGGGTAGAATGTAACAGCCCAAGATTTTATAAAGAAATATTCTTTTTAATTTTATTAATGTCTTGTGTTGTACGCTACACCAAAAGAAGCTTGCACAACACGCATCCTTGTCTTGCCTTGCATTACACGCAATCACGACCTTCCTCAATAGCGTGTGTAATACGCAATACCGAGTTTCACTAAACAACGATGTGCTATTAAAATATTATTAAAACTAGCCATTATGAATAGTAATAACCACTTTTTAAAATTCTGTAAATCTTATTTTTCAAAATGAACTTCATTCTTGGATTCGGAGTATCGAATTTAGCCTAAGGTGAAATTTTGGTACTTTTCAGATAACTTTCATATTATGATGAATAGTGAAAAATTACTAAATTATAATTAAAAACAACTTTTTTAATCGAAATAATTAATAGTGATAAATTATTAATTTGAGTGGTTTTAAAGTATATTTAGAATATATTTTTACAATTTAATACAATGTTGGTCATTGGTTGTAATTTCACATTTAAACAAGACATAATCAAGTGTCAATCTTTTGATATATATTGTTTCCTAAAAACACGCTATTTATTTTAACAGCGGGATTTAATTATAAAATTAATTAATGAAACTTCTATGTTATGAATTTGGTAAAATAGATTTCATTTTTGAATTCGGAATATGAAATATAGCTTAGGATGAAATTTTGGCATTGTTCTGAAAAACATCAATTTTTGATGAATAGTGAAACTACTAAGTGGTAGTTAAAAAAACTGAATTTTTCATAAAACTTAATTTTGCCGCTTCTGTGAATGGAATTTCGAAAATCCGAGAGACACGGTTAATATCAAGGACTAAAATGTGGTTCAATGAGATGAAAATAATTTTTTGGTGAATAGTAACTTTTTACTTTTTTACCGCGGTTAATAGTAAATAGGGTAACTAAGGGTAAATATGATATTACTATTACCCTAACACATGTCCTAATTCTATTGGACAAGTGTAATTCGACCAAAAACAAACTTAGGAATAAAATATGACCATTTAGGCCCACTTGGATTAGATTAGGACATTTATTATTAATTTATTTAAAGAAAGGTTAAAATAGTTAAAATCAAAGTTTAATAAGTAAATCATTTTTAATATGGGGTTATACATAAGATAAATTCGATTGTAAATATTCATTAGAAAGATAAATAGATTTCCTACATGATGGTATTTTATTTGTAATTTTTAGACATAAAATAATTTATTTTATTTATGACACAACGATGATGCAGTAATTATCTTATTAATGAAATATTGACATAATTGATGTTATAAACACCAAAATAAATGTAATTTGAGATTTTTTATGAATTCCACTAATTTTCTAGGTTACTATGATATATTAATGTTGATTTAATCAACTTGGTTCGAACATTTAATTCTGTTATGACTTTCACAAAAATCATATATCAAATAGTGTCAAAATTGACACAAAATAGTTTTTAAATAAAATATTATATTATTAATTGTTATTGTATTCCTAAAAATCTAAGGTTCGGCCAAATGACTTAGATAAGGATATATATATTTATAATAAACAATTTGGGGTTCGTTTGGCATGTTATAGTAAGTTTATTAACCATATAGTGAAAGAAAACAAAAAGACATGGTAAAAGTTAAATTATTTAACTTAGAGTTAAATTTAATTGATAAGGTTAAAATAATATCCTAAACTTGTATAATTCTATTGGTTGATAGGATTTCGACCCCTCCCCACCTTATCTTTGAAATAAGACCCTTTGGAACCATTATAAACCGATTTTTACTTTAATATAAAATAATATTTTGAGATATTCCTAAGGTGCCCCTCTCCTCCCCTATAAAAGGACACCTCCTCCCCCTCCTCCTCACACCAATTTGAGAACTCAAGCTCGGCCAACCCCTGCCAATTTCTCCTCTACACTTCCCTAGCAACATCCTAGAGGTTCTGGTCTTCCTCAAAGACCAATTTTAGTGCCCTAAGAGGAGGTCTCAAAGAGGCACTTCAAAGAAGAGGTAATTACCGTTACCAATTCTTTCATCTTTATTTCTTCTTCCACTTATTCTTCTTAGGTTGTTTCATTATGAAGTAATAAAATCAGTATCACTCATATACTGATATGTTATTATAATTATGAAACAACCATATTTCACCATCTATCCATCCTACGGAAAAAGAAATCACCGCGCGTGCGTACGTACGGAATACCGTCTCCACGCCGTGGTGTAATCTATTTTCCACCACCACCTTACATGGATGGGTATAATGGTGTAAATAATAACTATACATAGTTATTACAACATCATATTGATTCTGATATATTGTATAATCCACTCCAATTCAATTCAATATTTATAGAAATGATATCATCGCTCGTGCGTACGTACGGACTACCGTCTCCACGACACGATGAGATTCATTCTCCATGTTAACCATTTAAGAATGATTATAAAGTATATATAAGAAATAATAATGAAATATATGACATTATAAAGCTACTGGATTTATGTATATATATATGTATGTCATCTACTTACTTCCATTTCAAGACAATAAGGAAAGTAAAACAGCGTTCATGCGTACGTACGGACTACCGTCTCCATGAACGGTGTTTTTCATTTTATTTATCTATCTATTATATATATATATATATACTGAATATATATGATATATAAATCATATTTTATATTCTGGAAGTAAGTAAATCATGATATAAGTAATAGTGATGTCAAGAACAACAAGTCAAAACACCTAAGATAAATGAAACGATTTTACCCAAAACGCTTCTTTAACATGGAATTTACAAAAGAACGGGTAATATAATGTCATAAGTGAACCATATATGATATCATAAAAATGAATATGATTCTGGAATAAGTCAATAACATGATTTAAATCATTATACAGGAGGTTTGGACACTTACAAAGCAAGTCGGACATAAGGTAAGGGAAATATCACAATCTCATTTTTATCCGAGATTGTTTATTCGTAAGTATTTACTGGGGTGTATTTTATCATCCACATCCATGTTCCTTCAATATGTAATATGGTTTCCATCCACTTACAATAGTTTAAATCCAATTTTACTCTTCGGTGAGTTTTTAGTAAAGAATATGAAAGGAATCTTTTGTCGCTTTTTCATATGAGGTACTTTTTGACTTTTCCGACAAAAGTACGAAGAATGTTTTTTTAACTTAAACGGCATGAACGGATTTTTACGGTTTTATAAAGCCTTATTTTCATGAAGCTTCCTCCAAAATATTTCATGACTATTTTTAATAAAATCTCTTTCTTTTAAAATTGCATGATGTTTTGTGAAAAGAAATTGATTTTGAAGAAGAAAGGATATTTTCCTCAAGAATTCATTTCAAGTGTTTTATCAAAATTATTTTCCATCTAAGATAATAAAGGGTTCTGTTTCTATCCATATTTTTACATTGATTTGACTATGTTGTGATGGAATTATGTTTATGAATTCCTTTATCTTATATGAATGGTTTTATGATGTCATGTTGTTTTAAGAATCCCATTTTTATTACATGGGTTATGAAATGATGTATGATTTATGATTTTGTGGCACACATAAGAATGGTATCATTATGAGATGGTTGGGACCTATATCTCCCTCCAATGCATTGGGTAAAGATTTTATATCTCATGAGATAAACATGGCTGGAATGGTAGGTTATACCGGTTCAGTGAAACAGGACTGAAATGAGGGTTACTCGATTCAGAAAGGGACTTTGTCCACTAAGATAGTCTTGGCAATGAGTCTTGACTAACAAGAAATGATTTTCTATGATTATGTGTGTATGCCACAAAGTTTCATGTTTTAAGTTATGATTATTGGGATTACATTTCACTTCTATGATATATCCCATGTTATGATATTATGAGCTATTTTGCAGGTTAAGATTTCCAAAAGCTATGTATATGATGTGATTGATTTTTTTTTTGTTTACCCTTACTGAGCATTTGAGCTCACCCTTTTATGTTTTCTTTTCCCCAGGATATAAAGAAAGGTTTTAGGTAGAAAAAAGGGATGACCTTTATGGGAGATATTGAAGAACTTTCACCACGATTAGAAGATTACGTTCCGAGTTTCCAAAGACACTAAACTATTACGATCCTTTAGTGTGTGTTTTTGTTATGTACTAAGTATTCCGCAAATGTAATGTAATGTCCATGTACGTCAAGCTTCGGGTCTCTACAGTTGGTATCAGAGGAAAGGTTTAGTCAAACTTTGGAAACTAGGATGCGAAAACGTTAGTGAGATCCCTAGAGATATTTCTAAGGTATGTCTAGGGATGTTTCTAAGGTTAAGTATACGTATAGGTTATAGTCCTAGAATTGCTCTAACGATCTTAGAATTTAACCTAAGATGTTAGATATTGAGGGTACTACCCCTTTATTATGTTGTTTTCCCTAGCATGATTTTTGCCTCTCACACTATTCTTTTTGGGTTTTAGACGATGGCTGGAACCCGAAGGAACCGTGTTGATCAATGCAATGGACAATGCAATGATTGCCCTCCTGAACAAACAAATGTTATGGGAGATGGAGTGCGAAATCTTATTGCTATACTTACACAAGCTATGAATCATTCTGGACTTCCAAATGAGCAGAGAAGGGAACAATATTCTATTGAGTCCTTCATGAGGCAACGTCCACCTTCTTTCAGTGGGACTTCCGATCCACTTGTTGCTGAACAATGGATCAGTACCACTGAAAAGATATTTTCAGTTCTTCAATGTTCTGAACATGATAAAGTCATCTTAGCAGTATATCGTTTGGAAGGTGAAGCTGATCAATGGTGGAATCTTATCAAGAATACGAGGCCAAGGGATGAAATTGAGTCCATGGAATGGGACGAGTTCAAGAACTTGTTTTTCAGTAAGTACTTCCCTCGTATTCTTCGAACAAAGATGGAAAATGAGTTTATTGAGCTGAAGCAGAAGGATGATGAATCTGTTGGTATATACGAAGCGAATTTTACAAGACTTGCAAGGTATGCATCTGGCATTATCATCCAACCTAAAAGTAAAGTTGATCGATTTTTCAGTGGCTTAAAACCAAGTCTTCGAAGGGCATTAGCTATAAGAGACTTCAGTAGCTATGAAGAAATTGTGCGTTGTGCTATCAAGGTAGAAATGGAAGTTGGTGTTACATATCCATCTCATGGTTTTGACAAGAAATGAAAGATGGAGTTCAAGGAGAAATCTCATAATAATGGTGAAAAGAAGATGAATGTTTCCTTATGCACAAAGTGTGGAAAGAAGCATGGTGGAGATTGTCTTAAAGGAACTAGAAAATGTTTTAAGTGTGGAAAAGAAGGTCATCGAGCAGCTGAGTGTCGAAGTAATGGAAAAAGGGATTCTAATGATGTGAATAAAGCAAACACTGCAGAGAACGCACCACCAACACTTCAATGCTTCAAGTGAAAGGAAATGGGGCATTATGCTAATAATTGCCCTAATCCAAGGGTTAGTGATGATCAACATGAGTAACCACTGAAGGCAAAGGACAAAGGGAAATCACATGCGATCACTATTGGCAATGTTGAATATGACAACGATGTGGTGGAATGATTAAGTGTTTATGTAATGGGATTCCAAAATAATGTTGTATCATTGAGTATTGCAATATTTATTGATGTGGTATTCAAAGTGATTGAGATATTTTTTTTGGAAATAAGATGATATGCGCATAATGAAGACGAGAAAATGAAATGTTTAATAGTATTCATGAGCTCATGATTGATATAAGGACTAAGTGATATCATGGATTGAGTATATAGAATTTTGAGGATTTTGGTATGTGGAAAGTGTTAACTTTTAACTGCATTCATGTTTTCACTAAGGTATTCAAGAGAATACATGATTAAGGACTTTGAATGTTTAGAATGTGACCAACAAAACATATCTTATGATATATGGGGATCAACGATGGTATTAAATCTCTGGTAATCGTTTTCACTATGTTATGAGAGTGGACTGCAGTATTATGGATAAGCCTAAAGATTGAAATGGATTATGTTGGACATAAGTGATTATTGTTTAAGGATAGAAGTTTTTTTTTTGATATTATTGATGGGATGTTATAGTAATGTAGTTTTAGAAAAAAGGACAACCTTCAGGACGGGCGACAGCCCATCGCTTCGGACAAGGCTGTAGGAATCGAACCCACAACCGAAGTGCGACTGGCCTTTATCGCCTACCACTGACCTACAGGAAGTACCTGTTTAGTAGAAACTAGTTTTATTATATTAAGCAGTATGATATATGAAGTATAAGTCCATTTTAGGAACCATATATGATTAATCTCACTATAGATCGATTTATGCATATAATTTTTGCTAACCTTTTGTTTGAGACAGATGGAATGACCCGTCATTCTATCACATGATCTGCTAACACTTCACGAAGAACAAATTCAACTTCATTTATTTAAGAGATGAAGTGGAAATTGTTCAAGGCACGAACAACAGTGAGATTGTACCAAAATAAAGTAAGTATTTATTCTAATTCAAATTTTCAACTTTAGGGGAAATGATCTTGAAAACCAAAAATGTTGTCCTAGTGATCTTATACCTGATGAATCAGATGGTACCTTATATCATCACAAATCTATGGATTTGTGATTACTGGCTTTTCCATAGCCATGTTCTCTACCACTCTCCATCAGAACATGATGGTTAGATTTCTCTTCCATATCCATATTTTCACCTATGTGGAAACCCAATGATTAGTTTATTTGGGTAACCGTTACGTTTCATACTTTTTTTTTAAAGATTGGTTTTGATATTCCTTTTTACGATGTGGGTTTCTATTAAATAAACTTTCGAATAGTAAACCATTTATAACCCCGACGAATTTCGAGGGCGAAATTCATTTTAAGGGGGGTAGAATGTAACAGCCCAAGATTTTATAAAGAAATATTCTTTTTAATTTTATTAATGTCTTGTGTTGTACGCTACACCAAAAGGAGCTTGCACAACACGCATCCTTGTCTTGCCTTGCATTACACGCAATCGCGACCTTCCTCAATAGCGTGTGTAATACGCAATACCGAGTTTCACTAAACAACGATGTGCTATTAAAATATTATTAAAACTAGCCATTATGAATAGTAATAACCACTTTTTAAAATTCTGTAAATCTTATTTTTCAAAATAAACTTCATTCTTGGATTCGGAGTATCGAATTTAGCCTAAGGTGAAATTTTGGTACTTTTCAGATAACTTTCATATTCTGATGAATAGTGAAAAATTACTAAATTATAATTAAAAACAACTTTTTTAATCGAAATAATTAATAGTGATAAATTATTAATTTGAGTGGTTTTAAAGTATATTTAGAATATATTTTTACAATTTAATACAATGTTGGTCATTGGTTGTAATTTCACATTTAAACAAGACATAATCAAGTGTCAATCTTTTGATATATATTGTTTCCTAAAAACACGCTATTTATTTTAACAGCGGGATTTAATTATAAAATTAATTAATGCAACTTCTATGTTATGAATTTGGTAAAATAGATTTCATTTTTGAATTCGGAATATGAAATATAGCTTAGGATGAAATTTTGGCATTGTTCTGAAAAACATCAATTTTTGATGAATAGTGAAACTACTAAGTGGTAGTTAAAAAAACTGAATTTTTCATAAAACTTAATTTTTCCGCTTCTGTGAATGGAATTTCAAAAATCCGAGAGACACGGTTAATATCAAGGACTAAAATGTGGTTCAATGAGATGAAAATAATTTTTTGGTGAATAGTAACGTTTTACTTTTTTACCGCGGTTAATAGTAAATAGGGTAACTAAGGGTAAATATGATATTACTATTACCCTAACACATGTCCTAATTCTATTGGACAAGTTTAATTCGACCAAAAACAAACTTAGGAATAAAATATGACCATTTAGGCCCACTTGGATTAGATTAGGACATTTATTATTAATTTATTTAAAGAAAGGTTAAAATAGTTAAAATCAAAGTTTAATAAGTAAATCATTTTTAATATAGGGTTATACATAAGATAAATTAGATTGTAAATATTCATTAGAAATCTAAAAAGATTTCCTACATGATGGTATTTTATTTGTAATTTTTAGACATAAAATAATTTATTTTATTTATGACACAACGATGATGCAGTAATTATCTTATTAATGAAATATTGACATAATTGATGTTATAAACACCCAAATAAATGTAATTTGAGATTTTTTATGAATTCCACTAATTTTATAGGTTACTATGATATATTAATGTTGATTTAATCAACTTGGTTCGAACATTTAATTCTGTTATGACTTTCACAAAAATCATATATCAAATAGTGTCAAAATTGACACAAAATAGTTTTTAAATAAAATATTATATTATTAATTGTTATTGTATTCCTAAAAATCTAAGGTTCGGCCAAATGACTTAGATAAGGATATATATATTTATAATAAACAATTTGGGGTTCTTTTGGCATGTTATAGTAAGTTTATTAACCATATAGTGAAAGAAAACAAAAAGACATGGTAAAAGTTAAATTATTTAACTTAGAGTTAAATTTAATTGATAAGGTTAAAATAATATCCTAAACTTGTCTAAATTCTATTGGTTGATAGGATTTCGACCCCTCCCCACCTTATCTTTGAAATAAGACCCTTTGGAACCATTATAAACCGATTTTTACTTTAATATAAAATAATATTTTGAGATATTCCTAAGGTGCCCCTCTCCTCCCCTATAAAAGGACACCTCCTCCCCCTCCTCCTCACACCAATTTGAGCACTCAAGCTCGGCCAACCCCTGCCAATTTCTCCTCTCCACTTACCTAGCAACATCCTAGAGGTTCTGGTCTTCCTCAAAGACCAATTTTAGTGCCCTAAGAGGAGGTCTCAAAGAGGCACTTCAAAGAAGAGGTAATTACCGTTACCAATTCTTTCATCTTTATTTCTTCTTCCACTTCTTCTTATTAGGTTGTTTCATTATGAAGTAATAACATCAGTATCACTCATATACTGATATGTTATTATAAGTATGAAACAACCCTATTTCACCATCTATCCATCCTACGGAAAAAGAAATCACCGCGCGTGCGTACGTACGGAATACCGTCTCCACGCCGTGGTGTAATCTATTTTCCACCACCACCTTACATGGATGGGTATAATGGTGTAAAGAATAACTATACATAGTTATTACAACATCATATTGATTCTGATATATTGTATAATCCACTCCAATTCAATTCAATATTTATAGAAATGATATCATCGCTCGTGCGTACGTACGGACTACCGTCTCCACGACACGATGAGATTCATTCTCCATGTTAACCATTTAAGAATGATTATAAAGTATATATAAGAAATAATAATGAAATATATGACATTATAAAGCTACTGGATTTATGTATATATATATGTATGTCATCTACTTACTTCCATTTCAAGACAATAAGGAAAGTAAAACAGCGTTCATGCGTACGTACGAACTACCGTCTCCATGAACGGTGTTTTTCATTTTATTTATCTATCTATTATATATATATATATACTGAATATATATGATATATAAATCATATTTTATATTCTGGAAGTAAGTAAATCATGATATAAGTAATAGTGATGTCAAGAACAACAAGTCAAAACACCTAAGATAAATGAAACGATTTTACCCAAAACGCTTCTTTAACATGGAATTTACAAAAGAACGGGTAATATAATGTCATAAGTGAACCATATATGATATCATAACAATGAATATGATTCTGGAATAATTCAATAACATGATTTAAATCATTATACAGGAGGTTTGGACACTTACAAAGCAAGTCGGACATAAGGTAAGGGAAATATCACAATCTCATTTTTATCCGAGATTGTTTATTCGTAAGTATTTACTGGGGTGTATTTTATCATCCACATCCATGTTCCTTCAATATGTAATATGGTTTCCATCCACTTACAATAGTTTAAATCCAATTTTACTCTTCGGTGAGTTTTTAGTAAAGAATATGAAAGGAATATTTTGTCGCTTTTTCATACGAGGTACTTTTTGACTTTTCCGACAAAAGTACGAAGAATGTTTTTTTTAACTTAAACGGCATGAACGGATTTTTACGGTTTTATAAAGCCTTATTTTCATGAAGCTTCCTCCAAAATATTTCATGACTATTTTTAATAAAATCTCTTTCTTTTAAAATTGCATGATGTTTTGTGAAAAGAAATTGATTTTGAAGAAGAAAGGATATTTTCCTCAAGAATTCATTTCAAGTGTTTTATCAAAATTATTTTCCATCTAAGATAATAAAGGGTTCTGTTTCTATCCATATTTTTACATTGATTTGACTATGTTGTGATGGAATTATGTTTATGAATTCCTTTATCTTATATGAATGGTTTTATGATGTCATGTTGTTTTAAGAATCCCATTTTTATTACATGGGTTATGAAATGATGTATGATTTATGATTTTGTGGAACACATAAGAATGGTATCATTATGAGATGGGTGGGACCTATATCTCCCTCCAATGCATTGGGTAAAGATTTTATATCTCATGAGATAGACATGGCTGGAATGGTAGGTTATACCGGTTCAGTGAAACAGGACTGAAACGAGGGTTACTCGATTCAGAAAGGGACTTTGTCCACTAAGATAGTCTTGGCAATGAGTCTTGACTAACAAGAAATGATTTTCTATGATTATGTGTGTATGCCACAAAGTTTCATGTTTTAAGTTATGATTATTGGGATTACATTTCACTTCTATGATATATCCCATGTTATGATATTATGAGCTCTTTTGCAGGTTAAGATTTCCAAAAGCTATGTATATGATGTGATTGATTTTTTTTTGTTTACCCTTACTGAGAATTTGAGCTCACCCTTTTATGTTTTCTTTTCCCCAGGATATAAAGAAAGGTTTTAGGTAGAAAAAAGGGATGACCTTTATGGGAGATATTGAAGAACTTTCACCACGATTAGAAGATTACGTTCCGAGTTTCCAAAGACACTAAACTATTACGATCCTTTAGTGTGTGTTTTTGTTATGTACTAAGTATTCTGCAAATGTAATGTAATGTCCATGTACGTAAAGCTTCGGGTCTCTACACTATCTCAAAGTTATAGTCCTGGTGGAAATCAAGTCATCGCCGCTGTCTCAGGTTCATGTCCTTTTTAGAGAAGATATACCTGAGACTCTTGTGATCAGAGTACACGGTGAAACATTCGCCCATCAAATAGTGCCACCACATCTTCAAGGCAAAGACCATTGCTGCTAACTCCAGGTCATGGGTAGCGTAGTTCTTCTCATGCTGTCTCAACTGCCGAGAACCATATTTGATCACTGCTCGCTCCTACATCAGGACACACCCAAGTCTGGTCCCTGATGCATCGCAGTAAACTACGTAGCCTACACCCTCCTCTGGAAGCCTCAAGATGGGGGCACTAGTCAGCCTCTGCCTCAACTCCTGAAAGCTCTGCTGGCATCTCTTTGACCACATGAAGGGTTTCCCCTTCTTCTTCAATAATGATAGTGGTGATGCAACTCTGGAGAAGTCTAGAAAGAATCTCTGGTAGTATCCATCCAAGCCTAGGAAACTCCGTACCTCCGTCAAACTCATGGGTGGATCCCAAGCAAGTACTGCCTCAATCTTCATTGGATCCACTGTAATTACAGCCTCTGAGATGACATGTCCCAAGAAGTTAACCTCTCGAATTCAAAACTGACACTTCGAGAGCTTACCATAAAGCTGGTGCTCTCAGAGTGTGTCCAGTACCACCTGCAAATGGCATGCATGCTCCTCCTTAGTAGTCGAGTAGATCTAAATGTCATCGATGAAGAAAATGACAAAGCGATTGAGGTATGGATGGAATATCTTGTTCATGAGACACATGAACACTGCTGGAGCATTGGTTATGACAAAGGGCATAACCAAGAACTCATAATGGCTGTACCAACATCTGAAGGTTGTCTTCTGCACATCCTCATCTCGAACTCTGAGCTGGTGATAGCCTGATCTGAGTTCTATCTTCGAGAACCACCATGCTCCCTTGATATGATCAAAGAGGTCATCAATCCTTGGGAGTGGGTACTTGTTCTTCATGGTCACCTGGTTCAGGTGACGATAGTCAACACAAAGCCGCAAGATCCCATCCACCTTCTTGGTGAATAGAATCGGGGCTGCCTTGGGAGAAACACTGGGCTGGATAAATCCCTTCCTCTGCAAGTCCTCCAACTGTACCCGCATCTCAAGAAGCTCAGTGGGAGACATCCGATATGATGGAGTAGATATCAGTGCCGTCCCAGGGTATAGGTCAATGTAGAAATCCACCTATCTATGAGAAGGTAGTCCTGGAACATCATCAGGGAAAACATCTGCGTACTGGTCCACCACTATAGGATAAGTCGGACTCTCCACATCAACTTCTCTGAGGGTAAGGCATGCCAACTGATGAGTGATAGGCTACACCCTCCTCCGAGTAAGTTCATCCTGTGCTAAAAAGGTACCCTTCTCATCAGTGAAGGTGAACCTAGTCCCATCAATGGGGACACACCACACTTTTCTCCTAATACAGTCAATCTGGGCATGGGCTGTAGATAACCAGTCCATACCCAAGATGACATTGTAAGGCCTCGACGCCACTATGAGGAGATCCCAGCCAAATCTCTTTCCTCCTAGAGTAAGCTCACACTGCCAGAACCAGTGCGTAATCGTCGAGTCTGCTCCCGTATGAGTCTCTAGCTGTAAGGATTGAGCCAACGACTCCGTCAAAATCTCCGAGATCCGAACGAGGGCAGTGGCTATGAAAGAATTACTGACACCTGTGTCTATAAGAACTAAAAATAAGGTGGAGTAGACACAGATCGTACCTAAAATCATCTCCAGAGCGCCATGGTCGTAGGCCTCAGCTGCCTGAAGCTGAGCTCTCCCCTGTCCAACTGCTCCATGCGGTCAGGGTGGTCATCCTGGTGGTGGTGGTGGAAGCACCTTGAAACATTGTCCACCACCAACTGCTCGACAATCTACTCTTCCACATACCATTGCGCCCTACGGACCACCTAGATCGAACCTTTGCCTCTTCCTGGGAGGTCCCTCAACTGTCTGCTGATCATCTTAATGGTGGGTCGGACATTCACAAGCCATGTGACCCTTCTCGCCGCATGAGTAACACTGCCTGCTCCTGGTAGGTATGTCACTGCCTCAGGTGCCCCATACAATAGATCCTGAGTCCTGTGGTCGTCCACCCATGGGTATGGTCCTCTTGGACCTCTACGTCATCTTTCTACTACCAGCTGCATAAGACTCCGCTGCATGTCGACTACTAGTGGTTCTCGCTGTTGGTGACCACTCAGCAAGGAAACTCTTCACTAGGAGGGCTCCCTCTAACACCCCCTCCTACGTCAGGATGCTGAGGGAGATCATCGATGACCTGATATCTCACCTGAGCCCCTTCTCTAATTTCTGTGCCCTAAAGAATGGGTCCCCCACTATATCTGTGGAGTAGCACGAGAGGTCAGTGAACCTCGCCAAGTACTATGCTACAGTTATGCTACCCTGAAGTAGATACAGTAGCTCCTTTATCCGCACCACCCGAAGGGTGACTATTACAAACTCTGCCCAGAACAGGCTCTTGAAGTCAATCCAAAGAAGTGTCGCATCGACATACACTTGGAGCATCAGGATCCACCATCTGCCTGCTGCTACCTAAAGGAGACTGATAGTAAGGATCACCATGTAGTCTGCTGGTGTCCCTACTAGCTTGAAGACTCTCACCACAGCTTCCATCCAATACTCAGCTTCCTGTGGGTTCGTTACTCCCGAGAACCTGGGTGGCCTCTTGTGTTGGAACTCATGCAACGCGCTCAAGCGGTATGCATTGTCTGCTGCTGGGGCTGGTGGCATCGGTGGCCCAAGGAGAAGTGGTACTGCCGGTGCCTCCGCTGGTAAAGGGCCCTGCACTGAGGCCCTATCGCTCGGTGGGATGTCAGAGTGTATAACTCTCGGGGCTCTGTGGGGAGGCATCATGAAAGAAACAGATGTGACACGGTTAAAATATTTATACCTGGTGAGCTAACCTGGTTGATCTGACATAAAGAAAAACTTTTGAAAACACACACACATTCAGTGTTTTCATGCACTAAGTTAGAAATCAGAAGTCAGGGTCCTGGTGTATGGATACTTCATCCACCCGCACTGTAACGCCCCGACCCCAGCTACCCAGAGCCGGTGAATTACTTCGTAACACTGTCATGATCACAAAAGATCAAGTCTCGAAAGACTGATTAGTTTAGTAGCCTTGGAAACACTAGATACATTCATAAGTCTTACATTACATCATAAGGTGAAAAACTACAATAACAAAGTCTCCATAGTCCACACTCATATCCTCTTCTGACTATCCCTGTAGGTCATTTATAAAATACTTCTTCACATCCTGGAAAATATTAAAACATTGAAAGGGGTGAGCTCAAATGCTCAGTAAGGATAACAATATTGCGGAAGCTTTCATAAATAAACATTAACATTTAAGGCAATGTATAACTAAAACAAAATCCTTTTAAACATGAACTTCAACATAATATGGAAAAAGTAAAATGAGATAATGCCATTTAATTATTCACATGGATATTCTACTGGTCGAATAATCACATGTAATATCAATAACCACTTTCATAATGAGGGAATGTATAATGCCAGACATTCTGAAACATTTTGTCAAGGCCTCGGCCAAGACGTCTAAAATGATTAAGGCCTCGGCCAAAACCATAAATCAAATTGGGAAAGGGCCTCGGCCAATTCCACGTCTAGTTGTCTCATGAGACCTACCGATGCATCGAGGAGCTATAGCGGGCTCCGCCCGTCACATATTAAGTCCAATACATTCCTCATATGAATAGGTTTAAACATAACATAAATATTCGTATTAAAACTAGTATACGAAATGTCAACAATTTCTCCATAAACTATGGATGGTATAAAAATAACACATCCACAGTCAAATATTTCACAAAATGTTCAATGAAAGTTTTTTATCATAAATCAATTTCAATTAAACTTAAAACCCATCAAAGGATGTTGACATGGATGAAATCAAAGCTATTTGAGAGTAATATCTCTCCTTTTTGAAATCATTTAAAAGTACCATAATTATAAAATAATACATTTACTTTGAAGATATTCTTATAAGCTTGGTAGGGAAGCTTCGGCGAAGTTATAATGGCGGAAAATAGCCACACCTGCCTTATAAGTTAAAAAAAACATTCTTACCTTAAATTTGTCAAAGAGGTCAAAAAGTACATTGTTTGGAAAACGACGGTAAGATTCCTTTAAAAAACGTATAAGGGTATAAATGACTTTAAACCATTTTCCATTTAATAGTAAAAATGTTTTGAAAGACAATTTTAAGAAACATGGATGTGGATGATAACGAGGTCCCAGTAGATAATTATGTATAAACAACCTTGGATAATGAAGAGGTTGTGAAGTAAACCCTTACCTTGTACTTTTTCTTGGTTGGGGTAGGTTAAACTCCTGTATAATGGTGAAATAATTGTTATTAAATTATACAAGAATCATATACATTCATATGATATCATATATGATCTTTTAACATTGCTTTGTTAACAATATCTTAGATTTATCGTTGTTTCGGGTGTTAACTTACTCGTTTTCTGTTATATGTTTTGTTACGTAAGTCATGTTTTTCATGGATAGGTTGTATCTTATTCATATCCAGAATTATATCATGTCCTTAAACATTATTTTTAAATCATCAAATGATAATTATACTTGAATGGATACGACGGAGAATGAATCTCATCGCGTTCGTGGAGACGGTAGTCCGTACGTACGCACGAGCGACAATATCATTATTTTGATATTAAAATAATATATAATTGGATAGTATATCATATATACAGAATCATTATCATGTTATATTTATTATTTACATGAATTACATATCATTATTATACCCATCTAAATAATAATATATTGAATAACAATTACACCACGACGTGGAGACGGTAAGCCGTACGTACACACGTATGGCGACATGTCATTAAAATGATGGGTAGAATACTGAATATGGTTGTTCCATATTTATAATAACATCACAGTATATAGAATATACTGGAGTTATAATTTTAGAATTGAAATAATAAACAAAGAGGGAGTGGAAGAAGAAAGAAACTTGAAAGAAGGTGATGAAAATGTTACCTCTTCTTCGGGTTCTTCCTTTTGATTTGATCAAAAGGACTCCTTAGGATGGCTTTCTGACTAAAGTAAAGCTTCTAGGATGAAGGGAGAGAAGTTGGGAGAGTATTTGGGAAGAGGTTGGCCGAACCAAAAGGCTTGAAAGTGTGAATAAGGTGGTAGAGGTGGGGGCCTTTTATAAGAGGAGAGGAGGGGCTCTTTTGGAAAGATTGAAATGTTACATTATTATACAATGATTTTCGGATTCTAAAGGTCCCACACTTATAAAATTCGTGGATAAGGTGATAAGGGTTCGAAATATCCTCATCCAATAGGCTTTGGACAAGTGTAAGCCTTGGAGTTTTCATTATCTTCTCATTTTATTTAAATCGTTAAATAATGAGGTCATCGCTGCATCATCATGATGTCATAAATAATTTAATTTATTTAATGTCTAAAAATTATAAAAAAAATACTATGATGTAGGAAATCATTTTATCTTTCCAATTACTATTTAGAGTCAAAATTATGACTTGTATAACCCCATATAAAAATTGTTTTAGTAAAACATTTCATGTTTGTGTCATTTTTTACTTTAACATTAAATAAAAGGTATTTATGTCATTTTCCAACTAAAGTGGCTCCATGGGGTCCCCAAGTTGACCCATGGATTGTCTTGGTCGGCCATGGCACATCCAATGAGGGTAGGACATGTGTCAAGCTCATCTCATATTATTAAAACATTATTTTTACCTTAAACTACACTAATTACCTCTAATCGTGATTAAGAACCTAAAAGTTACTATTCACCAAAAATTATTTTAATCTCATTCAACCACATTTTACTTCTTAATGACAACCATGTATGTCAGATTTTTGAAAATCAAATCACAGAAGTGGTAATATTTCATTTAAACGAAAAATCAGTTATTTAACTACCACTTAGTGGTTTCACTATTCATCAAAAATTGAAGTTTTTCAGAACAATGCCAAAATTTCACCCTAAGCTATAATTGATATTCCGAATTCAAAAATGATGTCTATTTTAAAAAATTCCAAACATATAAGTTTCATTAATTAATTTTATAATTAATTCCCGCTGTCACAACAAATAGCGTGTTTTTTAAGAAACAATTTATATCAAAAGATTGGCAATTGTTTATGTCCATTTTCAATGTTAAATTAATTCTAATGACCACCATTGGAAAAATGGTAAAAATATATTCTAATTATACATTAAAACCACTAAATAGTATAATTTATCACTATAAATTATTTTGATTAAAAAAGTTGTTTTTAAGTATTTTTCACTATTCATAAAAATTAGAAGTTCTCAGAAAAATACCAAAAATACAACATAGGATAATTTCGATATTCCGAATCCAAAAATGAAGTCCATTTTGATAAATAAAATTTATAAAATTTCAAAAAGTAGGTATTACTATTCACAACGGCTAGTTTAATTAGTTGTGGTGTGTGTTAGAGGTCGAGGTTGCGTACAACACACGCTATTGCATTATTCGAAGGGAAACGTACCGTGGAAGCTTGGGGTGTTACATTCTCCCCTCCTTCAAATAATTGCATCCTCGCAATTTCTAGGGTATTACTGCATAAAAAGACTCGGGTGGTTCTTCATCATAAGTTCCTCAGGTTCCCACGTTGCCTCTTCCATTTTATGATTTCTCCACAAAACCTTTACCAGACGAGTCGTCCGGTTTCTCAGCACCTGCTCCCTCACATCAAGAATTCTGATGGGCTCTTCGCAATAAGATAGATCGAGTTCCAGTTCTAATTCCTCATAGGTAAGTACATGTGTTGGGTCGGCCATGTATTTTCTCAATAGCGATATGTGGAAAACATCGTGAACTTTGGAGAGATTTGGCGGCATCGCCAAACGATAAGCTACAGCCCCAATACGATCTAGAATTTCGAAAGGTCCGATGTACCTGGGACTCAACTTACCCTTCTTACCAAAACGTATAACTCCCTTCCATGGAGATACCTTTAGGAAAACATGATCTCCCACCTGAAATTCCAAAACCTTTCTTCTGTTATCGGCATAGCTCTTCTGCCTACTTTGAGCTGATTTGATGTGGTTTTGGATTACCTTCACCTTTTCCATTGTTTCTTCCACCAGTTCTGGTCCCACAAGTTTTCTTTCACCAACGTCATCCAAACAGGTTGGTGTACGACATCTCTTTCCGTATAACGCTTCATAAGGTGCCATCTGAATGCTTGAATGGAAGCTATTGTTATAGGAAAATTTTACCAGTGGTAAGTATTGATCCCACATACCCTGAAAGTCAAGAGAGAATGATCTCAACATGTCTTATAAGGTTTGAATAGTCCATTCTGATTGTCCATCTGTTTGAGGGTGATAGGAAGTGCTCAAACAAAGTTCAGTATCCAAGGCCTTTTGAAGACTTTTCCAGAATCTTGAAGTAAAACGAGGATCACGATCAGAAACAATCGATAGGGGTACTCCATGAAGTCTTACAACTTCATTAATATATAATCTTTCTAGACGTTCAAGTGGTAGATCCTCCCATATAGCCAGAAAATGTGCTGACTTAGTAAGACGATCAACAATGACCCATATTGCATCATTCCTTATAGGAGTCTTTGGTAGCCCCATGACAAAGTCCATCGTAATATTATCCCATTTCCACTCAGGTATGGGAAGAGGTTGCAATACTCCACCAGGACATTGCCTTCCAGCTTTCACTTGTTGACAAACCATACACCTCGACAAAAAATCAGCAATCTCCCTCTTCATATTGTCCCACAAAAAATGTTCCTTCAAATCTCTATACATTTTGGTGCTCCTAGGGTGTATAGAGAAATTGGAACTATGAGCATCATCCAGCAATTCCCTTTTTAGATCAGTTATATCGGGAACACAAAGTCTCTTCCTAAATTTCAAAATTCCATCCTTATACACAAAGTCCCTCAATCTTCCATCATTCACATCTTTAATCTTCTTCTGAAATTCTTCATCATTGGTCTGAGAACTCTTAATCCTTTCTAGTAATGATGGTTTGGCAACCATTTGAAAAAGCACTGATGTTTCACCTTCCCTAGTTATTCCCATGTCCATATTCACTAGATCCAAGAAAATTGGATCCCTTTCAATTCTCATCACATTCAAAACTCCATGGTCTTTTCTACTCAAAGCATCTGCCACCTTGTTTTCCTTCCCCGGGTGGTAATGTATCGTGCAATCATAATCTTCAAGCCATCGCCTTTGCCTCATGTTGAGTTCTTTTTGTGTTAAAATATACTTCAAACTCTTGTGATCAGTATAAATCTCACATTTTTCACCATAGAGGTAATGTCTCCATATCTTTAAAGCAAAGATCACAGCTGCTAACTCAAGATAATGAGTAGGATAGTTTTTCTCATGAATTTTTAGCTGTCGTGATGCATAGGCAATGACCTTATCATTCTGCATAAGGACACAACCAAGTCCTTTCTTCGATGCATCACTATAAATAACAAACCGATCATTCCCCGATGGTAGAGTCAATACAGGGGCATTGACTAATCTTCTCTTTAGTTCTTCAAAACATTCTTCACACTCTTTTGTCCAGACAAATTTAATCCCTTTACGTGTGAGCTTTGTCAATGGGTTAGCCAATCTGGCAAAATTCTAGACGAAACGTCGATAATAACCTGCTAAACCAATAAAACTGCGTACCTCAATTATACTTGTCGGTGCTGGCCATTCTTGGATTGCCTTGGTTTTAGAAGGATCAACGGAAATTCCATCCTTAGAGACAATATGGCCAAGAAAAGAAATCTCATGAAGCCAGAATTCACACTTGCTAAATTTCCCATATAATTCATGTCTTCTAAGAGTCTTCAGGATAATGCGTAAGTGATTTTCATGATCTTCGTGGCTTTTGGAGTATACCAAGATATCATCAATAAATACCACTACAAAGTCATCAAGATATTCCTTGAAAACTCTATTCATTAGATCCATGAAAACAGAGGGTGCATTAGTCAATCCAAAAGGCATTACTGTAAACTCGTAATGCCCGTACCTTGTTCGAAATGTTGTCTTTGGAACGTCTTCCTTCTTCACACACAACTGATGGTATCCAGACCGAATGTCAATCTTTGAAAAGTATTGAGCTCCATGCAGTTGGTCAAACAAATCATCAATGCGAGGTAGGGGATACTTGTTATTTATTGTTATAGCATTGATCTCCCTATAGTCAATGCACAACCTCATAGATCCATCTTTCTTCTTAACAAAAAGAACAGGGGCTCCCCAAGGAGAAACACTAGGGAGAATAAATCCCTTATTACTCAATTCCTCTAGTTGTTTCTTTAGTTCAACTAATTCCACAGTGGCCATTCTATAAGTGGTCTTCAATATGGGCCTTGATCCAGGAATTAAATCAATGGAAAACTCAACTTCTCGTTCTGGAGGATGTCCAGGTAAATCTTCCGGAAACACATCAACATATTCTCTCACAATAGGTACGTCCTCTATTTGAATATTCCTTTCCTCACCCTCAGTAATTTCCTTCTCTTCCTCCCCAATAATTGAATTTAGTTGAGCTACTGGGGGTGGATCTAGATGAGAATTTTGTGGCGACGATTCGGCTCTAAAGATAAGGTGTTCCTTATCATCATTATCAAGAATCGTAACCTCTTTCCTCTTACAATAAATTTTTGCATCATGGTCCGAAAGCCAATCCATACCGAGGATTATATCAAATTCAATCATGGGTATGACGATGAGATCAACAGGTAAAGAACATTTAGGTTCTCTAATGGGAACTAATCGACAAAACTTTGTTGCAACAATACTTCCCTTAGGGGTTTTGACCGACAACTCCCTTGTTAAATCAAATTGGAAATATCTAATTTTCTTAGCAAACTGGGAAGATATGAAACAATGCGATGATCCAGAATCAAATAATGCATTTTCTAAACTTGAGGAAACCATTAAATTACCTGCCACCACGTCTTTCGGAGCTTCCACCTCAGCAGTAGTGATAGCATAAGCCTAGCCCTGATCCCTTGGACTCTTCTGAGGTAAGTTCCCCTGACGCTTAGGACATTCATTTGCAAAATGTCCCTTCTCTCTACAATTATAGCATTCCACGTTGACAGCCGCTTTCTTTCCCTTTCATTCATGAGCTTGGTGGCCTTTTTCACCACACTTGTAACATACTCCTTTTCCTTTTAGACAGGCACCAGGGTACTTCCTACCGCAATTATCACAGGGTGGAAATTCATTTCTACCCTTCTTCCCTGTTTCCTTATTTCATTTCCCAGAGTTTTCAGCGGATCTCTTCTTATCTTGCTTTGATTTAAAGTAATAAGACTTAGAGAATTACTTTTCCGTCTTGATAGCGCACGAGACAATACCTTCGTATGAAGAGAAGGTTTGTGATACTAAAGCTCGATGGAGAAATGGTTTCGACCCATCAAAGAAACGATCAGTCTTACTTCTTGGGTTACGTATGTAATCTTCAGCATACCTTGCTAACCTTGTAAAGTTAGCCTCATACTTTGCGACATTCTCATCCTCCTTCTGCCTCAGACTCAGAAATTGCCTTTCCATATCCGCTCGATGGTCTCGAGGAAAGTATTTTTCTAAGAACAGCTCTTTGAACACCTGCCATTCCATGTTTTTTAATTCATCATCTTCCTTTGTGTTTTGAATTAGTGACCACCATTGATCGGCATCTCCAGTGAGGCGGTAAACTGCCATGAAAACATTCTCCCTTTCACTACTCCCCAAGGCATGGAATATTTTCTCTAAGGAATTTATCCATTGCTCAGCTACTATAGGATTTGTACTCCCATTGAAGGTTGGTGGTTGTTGCCTCATGAAACGGTCTAGCATTGATCCTCCACGTTGCGGATCAGGGTGCTCCATACGAGTAAGGTTGTTATTCATAACCTGCGTGAGTTGTCCCAGTACGGTGAGAAGCTGATTAGCACCAGTTGTATCACTAGCTCCACCATAATTATCTTGAGCAGGAGGGCAATCCCTACACGGAGTGCGTGCATTGATACAGTTTCCATTCCTTCCACTAGGCGCTATTTCTAAATAATGGCATAAACTAGATTAGTTCATGAATCAAAATACATAATTCCATATTTGTAAAACACTTAACATAAATTGAACTAATTATGGATATAATCCATAATTATAATAATGTTTTCTTTGAGGAATTATATACTTGTAACCCTTCATAGTGGTTTGTAAAGAAAATGGGAATTATCCAAAGCATATCCCCCGGGAGTGTCGTAACCAAGAGTGCAGCAAGGCCCGTTGTCGTGCACCAGTTCCCGTTCGAGTCTAGCTCAAAGCGGTGTTTTCGGGTTTTACCCCTAGGTACATCTGTGCCAGAGCCGCCTCTACCTGCTCGTATCCAGACAGGGATGTATTGCTCGGAAAACTCACAACATCTCTACAATGCCAAAATTCTAGGAAGTTCTTCTATACTAATCCTCAAAGTCTATCTTCGGGATATGTGCTCTAATTAGAGTTTATCTAAATCTAGCTTCCAAGGTTAGTACTAAACTGCCTCTGATACCAACTGTAAAGCCCCGAACCCAGCTACCCAGAGCCGGTGCATTACTTCGTAACATTGGCATGATCACAAAAGATCAAGTCTCGAAAGACCGATTAGTTTAGTAGCCTTGGAAACACTAGATACATTCATAAGTCTTACATTACATCATAAGGTGAAAAAATAAAATAACAAAGTCTCCATAGTCCACACTCATATCCTCTTCTGACTATCCCTGCAGGTCATTTATAAAATACTTCTTCACATCCTGGAAAATATTAAAACATTGAAAGGGGTGAGCTCAAATGCTCAGTAAGGATAACAATATTGTGGAAGCTTTCATAAATAAACATTAACATTTAAGGCAATGTATAACTAAAACAAAAGCCTTTTAAACATGAACTTCAACATAATATGGCAAACGTAAAATGAGATAATGCCATTTACTTATTCACATGGATATTCTACTGGTCGAATAATCACATGTAATATCAATAACCACTTTCATAATGAGGGAATGTATAATGCCGGACATTCTGAAACATTTTTTCAAGGCCTCGGCCAAGACGTCTAAAATGATTAAGGCCTCAGCCAAAACCATAAATCAAATTGGGAAAGGGCCTCGGTCAATTCCACGTCTAGTTGTCTCATGAGACCTACCGATGCATCGAGGAGCTATAGCGGGCTCCACCCATCACATATTAAGTCCAATACATTCCTCATATGAATAGGTTTAAACATAACATAAATATTCGTATTAAAACTAGCATACAAAATGTCAAAAATTTCTCCATAAACTATGGATGGTATAAAAATAACACATCCACAGTCAAATATTTCACAAAATGTTCAATGGAAGTTTTGTATCATAAATCAATTTCAATTAAACTTAAAACCCATCAAAGGATGTTGACATGGATGAAATCAAAGCTATTTGAGAGTAATATCTCTCCTTTTTGAAATCATTTAAAAGTCCCATAATTATAAAATAATACATTTACTTTGAAGATATTCTTATAAGCTTGTTAGGGAAGCTTTGGTGAAGTTATAATGGTGGAAAATAGCCGCGCCCGCCGTATAAGTTAAAAAAAACATTCTTACCTTAAATTTTTCAAAGAGGTCAAAAAGTACGTTGTTTGGAAAACGATGGTAAGATTCCTTTCAAAAATGTATAAGGGTATAAATGACTTTAACCCATTTTCCATTTAATAGTAAAAATGTTTTGAAAGACATTTTTAAGAAACATGGATGTGGATGATAACGAGGTCCCAGTAGATAATTATGTATAAACAACCTTGGATAATGAAGAGGTTGTGAAGTAAACCCTTACCTTGTACTTTTTCTTGGTTGGGGTAGGTTAACCTCCTGTATAATGGTGAAATAATTGTTATTAAATTATACAAGAATCATATACATTCATATGATATCATATATGATCTTTTATCATTGCTTTGTTAACAATATCTTAGATTTATCGTTGTTTCGGGTGTTAACTTACTCGTTTTCTATTATATGTTTTGTTACGTAAGTAATGTTTTTCATGGATAGGTTGTATCTTATTCATATCAAGAATGATATCATGTCCTTAAACATTATTTTTAAATCATCAAATGATAATTATACTTGAATGGATACGATGGAGAATGAATCTCATCGCGTTTGTGGAGACGGTAGTCCGTACGTACGCACGAGCGACAATATCATTATTTTGATATTAAAATAATATATAATTGGATAGTATATAATATATACAGAATAATTATAATGTTATATTTATTATTTACATGAATTACATATCATTATTATACCCATCTAAATAATAATATATTGAATAACAATTACACCACGACGTGGAGACGGTAAGCCGTACGTACGCACGTATGGTGACATGTCATTCAAATGATGGGTAGAATACTGAATATGGTTGTTCCATATTTATAATAACATCACAGTATATAGAAGATACTGGAGTTATAATTTTAGAATTGAAATAATAAACAAAGAGGGAGTGGAAGAAGAAAGAAACTTGAAAGAGGGTGATGAAAATGTTACCTCTTCTTCGGGTTCTTCCTTTTGATTTGATCAAAAGGACTCCTTAGGATGGATTTCTGACTAAAGTAAAGCTTCTATGATGAAGGGAGAGAAGTTGGGAGAGTATTTTTTCAGAGTTTGGCCAAACCAAAAGGCTTGAAAGTGTGAATAAGGTGGTAGAGGTGGGGGCCTTTTATAAGAGGAGAGGAGGGGCTCTTTTGGAAAGATTGAAATGTTACATTATTATACAATTCTTTTCGGATTCTAAAGGTCCCAAACTTATAAAAGTCGTGGATAAGGTGATAAGGGTTCGAAATCTCCTCATCCAATAGGCTTTGGACAAGTGTAAGCCTTGGATTTTTCATTATCTTCTCATTTTATTTAAATCGTTAAATAATGAGGTCATCGCTGCATCATCATGATGTCATAAATAATTTAATTTATTTAATGTCTAAAAATTCTAAAAAAAAAACTATGATGTAGGAAATATTTTTATATTTCCAATGACTATTTATAGTCAAAATTACGACTTGTATAACCCCATATAAAATTTTTTTTAGTAAAACATATCATGTTTGTGTCATTTTTTACTTTAACATTAAATAAAAGGTATTTATGTCATTTTACAACTAAAGTGGCTCCATGGGGTCCCCAAGTTTACCCATGGATTGTCTTGGTCGGCCATGGCACATCCAATGAGGGTAGGACATGTGTCAAGCTCATTTCATATTATTAAAACATTATTTTTACCTTAAACTACACTAATTACCTCTAATCGCGATTAAGAACCTAAAAGTTACTATTCACCAAAAATTATTTTAATCTCATTCAACCACATTTTACTTCTTAATGACAACCATGTATATCAGATTTTTGAAAATCAAATCACAGAAGTGGTAATATTTCATTTAAACGAAAAATCAGTTATTTAACTACCACTTAGTGGTTTCACTATTCATCAAAAATTGAAGTTTTTTCAGAACAATGCCAAAATTTCACCCTAAGCTATAATTGATATTCCGAATTAAAAAATGATGTCTATTTTAAAAAATTCCAAACATATAAGTTGCATTAATGAATTTTATAATTAATTCCCGCTGTCACAACAAATAGCGTGTTTTTTAAGAAACAATTTATATCAAAAGATTGGCAATTGTTTATGTCCATTTTCAATGTTAAATTAATTCTAATGACCACCATTGGATAAAACGGTAAAAATATATTCTAATTATAAATTAAAACCACTAAATAGTATAATTTTTCACTATAAATTATTTTGATTAAAAAAGTTATTTTTAAGTATTTTTCACTATTCATAAAAATTAGAAGTTCTCAGAAAAATACCAAAAATTCAACAGAGGCTAATTTCGATATTCCGAATCCAAAAATGAAGTCCATTTTGATAAATAAAATTTATAAAATTTCAAAAAGTAGGTATTTCTATTCACAACGGCTAGTTTAATTAGTTGTGGTGTGTGTTAGAGCTCGAGGTTGCGTACAACACACGCTATTGCATTATTCGAAGGGAAACGTACCGTGGAAGCTTGGGGTGTTACACGCACCAACACTGGACTCCCTGAACTGAAAACCACACTTAGTACCCTTAACACTATTGCTTCATAGAAAAGAATGACCAGAGTCCTAAGTTCTGTAGTAGAACTGACACCTCTGATACCAATTTGTCACGACCCATCCTCCGGGGCCCGTATCGTGACTACCCCAAGCCCGCCTTCCATAGGGCAGGGGCTGGAGACTACCACCAAAGGAGTAAATCCATAAACTGGGAAGGAATTGCATTTATAATAGTAAACAAACACAATAGAGTACGCAACTGGAAGTAAAACGCTAAGTAAAACTGTATTAAAAAGAGTGTGCTGAATGTAAAGGGTCCAGAAATACAAGCCCATCAGTGAAGTACAATACAACTGAAATGCTAGTACAACTGAAGAAAAGAAGTAAAGCAGCTACTGTGCCATCTTCCGGGGTTCCTACCATAAGGGTAGGTACATATTGCCGCCTCATCACTCCACGTCTGTCTGTCCGCTCCGTGTACGTCTCACCGAGTGGTCCACCTCCGGGTACCGTCCAGTCCTGCTACTCTCTTCCCCAATCAACATCGTTTGTCATCTTCAACCAACACAATGAGGTGCAGGTATAGCCCGTGCATGGGTGAGTATAATGATACTCAGTAGGGACCCCGAGACCATCAAGGTCTCTCAAAATCCAATAGGGATAAACCACAAAGTATGAAATTGACGGATACCCATCACTTAGGTATATTCTCATACATATACCTAAGTTATCTAGTAACCCATATCATTCGTGAGGTATACACAAAAGTCATTGACTCAGCTCAAAACCAGGATTTTGTTCTAGGGGGTAGTATCAAGTAACAACCCCAGTCACACTGTCGAAACCTCTACTGCTAGTGTAATCCGCCTCTATAGAGTACTCTGGGACTTCCGTGTCATACAGAGGCACTTCCCACTATCCTGGACTGCTGTGGTACTCCTCCTGTCGAGTATTGTGGGTCTGCTATGTCACACAGAGGTTCTCTCCACTGTGGGTGTGCCACACTCACACAGAGGCACTCCCCCTCGTAGCCTGCTGAGGTACTCCTCCTATCGAGTACCATGGGTGTACCACATCACACAGAGGTGCTCCCCACTGTGGGTCTGCTGTGCTCACACAAAGGCTCTCCCCTACTGGGCTAGTCAAAACACTCCGAGTCGAAAGGTCAGCAGTCGTTAGGTCTCAACCAGCTACTAGGTCTCCGTACTCCGTACGCACGTCTCTAGGAGGATCCGCTCCACGAGCTACTGATCGATACTCCAACTGTCACAAAGTCCCATGTAGAAGTATCTCAAAGGTTCTCCTCATCATAGGGGTCTCAATGCAATAGACGACGCGTCAATCGGACGCCCAGTCTGTGAGTTACTGACATTTCCGTTCCAAGGAGCCCGGTTGATTTTTAGGTTCAAACCAACCCGAAAATATCCCAACTGTGTCCAAACCTCAAGTGGAATATTAAAAAAGAACCTTCTTTCACTAATCTTTCTGTCGTCATAGACGGTTCGTCGATCAGACACCCGTAGCCCAAGATATGGGCGAAAAGGTGTAAACTGGCCATAGCGGGTTCGGGTCCGGTCCGACCCGGTCCGACCTAGTCCGAACCGGGGTCTGACCTGGTTTGAGGGGGCGACCCAACCCGAGTGGTCGGCCGACCCGGGTGGGCGACCCTCCCCAAAGCGGACCAGCCCGAGGGGGCGACCCGGCCCGAGGGCGGCCCGGCCCAATGGCGGATCGACCCGGATGAGCGGCCTGGCCTAAGGGTGGCCAGGCCTGGCCAGGATGGCTGGCCCGGCCTGAGGCGGCCCGGTGGCCCGGCTGGCTGGCGGCCCGGCCGGCTGGAGGCCCGACGGCTCACGGGTCCGCCTAGAGGCGTCCAGGGGGGAATCCGTGCGCCCATGGCCCCCGAACGTCTCTACTGTTTGGGTGTGAGCTGAAACCGGTGCCAGGGGGTGCCAGTCCGACACACGTGGGACCCGACGGGGTCCTGCTCCTCCTGGCTTGCCGAGTGGCCAGCCGCTCCACCTACTCCGCCGCGGCCCGACCTGGCCGCAGCTCCCCTACTCCGTGCGGCGCAATGGCGCCGCACCTCCTCCGCTGCGGCCCGGCCTGGCCGCGACCTCCAGCTCCTCCGCACGGCGTGATGGCGCTGTGCCACCTCTGCCATGGCCCAGAATGGCTATGTCCCCCTTGCTGCCCTCCGCATGGCACAACGGCGCCGTGCCCTCTTGGCGACCCAGCGGCCTTGCGCCGTAGGTTTCTCCACGGCCGGTCCGACTTTGGTCGCGTTGCTCCGCCCTGTCATCATCAAATGAGAACAATCAAAGGGGGAGGGTCGGGCCGTGTTTGTGCAGTTCGAGCCTTCCACGTTACGTTAATATCAATCGGCATATCTCAACCATAAATTGAACGACGAAGAAGGAGAATAAATTCGACTCAAACCCCTACCTCGCTTGTCGTTCATAGATGGTGGAAGGAGAGGAATGGCGGATGTCGATTCGTTGACATCGGGAAGCATCTGTGGTAGGAAACTGAGGAAGAAGTGTCGTTGGCGTTCTTCGCGGGCGACGGTTTCGTCCCTCGACCGAAGGTTCTTCGTTGGAGGAGGAAGCGTTCTTCGTGGATGAATTCTTTCTCTCCCCAAAGCTTCACCAAGATGACAACCAAAAATAATAGATGAAGTTTTCTATTATTTGTTGGCACAACCATTAGAATTCTTGTGTTTAATTAAAAGAGACAACTCATTTAATTAATGGGTGGTGTTAGCTCAAATAATTTATAGGGGAAAGTGAACAGTTTCATCCTTCTTTATGGGGAGTTAAGGGGGGTTTAAAGTTCGTGTGGGCTCCACCAAGAATATCCTCCCAAGGGAGGTTATGTGTGGGTGGGCCCCACCACCATAACCTCTCATGGGAGGTTATGGTGTGGTGGACCTCACCACTAACCTCCTCTTGGAGCTTTAACCACTAAAAATAAAAATAAAGATAACACTTTATTTTTATTCAATTTTAATTTAAAACCCCAAAAACTAACTTCCATTCTTGTTAGAACACAACTGTAGTGAAGGTCTCACTAAGAAATCACCGACACTACGAGTTCAGTGGTGCCCTCAGATTTTAGTTCCGAGCACTGGTTCAAAAGTTATAAAATCCCGCTCATACATTTATTGAACGTACCTAAAATAAACTTTAGAAATTGATTCCAGGAACACCGGTCCTCGGAATCAATCGCCATAAATTTTCGCAGACTCGTAAAATTCCCATGTATTTAAGAAAAAAATTTCCATGGAAATTTAGGGTCTTTACACCACGTATGTCCAGAGGGCATGATACCATCTGGGTGATCATTGACTGACTCACCAAGTCGGCCCACTTCCTAGAGATTTGGGAATAGGGTTCATTAGAGAGCTTGAGATGCCTCTATGTATAGGAGGTAGTTCAAATCCATGGGTTCCCATCTATGATAGTCTCAGATCACGATGCATGCTTTATATCCTGATTTTGGAAGGGATTATAGAAGGTGTTGGGGACTCAGCTACGCTTGATCAGAACTTTCCACCCATAGACATGCGACTAGACATAGTGGACCATTCAAGTCTTAGAAGACATGATACGTGCTTTCATCCTCGATTTTGGCTGCAGTTGGGAGGATCACCTACCTCTAGTGGAGTTTTCATACAAAAAAAGCTACCAATCCAACATTGGTATGGAACCATTCGAGGCCTTTTACGGGTTACCCTACAGGTTGCCTCTTTGCAGGGTTGACCCCATAGAGTCAGCACTCATGGGTCTCGAGTTAGTGTAGGCTACTATAGAGAAGGTGCAGGTTATCCAGGAGTGGATGAAGACTGCACAGAGCTATCAGAATTCCTATACTAATAGGTGATAGATACCTTTAGAGTTTGAGGAGGGAGAAAAGGTGTTCCTTTATGTCTCTCCTCGATGTGGGATACCGAGATTTGGAAGGGGCGACAAGTTATCTCTAAGGTTCATCAGACCTTTTCTGATACTACGTAGAGTGGGCGAGGTGGTGTACCACTTTTCTCTACCTCCGCAATTAGAGCAAGTTCACGAAATATTTCACGTATCCTAGTTAAGAAAATATGTACATGACCCTTCACATGTCATTTACTGGGGTGAGTTGGATGTTGAAGACATGGCGAATTTTGCGGAGTTCCCGATGAAGATCAAGGATCGACAAGAGAGGACCCTTCGCAGGTGATCAATTCCTATAGTGTGCATTCGGTGGTAGCACGAGAATCTCTAGGAGAGCACATAGGAGTGGGATGCTCAAATTCATGCTCAGTATCCCCATTTGTTTGTTTAGACCTTTTTTTTTGATTTTGGGGATATAAATCCCTAAGGTGGGGAGAATGTAACGTCCAATATTTTTTATATAAAAATGTTGAAAATTATATGGGATTATTTTGATACTAGGTGCTGAGACGGCACGTGATTCCAATGCCCAGGGTTCCCGGAATAAATTTTCAAATTATTTTTAAGTTTATTAACAATATCATGCGTGTGCAGTTTTAGAAACCTCTAAACGGGTTCCCAGATTGGAAATCTGAGGGCACCGTTGAGCTTAGAACAATGAGTTTACTCTAGGCAGGGCCTAACATTGACCAGTGTGGGTCAGCTGCAAGAGTTAATTTATGGATGTTTTAATAGAAAAATAAAATATACTTAAAAAGTTATTTTATTTTATTTATTCAACGTTACACAGTGACTCAAAAGCACTATGATGCGACGAATCAATGACATTGCAATGCAGCATCATGGAAATGCTGAAACGTGTTTAAAATGTTAAAATACGTTAATGTGTTTCATCCATTAGCCAGGGGCAGTGACCGATGTTAGAATTCATAATGATGGAGAATTTCTCTGGACCCTAAGGAAGATCTCTCATCGGTGATGACATTTTAGAGATCAGAGCTCAGACTGAACACCAACGAACGAAGGATTAAGGAATTTCATGGATGGATCACCTTCAAAAAAGGTTTATATCCTCTGAATGACCCCTTTTCTAGGTAAGGGGTTTATTTTTCTTTGTGATTTCTTTCCCCATTCTTGATTTTAATGATGAATGCAGACCAACCCATGAACAGGTTGCTCCATGGTTCAATTGTTCTTGTGGGATGGATAAACTGGGGGATTAAAGGGAATAGCCTAATAATTATTTCTTATTAAAAATCCTACCGACATGAATGAACCAATACCAACATGAAGAAGTCCAAGGTCCGTCCTAAGGGTGTTCTTGAGCTTATCTCTCTTCCTTGTTCTTGCATTCTTCATCGACAGACCCTCGTAGTTGTAGAATGTTTTTTCAGGTGGTTCTAAATGTGACTGGAACCCCGGAGTTATGGTGAGAATATTTGGAGTCCATGGAAGTGAAGATAGAGACCTGGGGATCGCATGGGTATTCCCAGTTCGAGAAATGGGCCACCACGACGATGGTGGAGACCCGCAAAAAATGAGCCTCCGCCAGCGACGTGTGGCTGCGCGACTACCCGATGGGAGGAGCCCGCATCATGGCATCCACGAGCGGTGGATAGGGTCACCGACTCAATGACCGACAGTGGGGCTCAGTTGTATATGGTAGGAGGCCACATCATTGGGCGAAGGTCCGTGGTCTAGCTAGACTGTAGCGAGACCCCACGACAACTACCACGAGTTGGTCATGCAGCAGACCACCACGTTGAACGTGGTGGACGTCCTACATTGACCTGATGGGACGCGGCAGCAGCCGCATCTGGGTGGAAAGAACTTACCTGCTCGAGTGGGTCAATCCCAGTTGGGTCAGACCTGATGGGTCAGGTCAGGTGGGACTCGGGTGGGGTTGGGTTTGTCTGACTGCGTCGGACCGAACCCAGACCCCAGCATCCCCTTTTTAGTTAAATGACCATAACTCTCAAACAATGTGTCTGTTTGACAAGTCATTTGAGGTGTTGGGACCCTCACAATGAGGTGGTCATTTTGGTATACTCTATATGAGTTTTTGTAGAGTATGGAGTACATCCATTTTGGCTCGAGGTATAGGTTCTCTCGGAATGAGCATGCTAAGAGAAAAATCATGTGGATTTCTGTGTGAAGATGTGGAGTGTGTCTCCTACAGTTATCTAGATCATGTCTCTTACGTTTATATAGTGTGTTTCTCCTATGGTTATATGGAGTGTGTCTCATATGATTATATGGAGTGTGTCTCCTATGGATATATGGAGTGTGTCTCCTATGCATATACGGAGTGTGTCTCCTACACATATATGGATTGTGTCTCCTACAATTATCTAGAGCATATCTCCTATGGTTATACAGAGTGTGTCTCCTATGATTATATGGATTGTCTCTGCCATGAATATATGGAGTGTGTATCCTATGGTTATATGAAGTGTGTCTCATATGAAGATGCAAAGTGTGTCTCCTACGAAGATGCGGAGTGTGTCTCCTTGGAATTGGATATGACTGTAATTTCTTAGTATATGTATCCTAGTGTGAGTTGACTCTGGTGAATCTTTTGATTGTACTTATTAGATGCTACACTTTTGGTACCTATTTGGTAGTTTTCCTTGTATCTTTCTTTATGGTTTACCTTTATGGTTTGGGGTCTCTATTGAGTATTGTTTTACTCACCCCCGTATGGGCTTCGCCCATACGTGTTGTGTCTTGTGCAGATGATCAATAGCTTTGATGGAGTCCTTGGTGTGATGGAGATAGGTGGTGCTTCAGGGTGACCTGACATACATGGTACGCTCTAGTGACATTCAGATAGCTTACTATACCTTACCTTCAGGTAGGGTTTTCTGTGGATGAGATCCAGGAGCTTGTAATTTTCTATTTTAGTTGGGCTTATATTTCGGCCCATTTACTATTTAGTTTGTACTATTATTCTCAATGGTTGTCTTAGTGGGTTTCATTATCTTTTTACATAGTGTTTTTAGTTTCAATATTTTTCTTGGGGGACGAGTGCATGTGTGTTGGTTTGTAGGAAAATGCCTCCCCTTTCTGGGAAATTCCTACTCAGCACTAGTCACTAGGCCCTAGCCTACGGGAGGCGAGCATGGGGTAGTCCCAACATGGGCCCCAGGGGATGAGCCATGACACAAACTCTACTACTATCTATTTCATCCCTAACTACTCATATTAAATCCTAAAGTAATGATACATCTTGGATCTACTCAGATGAAAAAACAAGGGTGATCTATGGAACTCATTAAGAACCCCCCTCTAGAATAGTTTATAGAAAGAATAACTTCCCACAAAACAACACTTTATGATTATAATTATCTTATAGTACCTTGTGGATCATGAATACTCTTAAGGGGGTGAATCATGTTTCATATTTTTATCGAGTTTTATTTACTTTTTAATTATCTTCTCTTATGTTTTAAACTCTATCCCATTATGATATATGGATCTATTAATGTATGTGAAACCCTCAACTCAATATATCAATGAAGAATAGACAAGAATAACAACAATAGATGTTTTTATAAGTTTTAGTCTCAATGTGATCCAACTTCTTACCTGGTATATGTGACCTAGATTCAATACTATAAATCATTGTTAATACATAGGAAATATATATCCTAAAAATGTAATAGATAATCTCCTGAAATACCTAACATAAGATCTACAAAAACACCCAACCTCTAGTGAATAAAATAGACTTACTCCTGGTGAGTTCATTATATTGGCTCCCACTAATTGATGCAATGTACACAAAATCTTTTATCTACCTTCTAATGGGGTCTTTATACTTTCTATTTGTAGTTATTTAATGGTCCTCCCAGAATAATTCTCAAATAGTTCTTAAACCATGACCATCTCATGATGTAGTATGTGTGTTGGACTTGTTCTCCTTCAAGTCCACACAACTAGATCTTTTCCTGAGGGTGTATGTATTAATGTCATTTCTCACAATATCTCTTAAAAAATTGTGATATCACAAGTAGTGGGAATTGGTTCCCACATTTCACTTCATTTTTAACTTTAACAAATAAGAAATCATATTGGACACCTTCTCCTTTAATTTATAGGGAAATCCTAAATGCAACTAACTTCTCTTTTTCTTCTTCTTTAGATGAAAATATTTCTTTAGTGTGATAGAATGGTCAAAGGGTGTTTACCTCTTAGAATATCATCTTTAACTCTTACCATATTAATATTTATATAATTATCATGGATAATATTTCCTTATTTTCAATAAATAAAACTCCATGAAACATGGAATTATTCACTTATCTTTATTCAAAATTGAGTCATGGATTTTATTTAAATCTCTTTAAGATAAAATTTTTCATCTTAATGCGATATTAAAACCTTCTCAACATTTTCTCCATGAAATATTCACCTTTTAAAACATTTTAAATCTTCCTCCATGTATGAATAAATGCATAAAATAATATATGGAACTTGAATATTGTGGTTTGGAACTCCCTATGTTAGACTTCCAACATTGAGGGATTCTCAAAATAGTAATTAGTAATAGACCAATGAATGGTCCTTGCCACTATGGATTTCCATAAAAATTTCATGACCTTTACTGGGACATGCCCTTTATTACCTCATTATTTTAAAAATATGAAGACTCAGATGATAATTTTTATTCCTCATCTGGAATCAACTCTCTAGAAATGACCATTATAATGACATAAATGATTTTTTTCTCACAGGTAATTGTTTAATTCAAAACAACCACTACTATGGTGTATTTCTTGTAGTTTTTCTATTTTTACACCATTACATTAACCACTCTCATTGAAACTGTTGGATTTCTATTTCATCACTCCCTTTGCTTCATAATCCTCCACAACGACCAAAAATATCAATGGAAATTCACCATGGCATGACCATCTCAATCTTCCCGTTACATTAGAAAAAAATTAAGTGTCGTGTTATGAAATTTATCTCCTTTGATATCATCTAGATCACAACCTCCATTGTGATATTTTATTTATTGAACAAAAATGAAAATAATTATCTAAATTAGTATCTTAGGACTTTAAACTCTTATGATATTATAATATTATAATTCATATGAATAAATTAATATGGTAATGAAGTCACATGCACAATTCATATGATCAAAAAGTCATAAAAATAATTTTCATGTTTTTTCATTCAATTTACTAAAACTCTCCAACTCATCCAACTGACACATGTCCATAACTTCAAGAGGATAAATCTGATTCATCTGGACCAATGGATCCTAATGCAGCATATTCTCAGAGGAACACCAACCCTCAACAATCAGGTCAGTTCATTAGAAACTTCAACCAACCTCACTCTAAGCCCTTCTCTTCTTACTATAACCAAGGCCTAAGGTATGTTAATTCTGTCTCTCATCCTCCTCAATTCCCTCATCAAAACCCAAACCAGTTCCAATATGGTCAAGGTGTTGGTAACTTCCAACAACCTTATCCTTTTATTCCTCAACCTCAAAGGAACAATCCTTCTCCTGGATTCCAATATCCTAGTGAGCCTTCACAATTCCATAACCAATACAATCACTTTCCTAAGAACCAAAATCAAGGTAATCCCAATCCGGGACAAGCCTCTTCTTCTAAGAAACCATTGGAAAGTGCTGTGAAATATCTTGCCTCCTTCACCTGTTCCAGCCTCAAGAACATTGAAACCCAAATTGGTCAACTTGCATCCCACCTTAGTCAGCAGAAACCATCCAATTCTTCCCAACTTCTATCTAAACCATTACTCAACCCCAAGGGTAATGTAAGTGAAATTGCACTTAGATCAGGGAAGCAAATTTCTATGCCTCAAGATAAGTCCTCCAACCCCCTTTAAATGTTGACCTAGAAAATGAAAAGAAAAAGAAAACTGAAAAGGAATATGAAACCATTATCTCACCTCCTTCTATTCCACTTAGGAACCCAATTCCTTTTCCTCAAGACATTTCTAAGCCAAAGAAGTCCTTTGAACCTGATCCTGAAATGCTCGACATGTTTAGACTTGTTGAAGTCAACATTCCCCTCTTAGATTCCATAAAACAAATTCCTAAGTATGCCATGTTTCCCAAGGATTTGTGTACCCATAAGAGGCAACTTAGTACCTTTGAAAATTTTTCCACCCAACAGTCTATTCTCATAAAGTGCAAAGATCTAGGGACCTTTACGGTTCCATGCCAAATTGGAAGTTCCAACTTTGATGATGCACTCATAGACCTAGGAGCCTCAATTAATGTCATTCCCAAATCCATATTATCCAACCTTGGTCTAGGTTCCTTACATCCAATGGGTGTTGTCATTAAATTGGAAAATCGAAGTATAGCCAATCCTGAGGGAATAATTGAGGATGTCCTTGTTCGTGTGAATGATCTTATCTTCCCTACTGATTTCTATGTCCTTGACATGGAAGGTGAGATGAACTCTTATCGATCTCTCCTAATTCTAGGAAGACCGTTCCTCATGACTTCTAGAACTAAGATTGATGTCTATTCAGGCATCTTATCCACAGAATTTGGTGACCAACTGGTCAAGTTCAACATTTTCCAAGCCATGTGATACCCATATGAGGATCACTCTGCATTCTCAATCCATGTTTCTAAGTATACTTCTAAGAGTCAATTGAACCCCATTTCATCATGTCCATCCTGTTCTGATGATAAAGGATCTTGTGAAATCTACACCATGATTAACCAAGTCATAAATGGTGAATTTTATGTGGAACTCTCATTCATAGACTCCATCAATCTAGAGGAACCTGAAAACTCTCTTGAATCCCACATCAACTCTGATCTCTACTGCTCCACCTTGGACAATATTAAGGAGAATGAATATGAATCAATTGAAGTTCCTTCCTCCATTATTGATTTTTCTAACCCACAAATGGAAGATGATACTGATCTGAAGCCACTTCCTGAACACCTGAAATATGCATTCCTTTTCCATGATCACTCTCATCCTGTCATTATCTCTTATTCAATCACCGAAACTGAGGAGTCCAAACTTGTTCAAGTGTTAGAGGAAAACAAAAAGGCCTTAGGGTGGAACCCAGATGACATACCAGAAATCAACCCTACCCTTTTCATGCATCACATCCATATTGAGGAATCATCCAAAGCAATTAGACAACCACAAAGAAGACTCAATCCACTCATCCTTGAGGTAGTTTGGGAAGAGATCACCAAGATTCTTCAAGCTGGTATTATCTATCCAATTTCTGATAGTGAATGGGTTAGTCAAATTCAAGTTGTATCTAAGAAGGGTGGGATAACTGTTGTCACAAATGAACATGGAGAGGTATTTACAACTCGATTGAAAAACAAATGGCATGTGTGCATCGACTACTTAAAATTGAATGTTGAAACAAGAGAAGATCACTACCCTCTTCCATTCCTTGATCAAATGCTGGAACGATTAGCTGGAAAGTCACACTGTTACTTTTTTGATGGATACACCAGCTACATCCAAATCCCAATCACACCTCAGGACCAATAAAATACTACTTTCACTTGCCCCTTTAGAACATATGCATATAGGAGAATGCATTTTGGCCTTTGCAATGCTCCTGCAACATTCCAGAGGTGTATGATGAGTATCTTTTCTGAATTCATTTAACATTTCATGGAGCTCTTCATGGATGAATTTACCATTTATGGAAATTCATTTGAATCTTTCTTGAATTCACTCTCTTTAGTCCTCTAAAAGTGTTTCAAGTATAACCTTGTGTTAAATTTTGAAAAATGTCACTTCATGGTTGCAAATGGGATTGTTCTAGGGCACATAGTTTCAAAAGATGGTATTGAAGTTGATCCTGCAAAAAATTGAAGTGATCCAATCACTTCCTGAACCCAAATATATTCGAGACATACGTTCATTCCTCGGTCATGCTGGATTATATCGGCAATTCATCCATAAATTCAGTAAAATTTACCTCTCACTCACTCAAATGCTCCAAAATGATGCCACTTTCCATTTCGTGAGGTTTGTAAGAGAGCCTTCGTTGAACTCAAAACTGCTCTTACATCTACCCCAATAATCCACCCCCCAGATTGGTCCTTACCCTTTGAGTTGATGTGTGATGCTTATGATAGAGCTGTTGGGGCTGTTCTTGGTCAAAGAAGAGAAAAAATTCCTCATGTCATCTATTATTCCTCAAAAACATTGGATGAAACTCAATATCACTACACTTTCACTGAAAAAGAACTTTCAGCAGTTGTTTTTTCCCTAGATAAATTTATGCACTATATCTTAGGTGACAAAATCATTATCTTCACAGACCATTCTGATATAATGTTCTTACTCAAGAAAAGTGATTCCAAACCAAGGATAACAAGGTGGATCCTAATGCTCCAAGAGTTTGACCTTGAAATCAATGATAGAATAGGAAAACAAAACACTATGTATGATCACTTGAGTAGAATTTATAATTCTTCTCATTCTGAAATCATCGATCCTAAATTCCCCACTGAGCACCTTTCATCTCTCACTCCAAAAATACCATGGTATGACCCAATTGTAAATTACTTGGTTTCTAGTGTTTTCCAGAAAATTTTCAAAAGAACAAAAAATGAAGTTGAAAAGTGATTAAAAATACTATTTTTGGGAATAAAATAAACTTTAGAAAACTGGGGCTGACATGGTAATAAGGAGATGTGTCGATGAAAATGAACATTCTTCCATATTATAATTTTGTCACTCAATGCCTGGTGGTGGCAACTTTGGACCAAAAAGGACCTCCTGAAAGGTCATAGACTCTGGATTATTCTAGACTTCACTCTTCAAGGACTCACATGAGTTCTATCAATCATGTCCCACTTGCCAAAAATTTGGCACAATTTCCAAAATAAATGAAATTCCCTAAAAGCCTTTAATCTTCTGTGAGATCTTTGATGTTTGGGGCATCGATTTCATGGTACCATTTCCCCCTTCCAATGGATTCTAATACATTATTATTGTGGTTGATTATGTTTCTAGGTGGGTCGAGGCCAAACCCACTAGAAAGGATGATTCACATACTGTTAGTGATTTCCTAAAGACACACATCTTCCACAGATTTGGCACACCACGTGCCTTGATAAGTGACTTAAGAACCCATTTTTGTAATAAAACCATCGAATCTTTTTTGAAAAAGAATGGTGTTGTACATAAAACGTCAACTGCATATCACCCCCAAACAAATGGCATGGCTGAACTTTCTAATAGAGAAGTGAAAAGGCTGCTTGAGAGAATTGTAATACCCACCAAAAAAGACTGTCCTGAAAGACTTGGTGAAGCACTTTGGGCTTATCGAAATACCTATAAAACACCCATTGGGATGTCTCCTTTTAGGCTAGTTTTTGGTAAAACATGTTATCTACCAGTTGAAATCCAACATAAGTATTTTTGGGCTATGAAAACCTATAATTTTGATTGTGAAAAATCTGGTGAAGAAAGATTGTTGCAATTGGTTGAACTGGAGGAGCTTCGACTTGATTCTTACAAGAATTCTAATCTCTACAAAGAACAATTCAAGGAAATCCATGACAAACACATCTTGATAAAGGTATTCCATAAAGGTGAAAAGGTAATACTCTTTAATTCTCAATTTTGGATTCACCCAGGTAAGATTAATTCTCATTGGGAAGGTCCTTTTGTTATTACTAATGTTTACACATTTGGTGAAGTGCAAGTCCAAGACCCCTCTTTCAAAAGGACATTCACGGTTAATGGACAACAGTTAAATCATCACCATGAGAGGATACACAATCCTGGATCAACATTGACTTCCACTGGATCCCCAACTTCTGCAGTCGACCCACCACTATATGGAGATGATAACCCACCAAATCCAAACCAGGGGCACCTCTTTCCCTTTAACTCTCTCTCTATCTCTTCTCTCTCTTAGTCTTTCTTCTTATTCCCCTCTCTTTCATTTTTTTACCACATTCTTTATCAAACCCTTTTATTTACTCTTTCTCTTTTGTGTGGGTGTGTCTTTATAAAAAACTAAAACAAAATCGTAAAAAACTAAAAAACAAAAAAAATTACTTAAAAAATGTAAAAAAACAAAAAGAGACATACTTACTCACCTTTAATTTTCAAATTTTGTCCAATCATTTTGGGGAGTCAAAAGACATGGTTTCATCTAAAAAATTTTGTGTTTTCATCATCTATTTGGATAATGAATTTTGTGTCAAGAATAATACATTTTAAATGCTCATTTATTGAATTGGAAAATGCTTTTCCCCACCTGTGAGAAACAACATTTACTTTCATGCCAAGGCTACCTATGAAAATATTTTCAAAATGCGTGTTTTTACCCCCATTTTCAAGTCTTGAGTTTGTGGAACTTTGATATGAATTTCTTACTTTGGTGTGCATTAATATGATAGAGACATTTTATGAACCACATCAGAATCACAATAGCCAAATAGCCTCTCATTTCCCTTAAAATAATCATCCTTTTGAAACCCCTTCAATCCTATGAAAACCTTTTCTTTGTTAGCCACATTACAAGCCCAATACCTTATCCCACCCAATCTCCACATGGATTTTTTATTTCATGTTTTTTTTGAAATTTAAGTGTGGGAGGAATGGATTTCATTTTGAGAAACCTTTGTTGATTTCACCATGTTAGCATATGCTTGAGGGAAAGCATCCATTTCAGTGTGGGGGAGAGGTTGTCATTCAGTGTGTTTGGGGGAATGTAATTTACTTTCATTTATGTAATTTTGTAAATGTTATTGACAAGTGTTCAAAATTTGTTTTTTGACAAGTGTTCAAAAAAATCAAAAAGAAAAAAAAGAAAAAAAATTGGGTTGTTTCTTAGGTAGGTCAAAAATAACTCTTCATCAAACTTTGATCTTGGTATAACTATTACAATTAGTGTTGTGAGGAGATCAATCATGGGTTGGGATATGAGTGTGAGATCTTTTCCAAGTTCAACTTTCAAAAAAAGAGAAAAAAATGAAAAAAAATTGCATTATATTATTATGTCATTGGAAGAAGTTTTGTGGTCTGTAAATATATCATCTTCTCACCCCCTTCAAATTTTCTTTCTCTTTTGTGTCATTCTACACAAAATCATTCCCTTGTAAATATGTGTTTTCATTTCCTTCCATGTTTCATTTCAAAAAAATGTGCATTGTTTTTTCTATAGTAGTGTTTTACCCCCCTTTTCCTATCTTTTGGATATCATCTTGCTACCATCCCATAGCCATAGAAAAACCCCTAAAAATATCTCTTGATTATTGTGCACTTTGGATAGGTATTGGAAGTTGAGAGCTCTTTAAAACTCTAAGATTTTCACTTTTGGTTGGTGAAAGTGTGAACCTCCACAAATGAATTTTATCATCTTGAGAGGTGTGAGTTTTGAGTGTCCACATTTTCCATTTCTAAATTTGAGCATGAAAAAAATAGTTGTTTTTGGAGCATTGTTTATGTAAAAATTTGAGGTGTAATTCAATATAGATGAGTGAAATAGTCTAAACCTCCCCTGATTGGGGATTTTTTTTTAATATTTGTTGGTGAGTGAAAATGATTTTTCATGTTTTTATATTTGTTCAACATGAGTAAATGGACAAGACTAAGTTTGGTAGAGTTTATGTTATTAATATTTTCATGAATTATTATATATCCCCTGATTTTATATGAAATGTGCATAATTTGTGTGAAATATTAATGTTTTACTACTAAGTATAATTTTTGAGCATTTTTAGAAGTAGTCCAATTGAGTTAGTTTACTATTTTATTTATAACTCTCACCATAATAATCCAAATTGTGTGGTTATTATTTTTTAGGATTCTTAATTCAATATAAAACATTTCATTAGAAGGGATAATGGGTCAATTCTTCCATTTGAAGGCTCATATGGACCACACAAGAGGGCCTATAGAATCCGTGAAGAAACTGGATCAGCCATGAAGATTGAATTACTAGGCTCAATATAGAAGTTCAAATTCATTCATTTTCATCAATGGTTCTGGGTACAATGTATTGAGTCTTGGATAAAAATTTCATGGCCTAAATCCAATTACATGGGGCCCAACTGATTCATTTAAACTCAGCCCACCATTCTGGTCGAGAATTAAAATCAGTAGAGTATTTATGACATGTCTCCTGATATAGTCATCAAATCAAGATAATATTTTTCAGTGTAAAATAGGAGATATAGGTGGAATACTTTTTTGAAGAAAGAATTCAGATTTGAAGGCATATTTCTATTCCAAAATCCATTCACATTTTGGCCATCGAAAAAATATGGATTGCAATGGACAATTTAACTTTGTTTAATAAAACTACCATAAATTTGGATCCATCTATCTAAATGACACCAACTTTTTAGAGAAGTAGGAAAACATTATTACCTACAACTTTTAAGAAGGATATACCTCGAGATCCGGCTATTTGGAGGTCCAAATAGTCGATCCAAGTGGAAGGACATATTGGGAATGCCAACAGTCCACTTCCTTGGGCTATAATACATCCCCATCCTCTCCTTCAAAAGAGTTGGCATTTAAGAAGATAGTATCACATATTGGCATGAAAAAAATCCTTTCCAAAGTCTTGTTATGACCTGACATACTAAATTTTTTACTTGAGATACCTTTCCTCCTCTCTTTGTTTTCATTTACTTTTGTGTTCTTCATTTTTGTAATCTTGGAAGTCTCTTTGTTTGTAATTCTGTTTAAATGAAAGTTTATTATTCAATATATATTATTATCATCCAACTTATGTAGTTTAATATTAATGTTCTTAAAATAGTTTAAATATAGTTTAATCCCCTTCCCTTCTTTTTCTTTCTCATTCAATCTAAAGTTCATTTTTTATTCTCATCATCGTTCGTGTGTGTATGTTCGACGCAAAACTCTTTTCTTATCCATTTATTTTTCTTATATTCTTAATTTATCATCATAATCATTATAAAAAGATTACTAATCATTTCAATAGATGAATAAATCTCTCATTGGGGTGAGTTATAATTTAGGTATGTTAAGTGATTGAGATCTTTTTCTCGATGAATATTCTTCAAATTAACATTGTGTATGTTGAACTTAGCATGACATGGATTAATGAATTGTTTTGTTTAATATATGGATTCTATGGATTATTGGAACCATAAATACACTACCAAAATCAAGTACTAATTAATATTAAAATCCCATTTAAGTTAAGGCTTGTATTAAAGCTTTAGCACTTAGGAATTCCAATCAACGTCAACTTGTGACATGGGTGTTAATTTAATGCAATATAAAGAAAAGATCAAGGATATCACAAGCTTAACTACCTAATGATTAGCTCACCCCAATATTTATCAATTTGTTAAATAAAAAATCATCCATAAATTATTTCATAAGCTCTGCAAACAAACCCCCCAATTAGAATACAATTAACTAAAAACAACTGACTATAAAAAAGTATCATAGCTGGGGATTCGACCCGAGTGCTGTTATAAACATTAGCAGAGCACCTAAACATTGACTAGTAGATAGGTGACAATCGACCGTGCTTTCAACCTTCCCAGGTACACACTAATCCTATAGAAAAGTGTCACACATCATGTGATAGGGTTCACACACCATGTGATATTTAACCTTCCATGAAAACTCTACCACCGCACAGGGGGGTCCCACACAGTGTGTAACACCAGAATACCCTTCTTGTTATATGGGAATTCATAGGACCATTGGTTATTCATCCTCATATGATAGTGCTGACATCACCTTTGGTTCTTCCATTGATCTCAATAGTAAGTATGAATCTAGTCTGGACGAGACTTTCCATGGCCTCTTACCAGAATCTGGACTTCAAAACCACTCGAAAAATGCCTGGATGTTTTGTTTGTATATATTCCATCAAAATTTAGTGAATATGAATCATTGTACTAATCCAAATAAAAATTAAACATTATCGTAGCTCAATCATGTCATCGATCCAAACCCATATCTGTGATAACAATTCATTTCTCCAAGAAAATGGTGTTTAATGACTGTTTATTTGGTATTTTACAAACCGCAGACCAAAGGAATTTCCCCTACAAATGAAAAATATTGGGAGAAATCCAAGAAACATGAAAAATAGGAAAAAACCATAGCTATGTTTGGTTGGATTCTATCTGTTTCCATTAGAATGAAAAATGAGGATCCAAATTAAATAAACAATTATCCCAATAATCACTACATATAATCTCATACCCATAGTACAACCTATCCAAGAATAAATCTATTGGTCGATTGATTTGTGTTCATCATAAAATAAATAAATGGTCAAAATCAAAATAAAACAAGCATCCTACCGCTATTTGATCAATCACTGCTAAAGAATAATTCGGTGTCATTATCATTGGTGAAATCATCGAGTTCCTTCGTACACCGATTAATGATCCATGATCCGATCACCACTCACCAAATGAAGCTCCTCCAATGCTCTCTCAAAAATCACTAGGGTTATGTGAAAAACCCTAGTATTTTTCTATAGCAGCGTATATATATATAAAAACAATCAATTCATGGAAATTAATTCAATAAATTAATTTATTCAATTAATATATTTTAAATATATACCCACAACCATGACCAACACGAACATCCAATGTGCTCCAAGGTTATCTTGTGCTTAGGGTAAAACCCATGCTCTGATCTCAAAAAAACCTTAGATTTATGATTCATTCCTCTACTTAGAAGTTATTCCCATTTTTTAAGAAAACCATCTGTGCATGCATTAAATATATTTAATATATTTCAAAAAATAATTCTAGGCTTACCAGCCCTTGGAATATCATGCCATCTACATGTATAGTTCCAAAAATAATCCATACAATATTCCAAAATTATACATGGAAAAATTGGAGTTATTATATTCTCCTAAACTTAGGGATTTATGTCCCAAAAATCCAAAACAAAAGGCTACATAGAGAGATGTGGTTACTGAGCACACATTTGTGTCTCTCACTCATAGGTTATCTACTGAAGATTCTCGTGTTACAACCTGACACACACTGAATGAATTGAGAACCCACAAAGGATCCTCTCATACTAATCCTCAATCTCCACCAAGTACTCAGCAAAGGTAGCTCCCTCCTTGATGTCTAAATCTCCCTATTCAATAACATGAAACCGTTCATGCACATACCTCCTCAGTTGTGATATGTGAAAGAAATCGTGTGCTCGGTTGAACTATGATGGTAGAGTTAAATCATACACTGCCTCACCAACTCTACATAGTATCTATAAATGTCCAATGAATCTTGGAGATAACTTGCTGACCCGACCAAATCTCTAAAATCAACATCGAGGTGATACCCTCAGGAACACATGGTCTCCCTCCTCAAACTTCAAAGGCCTATATCATTGGTTTGTATTAGAATTATAGAGACTTTATGTAGTCATCATCCACTCCTGGATAATCTATATCTTCTCTGTAGTAACTCACACCAACTCTAGATCCATAAGTGTTGACTCTCTTAGGTTGATCCGACATAGTGGAGACTTGGAGGGTCGCCCATACAAGGCATCGAATTTTTCCATACCAATGGTGGAATGGTAGCTATTTTTGTACACAAACTCCACCAATTACAGGTGATACTACCAACTACCAAAAAAGTATAACATGAAATCCTGGAGCATGTCCTCCAAGATCTGAATGGTCCACTTAGCCTAGCCCTCTGTCTGGAGGTAGAAAGACATGCTTAGATGAAACTGAGTCCCAACAGCTTCCTATAATAGCTTCCATAACTGATATGTTAAGTGATCATCACAGTCAAAAATTATCATCGTGGGAACTGTATGGAGTTAGACTATCACCTTCATGTTGAGGCATCCTAAGTACCCTACTGAACTCTTCTCTCGAATTTCTTGGTACTGAGATGACTTGGTGAGTCAGTCTATAATAAACTAGATGTAATATTGACCCTTTTATTTATGTGGTAAACCCATAATAAAGTCCAGTGATATCTCATCCCACTTACACTCCGGAACCTCAAGTGGTTGAGCTAAACCCACTGGAACCTGGAGCTCAACTTTAACTTACCAACAAGTAAGGAATCGAGTGACAAACTATGAAACTCATTTCTCTATCCCTAGCCACCAAAAATGATGTCAGAGGTCCTGGTAAATATTTTCCACACCGATATATACCAAAAAAATGAGATGTATAAAACTATCTTAGAACCAACTCCCTCAATTTCAATGGTATCATTTTCTATCTTTTGAAAACAATTACATTCTCCCCACCTTCAAAAAATTCATCAGAAGCATGTCTAGTGGATATCTAAGTACATAGGGTCTCATAGTCGGCATCCCCAAGTTGTTCCTCCCTGAATCATTATAAAAGTGGTTGGATAAAAACCATTGATAGTATGTAAGATTTTCCATCCCCATCAACCAAGGATAACTGCAATGAGGACAACTACTATGATGCCTCGCTCACCAACAGTGAATAAGATCTCTTTTTGAGAGCATCTACTACCATGATCCCCTTCCTCTGAGTATAAACAATCCAAAAATCATAATCCTAGAGGAACTCTAACCATATCCTCTATCTCAAGTTAATATTATTCAGAGAGAAGATATACTTGAGACTTATGTGGATATAATAGATGATAAACTACTCTCCTATCAGGTAGTTTTACCAAATATTTAGTGCAAAGACTACCATTTCATACTAAAGATCATGGTTCATGTTGTTCTTATAATATGGTCTCAACTGAAGTGAACCATATGCAATCACCACTTGTATCTGCATCAGAACAAAACCAATCCTAATCCACGACGAATCACAGAACACTATGTACTCAACACCCTCCTCTGGAAATATCAATATGGGAGTGCTCATCAATCTTTTCCTCAACTCCTGAAAAAATTATTAGAACCACACTTCCCACATGAGAGGCTGCCCATTTTAGGTAAAATAATCCAAGGGAGATAATATCATAGAGAAATCAGGTATGAATCTCCAGTATTATCCTTACAACCTAAGGAATATACAAACCTCTGTCACTCTCTTGAGTGGCTCCTAAGATATCACTGCCTCAACCTTTATTGGGTCCACTTCCATGCCATCGGGTGAGATAACATGTCCCAAAAAGTGGAGCTCTTGAATCTAGAACTGAAACTTTGATATCTTCTTGTAAACCTGGTTCTCTTAGAGTACATTCAGAACCATCATCAAGTGTCTCATGTACTCCACCTCAGATATCGATTACAATAGTTTATCATCAATTAAGACTATTAGGAACAGGTCTAAGAAAGGCTAAATGATTTGTTTCATGAGTCCCATTAAAAATTCTAGGGGATTATTCATGCCAAAGGGTATCACCATGTACTCATAGTGACAATAGAAATATCAAGAATTCATCTTCAGTATATCGTCATCTTATACTTGCAATTGGTGATAGCCTGATATGAGGTCAATCTTCAAGAACCATCATTCCCATCTCAACTGATCAAAGTTTTCATAGATCCTTGACATCAAATACATATTCTTTATGATTACCTTATTTATGTGACATTAATCTACACACAACCTAAAAATCTAATCTGACTTCTTGGAAAATAATAATGGGTTTTCCCATGGTCGAACACTGGTTTTGAAAAATACTTTCCTCTACAAGTCCTCCAAATGAAACTTCATCTCATGAAGCTCTCTGGGATCCATCTGATATGTTGGAATTGATATCAGGGTCATATCGGGGTTTAAATAAATGTAGAAGTCTATCTCTCAGCTGGGACGTAAGCCTGGAACATCCTTAGAAAAGACTTCCTCATACTCCACCACTGTTGGTAACTAAAACCTCATATCATTCACTGCCCCAAAGTTCATGCAAGACAACTGATGAGTAATTGGTTGTACCCTCCTATAAATGAGTCCATATTGATCTATCTGAGTTTCCTTTTCATCCAAATTGTAAAACCTAGTCCCATCACTATGAACACACCACATCATTTTCCTAAAATAGTCTATATAGGCATGAATTGTAAACAACTATTACATACCTAAAATAACATTTTAAGGCCTCATCGCTACTATAAAGATATCATAAACAAAACTCTTACCTCCAAGAGTTAGGTCACACTATCAGAACAAGTGTTTGATCACTGAGTTGCCTCCAATAGGTTCCTCTAAGTGTAAGGGTCGAGTAAAAGGCTCAACCAGAATCTCTAAGTGTAAAATCAGATAAGTTTTAGTAAAGGAATGACTCACACATATGTATAATAGTATTTTATATAATGTATAAAAGTCATAGATCATACCTTATATCATCCCTAGATCCTCTAGGTTAAAATCCTCGACCACTTACAGCTTCCCTCATCCCTATCTCCCAGATCCCTGAGCCTGGTGTAGACCACCTGGGGGTGGCGGTGGTAATAATCCAAAACGAATACCACCTATAGCTTCTCTCCCAACTCCTCTTTTAGGTCCTCCACCATTCTAAACTGCCTACTCCTGCCGCTAGATCTACCTAGGTGTCCCATCCACTATCTCCCTAGAAACCATATGGTGGGTTGGACAATTTCACATGAGATGTCCTATACCATCACAAGAGTAGTACTTCCTCTCTCTAAGATGACTAGATCCATCATGTGATCCCTAAACCTTAGAACCTATATCCTCAAATATTCTCCTGAAATTTCTCACATTTCCAAGTCACTGAATCCGATGTTGGATACTTTTTTATGGTGAATCAGAACTTGTGTTCCCACTACCGACACCGACTATCTATGTATACTCATTTAAGAAACTCTTGACCACCAAATCATGATCTAGAACCACAATATAGGTCAGGATTCATAGAGGTATCACACTATCTTGGATGTATCTATGATTTTCTCTCTAAAACGTTCATGTCTAAAAGAACAGATCATGAACCATATCCATTAAGTACCGAGAGAGATTAGTGAAACTTAATGAATAATCATCCATAGTCTTACTGAACTGCAAAATATGTAGAAGATCCTAAATTCACACAACCTCAACATAGCTTTAGAAAACTTCTATTTTGAAAGGTGATCAAAATCTGACCATGAAAGAGTCACCTCATTATATAACTTGGTCACTAATCCCCACCATCACCCTATAGATCCATGGAGAAGGCTCACTGCCAGTACCATCATCCAATCTACAGATGTCCTGACTAGATGGAAAACCCACATCACCTCCCCAATACATTCCTTAGCTACCTATGGGGCGGCCTCACCTCGAAACCTGATGGGTTGCTGTCACTAAAACTCATGAATCACACTCATACTACACACCTTATCTGCTACTACTGTTAGTACCATCTGATATTCAACAGGTGGTGGTATAAATGGTTCACTACCTAGAGGTAACACCTTCTAAATAGGTCCTCATATCGAAGCCTCATCAGATAGGGGATTATCCTCATGATCAACCTGTTGAATCCTATCTGGAAAAAATCATGGAGGAATCCTAAAATAGATAATATGTTCCATGGTCAATGAAAATATCTGGAGAGATGACTCAAGGACATGGAAACCACAACCCATTTCTATATGATGCATGTACTAATTTTTTTCCTACAACTAGTGTCTACATGTACCGATTCGAAAGGCAGGAAATCAAAGTCCTGGTGTATGGATACGTTGGATATTGAACCAACACTAGAGTACCTAACCTAAAATATGAACTTGAAAGACATAACATTGTTGCCCCAAACCAATTTCACATACTTTGGTCCCAAGGTGGAACTGACTCCTCTCATACTAGTCTATCACAACCCATCCCAATGGGGACCATGTCAGGACTACGCCAAGCCCATCTCCAATAGGCCAAGGGACAGAGACTAGTGCTGTGTAGGAATATCACTCATAAGGGATGGATTATCATAAATTACATGTACACACTCACATATCTCCAAGACCATACGATAATTAAATGTAAAAAAACTAGTAAACAATGCATGCATATATCTAAATCCCACCATTAAATTACAACAACAAGTACTATAAAGTTTAAGGAAAAAATATAATCCCACTATAAATACACTGAACACAAGTCCAACATAAAAGAATAAAAGGGGAATATTATAAATGTAATTGTAGGAAAACACCTCAGTATATCTAGATCACTAAGATCCACCTAGTCCTAGTCTCTTTAGGATTTCATCAAAATGTCGATCATAAGCATAAGACATGACACCTACAGAAAAATCTCATGCTGGGGTGCATATAATAACACCCAATAGGACACCCTAAAATATTTAAGCATATAACATCAAGAATAACAGTCATATCATCATAGGTATATGTTTACAACACATATAACAATGATATACAAATATACTCAACAAAGACACATAGTCTCAAGGTAAAGTCACAACTGTAATTCCATCATAGGATTCCTACTCAAATGTTACACTTAACACTCATTAGGGAGAACACATTCCTAAAGTTAAATAGTACTGATGGCATCTATCCATGATGCCATGATTATTAGGTATCTCCATAAAAATTACATGATGGATGTTTGAAGATAACGATACATAGATTAGGATCATACCTAATGCCATGGGGTATACCAAAAACTTGATTTAGAATAACCCACTAAGTAGAGGATCAACACCCACATAGTTTTGGTCACGATGATACCAAGAACTCCACCTAAAGAAAAGATGATGATAGTGGATATAACTATGATCCTCACATAAGGATTCCAAAAAATCTATCCAAGAATAAAGTCCCTCTAAAGGGATTACCAACTTATATATAGGACTTGATTCCATAATAACCCTCAAGGAATGGATAAATGTAACATACCCTAAAAAAATTACAATATAACGAGGAAAAGGGATCTGAGTTATCTTGGATGGAGTAAATGACATGTACTAGTGGTACATGATGTGTTCCTCTAGAACTAGGTATTACCCATGTATCACAGCCTATGCTCATATCTGTGTCTGAGTACATGAAATTTTCAAGCCCATATAATCTTGATAGTTTCTATGTCCATTTGTCCATGATAGTGTATGGCTAGTCATGACCATTCTCATGCCTATGTACCTTCCCAAGTACACGCCGATCTACCCAGTAAGGGTCACATGCCATGTGACAGGGGTTACACATCGTGTGATATTTAACTTTCCATGGAAACCCGAGTGCAACATAGGGTTTCTCACATGGTGTGTAACATCAAAATAAATTTCATGTTCTTTAGGAATTCATATAACTATAGGTTATTTATCTAAGTAAACCCATGCCACCATTGCCTCTTCTTCCACCATCGATCTCACTGGTGAGGATTTGGTCTGGATGAGCCTTGTCATCACCACTTTCTAGAATCCGACCTTCGAAACTGCTCGAGAAATTCCTGGATGCACCATCCATAGCCACTCCATCTAACTAAAATTAATATAAATCATAAAAAAGATCCATATCCATCATAAACATCATTGTATCTTGATATCATCATCAATCCAAACTTGGATCTACAATAACAATCCATTTTTCCAAGAAATGGGTGTGAAATAATTTTTTATCCAGTATTTGTTGAACCACATGCCAAAGGAATTGCCCACAATGAATGAAAAAAGGATAGAGAAATATAAGAAACATATAAAAGTGGAAATAACCTTGTCTATGTTTAGTTTGACTCAATCCATTTCCATTAGAATGGAAAACGAAGATCCAAATTAAACAAAAAATTCTCCCAATAATCCCTTTAGATAATCACATATCCACAGTATGACCGATCTGTGAATCAATCTATTGGTCGATTGATTTTTTTCAACATAGAATAAATAAGTAGTGAAAAAAAAATTCCTACCTTGATTTGGATCAATCACTAGATAATAACTATTTTTTGTTGTTTTCATTTGCGAGATCCTTGAGTTTTGTCACACACCGATCGATGATCTATGATCTGGTTGTCACTCGCTAACAAAAGCTCCCCCAAAGCTCTCTCACAAATCTCCAGGGTTATGTGGATAACCCTAGGATTTATATATAGTATATTATATATATAAAAAGTTCTAGGTCATAAAAATTAACTGAATATATTAATTTATTCAATTTATTTATTTTAAATGTCTTCCCATGACTGCGCCCAACCTGATTTTCTGACGTGCTCTAAGGTTATGTCATGCCAAGGTTAAAACCCATGATATTATCTCAATGATGACCTCATATTTTTGATCCATGCATCCATTTATATGTTATTCTACTTATTCAGGAAAGCTACATAAGAATTCATTAAATGTATTAAATATATTTCAAAATTTAATTATGGGAACATCGAGCCTCAGAATCTCATGTCATATCCATGTCTAGCTCTAAAAATAATCCATATAATATTCCAAAAAAATAAAATAAAAAATCAGAGTTGTTGAAATATTGGCACTTCATTTAGTATTATGACCTACCTAATGTATATCTTGTAAAGTCGTTCACAAAATAAATCTTCTTTAATGAAAATAAAATGTTCTGACATTTTAAAGTGATTCACTACAACCCAAATATCATTTTGTCCTTTAGATGTCTTGGGGAGTCCTATAAGAAAATACATCATGATTTCTAACTATTTATATACTAGTTTTTGTAATGTTTGTATCATTCCCTTAATATTTGGTTTCTAAGCCTTAACTTATTGACACACCAAACATCAAGTTACATATTTTTCAATCCCCCCCCCCTTTATGTTATCCCAAAAGAAGTTTTTATTTAGATCTTCATACATATTCATGATTCCTCGATGGATAGAAAAGGATGAGATATGTGGATCACCCAAAAGTTCCCTTTTAGTTATATTATTTAGGGAATATATATTTGGGTTCCAAACCTTATAAATCCATCTCTATCAAATTTGAACTTTGAATATTTGTTGTCTTCTTCTATAGATCCACAACATCTTTATGTGATTCTTTGATCTTCATGTGGATGGATAATTAATAATTAATTAGTGAAATATAATATTTATCCCCTTCCCTTATGATTTCAATATTTATCCCTAAAAAATAAGTGAGTATTGGTTTTATTCAACCCTCATTATGGATAAAAAAGCATAATATTTCTCGCTAAGAGAATTAGGCACCTTATTTTCCTTCCCCAGATGATAATTCATTGAGAAGGCATAGTCTTTGATCAATTACAACCATTTAATTTAGATAACGTTTAACTCCTTCTATTATAATAAGTATTTCAAACTCTTGATGTCATTATACATATTACACTTCTCACCATAAAGATAATACCACCAAATATTTAATGAAATATCACTGCTTCAAGCTCTAAATTATGTGTTAGGAATTTTTTTTCATGAGTTTTTAATTGATGTGAGGCATATAAAATTACCATATCATTATATATGAGGATTTATACCAATTAGTTCTTTATAAAATCATTATATATTTCAAACCCTTACCCACTATGTGGAAATGTAAGTATAAGTGCAATGAGCAACCTATTCATTATTTCCTGAATTTTTTTTTCATATTCCTTTGTCCAAAGGAACATAATTCTATTCTATGATAAAATGGTTAATAACTTTGATAGCCATGATAAATTTCTCAAAAATCATAGATAATATTCAACTAACTCAATAAAAGTATGGATCTCAGTTACTGTGGTTGGTTTGTTCCATTTTTCAATAACTTCCTTCCTTGGAAGATCAATAAATATTTCCTTACTTATGATTACATGAAATAAGAATGATATAGTCAATAATAATAATTCACACTTTCTAAATTTTCCATAAAATTTATCATTTTTTAAGGTCTTGAATGGAATCCAAAAATTATATTCATGTAATTTCTTGATCTTGGAATATATGAGATTATATTCATTGAAGAAAAGTTTTAATTGAACAAGGTAGTCTATAATACTCTATTCATTATATCCATGATGATGGTGGGAGAATTTTTAAGTTTTAATGGAATCACTATAAAGTATTATTGTCCATACATCATTCATAAATTTTTCTTGGAAATATCCTTCATTTTGACCCTTAATTGATGATATTAATTTCAAAAGTCAGTCTTTGAGAAGTATTTGTCTCCTTTTAGTTGATTGAATGTATCATCAATATGAGGTAGAGTATAATTTTTATTCATCATGATTTTATTATGCTTATGGTAATATATGAAAATATGAATTGATCTATCATTATTTTTGACAAATATATCTAATTTACATCAAGGTAAATCACATGAGTGTATGAATCCCTTTTCCATATTCTTATGAAGAATATTGTTTAATTATTTAAACTCAACATGGACTATTCTATAAGTACTATTTGAGATAGTCATGGAGCTAGTTACAAGTTTAATTCAAAACTTGACCTCATTCTCTAAGGGAAGACTAGGAAGTTCATCTAAAAATATATCATTATATTCCTTCACAATAGGCATGTTCTTAATGTTGACGTCCTCCCAGATCATTTGAGCTTGAAAACCATCATTGTTGGGTATGAAGACTTATATTTTAGAATTTTATTAAAAATTTATTTTAGTATTAACGTTATCTTGATATTTTATAATAGGATTATTTGGGACATGAAACAATATTTCTTTATCCAAACAATTTATATGGTTTCTATATCGTGAAGGCCAATCCATAACCATTATTATGACAAATTAAATAAAGGGAAGAAGAAATATACTTGTATAATGTATCTTTCCACTAAGTTTTACTGGATAAGAGTTATATATCTTAGACACAATCATTGTGATGTTATGTGTTTTAATAGATAGTTCAATATCGAATGCTTGTGGTGGTGAATCAATATTCTTATAAAACTTCCATGATATGAAAGAATTGAGAGAACTAGAATCAAATAAATAATTTACAGCTCTAGAGTGGAGAATGAGTGTACCTTGAATCACTATACTATCATGATCCACTTTAACGGTAGTGATAGCATACAATATTACTTATACCCTTTTCTTGGTAGGTTATTAGTGCCTATTATATTCATTATCTCTAGGGTTATGGAATTTATTTACGTAATGACCAAACAATTTGAATTTGAATCATTGATGTTTTAGTGACACTTTTAGTTGGGAAATTATTTTCTAATGTTTCATTGACTATCTTATTCATAACATTGAGAAAATGGATAGATTTATGGACAATATTTCCACACATGAAACACATGTTCTTTAGAGGAAATTACTTGAGTGCTTCCTCCCACATTTTTTACTTTTTGGCAGTTGGAACTTCATTCCCCTATTTTACTTATCGTCAGAGATTCCATGATACGCTAATTTCCTTTTTCTCTCTCTAGAATAATGAGAGTGACCAGTTTCTATCTCCATATTAAGCTCATATCAAACAATCTATCTATATAATGAGATGTCTCTTATGGATAATTACATTTGAATACATAGATTTAAGCCTCAAATGAAATGATTGATTTTATTTTCATGCTCAAAGATAAAACCAAAGGCATACCTTATGATCCTCATGAAGTTTTCTTCATAAGTGTTAATGGATTCATCAACAATTTTTTTTAAATATAAGAATTATCTCTCTATCTTCATATGAAGAGTTCAAGGAAAATACTTGGTGAAGAATACTTTCCTGAACACCTTTTGTTTCCTAGAGTCCACTTCCTCATTTTTTGTTGTATTCTTAATAGGATCCCACCATTGGTCATCCCTACATTTAAAATGATAAAAAAATAGAAAAACCTTTTATTTTTTTGAGCATTGGATACAAAAATTACCTTTTCCATTATATTAATCCATTTATCAGTAATAAGTGGATTGGAAGAGTTACTGAAGGAGTTTGGACACTACCTCATGAAATATGTAATAACTTTTTTTTATGAGGAATGGATCCATTAAAATTTTAGTCTAAATATTTTTGTTGGACCTATTATGGATGCCCAATGAGTTCATGAATGTTTCAAAGGTGTTTGGGGATTTTTTGAATCTTGGAACCCTAAACGGTGGAGAAAAATCACTAGGTCACATGGTTATTTAAGACCATGCGGCCCAGCTTGCACGGTTTCCACTAACCGTATTGTGTATTTCAAAGAGATGAGTAACATACATGGATTAACTGAACCATGTGCCTAGGTTTCCACACCTGTGTGGGTTGTCTACAACTTTTCAACAGATCCATGTAGCATGGTTAGAACACAGTTTCTCAAACCGTGCAGCCTAACCATGCCAGTACCATCTTGAGGCTGTGGGTGGCACATGGTTGGTGCATGTTTTGGCCAACCGTGCATCCAAACAATGCAACCCTACAACTTTTGATTTTTTTTCATTTTCCCCTTAAAATCCTAATTAACTCGCCCATATTCTCATTTTCTCCTCCAAAAAACATAATGAGATCCCTTATTCATGTTGGAGCTCCCAAGCCTCATCTTCATAGGTTTTTATCATGTTTCATCATATAATCTTGTATTTGAGAACTGTTAATCTCATTAGTTTCTCTTGGTAATCTCTTTAATCCTTAGTCTCATTTTTGTGTTCTATATCTTATCAACTGTGCTATTTTGGTGCGAGCTCATATGCCCTATTTTATCAATTCATTGATACGTTCTTCCATTTTCTTCTAATCTAGGACAAACTAAGGGTTGATACGGGATGAGGAGTGTTCTATAGGCACAAGGTAGGTGTTTTATGACTTATCACTCAAGGTATTTATTTTTTATAAATGGTTGTCTTTGTGTCCACACTGGTTTCACTAGGAGAAGCTTATTAAATTCATATTCCATGCTTATAATCATTATGCTTGTATTCTAGAGCCCTTTCAATATATGTTAATCACATCATTGGGGGTTATGACCTCAACTCCATCCACATCAAGTAGGGTGATCCCTTAATTACACCTTTAGTGGTTTGTTATGACTATACGAGCCACCGTTTAGGTGTTCTATGAATTAGCATTAATAATGGTAAGTGCTCTTATATAATTAATTGACCAATAATTTTTAATGGATAAAACATGTATTGTTATCACATAACCCTTCAAAGTTAAGTGTTCCAATTAATTAATGAAACTTTTAAATATAAATGGAAATTATATATATATATATATATATATATATCAATTTTCCTAATTAAATGTAATTGAATACTAATTTGTTGCATTTTATTAACCCTCTTGTCATGATTATAAAAGGTAAAGGAATAAACCTAATAATTGAATAATGTATGAAAGTAATAAATGGTTGAATGTCCTATTAGCCTTGTCACCTAGTATGGAAGTTAATGGACTGAACCTTTGGAATTATCAAAAGGCATGAGTATTATATGGCCTAAATTAAAGAATGAATTATGTATAAGTTGACTATTTCATATTGACCTTTTATTATTTATAAGAGTGGTGAAACTTGAGTCTGCCTTGGATTCCTAAGGGAATTCATTGAGCACTCAGAGGATGTCATCTTGATTCAAGGAGTCAGTTTCCAAGGGAGATATCCACCTTGTAACATGGTATTTTTATACAAGTGGATACTCAGAATGATGTTATAATATCCCTTCATTCATTTTTATTGATTTTTTGACAACCCACCTTTCAAGGGATGAGGTAGAATCCTTACAAGTCCCATAGGCTCAAAGATTACATGGCCCATAGGCTTAGGAGATTACATGACCAGAAGGTCTTAGGGAATTCAACCATACAATCTACAAGGAACTGCCCCTCCCTAGAATCTGTATCATGATAGTATCTCTCTACCTTCGCATGTCCATCTAGCTAGGCTTCCCATGAAAGCACAGTCTGGTACTGATGGAATATCCCTCCTTTAAAGGGATGAGGTGGAACCCTCGCTATCTTATAGATATTATAATTTCTTGGATACACTCCTTAGATCTAGCTTGATGTATTCAGAAATGTAGCGCCATGGATTCACCCCATCGATCTCATTCATTCTTATCCCATGATTAACTTGGATAAGATCCTTAGATACGGTTAGAATCATTTATAGTGGAATTAATTGGGCGATTCCCATTTTATTACACTCATACCCCTCTATTTCCAAGCTCCATGTTATTAAAATGAGTTGGATCAACCCTTAAGGCCAAGGATTCCTTGGTTATTTACATGGATCCTCTTCATTATTATCAACATTATAGGATTCCTTGGTTATACCTTGGATCCTATTACATTATCTCCATTATATACTATATGGTTGACACTTATTATAAACCAAAACAAAAATAATTAAATTGTCACGAACCAGGCCGGGTCGTCATCCGACCTGGTGCCTGAACCGGTCCGCAACATGGCTAGATGGGCGTTCTCGATCCCCATGGGCTGGAAACTAGTGTCGGGAACCACAATGCGGAATTCGGGAATAATTTATCCCAGAAAAGACAGATAAAAAATCGACATAAACTAAGAAAAGTAGCTAAAAACTTGCAATTGAAAATAGGACAAGAATGGAAAGTTAAACATACCTCCAAGTGACCTCGTGGGTCACCACCAAACATAGAAATAAGCATAATGCAAGGGAGATTCAAAACAAGAACCTGAAATTAAAAATATAAAGTAGGTGAGATCACCGAGATGATCAGTAGGAAAGCCAAAATACAACAATGCCCTATGCCACTGACTTTAATAAGAAATCCAAATCATGCCAGTTTGAAAATAAGGCATAATAAAATAAAGTTGTTCACTCTTTAAATTCAAATAACAAGCTTTCATTTCCAAGAAAAACATTTATCTTCCCTTTTAAAAAAACTTTTTTGAGCATGCATTAACATTTCAAAATTTAAGGAGACCAATTTAGACTCAAATATGGTTTTCACAAAAGAGGGAATAATCATGAAATAGTTGAATTTAAAATCGTGTCACAAGCACCTTGGGAAGTCCCTAAGCAGCTAGTGTTAGTTGGGGACCTAGGATCTTCATTTCTCAGTGAAATGTGGCTTAGAAGACCACGACCCTCAGAAAACGTGACTTAGAAGACCACGACTCTCAGAAAACGTGACTTATAAGGCCAAGAACCTCCGTCATTCATATGTTTAGTTAGTGTTGCAATTGTAAAAACCTATAGTGAAACCGAGTCAAGTCACCTCTGGAACACTAGCCCAAAAGTCCTATTCACCCACCTAGATACCCAGGTTTCCCATTGTGCTCTATTTCAAGTGGTGGTGAGTTTTCATAAAACTAACATACATGAACACATATTTCTCTTTATTAAAAAACACACTCACCCTCTCACCACCGATCTCCCCCCTTGGGCTCATCCCCTTCTTTCTATCCGTCACACAAAAATGAACATGCCTCTTTACTAGGCACATATCACAAACCACACATAAACACTTACATCACATTTCTTAAACTAGGGGAATGTCTCAAGTGGGGTTTTCCATTTTCGCAAACCAAACTCAAAGTTCCAAACGAGCCTCATCACTTTACAAGGAGTTTTTATAATTTTAGAACACATGAAGGCAATGTATTTTTAAAACAAACATAAAACCACACTTACAATGAAGAAATAATTTTTAGGAAATCATATCATCTTTTAATACTATGTTCACACCAAAAACCATTTTCAAAATCACTTTGGAATCCCTTCGAAAGTCAAACATGTCGTTGCACTTTCATAATAAATTCAAACAGAAGACCACACACTTTTTAGAAATATCCATTTCATGTTCAAATACACAGGAGACCACTTTTTAATAACCATAACCATATATATGTATAGTGCATATTAATTTCATATAAAACAAAAGAAATAATTATAAGGAAACATCAAGCAAAATTGGAAACTCTAATTAAAGGTAAAGGCATAGGGAACCTAACTCAAATCACGCAGCTTCTAACAAAGGAATCCCGAGACCACTTCGCATACATGCATATACATTTTCATGCTTACACATATACACATGAATTTTTTTCTGATGACTCAAACATCAAAGGCAGGGAACCCTCACTAAACATATAATTAAATAAAATGATTAAACACTTAAACATTTTATAAAACATATAAAAATAGCACATCAAAAGTTTACACCCAAAACACACTAAAAAAATCCTTTCTAAAACCAGACGCACCAAGATGAAACACTAAAACACTAACTTTAGCCTACACAAATTTTAATAGATGAACTTCATAGTTAAAAAAACACTGATAAACAATTCAGCATGGGTTTTCACAAAATCAAAACATTCATATTAAATAAACACACTACTAAACACATCGAAATCATATTAAACCTTAAGTGAAACTATATTCACACCAAGAAAACTAATCAATGATTATACTAAATTAATTCAATAAGAAAATTAATTCATCAAAAAACACTGAAAACACATACCTTCGGTATCGAAACTTTGAAAACACGGTGCACAAACTTCGCCGCATGACAACCACACCACAAACAACACAATTAATACTTAAAAACAAGAAATAGGATCAATGCCACAATAAATGAACCAAAAGCCAAACCAAAACCCTAACCACGGAATAATGAAATTGAAAGAATGAACAACTGAGGCATAACACACCTATAAAAATGGTGTAAATATACTACTAGGCAAGGGGAAGACCATCGGAGGTGCACCACACTGGAAAATTAGCCGGAAAAGAGGACAGTGTGGCTGTGCAAAAGGGAAAAAGGCAGTGAGGTGGCTGAGAGGAGGCCACACGCGTGGGTAAGGAGGCCGAAGAGGCACCTCCAGACAGGAGGATCATTTTAGGGTAGTAGGGAGCGGGCTTGGGTTTGAGTGCAGGGTGCCATTCAGTTTCATCGCTGGAAAGGAGAACCGGCAGTAGAAGGGGGTGCGTCCAGGTGTGGTGCGCGCTGGGCTTCGAAGCGAGGAGGGTAGCCGGGTGGCTCGATCGAGAGGGGGGGGGGAGGGAGGTCGTGCGCGTGGGTGGAGGTTGGTGGGGTTGTGGTGCGCCAGTCCGATGGTATCCGGTATGGCGAGGTTGAGCGAAGGGGAGGGGCAGTCCGCACCGGAGGATGCCACGCCGCGCCGGAGGACGCCGTGCCGAAGGAGGTCACGCCGGAGGAAGGAAAGGGGAGCGGCTTAGCGGCTCAGGTAGTCTTATGAGGGGAGGGGAGGGTCCGCACGGGGAGGGTGGAGTGCAAGAGAGGAGAATAAAGTAAAAAAGAGATAAGGGAAAAAAAGAAAACAAAAGAGGGAGAGAGAAAAAAAAATAAAATAAAATAAAAGAGGGAAGATAAAATGGAAGGGAAAAAAGAAAATAAGAGAGGATAAAAAAATGAGGGAAAAAATAAAATACCAATAAAAGAATAAAACAAAATTCAAATTAATAATAACATTTTTTTAATACTAATAATAAAACTAAAAATAATAAATCCAGAATAATACAAACAACCAAACTAATATTAATATCATTATTATTGGGGCTAGAAAACATTCATAGTCATGCGCAAGGTCGTGCACCAAAATAATAACACATCTAATAATAAAACATTCTCTAATTAAGGGTGGGCACTACACACAATAGTGCGTACAACCTTGCACCCATGTATGAAACCAAAATCATTTAAATTAAAATCGGCTCAACCCGCAGCTCAAAAGTGAAGCCCAAAATAATTAAAATAAAATAAATCATCGATCGGGGTGCATATCACTTTAGTGAAGTGACACGGCTTCGACTGAGCCATGCCCATGTGTCGAGCACTGCTAATCCAAATATTCATTTATCAGAAAGATGAAAAAGCTCTCGTCGGGCCCATAATGCACCTCGACAAAACAATTAAATCAAATAAAATTATCAGATAAAGGTAAAAATTAGAATCATTACCAATGTGAAAAGTCGAGGCGTGACATAAATGATAAATGTTCAGACATTAGTTGAGGCTAAAGAAGGTTTGACATGTTTTCATTACTGTACTTCATTACTTTTATATATATCTACACACTAATTTAGTTTATATTAACAGACTGGATTGTGTAGATATTGTTAGTGGTGGACTACTGATATTTATCTCACACCCTATCTGAGCTGCCAATAGTACCTAGGTAGATTACATGTATGTAGGTGTTGATAAGGGAAAGTGTCCTCTTTTTCACCAGACCTTGCTTACTTGATTTGGATAGAGCTTGGTAGTAGATGATTGAGCCAGTACTCAGGATACTGGATAGTTTTTGATTTCTTTTTTATTCTTTTGTATATAAAGTATTTCTTGTTTCCATGTATACCTATTTTCTAGTTTTGTAGAGACATTACATGACATTATCATTTTGTATATTATTCTGTTTCTAGATTTTGTTTATTATTTAGTTCTTGGATGTTTATACTTAATTCTTATGATTTTTCATTATTAATATGATTCTATTTTTTATTTTATCTACTTGTTATATCTATTATTATCCACTCATACATGAGGTTATAGTCTCCCCACGGACACACCCTAGGCCCTAGATACTAGTTGGCGGCCTCTGGCATACATGGAGGTGTGGTTGAGGCCATGTATCCCACCGGTTTAGGGAAACTTTTAGTGGAACCTGGGATGTGAGATCACAAAATGGTATTAGAGAAATTTATATTTTTATTCTGTATTATTTTTTGGTAATTTATAAAGGACATTAGGAACATGCTGTAACTTGGCGATAAGTTTTTCCTGGGAGTAGTTAACCCACATCAGGGTAAATATAAATTTTCTTGGGAATGGGAGATTTTTGTTCTATTTTCTCCTATTATAGTTGATATACTTTCACCATTGGGTGATTCACATGAGTTTTGATATTTAATATGATTTATGGATATCTAACTTGGCCCGGTTCAAAAAGGAGAAATGTAACTTGCATCATTATAAGCACTTAGAAATTACATTCCATGCATATTCCATTCCATATAAGTTCATTTCATTACTTTAATTGGTTATGTTTCTTGTGATTGTTGAGTGATCCATGGTAGTTGTATATTATTCTACAACTAAAATCTTTTATAAGGTAAGGGAATTTGTTATTTAAAGTTTCAACATCAATATAAATAGTGTTTTCTTATATAGGTTGATGGTGGAATCTTAAATAGTCAGTTCCTACCTATGTTAACTATGTACCACTGGTTACATGAGCTGCACTTTGGTTGTGATTAAGTGACTACCAGTTTCAATTTATGAGGTGTACAGACCCTCATGATTTGGAAGGGGTAATTTACCAAGTCGATTCATCATATATTACCTATTACATTATGATCCCAAATGTAATACATTTAATTATAAATTAAATGAGTGTTGATTTCAGTGATATGGTGTTTGGGACCTTATTTGCTGAGAATGGTGATCTATGTAATTAAACATTGATATATGTATATAATCAAATGAAAACTTAAAAAGTAAATATTAACTTATAAAATGAAATGGTTACCATTAAATAAAGAGGAAAAGTGAAATTAATCTTTAATTTACTGGAAGCTATATAAATTAAACATGAACACTTACCAATACCCTATCCTTATAAAAAGGTATTTGGGGAAGTATCTTGGGTAGTGATCCATTTCCTTATGATATTCTTCCACTACTGCTTCTATATGATTCAAAAAATGATTTGAGGTGTGTGCTTGTATTTTTTAGATTTATTCAACCATGATGTCCTCACGTCATTCGCCAAAAAGGTGGCGAAACTACACTCTAGATATGGTGAGACCTAAGTCACCAGTCTTACTACTAGGAGTGCCCCTTGAGGCTCTTAATATTATACCCAAACTGGGAACTGTTTCTTAGCTTTGTGAGAGTTTTATATGTATAATGAAATCCATACAAGGTGATCCATTACCTGCACCTACTATGGATTATCTGACTCATGAGTTCCAACATCACCATCCTCCCATCTTCTCAGGGGATGGCAGTCCTCAAAATGATGAGTCTTAGTCGAAGGCCACTTTATCTATCTTCAAGCATCTGTAGATTTCTCTAGAGAGTAGGTTCAAGCTTTATACATATATGTTATGTTATTATTCTAGGCACTGGTGGGATCTGATTACTCAGGTTGGCTATAATCAGGGAATGTCCTTGGTAGACTTTCAAACTACCTTATATGATTACTTTTTCCCTCAGATGATGAGAGTTGATAGAGATAGAGAGTTTATGCCCCTAGAGTAGAGTTTTATGTCTTTAATAGACTATTCAATGTATTTTACTGAGTTTTAAAATTTTTCACCACTTCTATAAAGTGATGAGTTATTGCGAGTGAAGCATTTTAAGGATGGTATCAAGTATTCCATCTTCTCACAGGTGAATGTTTTTCACCAACCTAGATTATATGATAACTTTGATCAGTCCCTTATCAATGATTGAAACCTAAGGGAAGGTGATAGTTCAAGTCATAGAGGTTTTTTGTTGAGACATGGTAGTAGTTATTTTGGTAACATGAAGCGTAGCCTTGAGGTTTCCCATCAGAGTAGTGGTGGCCATAGTATCTACACTGTAAGCTTTGTTGTATGCCATAAATTGGGATTAAAGGGGGAGTTTTAAGGCTTAGTATGAAATAGATCCTCTTGAGTGTCATTCTTGAAGATTTATGGGATTTTTTAGAGATTCTATCGAACCTTTCTATTTGTTTCTAGTGGAATAGGATCTTCACCAGATCCACCTTCAGAAATGGGATCAGTTAGGACACATCAGGTGGGGATTTAGAGTAGAATTAAAAGGATAGGATGAGGAGAAATTCATGACTGTGGTATCTAGACTTTTGATTATTAGATCTAGAAGAGAGGACCTGCTCAGGGTAGTCCAATTATTGCACTTGGTTGTGGATCAAGTTAGTTTCATACATTATAACTGATACCTAAGGAGAGAGTTTAATACCATCTATAGTACGAGGTACTGTTCTAGTAGTCTTTACTATCATAACTCCTTTATTTGATATAGTTTATTCTCACTAATTTATCTCTCTATCAGCTATGGAAAGTATCAGGATATAAATTCAGTACTTTTTTGGGGTGATGACCCTAGACACACCTTTTAAAATGTATTTTGAGGGAATACACCAATGCATGGATTTTCCACTTAAGGTATACATTTATCCATTCTTATGGTACCTCTTCATAATTTAGATGAAATGTTTTGAAGTCATTCTTAGAATGGATTGGTTAGTTCCATATCATGCCTATGTGGATTTTTATCACTATAGGGTATCATTTAAATCGCTAGAGGGTAAAAATTATCTCTATAAGGGTTATTTAAATGTGAAAACCTGTAGAGAAATAAAAAAAACATAATGGTCTAGGTGGAGTGACCACCTAGATTTTTGGTCTATTTGTGGAGGAGTAGGGAATAAATCTAGAATATTTTCCTCTGATGGTAGATTTATTTAGGGATGTATTTACCAATGATTTTTCTTGATTCCATCCTAAGATAAAGGTAGAGTTTTTTTATCAAACCAATTCTAGTAAAATCTCTAGTATTCATTCCTCCATACAGGATGTCACCTAATGAGCTCCAAGAGATCAATAGAAAATTGTAGGATTTATAGTCTAAAAGATTTATCAAACCCGATACTTTATCTTATAATTCAACCATTATTTTCATCGAGAAAGAGGATAGTACCCTTAGGCTATGTGAGGATTATCAATGGTTAAACCAACTTACAGTTATGAACCGATATACAATACCTCAAATATATGATCTCTTTGACCAGTTCTAAGGAGCTAGGGTTTTCTTGAATATCATCCTGATATTGGGCTATCATCAGGTGCAGTTTATATGTTTATACATACCTTGTACAAATTTTCATATTAGGTATGGTATTTATGAGTATCACATTATTTCGTTTGGTCTTAAGAAGGTGCCTTTTGTTTTCATGGATTTGATGAATAGGGTTTACCACCCCTATCTAGATTCCTTTATCATGGTATTTATGGAAGACATATTGGAGTATTCTCATACTCCTAGAGACATTTCTAAACATCTTGGGATCATTTTGACTATACTAATAGAGAATCATCTATATTACCATATTGCTAAGTGGCACTTTTGGATTGAAATAGATCACTTCTTGGGTCATATTATCTCAGAATACAGAGTATCATTTAACCCATAGAAGGTGATCATTATAGTTTCTAGGGAGAATCCCAAGAACGTCTTTGATATACAGAGTTTCTTGAGGATGGATGGATACTACAAGAATTTCATTCAGGACTTATCATGTCTTTTTTTACCTCTTTCCTATCTTACAAGGAAGGGTGTGGAGTTTCTGTGGCCCGAAGCATACAAGAAAGACTTTGAGGATTTGAAAGGAATACTTACTTCTGCACCAATTCTGATTCTTATAGAGCCTGTAAGAGGATATATAGTGTTATATGTTGCATCAGACATTGAAATAGGTACTGTACTAATGTATGAGGGTAGAGTTTTTGTGTATGGATCTCAACAGTTGAGACCTCATGATAGAAATTACTCAATGAACGATATCGATATAGCAGTGTTTGTTTATGCCTTAATATGTAATGGGGGAGAACTTTTTAGTGTATAAAAATGAAAATAGCCAAAAATATATCATTATATAGTGTGGCTTGAATCTTAGATAGTGAAGATGGTTTGAATACCTTATGTCCTTTGACTTTGAGCTTTCCTATACTCCTAGAAAGGGAAATGCGATAGCAGATGTGTTGAGTTGGAAAACTCAGGCACATATCATATAGGAACACAGTGCTGAATGGAAATTAATGGCCCTCTTATCTAAGATTCATATCAAGTTTCATAAGAGTCACGAGTTGTCTTGGCTTATAGCCTTGATAGATACCTCTCCATCCTTGATAGGGTAAAGAGTGGGAAATTCTCATATTTTGAAGGCTTGGTTCTTTGAGAGAGTATTTCTATTGAGGAACCACCTCCAGATTAGTATGTTGATGTAGATGACATCCTACGTATACATGGGAATATCTTGGTTCCAACATATATAAGAGAGGGAATAATGTGTGAGTTACACAATTATCATTAGGTAGTTCATTCAGGCATCTCCAAGATGTATTGAGATATGTGATGCCAGAATTGGTGGCCAGGGAAGAAATATCACATAGCAAGTTTAATCACTAGGTGTTCCACTAGTCAGTAAGTGAATGAAGAGAACCAACAACCTCGTGTCTTATTACATCCATTTCTAATCCTAGAATGGAAATGGGGAGATGTTTCTATGGATTTTTTATTTGTATTACTGAGGTTGCCTCAAGGCAGTGATGTATTTTGGGTAGTCATGGATCAACTAAAAAAGGTATCCCACTTCCTTCCTACTTGAGAGAATTTCTCAGTTGATTAGATGGGAAGATTGTATGTCTATGAGTTTATACATCTAAATAGGGTCCCTCGTACTATCATTTTTTATAGGGATTCTCATTTAACATCGAGGTTCTAGTAGGGGTTATAGAGATATTTGGGTACAAATGTGCTTCTAATCATAGTTTTCACCCTCAGACTGATGTCCAGTCAAAATAGATGATACAAGTTTTTTAGTACATGCTCTAATAAGGCATCATTGATTTTAGTGGTTCTTGGGAGAATCATATCCCTCTCATTGAGTTTTCTTATAATAATATCTTTTAGGCAACAATTAAGATAGATCTATATGAGGCCTTGTATGGTAGGTCATTCCATCCACCCCTATGCTGGTTAGAGGTAGGAGAGTTGGTGATACTAGGTCCTCATCTTGTGTATGAGGCTTTAGAGAAGATTTAGCTGATTAGGAAGCATATTCCTACTACTCAGTCTAGATAGAAATCTTACACCGATCATCGTAGTGACCTCTGGATTTTGAGATCAGGGATCATGTTTTCTTATGGGCATCACCCAGACTTGTACATAGATAGATACAAAGTCAAGAAAATATGTTGACTCATTTTTTGGGCCTTTTGAGGTCTTAGATAGAGTTAGGCTAGTAGCCTATTGATATTTATTACCTCATAGGTACCATTCCATGCATGAATTATTCCATGTTTCATAGCTTTTCCATTATCACATGGACCAATATCATTCTTTTGGTCCCAAGGAGGTTGAGTTAGATATTGATGCTTCTTTTAAAGAGTCTCCCATAAGCATCATTGACCGGATCATGAAAGATCTCCAAAGACATTTTCCATTTATTTCTGGTGAAATGGTAGTATAGTCATATGAAGGATGAGACTTGTGAGCGGGAGGCTAATGTACATGCTCAGCAGTCGAAGTTGTTCTTCGATGAAGTTTTTCTTCCCTTGGAAGAGAACTCAGGGATGAGTTCATTTAAGGGGGAAGACTGTAAGAACCTGGGTTTTCTATGAGGTATTAATCCTTTAAATTTTTGTTTAATTATTATTCTTGGACCTATTATGGATGCCTAATGAGTTCATAGATGTTTAGGGGGGGTGTCTGAGGCTTATTTGTATCCTGTAACCGCAATTGGTGGAGAAAAGCTCTAGGCCACAGGACAAGTCAAAACTGTGAAACCCAACCTACATGTTTTATCCTAAATATGTGGGGAATTTCAAAAGGTTGACCAGGGTACAGAGCTTCCCTTACCATGAACCAAATTATTAACACCTATACGAGTTATATACAATTATTATCAGAGATATATATCATAGTTGGTGCACTGTTTCTCAAATTGTGTGGCCTAACCATGCAGGTCTCCTCTTGAGGTAGTGTGTGGTGCATGGTTGGTGCATGTTTTGGACAACTGTGTGGCCAACCCATGATACCTTGTAATTTTTTGGAAAATTTAAATTTTTTTCATTAAAATCATAATTAAATCACCCCTCCTCTCATTTTCTCCTCTAGAAGACAAAATGATCTCCCTTCTTTTTGTTGGATCTCCCAAGTCTCATATTTATAGGTTTTGATCATGTTTCATTATCTGAGCTTATATTTGAGAATCTTTGGTCTCATTGGATTCCTATAGGTAATCTCTTAAGTCCTTAGGCTCATTTAATTGTTATTATTACTATTAGATGTTCTATTTTGGTGTGAGTTCATATGCCAAATTTTTTCAGGGTGTTGATCCCTTCTTTTATTTTATTCTAATCCAAGACAAACTACGGGTCAATACTAGAGAGGAGAGTGTTATAGGCTCAAGGTAGGTGTTCTATGACTTATCCCTCAAAGTCTTTAGATTTTATAAACTATAATTGTTTTTTTATTCATGGTTCACCAGTTGATGCTTATTAAATTCATATGACATGCTTATAATCACTGTGTTTATATTCTAGACCCCTTTCTATATATGTTCATCACATATTTGGAGGTTATAAACTCAACTCCATCCACCCCAAGTAGGGTGATCCATTAGTTATTCCTTTAGGGGTTTTTTATGACTATCTACACCACTGTTCAGGTGTTCTCTAAATTGGACTTAATAAAGGTAAGTGTTATTATATAATTAATGGCCTAATAATTGTTAATGGATAGAACATGTATATTTATAACTTGAACCTTCTATGGTAAGTGTTCCAATTAATCAATGAAACTTTTAAATGTAAATAGAAAGTATATTATATATATATATCTTTGTCCTAATTAAATAAAATTTAATACTAATTGGTTGCATATCCTTATCCAACCTTGTTATGGTTATAAAAGGTAAAGGAATAAAACTAATAATTGAATATGTAATGAAAGTAATAAATGGTTTCATATCCTATGAGAAATTTCACCTAGTATGAAAGGAAATGGAATGAACCTTATAAATTATAAAAATACATGAGTATTTCATAGAAAAAATTAAATAATGAATTATGTATAATGTAACTATTTCACATGGACCTTTTATTCTTTATACGAGTGTTTAGGATTGATCCCTCCTTGGATTCCTGAGGGAATATCTTAAGAACTCAAAGGATGCCATTATGATTTGAGGAGCCTATTTCCAAGGAAGATACCTACCTTCAAACATTTTCCTTATCTACTAGTGGATTATTGGCATGATGTTTTAGGATCCCTTCACTATCTTCTGGATATTAGGATTCCATGGATACACTCCTTGGATACAACTTGATGTCTTATGAAATATGGTACCATAGATTCACCTTATTGGGTCCAATCATGCTTTTCCCTTTATCACCTTTGAAAAAATCCATATAAATGGTTAGAATAATTTATTGTGGAATCCCTTGGGATATTCCCCTTGGATTACATCAGAAACCTTTATTTCTAGGATGAATACTATTACTATGAGTTGGATCAACCCCTTAGGTCAAGGATTCCTTGATTATTACCTTGGATACTATTCATTATTATCATCATTATAGGATTACTTGTTTAAACTTTTGATCCTATTAAATTATAATCATTAAATAAGGTATGATTGACACTAATTATAAACTAGAACATAAATAGTTAAATGATACATATTTAGACACTATTTGAGGCTGAAGACGGTATGAACTATTTACATTATTTTACAACTTTACTTTTATATATTTTTGTACATTTTTTCAGTTTATATTCACATAATAGATTTTATAGACATCATTATTTGTTGCCTACTAATATTTATCTCACACCGTATCTAGGCCACTGATGAAACCCAGGAAGATTACATGTATAGAGGTTTTGATTAGGGGAAGAATCCTACTTTGGACACCTGATCTTTATTTCTTTATTTAGGATGGAGCTTGGTAGAAGATGATCAAGCCAACTCTTAGGATTCTAGATAGTTTTGGCTTCTTTTGGATTATTTTTTATATCATATATTTCCTACTAAAATGTATACATGTTTTACATTTTTGTAGAGACGTGACATGACATTATCATTTTGTATATGATTCAGTTTCCATAATTTGTTTATTAATTAATGTTTGGATGTTTATCCTTACTTCCACTACTTATTCATTATTAATTTTTTTTCTGATATTTTATATTTTATATGATTATTATATTCATTTTTCTCTACTATATTATTATGTCATAGTCTTCCCACATACACACCCTAGGCCCTCACTACTAGTTGATAACCTTTAGTGTATGGGGAGGCATGTTTGTTTCCATATGGCCCACCAGTTAGAGGAACCTTTGAGTGGAACCTGGGTTGGTACATCACAAAATAATCTATAGAAATTTTATCCTTATTATGTTTTTAAGATTAATAATAATTTCATTATTATTCATAACTTATACCAATTGGGTAACCACTAACACAAGGTTTTTTATTCTATCTCTCATCCCATTTTTTTGTGCATTGGGAGAGTCACCGCATTGTACTTTACACTCATTGTTAGCTCAGTTCCTTATAGATCCATTCATTAGTTAAGTAAATGAAATTTTATGGGTGAGAATACTTATAATAAATTATTTGAAATAGAACTATAAACATAGAAGAAATATCACATCAATAATGTGTTTATCCTAATTTATGAATCTCTAAGATTTAATCTTGGTTATCCATTATAATTTTTAAATTTTTTTCTCTAACATGACTAATTATGAATTATATCCTCAAATTCCATTTAAATCATTCTTAATGGTTCATAAAGATAATGAAAACTAACCAAATAATATATTTTATGAGTGTCAAACTAGGTGTGTAGTTAGGCCCACTTTTTTATTCCCTGAGTGAAGATCAAGTTAATAATCAACCATCCCTTTTTAGGGTTATTACCCCAAGGAGAATCTAGGATAGAGTATGAATCCACCTATTTGTATCTATACATGGATTAAATTTCTAATAAACTATAAAATATATAATTTACTAAAACATTAGAATGTTTTTCTATATTTATTATTATCCATAAGTTTCTCAATATTGTTCACTAGTTCTAATCCTAAAAATTAAATAAACTAATCCCCAAAAATAACTAAACCCTACTTTAATAAAAATTGAGGTCCTCAGACCCACACTACTAGGTCTATTGCTAAAAATAAACACTCTAGACCTAAATTTTTACACTAAGAGATAACCCAAACTAATCATAACTTTATTTTATATTATTTACATAAGTTAAACATCATATCTCATAATAATCACTCAATACCAAAAATTTATGGTTTAGTGACTTCTAGGACTAGATATATAAAAATATTATTTTACAATACTTGTAAACATTTATCTATAATATAACCACACTAAAACCCCTTATTGACTCCTCATAGGTAACACTCATCTTTATATCCCAAGGGATATAAATAATTATAAAGGGGTATTCTCAAATGATCAGTAAGGGAAAAATCATCAGTATGTCATCAAGTGTTATATCATAAGCATATAATAGAAAATGAATCATGGGAGAAATATATTTTTAAATTAACATGAAGTAATATTATTTTTCCATGAGTCATAGTGTAAGGATATGTAATCTCTACTGATCAAACATATACCATAGAAAAAGAGTGTAGAAACATGATATAATAAACATGATCCATTGAGAAAAATCATATGATATAAAAACTTTTTATTTTTATGTAAATATAGCATTGTAAAAAAAATAAGGTAATAAAATAAGTATTAGGAATAATCATATTATGAGAATATCAAAAAAGGCCCTCCCTTTATGTCACGAGCATATCAAAGAAGTCCCACCCTTTAAGTTGAAACCAAATCCAATTATGTCCACGCTTCATTATATCATCCTTAACCAAAGAATTGGAGGCATACATAAGACCCCAACTATCATAATCTATACATAAGTGTTCCATAATAAATCATTAATATATCTTATCATGAAGAACCCAGGAAAATAAAATGGGTTTCATCACACTTCAAAATTGGATCACATAAAAAGAATCCAATAATTAGATCGGTCGATACCAAAAGTTTAATAAACCAAAATAAGTATTTCATAAGATAATTTTGATGGTGATTCATAAAACATAACTCAAAAGGACATAGATATTATGGAGATAAAGAGAAACATTTATGGTAAATCATAAAAATATATTTAAAACATTATTAACTTTATCTTAAAAGATGAAGTTACAAGTCTCTTTTAAAAGTAATTTTCTAGAATGTAACATGAAAACCATTTTAAATCATCACTTTAAAATATATCCCACAAATAGATCCTTGAAAAAGAAAAAAAATGTTATACATGGGAAATATGGTGTGAAAGATAAAAAAATATGAATATGAAAGAAAAATCCTTTTTAATATTTTGAAATACCTTTATTGAAACCCACATCATAAAAAATTGATAATAAAACATTCTTTTGAAAATAGAAAAATAGAAAAATAAATTTTACATATGATAAAACATATTTTTGTTTCAATATATGAAATGAAAGCATTTTTGGGGAGAAATAATACGAACATTGTGGAGAAAGAGTTGTTAAAGAGGATGAGAATAATTCTTAATAATGTTCTACTTTTAAGAGAAATAAATTTATTAAGGAAGAGGATTTGAAATACATATGTCACTTTATATAGGTATATATGAGTGAATATCATGTGAAATAGTAAATGTAATAATATAGGTCACTTATAATAATTATTTTCAGTCATTATGACCCAAAGAAACAAAGTTTGAGTTAATAAAATCCATTACCTTTTCTCTTGAGATCCAAGAAGGTTAATTAAATTTCCATATAAAAAACATAAAATTTTTAATCACCTATTTTATAAACTTATTCATATCTATTATAATTTATACTCTTTAATTGTAATCATTATATATACATTTATTTACTAGTTAATGGTTATTTTCATTATATGATGTTAGTGACTAACTGAAAATTAAATATTTATTGAATAATGGAAAAAGGGATACAAGGAAGAAGCAAAGAGGAGAAACGAAACTCAAGGGGGTATGAAGTACTGGAGTCCAAGAGAATATCCAAGTGTAATGTGTTTACACGCAATGGGTAAATATCCCACTATGTTGTAAACTATAAGATTTTCATTAGCCCTCCCTTTATGAGCTAACCCATCAACTGCAAAATTCTGCTCTCTTTAAATATGGCCAATAGTAAAACCCTGGTTAATTTACAACCTGAATTTTCTAACATAATAGGCCAACTACCAAGGAGGGTCTACTTTCAATTGAAGTATTCAGACCAAAGTTTCACATCCCTATTCAATCTCATCCACCAAAATATCAAACCTCTCGTATAGGACAATGCTAGGAAACAAAGATCTGATTTTTACACTAGTAGAGCTGCTAGGCCTATAGAATGCAAAAAAGATGAGAATCACCAAACATCTGTTGTCTCTAACTATCCTGTCTCCCCTCATAACTCCATCCATGTATAAACCATCAACATTGAGTTTTAGGCCTCTACTTGGTCGAATAAAGTTAATACACCTACCAATACTGTTGTGACGTGGGTCCGAAGTCACCTCCATTCTAGCGAGAAATATGCACAGCGTGGGAGGATGCCACCCACCTCAGATAGAAGAACCCAATGCTAAAACCAACTCCCTTGTCCGAAAATGTAGGAAATGGTGTGATCTCATTGATACTTATCTTTCCCCATCACGATCCTCCCACATATTCTAGAAAATGGCCACAAAAATGAGGATACTGGTATTCTTTTTGGGATCCTGATTTGTCGTACCCTGAAACCAGATGGTGGGTAACTCATGTAAATAACCCCAATGATGAATTCCATGTTAATACACAATAAATACCACAATCCTTATGAACATTAACTATGAATTAAAATATGTATTGTGGATTCAAGATGTGGTTTTTCGCAGTAGAAGCACCGCGAAGCCAGGTGCACCCCTTTCAGTTGAACATATTTATCTGATGTTAGTGATGTTGATTATTTAACATATGTTTTATAATGGTGATGTAAAACCCTATTATTTGAAACCAGGTTCATCATTCCCTGATTAGAAAAAATATTGAAATAATTTTATTTCAATGATTTATGCATACCCATGTCTATTTTACGAGAACTAAGGGAATGATTTTCAAGAACAGAAACCCTGATGGGTATGTTTTGGCTTCTTTAATGATATCAATGCATTAATTTTCAATAATCATTAATTTTTTCATTCTATAATAATCATATACATTAAATTTATTTCTCCTTAATATCATTTGAATTCATAAAATATATTTTAAATGAATCCATATAAGGTGGTGATAAAAAACATAACATGTCACTCTTGGAAGTGGTAATATGTGTGTAACAAAAGTGATGTTTTTAGTTTTTTAATGGTTGGGAAGGGATAAATAACAATTGTTTCATTAATATTATAAAATTTTAGTATATAATTGATTCTTATTTCACCATATTAATATAGATATAATAGTTTTTGAGGAGGAATATATATAATAAAAGACTAAGGAGATGGTATTACTCACTTTGAAGACTAGATTATTCCCTTTACTAAGGCATATGAATGTGGAAGAGGGATATAAGTGAGGTAAAATTGGTAGTGTTTTGAGAGAATTTATAACTAATAGTGTGGCTTTAAGTGGGAGGAAGTGGCCTCCTTTTATAGGTGAAAAGGGTGTCTTTCCATGGAAATGAATGGTAGGTAAGGGGTAATGGTGTGATCTCATGAGAGTTACATGGGGAAATATTGGAGAGACATGTAGGTTTGAATTGATAACCTAAAAAGGGTATTATAGAATTTATAAGTGTTAGGTTAAGTGAGTAAAATTAAATACTCTTTAAATTAACCATTTTACCCTTATTAACTTTGATTAAAAATTAACTTTGGTAATTATTTTTTTTCTAAAAAAGGATGACACTTATTTCTAAATTTGGTAGTTATGATTATGAATTTGTACTCCATATAAGATAATTCTATTTCTATATATTATTTAATTAAATTTTAAATTAAAACATATAATATATTAAAAAACATTTTTATAGAAAAATGAATTTTTATTGGTTAGAGTGGAGTACTCAAGAGGGGGTGAATTGAGTATCCAATAAACATTTCTATTTAAAAATACATAAAAAAAATCCACCAATTTAGATAATTTCCTAGTTAACTAAAATAATAGAAATATATAATTTTATATTTTCAAGATGTTTCTCAAAGGATTGATCAAAACCCAACTATTTTTTTTTAAAACCACATTAACTTTTGAAACAAATATAATCATATCAAACATAATATATGAAACACTAATTAAAGATAACTGTAAAAAAATGGTTTCATAAAGAAGTTTATAAAATTAAAACTAGTTTGTTTTTAAAATAAAGTATTAAAAAAATGCACAACCTATTTAAATATAAGAGGTTTAGTCTCAAGAAAATTCATAATCCTATCAACTTAATAGTCACCCTTGGAAAAGAATGTTTATGAAACAATCAACTAATCCACTACATTGACTAGGTTTTACACACAATTGAACATAGGTAGTATAGGTTAAAAATAGCCTCTTATATAGTTATTCATGGGATAGAATACGTAAATAAATGTGAATAAAGGATCAAAGTACTCTCTAATATAGTACAAGATATTATTCTTAAGGAATAAAAAAAAGCAAGCACAACTCGAATGTAAATAAAATAGAGAAGAAGGAATTAAAGAATAAGAAAGTGTTTATGTAGTTATTCTTCTTCTGATCAAAAAATAGATGATCAATAATTATCTTTTTATTATTTTGGATTGAATTTATATTTATCTTTCAAGACACTTCAATCAGTCTTTGTAAGGTTTCCATTTTTTCCTGAAAAAAAGAGTGTCATTTGTAGCACTAGAAAATCCTATTTATTTTTAGTAATCACACTTAAACATAGCCAACCAGTCTGTTAGTATAAAAAATTAATCATCTATCCTTTGTGCATGATGGTCTTCTGTATTTTTATAGATTTTTAGAATCACCAATAATCTTTTAAAGAATATTAATAAAATAAGATAAATCCTCATACATAGTAACAACTATAGAAAATATTCCTTTATATTTAATGAATCAAAGTAACCATTTTAAGAATAATAATTCTTAAACCCACATAACTCTAACTTTTATTAAATTACATAAACTAACTTTTTGGAATAATTAATTTGAATTTAATTCCCGATAGCTATAGAAACATAACTTTTATTGGGAGTAGTGGATTAATCTAGAGGTTTCATGTCTAGACTAGTGGTAGGAGAAAAACACTAGAAGTAGCTCATTAATCTGGAAGTAGTAGATATATACTGGCAGTAACATATCTGAACAAGTGGTATCAGAACTAGCCTAGTGGTAGCACATTTTAAACTAGATGTAGGAAATTTCTTCTTACAGTCGAAATCTATAACAAACAATATCATGTTTTACTTATAGAAATTTTATGTAAAAGATAGAACTATGATGATTCTATCATTAAACTTTTAAATATCCATCAATAAAGGAAACATGATTTGTTAACATTAAAATAATGAAATTGTAGATTTATCCAACAATTTCCCCTTATTAATGTTCAAAAATCATGATTGAAAATGAAATTAAAAATAGTGGATTTCAAGGAATTATAATGCTTAAAATAAATATTAGAACTTTAAAAGTATTATAATTCATAAGAAAAACCAAGAATAAATATCCCTTAAAAGTTTTATAAAGTTAATAAAAGAAAAAAACAATACATATCATAGCATACACATTATACAAATTCTACCCCTTTTGGGATTATAAAAATGTAATAAATAAGAGAAAGTGTAGTATAAAAAAGAGATATGAATAAAAAGTAATTTTTTTTCATTAATATGAAATTAAAATAATTACCTAATCAAAATAAAAAATAAAAAATTCCCTATCAGATCCTAGTTATAGCCTAAATTTTCTTCATCTTGAATGAAGGTGGCATCAACTGGGGATTTTCCTTTTCTATTAAAAATGGGTGCAATAGTGGGGCTAGAAGGAGGTGCAAGAGGCCATAATACAATACTGGATGTAAATGGCCTCACATGTATGGTTGCCTCAATGAGAGTAAGTCCAAATGGACTGATAAAAATGGATGAAGTATAAATAGGTGCTAAAATTAGTTTAGTTATGGACTCTATTATAGGAATAGAAGTATGAGGAATCAATTTAATCCATTAAGTGTATATAAAATACACCATCATATCTTAAAATTATTAGATGATTTCGCTACCATGATCCTTCATCCTAATAAAGTTATTCTTATAATCCATAAAAACATTTAATAGTGGGTTTATCTCTTTTAACTAAGTTTCTTATTCCTTGAATTCTTTGGAAATAGGATTCATCCTTAGGATCTTATCTAAAAACTTGAAATGATAATTGAGTTCATTTTTTATAATAATCTTAGAAAGGTAATACTTTATGGATTTGGTTATAATTACTCTATCACTTCAAGCTTCATTTAGAAAATATTGAATGAGTTTATAGATATTATCACCATGAGATTTTATCTGCAGGAGATCATCATGGTGATAATTATAAGAATCATCCAGTACAATCTACAACTCTTCCCAAACAATAATAATGATCGAGTCTTACATTAATACTAGGATGCATGGAAGGAGGTTGAACTCTTGAATAAGTGGATATAAATGTTTAAAGATATTCCATCCTTCCAAGAACTAACATTCCTCTCTACGTCAATACTACACTCATAATTTCCAAACTAGAATGGATAACACTAATATGTTCAACCAACTTATTGTTTTCCACTTCTAGATTTTTATTCTCAAAAATAGCATAGGATGAAGATGTGCCATAAAAAATGAAAAAATCAAGGATATTTAATGTTCTTTGAGAGTCTTATCCTGGATTAAAAAGGATCTTATAAAAAACAAGATCATAAAAAATACATACCTTAAAGGCATCCGAATAATCTTGGGTCAGGTAACTAGTCTAAGGAGGATGTGGAGGTGACCTCTCCTATCTTGGTGAAGGAACATCCTCATGGAAAACTTCCTTATCAATAACTAGAGGTGCAACCACTACTAACACATATCTAGAAGGTGCCTCAGATGTAAAAGGATAATGAATATTTGTACAGTCTATCATTTCCACTAAATATCCCTTAGAATTCCTCAGAATATCAGAAATGGATGGTCTACATGCTCTGCTAGACTTCCCTCATCATCATCACTATCATATAAATCAAAATAGGTTAGGCCAAGAACAAAAAACCCTGGGGACTTCTCCCCCTTAGATAGTTCATCCTCATAATCTTTATTCACTTAATCTATCAATATTTAGATTCTATAAACTGTAATTATAGAAAAACTATAGGAATTACTATCTTAGTATTCACTAACAGTATTTCCAGACTCAGACATAGTCATTAATGTATTAGTTTATTCATCATAATATTCACTGTACATATCATATAAAGAGATATAAAATAATAAAATGATATCCTATGGACTCTTTGAATTAGTTCCCTAAAACTAAGCACCATTTTAAATCTCAGTATCTAAAATTTCATCATCTTCTAGCAGACTTTCATTAGACGGTAGGAAAATAGAAGATTCAAGGGGTTCATATGAAACTTTTGGGATCTTGACCTTATCTAGATAACTATTTAATTCAATATATAATGAAATATATTATTATTATCCTTCATCCATATCTTCCTCTTAAACTTCATCACCACCCTCTACCACCTCTTCATCAGAGGAATAATCCACCACTATATTTGGATATAATACTGGATTAACCAAATCCTTAGTCCTAGTGGTGTTTTTAATAGGGTTAAAATTGTCATAATGTTTCTCACTATCAACCACATATTTCTTTACCCAATGATTACAATTAACTTTCATCCTTCTATAAGTGTCTTATATTATGAAAAACCCCCACACTGATTAAATGTTTATTCTCTATCAAGGAAAATACTTCTTGCATCTATTATGGAAGAAACCATTGTAGGATAAATTATAGAATTATATCTAAGATAAGTCTTAAATTATTCCATCATATTCAACACAATATATCTACTCAGGTTTATCTTTATCCCCTCTTCTCATAAGATAAAAAAGAATATATCTTGATACCTTATCTCACTGAAGCCCCCCTTCTTGGGACACTTCTTATATTAGATGAATTTTAAAAGAATCCAACATTCTCCTCCAATCTCTACTAAAGCTGGATATCTTACAATATCATACCCTATATGTTCCTTAAGGGAATCTTCAAAAATGAAATTTTCATGATCAATATGATAAAAGCCCTAATATTACTCATATATTACTTTGTGGGGGAACTCGTAAGAACATTTCCAACTAATTCAAAGATAATAATAGTTCCTTCCCTTCTATCAATGTCTTAATTAAATATTTCTTATCCCTAAAATACAACCCAGTAAAAAGATAAAAATCATGAATTAAACTCGGATAGAAGAGTCTCTTGTTTACTAAGAACCATGTATCCCACCCTTTATCTGGATTAAATTTCAAAACTGGTGACCTAGTTGAAGTCAACTAATAGAAATATATTTTATTCTCAGTAAGTACTCCTCATGATGAAATTAGAGGATTTTGTGAATTTTCATGTTGACTGGACTCAACTTTTTTATTTCTTTTGAGGTTTCAGCTCATTTAGAAAACTAGAAGCACAATTCATCCTCACCATTGTAGAACCTACATGGAGATTAAAGGATTAAGGTTAAAGTTTAGGGTTCAAGAGAGAAAGGAACCATAGGTTTTAAGGGGACCAAATGAGAGATGATTAAATTAATCCTCTTAATATGGATTTTTATCAATTTAAATGGAATAAGGAATTTAAGTGTTAAATAAAAAATTAGCAGTGATAGAAAATAATAGAAGCGTATTTATGGTAGAGGAGGAATATAATGGTAGCGTCTGATGGTAGCAACCATTGGTAGTACATAACAGTATAATCGAATGGTATTGCCTGATGGTATTATTTAGAATAGTAGTACCCATCAGTGTTATACCAATGGTATCTAGCCAACGGTAGCAGGACAACGGTGGTACCATAACTTATCACCTAAATGGTGAATACAACAATAGTACGTAAAATTAATATAAAGCAGTAGTAATAAAGTGGTATAAACCAAGGGTATTATGCTAATGATAGTACCCACTGGGAGGAGTACGTGACTTATGACTTAACTCTACTAGAAACAAAAGAGTTAATGAAATAAATGTTTTAAGATGAATTTATTATTCCATTCTCGTTTCTAGTATATCTTATTTTCTCAATATTAAATAGCTTTATAAAAATGTTAGCAAGTATATGTTCAATTCCAAAGAAATCATGAGTTATGTCACCTTTTTGAAAATGTTTTCTCAAAAATTATTTATTATATCAATGTGATTTATTCAAGAGTGGGACACATTATTCTTAGAAATGTTAATAGAACTTTTATTTTCATAGTTTATAAGGACAAATTTAAACTGATATTCATAGTCCAGTAATGTTTGTTTTATCCATATAATTTATGTAAAACAACTACTAGAAACCATGTACTTAGCTTTAGTAGTGGATAATGAAACAAAATTATTCTTATCATGATACTAGATACTTTCCCAAAAAGTGACATATTCTAGATATGTTCTTTCTATTTAACTTACAGCTACAATAAAATCTATAAATAACCAACTAATTCAAAGGTTTTTCCTCTAGAGTAAAACATTCCAAGATTAGTTGTATTCTTTAGGCATTTAAAAATCCATAGGACATTATTCAAATTTGATTCCTTGGGATTGGATTGAAAACAATCACACTTATACATAATGAACTGAATATTAGACCAACTAGCTACTAAGTAAATTAAATTCCATATCATACCTCTATAAATGGTTTGGTCAACTAGTTTTCTAGTTTCATAAAGATCAAGTTTAAATGTGTTACTCATTATAGTATCACTTCATTTTGAGTTATCCATAACAAACAATTTTAATCTATCTTTATATATTTGCATTTATTTAAAATTATTTCTTCCTTATTTTGAAAACTCTGAAAACAAGGAATATTCTTAACTCGCCCATTAAACTCATTTAAAAATAATTTTTCATAAAATTTTAAAATTATATACCTAAGAATTTTTTGGATGATCCAAAAATAATATCATATATATATATATATTTGGACTACCATAAAATATTTGGAAATCTATTTTATAAATAAGTTTGGGAAGGCTATCCCTTTTAAATAATCTTTAGAAATAAAAAAAGAGTTGTTCCTATCATACTAATATCTAGGAGATTATTTCAAACCATAAATTGATTTTATTAATATGAAAATATGATTTGTAAAATTTGGATTATGAAATATAGGGGGTTGATCAACAAAAAAATCCTCAAAAATATAACCATTATGAAAAATCACTCTTGATATCCATTTGATATAGTTTTAAATTCAAATGTGAGCTTTATAACCATTATAAAAAAGAACTCTTGACATCCATTTGATACAGTTTAAAATTAAAATGTGTTATATAAGAAAGAATCATTCTAATAACCTCAAGACTAGATACCATAGAAAATGTTTTTTATAGTAAATACCTTCTTATTTACTATATCCTTATGCAACCATTCAAGATTTATTTCTTAATATGGGGATAGAGTCATCAACCTTATTCTTAATAACCCATTTAGTGGAAATGGTTAAGTAGTCCTTAGGTCTTTCTACCAGTTCGCAGACACTATTTTGTTTAAACTAATTCAACTCTTATTTTATAGTCATTACCCAAAATTCATCATTGAAAAACTTAGTGATGATTTTAGGTTTAAGTTGTGATAAAAAAGGTTTGTTATTCAACCTGTTTTCTAATAGAATCTATAATATGAGTATCTCTATATAGATCACCAAAAAAACATCTAAAAGATGGTCTCTATGGGTTTAAATATATATGGGGATAGAAGTACTTGAGACTTCATTTTATTCTTTAGGGTCTAGTTTAAAGACTTCTCTAGAAATAGTATATTTTTATATAAAATGTTTTATAGGAAAATCACTAGGCTTGGTTGTGGTATTGATATCCAACTTAGAAAAAATATCCTTAATGTTTTTTAAATATGTTTTAGGATCATGTTGATCTATTTAATAAAATTTTACATGTACGTATTCTTCCATTACTTTGGTTATTTTATTAAACATACTATATGATTTACTGAAGGTTTAATAACCAAGGAAAATTCTTTCATCACTTTTGGATGAAAATTTATCTAAACTCTCTATTTTGTTTTCAATAAATAACTTGAAACTAAAAAATATAAAATAATTAACATTTTTATTTATTCCATTCCATAATTTATATGGAGTTTTATTTAAAATTGTTTTAATTATAACCTTATTGATGATATAACAAGTTGTATTAATATATTTTTTTCAAAAAATAGATAGGTAAGTCATACTCATTGAGCATGGTCCAAGCAATCTATTGAAGTGTCATATTTATTCTTTTAATTACTCAATTTTATTGGGGAGTACTTGGAGTGGAGAATTTGTTATTATATCCATGTTGTAAGAATAATGTATCAATATCTTGATTTTCAAACTCACGAACATTGTCACTCCTTAAGTTATTAATAGTAATTACACTAGATTTTCTATATATTTTCATATTTTAAAAAATGGTAATAATATTTACTTTAATGTTATAAAAATAATACTCAAGTAATCTAAAAAATTAATCTATAAGAACATAGGTATAGTTCTTCCCACATAGGCTAGAAACTCTAGAAGGTCCAAATAAATCCATGTGAACAAACTATAGGGGTTTAGAAGATGAAAATTATTTCTTTTGGTTTGAAATGAATTTTATGTTATTCTTATTTTGTAAAGGGGTTACATACATTTTATTTTGGGAAATATATTTTATGAAGATCCTTAAATAAACTTTTCCTAGTTAGCTTTCTAAGAGAGTGGAGGTTTCAGTGGCCTAGTCTTCTATATCATAACCAAGTTTCTTTATAAAATTCACTTAAACAAGAAATGTTTTGAGAAATTAATGAATCTAAATCAATTATATAAACATTATAATTGTGTAAAGTAGTAAAAAATAAATAATTTTTATAATAATGGATTTTTTAAGAATTATTTTCAAACATAACAAGATAACCATCATCACATAATTCTGAGATACTAAGAAAATTATATTTTAATCCATCAAAAAGTAAAAAATTATAAATTAAAACAAAAATTATAATTAATAATTTGACCAAGTCTAATTATTTTTACCTTTTCATTATCACCAAATGTGAAATATCCACCATCTACCATTATAAGGCTCTTAAATATTTATTAGTCTATAGTAATGTGTCTAGAAAATCAACTATCTATATACCATAAATTATTACTAGTTTTCTTCAATATTGTTTCCTATAAAAAGTTTAAATAAGTAATATTGTTGGTACCACTCTTTCTTGGGTCCAGAAAAGTTAGCAACAAGAAATTTTGGAATCCAAAGTTTTTTAACAGTTTTACCATAACTATAATAAAGGGTTTTGTAAATAAAAGACCTTATTATTTCCATAATAATGTGAACTTTTTATATAACTAGAATATCTTTATCTAGGAATAAACTTATTTTTATAAATTCTTCTTTAACCAAGCCAGTACCCAATCCCAATTGTGTACATTGAAGTGGTCTGCTTACCAACCATTCTATTCAAGGCTTCTCTTACATTTATAGATCATTCAAGATCATTTTTAAGTTTCTCATTTTATATTTTAAGTTAATTATTATCCTTTAAACAATAATTCATAGAAATTTTTCTTAGAGGAACTCTAGGTTTCCTTAATAGATTTATTGGGTAATTTTATTATATCAATATAATTTTTCTTGTATTTTAATTTTTGAAATCTATCTTTAATATTCCCTTTTATCTTGATCTCATAGAAGGTTACTTCTCATGGTTATAACTTTCTCTTTTATCATACCTTCCTCCATAGTATAATTTCTTGAATAATTTATTTTTCTTGTATAATTTATTAAATCAAATAGTTAGATGATCGATCTCCTCATCACTTTTATAAGGTGACTCATCCTTACTTGAGATATTATCTTTGACTTTTTATTTCATCTTTAACTACAAATTTTTGAAAGTTGATGATTTTATTTTTGGTTCATCATCTTATTTGTTCACTATCAACTATTCCATATACATAATTAGTTCATTGATCATATCCTTCATGGGATTTTTTGTTATGTCACCTAACTCTCTAATGGAGACATAAGTTTCTATCTATAAATCAAGTGTGCATTATAGGATTCTCATCACTTTAATATTTGTCTTTGATTTTATTTCCAAGCTCATACATTATATTGAAAATTTCATTAAAACTAAGATACATTTCAAGAAATTATTTGTTAGACTACTTTTTAAATGCATTATATTAATTAGTGTAATTATTTTGGCGCATTACTTTAACATTTTATGTGCCTTAATGATACATATAAAGTGTGTCCCATATTTAAAAATTAGTGGCACATGCATAAATCCTATTAAACTCATCTTTTCCCAAATCACCTTATAAAGGATTTAATAGCTTTGCAATCACAATCATAATGAGCCTTAGTGACATCACTCCAGTTAGATCTGGTAGCTTTAGGATTTTCATATTTATCTTCTATTATTATACAGATGTCACAACCCATTACCTTAAGATGTATTTTTATTACAGTCTTACATTGAGCATAACTAGTACCATTAAAAGAAGGAGTCGTGTTACTATCAGTCCTCTCAAGTCTATTATTATCCATAAAGATATAAATTTATAATAAATGAATATTTAGTTATTTTGGGAAAAATTGATCATATTTAAATCTAGATAAGAAATAAATAAATAATTATCTAATAAAAAAAGTTGGTTATAGTGGAATACTCAAGAGGGGGTGAATGAAGTATCCAATAAAAATTTCTATTTAAAAATGATTTAAAACAAATTCCCCCAATTGATAAAATATAATATCTAACTAAAATAGTATAAATATATAATTTGATACATTAAATATGTTTCTTGAAGGCTCAATAATAACCTAATTAAAATAAATTTTAAAACCAGTTTAACTTTTGAAGAAAAATAATTGTATCAAACACAATATATACAACACTGATTAAATATAACTATAAAAGTTTTGATTTACTAATGGTGTTTTGAAAATTAAATATAGCCTATTTTTTAAAAAATGAAATAAAAACAAAGAATAAATGTTATAATTAAATACCATAGGTTAAATCTTAAGAAGAGACCTCATCCTCTCTAATTGATAGTCACCTGCTAGCAAGGTGATTTATTAAACAATAAACTGATCCACAACCTAGATCGTGTTTTATATACAACTCCACACGAGAATTACAAGATACACACAAACTATTACATAGTTAATTATGGGATATAATATGTATGGAAATTTGAAGAGAGTATCAGAGTACTATCCTATATAGTACAAGAGATAGTGATTAAGGAATAAACAAATAACATAAGAATAACTTGAATATAAATAAAACAGATAACAAAAAAAGAAAGGATATTAAATTGTTTATTTAGTTTTTCTTTCTATGACCAATAAAGTTATAATCATGAATGATCTTCTTATTCTTATTTTAGAATTTATTTAAATCTATCCTTGAATACGCATCAAGCAGACTTTACAAGGATTTTGATTTTGTATGAAAAACATAGTGTTGTTTGTAACACTGGACAATACTATTTATTTTTATTAAGAATAATTAAGAGCATACGTCCATTTTGTTAGTATTAGAAAGTAATAAAACATCATTTTTTTGCATTAGGGGTCCCTCTAATTTTATATATTTTTACAATCTCTAATTATCCATTGTAGAATAATAGTAAAATAAGAAAAATCATTATACTAAGAGACAACTCTGGAATGTTTGAATTTGTCTTCAAAAAATTAGAGTATCCATTTTAAGAATAATAATACTTAATTTCTAATAACTATGAATTTCATTAAATTCCATAAACTAACCTTTGGATTAATTAATTTTAATTTAATTCTAAATAGCTATGGAAGCTAAAATTCAAAAGTTAATAATATTTTTCCCTATAAATATCTAATTAAATTTTTTTTAATCTATTATTAATATCCATAATATGTTTTATCATTATTCAATATATTTGATTTTCTTAAAAATAACATGAATAGTGTATAAAAGTATTTTTTTTATAAAAATTCCTTTTAAGCACAAAATGATATTATTAGTTGTTTAGCTATTCTAATTGAATTTATTTAGTGTATTAGTATTAAAAATGGACTTTATGTGTGTATGTGTGTGTTTTATCTTCTATATATATTTCATAATGAAGATAATTATATTTATACCCTCTAATTATATAGATAACTTACAATAAATATAAAATGTGTCACAATTTTTTTTGGTTATGTGTTGTATGTGAAACAAAACTTTTAAACCAAAAATTTATTTTAAGGAAGAATGTTCACTAAAATTGTGAGTTATTGCCCAAGATATTTTTAGAATATTGTGATATCATAGGTAGATAGAATTGGTTCATAACTCTCACATCCTTATCAACTTCAACACATAAGTGGCCATATTAGACTCCTTCTCCTCTAATGCATATAGAAATCCCAAATGCAATTGGATTCTATTCTTCTCATTCAACTGAAAAAATTTATTTACAAGAAAAAAATGTCAAAACAAATTCACTTATTATCATCTCATCTTCATCTCCTTCCATATTTATATTCAAAAAATTATTTTGAATAATATTTCATTATTTTAAATAAATAAAGATCCATAAAATTTATAAAAATGTTCTCATATTTTAAACACATTCAAATTCGATTCAAATATTCTATTAAAATAACTTTAATAATATAACTTTTCATATTAATATGGTATTAAAATTATCACATCTTATTCTCCATGATATCCATACCATTTAAAAAATTTTAAATCATCCTTTTCATATGAATGTATGCATGTAATAATACATGGCACATGAAGTGTGTGATGTGGAACACCTCATGACAAACTTCCAAAATCATGGGTATCTTAGAGCAGTCATCCGTAATCGACCATGGAATGAATTTTTCTATTTTATATTCCCATAGATTCATCACAACCTTTATTATAGTTTTTCCTTCAACGCTATTCATTTTTGTGAACACAATGTATCATATGTGTCTCGTTATTCCACATTGTGAAGAAACTCCCCTAAAATTATAATCACAATGACATAAGTGAGTTACCATTTTTCATAGGTAATTACATCAGATAAAATTATCACTATTACAGTGTGGGGATCATATTATTCCCTTTTTCTCACTCTGTCCTTCAACACACTCAGTGAAATGGTTTTCTTTCCATCTGAACACTTTTGTTTCTTCATAAGCCTCAACTATGACCAAACACTCAATATAAATTCACTATGACATGGTCATATTAATATTTCGATTACATCATCTCAAAGGTGGTAGTTCTCTACAATGTAGATCTTCTTTGATATTAGTTATAATCACAACCTCTATTTTGATTTTCATTAATTGTTGAAAAATGAAAACATTGTTTGAATTAGTATCATAGGACTTTGAAATATTATGATATACTCATCTTCTAAGTCATTTGAAGAAATTCATATAATATAGGAGTTATATACATAATTCATATGATAAAAGTCATATGATCGCAAAATTATAAGGTTAATATTCAATTTTATTCTTCTATTTTACTAAATATTAAATAGATCTTCCCTTGGATTTATGATAATCATATTTTTCTTCTGACTAACTTACACCATCTGCAACAAGATTCTGGTCATCTTCAGCACTTCAAAAACATTATCATATGTAACCTTCTCTCAGATTTTATAATTTCTTATACATTTATATTCAAACCATTGCTTGGTTAATATTACATATGACCTTTATATTAGTCCATAAAAACATTAAATAAATATTAGAAACCAAAATATTTCCATTGCATAGGTCAGGATGACATTTACACAGATGAAATTTATCTTTACATAACCCATTATAAACTAATATTACATTTATGAATATTTATGATACTTAGTCTCACCTTTACACTAGTATAAAGTTACTTTTATGAAGTTATTTAAGTTCACTACTTACCCTTACATAGCTATTAGTAATTCTATATTTATTGAAATTTAATTTTAGGACTTTTTAATCATTTTGAGGCCTCCTAAAACATATCAAAAACACTTCCAATTTTTTTAAACTAGTGTACCTTCATCATCCAACACTATTCTTGATTTCCTTAAAGAAAAACATGTCGATCATCACAAAGGTAAGGTTATTTCCTCAAAATTTTCCAAGAAATTTATTCAAGCACCATCCTAAACCTTCCATTTCTATTTATGATGGTAGTATCTCCCTCATCTCTTCCATGCCTTTCTTGAAAATATTTATATCTTCATATCATCAAAAAATCCTTATTGATTGAAAACAATTAAATCTAACCTGGTAACTTCACCTCTGACCATCCCACAATTGAATCTATAAACATGACATAATCATGACAAACCACTACCTTGAGATCTCCAAACTATGACTCCTCAACCTACTGTAACAAGGATGAATGAACTGTCATATGATAAAATCATCCTTTACCATTTTATTCCTCTATATAAAGATTCATTTCTATATCCTCATCTAACACTCTCCACACATATAAATACTAATGAATAACATCTACTCGGGACTTCTTACTCAGTGCATGGGAAACTACATTCTATTTTCATGAGGTTTAGGTGATCTCATAGTCAAAGTATTTCTATAACTCTATCCACACCCAGTTATGCATATTCAAATCCCACTGAGATAAGGTATACCTAAACATTTTTCTATTTGCGAAGACTATGAAGCATTCACCTTTGAGGTAATGTGTTCATAGCTTTAATGAGAACACAACTACTGCCAACTCAATATCATGGGTCACATAGTGACTCTCATGAGGATCTAACAACAAAGAACCATATGGGATCACTAACCTATACTATATCAAAACACAATCCAATAAAAAATAATAAGTTTTTCAAAAAACATTGAACATAACTCCTTCCTCTAAAAACTAAATAATAAGAGAACTAATCACCTTGTCTTTAGGATTTTTGAAAGTTACATGACACTGATTGGTCCATAAAAAGACTTGGTACTTATTTTTTAGGGGTTTAAAGGGAGCTTAAATATGAAATAAATTATATAAAAATATCTAATATTAGCTTACATTACATAGGAAAATAAAAACCTATACAATGTTTATGGGTGATTCCCAATAAATAATCATCATAATCTTATATTGATTGAATGGAACTCACTACGGACACACCACATATCCAATTAGATGTGCCTTGCACATCCAAAACTACTCTTGTATAACGTACTATAGTGATGATGGTTCCCAAGGACTTCCTAAGATTCTCAATATGATCCTCCTATAAATAAGAGTGAATGAGAATGTCATCGATGAATGAAACCATAAACTAACCCAAGAAATCATGAAATACAGAGTTCATGATTCCCATGAAAATTTTCTGGGTGTTGATGACACTAGAGAACATATCTATGAACTCAAAGTGCTTATAACAACACCTAAAAGTAGTCTTTAGGATATATTCCTTCTTCACTTTCATATGATTATATGAAGAATAGTATTCAAAAACCAACTCAATCCCATTATCTGACCCAAAAAATCATTAATCCTCTGAAGGGGATAATAGATCTTAACCATCACCTAATTCAACAACCAGTATTCTATGTAGAGCCTCAGACTACAATAATTATTCTTAGTGAATAACATCAGAATACCCCACGATGAAACACTAGGATGAATTAAAACCTTGTTAATCAAATCATTGATCTAAATCATCAACTCCTACAACTTTAAAGGTGATATTCAATAAGGATCTATAAAAATCAGATTGACATTGGGTTTCAACTCTATCCAAAATATGATATTTCATTAAAGAGGTAATGTCATAACTTATTTAGGAAAAATCTAATCAAACTCATCAACATCCCCAAAAAACACTTTTACTGGAATCTATGCCGAGATCAACACTAAGTCTTCTAGATGAGATGATAAGGGATGGAATACTTACAACCCATATGATGGTACCACAAGCCAAAAAACATCATAAAATTGACTTACACGTCAAAGAAAATATTTTTACACATGAAGTAATAAATGACTATACACACAGAGTCTATTCCAAGAATGAAATCATATGGTTTTATCTGCTACATGAATAAATCCCCTAATGATTGATTTTTCCCCATCATCATTTGAAAACCTAGAAACTTATCAAACAAACTAGACTGGTCTCTAGCTAGAATATCTAGCACTAAAGGAATTATAATCCTCTATTCCTTAATTCTAAAATTGTGGAACAAGGTAGGATCAATGAAAAAATATGAATATCTAAAATCCAACATAAAAAAACCATTGTATAATATAGATAGAAGTTACCTAGAATAATATATGGACCATCTGGAACTATAAACTTTATAGAATGTAACTAAACACACCATGATCCCCTAAGTCATTATCCCCGTTGATAAACCTATCCATGATTGTGCTCAAATCTATATCCTTGAATACAAGTGATATCATGTGGATATCCTCTCTATACTCCATCTACACTAGAATGAGGAAATCATGGTGACCCTAGTACCGATAAGGCCTCAAAGGTAATTACTACTAAAGTTACTTCAGAAGTTGACCAATTATACCACATTGACCTTTGAGAATTATCAGGCATTGGAACCGGAAATGTAGATGACCTCAAAAATAAAATAACCAAGGAATAAATTAACCAATAGATTTACAAGAACAACCATATTTAGATAAATGAAAAGAGGATAATTGAGAAAAACTCCCCAGTGGTTGAAACCTTTAATGCCCCAATATCTAATTCCTCTATTTTTAGATCTACTCCTAGATATGTTCTAATTTATTCCCTATATAGATAATCTTGACTGTGCATGCATCCTCTCAACCAACTCTACCTTAGTGAGAACCTCTAAATTTGTAGGAAACATAAAAAAGGTAACTTGATACTGAATATTTAGATTTAATAATTCCTCAAATCACTATTCCCTAGCCCCCACATTTGGGAATAGACCAAGGAAAAAATGGATAATTCCCTTGAATTGAATCAAACACTCCCAAACACTTATGATCCTATATTAAATATAATGAAACTCCTACCACTTTGTCACCTTCATCATAAATGAAGGTAACTCTTCTAGGAACTAAATCTAGAAATACCCACACAAAACTATTGACTCTTCAAACTCCCAAAAGAATATAAATCACCACTGATGTTTTGTTTCTCTTAACTGACTAATAGCTAATAGGATAAAATTCTCCTTTAAATCATGGATTAAACTGAAGGTGATCTATAGAAACTTTAACTAGATCTTTATATCCAGATTAGAGACACTACCCTCATACTTTTGAAATCTATGATACCAAAAATCAAGAAGTATCTCCCTCTATGACTCATCCTCTTATTCCATGACAACCCTCACATGGTAAACTAGATCATCCTATTGTGAATCTACATATTGACCACATGTAGATGATGACCACTAGTTGTGTCTATAAGTGAAAAAGAAAACTTTTATACCTAAGAACATGAAAATTTATTCAGGATCTTTGAATAAGATTCATTTTAGATTCCCAAAATCACCATAATTTATATAGAAGAATAATCAAGAATGAGGCATGTATCACTCCTAGGTCTCTAACCTATAATCAACTTATCTTTCCAAGTATATTCATTATTCTTAAGGCCCTTGCATTGTGTAACGCCCCGACCCCAGCTACCCAGAGTCGGTGCATTACTTCGTAACATTGGCATGATCACAAGAAAGATCAAATCTCGAAAGACCGATTGGTTTAGTAGCCTTGGAAACACTAGATATATTCATAAGTTTTACATTACATCATAAAATGAAAAACTAATACAACAACATAATGTTTCCACAGTCCACACTATAATCCCCTCATAATATCCCTGCAGGTCATTCATAACTTACATCTTCACATCCTGGGAAAAATAAAACATAGAAAAGGGGTGAGCTCAAATGCCCAGTAAGGATAACAATATAGCGGAAACTTTCATAAATAAGAATAAACATTTAAGGCAATGTATAACTGAAACAAAAGCCTTTTAAATATGAACTTTCAACATGGTATGGCATAAATTAAATGAAATAATGCCATTTACTTATTCACATGGATATTCTACTAATCGAATAATCACATGCAAAAATCAATAACCACTTTCATAATGTTGGAATGCATAATGCTAAATGTTAGTTTCTTTGTCTAGGCCTCATCCCAAGACCTAGGGGTTACTTCTAACCGGAACCCAACCCGGAGTGCCTCTAATAACCAGACACCAACCCGGAGTGCCTCTAATAACCGGACACCAACCCGGAGTGCCTCTAATAACCGGACACCAACCCGGAGTACCTCTAATAACCGGAGACCAAACCGGAGGGCTTACTTTTACCAGTCCCTAACCTGGAGGGCTTAATTTAACCAGTCCCCAACCTGGAGGGATTACTTTAACCAGTCCCCAACCTGGAGGGCTTACTTTTACCGGTCCCCAACCCGGAACATACTTGTTCAGCACATTCATCTGAAGAAAAGTTTGAAATATAACATAAACATTCGGATTAAAAATAACTTCTGAAATGTCAACACTTTAAACATAAACCATGAGTGATATAAAAATAGCACATCCACAGTCAAACATAACTCATTCGATACAATATGGAATATTGTATTGTATCACATTGACCTCAATCAAGAATAATGAAGGATGTTGACATAGATGAAATCAAAATTCTTTTTAGAGAAATATCTCTTCCTATTTTTGAAATCATTTAAGAGCCATATAAAATAAAACATTTTCCTGAAAATATTCTTATAAGCTTGTAAGGGAAGCTTTGACGATTTTATAACGGCGGAAAATAACCGCACCCGCCGTATAAGTTAAAAAAAACATTCTTATCTTAATTCTGTCGAAAAGGTTAAAAAGGACCTTGTTTTGAAAACGACGGAAAGATTCCTTTATAAACCTCTTACAAAAAGTCAAACAAGGGTATAAATGAATTTAAACCATATTCTTGTAAATAATAAATATGTTTTGAAATACATTTTTAAGAAACATGGATGTGGATGATAAAGAGATCCCAGTAGATTATTACGTATAAACAACCTCGGATAATGAAGAGATTGTGAAATAACCCTTACCTTGTACTTTTCCTTTGTTGGGGTAGGTTAACCTCCTTTAATCTAGGTAACTAACTTTGGTTGGAACCAAAGGACTTCTTGAAATGCTTTCTGCCTAAGGGGAAGCTTCAAGGAGGAGGAGAGGGATTTGGGGAGCTTAGTTGGGCAGAGTTTGGACGAGCCAAGTGGCTTGAGAGGTGTGAGGAAAAGAGAAGGAGGAGTGCCCTTTTATAAGAGGGGTGAGGGGCACTTTTGGAAAAGCTAGAAATATTAATTTATAATAAATTCATATTCGGTTTCCAAAGGCTCCAAAGTTGACTATTCAAAGGATGAGGTGGGGATATGTCAAAAACAACTCATCCAATAGAATTTATACAGGTTTGGGTACTTATATTAACCTTATCTTTAAGTATTAACTCTAAGTTAATTAGTTTCACTTTTACAATGTCTCTTTGTATTTTTATATAATATGGTTAATAAACTTAAGATATACATCCAAGCGACCCCCAAGTGGTCCATTAATTATTAACCTATCATAATATAATTCTCTTGGCCGAACCTTAGATTTTTAGGAATTTAATATCAATTAATAATATAATATTTGTTTTAAGAACTCTTTTATGTCAATTTTGACACTATTCAACAGTTGATTTTCGTGAAACTCATAACAGATTGACTACTTCGAACAAAGTCAATTAAATCAATCCTAATATATCATATTATCCTAGAAAATTAGTTTAATTCATTAAAAGTTTCATATTATATTTATTTGGGTATTTATAATATCAATTATGTTAATTTTTTAATATTTTAGTAATTACTTCATCATCATTGTGTCATAAATAAAATAAATTATTTAATGTCTAAAAATTATAAATAAAACATCATTATGTAGGAAATCTTTTTATCTTTCTAATGAATATTTATAATCGAAAATCCAACATGTATAACCCTATGTAAAAATTGTTCTTCTAAAAGATGTAAGCTTATGCCATTTTTATTTTTATTTTAACTTTATTTATATAATGTGTCCCTACCACATACAAGTGGCTCCAAGGGGTCCCCAAATTGACCCAAGGATGCCCATGGTCGGGTATGTGTCCACCAATAAGGTTAGGACACGTTTTAGGGTAATTTTATATTATTATAATATTATTTTTTAACCCTTATTTACCGGATTTACCCTTTAACCATTGTAAATAAAATATTTACTGCAGTAATTATTCAAAATGTCTAAAAATAAAAGTTACCTATTTACACAATTTGAACATCCTGATTCCAAATATGGAATCCATTTTTCTAAATTCAAAACACAGAAGTGGCAGAAATTAATTTAAAATTAATTCCCGCTGTCAAAACAAAAAGCGTGTTTTTAAGAGATAATAACTATCAAAAGATTGACACTTGTTTATGTTCGGTTTAATTGTAAAATTATGTACAATGATAAACATTAAATTGAATGGTAAAAATATATTCTAAATATACTTTAAAACCACTCAAATTCATAATTTATCACTATTAATTATTTTGATTAAAAAAGTTGTTTTTAATTAAAATTTAGAAATTTTCACTATTCATCAAAATATGAAAGTTATCCGAAATGTACCAAAATTTCACCCTAGGCTAATTTTGATATTCCGAATCCAAAAATGAAGTCCATTTTGAAATATAGAATATATATGATTTCAAAAAGTAGGTATTGCTATTCACAACGGCTAGTTTAATTAGTTGTGGTGTGTGTTAGAACTCGAGGTTGCGTACAACACACGCTATCGTATTATTCAAAGAAAGCGTACCGTGAAAGCTTGGGATGTTTCATTTTAAATTTTTGATGTCCCCATTTAGTCAAAAAGTTTAAAATATTGTATTTAAAAAGGTTTCACTATCAAAAGTTGATAAAAGTGCAATACTGAAAATGAATCTGTTCTTGCATTATGACTAAGAAACTCATAATATGGATTCTAAAATTATAAAGTTTAAAATTTAGTTAATACTATTCATGACCTCTTTTAATGGCTTTTTTTTTTGTAAGTCATGGTGCAATTGAACTCGGTGTTGCGTGTAGTGCAAGTTATTAAATTATTTTGAAAAAATAACTCACTATGAAATCTTGGGGTGTTACATTCTCCCCTCCTTCAATAAATTGCGTCCTCGCAATTTGAAATTGTTCTTCGAAAATAAAAGGTTGAAAGTAGAAAATATATTTGTGGGAAAACCCACATCAGAAATTGGGTTACTAAAATTTAGTCTTAATATGAGGAAAAGAGAAATCAAAGGGTCACCACCAAATTATGATCTCGATTAGGAGAACATTGGTGGAAATTGGAGACATATAATCGGAGGAAAAACGTAAATATTTATAGGTAGTGATTGAGGTCATCAATCACAAACAAGTATAAAATTGAGGTCCTTAAATTCATCAATCTATGAGGAATTGAAATACCATCGGTTCAACAAAACATAGAATATTAGGATAACACATTTTTGACATTTCAAAATATCTTAGTTGAAATCCCACATCGAAAAATGAATTAATGAGGCCTCTATTTAAAATAAAGAGTCGAAAGTATGAAGATTACTGAAAATAAATCATACTAGGGTTCCATGTAGGAAAATATGGATATGGAAGAAAAATCTAACCATCAATTATCTGATGAAGAGTGGTAGAGAACGTGGCTATGAAAAGGCCAACAATCCCAAATCCATAAATTAGTGATTTAAGGTACCATCTAGGAAAACATTTTTGTTCTAGGTTGCTTTTCTTAATATTGAGGAATTTATTTATGAGATTGGATAAGATCATAAGGAGATATACTTACTTTATAATTAGAGTTTTATCCATTAATAAATTTCTACCACAAACTCATATTTCACTCTAAAAGATAATAGAATGTAAAAAAAATTCTATTTACACTATTCGTATAGGGTTCCAAAATAAAGGAATTTATAATTCATATACAAGATCTTTTAATAAAAACTACATTATTTAATCCATGACATATCGTGGGACAGTGGTAGGTGATACACCCTTGTCGCCCTTTGGTTGCGGGTTCAAGTCTCGCAGCCTTGCCGGACGCGACGGGTTGCCGCCCGACCTCCGGGTTGTCCTTTTATGGAAATCCAAAATAATCCAAACTAGAACTATCCAAAATACTTCTATCCAAACTCACAGTCCAACATTTATAAGGAAGTTAAACATAATATAGATCCTTTTTACCCCGTAATAGCATATGAATACCTTCATCATGTATTACCATATTCCTTATTGATTACATTCATGTTCCCTTATTCCATATAGAATGCTGGATATACTTCATTAATCCAAAAATGTTTTAAACCCCAACAATGATGGAATATACGAATCATTAATCAGTTCCAGGGTAGTCAAGAATATCCAATATTATTTATCCAAAACAATCACATATTATTCCAAAATCACTACCTCAGTATCAGAACTATATTATGATTTATCATTCTCTCAACCATATATTTTCCAAAAATTTATCCTGCTATTGAGTCACTTTCCTTTGTTCCACACAATCTCAAGTCCTTAATGAAATAGTACTGCAGTACAATCCTTATATACTCCATGATTATTGTAACAAGTACATTATTGATACAACACTCAATTGACATAATCAACATAAGAACTCTAATCATTCCTCTTCATCTTTGGTAGTATCATAACATGATTATTATCCGATAACATCATTTGAGGCATATTCTGATGACTGGGACATAGGTTCGCGTAGTGTCCAAACTCCTTGCAAATGAAGCATTGTACATTTGAAACCATTTTCTTACCCTTGCAGTCACGTGCTTTGTGCCCTTTTCCTCCACACTTATAACAAACTCCCATTCCTTTCAGGCAAGTTCCAGGGTGTTTCTTTCCACAGTTACCACATATGGGAAAATTCTTCTTTTCCCTCATCCCTTTATCCATCTTTCTCTCTTCCATCCTTTTCTTATCTTGCTTCCCTTCAAATTTATATGACTCAATAAACTCTTTACTTATCTTATCAACACATGATATTATTTCTTCACATGATGATAATACATGGGAGACTATTCCTCTTATAAATTCTAGCTTAAGACCATGAAAGATATGATCCTTCCTTCTCTCTGGATCATGTGCATTTCTGGAGTTCTCATTTCTTCTACTGGGCGCCATTTCTAAACAATGGCATACACTAGATCAGTTTATGAATCAAAATACATAATCCCATACTTATAAAACACTTAACATAAATTGAACTATTTATGGATATAATCCATAATCATAAAAATGTTTTCTTTGAGGAAGTATATACTCATAAACCCTTCATAATGATTTGTAAAGAAAATGAGAGTTATCCTAAGCATATCCCCCGGGAGTGTCGTAACCAAGAGTGCAGCAAGGCCCGTTGTCGTTCACCAGTTCCCGTTCGAGTCTAGCTCAAAGCGGTGTTTTCAGGTTTTACCCCTAGGTACATCTGTGCCAGAGCCGCCTCTACCTGCTCGTATCCAGACAGGGATGCATTGCTTGGAAAACTCACAAAATCTCTACAATACCAAAATTCTAGGAAGTTCTTCTATACTAATCCTCAAAGTTCATCTTAGGTCTACGTGCTCTAATCAGAGTTTATCTAAATCTAGCTTCCAAGGTTTGTACTAAACTTCCTATGATACCAACTGTAACGCCCCGACCCCAGCTACCCAGAGTCGGTGCATTACTTCGTAACATTGGCATGATCACAAGAAAGATCAAATCTCGAAAGACCGATTGGTTTAGTAGCCTTGGAAACACTAGATATATTCATAAGTTTTACATTACATCATAAAATGAAAAACTAATACAACAACATAATGTTTCCACAATCCACACTATAATCCCCTCATAATATCCCTGCAGGTCATTCATAACTTACATCTTCACATCCTGGGAAAAATAAAACATAGAAAAGGGGTGAGCTCAAATGCCCAGTAAGGATAACAATATAGCGGAAACTTTCATAAATAAGAATAAACATTTAAGGCAATGTATAACTGAAACAAAAGCCTTTTAAATATGAACTTTCAACATGGTATGGCATAAATTAAATGAAATAATGCCATTTACTTATTCACATGGATATTCTACTAATCGAATAATCACATGCAAAAATCAATAACCACTTTCATAATGTTGGAATGCATAATGCTAAATGTTAGTTTCTTTGTCTAGGCCTCATCCCAAGACCTAGGGGTTACTTCTAACCGGAACCCAACCCGGAGTGCCTCTAATAACCGGACACCATCCCGGAGTGCCTCTAATAACCGGACACCAACCCGGAGTGCCTCTAATAACCGGACACCAACCCGGAGTACCTCTAATAACCGGAGACCAAACCGAAGGGCTTACTTTTACCAGTCCCTAACCTGGAGGGCTTAATTTAACCAGTCCCCAACCTGGAGGGATTACTTTAACCAGTCCCCAACCTGGAGGGCTTACTTTTACCGGTCCCCAACCCGGAACATACTTGTTCAGCACATTCATCTGAAGAAAAGTTTGAAATATAACATAAACATTCGGATTAAAAATAACTTCTGAAATGTGAACACTTTAAACATAAACCATGAGTGATATAAAAATAGCACATCCACAGTCAAACATAACTCATTCGATACAATATGGAATATTGTATTGTATCACATTGACCTCAATCAAGAATAATGAAGGATGTTGACATAGATGAAATCAAAATTCTTTTTAGAGAAATATCTCTTCCTATTTTTGAAATCATTTAAGAGCCATATAAAATAAAACATTTTCTTGAAAATATTCTTATAAGCTTGTAAGGGAAGCTTTGACGATTTTATAACGGCGGAAAATAACCGCACCCGCCGTATAAGTTAAAAAAAACATTCTTATCTTAATTCTGTCGAAAAGGTTAAAAAGGACCTTGTTTTGAAAACGACGGAAAGATTCCTTTATAAACCTCTTACAAAAAGTCAAACAAGGGTATAAATGAATTTAAACCATATTCTTGTAAATAATAAATATGTTTTGAAATACATTTTTAAGAAACATGGATGTGGATGATAAAGAGATCCCAGTAGATTATTACGTATAAACAACCTCGGATAATGAAGAGATTGTGAAATAACCCTTACCTTGTACTTTTCCTTTGTTGGGGTAGGTTAACCTCCTTTAATCTAGGTAACTAACTTTGGTTGGAACCAAAGGACTTCTTGAAATGCTTTCTGCCTAAGGGGAAGCTTCAAGGAGGAGGAGAGGGATTTGGGGAGCTTAGTTGGGCAGAGTTTGGACGAGCCAAGTGGCTTGAGAGGTGTGAGGAAAAGAGAAGGAGGAGTGCCCTTTTATAAGAGGGGTGAGGGGCACTTTTGGAAAAGCTAGAAATATTAATTTATAATAAATTCATATTCAGTTTCCAAAGGCTCCAAAGTTGACTATTCAAAGGATGAGGTGGGGATATGTCGAAAACAACTCATCCAATAGAATTTATACAGGTTTGGGTACTTATATTAACCTTATCTTTAAGTATTAACTCTAAGTTAATTAGTTTCACTTTTACAATGTCTCTTTGTATTTTTATATAATATGGTTAATAAACTTACTATATACATCCAAGCGACCCCCAAGTGGTCCATTAATTATTAACCTATCATAATATAATTCTCTTGGCCGAACCTTAGATTTTTAGGAATTTAATATCAATTAATAATATAATATTTGTTTTAAGAACTCTTTTATGTCAATTTTGACACTATTCAATAGTTGATTTTCGTGAAACTCATAACAGATTGACTAATTCGAACAAAGTCAATTAAATCAATCCTAATATATCATATTATCCTAGAAAATTAGTTTAATTCATTAAAAGTTTCATATTATATTTATTTGGGTATTTATAATATCAATTATGTTAATTTTTTAATATTTTAGTAATTACTTCATCATCATTGTGTCATAAATAAAATAAATTATTTAATGTCTAAAAATTATAAATAAAACATCATTATGTAGGAAATCTTTTTATCTTTCTAATGAATATTTATAATCGAAAATCCAACATGTATAACCCTATGTAAAAATTGTTCTTCTAAAAGATGTAAGCTTATGCCATTTTTATTTTTATTTTAACTTTATTTATATAATGTGTCCCTACCACATACAAGTGGCTCCAAGGGGTCCCCAAATTGACCCAAGGATGCCCATGGTCGGGTATGTGTCCACCAATAAGGTTAGGACACGTTTTAGGGTAATTTTGTATTATTATAATATTATTTTTTAACCCTTATTTACCGGATTTACCCTTTAACCATTGTAAATAAAATATTTACCGCAGTAATTATTCAAAATGTCTAAAAATAAAAGTTACCTATTTACACAATTTGAACATCCTGATTCCAAATATGGAATCCATTTTTCTAAATTCAAAACACAGAAGTGGCAGAAATTAATTTAAAATTAATTCCCGCTGTCAAAACAAAAAGTGTGTTTTTAAGAGATAATAACTATCAAAAGATTGACACTTGTTTATGTTCGGTTTAATTGTAAAATTATGTACAATGATAAACATTAAATTGAATGGTAAAAATATATTCTAAATATACTTTAAAACCACTCAAATTCATAATTTATCACTATTAATTATTTTGATTAAAAAAGTTGTTTTTAATTAAAATTTAGAAATTTTCACTATTCATCAAAATATGAAAGTTATCCGAAATGTACCAAAATTTCACCCTAGGCTAATTTTGATATTCCGAATCCAAAAATGAAGTCCATTTTTAAATATAGAATATATATGATTTCAAAAAGTAGGTATTACTATTCACAACGGCTAGTTTAATTAGTTGTGGTGTGTGTTAGAACTCGAGGTTGCGTACAACACACGCTATCGTATTATTCAAAGAAAGCGTACCGTGAAAGCTTGGGATGTTTCATTTTAAATTTTTGATGTCCCCATTTAGTCAAAAAGTTTAAAATATTGTATTTAAAAAGGTTTCACTATCAAAAGTTGATAAAAGTGCAATACTGAAAATGAATCTGTTCTTGCATTATGACTAAGAAACTCATAATATGGATTCTAAAATTATAAAGTTTAAAATTTAGTTAATACTATTCATGACCTCTTTTAATGCCTTTTTTTTTTGGTAAGTCATGGTGCAATTGAACTCGGTGTTGCGTGTAGTGCAAGTTATTAAATTATTTTGAAAAAATAACTCACTATGAAATCTTGGGGTGTTACACATTGGACCATTGAGGGCCTAAACGTTGGGTCAGATTGACTATGTCAATAACACAAGAGGGGGGTGAATTGTGTATTTTAAAATTATTCCTTGATTCTGTCTTAAAAAAACAGTAGACATAGATTGAGATGTTTCTATAACAGATAATATGCAGCGAATAGAATAGAAAATAGGACAAATCAATTTATAGTGGTTCGGGGAATGAATATCCCCTAGTCCACTCCACCAATCACCCTCTCTACGGGCTTGGTGAATTTCACTAGTAAGGTCCTCTTATCATAAGACCATTCCATAATTGAGTAGAGGCAGTTTTCACCCTTACAAAAAAGGCTTTATAAAACAGAGCCTTCTGGTTCTTTACAACAGAGAACTGAAATCCAAAGCTTAGTGTCAGAATCTGATACTCCACCATGACTGAATACGAGCAGCCGATACTCGCGATAAAAGATGTTTGTTTATAGAAAAAGAAATTCAGCTCACAGTTGCAACAACATACAACTAATTAAAGATGGATATTTGTATTCAGAAAAGAATAAACCTTGAAAGATGTATGAAGAGACCTGATTGCATTGAAGATCTTTGAATCTATAAGAACATCAACAAAAACAGAGTGTTGTATTCACACAAATCAAAAGATAGATTTTTGATGAAGTTCACATTTTTGTGATGCTTGATCTCTTTATAATTGAAAAAAAAATTTCACAAATGATTTATTTATTTCATAAACCAGAGAGTCATATATATCTTTAGACAAAAACTCAGAAGGATTTATAACATGCAGAAACTTCAGCATGGTTTTTCAGATCCGCAAAAGATGCCTAAGAAAAAGAATAGATCAGATCAGAGATGTCGTAACTCCCATTAAGAATAGGAATGAAAATATATAATGTAATTGGTTCTTTGAATCGATCATAAAATCACACTAAAACAGTCAGTAATGGGCTTTAAATCGTCTTGATATTCCGTAGAGACTGTTGCATGAATCTCTGATAAAGAGGTAAATTAAAATCCTCGGTGTTGAAAAGTCAAACGTAAGGTTCCTTCACTAGAAGAAAAAATAGAAAACGTACGGTAGATCATGAACATAAGGTTGATGATCCATACATGTTTCTTCTCAAACATAAGGTTGATCATCCATATGTTTCTATCAAAACATAGGGTTCAATGCAAAATTAAGGTTCATGATCCATACGTCTTGTGATACAAACGTAAGGTTCATTATGAACGTAAGGTTCCTCAACCATACTTTTCTGATTTTGTCGCATGTAGGGTTCCATCCAAACATAAGGTACATTAACTATAATTTTCTGATATCGTAAGGTTTGTTCCATACATTACTTTTATTGATGAATAATATGAACAATATTTTCAGCAAAATGACAAACGATGAACAATGTTTCCAGAATACACTTAAGATCATTCTTCACACTTTAATGAATTACTTGCGAATAAATATGAATTATAAAGAATATAAATTCCCTGAAATATACTCAAAATAAAATAATTATAATAACAAACAAGGGTATTTTTGAGCATCAAAATCATCATAAAATATATAGTATTGTTGAGACAACATATTCCCAACACTAAACACTTATCTCCTATCTGATCCCCCTTACTATGTCACATGCTTAGTTCAATCAATATTATTGACTAACCAACCCCATGAAGTCCTCATTGGTGCTTAACTCTATTATCCACCATAACTCTCGACTATAGCTCTGATACCACATTACCATGACCCACACAATTGAGAACCCCTCCTAAAATTCAACCTCATATAATCCTAGGTTTGGGTACTAGAATCAAGGGTATAATCACTCATAACTGGGAGGCATAACTATCATAAATTCTAGGTAAAAAGATAAACCACAAATCAACTCTATTTAATATAAATAACCCCAAACCACAATGAATTTAATTTCATACCTTATCATAGTCTTCAAAATACCATACCAAAAATAGCACCTATGATAGAGAATCTTAAAGAAACTCAAATCCTTGATCTAGTAATGTCTAACCTTGTGACCCAATCACTCCTAGAAACCAATAATATATATATATATAAGAGTTAGCATAAAAATATATTCAGTAGTATGCACCCCAAAACCTCTCATGAAAATATAGTTTAAGCATAAAAAAACATATTTGAACAAATATTATCAAGAATTCATGCCTAATCTAGGTCAAATATCACCCAATGTCACCAAGGATCACTTACCTAATATCAAATCTAAGTGTAGTGACATAATATGATGAAAATATATTTCTAAAAGGTAACCCACAACTACTCCCCCACTAATCTAATTGCTCTCATTCCCAACAACAATAACCATATGCTATTATACCTTTATATCAACACAAACACTTAAAACACACAACCATATATCCACATACATGTTCCACATCATAATATCACAACCACATATCACATACACAACATAGTAGAGTATCATGATAAAAAAGCATACCAACCTCATGCCCTCCTCCTACCATGCATGACCCCGACCTTTTATCCACATTATAACCACAAACAATTCTATGCATTATATATAAACTATAAAAACTACTATTTATAGCCTATATATATTCCTATGTTCTTTATCCATGTCATCCAATACTATATTTGAAGGGAGAGTGGAGAAGAGGGAGAATTTATACATCAATTCTCTCTATAACTTGGATGTTGGGGAAAAAACCTAAAACCCCATCCTCATATGGGAGTTGGTCATGTTACCTGACTCGAGTGATGGTTCATAATAAATATCAAAAAATATAAGGAGTTTATTGTTAGGCACAATAATAATTTAAGGGTTCACACTAAACTAGTACTATCAACACCCACAATAGCCAATGCATCAATATTATCACTCACTAACAACTACTTCCATTATCATCCCACAAACCATACCCATTAACTCTCACCAAAAAACCACAAAACATTAATAACTTCCCATTTCATTCATAATTTATAATCCAAATTTTACCCAACATTTACTAATTATTATTTTATAACCAATCATTTATCCATTTCCGATTTACCATAACCAGACTCATTATATTCATTTTGTCATTAATCATTTTCCACATTTATGATAACCACTTATACTTTATTTTATCACATTCATTTCAAATTTACCTACCTCCCATATAACTTTTTTTATCTATTTGTTACTTCCATTATTTATTACAGTCATCATAACCTATCATTCCAACTTACTCTATGTTTTATTTTATAATTAAACCTTATTACTAATAATATATAATTGAACCACACAACCTCCTCACAAAACCACATCAACCACTGTGTTATCTTATTCCAAAACCACCATAAGAATATTATCTCTACCATAACATCCACAACAATACTATTAGTACAACATTCTCAACCTCTATACATATCAACCATCCATACCCAAAGTGTAACAACAACCACACCTGACCTATAAAAACAAACCACAACCACCAAAAAACACCATTATACCCATCATATGAATGAATCCTCTTAAAATTATAAACAACAACAAAAATATCATAAAAACACTTTAAAACCCCACTTAACAATCATACATACATATTAAATTTCTATTAAGTCAATAATAAAGGTTAAAAAACTCCATTCTTCCAAAAAACCATTTCATTATTGATATTAAGTGATTGAAAAATTATGATAGTTGATTATAACATCATAATGGAATTAAGAAATGGTTTTCATTATAGAAACATAAAGCAACAAGAGGCATCATATAAATAATAGCATGAAATAATGAAAAACAAATTTGAATAACCCCTTTATACTTAAATTTATTAGTGAGTTTCATTATATTAGTTAGGTTAATTAATAACATTCACCAAATGAAAAAAATAGAATGAAAATCCCAAAATTACACATAAATAAAAAATATAATTATATAATCCCATACCTCAATTAATGCTTCAAAATACACAAAGAAATAATAATAATAAAAATAAGGATCAAGCACCTTAAAACCCAAAAGAAGCCTCCATTGAACCTAATCATTAAAACTCTTATAATAAACTCAACTAGATACTAATTAATACAAAATAAACTCACTACCAAAAACCTATGAGAAGAATGAGAACCTAAAGAATGACTGGTTATGAAGAAGGAAATGAAGAAAAGAGCCTTTATTTGAAGAAGAATCCAAAGAAAAAATCAAGTGGTTAGAGTGTACAAGGAAATGACTATAGATATATAAACAAGTAATTGTGGTCATATAAGTTTTGGGGGAGATAATGAAAGTAAAACCAATGGAGGGGATGGCTCTTATGTATAAAGAAAACCTAAACAAACTCCACCACAATGTGGTGAGTTCCAAAATAGTTGTTATCGCCTCAACCAAAGATAAATCCAAAACCCCAGTCATTTTAAAATGATATATCTTCCCAAATATTGTGGCCATTTAAACTTCTTCAAAAACTGGTTTGACCACCATGGAATCATAGTACCCCATTGACCATATCAACCTCAATCATGACTCCTTTTTAAAAACCAACCTAGTGTAAAAGAACTTCCCTTTCTATTTCAATGATCACACCTTAACAAATATATCTAATGAAATAATGGGACTATGAAATATTGAATCCATGTCCATAAAAACATGAATTATTCCATCCCCATTTTAAATAATAATTTCCCTAGAATTCTCTAGGGACCGCCCACAGAAAAATGGCCAGCTCTACAGTGTGGGATACCTAAATTCCTAGACCAAAACCCAAAATAGTCATAGACACTTAGTTCCTTCCATAAAACCCATCAATAATTCCCAAATATAGTCCACTCCCTCAAAAAATACATTAAATTTCCATAATGGGAGATTATATTTTTAATTAGGTCAAAACTCCTCCTATCCCCTCTAAATAACCCACCAAAATCGCACTTAATACTTCAAAAACCTAGAAGATACAATGTAATGGTTTGTAAAGGTTAAAAAATTATAAATATTTTATTATATTGGTTAATTTATATTCTATTCTATGTTTAAGAGGCTATTTTTTAAGTTTGAGTGGAGTTGGAGGTGATTTGAGGTTTTTTCTAAAGGACTTAGGTTAAATGCTTGCTACACAAGTCAGTTCACATTGGGAAATATATATTCTTATCATGAGTTTATTTTTGTAATAATCCATGATTATAGTTATGGATATTAAAACTATAAATGACATGAAAATTTTATTTATATCACGAACATGTATTTCAGAATTTTAAGTTGAGGTGACACATTTTTTTAGTATATCAGCCATTATAAAAGTTCACATCATGGATTTTTAATTCACTCCATGAATTACTTATATCACAAAAGAAAATTATTTTTTTAGAAAATGATTCCTTTTTCATTCACCTTATTCCTCTATTACTTGAACCTTAGGTCTACTCCAGGGGATTTTTGGGTGAATATATCTCTTCTGCGCTTCTCCTACTAGCGATTTGATCTTTAGGATAGTCTGTTTCTCATCTCTTGTTATGTGTGATTCTTCTCTTCTCATTTTCTTTATTTCTCTTAGAATTTTAAGTGGTATTCATCTATGTTTATGGGATCTATTTATCATGTTATTATCCTTATCCAATATCTTCCAAATCCATTGTAAAATTATCTTCTATAGGCTAGATATTATGGGTTGTAGTGCGACATGTAAGATTCTTATGGTATGTGTTGATACAACTTATCCTCTGAACCCTTTTCTTATGTAATTCAATTCTAAGATGTGAGATTATATGTAAGGGACTAAATTCATTTCTATTTCATTATCTTTACTTTCGAGTGTGTGGATCCCATTATGGGTGGTGTGTGGCTCATGCTTGAGGTATGTGGTTCCGTCTATAGCCTATGTTTTTTGAACCTTAAAAGATATTGATTTATTAAATGGTTTTATAAATTAATTGTAATGATTATTGATTGAATTATTTTTTTTATGTAAAAGGGTTTTTTAGAAAATATGGTTTTCCCCCTCATTTTGGTGAAATAAATGTGTTTTTCAAATCATTGTGAAATAGTTTTCCAAAAAAATTGATGATTAAAGGGTTTTTTGGAATTAATTTTGAAACGTGAAAGTTCTTTGATATTGATTTTATATATTATTCACATGGTATCCTTGGTTACTTAGGTGTAAGGTGTAGTATTGGGACTTTTCCATTAGTTTTGTAAGGGGGTTTACATTTAGGGGTGATCCTTTATTCTTAGATCATAGATAAATTTTCTATAGAAACTTGATTGATATTATACGGGGTTCCCTTTTTGGGGGATTCCCTTATTCCTTAGACTTTGATTCAAGGGTTCTAGGGACCTGAGAGTGTATAATAGTATTTATTTTTATGGATGTATGACTGAAATATATAGTATGAACTTTATTATCCTAGGGGTTTTTACCATTGTTTATTGGATTTGTACTATTTTTTATTTGATATGATATTTTATATGATTTGATGAATTCAAATGGTTTATGGAAATTATTCTTTAAAAGTGTATCATTTTGTTTTTAAAATAATTGGAAAGGGGGAAATTTTTACCATGTTTTTTATATAAAACTATCAAACTGATTATCATTCCTTTTTTTCTTTCAATTTGAGAATATTGGGATTATTATACAAAGACTTGATATGGAACACCTGGGTGGGATCCTACTGATCCTATTTAGATCACACCCGACAAACTCTATCATGGGCGTGTAGACCTTGTTTTTTCTGATACATGAAAGGGTAAGACACTTCAATGAGGCAGTGAGATTTATGTTGATTGGGTATAGGTAGGTTGTGGTGAGATGGTGGGACATTTACCATATTTCACAAAGAGTACCAGTTGTTATTTATGGCATTATTTATATTGGTTATTTTTTTAGAATTCAACTTGGTTTATTATTGCTACCTTGGTTTGTATCGATACCATTTTCACTCTTTGTTATGGAATATTTCTTTACGGTTTTCTTCCAATATATATATATATATATATATTTGTGTGTGTGTGTTAGGTATATTATTTTAGTTTGGGTGAAATAATTCCCTCTAGTTGTTTTTTGATGCCCAGGTGATAGTCACTAGCCTGTGTGGATTAAGAACTCCCTTATGGTCTTTCTGGGACCTGGTTTAGTGGATGGATGGGTTTTCTGGTCGAATTTGTGACAATTTAGTATCATATCTAGGTTATTCTCATTGGAAAGTTGTAACACCCCAATCTTCCACGTTACGCTTCTCTTTGAGTAATACAGTAGCGTGTGTTGTACGCAACTTCGAGTTCTAACACACACCACAACTAATCAAACCAGCCGTTATGAATAGTAATACCTACTTTTTGAAATTTTATAAATTTTATCCTCCAAAATGGACTTCATATTTGGATTCGGAATATCGAAATTATCCTAGGGTGAATTTTTGGTATTTTTCTAAAAACTTTCAATTTTTGACGAATAGTGAAAAAACACCGAGTTATTGTTTAAAAACGGATTTTTATTTAAATAATTATTTATTTTATTTAAATTTAATTAAGGTCAAAATAGATAAATAATACCTATATAAGTTCATTTTAATTCATTGGAGTTAGTTTAGAATAATTTTAGATATATAAAAATTTTATTGAACTTTTCACCGTCTTTTACCCACCTCCTAGGAGAATTTGGAAATTCACATAAAACTTAATTTTACCACTTATGTGAGTGGAATTTTAAAAATACTAGAGACACGGTTAATATCAAGGAGTAAAATGTGGTTCAATAAGATAAAAATAATTTTTTGGGAATAGTAACTTTTTTACTTTTATTTACCACGGTAAAAAGTAAATAGGGTAATTAAGGGTAAAAATGATATTAATATTACCCTAACACATGTCCTAATTCTATTGGAAAAGTGTATCTCGACCAAAAACAACCTTAGGAATAAAATATTATCATTTAGGTCCACTTTGATTAGATTAGGACATTTATTATTATTTAATTCAAAGAAGAGTTAAAAGAGTTAAAATCAAAGTTTATTTGCTAAATTTTTTTTAATATAGGGTTATACATAAGATAAATTCGATTATAAATATTCATTAGAAATATAAAAGGATTTAATACATAATGATATTTTATTTATAATTTTTAGACATTAAATAATTTAATTTATTTATGACACAATGATGATGCAGTAACTACCTTATTAGTGAAATATTAGAATAATTAATATTATAAATACCCAAATAAATATAATTTGAGACTTTTAATGAATTAAAATAATTTAATAGGTTAATATAACATTTTAGAGTCGATTAAATGAATTAGGTTTTAATTAATAATGCTTTTATGAATTTATCAAAAACAAAATACCCAATAGTGTTAAAATTGACATAAAAGAGTTTTTAAAACAAATATTATATTATTAATTGATATTTAATTCCTAAAAATCAAAGGTTCGGCCAAAGGACTTATATCATGATTGGTGTATCATTAAGGTACCACTTTGGGGTCGCTTGTATTTATATAGTAACTTTATTAACTATATAATATAAAAATACAAAGTGACATGGTAAGTGTCAAACTAATTAACTAAGAGTTAAAACTAAAATATAAGGTTAATATAATGACCCAAACCTGTCTAAAATATATTGGTTGAAAGGATTTCGACCCATCCTCACCTTATACTTTTAATAATCCACTTTTGATCCATTATAAACCGAATATGATTTTATTATAATATAATACTTTAAGTTTTTTCTAAAGTGCCCCTCGCCCCACTTATAAATGGGCACTACCCCTTCTCATTAATTCACACCTTCAAAGCCATTTGGCTAGGCAAACCTCTGCCCAAATATCCTCCTAACTTCCCTCACTTCATCCTAGAGGCTTTTTTTGATCAGAAAGCCAACCTAAGGAGCTCTTTTGATCAAATAAAAAGGAAGAACCCGAAGAAGAGGTAACGTCTTCACCACCATCTTTAAAGTTCCTTTCTTCTTCAACTTATTCTATCCTTGTTATTTATATTCTAAAATAATAACTCCAGTGTATTCTATATACTGTGATGTTATTATAATTATGGAACAAACAAATTCATTATTCTATCCATCCCTTGAATGACATGTCACCATACGTGCGTACGTACGGTCTACCGTCTCCACGTTGTGGTGTAATTGTTATTCAATATATTATTATTTAGATGGTTATAATAATGATTTATAATTCATTTAAATAATAAATATAACATGATAATGATTCTTTCTATATTATATACCATCCAATTATCTATTATTTTAATATCAAAAGAATGATATTGTCGCTCGTGCGTACGTACGACCTACCGTCTCCACGTTGTGGTGTAATTGTTATTCAATATATTATTATTTAAATGGGTGTAATAATGATGTATAATTAATTTAAATAATAAATATAACATGATAATGATTCTGTCTATATGATATACCATCCAATTATATATTATTTTAATATCAAAAGAATGATATTGTCACTCATGCGCACATACAGATTACCGTCTCCACGAACGCGATGAGATTCATTCCCCATCGTATCCATTCAAGAATAAATTATATTGGATGATTAAAATTAATATTTAAGGACTTGATATCATTATGGATATGAATAAGATACAACCTATCCATAACAAACACGGCTTACGTAACAAAACAGACAAAGGAAAATGAATCCATTAACACTCGAAATGACGATAATACTAAGATGTTATTAACAAATCAATGTTAAAAGATCATATATGATATCCTATTAATGTATATGATTCTTGTATAATTTAATAACAATTATTTCACCATTATACAGGAGGTTAACCTACCATCAACCAAGGAAAAGTACAAGGTAAGGGGTTTTCATCTCACTCCTTATTCCCGTGAGATTCATGCCATATTGCCACTATTACCTTTTGTGTGGTGTATGTACTGCCCATAATTGTATTATTTATGTAATACACTTTAATTTATGTGTATTTACATATTTATTGTATGATAACTCTTTCATGGGGTGTATGTTTCGTAAGTTACCAAATTGTTAAGGGTTAATTTCACAATCTCTTTATTATCCGAGGTTGTTTTTACGTAATTATCTACTGGGACATATTTATTATCCATGTATATGTTTTATGAAAGAGTTTTAAAAGGAATTATTCTAAGGTAATTTTTACTAAAACATCATTTCAAATTTTTTAAAAATTTATTCTTCTAAATCTTTCTCATTAATATCCATGTCTTCAAAATGGTTTTTAAGGATTTATTTATATGGACATGAATGTTTTTAAAATGTTTATTCCTTTAAAAAGTTTCAAAGTGGTATGGGACACTTTGATTAAAAAATGTATTTAAATGACTTCTTTTCCAAATTGTGTGACTTTTGAATGTTTTCATGAAAAGGGGTATTTCTCTCGAAGAGTTTTGAAAATCATTTTCATCAACGTCAAAATCATTTAATGGATTTTAAACTTGTTTTGAAGTTGATTTATCATAATACAAATCTTCCATATTGTGTTGAAGTTTTTGTGATATGTTTGAATGTGGATGTGTTATTTTTATACCCTTCATGGTTTATGGGTAAAGTATTGACATTTTGTATGCTAGTTTTAATACGAATGTTTATGTTATGTTTAGAACATTTCATATGAGGAATGCATTGGAATTAGTAAGTGATGGGTGGAGCCCGCTATAGCTCCTCAATGCATCGGTAGGTCTCATGAGACAAAATAGTGTCTTGGCACGAGGCCTTGAAAAATCTTATTTGTAGTCTTGGCACGAGGACTTGGCTACGTGGTTATAATAGTCTGGCATTATGCATTCCATCATTATGAAAGTGGTTACTGATATAGCATGTGATTATTTGACTAGTAGAATATCCACGTGAATAAGTAAATGGAATTATTTCATTTTATCTTTTCCATATTATACTGAAGTTTAAGTTTAAAAGGCTTTTGTTTTAGTTATACACTGCCTTAAATGTTTTTGTTTATTTATGAGAGTTTCCGCTATATTGTTATCCTTACTGAGCATCTGAGATCACCCCTTTCAATGTTTTATTTTTCCCAGGATGTGAAGAAGTATTTAATGAATTACCTGCAGGGATAGTATGTGGGGATATGAGTGTGGACTATGGTGACTATGTGGTAGTAGTTTTCATTTTTATGATGTAATGTAAGACTTATGAATATATCTAGTGTTTCCAAGGCTACTAAATTAATGGGTATTTCGAGATTTGATCTTTCTTGTGATCATGCCAATGTTATGTAATAATGCACCGACTCTGGGTAACTGGGGTCGAGGCGTTACAGTTGGTATCAGAGGAAGTTTAGTACAAACCTTGGAAGCTAGATTTAGATAAACTCTGATTAGAGCACATAGCCCTAAGATAGACTTTGAGGATTAGTATAGAAGAACTTCCTAGAATTTTAGTATTGTAGAGATTTTGTGAGTTTTCCAAGCAATACATCCCTGTCTGGATACGAGCAAGTAGAGGTGGATCTGGCATAGATGTACCTAGGTGTAAAACCCGAAAACACCGCTTTGATCTAGACTTGAACGGGAACTGGTGCACGACAATGGGCCTTGCTACACTCTTGGTTACGACACTCCCGGGGGATATGCTTAGGATAATTTTCGTTTTCTTTACAAATCATTATGAAGGGTTTATGAGTATATATATCCTCAAAGAAAACATTTTTTTATGATTATGGATTATATCCATAAATCGTTCAATTTATGTTAAGTGTTTTAAAAGTATGGAATTATGTATTTTGATTCATAAACTGATCTAGTTTATGCCATTGTTTAGAAATGGTGCCTAGTGGAAGGAATGGAAACCGTATCAATGAACGCACTCTATGTAGGGATTTACCTCCTGATCAAGATAATTATAGTGAGGCCGGTGATGCAACTAGTGCTGATCAGCTAATCACCATACTGGGACAACTCACTCAGGTTTTGAATAATAACCTTACCCGTATGGAGCACCCTGATCCACAGCATGGAGGATCAATGTTAGATCACTTAATTAGGAAACAACCACCAACATTCAATGGGAGTAAAAATCCCATAGTAGCTGAGCAATGGATAAATTCCTTAGAGAAAATATTCCATGACTTGGGGAGTAGTGAAAGGGAAAAAGTTTTCATGGCAGTTTACCGCCTCACTGGAGATGCTGATCAATGGTGGTCATTGATTCAAAACACGAAGGAAGATAATGAAATGACTGAGGGTGAGGAAAGTAATGTTTAAATAGAGTATGTTATTATTGTGAAATAATATTTAGATGTGTTTCCGAAAGATTTACCTAGACATCCTCCAGAACGAGAAGTTGAGTTTTCCATTGATTTAATTCCTAGATCAAGGCCTATATCAAAGACCCCTTATAGAATTACCACTGTGGAATTAGTTGAACTAAAGAAACAACTGGAGGAATTGAGTAATAAGGGATTTATTCGCCCTAGTGTTTCTCCATGGGGAGCCCCTGTCCTTTTTGTTAAGAAGAAATATGGATCTATGAGGTTGTGCATTGACTACCAGGAGATCAATGATATAACAATAAAGAACAAGTATCCCATACCTTGAATTGATGATTTATTTGACCAACTGCATGGATCTCAATAATTTTCAATGATTGGCCTTCGATTTGGATACCATCAGTTGTGTGTGAAAAAGGAAGACATTCCGAAGACAGCATTTTGAACAAGGTACAGGCATTACGAGTTTACAGTAAGGCCTTTTGGGATGACTAATGCACCCTATGTATTTATGGATCTAATGAATAGAGTTTTCAAGGAATATCTCAATTATTTTATGGTGGTATTTATTGATGATATCTTGGTATACTCCAAAATATACGAAGATCATGAAAATCACTTGTGCATTATCCTGAAGACTCTTAGAAGACATGAATTATATGGGAAGTTTAGCAAGTGTGAATTCCGGCTTTAGGAGATTTCTTTTCTTGGAAATATTTTCTATAAGGATGGAATTTCCATTGATCCTTCTAAGACCAAGGCAATCCAAGAATGTCCAGCACCGACGAGTATAATTGAGGTACGCCGTTTTATTGGTTTAGAAGGTTATTATCGATGTTTCAACCAGAATTTTTCCCGGTTGGCTAACCCATTAACAAAGCTCACACGTAAAGGGGTTAAATTTGTTTGGACAAAAGAGTGTGAATAATGTTTTGAAGAACTAAGGAGAATATTAGTCAATGATCCTATATTGACTCTACCATCAGGGAATGATGAGTTTTTTATTTATAGTGATGCATCAATTAAAGGACTTGGTTGTGTCCTTATGCAGAATGATAGAGTTATTGGTTATGCATCACGATAGCTGAAAATTCATGAGCAAACCTATCCTACTCATGATCTTGAGTTAGATGTTGTAATCTTCTCTTTGAAGATATGGAGAAATTATCTCTATGGTGAGAAATGTGATATTTATACTGATCACAAGAGTTTGAAGTATATTTTCTCACATAAAGAACTCAACATGAGGCAAAGGATATGTCTTGAACTACTCAAGTATTATGATTGCACGATACACTACCACCCGGGGAAGGAAAATAAGGTGGAAGATGCTTTGAGTAGAAATGATCATGGAGTTTTGAATGTGATGAGAATGGAAAGGGATCCTATTTTCATGGATCTAGTGAAGATGGATATGGGAATCCCCATGGAAGGTGAAACATCAATTCTTTTTCAAATGGTTGCCAAACCATATTTACTGGAAAGGGTAAAGAGTTATCATACCGGTGATGAAGAGTTACAAAGGAAGATTAAAGCTGTGAATGATGGGAAATTGAGTGACTTTGTGTATGAAGATGGAATTTTGAAGTTTGGGAAGAGGCTTTGTGTTCCCAATATACCTGATCTAAAAAGAGAATTGTTGGATGATGCTCATAGTTCCAATTTCTCTATACATCATGGGAGCACCAAAATGTATAGAGATTTGAAGGAACATTTTTTGTGGGAAAACATTAAGAGGGAGATTGCTGATTTTGTTTCAAGATGTATGGTTTTTCAACAAGTGAAAGCTGGAAGGCAACAACCTAGAGGAGTCATGAAACCTCTTCCCATACCTGAGTGGAAATGGGATAATATCACGATGGACTTTGTCATGGGACTACCAAAGACTCCTAGAAGGAACGATGCAATATGGGTCATTGTTGATCGTCTTACCAAGTTAGCACATTTCCTTCCTATAAGGGAGGATTTACCACTTGAACGTCTAGAGAGAATATATATTAATGTAGTTGTGAGACTTCATGGAGTACACCTATCGATTGTCTCGGATCGTGATCCCCATTTTACATCAAGATTCTGGAAAAGTCTTCAGAAGGCCTTGGATACTGAACATCATTTAAGCACTGCTTACCACCCTCAAACAGATGGACAATCAGAATGAACTATTCAAACCTTAGAAGACATGTTGAGATCATGCTCACTTGACTTTCAGGGTATGTGGGATCAATATTTACCTATGGTGGAATTTTCCTATAACAATAGCTTCCATTCCAGTATTCAGATGGCACCATATGAAGCATTATACAGAAAGAGATGTCGCACACCAACCTGTTGGGATGACGTTGGTGAATGAAAACTTGTTGGCCCGGAACTAGTGGAGGAAATGATGGAAAAAGTAAAGGTAATCCAAAACCACATCAAAGCAGCTCAAAGTAGGAAGAAGAGCTATGCCGATAATAAAAGGAAGGATTTAGAATTTCATGTAGGAGATCATGTTTTCTTGAAGGTATCTCCATGGAAGGGAGTCATACATTTCAGTAAGAAATGTAAATTGAGTCCTAGGTACATCGGACCTTTCGAAATTCTAGAACGAATTGGGGCTGTAGCATACCGTTTGGCAATGCCACCAAATCTCTCCAAAGTTCACGATGTGTTCCACGTATCATTGTTGAGAAAATACATGCCTGACCCAACGCATGTACTCACCTATGATGAATTATAACTGGAACCCGATCTACCTTATTTCGAAGAGCCCGTTAGGATTCATGATATGAGAGAACAAGTGCTGAGAAAACAGACGACTCGTCTGGTAAACTTTCTATGGAGAAACCATAAGATGGAAGAGGAAACATGGGAACCCGAGGCACTTATGATGAAGAAAAACCCGAGTCTTTTTATGCAATAATATTTTAGAAATTTTTAGGACGAAATTATTTGAAGGAGGGTAGAATGTAACACCCCAAGCTTCCACGGTATGCTTCTGTTTGAGTAGTACAGTAGCGTGTGTTGTACGCAACTTCGAGTTCTAACGCACACCACAACCAATCAAACTAGCCGTTATGAATAGTAATACATACTTTTTGAAATTTTATAAATTTTATCCTTCAAAATAGACTTCATATTTGGATTTGGAATATTGAAATTATCCTAGGGTGAATTTTTTGTATTTTTCTGAAAACTCTCAATTTTTGATGAATAGTGAAAAACATAGAGTTATTGTTTAAAAATGAATTTTTATTTAAATAATTATTTATTTTATTTAAATTTAATTAAGGTAAAAATATATAAATAATACCTATATAAGTTCATTTTACTTCATTGGAGTTAGTTTAGAATAATTTTAAATATATAAAAATTTTATTGAACTTTTCACCGTCTTTTACGCACCTCCTAGGAGAATTTGGAAATTCACATAAAACATAATTTTACCGCTTCTGTGAGTGGAATTTCGAAAATACAAGAGACAAAGTTAATATAAAGGAGTAAAATGTTGTTCCATAAGATAAAAATAATTTTTGGTGAATAGTAACTTTTTACTTTTATTTACCACGGTTAAAAGTAAATAGGGTAATTAAGGGTTAAAATGATATTAATATTACCCTAACACATGTCCTAATTCTATTGGAAACATTTATATCGACCAAAAACAACCTTAGGAATAAAATATTATCATTTAGGTCCACTTGGATTAGATTAGGACATTTATTATTATTTAATTCAAAGAAGAGTTAAAAGAGTTAAAATCAAAGTTTAATTACTAAAACATTTTTAATATAGGGTTATACATAAGATAAATTCGATTATAAATATTCATTAGAAATATAAAAAGATTTTATACTTAATTATATTTTTTTAGTATTTTTATACATTGAATAATGTAATTTATTTATGACACAATGATGATGAAGTAATTACCTTATTAGTGAAATATTAAAATAATTGATATTATAAATACCCAAATAAATATAATTTGAGACTTTTAATGAATTACACGAATTTAATAGGTTAATATGACATTTTATAGTTTATTATATGAATTAGTTTTGAAGTAATAATTCTTTTATGAATTTATAAAAAACAAAATACCCAATAGTGTTAAAATTGACAAAAAAGAGTTTTTAAAACAAATATTATATTATTAATTGATATTTGATTCCTAAAAATAAAAGGTTCAGAAAAAAGACTTATATAATGGTTTTTGTGTCATTAATGGACCACTTTGGGATATATTGGATGTATATAGTAAGTTTATTAACTATATAATATAAAAATACAAGGTGACATGGTAAGTGTCAAACTAATTAACTAAGAGTTAAAACTAAAATATAAGGTTAATATAATGACCCAAACCTGTCTAAAATCTATTGGTTGAAATAATTTAGACCCATCCCCACCTTAGACTTTGAATAATCTACTTTGGATCCATTATAAACCGAATATTATTTTATTATAAAATAATACTTTAAGTTTTTTCTAAAGAGCCCCTCACCCCTCTTATAAAAGGGCACTCCCCCTTCTCATTAATTCACACCTTCAAAGAAATTTGGCTCGTCCAAAATCTTCCCAAATATCCTACCAACTTCTCTAAGTTAATCCTAGAGGCCTTAGTTTGATCATAAAGCCAACCTAAGGAGCCCTTTTGATCAAATCAAAAGGAAGAACCCGAAGAAGAGGTAATGTCTTCACCACCCTCTTTAAAGTTCTTTTCTTCTTCAACTTCTTCTTTCCTTGTTATTTACATTATAAAATAATAACTTCAGTATCTTCTATATACTGTGATGTTATTATAATTATGGAACAAACAAATTCATTATTCTATCCATCCCTTGAATGACATGTCACCATACGTGCGTACGTACGGCCTATCGTCTCCATGTTGTGGTGTAATTGTTATTCAATATATTATTATTTAGATGGTTATAATAATGATGTATAATTCATTTAAATAATAAATATAACATGATAATTATTATTTCTATATGATATACCATCCAATTATATATTATTTTAATATCAAAAGAATGATATTGTCGCTCGTGCGTACGTACGGCCTACCGTCTCCATGTTGTGGTGTAATTGTTATTCAATATATTATTATTTAGATGGGTGTAATAATGATGTTTAATTCATGTAAATAATAAATATAACATCATAATGATTTTTTATATATTATATACCATCTAATTATATATTATTTTAATATCGAAAGAATGATATTGTCGCTCGTGCGTACGTACGGATTACCGTCTCCACGAACGCGATGAGATTCATTCCCCATCGTATCCATTCAAGAATAAATTTTATTGGATGATTAAAAAAAATATTTAAGGACTTGATATAATTCTGGATATGAATAATATACAACCTATCCATAACAAACATGGCATACGTAACAAAACAGACAAAGGAAAATGAATCCATTAACACCCGAAATGACGATAATACTAAGATGTTATTAACAAATAAATGTTAAAAGATCATATATGATATCATATTCTTGTATATTATTCTTGTATAATTTAATAACAATTATTTAACCATTATACAGGAGGTTAACCTACCATAAACCAAGGAAAAGTACAAGGTAAGGGGTTTTCATCTCACTCCTTATTCCCGTGAGATTCATGCCATATTGACACTATTACCTTTTGTGTGGTGTATGTACTGCCCATAATTGTATTATTTATGTAATACACTTTAATTTATGTCTATTTACATATTAATTGTATGATACCTCTTTCATGGGGTGTATTTTTCGTAAGTTACCAAATTGGTAAGGGTTAATTTCACAATCTCTTTATTATCCAAGGTTGTTTTTACGTAAGTATCTACTGGGACATATTTATTATCCATGTCCATGTTTTATGAAAGAGTTTTCAAAGTAATTCTTATAAGGGAATTTTTACTAAAACATAATTTCAAATGTTTTAAATATTTATTCTTCTAAATCTTTCTCATTAATGCCCATGTCTTCAAAATGGGTTTTAAGGATTTATTTATATGGACATGAATGTTTTTAAAATTTTTATTACTTTCAAAAGTTTCAAAGTGGTATGGGACACTTTGATTCAAAAATTTCTTTAAATGACTTCTTTTCCAAATTTTGTGACTTTTAAATGTTTTCATGAAAGAGGGGTTTTTCTCTCAAAGAGTTTTACAAATCATTTTCATCAACGTCAAAATCCTTTAATGGATTTTAAACTTGTTTTGAAGTTGATTTATCATGATAAAAATCTTCCATATTGTGTTGAAGGTTTTGTGATATGTTTGAATGTGGATGTGTTATTTTTATACCATTCATGGTTTATGGGTAAAGTATTGACATTTCGTATGCTAGTTTTAATATGAATGTTTATGTTATGTTTATAAATTTTCATATGAGGAACGCATTGGACTTAGTAAGTGACGGGTGGAGCCCGCTATAGCTCCTCGATGCATCAGTAGGTCTCATGAGACAAACTAGTGTCTTGTAATGAGGTCTTGACAAAATCTTATTTGTATTCTTGGCACGAGGCTTTGGCTACGTGGTTATGATAGTCTGGAATTATGCATTCCATCATTATGAAAGTGGTTATTGATATTGCATGTGATTATTCGACTAGTAGAATAGCCATGTGAATAAATAAATGGCATTATTTCATTTTATCTTTGCCATATTATGCTGAAGTTCAAGTTTAAAATTCTTTTGTTTTAGTTATACATTACCTTAAATGTTTATGTTTATTTATGAAAGTTTCCGCTATATTGTTATCCTTACTGAGCATCTGAGCTCACCCCTTTCAATGTTTTATTTTTCCTAGGATGTGAAGAAGTATTTAATGAATGACTTGTAGGGATAGTATATGGGGATATGAGTGTGGACTATGGAGACTATGTTGTAGTAGTTTTCGTTTTTATGATTTATTGTAAGACTTATGAATATATCTAGTGTTTCTAAGGCTACTAAATTAATCGGTCTTTCGAGATTTGATCTTTTTTGTGATCATGCCAATGTTATGTAATAATGCACCGACTTTGGGTAACTAGGGTCAGGGCATTACAGAAGTTGGTAGATATGAAATAGGATTTTTAGAACTTGATAAGTAGGTTATAGTGAGTTTCTGGATAGATATTACCATTACAATCTTTAATCCATCTTAGGACATTGGGATACATTTCACATGTGGTGGGTTTTAACCCTGATATCAGTTTCTAGTTATGTTCTACTAGTTTAAATATATATTTTATAGTTTTATAGTTATTTTCATCTATTTCTAGTATGTGGAAACATTCCTATGATATGTCTTCAATGGATTCCATGTAATGGTGAAGCCGTAGATTCTCTTCAAGGGAATCCTCCTCTAGATCATAATCCTTTAGAGGCTATTATATGGGTAATTCATTTTATGGAATAGAATGTACTACATGTTTAGAAAAAATATGTTGAGGCATAAATATGAGATTGAGGAGACAAGGATTGGTTTCAAGAGTTCGTATGTAGGAATACCTCATCCTTTAAGGGTGTGAATGAACCCCAAGAGCCAGATTACTATCTAGACAAGATTTATTAGGTATTCATCTTCCTAGATAAACTTAAATATATCAAGGTGAAATGATCAATGTTTAAGTTTTAGGATCCTGAAAAGTGGTGAAGGGATTCTAAGGTATACTAAAACTATAACATGGGCTTGGATTGGAAGGTTTTCAAGATTCTATTCTTTAAGAAGTTCTGTTTGGAATATTTGATGATAGATAATCCCTAAGAGTTCCTATCCTTGAATCATGGATGGCATTCAGTGTCAGAGTATACCAACTATTTTTATGGATGGTTCATTTTTATCTAGAGGTGGTGATTAATGATCAACTAAAAGCTCAGAAATAACTATAGGGTTTGTGAATAGACATCTGACTATAGATATATATGGTAAAGTTTTCCACCTATATGGAGACAGATGATAAGTACATTATGGAATAAATGTATATGGAGTGTAAGATTAGATTATATGGCTATTATCTTCCACCTATTAGTAGTTTCAATGGTGCACAGGGTAAAAAAATTGACATAGTAATCAAAAGGTTGGTGGAGGTGGTTCTCATAAGTGGGCCTCCTCTATACCATCAGTAACATCCAAAAGCATGCCCCTGACTTTCTACTGGTGTGGTAAGGTAGGGCACACTTGACATTCTTGTTCTGTATCTCTGAGTATTTTCAATGCTTATAGACATTGAGTCCATATTCATAGGATCTTCCGGGATTTGTCTATACCTAGTTATAATAAGGGATATTCATATTTAAATTTCATTGTAGTGTAGTCAGAAGCTTCAAAATCCACAGGGTGCCATACATAGGCCTCATAATTAAAGCACATTCATGTAGTTGATGATTTTTTAGTGGATATTTATACAGGCCCAACTATAGTTAGAGGTACCATATTTTTTCATCTTCTACAGGAACTAATTTTTTTAATACAAGTGCCTTGTAATCATTTATATCTACCCATTTTTTTATATATAAACTTTCAATAGATATCATATCCTTTTTTATGGAGCTACAAGAACCTATGGTAAAGAGTAATGAGAGTTAATTTCATTATCTTATATGTTCTCTATCGAAATATGATGCAGAGTTCTTCTAGTATTTCTTATATTTAGATATAGATCTATTCAATGTCATCATTAGAAAGGATTTGATAATTTCTCATCATGATGAGATTTCTTATTATCATCATCATGTTTTTTTCTCTACTGCTGATGGGAAGTCTCATGTGTTCCAAGGAGAATGAGGACCGAGATCTGGACATGAAGGATCTTCCCTCATAGAGTTTAGTAGTTTGTTGTCTACCATTACAGTTAAGTCTAATGATGTTTCTTCTCTTATATATCTTCCCTTTTTTATTAGTTTCTTCTCCAATTTTTTACTAGATGAATTATTCTATATTCCTCTATAGAGGGGGTAGAGTTCACAATTGATCTGGTGTTGGGTACATAGTTGATTTCTATACCCCCTTATCATATAGAACCTAATGATATAAAAGAGATTAATATCTATTGGGAAGATCTACTTGAGAAGTATGACAATTCTTTTCATCTCTATATAAACTATTGAAAGTTGAATTGGGTGACTATTATGAACAAGTACTCGTTTTCTACATGGATGACATGTTTGATCAATTAAAGGGGGTGATGTTATTTAAAAAAAACGATCTTCATTTGGGATATCACTAGCTCAAAGTTTTGGAGTTAGATATACCAAATGCCACTTTAAAGAGTAGTTATGGACATTATGAATATCTTTTAATGGATTTTTTCCTGAACAACACTTATATAGTTTTTATGCCTTTGATGAACTAGATATTCCATGAGAATATCTATACATTTTCCCTGGTCTCTATGGATAATATCCTAGTTTATTTGAGATATGATTATTAGAATGAGTACCATCTAAATTTGGTTTTATAAATATTGAATATACACTACCTTTATGGGTAGCTTTTGAAATGTAATTTTTGAATACAATAATTGAATTTCTTGGGGAACATGATATCAGAACATGGCCTTTATATTGATCTTGATAAGGTGAATGTTTTCTTATTATGGGAAGAACCATGAAATGTCTTCAAGATATAGAGCTACCAAGGTCTAGATATATATTATTATGGGTTTGTCAATATTTTCTCAAATATTGAATCAAATTTAACTTGTCTTACTAACAAAACCATGAAATTCAACTTGGATGCTAAGTGTTAGATTTATTTTGAGAAATTAAAATGGACTTTGACATCATCTCCTATTTTGATCTTTTCTAATCCTGATAAGGTGTATGTGGTATACTATAATGCTTATGGTGTTTGTATGGGTTGTGTTATTATACAATATGATAATTTCATGGAATAAATATCTCTTTAGATTTGGCCACATGATAAAAATTACCTCACACGTGTTTTTTAGCATCCTTCTGTTATGAATGTGCTTATGTGATGGTGTTTGGGGGAGAGGTTCATAACCCTTTCTAAACATAATATCTTAATCTATATCTTTTCTCAGAAAGGTATGAATCTCAAAATAATGTGGTGGTGGAATATCTTTAGAAGTTCGACTTCAATATCACCCACACCCCAAGGAAGGTAAATTTTATTGATGATGATATTAATAGGAATGTTCCAACACATGCTACCATGGAATCAAAGGAGGAGTGGAACCTTATGGGAATTTTTCTTAGTTTCATTTGGACACATAGGAGGGTGATTTAGGTATGGACCTGACCAATTTTCAGTTTTCATCATCTATCCCTGTGTCTATTCTATAGGACCAGTAGAAGGATGATGAGTTCAGAGGAATCAAGGAAGCATTATATAGTGGGGAGGTTTGTTTTGGGTTTCTCTCTGCCTTTTATGTTATTATCTACTTCGTGGATCAGTTTCTCATCCCATTATCTATAAGGATTTCAATGTTTCATGATTTTCACAATTCTTCATGAGTTATTCTCCCTGACACTGAAGATTTATTATGACATGAGACAATATTTTTAGGGATCGAGTATAAATAATGACATTAATAATTTTGTGTCCCATTGTTACACCTACTAGAAGATAAAGGAAAAGCACATGAAGCCTTCTGGAATACTCTAACCTCTTCCAGTTCTAGTTTTCAAATGGAATGAGGTGTATATGGAATTCATTATTGGATTACCATAGACTCCCTGAGGGAAGAATTTTATATATGTGGTGATTGATTGGTTGATGAAATAAACTCATTTTATTCTGATATAGGATTCTACCAAGGTTGAAAATTATAGGTACGTTGTATATGTAAGATATTGTGAGGTTGCATGGGGTTCTCTCTTCCATTATTTCTAATAGGGATATCAAGATTATTTCTAGATTCTGGAAGACTCTCCAAATTGCTATAGGGATTTAATTCAGATTGAGTATAGCTTAACATGCATAGTTGGATGGTAAAATAGAAAATTCTATACAGATTTTAGAGGATATGATCCATACCTATGTTTTAGATTTCAGTGGATCATGGTACAACCATCTAGGACAGGTCAAGTTTACTTATAATAATAGTTATTGGTCATCAATTATAACAAAACCCTTTGAGTATTTGTAAGGTCTCCTATATATGTCTCCTCTTTCTTGGGAGGAGGTGTGTGTGGCCTCTTTCATGGGAACAAATCTCATTCAGAAGACACCAGTGAGGATTCAAGATATATATCAATGTATGGTTACCACTTAGAGTTAGTAGAAATAGTATGCAGATTGTTGATATTTTAATTTGGAGTTATTCATAGATGACTGGGTTTTCATGAAAGATTATCCTTGGTTGGGTATCCGTCGACTTGGGAAACTAGGGAAGCTTACTCCAAGATAAGTTGGACCATTTGAAATCACTATTCAGTTTGGATGGGTTGTTTATCCATTGGAGTTTCCAACTTAGTTGATGGGTATTCATTATGTTTTCCATATATCTCATCTTAATAAGTACCATATTGATCCTTAAAATGTTCTATGTTGGTAGGAGATTAAGTTTGATCTAGATGTTCTAATTTTGGAGAAACCAGTAGAGATCATTGATTCTTATATGAATGTATTTCATGTTAATTCTATTATGTTGGTAAAATTGTTATGGTTTATCCAAACAGATTCTCATGGGAATTGGGAAAAAATCATTGGTGAGAGAGTAGTGGCCTCACCTCTTTCCATAGAATCATTCTTCTTAATGAATTTCTAGGAAAAGAAAGCTCTATGGTGGGGAGAATTGTAACAACCAAATTAATTTATGTTTTCCTTTATGTTTAAGAGACTATTTTTTTGGATTTTATTGTTGTCAAAGGGGATCTAGTTTTTTTCTAAATGACATGGGAAAATACTGGATATAGAATCTAGTTCATGTTATGAAATATATATTCTCATTGGGAATCACTTCTTAGTAGAATCCATAATTCTAGTTTAGGGTGTGAGTCTCATTAAGGAAATGAGAATTTTATTCACGTTTTAAATAGGTCTTTCATGATTTTAAGTTAAGGTGAAGCGTTATTCTATATATCAACCATGCTGAAAGTTCACATCATGAATGTGTAATTCAAACTATGAATTATTTATATTATAGTGAATTATATGTGTTGAGCACCTGAATCCTTTCTTATTCACCTTCCTACTCTCTTCTTATAACCCTAGTTTTCTCCAAGATATTTTGGTTAAATCTAGATCTTATGAGCATCTTCTATTGGTGATTTTATCTTTAAGTTATATGGTTACTCCTCTCTTGGTGAGTGTGATCATTCTCTTCTCCTTCTCTTCATTTATCTTGAAATTGGAATTAGTGTTGTGTTTCATTTAGGTGATCTATTTATCATGTAATGGTTCTTCTATAATATCAACTAGATCCATTGTTTGATTGTCTTTCAGAGGCCAGATCTTGTGGGTTGTAGTGTTACACATGATACTATAAATGTATGTGTTGATCTAACTTATCTATTGACCCATTTTTTTATAGAATTTTATTTTAAGATATGAGAATCGATGTTAGGGACTCCATTTGTTTCACTTGAATTATCTTCCATTTGTGGTGTGTAGATACCATTGTGGGTGGTGTGCTACCCATGATTGAGGTATGTGGTTCCTTATATAGTCTATTTTAGGTGAACCTTAAACGATATTGATTTATTAAATGGTTTTATAAAGTAATTTGACTGATTCTTGATTGATTTTTTTTTGTGTAAAAGGGTTTTTGAGAAATGACAGTTTTCCCTCATTTTGGTAAAATAATGGTTTTTAATGAAATGTGAAATGGATTGTGAAATTGGTTTTCAAAGAATTTTGTTGATTATTAAATAATTTTTTGTAAATTTTTATGAAATTTTATATCCCATTTAAATTGATTTGATATATGGAATACATGGAATCCTTGGTTACTTAGGTGGAAGGTGTAGTATTGGGCCTCATCCATTGGTATTATAAAGGGGTTCACTTTCTGGGGGGATCCTAAATTCCTAGATCATAGATAAATTGTACCTAGGAACATGATTTACATTGTATGGGGTTCACTTTCTAGGGGGTTCCCATGTTCCCAAGACTTTGACGCATGGAATATAGGGACTTGAGTGCGCTCTATTAAAGTTTCTTATTTAGGTACAAGTGACCTAGCTAGGATGACCTTGGTTATCCTAGGGTTGTTTACCATTGTGTGTTAGCATTGTACTATTTTGTATTTGATAAGATATGCTACATTCTTTGGTAAATTTAAATGGTTAATGGAAATTTAACTATAGAACAGTATCACCTGGTTTGTGAAGGATTTGGAAAAAGGGGAAATCTTTTCCATGCTTTTGATATAAAACTACCTAACTACTTAGCATGCCTTATTTTCTTTTGATTTGAGAATATTTGGATTATTGTATAAATACTTGATATGGAATACCTAGGTAGGATCCTACTGATCAAGTTAGCTCACATCGTGCACAATCCCTAAGGGGGTTTAGTCCTTATTTTTTCTGATGTAGGAAAGGGGAAGGTTCTACAATGAGGTGGTGAGGTTTATGTCAGCTAGGTACATGTAGTAATTGGTGAGGTGGTGGGATGTTTCCCACATGTCACATCGATTAGCAGTTGATAATTTGGATGTCCTTTATATTTCTTATTTTTAGGACATGTACCTTGGATTTTTCTTTCTACCTTGGGTTGTATTACTACCATTGTTTCTCTTTGTCAGGTTATATTTTTGTAAGGTTTTATACCTATATATATGTGATTTATATTATTTCAATTCGGGTGAAATAATACCCTCTTTTTATTTTTCAATGCCTGAGTGCTAACTGCTATCCAATGGGGATTGAGAACACCCTTCAGGTTGTATCACGATCTTGTTAGATGGATAGTTTTTTTGATCGAGTTCATGACAATTATGCTCTGTAGAATAATCTATAAGGGTTATACTTGATTACACTAAAATTCTAGCATGGATTCTCTAAATGATACATATACTAAAACCTATAGAAACAAAACTGGGATCTAAAATTGGAATCCCTTATTCAATTATATAAAATTATATAATAGTGAACATGATTAAAACATATAAAATTACATAATTTCAAAAACATACAACAAAATGCATTAAAAATAAATCATTAGTATTTCCCTATGAATGATACATATGTTACAAAATAATAAATAAAATTCCACAATACTTAGGACTAACACACTAGAAAATATTTGAACAAATCAATTACCTTTACAAAACTACTCATCCCAATCCATATCTCTAGCTCCAATTTGATACCTGGTCTTTCAAAAGGCATACAGTTATACCAATATGCAATAAAACCTATTTCATTTTTGTGGGTAGGTGTGATTTCATTAGTCTAGTAATATTATAAAATAATTCTTTACTCATTGATTAATAATAATAAATTAGTTGTTGGTTTGAGTGGATACTCAAGAGGGGGGGGGGGTGAATTGAGTTCCAATTAAAATTTCTGTTAAAAATATTTCTCTTAAAATTCTCCTATTTAAAAACAAAGTTAAACTGTAGTGAATTTATATAGAGTGTAAATGTTCAATTAGTTTTTCAAATATTGATTAGGTCTCAGTTAATTTAATCTTAAAATTAAATTAACTTTTGAAGCTCACTTACTGGTTTACAATAAGTATAAACACTTTCCAATTTAACTATCAAAGTAACTTTAAAACAAATTATATTTCAAAGTAGTTGGCAGCGGAATATGAAATATATATATAGTATAATTATGAATTAAACTAAAATGCACAGCATATGTAACCAAGAGGTTCAGTCTCAAGCCGAGACTTAGTCCTCTCAAACAATTTATATAAATTGATCCACACCCTGGATCGGGGTAAACAACAGTGAACACACTGTCCAGGAACAAAAACCTCTACCACAGTTCTACGTGGGAAAACAAACAACAGCTCACAGCTTTCCATGTCTTACTCGACCTCTACCACTATCCACAGTGGGATAAAAGGAGTTATTGTAACACCCCAATCTTCTATGGTATGCTTCTCTTTGAATAATTCAATAGCGTGTGTTGTACGCAACATCGAGTTCTAACACACCACAACCAATCAAACTAGCCGTTATGAATAGTAATACCCACTTTTTGAAATTTATAAATTTTATTTTTCAAAATGGACTTCATTTTTGGATTCGGAATATCTAAATTAGCCTAGGGTGAATTTTTGGTATTTTTCTGTAAAACTTCATTTTTTGATGAATAGTGAAACCACTAAGTGGTAGTTAAAAAACTGAATTTTTCATAAAACTTAATTTTACCGCATCTGTGAGTGGAATTTCAAAAATCCAAGAGACACGGTTAACATCAAGTAGTAAAATGTGGTTCAATGAGATGAAAATAATTTTTGGTGAATAGTAACTTTTTACTTTTATTTACCACAGTTAAAAGTAAATAGGGAAATTAAGGGTAAGAATGATATTAATATTACACTAACACATGTTCTAATTCTATTGGACAAGTGTATCTCGACCGAAAACAACCTTAGGAATAAAATATTATCATTTAGGTCTACTTGGATTAGATTAGGACATTTATGAATATTTAATTCAAAGAAGTGTTAAAAGAGTTAAAATCAAAGTTTAATTACTAAAAAATTTTTAATATAGGTTTATACATAAGATAAATTCGATTGTAAATATTCATTAGAAAGCTAAAACAATTTCCTAGATAATGGTATTTTATTTATAATTTTTAGAAATTAAATAATTTAATTTATTTGTGACACAATGGTGATGCAGTAATAACCTAATTAATGAAATATTAAAATAATTAATATTATAAATATCCAAATAAATGTAATTTGAGACTTTTTATGAATTAAACTAATTTTATAGGTTAATATTACATGTTAGGATTGATTTAATTAACTTTTTTCTAAGTAATCATTCTTCTATGAGTTTCACAAAAATCAATTTTCCAAATAGTGTCAAAATTGACATAAAAGAGTTTTTAAAACAAATATTATATTATTAATTGATATTCAATTCCTAAAAATATAAGTTTCGGTCAAGAGACTTATATCATGATATTTGTATCATTAATGGACCACTTGGGGGTCTCTTGGAGGTATATATTATGTTTATTAACTATATAATATAAAAATACAAAGTGACATGGTAAGTGTCAAACTAATTAACTAAGAGTTAAAACTAAAATATAAGGTTAATATAATGAACCAAACCTATCTAAATTATATTGGTTGAGTGGTTTTCAACCCATCCCCACCTTAACCTTTAAATAATCCACTTTGGAGCCATTAGAAACCGAATATTAATTTATTATAAAATAATATTTCTAGCTTTTCCAAAGGTTCCCCTCACCCATCTTATAAAAGGGCACTCCACCTTCTCATTAATTAACACCTTAAAAGCCTTTTTTTTCAGACAAAAACTACCCAAATACTCTCTAAACTTACCTCAATTCAACCTAGAGGCCTTATTTTGATCATAAATCCAACCTAAAGATCCCTTTTGATCAAATCAAAAGGAAGAACCCGAAGAAGAGGTAAAGTTTTCACCACCCTTTTTCAAATTCATTTCTTCTTCAACTTCTTCTTTATTTATATTCCCATTATAAAATAATAAATCCAGTATCTAATATATACTGTGATATTATTATAAATATGGTAAAACCATATTCAGTATTTTATCCATCCTTTGAATGACATGTCACCATACGTGCGTACGTACGACTTACCGTCTCCACGTCATGGTGTAATTGTTATTCAATAAATTATTATTTGGATGGGTATAATAATGATGTATAATTCATGTAAATATTAAATATAACATGATAATGATTATATATATATATCATATACCATCCAATTATATATTATTTTAATATCAAAAGAATGATATTGTCGCTCGTGCGTACGTACGGACTACCGTCTCCACGAACGCGATGAGATTCATTCTCTATCGTATCCATTCAAGTCTAATTATCATTTGATGATTAATAATAGTATCTAAGGACTTGATATCATTACGGATATGAATAATATACAACCTATCCATGACAAACATGGCTTACGTAGCAAAACATATAAAATAAAACGAGTAAGTTAACACCCGAAACAACTATAATACTAAGATATTATTAACAAATCAATGTTAAAAGATCATATATGATATCATATTAATGTATATGATTCTTGTATTATTTAATAACAATTATTTAACCATTATACAGGAGGTTAAACTACCCTCAACCAAGGAAAAGTACAAGGTAAGGGTTTATTTCACAATCTCTTCATTATCCGAGGTTGTTTATACGTGATTATCTACTGGGATCTCTTTATCATCCACATCCATGTTTCTTAAAAATGTTTTTCAAAACATTCTTACTATTTTACAGAATATGGGTTAAATTCATTAATTCCCTTGTTTGACTTTTTATAAGAAGTTTATAAAGGAATCCTTCCGTCATTTTCCAAACAAGGTGCTTTTTAACCTTTTCGACAGAATTAACGTAAGAATGTTTTTTTAACTTATACAGCGGGTGCAGCTATTTTACGCCATTATAAAATCTTCTAAGATTAGATTACAAGATTATAAGAAAATTTTTAAATTATATGTTTTATTTTATAATTATGTGACACTTAAATGATTTCAAAATAGGAAGAGATATTTCTCTCAAATAGTTTTTATTTCATCTATGTCAACATCCTTTGATGAATTTTAAGCTTATTTGAAGTTGAGTTATTATGAAACAAAACTTACACACTATATTGATGGTTTTGTGATATGTTTGATTGTGGATGTGTTATTTTTATACCATTCATGGTTTATAGAGAAAGTATTTACATTTCGTATGCTAGTTTTAATACGAATGTTTATGTTATGTTTAAACCTGTTCATATAAGGAATGCATTAGACTTAATAAGTGACGGGTGGAGCCCTCTATAGCTCCTCGATGCATCGGTAGCTCTCATGAGACAAACTAGTGTCTTGGCACAAGGCCTTGACAAAATCTTATTTGTAGTCTTGGCATGAGGCCTTGGCTATGTGGTTATGATAGTCTGACATTATGCATTCCATCATTATGAAAGTGGTTATTAATATTGCATATGATTATTTGATTAGTATAATATCCATGTAAATAAGTAAATGGAATTATTTCATTTTATTTTTTCCATACTATGTTGAAGTTCAAGTTTAAAAGGCTTTTGTTTTAGTTATACATTGCCTTAAATGTTTATTCTTATTTATGAAAGTTTCTGTTATATTGTTATCCTTACTGGGAATTTGAGCTCACCCCTTTTCTATGTTTTATAATTTTTCCCAGGATGTGAAGAAGTATTTTATGAATGACCTACAGGAATAGTATGAGGGGATAAGAGTGTGGACTATGGAGACTATATTGTTGTAGTTTTTCGTTTTATGATGTAATGTAAACTTTATGAATGTATCTAGTTATTCCAAGGCTACTAAACTAATCGGTATTTCGATATTTGATATTTCTTGTGATCATGCCAATGTTATATAATAATGCACCGACTCTGGGTAACTGGGGTCGGTGTGTTACAGTTGGTATCAGAGGAAGTTTAGTATAGACCTTGGAATCTAGATTTAGATAAACTCTGATTAGAGCACATAGATTTAAGATGGACTTTGAGGATTAGTATAGAAGAACTTCCTAGAATTTTGGTATTGTAGAGATTTTTTGATTTTTCTGAGAAATACATCCCTGTCTGGATACGAGCAGGTAGAGGTGGCTCTGGCACATATGTAACTAGGGGTAAAACCAAAAAACACCACTTTGAGCTAGACTCGAATAGGAACTGGTGCACGACAACGGTCCTTGCTGCACTCTTGGTTACGACACTCCCGGGGGATATGCTTAGGATAACTCTCATTTTCTTTACAAATCATTATGAAGGGTTTATGAGTATATACTTCCTCAAAGAAAACATTTTTATGATTATGGATTATATCCATAAATAATTTAATTTATGTTAAGTGTTTTATAAGTATGGAATTACGTATTTTGATTCATAATTTGATCTAGTTTATGCCATTATTTATAAATGGCGCCTAGTGGAAGAAATGGAAACCGTATCAATGCACGCACTCCATGTAGGGATTTCCCTCTTGTTCAAGATAATTATAGTGGAGCTGGTGATGCAATTGGTGCTGGTCAACTAATCACCATACCGGGACAACTCACTCAGGTTATGAATAATAATCTTACACGTATGGAGCACCCTGATCCACAGCATGGAGGATCAATGTTAGATCGCTTCATGAGGCAGCAAACACCAACATTAAATGGGAGTACAAATCCATTAGTAGCTGATCAATGGATAAGTTCTCTGGAGAAAATATTTCAGGCTTTGGGAAGTAGTGAAAGGGAAAAAGTTATCATAGCATTTTACCGCCTCACTAGAGATGCTGCTCAATGGTGGTAATTGATTCAAAACACTATGGAAGATGATGAAGTATCAAATATGGAATGGAGGGAGTTAAAAGATTTGTTTTTAGGAAAATACTTTCCTTGTGACCATCGAGCAGATATGGAAATGCAATTTCTGAGTTTGAGACAAAAGGAGGATGAGAATGTCGCAAAGTATGAGGCTAACTTTACAATGTTATCAAGGTATGCTATAGATTATATACGTAACCCAAGAAGTAAGATTGATCATTTCTTTTATGGGTTAAAACCATTTCTCCTTCGAGCATTAGTCTCACAATCCTTCTCGTCATACGAAGACATTGTCTCATGTGCTATCAAGACAGAAAAGGAATTCTCTAAGTCTTATGACTTTAATGAAAAGCAAGAGAAGAAGAGATCTGATGATCAATCTGGGAATAGAAATAAGGGGAATAAGGGAAAGGTTGAATATCCATCCTGTGGTAAATGTTGGAAGAAACACCCTGGCACTTGCTTGAATGGAATGGGTGTCTGTTAAAAGTGTGGTGAAAAAGGCCACCAAGCTCATGATTGCAAAGGGAAGAAGGAAGCTACTAATGTTTAGTGCTACTATTTCAGGGAGATGGGATATTATGAAAATGAATGTTCTAAGCGTCAGGGGAACTTACCTCAGAAAAGTCCAAGGGATTAAGGCCAAGCTTATGCTATCACTACTACTGAGGTAGAAGCCCAGAAAGATGTAGTGGCAGGTAATTTAATGGTTTCCTCAAGTTTAGAAAATTCATTATTTGATTCTGGATCATCGCATTGTTTCATATCTTCCCAGTTTGCTACGAAAATTAGATATTTACAATTTGATTTAAAAAGGGAGTTGTCAGTTAAAACTCATAAGGGAAGTATCATTGCAACAATGTTTTCTGAATCAGTCCCCAGTAGAGCACATAAATGTTCTTTATCTGCTGATCTCATCGTCATACCTATGATTGATTTTGATATAATCCTCAGTAAGGACTGGCTTTCGGACCATGATGCGAAGATTTATTGTAAGAATAAGGAGGTTACGATTTTTTATGATGATGATAAGGAACACCTTATCTTTAGAGCAGAATCGTCACCACCTAATTCTTATCTAGATCCACCCCCAGTAGCTCAAATAAATTCAATTATTGGGGAGGAAGAGAATGAAATGACTATGGGTGAGGAAAGGAATGTTCAAATAGAGGATGTACCAGTTGTGAAAGAATATGTAGATGTGTTTCCGGAAGATTTACCTAGACATCCTCCAGAACGAGAAGTTGGGTTTTCCATTGATTTAATTCCTGGATCAAGGCCTATATCGAAGACCCCTTATAGAATGGCCACTATAGAATTAGCTGAACTAAAGAAACAACTAGAGGAATTGAGTAATAAGGGATTTATTCTCACTAGTGTTTCTCCATGGGGAGCCCCTGTTCTTTTTGTTAAAAAGAAAGATGGATCTATGAGGGTATGTATCGACTACAGGGAGATCAATGCTATAAAAATAAAGAACAAGTATCCCCTACCTCTCATTGATGATTTATTTGACCAACTTCATGGAGATCAATACTTTTCAAAGATTGACCTTTGATCTAGATACCATCATTTGTGTGTGAATAAGGAAGACATTCCGAAGACAACATTTCGAACCAGGTACGGGCATTACTAGTTTACATTAATGCCTTTTGGATTGACTAATGCACCCTCTGTATTCATGGATCTGATGAATAGAGTTTTCAAGGAATATCTTGATGAATTTGTGGTGGTATTTATTGATGATATCTTGGTATACTCCAAAATCTACGAAGATCATGAAAATCACTTGCGCATTATCCTGAAGACTCTGAGAAGACATGAATTATATGAGAAGTATATCAAGTGTGAATTCTGGCTTTAGGAGATTTCTTTTCTTGGCCATATTGGCTCTAAATATGGAATCTCTGTTGATCCTTCTAAGACCAAAGCAATCCAAGAATGTCCAGCACCTACGAGTATAACTGAGGTACGCAGTTTTATTGGTTTGGCAGGTTATTATCGACGTTTCGTCCAGAATTTTTCCCTATTGGCTAACCCATTAACGAAGCTCACATGAAAAGGGATTAAATTTGTTTGGACAAAAGAGTGTGAAGAATTTTTCGAAGAACTGAATATAAGATTATTCAATGCTCCTATATTGACTCTACCATTGGGGAATGATGGGTTCGTTATTTATAGTGATGCATCGAAGAAAGGACTTGGTTGTGCCCTTATGCAGAATGATAGGGTTATTGCCTATGCATCACGACAGTTAAAAATTCATGAACAAAACTATCCTACTCATGATCTCGAGTTAGCAGCTGTGATCTTTTCTTTGAAGATATGGAGGCACTACCTCTGTGGTGAAAAATGTGAGATTTATACTGATCACAAGAGTTTGAAGTATATTTTCTCACAAAAAGAACTCAACATGAGGCAAAGGAGATGTCTTTAATTACTCAAGGATTATGATTTCACGAATACACTACCACCCAGGGAAGGAACACAAGGTGGCAGATGCTTTGAGCAGAAAAGGTCATGGAGTTTTGAAAAATATGAGAATTGAAAGGGATCCAATTTTCATGGTTCTAGTGAATATGGACATGGGAATAACCAGGGAAGGTGAAACATCAATTCTTTTTCAAATGGTTGCCAAACCATCTTCACTAGAAAGGATTAAGAGTTCTCAGCTCGATGATGAAGAATTTCAAAAGAAGATTAAAGCTGTGAATGATGGGATATTGAGAGACTTTGTGTATGAAGAATGAATTTTTAAATTCGGGAAGAGGCATTGTGTTCCCGATATACCTAATCTAAAAAGGGAATTGCTGGATGATGCTCATAGTTCCAATTTCTCTATACACCCTGGGAGCACCAAAATGTATAGAGATTTGAAGGAACATTTTTGGTGGGACAACATGAAGAGGGAGATTGCTAATTTTGTGTCAATATGTATAGTTTGTCAATAAGTTAAAGCTGGAAGGCAACAGCCTGGAAGGGTGATGCAACCTCTTCCCATACCAGAGTGGAAATGGGACAATATCACGATGGACTTTGTCATGGGACTACCAAAGAATCCTAGAAGGAACGATGCAATATGGGTTATTGTTGATTGTTTTACCAAGTCAGCACATTTTCTTGATATAAGAGAATATCTACCACTGGAACTTCTAGCAAGACTATATATTAATGAAGTTTTGAGACTTCATAGAGTACCCCTATCGATTGTTTCTGATCGTGATCCCCGTTTTACTTCAAGATTCTGGAAAAGTCTTCAGAAATCCTTGGATACTGAACTTCATTTAAGGACTGCCTACCACCCTCAAATAGATGGACAATCAGAACGAACTATTAAAACCTTAAAAGACATGTTGAGATCCTGCTCACTTGAATTTCAGGGTATGTGGGATCAATATTTACCTCTGGTAGAATTTTCCTATAACAATAGCTTCCATTTGAGTATTCATATGGCACCATATGAAGCGTTATACGGAAAGAGATGTCGCACACCAAACTATTGGGATGACGTTGGTGAAAGAAAACTTGTAGGCCCAGACTTGGTGGAGGAAACGATGGAAAAGGTGAAGGTAATCCAAAACCATATCAAAGAAGCTCAAAGTAGGCAGAAGAGCTATGCCGATAATCGAAGGAAGGATTTGGAATTTCAAGTCGGTGATCATGTTTTCCTGAAGGTATCTCCATGGAAGGGAGTTATACATTTTGGTAAGAAAGGTAAATTGAGTCCCAGGTACATCGGACCTTTCAAAATTCTAGAAAGAATTTGGGCTGTAGCTTACTGTTCGGCAATGCCGCCAAATCTCTCCAAAGTTCACGATGTGTTCCACGTATCACTATTGAGGAAATACAAGCCTGACCCAACACATGTACTCACCTATGAGGAATTAAAACTGGAACCTGATCTGTCTTATTGCGAAGAGCCCGTCAAGATTCTTGATACGAGAGAACAAGTACTGAGAAACCGGACGACTCATCTGGTAAAAGTCTTGTGGAGAAACCATAAGATGGAAGAGGCAATGTGGGAACCCGAGGAACTTATGATGAAGAACCACCCGAGTCTTTTCATGCGGTAGTATTCTAGAAATTTCGAGGACAAAATTATTTGAAGGAGGGGAGAATGTAACACCCCAATCTTCTATGGTATGCTTCTCTTTGAATAATGCAATAGCGTGTGTTGTACGCAACATCGAGTTCTAACACACAACAACCAATCAAAATAGCCGTTATGAATAGTAATACCCCCCTTTTGAAATTTATAAATTTTATTTTTCAAAATGGACTTCATTTTTGGATTCGGAATATTGAAATTATCCTAGGGTGAATTTTTGGTATTTTTCTGAAAAACTTCATTTTTTGATGAATAGTGAAACCACTAAGTGGTAGTTAAAAAACTGAATTTTTCATAAATCTTAATTTTACCGCATCTGTGAGTGGAATTTCAAAAATCCGAGAGACATGGTTAATATCAAGGATTAAAACGTGGTTTAATGAGATGAAAATAATTTTTGGTGAATAGTAACTTTTTACTTTTATTTACCACGGTTAAAAGTAAATAGGGAAATTAAGGGTAAAAATGATATTAATATTACACTAACACATGTTCTAATTCTGTTGGACAAGTGTATATCAACAAAAAACAACCTTAGTAATAAAATATTATCATTTAGGTCCACTTGGATTAGATTAGGACATTTATTATTATTTAATTCAAAGAAGTGTTAAAAGAGTTAAAATCAAAGTTTTATTACTAATACATTTTTAATATAGGGTTATACATAAGATAAATTAGATTGTAAATATTCATTAGAAAGATAAAACTATTTCCTACATAATGGTATTTTATTTATAATTTTTAGACATTAAATAATTTAATTTATTTATGACACAATGGAGATGCACTAATTACCTAATTAATGAAATATGAAAATAATTGATATTATAAATATCCAAATAAATATAATTTGAGACTTTTCATGAATTAAAATAATTTTATAGGTTAATATGACATGTTAAGAGTTATTTAATTAACTTTTTTAGAAGTAATCATTCTGTTATGATTTTCACAAAAACCAATTTTCGAAATAGTGTTTAAATTCACATAAAAGAGTTTTTAAAACAAATATTATATTATTAATTGATATACAATTCCTAAAAATATAAGGTTCGGCCAAGAGACTTATATCATGATAGGTGTATCATTAATGGACCACTTGGGGGTTTCTTGGAGGTATATAGTAAGTTTATTAACTATATAATATAAAAATACAAAGTGACATGGTAAGTGTCAAACTAATTAACTAAGAGTTAAAACTAAAAGATAAGGTTAATATAATGACCAAAACCTCTCTAAATTCGATTGGATGAGTTTTTTTCAACCCATACCCACATTAACCTTTAAATAATCCACTTTGGAGCCATTAGAAACCGAATATGAATTTATTATAAAATAATATTTCTAGCTTTTCCAAAGGTGCCCCTCACCCCTCTTATAAAAGGGCACCCCCCCTTCTCATTAATTAAAACCTTAAATTCATTTTGGTTTGGACAAACCCTACCCAAATACTCTATCAACTTCCCTCACTTCAACCTAGAGGCCTTAGTTTGATCATAAATCGAACCTAAGGATCCCTTTTGATCAAATCAAAAGGAAGAACCTGAAGAAGAGGTAATGTTTTCACCACCCTTTTTCAAATTCATTTCTTCTTCAACTTCTTCTTTCATTGTATTCCCATTATAAAATAATAAATACAGTATCTAATATATACTGTGATATTATTATAAATATGGTACAACCATATTCAGTATTCTATCCATCCTTTGAATGACATGTCACCATATGTTCGTACGTACAGATTACCATCTCAACGCCGTGGTGTAATTGTTATTCAATAAATTATTATTTGGATGGGTATAATAATGATATATAATTCATGTAAATATTAAATATAACATGATAATAATTCTTTATATATTATATAACATCCAATTATATATTATTTTAATATCAAAATAATGATATTGTCGCTCGTGCGTATGTACGGACTACCGTCTCCACGAACGCGATGGGATTCATTATCCATCGTATCCATTCAAGTATAATTCTCATTTGATGATTAATAATAGTATCTGAGGACTTGATATCATTCTGGATATGAATAATATACAACCTATCCAGGACAAACATGGCTTACGTAACAAAACATATAAAAGAAAATGAGTAAGTTAACACCCAAAACAATGATAATACTAAGATATTATTAACAAATCAATGTTAAAAGATCATATATGATATCGTATTAATTTATATGATTCTTGTATAATTTAATAAAAATTATTTCACCATTATACAGGAGGTTAACCTACCCTCAACCAAGGAAAAGTACAAGGTAAGGGTTTATTTCACAATCTCTTCATTATCTAAGGTTGTTTATACGTGATTATCTACTGTGATCTCTTTATCATCCACATCCATGTTTCTTAAAAATGTTTTTCAAAACATTCTTACTATTTTATAGAATATGGGTTAAAGTCATTTATTCTCTTGTTTGTATTTTTATAATAAGTTTATAAAGGAATCTTTCCATCGTTTTCCAAACAAGGTGCTTTTTAACCTTTTCGATAGAATTAAGGTAAGAATGTTTTTTTAACTTATACGGCAGGTGCGGCTATTTTCCGCCATTATAAAATATTTGAAGCTTCCCTTAAAATATTATAATAAAATTTTCAAAGTAAATGTTTTATTTTATAATTATGTGACACTTAAATTATTTCAAAATAGGAAGAGATATTTCTCTCAAATAGTTTTGATTTCATTTATGTCAACATCCTTTGATGAATTTTAAGCTTATTTGAAGTTGAGTTATTATGAAATAAAACTTCCACATTGTATTGAAGGTTTTGTGATATGTTTGACTGTGGATGTGTTATTTTTATACCATTCATGGTTTATGGAGAATGTATTTACATTTTGTATGCTAGTTTTAATACGAATGTTTATGTTATGTTTAAACCTGTTCATATAAGGAATGCATTGGACTTAATAAGTGACAGGTGGAGCCTGCTATAGATCCTCGATGCATCGGTAGGTCTCATGATACAAACTAGTGTCTTGGCACAAGGCCTTGACAAAATCTTATTTGTAGTCTTGGCACGAGGCCTTGGATATGTGGTTATGATAGTCTGGAATTATGCATTCCATCATAATGAAAGTGGTTATTGATATTGCATGTGATTATTCGATTAGTAGAATATCCATGTGAATAAGTAAATGGAATTATTTCATTTTATTTTTGCGATACTATGTTGAAGTTCAAGTATAAAAGGCTTTTGTTTTAGTTATACATTTCCTTAAATGTTTATTCTTATTTATGAAAGTTTCCTCTATATTATTATCCTTACTGGGCATTTGATCTCACCCCTTTTATATGTTTTATTTTTTTCCCAGGATGTGAAGAAGTATTTTATAAATGACCTATAGGAATAGTATGAGGGGATAAGAGTGTGGACTATGGAGACTATATTGTCGTATTTTTTCATTTTATGATGTAATGTAAACTTTATGAATGTATCTAGTTATTCCAAGGCTTCTAAACTAATTGGTCTTTCGAGATTTGATCTTTCTTGTGATCATTCCAATGTTATATAATAATTCACCGACTCTGGGTAACTGGGGTCGGGGCATTATAGTTATAGAGTTTTAATGAGGATTTAGGAACCCTCCAGCTTAGCACAGGAGATAGTGTGTGTGTAAAATAAATAGGGTACACACACTGCTCGAAATGTAAATGAAAGAATCACTAAAGTAAGCGTGAATGAGTTTAGAGAAGATTTAGTGATTGGTAGTGCAGCTCTGGACTCGTTTGATTGGTCAGAAAAGCTTCTGAGTCCTCCTCTGGTTTTTTTTCTCTGAAAAACAGAGTGTCGTTTTCTTCCTTGGTTCTAGGTTCATCTTATCAGACTGAGTGTATGAAGTGTTTGTTATATTTTTTCACTAAAGATACAGCTTGTGTTCTCCTCTAGAAATGATTGGCTTCGTGTATGTCTAGTGATCTTGGAGTATGGATGTAGTCTTGTGAGAATGCACCACGTTTCAATGCTGTTGAGCTCTTTTTCTTTTTCACCATTCGTGTGCCTTCTTAGTTCCTTGATTATCACTATATGCACATCCTGTGTTCACATCTTTCATTCAATATCTGTGTTCACTCTCTTTCAGCTAGGTCTTTATCTTCTCTTTTATAGCTTTCAGCTCCGGAAAAAAGGAATTATTACTTTTTACATGGGTACTAGGTACGGTTCCCTGACATGCCAACAGATATAATTAAATAACATTAACTACATTAAAAACATCAAATGGAACCGTTAACTTAATAAATAAATAGTATTGAGAGTATAGAGTTTGACTGGTTGGTCAATCTTTAGTAGCCTTCTGTTGGTAGATGTGTACGGTGGACTTTATGTAGTAGTGACCTTCCATCGGTAGTTCTTCGAACTTGTATCGGTAGCTCTTTTCACTTATATCGATAGCTCTTGATATAGGTAGATCCTTCTATCGGTAGACTTACTCTATCGGTAGCTCAGTAGACTTGTTCTATCGGTAGCTATCTTCATCGGTGACCTTGTTCTATCGGTGTCTCTGTCTATCGGTAGTTCTTGGTCTATCGGTAGCTCTGGTCTGTCGGTAGCTCTATGTATTGGTAACCGTCTGTATTGGTAGCTTACTTAGTTCCAGGGATTTTGTGTATCGGTAGACTTATGAATATCGGTATCTCCATTCTGTACTATCAGAAGACTTATTCTATGCTTACCGGTGGACTTGTACATATCGGTAGCTCTGCGTATCGGCGACCTTAGCTTATCGGTGACTTTGTCTATCGGTAGACTAAGTCTATCGGTAGACTAAGTACCAGTAGCTCTGTATCAGTATCTATACGCAGATCAGTGACCAACACTTCCATTTTATGCAAAACATATCTGATTGGGTTATAATTACTTCAAAACTTATATGAACAAAGATAAACATTGATTAACATATTTTAAGGATTATTTTAATATTATTATCATCTTGATAAAATAATATCATAAATTGAGAGAATTAGAATATATATAAACATTAATTGGGATTATCAAAGTATGTGAAAGCATAATTGGGATTATCAAAACAGGTGAGGTCAATAATCTCACCCTTTTTGATAATCATAATTTATGATAATATAGTTTTAAAACAATGAGTAGTTTTATCAGAGGATATATCATTAAATGCAATTATCTCAGAGAAAACAGTATATTATATAACATGATGTATTAGAGGAAGAATTAAATGCAATGATATCAGAGGGGAAAATCATAGTAGTTCTTCCTTAGATAATATTTCTCCCCCTTTGATACTTTGATAATATTTATCCCCCTTTGATACTTCCTTAGATAATATTTCTCCCCCTTTGTGATAATCAAAAAGTTGGAAACAATAAAGAGAATAGGAACAAAATGATAAAGAAAATAAAGCCAATTGTATTAGATGTTGGGATAAGGTACATAAACAGAAAAAAATACAAGGGATTCCTATAAAACATCTTAGCCATCTATTCAATCCACATCCTCAATGTGAGATTTTCCCTTTGGATCAGAAGAGGATTCAGACTGTGTGGGTGCAGGTGAAGGCTTAGGAATTCAGGAAATGAGCACAGGATGCTGAGCCATAGAAACTATGCCTGGCCTGTACTGAGGATTTCTTTGAGTGATCATAGGTGTAAGGCTTCGAATGGCTTGGGATGGAGTCATTTGAACATGATAAGTATTAGAGGCAAAGGTAGGTAAGGCTGAAGGTACAATCACTGGCCTAGCATCAACATGCAGGAAAGGAAACAAAAGATTTCTGAAATCCATAATTATTCCTCTTCCTCTCTCCCTAGAAGATATGAAGTCATCCTTGTTCTCCATGAATTTGTCCAAGGCTGGAGTCAATTCCCTTAGTTTGCTGACTTGCTCTCTGAAGGCTTAATTGACAGGAGGTAACTTCAGGTTTTCCAACAGAAGTTTGAAGTGATTGTTGAGTTGATTCTTGGTGTAAACCTTTTGGAAATAGGAGTCCACCTTTTCTTTCACTTCTTTCTGAGAGGCATAAGCTTCTCTCATATAGTCTTGTACTATCTTCATTATTTCTCTAGCTGAATATCTAGTAGAAATCACAACTTTTCTCAGGTCGGATGAGTACACATATCCAATGGTTGAAGTTGAACGAAGCTCCTCCTTCATCACTGCTCGAATCTGATTCAAATCCACTGAGGGTTTAGAAGCAACAGAACCAATAGAGAAGTTTACTATTTCCTTGAAGTTTTTGGTCAATCCACTGATAAGATTTTGGACTTGGGAATCCTGGGTTTTAACATGATCTTTCATGGAAGTTTTAAAACCTTCGAACACTGAAACCATCTGGCTTACAACACTTTTGACATAGGCTAAGTCCTTGTCTACTTGGGATTTTGAGCTCATGTAAGAGTCTAAAGAGATAACCGATTTCTTTAGAGCTTCAAAATCTGCTTCCAGTCTAGAAACTTGAGTCTGACAGTCTGTAACTTCTTCCATTATTTCTGCCACAAATTTTAACAAATTGCAACCGATAGAGAGTTCAAAATATTTTTCCAAGTTACTCATCTCTTCAATAAATAAGTTTTTCAACTTAGCAACAGAAGCAATAAAGGACTCTTTCAGCTCATCCTTTAAGGATTCAAGGTCAGCCCTGGTGATCACATCAGCAGGAGCAATTACAACAGGTGCTCTTTCAGATGCTATGCTAGCTACTGAGTCAGTTATAATCGATTGGATTGATGACACAAGTGAAGCTTCCATCTTCCTTGTCTCTTCCATAAAACTATCCTTAAGATTTTTCTTCAAAATATCCAGGTCATGCATTCTGACCACATCTTCATGTAGCAACTCAGACTCAATAACATAAATTATTTTTGGTCTACTTAGAGATGCCTCATTATCAGAATCTGGATAGTCTAATCCATAGACCACAAAACCTGGGTATTCTTCCCAATCCTCAATATCAACAGCCACTGACACACTTCCAAACTTGGTTTGATGCTCCCCCTCAATGGGTGTAGTCTCTTTTACAACAAGGGAATTCTCAGCGGGTCTTTATTCCTGAGGATAATATTCTACTATAAATTCTTTCTCTGCAATAGCTGGAGGGTCCTCTGGATTAGGTACATATTCTTCCATTTCTCCTAATACATCCTTAGTAGGCACAACCGATCATCCAATTAATGGATTCAGACTTAAACAGACAGAATCAGAGGCTTCATATTCATTCTCCTTTTCTTCTTTATGCTCAGGAGCTGGTTGGTCTTCCTCATTAGCGGGAGTCTCTTCTTCTACTAAGGCTTCCTTTCTAGAAGATACAATTTCAGCAGCAGGACTTAGAGGCAAGTCCGGATCTCTTCCATCATCCATAGAAGTCTCTTCTTCTTCAGTCTCATCACTGTACTCAGGTTCTTCTTCATCAGGTCCTAGACCTGGATCCTTCACATCCTTAGGTCTTGAAGGATGACCCATAGGATTAAATTTATCATATACCTTCTGGTCATCATTAAACCACTCTCGTCTCTATGGGTTACAATTTATCTTCATGTCTTTGCAAACTGTGGTTGTGATACAAAAGTTATTCCTTACTACCACTGTCTCATCTTGAGACTCAGTTACCCCTTTCACTTTGATCATCACTGAGATCAACTTGGAAAAGAATAGGGCATTAGTATTTGATTTTGGCATTGTCATGTCTTCCATTTGGGTCATCAGCAATCTGCACAGATTCACTTTTACACAATGTCTCAAGAGATGTAGGAGATAGATATCCTAATATCTTAAATTCTCAAAGTCTCCTCTCCTTGGTATTAAGACAATCTGAACAAATTTTAACAGCAATCTGTTCTCTCCATCCATTTCAGCAGCCATTACTTGTCTTTGATTTCCATCACCAGTGAGCTCCTCCAAGGCAGTCTCATAATTGAATATATTACTTGTAGGTGGCATAGATTTCAAGACATATCCAGATACACCTTCGTGTGGAACCTTGAAGCATTCATCCCACTCAACAGATGAAAAAGAATTCTCCTCTCCATTCACAAAATAAGTCACTCGATTTTCACCTTCTGATTTCTCAAATCTTACAAACTCATAAAATTTCTTCACTAGCTTCAGATAGTAGGGACAATTGTTGTTCGAAAATAAATCTACCCACTTTTTATCTTCTAGAACTTCGAGCACTAACGATTTTCTAGGCAGCAACCATTCCACACACAGCTCTTTTTCAATCACAATAACTCTATTATACAAATGAGGATTCACTGGTCACCTACTCGACCTAGTTATACCAACACTACCACTTGCTTCTGGCTTGGACTTCTACTTCTTTGATTTCGGCTCATCAGTGTCATCTTTGATGGTAGGAAGTTTGGTTTTTTCCATCACTGATTCGAGGGATTTAGGGTTTTCGAGTGATTCAGGAGCTAAGGTTTGAGGTTAAGGGTTTGAGTCTCGGTGGATTGAGAAGTAACTAGGACTTAGTTTTTATCATTTAGGAATCATAAAATAAATAAAATGAAATAAAGTAAAAACGATTCAGATTCTGGCGACAGACATAAGTTTAAAACAACGCACTTATCGATAGGGTTTATCGGTGAGAATTCCTATTAGTGAGTTCCATCGGTGAGGTTACATCGGTGAGGTTACATCAGTGAGATTAAATTGGTGAGGTTACATCGATGAGGTTACATCGGTGAGGTTACATCAGTGAGGTTACATCGGTGAGGTATCTACCGATCATGGTTAGTCATTCCCAACTCATGTCTAATGTAACTTAACATATCCTAACTCAAAGGTTTGGTGAAAATGTTAGCTAATTGATGTTCAGTACCAATAAATTCAAGATTAATATCACCCTTTTGGTAATGATATCTCAAGAAATGATGCCTTACATCAATGTATTTGGTTCAAGAGTGAGATACAGGGTTCTTTGAAATGTTTATTTCATTAGTGTTGTCACAATTGATAGAAACATGCTTAAAATTATATCCATAGTCCAAAAGAGTGTGTTTCATCCACAGAATTTGTTCACAGAAACTACTAGAAGCTATATAATCTACTTCGACTGTGGACAAAGCTACATAATTATGCTCCTTACTACACCAAGATACTAAGGATTTTCCCAATAAATGACATGTTCCAGATGTTCTTTTTCTATCCAACTTGGAACCATAAAAGTCAGCATCTGAATAACTCATTATCTCAAAGGATTTTCCTTTTGGGTAAAACAAACCTAAGTTTACAGTGTGTTTAAGATACTTAAAAATTCTTTTAACAGTAAGCAAATGAGATTAATTTGGATTAGCTTAAAATCTTGAACATATACATACACTAAACATAATATCTGGTCGACTAGAAGTAAGGTAAAGTAAGCTTCCAATCATACCTATGTAATTGGTTTGATCCACTGGTTTCCCAGCTTCATCTACATCCAATTTACAGATAGTACTCATAAGAGTATCAATTTCTTTAATACTATCCAAACCAAAACGTTTTAGAAGATCCTTTGTATATTTACTTTGATTCAAAATAATACCATTTTCATTTTGAAAAACTTGAAATCCAAGAAAATATTTAAGTTCTCCCATTAAGATCATTTCAAATTCATTTTGCATACTCTTTGAAAATTCAGTACATAAGGAGTTTTTAGAAGATCCAAAAATAATATCATCAACATAGATTTGTACTATTAAAACATCTTTATAAATTCTTTTAATAAAAAGAGTTGGATCAGCAATACCTTTAGTGAAACTTTTTGAAATAAGAAAGTTACTAAGTCGGTCATAATAGGCTCTTGGAGCTTGTTTTAAACCATATAAAGCTTTAGAAAGTTTGAAAACTTGATTTGGAAAATGAGGATTAGTAAATCTAGGTGGTTGTTCAACAAAAACATCTTCAACAATGGATGTTGCAGTGTTCTAATCATCTTTTAAACCATATAAAGATTTCTAAGTGAATGGATGTTGCAGTGTCCTAATATTATTTTCCAAAGCTAATATTCTTTATGAAAAGCATTTAAACATGTAACATTTTTATTAGATAAAGAATTCAGATCAATAGCATAAACATTTTCATTTCTTAAGGAACAGAATACTAAAACATTTTTAGAATTAAAAACATTACAAGAATAATTTTCAAATTTCACATTAAAGAATTCATCACATAACTAAGAAATACTTAAGAGATTGTATTTAAGTCCATCAACAAATAAAAATTTAGAAATGAAAACTGAATTAGTGTTACCAATCTGGCCTAGGCCGATGATTTTTCCTTTAGAATTATCACCAAAGGTGACATAGCCTCTATAAACCTTTATTAATCTATTGAAGCATGAATAATCTCCAGACATATTTCTTGAACATCCACCATCCAAATACCATGTCTTCTTATGGTAACTCTTCAAACATGTTTCCTACAAAACAGATTTAGATTGGAAATGATTTTGGTACCCATATCTTCTTGGGTCCAGAAAGGTTACCAATCAAAGATTCAGGTACCCAAATTTTTCTTATGGGTCTCATATAATTTACAGAAGAAATATATTTTGAAAGATAAACTTTATTTGATCTATAACAATATGAATAACTAGTTGAAGAATATGAATTTCCAGAACTGGAATAAGAATAATTTTGTCCAGATTTAGGAATAAATCGATTTTTGGTAAACTGTCTCTGTCCAGGTTGGTATCCCAAACCAGTAGTGTATTTTGGTTCAACTTTTTTACCTAACATTTGAGTAAGTGTATCTTTTCCATTTGTGATATTTTCTAAGTCCGTTTCTAAGTTTCTCATTAGACATTTTTAGTTCAGTATTTTCCTTCAAAAGTTGAGAATTATTTTCTTTTTCTATATCAAAGGCAGATTTAACATTGGCAGTGAGAGCATGTTGTTTCTTTAGTGACTTATATTTGTCCTTAAGTTCATTACTTGTTTCTTCCAGCATGTTACAATATTCAAACAGTTCGGCCTTGGACATATTTTCATCATTATATGAATCACTGTTATTTACAGAATAATAATCATTCAACATAGGGAAAATAGGTACCTCAGAGGTATTTTTCATGAAGCACATGTTGGCACGATTATTTTCAGAATCATAAATTTCAGATTCACTTGTGCTATCTTCTGAAGCAATCCAAGTAGCTTTCATAGATTTCTTGTACTTTCTATCCTTATAATCATATTTCTTTTTGAACTTTAGTTTTGGACAATCAGCCTTGATGTGTCCTTTCCTTTTTCACTCATAGTAGATTATATCATCTTCTTTATCATACTTCTTCCAATCCTTCTTCCAATGACCTTTATTGTCATACTTACCTTTGTAATTAGATTTTATGAAGAATTTCTTCTTCCTATAAAACTTCTTAAATCTCCTGGATATTTGAGCCATCTCAGCATCACTGTCAGAGTCTGAATCTTCACTGGTTGAAATTTCAGTAGGTACATGTATTTTCTCCTTATCTGTGCTCTTTGAAGAAATAGACTTGAAAGATAAAGACTTTCTTTTAGGTTCATCATCTTCTTCCTTATTCACCTTGAGTTCTTCCTCATACATCATTAATTTACCAATAAGCTCTTTTATAGGGAGAGCACCAATGTCACATGATTCTCTAATTGAAACAGAAGTGCCCCTCCATCGGGCTGGTAGACATCTCAAGATTCTCATGATTTGTTCCTTTGCTAGAACAACCTTTCCAAGAGAGCTCATAGTATTGACAATCTCATTGAACCTAAGATACATGTCATAAATAGGTTCATCAGTCTTCATTTTAAAATTATAATATTTAATAGTATAAGTATTTAATCTCATTTCTTTAACATTTTTTGTTCCTTCATGAGAAACACCCAAAGTATCCCATATTTCATAGGCAGTTTTGCAAGATAATATTCTATTGAACTCATCATCTCCTAAATCACAATACAGTTCATTCATAGATTTACAATTATTATTGTAAGCAGTCTTTGTAGGTTCATCCCAAGTAGTTCTATCAGTTTCTGGAATTTTATATTATGACTCTATAACAGTCCAGATATAAAAACCCATACTCTCTAAATGAATTTTCATCTTAAGTTTCCTCTAGGCATAGTTTGTACCGTTAAAGAAAGGTGGCATGTTAGTTGCAGAACCTTCTAGTCTATTATCCATAACTATATTTTAGAAAATAGTTTTAAAGAGATAAAATTTAGAACTAACATAAATTTAAGATATTTAAAGATGCAACTAAAATCATAGTTGAAAAACAGAATTTTTTGAAAATTTGTATTAATAAAAACAACCTCTGATACCAAATGTTGGTCATAGTGGATACTCAAGAGGGGGGGGGGGGTGAAGTGAGTTCCAATTAAAATTTATGTTAAAAATATTTCTCTTAAAATTCCCCTATTTAAAAACAAAGTTAAACTGTAGTGAATTTATACAGAGTGTAAATGTTCAATTAGTTTCTCAAAGATTGATTAGGTCTGAGTTAATTTAATCTAAATATTAAATTAACTTTTGATGATAACTTACTGGTTTACAATAAGTATAAACACTTGCTAATTTAACTATCAAAGTAACTTTAATACAAATTATATTTCAAAGTAGATGGAAATGTAATATGAAATATATATTGTATAATTATGACTTAAACTAAAATGCACAACATATGTAACCAAGAGGTTCAGTCTCAAGCCGAGACTTAGTCCTCTCAAACAATTTATATAAATTGATCCACACCCTGGATCGGGGTAAACAACATTGAACACACTGTCCATGTAAAAATACCTCTACCATAGTTCTACATGGGAAAACAAACAACAACTCACAATTGTCCAGGTCTTACTCAACCTCTACCACTATCCACAGTGGGATACAAGGAGTAATAGAGTTTGAATGAGGATTTAAGAATCCTCTAGCTTAGATCAGGAGATAGTGTGTGTGTGTAAAATAAACAGGGTACACACACGACTCGAAATGTAAATGAAATAATCACTAAAGTAAGTGTGAATGAGTTTAGAAAATCTTTAGTGATTGGCAGTGCAGCTCTGGACTCGTTTGATTGGTCAGAAAATATTTTGAGTCCTCCTTTGGTTTTTTGTCTGAAAAACAGAGTGTCATTTTCTTCCTTTGTTCCAGGTTCATCTTATCAGCCTTAGTGCATGAATTGTTTGTTGCAGTTCTTCACTCAATATTCAGCTTGTGTTCTCCTCTAGAAATGAGTGGCTTCGTGTATGTCCAGTGTTCTTGGAGTATGGATGTAGTCTTGTGCGAATGCACCACGTTTAAATGGTGTTGAGATCTTTTTATTTTTCACCCTTCGTGTGCCTTCTTTGTTCCTTGATTCTCACTCTATGCACACCCCGTGTTCACCTCTTTCATTCAATCTTTGTGTTCAATCTCTTTCCTCTAGGTCTTTATCTTCTCTTTTATATCTTTCAGCTCCGGCAAAAAGGAATGATTACTTTTTGCATGGGTACTAGGTACAGTTCCCTGACATGCCAACAAATATCATTCAATAACATTAACTGCATTAAAAACATCAAATGTAACCATTGGCTTAATAAATAAATAGTATTAAGAGTATAGAGTTTGACTGGTTGGTCAATCATTAGTAGCCTTCTATTGGTAGATGTGTACAGTGGACTTTGTGTAGCAGTGACCTTCCATCGGTAGTTCTTTGAACTTATATCAGTAGCTCTTTGCACTTATATCGGTAGCTCTTGATATCAGTATATCCTTCTATCGGTAGACTTACTCTATCAGTAGCTCGGTAGACTTATTCTATCAGTAGCTATCTGCATCAGGGACCTTGTTCTATCAGTGAATCTGTATATCGGTAGATCTTGGTCTATCAGTAGCTCTGGTCTGTCGGTAGCTCTATGTATTGGTGACTGTCTGTATCAGTAGCATACTCAGTTCCAGGGATTATGTGTATCAGTAGACTTTTGCATATCAGTAGCTCCATTCTGTACTATCAGAAGACTTGTTCTATGATTACCGGTGGACTTGTACATATCAGTAGCTCTGCATATCGGTGACCTTAGCTTATCGGTGAATCTGTCTATCAGTAGACTAAGTCTATCGATAGACTAAGTACTGGTAGCTCTGTATCAGTATCTATACATAGATCAGTGACTAACACTTCTGTTTTATGCAAAACATATCCGATTGGGTTAGAATTACTTCAAAACTTATATAAACAAAGATAAACATTGATTAACATATTTCAAGGATTAATTTAATATTAATATCATCTTGATAATAGAATATCATAGATTGAGAGAATTAGAATATAGATAAACATTAATTGGGATTATCAAAGTATGTGAAAGCATAATTGGGATTATCAAAACAGGTGAGGTCAACAATAGTTATATGTGCAAGTATGTGGTGAGTTTTACTCAACACACCCCAAACTTATCCCATGTACACATGTAATACAATCATACTTGTAGGTCATTATAACAACCCTTGAACCTGCACTCCCAGATACTATAGAAACCAAAATCTCATACTCAAGGATCTGGTGCTAAAAACATAAACTTTATATCTATGGATTTTATACTGATAAACATGATCCAATTTCAACTATAAAAAAACTTAAAACATTAATCTAAAATATTGGATAACTTAAATACCCAAGAATATTTTAGGTATATAGTTTTGGAGGATTAGAAAAAACTTAATACATATCAAAGTATATAAAAAATTATATAAACTTTTATCTAGACTCTTAATTGAAACTATTCATCATTGATCCTCTACGTATCACTATACCAATGAAAATATTTTTTAAACTTGAGGTGAGAACAAATTTCTCAATAAGGGGTTTTAAAACATGATGTGAAATCATTTCTCTTTAAAAATACTATAAAAAATTTGTAAAAAAAATTTCCTTCTATATAAAATATAAATCATTTAATATAATAAATCATTTTTTCAAAAATAACCATTTAAGGTTTTCAAAATCCATAAGAGATGCTTTAAAAAACATTTTCTAAAAAGACTAATTATTTCGAAAATACATTTTATTTCAAAACATAACATACTTTGAAATTAATCCTAATTTATCCTTTTGAAAACTTTAAAACATTAATTTTTATAATAATAACTATTTATGGAATATAATGATACTTAAAAAATATTAATAAAATCATGTGGAGACTAGAAATATTGAAAGATTAAACATCACTTTTAGTACCAAGTACCCTTCAGGTTGTGGGTTCACTCCTCATTCCTCATCATCATATTCAATACCCCAGTTCTAAATTTTAATTAAAACCTTTTTTATAAATCTTGTCTTTCTCATTATAAATCCACTAAAATAATATTTCAAAAACTTCACATATATGTAATTTATTTTAAAAGAGAAAAATAATTTCATATCTAATAAACTTTAATAAAATTATCCATAATGAAAAATCCATACTTCATAAATATTTGAAATAAATATAATTATTTATAGGCAACACTTATAAATAATTATTTTAAATAAATAAAAATGGTATTCATAACCTAGATGGAATATAAATTAAGAATATAATGCATGGACATACATTACATGTAATCATGAATAACATCCATATATTTTAAATAACATTTCTCACATGATATAATAATTTATTTATTTTGTAAAATTATTTCTTGAAAATAGAAAACCTATAAAATAGGATTCATAGAAAAATTCCTTTATAAATAATGAAAAAAACACCTTACAAAGTTTTAGAAAACAATAAATATTTAATAAAAATAATTTTTCACTTTCAATTAGGGTTTTGGAAAAAGAACAAAACTTAAAAAAACTTTTTCCCTTACAAAGAGGGATTCCAAACCATAAATTAGAGGTTTCTTGAAAATAATTTTACCTTATATTGTATTAGGATACTATGATCACTTTGGTGGAACCCTAGGACTTCTCTAATAGGCTTCCACAAATAGACTCCCTCTATTACTATCTTTCTTTACTTTCTCTCTCTCACTCGAGTTGGAAGGATATAACCAATGATTATATACGACATTTAAGATTGCATATAACCTGAAGGAAAGTTTACCTTTATGAAACCACCCTTCACTATATATTCATATTTAAATATTATATATATTTTATATAAGTTCTTAATCTACTTATTTGTGGAAATTTGATAAAATATTATTTACAATAATGTTATATATATAATATAATATTTTTATTATCCACTTTCCCAAACCTTATCTCCAAGATATGAGGAAAAGCATGCATTGTCATATATTGGTACATAATTCAACACACCATATCATGGATATATATTGAATTCATAACTATAACCATTTATTTAACACCCCAATATTAAAATAAAAGAAAACTATATTCGATAGCATATAAGACATGCAACACCAAGCCTAAATGAACCATGAAATATTATTATATAAATATGGCCATTACATAATATCCAATAAATTGGTGGGTATGAATATGATTAAATGATTTATGATATATATATATATATATAGGTCATACTCAATATAAATTTATTGATAAATTCTTAGTAAATTATCACTTAAATTTTAGTAAAGTCATTTTATTCTTCAAAAACACATTTTCTTCAAAAATGGTTCTTATTTATTTTTGTGAGAAAATATTATGATTAATTTCAGGAACTTTCAGAAATTTAATTTCATAAAATTATCATCATTTTTTAAATCATCATATCAAAATTATCTTAGACTGAAATTTTTGGATTTTTATGAAATGTTTGATATCTCTGCGGATAGTGAAAATTACCGATTTTCAAATACCGTTATTTCTTTTCATTAAATCAAGTTGCATTATATTTTGGATATGGTCTTAAAGTTACATATAAACCATTTTATTTATAATAATATAATTAATTACATTTGAATTAGTGATTTTGATGATTTTGGTATAAGTTTATTTTTATTTTTAAAAACGCAATTTTCTAAAAACTTTATTTAAGGGAATAAAGTTTATCAATTTTAATTAAATAAAATAACCCCTATTGATGAATTATTTAAATGAAATTTATAGACTATATACCTATATATATTAATTAAAATTTATATAATGAATATTGCTTGTCATAGAGTTAATTTAAAATCATTTTTTTCCTTAAAAAATGGATTTTTTAGAAAATCTTTTCATCGCACTTGCGACTATAATTTTTAATTATATTCAGTGACTTATGTGAATTGAATTTAATAAAATGGATTTGATATTTTTAATAATCATATTTAATATAATTAATAGGTTGAACTTAATTTTTTTCATAATGAATGGTGAAAATAGTAATAATATGTTACCACGATTAAGGGTAAAATGGGTTTATCGGGGGTTAAACTAAAGAGAAAAGGGTTATAATGACCTAAAAACTTGTCTAATATCTTTTTTATAAACATATTTAGACCATATATCATCTTATTCCTATAAATTTATCATTTTGGATCTATATGAATATAATCATGACATTTATAATAACTTAAGTAAAGAAAAGGACAAAATGACACTCTTACTTGTAAAAAAATATTATGTGTTAAAATAGGGATAAAAATAAGATATGTATGTTTATAAATATTAATTCTAAGGATGAATAATTTTTCATTATCATGGCAATCAATTTCTAATTTTTAGTTATGATATAATTACCTTAAATTCTTTCGTAACACCGATGTAGTAATAAATAGGAATAATTAGTAATAATTAGTAATAATTAGGAATAATTAGGAATAATTAGGAATAATTAGTAATAATTAGGAATAATTCAGAATAATTATGAATAATTAGGAATAATTAGGAATAAATAGTAATAATTAGGAATAAATAGTAATAATTAGGAATAAATAGTAATAATTATGAATAATTAGGAATAATTAGGAATAATTAGTAATAATTAGTAATAATTAGCAATAATTAGTAATAATTAGTAATAAATAGGAATCAATAGTAATAAATAGTGATAATTAGGATCAATTAGGATTAATTAGTAATAATTAGGATTAATTAGTAATAATTAGGATTAATTATGATTAATTAGGACTAATTAGGAATATTTAGGATTAATTAGGAATAATTAGGAATAATTAATAATAATTTAGAATAATTAACAATAATTAGTAATATTTATTAATATATAGTAATAAATAGTAATAAATATTAATAATTAGTAATAATTATTAATAATTAGTAATAATTAGTAATAATCAGGAATACTTTGTAATAATTACGAATAATTAGGAATAATTAGTAATAACTAGTAATAATTTGTAATAATTAGGAATAATTTGGTATAATTAGTAATAATTAGTAATAATTAGTAACAATTAATAATAATTAGTAATAATTAGTAATAATTAGAAATAATTAGGAACAATTAGGAACAATTGGGAACAATTAGAAATAATTAGAAACAATTAGAAACGATTGGGAACAATTGGGAACAATTAGGAACAATTAGGAACAACTAGTAATAATTAGGAATAATTTGGAATAATTAGGAACAATTAGAAACAATTAGGAATAACTAGAAAGAATTAGAAATAATTAGTAATAATTATGAATGATTAGAAATAATAAGAAATAATTAGTAATAATTAGGAATAATTAACAATAATTAGGAATAATTAGGAATAATTAAGAATAATTAGTAATAATTAGGAATAATTAGTAATAATTAGTAATAATTAGTAATAATTAGTAATAATTTGTAATAATTTGTAATAATTTGTAATAATTTATGATAATTTGTAATAATTTATAATAATTAGTAAGTAATAATTTAGAATAATTAGTTATAATTGGTAATAATTAGTAATAATTATTAATAATTTTTAATAATTAGTAATAATTAGTAATAATTCGTAATAATTGGTAATAATTGGTAATAATTATTAAAAATTAGTAATAATTAGTAATAATTGGTAATAATTTGTAATAATTAGTAATAATTAATAATAATTAGTAATAATTAGTAAATATTTGTAATAATTTTTAATAATTTGTAATAATTTGTAATAATTTATAATAATTACAATTAATTATGATTAATTAGTAATAATTTGGATTAATTAGGATTAATTAGTAATGATTAGTAATAATTAGGATTAATTAGGATTAATTGGTAATAATTAGGAATAATTTGGATTAATTAGTAATAATTAGTAATGATTAGTAACAATTAGGAATAATTTGGAATAATTAGTAATAATTAGTAATAATTAGGAACGATTATGAATAATTAGGAAGAATTGGTATTAATTAGGAATAATTAGTAATAATTAGTAATAATTAGGATTAATTAGGATTAATTAGTATTAATTAGGATTGATTAGTAATAATTAGGATTAATTTGTAATAATTAGTAATAATTAGAAATAATTATTATTAATTAGTTATAATTAGGATTAATTAGTAATAATGAGGATTAATTAGTAATAATTAGGATCAATTATAATAATTAGGAATAATTCACAATAATTCGCAATAATTTGTAATAATTTGTAATAATTAGTAATAATTAGGATTAATTAGTAATAATTGGGATTAATTAGTAATAATTAGGATTAATTTGTAATAATTCACATTAATTCACAATAATTCACATTAATTCCCGTGGGGCACGAGTGAGTTGGTTAAAGGCGGTGGCGTCCTAACCCCGAGGTTCCGGGTTCGAGTCCTCGCAAGGAAACGTGCAATATATGTTAACAAACCTCTCATGGGCCCATCTACCCTGTTGGAAACTGGCCTAATCCAAAGGGTTGGCCACCTTGGGCCTCGCTGGGGACGTGTGGTGTGCAGGTGGGAAGACCACCACAATACCTCGTTACACAACAACATGTTTTCTGGTTGAAAATTACCTCAATTCTTCTCCCATTCGTAAGGTGATTCTATCTACGCCTCAAAATGAGGTATGTTTACAAATTGAATATGAAAAAAATCCCCCCTTATGTGACTCATGTGGCATAGTGGGTCACTCTATTGAGGTTTGTAGGGAAAACACTATCTGCTCCAATTGTGATAATAAAGGCCATGACTCAACTCCCTATGGAAGGAAACCAAAGAATGAAAATGATCTGCTTGCAGCAGTTTTGCCTAAGGACCAATGTTTCATTGCTCCATCTTTGGCTCTAACCCAACCCCCTCTGTTAGAGTCAAAGACTGAATTGGAAACCTCAAACAAGAAGTTTAACCCTATTGATAAAACTAGACCTAAAGATACTTCCCTCCTCCTACTAGAGGACAGATTGGAGGAATTCCCTCTAACCAAAAAGACATGGGCTGATTTGGTTGATGAAGATAATAAGCCTTGTATAATTGGCTCCTTTAGATATGCTTTATATAAAGGACTTGTGAATGAGCATGATGAGGTGGATTCTGTTGACAGTCAGGCTAAAAAAGAGGTATCAGTTCAAGATGAAGTGGATTTCAACTTGTGGCAGGAACCGAAAATGGTTGATGCCAAAGCACGGAAAGGGAAGTCAAAGAAAATCATAGCTAACTTGGTGAAACCTGCTCCCATGAAGCCCTCCTCTTCATGTAAGAAGACTCTAGATGGGAAAGGAATATGTGACCCTTTCAATAGAATCCTACCATGTGTTTCTTCTGTTGAACCAAACAACGGTACTAATCCAGTTACAATTTCCCTTTAAGATCCAGATTTGGCTGCTCCTTCTGAACAGGGCGAGGGGTTTGGAGCTGCTGGCTCTTGTAGAGAAATATTTCATCCAACGTATAACAGCAGTACTACCTCAATGGTTCAGTTGGATTCTAAGCAGGGTAGGGAGTCTTTAGATATTCCAGACCATGCTATTGATGGGGAAAATATCCCTATTCATCGTGGCATGACTTCTACTCTTCATCATGTTCAAAAAATATCTTCCTCTGGACATCAACAAGGTATGAAGGTTCTCAGTCCTATTGTTACCTATCAATATAAAGAGGAAAGAGGTGGCCATTCTGCTCCTTCTCATAGAGCTTATGTTCAATCCAAGGACAAAGTTCACTCTAAAGTGAATACTTGCAACTCGTTTGATTTTCTTGCCTCCACAAGAAGTGATGAATAAGTACAAAAATCTGAACGTACACTCACTGCGAAAGAAATGACGACGGTCAATGATGATGAACTATTGGATGATGGAGGTGGACTATGGTTGACGGCCAAAACTGGGAGAAGAGGAAGACCTCCTCGTGGCCGAGGTGGGAGACTCCCTCACTACAGTATGAGCACCAGATCACAATTTACTTGAGCCCCTCACCATATTGTGTTTTGTAATGTTATGTCTTTGTCTGTTCCTCTTCATCTTTTTAACTTTCTTTAATAAAGAGGCCCTCTAGCCTCAACCTTTATTAAAAAAACAATAATTCACAATAATTCGAAATAATTAGCAATAATTCACATTAATTAGTAAAAATTAGTAATAAGTAGTAATAATTATGATTAATTAGTAAAAATTAGGATTAATTGGTAGTAATTATTAATAATTTGTAATAATTTGTAATAATTTAGAATAATTAGCAATAATTTGGAATAATTAGTAATAATTTTAATAATTTGAAATAATTAGTAATAATTTGTAATAATTAGTAATAATTATGATTAATTAGGATTAATTAGTAATAATTAGTAATAATTAGTAATAATTAATAATTAGTAATAATTAAAATTAATTAGGATTAATTAGTAATAATTAGGATTAATTAGGGTTAAGTAGTAATCATTAGGAATAATTAGAATTAATTAGTAATAATTAGTAATAATTAAGAATAATTAGCAATAATTAGTAATAATTATAAATAATTAGTAATAATTGGTAAAAATTAGTAATAATTTGTAATAATTGTGATTAATTAGTAATAATTAGTAATAATTAGTAATAATTAGTAATAATTAGTAATAATTAGTAATAATTAGTAATAATTAGGTTTAATTAGTAATTATTAGGATTAATTAGTAATAATTAGGATTATTTAGTAATAATTAGGAATAATTTTCAATAATTCGCAATAATTAGTAATAATTAGTTATAATTAGTAATAATTAAGATTAATTAGTAATAATAAGGATTAATTAGTAACAATTAGGATTAATTTGTAAAAATTAGGATTAATTGGTAATAATTAGGATTAATTTGTAATAGTTAGGATTAATTAGTAATAATTCACAACAATTCGCAACAATTCACAATAATTCGTAATAATTTGCAATAATTCGCAATAATTAGTAATAATTATGATTAATTAGTAATAATTCACAATAATTAGTAGTAATTAGGATTAATTAGTAATAATTAGTATAATAATTAATAATAATTAGTAATAATTATTATTAATTAGTAATAATAAAGATTAGTTAGTAATAATTTGCAATAAATTGGAACAATTTATAGTGGATTGGTGACATTTATTTTGCTCGATCGATCTTCTCCTTATTACTTTCTCTCATTAAAATCACTATGAAAAATTTGCTCTAATGTACGGATATCCATTTTCATATTCATAAAAATTGATATGAGTACATCAGATCAGATTTTTTATACTAATTTCAGTGAGAGGAAGTTGCAAGTAGATGAGTAGTCGGGCAAAAGATGCTCTTTTTCCTAATGAATCCTCTGCTTGCAACATTCTTTGACTAAAATCACTATGAAAAATTTTCTCTGACATTTGAATATCCATTTTCGTATGCACAAGAATAGAGAGCAGTGTGGCGAGGCCTCCCTATTATTTATTCTCGTGCATAAAAAATAGATATTATTTTGTCGGAGTATATTTTTCATATTGATTTCAGTCGGAGAAGCTTTCATGGATATGAGCCATTGGAAAAAAGAGTGACCGCCAATCCGTTTGAAATTATACCGCTCGTAATTAGTGGTAATTCGAAGAAATTATCTCTAATTACTAATAATTAGAGGTAATTAGTATAAATTATTTTAAATTAGTTTAGATTAGTGTATATTAGTATAAATTTTAAAACAAATACTATAAATAACTAAGAAATAATAAAAATTATTATAAATTTCTAGAAAAGTTAATTTAAATTTATCCTTTTTTTGGATAGTGTTTTTCTTATATCAAATTATTCAAAAAAAGCTTATTATTTTATATTTTTTAGAGAAATATGGAACATGGAAGTCGACAACAATCATTATTATATGATCACGCTTGGATAAATAAGCACAGGATTCCAAAAAGGTATAGTTTAAATTCTGTATATATTGAGGGTGTTGAAGCTTTATTTTCATTTGCATCATCAAAACCAAAATTTGTTTCATAAGGGACAATTAAATTTCCTTGTAAGAAATGTGCTCTGAGAAATATTGACACTTTTGGAAACATTGAAGGCTATATATTGTGTTTTGGTTTTCAACGTGATTATATTTTTTGGTATCAACATGGTAAAAGAAGTTCCAAATAAGATACTAATAATTTTTTTCTGGAGCCATCGTGGTTTTAAAATTTAGTACATTATATGGAAGGTCTGTCTTTTCAACAAAATGAAACTCAGGATGATATTGATTTAACTCATAAGTTGGAACCATATCAATTTTATGAGTTGTTGATGTTCACTAAGGAAGCCTTATATCTTGGATGTAAGATAAGAAAATTTGAAGCAGTTGTAAAATTTAAGGCTATTAAATCAGATAAGAGATTGTCAAATAGATATTTTTATCAGACATTCTCTTTGTTTAAAACATTGTTACCTGAAGGAAATGTGTTGCCTAAAAATTTCTATGAGAGCAAGAGGTTGGTTCATAATCTATGTCTTAGTTATCAGAAGATTCATGCATGTTCAAATGATTTCATATTATATTATGGTGAAAATTATTTCATGGAAATTTATCCCACATGTGGAAAATCAAGGTATAAAGAGGCTCAACTAGTAAATTCTATATTTATTCTTGTAAAACATTTGAGATATTTCCTACTTACACCCATATTTCAGCATTTATTTATGTATCTGAACACATTGACATTGATGTCATGGCACACAACCAATATTTCAACAAGTAAAAGATTAGATTATACCTCTGATGGTGATTCATGGAAACACTTTGACAAAGTGAATTCATATTTTTCATTAGAATCAAGAAACGTGTGATTGTGTCTTTCTACTGATGGTTTTTGTTCATTTGGTTCTTATGGTAGTTAGTATTCATGTTGGCATATCTTTATAACTCCATATAATTTACCTCCTTGGATGTGGATGAAGGATCCATACATCTTGTTTACTTTATCAATTCCTGGAAATCCGAAAACGAATATTTATGTTTATTTGAAACCATTGATTGAGGAGTTAAATTAATTGGGGAGTAATGGTGTCAGTACATATGACGTTGCTATGAAACAGAATTTCCTACTAAAAGTTTCATTTATGTGGAAAATTAGTGACTTCACAGCATATGGAATGTTATCTAGATGAAGTAAACATGGTCCAAATCATGTCCGTACTATATGAGAGACAGGAAAGCGTTTATGATCTTTAATGTAAAAAACCTTTCTTTTTTGACTGTCATCACAGATTCCTTCCAAATGATCATCCTTTTTGGAGAAATAGGTATCATTTAATAAAAGGTATAATTTAAAGAGATGAAACTCCAAAAATTATCTCAGGTATAGAGGTAAAATAAATTTTCTCTTCATTACATCCCATCACATTTGGACCAACAATAAACCAACAGAAAATTAATGACTTTGGGAAAGAACACAATTGGATGAAATGGATCATTTTTTGGGATCTACCATATTTTTATGATTTTTGGTCCATCACATATTGTATGTCATGCATATTGAGAATAACTATTTTGATAATTTATTTCATACAGTTTTGGATACACTAGGTAAAAGAAAAGATAATGTAAAGGCATGATTAGATCTTACCCAAATTTATAGGCAACTAGAATCTGAACTATTTGAAAATGTCATATCCTAGAAGTTAATGAGTCTAAACACATCTTATACACTTTTCAAATAAAATAAATTATTATTTTGTCAGTGGATTTTATATTTGATACTTTTAAATGGTTATGCTTCCAATTTGGGTAGATATGTCAGAAATGGTCATATTACTAGATTAAAAAGTCATGATTGTCATGTTATAATGGATGGAATTCTGCCGATTGGATTAAGATATTTGTTGAATTCTACAATTTGGGATGCGATAACAAGATATATCATATTTTTTCCAAGACATTTGTGTGGTGACAATATACTACAATGTACTAAGTAGACTACAATAAGATTTTGTTTTAATTTTATGTAAACTTGAAAAAATTTATTCCCACCAACTTTATTTGACTCAATGGATCATTTGATACTACATTTATCACATGAAGAAAAATATAGAGGTATGATATAGTTCTGATGGATGTACCCATTTGAGAGATTCATGCAAAAATTGAAGAAACGACACCATTTTTAATGTGAGTAATCCTGTCACTTATTTTATAATATTTGTTATAGTAAGTTAATCTTATTTTTTTTGTAGGTTATATGATAATCATATTAAGAAATAACTTCCAAAAATTACAATAGTTTCTCTAGAATAACGTTAGCGAAATAATTTTTCCTATTGGTTTCGAAAACTAGTAACATAATTTATTTATGGTTTAACATATAACATCAATTTATTATTTGTTATATTGATAATTTTTTTACAAATTTTTAGGTATCTCAACATGATGATAAAATTGATAATTGATTGTGTGTCTTGAGTAACCCACCATCCAGAATGGTTAAATCCTATCATGCATATATTGTGAATGGTTTTCGATTTTATACACGTTCATATAGGGAATAAAAAAACAATGAATAGTTGTGTCTACTTGAGGGAATCTTATCATAGAGAAATTAAAGTTAAATTTTATGGAATGCTGGAAAAAATTATTGAATTGTGTTATCTGTGATATAATTATATAACGATGTTTAAATGTCATTGGTTGGATATCGAGAGATTCTTTCATGTTCATCCGACACTTAGAATCGTTGATATTAAATATAAAAGTCTTATTACAGTAAATAAAACATTTTTATTAACTCTTCAGGAACATAAAATTTTTATGCTAATTACTATGCTACTTCAAAAGAGTTGGGTGATTGGTGGAGCAAAATAAAAATTAAATCTTGGGAAAATATATTTACTCAAAGTGAATATGGTTCCACTAAATTGTAAGGAATTAAAATTTTTCAAGAGACTACTCTAAATCCATCTTTTTCATAAAGATACTCGAATATAGATGATGAAACCCCACAGTTAAGGGTCAATGGTGACAATGATGTTAATGATGTTACAAATGAATTTGAAATGAAAGATATTATGAAACTCAAAATCATATGGAAATTTATGATGTTGAGGAGGAATATGAAGACATTGACATCATTAGATATGAAGATAAGGATGCATATGAATATTGACACAGTTAAATGGTGGTTACAATCATATATAATATATATCTATATATATAATAGTTGTTTTTAACTAATTGATAACAACAATAATTTTGTGTTTCAGATGGACCCAGGTATGTTTTTTCAGTTGTAGGAGGTTGATCTACCTTTGGATGATTAGGATGTTGGGTCATTTGACCCTCAGTCTGTCGGCGGTCTAGGGAGGACTTAGAGGGGGTTTGGTCTTGTCCAATTGATGATTCCTAACCATATCAGGTAGGAACGACCACATCTGGGCTTTGATCCACACATGAAGAGGTACGTTTACCTGTGTATTTTAATTAGTTTTCATTAATTTATTTATATACAATTTTTTTATTTTTTATTTTATTTACAACTTTTCACATATGGCTGTTGGATAGGGTATCACTATATTGTCCAATTATTTTTCTGAAGCATGGGTCACATGGGATGAGATTCCCATTAATATTCAACATTGCATGTTTGATCATTGGTTGGTATATAAATAAATAATATTTATTTTGAAATTTATTGAATTAATAACTTCATATTGTAATTTATTTGTAGTGTTTTTGGTATCCCATCGATGAGACCATGCATGGCACTATCTAGAAGTCATGGGAGGAGTTTATGCGTGAGTGTTGACGTCAATTTTTGCACAATTTGAGAAATAAAACAATGATTAAAGTAGGAGTGATAGATTTTGATGAGTCTTGTTATGCCCATTAACCAAATTAAATTTCATCTTAGGTTTGGGATAGATTATATTCACATTGGTTGGGTGAAAATTTTCAGAGGAGATCATTGGTAGGTTGACAAAACCGGGGGAGATAGGAGGTGACACAATGAGCCGGTAGACGTACATTCAGAATGCATATGTAACATATGGTAAGTAATATTTTTTAAATAATTTATATAACTTTAATTATAATGGTTTATTTTATATTCAAATAGGAATTTGAAAAGCCTGATGTTATAGAGTTTGACATTTATAAGAGGATGTATAACGATCTAGTCACCATAGAAATTATAAGTGATCTCCAACATCAGATTGTGGTTAGTATAATTTATTTTTTAGTTTTAAAATTAACTAAAAATATTATTTTAACTATCATAATTTTAAATTATAATTGAATGAGTCGTATGAGGCCATGATGTCTCAGTCACAGACTTAGAGTCAGGCCGAGACTGATGGTCAGACTAGTGCCCACTGATTCGATGAGGAAACATGGATGCAGGAGACCTAGTATGCCTTAGAGAAAGGTCGGTTTGTTGGTATCAGATCTAGATTGATGCATGGGAGTAATTATGGTACTATTGTGATGTTAGCGTCCAAATCGAGAGGATATCATGGAGATTCATCATCAACTACTACATAGTATCAGGAGTAGCTGTGAGCTCAGATTGAGGTCATATAGAGTATGTGTAGGGAGCAGGAGGAGATGCATCAATGGCAGCAGCAGGAGATACACCAATGGCAGCAGAAACAGCAGGAAGAGCTCTGATGATAGCAGCAGCCAGAGGAGAATAAGATTCTTTGATGGAAGCAGTAGCAAGAGGAGTATATGGAGTACATGCAATATTTGTCTCATGGTTTAGAGATAGAGTTCCCGCCACCATCTCCTCCAGCTCCTCTAGAGGACCCCACCTCAGAGATATTTTTTTTATGATAAAACATTTGAATGAAATTTTTGTGTAATATTAACTATTTACATTTCTATATAGTATGTTATTTATATTGTCATGAATATTGAATTTTTATTATTTATTAATTTTTTTAATTTTTTAATTTTATTTTTTATTAATTTTACTGTTTTATTATTTATTATTTATTATTTATTATTATTTTGTTTTTATTTTTTTTATATTATTACAATATCAAGGTTTTTATTATTTTATATTTTTTATTATTTTACTAATATTAATATTATTATTTCATTAATAATAATAATAATATTTTATTATTATTATTATATTAATATTATTTATATTATTAATATTAGTATTATTATTAATATTATTTTCTAATATTATTTTATTCAATTTTATTTGTTTTATTAAGATATTTGTGACGGGTCTTTTGTGACGACTCGTTGCAAATACTTTTTTTAAATAATCACGGGGAAAATGTTTGCGATGAGGCCTTTTACAACAACCTGTCACAAATACATTTCTAAATATTCTGGAGGAAACCATTTGCAATGGGTGCACATCCCGTCACAAATAGTTTGTTTTTTTGACAGTTCATCACAAAAAAAATTGATTCCCTTTTATGCAACGGGGCCCTGTCGCAAATGACCTTTTGCAACGGGACCATGTCACAAATAGTAAAATTTCTAGTAGTAATAGTTATCTTAAAACTGTTTTTAAGTGCATAAAGTTTATATATTTTAATTAATTAACATAAACCCTAATGTGGAATTATTTAAATGAGATTTAAATATTATATATCTATTTATTTAATTTAAATTCATATAATTAGTATTATGAGTCATAGATTTAATGCAAAATACTTTTTTCCTTGACAAAATCATTTTTTAGAAAACGGTTTTTACCCGTGTTTGAGGGATTATTTTTTAATGAAATTATACCACTTATATGTATTGAATTTGATAAAATATATTACATATTTGGAATCAATATAATTAATATTATTTAATAAGTTTAACTAATTTTTTGGTCATAATGAAAAGTAACAACAATAAAAATTTGTTACCACAGTTAAGGGTAAAAATGGTTTACCAGGGGTTAAACTAAAGAGATAATGGTTATAATGACCAAAAAAATTGTCTAATTTCTATTGTATGGCAACATTTCAACAGTATATCATATATTTTTTATAAATTTCCCATTTTAAAGCCATATGGCCATGATTATAACCTTTATAATAATTTAAGTAAATAAAAGTACAAAATGTCACTCACTTTTAAAAATATATTTTGTGTTCACATAGGGGTAAAAGGATATATGTTCAGTTATAAATATTAAATTTAAGGATAAATAATTTTAAATTATCATGGTAATTTATTTCTACTTTTTTTTGATGAAATAATTACCTTAAATACTTATGCAACGCCAACATAGTAATTATTTAATTCAAAGGAAAATAAAATAATTTAATTTAAAAATATTAAAAGTAATATGATTTTAATATATTATTTATTTTGACAAATTTTATAGATAATTATAACATTTTTTTGAATTTTAAATGTTATATATTCAAATTTTATCCTTGTCTTGATATTTTTAAAGTCAAATTAAATGATTAGTGTCAAAATTGACTTAATGATATTTTATAATAAATAATGTTTTACTAAATGATTTAAAATTTCTAAAAAACATATATTTATAAAATTTAATGCTAAATAGTTTAAAATATCATCCATGATCCATTTATGATATTTTTTCCTTTTATGGGAATTTTCTTGGCCCCTAAAGAGTAAAAACATTATTACCGTGGTAATTACTAAAAAGGGTTAAAAGGGGTTAAAACAAAAAGATATGGATGAAAACATGACCTAAAGTTGTCAATTTGGCATTGTATAAAAATTAATTTATATTAATTTAATACTTTAAGAAATTCTAAGAGTGACCCTCCCCCCACTTATAAAAGCGCATATCCTACCCTTTTTATTCATACTTCAAGATCATTTTCATTTATAAAATACCTAACACAAACCTTTAATTACATCCCTTAAAATTTCCTAGAGGCCTTTTTTATTATTAAAACCTTTTAGGAATGATTTTGGTGCAAACCTAAAGAGGTTTTCTGAAGAAGATATGTCATTATTAACCGAGCATTTTATTTTATTTATTATTCCACCTCTTAAAAATATTATCCAAATATGATGAATAATAACACAGATATATTATATATACTATTATTTTAATATTTTAATGACATAACCTATATCCATCTCCTCTTTCATCAAATGGAAAATGAAACCATCAATCATATGTACGGCGGAGTACAACCTCACTAATCGATGTGATTCGTTTTCCATCACTTCCCCTCACTGATGGATTTAATGATCAATTTAATTTTTATATGTGACATTTATGTAATAATTATTCTTTTGTAATTATAATATCACATATGACTTATTACCATTTAATCCTTTGTAAAACAATAACGTCACTTGTGTGTATATGTGGAATACCACTTCCACGAAGCGATGTGATTCATTTTTCATTTTATTTTGACATGGATGGTAATAAGGATATATTTAATGAATATATATGATTTAAAAATGGTTCTAAAAAGGTGAAACATTTTCTACATTTATTTATTTACATCCATTAAAATATGGAAACAACGTTCATGCGTACATAAGGTGTACTATCTTCACGAACAGTGTAATTCATTTATTTATATATAAATTTTATAGATGACTATAAATATGTATATAATGAATATATATATATATATATATATAATATTATATAATTATTATCCTTGTTTTCATGATGTTACCATGATCTAAGTATAAATACGAAAAATATAGAACCAAAACCATCATGAAAAACAAAACTATTATCACCCGGACCATTGATTTTAATAAAGAATTGTTAATAAAAAGGTAAAAAATGTTATAAGTAAATCAGATATGGTATGATATATATTATTATGGTTCTTGAATATATTTATAATAAACCTATATTTATTATATAGGAGTTTTGAACACGTACAATGAAATTCGAGACTTGATGTTATAGATTTTCATCTCAATTTTATTTCTTTGAGACACATGCCATATTCACCACTTATTTATTTTATGTGGTGTATATACTAAAAATGTATATTTTTTATAATAATTATTATAAAATTTATTTGGATTTATATATCTATCTAAGGTTATTTTTTTTTCATGGGGTTATGATTCCAAAGCTACCAAAGTGGTAAGGGTTTTAAGTTACAATATCATTATTTGTCAGGATTCTTTATGATTACACCTTGGATGATGAAATATTAGGATTTATCTCTCAATAAACTCATAAATTTTCTTCTCCTATGTTTTTTTCAAGGGAATATATTTTTTCTTTCCATTTTACTCTCTTTATGAACTATAAAAACCAAAAGAATTTTTTTAAGGAAAATCAACTCTATTTCTCTCTTTGATTGAAAATCTATTCTCTTCCATGTCCATGTTTTCTAAAGATGTTTTCAAGAAATTTTTTTATACTCTACAATGATTGATTAAATAAATTTTCACATTTTTTTGTAATTTTTACCAAAAAAATTAAAATGAATCTTCTTATCATTTTTCAAACGAGGTACATTTTATACTTTTTTATAAAAATGTAAAGGAAGTTTTTCTTTCAACTTGTATAGAATGAATGAAATTTACCACCATCATGACCACTAAATTATTTGAATCTTAATTTATAATATTAAAAGATTATTTTTAAAGTTATATTATTTTAAAAATATTATTTTAATTTTTAGTTTTAAAAATATTATTTTCAAAGTGAAAAATAATATTTTCCTTAAGAATGTTTTAATGACGTTTTTAATGAATTTATATTTGTGAATGAAAAAAACCTTTAGTTTTTCTTATTTTTTCTAGGGATATAATCCAATGGTACCATATGTATTCTTTATATATATGTTTCATGATTATGATGATGATAATTTTATGAAATAAATTTATTTTTTATGGGTTATTCTATGATAGATTGATGAAATGTTTATGAAATGCATTTTTTTGCACAAATTATGATATTATGATATGATGAATGTTTAATGATTTTATAGAATAAATATATATGGTTTTTCATTATATGATGGGTGATACTGGAATTATATTTCCCTCTAATGTATTGGGTAAAATTTTATATCTCATGAGATAATTATGGGAAATAAGTTGATGCTCTTGATCCTCTATGGAAAACAAGTAGATATTATTAATTCACTATGGGAAACAAGTCAATGTGCTTGATACACTATGGGAAACAATTGTTTATGCCTAATATTTTATGATTTTATGGTCTAAGTATTTAACATTAAAATATGAAATGGTTTATATACTCATAATGGTGTTACACTTTTATGACATGAACTTATGTTTCATGATTGATTTATGATGATTTCCCACTCTTATGATTCATGATTTCTTTTGAAATGATAAATATTTATTCCATGACTCATGTTTATGATATATGATAGATTGGGTATAAAATTTTTAATTTATGATCATGATCCCACTATAATGTTCAAAAACATTATTTAGAGAAAAATTTCAGGTTTCCAAATAAGAAAGAAAAGAAAAATAGATGGACAAAGAGCTATAGAGGATAAAAGTAGTGGATCCTGAAGGAATCCACTTTAACTAAATCAATACCTTCCAAAGGAAATGATTTCATGCTTGAAAAAATGACCATGCCATCGTGATAAGTATTATAGGTAACCGAGGATAGGTAGTTGGTAGCTGTGTTCCCCTCTCTCCATATATCAAGGAAATCAATGTGGTTTCAGATGAGCTCTCTACATCTTCACATAAGATATATATAGACCATGAGATGGTTCAACATCCATGTAGATAATTATGAATCATTGTGAAAACAATTTTTACTTTCATGAGCATGATTATTATCATATTACAAAGATGGTATCCAGTATACATTTCCTGAGCTTCTGCCTGAAGGGAGTCACCATTATCGAAGGACGCATTAAATTCCATGATGATAGATCCTCTTTGATCACGCACAAGACTGTATCCCCACAAAACACCAATGTTATAGGTCTTATCCATATTAATCTTGAGTCCATCATTGTGGGAGTTCCAATGAACACAATTTCCCTAATGAGTATTCCTAGTAAAGGTCTAGAGGATACTTCCATTATTTAGTTCTCTAAGAGATGGAGCCTCCTCCCAATTTTTGATTTGATGAATTATCTCCAAAATTAGAATTCTAGTTCAAAAAATGATAAAAAATATTTAGTAGTTTGTCCCTTTATAGTAGTCTTTATTCCATTATTTCTATAAACACCAACAACCCGCCTCTAGAATTATTGTTCTAGAATTTTTCTCAATACCATAGTTGTCAAAACCCTAGAACCAATGGGAGATGAAAGAGGAAAATATATAATCTGGAATAAAAATTCCTATAAAACCACCAAATGATATCCATACTATACACTCCCATTCACTGTCAAAAAATAAGTGCTCTGGTGATTATTCCCAGTGATTCCTATCAGAGGTGCATTTAGATATAAGATTTATACCTGTTCAATTAAATTTCACATCAGTGGATAAAGCGTGATTCCTGATACTCCATAAGAGAAAATTGATCTTTATATGTAACTACTTACACTAGAGGGTCTCACCCCATTCATCAATATGAGTGGCAGTCATTATCATCCTTCGATAGTCTTTGGTTGAGAATTTTCCAGACGATTAAACAATGAAAATACATAGTTCTTACTCATAGTTAAGAATAATATGATCAAATATATCGCACTGGTTTTCATCAGTTATGATCATGTTCGCATACCCTTATTCTTATCTTATTATTTCATATAATCATATTTTGATATCTCTAATATTTACCCTTATTGGGTATCATATCTCACCATTTCTTTTTGTTTCATTTTACTAGGTTATGAATAAAGGTTTTAAGTAGGGGTTTTCTATGAAGATTAATAAATGGGGAGATATTTTTTGTAGATGTTGAATATATTTAATGAAATAATAATATTTTTTGTATTGTTTCCAAAGGTGCTAAACCATTATGGTCCTCAATAATTTATTTGTGAGATATATGGAATATTCATAAAAAATATGTAATTTTTATTTATGAAAATCCTAGTACAATATGATTTATTATTACATAAGCCTCCAAATTTGATTCTTCCATCGAGGTCATGTTATTTAGATTACAATGTAAGCTAGAAATATTAATAGTTAATGAGAGATAAAGGAAAGGTTTTATAAATATGGATGTTTATGTTATTGTTATGATTGATCTTCTTTATCAACAAAAATAGCATGTGATAACATATTAAATATATATAATCTTAGATTTTATATATAGGTTTCATATAGGAAGAATATGATATAATATATTCAAATATATAAGTATGAAGTTACCTTTACATGTTTGTATAATACCTTTATATTGAGTTTTAAAAAATGATTTAACATAATGGATACTTTACTCTTATGTAGATTTAGAACATAAACATTAACCTTACTATCTATATTGTGAAATTTACATGATATTTTAAACTAGATTTAACTTTATGTGAGAGTCATTGTACCCTTATGTGTCTTTTATAAAATGGTATTTACCTTTATGAAACTTTTGAAGTAACATTACATGGGATTTTGAGATATAGGGTCACCCTTAAACAAGTGATGGAGTACCCTTAAGTAGGTTTTTTATGAAGTAGGTTACCCATATATAAGTCCCTCATTACCCATACGTAGAGGTCCAATACCCTTACGTAACTCGAGTGACTACCCTCGTATGAATAATGAGTTGGGGGTTTACCTTTACGTGAGTTCTGGCGACCCTTACATAGTATAGTGGTACCTTTATGTGAGATTATTTATACCCTTACAAGAGTATTATCCTACCCTCACACAAGTGAGGCTTTGGGTGAGCTACCCTTATGTAGGGAGTGTTACCTTTACATGAGTGACAATTTACACTTACATGAGATTCCTCTTACCCTAACATGAGTACAACATTCCCTTATGTATCAGTATATATACCTTTATGTGAGATATGTTATTAGGAAACAACCGTCATGAAATGTTTGAAAACATTAGTTTACCATTATGTAAATTAAATTTTTATGAAGAATTAGATTTTAACTACTAGATTTTATAATTCTAATTTTATTAAAATCCATTAATATTGAAATATAACATTTATTATTTCTTAATATATTTCTCATGTATCTTAAACATAAATTTAATTTATCAACATTAATATTTTTATATACTTTATTATTTAATGATATTAATTTGAATTTATCATTGTCTTTATAGTTTCAAATGATTTATAAAAATTCATAATATAATTTCAAATATGGTGAATGTATAAGTTCTAATTCATAAATTAATATATCACCCATGTTAATAATTAGCCTTTTGATTTCAAAATAGAAACACGAAATTTTATATATAAAATTTGAAATGTTAACACATTAAATGTGACCTTATGTTTAATATAAAATATATCTATATTATTTACTACTATAGTAAAAGAAATATTTTTAAAATTTGAATATTTTTAATTATTTTATTCTAAAATTCCGGTTTTTTATAGAAAAGGGGTTAATTTTATAAAATATTATTTATGTTAAACTATATTTTAGTTTATTTAATTGTGAAAAAATACATTTAATAAACATTAATTCAAAATAAATTTATACAATAATTCTTGGGATGTTATATTCTACCCCCATAAATGAATTTCACCCTCAAAATTCTTTTATCATAATTAACTATACCCTAAATCTCTATTCCCAAGCTTTATTCTTGAAGTTTATCATTCCTACAAAAATAAAAATTTTAATTTCACCATGAATTAAAATTATATTTTATAATTTTTTTGAAATAACTTATACCTTCAACAAAGTCTTCAATTTTTCTACTAGCAGCGCTCATAAAGAGAAATGATCCAAGACTGGATATGGTACCTTAGAATATTTTTAAAATATATTTTTTTATTATTCAAATGAAACTTGTGCAGTTTGGATTAGTTTGATGTAAACATTGATAAATAGCTAGAAATGTTTTATTAATATATAATTTCAAATCATCCATTTGAACTTTATTTTTATACAATAATATTAAAGATTTGGCCTCAATGTTTTCAAAATAATATTTTCCTAAATAATCTTCGAAGTTTCTCTAAAGTCTAAATTATAAAATTAGATACCTATAGGCTATGTAGAGGTCTCCCTCTTATAAAACTTCTTCAAAATCATTATGTTCTTTATAAGTTTTAGATAAATCAAAGAATTTGAAAATTTCCTTATGGTACTTCCCATGCCTAGAAAAGTGAGAAAGTTTAGAGTGCAAGATTCATTCATAGACAAACTATAACCCTAAAAAAATATCAAGATAAGTAAGAGGTATTAGATATTCCATAAAGTTTATTTCAAGTAACCTATATGTTGGAAAAAGTTTCAAATACATATAGTATTGACTTTATAATAATCCTTGCAAGAATATTAACCAAAATAGATAGAATAATTGTTTTTTATATTCATACTTCCAACTTAAAATTAGTCTTTTAACTATTATTTATATATAATAGATGCAACATGATAAATTTTAACTTCCAAAAAAATATTTTCATAAGTAATTTGAATGATATTTCTCCTAAAGAAATATTTCTTCTAAAATATACCCTAATATCTCCTAATTACAAATTAAAAAAACCTAAGATAATCTATAGGATTCCTTCCTTAAAACTAAATGTATTTCTAGAATAACGTTTATCTAATATACGTTTAACCACATAAAATTTAACATCAAAACCCTAAAAAGGGTTTATAACTTTTAAATTATCCTAAAATGATATCATCATATTCCCCAAAGTTATCTAAACACTACTCTAACACCAACTATAAAAATCTTGAACCTGCACTCTCAGATATTATAATAACCCTGAACCCAAAATCCAAGATCCAATGCTAAAAACATAATATTTACATCTCTATCTTTGATACCATTAAACGTGATCCAGTTTCAACAATAAAAAAATTTTAAACATCAAACTAAAATATTGTATCACTCACATAGTCAATGATATTTTAGGTCTAGATTTTTTGAGGATTTAGAAAACATGATACATATTAAAGTATATAGAATATTCTATGAACTCTTATCAGGCTTCACTCGATCTAGAATCTTAATTTTTACCATCCTCCATTGATGTTTTACACATCACTATACATTTTAAAATCATTTTAAAACTTGGGGTGAGAAAAAATTGATTAGTAAGGGGTTTTAAAACATCAGGTAAAATATTCTCTCTATAACAATACTATAAAAACTCTTTCTAAAATATTTCCTTTTATATAAAATATAAATCATTTGATATAATGAATAATTTTTACCTAAAAAACCATTTTGTGTTTTTAAAATACAAAATATATTCTTTACAAAACATTCACTAAAAAGTATAATTATTTTAAAAATCCATTTTATTTCAAAACATAACATCCTTTTTAGTAAATCTATATTTATAATTTTGAAAACTTTAAAAATTTACTTTTTAAAATAATAATTCTTTATGGAATACAATTATACTTAGAAAACTATAAGAAAACAATGTGTCCACTAGGAAAATTGAAGGTTTAAACATCACTTTTAGGAAAAAGTCTCCTTGTGGTCATGGGTTCACTCCATATTCCTCATCATCATAACCAATATCCATGTGCCAAATTTTAAATGAAACATTTTTTTAAAACATTTCTTTCTCATTATAAAACCAATAAAATAACCATTAAAACAATTCACATATATGTAATTTATTTTACAAGAAGAAAATAATTACATATCTAATAAAATTTAATAAAAATTACCTTAAAGTATATTCCATACTTCATAGAGATTAGAAATAAATATAAATATTAATAGGAAAAACTTATAAATAATTGTTGGAAATAAATGAAAATTATTTTCATAGAATATATATAATTTCAATGAATAATTCAGTGTATGGTCATACATTACATGTAATCATGAATTAAATCCAAAAATTTAAAGAACATTTCTCACATAAAATAATAATTTCTTTATTTTATAAAACTATTTCTAAAAAATTTTAAATCCTTTAAAATAAAATTCATAAAACAAATTCATTTATAAATAATGAAAACATTTTTCCCATAGAAAAAGGGTTTTTGAAAAAAATAGAAGTTTAATAAATATCATTTTCCCCTTAAAATTACGGTTATGGGAAAATAATATAACTTTAACAAAAACATTTTACCTTACAATTAGGGTTTGAAAACCATAAAATAGGGATTTATTGATAATAATTTTTCCTTATCTTGTAGTATGATACTACGATCACTTCTATAGAACCCTGGAAATTCTATTATAGGAATCCACAAACATACTTCCTCTCTTATAGTCTTTCTTACTTTCTCTCTCACATCCAAACTAGAAGGATATAACTAAGGATTCTATATAGAACATAAGATTGTATATAACCCAAAGTAAATGTACCTTTATATAGAGATCCTTCACTATATATTCATATTTAAATATTAAATATATTAAAAATAATTTTTTCATCTGATTATTTGTGGAGACTTGATAAAATTTCATTTACATTGATGTTATATATAAAATATAATTTCTATTACTATCCAATTTCCCAAACCCTATCTCCAAGATATGGGGAAAAGAATGCATGGTTGTATACATCAACATAAGTCAACACTCCAGATTGTAAAAAGTTCTGGACTTCCTAACTCTAACTATTTATTATTTCATAAGCCTCCTAATGTGAAGAATTCATGGAGATTGAGTTTTTTGGATTATAGAGTAAGCTAGAACTATTAGTAGGTCATACAAAGATAAAACAAGGTTTTATAAATGTTTATATTTATATTGGTGTTGTGTTTGATCTTATTTGTCATCAAAAAAGAATGTGGTGACATATTAAATATATATAATCTTTGGTTTTATCTATAAGTTTCAAGTAATGAAGAATGAGATGTAGTATATTCAAATATGGAAGTAATTAATTCCATTTATATGTCTTTATAATACCTTTTCATAGAATTTTAAAATATGATTTAACCCTTAAATTATATATACTTTACAATTTCACAGCTTCAAAATTTATACATTAACCTTACATGGTAATATTGTGACCTTTACATAAGATTTGAAACTGGAATAACCTTTATGTGGGAGAAATTTTACCCTTACATGTATTTTTTTAAATGGTATTTATGTTTATATAACTTTTATAGTAATCTTATGTGGGATTTTGAGATGTAGGATATACCATTACGCAGGTGATAGAGTGCCTTTACACATGTTCTATACAAAGTAACTTACCCTTACATAAGTCCCTCATTTCCCTTATGTATAGGTCTAATACCCTTATATAACTTGCATGACTACCCTTATGTGAATATATCATTGGGGTTTTACCTTTATATGAGGTTGGGTGACTCATACACATCATATCGGTAGCTTTATGCAACCTTCTTTGTACCCTTACATAGGTACTAGCCTACCCTTACACAAATAAGGCTTCATGGGAGATACCCTTATGTAAAGAGAAATACCTATACATGAGGGCCGGTTTAGCCTTACGTGATATTCCTCTGACCCTTATGTGAGTAAAACTTTCCCATATATATGGGTATAATTACCTTTACATGAGGTTTTTTATTAAGAATCTAACTTTACATGAGGTTTGAAAACCTTGGTTTACCCTTATGTAAATTCAATTTTTATGAAGAATATGATTTTAAATATTAAATTTTATAATTATAATTTTATTAAAATATATTAATATTAAAATAAATCATTTATTAATTCTTAATATATTTCATATTTATCTAAAACATAAATTTAATTTATCAACAATAATATTTTTACATACTTTATTATTTCTTGATATTAATTTACATTTATCATAGTCTTTATAATTTAAAATGATTTATAAACATTCATAATACAATTTAAAAAATGGTTAATTTATAAGTTCTATTTCATAAATTAATATATCAACAATGTTAGTAACCATCCTTTTAATTTCAAAATAGAAACAGTTAGGTTTTAGTTTAAATTTTGAAATGTTGACATATTAAATGTGACCTTATGTTTAATAGAAAAATCTATCCATTTTATTTAAAACTATAGTTAAAGTGATATTTTTATAATTTTAATATTTTAAGTTATCTTATTCCAAAATTTATGTTTCTTATAGAAAAGTATTTAATTATGTAAAATATTATTTATGTTAAATTATATATCAGTTTTTTTTAATTTGAAACAATCCATTTGATAAACACTGAGTTAAAAAATATATACAATAATTATTGGGATGTTACAATAATCATGGTGAAGAAGACATGTTCACCCATGAGGAAAAATCAAACCCATATCTAACTTAACTATCATTGAATACATGCTAATCCAAATAAAATACATGTATACATTAAGGTCACATTCACTTATTATGTTAGACATTATACTCAAGAGGTATCACCTTAAATCCTTATTGACTCTCATACTATAGAGTTCCACCTGACCCATTGGTTATATCACTACCCATAGATATCCAAAATATAAAATATCACAGGAAATAAAGATTACAGTATGAAAATTGACAATGAAAAATAAAGTGGGGCGTAATAATAAATAATAAGAACATGATTTCAATAAGAGTGAGAAGTATAGTGGTAATAATGGGAGGTATAAAAAACTCATCCAAGGGAGGTATTATCTCATCTACCAGAAAATATATCCTTCTCACATGAGAAAAATCCATAACCACACTATGTCCAGTCTCTAATAGGGCCGAACACTGTTATGAGAGTCATTTTCATTAAATTAGTGTACCATTATTGATGGAAATGGAATCATAAAAAAATAAGTAATGTAATATATAAAAGTACCATAATTTCTAAGATATTCTCTAATATTGATCCCTATCTATTCCATATCATTATCAATAAATTATTAAAGTTATTGCCTCTATGTCTGAGGTTCTTTACTAAACCATATCTACAACATAGAATACTTTCTTAGTTACTCAATCTCACTCTTGTGGAAAACCACACACATAAAGGAGGAAACTTACACTACTTTTATATAAATATTGAATCCCTAACCAAGGATCATGAAAATATTAGTTCAATCCATAATAGAAAATCACTTCTTTAATGTCTTTGGTGACCCCTCAACCCTATCTTTCGATAAATAAAAGTTGTCTCACAAAACCCTCAAGGTTATCCTATAATTAGATCAATTGTTGTGTGTGATCATCCATGAAGTCGCACTAGGATCCCTCAACTTAGCTCAAAGTATATGGGGGAACCTAATAGTTCTATACTCTATTATAATCTTATCAGGTAACTATAAGGTCCCACCAATATATAGTCAGTAAGTGACAAATAATACATCTCAAACAAGTCATACCACCACCATACACAAGTGACATTTTCAAATATAGTATATATGTCATCATACTAAAGGATATCCATATAAGGAAACCATCAATCAAGAAAGATCAAAAAAACACATTCTTTGAAAATATGGCATCACCTATATGATGTCAACTGGGAAAAAATATTTCTCAAAACATTCTCTAATTATAATTATTTAAACCATTGATCAAATCACCTTTTTATAGTAACTTATTTTAACTTTTATACATTATTTAAAAGACAAACATTTAAAATATAATCTTTTTGAAATCCCATTTCAAAATCATTCATTTCCATTAAAATATCATTTAATTAGAAAACAATTTTCTTTTCCTTGGAATTTCATTTAAAATATTCATTAATTAAAAGATACTTTTTTAAAATTCAATCATTCAGTTTCATTAAAACCAAAAATATCAATAACACAAACTACCCATTCAAGCTAAAATATGGGCCACCAATACCCATTCAAATAGGGTTCCACCAAATGAACCATTCCGTAAAGCTATAAGATCATTTAGTGACTATTAAATTATCTTGATGCCATTCCATTTTATATTGTCATAACATGTCACCCAATCATGTCGATCGTAATAATTATAATCATACAAAGGTAAAATAATCATCAAGTAATCCATCACAATCCAAAACATAAATTTACTCAGTAAATAAAGTCTACTAACCTCATATCACATTCCATTTATTTATTTTATCTAATACCATCCATATTTGACTCTAAAAAGTAATTGTATCATCATAAATTTCTGTAAATATATAAATATTTATTTTAAAATAAATAACCAAAAATATATATAAACTAAATAATACTCATCTCATAGGTCACATGATACTGCAATCTTATAAAATGAGGTTCTGGATAACTCTAGACAAATCATAGCCCCCTTAGAGAAAAATTCACAGTTTCCTATTCACAATCATAATAAATATTTAATGAAAATAAAATATATTTAAAGAATAATTAATTTTGTGACTTTACTTTGATGAAATGACATTAATTATTTCTCTTAAACCTTATTTACACACCATATATGAAATATCTATCATCCAATACATATCGCATCATCATATGGGGAAATTTGATATCAAAACCTTTATGGAATAAATCTAATTTAGTGGAGAATAAGAGAGAGTAAGAAATGAAGATGTTTTGGGAAGACTTCCATGAATTAATAACCAAAAGGAAATTGAGCCACATTTAAATTATAGGGGAAGATAGGTGAACCAAAAGAGTGATGGGGGTCGAGGCTAGCTGACACAGCCTCCATTATAGCTCTCTATCTCTCAAAGGGCCACAATAGTGAAATGGACATAATAAACAGCCTTAAAAAGAGTTTGAAAATCATCAACCTCTCGGTGGACCCCCACCAGGAATCCATTAAAAGATATGTTTTTTAGTTATTAAATGAATTTTATTTTAATCTTAGTATATTTATAGAATTGCTTTTTGATATATAATTGTCGTTGATTTTTATTTGTTTTTAATTTTAAATATTTTTTACATCATGTGAATTTTTAAGGGATTATTAACTTATTTTTTTGAAGGATTAATTGGTGGAAATTAATAATATTGACTAAAAAATTTGGAATAATGGTATGGGAGTTAAAAATTAATTTAGTGAAACTGAATTGGGAAAAAATGTATTTGACATGTCAACAAAGGTATTATGGGATTATTACCGACAAGTGTAATTTAATATGGGTAATTAAGTTAAATGAGAGAATTAAAGGGGAGTTATTTAATTTGGTGTATCAGGGTAAGGGGGTTGTTTTACTTTAATGTAGAGATTTAGATGGGTTATTATAGAGAGATGGAGATAACGCCTTTATGAGGAAGTAATGTTGAGTGGAATATTAATGAAGGAGTTACCTAGAGATTAATACAATTAATTAGTGGATTTTGATTCATTGAATATATTCTACATGGTGGTTTAAAATATTCAAATGAAAGTTCTATAAATCTGGGAAGGATGTGTGGAAACCCATTTACATCATTTTGAGACACCTCTCACGATATTAAGTCATTGGTGGGGCTTGGGTAGAATACATGACATGTAAGATCCTGAAATTTAATGAGGAATGTTTTTGTTTTAATTTTGGTTAAACACCTTTTAAAATGGTTAATGGAATGCCTCCTGGGTGTAAGGAATGTATTGGGAGTGTCTCATGGTTTTGGAACATAAAAAATATATAAGAAGGGTTTTACAATTCATGTATCTTGGTTAGTACTAAATGTTCCCCATGATTGTACACCCTAGAGAATAGGGGATACACGATTTGTAATCCATCCACAGAGGACCCTGGAAACCATTAAATGATAGAAAAATCCACTCACACAGATTTTTCATTGTTTTTCAAACTGTGTGGATAGCCTATTAAACCATGCAACCCAGTTTCCCTTTAGATAGAGGGGACCACATGATTGGCCCAAATTTTGGCAAACTATGTGGTCTAATTATCTACCTCATTAAAAATGGAAAATTTAACATTTTTCTCTACCAAAATTTATATGATTTCACCCAATTTTAAACCTCATTTCTTCTCTAGTATCAAGGGGTGTGGACCACACCATCTTAGATCCTACAAGGGTAGTTATCCTTCAATTATAAGGTGTTTAATGTTCCATCTAGTATGATTTGAATACTTTATTAAGTCTATGACCCCATTTCATTCTATTTTATGTAATAATATTTGTTTTTTTACTATTCTTCTGAATATCATGATAACTAATTTTAGGGAATTCTTTACTTTATGATTGTGGTCATTCTATCTTGAATCAAGGGATGAGGTTGGATGATTGTGTTTCTATAAGCATAAGGTAGGTGGTCTACAAGCTTTATACCAAAGTCTTGATATTGATATTGTGTATGTGGTTTTCGCATTGTAATTATATTTTGCACATTTTTTACCTTAACTAAGTATGATAAAATGGGCATTAAAATGATGTGTTATACCCTTCACATATCTCATTGGGTCTATTGATGATAGTGAGACTAGGTATAGGGCCACCCATGGTGTGTTTCAATCCCTTGAAAATGGTGAAATGAGTCATTAAATGATGAATTATAGGGTTTATATTATTAAAAGTTGCATAATTTTTTATGGAATGTTATCATGGTATAAGGTATTTTTTGTATTAACAGGAAAAATTTAAATGGGTTATGAGATAATTAAGGGTAGAAGTGATGAATTTTTAATGGAGCATGTATGTATTGTTAAATGTTTGAAGGAATGTCTAGTGGTTGTTGTTATGAATAAATGTTAAATGGACTAGTTATAGAATTAAGTTAAATATGTCAAATGAAATGAACAATAGAAATGTTGATAAATGAAAAGGTGCACCCTTATTATTATTGCTGATAAAAAAGTTCACTAATGATGAAACTTGGAATAATATGAATAATGGTATCGTTTAAAATTTGGATTGACGTTCCTCATATTTGGGTTGGGCCAGACTGATGCACTAGTCCCCTCCAATGTAATGCATGGTTTGGATGATGAATTTATTCTCTAAAATCTTATGGTTTGGACATCATATAGGTATCCACACTAATTATCTAAGGTATATTGGGTTAAATTGAATAGATTAATGAATTGTATTTTTAATTAAAGAGTTAAACCCTTACAATGTATGGTTTAGAATTCTAACATGGACTGAACTAGTTTGATTATCTTAGGTATCCGTAGAACCTGGGGAATAATGTGGTTAATTGATAACTATTTAAGTTATGAAACCTATTTTATTTACTACCTTTCCTATTATTCATTTTTACTTATGCATACTGAAGAAACCTAGAGTGAATCAGAAGCTTGAAAGAGGCACAAATTAAAATATTGGATTTGGAATCATGTTAAAAACAATGAATCTACAAAACCCCTTGCCCTGATTTCTTTAAATATCACAAGTAATTAAATTTAATAATGAAAAATAAAATAAAAAAAAGATTAAATAATAGATCATTCATTTTAATCCATTAGTTTGATTCACTCATCATCGATGTGTCATGGATGAATGATTAAAAAATATATGTTCTCTAGATCATCCACACATTCTCCACAATTCCAGGATCATCAATCTCCATTTCCTCGGTTTTAGTGTGGGAAATTGAAGAGCTTTACAACACCCCATTGATTACCTGAAGAAAGAAGAATCGGTTGAGAAAGCAGGATTGATCTGACCTTGTTCTTCCTTTTTAATATCTCTCTAAGAATTTTATAGGATAGGAGAGGGGATATTATCTCTCTAAATTTGTAAAAATAGTGGAGATTACTATTCAAGAGTGTAAAATGAGATTTTATACTTATACTTTACAAATTTGTACTTTGGTCCCTATAAATTAATAACCTTCATTTTAGACCTTTTGGAACACATATGACTAAATAAACTTTTCATAAATGTCACAAATATTTTATCACTCACTTGTAACACTAAACTTTTACGTGATAAAATAAGAACCATTAACTTGGACCATAAGCTTCCCAAATAATTTAACGAACCTTGATTATCCTATGTTAGTTCAAAAAATTATATTTTCTCATATTCACATTTATGATCAATAAACTTGTGAATAACTTGATAAATAAATTCAATCCTTATTATTCTAAACATGAATAATATAATTGAATCAATTTTATTTTCTATCAATCATACTCGGACATTCACCGGCCCCCACACGTGGATCCCTCTTCATCCTAAACTCATATTCATTAGAATAGGTGGAACTTGTGTATACACTTAGTGTAAGAACCTCTTGGTCCATTTCTCAATAGCAGTGATTCCAAACCAAAGACCAAGAGAATATTATAGCGACCCACCATGACCCCTAAGCATATAATGAATTTCATATCTATGACTTCAACTTATAAATACTTACTATGTAATATAATCTATTTTTCTCGGGATATATCATAAATCAGGATTAACACTTGTGTCATAATCCTTTTTTTTCTTTATATATTTCATGACCTTACTCAATAGAGTTACCTTCTTGTACCATAGACATGGATTTATGAAGGTACTACCATCCTAGTCAGTATGGTCCCATGAGATATCTATTCCTCAACTCGAATGTGACAAATTATATCTTGATCATTCAACTAATGCCATACCACTAACGATGCACCCAACACAAACTACCTCACCACAATTTCATTATCATGGTTTTTTACTTGCATCAAAGTACATGATCAAATGACACACATTGATAATGATCTCAATACTGAAGACCAATACACATGTCCATAGAGAAAAACAACCAATGACACCTAAAACATGTGGTGTTACTATTTTCGGGTCTATCCTCATGATATCACTACTATAAGCCACCAAGTGTGAACTTAATGAGAATAAGTATCAATGATTATGAGCCACCAACACCTGTGAGTCACACATAATATGTGTCCTATCAATATGATGTATCTATACCATAGGACATATATATTCAATATTATTTTCATAGCATCTCGAGTTTATCATTATAGCTAGGAACTACTATAACCTTTTGATACGACACATAATCGAAGGACATTACAATGTAAATAGTGGATGCATAAATATCGACATTATTATTGTAATAATAAACACATGTATATATAAAACTATATACATGTGATGGTAATAAAAAGTATTGTTCATGCTGGGTCTATAGAACCCACTATTAAAACACTCCCACTTGCACTAGATCCAGCTTTCTAACCATCCATGTTAGCTCTCATAGGATTAAGATAATGTTTCTATAGAGTCAAAACTTTAGTTGTTGGGTCTACCACATCTATGATATGTGGCTATTTTGCTATGTGCAACCTCATGTCATTTAGTAAGACTCCTCAAGAGATGTAATCCCCTAGTGTATAACTATTTTATATGTCCAATCTTGAAATATTTTCTAGTAAGATTATAATAATTTACATTATGATAATACATTAATTACTAGTGAAATTCCAAGAACTGGAAAAATGTTGTGTATTTTACACTGCTTCTTAGCAACCACAGAAGTCGCAATGTACTCGGTATTTTTAGGTATGTCTACCATTGGCTCTATGAGCTTGTCTCACTCATTCCCTTATCCTAACTGAGATATTAGATCAAACTGATCTAAGGAAGACTAGTTTTATCCTCTAAAAACTAGTATCCTTTCCTCTCCACATGCCAGGTACACATCCTTTGCACTTCTTCAATTACAATTGGACATTTATTACTACATCTCTTATAGTTCTCTTGGTTAAAACTAATATTTCCATTCTATAAATTATATCGTGGAAATATAAATTCTTGTATATATCATGGCATATGGAATTCAAATCACCATGTTAATTTACTCCTATGTCCCAGACATGTCTACCTGGAGATATATATGACATGTGACACTGGTAAAAATTCTCTCTCAAATTGTTCCAAATTGTATATTTCAATAATATGTCAGTATATGTATGATTGACTATGTATAAGAAACTGTTAGATCTACCTAAATAAATCTCATTCCCCAGAACTCTAGTTTCTAATTTAATTAAATCTCTAGAGATTTATTTTTTACTTGTCATAACTAACTATAACACCAATAAATATTTTCCATATGTTAAGAAACATATTTTACATGGAAAATAATGAAACTACCACTAACTTATGGTAGACATAAGGAAAAGATTCATTCCAAATCAAATTTCTATGATATAGTTGTTTACTTTAATTATAGACTAGATTTTAGTAACTTGCACCCTCATTTTCATCTTATGATGTCACCATCACTTTCTAGTTTATTTGTATAGAAGTCTTCTATAATTGGTGGTCTTTACACCGAATTATCAATAAAATGATCATAGAAATTATCCATGATAAGTAAAATTCTAATAGATTTAGGCATAATGACTTGGTATAACCAATCGAGCCTTATTGGTTCCACCCTTATACCGTCCATGTATAGTCTCATTTGAATACCCACCATAGTACTCAAATTAATAAGCCTCTTTTATTGTGATACATGGAATCCATTTTTTAATTTTAATTGATCTTGACAATCTTAGATAATTTATATATACTACTTACTTGTAGGAATCATTATTCTCGATGAATAATGTATCACCAACCATGGTGAATATAAAACCATCACCATAGTTTTATCCTTCGTACATAGTATGTGTCTTTGGAACATTATTTTCCACATGATTTTGTGTAACTTGTTCCCATGTCGACTATTTGTGTATGTATAGCATCGACTAAACCCAATTCAATATTTATCCCACTATCTAAAATAGATATGTGCACCCTTTTATTGAAATATAGTCTATAACTTGACTATATCTTTTCTATCATAGATATTTCTGTAATATCCTTAGAAAAAGTTAGGATGATTACTATAGATGCACATTATGTTTTTTCTAGATGTAAGTTTGTTTATATCTTAACAAAATCTTTGAATCTAAACACATGTTCTTATGGCATAATGTACTTCCATCCTATTATAACTCATATGATATCCATTTTTTCATGGTAGTTGATATATGGTCAGGGGATAACATCATTTTTTTTGAAAATCATGTCTTTAAAAATGGAAGTATCTACAATTCATGAGTTTTAACATTGATTCTCCTTTTACATACATCATGATTCTGAGGTGTATAAAGAAATGTGCATTTAAGAATTTCACCACACAACATTTTATTGATCAATTTTAACATGTAAGACTCTTCATCAATCATCATTATTATCCTCATATATTTTATTTGTATAAGGTAATATGTGTTTATGAATAACTCAATGCTACATTATATTAAATGATGAATGCTTGGTCAATATATTCTTCAGCACACCAACCTGTAGCCTCTTATATATTATAACCGAGAATATTCCATACTTCACTTTTACATTCCTTAAATTCTCAAAGAAGTGTTATGAAGTATAATTACCACTATCATAAACTTTTAATAGTTCACACTCTCTAGAGGAACTAGTTCTAAAATCATTATGTCTTACCTTTATTTTAAAGGTTTCTTTGTCTAAAACTAAGTACACAAGTATGTCATTAATACCTAAGGTCTTTAACATTGAAGAGAATAAATAAATACTGGATATATCCTTGAAAACTATTTAGTTTTATTGAAAAATTATTTTCTTTCCATAACTAGGTATATAGGTATTACACTTTATATTCATCACATATTATCAACAATTCATGTATCACTGAAATATTATGTGAGTATTCAACACCAAAAACAAAATTCATTCAAAAACTAGAAAAATCTATCTTTATGTCCAATAGAAACATGACATTAATGTTTTATTGATACTCTAAATGTTAAACTAGAATCAATAAACTTGGAAATATAGAAGTTTTATACTTCTCACAACTGATTTAGGAACCAACATATCTCATCCAATTGGAGAACACACATCATTTCTAGTAATGTTTGTTTACTTACTTGGTTATTTTATTTTAATACACATATGTGATAAGCATATTTTATTTAATACCCAAGAATTAAAATTGAAACATTACTTACAAGGGATGAATATACTTGAAGATGAAGAGACTTCTTGCTTTTTTGATTTAGTTCATTGAATTCAAACTTCCATAAATATATTTCATGATATGTGAAGCAAATAACATCCTATTTAATACATATTTATTTTAAGGATGTTGCAAATGTGACTTTTAAATCTATCTTACCATTGTAATTTTCACCTTTCCTTTCAACTTGTTCTCTATAAGAACTAAATATTAATCTTTCTTTTATTTTCTTATTGCTTGAAGAACCTTACTCAAAAGGTAATGAAGTGTTTTCTCTATACTATTCATTATTTAATATTTAAATAAACTAAAGTAAGTGTGTGAAAATTATATTAGAAATAGATTCATTGAACTATTGTGTCCATATTTAAATTTACACATATCTAGTGTAATCATAACCCATTCATTTCTCGCCTCACTTTCTCCTTATAAGAAACTCAGAGATGAGACTACATGGGAAATTATCTATGCCCCGATGTTGTATCCACAAATAACATTAGATGTTGATGATAGAATTATGAAAAACCATCATATTTGTAATACACGAGTCTCATGTAATAATTTTTAACACCCTCTCTTCCTAAGTTGTATTAACAGGTATTGGGGATTCCAATGCCTTGAATTTCCTATATCATAGTATTATGTACAAGTTCCTATGATATTATTCGAAAATTCATACTGGATAGGACAATGACTTTGTCCAATGATTATCATAGTGTGTATTATGGTATTTAATTTCCAATTTTCTATAAAAAAATCAATTAGATTTTTCTTTCATCTTGATTACTAATTTTGACATTACCGATTTAATCATTAAATGTCTCCCACTATTTTAAAAAATTCTAGGAACCCTATATACTAGAATTAGAATACTATGTTGCTTGAGTATTCCAGTTAAAAGGATACTTGAAATCCCTCTTCATATTATATAATCTTTGGCTACACCACTACTCAGAGAATCTAAGGTATACACTAATCTATCCAACTAGATTAAATCACGACTACTTTATTTTTTGAATGGAGTCTAAACTCCTACAAAGAATTAATTTCCATTGCTCAATGATTTTCCTCTAAAGTTACAATAAGCTATATTTTTATACCCCTTTTCTTCCAACTTTAGTTAAGTCAACCCACCACTCTCATAAGAAATCCCTAGTAGTAGGAGGATCCCTCAACTTTGGTTGACCGAGCACCCCGTACACCTGGTTGTGTTCAAATTAAAATTATGGAAGGAATTTGTGACTTAATATTTTCTTTGATGGATTGGGTAAGTTAATATAATTTAATGAAATCATTTTTCTATTTAACATGATTTTCCTATGTGATCATGCCCACAACTTAACCATTCCTGTAAATAGAAAACATTCACTGCACATGTTCATTTTATCTTTGCATTCTTGTTTATTATTATACTATGTGATCACATGTAACAAGTACACATTCACAAAATAATAAACCATGATCATGATAAAATAATTAAATAATTATGTGATCATGAACCATTAATTATAATTTAATATATTTAGTGAATAATGGATTAATTGAGACCTAAGGGGAATTCCTTAAGTCAACACCTGACTTGAATTGCAGCACCCGCAACTCCTATGTATTCAACTTGTTTGGTCTATGTCAGATCTCAACTAGAACCACATAACCAAAAACTTATCCTATCTTTAAAATGTATACTCACACATAGGTGAGGGGAACTCAGGGTGTGAAATTACATTTTTAGCACTTAAATGTGGACACACAGGATGTTATAAAAATTAAAGATGGAGGGACAATGCACAGATCATCAAAATAAAATAATTATTAAATTCTATAAAATTTAAATATAATAATTAAATTAAGTAAATAATAAACCAACCATGAATGGGTCAATCTAATCTTATGATCAGTCAACATGCAATAATATTGCATAAGAAAAATTAAATTTTATAAAATTCAACTCGAGGGTATTTTTAATGTGTTAAATGGCCTTAAAATAATTTTAATAAATTATCAATATGTCCCACATCACCTGAAATAATTTTATTAAATCCCAAAAAATTAAATTAAATTTCTGAAATTTATATAATTTTTCGATCTATTTCGACCTAAATCAGAACCCCAAAAATTAATTTAGGACTAGTTAAGAGTTAAAAGGGTCATGTTGGTCCGACCTGGACAGAATTGGTCCACCCAAGATGAGGTAACCATTTAAAGGATATATATATATATAATTATAAAATTATAACAATATTCTAAAGGAAGATTTTTCATTTTTTAATATATTTTAAACAATATTACATGGGAACCTTTGAATAAGTTTCCAAGGGAAGATTTTTCTATTTAATTAATGAAGCTTCCTAGAGAATCTTTAAATTGGCATTCATGGGGTGTTTTATAATTTTAATTAAAAAAGATTCTATGAGAATATTTAAACTAGATTTCATGGGAATATACATCCTTTTAATTAAATAATCTTCCATGATAATATTTAAAATAGCTTCCATGATAAGCTATATCTATTTAATTAAATAAGATTCCATGAGAATCTTTAAACTAACTTACATGTGAAGATTTATTCGTTTAATTAAACAAGCTTACATGGAAAGATTTTATTACTAACGAACTACCCCAATAGGCTTCTGGTATATCTGGATAACACAAAATGTGTTTACATTGCACTATGGATAATGATATGTCATAATGGTTTCCATTAAAATGAAGAAAAAAAACTAAAACATTAATTTTCGTAGAAACATTTTTTTCAAATAAACTTATCAATATTCAATCAACTATATCACAGAGATATGAACTTGGATAAAAAATATATTAGTTTCATTGGGACTATATCAAAACCCTATATTCTAATAATAAAATATTTAATTTAAACTTTAAATCTTTTGACTTAAATAACTACATGTTCTCTTTAATACCAATTGAAGGAACCTTGGGCGCAGAGGAAGATTAAAAGAGGACAAATTTAAAATTTTGGGTTTGGATTCATGTTAAAATCACTAAAACCACAAAATCCCTTATCCATATTTCTTTAATTATCATGTGTAATTCAATTTAACCATGAAAGAAAATCAAACCAAATCTTAAACTGAACCACGTTCGTTTGAAATATCTAGTTTGATTCTCTCACTATTGATGTGTTCTAATTGAAAGATTCCAAACTATATGTCCTATAGATCATCCACATGTTCTCCATAATTCCAAGATCATCGTTCTTAATTTCTCAGGTCCTAGAATGGGAAATTGAAGAGCTTTATGAAATCTCCTTGATTGCCTAAATAATGCGGACTCGATCAAGAAAGTGGGATCGATCCGACCTTATTCTTCCTTAGAAATATATCTCTAAGAACTTGAGAGGATAGTATAGGAGATATTATCTCTGTAAATTCATAAAAATGATGGTCTTACTATTTAGGAGGCTAAAATGAGCTTTTACAATTATGTTATACTTTCCAAAATTTCACTTTGGTCACTGGAAAGTAATAACCATCATTTTATACCTTTGCACACATGTATGACTAAATAAACTTATCATAAATGTTACAAATATTTTATCACTCACTTATAACACTATAAAATTATAGGTGATTAAATAAGAACCATTAACTTGGACCTTAATCTTCCCAATTAATTTAACTAACCTTGAACATCCTATGTTCGTTGGAAAAAATATATTTTATCATATTCACATTTATGATCAAACAACTTGTGAATACCATGAGAAATAAATTCAATACTCATTATTAAAAACATGAATAATATAATTGAATTTGTTTTATTTATAATCAATCATACTCATACGTTCACCTACCCCAACATGCGGGGCCCACTTCATCCTAAACTCCTACTCATTAGAATTGGTGGAACTTGTGGATACACTTAGTGTGTAACCCTATAGGTAATTATATCAATATAATTGAGTCCAATAAATATACCAAGAGCATAGTCTAGCAACCCATCATGTCCCATAAGGAGATAAAGAATGTCATATCTATGGCTTCCTCCAACGAATACTTACTGTGTAATATAATATCTTTGTCGCGAGATATCTCATAAAGCAGGATGCACACATTTTTCATCATCCATTTGGTGCTTTATATATTTTGTGACCTTTCTAGATGGACTTATCTTAATGTACCATGTCCATGTATTTATGAAGGTACTACCACCCTGGTCAATCTAGGCCCACAAGATATCTCTTCATCAACTCAGAATTTACAAATTTTATCTTGATCATTCAACCAATTTCATACCACCAATGACATAAACAACATAAACTACCTCATCATGATTTCATTATCATGGTTTTCACCTTTCATTAAAGTAGGAAATCAAATGGAACGCATTGATAATGATCTCAATTCTGGAGACCAATACACATTTTCATAGATAAGAACAGCCAATGACACCAAAAACATGCGGTGTTCCTATTGGGAGGTCTTTACTCATGATCTCACTACTAGAGATCACCATATGTGAACTTCATGAGAATAAGTATCAATTATTATGATCCCCAATCACTTGATAGTCAAACATCATATGTGTCATGTCAGTATAATGTATCTAGACCATAGGACATATATATTTAAGATTACTATCATAGTATATCTAGGTTATCATTATAGATTGGAACTTCTATAACCTTTGGATATGACACATAATCTAAGGACATGGCCATGTAAATAGTGGATGTAGAAATATCAACACTATTATGGTAAGAATAAACACATGTATATATCAAACTGTATACATGTAATGGTAATCAAAAGTAAAGTTCAAGTTGGGTCTAGGGCACCCACTATTACAACACATACACTATCGTTAGACTAGATATTGTTGTATACAGAAATAATGGTAGCCTAATGAGTTTTACTCACACCCTTCTCAGGCTTCCATGGGTACTTGAGAAGATTTCAAGGTTACGGGTCAGGATAAGGTAAAAGGTCCCTTGATAAATGGTTGAGCTAGAATCTTGGGATAGAGCATGGATAAGGGGACCTATCCTGATATCAAGACCAATTTTGGTGGTTTTCATTATGCCTTTATTTTGGTTTTACTTTGACACATGATACTATTATGACATGGAATTTTTATTATAATGGTTTTTGGGAACATACCTAGTTTTTTGATTTCATTATGTGATGCATGGTTATTGATAATTTTTACTCTGGTTATTATTTATTTTTATTTATTCTATTTTATCACTCTTGTAAATAGGGTATAGTCTCCCCACTCACCTTATTAGATCATATCTACTAGTTGTAAACCTCTAGCATACATGGTGGTATGCCTGAGGTAATGTAACGAACTGGCTCGGTGGACTAGTTTATTGGATCCCAAGTTAAGATGTTACAAGTTAATATCATAGGAGTTTATTTTATGTTATTTACTTTTTGGGAAATGAGGATTAGATACTAGGATGTATCTGGATTGGTAATGAGATTGTGTATTGGAGTAAATAACCCATGTGTGGGGAAAATCCAAGTTCCTAGCGTGGGATTGTTATTCTTGATGTTTTCTTGTTACAGTTGAATATTATTTCCCCTTGGGTGAATCACTTGTTGTGTTTCGTTGCCATTTTTTTAATATTTTACTCATGGGATAGTATGTAATTGTATTTGATTATGAAAGTATCATTTTAGGAACTCCATGAATTATGTGACATGCATTATATTAGGAACACATGGGAAAACATATGGTGGTGTGTTTCTTTGAGTAAAGAAATTAGGTTATGGGAAATAAAAATACTTTTATATTTCTTTATGGTTTTCTAAAAGAGAGACTAATAAAGTGGATGGATTTTTTTAAATTGAAATATGTTAAATTAAATGGTTAAAATGGTCTCAAACAAGAAGTTTTTAATTTGGACATTTGGTTTACCCTAGGTTATCCATAGACCAATATTGGAATGGTCGAGCATAGTGATAGTATTGCAGTTTTATCTATTAGGATGGTGTATGTGAAGTGGTCCGTTATAGATAGTTGTGAAACCTAATTTTTTTAACTATTGAAGTGATATATTATGTTCCCAAAATGTGTGTTTGATATGGTATAGTCATACCACCATGATTATTTTTACTGATAGGGAGATAGGATGGCATCGATGAGAATGTCCCATTGATGCTGGAACTAGAGCCCCTATTCATTCAGTGTCCTCAAACACCAATGGAGTGTCGAGCTTGTGCCCAAATTCCCGAATGGCCCGAAGGCCTTATTTTTTTATTTTTTTATAGATAATCACCCTTTTAAGGGTTGAAGGGGAATTCGTACATGATCCGTAGGCCCAAGGCACAAGGCTCGACATTACCCGCAATACATGACCCAAAGGCCTAGAGGCATACCATGCCCATTACATGACCCGTAGGCCCAGCCCACTAGAACTACCCCTAAAAATATGGGTAGTTATGGGGGGTTTAGGCTAATACAGATCATTGTGAGGGGATCTTCTACCTCATATTAGTCTGACAGTTATAGTTCCACCAGATGTAATGATTGGGGTGGAAAACGTGGTACTTTAGGAAAAGAGTGTCCATATCATCATGGAAGTTCAATAAATGGGACTTAGATAGATGATTAGGGTAGAAGAGAAGGTCAACTGCATGGAGTTCAGCCTGCTTCAGATGGTAATGAGGATGGACCATCGATAGTACAAGGTATAATTATTGTAGATTCTATGATTTATAGTACTTTATTTGACACAGAAGCTTCACATTATTTTGTATCTGCTCAATTTATGGATGGTGTTGGTCTAGCCGTGGAGTTTATGTATGGGGTTATATCGATTGACAAGCTATTGGGGGTATGATCAAAGGGAATATATCACAATGAGTGTGCCCTTAATATTGGTGGGTATTGAAAAGACCTCAACCCAAGTAGCCTAAAGATGATGGTTACTTTATTATAATGGTACCAAGTATAATTGATTGAATCCCAAAGAACAGAATAGTTTATTAGTTTTGGAAAACTACTTACATACATAAATATTTCAATATAACATGAAATAAAATACAACAAAGTAACTCCATTAGAAACACCCCTATACTCCTATATTTACCCTACATATCAGTCATAAAATACTTCTGGTAATCATGGAGAAAAATGAAACATAAGAAAGGGTTGATCTTAGGTGCACAGTAAGGGTATGCATACAGTGGAATCTATCATAAATAAGCATGAACAATTATGTAAAGGTAATTAATTTTAACACATGCCATTTAATCAATAACTTGGGAATAATATGGAAGGAGTGATTGTATATCAAATAATTCCCTAATAACATGAGCTAAAACTTATCCATTGATAAAAAAATAACCATATAATCACATGGGAACCAATAACTAATCTCATAATGAGGGAATGCATAATATGGGACATCATAAACATACCATCAAGACTTTAACCAAGACACCATACATAAATAGGTAAGACATCATCCAATACACAAACTAGTTTGTCTCATGAGACCTATTGATGTATCAAGGGGATATAGCAGGCCCCACACCTCACTTACTAAGTCTAATAAATTCCTCATATTAAAGGGGTAAAACATAAACATTCGTGTTAAAAACTATCATAATAAATGTGAATACTTTAACCATAAAACATGAATGGTATCAAAATCGCACATCTATAGTCAAACTAATCACAAACCATCCAATAAAATATGGTAGAAGATATCACAAGATATGAAATCAATAAATAATAATACTCAACATAGGATTTTGACATATATTAAAATACTCTAAATAAATCATTAATTTTTTAGATAAATACTATTTTATACTTTGAAATCATTTATTAAAAAAACCACGCAATTATAAGTGATTTTTTTTATAAAAAGAAACTTTTAAAATTTTAAAGGTAGATTCAAAACATTAATGATTATTGAAGGTATGAAAATATGGTCATGCCTAAAAATTTTAAAAAATATTCCTTTTTTAATTTTCTCATAAAATTCATAATGTTCCTCATTTGAAAAATGAAAAAAAGATTCATTTCAAAAAAAATTATAAAAAGTAAAACATGGGTAATAAAAATACTTTAAACATTCATAGGAGAATATTAATAACATTTTTGAAAACATTTTTAGAAAACCTATACATGGAATATAATTATTCCCAATTAGATACTTAAACAGAAAGAATCCCAAATAATGATGAGATTGCGAAATAACCCTTACCTTTAGTCTGATTTCATTCATATGTGTACAAAACTCATGTATAGTAATTTTACACATGTTATTAACTTATAATAGAATCTTATTAATATTTATGATATCATATATTATACCCTTATAACATTTTTCTACTCATTTATTAATAATATTTTATTCATTTTTTTGTTTCGAGTGTTAATTACCCTGTTTTCCCATGCTTATTTTGTCTTAAAAGTCCAAGTTATATTACATATGATACAGATCCATGATCTACATAATATCAATGTCATAAATATAATATTTAATCATTAAATATATTTTATAATCATTCTTTAATGTGGAACATAGATAGTGAATCGCATCACTTCATGGACATGGTAAGTCGTATATACGCACAAGCGATGATATCATTTCTATATGGTTGAAAGGGTAAGGAATTGGATGGTATATAAATTTTACAAAATCAATATCATGTCATAATTATTATATATATCCATTATTTCCATTATTATAATCATCCTAGTAAAATGGGGATGAAAAATAAATTACACCAAAGTGTGGAGACGGTTAGTCGTACGTACGCACGTGCGGTGCTTTCATTTTTCATAGGATGGATAAAAGTTCGAATATGGTTGTATCAAAAAAATAAAAAATTTAATAATATATATATGTTACTTTATTTATTACTTTATCATGGAAATAACACATGAAGATAAATTATAAGAATAAATGAACTTGAATGAGCTGGTAAAAACAATTACCTCTTCTTTGACAGCCTTCCTTTAGGGATATGGGGTTGGTATTTTTGGAATACTAGAACCCCAAAAACTTGGATAAAAATGTTGGGAATATAAATTTTTAGGTTTTGGTCAAGATAAAAGGCTCAAATTTGTGTAAATAAGTGATGGAGGAGGTTCCCTTTTATAATTGAGGTGAGGGGTACTTTAGAAAACTATCAAAATATTAAATTAATATAAATTAATATTCAATTAAAAATGGATCTAAAGTGAGTTATTTTGAATATAAGACGAGGATGGGTCTAAATCCTCCAACCCAATAATTTTTAGGGAAATTTAGGTCACATTATGACCCTTATCATTTAGTTTTAACCCTTATTTAACCCATTTAACTCTTAATGCGACAATATAGATTTTACTCTTTAAGGGTCAATATAGTTACCATAAAATGACAAAATATCTATAAATGGACCATTTATTACATGATAAAACTTATCACAGTAACTTTTTATAATTTAGTATTTTATGAATTTTATATCATTTCATAAAATATTATTTATTTTAAAATATTATTAATGTCAATTTTGAAACTATTCATTACTTTGACTTCTAAAAAATATCAATACACTAGATAACTGAAAATGAAAATCTTTTAGTACATCCATAATATGTTAATTCCATCCATATAATTGTTGTATGGTTTTAATTATGTCAAATTATATTTATTTTAATATTTTTAATATCATTTATTTTATTTTTACATTAATAAAATAATTATTGCATCAGAGTTGTGAAAGAATTTAAGGTTGTTATCTCTTCACTAAAGATTAAAAATAAATTACTATACTGAATTTAATTCCTTTATATTTTAAAATACTATTTATAGTGGAATATAACTTTTTGAGAACACCATATAAAAGCTATTATAGTTATTAAAATCATGAAGTTGACAACTTGGTATTTTCTTTAAATAAAATATGATAAGGGTCATAATCACTTCATAATGGAAATAAATAATCATATATAAGAACCTTAAATGATTGTGGATAGAACTGAATCATACAATAAAATTGGGGTAAGTTTTAGGGTAAATTTATAGTCTTTATAATATTATTTTTACCCATAATCACATGATTTACCCTTTACTGTAGTAAGAAAAACAACTATGGTTACTATTCATTTTGACAAAAAATAAAAGGGTCCTATTTTATAAATTTATACCTCGTTATTATAAATACGGAATCAATTTTATCAAATTAAATACCTATAAGTGGAGAATATTAATTTTAAAATAATTGTACAAAATGCGAGAAAAATCACATTTTTAGAAAATGTTGTTTTAAAGAAAAAAACTTGATTTATTATTATCTTATGCATACTAAAAATATTATATGAATTTTAAAATATTTTATTGAATATAATATATAAATTTTATTAAAATCATTTAATGATAGTTTCTAATTCAATTTATTATGATATAACTATATTGCATACAAAAAAATAATTTTTGAGGAAAACCATTCTTTTATTATTATTATTTATTTATTTATAATCAACTGATAACTAATAAATTTTATTATATAAATATATAAACCATATATATATTTTTAAAATTTATTTATTCCTATTTATCCCATCAAAATTAATGGATAAGTTATAACAGTCACATAATAATAGATCGCAACCTGTTTGAACTTGGTGTTGTGTGCAATACAAGATATTAAATATATTTAAAAGGAAAACATGCTGTAAAATTTTGTGGGGTTACATTATTCCTTCTTTAAAAATATTTCATCCTAAAAATTTCAATAATATCCCCTCATAATAATATTTTGGTAGTTCTTTATCATATTTTCCTTAGGTTTCCACATTGCCTCTTCTATTTTAGGATTTTTCTAAAGTACCTTCACTAGCTGAGTCGTCTGATTCCTCAACCCTTATTCTCTAGTGTCTAGAATCTTAATATGCTCTTCATGGTAAGATAAATCAGTTTTCAACTATATTTATTCATAAGTGATAACATGTTTTGGGTCTGGCATATATTTATTTAGCAAAGAGATATGGAACATATCGTTTACTTTAGAAAGGCTAGGTGGAATTTCCAAATGATAATACATGGCTCAAATTAATTACATAATTTCAAAAGTTAGGATGTACCTAGGGCCTTGTTTTCCTTTTTTACCAAATCTTATAACACCCTTTTAGGGATATACCTTCAAGAAAATGTGATCTCCCACTTGAAATATAAATCTTTCCTTCGTTTATTAGCATAGATCTTTTGCCTACTTTGAAATAAATTGATATGGGTTTGAATAGTATTTACCATTTCAATATTTCCCTCAATAATTTCTAGGCATACAAGTTTTCTTTCACTGACTTTGTCCCAAAATGTTGGAGTAAAACATCTCTTTCTATATAACGCTTCATACGGTGCTATTTGAATACTTGAATGGAAGAGATTATTATAGGAAAAGTATACCAAAGGTAAATAATAATCCCACATACCTTGAAATTCAAGTGAGCAGGACCTAAACATGTATTATAAAGTTTGGATAATCCTTTCTAACATCCCATCAGTTTGATGGTGATAAGAGGTGCTCAAATGAAGTTCAGTATCAAGGGCCTTCTAAAGACTTTTCTAGAGTTTTGATGTAAATCGTGGATCACGATCATAAAAATTGAAAGAGGTGGACCATGAAGTCTTATAACATCATTAATATATAGGTGTGTAAGGGGATCCTATGTAAAATCCTCCATTATAGTAATGAAGTGTTCCGATTTGTTAAGTCGATCGATAATTATCCAAATTTCATCATTCTTTCTTGGAGTATTTGGTAATCCAGTGACAAAGTCCATAGTAATTTCATCCCATTTCCATGTGGGAATAGGTATAGGTTTCATGAATCCTCTAGGATGCGGTCTCTTATCCTTCACTTGTTTAAAAACTAATAATCTTGACATATAGTCAGCAATTTCTCACTTCATATTATCCCACCAAAAATGTTCCTTCAAATATCAATACATCTTGGTGCTATTAGGGTTTATAGAGAAACTAAATATTTGAGAATAATCCAATAATTCCCTTTTTAGACCAGGTATAGAGGGAACACTAAGACTCTTTCCAAACATCCAAACACCATCTTTATACATAATGTTTACCAATTTTCCATCACTCGTAGCATTAATTTTCTTTTGAAAATTATCATCAAAAAACTGAGAACATTTTATATTTTTCAAAAAAGATTGTTTGGAAACCATTTTCAAAAGTAGTGATGTTTTCCCTTCCTTAATAATCCCTATGTCCATATTTTCTAGATCCATGAACACAGGATCCCTTTCAATCCTCATTTTTTTTCGAAAATCCATGATCATTATTGATCAATGCATTTTCTACCATATTTTCCTTCCCTGGGTGGTAGTGTATTAAAAAATAATAATCTTTGAGTAGATTTATCTATCTCATTTGTATCATGTTGATTTTTTTTTGAGAAGATATGTTTCAAAATCTTGTGATCAGTATATATCTCACATCTTTCACCATAGAGATAGTGTCTCCATATCTTTAGAGAAAAGATTACGACTGCTAACTCAATATCATGATTTGGATAATTTTATTCATGAGTATTCAACTACCTTGATGCATATGAAATAAATTTATCATTTTTCATAAGGATACAACCTATTCATTTTCTTCAATGAATCATTGAATATCAAAAACCCATCATTTCCAAATGGTAGAGTCAAAATAGAAGCACTAACCAATCTTCTATTCAATTCTTCAAAAAATTATTCACGTTCTTTTGTCCATAAAAACTTAACCCCTTTATATGTGATATTTCTTAATGGGATAACCAATCAGGAAAAATTCTGAATGAAACATTGATAGTAACCTACTAAACCAATGAAACAATGTACCTCAGATATGTTTTTTGGTGTAGACCATTCTTGTATTTCCTTTGTCTTCACATGATCAATTTAGATTATATCCTAGGAGATAATATGTCCTGGAAAAGAAACTTTTTAAATCCATAATTCACACTTTCTAAATTTAACATATAACTCTTTTCTTCTAAGAGTCTATAGAACAATCCATAAGTGGTTCTCATGGTCCTATTAACTTTTGGAGTACAGAAATATATCATCAATAAATTCCAAAAAAAATTATCAAGATATTTATTGAATACTCTATTCATTAGATCCATAAAAACATAGGGTGATTTAGTCATTCCAAATGGAATTACAAAAAACATGTAATTTCAATACCATATTTCAAATATTGTCTATGTAATATCTTCTTTATTTACATGGAATTGATGATATCCATAATGAAGAACAATCTTTGAAAAATATTGATCTCCATGAATTTGGTCAAATAAATCATCAATTCAAGGAAGAGGATACTTCTTCTTTATCATAATAGCATTGATTTCACTGTAATCAATGCAAAACCTCATTGATCCATATTTCTTCTTAATGAAAAGAACATGATCTCCCCAAGGTGAAATAGTAGGGAGTATAAATCCATTGACACTCAAATCCATTATTTGTTTCATTAAATCTATTAACTCCATCATGGTTATTCTATAGGGATACTTTGGTATAGTTATTTCATCGAGGATTAAATCAATAGAAAACTCAACTACCCATTCTAGTGGATATCTAGGTAATTACTCAGGAAATACATCAATGTATTCATGTACAATAAGTACATTCTAAATTTTAATATTACCTTATTTATCCCTAGATTTTGTTTTCTCTTCCTCTCCAAGAATTTCATTCAGTAGAGAAATTAGTGGTGCATCTAGCTAAGAATCAAATGATGAAGTTTATACTCTAAATATAAGGAATTATACATATTCTTAACAAATCATAATTTCATTTTTATTATAATAAATTTTCACATTATATTTCTAAATCTAGTTAATACCAAGGATTATATCAAATTTAACCATTGGTATGATGACAAGGTTAGAAAATAAATCACATTAATGTGTCATAATGGGAATTTCTCGATACATATTTATTTTAATGAGACTTCACTTAGGAGTTTTTACTAAAAAATCCCTTATTAAATAAAAAGGTAAATGTATAATTTTATTGGAAAATTGGGTAGATATAAAAGAGTTTGATGATAAAAAATCATATAAATCATTGGATAAACATTAGAATATGACTAAAGTACCTATCATCACATAATTAGGAACTTCAACCTCAGCTTTTGTGACCACATAAGTTTGGCCTTTCTCTCTTGGATTTTTCTAGGGAATGTTCCCTTGATTTCTAGAAAAATCAAATGAATATTATCCAATATCCTTACAATTGAATCACTACACATTATTGGCTTCTTTCTTTCCACTGAAATCATGGGACGGATGGCCTTTTTCTATACACTTGTAATAAGCTCTCATTCCAAATAGGAATGTTCCATGATATTTATTTCCACACTTATTGTAAGATATAAATTCAACTCTTTACTCGTTACCCTTTTTCGAATTTCCTTTTCTATAGTACTCATTTAACCTCTTATTATATTGATTCCCTTGGAAGTTATAAGGCATTGAAAATTCATTCTATGGATTGATGGAACTTGATATAAAATCATCATATGATGAGAATGTTTGGGAGAATAGTTCCCTTATACGAACTGGATTAAGCACATTAAATAAATTACCAATACTTATCTTTGGATTGTGTATGTAAAACACAACATTCCTTTCTAACCTTGTAAAGTTTAATTCATACTTAGCAATATTCTCATCTTTTTTTGCCTCAGATTTGAGAATTTTTTATCTATATCTGCTCATTTTTTATGAGGGAAATATTTTTCCAAGAAAGTTTCTTTAAAATCCTTCCATTCTATGCTTTCTATTTCATCTTACTCCTTCATGTTCTGAATCAATAACCACAATTGATATTCATATCCAAAGAGATGATAAACTTCCATGATAATCTTATCTCTTTCATTACTTCCCAAAGTGAGAAATATATTTTCTATGTAACTTATACACTACTCAACTACAAATGGATTTGTAGTCCCATTGAATGATATAGGTTATTATCTCATGAAGTGGTCTAAAATTATTCCTCTATGTTTTAGAACATGATGCTTCATATGAGTAAGGTTATTGCTCATAATCTGAGAAAGTTTTTCCTGTACAGTTATATATTATTTAGCTCTAGTTGAATCTCTATCTTCAACATCATTATCTTTCATAAGAGGTAAATCCCTATATAGATTACGTGTGTTGATATGGTTTCCATTCCTTTCACTTGCCTTCATTTTTAAAAAATGGCATACATTATATTTAGTTATGAATTATAATGCTTAATTTTTAACTAGTAAAACACTTAAAATAAAAAAATTATGTATAACTATTCTAAAAATTATAGTCTTGGTTATAATATTCTCAAATTCAATTATAGGGATAGGTTTACCTAATCCAAATTTTTCAAATCTAGTTTTCAAAGGTTCTACTAAAATTTATCTGATACAAACTGTAAAGACCCCAACCCCAATTGCCCAAAGTTGATGGTTACGTTATTACATTAGTACTAGGTACTAGCGATCTCAACCCAAAGGACCGAATAGTTTAGTAGTTTTGGAAAATTAGTTACATACATAAATCTTTCAATATAACTTGAAATAAAACAAAACACAGTAACTATATTGGAAACACCCCTATTCTCTTAACTTTACCCTACATATCAGTCATAACATACTTCTTGAAATCCTATGGGAAAATAAAACATAATAAAGGGGTGAGATCAGGTGCTTAGTAAGGGTATGCATATAAAAGAAGATAGCAGAAATAATCATAAACAATTATGGAAAGTTAATTAACTGAAACACATTCCATTTAATAAATAACTTGATAATAATATGGAAAGACGGATTGTATATCAAATAATTCCATAATAACATGAGTTAAAAATTATCCATGGATATCGAAACTAATCATATAATCACATGGGAACCAATAAATAATCTCATAATAAGGGAATGAAGAATGTGGGACATCATAATTATACCATTAAGGCTTTGACCAAGACACCATACATAAATGGGTAATACATCATCAAATACCCACACTAGATTGTCTCATGAGACCTACTAATGCATCGAGACCTATAGTGGGTCCCTCCCATCACATAATAAGTACAATGAATTCATTATATGATAGGGGTGAAACATAAACAAAATAAACATTAGTAATAAAAACAAGAATATGAAATGTGAATACTTTATCCACAAACCATTAATGGTATCAAAATAGCATATCCATAGTCAAACTGATCACAAAAAATTCAAAAAAATATGTTAGAATATATCATAACAGATCCAATAAATTAATAGGAAGACTCAATAGAGGATTTTTACATGGATTAAAATAATCTAAATAAATCATTGTATTTTTTTAGAGACATACTCTTTTCTACTTTGAAATCATTTATTTAAAAGTCCATTAATTATAAGAGAAAACATTTTATTTGAAAAGAGCCTTGTAAAATTGTAAAGGAATCTTCAAAAACATTAAGGTTTAATTATGGATAGAAAATCCACTCATTCTGTATAAGTTAAAAATCATGCCTTCTTTATTTTTCTCAGAAAATTCATAATGTACTTCATTTGGAAAATGACAAAAAGATTCATTTCAAACCATTTTATAAAAAGTAAAACATGGGTAAGGAAAAGACTTTAAATATTCATAGTATAATAGTGAAAAAAAATTTAAAACATTTTTATAATAAATTTACATGGATGATAAATATTCTCTAGTGGAGACTTAAACAGAAACAATCTCAGATAATAATGAGATTGTGAAATAACCCTTACCTCAGGTCTGATTTCTTTCATACATGTATGAACCTCTATTATAGTGGTTTTAAACATATTATTAACTTATAATAGAATCATATTAATATTTATGATATCATATATGATCCCATTTTAACATTTTACCACTCGTTAATTAATAATATTTTATTCATTTTTCTCTTTTTGGTGTTAATTTCCATGTTTTCTCGTGCTTATTTTTTCTTGAATGTCCTAGTACTCTTGAATTTGATACAAATAAATCATCTTCAAAATATAAATTTCATGAATATAATATTTAATAATTAAATAAATTTTAAAACCATTCTTTAATTTTCATTATAGATAATGAATCACATCTCTTCGTAGAGATGGTAAGTCGTATGTACACACAAGCAATGAAATCATTTCTATATGGTTGAAAGGGAAAGGAAGAGGATGGTATATTAATTTTAATGAATCAATATCATATCATAATTATTATATATATCCATTATTTCCATCATTATAACCATCCTATTAAAATGGTGGTGAAAAAAAATTACACGGTGTCATGGAGACAGTAAGACGTACGTACGCAAGTGTGGTGTTTTCATTTTTCATTGGATGGATAAAAGATGAAATATGGTTGTATCACAATCACAAAGAAATATAAGAATATATATGATACTGTATTTTTTTAATTTATCATGGAATCAACACATGAAGAATAATTATAAGAATAAATGAACTTGAATGAGTTGGTAAAAACGATTACCTCTTCTTTGGAAGACTTCCTTTAGTTTTCTTCTTAAGGAATCTAGGTTTGGTGTTTTTGGAAGAACATGAAAACCAAAACTTGTCTAATAATTTTAGTAAGATAAATTTAAATTTTTTGGTCTAAATATAATAATCAAAGTGGCGTGAAGAAGTGAGAGGAGGTTCCCTTTTATAATTGATGTGAGGGGCACTTTAGGAAACTCTAAAAATATTAAATTAATATAAATTAATATACAATTAAAAATAGATCAAATTTGATTTATTTCCAAAATAATATGATTAATGGTCTGAATAATCTCATACAATAATTTTTAGTTAAATTTAGGTCACATTACTACCCTTATCATTTAGTTTTAATGCTTATTTATCCCTTTTAACCCTTATCGTGACAACATGGATTTTACTCTTCAAGGGTAAATATTGTTATTATAAAATGAAAAAATACATAAATGGACCATTTATGACATGATAATACTTATAAAAATTATTGGGTCAAATTTAATATTTTTTATGAATTTTATATCATTTAATAATTTTTTTTGAAAATAAAATTAATATCAATTTTGACACCATTAATTACTTTAACTTTTAAAAAATATCAATACACTAGATAAATTTGAATAAAAATATTTTAATACATCCATAATATTTCTAGGTAGTCCATAAAATTTTTTGATGACATTGATTATTTTAGATTATATTTATTTTAATAATTTTTATATCATTTATTTTTTTTCTATTAATTATATAATTATCGCATAAGAGTTTTGAAAGCATTTAAGGTAATTTTATCTTTACTAAAATTTTAAAAAATTATTATATTAAATATAATTCCGTTATATTTTAAAATAATATTTATAGTCGAAGATACATTCTAGGTAACATCATATAACAAATGTTATATTTATTAAAATCATGAATGTGACAACTTTGGATTTTCAATAAATAAAATATTATAAGGTTCATAATCACTTACTAATGAAAAAAATGTTCATATATCTGAAACTACAATAATTATGGATGAAAACAACTCATACAATAAAATTGGGGAAAGTTTTAGGGTCAATTTATAGTCTTTATAATAATATTTTTATCCATAATTACCTGATTTACCCTTTACCGTAGTAATACAAATTACTATTGTTACTATTCATTTTACCAAAAATAAAAGAGAAATATTTACTAAATTGGAACCTCTTGATTCCAAATATATAATCCATTATATAAAATTCAATACCTATAATTTTATGAAATTAATTTTAAAATAATAACACGTAATGTGAGAAAAATCGCATTTTTAGAAAATGTTATTTTTAAGAATAAAACTAGATTTATTATTATCCTCTGAATGGTAAAAATATTTTACGAATGTTAAAAAAATTATTGAAGATTATTTATAAATTTCATTAAAATATTTCGACAATAATGACTAATTTAATTTATTATGATATAACTATATTGCTCACACAAAAATAGTTTTCATAAAAACACTTCTTATAATATTATTATTATTTATTTATAATAAATTGAAAAAAAAATTAATTTCATTCTATAAATATATAAGCCATATATATATATTTAAAATTTATTTATTTCTATTTATTCCTTCTAAATTAATGGTTAGGTTATAACTGTCCCGCGATAATAGATTGTGGCTTGTTTGAACTTGGTGTTGCGTGCAATGCAAGATATTAAATTTGTTCAAAAGGAAAACATACCATAAAATCTTGTGATGTTATAGGTATCATCTTATTTGGGAATTTTTTATACTTTAGATATTATGTTTTGACATGAAACTAGGTATGGACTGGTTAGTTACATGTTAAGCTCACATTGACTGTTATCACCAAAGGGTTGCAGTAAAGTCTCTTGAGGGTGACATTTATGTTCGTCATAGAGAGTGAGATATCTAGGCAGTCCATACATGTCCAGTTAATCAAAAATTGGGTGGCATTATAGCTTAGTTTTTGAGTATTATTCTTGATAATGAGATTATGGGGCATGATATATTTCCTCCTATGATGGATCAGTTTCATGACATGTTTCCGGAAGAGTTCTTAGGGTTTCCATTTGAGAGATAAATTGAGTTTACAATTGAGATGATTCTTGGAGATAAGCTAGTTTCTATTCCACCTTATATAATTTAACCATAAAATATTTAAGATCTTAAGACTTAGTTGGGGTTTTTAGAGGATAAATGATTTATCCATCTGAGTACATCGACATGGGATTCTATGGTTTTGTTTTCCAAGAAAGATGATGGAAAGTTGTGTTTGTATATCGATTATTGGATGTTGAATCAGATGAAGATTAAGAACTGTTATCTGCATCCACATATTGATGTTATTTTTGACTATTTGAGAGGTTTATTTGTGTTCTACAAGATTGATTTGAGATAAGGGTATCATCTACTGAGGGTGTGACCTTCTAATGCACCACAAACTACTTTTAGGAGAATGTATGGTTTGTATGAGTTATTCATGATACTTTCTATATTTAATAACACTCATGATGTGTTTATGTCCTTGAATAACTAAAAATTTCACCCATATGTGGATCAGTTTGTGGTGATTTTAATTTATGAAATCTTAGTGTCCTCCCAAACTCATGATGATCATGCCAAACATCATGACATCTTCCTGGGTACACTAAGAGAGAATCATCTATATTACAATCTATATAAGTTCTATTTATATATTTCCATTTTATATTTATTAGGTCACATAATCTCGAAGGAAGGTGTGTTAGTGGACACTTAGAAAGTTAGAGCGATTATTTCTTGGGGGCACCCAAAGATGGTTTTTTGATATCCGAAGATTTTTGGGTTTGGAAGGTTACTATTGAAGGTTTATCAAAAACATTTCTCATTTGTAGATACCACTATCAGGATAGAACATGAAGGGTATAAATTTTGTGTGGTCTGAGAAATGTGAGAATGCCTTTCAGTAGATGAAGAGGTGTTTCACTACAACATTATTTCATATCTTACCTAAATTGAGTGAAGAGTATACTTTGTATTGTGATCTATCCAGGATTGGAATTGGGGTAGTAAAAATATTAGGGAGATCAATTTATGTAATATTGATCATGGAAATTGAGTAAATATGAATGAAACTATTCAATACATGACCTTGAGTTATCTGTAGTAGTTTATGACTTAAAATGTTGGCAGTGTTATCTTCTAAGTGAGATTTTTTTGTTTATACTGATAAAAATATCCTTAAATATATCTTATCAAATCATGATCCAAATAATTGGTATTGTATGTAGGTTGATTACATAAAAGACTTCCACTTTGAGATAGATTATATGCTGGGAAATGGAAAATTTTGTATTGATGCCTTGAGTTGGAATACATGGACTCAGAAAACGCAAGGGTCTAGTTCTAAGTGAAACATGATAGAATTGTTCATTGAGATGTATATAGGTGTTCTAGTGGAGTAAATATGGATTCCAATTGTATCCTTTTATTTTTTTACCCTATCTTTTGGGCTAGATCAAGAAAAGTTGGTATGAAGATCTAGAGTGCCTGGAATTGAGGGACAATTTTTGATGCTGGGGAGCCACCTCTCGACTGGACCATTGATCGTGTTGAGATTATCCATATTCATGATTTCATTATTGTTCCTACTTTTATGTGGGAGGATATTATATTTTTGTTTCATTATTAAAATTGACTGGTGTAACCTAGTTTGGATAAAATGTATCATGACCTTCATAGACAATATTAGTGTCCATGAATGAAGAAGTAGATCATAGGATTTATGATGTGATGCTACACTTGTTAGTAGGTGAAGGATGAGCATCAGTGGTTATATGGTCTATTAAAGATATTTCCTATTCTGTAATGGAATTGGGATGATGTTACAATGGATTTCATAACGGATTTCCTTGGAAGAATGACGTGATATGGGAGATTGTGGACCAGTTGAAAAACGTGTCCCATTTCATGCTAATTCAAAATACCTTAACCATAGATCATTTGAGGGACTTATTTTTTCATGATATAGTATGTTACATATTGTTTTGTAGAGAATAATTTTGGGTCATGAACCATGTTTTACCTCATTTGTCTAGAAAGACTTGCATAAAGTGTTTGGTGCCCAAGTTCTTTTGAGTGAAAATTTTTACCCACAAACTGATGGGAAATCAAAATATACTATCTAAGTACTATAGGACATGTTGAGAGAATGCATCCTTGATTTTGGTGGGACATGGTAGAATCACCAAGAACTTTTTTATTTCACCTATAATAATAGTTATTAGCTAAAAATTCAGATGGAACCATATAAGGAACTATATGGTAGTTTATATCAATCACGTTTATGTTGGATGTAAGTGGTAGAATCAAAGTTGTTAGGGTAAAGACTTATATATGATATATCATAGCATGTTCATTTGATCTAAAATAAAATATATATGGTCCATATTATACATTAATAATATATTGATCGATTCCTTAAACCTCTTGTTTTATAGCGAGACTAGGATTAGGGCCACTCATGGGGTGTGTAAATCCCTTGAAAATGGGGAAATGGTCCATTAAATGATGTATTAGAGGGTTTATGAGATTAAACTATTTGTACTTTTTGGCATGTTATCATGATATAAGGGATTTTTTTGGCTTAACATGGAAAAGTTAAATGGGTTATGAGATGATTAAGGATAAAATTGATAAATAGATAAAGGGTAATGTCCATATTATTAAATAGTTTGATAGTATGTCTAATGTTTTTCGTTATAAATTTTAAAATGGACTAGTTATGGAATTGTATTAAAGGTGTCAAAAAAATAAAGTATAGAAATGTTAATAAATGAAAAGGTGAACCATTGTTGTTATTAATGATAAAAAGTCACTTAAAATGAACCTTTGAAATATATGAATAATGTTATGCTTTGGATGTTGGACTGAGGATCCTTATCTTTGGGTTAGGAAAGACTGATACTATAGTCCCCGGTAATGTAATGTGTGGTTTGGATGTTGTAATGATGCTCCAAGATCATATGGTTTTGACATGATTTCAGAAACTGGTATGATAACACATATCTTTAATACACCTCAATTCATGATTTATTATATAAAGGTACACATTATACAATCCCAAAAGATCATGAAGCCTGGTATATTTGTGAAATTAGGTACATAGTTGTTTCCAATTATTTCTACAGGGGCCATACATCAGGATGATGACATGGTTTTTCTCTTTCCTTGCATTCCTACTTTCTAAAGGTATGAAGTTTCCACCACTATAATTGGTGAGGTTAACTCCTTGATCGAAATAGGATGATGGTATGTAAATTTATCCTTCCATGGATTCCTCCTTGGATATTTTTTCCTAGTTTACATATCCCTAAATTATTTATGTCATGTTCATGAAACTCATTCCTAGTGCCATCTCAAAGTGGATGCTAGTGAATTACACGACTTCTGCCCTAACATGGAAGCAACCTTCAATTAGAGGAGATTGAAACTTTTAGAATGTCTGGTCATCTATTGAAATTGGGTATGTTGGGAATCTATAAAGTATTACCCTTATAAATTTAGAGGCATTTCATGTGTGAGGCATCTTAGGCACTGAACCCAAGGCATCTCGTGTTGGCCACTGGGTAATTGATGCCAGGGGTGTAAGGCATCTGAGGATTTTTAGCCCAGCAATCCAGTGTTTATTATATAGGGTAGAGATTTTGGGTGGGTCACAGATTTAATGTCTTGTGGGGAAAAGTTGGTTGTTAGGTTTCTCCTGATGGGGGAGATTTAAAACTTCATGGTTTGGTTATGTGTGTCCCTAGGTGGGTGGGAATATTTTACACTTTAGGGTTTGGTTAAGTGTGTCCACGGGGGGGGGGGGATTTCACAATTTGGATTTGGTTAAGTGTGTCCCTAGGGTGGGATATTTCACAATTTTTATTTTTTGGTGAGGGAAAGTGTTCCCCCATGGGAGGAGATAATCACACTTAGGTATTTGATGGTGATGTTGGGGTGTCAGGATTGAACCTCATGGAGATACCCTAGATGTGTTGGTATGTCAATATTTAACCTCATAGAGGTGTCCTACATGCCCTATTTAGGATCCAAGGATCCAAAACCATGTAATTTTATGTCTTAGTTTAATGTTATGTGATAGTATTGATCCATAAAATTTAATGTTATATAGTTAGTACACACATGTCATGGAAGGATTGTCAACAAGGGATGGTGTGGGGATTGCACATGGAAGATACTTGGGTGCTACTATGAGTAGTGATGATGTGGTTAGGGATTAAGTGTGGAAGTTGTTTGGGTATTGGGGTTTTGTCCTAGGTGGAGGGAGGATAGTGTGGGGATTACACATGGGAGCTAACCAGTTTAGTATTTTCATCCCATTATGGAGAAGGAGGCAGAATCTTATGATGATCGAATATGAGGCATCATATGTTTATGACACAAGGTAAGAGGAGTAATATTATCCCATATCATTCAAACACGGGGCATCCTATTTTTATCGCATAAGGAAAGGCTATAGTTTTATTTCATGTGTAGAGGATATTTTCAAGCTATTTAATGTCATACGACTAGGACATTGGGCTATGATTTTTGACATCATGTTACTCATATGTTATCTAAATCTATATATAGGGAGAAAATTTCAATTATGAGAGGAAGCTATGGTATAAGGGTTGTCTAATATAAAATTTTGGTGGTTTCCCGAGATGATTCCACCTTTTGGACTTATGTTTCTACTGCTTATGTGCCTTTGGGAAGGGTATGGAATACATACTTCCATGGTGGAGTGGTAATCAGGGGTACCGAGGTTAGGGTTCCTATTATTAGGAGAAAGAGGCATTATGGTACCTATGATTATGAGAAAAATGAAATATAATGTTCCAATTCATGCTTTAAGTAAATTGGGGAAGACACAAGGGTTGATTATATTGATCACATGGTAATTTGGAGTGATAATCAATAGGTTTGAATGGGTACAAGGCACATAGGAACTCAACTTGAGTAAAATAGTGTTTGGAGGAAGGATACACTGGGTTAGGGACCCTAATTTTATTACATGAAGCTTTACATTTATGAGTGAAAGTAGGTTTTCATGAACCATAGGTTCTAGTAAAAGACCCCTGCATAGATTTTGGAGGCATCTGTAAGCACAACATCTAATATTTTTCACAAATTATAGTTTAATAATGGTGGATTCTATTGAGAAATCTCAACTATCCTTAAGGGGTGTTGTGTGAGGAACTCTCAAACATAGTCCATGACTTGTTGGGTCCCATGGGATGTAAGTCAAGATAGTTCCCAAATTATGGGAACCCATGATGTATGGATCTGTGCGATGTCATGGAATATAGGGTTGCATGATTGAGAGTACATACTTTGACTTCCAGAGATCCCCCTGAGAGAAAGGGGTGTGGGTTTTATTTAAATTTTAAATGGGTATAAATATGCATGCCTCCCCTTCTAGGTCGTGAAATCGAGTTTCGTGCTTCCCATACCTTTGTCGTAGGGGTTAGAGCATGCAAGTGGATGGTTTAACATCACCTTTCTCACACAAAGGGTATTACATTAAATTTATGATATTGGAAAAAAATTCTAATGTTGTGTGAAAGTTTCTTTTCCAATGTTTCAGGGATCTTATAGCACCATGGAACTTTGAACTTTAGTGTTAACTTTTGTGAACAAATGGGTTTCACATGGGATATGAAAGTTGTATTAAAGTAATTAAATTTTTGTGGTTCTATTCTCTTTTTTTCTGGAATATCCATTCAATTTTTTTATGGTCCTTTGATTTATTGAAAAATAACCTTTTCACGATCAAGAAATGATTTTGGAACCAACCCCCCCCCCCCCCCACCCCCATAGAATTAGAGTTGATGGGGGAACTAGATGGTCGAGTTCTGAGGGAAAAAATTGAAGTACTGAGTGAATTTTGACTATGTCATGCACTCTATTACCAGATCACACAACCTAATTTTGTGATTGTAAAACCCCATGAGACATTCCTAAAAATAGGGAGATGGGGGTCCATGTATGGTAACATGACTTCTATGTGCAATAAGCAGGCTCTCATGTGTGGAACTTTGAACTCTTTTTGGACACTTGATCTTTAAGACATGATGTTCATGCAATACCTTCTTACATGCCTATAATTTCATTCTCATCCTAACACTTTGTGATAATTAATAAGGAGTTTCATGATCCAACACCATTTGTGTGAACAAGCTCCACTTTTTTTGAGCCAACGTTTATGATTTCTCCATGCATCTCAGAAATGGCCATCCATGCTCACTAGGACATTACCAATGTTGTCCCTACCCAAAGGGTGGAAATGGACAAGAACCCTGAAATCCATCATTCCAAGAGATATGTTTTAGATAATATTGAGTTTCTGAGTCTACTAACATGGTCTTCAGGGGGGTACTTATTGAGAAACAGGCTATTGTTGTATAATTTCAATCTCCTGGATGATGTGTCTATTTCGATCATGGAAACTAGAACACCATGATTCTGATTCTCCCATCATGAAAAACATAACTATTGGAAAATTATTGCTTATATTCACCTAGCTATAGAGTGTGATGATTTTGTTTTCTAAACCCTCAGTGGAAGGGAAAGGATATTTATGTGGGAATATCCAGTAGATGACTTGTTCTATGCTCAATTTGTAATCTTCATTCAGGATAGTTTCCATAAAAATATCATGGGTTGAAATGAGGAATGGGGCCAACGAGCCAGGGGAAACTTCACCGAAGAGTGGGAATGGGCGTACGGGGTACACTTCACATGATAAGATTATGGGGATGAACTATGAATCATTTTTTATGAGGTAGAGTAGACATACCAATTCCAAAACTACTATTAATAGGAGCTCCTTCCGAAGATTCCTAGCATGTGGTCCCCAAACACCAAAACCTTACTTCTTCAATATGGGAAGATGGGGTTGGTCTATGGGATCTCCATTGCATTGGTGGAATCCCACTAAATAGATTCCAATATGATGAATTATTTTTGACACCCAATGCATGGGGGGATAGGTAATGAACACCCATCACAATGTGAATTCTTTTGTATGGGATGACCAATGTCTTAAATCATCTCCCACCTTTCCATTGGTACATCACTTTCAAGACCTGGATGAGCATTGTAGAGACCCCAACCCCATAAACCCATAGGATTCGGTGCCTTCTAAACATTATGTGTTATCTTAAAATAAAATACACTTTGTTAACAACACATCATGTCCCATACAGAGGATCGTGTGCGGTTCGGGTTCTGGGAAACCGACAACTTCTGAAACAATTCATCTTTCAAAAGCTGATACCTGAAAAAATTTTAAATCAAAACGTAGGGTGAGCATTGAAATACTCAGTAAGGGGGTTCAAAAAAGAATTTAAAATACTGTAACATTTGAAAAAATTCTTTTAAAATAATTTGAACATTCACTAAGAAAGATTGTAACACACCAAACATAACAATGCTCAATCAAGGTTTTCAAGAAAAACATGAAACAAATATGTCAAATCTTGAAGGAGTGATAATGGTTGTTATGAACAAGTACTACATGTGATTTACTTAAGCATAAATTTAAACAGTTAAAAGTAATGCATAATCAGAGTTGCGCACAAGGAAACAACTAAATGTTCATATGCTGGTTACTATTCTATTAAGTGATAACACCAGTCATGCTTCAAGCTTAAAGCTAGGAAAATATGAACTTTATAAAAACTTTAAAGGAATCAGTCATGAAAGAACTTTATTTTGGAAAGAACTTGTTACATGACTTGAATTATGTGGCATCAACATTTAATATTGACAATCGTTTCGTTTCACCAAGGTCCATCCCCAAGGTGTCGTAAAAATTACCAAGGTTATTCACCAAGGTATCAGTCTAAAAAGTCATCTCTAGAGATTAGGCCTTTACCCAATGCATTGGAGCGCTATCAGGGTGCACCCTTAAATTTTCCTTTATTAACATGTGAGCCACATCATTCATGCTTTACTTAAACCATTCATATATTCAAGATGTCCCATACCACCTTGAATATCTCATTCATTTTCATTTTTACCCAAGGTGTCCCATACCACTTTGGGTGGTTTAATTTCTTAGTTCATTTAGTGATATGTCATAAGCATACATTATGTACAAAAATAAACCACTACAAATTGTGATAATACAGGGTATGATGGTTAATCTTGAAAAAAGTATCAGTAACTAATCAAAGGCATACATTGCTTAGTAAAACATCCTTTACACTAAAGCATATGATTAATGATATACTAAATGATGAATTATAAATCCATGGAAAAGGAGTGCTTAAGGAAAAACACTTGAAATTAGTTATGGTGATAAATAGCCCCTTGATCGTATAAATGAATTAAATCATGGCTTGATTAATTAATACATTAAACAAGGTAGGTTCATTATGTCTTAAGATAATACATGAATACAATATGATATCATGATCCATCAAATCTTAAATCCTTTAATACATCTTAAATCAAACCAAATTACACCCTTCATGGTAAAACAATTTCAAACAACCCTCATTAACATATGGTACATAATATTACATGTTGGGTTATTTTGAAATCCGAAAAAAATAGATAGAGTTTTGGTTATAAATATTCGTATATAGAAAAATGTATTTTTTATATCTATAAAGGTTTTATGAAATATAACCGAAAGAAACGATCAAACTTAGCATCCAGGTGCCATGCTCAATATAGATTAATCCAAAAAAAATGTACCACCCATGCGTATATATATATATATATATATTAGGTAACCCGTATATATACATACAAAACATATTTTTTTAAGGATTGGTTTAAAATGAAATAAGATAATTCTTGTGTAACCATTGTATTAAACCTTAAGTAGGACTGTTTTAAACCAGATGAATTTCATTATACAAAATTATATATACATATATAAAATTTACATATACTACGAGAGTATAAAGGTGTGAGTTTAGAAGGGAAACAGAACATGTGAACATTCTTATATATGCATGAAAACAGACCCTTTGAAGACGATAATATTCAAGGGGTCCATATATTAAGTATATATATATAAACTAATACAAGCTGTATATATATATATATGCCGAAGGTTCCAAAAAAAAATAAAACAAGGACCCATACATATACAACCCATTAAAATCACGAAGGCAAAAAAAATCTTTGAAGACAAAGCAACCCGAGAGGGCTATATTTAAGTATATATATATGTATAGCTATATATATATATACACCGTGAATATATAAAACAAAGGTTATTTCAAAACAAGGAAAGCATGCAAGAAAAACCCTTACTGTGCATGAGGAGGAAGCTCGGTGCCGGCTGCTGGGTGTCCGTGGAAAAGAAGGAGGAGGAAGAGGAAGAAGGAGCTGCCTTGGGCTTCAACGAAGCAGGGGGGTTTATAAAGGCCTCGATGCCTCGTCGGTGACTCGACCCATGCGTAGACCGCCGTGGGGAATACGGTAAAATAGGGACCTAGGAGGGCAGTGTTCGGAAGTCAAGGGTGCAGTGCGGGGGAGGGAGGCCGAGGTGTCCTTGCGCAGGCCTACTGGTCGGCTGCTGCAGTGAGGAAGAAGATGATGGGGGTCGACACGAGAGAGGAAGGGATGGCCGGGATTAGATCTCTGGGAGATCGAACGGTTCAGGAGGGCGCGGGAAGAAAAAAATTTAGAGAGATCGGTTTAAAGAAACCAATGGTTGGGATTAGATCTCGGGGAGATCGAACAGCCACGGAAGCGGGCGGGGGAGATCGCGCGGTTAAAAGGGACGGATGGTTGAGATCGAAGAAGGATTCGATCGGACGGTCTCGGTTACACGGAGCACGTCCCACATCGAAATGCAGCGCGGTTGAGGCGCGACTTATAAATCAGAGCCTGCCGCCTCCGGTTCAAAACACCAACACACACGCACACGAGGCCTTACACACGGGTCCCCCCCGCGGGCCTTGGCCCAACCTCCCACAGCGCGCGCCGTGGCCTTATACACGGGCCCTCACGCAACCTGGGTAACCTATGATCGACCCACCCCGAGCCTCTGGTCTGGCTGACTCTATACATGCGCACGCGCACCTGGGGAACTCGATGGCGGTACCTTGGGTCCCTAGGGGGTCTCGGCCGTGGCCTTGAGGGATTGTCCCATAAGGGATGCCCTTGGCTTGGCCGGGTCCCACAGAAATTTTTATAAAAATTTAGTTTTATTATATACTTAGCTCAAATTAGGGTGAAATATAAATATTTGTAGGAATTGAGTAAAAACAAATAGTTTTAACTTAAAATCTTAAAACCAATTTCTAGTTTAGATAAAATATTTTAACTCTTGATATAAATTTTTAAAAGATATACCTTTTGTATAATACTATTATAATCATTAGTATATTAAAATACTCCACTATTTGTTTTATAAAATTATTTTAAAGACCAATAGTTTCCCATAATTTATGAGATCAAAAGATATAATTATTACGATTTCCCTCTAAACATATTTTTCATAAAAAGAAAACCAAGTTTTCAACTACCTAGGTATTCATCGGGATTTTGTAAAAATGAGGAGATTTACTTCTAAGGATACTCTTTTTATTTTAAAAAGAAGAATCTTTTATGAAAGAATGTCTTAAGAATAAAGTTATGAGGGAATAAAAACCGAGTTCTCTTTCAAAGTAAACTTTATTAATAGAAACACAACGGTCATTTTTGAAAACCCAACGGATATATAAATATAACTGTCATAACTCAAAGAACTAATATAAATACAGGGGTGTGGGGTAATTCTTAAAAACAGAACACTTGAACAGGAAGGATGGCTCTCCTCATACCATTGGCATTGAGCATGTGTGTCGTGGCCCTGGCTGTTATACTTTTCACGCTGATGGACTCTGAAGATGAGGATTATCCGATTGCTCGAGTTGTGGTTCTTAGTAGTATTGCTGTGGCTGTGTTAGGTCTTGTGCATGGTATTTTCAACTAGTTGGGTCTCGTTGTAAAGTAATGTTTTAATATATATCAGTTTATCTTATTCTCCATGTTTTATTTCATTTCTAATTCCTTATTAGCAAAACAAATAAAACAAGATACATCATTAAAGGCATAACACTTCTTACTTAAACCAGTTCATAAAACCTGGGGCATCACAATATCCCCCCTTTAGAAAATTGCGTCCTCGCAATTTACTTCACAACACTACAAGGTTCAGAAACGTTCTTACCACCTCCACCAACGAATAGGGTCAACAGGTGCATTTAGAGGGATCCCCGTAATGAAGCTCACCTCTTCCAGCTCCCTAATCCACATACACCTAAGACAGGAGGGATTGCACTTATGTTCCGGGCCTTCATGCCTCCAGAGGGAAGCTCGAACAGTACAAAGTTCTGAAATGTCTTTGCAAACCAATGTACGAAGGACTTGCCGAATTATGTCTCGATCGAGGATATCGAAGCCATAGATATGGTCAAACAGGCTAAAGCTGAGAAGTTGGAGCATATAAGCCGCATAAAGATTTCCCTCTAACACAGCCTCCTGGAATTTCACTCTGGCCGTGAAGTTTCGGCCTAGGGTAAAACATAGAAAGATCCCTTCGTGGTAACTTCCTCGTCGTTCACGTCCGGCTAGATGAGTAGAGCCAATGCGGTAATAGATGGAGGCCTTCCCCTAGAAGGTGCGGAGAATCTCCGGACTGTTTGTTTTCTCAAACCATTGCTTGCACGTTCTTCACAAATTTGCGAAGGGGTCATACTCGTCCTCACACATTTTGATCGCAATGATTTCCAAAATCTCGGTGGGAAGAGATAACAGGTGGGTTTGTCCCTCCATCTGAAAGTTTTAAGACAGGAGTTCCATTACTTGAAAATAATTCAAGGACAAAAACAAAGTAAGGAAAAGGGAAGGGGAAAGACAACATTTCAATAAACATACGTTTATTATTATTGGTGCTTGAGTTTCTCTTACTCATTGACTAAACGAACTCCACACAGAGAATCAAAACTCCCTAACTCCTCGAACCAAACACAGACCGAACATTCAGGGAAAAACTCATGAGGGCACCTATGATGTCTTATGAGTCTAGCATGAGGAGTATGAAGTCGAGAGACATCTTCATACACTTGTTGTCGGCAAGACAGTTGGGTGGACTCGTCTTCTAATCTTCTGAAGTCCAACAACTGACCCCAGAAGCCATAGTTTAAAATCTGAAAAAGGTAGCCCGCTCGGAGGTCTCTGTCAGCAGCAGCTTCTTGAAAAGGGTTATCAAGCATAGTGCCAAAGCTCTCACCCGCCGTGAAAATCCAGAAAAGTCCCTCATGGTACCTTCCCCGACATGCATAGGAGGGAAATTGGGTCATCATCATAAAGAGGTAATCCAATCCCAACCCTTGGTGTAGGCTAAGCACTCGAGGTGAGTTGGATACATCGTAAAGGTGTTTGCATGTTATGCGGATATGGGCATAGTTTAGAAAGTCCTCACGGCTTGCTAAAGACACAATGGTCTCTAGGGCCTCTGTGGGGAGAGATAAGAGATTTGTGCCTTCATTTTCCATATGAAATTTAAGAAAACCCAGTTTTTAATAAAATTGAAATACATATACATATATATTTTTTTGTTTCAGTTTCTGGCTTTCCAGAGTTATCCAAACCAAACCTCTAATACCAACTGTAGAGACCCCAACCCCAGAAACCCGTAGGAGTCGGTGCCTTCTGAACATTATGTGTTATCTTAAAATAAAATACACTTTGTTAACAACACATCATGTCCCATACAGAGGATCGTGTGCGGTTCGGGTTCTGGGAAACCGACAACTTCTAAAACAATTCATCTTTCAAAAGCTGATACTTGAAAAATTTTTAAATCAAAACGCAGGGTGAGCATTGAAATACTCAGTAAGGGGGTTTTAAAAAGAATTTAAAATACTGTAACATTTTAAAACATTCTTTTAAAATAATTTGAAAATTCACTAAGAAAGATTGTAACACACCAAACATAACAATGCTCAATCAAGGTTTTCAAGAAAAACAGGAAATGAATATGTCAAATCTTGAAGGAGTGATAATGGTTGTTATGAACAAGTACTACATGTGATTTACTTAAGCATAAATTTAAACAGTTAAAAGTAATTCATAATCAGAGTTGCGCACAAGGAAACAACTAAATGTTCATATGCTGGTTACTATTCTATTAAGTGATAACACTAGTCATGCTTCAAGCTTAAAGCTAGGAAAATATGAACTTTATAAAAACATTAAAGGCATCAGTCATGAAAGAACTTTATTTTGGAAAGAACTTGTTATATGACTTGAATTATGTGGCATCAACATTTAATATTGACAATCGTTTCGTTTCACCAAGGTCCATCCCCAAGGTGTCGTAAAAATTACCAAGGTTATTCACCAAGGTATTAGTCTAAAAAGTCATCTCTAGAGATTAGGCCTTTACCCAATGCATTGGAGCGCTATCAGGGCGCACCCTTAAATTTTCCTTTATTAACATGTGAGCCACATTGTTCATGCTTTACTTAAACCATTCATATATTCAAGATGTCCCATACCACCTTGAATATCTCATTCATTTTCATTTTTACCTAAGGTGTCCCATACCACTTTGGGTGATTTAATTTCTTGGTTCATTTAGTGATATGTCATAAGAATACATTATGTACAAAAATGAACCACTACAAATCGTGCTAATACAGGGTATGATGGTTAATCTTGAAAAATGTATCAGTAACTAATCAAAGGCATACATGTCTTAATAAAACATCCTTTACACTAAAGCATATGATTAATGATATACTAAATGATGAATTATAAATCCATGGAAAATGAGTGCTTAAGGAAAAACACTTGAAATTAGTTATGGTGATAAATAGGCCCTTGATCGTATAAATGAATTAAATCATGGCTTGATTAAGTAACACATTAAACAAGGTAGGTTCATTATGTCTTAAGATAATACAAGAATACAACATGATATCATGATCCATCAAATCTTAAATCCTTTAATACGTCTTAAATCAAACCAAATTACACCCTTCATGGTAAAACAATTTCAAACAACCCTCATTAACATATGGTACATAATATTACATGTTGGGTCATTTTGAAATCCGAAAAAAATAGATAGAGTTTTGGTTATAAATATTCGTATATAGAAAACTATATTTTTTTATATCTATAAAGGTTTTATGAAATATAACCGAAAGAAACGATCAAACTTAGCATCCAGGTGCCATGCTCAATATAGATTAATCCCAAAAAAAATGTACCACCCATGCGTATATATATATATATATATATAATAGGTAACCCGTATATATACATACAAAACATATTCTTTTAAGGATTGGTTTAAAACGAAATAAGATAATTATTGTGTAACCATTGTATTAAACCTTAAGTAGGACCGTTTTAAACCGGATGAATTTCAATATACAAAATTATATATACATATATAAACTTTACATATACTACGAGAGTATAAAGGTGTGAGTTTATAAGGTAAACAGAACATGTGAACATTCTTATATATGCAGGAAAAAAGACCATTTGAAGATGATAATATTCAAGGGGTCCATATATTAAGTATATATATATAAACTAATACAAGCTGTATATATATATATATGCCGAAGGTTCCAAAAAAAAAGAAAACAAGGACCCATACATATACAACCCATTAAAATCACGAAGGCAAAAAAATATTTGAAGACAAATAAACCCGAGAGGGTTATATTTAAGTATATATATATGTATAGCTGTATATATATATACACTGTGAATATATAAAACAAAGGTTATTTCAAAACAAGGCAAGCATGCAAGAAAAACCCTTACTGTGCTTGAGGAGGAAGCTCGGTGCCGACTGCTGGGTGTCCGTGGAAAAGAAGGAGGAGGAAGTGGAAGAAGGAGATGCCTCGGGCTTCAACGAAGCAGGGGGGTTTATAAAGGCCTCGGTGCCTCGTCGGTGACTCGACCCATGTGTAGACCGGCGTGGGGAAGACGGGAAAACAGGGACCTAGGAGGGCGATGTACGGAAGTCAAGGGTGCAGTGCGGGGGAGGGAGGCCGAGGCGTCCTTACACAGGCCTACTGGTCGGCTGCTGTAGCGAGGAAGAAGATGATGGGGGTCGACGCGGGAGAGGAAGGGACATCCAGGATTAGATCTCTGGGAGAACGAACGGTTGAGGAGGGTGCGGGAAGAAAAAAAATTAGAGAGACCGGTTTAAAGAAACCAATGGTCGGGATTAGATCTCGGGGAGATCGAACGGCCACAGAAGCAGGCGGGGGCGATCGCGCGGTTAAAAGGGACGGATGGTTGAGATCAAAGTAGGATTCGATCGGACGGTCCCGGTTACATGGAGCACGTCCCACATCGAAATTCAGCGCAGTTGAGGCGCGACTTATAAATCAGAGCCTGCCGCCTCCGGTTCAAAACACCAACACACACGCACACGGGGCCTTACACATGGGTCCCCCCCGCGGGCCTTGGCCCAACCTCCCACAGCGCGCGCCGTGGCCTTATACACGGGCCCACACATGACCTGGGTAACCTATGCTCGGCCCACCCCAAGCCTCTAGTCTGGCTGACTCTCTACATGCGCACGCGCACCTGGGGAACCCGATGGCGGTACCTTGGGTCCCTAGGGGGTCTCGGCCGTGGCCTTGAGGGCTTGTCCCATAAGGGATGCCCTTGGCTTGGCCGGGTCCCACATAAATTTTTATAAAAATTTAGTTTTATTATATATTTAGCTCAAATTAGGGTGAAATATAAATATTTGTAGGAATTGAGTAAAAACAAATAGTTTTAACTTAAAATCTTAAAACCAATTTCTAGTTTAGATAAAATATTTTAACTCTTGATATAAATTTTTAAAAGATATACCTTTTGTATAATACTATTATAATCATTAGTATATTAAAATACTCCACTATTTGTTTTATAAAATTCTTTTAAAGACCAATAGTTTCCCATAATTTATGAGATCAAAAGATATAATTATTACGATTTCCCTCTAAACATATTTTTCATAAAAATAAAACCAAGTTTTCAACTACCTAGGTATTCATCGGGATTTTGTAAAAATGATGATATTTACTTCTAAGGATACTCTTTTTATTTTAAAAAGAAGAATATTTTATGAAAGAATGTCTTAAGAATAAAGTTATGAGGGAATAAAAACCGAGTTCTCTTTTAAAGTAAACTTTATTAATGGAAACACAACGGTCGTTTTTGAAAACCCAACGGATATATAAATATAACGGTCATAACTCAAAGAACTAATATAAATACAGGGGTGTGGGGTACTTCTTAAAAACAGAACACTTGAACAGGAAGGATGTCTCTCCTCATACCATTGGCGTTGAGCATGTGTGCCGTGGCCCTGGCTGTTATACTTTTCACGCTGATGGACTCTGAAGATGAGGATTATCCGATTGATCGAGTTGTGGTTCTTAGTAGTCTTGTTGTTGCTGTGTTAGGTCTTGTGCATGGTATTTTCAACTAGTTGGGTCTCTTTGTAAAGTAATGTTTTAATATATATCAGTTTATCTTATTCTCCATGTTTTATTTCATTTCTAATTCCTTATTAGAAAAACAAATAAAACAAGATACATCATTAAAGGAAAAACACTTCTTACTTAAACCAGTTCATAAAACTTGGGGCGTCACAAGTATGATCTTTAATGTACCGGCTATGAAGATTCCAGGGTGGTCAAAGTAGTTTCCAATGGCATGATGGGAGAGAAGGATGGGGCCCTATTAACTGATTCTAGGGGAAGGTAGCTACCAATAACGGGGATACAATATGAAGGAATGGAATTCAGTGATAATATATATGGAATTTGTGGGCACCTTTTTAAGGGGATTGATGATACAAGTTATAGATGCATGTATGGACCTACATCCCAAGATATTAGTGATGATGGCTATGTTGACGTATGGAAACCCAATGAACATGGGATTCACAATGTTGGATCATCTCTACATCCAAATTGAACTTGTTGTGAGGGAAAGCATGCTTAGTTTTATTCATGGTCCATTCTATTTCTTTCATGGATGGGTTTCAACACACTTTGAGGGGTATGAGTTCCCAAATTCCATTACTCCCCTAAATGCTGGTCTACGACCTTCCCTATTCAATATTGTTGGGGTACAAACAGTAACTCTTGATGAAGAAGGGGTCATGATCAGAATTTTAAATCATGGTAATTTTAATTTTCATTTGTTCCCAACCCCTTTTAGTGAGATGGATGATTATCTAGAGGGGAATCTATAGATTTTGGAGTACCTCCAAACCTTCCGATGATGAGTGTTAGTTTGTACGATAAATGGAAAACTCTATTGTGAACCATACACTTTGTCTCGATTTTCCAAGAAATTTAGATGCATTCATAAGTTAGAAAAGCATGTCAACATGGTGATCCATGAAGAAAGGTATCCTTATATGATTTTTCTACTATGGTGGATGTTCATGGGTGAAGAAACAAGAGAGTTTATCATGTTTCCACCCACTAATTTCAATGTTGCCCTCTCATAGAATTATACTGATAATTCGACAGTAGTAAATCCAAGATCAATCCAACATCAGTGCGTGAGGAACTTTGTGTCTTCAGTAAATCCTTGAGATTAGTAGGGCAGTATATGGGGTGCTCTTTGAAGTTCCTTCCAGGTATCGATGGCTCAATCTTGGGTAGCGACAGGGCCATAGATGGGGGGAGACAACTAAGGGTCATCCATAGACATTATTCAAAACACGGGACCTATCAAGATGACTTCAGGTGTCTTTAGGTTCATGTTTATAGGTAATTAGGTGAGCCAATGTGGCCAAGAACTATTATCATTAAAGGGATCATTCAGACATGAAGGATTATAGAGATCCAAATCTTGGAGGACACAAATCATGGGGATGAACTGATGGAATGTTTGAATGGGATTTTAACACACTCAGTATTACACCATTTTAATTTAAACGCATTTGGTAGGAATATATGTTTAGAAAATGTTAAACTCATATTCCAAGGTGAGCACCATCTCAAATGTTGGGCGATAGTCAAAGAACTCAAATGTTGTAGTAGTTGATTGGCACCGAAGAGGGATTAAGATTTTTAGGTAAGGGACTATTTTTTTTTTCAATTTTACGTTGTGCTATGATGAAGAAGGTTGTGTATTTTAACATCTTAAAGTAAGGACATTGAAAATGTAGTTTAATGTTGTATGGTTAGGACAATGTTTTATAGAGTTTAATGTTGTGTGGTTAGGATGTTCATAGCATAGTTAAGCATCTTGTGACCTGTACATGTGAACTAATGTGAATAAATCATGCTCAGTCAAGGTGCTGGGATACATTCTAAGGAAACATAATGGACAACACCTCATCTTGGAACTTGTGAATCAAAGGGAACTAATATTTGTCTCTAACTTTTTTCTTAAACTAATGGGTTCAGTGAGAACAACCAGGTTTTTGTCGAGGACCATGGTGGGTCCCACTAGCTTTGTAGTATTTTATTTATTCCCTCATTTTTTTCTCAGGTCATGAGAGTGACCTGGTGAGTGGTATTATTACTTGTTCTCAGGTTCCCACTATGGGTTTTTAACCAGACAAAACTTTGTGCCACTTGTATTTGATAGTTTAAAGTCATACTAGTTAGACTAAGAAGTTGAAAATATTTTAAGGTCATAATACTTAGAACATGAGTTAGAAATAGTTTAAGGTCATAATGATTGTATAAGGAGTTACAAATAGTATAAGTTCATAATTATTAGACCATGAGGTTGCAAATATTTTATGATTATAATACTTAAACCATGGTTAAAAAATATATTTTATGTTCATAATGCTTGGACCATGGGTTGAAAATAGTTTAAGGTCATAATCATTACACCATGGGGTTGAAAATGGTTTAAGTTTACAATTCTTAGACCATGGGGCATGTCTCAAAGGAGTGTGTGTGGTATAGAGGGGAGGTAACCTAATGCGAATTGAGGTCCAAGGAGATTCATTTTCACAATGAGAATTTTTGAGACAACTTTCACACAATTTAAGGTCATGATGATTAGACCTATACTCCTAGTTTAAAGTCATAGAGTTCATACCAAAGAAGTGATGCTCTATTTAAGAATCACTTATTCATCTCAACCTTACTTGGGAAAATTCTTCCTTGATTTATAATCCCACATGATCCATGATCGATTTGAGAAACACAGAGTGGTAAAAAGTTCCCATTATTTTTAGGGGAAAATAAAATAAGGAAAAAAAGTGACCGACATGCTAAAGTCCCAAAATCTATCATCTTATTTAGTCACCATGCACATGTGTGTGGGGAAATGATGCATAGGGTGATGGGATTCCCACCAAAGAAAATGGAAATTTAAGGGAACATAAATCATGACTTTCAAGACTTTGATGGTGAAAAGGAGATGACCAATTTGTGGAGAACAACTACTAGAAATGTTCCAAACACAGGTTCCACAATTGAACCAGTCAAGGATTGGGTGAAAAAATGAGTGATTAATAATTGACCATGTTCAAAACTCAAGAATTTCCATTTTTTACTAGGGATCCTTCGAGGCGTGGGCCCAGGGAGGTTGGTGGGATAGTGTTCCCAGGCCCCATTTCCATATATAAGCCTATTTAGATGGGTTTTATAAAGATTATATAGACAAAAGGAAGCATAAAGTGTGAAAATATAATTGAGGGATGTCCTGGGGGGATGTTGAGTGCCACAAGAGCAATCCCTACATGCAGTCAAACACATTGGATTATCATTTTGGTAGGAAAGGATCAACCCTATCCTATAGGGGAAGGAATACAAAGTAAGTTATTAGTGGGGGATGGACCCAGGATATGTGATTCAGGTATTTATATATATCCCATGGGAATGAAAATCAAGCCATACGTAGTTCTGAAACATTACATGGTAGAATAATGATATTGTAAAGGTATTGTCCTTTCTGTAGGACCCTGAGACACCCTGAGAGGGGAGGGGTGAATCATGGTATCAAAATTTTCTTTTAATATGATGGATCTTCTTCCCACATTAGTAGGAACTCATTAAACCTACATGATGGATATTATTAGAAATCAAATATTCACATGCAAAGAGATGACACAACACTTTTACTTGGTTCATTCCTAAGGGCTACGCACAAGGAGCATACGCTGACAGAGTGTCGTTCATACCAAAATACACTAATATTCACTAGATGTGGAATATAATATTTTAGTGACTTTCACTCTGCTCCAGGAACACTACCTTTAAAATAATTTAGAGATATCTCACTACCTCCCTTGGAACACTTCTGTCAACTCCCCCAAGCTCACTACCTTGGGAAAGGTCTTACTCAGTTTATTGACTTGACGGTATCTTCAATATATTTTAATTTAATTATTTGTCTCTATCCAGCAAAAGACACTTCTGAAATTAATTTCCTAAATTGATGCACTTGAAAGCACTTAACAAGTAAACTGAATATCAAAATCCTATTAGAATCTTAAACTTACACTTGTGCGCAAGATTTGGGATTTGTCGTGAAAGATGACTTTTGAGGAACACCTATTTTCGGAGAAACCCTTATCTTTTGTGATACTACACCAGAGGGTTCACTTGGTCTTTTTAGAATAAAGGAACACCTTGCACACAAGATTATCTCTCTATAATTCTTTTGCGTGCAAATATTTTGTGCGAACGATCAACCAAATCTTCATTGGAAAATTCTTAAGTCTTAAATGGGGGTAGCCTTCTATTTATAGGCCTCAAAAAACCTATGCGCAATTTTTTACGTGCCTTTGTTGGTGCGCATAAGATTATTTTTGAGCACACAAAACCCATTTTGACGTCACATTGGGTGCATAATATTCTTTTTAGAAACCTCATATTTTACACACATTTCAGCCTTGCACTCACTTTTTTCCTTTTCCATTTTTTGATGCACTAATCCCAAATCAATCCTTGCGTGAAAGTTTCCAAACCTCCTTCAATATTCTGTGTAACTTACTTTTCCAAAAACACTATTCTCCATTCTCTAATTTTTTTGGACCAAAAATTTGGCATACACTGGGAAATGATACTACTTTAAATATTGTTCTTTGTTTGAACTGTATGATCCCTTTCCTTGAAAACTTCCTAATCTTCCAATGAGGATTGACAAAAAAACAAAAACCATACTCCATTTACATCACATAATGACCTTGCTTCCAACAATCTTCCCATTTGGGTTTTTTGGAAATATCTAGATAAATTCAATAGAGCACCAACCACTATCAAAACATGATATGGAAGAATCAAATCAGCCAACACTCTAAGTATACATGATCAATGATCAATGTATAAAACAAGAGAGGAATCTTGAATTGGGTTCCTATGTTTTGGAATTCTTAAATATGTCCAAGCTATTATATTACCATGTCATAGAAGCATTACATGCATTAAATGGTTTCCTCTTAACACTGAATTCTCATTATGACACATAATCATTACATGTCCTGAACTATTTACTCATAACACCAAATGATCATCATTCTCCATTATTCATTATCCTATAACCATAAAAACATTTCATCCTCCTCCTTTGTACCATTTAATTTATTACTTATCCTCATTGGAAATAAACCCAAATACCAATATTTTTTACATTGTAGAGCTCAAAACACACTCTCCCTGGATCGTATCTCCCCCATAACCATGCACCACTTCCACAAATAGTTTAAAAATTGTTAAAATAACTAGGGATAGGGGATCACTTGTAACCTCTTCTAGCACCGGGAGGTGGTTGAACACCGAGGATCAATCTATGCTTCTCAAACACCTGAGATGAAAATGGATTGGTTAGTATGTCAGCCACTTTATCATTAGTGCCAATATGATCTATTTTAATCATACATTTGTTAACCTTTTCCTTGATAAAGTGATATCTAATTTCAATGTGTTTCATTTGAGAATGTTTAATAGGATTCTTCATAAGATCAATTTCACTCTTATTATAATAGTGAATCACCATCAGTTTTTTCACTTCATAACCAATATCCGTCGATTGTTGTTTCATCCACAATAGCTGAGTTCATGCATTTATAGAAGAGATATACTCAACTTCAGATGTACTGAGATAAGTTATTTCTTGTTTCTTACTTAACCAACCCATGGATTTATTTCCTATAAAGAATGCTCCACCACTGGTGGACTTTTTGTCCACCACATCTCCAGCCCAGTCAGCATTAGAAAAAGATGATAGTAACTATCTCTTAAAACAATAAAGTATAATCCATAATTGTATGTACATTGAATTTACCTCATAATTATTTTCACTTCTTCCATATGTTCTTACTTTATATTACTCTGAATGTAATCTGCTAATCATGTTGTAAAGTCAATATTTGGTCGTGTCATTGTCAGGTATATTAATCGTCCAATAATTTTCCTGTATATTGTGGGATCTACAGATGTCCCATCCTCATGTTTCCCCAGTTTTGTTTCAACCACAATCACAGTTGACATTGGTTTGGAGTCATGCATATTAAATTTCTTCATCAACCCTCTTGTGTACTTTTCCTAAGAAATTAATGTGTATTATTTATTATGAATCACTTTCAACCTAAGAAATATGCGACTTCACCAATTATAGACATTTCAAATTTTGATTTTATGTGATTGGAAAATTAATCCACCGATCTCTACCTGCTTCCTCCAAATATAATATCATCTATATATACCAACACCATAAATTGATCTTCCTTTTAATTATTCATATAGAGGTTGTGTTTGATGCCTCTTACTTTTAATTCTTTCATCTTCAGATAGGAATCCATATGAGAATACTAAGCTCGTGGTGCCTTCTTTAGACCATATAGATCCTTTTTCAATATACAAACCATAATTTCATCATTTCCAATTAGAAAACCCACCAGTTGTTAAATATAGACTTCTTCTTTAAGAACATCATTTAAGAATGCTATTTTGATCTCCATCTGATAGACTTTATATCCTCTTTGAATTTCCATAGTAAGGAAAATCCTGATCGACTCCAGTCTCTCCACTAGAGAAAATGTTTTTTCAACATCAACACCTTCAATTTTTGACTATATTTTACAAACTAATCATTCATTATTTATGATCACATTACCATGCTTGTCATATTAATTCTTAAAAATCCACTTTGTGCCAATCACATTATGACCTTTGGGTCTCTTTACTAGATCCCCTGTTTGGTTCTTATCGATTTGATCCAGCTCTTCATTCATGGAATTAACCCAAGATTCATCCTTTGTATCTTCTTCAAATGATTATGGTTCTACAACTGATAGGAATTCATATTGTGTATTATTACTCACTCTTCATATTTGTGTGGGTATAGTCCAATCCCCAATGATATTGGATTGTTCAATTTCTACTTTATGATTTATCATATAAGGTCTAGGGGGATTTTATTTAGCCATGGTTTCTTTTTTAGATTCTTCATCTGAATCCACTTTATTTTGTTACCTATGAATGTTTTTCACAGATTTTTATACTTCTTCATTTGAATATGTTCCATGTCAATTGTATTTTGTATCTTCAATCACATTAGCATAAGATCCCCTCATGGTATTTGTGTTATTATCTTCAACTATCTTAACATCACCGCTTTCCATGATTTTTTCGAGACTTTTATTAAAACACTTGTAGGATTTTATATTCATTGAATATCCAAGGAATATTCCTTCATCAGCCGCATCACCATATTTTCCCTGATTTCCTTCTTTACTTTAGATAAGAAATTTACTTCCAAAAACATGGAAATACTTGAAAGAGGGATTCCTTCCATGCCACAACTCATATATTGTCTTTGTTTCTCCCATATATATCCTTATTCAATTTTGAATATACACCATAGTTTGAATATCCTCTTTCCAGTAATGTCAAGGGATACGACTCTCAATCAGCATAGTTTTGGCCATATTGTTCACCTGTTGATTCCTATGCTCAACAACCCCATTTTTCTAGGGGGTTCTCATAGCATCCACCTCATCTTTTATTCCATGATTCTCTAGGTAATTTTTAAACTCAATGAATGTGTATTACGCTCCATTTTCAGACTGTAGGTCTTTGATTGTTTGTCCCATATCATTCTCAGTGATTCGACGATATGTTTTCATGTAATCAAGCACTTCATATTCCTGTGTATAACCATCACACAAGGAATTCTACTATAATCATCAATTAAAATAACAAGTTATCTTTATCTTTGAATTAAATCAACATTTATCGGGCCACATACATCTATATGGATGATATTAAGAATATCTGATGCCCTTTTCTTCTTCATCTGATATGAACTACAGAATAACTTTCCTTGTATACAGGAATCACACGTCTTTTCCCATTTATGATTCAAATTGGGGATATATATGACTATATTCATCTTAGATATCTTTTCCATGTCCTTTTGATTAATGTTCCCCAACCTCTGATGCCACAAGTCATTTTTTTATTCAATAGTTAGGTAGTAAATATTCTCTCTTCTATCAACCTGGTATAAGTTTCCATCTATTATACAACCTTTCATGAGAGAATTACCAGTATTCACTTTTATAGTGCACCCCTTTTGATTTAACGTCACTATAATCCCTGATTCACAAAGTTGAATCACACTGAGGATATTGTGATGCAGACTATCCACATGTATAACTTCAGTTTTCTTTAACTATCCATTATCTAGCTTAGTACTTCCATTACCTTTTATCTTTAAAGCACCATCATTACTGAACCTTACTCTTCCATCAACCTTTTTCTTAACATTTTTTAATAGGTTTTCATTTCCCATCATGTGGGATGAACACCCACTCTCAAGAATACAAGTTATTTTGTTCTTTATAGCTTTGAGAGATACTTCTATAAGGTTGGATTTTTCACTTTTCCTCTTTTCCTTCCATGAAATATTAGATTGAGAGGATGATAGAGATGGCCTTTCATATATCTAGTCCTCATGCATGGATTATTCATATTCATACTCTCTTTCCAAAGGATAAAACCTATTTGAAATAGCAACACTAGTTGTTTGGAGAATATTGACATGTATCTGAGTTTTGTATGAATTTATATTGTCATTCCTCTACCTGTAATACATATATTTATGTCAAAAGTTAGAAAAATGAAAACAATATCCATATAAATTTTTCCTTCTATAATAATTAGGATATAAATTCATTTTCCTTTGTTGACTTCCAAGATCTTATCCATTCAAATATCTCTTTTCCTCTTCGCAGTATGACATGGTATGGCCCAGATAGCCACATAATTGACATTTCATAAGTGGATACGTCTTCTCATTTCTATTCCTCTTCATGTCTCCTTCTTTAGGAAAATAGTTTGGCTGCCTATCATTTCTGGAGGCTTGATAATAGTTTTCATTTATCCTTTTATTTTGAATTTAGGGTTCCTTTTTCAGCACTTTAGTTTCCTTTTCATCATGTTTAACTTTCATCTTGCCTTTATTTTGGCACAATTTATTTCCAGAATTTGATGTCTTGGAATCACTATAGCAACCTAGATTTTTCTTAAATTACTATTAAATCATTTTAAAGGTAAACAACATAATAGTATTACACATAGAGGATCCAATGGTTTAGTGTATTGGGAAAACTTGGACCATACATGGCAATTACAACATCAAGCATAGACATTTATTTAATTTCTTCTTCTCTAGCTTCTTATTGGCACTTGTCCTCTCCTTAGTACATGTATCCACCTAAGGATATACATAAAAAGGGGTGATCTAAAATCCCAAAAAGAGGATAGATAAGAACAATATAGCATGGGGTGAGTATAATAATATCATGGGAAAAAGTTTATGAACATGAGAGGAAGCATAAATATAAGACTTGAAATGTGGCAATGCATAAAAATTAAACATCATGTCTTAGTGGTTAACTACCACACATACTTTTGAACCAAGATATAATCTTGTTCACACATAATTTCACATTTAATCATGAGATTCATCTCTTTAACCAATGCATTGGATCACTGTATAATTCAGGGCTCACCCATCACATTGAAACATTCATATTGCGCTATATAATTCCAGGCGCACCCGTCACATCATAACATTATCATTATCATGATTGCCACATAGAAAACATTTAAAAAGTGAACATAACTAACCCATGTAAATTAATGGGTTACATATCATAAGAACACATTCATAATCTTTGGGTTCCAAAAATAAAGAGGGAATAACATACATGTTACAAGAACCGTCCACTTTGAGTGAGAAGTAAAAGGTGTGTTCTTAAAAGAAGAGTTCTTTTGGAAAACATTTTTTTTGACATAAATACCAGGTAAAAACATGTATATCCCAAAAAAATAAATACAATTATGAATAAATTATCTTTAAGGATTAACCATATCAAAAATGGAGTGAAAGAGGGAGAACACGAAGGATGAAAGTTGGGTTTGAGAATTTCCCCTTACCTTGTATCTGAATGCTTCCTTCTCTTTAATGTCCCATATAATGACATTATATTCATTAATTAGAAATTACAGAACCTTTTATACATTAATATGGTTCATTATGGTTTCATTATGTCATTTTATCTTCCTTTTTATGACTTATAGAGTTTAAAAACATTGTTTGGGGATGTTCGTTTTTATGGTTTTTCTTGGGGGGTTTACTTGTATTCATAAATTGAAGTTCGGGTAGAACATGAGTAAACATCCAGAAATAATATTACATGTTATTAATGAAATTAAATAATTTAAAATGATATTATAATGAGTTATATCATATACCATGTGGATGAATCATTAGATAAAAATTAAATGAACATTGTTTGGGTTAATTTGGGCAGTTTTTCGATCACAATGAACTTGTTTTAATTTATCACTTAGTAATATGTTCATAAGTCAGTTACAGAACTTTAAATAGAAAATAATACATATAAAATATTCTGTTTCAACCATAAAAATGGTTTCATGACTAGATATGAAGGTATAAATGGAATAAGAAAGCATGTCGTTCTTGAAGGTGATAAATTAACACCTCACGAACAACGTTCTCTTTAATAAAATAAAAGAAAGAGAGAAAGGGGGTTGGATGATATAATATCCCATTAGAATCATAAAATTACAGTATATGTATAATACTGGATTTAAAATACCATTTGGATGAAGATAGGTGGGGATACATCAAGAAATGAACTTGAATTTGAAAGGAAATTAAAGGAGAAGAGGGAGAGAAATTACCTCTTAAATCCTCCTCTTGAGATTCTCCTTAAGGAAGCTAGGATTGGTCTTTTGATGAGACCAAAATATCTTGGATGTGGGTGAGGGACTAGGGAAGATTTTTGGGCAGAGTTTAGAAAAGTATTGGATCTTGAGAGGTGTGAGGAAATGAGGGTGTGAATGGTGGTTTTTATAGTGAAGGGGAGAGGGGTTTCCTTAATATGAAATTCATTAGTTTATTATTTCTTCACAAGAAAAGGAATTGTGAGTATTCCATGACAAATAATAGTAATTTTATCATGTGATACCGAAACAGGTGGGCTTACATCATCATAACAACACACATGACTCTATAATTAGCTTATTTATCTTATTTTTGTAAATTACGGTATTTCACTATTCATCACAAATTCAAGTATTTCAGAAAAATCCCAAAAATTTAATCCAACCATTTCTTGACATGTAGAATCCAAAAATGAAGTCCATTTTTCAAAAATAATTTTCTAACTATTATTAATTTAATATGTAATTAAAATCATAATTTACTTAAAAAAACCGTTTTAAAAAATTAATACAGATTTTATAGTGCTTTCAAAAATTATGTAGGGTCTTATAAAATTATCTAGAATCTATAAGACATTGATTCAATAATTTATGAATAAATTTTAGGGAAATAAATTTTCTTTTAAATTAATTAACTAATTATAATTATTTATTTATGACTTACAAAATACCAAAATGTTTACTATGGTCAAATTGTCACTTTCTAAGATGTCTAAATTTTATTTAATTATTCATGGATAAGGTTACTATTATGTTGGATGATTTAAAATTCATAAGGGTCATAATTCTATTCATAAGGGTATGTTACTATTCACAAGGGTACGTTACTATTCACCGAAAATTATTTTTGTTTCATTAGACTCCAAAAATCATCTTGAACACAACCGTGTATGTTGGATTTTCGAAATTTCAAACACAGAAGTGACAAAATTATGTTTAAAGGTCACTTATCACTTAGTAGTTCATTATGTTGTGTTTTTATGTTATTTTATGACATAAATATAAGAAGGGAATTTCCATTGAGAAACTTTGGGTCGTTACATTCTTCCCCCCTTAAAAAATTTCGCCCCTGAAATTTTACTTTACATAACACAGGTGAGGGTACTTATCCTTCATTTACTCTTCTGGTTCCCAAGTTGCTTCCTCAAAACATATGTTTCCTCCATAACACTTTGACAAGATGGTTTGTCTTGTTGCGTAGAACCTTATCCCTCTGATCCAGAATCTTTACTGGCTGCTCCTCATAGGAGAGATCATCTTCCAGCTGCACCACCTATGAGTTTAGTACATGTGAGGGGTCTGGTATGTACTTCCTCAGTAATGATACATGAAACACATCATGAACTTGAGCCATATTCAGTGGAAGTGCAAGACGATAGGCCACAACTCCTATGCGATCAAGGATATCAAAGGGGCCAATATACCTTGGGCTTAGCTTCCCTTTCTTCTCGAATCACATGACTCTCTTCCATGGAGATATTCAAGGGAAGACTTTATCTCCAACGTCGAACTCCAAGTCCCTTCGACAGTTGTCAGCATAGCTCTTTTGCTGACTTTGAGCAGATTTGATGTGTTTCTGGATGACTTGAACCTTCTCTATCATCTCTTGAACAAGATCAGGTCCGAGTAACTTTCTTTCTTCAACTTCATCCCAACAGGTTGGAGTTCTACATCGCTTTCCATATAGAGCTTCATATGGAGCCATCTGAATACTCGAGTGGAAGCTATTGTTGTATGAGAACTCAACCAATGGGAGATGCTGATCCCAACCACCTTTGAATTCAAGAGAGCAGGCTCTTAGAATATCTTCAAGCATCTAAATAGTCCTTTCAGACTGGCCATCAGTTTGGGGGTGATAGGCCATGCTGAAATTTAATTCAATACTCAAAGCATGTTGAAGGCTCCTCCAGAATTTAGATGTGAACCTTGGATCATGGTCCGAGACAATTGAGAGTGGAACACCGTGCAGTCTCACCACTTCCTTCACATATATATTTGCAAGTTTTTCAAGAAATAGATCTTCCCAAATAGCGATAAAATGGGTAGTCTTGGTGAGTCGGTCAACTATAACCCATATCGCATTATTTCTTTTTGATGTCTTCGAGAGACCCGTGACAAAGTCCGTAGTAACATTTTCCCATTTCCACATGGGTATAGGCAATGGATACACCATACCTTTGGACTTTTGTCGCTCAGATTTAACTTGCTGACATATCAAGCACCTTGATATATTATCTTCAATCTCCTTCTTCATGTTATCCCATTAGAAGTGTTCTCGAAGATCATCGTACATCTTGGTACTCCCAAGATGGATAGAGAAAGTTAAGCTATGTGCATTGTCCAATAGCTCCTTCTTTATCCCAGGTGATGAAGGCACACAATGCCATGTTCCAACCCGAATCATACCATCATCGTCGATATGGAGCTCTTGCAGCTTCCCTTCCTTTACTGCATTCACCCTCTTTTGTATCTCCACACCATCCCTGTTTTCTTCCTTAATCTACTCTTGGATGGATGGTTGCACAATCATTTGGGAAAGGTAGGATGTATCCCCTACCCTTATGATTTCAAAATCCATTCTATGCATATCTAAGAAGATAGGATCTTTCTCAATCTGCAGCATGGATAGAGTAGCAGGTTCTTTTCTGCTTAAAGCATCAGCTACCTTGTTCGCCTTTCCAAGAGGGTAGTGAATAGAGCAATCGTAATCCTTGATTAGCTCTAACCATCTCCTTTGACGTATGTTGAGCTCCTTTTGTGTGAATATATACTTTTGGCTCTTGTGGTCGGTGTATATGTTACACTTCTCACCATAAAGGTAGTGCCGCCAGATTTTCAAGGTAAAAATCACGGCTGCCAGCTCTAAATCATGCATTGGGTAGTTCTGCTCATGGGTCTTCAACTGTCATGAGGCATTGACTATCACATTATCATTTTGCATGAGTACAAAACCCAAGCATTTCTTTGAAGCATCACTGTATATCACAATAATTTCTCCACTTTTTAGTAGTGTGAGTACTGGTGTAGTGATCAGCCTTCTCATTAGCTCCTTGAAGCTTCCCTCACATTCTTCTGTCCAGACATACTTTACCCCTTTCCTTGTTAACATCATTAGCGGGCTTGAAAATCATGAGAAGTATCTCACAAAACGTCAGTAGTACCCAGCTAATCCAAGAAAACTATGGATTTTTGTGACACTAGAGGGCCTGGGCCATTCCTTAATCACCTTTGTCTTTGAAGGATCCACATAAATTCCCTCACTTCTGATCACATGTCCCAAGAACGTGACTTGCTTCATCCAAAAGTCACACTTGCTGAACTTGGAGTACAACTTATCCTTTCTCAATGTCGCCAACACATGTCTTTGATGTTCTTAATGTTCCTCCTTTCTCTTGGAGTATATGAGAATATCATCGATAAACACTACCAAAAATTTGTCGAGGTAATGTCTAACGACTCTATTCATCAAATCCATAAAGATTGAAGGGGAATTAGTAATTTAGAAGGGCATCACCAAAAACTCATAGTGCCCATACCTTGTATGGAAGGCAGTCTCTTGAATATCTTCCTTCTTCACCTTTACTTGATGATATCCAGAATGAAGATCCACCTTTTAGAAGTATTGAGCACCTTTTAACTGATCGAATAGGTCATCAATCCATAGAAGAGGATACTTTTTCATTATGATGATCTTGTTGAGTTCCTGATAATCAATACACAATCGCATTGTTCCAACCCTCTTCTTCACAAAGAGCACTGGCGCACCCCAATGTGATGCACTAGGACATATGAACCCTTTTTCCAGATTCTCTTTCAGTTGCTTCTTTGACTCCTCCAATTCGATAGGAGCCATCCTATAAGGACACTTCGAGATAGGAGTAGCTCTAGGTATGAGTTAAATTGAGAACTATACCTCATGAACAGGGGGAATTTCTGGTAACTCTTCAGGAAATACATCACCGTATTCCCTCACGATGGGCATTTCCTCATGGTTGTCACTTTCCGTCAACTCAACCATTTTGGAGAGGTATGCTTCTTTATAGGGAATTAACACCCACACCATTGAAGGATTTTTCAAAGGAGATTAATGATCTTCATTTCATTTTTAGAGGAGCATGGGATGGTTCGGAATATGAAAAGATATTTCCTTTTCACAACAGTTAATATGTGCTCTATATAACGAGATCTAATCCATTCACATTATAATGTCTAATTCCACCAAGGGAAGTATTACAAGATTTAACGAAAGAATCTTCCCACATACACCAACAGGAGAAGAGTCAAACACTTGGGTTTCAATTATTGCACCACTTGTTGTATTTACAGATATCTCTATTTCAAGGTTTCAGGGCTTCAATTCTATAGTTCTAGAAAACTTTCAAGATATAAAGGAATGCGTAGAACCAGAATCAAATAAGACTTTTTCCATTCTTGAGTGAATAGGAAGTGTACCTTGTACAACTTCATTATCATACTCCACCTCCGCAGAAGTGACGGCATAATACTTCCCTTGTTCCTTTGGATTTGGTGGTTGCTAACACTGATTACCCTTGAGAACTTGAGGTTTAGTGCACTGGTTTGTATAGTGACCTATCGCCCTAAAGTTGTAGCATTGAACCATGAGTGGTTCTCTCCTTTCATTGGCTACATTCTCCTTCCTTTTTGTGTATTTTCTACACTCTTGAGCATGGTTGTCCTTATTTCCCACACTTGAATCATTTCCTCGTCCCTATGAGGTAGTTCCCATGGTGAAACTTCCCACATTTTTGGCATGTGGGACGTTGATTTGTCTTCCCACCTTTGTCATTAGATCCACCAGCTTGAAACTCCATATTTATTTTCTTATAACCATAGCCATGGGACCATTCTCCAAACTCCATCTCCACTTTGAGAGCACACTGAACAAATTCTTCATAACTCCCAATATCTTGAATTGTGAGAGCCTTTCTAAGGTGTGGTTGTAATCCACTAATGAATCTATCAGTTTTTCTATCATTGTTGATAAAAAAGCCCGAAGCGTACCTTGAAAGCCTTGTGAAATTCTCTTCATAGGTTGTGATAGATTCTATCTCTTTTTGCTTGAGATCTATGAATTCTCTCTCTATCTTCGTGCGAAGAGTTTGTGGGAAATACTTATTAAGAAACATTATCTTAAAGATTTCCCATTCCATTTCTTCAATTTCCTCCCTTGGCTTAGTGTTCTTAATCAAAGACCACCATTGATCAGCTTCTCCATCTAGATGATAAACAGCTAGGGTCACCTTCTTCATCTCAGAATAGTGAAGAACAGAAAAGATCTTCTCCATGGTGTTGACCCACTATTCCGCAACTAGTGGATCGGAAGATCCACTAAACGTTGGTGGTCGTTGCCGCATAAAACATTCGATAGCCAGTTGATCCCTCTTTGGTGAAGGAGGATGTTCCCTATTATTATGGTTATTTTTCATAACATGAGATAATTGGGTAATAATCTCCATGAAGTTTTGAACTCCACCTCCCAAATCATTGGGGAAGTCGTTCGGACAATCTTTGCATTGGCCCTCGCATGAGTTGTTGGCCTGATTTCTCTTGGTTCCCACCATTTTATAAAATAGAAAAGGTTAGAACAAAACATAATTAAACAATTAATTAATAACTTATTCATTTAAACAATTTATACCAAAAACATAACATATGGGATCCCTATGTAAATATTCTTGTGTGCATATTTGTACTTAGTCTCATGATAGAGGTTTTCTCTAGGGTTCACTAATCCTAATTCCCAAATTAACTAAACCTTCCTCTGATACCAACTATAGTGACCTATCCTTTTCTTACATTACTATTAAATCATTTTAAAGGTAAACAACATAATATTATTACATATAGAGGATCCAACAGTTTAGTGTCTTGGGAAAACTAGGACTATACATAGAAATTACAACATCAATCATAAACATTTATTTAATTTCTTCTTCTCTAGCTTCTTATTGGCACTTGTCCTCTCCTTAGTACATGTAGCCACCTAAGGATATACATAAAAAGTGGTGATCTAAAAGAACAGTAAGAGGATAGATAAGAACAATATAGTATGGGGTGAGAATAATCATATCATGGGAAACAGATTACGAACATGATAGGAAGCATAAATATAAGACTTGAAATGTGGCAATGCATAAAAATGAAACATCATGTCTTAGTGGTTAACTACCACAAATACTTGTGAAAAAAGATAGAATATTTTTCACACATCATTTCACATTTACTCATGAGATTCATCACTTTACCCAATGCATTGGACCGCTGTATAATTCCGGGTGCACCCGTCACATTGAAACATTCATATTGCACTATATAATCTTAGGCACAGCCGTCACATCATAACATTATCATTATCATGATTGCCACATAGAACACATTTCAAAATTAAACATAAATAACCCATGTAAAGGAATGGGTTACATCTCATAATAACACATTTATAAACTTTGGGTTCCCAAAAGAAAGAGGGAATAACATACATGTTACAAGAACCGTCCACTTTGAGTGAGAAGTAAAATGTGTGTTCTTACAAGAAGAGTTATTTTGGAAAACCTTTTGTTTGACATAAATACCAGGTAAAAACATGTATATCCCATAAAATGAAATAAAATGATGAATAAATGATCTTTAAGGATAAACCATTTCAAAAATGGAGTGAAAGAGGGAGAACCAAAAGGATGAAAGTTGGGTTCGAGAATTTCCCCTTACCTTGTATTCGAATGCTTACTTCTCTTTAATGTCCTGTATAATGACATTATATTAATTAATTAGAAATTCCAGAACCTTTTATACATTAATAGGTTTCATTCTGGTTTCATTATGTCATTTAATGTTCCTTTGGATGACTTATAGGGTTTAAAAACATTGTTCGGGGATGTTCGTTTTTATGGTTTTTCTTGGGTGGTTCACTTGTATTCATAAATTGAAGTTCGGGTAGAACATGGGTAAAAATCCAGCACTAATATTAAATGTTATTAATGAAATTATAGAATTTAAAATGATCTTATAATGATTTATATCATATACCATGTGGATGAATAATTAGATAAAAATTAAATGAAGATTGTTTGGGTTAATTTGGGCGGTTTTTCGATCACAATGAACTTGTTTTAATTTATCACTTAGTAATATGTTCATAAGTCATTTACAGAACTTTAAATTGTACATAATACATATAGAATATTCTAGTTCAACCATAAAAATGGTTTCATGACCAGATATGATGGTATAAATGGAATAAGAAAGCATGTCGTTCTTGAAGGTGATAAATTAACACCTCACGAACAACGTTCTCTTTGATAAAATAAAAGGAAGAGGGAAAGGGGGTTGGATGATATAATATCTAATTAGAATCATAAAATTACATTATTTGTATAATAGTGGAGTTACAATAATATTTTTATGAAGATAGGTGGGGAGAGATCAAGAAATGAACTTGAACTTGAAAGGAAATTAAAGGAGAAGAGGGAGAGAAATTACCTCTTAAATCCTCCTCTTGAGATTCTCCTTAAGGAAGCTAGGATTGGTCTTTTGATGAGACCAAAATATCTTGGATGTGGGTGAGGTACTTGGGAAGATTTTTGGGCAGAGTTTAGAAAAGTATTGGATCTTGAGAGGTGTGAGGAAATGAGGGTGTGAATGGTGGTTTTTATAGTGGAGGGGAGAGGGGTTTCCTTAATATGAAATTAATTAGTTTATTATTTCTTCACAAGAAAAGGAATAGTGAGTATTCCATGACAAATAATAGTAATTTTATCATGTGATCCAGAACCAAGTGGGATTAAATCAGCAGAACATCACACATGACTCTATAATTAGCTTATTTAGCTTATTTTTGTAAATTATGGTATTTCACTATTCATCAAAGATTCAAGTATTTCAGAAAAATCCCAAAAATTTACCCCAAACATTTTTTGACGTGTAGAATCCAAAAATGAAGTCCATTTTTCAAAAATAATTTTCTAAATATTATTAATTTAATATTTAATTAAAATCATAATTTACTTAAAAAAACAGTTTTTAAAAATTGAAACTGATTTTATAGTGCTTTCAAAAATTACATAGGGTCTTATAAAATTATCTAGAAACAATAAGACATTGATTAAATAATTTATTAATACATTTTAGGGAAATAAATTTTCTTTTAAATTAATTAATTAATTATAATTAATTATTTATGACTTACAAAATACCAAAACGTTTACTAAGGTCAAATTATCATTTTCTAAGATGTCTAAATTTTATTTAATAATTCATGGGTAAGGCTAATCTTATGTTGGATGATTTAAAATTCATAAGGGTCATAATACTATTTATAAGGCTATGTTACTATTCACAAGGGTGCATTACTATTCACCAAAAATTATTTTTGTTTCATTAGACTCCAAAAAACATTTTGAACACAACTGTGTATGTCAAATTTTCAAAATTCCAAACACAGAAGTGACAAACTTATGTTTAAAGGTCACTTATCACTTAGTAGTTCATTAGGTTTTGTTTTCATGTTATTTTTTGACATAAATATAATAAGGTAATTTCCATTGAAAAACATTGGGTTGTTACAATCACAACCAATTCCACTATTACCCATTTTCATATATCTTTGATCATTAAAAATCTTTTCAACTTCATAGGAATCATGCTTATCTCTTTCTAGAAACTCAGCATCTAAGAATTTTCCAAATTGTATTGTCTTCTTTTCTTCTTTTGAATTTGATTCACTTCTGAGTTTACTCTTAAGAGTAACAACTTCTTCTTTGAGTCCCACATTTGTCTGGGACTTCTCCTTCAATATAGAGGTAAGGTCATTGATGAACTTTTCTTGTTCTTCAATAATGATCTTTAGTTCTACTACATCTTATGTTCTTTCAAGGATTGATGAATTTACTTCCACTAGTGCTTCCAGTTGTTCAATTTCATCTTCAAGATGATCAACATATTCTGATGATTCTACCTCAAATTCTTTCTACTTTTTGCATCTCTTACTTTGATTCTCATGATTACCAAGAGAATTATTAAGTTACAACTTGAGATCAGCATCAGTGGTCTTCTGATTATCTATAGTTTTATCTCCCGATGGTTCTGATTTTTCAATAGTATCCATCATGGAATAATGGGTTCCATATTTAAATTTTGGCTCTTCTTTCTCAAGGAATTCATTATATTCATCTTTGTATTCACAGAAAAAACTCTTCTTATGTACTTTATTTACATATTTGAAGTCTCCTTTTTTCAAAAACCATTTCTAAGGCTTCTCCATGTTTCCATCTTTGCTCCCTTCATCATTGAACTTTCTTGAGCATTGAGAGGTAATATACCCAACTCTGCCACATCGAAAACTAGCCAGAGGTAACTTTCCTTTAAATTTTTTTTCCCTTCTTGAATTTCTTGTCAATGAGAGAAATGAGTTCATTTTACTCATTATCTTCATTAGCACTATATTCTGAAATTTCAAGTTTATCCATGGATTTGAATTCCATTTCCTTACTTACTTGAGTCACTGCATCTTCTGGTTTGAATCTCATCTCATATGCCACTAGGATGCTCAACAGATCATTCAGATAAAGTTTTAAGAGATCCACTTTCTCAAGAGCTGACACCTTATCATTATAAAGTGGCAGAATTATTCTCAATATTTTCTTTACAATATCGATGTCTTTGATCTCTTCACTAAGCCCTCTAATTTCTCCTATAACTTCAGTAATTCGATTGAAGAAGGAATCTACATTTTCATCAGGGCACATCTTCAAATCATCAAACCTATTGTAAAAAACATGGAGTTTTTCCTCCTTCACTTTACTATCTCATTCATAAATATTTTTGAGTTTTCCCACATAGACTTTGTTGTGGTGCAGCTGATCACCTTTAGATAGATCTGATTAAAAAGTGTTGTAGTGAGATAATTTTATGTTTTAGTGGTCGTATTAATAATTTTTTTGTATGTATCAATCATAGACATCCCAGTTGGATCAGTGACTTGTATTCCTTATACAGTAGAAAAAAGGACTTCCATTCCAATAGATCTTAGATGAGATCTCATCCTGTTCTTCCAAATCTGAAAGTTACTTCAATCGAAGAGGGGGACTCCCCTAACATTGACTTAATTATCCATGACAGAAAAGGACTGATTTAACAACATAAACTTTTACTCTTTATTACCACTTATAGGACCCCGAGACAGACTGAGAAGGGAGGTATGAATCAGGGTTTCAAATTTTTCTTTTACTGTGATAGATCTTGTTCCCACATTGTTAGGAACTCGTTAAACTAGAATGATGGATATTATTAGAAATCAAACATTCAAATACAAAGAGACTACATGACACTTTTACTTGGTTCACCACTAAGTGTTGTTTCTAAGGAACATATTCAGATAGAGTGTTGGTCTTACCAAAATCCACTAATCTTTACTAGCTGTGGAATACAAAAGTTTAGTCATAGTCACTCTGTTCTAGACACATTGCCTTTACGGCAATTCAGGGATAACTCAAAGCCTCCCTTGGAACAATTCCTTCAACTTCCCCTACCTTACTTCCTTGGGAAAATTTTTACTTGTTTTATCAACTTAAAGGTATCTTCAATATATTTTCATTGAAGTATTTGTCTCTGTCTAGTATGAGACACTTCTTGCATCAACGTCTTGAATTGATGCACTTGAAAGCATTGAATGAATAAAATAGATATCAAAATCCTATTAGAAGCTTAAACATAAACTTGAACACAAAACCTACTATTGCATGCAAGATTTGGGATTTTTTGCACAAGATGACTTTGTGAAAACCCTATTTTCAATGCAACCCTTATATTTCACGCAACTATACCAAAGGGTTCACTTGGTCTTTTCAAACTAAAGGAACACCTTGAATGCAAGATTAACTCTCTATAAATCTTTTGTGCGCAAATATTTCACACGAAAAATCAACCAAATATTCATTAGATAATTATTAAGTCTTGAAATGGGGTAGATATTTATTTATAAGCCTAGAAGACCCTACACAAAACTTTCCAACGCGTCTTTGTCGGTGGGCATAAGATTCTTTACGAGCATGAAAAACCCCTTTTGACGTCGTATTAGTCACGTAATATTCTTCTGTGAAACCTCATATTTTCCACAAATTTCAATATCGTGCACACTTTTTCCTTTTCCATATTTTGATGCTTTGATCCCAAATAATGCTTTTCATGAAAGTTTCCAAACCTCCTTCAATATTGCATGCAACTTACTTTTCCAAAAACACTCATCTGCATTCTCCAATTTTTTTGGACAAAAAATTTGGCACACTGGGAAATGAATCCATATTCAATATTGTTCTCTTCTTGAACTATATGATCCCTCTACTTTCAAACATCCTGATCTTCCAATGAGGATTGACAATAAACACAAAACATAATCCATTTCCATCATAGAACAGCCTTGGTTCCAATAATTTTTGGGGAGGATGATGGATCATCCCATAATTATCATATGAGACATCATATTTTCATCACATATGTTAAGGATATAGCTTAACATCATGTGATTAAAATGTTGATTTTTTTCATCCCATATTTTTCAAATGAGTTATATCTGGTTTACATGAGATGAGGCTATAGTTTAATTTCATGTTCTAGGGATGCTATTTTTTTCTTCTTCTCAGACTTATTATATGAGTAATCATATGTCCATCACATAGGGTAAGGATAAAATTTACATCATGTACTGAATAAATTGATTTGGTTCATCTCACATTTTTCATGCGATTCATACTGTATTTATCACATATGTTAAGGCTATAGTTTAAAGTTGTGTGTTGAGGATGTTGGAAAATGTAGTTTAGATTCATATATTTTATACTAAATGTGTTGTTAGTTTATGGTCCTGGAGCTCTGACCAAAGAATATGGGTGTCCTAAAGAGGCTTATGTGGCATGAAAGAGTGATAACCTGACTTGAAGGAGGGTTAAGGAGTCCCTATTCCACACAAACATCTAAGAAAAAATGCACATAAGTTGGCATCAAGATGTTTGGGGAGGAAAGACCCCACGATGAGTTGATGATGGGGGATAGACCCAGGATAGAAGATCTAGGTATCGATACATATCCCATGGGAATGAGAATCAATCTATACATAGTTCTAGAATGTGGTGTGGAAGGAGACTAACGCGAGTAGGTTGGAATCCTTTTGAGAGATGACACAATGAAAAAGGGAATGGTGCATTGGTTTGTTGAAACACTAATCAATAAGAAAAATATGTGAATGAGGGTCCAAATTCACATAGTTTAAGGTCACAATGCTTTTATATAAACGAGATTAGGTACTTCAATGATGTTTGGGTGGTGAGAAAGAGTTAAAACCACATCAAGAAGGGTCCAAGGAGTCTATGAACCACAAAAAACAATCTCAAAACCAAGTGAATGGAGTTTAGGGTCATGGGGCTTGGACTAGGGGGAGGCTCAAAAAATAGGTTGGTGCTAAGTTTGGGCCTGGGATGTTGGATCTAGGTGTCCCTACATATCCCATAATGCATGAAAATCAAGCCACACATAGTTCTGGAACACGACATGGTAGAAGACCGATGTCGGAAGGGTGGCATCCCCTCTAGAAAGGACATCAAATCATCTTCTATTTTTCAAACGAGGCATCATATGTTCACCACATATGGTGAGTATATAGTTTAACCTCATGTGATGAGGATGTGTCTTTTGGTTCATCTCACATTTTTCTATGAGGCATCCCATATTTTTCATATAGGGTAAGGCAATAGTATAACATTGTGTGCTAAGAACATTGTTTTTTGTTCATCTCATTGTTTTTATGAAAAAATTGTGAAGCATGATGATTGGTTAAAGGGGGTTGAGTTTTATACAATCATTCGCATTAGGATCACTATTTACTAATGGCTTCCAACGGGATTTTTTTGTGGATCCAGAAATACCAAACAGTTCTATATCTGTGATAACTCATGGACCTGCTTTCAAAAGGCAGGTTCCCATTTTGACATTGGGCCAACGATACTTAATAAATTAAATTGGTTGATAGGATGGTAGGTCGGGCTCATCACCCCTTTTTAGGGGAATTATTTACTACTCATGGAATCTCATATAGATTTAAGATATGTTCATGAATCCTTCATTAAATCCCAAGTATGATGTGGGTCACCCTTGAATTAATAAAAAATTATTAGCATGTATGGGATTTAGAATCATCTGTATGTATTTGAGGTTCTTCATTAATGGAGATATAGATATATATATCTGTGGTTCTCTATCAGTGGTACACTCACATATACTGATTGTAGATTCTTTTACCATCTTATTACGATGTTGTTTTTGAGCCACATGGTGGGGTGTTCTGGAGTGAATCATTATCCAGGGATATGGGATTTGTTTTCATGTTGGGATCGAACCCGTGAGATAGAATTCCTATATATATTCATGAGAGGAATCAAAACCCACATAGTTCGGTGTCACTTAATGAGACACATCATTCATTTTAAAGTCATGTTATAAGGATTGAATCTTGCAGTTTATCTTCATGTAGCAAGGATTCCAAGAAGAAAGGTGTATAGTAAAATTTTGGTGTGGGACTTATGTCGAAGTATCCTAGGGAACTTAGAAGGGATATATATTCCCAATATGAATAATAATCTACTGGGAATGTGTCCTATAGAGAATAGGTTTTATTTGGAGTGTTGTATTTGGACCTCAGGGAGGCTTTATACATATACCATTTGGATGAGAATCAAAGCCCATATAGTTCAGTTGTGAGAACCCATGCCTATGGAGGCCCTCATAAGGTTTGTCTCATAGTTTAGTATGTCCATTTGAGAGTATTATATTGGGGATTAATCATAAAGAGGATTCCCTAGTGATTTGAGATATTTTGTTCAAGATTACTCCTAAGTTGTATTCCCTTTGGATGATTATGGTGATATGGTTGGGGATAAATACTATGTAGGGTGCCCTTTGTATGGTTATGATTGGGGATTATACCTAATAGGAATCCCATTTTTGAAAGTTTGGGTCTTACCTTAGAATTCTTCTCTTTGGATGGTTATAATTGGAACTTATACCAAATAGGAATCCCGTTTTTTGAAATTTTGGGGCATACACTTAGAATGATGCCCTTTGGAATGGGATCATGAGGATTTAATGATCATCAATAACCTCTAATACCACATGATTCATGCTCATTTTGAGAAAAAACGATGAATCAATGGATCTGAGAAACCATATAATTTGTTTCCCCCTAAGTTTGGGTACAGGCCCTTGAGGACCCACGACTATGTAGGCTCTCTGAAAGAAGGTTAGAGTAAGATATGGAAGGAGATTCTCTAACAAAACATGCATCTTACCATGAAGATTCCATGATTTTGTATTAACTATAAGCCCACATGATTCATTATTTAATGTGAGAAATAAGAAGAAGTCAAATATATGGAAAACCACATGATCCTATGTTGGTGGAAGAGGTCAAGGCAACGACACTTCCCTCCCTTATTTGTACCCCAGACCCAAAGGGAGAGAGAAAGGTATTTTAAGTGCCCATATCCCCTATTATTTTGGTAACTGAGATAGTCAAATTTGGTGATATATCTATATAAGACCCATGGGTGTGAAGAAATAGGGAGGAATGTAGTAGGTGGTCCTTCAAGAAAGGCTAGGGTCTTATTCTAGGGGGATGCCCTAAAATTAGTTCAGGGGGAGGAGGGGAGGATCTCATTCCATGTCTCCCTTCCTAGAACCAGAGGTCCCTATACTTAGATATGATGAGGGTATGTAAAGTAAATAGGCCTAATGTCCAATACTAGGAAGTACACTACGCTGCCTCTAGGGTTGGGGTCCTCATGACTGAAGGAATTCATACTCACATGCACCCCAAGGACCCTACCTGTTAGGTTGGACATGTCCATGACACCTATAACTGAAAGAATGCATACCCAAATGGGAGACATGTTAGTGTGAATATTATCATGGTTTTAAAAGTCATGAGGCTTATGTGGAAGTTTCTATTTGGTCCCCCTCATATGAGGGATCCAAATAAAGAAGATCCCTACCATTGGTGGCTTAGAAGAGCGCTCAAAGAATGATCACTTAGGTCCTATCTTGGTGAGAAAGGGTGCTTCTTACAGGTCTTGAGAGGAGCTAGAAGTTCTTAGTATAAGGGAAATAGGCCTATGAAATATGAATATTCTTTATACAATGGAGAAATTAGGAAACAACACTTGGGTGAGGCTTTAGACTAGGCACCATGGGTCTCCTCATGTGTCTCTGGATGGGTCTTGTGTAGGTCCTTGATTATGAAAAGGGCCTCAGGAAAATGATTTTAGACTAGAGGTAAGGGGTCCTTGTGAAGGTGTATTTGTGTTTCATACACTAAAGGGAATTAAATCTACATTATCCCCATTAATTGTCACTTATCTTGGGTTTTGAAGAACTTCCTAAGAGATTTTGGAGGACCAGGGCGAAGGGGCTCTGCGATAAGAGCTTTAGGGTTTCTTCATATTTTCCAGTCCAACAAATGAGAACACCTAGGGTCATGTGTATAAGAAAATAGGGGACCCTAGATGAAGTATTAACCCTGTTCATGTTCATGGCATAGGTATTTGACATAGGTACCCTGTATAGGGGTGTCCATGATTTCAGTGTCATGCAGGGGGGTTGTGCGAGCCGTCTAATACACAAGGCTGTGTGGGTAGACCAACTTTAGAAAGTTCCTTTGACTCTTCTTGTATGTCTTCACCTATCTAAACTACTTGAGGATACCTTAATAATATTTTCATTCCAATTTAAAAAAATAGAGTGTCAAAAAATCCCCCCTCAAGATTAGATCTGATCGAAAGAAGAGGTTCATGTCCAGAGGAAAAGAAAGAAAAAGATTATAAAGGTGGTACAGGTCTGCTGCGTAGGGTGCCTGCACAATTTTTTTTGGTATAGGCCCTATTTAGAGGTTCACGGTGTAAGAACAACATAGTTCCAATGCATAGGCTTCATGTGCAAGTCAGCAGTGTCTATAAATATCATTGACCCCTTTGATGATTTCTTCCCTTCTAAACTCATTCATCGTGCTCTCATCACACTTGTGATTCATCCAGGTGTTTCATGCTGCTATTTTTGAAAAGGTCTCATGAATAATTTCCTATGATACAACCACTTGATTGATGGTTCTGTGCAATACAAACCATTTTGACGAGCCTTGCATGAAGGACCTGATCTAGGTGCCTATGCGAAGGACCCGATCGGGGCACCTGTGCGGGAGGCTTGATTGAGGTGCTTGCATAAGAGGCCTGACCGAGAGTCTTGTGAGAAGGTCTTCCTTTTCCAAAATTTTTAATTCATCGAAGTTTATGTAAATAATTTAACTTAATGAGGAAATTTTATGCTTCTTGTAGGTTTTCAATGGCTCCTCTTATGGATTCTCTCAAGAAAGTTGTTGCATGTGTGTCGGAGATGATCAAGGCTATTGGAATGGATTATTATAACATGGTCAAATCCACTCACCCAGATTTGGAAAACCATTTGGTTCTATATCATCATGAGTATCAATGAAGTTACTAAGTTCCCTTTTATAGTCACAGACTTTTAAGGGATTCCCTCATCCTAGAGGCTAAGAGATACTTCCCAAAATCTTGGTTTGTGGAACATTCAAATTGCCCTTACAACAATGTCTCTTCCAAGGGTGTCTATATCAAGAAAATAATGGTTCCAACCTATTGTTTCCTACATCACAGTCGTTGTACCCCGGAACTGAATCTGTACACTCTAGAGTCGAAGCCTCGCGGTTATGACTCAACTTTTTGAGCTTCACAGACATACCAGTCTCATGGTTGGAAGGGAGACTAGGACTTACTATCTAGAGGGGTGTTAGACCTGAATTAATGTGGGCATACTAGGTGAATGGAACTCATGAAAAGTATAATAAGGATCTATAAGACGTCATAATATATGAGTTTTTTTGGGTAGGGAAAACTTATATTTACAAAAACCATGAAATCATTCCCAAGTTGTTGGGCCGATGGAGTCCTCAAACAATTTTTTTTATCTGATGCATATTGAAAATTTTATTAGCCTGTGGTACATATAAAAAAAATTCTAGATCTCCTATTCTCTGGGACATGTATGAAAATTTTATCCCACCGAAGACAACATGGTAAGATGCTGAAATGACATCGCCTTTCGCCCATGATCTCTTTAAGGTCTCTAAGAAAGTAAAAACCAAGGAACCTCTCTCTAAATGTAACATACATCCTAGAACATGGATGAAGGAATTCCTCAAGCCAAAATAAGTATGTACCACTTTCCAAATCCCTGTAGTATACCCCACTTGAGAGAATCGAGGTGCTTTTGGAACATTCTAGTCCACATTGTAGAAGGGAGATTATACCCAATGGAGTTACAAGGCCAGTTCTGAAGTTTCTATAAAGAATCACCTAGCTAGCTTCCTCGCAATGTGGCTAAGAATTTACTTACTATCAGTTCATGAGTCTAACCGTGGAATAAGTCCAGATACATTTATTATAGCAGCCAAACTAGTAGAATGGAGCCATATAGGGTTGGTTTCCTCTATCCTGGAAAGGATTTATAGGTGTTTACTTCATGTATATAGTGGAAAGGCCTCATTTATAATTGTAGGGTCGTTTCAAATTGTTTTAGGGGTGGATTTCAGCACACTTTAGTTCTTATGTTGTTTTGAGCCTAGTTAAATTCTATAATAGCTGATTTCTCACATTTGTCTAAGTTGTTTCTAGAATCCAGCCTTTATCTCTAAAGTATGACAAAGTGCTGAAGATGTTGAATGTATTGGGAGAATTTTACTTCTTACAATATGGTGATCCAACGATTGGGACATTTGCAAATAATATCAAGGTTGATGATGAAATGAGGGTGTACATGGTGTCATTCAGAGATAGTGTACTGGAATATTGCCTTGAAAGTGAGATTATTTGTGATCTTGTGCTCCATATCAATTTACCTTCTAGTTAAAATGTTTTCAACAGTAAAATCCCCCCCCCCCCCGTGCACGTTAGACTTGAGAAACACCTGATGTTGGCATGAAAGTTCTATATTTTGATTATTGTGTAGGTGTCTAGAATTTAAATTAAACTGCCTCCATCGATTGCATAAATTAGAATATAGGTTGGGTATTCTAGTTCATGGATTGTATCATACCCTCAAGGTGTATTAGTGAAGAGCATTCACCGGGTCATGACCACAACAGCTGCTGGTCATGGCATGCATGGTATAAAGGTTCAAACTAAAGGTGATGACACTGAATCTCCCAAGTATTTAAAATGATCTCAGGTGAAGACCATTGAGAAGGCCAGGGTTGAGAGAACCACACCTTCTGAGCTAAGGTTCTCTATTAATCATCATCGGGAAGAGACTCATGTTCCGGTCACCCAGTCTTCTATGAGGGTGGATGGGCCTCAAAAGACTTCCAAATCAAAAAATGTTGGGTATTCCTTGTAACTATATACATCAAAGCCAATTTATATGTGACCCCTCACATTAAAATATTGGCGGGGTGTATCTCATGATATCAGGGATTCATTGGTGTTTCTCCAGGATGACATACACAACCCAGATGTTAGAGACATCTGAGAACCCTTTGATCTTCACCTAGACAGTAATTTTTATGAGTTGGGTGTATATGTTCAGGATATGAAGGCTTGATATATGTAATTGATGGTTAGATCCTAGTCAAAAAGTGAGTGTATGGAATGTTGGACCAATGAGAGCTTGAGGGGGTAACTAGTTACACCGAAGAGGAATGAGAGGACTATCCCAACCCTAATGATGCATATCTATCTTTCCCCTTATATTTTATTTCTATTTCACCCACTATCATTAATTTTGAATTGATTTATTTTGCTGTTTGGAGGCGAAGAAGAAGAAGAAGCAGTAGCATAGGTGCTTGGGTCAATAATGTATGGGACCATAGGCACCCCCAATGGGGTAGCAGCTAAGTCTCTTGATCCTCCAGAACTATCTCCAGGTCAAAGGATGATTATAGAGGAAATGGTCGGATAATTTCCTCAACCATCACCTCAAGTGTTCGTTACCATGGGGACTAAAATGGGTCTATATATGTCTCAAAAGAGGAACCAATAGAGGGCATAAAATTTGGCCTGACATATGTCTTGTAGGGAGTCTTTGTGGTGTCATTTTATATCTTGAATTCTTGATGTAGTCTCTTGAACATACTTTTATTTTGTAGTGCCTATATCACTTTTCTCCCAGAAGGTATTTGGAATTGGTCCTTCAAGGATTGAGGGGGACACCCCTGGAGGAGGCACTAACTAGAGTCGAAGAATCCATCATCTTGATAGATGAAGTATAAAGATATGTGGATGTATCTTCCCACATTCATGTAGAGAGGGGAGAGGATCATGGTAATTTCATATTAACACCCTATGGTGTCATGTGTTGTTTATGACTTTCCTCTGCTCATGATATTTCATATCTATTTCCTGCACTAGAGGACCTTTCAATAGTCAATATCGGTCCCATTGTCACTCTGGAAGGGGTTGATAGGGATCACGGATGGTTTGATGAAGGTTTTGATGATGAACCTGACTCCATAGGTCTTGATGATGTTGTGACTAATAAGAATTCGGTAGATGGGATTGATGGTGGATCCAATTTGGGTCTTGAGGAAAACATCTTGGATACCCCTACTAGTAAGGATGTTGTAATACTTGACTTCATGTATCATAAAATGATGGACCTATTTAATTCTAACATTTATATCTCATGTTTCATCAAGGAGTTTGAGGATTTTAGTATGGAATTTGATAGATATGAGGTTTTATCATTCTTGTATTTTAAAAAAATAGTTGATATTATTTCATCTCATGTTTTACATCAAATCCCAACTTATGCAATTTTTTTAGCGGAGAACCTTACCAAGGCACTTCATGAATAAATCATACAATTCCACCATAATCCCATTACTGAGGGAGTGACGATTGAGAATACTGATGTGGGAGATTATTGAGATCCCCTAATCCCATTTTCCGAGGAAACTCATGAGGTTGATCCTTGTAAATATTTCCTTGCTCCAAGAACAGAGGCTAAGAGTACTGGGGATATTTAAATACCAACGGTTGATCTAACAATGTGTAAGTGTTACTAGCCACTTTACTTGATTAACTGCCTTTGTTGTCTATTAACCTCTTGATGTTTATGAGAGGTTTCACTTTCTATTCAGTTCCATTGACTTCGAAGATCGAGATTTATAGGGGGGGCTTCTATGCCAGCTTCACAAACATTGGTAGGTGAAAATGATGCTATTTCAGAGGAAAAAAACAAGGTGAATCATTAATTACACTAATCCTAGAATACATCTCTCACTCATAGAGAGACTTTGAGTTATACTTGGAGATACATGAGGATCTTCACACCATGCGCCACGTTTTCTGGAGGGACACCTAGAAGATAGTTGGGGAGACACCTCTTGAAGACCTACCATCATGACTTCATCAACTTCTATTAATGTTTTTAATGTTAGGATATGGATGATTTTATTACTGAGATATCCCTACTATATTGAAGTCAATTTTCCACCAAAGGGAAGAAGAGTGAAGATATTTATGGGATGAGGAATAATTGGTGGGACAATTTGAAAATAACAGGGCTGTCATTTCCCATGATGAGCTCATCCATACCAAGAAGGTGAAAGAGTATTAGGATCACATTAATGAAAAATATCTCTAAATGGTGCACCTTAAAGAAGAACTAAATGTCATATAGGAATAGGTAGTCTAACTCCATTGATCCTTGGTAATGGATTTAGCACAAATAAGAGATATTGTTCTTGAAGAGCAGAAGAAGCTCCATAATGCTGAAGAGGTTGTGGATACATAATCAGTCGGGCTCCAAGAAGCTATGGAAAATGATCTAGCTATAGTTCAACTTTTCAAAGATTACATTGAGGAAAAAATTAAAATTCGGTAGAGAGGCTCTAGTATGTGGAATTTACCCTATATTATGGAATATGAATGTAAAGGATTTTTAATTTCAATAACTTTTTCTTACATTTTTTTCCTCATTATAATCATAGTACAACATTGAAAATGACTCACTTAATTTAATGTCATCACATTAAAATTACAATAAAAAAGGTGGGGGAGCACTCTAATTTTTTCCTAATCTATGGGGCCTAATAAGCATAGTTCGACTATTTATAAGGTTATATAGACAACCTTAAAAACTTTGTGTCTTTTTTCCATTTACCTAATTTTTTTCCTAATCCTAAAATGGAGAAGACTTAGTTGGAAAGACATGGATTTTTATTAGTCCACCCTATACAGGTTTTCAGCCTAATAAGTTTTATGCCTTTTATCTTTTCATTTCTCAATTTGTTTGTTAAACTGAACAGAGTATATATTTATCAATTTGATACTCAACTTTTACCTAGATCCCCCTTTGTAATTTTTTAACTTGGTGAGTTTTATGTCTCTTTTTATGGTTAGTTTAAAGTTGTGAATGTTGGACTAATGTGACTAGTATTTTATGTTGAATATCTTTGACCATTATTTTTGGAACTTAGCATGACTTTCTGACCAAGAATATTATGATATTCTTCAGATACCTAATGGGAATTTTGATTCACAAATTTGTGATATCTGAATCTAAAACATGATATGACACAAGTATGTGAGTAATGTCCACAAACTGAATTTGAAAAGAGGTTTAGAGAACAATATTTTTAGGGATAATGGGAATATAGTTAGTCTCTCATGAGTATAAAATTACCACTGGTTGAAAACCCCATTTCATGGGTGACGATATGAAAATCCAATTGGGGCATGTTACAACATAGTCAAATAGTGATATCCTCTAGCTGACATGCCCTTTATGTGGGTGAATTGTGAAAATTTAACTAGGGAATGTTACATCATAATCATTCAAAGGAGTTCTCAAGAATTCTGACATTCTATTGGTGATGGATGAATAATGTTTATGGAGATTAAGATTTCTCAAAACCAAAATGGGTGGTTTACCTAGGGAAGATGTCTGAGAATGAAGGGAATATATTTATTGGAATTATCTATGAATGGGAGGATTCTTATATAGAAAGTTTCTTGTGTAAAGGAGGGTAAATTTTTTTTAAATGAACAATGTCAAGGGGAAGATCCCTTTTTGACAAGGGTAGAAGCACTGCTTAGTTTAATATCACGAAACATGGATATTGAACATACAGTTTAATGTCTTATAGTGAGTAATTTTTTTGAAGATTAATGCCTTCTGACTAGGATTTTATGTTATGAAATTTAATTTCATACATTGAAGACATTGGGAGGATATGATTTAATGTCTTTAGTTTTGACCAAAAGGTTAATAATTATCCCCTTTCATAGTAATATGTCTGGGAACATGCAATCATATTCTGGTATAATGGTGAACTTTTGTAAGCTATAATTTGGGTATCTTTGGATCTGAAGATTGGTGTGGGTAAAAGGGATTTTGGTGATAGAGGAGGTCTCTCTTAAGGACGAAATTACAGCTGGTTGAAAATCTCATTTTTTGGGAAAATTTATGAAAATCCAATTGGGGTGTGTTATATAATAGTCATATAACAACATCCATTGGCCAACAGACCCTAAAACATTATGGGAGACTTATGAAAAGTGAATTGGGGCATGTTACAGCATATTCAGGCAAAGGAGTTATCAATAATTCCAATATTCGATTGTTGATGGACAAAGGAAGTTTATGAAGATTAAAATTTCCTTGGACATAGATTTTGGTTTGTGGAAGTAAAGTACTTGAATATTAGAGGATCATTATAAGTGAAAATTACCCAATAATGAGGTAAAAGGGTTCCTATGTGGGTCTATCCCAAATGTGGGAAACATGATGCCTATAGTTTTAGGTCATATGACTAGGAACATAGCATTATAGAAATGATAGGTAATATGTGTCCTAGTGAACCAATGTTATTCCAGCATACTATGAACATGAGGGAAGAAACGATAAACCATGATCTTGGGGGTTCTCAAATTTGGAGAAATGATATGGGATAGATATTTTAGGGATGAATGTGGACCGAATTCGGATCTCAAGTTCAAATATAATTTCATCAAGGCTTACAGAGACAGAAGATGCTTCTCCTGATGATGAAATTACTACTGGTTGACAAACCTATTTTGTGGGTGACTTTATGTAAATCCAACTGGGGTATGTTACAACATATTCAAACAATGGTATCCTTTGGATAAAATACCCTTTATATGGGTGACTTATGAAAATCAAATTGGGACATGTTACAATATAGATAGGTAAAAGAGTCTTTAAGTATCATATATTTGATCACCAGTAGCTGGAGAAAGATTATAAAGATCCAAAAGTGTGTAAGAATATGAGTATGGAGTGTGGAAGTGATATGTATGAGCACAAAGGAAGTAATTGGACTGATATTGGTCATGAAGTGTAGATTTCCTTGAATAAAGAAGGGGAACATATATGTTTCCATGGTGTACCCCTAAATAAGGGAACCCAAATTAAGAGCTCCTACATAGATCATTATATGTAGGAGAGGGGGGAGTTTTCTTTACCTCATGGATGGGAATTGGAAAAAAGGTCTAGGAATCACTATGTATATCAATGGTATGAGAATCAAGCCATGTGTAGTTATTATAGAACCATGTTTTCTAAAGTCATGTGTCATGGACATTAGTTATGCAGTTTTATGTCATGTGGTATGGAGGAAGGTGACTCAACCTGACAAATAAACATTGAGGTTGGACCAAGGCATAATACTTGGGCATCACTATGTATCTTTTAGAGAAATAATCAATCCACATGTTGTTCTAGAAATAATTCCCTGCACTTATTTTATTCATGTATGGGGAAAAGGGGGGTTGAATATAGACTCACGCATGAGGTGAGAACCCACACTAGATTCCCTCATGTAGATCTGACTCATACATAAGAGAGTGGGGAAATTTCTTGTATTGTGTTGAAACTAGACTATGATTGAAGATCTAGATGTCTCTACATATCTCATTATAATGATAATCAATCCACATTTAGTTCTTGATTAATCCATGCATTTTAAAGACATGCAACAAAGACATATATTGGGACTTTTAAGGTCTTGCAGCCAGGACCATGATAAACCTAATGTAAATTGATATGCCTTACTTATATAGGGGATTATTTTACCAAAACATCTAATCCCACATGATCTGTGATTATTGTGGGAAACAAGTATTGATAAAGGTTTCTTCCACCATACAAGGGAAACACATTTGAAGGATAGGGGAATTTATGTTTTTTAGTGGCTATAACAAGATGTGAGATCTAGGTGACACTTTGTATCTCATTGAAATTGGAATCAAGTCATATATAATTTTGAAATCTCATATAGTTTAACATCATGCAATGAGGATTAAGATGGCCCAACATGAAATAGGTTAAATTTTGTGGTTGGGCCCAAGGAAATTTTGGTGTCACTATGTATCCTATGACATGAGAATCAATCCATGTGTAGTTCTTGGAAAGATCATGTAGTTTATCATCATGAAAAGATGACATTATATATTCACTTTAACATCTTTCAATAAATATGTGGGTCACCTGATGTGGAAAGGAATATTGTGGGTGGATTGGGGCACAGGAACCAGACATCACTTTGTATTATGTTAGCATAACAATCAACCCACACGTACTTCTTGATAATAGTTCCCCACAATAATCAGGTTTTGCAATAGTGAAAAGGGGACTTTGATGTTCTCAAAAATGATGATTGGGACCTGGATACAAGGTCGAGGAATCACTACATATCTCTTTAGAAAGATAATCAAGCCACATGTAGTTAGTGAAAGGATCATATAGTTTATCATCATGAAACGGGGATGTAAACCATGTAGTTTTATGTCATGTGGTAAGGATGTGATAATGTTGGATCTTATAACTATAAAGGGATCCCAAGTGCCTCTATAGATTTTAAATGATTTGAGTAGGGATTGTGCATGGGATTTTCATATCCTTTATTCCTCATGTATGTCCAAGAGGGCATCTCAACCTACCGAGGGGTTAGAGGAATATGATTGGGGTCTACACCTGAGATGGAGTCCCATATTTGTGGGACTATGAGGATTACCTAAGCTCATTGTATTTTAGGGGTTTCTTAATTTCAAATGATATGAACATTAACCATGTAGTTTAATTTCATGCGATAATGACAAATAGTGTCTTGTAGTTTTAGGTTATATGACTAGGAAATATATTGTGCAGTTTATCATCATGTGACAAGGAAGATGATGCCACAAAGTTTAATATCATGTAGCATGAATGTTGGGATTATTGATTAGTCAAAGTATTTCTTTCGAAACCGTGCATTGGTAGGGACCGTAACAAGATCCCCATCCATCAAAATCAAGGAATATGCTTCATTAGAGCAGAACTTGTGTATGAAGTAAGGTCCCTCCCACTTTGAATAAATATTTAGAGGATTCTTTCCCATTATCATTAGAGTTATAAGGATCAATAACAGTTCTCCTTTGAGGAATGAGTGGAGGTTAACCTTCTTATTAAAGGCTCACACTATCTGATTTTTATAGACCTCCAAATGATGCAAGGTGTGCAGCCTTCTCTCAACAATTCAATCCAATTAATCCAGTAATTTTTTGTATTTCTCATTCATGGTCATAGATGCAAATATGGGGTGATGTAAACTGGACCTCAATGGGATGGACTACTTCTATCCCATAAACAAGTGAAAACAGGGTTTACTGCATGGCGATATGGGTTGTGGTTAAGTAGGACCACATGGAATGCAAGAGTTTATCAGTCTAGGACTTCTTATTATTATCCAAAATATTTTGGAGTATATTTGATAGGGTCTTATTGAAGGCCTATATCTTTCCATTAGTCACTTCACGATAAAGGGATGAATGGTTGGATTTGATATTGTACTCCTGATACAACTTTTCCACCTTAGTAGAATATAATTTGGTGCCTTTTTTATTAGTATTGTATGAGGGACACCAAATCTGGTAATAATATTTTCTTTCATGAAGCTGAAAATGATTTTTCCTAACTTCTTTGAGGGGTATTTCCTTATCCCATTTTGAGAAGAAATCGATAGCAATTAATATGTATTTGAACTGCTTGGTTGTGGCTATAGGGTATATCCCCACAACATTAGTTCCCCATATAAAAAATGTATAGGAGTATATGGATGTATGTAGAAATTATGGGGGTTTATTAATGGAGTTTTCATACACTTGGTAGGAATGGAATTTCTTGGTGAATTCTGTGAAATCTTGTGTCATTGAAGGCCATAAATATCCAAGCCTTCAGTTTTTTTCATAAAACCTGTATCCTAATTGGTGGGAACCATAGAATCCCATGTGTACTTCTTTCATGACAACAGTAGTCTCTTATCCATTTATACATTTTATAAGGACTCCACAAAATCCTCGTTTATAGAAGGCTTACTGGTGATTTGGGCCATTATAAAGAGTGAAGTTGGTTTCTCGCCACTGGGTTTTCTCTTTCTTAGCTCTATCCAATAGAAGTACTCCATTATGAAGGTAGTTCATGATGGGTATCATCCACCAAGTGGTAGGGCCAAATGGTTCTGTGATAGGGATAATTTCTTTGATCTCTTCCATTCCAACTTGAACAAAATATGAGACCATTCAGCGATGTGCAATGATGATGATCATTTCATCCTGATTTGAATCTACCAAAGTTGTAGCTGCATTTACAAATGCATCTTCCTAGATATTCTGTGATTGTGGAACATGATTCAATATTGGTTTTGAGGGGAAATCTTCTATTAAAAATTTTACATAGTCAATTAGGAGTATTATCTCTTATTTTATTATGGAATAATCCTTGTTGATCTATTTGATTACCAACTCTGAATCGTCTTTCACCTCTAGGTGGTTCACTGGTATTTGGAGCTCCAGTTCTAAGCCTGTAATGAGGGCTTGATATTCAGCCACATTTTTTGTTTATCCTTCTGAAAACATGATGGATTAAGGAAATATGTCATTTTCTAGAGATATGAACATGATCCCTAACCCAAATTTGTAAATCTTAGTGTCTTATAATCTATTCTCATTGGGCTTCTAGAGGTTCCATAAAAATATATTTCTCACATTTGGGGGATGTCTTGAATAGAAAAGATCTATCTATTTGTAAATTTAGTATTTAATGACCTCATTTCTGAAGATGGGTGTTCTATGAGAAAATATGCCAAAGTCTTGCCTTTAACCTCTTTTTGAGGCACAAAATGTATATCAAACTACTGCAAGATAATCACCCACCATGACAAACTCCCTGTCAACATAGGAAGACTGAGTATGTATTTGAGTGGGTTATTGTGAAAGACCAAATGGACCTCATGGTGCTCTAAGTAGTTCCCTGGTTTTTGAACCATGAAGATAAAATTTGGGAGGCTATTCTCGACACCCGAATAACGATTATTAGTGTCGATCATGGTTTGAATGAGATAATAAACGTTTTTTTCATTCCTGGAATTTTTATTTTTCATGAGTAAGGTTCCTAGTGATTTCTACATGGTTTTCACATATATAATGAGTGGATTTTTCTCAAAAGGTGGTATTAATACTTGTGGACTCCAGAGATATTTCTTGAAACTGTTGAATGCTTCCCAAGAGTCATCAGTCTACTGATACGTGACCACTTTCTTCATTAATTTGGGGACTATAAAATATTTGCCTTATATTTTAGATATAAATCACCGAATGTAGGCCAAGTTACCTTGAATTCCTCTCAACTATTTAAGATTTCAAGTAGGCACCATGATAACGATACCCTTTTTCTTTTTAGGGTCGACTTCGATTTCATGATGGAGTTTGATGAATTCAAGAAACTTTCTTGAGGTTACCCTAAAAGCACATGTTAAGGGGTTCATTTTTAGGCTATTCTATCATAGATTGTAGAAGACGATATCAAGATCATCTAGGTAGTTAGAATTTTTTCAAGACTTAACCACTAGATTGTTAATGTAGCATTCGACAGACTTCCTCAAGAAGGGTTTGAAGATACAATGCATGGAATGTTGGTATGTGGAATTAGTGTTCTTCAATCCAAAGGGAATTACCTGATAGAATAATACTCATTGGGGGCCCATAAGGCAGTGTATTCTTCATCTTCTAGAGCCATATAAATTTGGTTGTACTTGGAATAGCCATCCATGAAGGAGATCTCTTGATAACCAGTCATCACATTAATCAGTATATCTATGATCAAAACCAGGAAGTTATCTTTCCGACAGTTTTGGTTGAGATATCTAAAGTTGATTAAAACCCTAATTTTTCAATTTTTATTCTTTATTAGGATGATATTGGATAGTCATTTTGGATATTGAACTTCCCGGATGAAGTTGTCCTTGATGAGTTTGTTCACTTCAGCCTCAATTTTGGAGGTGTGAGATGGGTGTATCCTTCTAGATACCTATTTGTATCCTCTGTGGTCATCTAGTAAGGCCAAGTGGTGGGTGGCCACCTCGAGAACAATTCCTAGCATCTCTGTGTAATTCTAGAAGAAAACATCCTGGTGTTTCCTTAGGAAGGAGTTATATTCCTCTTGTTCTTTGTAAGTTATGGAAGCACTGATCAAAGTGGGTCATAGATCTTCTTTATGGGCCCAAATTTATTTCCTTAAGATTTTCAATAGTGGTGGAGACACCTTTATAAAATTGTTTAGGGGAATCCCTAAGGTATTATTCCTCTTCCTATCTATCATTATTTACCTCTTCTTCCTCTATCTTGTAATTAGATGATGAATCAAGTTTCTCATAGTTAGGGGAGGAGTCGACATTTGGACATTTAGAAGACAAAGTAACTAATTATGGCACAATTTATGGCATGAGGACTTTTTAGGGATCTGAAGGGGAGATGAGGGATTGAGAATGATTTTCTTTGTCCCATTTTCATGACAAATTCTTCTATCCTAGTGTATGAAACTGAATTTTTTTGAATATTTGGGGATGGAATGAAGATATTTTCATCTGGGATTTCATTACTAATCAGAGAGTTAACAACTTATCTAGTATTTTTTGGTTTAGTTTTCATGAAATATATCACTAAGTTTCTAGATGTGTGATTTAATTCAGACCAACCTATTTGATTTGGTTGATGGGAATCAAATACTCTGTATTGATCCACATGAAAGGATTAGCCGAAATCATCTCTATACCATTCAAGTCATTGATTTGAGTGACATCTTCAGTCATGGACTATTTACATTTCCTATGGTATAATCCTACATCAATTTACTATGATTCACAGGATTTAAATGGGGTTGTTCCATCTTGAAATTTTCTAATTTGACCATTGATATAATATTTGAGGCATTGGGGGCATGAAGAGGGGATATTTGCATGCTGATGTATCCAAGGTCTTCCTAGAAGAACATTAAGGATGTATCTTATTGAATAACCTTGAATTTTGAGTTAGACACGAGATCCTTGAACTGAGTCTTGAGTTTGATTTCACCAAGATGTTTTTATCATTATTTTTGTAACCTTGTAACATTAAAGTAGAGGGGGAAAGTGAGATTCTTCAAAACCTAGTTAACAAAGTGTTTAGATTGGAATGATGTTGGCTTCTAATCCATTATCGATGAAGGATCACCAAATATCAATTTCATTTATCATTCCATATATATATATATAATGGTCTAACATGTCCTTGTATAATATCATCCATATCCTCATCTATGAAATAGATTATCATGTTCCATTCAGTAGGATCATTCCCTACAGGATATACTTCGAAAGAAGTAACTTATACTTCAAATTCTTAAGGGCTTGAAAAGGCCTCTATGAGTGATTCTTGGTGGTCTTTTGATAGTCTCAATGCATCCAGGATTGAAAAGTTGGCCATTACTAGGGATAATTTCTTCAAAATATCATACTTAGGGTCTAAAGTTCTATAATTCCTAGCTTGGGGATTCTCTTTAAAAGGTATTTTGGAACTAAAGTTCTTTATGTGGATTGGTCAACCCTTGTAATAGGATCTGAAGGTGCTTCTTCTCTCGGTGAATTAGGTTGAATAAATTTATCTTTATTCTGAGGCTGATTAGGTGATGAATTATCCTTTGGCCTATCTTCTAGGACAATCATGTAAGGGAATAACCTGTAATGTGTGGATAAAATTCCTTTCTCTTGTTGAGCTCGCTGGAGGTATCACCTATGAGTTTCGATTGTGCAGACAGTTCGAGCAGGGATGCAGTTAGAGTGGTGACTCCTGGAATGAACGCATCTTCCCATGTATCCTTGAATCTGATGAACTACTATAAAAATATCCTATAAAAATGGTTTAGAGGTCCATTTCTTTATTTTATGTTGTTATATACCTTTCCCAACGGTCTTCCAAACCGTTGGGATGGGTAAATTAAAAATATCTGCAGCTGAGTTTTGAACCCACGACATCCACCTTATATATCAAAGACCTAACCACTATGATACAATTATATTTGTGAATATATTTGCAAATATATATATATATATAATTTCTATAATGATTTATTTGATGATATATTAAAAAAATCATAAAAAAGGGTACTTATCCCAAAAGTTATCAAAATCATTGGGATAGGTACCATTATTTTTGGATCTATCCCAACGGTTTTACAAAACCATTGGGATAGCCTTAACCTATCCCAATGATTTTGAAGAACTGTTGGTATAGGGATACTTTTTTGTCTATCCCGATTGTTTTAAAAATCCTTTGGGATAGCCTTACCCTATCCTAATGGTTTTGAAGAACCATTTGGATAGGGATTCTTTTTTATCTATCCCAATAGTTTTACAAAACCATTAGGATATATTTACCCTAGTCCAACGGTTTTGAAGAATAATTCGGATAGGTTCATTGGTATAGGTATGATTTCTAGTAGTGATGGCCTCTTCCTCTAGTTTCCCAATCAATTATAGGTAATTTGGGTTCATAATCACACTAATAATATAAGAAGGGATCCATTAGGTGAATATCATTAATGAAGCCAAAGATCAACTCCTCGTTTGATGAAGATTCCATCTGGTAGGTTGACTCATGTTGTACCATTTAGCGGGCCAGTGCTCGTGGTTCTAGGACTGTAGGCATGAAGTGTACTAAAATAAAATTCATCTTTGGCCTTAGAACAAGCTCATATTCATGTTTTTTCTTATTTATATTTTTTTCATGTCATTTATAGGAAGACTGGATTTTAGAGGACTGATATGGTGATGGAGTCAACTGTGTTGTAGAGAAAGTGACTAGGGTCATAGTCGGATGTTGCAACTATTTTTGGAGGATAACTTGATTTTGGTTGATCATTTTTTTGACCATATAGTCATTGAACTTCTGTGTACCCTTTTTGTTAACTTCCTACCATTCATTCTCCTCCTATAGATCAATGGCATAAAAACATTCTAGTTGTGCAGAAGGCTTTCCCAGACTCACTTTCGTGGGGTCCACCATATTCTGAAGGATGTATTTGAAAAAGAAACATTCCTATATGTTGTACCACAATTCTCAATGGAAGGGGAAATAGTTAGGGTGATCTTCATCATCATCTCAGCTATGCTTCTGGGTCTTTGGAAACATCATCAAGTTATTATCAAATACCGAGATAAAGTAGTCAGGGACTTAGTCATTTTGGAAAGAATAGACCTTGTTTTTTATCTCCTTGAACTGTTTTCACCTCTTCACTCTTTGATCATCCTAATGAGGTGGGAATTGTTATTGTAACTTATGAGGGAGAATTGTATGATATGGTTCAAGATTTGGACTGGGAGTGGGTACATGTTTTATCTTAAGTGTTATGGTAGCAACATCTTCTTTCCTCAATCTCTTTTCTTATGTTTCTTAAATTACTCTAGAATTAGTTTTGTTCTATGTGATGGAGAATTCCACTCTTTGAGAAATCACAAAACGTTCCCAAAACTGTCCGGTGTATTTCACAAAGATTAGTGGTGTGTGAAAATCATCTTGAAAATTTGCTATACAGATGGGAAACAAGTCTAATTTAGGAATCTATAGGTTTAAGAGTATTTCAATCCTTTCTAGTGAGAAATTAAATCTAAGACCCTTTCATTCTCTCAAAGTTTTTTGTTTGATAGGTCGATGACTATTTTATTCTGCAATTTTAAGCTAAATTGGAAGATAAACTTTTGACAGAGGTCTTCCCACCACATAATTGATCGAGATGGAAATATGGTGTACCATACAAAGGATGGTACCTGTAGTGATTTCGTGAAGTACCTGAGTTTCACTGTATCCTTTTATTCAGGGGTCCCCATCATGGGATCACATCGGGAGATAAAATGCGTCAAATTCTACTCTAGGTCTCCCAATATATAAAAAATTGGAAATGTAGGTTTCTCAAAGTTCTGCGGGGGAAGATTTGGATCTACCCATTCATGGTAAGGATTATTTTATGGTTATAATGGTGCATGTTGTTCCTCTATGGATTCCAATCGATCTGTTAGTTTCTCAATAGTGTTCATGATCCCTCAAGGAATTTCTAGATGAGAAGGAGCTTGAATAGGGGTATAAAAAGGTAGGACCATTTGTGTTAGCATTGTTCGTATCTTTGGTGTGTAGCCTATAGGTGAAAATTTTTAAGGATACGTTTGGCCATGTTCTGGATATGCACCAAATGGAGGGAACTCTCAATGTACTATTTTATGGTCAAACTATATTGGTTGTTGGTACACCACATTGAGAATATGTTCTATATCCACTTCATTCACTACATCAAACCCTCTTTTCTGAGGTACATCTGTTGGGAGTTCAAGTTGATGATCTTCCTTCAGAACATATCTAGCAGGAATGATGCCTCAGAGTAGTTATGCATTGAGTATCCTCAATTCTTTCATCTCTTACTCTTGTTGAGAAAATAGTTTCCCAAGTGTGAGGGGTCCAACCCTTTTAGGGAGTATGTGAGTCACAAAAATACCTTTTACCATTCATTTTTTGGGTTTTCTATGAGGATTTAGTGGTAGAATGATTGAGGGAACACCCTGATTCAAGGAGAGCATCTGGTTCTGGGTACGAACACCTCCTTCAATAATTTTTGTGTGGACCAAATTACAAACCAAAATTTCCTCATTTTTCTCCTCTACCTCCTCCGTACAGACCTCGTGTTCTGCAGGATCTCTAGGGAGGCGTTAATGATGTTTACTAATGCATAATGCATCGTATACATTTCATCAGTGTCTTTGTAAGATTGTTTTTTTCTATTCCCCACACAAGGCCTTGTTATATCCTTCGTTAATTCTCTAGGAGGATCTTGGTGGATGGTAATATAAAGTTAATATCTAGAAAGTTCAGTTGTGAACATTACTAATGAATATATAGAATCACAGGATGGGATGAACTAAAAGGATTCATTCTGTGGAATTCCCCCTAATCAAGAGAAAACTGAATTCTACTGAGAAGGAGGTTTATATGGTAAAAATTATGACATCCCTAAGGGTTATGGATATTATTGATACACTTTCACAACTCTTCATGCATGGTTTTATGACCTCAAGGGTTCTATTAAAAAATCCATCAACCCTACGGGCTGGGGTTTATTCTGGATTTTTGAGGCTACTACTGTCATGACTACCTTTCTGATTTTATGGAGTTTATTTTGAACATGGGATGAGTGCATCATTTGGTATGCACCGGGATCACCCTTTTCTAAAGATCATTCCTCTATTTTTAAATTTTCTCTATCTGAAGAATGACTTACCTTAAGCGGGAGGCTTGCTCGATAATTTCCTATACTTGACACAAAATCATTTCAATAGAATTATCTCTTCTGGTCTAAAATCATTTAGAGACAGTCAAGGCCTATTTTTATTGATAATATCATTAGTTATGAAAATAAAACTTTTTTTGAAGCCAAACTAAATCTTGGATAATGTATGATACCAACTTTGGTGGGATATGCTGGTTGGGGAGCACGGTGAAATGTAATTCTATGTGTTCATCTCACAATCTAATATGAACACTAGATAGGGTATCTGTGATTAGTTATCACAATATTTTTAAGGTTTTTAGGCATGTGATTTGAAGGGACCCTTACTATTTTCTGAATTTTGGATGTTGTGTAGCTAGGAGAGTCGTTAAGTCAATTTGGAATTTCATCTATTCTATTACCTTGACATGATTTCGATACCCATCGTGGGTTAATATTTTTTCACACAAGTGACAAAGAGTGTTCCATATATTGAGGCAGATTTGATACACACAATATTTTGAAAATACCTCTGTAATGTTGTATTGAGTAGTAGTTAAAGGCTAGAATGTGGAAGGTACATCATCTTTAGACAGATGCTTCCTCATGTTTAACATGACTTCTTCATCTTTTTCCATAGGTTCCTCGACCTGGTCCAACCAAAGTAGATTATTCCCTACTACTTTATCATAATCAGTGATATTGGTGGGGACTTACTCTATTACATTGTAAGATGGAATATCCAAGGGTGTTTTAGAGAGTGCCTATTGCCTTGGGTTGTCTTCCAGTTAAGAAAGTATTTCACTTTTCCATGATAAGAAATTAGGCATTGCTGGACCTATTTTCCTGATTTCCTTAGGGTAGGAGGGTTTACTTATCACTACATCGCTAAGGGGAAGACCCTTATGACAAAGTTAAACACTACTATGGAGATAACTTTCACTGTAAAGGCTATCATGGTGAGGACTACCATGATAGATTATAACAAGGGGAAGACCCTATTTCACTTTGATCATCTCACCATGTGGAGGGATAACATGGATCTCATTGGGAGATGGGATCTAAAGATCCATCAGATTATTGACATGAATTAATCCTTCATGGTGAAGTGTTGGGGGAGGACCTTCGAAACTGTTGCTACTGCTCCTGTAATTTAGTAACGGGAGAGTGGGATCTTGAGCTACCAAAAATAAATGTCTGAGGGATTCAAGAACTTCTACATTAATTAAATTGAGATTGTAGATTAGATGTTCATTTTCTAGTTATCTCTGATGAGGATTATTTTTGGATTCCTTATTGTGAGTGACAGGGGCCACTTGCTATGGAAAGTGGTTTTTGGGTACGAAATCTTTCTTGACTAGCTCTCATGTTGCTGCTGAAATTTACCAAAAGGCTTCTGTAAATTTGATAGGGGCTTGTTCCTACCTTATAATGGTCATTAGAGTAGGATTATTACCTCCTATTGCAATGAGTGTATGTTCCTAATCAATTCATCTATATATTTTGGGGGATTTTTCCCATGACCCTCCTAGACGGGAGAAGATGTATGTGTCTGCTCCAAGGTGACATGCTGATGAGCCTCCCTACTTGTGGTGATAGGGATATGTTTCCATCCCTCTGTCACAATTTTTGTCATCATTATGATGTATGAGAAGTTCTATAGGATATGGGAAAGGATTTTCTTCTACCCTTTCACAATTTCGAGGATATGCTTGGTGACTTCAGTGACTAGAATAGAGATATATTCCCATTCCACATCTGAATCAGGTATATGTTCCTATTAATATCCTTCATTTCCTACTAGTGGATATAGATAGTACCTAGGTGTGAGGGTAGAGAGTTGGGTCTTCCCTCTATTCTTCATTGGGACATTCCAACTAAATTTCCTATGTGCTTCTAGATAAGGCTACTGGCATGCTTGATAAGTGTAAGTAGGTGTGTGTGCCTGATCATGGTATACTTCCAAATTTGATCGATGGTCTTGTTCATATGTTGTTAGAAAAATCTTATAGAAGGCTTGGTTGGTTTAGGAAGGTGTATGTTCCTAATCACTTTGTGCCTCTAGATTTCAATGGCGGACTTCCTTGGATGCTTTCAGGTGAGTATGTTGGATGGATTAATTAGGTTGGGTGGGTGTATATACCCGCTCATATTTTTCACCCAAATCTTACTGGTGGGATTCTCCATAGGGGAAATATGTGTGTCCCTAATCCATGTTGATCATTTTTCCCCTGGTGGTCCATATTGCATGCCCGGGTCCGGATGACCTAGGCAGGGAAAATGAGGATGGCACCCTCATTATGCTTAGGGTTCACTGCTGCATGACATTGGTGGCAGTGACTTCAAAAAGGAACCCTTTATAAGGACCCCTATGTCTTCTAGGTGAGGCCTTCTATGGCCACTTGATCCACCTCCCTAAGATAAGATTGGGATTGGTTGTTTATTCTGGTTATAATCTCTTAAAATGGTTAAATATGATGGTTGGTGTTGTCTTCTTCTTGACTATCATTCACCGCTGAATGGATGATCGGTGGGGCATTACAAGTTAGAGGGCCTGTCGGGAAGCCTATAGGGTCGGGATGGTACCGTTCTAATGATACTCCCAGACCAGTGAATTCAAGACCCAATGTTGAAGATGTTGGGTTAGTGACAATGTCCTCTGCTTGGATGAAGACACAACCTAAATGGTAGATGGGGAATATATCTATAAGAGTTTTTATGATGTCATTTGGATTTAAGGGAGATCATGTTTAATGTTCTTGGAATTTAGGTGAAAAAAACAAACAAAAAAACCCTATCAAAGTAGATTCTCATTAAATAAACACATGCATAGTTTATTTTCTTACTTGGACCTCTTTTTACATTAATCATTAAAGGGTCTTAACAGGTGGATGACACCATCATCTTTATTAAGGATTCATGTCCAGTTCACCATTTTTGTTTCTGATAAAAATATTATAAAGCACGATGGTTGATTTTAGGGGGTTTATTTTCACAAAATCGCTCACATTGGGCTCACTATTTTTGAATAGCTTCTAATGGGATTTGTTTGAGGATACAGAAACACCCAATGGTTCTATATCCTTCGTGACTCGTGGACCTACTTTCCAAAGGCAGGTTCCCATTTGGACACTGACCAAACAATACTTAATAACTCACATTTGTCGAGATGATGGGAGGTTGGGTTCATCATTCCTTTTTGAGGGGAATTATTTCCCACTATGGTACTCCCTTATAGATTTAAGATATGTTCATTAATCCTTCATTTAATCCCAAATATGACATGGTCCACCCTTGAATTAATAATAAATTATTAGCACGTATGGAATATAGAATCATCTGTATGTATCTGAGGTTCTTCATAAATGGATATATCTATATGTATCTAAGGTTATCCATTAATGGTACCCTCTTATATAATGACCAGATATTCATTTTTCATCTTATTATTATTCTATTTTTGAACCACATAGTGGGGTTCTCTAGAGTGAATCATCATATAGGGATATGGGATTTGTTTCAATATCGGGATTAGACCCATGATATGGGATTCCTATATATATTTGTGAGATGAATCAAAACCCATGTAGTTTGGTGTCACTTAATAGGACACATCATACCTTTTAGAGTCTTGTGATAAGGACCAAAACATGTAGTTTAACTTCATGTGGTAAGGAAATCTAGAATAAAGATTCCTAGTCAAAGTTTATTGTGGGACTTATGTTGAATTAGCCAAGAGAACCTAGAAGGGATATGGATTCCGATGATAAATAATACTCTAATTGGAATGTTTCCCATAGAGAATAGGGTTGATTTGGGGTGATAGATTTGGACCTTAGGCAGGATTCCTATATATCCCATTTGGATGGGGATCATAGTAAATGTAGTTCATTTTATGAGGACATATGCCTATAAAGGCCCTCAAAATATTTTTCTCATAGGGGAGTATGGACCTTTGAGAGTATTTGATTGGGGAATACTTATAAGGAGGATGCCCTGGTGATTTGAGATATTTTTTAGGGATTAATCCAAAGGAGGATGCCCTTTGGATGAGTATGGTGATATGGTTGGGGCTTACTTCTAAGGAGTATTCTCTTTAGATGGTTATGATTAGGGTTTATATCAAATAATAATCCCATTTGTGAAATTTTTGGGATTACACTTATAATTACACCCTTTGGATGGTTGTGATTGGGGCTTCTACTGAATAGGAAGCCCATTTTTGAATGCTTGGGGATTAAACATAGAATTATGCCATTTGGATTGGGATTATGCAGTTGTCATGATCATCACTGGCCTCCAAGAACACGTGATTCATTCTCACTGTGAGAAACAAGAGCAAATGATGGATTTAAGAAATCACAAGATTTTATTTTCCCTAATTTTGGATACATGGCCTTGAGGACCCATTCCTATGTTGTCCTTATAAAGGAAGGTGAGATAGAGATCTGAAAGAATATTATCTTCCAAAACATTCATCTGACCATGCATATTCCATGACCATGGCCTACATCTAAGCCCACATGAGTCATAATTTAATGTAAGAAACAAGATGAAGTCAAAGATTTGGAAAACCACATGATTCTCCTTCCACTGGCGGAAAAGGCCAGGTCAATGGCACATCCCTCCTTTCATTGTACCCTAGACCCATAGGGAGAGACAAAGGACTTTAATGTGACTATCTCCCCTCTTATTTTGGTAACCAGGATAGTCACTTTTAGAGATATATCTAGTTACAGACCAAGGGTATAGAGATGGAGGAAGGAATGAAGTAAGAGGGGTCCTGTAAGAAAGTCTATGGGATTAATCCAGGGGGTCCCTAAAATTGGTTCCAGGGGAGGAGAGAAGGATCTCATTCCTTGTTTCCCTACCTGGAATTTAAGGTCTCTGGTCTCAGAGAAGATGAGGTAAGGGAAATTCCCTAGCCCTCATATCCAATATTGGTAAGTCCCTTTCACCACATCTAGGGTTTGGGTCCTCATAACCAAAGGAATTCATACTCACCTTCACCCTGAGGATACTACCCATCAGGTAGGATAAGTGCGGGAAAACTTTTACTAAATAAATCCATACCCAAATGGGAGACACACTAGTGTGTCTCTTATCATAGTTTTGAAAGTCTAGAGTGTTGGACTCCTCATGTGTTAATCATGTTTTAATGATCATAAATCTCATTATTGTTAATTAATCTTGATCTACATTGAACATCTTCTTAATTCTCTTCAATCTCAATAATAGCTACACATCATGTTTTTATAATAACAAATCTTATGGATGTTAATTACTCTCTTTATTATTTACAAGTCTTATGCATAATCACAAATCTCACATATATTATGTAACACCCGAGACTTTTATGTGAAATATTTTGTTTTTATGTTATATAAATCATCAAAGGAATCTTTCACTACACACAACACTAGCTTGACTTGCTTTACACGCAACCGCGACCTTCCTTGATAGCTTGAGTCGTACACAATACCGAGTTTCACTAAACAATGATATGCTATTAAAATATTATTAAAACTAGCCTTTATGAATAGTAATAAACACTTTTTAAAATTTTATAAATTTTATTTTTTAAAATGTACTTCATTTTTGGATTCAGAATATCGAAATTAGCCTAGGGTGAAATTTTGGTATTTTTCTGAAAACTTTCAATTTTTGATGAATAGAGAAACCACTAAGTGGTAGTTAAAAAAACTGAATTCTTCATAAAACTTAATTTTACAGCTTCTGTGAATGGAATTTCGAAAATCTGAGAGACACGGTTAATATCAAGGACTAAAATGTGGTTCAATGAGATGAAAATAATTTTTGGTGAATAGTAACTTTTTACTTTTTTTACCACGGTTAAAAGTAAATAGGGTAATTAAGGGTAAAAATGATATTATTATTACCCTAACACATGTCCTAATTATATTGGACAAGTGTAATTCTACCCAAAACAACCTTAGGAATAAAATATGACCATTTAGGCCCACTTGGATTAGATTAGGACATTTATTATTAATTTATTTAAAGAAGGGTTAAAATAGTTAAAATCAAAGTTTAATAAGTAAATAATTTTTAATATGGGGTTATACATAAGATAAATTCTAATATAAATATTAATTAGAAATATAAAACGATTTCCTACATAATGGTATTTTATTTGTAATTTTTAGACATTAAATAAGTTAATTTATTTATGACACAATGATGATGTAGTAATTATCTTATTAATGAAATATTGACATAATTGATGTTATAAATACCCAAATAAATGTAATTTGAGACTTTTTATGAATTACACTAATTTTATAGGTTAATATGACATGTTATTATTAATTTAAGTAACTTGGTTCGAACTAATAATTCTTATATGATTTTCACAAAAATCAATTACTAAATAATGTCAAAATTGACATAAAATAGTTTTTAAAACAAATATTATATTAGTAATTGTTATTTTATTCCTAAAAATCTATGTTTCGGCCAAATGACTTATATAAGGTTCTATATATTAATAATAAACAACTTGGGGTTCTTTTGGCTGCTTATAGTAAGTTTATTAACCTTATAGTATAAGAACACAAGAAGACACGGTAAAAGTAAAATTATTTAACTTAATGTTAAATCTAAATGATAAGGTTAAAATAGGAACCTAAACTTGTCTAAATTATATTGGATGAGAGGATTTATACCCATCCCCACCTTATCTTTGAAATAAATCAATTTGGACCTATTTAAAACCGATCTTGACTTTATAATAAAATAATATTTTTAGTTATTCCAAAGGTGCCCCTCTCCTCCCTTATAAAAGGGCACCTCCTCCCCCTCTTCCTCACACCACTTTGAGCCTTCAAGCTCGGAAAACCCCTGAAAATTTATCCTCTCAACTTACCTATAAACATCCTAGAGGTTCTGGTCTTCTTCAAATATCTATTTTAGTGCCCTAAAAGGAGGTCTCAAAGAAGCACTTCAAAGAAGAGGTAATGTCTGTTACCGATTCTTTCATCTTTATTTCTTCTTCCACTTCTTATTCTTTAGTTGTTTCATTATGAAGTAATAACATCAGTATCACTCATATAATGATATGTTATTATAAGTATGAAACAACCCTATTTCACCATCTATCCATCCTATGGAAAAAGAAATCACCGCGCGTGCGTACGTACGGAATACCATCTCCACGCTGTGGTGTAATCTATTTTCCACCACCACCTTACTTGGATGGGTATAATGGTGTAAATAATGACTATATATGACTATTATAAAGTTATATTGATTCTGAAATAGTATACATACACTTCAATACAATTCCACGATCATAGGAACGATATCATCACTCGTGCGTACGTACGGAATACCGTCTCCACGATGTGATGCGTCTCGTTCTACATGATCTTCATTTCATAATGATTATATAAATGAATTGAATGAATTAATATGATATATATAACACTAATAACATTCTGGAAATGAGGTATCTATAACCTACAGAGAATAATAATAATTTATTCGACAAAACACGCATAAGAACAAAAAGTAATAAACACCCGAATAACAAGTAGTAATGAAATATTACTAATAAAAAGCTAAGAATATGACAATATATGATATCATAACAATAAGTATGATTCTGTAATAAGTCAATAACATTATTTTAATCATTATACAAGAGGTTCGGACACTTACGAAGAAAATCGGACCTAAGGTAAGGGAAATATCACAATCTCATTTTTATCCGAGATTGTTTATACTTTGGTATTTACTGGGGTGTATTTTATCATCCACATCAATGTTTCCTCAATATATAATATTTATATCCTTCTACAATAGTTTATATCCAATTTTACCCTTCGGTGAGTTTTTTGTAAAAGATATGAAAGGAATCATTTGTCGTTTTTCGTACGAGGTACTTTTTGACTTTTCCGACAAAAGTACGAGAAGAATGTTTTATTTTAACTTATACGGCATGAATGGATTTTAAAAAAAAAATTACAAGAATCTTCCCTTACAAGTTTTAAAGTTTATTTTTAATCAACTTCTTTTATTTTAAAATTGTTTGACATGTTAAGAAAGGAAAAAAAAATTTGAAGTAGAAAGGATATTTTCCTCAAGAATGGAGTTCAAGTGTTTTACCAAATTTATTTTCCATCTAAGATAATATAGGGTTATGTTTATATCCCTATTATTACATTGATTTGATTATGTTGTGATGTAATTATTTTTATGAATTCCTTTATCTTATATGAATTGTTTTATGATGTCATGATGTTTAAGAATCCCATTTTTATTACATGGGTTATGCTATGATGTGTGGTTTGTGATTTTGTGGCACACATAAGAATGGTATCATTATGAGATGGGTGGTACCTATATCTCCCTCCAATGCATTGGGTAAAGATTTTATATCTCATGAGATAGACATGGCTGGAACGGTAGGTTATACCGGTTCAGTGAAAACAGGACTGAAACGGGGAGTGAAATCGGTTCAGAAATGGACTTTGTCCACTAAGATAGTCTTGGAAATGAGTCTTGACTAATAATAAATGATTCTCTATGATTATGTGTGTATGCCACAATGTTTCATGTTTTAAGTTATGATTATTGGGATTCCATTTCGCTACTATGATTTATCCCATGTCATGAAATTATGATCTATTTTGCAGGTTAAGATTTCCAAAAGTTATGTTCTTATGAATATGATGTGATTGATATTTCTTTTGTTTACCCTTACTGAGCATTTGAGCTCACCCTTTTGTATGTTTTATTTCCCCAGGTCAGGAAGAAGGTTATTAAGTAGGATATGCCAAAAAGGGACTCTAGATATAATGAAATAAGTGGGAGGCAAAGTTGATGCTTTATGAACCAGTTGTTTATGTTTCCCAGTTTCTAAAGACACTATACCTATACGGTCCTTTTTTGGTTTTGTTATATGTTGTAATAAGTATGATTCAATTTTGAATTATTAACAATGTATGTAAAGTATGGGTCGTTATAGTTGGTATCAGAGGAAAGGTATAGTCAACCTTTGAAAACTAGGATGTGAAAGCCTTAGTAAGAACCCTAAGGATAATTCTAAGCATATAACACAATCTTAGTGTTTTAGAAATGACCATGAATAACCTAGGATAAGACCTTAAGTGTGAAATTTTATTCTTGATTATGTGGTTTTCCTATTATAATTAGTGTTGATCACACTATTCTTCTTGGTTTTAGTCAATGGCTGGAACCCGAAGGAACCGTGTTAATGCGGAATGCGACGGGAAATGCAATGATTATCCCCCTGAGAAACCAAACGTTATGGGAGGTGGAATGCAAAATCTTGTAGCCATGCTCACACAACTTTCTCAAGCTATGAATCATACTGGACTTCCAAATGAGCAAAGGAAGGAGAAACATTCTGTTGAATCCTTCACGAGGCAGCGTCCACCTTCTTTCAGCGGGTCTATTGATCCATTAGTTGCTGAACAATGGATCAGTACTACTGAAAAGATATTTTCAGTTCTTCAATGTTCTGAGCATGATGAAGTCATCTTAGCAGTGTATCATTTGGAAGGTGATGCTGATCAATGGTGGAATTTTATTAAGAATACGAGGCAAAGGGATGAAATTGAGTCCATAGAATGGGACGAGTTCAAGAACTTATTTTTCAATAAGTACTTCCCTCGTATTCTCCGAACAAAGATGGAGAAAGAGTTTCTTGAACAGAAGCAAAAGGATGATGAATCTGTTGGTACCTATGAAGCAAAATTTACAAGACTTGCAAGGTACACTTCTGGTATTATTATCCAACCTGAGAGTAAGATCGATCGATTCTTTAGTGGCTTAAAACCAAGTCTTCGAAGGGCGTTAGCCATAAGGGACTTCAATAGCTACGAGTAAATCGTTCGATGTGCTCTCAAAGTCGAGATTGAGTTTGGATTAACCAATCAATCATATGGGTTTGATAAGAAGAGGAAAATGGAATTCAAAGGAAAATCTAAAGAGCACACTGAAAAGAAGATGAGCTTTCCCTTATGCTCAAAGTGTGGAAAGAAACATGGAGGTAGTTGTCTTAAAGGGACAAGTAAATGTTTCAAATGTGTAAAGGAAGGTCATCGGGCATTTGAATGCCGCGATGATGGGAAGAAGATGTCTAATGATGCAAACAAAGGAAGGGATACACAGAATGAACTTACTACACTTCAATGTTTAAAGTTCAAGGAGATGGGGCATTATGCCAATAAATTCCCTAATCCAAGGGTTGATGATGATGGTCGACATCAACAAACTCTTAAGGCTAAAGACAAAGGAAAGTCACATGCAATTTATATCAGCGATGTGGAGTACGATAACGATGTGGTGAAAGGTACACTTACCATCCACTCTAAAGTAGAAAATGTCTTATTTGATTCTGGATCCACCCACTCTTTTATTTCTGAAGAATTTTCTAAGGGTATCACCGTATTACATCAACAATTAGATGTTGAGTTAGCTGTGACAACACCTAATGGAACAACAGTCGCATCAAAAGTTTATAATTTTTCTCCGATCGAAGTTTGTGGGAAGGTGCTTCCTGCAAATCTTGTGATCCTTCCTATAGTGGAATTTGATGTGATTATTGGCATGGATTGGCTTTCTTTATATGGAGCTCATATCAATTGACAAAGAAGGGAAGTCACATTTCATATTCCATATCAATCTATGATCGTCTATTAATGCAAGGATGAACATAACCTTCCAGTTGAAATTCCTTCTACCTTATGGGTCTTGATTCCACTAAATGAAGGTTATTTATCTCAAATGGTTGGTGAGAAACTCACGATTAAGAATATTCCCATTTTACAGGAGTTTGATGATGTCTTTCCGGAGGAATTACCGGGACTTCCACCAAATTGTGAAGTTGAGTTTTCAATAGAACTTGTACCGGGTGCTTTGCCTATTTCAAAAACACCTTATAGAATGTCCCCAATTGAGTTGCAGGAATTGAAGAAGCAACTCCAAGAGAATCTTGATAAGGGATTCATACGCCCTAGTGCGTCACCTTGGGGAGCACCTGTTCTGTTTGTTAAGAAGAAAGATGGATCAATGAGACTCTGCATTGATTATCGAGAACTTAACAAGATCACTATCAAGAAAAAATATCCTCTCCCATGCATTGATGACTTCTTTTACCAACTAAGAGGAGCTCAATACTTTTCCAAGATTGATCTTCGTTCAGGGTATCATCAATTAAGGGTCAACAGGGAGGATATACCAAAGACGGCTTTCCGTATAAGGTATGGACACTATGAATTTATAGTGATGCCATTTGGTCTTACTAAAGCCCCTGCTATCTTCATGGATATGATGAATAGAGTCTTTAGAGACTATCTTGATCAGTTTTTGGTAGTCTTTATAGATGATATTCTTGTCTATTCAAAGAGAAAGGAAGAACATGAAGATCACTTGAGAATTATATTGAAGACCCTGATAAAGGAGAAGATTTATGCCAAATTTACCAAGTGTGAATTTTGGCTTCAAAAAGTTGCATTTTTGGGTCACATAATCTCAAAAGTGGGGATATCTGTGGATCCAGCAAAAAAAAAGGTTATCGAAAGATGGTCGAGACCAAAAACAGTAACTGAGATCCGAAGTTTTCTTGGTTTGGCTGGATATTATCGATGTTTTGTGAAAGATTTTTCATGATTATCTAATCCACTCACCAAGTTGACTCGGAAAGGAGTTAAGTTTGTTTGGACGAAAGAATGTGAAGATAATTTCAAGGAGTTGAAAAGAAGGTTATCCAGTGCACCTGTGCTCACACTGCCTTGTAGTGGAGAAAGGTTTGTGATCTATAGTGATGCATCCAAGAAGGGATTGGGGTGTGTTCTTATGCAAAAATGATATGGTGATAGCTTATGTCTCACGACAGTTGAAAATCCATGAGAAAAATTACCCAACACATGATTTGGAGTTAACTGTGGTAATCTTTGCATTAAAGATTTGGAGGCATTATCTTTATGGAGAAAGGTGTGACATTTATACTGATCATAAAAGTTTAAAGTATATTTTCACACAAAAGGAGCTGAATATGCGCCAAAGAAGATGGTTAGAACTGATTAAGGATTACGACTGCTCAATTCATTACCACCCTGGGAATGAAAACAAGGTGGCAGATGCATTAAGTCGACAAGACCATGCCAGTTTATCCATGTTGAGGATCACATAAGATCCAATATTTATGGATTTACAAAGGATGGATCTTGGAATTATAATGGAAGGGGAAAAATCTTATCTTTCTCAAATGAATGTTCAACCATCTATACATGTGAAGATTAAATAGGCACAGAAAGAAGATGTGGAGTTACAAAAGAAGGTGATAAATGTTCCTGAATTCAACCTTGATTGTGATGGGATAATAATGTTCCGGAATCGGGTTTGTGTTCCTGCCGTCCCCGAATTAAAGAAGGATCTGCTGGATGAGGCTCATAGTTCTTCATTCTCTATTCATACTGGAAGCATGAAGATGTATAGGGACCTGAAAGAGTACTTCTGGTGGGATGACATGAAAAGAGATGTTGCTGAATATGTCTCTCAATGCTTGGTTTGTTAGCAAGTTAAAGCTGAGAGACAGAAGTCTAAGGGGATGTTACAACCATTACCCATAACCGATTGGAAATGGGAAAACTTCACTATGGACTTTGTCACAGGACTTCCTAAAACATCCAAAGGCAATAATGCTATCTAGGTCATAGTTGATCGTCTTATCAATTCTGCACACTTCATTACTATTAGAGAGGATTTCTCTCTCGATCAGCTTGCCAGGATATATGTAAAGGAAGTGGTAAGATTGCATGGAGTACCACTTTCTATTATATCTGATCGGGATCCGAGATTTACCTCGAAGTTATGGCGAAGTCTTCAGAATACTCTAGATATAGAGTTGAGTTTCAGCACTTCTTATCATCCTTAGACAGACGGTCAATCTGAGAGAACAATTCAAACTCTAGAAGATATGTTGAGAGCTTGATCTATGGATTTCAAAGGTGGTTGGGATCAACACCTACCTTTGGTGGAATTTTCTTATAATAATAGCTTTCACTCCAGTATTCAGATGGCTCCTTATGAAGCTCTCTATGGAAAGAAATACAGGACTCCAACTTGCTGGGATGAAGTTGGGGAAAGAAAGCTATTAGGACCTGACCTCGTTGATGAAATGGCAGAAAAGGTCAGATCTATTCAACAACACATAAGAGCAGCTCAGAGTCGACAGAAAAGTTATGCCGACAACTGAAGAAAATACCTAGAGTTTGAAGTGGGTGATAAAGTGTTCTTACGATTATCTCCCTGGAAGAGGGTCCTGAGATTTGGAAAGAAGGGAAAGTTGAGCCCTAGATATATCGATCCTTTTGAAATTCTAGATCGTGTTAGAAAGGTAGCTTACCGATTAGTGCTTCCACCGAATCTCTCTCAAGTACACGATGTGTTCCATGTATCTCTCCTGAGAAAGTACATACCTGATCCTTCACATGTACTCAGCTCAGAAGTTTTACCGCTGGAGCAAGATCTTTCTTATGAAGAACAGCCGATAGAGATTATGGATCGTAGAGAAAAATTCCTACAAAGCACGAACACTCGATTGGTGAAAGTTTTATGGAGGAACCACCAATTAGAATAAGCTACATGGGAGCTTGAGGATATGATGAGGGAAAGGTATCCTCATCTGTTTGTTACAAAGTGACGAATTTCGAGGGCAAAATTCATTTTAAGGGGGGTAGAATGTAACACCCAAGACTTTTATGTGAAATATTTTTTTTATGTTATATAAATCATCAAAGGAATCTTTCACTACACACAACACTATCTTGGCTTGCTTTACACGCAATCGCGGCCTTCCTCGATAGCTTGCATCGTACGCAATACCGAGTTTCACTAAACAATGATATGCTATTAAAATATTATTAAAACTAGCCGTTATGAATAGTAATAACCACTTTTTGAAATTTTATAAATTTTATTTTTCAAAATGGACTTCATTTTTGGATTCGGAATATCGAAATTAGCCTAGGGTGAAATTTTGGTATTTTTCTAAAAACATTCAATTTTTGATGAATATTGAAACCACTAAGTGGTAGTTAAAAAAACTGAATTCTTCATAAAACTTAATTTTAACGCTTCTGTGAATGAAATTTTGAAAATCCGAGAGACACGGTTAATATCAAGGACTAAAATGTGGTTCAATGAGATGAAAATAATTTTTGGTGAATAGTAACTTTTTACTTTTTTTACCACGGTTAAAAGTAAAGAGGGTAATCAAGGGTACAAATGATATTATTATTACCCTAACACATGTCCTAATTCTATTGGACAAGTGTAATTAGACCAAAAACAACCTTAGTAATAAAATATGACCATTTAGGCCCACTTGAATTAGACTAGGACATTTATTATTAATTTATTTAAAGAAGGGTTAAAATAGTTAAAATCAAAGTTTAATAAGTAAATCATTTTTAATATGGGGTTATACATAAGATAAATTCGCCTATAAATATTAATTAGAAAACTAAAAATATTTCCTACATAATGGTATTTTATTTGTAATTTTTAGACATTAAATAATTTAATTTATTTATGACACAATGATGATGCAGTAATTATCTTATTAATGAAATATTGACATAATTGATGTTATAAATACCCAAATAAATGTAATTTGAGACTTTTTATGAATTTAACTAATTTTATAGGTTAATATGACATGTTAGTATTAATTTAAGTAACTTTTTTCGAACTAATCATTCTTTTATAATTTTCAAAAAAATCAATTACTAAATAGTGTCAAAATTGACATAAAATAGTTTTTAAAACAAATATTATATTAGTAATTGATATTTTATTCCTAAAAATCTAAGGTTCAGCCAAATGACTTAGATACGGTTCTATATATTAATAATAAACAACTTGGGGTTCGTTTGGCTGCTTATATTTAGTTTATTAACCTTATATTATAAGAACACAAGAAGACACGGTAAAAGTAAAATTATTTAACTTAATGTTAAATCTAAATGATAAGGTTAAAATAGGAACCTAAACTTGTCTAAATTATATTGAATGATAGGATTTCGACCCATCCCCACCTTATATTTGAAATAAATCAATTTGGATCTATTTAAAACCGAAATTGACTTTATAATAAAATAATATTTTTAGTTATTCCAAAGGTGCCCCTCTCCTCCCTTATAAAAGGGCACCTCCTCCCCCTCTTCCTCACACCACTTTGAGCCTTCAAGCTCGGCCAAACCCTGCCAATTTCTCTTCTCCAATTCCCTAGAAACATCCTAGAGGTTCTGGTCTTCCTCAAAGACCTATTTTAGTGCCCTAAAAGGAGGTCTCAAAGAAGCACTTCAAAGAAGAGGTAATGTCTGTTACCGATTCTTTCATCTTTATTTCTTCTTCCACTTCTTCTTCTTTAGTTATTTCATTATGAAGTAATAACATCAGTATCACTAATATAATGATATGTTATTATAAGTATGAAACAACCCTATTTCACCATCTATCCATCCTACGGAAAAAGAAATCACCGCGCGTGCGTACGTACGAAATACCGTCTCCACGCCGTGGTGTAATCTATTTTCCACCACCACCATACTTGGATGGGTATAATGGTGTAAATAATGACTATATATGAATATTATAAAGTGATATTGATTATTAAATAGTATACATACACTCCAATACAATTCCACGATCATAGGAACGATATCATCACTCGTGCGTACGTACGGAATACCGTCTCCATGATGTGATGCGACTCGTTCTACATGATCTTAATTTCATAATGATTATATAAATGAATTGAATGAATGAATATGATATATATAACACTAATAAAATTCTGGAAATGAGGTATCTATAACCTAAAGAGAAGAATAAGAATTTATTCGACAAAACACGCATAAGAATAAAAAGTAATAAACACCCGAATAACAAGTAGTAATGAAATATTTCAAATAAGAAGCTAAGAATATGACCATATATGATATCATAACAATAAGTATGATTCTATAATAAGTAAATAACATTATTTAAATCATTATATAGGAGGTTCAGACACTTACGAAGAAAATCAGACCTAAGGTAAGGGAAATATCACAATCTCATTTTTATCCGAGATTGTTTATACTTTGGTATTTACTGGGGTGTATTTTATCATCCACATCCATGTTTACTCAATATATAATATTTATATCCTTCTACAATAGTTTATATCCAATTTTACCCTTCGGTGAGTTTTTTTAAAAGATATGAAAGGAATCTTTTTCGTTTTTCGTACGAGGTAATTTTTGACTTTTCCGACAAAAGTACGAGAAGAATGTTTTCTTTTAACTTATACGGCATGAATGGATTTTTAAAACATTATTTCCAAGAATATTCCCTTACAAGTTTTCAAGTTTATTTTTAATCAAATTCTTTTATTTTAAAATTGTTTGACATGTTAAGAAAGGAAAAATGTTTTTGAAGTAGAAAGGATATTTTCCTCAAGAATGGAGTTCAAGTGTTTTATCAAAATTATTTTCCATCTAAGATAATATAGGGTTCTGTTTCTATCCCTATTATTACATTGATTTGATTATGTTGTGATGGAATTATTTTTATGAATTCCTTTATCTTATATGAATTGTTTTATGATGTCATGATGTTTAAGAATCCCATTTTTATTATATGGGTTATGCTATGATGTATGGTTTATGATTTTGTGGCACACATAAGAATGGTATCATTATGAGATGGGTGGGACCTATATCTCCCTCCAATGCATTGGGTAAAGATTTTATATCTCATAAGATAGACATGGCTGGAATGGTAGGTTATACCGGTTCAGTGAAACAGGACTGAAACGGGGAGTGAACTCAGTTCAGAAATGGACTTTTTCCACTAAGATAGTCTTGGAAACGAGTCTTGACTAATAAGAAATGATTCTCTATGATTATGTCTGTATGCCACAAATTTTCATGTTTTAAGTTATGATTATTGGGATTCCATTTCACTAATATGATTTATCCCATGTTATGAAATTATTCTCTCTTTTGCAGGTTAAGATTTCCAAATGTTATGTTCTTATGAATATGATGTGATTGATATTTCTTTTGTTTACCCTTACTGAGCATTTGAGCTCACCCTTTTGTATGTTTTATTTCCCCAGGTCAGGAAGAAGGTTATTAAGTAAGATATTCCAAAAAGGGACTCTAGATATGATGAAATAAGTGGGAGGAAAAGTTGATGCTTTATGAACAAGTTGTTTATGTTTCCCAGTTTCTAAAGACACTATACCTATACGGTCCTTTTGTGGTTTTGTTATATGTTGTAATAAGTATGCTTAAATTTTGAAGTATTAACAATGTATGTAAAGTATTGGTCGTTATATATTATCACACCTTTATATTTATGATTCACATTCTCTTACTCTCTAATGATTAACCTTAATCCATATTCTGCATATCACTGTCTTAGTCCAAATACAGATATTTGTCTAAGTATAGAGACACCGTGAAGGACTCACCATGACCAGACACTGTGAAGGACTCACCGTGACCAGACACCGTGACCAGACACCGTGACCCAGACACCGTGACCAGACACCATGAAGGACACACCGTCAAGCTCATACCGTGAACCACATACCGTGAAGAATACATTGTTTACTTAATCACTGGGACATCGTTTCTTAAGCTTTTTTCAATATTATTTAAATAATGCTAACAGTTATATTTGTTATTTTTAATGCAATTAATGTTATTTAATGATAGTTGTTGGCATGTTAGGAAACCGTATCTCGAACCTATGAAAATGGAATCATTCCTACTGCCAGAACTCATGGAATATAAGAAATATTGAGATGCAGTACACGTGCAACAAGAAACAACGAAACAAGAAGAGAAGCGGTGTGCAAGTGTGAATATACAACACGAAGAACTTACATACACCTAAGTGCACTGTGCTGAACAAGAATAACAATCCTGAACAAGAAGGAGATTGCAAGACCTTCATAGAACTCTCATGAGTGCAATCCAATACTACTGAAGAACACACGACGAATCAAGAGATCTTTCTCACTTATGAAGAAGACAAGCTAAACTACGACACTCTGTTTTTCAACAGAAAAACCAGAGAAGGACTCAGAAGCATTCCTACTGAATCCAACGAGTCCATAGCTACATTGATAATCACTAGAGATTTCTAAACACTCATCTATCTTCTCTACATGATTTATTTATTAACTCTCGAGCAGTGTGGTGTACTCTGTATATCTTTACACACACTGTCTCCTGCACTGAACTGGAGGATATCAAAATCCTCACTCAAATTCATTTAACTTCTATTTACCCACGTCAACTGTGGAAGAGGTCCGTGTGTGACCTGGTCTTTGTTTTGTTTCCCACAAAGAACAGTGGTAGAGGTCCTTGTGTGGCCTGGACAGTTTTGTAAAACTATTGTTAACCCCGATCTGGGGTGTGGATCAAATTTATATATATTTGAGAGGAATAAGTCTCGACATGAGACTGATCCTCTTGTTATATCTGCTGTGCATCTTTTATTTAAGTTTAAAGTATACTACATATATCTTATTTATTCTGCTTCTATTACTTTGAAATACAAAACTATTTTGAAGCTACTTTGATAGTTAAATTAGCAAGTGTTTACACTTATTGTAAATCAATAGGTTAGCTTCAAAAGTTAGTTTGACCTTGTGGTTAAATTAACTGAGACCCAATCAATCTTTTAGAAGCTAAGTGAACATTTACAATCTGTATAAATTCACTACAGTTTAACTTATTTTATAAATCGGGGGATTTTAACTAGATAATATTTTAACAGAAAATTTAATTGGAACTCAATTCACCCCCCTCTAGAGTGTTCACTCCAACCAACATTTGGTATCAGAGGATTAGTTTTTGTTCAGATATTTTTGAAATAATCTGTTTTTCAACTGTGATTTTAGATGCATCTTTAAAGATCTTAAATTTATATTAGTTCTAAATTTTTATCTCTTTAAATTATCTTTCTAAAATCTAGTTATGGATAATAGACTAGAGGGTGATACTACTAACATGCCACCTTTCTTCAATGGTACAAACTATTCTCAGTGGAAACTTAAAATGAAAATTCATTTAGAAAGCATAGGTTTTGATATTTGGACTGCCATAGAATCAGAATATAAACTTCCCACTACTGATAGATCCACTTGGGATGAACCTACAAAGACTGCTTACAATAATAATTATAAAGCCATGAATGTCCTATACTGTGCTTTAGGAGATGAAGAGTTTAATAGAATTTCTGCTTGTAAAACTACTTTTGAAATTTGGGATACTTTGGGTGTTTATCATGAAGGAACAACCAATGTTAAAGAAATGAGATTAAATACTTATACTATTAAATATGATAATTTTAAAATGAAAACCGAGGAACCTATTTCTGACATGTATCTAAGGTTTAACGAGATATTCAATACAATGAATTCACTCGGAAAGGCTGTTCCAGCAAAGGAACAAATTATAAGGATTCTGAGATGTTTACCAGACCGATGGAGAGTCACATCTGTCGCAATCAGAGAGTCATGTGACATTGTTTCTCCACCTATCAAAGAACTCATTGGTAAGCTTATGATGTATGAGGAAGAACTCAAGGTGAATAAAGAGGAAGATGATGAACCTAAGAGGAAATCAGTGGCTTTCAAGACTACTGCTTCAAAGAGCAAGGAAAAAGATAAAGCTCAACTACCTACTGACAGTTCAACCAGTGAAAATTCAGATTCTGATAGTGATGCTGAAATGGCTAAGATAGCCAGAAGGTTTAAGAAATTTTATAGGAAGAAGAAATTATTCAGAAAATAAAATTACAAAGGAAAGTATGACAATAAGGGACATTGGAATATGGATTGGAAAAAGTCAGATAAAAGTGATGAAGTTGTCTGTTATGAGTGCAAAAGAAAAGGACATATTAAAGCAGACTGCCCAATTCTCAAATTCAAGAAGAAATATGATTACAAGGGCAGTAAGTACAAAAAGGCTCTGAAGGATACTTGGAGCACTTCTAAGGATAGCTCCAGTGAATCTCAAGCTTCTGAGACTGAAACCAGAAATAAGGCAAACATGTGTTTTATGACAAACACATCTGAGGTAATCTTAGATACTCCTGCTTTCAATTCTTATTATTCTGAAGATAGTGCAGAATCTGATTCTAATTCTTAAAACATGACTAGTGAGGAATTGTTTGAATATTGTAATATGATGGAAGAGACATGCAATGAACTTAAGGATAAATACAAATCATTAAAGAAACAGCATGCTCTCACTACTACTTTTAAAACTGAACTTACTATTGAAAAAGTGAAAAATTCTCAACTGTTAAAGGAGAACACTGAACTGAAAATGTCTAATGAGAAACTCAGAAAGGATTTATAGAAATTCACAAATGGAAAGGATACACTAACTCAAATTCTAGGAAAGAAATTTTCACCAAAATACACTACTTGAATAGGCTATAAACCTGGATAGAGACAGTTTACTAAGAGTAGATTTATTCCTAAATCTGGACAAAATACTGCTAGTTCTAGTTCTGGACATTTATATGCTTCAACTAGTTATATCCATAGTTACGGATCTAATAAGGGTTATCTTACAAAATTTGTTGATTCTACAAATTTTATGAGACCCATAAGACAAATTTGGGTACTGAAAGTTTTGATTTATAACCTCTCTGGACCCAAGAAGATCTGGGTACCAAAATCATTTCCTATCTAAATCTGTTTTGTAGGAAACCTGCTTAAAGAGCTCCTGTAGGAAGACTTGTTACTTGGACAGTGGATGTTCAAGACATATGTCAGGATACTTCTCATGCTTTAAAAGCTTAGTCATAATTGATGGAGGATTTGTCACCTTTGGTGATAATTCTAAAGGGAAAATCATCAGCTTAGGCCAGATTGGTAACACTGACTCAATATTAATTTCTAAAGTTTTATTCGTTGATGGACTTAAATATAATCTGTTAATTATTTCTCAGTTATGTGATGATGGTTTTAATGTTAAATTTGAAAATGATTATTGAAATGTTTTTAATTCTAAAAATGATTTAGTATTTTCTGCCCTGTGAAATGAAAATGTTTATGTTGTTGATTTAAATTCTTTAGCCATGAAAAATATTACTTGTTTAAATGCTTTTCAAAAAGAGTCTTGACTTTGGCACAGAAGATTAGGACACTACAATATACATTCACTTAGAAAACTTACTAGGAAGAACTTAGTGAGAGACCTACCCAAACTTGAGTTTCCAAATGGCAAAGTGTGTACTCCCTGTCAAAAGGGAAAGCAACACAAAATCTCTTTCAAACCAAAGAAAGAAGTTTCAACTTCTCAACCTCTCGAGTTGGTTCACATGGATTTGTTTGGACCATCTAGAGTTTATAGTTTAAATGGGAAGCACTATGTCTATGTCTTAGTATATGACTTTTCTAGATATACTTGGGTATACTTCTTAGCTCACAAAAGTGAAGCTTGTTCTTACTTTACTAAATACTCCAAATCTGTAGAGAACTTTAGTGGACTTAAGATTAAAACTCTATGAAGTGATCATGGCCATGAGTTTGAGAATCATGAATTTGAATCCTATTGCTCACACAATGGCTATAGTCATAATTTTTCTTCCCCTAGGACACCTCATAAAAATGGTGTAGTAGAAAGGAGGAATAGAACCCTGCAAGAAATTCCCAGAACTATGCTTAATGAATATTACCTTCCTATTTATTTTTGGGCTGAAGCTATAAATACATCTTGTTATATTATCAATAGAGTCTTGATCAGACATGTTCTTAAGAGGACCCCTTATGAGTTGTGGAACCATAGGAAACCTAAGGTTAACTAAATCAGGGTCTTTGGCTGCAAAGACTTTATTCTTAATACCAAAGATAATCTTGCCAAGTTTGCATCCAAGAGTGATGACGGAATTTTCCTAGGTTACTCTATTTCTAGTAAAGCCTATAGAGTTTTCAATAAAAGAACCAAGTGTGTGGAAGAATCTGTTCACATCAAGTTTGATGAAACTGATCCACATGAGCCTAAAACCTCTCTTGAAAATCTTGAAGAAGATTTATCTGTTCTAGACCTTAATGACAAATCAAATGAACCTGCTATAAAGAAAACCAGTCCTGAAAATTTTCCAGAACCTGCTTCTGTTGATTCTCAACCTGTTGATGAACTTGAAGTTTCTAGTCCTACCTTTACTAGATCAACTAGAATTCTAAAGAATCATCCTTTAGATGTTGTTGTAGGAAATCTTTATAGAGGGACATAGACTAGAGCTTCTCTTAGAAATCAGGTTGAGCATCAAGCCTTCTTGTCACAGATTGAACCTAAAAACATTGATGATGCTATTAATGATGAATTTTGGGTAATTGCCATGCAATAAGAACTCAATCAGTTTGAAAGAAATAAAGTTTGGAATCTTGTTGAAAAACCTAAGGACACTTTCCCAATAGGCACTAAATGGGTGTTCAGAAATAAAGTAGATGAATCTAGAAACATAGTTAGAAATAAAGCTAGACTAGTTTCACAAGGCTATAGTCAAGAAGAAGGTATTGACTATGAGGAGACTTTTTCTCCAGTAGCCATATTAGAAGCTATTAGGATTTTACTTGCTTATGATGCACATCTAAATTTCAAACTATATCAAATGGATGTCAAGAGTGCATTCTTAAATGGGTATATTGCTGAGGATGTTTTTGTTGAACAAACACCTGCATTTTCAAACCCTCATTTTCCAAATCATATTTTCAAACTATCAAAAGCTTTATATGGTTTAAAGCAAGCTACAAGAGCTTGGTATGATAGATTAAGTACTTTTCTAATTTCTAAAGGTTTTACAAAAGGAATAGCCGATCCCACTCTATTTATAAAACAAATTTCTAAAGATGTTTTAGTTGTACAAATTTATGTAGATGATATTATTTTTGGATCTTCAAAAACTACATTATGTACTGATTTTTCTAAAATGATGCAAAATTAATTTGAAATGAGTTTAATGGGTGAACTTAAATTCATTCTTGGTTTTCAAATCATTCAAAATGATGATGGAATTATTTTAACTCAAAGTAAATATACTAGAGATCTTTTAAAATGTTTTGGATTGGATAGCACAAAAAGTAGTGACACTCCCATGAGTACCACCTGTAAGATGGATCTTGATGAAAATGGTAAATCTGTTGATCAAAACACTTATAGAGGAATCATTGGATGTCTACTCTACCTGACTGCTAGTCGTCCTGATATTATGTTTAGTGTGTGTATGTGTGCTCGTTTTCAAGAAAACCCTAAAGAGTCGCATTTAAATGCTGTAAATAGAATTTTCAAATACCTCAAGAATACTCCCAATTTAGGACTGTTCTATCCCAAAGGAAAATCATTTGAATTAGTTAGTTGTTATGATGATGACTTTTCTGGATGTAAGCTAGATAGAAAAAGCACCTCTAGAACATGTCACCTTTTAGGAAAGTCACTAGTATCATGGTGTAGTAAAAAACAAAATTTGGTTGCATTATCTACTGCAGAAGCTGAATACATAGCTGCTGGCAGCTATTGTGCACAAATTTTGTGGATGAAACACACATTACTAGACTATGGATATCAATTCAGACATGTCTCAATAAATCGTGACAACACAAGTGCTATTAATATTTCTAAGAATCCTATTTCTCATTCTAGGACAAAACATATTGATGTAAGACATCACTTTTTGAGGGATCATTATCAAAAAGGTGATATCACTTTGGAATTCATTGGTACTGAATATCAACTTGCTGATATATTCACTAAACCATTAAATTCTGAAAGATTAGACTACATCATACATGATCTTGGTATGATTAATCATAAATGAATATATTACCGATCTTAATGTTTAATACTTTACTGTACTTTACTTTACGGTTTCATACTTACTGTTTCTAAGTTACTGTTTTATGCTCACGATCTGTTAGCTCACTATCTCACCATGACTGCACAGGATGGTCACTGTCTCATTGTGACGAATACAAACTATCTCACCGTGATGACTAGTTTTCTGTCTCACCGTAATTCCTACTCACAGTCTCACCGTGAAAACTTTTTATTTTTTTTTTATTTTTATTTTAACCCGTATCGTGGTAATTTTTTTCACCGCTATTTGATTTACCGCGTTTTTGTTTTTATGACGTTTGACATTCCCAAATGATAAAACTTAAGGATTTCATTCGATTCCTTATCTGAACTCTCTCCTGAACCTTCTCTTCCCTCTCGCCCGAACCTTCAGTGAATGCCAAGGATGAAGCGTCCATCTTTACCCTCATCTGAGAAGCGCCACTCTAAGAAACAAAAGAGGATACCGAGGATAGCTCCCGAAGGACCTCTAAACCCAAACCTGTTAAGCCATAGAGTTGTACCTGAAAAAGAGGTTTGCCCTGAATGGTTGTTGTCTAGCAGATCGTTAGTTTTGAAAGTTTTAAGAAAACAAGGATGGCTTGAATGGTTCACTGGACAGAATAGACCGATTTACCCGAGACTGGTATCTCAATTCTATTAGTATGTGAAGTTTTCTTTTGAGTTTGGAGAAATCATTATGGTGACCAGCTGGATCGATGGTCAAAAGTGCTCTTTCTCTTCAAGGTTGTGGGATGAATGCCTAAGAATTCCACATGAAGGAGTTTGTGAAGATTACCAGAGAGACCCTCCTCAAACAACCGACATCTTTGACCTAGAGACTGCTTTGGAAAGTCTAACTGGAAATGGCACCAAGCGAAGGTCCATAGCTGCTGAACTAGATGGGGAGACAAGACTTCTGTTCAAGTTTGTTCAGAATTTGGTTAGTCAAAGAAAAGGGGATTTTGGTGTGATGATGTATCAGGAGGTGTTCCTGATTCACCTGTTGAAGAATGGTCATAAGATCAATATGTGTAAGTATGTTATCAACCATATCTGTGAGCTGATCAAAGTAACTTCCAAATCCACCTCCCTGTTTTATTCAAGGATGATTTCAGCCATGTTAGTTGCAAAAGGGATGGTTGGACCAAATGAAGAAAAGTTAGAGGGCCTTGATTTCTTCCTATCCATGCCTATCATCAGAAGGATGAAGATAAGCTGGAATCCCTGGAAAAAGCAATGGGTTGAGGATAGTGATCAACTATATAAAAAGTCTAATCTAGGTGACTATCCAAGAAGGACTAAGAACCTAGCTGATCCTGGTTTGGAACCAGATGAAGTGGCTGAGTATTCAGAATAAGAAGAACAAGAAGAAGTAACAGCTGAAGTGCCACATAGAGAAGAACCTATAATACCTCCAATGGAAAAAGTTCCGGTTTATGAGGAAAGGGTTGGTGTCCCTGCTGTTATCCCTGCTGAAATACCTCAAGGAGAGGAAGTTGTTGTTGAAAAGGAAAGGACTAAGGATCCTTCATTTGTTCTTCATGAGGAAGAAGCTCATCCCAGTGCTGCAAGGAAATTGGTTTTTCCTGTTTCAGAACAGCAAGCAACCTTAGAGGCAGATCTTGTGGAAGAGACTCTTTCTGTTGAGAAAGAAGAAAGTCTAGAAGCTTATCCAGTGGAACAATAGGTTCCTAAGATTATTCCATTTGCTGAGGAAGGAATGGAAATTGCCTTTCAGCTGGCAAGGAAAGAGTTTGCTGAAGAGATTAGGGATGATCCTGTGGATCTTGTCCATGTTCTTGAACCTCAAGAATCTGGAAGGGAAGCACAAGTTAAGGGGGAGGAACCTCAAAAACTTGATATTGTGAAAGCTGGATCTATTGAATCTTCTCAACCTTCTACCACTTTTTCTGTGTACTCTCGGTATGAGTTCCCAAGCTTTTATGATGTGAATGAGTCACATCAAGTGACTAAAACTGGAATGGATCTTTCTTCTCTGTTTCAACTGAAGTCCTTAGCTCATTAAGAACTAGAACCAGAGCCCCAACCTCAATCTGAATCAGAATCTGAGTCTGCATATGACTCTGAACCTCAAACAGAATCTGAACCTCTACCTTTACCTGCATCCTTACCTGAGCTTCACTCCTTTGTGACCAAAGATGATCTGAATGTTTTTGGAGAGACTTTGTTAGCTGGAGTTGAGAAAATTGTCTCCACTCAACCTCACCCGGTGAATCAGTTAAGTCAAGAAGATGCATCAATTTTCTTGGAAAATATTATCTTGCATATTCAACCAAGGATGATCTAAGAAATTCAAGAAGTCAGAGTAGAGAATAAGCTGCTGAGTGCTGATGTTGCAAATCTGAAAATTATGGTAGCAAGTCTGCAGAATGAGTTATCTTTGAGATCAGAGCCTGCTCCTGTTTCTACCCCTGCACCTATTGTTGTTTCTCCTAAGTCTTCTAATTCCCTCCTTGCTAGGGATATTGTGTCTCAAGTTCATCCATACCTACTATATTTTGATGAAAACATTGAAAAAAGGCACACCAAGATGATGGAATGCATGAGAGAGCTTGTGGAAAATCTGAATAAGCTTACAGATGAATACACTAGATGTCTAAAAAAGGTCTGAAACAGCTCAAAGTTCTAACCAAAGCTTTCAAGGCTTCACCTATTTCTGGTCAGACCTCCACACCTTGTTTGGATGATTCTATGCTGAGATCCATAATAATGGAAGAATTTTAGAATGCCTTCAGTGGCTTGGATCTATCTTATTTGTCAGAAGTGATTAAGAACAGTGATAGAGCATTGGACTTGGTTAGGATTCATTCTAAGATATCCAATGATGCTCAACAAGAGATCTCCAAGAAAATAGATTTGTATCTTTCCCGGATTTTCTCTAAAAGTGATATGACAGATCACTTTAGATATCTTGTGGAAAATTTGAGAATCCCTCCAGTGACTCAAGCTTTTAAAGCTCAAGTTCAGAAACTTTCAGAGTTCACCAGATTGTTGGACAGATTTCTGGAGAATAAGGATGATTTTGAAAAGGCTATGCAGTATGGTGGTGAAATCATTACTAATTTCATCAATCTTTTGAAGCCGTATCATCATATGCAGAGTACTGCTATAGTTTCTCCAGCTGCTGCACCCCTTAGACCTGGACTACCTGCCTTAGACTCAATTGCCATGACAGTTAGCCAAGCTCTTTCTCAGATCCAGCCAGTCATTCTTGACCAACCACAGCCTAGATCTTCTACTGCTCCTACCTTGGCTCCATCTGTTTTTGAAGGTCTACCCTTACCCTCGCTGTATACCACATCTATTCCTTCTTCTACTTAAGCACCAGCTCCTGTTGCTGATAAAGGCAAAGACAAGGTGGATCCCTGAAGAGTCTGAGGGCTATTTTTCTTTTTGATGGGATGTATTTTCTTGTTTCATGTTTTATTGTATTCTGAACCCTTTGTTTAATACCAAATGTCATGTTTCATTTCATTCTCTCTACATTTTTATAATCCCAAAAGGGGGAGAAAAACTACAGGTGTCAGTTCTATAACAGTTCTATAATAGTATAAATGGGGGAGAAAAACTACAAGTATTAGTTCTATAATGTTTTTGCTATGCTAGTATCTTTAATATTACATGTCATTTATATTCTTCCTATATATGATTTTTGATCATCAAAAAGGGGGAGATTGTTGGACTCCTCATGTGTTAATCATGTTTTAATGATCACAAATATCATTACTGTTAATTAATCTCGATCTTCATTGCACATCTTCCTAATGCTCTTCAATCTCAATAATAGCTACACATCATGTTTTTATAATAACAAATCTTATGGATGTTAATTACTCTCTTTATTATTTACAAGTCTTATTCATAATCCCAAATCTCACATATATTATCACACCTTTATATTTATGATTCACATTCTCCTACTCTCTAATGATTAACCTTAATCCATATTCTGCATATCACTGTCTTAGTCCAAATACATATATTTGTCTAAGTATGGAGACACCGTGAAGGACTCACCGTGACCAGACACCGTGACCAGACACCGTGAAGGACTCACCGTGACCAGACACTGTGACCAGACACCGTGACCAAGACACTGTGACCAGACACTGTGACCAAACACCGTGACCCAGACACCGTGACCAGACACCGTGAAGGACACATCGTGAAGCTCATACCGTGAACCACATACCGTGAATAAGACACCATTTACTTAATCACTGTGACACCGTTTCTTAATCTTTTTTCAATATTATTTAAATAATGCTAACAGTCATATTTGTTGTTTTTAATGCGATTAATGTTATTTAATGATAGTTGTTGGCAGGTCAGGGAACCGTATCTCGAACCTATGAAAAGGGAATCAGTCCTACTTCTAGAACTCGTGTAATATAAGAAAGACTGAGATGCAGTACACGTGCAACAAGAAACAACGAAACAAGAAGAGAAGCAGTGTGCAAGTGTCAATATACAACACGAAGAACTTACATACACCCGAGTGCACTGTGCTGAACAAGAAGAACAATCCTGAACAAGAAGGAGATTGCAAGACATTCAGAGAACTCTCATGAGTGCAATCCAATACTGCTGAAGAAAACACGACGAATCAAGAGATCTTTCTCACTCCTGAAGAAGAAAAGCTGAACTATGACACTCTGTTTTTCAACAGAAAAACTAGAGAAGGACTCAGAAGCATTCCTACTGAATCCAACGAGTCCAGAGCTACATTGATAATCACTAGAGATTTATAAACTCTCATCTATCTTCTCTACATGATTTATTTATTAACTTTCGAGCAGTGTGTTGTACTCTGTATATATTTACACACACTATCTCCCGCACTGAACTGGATGATATCAAAATCCTCACTAAAATTATCTTAACATCTGTTTACCCACGTCAAATGTGGAAGAGGTCCTTGTGTGACCTGGTATTTGTTTCGTTTCCCACAAAGAATAGTGGTAGAGGTCCCTGCGTGGCCTGGACAGTTTTGTAAAATTGTTGTTAACCCCGATCCAGGGTGTGGATCAAATTTATATATATTTGAGAGGACTAAGTCTCGTCTTGAGACAGAACCTCTTGTTATATCTGCTGTGCATATTTTATTTAAGTTTAAAGTATACTACATATATCTTATTTATTCTGCTGCTATTAATTTTAAATACAAAACTATTTTGAAGCTACTTTGATAGTTAAATTAGCAAGTGTTTACACTTATTATAAATCAATAGGTTAGCTTAAAAAGTTAGTTTGACCTTGTGGTTAAATTAACTGAGACCTAATCAATCTTTGAGAATCTAAGTGAACATTTAAAATCTGTATAAATTCACTGCAGTTTAACTTATTTTATAAATAGGGGGATTTTAACTAGACAATATTTTAACAAAAATTTTAATTGGAACTCAATTCACCCCCCTCTGGAGTGTCCACTCCCACCAACACAGAGGATTCAGTAGAGGTTTCCATTTGGTCCACCTCAGATGATCGATCTGAATCAAGAAGAGCCTTTCCATTGGTGGCTTGGAAGAGGTCTTAAAGGAGGCTCACATAAGTCTTGTATTAGTGAGCAAGGGTTCTTCACGTAGGTCCAAGGAGGAGGTGAAATTGCTTCACACAATGGAAATATGAATGTTCTATCTATAGATTCCTTAGGAAATGGACCACCTATGAAACAAAACATGGATGCTACTTTAGACTAGGCACCATGTTTCTCATTAGGTTTCTCTGGATGGGTTTCGCGCAGGTCCCTGATTATAGAAGGGGCCTCAAAAAAATGGTTTTCAACTAATGGGAAGGGGTCCTCATGCAGGTGTATTTGTGCTTTAGACCCTGAAGGGACTTTGATCTCCCTTATCCCCCTTAATTATCTCTTCTCTTATTTTTTTTGAGAGCTACCTAAGATATTTTGGAGGACCTGGGTGAAGGGGTTGTGCGACCAGAGCTTTAGGGTTTCTTCTGATTTTCTAATCCTACAAACGAGGAGCCCTGGGGTCCTATTTATAGGAAAATAGGGGACCCTGGTCAATGTATTTTCCCCACGTGGATCCATGGCTCGGGTACTCAGCACGGGTACCCCACACATGGGTGTCCATGCTTTAAATTTCATGCAGGGGGGTTGCGTGAGCCTTTTGACACATAGGGGTGTGCATGTAGGCTAGATTGGGAAAGTTACTATGATTCTTCTTGGGGATCTTCACCTATATAACATACTTGAGGTTCCCTTCATAATATTTTCATCCCAATTGAAAAAAATAATGTCAAAACTCATATTTATCATATGATTCATCCTATGTTCATTTCATTGTGTACGAATACATTTTAAAATCATGTGTTGAAGACATTAGGATTTGTAGTTTAAATTCATAAAACTTGGACTAGGTCAGGTGCTAGTTTATGGTCATAGATATTAGACTGAAGGGGAATCTACAAGTTTAAGGTTCTAATCTTGGAGCATGGTTAAAAATAGATTATGTTCATAGTTCTTGGAACCATATTTCTACAGTTTAAGGTCTGATATCTTTGAATAGATAAATTCATGTGAAGTATTTCTTGAGAAACTCTGCATTAGTGGAAGGTGTGATATGATCCCCATCCTTGGTAATTAAAGAGTATGCTCCAATGGAATAGAACTTATATATAATGTAAAGTCCTTAACACTTGGGTTCCAACTTCAGTGGATTTTTTCTAGGAATCACCGATCCTCTAATAGACAGTACCATATCACCCAGAAGGAAAGAGTGGAGGCGAACCATTTTGTTGAATGATCACACTACCATGTTTTAGTGTCTCTATAAGTTATGAAATGCATGAATTCTATTTTCCTTAAGGTATTCCAACTTATCTAGAAGTAATTAAACCATTTCATCTAGTGTCAGGTGGTCATAAAAATCTATTTAGAGTGATGGAAACTAAACCTAAATAGGTAAAACTACCTTTTTTTTTCATACACCATGGAGTATAGGATCACCTAGGTGGAATTTCAAGTTGTCATCCGATAGGACCAGAGGGTATTAGGGATTTCATCAGGACAACTCTTTTTATTATATTACACCATCTTATACAAGATGTTATAGATGTTTTTTTAAAATCTCAATCTATCCAATCTCCTACACATGGTAGCAAGAAGTGTGGTTAAACCGGATTTTGTACTTGACATATAATTTCTTTAGATCAGAAGCCTAGAAATTAGTTTTGTTGTCTATGAGAATGGTGTGAGGAGCCCCAAATCAATAAATAATGTGATAGTTCAAAAATTCAATCATGGACCAAGTTTTAAGTTCTTTGAAGGGTACTGCTTCTCCCAACTTTGAGAATAAATATATTTTAGTCAAAATGAACTTTCATTTTCGAGCCATCAACGGTGGGTAGGGACCCAAAATGTCAAGTCCCAAATCCCTAAAGGGATAATAAAATTTGGTAGTGTGGATAATCTATATTGGTTAATGCACAAATTTGGTTTGGATATAACATGCATGACACCTTTTGGATAATTAAATGTAGTCATGGACCATGATGGGATAAAAGTAGCCCAAACTCTAAATTTCATCGAAGATATTAAATATTTCTTTATGGTAACCATATAATCTTGCATTTACCCTTTCCATAATCTAAGGAATCTCTTATCCTTAGATATAATGAAGAATAATTTCACTAAACCCATGCCTATAGAGAGTTTTCTCGAGGTTAGGGCTACTCTAAAAGGTAACTTAGGATGAACATCAGTTTACTCACTCACACTTGGATCGATCTATTGTGAGAATTACATACTGAAGATACACAATAAATGGAGTCATATAATCAGATGTTTCTTTAAACATGGGGGAATTTTAGGGCCCTAGAATAGAAGCATTAGTAGCTAATTGATATACCTACTGATTAATGTCATCCTCATAAGTGGTTGGGTAAATGACCCTCTGATGTGGCACATGAATGACCAGGTCATCCTTATCAAGTTCTGCGAGGGATGTGGCTAAGATTTATAGAGAATGATCTTCAATTTTTAATAATCACAGAACATGTGTGACCTTTGACTAGGTAGGGAACTGGGACATCAGGTAAAAATTCTATTCTAGTAGGGGCACAAGATCTTACTTTCTGAAGATGTAGTCACCCTTGATCTGCTTGATGACCAACTCAGAGTATCCCTTTACAAGTAGATAAGGGACATCAATCACAAGTGTTAATTAGAGACCAGTGATGAGGGACTAATACTCTGCCTTATTTTTGGTTTAAACTTTTGATAAAATGAATGAGTATAGAAGGATATTCTATGAAGGAGTGATGAAGAGTACCCCCAGGACTACCTTGTTGAGTTTAGGGCTTTTTATCCTTCTACCGATCAGACTCTGAGATTCACTATAAAAATACATCTACCCACATGGCGTAGCCTAATCCACGGAGAGAATGGATTCATATAGGAACTCGATCTCTAGGGGAAGTTCCTCTGGGGTCGAGTGCATAGCCAGGAAGTCTTCTACTGCTTGTCCCTTGATATATTTCTATAGGAAAAACTTGATGTAAAATTGTTAGAGGATTACTGCCCAACACACCAATCGCCCTATAAACATGGGGATATTGAGGATATATTTCAATGGGTCAACCTGGTAAACTAGTTTTATATAATGGTAATTCAAATAATGTTGTAACTTACACACTATAAATACTAGTTTAAGATAACTCCTTTTGATATGGAAGTTTTACAATCCGTGTTGAGAAGCATGCAATTGATATAGTATATGTTGTTCTCCCTACCCTCATTGTTTTTTGTGCTAGGAGGGCGCCAATGGATCATTCAAAGGTGGTTACATAAAGGACCATAGGCCTTCCTAAAATGAGTGACATAAAGACCATAGGTTGTAGTAGGTACTACTTGATGACCACAATGTCTTCCTAGAAATACTCATCCCATTTGAAAATGGAACCTCTCATCATGATCCTTGAAAAGGGATTATAATTTCTGGATAGATTTGAAATAAATCAATGAATAATAGCTAAGTGGTCTTGGGGGCCTTGCTACTCTTGGATATTTCATGGGGGAGGCATTTGGTTGATAGACTTAATTTTATTTAGGTCAGTCTTGATGCCTCTATATCTGAAAAAAGTTGGGAAATTTTCTATAGGTGACCCTGGATGCACGCTTCAAGGGGTTCATCTTCAAGTGGTGGTAATGAAGTAAATTGAAAAGTTTCTCAAGGTCTTTGATATGTCTTGTAATTGGTGGGGATTTACCACTAAATCATCTATGTAAAATACCACCCACATCCTGAGAAGCTATTTGAAGATACGGTGCATGACATGATGGTAAGTGGATCCAACATTCTTTAAGGTGAAAGGAATCACCTAATAGTAAAAATTTCAATGGGACGCCTTAAAGGAAATGGAATTATCATCCTCGGGGGACATCCAAATCTGATTATACTTGGAATATCCATCAATTAAAAATAGGGCATGAAATATAGTTTTAGAATCAACTAACAGGTCAGTCACCAGAAGTGGAAATTCATCCTTTGCGAAATAGAAGTTGATGTCCTAAAAGTAAATGCATACTATGATCTATCTATTAATCTTCCTAAATGGGACAATTTTTCCGTCTACCTAGGGTACTGGTCCTCTCTAATGAAGTTTTATTTAATGAGGTTGTCAACTTTATCCTTGACCATGGCACCGTGAGAGGGTTTCATATTTTTTGGAGGTTGTTTAAACCCCCAGTGACTTAATGGGAGGCCAAGTTGATGAACAAAAACTTGAGGTTCAAGCCCTGGAATCTCATCACAGCTCCAAGAAAACACATCATGTTGCTGCTTTAGGGAGGACACATACTACTATTTCTCCTCTAGTGAAATGGTTTCACTGATCAATGTTATCCTTGGATCTAACTCATGACTAAGGTTCACCTATATCATCTCATCAATTGTTGTATAGAAACCCTCTTCAAATACATGAGGGGAATATTCTAGATCCTCTTCATTATTTGATAAATTAAAATCAGAGGGATGAGACATATCTATTGAAAATGAAAATATAGTGAGATCATCAGGGTCTGATATGTTGGGGGAAGATACTTCAATTAGGGAATCTTTATCTATGGAGACTATAATGAAAAATTATAATAAGACAATCTAATTTGGTTTATGACCATGAGGTCCACTCCTGATATTGAACAATTACGATGGGTTTACTTCCTTCAAGTGAGTCCTTCCATGTGGAACACGCAGGAATGTTGTAGATCAGTAGATATAGGGAAAACTTATCAGTACACTATAGGGGTATTATCTTACAATATTGGTCGGGCCTGTCTTGTGTAGGAGTATGAGGTAATCTATGAACACTCCTTCTTCTTAGGTATGATAAAACAACTTCTCAGATCTGGTGTCATGGGTTAAAATCGATGGATTAGAAGAAGAAATGTTTCCTTCAAGTTTGACCAAGGATCCTCTATAGTGGTTGTCAGATCATTGGGAGTGTTAATAAGCTCAAAATCATCAATATAAGGATATTTTCTTTCCCATTTATAGTATGTGGTATCCAGATAATGGGACTCATAAGAGTCAGAGTGGTATGCATTACCCTAGGGTACCCCTACTTGACTATCAAGGGAGTATTTGAGTCACTGGTGGTATGAAGAGGGGGTTACTATGTTAAAGTGGATCTAGGGCCTACCAAATAGGGAATTGTAGGTTGTGTCCTATGAGACTACCATAAATTTAGTTCTTTCCACCACGATTTAAAATTAAGAATCTATCCAAATCTTTCCATGTGGATTATGCTCAGTCTTAACATATCCCTGATTTTTCATGTTAGGGGGGATCAAATCCTCTTCCATGTGCTCCATATTTTGGAGTTATTAGGTAGGGATGGGATTCATCCTATATCCAATATACACTAGGTAGTGGTATAATTATACATCATTGAACTAGCTAGTGATATACAATGGGAGTCTGTTCCTCTGAATGGTGGCATATTCCACTTATTTGGGAAATAAAATGATATCTTGACATTCCTCATACTCATATTCCTCTGCATAATAGGCCTTTTCAGTTCTACCTCAGTCTCAAAATGAAGGGGTTCTTTAAATATTTGATTATGTATCCACAAATTTCCTTTGATAAGTGGATATCCTCAATGGTTGAGAGTCTCACTGTTATTCCATTGAGGTGCTTCAACACATCATATTTCTATGTGAGGGGGATGTTTTTTCCTCCCGAAGGTTTTTCTTTAGAATGGAGCATAGTGGGAATCATTGGTTGAGGCACTAGGGCCCAACTTGTACTGGTCTTACTCTTCAGTTTATTAGCTATAATTTTCTGAAAACTTGATGTATGGCCACCAAATGGATGAGGTTGGGCCCTGGCTAGGTGTGAATAGTCATGGTGTGGTCACGACCGAGTCACACGATCAAATAATATAGTAAATTGAAGAGGTGTGCTCGATGGAGTGTCTTAGGAGGGTTGTACTTGTTGAGCCCTACCTGAAGCCTATTTTCTAGTTTTAGTAGTATGAACAACCTTGTGTGAAGTAACAAATTACACATTCTGTTAGCCTAAAACATAGGCCTTAACATCCTATCTGATGGTGTTTCATCTACCTCTCCTTTGACAGCATCAACTAGAAGTGCAGGAGGGGTTCATATAACATTTTTCATAGGTAATTTGGTAGCGATCTACTAGTTTGAAAATATTAACCGAGGTTTATTCTTTATACGTTTCATTGGAATATTCAACAATTAGATGAAACTTGGTAATGACTCCCAATTCATAAGGTGTGAAATTATTGAGGGTTCAGGAAAGTTGTGGTACTGACAGGGGGCTTCAGCTACCTTTGCGCTTTTGACGCGTATTATTTCTAGGCTTGGATGGTTGTGACACAGATGCATAAGTAGTAGTTGGAGGATATTTCATGACCATAATAGGTTCAAGTTTACTCAAAAGAGCATGGATAATTACATGGGCATGAACAATTGTTTTTCTATCCCACTAATAATTTTACTTCTGCGTTTCTCATTGGAAGAATTATGCTACTCACTGGAGTCTTCATTGTCACTGTCGGGGTCAGTAGAGACATGTATTACCTGTTTCGAGATGTTACCCAATTTTATTAAGCCACAATCCACCTGTTCTTGGATTCAATCATTGAAGAAAAATCATTCTTTAATGGTGTTTCCAAGGATCTTGTGGTACAAGCCATGATTGGCATGATTGGTAAGTTTAGTCTCTGAGGGTATCTTGCACTGTTGAAGCTTCAAGATCCGTTTTTTCTAGGGAACAAATGAACTAACCTGGGACTTTTACATATTTTAAGGAATAATTTTTATTTCTTATTTCCATGAAAGGAACCCTGGGTGTCCAGATCTGATGGGGGTTTAGGGAAACATTCTCTGTGTGAGGCTATGCTTGTGCCTGATGAGGCTGAACCGAGTGAGGGTGTACCTAGAAGGGCTGAAATTAGTGGGTTTTATATGAAAAAAGTCCATTAGGTTAACTATTTCAAGATCCTATGCATGATCAAAATAATTTTTCTCTAGTTTTATGGGCCTTCACACAAGATCTAGAAGAGGTAACATGCATGACTGCATCTTGGTACGCTACAATGCTTCTCCAAATACTGAGCTTTTTCAGAGAACTATCTAAATCCACCAAGATAGTTCAAGGAAATGAGGGTAGGGACTATCTAATCTTTGAAATTATTCCCACACATAATATGAAATGATTATAGATATAGAAACATATTGAGAGAGTAAATGATTCATTTCTATTAGGAAATAAAGTCATTCAATCACTCATGAGGCCTTTATTTTCATTTGAAGTGGTCATTGATGTTGGTGTTGTATGAGGTGGAGTTGAACTGATAGAGGAATTATCTATGGAGATCCTACCAGTTATCAATGGATCTCAGGGATAGTTGGCTATACCAAACAAATGCAGGCCCTTTTAGGGTTTGGAAAAAACATTGAGTTTAGCAGCTTCATACTATTCCAGATTCCCCAAAATTGGGTCATGTATTATGGTGAAGTTGGATAGATGTTTTAGTGGATCACTTGTACTATTAAACATGGTTAAACTCAGGTTATCAAACTCTGGTGGTGGGTAAATCTGGTCTACCCATGTCAGATATGGTTTTTTCTAAGGTGGAATTGACACCTCTCTCATTTTCAGAACCTCAAGGTGCGCGGTGAGATCAATTATAAAATCATTCTAGTGATTATTTTTGTTCACCAGTGATCTGACTGACTTAATGGCTCAGAAGGCTATGCAGACTTGATCTCTAGGTGGGTAGGTTTACTACTCAGATGAAGTGGGTGACTCATATCTTAGTCATTTTACATAGACCCTATCTTATTCCCTGATTGGATATACAGGACCACCTAGTTCAAATCTGGGTGCCTGTATAAGAATAACATGGTGACCAACTAGAGGAAATATGGGGTCCCTTTGAAAATTATCATGAATTGGGAAATTCTCGGACATAATTTCTTCAGTAATCCTCTTATATAACTCTAAACCCTAAATTAAAGTGGTTATTCTAGTGTTTTTATCAGTTTCTAACACAATATCAGATAGACCGGTAAGCTCAATTCACCCATTTCCTTTTTTGAAATATAAATGGGAAGGTGGAAATGTATCACTAGGGGGAATCCCAATGGTCAACACCAATCTCTACTAATTAGTGTGAGTACCTATCAGGGGATCCACTTGGTACTATGCCACCCCTTAGGGAAGGTTCTCCTAGTCATGCTCGGTGTTGGATGTCTAGTTTATTTGATCCTCAGGAGGGTCAATTATGAGGACATTCACTATGTCAATGGTCAAATTGGAACCTTCACTACCATAGAGTGGTCTGAATAAATGGTCCCATTGTTCCTATGATATAGGGATGAAATGGAGGGTAGTGTACTACCCCTAGCTTCTAATTTGTACGTGTTGAGTTGACTTTACCATGACTCACTAGAGCACGGTAAGGATCTTTATTCAATACCACTATAGAGTTTGGTAGTATCCATACAATTTAGGGTGTTTATCTACTGTGATAGATGTGATCTCCACCCTTTGGAACAATTGTTTAATGTAATCAATGTGTTTGTGGCTTCCTAGGTAGTCCAGCTAAGAGTCCTGAAGGAAATTGAACATCACCCAAATATTCTGGAAGAAACAAACTTCTTGGTCCTTAGTGAGTGAATATAAGATGAAAATTGAAATGCAACTGATAGCTGGTCAGTGGATAAGAGTCCCCGCAATTTCTTTTCTTCATTACCAAGAGGATTATCCTACTCTTGGTCATCCTAAACCATGATTGGTGTAGGCTAGAAATCTCAAAGCATCATTCACATAGATCTTTTTTTCTACTGATTTTTCTGAAGAGGGGGAACCACATGGGTCAAATATCCACTACATATTGGAATGTCTCTTGGAGTTGGAGTTAACTTCAAGATAATATCTATATAGGATGATGTTTTTAATATCTCCGCATGTGATAGAGTGGTAGAATCACTTTGGGGATTAAATGACTTCTCACCATCATCTAAGGGCGTCAACCTAGACCTAACATCTCTCCAACTTCCAGTGTGGAGTTTGAGAGGAGGGAAATTGAAGGAAATGAAAATGGTTTCACTGTGATCCATATGAATGTTTCCAAAACATCCTCAACATGTAGGTACCTTCATAGGGATTTGGGGATCTTCTGGACATCAGCTTCAGGTATCATATGCCTCAATTGATGGGATTCTTACCCTAGATTTGTAAGTGGGGTTGAAGGTTCCCTCATCAATTCATTGGTCATAAAAGAGTCTGAGAGGTTGATGGTGACATGATGCTTCCCAGGGTATCACCTCTGAAGACATGGTACATACACATGTTCTAGTTGTTGAGAGTCACTTAGGTTCCTTCCATGCACATTGTGACCGATGCCATAGGAATGAACCCCATGATGCTTGTTTTCCCTCCTGCCCCAGAAAAAATATTCCTATCAGGGCATATCTTTAGCATGGGAGGAGATCCTTGTGGGTTGGTGGTAGTGTAGAGAGGACATACGCTCTGGTATTATTCATCATAGGATGACCCATAATGGTTACAGTGGAATCGATGATTTGAGAGTAAACTTGGCCTACTTGAGAGGCGGTTGGGGTCTTGATCCCAATAAGGCGAAGACGGATCCCTACTCAACATTTTTGAGAATGTGATCGGATATGCTGGAAGTGGTGAGGGCTATTTTAGATGTAGAATATGTCTCCTACCGAGAGATGTTATGTCCTTTACCTAGAATTGGATTTGGGTGTGATGGATCAGGGAAAACAAATCTGGTATGGTGTTAACATGCTCGTTGACCTATGGGATCATTTAGTGTTGGCACTAACATGGCTAGGTGGGATCCCACTTGGGTGGATCCTAGGTAGTGAAAATTGTAGGTATGAATGAAACATCCCCTAAATCGTAATAAGGTAGTTATCTATTAGAATGCTTCAGGGAGAGGATCCCAAAGTGGGTTTTCATTGGAATGGGGTGTGGTTGTCCCTTGCACGACCCTTATGGGCGATGGTGTTGGTAAGGTGTCAATGATTCAGGATCCTAGCAGGACATATCCATGGTGGGAATGACTCATTCTTATTTATATCAATGAACAAGGGTATTGATTTCCCTCCTTTATATGAGCGTAATGTTTGATATGGGACATGGGAACCCAATATATGAATACGTGATGACTGTTATGGTAGGGACCAGATTGTCTCAACAACATTCCTCCTACCCCCATACCCACTAGTGTTAGGTTTCTGATCTCTTATAGCTTGATCCTTATAAGGAATATGGATTTGATGATAAGCATAGATCTAGTGAAAGAAATTCCTAATTCCCCAACATCATCTATTATTTCTTAATTAGAGAAAGGATCAACATTTATGATTTTGCAGACCGAGGATTCATAATTTTATCACCCCAAGTCCCAAGAGACTCTCATGTTCGGCCCACCATTTATTTGGTGGGACTTTTCAACGAATATCTGAATCTGAGGACATATAAATATAATGTTTTCCCAAATTTATTATTTCTCATAGTTGAATAATAATAGCTTCACATTAGTTTTACTATTTTAATTTTCAACATTTTCAATTGGGGTCATGATTTGGGATGATAAAACGATTTTTATTTTTCCCTGTATTCCCACTTTCTAAATGTGGGTGGATTCCATCAGCATAATTGGTGATTTTGGGTCCTTGATTAAAACGGGATGATGAGATGTCGGTTCCTAATTCAATGTATTCCTCCTTGGAGCTCATATCCTAGTTTGAGTCTCCCTAAAATATTTAATTCATGTTTGTGAAACTCATTACCAACATCATCTTGAAGTGGATACTGGTTAATTACACTTCTTTTTTCTTGACAGGGTAGAAACCTTCGATTAAAGGATATAATAACATCGGAAATTTATAGGCATATTTGGACATTGGGTATGTTGGGAATCTTTAAAGTCTTACCATTTTAAAGTCGGAGTCATCTCATGTGAGAGGCATCTTAGGCATAGAACCCAAGGAATCTCATGTCGTCCACATGGTAATTAATTCTAAGAGAATAAGTAATCTGAGGTTTTTGAGTCAATTCATCCCATGTTTATTGTATGGGGTAGATATTTTTTGTGGGAAACAAGTTTAACATATTGTGGGGACATGTTGGTGGTTAAGTGTTTCCCTATGGGGGAAGATTTCACACTTGAGGGTTTGGTTAAGTGTGTCCCCAAGGGGGGAAGATTTCAAACTTTAGGATTTGGTTAAGTTTGAACCTAGGGGGGAGATTTAAAACGTTGGATTTGGTTAAGTGTGTCCCTAGAGGGGAAGTTTTTACACTTGTTATTTTGTGGTGATGGAAAGTTTACCCCCCCAGGTGGATATGATCACACTTAGGGATTTTATGGTGATGTTGGGGTGTTAGGATTGAACCTCAAGGAGTTTCCCCATATGTGTTGGTATGTTGATACAGAAACTCATGGAGGTGTCCTATGTACCCTATTTAAGAGTTAGGTATCAAAACCCACATAGTTTGATGCTGCAGTTTAAGGTTGTGTGAGAGGACCAGTCCATGATGTTTAACCTCATGTGGTAAGGACACTCATTTCATGGAAGGAGTGTCAATGAGGGATGGTGTGGGGCTTACACATGGAAGCATCTTGGGTGCTACTATGTGAAGTGATGATGTGGTTGGGGATTACACATGGATTATTCTTGGGTGTTGGGGTTTCATCCCAAGTAGAATTATTATAGTGTGGGGATTATGCATGGGAGTTTCCCGGTGTAGTAGTTTCATCCCATGATGGGGATGAAGGTGGAATCTCATGATAATCACACATGAGGTATCCTATGTTTATGAAATAAGGTTAAAGGTGTAATATCATCCCATACCAGTCACACACGACACATCCTACATTTATTGCACAGGGTAAGGATATAGTTTAACGTCATGTAATAAGGACATTGTCATGTAGTTTAATGTCATGTGATTAGGATGATGGGCTATGCAGTTTCACTTCATTCAACTAAAACATTGTCAACATCTACATCTAGAGGGATAATTTTGAAGTAGGAGAGGAAGATCTAACATAAGGACTATCTACTAGGAAAGTTTGACAGTTTACTGCAATGATTCCACCATCAAGACTTATGTGTCTACTATGCATGTGCATCTGGGTGGGGCATGGCGTAAACACTACCATGGAGGAGTGAAAGTCATGGGTACTAGGATTAAGGTGCCTATACATAAGAGAAAAATGTATTAGGGTGCCACTTCTTAGGATAAAAAGTTAATATAATGGTCTATACCATTCTTGATGAAAATGGGGTATACATAAGGGTTAATGACACTAGTTGGATGGGAGTTTGGAGTGTGGATGAACCGGTTCAAATGGGTACAAGGAACCCAGACACTCAACTTGTGTTCCATAGTGTTTTGTGTAACGAGGAATTGGGCCAGGGACCTGAAGGTTATTATACACAAATTTACAATTACACATGCAGGTAGGTTTGCGCGAACTGTATGTTATAGAAAAATACTCATGCATAGATTTTGGAGGCATCTATACATGCAAATTTTGAGGTATCACACAACTTAGAGTTGTGTGAAGGTGGATTCTCTTACATGAACCCGATCAGAATTTAGGTTGTTTTTCAAGAAACTCTCAAACATGGTCCAAGACTCATTGGGGACCATGGGAGGTTAGTCACACAGGTTCTCTACATCTGAGAATCCATGATGTGCAGAGTTGTGTGATGTCGCGGAAGAATGGGTTACGTGAGCAATATCTAACTCTTTCACTTATGAAGATCCTCTTGAGAGTGAGGGGTGAGGTTATATTTATAACCAAAATGGGTGGAAATATGCATTCAACCCCTACAATGTCATGAAACTGAGTTATGATCTTTACATGACTTTTTTGTAGGGATGTGACCATGAAAGTGGATGGTTTAACATCACCTTTCTCATGCAAAGGGATTTGTGCACCATCGATGAGATTACTGGTAAATGTATAATGTTTTTTGAAAGTGACATTTTCAATGTTATAGGGATCTTGTAGCACTGCATAACTTTTACTTTTAGTGTCTCCTTTCATGTGTAAGTGGTTTAAACACAATATATTAATTTTTTGTGGAAGTAACTAATGTTGTGCTCTTCTATTATCTTAGTTTTATAATGGCCCTTTGGTCTTACCTGGACCATTTCTTTAGGGAAAACTAACCTTTCAGGGATCGAGAAATTCTTTCAGTTACAAAAATAGCATAATATTTTTCAATATAAATACAATGAAATTATTTAAAACTTCTTTAACATGATCCTAAAATTCCATCATTATTCTAAAACTACATGGGATAACCTAGGGAAGTATATAATAAAGGGGTGAGCTATAAATCCTAATAAAAAAAATAAATAATGAATAGAATAATGTAAATTAGTATATGTGAACCAAGAGAAATATCAGTATTGAAGTTTACAGGCATAGTGGAAGTACCGAGTAGGTCGATAAAAGAAAGTATCAACCTTATGAATTATTCATAATATTTTCAGTGACATGAACTCCCTGAAAAACAAAATATTTCTGTCAAATATTGATGTAAGGAAACTTTAAACCCAGAGAGAGGATCTTTCAAATTAAATTTATAATAAATTCATTCAGATATAGAAGAATAGGTAACCTTGGATTTGGTTCTTTCATCGATGTAGATGTTGATCATCTAAAAACCCTTTTCTATATTACAAGTTTTTTAACCCCTAGGTACATCTATGCCAGAGCCACATCCATTTGTTTATATCCATACATGGAACTTGTATGGATACAAACAATGGGTCTTGTTTCACTCCTGGTTTGACACTCCCGAGGGATATGCTTAAGATGATTCATATTTTCTTTATAAACTACTAAAATACCTAAGAAAAGAAAAATCAAATCAATGTATTTATCAATGATAAAATGATAATTATGATGTTATAGAATGAAATGGAAAAAGATAAAATCATTAAAGAATGAAACTTATTATTAGTAATTGAATTATTTTTAGTAAATTTTTTAAAGATGTTATTTATTAAGTAGTTTAATTAGTTATATATAATTTATAAATAATAATTATTATTAGTAATGATTAATTATAGATTAATTGATGATAACATAAGATTAAAAATGAATAAATATTATTAGTTAATTATAATTAAATAATTAATATAATATGATTAATGATTAAAGAAAAAATAATTAAATAATAACTTAATAATGATTAACTAGTGATTAAATAATGAATGATTAGTTAAAAACTGTACTAAGAAAATTAGTTGATAAAATGAAAATTCTGATTATATAAAATGAAATGGAGAAGAAAATGTTTTAAAATGTTAGTATCCTAAATATTATATAGTTTATAAATAATATTTATTATTAGAAATGATTAATTATAGAATAATTAATAAATAACATTGGATTAAAAAATGAATCCATATAATGACTAGCATATTTTAGGGTATAAAAATGCGTCCTAAAATTACATTATAATAAATATTATATGTTCAACCATAATTGTTAATATTTTTTATACTATCATAATTTTTATTAAAGAAAAATTTTTGACATAGAGAGTCATGTTTGCATGTGTGTACTACATTGAGGAGGTTATTCAAACCGAGCAAGGAGATTCTTACAGTACACAACCAATAATAGTGGTTAGTACAGCTGATTGTGTAACCCTAAGTGACCTTCAAGAGAGAATTTGAGGTTCATTAAATCTAAGACTCGATCAAGAGATCAAGTATATGAGCTATAGAAATATTTAATTCCCAGCAACATTGTATCATCTAGCATGACCATTGGTTGCTGATGTGAAGCGGGTCCAAGAAATGAATTTATTTTCTCAATGGTCAGATGGTACCATGATGGAGTTATATGTTGATGTTTCTATTGTACAACAACAATGTTCAGTTTTATGAAGATGTAGACTTACAAGAGTGGTTGAATACATTCCACCCCATGAAATTGAGCTAATTCCAAATGATGGAAGAGATAACAACCTAGATGATCTCCTGGATATACATGTCAATTAGACTTCCGATGAGGAGTTTCATAATTATGGATCAGATGGTGACAATACTACTGGTGAGGAGGGACCAACGGAAGTTAGGGAGTAGGTTTCGATAAATGCATTAGTTGTACAAAAAACTCTACCTACAATAAATCATCCACCACTCCTTACATCTTGGTCAGAAGTAATGAAACGTATGCCTGAATTCAACAATAATGTTCTCACCCCAGCAATTGAGTTCCCTAAAGTTATACCATATAGGTTTAGTGAGCTGGATAAAACCTTATATGTTGGAAGGAATTTTAAGTAAAGATGCATTAAAAATCACGCTAAAGATATTTCACAATGAGAGGCATTGCGGCTATATATTTCAAAAATCATTCCATAGTAAATATGTCATACAGTTTGATAATTATGGGGATGATTGTAGATATCGCTTGAGGGTGATTTCAAACATTTCATTTGGAGGTTAGAGAATCTCGAGGATTGAGGAAGCTCATACTTGCATTAATCCAAGATTGACACAAGATCATACCTCATTAGATGCATAATTTGTGTCATCCATTATTGTTGAGATGATTAGGAAATGCCAGGATGTTTTGATAGATCTTGTTCAAGGTAGGATACAACAGACATTTGGTTATAATATTTCCAATAATAAGGCATGGATGGAGAAACAGAAGGCAATTGTGAAGGCCTATGGTGATTGGGATGACTCATATTGGGTGTTGTCATAATTGTTAGCCATACTGAGGAATCATAACCAAGTTTTCTTCCATCTTGAAACAAATGAACATGTGTCTAAAAATAATAGACTAGATCCATCACGTGTTCAATTTCATTGGTTGTTCTGGGCATTCATCCCCTGTATCTCTACATTTCATTTTAGAAAATAGTTCATTCAGATTGATGGAACGATTCTATATAGAAAATACAAGGGTGTATTATTGATTGTGGAAACCCAAGATGTAAAACATTCACCTCTTCCACTTTTATTTTCCATTGTAGATAAAGAGAACTATAAATCATGGAGTTGGTTTCTGGCATGTATCAAAAACCATTTCACCGACATTCAGGGTGTTGTTTGATATTTTATTACCATAGGGAAATTAATGAGGCAATCAATGTGGATCCTGATACATGGAGATACCTAAATGAACATCATCAATTCTGTATTAGACACATTTCTAGCAATATGCATAAAAATTCCACAACTAACTGATGAAGAAAGAAATCATGAGGCTTGGTACGCATTGTATTTGTTTTTTTTGATATTTCAACGTAAAGATAAAATAAAATTATGTGAAATATCATCTATTCTGTGTAGAATACGAGTCAGATCAATAGTGTTTTGAAGAAAATTATGAAAAAATCCTCCATGATAATCAAAAAGTTTGTGATTATATGATGCAGATTCCAAAATAAAAATGGACATTGGCATATGACAGGGGGAAGAGGTACGACCACATGACCAAAAACATTGTGGAGTGCATAAATGATGTCTTCAAAGGGATTCTCAATCTACCTATAACTGCACAAGTTCAGGATATATTATATCGTTGTGTGAAGTACTTTGTTGATAGAAAAAAACTAGCATCAGATGTAATACACCAGGGGCTATGGTATGGAAGACACTTTCAATGAGAGATCGAAAAGAATATTGAAGAAGATTTTAGTTATCATTTCTGAATTTTTCGATGCGAAGACTCTTGATTTAAAGTTCAAGAGCATTCATACCCCATCACAAATTGCATCAGTGAAAAAACGGTGGTATTACTGGAAATAAGGCAATGTCAATGTGGACACTTTCAGGCCTTACGGTTTCCATGCACACATGCCATTGTAGCGTGTGCCTCTATGAACATATCATGGGAAGCATATTTTGATCCAGTGTACTGGATGGACACCATTACTAACTCTTATGATGCAGCATGGACGCCGATTTGGGAGTTTCGTTATTTCCCAATGCCCGAAGGCCAAACGATAGTGATAACTAACATCAATCAGTTGTGTCCTTGTAGGAGACTGAAAGCTAGTAGAATGCATAATGAGATGAACTGGCCTCATGAAAAAGGAAAGAGTTTGAGATGCACCATATGTCATTAAGAAGGTCATAACCGAAAATGATACCCTAACATTGTTGGGTTGAGTTCACGCTCTCAGCCACATTGATGTATTTTCTTCATTGGGGCATTATCATATTGTAAATTATATGTTGTTATCTCTTATTTTTTTTCAGGGTATTCTAAACCCAAAATCAGAACACTAAACCCCAAAACATCTTTCCTAAACCTCAATATCAAAATTCTAAACCCTAAAACTTAAAACCTAAACCCTAACCCAAAATTAATAAACCTAAACCCTAAAACCTTACCAAAAATCAAAAAACCTAAACCCAAAACTCAATATCTGAAAACCTAATATCTAAATCCTAAAACCTAAAAGATGAATTGTAAACCCAAAACATATTTCCTTTACCATGGTTTTTGATAACATTATGTGTTTAATTTTTTAATAAACTTTTATATAATGAAATAATTTAATCATAATGATTAGAATAATTTATTCAATATAGATAAGTAGATAAATTCCTAAAACATCATTAGTAATTCATGTGGTTTATATTAATCCAATCCATAAGTTGTTAATCATAAAACTCCTCCAAAATATGTATAACCAAATTCATGAACCAAAAATGTAGAAATATTTTCTCTATGATTCTAAAAATTAGTATAGCATTAATCCAAAAATGTATATCTTAGTAACACATACCTAATATCTAAATACCCTATTAATCTTAAATCCTAAATAAAAACATGCATGCTTTCAAGAATTAACTTTCTCCTTATTCCTTAAATAAAATCTTAGATTAGATAATTTATTTCATAAATACAAAAAATAAAATAAACTTCATCATGAATTAAGAACATATTTAGGGTCATCTTCCCCAAATCATGTGTTTTCAAAGATATTAATTTTTTTACTAAATCACATTTCTTGTCCATTGGTACCATTCAACATATTTTCTCAAATCCATTAAGAAACGATATTACAATACAAACCTTCTACATTTCATTATTCTTACCAAGTTAATTTCATTAATAAAATTATTTCACAACATATTTCTTTGATCAAATTACACAAGAATAGCAATCATTCCACTTCAGAAGTTTCAATAACATATTCTTTACATTAGTGTCTTGGATTATTATAAGATATATTCCCTTTATGCTTGTGGAATTAATTTTCATAGTGACTCATCTCCTTACAGCTAAAACATTACACATTGGAAAATTCATTAATTCCCATACAATCATGATCTTGGTATCCATTCTCCCCACAGTTGTAGTAAACTCCAATTCCCGTAAAGCATGTATTAATGTTTTTACTTCCACAGTTATCATATGTGGGGAAAATCTTAAATGTTGTTTTTACCATTATCTATTTTTTTCTCTTCTTTCATCTTGTTATCTTTATTTCATTCAAAACCAAAAGACATGGATAATTATATTTCTCTTGGTAAAAATAACTTCATTAAATAATGTGAATAAACATGGCATGTCTTGCATTCTATAATTCATACCATTATGTTGAACATAACATTATATTTACATTTTACACTTACGAATCATTTCATTTGTTTATATGCAGATGGATGATACCGTACTACTCACTCAGCAGTGTACCTGTATTTCCCAATTTGTGTTAGAGGGTGGTGCAGATCAATCGATCAGGGTGCATCGAGTGCACCATTTTCATCCTAGGGAGCCTCCACATGCCAGTAGACTATACTTGTGTCGTGATGGATTTTATGGCGTTGCCATATCAGATTTCACATTCGTAGACCATCACCTGCTTGTTGTCCTCATTGAGAGGTGGATACCATAGGCACCCACATTCCACATACCTGAGGGAGAGATGACCATCACCCTCTAGGATGTAGCAGTGCTTCTCGGTCTTCCTATCTAAGGGAGACCCGTTATTGGACCCCCACGTGCATCTTGGCTAGACCTTGCTCAGCACTTGTTTGGTGTTTGGCATTTTTTCCAACCGTAGGGATACAAATAGAGCATCCATATATATTCCTTGGTTAGAGGTGCAGATTCCACATTTACTCGATGATGCTGGCAAGCAGACTGTTATGCGTTATGCTCGTGCATATATATTACAGCTCATTGGAGGGACCATGTGTACTGATCACTCGCGAATGAACATGCACATGATGTATCTACCCCTACTAGAGGAATTTGATCTGTTTGGGAAGTATAGTTGGGGATCAATTTTATCGGCATACACGTATAGATCATAATGCAGGCTATCCCACAGGGACCTCACAAGTATCATGGGATGTGTCATCCTTATTCAGATATGGAAATGGGAGCGCTTCCCCACATTCCACCCCGAGCTTGCTGGTCCGTCGATCAAGATGGAGGTGTTGCAGGATGCTCTGCATGGACATTGGTATGATCAGTAATTTATATTGGTTTTTGATTCTACTAGGAGTTATTGACTTTAATTTCTCATTATTTTTCACTATCGATGTTGTATTTTATAGGTGGTGTTAGAAACACAATTTCAACGTGGTTTCGAGACACCATTTGGGCATATATCGGCTCAAGTTAGACTATCTCTTACCTGAACAGGTATGTATATACAATCTATCAATGTCTAAAAAAATTAATAATATCATCAATTTTGGTTTTTAGTTAGGATCTTTTTTGAAAAAGCCACATGTCTTTTTAGATTTTATGGCTTCCATACTAGAGTATTATGAACAGGTTTCCAGCATACTGCACTATTGGGCTTGAGGATGCTTTGGTTGTAGTGCCCCTCATTCACTTCCATATTATTGAGTGACGAAATCCTGACAGACTCATGTGCTAGTTTTTCTGTGCTCAGTTGATTCCATTGTCATCGAGACAAACATAGCGGCTTCGTGGGATGAGCTTGACAAGGAGCTAGGATGAGGACTGGGACAGAGTACATGTCAGATTTATCGACTGATGGCATGGACATAAAGAGTTTCATATTTAGGGAGTACCTAAAAATCAATTCTTTCTTTCAGAGCATGTTTTGTACGAGTCATGTTATAGATTGAAGTCTATACTATATCTTACCTGACACGGTACAGAGATGCAGAGGATGGTAAGTCAATAAATTTCCATTAGTTTGTTTAATGAACTATATCTAATTCATTTTGAATCTCTTTACAGGGAAATCACTCATAGCATCTTGTTTGCATGAGTGATAACGAGGAGGAGGGGGTCTTTAGCTGGGAATCAGTCCATCCTACAGTGCTGGAGGCGAGGGAATCTTTTCATGTGCTTTCTGAGAGCATCTTCAAGCATCTAGCCTAGAGATAGGTGGTTCCTGCCCAAAAAAAACACCTTGCAGTAGCAGCTGCTGGTGCTGAGGATCCATGACCACCGCGAAGTAGACAACATTATGTTGTACGTGAGGCCTCACCTGTTCCACAGGCAGAGGTCGACCCTCTAGGAGTCTAGCCTCATCTGATTCAGGATGTTCCTCAGGTGGCATGGGATCTGTCTTTCTATACAGGATATCCATAGTTCTCTCCATATTGGGGTCTAGATCCATCATAGCCTTGGGGTCCAGATCCATCAAAGCCTTGGGATCTAGATCCATTGTAGCCTTGGGATCCAGATCTATCACTGTCTTGGGGTACTGCTCCATCGAAGACTTGGTTCCCTACAGTGATGATGGAGGGTCCTTCTACCACCCTAGTTGGAGAAGGACCAGGAGGGTAGTGTGAGATGCAGTTGAAAGCTCATCCCACTTACACACATATGGAGGATGTGGCAGTCGACATTCTAGTTCCCAGGGATCAACACTCTCCAGGTCATCAGACTCCACTACGAACTCTATGCGGATGTCCTATTCGCAGACCACCATGTGGGTGGAATATCCTCACCATAGACATAGACATTGATTGTACATGTCCATTTATAAGTTTTATGTATAATGAAATGAAAAAATATTATTACTATCAGACCTTCTTATATATTTATCCAGTGTTTTAGTTTTCATTAATATTTTAGGCAGAGTTTATATTTGACAGATTTCAAAGTCAACTACATGAAATAGAGGACTAATTATTAAATTTCAAGTAGATAACTTTAAAGGCATATAAAATATATAGTATAAAAAATGAAAATAATATTAAAAATATATAATAAACATCTATTTTTTTAAATAAAGAGTTTCATAAAAAAAATAAATAAATGAAAATGAAAGGAATGTAATAAAAGTAACTCAGAAGTGAGAGCAAAAAGAATGAATGTCGAGGAGGATAATAATCCACCTACTTGACTTTGAAATCTTATAAAATATAAACTATAAGAACCATCAAAATAAAAATTAAAAAATCAACTGCTTGTTATATTTTTAATCAATGTTTAAAATTTTATTCATATCGGTCTTACAGTTTATATTTTATAGGCTAGAAAAGTCACGTACTTGAAACATTTTTAAGTTTCAAGTAGGTGGATTATAAAGATTATAAATTATTTTTCATCAACATTTTTAAGAAATTTTTTTTATTTTTGACTACTTGTTATATGTTTAATCAATGTTTAAAATTTTATTCATATCGATCTTATAGTTTATATTTTATAGGCTATCAAAGTCACGTACTTGAAACATTTTTATGTTTCAAGTGGGTGTATTAGAAAGCTTATAAATTATTTTTTATCAAAATTGTTTAAGAAATTATTTTTATTTTTTACTACTTGTTATATGTTTAATCAATTTTTAAAATTTCATTCATATTGATCTTATATTTTATATTTTATAGGCTAGCAAAGTCATGTACTTGAAACATTTTTATGTTTCAAGTAGGTGGATTAGAAAGGTTATAAATTATTTTTCGCCAACATTTTTTAAGAAATTAATTTTATTTTCGACTAATTTTTATATGTTTAATCAATGTTTAAAATTTCATTCATATAGGTCTTATAGTTTATATTTTATAATCTATCAAAATCGAATACTTGAAAAAAATTTAAGTTTCAATTTGGTGGATTAGAAAGCCTATAAATTATTTTTCACTGATATTTTTTAAGAAATTATTTTTATTTTGGAGTACTTGTTATATGTTTAATAAATGATTTAAATTTCATTCATATCGGTCTTATAGTTTATATTTTATAGGCTAGAAAATTCAGAAACTAGAAACATTTTTATGTTTTAAGTAGTTTGATTAGAAAGCTTAAAAAATATTTTTCATCAACATTTTTTAAAAATTATTTTTATTTTTGAATACTTGTTATATTTTTAATCAATTTTTAAAATTTCATTCATATTGGTCTTATAGTTTATATTTTATAGGCTATCAAAGTCACGTACTTGAAACATTTTTAAGTTTCAATTGGGCGGATTAGAAAGCTTATAAATTATTTTTCAGCAACATTTTTTAAGAAATTATTTTTATTTTCAACTACTTGTTATATTTTTAATAAATTTTTAAAATTTCATTCATATAAATATTATTTTTTATATTTTATAGGCTAACAAAGTCACGTACTTGAAAAAATTTTATGTTTTAAGTAGGTGGATTAGAAATCTCATAAATTATTTTTCACCAACAATTTTTAAGAAATTATTTCTATTTTCAACTAATTTTTATATTTTTAATCAATGTTTAAAATTTCATTCATATTTGTCTATAGTTTATATTTTATAAGCTATCAAAGTCACGTACTTGAAACATTTTTAAGTTTCAAGTAGGTGGATTAGAAAGCCTATAAATTATTTTCCACCGAATTTTTTTAAGAAATTATTTTTATTTTTGAGTACTTGTTATATGTTTAATCAATGATTAAAATGTCATTCATATCGGTCTTATAGTTTATATTTTATAGGCTAGCAAATTCAAGAACTTGAAACATTTTTAAGTTTCAAGTAGGTGGATTAGAAATATTATAAATTATTTTTCATCAACATTTTTTAAGAAATTATTTTTATTTTTGACTAATTGTCATATTTTTAATCAGTGTTTGAAATTCAATTCATATAGGTCTTATAGTTTATATTTTATAGGCTAGAAAAGTCATGTACTTGAAATATTTCTAATTTTCAAGTTGGTGGATTATAAAGGTTATAAATTATTTTTCATCAATATTTTTTAAGAAATTATTTTTATTTTATACTAATTTTTATATGTTTAATAAATTTTTAAAATTTCATTCATATTGATCTTATAGTTTATATTTTATAGGCTAGAAAAGTCACGTACTTGAAATATTTTTAAGTTTCAAGTGGGTGGATTAGAAAGATTATAAATTATTTTTCACCAACTTTTTTTAAGAAATTATTTTTATTTTCAAGTACTTGATTTATGTTTAATAAATGTTTAAAATTTCATTCATATAAGACTTATAGTTTATATTTTATAGGCTAGAAAATTCACGTACTTGAAACATTTTTAAGATTCACGTAGGTGGATTAGAAGGCTTATAAATTATTTTTCACCAACATTTTTTAAGAAATTATTTTTATTTTAGACTAATTATTATATGTTTAATTAATGTTTAAAATTTAATTCATATCAATCTTATATTTTATATTTTATAGGCTAGAAAAGTCACGAACTTGAAGCATTTTTAATTTTCAAGTAGGTGGATTATAAAGGTTATAAATTATTTTTCATTAATATTTTTTAAGATATTATTTTTATTTTATAGTACTTGTTATATATTTAATAAATTTTTAAATTTTCATTCATATCAATCTTATAGTTTATACTTTATAGGCTAGAAAAGTAACGTACTTGAAACATTTTTAATTTTCAAGTAGGTGGATTAGAAAGCTTATAAATTATTTTTCACCAACATTTTTTAAGAAATTATTTTTATTTTCTACTACTTGATATATGTTTAATAAATGTTTAAAATATCATTCATATCGGTCTTATAGTTTATATTTTATAGGCTAGAAAATTCACGTACTTAAAACATTTTTAAGTTTCAAGTAAGTGGATTAGAAAGCTTATAAATTATTTTTCACCAACATTTTTTAAGAAATTATTTTTATTTTAGACTACTTGTTATATGTTTAATTAATTTTTAAAATTTCATTCATATCAATCTTATAGTTTATATTTTATAGGCTAGAAAATTCATGAACTTGAAACATTTTTAAGTTTCAAGTAGGTGGATTAGAAAGATTATATATTATTTTACATCAACATTTTTTAAGAAATTATTTTTATTTTCAACTAATTTTTATATGTTTAATAAATATTTAAAATTTCATTTATATCAATCTTATAGTTTATATTTTATAGGTTAGAAAAGTCACGTACTTGAATAAAAGAGAAATTATGTTGAAACATTTTGTTTTATTTATATATATATATATAACCAAATAATAACAAAACATTAAAATTTTAAATATATAAAAAAATATTAAAATAAAAACAATATTGTTTTAGGGTAAAGGCGTCATCACCGATGCCACCTTTGAGGCGTATTTTTTAAAAAACATAAACATGTGCTGTTTTAAATAAAAATCAGAAACATATTAAAACAATCTCTAGATTACCCTCATTGTTCTATAAAGATCCAAGTTTAGAATCCCTCATATGGTAATCCACACGTACTCCATTGATCTCCAAGAAATGAAAATTGATTTCTAGGTGCTAGAATATATAATTAATTATCTTTCATTATTTCTATTGATCGTTCATCATTGATTATTGAAGGAATATCTCTTGTGTTTTTTTCTTGAGATGGAGGGCGAATAAGGAATTCAAGAGAGAAAGCAATTTTGTTCAACAATTCTATATTTCTCAATTAACCATATATAATAGACATAAAAATCTATTTATAGAGTTAGGTATTAGGTTAAAAAAATATTAGTTAATTATATTCTATCCCTTGAATAATATAATAACCTTTATTAAACTAAATTCATTAAAATATTATTATTATTATTATTTTATGGCGTGTGTGATAATTTTCACAAAAGAAAAATATTCTTTTACTGGCTTATAAATTAATATTTTTCACTGAACATAGTCTGGGTCCATTATAACTCCTAGGAATTTATTGAATATCTAAATAAATATATAATTAAATATTTTATTCATCAACAAAAGTGAATAAAATTATTCCTCAGTCTTTAATTTAATTCAAATAGAATTTAATCATGATCAATAGAAATACTTAGTGAGTGACCATTTAGGATTTTTTTTTCTAATTGGCATTAGGAGGGCTTACCTAAAGTCCAAGATTAATATCTCGAAATTGGAAAAAGAACCTTAGAGAATAAACTTAATGTTGCAACCTCAAAAACCACATATGAACACTCACTGTGTAATATAATCCATTTTTCATAATATCTCATAAAGAAAGTTACACATATATGCTTGATGCATATTTCTTTGACTATATGAAATAAACAAGTCATTACTCCATGGACATGAAATTTAATGTGATGGTTCTATTCCAATATAAATTCCTAGATTTTAGTTTCCATAAAGATGGATGGGGGAAATCCTTCATGAAATTATTCATTAATATCACATGACTTGTGACGCTCTTAATTTATCCAACATCGCAATGAACTATTATCATCATGGTTTATGAAATACATCTAAGTTTATTATTTGTAAAATGTATTAATAATAATGATAATTTCTAAGAACCATTACACACATTTTCATATAGTAATATCTAATGACATCAAAACAAAGAGAATTCCTACCGGAAATCCTGTTCTCACAATCTCCTATCTTGGAGAATAGCAAGTGTAAGCTTCCTGAGAGTATTTCTCATCCACTAATGAGAAATATCACCTAAAAATCAAGTTATATGTGTCCCAATACAGAATTTTATTTTACCGTAGAACCATATTTAATAATATCATCACCTCACTTCAAGATTCTCATCATAGTAGGAAACTACTATAACCTTAACAATATGACAGATATTATAGGACATTATTACATAAAATTAATGTTACAAAATGAATAATATTTAATAATATGTTTTATTAATATTAAATACATCCAATATAAATGTGATTAAAGTTTAAACAATTGTTTTTAGGAAAATAACTCCAACAAACTCCCACTTGGACTAGAGACAACTACCTACCACTTTCAGTCTGCTAAACCTCACATGATAATCATGTTTCATATGATTTAAGGATTTATTCAAGGGTTATGATTATCCACTGAAATAGGGTAATATTAATTGTTTATATTATAATATTCATGTGCTTTATTTATCAAAAACATCATTTTTAGTACATTTTACACTTTGAACATTATTTCATATTATAATTGTAATTCCTTCTTAAAATGCACTATTACATGGTATATTTTTTAACACCATATAAAATACCCAATGATCATGATTTTAATTTCATATTTTATTTTCAGGTCTCTCATACTATATGGAACAATTAATGATTTTGGGGCACTAGAATATTCTCATTAGAAGACCACCAAAGTTGGCCTTGAATCAACAACAGTCTCGGAAAAGTAAAGTGGACAACCGCCCAATAAAGAGACTATAGTGGCCACGATACAAGCCCAATGACTCTTAAAATTTAACTGAAGATAAATGAAATCATATGAAATATTTCATCAAATGGTGGAAAAAGCTAATTCGGATGTTTTAATAGAGTTACAGGCAGCCCAATTTGGAGATAAAATTCTAGGCCAGATTCTATTGCCCAGAAAAACATCCCACCATTTTACACATATCTGGTAAACCATAAAATACTTTGGGATGAAACTTTACTGATGGTTATTGGAAATCCTTATCTCCATTTTATTCTTCTATGTACCACTCTAATTTGGCCATCTAGAATCTCATTTAGGCACTTCTATTCGATGGATGCAAGCTGGCTACCACCTCGGGTCAAGAGTGGAAAAGTCTAAGTTCCACAAGCTTTCCACCACCCTCAGCCTACCATACTCAAGTGGGATGACTTTAACTATTTTAGTCTCTACAAAAGGCTCCCAAAATTATTATTTAAGGAAGTGGTGTTGGGGTATTTATTCATCTTTTATTCTTTCTTTCATTATAGTGTTATGCTACCACTTTTCCTTTGTAATGTTCTTTATTTGTAAGTTGTTAAAATCACCTTAGTTTTCAATAAACATTATTCATATTATCTTATTTTGTTCTTATTATTATCACAGTTATACTGTTTATTTATGGTGTGAATTTATTCATACCAAACCTTGTGAAATTATTCACACAACGGTGGAGCGATTGTTTTCTTTTAACAGTTTTTTACTTCTTCAATTCCTCCCTCGTGAGTCTACTTCCCGCTTCAATTGAAACCATAGAATCAATGGAAGGATAACCCACTTATGGGTTGATCCAAGGAAATAGAATGGGGTTGGATTGGATGTTATTTATCACCCCATTAATGTCTAATCAGTTATTTTAATTGATATTTTTATTTGATTATTTTAAAACTTGTTTGTCCTTTTTGAATTTTAAGGCCACATACTTCAAGTGATAATATGAACTTTTACCTTGGATCGCTCAAAAATTTGATCCTCCACATGTATAGGTTATTATTATTATGGTGTTTTGGTATAAAACCAGTATGTGATTAAGTTTTTTGATCTTCTTGAATAAACCCATCTCGAATATAAGAAATTGAAATCGTTAAAAAAGAATTCCGTCCAATCCACCCCTTGTAATAACCTAGGATCAACCCTTATCATAATTTTATTTCACTTAATTATTTTAATGTTCACTTAAACCTATCTAAATTCAACCCAAATTAGGACACTTAATAGCCAAAATCAGTCCATATAATGTGTGTGTATATAGGTTTCTTCTTAGGTCTTTGAGGAATCGACAACCCAAGCTACTCAACATTTGACCGCTTAACCCTAAAAACTTGGGTAGATTTGGGCGAGACCAAATTTTGGAACCATTTCCGGGGACCCAAGTAAGTAATATCAACACCCATTCTATTCTCACTCATTTCTTCTATTCTCTTCCAAATTATATTATCTTTTCTCTTTCTCGTTTTTTTTCTTTTGGCGCATGTCCGCCTACACTCATGACCAATCAAACCATCTAGTTATGGTGGATAGTCATGGGGTTGGGGAGTCAAGTACACAAAGGGAACTCTTTCCATTAGATACTAATATTCATAATACTCAAGAGTCAAAAATTGATCCCATTTCAATGTATGTTCTTCAAGTAAACCAACTCATAAACCCAGATGGGAACCAAAATGGAAATCCAAATGAGGCAGCCCTAAACTTGGGGAATGCAATCGATCAAACCATGAATGACTACCTCACACCTTCTTGGACCAATTCCCCCTCATGAATTGGACAAAATTACCTAGGATATTCCAACAACATCTTTAAACCTCATGTCCTAAACCACCTTCCCGCATTCTATGGAATGGAGTCCGAGATGCCCTACCTTCACGTTAAGGAGTTCAATGACATTGTAGAAACCATGTGTCCCCCACATAAACTAGAATCAGCTAAGATGAGTATATTTCCTTTTTATTTAAATTATTGAGCCTAAAATTGGACAAAAAATTTGAGACCATAATCCATCAACTCTTGGGACCAATTACAATGATAATTCTACAAAAAATACTACCCCACCACAAAACAATTTCACTTAAAAAGAGCATCCAAAACATTTTTGAAAAAGAGGGAGAGTCATTCTAAGAAACATGGGAGTGGTTCAAATACACCCTAAACATGGTTCGACGCCATGTTTTTTCTATTCCTGAACAAGTGATAATTTTCTATGAAGGGTTGGGCCTGGGGAACAAACAATTCATTGACATGATGTGTAATGGAACCATTAAAAACAAAGCCCGAAATTCTTACGAGTATCTAGAAAACCTTTCTGAACAAAATAAAACATGGGGAACATCACCTTACTATGAGAAGACACCCAAATCTGTTAGAATTCACACACTTAGGGAGGAGTAAAGACTTAGGGCTAAACTCCCAACACTCACTAGGAAGGTAAAAGAGTTAGACCTTAGGAAAATCCATGAAATCCAAATTGTATACCCTATTTTCACAATTTGTGACAAAAATGACCACAAAACAGACAACTGCCCAACCATTACATCCATAAAGGATGTTCTTATAGGAGGACCACCAGCTGAAGTAAATTCCCTAAACTTCAAAAAGCCTCAATACCAAAACACATTCAACCCAAAGTATAATGACCACCCATGATTCTGTTGGAAAGACAACCAACAAGCTAGTCATCCACAAGGACCAAAACCCTACCCTACACAAAATTTCCAAAACCATAACCAATTCCAACCACAACTTGTCCAATAAAAATATCCTCCTATCCAATACTAGAAACCCATCCAATAACCAAAGTAACCTCCTGGGATAAACCAACCAACACAAGCCCCCACCCAATCTGTCCCTCTTCCAATCCTTGAAGAGTTGTGTAAATAAATGGACAAAATGAACTCAGAATTAACTTCCCTTAAACAAGAACTCCAAACCATCAAAACTGAGAAGTCACCCATGCCTACTCAAGTGGTACCATCCTCAACTTTAAAGGGAGAGTAAAGTTTCACTCAAACAACTCATGAAGAACTAAAGGCTATAACAATTTTAAGAAGTGGGAAATCAATTGAGAAACCTGAATAAATAAGTCAGAAACCATATGGAGCTTCAAAATCTAATGAAAATTCAAATGAAAAGCATGATTAAACTGAGTAAAATGATGAAAATGTGAAAGAAACAACCCTTAAACAAACAAACCCACAACATGCACCATTTCCTGAACACATGAGGGGGAAAACCAAGCCTGAATTGAATGAAACATTGAGGGAAATATTCTCACAAGTCAAGATGAACATTCCACTCCTTGATTCCATTCAAACCATTCTTTCACACTCCAAATACCTTAAGGACCTATGCACATTTAAAAGGAAATTATCACATAATAACCAAGTCCTCCTAGCAGCAAATGTTAGCACAATAATCCAAGGAACCCTTCCACCAAATATGAAAGACCCAAGATGACCTTACATCAATGTTGAACTAGGAGAGAAAAAAGTTGTCAAAGCCTTGTGTAACCTAAGTTCCAGTGTCAATCTCATTCCCTATGTTGTGTACTACCAGTTAGGACTGGAAGATCTCTAACCCACATCTGTCACAATTCAACTTGCTGATCCTAGCATAAGGGTTCCAAATGGGATTTTAAAGGATGTTCTGGTAAAAGTAGAAAACTTCATCTACCCTACTGACTTCATTCTCCATGACAACAATCCAAATTTAGGCAATAAGGAACAAACCCCAGTCATCCTTTTTCATCCCTTCCTTGCAACAATCAACTCTGTTATCCGAGTCTGAAATGGGAACATGACCATCACATTTAGAAACATGAGTCTAGACTTGAACATATATAATGCAAGCTCACAAATAGGGGATGATGAGGATATTAATGAAGTAAACAAGATAGGAAGTGTTGATAATGAATCCATAGAACATCAAGGAATATTTGAGGAATGTTCAATTTATGACGAGATTAATTTACTTTATTCACATGAAGAAATTTTATCTCCTTGGATAGAATCACTTTCAAATTGATCCTCTGATAAAATCATAAGACAAACAATTAGTGAAATAATTTAGGGAACCAAATTCATGGAGACCACTCCAACTCCCTTACCTAGAATTGATCAAACCAATATAGTAGCTGAAACTTCTACATGTGGGGAATCTATCCTATCTGAAAATAAAAAAAAATTGTTTTTGAGCCAATGTCCCAATATTCTGCTGAAAGTTTGAACCAACCTGATATTGAATTGAAAGAACGTCCTTCTGCACTTAAGTATGCATTCCTATGAGAAAATGGAACAAATCCTATTGTCATTTATTCTTCTCTTAAAGTTGATCATGGGAGGATGATTCTAGATATCCTTAGGAACCACAATAAATCCATTGGATGGACCTTGTCTAATATTCCTGGGATTAGACCACTTATCGAGACTCATAGGATTGTTCTCGAATTTGATTCAAAGAGATGTTTTCAACCTTAGTGAAGACTCAATCCTAATATCATGGAAGTAGTGAGAAAATAACTTCTAAAATTGTTAAAATCCAGTATCATTTATCCCATTTTTGAGAGTGAGTGGGTAAGCCCAATTCAAGTTGTCCCAAAGAAGACCAGAATCATAGTGATAACCAATAAGGATTGAGAGATTTGTCCAACTAGGTTGAGTAGTGGATGGAGAGTCTGCATCGACTACAGGAAGCTAAACTCATTTACCAATAAGGACCATTTCCCCTTACCATTCATTTACCAAGTCCTTGAGAGAGTTTTAGGTCACACATTCTACTGCTTCTTAATTAGGTACTTAGGGTACAATCAAATTGAGTTCTCCCTATAGGATCAAGGGAAGACTACATTCACCTATCCATTTGACAACTTTTCCTTCAAATGAATTCCCTTCAGGTTATGAAATTCCCCTTGATCCTTCTAGAGGTGCATGATGGTAACCTTCTCAGACATAGTAGGGGATTTTCTAGAGGTCTTAATGGATGACTTCTCTATGTTTGGGGATACATTTGAGGTATGTCTAAGTAATTTGAAGAGAGTCTTGTCAAGATGTGAAGAAAATAATCTTGTACTAAACAGAAAAAAATGTCATTTCATGGTTAAAGAGGGACTATTATTTGGCCATCTAGTCTCAGGTAGGGGAATTGAATTTTATAAAGACAAGGTTGACATCATTCGTAACCTTCCATCACCCAAAACTTTCAAGTAAGTGTGGTCATTATTAGGACATGTTGGTGTATATATAAGGTTCATTAAAAAAATTATCTCTATTTCCCGACCACTTTGTTCTCTATTGGTGAAAGATGATCCATTTTTATGGATAGAAAGTTGTGAGGAATCATTCTCTACACTCAAGTCAGCTCTTATCTCTCCACCTATCATGCAATCTCCAAATTGAAAACTTCCTTTTGATATCATGTGTGATGCTAGTGAATTCACTGTAGGAGTAGTCTTAGAACAACAGTGTGAGAAAAATCCATGTGTCATTGCTTATGAAAGAAAATATTTAAAATGTGTATAAATCAACTACACCACCACTGAGAAGGAGTTACTTGATATCGTGTTTTCCTTGGAAATGTTTAGGTCATACATCTTAGGATCCCCCATCACTGTGTTCACTGACCATTGTACACTAAAATAACTCTTCCAAAAACAAGATGCTAAGGCTAGATTGATTAGGTGGGTCCTTCTATTACAATAATCTTTCCTCACAATCAAGGATAAAAAGGGTGATAAAAATGTTGTATCTGATCACTTCTCTAGGATGGAATTCAAAGAAAACTCAAATCACCTTTCTGTGTCTGATTAATTCCCTGATGAACACCTATATTTTATGAGTGACTACCCTTGGTATGCCGACATAGCCAGCTTCTTAGTTACAGGAGTCATTAAAAAATTCTTAGGGTCTCAAGCTAGAAGGAAATTCCTTTTTGATGTCAAGAACTGCTTGTTTGATGATCCATTCCTTAATAAGTTCTTCCCTAACCAAGTCATTAGAAAGTGTGCCCCAGAATCTGAGCAAGAGTCCATCCTTAAATTCTGTCATAGTGAGGTGTGTGGAGGTCACTTTTCCTCTAAGAAAACTTCTTCTAAAGTTCTTCAGTCTGGTATTTTCTAGCCCACCCTATCAAGGGACTCCTACACATTTTTTCAAAGCTTTCCTAGGTGTCAACAAGTAGGGTCCATCACAAAAAGGAATCAAATTCCCCTCACTCCCATCTTAGTGATTGAAATCTTTGATTATTGGGGAATCGATTACATGAGTCCCTTCCCAAACTCTAGGGGATATGTGTACATACTTTTAGCTGTTGATTATGTCTCCAAATCGGTTGAGTCCATTCCTACAAAATCCAATGATCATCAAATTGTGATTAGATTTCACAGTGAAAACATCCTCTCTAGATTTGGAATTCCTAGGGCTATCATTACTTATCGTGGAACTCATTTTTTCAATTGTCCATTCTCAGCACTCATGTAAAAGTATGGAATTTCTCACAAAGTGTCTATTTCTTAAAACCCATAGACCAATGGTCAATCTAAGTTAGCCAATCAAGAAATCAAACAAATTCTTTAGAAAACTGTTAAGGCATCTAGAACAGATTGGTCGAGCAAACTCTTAGATGCTCTTTGGGCCTATCGAACTGTATGTAAAACCATTTTAGGAATGTACTTGTATAGGTTGGTTTATGGTAAAGAATTCCATTTTCCACTAGATATTGAACATAAGACCTTTCGGGAAATTAACAAAATGAATTATGACCTCTCATTGGAAAAAAAGGAAATTTAATCTCAATGAACTTGAGGAACTTAGGATGGAGGCTTATGAAAATTCAAAGATCAATAAAGCTAAAGTATAGGCCTACCAATCTCAAAATATTAAAACCAAACACATTATACCGGGTAAACCTATTCTTTTGTATAGTTCTAAACTTATTTTACACTCGAGAAAGTTGAGGTATAGATGGTCAGGTCCATACATAGTGCATGAGGTGTACCCCCATGGGGCTGTAGAAATTCAACATCCCACCAATGGTCAAACCTTTAAAGTTAATGGTCATAAAGTCAAACCATTCATTGAACTATTCCAAAAAAAATAATTTGATGAACACTTGTGTGAACCAACCTTAGATGAGGAAAATACTTAAATAATTAAGGGTCTAAGATGAGCTAACGACGTTAAACAAAAGCATTACACGAGAGTCAACTCATGGTTTTCATCTTTGTGAATCATCTTTATTTTAAAATAAGATTAATAAATCAATTTTTTATTTAAAAAAACTTAACTCTACATATGATATTACCAGATACTGTTGATTTTTTATTCTATTATAAGTATGGATGGGTATGAAAGGGGAGAACCATATTCATCTGTGTTACATGGTGAGATTATTGAGTAATACCTTACCCATAAATTTAAAAAGAAAACAATGTATCATCAGTTTATTTTTATGGGTTTGTAGGTTAAAATAAAAATACCAAATATATATATATATATAAAAGGACACATTGTAGGTCATGGGGAAAACCCCCTTCACAACCGGTGAAGCTGTAGGCACTCGAACCCAGGACCGAAGGGAGACATGGGAGTGCGACCTACGGGTTATATTTCTTTCTTATTCTACAATTTTTGTATATATACTTATTTTTTTACCTTTTATTATTATTATTATATATATATATTCCCTTTCCACTAGGGAACTCTGTGAGTGATATGGATATCAAGGGATTAAATGGGTGCAACATGAACTTCAACTTCAACCACCAGGTGAACTCATTCCATGATCTTCATTTTCGATTTCATTTTTTGAACATACCTTCTATGCCACTACCCCATTCTAAATTTTCTTTTCTTAAAATATTGAGGACAGTGTTATTTTAAGTTGGGGGAGATAAAAAAAATATATTTAAAAAAAATTAAATTTACTAAATGTTTTAGAATATAAAAATACATGGAAGGAAAAATTAATTTAACCTTGAACTTGATAAAACACATTGAATACTTTTAAATTGAATATAAAAAGATTTTTGCATGCCTTGATTGTGATTTTAATGCAAGTTTAAGTTCATGTGCATAGATTTTGGAAAGTTTGGTTGTCTAATGTGATATTTCATCATTTATATTTTCATCCAAAAAAATCACAATGCACACCCTTTGGATAGTGGGGTATTAGTTTGAGTTAATGAGGTCCCCCAAATAAATATCATAGGTTTGGTGATCATTTTAGTTTTAATATGAGTATTCAAATAAAATAAAATAAAAACAATAAAATTGCTTATAGAGTAATGAAATAACCTAATGTGTGGCTTTCGGCAATTGGGGATCATCACTCCATAGTTGTTTGGCCCATAGTTATTAATGTTATCTCTATTTGTGGTAATTTGACTTTGTTTTCAACTGATTTAACTTGAGATGATACCTGAGTATGTGGGAATCACTTGGTTCCCTAAGGTCTTTGAGCCTGGGAGTCATCGACAAAGTCTCGCTATATGAGTTGACTCTATTGAGTGCAATTTCAATTACCATGGAAAAATTGAAAAAAAAACAATAAAAAATATATATACAAAAAAAATTGAATACTCATATTAATATTGAAATGTGATCTCACCTAGCACTTCCATCATTTTCCCCTTGAATAAAAATGAACCCCCATGTCTTTTGTGAGACACAACACATCACCATACTTTATTGAAATTGGATGAAATTTGGGGATGAATTTGAACAAAGGAACGGTATTGGGATTAGGATATGATTATGAACCTATGTTTTTTTAAATTATTTTTAAAGGTTTCATAATTTTTTGGTATGAGGTATTTCAGTAAGCACCGTGTATTAATTTTTTTTGAAAAAGGGAATTTGAATTTCATATTTTTTGGATACATTTTGCTCGGGACTAGATAAACTCAAGTTGGGGGTGTGATTAGACACTGAAAGAGGCTAATATTCATTGTTTAAATTATAATATTCATGTGATTTATTAATCAAAAACACCATTTTTAGTGCATTTTAGACTTTGGACATTATTTCATATTATAATTGTAATTCCTTCTTAAAATGCACTATTACATGGTATATTTTTGAACACCCTATAAAATACCCAATGATCTTGATTTTATTTTCATATTTTATTTTCATTTCTCCCATGATATAAGGAAAAATCATGATTTTGGAGCACTTGAGGATTCTCATTAGAGGACCACCAAAGTTGGCCTTGAATCAACAACATTTTGGGCAAAGTAAAGTGGAAAACAGCCTAATAAAGAGACTGTAGTGGCCACTTTCCAAGCCCAATAATTCTTAAAATCTAATTTAAGATATATTAAATAATGGGGAACATTTAATCAAAAGGTATACAAAGCTAATTCGGATGTTTGAATTGAGTTACATGCATCCCAAGTTGGAGATAAAATTCTGGGCCAGATTCTACGACCCATAAAAACATCCCACCATTTTATACATATCTCGTAAACCATAAAATATTTGGTGCTGAAACTTTAAATACGGTTAGGGGACATCCGGAGTTCCATTTTATTATTCTATGTTATACTCTAATTCTCCCATCTAGAAGCTCATTTAGGCGATTATGTTAGATGGATGCAAGCTGACTGCCACCTCTAGTCAAGAGTGGAAAAGTCTAAGTTCCACTAGCTTTCCACCACCCTAAGACTACCATACTCAAGTGGGATGACTTTAACTATTGGAGGCTCGACCCAAGAATCCAAAAATTTCTATTTAAGGTAGTGGTGTTGGAGTATTTATTCATCTTTTATGATTTCTTTCATTGTAGTGTTATGCTGCCACTTTTCCTTTGTAACGTTCTTCTTCATTTGTAAGTTGTTCGAATCACCTTATTTTTCAATAAAAATTATTCCTATTATCTTATTCCATTCCTCTTATTATCAAATTGATACTGTTTCTTTATGGTGTGAATTTATTCATACCAAAAATTGTGAAATTATTCACACAAAGATGGAGTGATTGTTTTATTTTTATTGTTTTTTTCTTATTCAATTCCTCCCTCATGATTCTACTTCCCGCTTCCATTAAAACCATAGAATAAATGGAGGGATAACTCACTAATGGGTTGATCCAAGGGAGTATTAATGGGAAGGATTGGATTTTATTTATCACCCCAATAATTTCTAATCAATTATTTTAATCGATATGTTTATTTAATGATTTTTAAACTTTTTTGTCCTTGTTGAATTCTAAGGCCACATACTTCAAGTGATAATACAAACCTTTACCTTGGAGTTCTCATAAATTTGATCCTACAAGTGTATAGGTGATTAGTATTGTGGTGTGTTGGTATAAAAACAATAAGTGATGAAGTTCTTTGATCTTCTTGATTAAAACCATCTCGAATACAAGAAATTGAAATCATTAAAAAAGAATTTCATCCAATCCACCCCTTGTAATAACCTCAGATCAACCCTTCTCATAATTTGATTTCACTTAAGTCGCATAGTGTTCTCTTAAACCTATCTAAAATCAACCCAAAGTTGGCCACTTAATATCCAAAATCAGTCCATAGAATGTTTGTGTCTATAGGTTTCTTCTTAGGTCTCTGAGGAATTGAAAACTCAAGCTACTCTACATTTGACCGCTTAACCCTAAAACTTGGGTAAATTTAGGCAAGACCAGGTTCCTTCATGTTTTCTTACATGGAAATATTTCTCACTAAAACCTCACCTCTTTGATAAAAATACCTCAAGAGGGGATACTTCTGAAGTATTTTCTTTTTTTATTGACGTGACCTTGAATCCTTTATTAGATCCACCACTACAGTATTATCAAAATAGAGTGTGATAGGATATTTAATTCTAGGTACCACATAAATCTCTTGAATGAAGTTATACATCTATATTTCTTATTTAGATGCCTCATAATCCATAATATACTCAGACTCTGTTGAAAAATCAGTTACTATAACCTACTTTGATCTCTTATAGATCACATCATCTCCATTCAAAATGAAGATGTTCCTCATTTGAGACTTCATGTCATCTTTATTTGTTTGGAAACTAGTATATTCATATCCTCTAATGAGTAGTTCCCCATATCTTATATAGACCGATAATGTATCCTTAGTACATCTCAAATACTTATGGATACTCTTAACTTCCATCAAATTGTGGTCACCTGGTTCATCTTGATATCTACCTACAACACTCAATGCGTAGGAAACATCTATCCTCATACATAGCATAACCTAACATACATAACTGAACCAATCATTTACAGGTATGGAATCCTTTTCATTCTATTTATTTGTTCATGTGTCTAAGGACACATTTTCCTAGAAATATGAATGTCATGTGACAAAGGAAATAATTCCCTCTTTGAGTATTACATACTGAACCTCTCTAGTATATTTTCAACATAAATACCATAACATAGGATGAGATATATATTTGATCTATCATGATGGATCTTAATATATATTGTTATGCCTATGTCCTTCATAGAGAATCATTTATTGAACCATGACATAACACACTATAATACTGGTATTTCATTTCAAATATGTAATATGTCATCGACATACACTATTAATAAATTGACTACTCTACCACTAAACCATTTATATAAACAAGGATCACATTCATTATTATGAAACCAAATTCTGTTATGGATTCATCAATGTGAATGTTCTATGACCTGGATTATTTCTTTAATCCATAAATGGATTTTTTCAACTTGTATACCTTGTTGACATTTTTTAGAGTCAGAAACCCTTTCGGTTGTTTCATAGAGAAATCCTTCTAAATGTTAAAATTAAGGAAGGCTATTTTGAAATCCATTTCCAAAATTTCATAGTCATGGTAAGCTAAAATAGAAATTAAAATTCTGATGGATTTCAGCATTATAACTAGTGAAAAGGTTTGGTCGTAGTCATTGCCTTGATGTTGTTTAAACCCTTTTGCAACCAGTCACACTTTATAGGTACAGACTTATCCTTCCATGTCCAGTATCTTCTTGAATACCCATTTTAAACCAATGATATTTAAATCCACTAGAGGATCTACCAAAATAAAAACATGGTTTTGGTACATGAAATCCATTTTAGAATTCATGGATTCCTGCCACTTGGAATCATTTGTGCCATTTAATGATTCATTATAGGTTAGAGTATCATCATTATCAAATAACAATGATTCTCTATCCTCAGTGACTATAAAATCATACCATTATAGTTATCTAACCTATATGTAGTTGTTTTTTATGCTTTCACTGGGGTCGGTGTCGTCCTTCAACCTGGAAGTGATATGATGATTTTGTTTTCATGTATTCCCACTTTCCAAAAGCATGCATATTATATCACTTTAATCCGTGATGTCAGATACTTGATTGAAATGGTATAATGATATGTTGGTTCCTCCTTCCATGGATTCATCCTTGGATCTTGTCAACTAGTTCAGGTCTCCCTCGTAGATTTAAGTCATGTTTGTGAAACTCATTCTCAGTGCTATCTTGAGGTGGATTTCGGTTAATTACATTTCTTCTATCTCAATTGGACATGAACCTTTGGTTATTAAAGGTAGTATCATTGGTCATATTGGGAATTTCTTTACATTGAGTAGATTGGGAAACTGTAAAATCTTCCAATTTGGGATAGAAACTCATGTGTGAGGCATATTAGGAATGGAACCCAAGGAATCCATTATTGTGCATGAGGTAATTGATTCCAGGGGTGTAATTATTATAAATATTTTTACCTCAATCATCTCATGTTTATTGTATGTGGCAGGGATTCTAGATATGTTCATAAGTTTAACATCTTGTGGATATGGTCATGGTTTTAATAACTTGTAGGGATAGATGATGGAGTGTGTCCCCATGGGGAATATTTCACTCTTAGATTGTAGAGTGTGTTCCCCAAATTGTGATGATTTCACACTAGGATGATAGAGTGTGTCCCCCAAGGGGTGATTTCACACTATCATTTGATAGATTGTGTCCCCCCATGGGGTAATATTTCACACTTTGTTGTTTTCAGGATTGAACCTCAAGTATCAGTCCCACATACCATGTTTAAGAGATAGGGATCAAAACCTGTGTAGTTCAATGTATCAGTTTAAGGTTGTGTAATAAGACCATTCCACATAGTTTAAAATTATGTGGTAAGGATGTTGATGTCATGAAATGTGTGTTAATGAGGGATGGTGTGGTGATTACATGTGGAAGTTTCCTTGGGTAGGAGTTTCATCACATGGAAAGGGAGGATAGTGTGGGGACTATGCATGGCAGCTGCCCATTGTGGGTGTTTCATCCCATGGTGGGGGAGGATAGTGTGGGTATTACAAAATGGAAGCTACCTATGGTGGGTGTTTCATCCCATTATGGGGAAGGGATTAGAATACCATGAAGATCATACATGAGGAATCCTATGTTAATCACACAGGGTAAGGCAACAACATAACATCATGTGCTATGGATGTTATCATGTAGTTTAATGTCATTCGACTAGGATGTAGAACTAGGAAATTTTTATGTCATGTAGCTCAGAGGTGGTTTTAAAAAATATGGATACTTTTGGATATCCATCTTCTCTATCACTCATGAATCTTATGAGTATCATGAATTCAGAGAATTTCTAGAAAGTTGAAAGGTCATGTACCCTTAAAAGTTAGAAATATGGGGTATTTATAGGATCAATAGAGGCAAGGGAACTAGTTTCATGAAATATGAAGGATTTTGAGAAACTTTTTGGGATTTGTGAATAGACGGGGTTCCATGAATCAGAGTAATGCTACGTAAAGGTTACATCAAATCTCTACACAGTTGGGGAATTTCACAAAAAGGATCTTGGTGAACTAGACTTACACCATGCGAATTTTACCATTAATGCTCCACATGAATGGAAACTTCCACAAGCTACATCCATTTGATAAGGTCTAGACCTTCATGAATCTTGACACTTAAGTGGATTTTAATCCCTTTTGGTATGAATTCTCTTCGAACTAGTCATACGTTCCTTGAAATCTTCCTTGACCTGTATATTTCAGCATCAAAAAATAGCCACCCACCCCCTTATAATTGGATATGACAAGGGAAATGAGAGTTGTATTCTGAGGTAAAACTACCAAAAATTAGTAATTATCAAACCCTACTTGTAAAACTTGGTATGAACATACACCTATATATAGAGGTGGGGGTCCCTTAGTGAATCACAAGATTTTCATGAAAGATATGCATGTTCTATCTTTTCATGAAACTTAAGACCTTCACAATCATTTTGTAATTATGATCCTCACCACTTGAAAAACTTAACTCCTCTGTGAAATGTTTTTTCCATGAATCATACTTCCATGACTGGAATTTCACAAACATATTTATGAAAACTTGAAACTCCCTTGAACCTAACCTTCATGAACAAACCTTCACAAACTAGTTCCAAAAAACTTTTAATGTTATAAAAATGGATGTTGAGGGCCTAGGTGTACTGGGCATGATAGTTCTACCAATAGTTTGGGGCATAGATGAAGTAAATCCAGATTTACGTGGAAGCATGGTCCTCACAGTTCCATGTCTACTGCCATCCAGACATCATGTCAATGTTGTTGAACAGATGGTCACCAAGGACCAACATATTCCATATAAACCATGGGGAGGCTGGAATTAGTTTATGGGATCTCTACCTAATTTTTGGGATCCTGGTTAGAAAAACCCACACGAGCAACTCCACTCGATCATGCAACTCTAGGCCTCATCCCCATTCACCATAAAATTGTGATCAACCTAAAAAAGAATACATAAGGTCTACATGAATAACAAGGTGTATGTAAAAGGGTGATAAATAATCTCAGTAGGACACCATGACGATGAACCTATAAATTGTGTTGTTATAAGTGTATATAAAATCAATGGTTCTCGGCCTAACCGACACACAACTGAAAAGATAAGTAAAACCAATAAACATGAAACCATAGTCAAACCCCAAGTCTATAATCCCGATCAACTAAGAAAGTGCCACCATGGATGTCCATATCTATATACTTATATATTTATATTCCCATACCTATACACATATACATAAACATGAATATTCATGATTTAGTGAAATAAATATCATAAAACCAAACAACAGTCGATCCTTGGTTCTGTAATACTGATCACCTGGACATCCTGTATAAGAGAATTGAGCTAGATTTCTTACCACTAAAGTCATGTATAATTCAGTAAATCTCTAGATTCATAATCCCAATTGACATGTTCCTACTCTGGCCAACACTAGAAAACTCTCTGAGCAAGCTATGTCACCATAGGGGTATACTTTTCCTACACCTGGGTTCAACCGTACTCGTCTCTAATCTTGGTAAATATGGATTCCAAGGAATTATATATCAAAATAATATAAATGGTCACTAATATATATGTCATGCTAATCTGTACATGTAAATCCATTCCAATGTCTGATCCCTAAGACTCAGTTCGTAGGCAGTCATGACATTCAGAACTCGGATAATCCATAAGGGTCTAGCCCTTAGGTGATCTACAAGGAGAACTCATCGATGAGATGCCATGAACAAACCCTAGATTCTCTAATAATAGAGAGTGTAATAATATCTATCATATGAATGATTGTAATAATTATAGGTATCCAATTATGTGATACTCTATTCATCACACCATGATTAAGTAACTGATCAAGGAGAGCATAATTATCACTATTGAACCCTCTGGAATTAAGTGGCTTTATTATGTTTTGATAATCCCAACCATACTTTCTTTATATCTTGATTATGCTTAATACATTCAAAATATACTTTAATATATGTTGTTACATTCATTATGCTTAAATTAAGTCTTGAATTATCATATATATGTTTACTATGACTTAACTCATTCTACCAAGTGAATGCTCAAATAGTTTTCAGCTACCGTTACAAACTAGCTACCGATACAGAGTAGAGCAACCGTTAGACAGTAGCTACCGTCAGAACATATAGCTACTGTTACAAGCTAGCAACCGTTACATCTCACAGCGACTGATACAGTTATGTCTACTGATATGTTGGAGCTACCTCTATAAGAGAGCTACCGATATAGCTACCGGTACAGCTACCGATACCCAAAGTCCATCGATGCATCAAAGTCTACTGATAGAGCTACTGATACAATGAAGTCGAAAATTACTGCTACAACAAAGTTGACAGCTACCGATATGCTGAAGTCCACTATTATGCAAAGTCTACCAATAGAGAGCTACCGCTACAATTACAAGGTAGAGCCACAGCTACCGTTACAAGTCCACCGCTACTGATGTGACCAAGTCTACAGTTGCAGCTATAGAAACAAAGTCTATCGTTAAAAATGAAGTCTACCGATACAGACACCTACTGTAACACAAGTCTACCGATATCAAGAGCTATCGTTCGAGAGACAGAACCCGACACTGATTTAATTTCTTTATCTTCATTTAATCTAACCAACAGTCTTATCAGGTATATTTTAATACACTGAAATTTATTTAATGTGTGTTGTTGGATGTCAGGGAACCGTACCTCATTCCTGCAAAAATAAAATCATCTTTTGTCGGAGCATGTGCTTTAAATAAAGGAAGGATGTGCTACTGCAAAGTGTGACACATATAGACGAATATACAGAGATATACAGATCACAAAGTGTGCTGGAAGAACAACCTAGTGTGAATGCAAGTAGACGACTGAACTTACATGAGGAACTCATTCATCACTGCTTACCAATGAAGAGATGAGAACGAGAACATAACACAAGAGCTTCATCGACTGTCTCTACACCTGGAAGTCAAGGAAACAAACAATACTCTGTTTTCCAGACAAAAACTAGAAGAGGACTCAGAGCAAATTCTGATCAATCAAAGGAGTCCAGAACTACACGACAATCACTAGAGCCATTTCTAAACTCTAAATATTTGCTCTGTGATTTATCCTTTTACATATTGAGCAGTGTGTGTTATATGATGTATTTTACACACACACTGTCTCCTGTACTCTAACAGGAGGATTTTTAAATCCTCACTCAACTCTCTTACATTTTGTTTTTCCCACTGGGATAGTGGTAGAGGTCGTGCGTGACCTGGACAGCTGATTGTTGTTGTTTTTGTTCCCACGGATAACAGTGGTAGAGGTCTTTGACCTGGACAGTTGTATACTGTTGTTTGCCCCCGATCCAGGTTGTGGATCACTTTTATATAAAGTTTTGAGAGGACTAAGTCTCAGATTGAGACTGAACCTCTTGGTTAAATCCGCTGTGCTTATTTATTTTCAAAGTTATTTTTATTCCGCTGCTAATACTTTAAAACCAAAATCGTTTTAAAGATACTTTTATAATTAAACTCGCAAGTGTTTATATTAGTTGTAAATGAGTAAGTTAATTTCAAAAGTTAATCAAGTTTGCTGATTTGATTAACTGGGAACTAATCAATCCCTTGAGAACCTAACAGAACATTTACTTTGATATAAATTCACTACAGTTTAATTCTGTATTCTATTTGGGGGATTTTAACTAAAAGTTTTAAACAGAAATTTTAAATTGGAACTCAATTCACCCCCCCTCTTGAGTATTCACTCCGACCAACATTTGGTATCAGAGGTTGTTAAAATATTTTCTGAGAGTACTCTGTTTTTCAACTGTGATTTTAGTTGTATTTTAAAGTTCTTAAAATTTCTGTTGTTTCTAAATTTTTATCTCTTTAAAATCTTTGCTTTAATTTAGTTATCATGGACAATAGAGTTGAAGGTGTTGCTACCAATAGACCACCATTTTTCAATGGCACCAATTATGCTCAGTAGAAACTTAAGATGAAAATTCATTTAGAGAGCATGGGTTTTGATATTTGGACTACTATAGAATCTGAATGCAAAATACCAACTACTGTTAGAACTACATGGAATGAAGATACTAAGGCTGCCTACAATAATAATTGCAAAGCTATGAATGCCTTGTACTGTGCTTTAGGAGATGAGGAATTTAATATAATATATGCCTGTAAAACTGCTTATGAAATTTGGGATACCTTAACTGTTTCTCATGAAGGAACAACTAATGTTAAGGAGATGATATTAAATACCTATACTATTAAGTATGATAATTTTAAGATGAAGCCTGATGAACCCATTTTTGATATGTATCTCAGGTTCAATGAAATTTTCAACACAATTACTTCTCTGGGAAAGGATGTTCTAGTAAAGGAACAAATCATGAGAATTTTGAGATGTCTACCTGAAAGATGGAGAGGAACCTCTGTCTCCATTAGAGAATCGTGTGACATTGGAGAACTGCCAGTCAAAGAATTAATTGGAAAACTAATGATGTATGAATAGGAACTCAAGGTGAACAAATAAGAAGAAGATGAACCTAGAAGGAAGTCTGTTGCTTTCAAAACTACAACTTCAAAGAACAAGGAGAAGGAAAATCTTCACGTCATAAATGAAAGTTCAAGATGTGAAGACAGTGAAAGTGCTTCTGATAGTGATGTTGAGATGGCTCACATTTCCAGAAGATTTAAAAAGTTTTATAGGAAGAATAAGTATTTCAGAAAATCAAATTATAAAGGTAAGTATGACAACAATGGACATTGGAAAAAGGATTGGAAGAAGCCTAATAAATCAGATGAAGTTGTCTGTTATGAGTGCAAAAGGAAAGGACACATAAAAGTAGACTGTCCAAAGCTGAAATACAAGAAGAAGTATGAATACAAGGATAACAAGTATAAGAAATCCATGAAGGCTACTTGGAGTGCTTATGAGGACAGTTCTAGTGCATCTGAAGTTTCTGAAACAGAACACAGAAACAAGGCGAACATGTGTTTTATGACAAACACTTCTGAGGTAACTTCAGAAACTCCTGCTTCTAATTCATATTATTATGGAGATGATTATGACTCTGATAACATGTCTAAATCTAAACTGTTTGAATATTGTGATATGTTAGAAGAAACCTGTAATGAGCTGAAAGACGAATACAAAGGTTTAAAGAAACAGTATGCTTCAACTGTTAAACATAAATCTGATCTTGATATTGAAGTAGAAAAGAATGCTCAGTTGCTTAAAGAGAATACTGAACTAAAATTATCTAATGAGCAACTCAAGAAATACTTAGAGAAATTTACCAATGGTAAAGATACTCTTACTCAAATTCTAGGTAAGAAAATAGCACCTAGATACACTACTGGTATAGGATACCAACCTGGACAAAGGAAAATTACCCAAACTAGATTTTTTCCTAAATCTGGACAGAATGTAGCTAGCTCTGGAACTTCATATGCTTTAACTAGTTATATTCATTGTTATGGATCTAATAAGGTTTATCTTTCAAAATTTGTTGATTCTAGAGATTTTATGAGACCCATTAGACAAATATGGGTACCTAAAGTGTTATTGGCTAACCAATCTGGACCCAAGAAAATCTGGGTACCAAAATCATTTCCTGTTTAAATCTGTTTTGTAGGGAACCTGCATAAAGAGATCCTGTAAAAAGACCTGTTACTTGGACAGTGGATGTTCAAGACATATTTCAAGAGACTTCTCATGCTTTAAAATCTTATTCAGAGTTGATGGAGGGTTTTTCACTTTTGGTGATAACTCAAAAGGAAAAATCATCATCTTAGGCCAGATTGGTAACACTGAATCAGTATTGATTTCTAAAGTTTTATTTTTTGATGGACTTAAATACAATTTGTTAAGTATTTCTCAGTTATGTGATGATAGTTTTTATGTTAAATTTGAAAATAATTCTTGCAATGTTTTCAATTCTAAAAATGTTTTAGTGTTTGCTTCTTTGAGAAATGAAAATGTTTATGCTGTTGATTTAAATTCTCTAGCTAAGAAAAATATTACTTGTTTAAATGATTTTCATAAAGAGTCTTGTCTTCTGCATAGAAGATTAGGACACTGAAATGTGCATTCACTTAGAAAACTTGCTAGGAAGAACTTAGTTAGAGACCTACCCAAACTCGAATTTCCAGCAGACAAAGTTTGTAATCCCTGTCAAAAGGGAAAGCAACATAAAGTTTCTTTTAAATCAAAGAAAGAAGTGTCAACTTCTCAACCTCTTGAGTTGGTTCACATGGATTTATTTGGACCTTCTAGAGTTTCTAGTTTAAATGGGAAGCATTATGCCTATGTTCTTTTAGATGAATATTCTAGATATACTTGGGTATATTTTCTAGCTCACAAAAGTGAAGCTTGTTCTTACTTTGTAAAATACTCCAAGTTTGTAGAGAACCTTAGTGGACTTAAGATTAAAACCCTGAGAAGTGATCATGGTTTTGAGTTTGAAAATCATGAGTTTGAATCTTACTGCTCACATAATGGCTATAGTCACAATTTCTCTGCCCCTAGGACTCCTCAACAAAATGGTGTAGTAGAAAGAAGGAATAGAACCCTACAAGAAATTTCTAGAACCATGCTTAATGAGTACGACCTACCCGTTTATTTTTGGGCCGAAGCTGTAAATACAACATGTTATGTTATTAATAGAGTCTTGATTATACCTGTTCTTAAGAGGACCCCTTATGAGTTGTGGAACCATAAGAAACCTAAGGTTAACTACTTCAAAGTTTTTGGCTGCAAAGTCTTTATTCTTAATACTAAAGATAATCTTGACAAGTTTTCATCCAAGAGTGATGAATGAATTTTCCTAGGTTACTCTATTTCTAGTAAAGCCTATAGAGTTTTTAATAAGAGAACCAAGTGTGTGGAAGAATCTTTTCACATCAAATTTTGATGAAACTGATCCACATGAACCTAAGAACTCTCTTGAAAATATTGAAGATAAACTCTCTGTTTTGAACCTTAATGATAAAGACAATGGACCTATAGTTAAAACATCCAGTTCTGGAAATTTTCCAGAACCTGCTTCTGTTGAACCTCAACTTGTATATGAACCTGAAATCTCGAGCCCTACCTTTTCTAAATCAACTAGAATTCAGAAGAATCATCCTTTAGATGTTGTTGTAGGAAATCTTGATAGAGGGACACAGACTAGAGCTTCTCTTAGAAATCAGGTTGAACATCAAGCCTTCTTGTCACAGCTAGAACCTAAAAATATCAATGATGCTATCAATGATGAATTTTGGGTAATGGCTATGTAAGAGGAACTAAATCAATTTTAAAGAAACAAAGTCTGGAAATTAGTTGAAAGGCCTAAGGACACTATCACCATAGGCACAAAATGGGTGTTTAGAAACAAAGTTAATGAATCTGGAAACATCATTAGAAAAAAAGCTAGGCTAGTGGCACAAGGTTACAATCAAGAAGAAGGGATTGACTATGAAGAAACCTTTGCACCTATAGCTAGATTAGAGGCTATTAAGATCTTACTTGCTTATGCATCACATCTGAATTTCAAGTTATATCAAATGGATGTGAAAAGTGCTTTTTTAAATGGTTTTATTATTAAAGATGTTTTTGTAGAACAACCACCTGGTTTTTCAAATCCTCATTTTCAAAATCATGTTTTTAAACTTTCTAAATCTTTATATGGTTTAAAAAAAGTTCCAAGAGCTTGGTATGAAAGACTTTCGAACTTTCTTATTTCAAAAGGATTTTCAAAAGGAATTGCTGATCCCACTCTTTTTATAAAAATAATTTCAAAAGATGTATTAATAGTACAAATCTATGTTGATGATATTATTTTTGGATCTTCGAAAAATTCTTTATGTACTGATTTTTCAAAGGTTATGCAAAATAAATTTGAAATGAGCTTAATGGGAGAGCTTAAGTATTTTCTTGGATTTCAAAATTTTCAAACTAAATATGGAATTATTTTAAATCAAAGTAAATATACTAAGGATTTATTAAAACGTTTTGGTTTAGATAGTATTAAGGAAAGTGATATACCTATGAGTACCACCTATAAATTGGATATTGATGAAACTGGTAAACCAGTTGATCAAACTAATTATAGAGGTATGATTGGGAGTTTACTTTATCTTACTGCTAGTCGACCTGATATTATGTTTAGTGTGTGTATGTGTGCTAGATTTCAAGCCAATCCTAAAGAATCACACTTACTGGCTGTTAAAAGGATTTTTAAATATCTTAAGTGTACTATGAATTTAGGTTTGTTTTATCCAAAAGGACAATCATTTGACTTAATAAGTTATTCAGATGCTGATTTTGCTGGCTGTAAGTTAGATAGGAAGAGCACATCTGGAACATGTCAATTACTTGGAAAATCCCTAGTATCATGGTGTAGTAAGAAACAGAACTCAGTTGCATTGTCTACTGCTAAAGCAGAATACATCGCTGCTGGTAGTTGCTGTGCACAGATTCTATGGATGAAACACACACTACTGGATTATGGATTTGACTTTAAACATGTTTCAATCAACTGTGACAACACTAGTGCGATTAATATCTCTAAGAACCCTGTGTCTCACTCTAGAACTAAACATATTGATGTTAGAAACCATTTTCTAAGAGATCATTATCAAAGAGGTGATATAACACTTGAGTTTATAGGCACTGAACTTCAATTAGATGATATTTTCACTAAGCCTTTAAGTTTAGAAAGATTAAGTTTTATCAGACATGAATTAGGAATGATAACTTACCCTTGAAACCGTTATAGAATCCTCACCGTTAGAGAGACCTCACCGTTAGGGAGACCTCACCGTTAGGGAGACCTCACCGTTAGGGAGACCTCACCATTAGGGAGACCTCACCGTTAGGGAGACCTTACCGTTAGAAGACTTTACCGGTACATTTGCGTGCTGTATTATTCTGTAAAGCCGAGTCAACGAACCATTGTTTATTTTATTTATGATTTATGTGATTTGTGAATCCTAAATGATATTAAAACTCAAACTAGACTCACTCAATATCACTACGAACCTGTCTGCTCGAATTCTCCTAAACCTAAACCTCTCAACCTTCAGAACCCTAGCCTCAAATCCGTAATGGCCCGCATCAAGAGACCTCAGATGACTGATGGAAGTGAGGCGCCGGCAGCGAAGAGACAAAAAGTAGCAAGTACTGATGCCAGTGGAAGTGGCAGTGGAAGTGTAGCTCAGAGAAGACCAGTAAACCCGCACCTATCGAAGTGTGAGATTGTTGTTGAAAAAGAGGTGTGTGCAAAATGGCTGATGGAAATAAAGTCGTTAGTTCTTAAGGTTTTACAAGAACAAGGTTGGCTAGAATTCTTCGCGAACAACAACAGACCTTATTATCCAGGACTGGTGAAACAATTCTACGAATTCGTTCGTTTTGAAAAGTCTGAAGAAGAAAGCAGAATGGTTTCTGTGGTAAATGGTCAGGAAGTATCTTTTACTTCAGGAGAATGGGCTGAGAACCTGAGAGTTCCTCATGAGGGTGATTTTTCTTATTATTCCAAGTCTGTACCTTCAACCGGTGATGTGTTTCAATATGAAGATGCTTTGCTGGAACTCACAGGGAATGGGACTCCTAGAAAGGTGATTGCTGCAGAGATGGTAGGAGAAGATAAGCTGTTGTTTAAATTTATTCAGCATGTTATTAGTCCGAGAAGAGGAGACTTTGACACTTTGAGATTCCAAGACATATATCTGTTACATTTGCTGAAGCCCAGTGTGAGAGTCAATCTATGTAGATTGATTATGGTTCAAGTGGAAGAGATGACTAGACCGAAGTCCAAATCAAATGCCTTGTTTTTCTCAAAGCTAATTTATGTGATGCTGAAAGTGAAGAAGATAGCTGGACGTCAGGATGAGATGGTAGTGGTTAAGGATAACTTTTGTATTACAAGAACTGTCTATAAATACATGAAAGTCAGCTGGAATCCTTGGCAGAAATCATGGGTGAATGATGATGGAAAAATTTATGACAAGTTCACTCCTGTGGATCATCCCTCTAAACCAAAGGATGTGAGAGATCCTGGTCTTGGACCAGATGAGCCAGAACCTATCTACAGTGATGATGAAGCTGAGGAAGAAGAGACATCAGTAGAGGAAGGAGGAGACCCAGACTTACCCCCTAGTCCTGTGCATCAAGTTATTTCTTATGGAGCAGCCAACCCTATAAAAGAACTACCAAAGAGAGAAACTTTCTTGAAGGACAATGATACAGAGACTACAGAAGAATGAGAAGAATCATGCCAGTATGTTGTCAAGGACACCTCTGAGGAGGATGAGACAACCAAATCTGATCATGGAGAAAAGGAGGCTGATGGTGAAGCAGATGATGAGGAAAATGTTGAAAAAGAGCTCAGCTTGAGTCCTCTAATAGTCAGTACAGCCAGGATAACGCCTGATCAGGAAGACATAGCAGCAGCACCTATTGATGAGAGATTCATTAATTACTCAGAACAAATGGCTATTGAATCTGCTGCAATTGTAGAGGTAATTGTAGAATTACCTCAGGAAGAACAGTTGGAAGAGATACCTCAGGAGAATGATCCAAGTGAGGGAGAGAATCTTGGCTCAGTATCAGTATTATATGACATTGAAGGTTGGACATCAGATCCCTGATATATGATTCCTGGACTTTCTTATGGATATTTTGATGAGGAAGACCAACCCCAAAAGGAATCAGTTACCTTACCCACTGTGTCTGAAAATGTGGAAACCAAGGAGGACCTTGAGTCTTTAAAAGCTGAATTGAAAGAAGCAATAAGAGAATCAGTGGCAGATATGGAGAAAAGTATGGTTGAAGAGATGAAAAGCGTGGAGCAGTCCCTTGATTTATCCATTGGATGTAGTGTGTCCAGTCCTGTGAAAGAAATAGTGAATGAACTTAAGGTGTGTCACACTCAGATTGAGAGTTGGACATTATCTGTAGTTGCTCTTAGACAATCAATTGCTTCATTGACTGCTTTGAACAGTTCTCAAACCCAAGTGCACACTAACATTCGATATATCAAAGAAGTGGTCAAACAGTTTGTGGAAGTTTTTGAGGCCTTTAAGAAGTCAGTCAAAGAACATCTGAATAGTCAGGATGAACTTGTTCAGAAGGTAGTTAGTAGTCTGACTCAATCTTTCAAGGAGACAGTGGAATTCTCAATGAAACCTCTTCCCTCAACTAGCTCCAGTGTAAACCTTGACCAGATCCGCACTATTATTCAGGAAGAATTGGATAAGTCCAGTCCCAGTGGTGCATCAGATACTCAAATTCTTTCTAACACTAGGGAAGTTAGTAGTTTTGTTCGTGATCCCCTTCGGGTAGCTACTGCTTCTCAAGAGGCAATAAAAAATAAGGTGGATGCTTATTTTGAAAAGTTTTATACCAAGAACCAAATGACAAACCATTTTAAGCTTTTGATGGATAATATGAAGTTACCTCCAGTTACCCAAGCCTTCAGAGAACAGGTTAGTAAGCTCAGGGAGCTTACTCCTGCCTTGGACAAATTTATTGAGAATATAGACGATTTTGTATCTTCTATGGAGAGAGGTGGAAGCATCATCATGGATTTCAGGAATCTCTTGTTGCCTTTCCTACATGTGGATGCTCGGCCAGTTATTGTGCCACCTGCCCTTCCACCATCTGCCTCTGGGAGTACTCCTCAACTGACTCCAGTTCAAGCCATCATGAGCTTGACACCTTTGATCCCTCAGAGAGAGATGGATTACAGATCTGGTACTGTATCAATTGCTGATCCACCAGTGGTTCTTTGAAGAATTCCCAAGCCTGCTGACTCTACCTCTGAACCCACTGCTGATCCCAAGGAAAAGACACATGTTCAAGAGGATGATTGAGTGCTTCTAGATTCATTCCTCTCTTCACTGTCTATTTTACTCTGTATATTTTCTTTCCTAATTCTTCTCTTTTCTCTGATACCCTCCTTTTTGTTAATCACAAAGGGGGAGAAATTAATGGAAACCTGTACCCAGAGAGAGAGAGAGAGAATTTTGTTTCCATAAGGGGACAAAGGGGGAGAAAATCACTACTTTGGAGGAGAAACCTGTAGTCAAATTGATAGGGGGAGGAATATGCGAATCTTTTCAAACTAAAGAATATTGTTTGTTTTTTCCTCTGATACTACATTATTTCTTGATATATTCCGGTTTTCATATTTTTCCTCTGATACTATTTTATTTTTGATATCAATTGCTGAGATTTTTTTTCTCTGATACTATACTATTGATATCATACTTTGATATATTTTTCCTTTGATATTACTTTATTTTGGCATAAGTTGTGATTATCAAAAAGGGGGAGATTGTTGAACAATCTATAATTAAGTGGCTTTATTATGTTTTGATAATCCCAACCATACTTTCTTTATATATTGATTATGCTTAATACATTCCAAATATACTTTAATATATGTTGTTACTTTCATTATGCTTAAATTAGGTCTTTTGAATTATCAGATATATGTTTACTATGACTTAACTCATTCTGCCAAGTGAATGCTCAAACAATTTTCAGCTACCGTTACAAACTAGCTACCGATACAGAGTAGATCAACTGTTAGACAGTAGCTACCGTCAGAACATATAGCTACCATTACAAGATAGCAACCGTTATAGCTCACAGCGATCGATACAGTTAAGTCTACTGATATGTTTGAGCTACCGCTATAAGAGAGCTACCGATACAGCTACCGGTACAACTACCGATACCCAAAGTCCATCGCTACATCAAAGTCTATTGATAGAGCTACCGATACAATGAAGTCGACAGTTACCGCTACAGCAAAGTTGATAGCTACCGATATGTTGAAGTCCACCGTTATGCAAAGTCTACAGATAGAGAGCTACTACTACCGTTACAAGGCAGAGCCACAACTACCGTTACAAGTCCACCGCTACTGATGTGACCAAGTCTACAGTTGCTGCTACCGAAACAAAGTCTACCGTTACAAATGAAGTCTACCGATACAGACACCTACTATAACACAAGTCTACCGATATCAAGAGCTACCGTTCGAGAGACAGAACCCGACACTGCTTTAATTTCTTTATCTTTGTTTAATCTAACCAATGGTCATATCAGGTATATTTTAATACACTGACATTTATTTAATGTGTGCTGTTGGATGTCAGGGAACCGTACCTCGTACCTGCAAAAAGCAAATCATCTTTTGCCGGAGCACGTGCTTTAAATATAGGAAGGATGTGCTACTACAAGGTGTGAGACATATAGATGAATACACAGAGATATACAGATCACAAGGTGTGCTGGATGAACAACCGAGTGTGAATGCAAAGAGACGACTGAACTTACATGAGGAACTCATTCATCACTTCTTACCAATGAAGAGCTAAGAACAAGAACATAACACAAGAGCTTCATCGACTGTCTCTACACCTGGAAGTCAAGGAAACAGACGATACTCTGTTTTCCAGACAAAAACCAGAAGAGGACTCAGAGTGAATTCTAATAAATCAAAGGATTCCACAACTGCACGACAATCACTAGAGCCATTTCTAAACTCTAAATATTTGCTCTGTGATTTATCCTTTTACATATTGAGCAGTCTGTGTTATATGCTGTATTTTACACACACACTGTCTCCTGTACTCTAACTGGAGGATTTGTAAATCCTCACTCAACTCTCTTACATTATGTTTTTCCCACTGGGATAGTGGTAGAGGTAGTGCGTGACCTGGACAGCTGATTGCTGTTGTTTTTGTTCCCACGGATAACAGTGGTAGAGTTCTTGGACCTGGACAGTTTTATATTGTTGTTTGCCCCCGATCCAGGGTGTGGATCACTTTTATATAAAGTTTTGAGAGGACTAAGTCTCAGCTTGAGATTGAACCTCTTGGTTAAATCTGCTGTGCTTATTTATTTTCAAAGTTATTTTTATTCGGCTGCTAATACTTTAAAACCAAAATCGTTTTAAAGCTACTTTGATAATTAAACTTGCAAGTGTTTATATTAGTTGTAAATCAGTAAGTTAGTTTCAAAAGTTAATCAAGTATGATAATTTGATTAACTGGGAACTAATCAATCCCCTGAGAACCTAACAGAACATTTACTTTGATATAAATTCACTACAGTTTAATTCTGTATTTTATTTGGGGGATTTTAACTCAATGTTTTAAACAGAAATTTTAAATTGGAACTCAATTCACCCCCCCCCCCCCTCTTGAGTATCCACTCCGACCAACAATCACTATCCATTGGGAGAGCATAATCATCCACGAGTATAAACAAATTGAGGAGAGAATAATCATCATCATTACTCAGGAGAGAGGAATCATCCATGAGTATCTTTACTAGGGTTCCATACCCATATATCATAGTATTAGGATAAACAACCAGATTCCAAGAAGCACTTCTAAGCATCCGAATAATATAATAATCAAATATACAGGCTCAAAATCCTAATCCCAATCATTACCTATGGGTATAAAACTAGACATAAGAAATAACATGGATCAGAAGACGGATCCCAAGAAAGCATGTCCGGGTGTCCCAACAAGCAAGAAGAATCCTAGGAAGAATTTTTGAGAAACCCAAAAGAAGGAAGGATGCCTTGTTTTAGGCTCAACAGGCACCAACTAATAAGCACCTCTAGTAAACATCAATGATTAATCAATAAACATGTGAAAATATAAACAAAAGGGTGTGGGTGGATAAATTCCTAGACCCAACATTGTCGCCACATCCCCATGGGCTTACAAGTTCAGCATGGGTTCTAAGGTGTCACCCACTACCATATCTATCCAAACCCGATGTACTAACTAAGGGTTAGTCAAACAATGGTCACCCATTAGGTCCCTTAAGTCAAACACTAGGAGGCATTCTGCTCAGGATCCTTGAGGTCTAAACACAAGAGAAGGCATCCTACTTTGGATCCTTAGTTGGAAAAGGTAAAAGGATAAATCCTACAAGGTATCCTCTAATGGTAAGGAAGACCGAGGCATCCTACATGGAATCCTCTAATGATATATAAGAAGGGGGATCCTACACGGGACCCTCAAGACAACGTAAGAAGGAGAGGTATCCTCCACGGTATCCTCGGTACAGTAAATAGGTAAAGGGATCCCATAAGGGAAACCTTAAGTAATAATATAAGAAAAGGAATACCTAAGAGGATCCTTGGTATAGAAAGAAGATAGATTAATCCTACACAGGATCCTCTAGGTCAAACATAAGTAGAGGAATCCTATGGGGGATCCTCAGAAACAACTGGTCTCACAACCTATTAGGGTAGAAGGGAACATCTCATAAGGGACACGTCCTCAAAGGAAAATCTAAAATGGAATTGGTAAAGAGATATAGACCATGGATTATCTTATAACAAAAGTTTCACTTATAGGAGACTACTTGATTCTAGTAACGAAGGAAGAACCTCTCCATTCAAGAAAGGTCCAAAATGAAACTCAAGAGTTCTCAAAACACATCATAGGTCTTACCATTGAGATATATGTGAAAAGATAACCAGAATGAACTAATCATGGGTCCAATTTTGTCTCCTGGTATAAAATAAACAAAAAACCCTCAAAGGTTTGAAAAATGGGTAGTACACGACATATCTCCCGGAGCACACAATGTGTACTCCCAAAACCCCACCTCGGTGTGTACTCCCGCCATCCTGAGCATGTAAATGTCCTAGGTAAACCATGTGTAAGGTAGTAACATGGTGTGTACCCCACATGGGTACCTATCCATGTACCTAAATTGGCCGGGTCATGTACTTTGTATGGATGTGTACGTTGACATGGTGTGTTACCCACACGGGGTCTAGTCGTGTGCTCTACACGGTTGTGTACCCCTACACGGGTAGCCTGGATTGGTACTCGGCTACACAGTTGAGTACTAGTACATAGTTTTTACACCCTAGTACACAATGTGTACTTTAAAAACACTATCTTTCTTGAACAGGAAGAACACATGGCATTTCGCATTGAACCACACATCGTGTATCCTAGTTTTCTCGAATGGAAAACCTCTGAAATGCCCAAAACCCCCATTTTCACCCCCTAATCAATAGATCAGGACACAAGGAGCCTTAGGAAAACAAAATAGGGGTTTAATACTTTAAAATGATGAACCTAATGGGGTATTTTTGGTAAAACATAAAAATAGACAACCTTTGGGTGTAAACTGCCCAAGATTCACTCAAATCTGTGGTCTACGGTTGTCGCACGTTGATCTGGCAAGCCAAGAGCTCCATAATAGTACCTATTTATCTTCATCCATCTTTATATTTATCCTTATCACTCTTTTATCTCTTTTTAAAATGGTGTAAGAGGATCCCCCTGGGTGTATGCGAGAATTGATGAGAATAAAGAAAGAAAAGAAAAATAAAAGAAAGGAAAGAATTAAAAGGAAAGAAAATAAAAGGGGGCTCGGGTCGGCCCTGGTACCCGACTTGAGTTTATGCCTCACCTTGGAAAAAATCCCCATTCTGGATTCAATGGTAGAGATGGAATATTAATCTAGAACTCCATTCAAAATATCTCACCAAAAAAACCTATACGAATAATTTAATATTTATTTTTTAAATCTTAAATATTAATTATTTTGCTAAAATTCGAACGGATCAGAATTCCATCAAACTCATTTTATGTGGTAAAAACCATATTTTGGGACTAGAAAAGTGGTCAAAGTTTTTTCCCTAGATCATATACTAGGGTAAAAAGTCCATTTTACCCTTTACAAGTATATAAAAGTAAAAAATTCAGATTTATGATCAAAATTATAGTTCTTAAAAATACGGGTCCTTACAATATCCACACAATAAACCTTGTCATCCCCAAGATGTATGATGGTAAGACTAGAAGTTTTTCTCTCAACTCGAGCATCTATACAACCAATCTATCTAGATTTTTCAATGACCAACCTCATAGCATCAAAAACTATCACCTACACAGAATAATTTTAATTATGACCGATCTGGTACTCCCCACCATGGGAATACCCATATCGTCATCTCAAAAATAACTTTTATCTCAAAATCCCATGGTAACGCTGAATTTAAAATGGAAAATGAGATTCACCACCCTCAAATGGTAAAAGGTGTACTCCCCACCATAAGGCTAACCTTACACTGCTCCTCAAGCACAACCTCAACAGGTTCTTTCCTTAACCAGAGAAGAACATTTAAAAGAAAGGAATCATGGTGTGGGGTTTATGCTCTCTCAGCTTACTCAAGATGAAGTCAAGATAGATAATGGACATCTCTAACAATGAGTACACTAAGACTCCACAAAAAGGGCATGTGCAATTTTCTTCGAGCCATGCTCACCATCCTATCAAGACCTAACTAGGATTCATCCACAGTTCAACCATCACATGGTACCCCATCATTCTTGATGTCACCTCTACCATGGAGGGACATTTATTATTTTACCACAACTCCCAAGCAACCAATCATATGAAAATTCTTGAGCCATTGGTCCTTGGCTCGCACTCGTCCACTCACCAAATGTGATTTAACTACACCATGCATAACTAGTGTATACCTTTATCACCCCACTTATACTCCAATGAGTTTTCCATTACAAGGCTAAGATGACCATACTACAAGGCATGCCATCCTCATTAATCCATAATCTCCCTTGGAACTCCTCTTCAAAATCGGGCACCACACCTATTCTAGGATTTATTCCATGACCGTCCGTCACCCAGCATCATTCCAGTCACGAGTATCTACCTACGCTCTAAATACATTAGAAATAGTGGAAACATTAATCAACCAATCCAAGAACCTTAATAGTCATGGTTGTCAAAGATAGTATTGAAACCAAAGCACCCAAAGTTCTTGTCAAAAACTTAAGGCATCAACATCCTAATAACGCAAAACTCAAGCACCTATTGTGCCTTGATCTTGAAATGAGAATAAAACCAAGTTCACTACCTAAAGAATCATCTAAAACACAGGAAAAAAAATATTATATAGGTTTCCCTCAAAAAAAATTCAACCTACAAGGTTCTAAGTCAAAAAAAGGGCCTATTGGTCTCCCACCTATCCCTACAGAACAAGTCTCACAATTGGGTCACAAGTTCTAACCACCTTTCCCAAAAGATAAAAATTCTCTACCGACTCACTGAAAATTAACATTCTTATTGATCTGGAAAAATAATAATACAAAAATCATCACAGAGGACAAAAGTACTGCAAGACCAAAGAATCTTTGAAAACAAACTTCATCCCATCACTAGGAAAAGACCCCAAGTTAAAGAAAGAAATCATACTGCGAGATGGAGTTGTCATAGATTATAAAAAATCAGCCACCATATTGCCCTCCCACCAAGTGTGAGAGATCCCCATGTTAGTCCCCATGAGGGATTTACATCTCCTAACAGTGTAAGAAATATTCCATGGAACCCTCTCTAAATAAGGTAAAGATAACAACAACCTATGAGGGTCAAAACTGAAAAACATGAACTACAAGGGACTTATCCTCTCTAAGCATCCTCATAAGTAACTTCTCCCAAGAGGTTATGATACCAACATAGAAAAAGATACGGAACTTACACCTAGCGGGAATACGTATATGTTAATAACCCCTAGAGGCCCAATTCATGAGAAAATTATCAACACCTATTGGAATCGTACTCAACAATCCAACTAGATAAGCATGACGTGAGAAAAAACACCCTACAAGGGGTACAACAGAAGGGAATCGTGTTCCATATCGACCTACTAGGGTCACTGCACCTCTCGTGTATGAGGAATGAGTCATCCGCATCAACACTAAATGCCTCAACGTATATCCACACAACCATCCCTAAGAATTAAATATAAACATATGTAAGTAGGCATAATTAATTAGGCCTTAATCATCAGTAAAATCACACACTAGCAGGCCTATATGATGTGAATCCTACGTGTCAAATATGATGCATGAGATGCCTCTTTCCTTTTTCTGCCAAGAGTTAAAATCCATACATGGCCTCTTACCAATTTCCAAGAGCCGTAAATTCAAAATAGATCATAACATCCACACAACATGTTCATCACTAAAGGTGAAAATCATATACAACTGTAACATCTCATATCAGAACACAATCCCATACCCTGAAAACTAAGACTTCTTATCAGAACATGTGTTCTAGACACACTAGTCTGATATCCTTCACAGATTCTAAAATATTTCTAATACTTTTTTCTACCATATCCCAAAGAGTAAAGACCAGGAAAAGAACAGCTCTGATGCCACTTTCTAACATGTAAAACTAGATTCCACTTAATTGGTGCCCCGAGTTGGTGGTTATAAGGCCTCAAGAGTGCCTCCCCGTATGCCATAGGTTACTGACTAGCAGTGGAGACCTAGGGTGAGATAGTGGGGAGACTGTTCCCTTGTATTAGACTAAGAAAAAAGTGTAAATAATTGAGTATCATACATAGTAGTAAATTAATAGGGTGAAAAAGTTTTAAATAAACTGAAATATAAAATGATGTAATAATAATTTAAAAAAATATAAAATCCTGAATAGTTATGTCATAAAATACAACACTGGCCACCCATTGGGCCGACCATATAGACATAGAAAAATATAAAAGAAACTAAAATAAAAGTATTGGGATCTACTACTCACTCTGAGCCATACTATGTACCCAGTATCCATACACTTTTGAACCACACCAGCCTGATCAGAAGAACCCACACAAACATCTCCCCTCGATCATGCAACTTCGTTCCTCATCCCTATCCACCATGAAAATGTGATCAACCTAAAAAATCAAACATAAGGTCTATACGTACACTGAGGTGAATGTGTAGGGGTGAGAAATAATCTCAGTAGGTCATCCCAATGTTGAACCTATAATGTATAATACTATAAGTGTATTTAAAATCAAAGGGGCTTGGCCTAGTCAAGAAACAACTAAAAAGATAAGTAAAACCAATAAATGTGAAACTATAGTTAAACCTCATGTATGTAATCCCGATCAATTAGGAAAGTGCTGACATGGATGTAGATATCTATATAAAAATACATATATAGTCCCATAACTATACACATATATATAAACATGAATATTCATGAGTTAGTGAATGAAATATCATAAAATAAAATAGCTGATGATCCTTGGGTCCGTAATCTAGATCTCTTAGACATAATGTGCAAGGGAATTGAGCTAGATGTTGTACCACTCAAGTAATGTATCATTAAGTAAATATCTAAGACTATAATCCCAGTCAAAATGTACCTGATTTTTCCAATTCTAGAAAAGTCTCTGAGCAAGCTATGCCACCATAGGGGGTACTCTTCCTACAGACCCGTACTTTCCTCCAATCGCTATAAATGTGGATTTTGGGGAAGTACATCTAGACATACTATAAATGGCCACTGATATAGACGTAATAATACTTAGTCCATGTAAATCTAGTATAATTACTAAGCCCTAGGTTTTGGTTTGTTTGTGTTAATGACATTCAAAACATAGATAATCCATAAGGGTATGACCATTAGGTGATCTGTAAGGAGAACCTACCAATGAGATGCCATGAACCACACCTCACATCTCTAATAAGGGAGAGACTAATAATCCCTATCATTCTATAAGAGCAGAATCATTTTAGGTATCCAATGATGAGAGATTCCATGCAGCATACCATGGTTATTTAACTGATCAGGGAGAGCGTAATCACCCCTATACCTTGGGAGAGTGTAATCATACATGGATATAAACAAATCAAGGAGAGTGTAATCATCTTCATCACTTGGGAGAGTAGAATCATGCATGAGTATCTTTACTAGGGTTCCATACCCATGTATCATAGTAGTAGTCTCAATATCCAGATTCTAAGAAGAACCTATAGACATCCCAATAATATAATAATCAAATATACAGGCTCAACATCCAAATACCATGTAGTACCTCTGAGTATACAACTAAATATAAGAAATAACATGGATTGGAATATGAATCCCATAAAATCATGTCTGGGTGTCCCAAAAAGAAATATGAATCCTAGGAAGAACATTTGGGAATCCTAAAAGAAGAAAAGATGCCTCATGTTAGGCTCAACAGTCACCAACTAGGAAGCACCTCTGGTAAACAACGATGCATCAACAATAAAAATGTGAAGATATAAACAAAAGAGTGAGGGTGGTTGAATGCCTAAACCCAAAATTGTCTCCACAACCCCATGGGATTACAAGTTAGACATAGGTTCTAAGGTGAAACCTTCTACCATCTGTACCCAAACCCGATGTACCAACTCAAGGTCAGTCAAACAATGGGCACCCACTAGGTCCCTCAAGTCAAACACTATGAGGCATCCTACTCAGGATCCTCGAGGTATAAACACAAGAAAAGGTATCCTACTTGGTATCCTTAGATGGAAAAGGTAAAAGGAGGAATCCTACAAGGTGTCCTCTAATGGTAAGAAAGACTGAGGCATCCTACACGGGATCCTCTAACGGTATATAAGAAGGGGCATCATGTAGTGGACCCTCAAGACAGTGTAAGAAGTATAGTCATCCTACTCAGGATCTTTGGTGTGGTAAAAATGTAAAAGGATATGACAAGGGACTCCCTAAGTAATTATATAAGAAAAGGAATCCCTTAAAGGATCCTTGGTATATAAAGAATATAGAGGCATCCTATAGGGGATCCTCTATGTCAAACATAAGCATAGGAATCATATAGGGGCTCCTCAAAAACAACTATTCTCATGGCCTATTAGGACAGAAGGGAACATCTCGCAAGGGAGACATCCTCAAATGAAAAGATACAAAGGTATAAATCAAGATAGATAGCCCATGGATCATCTCTGAAAAAAATTCACTCACAGGAGACTACTAGATATAAGTACCATAGGAAGAACCTCTCCATTCAAGAAAGGCATGAAACACCACTCATGAGTTCTCAAAACAACTCATAGGTCTTATCATCTTAATATATGAAAAAAGATACTTATATTAGACTACTCATGGGTCCAATTCCAACTCCTGGGAGAAGAGACAAAAAACAACCCTCATATGGTTGAAAAGGGGGCAGTAGAAGTGTGTCTCCCAGAGCACATGACGTGTACTCCAAAAGCCCCACTTGGGCATGTACTCCCACCATCATGGGCTTGTAAATGCCCCAGATACATTGTTTATAAGGCAGGAACATGGATTATACTGCACATAGATAACTTCCCTTGTCCCTAAATTATCCTATCCATGTACATGGTTAGGTTGTGTACGTTTACATGGTGTGCTACCCACATAGGTTCTAACTGTGTACTCTACACGATCGTGTGCCCCTACACGGGTAGCCTGGTTAGGTACTCGGCTAAAAAACCAAGTACCAATACACAACATATACATCCTATTACATGGAATGTACTTCAAAAACTTTATCTTCCCCAAATGGGAAGAACACACAGTGTGTCACCCTAAACCACATGCCCTGTAGCATGGTTTTCCCAAACAAAAAACCTCTAAAATTCCTGAAACCCCCATTTTCACCACAAAATCAATATATCAGGCCAAAAGAGTCCATAAAAAGCATAATAGGGTTTCAAAACTTAAAAATGGGGAATATAAATGTGCTTTTTAGTAAAACATAAAAAAATTCTACCTTTGGGTGGAAACTGCTGAAGCTTCACTCAAATATGTGATCCACAGTTGTCGCACATCGATCCAGCGCGTCAAGAGCTCCATAATGTTACCTCTTTCTATCCCTATATATTTCTATTTCTCCCTATCCCACTTTTCTCTCTTGTTAGGGTGACATAGAAGGAGCACCCTGGTCATATGTGAGAATCTAGGAGAAGAAATGAAGAAAAGAAAAAGAAAGGAAAGAAAATAAGAAAAAGAAAAGAAAAGAAAAAGGGGTCCAGCCTGACCCCGATGCTCAACTCGAGTTTATGTATCACCATGGAAAAACTCTCCATTATAGACTCAATAGAGGATATAAATATCTATCTGATTCTATGTTCAAAATATATCCTTGAATTAACCTACGCGAATAATTTAATATTTATTTTATTAAATCTTAAATATTAATTATTCCGCTATAATTTGAATAGCTCAGAATTCTAAAAACCTCTTATAATATGGTAAATAACATATTATAGGACCAATATAGTGCTCATAGAGATTATTCAAGATCATTTTCTAGGGTAAAAATACCATTTTACCCCTTATAATAATTTGAAAGCAAAAAATCAAATTTATTCTCAAAATTGCAGTCTAGAAAAATAGGGGTCCTTACTATCCCCTTTGTGTGGGTGGGCCATTCTACTTCCTATACGATTTGGTAGCCACACACATGGGGGGATATGAAAATTTGAACCCAATATCCCCTCCGGGAAAAAACTTTTGGCCTTCAATTCTGAACATTTTCAGGAGTCTCCCTCTCAACTTTGGCTCGGTGGACATGCTGGTGAGGAATGGGTCGATAGAACGCTTCATCCTCCACTCATTACCCATTCTTATTGGGAAAATGAACAATAAAAACATGAGTAATATTGATCAATAGTCATACCACTTGGCCTTTCGAGGTGGTTTACTGGTGGAAAGGGGCAATTTCAAGGGGATTTGTGAGATCTATGCCCCACATCGGTTCATGAGGTAATTCTACTGCCTACAGGGGATGGCCCCAAGGGTGTAAATATGGGTGAAAAATGAATGAAAACCCTAAATCCTCCAACATATATGGTGCATGTTTTTGTACAAATATGGGAAGGGGAGTAATGAGTTACCACTACCCACTGATGCTTAAGGGATCACCCACAGTTATGTGTTGAGCTAAGAGAGCGTATACCCAGAGGAAATAATGAGGTGGAAAACTACTCAGGCTTATGAAGGAGGGTCTCATAAATGTGGGTTTGAGCATGATTATCAGTTTGTGAATTCAATAGAGAAAGGGTCGGTCTGGTGGGTAGAGACATAGCTATATAGTTAGCAATTCTTGACCTTGCAAAGGCAGAAGCCGCAGGGAGGTGAGCGGTGATAGGTTAGATTCTCCTAGGATAGTAGCTGCAGGGGAAGGAAACCCTTATAGGGTAGTCCTTAGGGAACATTTCCGATTCCTAGGGAATATATTTCACTTCCCTGATATCCCCAGTGATGTTTTTTCTTGATTCTTGGAAGAGCTGGGGGGATCCATAGACAAATCACCACTCTCCATGGGATATGGTAGTGCTTCAATATGGATAGGATATTATTCACCAGGTTGTGTCACTCTAGGGTGATCTTCCACATGACTTGAGATGAGTTGGTTCAATATATAATGAATCGGGAGGAGTTGGTCCACTCTCTCATCATCGTGTATCACCCGATGAGCCGGGTGAAGGTGTTGTTGGACATGAACTCTTCTCCAAATCTCACAACATGTGATTTAGCTAATTACACACCTCTGTAGGAGGGTTCAGAGGAGTCATGGGGAATTAATTTCTATTGTGACTCTCCCAAAGATGGAAGTGCTATTTTCTATCAGGTAAATACTTTGATCTTGTGTACCTTGATTATAACCCCTTCTTTAGAACTGTTGTCTGACACCCCTTTTTAGTTGTGCTAAAAACGGTAAGAAAAAATGAGGGGGAGGTTATTGATGAACCTAAAATAGAGGGTGATGGATCCCCAACCCTTGAGGATACAAGCATGGGGATTCTCCCTGATATTGAAACTATGGGAGGCCAACTGTTAGCTAAAGTGGAACCTGCAACTGAGGTGACAACCATTGGGGAGGCACCATCACCACAAGGATATCCTATGAATCTCTTTGAGATTCTCACCGAGTTATACAATTATTATAATCCCTTTCCACATTTCGCATTTACTTTCATGTCTTTACTCTCGTAATTAATTCATGGATAACCCTGTGTTTCAAACTGCAGTTCAAATTGTATTTTAATCTCATCCAGCTGGGGCAACGCTCGAACCTCTAGTAGTATCAGAAGATGATGTTAAGACTTTGACGAAGGAAATTGTGGAGGTTTTATTATCTGAACCTATTATAGAAGTTACATATAAGGTGGATATTGTATATGAATCATTTATGGAGGTGGAAGACATCGTTTCAGCAACTGAGGTGATTGAGGAGGTTGTAGTGACTACGCCTATCTTAGAGGTGTCGTCAGTGAAATCTACTAGAGCTGAGGCCTCAATAGAGGAGGTCAAGATCATGACAATAACTTAGGTTTTTTAGGAGGATATAATGGATGAGCCGACTATAGAGGTTCCCCAGTAGTTAGTTGAGGCTCTCATTGTGGATGAGGTGGCTAGCGAGTATGTGTTTCCTCTGGACCTGGGGTTTAACCTGCCCAAGGGAATGCCTGTAGATAACCCAACCACTGATGTGTTCGATGTATTTAACCTATAAAAGACTATACCACATAAGGAATTCAAAGATTATATATTGGTTTTTACTGAGGAGAATCGATTCATCCAACATAAGGCATGAAGGAGCGGGTGGAACTTCATCACCCGCACTCCACTAGTTGATCTTCCAAATAGGGTTGGATCTCTCCAAAAATTGGATTGTCAGCCTAGGGAACGGTGGGTGGATTCTAGTGGAATTTATACACTATATTTTGATTTTCTCATAAATTGGTTTAATGTTGAGTGGAATTAATTTACATTTCCAGGTGTAAGAAAAAGGATGAGGGAACTCAAAATCTCTATACGGCTAAAGAGGAGATCACTCTCCTAGAAGGGTTAGCGTGGGAGCATGTGGTCATCATCACTATTAAAGAAGAGATCATCATCTAAATAAGGGATAATTTGGAAACTTAAGAGAAAAATGAAGCGTAGGTGAAGTCTCTAGTGGCCATGTTTTGGGGCTAGTAGGATTAGATGTATATCAGGGATGAACAGGTTCATCCTATCAGGAAGGAAGAGGCGACCGACTTGGTGAAGTGGTAACAGGATATAGAGGCAATAAATAGAAGATTTTTGAGCTCAAGAGCTCAGTGACTGAGACTAAACCATAGGGAAATTTACCTCATCCTGTAATAAAGGTAGGCTCCAATGTGTTGATGACCCTCTCAATCTTTGGATGGTTTGTTTTAGATCCCTCTACTCTTTGAATTTTTTTCTTTTTACTGTATCTCAATCACATTAACATGAAAACCAAAAATGAATCCCTAAGAACATGTGAGTTATGATCGGTGTGGAAAATAAGGTACAAATATAAGATTTCTCATTTATATAAGAGTACCATACAAGGGTAGAACACTAAGGGTCTGAACATGCTTATCGACCATCGAGAGTGTCCTGACCAAGAAACATTTGGATGGAGCATTAGACTCTCTACATATCTGAATTGATTTATCAACAAACACTATTCCATGAGTGGGGTAATTCCAAGTTAATTTAATTCTACTCAAACAAATGGGAATGAAGATAATGAATCAAGAATCCCATGATCTTGAACACAAAGGGAGTGGTGTGGTGATGGATGATAACTACTAACCATGTTTGATACACAAAATTCTTTATTTTTTTGATGAGGATGAGGTTCAACCAATAAACATGTTCAAAACATGGTACCTATATCAAAATTTCATCATAAGACTTTTGGGGCATGTTCCTAGGATGGTAGGTAAGTCGGTGTGGCATAGGACCATGCTATCAAGGGGGGCCTATTGAGACATGGAGGATGATGGGGATCCAAGTTAAGGGAGATGTAAAGCATGAGGATAAAGTGATGTAATGTTAAAATGGATCTTAACACTCTTTTAATTACACATTTGTGGCTATGGTAATATTGTATAGTTGTATCAATCTGAAAAAATGTCAAACTTGTCTTCTGGGGGGTCTTCTTGGATGTCGAGTGATAGTCAAAGAACATGATGATTCAATATGTGACCAACACTGAAAGAAAAAATGGGATTCACAATATAGGGCCTAAGACGTTTCAAAATTTTATGTCATGTGATAGGGATGATGGAAATGTAGTTTAAAATCAATACTGAGGATGGTGTATCACATAGTTTAATGTCATGTGATTGGGATGTCGAGTCAAATAGTTTTACATCTTTTGACCAGGACGCGTGAACCAATGTAAATAATACCTTCCCAACCAAGGTGGTGGGGCGTAAGAGGATAACTCAAAGGGGGTACTACCTACAGGGTATTGTGAGGTAAAGGGATATTAGGATTTGGATCTAAATATTTCTATAATTTATGGGTTCAATGATCACATATAGATTTTTTCAGGGTCCATAGTGAGTCCATGGTATCTTTGTACCTCCTTCTTTTTATCACCTTTTTTTTCTTGAGTCACGGGAGATACCTAATGAGGGATTTCTAACTCATGATCAATTTTACCATATGGTTTTTCAACCTAAAATACTTTTTCCCACTTTCCTTTGGTTGTTTAAGTCTATACCAGTCAGACCAAGAAGTTGAAAATAGTTTAGGTCCATAATTCATAGACCATGGGGTTGTGTGTCTTAAAGGTTATGTGTGTGTAATAGGGGAGAGATAACCCAAAATGAATTAGTATCCTTTGATTCCCTTCCACATATAACATCATAGAGGAAACTTTCACACAGTTTAAGGTTATGATGCTTGGACCTGGGCTCCGAGTTTAATTTCATAGACTTCAGACAAGTTGCTAATAATTTAAGGTCACAATGCTTGGACCATAGTGGTACACGTCACAAAGGAGTGTGTATGGAATAGAAGGTAGGATACCTGATGTGAATTTAAGGATTATGAGGACCAATACTATATGAAACATTACCAATATGACTTGTACATAGTTTAAAGTCATGATGCTTAGAATTGGGCTCCTAGTTAAAGGTCATAGAGTTCAGGACATCAAGTGAACATCCCAAAGTGACATGTGTAGAATAAAAGAGTGACAACATAAATTTTATTGAGGGATAAAATGTTTTAATCCACACAAAACATTCCCCGAGTGACTTGAAAATAGTTTAAAGTCATGACTCTTGGACTTGGGCTCCTAGTTTAAGGTTGTTGATTTCGAAGCAAATTCAGGTAGTTTGAGGTCGTAATGCATGTACCATAGATTTGTGTGTCCAAAAGTAATATTTATGGTATTAAATAAATGTTACACAATTTGAGAGGATGGGCCTAGGAGGCCACAAAATGCTACACAAAATATCTCTGAGGCAACATGAACACAGTTTGAAGACATAATGCTTAGACTTGGACTCCTAGTTTAAGGATGTAGAGGTTGGACAATGGGGAAATTGTGTGTCTCAATATTTCTTGATGAAAACTCCATCCCAACCCCTAAGACCACATGATATATGATCTATATAATAAAAAAGGAGTGGTATGGAGTTATCATTGTTTATAGGGGAAAATGATGAAGGGAGAAAGTTTCTGAAAATCCCGTAAAGGAGTTAGTGGATTTCAAGACTTGGATAGTAAAAGGGGAATTACCGATGAGTTGGGAACGAATATTGACCATGATTAAAACACAAGTTATGCATCAGGATCAGTTTAGTATGGAGTAAAGAAATGCGGGATTGACTATTGACGGAGTTCAAAACACAAGAGCCACTATCTATTGTCGAGGATCCTTTGAGGTATGAACCCAAGATGGTGGGTGAGACAATATAGACAAGAAAATTTTCCATTATGGACCCCATTTAGATTAGGAGGATTATGATTATCTAAATATAATAAAGTGGAAAGTGTGGAAGTAGAAGTGGGGAGTAACTTAGAGGTAATATTGAGTGTCCTAGGAGTGCTTTGTTAGATATTCCACCATGTGCTCAAATGCACTAGATTAACATGATGGAAGGTGAGAATCAAGACTAAACTATACGTGAAAGACCCTAAACTGATTATATGGTAGGGCTAGGCCCAGGATGAGATATTTGGGAACCACTATGTATCCCATTAGTATGGAAATCAAGATACACGTAATTCTAGGACGTGATATGGTTAAAGACCGACATCAAAAGGGAGACATCATCTCTAGAAAGGATATCAAATTATCTCATATTATGAGGCATCCCAATTTTATATGGGGTAAGTCTATAGTTTAACTTCATGTGATGATGAAATTGGTTTTTCATCCCATTTTTATTATACAATGCGTCCTAGTTTTATATGAAGTATGATTATAGTTTAACGTTGTGTGTTCTGGAAACTAGTTTAGGTTCATCTCATATTTATCATATAAGGCATCCCAATTTCATATGGGGTAAGGATACAGTTTAATTTCATGTGTTGAGGAAGTTGTTTTAGGTTCATCTCATATTTTCCATATGAGGCATCATGGTTTCATATGAGGTAAGGAAACAGTTTAACATTGTATTCTAAGGATATTGGGATTTTTATTTTAAAGTTTTCTAACTCAGACTATGGATGCTACTATTTTAAGGTCATATATCTTAGAAAAGAGGATTTGATACTAGTTTAAGGTCATAGATCTTGGAATGAAGGGTGTTTGAATCTTAAGGGGGATTGTATGGAATATAAGACCGATGTGAAAGGAGCTCCCATGAGACCCTCTTCCATACAAAACTTGAAAAACCACACCCAAATCGACATTATGATGTTAAGGAAGAAAATAACACACATTGAGTCGATCAAGGGGGCTGGGAACAAGATTTGAGATTTTGGAGTCACTACATATCCCATGAGGATGGGAATCAAGCCACACATAGTTCTAAAATGCGGTATGGTAGGAGACTGATATCTTTAAGGGGTTGTCCTCTTGAGTGAGGATACTAAATCACCTCCTATTACGATATGAAGCATCTTGAATTTATATGGGGTAAATTTATAGTTTAATGACTTGTACTGAGTACATTGGTAGGGCTTGCATATTGAGCTACTTGTTCTTTTCTTCCTCATTTAGGTTCATGAGGGAATATTATCATACTAATGGTTCAAGGAATATGATTAGTCCCTACACCTAAAGAGGAGGAATGTAAGGGTATTTTGGGGCAATAGAACCATGGGTAATGGGTTTTTAGGTGAATTTGAAGCTGAGTCAGGAGACAGGAGGCCTAGGCATCAATATGTATCCCATTGGAATGGGAATGAATCCACATGTAGTTATGGAGAGAGGTGGGGGAATTGGATTACTAGGAAGTTGGGGATAAATAAAATAATGTGAATGAGGGTCCAAGGAGGCCAGATGCACATGGTTTAAGGTCATAATTCTTGGACCAATACTCCTAGGTTAAGGTCATAGATCTTGGACCATGGGTAGGTACTTTGATGATGTTCGGGTAGCATCAAAAAGTTAAAACCGGATGTGAAAGGATCCATGGAATCTCTTCACCACATGAAGCAATCCAAAAACTAGTGACACACAATTTAAGGTCGTATCAATTGAACCAAAGGGATTTTAAAAATGGATTAAATTCATGATTCATGTATTGGGGAAATTTTTTAAGGGTATTTGTGTGGAACAAAAGAGGTAGAACTCAACATGAAATGAGGGAATATAGGCTCACATACTATATAAATATATTTCAACAAAATAAACATAGTTTAAGGTTGTAAGTATTATACTGTAAGTGGGGTCAAATGGCCAAATATTGGTGGTTTTGATTTCTTTCCCACCCCCAGGGGAAGGGTTTATAATAAATTAGCATTTGGTCTTGAATAAAGGGGGTTAGGTATTAGTATGTAACCCATGGGAATGGGAATCAAGACACCTGTAGTTTTGGAGAGTGGTGTGATAGAAGACCAACACTAGAGGGGAAATGTTCTCTCTGAAGAGGACATGTAGGGCTCCCATAGTTTTCACGGAGAACCTCATGCTTATGAAATGGGGAAATTCTACATTTTATCATCAAGTGATGGGGACTTTGGGATTTTTGGTCATCCCACACTTATATTGTGAGGTATCTTGTGTTTATTGCATAGGGTAGTGCTATAGTTTAACATTGTGCACTGACAAATTTTTTTTGGCCATCCCACACTTTCTATGTAAGGAATCCTGTGTTTATTTCATAGGTTAATGCCATAATTTAATATTGTGTGCTGAGGATATTGAAATTTTAAGTATAAATTAATACAACTTGGATTATGATTGCTACCATTTTAGGGTTTTGGAGCTCGGACCTGTAAGATTTGGTTTCCTAGAACCAACTATTTGTAATTTGATTACATGAATATTTAATATATTTAATATATTTAAATATTAAATATCTTATTACATATTTTTCATTGTTCTACATGACTATAGTGTAATAATTTCATGGAGTATTTGTCTCATTGACAAGGTCATTGCAGTTCCCCTCTATGGTGAGAACCTTGAAGTGATATGAAAATATTCTTAAATATAGTTATGTGGTTGGATTACATACTATAATGGGAAACATAGTATACATACCATGAGGTGCGAGTACTCATAAGCAGATGAGACTTCTTCTCATGAAGTTTGCACTTAGTAATCTCCAAGATGGGATATTATGAGAACAGAGTTGCCATTAGGAATTATGTATGTTTTGGTGTCATTAGATATTCCTATCTTCGAGCATGTGTAATGATCCTTAGACTTTAAGATTATCATTAATACATGTCATGACTCGTGCACTTTGATTTACTGACAAAAACTGTCACGTAGATAGTTGGTGGGAAGTAGGGTACATTGGGTGCGTCATGAATGACAGGTTATTAATGGATAAGTCAGGGAAGGATTTGTCTCTTCCATTTATGGAAGTTGATATCTCAGCCCTTTGATTGAAATAGAACTGTTGCACGAAATTTCATGGTCGTGGTGTAATGATGAGTTTATTTCAAGTATTCCAAGAACAATGTATCAAGCACAAAGGTTGATGACACTATCATGAAACATGATCAATGAGATATTGAGATAAAGGGATTAATTACACAGTGAGAATTCGTATGTGGATTTCATTATTGCAACTTTAAGTTCTTTCTCTAGGGTTCCTCGGCCCGTTGCTAGATAGTACTCTTGGAAATTAGGCAATACCGCCTAATGCCAATTAGAAAGAATTTTAGAGGGTCACACACTAAGTGTTTTTGGTGGTCTCAGTTAAATTCTATTTGAATTTAATTAATGGAATAAATATTATTCTCAAGATAGTGAAATAATTTCATTCAAGTTAAAATGATTTCATAAATTAAATAAATATTTATTCACCGGATTGTGGGTATATATATATATATATTTATTTATTTTATTGAACATTTAATAAATATTTATTTTGTAGTTTGTAAATAAAAAATTTATTTAAAAGAATAAATTATTTATTTATTTATTCGGGTGTTCAATAAATGGAAGTGGAGTTCGAGTGGAGAAAGGCTGGTTCGGTAGTAAAATAATTATTTGTAAGATGGAAAATAATTATTTAACTAGTTGGCACAAGTTAAAATAATAATAACATTTCTATTATTTTGTAATACAGAATTTTATTTATAATTCTGTTTTGCGCAAGTTGGCGCACCATAAATAATGACGCGGTATTATTATTAAAAGCATGGGTTTTCTCTAAGGTTATTAATATATTTAATTTCTGTTATGAAATTAAATATATTAACCAAAGCCCCATGTCGATAAATAGACATGTACATCTATTGTGCCATATACCTAACTGCACACCCGGTTAATTGAGAATTGTTGAGCTAAACGATTTCTCTCTCAAATATTTTTCCCACCCCTCTCAAGAATGAGAGACATTCTTTAGGACGGAAAACAAGTGATCAATAATGATTGACACAATACACTCGCTTCACTGCTCTAGCACCTATAGAATGAGTGGTGTCGATCAGAGGCCATCGGAGCACGTGTGGATCACTGCTAGAGGGATTCTAGTTTGGATCCTCATAAGCGCAATGAGACAATTCAGAAGGGTCATTCTGGATGATCAACATCATCAACAAAGAAAGTACCAAAGATCTAGGTATTCTTTTCTTTATGAAATTAAATTCATTAATTATAAACATTATGTGAAAGATCATATCTAAAGGTTTTAGGCCTCTTCCTTCTTTATCTAAATCTTTGATTCTATTCCATGGAGACTGGCATTCATCATCGTATTGATTATGAAATAATCATTGGTCATGGTAAAAATTAAAGTTGGGCATTGATTCAACCACACTTCTACTATTCCCGGAACCTACAAGTTGTATTAGAGTGGTTATATCATTGTTTATAATTATTTAAATATTTTTTTTGATGATTTAGGATTTAATAATTTAGTTTTTTAATTCAAAATTAATCATTCTTGTAATCTTGATTATGAGATCCATTCTCCCTCTTTTCATTTCTCACAGATTTCATAAGAATCAAATGATTTTTTAATTAAAATTAAAACCGAGAAATCATAAGGTGGTATCAACGATTTTTCCCAGGTGACATGAAAGTACACGCTGTGTGTTTGGACTTACACATCGTGTTCTCTACTATACATGTCGTGTAATTTGGACTACACGGTGTGCAGTTGTGTTCAATGCATCAGGAGTAATTTATAAATTACTCAAGCCGTGTGCATTTATTGCATGCAGTGTAGTTGATTCTACAGAGTGTGGTGACCGGGAAAGATAGGCGCATGCTTACTGGATTACACGCCGTGTGGCCCACTGCACATGGTGTGTAGTCCCTTCGGGTCAAGAGGTCAAATCGTGTATTCCATACACATCTAAGTCCATCAGTAAAGGTGTAATGTAGAGACAAAACAGAATTTATCCCACTATACATGTTGTGTACTTCGAAATTTTTGAAGTATGCTTCACATGATGAGTCCCTAGGTGTGTACTTAAAGACAGATGGTAAAGGTAGTACACGTTGTCTAGTCAAAACTACACGCTGTGTACTTTACCAGATTACACAAAGTTAAAACTTTAATGTTTGTGTAATGTTCAGAACTACACATCCTGTATAAATCATGCTACAGGTTGTTACTCTATGAATTGAAACATATTTTATGCCATATGTCATAAGAGTATGATGGTATGCGAATATAATACATGTTGGTTAGATTCGAATGGGTATTCACCAGGATACCTCCAAGGTGCATTTATGTAAAAAGATGATAATCTCAAGGAAATTTAGAAAGGTATTAATATAAAAGGATTGATTAATTAAAGATAATAATTAATCGATTCAAATTCAATTTATCTAAAAAAGAACTGTTACAGAATTGAATACTAGTTTTATTAAATCCGTAACTCTTTTCATGTATGTGGGTGATCGTGAGCTAGACCAAGCCTTTGTATATGATTGGTTTTCCTTTTAATTTATTTATTAAATTAATTTGTTAGCCTATGAGCTATCTCCCCTCATTAATACATAGTACCTGCATGACTATGGTTTCTTTTATGTAAACCCCATTTTACCCCTCACCTATGTGTGAGTTTAAAATCATATGTAATGGATGGAACTCCCAAGCTAGTGGAGGCGGTTCAAGCTGGATCTGAGATGAAACCAATACCAGGAGATACAAAGGTCGACAGGTGGAAAGCTGTAAACATGAACCCAAAAGGTTCAAGTTGTTTCTCCCCTATGATAGGGTTAGTTTATCAACTGCTAGATAAACTAACCATTATAAAATCTCATGATCATGCCCTTTACTTTATTTTGTTTCTGTCAGTTGCATGGTTTATCATTATGAATGTCTTTTCGTGATCACATAATTAATCAATTAAACATGCCTGCAAGATGAAACTAAAATAATCTGGGCTTATGCATAAATATTATCAAGACATGTTTAATCACTTAAGTAAGATCTACTTAATATTAACAATCATGTGATAATGATAATAATAAACTCATTCATAAGACATAAAAATACCTCAAATAAAATATTACGTTAGACCAAGCCTTCCATTAGTTGATTAAGGGAAAACTAAATAAAACTATGTGTTTGACCAAACCTTGTTGGGACAATTACTTTTATATAGGAATCCATTATGAAAGGTTTCCGGTTGAGTTAACCATATTATATTAAGAGGAGTAACCCTTTATATACTTGGTGTAATATTAGAGGCAAGAGTTGTGGTAATCCAAAGTTAGGATTTCAGGATTGGGGAGTCCACTCAACAGATCAAGGAGCTGCAAGACCGCATTTGTAAAAGACCTACCTACCTAAATAACTTAAAATATCTTAAACAACCCTTTTGGGGTTATGCAATAGGGAATATGGATCCTTTTCACTATAATTTCATGGCAACTGTACATTCCGAGTTCAATGGTGAGGGCTAGTGGGACTTGATAAAATAGTGGGAGACTTAATAAAATTAATTTATTATTTCTCATAAAATGTAATCAAGAAAGTACTAATGACATGATCTTTTAATTTTATAATAAAAATGAAAATCTCATCAACCACACTATCTCTATAATCAATTATGGATAAATACAACATCCTCACTGAAAGTAACTTCCAGGAATGGTTTAGACGCCTTCGGGTTATCCTACTTCATGAATGGAAGTCTTACATGTTGGGGTCAGCATTACCTGATCCACCTACCAAAGAGGTGAGTGATGATGATTTCCTGGTCTATGAGAAACATATGAATGACACGTTTGATGTTCAATGTTTGATTCTATCATTAATATCTAGTGAGATCATGAAGTCTCACAAAAACATGGATGCTTATAGCATGCTCGAGCACCTTCGTGGTCTTTACCAAGAGAGAGAAAGACAAGAAAGGTTTGATATCTCCAAGGCACTATTTCAGAGTAATATTGGAGAGGGTTCCCTAGTTGGGCCTCATGTAGTCAATATCATTGGATAAATTGATATTCTGGAGGTTATAGGGTTTAAACTCCCCAAAGAATTGGGCACCAATCTCATTCTCACATCACTCCCTCAGAACTTCTCTAGATTTTTTGTTAATTTCAATATGAACATCATTGAGAAGACTTTATCTGATCTTCTTATCCTCATTATCCAAGTGGACAAAGATATGAACCACTAAAATCCTTCTATCCATATGGTGAATAAGAGGAAAGGGAATGTAGAGAGCTTTAATCCCAAATATTCTTAACACCCTTCCAAGAAAAAGAAGATCAAAGGGGAGGCAAGGGAACATGAGGTTGTTTGTTTCGCATGTGGCAAGAAGAGCTACTGGAAGAAAAACTGCACCCAACCTAAGAAGTAAGGGGAATCTTCAGGTGAATTTTTTATCAAATTCAATCTATCTGTTTCTAGAAATTGGGTATTAGATGTAGCTTGTGGGGATCACATAAGTATCTAAATATAGGAACCAAGTAGATTCAGAAAGATTAACTGAGGGTAGGTAGATCTACGAGCAGCCAACGGAGAGAGACTTGTTGTTGTAGATTTTGGGGACTACCAACTCACGTTTCCAATTGGAATGATCTTGGTGTTAAAGGGTTGTTATTATGTGTTTTCTGTTACTAAAAATAGTATTTCTATATCTAGATTAGATACAGATGGATTTTTTTTTCAATTTTTTAAATGAATGTTTCTTCTTTTACAAATATAGAATTTGTTTTGGTAGGGCGCATTTATACAATGGTCTTTATGTGTTGGATCACACAAACTAAGTAATAGAAATTGATAACAAAGATACTTCAATGACTCATACCACACCCAACTTTAGCATCACTGACTGGTTCATGTAAACGAGAAATGATTGGCAAAGTTACATCAAGATGGATATTTAGATTCTTTCAAACTAAAACCACTTGGTGTATTTCATGCATGTTTACAAGGCAAAATGACCAAATCCCCATTTAGTGGTAAAGGTGAAAGGAAAAAAGAGCTTCTTGAATTGGTCCATACCGATGTGTGTGGAACATTTCTAGTTGAAGCAAGGGGAGGGTACTCATAATTCAGAAATTTTACTGATGATTGTAGTTGATATAGACATGTCTTATTAATAAGGTATAACTTAGATTCTTTTGATAAGTTCAATGAATACAAGAATGAAGTTGAGAACCAACTTGGTGAGAAGATTAAGAAACTCCGCTCAGACCAAGGTAGAGAATATCTTAATCAAAACTTCATTGATTACTTATGGGATTTTGGGATCCTATCCCAACTCATTCCCCCATACACGCCCTAGTGGAATGGTGTGAGAAAAATGAGGAACTAAACCTTGTTGGACATGGTGATACCAATGATGAGTCATGCGAGTCTTCCATTATCCTTTTGGGGATATGCATTAAAAATAGTGGCACACATAATAAACCAAGTACTAACTAAATAAATAAATGGTATTCCATATGAGTTTTGGAGTGGAAAGAAATCCATGTTATCAAATTTACATGTTTGGGGAATCAATGCATTTGTTAAGTCCTCTTCAGGTAACAAACTTGCACCCCAAGGCACAAATTATACCTTTATAGGATATCCCAAGGAAACAAGGGGATATTACCTATAAAACCTCTCATATAAAAAGGTTATAGTGTAAAGACATTCCATATTCCTTGAGAGGGAACACATCTCCAAAAGAGATAGTGGGAGTGAGATAGACTTTGTTGAAGTTGAGGCTCAGGGTACACAAGAGTTGGTACAGAAACAGATTCCACAAAGCCCCATGGAAGAAAGAACTATTTCAAAGACACAAGAATTGCATAGGAGTACAAGAGAGGTTAGAGAACTGAAACAATATGCTTTTCTAATTACCAAGGATGGTGACTCATTTTTAGTTGATAATTGTAACGTCTCGGTTCCGGAAGCCACCTAGAGGCACCCCATACACGGTTGGTCACATGGCCTCAAGCACGTTTCCTTGAATTCCAAAGGTTGTCGACTAGAAGCGAGGGCCTTGGGTGTGATATTGGGGAAACTATGCCCTCATTGGAAGAGTAACACAGTAGAAATATACAAATACATACAACAACAGAAGCAGTAAATACCAAACAATAGTAATAATGAAAGAGTAATAAAGGAAACAATTGGAGAATATATATATATAAATGATTCATGATACATATATGTCTAGGAAAACATCCAAACAAGTCACAATGCTGGAATACAATAGTGCTAAATTAAAGTGAAAAAGAAAGAAGATAAACTCCTCAGCATCGTAAGCCATAGCTTGGTCCCATGCTCTCGAGCTCCAAAACAATCAAGAACCTTAAATAGAAGGACGATTTTTCTTATCTATACCCGCAACAATATAATTTGTTTGGGCCCAAAATCATGACCCAAACAAGGTGTGAGAAAAAATCGCATTAGGCAACCACCTGAAGATCTGTGCCTAACAGTCAGTGAATATATGGCAGGAAAAGGTATAGAAATCAGTGAATAGGAAATTACTCAACAACAAAAAATCCCTAGTTTCTAGCATATAATTTACCAACAAGTAAGCAACCACTCAAGAAAGTAGAACAAATAGGTAAGCCTCTAGGTAGTTCTCACAGCCTAACCCCTATGGTTCAACCAACAAGTAATAGCAACCCTCTAGGAGGCACAAACAGTCTCACCCCTCTGGTTCAGCTAAAGAATAGACTCTCTGGGGAAGCACTCACCGTCAATTCTCCCTATAGTCTAGTATCGTACTAAAGGCACTCTGGGGAAGCACTCAACATCTCATTCCCCCTGTTTCTCATGTCGAGGAAATACAGACACTCTGAGGAAGCACTCAAAATCAATTCCCCCTGTGGTCTCGCATCGTATTATAAAGACACTCTGGAGAAGACCTTACGTCCATTCTCCATATGGTCTACTACACTAGGTTCTCACAGCCCTGTGTAAATTCAGTAAGTGTCACATCGCGTAATAGCCAAAGTAACCTCAAGAACTACTTGGCTAGCATTCTACAGCATCTCAGCATGAAAGAACAGTCACACCATCCTACAAAATAGGCATGGAACTGGTAATAGCCTTATAGGAAAAACTAGACCAAACTGTCATAAACAGGAAAAACATGCATGGGAAAAGCATCCAAAAAATAGTAAAATTACCCTATTCACAAACAATAACCTCTATTCAAGAATATATGCAAAGCAGGCAACCAACAAGGGAAAAACAAGAAAACACACAATACCTCGTTCAAGGGTATTGGTAGAATTTGCACAAATACTCAAAAACATTCTACAGAAAGGCACAAACAACCGACATTGATGTTAGGAGATCAATATACTTGAACCATGGGGATTGAATCGCCTTAGAACGTCAAAGATCTATAAAAACGTCTAAAACTTTCAACCCACGATAACTTGGAAAAGATAAAGAATTGGAAGACTATGCTCTAGGAGAAGGAAGAACTCACCGATGCAATTCCAACGCACCCATCAGTGTTAGAGTCGGAGGACGAACGAAGGCTCAGTGGCTTGTTGAAGATCAGTGGTTATACCCTCGCTCTCGGACAAACCAAAGGTAAAAGAATGGTGTTTTTTCTATCAGACGCAACCCCAATGTGTTTAATGAAAAAAACAAAATACAAGACATGTACTTCTGGAGTATACAGTGTGTACTTACTGTTTCCATACTCCTCTTTATGCATCCTCCACGTCACCCCACACGACCGTGTGTGTGGCCCTTACACGGACAGCTTATGGCCTCACATGGCAACAAGTACACGACGTGTGCTCATAAAGTACACGACGTGCACTTCAAAAATTTCCAGAAACTCCTCTTTTCTCAAAAACTTCATAAAAAGAAAAAACATACCTAAAAAGAAGGTATGGGTTCCTACAAACTTCTCCCCTTAAAGAAATTTGTCCCTGAATTTCCCTAGCGAGGCGTAGAAGAAGAAACCCCGAACAACTCCGGCCATGAAGATCATACATCGACATCCCTCTCCCAAGTATCATCTTATACTCGCTCGTGCTACCACAGCACCCGTACCAGAGGAACATACCGGCCACAGAGAAACTTCATACTGTGATCGAAAATCTGGATAGAATGTTCCTCAAATGATGCATCTGCCTCAAGCTCAACCTCCTCAGGTTGAAAGACTTGAGACGGGTCTGAAAAGTAATGTCGGAGGTGAGAAAAGTAGAAGACTCCGTGCATAGCCTGATACCTCTGAGGTAACTGCAACTGATAGGCAACCGACCCAACTCTCTCCAACACCTCAAACGGCCCTACGTACCTCGGTGAAATCTTACCCTGTCTCCTAATCCTCTTGTGACCCAACCTTGGTGTGACATGTAGGAAAACCTGATCCCTGACCTCGAACTCCATAGGTCATCTTCTCTTATCAGCATAAGACTTCTGATGAGACTGTGTAGTATCCATCCTCTTCCGAATCAATTCAATCTACTCTATGGTCTCTCCTAAACAAGACGAGGTCCCAGCAAAGTTGCCTCTCCTGCCTCCAGCCAACATAAGGGTTATCGGCATGGCCTACCATATAAAGACTCATATGGTTCCATATGAATAATCACTTGAAAACTATTATTTAAGGAAAGCTCTACAAGAGGTATATGCTTCTCCTAAGAACCTCCAAAGTCCAGAATGCAAGCTAGGATCATATCCTCAAGAACCTGAATCGTACGCTTGGACTAGCCATATGTCTGGGGATGGTATGTTGTACTCAAAAGTAACTGTGTACCCAAATCCTTCTGAATCCCCTTCCATACCCGAGAAGTAAAACGTGCATCCCGATCTGAAACAATGGAGTGTAGAACTCCATGTAGACGCTCAATATCTCATATGTACAACCATCCCATCTCATCAACACTGAAGGTCTCCTTGATCATCAAGAAGTGAGAAACCTTCATAAGCATGTCAATGACAACCCAAATAGCATCATTCTCTCAATTCGACATCAAAAAACTGGTCACGAAGTCCATCGCGACATCATTCCACTTTCACTCGGGAATGGGAAGCTACTGTAAAAGCCTTGCTAGTCGCTAATGCTCCGCTTTCACCTGCTGACAAGTGGAACACCTCATGAAAAAACTAGAAACATCCCTCTTTATACCTGGCCACCAATACTGGTGGGGAAGACCGCGATACGTCTTGGTGACACCAGGATGAACTACCCAAATTACGGAATGAAAATCCCGCATCAGCTTCTCACGTATGTCCGCTGGCACCCATACACGTCCATGAAAATGCAAGATCTCATCCTCTCCAACTATCCATACAATAATAAAGTCCTCTCCTGTCACACTTTCCCGTAGGACTTAGCCTTACAGAATCTGATAGCTTCCATATCCGTACCCGATCGAGAAGAGTAGAGGTAACAGCTATAGAAGATAGAAAAGTCTACCCCTATCTGTCATGTACCTCCAAATGCATCTCAAAGAACAGAGCCATAAGCTTACACTCACGGCTGGCCTCCTAAACTGCATGTATCTGAGTCCTCCTGATCAATACATCAGCCACTATGTTGCCCTTTCCTAACGTATAGTCAAGCTGAAAGTCAAAGGACTATCGGTACTCAACCCACTTGCGTTGTCTCCAATTCAGATCACGCTGAGTGAATATGTACTTGAGACTTTTGTGGTCAGTGAAAACCACAAAATTCTCTCCCCGAAGATAATGTCTCTAACATCGTAAGTCATGAACAATTGTCGCCAACTTGAGATCATGCATTGGGTAGTTCCTCTCATGTGGCCTCAACTGCCAAGACCTGTACGCAACGACTCCATCTCCCTGCATAAGCACTGCTCCTAGCCAGATACCTGAATCATCACAGTAAATGGTATGGATCATGCCTGTCTCTAGAAATAATAGTATCAGTGCTGAATTCAGCCTCCCTTTCAGCTCTTGAAAGGATGACTCACAAGAATCTAACCATGAGAACTTCGCACCCTTCTTGGTCAGACCCTTCAGTGGTGCTGCTAAGTGTGAAAAGTCCTATATGAAACATCTTTAGTATCCAGCCAACCCTAGAAAACTCCGCACCTCAAAGAAATTCTTTGGATTCTCCCAGGAAACTACTACTCTCACTTTATATGGGTCTACTAATACTCCTCTCTCTGAGATAACATGACCCAAGAAGTGAATCTGGTCCATCCAAAAGTGGAACTTTGAGATCTTAGCATATAACTGATGCTCTCTCAGTGTACTCAAAATGATCTCAAGATAGGTAGCATGGTCGTGTAGGGTGTGAGAGTACACCAAGATATCATCCACGAAGACCACCATGAAAGAGTCTAAGTATGGATGGAACACTCGGTTCATCAGTGCAATGAAAACTGAAGTTGCGTTTGTGAGGCCAAATGGTATAACCATATACTCGTATAGACCATACTTGCTCCGGAAAGCTGTAAGAGGTATATCAGATGGTCTAACGCGCAAATGATGATAATCAGACCTCAAATAGATCTTTGAGAACACCGGGGCTCCTTGAAGCTGATCAAAGAGGTCATCGATCCTAGGCAAGGGATATTGGTTCTTGATCGTCAACTGCTTCAGCTTCTGATAATCCACACAAAGCCTAAGGGTGTCTTCTGCCTTCTTCACAAACAGAACAGGTGAACCCCAAGGAGAAGTACTGGGTTGGATGAAACCCTTCGCCTATAACTCCTCCAACTTCTTCTTAAGCTCCTGTAACTTAGGTGTAGCAATTCTATAAGGAGGAATGGACACTAGTTCCACTCCTAGCATGAGCTCAATAGAAAAGTCTACCTCACGCTCCGGAGGTAAACCTGAAAAGTCCTCTAGAAAGATATCCCTGAAATGATCCACCACTGGAGGAAAGTGTAACTGCGAAGTCCCCTAGTCATCCAGATACAAACTGGATATCTAATCTGTAACTCCACCTAGCCCATCATGCTCGGGTCCTGGTCTACTCGCCTGAACATCCCACTCACCTCGATGAAGAAAAGATCCACCCTTTGGGGATATGAAGCTCACCCTGCGACAATAACAGTCGACGACTACCTGGAAGGGAACTAACCAGTCCATCCCAAGAATGAAATCATAGCCTATCATCTCTAGGACATAGAGGTCCCATAGAAAGTGATATTCAGCCACCTCTAGAGGGCACTCCTTGCACTAACGTACACTAGTCGTCCTAGTCCCCAACAATGTGTCTAGAGTCAAAGTATCGGTAGAGGAAAAGATACAGAGCCCAAGGATCTCCACAACAGAAAAAGAGATAAATCTATGGGTAGAATCAGTATCGAAAAGATCTGAATATGAAACTGAGGCTACTAAGATCATACCTCAAACTTTAGATGGGTCCGAGATCTTGCTCCTACTAGGTCTGCTCCACTGCAAAATCCTGACCTGTACCATGACCCTGTGACCCTGCCTGACCACTCTGAGCTGATCCACCCTGCTGTCACTAAAATACCGGTGACTGACCACCATGGCCTTGACCTCCACATTGGCCTGAATGGATGGAAGAAATTTAGTTCCCAGACTGGTGACAAACTGGTTGGGCTGCTCCTGAACAAGGAGTCATGGATAAACCCCTGTCGCCAGCTGCTGGTGAGAAAACCTAAGAAGAGCGCTGAAGGTGACCCATCTTGCCGCAGGATCGACACTCCAATGGGTCTCTTGGCCACTATGGACTTGTATTCCCATCCCTTCCACATTGGTAGCATACCACCTGGTTACCTAAAGATGTGTCTCGCTACCTAGAATCACCACGCGTAGACTCCCTACGGTGCTTCCTGCTGTCAGGTGGTGAAGCACTAACTCTGGAAGTAGAACCACCCTGTCTCTCAGCTCCAGAATCTCTCAGATTGTGCTCCTCAATCAGTGCTTGGTTGAATATGGAAGCGATGGAAATCATCCTGAAAATATTCACTTATGAGCAGATCTCCTATCTGACACCATCCTCAAACATCCTTTCCAAGAACAATCCATCTCTACCCTGGAGGGGTGTGTAACGCTGAAGCTCAGTGAAACGAGAGGAATACTCCATGATAGAAAGAGTACCCTGCTCTAGGATCATGAACTCCCAGGCTCAGTCGGCCCTCAGGGTATCTGGATAGAAGTAGTCATAAAAGACGCACTGAAACTCCTCTCACACCATAACCTGTTGATGACCCGCCTGTGAGATCACGTCCCACAACCTCTTGGCGGAGTCTCGCAACATGTAGGTTGTGAGCTTGAACTACCTTTCTGGAGGCATCTCCAGATGCTCAAAGATCGTCATCATGGATTTTAGCCATGAATCTACAGCCTAAGGTACTCCTTCCCCTGAGAAGGTGGGAGGATGTTGCTGCTGGAAAACCTGCGTCAAGTCTGCCATAGTTGAGGCAGGAGGCGGAGCTCCCTGGAAGGTCTTCATCATCCTCAAAAAGCCTTCCCTAAACTGCGCATCAATGCCTGTAACTGGTATCACTATTGGTGCCAAGGCTGGCACAAAAGGAGGATCTGTGGGAAGTCCTCGATCAACCATATCTGGTGTCTGATCACTGCCCGAAAACTGGTGTACAACCAGAGGACGTCTCGGTGCCATGACTCTATAAGGCCAAACACACACCTTAGATCAACATTAGCAAGGACTGAAAACTAGGATCATATGAAGTGAATAGGGAAAAGAAAGCATTCAAAATTTACAACACATGACTACACGGCGTGTATAAAGACTACATGGTGTATTCCCTTAAGTCATTTACATGGGTGTGTACTTCTACCAAAACTGATCATGTAACACCCCAAATACACGACATGTTATCCTAACACATGGCATGTACCTGAATCCTCTTCCACTACCCAAGTCCTTCTACATGGTTGAGCCCCATGGTTCTCCTAATACAGAACTACACGGTGTGTTCAAAGAATACATGGCATGTACTAGACAAGATTCACCTGACCCGTGTTGTTAGTGACACATCCTGACACACGACTCGAACCACACGGCATGTTCCTGACAGACATGGTGTGTACGCGAAAGGATAACATCGACCCATGTTGTTCGAGACACGATCGGGTACCTGGGTTAGACTACACGGCGTGTGCAAGGGGGGCACAACATGTATAATAAAATACTCCACCGACCTGTGTTGTTAGCTACACGGCCGATTTCCTAGGATTACACTACAAAATGTGCACAATCGGTACACGGAGTGTTCCAAAAAGGTTTTCCCTATCCCATGTCACCTCCCACATGGCTCGTAACAAGGTTAGAGAATACACGACATGTAAATAAAGTACACGGTGTGTACTTAAGAAAAACTGTTTCTTCCCAAATAGAAGAACACATGGCGTGTAGTCAAAACTACACGGTGTGTATTCTGGGTTTTTTTAGACAGTAAGCCTCAGAAACAACTCCGGATCCTAGAAAACACTAAAAAACACTGAAAGTGCCAAATTTCGATCCATGAGAGCCCATACTCCCCGCAAATCAAAGTTTGACATCTTTAACAAGTTACAAACAAGGTAAACAAGTCAATGATCCACCAAATTCCGGTCTATGAGGGCCCATAACACCTCAAGAACCAAAATCTAGCATTCATTTAGGTAAAAAATTACACAATCAATGCTCTAACAAGAATCAGATATTTTTATCAAGCATCTATCACAACATCATGAAATTTCTAATGCATCCTAGATGACATGGCAAGAATGCATGACATGTGATTTCTAGCAAGTTCTTATATGATGCATGATATGGAATACCCTCATCTCATCAGGTTTTGATAGAAATAGAACCTCAATAACATCAACGATAATATCACAAAACATGTGAATCACTCAAGGTGAAATGAAATCAACTGTAATAATTGAAAAACCAAAAAAATTGCAATTAAATGAGGTAGATTGGCTTTTCCCTGTACATGGGTTAGCTACTCCCGGGCACAACTTATTACCAAGTACCCATTCCGTCCTATCCTTGGATAAAGGATCCAAACATTATGTAAAGAGAAAAGAATCCTTTGATACCACTTTGTAATGTCTCAGTTCCAGAATCCACCTAGAAGCGCCCCGTACTCGGTTGGTCACATGGCCTCAAGCGCATTTCCCCGAACGCCAGAGGCTTTCCGCTAGCAGCGAGGGCCTTGGGTGTGATAGTGGGGAAACTATTCCCTCATTGGTAGGGTAACACAATGGAAATACACAAATACATACAACAACGGAAGCAGTAAATACCAAACAACAGTAACAGCGAAATACTAATAAAGGAAACAACTGGAGTAGATATATATATAAATGATGCATGATACATATATTTTTATGAAAACATCCAAACAAGACATAATGATATAATACAATAGTGCTAAACCAAAGTGAAAAAGAAAGTATATTAACTCCTCATCATCGCAAGCCATGGCTTGGTCCCATTCTCTCTAGCTCCACAACAATCAAGAACCTGAAGTCAAAGGGCGATTGCCCTTATCTATACCTACAACAATATAATCTGTTTGGGCCCAAAATCATGACCCAAACAAGGTGTGAGAAAAAATGCTAGTAGGAAACCACCCGAAGATCTGTGCCTAACAGTCAGTGAATATATGGTAGGTAAAAGTAAAGAAAGCAGTAAATAGGAAAGTACTCAGCAGCAAACAATCCACAGTTTCTAGAATATAATTTACAAACAATTCAGCAGCCACTCAAGCAAGTAGAACAAACAGGTAACCCTCTGGGTAGTTCTCACAGCCTAACCCCTATGGTTCAACCAACAAGTACTAGAACCCCTCTGGGAGGAACACACAGTCTCACCCCTCTGGTTCAACTAATGAATAGACTCTCTGGGGAAGCACTCACCGTCAATTCCCCCTATAGTATTGTATCGTACTAAAGGCACTAGGGGGAAGCACTCAATGCATCATTCTCCCTATGGCTCACGTCGAGGAACTACAGACACTCTGAGGAAGCACTCAACGTCAATTCCCCCTGTGGTCTCGCATCGTATTATAAAGACACTATGGATAATCCCTTACATCCATTCTCCCTATGGTCTACTACACTAGGTTCTCATATCCTTGTGTAAAGTCAACAAGTGTCACATCTTGTAACGGCCAAAGTAACCTCAAGAACTACTTGGCTAGCATTCTACATCATCCCAGCATGGAAGAATAGTCACACCATCCTACAAACTAGGCATGGAACTGGAAATAGCCTAACATGAAAAACTAGACCAAACAGTCATAAACAAGAAAAACATGCATGTGAAAAGCATCCAAAGCATAGTAAAATTTCCCTATTCACAAACAATAACCTCTACTCAGGCATATAATAAAATCAAGAAACCAACAAGGGAAAAATAGGAAACACACAATACCCCATTCAAGGGTATTGGTGGAATTTTCCCAAATACTCAAAGACTTTCTACAGAATGGCACAAAACACATGACTTAATGTTAGGAGATCGATATACTTGAACCACGGGTCTTGAATCAACTTAGAACGTCGAATATCTAAAAAAAAGTCTAAAACGTTCAACCCACGAGAACTTGGAAAAGATAAGGAATTGGAAAACGATGCTCTAGGAGAAGGAAGAACTCACCGATGTGATTCCAATGCACCCGAAGGTGTTATAATCGGAGGACGAACGGAGGCTCGGTGGCTCATCGAAGATCTGCGACTATACCCTCATTCTCAAACGAACCAAAGCTAAAAGAAGGGTGTTCTATCCGTCAGACGCGACCTTGGTGTGTTTAATAAAAAAAAAATACACGGCGTGTACTTCTGGAGTACACGGCATGTACTTACTATTTTCGTACTCTACTTTAGGTGGCCTCCACATCACCCCACACAACCGTGTGTGTGGACCTTATATGGCCAGCACACGGCCTCACACGGCAATGAGTACACAGCGTGTACTCGTAAATCACACAGCGTGTACTTCAAAATTTTCCATAAACTCCCCCTTTCTCAAAAACTCTAGAAAAAGAAAAAACATACCTAAAAAGAAGGTCTAGGTTGTTACAATAATAATGATCGTCTAACCTATAAGGAAGTAGTAAGTGGCACAGACATTTCCAAGTGGAAAGAAGCCATGAATTTTGAAATGGATCCCATGTACCAAAACCAAGTATGGGTTTTGGTAGATCCTCTAGTTGATGTAATGCTTGTTGGTTAAAAATGGGTATTAAATAAGAAACTGGACATGGAAGGACAAGTCAATACCTATAAGGCATTACTGGTTGCAAAAGGGTTCAAGCAACGTCAAGGCATTGAATATGACGATACCTTTTCACCAATTTCAATGCTTAAATCCATTAGAATTCTATTGGACATTGCTGCTTACCATGACTATGATATTTTCTAAATGGATGTCAAAATAGTCTTCCTTAATGGGAACCTTCAAGAAGATGTCTACATGACATAACCTAAAGGGTTTATGACTCTAAAGGATTCCAATAAGGTATGAAAGTTGCAAAAATCCATTTATGGATTAAAGAAAGCATCCAGGTCATGGAACATTCATTTTGATGAAGCCATAATGGAATTTGGTTTTATCAGGAAAAAATGTGAACCTTGTGTCTACAAATGGTTTAGTGGGAGTGAATTCATTTTCCTAATAGTATATGTTGATGTCGTATTACTTATTAGAAATGAGATACTACTCTTACAGTCTATTAAGGCGTGGTTGAATCAATGTTTCTCCATTAAGGACTTGGGTGAGGCAGAATATATTCTTGGGATCAAGATCTATTATGATAAATCCAAGATATTGATGGGCCTATGTCAATGTATATACATTGATAAGAAACTAAAGAGATTCGATATAGAACAATCCTAGAGGGGATTGTTACTAGCATCACATGGAATTCATTTTTCCAATAAAATGTGTCCTCAAACACATGAGAAAATAAATATAATGGAAAAGACTCCAACACATCAACGATAGGGTCCGTAATGTATGAAATTCCATGTACAAGGCTGGATGTCGCCTACGCATTAAGTGTGGTAGGAATATATCGATCTGACCCAGGTGACCGCCATTGGATGGTAGTCAAGACAATCCTAAAGTATCTGAGGTGTAATAAGGATATGTTCCCGGTTTATAGAGGATATGAGGAACTAGTCATCAGAGGATATGCATATGCTAGTTTCCAAACTGATTAGGATGGCATGAAGTCACAAACAGGATACATCTTCACATTGAATGGAGGATTTGTGAGCTGGAAGAGCTCAAAGAAGATTGTGGTCACAAATTCTATAGTATATTTTGAGTATATTGCAGCTTATGAGGTAGCTAAAGAAGTAGTCTGGATTTGAATCGTCATCTAGGAGCTAGATGAGGTACTTATTTGTAAAGAGCCCAACACACTCTATTGTGATAATACAGTAGAGATGGATCTTGAAAAAGAGCCAAGGTCAAATCAGCGGATGAAGCACATACTTCGGAAGTATCATCTCTTGAGAGATTTTTCTCCAAGAGGTGAAGATACAGTGAGCATTATTTCCATAGAAGACAATGCGGAAGACCCCTTAACTAAAGCCTTGACTCCACAGAAACATGATCATCATGTGAGGTCTATCTGACTAAAAGTCATAGGAAGTTGGCTCTAGTCTAAGTGGGAGTTTGTAAGAGTTGGTGTCCTAGAAATAATGGTTTTCACTTTTATTACATGAATATTTAATGTATTTTAATATTAAATATATTATTACATATTGTTCATTGTTCTGCATGAATATAGTGTAATAATGTCTTGGAGTATTTGTCGTATTGACCAGGTCATAGCAGTTCCCTGCTATGATGAGAACCTTGAAGTGCTATGATAATATTCTTAAATATAGTTCTGTGGTTGTATGACATACTATAATGGGACACATAGTTTACAGACCATCAGGTGCGAGTAATCGTAAGCATATGGGACTTTTTCTCATGAAGTTTGCACTTGGTAATCTCCAAGATGGGAATTATGCATTTTTTTGTGTCATCAGATATTCCTATATGAGAGTTTGTGTAATAATCCTTAGACTTTAATATTATCATTAATATGTTTCATGACTCGCACATTTTGATTTACTGATTAAAATCATCACGCAGACAGTTGGAAGGAAGTAGGGTATATTGGGTACGTCATGAATGGCATGTTATTAATGGATAAGTCGAGGAAGGATTTATCCCTTCCATTTATAGATGTTGATATCTCGGCCCTTTGATTTAAATAGAACTGTGGCACGAAATTCCATGGCCATGGTGTAATGGCGATTTTATTTAAGGTAGTCAAAGAACGGAGTATGAAGCACAAAGGTTGATTACACTATCATGAAACCCGCTAGATGAGATATTGAGATAAAGGGATTATATTATACAGTGAGCATTCGTATGTGGATTTTTTTGTTGCGAATTTATGTTATTTCTCTTGGGTTCCATGACCCGTTTCTAGAAATTACTATTAGACTTTAGGCAATCCCACCTAATTCCAACGAGAAAGAATCCTAGAGGGTCACACACTATGTATTTTTTGTAGTCTCGGTAAAATTCTATTTGAATTTAATTAATGGAAGAAATATTATTCTCAATACAGCGGAATAATTTTATTCAATTTAAAATGATTTCATATATTAAATAAATATTTATTCACCGGATTTTGGGTAAAATATATTTGTTTATTTTATTGAACATTTAATAAACATTTATTTACTAGTTTGTAAATAAAATATTTATTTAAAAGAATAATTTTTTTATTTATTTATTCGGGAGTTCAATAAATGGAAGTGGAGTTCGAGTGGACGAAGGCTGGTCTGGTAGTAAAATAATTACTTGCAAGACAATAAATGTTTATTTAACTAGTTGAAACAAGTTAAAATAATAATAATGCTGTTATTATTTTATGACATGGAATTTTAGGTATAATTTCATTTTGCACAAGTTCACGCACCATAAATAATGATGTGGTATTATTATTAAAATCATAGAATTTAACTAAGGTTATGAATGTATTTAATTATTGTTACATAATTAAATATTATAATTGAATCCTCATGTTGATAAATAGATACATATGTCTATTGTGCCGTGTACCAAACAACACGCCCGGTGAATTGAGAATTGTTGAGCTAAATGATTTCTCTCACAAATCCTCTTCTCGACCCTCTCAAGAATGATATATATTCTTCAAGACCTAAAAACAAGTGGTCAAGAACGACCGACAAAAGACAGTCGCTTCACCAATCTAGCACCCGGAGAACGATTGGTGTCAATCAGAGGACATCAGAGAACGTGTGGATCACCGCTATATGGATTTTGGTTTGGATCCTTACAAGTGCAATGAGACAATCTATAAGGGTCATTACAGATGATCAACATCATCAACAAAGATAGTACTAAAGATCTAACTATTCTTTTCTGTATGAAATTAATTAAATTAATTATAAACCTGATGTGAACCATCCTCTCAAAAGGTTTCAGGCATCTTATTTCTTTATCTTATTCTTTGATTCTATTCCATGGAGACTATCATTAATCTTCGTATTGATCCTGAAATAATAATTGATCATGGTAAAAATTAAATTTAGGTGTCAGTCCAACCGCACTTCCACTGTGCCCGGAACCTACAGGACCATGGGGGATGCAAATAGTTTAAATTCATAATTCTTGGACCATGACTCCTAGTTTAAGGTCATATATTTTGGACCATTTGAAATTAGTTTTAGGTCATAATGTTTGGACCATAGGTTATTCATGTGAAGTACTTATTGAGAAACTTGGCATTGGTGGGAGGTTTGATATTCTCTCTATACACGGTGATTAAAGAGTATACTTTATTTGAATAGATCTTATGGTTAATGTAAGGTTCTTCCTACTTGGGCTCAAACTTTGGTGGATTTTTTTGGGTATCATCATCATTCTAAGAGCCAATACCATGACACCCTAGAGGAAGAAGTATTGGAAAACCATTTTATTGAATGCTCTCGTTAGCCTATTCTAGTACCTCTCTTGGATGTGCAAGGCCTAAAAAATGTTTTCCTCATGGGATTTTAAATCAGATAAATTTATTTCTATCATCCTATCTAGCATCTTATGGTCATAAATAGATTTTCAAAGAAATTGAAAATGAACATCAATGGGTAAGACTAGCTATTTCCTGTACACCAAGAAGTATGGTGTCGCCTAGGTGAAATTTTGAGTTGTCATCTGATAGACCTAGAGGGAGTTGGGGAGTTTGTTAGGCCAACTCTTTTTATTTTGGCCCACTATTTTTTTCAATATGTTAGAGAGGGTCTTTTTGAATGCATCAGTCTGTCCATTTTTTTATGCATGGTAGCGAGAAGTATGGTTGAACTGAATGTTGTACTTGGAACAAAATTTATTCATATTAGCATATATGAAGTTGGGGTCATTATTTGTGATAATAGCATGAGGAAATACCAATCAATAGATGGTGTGGGAGCTCATGAACTCAATCACAGACCAGGTTTTGACTACCTTGAGGGGAACTGCTTCTTCCAACTTGGAAAATAAGTCTCTTTCAGCGAAAATAAACCTTCATTATTGAGCTTTTATTGGTGGGTATGCTCCCACAACATCGAGTCCCCATACTGTAAAGGGACAAGAATACTAAGTAGTATGGATAATCTATAGAGATTGATGCACAAAGTTGGCATGGATCTGAAATGCATGAAACCTCTTGTAAAACTCAATACAGTCATCAACCATGGTAGGATAAAAGTAAACCAATATCTAAATTTGGTAGTAGAGCTTCCATCCTACTTGATGGGAACCACATGATCCATCAAGTAAATCTTGTATAACCTAAATTATCTCATATACATGGATTCAATATAAGATAATTACAATGAAACCACATCTGTATAAGGTTTTCTCAAGGTTAGGTCCACCCTGTAGAGTAAATTGGGATTCACATCGGTGTATTCACTCATTCTCAGCTCGATTTGATAGGATAATTCCATACTAGGGATACTCAATAAAGGTAGTTGTACAATCATGCATTTCTTTGACTATAGGGGGCATGGGGGTCCTAGCACAAGAGTATCGATAGCCATCTGATTTACCTGTCAGTCGCCACTATTCGAAGTGGTGGGGTGATGACCCTTCAGTGTGCCACATTAATGACCAGATCATCCTAGTCAGGTTCTCCAAGGGATGTGGCTTGACCTTCTAATGCATCATATTAACAATTCTGAGACTAAGGAATGTGGGTCACCTTTAGCTGGGAAGGTAATTGGCCCATCATCTAATGAGTTCATTCCATTAGTAGTGATAAATCTTTCTTTCTGATGACAGAGTCAACCTAAATTCGCTTGATGACTATCTTGGAGTCTCCCTTTACATGTAAACAGGGAAAATAAATCTTGAGGGATAACTTAGGAGAAGTAATGAGATTCTAATACTCTTCCTCATTATTGGTGTAGCCTTTTGAGAAAAGGAAAGAGTACAAAAAGATTTCATGTGTCAGGGTGATAAAGACGATCCTTAAGCCCACTCTATTGATCTTAGGATCATTTATCCTCCTATGGATTAAGCTCTAGGAGGCACCATCAAAATTAATCTTCCAAAATGGAACAACATGGTCCACTTTTAGAATAGTTTCATCTAGGAAATCAATATCCATAGTTATTTCTTCAGGGTTTGGATGTGCACCCAAGAAGTCTGCCAATGTCTGGCCTTTAACGACCTTTTGTGGAAAAAACTTGATGTAGAACTATTGGAGGATTCCCACCCAACATGAAAATCATCATTTTATCATGGTTCAATTGAGGATATAAGTTATAATGTCTACTCAGAACACCATATATATCTCATGATGATGAAAATAATATCCCAACTTATGTACTACAAAAACTAGTACGGGGAAAATATTCTCGATGGGGGAGTATTTGGTCTCTGCATCAAGAAGTATACAGCTAAGATAATAAAGGTTTTTTTCTCTACCCTTGTAGTTTTTATAGGCTAGTATGGAATCAAGGGATCATTCCAAGGTGGTGACATAAAGGACCATAGGATTCACTAAAATGGGTGGCATTAAAACTAAAGATTGTATCAGGTATTTATTGATTTCCTCAAAGGTGGATTAGAACTCTTCATCCAACTAGTAAATGGTTCCATTTTTCATGATCTTTGAGAATGAATTACACTTGTTTTTCATAATTTTGAAAAATACATTAGGGAAAAATATCTCAAGGTTACATTGAAAAATTTGTGGGTGATTGTGTTTGTTGAAAAAGTGGGTTCCCATGATACGTTGTGAAGTTCCAAATATATTTTTGACAATATATGTTGAAAAAGATTCAAAACAAAGGAATGGATGCTTTGGAGGCACTAAAAAATATAGTATACAGGGTCGTGTCATTTCCTAGTGTTTACCAAATTTTTGGGGTCCAAAATTTGGAGAATAGAGAAAGGTGTTTTTGGAAAAGGAATTTTTGTGCAATATTGAAGTTGGTTTGGAAAGTTTCACACAAGACATGTTTTGGGATCACCACATAAAAATATAGAAAAGGAAAAAAGTGCACAAAATATTTTAATTTTCATGAAAGATGAGTTTTCACGCACGTGAAATAGAGATGTTGTGATCCGAACTAAAGAGAGTTAAACACCCACTACAGTGTTAAAAATGGTTTTATGTTTTAGGAAGAATCTTATGCGTATAGAGGAAGATGCATCAGAATCTTATGCACAGGGTCAGTTGGGACTATAAATAGATAGATACCCTCTCATTTGAGTAGCTCAACCCTTCGAGAAATTTGAGGATCTGAATCACATAATAATTGCATAAAAATGGATTTTTTTTCATAAGAAGTTAGTTGTGTGTAAGAAGAGAGTTGTGTGTAAGAATATTTTTTCATACAAAGCATAAAAGTTGTACAAAATAGGTTTTTCTACGATATTAAATGTAAGTTGGGTGTTATTCACCTAAACTCAAATGTTGGGCGCAAGTTGATAATGTTGCATACAACACATCCCAAGGTTGTATAGAATATATAGGTTTCCCAGTAAATATTTGGTAAAGTGGTATTAATCAGTGGATGAAAGTGGGACTTCAATAGAGCATTGACAAGGCTTATAATTTGCGCATTTTTTTAATGCATTTCTATTGTTTTAAACATCCCAAGATAACATTTTGAGCTTATATGTAACAATTTTGGATTTAAGAAGTATTTTAAGTTTAAATGCAAAAATGACCAAATTCTGCATTTTGGACAGATTTTCACTACAAGGGTATTTTGGTCATTTACAAAAAAATATAAATCCAAATTTTATGATTATAATTTCTTTAGAATCCTAATTTAATTTCCTTAAACTTTGTCTTCTGGACCAGGATCTGATTCTACCATCTTGAGGTCCAAACAATTCAATGAAGTTGAAGATTATTGAGGAACACCAAGGAAGCTTCCGGGAAATTTCTTCCAGAAAAACGAAGGTTCAGTGAAATATCCATAACTCGCTCAAAACGACTTTAATGGAGCTGAAATTTTGTGGATAGACGTTTAAGAATATTTTGAACAAGTTTCATTAAGGAGGACACGCCTGAAATGGCCGTGTTCAGGGACATTAATTCTGTACAAAACGGTGTTTTCGGTTTGATGATTCTGACTGGACAGAATAAATTGTCAGAGGAAATTGGCCATAACTCTCGGAATACCTATCCAAATCTGCTTAGCTTTTGAGGGGACACGGCCAAGACAATTATGAACAACATTGAAGAAGGCCTCAACGCGTGAAGAGGTCATTTATGGGGTCCAAAACGCGACAACTTTCGGGGGTCGAATTCTGCCTATAAAAGGAGGAGAGCTCCTCCCCCTCAAGACATCCCATTCTCCACCCCATTCCTTCTCGGGCACCCAGGAGAAGAACTTCTCATATTTTTCTTTTATTTCTTTTGTTTTAAAATGTCTCTCCTCTCCCGAATCATCTCGCTTACCCCATCCATGGAGGGGTAATTTCATTTGAGTGATCGGAAAGAGGGGAGGCTGGACCGATGTGTTGTGCTTGAGTTTTGTGCTTGAAATGAATAAAATTTGTTCTTCTTTCTTCTTCTGGTTTCAATTCATAATTCAGTATTAAATTCCGAATGCGGTTGTGTTAAGTTTTTTATTCTGAAATTATAAATTTCTTTGGTCGATGATCACATCTCCCTCCACCCAATTCTAATCTGTATACGGTGGCACATGATTAGGGTTGGGTGGTGATTGCTCGACGGTTGTCAAGCACGTGTGTAGGATTGTATGTTGAAATCTTGGTTTATTAGGGAACAACAATTCCAGGTCTGGGATTGCTCTAATTAATCAAGAGACCATATACAACCCTAAACACATTGGAAGGAGGATAGACCAATCTAAGGTTTTAGAAAGGAAAATTCTCATCACATTTATCTGACTAAGGGAGAGAGAGGACTCGGTAGATAAATCTCTCTCTTACCAGTTTAAGGAAGAAGAAGAGATAAAATTTGGAAACCATGATGGCACAACACTAAGTCCAGCCAAACCCAATCCGATCACCATCTTTATCATTTGTTAAAATTAATCAATTTCTATTGTTTGTTTCTCTCATAGTCATTCATATTAATTAAAACCAATATTTTTAATAAAACCAACAAAAAGTGACAACCTTGTTTTGTGTGCACTCCTCTTCGAGAGACTACCTAGGATCAACTGCTATACTATACTTAGGTAAATAAAATATTGTTTTGCCACGCCCCACGACAGGCGTGCGTCAAACTTGGCGCCGTTGCCGGGGAGGCAGTGCCTCAAAACTTTTTTTTTGTTTTTTTTTAAAAAAAAATCTCTTTTGAATGACCCGAAGTTCAAATAGCAATTTATTAGAATTCGATCCAGAAATTGAGCGCACAATAACCAAATTGAAAAATCAAAATCTTCCCAAAGAATTTGAAGAAATAAATCTCACCGATTCATGTGATACCTTGAGTGAAGACTCTGAACCTTTAATAATGGCTGTAAATCCCAACCGAACCCTGTGTGACATCTGTGCACCTCAATTTGTCAATCAAAATTATCAACTTGCAATTCCTGCCTTAGAAAATGATTTTGAATTACGAATTAACATGATCCAAGTGCTTCCTAAATTTCATGTTCTTGCAGGTGAAGACCCAAATCGACATATTCAAGAATTCACCTATGTCTGCTCCAGCTTCAAACCTCGAGCAGTCGCGGAAGAGCATGTGAAGTGGAGGGCTTTCCCCTTCTCACTAGAGGGAGAAGCAAAGGAATGGTTGTACAATCTACAACCGGGGGAGATCAGTGACTGGGAAGATCTAAAAAAATGCTTTCTACAAAGATTCTTCCCAACATCTAGGAGCACTGCAATCAAGAAGGAGGTTTATGTCATCCATCAATCAACTGGAGAAACACTCTACGAATACTGGGAACGTTTCAAGAAGCTTTGTGCAAGTTGTCCACACCAAGAAATAGAAGAGGACCAATTCCTTGTGTGCTTCTACCAAGGATTGCTTGACAATGACAGGAATCTACTAGATGCCTCGTCGGGAGGAGCCCTCATTGATAAATCACCTGCAGATATACGAATTCTGATTGAAAAGATTGCACAAAATTCACAGCAGTTTGGCACTCGAGGTACGATCACCAGAGGGATCCATGAGGTAAGAACATCTGATTCAGTAGATTTAATTAGGAATGAAATGGGTGAACTCACCAGGTTGGTGCGACAAATAGCTGTGAACCATGTGAAGGATCAACAAGGACCGAATCAGGTATGTGGTTTATGCTCTTCTAATTCTCATTACACTGATCAATGTCCAGAAGTGCAGGGGACAGAAAGTTGTGCTGCAGCCTATCAACAAAGGCAATACCAACCGCAAACCCAACCAGGGTATGGGTTTCAACAGAACCAAGCCAGAGCACCTTTTCAGCAGCAATATCAGAACCCGATAGCATTCCAACAACCTTATCAGAAGCCCTTCCAACAACAACAAACTTTTCAACCACCACCTTTCCAGCGGAAGAATTATGAGCAACCATCCACAAGTGCACCAACAAATGAAGACCAACAACTGAAGACAAGAGTTGCAGGAATAGAAGATAAAATGGACAAGCTAGCTGATCAATTTGCAAGCATTATGGATGCTTTCACCAAGAACCAAGGTAAGCTTCATGCACAAACAATTCCCAATACAAAGGAGAATGTTAGTGCAATCACAACCCGAAGCGGGAAGGAGCTCAAACCACCAGAACAAAATGAGGAGGATGAATCTAGGAAACCTGCTGAAGCTCATCCTGTCCAACCAAAAGATGGAGTCAACAACAAAGTAGAAAGAACAAGGTTCAAGAAAGAAAGACTAGAAACACCACTGTAGAAACAACAAAGGGATAAAAATGATATTCCAGCACCATTCCCATCAGCATTGGTTGAGTCAAAGAAGGGAGAAGAAGAACGAATTCAACGAGAAATTCAAGAAACATTTCGAAAAGTTGAGATTAACATTCCACTACTGGATGAAATCAGGCAAATCCCTAAATATGCAAAATTTCTGAAGGAGCTATGTACTAAAAGAAAGAGGCTGGATGGAAATGAAAGAATAAACTTAGGAAGAAGCGTCTCAGCATTGATCACACCACCGATACCGCAAAAATGTCAAGATCCAGGGACTTTCTCTATTCCCTGCACTATCGGTTCATTAAATTTTACTGATGCACTATGTGATCTTGGAGCTTCGATAAATGTGATGCCTCACTCTGTGTTTTCATCTTTGCAGATTGGAGAACTAAAATCAACTCGGGTGGTGGTACAATTAGCAAACAGATCCACCGTTTTCCCAGCTGGAGTCGTTGAAGATGTACTTGTAGGAGTGAGAGGATTAATCTTTCCAGCAGACTTTTATGTCCTTACCATGGAGGAAGACCGAGCACCATCCCAATCTCCCATCATCTTAGGGAGACCATTCCTGAAAACAGCAAGAACAATCATCAACGTGCATGAAGGAACCCTCACCATGGAGCTCGGAGATAGTACGGTACACTTCAATATTCTTAATACGATGAAACACCCTTCCAACAATCACTCACTTTATGCAATCTCCCATGATGAAGGTATAGAACCAATTGAAGACTCAGGTATGCTTCATGACTTGTTATCTGTGGGATAACACTCTTCATTTGAATTTTATAACTCCCATGAACCTGAAAATTCTGATATCATGTTGGAGGATGAGGTAAAATCTGATTTTTTCGATGATTTGTTAAGAGGAAGTAAGATTATTCCAGAGAATTCAACATTAGATGTAGGAAACATAAATGCAATATCATCCCTTGAACAACCCCCATGTTTAGAACTGAAACCTTTGCCATGTGACTTGAAGTATGCTTACCTAATGGAAGGATAGAAATTGCCAGTAATAATTGCCAATAACCTATCCCATTTACAAGAACAAACATTGATTGACCTTCTCAAAAGGAATGTAAAGGCTGTAGGATGGAGTTTAGGTGATATTCCTGGAATCAACCCTAAGGTATGCTCTCACAGGATATTTTTAGAAAGTGAATCTCGGCCAGTTAGACAACCTCAAAGAAGACTCAATCCCACAATCATGGAGGTCGTTAAGAAAGAGATTGAGAAATTGTTAGCAGATGATATCATTTACCCAATCTCTGATTCTCAATGGGTCAGCCCAATTCATGTAGTCCCCAAGAAAACTGGCCTGACCACTGTCACAAATGAAAGAAATGAACTGATCCCCATGAGAATACAAAACAGCTGGAGAGTGTGTATAGATTACAGGAAGCTAAATCAAGTTACCAGAAAAGATCACTTTCCTATTCCATTCATTGATCAGATGCTTGAAAGGTTAGCTGGAAATACTCATTACTGTTTTTTAGATGGATTCTCAGGTTATTTTCAGGTACCAATTGCACCAGAAGACCAGGAGAAGACAACCTTCACCTGCCCTTTTGGAACATTCGCCTACAAAAGGTTGCCTTTCGGGCTATGCAATGCCCCAGGTACATTTCAACGGTGTATGGTGAGTATTTTCTCAGACCACATTGAGGATTGCTTGGAGGTGTTTCTTGATGATTTCACAGTTTTTGGAAATTCATTTGACCATTGCTTGGGAAATTTGGAAAAAGTTTTGAAAACATGCATTGAAAAGAACCTTGTCTTAAATTTTGAAAAATGTCATTTCATGGTTGAAAAAGGGATAGTGTTGGGGCACATAGTTTCACAAAATGGGATTGAGGTTGATAAATCAAAAGTTGATGTAATAAATTCCTTACCATATCCAACTTGTGTCAAACATGTTAGATCCTTTTTAGGGCATGCAGGATTTTACAGAAGATTCATCAAGGATTTCAGTAAGATTTCTCTCCCTCTCTCAAGATTACTTCTAAAGGATGCTAACTTTAATTTTGATTGTGCATGTAGGGAATCATTTGATGAATTAAAGGAAAGGCTGATAACACCACCAATAATGCAGCCACCCAATTGGGATTACCCTTTCGAGATACTTTGTGATGCATCCAACCAAGTAGTGGGAGCCGCTCTATCACAGAGAATTGACAGCAAGCCTCAAGTCATCTCCTACGCATCAAGGACCTTGGATGAAACACAAATAAATTACACAACCACAGAGAAGGAGTTCCTTGCAGTCATTTTTGCACTAAATAAATTCCGATCATATCTTCTGGGCACTAAAGTTGTTGTTTTTTCTGATCATGCAGCTCTTAGGTACTTAATGAAAAAGGCGGATGCTAAACCACGGTTGGTGAGATGGATGCCACTCTTACAAGAGTTCAACTTGGAAATCAAAGATAAGAAGGGGACTGAAAATCAAGTGGCTGATCATCTGAGTCGACTACCCCACACCGCTGAATCAGAAATACCAAAGCAGAACCCACTTAATGATGAGATTCCTGGAGAACAACTCTACATCATCAACAGTGAAGTGCCATGGTATGCCAACATTGTCAACTATTTGGTAACATCTCAGGTACCCTCTCATCTAAGCTCTCATCAAAAACATAAGCTTAAATCTGAATCAATATTTTACATCTGGGAAGATCCCTTTCTGTGGAAAATTTGTAATGATCAAATCATAAGAAGATGCTTTCCAAGAAGTGAAATTGAATCGGTGTTTGAATTTTATCATAAATTATCATGTGGAGGCCACTTTGGACCTCAAAGGACTGCCCGAAAAGTTTTAGAATCTGGACTCTACTGTCCCACCTTATTCAAGGATGCATATGAATTTTGTAAAAGATGTGAAAAATGCCAATTTTCTGGTAACATATCCAAACTACATGAAATGCCACAAAAACCAATAACCTTTTGTGAAATTTTTGAAGTTTGGGGCATAGATTTCATGGGACCATTCCCAATTTCATTTGGAAATTCATATATTCTTTTGGCTGTAGACTATGTTTCAAAATGGGTGGAGGCAAAAGCAACCAGAACTGATGATGCAAAAGTTGTTTGTGATTTTGTTAGGGCTAACATTTTCTGTAGGTTTGGCGTGCCACGAGCAATCATCAGTGATCAGGGAACTCATTTCTGCAACAGGAAAATGGAAGCATTGCTGAAGAAGTATGGGGTACATCATAGAACATCTACCCCATACCATCCCCAAACAAATGGCCAAGCAGAAGTCTCTAATAGAGAAATCAAATCCATTCTGGAGAAGACTGTTAAACCCAACCGGAAGGACTGGAGCCAAAAGTTAGATGATACATTATGGGCATACAGGACGGCCTACAAAACACCGATAGGGATGAGTCCCTATAGATTGATCTATGGAAAGAGTTGCCACCTTCCTGTGGAGTTGGAGCATAGAGCCTACTGGGCAGTCAGAGAGATGAATCTGGACCTTGAGAAAGCTGGGAAAGAAAGAAGATTGCAGTTGCAAGAGTTAGAGGAAATTAGAAGGGAATCTTTTGAAAACTCAATGATCTATAAAGAGAGAACGAGGATGGCCCATGACAAGATAATTCAACCAAGAAACTTCAACCCTGGAGATCACGTGTTACTATTCAAATCCAGACTTAAGCTTATGCCAGGTAAACTTCGTTCCAGATGGGAAGGCCCCTTTACTGTTACTCATGTATATCCCTTTGGTGCTGTGCAGATTCAAAAGGAAGGAGGAGGAAAACCATTCACTATAAATGGGCAGAGGCTGAAGAAGTTCCATGGGACCGTACCTCAAGAACCAGTGGAGGAGATCACACTCCTTCATCCTGAATACAAATGAACACCTACCAGGTTGCATCATTCCTTTACACTTGATTAAATGCAGTAACTCCAACTTTTTGAAACATACATTTACATGCATTGAGGACACTGCATAAATTAAGTGTGGGGGAGGAAATCTTGTAGTCCAAGAGATTTTTCAAAAAAAAAAAATTGTTTTGTTTTGTCGAGCCAACGACATTAAACAAAGGCGCTACCGGGAGGCAACCCGCATTTTCCCCCATTTTCCACTTGTCTTCTTAGTTATTTACCAACATGATTGAACGGGCATGCGCTATCAATCGTTTTCATTTTTTTTTCAGGCCCATTAATGAAGAGGGTGTTGTGGGATTATACGTTGTGAAGAAAAGGATCCATTTGACAGGGGAGTATGAGTTTCAATTCTATATTATCCGACTTTATTCCCTACATTTTTAGTATTTTAAAGAATTAATCAAGAAAAGGCATGCCCACGCTTGAATTCATGTTTTACTCAACTTATCTAGGAGACATGAGTTTCTTAGGAATCTTGTGATGCCATGTTTTAGATTTCAATGTTAATGAGATTTAATGATTAAAATGGATAATTGGATGATTAAAGTGAATCAAGGATATTGAAATAAGGACTCATGATTTGAGGGAATTAATTGATTCATGTAAATGAAATTTCCCTTCCATTTTTCATTCTTTGAATTTCTGAAATTCATGTGAATTAATTTGTTATTATTAATCATGCCATGAGTGATTGTCCAATATCATATTCTCATTCCTGAGAGGATTTCTAGACCAAATATTTCCTATTTTATCTTGAGCATATTTCTTGAGTGATCTTGGGACGTGCCACCTGCTAGAACTTGTATTGAAACTTGTCAAAGCTATGACTGTACAAAACCACATTTAAAATGATTGAGGCATATCTTTGGTTAGCCACATTTTATCCTAAGACCCACCTTTACATTTATCCTTCGTAAGCCCTTAGATGCCATGAATTTCCTTATAGGTTTAAGCCACATTACAATCCAATTTTTCCTTACCTACCTGCACTTTTAGTATTTTTGCATGGTTATTTTAAGTTTGAGTGTGGGGAAGGGCCTTTCGTGTGCGTTCCTTGGGATATGTATCATTTTTGGGTGGTGTAATGTGTGCGTCATCATTTTGGGCAATGTATTATTAGAAAATTGGGCATGAGTCATCATTTCATTATGCTTCTATCATTTCATCCGGTTATCCATAAAAAAAAGAAAAAAAGAAAATAAAGCTGTGCCTTTCTGGAGCTTTACAAAAAAGAAAAAAAAAAGAAAAAAAAAGAAAATAAAGTTGTGCCTTTCTGGAGCTTTACAAAAAAAACAGGGAGAACTTGGATGATATCATTCTTTGTAATCATTTATTGACTCATGACCCATGTCATTGAAAGGGGAGTGGTGTTGTGATTCACATTTCAAGGGGATTTGAGTGAGGTTCATCTTGTGTTTTCACTTGATTAATCATGCATTGTACTTAAGAGTAAAACCTCCTACTTCTGGCCTTAAATTATTTCAATCATTTACCCACCAACCCTAAGCCACAGAGTCATTTGAACCTTTATTGCAAGTCCTCATGATTTTATGTGTGTTTTGTCTTTACAAAGTGGAGAAAGTAGTTACTTTACAAGCCTATGGGTAAGGAGCATGTTCTCATGATATGAGCATAACTCCACTATTAATTGTATCATGAGTGATGAGAGAAAAGATTCATAAGTGAGGTAGATCATGATTTGGCATGTTTAATAATAATAAATTGAGAAGCTTGAATGAATGAAAGGAGAAGCTTCATTATTTTTCAAAGGGGAAAAGTAAAATGCATGAATTGATTGTTTCTTTGAAAAATGGGAAATTAAATTGGTATTTTTGTGGAACTGGAAAATTTGATTGGACATTGATAATCATTTTATTTTATTCCATTTTAAATTTAAATATTGGTGACATTGGTGTCCTTTGAATTCCATGTTGAGATTTTATGCTTGAGGACAAGCATAGTTTAAGTGTGGGGGAATTGACAAGGCTTATAATTTGCACATTTTTTTAATGCATTCCTATTGTTTTAAACATCCCAAGATAACATTTTGAGCTTATATGTAACAATTTTGGATTTAAGAAGTATTTTAAGTTTAAATGCAAAAATGTCCAAATTCTGCATTTTGGACAGATTTTCACTACAAGGGTATTTTGGTCATTTACAAAAAAATATAAATCCAAATTTTATGATTATAATTTCTTTAGAATCCTAATTTAATTTCCTTAAACTTTGTCTTATGGACCAGGATCTGATTCTACCATCTTGAGGTCCAAACAATTCAATGAAGTTGAAGATTATTGAGGAACACCAAGGAAGCTTCCAGGAAATTTCTTTCAGAAAAACGAAGGTTCAGTGAAATATCCATAACTCGCTCAAAACGACTTTAATGGAGCTGAAATTTTGTGGATAGACGTTTAAGATGATTTTGAACAAGTTTCATTAAGGAGGCCACGCCTGAAATGGCCGTGTTCAGGGACATTAATTCAGTACAAAACGGTGTTTTTCGGTTTGATGATTCTGACTGGACAGAATAAATTGTCAGAGGAAATTGGCCATAACTCTCGGAATACCTATCCAAATCCGCTGAACATTTGAGGGGACACGGACAAGACAATTATGAACAACATTGAAGAAGTCCTCAACGCGTGAAGAGGTCATTTATGGGGTCCAAAACGCGACAACTTTCGGGGGTCGAATTCTGCCTATAAAAGGAGGAGAGCTCCTCCCCCTCAAGACATCCCATTCTCCACCCCATTCCTTCTCGGGCACCCAGGAGAAGAACTTCTCATATTTTTCTTTTATTTATTTTGTTTTAAAATGTCTCTCCTCTCCCGAATCATCTCGCTTACCCCATCCATGGAGGGGTAATTTCATTTGAGTGATCGGAAAGAGGGGAGGCTGGACCGATGTGTTGTGCTTGAGTTTTGTGCTTGAAATGAATAAAATTTGTTCTTCTTTCTTCTTCTGGTTTCAATTCATAATTCAGTATTAAATTCCGAATGCGGTTGTGTTAAGGTTTTTATTATGAAATTATAAATTGCTTTGGTCGATGATCACATCTCCCTCCACCCAATTTAAATCTGTATACGGTGGCACATGATTAGGGTTGGGTGGTGATTGCTCGACGGTTGTCAAGCACATGTGTAGAATTGTATGTTGAAATCTTGGTTTATTAGGGAACAACAATTCCAGGTCTGGGATTGCTCTAATTAATCAAGAGACCATATACAACCCTAAACACATTGGAAGGAGGATAGACCAATCTAAGGTTTTAGAAAGGAAAATTCTCATCACATTTATCTGACTAAGGGAGAGAGAGGACTCGGTAGATAAATCTCTCTCTTACCAGTTTAAGGAAGAAGAAGAGATAAAATTTGGAAACCATGATGGCACAACACTAAGTCCAGCCAAACCCAATCCGATCACCATCTTTATCATTTGTTAAAATTAATCAATTTCTATTGTTTGTTTCTCTCATAGTCATTCATATTAATTAAAACCAATCTTTTTAATAAAACCAACAAAAAGTGACAACCTTGTTTTGTGTGCACTCCTCTTCGGGAGACTACCTAGGATCAACTGCTATACTATAATTAGGTAAATAAAATATTGTTTTGCCACACCCCACGACAGGCGTGCGTCAAGCATCTACATACAGTGGAGGATGAATTCATTAGATATAATGAAGGGACCTAAATGTACATAAACTATGGGTGAATCCCTTCCAAGAGAAGTGAGAAAGGGAAGAGGAAGATGGTGATCCTTTCAACTATTAGTGAGCCAGAGAAAGAGACTCAGGGAGTGACCATTGAGAAATAAGTGAGCTGACCCTAAACCTTGTAAAGGCAGTGAGCCTAAGCATATAAGTGATTTAGCCAAAACATTGTGTTTTGGCAGTGAGCCTTAGTGGATTTGGTACATCAGTACATCTTCTTTGTATGCTCCTTGGATGTATCCCAATGAGGGTGAAACAAGTAAAATCATTTTCTCCCATGGATGATTTCATTTCTATTCATACATTATTATTATAGAAGGATAGAAGTGTTTTTTATGATGAAATAAGATATGAAGGGGTGGTTGTTTTAATCTGTTATACCCTGATTCACCCCCCCACCCCCACCCCCCTCTTAGAGTATTTGACCTAGTGGTCCTAATAATTAGTATTAGAGCTAAAGGTTGAAATTCAATGGATCTCTCTCAGTAGAAGAAATGGAAGTTGTCAATCAAAAAGAGATTATGATATTTTATAAAAATAATTTTCAATTATGAATGAATTTGATGCAGCACTACTTCTGATCATTGGGAATGGATGTATTTACAGCAGAAATGCATGGAATTTTGGCCAATATCGACAGTGATGCTTTATCAGAAGTTGGCTGAAGGGAATTGGATATTTATGTTAAAGGAATCAATGCATTAGTTGGGTCCCTATCCAATGAAATTTATATGAAGGTGATGTCATGTAATTCATAACATGCTATGTGGGAAAAGATGATGAATATTTATGAGGGTGACTCAAAAGTCATAGAATCAAAGCTACAGGTTCTATGAAATAAGTATGAGGATCTCATAATGCACCCCAATGAGTCTGTTGATACATTCTTGGAATGGTTAAATGAAGACATGCTTGTCCTTGGAGAAATTATTGATGATATAAATATTGTTAAGTAGTTATTAATAAATCGTTCACCTCGGTTCAATCTGAAAGTTTCTATATTGAAAGATAAAGATCTGAAGGAACTAAAATTTGATAACTTGCATAGTACCCTTGTCACATATGAAATGATAAATGATTATAACGATGTTGTGGAAAAGGGAAAGTCTAATTAGGTGGAATTCAATTCCATAAAGAAGCTCACCATTGAAGATGGATAATAAAATTAAGAGACGGATTATGTGATTTCATTTCTTTCCTCAAATCTCCAAAGAGTAAAAGGAATGTTTAAAGGGAAACTTCCACTTGTATGCTTTGGATGTGGAAATATTGAACATCTTGCAGCAAGGTTACCAAATAAGTTTTAAGAATATTATGAGTATGAAGTTGAAATTCCCAGGAATAAGTCTTCATCTTACATGAAAGGGAAGAAAAAATTTAAGATAAATTTATTCAAAAAGAAGAATCTATTTTCAAGAGAATATTCTAGTTTAGAATAATTAGTGGCAGAATAATTAAAGGACTGTAAGGATCATGAAGCAGCTGCTATAGTGGCAGTTTTTAGTAATTCTATAATAAGAGAAGAAAGCGACAATGATGAAGGATAATTTAAAGGAAGAGTTAAACATTAGGTCTAATTAGAATCCTCCCTTAAGGAAATAGATTTTTGGAGAGTCAAAATGAAAAAATAGAACAAAGTGGTTCATGATGACAAACTTTATATGCAGTCGAAAAAAGACGAGAAGTTTAAGATGAATGAAGAAATTGTAAAAATTGAAGTATTCAGTGCTAGAGATCTCTAATAAAAGTTTCTGAGTACAAGCTTAAAAATTAAATAATAGAAAAGAGAAATTTATATTTTGACTAAAACTATAAAATATCAAATCAAAAGTATCAAAGAACATAAATAGGAAGTCTTTGGTCTTCGATGAAGTGTTGAAGATTAAGAAAAACTATTGAATCTCAGTGTGACATCAGGAAATAAGATCATACAGGCAATAAAAAAGGTGAAATTAGAGTATGGTATTCAAGAAGAACAGAAGCAATAGTCAAATCCAAATGATAAGGCTGGTATGGGGATTGATCAAAAATATAAAGTAGTAACAGTTGAAGTCAGTCTACAAGAACCCACTACGAGATTAAAGATTGATTTGGGTGTGAAGTAGAATCAGAAGATTCAAAGAATCCAAGGGACAATTAGTGGTGCAGTGGTGACACACAGAAATTCACCCCACATTAGATGCTTTTGTTGTGGAAATATGGGACACAAACAAAATTAATGTTCTATATCCAAGAGGTATTGATGGGAACAAGACCAAAAGAAGCATCCACATAGAAATAAATACTTCGTAACATCATTTAAGGGTCACTACTTCCAAAATCAGGTACGAGAAAGAATGTATCGTAAGATTTGGTGATGATGAAGGATTGAAAATTATTGGCTCTATAAAGGAAAGGTTTGGGGTAAAATACATTAGATGTGTATATGTATTGGTTTTAAAAGTCTCAGTCACAACTTAAAAAGTTTTAATAAATTATGTGACTCAGGACATGTTATAAGACTTTCCAAGAAATTATGTGTCATCAAGGGAAAATATGGTTCATTTTTTTCAGGTAAAGCATACAAAATGGAATCTCTACCTTGTAAGTGGAGAAGAAGATATTTTTTTCTAAGGAAGAATATTCAAGTTGTGGCATAAACGGCTTGTCCACTTGAGACAAACGTCCTTAGAAGATCTGGTGAAATATGATTCTACTAAATAACTCCCTAGATTACCACGTGATCATACCCATACATGTGATGCTTGTCATCTAGGGAAGATCATTCTATGTACATATAAGTAAAAATAGAAAAGGTCAAAAAAATTATTGATTTGGTGCATATTGACGTGTGTTGACCAATTTAACCAAGAGATATTGGTGGGAGGAGATATTATGTTCTATTCATTGATGATTTTAGAAGAATGGAATGGGTTTTAGTCATCACTCACAAATGTAATGTGTTTAGTAGCATAAAAACTTATCGAAGGGAAGTTGAGAAGATGTTGGGTAAAAAAATCAGAAGATATGAACAGATAATGGAAAATAATTCAAAAATTTCCAAGTGGAGGATTATCTTGAGAAACATGGTATAAGGCACCAAGTTTCATCATTAATAACTCCATGAAAAAATGGAGTAGTTGAGAGAAGAAATAAAATTATCAAAAACATTTCTAGAACAATGCTCATTGAGAAATACCTTCTAGACAAGTTTTGGAAAGAAGTACTAATGACATCTGTCTATACATCAAATAAATTATTATTATCTAATAAAGAAGATAAGACTCCATCTGATCTATGGTATGGAAACAATCCATCATTGAAGTAATTTCGAGTCTTCATAAGTAAGTTTTTCATTATCAATAAGGGAAACACAGGAAGTTTTAATCCTGTGGATATGAAGGGATATTTATTGGCTAGTCAAAGAAAATAAAAACATATAATTTCTTCAATAAGTGTCTAGGAAAGGTTGTTGAAAGCCATTATGAAACCATAGTAGAGAATTATCAGAATATTCAGAAAATACATGGTCTCCCTTTGGAGGATAGTGATGAAGATATAAAAATATTAGTGGATGTTCTTATTCTAGAGGCCAATTCATAAAAAGATTTAGATAATGAAAAAGATGAGCGGAATTCAGTATCTACACAATGACATAAGTGAAGATCCAAAATTGATAGAAAGAACATAATTGGTGATTAGACTATGCCAGTTTAGACAAGGATAATGAAGACTCTATAGAAAGAATCGTACTTATCACAAATAGTGCCTAAGTTTTTTGATTAAGCATCTAAATATGAGAATTGGGTTCATACACTGAATAAAGAGTTTGAGCTAATTGAGAAGAATCGGACATGAGAGATTGTTTTGAGACCAATACGCAAGAATTTCATCGGGACTAAATGACTATTTTGTAACAAAATGAATGAATATGGTGTTGTGATTTGAAACAAAGAACAACTAGTGTGCAAAGGGTACTCCCATATAGAGGGTATCAATGTTGATGAAATATTTTTACCTATTGTAAGATAGATACAATCGGATTATTCTTGTTCATAACAATGCAATGAAAGTTCAAATTTTTCCATATGAATGTCAAGACAGTATTTTTGAATGGGGTTCTGGAAGAATAAGTTTACATTGAGTAGCCAGATGTTTTTCTCATTCATGAATATGAGGATAGATTTTTTCATCTGAGAAAGGTGTTATATGGGTTGAAGCAAGTACCAAGAGTGTGGTATTGAAGGCTCGATAAGTTTTTAAAGAATCTCGATTTTCAGTGTGGTGGAGTTGATTACAATTTATATGTGAACAATGATAGTAATCAAATGATGATGGTACTAGTATATGTCGATGACATAATATTTGGTGTATCAGAGGAAGCACAATGTAGATATTTTTCTGAATTCATAAAAATTGAGTTTGGAAATGTCAATGATTGGTGAATTGACATTTTTCTTGGTTTATAGGTAACTCAAGGAAAGAATTGAACATTAATTTCTCAATATAAATATTCCAAGGAAGTTTTAATAAGATTTGGAATGGATAATTCCAAGTAGATGATGTCTCTAGTGGCTACAAGGATGAAACTGTCACGAGATGATGAAGGAAAAGCAGTTAATGTCACTGAATACAAGCAGATCATTGGAATCTTATTTTACTTATCATCGACATGACTGGATATTTTTTTTACCACATGTCAAGAAATATAGTATCAAATAAATCCCAAGTAAATCCACTTGATTTCAGTGAAAATAATACTTCAATATATCAAGGTCAGGATGGATTTTAGTTTATTGTAAAATGACACATCTCAGTAAGAGTTAATAGGATATATAGATGAATATTGGGCTAGTTCATCAGATGATAGAAAATCAATGTGAGGTGGTTCATTCTATCTTGGTTGTTTTTATATTTCATGGTTGAGGATGAAATAAGATTTCATTTTGTTGAGAAAAAAATAAGACAAATATATTGCAAAGACCCAAGCATGAACATAGTTATTATGGATAAAGCATCATCTTGATTATATGGGAGTTGAAGTGAAGTATCTGATCAAAATGTATTAGGATAATTAAAGTGCTATAAATATTATAAAAAATTCATTCCAACACTCATGGACAAAGAAAATTGAAATTAAATATCATTTTATTAAGGAGAAGGAAGAGTAATAGATTATGAAGATGGATTATGTGCCTACAGAACAAACGTTTGCAGAAATTTTGATAAAGTCCATACCCAAAGAAGTATTTGAATGGCATTGAATGGATCTTGGAGTTCCGTTGAATCCCCACAATTGAAAAAGTGTGGATGTGGGACCCCCTATCCCCGAAGTATGGTGTGTTTTTACCAAATGTATTGATATGTGTTCTTTACCCTATTGCGGGCAATAATAATGTGACCTTTGGGTTCATTGAAAAAGGAGTGGATTTTGGATATTCAAAGGGAGAAAATGTCTTAGTTAAGACACATGGAGAATCTGATAGGTGGAGTAGCAAGATAGGGAGAGTATTGATAGGTGGAGAAGAAATATAGGGAGAGTATCAAATCTGAATATATTAAATCTGGTCTATCAAATGTTACATATCATGACATATGGAGTTTGTGATGAAATCATTTTCATTTTTTGGAATGAAGTGATTCATTGGTGAACTTTTCATGTTAGTCTTGTTTCACACGCCGATCATGGATCATGTGGGATTAGAGTATGTGTTGAGTAAATATTTTATTTATATCTAAATAATGTGAAGTAAACACTGGTATAATATGGAAGAATCTTCATCGAGGTATAAAAATGTAAATATTTTTCAACAAACCCAAAGGGGGAGATTGTGTGGAAAAAACCCTCAAGGTAACATCGAAGCATTTTTGGGTTGATTTTATTTGTTGAAAAAGTGGATTTCCATGATAAGTTATAGAGTTCCAAATATATTTTTTAAAATATATGTTAAAAAAGATCCAATACAAAGGAATAGATGCTTTGGAGGTGGTAAAAAAATATCATATACAAGGTGGCACCCTTTCCTAGTTTTTTCCAAATTTTTGGGGTCCAAAATCCGGAGAATGGAGAATGGTATTTTTAAAAAAGGAAGTTTTGAACAAGATTTAAGGTGGTTTAGAAAGTTTTATGAAAGATGTGTTTTGGGATCACAACATCAAAATATTGAAAACGAAAAAAGCACACAAAATATTTGAATTTGTGTGAAAGATGATTTTGTGTGCCCGTGAAATAGAGATGAAGTGATCCACATGAAAGAGAGTTATGTGCCCAATGCAACGTCAAAAATGGTTTTATGTTCTTGGGAAGGATCTTAAACACGCAGAGGAATATGTATTAGTACCTTAATTATGGGGTTGATTGGGCCTATAAATTGATGGCTACCCCCCACATTTGAGTAGCTCAACCCTTAAAGAAATATGAGGCTCTGAATTGTGTAAGAATTGCATGAAAAGGGAGTTTCACATAACAAGGGAGTTGCGTGTAACAAGAGAGTTTTTCATGAGAATATTTTTTCACTCAAAGAAAAAAAATTGCACAAGATGTTTTTACGTGATATCATGCGAAGGTTTAGAGTTCCTCACCTAAACTCAAATGTTGTGCGCAAATTGTTAATGTTGCATGCAAGACATCCCAAGTTTGTGTAGAAGATAGAAGTTTCCTAGTAAATCTATGGTAAAGTGGTATTCATCTATGGATGAAAGTGGATCTTCGATAAAGAATCTACATACAGTGTAGGATTCATTCATTATAGATAATGAAGGTAACTACATGTCTATAAACTATGGGTGAATCCCTTCCAAGAGCATTGAGCAAAGGAAAAGGAAGACAGTGATCCTTTCCACTAGTAGTGAGCCAGATAAAGAGACTTAGGGATTGAACCTTGTAAAATAGTGAGTTTATCCTAAAACTTGTAAAAGAAGTGAGACTAGGAATAAAAGTGATCTAGCTTGAACATTGTTTTTTGTCAATGAACCTCATTAGATTTGTTACATAATCACATCATTGTTATATGATCTTTAGATGTATCCAGTGAGGGTGAACCAAGTAAAATTGTTGTGTCCCATACATGATTTCATTTCTATTCATACATTTTTTACGAGAGAAGGAGGAAGAGTTTTTTGTTTAACGATGAAACAAGATCTGAAGGGGTAGTAGTTTTAATATTTCATACCCTAATTCACCCCCCATAGTATTTGATCTGTTGAGGTATTTGATTAATATCCTTGATCTTATCTTGGTTAATCTCAATGCCCTGTATCTTACAATAAAGCTGATAAATTTTCTAGAGGTAACCCCGAATTCTCACTTCAGGGGGTTCATCTTCCTGCATCGAGAGCAGTGGAAACCAAAAACTTTATCAAGATCCATGATATAGTCCTAGATCTAGAGGGATTTGACCACTAGATCGTCCACATTACACTCCACTAACATACCAAAAATTATCTTAAATATGTTTTTCATGGCCCGATGGTAAGTAGTTCTAGTATTTTTCATGATGAAAGAAATTATCTAATAAAATAATGTCCCTTAAGAAATTCTGAAGGTTTAGAACTTCTCATCCTTGAGGGTCATTCAGAAATGATTGTACCTAAGTTATATTTCCATGAAAGAGAGGGTATGGAACCCATATGTAGCATCAATCAACATCTCTATCACCAAAAGGTTAAAATCATCCTTCAGACAGTGGTGGTTATGGTCTTATAATTCAATGAAGACAATGATATTCCCATTCTTCTTCTGGACTAGGACAATGTTGGCTAGCCACCAGAGGTATTGGAATTCCCTGATGAAGTTTTCTTCGATAATATTGTTAACTTTAGCCTTGACCATTGAACCATGAGAGTGGTGTATCTTTATGGGAAGCTATTTGAACTCATGATGACTCACCATGAGGTCAATGTGATGATCAAAAACCTGGGTTTATATCCCTAGAATCTCATCATATCTCTAGGAGAATACATCGTGATGTTGTTTTTGGAAAGAAACATACTTCTTCTACTCTTCAGAAGATATGGTTTCACTGATCAGTTTCAGCCTCGAATCTTCCTCACTACCAAGGTTCACCTAGGTTTACTCATCAACAGTGGTGGTGACAACATCTTCAAATTCAAGAGGGGAATATTCTAAATCCTCTTCATTTTCTAAGATAGGAGAATCATAGGGAGGAGGTGGATCTCCCAGACTATTTGACTAAGGGAGAGCACCAACATTTTCTCTGGAAAGCACATAATCCTCACTAAGGGGTTCTCTCTCTACTAAGACCATGGATATAGAAGCTTTTGATCCAATCCCATATGGTTTTTTGAATGTGAGTTACACTCTTGATATTAAAGCAATGATAATGGTTCAACCTTCATCGATTCAACCCTTATTTTTGGAACATATAGGAATTTCATGGATCTATGGTTATGGGGTGAACTTATCAGCACCTCACAGGAGTAGGGTATTCTAATAATAGTTAGTCTTTCCTGATATAGTATTATGAGGTAAATTGTTAGCACACTTTTTTCTTGGAGACAATGAAACAACCCCCAAGTATGGTGTCATGGGATTTAACCGGTGAATCGGGAGAATGAATCTATCATTCAAGTCTATCCAAGGATTAGTTGTAGTGGATATTAGATCACTAGGAGAATTGATGTGCCCAACCCCATCAGTCTGTACATGCTTACCTTCCATTTTGGAGTAACCAACATCCAGGTAGCTAGATTCACAAGAGTTAAAGGGGGGTACATCTCCCAAGAGTACCCCAACTCGACCATTAAGGGAGTATTTGAGGTACTAGTGGTAAGAAGAGGGAACTGATACATGAAAATGAAGCCAAAGACTTCCTAGTAATTCATTTTAGGTAGTATATTATGAGATTACCATAAATTCAGTGCTTGATATTGAACCACCGAAGTGAGTATTTATCCAAAAAACTTCACGTAGCATCTACTCACTCTTATCATACCCTTGAATTTTCAGGTTTGAGGGAGTCATATCTTCTTCTATCAGTCCCATATTATGGAGTTTCTAGGTCAGGATGAAGTTAATCTCAAAGCCATTACCCACTAATAAGTGGTGTATATCCATTCTATTGAACTGACTTGTGGTATATAGTGGTTTTATGTGCCATTAAATGGTTACACATTCTTCTTCTCTAAAAAATAAGATAATGGATCAACATTTATCTTGTTCCGCCTCCTTTTCATAGTAGGCCTCATTAGAAACTATCTCAGCCTCGAACTAAAGTGGTATTTTCAAAGCTTTATCAAGGGCCTCACTTATATACTTTAATAATTGAAGAGCCTTGAGAATAAAAAGTATTTTAAGTATGTCGGAAAGGTACTTTAAAATATAAGACTTTCATTCTAGGGGAATATTTTTTCCTGTGGAAGGTCATTCTTTAAAAGGGGTATAATGGATTCCATTAGATAAACCACTGGGGCCTGGATAGTATTGATGAAATACTTCTACTAACTAGATGGTATTCACTGAACATTTTATGGATGAGTGCCAATCAACTGAGTTTCTGCCCTGGCTGGATATTGTTGATCATGGTGCTCTCATAGATGATCTGGATAATCAATCGAGATAGTAGGTTGTGGAGGGATACCTGATGGCATAGGATGTGAGGGTTATTCATTTTGATCTCTGCACAAGGATTCCTTCCTAGTTCCAGTATCATGAACATCTTGGTTTAGAGCACTGACATGATAATTCTTTATATTGCTGTATCCCTTACCACTCCTTAGATGACATCTACTAGAATCACCTGAGGGATTTTCATGGAATTCCTCACTATCATGAGTTGTGAAGTGGTACACCATCTTAATGGAATTAATAAAGGTGTATTCCTTCTCATCATCCATGGAATAGTCCAGGGATGGGTAGAACCTAAGAATATCTCCAAATTCAAGAGTCATGTACTTGACAAGGGTGAAAGCTAGCTTTGTCACAGGTGATGACTCTAATTTCCCTTGCACTATCAGTATCTTTTCTTCCAAGACATGGAAGGTTTTAGTGTATATGTAGAGTAAATGATCAGAGGAGGCTCAAAAACCACATGAGGTTCTATATTTCTCAAGCATCCATGGATAATTCCATGGGTGACAGTGACTACATTATAAACCAACAATTCATAATAATTTTATGTCCTATAGTTGGGAACTTTTTTCTACTCACTGAGGTCTTCACTTTCATTATCATGTTTAGAAAAGACATGTGTCACCTGCGCTATAAGGATGCCTAGTTTAACTAAGCCCTGATTCAATTTATCTTGTATCCAATATTCTAATACAAATCATTCTTTGATAGAATTTCCAAGGATCATGTTATATGGGCAATGGTCGGTGTGGCTGGTAATTCTGACCTCTTGGGGTCCATGCACTCTTGAAACTTTAGGATTCCCTTTTCCATGAAATAGATGAAATATCTAAAGAATTGTGAATGCTTGAAAGAATAGTTCATGTTTATTATTTATATGAAAGGAATCCTGGGATCCTATCCATGAAGGGGGAATAGAGACACATTCTCCCATTGGGGTAGTTACACTTAGCAAGGCTACACCAAGTGGTGTTGCACTGGGTGAGGCTGCATTTGGCGAGGCTCATTTGGTAAAGGATCTAGAAAATGCACCAGCTCAAGAACCTCTTCATGCAAATCAATTACTGTCTCTTATTTTTTGGGTCTTCTAATGGGATATGTAAGGGAAAATTGGTGTGATTTTGGTTTATTCCACTATAAGGCATCTTCCAAATACTGAGAATTTTCAGATAACTCTCAAAATCCATTGAAGTAGTTCAAGGAGTTTAGGGTAGGCACTATATCATTCCTAATTTTATCTACACACATCATGAGTATTTTTTCCTAGTAAAACAATATACTGAGTGAATACATGAGTCCCTTCCATTAGGTGATGAAGTCGACGAATCACTCATAGGACCTCTTTTTGCATTTAAAGAGGTCGAAAATGATCATCTTGCGTGTGGAAGAGTTGAAGTGGTACAATAATTTCCTATGAAGGTCCTCCCAATTTTAAAAGGTCCTTATGGGTAGAAAACTATTCTAGATAAATTCAAACCCTTCCAGAGTCTGGATGAAGTATCAAAGCTTGGTGGCCTCCTGTTGTTCTAGAGTCCCCATCATTAGACCGCACCTTGAGGTTAAGTTAGACAGATGCTATAACAGGACACCCATACCATTAATAGGGGTCAATATTAGATTACCATACTCTATGAGCACCCAAACATGGTCCACCCATGCTACATATGGATTTCCTTCAGGTGAAACTGCCACCTATCATGTTTCTAGAGCCTCGAGGAGAGTGATGAGAGTAGTTATCCCATTATATTGGTGAGTATTTATGACTACCAATGAATTGATAGGATCATCGACTCAATGAGTAGGATGGACTTGATCTCAAGGTGGATAATCATGCTACTTGGGGAGAGTGGGAAACTCATATCTTGGTTGTTTGTCATATCCCCTAACATCTTCCCTGATCAGGTGCACAGGGCCACCAAGTTCAAATTGGGGAATCTGACTGAGGAGAACCTAGATCCATAATAAATGAGAGATAGGGTATATTATGATGGTTCTAGGGTCTTAGAAATATTCAAATATGAGCTTAATGGTGATACTCTTAAACTCCTTGATCTCCTAAAGCAATGCGGCTACCTTGGGGTCAGATCCCTCTTTAGGCACACCCTTGGATGGATCAGAGATTTTTTCATGTCCCTTGAATTTGTCAACATACTTATAGGAAGGTAGTAATGTCTCATTTGGGGTCACCTGAGGCCTAGTTCTTGTCTCTGCTAATGAGTGCAGATGCATGTCCAAGGGTCTTCGTAGTACCATGTCACTCTTTAAGGTGGGTTTTCCCTATCATTCCCTACATTGGTGGCCATGATCCTCTGATCCTCTATTGGTTCAGTGGTGACCACATTCACCGTAGAGGTAGTCATAAATATCCTTCATTATTGGGGGATAGAATGAATTGAATATCTCATCACTTCCATAAGATAGGGATAAAATAGATGGTGGAATACTTCCCCATCCTCTTATCTTCATGTATAAAGACACATATTTTATAGCATGGTAGAGAATAGTGAGGCTCTTGAAGTATGTTTTCTATATAGTCTAGTGGTGGACATATGAATCAAGATGCTAATCTACCAAGAGTTATGTGATCTTAACCTTCCTGCACTACTAGTAAATGGCATCGAGGTGCTTGTGGCTCCCTGAGTAGGTCAGTTTTCAATCCCATAGGTGGTAGAATGTTACCCAGATAATCTGGAAAAAAATTATTGGCCTTCAGTGAGGGACTTTGGGATTACAAAATCTGGAGTTGTGGGTGGCCAAAACACATTTTATAGTTGGTTGGTGACTAGAAGATCCCTCGGGTCCTCTTGCTTAGGGTAAGGGTCTTACTCTTGGTCGACCCAAGCCCCAATTTGTGTAGGATGAGATAAGGGTGGAAGTGATGATTCAGACCTGTTCTACAGCTGATCCACCATAAGTGGCCGCACCACGCAGGTCAAATATTCTTTATACAATGAGATTTCTCTTGGGTGTGGAGCCAGCTTCAAGATCATGTCCAAGTTGAATGGGGTGTTTACCACTACCTCGTGTTCAAGGGTTAAAACTTCTATTTGAGGCTCAATGGAGTTCTCACCATCATATGAGAGAATCAATCCAGACCCTAACATCTCCCCAACATATTGTGTGGAGGTAGAGAGGATAGAAACTAGTGGTTATGGAGATGGTTAAATTGTAAGTCCTCGGAAGGAGGAAATAAATTCCTCCACCTACAGGTACCTTTGAATGGATATAGGGATCTTGTGTACCCCAGATTATGGGATCATTAGCCTCAAATTTTAGGACTCTACCCTAGAATCTAGAAGCGAGGGTGAAGGTTTCCTCATTGATTCATCTATTTCTTTAGAATCTGAGGGGTTCATAATGACATAACACTTCCTAGGGTTTCACCTCTAATGGTGAGGGACTTCACCAAGTGACTATTGCTAAGAGTATCTTTAGTTTTATCCATGTGGATTATGGCATGCACCATGAGAACATCTCCCATGATGGTTGTTCTCCCTCCTATCCCGAGATGGTACATCTAGGAAAGGCATGTCTTCGGAATGGTGAGGACCTCCAATTTGGTTGTTGATAGTGTAGTGAGGACCTCTGCTTTGGTTGATGGTGGCATGAGGAGGAAAATTGTGCTAGTGGGGAGGATCTATACACTAGTTTTCCGTGCCATGGGATGGCTTGTAATGGATGATGGTGGCACAATCTACTGAGAGATTCAACTCGACCTTTCTATGAGGTGGCTGGGGTGTCGATCCTAGGCGGATGAAGATGGATATTCATTTGTATATTTGAGAGATCTGGTGGGATATGCTGGTGATTTAAGGGGCCATTAGAGTTGTAGGAAATTCCTCTGGATGGTAAATGTTCTGGTTATTCCCTTGGTGTCAACATCGGGTATCCTAGACCAGGGTCGGTGGGTTTGGGATGAAGTCAACCTGCTCGTTTACCTATGGAACTAGTCGATGTTGGTGCTGATGAGGCCCGATGGGAGATATCCTGGGCATCTCTTGAGTAGTGGTTGTTTTAGGAATGGCTCAAACATCCTCATCCTCCTCTTCATAGTGAAGTGAGCTATTATAGTGATTTGAGGACAGACTCCCAAAGTATTTCTTCATCAAAATGGGAGGAGGTTTCCCCTTATATAGACCTTGAGTGTGGCAGTGTCGGGGAGGCTTTGATGACTAAAGATCTTTTAAGGTTATATCCCTGGTGGGAATGACCCCTTCCTACTCATATTGGCACAAGAGGGTGTCGATCACTCTCCTATGAAATAGCTCGTATGGTGAGATAGGGATTGGGAACCTAGAATCTAAAGGTACAGTGGATGTTTTTGTAGGGGTATAATCATTCATGATTGTCATGCCAACATTTCCCCTATCTCTGTGCTAGTTGGCATTAGGTCTCCAATTTTCTATAGCTTGATTTTTGTAAGTCATATGGATTCAGTTATCAGTACATGTATAGGGAAAGTGATTCCCAGGGCCCCAACATCATTCATTATTCCTGAAGTAGATAAGTATCCGCACTAATGATGTTATAAACTAAGTATTCCCAAATTCATCTCCCCCATGTTGTAGGTGAGTTTCATGTTGATCCCACCACTTTCTTGGTGAGACTTAGAACCAAATATCTGGATCTGATGACATGAAAATAAGATGGTTCCCCATATTTCACTAGTTCTTGTAACAACCGAGACTTTTATATGAAATATTTTGTTTTTATTTTATATAAATCATCAAAGGAATATTTCACTACACACAGCACTATCTTGGCTTGATTTACACGCAATCGCGACCTTCCTTGATAGTTTGCGTCGTACGCAATACCGAGTTTCACTAAACAACGATATGCTATTAAAATATTAATAAAACTAGCCGTTATGAATAGTAATAGCCAATTTTTGAAATTTTGTAAATTTTATTTTTCAAAATGGACTTTGTTTTTGGATTCGGAATATCGAAATTATCCTAGGGTGAAATTTTGGTATTTTTCTAAAAACTTTCAATTTTTGATGAATTGTGAAAACACCGGGTTACTATTTAAAAACCGACTTTTTATTTAAATAATTATTTATTTTATTTAAATTTATTTTAGGTCAAAATTGATACATAATACCTATATAAGTTCAATTTAATTCATTGGAATAATTTTATAATAATTTTAGATATATAAGAATTTTATTGAACTTTTCACCGTCTTTTACCATCCTCCTAGGAGAATTTGCAAATTTACATAAAACTTAATTTTAACGCTTCTGTGAGTGGAATTTAAAAAATCCTAGAGACATGGTTGATTTCAGTAAGTAAAATGTGGTTCAATGAGATGAAAATAATTTTTTGTGAATAGTAACTTTTTACTTTTATTTACCACGGTTAAAAGTAAATAGGGTAATTAAGGGTAAAAATGATATTATTATTACCCTAAAACATGTCCTACTTCTATTTTATAAGTTTAATTCGACCAAAAGCAACCTTAGGAATAAAATATGACCTTTTAGGCCCACTTGGATTAGATTAGGACATTTATTATTAATTTATTTAAAGAAGGGTTAAAATAGTTAAAATCAAAGTTTAATAAGTAAATAATTTATAATATAGGGTTATACATAAGATAAATTCGACTATAAATATTCATTAGAAAGATAAAAATATTTCATACATAATTGTATTTTATTTGTAATTTTTAGACATTAAAAAAGTTACGTTATTTATGACACAAATATGATGCAGTAATTATCTCATTAATGAAATATTGACCTAATTGATGTTAGAAATACCCAAATAAATGTAATTTGAGACTTTTTCTGAATTAAACTAATTTTATAGGTTAATATGACATGTTAGTATTGATTTAATTAACTTTTTTTTAACTAATCATTCTGTTATGATATTAAAAAAATCAATTACTAAATAGTGTCAAAATTGACATAAAATAATTTTTAAAACAAAGATTATATTATTAATTGTTATTTTATTCCTAAAAATATAAGGTTCGGACAAATGACTTAGATAAGGTTATATATTTTAATAATAAACAACTTGGGGTTCGTTTGGCTTGTTATAGTAAGTTTATTAACCTTATAGTGTAAGAACACAAAAAGACACGGTAAAAGTAAAATTATCTAACTTAAAGTTAAATCTAAATGATAAGATTAAAATAATAAACTAAACTTGTCCAAATTCTATTGGATGAGAGTATTTCAACCCATAAACACCTTAGCTTCTAAATAAATCAATTTGGAGCTATTTAAAACCGAATATGGCTTTATAATAAAATAATATTTTTAGTTTTTCCAAAGGTGCCCCTTTCCTCCCTTATAAAAGGGAACCTCCTCCCTCTCTTCCTCACACCACTTTGAGCATTAATGCTCGGCCAAAACCTGACAATTTCTCCTCTCCACTTCCCTAGAAACATCCTAGAGGTCCTAGGATTCTTCAAAAACCAATTTTAGTGCCCTAAAAGGAGGTATCAAAGAGGCGCTTTAAAGAAGAGGTAATGTCTGTTACCGATTCTTTCAACTTTATTTCTTTTTCCACTTCTTATTCTTTAGTTGTTTCATTATGAATTAATAACATCAGTATCAATAATATACTGATATGTTATTATAAGTATGAAACAACCCTATTTCACCATCTATCCATCCTACGGAAAACGAAATCACTGCGCATGCGTACGTACGGAATACCGTCTCCACGTCGTGGTGTAATCTATTTTCCACCACCACCTTACTTGGATGGGTATAATGGTGTAAAGAATGAATATATGTGATTATTTTAAAGTGATATTGATTCTTAAATAGTATACATACACTCCAATACAATTCCACGATCATGGGAATGATATCATCGCTCGTGTGTACGTACGAAATACCGTCTCCACGATGTGATGCGACTCGTTCTACATGATTTTCATTGAATAATGATTAAATAAATGAATTGAGTGAATAAATATGATATATATTACACTAATACCATTCTGGAAATGAGGTATCTATAACCTAAAAAGAATAATAAGAATTTATTCGACAAAACACACATAAGAACAAAAAGTAATAAACACCCGAATAACAAGTAGCAATGAAATATTACTAATAATAAGCTAAGAATATGACCACATATGATATAATAACAATGAGTATGATTCTGGAATAAGTCAATGACATTATTTAAATCATTATACTGGAGGTTCGGACACTTACGAAGCAAATCGGACCTAAGGAAAGGGAAAATCTCGCAATCTCATTTTTATCCGAGATTGTTTATACTTTGGAAATTACTGGGGTGTATTTTATCATCCACATACATGTTTACTCAATATATAATATTTTTTCCATCCACCTACAATTGTTTAAATCCAATTTTACCCTTTGGTGAGTTTTTAGTAAAAGATATGAAAGGAATATTTTGTCATTTTTCGTACGAGGTACTTTTTGACTTTTCCGACAAAGGTACGAGAAGAATGTTTTTTAACTTATACGACATGAATGGATTTTAAAACATTATTTCCAAGAATATTCCATTACAATTTTCAAGTTTATTTTTAATCAACTTCTTTTAGTTTAAAATTGTATGACATGTTAAGAAAGGAAAAACATTTGAAGTAGAAAGGATATTTTCCTCAAGAATGGAGTTCAAGAGTTTTATCAAAAATATTTTCCATATAAGATAATATAGGGTTCTGTTTCTATCCCTATTGTTAAATTGATTCGATTATGTTGTGATGGAAATTTTTTTATGAATTCCTTTATCTTATATGAATTGTTTTATGATTTCACGATGTTTAAGATTCCCATTTTTATTACATGGATTATGCTATAATGTATGGTTTATGATTTTGTCGCACACATAAGAATGGTATCATTATGAGATGGGTGGGACCTATATCTCCCTCCAATTCATTGGGTAGAGATTTTATAACTCATGAGATAGACATGCCTGGAATGGCAGGTTAAACCGGTTTAGTGAAATAGGACTGAAATGAGGAATGAACTTGGTTCAGAAATGGACTTTGTCCACTAAGATAGTCTTGGAAATGAGTCTTGACTAATAAGAAATGATTCTCTATGATTATTTGTGTATTCCACAAAGCTTCATGTTTTAAGTTATGATTATTGTGATTACATTTCACTACCCTGACTTATCCCATGTTATGAAATTATGATCTCTTTTGCAGGGTAAGATTTCCAAAATGTTATGTTCTTAGGAATTTGATGTGATTGATATTTATTTTGTTTACCCTTACTGAGAATTTGAGCTCACCCTTTTGAATGTTTTCTTTCCCCAGGTCAGGAAGAAGGTTATTAAGTAAGATATGCCAAAAGGGACTATATATATGATGAAATAAATGGGAGACAGTGTAGACGCTTTATGAACCAGTTGTTTATGTTTCCCAGTTTCTAAAGATACTATACCTATACGGTCCTTTCATGGTTTTGTTAAATGTTGTAATAAGTGTACTTAAATTTTGAATTACTAACAATGTATGTAAAGTATGGGTCGTTATAGTTGGTATTAGAGGAAAGGTATAGTCAACCTTTGGAAACTAGGATGTGAAAGCCTTAGTAAGAATCCTAAGGATAAGCCTAAACATACAACACAATCTTAGTGTTTTAGAAATGGCCATGAATAACCTAGGATAAGACCTTAAGTGTGAAATTTTATTCTTGATTATGTGGTTTTCCTATTATAATTTTTGTTGCTCACACGATTTTTCTTGGTTTTAGTCAATGGCTGGAACCCAAAGGAACCGTGTTAATGCGGAATGCGACGAGCAATGAAATGATTGTCCCCCTGAGCAACCAAACGTTATGGGAGCTGGAATGAAAAATCTTCTAGCCATGCTCACACAACTTTCTCAAGCTATGAATCATTCCGGACTTCCAAACGAGCAAAGGAAGGAGAAACATTCTATTGAATCCTTCATGAGATAGCGTCCACCTTCATTCAACGGGTCTACTGATCCATTAGTTGCTGAAAAATGGATCAGTACTACTGAAAATATATTTTCAGTTCTTCAATGTTCTGAACATGATAAAGTCATCTTAGCAGTGTATCGTTTGGAAGGTGACGCTGATCAATGGTGGAATCTTATCAAGAATACGAGGCCAAGAGATGAAATTGAGTCCATGGAATTGGACGAGTTCAATAACTTATTTTTCAATAAGTACTTCCCTCGTATTCTCCGAACAAAGATGGAGAAGGAGTTTCTTGAAATAAAGAAAAAGGATGATGAATATGTTGGTAACTATGAAGCAAATTTTACAAGACTTGCAAGGTACACTTCTGGTATTATTATCCAACCTGAGAGTAAGATCGATCGATTCTTTAGTGGCTTAAAACCATGTCTTTGAAGGGCGTTATCCATAAGGGACTTTAATAGCTATGAGGAAATCGTTCGATGTGCTCTCAAAGTTGAGATGGAGATTAGAGTAACCCATCGGTCATATGGGTTTGATAATAAGAGGAAAATGGAATTCAAAGGAAAATCTAAAGAGCACACTGAAAATAAGATGAGTTTTCCCTTATGCTCAAAGTGTGGAAAGAAACATGGAGGGAGTTGTATTAAAGGGACAAGTAAATGTTTCAAATGTGGAAAGGAAGGTCATCAGGCATTTGAATGCCGCAATGATGGGAAGAGGATGTCCAGTGATGCGATCAATGAAAAGGCTACACAGAGTGCACCTCCTACACTTCAATGTTACAAGTGCAAGGAAATGGGGCATTATGCCAATCAATTCCCTAATCCAAGGGTTGCTGATGATGATCGATGTCAACAATATCTTAAGGCTAAAGACAAAGGAAAGTCACATGCAATTTCTATCAATGATGTGGAGTACGATAACGAAGTGGTGAAAGGTACACTTACCATCCAATCTAAAGTAGAAAATGTTTTCTTTGATTCTGGATCCACCCACTCTTTTATTTATGAAGAATTTTCTAAGGGTATCACCGTATTACCTCAACAATTAGATGTTGAGTTAGCTGTGACAACCCCTAATGGCACAACAGTCGCATCAAAAGTTTATAATTCTTCTCCGATTGAAGTTTGTGGGAAAGTGCTTCCTACAAATCTTGTGATCCTCCCTATAGTGGAATTTGATGTGATTCTTGGCATGGATTGGCTTTCTCTATATGGATCTCATATCAATTTCCAAATAAGGGAAGTCACATTTCATATTCCAGATCAATCTTTGATCGTCTATCGATGCAAGGATAAACATAACCTTCTAGTGGAAATTTCTTCCATCTTATGGGTCTTGATTCTACTAAATGAAGGTTATTTATCTCAAATGGTTGGTGAGAAACTCACGATTAAGAATATGCCCATTGTACGGGAGTTTGATGATGTCTTTCCGGAGGAATTTCTGGGTCTTCCAGCAAATTGTGAAGTTGAGTTTTCAATAGAACTCGTACTTGGTGCTTTACCTATTTCAAAGACACCTTATTGAATGTCCCCAATTGAGTTGCAGGAATTTAAGAAGAAACTCCAAGAGAATATTGATAAGGGGTTCATACGCCCTAGTGCGTCACCTTGGGGAGCACCTGTTCTATTTTTTAAGAAGAAAGATGGATCAATGAGACTCTGTATTGATTATCGAGAACATAACAATATCACTATCAAGAAAAAATATCATCTCCCGCGCATTGATGACTTATTTGACCAACTACGCGGAGCTCAATACTTTTCCAAGATTGATCTTCATTCAGGGTATCATCAATTAAGGGTCAAAAGGGAGGATATACCAAAGACGGCTTTCCGTACAAGGTATGGACACTATGAATTTATAGTGATGCCATTTGGTCTTACTAATTCCCCTACTATCTTCATGGATCTGATGAATAGAGTCTTTATAGACTATCTTGATCAGTTTGTGGTAGTCTTTATAGACGATATTCTTGTATATTCAAAGAGAAAGGAAGAACATGAATATCACTTGAGAATTATATTGAGGACCCTGAGAAAGTAGAAGCTTTATGAAAAATTTACCAAGTGTGAATTTTGGATTCAAAAAGTTTCATTTTTAGGTCACATAATCTCAAAAGATGGGATATCTGTGGATCCAGCAAAAACAGAAGTTATCTAAAGATGGTCAAGACCAACAACAGTAACTGAGATCTGAAGTTTTCTTGGTTTGGATGGATATTATCGACGTTTTGTGAAATCTTTTTCACGATTATCTAATACACTCACCAATTTGAATCGGAAAGGAGTTAAGTTTGTTTGGATGGAGGAATGTGAAGATAATTTCAAGGAGTTGAAAAGAAGGTTATCCAGTGCACCTGTGCTCACACTGCCTTGTAGTGGAGAAAGGTTTGTGATCTACAGTGATGCATCCAAGAAGGGGTTGTGGTGTGTTCTTATGCAAAATTATATGGTGATATATTATGCCTCACGACAGTTGAAAATCCATGAGCAAAATTAACCAAATCATTATTTGGAGTTAGCTGTGGTAATCTTTGCATTAAAGATTTGGAGGCATTGTCTTTATGGAGAAAGGTGTGAAATTTATAATGATTATAAAAGTTTAAAGTATATTTTCACACAAAAGGAGCTGAATATGTGCCAAAGAATATGGTTGGAGCTGATTAAGGATTACGACTGCTCAATTCATTACCACCCTGGGAAAGAAAACAAGGTGGAAGATGCATTAAGTCGACAAGACCATGCCAGTTTATCCATGATGAGGATCACAAAAGATCCAATATTTATGAATTTAAAAAGGATGGATCTTGGAATTATAATGAAAGGGGAAAATCGTATCTTTGTCAAATGAATGTTCAACAATCTATACATGTTAAGATTAAAGAGGCACAGAAAGAAGATGTAGAGTTACAAAAGAAGTTGAGAAATGTTCCTGAATTCAACCTTGATTGTGATGGGATAATAAAGTTTAGGAATCGGGTTTGTGTTCCTCCCATCCCCGAATTAAAGATGGAGTTGCTGGATGAGGCTCATAGTTCTTCATTCTCTATTCATCCTAGAAGCACGAATACGTATAGGGACCTGAAAGATTACTTCTGGTGGGATGGCATGAAAAGAGATGTTGCTGAATATGTCTCTCGATGCTTGGTTTGTCAGCAAGTTAAAGTTGAGAGACAGAAGTCTAAGGGGATGTTACAACCATTACCCATACCCGAATGGAAATGGGAAAACATCACTATGGACTTTGTCATAGGACTTCCTAAAACATCCAAAGGCAATAATGCTATTTGGGTTATAGTTTATCGTCTTACAAAGTCTGCACACTTCGTTGCTATTAGAGAGGATTTCTCTCTGGATCAGCTTGACATGATATATGTAAAGGAAGTGGTAAGATTGCATGGAGTACCACTTTCTATTATATCTAATCGGGATCCGAGGTTTACCTCAAAGTTCTGGTGAAGTATTTATCATACTCCGGATACAGAGTTAATTTTCAGCACTGCTTATCATCCTCACACAGACGGTCAGTCTGAGAGGAAAATTCAAACTCTAGAAGATATGTTGAGAGCTTGCTCTATGGATTTCAAAGGTGGTTGGGATCAACACCTACCTTTGGTGGAATTTTATTATTATAATAGCTTTCACTCCAGTATTCAGATGGCTTCTTATAAAGCTCTCTATGGAAAGAAATGCAGGACTCCAACTTGCTGGGATGAAGTTGGGGAAAGAAATCTATTAGGACCTGATCTTGTTGATGAGATGGAAGAAAAGGTCTGATCTATTCAACAACACATAAGAGCATCTCAGAGTCGACAAAAAAGTTATGCCGACAACCGAAGAAAACAATTAGAGTTTTAAGTGTGTGATAAAGTGTTCTTACGAATATCTCCTTGGAAGAGAGTAATGAGATTTGGAAAGAAGGGAAAGGTGAGCCCTAGGTATATCGGTCCTTTCGAAATACTAGATCGTGTTGGGAAGGTAGCTTACCAATTGGCGCTTCCACCGAATCTCTCTAAAGTTCACGATGTGTTCCATGTATCTCTCCTAAGAAAGTACATACCTGATCCTTCACATGTACTCATCTCAGAAGTTGTACCGCTGGAACAAGATCTTTCTTATGAGGAACAGCCGATAGAGATTCTTGATCGTAGTGAAAAAGTCCTACGGAACAAGACCACTCGCTTGGTGAAATTTTTATGGAGGAACCACCAGTTAGAAGAAGCTACATGAGAGCTTGAGGATATTATGAGGGAGAGGTATCCTCATCTTTTTGTTACAAGTGACGAATTTCAAGGGAGAAATTCATTTTAAGGGGGGTAGAATGTAACACCCAAGACTTTTATAAGAAATATTTTGTTTTTATTTTATATAAATCATCAAAGGAATCTTTCACTACACACAACACTAGATTGGCTTGCTTTACATGCAATCACGACCTTCCTTGATAGCTTGCGTCGTACGTAATACCGAGTTTCACTAAACAACGATACGCTATTAAAATATTAATAAAACTAGCCGTTATGAATAGTAATAACCACTTTTTGAAATTTTGTAAATTTTATTTTTCAAAATGGACTTTGTTTTTGGATTCAGAATATCGAAATTAGCCTAGGGTAAAATTTTGGTATTTTTCTGAAAACTTTCAATTTTTGATGAATAGTGAAAACACTGGGTTACTATTTAAAAACTGACTTTTTATTTAAATAATTATTTATTTTATTTAAATTTATTTTAGGTAAAAATTGATACATAATACCTATATAAGTTCAATGTAATTCAGTGGAGTAATTTTATAATAATTTTAGATATATATAAAGTTTATTGAACTTTTCACCGTCTTTTACCCACCTCCTAGGAAAATTTGGAAATTTACATAAAACATAATTTTACCGCTTCTGTGAGTGGAATTTCAAAAATCCGAGAGACAAAGTTGATGTCAGTAAGTAAAATGTGGTTCAATGAGATGAAAATATTTTTTGGTGAATAGTCACTTTTTACTTTTATTTACCACGGTTAAAAGTAAATAGGGTAATTAAGGGTAAAAATGATATTATTATTACCCTAAAACATGTCCTAATTCTATTGGATAAGTGTAATTCGACCAAAAACAACCTTAGAAATAATATATGACCATTTAGGCCCACTTGGATTAGATTAGGACATTTATTATTAATTTATTTAAAGAAGGGTTAAAATCGTTAAAATCAAAGTTTAATTAGTAAATAATTTTTAATATAGGCTTATACATAAGATACATTCGACTATAAATATTCATTAAAAAGATAAAACGATTTCATACATAATGGTATTTTATTTGTAATTTTTATACATTAAATAATTTAAGTTATTTGTGACACAAAGATGATGTAGTAATTATCTTATTAATGAAATATTGACATAATTGATGTTATAAATACCCAAATAAATGTAATTTGAGACTTTTTATGAATTACACTAATTTTATAGGTTAATATGACACGTTAGTAGTGATTTAATTAAATTTTTTCGAACTAATCATTCTGTTATGATTTTCACAAAAATCAATTACTAAATAGTGTCAAAATTGAAATAAAATAGTTTTTAAAACAAATATTATATTATTAATTGTTCTTTTATTCCTAAAAATATAATTTTCTGAAAAATCACTTAGATAAGGTTATATATATTAATAATAAACAACTTGGGGTTCGTTTGGCTTGTTATAGTAGGTTTATTAACCTTATAGTGTAAGAACAAAAAAAGACACGGTAAAAGTAAAATTATCTAACTTAAAGTTAAATATAAATGATAAGGTTAAAATAGTAAACTAAACTTGTCCAAAATATATTTGATGAGAGTATTTCTAACCATCCCCACCTTAGATTCGAAATAAATCAATTTGGAGCTATTTAAAACCGAATATGGCTTTATAATAAAATAATATTTTTAGTTTTTCCAAAGGTGCCCCTCTCCTCTCTTATAAAAGGGAACCTCCTCCCTCTCTTCCTCACACCACTTTGAGCCTTCAAGCTCGGCCAAACCCAGCCAATTTCTCCTCTCCACTTCCCTAGAAACATCCTAGAGGTTATGGTCTTATTCAAAGACCAATTTTAGTGCCCTAAAAAGAGGTCTCAAAGAGGCGCTTCAAAGAAGAGGTAATGTCTGTTACTGATTTTTTCAACTTTATTTCTTTTTCCACTTCTTATTCTGTAGTTGTTTCATTATGAATTAATAACATCAGTATCACTCATATACTGATATGTTATTATAATTATGAAACAACCCTATTTCACCATCTATCCATCCTCTGGAAAATGAAATCACCGCGCGTGTGTACGTACGGAATATCGTCTCCACGCCGTGGTGTAATCTATTTTCCACCACCACCTTACTTGGATGGGTATAATGGTGTAAAGAATGAATATATATTATTATTTTAAAGTGATATTTATTCTGAAATAGTATACATACACTCCAATACAATTCCACGATCATGGGAACAATATCATCGCTCGTGCGTACGTACGGAATACCGTCTCCACGATGTAATGCGACTCGTTCTACATGATTTTCATTGCATAATTATTACATAAATGAATTGAGTGAAAAAATATGATATATATTACCCTAATACCATTATGTAAATGAGTTATCTATAACCTAAAAATAAGAATAAGAATTTATTCAACAAAACACGCATAAGAACAAAAAGTAATAAACACACGAAGAACAAGTAGCAATGAAATATTACTAATAATAAGCTAAGAATATGACCACATATGATATCATAACAATGAGTATGAATCTTGAATAAGTCAATGACATTATTTAAATCATTATACAGGAGGTTCAGACACTTACGAAGCAAATCGGACCTAAGGTAAGGGAAAATCTCACAATCTCAATTTTATCCAAGATTGTTTATACTTTGGAAATTACTGGGGTGTATATTATCATCCACATCCATGTTTCCTCAATATGTAATATTATTTCCATCTACCTACAATTTTTTAAATCCAATTTTACCCTTCAGTGAGTTTTTAGTAAAAGATATGAAAGGAATCTTTTGTCATTTTTCGTACGAGGTACTTTTTGACTTTTCTGACAAAGGTACGAGAAGAATGTTTTTTTTAAATTATACAGCATGAATTGATTTTTAAAACATTATTTCCAAGAATCTTCCTTTACAAGTTTTCAAGTTTATTTTTAATCAACTTCTTTTAGTTTAAAATTTTATGACATGTTAAGAAAGGAAAAATGTTTTTGAAGTGGAAAGGATATTTTCCTCAAGAATGGAGTTCAAGAGTTTTATCAAAATTATTTTACATCTAAGATAATATAGGGTTATGTTTCTATCCCTATTATTAAATTGATTTGATTATGTTGTGATGGAAATATTTTTATGAATTCCTTTATCTTATATGAATTGTTTTATGATGTCACGATGTTCAAGATTCCCATTTTTATTACATGGATTGTGCTATGATGTATGGTTTATGATTTTGTGGGACACATAAGAATGGTATCATTATGATATGGCGGGGACCTATATCTCCCTCCAATGCATTGGGTAAAGATTTTATATCTCATGATATAGACATGGTTGGAACGGCAGGTTAAACCGGTTCAGTGAAACAGGACTGAAATGAGGAATGAACTCGGTTCAGAAATGGACTTTTTCCACTAAGATAGTCTTGGAAATGAGTCTTGACTAATAAGAAATGATTCTCTATGATTATGTGTGTATGACAAAAATCTTCATATTTTAAGTTATGATTATTGTGATTACATTTCACTACCATGATTTATCCCTTGTTATGAAATTATGATCCCTTTTTCAGGGTAAGATTTCCAAAATGTTATGTTCTTATGAATATGATGTGATTGATATTTCTTTTGTTTACCCTTACTGAGCATTTGAGATCACCCTTTTGAATTTTTTCTTTCCCTAGGTCAGGAAGAAGGTTATTAATTAAGATATTCCAAAAGGGACTATAGATATGATGAAATAAATGGGAGACAATGTAGACGCTTTATGAACCAGTTGTTTATGTTTCCTAGTTTCTAAAGACACTATCCTATACGGTCCTTTCATGGTTTTTTTATATGTTGTAATAAGTGTAATTCATTTTTGAAGTACTAACAATGTATGTAAATTATGGGTCGTTATAGTTCCCCCGGTTGAGGAGAAGAGTTTCACATTGAGTTCACTATTATCTTGATGCTTTCATTAGGGATAGCATCATCCTTCTACTCGGTGGTGATGCACTACTTGTGTTTCCCCATATTCCTAATTTCCAAAGGTGGGAGACTTAAATCATGTTAATCAAAATTTTATACTACTTGATCGAAACAAGATGATGGGATATTGGTTCCTCCTTCCATGTATTCATCCTTGGATCTCATCACCTAGTTTGTGTCTCATTCATAGATTTAATTCATGTTTATGAAACTTGTTCTCGGTGTTATCTTGAGTTGGATACCGATTAATTACACTTATTTTGTCTTGATAAAGAAAGAACCTTCATTCAGGAGAGGTAGTATCATTGAGAATGTTGGGAATGTCTAGATGCTGGGTAGATTGGGAACCTGTAAATTATTATTATTTTAGAGGGAATCTCATGTGTGAGGCATCTTAGTCATGGAACCCAAGGCATCTTATGTTGGTCACTAGGGAATTAACTCCTGGGGTGTAAGTATTCCTAGTATTTTTACCTCAAACATCCCATGTTTATTGTATGGGGTAGGGATTCTGGATATGTTCACAAGTTTAACGACTTGTGTAGAAGGTCACAATTTTGGAATCTTGTTGGTATAGATAGTATAGTGTGTCCCCATGGGGGAGATTTCACACTTGGATTGTGGATTGTGTCCCCCCAAGGGGGATGATTTCACACTAGGATGATAGAGTGTGTCCCCTCAAAGGGGATGATTTCCCATTATTATTTTATGGAGTGTGTCCCCCCAAGGGAGAGATTTTAAACCTATATATTGTTGGGATTGAACCTTAGGGAGGTGTCCTAAATACCCTATTTAAGATACAGATATCAAAACCCACACAGTTCGATGATGCAGTTAAAGGTCATGTGATAGGACCGGTCCATGCATTTTAACGTCATGTGGTAAGAATCCTTATGTCACAGAATGAGTATCAATGATAGATGGTGTGGGGATTGCACATGGAAGTTTCCCAAGGTAGGAGTCTCATCCCATGTAAGAGGAGGATATTATGGGGATTATGTATGGAAACTACCCCATTTTGGGCGTTTAATCCCATGATGGGGGGGGGATGGTTTGGGGCTAACACATGGAAGTTTCTTGTGGAAGGTGTTTGATCCTAGAGTGAGGGAGGGAGTGGCATACCATGATGATCGAACATGGGGAATCCTATAGTAATCACATAGGGTAAGGATATAGTTCAATGTTATTTGTTGATGCCATTATCGTGCGGTTTAATGTCATATGACTAGGATATGGATCTAGGTAGTTTTATGTCATGCAGCTTGGATGTGGATGGGGCTTACACCCTAAGGGGGACCATGTCAAGGCGAGATGAAGATCAACCATAAGGAATCTATACTAAGACATGTAATCCATTTTTTTTTTGAAACCATATTTAACGATTATGTGTCCACTTCTCATGCACCCCTGGGTGGGGCATGTCATAAACACTATTGTGGAGGACTAGAAATTAGGAGGCCCAATGTTAGGGTGCCTATGCTTAGGAGCATTAGACATTACAGTACCTCTGATTAGGAACAATTTGTGGGGGTGAAGGCTAAATCCATGCTTATAGAAAAGTTTGTGGACAAAAGAGTAGGTAGTACCGGTCAAACAGGGACTTAGGTTGCAGTTGAAATGGTCCTGGATTAATATGTGGTCCCCGGGAACTCAACATTCATGAAACGGTGTTGGCTGAAAGAGGCATCATAAGGAGTCTTGGAGAATGGTTTTTAGGAAGGATGTGTATTCATTAAATTTTTGGGCTTTGTGAATTATATGGGTCTCATGGAGGTCAGGGGTCTTGTGAAAGATAATGTTTTGTGAAATATGGTGACCTTGCCTTGGAGTAAAGTCTTGGTTCCCATGGGGTTGGTTTCACGAAGGATAGTTATCTCATGAAACCTAAGGATCCTAAAATGGATTTATTCTTGTGATAAGGACATGTTCCTTCATGAAATACATATCCACCATGGGTTGAGGTTCTCAAAACCCCATGGGAGGTAGTTTTGAAAAATATGGATACCTTGGGAAATATATCTTCTCTCTAACTCGCAAAGCTTCTAAGTATCATAAATTCATATATTTTCTTAGAAGATGAAAGTTCGTGTACTATTAATAGTTATACATAGGGGTATTTATAGGTATAGAGGGGGAAATGGAATTGGTTTTGTGAAATATGAAGGCTTTTTCAAAACTTTATGGGATTCATGAACATACGGGGTTCTGCAAACCCGTGTTACACATCACGAAGTTTACCATAAAATATCTACATGGTCGAGGACTTCTATGAACTAGACATACAATGTGAAAAGGTTATTTTCAAATATATGTGTGGATAGGGGCTTCTACAATCTATGACCACTCGCGAAGGTCTGGACCTTTGCGAATCCAACCCCTTAAGTGGATTTTTGATCCATTTTGGAATGAATTCACTTCGAACTGATCATACCTTCCTCAACCTCTCTCATGACATGTGTATTTGGGCTTCAATAGTAGTATTTGTTTCTTTGGAAAATATTCTTCCATTAGGCTTTGTATACTTTCTTCATGTGGTAACTCTTTTTTATATTAATCCTAAAATTTATTGAAGTCTATCTCGCTCTCACTATCTCTTTTAGAGATATGATCCTTATCATGGAATATGGGACTCCTATTAGCCAAAATTTTTTATCCAAATTATTTTATAGGTAGTATCCTATTTTTTCCTAGGTATATACTATAAATATAAAATGTGTGCCTTTAGGTTAATGTTTTTTACTTGAAGAGGCCTTAATAAATGCTTCACATCCCCACACATGTTAGTATGACAATATGAGTTTCTTTACATTCCATTATTGTTTTGGAATTCTATCTACCACTTTAGTTGGAACTCATTTCAGTATTTATGTTATTTTTTATAACATGTATCCCCAAAAGGATAATTAAATACTCACATGACTTGTCATTGATCACACCATTTCCAACAAGGTACGGTTCCACCTTTCACTTACACCATTCCAATGAGGTGTATAAGGTGGAGTGAGTTGGTATAGAATCCAAAACTCCTATAAATGATAAATTAAGTCTTGATTAATATATTCTCCACCACGGTCTAAGAAAATTTTCTTAATATTCTTACCAATCTGGTTCTCAACTTCATTCTTGTACTCCATGAATTTATCAAAATAATATGACTTATACCTCATCAAGTAGACATAGCTATATCTACTAAAATTATTAGTAAAATTTATGAAGTATGAGTACCTCGATTTCTTTAATATAAAATGATCCACGTACATTAGTATGATCTAATTCAATAAGATCTTTATCACTTTCATATTTTCCACTAAATGGGGATTTGGTCATTTTTTCCTGTAAACATGCATGACATACACAAAGGTGTTTTAGTTCAAAAGAATATAAATATAAATCTTTTTTTTATTTAGTAATATTATTTGCATTTACATTACCTAGTCGGTGATGTCAAATTTAGGTGTGTTATAGGTCATGTGAAGCATTTTCATTATCGATTGCAATTACTTGGTTTGCATAATCCAACACATAAAGACCATTATTTAAATGTCCCTTAACATAACAAATTCTATAATTACAAAATAAGCGACATTTATTCCCAAATTTGAAAATAAATCCATTTTTATCTAGTTGGATATATAAATAATGTTTTTTGTAATGTATGGAACATAATAACAACCTTTTAAAACCAAGATCATTCCATTTGGAAATGTGAAGTTATAGTCACCATTAGCTATGGAAAAAAGTTTAGATCTATTGGCTACTCATAGATTTACCTCCCATCAATCAATCTTTCTAAATGAACTTAGTTCCTATATTTTAATACATATGTGAGAACCAAAATTTGTATATAGTACCCAATTTTTAGAAACAAATAAATTTCACTTGATAAAAAATGCACACTAACCTTCCCCATTATTCTTAGGTTGGGTGCATTTTTTATTTAAGTGGACCTTATTTCCACATGTTAAACAAACACCATCATATTCCATTACGTTCCACTTAATCTTCCTATTATTATAAGGGTTTTGAAAAGAAACCTTGGCCTTGGGGATCTTCACTTATATATTCTATTTTTTCACCATAAGGATGGAAGGATTTTGGAGCTTCATCTCCTTATCACCTTGGTGAAGAAGAGTAATCAGATCTGGTAGAGACTTATCAATATTATTAATATTAAAATTAAAAAAACAACTAGACAATCTATGAGGTAATGATGCAATAATGAGATCATTGTGCAGTTCATCAGTGAGTTTAAACCCTAGAACCTCCAAGTGCTCAATATAGCTAATGATCTTGACTACATGAGGCCCATCCTAAGATCCTTCTCAAATATTTCTCTAAAAAATATCCTTGGATATCTCAAACTATTATTTTCAAGATATCTCTTGATATAGGTCATGGAGATGCTCAAGTATGATATAATCATCCATGTTTTCATGAGGCTTCATGAGTTCACTATTCATAGATGAAAGCATCAAACATTGAACATAGACTATTCCGTTCATATGTTTTTCATAGATAAGAAACTATCCATCACTCACTTTCTTGGTAGGTAGATCAGGCATTGAAGATTATAGCATGTAAGCTTGCCACTCATGGTACAACACAACCTAAAGGAATCTAATATACTTCTGAAAGTTACTTCTAGTTAATAAATACATCCCATGCTTGGATAAGGGATGAGTTATATACTTGGGATGAAACAATTGACCCGTTTGTTATCTTCACTGATAACTCAACTTCCATGTTTTGAGGTGGTGTTTAAATAAATCTAATAAACTTTTATGATATGAAATAATGATTAGAACTAGAATCAAATTGTATGTTTTCTGTCTATGAATGAATAAATAGTGTACCTATCACCACTTTTTTATCAGGATCCACCTCAGTAGTTGTGATGGCATATGCTCTCCCATTCTCTCAAGGCATTGGAGGTTGTTTTTGTTGGTTATCATTGAAAATCCTCATCTTAGGGAATTGACTTGAATAGTGTTATTTTTATTATAGTTGAAACATTGGACAATGGAATGAGGGTTGATCAAAGCATTAATTTCTTCCATCAAATTGGTGGGTTACTTCTGTCAGAAATCATTGGCTAGGTTTCCTTCCTTCCCACACCTAAAGTATTTCCTTTCCCCCCTCATAAAATTCCTGGGATGTTTCTTCCCACATTTTTGACATGTAGAATGTTGTAATTTCTTTCCACCATTAGATTCTCCATTATTCCATTATAATTAAACTCTATTTTACACTTTGTATCCCTATAAGAACCTTGAAATTAGTTGATCTCCATTTTGATTTTGAGGGTGTATCAAACAATTTCTTCATAGATATCAAAGTATATAATGGATAAAGATACTCCTAGACTTGGATTTATCTCACCAAATAAGTGTTTAACATTACTCTCAAAGGTAATGAAAATTTTGAAGTCATACCATGCAAGTTTTGTGAAGTTTTCCTTGTACGCCTGATGGATTTATCGTCCTTTTTCTTGAGGCTAAGGAAACACCTCGACATTTTAAGTTGGAGAGTATGAGGAAAATATTTATTAAAAAATCAGAATTATTTCCACTCTATATCTCTAATATCCTCCTCAGGCTTCGTATTTTTTACCAACATCCACCATTGATCAATGTCTCCCTCCATATGATTAAAAAACAACATGACCTTTATTCAAAGCATTTAAGGATGGAGAAGATATTTTCAATAGAGTTGATTCATCACTCTACGATTAAGGGATCAAAAGATCCACTGGAAGTTGGAGGACTTTGTTTCATAACAATCTCAGTTGCATCTTATTATTTCATAGCTAATTAGCCTATACCCGAGTGTTAAAGGCTCCTACTTGGAATCCAAAAGACCCAAGATTGAATTTAGGTTGGCCCCTTAGGGGATTTATGATGTGGTGGTGATGTAGGGATAATGTAGGTAGGTGGTGATATAGGCATTGTTTAGAAAGGGGTGTAGTACCTATACCTGCTAATGTAGTAGGGCCTTCAGGCCATCAAAGGCTTTTAGGCCACTTAGCCTTCGGTCTATGGAATGAGATCAACCCACATGGGAATATGCCCCATAAGAGGAATCAGAGTAGTAGTATCCACTAAAAGAGCTAACCAGATTGAAATAATGAGAGGGTATGGAAACCACCATTAGTACTAGGCAGTATACAACTATCCATAGATAAATACTAGCCGATCATCCATGAGAAGTGGGGAGATAGGAAAAATTAATGAAGCAGATGCTAGGGAGGGGTAGTTCTAATGTTGGTGGGTCTTCGGGCCTTTGGTTCATGTATTGGGTCTTGTGCCTCTAGGCCTGTGATTCATGTAAGTGTTCCCTCTCAACCTATTTAAAAAGGGGATTATTTAAAAAAAAATATAAGGCCTTTGGTCCATTGCATGCATGAAACTTGTTCTTTTATAGGGGGATTTGGGTGTTCCTCCTAATTCAAGTTTCAATTCAAAACTTCAGTTAACTGGGAAATTATTGTCAAAAAGTTCATGATTCCTACTGCCATTAGGTTGGGAATATCATATGGGATGTCATCACATTTCCCCTCACATTGGTTGTTGACTCAGTTCATCCTATTTTTGTCCATTGAATAGAAATGAAGGGAAAAATATGGGTGATAATTTTTGTACTATTTAAAATGTAAATGGTAAAAACATGAACATCTAAGGGATAACTCATAAATGAAATATATTATTTGACCTAGGAATTTTTAGGTTTCAATATAAGTTATCCATTATATATTTATTAACATAAAATATTATGATCATTTTGTTCCCTTAATAATGGTTTTTAAGGAGCTTATGAATTTACCAAAGCATATCCCCTAAGAGTGTTAAACCAAGTGTGTATAAAATCCTATTATCATGAACTAGGTGATGATCAAGTCCCACTTAATGCACCTTTTTGGGGGTTATTACCCCTAGGTACCTCTGTGTTATATCCACATCCACTTATAGTATCTATATAGGGATGTATTTTCTTGGAAACCATTTAATCTATACTTTACCAAAATTTAGGGTTGTTTTCCTATGTTTTGTATTATCCCTATGGATTTCACTAAATTGTTCTAATCCTAATCCAAAAAAACCGTAATTTCCTTTGATAGAAAATATAAAAACTCGTATCTTTAATACACCTTAATTCATGATTTATTGCATAAAGGTACACACTATACAATCCCAGAAGACTGTGAAGCCTACTTTCTTTAGGAAATTAGGTACAAAGAATAAAAACTTGCAACAAAAATACAGTGAAATTATTGAAAATGTATTTAACATGATCCTAAAATCCTATCATTATTCTAAAATTGTATGAGATTACCTAGGAACATACATAAGAAAAAGGTGGGTTGTAATGCCCAGTAAGGGAATAAACAAATAATAGTATAAGGTAAAGTAGCACATATTAGCCAAGAATCATATAAAGAAAACATGGGAGGGTGATAATAATAATATCGAACAATTAAACATGGTATAACATGGCAGCATAAAGGAATCATAGGAATGTGGAAACAATATGAAACATGAAATCATAAACATAAGTTAAGGATAACCACCAAGACAACATATCATATTGTGCTTAGGATAACCTCCCATGAACAATACACAAAATCTCATGAGATAAAAACATTACCCAATGAATTTGAGTGCTATATAATTTTGGCCCCACCAGTCACTTTAATATCATGTGCATGCATAAGTGTTCCACATAGATCATACAACATAAGGATGTCATTCATCAATTTTAACCCTATGACTAAGGAGTGTGGCTTACATACATGTAAATCCCAAATCAATAAAGGATAGATAAGACTAGGTGAATACCCTATAGTGGAAATAGAGATGGGTATTCACTACCCAAATGTTTGGCATGAAAAATCATGGGATAATTTCAGAAGCATAATGGGTATATATAAAGGTTTATAGAAGGGGTGAATGAGAGTGAAATAGGTCTCTCATTACTTAGGAATCATAAGGAAAGTAAGAGGGATGTGTAAAAACATATTCTAACTTGAAAAATTGGAAATCAAAAGGCATGACATAAAAAAGGTGCTTAAATAAATATGAGAAGGTGAGGATCCATTACCTTCAGAGGAAGCTTCTAAAATCTTAGGAGGAGATTCTTAAGAGTTTGGGGGAATCTTGGGAGTACTCTCACTATAGGAAAAAATAGAATTCTTGGTAGTTTTTTAATGACTGTTTTGAAAACTGTTGCGGTATATTTTTTGGGAAAAAATTTATAGATAGATTTTAAAACTATCGCTAAATGTGTTTTTTTATTCTTATTTAAAAAAAATTAATATCTATTTTTAGTGTCCATTTTTAAAAAACCACCGTTAACTTAAAGGAAAAATATAAAATATAAAATATTTAATTATTATTTTTTATTTTTTATTTTTTATTTACTATCATATATTGTTTATTATTTAAAATTCTAATTAATTATAATGTGTTAATTAATAAATATTTATAATTATTAGTTAATAAAAATTTTAAACTTAAGATAATTTGTGAATAAGTTGAAAATCAGACTTCAGCATCAAATGACCATAACTTTTGATTTGGGAGGCCATTTTAGCTCCACAGTCAGTCAAATTGAAGCTTATGAAATGATCTAAAACAAAATTAGATAATAATTTGGTAATAATTAAGGAATAAATTTTATTATAGTTTTAAGAAAAGTTATAAATCGGTGTTTAACTTCAAACGACTATAACTTTTGATTCGGGTGCCCATTTAGGCTCTACCACATATCAAATTAATGATTGAGTTGATATCTATGTCTTGATGACCTGATTAGACCCTAGTCACTTCTTTTGAGGTCAAAATAGGCCAAAAAATCCTTCAAAACTGAGTTTTTTGTTCGGATATTATGATTTTTGAACATTCAATGAGATTTCATCATCGTTTAAGAGTATCTTCATATGTTTTTTATGTCGTTTATGAATTTATTCCAATGATTTACATTCCTATTGATTTTATGGTGTTTCAATTATTGTGTTTTCCCCTCTTTTGGTGATTTATTATTATATATATATATATATATATATATATATTTATATGTATTTATGAATACTTGTGTATATTTATATACATTAGTAAATATTTATACATATTTATATTTTTATATTTTTATATCTTATATTTTTAAATATATAAATATATATTTATATTTACTTATATATATATATTAATATGCAATTATATATTTCTGTGTTTATATGTATTTATATAACAAAAATGTGTGTTTATACATATTTATGTAAATCTTGTTACACGTATATATATTTATAGATATTTATCTCCATTTATTATTTATTATTTATTATTTATTTTAAATTATTATTTTTAATTCATAATTTATAATTTATTTATTTATAATTGATAACGTATTTAATATTTATTTATTATTTTGTTATTATTTATACCTTAATTATTAATATATTATTAATTTATTAATTTATTGTTTTTTTATTATTAATTTATTATTAACATCATATTTATTATTTATTTATTTTTCATTATTATTATATTATATATGTATTATTTATTTATTGATTGTTTTTTTATTGTTTTTTATACATTAATTATTAATTTATTTTTAATTTATTTTTAATTTATTTTTAATTTATTATTAATTTATTATTAACATATTATTTATTACTTATTTATTATATATTTATTATATTTTCATTATATAATTATCATTTATTTATTCATAATTTATTATTTATTATCTATTATTTTTTAATTTATTGTTTATTTGTCATATATTAATATATTTTTTAATTAATTTATTATATATTCATTACTTATATATTATTTATTTATTACTTATGTATTACTTACTAATTATTAATGACTGTTTATTATTTATTATTTATTATTTATTATTTATTATTTATTATTTATTATTTGTTATTTGTTATTTATTATTTATTATTCATTATTCATTATTTTTTATTTTTTATTTATTATTCATTATTTATTATTTACTATTTATTATTTACTCTTTATTACCGTATTATTTATTTATTTATTTATTTTGTATTCATTTATTTTGTATTAATTAATTATTAACTATTAAGTATTAACTATTAATAATTAGTTATTAATTATTAACTATTAAGTATTAATTATTAATTATTAATTATTAATTATTAATTATTTAGTTTGTATCTATTTTTTATGTATTTTTTTTCTATCGATATATATATATATATATATATAAGTATTTTAAATTTTGTCTACTCACCACATGAGGAGTCTGCTCGAGTTATAAAGTCTTTGCAGAATAACCAATTGGTAAGGGGTTCAAAACACACCCAACATAGAATTTCTACATGGCATGTGCATGCATGGCGTGTACATGTGCTTGGTAATTAATAAAAAATAATTTAAATTAAAAAATAATTAATTACGAAAATAAAAAAATAAAAAATAAATAAATAAATAAACAGTCATAAAATAATTTGGAGATGGTTTAAACCGTCACTAAATAGTTCTCCTAATTTTAAAAAATCATCACCCAATCATTCCACACTGGTTTTGAACAACTACTGCTAAATGATTGCTGACACACGATTTAATAGCGATTTTTCAAAAAAATGTCATGAAAAGATTCAGTGACAGTTTAAACCGCTGCTAAACGCTTACTTTGGAATAGTGTCTAGAGAGGTAAATATAGAGTAATTTTATGCTCCAAGAGTTTTGAGTAAAGAGGGATTAGTGTTCGGGTGGGTTTATATAGAAAAAGAGAGGATAATTCTTTATTAATTTCCAAACATAGGTTTTAGACTCTATTTGAAAAATTAATCAGAACCACAAACCATCTCATAGTTTTTTCTCATGGTTTCAACCAAAGAGGAGTGGTTTTCATTATTTTATTAGGTGATTAACTAAACACATTAAAATAATTCCCTTGGTGACGTGGAAGTGAATCTCGTTTATAAAGAATTGATTTTAAACCCTTAAAATATAATATATGTTTTGGAGGATTCATTAAGGTTTTATAAAATTGATCAAATAACTTTAAAAATACATTAGTTTAAAGGAGAAACATAATTTTAGTCGTGGATACTCTTTATATTATTTATTACATCACTTTTGGGCTTTCATGAAGTCATAATACGTATCGTATAATTTTAACATATTTATTTTTTACCCAAAAAATGGTCTGTCCTGGAAAATTATTAAAAAATCACCATTGGATAATTTTGAAATTATTAATTCAAAAATAATATTTATTTTATCAAAGAAATTCTCTAAATATGATAGAATTCTCACTTTTAAATAAAAATCCCTAATTATTGAAAAATACTGGGTTTTTTTACAATAACAACTTCCTGACTCTTCTAAAAATTATATTTTACTTCATAAAATTATATTATCATTTATATTTAATAAATATTATTTAATAACAATATTTTATTAAAATATAATTTATTTCAACAATTCTCAAATTCATCAAAAAGAGTGTCTTGATTGAAACTGTATTTTTACAAAAAATACAATTTGTGTTTCACCGTATCAAAATCTAATTTTTATCAAACTCAATATTTAATCATTTAAGAAGTAATATTAACAGAGATAAATATAATCATTATTTTATTAAAAATAAAATATACAAATCCATAGTATTATGGTCTAAATACATAGCACTTTATTATACTGTTCTACCTCCGAGGTGTCGCATTTTGGGTGATGGTGAAATGGTCCGATGAGGATCATCACCCGTCCCTTTTTCTAGAGATGGTTTCATGTCAAGTTTACCATTTATTTTGTTTTGACCTATTCTGTATCATTATCCTTTAAAAGAAGGATGGATTAACCCCATGGGGACTGGGAAATTCACCCCTTTCGCATTCCGAAGGAGATGGCACAGTCAGTCGGTACCAACTGGCGATTACGTGGGGTCAAGTACTTGTGAAATCAGTCCTCCTCATATATAACTTCCTCAGATGATCTCTAAAGGGTTTATTCATGGAGCCAGAAATACCCAACCGCCCTAGTATCCATGATTCATGGTCCTGCTTTCCAAATACAGGCGCTCGTTGATTGATGATTCGGACAACGACACTTGAGAACTCTATTGGTCGAGAGGATGGGAGGCCAGGCTCACTGCACCCTTCTGGGGGAGGATTATTGCCTGTTCTAGGACTCTCTTACAGATTTAAGTCGTGTTCATATGTTAGTGAATCCTTGGTTCATTCCCAAAGAGTGTGTCCACGGGCTACCCTTGGTTTTTAGGATCATCGTAGGCATGCATATATTTGATGTTACAGAGGTACTTATGACTTAAGCCATACAATAACATGCTTTTGAGTTTATCATCATCCAGGGGGGATGGAAGGTGATGTGATATTGGGATCATACCCATAAGATTGGTTTCTTACGTATCCTCGAGAGAGGAATCATAACCCATATAGTTTGGAAAGGTTGGGGCTTACGTGTGGAAGTTATCCATTTGGGGGACATGGTTGGGTGGACCCTTTATGGGAGGGAACCCATTTGATCTCAGTCCTTCAGGTAGGCATCCTATGTATCCTGGTTTGATCAGGAATCAGATTTCTCATAGTTCAGAAAGGTTGGGTCTTGCACGTGGAAGATACTGATTTGATAGTCATGATTGGGTGAACCCTTTTGGATGGGAACCCTTTTGAGATCGGGCCTTCAAGTAGGCATCCTACATATCCTGATTTGGTCAGGAATCAATGTTCTTCTAGTTATGAAAGGTTGGTTCTTATGCATGGATGGTTCCCATTTGATAGTCATGATTAGGTGAACCCTTTTGGATGGGAAACCTTTTGAGCACATGCCTTCGAGTAGGCATCCTATGTATCCTAGTTTTATCAGGAATTGGAGTTCTCGTATTTTATAATATGTGGATGTTGTGATCGCCACAAACCTATAAGCCCACGTGATCCATGCTCGGTGTGAGAAACAAGATTATGCGAGAGATCCAACCAACCACACGCTTCCTCTCCTGCTAGTGGGAGAGGGTGACCCTACATCAGAAGAGGTTAGGGCGATAGTGGGTGAGGGCGCGGAGCAATGAACCTTTCCATGTGAAGTCGCATTAAAGTTCATGAGGCTCAGCCTCAAAATATTTGGGACTTACCTCAGTGGGAGGGACCCATAATACGTTCTGAGAAGGGGAGGAGTTTTTCCACATAAAAAGGAGAAGTGAAGATAACTACTTCGACTGATCATTATTCCTGATTGAATGGAAAAGAAAGTGATCACCCTTAATCCCTAGAACGGGGAGGTTCACGTCATCGTCCTAGGGTTGGACTCTGGGTTACCATGGAAATGTAGACCCACAGGCATTACCGAATCCCAAACCATTGTGGAGAGAGCCTTCGCGACTCTGCTTACCATGGGTATGTAGACTCAAAGGGGCGCGCAGATGCACTCGATGGTCTGATCATACGAGTCTGGTGGATTTGGAGGAGGCTTTGGTTTGATATTAGAGGACTGTTTTATGGAGGGATTATGGAGGACTAGATAGTAATGGAGAGGTGAGGTTGGAACCGAAGGAAATATTACCCGCAAATACCCCATTCTGCGTACTGATTTCTTATGTGGTATGGGGGAGGCTCCGCATATCGTAGTGGTATGTGGGTAGAGGGGTCGTCCGCGTACTGATACGGTATGTAGGAATGGGTATGGACGACCTCATACCATAGTGGTATGTGGCGCATCACACCACTTTGGGTTCCATCTGCGTACTGATGTAGTACGCGACACCGGGTTCAGTCCACATAGCGGTACACTACGTGGAGCACCATATTGGAGGGTTTGGGGGATCATCATTCACAAGGAGTTCATCCTCTAGAATTATGTGGTTTACAGTTTCAACATTTAGGTTCGCATTTCTCTTTTTATTATTATGTTCCCCCATTTTATGATTTGCAGCTGGTTGTACCTGCAGAGATCGTGGTTCGCAATTCGGGCTTCGTCGATGAATCAAGACTGAAGCTGAAATCTTCTCTGAGTTCTTAATTCCAACCTCCTAGTCCTCTTCAAGCTTTTTTCGTCTGTCCCGTCATACCATCTCAATTCATTTTGTGCTCCTTTTATAGAAAATTGGGGAAATCGTATCTATGGGCATGCGACACCATTTGTAGAGGCCCATGAAGAGATATCCTGGCCCGTGGAAGACTTGGCCAACATGGGTTTGTGGAGGCTACGGTTCACGATAGTAGTTCATGGAACCCTGCACGTTATCCTCATCTATGAACTGATGAGTTTTCTGGACGGTACACAGATAGAATTCATGATCACGATTCCTTTGGTGACGTGGTTCACGGTTTGTTGGGTTCACTGGCCATCACTCAGTGGGCCAGCACCTCGTGGATCATTCTGCATACCTGGTGGTTCACGATATAGGTGGTTGGTGAACCTTTCCTGGTGATAGTACGCGGCCCACATAAAATTCTTTGAAAACTTTAATTCCTCCAAGTTTCTTCTGGAATTTTCAACTCATTTTGATTCTATTCACCATACTAGACTTGAAGGAATACATAATTCCATTTTCAAAGTGATTGTGGGAGCATTCTCTTCCCTTGAAAAAATTTTCATCACCCTGCAAATGCCCCCCATTAGAATGGGGTCTGTTCGGGATGAAAAGGGATTTATTCTGATGTAGAAGTAGTCGTGAACTGAAATGTTTTGCGGTAGAATAAATGGGCCTGGTAGGAGGGTACCACACCTATATATAGGGGACCATTTCATTTTTATTTTACCATTTCTCGTGGTGAAATGTTCTCTCAACTCCCCCAGCTTCCTATGCATTTGCGTACCGTTCTCCTTGTGAAAATCCTGTTTGTGAACTACTTTAGATGTACTGCAAACCGATCTTTTCACCATTTCTCTGTCCGCATACCAAATTTTGGGTTTTGAAAATGGCATTGTGGAATTTTAAAACCAAAATCCAGATTCCACGTAGGAGAATGCTACACTTCTTGTGCATCCACATACCGAGCTTGATCCGGAGAACCAAACTTTAAGAACTATAATTCGAACAAAAACTTTTAATCTGCAAATTCTGAACATGAACTTAATCGAGACCTAGGTTAGTGGTATCCACCTCCTGTGAACCTTTTTGTTCTCCAGCTAATGATCTGCAGGATAATGCCTCACAGGTGGTTCATGTAGCATGGTTGTACGCAGTGAAATGCATCTGCATACCGTAGATATATGCAGGGTTGCTTCTGCATACCATTTTAGGGAATAGTATGTGGAGCCTTATGTGGACATATGTTAAGTCCTTTATACATTCTTATATAGCCTTTATCAAACAATTTTTATTGGACTGACTTTTTGTTGGCTTCTGGATCATCATGAGCAGGCTACAATGGTTGCTTCACAAGCTATGATAAAATTGACAAAGAAAAGGGAAACCATGGTGGGGAATAGTTAGGATCATCTTTGAGCCTACATTATTCCTCATGATATCTTCTTAAAGGATTTATTAACGCCAGAGCTCCTAGTCTATCCTCTATCTTTACAGTTGCCACTTTATATCTTTGGTCTCCTTGACGACGTTCCTCTACTGTTGGATGACCATGATACCCCTTTCATCCTCTTAGAGGCACCGAAAGAACACGATCGTGCCAACATTTCACCAATAGGAGAAGTCATCACCACTCTGATTCAAGAGAACGCCTTTATAATAGGTGGCTCAGCATTGACTTAGGTCAACCATGGGTGTTGCGATGGTGTCCCGAGACTAGGTGCCTGAGAGTACCCATCCATTATTTACATCTCCCAAAAAAATCCTAACAGATGGTGGAGAACCAAGTGGGATCTGTGGGATGAAGGATGTTTCTCTGATGAATGGGCCTAGTCATTCTAGGTACATCAGACCTGTTAAGAGTCCCCGAACCAGTTAAAGGTTGTGGTCTTGTATTAAGAAGCCTGGGTTTCTCAGTTCCCAGTCCACTCCCCAGTTGAAATCCTTCCTGAGCTGCTAATTCACTGGTGTTCCAGCACCAACACCTTCCACTTATTTCATGGGGAGGTGGGAATTATCTTATGGGATATCCACCATCTTGGAGGACTCTCTATCCTTGGAGAGATGTATGAAAAGTTTATCCCATCAATCGCTACATGGAATGACACTGACCACATGTCCCCTTTGATGAGGAGTTTATTGGTTATGGCAGATGGATTACTTGATCATACCATACAGGCTCTCTCTCTTATCCCATTCGAGGCATGGATAGGATCATTTTCACAGGAAAATGGAACTAAGTAGAGGGATCGCCACAGTTGAACTCATCCATCCTGTCAGTCCCGCCAGACTCCAGGGTAATATTGTGCTACCCTTGAAGTGAGACGATATAACACATGGGGATATGAGCTTCAACCAGATGTATCACCTACACTTAGATTAGCATGTTTCTTTTCCATGTTTTTGTGTGGATGGATTTTCCCATCTCGTGATGTCTATATTGGGGTTCAGGCATGTACTTTGATGATGGAAGCTACACTAGAAGAGGGTCGACCCATTAATTTGGACTTTCCCACTCTCGCTCGGCTTTATGAGTTATTGGGACAAATACATGAAGGTATTCCCCCACATCTTCTCAGTGGACCATTTCATTTTTTTATGGGTGGATGGTAGACCACTTTCCCTATTATGAATTTCAGTATACTACAAAGGTTCCTCATTCTAACTTTCAACCCACCCTTCTCAACATTTTCATTGTTTTTCCTAAAACTCTAAGCATTATTGATGTGGTTGGGCTATTGAACGATGCATCTCGTTTCTCATTTTCACCACATTCTACCCCTCATGGGTCATTAAGAGGTGAAAGGGGTAGTTCTTTAGAGGAATTCTCATACCTCATCACACTTCAAGATGGGATTCTCACTGGTCGTATAGATTGAGTAGTCATTTGTGATCCATACCTCCCCTACCGGTTTGGCAGGAAATTTGGATGCCTTTAACAGACTGCGCTGCTTCCGGAAATTCAATTAATGGGAGAGTCTCATCCTATAATTCTTCTCCAGTTATGGATTATTATGATGCATGAAGGTTACTCTATAGAAGTTATCATTCCTAACACAACAGGATCCACCTTTCAGTTTTCGGAGTATTCCCAACTATGGGAGGATTGTTACCCCAATTAGGTGCTGAGAGAACCAGTTTGGAGGGTACATAAACCTTTTACCATTTCTCACCCCATCCTTACCCCAACGGCAATGCTACACCTTCCTTATACTATAAAGAGTGTGATAGATATGCCTTCTACTTTGGTCCTTGTAGCAACCACGATAGATACACCACATGTTCCTGCCCTTGCGGTAATAATATGCTTGGTTCTCCATCAAAAACATCTAGGAGGGGCTTCATCGCTATATCATATCTTAGTGGGGAGTGATTCAGACTTCTCCCCTCCTGTGGATACTTCCCAATACCTTAATGATATTAGAACCACAAGAGTATCACTAATCACCTCGAAAGCCACAACTAGTCCTCTGCATTCGGCTCTAATGGTTGAACCATATGAGGTCAAAGAGAGTCCTCTATCTTGGGTGACCTATCTTAGGTCCCTTATCACTCCTGTGACAACACTTCCTAATTATAGAAACATTACGGCAGAGGAGAATCAAGGTACTGGTTCTGCGGCGAGGCACCAAGCAGTGCGAAAGCAGGCATGGTGCCAGTTATGTGATCTTGCCACAGAGACACCCATGGCCAATTTTTCTAATGAGACTGAAAATTTTAAAATGATTATTCACCGAGGTAGGTTCTAGTGTCTTTGATTATCGACACTTACACCTACCTTCTTATCTACCAAATCTCTATATCCCAAGAAGACCCTACTTCTTGTGATGAAATACTTTCCAAGTTCAATTCTTCCCATCAACAGGTGGAAACCTTCTGAGATGTTTCAGAAGAATTTGATCATCTAACGGCTGAGGAGGTAAAGGCTTGTGATTTGGTGGAAACCCAAAAGGAAGAGTTACTGGAGTGTGAGGCCCATGAAGTAAGGATGAGGGATCAACTGGCCTCTTCGCATACCAACTATGAAGCCATCCAAAAGAAAGGGAGAGATCTTAAAGTCATTCTGGAGTGGGTGTATCCAACTTTCAAGGACAAAATAGAGGAGAGATATTCTTTGGAGAAAACTATTGACGGCCCACAGCAATAACTTTCCATCCATCTGAAAAGGGAAAACCGATCCTTTTTTTAGTTCCATACCAAATCAAGATATATACTCTTCCATTTCTTTGATAATTTTGAGAGACTCTGGACTAGGGATGTTCCTCCATTTTTTTTGAACTCAAATAAAGCTTACTTTATTTTAAATAATTTTTCTTTTCCCTTTATTATCATGTCAATTGATCATAATCAATCACATAAACATCATTTTGATCAGGTAATAATTTTAAACCACAACCAGTAAATTAAAATAATCAATTTATGCCATAATTGTTTACTGATTGGTGGGACTCAGTGAGTGTAGTTCAACTATTGCTGAGGTTTTATGGAATAACTCATGAAATTTTATGTATTTTTCATTATTTCACTAATTTTTTACTAATACTACTTGAAACAGGCTTAACGGGCATAAATTGACTTTTTCTTAGGCCACCCTTTACAGGTTTTCAACCTAACAAGCTTTACGTCTATTTTGATGGCTCGACATGAGTTTTTCAAAACCAAACATGGTGTAGGTTTAACAAACCAATACTTGAATTTTACCCAGAGGTGCCTTCTGCGGATTTTCCCTCTGGAAAGTATGGAATATTTTTTTCACGTGAAGTTCACAGTACTGCCAATCAAACTCATTACTGATGTTTTAGGTCGAACAGATTTGACCAAACATAATGGTTCATGGGCCCCTATTTTGGGATTCGTCAGTAGAGGATTCTCTAATATCCTTCAAACATAGATTAGGGATTTTTCTTGACCCTAAATTTGTGGATTTTGGACATGTGTGAAGCTTAGAAGCCATTTTAGGTGTATGGAGGTAGTAAATGACTCTCCTGGGGATGAATTTTCCTTTGATCTATGGTTGTTTTGTAGGCGACATATGCAGATCCAACGGGGCATGATGTGCATAGTCAAAAAAAGGTGTTCATAGGATACTGGACTTCCATATCTTATGGACTGGTAGGGTTTTCAAAACTTTGAATTTATTTTGATGTTAGGAGCCACAGTGGGTGGCTGTTCTGAGTAATGGTGTCTGAAAATATTAGGGACATTCATATCGGTTTTGAGTGGGAAATTGTTCCCAATCATTTCATACTTGCGTGAGGGAGAGAAGATGAATGGTCAGTTTAGTTAGAAGTCTTTCTTATGTTCGGGGAATTTGGAAAGATGAAGGTATGTAAGCCATTATCTAAAAGTTTTCCAAATCAGGGGGGGTGACAAGACATGAATATCATCCAAGCATATGGAAACTAGAAAGGAATCTCCTGAGAACTAATTTTCATTTGATTGATAGTCATTTTATAGGTGGTATATGCAGATCCTTTGATACATGATGTGCATAGTCAAACAAAGGTATCTGTAGGACCCCGGCCTTCCGTCTTCGATGGCTGTGAAGGATTATAGAGATTGGGAACTTTTTGAATAAGGTATGTGACCTTTGACAAGGGGTGTACCTGAAAATGAAAAGGGTCATTTTAACTAAACTTCTTCGGGGGAAACCCATAAAGGAGTGGGGGAAATCTTCTTTTGTATGCGGATCAACTCCACATATATTGATGGGGTATCTGTAGAAACCTCAAAAAGGGACCATAGATGAATTGGGACCGCATGTTCTGATATATCCAGGATGTGTGTAAGGAGGAAAATGTAAACCATGACATTCAGTGCCCTTGAATCAGGAGGGATGGAACGAGGCTTGGAAGCCATTGGGCGTACTGAGATAGGAGAGGACTCTCCTGGGGACGAATTTGCCTTTTATTGATGGCCATTTTTGTGGGCAACATATGTAGAACCACCGGGGCATGATGTGCATAGTCAAACAAAGGTTTCTTTAGGACACCGGACTTCTATCTCAGATAGCCTTGGAGTGTTATGGGGATTCAAGATCACTCAAAGCACAAAGTTTGGGGTATGGTAAGAGTGTATCTGGACATATTGGGTACATTTGGGCTGCAATTTACTCATGGAATCAGGTATCCCTTATGTAGATCTGGCTCACACACAGGGTGAGGCGTTCATCCCATATTTGGGGTACCTGGTCATTTAACATCGCATGTCCAAGATGTGGGGTTCCTCTCAAGGATGGGAACCATGACATGACTTTTAGGGTCATGCTACTAGGACCAAATTCTTGGGTTGTTTTTCCATAATGTCATGGTGGATATCTCACTAAGATCCCTAAGCTCACGTGAGCTATACTCGGTGTCAGAAACAAGGGATTATGAGGATTCCAGTTCATTACCTAAGAATAGAAAAATTAATATTAGAGGGAACTTTAGGCTTAAGCCAATGATATGAAGTTTAACGTCACACATAAAGGATGATTTTGTCCTTGCAGTCTAATGTCATGCGGTGAGGACATGATGTTGTGCAGTTTAGAGTCATGTAGTGAGAACGATTATACTATCATAAATATATGTAATAGTTTTGAGTTAATTGCAATTAGGATGTTCTGGTGTTCCTTAGCCATGAGTGATGATAGAAGGTGTAAACCATAGTCCCATGGGTAATTTGAATCAGGAAGAATGACATAAGGATTGGAATCCATTGTGCGTACTGAGATGGGAGAGGAATCTCCTGGGGACGAATTTTACTTTGATTGACATCCATTTTTATGGGAAACATATGCAGATCCATCGGGGAATGATGTGCATAGTCAATCAAATGTGTCCGTATGACACTGGCCTTCCGTCTCAAATGACCTTGAATGATTATGGGGATCCATGTTTTCTCAGGGTATGGAGTTTGAAAAATGGGAGATATGTTCTTGGTACTATGAGAAATATCTATAATGTGATTACCCGTGAACTACTTGGAGCTTCCACATAGATCTGACTCATATGTATTGGGGGAAGCAGGATCCTTTAACTTCTCTGTAGTGGGGGCATGTGTGGGATCTTGTGGAACTAAGAACTGGGCTACACATAACTCTTGAATAATTTCACATATTATCATCATGAAATTAGGACCTTTCATGGAATCCCCATACAATTCTAACCTACACATGGGAAAAGGTGCATTTTTTATGGAGGTCGGGTCAAGATGTCAAATTCAGGAATCACTACGTATCCTACAAGGGAAAGAATCAAGCCGCACATAGTTCTGAACGTTCCCTATACCGATTTGGATCTGCCCATGTGTAAGGACATGTGAGGAACTTTTTTTATGGTGTTTGGGTTGGGATGTCAAATCCAAGCATCACTACATATACTTCATGGACAGGAATCAAACCATACATATTTTTGAACGCTCCCTATACCAACATGGATCGGTCCATGTGTAAGGACATATGAGGGAATTTTTTTATGGTGGTTGGGTCGAGATGTCAAATCCGAGAATCACTACATATCCTTCCAGGCAAGAATCAAGACATACATAGTTCTAAAAATTCTCTATATCAATCCATATCATTCCATGTGTAAGGTCATTTTTGTTTCATTTGCTACGGGTATCAGGTCCACCATATCTCCCTATAATTTGTTTGTGTAAGATAGTCCTTACCACTAATCCTAAGATCAAGTGAGTTATACTCGATGTGAGAAACAAGGAGTGGACATAGGGTTTTATTCGCAAGTGTGGGGAGGTAGAGGATATGATGGAGGCATTTTTTGGTGGGGGGAGGCTGGGCCAAGATCAAGGATCGAGGCGTCGCTACGTATCCTGTAAGGGAAAGAATCAAGTCATACATAATTTTGTGTGAGATCATGCAGTTTATTGTCATCCGATTAGGATGATTTGTGACATGTAGTTTAACATCTTACAGTGAGGACATGATTCATGGTTAAATTTCATGTTTCAGGGATGAGTTCTTTACAGTTTAACGTCATGTGGGAATGAAAATGACTCATATTTTAGGGTCTTAGAATTTTTACCATGACATGGGTGTTTAATGGTATTATTACTCATAGTTTAAGTTCATATAGTTTGGACCATGACATGGTGTATTACTATGGAAAATACTTCTTCAAGAACATTTCATTTATGGGAGCTGTGATGAGCTATTTTTTCATTGATATCAGGGCGTATGCTCCATTGGAATAGAAATTATGTATGACATATGGTCCTTCTCACTTTGGTTCAAGCTTTGGAGTCTTCTTACCGAGTATAAGTGGGGTTCTAAGGACTAACACCATTTCTCATTTGAGGGATCGAAGGAAAACCTTTTTGTTGAAGGCTCATGAAATCCAGTTTTGGTAGATTTCCAAATGGTGTAAAGTGTGCAGCCTTTTTTTCATATAGCTGCTCCAACTCATCAAACCGTCTCTAGGATTTCTCTTCTATGGACAGTTGTTCAAAAATGGCCACACGAAGTGATGGAACTTGGATTTCGATGGGCAAAACCTACTCTTCCCCATATTTAAGTGAGTACGGGGTTTCCTGGGTGGCGGTGCAGGTTGTGGTCCGATAATCCCACAAAGCATGAAGAATATTTTATGGACACAATTTATTATCCTTATCAACCATATTTTGGAGTATGTTGGACAAGGTTTTGTTGAAAGCCTCTATCTTCCCATTGGTCATTTCATGGTAGTGAGATGAATGGTTGGCTTTAATTCCATACTCCTGGTATAGATTTTCCGAATTAGTAGAGAAAAAGTTGGTGTTTTTTTCTGTCAGTATTATATGGGGGACACCAAATCTGGTAATGATGTTGGCCTTCACAAAGCTAACGATGTTTTTCGCCCAGACTTCCTTAAGGGGTATGGCTTTATCCCATTTGGAAAAGAAGTCAGTCGTTGTGAGTATGAACTTGAATTGTATGGCTATGGCAGGAGGATATAGTCTCACAACATCCATCCCCCAAGCGGAAAATAGCCAGGAGTACTTAGCTATATGAAGTAAATCTAGGGTTCGGTGTATGAAATTGGCATGAACTTGGAAATAATGTCAATTCATGGTGAATATGGAACAATCTTGTACCACAGTGGTCTAGTAATACCCAGTCCTTTTAATTTGGTGAGAGAGCTTAGTTGTTGATTGGTGTGCTCCACAAGCTATGGCATGCACTTCTTTCATGACAACAATAGTCTCTTCTCCATCAATGCACCTGAGAAGGACTCCTTCAAGTCCTCATTTTTCGAAAACCTTTTCTTTATTTACCCCATTGTACCAGAAAAAGTTGAATGCCCATCTTCAGACTTGTTCCCTTCCAGCCCTTTCTGATGGTATTTCCCCCTTCCGAAGGTAATTTTCAATAGGCTTCATCCAGCCGATGGTGTGACCATAAGGCTGAGAAATGGGAATAATTTCATTGAGTTCATCTATATTTCTCTGTATAAATGGAAATACCATCTAGAGGTGGACAATGCTAATGATTTTTTCATCCTGGTCTGGATCAGCCAAGGTCATGGATTCATTTGAAAAAGCGTCAACTTGAGAATTTTGAGACTGGGGGACATAAGTCAATGTTGGTTCTGATGGGAATTCTATCATCATTTCTTGCACACGGTTCATCAAGGGGAGCAATACTTTCTTAATGGAATATTCACCATTGAACTATTTGATGACTAACTCTGAATAACCTTTTATTTTTAGGTGTTTGGCTTACACATGAAGTGCCAGTTCCAGGCCTGTACTAAGGGCCTGATATTCTACTTAATTATTTGTACACCCTTATGAAATCATGAAAGAATAAAGAAGGATGGAATTTTTGTAAGATACGAGTTTAATTCCCAGTTCCACTTTGTTGATCTTGGGATCCTCTATTATTTTCCCTATTGGTCTTTAGGAAGCACCATCAAAGTACATTTCCCATGTCTAGGGGTCCTCTCGGATAGAGAACACTTCTTCATCTAATATTTTGGCATCCAACGGTGTTGTTTCTTTCGAGTGGTGTTCATCCAGAAATTTTGTTAATTCCTGGACTTTGATGGAATTCTGGGGCATGTACCATATGTCAAACTATTGTAGGATGACTTCCCATCATGATAGGTGCCTATTTAGCATGGGACGGTTGAGGATATATTTGAGTGGGTTGTAGCGGGAGACCAGTTAGACCTCATGGTGCTACAGGTAATGCCTGAGTTTCTAAACTGTGAAGATTAGGGCTAATGAGGTCTTTTCAATTTTTGAATAAATTTTTTTAGAATCAATCATTATTCGGATGAGGTATTAGAGGTTGTTCTCACTGTCAGCATCATTCTTCTATGCAAGGAAGGCGCCTAATGACCGTTCCAGGGCGATTATATAAAAAATGAGTGGCCTCCCATCAACTGGTGGAATCAGCACCGACGGACTTAGGAGATATCTTTTGATATTGTCGAACACTTCTTGGAAATCATTATCCCACTTATACATAACTCCTTTCTTCATGAGACTGGTGATAGGTATGCATTTATCTGCTAGGTTGGCTATGAAGTGACAAATTTAGGTGAGGTACCCCTGGAGACCTCTCAACTTAGTGAGGATGTGAGGTGGGGACATTCCAAGGATGGATTTTGTCTTCTTAGGGTCGACTTTGATGCTGCGATGGCATATGAAGATGCTGATGAATTTTCCAGAGGTAATGCCAAAGGCGCACTTTAAAGGATTCATCTTTAAATTGTGTTGTCGTAGTTTTTCGAAGAAATTTTCAATATCGGCTAGGTGGTTTGAGATTTTTTGTGATTTAACCACCAGATCATTGACATAACACTCGACACATTTTCCCAAGAAGGGTTTTAAGATGTGATGCACGACGTATTGATATGTGGCACCAACATTATTTAGACCAAAGGGAATCACCTTATAATAGAACAATCTCTGAGGGGCTCTAAAAGCAGTAACTTCTTCATCTCCTCAAGCCATCCGGATCTGGTTGTACCCAGAATAGTCATCCATAAAGGATAGAGCCTCATATCTGGCGGTTGCATCGATCAAAAATTTTGTGAACAGGATTGGGAAATTGTCTTTCGGGCAATGCTGATTAAGGCCCCTGAAGTCAATGCAAATTCTAATTTTTCCATTATTCTTTTTGATAGGGACTATTTTGGCCAACTAGATCAGATATTGGACCTCCTGTATGATGTTTTCATTGATCATATTATCAACTTCAGCCTCTATTTTGGAAGCATGCACCGGGTGGGTCCTTCTAGATGCCTTCTTATAGCCCCTTTGATCTTCTGGTAAACCCAGTTGATAAGTGGAAACCTTAGGATTGAGGCCTGGAATTTTGGTGTTGTTCCAGGAAAACACATCTCTATTCTTCTTTAGGAAGTAGGTGTATGCCTCCTACTCCTCAACATGCATAGCTACACTGATCAGAGTGGGCCTCAGGTCATCTTTAGTTCCCAAATTTATCTCCTTAAGTTCATCAATTATGGTGGAGACACCTTCTTCAAATGTAGGTGGGGAATATTTGAGGCCTTCTTCCTCTTATTATTATTTATCATCATCATCTTCTTCTTACTATTCTGATAGAGAGAGGATTCTTGAGACGAACTCTCCAATATTGGGGAGAAATTATATTTTGCCTTAGTGAGTGAGGTGGGGGCAGTTTGAGGTCCCATGGATGGGCCGGGAGCATCTTTTATAGGGCTTTTCCAGACATCATGGAAGTCATCCCACTCTTCCATGTCTTTAGACTTGGTGGCCGCAACATTTCCATGAAGACAATTGATTCTGCATCTATACTTTCACATGTGCATTCAACTTGGTTGATGGGTAATACATACTCTTCCCCAAGCTACTGGAGAGGGTTGGCAGGAGACGTTTCCAATCCATTTAGGGTAGTATTCTAATCAATTTCATTGGCCGAAAGATGTTTTTCTTCCAATTCATAGAACCTTGCATCGATATAATGTGACTCAAAAGACTAAAATGGGGATTTATCGGCATACAATTTCCTTTTTTTCATTAGTACAATATTTAATGCAGTGATGGTAAGATGATGGAATTACAGCATGCTGATGCAGCCAAGGCCTCCCTAACAGGATGTTGAAGGACGTACTTTTCCATACTACTAGGAACTTGGAATATGACATGAGGTCTTTGAGCTGAGTTTTAATCTTGATTATTCCCAATGGTTTTTGCTTGTTTTGTCATATCCCAACAGAGTTGTAGTGCAGGGTGTCAAGCTGTCTTTATCATAGCCTAGCCAACGAAGCATTTTCAGTAGGAGGAGGTTAACTCTAGTTTCATTGTCGATGAAAATCCTCCAGACATCAATTATATTTATCTTTCTGGACACATATAAGGGTTTGATGTTCCCATTCATGATGGCGTCTTCATCCCTATCTCTGAAGGAGATAACAACATGACATTCTTCGGGACTAGTCTCCATCCGATAGACTTCGGTTGCTGCTACTTTAGCCTCGAACTCCTGGAGACTTAGTAAGGCTTCGATGAGTGCCTCCCTAAGATCTTCGGACTGACTTAATGCATCCAGGGTCGACAGTTTTTCTAGTACATAAGCCAGCTACTTTAGAATTTCATATTTCTGCTCTAAAGGTCGGTGCTTCCCAGCTTAGGGTTTCTCTTTCACAGACACTATAGGGGTTTCGGCTTTGGAAATGGATGGTTCGACCTCTACGACCAAGGCCGATGGTGCTGAGGTCCTTTCCATGTTTGGTCAAACTGGTTCACTTGCATTCCTTAGGTGATTTGGTCTTTGTTCTTCCTCTAATGGATACTCCAGGATAATTGGGCTTGAATTTCTTCTTATGGGGGAGGATGAGTATTCTGGTTCTTATTGTGTCCATCAGAGGGTTCTTTTGTGATTTTCTACAATGTTAACAGTTTGACTTATGGCGTAGCCGGGTATCTAACTCCTGCCATGATCATTCTTTCCAGAAAACCTCAGGCCTCTGTGGCCTCTTCCTCCATCTCTCTGGTTGGGCGTGGCGAATTCGGGTTCATGGCCATAGTCTTCATCCAAGAAGGGGTTCATCAAGTGAATGACATTAATGGAGTCAAAGATCATTTCTTGATCCGACACTATTTTTGTCTGATTGTCTCTTTATGATGGTGTCGTTTGGAAGGGTAGTGCTTGTTATATTGTTTGGAGAGGTGGCACTCGTTGTACTATGTGTGTTGGCATGAAGTTTTAAAGAATCAACACTGACTTTGGATATGGTGTTAGCTCATCTTATTGCTCTTTATTTCTGTCCTTCTGTCCTTTAGAGGACCTCAGGGATAAAGAGGATGGTTCTGTTGTATTAGGATCTTTTAGGGGCATGGTTGGTTGTTTTAACTATGCTTGGAGGATTTCATAGACTTAGTTGACGGTCTTTAGTGTCATCCAATTGTCAAACTTTTGCTTATTTTTATTAGAGACAGTTTTCCTTTCCTCTTCCTCTCTTGGTTCTGAGGTGGAAACATATGCCACTTGTGCTGGTGGTGGTCCCAACTTGACTTTACCAGAATCCACCATCTTTTGTAGAAGATCCTTGAAAATGAAACATTCCTGGATGGTATGTCCTAGTATCTATTGATAGGGACAATAATTTAGATGGTCTTCAAGACCCACTTCATCAGCTCGCTTTGGCTCCGGTAGTTGGAGCAAGTTGCAATTCATAGCAGCTATGAAATAGTCACGGACCTGGTCATCTCAGAATGAGTAAACTTTATTTCTTTTTCTTTGAATTGATTTATTTTATCACATATTCACTCATCTTAATGAGGTGGGGGTGTTTGTTGGAGTCTAGGGGGTCCTGCATGGTTCGATGGGGGCCTCTCAACTGGAGCTGGTGTCGGGGTGGCTTAAGCACGACAAAAGCCGCCCCAACTTTTCCCGTTATTTTCCTAGGGGTTGATGGGGCCACTCAAGACTTTAGATTATTCCTTTTCAAGGATTCTTCTATTCTTTGGGAAATGGAATAGAAATCTCTAAACCCACTTGTGTACTTCACCAGGATGAACGGTGTTTGTAATTCCTCCTAAAGGTTATCGATGCACATAGAGAGCATCTCATCTTGGGGAAGTGGCCGGTTCAGGGAATAGGTCAGGCCTTTCTATCTAGAAATGAAGGTTGAGACTCTTTCATTCTCTCGCTACTTACAGTTCATGAAATCACTGACCATCATCTTAGGCAGTGTTGAATTGAACTGGAATAGAAACTATCGCTGGAGGTCCTCCCACTTGTGATTGAGTTGGCTGGCAGGCTAGTACACCATACGAAAGCTGAGCCCTGTAGGTTTCGTAAGAATAACATAAGTTTTACTACTTCTTTCTACTCTATAGTTCCCATAATGGGGTCACAATAAGAGGTGTAGTGCATTAAATGTTTTTTCGGGTCTCTCGAGCCATTGAATACTAGGAATACAGGGTTTCTAAAATTTGAGAGTGGCGAAACATTTCTTACCCAATCAGGGTAGAGTTTTCACTCTGGTTGTATCGGAGCATGTAGCTCCTCTATGTCTTCTAGTAAACTTGTTAATTTCTTGAAGGTGTTCAAGATAATTTGATGCATATCCTTTCGGTATTAAGCTTGATCTGGTATGACAGTGGCCAAAACTAGTTGTGCGGGTGCTGTTGGAATTTGGGGTGGATATCCGATTGGGGGTATCCTATGTGGGTTTACTTGAATATATTCTGGTTGCCTTCCCAACAGGGGAAAGTCTTGATTTCCTTCCAAGGTCGGGTTTATGTAGGTTTTCGGTCTCGATGCCATATTGGATGGGCCTCTGAGCTTGTCTTCATTCACCGGGATGAGTGTATGTGGCAAGGGCACCCCTTATGGGAGCACCTTCTGACATTCTATAGGGGAAACACATCCAGTGAGATAGCTCCCTCAATGTAGCTTAGCATTAATTCCCCTGAGATCTTTCATGTCTTCCTCCTGCTTGGCGAACCTTTCCTTGAGAGTGAGGGATGCATTTCTAGGTTTAGGAGAAGGTGATTCATAGACAACCTTATATTTATTCTTCTCTGTGTTGGGGTTTCGCATTGGTGCTAATGTTGGATTAACTGAGGGGGTACCCCGATTTAGGATCTCTCTCTGGTTATGGGTATGCACACCATCAGGCTCAATGTGTGATACATCTATGAGGGAACCGTCTTCCTTAATGTCCTCTCCCTCTGAGTCATTTCCTGTGAGATTTGTGGGCTTAATGTTTATCATGAAAACTGAGTCATACCGCATTGGGGGTGGTGTACCTTGTTCCAAATGGTAGGAAGGATTTCCGCATCCTTTTTTATACTTTCTCCTTCCATTCTATAGTATTATTCAGGTTTCTTGGCGATTATTGACCCGAAGGGAGCACCGGTGTAACCTCATAATGCACCTTTGTCTTAGAGGGTGCGAACCATGAGAAGGGGTGTAATGAGTGACTCCTCTGTCTATTTTTCTTCCTAGATGGGGGAAGACAGAAATCCTTTGTGCGGGGATTTGATGTAAAAATTCCCCCAGTCCTGCGGGATGAGGCTGTTCTCGTTCTTCCGTTGGTGCATTACGACATGGATTTGTTGGTCTTATGGGGGAATTTTTATTTAAAAATTCCCAAAGCCCTGTGGAGTAGGGTTGTTCCTGCATCATGGTGGTAGATGCCACTATTTCCACATTTTCAATTTCACTTACTCTCATGTGTATGTCAGCCGAGTATGGAATTGGGCCTGCATGAAGTCTATGGTCTTTTGAAGACATGAGTGCAGTTTGTTGGTTGGCTTCCCTTAGGCGAGAAGCATGTTGTATGTTCTTGGTTGCCTGACTCAAAAGATTTTCGATGGCTTGATCCCTTCAGTACTAATTATTTTGAGACTTACTCTGGGCCAGTTTTTGTTTAATATCCCATATTTTTTGAGTAGGGGTTTCACTTGATTACTGCCTTTGGGTGATGACATTACAAGATTTCATTTCCAATGGGGCCTGCTGGATGGGACAAGTGGTGAAGTGTAGATCTCCATGTTCTCCCCATCCCCGAATGTGAACTCCAGTCAAGACTTTTCCAATGAGGCGATGCAACTTATGCAGTGCATGGAGGCAATCTAGTTCAAGGTTTTTTTTCTCCTTTCTGATTGTGGTTGTCGTGCGGATGGGAGGGATTCCAGGTCGATTAGACGGTGAATCTCCCCTATCGTATTGACATGGTCCACATACCCTTTGTAGGGTATGAATTTTTCTTTCAGATGGAAAAGTGTTACCCATATATTGAGGAGAATTTCATTTATGCATTCCCCAGACAACTTTCTCGATATGTTTAATTGAGAAGTGGTCGTAGGACAATACATCACTAGTATATTATCCTTAGCTAGTTGTCTTCTCACAAGCAACATATCCTGTTTTTGTTCTTCCAAAGGCTCCTCTACTTGATATTCCCAGCTTGACTTCTTCTTAATAATTTCATTCCAAGAAACTGGGATGGTGGGAGCCTTATTGATTTGTGAACAGTGTGGGGGTGGCTCAGAAGATGAGCATGGCCCCAGGACATCCTCTAGTTGAGAAAGGATATCACTTGTTATAGATGGAGTTCCCGATGTGTCTGACTCCATATTTCTGAGCGCCTCATCATAGGAGGGATTTCTCACATTTGTTCTGGCAAGGGGAGGACCTTCTATTGCGGGGAGGACCGTCGCAATTGGTGCTGCAATGGCGAGGGCTACTATTGAAACTTGATGCCCGACTACGAGAAATGTCTTTATGACGTATACCCTGGAAAGGACCTTTAGGGTGGGCTACAACGAGGGGAGGACTTTCTCGATGACTGTTGTGATGTAAATGGCTACTATCACAGTTTGATACTTGGCTGTATGGAGAATTTCTATAGTGTACATCCTAGGGAGGGCCTTCAAGATGTACTGCAATGAGGGGAGGACCTTCTCATTGCTTGATGTTACTATAGGGAGGTCCTTCATAGCAACTACCATTGTGGGGAGGGCCTTTGAAATGGATATCATCATGGCAAGGAATACCATCATGACTTGACGTCTGACTGCAGGGAGAAGAATATCTACAACGTATACATTGGGGAGGACCATCAAGGAAGATGACAGAAAGAGGAGTAACTTTTTGTTATCTAATCTTCAGGTTGAGGGGAGGGATACCCTAACGTGCATCAGGAGATAGGGTCTCGTGATCGATCATTCCTGGACCATGAAGTGAGCTCCCATGGGTGCTCTATGGAGGACCTTTAGATCTACTGGTAGAGACATTGTGGGGAGGGACTTCGCAACTGATACTGCCACTTCCATAATTTGGTAATAGACTGACAGGGTCTTGAGATTTCATTGATATATGTTTGAGGTCATCAAGAACCCCAGCTTCTAGCAGAGTAGTATCATGTATGAGCTCTCCATTTTCTGATTTCCTTTGGTGCATTTTATCTTTGAGCACTCTCTTGCAGTTAACAAGGGCCATCTGCTATTAGTAATTGCCTTCATATATGGGTCCCTATCTTGTTAGGTCCTGTGATGTTATCAGGAAATGCTGACAGATATCTTGAGTTTTGGAATGGATATATGCTACCCTGGAGTGGCCACCACATTGGACCGACATACCCCCAGTTGGAATGGGTATTTGTTCCTGATCTGGTTGTTCATGTATCGTGGGATATTTCCATCGACCCTTTTGGACTGGAGTAGGGATGCATGACTACTCTGGAGTGACTAGCTCATTTTGCGAGTGAGTCATTTCGTGTGAGGAAACCGGGTTGTGGGCCTGATTTATTGCCCTTTTCACCGATGAAATAATGTATTGGCATGTTTGGATGATATGGTCTGGGATCGATGTCTAATCTTCCATCATTTCCAGGATGTGATGAGACACATATTTGGCTGGAAATTGTATAAAGGCCCGTTCTGATATCAGATTAGGAGTTTGTGTCTGATCCAATCCTCCATGAGTTTCCAGTGGATACTGACAGTTCTGTACCAGGACAGAGGAACGATTCTACCACCGGTTTTCTTCTCTAGTTGCCATTGTATTTGACTGATGGACTTTATATTCACGAGTGGGGACTTTTATCTGCTCTCTTTCCACTGTATTTGTCTCATGGGATTTGTATGCATCTGCATGAATTTGAATCTGCTCATATTTTCTTGCCGCCCTATTTGGATGGTGGGATTGATACACATCAGTACGTATTTGTGTCTACATGTAGCCAGTTTATACCCTATTTAGATGGAAGGCTTGAAATTCATTAGTAGGTATTTGTGTTTGCGTATAGATGGTTGCCACCCTATTTGGATGACGGGATTGTTGTGCATCGGTAGATATCTGCATGTTCCTGTAGTTTGTCGGTCTGTATGCACGGTGGGACCAGCAAACACTAACAAAAACATGCATGTGCTCATATTGTGCCACCCTATTTCTGTGGTGGTCTTGAGTGGAGGGGTCAGAGTCATATGTCTGTCTGTTGAATTCCACCACATTAGTACGGTGGAGTTTCTCTTCAGGATCCAAGGTGATAGTGTGTTCCTGATTATATATTCCCTGCCCTTGGCAGACAGCTCGAGGGGCCCGGGTCTTCTGAACTTTAGCAGGTGCCCTCGACATAAGGTTCTCTTCAATGTAAGGAGGCTTGGTCATCTGGTGTCGGTGGTGACGTTCTCTGGCATGGGCTCGTGATTATGACCCCTATGTAGTTGAAATGATGTTTTTAGCATCGACTTCATTTGCCTCCCTAAGATAATAGAGGTACTCATTGTCACATTCCAGGGACAGGCTCCCAAAATGATTTGAGATGACAACTGGGGCCTCCTTTTATTGGGGTGTTGTTCGTAGTTGATGAGGCGGTTGAAGGACCTTTGAAGACTGGAGGGATTGTCTCACAGCCTTCAGCATGGGGAGAGTGCCATTTTGGTGGTACTCCTTGATCAGCATGTTGGATACCTAGCATTGAAGATGTTGGGTAGGCGAGGGGGTCCTGCTCTTTGTGGGGTCCCCGACCGCCTGCGGGGTTACTGGTGTGTGTGTCTACATCGGTCATCGGGATTTCATTTGGATCAAAGGTTTCTCTATGGGAACCTGTAAAATACATATATAACATGCAGATCACAAAACCTCGTCAAAGTAGCATTCTTTTAAACATATGTGTATCTAATGATTTAGCTTGGCCCCCTTCCCTCTTTTTTTCTGTTGTGGGGTGAAGGGGCTTGAGTGGGGTAGAACTGCCACCTTGGTTAAGGATTCATGTTGGGTTCACCATTTTTTTCCACCTCTGAGGTGGCGCGTTTCGCACATACTGAGGTGAACAAAATGGGTCAACATGCAATGTCCTTATGTGTCTATTATCATTAGGATAAAACCGCCACCTTGGTTAAGAATTCACATTGGGTTCGCCATTTTTATTCCACCTCTGAGGTGGCGCATTTCACGCGTACCAGGGTGATCAAAATGGGCCAACGTGCAATGTTCTTTTGTGTTTGTTATAATTGGGGTAGAACCGCCACCTTGGTTAAGGATTTAGGTTGGGTTCACCATTTTTTTTCCACCTACGAGGTGGCGTGTTTCGGGTGATGGTGAAATGGTCTGACGAGGATCATCACCTGTCCCTTTTTTCGGAGATGGTTTCTTGTCAAGTTCACTAATACTTTTGTTTCAACCCATTCTGTATCATTATCCTTTAAAATAAGGTTGGATTAACCCCACCGGGACTGGGAAATTCATGCCTTTCACATTGTGAAGGAGATTCCACAATCAGTCGGTCTCAGCAATTTATTGTGTGGGGTCAAGTACTTGTGAAATCGGTATTCCTCGGATATAACTTCCTCAGTTGGTCTCCAACGGGTTTATTGGTGGATCCAGAAACACCCAACAACCCTGGTATCCATGATTCATGGACATGATTTCCAAAGGCAGGCGCTCATTGATTGATGATTCATCCAACGACACTTGAGGAATCCATTGGTCCAGAGGATGGAAATCCAGGCTCACCGTACCCTTCTAGGGGAGGATTATTTACTGTTCCTTGACTCTATTATATATTTAAGTTGTGTTCATATGTTTTTGAATCCTTTGTTCATTCCCGAAGAGTGTGTCCACAAGCTACCCTTGGTTTGCAGGATCGTCGTAGGCATTCATATATTTGATGCTATGGAGGTACTGTTGACTTGAGCCATACAATAAGGCACTCTAGAGTTTATCATCATCCAGGGGAGACTGAAGGTGACATGATGTTTGGATCAAACTCATAAGATGGGTTTCCTACGTATCCTTGAGAGAGGAATCATAACCCACGTAGTTCAGAAAGGTTGGGGCTTACATGTGGAAGCTATCCATTTGGGGGACATGGTTGGGTGGACCCTTTATGGGAGGGAACCCTTTTAAGCTCAGGCCTTCAGGTATGCATCCTACATATCCTTCTTTGATCAGGAATCAGAGTTCTTGTAGTTCATAAAGGCTGGGGCTTACGCATGGAAGCTGCCCATTTGATAGTCCTGATCGGGTGAACCCTTTTGGATAGGCACACTTTTGAGCTCGGGCCTTCAAGTAGGCATCTTACGTATCTTTATTTGGTCAAGAATCAAGGTTCTCATTGTTCAGAAAGGTTGGGGCTTACGGATGGAAGCTTCCCATTTCATAGTTAGGATTGGGTGAACCCTTTTGGATGGGCACCCTTTTGAGCTCGGGCCTTCGAGTAGGTGTCCTATGTATCCTAGTTTTATTAGGAATCAAAGTTCTCATAGTTCAGAATGTGTGGATGTTGTGATATTCATAAACCTCTAAGCCCATGAAATTCATGCTCGGTGTGAGAAACAAGAGGATGCAAGAGATCCAACCAACCACATGCTTCCTCTCCTGCTAGTGGGAGAGGGCGAGCCTACATCGGAAGAGGTCGGGGCGACGGTGGGAAAGGGCACAGAGGGATGAACCTTTCCATGTGAAGTGACATCAAAGTTAATGTAGCTCAGCCTCGGAATATTGGGGACTTAATTCAATGGGAGGGCCCTGGAATACGTTCTAAGAAGGGGAGGAGTTTCATCCTCATCAAAAGGAAAAGTGAACATAAATTATTCGATTGATCACCAGTCCTCATTGAATGGAAAATCAAGTGATCACACTTAATCCCTAGAACAGGGAGGTTCACATCAGCTTCCTAGGGTTGGACTCCAGGTTACCATGGGAATGTAAACCCACAAGAATTCTCGAAGCCCAAACCATTGTGGGGAGAGCCTCAGTGACTCTGCTTACCATGGGTATGTAGACTCAAAGGGGTGCACTGATTCACCCGATGGTCTGATCATATGGGTTTGGTGGATTTGGAGGAGGCTTTGGCCTGATGTCAGAGGACTAGTTCATGGAGGGATTATGGAGGACTGGACGGTAATGGAGGGGTGAGGTTAGAATTGGAGGAAATAAAACCTGAAAATACCCCATTCTTTGTATAGATTTCTTATGCGGGAAGGGGGAGGCTCTTCATACCATAGTGGTATGCAGGCAGAGGGGTCGTCTGCATACCAATATGGTACACGGGCATGGGTATGGATGACCATGTACCATAGTGGTACGTGGCCCATCATGACACTTTGGGTTCCATCTATGTACTGATCCAGTACACGACATCAGGTTCAGTCCACATAGCAGTACACTACACAGAGCACCATATTGAAGGAGGGTTCAGGGGATCATCACTCACGAGGAGTTCATCCATGAAAATTATGTGGTTTTTGGTTTCACCATTTAGGTTCAAAGTTCTATTTTTATTATTAAGTTCCCCAATTTTATGGTTCACGACTGCATGTACCTACAGAGAGCATGGTTCGCAATTCGGGCTTCGTTGATGAATCAAGATTAAAGCCGGAATCTTCTCTGAGTTCTTAATTCCATCCTCTGAGTCCCCTTCAAGCTTTCTTCATTTGTCCCATCATACCCTCTCAATTCATTATGTTATCCTTTTATAGATCATTGGGGAAATATTATCTATGGGTATGCAGAACCATTTGTGGAGGACCATGAAGAGATTTCCTGACTGGTGAAAGACTCAGTCAACCGGGGTTTGCGAAGGCTATGGTTCACGATAATGGTTCACAGAACCCTATCAGTTCACCTTGTCCATGAACTGATGAGTTTGAGGGATGGTACATGGATGGTCTTTTCATGCACAATTCCTTTGGTGACACAGTTCTTTGGGTTCGTTAACCGTCACTCCACGGGCCAATTCCTCGTGGATTGTTCTGTGTACCTGGTGGTTTGCGATCTAGGCAATCCGTGAACTTTTCCCAGTGATGGTATGTGGGCCACTTAAAATTATTTGAAAACTTGAATTCATCCAAGTTTCTTCTGGAATTTTAAACTCATTTTGAATCCATTCACCTTGCTAGACTTGTAGGAATGCTTGATTCCTTCTGAAAAGTGATTATGGGAGCATTTTCTTCCCTTGATAAAATTTTTAGGACCCTACATACACCATTGAATGTCATACGGGTAAGGTGTGTGATTGTGAGATTTTCATGTGGTGGTTCAGAAAACATGGTTTGGATCATGATCTCGATGAGCTTGATCTTCTCCAATAAATGGTTTTCCTCATTCTTTAGTTGTTGAATCTCACTTTTAGTTTGGTCCCCTTGGAAGTTTAGATAAATGGGATTTATAGGGTATGATCCTACTGGTTGAGGCCATCACTTCTTTCAACCATGTCAATTGGACTTTATCATAACCCTTAACATAATAATTGTAATGATCACTATACAATGACTATATTATCAATAGTTGTGATGATTAATGGTCTTTTAAATCCAATTGACTATAACTGTCCAAAATAACCAAAGTAGTGCATGATTTTTCTATAACTAGATTACTTGATAATGTATTTACTCATTCAGAAAGGGAATTTCATTTATAAAAGTTTAGGTCATTATAGCTAGACTGATTCACCAAGGTATATTGACTTAAAGTGAATTGATTGATGAATTCCATTATGACTTAAAGAGTTATACCCATATAGTGTATGGTTTAGACTTCTGGAATGAGCCGAAGCAAGTTAGATTAGCTCGGGTATCACGTGGTACCTGGGGGATAATGTGGTTAATTGATAACTGTTTAAATTATGAAACATGTTTGATTTACTACCTTTCCTATTATTCATATGTACTTATAAATACACTGTCATTAGCCTAGATATTATTATATTCATTGTTGGCAGTGGCCTACTGAGTTTTACTCACACCCTATTTGGGCCGCCATGGGTACCTGAGCAAATTTCATGGTTTCGGGACAAGATAAGTGCAAAGGACCTATGATAAATGGGTGAGTTGTGATTTTTGGGATGGAGCATGGATGAGGGGACTGAACCATAAATTAATCCCCCTTTTTGGTATTTTTAGTGTCTTTATTTTGGATTTCCATTGATACATGACACTTCTATGATGTGGAATGTTTATTATAATGGTCTATGGGCACTTACCCAGTTTTGGGATTTGGTTATGTGATGCAGGGTTATTGATTATTATTACTTTAGTTATTGTTTATTTTGATTTTTATTATTTTCTTACTCTAGTAAAGAGGGTATAGTCTCCCAATGTATCTTATTAGAACCTCACTGCTAATCGGAAGCCTATAGAATATGGGGAGACATGCTTGAGTTCACGTAATTAATTGGCTTGGGGCACCGGTTTAGTGGCTCCTGGATTGGAAGAATACCTAACAAGAGCCAATTGAAGGGTGTACATTTGGTTGAAAGATTAAGGTATTTATAATGAAATATTTTCTATATTTTAATTTTATCATGAAAACTATCCAAAGGGGTTCATATGTCAGGAATCCCTAATCATAATGTGTTTATCAAAGGAGGTGACAAGGAGGGATTGTTCTACATTTTGTAAATTTCATACCAAAATGGAATGGGTTCCCTGCCACTTATTAGAGCTATCTTTATCATCTTTACTTGCCTATATCAAATCTCTATAACGAGAGATTCACGTGAGGTTATGAAAAAGGAAATGGGTGTCATGTAACATACTATATCCTATGCACTTTTTTCCAGAGAGTTGTATGGGGTCGTAGATGCAGAGGGCGGAGGAGCAGCAAGAACAGATCCTGTGAAGGTTTTCTGTGTGTTGTTACTTTTTTTAATTCATATAATGTTGTTTTCGGGAATTTTTTCATTGTGGCCTTATGGTTCTAATTTAAAGGAATTTTCAACCAGTTCACCTACAATGGGGTGCTCCAAAGGCTATTCAGAGCAGAGTTTTCACCTGGTCATTGCTATTTGGATTCAGACGTTTGAGAGGGTATGGTGTTACCATCGGTACCAGTCCCATGCATCCTTGCACAAGACAACTTATTGAGCAACGATGAGAAGGTCGATGTTGGTCTTAATATTTTTAAATCTAGTTAGGGTTTTTTCTTTGTAGTTTTGATTGAGTTGTTTTTTTCCTTGAACTGACTATGGAGGCTTGGTTGTTGTTTAAGTCATTGATGTCATGTAGGGTTCCCACTCATCCCTTAAAAGAGGGTTTATGATAATAATATGTCATGGGTTACACCAATTTTTTTAAAAGTTTCTCTTCTATGAGTTGATATTTTTAATGTATTATTGGGATAGAACTTTGGATTTCTTCTTAAAGATATCATCCATTTTAGAAGTTTTGTGGAAAACATGAGCGCTCATATAGGGAGGTGGATTTTCTACTTTCTATGAGACAACTAATTTATTTATTCTTCATTGATTTATTATTATCATAAAATGGTTTGAATATCAAGGGTTCTTGTGATAAAACATGTTTTTTTATAAATGAATTTATAATAAACTACTTTGTGAAAATAACGATTAAAGGGTTTATTTTTGTTAAATGATTTTAATGCAGTGTATTTGTTATTCTTGTATGGTGTGAGTTTGTGTATGAAAATGGTTTTAGTGAGATATATCTTGAAAATGTTTATACCATGGTAAAGTAGATAACATAGAGAGTGTGTGTTATGTTGAGTGATTGATATAAGGTTGCAACTCATTCCTTGCCTTGATGAAGTGTGGGGTTTGGAATTAAATGTGTGAATGGGTGATGACTTGGTTTACACAAGATAAATCTAGCTAATGATTTTCTAAAATATAATTAATTATTATATTTTATTCCATATAATGATTGATTTATTAGGATATAGAGAGTTTATAGGAATTGATAGTTTCTAGTGTTTTAGGAAAATGAGAATCTTTTTTAAAGAAGATTCTTAGAAAAGAAAACATGATTTTGAATAAGAATAAAATGAGGGTATGATTTTAGGGTGATTTCTTGGAAATGTGGATTTTGAGAAAATGGTTTTAATGTTATAGATTTTGATATTATAATTATGAAATTATTTTGATAATTCAAGGCTTTGGTTAAATCTTTTTTGATTTATCATTATTGGTTAGCATTTCATTTGGCTGATTTAATAATACATGGATATTTATTGGAGTCTCAAGGAAATCCTAATTATTTTATAATCACCCATACATGAACACTTTAGTGGGATGATAGACATGATTTTTCATGATATAGGTAAAGGAAAGGTCACATAATTTGTTAATGGAGAGCCATAGATCCACTTTGAAGATATGGTGTGAGGAGTGAATGGAGTTTGTGTCTTGGACTTGAGATACTTTTATTTATTAACTTTGACTCAACATGTGTCTTTTTAATCTCCTTTGAATGTTGTAAAGCATATTTTTGTTTTCACTATTGAATTTAAAATTTATAATAAAAGTGTTTTACATATCACATGCATTGTTACTCAATTTGGTTAAAGTATTTTAAGAAAAATCATTCCCTAAAGGTTTTTTTATCCCTTAGCACTAGTTTACAGCCTCTAGAGATTAGAGGAATGTGCTTGATTCCATGTGATGGTCTAGTTATGATCCCTAGATTCGGTTCTTTGGGCTAGGTTGTTACAACATTGGTGGTCCATAGTGTTTCTGGTGGCAGGGGTAATGTTAAAGAGCCACCAACTTACCACCAAACTCCTGGTAAACTACCTTTGGGATCTCGGTGGACTCTATTATATAGCCCACTAATGATCCACCAATTGCATAATACCCAAAAATCCTCTCAAAGTATTTTCTACTTATCCAACCAACTCTAAAAACTATTTTTAAATATCTCAAAGATATCAACCATAATCCCTATCTTAATTCAAAAGAAAAAAAATTCAAACTCACCTAGATCTTCCTCTACTAAAATCCATGTCATTCCCAATTCCACTAATCCCTAGTAATGAAGGGCATTACAAACTCCTCTCCCTAATTACTTCCATCCTAAAAATTAAAAAACACACATATGTCTTGGCCTATCCCAACCACTAATTCATCATTAACATACCCTATAGTATCCATAAACACTAACAACACTTTAACTATACAGCTCAAATCATCGAGAGCACTGCTCATCAGGGAGCACATCCTCTAATTACCAAGATTCACACTAATTTTTAATGATTTCTATCACATCACAAGCATTGTTTTTCCTCTATTATGTCCCTACCCACTCTCCCCGAACAATTATAATAATATAAGAACCCCTCTCCCATCAACCTCCATAATTTTTAGAATAGTTAACATGTTCACCCTCCACTCCTAAAATACTTTTATCAAATCAATTAACGAGATTATGTTTGTACCCACTATATGGATTCACTACTAAAAGTCAATTCCACCTAGTGGTGCTCCCCATAATAATATTCACTTATACAAGAATTAGAATGTTGTCCTCCTATGAAATCATAAATTCCTAAGATTGGCCCCAAGGCCTTTACATAGAGCAACCAATACTTATTCCTCAATCATAAAAATATCTTAAATTGGTCACAACACTCACAACAAACATGAAAATCAAAACCCTGAGGTCACTCTCAACCCAAATCTCAAAATTAAGAAAATCCAAATACAAATAAAATGATTTCACATTTTTGAAAATGATTAAAATTGTATTACACAAACCAAATTCCACTAGAGCTTTAAATACACCCTTGAAACCCAAGTTTTTCCTATCAAAACTAGAAGTCTCAGAATCAATGACCTTGTTGGTTTTTTTTCTAAATAAAGTATTAGTTTTCAAAAATTCATATTTTTTCCAAACCACTTTCTTATTTTACATTTTAAGTGAAATGAAATTATAAAAAAATCACTTATGACTTGTGTCCTCATGCATGTTTTCTATTTGAAAAATACTATTTTAAAAAATTCAAAATTTGTTTCCCTATGATGATTGATCAATCGCATCATATAGGAAACATCTCTAATTTAAATTAATTTAGTAGGCCTAATAATTTGTTTGATAAAATATCAAATAAATTGTTATCTTCTTTTAGTTAATATAGAATCTTTTGCAAGGTAGTATGTTAATCAATTCCAAGATTTGGCATGAGTATTATGCCCTAAACATGCCACTATCATGATGCATGAACCAATATAGAAATTGTTTCTGCATCAAAGCTAGTAAATCACTATGATAATTTGTCATTATATACCCAAAATTGTCAAACCATGCCCAACAAATATATACAGTGGCTACTTCCATCATAGGACATCCCCTAGAAACTTGATTTTCAACCAAAGACATGTTGTCCTGGCATACTCATGGGCTCCCATGTCCCTAAATCTGATCTCCTCCTCTAATTAACTCTTCCAAAACCAAAGGCATGCTATGATACCTTTTTGCAATGTCCCTACTTGGTTAACCATGTTTGTTCCTGATCCAAACATTCCATGTGACCTTAAGTGTACCACTCTATATATTGAAGGTTACCATCTAGTAGTGAGGGCTTAAAAAACCATGGAGAGACTATGCCCTCACGGATAAATTATATGGGTCAATCCAATATACCTAAATTTTGGCATGAACTATGTATTGGAAATACACAAACCTATAGAAATAAAACTAGAATCCAACAATGGTATCTGATGGTCTAGTATATAAAAGAGAATAACAATTTGAATGATACAAACATAAAAAGCACAAAAAATCCAAAATACACATCATAATGCATTAAAAATAAATAATCAATCTAGACTCATGGATGATAAATAAGATATAAAATAAGAAATCAATATACATTGGCCTTTTACCTAAATCAATAGATAATATCATACTGAATCATTAACCTCTATAATACTCTCCATATGGAGCCATATCTTTAGCCACAATATAATACTTGAACATACACAAGTCATGTAGGTTTACCCATGTATATGGAAACCCATTTTATGTATGTTGGTAGGGGTGATTCTAATGACTCGGTTGGATGAATGTGAAATTATATAGTGAGTTTCACTCAATCCACTTGAAATATATCCCATACACATAAACAATACCATCATACTTATGAACCACCATGATAGAGAAAACACACACCATTGAGGATACTCACATTTAAAACCAAATCCAAGCCTGAAGTAACCTACCTATTACCAAAATAAATCATATCCATATCCTACATTGGGATACCATAATGACACACTCACAATTTACTTTACACATTATTATCAAGAAGTCTCACCTCACATCCTTGTTGACTCTCATTGAATAGTCACACATGACCCATTGGTCACCTCACTACCCATAAATAACCAATACCCAAAAATATCAAGAGAAATAATTATTATATAAATAAAACAAACAATGAAAAATCAAACAAGGCCCAACCATCAATAATAATAATAAAATTACAATGAAAATGATATGGGCAGGCAAGGAGGGACCAATGAAATAAATAACATCTTAACAATAATCCCATTAAAAAATTAATGAGAAATAAAAGAATAAGGCCCATCCATATAAAATAATAGAGATCCCGTCTCTTATGTCTCTTATTCTATACCACATCTCATGTCACTATCCCTTGTCGGAACTATCTTCTAGATAGATCATATCAAAATCTATCCCATATTTTAGAAGTCATCATAGGGGATGGCTCCCACTGCATAATCATATAACATTATAACTACATAGTGATCTCGCAGATCTAACATCAAGAATCATTGAAACACCTCTTGTACCATAAAAATGGTATTACCATTTTATATCTTGGAGGTAGATAAACCCATTCCAAGGTAGGTACTGTCTCATTGACCAGTAGAGTTTCTATTCTCACCTAGATACTCACATGTCATCATAAAACGTCTAGTAACCAACAGAGATTAAAAATAGTAGAGGATGTATTCTCATAAATTAGTTTTATAATCATCCATATTCATGACCTAATAAATTAAATAAGCCATGATCTACCTAGATAGATCATGATCTATGAGGTTGTAACTAAAATCACCACCCATCCAGGTTGTATCATGATCAATGAGGTCGTCCTTAACATCGCCTCCATGATTGAGATCCTCCAATAACCCATCTTTGCTTATAGGTTATGTTCCCAATTGTTTTATTTCAATTTTGGATAATTATAATCACAACAAGAAGGAAACTCACTCCACTCTTATCGTGATATCCTAACCCAATTGATAATCATACCAATACTAGGTCAAACCCATGACATAACAATACTAACCCACAAGGTCGATGGTGAACTATCATACCCATCAACAATTAATACAAGATTCCTCCACACCAACCTGAGGTTTATCCCATAACTAGATTAATACCCATATGTGATTGTATATTAAGTCTCAAAGGGACACCTTGACATAGTTTAAAGTAGTCGGGGAACCTAACTGTCCAAGACTCTATCTCAATCCTATTAAGTAACTCTGTAATCCCATTTATAGATAGGTAACAAGGGTTTCACTAGACATCTCAACCACATATAACAATTCCATCATACAATTAATGGTTTCATATATTGTTTATAAGTTATCATTAATCATGAAACCATAGAACCATATAATTCAACCACTAATCAAGAGAGAAAACACAATCATGCATTCTTTGAAAACTAGGCATCTTCCACAAGAGGTCAACTGAACCAAACTATTTTTTAAAACACATTTTCTTATTTCTTTCCTAAAACCATGGATTGAATATCCATTTTTCAATCACTCATTTTCCATTTGAAATATTATTTCGAATCTATTCATTTCAAATATAATCACTTTTGAAATATCATTTCAAAATCGTCCATTTCATTTAAAATCTCATTTTAAAGGTCAAATCATTCTCTTTCCTTTGAAAATTAATTCAAAACATTCATTACATCAACAAAAAAAATCCATTTTAAAATTAAATCATTTAGTTTCATTTAAATTGACCATATAAGCTACACACATTTCCAATGTAAGCCATAAGAAGGTCTATCAATGCCCATTTAATTAGAGACCTAGAAAAAGGCCATTAATCCAAGATAAAGGATATTTTAGTGACTATTAATCCATCTCAAGGAAATCCTATTTTATAGTCATAAAATATGACACAATCATGTTGATCATATTTATAATAATCATAAAAACATAAAATAACCAGTAGGCAAGGCATCACAACCCACAATATCAAAATATTCAATGATTATGGGCCACATGCCTCATATTACATTCTATATATTTCACTATGTTTATAGTGTCCATCCTCAACTAAAAAAATGATCTTATCTCATCAAAAATTTCTATAATTTCATAATCCATTCATTTGATATCAAAATCACAAAACTGAGAAAACCCTTGGAAAACCTGCCCTGTAGTGGCATGATTTTGAAATCTTGAGCAACGAGGTCTAAATGCCTCATAATAAATCTAGGTTCCCCGATAAGAAAATGGATTAATTTATTATTCTGAATTATGAGCTAATTTTACCAATAATTAATGAAATCTAATGAATAATTAACAAATGCTAGAGAAATAGATAATCAGCTATTAAAGAATGTGCCTAATGTGCCACCGTGAATTCAAAAAAATTTATACTGTTATGATGGACTCAACCTCCCAATATATTGTTTCATGTTCACTGGATCAAGGTCCCCCACCTAGGTAGTCATTGAAATATGACCATCTCAAACCCTCCCTTTCTTATAACTCTATTCCCCCCAAATCTCGAAATTTCCTCTGGTTTCCTCCTCCACTGGATCACTGAATGGAACCCCGATGCTGACCTTTTTGGACTCTTCCTTCAATAATGCCTAAGAACTTATTAGATGGACCTTAGTGGCATGATTTGGAGTGGAAATTCATTCTCTAGGATTCTTCTAGAACTTTTTGCGCTCATGGTGTTTAGATCATATGGCTTGAATCTCTGAAATAAAAAATCATTCTACATCAATCTTGACTCCTCTGAAGACTTCATAAATCTCAGGCCTCCAACTAAACCTCACCACCATGAAAATTTGAACTACAAAGGGAAAGAACTTCTTAGATTTGGATCCTCTCAATGCTCTATTCTCTCCCGCATCCCTAGTTCTTCAGCAAGCTCCACCCTTATAACTTCAAATATGTACACTGCATTATTTCATGTGTAGGAAATCTCAGCTCTCTTATGTTCAGTCACTAAAGGTACTCAAGAAGATTATCAAGTGTTAGTGGATGAACCTTGGACTCCCCACACCTCGTCTTCTCCTTCTAGTAGAGTGTGCACCTGGTCTCATTCTAAAAAGATGACCGCCTATTCTAGTTGTCATGCCAAGAGGCTTCCTGTGCTTGGGGCATATCTGACCAGCTTGTTTTGGTTAAATTTAGATTGGGGAAGCCTAGGTTAAGGAAGAAACTTTGGAGGGGCCTTGAAGCCTTCAACCCAAAAGAACCGGCATGGCTAGTGGGTGGATATTTTAATACTATTATGGATGTGTCAGAGAAGAAGGATGGATTCTCGTTTCCTCGAAGCACTACTACAAATATGACCTTTATCAGTGCTAGAAAAGTCGATTAACAATGCTAAAAAAGCGTTGTTAATCAAGGTGAGGATAAAATGGGATCCCTTTTAGGAGTGCTTCAAAAAGCGCTGACAGAGGTCCCTTTTATCAGCGCTAAAAAAAGGGCTGATAAAATGGTCCTTTTATCAGTGCTTTTTTTAGAGCTGATAAAAGTTGAAAAAATATTAAAAAATATATTTTTGCAATTCTGGGGGGCCTCAACAGTGCTTGAAGCCCCCCCTTTAATAGTTCCCACCGCCATGGTAGCCCACACATGCCCCAGGCCAGCTCCACCCAGCCCCACCCCCCTTTAACAGTGCTAGGTAATTCCCCACACCTATGCGCGTGACCTGCTTCCCCCAGGATTCGAACTCGAGACCTCTTGCCTGCGCGCCTAAGCTTTTACCACTCCACCATATTTCTTTTCTTTTCATTTACAAATATATCTATTTATTTATATATATATTTATCCATATTTATATATACATATATTTAATTATATTAATATATATATATATCCATATATTAATATATATATATCAGTATATTAATATATATATATATATAAACATATATATATATATATATATAATCATATTAATATATACATATAGTTAATTATATTAATATATATATACATATATCCATATATTAATATATATTTATATATATATATATATAGTTATAACATTTTATCTGTATATTTATTTGTATATTAATATATATTTATAAGATTAGTTTTAAATACATTTATAAAATATGTTTTCTTGTTTGTGTTTTTATAAATAAATAAATACCTACATACATACATATATAACACACACACACACACAGATATAAATTATATGTATATCTGTAGGTATAATTATACATATTTATATATATTTACAAGTATTATATATTAATATGTATATACAAAAGTTCTAGAAATGGGGTCTCGAAAAACCTAACAAATCGCAGAGTCACTGAAAAAGACATAACTTCTTCTTCAGGTGTCCGTTTCAGCTCCGTGAATAGTAAAACTGAATCTCATGGAATGAACTACAATAACACAGGTGTTGGAGGATGAACAGAAACACATATCAGAAGTTATAACCATTTTAATAAAAATTTGATAGGGGTTCGGACACGAAATCTGAGTTTTGGAGGAATTTTGGTTGTTTTTTTAGGATTTTCGGGTCTTAGACATGATAAATACTACATATAAGTCAACCTTCTACGTAACTCTCTTCGCTGACTTTGATTTGATATGTGGTAGATCCCAAACGAACACCCAGAGTGAAAGTTATGGTTGTTTGAAGTTGGACTTTTTTTATGGAGTGCTATAACTGATATATCATTTGTTCCTCTGATCTTCTAATGGTTTTGACTAGACATGGTTGTCACTCGTTTCACGAGATTTGATTTGACTGGTCTCGAAGCTCAAATAGACAACCAGATCAGATGTTATTCCCATTTTAGTGAGTTGTTGGTTTCTTAGGTTTTTAGGAGATGCGAGAGTTGGAAAATTTCAAACGACAATAACTTCCGATCCGGGTGTCCATTTGGCTCCGCCACTTATCAAATCGATGATTACGAAAATTTACACACTCTGGTGATCACCAAAACCCCTTATAATGTTCTTTTATGTTCAAAAAAGACCAAAAACCCTCTGAATGATCATAAGTTTGGCTTCGGGGGTCCGTTTTTCCATAACTTCTGCTCCGGGTGTCCGTTTTGCCTCAACCACATATCATATCGAATCTTATGACCAGACCAACACTAAAGTGACCATTGTAACACCTTCATGTATTCTTCAAGGTACAAAAAGGTCCTTAATCCCTATAAATGACCATAATTTCTACTCCGGGGTATCCATTTTGGGTCTACGACTTATTAAATCGATATAAAACATATTTTAAAAAATATTTATTATATTTGTATCAATATAAATATACTTATAAATCAATATATTATTCTTTATGATTTTTTTTGAAATATAATCATTTATCAGTTCTAGGAAAATGCACGCTGATAAAACCCCCCTTTATCAGCGCTACTAAAAAAAGCACTGATAAAGGGGGGCCTTTATCAGAGCTAAAAAAGCACTAATAAAGGGTCACTTTTAACAGTGCTTTTTTAGCATTATAAAATTTCCCTTCATCAGAATTTTTTTAGGGATGATAAATCCCCCCTTTATTAGTGCTTTGTTAGCACTGATAAAGGGTTCACGCTTACCTTGCCCCATTTTGTGGTAGTGGAGGGATATGATGGAGTTCTCATCCTTCACAACTCAAAAAAGTCTTCTTGATCTGGGATTTGTGGGTGATAGGTACACATAGTGTAACAATAAAAGATGTGATAGGAGAACATGTTTCAGGGTGGATTATTGACTTGTCAGTCTCCAAACCACTTCTATCTTCCCAAATGCAGAGGCCATTCATCTGGTTCAAGCATTATCTGATCATTATCCTCTTATTATCAATAATAAGTCTAGATATGGAGATGGATAACATTTCTTATTCTCTAAATGGTGGACTCATCAGCCTAGCTATAGCACAGTAGTTCAGGAATCCTAGAATAGGCCAATTCAGGGAAGACTTTGGGATGGTTTTCACAAAAATTTGGGATGGCTAAAAAAAGGATTAGGAAATTGGGATAATTATCTTTCATCCGTTATCCAAAACATGGATACCATTAAAGCTGATATTGACCTCATGGAGCCAATCTTGAAGAGGCATGAGATGATGACATATTTTGCTCCCTTTCCCACAAAGAGTCAATTTTATGATATGTTACTTGAGAACGAGAGGTGTCAACGTGAAATATCTAGTGGATGGATCCTTCACAAGTGACCCAGAGGTGATTGGAGGTATGGTTATCTCTCATTTTAACTCTCTTCTCTACAATCCTAACCAGTGTATGCAGAATGGCTACCTTGGTGGTCAGGCAGACATCTCTAACTCCATATCGCATTTTATTTCACTGAATATCAATGCCATCTTAGAGATTATTCCAGATGAGAATGAGGTGTGGGACACTATTAATTCTCTTAACTAGGAAATTTCACTAGGACCAGATGGATTTTTAGGATCATTCTATATGAATTATTGATACATCATCAAGAACGATCTGATTGAATGCATTTAGGATATCTTTAATGGTCGTTCACAGCCCCGGGTTGCTTGTGCCACTACTATGGTTCCAATTCCCCGAGTGAAAGACCCCTCCTCTATTAAAAAATTCAGACCAATTAGCATGGTTAATTTTCCTTACAAAGTTTTATCATCCATCATCAATAGGAGACTTTCATAATATATCAAAAAATGGATTTTTGAAGAACATAGTGGTTTTATCAAAGCTAGATCCATTCAACGAGGCATGGGTATAGCTCATGAGATGATTGGTGATATCAATAAGAAGACGAGGGGATCCAATATTATTATTAAAATAGACATGGACAAGGAATATGAGATACATTAGTGGCACTTCATTCTCTGAGTGATGAGATATATGGGTTTCTCGGAATGGGTTATTGACTTTCTCTTTCACTATTACAGTTTTCCCTAGTTCAGCAAGGGGAAGGCAATGTGGTTTTTTAAAATATGTTAGGGGGATAAGACTGGGAGATCCATTATCTCTTACCATCTCCATCGTGGTTCAGGATTCCCTCTAAAGATACATTGCTTCCAAGATGTAGCTCGACACTATTCTTCCCTTCCACAATAGAGCTCACTTCAATAGGGTGTCACACCTCCTCTTTGCTAATGATACAGTCTTTTTTATCAATGGTCGCTGATCTTATGTCTGATAATTTAATAAAATCATGGAAGAATACTCTTGATGGAGTGGCCAAAACATCAACCAGGATAAAATATGCATGTTTTTTCCTTCCACGTGCCCAGATAGGTCAAGACAACGAATTGAATCCATGTTGGGAATCCATAAGAAGAGATTTCTTATAGACTACCTGGGTCCTCCTCTGGCCCTTGGAAGAGTCCAAATCAATCACTTTAAGGTGTGGTGGACAAAATCACTAATTGCATCACTAATTGGAAAATAGGTTCCTCTCATTTGGTGGGAGGATCACTCTTGTAAACTGTGTCTTGTACCATATTCCCATTCACATCCTACCTGTTCTCAAGATACCCAAGGCTATTCTCAAAGACATTGACAATATTTTATCAGCATTTATTTGGGACAACCATGGGGAGGGGAGATTCCACTGGGCCTCCTGGAAAAGGCTTGATAGACCAGTAGAGAAGGGAGGTATCAGCGTGAGAAATATAGCAGAGATGACACTACCTTCAAGGAAAACTGGATTGGGAGGTTATTGAAGGGAAGTGGGTGGTCTCTTTCGAGCAGGTTTATTACTATGAAATATAAAAATTTTGTGAGAACTTCAAGATGTCCTCCCTCCATATTATGAAATTTTCTCCAAATCCATATACAAATCCTTTAGCAGCACTCTTGGTGGATAATTGGGCATGGGGATATTAATTTTTGGGATTGAAATTGGGCAGGCGAGGTGTGGGGCTATCCAGGATGCTCCATGATAAATTTTTCTTTCAAGTAGGTCAGCCTTTATCCCTCATTCATCCATGTGATTTTGAACCCCATTCAGAAAAATATTTTTAATGATATCAGGATGGAGGATGTATCATATGAGCGTGTCTTCACAAGCTCAACATTTGGTATCTTTTCTTCTAAGGCCTAAAAAAACACGATTATTTCATCTCAAGATGAATATACATGGGGAGGTACTCTCTAGTGCAAGTTTATTCAGAATAAGTTTAATTTTCTGATTTTATTTGTAGAATTCTTAATCAGGAATTACGCAGTGATGTGGCGGTTAGAAATAAGGGGGTTTCCTTAGCTTCCATGTGCTCATGTTTCATGACCCATAAATAGGAAACTAGGATGCATTTATTTTAATTAAGTGGTCAAGTGAATAAGTTGTGGGAAACTTTTTGAGTGTTCACTAGTTTTTCTTTGCATGTTGAGTCTATTGATGAGTTTCTTCAACGTTGGTTCAGCGGGGTGGGAGGAAACAAAAAGGATAATATGGCTCAGTATATCATCCTAGTGACTAGTTTTTAGTGTATCTGGGAAGCAAGGAACAAGTTTCTCCCTTACCTTCACTCTGGTCCTCACTGTTGGGACATTGGGTGAGCTGGACTCCTCCCTCTCATGGATTTAAGATTAATGTTTATGGTTCTTGTAGTCATGGGGAAATTGGGGGGGGGGGGTCATGAATCCATTGGTTCGGTGATTTTTTCATTCAACGCTTTCTATGGAATTTGTGATTCGCTCAGGGCCCAAGCTAATTCTATTCTACACAGTTGTGATTTATGTCTCTCCAAGAATATTTCATTGGCTACAGTGGAGACTAACTTGAGGATCATTTTGATCTCCCTTGAAGGGCTCAATTTGTCTCCATGGAAAATCAAGTACTTGATCCACAAATGAAATTTCCTCATCACCAATGAGATTGAGATTCCTTACATGTGGCTCAAAGGTAATCGTATGACTGACTTTTTGGCTTCCATGGCCTCTCAGGAGTTCCCTCTCATGGAGTTCTCTAGCACAGGTTCCCTTCCCTCAAGGGGTGTTGATATCATTATTGGGGATGCTCTCGGTCTCCACTTTTATATCCCCCCCTTGATTTCTCTCCCTGTATGTTTCCATTTCTACTATTTATAAAATTTTATATTTTGTGTGAATGCTAATGAATAATTCACCAACATAATTACATTCACTGAAATAATATCTAATGTCATGCATTCCTTCTCTCTAAACTACCTTTATGAATGACACATGAAATACCCATCATCCCAAATGGATATCATCATGCATGAAATATGACATTGAATCCATAAGTGAAAATATCCATATTAGAGAAGGGGAGGGGAGATTGCCTAAAATCAATGACAAAAAACTACATAAACCACTCCTTGATTCAGGGGTGAGAGAGGGGAACTAAACGGGGGGAGGGGGGAGGCTGAATAAAATAACCTCCCTCCTAACCCCATATGCCTCAAAACACAAGGATCATGATGGTTAATTGAAAAACATACATATCCTTAAAAAAGATTCAAGATATAACCATCCTCCCAATGAACCCTCATTAGGATTTTAGTGGAAGAGGAAATGGTACAGTGCCATTACATGCCCACCAGACTTGAGGTGGGCTACCATAAAACTCTATATTGGATCTACTTTAGCCCACAAATGAGCCCAAAATTATATAACACCCAAATATACTCTCTAGTTTTTTCATCCAATCCTTTAGCATCTGAAAACTCCATTTAAATATCACAGACATCAACTATGATATGAATCTTGATCTGAATAAGAAATTTAAAATTCAACCAGATTTCACTCATCTAAAATATGGGTCTTTCCCAATACTGTTGAACCTCAATAACATGAGGTGTTACAATCATTAATAATATTCAAAAATGATAAACAACCTATGATACCAAATAAAGAGCCCCTTTAGGATCAAGAAACTCTAAAATGGGGTAGTGAATCAGTGTTTAATGATCTTTTAAAATTTATTTCCCCCATAATTGGTTGGAATATAAGGATTTTTCTCACTATAACACACAAATAAATTACTAAAACTAGGAAAAATAAACCCCATTAGTTTTTATAAGGTTTACTGTGCAATCTGAGTGACTAGGTTGTAATGTGTTGTGATTGGTATCCCAATTCACATAATCTTCCTCTTATTTTCAAGTTCAAATCAATAGGTAAAAGGGATAACCTTGTACCATTTTATGAGTATGTCTTTCTATAGTTTAAATACCTCCTAATTTTTCTCTTAATTAAATAAGATGAACATGATACCAAATCAATAATAAAATGATTCATCCATTAATGGCCCTCAATGATGAAATAATTATCTTCTTCTTCAACACTTCATGACCCAAATTACTTTTATTCTTCTTCTATTGTCTTTCTCACTTTCTACACTATTCTATTTTAAGTCCGTGATAATCACTATCATCACAATCGATATGCTCTCACATCCATGTTCTTCATTACTTTAGGCTGATCACCTAGATTCTTTATTTATCTCTAACTTCTTTTCCATCTTCTTCTTTTTCTTGGACCATCACATTTTGTTCCAATATGTAGTAGTTATCCTCCATTAATTAAAAAAATAGCATCCTATTAATGATAAAATAATGCTCCTCTATTGACTATACACAATCTCCAATAATTATTGGGTTTATTTATAGTATAAATAACCCCTTCTATAAATCATGACATAAATAATTATTGAAATCAAATAAAAAATCATGAAAAATCTCTAATATCAAAAAAATATAATTTTTCTAACATAATTCAATATTATAAATTTTTTTAAATGAAAAAATTAAAATTATGTAGCTCCTAATCAATATCACACAACCTTTGATATATTTAGTAAAATATTTTATAGATTATTGAATTTCTAATTCAATCTGATGTAACACTGTCTCATATATTTCAATATAATGTATCATTTAAAAATTATGGTTCACCCTCACATAATATTAAATCTCTATTATGAAACCTTTATAATTTTTCCTCTAATACAATGAAACATCAACTCACTATATCATATTCTTTGTAATTTTCATTTTAATATAAAATAATGGAAATTTAATAATACATAGCCTCTATAATTTGTAATTCAATATTACATAACTCGTTATGTCTACTAATCGACCTCATTCACAAACATTTTGGGCTTTTCTTATTCTTAAAATACCTATTAAACCTATTCTAAGTGCTCTTTATCAATCTAAATTCTATTTTAAAGTTTTCCATCATGTACATAAACATTTTGAGTATTTTTTTCCATAATTAATATGACTAAAAAGGTTGATATATATGAAAAAAATATAACATATGTGGTTATTTTTCATTAATCATTTAAACGATCTCCCTCAAATTTATATGGATTAAAAAAATTTATCATTCTTATCAACCGAGTGTCATTGAAACTTGAAAGAAATACAATTTATTAACCTAATTACTACTAAATAGTGGCATGTAGGGTTGAACCATACATATGGAATGATGTTTGTAATCTAAACAATGGAAAAAACAAACAAAACACAAACAGCAAACAATTGCAATAATGATTGAGTGAAAGTGAAAGGAAATGGATTCAAGATGTAGAAAGAAAGTGTGAAAATAGAGGGGAGAAGTTATTACAAGTTTAAGTCGTTGATGAAGTCAGGGAGGTCGGGTTATTCTAAATTGTATAAATGATTTTTTCTTACAGCAAAAAAATCACAGTTGCAGTGAAGCAATGAAAAAAGAGTTGAAGTTTCCTCACTACACCTGACTATCCAACTACGCTTAGTCACCTCTCTTAATGACTAGTTTATCACCAAGAACTTAGAAAATTCATGATTTTCATAAGGAAAAGACAAAAAATAACTTTATACAAATTTATTACTTTATTTAATGATTTTAAGGATAAAATTTCACTATTGTCACCTAACGGTACGTAAACTAAAAAAGAATATAAAAAATATTCAACTCATCTTTACCCAACTCCATTCAGAAATTTAACTACTCATGTTCAATACAACAACAATAAATATTTTCAAGAAATTAATCTCAGAAATAATAAATGACTAAATAAAGGTAAAAAGATTTAGAATGCTTCTCTGTTGAGCAATGTTCTCTCTCTAGTTCCGACTTCTTCTAAGTTTACACCTTCAAGAGCTGCACCTTGGTCTCTGTCATCTCTGCTCTTACTCTCACCCATGTGCTCCCGTCCATGAATGAATTTCCCTCGAATGTGCTGTGTTACACCTTTTGAAATGGAGTACATGTCGACTCTAGCTTTGTGACTCACAGGAAGTAGGTAGTACCACTGAGCATGAATCCCTAGTCTCTGTGATAAATGGTTGGATGTGATGCATTATCGTTGATGGGGAGTCATGTGTGGTCTTTGGATTTAGGGGAGGATTTTTTAGTACAAACTCAGGCCCCTCATTAGATTCCACCAAAGATGTTGGCTCACATATAAGCTTGGATGGGAAATTCCTCCTAGCACCCATGGGTTTTAGGATGAAACCCCAAAAGGACCGATGTGCTAGGTCTGGAAGACCTAGGGCTAGAGGAAATCGATCCTAAAAATAGTTTCCAAAAGGATCAACTGGCATCAATGAGAAACAAGGGCTCTTGATGATCTCCATGATGATGTGTCCCCTTTGATCGTTGCTTGAAACTTTGAGGCATTTTTCCACTACATTGCTGCCATACTTGTTACATGATAAAAGGAAAAAGTTACCTCTAAAATCCCTATGATGCCTGAAATAGCACCCTGAATTTCCAGAACACACTACACCACATGGTTTCCATAAAAATTTTCAGCTAGAATTGGAGAGTTCACTGTTATCTCGGCCATAAGGCGCGATTTGAATTCAAAGGATCTTTTCATGCATAACTACACCACACAACAACCAGTTTTGTTTGTCTCGACCTTAACACAGTTATTTGTTATCTTTTTTAAAATAAGCCTATTGATTTCTAGAGGAAAACGCTACAAGCAGTACTTTATCACATTATGATTATTATCATTCATTCATAGTAGGACACTGTCACAACTTAGAACTAACAAAACTAGGTCTACTTGGTTCTTCTTCGTCAGATGAGTGAGTAGTTTCTTCACATAATGAGTTCCATATGTGCCACAATAGATTGCAAAGAGATAATACTCTAATAGAACAATCTTCATTAAAATATGATCCCTTTATGCTTTAGAGTAGACCTCAACGAACTTCGGAAAAAGATAATTACCATATGCGTCCACCATGAGAACACCTAGAAAATCAACGATCTCCCAGAAAACCATGTCAATATCCTCCATGGTTATAAATTAGATATTCTCCTTCAAGAATATAAAACCAGAGTAATCCAATGATATAACTCAATATGTAGCACACCAGTTCGCCGCCTAGGGGTCTCCTCTGATAAGCCCTGACCCTAAGAAGATGGTTGTTATAGCAATGTGGTGCGAGGTCGAGGTGCACCAGTTTGACCGGTGACCTGAAGATCTTCTATTTCATGGCCTAAGCTCCAGAAGTCTCCATACAAAATTTCCACATAGGATAATGCATGTGCTAAGGCCTTCTTCTGAAATGCAGAAAGCATGCACAACCTTACATTGTCAGCGCTAACACCGCCATGACCAGAAGCATATGAGGGGGAAGATGATCTAATCTCTCGGCATCAATGCCAGATCCAAATTTCCACAGCTGGTGAGATAGCAGGGTAACCATCTTTCGCCACAGTGGCTGGATCATTTCTTGGTGTGAGGCCCCCGCCACCGGCCCTCCTTTCCATGGCTGGATCCTTTCTTGGAGCGACACCATATTTCACCATTGTGGTATGATCCATTCTTGGCATGAGGCCATCCCCACCACTGGACCTCCTTGCCATCGTATAGTTCTATGGAAAACCCTCTTGTCATGCCTACCCAAGTCAAAAAAAACTCTCACTGATTCATTCGGCTACCTCATCCTATTGGATCTCCCTCCAGCGTCGTCTTATCATTCACCGGTGCGGGATAGTGCGGTGATCGACGATTATCATCCGGTGGTGAGTTGCTCTGCCACATGCTTCGATTCCTACAAAGGTTTTGCATCTACTTCCATATCATACGACGCTGGTCCTAGGGATCGTTAGAGATCACAGTTCAAGGTGGAGTCAAACGATGGATGCTAGGATGGTCAGTTTCTGGATTCGATTCCTAATAGAGTTTACGGGGACACATTAATCATTTTAGGATTCATCTCTGATGACAACGACATTCCCTCAACCGTGTTTCATGCTCAAAACTATTCTCTAATATTTATACAAAGATAGATATCAGATGATAGTCCATTGAAAGATCTGTGTGGGAACATAGTATCTTTGTCCCTAGATTACTCTAGTTGTCAATTCTTATAAGCGAAGTTCCATCATATAACCATGGAGGGTATTGACATGGTTTTTAGGTAGATAGTTGATTATATAGGCGTCCTCATGGCAGACCCATATAGTAATTATCGTTTTTAAAAGTTCATTGAGGTGTGATCTGAAGCACAGAGGACTCGGATTCTAATGGAGATTGTTCTATTTAGGTATCATCTGTTTGCAATATGTTGTGACACATATGGAACTCATTCTGTGAAGAAACTGTTGGCTCACTTGATGACAAAGAACCAAGTAGACCAAGTTTTTTCAGTTCTAAATTATGGCAGTGTCATACTATCAATGGACGATAATGGTCATCATGTGATAAAGTACTACTTGTAGCGTTTCCCTCCAAAAAGCAATAGGTTTATTTTGATAAAGATAACAAATAATTGAGTTAAGGCCGCAATATAAAAAACTGGTTGTTGGGTGGTGCAATTATGCATGGAAATATCCTGGGTTTAATTCGAACCGAGCCTTGTGGCCGAGATAACAGCCAAGTATCTAATTCTAGCTAAAAATTGTTATAGAAACTATGTGGTGCAGCATGTTATGGACATTCAGGGTGCTCTTTAAGGCATAATAGGGATTTTTAGAGGTAACTTTGTCCCTTTATCATGAAAAAAATATGGCAGCAATGTAGTGGGAAAAATCCTCAAAGTGTAGAGCAACGATCAAAGGAGACAGATCATCATAGAGATCATCAATATTATGTGTTTCTTAATGATGTTGGTTGATACTTTTGGAAACTCTTGTCAGGATTGATTTCCTTTAGCCCTAGGCCTTACTGGACCAACACTTAAGCCCTTCTGGGGTACCATCCTAAAACTCATGGGTGCTAGGAGGAATTGTCCATCCAAGATTATATGTGAGTCACCACCCTTGGTGGAATCCAGTGTGGGACTTGGGTTTGTACCCAAAAATCCTTCCCTAAAATAAAAGACCGTAAAAGGCTCCCCTTCAATGATAATGCATTAGATCTAACCATCCTGCACAGCTGTTTTCTCATCACTAAGACTCACCACCTGACTACCGTTTATCATGAAGATTTTAGACACAAGGCACTATGGATTCACATTCCTCAAATGAGAAAATTCTTTCATTTTAAAATTGGCTTGGGGAATAATCCACCCTACATCACACTTGGGTTGCACTATAGCTCTAATACCACTTGTCATGATAAATTTCCTCTGGCCCTAGGTTTTTCAGGCCCAACACATAATCCCTTCTAGAGTTTCATCTTAAAACCCATGGGTGATGGGAGGAACTGATCATCCAAATTTATATGTGAGCCACCATCCTTAGTGAAATATGATGTAGGACTTGAGTTTGAGGGGAGGATAGAGTGATTCTGAAAACCAGACGGCTGAAACTTCTAAATCCATGGATTTTCATCTTGATCTTTTTATCAGATCCCATGATTCAAAATAGAACAAAATTTGGGGGAGAGAGCATTAGTGTGCAAAATGGTGTGAGGGAGAACCACATGAACTAATGATTCATGTGTGCGGGTCACTATTCATTGCCTTTAGCCTTCAGTGACTCAAGCAGAGACCTTCCAACAAAATGTGCTCCTCCCACATGTGTTTCGATGGGCCCACCTGCACTCTTGATTATCCATTCAAAATTCTCCTAGTTTTAGAGTTCTTTAGTCCCTATGAGCTCAGATTCTGATCCTTCACACAGATCCCCTTACGTGCGACATTACCTTTTAGTAGATTTTCGGCTACGTGGTTACCCTTATACGTCATCTCTAGAGTGAAATATTAACCTTCATACAACTCAGAACTTCAACCATAATGTAGGTGGTCATTGTGGGATACCTTTCCATAGTCTACCTTGTGAACTAATTGAAAACCTTGAACTGACCTAGTCTAATTTCAAGCCTGTGTTGTCCAGCCTAGTTCAATAGTCATACACTTCAAACTTTGAGCATTACTCGAATCTTTTCCAAGAATCTTCATCGTGACTCGGCAATGATTTTTTCAGCCACACAATTTAGACACAGCGTTCAACCTTCCCCAGATTCGATCCCTCAGTTGCAGCTGCCCTCTTCAGAGGTCCAAGACCTAGTTGAAACTCCTTAGACACCCTGTTCTTGACTACCGTTAGTTCTCACAGGCATTTGGTCAAGTAGGTGGTGTACATGCATCTTCAATATTAAAACGAACGCATCAAGGATGATCGATGTCCCCTCCTTCGTCAACAAACACCTGTAATCACAATAAAAAACCAGAGAACAAAAAATCCTTGATCCCGCATCATCAATCTTCATCTGTGCTGTCATCCTCACTAGTTTTGGTCTATCAGAACTGATTCAAGCCAATAGTGTTTGTCAAGCTTGGGATCGATCGACGCTCGAGTTTAGCACTTCAATCATCTTATTAAAATTTAATGTTCGAGTTTCCATATTTGAGTTCAACGGGCTGAAACCGAGGTTCCTTCTTCAGCAGGCATCATCCACAAGCCTCGATTCTCAGTCATCGGTATTTCGGGCTTCATTCGGCCTTGGTGTCTTAGAAATTCTATGATCCAATCAAACTAGCTTCAACATCACCATTCACCGATGCTATCCTTCTTCAAATCGATTCCCAGCTTCGACCTTTGGTTGTCCTCAATTTTCCTACAGTGCTCAGCAATTTCCGTCAGCTGTGGATCTTCTCTTGAATTTGGTTAGCATTCCTTGACAACAATTAGAGCTATTTTATGTTGGGATTCATCACATTTATTGATGGGAGAGGAAAAATATTAATGGAGAGATATATATCACCAATAATTGAGTATTTTCTCCCAACATTAATGGATATTTAATTCTCAGTATTAATGGATGGAATAATGGATGTTGACTGCATTAATTGGTGATTATGGACTAGGTGTCTATATAAAGAGGATGCAACAACATATTTGAAGGGGTGTGCTATCAAGATACAGCCGGAAAGGGAGACCCGGGAAGGGGTTTCCACATTTGCGGCAGCCCGTGTGACACAACGACGATGACACAATTATCTTGTATGTGTGGTGATGTTCTTGGTAGGGTGTTCAAGATGCATTCCACTAGGAGCAAGAAGGGGGTTTCCACGTCAGTGGTAGCATGTGCGACATGTCGACGTTTAACAGGCGCGGAGAAGCAACGATGCAATTGATGACCGAGGCCACATATCGAAAGTCTTCCCGATAGCGGTGATCAGGTGGTGTGTCCCGATTGAATATCAGTGGTACATCATGATGGTGAGATTATTCGAGTGTCGTAAGTTAGTGCAAGATTGACGCATGTTCAGGTGAAGATATATGAGGTAGTGAAATTTCGTTGATAGAAGGGTGATGTTTTTTCACAGATTGATCTTCCGATACATGGCGTCAACAAGATATTTATCAAATAGAAGGCAGAGGCGTATCTGGGTGTGGTTTTCACATGAGTTTTCTATGCTCTCTCATTTGCAATTCAAGTTCAGGAATTACTTGGATTCTTTGTATTCTCGGATTTATAGTGGATATTTTGGAATTGCCTCGTGGTTTTTCAATCCTCCGCATGGGAGTGTTTTTCCATGTAAAAAAATCATGTGTGTTGATTTATTTTATTCTGGTTATATCGCTTCCATATTTCGACAGGTTTCTCATACGATATTTTTGGCAAGTAACTTTTGGCCCGAAATCGGGATTCTCCCCAACCGTTTGGCACAGATGATTTGGACGGAAAATAAAAGAAATGAAGCAATGAGTTTTCATTTATATTATTTGGCAGATCTATGCTATTTTTTTAAAAAAATTCCTATATTATCGTTTTGTATAAATTTTATTTTATTCAATATTTTTTTAAATTAATATTTAAACAAATAATCTTCTTTATGATTATTAATAATAATTATATTTTTATGTGTATAACATTTTATTTAATGTGATTTATAAATAATTATTTTTATAACTTCAACATAATTTATAAGTAATAATAACAAATAATTATAAATAATTTTTATTAAATTAAATTAATAATATATATATATATATAATTTATATACATAATTTATTAATAATTTTGAATTAATAATTATTTTGAATTAATATTTATTATGAATCAGTATTTATTTTGAATTAATAATTTTCAGACAATAATTATTTTTAATTATTAATTTTAATTATTAATTATTTTGAATTAATATTTTTAAATTGATAGTTTTGATTATATTGAATTAATAATTTTGAATTAACAAATTATATAAGTAAATTATAAATAATTTTGATTATCTTGAATTAATAATTTTTATTGTGTGTGTATTAATAATTTTGATTATGTGTATAAATAATTTTGATTATGTGTATATAAATATTTGGTTCAATGTAATTTATAAATAATAATAACAAACAATTATAAATAATTTTCAAATAAATAAATATATGGATTTTGTAAATGATTTAAATGAATATACGAAATCAATTTTGTATAAATTTTTTTAAAAAAAATCTATTACCATATTTTTCGTTGTTTAATGTTTACTTGATTTTGGTGACATAAAATATAATAATTGATTAAAATCAAAATTACTGTTTATATAATTAACATGATATAAAAATAAAATAAAAAAATCATTGCTAATATATTTTTCAAAATTAAATGTTTATATAATTGACATGATATAAAAATAAAAGATACAATTTAAAATTATAATATTTTTTATTTGAAATAATTAAGTTTTGGAAAACTATATTTTTAAAAAATATTACCTGAACCAGCCTAGATCGATAATCATATAATTATTTCAAATTTAATTTTGTTATATATATATATATTTATATAATTATATAAATATATTTCTTAATATATATTTATTATTATATAAATATTTTAAAAAAATTATTTGTGTACTTATAATTAAATATTTATATATAAATTTATAAATATATATTTAGTATATTAATATATATATATATATATATAATGTTTTATAAATATATATATTTATGGAATCATGTTTATATAATTATATAAATATATATATATTTTAAAATAATTTTATTTATAATAAATATATATATTTAATTAAAAATCAAAGATACAATTTTAGATTATAATATTTTTTATTTGGAAAAATTGAATGTTAAAAAAACATATTTTTTAATAAGGTTTATTTTCATCATGTCATCAAAATATTTATTTTCTTTTCTTTTAAAAATTGTCACCAAACAAGATGAAGAGAAATTACAATCATTTTTTTTCTTTTACTAAATTTCACATCCAAACAAAATGAAGAAAAATCAAAATCTTTTCTTTTCTTTTCTTTTCTTTTCTTTTATAAATTAGGAAGTCATTTCTTTTATTTTACTAAAACATGACGAAACACAGTGTTAGAGATTCATTAACCAATTGACACATTTCCAATATTAATATTGAAAATTTTTATTTTCACCTTAAAATGATCAAAACACAAAATATCATCAAAAAAAATTATTTTACACCGAAGATGTGATAAGTGAGTATCAAAATAATACCACATAAAATTTTCCCACATTTAACGTATTTTTTGTCCTCATGTAATCATTTAGTGAAGTTTAGTGGAAGAAAAGTAATCTCAATAGTGAAAATTGAAACGAAACAAAGAATTGGTTTTCAAAAATATTTTTCTCTTGGATCCTCTCAAGTAGAAAATGTGATTATCCTCATAAAATTAAATGGTTTTAGTGAAAATTTGGTTTTTTATTTTATAAAAATGATTGAAATTTAAATTTTGAAAAATAAAATTAAACACTCTTTAATTTCCATCTAATTTAAACTTTAAAACTTATCATTAAAAAATCAAATTAATTAGACAAACTATTGGATTAGTATGATATAATAAATAGAAGCACATAATAAATATCATATCCAAGAGTAACTGAATAAATAACAAAGAGTTCAATCTATATTAATATTTTCATTCCATAGTCCATTTGAATGCATATCTTATGAGTTTAATAAAATCAAAAAACTCAAAGTCGTTGATAATTATAAGAAATACTCCCAAAATTTTACTGAAAGAAGATTGTTCCAAGGAGCAATAAATTGATATACCTAATTAAATCCATGAAGTAATAGAAATTAACCTACTTAATGTGGAAAAAATAGTCTTCATTCTACCAAAAAAACATTTATCTGCTAAAATGAAAATTTAAACTTGAGAAATCTTGAATTTTAAAAACATTTAAGGGAATATTGATGTGATGTGTTATCAATAAATTATAACTGGGCACATTTGAAGACTGGTCTTTCATAATTAAAACTCAAAATTGTTCTCAATGTTGAATCCTAAGGTAAGAGGAAAATTTAAAATAATGAAACTCAAAAAGATAAAAACAAAAGTTCAAAATCATGTTCAAGGGTTATAAGAAAACTCAAACAACATGTTTGCCATATTTTTAATATAGCTTTCAAAACATATTTAAAACTATATATGTCTTAACTTTGAGAATAAAATAAAGGTTTTTTTCAAATCAACTCGAGATAATAACATGTTTAGACAATCAATCAAGCATACATCAACACAGTAAAAGTTGGTTCCATCCTATCCCATTACTTTGTTGGTTTTGGGTATTGGAGGTGTTTTAGAGGAGGATTTAGGATGCTTTGTAGTGGTTGGAGGTGCATCAGAGCTGCAGTGGAAAATTCATGCTGTGAAAAGGGATACATTACATGAATTGGTGGTTCACATCTTGTGTAGCCGACTAGTTTCACGACTTGTATACGGATGAGGGGGAACTCATGAAACGGATTCACATCATGAAATTAATTCATGATGTGTAATTAATTCAGGTCTAGGTGACATGGATTTCATCAAAACTTATAATTTTTTTGGATTACGCATCATGAAAGGGTTACATAATGTGAAATTCTCAAGATCCAGGTTTTAAATAGGACTTTAGGATGAATGTATCCTCATTCGATTGTACCTATTTTCTTTCTCATTTTGAGCGAACCCTAAGCGGATCTTGAAGGATTTTCTTCTCCCTTCCTCCTTTGATTTGTTTGTTTCGGCGGATGCCTGTTGGCGATTGGTGGTAATCCCTTCTCTTCATATTGGTTGTTTTTCTTCCATTTTTATCTCAGGGAACCGCTTTAGTGTTGAATATTTGGTTTGTCTTGTGATTTGGGTTGTGTTTTTGATTACCCTTGATGCAGTTTAGGTAGATCTATGGGTTTTCTTGTAGTTGTGGTTTGCAGGCGTTTCTTCTTCTCCCTAAAGTGTGCAGCAGGTTGGCAAAGATTCTTTGAGGTAGGGAATCCATCATTTCTCACTTTTATGTATCATGTGGGAGAGGTTTCCTCTTATTTATCTGTAAGGGATGGTTTTCACTATCATAATCAAGATAAATTAATTGATTATTCTAAATTGAAGGAGAAAGAGGAATGATTTATATTCTTTTACAACTTTGACATTATTGTGATATTATGATTGTATAGGATGAATGCCCTATTAAAAATCATGGTTGTTGGGAGATTGTTTGCACTGATCTGACCTAAGTTTTGGAAGCCTTTCTAATATTTCAAGATTTTAAAAAGAGAAAAACTATATTAGATAGCATACAAGATACACAACACTGAGCTTATATTTTTCAAGTATTTACAAATTCAAATTATGGTGTGGATTAATTTTAAAATTTTCATTGGTTAATTTTATTTTAAAATAATCCAATTAAGTATTTTAAATGGATTTGATATTTTAATTTAGTATAAAAAAAGTTTCTATTTTAAAAGGGAAATTTTTCTGAAAAAACTTTTTTTCATTGCATTTTGCCAATTTAATTTTAAATTAAATTATGCCATTTGTTTTTTTTTTGAAAAAATGGATTCCATATTTCGAATCAGTGGGTCCAAATTTAGTAAATATGTCACTTTTATATTTCTTTAACATGAATATTAACCTTAGTAATTTTTGTTACCACAGTAAAGGGTAAATCGAGTAATTAATGTTTAAAAATAAAATGATAGGGACTGTAAAATTACCATAAAACTTGCTTAAATTTTATTGTATGATTATATCTCATCCATAATCATAAAAAGGTTGAATTTATGACCTCTTTATTCCACTTTGATGATATTAATACCTTCATAATATTTTATTTAAAGAAATATCAAACATGTCACACTCTTGTTTTTAATAAGTGTAATATTTTTAATATGGTGTTATCTAGAGGATATACTCTACTATAAATAGTATTTTAAAATGTAAAAGATTTATCTTCATCAATGTGATTTTTTTAATTTTTAGGGAATAAATGATTACCTTAAATGCTTTCACAACACTGATACATTAATTATTCAGTTATTGGAAAAATCAAATAAATGATATTAAGAATATTGAAATAAATATAATTTGAGATAAATAATGTGATCAATGAATTTTCTTGATGAAAAAGAAATTTTTTGGATATAATAATAGTTTTTTTAATTTTAGATGTTTTCTAGATATTATTAAATTCAAAGTAATGAATTTTTCTAAAAATTGATATAATGGATATTTTATAGTAAATAATATTTCATTAAATGATATAAAATTATAAAAAAAATATTAAATTTGAAAAATTGATTAGGATAAGTCTTAAAATATAAAATATGGTTTATTTATAGATTTTTGTTCATTTTATAGAAACTATATTAACCATTAAAGAGTAAAACTCCATGTTGTCACGATAAGAGTTAAAGAGGTTAAATAAGGGTGAAAACCAAAAGATAATGCTAGAAATAGAGTTAAAACTTATTTAATTTTTATTTAATGAGGTTATTTTGTAACACCCGAGACTTTTATGTTATATAAATCATCAAAGGAATCTTTTTCTACACAACACTTGCTTGGATTTCTTTACACGAAATCGTGGCCTTCCTCGATAGCTTGCATCATACGCAATACCGAGTTTCACTAAACAACGATATGCTATTAAAATATTATTAAAACTAGCCGTTATGAATAGTAATAACCACTTTTTGAAATTTTATAAATTTTATTTTTCAAAATGGACTTCATTTTTGGATTCGGAATATTGAAATAGCATAGGGTGAAATTTTGGTATTTTTCTAAAAACTTTCAATTTTTGATGAATAGTGAAACCACTAAGTGGTAGTTAAAAAAAACCGAATTTTTCATAAAACTTAATTTTACCACTTCTGTGAGTGGAATTTCGAAACTCCGAGAGACACGGTTAATATCAAGGACTAAAATTTGGTTCAATGAGATGAAAATAATTTTTTGGTGAATAGTAACTGTTTACTTTTTTTTTACCACGGTTAAAAGTAAATAGGTTAATTAAGGGTAAAGATGATATTATTATTACCCTAACACATGTCCTAATTATATTAGAAAAGTGTAATTCGACCAAAAACAAACTTAGGAATAAAATATGACCATTTAGGCCCACTTGGATTAGATTATGACATTTATTATTAATTTATTTAAAGAAGGGTTAAAATAGTTAAAATCAAAGTTTAATAAGTAAATAATTTTTAATATAAGGTTATACATAAGATAAATTCGACTATAAATATTAATTCGAAAGCTAAAAATATTTATTACATAATTATATTTTATTTTTAATTTTTATACATTAAATAATTTAATTTATTTATGACACAATGATGATGCAGTAATTATCTTATTAATGAAATATTGACATAATTGATGTTATAAACACAAAAATAAATGTAATTTGAGACTTTTTATGAATTACACTAATTTTATAGGTTAATATGACATGTTAGTATTTATTTAATTAACTTTTTTTGAACTAATAATTCTGTTATGATTTTCACAAAAAATCAATTACTAAACAGTGTCAAAATTGACATAAAATAGTTTTTAAAACAAATATTATATTATTAATTGTTATTTTATTCCTAAAAATATAAGGTTCGTCCAAATGAATTAGATAAGGTTATATATATTAATAATAAACAACTTGGGGTTCGTTTGGCTGCTTATAGAAAGTTTATTAACCTTATAGTATAAGAACACAAGAAGACACGGTAAAAGTAAACTTATTTAACTTAATGTTAAATCTAAATGATAAGGTTAAAATAGGAACCTAAACTTGTCTAAATTCTATTTTATGAGAGTATTTCTACCCATCCCCACCTTAGATTCAAAATATATCAATTTGGTTCTATTTAAAACCGAACTTGACTTTATAATAAAATAATATTTTTAGTTTTCCCAAAGGTGCCCCTCTCCTCCCTTATAAAAGGGCACCTCCTCCCCCTCTTCCTCACACCACTTTGAGCCTTCAAGCTCGGCCAACCCCTGACAATTCCTCCTCTCCACTTCCCTAGAGACATCCTAGAGGTCCTGGTATTCTTCAAAGACCAATTTTAGTGCCCTAAAAGAAGGTGTCAAAGAAGCACTTCAAAGAAGAGGTAATGTCTGTTACCGATTCTTTCATCTTTATTTCTTCTTCCACTTCTTATTATTTAGTTGTTTCATTATGAAGTAATAACATCAGTATCACTCATATACTGATATGTTATTATAAGTATGAAACAACCCTATTTCACCATCTATTCATCCTACGGAAAAAGAAATCATCGCGCGTGCGTACGTACGGAATACCGTCTCCACGCCGTGGTGTAATCTATTTTCCACCACCACCTTACTTGGATGGGTATAATGGTGTAAATAATGACAATATTTGACTATTATAAATTGATACTAATTCTGAAATAGTATACATACACTCCAATACAATTCCACGATCATAGGAACGATATCATCACTCATGTGTACGTACGAAATACCGTCTCCACGATGTGATGTGACTCGTTCTACATGATCTTCATTTCATAATGATTATATAAATGAATTGAATGAATTAATATGATATATATTACACTAATACCATTCTTGAAATTAGGTATCTATAACCTAAAGATAAGAATAAGAATATTTTCGACAAAACATGCATAAGAACAAAAAGTTATAAACACCCGAATAACAAGTAGCAATGAAATATTACTACTAAGAAGCTAAGAATATGACCATATATGATATCATAAAAATAAGTATGATTATTTAATAAGTCAATAACATTATTTAAATCATTATACAGGAGGTTCGGACACTTACGAAGCAAAACGGACCTAAGGTAAGGGAGATATCACAATCTCATTTTTATCCGAGATTGTTTATACTTTAGTATTTACTGGGGTGTATTTTATCATCCACATCCATGTTTCCTCAATATGTAATATTATTTCCATTCACCTACAAATTTTTAAATACCATTTTACCCTTCGGTGAGTTTTTAGTAAAAGATATGAATGGAATCTTTTGTCGTTTTTTTGTACGAGGTACTTTTTGACTTTTCCGAAAAAAGAACGAGAAGAATGTTTTTTTAACTTATACGTCATGAATGGATTTTTAAAACATTATTTCCAAGAAGCTTCCTTTGCATGTTTTCAAGTTTATTTTTAATAAACTTTGTTTAGTTTTAAATTGTAATACATGTTAAGAAAGGAAAATGTTTTTGAAGTAGAAAGGATATTTTCCTCAAGAATGGAGTTCAAGTGTTTTATCAAAATTATTTTCCATCTAAGATAATAAAGGGTTCTGTTTCTATCCCTATTATTAAATGGATTTGATTATGTTGTGATGGAAATATTTTTATGAATTTATTTATCTTATATTAATTGTTTTATGACGTCATGTTGTTTATGAATCCCATTTTTATTACATGGGTTATGCTATGATGTATGGTTTATGATTTTGTGGCACAAATAAGAATGGTATCATTATGAGATGGGTGGGACCTATATCTCCCTCCAATGCATTGGTTAAATATTTTATATCTCATGAGATAGACATGGATGGAACGGTAGGTTATACCGGTTCAGTGAAACAGGACTGAAACGAGGAGTGAACTCGGTTCAGAAAGGGACTTTGTCCACTAAGATAGTCTTGGCAATGAGCCTTGACTAATAAGAAATGATTCTCTATGATTATGTGTGTATGACAAAAAGTTTCATGTTTTAAGTTATGATTATTGTGATTGCATTTCACTACCATTATTTATCCCATGTTATGAAATTATGATCTCTTTTGCAGGTTAAGATTTCCAAAAGTTATGTGCTATGTATATGATGTGATTGATATTTCTTTTGTTTACCCTTACTGAGCATTTGAACTCACCCTTTTGTATTTTTTATTTCCCCAGGTCAGGAATAAGGTTATTAAGTAAGATATGAAAAAAGGTACTATAGATATGATGAAATAAATGGGAGACAGTGTAGACGCTTTATGAACCAGTTGTTTATGTTTCCCAGTTTCTAAAGACACTATACCTATACGGTCCTTTCGTGGTTTTGTTATATGTTGTAATAAGTATGATTCAATTTTGAATTATTAACAATGTATGTAAAGTATGGGTCGTTATATATTTCGAGACATAATCATCTTATATTATAAATAAATAACTTTGGAGAAATTTGGAATTAAATATTAATTTATTATTTTGAGAAATTCTAAGTGCTCATCTCCTCTCTTATAAAAGGGAACCTCTTATTATCAATTATTCACACTTAATAAACCATTAATTTCATCCAATAACTAACCAAATCCATTTATATAATCCATCCCCACATTTTGGAGGTCTTTTTTTTGGAATAATACCAATTTAAAGGCCTTAAGGTGTCAAGAAAAGGAAGTTTTTCAAAGAAAATGTATTGTTTTTATCTGCATGTTTTAGTTGTGTTTCTTATTCCACATCCCTACAACCTTATTAAGCCATTATAAAATAATAAATCTAGTATAATCCATATACTTATATATTATTATTTTAGTATCATAACCTATATCTATCTCCCCTTCCATCAAATGGGAAAAGTATTCATCGTTTGTGTGTATGGCGGAATACCGCCTTACGAACCGATTTAATTCATTTTCCATAACCATATCCCAATATTGGTTATAATGATGGAATTAATGTTTATATATTACATATTTATCATTATAAAAATATAATATATCATTTACATTCTTACCTTTCCATGTATAGAAAAATGATAACGTCGTTCGTGCATACGTGTCGACTACCACCTCCAAAGAGTGATGTGATTTGTTTTTCATCACCACATCTCATGGATAATATATATAAGTATATTTAAAGAATTAACATTATTAACATGATATTATTATCATTCTTGAATGATAAAATAATACTTACCATCTTTCCCTAATGATTGTTGAATAATGGAAACGTTACCATGTGTACATACGACCTACCGTCTTTATGATTGTAACATAGTTATTTATTCATAACCATATGTAATGGTTGAATTTAAAAGTATAATTTATGTATAAAAATGATAATTATGTCATGATTATTATTTTTTATATGATGTAATCATAAGATCTTTGACCATAGTCATCCGATCGAAGTCATTTTGGACCTAAGTACCGAATATCATCAAAACATACAACATGAACTTATGAGATTAATTAATTGTATATAACATGGTAATAAGTGATATAAAATTAATAGTAAAATTAAAAAAAAGGTTATAAATAAAGTATAAAATTAACATAATTTTATTATTCAAGAGGACAAAGAACATGTGAAACATTTCAGACTCGAGGTAAGGGACTTTCTTTTAAAACCCATCTTTTAAATTTTGTCTCAAAACTCTCTTTTTCTTCCATATACAAATGATTGTTTTCTAAAAATGTTTTAAATATGGTTTTTACTATTCTATTATGATTTATTAAATTCATTTTCCCATGTTTAAGTTTTTACAAAATAGTTTGAAAGGAATTTTTTTCATTTTCCAAAAGAGGTACTTTTTGACATTTCTGATAAAAATACAAAAGAAATGTTTTCTATAAATTATATGGAATGAAGAACTTTTTCTTCCTTCATGAATAATATTTTCTTTGATGTTTTCTTTAAAATATAACATGTTAATTTTCAAATAATTTCTTTTCCTTTATGTGTTCACAGTTTTCTTTTAAAATAAGTTATTTTTCTCATGGAATGTTTTTATGATGTGAGCATTCATGTTTTATGATTATCTTATAGTTCTTGGGTATTGTTTATGATAATGGGTGGTTTGTTATAAAAAAAATTGGTGGATTCTTTCTATCCCTATAATTCATTGGATATATTGATGTTGTAAGTTGATAGTGATTGTTATTCCAAATGTAACTGTGATGGTTACTCCAAGTATAACCACCCAGGTTATTTTAAGTATAACTGTGAGGGTTATTTCATGTGTATCCATGAGGGCTACTCCATATGTAACAATTATAAAAAAATTATTCCCCAAGTTACCTTTATTATATATTTATTATTTCTATGTGTTTAGAAAAAGTATAATGTTTTCATAAGGTAAGTTATTAGGTTTATGTCCAAGGGAATGTGTATGTTACTTTTTAAGGATAAAAAGTATAATTTTTTGAGAATTCTTTCATGATTTTATCATGTTTTCAAAGAAACCTTTATGGGTTTTATTTTTTCCTTTAAGATTTATTATTACTTTTTTTATGGAAACTTGTTGGAAAAAAAGATGATTTATTAAGTAAATGTTTATTTTGAGCACAAAGTTTATTTGAAAAAGACAATTTTTTGTAAGTATCATAGACTAATGGTTTCTTTATTTCTTTTTATGTACCTTTCTGAGATTTTTGTTCTCATACCAAGTTTTAAATTTTTTTCATAGGGTTGAAGGATGAGTAAGGCAAAAGAAGAGTTCAAGTTGAAATTTGTGAAGATTTTTCATGAAAATAAATCATGTTTTGTTTTAAAAATGTTATATGGTGAGAAAATGGATACTAATATAAAGATTCCACATTGTTTTATATGGTTTTATTATGTATTAGTTATTAAATAATTATCTAAAACTCTGAACTTGAAAAGATCCTTATATATAATAGAATTAATTGTTGACTTAAAACACAAGAATATGTAATGTTTAAGTTTGAGTCCTTACAGCTGATATTAAAGGAGGGTTTAGAAAAATTCAGAGATTCTAAATTTTTGTTAATCATATGTTAATAATCTTGGTATATTATTTTAGTAAATTCACTATTTTGTAACATTTTTAGATTGAGGAAAATCAGTTACAAATGGAAGGAGGAGGATCCCAAGAAACATTTTTATCGCTTCCTGATGACTTGCTTGAAATAATTATTACAAAGTCATGTCTTTATGGTTTTGAAACTTTTTATAACACAAAACCATCATCCAAATAGTTTTATAAAATATCAATCACATCCTCGATACCTTGATACCACCATGGTTCATGGGTTGTTTTTAATCAAATGTTAATTTCCCAATTTTTTCTTCTTTCCCAAAAAGGTAAATATCATCAAGGTATTTTCAAATATTTTACCCTGTCATAGAAATTTAAATCATATTATGATTTTAATATAGCTTCCAAGGAAGTATAACCTCATATATCCAATTTATATTTGGTTTTAACTTATGGTCTTATGGTTTATACTTATGGTATTTAAAAGTAACCTTGATTGAAAGTTTCAAAAAAAAAACTCAGTCCAAATGTTTTATAAAAAATCAAGTTTTGTTATATGTTTTTAAATTATATGTCATAAAAAAATATCCTTGAAAGATATTTCTCTACCAACATATATACAACAAAAATTTTACAAGGTGAATTTAAACAAAGTAAGGGACATTGAAGAAGCTCTAAAAAATTATTGTGATGTGTTGGCCTTCTATCTATGTGAACAAAACGACAATGAAATTAGCTGGAAACCATGATAAAATTACGAACTTATATTATCTTGGAATAATTTTATTTAAATCATAGGGAACTAAAATTTCAAATGTCAAGATATAAATGACTTTATGAAGAAATATGTCAAGGTAATTATGGGTTATTATATTTTGGGATGAAAAATGAAAAGTTTTTTATAACCTTTGAGTTCAAAAAATTCACTTTAAATATGAATATATTAGAGTTAGTTTTGAGGATGTTTATTATATTTCTGAGAATGTTATAAGAATTATATAGTTTTAGAAGAAGAATTACCACAGACCGGGTGAAAATCCATCACATCCATCAAGGCCATAGAGATTGAACCCACAACAGAAGGGATACAAGGGTTCATCTCTTACCATTAGCCCACATGGTGTCTTGGTTAATGTGAAATTGTTTTACTTTATTTAAACTATCCGATGAATAAATGTTAAGTTCATTTTGATAACAAATGTTTTATCAAATAGATAACCATGGAATTGAAAAATGATTTTTTGATTAAGTGATTAATGTTATTTTAGAAGATTTTAATTATTTTGGGAACCCTATATTATTAAGGTAAACAAAATAATATGAGATTTAATTTTAGGAAAAAAGGTTTAATTATATTTTGGAATAATACATGATTTTATTGTGGATTTATGGTGATTCAGGTTATTTATGGAAATGGTTAGCATATTTTGGAGATTATATGATTTAGAGAAATTAAATTTTTGGTATGAGGTATTAAGAGTGATTGATGTTATTTAAAGACAAATGTTATGTGATCAAATCCTTTTGATTTTTGGTTTTCAATCTTATTTTGGAATATTTTGATGAATTTTAAGGATAGTTATTTGTTCAATGATATATGATAAACTGTACGATTTAATTTTGAAGATTAAAAGTAGTTTTTCTTAATTTTAAGGTTTATTCATTTTGAAAATTATCTTATCTTGTGAAAACCATTTTGTTTTTGGTTAATGACTAAATACAGGAGGAATAGATAGTTATTTATTTTGTGGGTTTTTATGATCTTTAGAATTTGATTCTAATGCTTCTGGAAAGAAAAATTCATCTTGAATACTCATCATTTGGAGAAAAAGATGAAATTGTGGTGGAAATTAATTAAAGGATGAAATTATACTTTTCAAGTAAGTATATTTCCTTATATTATTATTCCTGGTAGTAAAAGAATTCAGAAAATTTAGGAAAATTATTTTGAAAAAAAAACTTTATTTATTTACTTTTCTTAACGATAAATCAATGACCTTTTAACCCATCACATATTTACGGTTTTGTAATGGTTGAATTTCTTATGACCATGTTTTCAATCACTTTCTATAAGTATTTGAATGTTAGTTTTCTATTCTATGTATATGTTTTGAATTCCCCCTTATGTTCTCCTATATGGAAACCCAGTATTTGTTACTAGAAATGACCTTTGTGCTTTCCTTTTCTCTCATTTCAAGAGGATGATTTATTAATCCTTTTTATTATGTGGGATTTTAAGAAAGATATTTTGAAAAGTATAAACCTTAGTTATCGGGCCTATGTTTAAATCGTGAGTATATAATTTCTTAAATGTGGGGGGGGGGGGGTAATGTAACATTTTGAGATTTTAAAAAGGGAAAACTATGTTCTATAGCATAAAAGATATGAAACACTATGTTTAAACGAATAAAGAAATACTATTATTTAAATGTAACCGTTATAACCTAGTTTTTAAGTTGGCGGGTATGAATAAGAATAACTTATTTATGAAATAAATATAAATTTACTACTCAATATAAATGAATTTAATAATTTTTAGGAAATAATATCTTAATTTTTATTAAAGTCATTTTATTCTTCGAAAATATATTTTCTTCAAAAATTATTTTTATTGACTTTTATGTACAAATAATATAATTAATTTTTGAAACTTTTAAAAAAATTATTTGAAAAAAATAAATTCATTTTTGAAATCATCCTATCAAATTTATCCTATAGATAAATTTTTATAATTATCTGAAAAGTTTGGTTTTTCAATATACATATTTTTATTAGAAATTATATTTTTTAATTATTTACAACTTCAAATTTTGTTTTGGATTAGTTTTAAAATTTTCATTAGTTTATTTTGATTTAAAATAATCCAATTATGTTTTTTAAAATGGATTTTATACTTGAGTTTAGTATAAAAAATTTTATATTTTAAAAGGGAATTTTTTCTAAAAAACCATTTTTCGTTGCGTTTTTTCAATTTAATTTTAAAGTAAAATTTTCCAATTCTGAGTTTTGAATTTTGAAAAAATGGATTCCATATTAATAATTAGTGGGTGAAAATTTATTAAATATGTATTTTTTATTTTGGGTCAATATGAATAGTAACCTTTAAATTTTTTGTTACCATGGTAAAGGGTAAATCGAGTAATTAAAGGTTAAAAATAAAATGATAAGCACTATAAAATTACAATAACACTTGATAAAATTTTATTTGATGATTATATCTCATAAATTATCATCAAAAGGTACGATTTATGACCGTTTTATTCCACTTGGATGAGATTGAGACCTTTATAATATTTTATTTAAAGAAATGTCCAACATGTCACACTCTTATTTTTAATATGGTGTTATATAGGAGATATATTCAACTATAAATAGTATTTTTAAATATAAAATATTTATCTTCATCATATTAATTTATTTTTAATTTTTATAGAAGAAATTATTAAATTAAATTCTTACATTCCGCTGATATAATAATTATTCAATTATTGAAAAAAATAAAAAAAATGATGTTAAAAATATTAAAATAAATATAATTTGAGATAAATAATATGATAAATTAATTTTCTAGATGACCATGAAATATTAGGGATATAATAAAATAATTGGTTTGAATTTTAAATCTTGTATTAATATTATTAAATTCAAAGTAATAAATAGTTCTAAAAATTGTTATTATGGATATTAAATAGTAAATAATATTTTATTAAATGATATTAAATTCCTAAAATTCTTAAATTTGTCCAAGTTATTATGATAGGGTTTAAAATATCAACCATGGTCCATTTATAGACCATTTGTCATTTTATAGTAACTATATTAACCCTCAAAGAGTAAAAACCCATGTTGTTAAGGTAAGAGTTAAAGAGGTTAAATAATGGGATTTAGATCCATAATCATCTTATATTTTATATTAATCACTTTGGAGACATTTTGAATTAAATATTAATTTATATTAATTAATTATTTTGAGAAATTTCAATAGTGCCCCTTCCCTCTCTTATAAAAGGGTACATCTTATTATCATTTATTCACACTTAAAATCCATTTGGTTCGGATAATAGCTGGACAAATAACTTCCTATAATCCATACCCACATTTTATAAGTCTTTTTTAGGCGTAATTCAAATTTTATAGGTCTTATGGTGTTAAGAAAAGGAACTTTTCCAAAGAAAAGGTATAGTTTTTATCTTTATGTTTTAGTTTTGTTTCTTATTCCATATATCTCAAACCTTATTCAACCATGATAAAATAATCAATTTATTATCCTCTATATACTGAGATGTAATTATGTTAGTTTCATGACCTATATCCATTTACTCTTCCATCAAATTAGAAAATAATTCATCATCTTTGTGTATGGAGGACTACCATCTCGCGAACTGCTGTAATTCATTTTCCATCACCATATTTCAAGAATGGTTATAATTATGGAATTAATATTTATATATGAAATATTTATCATTATAAAAATATAATATATTATTTAAATTCTTACCTTTCTATATATAGAAAAATGACAACATCGTTCTTACGTACGTGTGGACTACCACCTCCACGAAGTGATGTTATTTATTTTTCATCACCACATATCATGGATTATATATATAAGTATATTTAAATAATTAATATTATATATATAATATTATTATCATTCTATAAATATAAAATATTGTTTACCTTTTTTTATAATGATCATTGAAAAATGGAAACATTACTCATGCGTATGGATGACCTACTATCTCCATGATTATAACATAGTTCATTTTTCATAACCATATTTAATTGTTGAATTTAAAAGTATAATTGTTTTATAAAAATGAAAATTATTTCATGATTATTACCCTGAAGATTATGGAATCATAACCTCTTTGACTATAGTCAGCTGACCAAAGTCATTTTGGACTTAAGTACTGAATATCTTCAAAACATCTGATTTGAACTAAAATGATAAAGTAATTGTATATAATATGGTAATAAGTGATATAAAATGAATATTAAATTTGAAAAAATGTTCTTAAGAAATTATAAAATTAAGATACGTTATTTATTCAGGAAGACAAATAACATATATGACGTTTCAGGCTCGAGGTAAGGGACTTTATTTTAAAAATTATCTTTTAAAGTTTCCATTAGAAATCTCCTTTTCTTCCATATACATATGCTTGTTTTATAAAAATGTTTTAAAGATGTATTTTACTATTATACTATGATTTTTTAAAGTCATTTTCCATATGTTTACTTTTTATAAAAAATTATTTGAAAGGAATCATTTTTTTGTTTTCCAAATGAGTTACTTTGTGAATTTTTCAACAAAAATAAAAAAGGAATGTTTTTAACTTATACAACATGAGTGAATTTTTACACCTTAATGACTAATATTCTCTTTGAATTTTCATTTACAATCTTACATGGTAATTTTATAGTAAAAAATTTTCCTTTTTCTGTGTGTGATTCTCTTTTTAAATAAGTTATTTTTCTCATGGAATGTTTCTATAATTCAAGCATTTATGTTTTATGATTATGTTATGGTTCTTGGGAATTGGTTATGATAACTGGTGTTTCTGTTATAAACCAAATTTGGGTGGGTCCATTTTATACCTCCAATGTATTTGGTATGATTATGATTGAATTTGACTGTGATGGTTATTCCAAATATAACTATGATGGTTACTCCAAGTATAACCATGAGGGTTATTTTAAGTATAACTATGAGGGTTTTTTCATGTGTAGTAATGAGGGTTAATCCATATTTAAGTATGATAAAAAATTATTCCCCAATTTATCTTTATGATTTATTTATACTTGATATGTGTTTACAGAAATCTCATTGTAATGACCCAAACTTTTATCAATGAAAATTCCTATTGATCTAATTAAAAGTCTTATTATGTAAAATGGTTTTATAACATATGAAATTATTTGGTTTTATGATTTTGGATTTTAAAATACCATTATTAATTGTTAATGTTGCTAATATAGGTGTTGAACAGTGATCACATGATTAGTATAAATACAGGGCTTTAACAAATCCAATTTACTCATACAAAGGAAGTGATGACCTCATCTAGTAGAATTGCTCTGTACGAAGCCCATTTGTCAGAGCTCAGAAAGGAGATAGCATCACTAGGCTTAGATATTGACCAATCCTAATCTAAGCTTTAACATTTTAAGCTAGAACGGAACCACCTATGGGAGAAGTGAAAGTTGATAAATATTACCACCAGAGCGATGTTATCGGAGGCACCCCCAGAGTTTTTCACCATCGCACACCTTATCCTTAAGTCTTATGTAGGTGTTATAAGAGGTTATGTAATAAGACCCTATCACTATGATTACGTGCTTTAATTTTTTTTATAAAGAATATACATTTATTTTATTATTGTTACTTTGTAAATGGTTTTTAAAGCACTAATAGTATTTTTAGTTAATATTTAATTAAGAAATATATTTTGACAAATTAATGGATTTCTGAATTAAATAATAATTTAATAAAATATTATTACTAAATTAATTTTTATAAATTATTGTATAATTTTAATGAATACAATTTTAATTTTATTAAGGTTTGAAAGCCATTTTTGTCAAAACCCATGAATTTTTTATAAATGTCGATTTTTATTTTAAAAGTATAAATTCACATATTTATAAAATTATTTAGATAAAATTAATATTATTTTTTGAATTATAACGTCGAAATTATCCAACGATGAATTTTTCATAATTTTCTAAGACAGTCGAATTTTTGGGTAAAAATTAAATATCGTTTAATTATATAATGTGTTTTATGATATCATAATGACCCAATGGTGATGTAATAAAATAATATAAATGATAATTTCAGACAATATATGTTTTATATTTAAAATAATGTGATTTTAGATTTTATTTTGATTAATTTTATAGTGCCTTAGTGGACCCCTCAAGACTTATAAAACATTTTAACTTTTTAAAATGATTTCCTTGAGAGTGTGAATCACCTCCGCATAAGCAAGCCTAATATTTTAAGAAGTTCTGAAATTTGACTTATAAAATATTTTCTCCACTCTTATTTTTCAAAAACAATGATAAAAACCCAAGGTATGGATTGTGGTTTTGATTAGTTTAATGTGTAGGGTTCAAAACCTAAATAATAAAGAATTCCCTCCCTTTTCCTATATAAACCCACCCAAGATCCCACTTCTATTCACTAAAAACATTTTTATCTCAAAAAAAATATGCCATATTCTCTCTAGAATCCTCCAAAGTTTCCCCATGCTCCCAAGAAGCATATCTCAATCCCCTCCAAATCCTTTAGGATCACACTTCCAAGTAAGGGATTTCTTCCATTCTCATTTTTATCCAAGTTTCTTTATGTTGTTATACCCTTTTGTTTTCAATAAAAAATGTTTTAGTATGATTTATCACCTCCCCCATACTTCAATAATTATGTTTTAATGATTATATACCTCTTTCTCTCTCATTAGTTCCTCCCATGTACGCCCGTTACCCTGTCGAAATTTCGTAAGGGATTTCTTCCTTTCTCATTTTTGTCCAAATTTCTTTATGTTGTTATGCCCTTTTATTTTAAATTAAAAATTTTGGGGTATGATATAAAACCTCCCCTATAATTACCTACTTATTTTTTAATGATTATAGACCCCTTTCTCTCTCATAATGCCTCTCATGTACACCTGTTACCATGCTGAAATTCTGTAAGGGATTTCTCTCTCCTCATATACATTCAAGAAATTATTTTATATTATGCATCTAAATTCCATTACATATGATGTTACATGTATCTATATGTCCCATTATTGGAAATTTAATTCAAATATAATGATATACCCATTTCTCTCTCATCGACCATTTTTATGAATTCTTATGTCATGTCGTTATGTTGCCGATTTTGCACTGCGGTTTTCCAATAGAAAATCATTGTGTAGTGAATATCATACCCATTTATATATCAAGAGTATTCATCTTTATTCAAATATACATATTTAATGGTAATTACATTTATGTACTCCACATTCCATTATCTTGGAATAACTTATGATATTTAGATATTCCATGTTATTTGATTCATGTGGCACACTTATGCATGAAATGAAATGTTTATAAAGGGTGTGCCCTAATAGAACTCCAATGCATTGGGTAAAGATTAGTATCATGATACGTCAAGTGAAATGAGTTTTTAATCATGATAATTAAAGTGAAATGAGGTTTTACTCATGCTCCATTTTCAATGATCTTTGGCTCATGGTAGAATCATGTTAAATGTTATTGTCACATTTCCATGTTATGATAATCATGTTATATCATGCCTTTATGTTCATGTTTTTCTTGTGATACATTGATATGACTATTTCCTAACATGTACTATATTATTCATTTTATGCCTTGCTTACTCCCTTACTAGGATTTATATCTCACTATTTTCTTATGCATGTCCTTAGGTTATCCCATGCAATGCTATGTACGAAGGAATGTTGTGGTCATGTAAAAGAAGTTTTCAATAAAGATGTTGTCTTTTATGTTCTAAGTTTTTATGTAATGTTACTAATCCCCAAAGACATTATACCTCTTGATCTTCTATGTTGTATCAAGTGAGTAATTTTATGTAATAAATTATGTATAAGTGTAAAATAAAAAGTAGGGTTGTTATAGTTGGTATCAGAGGATAGGTTTAGTTATTTTTGGGATTAGGATTAGAAAATCCTAGTGAAAGCCTTAGGGATAAGACTAATTATAATAAAAACATCCCAAATTTTTTGTGAGTATTATGTAAGTGTTTTATCAAGAAAATACATCCATGTCTGGATACGAGCTCGTAGAGGCGGCTCTAGTACATATGTATCTAGGGGTAAACCCCAAAAACACCACTTTGAGCTAGACTCGAACGAGAATCGGTGCACGAAAATGGGCCTTGCTGAACTCTTGGTTATGACACTCCCGAGGTATATTCTTTGTTAAATTCATAAGCTTAGTATAAAACATTATTAAGGAATAAAAAAATGCCCCTAAGAATATATGTTGGGATGTAGATCATGGATAACATAGATTGAAGCCTATAAATTTATAAGTTAAAAAAATAAATATAATTTATAAGTAATCCCTTTTTTCATTAGATTACACTTTATGTGTTACCCCTAACATTCCTTTTATTCCATCAAGTGGATGGTAATAGGAGGAATCGGGCTAACAACCGATGCAAAGATCAATGTCGTGACTATTATAATGATATGCCCAATCTGATGGGAGCAAGAATAAAAAACGTTGTCACGATACTCTCTTAGTTAACTTAAGTTTTCAATAGAAACATTAGTCAAGAGGAACTTTCAACCCCCCTAATAAATAACAATCCACAATAGAGAGTTTTATGAGACAAAGGCCTCCTACTTTTAATGGATCATCTGATCCCTTAATCACCAAAAATGGAGCAAATCCATTGAAAATATCTTCTCCATCATTCAATGTTCAAAACAAGAGAAGGTTCTTCTGGATGCTTATCGTATGGAGGGTGAACCTGATAAATGGTGGACATTGATCAAAAATACAAAGACTGAGTAGGATATTTAGGCATTGTAATGGAAGGATTTCCAAAAAATATTGAAAAATATTTTCCTCGCACCCTCCGACATATGATGGAAAGGGACTTCCTTTCCCTCAATAAAAAAGACGACAAATCCATCAGAGCGTACAAGGAAATATTCACAAGGCATGCACGATACACCTCTGTATTTTTTGTTCTGAATACAAGGTTGACCGCTTATTTGGTGGGATAAAACCTAGCCTACGGAAATCCTTAGTGATCCGTGACTTCGAGAGCTATGAAATTTTTTTCTGATGTGCCCTAAAAGTCGAAATGGAGATCGGAGAATCTCAGGGGTATCATGGGGATAAGAAGCATAAGGTGGAATTTAATTCTGGTGGTCCCATGGATAAATACAATGGTGCTAAGAAAATATAGAACCCCACTTGTCAAATGTGTGGATAGAAGCACCCTAGAAATTTCCTGAAGGGGACAAGAAAATGCTTTAGTTGTGGAAGAGAAGGTCACCAGGCCATTAACTACCAATAAGAAAAATCAGTGGCTATGAAAGAGGAGAGGAATGATCTGTTTCAACATCAACGCATTGTTCATTGCTTCAACTACAAAGAATTATGGCACTTTGAAAACTAGTGCCCTATGCAAAGAGTTTTTTAAGGAAACCAACAACCTCCAAGGAAGCAAGGGAGAGATTTTTCCATCACTATTGCCTAAGTGAACCCCGACATGAAGTGATGATAGGTATGCTAGTTATTCATTCAAGAATATCAAACAAACTTTTTGATTATGGTTATACACATTCTTTTATATCCTGAAGGTTTAGTAGAACAATCCCAAAACCACCACAAATCATGGAAGTAAAGATGTTGGTCAGAACGGAAAATGGGGAAATCATTGCAACCCATGAATATAACTCCTCCCATATCACAATTTATGGATTGAACTTCTCAGCGAATCTCGTCATACTCCCTCTGGTGGAATTTTATGCAATTCTTTTCATGGATTGGATTTTCTTATATAGATCCAACATAAATTGTCGTGAGAGGGAAATAACTCTCCATATGGAGAATCAACCCCTGATTCTGTACAAGTTCAAGGAGGAGGATGAATCTTCTTTAGCACCATCATCTTAATCATAGATATTACTTCCCTATGAGAACACGTATCTGGCTCAGGTGATTGAGTCCAAGGAATAAACCATCCTTGAATACATGCTTATTTTGAGGGAATTCATTGAAGTGTTCCCTAAGGAATTGTCTATTCTTCCTCTTAGAAGAGATGTTGAATTATAAATTGATCTTATACCTAGGGAATTTCCAATATCCAAGACTCTATATAGAATGTCTAATGTGGAGCTTAATGATTTGAAGAAATAACTATAGAAGAATTTGGATAAAGGGTTTATATGCCCAAGTGCTTCACCATGGGGTGAACTGGTCCTCTTTGTCAAGAAGAAGGATGGGTCAATGCGCCTTAGCATTTATTATCGTGAGCTCAAAAAAATCATGATAAAGAACAAGTATCCTCTATCGCGAATTAATTACTTGTTCGATCAGATATGTGGAGCACAATACTTCTCCAAGGTGGATTTGTGGTCGGGATATTTCCAAGTAAGGGTGAAGAATGAAGATATCCCCAATATTGTTTTTCATACAAGATACGGGCACTATGAATTCATAGTAATGCCTTTTGGACTCACTAATGATCTATAAATATTTATGTACTTGATGAATAGAGTCTTTAGAGATTACCTCAAAAAATTTTAATCTTTATAGACAATATTCTAATATACTCCAAAAACAAGGAGGAGCATGAGGAGCATCTAAGCACTGTACTAGAGACCTTGAGAAAGGATAAGATCTATGAAAAGTGCATCAAGTGTGAGTTCTGGTTGAAGGAAGTTTCATTATTGGGTCATATCATCACAAGCAATGAGATATCTATGAATCCCTCCAAGACAGCTGTAATTGAGGTATGGTTGATACCACCATCGGTAACAGATATCCGTAGTTTCTTGGGGTTGGCTAAATATTATCGCCAATTTTTGAGAAATATCTCACAATTTTCAAAACCTCTTACTAAGATAACTTAGAAGGGATTTAAGTTTTCTTAGAGTGATGAATGTGAAGGGAGATTCAAATAGTTGAAAAGGAGGATTATCACTGCACTCGTGCTCACATTACCCACAAGTGGAGAACGTTTTGTGGTATTTAGTGATGCTTCAAAGAAGGGTCTGGGATGTGTGTTGATGCAAAATGACAAAGTAATTGCCTATGATTCAAGGAAATTTAATGTTCATGAGTATAAATATAAAAAACATGATATGGAGTTGGATGTAGTAATATTCACTATAAAAATTTGGCGACATTACCTCTTTGGGGAGAAGTGTAAAATATACAGGGATCACGAAATCCTCAAGTATATATTCACACATAAAGAGTTCAACATACACCAATGAAGATGGTTAGAACTGATCAAAGACTATGATTTTACAATCCATTACCACCCTAGGAAAGTGGACAAGGTGACATATGCTCTATGTAGAAAGGACCCAACAATTCTATAATTGGTGAGAATTGAAAAGGATCTAATCTTCTTACATTTAATGAAGATGGACATGAGAATCATAAAGAAGGTAACATCATCAATCCATTCACAAATTATTGCTCAATCACCTCTTTTGGAAAGGATAAAGGATGCTCAAAAGGATAATGTGGGAATTCAAAAGAAAGTGGGAACTATCAGAAAAGGTAAATCCTCAGATTTCAATTTTAATGAAGAAGGAATTGTGAGATTTGGTTCAAGACTATGTGTTCTATCAAGTTTGAAGTTAAAGAAATAACTTTTGGGTGATGCACATAGTTCGAATTTCACTATTCACCCAGGAAACACAAAGATGTATCAAGATATCTAAGAGCATTATTGGTGGGATAAAATGAAGAAGGAGATTTCTATGTATACATCAAAGTTCCTGATATGTTATAAAGTGAATGCTGAGAGGAAGAAGTATAAGGGGGTGATGAAACCATTACCCATCCCAGCATGGAAATTGGAGAACATGACCATGGAATTTGTCACTGGACTTCTGAAGAAATCCAAAGGAAACAATGTTATCTGGGTTGTTGTGGATCATCTTATAAAGAATACACACTTCATTGAAATTTGGGATGATTTCTCATTGGATCAACTGGCATGGATATATATCAAAGAAGTGGTAATCCTGCATGGAGTACCACTATCGATTGTATCCGATCGAGATCTAAGATTCACCTCTAAGTTTTAGAATAGTCTTAAACATGCTCTGAATACTAAGATAAACTTCAGTATGGATTATCATCCTCAAACTGATGGCCAATCTAAGAAGACTATCCAAACACTTGAGAACATGTTGATATCATACTCAATGGACTTAAAAGGAGTATGAGATCAATATCTTCCTCTAGTTGAGTTCTCTTACAACAACAATTTCTATTCAAGCATCCAAATGAATCCTTATGAATCCTTGTATGGGAAGAGGTGTAGAACACCGACATGTTAGGATGAAGTTGGGAATCGAAAACTTCTAGGTCCATAAATGGTTGAATAAATGGTGGAGAATGTTAAGACCATCCAACAACACATTAAATCTGCTCAGAGTCAACAAAATAGGTATGTTGATAATCATCGATGAGACCTAGATTTTGATGTAGGAGACATGGTATTCCTTTTCATATCATTGTGGAAGAGATTTATGATATTTGGGAAGAAGGGAAATCTTATTCTAAGGTACATCGACCCCTTTGAGATCCTTGATCGCATTGGAGCAGTGTCCTATTGACTAGTATTCCCACCGAACTTGTCACAAGTACATGATATATTCCATGTATCACTCTTGAGGAAGTACATACCTTACCCATCACATGTACTTAGTCCAAAGGTGGTACCATTAGAGAATGACCTAGCCTATGAAGAGAATCCGGTGAAGATCTTAGATCATAGGGAAAAATTTCTACAAAATAAAACAATGTCCATTGTCAAGGTGTTGTGGTGAAACCACAAGTTTGAAGAAGCAATGTGGGAATCAGAGGAAGTGATGAACAAGAGTTATCATCATCTATTTTAGTGTGGGAAAAAGAAATTTTGAGGGTGAAATTTCTTAAGGGGGGAAGATTTTAATGACCCAAACTTTTATTATTGAAAATTCCTCTTGATCTAATTAAATGTATTATTATGTAAAATGGTTATATAACTTATGCACTTATTTGGTTTTATGATTTTGGATTTTAAAATACCGTTAATAATTGTTATCATTTCAAATATAGCCATTGAACAGTGATCACATGTTTAGTATAAATATAGGGCTTTAACAAATCCAATTTACTCAGACAAAGGAAACGATGACCTAATCAAGTAGAATTGCTCTATAAAAAGATCATTTTTCATAGATTGGAAAGGAGGTAGTGTCACTAGGATTTTCTCTTGACCAAGCCCAAGCTGAGTTTCAACACTTTAAGATTGAACGAAACCGCCTATGGGAGATGTGGAAGTTGATAGAGATTACCACCCGACCAATGTTATTCGAGCCACCCCAAAAGTATGTCACCATCATACACTTTAACCTTAGGTATTATGTGGGTTTTATAAGGGGTTATGTAACAAGACCCTAGTACTATGATTATGTGCTTTCATTTTTGTATAAATAATATACATTCATTTTATTATTGTAAATTTGTAAATGGTTTTTAAAGAACAAATAGTATTTTTAGTTAATATTCAATTAAGAAATATATTTTGATGAAATAATTGATTTTTTAAATAAATAATAATTAAATAGAATATTATTACTAAATTACTTTTTATAAATTATTGTATAATTTTTATGAATACAATTTTTATTTTTATTAAGGTTTGAAAGTCGTTTTTGTCAAAACCCATGAATTTTCAATAAATGATGGTTTTTATTTTAAAAGTAAAAATTAACAAAATTATAAAATTATTTAGATAAAATGAATATTATTTTTGGAATCAATACATCTAAATTTTCCAACGGTGAATTTTTCATAATTTTATGAGACAGTCAAATTTTTGGGTAAAAATTAAATATGATTTAATTATATAATGTGTTTTATGACATCACAAAGACCCAATGGTGATGTAATAAAATAATATAAATGATATTTTCGGCTAATATATGTTTAATATTTAGAATAATGTGATTTTATATTTATTTTATTAATTTTATAGTGCCTTAGTGGACCCTCCAAAACTTATAAAGCATTTTCAATTTTTAAAATGATTTCCTTGAGAGTGTGACTCACCTACACATAAGCAAGCCTAATATTTTAATAAGGTAGGAAATTTTCCTTATAAAACATTTTTTTCCCATTCCCTTTGAAAAAATCATGGGTAAAAACCATGGGATGGTATGTGGTTTTGACTAGTTTAATGTGTGGGGTCCAAAACCTAAATAATAAATAATTTCCTCCCTTTTCCTATATAAACCCACACAAGATCCAACTTATATTCACTAAAAACATTTGGATATAGACAAACCTATGACATACTCTATCTATTATCCTCCTAAGGTGACACAATCTCCCAATAAGGCTCCATCAATCCCCTCTCAAGCCTTTGGGATCACACTTCCGAGTAAGGGATTTCTTACATTCTCATTTTTATCCAAGTTTCTTTTTGTTGTTATACCATTTTGTTTTCAATTAAAAATATAGGGGTGTCATTTATATCCTCCAACATACTTCACTCCATATTTTTTAATTATGATATACCTCTTTATCTCTCATTAATTCCTCCCATTTACACCTGTTACCATGATGAAATTATGTAAGAGATTTATTCCTTTCTCATTTTTGTCCAAATTTCATTTTATTGTTATGCCCTTTTGTTTTCAATTAAAAATTTTGGGGTATGATTTAAAACCTTCTATATACTTACCTCCTTATGTTTTAATGATTATATACCCCTTTATCTCTCATTAATTCTTCCCATGTACACCTGTTACCATAACGAAATTCCGTAAAGGATTTCACTCTCCTCATTTACATTAAAGAAATTATTTTATATTATGAATCTAAATTCCATTACATATGTTGGGACATGTATCTATATGAACCCATTAATTTAAATTTCATGTAAATATAATTATATACCACTTTATCTCTCATTAACCATTTTTTTTAATTCTTATGTCATGTCGTTATGTTGTCGAATTTTCACCGTGATTTTCCAAGATAAAATCATTGTATAGTGAATATCATACCCACTTCTATATCAAGGATATTAAACATTATGCACATATACATATTTAATGGTACTTAAATTCATGTATTCCAAATTCCTTTATTGTGGAATAACTTATGATGTTGATAGATTCCGTGTTATATGATCCACGTGACACACTTATGCATGAAATGAAATGTTTATAAAGGGTGTGCCCTAATAGCGTTCCAATGCATTGGTTAAATATTAGTATCATGATATGTCTAGTGAAATGAGGGTTTAATCATACTAATTCAAGTGTGATGATTTTTTACTCATGATCTATGTTCAATGATCCTTGGATCATGCTAAAATCATGTTAAATGTTGTTACCACATTTCTATGTTATGATAATCATGCTATATCATGAATTTATATTCATGTTTCTCTTGTTCTCCATTGATGTGAGTATTTGTTAACATGTACTATATTCTTCATGTTATTCCCTGTTTACTCCCTTACTAGTCTTTATAGCTCACTATTTTCTTATGCACGTCCTTAGGTTATCCCATGCAATGCTAAGTACAAAGTAATGTTGTGGTCATGTAAAATAAGTTTTCAATAAAGATGTTGTGTTGTATGTTCCATGTTGTTATGTAAAGTTCCTAAGCCCCAAAGACACTATACCTCTTTATCTTCTATGTTCTATCAAGTTAGTAGTTTTATGTAATAAATTATGTTTAAGTGTGAAATAAAAGTAGGGTTGTTATACTCATGTTTTCACAATGTAATTTATTGAGTTTATGTTCAAGGGAAAGTCTATGATACCTTTTAAGGATGAAAAGTAAAACTTTCTGAAACTATTTTTATGATTTTACCATGTTTTCAAAAAAACATTTATGGGTTTTATTTTTTCTTTAATATTTATAATAAAATGTTTTATGGGAACTTTTGGGAAAAGGCAATTTCTTGAGTAAGTAAATGTTTATTTTGAGCACAAAGTTTATCTGAAAAAGGAAAATTTTTATAAGTATAATGGACTAATTGTTTCTTTATTTTTTTATGTCTCTTACTGAGTTTTTTGTGCTCATCCCAAGTTTTAAAAAAATTCATTGGGTTTAAGGATGGGTAAGAGAAAGGAAGAGGTCAATTTGAAAGTTGTGAAGATTTTTTATGAACAGTAATAATGCTTTGTTTTAAAAGTTTTATATGATGGAAAAAATAGATAATGATAAAAAAAATCCACTTTTTATTAAATGGTTTTGTTATGTATGAGTTATGACCTAATTATCTAAAATTATAAACCTGAAAAGATCCTCAAATGTAAGAGAATGAATTCCTAACTTAAAACTGAAGATTATGTAATCTTTAAGGCCATATCCTTACAACCTTTATTTTTGTGATATTTTATAATGACCTTAAATAAATATAAATTGGATAACCAATTATATTTGGTTAATAATATTTTTTCCCCTGGATTTATGTCTTGTGTGATAACACCCCTAAAATAAAGTGAAAAGTGATAAAATCCCCCTTTTTTTAAATCTTTAAATTATCTTTGATGTGTTGTAGTTTGTTTGATCATGATTTTGGGGAGGCAAGGTTGTGGTTTGTTTGGTAATTTTTTTGGGATAGTGAGGTGGTGGTTTATTGGTAATGTTTTTGTGTTAGCGAGGTGGTGGTTTATTTGGATGTGCTTTTGGGGTGGTAAGGTGGTGGTTTTTTTTTTGCCATGTTTTTCGAGTGATGAGGTTGTGGTTTGTTTAGCCATTATTTTGGGTTTGTTAGGTGGTAGTTTGTTTCGTCATGATTTTAGGGCAGTGAGGTGATGATTTAATGGGTATGATTAGATCCTTGTGAAATTTTTTCATTGTTCCAGATGCTCAGGTGGTGATAAAATAATTATTTAATAATTTTTAAATTGGTTGGGTTTTTTTGGTTAATGGTATGAAACTGACTAATGAAAAATTAAATTATGTGACTTTTTTTTCAAATATAGTTGTTGTTAAATAATTAAATGAATGGGATGGATAATGGAATTGGTTGGTGGTGTGAGATGTGGCTTGTGGTTTGTAGAGTGTTATGAATTTAGTGGTGACAACGAAATTGGGGATGTTGTGAGTTGGTTAGTGTATTGTTGTGAACCCATAAACTAGGAATGTGTGTGTCTATATCTATATACTTGTATATTCCTTGTGATTTCTATATGCACCCACCCACATCGAACATTATGTTACGACACTCGTATCTTCACATGGGGGTGTTTTTTCAAATATCTCGGTGATGAGGATGAATAGATAACTACTCTATCTTTACCTTTCTCTCTTCTTGGTGATTATATATGTAAAGGCTATGATGGATAAAGTTATATTAGTTCACTTGGTGATACCCTAGGTGTTTTTGGGTGAGATTTGATATGATCATGTTGTGGGGTGGTGTCCTAGTTGTTTTCAAGCAAGATGTGATATGTTTGTGTTGTTAGGTGGCTTATGGTGGGGGTTATGTATGGTATGAGGATGGAACGAGGTTTATGTAATTCATGTTCATGATACCCCACTACTCTATTTATGGTTGTGATGTGATGGACTCAGTGTCTGTGGGAAATATGAGATGCGACCGTGTTGTGGGGCAGTAACCGAGGTGTCTGTGGGCATGATGTGATGTGACCATGTTGTCGGGAAGTGATATACGTTATTTGGAAGCTATGGGAGTTCCAGGATGTATGATGTTGGGGTGTGATAGTGGAAAATCAGTGGGAAAGTAGTTCATGGTACCCTTTATCAATATGCTTCTTATTTTGTTATTCTACTTGGATTATGTTATTTGATGATCCTACCTTGGTGAGGTTGGGATAGATAGTTGACCTGTTTAGGTGTTTTTGGTTCTTCTATTTTCTCTTGGGTGCATTAGTATGCTTCTTTCACATGTGCATGAGGGACTTTTGTTTTCTTACTTAGTATACTTTTATGCTCACCCTATGTATATAAACTAATTTTTAGGTTTCTAAGAGGATTATGTGGATCATTTAGAACAATACTAGATCGAACTACTTTAGACAGTTGTTGTGTCACTACTTTAGCTTTGATTTTGGGTATTTAATTTTGTAGACTTTTATTTGGACGTATTTTATTTATAAAATCATTGTGGGATAGATTTGGTTTCTTTTTATGTTATATCATGGAGTTTCTTGTGGATGATTAATCTTATCTCACAATCCTATATTATTACAGAGGGTAATGCCTCCTATTTCATGGGATTTTTATACCCTTGGTGCTTGTCACCAACCAGAGGCTTACTGAAAGTGGGACTCAAAGGTAATTATCACTCTCCCTTCATTACAATATATTTGGCTGGAGGGGGTCATGACATAGTGGTATTAGAGGTGATGGTTTAGAGGTAGGTTGGAGTTTGGAGTTAGGAATAGTGAGGATTGTTTGGGTTGGTATGGAAAAAGTTCTATTTGAACTTATTGCATGGAATCAACCAAGTATACTAGTTAGGACATGTGATTTTAGCCCCCCCATAATTCAGTGCATGAACTCTGAGATTATTGAAGGACCAAGTGAGGTGGACCTATTTTCAAGGTGGATACCTAGGAGTGGTTCATGCATCATGATGACTTGTGTTTCTATTTTAGTTGGGTTTTTTGGAAGGTAAAAATGAATAAAGTGAATTAAAATTAATCTAAATAAAATTATATACTATCGATCTTAAGAAATTATTGTTTTATTTTCATCTATGTCTCCTGGATGTCATTTGTATGTGGATTAGGCAGTCAAGGTTCAGTAGGATGATCTAGTTGATCATTGTTGGGTTAATCTCATAGATTAGGATGATTCTTAGTAGAGGGAGTTGTACGCTTTTTAGCAGTAGGTTTTGGGGAAATATGAGGGTAGTGTTTTGGATGTGGTGACAGAGAGATGACTGGTGGAGGTCGATATTGACTTTATTTTGATCTGGGACCTAGTGGGATAATGGGTCCCTTTGGAAGTTAGTCATATGTGGGGATTATCATGTTATTGGTGGATGTTGTATCTAGGTTAGAGGAATATGGTAGATGTTTTGTGGGTCAACCTTCAAAAACACTTTTGGGAAGAGTTCCTTTTATCGACAATGAAGGCAGTGAAGAGGCAGAAGATTCTTTCTCTTAAATAGGGGTGTGTGTTAGTGTTGGAGTTGGGAACCAAGTTCAAGGACCTTATATGATTTTACCTAAATATTTTTCAGATGAGGAGTCTCGTGCGAGATGTATTGAGAAGGCACTCTGTCCTTCTATCCAGTATGCAGTTACTCATTTTATGTTTCCAACATATATATAGGTTTAGAAGAAGGCATAATTTATTGAGTGTATGAAATCATTAGGATTTTTACCATGATAGAGAAATTAGAAGGGTTCCTTTAGGAGTAGGTTTGTTTGTTGTAGGTCTTAGGCACTAATACCTTTGAGGTTTTGACCAGTGGGGAGTCAACCTCAGCAGCTTCCCTTCCAGGATTCTGGGGATAGTGGTTTCCATTCCTTTCTTGGGGAAATCAAGACAATGTTCTTTTTCTATATGGTTCATGTCCATTTCTAGAATCAGTTCCCATTGTTTCTTTGATCTCAGTTTGGTGGAGGCAGACAGGTTCAATGTTAGCCTTAATATTAGTTTCTAGTGAGACCGTTTCAGCAGCAGGGGTAGAAGGCTTATGCTTCATCGAGGGGAGATGGAGAAGGTATAGGTTGGCCATGGGATATTACTTATGTTCAGGTACCTTAATTCGAGCATGTTCATGGAGGTGGTCATCAGTATATATTTTGGGGATCTAGATGTGGTCATTTGCAGGCAGTGGAGGAAGCAATGCTAGAGGGTATAGATATCATTCGAGGTATGCTCAGTTTTTCATCTACCCTTGTTTTTTTCATTATTCATCTAGGAGATTTAGAATCATTTGTTTCACCCACTCTAGTATGTGATCTGGGACTAGATGAAGAGGGGATTCATGTTCCCTTGGTGTTTACTATGCTAGTCGGAGGCTCGACTATCTTGTTTGATGTGTGCTGGGCGGTGTAGACTGATGATGGGGCCATATAAATTTTGTGTGGATATTTTCTTATTTTACATGCTACCATAAAATTTTTATCCTAGGAAATTATTTATTTTATTCCATATGTGATTTTATCAACTACTTCCAGAGAAGAGTCATGTTCTTGGATGTGGATGACCAACGTGTTGTTTTTGTTGGTGAGTAGGGTTATCAAGTGGGTAGTCAGTGTGTAGAGCCCCTTTTTTATTTTATGGATGATTTGTAAGTGGAATCAATGTATGATGGGAAAATGAGGATTTCTGGGGTCATTGTGGAGTTTCTGGATGTGTTCCCTAAGGAGTTTGTGATGTTACCCCCTCGACGTGGTATTGAGTTTGGGAAAGACTTGCAGCCCAGAGCTTCTCTAGTTTTCATGGATCATTATAAGATAACACCTTCCAAGTTGCAGGAGTGGAGGATTTAGATAGATGATCAGATGTGGGAGGGTTTTATCCAGCTTAGTGTGTCACCATGGGGTGCGCCAGTGTTGTTCACCAAGAAGGTGGATGGTTGTACAAGGTTATGTATAGACTACCAAAGGATGAATTAGGTGAAATTTGAGAACTATTACCCTCTTCTGAGGAAATAATATATTTTTGACCAACTAAGAGGGGTGAGATGTTTTTTAAAGATCGATCTTTGGTCTGGATATCACCAGTTGAGGGTAGAGAAGGGCAATATTCCAAAGATTACATTTAGATGCAGGTATGAGCACTTCAAGTTTGTAGTCATGCCATTAAGTGTCACAAACACCCCAACTATGTTCATGTGGCTCAAGAAATCCATGTTTCATGAATTCATAGACCAGTTCATAGTCATGTTCATCAATAACATATTGATCTACTTAAACTCATAGGAGGAGCATGCCAATAATTTCAGAGTTTTCTTACAGGTTATTCGACACCACCATATCTATTGAAAGTTATCTAAGTGTAAGTTTTGTACATGAGATTTGAATTTCCTTGGGCATGTGTTGTCTCAGTAGGGCATGGAAGTAGACCCTTTTAAAGTCAAGACATTTTTTTCTTGGGAAACACCTAAGAAAGTGGTAGAGGTTCACATTTTTCATGGTCTTGAAGGATATTATTAGAGGTTTGTTCATGATTTATCTCAAGTTATAGATTCTTTGAAAACAGTGACTTGGAAGGACTATAATTTTGTGTGCATTGATCTGTTCCATGAAATATTTGGTTACTTGAAGTGGAAGTTGGTCAGTGCTCCAGTGCTTCAATTTCCTGTGAAGGGTGTGATGTTTTTGGTGTTTTTTGATGTGTCCCTTTAGGTTTTGGGATTCATATTGATGCAGTATAGGGTAGTGATCTCTTATGGGTCTAGGAAGTTGTGTCCCCACAATATTAATTATTTCAATAATGATATGGAACTAGCATCGGTTGTGTTTTCATTGAATTTTTGGTTGTAGTACCTCATTAGAGAGTGCTTTGTGGTCTTCATGGATCACAAGAGTTTGAGGTATATCTTTTCCCATCATGATATGAACTTTAAACAGTGGGGGTGGATAAGTTTTATTCAAGATTATTATTTTGAAAACTCTTATACCTCAGGAAAAGAGAATTTTGTAGCTAAAACTTTGAGAAGGAATCCATGGAATTATTTTGTTCAGGAGTCTGGGGATGTTTGGAAAGTAATGGAGAAGTTATACTTATTTCACTTAGATTAAATGGTGGTTGATGGTAGAGATTGTTTGTTTCAGATGAAAGTGTAGTATTCTCTAATATGGAAGGTGGATGAGTCTCTGTGGGGAGACTCATAGGTAGAGGTGATGCGAAATCATGTTTTCCATGGTAATGATCTGGAGGGATGGTTGGAGGATGGTTGGAACTAGATGTTGTTTCATGGGAGTTTTTTTGTTCTAGTAGTGATGTGTGAGGGATTCCTTTGTAAGTTTCATAGATAAACTTTGGTGGTACACCCTAGAGTATCCAATATATACCATGTTTTTATAATACAATTTTGGTGCCTAAAGGCGAAATGGGTAGTGCTAGAGATTGTGGTGAAGTGTTTGGTTTTTCAAAAGTTAAAGGTTAAATATTGTGTTCTTGGAGGTTTTTTGTATCCTTTGGATGTTCTTGAATGAAAATTGGATGAAAACTTTATGGATTTAATTGCAGGGTTACCCCAACCATAGGGAGGTTGTGATACTATCTGGTTGATCGTGGATCATTTGATGAAATTAGCCCACTTCTTAGAGAATAAGGAGTTGGGTGTAGTGTATGCTTTTACTAAGAGGTATTTAGATGAGGTGGTGTGGTTTAATAGATTTACTAGGTCCATTTTATTAGATTAGGATTTACATTTTACCTCTCGATTTTGTAGGGGATTGAAGCATGCTTTTGGAACTCAGTTATGACTCAACACTGCTTTACACCATCAAATAGATGGGCAGATGAAGCAAACTATCCAGACATTGTAGGATATATTACAGGTAGGTATTTTAGACTTAGATGGATCCTGGGAATTAAACTTTCTCTTGGTTGAGTTTGATTATAAAAAAATAACACTTTTTCATTTGCATGTCCCCATTTTAGGCCTCATATGGTAGGCCATGTCATTCTCTGTTATGATAGATAGAGGTTAGAGTGGTAGTTGTTCTTGGTCTTGATGTGGTGTAGAGAAAATTGAGAAGGTTCAACTTTTTTATTAGAGGATGAAATCATCTCAAGATCAGAAGAAGGCCTATGCCGATCAAAAGAAGAGGAACTTAGAGTTCTAGGTTGGGGACTAAATGTTCTTGAAGGTTTCCCCTTGACATGGTAAATATAGGTTTGGAGGGGGGTAATCTTTCTCCTAGGTTTTTTGGTCCCTTTTAGGTTCTAGGGTGAGTTGTTGAGGTAGCATATCGGTTGGCATTTCCACCGTGGATGGAGAGGATCCATGATATCTTTCACAACTCTCAGCTCCATCGATATTTTCATGACGAATCCCATGTCATTTACTGGGGATATTTGGATATAAAATATGAAATGATGTTTATAGAGTGGCCAGTATAAATCTAGGATCATCAATAGAAATTGATTCAAGGATGGACTATCCCTTTTATTCGAATGTTGTAGAGGCATGGTGGCTTGGAGAGTACTTGGGAAAGCGAGGTGTAGATGCGTGACCAGTACCCAGAGCTATTTTGTGTTTTTCCTTACTCTATTTTTCTTATGATATGATGTTTGGATCTTGTTATGTTATGAAATTTACTATTTTATCGATGTATTTTGTGTGATAAAGTTCTGATATATGAAAATGGGTGGACCTAATTCCTAATCGAGATGCATTATACTGTAATGAGATTAAACTTGTGCAGGAAATTTAATGTTGCCAAGATAATATCTTGACATGAATAATGGAATTCCCTAATTCTTGTGTTCAGAGAGTTGTGGTTTATTGGTTGTAGCGATTTTCGGTTTAGGCTATGTGGAGGTTTATATTGTTGTGTAGAAGTTTATTTGTGTCAAATGAGATGGTTTGTAGTTGTGTAGTTTGTTTTTTGGGTGTTTCAGTTGGCGTGTTTGGATGGTGGTAGCATTAAGAAGTAACATTATCCTTGAGAGGTATCTCACATTGTGGTTGTTTAGACCCGTTTTATTATGGGATTTGTTTTGGATTCTTTAGGGTAAGAATCATTTGAAAGTAATCTGATATAATTCCTCATGCCTTCCCGGCCTATTACATTGTTAGTTTTGAGTGTCATAGGTATTTTAGAGGAGTCTTGAGGAGGATCTGTAGTGGTTAGAGGTGTAGTAGAGATGTAGTGGAAAATTTACATCATGGAACGGGTACATTATGTGAATTGGTGGTTCACATCTTGTGTAGCTAACTAGTTTCATGGCTTGTATATAGATGAGGGGGAACCCATGAAACATATTCATGTCTTGAATGTAATTCATGACATGTAATTAAGTCAGGATCAGGTAATTTTAATTTCAGTAGAAGTTATAATTTTTGGAAAACCCTTGGATTACACATCATTAAAGGGTTACACAATGTGAAAGTGTCTAATTATTAGTTTTAAATAGGTCTTTCAGCTTAATCCCTCTTTATTTGGTTGTACCTCTTTTATCTCTCATTTATCCCTCAAAGGATTTTTATCCCCCTTCCCCCTGCTTCGATCTGTTGGTTTCGGCGGATATCCATTGGTGGTTAGTGGTAATCCCTTCTCTTCTTCTTGGTTTTTTCATCTATTATTCCACTGGGGATCCTCTATAGTGGTACGGTTTTGGTTTTGGGTTGTGATTTGGGTTTTTTTATAACCCTTGATGCAGTGTAGGTTTATCCATGGGTTTTTTATGCGGTTTTGGTTTGCGGTAATTTATTCTTTTCTCTGTGGTGTGAAACGAATTGGAAAAGCTTCTTTGAGGTAGGTAATCCCTCATTTATCAATTTTTTATATCATATGGTAAGGTTTACTCTTTTTTATCTATAAGGGTGGTTTGTGATGGCCTAATCAAGATAAATTGACTAGTTAATTGAAATTAAATGGGGAAGGGGAATGATTTACATGATTTTATAGCTTTGGAATTATTGTGATATTGTGATATTGTGATTGTATGGGTTGAATTTTCCATTGAAAATTGAGTCCATTGGATTTTTTTGCACTGATCTAACCTGAGTTGTGGAACCCTTTCTTATTATGATTGTTTATCATCACCATAAATAAATAGAAATTGTATAAACACTTATATTTAGTTAATAAAATGAATTCCCCTAGATTTATGGATTAAATGATAATATCCCTAAAATAATGTGAAATGTGATAAAATACCATTTGTTAAATTTGTGAAATGATCTTTGATGTGTTGTGGTTTTTTTTTGTCGTGCTTTTAGGATAGCAAGGTGGTGGTTTGTTTGGATGTAATTTTAGGATGGTGAGGTAGTGATATGTTAGCTGTGATTTTGGGATAGTGAGGTAATGGTTTGTTTGGTCATGATTTTGGGGTTGTAAGGTGATGGTTTGTTTAGATGTGCATTTGGGGCAGTGAGGTGGTAGATTTTTTGTCGTGCATTTGGGGTAGTGAGGTGGTGGTTTATATATCCATGCTTTTGGGGTGGTGAGGTGATGATTTTTTGGGGATGATGAGTTGGTTGTGAGAATGGTTTCATTGTTCTAGAAGACCAATTAGTGATGGAATAATTATTTAATAATTATTGAAATATATTAGGTTTGGTTAGTTAATGGTATGGAACTTACCAATGAACAAATAAATGATAGGTTGTGTGGTTAAATAACTTTTTTGGTAAATAATGAAACGAATAGTCTAGATAATGGAATTGTTTGGTGGTGTGAGATTTGGATTATGGTTTGTGTGGTTTGATGCATTTATAGGTGGAAGAAAAAGTGGGGAGGTGGGGTGTTGGTTATCATTTTTTTGTGAACCCATAGTTTGGGATCATGTGTGACTATATTTATATACTTCTATATTCCTTGTGATTTCTCTATGCACCCCACCCGCATCGATCACAATGTGAAAAAACGTGTATTTTTACATGGGGTGTGTTTTCCTAACATCCTGGTGATGAGGATGGATGTATGGATGGATACCCGCTCTTTCCCACTCTCTATTACAGGTGAGTAGATATGTATAGGCTATGATGTCTAGAGGTCTGTTAGTGCACTAGGTGATGAACTAGGTGTTTTTAGGTGAGATTTGATATGATCGTTCTTTGAGGTGGTGACCTAGGTGTTTTTGGGTGATATGTGATATGTCTATGCTATGTGGAAACTTATGGTTGGAGTCATACATAAAATTAGGAGAGAATGAGGTTTTTTTCCTTAATGTTCATGATGCCCTACTACTCTCTTTATGGTTGTGATGTGATGGCCTAGGTGTCTGTGGGGGAGATGAGATGTGACTTTGTTGTAGGGAGGTTTCTCTGGTGCCTGCAGTCATGATGGGATGTGACCATACTATGGGGTAGTGATATATGTTATTTAGAAGATATGGGAGCACCATGACATACTACATTGGGGTGTGAGAGCATAAAATCAGTGGGAAAGTGGTGTGAGGTACCCTTTATCGATATTCTTCTTATTATGTTATTATAAATGGATTGTGTTTTTTGGAGAGAGTTTCTTGGTAAGGTTAGGATGGATAATTTAATTGTTTAGCTGGGTTTTAAATTATTTTTTTCTTATAGGTTCCTTAGTATGCTTCTTTCACATGTGCACGAGAGACTTTGGTTTTCCTACTGAGTATAATTGTATTCTCACTATATTTATATAAACTGATTTTTAGGTTTCCAAGAGCATTACATGGATCGTTCTAGATATTACAAACTTACACATTTTTAGATAATTGCTGTGTTGCTATTTTAGCTTTGATTTTGGGTATTTACCATTGCAAACTTTTATCTATGCCTTTTTTATTTATACATGCATTGTGGGATTATTTTGGATTCTTTTAATATTATTTCATGGAGTTTCTTTTGGATGATTCATATTATCTCCAAATACTATTGTATTATATTAAGTAATTCCACCCATTTCATGATATCTTTATACCTTCAGTGCTAATTTCCAACTCAGGCCTAATAAAGGTGGGACTCAAAGGTCATTATCTCTCTCCCCTCATTGTGATAGCTTTTGTGGGAGGGTTTCATGATAAACATTTCAAAATAGCTTCAAAGAATATTAATTAATACCAAAGTATTTTAGGGTTCTAATACTATATTTTGAAACTAGCTAAAACTGATTTACAATACAATAGATCTAAGAAAGTTCTAACACTCATCATTTTTTACCATAATCAACTGAAAAATATTTTAGTATCTAAAAATAGTACCCAACACATAATTTTCAATAAGGAATAGATTTTATACCACTAAAAATATTTAAATTCAATTTATAGGGAAGTAAACAACAATAAAATTAGAATTGAAATTAAAAATTGAAAGTGAAAATTGAAAACGGGGCTCCCCTAAAAATTGGTGTCATTTCTTCCCAAGGCTATACAATCACACTGCTTTTAAAATAACGAGTTCCACTTCATGTGTCTCTTGAAGTAACTACTAGTGTAAAAATAAATCAACATTAGATCCAAACATTTAAAATAAAAAATATGAGTCAAATAAATAGTGATAGGATTGCAATGAAGTTCCTAGAAAAAAAATGAAGTAATAGAAAAAATGAGGGGCTGCACAAGATCCAGAGCAGGGAGAAGGAATTTTATTTAAAAGAAAAGTAATAATAAAAAACCCAAAGGTTTTCTTCTTTGAAGTGATGAGTTTTAATTCCTTAGTTAGAATTTCCCTCCAAAGTTATAATCATGATCATTTAGAGTAAATTTTTTATTATTGATTGTAACTTTTTTATTAATTGTGGAAAATACATTATAATCTATCAACACCTCTAGAGAACCCATATTTAGAAAATACATTTTGAAATCCTTCAAAAATAAAGAACTCAGGTTACTATCCCATGGAAATCTATATGATAAAACAAGTGTCCTCATTATTACCTCAATATCCAAGATCATATAAACCCTAATGGTTATAAATACCTTAAATTATATATCCAAAAATTTTAATCACATACTTCATGCTAAACTAAATCCTTACATATAATTCAACCTAATAAAACGTCACCCAAAATATCATTAATCACTTTAATATCTCATCACTAAAAACATCAAATATGTGTCTAATACTTTAAAATTATGATCAAACTTAATATTATAGACATATGATGGTATCCATAAATCTTAAGATAAAATCATATTAAACCATCCTAATCTTCAATGTTATCTAAACCTTACTCGGATACCAATTGTAATAGAACCAAACCCACACTCCCAAACCCAGTGCTAAAATCATAAACCTTCCATTTCTAGCTTTGATACCGATAAAGGTGAACCAATTTTTTCCATTAAAAATTTACAACATCAAAATGATATATCAAATCAATTAAATACTTAATGACCTTTTAGGTTTATAGTTTTAGACAATTAGGAAAAACTATTACATAAGAAATACTTATGAATTCAAGGAATTATTTTTCTCACTATACCCATATTTTCATATTCCATATTAAGTCTTAAACATCTCCCACAAACTTAATCACTTTAAAAACCTTTATAGACACAAATAATTTAATCATCATTCATCATAACCTGGAAATATGAAACATAAGAAGTGTGAACATAAATCTCTAGTAAGGGTAAACATAAGCATTAACAATTGAATGTCATTAGTGAGAATAAGAAGATCATAGGGGTGTGATGACATAATCAAAGTTCATGAGAATAACTTAAGAATATTTATACCCATCAATACTTGAATCTTCAATCATGAAACATGGGATAAATATTTATCAACGGTAAGTGTCATAAGAATCAATAATCACGAGCCTTTCAATTTCAATTTTTATCAAAAGAATCATAAAAAAACAATTAACTACTATAAATTAAATGTGTTGATACCTTAGGATTCCATAATCATAAAACCCTTTAAAACACTTATAATTGGAATAATCATACAACTAACTTCCAATATAATTCATTGAAGAACATAATCATTACCTAATTCATTTTAGATCTATAATGGGTCTCACCAGTCATATCTTGAGATATAATGGGGCTCCACCCATCATATAAACTATATCAAGCTCACCCATGAGATATAATGGGGTTAAAACTTTTATATCTTGATATATAATGGGTATCAATCCATTATATAAGTTATATCAAGCTCACTCATGAGCTATAATGGGGATTAACCCTTCATATAAGTTGTATTGGGCTCACCCCCGAGTTATTATGGGGATAAAACCTTCGTATCATGAGCTATAATGGGTCTCAAACCATCATATAAGATGTATTGGTCTCACCTATGAGCTATAATGGGACTTAACCATTCGTATAATCTTTATCACACTCACCCTTGAGCTATAATGGGGCTCAACCCTTCGTATCTTGAGCAATAATGGAGCTCAAACTATTATATAAGTTGTATCAGGATCACTAGTGAGATATAATAGGGAGAAAAACTTTGTAAAAAATGTTTAAAACCATAAAATAAATAAAATACTTATAAAAAATCATTATTCCATTCATAAATCCATTGAACATTGGAAAAGAAATAGGTTCCATGACAATGTTTTGAAACAATGATTATTTATCCAGAGAAATAACAAGGATGATATCATTTCAAAAAAACCTAGTGAAGTACAAGTAACATCAGGGGTTTTTGATGTTTATTAATATAAATACAATTAAAATATCATTAAAAAAATTCTTGATGAAATTAAAATTTTCACTTTGATTAATACCAAAGGATTCCATCTTCGATGGAAAATTATTTTGAATGATCGCTTGGAACATTTCTTGAGGAAAATATCCTTTCCATTTTGAAAACACTTATTTTTAAACTAAAAAATTATAAAAAATTAAATAAATCATTTTATTTGAAAATAAACTTTGAAACCTAAAAATATATTTAAAACATTGAGTGGTCATGATGAGGGGAAAATTCATTCATGTTGTAAATGCTAAAAATAAAAATTCTTTTCAAACATTTTGTAAAGGGGGACAAAGTTAACCATTTGGAAAATGTTAAGAAATTTCCTTTTAAATTATTTTAAAATAAGATCAAATATCATGTAAACTAGCTTTAGGAAATAATTTATTTTTAAAAAATAATATTTTGGAAAACATTTTAGTAAACATGGATATGGAAGAGAAAGATAGTCGATCTAAAACAAAATAAAAGATCAGTATCACTTACAAACGACTTTCTTGATATTTCTTTAATCTATAAGGGATTAAATGGAAATAAAACATTTTAAATAAATTCATAACCAGTGTATATGAAATATACATGGTTCAAGAAAATAATATCTTATGATTTTCTCTAAAAGAACCTCGAACATAAACAACCCCAAAAGAAAGGAGATTGTAACATAAAGCATTTTCCACTTTGTTACTCTTCAATCATAAGACAAATAAAAGAATAAATTCAAATTATACTTTTAATATAATGAAAATAAGGAGTTTTAAGATATTAAATGTTAAATGGTCTGTATATACACCTCCTAAAATAAGATAGGTGTATAACATAACATATGTTCCAAAGAAGACAATTTGAGGTGAGCAACCCTTACATTAATCATAACGTTGAAGTGAGAATTAATCAATGTATCGATTATGTGTAACAAATGTAAATCCAAATAAAAAAAGAAAATAAAATCTAATATAATAAAAATTCATTAGAAATATAATCATATAATATCAAAGACAATGAAGAAGTAATATAACCCAATGAATGGAAATTGAGTTATGAAAATTATTCACCATTTGGTAACATTCAAGTCGAATATATTTAGATGAAATAATTCAAATTGAATCTTAAAATATCATGATGTATGAATGTTTCATGATATTACATTTAAAAGGGGTAGTATATACACTATAAAAAATAAATTAGGTTCATAACATTAAAATATGCCTCAATGAAAGGAAATTGAGACGGAGTTCCTTACATCGGTCAAAACTTTCCATGTATATAATTTAACTCCTGGATAATAAGATTATATCAATTAATTTATTTCATAATAAAATATTTAGGTTTTAATAGTTTATAATTAAATCATTTATTTTAATAACATATTTAAATACTTAATCAGTTAAGTCCATGTCGTGTGTTTTAAGGATGTTTGGTTCATTGTTTCAAAATAGCTTTGGTGTGTTGGTCGATCTCAAAGTTGTCATTATTCCATAATATCCTGATTAAAAATCATAAAATAATTATCATTTTTATAAATCAATTATAATTTTAAAATTATCCATGAATAATGATTATGAAAAATGAACTACGTTCTAATCTTGGAGATGGTAGGCCGTATGTACGCGTGAGTAACATTTCCATTTTTCAATGATCGTTATGGAAAGAAGGTAAGTATTATATTATATTTCCAAAATTACCATAATATCATAAATATAATATTATTTATTTAAATACACTCATATATATCATCCATGTTATTTGGTGATGAAAAAAGTAACACATAACTTCGTGGAGGTGGTAGCACACACATACACACGAACATAGTTATCATTTATTAATGAATGAAAAGGTAAAAAGGAAATGATATATTATAATTTAATAATGATAAATATTTAATTAATATAATTATTATTTTATATATAACAAATATATTCATTAACATTTTTCTTATTTCCTTCCATGTAAATCGTTAGTTAAAAACAAATCACATCACTTCGTGAGGTAATAGTCCGTCGTACACATGAGTGACGTTATTGTATCCCCCATAGAATGGAAAGTAATAAGGTTTATGTGGTATAATAATTAAAAAGTTATAATTATGATAAATATATCATATATACAATTTAAATCCATCATTATAACCAACCTAAAGAGGAGGTGATAGAAAATGAATCACATCAGTTCGTGAGGAGGAAGTCTGTTATATAGACGAACAATAGTTTCATTTCCCACTTAATAGAAGAGTATATAGATATAGGTTATGAAATTAACGTAATAAAATATTATTATATGTGAGATAATAGTTTTATAATTTCATCACGGTTGAATAATATTTGAGGGAGGTAGAAGAATAAATAAAACAAAAATGCTCGGTTAAGAACGATACCTCTTCTTTAGACAACTTCTTAACTTTTACACCAAATTCATTCCTAGATTAATTTAATGATCAAAAAAGGACTATAGTAAGTGTGGATGGAATTAATTAAGGTATTTGGGTAGGTATTTACTGATAAAAAAATCTTTTAATTTGTAAATAGGATAGGATATTGGGTGGTATTTTATAAGTGTGGTGAGTGATACACTTGTAATTTTTGAAAAGAAAAAGTGATACCCATGTTTCTCACATGACACAAGGATCCAAAATGGAATATTTAATTAGAAAATATAAGGTCCAAATATGTCTATAAAAAATATTTTGTAATTTTTTCATTTTAACACTTATAATTTTAGTTTAACCCCCCGGTACATCTGTTTTTACCTTAACCACAGTAAAATATTTTAACTATTTTCACTATTTGTTATGACAAAAAATTTAGTCAACCTTATTATATAATATAAATTATGATTATTCAAAATTTATAATTCATTTTATCAAACTCAATTCACTGAATTGGTAGAATTTAATTTAAAATAAAACACACATACGTGATTAAAAAGAGGGTTTTCAAGAAATGTTTTTTCAAGCATTAGATGATTTTATATTAAATCTATGAAAATTAATCATTATTAAATGATTTAAATTAATATTTAATTATATATAATCTATAAATTTAATTTATATAATCCTTAATTAGGGTTTATTAATTAATTAAAATGGAGAAACATTATTCAATTTAAAATAGTTTTCAGAATAAAAACACCCATTTTTAAACCAAAAAAATAAACCTATACTAAAATACAATATAAAAGTGATTAAAAATTAATTTAGTGGATTAAATATACATAATGAATAATTGTTTTACTTTAAAAATATTTAATACATAATGGGACTTTAAAATTACTTAATTTATTGAAAATAAATAACAGTTTTATAAAAATCGGTATTTTCACTATTCATTGAAAAATCAATGTTTTTTAAAAAATCCCAAAATTTAACCCAAAGTTAATTTTGATATACCATTTTAAAAAATATTTTCATTTTATAAAATACATTTTCTAAAATCTCTAGAAATTAAATTTAATATTTTCTCACAAAAATCAATAATTTTTTTTGAAGAAAACATATTTTTGAAGAATAAAATTACTTCAATAAATATTGATTGATTATTTAATAAGAATTTATCAATAAATTTATATTGTGTAGTATATTTATATATAAATTTCATTAAGTAGTTAATGAGAGTCATACCGACCAATTTAATGTCTAGGTTATAACACTCATATATTTCGTGGGTCGTTTAAGTTTGGTGTTGCGTGTCAAATGTGTTATCAAACATTATGTTTTTATTTTAAAATATTAGGGTGTTAAAAATAGAGAGTATGTAAATAGTTTGATAATATCAACTAATTCACATAAGATATTATAATCCTCAATTTCTCATATTCTAAATTGTATAATAAATCTTCCAGGGTCATTTAGTTTTAGAGGTAACCTCTTTTGTAGGACCAAACCGCATTCCTTAGCTAAAAATATGGTGGAAAAATCTTATAAGAAAATTTTATTAGCTAAATACCTCATGAAATTTTTTACATAGGATGTAATTTTGTTTAATTATTATCCAAAGGGCAGGTTTATGCAAAAAAAATTAAATATTTCATGAAATATTAGGTGGCTGGGTTCATCATTTTTCTTTTTGGCTCTTTGAGGGAAAGGGAAGGGAGGGGAATAATGTTTTAAAATAGATTGGTTTATTTCATTCTCCTAAAAACCAAATGTAATATTTATCACCTTAATTTACTCCCACTTTATTTTCCTTTATATATTGTCTTTTTCAATTAAATAATCTTCATTTAACTCAGTTTAGAACATACTGTCCACTTCTTTTTTAGGTTTTCTATACTTTCACTCTCAAAATCACTTTGAACCTCTCTATTGTATTTACAAGTATATTTATTAATATTTTATTGAGTTTTTGAAGAACTTATTATGGTAACAACCATAATTTTTTTTAATATTTATATTTGTTGTGCTAAGAAACTTGGATTTATCCCGAGAAATTTTACCCTTAGCCATTTGGCTCATTTGAATTATCATATTTTCCATTTTTGATTCAATGGTATATTTTTGAGATTATGGATCAACCATATGCCTATATTTTTGAGATTCCATAACATATTTAAGTCTAACTTCTTGGAATTCCACTCTTTAGTGAAATATCCCCAGTGTATTCTCTTATAAATTCGATGAATCGACTCTATATTGGTTATTAAATTGAGATTCTAGATGTTGATGGAATTCAGGTATAAAGCTTATTCAATAATCTCTTAGTTTATAATTAACAATTTTAAGTAGTTATTATATTAAAAATCATAATTGTTTGAGAATGGATTGATTTTACCTTACTATATAGCACCAAAATGTACAAAACAAGCACCTTAAGTGGGCTATATATGCATGTCATTATTAAGACTGCAGATCCTCATATGCCTAAAAATCTCACAAAACTCACATTACTTCCTTAAGGACCTCTATTTATATTGAAAAGTAGCTTATTTTACAATTTTATTCAGAAATATTTAAAATAGATTATGAATTTCAACATATTGAAAATTCATTTCTTGATTCAAACCAATGTTGTTCTCAACTCTACTGACTTTCCTCCTCCAAAAATATTTATGCTACGAGTTTTGGGAAAGTATATTTTATATTTGTTTTGATTTTTTAGAAATTTTATCACCATAATTTCCACTATCCACTTTGTCAACCAGGTGTTGAAAATATTGTAAAATATAATCATATAAATCTTTCATCAAAATATGAAAATGAAATCGATGATAGCAACATTTTATAAGAAATACATGAAACCAATCCCATTCCATGTGGCATGAATCATTCTCATATTAAAGTAAACTAGTGAATCTACAACTTAACTCTCCATTTAACAACTTGGGAAATGTTTTTATGAATTTTTTTGATAAAGATGATCCCAAGTATCAAATATGTTTTCATCCAACTGAATAAACCAAGTCCTGGCACTATTTTTTTAGGGAAAATAGAAATACTATAATTCTAATCTTATCTTCACTCAATCCTTGAAGATGAAATTTTTGGACCATACTATAAAAATAATTAATAAATTAATAACAGTCTTTATCAATCATTCATAAAAATGATGGCAGTAGTGAAAGGTAAGTTGTCTTGATTTTATAATTTCTAGCTCTTTGAGAAATCCTAATACAAGAGGGATTTCTTGAAATGATAGGAAGTTGATAATATCTAAGTCTAGGCCAATCAAGACTTTCATTCCTAAACCAAGGTTCAATGGGATTTTTATTTATATTATCATCATGTGTATCCCATAAGTTCTCTATTTTTAGTTTTTTCACTTGAATAGAAAATTATGTTTTTATTTTTTTATAGATTTTTCATTTCTTTTTTTTGGTGGTCATGCATTAGCTTCCCTAAAAACAGTTATTTTTTTGATTTAGTGTCATTAAAACGTGATAAAAATACAATTTATTAACCTAAATACTAGTATATAGTGGCAAGTGGGGGTGAACCACTAAGAAGGAATGATTCGTGTAATCTAAACGAAGGGAAAAAACACAAATAGTAAACAATTTCAAAAACAATGGAGTAAAATTGAAAGGAAATGGATGCAAGATGAATAAAGAAAGTGAAAAATAGAAGGGAATAGTGATGATAAGTTTGAGTAGTTTATGAATTCATGGAGATTAGGATAAACTGAATTTTAGAGAGGATTTGTTCTTGTATAAAAAAATCACAGTAGTGGCGATTCAATGAAAAAGTATTTGGAGTTTCATCATTACTGCTTGAATATCCAATTTTATTTAATCACCTATCATATGGACCATATCGCTACCAAGAACTTAGAAAATTCAGGATTTTCACATAGAAAAGAAAAAATAACTTTTCTAAATTAAGTACATTTGTTAATTCTTTTAAGGATAAATCCACTTATATCACTCACTGGTATGTAAACAATGTAGAAATGATACTCAAGGAGAATTAAAAAGAGATGACCAAACAAAAGAATCCACACCGTGAAAACTTAAAAAATAACCAAATAATATTCAATTTATATTAATTTCAATCCCTATAGAAAATTAAATACTGATGTTCAATACTATAACTATAAATATTTTCAATAAACACTACTTATAAACAAGTAATCTTATAATAGAAGAAAAATATTAAGAATCATTCTTTGTTGAGATAAGTCCTTTCTGCATATCCTACTTCTTCCAAGTCACCGAATATGAGAACTAAACCTCTATATCTATCATATATTCTCTTTATCTCACCCCATTTTCTATCTTTAATGAATTAATTTCCCTCTAATGCATAGTCATCCAATTTTTTGTAATACATGAGACCCTACTATGGTAGGTAAACACTGTATCTTGAAATATCACACAATGCACATTCTAAATAGCCTTTATTAATGTGTTTATTTAAACATTTAATGTTATAATTTTATTTTGAAAAAATAAGGCTCATATATAAACTCTCCATAAATATATTATGTTAAGATTAAATTTTAGTATTTTTTTGAAATACTCTTGTTTTATGTGAGTAGTGAAAATATAGTTTTATCAAAAGTGAAAATTCTATGACTTTATAATTATATAATAAAGTAATAGAAGTTTCTAAAAACTTTTAAATGGCCAAATATGTGTTTTTGAAATACTATTCTTAAATTATAAAACCCATGTTCAACATTTTATAAACTTAAGTAATATTTTCTAATAAAAGAAAATGTTTTTGGTCTTTTATTTTAATTAAATATTATTTTGGTAAAATTAAGTTTTAGATTTATTTATAATCCACATATAATTTTTTATAATAAACCAATTTATGTGAAGAAAATAAAAATTATTGATAATTTCATCCTAAATATCTATTTTTTTCTTAATGATACACTTTTTCTAAAAAGTGAATTTTACACACGATACTATTAGAATTATTTTTTCTAAAACATATTAATTTTATTTGTTAAAATGGAATTTGTATTTAGAATCAATAGTTACAATTTATGTAATAATAAAATCATATTTTTTGAAATTGAAAATAAATTACGTATATTAGAGATTAATTACCACGGTATAAGTAAAATTGTTTTTTTCAAAGAATTAATTGTATAAGATTTATATATATGTCATCTAAATAAATTAGCTAAATATATTTTAAATTATGAGTATAATATGATTTTTAAACATATAAACAAATATTTAAACACTAATTAAATTAATAATTAATATGAAATAATAAAAAACACTTTATTTATAAAAGGATTTTTTTTATAAAAACACGTTTTCCTATATATTATATTTTAATTTAAAAGAATATTTTATCCCATTTAGAAAATTAATTAAAATAAATTGATTAAAAATTCAGATTCATAATTTCAAACTTTTATAAGAGGATCATATTATTTTTTTAGAAATAAAATAATTACCATGGTTAATTTTTAATCAATATTAATAAGTGTAAAATTGGGTAAATGAAGTATCATGAATTTTTATTAATAATAAAATATCACTTACATCTTTTAGAAATCCATGTTAGGTATTAAATTCACACACACATGTATCAATTATTATTTCTCCACTTAATTAACCTATCTCACCTAACCCACCTGACATTCAAGTGATTCTATTATTACCCGTTACCTAACTTCAATTTCCATGAAAAGCCCCTCCTTTTCACTTATAAAAGGATATCAATCCCACCCATTCTCTCATCCCACTACATAGTAAAATGAATTTATTAGTAAGTTACATTCCCTCTCTAAATCCCTATAAATGGGTTCCTAGGGTTTTAATGACTCATCCTAAGCTTTAAGAAGCTACTTAACAAGGTAAGGGTTTCCAATACTTCTCTTTCCTTTTTAATTGAAATTATTTTATTATTATAAAATTTCTACATATTTTATGGATTGTAATTTCATAGTATTATATCCCATTTTATATGTTTTTAATGATATAATACTTATACCCTCTCATTATATCCTTTTCATTTTCCATTATTATGCATACATAAGGGCTCTCATTCTACCCCTTCAATTATTAATTAAAAACATTTATTGTAATATCATCGTGCTTGTAATTCTATGGAATTATCACCCATTTGATAAATAAACACTGATATTTACTCTCATTAAATCCTTTTCCTAAGTCGTTATAATTCCAACAATCCTAAATTTTAGGAAAGTAAAGAGTGTATATTTTTTCTACTAATGAGAACCATGTTTGGATACTAGCAAGTAGATTTAGGTGTGGCATAAATAAACCTAGGGTAAATCACCCAAAAAAATATAGTTTATGCATTGACTCAACCATCACCCTAATGCACGATTAGTGGTCCTAATACTGCACACTTGGCTAGAAACTCCTGAGAGATATGCTTTGTAATATTCACATTCTCTTTATGAACCATGGTAAAGGATTTTTCCTACCATTTCTATGGTCTATTACTAGTAAAAATTATTAAACTCAATTAATTTATTCTATTTATAACCCAAAACATTAAAAATACCATATCCAATACCTTATCTTTATTTCATTGATAAGGGTACTTCTTTTTTACATTGATAATATCCCATAGTTTCTATGTTGATTATGTATTGTTTAACTATCTACCTTATTTTTCTAGATGGGTTATGATCATGTTATCCATTTTATTGACATGGGAAAAAGTATTAGTATTCTATATATTTTTATTCTGATATGGATGATTATTTAACTTTTGACTATTTATTTTTTAACCATCCACATTCTTTCTCCATATGGGTTATAACCATGTTTTAACTTTTATTAACATGGGGAAAAGTATTGGAATTATGTATGTCACTATTCCAATATGTATGCTTATTGGAAAGCTGTCTATGTGTTTTTTAACCACCCACATTCTTTATTTAGAGGATTTATGATCATGTTATCCATTTTACTAACAGGATAAAAGTATTTAATTCCATATGCTTCTATTCCAATATGACTGATTATTGGAAAATTTGATTATGAATTATTTATTCATTTACTCATATTATGAATGCATTGGAAATAAAAAAGTTATGGGTGGGGATCGATATTATATATGCCTCCAATGCATCATTAGGTCTCATGAGACAAACATTTTTGGGTATTTTGGTGTATACCATCCTAAAACACATGGATTCTTTGATGGTAAGATCATGATGTCTATGATCATGATATCTTGTCTTATTATATGGAATTATCTGTATGATATTATGAATTTAATTTTTAAGGAACTAGTTATTGTTATCCATGAGATTTATTTATTTTCATTGATATCCATGGATATATTATGCTCTCATTTACACTTGATTATATATTCATATTGTTTATTTATTCCTACTATATCACTTGTTCCAAGTTTATTTTATTATAAATTCTGTTGTGTGCTACTCCTTATTGATTGATTGAGATCATGGTTATTTTTTTACTTTCCCTAGGAAAATTTAAGGATAAATATATTTAATTTTCAAGGATATACTGGAATAGATAATATTTCACTTGCAATGTGTCCATTATGTACCTTATATTTTCAAATGTAATGTATGCATATATATAGTCTTCCAAGACTACTAAGATGTTGGATCCTATAGAAACTCTTGTATTATATAACAATAATGTAATATAACTATTGGAACTCAGTTTTTAGAGTCTAGTTTGTTATTTTTTATTACAAAAAAAGTTTAGTAGGAACCTTTAGGAATATATTTAGAGGAATTTAGTTAGATAACACAGGTACTATTAAATCACCTAATAATTTTTAGGGAACACCCTATAAAAATTAATAAGAATTGTATTTTATAATTCAATATCATGAGAAAATTATATTTATTCAATTTTAAAGAGATGGTAACTAATGGGAGTAATGAGAATAATATCAACACCCAAAATCAATGTAGGGATGTTTACCCTGAGAAAGTCAATAAAGCTAGAGTTTAGGATAATCAAATCATAACCATATTAGGGTAGCTAACCTAGGTTATGAAAAATAATCTCACTGCATAGAGCGATATGTGGATCCATATCATGGTGTAACTATGTCTTACCACTTCATGTGACAAATATCTACAACATTCAATAGAACTACTAATCCATTGATAACTAAACAATGGATCATGTCCCTAGGGAAGATCATTATCTCTTCGAGAAGTAGTGGACTAGAAAAATTCATCATGATGGTCTTTCGTCTTAAGGGAGATGTATAACAATGGTGGTTTCTAATTTAAAGCACTGAAGAGGAATATGGGATAATTCATATGGAATGGAGAAATTTTAAGGAAATATTTTATAAAAAATCTATTCCCCATGAGTACTGACTTGAAATGGAAAGGTAGTTCCTCAATTTTAGATAAAAGGAGGAGGAAAATATTGCTGAGAATGAGTCCAACTTTACAAGGTTAGCTAGACATGTTGTAGACTATGTATATAGATCATAAATAAATATTTATAGTTTCTTTAGTGGGTTAAAGTCGAGCCATAAAAGTGAATTGGTGTATCAAACCATTTCATCGTATGTGGATATAGTCTCCAGGACCATTAAGAAAAAAAAGTTTTATAGGATGTATATATTTAATGGAAATCAGGATAAGAAGAGGTTGGTTGAGAATAATAGGAAGAATAATATGGAAAAGGGGAAGAAAGGAAGGATTATATTTCCCAAATATCAATAGTGGGAAGAAACACCTTGGGGATTATATGAAGGGAACATGAGTTTGTTACAATTGTGGAGAAAAGGCCATAAATATCATTAATGTAAAGGAAATACATAAGATATTGATGTTCAATACTTTAACTGTACGGATAAGGAACATTATTTAAACCAATTCCCTAGAAGTGAAGGGAATTTACCTTGGAAAAGGCCAAGGGAGAAAGGGAAAACATATATGATTACCATATCGGAAGTCAAAGTTTCTAATGATGTGGTGGAAAGTAAATTTATTAAAGCCTCAAGGTTAACTAATGTTTTATTGGATTCTAGGTCTTCAAAAAAATTTATATCTTCCATGTTTGGAAAAAAATATTTCCTTAGCACCCTAGTAATGGAATTAAAAATTAAGACACCGAGTGGAAATTTTATTGAAAATAAGGTATTCTAGTTAGTTCCAATTATAATGCATGGACATACCCTATTTTCAAACTTGGTTATTATAACTATATTTTAGTTTTATATCATCCATGGTATATATTGGATTTCAAAAGTATAATAAAAAAATTTATTGCCAAGAGAAGAAGATTACGATTTATAAAGGTGATGTGGAATCTATTATCCCTAGAGGGAAGAGACTTCATAATATAAATCATGTATATATCATAGCTAGTGGATCTCCTTAACTAAATTATGGGAATAGAGGGAGATAAAGGATGATCTATGGATAATGAACATATCCTAAGAATAGATTATTTACCCAGAGTATAAAAATTCATTGATATTTCTAAAAAATAATTACCTAGTCATCTATATGATCATGATGTTTAATTATACATTGATCGCATTCTTAATGCAAGAAATATATCTAAAATTCCCTATATAATGGATCCAATGGAGTTGGAGAAATAGCTGAAGGATTTGTGTGACAAGGTATTTATATGCCCTCATGTTTCACTATGGGGAACACCTGTTTATTCATGAAAAAGGAGGACGAGTCTACGATATTGTGTATCGATTAAAGGTAGATCAATGAAATAAATATAAATAAGACAACTAATTTTTAATGATCAATATTTCCTATGGTTATCATCATCTAAGGGTGATGAAGGATGAAATACTAAAGATTACATTTTAAACATGCTATAGATATTATTAGTTTATGGTAATTACTTTTGGACTGACTAATGAACCTTATATATTTATAGATATGATGAATTGATTATTCAAGGATTATCTAGATAATTTGTGGTGGTATTAATTGATGATATCTTAATATACACTATGATATATAAAGAGAATGATAATTATATGAAAATAATTCTGAAGACCCTTAGAAAAAAATAATTATATGTTAAATATAGTAAGTATGAATTTTGGCTCAATAAAGTATTTTTTTCTTAGAAATATTGTCTTCAAGGATATAATATATATTTCCCCTTCAAATAAAAGGAAATTAAATGAATTACCTATACCAACAAACATAATGAATATATGAAGTTTCTTCGATTTAATAGGTTACTATCAATGATTTGTTCAAGATTTTTCCTGGTCGGCCAACCCATTAACCAAGTTAACATGTAAAGGGGATAAATTCACATGGTCCAGTGAATGTGAAGAAATTTTTGAAGAGATAAATAAGAGATCCATTAATTCACTAGTATTAACTTTATCATCATGTAAGGTAGGATTTTAAATATATAGTGATGTATTGAATAAATGACTTGATTTGTTTTCTTATACAGAATGATTGGGAGATTACCTATGCATCAAGGCAATTGAAAATACATTAATAGAACGATCCAACTCATGACCTTGAGCCAAAAACTGTAATCTTTTATTTGAAAATATGGATACACCACCTCTATAGTGAAAATTTTGATATATATATATATATAGACTATAATAGTTTCATGTATATATTCTCTCAGAAGGAGATCAATATGAATAAAATAATATGGTTAGAACTATACAAGGAATACGGTTGCTCTATACACTACCAACCTAGGAAAACAAAACATTGTGGATGATGCATTGAGTTAGAGAGACCATGGAATTATGACCATATTGAAGATAAACAAAGATCCTATATATAAAAATCTATTAAAGATAGATATGATTATTTTTAGGCTAGGGGATCCATAATTAATTTTCCAAGAAATTACTAAACCATCCTCACTAGAAAATATAGAGAAGTTATAAATGGATGATAATGAATTATAAAGGATGATTAAAGAAGTAAATAATGGGAAATTAATAGACTTCATTTATAATGATGGAGTGTTTATGTTCCTAAAGAGATTATATTTTTTATCTACACTAGAGTTGAAGAAGGAACTACTATATGATGAAAGTAGCTTAAATATTTCCATACACCTTGGTAACACAAATATATAAATATATTTAAGTGAAAATTTATGATGGGATGGTACAAAAATGGGAAATTACAGACTATGTGTCCAAATGCCTAGTATGAAAATAGGTAAAGGCTGAAAGAAAACATCCTAAGGGAATCATGCAACCTCTATCTATACCTATATGAAAGTGGGACAATATTAAAATGGAATTTTTCATTGAAATTCCTAAGAATCCAAGGAAGAACAATGTTATATGGTCTATTATCAATATCCAAAATAATTCTACTCATTTATTAGCAATAAGATAAGATCTACCCATTAATATCATTGTATGAATCTATGTCAATGAAATTATAAGGCTTCATGGGACACCACTATCAATTTTATCTAATCATGACCCTCAATTCACATCAAAATTCAAAAAGAGTCTTTAAAGGGATATTAACACTGAGATACATTTAAGCACTACATATTATCCCCAAACTGATGGATATTATAAAAGTAATATATAGACATTATAATACATGTTTAGATCATGTTCTCTTGACTTACAAGGTATGTGGGATCAATATGTAACTTTGGTGGAATTTACATACAACAATAACTTTCATTCATGCATCCAGATGGTACTATATGAAGAATGGTATGGGAATAGTTTTTATACTCCAACCTATTGAGAACAAGTTAGGGAAAGAATTCTAGTTATCCCAAATCTTGTAGAGTATATAACTATTAATGTAGTGACTATTCGTGATCATATTAAAGTACTTCAGAGTATAGAAAAACAATATGCTGATAATCAAAGTAAATAATTGGAATTTAAAGTGGGGGATCATATATTCTTGAAGTTTTCCCCATGAAAGGGAATTGTAAGATTTGGTAGAAATGATAAGTTAATCGTTAGGTACATTGGGCCTTTAAAATAATAGAATGAATTAGAGATTTATCTTACCAATTAGATATGATTACCAATATTTATAAATTATATTTCATCTTTTATGTTTCATTAATGACGAAATTCATGAAATATGAAACGATCTATGTCCTCCTGGTCTGTTACTTTTCTGGTTTTAGGTGTTGGAGGTGTTTTAGGGGAGTCTTAAGAGATTTTGTGGTGCTTAGAGGAGGCCTAGATACTAGAGGCGTTGGCTGTAGAAAATTTTGAGGTAGGAGAAATATATGTCATGTAAAGTTTACATGATTTGAAAGGAAGGTCCTTGGATTATAAAGGTTGGTTCATGGGGTGTTACACGATATGTAATAAATTTGGGATTTAATGTTTGAGGTAATTTTTTTTTTCAATGGGGCTTGAAACCCAAAATTTACATGATGTGTAATGGGTACATGCTGTGTAATTCCTCTATAAATCACATCCTTAAAGCCTACAATGCTTAGTTTTTTCCTCAAAACATACACCCATCCCATTTTTAGGTGACCCAGTGGATCTCCCTTTAGCCTCCTTGGTATTCCTTCATCGGAGATCGATCCTTACCTCCCCATATTTGATCCATGGTGATTTCTTGTCTCTTTCTCATGTGTTTCCTTTAATTCCTCTTTAGGGATTCAATATGGAAATTTTTATTTAGTTTGGGAGGAGTTTTGGACTGTGCTTTGACAATCCTTTGGAGTGGTGTAGGTTGATCCATGAGTTCCTTGTGTTGTGGTGGTTTCTAAGAAGTTTTTTCTTCACCCTGTGGTGCATAGCAAAATTTGAAAGCTTCATAGAAGTAAGATATCCTCTTTCTCACTCTTTTATGTGACATGTGTGGGATTTTCATGCTTTTTTTACCTTTGGATGGATAGTAAGGGTCAAAATAATCATATAATAAATTGGAATATATAAAATTTATTGTAATGGGTAGTTATCTCATACCTTACTACTTGATATTTTCTGTTGATGTTATTATGCATGCCTATTTCAAATTCTGAAAATATTGGCTATTGGGAGCCTTGTTTCCGTTGTAGTAGTTATTATATGATGACCCTTACTACATTTTTGTGTGATCAAACCCTGAATAAAAGGTTAAAGAATGTATATTTGGCTGATAATTAATTTCCCTTAGACATTATGGGTTTTTTAATAATACTCATTCTAAATAAAGAAGATATGTGATAATTCACCTGAAAAAATATAGAATCAGGAATGTGTGTTGTGATCTGTGATTATTCTTATTGTGTTTCCCTGTGTAGTTTGGGTTTTTGTGTGATGATAGATGTGACCATCTGGGCTATGCGGTATATAGGGTTGTGATGCGGTGGTTGGTTGGCATGAATGCAATGTGGATAGTTGTGCATTGTGGCTTAGAGGTTGTGGCATAGTGGTTATGGTGTAGAGGTTATGGATTAGTGGCATGTTGTGTTGTGATATTGCATGGGAGATGTGATGTGATGATGATGGTAGATGTATGGTTCCATGGTAGTGGTTATGTGTGTTGGTCTGGTTGTGTTGTGTGGTTGTGTTAGTTTCCCAAGTATCAATAGAATAAATTACAATGTCGTATGAAATTAATAAATGAATGGGTTGATAAAAGAATATAATGGGATGGAATTTTATTTATGGTAATTGTACTAATGAATAAATGCAGGGAAACTTGTAATCTGAAAGTAGAAAATTTTATGTGGGTTGTTTGGTAGTTGTGTGGTGTTGCATATAGTGGTGGTTTCAATTGTGACGGCTGATGTGTAGTATAGTGGTGGTGTTGTGGTGGGTGCTAGTTTTTTTTGAACCCATAGTTTGGGTATTGTGTTCTATCTCTATATCATATATGTTTATGTTATTTTTTATGCGCCCCACCCAAGTTAGATAACCACGTCAATGATCAGAGGTGCTGAGTTCTAGGTGTTTCCCCCAACATCCAAGATGGTAGTGATTAGGATGGATAAATACCCCCTCTACCCCACTCTCCTTCAATAGTGATGTGTTGTAATAGGTGTTTATGAGTGAGATATGATATGTGGACTATGTTTCTTTGGGTGATATTTTATGTGTTGGCCCATGTGTTTATAGGAAACATGTGATGTGTTGGCCCAGGTGTTTATGAGCGAGATATGATGTGTTGACCTAGGTATCTTTAGGAGAGACATGATGTGGTGTGATGTGATATATAGTGGATGTTATTCATGGTAAGAGGAGGGAATAAGTTTGATATCCTTAACATTAATAAAACCTTAAAACTCTAGTTTTGGTTGTGGTGTGTTAGCCTAGGTGTATGCGAGTGGGATTGGGATGTTATGTGATGTGATGTGTGGCCCAGGTGTCTATGGGTGGGATGTTATGTGATGTGATATGTGTGGAAAGGATGGGAGCTTAATATTTTTGGTTTTGGGGTATGATAGCAACAAATAAGTTTGTAAGGGGCATCAGGGTTCCTTTATTTTTTATGATATCCATGCTATATTATTATATTGGATGCGCGATTTGGTGAGCGAGCCATAGTGAGGTTGGGTTTGGTTAGATGACCTGTATCGGTGCTTGTTGGTTCTTCTGTTTTTTCACTGGCACGTTAACATTCTCTTTTCACATGTACACTTCTGGCCTGGGTTATATCCCTACTGAGTATACCTGTTGTGCTCACCCTATGTATATAAACAGTTTTCAGGTTTCTAGGAGGACTTTGGGGACCAAACTGGACATTACTAGATGCGTTGGAGCTTTTGTTGAGTTGTTTCTATAGAATTTTATTTTTGGTATTTACTTTGGAGACATTTATATGTATCAATATTACTTCATTCATGCATTATGGGATGTTTTTTTACCTTTATATTGTCTACTAGAGTTTTTTAGTTATTATTTATCTTATCTATCGACCGTGTTTCATTTATAGAGGGTAATGCCTCCCATACTGAGAGATTTTTATACCCTTGGTTCAACTTTCCAACCTGGGGCCTACTGGAGGTGGGACTCAGGGTTCATTATCTCTCTCCCTTCATTGCGGTATCTTTGTGGGAGGGGTCATGACAGAGTTGTATCATAGGTGATGGTTGAGTGATAAGATGGATTTTGGAGTTAGGAACAATGAGGATTTTATGGGTTGGTATTGTAGTAGTTTTATTCAACCCTGGTTCTTAACATCTATCACCCCAAGATTCCATGGTACTCCTCTATTTGAATAATATAATAGCATGCGATGTCTGTAACACTGAGTTCAAGCGCCCCACGACCAATCAAAATAGTTGTTTAAAAAGCTGTTATGAAAAGTAATATGCACTATTTAAAATTTTATAAATTTTATTTTTCAAAATGGAATTACTTTTTGGATTTTTAATATCAAAATTATATTAGGGTGAATTTTTTTTATTTTTTTGAAAACTTTCAATTTTTGATGAATAGTGAAAAACATTGCGTTATTGTTTAAAACTGACTTTTTATTTAAACAATTATTTTTAATTTAAATTTATTTTAAATTAAAAATAGATACATAATACCTATATTAGTCCAATTTAATTCATTAGAGTAATTTTATAATAATATTAGATTTATAAAATTTTATTGATGTTTTTAACGTCTTTTACCCACCTTATAGGCACATTTTCAAATTTGCATAAAATGTAATTTTACCACTTCTGTGAATTGAATTTCAAAAATATGACACAAATTATTGTCATCAGTAAGTAAAATGTGGTTCAATAGGATGAAAATATTTTTTTGGTGAATAGTAAATTTGGAATTTTATTTACCACAGTTAAAAGTAAATAGGGTAATTAAAGGTAAAAATATTATTATAATAATATAAAATTACCCAAACATGTGTCCTAATTCTATTGGATAATCATTTTTCGACAAAAATTAACATTAGGACAAAAATATGATCCTTTTTTATCCACTTGGGTAAGATTGGGATATTTATTATATTTTATTTAAAGAAGAGTTAAAAGTGTTAAATTCAAATTTTAATAACTAAACCATTTTTAATATATGGATATAAATATGATAAAATTGACTATAAATATTCATTATAAATATAAAAATATTACATACATAATGGTATTTTATTTATAATTTTTATACATTAAATATTAAAATTTATTTATGACAAAAAAATGATGCATTATTTTCCTTATTAATGAAAGAATCAAATAAATGATATTATAAATATTAAAATAAATATAATTTCTAATTATTTATACCATAGATGAATTTAATGGATTAAATTGACATATGAATTATGAGTTAATTTCTTATTTTTTTTGAAGGAATCAAGTTGTTATGGCTTTAACAAAAATCAATTACTAAATAGTGTCAAAATTGACATAAATGACTTTTTAAAACAAATACTATTTTATTAAATTATATAAAAATCATAAAAATATAAAGTTCAGAAAAACAACTTTTATAGTGATAAAAATTTCATAAATTATTCACTTTAGGTTCTCTTGTCATTTTATAGAAAAGATATTGACCATTTAGTATAAAAATACAAGAGGACATGGTAAGAGTTAACTTATTTTACAAAGGGTTAAATCTAAAAGATAAGGTTAATTTTATGACATAAACATGTCTAAAACCAATTGGTTGAGATTTTTTTGACCCGAATGAATCTTATATTTGAAATAAATGAGTTTGGGGCCATTTTAAACCAAAAATAATTTTATAATAAATTAATATTTTAAGCATTTTCTAAAGCGCCCCTCACCTCTCTTATAAAAAGGCACCTCCCTTTCTCTTTAATTCACACCTCCAAAGCCCTTTGGCTCAGCCAAAACCAGCCCAAGTCTCATCCCAACTTCCCTAAATTAATCTTAGAGGAAAAACTTTGGGAATAAAGCTATCTTAAGGATTCATTTTGTGCAAATCAAAAGGAGACACCTGAAGAAGAGGTAATGGTTTTATCCCTTCTTTCAAAGTTAATTTCTTCTTCTACTTCCTATTAATAAGTTGTTACCATAATAAAATAATAAATACATCATATAATATATGATGAAATGTTCTTAAGATTATTGGACAACTATATTAATCTTTTTACCCATCCTATGAAAAACAATACCACCATACGTGCGTACGTACGACTTATTGTCTCCATGTCGTGGTGTAAATTGTTTTTCATGCACAATTTATCTATGTGGGTGTAATGATGAATATAGTGGATGTAAATAATAAATATTAAATGATATTTCTTCTTTAATATTCATATTCTATCCAATTCCATACCATTTTACCATTAAGGAAATGATATTGTCGCTCGTGCGTACGTACGACTTACCGTATCCACGACGCGATGAGATTAATTCTCCACTTTAACCATCCAAGAATGATTATAAAAATATATATATTATTCATAATTATAAAATATATAAAATAATAATCCTACTTTAATGATATATTTACGTATGTATATATATTTCATTCACTTACTTCTATTCAATACGATAAGAAAATGGAAACAACATTCATGTGTACGTACGACCTACCGTCTCCATGAACGGTGTATTACATTTTATATATCTATCTATTATATATATTTATATTATAAATATATATGATATAAATATCATATTATACATTTTTGAAGTAATTAAATCATTATCTAATAAATATGATCAAGAATAACAAGTCAAAACACGTACGATAAACAAAGCAATATTACCCAAAATATTGAATTAACATGGAATTGTTAATAAATGGGTAATATAAAGTCATAAAAGAATCATATATGATATCATAAATATTATTATTATTCTTATATAAGTTAATAATATGTTTAAAAACATTATACAGTAGTTTCAGAGTCGTACAGAGAGTATCATACTTAAGATAAGGGTTCATTCCTCAATCTCATTATTACCTGAGATTGTTTATGTGTAAGTATTTACTGGGAAATATTAATCATCCATGTCCATGTTTCATAAAAATGTTTTCAAAATTTTTTTTTTAAGGTTTTAGGGAAGATAATCTTTAACTAGATCATCATTTTAAATTTTTTAAAGATTTATTTTTCTGAATATTTTTAATCAATGTCCATGTTTTCAAATTGATTTTAAGGATTTATTTATATGGACATAATTGTTTTAAAATGTTAATTCCTTTCAAAAGTTTCAAAGTGATATGGGAAAATTTTATTCAAAAATCTATATTAAATGACTTCTTTTATAAATTGTGATACTTTTAAATGATTTCATGAAAAAGGGATATTTTACTCAAAGAGTTTTAATGATCATTTTCGATTATGTCAACATCCTTTACTGGATATTATTATTGATTGAGTTTGAGTTATTATAATACAATATTACATGTTGTATTGAATGGTTTATGATATGTTTCATTATGGATGTGCTATTTTTATACCATTCATAGTTTATGGATAAAGTATTGGCATTTCATATCCTAGTTTTAATACGAATGATTACGTTATGTTTCACCATTTTCATATGAGGAATACATTGGACTTAGTAAGTGATGGGTGAGACCCGCTATAGCCCCTCGATGCATCGGTAGGTCTCATGAGATAAAATAGTGTCTTGGCATAAGGTCTTGATAGAATATTTGTGAATGGTCTTGGAACAAGGCCTTGACGTAGTAGTTATAATGTCCGACATTATGTATTTCCTTGTTATGAAATTAGTTATTACATGTGATTATTCGACTAGTATAATGTCCATGTGCATGTTTATATGGTAATTTTTTATTTATTTTTTAAATATTATTTTCAAGTTTATTACTTAAAAGGATTATTTTTTTATTATACATCTTGCCTTAAAAGTTTATATCTTCCACTGAATTATTTACCCTTACTGAGCATTTGAGCACACCCCTTACTTATGTTTTATTTTCCCGGGATTCCAAGAAGTGTATTATGATTGATATGAAGAGTTAATCTAGGGTAATAATGTCATTCTCAAAGGATAATTTAGGTTGTGTTTTATGTTATAAAGTGTAATGAAACATTAATGTATGTAATCTATTTTCCAAGACTGCTAAATTGATCGGTCCATCAAGACTTGATTTCTTATAATCATGTCAATGTATTAAAACAATGCACCAGCTTTGGGTAACTGGGCCAGGGAATTACAGTTGGTATCATAGGAAATTTATCAATAACCTTGGAAATATATTTATAAAACTTATATTAGGGATCATAACCCAAAGATATACTTTGAGAATAAGTATTAAAGAGAATCCTAGAATTTTAAAATTGAGATTATGTGGGTATTCCTAGAAAATACATCCCTATCTAGATACTACAAGTGGGAGTGGTTATATCACAGATGTACCTAGGGGTGAAAACTCTGAAAAGGTGTTCCGAGCTTGACTCGGGGTAACATGGTACCTAACAACTGGCCTTACTGTGCACCTAGTTTGACACTCCTGGGGGATAAGCTTAAGATAATTCACATTTTCTTTACAAACCATTATGAAGGATTTATGAGTAAATATGTCATAAAAGAAATAATTTTAATGATTATGAGACTAGATGTGTGTAAATATTCAATTAATGCTGAGAATTTTTCTAATTTTTGGATTATACATTATGATATGATCTAACCTAGTGTATTTCATCATTTAGAATTGGTTCCTAGTATAAAGAATGAGAACTCAAGTAATACGCAAGATCCAAAGAGTAAGAAGGATCATATCTTTCAAGGTCTTAATCTGATATTTAAAAGGGAAATAGTCACCCATGTATTCTCTTCATATGAATAAATAATATCATGTTTTAATAAGATAATTAAATAATTCTCTAAGTACTATGGTTTTGAAGGCAAGAAAGAGAAGTAGAGGATGGCAGAGAAAAAGATGGATAAAGGGAATAAGGGAATGAAGGATTTTCCCACATGTGATAACTGTGGAAATAATCACCTTGGTAAATGCTTGAAGAGAATGAGAATTTTTTATAAGTGTGAATAAAGGACAAAAAGTTCATGATTTCAAGGGTAAGAAAAAGGTTTCAAATGTACAATTATTCATCTACAAGGAGTTGGGACACTATGTGAATCAATGTCCCAATCATCAGAGTATACCCCAAATGATGCTATTGGATAATAATCAAGTTATGACAATACCATAGATGAAGATGAATGATTAGTTTTCTTATGTTGTTATTAACGAATTGTGTCATTTGAGTATTGTATTAATGTTTTACAAGTTATAATAATTATAGAGTACATAAATATTTTACTGCAATATTATTACATTACGTATTTGAGATTGTATGGTACCATGTAAAGTGACAGAGTTTCAAGTTAAACATTTTGGAAAATATATGGTTGGGGGAAACATAACTACTAATATGTATCTGAAACTGAGATAATGATTTTAGAATAAGAGATAATTGATTTGGATAAAGTATATTGGATATTATTTACATCCTTGGAACTGATTAACGGTTTGTTTAAAAAGCGGTTTATACCATCATTATCGGGAGTTTTAAACATTTTATTATTTAAGGTGTATATCCAGTATTTTATGTTTTACATAAGGAATAAGGAATAATGAACGTCTTCAATAAGGTTTTATTATAATTCATGTTATTTCCATGTTTTAAGAGAATACATGATGAAGGTATTCACATGTATGTTATGTGGCCTTCTTTATAAATTTTTGGACTACGAGTTTGGACAAGAGTATTTCGGATAAGCCTAATGGTTGGAATGGATTAAGTTGTAAATTTAATACTAATTTTATGGATAAAAAATTTATTAATGTTATTTTTTGGAATTTTTTACTTTTAATAAAAGGAAAACTCACAGGTTGGGCGACAACCTATCATGTCCGACATGGCCGCGAGACTTGAACCCACAACCGAAGGGTGACAAGGGTGTATCGCCTACCACTGGACTATGTGATATCTTAGTAAGTATAACATAGTTATATTTATTTAAATATATAAGTTTATATTTTTAACCTTATATGATTAAGATAAATAGAATACTTTTGAGTTTTATCTTTTGAAGAGAAAGATGAGATTGTGGTAGGAATTAGTTAAAGGATGAAACTCTACATGTAAATTAAGTATGAATCTTTGTGTTCTTAGTCTATTTTGTAAAATAATTCAACAAAACTAAAGAAAAGATCATAAAACCAAAAAAAATTTCCTAGTACTTTATTTTGCGATTAATCGAATGGTCCCTTGGATCATTGTAGATTTATGGCTTTCAGATTGTTAACTTTCTCCTAATAATATTCTCAATCACTATCCATCAGAACTTGATGGTTATTTTTCTATTCCATATCCATGTTTTATTACATGGAACCCTAGTATGTGTTATTTCTGGTAACCTTCATACTTACCTTTCTTTTTTTTAAAATATTGGCCTCATTAATCCATTTTTCGATTTGGGATTTCAACTAAGATATTTTGAAATGTCAAACCCCTAATTTTTAATCCCGAGTTTAAATTGTGAGGATGAAATTTATTGAATGAGGGGATAGTTTAACACCCTAAGATTACATGGTACACTTATATTTGAATAATACAATAGCATGCGATGTACGCAACACCAAGTGCACCATGACCTATCAAACTAGCCGTTTAAAAGGTAGTTATGAATAGTAATATCCAGTTTTTGAAATTTTATAAATTTTATTTTTCAAAATGGACTTCATTTTTGGATTCAGAATATCAAAAATATCTTTGGGTGATTTTTTGGTATTTTTCTGAAAACTTTCAATTTTTGATGAATAGTGAAAAACACTGTGTTACTGTTTAAAACCGACTTTTTATTTAAATAATTATTTTTAATTTAAATTTATTTTAAAGTAAAAATAGATACATAATACCTATATTAGTATAATTTAATTAATTGGAGTCATTTTATAATAATATTAGATATATAAAATTTCATTGAACTTTTTAACGTTTTTTACCCACCTTCTAGGCACATTTGCAAATTTTCATAAAATGTAATTTTACCGCTTCTGTAAATTGAATTTCAAAAATCCAACAGACATGGTTTTCATAAATAATTAAAATTTGGTTCAATATGATGAAAATATTTTTTTTTGAATAGTAACTTTTGAATTTTATTAACCATGATTAAAAGTAAATAGGGTAATTAAAGGAAAAAATAATATTATAATAATATAAAATTATCCAAACACATGTCCTAATTTTATTAGATAACTTTTTTTAGACCAAAATTAACCTTAGTAAAAAAATATGATCCTTTTTTATCCACTTGTATTAGATTATGATATTTATTATATTTTATTTAAAGAAGAGTTAAAAGTGCTAAATTAAAATTTTAATAATTAAAACATTTTTAATATAGGATTATAAATAATATAAATTTGAATATAAATATTCATTAGAAATATAAAATTATTCCCTAAATCATGGTATTTTATCTATAATTCTTAGACATTAAATAATTAAATTTATTTATGACACAATAACGATGTAGTGTTTACCTTATTAACAAAATAATCAAATAAATGATATTATAAATATTAAAATAAATATAATTTGAATGTTTTGATGCCATAAACAAATTTTTTGAATTAAATTGACATATTACGTATGAGTTAATTCCTTTTTCTCTAAGTAATCAAGTTTTTATGCCTTTAACAGAAATAAATTACTAAATAGGCCACAATTGACATAAATGAGTTTTTAGAAAAACAAATACTATTTTATTAAATGATATAAAAATCATAAAAATATAAAGTTAGTCCAAACAACTTTTATAGTGATAAAGAGTTCATAAATTATCCACTTTATGTTCTCTTGTAATTGTATAGTAATGTTATTTACCATTTAGTATAAAAATACAAGAGGATATGGTAAGAGTTAGCTTATTTTACAAAGGGTTAAATCTAAAATATAAGGTTAATTTTATGACATAAACATGTCTCAAACCTATTTTTTGAGAGTTTTTAGACCCAAAAGAATCTTATATTTTAAATAAATGAGTTTGGGACCATTTTAAACCAAAAATAATTTTATAATAAATTAATATTTCAGGTTTTTCCTAAAGTTCCCTTTGCCTCTCTTATAAAAGGGAACCTCCCTTTCAGGTTTTACTTATAAAAGGGAACCTCCCTTTCTAAATATTTTGGGACCATTTGGATCATACAAAACCTAACCAAATATCCTAAAAACATCCTTCAATTCATCTTATAGGAAAAACTTTGGGGAGAAAGCCAACTTAAGAAGTCCTTTGGTGCAAATCAAAAGGAGACACCCGAAGAAGAGGTAATCGTTTTATCCCTTCTTTCAAAGTTCACTCTTCTTCTACCTACTCTTACTAAGTTGTTACCATACTAAAATAATAACTCCATAATCTTCTATATTTATAGATTTTTATAAGATTATGGGACAACAATATTTCTCTTTTTACACATCCTATGAAAAACAATACCACCATGAATGCGTACGTACGACTTACAGTCTCCACGACGTGGTGTAAACTATTTTTCATGTACACTTTATTTATATGGGTATAAAAATGAATATAGTGGATGTAAATAATACATATAACATGATATTTATTATTTAAAATTCATATTCCATTCAATTCCATACCATTTTACCATTAAGGAAATGATATTGTCGCTCGTGCGTACGTACGACTTACCGTATCCACGAAGCGATGAGATTCATTCTCCACTTTAACCATCCAAGAATGATTATATATATATATATATATATATATTATTTATAATTATGAAATATATGATATAATAAGTTTAATGTAATGATATATTTATGTATGTACATATATTTTATTCACTTACTTCCATTCAATACTATAAGAAAACAGAAACAGCATTCATGCGTACGTACGACCTATCGTCTCCATGAACGGTGTATTAAATTATATATATATATCTATTATATATATTTATATTCTGAATATATATGATATATAAATTATATTATACATTATAGATGTAATTAAATCATTATCTATGTAATATGATCAAGAATAACAAGTAAAACACGTACGATAAACAAAGCGACATTACCTAAAATGTTGAATTAACATGGAATTGTTAATGAATGGGTAATAAAAAGCCATAAAATAATCATATATGATATCATAAATATTATTATGATTCTGATATAAGTTAATAATATGTTTAAAAATATTATACAGGAGTTTCGGAGTCGTACCGAGAGTATCAGACTTAAGGTAAGGGTTAATTCATCAATCTCATTATTATCTAAGATTGTTTATGCGTAAGTATTTACTGAGACATATTTATCATACATGTACATGTTTTATAAAAATTATTTCAAAAAGAATATTTTTTAGGTTTTATGGAAGATAATCTTTAACGAGATCACCATTTTAAATGTTTTAAAAAAATTATAATTTTTTTAAATTAATTTCCATGTTTTCAAAATGATTTTAAGGATTTATTTATATGGACATCATATTTTTAAAATTTTGATTCCTTTAAAAAGTTTCAAAGTGGTATGGGAAACTTTGGTTCAAAAATATATTTTAAATGTATTCCTTTGTAAATTGTGATACTTTTAAATTATTTCATGAAAAAGGGATATTTCTCTCAAAGAGTTTTAATGATCATTTTCAACTATGTCAACATCCCTTAATAAATATTATTCTTGATTGAGTTTGATTTATTATAATACAATATTCCATATTGTATTAAATGAGTTTTGATATGTTTGACTATGGATATGCTATTTTTATACCATTCATGTTTTATGGTTAAAGTATTGACATTTCGTATTCTAGTTTTAATATGAATGATTATTTTATGTTTCACCCTTTTCATATGAGGAATGAATTGAACTTAATAAGTGACTGGTGGGGCCTCCTATAACCCCTCGATGCATCGGTAGGTCTCATGAGACAAACTAGTGTCTTGGAACAAGGCTTTGACAGAATATGTGTGAATGTTCTTGGCACATGTCCTTGACATAGTAGTTATAATATCCAGCATTATGCATTCCCTCGTTTTGAAATTAGTTATTACATGTGATTATTTAACTAGTAGAATGTCCATGTGCATGTTTATATGGTAATGTTTGATTTATTTTTTCTATATTATGTTCTAGTTTATTGTTTAAAAGGATTATGTTTTTATTATACATATTTCCTTAAAAGTTTATAGCTTCCACTGAATTATTTACCCTTACTGAGAATTTGATCTCACCCCTTTATTATATTTTATTTTCCTAGTATACCAAGAAATTTATTATGATTGATATGTAGGGTTAATCTAGGGGAATAATAGTGTTCTTAAAGGATAATTTATGTTGTGTTTTATGTTAGAAAGTGTAATGTAACATTCATTCCTGTAATCAAATTTCCAAGACTACTAAACTGATCAGTCCTTCAAGACTTGATTCCTTGTAATCATGCCAGTTTATTAAAATAATGCACCAACTTTGTGTAACTAGGGTTGGGGAATTACATGACATAGTCTAGGGATACCGTCTTGGAAATGGGATTTTATGGCCCCCATGATCTAGGGCACAAACTCTGAGCTTATTGAATGGCTAGGTGAGGTGGACCTATTTTTAGGCTAGTGACCTAGGAGAGGTAAATGAGTCATGATGAATTATTTTAATGTTTTAATTGGTTGTTTTTGGGAAATTTAATGACTAAATTAAATAATATTTGATAAAATTTCATGCTACCAGGATTACGATGTTCTCCTTATTTTTAGGAATGGATCATATTCGTCATCTATGAGTTTCTCAAGAAGTTGAGGTTTATAAATTTGATTCAATTGATCATTATAGGGTTGAATCTATAGAGGATGGTGAGGCATGGTAGTGGGAATTGTATGCCTTTCAACGGGAGAGTTTGGTTATGTATGAGGGGAGTGTCTTAAATCTATAGACGGAATGCTGGGTAGAGGATATCAAGATGGTTTTTTGGTATGATCTGAGAATGATTCAAGTTTGGGATTCCATTAGTAGTTAGTCAGATGCATGGAGTTTCACGTTAGTGGTGGATGCTATTTCATGGTGACCATAAGGAGGCAGATGTGTTGTGGCCTGACTTTCAAAGGAAGTTTTGGGCATAGTTTCTGTCATTGATGATGAGCGAATCCAGGAGTTAGGATTTTATATCCCTTTACCAGGGAAGTTTAATTATGTGGGAGTTTAGGATCATGTTCAAGGACCTCCTACACTTTTCTCTAGATGTTTTCCCAAATTAGGAGTAGAGTGTGGCATCGAAAAGAGGATTTTCATATAGTGATCAGGTGTTCAGTCACTCCGTTTAGGATCTCAATGTATCTAGAGGTGAGAAAAAGGATGAGGTTATTTATAATATAATTTTTTTGGTATTGATTCTAAAGAGAGTGGATAATAGGTTGCTTCAAGGAGAAGAGATTCAGGTAGTGGGTCACGGGTGTTTATGTAGTCAGGGTTCTGTTTGGTGTGAAACTAGCCACGATAGTTTCTTTCCCAACCTTTAGTGATAGGTGGTTTATGAGTTTCATTAAATGGTTTTATATTTGTGTTCCATATATTTAAGAGATATGGGCACCACCAAGATCAGAGTATGAATAATCTGGGAGGCCATTTTCAGATGGGCGGTCAGACCCCTTTTCAGCTACAATAGTTGTCTCTGAGATAGTTCTAGCAGCTGGGATCACAATTTGTTGTTTAGAAGCTAAAACAAGGTATAGTTGGTATAGGGAATCCTCATTATGTTCCTTTTACATAGGGACCTAGGCCATATCACAACCGTGAAGGCTGAAAGTAGAGAGGTAGAGGTGATGGGTGTTTTTAAATGCACGCATTAGAGGCAGTAGTTCCAATAGAGCTGAGAGTTATTTAATGTACGATAAGTTTATCATCTACCCTTGTGTGTGCTTGGTTTGATTAAATATCCTCACACTCTTTTTTTCTCCCTCTTTATTTTTTATGATAGGAATGGATGTGGAGATTATTCCAGTTATCCTTGTGTTATCTACATTGGTTGGAGGCCATACTTCCTTGTTTGACGTGTTCTGGGAATGGAGAATGATAATGGGGGAGCACCAGTCAATGAGGGAATTCTTATTATTGTAGATATATTCATATGGTGTTATCCTAGGTATGTATTGTCTATATTTTTTGTGTTAATTCATCAAATAATTTTGGATAAGATTCAAATTTTCTGATGTGGAGGGATAATGAGAAAGGTTCATTGGTGGGTGAGGTTATCGGTTAGGTGGTAGGAAAGTGGAGCCTCTTTTGTTGTAGTCGGTAGATTTTTTAGTATAATATTAGTTTGGTGAGGATCCTAGGATTTTTTAGGAGTTCCTAGATGTTTTCTCAAAGGTTGTTATGACACCACCTCCTCAACGCGACGATGAGTTCAGGATAGAGTTTTGGTTGGGTGTGTCTCCAATTTAGATGGCTCCCTATTGAATGGTGCCTATAGAGTTGCATGAGTTGTGGTTATAGGTAGATTATTTGATGCATATGGGTTTCATATGTCCCATTGTGTCACCGTGGGGTGCTCTAGTGTTGTTCTCTAAGATGGATGATGGTTATCTAAGGTTTCTTATAGACTACCAGAGGTTGAATCCGGTAAAAGTTAAGAATCTTCACCCTCTTCTAAGGATCAATGACTTTTTAGACCAGTTGAGGGGATTTAGTTGGTTATTAAAGATTTATCTTCTATATGGATATCACCAGTTGAGAATGAAATATGAGAATATTCAGAAGACTATATTCAGATAAAGGTATGAGCACTTCAAGTTTTTGGTCATGCAATTCCATGTTACGAATGCCCCAATTGTGTTAATGGGACTTATGAACTCCGTGTTCCATGAGTTTCTGGATCGGTTCATCATTGCATCCATCAATTATATCATAGTCTACTTGAAGTCATAGGAGGAGCACATCAAGCATCTCAGAGTGATTTTTCAATTCCTTCGACACCACCATATTTATGAGAAGTTTTTCAAGTGTGAGTTCTAGATATGATAGTTATGTTTCCTTGGACATATGGTGTCTTAGTATTGTGTGGTAGTGGAACCTTCCAAGGTCTAATTAGTTGTTTCATGAGAAGTACCCAAAAATGTGGTATAGGTTCACAATTTTCTTGGTCTCACAGGCTATTATTGAAGGTTTGTACATAGTTTCTATAGAGTTACAACCTCATTAGAAGTGTTGACTAGAAAGGACTATGATTTTGTGTGAAAATACCAGTTATATGGAGTGTTCAGTTACCTGAAGGAGAAGTTGGTTAGTTCTCCAGTGATTCAGTTTCTCAGGTAGGGTGTGTTGTTTAAGGTTTTCTATGATGCATCTTGTATGGGATTAGGAAGCATGTTAATGAAGCATATATAAGTGATCTATTATGAGTCTAAGTAGTTACATACCCATGATTTTTTATATTCCACCCATGATCTGGAGTTTTTGTAAGTTTTTTTCATGCTAAATTTGTGGAATCATTACCTCATTAATGAGTGTTTTTTGGTTTTCATGGACTATAGGATCCTGTGATATGTTTTCTCTCAACATGATCTGAATTTATTCCAGCATAGGTGGATGGAGTTTCTTGAGGATTATGATTTTTATTTCTATTACACCCTAGGTAAGGTTAATGTATTTTCTAATTAGTTGAGTTGGAATACCCGAGGGGATGTGTCTCAAAATTCTACTGATGTTTGGAAAAGAATGGAAGATCTTGTAGTGATTCATCTTGATGTTGGAGAGAGAAATGGTCAAGGTTGTCTTTATTAAATGACCATAGAGTTTTCTTTGATGTATTAGGTGGATGATTATCAGTGGGGAGACTCAAAGGTATGGGTTATGTGTGATCATGTTGTCCATGGTGACACTATTGAGGGATGGTTAGAGGATGGTCGAAACCAGGAGTTGTTCTAGGAAAGGGTGTTTTTCCCATAGCCAATACATGAGGGAGTTCTCCTTGAGTTTCACATCTCACCTTTAGTAGTACATCCTAGTGTGAAAAATATGTACCATGGATAGAGGAGACAACTTTAGTGGATAGGGATGAAATGGTTAGTAGTAGATTTTGTGGAAAGATGTTTGGTTTGTCAGCAGGTGAAAGAAGAGCACCATGTTCTGGGAGGTTTTTTGGAGTCCTTAAATGTTCTAAAGTGGAAATGGGAGGACATATCAATGAATTTTATCATAGGGTTTCCTTGAGCTCAGGGAATTTGTGATTTGGTTTGGGTGATAGTGGACTTGATGATGAAATTGGCTCACTTCATAGAGATCTATGAGTTGAGTGGAATGAATGTTTTGGCAAGGTGGTACATAGATGATATGGTCATATTCATGGGGTACCAAGGAAAATAATCTATGATCAAGGTCCTTATTTTATCTAATTATTCTGGAGGGAATTGCAGCATGATTTTGGATCCCATTTGTTCCTTATCATTTCTTTCCACCCTTAGGTATATTGGAGGATGGAGCGAACCATCTAGACATTTGAGGATATGTTGTGGGAATACATCTTGGACTTTGGTGGATCTTGGGTATGAAACATGCCTTTTTTTGAGGTTGTGTACAACAATATTTATCACTCATCTATTATTATGGTTCCATTTGAGCATTGTATTGGCGGCTATTACATTCTCTATTGTGCATGATGGAGGTTGGAGAGTTAGAAGTTCTTGGTCCTGATGTGGTGTAGAGCACAACCGAGAAGGTCTAGTTGGTTTGTGAGCCGATGAGGGTGGAATATGACCATCATAAGGCCCATGTTGATCATAGGAAGAGACACCTGGAGTTCAAGGTTAGAGACTGTGTATTCTTGAGAGAATCCCCTCAGTGTGGGCAATGGAGGTTTGAAAAGGGGAGTAATATATCTCCTAGTTTTTTCAGGCCCTTTGAGGTATTGGGATGTCTTGGTGAGTTGGAGTATCAGTTGAAGTTTTCACTATAGTTGGAGAGGATCCAAAACACATTCCATCGACCCTAGCTTCATCAATATCTTCACAGTGACAAGTTGGATATCGAGGACAATGAAACATTCATGGAGCAACCAGTAGAGATACAGGATCATCGAGAGAAGTTGTTGCATGGTTTGACCATTATCTTGGTTAGTGTGTTATGAAGTAATGGTGTCCTATTGGAGAATACTTGGGAGTGAGAGATTCAAATGTGTTCCTAGTACCCGCAACAATTTTGAGTTTTTATTTACTATTTTTCTCTAATGATGTGATGTTTGGATTTTACAATGTTATGAGAAGTGTTATTTTCCTTGAAGTGTAATGTATAATAAAACCCCTACATATGAAAAGGGTAGGACCTGATTCCTAAAGGAGACATATTAATTATGATGTGATTAAACCCGTGTGGGAGAATCAATGTTTCACAAAGAAGATAGTATCTTGTTATGGAGGATGGAATTCCCAAATTCAAATGTTTGGGGCAGTGTGGTTCATTGGTTATGATGGTTTTTCAGGTGGTTGTGTGGTGTGTGGTGTCTAATGGATAATATCATATATTGAGGAGATGTGGTTGTGTAGTGATGAGGTTGTGTGAGATGTTTTGTGGCTGGTTGGTTTGGCATGTTTGGCTGGTGGTAGTGTTGATGAATAATGAGATCCTTGATAGGTATCTTGCGGGGAGGTTTTTCATACCCGTTTTTTATTCTACGCTTGGTTTTGGATTCTTGAGAGAGAGAATCATTTGAGAGGTATCCTATGTAACATTTTGTGTCCTATCAGTCTGTTACATTTCTAATTTTAGGTGTTGGAGGTGTTTTAGGGGAGGCTTGAGGAGGTTTTGTGGTGCTCGGAGGAGGCCTAAAGTGAGATCAGAGGTGTTGGATATTAAAATACTAGAGGCAGGATAAATACACATCATGAAAATTTTACATGACATGAATGTAATGTTCTTGGGTTGTGAAGTATGATTCATAGAGTGTTACATAATAGGTGATAAATTTGGGATTTAATGGTCGAGGAATCACATTTTTTGGTGGGGCTTGAAACCCAACATTTACACAATGTGTAAAGGGTGCATATAATGACCGAATCTTGATGTAAATTAAAATTACATCACTTTTGTGGAATAATTAATACATTACACAAACAGACACAAAAAGACCATATTAGTTTAGTGCCTTTGGAAAGTTGGAACACATTCTTCTAATTTGGTGAATGATCTACAACATCTCTCATAAATATATTCCCCTTTAGTACCCCTAAATAAAATATATCTGTATAACCAGGGGAAAATAAAACATAATAAAAAGGGTGATATCAGATTCCCAGTAAGGGTAAATAAGTGAGACATGTAAACATACTCATCGGGAAAAGGGTATGAGAACATGATCATAAAAATAGAAGATCATACCCTGCTTGTCAATGATCATAAATAGGAATCATGGAATAAATATTGGAGGTTCATAAGACATGAATCATACAAAAATAAATAACATAATCCATGAAATCATAACTTAGGAATAAGGCATGAAATTTGTTGTAGGCACATAAGCATATAAAAAAGACTTCCATAGTCTTCAAGGAATCGTTGTCAAGGTTATCTTAGTTGTATGGGTTCACTCCTCATGCCATCTTAGTAGTCATGGTTCACTCCCATAACCATCTTAGTTGTCACGGTTTTCTCCCATAACCATATTGGTAGTCATGGTTCACTCCCATAACCATCTTGGAAGATATGTTCCTTTATGTCTATCTCATGTGTAATGTCCTGGATTTTTCTATGTATTATTTTTAAATATTATATGGAATTAATTCAAGACCGGATGCTGAGAAAATTCGCGATTATGAGGCCCGGTGTTAGAGAAATAAATTTTTGAATAATATTAAAATATTAAATAGCACACAAGTGCAGTTTTCCTAAAAAATTTAATAAATTCTAAACAGGTTCTTGGATCAGAAATATTAGGACACCGTTGTGTTCAGATCAGTGAGTTTACCCTAGGCATGCCCTAATATCGGTTGACGCATGTCAGCTGTGAAAAGTAGTTTTCGACATTTTAATAAATAAAATAAAATAAGAATTTATTTTATTTTAATGTTTCACAGTGATGCAATGACATTTATTTTGAATTATCCTTTTAAGGGTGGATCTAGGGTTAGTCTCATAACCCTCTAATTTCCTTAAGGCTCTGAAGAGAACCCTGGAGAACTCTCTCGATGGAAAATGATGATAGATCTTGGATCAGTGATCAAAAAACACTGTTTTTGATAGATCTCACCAATGGAAACAACACGATGATTGATCATCTTCAGTTAATGATTCAACCCCAAGGTAGGATGTTTTTATTTGGAATTATTTCCCCATTCATAGATTCAACGATGAACACAGACCAACCAACAAATTGGTTGATCTTCGGTTCGCTTATTCTTGCAGGATGGGCTATGATTGAGGGTTTTATCATGGTTTTGATTATTTAGAATTGATTATGTATTCTTGAACATTCTTATGGAATAGATCGAGGCTGGAATGAACAACGGTCGAGGTTCGTTCCTTGGGTTATTCTTGTTCTTTTTCTCCCGTAATATTCACCATGTTCTTCGTGGTTTATGAATGGTTGATCTTTATGCCTCCATTTAATAGAGAAGAGATATGTAATTGAAGATATAGTATCGGGAAGACCAAGGATAGGTGAGATGATGATGGATACAGATGGATCAGAGCAATTCGGGAGATATCATTCTTTAAGCAATTTTCATTCAGGTCATTGAAATCATTTTTTTGAGCCTATTGAAAGCCTGAAACCCACCAATTCGACGTTTCAATGGTGATATAACCTTGTATATCTAGTTCTGAGGTGAATGGATCATTATATCAAACACAAAATGATCATTCGAGGCAAGCGGAGGAAGAACGACAGTTCTGGAAATTCGTGATTAACACAGCGTGTAACCCGTTGGTTACATAGTTTGTGGACCCCACAAAGTATCGGTTAGGGTTTCAATATTTATTTAAATGCTACAAGGTGTGTGGCCTGATCACATGGAATGTAGGCCCTTCCCAAAGACTCGGCGTGTATCTCAGGAGATTCACATACATGGGGTGGAGTACACGGGTTGCCTACACGGCGTGTACCCCACTACACAGCTTGGACTAGACCGGTTACATGGGTTTTCCCATGTAATGGTACATGGGTAGGCAAACACAGGTTAAAAACATGTACTAGAACATGACCAGAGTACATGGGTGGACCCCGTATGGAAGGAAATTGCATGTGATCCTTCTACACTGCGTGTACCCATCTTTTACACGACATGTTCTAAAAAAACACAGGCTATTATACATGGGCAATACCCAGGGTCAAGGTACACGACATGTGACCCTACTACACATTGTATAAACCTTTCTAAATGGCTTTAATATCTTATCCACTGTATCTTGGACAACTTTGTTAGGGTTCATGCCCTTGATCGTTTCCCTAAAGGTTGATCTGTATTGTTTCCAACTCATTAGAGTATGATCCCTTAAACCTGAATTTCTAGATAGAGTTGTTGGAATCCCCTCTGAGAGGTCTGGATCAGGATCCTCTATTCATTCTTTGTTCCCTAGGTATATTCCTTGGTATTGACATGATCGACTTCATCAGGCGTCGATCCTCTACTTAACAGGTTAATCCATATGGAGTTGTTGGGGTCACCCCATATCCCTAGTTGTGATCCTCATCTATGGTATCATATCTCTCTTTAGATCTATCAGCATATCTCTCTCATGATGGTTCTCTATGAAAAATACTTCTCAGACGTACTTCATCAGTGATATAATAATTAGGAGTGTGTTCTCCTAGATAAGTGTTTTGTGGAATCTTCAGACTAAATCTCTAGTGTGGGTATACAATAGTTGTGACTTACCTCTAGATGGTGTGTCTTGGTGTGAGTATATATAGATGTTATTTTTATATGTACTATAGATATATACTATTTAGTGCTGAGTGTATATTCATTTGGGCATTGCTTTTTGGTTTCGAGGTGTCCTATTGAGTATTGTTATACTCACCCCTACATGGTCTTTTCTCACATGTGTTGTGTCTTGTGCAGATGAGAGGCCCTTTAAAGGAATAGGACTGGACATAGATTTGTGATTTCAGACATGTTGAGGTGTTATTATGAATCTTTTCAGTAGTACCAGTACCTATTTTGTTTATAGGTTGGAATTTGTAGTTTACATACTCTTTCCTTTGGTGGGTTTGTATTCTAGCCCATTTTACTTTACTTTACTTTACTTCCTGTCATACTCTATTGGTTGGAATAGAGGTATGCATGCATTTTTTTCTTAGTGGTTTTTACATTTCAAAATTTGCAGTATTGGAGATGTGTGAGTTCATACAAGTACATAGGCAATGCCTCCCATGAGAGTGATATGCCTACTAGGTTCTAGTCACCAGCCCCTAGTCTATTGGTGGTGGGCTTAGGAAGTCATGGCATGGGCCCCACTAGGAAGGGTCATGACAGAGTGGTATTATAGGTTGTATTTTTTACCTTAGGACTATGAGTCTATGATATTGGTTTGGGGAAATAGTGTTAAGTGTTTCGAGCTCATCTTTTAGGCCAAGGACTCCAGTGTGGGTGCGGGAAGCCGATGTATCCATACACCAATACTCTGATAACCTACTTTTTGACTTGGTACATGAGAACACTAGTTGAAGGTAAAATAATGGTACATGCATCATATAGTAATGGGTTGTGGTTTCTATTTCCTTCTTGATTCATCTCTCAAAATATACTCATTGATTGTGGTTGTTGGGGAAAAATCCCTCAAGGTATCATTGCAGCATTTTTGGGTTTCCTGTGTTTGTTGACAATGCAGGTTTCCATGGTGAATTGTTGAGTTCCAGAGATATTGTTAACAATCCATGTTGACAAAAAACTATGAAAAAGGAACGAAATATCTAAAGGTGATAGAAAAGAACAAATACAAGGTGGTGTCATTTTCCAGTGTTTGCCAAATTTTTGGGGTCCAGAATTTGGAGTTTGGTGAGCATCGTGAAATATGGATTTCCTTGAAGATATAATTTAAATATGGCAAAGTCATGAGTTTCGTAAGATAGGCTTCATGGATTGTATTTCATGAAGGAATGAAAAATGTTGATGGTGATTCTTCGCGATTACGACAAGCTTCGTAAACGGAAGGCACAAATTAATGGATGGAATACTCCACGATTACGAGGAGCTCTACGATCGAAAAATTGTTGTGGTGCTTCATGATTTTGACAAAATTTTGGCAGAAATTTTGGATCTTTTCAATTTTAGATGACGTGGCCTTGACTTCGCGTGGAAGGTTCGAGGTTCGGTGGAATTTCCTATTAATAGGCCTCAACCCCCTCGAGAGGAGAACAGTGTTTTCGAATCAAATATTTTTCTCTCAACTCGTGAAGGTGATTCGCGAAGTCAGTGTGCTTCGTGAAAGGGAGGGGCTTCGCGACGTCTATTCTAGCTCCGTGAAAGTTGTGTGCTCCACGTTAGCTCAGTGAGCTTCATGAAAGAAGTCACTCTATGACGAATTGAGCTCCGCGATGGCCTAAGCTCTATGAAAGTGTGAGCTTCATGAAAAGGTAGGGACTTTGTAAAGGCTTGTTTGAGCTTCACAAAATTGGGAGCCTCACGACGTAGGGTGCTTGGCAATGGTATTTCCAAAAGAATTTCCCAGTGTTCAGGGGAAAAAGGATATTCATCAGTGGATGAAATTTGGACTTCAATAGAGCATCTACATACAGTGGAGGATGCATTCATTAGTGGTAATCAAGAGACCTGCAGGTCTATAAACTGTGTGTGGATCTTCTGAGCTCACTTCAGTCGAGAGAGTGGTGAGTTCTCAAATTGTGAGTGGTTGTAAACTAGGAGGGATAGTGAGTTCACTTCGAACTTGTAAATAGCAGTTCACTTATAGTGTAATTGGTACATCGGCACACTATTGGTGTATGCTCCTTGGACGTAGCCCAGTGAGGGTGAACCACGTACAAATTGTTGTGTGTTGTGCATGATTTAAGGATTATTCATACTTTTCAATGGAAAGGAGAGAGACGAGGGTTTTGTCTAACAGAAAAACAAGATCAAAAGGGGCAGTTGTTTTAATCTGTCATACCCTGATTCACCCCCTCCCCCCTCTCAGGGTATCTAGCCTTGTGTACCTGAAAATTGGTATCAGAGGGAAAGGTTGATATCAGTATTTCTCTATCAAATGGAGGTCACCAATCACAAAGGGATTCCGATATTCGATGGAAACAATTTATAGATATAGAATAATTGGATGCAACACTACTTATGATAATTAGGAATGGATGTGTTCACAGCATCAATTCATGGCATAACAGCCGATATTAATAGTGGTGCATTATCAGAAGCTGAGCGTAGGGAATTGGATGCTGATGCCAAAAGACTTAATTCCTTAGGGGGATCCCTATCCAATTCTATATATACAAAGGTTATGTCATGAAAAACATAAAATTCCATGCGGGAAAAGCTATTGAATATATATGAAGGAGATATAAAGGTCAGAGAGGCAAAGTTGCAAGTGTTGTGGAACAAGTATGAAGATCTGAGAATGAACCCGAATGAGTCTGTTTATGCATTCTTTGACAGGTTAAATGTTGTAGTGGAATACATGAGTGGTCTTGGTGAAGTTATTGAAGACATAAATATTGTGAAATGTAACTTGAGGAAACTTCCACCTCGGTTCAATCCAAAAGTTTTAGTTTTGGAAGATAAAGACCCAAAAGAGATGACATTGGATAACCTGCATAGAACCCTTGTTACATATGAAATGAGAAATGATGATAACGATGTTGTGGAAAAGGGGAAATCCAAAGAGGTGGCATTCAAGGTCATTAAGAATCTCACCATTGAAGATTATTAGGAAGAAGAAGATACAGATGAGGTGATGTCATTCCTCTCCTAAAACCTTCAAAGAGGAAAAGGAAAGTTTAAAGGGAAGCTTCCACTTTCTTGTTTTCAATGTGGAAAGGTTCGAAATATTGCAGCAAGGTGCCCCCAAAAGTTCTAAGAGGATGATGATTTCGATGAAATAAAAATTCCCAAGAAGAAGTCTCCAGCCTATGGGAAAGGACAGAAACAATTTAAGAGAAATTTCATTAAGAAGAAGAACCTTATTTCAAAAGAATATGATAGTTCAGATGAGTATGAGGTTGAGGAGGTTGAAGAGATAGAGAACTACAGAGATCATGGGGAAAATGCTATGGTGGCAGTTGTCGGTAGTTATCAGAATAAGAATGAAACTAAAGCTGATGAAGAAGAAGAAGATGTTTAGGGAAGATTTGATATGAAATCTGAGTTAGAGGCTACTCTCGAGGAGATAGATGTTTGGAGAGACAAAACAAAGAAATCCAATAAAGTTTTTCGTGATTCCAAACTCTATATACATCTATAGGAAGAAGAGAAGTCTGATTTGATGGAAGAAATTGAGAAACTCAAGCCATCAACACCAGAGGACTCTGAATCAGTTAGTGAGTATAAAATAAAAAACGAAGAACAGAAAAGGGATATCAATAGCTTGAATAACATAAGTAAATATCAAATCAAGCGTATTGAATAAATTGAAGGAGAAGTTTTCAGTTTGAGAAAACAATTTAAGGATCAAGAATAACTCTTGACTCCCGCTGAGACATCGGGAAAGTAGATCACTCAGAAAACCGAGAAGCTGAAAGTGGAGAATAGTGGCTCAGAAGAAAGGAAGCATCAATTATGTTCAAATGCTAAGGCTGATGGGGGGCTTTATCGAAAACAAAAATCTGTGAAAACTAACGACAAACTGCAAGCACCCATTCCAATATTAATGGTTGATTTGGGCATAAAGCAGATTCAGAATATTCAGAGATCCCAAGGGGAAAGTAGTAGTGTATAAGTGACATGAAGGAATGCACCTTATATTAGGTGCTATTGTTGTGGAAAGATGGGACATTCACAGTATGTGTGTTCCATAGCCAAGAGATATTAAAGGGCATAAGAATAGAGGTGGCATCCAAACAAATATTGTTTCTCTAGAATATATTTCGAAGGATACTATTTTTTGTTTGGAGGATTTTGGCACATTGATAGGTATTGTACTTCGACCATACAGAGGAATGTGACAAAGGATAATCAAAATGTTCACAAGCAGCAGATCAATGAACCAATAGGCGAGTTAAAAATGCAAAATAGATTTGCATCTTTGAAAGATGAAGCTGGTATATCATACTCTGAGAAAGATCAGAAGTCTCAATCCATGCCAAGTGTAAAGGAAAAAATATGGACCAAGAAGAAAAAGGATGAGAAGGCAGTGGTGGCAGAAATTGCCCTTAAAGCATCAGATCACTCTGGTGTGTGGATCCTTGACAGCGGTTGCACATCTCACATGATAGGTAATAATGATATTGTTATAGGCATAAAATATGACAAAGAATGAGTTGTCAAGTTTGGAAACGATGAAGGCCTGAAGATTATTGGCTCAGGAAAGGCCAATTATGGGGAAAAGAGATAAGACATGCTGATGTCTTAGTAGTAGAAGGCCTTAGTCACAATTTTCTCAGCGTCAGTCAACTATGTGACTCAGGACATTCTATAAGGATTACTAAGAAGATGTGTATCGTCAAAGGAAGAGATGGGGTAGTGGTTCTATAGGGATAAAGAACAAAGGAAAATCTCTACCTGGTAAGTGGATAAGAAGATTTGTGCTTTCTATCCAGAGAAGAAGAAAACAAGTTATGGCATAAATGACTCAGTCATCTATGTCAACCATGCCTGGAAGATTTGGTAAAGTGTGATGGAGAAAGATACCTCCCTAAGCTATCACGTGATCGTACTCACACGTGTGATGCATGCCTACAAGGGAAGATCATCATAAATATGTATAAGGAAAAGGAAAAAGAAGTCAACAAGAGTGCTCGAATTGGTGGATGTTGATGTTTGTGGGCCTATCACACCACGAGCAATTGACGAAAAGAGGTACTACATTCTTTTTATTGATGACTATAGTAGAATGGAATGGGTATTTGTTATTTCCCATAATTCCAATGTGTTCAGCTACTTAAAAAAGTACCAGAGAGAGTGCGAAAGGATGCTTGGACAGATAATTCTGAAGTTTTGTACTGATAATGGTACGGAATTCACAAACAGTCGGGTAGAAGACTATCTTGAGAAACATAGGATAAGGCATCAAGTTTCCTCAGTGAGAACTCCACAACAGAATGGAGTGGTTGAAAGGAGAAATTGGATCATCAAAAACATGTCAAAAATGATACTCATAGAAAAAGACCTACCAGAGAAATTTTGGAAGGAGGCAGTATTGACATCGGTCTACATTTCTAACAGGGCTCTGTTTTTTCCTAAGGAAGGAAAGACTCTGTATGAGATGTGGTATGGAAAGAAGCCAACAGTGAAATACTTTTTAATATTTGGAAGTAAGTGCTTTATCCTCAAAAAAGGAGAAACATAGGAAATTTGAGTCACATGGAGATGAGGGGATATTCATTGGATACTCAAGAAAAATTAAAGCATACAAATGCTTTAACAAAAGGCTGGGAAAAGTAGTTGAGAGCAATGATGTCACTATTGTAGAGAATGAAGATAGTATTCAACAGAACAGTGAACAATTTTCTGATGAAAGCAATGAGGAGGAAAGTAACGTAGGAGGAGCAGAAGTGGATGATGCTAATTCAGAAGAAGATACTGATGATGAGAATGAAGAAGAAAAATATGTATCTACATAGAATCCAAGGAGTCGAGATGAAATTGAAATGAAAAATATCATTGGTGATCAATCAACTCGAGTTCAGACAAGAAGAATGAATTCACTATAACATAAATCTTTCTTATCTAAGGTAGAGCCTAAATTCTTTACTGATGAAATGAAAGATGAAAACTGGGTTTAGGCCAGGAATGAAGAGCTAGATCAGATTGAGAAGAATCAGAAGTGGGAGATTGTTTCGAGGCCAACAAATAAGAATTTCATTGGGACTAAATGGGTCTATCGCAACAAGATGAATGAATATGGCATAGTGATTAGGAACAAATCATGAATAGTATGCAAAGGATACTCCCAAATAGAAGTAATAGATGTTGATGAGACATTTTCACTAGTTGCGATACTAGAGACAATCAGATTATTCCTAGCCATTGTGGTGCAACAGAAGTTCAAAGTTTTCCAGATGGATGTCAAATTTTCATTTTTGAATGGTGTTCTGGAGGAAGAGGTGTATATTGAGCAACCAGATGGTTTTCTCATTCATGAGGATGAGAACAAGGTTTGTAGACTGAAGAAGGAATTGTATGGGCTGAAACAAGCACCAAGAGCATGGTACTCAAGGCTTGATCAGTACTTGAATAATCTTGGTTTATAGCATGGGGGAGTTGATTACAATCTCAATTTCAACAACAATAGTAATCAAAATATAATGGTCCTGGTTTATATTGACGACATAATATTTGGAAGATCAGATGAATCTCAGTGTAGACATTTCTCCAAATTCATGAATAGTGAGTTCTAAATGTCAATGATTGGAGAGCTAACATTTTTACTTGGCCTATAGGTGACACAAGGAAGGAATGGAACATTCAATTCTCAATTCAAATACACCAAGGGGGTTTTGAGAAGATTTGGAATGGAAAATTCCAAGGAAATGAAGACTCTGGTTGCTACCCGGATGAAACTGTCCAAAGATGAGGATGGCAAGGTAGTTAATATAACAGTATATAGGAAAATCATTAGATGTTTTCTATACTTGACTAAAAAAAGTCCTGACATTGTATTCACCACCTTCCAAGTCGCGAGATATCAGATTAATCCCAAGGAAATCTATATGCTTGTATTGAAAATAATACTTTGTTATATCAACGACACGGTGGATTCCAGCTTGATATATAGTGAAAAATCTCAGTCAGAATTACAGGGATATACTGATGCAGATTGGGCCGGTTTAGCGGATGACAGGAAATCAATGTCAGGAGGTTCTTTCTATCTTGGTGTATTGTGTTTTTATTGTCTAAGAAATAAGTAAGATTGTATTTCATTGAGCACCGTAGAAGCTGAATATATTTCCGCCACTCAATATTGCACACATTTATTGTGGATTTAGCAGCAGCTTGATGATATGTGTGTTCAAGTGAAGTCTCTGATTGGAATCTAGTGCGATAAATCAAGTTCTATAAATCTCAGCAAAAATCATGTCCATCACTCATGGACAAATCACATGGAGATAAAGTATCATTTTATCAAGGAGAAGGTTGAGCAGGGAATTGTGAAGTTGGAGTATGTGCCTACAGAGCTCCAGCTTGCAGACATTCTGACAAAGGCCTTTCCCAAGGAAGCTTTTGAGAGGCATCGACTAGCTCTGGGAGTTCAGTCAACTCCCCACACTTGAACAAGTGTGGTTGTGGAATCCCTACCCCTCTCCTCAAGGCATGGTGTGTTTTTCTCTATTATTCTCATATGTATTATTTCCAATGTCTCCGACCATAGAGGAGTGCCCTTTTGGGTTCGTTGAAAAAGGGGGAGAAATAGTGCCTCCTCAAGGGGGAGAAACTGTGGCTAATGAAGGGAGAAAATGTCTTTGTCAAAGACACGGGGAGAAGCTGACAGGTGGAGCAGCGAGATTGGGGGGAGCAATGAGATAGGGGGAGAGTTTCTAAATATGATGATTCTAGAAGTGATCGATCAAAGAATAGATATCACAATAGCTGAAGATCATGATAAAATCATAACAGTGATGTTGGAATGGTGTGAGAAGGTTTCTAGCTATCACTAATTGGTATCAGTGTGGTTCAATAGTTGGAATCAGTTTGGAAATTGGTATTGGTTGGGTTTCAATAGTTGGTGGCAGAAATGAAGTGATTTATTGATGATATTTTCATTTACTCTTGTTTCTCATGACGAACATTGCTCATGTGGGCTTAAAGTATGTGGTGAGTGAATCTTTGGTTTCTATCTAACTCGCAAGAGGCGAAGGATGGTTGATGATGGAAGGAGCTTCAGAGAGGTATCAAAGTGCATAGAATCATTATGAGAAGAGTTGTCAACAAACCCAAAGGGGAAGATTTTTGGGGAAAATTCCCTCAAGGTATCATTGCATCATTTTTGGGTTGCTTGTGTTTGTTGACAATGCAGGTTTCCATGGTGAATTGTCAAGATCCAGATATGTTGTTAACAATCCATGTTGACAAAGAACCATGAAAAAGGGATGGAAGGTCTAGAGGTGATACAAAATAATAGATATAAGGTGGTTCCATTTTCCATTGTTTGCCAAATTTTTGTGGTCCAAAATTTGGAGTTTAGTGAGCATCGTGAAATATGGATTTCCTTGAAGATCTAATTTAAATATGGAAAAGGCATGAGTTTTGTGAAGATAGGATTCATGGATTGGAATTTGAGAAGACATGAAAAAATTTTAAGGTGATTCTTCACAATTACGACAATCTTCACGAATGGAAGGTGCAAAGTAATTGACGGAATGCTCCACGATTTACAGTGAGATCTGTGATCGGAAAATTGTCATGGTGCTTCGCGATTTTGACAGAATTTCGGTGGAAATTTTGGAGCTTCGCGATTTGAGATGACGTGGCATTGACTTCATGTGGAAGGTTTGAGGGTCGGTGGAATCTCCCATAAATACGCCTCAACCCCCTCGAGAGGGGAAGAGATTTTTCAAAGAAAATATTTTGCTCTCGACTCGTGAAGGTGATTCGCGAAGGCAATGTGCTTCGCAAAAGGAAGGGGTTTCACGAAGGCTATTCTAGCTCTGCGAAAGTTTCATGCTGCATTTTATCTCATTGAGCTTCATGAGGGAAGTCACTCTACAACGACTTGAGCTCTACGATGGCCTGAGCTCTACGAAAGTGTGAGCTTCTTGAAAAGGTAGGGACTTCGTGAAGGATTATTTGAGATTCACGAAATTGGGAACCTCGTGAAGTAGGGTGCTTTGCGAAGGTATTTCCAAAGGAATTGACCAGTGTTCAAGGGAAAAGGGATATTCATTAGTGGATGAAATTTGGACTTCAATAGAGCATCTACATATAGTGGAGGATGCATTCATTAGTGGTAATGAAGAGATCTACAGGTCTATAAACTATCTGTGCATCTTTTGAAGAAGCAGTAAGCTCACTTAAGTCGAGAGAGTAGTGAGTTCCCAAATTGTGAGTGGTTGTAAACCATAAGGGACAGTGATTCTGCTTCAAACTTGTAAACAGTAGTGCGCTTATAGTGGAATTGGTACATCAGCACACTTCTGGTGTATGCTCCTTGGACATAGCCCAATGAGTTTGAACCAAGTAAAAATTGATGTGTCATGTGCATGCTTTAACGTTTATTCATACTTTTCAATGGGAAGGAGAGATAAAAGGGTTTTGTCTAACAAAAAAACAAGACCAAAAGGGGCAGTTGTTTTAATCTTTCATACCCTGATTCACCCCCCCCCCCTCAGGGTATCTAGCCTTGTGGACCTGACAGTGGTACATCTTGTTTTCTTACAGGATTCCCTTGAGATGCATACTAGACAAGAGCATAGTCTAGCAACCCATCATGTCCCCTAAGGAGATAAGGAATGTCATATCTATGGCTTCCTCCAACGAATACTTACTGTGTAATATAATATCTTTGCCGCGAGATATCTCATAAAGCAGGATGAACACTTTTTTCATCATCCATTTGTTCCTTTATATATTTTGTGACCTTTCTAGATGGACTTAACTTACTGTACCATTTCCATGGATTTATGAAGGTACTACCATCCTGGTCAATCTAGGCCCAGAAGATATCTCTTTCTCAACTCAGAATTTACAAATTTTATCTTGATCATTCAACCAATTTCATACCACCAATGACATAACCAACATAAACTACCTCATCATGATTTCATTATCATGGTTTTCACCTTTCATTAATGTAGGCAATCAAATGGAACACATTGATAATGATCTCAATTCTGGAGACCAATACACATTTTCATAGATAAGAACAACCAATAACACCAAAAACATGTGGTGTTCCTATTGGGAGGTCTTTACTCATGATATCACTACTAGAGATCACCATATGTGAACTTCATGAGAATAAGTATCAATTCTTATGATCCCCAATCACTTGATAGTCAAACATCATATGTGTCATGTCAGTATAACGTATCTAGACCATAGGACATATATATTTAAGATTACTGTCATAGTATATCTAGGTTCTCATTATAGATTGGAACTTCTATAACCTTTGGATATGACACATAATCTAAGGACATGGCCATGTAAATAGTGGCTGTAGAAATATCAACACTATTATAGTAAGAATAAACACATGTATATATCAAACTGTATACATTTAATGGTAATCAAAAGTAAAGTTCAAGTTGGGTCTAGGGCACCAACTATTACAACACATACATTATCGTTAGACTAGATATTGTTGTATACAGAAATGATGGTAGCCTAATGAGTTTCACTCACACCCTTCTTAGGCTTCCATGGGTACTTGAGCAGATTTCAAGGATACGGGTCAGTATAAGGTAAAAGGTCCCTTGATAAATGGTTGAGCTAGGATTTTGGGATAGAGAATGGATAAGGGAACCTATCCTGATATCAAGACCCATTTTGGTGGTTTTCATTATGCCTTTATTTTGGTTTTACTTTGACAGATGATACTACTATGACATGAAATTTTTATTATAATGGTTTTTAGGAACTTACCTAGTTTTTTGATTTGGTTATGTGATGCATGGTTATTGATAATTTTTACTCTGGTTATTATTTATTTTTATTTATTCTATTTTATCACTCTTGTAAATAGGGTATAGTCTCCCCACTCACCTTATTATATCATATATACTAGTTGGAAACCTCTAGCATACATGGTGGTACGCCTGAGATAATGTAACGAACTGGATCGGTGGACTATTTTATTGGATCCCAAGTCAAGATGTTACAAGTTAATATCATAGGTGTTTATTTTATGTTATTTACTTTTTGGGAAAGGAGGATTGGATACTAGGATGTATATGGATTGGTAATGAGATTGTGTATTGGAGTAAATAACCCATGTGTGGGGAAAATACAAATTCCTAGGGTGGGATTATTATTCTTGATGTTTTCTTGTTACAGTTGAATATTATTTCCCCTTGGGTGAATCACTTGTTGTGTTTCATTGCCATTTTTTTAATATTGTACTCATGGGATAGTATGGAATTGTATTTGATTATGCATGTATCATTTTAGGAACTCCATGAATTATGTGACATGCATTATATTAGGCACACATGGGAAAACATATGGTGGTGTGTTTCTTTGAGTAAAGAAATTAGGTTATGGGAAATAAAAATACTTTTCTATTTCTTTATGGTTTTCTAAAATAGGGACAAATAAAGTGGTTGGATTTTTTTAAATTGAAATATGTTAAATTAAATGATTAAAATGGTCTCAAAAAAGAAGTTTTTAATTTAGAAATTTGGTTTACCCTAGTTTATCCATGGCCCAATATTGGAATGGTCGAGCATAGTGATAGTATTGCAGTTGTATCTATTAGGATGGTGTATGTGAAGTGGTCCGTTATAGATAGTTGTGAACCCTAATTTTTGTAACTATTGAAGTGATATATTATGTTCCCAAAATGTGTGTTTGATATGGTATAGGCATACCACCATGATGATGTTTACTGATAGGGAGACAGGATGGCATCGATGAGAATGTCCCATTGATGCTAGAACTAGAGCCCCTATTCATTCAGTGTCCTCAAACACCAATGGAGTGTCGAGCTTGTGCCCAAATTCCTGAATGGACCGAAGGCCTTCTTTTTTTATTTTATTATAGATAATCACCCTTTTAAGGGTTTAAGGGGAACCCGTACATGACCCATACGCCCAAGGCACAAGGCTCGACATTACCCGCAATACATGACCCGAAGGCCTAGAGGCATACCATGCCCATTACATGACCCGTAGGCCCAACCCACTAGAACTACCCCTAAAAATATGGGTAGTTATGGGGGGTTTAAGCTAATACAGATCATTGTGAGGGGATCTTCTACCTCATATTAGTCTGACATTTATAGTTCCACCAGATGTAATGATTGGGGTGGAAAACGTGATACTTTAGGAAAAGAGTGTCCATATCATCATGGAAGTTAAATAAATGGGACTTAGATAGGTGATTAGGGTAGAGGATAAGGTCAACTTCATGGAGTTCAGCCTGCTTCAGATGGTAATGAGGATGGACCATCGATAGTACAAGGTATAATTATTGTGGCTTCTATGATTTATAGTACATTATTTGACACAGAAGCTTCACATTATTTTGTATCTGCTCAATTTATGGATGGTGTTGGGCTAGAAGTGGAGTTTATGTATGGGGTTATATCGATCGACATGCTATTGGGGGTATTATCAAAGGGAATCTATCACAATGAGTGTGCCCTTAATATTGGTGGGTATTGTAAAGATCTCAACCCAAGTAGCCTAAAGATGATGGTTACTTTATTATAATGGTACCAGGTATAATTGATTGAATCCCAAAGAACAGAATAGTTTAGTAGTTTTGGAAAACTACTTACATACATAAATATTTCAATATAACATGAAATAAAATACAACAAAGTAACTCCATTGGAAACACCCCTATAATCTTATATTTACCCTACATATCAGTCATAAAATACTTCTGGTAATCATGGAGAAAAATGAAAAATAAGAAAGGGTTGATCTTAGGTGCACAGTAAGGGTATGCATACAGTGGAATCTATCATAAATAATCATGATCAATTATGTAAAGGTAATTAATTTTAACACATGCCATTTAATCAATAACTTGGGAATAATATGGAAGGAGTTATTGTATATCAAATAATTCCCTAATAACATGAGCTAAAACTTATCAATGGATAAAAAAACTAACCATATAATCACATGGGAACCAATAACTAATCTCATAATGAGGGAATGAATAATATGGGACATCATAAACATATCATCAAGACTTTAACAAAGACACCATACATAAATAGGTAAGACATCATCCAATACACAAAGTAGTTTGTCTCATGAGACCTATTGATGTATCAAGGGGCTATAGCAGGCCCCGCACCTCACTTACTAAGTCTAATGAATTCCTCATATGAAAGGGGTAAAAGATAAACATTATTGTTAAAAAAATATCATAATAAATGTTAATACTTTAACCATAAAACATGATTGGTATCAAAATCACACATCCATATTCAAACTAATCACAAACCATCCAATAAAATATGGTAGAACATATCACAAGATATCAAATCAATAAATAATAATACTCAATATATGATGTTGAAATATATTAAAATACTCTAAATAAATCATTAATTTTTTAGATAAATACTATTTTATACTTTGAAATCATTTATTAAAAAAACCACGCAATTATAAGTGAATACAAATTTTTAAAAAGAACCTTTTAAACTTTTAAAGGTAGATTCAAAACATTAATGATTATTGAAGGTATTAAAATATGGTCATGCCTCAAAATTTAAAAAAATATTCCTTTTTTAATTTTCTAATAAAATTCATAATGTTCCTCAATTGAAAAATGAAAAAAAAAAGATTCCTTTCAAAAAAATTTATAAAAAGTAAAACATGGGTAATATAAATACTTTAAACATTCATAGGAGAATAGTAATAACATTTTGGAAAACATTTTTAGAAAACCTACACATGGAATAGAATTATTCCCAATTAGATACTTAAATAGAAAGAATCCCGAATAATGATGAGATTGTGAAATAACCCTTACCTTTAGTCTGATTTTATTCATATGTGTACAAAACTCATGTATAGTAATTTTACACATGTTAATAACTTATAGTAGAATCATATTAATATTTATGATATCATATATGAAACCCTTATAACATTTTTCTACTCATTTATTAATAATATTTTATTCATTTTTTTGTTTCGAGTGTTAATTACCCTGTGTTCCCATGCTTATTTTGTCTTAAAAGTCCAAGTTCTATTACATATGATACAGATCCATGACCTCCAGAATATCAATGCCATAAATATAATATTTAATCATTAAATATATTTTAGAATCATTCTTTAATGTTGAACATAGATAGTGAATCGCATCACTTCATGGAGATGGTAAGTCGTATATACGCACAAGTGATGATATCATTTCTATATGGCTGAAAGGGTAAGGAATTGGATGGTATATAAATTTTAAAAAATCAATATCATGTCATAATTATTATATATATCCATTATTTCCATTATTATAATCATCCTAGTAAAATGGGGATGAAAAATAAATTACACCAAAGCGTGGAGACGGTTAGTCGTACGTACGCACGCGCGGTGCTTTCGTTTTTCATAGGATGGATAAAAGTTAGAATATGGTTGTATCAAAATCATAACAAATTTAATAATATATATATGTTACTTTATTTGATAATTTATCATGGAAACAAAACATTAAGATAAATTAGAAGAAGAAATGAACTTGAATGATCTGGTAAAAACAATTACCTCTTCTTTGACAGCCTTCCTTTAGGGATATGGGGTTGGTATTTTTGGAATACTAGAACCCCAAAAACTTGGATAAAAATGTTGGGAAGATAAATTTTTAGGTTTTAGTCAAGATAAAAGTCTCAAATTTTTGTAAATAAGTGATGGAGGAGGTTCCATTTTATAATTGAGGTGAGGGGTACTTTAGAAAACTCTCAAAATATTAAATTAATATAAATTATTATTCAATTAAAAATGGATCTAAAGTGGGTTATTTTGAATATAAGATGAGGATGGGTCTAAATCCTCCCACCCAATAATTTTTAGGGAAATTTAGGTCACATTATTACCCTTATCATTTAGTTTTAACCCTTATTTAACCCATTTAACTCTTAATGTGACAATATGGATTTTACTTTTTAAGGGTCAATATAGTTACCATAAAATGAAAAAATATCTATAAATGGACCATTTATTACAAGATAAAACTTATCATAGTAAATTTTTATAATTTAATATTTTATGAATTTTATATCATTTCATAAAATATTATTTATTTTAAATTATTATTAATGTCAATTTTGAAATTATTCATTACTTTGACTTCTAAAAAATATCAATACACTAGATAACTGAAAATAAAAATCTTTTAGTACATCCATAATATTTTAATTCCATCCATAAAATTGTTGTATGGTTTTAACTATGTCAAATTATATTTATTTTAATATTTTTAATATATTTTATTTTATTTTTCCATTAATAAAATAATTATTGCATCAGAGTTGTGAAAGAATTTAAGTTTGTTATCTCTTCACTAAAGATTAAAAATAAATTACTATACTGAATTTAATTCTTTTATATTTTAAAATACTATTTATATTGGAATATAACTTTTTGAGAACACCATATAAAAACTATTATAGTTATTAAAATCATGAAGTTGACAACTTGGGATTTTCTTTAAATAAAATATGATAAGGGTCATAATCACTTCATAATGGAAATAAATAGTCATATATATGAACCTTAAATGATTGTGGATAGAACTAACTCATACAATAAAATTGGGGTAAGTGTTAGGGTCAATTTATAGTCTTTATAATATTATTTTTACCCATAATCACATGATTTACCCTTTACCATAGTAAGAAAAACTACTATGGTTACTATTCATTTTGACAAAAAATAAAAGGGACCTATTTTATAAATTTATACCTTGTTATTATAAATACGGTATAAATTTTATCAAATTGAATACCTATAAGTGGAGAAAATTAATTTTAAAATAATTGTACAAAATGTGAGAAAAATCACATTTTTAGAAAATGTTGTTTTAAAGAAAAAAACTTGATTTATTATTATCTTATGCATACTAAAAATATTATATCAATTTTAAAATATTTTATTGAAGATAATATATAAATTTTATTAAAATCATTTAATGATAGTTTCTAATTCAATTTATTATGATATAAGTATATTGCATACAAAAAAATAATTTTTGAGAAAAAACCATTATTTTATTATTATTTATTTATTTATTTATAATCAACTGATAACTAATAAATTTTATTATATAAATATATAAACCATATATATATTTTTAAAAATTATTTATTCCTATTTATCCCATCCAAATTAATGGATAAGTTATAACAGTCACATAATAATAGACCGCAACCTGTTTGAACTTGGTGTTGTGTGCAATACAAGCTATTAAATATATTTAAAAGGAAAACATACTGTAAAATTTTGTGGGGTTACATTATTCCTTCTTTAAAAGTATTTCATTCTAAAAGTTTCAATAATATCACCTCATAATAATATTTGGGTAGTTCTTTATCGTATTTTCCTTAGGTTTCCACATTGCCTCTTCTATTTTAGGATTTTTCTAAAGTACCTTCACTAGCTGAGTCGTCTGATTCCTCAACCCTTATTCTCTAGTGTCTAGAATCTTAATATGCTCTTCATGGTAAGATAAATCAGTTTTCAACTATATTTTTTCATAAGTGATAACATGTGTTGGGTCTGGCATATATTTCTTTAGAAAAGAGATATGGAACGTATCGTGTACTTTTGAAAGGCTAGGTGGAATTGCCAAATGATAAGACATGGCTCAAATTAATTCCATAATTTCAAAAGTTAGGATGTACCTAGGGCCTTGTTTTCATTTTTTACCAAATCTTATAACACCCTTTTAGGGATATACCTTCAAGAAAATGTGATCTCCCACTTGAAATTATAAATCTTTCCTTCATTTATTAGCATAGATCTTTTTCCTACTTTGATATAAATTGATATTGGTTTGAATAGTATTTACCATTTCAATGTTTCCCTCAATAATTTCTAGGCATACAAGTTTTCTTTCACTAACTTTGTCCCAACATGTTTGAGTACAACATCTCTTTCCATATAATGCTTCATACGGTGCTATTTGAATACTTGAATGGAAGCGATTATTATAGGAAAAGTATACCAAAGGTAAATAATAATCCCACATACCTTGAAATTCAAGTGAGCAGGACCTAAACATGTATTCTAAATTTTGGATAATCCTTTCTAACATCCCATCAGTTTGATGGTGATAAGAGGTGCTCAAATGAAGTTCAGTATCAAGGGCCTTCTGAAGACTTTTCTTGAGTTTTGATGTAAATCGTGGATAATGATCAGAAAAATTGAAAGAGGTGGACTATGAAGTCTTATAACACCATTAATATATAGGTATATAAGGGGATCCTATGTAAAATCCTTCATTATAGTAATGAAGTGTTCCGATTTGGTAAGTCGATCGATAATTATACAAATTTCATCATTCTTTTTTGGAGTCTTTGGTAATCCAGTGTCAAATTCCATAGTAATTTCATCCCATTTCCATGTGGGAATAGGTATAGGTTTCATGAATCCTCTAGGATGCGGTCTCTTATCCTTCACTTATTGACAAACTAATAATCTTGACATATAGTCAGCAATTTCTCACTTCATATTATCCCATCAAAAATGTTCCTTCAAATGTCAATACATCTTGGTGCTACTAGGGTGTATAGAGAAACTAAATATTTGAGAATAATCCAATAGTTCCCTTTTTAGACCAGGTATAGAGGGAATACTAAGACTCTTTCCAAACATCCAAACACCATCTTTATACACAATGTTTACCAATTTTCCATCACTCGTAGCATTAATTTTCTTTTGAAAATTATCATCAACAAATTGAGAGCATTTTATCTTTTTCAAAAAAATTGTTTGGAAACCATTTTCAAAAGTAGTGATGTTTTCCCTTCCTTACTAATCCCTATGTCCATATTTTCTAGATCCATGAACACAAGATCCCTCTCAATCCTCATTTTTTTTCAAAAATCCATGATCATTATTGATCAATTCATTTTCTACCATATTTTCCTTCCCTGGGTGGTAGTGTATTAAAAAATAATAATCCTTGAGTAGCTTTATCTATCTCATTTGTATCATGTTGATTTTTTTTTGAGAAGATATGTTTCAAAATCTTGTGATCAGTATATATCTCACATCTTTCACCATAGAGATAGTGTCTCAATATCTTCAGACAAAAGATTACGACTGCTAACTCAATATCATGATTTGGATAATTTTATTCATGAGTATTCAACTACCTTGATGCATATGAAATAAATTTATCATTTTTCATAAGGACACAACCTAGTAATTTTCTTCAATGAATCATTGAATATCAAAAACCCATCATTTTCTGATGGTAGAGTCAAAATAGGAGCACTAACCAATCTTCTATTAAATTCTTCAAAAAATTATTCACGTTATTTTGTCCATACAAACTTAACCCCTTTATATGTGATATTGGTTAATGGGATAACCAATCAAGAAAAATTCTGAATGAAACATTGATAGTAACCTACTAAACCAATGAAACAATGTACCTCAGATATGTTTTTTTGGTGTAGACCATTCTTGGATTTCCTTTGTCTTCACATGATCAATTTAGATTCTATCCTAGGAGATAATATATCCAGGAAAAGAAACTTTTTGAATCCATAGTTCACACTTTCTAAATTTAACATATAACTCTTTTCTTCTAAGAGTCTATAGAACAATCCATAAGTGGTTCTCATGGTCCTATTAACTTTTGCAGTACAAAAATATATCATCAATAAATTCCACAAAAAAATTATCAAGATATTTATTGAATACTCTATTCATTAGATCCATAAAAACATAGGGTGATTTAGTCATTCCAAATGGAATTACTAAAAACATGTAATTTCAATACCATATTTCAAATATTGTCTATGTAATATATTCTTTATTTACATGAAATTGATGATATCCATAATCAAGAGAAATCTTTGAAAAATATTGAGCTCCATGAATTTGGTCAGATAAATCATCAATTCAAGGAAGAGGATACTTCTTCTTTATCATAATAGCATCGATTTCACTATAATCAATGCAAAACCTCATTGATCCATCTTTCTTCTTAATGAAAAGAACATGACCTCCCCAAGGTGAAACATTAGGGAGTATAAATCCATTGACACTCAAATCCTTTATTTGTTTCATTAAATCTATTAACTCCATCATGGTTATTCTATAGGGATACTTTGGTATAGTTATTTCATCATGGATTAAATCAATATAAAACTAAACTACCTATTCTAGTGGATATCTAGGTAATTCCTCAGGAAATACATCAATGCATTCATGTACAATAAGTACATTCTAAATTTTAATATTACCTTATTTATCCCTAGATTTTGTTTTCTCTTCCTCTCCAAGAATTTCATTCAGTAGAGAAATTAGTTGTAGATCTAGCTAAGAATCAAATGATTAAGTTTATACTCTAAATATAAGGAATTATACATATTCTTAACAAATCATAATTTCATTTTTATTATAATAAATTTTCACATTATATTTTTAAATATAGTTAATTCCAAGGATTATATCAAATTTAACCATTGGTATGATGAAAAGGTCAGAAAATAAATCACATTAATGTGTCATAATGGTAATTTCTCGATACATATTTATTTTAATGAGACTTCACTTAGGAGTTTTTACTAAAAACTCCCTTATTAAATCAAAAGGTAAATGTATAATTTTATTGGAAAATTGGGTAGATATAAAAGAGTTTGATGATAAAAAATCATATAAATCATTGGATAAACATTAGAATATAAATAAAGTACCTATCATCACATAATTAGGAACTTCAACCTTAGCTTTTGTGACCACATAAGTTTGGCCTTTCTCCCTTGGATTTTTCTAGGGAATGTTCCCTTGATTTCTAGAAAAATAAAATGAATATTATCCAATATCCTTACAACTGAATCACTACACATTATTGGCTTCTTTCTTTCCACTGAAATCATGGGACGGATGGCCTTTTTCTATACACTTGTAATAAGCTCTCATTCCAAATAGGAATGTTCCATGATATTTATTTCCACACTTATTGTAAGATATAAATTCAACTCTTTACTCGTTACCCTTTTTCGAATTTCCTTTTCTATAGTACCCATTTAACCTCTTCTTATATTGATTCCCTTTAAAGTTATAAGGATTTGAAAATTCTTTCTATGGATTGATGGAACTTGATATAAAATCCTAATATGATGAGAATGTTTGGGAGAATAGTTCCCCTATATGAACTGGATTAAGCCCATGAAATAAATTACCAATACTTATCTTTGGATTGTGTATGTAAAACACATCATTCCTTTCTAACCTTGTAAAGTTGAATTCATGATTAGCAATATTCTCATCTTTTTTTGCCTTAGATTTAAGAATTTTTTATCTATATCTGCTCATTGTTTATGAGGGAAATATTTTTCCAAGAAAGTTTCTTTAAAATCCTTCCATTCTATGATTTCTATTTCTTCCTACTCCTTCATGTTCTGAATTAATAACCACTATTGATATTCATCTCCAAAGAGATGATAAACTTCCATGATAATCTTATCTCTTTCATTACTTCCCAAAGTGAGAAATATATTTTCTATGTAACTTATACACTATTCAACTACAAATGGATTTGTAGTCCCATTGAATGATATAGGTTATTATCTCATGAAGTGGTCTAACATTATTCCTTTGTGTTTCAGAACATGATTCTTTATATGAGTAAGGTTATTGCTCATAATCTGAGAAAGTTTTTCCAGTACAGTTATATATTATTTAGCTCTAGTTGAATCTCCATCTTCAACATTGTTATCTTTCATAAGAGGTAAATCCCTATATAGATTACGTGTGTTGATATGGTTTCCATTCCTTTCACTTGACTTCATTTTTAAACAATGGCATACATTATATTTTGTTGTTAATTATAATGCTTAATTTTTAACTAGTAAAACACTTATAATGAAAAAATTATGTATAACTATTCTAAAAATTATTGTCTTGGTTAGAATATTCTCAAAGTCCATTATAGGGATAAGTTTACCTAATCCAAATTTTTCAAATCTAGTTTCCAAAGGTTCTACTAAAATTTATCTCATACAAACTGTAAAGACCCCAACCCCAATAGACCAAAGTTGATGGTTACGTTATTACATTAGTACTAGGTACTAGCGATCTCAACCCAAAGGACCAAATAGTTTAGTAGTTTTGGAAAACTAGTTACATACATAAATCTTTCAATATAACTTGAAATAAAACAAAACACAGTAACTATATTGGAAACACCCCTATTCTCTTAACTTTACCCTACATATCAGTCATAACATACTTCTTGGAATCCTATGGGAAAATAAAACATAAGAAAGGGGTGAGATCAGGTTCTTAGTAAGGGTATGCATATAAAAGAAGATATTAGAAATAATCATAAACAATTATGGAAAGGTAATTAACTGAAACACATTCCATTTAATAAATAATTTGATAATAATATGGAAAGACGGATTGTATATCAAATAATTCCATAATAACATGAGCTAAAAATTATCCATGGATATCAAAACTAATCATATAATCACATGGGAACCAATAAATAATCTCATAATGAGGGAATGAAGAATGGGGGACATCATAATTATACCATTAAGTCTTTGACCAAGACACCATACATAAATGGGTAATACATCATCCAATACCCACACTAGCTTGTCTCATGAGACCTACTAATGCATCGAGGCCTATAGTGGGTCCCTCCCATCACATAATAAGTACAATGAATTCCTTATATGATAGGGGTGAAACATAAACAACATAAACATTCATAATAAACACAAGAATATGAAATGTGAATACTTTAACCACAAACCATTAATGGTATCAAAATAGCATATCCATAGTCAAACTGATCACAAAAAATTCAAAAAAATATGTTAGAATATATCATAACAGATCCAATAAATTAATAAGAAGACTTAATATAGGATTTTACATGGATTAAAATAATCTAAATAAATCATTGTATTTTTTTAGAGACAAACTCTTTTCTACTTTGAAATCATTTATTTAAAAGTCCATTAATTATAAGAGAAAACATTTTATTTGAAAAGAGCCTTGTAAAATTGTAAAGGAATCTTCAAAAACATTAAGGTGTAATAATGGAGGGAAAATCCACTCATTCTGAATAAGTTAAAAATCATGCCTTCTTTATTTTTCTCAGAAAATTCATAATGTACTTCATTTGGAAAATGACAAAAAGATTCATTTCAAAACATTTTATAAAAAGTAAAACATGGGTAAGGAAAAGACTTTAAATATTAATAGGAGAATAGTGAAAAAAAATTAAAACATTTTTATAATAAATGTACATGTATGATAAATATTCTCTAGAGGAGACTTAAACAGAAACAATCTCAGATAATAATGAGATTGTGAAATAACCCTTACCTCAGGTCTGATTTCTTTCATACATGTATGAACCTCTATTATAGTGGTTTTAAACATATTATTAACTTATAATAGAATCATATTAATATTTATGATATCATATATGATCCCATTTTAACATTTTACCACTCGTTAATTAATAATATTTTATTCATTTTTCTCTTTTTGGTGTTAATTTCCATGTTTTCTCGTGCTTATTTTTTCTTGAAAGTCCTAGTTATCTTGAATTTGATACAAATAAATCATCTTCAAAATATAAATTTCATGAATATAATATTTAATAATTAAATAAATTTTATAACCATTCTTTAATTTTCATTATAGATAATGAATCACATCGCTTCGTAGAGATGGTAAGTCGTACTTACGCACAAGCGATGATATCATATCTATATGGTTGAAAGGGAAAGGAACAGGATGCTATATTAATTTTAATGAATCAATATAATTTCATAATTATTATATATATCCATTATTTCCATCATTATAACCATCCTATTAAAATGGTGGTGAAAAAAAAATTACACGGTGTCATGGAGACAGTAAGACGTACGTACACAAGTGTGGTGTTTTCATTTTTCGTTGCATGGATAAAAGATGAAATACAGTTGTATCACAATCACAAAGAAATATAAGAATATATATGATTCTGTATTTTTTTAATTTATCATGGAATCAACACATGAAGAATAATTAGAAGAATAAATGAACTTGAATGAGTTGGTAAAAACGATTACCTCTTCTTTGGAAGACTTCCTTTAGTTTTCTTCTTAAGGAATCTAGGTTTGGTGTTTTGGAAGAACATGAAAACCAACACTTGTATAATAATGTTGGTAAGAGAAATTTAAATTTTTTGGTCTATATATAATAATCAAAGTGGCGTGAAGAAGTGAGAGGAGGTTCCCTTTTATAATTGATGTGAGGGGCACTTTAGGAAACTCTCAAAATATTAAATTAATATAAATTAATATACAATTAAAAATAGATCAAATGTGATTTATTTCTAAAATAAGATGATTAATGGTATAAATAATATCATGCAATAATTTTTAGAAAAATTTAGGTCACATTACTACCCTTATCATTTAGTTTTAATGCTTATTTAGCCCTTTAAACCCTTATCGTGACAACATGGATTTTACTCTTCAAGGGTAAATATGGTTATTATAAAATGAAAAAATACATAAATGGACCATTTATGACATGATAATACTTATAAAAATTATTGGGTCAAATTTAATATTTTTTATGAATTTTTTATCATTTATTAATTTTTTTAAAAATAACATTAATATCAATTTTGACACCATTAATTACTTTAACTTTTAAAAAATATCAATACACATGATAAATTTGAATAAAAACATTTTAATACCTCCATAATATTTATAGGTAGTCCATAAAATTTTTGGATTACATTGATTATTTTAGATTATATTTATTTTAATAATTTTTATATCATTTATTTGATTTTTCCATTAATTATATAATTATTGCATAAGAGTTGTGAAAGCATTTAAGGTGATTTTATCTTTACTAAAATTTAAAAAAATTATTATATTAAATATAATTCCGTTATATTTCAAAATAATATTTATAGTCGAAGATACATTCTGGGTAACATCATATAACAAATGTTATATTTACTAAAATCATTAATGTGACAACTTTGGATTTTCAATAAATAAAATATTATAAGGTTCATAATCACTTACTAATGAAAAAAATGTTCATATATCTGAAACTACAATGATTATGGATGAAAATAACTCATACAATAAAATTGGAGAAAGTTTTAGGGTCAATTTATAGTCTTTATAATAATATTTTTATCCATAATTACCCGATTTACCCTTTACTGTAGTAATAAAAATTACTATTGTTACTATTCATTTTACCAAAAATAAAAGGGAAATATTTACTAAATTGGAACCTCTTGATTCCAAATATATAATCCATTATATAAAATTCAATACATATAATTTTATGAAATTAATTTTAAAATAATGACACATAATGTGAGAAAAATCGCATTTTTAGAAAATATTGTTTTTAAGAATAAAACTGGATTTATTCTTATCCTCTGAATGGTAAAAATATTTTATGAATGTTAAAAAAATTATTGAAGATTATTTATAAATTTCATTAAAATCTTTCGACAATAATGACTAATTTAATTTATTATGATATAACTATATTGCGCACACAAAAATAGTTTTCATAAAAACACTTCTTCTAATATTATTATTATTTATTTATAATAAATTGAAAAAAAAATTAATTTTATTCTATAAATATATAAGCCATATATATATTTAAAATTTATTTAGTTCTATTTATTCCTTCTAAATTAATGGTTAGGTTATAACTGTCCCACGATAATAGATAGTGGCTTGTTTGAACTTGGAATTACGTGCAATGCAAGATATTAAATTTATTCAAAAGGAAAACATACCATAAAATCTTGTGATGATATAGGTATCATCTTATTTGGGAATTTTTTATACTTTAGATATTATGTTTTGACATGAAACTAGTTATGGACTGGTTAGTTACATGTTAAGCTCACATTGAATGTTATCACCAAAGGGTAGCAGTAAAGTCTCTTGAGGGTGACATTTTTGTTCGTCATAGAGAGTGAGATATCTAGGAAGTCCATACATGTCCAGTTAATCAAAAATTGGGTGACATTATATCTTAGTTTTGAGTATTATTCTTGATAATGAGATTATGGGGCATGATGTATTTCCTCCTATGATGGATCGGTTTCATGACATGCTTCCGGAAGAGTTCTTAGGGTTTTCATTTGAGAGATAAATTGAGTTTACAATTGAGATGATGCTTGGAGATAAGCTAGTTTCTATTCCACCTTATATAATTTAACCAGAAAATATTTAAGATCTTAAGACTTAGTTGGGGTATTTATAGGATAAATGATTCATCCATCTGAGTACATCGAGATGGGATTCTATGGTTTTTTTTTCAAGAAAGATGATGGAAAGTTGTTTTGTATATCGATTATTGGATGTTGAATCAGATGAAGATTAAGAACCGTTATCTCCATCCAAATATTGATGCTATTTTTGATTATTTGAGAGGTCCATTTGTGTTCTACAAGATTTATTTGAGATAAGGGTATCATCTGTTGAGGGTGTGACCTTCTAATGCACCACAAACTACTTTTAGGAGAAGGTATGGTTTGTATGAGTTATTCATGATACTTTCTAGATTTAAGAACACTCATGATGTGTTTATGTCCTTCAATAACTAAAAATTTCACCCGTACGTGGATCAGTTTGTGGTGATTTTAATTTATGAAATCTTAGTGTCCTCCCAAACTCATGATGATCATGCCAAACATCATGACATCTTCTTGAGTACACTAAGAGAGAATCATCTATATTACAATCTATATAAGTTCTATTTCTATATTTCCATGGTATATTTATTAGGTCACATAATCTCCAAGGAAGGTGTGTTAGTGGACACTTAGAAAGTTAGAGCGATTATTTCTTGGGGGCACCCAAAGATGGTTTTTTGATATCCGAAGATTTTTGGGTTTGGAAGGTTACTATTGAAGGTTTATCAAAAAAAATTCTCATTTGTAGACACTACTATCAGGATAGAACATGAAGGGTATAAATTTTGTGTGGTCTGAGAAATGTGATAATGCCTTTCAGTAGATGAAGAGGTGTTTCACTACAACATTATTTCATATCTTACCTAAATCGAGTGAAGAGTATAATTTGTATTGTGATGTATCCAGGATTGGAATTGTGGTAGTAAAAATATTAGGGAGATCAATTTATGGAATATGGATCATGTAAATTGAGTAAATATGAATGAAACTATTCAATACATGACCTTGAGTTATCTGTAGTAGTTTATGACTTAAAATGTTGGCAGTGTTATCTTCTAAGTGAGATTTTTTTGTTTATACTGATAAAAATATCCTTAAATATATCTTATAAAATCATGATCCAAATAATTGGTAGTGTAGGTAGGTTGATTACGTAAAATACTTCCATATTGAGATAGATTATATGCTGGGAAATGGAAAATTTTGTATTGATGCCTTGAGTTGGAATACATGGACTCAGACAGCGCAAGGGTCTAGTTCTGAGTGAAAGATGATAGAATTGTTCATTAAGATGTATATAGGTGTTCTAGTGGAGTAAATATGGATTCCAATTGTATCCTTTTATTTTTTTACCCTATATTTTGGGTTAGATCAACAAAAGTTGGTATGAAGATCTAGAGTGCCTGGAATTGAGGGACAATTTTTGATGCTGGGGAGCCACCTCCCGAATGGACCATTGATCGTGATGAGATTATCCATATTCATGATTTCATTATTGTTCTTACTTTTATGTGGTAGGATATTATATTTTAGTTTAATTATTAAAATTGACTGGTGTAACCTAGTTTGGATAAAATGTATCATGTCCTTCATAGACAATATTAGTGTCCATGAATGAAGAAGTAGATCACATGATTTATGATGTGATGCTACACTTGTTAGTAGGTGAAGGCTGAGCATCAGTGGTTATATGGTCTATTAAAGCTATTTCCTATTCTGTAATGGAATTGGGATGATGTTACAATGGATTTCATAATGGATTTCCTTAGAAGAATGGCGTGATATGGGAGATTGTGGACCAGTTGAAAAATGTGGCCCATTTCATGCTAATTCAAAAGACCTTAACCATAGATCATTTGGGGGAATTATTTTTTCAAGATATAGTATGTTACATATTGTTTTGCAGAGAATAATTTTGGGTCATAAACCATGTTTTACATTATTTGTCTAGAAAGACTTTCATAAGGTGTTTGGTGCCCAGGTTCTTTTGAGTGAAAATTTTTACCCACAGACAGACAGGCAATCAAAATATACTATCTAATTACTATAGGAAATGTTGAGAGTATGCATCTTTGATTTTGGTGGGACATGGGAGAATCACCAAGAACTTTTTTATTTCACCTATAATAATAGTTATTAGCTAAAAATTCAGATGGAACCATATAAGGAACTATATGGTAGTTTATATCAATCACGTTTATGTTGGATGTAAGCGGTAGAATCAAAGTTGTTAGGGTAAAGTATTATATAGGATATATCAGAGCATGTTCATTTGATCTAAAATAAAATATATATGGTCCATATTATACATTAATAATATATTGATCGATTCCTTAAACCTCTTGTTTTTATAGTGATACTAGGATTAGGGCCCCTCATGGGGTGGGTAAATCCATTGAAAATGGGGAAATGGTCCATTAAATGATGTATTAGAGGGTTTATGAGATTAAACTATTTGTACTTTTTGGCATGTTAGCATGATATAAGGGATTTTTTTGGCTTAACATGGAAAATTTAAATGGGTTATGAGATGATTAAGGATAAAATTGATAAATAGATAAAGGGGAATGTCCATATTATTAAATACTTTGATAGTATGTATAATGTTTTTGATTATAAATGGTAAAATGGACTAGTTATGGAATTGTATTAATGGTGTCAAAAAAAATAAAGTATATAAATGTTAATAAATGAAAAGGTGCACCATTGTTGTTATTAATGATAAAAAGTCACTTAAAATGAACCTTTGAAATATATGAATAAAGTTATGCTTTGGATGTTGGACCGAGGATCCTTATCTTTGGGTTAGGAAAGACTGATACTATATTCCCCAATAATGTAATGTGTGGTTTGGATGTTGTAATGATTCTCCAAGATCATATGGTTTTGACATGATTTCAGAAACTAGTATGATAACACATATCTTTAATACACCTCAATTCATGATTTATTATATAAAGGTACACATTATACAATCCCAAAAGATTATGAAGCCTGGTATATTTGTGAAATTAGGTATATAGTTGTTTCCAATTATTTCTACAGGGGCCATACATCAGGATGATGACATGGTTTTTCTCCTTCCTTGCATTCCTACTTTCTAAAGGTATGAGGTTTCCACCACTATAATTGGTGAGGTTAACTCCTTGATAAAAATAGGATGATGGTATGTCAATTTCTCCTTCTATGGATTCCTCCTTGGATATTGTTTCCTAGTTTACATATCCCTAAATTATTTATGTAATGTTCATGAAACTCATTCTCAGTGCCATCTCAAAGTGGACGCTAGTGAATTATACGACTTCTGCCCTAACATGGAAGCAACCTTCAATTAGAGGAGATTGAAACTTTTAGAATGCCTAGTCATCTATTTAAATTGGGTATGTTGGGAATCTATAAATTATTACCCTTATAAATTTAGAAGAATTTCATGTGTGAGGCATCTTAGGCACTGAACCCAAGGCATCTCGTGTTGGCCACTGGGTAATTGATGCCAGGGCGTAAGGCATCTGAGGATTTTTAGCCCAGAAATCCAGTGTTTATTATATGGGGTAGAGATTTTGGGTGGGTCACAGATTTAATGTCTTGTGGGGAAAAGTTTTTTGTTAGGTTTCTCCTGATGGGGGAGATTTAAAACTTCATGGTTTGGTTACGTGTGTCCCTAGGTGGGCGGGAATATTTTACACTTTAGGGTTTGGTTAAGTGTGTCCACAGGGGGGGATTTCACAATTTGGATTTGGTTAAGTGTGTCCCTAGGGTGGGATATTTTACAATTTTTTTTTTGAGGGAAAGTGTTTCCCCATGGGAGGAGATAATCACACTTAGGTATTTGATGGTGATGTTGGGGTGTCAGGATTGAACCTCATGGAGATACCCTAGATGTGTTGGTATGTCAATATTTAACCTCATAGAGGTGTCCTACATGCCCTATTTATGATCTAGGGATCCAAACCCATGTAGTTTTATGTCTTAGTTTAATGTTATGTGATAGTATTGATCCATAAAATTTAATGTTATATAGTTAGTACACTCATGTCATGGAAGGATTGTCAACAAGGGATGGTGTGGGGATTTCACATGGAAGATACTTGGGTGCTACTATGAGTAGTGATGATGTGGTTAGGGATTAAGTGTGGAAGTTGTTTGGGTATTGGGTTTTTGTCCCAGGTGGAGGGAGGATAGTGTGGGGATTACACATGGGAGCTAACCAGTTTAGTATTTTCATCCCATTATGGAGAAGGAGGCAGAATCTTATGATGATCGAATATGAGGCATCATATGTTTATGACACAAGGTAAGAGGAGTAATATTATCCCATATCATTCAAACACGGGGCATCCTATTTCTATCGCATAAGGCAAGGCTATAGTTTTATTTCATGTGTAGAGGATATTTTCAAGCTATTTAATGTCATACGACTAGGACATTGGGCTATGATTTTTTACATCATGTTACTCATATGTTATATAAATCTATATCTAGGGAGAAAATTTCAATTATGAGAGGAAGCTATGGTATAAGGGTTGTCTAATATAAAATTTTTGTGGTTTCCCGAGATTATTCCACCTTTAGGACTTATGTTTCTACTGCTTATGTGCCATTGAGAAGGGTATGGAATACATACTTCCATGGTGGAGTGGTAATCAGGGGTACTGAGGTTAGGGTTCCTATTATTAGGAGAAAGAGGCATTATGGTACCTATGATTATGAGAAAAATGAAATATAATGTTCCAATTCATGCTTTAAGTAAATTGGGGAAGACACAAGGGTTGATTATACTGATCACATGGTAATTTGGAGTGAGAATCAATAGGTTTGAATGGGTACAAGGCACATAGGAACTCAACTTGAGTAAAATTGTGTTTGGAGGAAGGATACACAGGGTCAAGGACCCTAATTTTATTACATGAAGCTTTACATTTATGAGTGAAATTAGTTTTTCATGAACCATAGGTTCTATTAAAAGACCCCTGGATAGATTTTGGAGGCATCTGTAAGCACAAAATCTAATATTTTTCACATCTTATAGTTTAATAATGGTGGATTCTATTGAGAAATCTCAACTATCCTTAAGGGGTTTTGTGTGAGGAACTCTCAAACATAGTCCATGACTTTTTGGGTCCCATGGGATGTAAGTCAAGATAGTTCCCTAATTATGGGAACCCATGATGTATGGATCTGTGCAATGTCATGGAATATGGGGTTGCATGATTGAGAGTACATACTTTGACTTCTAGAGATCCCCCTGAGAGAAAGGGGTGAGGTTTTTATTTAAATTTGAAATGGGTATAAATATGTGTGCCTCCCCTTCTATGTCATGAAATCAAGTTTCGTGCTTCCCATGCCTTTGTCGTAGGGGTTAGACCATGCAAGTGGATGGTTTAACATCACGTTTCTCACACAAAGGGTATTACATTAAATTTATGATATTGAAAAAAAATTCTAATGTTGTGTGAAAGTTTCTTTTCCAATGTTTCAGGTCTCTTATAGCACCATGGAACTTTTAAATTTAGTGTTAACTTTTGTGAACAATTGGGTTTCACATGGGATATGAAAGTTGTATTCAAGTAATTAAATTTGTGTGGTTCTATTCTCTTTTTTTCTGGAATATCCATTCAATTTTTTTATGGTCCTTTGCTTTATGAAAAAATAACCTTTTCACGATCAAGAAATTCTTTTGGAACCAAAAATCCCCCCCCATAGAATTAGAGTTGATGGGGAACTGGATGGTCGCGTTCCGAGGGAAAAAATTTAAGTACTGAGTGAATATTGACTATGTCATGCACTCTATTATCAGATCACACAACCTAATTTTGTGATTGTGAAACCCCATGAGACATTCCTAAAAATAGGGAGATGGGGGGCCATGTATGGTAACATGACTTCTATGTGTAATAAGCAGGCTCTCATGTGTGGAACATTGAACTTTTTTTGGACACTTGATCTTTAAGACATGATGTTCATGAAATCCCTTCTTACATGCCTATAATTTCATTCTCATCCAATCACTTTGTGATAATTAATCAGGAGTTTCATGATCCAACGCCATTTGCGTGAACAAGCTCCACTTTTTTTGAGCCAACGTTTATGATTTCTCCAAGCATCTCAGAAATGGCCATCCATGCTCACTAGGCCATTACCAATGTTGTCCCTACCCAAAGGGTTGAAATGGCCAAGAACCCTGAAATCCATCATGACAACAGAGATGTTTTAGATAATATTGAGTTTCTGAGTCTACTAACATGGTCTCCAGGGGGTACTTATTGAGAAACAGGCTATTGTTGTATAATTTAAATCTCCTGGATGATGTGTCTATTTCGATCATGGAAATTAGAACACCATGATTCTGATTCTCCCATCATGAAAAACATAATTGTTGAAAAATTATTGCTTATATTTACCTAGATAGAGAGTGTGATGATGTTGTTTTCTAAACCCTCAGTGGAAGGGAAAGGATATTTATGGGGGAATATCTAGTAGATGACTTGTTCTATGCCCATTTTGTAATCTTCATTCAGGATAGTTTCCATAAAAATATCATGGGTTGAAATGAGGAATGGTGCCTACGAGCCAAGGGAAACTTTACAGAAGAGTGGGAATGGGCGTACGAGGTACACTTCACATGACGAGAGTATGGGGATGAACTATGAATCATTTTTTTATGAGGTAGAGTAGACATACCAATTCCAAAACTACTATTAATAGGAGCTCCTTCCGAAGATTCCTAGCCTGTGGTCCCCAAACACCAAAACCTTACTTCTTCAATATGGGAAGATGGGGTTGGTCTATGGGATCTCCATTGCATTGGTGGAATCCCACTAACTAGATTCCAATATGCTGAATTATTTTTGACACCCAATGCATGTGGGGATAGGTAATGAACACCCATCACAATGTGAATTATTTTGTATGGGATGACCAATGTCTTAAACCATTTCCCACCTTTCCATTGGTACATCACTTTCAAGGCCTGGATGAGCATGATATTTAATGTACTGGCTATGAAGATTCCAGGGTGGTCAAAGTAGTTTCCAATGGCATGATGGGAGAGAAGGATGGGGCCCTATTAACTAATTCTAGGGGAAGGTAGCTACCAATAATGGGGATACAGTATGAAGGAATGGAATTCAGTGATAATATATATGGAATTTGTGTCCACCTTCTTAAGGGGTTTGATGATACAAGTAATAGATGCATGTATGGGCCTACATCCCAATATATTAGTGATGATGGCTATGTTGACGTATGGAAACCCAGTGAACATGGGATTCCCAATGTTGGATCAGCTCTACATCCAAATTGAACTTGTTGTGAGGGAAAGCATGCTTAGTTTTATTCATGGTCCATTCTATTTCTTTCACTGATGGGTTTCAAAACACTTTGAGGGGTATGAGTTCCCAAATTCCATTACTCCCCTAAATGCTGGTCTACAACCTTCCCTATTAAATATTGTTGGTGTACAAACAGTAACTCTTGATGAAGAAGGGGTCATTATCAGCATTATAAATCATGGTAATTTTCATTTTCATTTGTTCCCAACCCCTTTTAGTGAGATGGATGATTATCTAGAGGGGAATCTATAGATTTGGGAGTACCTCCAAACCTTCCGATGTTGAGTGTTAGTTTGTATGAGAAATGGAAAACTCTGTTGTGAACCATACACTTTGTCTCGATTTTCCCAGAAATTTAGATGCATTCATAAGTTAGAAAAGCATGTCAACATGGTGATCCATGAAGAAAGGCATCCTTATAGCCTTTTTCTACTATGGTGGATGTTCATGGGTGAAGAAATAGGATAGGTTATCATGTTTTCACCCACTAATTTCAATGTTGGCATCTCATAGAATTATACTGATAATTCGACAGTAGTAAATCCAAGATCAATCCTACATCAGTGTGTGAGGAACTTTGTGTCTTCAGTAAATCCTTGAGATTAGTAGGGCAGTATATGGGGTGCTCTTTGAAGTTCCTTCCAGGTATCGATGGCTCAATCTTGGGTAGCAACAGGGCCATAGATGCGGGAAGACAACTAAGGGTCATCCATAGACATTATTCAAAACACGGGACCTGTCAAGATGACTTCAGGTGTCTTTAGGTTCATGTTTATAGGTAATTAGGTGATCCAATGTGGCCAAGAACTATTACCATTAGGGGGATCATTCAGACATGAAGGATTATAGAGATCCAAATCCAGGAGGACACAAATCATGTGGATGGACTGATGGAATGTTTGAATGGGATTTTAACACACTCAGTATTACAACATTTTAATTTAAACGCATTTGGTAGGAATATATGTTTTGAAAATGTTAAACTCATATTCCAAGGTGAGCACCATCTCAAATGTTGGGCGATAGTCAAAGAACTCAAATGTTGTAGTAGTTGACTGGCACCGAAGAGGAATTAAGATTTTTAGGTGAGGGACTAATTTTTTTCAGTTTTACATTGTGCTATGATGAAGAAGGTTGTGTAGTTTAACATCTTAAAGTAAGGACATTGAACATGTAGTTTAATGTTGTATGGTTAAGACAATGTTTTATATAGTTTAATGTTGTGTGATTAGGATGTTCATAGCATAGTTAAGCATCTTGTGACCTGGACATGTGAACTAATGTGAATAAATCATGCTCGGTCAAGGTGTTGGGATACATTCTAAGGAAATATAATGGACAACACCTCATCTAGGAAGTTGTGAATCAAAGGGAACTAATATTTGGCTGTAACTTTTTCCTTAAACTAATGGGTTCAGTGAGAACAACCAGGTTTTTGTCGAGGACCATGGTGGGTCCCACTAGCTTTGTAGTATTTTATTTATTCCCTCATTTTTTTCTCAGGTCATGAGAGTGACCTGGTGAGTGGTATTATTACTTGTTCTCAGGTTCCCACAATGGGTTTTTAACCAGACAGTACTTTGTGCCACTTGTATTTGATAGTTTAAAGTCATACTAATTAGACTAAGAAGTTGAAAATATTTTAAGGTCATAATACTTAGAACATGAGTTTGAAATAGTTTAAGGTCATAATGATTGGACAAGGGGTTACAAATAGTATAAGGTCATAATTATAAGACCCTGAGGTTTCAAATAGTTTATGATTATAATACTTATACCATGGTTAAAAAAAATATTTTATGTTCATAATGCTTGGACCATGGGTGGAAAATAGTTTAAGGTCATAATCATTACACCATGGGGTTGAAAATGGTTTAATTTTATAATTCTTGGACATGGGGCATGTCTTAAAGGAGTGTGTGTGGTATAGAGGGGAGGTAACCTAATGCGAATTGAGGTCCAAGGAGACTCATTTTCACAATGATAATTTTTGAGACAACTTTCACACAATTTAAGGTCATGATGCTTAGACCTATACTCCTAGTTTAAAGTAATAGAGTTCATACCAAAGAAGTGATGCTCTAGTTAAGAATCACTTATTCATCTCAACCTTACTTGGGAAAATTCCTCCTTGATTTATAATCCCACATGATCCATGATCGATTTGAGAAACACAGAGTGGTAAAAAGTTCCCATTATTTTCAGGGGAAAATAAAATAAGGAAAAAAAGTGACCGACATGCTAAAGTCCCAAAATCTATCATCTTATTTAGTCACCATGCACATGTGTGTGGGGAAATGATGCATAGGGTGATGGGATTCCCACCAAAGAAAAGGGAAATTTAAGGGAACATAAATCATGACTTTCAAGACTTTGATGGTGAAAAGGGGATGACCAATTTGTGGAGAACAACTACTAGAAATGTTCCAAACATAGGTTCCACAATTTAACCAGTCAAGGATGGGTTGAAAAAATGAGTGATTAATAATTGACCATGTTCAAAACTCAAGAATTTCCATTTTTTACCAGGGATCCTTCGAGGCGTGGGCCCAGGGAGGTTGGTGGGATAGTGTTCCCAGGCCCCATTTCCATATAGAAGCCTATTTATATGGGTTTTATAAAGAGGATATAGACAAAAGGAATCATAAAGTGTGAAAATATAATTGATGGATGTCCTGGGGGGATGTTGAGTGCCATAGGAGCAATCCATACATGAAGTCAAACACATTGGATGATCATTTCGGTAGGAAAGGATCAATCCTATCCTATAGGGGAAGGAATCCAAAGTAAGTTATTAGTGGGGGATAGACCCAGGATATGTGATTCGGGTATTTCTATATATCCCATGGGAATGAAAATCAATCCATACGTAGTTCTGAAACATTACATGGTAGAATAATGATATTGTAAAGGTAGTGTCCTTTTTGTAGGACCCCGAGACACCCTGAGAGGGGAGGGGTGAATCAGGGTATCAAAATTTTCTTTTAATATGATGGATCTTGTTCCCACATTGGTAGGAACTCATTAAACCTACATGATGGATATTATTAGATATCAAATTTTCACATGCAAAGAGATGACACAACACTTTTACTTGGTTCATTACTAAGGGCTACGTACAAGGAGCATACGCTGACAGAGTGTCGTTCATACCAAAATCCACTAATATTCACTAGATGTGGAATATAATATTTTAGTTACTTTCACTCTGCTCCAGGAACACTACCTTTACAATAATTTAGAGATATCTCACTACCTCCCTCGGAACACTTCTGTCAACTCCCCCTAGCTCACTACCTTGGGAAAAGTCTTACTCAGTTTATTGACTTAACGGTATCTTCAATATATTTTCATTTAATTATTTGTCTCTATCCAGCACAAGACACTTCTGAAATTAATTTCCTAAATTGATGCACTTGAAAGCACTTAACAAGTAAACTGAATATCAAAATCCTATTAGAAGCTTAAACTTACACTTGCGCGCAAGATTTGGGATTTGTCGTGGAAGATGACTTTCGAGGAACACCTATTTTCGGAGAAACCCTTATCTTTTGTGATACTACACCAGAGGGTTCACTTGGTCTTTTTAGAATAAAGGAACACCTTTCACATAATATTATCTCTCTATAATTCTTTTGTGTGCAAATATTTTGTGCGAAAGATCAACCAAATCTTCATTGGAAAATTCTTAAGTCTTAAATGGCGGTATCCTTCACTTTATAGGCCTCAAAAACCCTATGCGCAATTTTTTGATGTGCTTTTGTTGGTGCGTATAAGATAATTTCTGAGCACACAAAACCCATTTTGACGTCACATTGGGTGCGTAATATTATTTTGAGAAACCTCATATTTTACACACATTTCATCCTTGCACTCACTTTTTTCCTTTTCCATATTTTGATGCACTAATCCCAAATAAATCCTTGCGTGAAAGTTTCCAAACCTCCTTCAGTATTCTGTGTAACTTACTTTTCCAAAAACACTATTCTCCATTCTCAAATTTTTTTGGACCAAAAATTTGGCATACACTGGGAAATGATACTAGTTTAAATATTGTTCTATGTTTGAACTGTATGATCCCTTTCCTTGAAAACTTCCTAATCTTCCAATGAGGATTGACAAAAAAAACAAAAAACATACTCTATTTACATCACAGAATGACCTTGCTTCCAACAATCTCCCCCTTTGGGTTTTTTAGAAATATCTAGATAAATTCAATAGAGCACCAACCACTATCAAAACATGATATGCAAGAATCAAATCAGCCAACACTCTAAGTATACATGATCAATGATCAATGTAGAAAACTAGAGAGGAATCTTGAATTGGGTTCCTATGTTTTGGAATTCTTAAATATGTCCAAGCTATTATATTACCATGTCATAGAAGCATTACATGCATTAAATGGTTTCCTCTTAACACTGAATTCTCATTATGACTCATAAACATTACATGTCCTGAACTATTTCCTCATAACACCAAATGATCATCATTCTCCATTATCCATTATCCTATAACCATAAAAACATTTCATCCTCCTCCTTTGTACCATTTAATTTATTACTTATCCTCATTGGAAATAAACCCAAATACCAATATTTTTTACATTGTAGAGCTCAAAACACACTCTCCCTGGATCGTATCTCCCCTATAACCATGCACCACTTCCAAAAATAGTTTAAAAATAGTTAAAATAACTAGGGATAGGGGATCACTTGTAACCCCCTCTAGCACCGGGAGGTGGTTGAACACCAAGGTTCAATCTATGCTTCTCAAACACCTGAGATGAAAATGGATTGGTTAGTATGTCAGACACTTTATCATTAGTGCCAATATGATCCATTTTAATCATACATTTGTTAACCTTTTCCTTGATAAAGTTATATCTAATTTCAATGTGTTTCATTTGAGAATGTTTAATAGGATTCTTCATAAGATCAATTGCACTCTTATTATCATAGTGAATCACCATCAGTTTTTTCACTTCATAACCAATATCCTTCGATTGTTGTTTCATCCACAATAGCTGATTTCATGCATTTGTAGAAGAGATATACTCAACTTCAGCTGTACTGAGATAAGTTATTTCTTGTTTCTTACTTAACCAACCCACACATTTCTTTCCTATAAAGAATGCTCCACCACTGGTGGACTTTTTTTCCACCACATCTTCAGCCCAGTCAGCATTAGAAAAAGATGATATTAACTATCTCTTAAAACAAAAAGTATAATCCATAATTGTAAGTACATTGAATTTACCTCATAATTATTTTCACTGCTTCCATATGTTCTTCCTTTATATTACTCTGAAAGTAATCTGCTAATCATGTTGTAAAGTCAATATTTGGTCATGTCATTGTCAGGTATATTAATCATCAAATAATTTTCCTGTATATTGTGGGATCTACAGATGTCCCATCCTCATGTTTCCCCAGTTTTGTTTCAACCGCAATCACAGTTGACATTGGTTTGGAGTCATGCATATTAAATTTCTTCATCAACCCTCTTGTGTACTTTTCCTAAGAAATTAATGTGTATTATTTCTTCTAAATCACTTTCAACCTATGAAATATGTGAGTTCACCAATTATAGACATTTCAAATTCTGATTTTATGTGATTGGAAAATTAATCCACCGATCTGTGCCTGCTTCCTCTAAATATAATATCATCTATGTATACCAACACCATAAATTGATCTTCCTTTCAATTCTTCATATAGAGGTTGTGTTTGACACCTCTTACTTTGAATTCTTTCTTCTTCAGATAGGAATCCATATGAGAATACCAAGCTCGTGGTGCCTTCTTTAGACCATATAGATCCTTTTTCAATATACAAACCTTAATTTCATCATTTCCAATTAGAAAACCCACCGGTTGTTCAATATAGACTTCTTCTTTAAGAACATCATTTAAGAATGCTATTTTTATGTCCATCTGATAGACTTTATATCCTCTTTGAATTTCCATAACAAGGAAAATCCTGATCGACTCCAGTCTCGCCACTAGAGAAAATGTTTTTTCAACATCAACACCTTCAATTTTTGACTATATTTTACAAAATAATCATTCATTATTTATGATCACATTACCATGCTTGTCATATTAATTCTTAAAAATACACTTTGTGCCAATCACATTATGACCTTTAGGTCTCTTTACTAGATCCCGTGTTTGGTTCTTATCGATTTGATCCAGCTCTTTATTCATGGAATTAACCCAAGATTCATCCTTTATAGCTTCTTCAAATGATTATGGTTCTACAACTGATAGGAATTCATATTGTGTATTATTCCTCACTCCTCATATTTGTGTGGGTATAGTCCAATCCCCAATGATATTGGACTGTTCAATTTCTACTTTATGATTTATCATATAAGGTCTAGGAGGATTTTCTTTAGCCATGGTTTCTTTTTTAGATTATTCATCTGAATCCACTTTATTTTGTTACCTATGAATGTTTTTCACACATTTTTATACTTCTTCATTTGAATATGTTCCATGTCAATTGTATTTTGTATCTTCAATCACACTAGCATAAGATCCCCTCATGGTATTTTTGGTATTATCTTCAACTATCTTAACATCACTACTTTCCACGATTTTTCCGAGACTTTTATTAAAACACTTGTAGGATTTTCTATTCAATGAATATCCAAGGAATATTCCTTCATCAGCCGCATCACTATATTTTCCCCGATTTCATTCTTTACTTTAGATAAGAAATTTACTTCCGAAAACATGGAAATACTTGAAAGAGGGATTCCTTCCATGCCACAACTCATATATTGTCTTTGTTTCTCCCATATATATCCTTATTCAATTTTGAATATACACCATAGTTTGAATATCCTCTTTCCATTAATGTCAAGGGATACGACTCTCAATCAGCATAGTTTTGGCCATATTGTTCACCTGTTGATTCCTGTGCTCAACAACCCCATTTTTCTAGGGGGTTCTCATAGCATCCACCTCATCTTTTATTCCACGCTTCGCTAGGTAGTTTTAAAACTCAATGAATGTGTATTACCCTCCATTGTCATATTGTAGGTCTTTGATCATTTGTCCCATATCATTCTCAGTGATTCGGTGATATGTTTTCATGTAATCAAGCACTTGATGTTCCTATGTATAACCATCACACAAGGAATTCTACTATAATAATCAATGAAAAGAACAAGTTATCTTTATCTTTGAATTCAATCAACATTTATCGGGACACATACGTCTATATAGATGATATTAAGAAGATTTGATGCCCTTTTCTTCTTCATCTGATATGAACTACAGAAAAACATTCCTTGTATACAGGAATCACACGTCTTTTCCCATTTATGTTTCAAATTGGGGATATCTATGACTATATTCATCTTAGATATCTTTTCCATGTCCTTTTGATTAATGTTCCCCAACCTTTGATTCCACAAGTCATTTTTTTATTCAATAGTTAGGTAGTAAATATTCTCTCTTCTATCAACCTGGTATAAGTTTCCATCTATTCTACAACCTTTCATGAGAGAATTAATAGTATTCACTTTTATAGTGCACCCCTTTTGATTTAACGTCACTATAATCCCTGATTCACAGAGTTGAATCACACTGAGGAGATTGTGATGCGAACTATCCACATGTATAACTTCAGTTTTCTTTAACTCTCCATTTTCTAGCTTAGTAATTCCATTACCTTTTATCTTTAAAGCACCATCATTATTGAACCTTACTCTTCCATCAACCTTTTTCTTAACATTTTTTAATAGGTTTTCATTTCCCATCATGTGGGATGAACACCCACTCTCAAGAATCCAAGTGTTTTTGTTCTTTATAGCTTTGAGAGATACTTCTATAAGGTTGGATTTTTCACTTTTCCTCTTTTCCTTCCATGAAATATTAGATTGAGAGGATGATAGGGATGGCCTTTCATATATCTAGTCCTCATGCATGGATTATTCATATTCATACTCTCTTTCCAAAGGAGAAAACCTATTTGAAATAGCAACACTAGTTGTTTGGAGAATATTGACATGTATCTGAGTTTTGTATGAATTTATCTTGTCATTCTTGTACCTAAAATACATATATTTATGTCAAAAGTTAGAAAAATGAAAACAATATCCATATAAATTTTTCCTTCTATAATAATTAGGATATAAATTCATTTTCCTTTGTTGACTTCCAAGATCGTATCCATTCAAATATCTCTTTTCCTCTTTACAGTATGACATGGTATGGCCCAAATAGCCACAGAATTGACATTTTATAAGTGGATATGTCTTCTCATTTCTATTCCTCTTCATGTCTCCTTCTTTAGGAAAATAGTTTGGCTGCCTATCATTTCTGGAGGATTCATAATAGTTTTCATTTATCCTTTTAGTTTGAATTTATGGTTCCTTTTTTAGCACTTTAGTTTCCTTTTCATCATGTTTAACTTTCATCTTGCCTTTATTTTGGCTCAATTTATTTCCATAATTTGATGTCTTGGAATCACTATAGCGACCTAGATTTTTCTTAAATTACTATTACATAATTTTAAAGGTAAAAAACATAATAGTATTACACATAGAGGATACAATGGTTTAGTGGCTTGGGAAAACTTGGACCATACATAGCAATTACAACATCAAGCATAGACATTTATTTAATTTCTTCTTCTCTAGATTCTTATTGGCACTTGTCATATCCTTAGTACATGTAGCCACCTAAGGATATACATCAAAAGGGGTGATCTAAAATCCCAGAAAGAGGATAGATAAGAACAATATAGCATGGGGTGAGCATAATCATATCATGGGAAAAAGATTGTGAACATGAGAGGAAGCATAAATATAAGACTTGAAATGTGGCAATGCATAAAAATGAAACATCATGTCTTAGTGGTTAACTACCACACATACTTTTGAACCAAGATATAATCTTGTTCAAACATCATTTCACATTTACTCATGAGATTAATCACTTTAACCAATGCATTGGAGCACTGTATAATTCAGGTCTCACCGATCACATTGAAACATTCATATTGCGCTATATAATTCCGGGCCCACCCGTCACATCATAACATTATCATTATCATGATTTCCACATAGAAAACATTTAAAAAGTGAACATAACTAACCCATGTAAATTAATGGGTTACATATCATAAGAACACATTCATAAACTTTGGGTTCCAAAAATAAAGAGGGAATAACATACATGTTACAAGAACCGTCCACTTTGAGTGAGAAGTAAAAGGTGTGTTCTTAAAAGAAGAGTTCTTTTGGAAAACATTTTGTTTGACATAAATACCAGGTACAAACATGTATATCCCAGAAAAATAAATACAATGATCAATAAATGATCTTTAAGGATTAACCATATCAAAAATGGAGTTAAAGAGGGAGAACCCGAAGGATGAAAGTTGGGTTTGAGAATTTCCCCTTACCTTGTATCTGAATGCTTCCTTCTCTTTAATGTCCCATATAATGACATTATATTCATTAATTAGAAATTCCAGAACCGTTTATACATTAATAGGGTTCATTATGGTTTCATTATATCATTTTATCTTCCTTTGGATGACTTATAGAGTTTAAAAACATTGTTTGGGGATGTTCGTTTTTATGGTTTTTCTTGGGTGGTTTTCTTGTATTCATAAATTAAAGTTCGGGTAGAACATGAGTAAACATCCAAAAATAATATTACATGTTATTAATGAAATTAAATAATTTAAAATGATATTATAATGAGTTATATCATATACCATGTGGATGAATCAATACATAAAAATTAAATGAATATTGTTTGGGTTAATTTGGGCGGTTTTTCGATCCCAATGAACTTTTTTTAATTTATCACTTAGTAATATGTTCATAAGTCAGTTACAAAACTTTAAATAGGAAATAATAAATATAAAATATTCTGTTTCAACCATAAAAATGGTTTCATGACTATATATGAAGGTATAAATGGAAGAAGAAAGAATGTCATTCTTGAAGGTGATAAATTAATACCTCACGAACAACGTTCTCTTTAATAAAATAAATGGAAGAGGGAAAGGGGTGGATGATATAATATCCCATTAGAATCATAAAATTACATTATATGTATAATAAGGGAGTTACAGTACCATTTGGATGAATATAGTTGGGGATAGATCAAGAAATGAACTTGAATTTGAAAGGAAATTAAAGGAGAAGAGGGAGAGAAATTACCTCTTAAATCCTCCTCTTGAGATTCTCCTTAAGGAAGCTAGGCTTCGTCTTTTGATGAGACCAACAGATCTTGGACGTGGGTGAGGGACTAGGGAAGATTTTTGGGCAGATTTTATAGAAGTCTTGGAGCTTGAGAGGTGCAAGGAAATGAGGGTGTGAATGGTGGTTTTTATAGTGGAGGGGAGAGGGGTTTCCTTAATATGAAATTCATTAGTTTATTATTTCTTCACAAGACAAGGAATTGTGAGTATTCCATGACAAAGAATAGTAATTTTTTCATGTGATACCGAACCAGGTGGGCTTACATCAGCAGAACAACACACATGACTCTATAATTAGCTTATTTAGCTTATTTTTGTAAATTACGGTATTTCACTATTCATCAAAAATTCAAGTATTTCAGAAAAATCCCAAAAATTTACCCCAACCATTTTTTGACATGTAGAATCCAAAAATGAAGTCCATTTTTCAAAAATAATTTTATAACTATTATTAATTTAATATTTAATTAAAATCATAATTTACATAAAAAAACCGTTTTAAAAAATTAATACTGATTTTATAGTGCTTTCAAAAATTATGTAGGGTCTTATAAAATTATCTAGAATCTATAAGACATTGATTCAAAAATTTATGAATAAATTTTAGGGAAATAAATTTTCTTTTAAATTAATTAATTAATTATAATTATTTATTTATGACTTACAAAATACCAAAATGTTTACTATGGTCAAATTTTCACTTTCTAAGATGTCTAAATTTTATTTAATTATTCATGGATAAGGTTACTATTATGTTGGATGATTTAAAATTCATAAGGGTCATAATACTATTCATAAGGGTATTTTACTATTCGCAAGGGTACGTTAATATTCACCGAAAAATATTTTTGTTTCATTAGACTCCAAAAAACATCTTGAACACAACCATGTATGTTGGATTTTCAAAATTCCAAACACAGAAGTGACAAACTTATGTTTAAAGGTCACCTATCACTTAGTAGTTCATTATGTTGTGTTTTTATGTTATTTTATGACATAAATATAATAAGGGAATTTCCATTGAAAAACTTTGGGTCGTTACATTCTTCCCCCCTTAAAAAAATTCGCCCCTGAAATTTTACTTTACATAAACAGGTGAGGGTACTTCTCCTTAATTTCCTCTTCCGGTTCCCAAGTTGCTTCCTCAAAACATATGGTTCCTCCACAACACTTTGACAAGATGGTTTGTCTTTTTGCGTAGAACCTTATCCCTCTGATCCAAAATCTTTACTGGTTGATCCTCATAGGAGAGATCATCTTCCAGCTGCACCACCTATGAGTTTAGTACATGTGAGGGGTCTGGTATATACTTCCTTAGTAATGATACATGAAACACATCATGAACTTGAGCCATATTCGGTGGAAGTGCAAGACGATAGGCCACAACTCCTATGCGATCATGGATCTCAAAGGGGCCAATATACCTTGGGCTTAGCTTCCCTTTCTTCTCGAATCGCATGACTCTCTTCCATGGAGATATTCAAGGGAAGACTTTATCTCCAACGTCGAACTCCAAGTCCCTTCGACAGTTGTCAGCATAGCTCTTTTGTTGACTTTGAGCAGCTTTGATGTGTTTCTGGATGACTTGAACCTTCTCTATCATCTCTTGGACAAGATCAGGTCTGAGTAGATTTCTTTCTCCAACTTCATCCCAACAGGTTGGATTTCTACATCGCTTTCCATATAGAGCTTCATATGGAGACATCTGAAAAATCGAGTGGAAGCTATTGTTGTATGAGAACTCAACCAATGGGAGATGTTGATCCCAACCACCTTTGAATTTAAGAGAGCAGGCTCTTAGCATATCTTCAAGCATCTAAATAGTCCTTTCAGACTAGCCATCAGTTTGGGGGTGATATCCCATGCTGAAATTTAATTCAATACTCAAATCATGTTGAAGGCTCCTCCAGAATTTAGATGTGAACCTTGGATCACGGTCAGAGACAATTGAGAGTGGAACACCGTGCAGTCTCACAACTTCCTTCACATATATCTTTGCAAGTTTTTCAAGTGATAGATCTTTCCAAATAGCGATAAAATGGGTAGTCTTGGTGAGTCGGTCAACCACAACCCATATCACATTATTTCCTTTTAATGTCTTCGAGAGACCCGTGACAAAGTCCGTAGTAACATTTTCCCATTTCCACATGGGTATAGGCAATGGATGCATCATACCTTTGGAATTTTGTCACTCAGATTTAACTTGCTGACATATCAAGCACCTTGATATATATTCTGCAATCTCCTTCTTCATGTTATCCCACTAGAAGTGTTCTCGTAGATCACAGTACATCTTGGTACTCCCAGGATGGATAGAGAAAGTTGAGCTATGTGCCTTTTCCAATAGATCCTTCTTTATCCCAGGTGATGAAGGCACACAAAGCCGTGTACCAACACGAATCATACCATCATCGTCGATATGGAGCTCTTGCAGCTTCCCTTCCTTTACTGCATTCACCCTCTTTTGTATCTCCACACCATCCCTTTGTGCTTCCTTAATCTACACTTGGATGGATGGTTGTACAATCATTTGGGAAAGGTAGGATGTATCCCCAACCCTTATGATTTCCAAATCCATTCTTTGAATATCTAAGAAGATAGGATCTTTCTCAATCTACAGCATGGATAGAGTAGCAGGTTCTTTTATTCTTAAAGCATCAGCTACCTTGTTCACCTTTCCAGGAGGGTAGTGAATAGAGCAATCGTAATCCTTGATTAGCTCTAACCATCTCCTTTGACGCATGTTGAGCTCCTTTTGTGTGAATATATACTTTTGGATCTTGTGGTCGGTGTATATGTTACACTTCTCACCAAAAAGGTAGTGCCGCCAGATTTTCAAAGCAAAAATCACGGCTGCCAGCTCTAAATCATGCATTCGGTAGTTCTGCTCATGGGTCTTCAACTGTCGTGAGGCATCGACTATCACATTATCATTTTTCATGAGTACAAAACCCAAGCATTTCTTTGAAGCATCACTGTATATCACAAGAATTTCTACACTTTCAGTAGTGTGAGTACAGGTGCAGTGATCATACTTCTCCTTAGCTCCTTGAAGCTTCCCTCACATTCTTCTGTCCTGACATACTTTACCCCTTTCTTTGTTAACATCATTAGCGGGCTTGAAAATCGTGAGAAGTTTCTCACAAAACGTCAGTAGTACCCAGATAATCCAAGAAAACTATGTATTTTTGTGACACTAGAGGGCCTGGGCCATTCCTTAATCGCCTTTTTCTTTGAAGGATCCACAGAAATTCCATCACTTCTGATCACATGTCCCAAGAACGTGACTTGCTTCATCCAAAAGTCACACTTGCTGAACTTGGAATACAACTTCTCCTTTCTCAATGTTGCCAACACAAGTCTTTGATGTTCTTAATGTTACTCCTTTATCACGTAGTATATGAGAATATCATCGATAAACACTACCAAAAAAATTTCAAGGTAATGTCTAAAGACTCTATTCATCAAATCCATAAAGATTGTTGGGGAATTAGTAAGTCATAAGGGCATCACCAAAAACTCATAGTGCCCATACCTTGTATAGAAGGCAGTCTTCTGAATATCTTCCTTCTTCACCTTTACTTGATGATATCCAGAACGAAGATCCACCTTTTAGAAGTATTGAGCACCTCTTAAATGATCGAACAGATCATCAATCATTGGAAGAGGATACTTGTTCTTCATGGTGATCTTGTTGATTTCCTGATAATTAATACACAACCGCATTGTTCCAACCCTCTTCTTCACAAAGAGAACTGGTGCACCCCAAGGTGATGGACTAGGACATATGAACCCTTTGTCCAGATGCTCTTTCAGTTGCTTCTTTGAGTCCTCCAGTTCGATAGGAGCCATCCTATAGGGACACTTTGAGATATGAGTAGCTCTAGGTATGATTTCAATTGAGAAATCTACCTCACGAACAGGGGGAATTCCTGGTAACTCTTCAGGAAATACATCACCGTATTCCCTCCCGATGGGAATTTCCTCATGGTTGGCACTTTCCGTCAACTCAAACATTTGGGCGAGGTATGCTTCTTTATAGGGAATTAACACCCACACCATTGAAGGATTTTTCAAAGGAGATTCATGATCTTCATTGCATTTTTAGAGGAGCATGGGATGGTTCGGAATATGAAAAGATATTTCCTTTTCACAATAGTTAATATATGCTCTATATAACGAGATCCAATTCATTCCCATTATAGTGTCGAATTCCACCAAGGGAGGTATTACAATATTTAACGGAATAATCTTCCCACATACGCCAACAGGAGAAGAGTCAAACACTTGGGTTGCAATGATTGCACCACATGTTGTTTTTACAGATATCTCGATTTCAAGGTTTCAGGGCTTCAATTCTATAGTTCTAGCAAACTTTCAAGATATAAAGGAATGCGTAGAACCAGAATCAAATAAGACTTTTTCCATTCTTGAGTGAATAGGAAGTGTACCCTGTACACCTTCATTATCATGCTCCACCTCCTTAGTAGTGATGGCATAAGACTTCCCTTGTTCCTTTGGCTTTGGTGGTTGCTAACACTGATTACCCTTGAGAACTCGAGGTTTAGTGCACTGGTTTGTATAGTTCCCTATCGCCCTACAGTTGTAGCATTGAACCATGAGTGGTTCTCTCCATTCATTGGCTACATTCTCCTTCCTTTTTGTGTCTTTTCGACACTCTTGAGCATGGTGTCCTTCTTTCCCACACTTGAATCATTTCCCCGTCCCTATGAGGCAATTCCCATGGTGCAACTTCCCACATTTTTGGCATGTGGGACGTTGATTTTTCTTCCCACCTTTTTCATTAGATCCACCAGCTTGAAACTCCATATTTATTTTCTTATAACCATATCCATGGGACCATTCTCCAAACTCCATCTCGACTTTGAGAGCACACTGAACAACTTCTTCATAACTCCCAATGTCTTGAATTTTGAGAGCCTTTCTAAGGTGTGGTTGTAATCCACTAATGAATCTATCAATTTTTCTATCATTGTTGATAACAAAGCCCGAAGCGTACCTTGAAAGCCTTGTGAAATTCGCTTCATAGGTTGTGACAGATTCTCTCTCTTTTTGCTTGATATCTATGAATTCTTTCTCTATCTTCGTGTGAAGATTTTGTGGCAAATACTTATTAAGAAACACTATCTTAAAGTCTTCCCATTCCATTTCTTCAATTTCCTCCATTGGCTTGGTGTTCTTAGTCAAAGACCACCATTGATCATCTTCTCCATCTAGATGATAAACGGATAGGGTCACCTACTTCATCTCAGAACAGTGAAGAACAAAAAAGATCTTCCCCATGGAGTTGACCCACTATTCTGCAACTAGTGGATCGGAAGATCCACTAAACGTTGGTGGTCGTTGCCGCATAAAACATTTGATAGACAGTTGCTCCCTCTTTGGTGAAGAAGGATGTTCCCTATTATTATGGTTATTGTTCATAACCTGAGATAATTGGGTAAGAATCTCCATGAACTTTTGAACTCCACCTCCCAAATCATTGGGTAAGTCGTTCGGGCAATCTTCGCATTGGCCCTCGCACGAGTTGTTGGCCTGATTTCTCCTGGTTCCCACTATTTTCTAAAATAAAAAAGGTTAGAACAAAACATAAGTAAACAATTAATTAATAACTTATTCATTTAAACAATTTATACCAAAAACATAACATATGGGATCCCTATGTAAATATTCTTGTGTGCATATTTGTACTTAGTCTCATACTAGAGGTTTTCTCAAGGGTTCACTAATCCTAATTCCCAAATTAACTAAACCTTCCTCTGATACCAACTATAGAGACCTGTCCTTTTCTTACATTAATATTACATAATTTTAAAGGTAAACAACATAATAGTATTACATATATAGGATCCAACAGTTTAGTGTCTTGGGAAAACTAGGACCATACATAGCAATTACAACATCAAGCATAAACATTTATTTAATTTCTTCTTCTATAGATTCTTATTGGCACTTGTCCTCTCCTTTGTACATGTAGCCACCTGAGGATATACATAAAAAGGGTTGATCTAAAAGAATAGTAAGAGGATAGATAAGAACAATATAGTATGGGGTGAGAATAATCATATCATGGGAAACAGATTACGAACACGATAGGAAGCATAAATATAAGACTTGAAATGTGGAAATGCATAAAAATGAAACATCATGTCTTAGTGGTTAACTACCACAAATAATTGTGAAAAAAGATAGAATATTTTTCACACATTATTTAAAATTTACTCATTAGATTCATCACTTTACCCAATTCATTGGACCACTATATAATTCCGGGTGCACCCGTCACATTGAAACATTCATATTCCACTATATAATCTTGGGCGCACCTGTCACATCATAACATTATCATTATCATGATTGCCACATAGAACACATTTCAAAATTAAACATAAATAACCCATGTAAAGGAATGGGTTACATCTCATAATAACACATTCATAAACTTTGGGTTCCCAAAAGAAAGAGGGAATAACATACATGTTACAAGAACCGTCCACTTTGAGTGAGAAGTAAAATGTGTGTTCTTAAAAGAAGAGTTCTTTGGGAAAAAATTTTGTTTGAAATAAATACCAGGTAAAAACATGTATATTCCATAAAAAGAAATAAAATTATGAATAAATGATCTTTAAGTATTAACCATATCAAAAATGGAGTGAAAGAGGGAGAACCCAAAGGATGAAAGTTGGGTTCAAGAATTTCCCCTTACCTTGTATTCGAATGATTACTTCTCTTTAATGTCCTATATAATGACATTATATTCATTAATTAGAAATTACAGAACCTTTTATACATTAATAGGTTTAATTATGGTTTCATTATGTCATTTTATGTTCCTTTGGATGACTTATAGTGTTTAAAAACATTGTTCGGGGATGTTCGTTTTTATGGTTTTTCTTGGGTGGTTCACTTGTATTCATAAATTGAAGTTCGGGTAGAACATGGGTAAAAATACATAACTAATATTAAATGTTATTAATGAAATTATAGAATTTAAAATGATCTTATAATGATTTATATCATATACCATGTGGATGAATCATTAGATAAAAATTAAATGAAGATTGTTTGGGTTAATTTGGGTGGTTTTTCGATCACAATGAACTTATTTTAATTTATCACTTAGTAAAATGTTCATAATTCAGTTACAGAACTTTAAATAGTACATAATACATATATAATATTCTGGTTCAACCATAAAAATGGTTTCATGACCAGATATGAAGGTATAAATGGAATAAGAAAGCATGTCGTTCTTGAAGGTGATAAATTAACACCTCACGAACAACGTTCTCTTTGATAAAATAAAAGGAAGAGGGAAAGGGGGTTGGATGATATAATATCTAATTAGAATCATAAAATTACATTATATGTATAATAGTGGAGTTACAATAAAAATTTTATGAATATAGGTGGGGAGAGATCAAGAAATGAACTTGAACTTGAAAGGAAATTAAAGGAGAAGAGGGAGAGAAATTACCTCTTAAATCCTCCTCTTGAGATTCTCCTTAAAGAAGCTAGGATTGGTCTTTTGATGAGACCATAAGATCTTGGACGTGGTAGAGGGCTAGGGAGATGTTTGGGTAGATTTTAGAGAAGTCTTGGATCTTGAGAGGTGTGAGGAAATGAGGGTGTGAAGGGTGGTTTTTATAGTGGAGGGGAGTGGGGTTTCCTTAATATAAAATTCATTAGTTTATTATTTCTTCAAAAGACAAGGAATAGTGAGTATTTGATAAGAAATAATAGTGATTTTATCATGTGATCCCGAACCAAGTGGGATTACATCATCAGAAAATCACACATGACTCTATAATTAGCTTATTTAGCTTATTTTTGTAAATTATGGTATTTCGCTATTCATCAAAATTCAAGTATTTCAGAAAAATCCAAAAAAATTACCCCAACCATTTTTTGACGTGTAGAATCCAAAAATGAAGTCCATTTTTCAAAAATAATTCTCTAAATATTATTAATTTAATATTTAATTAAAATCATAATTTACTTAAAAAACAGTTTTTAAAAATTGAAACTGATTTTATAGTGCTTTCAAAAATTACGTAGGGTCTTATAAAATTATCTAGAAACTATAAGACATTGATTAAATAATTTATTAATAAATTTTAGGGAAATAAATTTTCTTTTAATTTAATTAATTAATTATAATTAATTATTTATGACTTACAAAATACCAAAACATTTACTAAGGTCAAATTGTCATTTTCTAAGATGTCTAAATTTTATTTAATTATTCATGGGTAAGGTTAATCTTATGTTGGATGATTTAAAATTCATAAGGGTCATAATACTATTTATAAGGCTATGTTACTATTCACAAGGGTGCGTTACTATTCACCGAAAATTATTTTTGTTTCATTAGACTCCAAAAAACATTTTGAACACAACTGTGTATGTCGAATTTTCAAAATTCCAAACACAGAAGTGACAAACTTATGTTTAAAGGTCACTTATCACTTAGTAGTTCATTATGTTGTGTTTTCATGTTATTTTATGACATAAATATAATAAGGTAATTTCCATTGAAAAACTTTGGGTCGTTACAATCACAACCAATTCCACTATTACCCATTGTCATAGGTCTTTGATCATTAATAATCTTTTCAACTTCATCAGAATCATGCTTATCTCTTTCTAGAAACTCAGCATCTAAGAAATTTACAAATTGTATTGTCTTCTTTTATTCTTTTTAATTTGATTCACTTCCGAGTTTACTCTTAAGAGTAACAACTTCTTCTTCGAGTCCCACATTTTTCTGGGACTTCTCCTTCAATCTAGAGGTAAGGTCATTGATGAACTTTTCTTGTTCTTAAATAATTGTCTTTAGTTCTACTGCATCTTATGTTCTTTCAAGGATTAATGACTTTAATTTCACTAGTGCTTCCAGTTGTTCAATTTCAGCTTCAAGTTGATCAACATATTCTGATGATTCTACCTCAAATTCATTCTACTTTTTTCATCTCTTACTTTGATTCTCATGATTACCAAGAGAATTCTTAAGTTACAACTTTAGATCAGCATCAGTGGTCTTCTGATTATCTATAGTTTTATCTCCTGATGGTTCGGATTTTTCAATAGTAGCCATCATAGAATCATGGGTTCCAGATTTAAATTCTGGCTCTTCTTTCTCAAGGAATTCATTATATTCATCTTTTTATTCACAGAAAAAACTCTTCCTCTGTACTTTATTTACATATTTGAAGTCTCCTTTTTTCAAAAACCATTTCTAAGGCTTCTCCATGTTTCCATCTTTTCTCCCTTCATCATTGAACTTTCTTGAGCATTGAGAGGTAATATACCCAACTCTGCCACATCGAAAACTAGCCAGAGGTAACTTTCCTTTAAATTTTCTTTTTCCCTTCTTGAATTTCTTGTCAATGAGAGAAATGAGTTCATTTTAATCATTATCTTCATTAGCACTATATTATGAAATTTCAAGTTTATCCATGGATTTGAATTCCATTTCCTTACTTACTCGAGTCATTGCATATTCTGGTTTGAATCTCATCTCATATGCCACTAGGATGCTCAACAGATCATTCAGCTAAAGTTTTAAGAGATGCACTTTCTCAAGAGCTGGCACCTTATCATTATAAAGTGGCAGAATTATTCTCAATATTTTATTTACAATATCATGTCTTTGATCTCTTCACTAAGCCCTCGAATTTCTCCTATAACTTCAGTAATTCGATTGAAGAAGGAATCTGCATTTTCATCAGGGCACATCTTCAAATCATCAAACCTATTGTGAAAAACTTGGAGTTTTTCCTCCTTCATTTTACTATCTCATTCATAAATATTTTTGAGTTTTCCCACATAGACTTTGTTGTGGTACAACTCATCACCTTCAGATAGATCTGATTAAAAAGTGTTGTAGTGAGAGAATTTTATGTTTTAGTGCCCGCATTAAGAATTTTTCTGTCTGTATCAATCATAGACATCCCAGTTGGATCAGTGACTTGTATTCCTTATACAATATAAAAAAGGAATAACATTCCAATAGATCTTAGATGAGATCTCATCATGTTCTTCCAAATCTGAAAGTTACTTCAATCGAAGAGGGGGACTCCCCTAACATTGACTTAATTATCCATGACAGAAAAGGACTGATTTAGTACCATAAACTTTTACTCTTTATTTCCACTTATAGGACCCCAAGACACACTGAGAAGGGCGGTATGAAGCAGGATTTCAAATTTTTCTTTTACTGTGATAGATCTTGTTCCCACATTGGTAGGAACTCGTTAAACTAGAATGATGGATATTATTAGAAATTAAACATTCAAATACAAGGATACTACATGACACTTTTACTTGTTTCACCACTAAGTGTTGTTTCCAAGGAACATATTCAAATAGAGTGTTGGTATTACCAAAATACACTAATCTCTACTAACTGTGGAATACAAAAGTTTAGTCATAGTCACTCTGTGCTAGACACATTGCCTTTACAAGAATTCAGGGATAGCTCACAGCCTCCCTTGAAACACTTCCTTCAACTTCCCCTAGCTTACTTCCTTGGGAAAATTTTTACTTGTTTTATCAACTTGAAGGTCTCTTCAATATATTTTCATTGAAGTATTTGTCTCTGTCTAGTATGAGACACTTCTTGCATCAAAGTCTTGAATTGATGCACTTGAAAACATTGAATGAAAAAACTAGATATCAAAATCCTATTAGAATCTTAAACATAAACTTTCACACAAAACCTACTATTGCATGCAAGATTTGGGATTTTTTTCCCAAGATGACTTTGTGCAAACCCTATTTTCAATGCAACCCTTATATTTCGCGCAATTATACCAAAGGGTTCACTTGGTATTTTCAAACTAAAGGAACACCTTGAATGCAAGATTAACTCTCTATAAATCTTTTGTGCGCAAATATTTCACGTGGAAAATCAACCAAATATTCATTAGAAAATTATTAAGTCTTGAAATGGGGTAGATATGTATTTATAAGCCTCGAAGACCCTACATGAAAGTTTCCAACGCGTCTTTTTTCAGTGGGCGTAAGATTCTTTCCGAGCATGAAAAACCCCTTTTGACATCGTATTAGTCACGTAATATTCTTCTGTGCAACCTCGTATTTTGCACAAATTTCAATATTGTGCACACTTTTTCCTTTTCCATATTTTGATGCTTTGATCCCAAATAAAGCTTTTCGTGAAAGTTTCCAAACCTCCTTCAATATTGCACGCAACTTACTTTTCCAAAAACAATCATCTGCATTCTCCAATTTTTTTGGACAAAAAATTTGGCACACTGGGAAATGAAGCCATATTCAATATTGTTCTCTTCTTGAACTATATGATCCCTCTCCTTTCAAACTTCTTGATCTTCCAATGAGGATTGGCAAAAAACACAAAACATAATCCATTTCCATCATAGAACAGCCTTGGTTCCAATACTTTTTGGGGAGGATGATGGATCATCCCATAATTATCATATGAGACATCATATTTTCATCACATATGTTAAGGATATAGCTTAACATCATGTGATTAAAATGTTGATTTTTTTCATCCCATATTTTTCAAATGAGTTATATCTAGTTTACATGATATGAGGATCTAGTTTAATTTCATGTGCTAGGGATGCTATTTTTTTCTTCTTCTCATACTTATTATATGAGGAATCATATGTCCATCACATAGGGTAAGGATAAAATTTACATCATGTACTGAATAAATTGATTTGGTTCATCTCACATTTTTTATGCGATTCATACTATATTTATCACATATGTTAAGTCTATAGTTTAACATTGTGTGTTGAGGATGTTGGACAATGTAGTTTAGATTCATATATTTTATACTAAATGTGTTGTTAGTTTATGGTACTGGAGATCTGACCAAAGAATATGGGTGTCCTAAAGAGGCTTATGTGGCATGAAAGAGTGATAACCCGACTTGAACGAGGGTTAAGGAGTCCCTATTCCACACAAACATCTAAGAAAAAATGCACACAAGTTGGCATCAAGATGTTTGGGGAGGAAAGAACCCATGATGAGTTGATGATGGGGGATAAACCCATGATAGAAGATCTAGGTATCGATACATATCCCATAGGAATGAGAATCAATCTATACATAGTTCTAGAATGTGGTGTGGAAGGAGACTAACGCGAGTAGGGTGGAATCCTTTTGAGAGATGATACAATGAAAAAGGGAATGGTGGATTGGTTTGTTGAAACACTAAGAAAGAAGAAAAATATATGAATGAGGGTCCAAATTCACATAGTTTAAGGTCATAATGATTTTATATAAAAGATATTAGGTACTTCAATTATGTTTGGGTGGTGAGAAAGAGTTAAAACCACATCAAGAAGGGTCCAAGGAGTCTATGAACCAGAAAAAACAATCTCAAAACCAAGTGAATGCAGTTTAGGGTCATAAGGCTTGGACTAGGGGGAGGCTCAAAAAATAGGTTGGTTCTAAGTTTGGGCCTGGGATGTTGGATCTAGGTGTCCCTACATATCCCATAATGCATGAAAATAAAGCCACACATAGTTCTAGAACATGACATGGTAGAAGACCGATGTCGGAAGGGTGGCATCCCCTCTAGCAAGGACATCAAATCGTCTTCTATTTTTCAAATGAGGAATCATATGTTCATCACATAGGGTGATTATATAGTTTAACCTCATGTGATGAGGATGTGTCTTTTGGTTCATCTCACATTTTTCTATGAGGCATCCCATATTTTTCATACAGGGTAAGGCTATAGTATAACATTGTGTGCTAAGAACATTGTTTTTTGTTCATCTCATTCTTTTTATGAAAATTTTTTGAATCATGATGATTTATTAAAGGGGGTTGATTTTTATACAATCGTCCACATTAGGATCACTATTTATGAATGGATTCCAACGAGATTTTTTTGTGGATCCAGAAATACCAAACAGTTCTATATATGTGATAACTCATGGACCAGCTTTCAAAAGGAAGGTTCCCATTTTGACATTAGGCCAACGATACTTAATAAATTAAATCGGATGATAGGATGGTAGGTCGGTCTCATCACCCCTTTTTAGGGGAATTATTTACTACTCATGGAATCTCATATATATTTAAGATATGTTCATGAATCCTTCATTAAATCCCAAGTATGATGTGGGTCACCCTTGAATTAATAATAAATTATTAGCATGTATGGGATTTAGAATCATCTGTATGTATTTGAGGTTCTTCATTAATGGAGATATAGATATATATCTGTGGTTCTCTATCAGTGGTACACTCACATATACTGATTGTAGATTCTTTTACCATCTTATTAAGATGTTGTTTTTTAGCCACATGGTGGGGTGTTCTGGAGTGAATCATCATCCAGGGATATGGGATTTGTTTTGATGTTGGGATCGAACCCGTGAGATAGGATTCCTATATATATTCATGAGAGGAATCAGAACCCACATATTTTGGTGTCACGTAATGAGACGCATCATTCATTTTAAAGTCATGTTATAAGGATTGAATCTTGCAGTTTATCTTCATGTAGTAAGGATTCCAAGAAGAAAGGTGTATAGTCAAATTTTGGTGTGGGACTTATGTTGAAGTATCCTAGGGAACTTAGAAGGGATATATATTCCCAATATGAATAATAATCTACTGGGAATGTGGCCTATAGAGAATAGGTTTTATTTGGAGTGTTGTATTTGGACCTCAGGGAGGCTTTATACATATCCCATTTGGACGAGAATCAAAGCCCATATAGTTCAGTTGTGAGGACCCATGCCCATGGAGGCCCTCATAAGGTTTGTCTCATAGTTTATTATGTCCATTTGAGAGTATTAGATTGGGGATTAATCATAAAGAGGATTTCCTAGTGATTTGAGATATTTTGTTCAAGATTACTCCTAAGTAGTATTCCCTTTGGATGATTATGGTGATATGGTTGGGGATAAATCCTATGTAGGGTGCCCTTTGTATGGTTATGATTGGGGATTATACCTAATAGGAAGCCCATTTTTGAAAGTTTGGGTCTTAACTTAGAATTATTCTCTTTGGATGGTTATAATTGGAACTTATACCAAATAGGAATCCCATTTTTGAAATTTTGGGGCATACACTTAGAATGATTCCCTTTGGAATGGGATCATGAGGATGTAATGATCATAAATAACCTCTAATACCACATGATTCATGCCCATTTTGAGAAAAACGATGAATCAATGGATCCAAGAAACCATATAATTTGTTTCCCCCTAAGTTTGGGTACAGGTCCTTGAGGACCCACGACTATGTAGGCTCTCTGAAAGAAGGTTAGAGTAAGATATGGAAGAAGATTCTCTACCAAAACATGCATCTTACCATGAATATTCCATGATTGTGTATTAACTCTAAGCCCACATGATTCATTATTGAATGTGAGAAATAAGAGGAAGTAAAACATATGGAAAACCACATGATCCTATATTGGTGGAAGAGGTCAAGGCAATGACACTTCCCTCCCTTATTTGTACCCTAGACCCAAAGGGAGAGAGAAAGGTATTTTAAGTTCCCATATCCCCTATTATTTTGGTAACTAAGATAGTAAAATTTTGTGATATATCTATATAAGGCCCATGGGTATGAAGAAATACGGAGGAATGTAGTAGGGGGTCCTTCAAGAAAGGCTAGGGGCTTATTCTAGGGGATGCCCTAAAATTAGTTCAGGGGGAGGAGAGGAGGATCTCATTCTATGTCTCCCTTCCTAGAACCATAGGTCCCTATACTTAGATATGATGAGGGTATGTAAAGTAAATAGGCCTCATATCCAATACTAGGAAGTACACTACACTGCCTCTAGGGTTGGGGTCCTCATGACTGAAGGAATTCATACTCACATGCACCCCAAGGACCCTACCCATTAGGTAGGACATGTCCATGACACCTCTAACTGAAGGAATTCATACCCAAATGGGAGACATGCTAGTGTGAATATTATCATGGTTTTAAAATTCATGAGGATTATGTGGAAGTTTCTATTTGGTCCCCCTCATATGAGGGATCCAAATAAAGAAGATCCCTACCATTGGTGGCTTAGAAGAGCGCTCAAAGAATGATCACTTAGGTCCTATCTTGGTGAGCAAGGGTGCTTCTTACAGGTCTTGAGAGGATATATAAGTGCTTAGTATAAGGGAAATAGGCCTATGAAATATTAATATTCCTTATACAATGGAAAAATTAGGAAACAACACTTGGGTGAGGCTTTAGACTAGGCAACATGGGTCCCCTCATGTGTCTCTGGATGGGTCTCGTGTAGGTCCCTGATTAGGAAAAGGGCCTCAGGAAAATAATTTTATACTAGAGGTAAGGGGTCCTTGTGAAGGTGTATTTGTGTTTCATACACTAAAGGGAATTAAATCTACATTATCCCCCTTAATTGTCACTTATCTTGGATTTTGAAGAGCTACCTAAGAGATTTTGGAGGACCTGGGCGAAGGGGCTCTGCGATAAGAGCTTTAAGGTTTCTTCCTATTTTCCAGTCCAACAAATGAGAACACTTAGGGTCATGTGTATAAGAAAATAGGGGTCCCTGGTTGAAGGATTAACCCTGTGCACATTCATGGCATAGGTACTCGACACAGGTACCCCGTATAGGGGTGTCCATGCTTTCAGTGTCATGCAGGGGGGTTGTGCGAGCCTTCTGATACACAAGGGTGTGTGGGTAGACCAACTTTAGAAAGTTCCATTGACTCTTCTCATGGGTATTCACCTATCTAAACTACTTGAGTATACCTTAATAATATTTTAATTCCAATTAAAAAAATAGAGTGTCAAAAAATCCCCCAGCAAGATTAGATCTGATTGAAAGAAGAGGTTCATGTCCAGAGGAAAAGAAAGAAAAAGATTATAAAGGTGGTACAGGTCTGATGCGTAGGGTGTCTGCATAATTTTTTTTGGTATAGGCCCGATTTAGAGGTTCACGGTGTAAGAACAACATAGGTCCAATGCATAGGCTTCATGTGCAAGTCAGCAGTGTCTATAAATATCATTGACCCCTTTACTAATTTCATCCATTCTAAACTCATTCATCTTGCTCTCATCACACTTGTGATTCATCCAGGTGTTTCATGATTCTATTTTTGAAAATGTCTCATGAATAATTTCCTATGATACAACCACTTGATTGATGGTTCTGTGCAAGATAAACCATTTTGACGAGCCTTGCATGAAAGACCTGATCTGGGTGCCTATGTGAAGGACCCGATCGGGGCACCTGTGCGGGAGGCTTGACCGAGGTGCTTGCATAGGAGGCCTGACCGAGGGTCTTGTGAGAAGGCCTTACTTTTCCAAAATTTTTAATTCATCGAAGTTTATGTCAATAATTTAACTTAATGAGGAAATTTTATGCCTTCTTGTAGGTTTTCAATGGATCCTCTTATGGATTCTCTCAAGAAATTTGTTGCATGTGTGTCGGAGATGATCAAGGCTATTGGAATGGATTATTATAAAATGGTCAAATCCACTCTCCCAGATTTGGAAAACCATTTGGTTCTATATCATCATGAGTATCCATGAAGTTACTACGTTCCCTTTTATAGTCATAGACTTTTGAGGGATTCCCTCATCCTAGAGGATAAGAGATACTTCCCAAAATCATGGTTTGTGGAACATTCAAATTGCCCTTACAACAATGTCTCTTCCAAGGGTGTCTATAACAAGAAAATAATGGTTCCAACCTATTTTTTCCTACATCACAGTCGTTGTACCCCAGACCTGAATCTGTACACTCTAGAGTCGAAGCCTCGCTGTTATGACTCAACTTTTTGAGCTTCACAGACATACCAGTTGCATGGTTGGAAGGGAGACTAGGACTTACTCTCTAGAGGGGTGTTAGACCTGAATTAATGTGGGCATACTAGGTGCATGGAACTCATGAAAAGTATAATAAGGATCTATAAGACGTCATAATATATGAGGTTGTTTGGGTAGGGAAAACTTATATTTACAAAAACCATGAAATCATTCTCAAGTTGTTGGGCCGATGGAGTCCTCAAAAAAATGATCTGATGCATATTGAAACTTTTATTAGCCTGTGGTACGTATAAAAAAATTCTAGATCCCCTATTCTCTGGGACATGTATGAAAATTTTATCCCACCGAAGACAACATGGTAAGATGCTGAAATGACACCGCCTTTGGCCCATGATCTCTTTAAGGTCTCTAAGAAAGTAAAAAACCAAGTAACCTCTCTCTAAATGTAACATCCATCTAGAACATGGATGACGGAATTCCTGAAGCCAAAATAAGTATGTACCACTTTACAAATCCCTATAGTATACCCCAATTTAGAGAATCCAGGTGCTTTTGGCACATTCTAGTCCACATTGTAGAAGGGAGATTATACCCAATGGGGTTACAAGGCCAGTTCTGAAGTTTCTATAAAGAATCACCTAGCTGGCTTCCTCGCAATGTGGCTAAGAATTTACTTACTATCAGTTCATGATTCTAATAGTGGCATAAGTCCAGATACATTTATTATAGCAGCCAAACTAGTAGAATGGATCCATATAGGGTTGGTTTCCTCTATCCTGGAAAGGATTTATAGGTGTTTACTTCATGTATACAATGGAAAGGCCCCATTTATAATTGTAGGGTCGTTTCAAAGTGTTTTAGGGGTGGATTTCAGCACACTTTAGTTCTTATGTTGTTTTGAGCCTAGTTAAATTATATAATAGCTAATTTCTCCCATTTTTCTAGGTTGTTTCTAGAATCCAGCCTTTATCTCTAAAGTATGAAAAAGTGCTGAAGATGTTGAATGTATTAGGAGAATTTGACTTCTTACAATATGGTGATCCGACGACTGGGACATTTGCAGATAATATCAAGGTTGATGATGAAATGAGGGCATACATGGTGTCATTCAGAGATAGTGTACTGGAATATTGCCTTGAAAGTGAGATTATTTTTGATCTTGTGCTCCATATCAATTTACCTTCTAGTTAAAATGTTTTCAATAGTAAAAATCCCCCCCCATGCACGTTAGGCTTGAGAAACACCTGATGTTGGCCTGAAAGTTCTATATTTTGATTATTTTGTAGGTGTCTAAAATTTTAATTAAATTGCCTCCATCGATTGCATCAATTAGCCTATAGTTTGGGTATTATAGTTCATGGATTGTATCATACCCTCAAGGTGTATTAGTGAAAAGCATTCACTGGGTCATGACCACAACAACTGCTGGTCATGGAATGCATGGTATAAAGGTTCAAACTAAAGGTGATGACACTGAATCTCCCAAGTATTTAAGATGATCTCAGGTGAAGACCATTGAGAAGGCCAGGGTTGAGAGAACCACACCTTCTAAGCTAAGGTTCTCTATTAATCATCATCAGGAAGATACTCATGTTCCGGTCACCCAATCTTCTATGAGGGTGGATGGGCCTCAAAAGACTTCCAAATCAAAAAATGTTGGGTATTCCTTGTAACTAGATACATCAAAGCCAATTTATATGTGACCCCTCGCATTAAAATATTGGTGGGGTGTATCTCATGATATCAGGGATTCATTGGTATTTATCCAAGATGACATACACAACCCAGATCTTAGAGACATCTGAGAACCCTCTGATCTGCACCTAGACAGTGATTTTTCTGAGTTGGGTAGATATGTTCAGGAGATGGAGGCTTGATATATGTAATTGATGGTTAGATCCTAGTCAAAAAGTGAGTGTATGGCATGTTGGACCAATGAGAGCTTGAGGGGGTAACTAGTTACACCGAAGAGGAATGAGAGGACTATCCCAACCCTAATGATGCATATCTATCTTTCCCCTTATATTTTATTTCTATTTCACCCGCTATCATTAATTTTGAATTGATTTATTTTGCAGTTTGGAGGAAAAGAAGAAGAAGAAGCAGTAGCATAGGTGCTTGGGTCACTAATGTATGGGACCATAGGCACCCCCAATGGGGTAGCAGCTGAGTCTCTTGATCCTCCAGAACTATCTCCAGGTCAAAGGATGATTATAGAGGAAATGGTCGGATAATTTCCTCAACCATCACCTCAAGTGTTTGTTACCATGGGGACTAAAATGGGTCTATATATGTCTCAAAAGAGGAACCAATAGAGGGAAGAAAATTTGGCCTGACATATGTTCTGTAGGGAGCCTTTGTGGTGTCATTTTATATCTTGAATTCTTGATGTAGTCTCTTGAACATACTTTTATTTTACAGTGCCTATATCACTTTTCTCCCATAAGGTATTTGGAATTGGTCCTTAAAGGATTGAGGGGGAAACCCCTGGAGGAGGCACTGACTGGAGTCGAAGAATCCATCATCTTGATAGATGAAGTATAAAGATATGTGGATGTATCTTCCCACATTCATGTAGAGAGGTGAGAGGATCATGGTAATTTCATAATAACACCCTATGGTGTCATGTGTTGTTTATGACTTTCCTCTGCTCATGATATTTCATATCTATTTCCTGCACTAGAGGACCTTTCAATAGTCAATATCGGTCCCATTATCACTCTGGATGGGGTTGATAGGGATCAAGGATGGTTTGATGAAGGTTTTGATGATGACCCTGACTCCACAGGTCATGATGATGTTGTGACTACTAAGAATTCGGTATATGGGATTGATGGTGGATCCAATTTGGGTCCTGAGTAACACATCTTGGATACCCCTACTAGTAAGGATGTTTCAATACTTGACGTCATGTATCATAAAAGGATGGACCTATTTAATTATAACATTTATATCTCATGTTTCCTCAAGGAGTTTGAGGATTTTAGTATGGAATTTGATAGATATGAGGTTTTATCATTCTTGTATTTTCAAAAAATAGTTGAAATTATTTCATCTCATGTTTTACATCAAATCCCAACTTATGCAATTTTTTTAGCAAAGAACCTTACCAAGGCACTTCATGAATAAATCATACAATTCAATCATAAAACCATTACTGAGGGAGTGACGATTGAGAATACTGATGTGGGAGATTCTTGAGATCCCCTAATCCCATTTTCTGAGGAAACTCGGGAGGTTGATCCTCGTAAATATTTCCTTGCTCCAAGAACATAGGCTAGGAGTACTAGGGATATTTCAATCCCAATGGTTGATCTAACAATGTGTAAGTGTTACTAGCCACTTTACTTGATTAACTGACTTTGTTGTCTATTAACCTCTTGATGTTGATGAGAGGTGTCACTTTCTATTCAGTTCCATTGACTTTGACGATCGAGACTGATAGGGGGGGCTTCTATGCCAGCTTCACAAACATTGGTAGGTGAAAATGAGGCTATTTCAGAGGAAAAAAACAAGGTGAATCATTAATTACACTAATCCTAGAATACATCTCTCACTCATATAGAGACTTTGAGTTAGACTTGGAGATACATGAGGATCCTCACACCATGTGCCACGTTTTCTGGAGGGACACCTAGAAGATAGTTGGGGAGACACCTCTTGAAGACCTACCATCATGACTTCATCAACTTCTATTAATGTTTTTAATGTTAGGATATGGATGATTTTATTACTGTGATATCCCTCCTATATTGAAGTCAATTTTCCATCAAAGGGAAGAAGAGTGAAGATATTTATGGGATGAGGCATAATTGGTGGGCCAATTTGAAAATAGCAGGGCTGTCATTTCCCATGATGAGCTCATCCATACCAAGAAGGTGGAAGAGTATTAGGATCGCATTAATGAAAAATATCTCTAAATGGTGCACCTTCAAGAAGAACTAAATGTCATATAGGAATAGGTAGTCTAACTACATTGATCCTTGGTAGGGGATTTAGCACAAAGAATAGATATTGTTATTGAAGAGAAGAAGAAGCTCTATAATGCTGAAGAGGTTGTGGATACATAATCAGTTGGGCTCCAAGAAGCTGTGGAAAATGATCAAGCTATACTTCAAATTTTCAAAGATTACATTGAGGAAAAAATTAAAATTTGGTAGAGAGGCTCTAGTATGTGGAATTTCCCCTATTTTATGGAATATCAATGTAAAGGATTTTTAATTTCAATCACTTTTTCTTAAATTTTTTGTCCTCATTATAATCATAGTACAACATTGAAAATGACTCACTTAATTGAATTTCATCACATTAAAATTACAATAACAAATGTGAGGGAGAACTCTATTTTTTCCTAATCTATGGGGCCTAATAAGCGTAGTTCGACTATTTATAAGGTTATATAGACAACTTTACAAACTTTTTGTCTTTTTTCCATTTACCTAATTTTTTCCTAATCCTAAAATGGAGAAGACTTAGCTGGAAAGACATGGATTTTTCTTAGTCCTCCCAATACAGGTTTTCAGCCTAATAATTTTTATGCCTTTTATCTTTTCATTTCTCAATTTTTTTGTTAAACTGCACATAGTATATATTTAGCAAGTTGATACTAAACTTTTACCTAGATTCTCCTTTGTAATTTTTCAACTTGGTGAGTTTTATGTCTCTTTTTATGGTTAGTTTAAATTTGTTCTTGTTAGACTAATGTGACTAGTATTTTATGTTGAATATCTTTGACCATGATTTTTGGAACTAAGAATGACTTTATGACCAAGAATATTATGATATTCTTTAGATACCTAATGGGAATTTTGATTCACAAATTTGTGATATCTGAATCTAAAACATGATATGACACAAGTATGTGAGTAATGTCCACAAACTGAATTTTAAAAGAGGTTTAGAGAACAATATTTTTAGGGATAATGGGAATATATTTAGTCTCTCATGAGTATAAAATTACCACTGGTTCAAAACCCCATTTCATGGGTGATGATATGAAAATCCAATTGGGGCATGTTACAGCATAGTCGAATAGTGATATCCTCTAGCTGACATGCCCTTTATGTGGGTGAATTGTGAAAATTTAACTAGGGAATGTTACAGCATAATCATTCAAAGGAGTTCTCAAGAATTCTGACATTCTATTGGTGATGGATGAATAATGTTTATGGAGATTAAGATTTCTCAAAACGAAAATGGGTGGTTTACCTAGGGAAGATGTCTGAGAATGAAGGGAATATATTTATTAGAAATATCTATGAATGGGAGGATTATTATATAGAAAGTTTCTTGTGTTAAGGAGGGTACATTTTTTTAAATGAACAATGTCAAGGGGAATATCCCTTTTTGACAAGGGTAGAAGCACTGCTTAGTTTAATATCATGAAACATGGATATTGAACATACAGTTTAATGTCTTATAGTGAGGAAATTTTTTTGAAGATTAATTCCTTCTAACTAGGATTTTATGTTATGAAATTTAATTTCATACATTGAAGACATTGGGGGGATATGATTTAATGTCTTTAGTTTTGACCAAAAGGTTAATAATTATCCCCTTTCATAGTAATATGTCTGGGAACATGCAATCATATTCTGGTATAATGGTGAAATTTTGTAAGCTATAATTTGGGTATCTTTAGATCTGAAGATTGGTGTGGGGAAAATGGATTTTGGTGATAGAGGAGGTCTCTCTTAAGGATGAAATTACAGCTGGTTGAAAATCTCATTTTTTGGGAAACTTTATGAAAATCCAATTGGGGTGTGTTACATCATAGTCATATAACAACATCCTCTAGCCAAAAGACCCTGAAACATTATGGGAGACTTATGAAAAGTGAATTGGGGCATGTTACAGCATATTCAGGCAAAGGAGTTATCAATAATTCCAATATTCGATTGTTGATGGACAAAGGAAGTTTATGAAGATTCAAATTTCCTTGGACATAGATTTTGGTTTGTGGAAGTAAATTTATTGAATATTAGAGGATCATTATAAGTCAAAATTACCCAATAATGAGGTAAAAGGGTTCCTATGTAGGTCTATCCCAAATGCGGGAAACATGATGCCTATAGTTTTAGGTCATATGACTAAGAACATATCATTATGGAAATGATAGGTAATATGTGTCCTAGTGAACCAATGTTATTCCAGCATACTAGGAACATGAGGGAAGAAACGATAAACCATGATCTTGGGGGTTCTAAAATTGGGAGAAATGATATGGGATAGATATTTTATGGATGAATGTGGACCAAATTCGAATCTCAAGTTCAAATATAATTTCATCAAGGCTTACGGAGACAGAAGATGCTTCTCCTGATGATGAAATTACTACTGGTTGACAAACCTATTTTGTGGGTGACTTTATGTAAATCCAACTGGGGTATGTTACAACATATTCAAACAATGGTATCCTTTGGATAAAAGACCCTTTATATGGGTGACTTATGAAAATCAAATTGGGACATGTTACAATATAGATAGGTAAAAGAGTCTTTAAGTATCATATATTTGATCACCAGTAGCTGGAGAAAGATTATGAAGATCCAAAAGTGTGTAATAATATGAGTATGGAGTGTGGAAGTGATATGTATGAGCACAAAGGAATTAATTGGACTGAGATTGGTCATGAAGTGTAGATTTCCTTGAATAAAGAAGGGGCACATATATGTTTCCTTGGTGTACCCCTAAATAAGGGAACCCAAATTAAGAGCTCCTACATAAATCATTATATGTAGGAGAGGGGGGAGTTTTCTTTACCTCATGGATGGGAATTGGAAACAAGGTCTAGGAATCACTATGTATATCAATGGTATGAGAATCAAGCCATGTGTAGTTATTAGAGAACCATGTTTTCTAAATTCATGTGTCATGGACATTAGTTATGCAGTTTTATGTCATGTGGCAAGGAGGAAGGTGACTCAACGTGACAAATAAACATTGAGGTTGGACCAAGGCATAAGACTTGGGCATCACTATGTATCTTTTAGAGAAATAATCAATCCACATGTTGTTCTAGAAATAATTCCCTGCACTTATTGTATTCATGTATGGGGAAAAGGGGGATTGAATATAGACTCACGCATGAGGTGAGAACCCACACTAGATTCCCTCATGTAGATCTGACTCGTACATAAGAGAGTGGGGAAATTTCTTGTATTGTGTTGCAACTAGACTATGATTGAAGATATAGATGTCTCTACATATCTCATTATAATGATAATCAATCCACATTTAGTTCTTGATGAATCCATGCATTTTAAAGACATGCAATAAAGACATATAGTGGGACTTTTAAGGTCTTGTAGCCAGGACCATGATAACCCTAATGTAAATTGATATGCCTTACTTATATAGGGGATTATTTTACCAAAACATCTAATCCCACATGATCTGTGATTATTGTGAGAAACAAGGATTGATAAAGGTTTCTTCCACCATACAAGGGAAACACATCTGAAGGATAGGGGAATTTATGTTTTTTAGTGGCTAGAACAAGATGTGAGATCCAGGTGACACTTTATATCTCATTGAAATGGGAATCAAGTCATATATAATTTTGAAATCTCATATAGTTTAACATCATGCAATGAGGATTAAGATGAACCAACATGAAATAGGGTAAATTTTTTGGTTGGGCCCAAGGAAATTTGGGTGTCACTATGTATCCTATGACATGAGAATCAATCCATGTGTAGTTCTTGGAAAGATCATGTAGTTTATCATCATGAAAAGAGGACATTATATATGCACTTTAACATATTTCAATAAATATGTGGGTCACCTGATGTGGAAAAGAATATTGTGGCTGGATTGGGGCACAGGAACCAGACATCATTGTGTATTATGTTGGCATAAGAATCAACCCACACGCACTTCTTGATAATAGTTCCCCACAATAATCAGGTTTTGACATAGTGAAAAGGGGACTTTGATGTTCTCAAAAATGATGATTGCGACCAGGATACAAGGTCGAGAAATCACTACATATCTCTTTAGAAAGAGAATCAAGCCACATGTAGTTATTGAAAGGATCATATAGTTTATCATCATGAAACGAGGATGTAAACCATGTAGTTTTATGTCATGTGGTAAGGATGTGATAATGTTGGATCTTATAACTATAAAGGGATCCCAAGTGCCTCTATAGATTTTAAATGATTTGAGTAGGGATTGTGCATGGTATTTTCATATCCTTTATTCCTCGTGTATGTCCAAGAGGGCATCTCAACCTACCGAGGGGTTAGAGGAATATGATTGGGGTCTACACCTGAGATGGAGGCCCATATTTGTGGGACTATGAGGAGTACCTCAGCTCATTGTATTTTAGGGGTTTCTTAATTTCAAATGATATGAACATTAACCATGTAGTTTAATTTCATGTGATAATGACAAATAATGTCTTGTAGTTTTAGGTTATATGACTAGGAATATATATTGTGTATTTTATCATCATGTGACAAGGAAGATGATGCCACACAGTTTAATATCATGTAGCATGGATGTTGGGATTATTGATTAGTCAAAGTATTTCTTTAGAAACCGTGCATTGGTAGGGACTGTAACAAGATCCCCATCCATTAAAATCAGGGAATATGCTTCATTAGAGCAGACCTTGTGTATGAAGTAAGGTCCCTCCCACTTTGAATAAATATTTGGAGGATTCTTTCCCAGTATCATCAGAGTTATAAGGATCAATAACAGTTCTCCTTTGAGGAATGAGTGGAGGTGAACCTTCTTATTAAAGGCTCACGCTATCTGATTTTTATAGACCTCCAAATGATGCAAGGTGTGCAGCCTTCTCTCAACAAGTCAATCCAATTAATCTAGTCATTTTTTGTATTTCTCATTCATGGATATCTGGTCATAGATGCAAATATGGGGTGATGGAAACTGGACCTCAATGGGATGGACTACTTATATCCCATAAAAAAGTGAAAACAGGGTTTCCTGCATGGCGATATGGGTTGTGGTTAAGTAGGACCACATGGAATGCAAGATTTTATCAGTCTAGGACTTCTTATTATTATCCAAAATATTTTGGAGTATATTTGATAGGGTATTATTGAAGGCCTATATCTTTTCATTAGTCGCTTCACGATAGAGGGACGAATGGTTGGATTTTATATTGTACTCCTGATATAGCTTTTCCACCTTAGTAGAATAGAATTTGGTGCCTTTTTTCATTAGTATTGTATGAGGGACACCAAATTTGGTAATAATATTTTCTTTCATGAAGCAGAAAATGATTTTTTCCCAACTTCTTTGAGGGGTATTGCCTTATCCCATTTGGAGAAGAAATCGATAGCAATTAATATGTATTTGAACTGCTTGGTTGTAGCTATAGGGTATAGCCCCACAACATTAATTCCCCATATAAAAAATGTCTAGGAGTATATGGATGTATGTAGAAATTATGGGGGTTGATTAATGGAGTTTGCATACACTTGGTAGGAATGGAATTTCTTGGTGAATTCTGTGAAATCTTGTGTCATTGAAGGCCATAAATATCCAAGCCTTAAATTTTTTTCATAAAACCTGTATCCTAACTGGTGGGCACCATAAAATCCCATGTGTAATTATTTCATGACAACAATAGTCTCTTATCCATTTATACATTTTATAAGGACTCCACAAAATCCTCGTTTATAGAAGGCTTACTGGTGATTTGGGCCATTATAAAGAGTGAAGTTTGTTTCTCGCCACTGGGTTTTCTCTTTCTTAGCTCTATCCAATAAGAGTACCCCATTATGGAGGTAGTTCATGATGGGTATCATCCACCTAGTGGTTGGACCAAATGGTTCTGTGATAGGGATAATTTCATTGATCTCTTCTATTCCAACTTGAACAAAATATGAGACCATTCAGCGATGTGCAATGATGATGATCATTTCATCCTGATTTGAATCTACCAAAGTTGTAGCTGCATTTACAGATGCATCTTCCTAGATATTCTGTGATTGTGGAACATGATTCAATATTGGTTCTGAGGGGAAATCTTCTATTAAAATTTATACATAGTCAATTAGGAGTAATATCTCTTATTTTATTATGTAATAATCCTTGTTGATCTATTTGATTACCAACTCGGAATCGCCTTTCACCTCTAGGTGGTTCACTGGTATTTGGAGCTCCAGTTCTAAGCCTGCAATGAGGGCTTGATATTCAGCCACATTATTTGTTTATCCTTCTAAAAACATGATGGATTAAGGAAAGATGTCATTTTCTAGATATATGAACATGATCCCTAACCCAAATTTGTAAATCTTAGTGTCTTCTAATATATTCTCATTGGGCTTCTAGAGGTTCCATAAAAATATATTTCTCACATTTGGGGGTTTTCTTGAATAGAAAAGATCTATCTATTTGTAAATTCAGTATTTAATGACATCATTTCTAAAGATGGGTGTTTTATGAGAAAATATGCCAAAGTCTGGCCTTTAACCTCTTTTTGAGGCACAAACTGTATATCAAACTACTGCAAGATAATCACCCACCATGACAAACTCCCTGTCAACATAGGAAGACTGAGTATGTATTTGAGTGGGTTATTGTGAAAGACCAAATGGACCTCATGGTGCTCTAAGTAGTTCCCTGGTTTCTGAACCATGAAGATTAAATTTGGGAGGCTATTCTCGATATCCAAATAACGAGTCTTAGTGTCGATCATGGTTTGAATGAGATAATAAAGGTTTTTTTCATTCCTGGATTTTTTATTTTGCATGAGTAAGGTTCCTAGTGATTTCTACATGGTTTTCACATATATAATGAGTGGATTTTCCTCAAAAGGTGGCATTAATACTTGTGGCCTCAAGAGATATTTCTTGAAACTGTTGAATGATTCCCAAGAGTCATCAGTCTACTGATATGTGACCACTTTCTTCATTAATTTGGGGACTATAAAATATTTGCCTTATATTTTAGATATAAAGCACAGAATTAAGGCCAAGTTTCCTTGAATTCCTCTCAATTATTTAAGATTTCAAGGAGGCACCATGATAAGGATACCCTTTTTCTTTTTAGGGTCTACTTTGATTTCATGATGGAGTTTGATGAATTCAAGAAACTTTCTTGAGGTTACCCTAAAAGCACATGTTAAGGGGTTCATTTTTAGGCTATTCTGTCATAGATTGTAGAATAAGATCTCAAGATCATCCAGGTAGTTATAATTTTTTCAAGACTTAACCACTAGATCGTTAATGTAGCATTCGAAAAACTTCCTCAAGAAGGGTTTGAAGATACAATGCATGGAATGTTGGTATGTGGAATTAGTGTTCTTCAATCCAAAGGGAATTACCTGATATAATAATACTCATTGGGGGCCCATAAGGCAGTGTATTCTTCATCTTCTAGAGCCATATAAATTTGTTTTTACTTGGAATAGCCATCCATGAAGGAGATCTCTTGATAACCAGTCATCACATTAATCAGTATATCTATGATCAAAACCAGGAAGTTATCTTTCCGACAGTTTTGGTTGAGATATCTAAAGTTGATTAAAACCCTAATTTTTCAATTTTTTTTCTTTATTAGGATGATATTGGATAGTAATTTTGGATATTGAACTTCCCGGATGAAGTTGGCCTTGATGAGTTTGTCCACTTCAGCCTCAATTTTGGAGGTGTGAGACGGGTGTATCCTTCTAGCTACCTATTTGTATCCTCTGTGGTCATCTAGTAAGCCCAAGTGGTGGGTGGCCACCTCGAGAACAAGTCCTAGCATCTCTGTGTAATTCTAGAAGAACACATCCTGGTGTTTCTTTAGGAAGGAGTTATATACCTCTTTTTCTTTGTAAGTTATGGAAGCACTGATCAAAGTGGGTCATAGATCTTCTTTATGGGCCCAAATTTATTTCCTTAAGATTTTCAATAGCGCTGGAGACACCTTCCTAAAATTGTGTAGTGGAATCCCTAAGGTATTATTCCTCTTCCTATCCATCATTATTTACCTCTTCTTCCTCTACCCGGTAATTAGATGATGAATCAAGTTTCTCATAGTTAGGGGAGGAGTCGACATTTGGACATTTAGAAGAAAAAGTAACTAATTCTGGCACAATTTATAGAATGGGGACTTTTTGGGGATTAGAAGGGGAGATTAGGGATGAGAATGATTTTCTTTGCTTTATCCCATTTTCATGACAAATTCTTCTATCCTAGCGGCTGAAACTGAATTTTTTTGAAGATTTGGGGATGGAATGAAGATATTTTCATCTGGGATTTCATTAATAATCAGAGAGTTAAAAACTTATCTAGTATTTTTGGGTTTAGTTTTTTTCACGAACCGAATCTGGTCACCGCCAAAACTGGCACCAAACCCAGCCCATGACATGACCCGAAGGGCGTTCCCTATCCCCATGGGCTGGCACAAGTGCCCGGGTATCATTAATTTAGGTTTGGGAACGATTTACCCGAGTATGAAAGCATAAAACATTAAAAACAATCCATAATATAAATCTGAAATTTTTGAGCCAAACAAGACTTAAGTAAAAAAAACCAGAACTGAGTACATTGGTTTAAAGACAATACAATTGGTCCAAATAAAAATAATTATAGCATTAAGACAGCCCCAAGGACTCCACATGACTAGGGTTCATTGCCCCCAAGCTATCTCCACAACTCCGCACCAAGAATGGGAACTAACACCATGAACCGCCATCACCCTTAGCCTTTCCTTTACCTGAATCAAACATAACCAAGTCTACCTACACCCAAGGGGTGTAAGTAGGGTGTGAGCCTAAGCCCAGTAGTATACCACCCAATGATTCCAAAGAGTAAGAAATACAAGGTGAAAACGCAAGCAGTTTTCAAACGCAAGGAAAAGTAGTGTTAAAATTTCAAGAAATGAAACCTCTAATTGAAAATAGTTTTCAATCCAAAATTTTTAGAATACTAGCACATTAAAATAGAAATGTTAGATACTGTAATTTACTTCCAAACACACTCTGAGACATGGGTAGATACTACAAATCCAATGAGCAACAACATTGGGAACACCCCTAGGCACTAGGTTGTCTTGGGCCCTATGTACCTCGTACCTCGGTGTAGAGTAACCATAGCAAAATCCTTTCTCGTGCACGAGCCACTAGTAGGGAACACACCCATAACCTAGTGGTCCCCAATAATCATCCACATAGTTTAGTTAGAGTTTTCGTTATCCAAATGCTAAGTGAAACAGGGACAAAACCCATCCGGTCCACTAGCCGTACTAGTACAAATCCGCCCCACCTAGGTACCCGGGCTTCCCCTTTTGTGCTCAATAAATTTCAGCATGCAACATAAATAAATTTTCATATAAAACACCATTAGTGGTCAATCACAACCAATACAGTAGCTATCACATTTTATACCACTTAAAACACGCAACAAAACACTTAGATTTTTCATAAAACAATTCCTCAAAATCTCGTAGTGTTTCGGACACAAAACACCTTATAAACCTCACTTGCATACTATGTGCACATATTTAAACTTCCAAAACATAAAGGATATCCCACTAAATTTCAGTGAAAACACAAAATCATTTTTAGGGTAACCCTATATGGTTCAAGAAACGACATCATTGCAAAGTCTCCATTTTTACACAACACAACTCTTAGAATTTCATGTGGTTCACAAACACCATTAAAACCAGATTTTTTTAGCAAAAAAAACAAGGTACAATCATTAAAAACAGTATTTTTATCCCTATTATACTTCAATAAAATCAACTAGTTACTTATAGGGTAGCCCCAATTAAACTAATAATACATTTCTATGAAAAACCCCCAATTTCACATGAAATTGGCCTTTAGGATTCATTTTAAATACAAACACCACTAAAACTATATTTTTCATAAATAATAAAATTTAATAATCATGAAAATACCATAAAAATAGTATCCAATTCACAAAGATTTCATACACAATGGAATCACCTACCAAAACCAAGGAAACCCTTGAATCCTTTGTGCGAAAACTCAAACGCACCACCCGCCGCACCTCAAGAAAGATAAACCAGACCTAAAACCAGAATTTCCGACCATAAAACACAATATAAAACCTTAAATTTTAAACCCTACTTCCTGGACATTAGGAACCGCAATTATAATGGAAGAAACCCTAACTAAATTGGATGTAACCCTAAACAAATTGAAAGAAGAAAGGAGGAGAACAACTTACTTAAAATATCTTGTAGAAATCGCCCCCCAAAATACCAGTAGCTGATTTCAAAAATACTAAAACCTTCAAGGTCGGTTCTAACAAGAATATTTAGATCATTTAGGAATTTGAATGGGGGGAAAAGAGTAAGAATCGAAGGAGTTATGAAGGAAACAAATTACCTTTATAAATCTGCCCGAAATTTGAGTTCTCCAGATATTTCGACCTAAACCGCGATGAAAATGAGATGAAAAGAGGGTGGGAGGATATGGGACGCGCGTCGGGGTTCAAGGGGCGTGTTTGGGGCTTGGAATCACCGAAAAACCCTTAAAAATGAATAAGTTATTAGTTAATCAAATTTTATTTTTAAAACTGGAATTGGGCTTTCTGGCAGGCCCAATCCCTTAAATAAAAACTCATATACACCTTGGTTATGGATTTCCAAAGACTCCAAATTTTAGTTGTGGTGTTAATATATCAGGGGAGGACATTTAGGATTTGGAATGAGTAAAAAATATTAAAAAATGAATAAGTTATAAAAGAAACAAAATTTATTTTTAAATCTGGAATTGGGCTCACGGTTTGGCCCAATTCATGAAAACTCACCTATTCTCTATAAAAACATTGGAAACCCCCCCAAAACAAAGCATTAATGGAAAGTAAAATAAAAATACATTTAAAATAAGCTATGTATGTGACAATTCTCCCCACCATGAAAACTTTCCGCCCCGGAAAGTCACAGTAAGGCCAAAGCAACAACCAAACTCAACTGAGAAACCAAGAGGTACTCTCTTGCCAGGTTTCTCCCCCAAAGGCCATAACACCTCCAGTGATCAATGAAGGAAGGAATACTCTCAAAAACATGACTTTCACCACATTCCAGAAAGAATCAAGCACAATCAGTCTTTATCCCAAATGAGAACTCCTCAAACACAATCTGAACAATACTCAATCAATTTACCCAAATAAACAAAAACATCGAACAAGGTTACACTTGCCCTTCTATAACTAAACCATTTGTCACTCTCCAATATCAATGTTTACCAAAGTAAGATGTAGGTAGTTAGATATATCCAAATGATAATACCTACTTCCCATACAAAACCCAGGAAAAATATGAGTTACTCGTATGAAGAGACACAAATGGGCTCCCCACCATAAGAGACAACTTAATTTTTTTTTCCGAGACAGAATCAAGACACTAATAGGCGGAGGCCCAAACAGACTCCCTAGTACAAGGGGTATATATAAATTAGAAATATACAAAATAATATACATGATACCCACAGTGGGTCTTCCCACCACAAGAACCAACCATCATAACTGACCAGCATGGGCCGACACAAAAAGAATCAATTTTTTTTAAGATCTGGGAAGGGTGCAGGGTCAGTCCGCACGGTTTGGGAAACCATGAACTAACTATGCTGATCATTATTTGAATCTGGCTTCCTAGCACACTGACACTACTAATCATGCACAAAATGTGTGCTCAAACTTTCTAGCCAAATTTCCAACCATCCTCCAATGACTCAGTGGAAACCAACGTGGGAGGGAAAGACATTAGGCGATGACATGGGTACAAGGCCCTCTACCTATTTCCACCGAACGAGAACAACAGAAGGAAGATGATGAAACCATAGGTTTAAACTGTTCCTATCTTTTATACTAAGGATAGGACTTTGTATAAGTGTTTAAACGACACTGGTGTTTCCCCTGACTACGCGCCAGCTTCTCTCCGGGACCTATGGCTGGAGCTCAAAATATTGAAGCATCTTCGGCCACGCAGTTAGGCTGTTGAAACCCCTATGTGGAACTTCTTATTTCGGTGCCACAAACAACTACACTGCATACCCTGATGGGTTTATCAAGACATAACACACTTCATAACCCACTTTGCCCAGAAACAGTCATTTCACTGAAACAAGGGATCAGAAGATGCACACACATCGCACCTTGTTTCTTTGGGTGAGAAACAACAGAAGGGAAAGACACATATAAACACCTTCCTCTAAGATATCGGATTTGATGTTTTTCCCAAGGGAGACATAATCCCAACATAACATAGAACCTTAGGGGATTGTGTGACCTTCACCTTTATGGTCAAAAGAGCACACAACATCACAATGCGTCACCGAACATGACCCTGACGATTGATTGAAACAATACATGGAACGGGACCATATTCAAAGTCCCTAAACTACAGATAAGTCCAAAAAGTGGACACAATATCATATCAGGACCTAAATCTCAAAATTGGTTGTTTAATAATAACTCTTTATTCAAAGAAACTATAAAGAACCATAGGCCCTCTTAGACACCATCAAGACACTCATCCCTACTAACAACGAAAGAACACTCCCACCTTTGATGAATCGGGAAACTTAAGAAACTAAGGTCCCTTTCAACCTTACACAAGCACTATCCCACTACAAGAGGATCCAAAAATCAGTGAAATGAATGGGTGTAGACTCAATAAAAGAAATGTTTGATAAAATATTCTTTATATTGATCAACTGGAGGATTTTCCAATGGCGAAACAAAACGGGCTGCACTTCAGTTGTGCATTAACCCTTAATGGGGGCGTACCTTATCCAATGAGAGAACCCAAGGACCCAACCAAGCTGGTCGATTGGTCAAAACATGCCACAAACCAGATCCAAACACATGAAGGGAACCACCGTAAAGACATCCCAAATTTTGTTTTTCAAAAGAGACCACTAACTGTCCCTACAACACAGCTTACCGACCAAACACAAACCCAAAACACAGTTCAAACAGAAGGGGTTCTTGAACTCAAAACCTCCCATGACATTAACATTTTCAAAAACCCATAATACAAACCATACCAAACTATTCATCAAGACATCATGTTTTTCTTTAAAACCAATTCATTGAAAACAAACGGTTTAGCAGTAAGCGTATCCACCAATGGTACCCCATGGGCCTCACACATGCATGTTTTTGTGCCACACCGGGCACCCTCCTCATATCCATCCCATCACTCATCCAGTCATGCCATCAACCATCCATCATCCCATATAACCCCATGCATGTGTTCACTCATGGAAATACCAAAGGGTACAACAAAACTTCCTTCCACTTTTCAAAAACAAAATGGTCAACCAACCCAACCTTTTTCTCAAAACTGCTAACAATGAGATCAAAATCCCAATTCACATCTTACAAAACATTTCATAAGGACACAACCATTTAGAAAAGAACTCACTTTCAAGTTATTCACATCAATTTCGAAACATATCATCCCATTAAAACACACTCTAATTGTTTAGAAAACTCTATTGGAAACGCTTTTCAAAACCAAATTCAATATAGTTCCTGCTTTCAAAGAGGCGTAAGCACACCATTTTACATTTCAAAACAATTCTGAAAATTCAGTTCCTCCATTTCATAAACCAAACCATTCCCTCTTTATTTTAAAATCATTTCATAAAAACTTTACGCTTCTTAAAACCAAGTCACCTTAAAACCAAAGTGCTAAGATTTCAAAACTAAAGCACAAAACAATGCAAGAGGAAACTAGTTTCGGTGGGTGACTTGGAAATATGGTTGGAAGCAATATTCCAATCACTTCGCCATCACAGAGAGTATTCTAGGGAAATATCCATGGCTCCACATGGCTTGCCAGGCCCTGCGAGCTCACTGAGATTATTCTCCCAACTCTCTTTGCATTTCCCATAGTCATAATTAAACCAAGAAAACCAAAGCACTCGGATAAATCCATACTTACCATGGTGACTTGAATCCCTTCATGAGGTGTGCTGGCCAGGCACACTACCCATGACTGAAATTTCAAGTCCCAAAAATCCTAGCTTCAGACTATGCTGACTCTTCCCCAAATAACATGACCCATGGAGCGAACCTGCTCTGATACCATTTTGTCACGAACCGAATCTGGTCACCGCCAAAACTGACACCAAACCCAGCCCATGACATGACCCGAAGGGCGTTCCCTATCCCCACGGGCTGGCACAAGTGCCCGGGTATCATTAATTTAGGTTTGGGAACGATTTACCCGAGTATGAAAGCATAAAACATTAAAAACAATCCATAATATAAATCTGAAATTTTTGAGCCAAACAAGACTTAAGTAAAAAAAACCAGAACTGAGTACATTGGTTTAAAGACAATAAAATTGGTCCAAATAAAAATAATTATAGCATTAAGACAGCCCCAAGGACTCCACACGACTAGGGGTCATTGCCCCCAAGCTATCTCCACAACTCCGCACCAAGAATGGGAACTAACACCATGAACCGCCATCACCCTTAGCCTTTCCTTTACCTGAATCAAACATAACCAAGTATACTTAAACCCAAGGGGTGTAAGTAGGGTGTGAGACTAAGCCCAGTAGTATACCACCCAATGATTCCAAAGAGTAAGAAATACAATGTGAAAAAGCAAGCAGTTTTCAAACGCAAGGAAAAGTAGTGTTCAAATTTCAAGAAATGAAACCTCTAATTGAAAATAGTTTTCAATCCAAAATTTTTTGAATACTAACACATTAAAATATAAATGTTAGATACTGTAATTTACTTCCAAACACACCCTGAGACATGGGTAGATACTACAAATCCAATGAGCAACAACTTTGGGAACACCCCTAGGCACTAGGTTGTCTTGGGCCCTATGTACCTCGTACCTCGGTGTAGAGTAACCAAAGAAAAATCCTTTCTCGTGCACGATCCACTAGTAGGGAACACACCCATAACCTAGTGGTCCCCAATAATCATCCACATAGTTTAGTTAGAGTTGTCGTTATCCAAATGCTAAGTGAAACAGGGACAAAACCCATCCGGTCCACTAGCCGTACTAGTACAAATCCGCCCCACCTAGGTACTCGGGCTTCCCCTTTTGTGATCAATAAATTTCAGCATGCAACATAAATAAATTTTCATATAAAACACCATTAGTGGTCAATCACAACCAATACAGTAGCTATCACATTTTATACCACTTAAAACACGCAACAAAACACTTAGATTTTTCATAAAACAATTCCTCAAAATATCGTAGTGTTTCGGACACAAAACACCTTATAAACCTCACTTTCATACTATGTGCACATATTTAAGTTTCCAAAACATAAAGGATATCACACTACATTTCAGTGAAAACACAAAATCATTTTTAGGGCAACCCTATATGGTTCAAGAAACGACATCATTGCAAAGTCTCCATTTTTACACAACACAACTCTTAGAATTTCATGTGGTTCACAAACACCATTAAAACCAGATTTTTTTAGCAAAAAAAACAAGGTACAATCATTAAAAACAGTATTTTTATCCCTATTATACTTCAATAAAATCAACTAGTTACTTATAGGGTAGCCCCAATTAAACTAATAATACATTTCTATGAAAAACCCCCAATTTCACATGAAATTGGCCTTTAGGATTCATTTTAAATACAAACACCACTAAAACTATATTTTTCAGAAATAATAAAATTTAATAAGCATGAAAATACCATAAAAACAGTATCCAATTCACAAAGATTTTATACACAATGGAATCACCTACCAAAACCAAGGAAACCCTTGAATCCTTTGTGCGAAAACTCAAACGCACCACCCGCCGCACCTCAAGAAAGCTAAACCAGACCTAAAACCAGAATTTCAGACCATAAAACACAATATAAAACCTTAAATTTTAAACCCTACTTCCTGGACATTAGGAACCGCAATTATAATGGAAGAAACCCTAACTAAATTGGATGTAACCCTAAACAAATTGAAAGAAGAAAGGAGGAGAACAACTTACTTAAAATATCTTGTAGAAATCGCCCCCCAAAATACCAGTATCTGATTTAAAAAATACTAAAACCTTCAAGGTCGGTTCGAAAAAGAATATTTAGATCATTTAGGAATTTGAATGGGGGGAAAAGAGTAAGAATCGAAGGAGTTATGAAGGAAACAAATTACCTTTATAAATCTGCCCGAAATTTGAGTTCTCCAGAAATTTCGACCTAAACCGCGATGAAAATGAGATGAAAAGAGGGTGGGAGGATATGGGACGCGCGTCTGGGTTCAAGGGCCGTGTTTGAGGCTTGGAATCACCGAAAAATCCTTAAAAATGAATAAGTTATTAGTTAATCAAATTTTATTTTTAAAACTGGAATTGGGCTTTCTGGCAGGCCCAATCCCTTAAATAAAAACTCATATACACCTTGGTTATGGATTTCCAAAGACTCCAAATTTTAATTGTGGTGTTAATATATCAGGGGAGGACATTTAGGAGTTGGAATTAGTAAAAAAATATTAAAAAATGAATAAGTTATAAAAGAAACAAAATTTATTTTTAAATCTGGAATTGGGCTCACGGTTTGGCCCAATTCATGAAAACTCACCTATTCTCTATAAAAACTTTGGAAACCCCCCAAAACAAAGCATTAATGGAAAGTAAAATAAAAATACATTTAAAATAAGCTATGTATGTGACTGTTTTCATGACATATATCACTAAGTTTCTAGATGTGTGATTTAATTCAGACCAACCTATTTGATTTGGTTGATGGGAATCACATACTCTGTATTGATCCACTTGAAAGGATTAGCCGAAATCATCTCTATACCATTCAAGGCATTGATTTGAGTTACATCTTCAGTCGTGGACTATTTACATTTCCTATGGTATAATCCTACTTCAATTTACTATGATTCACAGGATTTAAATGGGGTTGTTCCATCTTGAAATTTCATAATTTGACCATTGATATAATATTTGAGGCATTGGGGGCATGAAGAGGGGATATTTGCATGCTGATGTATCCACAGTCTTCCTAGAAGAACATTAAAGGATGTATCTTATTTAATAACCTTGAATTTTGAGTTAGACACAAGATCCTTAAACTGAGTCTTGAGTTTGATTTCACCAAGATGTTTTTTATCATTATTTTTGTAACCTTGTAACATTAAAGTAGAGGGGGAAAGTGAGATTATTCAAAACCTAGTTAACGAAGTGTTTGGATTGTAATGTTGTTGGCTTCTAATCCATTATCGATGAAGGATCACCAGATATCAATTTCATTTATCATTCCATATATATATATAATGGTCTAACATTTCCTTGTATAACATCATCCATATCCTCATCTATGAAATAGATTATCATGTTCCATTCAGTAAGATCATTCCCTATAGGATATACTTCGAAAGAAGTAACTTATACTTCAAATTCTTAAGGGCTTGACAAGGCCTCTATGAGTGATTCTTGGTGGTCTTTTGATAGTCTCAATGTATCCAGGATTTAAAACATGGCCATTACTTGGGATAATTTCTTCAAAATATCATACTTAGGGTCTAATGTTCTATAATTCCTAGCTTGGGGATTCTCTTTTAAAGGTATTTGGGAACTAAAGTTCTTTATGTGGATTGGTCAACCCTTGTAATAGGATCTGAAGGTGCTTCTTCTCTCGGTGTATTAGGTTGACTAAATTTATCTGTATTCTGAGGCTGATTAGGTGATGAATTATCCTTTGGCCTATCTTCTAGGACAATCATGTAAGGGAATAACCTGTAATGTGTGGATAAAATTCCTTTCTCTTGTTGAGCTCGCTGGAGGTATCTCCTATGAGTTTTGATTGCGCAGACAGTTCGAGCGGGGATGCAGTTAGAGTGGTGACTCCTGGAAAAAATACATCTTCCCATGTATCCTTGAATCTGATGGACTACTATAAAAATATCCTATAAAAATGGTTTAGAGGTCCATTTATTTATTTGATGTTGTTATATACCTTTCCCAATGGTCTTCCAAACCGTTGGGATGGGTAATTTAAAAAAATCTGCAGCTGAGTTTTGAACCCACGACATCCACCTTATATATCAAAGACCTAACAACTATGATACAATTATATTTGTGAATATATTTTCATATTTATATATATATAATTTCTATAATTATTTATTTGATGATATATTAGAAAAATCATAAAAAAAAGGGTACTTATCCCAAAAGTTCTCAAAATCATTGGGATAGGTACCATTATTTTTGGATATATCCCCAAGGTTTTACAAAACCATTGGGATAGCCTTAACCTATCCCAATGATTTTGAAGAACTGTTGGTATAGGGATACTTTTTTGTCTATCCCGATTGTTTTAAAAATCCTTTAGGATAGCCTTACCCTATCCTAATGGTTTTGAAAAACCATTTGGATAGGGCTTCTTTTTTATCTATCCCAATAGTTTTACAAAACCATTAGGATATCCTTACCCTAGTCCAACGGTTTTGAAGAATAATTCAGATAGGTTCATTGGTATAGGTATGAATTCTAGTAGTGATGGCCTCTTCCTCTAGTTTCTTAATCAAGTATAGGTAATTTGGGTTCATAATCACACTAATCATATAAGAAGGGATCCATTAGGTGAATATCATTAATGAAGCCAAAGATCAACTCCTCGTTTGATGAAGATTCCATCTGGTAGGTCGACTCATGTTGTACCATTTAGCGGGCTAGTGCTCGTGGTTCTGGGACTGTAGGCATGAATTCTACTAAAATAAAATTCATCTTTGGCCTTAGAACAAGCTCATATTCATGTGTTTTCTTATTTATATTTTTTTCATGTCATTTATAGGAAGACTGGATTTTAAAGGACTGATCTGGTTATGGAGTCAGCTGTGTTGTAGAGAAAGTGACTGGGGTCATAGTCAGATGTTGCAACTATTTTTGGAGGATAACTTGATTTTGGTTGATCATTTTTTTGACCATATAGTCATTGAACTTCTGTGTACCCTTTTTGTTAACTTCCTACCATTCATTCTCCTCCTACAGATCAATGGCATAAAAACATTATAGTTGTGCAGAAGGCTTTCCCAGACTCACTTTCTTGGGGTCCACCATATTCTGAAGGATGTATTTGAAAAAGAAACATTCCTATATGTTGTACCACAATTCTCAATGGAAGGGGAAATAGTTAGGGTGATCTTCATCATCATCTCATCTAGGCTTCTGGGTCTTTGGAAACATCATCAAGTTATTATCAAATACCGAGATAAAGTAGTCAGGGACTTGGTCATTTTGGAAAGAATATACCTTTTTTTTCATCTCCTTGAACTGTTTTCACCTCTTCACTCTTTGATCATCCTAATGAGGTGGGAATTGTTATTGTAACTTAGGAGGGAGAATTGTATGATATGGTTCAAGATTTGGACTGGGAGTGGGTACATGTTTTATCTTAAGTGTTATGGTAGCAACATCTTCTTTCCTCAATCTATTTTCTTAAGTTTATTAAATTACTCTAGAATTATTTTTGTTCTATGTGATGGAGAATTCCACTCTTTGAGAAATCACAAAAAGTTCCCAAAATTGTCCGGTGTATTTCACAAAGATTAGTGGTGTGTGAAAATCATCTTGAAAATTTTCTATACAGATGGGAAACAAGTCTTATTTAGGAATCTATAGGTTTAAGAGTATTTCAATCCTTTCTATTGAGAAATTAAATCTAATACCCTTTCATTCTCTCAACGTTTGTTGTTTGATAGGTTGATGACTATTTTATTCTTCAATTTTAAGATAAATTGGAAGATAAACTTTTTACAGAGGTCTTCTCACCCCATAATTGATCGAGATGGAAATATGGTGTACCATACAAAGGATGGTACCTGTAGTGATTTCGTGAAGCACCTGAGTTTCACTGTATCCTATTGTTCAGGGGCCCCCATCATGGGATCACATGGATAGATAAAATGCGTCAAATTTTTCTCTAGGTCTCCCAATCTATAAAAAATTGGAAATGTAGGTTTCTCAAAGTTCTACGGGGGAAGATTTGGATCTACCCATTCAGGGTAAGGATTAGTTTATGGTTATAATGGTGCATGTTGTTCCTCTTTGGATTCCAATAGATCTGTTAGTGTCTCAATAGTGTTCACGATCCCTCAAGGAATTTCTGGATGAGAAGGAGCTTGAATAGGGGTATAAAAAGGTAGGACCATTTGTGTTAGCATTGTTCGTATCTTTGGTGTGTATCCTATAGGTGCAAGATTGTAAGGATACGTTTGTCCATGTTCTGGATATGCACCAAATGGAGGGAACTCTCAATGTACTATTATATGGTCAAACTATATTGGTTGTTGGTACACCACATTGAGAATATGTTCTATATTTACTTCATTCACTACATCAAACCCTCTTTTCTGAGGTACATCTGTTGGGAGTTCAAGTTGATGATCTTCCTTCAGAACATATCTAGCAGGAATGATGCCTCAGAGTAGTTCTACATTGAGTATCCTCAATTCTTTCATCTCTTACTCTTGTTGAGAAAATAGTTTCTCAAGTCTGTGGGGTCCAACCCTTTTATGGAGTATGTGAGTCACAAACATACCTTTTACCTTTCATTTTTTGGGTTTTCTATGAGGATTTAGTGGTAGAATGATTGAGGGAACACCCTGATTCAAGGAGAGCATCTGGTTCTGGGTACGAACACCTCCTTCAATAATTTTTGTGTGGACCAAATTACAAACCAAAATTTCCTCATTTTCCTCCTCTACCTCCTCTGTACAGACCTCGTGTTCTGCAGGATCTCTAGGGGCGGCGTTAATGATGTTTACTAATGCATAATGCATCGTATACATTTCATCAGTGTCTTCGAAAGATTATTTTTTTTCTATGACCCACACAAGGCCTTGTTATATCCTTCGTTAATTCTATAGGAGGATCTTGGTGGATGGTAATATAAAGGTAATATCTAGAAAGTTCAGTTGTGAACATTCCTAATGAATATATAGAATCACGGGATGGGATGAACTAAAAGGATACATTCTATTGAATTCCCCCTAATCAAGAGAAAACTGACTTCTACTGAGAAGGAGGTTTATAAGGTAAAACTTATGCCATACCTAAGGGTTAGGGATATTATCGATAAACTTTCACAACTCTTCATGCATGTTTTTATGACCTCAAGGGTTCTATTAAAAAATCCCTCAACCCTACGGGCTGGGGTTTATTCTGGATTTTTGAGGCTGCTACTGTCATGACTACCTTTCTGATTTTATGGAGTTTATTCTGAACATGGGATGAGTGCATCGTTTGGTATGCACCTGGATCACCCTTTTCTAAAGATCATTGCACTATTTTTTAAATTTTTTCTATCTGAAGAATGAATTACCTTAAGCGGGAGGCTTGCTCGATAATTTCCTATACTTGACACAAAATCATTTCAATAGAATTATCTCTTCTGGTCTGAAATCATTTAGAGACAGTCAAGGCCTATTGTTATTGATAATATCATTTTTTATGAAAATAAAACTTTTTTTGAAGCCAAACTAAATCTTGGATAATGTATGATACCAACTTTGTTGGGATATGCTGGTTGGGGAGTACGGTGAAATGTAATTCTATGTGTTCATCTCACCATCTAATATGAACACTAGATAGGGTATCTGTGATTAGTTATCACAATATTTTTAAGGTGTTGAGGCATGTGATTTGAAGGTATCCTTACTATTTTCTGAAATTTGGATGTTTTGTAGCTAGGAGAGTCGTTAAGTCAATTTGGAATTTCATCTATTCTATTACCTTGACATGATTTCGATACCCATCGTGGGTTAATATTTTTTCACACAAGTGACAAAGAGTGTTCCATATATTGAGGCGGATTTTATACACACAATCTTTTGAAAATACCTCTGTAATGTTGTATTGAGGAGTGGTTAAAGGATATAACGTGGAAGGTACATCATCTTTAGACAGATGCTTCCTCATGTTTAACATGACTTCTTCATCTTTTTCCATAGGTTCCTCGACCTGGTCCAACCAAAGTAGATTATTCCCTACTACTTTATCATAATCAGTGAGATTGGTGGGGACTTACTCTATTACATTGTAAGATGGGATATCCAAGGGTGTTTTATAGAGTGCATATTGCCTTGGGTTGTCTTCCAATTAAGAAAGTATTTCACTTTTCCATGATAAGGAATTAGGCATGACTGGACCTATTATCCCGAGTTCCTTAGGGTAGGAGGGTTTCCTTATCACTACATCGCTAAGGGGAAGACCCTTATGACAAAGTTAAACACTACTATGGAGATAACTTTCATTGTAATGGCTATCATGGTGAGGACTACCATAATAGATTATAAAAAGGGGAAGACCCTATTTCACTTTGATCATCTCACCATGTGGAGGGATAACATGGCTCTCATTGGGAGATGGGATCTCAAGATCCATCAGATTATAGACATGAAGTAATCCTTCATGGTGAAGTGTTGGAGGAGGACCTTCGAAATTGCTGCTACTACTCCTGTAATTTAGTAATGGGAGAGTGGGATCTTGAGCAACCACAAATAAATTTCTGAGGGCTTCAGGAACTTCTACATTAATTAAATTGAGATTTTAGATTAGATATTCATTTTCTAGTTATCTCTAATGAGGATTATTTTTGTATTCCTTATTGTGAGCAACATGGGCCACTTTCTATGGAAAGTGGTTTTGGGTACAAAATCTTTCTTGACTAGCTCTCATGTTGCTGCTGAAATTTACCAAAAGGCTTCTGTAAATTTGATAGGGGCTTGTTCCTACCTTATAGTGGTCATTAGAGTAGGATTATTACCTCCTATTTCAATGAGTGTATGTTCCTAATCTATTCATCTATATATTTTGGGGGATTTTTCCCATGACCCTCCTAGACGGGAGAAGATGTATGTGTCTGCTCCAAGGTGACATGATGATGAGCCTCCCTACTTGTGGTGATAGGGATATGTTTCCATCCCTTTGTCACAATTGTTGTCATCATTATGATGTATGAGAAGGTCTATAGGATATGGGAAAGGATTTTCTTCTACCCTTTCACCATTTCCAGGATATGCTTGGTGACTTCAGTGACTAGAATAGAGATATATTCCCATTCCACATATTAATCAGGTATATGTTCCTATTACTATCCTCTATTTCATGTCAGTGGATATAGATAGTACCTAGGGGTGAGGGTAGAGAGTTGGGTCTTCCCTCTATTCTTCATTGGGACTTTCCAACTAACTTTCCTATGTGATTCTAGATATGGCTACTGGCATGCTTGATAAGTGTAAGTAGGTGTGTGTGCCTGATCATGGTATACTGTCGAATTTGATCGATGGGATTGTTCATATGTTGTTAGAAAAATCTTATAGAAGGCTTGGTTGGTTTAGGAAGGTGTATGTTACTAATAACTTTGTGCCTCTAGATTTGAATGGCGGACTTCCTTGGATGCTTTTAGGTGAGTATGTTGGATGGATTAATTAGGGTGGGTGGGTGTATATACCCGCTCATAGTTTTCACCCAAATCTTACTAGTGGGATTCTCCGTAGGGGAAATATGTGTGTCCTTACTCCATGTTGATCATTTTTCCCCTGGTGGTCCATATTTCATGCCCGGGTCTGGATGACCTAGGTAGGGAAAATGAGGATGGCACCCCCATTATGCTTAGGGTTCACTACTGCATGACATTGGTGGCAGTGACTTCAAAAAGGAACCCTTTATAAGGACCCTTATGTCTTCTAGGTGAGGCCTTCTATGGCCACTTTATCCACCTCCCTAATATAAGATTGGGATTGGTTGTTTATTCTGGTTATAATCTCTTAAAATGGTTAAAGATGATGGTTGGTGTTGTCTTCTTCTTTACTATCATTCACCGCTGAATGGATGATCGGTGGGGCTTTACAAGTTAGAGGTCCTGTCAGGAAGCCTATAGGGTCGGGATGGTACCGTTCTAACGATACTCCCAGACCAGTGCATTCAAGACCCAATGTTGAAGACGTTGGGTTAGTGACAATGTCCTCTGCTTCGATGAAGACACAACCTAAATGGTAGATGGGGAATATATCTATAAGAGTTATTTTGATGTCATTTGGATTGAAGGGAGATCATGTTTAATGTTCTTGGAATTTACGTGAAAAACACAAACAAAAAAACCCTATCAAAGTAGCTTCTCATTAAATAAACACATGCATAATTGATTTTCTTACTTGGACCTCTTTTTACTTTAATCATTAAAGGGTCTTAACAGGTGGCTGACACCATCGTCTTTATTAAGGATTCATGTTCGGTTCACCATTTTTGTTTCTGATAAAAATATTATAAAGCATGATGGTATATTTTAGGGGGTTTATTTTCACAAAATCGCTCACATTGGGCTCACTATTTTTGAATAGCTTCTAATGGGATTTTTTTGAGGATACAGAAACACCCAATGGTTCTATATCCTTCGTGACTCGTGGACCTACTTTCCAAAGGCAGGTTCCCATTTGGACACTGACCAAACAATATTTAATAACTCACATTTGTCGAGATTATGGGAGGTTGGGTTCATCATTCCTTTTCGAGGGGAATTATTTCCCACTATGGTACTCCCTTATAGATTTAAGATATATTCATGAATCCTTCACTTAATCCCAAATATGACATGGTCCACCCTTGAATTAACAATAAATTATTAGCACGTATGGAATATAGAATCATCTGTATGTATCTGAGGTTCTTCATCAATGGATATATCTATATGTATCTAAGGTTCTCCATTAATGGTACCCTCTTATATAATGATCAGATATTCATTTTTCATCTTATTATTATTCTATTTTTAAACCACATAGTGGGGTTCTCTAGAGTGAATCATCATATAGGGATATGAGATTTGTTTCAATATCGGGATTAGACCCATGATATGGGATTCCTATATATCTTTGTGAGATGAATCAAAACCCATGTAGTTTGGTGTCACTTAATAGGACACATCATACCTTTTAGAGTCATGTGATAAGGACCAAACCATTTAGTTTAACTTCATGTGGTAAGGACATCTAGAAGAAATCTTCCTAGTCAAAGTTTCTTGTGGGACTTATGTTGAATCGGCCAAGAGAACCTAGAAGGGATATGGATTCTGATGATAAATAAGACTCTAATTGGAATGTTTACCATAGAGAATAGGGTTGATTTGGGGTGCTAGATTTGGACATTAGGTGGGATTCCTATATATCCCATTTGGATGGGGATCATAGTACATGTAGTTCATTTATGAGGACATATGACTATAAAGGCCCTCAAAATATTTTTCTCATAGGGGAGTATAGACCTTTGAGAGTATTGGATTGGGGAATACTTATAAGGAGGATTCCCTGGTGATTTGAGATATTTTTTAGGGATTAATCCAAAGGAGGATGCCCTTTGGATGAGTATGGTGATATGGTTGGGGCTTACTTCTAAGGAGGATTCTCTTTAGATGGTTATGATTAGGGTTTATATCGAATAATAAGCCCATTTGTGAAATGTTGGGGATTACACTTATAATTACACCCTTTGGATGGTTGTGATTGGGGCTTCTACTGAATAGGAATCCCATTTTTGAAAGCTTGGGGATTAAACATAGAATTATGCCATTTGGATTGGGATTATGTAGTTGTCATGATCATCACTGGCCTCCAAGAACACGTGATTCATTATCGGTGTGAGAAACAAGAGAAAATGATGGATATAAGAAATCACAAGATTTTATTTTCCCTAATTTTGGAAACATGGCCTTGAGGACCCATTCCTATGTTTTCCTTCTGAAGGAAGGTGAGACAGAGATCTGAAAGAATATTCTCTTCCAAAACATTCATCTGACCATGCATATTCCATGACCATGGCCTACCTCTAAGCCCACATGAGTCATACTTTAATGTAAGAAACAAGATGAAGTCAAAGATTTGGAAAACCACATGATTCTCCTTCCACTGGTGGAAAAGGCCAGGTCAATGGCACGTCCCTCCTTTAATTGTACCCTAGACCCAAAGGGAGAGAGAAAGGGATTTAATGTGACTATCTCCCCTCTTATTTTGGTAACCAGGATAGTCACTTTTGGAGATATATCTAGTTACAGACCAAGGGTATGGAGATGGAGGAAGGAATGAAGTATGAGGGGTCCTGTAAGAAATTCTATGGGATTAATCTAGGGGGTCCCTAAAATTGGTTCCAGGGGAGGAGAGGAGGATCTCATTCCATGTTTCCCTACCTGAAATTGAAGGTCTCTGGTCTCAGAGAAGACGAGGTAAGGAAAATTCCCTAGCCCTCATATCCAATATTGGTAAGTCCCTTTCACCACCTCTAGGGTTGGGTCCTCATAACCAAAGGAATTAATACTCACCTGCACCCTAAGGATACTACCCATTAGGTAGGATAAGTGTGGAAAAACTTTGACTAAATAAATCCATACCCGAATGGGAGACACACTAGCATGTCTCTTATCATAGTTTTGAAAGTCAAGAGTGTTGGACTCCTCATGTGTTAATTGTGTTTTAATGATCACAAATCTCATTATTGTTAATTAATCTTGATCTACATTGAACATATTTTTAATTCTCTTCAATCTCAATAATAGCTACACATCATGTTTTTATAATAACAAATATTATAGATGTTAATTACTCTCTTTATTATTTTCAAGTCTTATGCATAATCACAAATCTCACATATATTATCACACCTTTATATTTATGATTCACATTATCTTAATCTCTAATGATTAACCTTAATCCATATTCTGCATATCACTGTCTTAGTCCAAATACAGATATTTGTCTATGTATGGAGACACTGTGAAGGACTCACCGTGACCAGACACCGTGAAGGACTCACCGTGACCAGACACCATGACCAGACACCGTGACCCAGACACCGTGACCAGACACCATGAAGGACATGCCGTGAAGCTGATACCGTGAACCACATACCGTGAAGAAGACATTGTTTACTTAATCACTGTGACATCGTTTCTTAAGCATTTTTCAATATTATTTAAATCATGCTAACGGTTATATTTGTTGTTTTGAATGCAATTAATGTTATTTAATGATAGTTTTTGGCATGTCAGGAAACCGTATCTCGAACCTATGAAAAGGTAATCATTCCTTCTACCAGAACTCGTGGAATATAAGAAAGACTGAGATGCAGTACATGTGCAACAAGCAACAATGAAACAAGAAGAGAAGCGGTGTGCAAGTGTGAATATACAACACGAATAACTTACATACACCCGAGTGCACTATTCTGAACAAGAAGAACAATCCTGAACAAGAAGGAGATTGCAAGACCTTCAGAGAACTCTCATGAGTGAAATCCAATACTGCTGAAGAACACACGACGAATCAAGAGATCTTTCCCACTTCTGGAGAAGACAAGCTGAACTACGACACTCTATTTTTCAACAGAAAAACCAGAGAAGGACTCAGAAGCATTCCTGCTGAATCCAACGAGTCCATAGCTACATTGATAATCACTAGATCTTTCTAAACTCTCATCTATCTTCTCTACGTGATTTATTTATTAACTTTTGAGCAGTGTGGTGTACTCTGTATATCTTTACACACACTGTCTCCTGCACTAAACTGGAGGATATCAAAATCCTCACTCAAATTCTTTTAACTTCTGTTTACCCACGTCAACTGTGGAAGAGGTCCTTGTGTGACCTGGTCTTTGTTTTGTTTCCCACGAAGAACAGTGGTAGAGGTCCATGTGTGGCCTGGACAGTTTTGTAAAACTGTTGTTAACCCCGATCCAGGGTGTGGATCAAATTTATATATATTTGAGAGGACTAAGTCTCGGCATGAGACTGAACCTCTTGTTATATCTCCTGTGCATATTTTATTTAATTTTAAAGTATACTACATATATCTTATTTATTCCGTTGCTATTACTTTTAAATACAAAACTATTTTGAAGCTACTTTGATAGTTAAATTAGAAAGTGTTTACACTTATTGTAAATCAATAGGTTATCTTCAAAAGTTAGTTTGACCTTGTGGTTAAATTAACTGAGACCCAATCAATCTTTAAGAAGCTAAGTGAACATTTACAATCTGTATAAATTCACTAAAGTTTAACTTATTTTATAAATCATGGGATTTTAACCAGAAAATATTTTAACAAAAATTTTAATTGGAACTCAATTCACCCACCTCTAGAGTGTCCACTCCGACCAACATTTGGTATCAGAGGATTAGTTTTTGTTCAAATATTTTTGAAATACTATGTTTTTAAACTGTGATTTTAGTTGCATCTTTAAAGATCTTAAATTTCTATTAGTTCTAAATTTTTATCTATTTAAATTATCTTTCTAAAATATAGTTATGGATAATAGACTAGAGGGTGCTGCTACTAACAGGCCACCTTTCTTCAATGGTACAAACTATTCTCAGTGGAAACTTAAAATGAAAATTCATTTAGAAAGCATAGGTTTTGATATTTGGATTGTCATAGAATCAGAATATAAACTTCCCACTACTGCTAGATCCACTTGGGATGAAACTAAAAAGACTACTTAAAATAATAATTATAAAGCCATGAATGCCATGTACTATGCTTTAGGAGATGAAGAGTTTAACAAAATTTCTACTTGTAAAACTGCTTTTGAAATTTGGGATACTTTCGGTGTTTCTCATGAAGGAACAACCAATGTTAAAGAAATGAGATTAAATACTTATACTATTAAATATGATAATTTTAAAATGAAAACTGAGGAATCTATTTCTGACATGTATCTAAGGTTTAATGAGGTAGTCAATACAATTAATTCACTCGTAAAGGTTGTTCCATCAAAGGAACAAATTATGAGGATTCTAAGATGTTTACCAGACCGACGGAGAGGCACATCTGTCTCAATCAGAGAGTCATGTGACATTGTTGCTCCACCTGTCAAAGAACTCATTGGTAAGCTTATGATGTATGAGGAATAACTCAAGGTGAATAAAGAGGAATATGATGAACCTAAGAGGAAATCAGTGGCTTTCAAGACTACTACTTCAAAGAGAAAGGACAAAGATAAATCTCAACTACCTACTGACAGTTCCACTAGTGAAAATTCAGATTCTGATAGTGATGCTGAAATGGCTTAGATGGCCAGAAGGTTTAAGAAATTTTATAGGAAGAATAAATTCTTCAGAAAATAAAATTACAAAGGAAAGTATGACAATAAGGGACATTGGAAGAAGGATTGGAAAAAGTCAGATAAAAGTGATGAAGTTGTTTGTTATGAGTTCAAAAGAAAAGGACATACTAAAGCAGATTTCCCAAATCTCAAATTCAAGAAGAAATATGATTACAAGGACAGTAAGTACAAAAAGTCTATGAAGGCTACTTGGAGCGCTTCTGAGGATAGCTCCAGTGAATCTGAAGCTTCTGAGAATGAAACCAGAAATAAGGAAAACATGTGTTTTATGAAAAACACAGCTGAGGTAATATTAGATACTCCTGCTTTAAATTATTATTATTCTGAAGATAGTGCAGAATCTGATTCTAATTCTGAAAACATGACTAGTGAGGAATTGTTTGAATATTGTAATATTATGGAAGAGACATGCAATGAACTTAAGGATAAATACAAATAATTAAAGAAAAATCATGCTCTCGCTACTACTTTTAAAACTGAACTTACTATTGAAAAAGAGAAAAATGATCAACTGTTAAAGGAGAACGCTGAACTGAAAATGTCTAATGAGAAACTCAGAAAGGATTTATAGAAATTCACAAATGGAAAGGATACACTAACTCAAATTCTAGGAAAGAAATTTTCACCAAAATACACTACTGGAATAGGCTACAAACCTGGACATAGACAGTTTACTAAGAATAGATTTATTCCTAAATCTGGAAAGAATACTACTAGTTCTAGTTCTGGACATTTATATGCTTCAACTAGTTATATTCATAGTTATGGATCTAATAAGGTTTATCTTTCAAAATCTGTTGATTCTACAAATTTTATGAGACCCATAAGACAAATTTGGGTACCGAAAGCTTTGATTTCTAACCTGTCTGGACCCAAGAAGATCTGGGTACCAAAATCATTTCCTATCTAAATCTATTTTGTAGGAAACCTGATTAAAGAGCTCCTGTAGGAAGACTTGGTACATGGACAGTGGATATTCAAGACATATGTCAGGAGACTTCTCATGCTTTAAAATCTTAGTCAGAATTGATGGAGGCTTTGTCACCTTTGGTGATAATTCTAAAGGTAAAATCATCGGCTTAGGCCAGATTGGTAACACTGACTCAGTATTAATTTCTAAAGTTTTATTCGTTGATGGACTTAAATATAATCTTTTAAGTATTTCTCAGTTATGTGATGATGGTTTTAATGTTAAATTTGAAAATGATTCTTGAAATGTTTTTAATTCTAAAAATGTTTTAGTATTTTCTGCCCTGTGAAATGAAAATGTTTATGCTGTTGATTTAAATTCTTTAGCCATGCAAAATATTACTCATTTAAATGATTTTCAAAAAGAGTATTAGCTTTGGCACAAAATATTAGGACACTACAATATACATTCACTTAGAAAACTTACTAGGAAGAACTTAGTGAGAGACCTACCCAAACTTGAGTTTCCAAATGAAAAAGTGTGTACTCCCTGTCAAAAGGAAAAGCAACACAAAATCTCTTTCAAACCAAAGAGAGAAGTTTCAACTTCTCAACCTCTCGAGTTGATTCACATGGATTTGTGTGGACCATCTAGAGTTTCTAGTTTAAATGGGAAGCACTATGTCTATTTCTTAGTAGATGACTTTTCTAGATATACTTTGGTATACTTCTTAGCTCACAAAAGTGAAGCTTGTTCTTACTTTACTAAATACTCCAAATATGTAGAGAACCTTAGTGGACTTAAGATTAAAACTCTATGAAGTGATCATGGCCGTGAGATTGAGAATCATGAATTTGAATCCTATTTCTCACACAATATCTATAGTCATAATTTTTCTTCCCCTAGGACACCTCAGCAAAATGGTGTAGTAGAAAGGAGGAATAGAACCCTGCAAGAAATTCCCAGAACCATGCTTAATGAATATTACCTGCCTATTTATTTTTGGGTTGAAGCTGTAAATATAGCTTGTTATAGTATCAATAGAGTCTTGATCAGACTTGTTCTTAAGAGAACCCCTTATGAGTTGTGGAACCATAGGAAACCTAAGGTTAACTAAATCAGAGTCTTTGGCTATAAAGTCTTTATTCTTAATACCAAAGATAATCTTGACAAGTTTGCATCCAAGAGTGATGAAGGAATTTTCCTAGGTTACTCTATTTCTAGTAAAGCCTATAGAGTTTTCAATAAAAGAACCAAGGGTGTGGAAGAATCTGTTCACATCAAGTTTGATGAAACTGATCCACATGAGCCAAAAATCTCTCTTGAAAATATTGAAGAAGATTTATCTGTTCTAGACCTTAATGACAAATCAAATGAACCTTCTATAAAGAAAACCAATTCTGGAAATTTTCCAGAACCTGCTTCTGTTGATTCCCAACCTGTTGATGAACCTGAAGTTTCTAGTACTACCTTTACTAGATCAACTAGAATTCTAAAGAATCATCCTTTAGATTCTGTTGTAGGAAATCTTGATAGAGGTACACAGACTAGAGCTTCTCTGAGAAATCAGGTTGAACATCAAGACTTCTTGTCACAGCTTGAACCTAAAAACAGTGATGATGCTATTAATGATTAATTTTGGGTAATTGACATGCAAGAAGAACTCAATCAGCTTGAAAGAAATAAATTTTGGAATCTTGTTGAAATACCTGAGGACACTTTCCCAATAGGCACTAAATGGGTGTTTAGAAATAAAGTAGATGAATCCGAAAACATAGTTAGAAATAAAGATAGACTAGTTTCACAAGGCTATAGTCAAGAAGAAGGTATTGACTATGAGGAGACTTTTGCTCCAGTAGCTAGATTAGAAGCTATTAGGATTTTACTTGCTTATGCTGCACATCTAAATTTTAAAATATATCAAATGGATGTCAAGAGTGCATTCTTAAATGGGTATATTGCTGAGGATGTTTTTGTTGAACAACCACCTGGATTTTCAAACCCTCATTTTCCAAATCATATTTTCAAACTATCAAAAGCTTCATATGGTTTAAAGAAAGCTCCAAGAGCTTGGTATGATAGATTAAGTACTTTTCAAATTTCTAAAGGTTTTACAAAAGGAATAGATGATCCTACTCTGTTTATAAAACGAATTTCTAAATATGTTTTAGTTGTAAAAATTTATGTAGATGATATTATTTTTTGATCTTCAAAAACTACATTATGTATTGATTTTTCTAAAATGATGAAAAATTAATTTGAAATGAGTTTAATGGGTGAACTTAAATTCTTTCTTGCTTTTCAAATCATTCAAAATGATGATGGAATTATTTTAACTCAAAGTAAATATACTAGAGATCTTTTAAAATGTTTTGGATTGGATAACACAAAAAGTAGTGACACTCCCATGAGTACCACCTGTAAGATGGATCTTGATGAAAATGGAAAATCTGTTGATCAAACCACTTATAGAGGAAGCATTGGAAGTCTACTCTACCTGACTGCTAGTCGTCCTGATATTATGTTTAGTGTGTGTATGTGTGCTAGTTTTCAAGAAAACCCTAAAGAGTCACATTTAAATGTTGTAAAGAGAATTTTCAAATACCTCAAGAATACTCCCAATTTAGGATTGTTCTATCCCAAAGGAAAATCATTTGAATTAGTTAGTTGTTATGATGCTGACTTTGCTGGATGTAAGCTAGATAGAAAAAGCACATCTGGAACATGTCACCTTTTAGGCAAGTCACTAGTATCATGGTGTAGTAAAAAACAAAATTCAGTTGCATTATCTACTACAGAAGCTGAATACATAGCTGCTGGCAGCTGTTGTGCACAAATTTTGTGGATGAAACACACATTACTAGACTATGGATATCAATTCATACATGTCTCAATAAATTGTGACAACACAAGTGCTATTAATATTTCTAATAATCCTATTTCTCATTCTAGGACAAAACATATTGATGTAAGACATCACTTTTTGAGGGATCATTATCAAAAAGGTGATATCACTTTGGAATTCATTGGTACTGAATATCAACTTGCTGATATATTCACTAAACCATTAAATTAGGAAAGATTAGACTACATCCTACATGATCTTGGTATGATTAATCATAAATGAATATATTACTGATCTTAATGTTTAATACTTTACTGTACTTTACTTTACGGTTTCATACTTACAGTTTCTAAGTTACTGTTTTATGCTCACGGTCTGTTATCTCACTGTCTCACCATGACTGCACAGGATGGTCACTGTCTCACCGTGACGACTACAAACTATCTCAATGTGATGACTAGTTTTCTGTCTCACCATAATTCCTACTCACGGTCTCACTGTGAAAACTTTTTTTTATTTTATTTTTATTTTAACCCGTATCGTGGTAATTTTTATTTCACCACTATTTGATTTCCCACGTTTTTGTTTTTATGATGTTTGACATTACCAAATGATAAAACTTAAGTATTTCATTCGATTCCTTATTTGAACTCTCTCCTGAACCTTCTCTTCCCTCTCGCCCAAACCTTCAGTGAATGCCAAGGATGAAGCATCCATCTTTACCCTCGTCTGAGAAGAGCCACTCTAAGAAACAAAAGAGGATACCGAGGATAGCTCCTGAAGGACCTCTAAACCCAAACATGGTAATCCGTACAGTTTTAACTGAAAAAGAGGTTTTCCCTGAATGGTTGTTGTCTAGAATATCGTTAGTTTTGAAAGTTTTAAGAGAACAAGGATGGATTGAATGGTTCACTGAACAGAATAGACCGATTTACCTGAGACTGGTATCTCAATTCTATCAGTATGTGAATTTTTCTTTTGAGTTTGGAGAAATATTTATGGTGACCAGCTGTATCTATGGTCAAAAGTGCTCTTTCTATTCAAGGTTGTGGGCTGCATGCCTAAGAATTCCATGTTAAGGGGTTTGTGAAGATTACTAGAGAGACCCTCCTCCAACAACCAACATCTTTTACCTAGAGACTGCTTCGGAAAGTCTAACTGGAAATGGCACCAAGCGAAGGGCCATAGCTGCTGAACTAGATGGGGAGACAAGACTTCTATTCATGTTTGTTCAGAATTTGGTTAGTCAAAGAAAAATGGATTTTGCTGTGATGATGTATCAGGATGTGTTCCTGATTCACCTGTTGAAGAATGGCCATAAGATCAATATGTGTAAGTATGTTATCAACCATATCTGTGAGCTGATCAAAGTAACTTCCAAATCCACCTCCCTGTTTTATTCAAGGATGATTTCATCCATGTTAGATGAAAAAGGGATGGTTGGACTAAATGAAGAAAAGTTAGAGGACCTTGATTTCTGCCTATCCATGCCTATCATCAGAGGGATGAAGATAATCTGGAATCCCTAGAAAAAGTAGTGGGTTGAGGATAGTGATCAACTGTATAATAAGTTTAATCTTGTTGACTATACAAGAATGCCTAGGAACCTAGCTGATCCTGGTTTGGAACCAGATGAAGTGGCTGAGTATTCAGAAGAAGAAGAACAAGAAGAAGTAATAGCTGAAGTTCCACCTAGAGAAGAACCTGTAATACCTCCAATGGAAACAGTTCCAATTGAAGAGGAAAGGGATGTTGTCCCTGTTGTTATCCCTGCTGAAATACCTCAAGGAGAGGAAGTTGTTGTTGAAAAGGAAAGGACTAAGGATCCTTCAGTTGTTCTTCATGAGGAAGAAGCTCATCCCAATGCTGCAAGGAAATTGGTTTTTCCTGTTTTAGAACAACAAGCAACCTTAGAGGCAGATCTTGTGGAAGAGACTCTTTCTGTTGAGAAAGAAGTAAGTCTAGAAGCTTATCCAGTGGAACAATCGGTTCCTGAGATTATTCCATTTTCTAAAGAAAGAATGGAAATTTCCTTTCATCTGGAAAGGCAAGAGTTTTCTGAAGAGATTAGAGATGATCCTGTGGATCTTTTCCGTGTTCCTGAACCTCAAGAATCTGGAAGGGAAGCACAAGTTAAGGGGGAGGAACCTCAAAACCTTGATATTGTGGAAGATGGATTTGCTGAAGCTTCTCAACCTTCTATCACTTTTTCTATGTACTCTCGGTATGAGTTCCCAAGCTTTTATGATGTGAATGAGTCACATCAAGTGACTAAAACTGGAATGGATCTTTCTTCTCTCTTTCAATTGAAGTCCTTAGCTCATTCAGAACCAGAACCAGAGCCCCAAACTCAATCTGAATCAGAATCTGAGTCTGAATATGACTCTGAACCTCAACCAGAATCTGAACCTCTACCTTTACCTGCATCCTTACTTGAGCTTCACTCCTTTGTGACCAAAGATGATCTGAAAGTTTTTGGAGAGACTTTGTTAGCTGGAGTTGAGAAAATTGTCTCCACTCAACCTCACCCGGTGACTCAGTTAAGTCAAGAAGATGCATCAATTTTCTTGGAAAATATTATCTTGCATGTTCAACCAAGGATGATCCGAGAAATTCATGAAGTCAGAGTAGAGAATAAGATGCTGAGTGCTGATGTTGCAAATCTGAAAATTATGGTAGCAAGTCTGCAGAATGAGTTATCTTTGAGATCCGAGCCTGCTCCTGTTTCTTCCCCTGCACCTGTTGTTGTTTCTCCTGTGTCTTCTGATTCCCTCCTTGCTAGGGATATTGTGTCTCAAGTTCATCCATACCTACTATCTTTTGATAAAAATATTGGAAAAAGGCACACCAAGATGATGGAACGCATGAGAGAGCTTGTGGAAAATCTGAATAAGCTTACAGATGAATACACTGGATGTCTACAAAAAGTTCTGAAACAGCTCAATGTTCTAACCAAAGCATTCAAGGCTTCACCTATTTCTGGTCAGACCTACACACCTTATTTGGATGATTCTATGTTGAGATCCATAATAAATGAAGAATTTCAGAATGCCTTCAGTGGCTTGGATCTATCTTCTTTGCCAAAAGTGATTAAGAACAGTGATATAGCATTGGACTTGGTTAGGATTCATTCTAAGATAGCCAATGATTCTCAAAAAGATATCTCTAAGAAAATAGATTTGTATCTTTCCTGGATTTTCTCTAAAAGTGATATGACAGATCACTTTAGATATCTTATGGAAAATTTGAGAATCCCTCCGGTGACTCAAGATTTTAAAGCTCAAGTTCAGAAACTTTTAGAGTTAACCATATTGTTGGACAGATTTCTGGATAATAAGGATGATTTTGAAAAGGCTATGCAGTATGGTGGTGAAATCATTACTAATTTCATCAATCCTTTGAAGTCGTATCTTCATGTGCAGAGTACTGCTATAGTTGCTCCAGCTGCTGCACCCCTTAGACCTGGACTACCTTCCTTAGACTCAATTGCCATGACAGTTAGCCAAGCTCTTTCTCAGATCCGGCCAGTCATTCTTGACCAACCACATCCTAGATCTTCTACTGCTCCTACTTTGGCTCCATCTGTTTTTGAAGGTATACCCTTACCCTCGTTGTCTACCACATCTATGCCTTCTTCTACTTCAGCACCAGCTCCTGCTGTTGATAAAGGCAAAGACAAGGTTGATCCCTAAAGAGTCCGAGGACTGTTTTTCTTTTTGACGGGATGTCTTTTGTTGTTTCATGTTTTATTGTATTCTAAACCCTTTGTTTAATACCAAATGCAGTGTTTCATTTCATTCTCTCAACTTTTTGATAATCCCAAAAGGGGGAGAAAAACTACAGGTGTCAGTTCTATAACAGTTCTATAATAGTATAAATGGGGGAGAAAAACAACAAGTATCAGTTCTATAATGTTTTTTCTATGCTAGTATCTTTAATATTACATGTCATTTATATTCTTCCTATATATGATTTGTGATCATCAAAAAGGGGGATATTTTTGGACTCCTCATGTGTTAATCATGTTTTAATGATCACAAATATCATTACTTTTAATTAATCTCGATCTTCATTGCACATCTTGATAATTCTCTTCAATCTCAATAATAGTTACACATCATGTTTTTATAATAACAAATCTTATGGATGTTAATTACTCTCTTTATTATTTACAAGTCTTATTCATAGTCATAAATTTCACATATATTATCACACCTTTATATTTATGATTCACATTCTCTTACTCTCTAATGATTAACCTTAATCCATATTCTGCATATCATTGTCTTAGTCCAAATACATATATTTGTCTAAGTATGGAGACACCGTGAAGGACTCACCGTGACCAGACACCGTGACCAAGACACCGTGACCAGACACCGTGACCAGACACCGTGACCCAGACACTGTGACCAGACACCGTGAAGGACACACCGTGAAGCTCATACCGTGAACCACATACCGTGAAGAAGACATCGTTTACTTAATCAATGTGACACCATTTCTTAAGCTTTTTTCAATATTATTTAAATAATGCTAACTGTCATATTTGTTGTTTTTAATGAAATTAATGTTATTTAATGATAGTTGTTGGCATGTCGGGAAACCGTATCTCGGACCTATGAAAAGGGAATCATTCCTACTTCCAGAACTCGTGGAATATAAGAAAGACTGACATGCATTACACGTGCAACAAGCAACAATTAAACAAGAAGAGAAGCGGTGTGCAAGTGTGAATATACAACACGAAGAACTTACATACACCCGAGTGCACTGTGCTGAATAAGAAGAACAATCTTGAACAAGAAGGAGATTGAAATACCTTCAGAGAACTCTCATGAGTTTAATCCAATACTGCTGAAGAACACACGACGAATCAAGAGATATTTCTCACTCCTGAAGAAGAAAAGTTGAACTACGACACTCTGTTTTTCAACAGAAAAACCAGAGAAGGACTCAGAAGCAGTCCTAATGAATCCAACGAGTCCAGAGCTACATTGATAATCACTATATATTTATAAAATCTCATCTATATTCTCTATGTGATTTATTTATTAACTTTCGAGCATTGTGGTGTACTCTGTATATCTTTACACACACTGTCTCCTGCACTGAACTGGAGGATATCAAAATCCTCACTCAAATTCTCTTAACATCTGTTTACCCACGTCAAATGTGGAAGAGGTCCTTGCGTGACCTGGTCTTTGTTTCTTTTCCCACAAAGAACAGTGGTAGAGGTCCCTGCGTGGCCTGGACAGTTTTGTAAAACTGTTGTTAACCCCGATCCAGGGTGTGGATCAAATTTATATATATTTGAGAGGACTAAGTCTCGTCTTGAGACTGAACCTCTTGTTATATTTGTTGTGCATATTTTATTTAAGTTTAAAGTATACTACATATATCTTATTTATTCCGCTGCTATTACTTTGAAATACAAAACTATTTTGAAGCTACTTTGATAGTTAAATTAGCAAGTGTTTACACTTATTGTAAATCAATAGGTTAGCTTCAAAAGTTAGTTTAACCTTGTGGTTAAATTAACTGAGACCTAATAAATCTTTGAGAAGCTAAGTGAACATTTACAATCTATATAAATTCACTATAGTTTAACTTATTTTATAAATCGAGGGATTTTACCTAGACAATATTTTAACAAAAATTGTAATTGGAACTCAATTAACCCCCCTATGGAGTGTCCACTCCCACCAACACAGAGGATTCAGTAGAGGTTTCCATTTGGTCCACCTCAGATGATCGATCTGAATCAAGAAGAGCCTTTCCATTGGTGGCTTGGAAGAGGTCTTAAAGGAGGCTCACGTAAGTCTTGTATTAGTGAGCAAGGGTTCTTCACGTAGGTCCTGGGAGGAGGTGAAATTGCTTCACATAATGGAAATATGAATGTTCTATCTATAGATTCCTTTTGAAATGGACCACCTATGAAACAAAAAATGGACGCTACTTTAGACTAGGCACCATGTTTCTCATTAGGTTTCTCTGAATGGGTTTCACGTAGGTCCCTGATTATAGAAGGGGCCACGAAAAAATGGTTGTCGACTAGTGGGAAGGGGTCCTCATGCAGGTGTATTTGTGTTTTAGACCCTGAAGGGACTTTGATCTCCCTTATCCCCCTTAATTATCTCTTCTCTTATGTTTTTGAGAGCTACCTAAGATATTTTGGAGGATCTGGGTGAAGGGGTTGTGCGACAAAAGCTTTAGGGTTTCTTTTGATTTTCTAATCCTACAAATGAGGAGCCCTAGGGTCCTATTTATAGGAAAATAGGGGACCCTGGTCAAAGTATTTTTCCCACGTGGATCCATGGCTCAGGTACTCATCATGGGTACCCCGCACATGGGTGTCCATGCTTTCAATGTCTTGTAGGGGGGTCGCACGAGCCTTTTGACACATAGGGGTGTGCATGTAGGCTAGATTGGGAAAGTTACTATGATTCTTCTTGGGGATCTTCACCTCTCTAACATACTTGAGGTTCCCTTCATAAAATTTTCATCCCCATTGAAAAAAATAATGTCAAAACTCATATTTATCATATGATTCATCCTATGTTCATTTCATTGTGTATGAATACATTTTAAAATCATGTGTTGAAGACATTAGGATTTTTAGTTTAAATTCATAAAACTTGGACTAGGTCAGGTGCAAGTTTATGGTCATAGATGTTAGACTGAAGGGGAATCTACAAGTTTAAGGTTCTAATCTTGGAGCATGGTTAAAAATAGATTAAGTTCATAGTGATTGGAACCATATTTCTATAGTTTAAGGTCTGATATCTTTGAATAGATAAATTCATGTGAAGTATTTCTTGAGAAACTCTGCATTAGTGGAAGGTGTGATATGATCCCCATCCATGGTAATTAAAGAGTATGCTCCAATGGAATATACCTTATGTATAATGTAAAGTCCTTAACACTTGGGTTCCAACTTCAGTGGATTTTTTCTAGGAATCATCGATCCTCTAATAGACAGTACCATATCACCCAGAAGGAAAGAGTGGAGGTGAACCATTTTGTTGAATGATCACGCTACCATGTTTTAGTGTCTCTATAAGTTATGAAATGCATGAATTCTATTTTCCTTAAGGTATTCCAACTTATCTAGAAGTAATTAAACCATTTCATCTTGTGTCAGGTGGTCATAAAAATCTATTTAGAGTGATGGAAACTAAACCTAAATAGGTAAAACTACCTTTTTTTCATACACCATAGAGTATAGGATCACCTATGTGGAATTTCATGTTGTCTTCCGATAGGACCAGAGGGTATTAGGGATTTCATCAGTCCAACTCTTTTTATCATATTCCACCATCTTATACAAGATTTTATAGATGGTTTTTTTAAAGCCTCGATCTATCCAATCTCCTACACATGGTAGCAAGAAGTGTGGTTAAACCGGATGTTGTACTTGAAATATAATTTCTTTAGATCAGAAGCCTAGAAATTAGCTTTTTTGTCTATGAGAATGGTGTGAGGAGCCCCAAATCAATAAATTATGTGATAGTTCACAAATTCAATCATGGACCAAGTTTTAAGTTCTTTGAAGGGTGCTGGTTCTCCCAACTTTTAGAAGAAATCTATTTCAGTCAAAATGAACTTTCATTTTCGAGCCATAACCGGTGGGTAGGGACCCAAAATGTCAAGTCCCAAAGCCCTAAATGGATAATAATATTTGGTAGTGTGAAGAATCTATTGTGGTTAATGCAAAAATTTGGTTTGGATCTAACATTCATGACACCTTTTGGATAATTAAATGTAGTCATGGACCATGATGGGATAAAAGTATCCCAAACTCTAAATTTTATCGAAGATATTAAATCTTTCTTTATGGGAACCATAGAATCTTACATTTACCCTTTCCATAATCTGAGGAATCTCTTATCCTTAGATATAATGAAGAATAATTCCACTAAACCCATGCCTATAGAGAGTTTTCTCGAGGTTAGGTCTACTCTAAAGGGTAAATTAGGATGAACATCGGTTTATTCACTCGCGCTTGGATCGATCTATTGTGATAATTACATACTGAAGATACACAATAAATGGAGTCATATAATCAGATGTTTCTTTAACCATGGGGGAATTTGAGGGCCCTAGAATAGAAGCATTAGCAGCTAACTACTGATTAATGTCATCCTCATAAGTGGTTAGGTAAATGACCCTCTGATGTCCCACATGAATGACCAGGTCATCCTTATCAAGTTCTGTGAGGGATTTGGCTAAGATTTCTAGAGAATCATCTTAAATTTTTAATAATCATAGAACATGTGTCACCTTTGACTAGGTAGGGAACTGGGACATCAGCTAAAAATTATATTCTAGTAGGGGCACAAGATCTTACTTTCTGAAGATGTAGTCACCCTTGATCTGCTTGATGACCAACTCAGAGTATCCCTTTACATGTAGATAAGGGACATCAATCACAAGGGTTAATTAGAGACCAGTGATGAGGGACTAATACTCTGCCTTATTTTTGGTTTAAAATTTTGATAAAATGATTGAGTATAGAAGGATATTCTATGAAGGAGTGATGAAGAGTACCCCCAGGACTACCTTGTTGAGTTTAGGGTTTTTTATCCTTCTACCGACCAGACTCTGAGATTCACTATAAAAGTACATCTACCCACATGGCGTAGCCTAATCCACGGAGAGAATGTATTCATCTAGGAACTTGATCTCTAGGGGAAGTTCCTCTGGGGTCGAGTGCATATCCAGGAATTCTTCTACTGCTTGTCCCTTGATATATTTCTATAGGACAAACTTGATGTAAAATTGTTAGAGGATTACTTCCCAAAACACCAATCGCCCTGTAAACATGGGGATATTGAGGATATATTTCAATGGGTCAACCTGGTAAACTAGTTTTATATAATGGTAATTCAAATAATGTTGTAACTTCTACACTATAAATACTAGTTTAAGATAACTCTTTTTGATATGGAAGTTTTACAATCCGTGTTGAGAAGCATGCAATTGACATAGTATATGTTGTTCTCCCTACGGTCATTGTTTTTTGTTCTTAGAGGGCGCCAATGGATCATTCAAAGGTGGTTACATAAAGGATCATAGTCCTTCCTAAAATGAGTGACATAAATACCATAGGTTGTAGTAGGTACTACTTGATGACCACAATGTCTTCCTAGAAATACTCATCCCATTTGAAAATGGAACCTCTCATCATGAGCCTTGAAAAGGGATTATAATTTCTGGATAGATTTGAAATAAATCAATGAATAATAGCTAAGTGGTCTTGGGGGCCTTGCTACTCTTGGATATTTCATGGGGGAGGCATTTGGTTGATAGACTTAATTTTATTTAGGTCAATCTTGATGCCTCTATATCTGAAAAAATTTGGGAAATTTTCTATAGGTGACCCTAGATGCACGCTTCAAGGGGTTCATCTTCAAGTGGTGGTAATGAAGGAAATTGAACACTTTCTCAAGGTCTTTGATATGTCTTGTAATTGGTGGGGATTTACCACTAAATCATCTATGTAAAATACCACCCACATCCTGAGAAGATATTTGAAGATGCGGTGCATGACATGATGGTAAGTGGATCCAACATTCTTTAAGGTGAAAGGAATCACCTAATAGTAAAAATTTCAATGGGATGCCTTAAAGTCAATGGAATTATCATCCTCAGGGGACATCCAAATCTGATTATACTTGGAATATCCATTAATTAAAAAGAGGGCATGAAATATAGTTTTAGAATCAACTAACAGGTTAGTCACCAGAAGGGGAAATTCATCCTTTTCGAAATAGAAGTTGATGTCCTAAAAGTAAATGCATACTATGATCTATCTATTACTCTTCCTAAATGGGACAATTTTTCCGTCTACCTAGGGTACTGGTCCTCTCTAATGAAGTTTTATTTAATGATCTTGTCAACTTTAGCCTTGACCATGGCATCGTGAGAGGGTTTCATATTTTTCGGAGGCCATTTAAACCCCCAGTGACCTAATGGGAGGCCAAGTTGATGAACAAAAACTTGAGGTTCAAGCCCTGGAATCTCATCATAGCTCCAAGAAAACACATCATGTTTCTGCTTTAGGGAGGACACATACTACTATTGCTCCTCTAGTGAAATGGTTTCACTGATCAATGTTATCCTTGGATCTACCTCATTATTAAGGTTCACCTATATCATCTCATCAATAGTTGTGAAGACACCCTCTTCAAATACATGAGGGGAATCTTCTAGATCCTCTTCATTATTTGATAAATTTGAATCAGAGGGATGAGAAAAATCTATTAAAAATGAAAATATAGTGAGATCATCAGGGTCTGATATGTTGGGGGAAGATACTTCAATTAGGGACTCTTTATCTATGGATACTATAATGAAAAATTATAATAAGACAATCTAATGGGGTTTATGACCATGAGGTCCACTCCTGATATTGAACAATTATGATGGGTTTACTTCCTTCAAGTGAGTCCTTCCATGTGGAACATGTAGGAATGTTGTAGATCAGTGGATATAGGGAAAACTTATTAGTACACTATAGGGGTATTATCTTCCAATATTGGTCGGGCTTGTCTTGTGTAGGAATATGAGGTAATCTATGAACACTCCTTCTTCTTAGGTATGATAAAACAACTTCTCATATCTGGTTTCATGGGTTAAAATCTATGGACTAGAAGAAGAAATGTTTCCTTCAAGTCTAACCAAGGATCCTATATAGTGGTTTTCAGATCATTGTGAGTGTTAATAAGCTCAAAATCATCAATATAAGGCTATTTTCTTTCCCATTTATAGTATGTGGTATCCAGATAATGGGACTCATAAGAGTCAAAGTGGTATGCATTACCCTAGGGTACCCCTACTTGACTATCAAGGGAGTATTTGAGTCACTGGTGGTACGAAGAGGGGGTCACTATGTTAAAGTGGATCTAGGGCCTTCCAAATAGGGAATTGTAGGTTGTGTCCTATGAGACTACCATAAATTTAGTTCTTTCCACCATGATTTAAAATTAAGACTCTATCCAAATCTTTCCATGTGGATTATGCTCAGTCTTAACATATCCCTAAATTTTCATGTTAGGGGGGATCAAATCCTCTTCCATGAGCTCCATCTTTTGGAGTTATTAGGTAGGTATGGGTTCATCCTATATCCAATATACACTAGGTAGTGGAATAATTATACATCATTTAACTAGCTAGTTATATACAATGGGAGTCTGTTCCTCTGAATGGTGGAATATTCCACTTATTTGGGAAATAAAATGATAGCTTGAAATTCCTCTTACCCATATTCCTCTACATAATAGGCCTTTTTAGTGCTACCTCAGTCTCAAAATGAAGGGGGTCTTTAAATATTTGATTATGTATCCACAAATTTCCTTTGATAAGTGGACATCCTTAATGGTTGAAAGTCTCACTGTTATTCCATTGAGGTGCTTCAACACATCATATTTCTATGTGAGTGGAATGTTTTTTCCTCCCGAAGGTTTTTCTTTAGAATGGAGAATAGTGGGAATCATTGGTTGAGGCACTAGGGCCCAACTTGTACTGGTCTTACTCTTCAGTTTATTAGCTAGAATTTTCTGAAAACTTGATGTATGGCCACCAAATGGATGAGGTTGGGCCCTGGCTAGGTTTGAATAGTCATGGTGTGGTCACGACCGAGCCACACGATCAACTAATATAGTAAACTGAAGAGGTGTGATCGATGGAGTGTCTTAGGAGGGTTGTACTTGTTGAGCCCTACCTGAAGCCTATTTTCTTGTTTTGGTAGTATGAACAACCTTGTTTGAAGTAACAACTTACACATTCTGTTAGCCTAAAACATAGGCCTTAACATCCTATCTGATGGTGTTTCATCTACCTCTCCTTTGACAGCATCGACTAGAAGTGCCAGAGGGGTTCATATAACATTCCTCATAGGTAATTTTGCAGTGATCTACTAGTTTGAAAATGTTAACCGAGGTTTATTCTTTCTACTTTCCATTGGAATATTATACAATTAGATGAAACTTGGTAATGAATCCCAATTCATAAGGTGTGAAATTATTGAGGGTTCAGGAAAGTTGTGGTACTAACAGGGGGCTCAGCTACCTTTTCTCTTTTGACGCGTATTCTTTCTAGGCTTGGAAGGTTGTGACACAGATGCATAAGTAGTAGTTGGAGGATATTTCATGACCATAATAGGTTCCAGTTTACTCAAAAGAGCATGGATAATTACATGGGAATGAACAATTGTTTTTCTATTCAACTAATAATTTTACTTCTGCGTTTCTCATTGGAATAATTATGCTACTCACTGGAGTCTTCATTGTCACTGTCGGGGTCAGTAGAGACATGTATTACCTGTGTCGAGATGTTACCCAATTTTATTAAGCCACAATCCACCTGTTCTTGGATTAAATCTTTGAAGAAAAATCATTCTTTAATGGTGTGTCCAAGTATCTTGTGGTACAAGCCATGATTGGCATGATTGGTATGTTTAGTCTCTGAGGGTATCTTGCATTGTGGAAGCTTCAAGATCCTTTTTTTCTAGGGAGCAAATGAACTAAACTGGGACTTTTACATATTTTAAGGAATAATTCATATTTATTATTTCCATAAAAGGAACCCTGGGTGTCCAGCTCTGATGGGGGTTTAGGGAAACATTCTCTGTGTGAGGCTATGCTTGTGCCTGATGAGGCTGAACCGAGTGAGGGTGTACCTAGAAGGGCTGAAATTAGTGGGTTTTATATGAAAAAAGGCCATTAGGTTAACTATTTCAGGATCCTATGCATGATAAAAATCATTTTTCTCTAGTTTTATGGGCCTTCACACAAGATCTAGAAGAGGTAACATGCATGACTGCTTCTTGGTACGCTACAATGCTTCTCCAAATACTGAGATTTTTCAGAGAACTCTCTAAATCCACCAAGATAGTTCAAGGAAATGAGGGTAGAGACTATCTAATCTTGGAAATTATTCACACACATCATATGAAACAATTATAGGTATAGAAACATATTGAGAGAGTAAATGATTCATTTCTATTAGGAAATAAAGTCATTCACTCACTCATGAGGCCTTTCTTTTCATTTGAAGAGGTCAGTGATGCTGGTGTTGTATGAGGTGGAGTTGAACTGATAGAGGAATTATCTGTGGAGATCCTACCAGTTATCAATGGATCTCAGGTCTAGTTGGCTATAACAAAAAAATGCAGGCCCTTTTAGGGTTTGGAAAAAACATTGAGTTTAGCAGCTTCATACTATTCCAGATTCCCCAAAATTGGGTCATGTATTATGGTGAAGTTGGATAGATGTTTTAGTGGATCACCTGTACTATTAAACAGGTTAAAACTCAGGTTATCAAACTTTGGTGGTGGGTGCATCTGGTCTACCCATGTCATATATGGTTTTAGCTAAGGTGGAATTGACACCTGTCTCATTTTCAGAACCTCAAGGTGCGTGGTGAGATCAATTATAAAATCATTCTAGTGATTATTTTTGTTCACCAGTGCTCTGACTGACTCAACAGCTCAGAAGGCTATGCATCCTTGATCTCTAGGTGGGTAGGTTCACTACTCAGATGAAGTGGGTGACTCATATCTTAGTCATTTTACATAGACCCTATCTTATTCCCTGATTGGATATACAGGGCCACCTAGTTCAAATCTAGGTGCCTGTATAAGAATAACATGGTGACCAACTAGAGGATATATGGGGTCCCTTTGAAAATTATCATGACTTGGGAAATGCTCGGACATAAGTTCTTTAGTAATCCTCTTATATAACTCTAAACCCTAAATTAAAGTGGTTATTCTAGTGTTTTTATCAGTTTCTAACACAATATCAGATAGACCGATAATCTCAATTCACCCATTTCCTTTTTTGAAATATAAATGGGAAGGTGGAAATGTATCACTAGGGGGAATCCCAACGGTCAACACCAATCTCTACTAATTAGTGTGAGTACCTATTAGGGGATCCACTTGGTACTATTCCACCCCTTAGGAAAGGTTCTCCTAGTCATTCTCGGTGTCGGATGTCTAGTTTATTTGATCCTCAGGAGGGACAATTATGAGGACATTCACTATGTCAATGGTCAAATTGGAACCTTCACTACCATAGAGTGGGCTGAATAAATGGTCCCATAGTTCCTATGATATAGGGATGAAATGGAGCGTGGTGTACTACCCCTAGCTTCTAATTTGTACGTGTTGAGTTGAATTTACCATGACTCACTAGAGCACGGTCAGGATATTTATTCAATGCCACTATAGAGTTTGGTAGTATCCATACAATTTGGGGTGTTTATCTACTTTGATAGATGTGATCTCCACCCTTTGGAAAAATTGTTTAATGTAATCAATGTGTTTGTGGCTTCCTAGGTAGTCCAGCTAATGGTCCTGAAGGAAATTGAACATCACCCAAATATTCTGGCAGAAACAAACTTCTTGGTCCTTAGTGAGGGAATATAAGATGAAAATTGAAATGCAACTGATACCTGGTCAGTGGCTAAGAGTCCCCGCAATTCCTTTTCTTCATTACCAAGAGGATTATACTACTCTTGGTCATCCTAAATCATGATTGGTGTAGGCTAGAAAGCTCAAAGCATCATTCACATAGATCTTTTTTTCTACTGATTTTTCTGAAGAGGGGGAACCACATGGGAAAAATATCCACTACATATTGGAATGTCTCTTGGAGATGGAGTTAACTTCAAGATAATATCTATATAGGATGATGTTTTTACTATCTCCTCATGTGATAGAGTGGTAGAATCACTTTGGGGCTTAATTGAGTTCTCACCATCATCTAAGGGCGTCAACCCGGACCTAACATCTCTCCAACTTCCAGTGTGGACTTTGAGAGGAGTGAAAATGATGGAAATGAAAATGGTTGGACTGTGATCCATATGAAAGTTTCCAAAACATCCTCAACATGTAGGTACCTTCATAGGGATTTGGGGATCTTCTGGAAATCAGCTTCAGGTATCATATGCCTCAATTGAAGGGATTCTTACCCTAGATTTGTAAGTGGGGTTGAAGGTTCCCTCATCAATTAATTGGTCATAAAAGAGTCTGACAGGTTGTTGGTGACACGATGCTTCCCAGGATATCACCTCTGAAGACATGGTACATACACATGTTCTAGTTTTTGAGAGTCACTTAGGTTCCTTCCATGCACATTGTGACCGGTGCCATAGGAATGAACCCCATGATGCTTGTTTTCCCTCGTGCCCTAGAAAAAATATTCCTATCAGGGCATATCTTTAGCATGGGGGGAGATCCTTGCGGGTTGGTGGTAGTGTAGAGAGGACATACGCTCTGGTATTATTCATCATAGGATGACCCATAATGGTTTCAGTGGAATCGATGATTTGAGAGTAAACTTGGCCAACTTGAGAGGCAATTGGGGTCTCGATCCCAATAAGGCGAAGACGGATCCCTACTCAACATTTATGAGAATGTGATCGGATATGCTGGAAGTAGTGAGGGATATTTTAGATGTAGAAGATGTCTCCTTCCAAGAGATGTTATGTCCTTTACCTAGAATTGGATTTGGGTGTGATGGATCAGGGAAAACAAATCTGGGATGGTGTTAACATGCTCGTTGACCTATGGGATCATTTAGTGTTGGCACTAACATGGCTAGGTGGGATCCCACTTGGGTGGATCCTAGGTGGTGAAAATTGTAGGTATGAATGAAACATCCCCTAACTCATAATAAGGTAGTTATCTATTATAATTCTTTAGGGAGAGGATCCTAAAGTGTTTTTTCATTGGAATGGGGTGTGGTTGTCCCTTGCACGACCCTTAGGGGCGATGGTGTTGGTAAGGTGTCGATGATTCAGGATCCTAGCAGGACATATCCATGGTGGGAATGACTCATTCTTATTTATATCAATGAACAAGGGTATTGATTTCCCTCCTTTATATGAGCGTAAAGTTTGATATGGGACATGGGAACCCAATATATGAATACGCGATGACTGTTATGGTAGGGACCAGATTGTCTCAACAACATTCCTCCTACCTCCATACCCACTAGTGTTAGGTTACTGATCTCTTATAGCTTGAGCCTTGTAAGGAATATGGATTTAACGGTAAGCATAGATCTTGTGAAAGAAATTAATAATTACCCAACATCATATATTATTTATTAATTAGAGAAAGGATCAACATTTATGATTTTGCAGACTGAGGATTCTTAATTTTATCACCCCAAGTCCCAAGAGACTCTCATGTTGGGCCCACCATTTATTTGGTGGGACTTTTCAACGAATATCTGAATCTGATGACATATAAATATAATGTTTCCCCAAATTTATTATTTCTCATAGTTGAAGAATAATAGATTCACATTAGTTTTACTATTTTAATTTTCAACATTTTCAATTGGGGTCATGATTTGGGATGATAAAACGATTTTTATTTTTCCCTGCATTCCCACTTTCAAAATGTGGGCGGATTCCATCAGCATAATTGGTGATTTTGGGTCCTTGATTAAAATGGGATGATGAGATGTCGGTTCCTAATTCCATGTATTCCTCCTTGGATCCCATCTCCTAGTTTGAGTCTCCCTAAAATATTTAATTCATGTTTGTGAAACTCATTACCAACATCATCTTGAAGTGGATACTGGTTAATTACACTTATTTTTTCTTGACAGGGTAGAAACCTTCGATTAAAGGATATAATAAAATTGTAAATTTATAGGCATGTTTGTACATTGGGTATGTTGGGAATCTTTAAAGTCTTACCATTTTAAAGTCGGAGTCATCTCATGTTAGAGGCATCTTAGGCATAGAACCCAAGTAATCTCATGTCGTCCACATGGTAATTAATTCTTGGAGAATAAGTAATCTGAGGTTTTTGAGTCTATTCATCCCATGTTTATTGTATGGGGTAGATATTTTTTGTGGGAAACAAGTTTAACATATTGTGGGGACATGTTGGTGGTTAAGTGTTTCCTTGTGGGGGAAGATTTCACACTTGAGGGTTTTGTTAAGTGTGTCCCCAAGGGGGGAATATTTTACACTTTAGGATTTGGTTAAGTTTGTCCCTAGGGGGGGGAGATTTCAAACTTGGGATTTGGTTAAGTGTGTCCCTAGAGGGGAAGTTTTCACACTTTTTATTTTGTGGTGATGGAAAGTTTACCCCCCCCCCCAGGTGGAGATGATCACACTTAGGGATTTTATGGTGATGTTGGGGTGTTGGGATTGAACCTCAAGGAGTTTACCAATATGTGTTGGTATGTTGAGACTGAACCTCATGGAGGTGTCCTATGTACCCTATTTAGGAGTTAGGTATCAAAACCCACATAGTTTGATGCTGCAATTTAAGGTTGTGTGACAGGACCAGTCCATGATGTTTAACCTCATGTGGTAAGGATGTTCATGTCATGGAAGGAGTGTCAATGAGAGATGGTGTGGGGCTTACACATGGAAGCATCTGGGGTGCTACTATGTGAAGTGATGATGTGGTTGGGGATTACACATGGATGATTCTTGGGTTTTGGGGTTTCATCCCAAGTAGAATGATTATAGTGTTGGGCTTATGCATGGGAGTTTCCCGGTGTAGTAGTTTCATCCCATGATGGGGATGGAGGTGGCATCTCATGATGATCACACATGAGGTATCCTATGTTTATGACATAAGGTTAGAGGTGTAATATCACCCCATACCAATCACACACGACACATCCTAAATTTATTGCACAGGGTAAGGATATAGTTTAACGTCATGTGATAAGGACATTGTCATGTAGTTTAATGTCATGTGATTAGGATGATGGGCTATGCAGTTTCACTTCATTCAACTAAAACATTGTCAACATCTACATCTAGAGGGATAATTTTGAAGTAGGATAGGAAGATCTAACATAAGGACTATCTACTAGGAAAGTTTAACAGTTTACTGCGATGATTCCACCATCAAGACTTATGTGTCTACTATGCATGTGCCTCTGGGTGGGGCATGGCGTAAACACTACCATGGAGGAGTGAAAGTCATGGGTACTGGGATTAAGGTGCCTATACTTAAGAGAAAAATGTATTAGGGTGCCACTTCTTAGGATAAAAAGGTAATATAATGGTCTATACCATTCTTGATGAAAATGGGGTATAGACAAGGGTTAATGATACTAGTTGCATGGGAGTTTGGAGTGTGGATGAACCGGCTCAAATGGGTACAAGGAACCCAAACACTCAACTTGTGTTCCATAGTGTTTTGTGTAACGAGGAATTGGGTCAGGGACCTGAAGGTTATTATACACAAATTTACAATTACACATGCAGGTAGGTTTGCGCGAACTGTATGTTCTAGAAAAATACCCATGCATAGATTTTGGAGGCATATATACATGCAAATTTCGAGGTATCACACAACTTAGAGTTGTGTGAAGGTGGATTCTCTTACATGAACCCGATCAGAATTCAGGTTGTTTTTCAAGAAACTCTCAAACATGGTCCTAGACTCATTTGGGACCATGGGAGGTTAGTCACACGGGGTCTCTACATTTGAGAATCCATGATGTGCAGAGTTGTGTGATGTCGCAGAACAATGGGTTACGTGAGCAATAGCTAACTCTTTCACTTTTGGAGATCCTCTTGAGAGTGAGGGGTGAGGTTATATTTATAACCAAAATGGGTGGCAATATGCATTAAACCCCTACTATGTCATGAAACTGAGTTATGATCTTTACATGACTTTTTTGTAGGGATGTGACCATGAAAGTGGATGGTTTAACATCACCTTTCTCATGAAAATGGATTTGTGCACCATCGATGAGATTACTGGTGAATGTATTATGTTTTTTGAAAGTGACATTTTCAATGTTATAGGGATCTTGTAGCACTGCATAACTTTTACCTTTAGTATCTCCTTTCATGTGTAAGTGGGTTAAACACAATATATGAATTTTTTGTGCAAGTAATTAAGGTTGTTCTCTTCTATTCTCTTAGTTTTGTAATGGCCCTTTGGTCTTACCTGGACCATTTCTTTAGGGAAAACTAAACTTTCAGGGATCGAGATATGCTTTCAGTTCCAAAAATAGCATAATATTTTTCAATATAAATACAATGAAATTATTTAAAACTTATTTAACATGATCCTAAAATTCCATCATTATTCTAGAACTACATTGGATAACATAGGGAAGTATATAATAAAGGGGTGAGCTATAAATCCTAATAAAAAAATAAATAATGAATAGCATAATGTAAAGTAGTATATGTTAACCAAGATAAATATCCGTATTGAAGTTTACAGGCATAGTGGAAGCACCGAGTAGGTCGATAAAAGAAAGTATCAACCTTATGAATTATTCACAATATTTTCAGTGATATGAACTCCCTGAAAAACAAAATATTTCTTTCAAATATTGATGTAAGGAAACTTTAAACCCAGAGAGAGGATCTTTCAAATTAAATTTATAATAAATTCATTCAGATATGGAAGAATAGGTAACCTTGGATTTGGTTCTTTCATCGATGTAGATGTTGATCATCTAAAAAACATTATCTATATTATAAGTTTTTTTAACCCCTAGGTACATCTATGTCAGATCCACTTCCATTTGTTTGTATCCATACATGGAACTTGTATGGATACAAACAATGGGTCTTGTTGCACTCCTGGTTTGACACTCCCGAGGGATATGCTTAAGATGATCCATATTTTCTTTATAAACTACTAAAATACCTAAGAAAAGAAAAATCAAATCAATGTATTTATCAATGATAAAATGATAATTATGATGTTATAGAATGAAATGTAAAAAGACAAAATCATTAAAGAATGAAACTTATTATTAGTAATTGAATTATTTTTAGTAAATTTTTTAAAGATGTTATTTATTAAGTAGTTTAATTAGTTATATATAATTTATAAATAATAATTATTATTAGTAATGATTAATTATAGATTAATTGATGATAACATAAGATTAAAAATGAATAAATATGATTAGTTAATTATAATTAAATAATTAATATAATATGATTAATGATTAAAGAAAAAATAATTAAATAATAACTTAATAATGATTAACTAGTGATTAAATAATGAATGATTAGTTAAAAACTGTACTAAGAAAATTAGTTGATAAAATGAAAATTATGATTATATAAAATTAAATGGAGAAGAAAATGTTTTAAAATGTTAGTATCCTAAATATTATATAGTTTATAAATAATAGTTATTATTAGAAATGATTAATTATAGAATAATTAATAAATAACATTGGATTAAAAAATGAATCCATATAATGACCAGCATATTTTAGGGTATAAAAAGGCATCCTAAAATTACATTCTAATAAATATTATATGGTCAACCATCATTGTTAATATTTTTTACACTATCACAATTTTTATTAAATAAACATTTTTGACATAGAGAGTCATGTTTGCATGTGTGTACTACATTGAGGAGGTTATTCAAACTGAGCAAGGAGATTCTTACAGTACACAACCAATAACAGTGGTTAGTACAGCTAATTGTGTAACCCTAAGTGACCTTCAAGAGAGAATTTGAGGTTCATTAAATCTAAGACCCGATCAAGAGATCAAGTATATGAGCTATATACATTTTTAATTCCCAGCAACATTGTATCATCTAGCATGTCCATTGGTTGCTGATGTGCAGCGGGTCCAAGAAATGAATTTATTTTCTCAATGGTCAGATGGTACCATGATGGAGTTATATGTTGATGTTTCTATTGTACAACAACAATGTCCAGTTTTATGAAGATGTAGACTTACAAGAGTGGTTGAATACATTCCACCCCATAAAATTGAGCTAATTCCAAATGATGCAAAAGATAACAACCAAGATGATCTCCTGGATATACATGTCAATCCAACTTCCAATGAGGAGTTTCATAATTACAGATTAGATGGTGACAATAGTACTGGTGAGGAGGGACCAACGGAAGTTAGGGAGTAGGTTTCGAGAAATGCATTAGTTGTACAACAAACTCGACCTACAATAAATCATCCACTACTCCGTACATCTTGGTCAGAAGTAATGAAACGTATGCCTGAATTCAACAATAATGTTCTCACCCCAGCAATTGAGTTCCCTAAAGTTGTACCATATAGGTTTAGTGAGCTGGATAAAACCTTATATGTTGGAAGGAATTTTTCAAGTAAAGATGCATTAAAAATCACGCTAAATATATTTCACAATGAGAGGCATTGTAGCTATATATTTCAAAAATCATTCCATAGTAAATATGTAATATATTTTGATAATTATGGGGATGATTGTAGATATCGCTTGAGGGTGATTTCAAACATTTCATTTGGAGGTTAGAGAATCTCGAGGATTGAGGAAGCTCATACTTGCATTAAGCCAAGCTTGACACAAGATCATACCTCATTAGATGCATAATTTGTGTCATCCATTATTGTTGAGATGATTAGGACATGCCAGGATGTTTTGATAGCTCTTGTTCAAGATAGGATACAACAGACATTTGGTTATAATATTTCCTATAATAAGGCATGGATGGAAAAACAGAAGGCAATTGTGATGTCCTATGGTGATTGGGATGACTCATATCGGGTGTTGTCGTAATTTCTATCCATACTAAGGAATCATAACCAAGTTGTCTTCCATCTTGATACAAATGAACATGTGTCTCAAAATAAAAGACTAGATCAATCACGTGTTCAATTTCATTGGTTGTTCTAGGCATTCATCCCCTGTATCTCTACATTTCATTTCAGCAAATAGTTCATTCAGATTGATGGAACGTTTCTATATAGAAAATACAAGGGTGTATTATTGATTTTGGAAACCCAAGATGGAAACCATTCACCTCTTCCACATTTATTTTCCATTGTAGATAAAGAGAACTATAAATCATGGAGTTGGTTTCTGGCATGTATCAACAACCATTTCACCAACATTCAGGGTGTTTGTTTGATATTTTATCACCATAGGGAAATTAATGAGGCAATCAATGTGGATCTTGATACATGGAGATGAACATCATCAATTCTGCATTAGACACATTTCTATAAATATGCATAAAAATTCCACAACTAACTGATGAAGAAAGAAATCATGAGGCTTGGTACGCATTGTATTTGTTTTTTTTTGCTATTTCAACGTAAAGATAAAATCAAATTATGTGAAATATCATCTATTCTGTGTAGAATACGAGTCAGATCAACAGTGGTTTGAAGAAAATTTTGAAAAAATCCTCCAGGATAATCAATAATTTTATGATTATATGATGCAAATTCCAAAAGAAAAATGGACATTGGCATATGACAGGGGAAAGAGGTACGGCCACATGACCAAAAACATTGTGGAGTGCATAAATGATGTCTTCAAAGGGCTTCTCAAGCTACCTATAACTTCACTAGTTCAGGATATATTATATCGATGTGTGAAGTACTTTGTTGATAGACAAAAACTAGCATCAGATGTAATACACCAGGGGCTATGGTATGGAAGACACTTTCAATGAGAGATCGAAAAGAATATTGAAGAATATTTTAGTTATCATTTCTGAATTTTTCGATGCGAAGACTCTCGATTTAAATTTCAAGAGCATTCATACCCCATCACAAATTGCATTAGTGAAAAAACGGTGGTATTACTGGAAATAAGGCAATGTCAATGTGGACACTTTCAGGCCTTACGGTTTCCATGCACACATGACATTGTAGCGTGTGCCTCTATGAACATATCATGGGAAGCATATTTTGATCCAGTGTACTGGATGGACACCATTACTAACTCTTATGATGCACCATGGACGCCTATTGGGGAGTTTTGTTATTTCCTAATTCCCGAAGGCCAAACAATAGTGATACCTATCATCAATCATTTGTGTCCTTGTAGGAGACTGAAATCTAGTAGAATGCGTAATGAGATGAACTGGCCTCATGAACAAGGGAAGAGTTTGAGATGCACCATATGTCATTAAGAATGTCATAACCAAAAATGATACCCTAACATTGTTGGGTTGAGTTCACACTCTCAGCCACATTGATGTATTTTCTTCATTGGGACATTATCATATTGTAAATTATATGTTGTTATCTCTTCTTTGTTTTAGGGTATTCTAAACCCAAAATCAGAACACTAAACCCAAAAACATCTTTCCTAAACCTTAATATCAAAATTCTAAACCCTAAAACATAAAACCTAAACCCTAAACCAAAATTAATAAACCTAAACACTACAACCTTACCAAAAATCAAAAAACCTAAACCCAAAACTCAATATCTGAAAACCTAATATCTAAATCCTAAAACCTAAAAGATGAATTGTAAACCCAAAAACATATTTCCTTTACCATGGTTTTTTATAACATTATGTGTTTAATTTTTTAATAAACTTTTATATAATGAAATAATTGTATCATAATGATTAGAATAATTTATTCAATATAGATAAGTAGATAAATTCCTAAAACATCATTAGTAATTCATGTGGTTTATATTAATCCAATACATAAGTTGTTAATCATAAAACTCCTCCAAAATATGTATAACCAAATTCATGAACCAAAAATGTAGAAATATTGTCTCTATGATTCTAAAAATTAGTATAGCATTAATCAAAAAATGTATATCTTAGTGACACATACCTAATATCTAAATACCCTATTAATCTTAAATCCTAAATAAAAACATGCATGCTTTCAAGAATTAACTTTCTCCTTATTCCTTAAATAAAATATTATATTAGATAATTTATTTCCTAAATACAAAAAAAATAAACTTCATCATGAATTAAGCACATATTTAGGGTAATCTTCCCCAAATCATGTGTTTTCAAAGATTTTAAATTTTTTACTAAATCACATTTCTTGTCCATTGGTACCATTCAACATATTTTCTCAAGTCCATTAAGAAACGGTATTACAATACAAACCTTATACATTTCATTATTCTTACCAAGTTAATTTCATTAATAAAATTCTTTCACAACATATTTCTTTGATCAAATTACACAAGAATAGCAATCATTCCACTTCAGAAGTATCAATAACATATTCTTTACATTAGTGTCTTGGATTATTATAAGATATATTCCCTTTATGCTTGTGGAATTAATTTTCATAGTGACTCATCTCCTTACAGCTGAAACATTACACATTGGAAAATTCATTAATTCCCATACAATCATGATCTTGGTATCCATTCTCCCCACAGTTGTAGTAAACTCCAATTCCCGTAAAGCTTGTATTAATGTTTTCACTTCCACAGTTATCATATGTGGGGAAATTCTTAAATGTTGTTTTTACCATTATCTATTTTTTTCTCTTCTTTCATCTTGTTATCTTTATTTCATTCTAAACCAAAAGACTTGGATAATTATATTTCTTTTGGTAAAAATAACTTCATTAAATAATGTGAATAAACATGGCATGTCTTGCATTATATAATTCATACCATTATGTTTAACATAACATTATATTTACATTTTACACTTACAACTCATTTCATTTGTTTATATGCAGATGGATGATACCATACTACTCACTCAGCAGTGTACCTGTATTTCCCAATTTGTGTTAGAGGGTGGTGTAGATCAATCGATCAGGGTGCATCGAGTGCACCATTTTCATCCTAGGGAGCCTCCACATGCCAGTAGACTATACTTGCACCGTGATGGATTCTATGGAATTGCCATATCAGATTTCACATTCGTAGACCATCACCTGCTTGTTGCCCTCATTGAGAGGTGGATACCATAGGCACACACATTCGACATACCTGAGGGAGAGATGACTATCACCCTCTAGGATGTAGCAGTGCTTCTCGGTCTTCCTATCTAAGGGAGACCCATTATTGGACCCCCACGTGCATCTTGGCTAGACCTTGCTCAGCGCTTGTTTGGTGTTTGACATTTTTTCCAACTGTAGGGCTACAAATAGAGCATCCATATCTATGCCTTGGTTAGAGGTGCATATTCCACATTTACTCGATGATGCTGGCAAGCAGACTGTTATGCGTTATGCTCGTGCATATATATTACGTCTCATTGGAGGGACCATGTGTACTGATCACTCGCGAATGCACATGCACATGATGTATCTACCCCTACTAGAGGAATTTGATCTGTTCGGGACGTATAGTTGGGGATCAATGTTCTCGGCATACACGTACAGAGCATAATGCAGGCTATCCCACATGGACCTCACAAGTATCAGGGGATGTGTCATCCTTATTCAGATATGGTAATGGGAGCGCTTCCCCACATTACACCATGAGCTTGCTGGTCCGTCGATCAAGATGGAGGTGTTGCAGGATGCTCTGCATGGACATTGGTATGATCAATAATTTATATTGGTTTTTGATTCTACTAGGAGTTATTGACTTTAATTTATCATTATTTTTCACTATCGATGTTGTATTTTGTAGGTGGTGTTAGAAACACAATTTCGACGTGGTTTCGAGACACCATTTGGGCGTATATCGGCTCAAGTTAGACTGTCTATTACCTGACCAGGTATGTATATACAATCTATCAATATCTAACAAAATTAATAATATCATCAATTTTGGTTTTTAGTTAGGAGCTTTTTTGACAAAGTCACATGTCATTTCAGATTGTATGGATTCCATACTAGAGTATTATGAACCAGTTTCCAGCATACTTCACTGTTGGGCTTGAGGATGCTTTGGTTGTAGTGCCCCTCATTCACTTCCATATTATTGAGTGGCAGCAGCCTGACAGAGTCATGTGATAGTTTTTCTGGGATCATTTGATTCCATTGTCATCGAGACAGACAGAGCGACTTCGTGGGATGAGGTTGACAAGGAGGTAGGATGAGGACTGGGACTGAGTACATGTCTGATTTATCGACTGCTAGCATAGACATATAGAGTTTCATATTTAGGGTGTACCTACAAATCAATTCTTTCTTTCAGATCAGGTTTAGTATGAGTCATGGTATAGATTGAAGTCTATAATATATCTTACCCGACACGGTAGAGAGATGCAGAGGATGGTAAGTCAATAAATTTCCATTAGTTTTTTTAATGAACTAAATATAATTCATTTTGAATCTCTTTCCAGGGAAATCACTCATAGCATCTTGTTTGCATGAGTGATAACGAGGAAGAGGGGGTCTTTAGCTGGGAATCAGTCCATGCTGCAGTGCTGGAGGCGAGGGAATCTTTCCATGTGCTTTCCGAGAGCATCTTCGAGCATCTAGCCTAGAGATAGGAGGTTCCTGTCCCAAAAAAACACCTTGCAGTAGCATCTTCTAGTGCTGAGGATCCATGACCACCATGACGTAGACAACATTATGTTGTACGTGAGGCCTCACCTGTTCCACAGGCAGAGGTCGTCCCTCTAGGATTCTAGCTTCATCTGATTCAGGATGTGCCTCAGGTGGCATGGGATCTGTCTTTCTATACAGGATATCCATAGTTCTCTCCATATTGGGGTCTAGATCCATCATAGCCTTGGGGTCCAGATCCATCAAATCCTTGGGGTCTAGATCCATTGTAGCCTTTGGATCCAGATCTATTGTTGTCTTGGGGTAATGCTCCATCGAAGACTTGGTTCCCTACAGTGATGATGGAGGGTCCTTCTACCACCCTAGTTGGAGAAGGATCGGGAGGGTAGTATGTGATGTAGTTGACAGCTTATCCCACTTACACACATATGGAGGATGTGGTAGTCGACATTCCAGTTCCCAAGGATCAACCCTCTCCAGGTCATCAGACTCCACTATGAACTCTATGCGGACGTCCTATTCGCAGACCACCATGTGGGTGGAATCTCCTCACCATAGGCATAGACATTGATTGTACATGTTCATTTATAAGTTTTATGTACAATGAAATGAATACAATATTATTACTATCAGACCTTCTTATATGTTTATCCAGTGTTTTAGTTTTCATTAATATTTTAGGCACAGTTTATATTTGACAGATTTCAAAGTCGACTACTTGAAACAGAGGACTAATTATTAAATTTCAATTAGATAACTTTAAAAGCATATAAAATATACAGTATAGAAAAATGTAAATAAAATTTAAAATATATAATAAACATATATTTTTTTAATAAAGAGTTTCATAAATAAAATAAATAAATGAAAATGAAAGGAATGTAAGAAAAGTAACACAGAAGTGAGAGCGAAAAGAATGAATGTCGAGGAGGATGTTAATCCACCTACTTGAATTTGAAATCTTATAAAATATAAACTATAACAACCATCAAAATAAAAATTAAAAAATCAACATCTTGTTATATTTTTAATCAATGTTTAAAATTTTACTCATATCGGTCTTATAGTTTATATTTTATAGGCTAGAAAAGTCACGTACTTGAAATATTTTTAAGTTTCAAGTAGGTGGATTATAAAGCTTATAAATTATTTTTCATAAAACTTTTTAAGAAATCATTTTTATTTTTGACTAATTGTTATATGTTTAATCAATGTTTAAAATTTCATTCATATCGATCTTATAGTTTATATTTTATAGGCTATTAAAGTCACGTACTTGAAACATTTTTAAGTTTCAAGTGGGTGGATTAGAAAGCTTATAAATTATTTTTTATCAACATTTTTTAAGAAATTATTTTTATTTTTTACTACTTGTTATATTTTTAATCAATTTTTAAAATTTCATTCATATTGATCACATATTTTATATTTTATAGGCTAGCAAAGTCATGTACTTGAAACATTTTTAAGTTTCAAGTAGGTGGATTAGAAAGGTTATAAATTATTTTTCGCCAACATTTTTTAAGAAATTAATTTTATTTTCGACTAATTTTTATATGTTTAATCAATGTTTAAAATTTCATTCATATCGGTCTTATATTTTATATTTTATAATCTATCAAAATAAAATACTTGAAACATTTTTAAGTTTCAATTTGGTGGACTAGAAAGCCTATAAATTATTTTTCACTGATATTTTTTAAGAAATTATTTTTATTTTTGAGTACTTGTTATAAGTTTAATAAATGTTTTAAATTTCATTCATATCGGTCTTATAGTTTATATTTTATAGGCTATAAAATTCAGGAACTAGAAACATTTTTAAGTTTTAAGTAGGTGGATTAGAAATCTTAAAAAATATTTTTCATCAACATTTTTTAAAGATTATTTTTATTTTTGAATACTTGTTATATTTTTAATCAATTTTTAAAATTTCATTCATATTGGTCTTATAGTTTATATTTTATAGGCTAGCAAAGTCACGTACTTGAAACATTTTTAAGTTTCAATTGGGTGGATTAGAAAGCTTATAAATTATTTTTCAGCAACATTTTTTAAGAAATTATTTTTATTTTCAACTACTTGTTATATTTTTAATAAATTTTTAAAATTTCATTCATATAAATATTATTGTTTATATTTTATAGGCTATCAAAGTCACGTACTTGAAAAAAATTTATGTTTCAAGTAGGTGGATTAGAAATCTCATAAATTATTTTTCGCCAGCATTTCTTAAGAAATTATTTCTATTTTCAACTAATTCTTATATTTTTAATCAATGTTTAAAATTTCATTCATATTGGTCTTATAGTTTATATTTTATAAGCTATCAAAGTCACGTACTTGAAACATTTTTAAGTTTCAAGTAGGTGGATTAGAAAGCCTATAAATTATTTTCCACTGAATTTTTTTAAGAAATTATTTTTATTTTTGAGTACTTGTTATATGTTTAATCAATGATTAAAATGTCATTCATATCGGTCTTATAGTTTATATTTTATAGGCTAGCAAAGTCAAGAACTTGAAACATTTTTAAGTTTCAAGTAGGTGGATTAGAAATATTATAAATTATTTTTCATCAACATTTTTTAAGAAATTTTTTTTATTTTTGACTAATTGTCATATTTTTAATCAGTTTTTGAAATTCAATTCATATAGGTCTTATAGTTTATATTTTATAGGCTAGAAAAGTCATGTACTTGAAACATTTTTAATTTTCAAGTTGGAGGATTATAAAGGTTATAAATTATTTTTCATCAATATTTTTTAAGAAATTATTTTTATTTTATACTAATTTTTATATGTTTAATAAATTTTCAAAATTTCATTCATATCAATCTTATAGTTTATATTTTATAGGCTAGAAAAGTCACGTACTTGAAACATTTTTAAGTTTCAAGTAGGTGGATTAGAAAGCTTATAAATTATTTTTCACCAACTTTTTTTAAGAAATTATTTTTATTTTCAAGTACTTGATATATGTTTAATAAATGTTTAAAATTTCATTCATATAAGACTTATAGTTTATATTTTATAGGCTAGAAAATTCACGAACTTGAAACATTTTTAAGTTTCACGTAGGCGGATTAGAAGGATTATAAATTTTTTTTCACCAACATTTTTTAAGAAATTATTTTTATTTTCGACTACTTATTATATTTTTAATTAATTTTTAAAATTTAATTCATATCAATATTATATTTTATATTTTATAGGCTAGAAAAGTCACGAACTTGAAACATTTTTAATTTTCAAGTAGGTGGATTATAAAGGTTATAAATTATTTTTCATCAATATTTTTTAAGAAATTATTTTTATTTTATACTACTTGTTATATATTTAATAAATGTTTTAATTTTCATTCATATCAATATTATAGTTTATATTTTATAGGATAAAAAATTAACTTACTTGAAACATTTTTAATTTTCAAGTAGGTGGATTAGAAAGCTTATAAATTATTTTTCACCAACATTTTTTAAGAAATTATTTTTATTTTAGACTACTTGATATATGTTTAATCAATGTTTAAAATTTCATTCATATTGGTCTTATAGTTTATATTTTATAGGCTGGAAAATTAATGTACTTAAAACATTTTTAAGTTTCAAGTAAGTGGATTAGAAAGCTTATAAATTATTTTTCACCAACATTTTTTAAGAAATTATTTTTATTTTAGACTACTTGTTATATGTTTAATTAATTTTTAAAATTTCATTCATATCAATCTTATAGTTTATATTTTATAGGCTAGAAAAGTAATGAACTTGAAACATTTTTAAGTTTCAAGTGGGTGGATTAGAAAGATTATATATTATTTTTCATCAACATTTTCTAAGAAATTCTTTTTATTTTCAACTACTTTTTATATGTTTAATCAATATTTAAAATTTCATTTATATCAATCTTATAGTTTATATTTTATAGGTTTGAAAAGTAACGTACTTGAATAAAACATAAATTATATTGAAACATTTTGTTTTATTTATATATATATATAACCAAATAATAACAAAACATTAAAATTTTAAATATATAAAAAAAATATTAAAATAAAAACAATATTGTTTTAGGGTAAAGGCGTCATCACCGATGCCACCTTTGAGGTGTATTTTTTAAAAAACAAAAACATGTTCTGTTTTAAATAAAAATCAGAAACTTATTAAAAAACTCTCTAGATTACACTCATTGTTCTATAAAGATCCAAGTTTAGAATCCCTCTTGTGGTAATCCACACGTACTCCATTGATCTCAAAGAAATGAAAATTGATTTCTAGGTTCTAGCATAGATAATTAATTATCTTTCATTATTTCTATTGATCGTTCATCATTGATTATTGAAGGAATATCTCTTGTGTTTTTTTCTTGAGATGGAGGGCGAATAAGGAATTCAAGAGAGAAAGCAATTTTGTTCAACAATTCTATATTTCTCAATTAACCATATAGAATAGACATAAAAATCTATTTATAGAGTTAGGTATTAGGTTAAAAAAATATTAGTTAATTATATTCTATCTCTTGAATAATATAATAACCTTTATTAAACTACATTCATTAAAATATTATTATTATTATTATTTTATGGCATGTGTGCTAATTTTCACAAAAGAAAAATATTCTTTTACTGGATTAAAAATTAATATTTATCACCGAACATAGTATTGGTCCATTATAACTCCTAGGAATTTATTGAATACCTAAATAAATATATAATTATATATTTTATTCATCAACAAAAGTGAATAAAATTATTCCTCAGTATTTAATTTAATTCAAATAGAATTTAATCATGATAAATAGAAATTCTTAGTGAGTGACCATTTAGTATTTTTTTCTAATTGGCATTAGGAGGGCTTACCTAAAGTCCAAGATTAATATCTAGAAATTGGAAAAAGAACCTAAGAGAATGAACGTAATGTTGCAACCTCAAAAACCACATATGAACACTCACTGTGTAATATAATCCATTTTTCATAATATCTCATCATGAAAGTTACACATATATGCTTGATGCATATTTCTTTGACTATATGAGATAAACAAGTCATTACACCATGGACATGGAATTTAATGTTATGGTTATATTCCAATATAAATTCCTAGATTTTAGTTTCCATAAAGATGGATGGGGAAATCCTTCAAGAAACTATTCATTAATATCACATGACTTGTGACGCTCCTAATGTATCCAACATCGCAATGAAATATTATCATCATGGTTTATGAAATACATCTAAGTTTATTATTTGTAAAATGTATTAATAATAATGATAATTTCTAAGAAACATTACACACATTTTCATATAGTAATATCTAATGACATCAAAACATGCAGAATTCATACCGGAAAGCCTGTTCTCATAATCTCCTATCTTGGAGAATAGAAAGTGTAAACTTCCTGAGAGTATTTCTCATCCACTAATGAGAAATATCACCTGAAAATCAAGTTATATGTGTCCCAATACAGAATGTTATTTTACCGTAGAACCATATTTAATAATATCATCACCTCACTTCAAGATTCTCATCATAGTAGGGAACTACTATAACCTTTACAATATGACAGATATTATAGGACATTATTACATCAAATTCATGTTACAAAATGAATAATATTTACTAATTTGTTTTATTAATATTAAATACATCCAATATAAATGTGATTAAAGTATAAACAATTTTTTTTAGGAAAATAACTCCAAAAAACTCCCACTTGGACTAGAGACAACTACCTACCACTTTCAGTCTGCTAAACCTCACATGATAATCATGTTTCATATGAGTTAAGGATTTATTCAAGGGTTATGATTATCCACTGAAATAAGATAATATTAATTGTTTATATTATAATATTCATGTTCTTTATTATTCAAAAACATCATTTTTAGTACATTTTACACTTTGAACATTATTTCATATTATAATTGTAATTCCTTCTTAAAATACACTATTACATGGTATATTTTTTAACACCATATAAAATACGCAATGATCATGATTTTAATTTCATATTTTATTTTCAGGTCTCTCATACTATATGGAATAATTCATGATTTTGGGGCACTTGAATATTCTCATTAGAAGACCAACAAAGTTGGCCTTGAATCAACAACAGTCTGGGAAAAGTAAAGTGGACAACCGCCCAATAAAGAGACTATAGTGGCCACAATACAATCCAAATATCTCTGAAACTTTAACTGAATATAAATGAAATCATATGAAATATTTCATCAAATGGTGGAAAAATCTAATTCGGATGTTTGAATAGAGTTACAGGTGGCCCAATTTGGAGATAAAATTCTAGGCCAGATTCTATGGCCTAGAAAAACATCCCACCATTTTACACATATCTTGTAAACCATAAAATACTTTGGTCTGACACTTTACTGATGGTTATTGGAAATACTTATCTCTATTTTATTCTCCTATGTACCACTCTAATTCGGCCATCTAGAATCTCATTTAGTCGCTTCTGTTCGATGGATGCAAGTTGGCTGCCACCTCGGGTCAAGAGTGGAAAAGTCTAAGTTCCACAAGCTTTCCACCACCCTCATCCTACCATACTCAAGTGGGATGACTTTAACTATTTTATTCTCTACCCAAGTCTCCCAAAATGACTATTTAAGGAAGTGGTGTTAGGGTATTTATTCATCTTTTATTCTTTCTTTCATTATAGTGTTATGCTACCACTTTTCCTTTGTAATGTTCTTTATTTGTAAGTTGTTAAAATCACCTTAGATTTCAATAAACATTATTAATATTATCTTATTTTGTTATTATTATTATCACAGTGATACTATTTATTTATGGTGTGAATTTATTCATACCAAACCTTGTGAAATTATTCACACAACGGTGGAGCGATTGTTTTCTTTTAACAGTTTTTTTACTTCTTTAATTCCTCCCTCATGAGTCTACTTCCCGCTTCCATTGAAACCATAGAATAAATGGAAGGATAACCCACTTATGGGTTGATCCAAGGAATTAGAATGGGGTGGGATTGGATGTTATTTGTCACCCCATTAATTTCTAATCACTTATTTTAATTGATATTTTTATTTTATTATTTTAAAACTTCTTTGTCCTTTTTGAATTTTAAGGCCACATACTTCAAGTGATAATATGAACTTTTACCTTGGATTGCTCATAAATTTGATCCTCCACGTGTATAGGTTATTATTATTATGGTTTTTTGGTATAAAACCAGTATTTGATTAAATTTTTTTATCTTCTTGAATAAACCCATCTCGAATATAAGAAATTGAAATCGTTAAAAAAGAATTTCGTCCAATCCACCCCTTGTAATAACCTAAGATCAACCCTTCTCATAATTTTATTTCACTTATGTCTTGTAATGTTCACTTAAACCTATCTAAATTCAACCCAAATTAGGACACTTAATATCCAAAATCAGTCCATATAATGTGTGTGTCTATAGGTTTCTTCTTAGGTCTTTGAGGAATCGACAACCCAAGCTACTCAACATTTGACTGCTTAACCCTAAAAACTTGGGTAGATTTGGGCGAGACCAAATTTTGGAACCATTTCCGGGGACCCAAGTAAGTAATCTCAACACCCATTATATTCTCCCTCATTTCTTCTATTGTCATCCAAATTCTCTTATCTTTTCTCTTTCTCGTTTTTTTTCTTTTGGCTCATGTCCGCCTACACTCATGACCAATCAAACCATCTAGTTATGGTGGATAGTCTTGGGGTTGGGGAGTCAAGTACACAAAGGGAACTCTTTCCATTAGATACTAATATTTATAATACTCTAGAGTCAAAAATTGATCCCATTTCAATGGAAGTTCTTCAAAGAAACCAACTCATAAACCCAGGTGGGAACCAAAATGGAAATCCAAATGAGGCAGCCCTAAACTTGGGGAATGAAATCGATCAAACCATGAATGAATACCTCACACATTCCTGGACCAATTCCCCCTAATGAATTGTAAAAAATTACCTAGGATATTCCAACAACATCTTTAAACCTAATGTCCTAAACCACCTTCCCTCATTCTATGGAATGGAGTCCGAGATGCCCTACCTTCACGTTAAGGAGTTCGATGACATTGTAGAAACCATGTGTCCCACAAATAAACTAGAATCAGCTAAGATGAGGATATTTCCTTTTTATTTAAATTATTGAGCCTAAAATTGGATAAAAATTTTGAGACCATAATCCATCAACTCTTGGGACCAATTACAAAGATAATTCTACAAAAAATACTCCCCCCACCACAAAACAATTTCACTTAATAAGAGCATCCAAAACATTTTTGAAAAAGAGGGAGAGTCATTCTAAGAAACATGGGAGTGGTTCAAATACACCCTAAACATGGTTAGACACCATGGTTTTTCTATTCCTGAACAAGTGATAATTTTCTATGAAGGGTTGGGCCTGGGGAACAAATAATCCATTGACATGATGTGTAATGGAACCTTTAAAAACAAAGCCCCAAATGCTTACGAGTATCTAGAAAACCTTTCTGAACAAAATAAAACATGGGGAACATCACCTTACTATGAGAAGACACCCAAATCTGTTAGAATTAACACACTTAGGGAGGAGGAAAGACTTAGGGATAAACTCCCAACACTCACTAAGAATTTCAAAGAGATAGACCTTAGGAAAATCCATGAAATCCAAACTATATACCCTATTTTCACAATTTGTGACAAAAATGACCACAAAACAGACAACTGCCCAACCATTACATCCATAAAGGATGTTATTATAGGAGGACCACCTACTGAAGTAAATTCCCTAAACTTTAAAAATTCTCAATACCAAAACACATTCAACCCAAAGTATAATGACCACCCAGGATTCCGCTGGAAAGACAACCAACAAGCTAATCATCCACAAGGACCAAACCCCTACCCTACACAAAATTTCCAAAACCATAACCAATTCCAACCACAACAAGTCTAATAAAAATATCCTCCTATCCAATACTAGAAACCCATCCAATAACCAAAGTAACCTCCTAGGATAAACCAACCAACACAAGCCCCCACCCAATCTGTCCCTCTTCCAATCCTTGAACAATTGTGTAAACAAATGGACAAAATGAACTCAGAATTATCTTCCCTTAAACAAGAACTCCAAACCATCAAAACTGAGAAGTCACCCATGCCTACTCAGGTGGTACCATCCTCAACTTTAAAGGTAGAGTCAAGTTGCACTCAAACAACTCATGAACAACTAAAGGCCATAAAAATTTTAAGAAGTGGGAAATCAATTAAGAAACCTGAACAAATAAGTCAGAAACTATATGAAGCTTCAAAATATAATGAAAATTAAAATGAAAAGCATGATCAAACTGTGGAAAATGATGACAATGCGAAAGAAACAACCCTTAAACAAACAAACCCACAACATGCACCATTTCCTCAACACATGAGGGGGAAAACCAAGCCTGAATTGAATGAAATGTTGAGGGAAATATTCTCACAAGTCAAGCTGAACATTCCACTCCTTGATTCCTTTCAAACAATTCCTTCACACTCCAAATACCTTAAAGACCTATGCACATTTAAAAGGAAATTATCACATAAGAACCAAGTCCTTCTAGCAGCAAATGTTAGCACAATAATCCAAGGAACCCTTCCACCAAATATGAAAGACCCAAGATGACCTTACATCAATGTTGAACTAGGAGAGAACAAAGTTTTCAAAGCCTTGTGTAAACTAAGTTCCAGTGTCAATCTCATTACCTATGTTGTGTTCTACCAGTTAGGATTAGAATATCTCTAACACACATCTATCACAATTCAACTTGCTGATCCTAGCATAAGGGTTCCAAATGGGATTTTAAAGGATGTTCGGGTAAAAGTAGAAAACTTCATCTACCCCGATGACTTCATTCTCCATGACTACAATCCAAATTTAGGCAATAAGGAACAAACCCCAATCATCCTTGTTCATCCCTTCCTTGCAACAATCAAATCTATTATCCGAGTCCGAAATGGGAACATGACCATCACATTTAGAAACATGAGTCTAGACTTGAACATATATAATGCAAGCTCACAAATAGGGGATGATGAGGATATTCATGAAGTAAACAAGATAGGAAGTGTTGATAATGAATCCATAGAACATCAAGGAATATTTGAGGAATGTTCAAGTCATGACGAGATTAATTTACTTTATTCACATGAATAAATTTTATCTCCTTAGATAGAATCACTTTCAAATTGCTCCTCTGATAAAATCATAAGACAAACAATTAGTGAAATATTTTAGGGAAGCAAATTCATGGAGAACACTCCAACTCCCTAACCTAACATTGATCAAACCAATATAGTAGCTGAAACTTCTACATGTGGGGAATCTATCCTTTCTGAAAATCAAAAAAAAATTGTTTTTGATCTAATGTCCCAATATTCTGCTGAAATTTTAAACCAACCAGATATTGAATTGAAAGAACATCCTTCTGCACATAAGTATGAATTCCTAGGAGAAAATGGAACACATCCTATTGTCATTTATTCTTCTCTTAAATTCTATCATGGGAGGATGATTCTAAATATCCTTAGGAAACACAAGAAATCCATTGGATGGACCTTGTATGATATTCCTGGGATTAGACCACTTATCGAGACTCATAGGATTGTTCTAGAATTTGATTCAAAGATATGTTTTCAACCTCAGTGGAGACTCAATCCTAATATCATTGAAGTAGTGAGAAAAGAACTTCTGAAATTGTTAAAATCCAGTATCATTTATCCCATTGTTGAGATTGAGTGGGTAAGCCCAATTCAAGTTGTCCCAAAGAAGACCAGAATCACAGTGATAACCAATAAGGATGGTGAGATTTGTCCAACTAGGTTGAGTAGTGGATGGAGAGTCTGCATCGACTACAGGAAGCTAAACTCGTTTACCAATAAGGACCATTTCCCATTATCATTCATTGACCAAGTCCTTGAGAGAGTTGTAGGTCACGCATTCTACTGTTTCTTAATTGGGTACTTGGGGTACAATAAAATTGAGTTCTCCCTATAGGATCAAGGGAAGACTACATTCACCTGTCCATTTGACACCTTTTCCTTCAAACGCATTCCCTTCAGGTTATGAAATTCCCCTTGATCCTTCTAGAGGTGCATGATGGTAATCTTCTCAGACATAGTAGGGGATTTTCTAGAGGTATTAATGGATGACTTCTCTATGTTTGGGGATACATTTGAGGTATGTCTAAGGAATTTGAAGAGAGTCTTGTCAAGATGTGAAGAAAAGAATCTAGTGCTAAACAGGAAAAATGTCATTTCATGGTTAAAAAGGGACTATTATTTGTCCATCTAGTCTCAGGTAGGGGAATTGAATTTGATAAAGACAAGGTTTACATCATTCGTAACCTTCCATCACACAAAACTGTCAAGGAAATGTGTTCTTTCTTAGGACATGTTGGTTTATATAGAAATTTCATTAAGAATTTTAGCTCTATTTCCCAACCACTTTGTTCTCTATTGGTGAAAGATGCTCCATTTTTATGGATAAAAAGTTGTGAGGAATCATTCTCTACACTCAAGTCAGCTCTTATCTCTCCGCCTATCATGCAATATCCAAATTGAAAACTTCCTTTTGATATCATGTGTGATGCTAGTGAATTCACTGTAGGAGAAGTCTTAGGACAACAGTGTGAGAAAAATCCATGTGTCATTGCTTATGAAAGAAAATATTTAAAACGTGTATAAATCAACTACACCACCACTGAGAAGGAGTTACTTGATATTGTGTTTTCCTTAGAAAAGTTTAGGTCATACATCTTAGGATCCCCAATCACTGTGTTCACTGGCCATTCTACACTAAAATAACTCTTCCAAAAACAAGATTCTAAGGCTAGATTGATTAGGTGGGTCCTTCTATTACAAGAATTTTTCCTCACAATCAAGGATAAAAAGGGTGATAAAAATGTTGTATATGATCACTTCTCTAGGATAGAATTCAAAGACAACTCAAATCACATTTCTGTGTCTGATTAATTCCCTGATGAACACCTATATTCTGTGAGTGACTACCCTTGGTATGCCGACATAGCCAGATTCTTAGTTACAGGAGTCATTAAAGAATTCTTAGGGTCTCAAGCTAGAAGGAAATTACTTTTTGATATCAAGAACTACTTGTTTTATGATCCATGCCTCAATAAGTTCTTCCCTAACCAAGTCATTAGAAAGTGTGCCCCAGAATCTGAACAAGAGTCCATCCCTAAATTCTGTCATAGTGAGGTGTGTGGAGGTCACTTTTCCTCTAAGAAAACTTCTTCTAAAGTTCTTCAGTCTGGTCTTTTATAGCCCACCCTATCAAGGGAATCCTATACATTTTTTCAAAGATTTCCTAGGTGTCAACAAGTAGGGTCTATCACAAAAAGGAATCAAATTCCCCTCACTCCCATCTTAGTGATTGAAATCTTTGATTATTGGGGAATCGATTGCATGAGTCCCTTCCCAAACTCTAGGGGATATATGTACATACTTTTAGCTGTTGATTATGTCTCCAAATGGGTTGATTCCATTCCTACAAAATCCAATGATCATCAAACTGTTATTAGATTTCACAACGAAAACATCCTCTCTAGATTTGGAATTCCTAGGGCTATCGTTACTTATCGTGGAACTCATTTTTTCAATTTTCCATTCTTAGCACTCATGTAAAAGTATGGAATTTCTCACAAAGTGTCTATTTCTTACAACCCATAGACCAATGGTCAATCTGGGTTAGCCAATCAAGAAATCAAACAAATTCTTTAGAAAATTGTTAATGCATCTAGAACATATTGGTCGAGCAAACTCTTAGATGATCTTTGGGCCTATCGAACCGTATGTAAAACCATTTTAGGAATGTACCTGTATAGGTTGGTTTATGGTAAAGAATTCCATTTTCCATTGGATATTGAACATAAGACCTTTTGGGAAATTAAGAAAATGAATTATGACCTCTCATTGGCCAAAAAAAGGAAATTTGATCTCAATGAACTTGAGGAACTTAGGATGGAGGTTTATGAAAATTCAAGGATCAATAAAGCTAAAGTATAGGCCTACCAATCTCAAAATATTAAAACCAAACACATTATACCGGGTAAACCTATTCTTTTGTATTGTTATAAACTTATTTTGCACTCGAGAAAGTTGAGGTATAGATGGTTAGGTCCATACATAGTGCATGAGGTGTACCCCCATGGGGCTATAGAAATTCAACATCCCACCAACGGTCAAACCTTTAAAGATAATGGTCAGAGAGTCAAACCATTCATTGAACTATTCCAAAAAAAATGAATTTTATGAAAACTTGTGTGAACCAACCTTAGATGAGGAAAATACTTAAATAATTAAGGGTCTAAGCTGAGCTAACGACGTTAAACAAAAGTGTTTCATGGGAGTCAACTCATGGTTTTCATATTTGTGAATCATCATTATTTTAAAATAAGATTAATAAATCAATTTTTTATTTAAAAAAACTTAACTCTACATACGATAGTACTAGATACTGTTGATTTTTTATTATATCATAAGTATGGATGGGTATGAAAGGGGAGCACCATATTCATCTGTGTTACATGGTGAGATTCTTGAGTAATACCTTACCCATAAATTTAAAAAGAAAACAATGTATCATCAGTTTATTTTTATGGGTTTGTAGGTTAAAATAAAAATACCAAATATATATATATATATATATATATAATATATATATATATATATATAAAATGACACATCTTAGGTCGTGGGGAAAACCCCCTTCACAACCGGTGAAGTTGTGGGCACTCGAACCCAGGACCGAAGGGAGACAGGGGAGTGCGACCTACAGGTTATATTTCTTTCTTATTCTACAATTTTTGTATATATACTTATTTTTTTACCTTTTATTATTATTATTATATATATATATATATTCCCTTTCCACTAGGGAACTCTGTGAGTGATATGGATATCAATGGATTAAATGGGTGCAACATGAACTTCAACTTCAACCACCAGGTGAACTCATTCCATGATCCTCATTTTCGATTTCATTTTTTGAACTTACCTTCTATGTCACTACCCCCTTATAAATTTTCTTTTCTTCAAATATTGGGGACAGTGTTATTTTAAGTTGGGGGGGATAAAAAAATATATTTTAAAAAAAAAATTAAATTTACTAAATGTTTTAGAATATAAAAATACTTAGAAGGAAAAATTAAGTTAACCTTGAACTTGATAAAACACATTGAATACTTTTAAATTTAATATAAAAAGATTTTTGCATGCCTTGATTGTGATTTTAATGCAACTTTAAGTTCATGTGCATAGATTTTGGAAAGTGTGGTTGTCTAATGTGATATTTCATCATTTATATTTTCATCCAAAAAAAATCACAATGCACGCCCTTTGGATAGTGGGGTATTAGTTTGAGTTCATGACGTCCCCCAAATAAATATCATAGGTTTGGTGATCATTTTAGTTTTAATATGAGTATTAAAATAAAATAAAATAAAAACAATAAAATTACTCATAGAGCAATGAAATAACCTAATGTGTGGCTTTTGGAAATTAGGGATCATCACTCCATAGTTGTTTGGCCCATAGTTAGTAATTTTATCTCTATTTGTGGTAATTTGACTTTGTTTTCAACTGATTTAACTTGAGATGATGCCTGAGTATGTGGGATTCACTTGGTTCCCTAAGGTCTTTGAGCCTGGGAGTCATCGACAAAGTCTCGCTATATGAGTTGACTCTATTGAGTGCAATTTCAATTACCGTGGAAAAATTGAAAAAAACAATAAAATATATATATATATATATATATAATTGAATACTCATATTAATATTGAAATTTGATATCACCTAGCACTTCCATCATTTTCCCCTTAAATAAAAATTAACCCCCATGTCTTTTGTGAGACACAACACATCATCATACTTTATTGAAATTGGATGAAATTTGGGGATGAATTTGAACAAAGGAATGGTCTTGGGATTAGGATATGATTATGAACCAATGTTTTTTTAAATTATTTTTAAAGGTTTCATAATTTTTTGGTATGAGGTATTTCAGTAAGCACTGTGTATTAATTTTTTTTGAAAAAGGGAATTCGAATTTCATATTTTTTGGATACATTTTGCTCGGGACTAGAAAAACTCAAGTTGGGGGGTGTGATTAGCCACTGAAAGAGGCTAATATTCATTGTTTACATTATAATATTCATGTGCTTTATTAATCAAAAACACCATTTTCAGTGCATTTTACGCTTTGGACATTATTTCATATTATAATTGTAATTCATTCTTAAAATGCACTATTACATGGTATATTTTTAAACACCCTATAAAATACCCAATGATCTTGATTTTATTTTCATATTTTATTTTCAGGTATCCCATGCTATAAGGAAAAATTCATGATTTTGGAGCACTTGATGATTCTCATTCGAGGACCACCAAAGTTGGCCTTGAATCAACAACATTCTGGGCAAAGTAAAGTGGAAAACAGCCTAATAAAGAGACTGTAGTGGCCACTTTCCAAGCCCAATAATTCTTAAAATTTAATTTAAGATATATTAAATCATGGGGAACATTTAATCAAAAAGTGGAAAAAGCTAATTCGGATGTTTGAATTGAGTTACATGCATCCCAAGTTGGAGATAAAATTCTGGGCCAGATTCTACGGCCCATAAAAACATCCCACCATTTTATACATATCTCGTAAACCATAAAATATTTTGGGATGAAACTTTATATACGGTTAGGGGACATCAGGAGATCCATTTTATTATTCTATGTTATACTATAATTCTGCCATCTAGAAGCTCATTTAGGCGATTATGTTAGATGGATGCAAGCTGACTGCCACCTCGGGTCAAGAGTGGAAAAGTCTAAGTTCCACAAGCTTTCCACCACCCTAAGACTACCATACTCAAGTGGGATGACTTTAACTATTGGATGATCGACCTAAGAATCCAAAAATTCCTATTTAAGGTAGTGGTGTTGGAGTATTTATTCATCTTTTATGCTTTCTTTCATTGTAGTGTTATGCTGCCACTTTTCCTTTGTAACGTTCTTCTTCATTTGTAAGTTGTTCGAATCACCATATTTTTCAATAAAAATTCTTCCTATTCTCTTATTCTATTCTTCTTATTATCACATTGATACTTTTTATTTATGGTGTGAATCTATTCATACCAAAACTTGTGAAATTATTCACACAAAGATGGAGTGATTGTTTTCTTTTTATTGTTTTTTTTCTTATTCAATTCCTCCCTCATGAGTCTACTTACTGCTTCCATTGAAACCATAGAATAAATGGAGGGATAACCCACTAATGGGTTGATCCAAGGGAGTATTAAGGGGAAGGATTGGATTTTATTTATCACCCCATTAATTTCTAATCACTTATTTTAATTGATATGTTTATTTGATGATTTTAAAACTTCTTTGTCCTTGTTGAATTTTAAGGCCACATACTTCAAGTGATAATACAAACCTTTACCTTGGAGTTCTCATAAATTTTATCCTACAAGTGTATAGGTGATTAGTATTGTGGTGTGTTGGTATAAAACCAATAAGTGATGAAGTTCTTTGATCTTCTTGATTAAACCCATCTCGAATACAAGAAATTGAAATCGTTAAAAAAGAATTTCTTCCAATCCACCCCTTGTAATAACCTCAGATCAACCCTTCTCATAATTTGATTTCACTTAAGTTGCATAGTGTTCTCTTAAACATATCTAAAATTAACACAAAGTTTTCCACTTAATATCCAAAATCAGTCCATAGAATGTTTGTGTCTATAAGTTTCTTCTTAGGTCTCCGAGGAATTGACAACTCAAGCTACTCTACGTTTGACCGCTTAACCCTAAAACTTGGGTAAATTTGGGCAAGACCAAGTTCCTTCATGTTTTCTTACATAGAAATATTTCCCACTAAAACCTCACCTATTTGATAAAAATACCTCAAGAGGGGTTACTTCTGAAGTATTTTCTATTTTTATTGACGTGACCTTGAATCCTTTGTGAGATCCACCACTACAATATTATCAAAATAGAGTGTGATTGGATATTTAATTCTAGGTACCACATAAATCTATTGAATGAAGTTATACATCCATATTTCTTATTTAGATGCCTCATAATCCATAATATACTCAGAATCTATTGCAAAATTAGTTACTATAACTTACTTTGATCTCTTATAGATCACATCACCTCCATTCAAAATGAAGATATTCCTCATTTGAGACTTCATGTCATCTTTATTTGTTTGGAAACTAGTATCTTCATATCCTATAATGAGTAGTTCCTAATATCTTATATATACCAAGAATATATCCTTAGTACATCTCAAATACTTATGGATAGTCTTAACTTCCATCAAATTGTGGTCACCTGGTTCATCTTGATATCTACCTACTACACTCAATGCGTAGGAAACATCTAGCCTCATACATAGCATAACATAACATACATAACTGATCCAATCATTTACAGGCATGGAATCCTTTTCATTCTATTTAATTGTTCATGTGTCTAGGGACACATTTTCCTAGAAATATGAATGTCATGTGACAAAGGAAATAATTCCCTCTTTGAGTATTACATACTGAACCTCTCTAGTATATTTTCAACATAAATACCTTAACATAGGTTGAGAAATATATTTGATCTATCATGATGGATCTTAATATATATTTTTTTCCCTATGTCCTTCATAGAGAATCATTTATTCAACCAGGACATAACACACTATAATACTGGTATTTCATTTCAAATAAGTAATATGTCATCGACATACACTATTAAGAAAATGACCACTCTACCACTAAACCATTTATATAAACAAGGCTCACATTCATTATTATGAAACCAAATTCTGTTATGGATTCATCAATGTGAATGTTCTATGACCTGGATTATTTCTTTAATCCATAAATGGATTTTTTCAACTAGTATACCTTGTTGACATTTTTTAGAGTCAGAAACCCTTTTGGTTGTTTCATAGATAAATCCTTCTAAAGGTTCCAATTAAGGAAGGCTATTTTGAAATCCATTTCCCAAATTTCATAGTCATGATAAGCTACAATAGAAAGTGAAATTCTGATGGATTTCATCATTATAACTAGTGAAAAGGTTTGGTCGTAGCCAATGCCTTGATGTAGTTTAAACTCTTTTGCAACCAGTCACACTTTATAGGTACAGACTTATCCTTCCACGTCCAGTTTCTTCTTGAATACCCATTTTAAACCAATGATATTTAAATCCACTAGAGGATCTACCAAAATAAAAACTTGGTTTTGGTACATGAAATCCATTTTAGAATTCATGGATTCCTGCCAATTTGAAACATTTGTGCCATTTAATGATTCATTATAGGTTAGAGTATCATCATTATCAAATAACAATGATTCTCTATCCTCAGTGACTATAAAATCATACCATTATAGTTATCTAACCTCTATGTAGTTGTTTTTTATGCTTTCACTGGGGTCGGTGTCGTCCTTCAGCCTGGAAGTGATATGATGATTTTGTTTTCATGTATTCACACTTTCCAAAATCATGCATATTCTATCAATTTAATCCGTGTTTTCGACTCCTTGATTGAAATGGGATAATTATATGTTGGTTCCTCCTTCCATGGATTCATCCTTGGAGCTTTTCAACTAGTTCCGGTCTCCCTCATAGATTTAAGTCATGTTTGTGAAACTCATTCTCAGTGCCATCTTGAGGTGGATTTCGGTTAATTACATTTCTTCTATCTCAATTGGACATGAACATTTGGTTATTAAAGGTAGTATCATTGGTCATATTGGGAATTTCTTTACATTGGGTAGATTGGGAAACTATAAAGTCTTCCAATTTGGGATAGAAACTCATGTGTGAAGCATCTTAGGCATGGAACCCAAGGAATCCATTATTGTGCATGAGGTAATTGATTCCAGGGGTGTAATTATTATGAATATTTTTACCTCAATCATCTCATGTTTATTGTATGTGGTAGGGATTCTAGATATGGTCATAAGTTTAACATCTTGTGGATATGGTCATGGGTTTAATAACTTGTGGGGATAGATGATGGAGTGTGTCCCCATGGGGAATATTTCACACTTAGATTGTAGAGTGTGTTCCCCAAATGGTGACGATTTCACACTAGGATGATGGAGTGTGTCCCCCAAGGGGTGATTTCACACTATCATTTGATAGATTGTGTCCCCCCATGGGGTAATATTTCACACTTTGATGTTTTCAGGATTGAACCACAAGGATCATTCCCACATACCATGTTTAAGAGATAGGGATCAAAACCTGTGTAGTTCAATGTATCAGTTTAAGGTTGTGTAATAAGACCATTCCACATAGTTTAACATTATGTGGTAAGAATGTTGATGTCATGAAATGTGTGTTAATTAGGGATGGTGTGGTGATTACATGTGGAAGTTTCCTTGGGTAGGAGTTTCATCACATGGAAAGGGAGGATAGTGTGGGGACTATGCATGGAAGCTTCCCATTGTGGGTGTTTCATCCCATGGTGGGGGAGGATAGTGTGGGTATTACAAAATGGAAGATACCTATGGTGGGAGTTTCATCCCATTATGGGGAAGGGATTAGAATACCATGAAGATCATACCTGAGGAATCCTATGTTAATCACACAGGGTAAGGCAACAACTTAACATCATGTGCTATGGATGTTATCATGTAGTTTAATGTCATTCGAATAGGATGTAGAACTAGGAAATTTTTATGTCATGCATCTCAGAGGTGGTTTTAAAAAATATGGATACTTTTGGATATCCATCTTCTCTCTCACTCATGAATCTTATGAGTATCATGAATTCAGAGAATTTTTAGAAAGTTGAAAGGTCGTGTACCCTTAAAATTCAGAAATATGGGGTATTTATAAGATCAATAGAGGCAAGGGAACTAGTTTCATGAAATATGAAGGATTTTGAGAAACTTTATGGGATTTTTGAATAGACGGGGTTCCATGAATCAGAGTAATGCTACGTAAAGGTTATCATCAAATCTCTACACAGTTGGGGAATTTCACAAAATGGATCTTGGTGAACCAGACTTACACCATGCGAATTTTACCATTAAAGCTCCACATGAATGGAAACTTCCACAAGATACATCCATTTGATAAGGTCTGTACCTTCATGAATCTTGACACTTAAGTGGATTTTAATCCCTTTTGGTCTGAATTCTCTTCGAACTAGTCATACGTTCCTTGAAATCTCTCTTGACCTGCATATTTCAGCATAAACAAATATCCACCCACCCCCCTTATAATTGGATATGACAAGGGAAAGGAGAGTTGTATTCTGAGGTAAAACTACCAAAAATTAGTAATTATAAAACCCTACTTGTAAAACTTGGTATGACCATACACCTATATATAGAGGTGGGGGTACCTTAGTGAATCACAAGATTTTCATGAAAGATATGCATGTTCTATCTTTTCATGAAACTTAAGACCTTCGCAATCATTTTGTAATCCTGATCCTCACCACTTGAAAAACTTAACTCCTCTGTGAAATGTTTTTTCCGTGAATCATTCTTCCATGACTCGACTTCACAAACATATTTATGAAAACTTGAAACTCCGTTGAACCTAACCTTCATGAACAAACCTTCACAAACCAGTTCCAAAAAACTTTTAATGTTCTAAAAATGGATTTTGAGGGCATATATTCTTCTTTAAATCATAGATGGTAGATGGTCAAGAACTTTATGATTGGAGAGAGAATCTCAAGCATATCATATTATGGCACACTCGCCACTAAGCTGATGAAGTCTTGGTAGGAATACCGGCTATGCAAGAGGCTATAGCTCTATGGATTAGAGTTTAGTGATGAGGTTTTCATCTCTAGTGTTTATCGATATTATCCTACCTACTAGTTCAGGAGAATTTCCGGACTATACCAATGTCACAAGGCCATTGGAAGCCACATCTTGAAGGATCACGTGTCTCTCACCACACACACCCTATAGAACCATCTGAATAATGTCAATGGGGATGCATTAGAGGTAGAAGAATATCCCCCTAAGTATGAGATGATTCTCAAGGTAGGATTGGGAAACCCTTTGAAGGGATTGACAGAAGGATGGGACCTTCACCATGGAAAAAATTTCACAGATGAGTGGGCCTAGGTGTACTGGGAATGATAGTTCTACCAATAGTTTGAGGCATAGATGAAGCAAATCCAGATTTGCATGGAAGCATGGTCCTCACAGTTCCATGTCTACTGCCATCCAGACATCATGTCGATGTTGTTGAACAAATGGTCTCCAAGGACCAACATATTCCATATGCACCATGGGGAGGCTGGAATCAGTTTATGGGATCTCTACATAATTTTTGGGATCCTGGTTATAAAAACCCACACGAGAAACTCCACTCGATCATGCAACTCTAGGCCTCATCCCCATTCACCATAAAATTGTGATCAACCTAAAAAGAATACATAAGGTCTACATTAACAGCAAGGTGTATGTAAAAGGGTGATAAATAATCTCAGTAGGACACCCTTATGATGAACCTATAAATTGTGTTGTTATAAGTGTATATAAAATCAAAGGTTCTCGGCCTAACCGAAACACAACTGAAAAGATAAGTAAAACCAATAAACATGAAACCATAGTCAAACCCCAAGCCTATAATCCCGATCAACTAAGAAAGTGCCACCATGGATGTCCATAGCTATATACTTATATATTTATAGTCCCATACCTATACACACATATATAAACATGAATATTCATGATTTAGTGAAATAAATATCATAAAACCAAACAACAGTCGATCCTTGGGTCTGTAATACTGATCGCCTGGACATCCTGTATAAGAGAATTGAGCTAGATTTCGTACCACTAAAGTCATGTATAATTAATTAAATCTCTAGATTCATAATCCCAATTGACATGTACCTACTTTGGACAACACTAGAAAACTCTCTGAGCAAGCTATGTCACCATAGGGGGATACTTTTCCTTCACCTGGGTTCACCCATAATCGTCTCTAATCACGGTAAATGTGGATTCCAAGGAATTATATATGAAAATACTATAAATGGTCACTAATCTAGATGTAATGATAATCTGTACATGTAAATCCATTCCAATGTCTAATCCCTAAGACTCAGTTCGTAGGCAGTCATGACATTCGCAACTCGGATAATCCATAAGGGTCTAGCCCTTAGGCGATCTATAAGGAGAACTCATTGATGAGATGCGATGAACAACCCCTAGATTCTCTAATAATGGATAGTGTAATCATATCTATCATATGAAAGATTTTAATCATTATAGGTATCCAATTATGTGATACTCTATTCATCACACCATGATTAAGTAACCGATCACGGAGAGCGTAATTATCACTATCCATTGGGAGAGCATAATCATCCACGAGTATAAACAAATTGAGGAGAGAATAATCATCATCATTACTCAGGAGAGAGGAATCATCCATGAGTATCTTTACTAGGGTTTCATACCCATATATCATAGTATTAGGATAAACAACCAGATTCCAAGAATCAATTCTAGGCATCCGAATAATATAATAATCAAATATACAAGCTCAAAATCCTAATCCCAAGCATTACCTATGGGTATAAAACTAGACATAAGAAATAACATGGATCAGAAGACGGATCCCAAGAAAGCATGTTCGGGTGTCCCAACAAGCAAGAAGAATCCTAGGAAGAATTTTTGTGAATCCCAAAAGAAGGAAAGATGCCTTGTGTTAGCCTCAACATGCACCAACTAAGAAGCACCACTGGTAAACATCAATGCATAATCAATAAACATGTGAAGATATAAACAAAAGGGTGAGGGTGGATAAATTCCTAGACCCAACATTGTCTCCACATCCCCATGGGCTTACAAGTTCAGTATGGGTTCTAAGGTGACACCCACTACCATATCTATCCAAACCCGATGTACTAACTAAGGGTTAGTCAAACAATGGTCACCCATTAGATCCCTTAAGTCAAACACTAGGAGGCATTCTGCTCAGGATCCTTGAGGTCTAAACACAAGAGAAGGCATCCTACTTTGGATCCTTAGTTGAAAAAGGTAAAAGGATGAATCCTACAAGGTATCCTCTAATGGTAAGGAAGACTGATACATCCTACATGGAATCCTCTAATGATATATAAGAAGGGGGATCCTACACGGGACCCTCAAGACAACGTAAGAAGGAGAGGTATCATCCACGATATCCTCGGTACAGTAAATAGGTAAAGGGATCCCATAAGGGACACCTTAATTCATCATATAAGAAAAGGAATACCTCAGAGGATCCTTGGCATAGAAAGAAGATAGATTAATCCTACACAGGATCCTCTAGGTCAAACATAAGTAGAGGAATCCTATGGGGGATCCTCAGAAACAACTGGTCTCATAGCCTATTAGGGCATAAGGGTACATCTCATAAGGGACACATCCTCAAAGGAAAATCTAAAATGGCATTGGTAAAGAGATATAGACCATGGATTATCTTATAACAAAAGTTTCACTCATAGGAGACTACTTGATTCTAGTAATGAAGGAAGAACCTCTCCATTCAAGAAAGGGACAAAATGAAACTCAAGAGTTCTCAAAACACATCAAAGGTCTTACCATTGAGATATATGTGAAAAGATAATCAGAATGAATTAATCATGGGTCCAATTTTGTCTCCTGGTATAAAATAAATAAAAAACCCTCAAAGGTTTGAAAAATGAGTAGTACACGACATATCTCCCAGAGCACACAATGTGTACTCCCAAAACCCCACCTGGTTGTGTACTCTCACCATCCTGAGCATGTAAATGTCCTAGGTACACCATGTGTAAGGTAGGAACATGGTGTGTACCCCACATGGGTACCTATCCATGTACCTAAATTGGCCGGGTCATGTACTTTGTATGGTTGTGTACGTTTACATGGTGTGTTACCCACACGGGGTCTAGTCGTGTGCTCTACACGGTTGTGTACCCCTACACGGGTAGCCAAGATTGGTACTCGGCTACATAGTTGAGTACTAGTACATAGTTTTTACACCCTAGTACACAGTGTGTACTTTAAAAACTTTATCTTTCTTAAACAGGAAGAACACATGGCGTTTCTCATTGAACCACACATCGTGTAGCCTAGTTTTCTCGAATGGAAAACCTCTGAAATTCCCAAAACCCCCATTTTCACCCCCTAATCAACAGATCAGGCCACAAGGGGCCTTAAGAAAACAAAATAGGGGTTTAAAACTTTAAAATGATGAACCTAATGGGGTATTTTTGGTAAAACATAAAAACAGACAACCTTTGGGTGTAAACTGCCCAAGATTCACTCAAATCTGTGGTCTGCAGTTGTTGCATGTTGATCTAGCAAGGCAAGAGCTCCACAATAGTACCTATTTATCTCCATCTATCTTTATATTTATCCCTATCACTCTTTTATCTCTTTTTCAAATGGTGTAAGAGGATCCCCCTGGGTGTATGCGAGAATTGATGAGAATAAATAAAGAAAACAAAAATAAAAGAAAGGAAAGAATTAAAAGGAAATAAAATAAAAGGGGGCTCGGGTCGGCCCTGGTACCCGACTCGGGTTTATGCCTCACCTAGGAAAAACTCCCCATTATGGATTCAATGGTAGATATGGAATATTAATCTAGAACTCCATTCAAAATATTTCACCAAACAAACATGTACGAATAATTTAATATTTATTTTTTAAATCTTAAATATTAATTATTTTGCTAAAATTCGAACGGATCAGAATTCCATCAAACTCATTTTCTGTGGTAAAAACCGTATTTTGGGACTAAAAAAGTGGTCAAATTTTTTTCCCTAGATCATATACTAGGGGAAAAAGTCCATTTTACCCCTTACAAGTATATAAAAGTAAAAATTCAGATTTATGATCAAAATTATAGTTCTTAAAAATACGGGTCCTTACAATATCCACACAATAAACCTTGTCATCCCCAAGAAGTATGGTGGTAAGACTAGAAGTTTTTCTCTCAACTCGAGCATCTATACAACCAAGCTATCTAGATTTTTCAATGACCAACCTCATAGCATCAAAAACTATCACCTACATAGAAGAATTTTAATTATGACCGATCTGGTACTCCCCACCATGGGAATACCCATATAGTCATCTCAAAAATAACTTTTATCTCAAAATCCCATGGTAATGCTGAATTTAAAATGGAAAATGAGATTCACCACCCTCAAACGGTTAAAGGTGTACTCCCCACCATAAGGCTAACCTTACACTGCTCCTCAAGCACAACCTCAACAGGTTATTTCCTTAACCAGAGAAGAACATTTAAAAGAAAGGAATCATGGTGTGGGGTTTATGCTCTCTCAGCTTACTCAAGATGAAGTCAAGATAGATAATGGACATCTCTAACAATGAGTACACTAAGACTCCACAAAAGGGGCATGTGCAATTTTCTTCGAGCCATGTTCACCATCCTATCAAGACCTAACTAGGATTCATCCACAGTTCAAACATCACATGGTACCCCATCATTCTTGATGTCACCTCTACCATGGAGGGACATTTATTATTTTACCACAACTCCCAAGAAACCAATCATATGAAAATTCTTGAGCCATTGGTCCTCGGCTCGCACTCGGCCACTCACCAATTGTGATTTAACTACACCATGCATAACTAGTGTATACCTTTATCACCCCACTCATACTCCAATGAGTTGTCCATTACAAGGCTAAGATGACCATACTACAAGGCATGCCATCCTCATTAATCCATAATCTCCCTTGGAACTCCTCTTCAAAATCGGGCACCACACCTATTCTAGGATTTATTCCATGACCGTCCATTACCCAGCATCGTTCCAGTCACGAGTATCTACCTACACTCTAAATAAATTTGAAATATCGGAAATAGTAATCAACCAATCCAAGAACCTGAATAGTCATGGTTGTCAAAGATAGTCTTGAAACCAAAGCACCCATGGTTCCTGTCAAAAACTTAAGGCATCAACATGCTAATAACGCAAAACTCAAGCACCTATTGTGCCTTAATCTTGAAATGAGAATAAAACCAAGTTCACTACCTAAAGAATCATCTAAAACACGGAAAAAATATTATATAGGTTTCCCTAAAAAAAATTCAACCTACAAGGTTCTAAGTCAAAAAAAAGGGCCTATAGGTCTCCCACCTATCCCTACAGAACAAGTCTCACAATTGGGTCACAAGTTCTAACCACCTATCCCAAAAGATAAAACTTCTCTACTAACTCACTGAAAATTAACATTTTTATTGATTTGGAAAAATAATAATACAAAAATCATCACAGAGGACAAAATTATGGCAAGCCCAAAGCATCTTTGACAACAAACTTCATCCCATCACTAGGAAAAGACCCCAAGTTGAAGAAAGAAATCATACTGCGAGCTGGAGTTGTCATAGATGCCAAAAAATCAGCCACCATATTGCCCTCCCACCAAGTTTGAGAGATCTCCATGTTAGTCCCCATGAGCGATTTACATCTCCTAACATTGTAAGAAATATTCCATGGAACCCTCTCTAAATAAGGTAAAGATAACAACAACCTATGAGGGTCAAAACTGAAAAACATGATCTACAAGGGACTGATCCTCTCTAAGCATCCTCATAAGTAAATTCTCCCTAGAGGTTATGATACCAACATAGAAAAAGATACTGAACTTACACTTAGCGGGAATACGTATATGGTAATACCCCCTAGAGGTCCAATTCATGAGAAAATTATCAACACCTATTGTAATTGTACTCAACAATCCAACTAGATAAGCATGTCCTGAGAAAAAACACCCTACAAGGGGTACAACAGAAGGGAATCGTGTTCCATATCGACCTACTATGGTCACTGCACCTCTCGAGTATGAGGAATGAGTCATCCGCATCAACACTAAATTCCTCAACATATATCCACACAACCATCCATAAGAATTAAATATAAACATATGTAAGTTGGCACAATTAATTAGGCCTTAATCATCAGTAAAATCACACACTAACAGGCCTATATGATGTGAATCCTACGTGTCAAATATGATGCATGAGATGCCTATTTCCTTTTTCTGCCAAGAGTTAAAATCCATACATGGCCTCTTACCAATGTCCAAGAGCCATAAATTCAAAATAGATCATAACATCCACACAACATGTTCATCACTAAAGGTGAAAATCATATACAACTGTAACATCGCATATCAGAACACAATCCCATACCCTGGAAACTAAGACTTCTTATCAGAACAAGTGTTCTTGACACACTAGTCTGATATCCATCATAGATTCTAAAATATTTCTAGTACTTTTGTCTACCATATCCCAAAGAGTAAAGACCAGGAAAAGAACAGCTCTGATGCCACTTTGTAACATCTCAAACTAGATTCCACTTAATTGGTGCCCCGAGTTGGTGGTTATAAGGCCTCAAGAGCGCCTCCCCATATGCCATAGGTTACTGACTAGCAGTGGAGACCTAGGGTGAGATAGTGGGGAGACTGTTCCCTTGTATTAGACTAAGAAAAAAGTGTAAATAATTGAGTATCATACATAGTAGTAAATTAATAGGGTGAAAAAGTTGTAAATAAATTGAAATAGAAAATGATGTAATAATAATTTAAAAAACTATAAAATCCTGAATAGTTATGTCATAAAATACAACACTGGCCACCCATTGGGCCGACCATATAGATATAGAAAAATGTAAAAGAAACTAAAATAAAAGTATTGGGATCTACTACTAACTCTGAGCCATACAATGTACCCAGTCTCCATACACTTTTGAACCGCACCAGCCTAGTCAGAAGAACCCACACAAGCATCTCCCCTCGATCATGCAACTCTGTTCCTCATCCCTATCCACCATGAAAATGTGATCAACCTAAAAAATCAAACATAAGGTCTATACATACACTGAGGTGAATGTGTAGGGGTGAGAAATAATCTCATTAGGTCATCCCAACATTGAACCTATAATGTATAATACTATAAGTGTATTTAAAATCAAAGGGGCTTGGCCTAGTCAAGAAACAACTAAAAAGATAAGTAAAACCAATAAATGTGAAACTATAGTTAAACCTCGGGTATGTAATCCCGATCAATTGGGAAAGTGCTGACATGGATGTAGATATCTATATACAAATACATATATAGTCCCATAACTATACACATATATATAAACATGAATATTCATGAGTTAGTGAATGAAATATCATAAAATAAAATAGCAGACGATCCTTGGGTCCGTAATCTAGATCGCCTAGATATCATGTGCAAGGGAATTGAGCTGGATGTTGTACCACTCAAGTCATGTATCATTAAGTAAATCTCTAGGACTATAATCCCAATCAAAATGTACCTGATTTTTACAATTCTAGAAAAGTCTCTGAGCAAGCTATGTCACCATAGGGGGTACTCTTCCTACACACCCGTACTTGCCTCCAATCGCTATAAATGTGGATTTTGGGGAAGTAAATCTAGACATACTATAAATGGCCACTGATATAGATGTAATACTACTTATTCCATGTAAATCTAGTACAATTACTAAGCCCTAGGTTTTGTTTTGTTTGCGTTAATGACATTCAGAACATAGATAATCCATAAGGGTCTGACCATTAGGTGATCTGTAAGGAGAACCTACCAATGAGACTCCATGAACCACCCATCACATCTCTAATAAGGGAGAGAATAATCATCCCTATCATTATATAAGAGCGGAATCATTTTAGGTATCCAATGATGAGAGACACCATGCAGCACACCATGGTTATTTAACTGATCAGGGAGAGCGTAATCATCCCTATACCTTGGGAGAGTGTAATCATACATGGGTATAAACAAATCAAGGAGAGTGTAATCATCTTCATCACTTGGGAGAGTAGAATCATCCATGAGTATATTTACTAGGGTTCCATACCCATGTATCATAGTAGTAGTCTCAATAGCCAGATTCTAATAAGAACCTATAGACATCCCAATAATATAATAATCAAATATACAGGCTCAACATCCAAATAACATATAGTACCTCTGGGTATACAACTAAATATAAGAAATAACATGAATTGGAATCTGAATCCCATATAAGCATGTCTGGGTGTCCCAAAAAGCAATATGAATCCTAGGAAGAACATTTGGGAATCCTAAAATAAGAAAAGATGCCTCATGTCAGGCTCAACAGTCACCAACTAGGAAGCACCTTTGGTAAACAACGATGCATCAACAATAAAAATGTGAAGATATAAACAAAAGAGTGAGGGTGGTCGAATGCCTAAACCCAACATTGTCTCCACAACCCCATGGGATTACAAGTTAGACATAGGTTCTACGGTGAAACCTTCTACCATCTGTACCCAAACCCGATGTACCAACTCAAGGTCAGTCAAACAATGGGCACCGACTAGGTCCCTCAAGTCAAACACTATGAGGCATCCTACTCGGGATCCTCGAGGTATAAACACAAGAAAAGGTATCCTACTTGGTATCCTTATATGGAAAAGGTAAAAGGATGAATCCTACAAGGTGTCCTCTAATGGTAAGAAAGACTGAGGCATCCTACACGGGATCCTCTAACGGTATATAAGAAGGGGCATCATGCAGTGGACCCTCAGGACAGTGTAAGAAGTATAGGCATCCTACTCAGGATCTTTGGTATGGTACACATGTAAAGGGATCTAACAAGGGACTCCCTAAGTCATTATATAAGAAAAGGAATCCCTTAAAGGATCCATGGTATATAAAGAATATAGAGGCATCCTATAGGGGATCCTCTATGTCAAACATAAGCATAGAATCCTATAGGGGATCCTCAAAAACAACTATTCTCATGGCCTATTAGGCCAGAAGGGAACATCTCGCAAGGGAGACATCCTCAAATGAAAAGATACAAAGTTATAAATCAAGATAGATAGCCCATGGATCATCTCTGAAAAAAAATTCACTCACATGAGACTACTAGATATAAGTACCATAGGAAGAACCTCTCCATTCAAGAAAGGCATGAAACACCACTCAGGAGTTCTCAAAATAACTCATAGGTCTTATCATCTAAATATATGAAAAAAGATACAAAGAATAGACTACTCATGGGTCCAATTCCAACTCTTGGGAGAAGAGATACAAAACAACCCTCGTATGGTTGAAAAGGGGGCAGTACAAGTGTGTCTCCCAGAGCACATGACGTGTACTCCCAAAGCCCCACTTGGGCATGTACTCCCACCAGCATGGGCTTGTAAATGCCTCAGATACATAGTTTATAAGGCAGGAACATGGATTATACTGCACATAGATAACGTCCCTTGTCCCTAAATTATCCTATCCATGTACTTGGTTAGGTTGTGTATGTTTAAATGGTGTGCTACCCACATAGGTTCTAACCATGTACTCTACACGATCATGTGCCCCTACACGGGTAGCCTGGATAGGTACTCGGCTAAAAAACCAAGTACCAATACACAGCATATACATCCTATTACATGGAATGTACTTCAAAAACTTTATCTTCCCCAAATGGGAAGAACACACAGTGTGTCACCCTAAACCACATGCCCTGTAGCATGGTTTTCCCAAACAAAAAACCTCTAAAATTCCCGAAACCCCCATTTTCACCAAAAAATCAATATATCAGGACAAAAGAGTTCATAAGAAAGAATAATAGGGTTTCAAAACTTAAAAATGGTGAATATAAATGTGCTTTTTATTAAAACATAAAAAAAAAATCTACCTTTGGGTGGAAACCGCTGAAGCTTCGCTCAAATCTGTGATCCACAGTAGTCGCACATCGATCCAGTGCGTCAAGAGCTCCATAATGTTACATCTTTCTCTCCCTATATATTTCTCTTTCTCCCTATCCCACTTTTCTCTCTTGTTAGGGTGACATAGGAGGAGCACCCTGGTCATATGTGAGAATCTAGAAGAAGAAATGAAGAAAAGAAAAATAAAGGAAAGAAAATAAGAAAAATAAAAGAAAAGAAAAAGGGGTCTAGCCCGACCCCGATGCTCAACTCGAGTTTATATATCACCATGGAAAAACTCTCCATTATAGACTCAATAGAGGATATAAATATCTATCTGATTCTCTGTTCAAAATATATCCTTGAATTAACCTATGTGAATACTTTAATATTTATTTTATTAAATATTAAATATTAATTATTCCGCTATAATTTGAATAGCTCAGAATTCTACAAAACTCTTATAATAGGGTAAATAACCTATTACAGGACCAATAGAGTGGTCATAGAGATTATTCAAGATCATTTTCTAGGGTAAAAATACCATTTTACCCCTTATAATAATTTGAAAGCAAGAAATCCAATTTCTTCTCAAAATTGCACTCTGGAAAAATAGGGGTCCTTACTGCCCCCTTTGTGTGGGTGGGCCATTCCACTTCCTATACAGTTTGGTAGCCACACACATGGGGGGATATGAAAATTTGAACCCAATATCCTCTCCCAGAAAAAACTTTTGGCCTTCGATTCTGAACATTTTCAGGAGTCTCCCTCTCAACTATGGCTTGGTGGACATGCATGTGAGGAATGGGTCGGTAGAACGCTTCATCTTCCACTCATTCCACATTCTTATGCGGACAATGAACAATAAAAACGTGAGTAATATTGATCAATAGTCATACCACTTGGCCTTTTGAGGTGGTGTACTGGTGGAAAGGGTCAATTTCAAGGGGATTTGTGAGATCTATGCCCCACATCGGTTCATGAGGTAATTCTACTGCCTACAGGGGCTAGCCCCAAGGGTGTAAATATGGGTGAACAATGAATGAAAACCATAAATCCTCCAACATATATGGTGCATGTTTGTGTAAAAATATGGGAAGGGGAGTAATGAGTTACCACTACCCACTGATGTTTAAGGGATCACCCACAGTTATGTGTTGAGCTGAGAGAGCGTATACCCAGAGGAAATAATGTGGTGGAAAACTACTCAGTCTTATGAAGGAGGGTCGCATAAATGTGGGTTTGAGTATGATTATCAGTTTGTGAATTCCATAGAGAAAGGGTCGGTTTGGTGGGTAGAGACATAGGTATATAGTTAGCAATTATTGACCTTGCATAGGATGAAGCCGTAGGGAGGTGAACGGTGATAGGTTAGATTCTCCTAGGATAGTAGCTGCAGGGGAAGGAGGACCCTCTAGGGTAGTCCTTAGGGAACATTTCTGATTCCTGGGGAATATATTTCACCTCCCTGATATCCCTAGTGATGTTTTTTTCTCGGTTCTTGGAAGAGATGGGGGGATCCATAGACAAATCACCACTCTCCATGGGATATAGTAGTGCTTCAATATGGATAGGATATTATTCACCAGGTTGTGTCACTCTAGGGTGATCTTCCACATGACTTGAGATGAGGTGGTTCAATATATAATGAATCGGGAGGAGTTGGTCCACTCTCTCATCATCGTGTATCACCCGATGAGCCGGGTGAAGGTGTTGTTGGACATAAACTCTTCTCCAAATCTCACAACATGTGATTTAGCTAATTACACACCTCTGTAGGAGGGGTAAGAGGAGTCATGGGGAATTAATTCCTATTGTGACTCTCCCAAAGATGTAGGTGTTATTTTCGATCAGGTAAATACTTTGATCTTGTGTACCTTGATTATAACCCATTCTTTAGAACTGTTGCCTGACACCCTTTTCAGTTGTGCTAAAATCAGTAAGCAAAAATGAGGGGGAGGTTCTTGATGAACCTAAAATAGAGGGCGATGGATCCCCAACCCTTTAGGATGAAAGCATGGGGATTCTCCCTGACATTGAAACTATGGGAGGCCAACTGTTAGCTGAAGTGGAACATGCAACCAAGGTGACAACCATTGGGGAAGCACCATCACCTCAAGGATATCCTATGAATCTCTTTGAGCTTCTCACCGAGTTATACAATTATTATAATCCCTTTCCACATTTCACATTTATTTTCATGTCTTTACTCTCTTAATTAATTCATGGATAACCCTGTGTTTCAAACAGCAGTTCAAATTGTAATTTAATCTCATCCTGCTACGGCAACGCTCAAACCTCTAGTAGTAGCAGAAGATGATGTTAAGACTTTGACGAAGGAAATTGTGGAGGTTTTATTAGCTGAACCTATTATAGAAGTTCCATATAATGTGGATATTGTATATGAATCCTTTATGGAGGAGGAAGACATCGTTTCAGCAACTGAGGTGATTGAGGAGGTTGTAGTGACTACGCCTATCTTAGAGGTGTCGTTAGTGAAATCTACTAGAGCTGAGGCCTCAATAGAGGAGGTCAAGATCATGAAAATAACTTAGGTTTTTTAGGAGGATATAATGGATGAGCTGACTATAGAGGTTCCCCAGTAGTTAGTTGAGGCTCTCATTGTGGATGAGGTGGCTAGAGAGTATGTGTTTCCTCTGGACCTGGGGTTTAACCTGCCCAAGGGAATGCCTGTAGATGACCCAACCACTAATGTGTTGGATGTATTTCACCTATAAAATACTATACCACATAATGAATTCAAATATTATAGATTGGTTTTTACTGAGGAGAATCTATTCATCCAACATAAGGCATGAAGGAGTGGGTGGAACTTCATCACCCGCACTCCACTGGTTGATCTTCCAAATAGGGTTGGATCTCTCCAAAAATTGGATTGTCAGCCTAGGGAATGGTGGGTGTATTCTAGTGGAATTTATACACTATATTTTGATTTTCTCATCAATTGGGTTAATGTTGAGTGGAATTAATTTACATTTCCAGGTGTAAGAAAAAGGATGAGGGAACTCAAGATCTCTATACGGCTAAAGAGGAGATCACTCTCCTAGAAGGGTTAGCGTGGGAGCATGTGGTCATCATCACTATTAAAGAAGAGATCATCATCCAAATAAGGGATATTTTGTAAAATTAAGAGAAAAATGAATCGTAGGTGAAGTCTCTAGTGGCCATGTTTTGGGGCTAGTAGGATTAGATGTATATCAGGGATGAACAAGTTCATCCTATCAGGAAGGAAGAGGCGACCGACTTGGTGAAGTGGTAGCAGGATATAGAGGCAATAAATAGAGCATTTTTGAGCTCAAGAGCTCAGTGACTGAGACTAAACCATATGTAAATTTACCTCATCCTGTAATAAAGGATAGGCTCTAATGTGTTGATGACCCTATCAAACTTTGGATGGTTTGTTTTAGATCCCTCTACTCTTTGAAATTTTTTCTTTTTACTGTATCTCAATCATATTAACATTAAAACAAACAATGAATCCCTAAGAACATGTGAGTTATGATTGGTGTGGAAAATAAGGTACAAATAGAAGATTTCTCATTTATATAAGAGTACCATACAAGGGTAGAACACTCAGGGTCTGAACATGCTTATCGACCATCGAGAGTGTCCTGACCAAGAAACATTTGGTTGGACCATTAGACTCTCTACATATCAGAATTGATTTATCAACATACACTATTCGATGAGTGGGGTAATTCAAAGTTAATTTAATTCTACCCAAACAAATGGGAATGAAGATAATGAATCAAGAATCCCATGATCTTGAACACAAAGGGAGTGGTGTGGCGATGGATGATAACTATTAACCTTGTTTGATACACAAAATTCTTTATTGTTTTGATGAGGATGAGGTTAAACCAATAATAATTTTCAAAACATGGTACCTATATCAAAATTTCATCATAAGACTTTTGGGGCATGTTCCTAGGATGGTAGGTAAGTTGGTGTGGCATAGGACCATGCTATCAAGGGGGGCCTATTCAGACATGGAGGATGATGGGGATCCAAGTTAAGGGATATGTAAAGCATGGGGATAAAGTGATTTAATGTTAAAATGGATCTTAAAACTCTTTTAATTACACATTTTTGGCTATGGTAACATTTTATAGTTGTATAAATCTGAAAAAATGTCAAACTTTTCTTCTGGGGGTCTTCTTGGATGTCGAGTGATAGTCAAAGAACATGATGATTCAATATGTGACCAACACTGAAAGAAAAAATGGGATTCACAATATAGGGCCTAATATGTTTCAAAATTTTATGTCATGTGATAGGGATGATGGAAATATAGTTTAAAATAAATACTGAGGATGGTGTATCACATAGTTTAATGTCATGTGATTGGGATGTTGAGTCAAATAGTTTGACATCTTTTGACCAGGATGTGTGAAACAATGTAAATAATACCTTCCCAACCAAGGTGGTGGGGCGTAAGAGGATAACTCAATGGGGGTACTCCCTATAGTTTATCATGAGGTAAAGGGATATTAGGATTTGGATCTAAATATTTCTAGAATTGATGGGTTCAATGATCACATATAGATTTTTTCAGGGTCCATAGTGAGTCCATGGTATCTTTGTACCTCCTTCTTTTTATCACATTTTTTTATCACCTTTTTTTTCTTGAGTCACGGGAGATACCTAATAGGGTATTTCTAACTCTTGAACAATTTTAACTTATGTTTTTTCAACCTAAAATACTTTTTCCCGCTTTCCTTTGGTAGTTTAAGTCTATATCAGTCAGACCAAGAACTTGAAAATAGTTTAGGTCCATAATGCTTAGACCATGGGGTTGTGTGTCTTAAAGGTTATGTGTGTGGAATAGGGGAGAGATAACCCAACATGAATTAGTATCCTTTGAGTCCCTTCCACATATAACATCATAGAGGAAACTTTCACACAGTTTAAGGTTATGATGCTTGGACCTGGGCTCTGAGTTTAATTTCATAGACTTCAGACAAGTTGCTAATAATTTAAGGTCACAATGCTTGGACCATAGTGGTACACGTCACAAAGGAGTGTGTATGGAATAGAATGTAGGAGACCTTATGTGAATTTAAGGATTATGAGGACCAATACTATATGAAACATTACCAATATGACTTGTACATAATTTAAAGTCATGATGCTTAGACTTGGGCTCCTAGTTAAAGGTCATAGAGTTCAGACCATCAAGTGAACATCCCAAAGTGACATGTGTAGCATAAAATAGTGACAACCTAAAGTTTATTGAGGGAAAAAATGTTTTAATCCACACAAAACATTCCCCGAGTGACTTGAAAATAGTTTAAAGTCATGACTCTTGGACTTGGGCTCCTAGTTTAAGGTTGTTGATTTCGAAGCAAATTCAGGTAGTTTAAGGTCGTAATGCCTGTACTGTAGATTTGTGTGTCCCAAAGTAATATTTATGGTATTAAATAAATGTTACCCAATGTGAGAGGATGGGCCTAGGAGGCCACAAAATGCTACACAAAATATCTCTGAGGCAACATGAACACAGTTTAAAGTCATAATGCTTAGACTTGGACTCCTAGTTTAAGGTTGTAGAGGTTGGACAATGGGGAAATTGTGTGTCTCAATATTTCTTGATGAAAAATCCATCCCAAACCCTAAGACCACATGATATATTATCGATGCAAGAAACAAGGAGTGGTATAGAGTTATCATTGTTTATAGGGGAAAATGATGAAGGGAGAAAGTTTCTGAAAATCCCGTAAAGGAGTTAGTGGATTTCAAGACTTGGATAGTAAAGGGGAATTGCTGATGAGTTTGGAATGACTATTGACCATGATTAAAACACAAGTTATACATTTGGATCAGTTTAGTATGGGGTGAAGAAATGCGGGATTGACTATTGACGGAGTTCAAAACACAAGAGCCACTATCTATTGTCGAGGATCCTTCGAGGTATGAACCCAAGATGGTAGGTGAGACAATATAGACAAGAACATTTTCCATTATGGACCCCATTTATATTAGTAGGATTATGATTATCTAAATATAATAAAGTGCAAAGTGTGGAAGTAGAAGTGGGGAGTAACTTAGAGGGAATATTGAGTGTCCTAGGAGTGCTTTGTTAGATATTCCACCATGTGCTCAAATGCACTAGATGAACATGATGGAAGGTGAGAATCAAGACTAAACTATACGTGAAAGACCCTAAACTAATTATATGGTAGGGCTAGTCCCAGGATGAGATATTTGGGAACCACTATGTATCCCATTATTATGGAAATCAAGATACACGTAGTTCTAGGACGCGATATGGTTGAAGACCGACATCAAAAGGGAGACATCATCTCTAGCAAGGATATCGAATTATCTCATATTATGAGGCATCCCAATTTTATATGGGGTAAGGCTATAGTTTAACATCATGTGATGATGAAATTGGTTTTTCATCCCATTTTTATTATACAATGCGTCCTAGTTTTATATGAAGTATGGTTATAGTTTAACGTTGTGTGTTCTAGAAACTAGTTTAGGTTCATCTCATATTTATCATATGAGGCATCCCAATTTCATATGGGGTAAGGATAAAGTTTAATTTCATGTGTTGACGAAGTTGGTTTAGGTTCATCTCATATTTTCCATATGAGGCATCATGGTTTCATATGAGGTAAGGCAACAGTTTAACATTGTATTCTAAGGATATTGGGATTTTTATTTTAAAGTTTTCTAACTCAAACTATGGATGCTACTATTTTAAGGTCATATATCTTAGAAAAGAGGATTAGATGCTAGTTTAAGGTCATAGATCTTGGAATGAAGGGTGTTTGAATCTTAAGGGAGATTGTATGGAATATAAGACCGATGTGAAAGGAGGTCCCATGAGACCCTCTTCCATACAAAACTTGAAAAACCATACCCAAATCAACATTATGATGTTGAGGAAGGAAATAACTCATATTGAGTCGATCAAGGGGGATGGGTCCAAGATTTGAGATTTTGGAGTCACTACATATCCCATGAGAATGAGAATCAAGCCACACATAGTTCTAAAATGCGTTATGGTAGGAGACTGATATCTTTAAGGGTTTGTCCTATTGATTGAGGATACTAAATCACCTCCTATTACAATATAAAGCATCTTGAATTTATATGGGGTAAATTTATAGTTTAATGACTTGTACTGAGTACATTGGTAGGGCTTGCACATTGAGATACTTGTTCTTTTCTTCCTCATTTAGGTTCATGAGGGAATCTTATCATACTAATGGATCAAGGAATATGATTAGGCCCTACACCTAAAGATGAGGAATTTAAGGGTATTTTGGGGAAATAGAACCATGAGTAATGGGTTTTTTAGGTGAATTTGAAGCTGAGTCAGGAGACAGGAGGCCTAGACATCAATATGTATCCCATTGGAATGGGAATGAATCCACATGTAGTTATGGAGAGAGGTGGGGGAATTGGATTACTAGGAAGTTGGGGATAAATAAAATAATGTGAATGAGGGTCCAAGGAGGCCATATGCACATGGTTTAAGGTCATAATTCTTGGACCAATACTCCTAGGTTAAGTTCATAGATCTTGGACCATGGGTAGGTACTTTGATGATGTTCGGGTAGCATCAAAAAGTTAAAACCTGGTGTGAAAGGATCCATGGAAGCTCTTCACCACACGAAGAAATCCAAAAACTAGTTACACACAATTTAAGGTCGTATCAATTAGACCAAAGGGATTTTAAAAATGGATTAAATTCATGATTCATGGACTGGGGAAATTTTTTTAAGGGTATTTGTGTGGAACAAAAGAGGTAGAACTCAACATGAAATGATGGAATATAGGCTCACATACTATATAAATATATTTCAACAAAATAAACATAGTTTAAGGTTGTAAGTATTATACCGTAAGTGGGGTCAAATGGCCAAATGTTGGTGGTTTTGATTTCTTTCCCACCCCCAGGGGAAGGGTTTATAAAAAATTAGCATTTGGTCTTGAATAAAGGGGGTTAGGTGTTAGTATATAACCCATGGGAATGGGAATCAAGACACCTGTAGTTTTGGAGAGTGGTGTGATAGAAGACCAACACTAGAGGGGACATGTTCTCTCTGAAGAGGAAATGTAGGGCTCCCATAGTTTTCATGGAGAACCTCATGCTTATGACATGGGGAAATGCTACATTTTTTCATCAAGTGATGGGGACTTTGGGATTTTTGGTCATCCCACACTTAGATTGTGAGGTATCTTGTGTTTATTGCATAGGGTAGTGCTACAGTTTAACATTGTGCACTGAGGAATTTTTTTTGGCCATCCCACACTTTCTATGTAAGGAATCATGTGTTTATTTCATAGGGTAATGCCATAATTTAATACTGTGTGCTGAGGATATTGGGATTTTTAGTATAAATTCATACAACTTGGATTATGATTGCTACCATTTTAGGGTTTTGGAGCTCAGACCTATAAGATTTGGTTTCCTAGAACCAACTATTTGTAATTTGATTACATGAATATTTAATATATTTAATATATTTAAATATTAAATATCTTATTACATATTTTTCATTGTTCTGCATGACTATAGTGTAATAATTTCATGGAGTATTTGTCTCATTGACAAGGTCATTGCAGTTCCCCTCTATAGTGAGAAACTTGAAGTGCTATGAAAATATTCTTAAATATAGTTATGTGGCTGGATGACATACTATAATGGGAAACATAGTATACAGACCATGAGGTGCGATTACTCATAATCAGATGAGACTTCTTCTCATGAAGTTTGCACTTAGTAATCTCCAAGATGGGATATTATGAGAACAGAGCTGCCATTAGGAATTATGTATGTTTTGGTGTCATTAGATATTCCTATCTTCGAGCATGTGTAATGATCCTTAGACGTTAAGATTATCATTAATACATGTCATGACTAGTGCACTTTTATTTACTGACAAAAACTGTCACGTAGATAGTTGGTGGGAAGTAGGGTACATTGGGTGCGTCATGAATGACATGTTATTAATGGATAAGTCAGGGAAGGATTTGTCTCTTCCATTTATGGAAGTTGATATCTCAGCCCTTTGATTGAAATAGAACAGTTGCACGAAATTTCATGGTCGTGGTGTAATGATGAGTTTATTTCAAGTATTCAAAGAACAATGTATCAAGCACAAAGGTTGATGACACTATCATGAAACATGATCAATGAGATATTGAGATAAAGGGATTAATTACACAGTGAGCATTTGTATGTGGATTTCATTGTTGCAACTTTAAGTTCTTTCTCTAGGGTTCCTCGGCCCGTTGCTAGATAGTACTCTTGGACATTAGGCAATACCGCCTAATTCCAATTAGAAAGAATTTTAGAGGGTCACACACTAAGTGTTTCTGGTGGTCTCAGTTAAATTCTATTTGAATTTAATTAATGTAATAAATATTATTCTCAAGATAGTGAAATAATTTCATTCAAGTTAAAATGATTTCATAAATTAAATAAAAATTTATTCACCGGATTGTGGGTAAATATATATTTATTTATTTTATTGAACATTTAATAAATATTTATTTTTTAGTTTGTAAATAAAAAATTTATTTAAAAGAATAAATTATTTATTTATTTATTCGGGTGTTCAATAAATGGAAGTGGAGTTCGAGTGGAGCAAGTCTGGTTCGGTAGTAAAATAATTATTTTTAATATGGAAAATAATTATTTAACTAGTTGGCACAAGATAAAATAATAATAACATTTCTATTATTTTGTAGTGCATAATTTTATTTATAATTCTGTTTTGCGCAAGTTGGCGCACCATAAATAATGATGCAGTATTATTATTAAAAGCATGGGTTTTATCTAAGGTTATTAATTTATTTAATTTCTGTTATGAAATTAAATATTTTAACCAAAGCCCCATGTCGATAAATATACATGTACATCTATTGTGCCATATACCAAACTGCACACCCGGTTAATTGAGAATTGTTGAGCTAAACAATTTCCCTCTCAAATATTTTTCCCACCCCTCTCAAGAATGAGAGACATTCTTTAGGATGGAAAACAAGTGATCAATAATGATTGACACAATACACTCGTGTCGCTGCTCTAGCACCTATAGAATGAGTGGTGTCGATCAGAGGCAATCAGAGCACGTGTGGATCACCGCTAGAGGGATTCTAGTTTGGATCCTCACAAGTGTAATGAAACAATTCAGAAGGGTCATTCTGGATGATCAACATCATAAACAAAGAAAGTTCCAAATATATAGGTATTCTTTTCTTTATGAAATTAAATTAATTAATTATAAACATGATGTGCAAGATCCGATCTAAAGGTTTCGGGCCTCTTCCTTCTTTATCTAAATCTTTGATTCTATTCCATGGAGACTGGCATTCATCATCGTATTGATTCTGAAATAATCATTGGTCATGGTAAAAATTAAAGTTGGGCACCGATTCAACCACACTTCTACTATTCCCGGAACCTACAAGTTGTATTAGAGCGGTTATATCATCGTTTATAATTATTTAAATATTTTTTTAATGATTTTGGATTTAATAATTTAGTTTTTTAATTCAAAGTTAATCATTCTTGTAATCTTGATTATGAGATTCATTCTCCCTCTTTTCATTTCTCACATATTTCATAAGAATCAAATGATATTTTAATTAAAATTAAAACAGAGAAATCATAAGGAGGTATCAACGATTTTTCCCAGGTGACATGAAAGTACATGTTGTTGTTTGGACTTAAACATTGTGTTCTCTGCTATACATGTCGTGTAATTTGGACTACACAGTGTGTAGTTGTGTTCAACGCATCAGGAGTAATTTAGAAATTACTCAAGCCGTGTGAATTTATTGCATGCGGTGTAGTTGATTCTACACAGTGTGGTGACCGGGACAGATAGGCGCATGCGTACTGGATTACACGTCGTGTGTCCCGCTGCACATGGTGTGTAGTCACTTCAGGTCAGGGGGTCAAACCGTGTATTCCATACACATCTAAGTCGATCAGTAAAGGTGTAATGTAGAGACAAAACAGAATTTATCCCACTATACATGTTGTGTACTTAGAAATTTTTGAAGTATGCTTCACATGCTGAGTCCCTAGGTGTGTACTTCAAGACAGATGTTAAAGGTAGTACATGCTCTCTAGTCAGAACTACATGCTGTTTACTTTACCAGATTACACAAAGTTAAAACTTTAATGTTTTTGTAATGTTCATAACTACACATCATGTATAAATCATGCTATAGGTTGTTACTCTATGAATTGAAACATATTTTATGCCATATGTCATAAGAGTATGATGGTATGCGAATATAATACATGTTGGGTAGATTCGAATGGGTATTCACCAGGATACCTCCAATGTGCATTTATGTACAAAGATGATAATCTCAAGGAAATTTAGAAAGGTATTAAGATAAAAGGATTGATTAATTAAAGATAATAATTAATCGATTCAAATTCAATTTATCTAAATAAGAACTATTAAAGAATTGAATACTAGTTTTATTAAATCCGTAACTCTTTTCATGTATGTGGGTGATCGTGAGCTAGACCAGGCCTTTGTATATGATTGGTTTTCCTTTTAATTTATTTATTAAATTAATTTGTTGGACTATGAGCTATCTCTCCTCATTAATACATAGTACCTACATGACTATGGTTTCTTTTATGTAAACCCCATTTTACCCCTCACCTATGTGTGAGTTTAAAATCATATGTGATGGATGGAACTCCCAAGCTAGTGGAGGCGGTTCAAGCTGGGGCTGAGATGAAACCAATCCTAGGAGATACAGAGGTCGACAGGTGGAAAGCTGTAAACATGAACCCAAAAGGTTCAAGTTATTTCTCCCCTATGATAGGGTTAGTTTATCAACTACTAGATAAACTAACCATTATAAAATCTCATGATCATGCCCTTTACTTTATTTTATTTCTGTCAGTTGCATGGTTTATCATTATGAATGTGTTGTCGTGGTCACATAATTAATGAATTAAACATGCATGCAAGATGAAACTAAAATAAACCGGGATTATGCATAAATATTATCGAGACATGTTTAATCACTTAAGTAATATCTACTTAATATTAACAAGCATGTGATAATGATAATAATAAACTCATGCATAAGACATAAAAATACCTCAAATAAAATATTAAGTTAGACCAAGCCTTCCATTAGTTGATTAAGGGAAAACTCAATAAAACTATGTGTTTGACCAACCCTTGTTGGGACAATTACTTTTATATAGGAATCAATTATGAAAGGTTTCAGGTTGAGTTAACCATATTATATTAAGAGGAGTAACCCTTTCTAGACATGGTGTAATATTAGAGGCAAGAGTTGAGGTAATACAAAGTTAGGATTTCAGGATTGGGGAGTCCACTCAACAGATCAAGGAGCTGCAAGCCCGCATTTGGAAAAGACCTACCTACCTAAATACCTTAAAATATCTTAACCAACCCTTTTGGGGTTATGCAATAGGGAATATGGATCCTTTTCACTAGAATTTTATGGCAACTGTACATTTTGAGTTCAATGGTGAGGGTTAGTGGGACTTGATAAATAGTGGGAGACTTAATAAAATTAATTTATTATTTCTCATAAAATGTAATCAAGAATGTACTAATGGCATGATCTTTTAATTTAAGAATAAAAATGAAAATCTCATCAACCACACTATCTCTATGATCAATTATGGATAAATACAACATCCTCACCGAAAGTAACTTCCAATAATGGTTTAGACACCTTCGGGTTATCCTACTTCATGAATGGAAGTCTTACGTGTTGGAGTCAGCATTACCTGATCCACCTACCAAAGAGGTGAGTGATGATGATTTCCTAGTCTATGAGAAACATATTAATGACACATTTGATGTTCAATGTTTGATTCTATCATTAATTTCTAGTGAGATCATGAATTCTCACAAAAACATGGATGCTTATAGCATGCTCGAGCACCTTCGTGGTCTTTACCAAGAGAGAGAAAGACAAGAAAGGTTTGATATCTCCAAGGCACTATTTCGGAGTAATATTGGATAGGGTTCCCTAGTTGGGCCTCATATAGTCATGATCATTGGATAAATTGAGATTCTGGAGGTTATAGGGTTTAAACTCCCCAAAGAATTGGGCACCAATTTCATTCTCACATCACTCCCTTAGAACTTCTCTAGATTTTTTGTTAATTTGAATATGAAGAACATTGAGAAGACTTTATCTGATCTTCTTATCCTCATTCTCCAAGTGGACAAATATATGAACCACTAAAATCCTTCTATCCTTATGGTGAATAAGAGTAAAGGGAATGTGGAGAGCTTTAATCCCAAATCTTATTAACACCCTTCCAAGAAAAATAAGATCAAAGGGAGGCAAGGGAACAGGAGGTTGTTTGTTTCGCATGTGGCAAGAAGAGCTACTGGAATAAAAACTGCACCCAACCTAAGAAGCAAGGGGAAGCTTCAGGTAAATTTTTTATCAAATTCAATCTATTTGTTTCTAGAAATTGGGTATTAGATGTAGCTTGTGGGGATTACATATGTATCCAAATATAGGAACCAAGTAGATTCAGAAAGATTAACTGAGGGTAGGTAGATCTACGAGCAGCCAACGGAGAGAGACTTGCTGTTGTAGATTTCGGGGACTACCACCTCACGTTTCCAATTGGGATGATCTTGGTGTTAAAGGGTTGTTATTATGTGTTTTCTGTTACTAAAAATAGTATTTCTATATCTAGATTAGATACAGATGGATTTTTTTTCAATTTTTGAAATGAATGTTTCTTCTTTTACAAATATAGAATTTGTTTTGGTAGGGCGCATTTATACAATGGTCTTTACATGTTGGATCACACAAACCAAGTAATAGAAATTGATAACAAAGATACTTCAATGACTCATACCACACCCAACTTTAGCATCACTGACTAGTTCATGTAAACGAGAAACGATTGACAAAGTTACATCAAGATGGATATTTAGATTCTTTCAAACTAAAACCACTTGGTGTATTTCATGCATGTTTACAAGGCAAAATGACCAAATCCCCATTTAGTGGTAAAGGTGAAAGGAAAAAAAGAGATTCTTGAATTGGTCCATACCGATGTGTGTGGACCATTTCTAGTTGAAGCAAGGGGAGGGTACTCATAATTCACAAATTTTACTGATGATTTTAGTTGATATAGACATATATTATTAATAATGTATAAGTTAGATTCTTTTGATAATTTCAATGAATACAAGAATGAAGTTGTGAACCAACTTGGTAAGAAGATTAAGAAACTCCGCTCAGACGAAGGCAGAGAATATCTTAATCAAAACTTCATTGATTACTTATGGGATTTTGGGATCCTATCCCAACTCACTCCCTCGTACATGCCCTAGTGGAATGGTGTGAGAAAAATTAGGAACTAAACCTTGTTGGACATGGTGATACCAATGATGAGTCATGAGAGTCTTCCATTATCCTTTTGGGGATATGCATTAAAAACAGTGGCACACATAATAAACAAAGTACTAACTAAATAAATAAATGGTATTCCATATGAGTTTTGGAGTGGAAAGAAAGCCATGTTATCAAGGAATCGATGCATTTGTTAAGTCCTCTTCAGGTAACAAACTTTCACCCCAAGGCACAAAGTATACCTTTATAGGATACCCCAAGTAAACAAGGGGATATTACCTATAAAACTACTCATATAAAAAGGTTATAGTGGAAAGACATTCCATATTCCTTGAGAGGGAGCACATCACCAAAAGAGATAGTGGGAGTGAGATAGACTTTGATGAAGTTGAGGCTCAAGGTACACAAGAGTTGGTACAGAAACAGATTCCACAAAGCCCCATGGAAGAAAGAACTATTTCAAAGACACAAGAATTGCGTAGGAGTACAAAAGAGGTTAGAGAACTGAAACAGTATGATTTTCTAATTACCAAGGATGGTGACTCATTTTTAGTTGATAATTGTAACGTCTCAATTCCAGAAGCCACCTAGAGGCACCCCATATATGGTTGGTCACATGGCCTCAAGCACGTTTCCTCGAACTCCAAAGGTTGCTGACTAGCAGCGAGGGCCTTGGGTGTGATAGTGGGGAAACTATGCCCTCATTGGCAGAGTAACACAGTAGAAATATACAAATACATACAACAACGGAAGAAGTAAATACCAAACAACAGTAATAATGGAAGAGTAATAAAGGAAAAAATTGGATAATATATATATATAAATGATTCATGATACATATATGTCTAGGAAAACATCCAAACAAGTCACAATGCTGGAATACAATAGTGCTAAATTAAAGTGAAAAAGAAAGAAGATAAACTCCTCAGCATCGCAAGTCATAGCTTGGTCCCATGTTATCCAGCTCCACAACAATCAAGAACCTTAAATAGAAGGACGATCTCCCTTATCTATACCCGCAACAATATAATTTTTTTGGGCCCAAAAGCATGACCCAAACAAGGTGTGAGAAAAAATCGCATTAGGAAACCACCTGAAGATCTGTGCCTAACAGTCAGTGAATATATGGCAGTTAAAAGTACAGAAATCAGTAAATAGGAAATTACTCAGCAAAAAACAATCCATAGTTTCTAGCATATAATTTACAAACAAGTAAGCAGACACTCAAGAAATTAGAACAAACAGGTAACCCTCTAGTTAGTTCTCACAGACTAACCCCTATGGTTCAACCAACAAGTACTAGCAACCCTCTAGGAGGCACACACAGTCTCACCTCTCTAGTTCAGCTAAATAATAGACTCTCTAGGGAAGCACTCACCATCAATTCTCCATATAGTCTAGTATCGTACTAAAGGTGCTCTGGGGAAGAACTCAACATCTCATTCCCCCTATTTACCGTGTCTCGGAAATACAGACACTCTGAGGAAGCACTCAACGTCAATTCCCCCTGTGGTCTCACATCGTATTATAAAGACACTCTAGAGAAGACCTTACGTCCATTCTCCCTATGGTCTGCTACACTAGGTTCTCACAGCCCTGTGTAAATTCAGTAAGTGTCGCATCGCGTAACAGCCAAAGTAATCTCAAGAACTACTTGGCTAGCATTCTAAAACATCTCAGCATGGAAGAACAGTGACACCATCCTACAAAATAGGCATGGAATTGGTAATAGCCTTATAGGAAAAACTAGACCAAACTGTCATAAACAGGCAAAACATGCATGGTAAAAGCATCCAAAAAACAGTAAAATTACCCTATTCACAAACAATAACCTCTACTCAAGAATATATGCAAAGCAGAAAACCAACAAGGGAAAAACAGGAAACACACAATACCTCGTTCAAGGGTATTGGTAGAATTTGCACAAATACTCAAAAACATTCTACAGAAAGGCACAAACCACCTACATTGATGTTAGGAGATCAATATACTTGAACCATGGGGATTGAATCGCCTTAGAATGTCAAAGATCTATAAAAACGCCTAAAACGTTCAACCCACGATAACTTGGAAAAGATAACGAATTGGAAGACTATGCTCTAGGAGAAGGAAGAACTCACTGATGCAATTCCAACGCACCTGACGGTGTTAGAGTCAGAGGACGAATGAAAGATCAGTGGCTTGTTGAAGATCCGTGGTTATACCCTCGCTCTCTGATGATCCAAAGGTAAAAGAATTGTGTTTTTTCTATCAGATGCAACCCCGGTGTATTTAATGGAAAAAACAAAATACATGACATGTACTTATGGAGTACAGAGTGTGTACTTACTGTTTCCATACTCCTCTTTACGTGGCCTCCACGTCACCCCACACGACCGTGTGTGTGGCCCTTACACGGACAGCACACGGCCTCACGCGGCAACAAGTACACGACGTGTACTCATAAAGTACATGGCGTGCACTTCAAAAATTTCCATAAACTCCTCTTTTCTCAAAAACTTCAGAAAAAGAAAAAACATTCCTAAAAAGAAGGTTTGGGTTCCTACAAACATCCCCCCTTAAAGAAATTTGTCCCCGAATTTCCCTAGCGAGGCGTAGAAGAAGAAACCCCGAACAGCTCCGGCCATGACGATCATACATCGGCCTCCCTCTCCCAAGTATCATCCTGTACTTGCCTGTGCTACCATAGCACCCATACCAGAGGAACATACCGGCCAGAGAGAAACTTCTTACTGTGATCGAAAATCTGGATAGAATGTTCCTCAAATGATGCATCTGCCTCAAGCTCAACCCCATCAGGTTTAAAGACATGAGACGGGTCTGAAAAGTAATGTCGGAACTGAGAAAAGTAGAAGACGTCATGCATAGCCTGATACCTCTGAGGTAACTGTAACTGATAGGCAACCGGACCAACTCTCTCCAACACCTCAAACGGCCCTACGTACCTCGGTGAAAGCTTACCCTGTCTCTTAATCCTCTTGTGACCCAACATTGGTGTGACATGTAGGAAAACCTGATCCCTGACCTCGAACTCCAGAGGTCATCTTCGCTGATCAACATAAGACTTCTAACGAGAATGTGTAGTATCCATCCTCTTCTGAATCAATTCAATCTACTCTGTGGTCTCCTAAACAAGACGAGGTCCCAGTAAAGCTGCCTCTCCTGCCTCCAGCTAACATAAGGGTGATCGGCATGGCCTACCGTATAAAGACTCATATGGTGCCATATGAATAATCACTTGAAAACTATTATTGTAGGAAAACTCTACAAGAGGTATATGCTTCTCCCAAGAACCTCCAAAGTCCAGAATGCAAGCTAGGAGCATATCCTCAAGCACCTGAATCGTACGCTCGAACTATCCATATGTCTGGGGATGGTATGTTGTACTCAAAAGTACCTATGTACCCAAAGCCTTCTGAATCCCCTTCCATACCCGAGAATTAAAACGCACATCCCGATCTGAAACAATGGAGTGTGGAACTCCATGTAGACACTCAATATCTCAGATGTACAACCATCCCAGATCATCAACACTAAAGGTCTCCTTGATCGTCAAGAAGTGAGAAACCTTCATAAGCATGTCAATGACAACCCAAATAGCATCATTCCCTCAAGGCGACATCAAAAAACCAGTCACGAAGTCCATCGCGACATCATTCCACTTTCACTCGGGAATGTGCAGCTACTGTAAAAGCCATGCTAGTCGCTGATGCTCCGCTTTCACCTGCTGACAAGTGGAACACCTCATGAAAAAACTAGAAACATCCCTCTTCATACCTGGCCACCAATACTGGCGGTGAAGACCGCGATACATCTTGGTGACACGAGGATGAACTACCCAAATTGAGGAATGAAAATCCCGCATCAGCTTCTCGTGTATGTCTGATGGCACCCATACGTGTCCCTGGAAACGCAAGATCTCTTCCTTGCCAACTTTCCATCCAGGAATAAAGTCCTCTCCTGACACACTTTCCTGTAGGACTTAGCCTTCAGAATCTGATAGCTGTCATATCTGTACCTGATCGAGAAGAGTAGAGGTAACAGCTACAGAAGATAGAAAAGTCTACCCCTATCTGTCGTGCACCTCCAAATGCATCTCAAAGAACAGAGCCATAAGCTTCCACTCATGGCTGGCCTCCTAAACTGCATGTATCTGAGTCCTCCTGATCAATACATCAGCCACTATGTTGCCCTTTCCTGACGTATAGGCAAGATCAAAGTCAAAGGACTGTCGGTACTCAACCCACTTGCGCTGTCTCAAATTCAGATCACGCTGAGTGAATATGTACTTGAAACTTTTGTGGTCAGTGAAAACCACAAAATGCTCTCCGAGAAGATAATGTCTCCAACATCGTAAGTCATGAACAACTGTCGCCAACTCGAGATCGTGCGTTGGGTAGTTCCTCTCATGTGGCCTCAACTGCCGAGACCTGTACGCAATGACTCCATCTCCCTGCATAAGCACTGCTCCTACCCAGATACCTGAAGCATCATAGTAAATGGTATGGCTCATGCCTGGCTCTAGAATGAATAGTATCAATGCTGAATTCAGCCTCCCTTTCAGCTCCTGAAAGGCTTACTCACAATAATCTGACCATAAGAACTTCGCAACCTTCTTGGTCAGACCCTTCAGTGGTGCTGCTAAGTGTGAAAAGTCCTATATGAAACATCTTTAGTATCCAGCCAACCCTAGAAAACTCCGCACCTCAAAGAAATTCTTTGGATGCTCCCAGGAAACTACTGCTCTCACTTTCTATGGGTCTACTGATACTCCTCTCTCTGAGATAACATGACCCAAGAAGTGAATCTGATCCATCCAAAAGTGGAACTTCGAGATCTTAGAATATAAATGATGCTCTCTCAGTGTACTCAAAACGATCTCAAGATGGGTAGCATGGTCGTGTAGTGTGTGAGAGTACACCAAGATATCATCCATGAAGACCACCACGAAAGAGTCTAAGTATGGATGGAACACTCGGTTCATCAGTGCGATGAAAACTGAAGGCGCGTTCGTGAGGCCGAATGGTATAACCATATACTCGTATAGACCATACCTGCTCCGGAAAGCTGTAAGAGGTATATCAGATGGTCTAATGTGAAAATGATGATAACCGGACCTCAAATAGATCTTTGAGAACACCGAGGCTCCTTGAAGCTGATCAAAGAGGTCATTGATCCTAGGCAAGGGATATTGGTTCTTGATCGTCAACTGGTTCAGCTTCTGATAATCCACACAAAGCCTAAGGGTGTCTTCTGCCTTCTTCGCAAACAGAACAGGCGAACCCCAAGGAGAAGTACTGGGTCGGATGAAACCCTTCACCTATAACTCCTCCAACTGCTTCTTGAGCTCCTTCAACTCAGGTGTAGCCATTCTATAAGGAGTAATGGACACTAGTGCCACTCCTAGAATGATATCAATATAAAAGTCTACCTCACGCTCCAGAGGTAAACCTGAAAAGTCCTCTGGAAAGATATCCCTAAAACGATCCACTACTAGAGGAAAGTGTAACTGCGAAGTCCCCTGGTCATCCCGATACAGACTGTAAATATGATTTGTAACTCCACCTAGCCCATGATGCTTGGGTCCTGGTCTACTCGCCTAGACATCCCACTCGCCTCGATGAAGAAAAGATCCACCCTCTGGTGATATGAAGATCACCCTACGATGATAACAGTCGATGACTACCTGGAAGGGAACTAACCAGTCCATCCCAAGAATGAAATCATAGCCTATCATCTCTATGACATAGAGGTCCCATAGAAAGTGATATTCATCCACCTCTAGAGGGAACTCCTTGCACTAACGTACACTAGTCGTCCTAGTACCCAACAATGTGTCTAGAGTCAAAGTATCGATAGAGGAAAAGATACAGAGCCCAAGGATATCCACAACAGAAAAAGAGATAAATCTATGGGTAGCATCAGTATCGAAAAGAGATGAAGATGAAACTGAGGCTACTAAGATCATACCTCAAACTTTAGATCGGTCCGGGATCTTGCTCCTACTAGGTCTACTTCACTGCAAAATCCTGACCTATACCACGACCCTGTGACCCTACCTGACCGCTCTGAGCTGATCCACCTTGTTGTCACTGAAATACCGGTGACTGACCACCATGGCCTCGACCTCTACATCGGCCTGAATGGCTGGAAGAACTTTAGTTCCCAGACTGGTGAGAAACTAATGGGGCTGCTCCTGAACAAGGAGTCATGGATAAACCCATGTCACCAGCTGCTGGTGAGAAAACCTAAAAAGAGCGCTAAAGGTTACCCATCTTGCCGCAGGATCGGCACTCTAATGGGTCTCTTTGGAACTATGGCCTCGTATTCCCAGCCCTTCCACAATGGTAGCATACCACCTCGAATCACCACGTGTAGACTCCCTACGGTGTTTCCTGCTATCAGCTGGTGAAGCACTAACTCTAGAAGCAGAACCACCCTGTCTCTCAGCTCCGGAATCTCTCAGATTGTGCTCCGCAATCAGTTCTTGGTTGAAGATGGAAGCGATAGAAGTCATCCTGAAAATATTCACTTATGAGCAGATCTCCTATCTGACACCATCCTCAAACATCCTTGCCAAGAACAATCCATCTCTACCCTGGAGGGGTGTGTAACGCTGAAGCTCAGTGAAACGAGAGGAATAATCCATGACAGAAAGAGTACCCTGCTCTAGGATCATGAACTCCCAGGCTCGGTCGGCCCTTAGGGTATCCGGATAGAAGTAGTCATAAAAGACGCACTGAAACTCCTCCCACACCATAACCTGTTGATGACCCACCTGTGAGATCACGTCCCACCACCTCTTGGTGGAGTCTCGCATCATGTAGGTAGTGAGCTTGACCTACCTTTCTGGAGGCATCTCCAAATGCTCAAAGATCGTCATCATGGCTTCTATCCATGAATCTACAGCCTAAGGTCCTCCTTCCCCTGAGAAGGTGGGAGGATGTTGCTGCTGGAAAACCTGCGTCAAGTCTGCCATAGTCGAGGCAGGAGGCAGAGCTCCCTGGAAGTTCTGCATCATCCTCAAAAAGCCTTCCCTAAACTGCACATCAGCACCTATAACCGGTATCACTGTTGGTGCCAAGGCTGGCACAAAAGAAGGATTTGTGGGAAGTCCCCGATCAACCATATCTGGTGTCTGATCACTGCCCGTCAACTGGTGTACAACCGGAGGATGTCTCAGTGCCATGACTCTACAAGGTCAAACACACACCTTAGATCAACATTAGCAAGAACTGAAAACTAGGAGCATAATAAGTGAACAGAGAAAAGAAAGCATTCAAAATTTACAACACATGACTACACGGCGTGTATAAAGACTACATGGTGTGTTCCCTTAAGTCATTTACATGGGCGTGTACTTCTGCCAAAACTGATCGTGTAACACCCCAAATACACGACATGTTATCCTAACACACGGCATGTACCTGAATCCTCTTCCACTACCCAAGTCCTTCTACATGGTTGAGCCCCACGTTCTCCTAAGACAAAACTATACGGTGTGTTCAAAGAAGACACGGCGTGTACTAGACAAGCTTCACCTGACCCGTGTTGTTAGTGACACGTCCTGACACCCGACTCAAACCACACAGCATGTTCCTGACAGACACGGCATGTACGCGAAAGGATAACATCGACCCTTGTTGTTCGAGACACGATCGGGTACCTGGGTCAGACTACACGACGTGTGCAAGGGGGCACAACATGTATAAGAAAAGACTCCACCGACCTGTGTTGTTAGCTACACGGCCGGGTTCCTAGGATTACACTACACACCATGCACAATCGGTACACGGAGTGTTCCCACAAGTTTTTCCCTATCCCATGTCACCTCCCACATGGCCCGTAACAAGGTTAGAGAATACACGGAATGTACATAAAGTACACGGTGTGTACTTAAGAAAAATTTTTTCTTCACGAATAGAAGAACACATGGCGTGTAGTCAAAACTACACGGCGTGTATTCTGGGTTTTTTCAGACAGAAAGCCTTAGAAACTACTCCGGATCCTAGAAAGCACTAAAAAAACACTGAAAGTGCCAAATTTCGATCCATGAGATCCCATACTCCCAGCAAATCAAAGTTTGGCATCTTTAACAAGTTATAAACAAGGTAAACAAGTCAATGATCCACCAAATTCCGGTCTATGAGGGGCCATAACACCTCAAGAACCAAAATCTAGCATTCATTCAGGTAAAACCTTACACAATCAATGCTCTAACAAGAATCAGATATTTTAATCAAGCATCTATCACAACATCATGAAATTGCTAATGCATCCTAGATGACATGGCAAGAATGCATGACATGTGATTTCTAGCAAGTGCTTATATGATGCATGAGATGGAATACCCCCATATCATCAAGTTTCGATAGAAATAGAACCTCAATAACATCAACGATAATAGCACAAAACATGTGAATCACTCAAGGTGAAATGAAATCAACTATAATAATTGAAAAACCAAAAAAATTGCAATTAAATGAGGTAGATTGGCTTTTCCATGTACATGGGTTAGCTACTCCCGGGCACAACTTATTACCAAGTACCCATTCCGTCCTATCCCTGGATAAAGGCTCCAAACATTAAGTAAAGAGAAAATAATCCTTTGATACCACTTTGTAACGTCTCAGTTCCAGAATCAACCTAGAAGCGCCCCGTACTCGGTTGGTCACATGGCCTCAAGCGCATTTCCCCGAACACCAGAGGCTGCCCACTAGCAGCGAGGGCCTTGGGTGTGATAGTGGGGAAACTATGCCCTCATTGGTAGAGTAACACAATGGAAATACACAAATACATACAACAGGGGAAGCAGTAAATACCAAACAACAGTAACAGCGAAAGCTAATAAAGGAAACAACTGGAGTAGATATATATATAAATGATGCATGATATATATATGTCTATGAAAACATCCAAACAAGACATAATGATAGAATACAATAATGCTAAACCGAAGTGAAAAAGAAAGTATATTAACTCCTCATCATCGCAAGCCATGTCTTGGTCCTATTCTCTCTAGCTCCACAACAATCAAGAACCTGAAGTTAAAGGGCGCTTGCCCTTATCTATACCTACAACAATATAATCTGTTTGGGCCCAAAATCATGACCCAAACAAGGTGTGAGAAAAAATGTTAGTAGGAAACCACCCGAAGATCTGTGCCTAACAGTCAGTGAATATATGGAAGGTAAAAGTACAGAAAGAAGTAAATAGGAAAGTACTCAGCAGTAAACAATCCACAGTTTCTAGCATATAATTTACAAACAAGTCAGCAGCCACTCAAGCAAGTAGAACAAATAGGTAACACTCTGGGTAGTTCTCACAGCCTAACGCCAATGGTTCAACAAACAAGTACTAGAACCCCTCTAGGAGGAACACACAGTCTCACCCCTCTGGTTCAGCTAAAGAATAGAATCTCTGGGGAAGCCCTCACCGTCAATTCCCCCTATAGTATCGTATCGTACTAAAGGCACTAGGGGGAATCACTCAATGTCTCATTCTCCATATGACTCACGTCGAGGAACTACTGACACTCTGAGGAAGAACTCAACGTCAATTCCCCCTGTGTTCTCACATCGTATTATAAAGACACTCTGGAGAATCCCTTACATCCATTCTCCATATGATCTACTACACTAGGTTCTCATATCCCTGTGTAAAGTCAACAAGTGTCGCATCACGTAACGGCCAAAGTAACCTCAAGAACTACTTGGCTAGCATTCTACATCATCCCAGCATGGAAGAACAGTCACACCATCCGACAAACTAGGCATGGAACTGGAAATAGACTAACATGAAAAACTAGACCAAATAGTCATAAACAGGAAAAACATGCGTTTGAAAAGCATCCAAAGCATAGTAAAATTTCCCTATTCACAAACAATAACCTCTAATCAGGCATATAATAAAATCAAGAAACCAACAAGGGAAAAACAGGAAACACGCAATACCCCGTTCAAGGGTATTGGTGGAATTTTCCCAAATACTCAAAGACTTTCTACAGAAAGGCACAAAACACATGCCTTAATGTTAGGAGATAGATATACTTTAACCACGTGTCTTGAATCAACTTATAACGTCGAAGATCTAAAAAAACGTCTAAAACATTCAACCCATGATAACTTGGAAAAGATAAGGAATTGGAAAATGATGCTCTAGGAGAAGGAAGAACTCACTGATGTGATTCCAACGCATCCGAAGGTGTTAGAATCGGAGGACGAACGGAGGCTCGGTGGCTCATCGAAGATCTATGACTATACCCTCGTTCTCAAACGAACCAAAGCTAAAAGAAGGGTGTTTTGTTCGTCAGAAGTGACCCTGGTGTGTTTAATGAAAAAAACAAAATACACGGCGTGTACTTCTAGAGTACACGACATGTACTTACTATTTCCGTACTCCACTTTAGGTGGCCTCCACATCACCCCACACAACCGTGTGTGTGGACCTTATATGGACAGCACACGGCCTCACGTGGCAATGAGTACATAGCGTGTACTCGTAAATCACACAGCGTGTACTTCAAAATTTTCCATAAACACCCATTTTCTCAAAAACTCTAGAAAAAGAAAAAAAGTACCTGAAAAGAAGGTCTGAGTTGTTACAATAATAATGATCGTCTAACCTATAAGGTCGTAGTAAGTGGCACAAACATTTCCAAGTGGAAAGAAGCCATGAATTCTGAAATGGATCCCATGTACCAAAACCAAGTATGGGTTTTGGTAGATCCTCTAGTTGATGTAATGCTTGTTGGTTGAAAATGGGTATTAAATAAGAAACTGGACATGGAAGGAAAAGTCAATACCTATAAGGCATTACTGGTTGCAAAAGGGTTCAAGCAACGTCAAGGCATTGAATATGACGATAACTTTTCACCAGTTGCAATGCTGAAATCCATTATAATTCTATTGGCCATTACTGCTTACCATAACTATGATATTTTCCAAATGGATGTCAAAATAGTCTTCCTTAATGGGAACCTTCATGAAGATGTCTACATGACATAACCTAAAGGTTCTATGACTCCAAAGGATTCGAATAAGGTATGCATTTGCAAAAATCCATTTATGGATTAAAGAAGGCATCTAGGTCATGGAACATTCATTTTGATGAAGCCATAATGGAATTTGGTTTTATCAGGAAAAAATGTGAACCTTGTGTCTACAAATGGTTTAGTGTGAGTGAAGTCATTTTCCTAATAGTATATCTTGATGACATATTACTTATTAGAAATGAGATACTACTCTTACAGTCTATTAAGGCATGGTTGAATCAATGTTTCTCCATTAAGGACTTGGGTGAGGTAGCATATATTCTTGGGATCAAGATCTATTATGATAAATCCAAGATATTGATGGGAATATGTCAATGTATATACATTGATAAGAAACTGAAGAGATTCGATATAGATCAATCCAAGAGGGGATTGTTGCTAGCATCACATGGAATTCATTTTTCCAATAAAATGTGTCCTAAAAAACATGAGGAAATAAATATAATGGAAAAGACTCCAACACATCAGCGATAGGGTCTGTAATGTATGAAATTACATATACTAGGCTGGATGTCGCCTACGCATTAAGTGTGGTAGGAATATATCAATCTAACCCAGGTGACCGCCATTGGATGGTAGTCAATACTATCCTAAAGTATCTGAGGTGTACTAAGGATATGTTCCTAGTTTATAGAGGATATGAGGAACTAATCATCAGAGGATATTCATATGCTAGTTTCCAAACTAATTAGGATGGCATGAAGTCACAAACAGGATACATCTTCACTTTGAATGGAGGCTTTGTGAGCTGGAAGAGCTCAAAGAAGATTGTGGTCACAAATTATATAGTATATTTCGAGTATATTGCAGCTTATAAGGTAGCTAAAGAAGTAGTTTGGATTTGAATCTTCATCCAGGAGCTAGATGAGGTACTTATTAGTAAAGATCCCATCACACTCTATTGTGATAATACGGTAGAGATGTCTCTTGAAAAAGAGACAAGGTCAAATCAGCGGACGAAGCACATACTTCGTAAGTATCATCTCTTGAGAGATTTTTCTCTGAGAGGTGAAGCTACAGTGAGCAGTATTTCCACAGAAGACAATGCGGAAGACCCCTTAACTAAAGCCTTGACTCCGCAGAAACATGATCATCATGTGAGGTCTAGCTGACTAATAGTCATAGGCAGTTGGATATAGTCTAAGTGGGAGTTTTTAAGAGTTGATGTCCAAGAAATAACGGTTTTTACTTTTATTACATGAATATTTAATGTATTTAAATATTAAATATATTATTACATATTGTTCATTGTTCTGCATGACTATAGTGTAATAATGTCTTGGAGTATTTGTCGTATTGACCAGGTCATATCAGTTCCCCGCTATGATGAGAACCTTGAAGTGCTATGATAATATTCTTAAATATAGTTCTCTGGTTGTATGACATACTATAATAGGACACATAGTGTACAGACCGTCAGGTGCAAGTAATCATAAGCATATGGGACTTTTTCTCATAAAGTTTGTACTTGGTAATCTCCAAGATGGGAATTATGCATTTTTTTGTGTCATCAGATATTCCTATATGAGAGTTTGTGTAATGATCCTTAGACTTTAATATTATCATTAATATGTTTCATGACTCGCAAACTTTGATTTACTGATGAAAATCATCACGCAGACAGTTAGCAGGAAGTAAGGTATATTGGGTACGTCATGAATGGCATGTTATTAATGGATAAGTCGAGGAAGGATTTTTCCCTTCCATTTATAGAAGTTGATATCTCGGCCCTTTGATTTAAATAGAACTATGGCACGAAATTCCATGGCCATGGTGTAATGGCGATTTTATTTAAGGTAGTCAAAGAATGGAGTATGAAGCACAATGGTTGATTACACTATCATGAAACCCGCTTGATGAAATATTGAGATAAAGGGATTATATTATATAGTGAGCATTCATATGTGGATTTTGTTGTTGTGAATTTAAGTTATTTCTCTTGGGTTCCATGACCCGTTTCTAGACATTACTATTGGACTTCAAGCAAGCCCACCTAATTCCAACGAGAAAGAATCCTAGAGGGTCACACACTATGTATTTTTTGTGGTCTCAGTAAAATTCTATTTGCATTTAATTAATGGAACAAATATTATTCTCAAGACAGTGGAATAATTTTATTCAATTTAAAATGATTTCATAAATTAAATAAATATTTATTCACCGGATTTTGGGTAAAATATATTTATTTATTTTATTGAACATTTAATAAATATTTATTTACTAGTTTGTAAATAAAATATTTATTTAAAAGAATAATTTATTTATTTATTTATTCGGGTGTTCAATAAATGGAAGTGGAGTTCAAGCAGACCAAGGCTGGTCTGGTAGTAAAATAATTATTTGCAAGACAATAAATAATTATTTAACTAGTTGACACAAGTTAAAATAATAATAACGCTGCTATTATTTTATGACATGGAATTTTATGTATAATTCCATTTTGCACAAGTTTGCGCACCATAAATAATGAAGTGGTATTATTATTAAAATCATAGAATTTAACTAAGGTTATGAATGTATTTAATTATTGTTACATAATTAAATATTATAACTGAATCCTCATGTCGATAAATAGATACATATGTCTATTGTGTCGCGTACCAAACAGCACTCCTGGTGAATTGAGAATTGTGGAGCTAAATGATTTCTCTCACAAATCCTCTTCTCAACCCTCTCAAGAATGATATATATTCTTCAAGACCGAAAAACAAGTGATCAAGAACGACCGACAAAAGACATTCGCTTCACCATGCTAGCACCCGGAGAACGATTGGTGTCGATCAGAGGACATCAGAGCACGTGTGGATCACCGATATATGGATTTTGGTTTGGATCCTTACAAGTGCAATGAGACAATCTGGAAGGGTCATTCCAGATGATCAACATCATCAACAAAGATAGTACTAAAGATCTAACTATTCTTTTCTTTATGAAATTAATTAAATTAATTATAAATCTGATGTGAAACATCCTCTCGAAAGGTTTCAGGCATCTTCTTTCTTTATCTGATTCTTTGATCCTATTCCATGGAGACTATCATTAATCATCGTATTGATCCTGAAATAATAATTGATCATGGTAAAAATTAGATTTAGGTGTCGATCCAACCACACTTCCATTGTGCCTGGAACCTACAGAACCATGGGGGATGCAAATAGTTTAAATTCATAATTCTTGGACCATGACTCCTAGTTTAATGTCATAGATTTTGGACCATTTGAAATTAGTTTTAGGTCATAATGTTTGGACCATAGGTTATTCATTTGAAGTACTTATTGATAAACTTGGCATTGGTGGGAGGTTTGATATTCTCTCCATACACGGTGATTAAGGAGTATACTTTATTTGAATAGATCGTATGGTTAATCTAAGGTTCTTCCTAATTGGGCTCAAACATTGGTGGATTTTTTGGGTATCATCATCATTCTAAGAGCCAATACCATGACACCCTAGAGGCAGAAGTATTGGAAAACCATCTTATTGAATGCTCTCGTTATCCTATTCGGGTACCTCTCTTGGATGTGCAAGGCCTAAAACATGTTTTCCTCAAGGGATTTTAAATCAAATAAATGGATTTCTATCATCCTATCTAGTATCTTATGGTCATAAATAGTTTTTCAAAGAAATTTAAAATGAACCTCAATGGGTAAAAATACCTATTTCTTGTACACCAAGAAGTATGGTGTCGCCTAGATGAAATTTTGAGTTGTCATCTGATAGACCTAGAGGGAGTTGGGGAGTTTTTTAGGCCAACTCTTTTTATTTTGGCCCACTATTTTTTGCAATATGTTAGAGAGGGTCTTTTTGAATGCATCAGTCTGTCCATTTTTCTATGCATGGTAGCGAGAAGTATGGTTGAACTGAATGTTGTACTTGGCACACAATTTATTCATCTTAGCATCTATGAAGTTGGTGTCATTATTTGTGATAATAGCATGAGGAAATACCAATCAATAGATGGTGTGGGAGCTCATGAACTCAATCATAGACCAGGTTTTGACTACCTTGAGGGGAACTGCTTCTTCCAACTTGGAAAATAAGTCTCTTTCAGCAAAAATAAACCTTCATTATCGAGCTTTTATTGGTGGGTATGCTCCCACAACATCGAGTCCCCATACTGCAAAGGGACAAGAATACTAACTAGTATGGATAATATCTAGCGATTGATGCACAAAGTTGGCATGGATCTGAAATGCATGAAACCTCTTGTAAAACTCAATACAGTCATCAACCATGGTAGGATAAAAGTAAGGCAATATCTAAATTGGTAGTAGAGCTTCAATCCTGCTTGATGGGAACCACATGATCCATCAAGTAAATCTGGTATAACCTAAATTATATCATATACATGGATTCAATATAAGATAATTCCATTGAAACCACATCTGTATAAGGTTTTCTCAAGGTTATGTCCACCCTGTAGAGTAAATTGGGATGCACATCGGTGTATTCACTCATGCTCGGCTCGATCTGATAGGATAATTCCATGTTGGGGATACTCAATAAAGGGAGTTGTCCAATCATGAATTTCTTTGACTATGGGGGGCCTGGGGGTCCTAGCATAAGAGTATCGATAGCCATCTGATTTACCTATCAGTCGCCACTATTCAAAGTGGTGGGGTGATGACCCTTCAGTGTGCCACATGAATAACCAGATCATTCAAGTCAGGTTCTCCAAGGGATGTGTCTTGACCTTCTAATGTATCATATTAACAATTATGAGACTAAGGAATGTGGGTCACCTTTAGCTGGGAAGGTAATTGGCCCATCATCTAATGAGTTCCTTCCAGTAGTAGTGATAAATCTTTCTTTCTGATGACAAAGTCAACCTAAATTCACTTGATGACTAGCTTGGAGTCTCCCTTCACATGTAAACAGGGAAAATAAATCTTGAGGGCTAACTTAGGATAAGTAATGAGATTCTAATACTCTTCCTCATTATTGGTGTATCCTTTTGACAAAAGGAAAGAGTACAGAAAGATTTCATGTGTCAGGGTGATAAAGACGATCCTTACGCCCACTCTGTTGATCTTAGGATCATTTATCCTCCTATGGATTAAGCTCTAGGAGGCACCATCAAAATTAATCGTACAAAATGGAACAACATAGTCCACTTTGAGAATAGTTTCATCTAGGAAATCAATATCCATAGTTAGTTCTTCAGGGTTTGGATGTGCACCCAAGAAGTCTGCTAATGTCTGGACTTTAATGGCCTTTTGTGGGAAAAACTTGATGTAGAACTATTGGAGGATTTCCACCCAACATTAAAATCATCATGTTATCATGGTTTAATTGAGTATATAAGTTATAGGGTCTACTCAGAACACCAGATATATCTCATGATGATGAAAATAATATCCCAAATTATGTACTACAAAAACTAGTATGGGGAAAATATTCTCGATGGGGGAGTATTTGGTCTCCGCATCAAGAAGTATACAGCTAAGATAATAAAGGTTGTTTTCTCTACCCTTGTTGTTTTTATAGGCTAGTATGGAATTAAGGGATCATTCCAAGGTGGTGACATAAAGGACCATAGGATTCACTAAAATGGGTGGCATTAGAACTAAATATTGTATCAGGTATTTATTGATTTCCTCAAAGGTGGATTAGAACTCTTCATCCAACTAGTAAATGGTTCCATTTTTCATGATATTTGAGAATGGATTACACTTGTTTTTCAGATTTTTGAAAAATACATTAGGGAAAAATATCTCAAGGTAACATTGAGAAATTTTTGGGTGATTGTGTTTGTTGAAAAAGTGGGTTTCCATGATACGTTGTAAAGTTCCAAATATATTTTTGACAAGATATGTTGACAAATATCCAAAATAAAGGAATGGATACTTTGGAGGCACTAAAAAATATAGTATACAAGGTCTTGTCATTTCCTAGTTTTTACCAAATTTTTGAGGTCCAAAATTTGGAGAATAGAGAAAGGTGTTTTTGGAAAAGGAATTTTTGTGCAATATTGAAGTTGGTTTGGAAATTTTCACACAAGACATGTTTTGGGATCACCACATAAAAATATTGAAAAGGAAAAAAGTGCACAAAAGATTTTAATTTTCATGAAATATGAGTTTTCACGCACGTGAAATAGAGATGTTGTGATCCGAACTAAAGAGAGTTAAACACCCAATATAGTGTTAAAAATGGTTTTATGTTTTAGGAAGAATCTTATGCGTATAGAGGAAGATGCATCAGAATCTTATGCACAGGGTCAGTTGGGACTATAAATAGATAGATACCCTTTCATTTGAGTAGCTCAACCCTTCGAGAAATTTGAGGCTCTGAATCACATAATAATTGCATAAAAAGGGATTTTTTTTCATAAGAAGTTAGTTGTGCGTAATAAGAGAGTTTTCTGTAAGAATATTTTTTCATACAAAGCATAAAAGTTGCACAAAATAGGTTTTTCTGCGATATTAAATGTAAGTTGGGTGTTCTTCACCTAAACTCGAATGTTGTGCGCAAGTTGATAATGTTTCATACAACACATCCCAAGGTTTTATTGAATATATAGGTTTCCCAATAAATATTTGGTAAATTGGTATTCATCAGTGGATGAAAGTGGGACTTCAATAGAGCATCTACATACAGTGGAGGATGAATTCATTAGAGATAATTAAGGGACCTAAATGTACATAAACTATGGATGAATCCCTTCCAAGAGAAGTGAGAAAGGGAAGAGGAAGATGGTGATCCTTTAAACTATTAGTGAGCCAGAGAAAGAGACTCAGGGAGTGACCGTTGAGAAATAAGTGAGCTGACCCTAAACCTTGTAAAGGCAGTGATCCTAGGCATATAAGTGATTTAGCCAAAACATTGTGTTTTGGAAGTGAGCCTTAGTGGATTTGGTACATCAGTACATATTATTTGTATGCTCCTTGGATGTATCCCAATGAGGGTGAACCAAGTAAAATCATTTTGTCCCATGGATGGTTTCATTTCTATTCATACATTATTATTATAGAAGGAGAGAAGAGTTTTTTATGATTAAATAAGATATGAAGGGGTGGTTGTTTTAATCTATCATACCCTGATTCACCCCCCACCCCCACCCCCCTCTTAGGGTATTTGACCTAGTGGTCCTAATAATTCGTATTAGAGCTAAAGGTTGAAATTCAATGGATCTCTCTCAGTAGAAGAAATGGAAGTTGTCAATCAAAAAGAGATTCTGATATTTTATAGAAATAATTTTCAATTATGAAAGAATTTGATGCAGCACTACTTCTGATCATTGGGAATGGATGTATTTACAGAAGAAATGCATGGAATTTTGGCCAATATCGACAGTGATGCTTTATCAGAAGTTGGCTGAAGGGAATTGGATATTTACGTTAAAGGAATCAATGCATTAGGTGGATCCCTATCCAATGAAATTTATATGAAGGTGATTTCATGTAATTCATAACATGCTATGTGGGAAAAGATGCTGAATATTTATGAGGGTGACTCAAAAGTCATAGAATCCAAGATACCGGTTCTATGAAATAAGTATGAGGATCTCATAATGCACCCCAATGAGTCTGTTGATACATTCTTGGACTGGGTAAATGAAGACATGCTTGTCCTTGGAGAAATTATTGATGATATAAATATTGTTAAGTAGATATTAATAAATCGTTCACCTCGGTTCAATCTGAAAGTTTCTATATTGAAAGATAATGATCTGAAGGAACTAACATTTGATAACTTGCATAGTAACCTTGTCACATATGAAATGAGAAATGATGATAACGATGTTGTGGAAAAGGTAAAGTCAAATTAGGTGGAATTCAATGCCATAAATAAGCTCACCATTGAAGATGGATAATAAAATTAAGAGACAGATTATGTGATTTCATTTCATTCCTCAAATCTCCAAAGAGTAAAAGGAATGTTTAAAGGGAAACTTCCACTTGTATGCTTTGGATGTGGAAATATTGAACATCTTGTATCAAGGTTACCAAAGAAGTTTTAAGAATATTATGAGTATGAAGTTGAAATTCCCATGAATAAGTCTTCATCTTACATGAAAGGGAAGAAAAATTTAAGATAAATTTATTCAAAAAGAAGAATCTATTTTCAAGAGAAGATTCTAGTTTAGAAGAATTAGTGGCAGAAGAATTAAAGGACTGTAAGGATTATGAAGCAGCTGCTATGGTGGCAGTTTTTAGTAATTATATAATAAGAAAAGAAAGCGACAATGATGAAGGATAATTTAAAGGAAGAGTTGAACTTTAGGTCTAATTAGAAGCCTCCCTTGAGGAAATAGATGTTTGGAGAGTCAAAATGAAAAAATAAAACAAAGTGGTTCATGATGACAAACTTTATAAGCAGTTGAAAAAAGATGAGAAGTTTAAGATGAATGAAGAAATTGTAAAAAATGAAGTATTCAGTGCTAGAGATCTCTGATAAGGTTGCTGAGTACAAGATTAAAAATTAAATAATAGAAAAGAGAAATTTATATTTTGACTGAAACTATAAAATATCAAATCAAAAGTATCAAAGAACATAAATAGGAAGTCTTCGGTCTGCGATGAAGTGTTAAAGATCAATAAAAACTATTGAATCTCAGTGTGACATCAGGAAATAAGATCATACAGGCAATAGAAAAGGTGAAAGTAGAGTATGGTATTCAAGAAGAACAGAAGCAACAGTCAAATCCAAATGATAAGGCTGGTATGGGGCATGATAAAAAAATATAAAGTAGTAACAGTTGAAGTCAGACCACAAGAACCCACTCAGAGATTAAAGATTGATTTGGGTGTGAAGTAGAATTAGAAGATTCAAAGAATGCAAGGGACAATTAGTGGTGTAGTGGTGACACACAGAAATGCACCCCACATTAGATGCTTTTGTTGTGGAAATATGGGACACAAACAAAATTAATGTTCTATATCCAAGAGGTATTGATGGGAACAAGACCAAAAGAAGCATCCATATAGAAATAAATACTCCGTAACTTCATTTAAGGGTCACTAATTCCAAAATCAGGTACGAGAAAGAATGTATTGTAAGATTTGGTGATGATGAAGGATTGAAAATTATTGGCTCTATAAAGGAAAGGTTTGGGGTAAAATACATTAGATGTGTAGATGTATTGGTTTTAAAAGTCTCAGTCACAACTTACAAAGTTTTAATAAATTATGTGACTTAGGACATGTTATAATACTTTCCAAGAAATTATGTGTCATCAAGGGAAAATATGGTTCATTTTTTTAGGTAAAGCATATAAAAAGGAATCTCTACCTTGTAAGTGGAGAAGAAAATATTTTTTTTCTAAGGAAGAATAAACAAGTTGTGGCATAAACGGCTTGGCCACCTGAGCCAAACGTCCTTAGAAGATCTGGTGAAATATGATTCTACTAAACAACTCCCTAGATTACCACGTGATCATACCCATACATGTGATGCTTGTCATCTAGGGAAGATCATTCTAAGTACATATAAGTAAAAAGATAAAAGGTCAAAAAAAATTATTGATTTGGTGCATATTGACGTGTGCTGACCAATTTAACCAAGAGATATTGGTGGGAGGAGATATTATGTTCTATTCATTGATGATTTTAGAAGAATGAAATGGGTTTTAGTCATCACTCACAAATCTAATGTGTTTAGTAGCATAAAAACTTATCGAAGGGAAGTTGATAAGATGTTGGGTAAAAAAATCGGAAGATATGAACAGATAATGGAACAGAGTTCAAAAATTTCCAAGTGGAGGATTATCTTGAGAAACATGGGATAAGGCACCAAGTTTCATCATTAATAACTCCACGGAAAAATGGAGTAGTTGAGAGAAGAAATAAAATTATCAAAAACATTGCTAGAACAATTCTCATTGAGAAATACCTTCTAGACAAGTTTTGGAAAGAAGTACTAATGACATCTATCTATACATCAAATAGATTATTATTATCTAAGAAAGAAGATAAGACTCCATCTGATCTATGGTATGGAAACAATCCATCATTGAAGTAATTTCGAGTCTTCATAAGTAAGTTTTTCATTATCAATAAGGGAAACACTTGAAGTTTTAATCCTGTGGATATGAAGGGATATTTCTTGGCTACTCAAATAAAATAAAAACATATAAGTTCTTCAATAAGTGGCTAGGAAAGGTTGTTGAAAGCCATTATGAAATCATAGTAGAGAATTATCAGAATATTCAGAAAATACATGGTCTCCCTTGGGAGGATAGTGATGAAGATATAAGAATATTAGTGGATGTTCTTATTCTAGAGGCCAATTCATAAGAAGATTCAGATAATGAAAAAGATGAGAGGAATTCAGTATCTACACAATGACATAAGAGAAGATCCAAAATTGATAGAAAGAACATAATTGGTGATTAGACTATGCCAGTTTAGACAAGGATAATGAAGACTCTACAGAAAGCATCGTACTTATCACAAATAGTGCCTAAATTTTTTGATGAAGCATCTAAATATGAGAATTGGGTTCATACACTGAATAAAGAGTTTGAGATAATTGAGAAGAATCAGACATGAGAGATTGTTTTGAGACCAATAGACAAGAATTTCATCGGGACTAAATGACTATTTTGTAACAAAATGAATGAATATGGTGTTGTGATTTGAAAAAAAGAACATCTAGTGTGCAAAGGGTACTCCCATATAGAGGGTATCAATGTTGATGAAATATTTTTACCTATTGTAAGCTAGATACAATCGGATTATTCTTGTTCATAATAATGCAAAGAAAGTTCAAATTTTTCCATATGGATGTCAAGACAGTATTTTTTATTGGGGTTCTGGAAGAATAAGTTTACATTGAGTAGCCAGATTTTTTTCTCATTCATGAAGATGAGGATAGATTTTTTCATCTGAGAAAGGTGTTATATGGGTTGAAGCAAGTACCAAGAGTGTGGTATTGAAGGCTCGATCAGTTTTTAAAGAATCTAGATTTTCATTGTGGTGGAGTTGATTACAATATATATGTGAACAATGATAGTAATCAAATGATGATGGTACTAGTATATGTCGATGACATAATATTTGGTGTATCAGATGAAGCACAATGTAGATATTTTTCTGAATTCATGAAAAGTGAGTTTGGAAATGTCAATGATTGGTGAATTGATATTTTTCTTGGTTTATAGGTAACTCAAGGAAAGAATTTCACATTAATTTCTCAATCTAAATATGCCAAGGAAGTTTTAATAAGATTTGTAATCTATAATTCCAAGGAGATGATGTCTCTAGTGGCTACATGGATGAAACTGTCATGAGATGATGAAGGAAAAGCAGTTAATGTCACCGAATACAAGCAGATCATTGGAATCTTATTTTACTTAACATCGACATGACTGGATATTTTTTTACCACATATCAAGAAATACGGTATCAAATAAATCCCAAGTAAATCCACTTTATTTTAGTGAAAATAATACTTCAGTATATTAAGGTCAGGATGGATTTCAGTTTATTGTAAAATGACACATCTCAGTAAGAGATATTAGGATATATAGATGAATATTGGGCTAGTTCATCAGATGATAGAAAATCAATGTGAGGTGGTTCATTCTATATTGGTTGTTTTTATATTTCATGGTTGAGGAGGAAATAAGATTTCATTTTGTTTAGAAAAAAATAAGACACATATATTGCAAATACCCAAGCATGAACATAGTTATTATGGATAAATCATCATCTTTATTATATGGGAGTTGAAGTGAAGTATCTGATCGAAATGCATTATGATAATTCAAGTGCTATAAATCTTATAAAAAATTCATTCCAATACTCATGGACAAAGAAAATTGAAATTAAATATCATTTTATCAAAGAGAAGGAAGAGTAATGGATTATAAAGATGGATTATGTGCCTATAGAACAAAAGTTTGCAGAAATTTTGATAAAGGCCTTACCCAAAGAAGTATTTGAATGGAATTGAATGGATCTTGGAGTTCAGTTGAATCCCCACACTTGAAAAAGTGTGGATGTGGGACCCCCTATCCCTGAAGTATGGTGTGTTTTTACCTAATGTATTGATATGTGTTCTTTACCCTATTGCAGAAAATAATAATGTGACCTTTGGGTTCATTGAAAAAGGAGTGGATTTTGGATATTCAAAGGGAGAAAATGTCTTAGTTAAGAAACAGGGAGAATCTGATAGGTTGAGTAGCAAGATAGGGAGAGTATTGATAGGTGGAGAAGAAATATAGGGGGAGTATCAAATCTAAATATATTAAATCTTGTCTATCAAAGGTTACATATCATGACATATGGAGTTTGTGATTAAATCATTTTCATTTTTTGGAATGAAGTGATTCATTGGTGAACTTTTCATGTTAGTCTTGTTTCTCATGCCGATCATGGATCATGTGGGATTAGAGTATGTGTTGAGTAAATATTTTATTTATATCTAAATAATGTGAAGTAAACACTGGTAGAATATGGAAGAAGCTTCAACGAGGTATAAAAATGTAAATATTTTTCAACAAACCCAAAGGGGAAATTGTTGGGAAAAAACCCTCAAGGTAACATCGAAGCATTTTTGGGTTGATTTTATTTGTTGAAAAATTGGATTTCCATGATAAGTTATAGAGTTACAAATATAATTTCTAAAATATATGTTAAAAAGATCCAATACAAAGGAATAGATGTTTTGGAGGTGGTAGAAAAATATCATATACAAGGTGGCACCCTTTCCTAGTGTTTTCCAAATTTTTGGGGTCCAAAATCAGGAGAATGGAGAAAGGTATTTTTGAAAAAGGAATTTTCAAACAACATTTAAGGTGGTTTAGAAAGTTTTATGAAAGATGTGTTTTGGGATCACGACATCAAAATATTGAAAACGAAAAAAGCACACAAAATATTTGAATTTGTGTGAAAGATGATTTTGTGTGCCCGTGAAATAGAGATGAAGTGATCCACATGAAAGAGAGTTATGTGCCCAATGCAACATCAAAAATGGTTTTATGTGCTTGGGAAGGATCTTAAACACACAGAGGAATATGTATTAGGAACGTAATTATGGGGTTGATCGGGCCTATAAATTGATGGCTACCCCCCACATTTGAGTAGCTCAACCCTTAAAGAAATATGAGGCTCTGAATTGTGTAAGAATTGCATGAAAAGGGAGTTTCACATAACAAGGGAGTTGCGTGTAACAAGAGAGTTTTTCATGAGAATATTTTTGCACTCAAATAAAAAAAAATTGCACAAGATGTTTTTACGTGATATCATGTGAAGGTTTAGAGTTATTCACCTAATGTTGTGCGCAAATTGTTAATGTTGCATGCAAGACATCCCAAGTTTGTGTAGAAGATATAAGTTTCCTAGTAAATCTATGGTAAAGCGGTATTCATCTGTGGATGAAAGTGGATCTTCGATAATGAATCTACATACAGTGTAGGATTCATTCATTATAGATAATGAAGGTAACTAAATGTCTATAAACTATGGGTGAATCCCTTCCAAGAGCATTGAGCAAAGGAAAAGGAAGACAGTGATCCTTTCCACTAGTAGTGAGCCAGATAAAGAGACTCAGGGATTGAACCTTGTAAAGTAGTGAGTTGATCCTAAAACATGTAAAGGAAGTGAGACTAGGAAAAAAAGTGATCTATCTTGAACATTTTTTTTTGTCAATGAACCTCATTGGATTTGTTACATCATCACATCATTGTTATATGATCTTTAGATGTATCCAGTGAGGGTGAACCAAGTAAAATTTGTGTGTCCCATGCATGATTTCATTTCTATTCATACATTTTTTACGAGAGAAGGAGGAAGAGTTTTTTGTTTAATGATGAAACAAGATCTGAAGGGGTAGTAGTTTTAATATTTCATACCCTAATTCACCCCCCAGAGTATTTGATCGGTGGAGGTTTTTGATTAATATCCTTGATATTATCTTGGTTAATCTCAATTCCCTGTATCTTACAATAAAGCTGATAAATTTTCTAGAGGTAACCCCGAATTCTCACTTCGGGGGGTTCATCTTCCAGCATCGAGAGCAGTGGAAACCAAAACCTTTATCAAGATCCGTGATATAGTCCTGGAGCTAGAGGGATTTGACCACTATATCATCCACATTACACTCCACTAACATACCAAAAATTATCTTAAATATGTTTTTCATGGCCCGATGTTAAGTAGTTATAGTATTTTTCAAGATGAAAGGAATTACCTAATAAAATAAAGTCCCTTAAGAAATTCTGAAGGTTGAGAACTTCTCATACTTGAGGGTCATTCAGATATGATTGTACCTAAGTTATCTTTCCATGAAAGAGAGGGTATGGAACCCATCTGTAGCATCAATCAACATCTCTATCACCAAAAGGTTAAAATCATCCTTCAGAAAGTGGTGGTTAAGGTCTTATAATTCAATGAAGACAATGATATTTCCATTCTTCTTCTGGACTAGGACAATGTTGGCTAGCCACCAGGGGTATTGGACTTCCCTGATGAAGTTTTCTTCGATAATCTTGTCTACTTTAGCCTTGACCATTGCACCATGAGAGCGGTGTATCTTTATGGGAAGCTATTTGAACTCGTGATGACTCACCATGAGGTCAATGTGATGATCAAAAACCTGGCTGTATATCCCTAGAATATCATCATATCTCTAGGAGAATACATCGTGATGTTGTTTTTGGAAAGAAACATACTTCTGCTACTCTTCAGAAGATATGGTTTCACTGATCAGTTTCAGCCTCGAATCTTCCTCACTACCAAGGTTCACCTAGGTTTACTCATCAATAGTGGTGGTGACAACATCTTCAAATACAAGAGGGGAATCTTCTAAATCCTCTTCATTTTCTAAGATAGGAGAATCATAGGGAGGAGGTGGATCTCCCAGACTATTTGACTAAGTGAGAGCACCAAAATTTTCTCTAGAAAGCACATAATCATCACTAAGGGGTTCTCTCTCTACTAAGACCATGGAGATAGAAGCTTTTGATCCAATCCCATCCGGTTTTTTGAATGTGAGTTACACTCTTGATATTGAAGCAATGATAATGATTCAACCTTCATCGATTCAACCCTTATTTTTGGAAGATGTAGGAATCTCATGGATCTATGGTTATGGGGTGAACTTATTAGTACCTCATAGGAGTAGGGTATTCTGATAATAGTTAGTCTTTCCTGATATAGTATTATGAGGTAAATTGTGAGCACACTTTTTTCTTGGAGACAACAAAACAACCCCCAGGTCTGTCGTCATGGGATTTAACCGGTGAATCGGGAGAATGAATCTATCATTCAAGTCTATCCAAGGATTAGTTTAAGTGGATATTAGATCACTAGGAGCATTGATGTGCCCAAACCCATCATTCTGTATATGCTTACCTTACCTTTTGGAGTAACCAACATCCAGGTAGCTGGACTCACAAGAGTTAAAGGGGGATACATCTCCCAAGAGTACCCCAACTCGACCATTAAGGGAGTATTTGAGGTACTAGTGGTAAGAAGAGGGGACTGATACATGAAAATGAAGCCAAATACTTCCTAGTAATTCATTTTAGGTAGTATCTTATGATATTACCATAAATTTAGTGCTTGATATTGAACCACCGAAGTGAGTATTTAGCCAAAAAACTTCAAGTAGAATCTACTCACTCTTATCATACACTTGAATTTTCAGGTTTGAGGGAGTCATATATTCTTCTATCAGTCCCATATTATGGAGTGTCTAGGTCAGGATGAAGTTAATCTCAAATCCATTACCCACTAATAAGTGGTGTATATCCATTCTATTGAACTGACTTGTGGAATATATTGGTTTTATGTGCCATTAAATGGTTACACTTTCTTCTTATCTAAAAAATAAGATAATGGATCAACATTTATCTTGTTCCGCCTCCTTTTCATAGTAGGCCTCATTAGAAACTATCTTAGCCTCGAACTAAAGTGGTATTTTCAAAGATTTATCAAGGACCTCACTTATATCCTTTAATAATTTAAGAGCCTTGAGAATAAAAAGTATTTTAAGTATGTCAAAAAGGTACTTTAACATATCATACTTTCATTCTAGGGGAATATTTTTTCCTGGGTAAGGTCATTCTTTAGAATGGGTACAATGGATTCCATTAGATAAACCATTGGGGCCTGGATAGTATTGATGAAATACTTCTACTAACTAGATGGTATGCTCTGAACATTTGATGGATGAGTGCCAATCAACTGAGTTTCTGCCCTGGCTGGATATTGTTGATCATGGTGCTCTCATAGATGATCTAGATAATCAATCGAGATAGTAGGTTGTGGAGGGATACCTGATGGCATAGGATGTGAGGGTTATTCATTTTGATCTCTGCACAAGGATTACTTCCTAGTTTCAATATCATAAACATCTTGGTTTAGAGCACTGACATGATAATTATTTATATTGATGTATCCCTTACCACTCCTTAGATTACATCTACTAGAATCACCTGAGGGATTTTCATGGAATTCCTCACTATCATGAGTTGTGAATCGGTACACCATCTTAATGGAATTAATAAAGGTGTATTCCTTCTCATCATCCATGGAATAGTCCAGGGATGGGTAGAACCTAATCATATCTCCTAATTCTAGAGTCATGTACTTGACAAGGGTGAAAGCTAGCTTTGTCACATGTGATGAATCTAATTTCCCTTGCACTATCAGTATCTTTTCTTCCAAGACATGGAAGGTTTTAGTGTATATGTAGAGGAAATGATTAGAGGATGCTCAAAAACCACATGATGTTCTATATTTCCCAAGCATCCATGGATAATTCCATGGGTTCAAGTGACTACATTATAAACTAACAATTCATAGTAATTCTATGTCCTATAGTTGGGAACTTTTTTCTACTCATTGAGGTCTTCACTTTCATTATCATGTTCAAAAAAGAAATGTGTCACCTGCGCTATAAGGATGCCCAGTTTGACTAATCCCTGATTCAATTTATCTTGTATCCAATATTTTAATACAAATAATTCTTTGATAGCATTTTCAAGGATCTTGTTATATGGGAAATGGCCGGTGTGGCTGGTAATTCTGACCTCTTGGGGTCCATGCACTCTGGAAACTTTAGGATTCCCTTTTCTCTGAAATAGATGAAATATCTAAAGAATTGTGAATTCTTGAAAGAATAGTTCATGTTTATTATTTCTATGAAAGGAAACCTCGGAGCCTATCCATAAAGGGGGAATAAAGCCACATTCTCCCATTGGGGTAGTTACACTTAGCAAGGCTACACCAGGTGGTGTTGCACTGGGTGAGGCTGCATCTGGCGAGGCTCATTTGGTAAAGGATCTAGCAAGTGCACCAGCTCAAGAACCTCTTCATGAAAAACGATGGTTGTCTCTTTTTTTTGGGTCTTCTAATGGGATATGTAAGGGGAAATTGGTGTGATTTTGGTTTATTCCACTATAAGGCTTCTTCCAAATACTGAGAATTTTTTAATAACTCTCAAAATCCATTGAAGTAGTTCAAGGAGTTTAGGGTAGGCACTATATCATTCCTAATGTTATCTAAACACATCATGAGTATTTTTTTCCTAGTAAAACAATATACTAAGTGAATACATGAGTCCCTTCCATTAGGTGATGAAGTTGACAAATCACTCATAGGGCCTCTTTTTGCATTTAAAGAGGTCGAAAATGATCATCTTGTGTATGGAAGAGTTGAAGTGGTACAATAATTTCCTATGAAGGTCCTCCCAATTGTAAAAGGACCTTATGGGTAGCAAACTATTCTAGTTAAATTCAAACCCTTCCAGAGTCTGGATGAAGTATCAAAGCTTGGTGGCCTCCTATTGTTCTAGAGTCCCCATCATTAGACCGCACCTTGAGGTTAAGTTGGCCAGATGCTATAACAGGACACCCATACCATTAATAGGGGTCAATATTGGATTACCAAACTCCATGAGCACTCGAACATGGTCCACCCATGCTAGATATGGATTTCCTTCAGGTAAAACTGCCACCTATCATGTTTCTAGAGCCTCGAGGAGAGTGATGAGAGTAGTTATCCCATTATATTGGTGAGTATTTACGACTACCAATGAATTGATAGGATCATCGACTCAAAGAGTAGGATGGACTTGATCTCAAGGTGGATAATCATGCAACTCGGGCAGAGTGGGAAACTCATATCTTGGTTGCTTGTCATATCCCCTAACATCTTCCCTGATTAGGTGCACAGGGCCACCAAGTTCAAATTGGGGAATTTGACTGAGGAGGACCTAGATCCATAATGAATGAGAGATAGGGTATATTATGATGGTTCTAGGGTCTTAGAAATATTCAAACATGAGCTTAATGGTGATCCTCTTATACTCCTTGAGCTCCTAAAGCAATGCGGCTACCCTGGGGTCAGATTCCTCTTTAGGCACAACCTTGGATGGATCAGATATTTTTTCATGTCCCTTGAATTTGTCAACATACTGATAGGAAGGTAGTAATGTCTCATTTGGGGTCACATGAGGCCTAGTTCCTGTCTCTGCTAATGAGTGCAGATGCCTGTCCAAGGGTCTTCGTAGTACCATGTCACTCTTTAAGGTGGGTTTTCCCTATCATTCCCTACATCGGTAGCCATGATCCTCTGATCCTCTAGTGGTTCAGTGGTGACCACATTCACCGTAGAGGTAGTCATAGATATCCTTCATTGTTGTGGGATAGACTGAATTGAATATCTCATCACTGCCATAAGATAGGGATAAAATAGATGGTGGAATACTTCCCCATCCTCTTATCTTCATGTATAAAGACACATATTTTATAACATGGTAGAGAATAGTGAGGCTCTTGAAGTATGTTTTCTATATAGTCTAGTGGTGGCCATATGAATCAGGATGCTAATCTACCGAGAGTTATGTGATCTCAACCTTCCTGCAATACTAATAAATGGAATCGAGGTGCTTGTGGCTCCCTGAGTAGGTCAGTTGTCAATCCCATAGGTGGTAGAATGTTACCCAGATAATCTAGAAAAAAATTATTGGCCTTCAGTGAGGGACTTTGGGATTACAAAATCTGGAGTTGTGGGTGTCCAAAACACAATTTATAGTTGGTCGGTGGCTAGAAGATCCCCTGGGTCCTCTTTCTCAGGGTAAGGGTCCTACTCTTGGTCGACCCAAGCCCCAATTTGTGTAGGATGAGATAAGGGTGGAAGTTCTGATTCAAACCTATTCTACATCTGATCCACCATAAGAGGTCGCACCATGCAGGTAAAATATTCTTTATACACTGAGATTTCTCTTGGGTGTGGAGCCAGCTTCAAGATCATGTCCAAGTTGGATGGGGTGTTTACCACTACCTCGTGTTCATGGGTTAAAACTTCTATTTGAGGCTCAATGGAGTTCTCACCATCATATGAGGGAATCAATCCAGACCCTAACATCTCCCCAACTTATTGTGTGGAGGTAGAGAGGATAGAAACTAGTGGTTATGGAGATAGTTAAATTGTTTGTCCTTGGAAGGAGGAAATAAATTCCTCCACCTACAGGTACCTATGAATGGATCTAGGGATCTTGTCTACCCCAGATTATGGGATCATTAGCCTCAAATTTTAGGACTCTACCCTAGAATCTAGCAGCGGGGGTGAAGGTTTCCTCATTGATTCATCTATTTCTTTAGAATCTGAGGGGTTCATAATGACATAACACTTCCTAGGGTTTCACCTCTAATGGTGAGGGACTTCACCAAGTGACTATTTCTAAGAGCATCTTTAGTTTTATCCATGTGGATTATGGCATGCACCATGAGAACATCTCCCATGATGGTTGTTCTCCCTCCTATCCCGAGATGGTACTTCTCGGAAAGGCATGTCTTTGGAATGGGGAGGACCTCCAATTTGGTTGTTGATAGTGTAGGGAGGACCTCTTCTTTGGTTGATGGTGGCATGAGGAGGACAATTGTTCTAGTGGGGAGGATCAATACACTAGTTTTCCATGCCATGGGATGGCTTGTAATGGATGATGGTGGCACAATCTACTGAGATATTCAACTCTACCTTTCTATGAGGTGGCTGGGGTGTCGATCCTAGGAGGATGAAGATGGATATACATTTGTATATTTGAGAGATCTGGTGGGATATACTGGTGATATAAGTGGCCATTATAGTTGTAGGAAATTCCTCTGGATGGTAAATGTTCTGGTTATTCCCTTGGTGTCAACATCAGGTATCCTAGACCAGGGTCGGTGGGTTTGGGATGAAGTCAACCTGCTCGTTTACCTATGCAACTAGTCGATGTTGGTGCTGATGACGCCTGGTGGGAGATCTCCTGGGCATATATATAGAACTTGAGTGTGGCAGTGTCGGGGAGGCTTCGATGACTAAAGATCTTTTAAGGTTATATCCCTGGTGGGAATTACCCCTTCCTACTCATATTGGCACACGAGGGTGTCGATCACTCTCCTATGAAAGAGCTCGTAGGGTGAGATAGGGATTGGGAACCTAGAATCTAAAGGTAGAGTGGAAGTTTTTGTAGGGGTATAATCATTCATGATTGTCATTCCAACATTTTCCCTATCTCAGTGCCTGTTGGCATTAGGTCTCCAATTTTCTATAGCTTGATTTTTGTAAGTCATATGGATTCAGTTATCAGTACAGGTATAGGGAAAGTGATTCCCAGTGCCCCAACATCATTCATTATTCCTGAAGTAGATAAGTATCCACACTAATGATGTTATAAACTAAGTATTACCAAAGTCATCTCCCCCATGTTATAGGTGAGTTTCATGTTGAGCCCACCGCTTTCTTGGTGAGACCTAGAACCAAATATCTGGATCTGATGACATGAAAATAAGATGGTTCCCCATATTCTACTAGTTCCTGTAACACCGGAGACTTTTATAAGAAATATTTTGTTTTTATTTTATATAAATCATCAAAGGAATATTTCACTACACAAAACACTATCTTGGCTTGATTTACACGCAATCGTGACCTTCCTTGATAGCTTGCGTCGTACGCAATACCGAGTTTCACTAAACAACGATACGCTATTAAAATATTAATAAAACTAGCCGTTATGAATAGTAATAGCCAATTTTTGAAATTTTGTAAATTTTATTTTTCAAAATGGACTTCGTTTTTGGATTCAGAATATCGAAATTATCCTAGGGTGAAATTTTGGTATTTTTCTGAAAACTTTCAATTTTTGATGAATAGTGAAAACACTGGGTTACTATTTAAAAACCGACTTTTTATTTAAATAATTATTTATTTTATTTAAATTTATTTTAGGTCAAAATTGATACATAATACCTGTATAAGTTCAATGTAATTCATTGGAGTAATTTTATAATAATTTTATATATATAAAAATTTTATTGAACTTTTCACCGTCTTTTACCCACCTCCTAGGAGAATTTGCAAATTTACATAAAACTTAATTTTACCACTTCTGTGATTGGAATTTAAAAAATACTAGAGACATGGTTTATGTCAGTAAGTAAAATGTGGTTCAATGAGATGAAAATAATTTTTGGTGAATAGTAACTTTTTACTTTTATTTACCACGGTTAAAAGTAAATAGGGTAATTAAGGGTAAAAATGATATTATTATTACCCTAACACATGTCCTAATTCTATTGGATAAATGTAATTCGACCAAAAACAACCTTAGGAATAAAATATGACCATTTAGGCCCACTTGAATTAGATTACGATATTTATTATTAATTTATTTAAAGAAGAGTTAAAATAGTTAAAATCAAAGTTTAATAAGTAAATAATTTTTAATATTGGGTTATACATAAGATAAATTAGACTATAAATATTCATTAGAAAGATAAAACTATTTACTAAATAATTGTATTTTATTTTTAATTTTTAGACATTAAATAATTTAAGTTATTTATGACACAAAGATGATGCAGTAATTATCTTATTAATGAAATATTGACATAATTGATATTATAAATACCCAAATAAATGTAATTTTAGACTTTTTATGAATTACACTAATTTTCTATGTTACTATGACATGTTATTATTTATTTAAGTAACTTTTTTTGTACTAATCATTCTGTTATGATTTTAAAAAAAATCAATTACTAAATAGTGTCAAAATTGACATAAAATAGTTTTTAAAACAAATATTATATTATTAATTGTTATTTTATTCCTAAAAATATAAGGTTCGGAAAAATGACTTAGATAAGGTTATATATATTAATAATAAACAACTTGGGGTTCGTTTTTCTTGTTATAGTAAGTTTATTAACCTTATAGTGTAAGAACACAAAAAGACACGGTAAAAGTAAAATTATCTAACTTAAAGTTAAATCTAAATGATAAGGTTAAAATAGTAAACTAAAATTTTCCAAATTCTATTGGATGAGAGTATTTAGACCCATCCCCACCTTATATTCGAAATAAATCAATTTGGAGCTATTTAATATCGAATATGGCTTTATAATAAAATAATATTTTTAGTTTTTTCTAAAGGTGCCCCTCTCCTCCCTTATAAAAGGGAACCTCCTCCCTCTCTTCCTCACACCACTTTGAGCATTCAAGCTCAACCAACCCCTGACAATTTATCCTCTCCAATTCCCTAGAAACATCCTAGAGGTCCTGGGATTCTTCAAAGACCAATTTTAGTGCCCTAAAAGGAGGTCTCAAAGAGGCGCTTCAAAGAAGAGGTAATGTCTGTTACCGATTCTTTCAACTTTATTTTTTTTTTCCACTTCTTATTCTTTAGTTGTTTCATTATGAATTAATAACATCAGTATCACTAATATACTGATATGTTATTATAAGTATGAAACAACCCTATTTCACCATCTATCCATCCTACAGAAAACGAAATCACCACGCGTGCGTACGTACGGAATACCATCTCCACGCCATGGTGTAATCTATTTTCCACCACCGCCTTACTTGGATGGGTATAATGGTGTAAAGAATGAATATATATGATTATTTTAAAGTGATATTGATTCTTAAATAGTATACATACATTCCAAAAAAATTCCACGATCATGGGAACGATATCATCGCTCGTGCGTACATACGGAATATCGTCTCCACGATGTGATGCGACCCGTTCTACATGATTTTCATTGCATAATGATTACATAAATGAATTGAGTGAATAAATATGATATATATTACACTAATAACATTCTGGAAATGAGGTATCTATAACCTAAAAAGAAGAATAAGAATTTATTCGACAAAACACACATAAGAACAAAAAGTAATAAACACCCGAATAACAAGTAGCATTGAATTATTACTAATAATAAGCTAAGAATATGACCACATATGATATCATAACAATGATTATGATTCTGGAATAAGTCAATGACATTATTTAAATCATTATACAGGAGGTTCAGACACTTACGAAGCAAATCAGATCTAAGGTAAGGGAAAATCTCGCAATCTCATTTTTATCCGAGATTGTTTATACTTTGGAAATTACTGGGGTGTATTTTATCATCCACATCCATGTTTCCTCAATATGTAATATTATTTCTATCCACCTACAACTGTTTAAATCCAATTTTACCCTTATTTGAGTTTTTAGTAAAACATATGAAAGGAATATTTTGTCATTTTTCGTACGAGGTACTTTTTGACTTTTCTGACAAAGGTACGAGAAGAATGTTTTTTTAACTTATACGGCATGAATGGATTTTAAAACATTATTTCCAAGAAGCTTCCTTTACAAGTTTTCAAGTTTATTTTTAATCAACTTCTTTTAGTTTAAAATTGTATGACATGTTTAGAAAGGAAAAATGTTTTTGAATTAGAAAGGATATTTTCCTCAAGAATGGAGTTCAAGAGTTTTATCAAAATTATTTTCCATCTAAGATAATATAGGGTTTTGTTTCTATCCCTATTATTACATTGATTTGATTATGTTGTGATGGAAATATTTTTATGAATTTCTTTATCTTATATGAATTGTTTTATGATGTCACGATGTTTAAGATTCCCATTTTTATTACATTGATTATGCTATGATGTATGGTTTATGATTTTGTGGCACACATAAGAATGGCATCATTAAGAGATGGTTGGGACCTATATCTCCCTCCAATGTATTGGTTAAAGATTTTATATCTCATGAGATAGACATGGCTGGAATGGCAGGTTAAACCGGTTCAGTGAAACAGGACTGAAACGAGGAATGAACTCGGTTCAAAAATGGACTTTGTCCACTAAGTTAGTCTTGGAAATGAGTCTTGACTAATAAAAAATGATACTCTATGATTATGTGTGTATGACACAACGCTTCATGTTTTAAGTTATGATTATTGTGATTACATTTCACTACCATGATTTATCCCATGTTATGAAATTATGATCTCTTTTGCAGGGTAAGATTTCCAAAATGTTATGTTCTTATGAATATGATGTGATTGATATTTATTTTTTTTAACCTTACTAAGAATTTGAGCTCACCCTTTTGAATTTTTTCTTTCCCCAGGTCAGGAAGAAGGTTATTAAGTAAGATATTCCAAAAGGGACTATAGATATGATGAAATAAATGGGAGACAGTGTAGACGCTTTATAAACCAGTTGTTTATGTTTCCCAGTTTCTAAAGATACTATACCTATACGGTCCTTTCATGGTTTTGTTATATTTTGTAATAAGTTTACTTCAATTTTTAAGTACTAACAATGTATGTAAAGTATGGGTCGTTATAGTTGGTATCAGAGGAAAGGTATAGTCAACCTTTGGAAACTAGGATGTGAAAGCCTTAGTAAGAATCCTAAGGATAATCCTAAGAATAGAACACAATCTTAGTGTTTTAGAAATGGCCATGAATAACCTAGGATAAGACCTTAAGTGTGAAATTTTATTCTTGATTATGTGGTTTTCCTATTATAATTAGTGTTGCTCACACTATTTTTCTTGGTTTTAGTCAATGGATGAAACCCGAAGGAACCGTGTTAATGCGGAATGCGACGGGCAATGCAATGATTGTCCCTCTGAGAAACCAAATGTTATGGGAGCTAGAATGAAAAATCTTGTAGCCATGATCACACAAATTTCTCAAGCTATGAATCATGTAGGACTTCCAAACGAGCAAAGGAAGGAGCAAAATTCTGTTGAATCCTTCATGAGACAGCGTCCACCTTCATTCAGCGGGTCTACTGATCCATTAGTTTATGAACAGTGGATCAGTACTACTGAAAAGATATTTTCAGTTCTTCAATGTTCTGAACATGATAAATTCATCTTAGTAGTGTATCGTTTGGAATGTGATGCTGATCAATGGTGGAATCTTATCAAGAATACGAGGCCAAGAGATGAAATTGAGTCCATGGAATGGGACGAGTTCAAGAACTTATTTTTCAATAAGTACTTCCCTTGTATTCTCCAAACAAATATGGAGAAGGAGTTTCTTGAACTAAAGCAAAAGGATGATGAATCTGTTGGTACCTATGAAGCAAATTTTAAAAGACTTGCAAGGTACGCTTCTGATATTATTATCCAACCTGAGAGTAAGATTGATCGATTCTTTAGTGGCTTAAAACCAAGTCTTCAAAGGGCGTTATCCATAAGGGACTTTAATAGCTACGAGGAAATAGTTCGATGTGCTCTCAAAGTTGATATAGAGATTGGAGTAACCCATCAGTCATATGGGTTTGATAATAAGAGGAAAATGGAATTCAAAGGAAAATCTAAAGAGCACACTGAAAATAAGATGAGTTTTCCCTTATGCTCAAAGTGTGGAAAGAAACAAGGAGGGAGTTGTCTTAAAGGGACAAGTAAATGTTTCAAATGTGGAAAGGAAGGTCATCGGGCATTTGAATTCCGCAATGATGGGAAGAAGATTTCTAGTGATGCGAACAATGAAAAGGCTACACAGAGTGCACCTCCTACACTTCAATGTTACAAGTGCAAGGAAATGGGGCATTATGCCAACAAATTCCCTAATCCAAGGGTTGTTGATGATGATCGACATCAACAAACTCTTAAGGCTAAAGACAAAGGAAAGTCACACGTAATTTCTATCAGCGATGTGGAGTACGATAACGAAGTGGTGAAAGGTACACTTACCATCCACTCTAAAGTAGAAAATGTTTTATTTGATTCTAGATCCACCCACTCTTTTATTTCTGAAGAATTTTCTAAGGGGATCATCATATTACCTTAACAATTAGATGTTGAGTTAGCTATGACAATCCCTAATGGCACAACAGTCGCATCAAAAGTTTATAATTCTTCTCCGATTGAAGTTTGTGGGAAAGTGCTTCCTGCAAATCTTGTGATCCTCTCTATAGTGGAATTTGATGTGATTCTTGGCATGGATTGGATTTCTCTATATGGAGCTCATATCAATTTCCAAATAAGGGAAGTCACATTTCATATTCCAGATCAATCTTTGATCGTATATCGATGCAAGGATGAACATAACCTTTGAGTGGAAATTTCTTCCATCTTATGGGTCTTGATTCCACTAAATGAAGGTTATTTATCTCAAATTGTTGGTGAGAAACTCACGATTAAGAATATTCCCATTGTACGGGAGTTTGATGATGTCTTTCTGGAGGAATTTCTGGGTCTTCCACCAAATCATGAAGTTGAGTTTTCAATAGAACTCGTACCGGGTGCTTTACCTATTTCAAAGACACCTTATAGAATGGCCCCAATTGAGTTGTAGGAATTGAAGAAGCAAGTCCAAGAGAATCTTAATAAGGGGTTCATACTCCCTAGTGCGTCAACTTGGGGAGCACCTGTTCTATTTGTTAAGAAGAAATATGGATCAATGAGACTCTGCATTGATTATCGAGAACTTAACAAGATCACTATCAAGAACAAATATCCTCTCCCACGCATTGATGACTTATTTGACCAACTACGCGGAGCTCAATACTTTTCCAAGATTGATCTTCATTCAGGGTATCATCAATTAAGGGTCAAAATGGAGGATATACCAAAGATGGCTTTCCGTACAAGGTATGGACACTATGAATTTATAGTGATGCCATTTGGTCTTACTAATTCCCCTGCTATCTTCATGGATCTGATGAATAGAGTCTTTATAGACTATCTTGATCAGTTTGTGGTAGTCTTTATAGAAGATATTCTTGTATATTCAAAGATCAAGGAAGAACATTAATATCACTTGAGAATTATATTAAAGACCCTGAGAAAGGATAATCTTTCTGCCAAATTTACCAAGTGTGAATTTTGGCTTCAAAAATTTTCATTTTTAGGTCACATAATCTCAAAATAGGGGATATCTGTGGATCCAGCAAAAATAGAGGTTATCGAAAGATGGTCAAGACCAACAACAGTAACTGAGATCCGAAGTTTTCTTGGTTTGGCTGGATATTATCGACGTTTTGTGAAAGATTTTTCACGATTATCTAATACACTCACCAAGTTGACTCGGAAAGGAGTTAAGTTTGTTTGGACGGAGGAATGTGAAGAGAATTTCAAGGAGTTGAAAAGAAGGTTATCTAGTGCACCTGTGCTCACACTGCCTTGTAGTGGAGAAAGGTTTGTGATCTACAGTGATGCATCCAAGAAGGGGCTGGGGTGTGTTCTTATGAAAAATGATATGGTTATAGCCTATGCCTCACGACAGTTGAAAATCCATGAGAAAAATTACCCAACTCATGATTTGGAGTTAGCTGCAGTAATCTCTGCATTAAAGATTTGGAGGCATTATCTTTATGGAGAAAGGTGTGACATTTATATTGATCATAAAAGTTTAAAGTATATTTTCACACAAAAGGAGTTGAATATGCGCCAAAAAAGATGGTTGGAGCTGATTAAGGATTATGACTGCTCAATTCATTACCACCCTGGGAAAGAAAACAAGGTTGCAGATGCATTAAGTCGACAAGACCATGCCGGTTTATCCATGATGAGGATCACAAAAGATCCAATATTTATGGATTTACAAAGGATGGATCTTGGAATTATAATGAAAGGGGAAAAATCGTATCTTTCTCAAATGAATGTTCAACAATCTATACATGTTAAGATTAAAGAGGCACAGAAAGAAGATGTAGAGTTATAAAAGAAGGTGAGAAATGTTCCTGAATTCAACCTTGATTATGCTGGGATAATAAAGTTCAGGAATCGGGTTTGTGTTCCTCCCATCCCCGAATTAAAGAAGGAGCTGCTGGATGAGGCTCATAGTTCTTCATTCTCTATTCATCCTGGAAGAACGAATATGTATAGGGACCTGAAAGAGTACTTCTGGTGGGATGGCATGAAAAGAGATGTTGCTGAATATGTCTCTTGATGCTTGGTTTGTCAGCAAGTTAAAGCTGAGAGACAGAAGTCTAAGGGGATGTTACAACCATTACCCATACCCGAATGGAAATGGGAAAACATCACTATGGACTTTGTCACAGGACATCCTAAAACATCCAAAGGCAATAATGTTATCTGGGTCATAGTTGATCATCTTACAAAGTCTGCACACTTCATTGCTATTAGAGAGGATTTCTCTCTGGATCAGCTTTCCAGGATATATGTAAAGGAAGTGGTAAGATTTCATGGAGTACCACTTTCTATTATATCTGGTCGGGATCTGAGGTTTACCTAAAAGTTCTGGCGAAGTCTTTAGCATACTCCGGATACAGAGTTGAGTTTCATCACTGCTTATCATCCTCAGACAGACGGTCAGTCTGAGAGGACAATTCAAACTCTAGAAGATATGTTGAGAGCTTGCTTTATGGATTTCAAAGGTGGTTGGGATCAACACCTAACTTTGGTGGAATTTTCTTATAAAAATAGCTTTCACTCAAGTATTCAGATGGATCCTTATAAAGCTCTCTATGGAATGAAATGCAGGACTCCAACTTGCTGGGATGAATTTGGGTAAAGAAATCTATTAGGACCTGATCTTGTTGATGAGATGGAAGAAAAGGTCCGATCTATTCAACAACACATAAGAGCAGCTCGGAGTCGACAAAAAAGTTATGCTGGCAACTGAAGAAAAGACTTAGAGTTTGAAGTGTGTGATAAAGTGTTCTTACGAATATCTCCTTGGAAGAGAGTAATGAGATTTGGAAAGAAGGGAAAGCTGAGCCCTGGGTATATCGGTCCTTTCGAAATACTGGATCATGTTGGGAAGGTAGCTTACCAATTGGCGCTTCCACCGAATCTCTCTCAAGTTCACGATGTGTTCCATGTATCTCTCCTGAGAAAGTACATACTTGATCCTTCACATGTACTCAGCTCAGAAGTTGTACCGCTGGAACAAGATCTTTCTTATGAAGAACAGCCGATAGAGATTCTCGGTCGTAGTGAAAAAGTCCTATGGAACAAGACCACTCGCTTGGTGAAAGTTTTATGGAGGAATCACCAATTAGATGAAGCTACATGAGATCTTGAGGATATGATGAGGGAGAGGTATCCTCATCTGTTTGTTACAAGTGATGGATTTCGAGGGAGAAATTCATTTTAAGGGGGGTAGAATGTAATACTCGAGACTTTTATAAGAAATATTTTGTTTTTATTTTATATAAATCATCAAAGGAATCTTTCACTACACACAACACTATCTTGGCTTTCTTTACATGCAATCACAACCTTCCTTGATAGCTTGCGTCGTACGCAATACCAAGTTTCACTAAACAATGATACGCTATTAAAATATTAATAAAACTAGCCGTTATGAATAGTAATAACCACATTTTGAAATTTTGTAAATTTTATTTTTCAAAATGGACTTCCTTTTTGGATTCGGAATATTGAAATTAGCCTAGGGTGAAATTTTGGAATTTTTCTGAAAACTTTCAATTTTTAATAAATAGTGAAAACACTAGGTTACTATTTAAAAATCGACTTTTTATTTAAATAATTATTTATTTTATTTAAATTTATTTTAGGTCAAAATTGATATATAATGCCTATATAAGTTCAATGTAATTCAGTGGAGTAATTTTATAATAATTTTAGATATATAAAAAATTTATTGAACTTTTCACCGTCTTTTACCCACCTCGTAGGAAAATTTTCAAATTTACATTAAACATAATTTTACCGCTTCTGTGAGTGGAATTTCAAAAATCAGAGAGCCACAGTTGATGTCAGTAAGTAAAATGTGGTTCAATGAGATGAAAATAATTTTTGGTGAATAGTAACTTTTTACTTTTATTTACCATGGTTAAAAGTAAATAGGGTAATTAAGGGTAAAAATGAAATTATTATTACCCTAAAACATGTCCTAATTATATTGGATAAGTGTAAATCGACCAAGAAAAACCTTAGGAATAAAATATGACCATTTAGTCCCACTTGGATTGGATTAGGACATTTATTATTAATTTATTTAAAGAAGGGTTAAAATAGTTAAAATCAAAGTTTAATTAGTAAATAATTTTTAATATAGTCTTATACATAATATAAATTCGACTATAAATATTCATTAGAAATCTAAAACTATTTCCGACATAATGGTATTTTATTTTTAATTTTTAGACATTAAATAATTTAAGTTATTTATGACACAAAGATGATGTAGTAATTATCTTATTAATGAAATATTGACATAATTGATGTTATAAATACCCAAATAAATGTAATTTGAGAGTTTTTATAAATTCCACTAATTTTATAGGTTAATATGACACGTTAGTATTGATTTAATTAACTTTTTTGGAACTAATCATTCTGTTATGATTTTCACAAAAATCAATTACTAAATAGTGTCAAAATTGACATAAAATAGTTTTTAAAACAAATATTATATTATTAATTTTTATTTTATTCCTAAAAATATAATGTTCGGCTAAATGACTTAGATAAGGTTATATATATTAATAATAAACAACTTGGGGTTCATTTGGCTTGTTATAGTAATTTTATTAACCTTATAGTGTAAGAACACAAAAAGACACGGTAAAAGTAAAATTATCTAACTTAAAGTTAAATCTAAATGATAAGGTTAAAATAGTAAACTAAACTTGTCCAAATTATATTTTATGAGAGGATTTCGACCCATCCCCACCTTAGATTCAAAATAAATTAATTTGGAGCTCTTTATAACCGAATATGGCTTTATAATAAAATAATATTTTTAGTTTTTCCAAAGGTGCCCCTCTCCTCCCTTATAAAAGGGAACCTCCTCCCTCTCTTACTCACACCACTTTGAGCCTTCAAGATTAGAAAACCCCTGCCAATTTCTCCTATAAACTTCCATAGAAACATCCTAGAGGTTCTGGTCTTTTTCAAAGACCAATTTTAGTGCCCTAAAAGGAGGTCTCAAAGAGGTGCTTCAAAGAAGAGGTAATGTCTGTTACCGATTCTTTTAACTTTATTTATTTTTTCACTTCTTCTTATTTAGTTGTTTCATTATGAATTAATAACATAAGTATCACTCATATACTGATATGTTACTATAAGTCTGAAACAACACTATTTCACCATCTATCCATCCTACGGAAAACGAAATCACCACGCGTGCGTACGTACGGAATATCGTCTCCACGCCGTGGTGTAATCTATTTTCCACCACCACCTTACTTGGATGGGTATAATGGTGTAAAGAATGAATATATATTATTATTTTAAAGTTATATTGATTCTAAAATAGTATACATACACTCCAATACAATTCCACGATCATGGGAACGATATCATCGCTCGTGCGTACGTACGGAATACCGTCTCCACGATGTGATGCGACTCGTTCTACATGATTTTCATTACATAATGATTACATAAATGAATTGAGTGAAAAAATATGATATATATTACACTAATACCATTCTGAAAATGAGGTATCTATAACCTAAAAATAAGAATAAGAATTTATTCGACAAAACACGCATAAGAACAAAAAGTAATAAACACCCGAATAACAAGTAGCAATGAAATATTACTAATAATAATCTAAGAATATGACCACATATGATATCATAACAATGAGTTTGATTCTGGAATAAGTCAATGACATTATTAAATCATTATACATGAGGTTCAGACACTTACGAAGCAAATCGGACCTAAGGTAAGGGAAAATCTCACAATTTCATTTTTATCCGAGATTGATTATACTTTGGAAATTACTGGGGTGTATTTTATCATCCACATCCATGTTTCCTCAATATTTAATATTATTTCCATTCACCTACAATTTTTTAAATCCAATTTTACCCTTCGGTGAGTTTTTAGTAAAAGATATGAAAGGAATCTTTTGTCGTTTTTTTTACGAGGTACTTTTTGACTTTTCTAACAAAGGTACGAGAAGAATGTTTTTTTTAAATTATACAGCATGAATTGATTTTTAAAACATTATTTCCAAGAAGATTACTTTACAAGTTTTCAAGTTTATTTTTAATCAACTTCTTTTAGTTTAAAATTTTATGACTTGTTAAAAATGGAAAAATGTTTTTGAAGTAGAAAGGATATTTTCCTCAAGAATGGAGTTCAAGAGTTTTATCAAAATTATTTTCCATCTAAGATAATATAGGGTTCTGTTTCCATCCCTCTTATTACATTGATTTGATTATGTTCTGATGGAAATATTTTTATGAATTCCTTTATCTTATATGAATTGTTTTATGATGTCACGATGTTTAAGATTCCCATTTTTATTACATGGATTATGCTATGATGTATGGTTTATGATTTTGTGGGACACATAATAATGGTATCATTATGAGATGGGTGGGACCTATATCTCCCTCCAATTCATTGGGTAAAGATTTTATATCTCATGATATAGACATGGATGGAATGGCATGTTAAACCGGTTCAGTGAAACAGGATTGAAACGAGGAATGAACTCGGTTAAGAAATGGACTTTGTCCACTAAGATAGTCTTGGAAACGAGTCTTGACTAATAAGAAATGATTCTCTATGATTATGTGTGTATGCAACAAAGATTTGTGTTTTAAGTTATGATTGTTTTGATTACATTTCACTACCATTATTTATCCCTTGTTATGAAATTATGATCTCTTTTGCAGGGTAAGATTTCCAAAATGTTATGTTCTTATGAATATGATGTGATTGATATTTCTTTTGTTTACCCTTACTGAGCATTTGAGCTCACCCTTTTGAATGTTTTCTTTCCCCAGGTCAGGAAGAAGGTTATTAAGTAAGATATGCTAAAAGGGACTATAGATATGATGAAATAAATGGGAGACAGTGTAGACGCTTTATGAACCAATTGTTTATGTTTCCCAGTTTCTAAAGACACTATACCTATACGGTCCTTTCATGGTTTTGTTATATGTTGTAATAAGTTTACTTCAATTTTGAAGTACTAACAATGTATGTAAAGTATGGGTCGTTATAGTTCCCATGGTTGAGGAGAAGAGTTTCACATTGGGTTCACTATTATCTTGATGCTTTCATTAGGGATAGCATCATCCTTCTACTCAGTGGTGATTCACTACTTGTGTTTCCCCATATTCCTACTTTCCAAAGGTGGGAGACTTAAATCATGTTAATCAAAATTTTATAATACTTGATCGAAACAAGATGATGGGATATTGGTTCCTCCTTCCATGTATTCATCCTTGGATCTCATCACCTATTTTGTGTCTCCTTAATAGATTTAATTCATGTTCATGAAACTTGTTCTCGGTGTTATCTCGAGTTGGATGCCGATTAATTACACTTATTTTGTCTTGATAAAGAAAAAACCTTCATTCAGGAGAGGTATTATCATTGAGAATGTTGGGAATGTCTAGATGATGGGTAGATTGGGAACCTGTAAATTATTATTCTTTTAGAGGGAATATCATGTGTGAGGCATCTTAGTCATGGAACCCAAGGAATCTTATGTTGGTCACTAGGTAATTAAATCCTGGGTGTAAGTATTCCTAGTATTTTTACCTCAAACATCCCATGTTTATTGTATGGGGTAGGGATTCTGGATATGTTCACAAGTTTCACTACTTGTGTAGAAGGTCACAATTTTGGAATCTTGTTGGTATAGATAGTAGAGTGTGTCCCCATGGGGTAGATTTCACACTTGGATTGTGGATTGTGTCCCCCCAAGGGGGATGATTTCACACTAGGATGATAGAGTGTGTCCCCTCAAAGGGGATGATTTCCCATTATTATTTTATGGAGTGTGTCCCCTCAAGGGAGAGATTTTAAACCTATATATTGTTTGTATTGAACCTTAGGTAGGTGTCCTACATACCCTATTTAAGATACATATATCAAAACCCACATAGTTCGATGGTGCAGTTTAAGGTCATGTGATAGACCGGTCCATGCATTTTAACGTCATGTGGTAAGATTCCTTATGTCACAGAATGAGCATCAATGATAGATGGTGTGGGGATTGAACATGGAGGTTTCCCAAGGTAGGAGTCTCATCCCATGTAAGAGGAGGATATTATGGGGATTATGTATAGAAACTACCCCATTTTGGGCATTTAATCCCATGATAGGGGAGGATGGTTTGGGGCTAACACATGGAAGTTTCTTGTGGAAGGTGTTTGATCCCAGAGTGAGGAAGGGAGTGGAATACCATGATGATCGAACATGGGTAATCCTATGGTAATCACATAGGGTAAGGATATAGTTCAATGTTATTTGTTGAGGCCATTATCGTGCGGTTTAATGTCATATGACTAGGATATGGATCTAGGACATTTTATGTCATGCATCTTGGATGTGGATGGGGCTTACACCCTAAGGGGGACCATGTCAAGGCGATATGAAGATCAACCATAAGGAATATATACTAAGACATGTAATCCATTTTTTTTAAACCATATTTAGGGATTATGTGTCCACTACTTATGCACCTCTGGGTGGGGCATGTCATAAACACTATTGTGGAGGACTAGAAATTAGGAGGCCCAGTGTTAGGGTGCCTATGCTTAGGAGCATTAGACATTAGGGTACCTCTGATTAGGATCAATTTTTGGGGTGAAGGCTCAATCCACGCTTGTAGAAAAGTTGGTGGACAAAAGAGTAGGTAGTACTGGTCAAACAGGGACTTAGGTTGTAGTTGAAATGGTCCTGGATTGATATGTGGTCCCCGGGAACTCAACATTCATGAAACGATGTTGGCTGAAAGAGGCATCATAAGGAGTCTTGGAGAATGGTTTTTAGGAAGGATGTGGATTCATTAAATTTTGGGGCTTTGTGAATTATATGGGTCTCATGGAGGTCAGGGGTCTTGTGAAAGATAATGTTTTGTGAAATATGGTGACCTTGCCTTGGAGTAAAGTCTTGGTTCCCATGGGGTTGGTTTCACAAAGGATAGTTATCTCATGAAACCTAAGGATCCTAAAATGGATTTCTTCTTGTGAGAAGGCCATGTTCCTTCATGAAAAACATATCCACCATGGGTTGAGGTTCTCAAAACCCCATGGGAGGTAGTTTTGAAAAATATGGCTACCTTGGGAAATATATCTTCTCTCTAACTCACAAAGCTTCTAAGTATCATAAATTCATATATTTTCTTAGAAGATGAAAGTTCATGTACTATTAATAGTTATACATAGGGGTATTTATAGGTATATAGGGAGAATTGGAATTGGTTTCGTGAAAGATTAAGGCTTTTTCAAAACTTTATGGGATCCATGAACATACGGGGTTCCACAAACCCGAGTTACACATCACGAAGTTTACTATCAAAGATCTACATGGACGGGGACTTATATGAACTAGACATACAATGTGAAAAGGTTATTTTCAGATCTATGTGTGGATAAGGGCTTCTACAAACTATGACCACTCGCGAAGGTCTGGACCTTTGCGAATCCAGCCCCTTAACTGGATTTTTGATCCATTTTGGAATGAATTCACTTCGAACTGATCATACCTTCCTCAACCTCTCTCATGACATGTGTATTTGGGATTCAATATTAGTATTTGTTTCTTTGGAAAATATTATTACATTAGGCTTTGTATACTTTCTTCATGTTCCAAATCTTTTTTATATTAATCCTAAAATTTATCGAAGTCTATCTCGCTCTCACTATCTCTTTTAGAGATATGATCCTTATCATGGAATATGGGACTCCTATTAGCCAAAAAAATTATCCAAATTATTTTATAGGTAATATCCTATTTTTTCCTAGGTATATACTATAAATATAAAATTTGTGCCTTTAGGTTAATGTTTTTTACTTGAAGAGGCCTTAATAAATGCTTCACATCCCCACACATGTTAGTATGTCAATATGAGTTTCTTTACATTCCATTATTGTTTTGGAATTCTATCTACCACTTTATTTGGAACTCATTTAAGTATTTATGTTATTTTTTATAACATGTATCCCCAAAAGGATAATTAAATACTCACATGACTTTTCATTGATCACACCATTTCCAACAAGGTACGGTTCCACCTTTCACTTACACCATTCCAATGAGGTGTATAAGGTGGAGTGAGTTGGTATAGAATCCAAAACTCCTATAAATGATCAATTAAGTCTTGATTAATATATTCTCCACCATGGTATAAGAAAATTTTCTTAATATTCTTACCAATCTGGTTCTCAACTTCATTCTTTTACTCCATGAATTTATCAAAAGAATATGACTTATACCTCATCAAGTAGACATAGCTATATCTACTAAAATTATTAGTAAAGTTTATTAAGTATGAGTACCTCCATTTCTTTAATAGAAAATGATCCACGTACATTAGTATGATCTAATTCAAGAAGATCTTTATCACTTTCATATTTTCCACTAAATGGGGATTTGGTCATTTTTTCCTGTAAACATGCATGACATACACAAAGGTGTTTTAGTTCAAAAGAATATAAATATAAATCTTTTTATTATTTAGTAAAATTATTTTCATTTACATTACCTAGTCGGTGATGTCAAATTTAGGTGTGTTATAGGTCAAGTGAAGCATTTTCATTATCGATTGCAATTACTTGGTTTGCATAATCCAACACACAAAGACCATTATTTAAATGTCCCTTAACATAAAAAATTCTATAATTACAAAAGAAACGACATTTATTCCCAAATTTGAAAATAAATCCATTTGTATCTAGTTGGATATATAAATAATGTTTTTGGTAATGTATGGAACATAATAACAACCTTTTAAAACCAAGATCATTCCATTTGGAAATGTGAAGTTATAGTCACCGTTAGCTATGGAAAAAAGTTTAGATCTATTGGCTACTCATAGATTTACCTCCCATCAATCAATATTTCTAAATCAACTTAGTTCCTATATTTTAATACATATGTGAGAACTAAAATTTGTATCTAATACCCAATTTTTAGAAATAAATAAATTTCACTTGATAATAAATGCACACTAACCTTCCCCATTATTCTTAGGTGGGTGCATTTTTTCTTTTAGTGGACCTTATTTCCACATGTTAAACAAACACCATCGTATTCCATTAATTTCCTCTTAATCTTCCTATTATTATAGGGGTGTTGAAAAGAAACCTTGACCTTGGGGATATTCGCTTATATATTCTATTTTTTCACCATAAGGATGGAAGGATTTTGGAGCTTCATATCTTTATCACCTTGGTGAAGAAGAGTAATCAGATCTGGTAGAGACTTATCAATATTATTAATATTAAAATTAAAAAAAGAACTAGAGAATATATGAGGTAATGATGCAATAATGAGATCAGTGTGCAGTTCATCATGGATTTTAAACCCTAGAACCTCCAAGTGATCAATATAGCTAATGATCTTGACTACATGAGGCCCATCCTAATATCCTTCTACAATATTTCTCTAAAAAATATCCTTGGATATCTCAAACTATTATTTTCAAGATATCTCCTGATATAGGTCATGGAGATGCTCAAGTATGATATAATCATCCATGTTTTAATGAGGCTTCATGAGTTCACTAGTCATAGATGAAAGCATCAAACATTGAACATAGACTATTTCGTTCATATGTTTTTCATAGATAAGAAACTATCCATCACTCACTTTCTTGGTAGGTAGATCAGGCATTGAAGATTATAGCATGTAAGCTTGCCATTCATGGTAAAACACAACCTAAAGGCATATAATATACTCTTGAAAGTTACTTCCAGTTAAGGAATACATCCCATGCTTGGATAAGGGATGAGTTATATACTTGGGATGAAACAATTGACCCATTTGGTATCTTCACTGATAACTCAACTTCCATGTTTTGAGGTGGTGTTTAAATAAATCTAATAAACTTTTATGATATGAAATAATTATTAGAACTAGAATCAAATAGTATGTTTTCTATCTATGAATGAATAAATAGTGTACCTATCACCACTTTTTTATCAGGATCCACCTCAGTAGTTGTGATGGCATATGCTCTCCCATTATCTCTAGGCATTGGAGGTTGTTTTTGTTGGTTATCATTGAAAGTCCTCATCTTAGGGAATTGACTTAAATAGTGGTATTTTTCTTATAGTTGAAACATTGGACAATGGAATGAGGGTTGATCATAGAATTAATTTCTTCCATCACATTGGTGGGTTACTTCTGTCAGAAATCATTGGCTAGGTTTCCTTCCTTTCCACACCTAAAGTATTTCCTTTCCCCCCTCAGAAAATTCCTGGGATGTTTCTTCCCACACTTTTGACATGTATAATGTTGTACTTTCTTTCCACCATTAGATTCTCCATTATTACATTATAATTAAACTCTATTTTACACTTTGTATCCCTATAAGAACCTTGAAATTAGTTGATCTCCATTTTGATTTTGAGGGTGTATCAAACAATTTCTTCATAGCTATCAAAGTATCTAATGGATAAAGATACTCCTAGACTTGTATTTATCTCACCAAATAAGTGTTTAACATTACTCTCAAAGGTAATGAAAATTTTGAACTCATATCATGCAAGTTTTGTGAAGTTTTCCTTATACGCATGATGGATATATCGTCCTTTTTCTTGAGGCTAAGGAAATACCTCGACATTTTAAGTTGGAGAGTGTGAGGAAAATATTTATTAAAAAATCAGAATTATTTCCACTCTATATCTCTAATATCCTCCTCAGGCTTCATATTTTTTACCAACATCCACCATTGATCAATGTCTCCCTCCATATAATAAAAAAACAGCATGACCTTTATTCAAAGCATTTAAGGATGGAGAAGATATTTTCAATAGAGTTGATTCATCACTCTACGATTAAGGGATCAAAATATCCACTGAAAGTTGGAGGACTTTGTTTCATAACAATCTCAGTTGCATCTTATTATTTCATAGCTAATTAGCCTATACCTGAGTGGTAAAGGCTCCTACTTGGAATCCAAAAGAACCAAGATTGAATTCAGGTTGGCCCCTTAGGGGATTTATGATGTGGTGGTGATGTAGGGATAATGTAGGTAGGTGGTGATATAGGCATGGTTTAGAAAGGGGTGTAGTATCTATACCTGCTAATGTAGTAGGGCCTTCAGGCCATCAAAGGCTTTTAGTCCACTTAGCCTTCGGTCTATGGAATGAGATCAGCCCACATGGGAATAGGCCCCATAAGAGGAATCAGAGTAGTAGTATCCACTAAAAGAGCTAACCAGATTGAATAATGAGAGGGTATGGAAACCACCAACAGTACTAGGCATTATACAACTCTCCATAGATAAATACTAGCCGATCAGCCATGAGAAGTGGGGAGATGGGAAAAATTAATGAAGCAGATGCTAGGGAGGGGTAGTTCTAATGTTGGTGGGTCTTCGGGCCTTTGGGTCATGTATTGGGTCTTGTGCCTCTAGGCATGAGATTCATGTAAGGGTTCCCTCTCATCCTATTTAAAAAGGGGATTATTTAAAAAATAAAAAAATCTAAGGCCTTTGTTCCATTGCATGCATGCAACTTGTTCTTTCATTGGGGGATTCGGGTGTTCCTCCTAATTCAAGTTTCAATTCAAAACTTGAGTTAACTAGGAAATTATTTTCAAAAAGTTCATGATTCCTACTCCCATTAGGTTAGGAATATCATATGGGATGTCATCACATTTCCCCTCACATTGGTTGTTGACTCAGTTCATCCTATTTTTGTCCATTGAATAGAAATGAAGGGAAAATTATGGGTGATAATTTTTTAACTATTTAAAATGTAAATGGTAAAAACATGAACATCTAAGGGATAACTCATAAATGAAATATATTATTTGACCTAGGAATTTTTAGGTTTCAATATAAGTTATCCATTATCTATTTATTAACATAAAATATTATGATCATTTTGTTCCCTTAATAATGGTTTTTAAGGAGCTTATGAATTTACCAAAGAATATCCCCTAAGAGTGTCAAACCAAGTGTGTATAAAATCCTATTATCATGCACTAGGTGATGATCAAGTCCCACTTAATGCACCTTTTTGGGGGTTATTACCCCTAGGTACCTCTGTGTTATATCCACATCCACTTATAGTATCTATATAGGGATGTATTTTCTTGGAAACCATTTAATCTATACTTTACCAAAATTTAGGGTTGTTTTCCTATGTTTAGTATTATCCCTATGGATTTTACTAAATTGTTCTAATCCTAATCCCAAAAAAACCATAATTTCCTTTGATAGAAAATATAAAAACTCATATCTTTAATACACCTTAATTCATGATTTATTGCATAAAGGTACACAATATACAATCCCAGAAGACTGTGAAGCCTACTTTCATTAGGAAATTAGGTACAAAGCATAAAAACTTTCAACAAAAATACAGTGAAATTATTGAAAATGTCTTTAACATGCTTCTAAAATCCTATCATTCTTCTAAAATTGTATGAGATTACCTAGGAACATACATAAGAAAAAGGTGGGTTGTAATGCCCAGTAAGGGAATAAACAAATAATAGTATAAGGTAAAGTAGCACATATTAGCCAAGAATCATATAAAGTAAACATGGGAGGGTGATAATCATAATATTGAACAATTAAACATGTTATAACATGGAATCATAAAGGCGGCATAGTAATGTGGCAACAATATGAAACATGAAATCATAAACATAAGTTAAGGATAACCACCAAGACAACATATCATATTGTTCTCAGGATAACCTCCTATGAAAAATACACGGAATCTCATGAGATAAAAACATTACCCAATGAATTTGAGTGCTATATAATTTTGGCCCCACCAGTCACTTTCATATCATGTGCATGCATAAGTGTGCCACATAGATCATACAACATAAGGATGTCATTCATCAATTTTAACCCTATGAATAAGGAGTGTGGTTTACATACAAGTAAATCCCCAATCAATGAAGGATAGATAAGACTAGGTGAATACCCTATAGTGGAAATAGAGATGGGTATTCACTACCCAAATGTTTGGCATGGAAAATCATGGAATAATTTCAGCAGCATAATGGGTGTATATAAAGGTTTATAGAAGGGGTGAATGAGAGTGAAATAGGTCTCTCATTACTTAGGAATCATAAGGAAAGTAAAAGGGATGTGTAAAAACATATTCCAACTTGAAAAATTGGAAATCAAAAGGCATGACATAAAAAAGGTGCTTAAATAAATATGAGAAGGTGAGGATCCATTACCTTCAGAGGAAGCTTCTAAAATCTTGGGAGGAGATTCTAAAGAGTTTGGGGGAATCTTGGGAGTACTCTCACAATAGGAAAAAATAGAATTCTTGGCAGTTTTTTAATGACTGTTTTGAAAACCGTTGTGGTATATTTTTTAGGAAAAAATTTATAGATGGATTTTAAAACTATCGCTAAATGTGTTTTTTTATTCTTATTTTTAAAAAAAATAATATCTATTTTTAGTGTCCGTTTTTAAAAAACCACCGTTAACTTAAAGGAAAAAATATAAAATATAAAATATTTAATTATTATTTTTTATTTATTATTTATTATTTACTATCATATATTGTTTATTATTTAAAATTATAATTAATTATAATATGTTAATTAATAAATATTTATAATTATTAGTTAATAATAATTTTAAACTTAAGATAATTTGTGAATAAGTTGAAAATCAGACTTCAGCATCAAATACCATAACTTTTGATTTTGGAGGCCATTTTAGCTCCACAGTCAGTCAAATTGAAGATTATGAAATTATCTAAAACCAAATTAGATAATAATTTGTTAATAATTAAAGAATAAATTTTATTATAGTTTTAAGAAAAGTTATAAATCGATGTTTAACTTCAAATGACTATAACTTTTGATTCGGGTGTCCATTTAGGCTCTACCACATATCAAATTAAAGATTGAGGTGATCTCTATGTCGTGATGACCTGATTAGACCCCAGTCACTTCTTTTGAGGTCAAAATAGGCCAAAAAATCCTTCAAAACTGAGTTTTTTGTTCGGATATTATGATTTTTGAACATTCGATGAGATTTCATCATCGTTTAAGAGTATCTTCATATGATTTTATGTCGTTTATGAATTTATTCCAATCATTTACATTCCTATTGATTTTATGGTGTTGCAATTATTGTGTTTTCCCCTCTTTTGGTGATTTATTATTATATATATATATATATTTATATGTATTTATGAATACTTGTGTATATTTATATACATTGGTAAATATTTATACATATTTTTATTTTTATATTTTTATATCTTATATTTTTAAATATATAAATATATATTTATATTTACTTATATATATATATATATATATTAATATGCAATTATATATTTCTGTGTTTATATGTATTTATATAACAAAAATGTGTGTTTATACATATTTATGTAAATCTTGTTATGTGTATATATATTTATAGATATTTATCTCCATTTATTATTTATTATTTATTATTTATTATTCATTATTTTAATATTTATTTATTACAGATTTATTTTTTATTGATTTATTTTTTATTATTAAATTATTTTTTGAATGAATATTTACTATTTTTATTATTTATTATGCATTATGCATTATTATATATTACTTTTAATTTATTATTAATTTATTATTTATTATCAATTTACTATTTATTATTAATATATTAATTTATTATTAATTTATTATTAATTATTTATTATTTATTATTTATTTTAAATTATTGTTTTTAATTCATAATTTATAATTTATTTATTTATAATTGATAACATATTTAATATTTATTTATTATTTAGTCATTATTTATACATTAATTATTAATATATTATTAATTTATTAATTTATTGTTTTTTTATTATTAATTTATTATTAACATCGTATTTATTATTTATTTATTTTTCATTATTACTATATTATATATGTATTATTTAGTTATTGATTGTTTTTTTATTGTTTTTTATACATTAATTATTAATTTTTTTTTAAATTTATTATTAATTTATTATTAACATATTATTTATTACTTATTTATTATATATTTATTATATTTTCATTATATAATTATCATTTATTTATTCATAATTTATTGTTTATTATCTATTATTTTTTAATTTATTGTTTATTTATCAGATATAAATTTATTTTTTAATTAATTTATTATATATTCATTACTTATATATTATTTATTTATTACTTATTTATTACTTACTAATTATTAATGATTGTTTATTATTTATTATTTATTATTTGTTATTTGTTATTTATTATTTGTTATTTTTTATTTTTTATTTATTATTCATTATTCATTATTTTTTATTTTTTATTTATTATTCATTATTTATTATTTACTATTTATTATTTACTCTTTATTACCGTATTATTTATTTATTTATTTATTTTTTATTCATTTATTTTGTATTAATTAATTATTAACTATTAAGTATTAACTATTAATAATTAGTTATTAATTATTAACTATTAAGTATTAATAATTAATAATTAATTATTAATTATTAATTATTTAGTTTGTATCTATTTGTTATGTATTTTTTTCTATCGATATATATATATATATAAGTATTTTAAATTTTGTCTACTCACCACATGAGGAGTCTTCTCAAGTTATAAAGTCTTTGCAGAATAACCAATTGGTAAGGGGTTCAAAACACACCCAACACAGAATTTCTACCTGGCATGTGCATGCATGGCGTGTGCATGTGCATGGTAATAAATAATAAATAATTAAAATTAAAAAATAATTAATTATGAAAATTAAAAAATTAAAAATAAATAAATAAATAAACAGTCATAAACTAATTTGGAGATGGTTTAAACTGTCACTAAACAGTTCTCCTAATTTTAAAAAATCATCACCCAATCATTCCAAACTGGTTTTGAAAAACTACTGCTAAATGATTGCTGACACACGATTTAATAGCGATTTTTTAAAAAATGTCACGAAAAGATTCGGTGACAGTTTAAACCGCTGCTAAACGCTTACTTTGTCATAGTGTCTAGAGAGGGAAATATAGAGTAATTTTATGCTCCAAGAGTTTTGAGTAAAGAGGGATTAGTGTTCGGGTGGGTTTATATAGCAAAAGAGGGGATAATTCTTTATTAATTTCCAATCTTAGGTTTTAGACTCTATTTGAAAAAGTAATCAGAACCACAAACCATCTCATAGTTTTTTTCTCATGGTTTCTACTAAAGAGGAGTGGTTTTCGTTATTTTATCAGGTGATGAACTAAACACATTAAAATAATTCCCTTGGTGATGTGGAAGTGAATCTAATTTATAAAGAATTGATTTTAAAACCTTAAAATATAATATATGTTTTGGAGGATTCATTAAGGTTTTATGAAATTGATCAAATAAATTTATAAATACATTAGTTTAAAGTAGAAACATAATTTTAGTCTTGGATACTCTTTATATTATTTATTACATCACTTTTCGGCTTTCATGAAGTCATAATACGTATCGTATAATTATAACATATTTAATTTTTACCCAAAAAATGGTATGTCCTGGAAAATTATTAAAAAATCACCATTGGATAATTTTGAAATTATTAATTCAAAAATAATATTTATTTTATAAAATTAATTCTCTAAATATGATAGAATTCTCACTTTTAAATAAAAATCCCTAATTATTGAAAAATACTGGGTTTTTTTACAATAACAATTTCCTGACTCTTCTAAAAATTATATTTTACTTCATAAAATTATATTATCATTTATATTTAATAAATATTATTTAATAACAATATTTTATTAAAATATCATTTATTTCAAAAATTCTCAAATTCATCAAAAAGAGTGTCTTGATTGAAACTGTATTTTTACAAAAAATACAATTTGTGTTTCACCGTATCAAAATCTAATTTTTATCAAACTCAATATTTAATCATTTAAGAAGTAATATTAAAAGGGATAAATATAATCATTATTTTATTAACAATAAAATATACAAATCCATAGTATTATGGTCTAAAGACATAACACTTTATTATATTGTTCTACCTCCGAGGTGTCGCATTTTGGGTGATGGTGAAATGGTCCGATGAGGATCATCACCTGTCCCTTTTTCTAGAGATGGTTTCATGTCAAGTTTACCATTTCTTTTGTTTTGACCTATTCTGTGTCATTATCCTTTAAAATAAGGATGGATTAACCCCATGGGGACTGGGAAATTCACCCCTTTCGCATTACGAAGGAGATGGCACAGTCAGTCGGTACCAACTAGCGATTGCGTGGGGTCAAGTACTTATGAAATCAGTCCTCCTCATATATAACTTCCTCAGATGATCTCTAAAGGGTTTATTCATGGAGCCAGAAATACCCAACTGCCCTGGTATCCATGATTCAGGGTCCTGCTTTCCAAATACAAGTGCTCATTGATTGATGATTTAGACAACGACACTTGATAACTCTATTGGTCGAGAGGATGGGAGCCCAGGCTCACCACACCCTTCTGGGGGACGATTATTTGTTATTCTAGGACTCTCTTTTAGATTTAAGTCATGTTCATATGTTAGTGAATCTTTGGTTCATTCCCAAAGAGTGTGTCCACGGGCTACCCTTGGTTTGTAGGATCATCGTAGGCATGCATATATTTGATGTTACAGAGGTACTTATGAATTAAGCCATACAATAATGCGCTTTTGAGTTTATCATCATCCAGGGGGGATGGAAGGTGATGTGATGTTGGGATCAGACCCATAAGATTGGTTTCTTACGTATCCTCGAGAGAGGAATCATAACCCATATAGTTCGGAAAGGTTGGGGATTACATGTGGAAGTTATCCATTTGGGGGACATGGTTGGGTGGACCCTTTATGGGAGGGAACCCATTTGATCTCGGTCCTTCAGGTAGGCATCCTATGTATCCTGGTTTGATCAGGAATCAGATTTCTCATAGTTCAGAAAGGTTGGGGCTTTCACGTGGAAGATGTCGATTTGATAGTCATGATTGGGTGAACCCTTTTGGATGGGCACCCTTTTGAGATCGGGCCTTCAAGTAGGCATCATACATATCCTGATTTGGTTAGGAATCAGAGTTCTTTTAGTTCTGAAAGGTTGGATCTTATGCATGGAAGTTTCCCATTTGATAGTCATGATTGGGTGAACCCTTTTGGATGGGAAACCTTTTGAGCACAGGCCTTCGAGTAGGCACCCTACGTATCCTAGTTTTATCAGGAATCAGAGTTCTCGTATTTTAGAATGTGGGGATGTTGTGATCGCCACAAACCTATAAGCCCACGTGAGTCATGCTCGGTGTGATAAACAAGATTATGTGAGAGATCCAACCAACCACACTCTTCCTCTCCTACTAGTGGGAGAGGGTGACCCTACGTCGGAAGAGGTCAGTGCAATAGTGGGCGAGGGCGCGGAGAAATGAACCTTTCCATGTGAAGTCGCATTAAAGTTCATGTGGCTCAGCCTCGAAAGATTGGGGACTTACCTCAGTGGGAGGGACCCATAATACGTTCTGAGAAGGGGAGGAGTTTTGTCCACATAAAAAAGAGAAGCGAAGATAACTCCTTCGACTGATCATTATTCCTCATTGAATGGAAAAGCAAGTGATCACCCTTAATCCCTAGAACGGGGAGGTTCACGTCATCGTCCTAGGGTTGGACTTTGGGTTACCATGGCAATGTATACCCACATGCATTACTGAAGCCCAAACCATTGTGGAGAGAGCCTTCGCGACTCATCTTACCATGGGTATGTAGACTCAAAGGGGCGCGCAGATGCGCCCGATGGTCTGATCATACAAGTCTGGTGGATTTGGAGGAGGATTTGGTTTGATATTAGAGGACTGGTTTGTGGAGGGGTTATGGAGGACTAGACAGTAATGGAGAGGTGAGGTTGGAACCGAAGGAAATAATACCCGCAAATACCCCATTCCGTGTACTGATTTCTTATGTGGTATGGGGGAGGCTCCGCATATCATAGTGGTATGTGGGTAGAGGGGTCGTCCGCGTACCGATACGGTATGTAGTAATGGGTATGGACGACCTCATACCATAGTGGTATGTGGTGAATCACGCCACTTTGGGTTCCATCTGCGTACTGATGTAGTACGCGACACCGGGTTCAGTCCACGTAGCGGTACACTATGTGGAGCACCATATTGAAGGAGGGTTCGGGGGATCATCATTCACAAGGAGTTCATCCTATAGAATTATGTGGTTTACCGTTTCACCATTTAGGTTCTCAGTTCTCTTTTTATTATTATGTTCCCCCATTTTATGGTTTGCAGCTGGTTGTACTTGCAGAGAGTGTGGTTCTCAATTCAGGCTTCGTCGATGAATCAAGACTGAAGCCGAAATCTTCTCTGAGTTCTTACTTCCAACCTCCGAGTCCTCTTCAAGCTTTTTTCGTCTATCCCGTCATACCATCTCAATACATTTTGTGCTCCTTTTATAGAACATTGGGGAAATAATATCTATGGGCATGCGACACCATTTGTAGAGGCCCATGAAGAGATATCCTGACCCATGGAAGACTCGGCCAACAGGGGTTTGTGGAGGCTACGGTTCACGATAGTAGTTCATGGAACCCTGCACGTTCTCCTCATCTACGAACTGATGAGTTTTCTGGACGGTACACAGATAGAATTCACGCTCATGATTCCTTTGGTGACGTGGTTCATGGTTTGTTGGGTTCACTGGCCATCACTTAGTGGGCCAGCACCTCGTGGATCATTCCGCATACCTGGTGGTTCGCGATCTAGGTGGTTGGTGAACCTTTCCCGGTGATGGTACGTCGCCCACATAAAATTCTTTGAAAATTTGAATTCCTCCAAGATTCTTATGGAATTTGCAACTCATTTTGATTCCATTCACCATACTAGACTTGTAGGAATACTTACTTCCATTTTCAAAGTGATTGTGGGATCATTTTCTTCCCTTGGAAGAATTTTCATCACCCTACAAATGCCCCCCATTAGAATGGGGTCTGTTCGGGATGAAAAGGGATTTATTCTGATGTAGAAGTAGTCATGAACTGAAATGTTTTGCAGTACAATAGATGGGCCTGGTTGGAGGGTACCACACCTATATATAGGGGACCATTTCATTTTTATTTTACCATTTCTTGTGGTGAAAAGTTCTCTCAACTCCCCCGGCTTCCTATGCATTTGTGTACCGTTCTCCTTGCGAAAATCCTGTTTGTGAACTACTTTAGATGTACTGCAAACCGATATTTTCACCATTTCTCTGTCCGCATACCAAATTTTGGGTTTTGCAAATGGCATTGTGGAATTTTAAAACCAAAATCTAGATTCCACGTAAAAGAATGCTACACTTCTTGTGCATCCACATACCAAGCTTGATCCGAAGAATCAAACTTTAAGAACTATAATTCGAACAAAAACTTTTAATCTGAAAATTCTGAACATGAACTTAATCGAGACCTAGGTTAGTGGTATCCACCTCCCGTGAACCTTTTTGTTCTCCAGCTAATGATCTGCAGGCTAACGCCTCACAGGTGGTTCGTGTAGCATGGTTGTACGCAGTGAAATGCATCTGCATACCGTAGATATATGCAGGGTTTCTTCTGCGTACCATTTTCGGGAATAGTATGTGGAGACTTATGTGGACATATGTTAAGTCCTTTATACATTCTTCCATATCCTTTATCAAACAATTTTTATTGGACTGACTTTTTGTTGGATTCTGGATCATCCTGAGCAGGCTACAATGGTTGCTTCATAGGCTATGATAAAATTGACGAAGAAAAGGGAAACCATGGTGGGGAATAGTTAGGATCATCTTTGAGCCTACATTATTCCTCATGATAGCTTCTTAAAGGATTTATTAACGCCAGAGCTCCTAGCCTATCCTCTATCTGTACAGTTGCCACTTTACAACTTTGGTCTCCCTGATGACGTTCCTCTATTGTTGGATGACCCTGATACCCTTTTCATCCTCTTAGAGGCACCGAAAGAACATGATCGTGCCAGCATTTCACCATTAGCAGAAGTCATCACCACTCTGATTCAAGAGAACGCCTTCATAATAGGTGGCTCATCATGGACTCAGGTCAACCATGGGTGTCGCAATGGTGTCCCGAGACTAGGCGCCTGAGAGTACCCATCCATTATTTACATCTCTCAAAAAAATCCTAACAGCTGTTGGAGCACCAAGTGGGATCTGTGGGCTGAAGGATGTTTCTCCGATGAATGGGCCTAGTCATTCTAGGTACATCAGACCTATTAATAGTCCTCGAACCAGTTGGAGGTAGTGGTCTTGTATTAAGCAGCCTGGGTTTCTCAGTTCGCAGTCCTCTCCCCAGTTGAAATTCTTCCTGAGCTGCTAATTCACTAGTGTTCCAGCACCAACACCTTACACTTATTTCATGGGGAGGTGGGAATTAGCTTATGGGATATCCACCATCTTGGAGGACTCTCTATCCTTGGAGAGATGTATGAAAAGTTTCTCCCATCAATCGCTACATGGAATGACACTAACCATGTGTCCCCTTTGACAAGGAGTTTATTGGTTATGGTAGATGGATTACTTTATCATACCCTACAGGCTCTCTCTATTATCCCATTCGAGGCGTGGATAGGATCATTTTTACAGGAAAATGGAACTAAGTAGAGCGATCTCCACAATTGAACTCATCCATCCTGTCAGTCCTGCCAGACTCAAGGGTCATATTGTGCTACCCTTGAAGTGAGACGATATAACACATGGGGATATGAGCTTCAACCAGATATATCACCTGCACTTAGATTAGCATGTTTCTTTGCCATGTTTTTTGTGTGGATGGATTTTCCCATCTCGCGATGTCTATATTGGGGTCCAGGACTGTACTTTGATGATGGCGGCTACACTAGAAGAGGGTCGACCCATTAATTTGGACCTTCCCACTCTCGCTCGGCTTTATGAGTTATTGGAACAAATACAGGAAGGTATTCCCCCACATCTTCTCAGTGGACCATTTCATTTTTTATGGGTGGATGGTAGAAAACTTTCCCTATTATGAATTTCAGTATACTACAAAGGTTCCTCATTCTAACTTTCAACCCACCCTTCTCAACATTTTCATTTTTTTTCTAAAACTCTAAGCATTATTGATGTGCTTGGGCTGTTGAACGATGCATCTCGTTTCTCATTTTCACCACATTCTACCCCTCATGGGCCACTAAGAGGTGACATGGGTAGTTATTTAGAGGAATTCTCATACCTCATCACACTTCAATATGGGATTCTCACTGCTCGTATAGATTGAGTAGTCATTTGTGATCCATACCTCCCCTACCAGTTTGGTAGGCAATTTGGATGCCTTCAACAGACTGCGCTGCTTCCGGAAATTCAATTAATGGGAGAGTCTCATCCTATAATTCTTCTCCAGTTATGGATTATTATGATGCATGAAGGTTCCTCTATAGAAGTTATCATTCCTAACACAACAGGATCCACCTTTCAGTTGTCGGAATATTGCCAACTATGGGAGGATTGTTACCCCGATGGGGTGCTGAGAGAACCAGTTTGGAGGGTGCAGAAACCTTTTACCATTTATCACCCCATCCTTACCCCAACGACAATGCTACACCTTCCTTATACTATAAAGAGTGTGATAGATATGCCTTCTACTTTGGTCCTTGTATCAACCACGATGGATACATCACATGTTCCTGCCCTTGCGGTAAGAAAATGCTTGGTTCGCCATCAAAAGCATCTAGGAGGGGCTTCATCGCTACAACATATCTTAGTGGGGAGTGATTCAGACTTCTCCCCTCCTGTGGATACTTCCCACTACATTAATGATATTAGAACCACTAGAGTATCACTAATCACCTTGGAAGCCCCAACTAGTCCTCTGCATTCGGCTCTAATGGTTGAACCATATGAGGTCAAAGAGAGTCCTATATCTTGGGTGACCTATCTTAGGTCCCTTCCCACTCCTGTGACAACACTTCCTAATTATAGACACATTACAACAGAGTAGAATCAAGGTACTGGTTCTGCGGGGAGGCACCAAGCAGTGCGAAAGCAGGCATGGTGCCAGTTATGTGCTCTTGCCACAGAGACACCCATGGCCAATTTTGCTAATGAGACTGAAAAATTTTAAATGATTATTCACCAAGGTAGGTTCCAGTGTCTTTGAGTATCATCACTTACACCTACCTTCTTATCTACCAAATCTCCATAGCCCAAGAAGACCCTACTTCTTGTGATGACATACTTTCCAAGTTCAATTCTTCCCATCAACAGGTGGAAACCTTCCGAGATGTTTCAGAAGAATTTGATCATCTAATGGATGAGGAGGTGAAGGCTTGTGATTTGGTGGAAACCCAAAAGGAAGAGTTACTAGAGTGTGAGGCCCACGAATCAAGGCTGAGGGATCAACTGTCCTCTTCGCGTGCCAACTATGAAGCCATCCAAAAGAAAGGGTGGGACCTTAAAGTCGTTCTGGAGTGGGTGTATCCAACTGTCAAGGCCAAAATAGAGGAGAGATATTCTTTTGAGAAAACTATTGACGGCCCACAGCAATCACTTTACATCCATCTAAAAAGGGAAAATCGATCCTTGTTTTAGTTCCATCCCAAATCAAGATATATACTCTTCCCTTTCTTTAATACTTTTGAGAGACTCTGGACTAGGGAAGTTCCTCCATTTTTGTTGAACTCAAATAAAGCTTACTTTATTTTAAATAATTTTTCTTTTCCTTTTATTATCATGTCAATTGATCATAATCAATCACATAAACATCGTTTTGATCAGGTATTAATTTTAAACCACAACCAGTAAATTGAAATAATCAATTTATGCCCTAATTTTTTACTGATTCGTGGGACTCAGTGAGTGTAGTTCAACTATTGCTGAGGTTTTATGGAATACCTCATGAAATTTTATGTATTTTTCATTATTACACTAATTTTTTCCTAATACTACTTGAAACGGTCTTAACAGGCATAAATTGACTTTTTCTTATGCCACCCTTTACAGGTTTTCAACATAACAAGATTTACATCTATTTTGATGGATTGACATGAGTTTTTCAAAACCAAACATGGTGTAGGTTTAACAAACCAATAATTGAATTTTACCCAGAGGTGCATTCTGCGGATTTTCCCTTTGGAAAGTATGGCATATTTTTTTCACTAGAAGTTCACAGTACTGCCAATCAAACTCATTACTGATGTTTTAGGTCGAACAGCTTTGACCAAACATAATGGGTCATGGGACCCAATTTTGGGATTCGTCAGTAGAGGATTCTCTAATATCCTTCGAACATAGATTAGGGATTTTTCTTGACCCTAAATTTGTGGATTTTGGACATGTGTGAAGCTCAGAAGCCATTTTAGGTGTATGGAGGTAGAAAATGGCTCTCCTGGGGATGAATTTTCCTTTGATCGATGGTTGTTTTATAGGAGACATATGCAGATCCAACGGGGCATGATGTGCATAGTCAAAAAAGGTGTTCATAGGATACTGGCCTTCCATCTCTTATGGACTGGTAGGGTTTTCAACACTTTGAATTTATTTTGATGTTGGGAGCCACAGTGGGTGGCTGGTCTGAGTAATGGTGTCCGAAAATATTAGGGACATTCATATCGGCTTTGAGTGGGAAATTGTTCCTGATCATTTCATACTTGCGTAAGGGAGAGAAGATGAATGGTTGGTTTAGTTAGAAGTCTTTCTTATGTTCGGGGAATTTGGAAAGAGGAAGGTATGTAAGCCATTATCCAAAAGTTTTCCAAATCAGGGGGGGTGACAAGACATGAATATCATCCAAGAATATGGAAACTAGAAAGGAATCTCCTGAGAACTAATTTTAATTTGATTGATAGTCATTTTGTAGTCGGTATATGCAGATCCTTCGAGACATGATGTGCATAGTCAAACAAAGGTATCTGTAGGACACCGGCCTTCCGTATTCGATGGCTGTGAAGGATTATAGAGATTGGGAACTTTCTGAATAAGGTATGTGACCTTTGACAAGGGGTGTACCTGAACATGAAAAGGGTCATTTTAACTAAACTTCTTCGGGGGAAACCCATAAAGGAGTGGGGGGGACTGTTCTTTTGTATGCAGATCAACTCCACATATATGGATGGGGTATCTCTAGAAACCTCAAAAAGGGGCCATAGATGAATTGGGACCGCATGTTCTGATATATCCAGGATGTTTGTAAGGAGGAAAATGTAAACCATGACATTGAGGGCCCTTGAATCAGGAGAGATGGAATGAGGCTTGGAAGCCATTGGGCGTACTGAGATAGGAGAGGACTCTCCTGGGGACGAATTTTCCTTTGATTGATGGCCATTTTTGTGTGCAACATATGTAGAACCACCGGGGCATGATGTGAAAATTCAAACAAAGGTTTCTATAGGACACTGGAATTCTATCTCAGATAGCCTTGGAGAGTTATGGGGATTCAAGATCACTCAAAGCACCGAGTTTGGGGTATGGTAAGAGTGTGTCCGGACATATTGGGTACATTTGGGCTGCAATTTACTCATGGAATCAGGTATCCCTTATGTAGATCTGGCTCACACACAGGGTGATGCGTTCATCCCATATTTGGGGTACCTGGTCATTTAACATTGAATGGCCAAGATGTGGGGTTCCTCTCAAGGATGGGAACCATGACATGCCTTTTAGGGTCATGCTACTGGGACCAAATTCTTGGGTTGTTTTTCCATAATTTCATTATGGATCTCTCACTAAGATCCCTAAGCTCACGTGAGCTATACTCGGTGTGAGAAACAAGGGATTATGAGGATTCCAGTTCATTACCTAAGAATAGAAAAATCAATATTAGAGGGAACTTTAGGCTTAAGCCAATAATATGAAGTTTAACTTCACACAGCAAGGATGATTTTGTCCTTGAAGTTTAATGTCATGAGGTGAGGACATGATGTTGTGCAGTTTAGAGTCATGTAGTGAGAACGATTATACTATCATAAATATCTGTAATAGTTTTGAGTTAATTGAAATTAGGTTGTTCTGGTGTTCCTTAGCCATGAGTGATGATAGAAGGTGTAAACCATAGTCCCAGGGGTAATTTGAATCAGGAGGAATGAAATGGGGATTGGAAGCCATTGGGCGTACTGAGATGGGAGAGGACTCTCCTGGGGATGAATTTTCCTTTGATTGACATCCATTTTTGTGGGAAACATATGCAGATCCTTTGGGGAATGATGTGCATAGTCAATCAATGGTGTCCGCAGGACACTGGCCTTCCGTCTCAGATGGCCTTGAATGATTATGGGGATCCATGTTTTCCCAGGGTATGGAGTTTGAAAAATGGGAGATATGTTCTTGGTATTGTGAGAAATATCTATAATGGGATTACCCATGAACTACTTGGAGCTTCCACATAGATCTGACTCATATGAATTGGGGGAAGCAGGATCCTTTAACTTCTCTGTAGTGGGGGCATGTGTGGGATCTTGTAGAACTAAGAACTGGGCTACACATAACTCTTGAATAATTTCATAGATTATCATCATGAAATTAGGACCTTTCATGGAATCCCCATAGAATTCTGACCTACGCATGGGAAAAGAGACATTTTTTTATGGTGGCTGGGTCAAGATGTCAAATCCGGGCATTACTACGTATCCTACAAGGGAAAGAATCAAGCCGCACGTAGTTCTGAACGTTCCCTATACCGATTTGGATCAGTGCATGAGTAAGGACATGTGAGGGAATTTTTTTATGGTGTTTGGATCGGGATATCAAATCCATGCATCACTACATATCCTTCATGGACAGGAATCAAACCATACATAGTTTTGAACGTTCCCTATACCAACATGGATCGGTCCATGTGTAAGGACATATGAAGGAATTTTTTTATGGTGGTTGGGTCGAGATGTCAAATCCGAGAATCACTATATATCCCTCCAGGTAAGAATCAAGACATACATAGTTCTAAAAATTCCCTATATCAATCCATATCATTCCATGTGTAAGGTCATTTTTTTTTCATTTGCCACGGGTATCGGGTCCACCATATCTCCCTATAATTTGTTTGTGTAAGATAGTCCTTACCACTGATCCTAAGCTCTAGTGAGTTATACTCGATGTGAGAAACAAGGAGTGGACATAGGGTTTTATTCGCAAGTGTGGGGAGGTAGAGGATATGATGGAGGTATTTTTTGGTGGGGGGAGGCTGGGCCAAGATCAAGGATCGAGGCATCGCTACGTATCCTGTAAGGTCAAGAATCAAGTCATACATAATTTTGTGAGATATCATGCAGTTTATTGTCATGCGATTATGATGCTTTGTGACATGTAGTTTAACATCTTACAGTGAGGACATGATTCATGGTTAAATTTCAAGTTCCAGCGATGAGTTCTTTACAGTTTAACGTCATGTGGGAAGGAAAATGACTCATATTTTAGGGTCTTAGAGTTTTTACCATGACATGGGTGTTTCATGGTATTATTACTCATAGTTTAAGTTCATAGAGTTTGGACCATGATATGGTGTATTACTATGAAAAATACTTCTTCAAGAACTTTACATTTTTTGGAGCTGTGATGAGCTATTTTTTCATTGATATCAGGGTGTATGCTCCATTGGAATAGAAATTATGTATGACATATGGTCCTTCTCACTTTGGTTCAAGCTTTGGAGGCATCTTACTGAGTATAAGTGGGGTTCTAAGGACTAACACCATTTCTCCTTTGAGGGATCGAAGGCAAACCTTTTTGTTGAAGTCTCATGCAATCCAGTTTTGGTAGATTTCCAAATGGTGTAAAGTGTGCAACCTTTTTTCATATAGCTGCTCTAACTCATCAAACCGTCTCCAGGATTTCTCTTCTATAGATAGTTGTTCGAAAATGGCCACACGAAGTGATGGAACTTGGATTTAGATGGGAAAAACCTACTCTTCCCCATATTTAAGTGAGTATGGGGTTTCTTGGGTGGCGGTGAAGGTCATGGTCCGATAATCCCACAAAGCATGAAGAATATTTTATGGCCACAATTTCTTATCCTTATCAACCATATTTTGGAGTATGTTGGACAAGGTTTTGTTGAAAGAATCTATCTTCCCATTGGTCATTGCATGGTAGTGAGATGAATGGTTGGCTTTAATTCCATACTCCTGGTATAGCTTTTCCAAATTAGTAGAGAAAAAGTTGGTGTTGTTTTCTGTCAGTATTATATGGGGGACACCAAATCTGGTAATGATGTTGGCCTTCACAAAGCTAATAATGTTTTTCACCCGGACTTCCTTAAGTGGTATGGCTTCATCCCATTTGGAAAATAAGTCGGTCGTTGTGAGTATAAACTTGAATTGTCTGGCTATGGCAAGATGATATAGTCTCACAACATCCATCCCCCAAGCAGAAAATGGCCAGGAGTACTTAGCTGTATGAAGTAAATCTAGGGGTCAGTGTATGAAATTGGCATGAACTTGGAAAGAATGTCAATTCATGGTGAATATGGAACAATCTTGTACCATAGTGGTCTAGTAATACCCAGTCCTTTGAATTTGGTGAGAGAGCTTAGTTGTTGATTGGTGTGCTCCACAAGCTATGGCATGCACTTCTTTCATGACAACAGTAGTCTCTTCTCCATCAATGCACCTGAGAAGGACTCCTTCAAGTCCTCATTTGTCGATAACCTTTTCTTTATTTACCCCATTGTACCAGACAAAGTTGAATGCCCGTCTTCGGACTTGTTCCCTTCCAGCCCTTTCTGATGGTATTTCCCCCTTCCGAATGTAATTTTCAATATGTGTCATCCAGACGATGGTGTGACCATAAGGCTGAGAAATGGGAATAATTTCATTGATTTCCTCTATATTTCTCTGGATAAATGGAAATACCATCTAGAGGTGGACAATGCTAATGATTTTTTCATCCTGGTCTGGATCAGCCAAGGTCGTGGCTTCATTTGATAAAGCGTCAGCTTGAGCATTTTGAGACTGGGGGACATAAGTCAATATTGGTTCTGATGGGAATTCTATCATCATTTCTTGCACATGGTTCATCAAGGGGACCAATACTTTCTTAATGGAATATTCACCACTGAACTATTTGATGACTAACTCTGAATAACCTTTTATTTTTAGGTGTTTGGCTTTCACATGAAGTGCCAGTTCCAGGCCTGTACTGAGGGCCTGATATTCTACTTCATTATTTGTACACCCTTCTGAAATCATGAAAGAATAAGGAAGGATGGACTTTTTGGAGGATACGATTTTAATTCCCAGTGCCACTTTGTTGATCTTTGGATCCTCTATTCTTTTCCATATTGGTCTTTAGGAAGCACCATCAAAGTACATTTCCCATGTCTAGGGGTCCTCCCGGATAGAGAACACTTCTTCATCTGATAGTTTGGCATCCAACGGTGTTATTTCTTCTGAGTGGTGTTCATCCAGAAAGATTGTTAATGCATGGCCTTTTATGGAATTCTCGGGCATGTACCAGATGTCAAACTATTGTAGGATGACCGCCCATCATGATAGGTGTCTATTTAGAATGGGACAGTTGAGTATATATTTGAGTGGGTTGTAGCGGGAGACCAGTTAGACCTCATGGTGATACAGGTAATTCCTGAGTTTCTAAACTGTGAAGATTAGGGCTAATGAGTTCTTTTCAATTTTTGAATACAAAATTTTAGAATAAATCATTGTTCGGATGAGGTATTAGAGGTTGTTCTCACTGTCCGCATCATTCTTCTATGCAAGTAAGGCACCTAATGACCGTTCCAGGGCAGTTACATACAAAATGAGTGGCCTCCCATCAACTGGTGGAATCAGCACCGGCGAACTTAGGAGATATCTTTTGATATTGTCGAACACTTCTTGGAAATCATTATCCCACTTATACATAACTCCTTTCTTCATGAGACTGGTGATAGGTAAGAATTTACCTACTAGGTTGGCTATGAAGTGAAAAATTTAGGTGAGGTTCCCCTGGAGACCTCTCAACTCAGTGAGGTTGTGAGGTGGGGACATTCCAAGGATGGATTTTGTCTTCTTAGGGTCGACTTTGATGTTGCGATGGCATACGAAGAGGCTGATGAATTTTCCAGAGGTAACGCTAAAGGCACACTTTAAGGGATTCATCTTTAAATTGTTTTGTTGTAGTTTTTCGAAGACAGTTTCAATATCGTCTAGGTGGTTTGAGCATTTTTGTGATTTAACCACCAGATCGTTGACATAACACTCGACACATTTTCCCAAGAAGGGTTTGAAGATGCGATGCACAGTGTATTGATATGTGGCACCAACATTATTTAGACCAAAGGGCATCACCTTAAAATATAACACTCCCTGAGGGGCTCTAAAATCAGTAACTTCTTCATCTCCTCGAGCCATCCGGATCTGGTTGTACCCAGAATAGTCATCCATAAAGGATAGAGCTGCATATCTGGCGGTTGCATCGATCAAAAATTTTGTGATCAGGATTGGGAAATTGTCTTTCGGGTAATGCTGATTAAGGTCCCTGAAGTTAATGCAAATTCTAATTTTTCCATTCTTCTTTTTGATAGGGACTATTTTGGCCAACTAGATCAGATATTGGACCTCCTGTATGATGTTTTCATTGATCATCTTATCAACTACAGCCTCTATTTTGGCAGCATTCACCGGGTGGGTCCTTCTAGATGCCTTCTTATAGCCCCTTTGATCTTCTGGTAAACCCAGTTGATAAGTGGAAACCTCAGGATCAAGGCCTGGAATTTTGGTGTTGTTCCAGGAAAACACATCTCTATTCTTCTTTCGGAAGGAGGTGTATGCCTCCTACTCCTCAACAAGCATAGCTACACTAATCAGAGTGGGCCTCAGGTCGTCTTTAGTGCCCAAATTTATCTCCTTAAGTTCATCAATTATGGTGGAGACACCTTCTTCAAATGTAGGTGGGGAATCTTTGAGGCCTTCTTCCTCTTATTCTTCTTTATCATCATCATCTTCTTCTTACTCTTCTGATAGAGAGAGGATTCTTGAGAAGAACTCTCTAATATTGGGGAGAAATTATCTTTTTCCATAGTGAGTGAGGTGGGGGCAGTTTGAGGTCCCATGGATGGGTCGGGAGCATCTTTCATAGGGCTTTTCCAGACATCATGGGAGTCATCCCACTCTTACATGTCTTTAGACTTGGTGGCCGCAATAGTGCCATGAAGACAATTGATTCTGCATTTAGACTTGCACATGTGCATTCAACTTGGTTGATGGGTAATACATACTCTTCCCCAAGCTACTGGAGAGGGTTGGCAGGAGACATTTCCAATCCATTTAGGGTAGTATTCTAATCAATTTCATTGGCTGAAAGATGTTTTTCTTCCGATTCATAGAACCCTGCATTGATATAATGTGACTCAAAAGACTCAAATGGGGATTTATCGGCATGCAATGTCCTTTTTTTTCATTAGTACAATATTTAATGCAGTGATGGTATGATGATGGAATTACAGCATGCTGATGCAGCCAAGGCCTCCCTAACAGGATGTTGAAGGACATACTTTTCCATACTACTAGGAACTTGGAATCTGACATGAGGTCTTTGAGCTGAGTTTTAATCTTGATTCTTCACAATGGTTTTTGCCTGTTTTGTCATATCCCAACAGAGTTGTAGTGCAGGGTGTCAATCTGTCTTTATCATAGCCTAGCCAACGAAGCATTTTTAGTAGGAGGAGGTTAACTCTAGAGTCATTGTCGATGAAAATCCTCCAAATATAAATTATATTTATCTTTCTGGAAACATATAAGGGTTTTATGTTCCCTTGAATGATGTCATCTTCATCCATATCTGTGAAGGAGATAACAACGTGACATTATTCGGGACTAGTATCCATCTGATAGACTTCGATTGCTGCAACTTCAGCCTCGAACTCCTGGAGACTTAGTAAGGCTTCGATGAGTGCATCCCTAAGATCTTCGGACTGACTTAACGCATCAAGGATCGACAGTTTTTCTAGTACTAAAGCCAGCTACTTTAGAATTTCATATTTCTACTCTAAAGCTTGGTGCTTCCCAGCTTAGGGTTTCTCTTTCACAGACACTATAGGGGTTTGGGATTTGGAAATGGATTGTTCGACCTCTATGACCAAGGCAGGTGGTGCTGAGGTCCTTTCCATGTTTGGTCGAACTGGTTCACTTGCATGCCTTAGGAGATTTGATATTTGTTCTTCCTCTAATTGATACTCCAGGATAATTGGGCTTGAATTTCTTTTGATGGGGGAGGAGGAGTATTCTGGTTCTTATTGTGTCTATCGGAGGGTTCTTTTGTGATTTTCTACAATGTTAACAGTTTGACTTATGGCGTAGCCGGGTATCTGACTCCTGCCATGATCATTCCTTCCAGAAAACCTCAGGCCTCTATGGCCACTTCCTCCAACTCTCTGGTTGGGCGTGGGTAATTCGGGTTCATGGCCATAGTCTTCATCCAAGTAGGGGTCCATCAAGTGAATGACATTAATGGAGTCGAAGATCATTTCTTGATCCAACACTATTTCTGTCTGATTGTCTCCTTATGATGGTTTCGTTTGGCAGGGTAGTGCTCATTTTATTGTTTGGAGAGGAGGCACTCGTTGTACTATGTGTGTTGGCATGAAGTTTTAAATCATCAACACTTACTTTGGATTTGGTGTTAGCTCATCTTATTGCTCTTTCTTTCTGTCCTTCTGTCCTTTAGAGGACCGCGGGGCTAAGGAGGATGGTTGCGTTGTATTAGGATCTTTTAGGGGAATGTTTGGTTGTTTAAACTATTCTTGGAGGATTTCATATACTTAGTTGACAGTCTTTAGGGTCATCCAATTGTCAAACTTTTGCTTATTTTTATTGGAGACAGTTTTCCTTTCCTCTTCCTCTCTTGGTTCTGAGGTGGAAACATACGCCACTTGTATTGGTGGCGGGCCCAACTTGACTTTCCCAGAATCCACCATATTTTGTATAATATCCTTGAAAATGAAGCATTCCTGGATGTTATGTCCAAGTATCTGTTGATAGGGACAATAATTTAGATGGTCTTCAAGACCCACTTCATCAGCTCGCTTTGGCTCCTGTAGTCGGAGCAAGTTTCAATTCATAGCAGCTATGAAATAGTCACGGACCTGGTCATCTCAGAATGAGTAAACTTTATTTATTGTTCTTTGAATTGATTTCTTTTATCACCTATTCACTCATCTTACTAAGGTGGGGGTATTTTTTGGAGTCCAGGGGGTCCTACATGGTTCGATGGGGGCCTCGCAACTGGAGCTGGTGTTGGGGTGGCTTAAGCGCGACAAAACCGCTCCAGCTTTTCCCGTTCTTTTCATAGGGGTTGATGGGGCCACTCAGGACTTTAGATTAGTCCATTTCAAGGATTCCTCTATTCTTTGGGAAATGGAATAGAAATCTCTAAACCCACTTGTGTACTTCACCAGGATGAAGGGTGTTTGTAATTCCTCCCAAAGGTTATGGATGCACATAGAGAGCATCTCATCTTGGGGAAGTGGCTGGTTCAGGGAATAGGTCAGGCCTTTCCATCTGGAAATGAAGGTTGAGACTCTTTCTTTCTCTCGCTACTTACAGTTCATGAAATCACTAACCATCATCTTAGGCAATGTTTAATTGAACTGGAATAGAAACTATCACTGGAGGTCCTCCCACTTGTGATTGAGTTGGCTGGCAGGCTAGTATACCATACGAAAGTTGATCCCTTCAGGTTTCGTAAGAAGAACAGAAGTTTTACTACTTATTTATACTCTATAGTTTCCATAATGGGGTCACAATAAGAGGTGTAGTGCATTAAATGTTGTTCCGGGTCTCCCGAGCCATTGAATTCTAGGAATACGGGTTTTCTGAAATTTGAGAGTGGCGGAACATTGCTTACCCCATCAGGGTAGAGTTTTCACTCTGGTTGTATCGGAGCGTGTAGCTCCTCTACATCTTCTAGTCAGCTTATTAATTTCTTGAAGGTGTTCAAGATAATTTGATGCATATCCTTTCGGGATTAAGCTTGATCTAGTACGGCAGTGGCCAAAACTAGGTGTGCGGGAGCTGTTGGAATTTGGGGTGGATATCCGATTGGGGGTATCCTATGTGGGTTTACTTGAATATATTCTGGTTGCCTTCCCAATAGGGGAAAGTCTTGATTTCCTTCCAAGTTCAGGTTTATGTAGGTTTTCGGTCTCGATGCCAGATTGGATGGGCCTCTGAGCTTGTCTTCATTCACCGGGATGAGTGTATGTGGCAAGGGTACCCCTTATGGGAGCACCTTCTGACGTTCTAGAGGGGAAACACATCCAGTGAGATAGATCCCTCAATGTAGCTTAGCATTAATTCCCCTGAGATCTTTCATGTCTTCCTCCTGCTTGGCGAACCTTTCCTTGAGAGTGAGGGATGCATTTCCAGGTTGAGGAGAAGGTGATTCATAGACAACCTTATATTTATTCTTCTCTATGTTGGGGTTTCGCATGGGTGCTAATTTCGGATTAACTGAGGGGGTACCTAGATTTAGGAACTCTCTCTGGTTCTGGGTATGCACACCATCAGGCTCAATGTGGGATACCTCTGTGAGGGAACCATCTTCCTTAATGTCCTCTCCCTCTGAGTCATTTCCTGTGAGATTTGTGGGCTTAATGTTTATCACGATCACCGAGTCATACCACATTGGGGGTGGTGTACCTTGTTCCAAATGGTAGGAAGGCTTTCTGCATCCTTTTTTATACTTTCTCCTTACATTCTACAGTATTATTCGGGTTTCTTGGCGATTATTGACCCGAAGGGAGCACCGGTATAACCTTGTAATGCGCCTTTGTCTCAGAGGGTGTGAACCATGAGAAGGGGTGTAATGAGTGACTCCTATGTCTATTGTTCTTCCTAGATGGTGGAAGACAGAAATCCTTTGTGCGGGGATTTGAGGTAAAAATTCCCCCAGTCCTGCGGGATGAGGTTGTTCTCGTTCTTCCGTTGGTGCATTATGACCTGGATTTGTTGGTCTTATAGGGGAATTTTTATTTAAAAATTCCCAAAGCCTTGTGGACTAGTTTTGTTCCTGCATCATGGTGGTAGATGCCACTATTTCCACATTTTCAATTTCACTTACTCTCATGTGTATGTCAGCCGAGTGTGGCATTGGGCCTGCATGAAGTCTATGGTCTTTTGAAGACATGAGTGCTATTTGTTGGTTGGCTTCCCTTATCCAAGAAGCATGTTGGATGTTCTTGGTTTCCTGACTCAAAAGCTTTTCGATGGCTTGATCCCTTCAGTACTAATGCTTTTGAGACTTACTCTGGGCCAGTTTTTGTTTAATATCCCAACTTTTTTGAGTAGGGGTTTCACTTGATTACTTCCTTTGGGTGATGACATTACAAGATTTCATTTCCAATGGGGCCTGCTGGATGGGACAAGTAGTGAAGTGTAGAGCTCCATGTTCTCCCCATCCCCGAATGTGAACTCCAGTCAAGACTTTTCCAATGAGGTGATGCAACTTATGCAGTGCATGGAGGCAATCTAGTTCAAGGTTTTTTTCTCCTTTCTGATTGTGGTTGTCATGCGGATGGGAGGAATTCTAGGTCGATTAGACGGTGAGTCTCCCCTATCATATCGACATGGTCCACATACCCTTTGTACGGTAGGAATTTTTCTTTCAGATGGAAATGTGTTACCCATATATTGAAGCGAATTTCATTTATGAATTCCCCAGACAACTCTCCCGATATGTTGAATTGAGAAGTGGTCATAGGACAATACATCACTAGTATATTATCCTTAGCTAGTTGTCTTCTCACAAGCAACATATCCTGTTTTTGTTCTTCTGGAGGCTCCTCTACTGATATTCCCAGCTTGACTTCTTCTTAATAATTTCATTCCAAGCAACCGGGATGGTGGGAGCCTTATTGATTTGTGAACGGTGTGGGGGTGGCTCAGAAGATGAGCATGGCCCCAGGACATCCTCTAGTTGAGAAAGGATATCACTTGTTATAGACGGAGTTCCCGATGTGTCTGACTCCATATTTCTGAGCACCTCAGCATAGTAGGGATTTCTCACATTTGTTCTGGCAAGGGGAGGACCTTCTTTCCCGCATGAATTTCTATTTCGGGGAGGACCTTCGCAATTGGTGCTGCAATGGCGAGGGATACTATTGAAAATTGATGCCCGACTACGAGAAATGTCTTTATGACGTATACCCTGGGGAGGACCTTTAGGGTGGGCTACAGCGAGGGGAGGACCTTCTTGCTGCTTGATGTCACTGAGGGGAGGACTTTCTCGATGACTGTTGTGATGGAAATGGCTACTATCATGGTTTGATACTTGGCTTTATGGAGAATTTATATAGTGTACATCCTAGGGAGGGCCTTCAAGATGTACTACAATGAGGGGAGGACCTTCTTGTTGCTTGATGTTACTATAGGGAGGTCCTTCATAGCAACTACCATTGTGGGGAGGGACTTTGTAATGGATATCATCATGGCAAGGAATACCATCATGACTTGACGTCCGACTGTAGGGAGAAGAATATCTGCAATGTATACCCTGGGGAGGACCATCAAGGCAGACAACAGCAAGAGGAGTAACTTTTTGTTATCTAATATTTAGGTTTAGGGGAGGGATACCCCAACGTGCATCAAGAGACAGGGTCTCGTGATCGATCATTCATGGCCCATGAAGTGAGCTCCCATGGGTACTCTATGGAGGACCTTCGGATCTACTGGTAGAGACATTGTGGGGAGGGCCTTCGCAACTGATACTGCCACTTCCATAATTTGGTAATAGACTGATAGGAACTTGAGCTTTCATTGATATATGTTTGAGGTCATCAAGAACCCCATCTTCTAGCAGAGTAGTATCATGTATGTGCTCTTCATTTTCTAATTGCCTTTGGTTCATTTTATCTTTGAGCACACTCTTGCAGGTAACAAGGGCCATCTTCTATTAGTAATGGCCTTCATATATGGGTCCCTATCTTTTTAGGTCCTGTGATGTTATTAGGAAATGCTGACAGATATCTTGAGTTTTGGAATGGATATATGTCTACCTTGGAGTGGCCACCACATTGGACCAACGTCCCCCCAGTTGGAATGGGTATTTGTTCCTGATACGGTTGTTCATGTATCGTGGGATATTTCCATCGACCCTTTTGGACTAGAGCAGGGATGCATAACTACTCTGGAGTGACTAGCTCATTTTGCGAGTGATTCATTTCGTGTGAGGAAACCGGGTTGTGGGCCTGATTTATCGCCTTTTTCACCGATGAAATAATGTCTCGGCATGTTTGGATGATATGGTCTGGGATTGATGTCTAATCTTCCATCATTTCCAGGATGTGCTGAGATACATCTTTGGCTGGAAATTGTATAAAGGCCCATTCCGATATCAGATAGGGAGTTTGTGTCTGATCCAATCCTCCATGAGTTTCCAGTGGATACTGACAGTTCTATACCAGGACAGAGGAATGATTCTACCACTGATTTTCTTCTCTGGTTGCCACTGTATTTGACTGTTGGACTTTATATTCATGAGTGGGGACTTTTATCTACTCTCTTTCCACTGTATTTGTCTCATGGGCTTTGTATGCATCCGCAGGAATTTGAATCTTCTCATATTTGCTTGCCGCCCTATTTGGATGGTGGGCTTGATACACATCAGTAGGTATTTGTGTCTACATGTAGCCAGTTTATACCCTATTTAGATGGCAGGCTTGAAATTCATTAGTAGGTATTTGTGTTTGCGTATAGCTGGTTGCCACCCTATTTGGATGACGGGATTGTTGTGCATCGGTAGATATCTGCATCTTCCTGTAGTTTTCCGATCTGTATGCACGGTGGGACCGGAAAACACTAACAAAAACATGCATGTGCTCATATTGTGCCACCCTATTTCTATGGTGGGCTTGAGTGGAGGGGTCAGAGTCATATTTCTGTCTGTTGAATTCTACCATGTTAGTACGGTGGAGTTTCTCTTCAGGAACCAAGGTTATAGTGTGCTCGTGATTATATATTCGTTGCCCTTGGCAGGCAGCTCGAGGGGCCAGGGTCTCCTGAACTTTAGCAGGTTCCCTCGACATAAGGTCCTCTTCAATGTAAGGAGGCTTGGTCGTCTGGTGTCGGTGGCAACGTTCTCTGGCAGGGGATTGTGAGTATGACCCCTATGTAGTTGAGATGATGTTTTTAGCATCGACTTCATTTTCCTCCCTAAGATAAGAGAGGTACTCATTGTCACATTCTAGGGACAGGCTCCCAAAATGATTTGAGATGACCACTGGGGCCTCCTTTTATTGGGTTTTTGTTCGTAGTTGATGAGGCGGTTGAAGAACCTTTGCAGACTGGAGGGATTGTCTCATAGCCTTCAGCGTGGGGAGAGTGCCATTTTGGTGGTACTCCCTGATCAGCGTGTTGGATACCTAGCATTGAAGATGTTGGGTAGGCGAGGGGGTCCTGCTCTTTGTGTGGTCCCCGACCGCCTGCGGGGTCACTGATGTGTGTGTCTACATCAGTCATCGGGATTTCATTTGTATCAAAGGTTTCTCTACGGGAACCTGCGACATACATATATAACATGCAGATCACAAAACCTCGTCAAAGTAGCATTCTTTTAAACATATGTGTATCTAATGATTTATCTTGTCACCCTTCCCTCTTTTTTTCTGTTTTGGGGTGAAGGGGATTGAGTGGGGTAGAACTGCCACCTTAGTTAAGGATTCACGTTGGGTTCACCAATTTTGTTCCACCTCCGAGGTGGCGCGTTTTGCACATACTGAGGCAAAAAAATGGGTCAACATGCAATGTCCTTCTGTGTCTGTTATCATTAGGGTAAAACCGCCACCTTGGTTAAGAATTCACATTGGGTTCACCATTTTTATTCCACCTCTAAGGTGGTGTGTTTCACGCGTACCAGGGTGATCAAAATGGGCCAACGTGCAATGTTCGTTTGTGTTTGTTATAATTGGGGTAGAACCGCCACCTTGGTTAAGGATTCGGGTTGGGTTCACCATTTTTGTTCCGCCTACGAGGTGGCGTGTTTCGGGTGATGGTGAAATGGTCCGATGAGGATCATCACCCGTCCCTTTTTTCAGAGATGGTTTCTTGTCAAGTTCACCAATCCTTTTGTTTCAACCCATTCTGTATCATTATCCTTTAAAAGAAGGTTGGATTAACCCCACAGGGACTGGGAAATTCATGCCTTTTTCATTGTGAAGGAGATTCCACAATCATTTGGTCTCAGCAAGTGATTTTGTGGGGTCAAGTACTTGTGAAATCAGTATTCCTCGGATATAACTTCCTCAGTTGGTCTCCAACGGGTTTATTGGTGGATCCAGAAACACCCAACAGCCCTGGTATCCATGATTCATGGACATGATTTCCAAAGGCAGGCGCTCATTGATTGATGATTCAGCCAACGACACTTGAGGACTCCATTGGTCCAGAGGATGGAAGTCCAGGCTCACCGCACCCTTCTGGGGGAGGATTATTTACTGTTCCTTGACTCTATTATATATTTAAGTTGTGTTCATATGTTTGTGAATCCTTCGTTCATTCCCGAAGAGTGTGTCCACAAACTACCCTTGGTGTGTAGGATCGTCGTAGGCATTCATATATTTGATGCTATGTAGGTACTGTTGAATTGAGCCATACAATAAGGCACTCTGGAGTTTATCATCATCCAGGGGAGACTGAAGGTGACGTGATGTTTGGATCATACTCATAAGATGGGTTTCCTATGTATCCTTGAGAGAGGAATCATAACCCACGTAGTTCAGAAAGGTTGGGGCTTACATGTGGAAGCTATCCATTTGGGGGACATGGTTGGGTGGACCCTTTATGGGAGGGAACCCTTTTGAGCTCAGGCCTTCAGGTATGCATCCTACATATCCTGGTTTGATCAGGAATCAGAGTTCTTGTAGTTCATAAAGGTTGGGTCTTACGCATGGAAGCTGCCCATTTGATAGTCCTGATTGGGTGAACCCTTTTGGATGGTCACACTTTTGAGCTCAGGCCTTCGAGTAGGAATCTTACGTATCTTTATTTGGTCAAGAATCAAGGTTCTCATTGTTTAGAAAGGTTGGGGCTTACGGATGGAAGCTTCCCATTTCATAGTTAGGATTGGGTGAACCCTTTGGGATGGGCACCCTTTTGAGCTCGGGCCTTCAAGTAGGTGTCCTATGTATCCTATTTTTATTAGGAATCAAAGTTCTCATAGTTCCGAATGTGTGGATGTTGTGATCTTCATAAACCTCTAAGCCCATGCAAGTCATGCTTGGTGTGAGAAACAAGAGGATGCAAGAGATCCAACCAACCACATGCTTCCTCTCCTGCTAGTGGGAGAGGGTGAGCCTACAGTGGAAGAGGTCGGGGCGACGGTGGGAAAGGGCACAGAGGGATGAACCTTTCCATGTGAAGTGACATCAAAGTTAATGAAGCTCAGCCTCGGAAGATTGGGGACTTACATCAATGGGAGGGCCCTAGAATACGTTCTGATAAGGGGAGGAGTTTCGTTCTCATCAAAAGGAAAAGGAAACATAAATTATTCGATTGATCATCATTCCTCATTGAATGGAAAATCAAGTGATCACCCTTAATCCCTAGAACAGGGAGGTTCACATCCGCTTCCTAGGGTTGGACTCCAGTTTACCATGGGAATGTAGACCCACAAGAATTCTCGAAGCCCAAACCATGGTGGGGAGAGCCTCCGTGACTCTGCTTACCATGGGTATGTAGACTCAAAGGGGTGCGCTGATGCACCCGATGGTCTGATCATATGGGTTTGGTGGATTTGGAGGAGGCTTTGGCCTGATGTCAGAGGACTGGTTCATGGAGGGATTATGGAGGACTGGATGGTAATGGAGGGGTGAGGTTAGAATTGGAGGAAATAAAACCTGAAAATACCCCATTCTTCGTACAGATTTCTTATGCGGGAAGGGGGAGGCTCTGCATACCATAGTGGTATACAGGTAGAGGGGTCATCTGCGTACCAATATGGTACACGGGCATGGGTATGGATGACCACATACCATAGTGGTACGTGGCCCATCATGCCACTTTGGGTTCCATCTATGTACTGATCCAGTACACAGCGTCAGGTTCAGTCCACATAGCAGTACACTACACAGAGCACCATATTGAAGGAGGGTTCAGGGGATCATCACTCATGGGGAGTTCATCCATGAAAATTATGTGGTTTTTGGTTTCACCATTTAGGTTCACAGTTCTATTTTTATTATTAAGTTCCCCAATTTTATGGTTCACGGCTGGATGTACCTACAGAGAGCATGGTTCGCAATTCGGGCTTCGTTGATGAATCAAGACTAAAGCCGGAATCTTCTATGAGTTCTTAATTCCAACCTCTGAGTCCCCTTCAAGCTTTCTTCATTTGTCCCATCATACCCTCTCAATTCATTATGTTCTCCTTTTATAGATCATTGGGTAAATCGTATCTTTGGGTATGCAGAACCATTTGTGGAGGCCCATGAAGAGATTTCCGGACTGGTGAAAGACTCATTCAACCGGGGTTTGTGAAGGCTACGGTTAACGATAATGGTTCGCAGAACCCTATCAGTTCACCTTGTCCATGAACTGATGAGTTTGAGGGATGGTACATGGATGGTCTTTTCATGCAAAATTCCTTTGGTGACACAGTTCATTGGGTTCGTTAACCGTCACTCCACGGGCCAATTCCTCGTGGATTGTTCTGTGTTCCTAGTGGTTTGCGATCTAGGCAATCCGCGAACTTTTCCCAGTGATGGTATGTGGGCCACTTAAAATTATTTGAAAACTTGAATTCATCCAAGTTTCTTCTGGAATTTTCAACTCATTTTGAATCCATTCACCTTGGTAGACTTGTAGGAATGCTTGATTCCTTCTGAAAAGTGATTATGGGAGCATTTTCTTCCCTTGGTAGAATTTTTAGGACCCTACATACACCATTGAATGTCATAAGGGTAAGGTGTGTGATTGTGAGATTTTCATGTGGTGGTTCAGAAAACATGGTTTGGATCATGATCTCGATGATCTTGAACTTCTCCCATAAACGGTTTTGATCATTCTTTAGTTGTTGAATCTCAGTTTGAGTTTGGCCCCCTTGGAAGTTTAGATAAATGGGATTTATAGGGTATGATCCTACTGGTTGAGGCCATCACTTCTTTCAACCATGTCAATTGGACTTTATCATAACCCTTAATATAATAATTTTAATGATAACTATACAATAACTATATTATCAATAGTTGTGATGATTAATGGTCTTTTAAATCCAATTGACTATAACTATCCAAAATAACCAAAGTAGTGCATGATTTTTCTATAACTAGATTACTTGATAATGTATTTACTCATTCAGAAAGGGAATTTCATTTATAAAAGTTTAGGTCATTATAGCTAGACTGATTCACCAAGGTATATTGGGTTAAAGTGAATTGATTGATGAATTCCATTATGACTTAAAGAGTTATACCCTTATGGTGTATGGTTTAGACTTCTGGAATGAGACAAAGCAAGTTAGATTAGCTCGGGTATCACGTGGTACCAAGGGGCTAATGTGGTTAATTGATAACTGTTTAAATTATGAAACATGTTTTATTTACTACCTTTCCTATTATTCATATGTACTTATAAATACACTGTCATTAGCCTAGATATTGTTATAGTCATTGTTGGCAGTGGCCTGCTGAGTTGTACTCACACCCTGTTTGGGCCGCCATGGGTACCTGAGCAAATTTCAAGGTTTCAGGACAAGATAAGTGCAAAGGACCTATGATAAATGGATGAGTTGTGATTTTTGGGATGGAGCATGGATGAGGGGACTGAACCTTAAATTAAGCCCCCTTTTTGGTATTTTTAGTGTCTTTATTTTGGATTTCCATTGATACATGACACTTCTATGATGTGGCATGTTTATTATAATGGTCTATGCGCACTTACCCAGTTTTGGGATTTGGTTATGTGATGCATGGTTATTGATTATTATTACTTTAGTTATTGTTTATTTTGATTTTTATTATTTTCTTACTCTAGTAAATAGGGTATAGTCTCCCCATGTATCTTATTAGAACCTCACTTCTAATCGGAAGCCTATAGAATATGGGGAGACATGCTTGAGGTCACATAATGAATTGTCTTGGGGCACCGGTTTAGTGGCTCCTGGATTGGAAGAATACCTAACAAGATCCAATTTAAGGGTGTACATTTGGTTGAAGGATTAAGGTATTTATAATGAAATATTTTCTATATTTTAATTTTATCATGAAAACTATCCAAAGGGGTTCATATGTCAGGAATCCCTAATCATGATGTGTTTATCAAAGGAGGTGACAAGGAGGGATTTTTCTACATTTTGTAAATTTCATACCAAAATGGTATGGGTTCCCTGCCACTTATTAGAGCTATCTTTATCATCTTTACTTCCCTCTATCAAATCTCTATAACAAGAGATTCATGTGAGGTTATGAAAAAGGAAATGGGTGTCATGTAACATACTATATCCTATGCACTTTTTTCCAGAGAGTTGTATGGGGTCATAGATGTAGAGGGTGGAGGAGTAGCAAGAACAGATCCTGTGAAGGTTTTATGTATGTTGTTAATTTTTTTAATTCGTATAATATTGGTTTCGGTAATTTTTTCATTGTGGCCTTATGGTTCTAATTTAAAGGAATTTTCAACCAGTTCACCTACAAGGGGGTGCTCCAAAGGATGTTCATAGCAGAGTTTTCACCTGGTCATTGCTATTTGGATTCGGACGTTTGAGAGGGTATGGTGTCACCATCGGTACCAGGCCCATGCATCCTTGCACAATACAACTTATTGAGCAACGATGAGAAGGTCAATGTTGGTCTTAATATTTTTAAATCTAGTTAGGGTCTTTTCTTTATAGTTTTGAATGAGTTGTTTTTTGCCTTGAACTGACTATGGAGGCTTGGTTGTTGTTTAAGTCATTGATGTCATGTAGGGTTCCCCCTCATCCCTTAAAAGGGGGTTTATGATAATAATATGGCATGGGTTACACCAATTGTTTTAAAAGTTTCTCTTCTATGAGTTGATATTTTTAAAGTATTATTGGTATATAACTTTGGATTTCTTCATAAATATATCATCCATTTTGTAAGTTTTGTAGAAAATATGAGCGCTCATATAGGGAGGTGGATTTTCTACTTTCTATGAGACAACTAATTTATTTATTCTTCACTGATTTATTATTATCATAAAATGGTTTGAATATCTAGGGTTCTTGTGATAAAACATGTTTTTTATAAATGAATTTATGATAAACTACTTTGTGAAAATAACGATTAAAGGGTTTATTTTTGTGAAATGATTTCAATGTAGTGTATTTGTTATTCTTGTATGGTGTGAGTGTGTGTATGAAAATGCTTTTGGTGAGATCTATTTTGAAAATGTTTATACCATGGTAAAGTATATAACATAGAGAGTGTGTGTTAAGTTGAGTGATGGATAGAAGGTTGCAACACATTCCTTGCATTGATGAAGTGTGGGGTTTGGAATTAAATGTGTGAATGGGTGATGACTTGGTTTACACAAGATAAATATAGCTAATTATTTTCTAAAATATAATTAATTATTCTATTTTATTCCATATAATAATTGATTTATTTGGATGTAGAGAGTTTCTAGGAATTGATAGTTTCTAGTGTTTTAGGAAAATGAGAAGCTTTTTTAAAGAAGATTTTTAGAAAATAAAACATGATTTTGAACAAGCATAAAATGAGGGTTTGATTTTAGGGTGATTTATTGGAAATGTGGATTTTGAGAAAATGGTTTTAATGTTATAGATTTTGATATTATAATTATGAAATTCTTTTGATAAATCAAGGCTTTGGTTAAATCTTTTTTGATTTATCATTGATGGATAGCATTTCATTTGGCTGATTTACTCATACATGGATATTTATTGGAGTCTCAAGGAAATCCTACTTATTTTATAATCACCCCTACATGAACACTTTAGTGGGATGATAGACATGATTATTCATGATATAGGTAAAGGAAAGGTCACATAATTTGTTAATGGAGAGCCATAGATCCACTTTGAAGATATGGTGTGAGGAGTGAATGGAGTTTGTGTCTTGGACTTTAGATACTTTTATTTATTAACTTTGACTCAACATGTGTCTTTTTAATCTCCTTTTAATGTTGTAAAGCATATTTTTGTTTTCACTATTGAATTTAAAATTTATAATAAAATTGTTTTACATATCACATGCATTGTTACTCAATTTGGTTAAAGTCTTTTAAGAAAAATCATTCCCCAAAGGTTTTTTTATCCCTTAGCACTAGTTTCCAGCCTCTAGAGATTAGAGGAATGTGCTTGATTCCATGTGATGGTCTAGTTATGATCCCTAGATTCGGTTCTTCGAGATATGTTGTTACAACATTGGTGGTCTATAGTGTTTCTGGTGGCAGGGGTAATGTTAAAGAGCCACCAACTTACCACCAAACTCCCGGTAAACTACCTTTGGAACCTCAGTGGACTCTATTATATAGCCCACTAATGATCCACCAATTGCATAATACCCAAAAATCCTCTCAAAGTATTTTCTACTTATCCAACCAACTCTAAAAACTATTTTTAAATATCTCAAAGATATCAACCATAATCCCTATCCTAATTCAAAAGAAAAAAAATCAAACTCACCTAGATCTTCCTCTACTAAAATCCATGTCATTTCCAATTCCACTAATCCCTAGTAATGAAGGGCATTACAAACTCCTCGCCATAATTACTTCCATCCTCAAAATTAAAAAACACCCATATGTCTTGGCCTATCCCAACCACTAATTCATCATTAACATACCCTATACTATCCATAAACACTAACAACACTTTAACTATACGGCTCAAATCATCGAGAGCACTACTCATCAGGGAGCACATCCTCTAATTACCAAGATTCCCACTAATTTTTAATGATTTCCATCACATCACTAGCATTGTTTTTCCTCTATTATGTCCCTACCCACTCTCCCCGAACAATTATAATAATATAATAACCCCTCTCCCATAAACCTCCATAATTTTTAGAATAGTTAACATGTTCACCCTCCAATCCTAAAATACTTTTATCAAATCAATTAACGAGATTAAGTTTATACCCACTATATGGATTCACTACTAAAAGTCAATTCCACCTAGTGGTGCTCCCCATAATAATATTCACTTATCCAAGAATTGGAATGTTGTCCACCTATGAAATCATAAATTCCTAAGATTTTCCCCAAGGTATTTACTTAGAGCAACCAATCCTTATGCCTCAATCATAAAAATATCTTAAATTGGTCACAAAACCCACAACAAACATGAAAATCAAAACCCTGAGGTCACTCTCAACCCAAAGATCAAAATTAAGAAAATCCAAATACAAATAAAATGATTTCACATTTTTGAAAATGATTAAAATTGTATTACACAAACCAAATTTCACTAGAGCTTTAAATACACCCTTGAAACCCAAGGTTTTCCTATTAAAACTAGAAGTCTCAGAATCAATGACCTTGTTGGTTTTTTTCTAAATAAAGTATTAGTTTTCAAAAATTCATATTTTTTCTAAACCACTTGCTTATTTTACATTTTAAGTGAAATGAAATTATAAAAAATCATTTATGACTTGTGTCCTCGTTCATGTTTTCTATTTGAAAAATACTATTTTAAAAAATTCAAAATTTGTTTCCCTATGATGATTGATCAATCGCATCATATAGGAAACATCTCTAATCTAAATTAATTTAGTAGGCCTAATAATTTGTTTGAGAAAATATCAAATAAATTGTTATCTTCTTTTAGTTAATATAGAATCTTTTGCAAGGTATTATGTTAATCAATTCCAAGATTTGGCATGAGTATTATGCCCTAAACATGCCACTATCATGATGCATGAACCAATATAGAAATTGTTTCTGCATCAAATCCAGTAAATCACTATGATAATTTGTCATTATATACCCAAAATTGTCAAACCATGCCCAACAAATATATACAGTGGCTACTTACATCATAGGACATCCCCTAGAAACTTGATTTTCAACCTAAGACATTTTGTCCTGGCATACTAATGGTCTCTCATGTCCCTAAATCTGATCTCCTCCTCTAATTAGCTCTGCCAAAACCAAATGCATGCTATGATACCTTTTTGCAATGTCCCTACTTGGTTAACCATGTTTGTTCCTAAGCCAAACATTCCATGTGACCTTAACTGTACCACTCTGTATATTGAAGGTTACCATCTAGTAGTGAGGGCTTAAAAAAACCATGGAGAGACAATTCCCTCATGGATAAATTATATGGGTCAATCCAATATACCTAAATTTTGGCATGAACTATGTATTTGAAATACACAAACCTATGGAAATAAAACTAGAATCCAACAATGGTATTTGACAGTCTAGTATATAAAAGAGAATAACAATTTGAATGATACAAACATAAAAAGCACAAAAATCCAAAATACACATCATAATGCATTAAAAATAAATAATCTATCTAGACTCATGGATGATAAATAAGATATAAAATAAGAAATCAATATACATTGGCCTTTTACCTAAATCAATAGATAATATCATACTGAATCATTAACCTCTATAATACTCTCCATCTGGAGCCATATCTTTAGCCACAATATATTACTTGAACATACACAAGTCATGTAGGTTTACCCATGTATATGGAAACCCATTTTATGTATATTGGTAGGGGTGATGCTAATGACTCGGTTGGATGAATGTGAAATTATATAGTCAGTTTCACTCAATCCACTTGAAATATATCCCAGGCACATAAATAATACCATCATACTTATGCACCACCATGATAGAGAAAACACACACCATTGAGGATACTCACATTTAAAACCAAATCCAAGCCAGAAGTAACCTACCTATTACCAAAATAAATCATATCCATATCCTACATTGGGATACCATAATGAAACACTCACAATTTAATTTAGACATGATTATCAATAAGTATCACCTCACATCCTTGTTGACTCTCATTGAATAGTCACACATGACCCATTGGTCACCTCACTACCCATAAATAACCAATACCCAAAAATATCAAGTGAAATAATTATTATATAAATAAAACAAACAATGCAAAATCAAACAAGGCCCAACCATCAATAATAATAATAAAATTACAATGAAAATGAGAAGGGTAGGCAATGAGGGACCAATGAAATAAATAACATCTTAACAATAATCCCATTAAAAATTTAATGAGAAATAAAAGAATAAGGCCCATCCATATAAAATAATAGAGATCCCATATCTTATTCTATACCACATCTCATGTCACTATCCCTTGTTGGAACTATCTTCTAGATAGATCATATCAAAATCTATCCCATATTTTAGAAGTCATCATAGGGGATGGCTCCCACTGCACAATCATATAACATTATAACTACATAGTGATCTCGTAGATCTAACATCAAGAATCATTGAAACACCTCTTGTACCATAAAAATGGTATTACCATTTTATATCTTGGAGGTAGAGAAACCCAGTCCAAGGTAGGTACCGTCTCATTGACCAGTAGAGTCTCTATTCTCACCTAGATACTAACATGTCATCATAAAGCATCTAGTAACCAACAGAGATTAAAAATAGTAGAGGATGTATTCTCATCAATTAGGTTTATAATCATCCATATTCATGACCTAATAAATAAAATAATCCATGATCTACCTAGATAGATCATGATCTATGAGGTTGTTACTAAAATCACCACCCCATCCAGGTTGTATCATGATCAATGAGGTCATCCTTAACATCGCCTCCATGATTGAGATCCTCCAATAACCCATCTTTGCTTATAGGTTATGTTCCCAATTGTTTTGTGTCAATATTGGATAAATATAATCACAACAAGGAGGAAACTCACTCCACTCTTATCATGATATCCTGACCCAATTGATAATCATAACAATACTAGGTCAAACCCATGACATAACAATCCTAACCCACAAAGTCGATGGTGAACTATCATACCCATCAACAATTAATAAAAGATTCCTCCACACTAACCGGAGGGTTATCTCATAACTAGATTAATACCCATATGTGATTGTATATTAAGTCTCAAAGGGACACCTTGACATAGTTTAATGTAGTCGGGGAACCTAAGTGTCCAAGACTCTATCTCAATCCTATTAAGTAACTCTGTAATCCCATTTATAGATAGGTAACAAGGGTTTCACTAGACATCTCAACCACATATAACAATTCCATCATAAAATTAATGGTTTCATATATTGTTTATAAGTTATCATGAATCATGAAACCATAGAACCATATAATTCAACCATTAATCAAGAGAGAAAACACAATCATGCATTCTTTGAAAACTAGTCATCTTCCACAAGAGGTCAACTGAACCAAACTATTTTTTTAAACACATTTTCTTATTTCTTTCCAAAAACCATGGATTTAATATCCATTTTTCAATCACTCATTTTCCATTTGAAATATTATTTCGAATCTATTTATTTCAAATATAATCACTTTTGAAATATCATTTCAAAATCGTCCATTTCCTTTAAAATCTCATTTTAAAGGTCAAATCACTCTCTTTCCTTTGAAAATTAATTCAAAACATTCATTACATTAACAAAAAAATCCATTTTAAAATTAAATCATTTAGTTTCATTTAAATTGACCATATAAGCTACACACATTTCCAATGTAAGCCATAAGAAGGTCTATCAACGCCCATTTAATTAGAGACCTAGCAAAAAGACCATTAATCCAAGATAAAGGATCTTTTAGTGACTATTAAGCCATATCAAGGACATATTATTTTATAGTCATAAAATATGACACAATCATGTTGATCATATTTATAATAATCATAAAAACATAAAATAACCAGTATGCAAGGCATCACAACCCACAATATCAAAATATTCAATGATTATGGGCCACATGCCTCATATTACATTCTATATATTTCACTAAGTTTATAGTGGCCATCCTCATCTAAAAAATGATCTTATCTCATCAAAAAAATTTATAATTTCATAATCCATTCATTTGATATCAAAATCACAAAACTAAGAAAACCCTTGGAAAACTTGCCCTGTAGTGGCATGATTTTGAAATCTTGAGCAACGAGGTCTAAATGCCTCATAATAACTCTAGGTTCCCCGATAAGAAAATGGATTAATTTATTATTCTGAATAATGAGCTAATTTTACCAATAATTAATGAAATCTAATGAATAATTCACAAATGATAGAGAAATGGATAATCAGCTATTAAAGAATGTGCCTAACGTGCCACCGTGAATTCAAAAAAAATTATACTGTTACGATGGACTCAACCTCCCAATATATTGTTCCATGTTCACTGGATCAAGGTCCCCCACCTAGGTAGTCATTGAAATATGACCTTCTCAAACCCTCCCTTTCTTATAACTCTATTCCCCCCAAATCTCGAAAGTGCCTCTGGTTTCCTCCTCCACTGGATCGCTGAATGGAACCCTGGTGCTGACCTTTTTGGACTCTTCCTTCAATAATGCCTAAGAACTTATTAGATGGACCTTAGTGGCATGATTTGGAGTGGAAATTTATTCTCTAGGATTATTCTAGAACTTTTTTCACTCATGGTGTTTAGATCATATGGCTTGCATCTCTGAAATAGAAAATCATTCTACATCAATCTGGCCTCCTCTGAAGACTTCATAAATCTCAGGCCTCCAGCTAAAACTCACCACCATGAAAATTTGAACTACAAAGGGAAAGAACTTCTTAGCTTTGGATCCTCTCAATTCTCTATTCTATCCCGCGTCCCTGGTTCTTCAGCAAGCTCCACCCTTATAACTTCAAATATGTACACTGCATTTTTTCATGTGTAGGAAAGCTCAGCTCTCTTATCTTCAGTCACTAAAGGTACTCAAGAAGATTCTAAAGTGTTAGTGGATGAACCTTGGACTCCCCACACCTCGTCTTCTCCTTCTAGTAGAGTGTGCACCTAGTCTCATTCTAAAAAGATGACCACCTATTCTAGCTGTCATGCCAAGAGGCTTCCTGTGCTTGGGGCATATCTGACCAGCTTGTTTTGGTTAAATTTAGCTTGGGGAAGCCTAGGTTAAGGAAAAAACTTTGGAGGGGCCTTGAAGCCTTCAACCCAAAAGAACTGGCATGGCTAGTGGGCAGAGATTTTAATACTATTATGGATGTGTCGGAGAAGAAGGACAGATTCTCGTTTCCTCGAAGCACTACTACAAATATGTCCTTTATCAGTGATATAAAAGTCGATTAACAACGCTAAAAAAGCATTGTTAATCGAGGTGAGGATAAAGGGGGGTCCCTCTTATTAGCGCTTCGAAAAGCGCTGATAGAGATCCCTTTTATCAGCGCTAAAAAAAGGGATGATAAAATGGTCCTTTTATCAGCGCTTTTTTTAGAGCTGATAAAAGTTGAAAAAATATTAAAAAAAATATTTTTGCAATTCTGGGGGGCTTCAACAGTGCTTGAAGACCCCCCTTTAATAGTGCCCACCACCATGGTAGCCCACGCACGCCCCAGGCCAGCTCCACCCAGCCCCACCCCCCTTTAACAGTGCTAGGTAATTCCCCACACCTACGTGCGCGACCTGCTTCCCCCATGATTCAAACTCGAGACATCTTGCATGTACGCCTAAGCTTTTACCACTCCACCATATTTCTTTTCTTTTCATTTACTAATATATCTATTTATTTATATATATATTTAGTCATATTTATATATACATATATTTAATTATATTAATATATATATATCCATATATTAATATATCTATATATCAGTATATTAATATATATATATATATATATATAAACATATATATATATAATCATATTAATATATACATATATATTTAGTCATATTAATATATACATATAGTTAATTATATTAATATATATATATATATATATCTGTATATTAATATATATTGATATATATATATATATATAGTTATAACGTTTTATCTGTATATTTATTTGTATATTAATATATTTTTATAAGATTAGTTTTAAATACATTTATAAAATATGTTTTCTTATCTGTGTTTTTATAAATAAATAAATACCTACATACATACATATATAACACACACACAGAGAGATATAAATTATCTACATATCTGTAGGTATAATTATACATATTTCTATATATTTACAAATATTATATATTAATATGTATATAAAAAAGTTCTAGAAATGGGGTCTCGAAAAACCTAACAAATCGCAGAGTCACTGAAAAAGACATAACTTCTTCTTCAGGTGTCCGTTTCAGCTCCATGAATAGTAAAACTGAATCTCATGGAATGAACTACAATAACACAGGTGTCAGAGGATGAACAGACACACAGATCAGAAGTTATAACCATTTTAATAAAAATTTGATAGGAGTCCAGACACGAAAACTGAGTTTTGGAGACATTTTGGTTGTTTTTTTAGGATTTTCGGGTCTTAGACATGATAAATACTACATATAAGTCAACCTTATGTGTAAATCTCTTTGATGACTTTTATTTGATATGTTTTAGATCCCAAACGAACACCCGGAGCGAAAGTTATGGTCGTTTGAAGTTGGACTTTTTTTATGGAGTGCTATAACTGATATATCATTTGTTCCTCTGATCTTCTAATGGTTTTGACTAGACATGGTTGTCACTCGTTTCACGATATTTGATTTGAATGGTCTCGAAGCTCAAACAGATAACCAGAGCAGAATTTATGCCCATTTTAGTGAGTTGTTGGTTTCTTAGGTTTTTAGGAGATGCGAGAGTTTCAAAATTTCAAACGACAATAACTTCTGATCCGAGTGTCCATTTGGCTCTGCAACTTATCAAATCAAAGCTTATGAAAATTTAAACACTCTGGTGATCACCGAAACCCCTTCTCATGTTCTTTGATGTTCAAAAAAGACCAAAAATCCTCTGAATGATCATAAGTTTGGCTCTGGGGGTCCGTTTTTTCATAACTTCTGCTCCGGGTGTCCGTTTTGCCTCAACCACATATCATATCGAATCTTACGACCAGACCTACACTACAGTGACCATTGTAACACCTTCATGTATTCTTCAAGGTACAAAAAGGTCCCTAATAACTATAAATGGCCATAATTTCTACTCCGGGGTATCCATTTTGGGTCTACGACATATCAAATCGATATAAAACATATTTTAAAAAATATTTATTATATTTGTATCAATATAAATACACTTATAAATCAATATATTATTCTTTATGATTTTTTTTTTGAAATATACACATTTATTAGTGCTAGGAAAATGCACGCTGATAAAACCCCCCTTTATCAGCGCTACTAAAAAAAGCACTGATAACGGGGGGCCTTTATCAGAGCTAAAAAAGCACTGATAAAGGGTCACTTTTAACAGTGATTTTTTATCATTATAAAATTTCCCTTCATCACCACTTTTTGGGGCTGATAAAGACCCCCCTTTATCAGTTCTTTTTTTAGCACTGATAAAGGGTTCGCGCTTACCTTGCCCCATTTTGTGGTAGTGGAGGGATAGGATGGAGTTCTCATCCTTCACAACTCAAAAAAGTCTTCTTGATCTGGGATTTGTGGGTGATAGGTACACATAGTGTAACAATCAAAGAGGTGATAGGAGAACATGTTTCAGGGTGGACCATTGACTTCTCAATCTCCAAACCACTTCTACCTTCCCAAATGCAGAGGCCATTCATCTGGTTCAAGCAGTATCTGATCATTATCCTCTTATTATCAATAATAAGTCTAGATATGGAGATGGAGAACATTTCTTATTCTCTAAACGGTGGACTCATCAGCCTAGCTATAGCACAGTAGTTCAGGAATCCTAGAATAGGCCAATTCAGGGAAGACTTTGGGATGGTTTTCACAACAATTTGGGATGGCTAAAAAAAGGATTAGGAAATTTGGATAATTATCTTTTATACATTATCCAAAACATGGATACCATTAAAGCTGATATTGAACTCATGGAGCCAATCCTGAAGAGGCATGAGATGATGACATATTTTGCTCCCTTTCCCACAAAGAGTCAATTTTATGATATGTTACTTGAGAACGAGAGGTGTCGACGTGAAATATCTAGAGGATGGATCCTTTACAAGTGACTCGGAGGTGATTGAAGGTATGGTTATCTCTCATTTTAACTCTCTTCTCTGCAATCCTAACCAGTGTATACAGAATGGCTACCCTGGTGGTCAGGCAGACATCTTCAACTCCATATCACATTTTATTTCACTGAATATCAATGTCATCTTAGAGATTATTCCAGATGAGAATGAGGTGTGGGACACTATTAATTCTCTTAACCAGGAAATTTCACTAGGACCAGATGGATTTTCAGGATCATTCTATATGAATTATTGATACATCATCAAGAACGATCTGATTGAAGGCATTTAGGATATCTTTAATGGCCGGTCACTGCCTCGGGTTGCTTGTGCCACTACTATGGTTCCAATTCCCCGAGTGAAAGACCCCTCCTCTATTAAAAAATTCATACCAATTAGCATGGTTAATTTTCCTTACAATTTTTTATCATCCATCATCAATAGGAGACTTTCATAATATATTAAAAAATGGATTTTTGAAGAACAATGTGGTTTTATCAAAGGTAGATCCATTCAAGGAGGCATGGGTATAGCTCATGAGATGATTAGTGATATCAACAAGAAGATGATGGGATCCAATATTATTCTTAAAATAGACATGGAAAAGGAATATGAGAGACTTTAGTGGCACTTCATTCTCTGAGTGATGAGATATATGGGTTTCTCGGAATGGGTTATTGACTTTCTCTTTCACTATTACAGTTTTCCCTGGTTCTGCAAGGGGAAGGCAATGTGGTTTTTTAAAATATGTTAGGGGGCTAAGACTGGGAGATCCATTATCTCTTACCATCTCCATCGTGGTTTAGGATTCCCTCTATAGATACATTGCTTCCAAGATGCATCTCAGTACTATTCTTCCCTTCCACTATAGAGATCACTTCAATAGGGTGTCACACCTCCTCTTTGCTAATGATACGGTATTTTTTATCAGTGGTCGCTGATCTTATGTCTGATAATTTAATAAAATCATGGAAGAATACTCTTGATGGAGTGTCCAAAACATCAACTAGGATAAAATCTACATGTTTTTTCCTTCCTCATGCCCGGATAGGTCAAGACAAAGAATTGAGTCCATGTTGGGAATCCATAAGAAGAGATTTCTTATAGACTACCTGGGTCCTCCTCTGGCCCCTGGAAGAGTCCAAATCAGTCACTTTAATGTGTGGTGGACAAAATCACTAATTACATCACTAATTGGAAAATAGGTTCCTCTCGTTTGGTGGGAGGATCACTCTTGTAAACTGTGTCTTGTCGCATATTTCCATTCACATCCTACCTGTTCTCAAGATACCCAAGGATATTCTCAAAGACATTGACAATCTTTTATCAGCATTTATTTGGGACAACCATGGGGAGGGGAGATTCCACTGGGCCTCCTGGAAAAGGCTTGCTAGACCATTAGAGAAGGGAGGTATCAGCGTGAGAAATATAGCAGAGATGACACTACCTTCAAGGAAAACTGGATTGGGAGGTTATTGAAGGGCGGTGGGTGGTCTCTTTTGAGCAGGTTTATTACTATGAAATATAAAAATGTTGTGAGAACTTCAAGATGTCCTCCCTCCATCTTATGAAATTATCTCCAAATCCATATAAAAATCCTTCAGCTGCACTCTTGGTGGATAATTGGGCATGGGGATATTAATTTTTGGGATTGAAATTGGGCAGGCGAGGTGTGGGGCTATCCAGGATGATCCATGCTAAATTTTTCTTTCAAGTAGGTCAGCCTTTATCCCTCATTCATCCATGTGATTTTGAACCCCATTCAGAAAAATATTTTTAATGATATCAGGATGGAGGATGTATCATATGAGTGTGTCTTCAAAAGCTCAAAATTGGGTATCTTTTCTTCTAAGGCCTAAAAAACACGATTGTTTCACCTCAAGATGAATATACATGGGGAGGTACTCTCGGGTGCAAGTTTATTCAGAATAAGTTTAATTTTCTAATTTTATTTGTAGAATTCTTAATTAGGAATTACTTAGTGATGTGGTGGTTAGAAAGAAGGGGGTTTCCTTAGCTTCCATGTGCTCATGTTGCATGACCCATAAATAGGAAACTAGGATGCATTTATTTTTATTAAGTGGTCAAGTGAATAAGTTGTGGGAAACTTTTTGAGAGTTCGCTAGTTTTTCTTCGCATGTTGAGTTTATTGATGAGTTTCTTCAACGTTGGTTCAACAGGGTGGGAGGAAACAAAAAGGAGAATATGGCTCAGTATATCATCCTAGTGACTAGTTTTTGGTGTATCTGGGAATCAAGGAACAAGTTTCTCCCTTACCTTCTCTCTGGTCCTCACTGTTGGGACATTGGGTGAGCTGGACTCCTCCCTCCCATGGATTTAAGCTTAATGTTTATGGTTCTTGTAGTCATGGGGAAATTGGGGTGGGGGGGTCATGAATCCATTGGTTTTGTGATCTTTTCATTCAATGCTTTCTATGGAATTTTTGATTCGCTCAGGGCCCAAGCTAATTCTATTCTCCACAGTTGTGATTTATGTCTCTCCAAGAATATTTCATTTGCTACAGTGGAGACTGACTTGAGGATCATTTTGAGCTCCCTTGAAGGGCTCAATTTGTCTCCATGGAAAATCAAGTACTTGATCCACAAATTCAATTTCCTCATCACCAATGAGATTGAGCTTCCTTACATGTGGCTCAAAGGTAATCGTATGACTTAATTTTTGGCTTCCAAGGCCTCTTAGGAGTTCCCTCTCATGGAGTTCTCTAGCACAGGTTCCCTTCCCTCAAGGGGTGTTGATATCATTATTGGGGATGCTCTTGGTCTACACTTTTATATCCCCCCCCCCCTTGATTTCTCTCCCTGTATGTTTCCATTTCCTCTATTTATAAAATTTTATATTTTTTGTGAATGCTAATGAATAATTCACCAACAGAATTACATTCACTAAAATAATATCTAATGTCATGCATTCCTTCTCTCTAAACTACCTTTATGAATGACACATGAAAGTCCCATCATCCCAAATGGATATCATCATGCATGAAATATGACATTGAATCCATCAATGAAAATATCCATATTAGACAAGGGGAGGGGAGATTGCCTAAAATCAATGACAAAAAACTACATAAACCACTCCTTGATTGATGGGTGGGAGAGGGGAACTAAACGGGGGGAGGGGAGAGGCTGACTAAAATAACCTCCCTCCTAACCCCATATGCCTCAAAACACAAGGATCCTGATGGTTAATAGACCAACATACATATCCTTAAAAAATATTCAAGATATAACCATCCTCCCAATGAACCCTCATTAGGATTTCAGTGGAAGAGGAAATGGTACAGTGCCATTACATGCCCACGAGACTTGAGGTGGGCTACCATAGAACTCTATATAGGATCTACTTTATCCCACAAATGAACCCAAAATTATATAACACCCAAATATACTCTCTAGTTTTTTCATCCCATACTTCAGCATCTGAAACCTCCTTTTAAATATCACATACATCAACTATGATATGACTCTTGATCTGAATAAGAAATTTAAAATTCAACCAGATTTCACTCATCTAAAATATGGGTCTTTCCCAATACCGTTGAACCTCAATAACATGATGTGTTACAATCATTAATAATATTCACAAATGATAAAAAACCTATGATACCATATAAAGAGCCCCTTTAGGATCAAGAAACTCTAAAATGGGGTAGTGAATCAGTGTTTAATGATCTTTTAGACTTTATTTCCCTCATAATTGGTTGGAATATAAGGATTTTTCTCACTATAACACACAAATAAATTACTAAAACTAGGAAAAATAAACCCCATTAGTTTTTATAAGGTTTACTGTGCAATCTGAGTGACTAGGTTGTAATGTGTTGTGATTGGTATCCAAATTCACATTGTCTTCCTCTTATTTTCAAGTTCAAATCAATAGGTAAAAGGGATAGCATTGTACCATTTTATGAGTATGTCTTTCTATAGTTTAAATACCTCCTAATTGTTCTCTTAATTAAATAAGATGAACATGATAATAAATCAATCATAAAATGATTCATCCATTAACGGCCCTCAATGATGAAATAATTATCTTCTTCTTCAACACTTCATGACCCATATTACTTTTATTCTTCTTCTATTGTCTTTCTCACTTTCTACATTATTCTATTTTAAGTCTGTGATAATCACTATCATCACAATCGATATGCTCTCACATCCATGTTATTTATTACCTTAGGTTGATCACCTAGATTCTTTATTTATCTCTAACTTCTTTTCCATATTCTTCTTTTTCTTGGACCATCACATTTTGTTCCAATATGTAGTAGTTATCCTCCATTAATTAAAAAAATAGCATCCTATTAATGATAAAATAATGCTCCTCTATTGACTATACACAATCTCCAATAATTATTGGGTTTATTTATAGTATAAATAACCCCTTATATAAATCATGACATAAATAATTATTGAAATCAAATAAAAAATCATGAAAAATCTATAATATCAAAAAAAATATAATTTTTATAACATAATTCAATATTATAAAAAAATTAAATGAAAAAATTAATATTATGTAGCACCTAATCAATATCACACAAACTTTGATATATTTAGTAAAATATTTCATTGTTTAATGAATTTCTAATTCAATCTGATGTAACATTGTCTCATATATTTCAATATAATGTATCATTTAAAAATTCTGGTTCACCCTCACATAATATTAAATCTCTGTTATGAAACCTTTATAATTTTTCCTCTAATACAATGAAACATCAACTCACTATATCATATTCTTTGTAATTTTCATTTTAATATAAAATAATGGAAATTTAATAATACATAGCCTCTAGAATTTGTAATTCAATCTTACATAACTCGTTATGTCTACTAATCAACCTCATTCACAAACATTTTGTGCTTTTCTTATTCTTAAAATACCTATTAAACCTATTCTAAGTGATCTTTATCAATCTAAATTCTATTTTAAAGTTTTCCATCATGTCCATAAACATTTGGAGTATTTTTTCCCATAATTAATATGACTAAAAAGTTTGATATGGATGAAAAAAATATAGCATATGTGGTTATTTTTCATTAATCATTTAAATGATCTCCCTCAAATTTATATGGATTCAAAAATTTATCATTCTTATGAACCGAGTGTCATTGAACCTTGAAAGAAATACAATTTATTAACCTAATTACTACTAAATAGTGGCATGTAGGGTTGAACCATACAGATGGAATGATGTTTGTAATCTAAACAATGGAAAAAACAAACAAAACACAAACAATAAACAATTGCAAGAATGATTGAGTGAAAGTGAAGGGAAATGGATTCAAGATGTAGAAAGAAAGTTTGAAAATAGAGGGTAGAAGTGATTACAAGGTTAAGTCGTTGATGAAGTCAGGGAGGTCGGGTTATTCTAAATTGTATAAAGGATTTTTTCTTACAGCAAAAAAATCACAGTTGCAGTGAAGCAAAGAAAAAAGAGTTGAAGTTTCCTCACTACACCTGACTATCCAACTACGCTTAGTCACCTCTCTTAAAGACTATTTTATCACAAATAACTTAGAAAATTCATGATTCTCATAAGGAAAAGACAAAATTAACTTTATACAAATTTATTGATTTATTTAATGATTTTAAGGCTAAAATTTCACTATTGTCACCTAACGGTACATAAACTAAAAAAGAATATAAAAAATATTCAACTCATCTTTAACCAACTCCATACAGAAATTTAACTACTCATGTTCAATACAACAACAATAAATATTTTCAAGAAATGAATCTTAGAAAAAATAAATGACTAAATAAAGGGAAAAAGATTTAGAATGCTTCTCTGTTGAGCTACATTCTCTCTCTAGTTCTGACTTCTTCTAAGTTTCCGCCTTCAAGTGTTGCACCTTGGTCTCTGTCATCTCTGCTCTTACTCTCACCCATGTGCTCCCGTCTATGAATGAATTTCCCTCGAATGTGCAGTGTTACACCTTTTGAAATTGAGTACATGTAGACTCTAGCTTTGTGACTCACAGGAAGTAGGCAGTACCACTGAGCATGAATCCCTAGTCTCTGTGATAAATGGTTGGATCTGATGCATTATCATTGATGGGGAGTCATGTGTGGTATTTGGATTGAGGGGAGTATTTTTTAGTACAAACCCAGGTCCCGCATTAGATTCCACCAAAGATGATGGCTCAAATATAATCTTGGATGGGAAATTCCTCCTAACACCCATGGGTTTTAGGATGAAACCCCAAAAGGACCTATGTGCTAGGTCTGGAAGACCTAGGGCTAGAGGAAATCGATCCTAAAAATAGTTTCCAAAAGGATCAACCGGCATCAATGAGAAACACGGGCTCTTGATGATCTCCATGATGATGTGTCCCCTTTGATCGTTGCTTGAAACTTTGAGGCATTTTTCCACTACATTGCTGCCATACTTGTTGCATGATAAAGGGAAAAAATTACCTCTCAAAAACCCTATGATGCCTGAAATAGCACCCTGAATGTCCAGAACACACTGCACCACATGGTTTCCATAAAATTTTTCATCTAGAATCAGAGAGTTCGCTGTTATATCGGCCATAAGGCGCGATTTTAATTCAAAGGATCTTTTCATGCATAATTGCACCACACAACAACCAGTTTTGTTTGTCTCAACCTTAACACAGTTATTTGTTATCTTTTTTATAATAAGCCTATTTATTTCTAGAGGAAAACTCTATAAGAAGTACTTTATCACATTATGATTATTATCATTCATTCATAGTAGGACACTGTCACAACTTAGAACTGACAAAACTAGGTCTACTTGGTTCTTCTTCGTCAGATGAGCGAGTAGTTTCTTCACATAATGAGTTCCATATGTGCCACAACAGATTGAAAAGAGATAATACTCAAACAGAACAATCTTCATTAAAATATGATCCCTTTATGCTTCAGATCAGACCTCAACAAACTTCGGAAAAAGATAATTATCATATGCGTCCACCATGAGAACACCTAGAAAATCAACGATCTCCCAGAAAACCATGTCAATATCCTCCATGGTTATAAATCGGAAATTCTCCTTCAATTGAAAACCAGAGTAATCCAAGGATATAACTCAATATGTAGCACACCAGTTCGCTACCCAGGGGTCTCCTCTAATAAGCTCTGACCCTAAGAAGGTGGTTGTTATAGCAATGTGGTGTGAGGTCGAGGTGCACCAATTTGATCGGTGACCTGAAGCTCTTCCATTTCAGGGCCTAAGCTCCAGAAGTCTCCATGAGAAATTTCCACATAGGATAATGCATGTGCTAAGGCCTTCTTCTGAAATGCAGCAAGCTTGAACAACCTACGTTGTCAGCACTAACACCGCCATGACCAGAAGCATATGAGGGGGCAGATGATCTAATATCTCAGCATCAATGCCAGATCCAAATTTCCACAGCTGGTGAGACAGCGGGGTAACCATCTTTCGCCACAGTGGCTGGATCATTTCTTGGCGTGAGGCCCCCGAAATCGGCCCTCCTTTCCATGGCTGGATCCTTTCTTGGCGCGACACCATATTTCACCATTCTGGTATGATCCATTCTTGGCAGGAGGCCATCCCCGCCACCGGACCTCCTTGCCATCGCACAGTCCGGTGGAAAACCCTCTCATCATGCCTACCCAGGTCAAAAAAACTCTCACTGATTCATTCGGCTGCCTCATCCTATTGGATCTCCCTCCAGCGTCGTCTTATCATTCACCGATGTGGGACAGCGCGGTGATCGACGATTATCATCTGGTGGTGAGTTTCCCCACCACATGCTTCGATTCCTACCAATGTCTTTCATCTACTTCCATATCATACGACGCTGGTCCTGGGGATCATTGGCAATCACAGTTCAAGGTGGAGTCAAATGATGGATGCTAGGATGTTCGGTTTCTGGATTCGATTCCTAATAGGGTTTACGGGGACTCATTAATCAATTTAGGATTCATCTCTGATGACAACGACATTCCCTCAAGCATGTTTCATGCTCAAAACTATTCTCTAATATTTATACGAAGATAGATATCAGATGATAGTCCATTGAAATATATGTGTGGGAACATAGTATCTTTGTCACTAGATTACTCTAGTTGTCAATTCTTGTAAGCGAAGTTCCATAATATAACCATGGATGGGATTGAAATGGTTTTTAGGGAGATAGCTGATTATATAGGCATCCTCATGGCGGACCCATATAGTAATTATCTTTTTTAAAAGTTCATTGAGGTGTGATCCGAAGCACAGAGGACTCGGATTCTAATGGAGATTTCTCTATTCAGGTATCATCTGTTTGCAATATGTTGCGACACATATGGAACTCATTCTATGAAGAAACTGTTGGCTCATCTGATGACAAAGAACCAAGTAGACCTAGTTTTTTCAGTTCTAAATTGTGGCAGTGTCCTGCTATCGTTGGACGATAATGGTCATCATGTGATAAAGTACTACTTATAGTGTTTCCCTCCAAAAATAAATAGGATTATTTTGATAAAGATAAAAAATAATTGAGTTAAGGTCGCGATATAAAAAACTGGTTGTTGGGTGGTGCAATTATGCATGGAAATATCCTTGGTTTAATCCGAACCATGCCTTGTGGCCAAGATAACAGCCAAGCCTCTAATTCTAGCTAAAAATTGTTATAGAAAATATGTGTTGCAGCATGTTCTGGAAATTCAGGGTGCTCTTTAAGGAATAATAGGGATTTTTAGAGGTAACTTTGTCTTTTTATCATGAAAAAATATGGCAGCAATGTAGTGGGAAAATGCCTCAAAGTGTAGAGCAACGATCAAAGGAGATAGATCATCATAGAGATCATTAATATTATGTGTTTCTCAATGATGTTGGTTGATCCTTTTGGAAACTCTTGTCAGGATTGATTTCCTTTAGCCCTAGGTCTTACTGGCCCAACACATAAGCCCTTCTGGGGTACCATCCTAAAACTCATGGGTTCTAGGAGGAATTGTCCATCCAAGCTTATATGTGAGTCACCACCCTTGGTGGAATCCAGTGTGGGACTTGGGTTTGTACCCAACAATCCTTCCCTCAAATAAAAGACCGTACAAGGCTCCCCTTCAATGATAATGCATTAGATCTAACCATCCTACATAGCTGTTTTCTCATCACTGGGACTCACCACCTGACTACTGTTTATCATGAAGATTTTCGACACAAGGAACTATGGATTCACATTCCTCAAATGAGCAATCGCTATCATTGTCAAATTGTTTTGGGTAATACTCCACCCTACATCACACCTGGGTTGCACCATAGCTCTAATACCACTTGTCATGATAAATTTTCGCTGGCCCTAGGTTTTCCAGGCCCAACACATAAGCCCTTATAGAGTTTCATCTTAAAACCCATGGGTGATGGGAGGAATTGATCATCCAAATTTATATGTGAGCCACCATCCTTAGTGAAATATGATGTAGGACTTGATTTTGAGGGGAGGATAGAGTGATTCTAAAAACCAGACGGCTGAAACTTCTAAATCCATGGATTTTCATCTTGATCTTTTTATCAGATCCCATGATTCAAAATCGAACAAAATTTGGGGGAGAGAGAATTAGTGTGCAAAATGGTGTGAGGGAGAACCACGTGAACTAATGATGCATGTGTGCGGGTCACTATTCATTGCCTTTAGCATTCAGTGACCCAAGCAGAGACCTTACAACAAAATGTGCTCCTCCCACATGTGTGTCGATGGGCCCACCTGCACTCTTGATTATCCATTCAATATTCTCCTAGTTTTAGAGTTCTTTAGTCCCTATGAGATCAGCTTCTAATCCTTCACACAGATCCCCTTACGTGCGACATTACCTTTTAGTAGATTTTTGGCTACGTGGTTACCCTTCTACGGCATCTCTAGAGTGAAATATTACCCTTCATACAACTCAGAACTTCAACCATAATGTAGGTGGTCGTTGTGTGATACCTTTCCACAGTCTACCTTGTGAACTAATTGAAAACCTTGAATTGACCCAGTCTAATTTCAAGCCTGTGTTGGCCAGCCTAGTTCAATAGTCATATACTTCAGACTTTGAGCATTACTCGAATCTTTCCCAAGAATCTTCATCATGACTCAGTAATGATTTTTTTCAGCCACACAATTTAGACACAACGTTCAACCTTCCCCAGATTCGATCCCTCTGTTGCATCTTCCCTCTTCAGAGGTCCAAGACCTAGTGGAAACTCCTTAGACACCTTGTTCTTGACTTCCGTTAGTTCTCACAGGCATTTGGTCGAGTAGGTGGTGTACATGCATCTTCAATATTAAAACGAACGCATCAAGGATGATCAATGTCCCATCCTTCATCAAAAAATACCTGTAATCACAATCAAAAACCAGAGAACAAAAAATCCTTGATCCCTCATCATCAATATTCATCAGTGTCGTCATCTTCACCAGTTTTGGTCTATCGGAACTGATTCAAGCCAGTAGTGTTTGTCAAGATTGGGATCAATCGATTCTCGAGTTTATCTCTTCAATCATCTTATTAAAATTTAAAGTTTGAGTTTCCATATTTGAGTTCAACGGGCTGAAACCGAGATTCCTTATTCCGCAGGCATCATCCACAAGCCTTGATTCTCGGTCATCGGAATTTCGGGCTTCATTCGGCCTTGGTGGCTTGGAAATGCTCTGATCCACTCAAACCATCTTTAACATCACCATTCACCGATGTTATCCTTCTTCAAATCGATTCCCAGCTTCGGCCTTTGGTTTTCCTCAATTTTCCTACAATGCTCGGCAATTTCGGTCAGCTGTGGATCTTCTCTTGAATTTGGTTAGCATTCCTCGACAAAAAGTAGAGCTAGTTTATGTTGGGATTCATCACATTTATTGATGGGAGAGGAAAAATATTAATGGAGAGATATATATCACCAATAATTGAGTATTTTCTCCCAACATTAATGGATATTTAATTCTCAGAATTAATGGATGGAATAATGGATGTTGACTACATTAATTGGTGATTATGGACTAGGTGTCTATATAAAGAGGATACAACAACATATTTGAAGGGGTGTGCCATCAAGATGTAGCCGAAAAGGGAGACCCAGGAAGGGGTTTCCACGTTTGCGGCAGCCCGTGTGACACGACGACGATGACACAATTATCTTGTATGTGTGGTGATGTTCTTGGTAGGGTGTTCGAGATGCATTCCACCAGGAGCAAGAAGGGGGCTGCCACGTCAGTGGTAGCATGTGCGACATGTCGACATTTAACAGGCACGAAGAAGTGACTATGTAATTGATGACCGGGGCCACATATCGAAAGTCTTCCCGATAGCGGTGATCAGGTGGTGTGTCCCGATTGAATATCAGTGGTACATCATGATGGCGAGATTATTTGGGTGTCGTAAGTTAGTGCGAGATTGACGCATGTTCCGGTGAAGATATATGAGTTAGTGACATTTTGTTGATAGAAGGGTGATGTTTTGTCATAGATTGATCTTACGATACATGGCATCAACAAGATATTTATCAGTTAGAAGGCAGAGGCGTATCTGGGTGTGGTTTTCACACGAGTTTTCTATGCTCTCTCATTTGTAATTCAAGTTCGGGCATTACTTGGATTATTTTTATTCTCTGATTTATAGTTGATATTTTGGAATTGCCCTGTGGTTTTTCAATCCTCCGCATGGGAGTTTTTTTCCTTGTTAAAAAATATTGTGTGTTGATTTATTTTATTCTGGTTATATCACTTCCATATTTCGACAGGTTTCTCACGCGATATTTTTGGCAAGTAACTTGTAGCCCGAAATCGGGATTCTCCCCAACTGTTTGGCACATATGATTTGGACGGAACATAAAAGAAATGAAGCAATGAGTTTTCATTTATATTATTTGGCAGATCTATGCTATTTTTAAAAAAAATCATATATTATCGTTTTGTATAAATTTTATTTTATTCACTGTTTTTTTAATTAATATTTAAACAAATAATCATCTTTATGATTATTAATAATAATTATATTTTTATGTGTATAACATTTTATTTAATGTGATTTATAAATAATTATTTTTATAACTTCAACATAATTTATAAGTAATAATAACAAATAATTATAAATAATTTTGATTAAATTAAATTAATAATATATATATATGTATATATAATTTATATACATAATTTATTAATAATTTTGAATTAATAATTATTTTCAATTAATATTTATTATGAATCAGTATTTATTTTGAATTAATAATTTTCAGACAATAATTATTTTTAATTATTAATTTCAATTATTAATTATTTTTAATTAATATTTTTAAATTGATAGTTTTTATTATATTGAATTAATAATTTTGAATTAACAAATTATATAAGTAAATTATAAATAATTTTGATTATCTTGAATTAATAATTTTGATTGTGTGTGTATTAATAATTTTGATTATGTGTATAAATAATTTTGATTATGTGTATATAAATATTTGGTTCAACGTAATTTATAAATAATAATAACTAACAATTATAAATAATTTTCAAATAAATAAATATATGGATTTTGTAAATGATTTAAATGAATATATGAAAACAATTTTGAATAAATTTTTAAAAAAAACATCTATTACCATATTTTTTGTTGTTTAATGTTTACTTGATTTTGGTGACATAAAATATAATAATTGATTAAAATCAAAATTACTGTTTATATAATTAACATTATATAAAAATAAAATAAAAAAATCATTGCTAATATATTTTTCAAAATTAAATGTTTATATAATTGACATGATATAAAAATAAAAGATACAATTTAAAATTATAATATTTTTTATTTGAAATAATTAAGTTTTGGAAAACTATATTTTTAAAAAATATTACCTGAACCAGCCTAGATCAATAATCATATAATTATTTCAAATTTAATTTTGTTATATATATATATATAATTATATAAAGATATTTATAAATATATATTTATAATTATATAAATATTTTAAAAAAATTATTTGTGTACTTATAATTAAATATTTATATATAAATTTATAAATATATATTTAGTATATTAATATATATATATATATAATGTTTTATAAATATATATATTTATGAAATCATGTTTATATAATTATATAAATATATTTTTTTAAAATAAATTTATTTATAATAAATATATATATTTAATTAAAAATCAAAGATACAATTTAATATTATAATATTTTTTTATTTGGAAAAATTGAATGTTAAAAAATCATATTTTTTAATAAGGTTTATTTTCGTCATGTTATCAAAACATTTATTTTCTTTTCTTTTAAAAATTGTCACCAAACAAGATGAAGAGAAATTACAATCATTTTTTTTCTTTTACAAAATTTCGCATCCAAAAAAAATGAAGAAAAATCAAAATCTTTTCTTTTCTTTTCTTTTCTTTTCTTTTATAAATTAGGAAGTCATTTCTTTTATTTTACTAAAACATAACCAAACACAGTTTTAGAGATACATTAACCAATTGATACATTTCCAATATTAATATTGAAAATTTTTATTTTCACCTTGAAATGATCAAAACACAAAATATCATCAAAAAAATTATTTTACACTGAAGATGTGATAAGTGAGTATCAAAATAATACCACATAAAATTTTCCCACATGTAACGTATTTTTTGTCCTAATGTAATCATTTAGTGAAGTTTAGTGGAAGAAAAGTAATCTCATTGGTATAAATTGAAACGAAACAAAGAATTGGTTTTGAAAAATATTTTTCTCTTGGATCCTCTCAAGTAGAAAAAGTGATTATCCTCATAAAATTAAATGCTTTTAGTGAAAATTTGGTTTTTTGTTTTATAAAAATGATTGAAATTTAAATTTTGAAAAATAAAATTAAACACTCTTTAATTTGCATCTAATTTAATCTTTCAAACTTATCATTAGGAATTCAAATTAATTAGAAAAACTATTGGATTAGTAGGATAAAATAAATAGAAGCACATAATAAATATCATATCCAATAGTAACTGAATAAATAACAAAGAGTTCAATCTATATTAATATTTTCATTCCATAGTCCATTTGAATGATTATCTTATGAGTTTAATAAAATCAAAAAACTAAAAGTCGTTGATAATTATAAGAAATACTCCCAAAATTTTACTAAAAGAAGATTGTTCCAAGGATCAATAAATTGATATACCTAATTAAATCCATGAATTAATAGAAATTAACCTACTTAATGTGGAAAAAATAGTCTTCATTCTACCAAAAAAACATTGATCTGCTAAAATGAAAATTTAAACTTGAGAAATATTGAATTTTAAAAACATTTAAGGGAATATTGATGTGATGTGTTATCAATAAAGTATAACTGGGCACATTTGAAGACTGGTCTTTCATAATTAAAACTCAACATTGTTCTCAATGTTGAATCCTAAGGTAAGAGGAAAATTTAAAATAATGAAACTCAAAAAGATAAAAACAAAAGTTCAAAATCATGTTCAAGGGTTATAAGAAAACTCAAACAACATATTTGCCATATTTTTAATGTAGCTTTCAAAACATATTTAAAACTATATATGTATTAAATTTGAGAATAAAATAAAGGTTTTTTTCAAATCAACTCAAGATAATAACATGTTTAGACAATCAATCAAGCATACATCAACACTGTAAAATTTGGTTCCATCCTATCCCATTACTTTGTTGGTTTTGGGTATTGGAGGTGTTTTAGAAGAGGCTTTAGGAGGCTTTGTAGTGGTTGGAGGTGCATCGGAGCTGCAGTGGAAAATTCATGCTGTGAAAAGGGGTACATTACATGAATTGGTGGTTCACATCTTGTGTAGATGACCAATTTCACGACTTGTATACGGATGAGGGGGAACTCATGAAATAGATTCACATCATGAAAGTAATTCATGATGTGTAATTAATTCAGGTCGAGGTGAAATGGATTTCATCAAAAGTTAGAATTTTTGTGGATTACGCGTCATGAAAGGGTTACATAATGTGAAAGTGTCGAGATCCAGGTTTTAAATAGGACTTTAGGATGAATGTATCCTCTTTCGATTGTACCTATTTTCTCTCTCATTTTGAGCAAACCCTAAGCGGATCTTGAAGGATTTTCTGCTCCCTTCCTCCTTCTTTGATTTGTTTATTCCGACGGATGCCTGTTGGCAATTGGTGGTAATCCTCTTCTCTTTATCTTGGTTGTTTTTCTTCCATTTTCATCTCAAGGAACCGCTTTAGTGTTGAATATTTGGTTTGTCTTGTGATTTGGGTTGTGTTTTTGATTACCCTTGATGCAGTTTAGGTAGATCTATGGGTTTTCTTGTAGTTGTGGTTTGTAGGCATTTCTTCTTCTCCCTACAGTGTGCAGCAGGTTGGCAAAGATTCTTTGAGGTAGGAAATCCGTCATTTCTCACTTTTATGTATCAAGTGGGAGAGGTTTCCTCTTAATTATCTATAAGGGATGGTTTTCACTATCATAATCAAGATAAATTAATTGATTATTCTAAATTGAAGGAGAAAGAGGAATGATTTATATGCTTTTACAACTTTGATATTATTGTGATATTATGATTGTACAGGATGAATGCCCTATTAAAAATCATGGTTGTTGGGATATTGTTTGCACTGATCTGACCTAAGTTTTGGAAGCCTTTCTAATATTCCAAGATTTTAAAAAGAGAAAAACTATATTCGATAGCATACAAGATACACAACACTGAGCTTATATTTTCAAGTATTTACAAATTCAAATTATGGTTTGGATTAATTTTAAAATTTTCATTGGTTAATTTTCATTTAAAATAATCCAATTAAGTTTTTTAAATGGATTTAATATTTTAATTTAGTATAAAAAAGTTTATATTTTAAAAGGGAAATTTTTCTGAAAAAACTGTTTTTCATTGCATTTTTCCAATTTAATTTTAAATTAAATTATGCCATTTGTTTTTTTTTTTTGAAAAAATGGATTGCATATTTGGAATCAGTGGGTCCAAATTTACTAAATATAACACTTTTATATTTGGTTAATATAAATATTAACCTTAGTAATTTTTGTTACCACAGTAAAGGGTAAATCGAGTAATTAATGTTTAAAAATAAAATTATAGGCACTGTAAAATTACCATAAAACTTGCTTAAATTTTATTTTATGATTATATCTCATCCATAATCATAAAAAGGTTGAATTTATGACCTCTTTATTTCACTTGGATGATATTAATACCTTTATAATATTTTATTTAAAGAAATATCAAACATGTCACACTCTTATTTTTAATAAGTGTAATATTTTTAATATGGTGTTATCTAGAGGATATACTCTACTATAAATAGTATTTTAAAATATAAAAGATTTATCTTCATCAATGTGATTTTTTTTAATTTTTAGGGAAGAAATTATTACCTTAAATGCTTTCATAACACTGATACATTAATTATTCAGTTATTGGAAAAATCAAATAAATGATATTAAGAATATTAAAATAAATATAATTTGAGATAAATAATGTGATAAATGAATTTTCTTGATGAAAAAGACATTTTTTGGATATAATAATAGTTTTTTAATTTTAGATGTTTTCTAGATATTATTAAATTCAAAGTAATGAATTGTTCTAAAAATTGATATTATGGATATTTTATAGTAAATAATATTTTATTAAATGATATAAAATTATAAAAAAATATTAAATTTGGAAAATTGATTAGTATAAGGCTTAAAATATCAAATATGGTTTATTTATAGATTTTTGGTCATTTTATAGTAACTATATTAACCATTAAAGAGTAAAACTTCTTGTTGTCATGATAAGAGTTAAAGAGGTCAAATAAGGGTTAAAACAAAAAGATAATGTTATAAATAGAGTTAAAACTTATTTAATTTTTTTTTAATGAGGGTATTTCTAGACATAATCAACTTATATTATAAATAAATAACTTTGGAGAAATTTGGAATTAAATATTAATTTATTATTTTGAGAAATTCTAAGTGCTCATCTCCTCTCTTATAAAAGGGAACCTCTTATTCTCAATTATTCACACTTAATAACCCATTCATTTCAGCTAATACCTAACCAAATCCATTTATATAATCCATCCCCAAATTTTGGAGGTCTTTTTTTTTGGCATAATACCAATTTAGAGGCCTTAAGGTGTCAAGAAAATGAAGTTTTCCAAAGAAAATGTATTGTTTTTATCTGCATGTTTTAGTTGTGTTTCTTATTCCACATCCCTCAAACCTTATTCATCCATTATAAAATAATAAATCTATTATAATACATATACTTATATGTTATTATTTTAGTAGCATAACCTATATCTATCTCCCCTTCCATCAAATGGGAAAAGTATTCATCGTTTGTGTGTATGGAGGACTACCGCCTTACGAACCGATTTAATTCATTTTCCATAACCATATCCCAATACTGGTTATAATGATGGAATTAATGTTTATATATTACATATTTATCATTATAAAAATATAATATATCATTTACATTCTTACCTTTCCATGTATAGAAAAATGATAACGTCGTTCGTGCATACCTGTCGACTACCACCTCCAAAGAGTGATGTGATTTTTTTTCATCACCACATCTCATGGATAATATATATAAGTATATTTAAAGTATTAACATGATTTACATGATATTATTATCATTATTTAATGATAAAATAATACTTACCATCTTTCCCTAATGATTGTTGAAAAATGGAAACGTTACCATGTGTACATGCGACCTACCGTCTTTATGATTGTAACATAGTTCTTTATTCATAATCATATGTAATGTTTGAATTTAAAAGTATAATTTATGTATAAAAATGATAATTATGGCATGATTATTATTTTTTATATGATGTAATCATAAGCTCTTTGACCATAGTCATCCGATCGAAGTCATTTTGGACCTAAGTACCGAATATCGTCAAAACATACAACATGAACTTATGTGATTAATTAATTGTATATAACATGGTAATAAGTGATATAAAATGAATAGTAAAATTAAAAAAAAGGTTATAAATAAAGTATAAAATTAACCTAATTTTATTATTCATGAGTACAAAGAACATGTGAAACATTTCAGACTCGAGGTAAGGTACTTTCTTTTAAAACCCATCTTTTAAATTTTCTCTCAAAACTCTCTTTTTCTTCCATATACAAATTATTGTTTTCTAAAACTGTTTTAAATATGGTTTTTACTATTCTAATATGATTTTTTAAATTCATTTTCCCATGTTTACGTTTTTACAAAATAGTTTGAAAGGAATTTGTTTCATTTTCCAAAAGAGGTACTTTTTGACATTTCTAATAAAAATACAAAAGAAATGTTTTCTATAAATTATATGGAATGACGAACTTTTTCTTCCTTCATGAATAATATTTTATTTTAAATTTTCTTTAAAATATCACATGTTAATTTTCAAATAATTTCTTTTCCTTTATGTGTTCACAGTTTTCTTTTAAAATAAGTTATTTTTTTCATGGAATGTTTTTATGACGCGAGCATTCATGTTTTATGATTATTTTATAGTTCTTGGGTATTGTTTATGATAATGGGTGGTTTTTTATAAAAAAATTAGTGGATTATTTCTATCCCTCTAATTCAATGGATATATTTATGTTGGAAGTTGATCGTGATTGTTATTCCAAATGTAACTGTGATGGTTACTCCAAGTATAACCACCCAGGTTATTTCAAGTATAACCGTGAGGGTTATTTCATGTGTATCCATGAGGGTTACTCCATATGTAAAAATGATAAAAATAATTATTCCCCAAGTTACTTTTATTATATATTTATGATTTCTATGTGTTTAGAAAAAATATAATGTTTTCACAAGGTAAGTTATTGGGTTTATGTCCAAGGGAAAGTGTATGTTACTTTTTAAGGATAAAAAGTATAATTTTTTTAGAATGCTTTCATGAGTTTATCATGTTTTCAAAGAAACCTTTATGGGTTTTATTTTTTCCTTTAAGATTTATTATTAATTTTTTTATGGAAACTTTTTGGAAAAAAATGATTTATTAAGTAAATGTTTATTTTGAGCACAAAGTTTATTTGAAAAAGACAATTTTTTGTAAGTATCATAGACTAATGGTTTATTTATTTCTTTTTATGTCCCTTTTGTTCTCATACCAAGTTTTAAATTTTTTTCACAGGTTTGAAGGATGAGTAAGGTAAAAGAAGAGTTCAAGTTTAAATTTGTGAAGATTTTTCATGAAAATAAATCATTTTTTGTTTTAAAAATGTTATATGGTAAGAAAACGGATACTAATATAAAGATTCCACTTTGTTTTATATGGTTTTATTATGTATTAGTTATTAAATAATTCTCTAAAACTCTAAACTTGAAAAGATCCTTAGATATAATAGAATGAATTTTTGACTTAAAACACAAGATTATGTAATGTTTAAGTTTGAGTCCTTATAGTTGATATTAAAGGAGGGTTTAGAAAAATTCAGAGATTAGAAATATTTGTTAATCATATGTTAATAATCTTGGTATATTATTTTAGTAAAGTCACTATTTTGTAACTTTTTTAGATTGAGGAAAATCAGTTACAAATGGAAGAAGGAGGATCCCAAGAAACATTTTTATCGCTTCCTGATGACTTGCTTGCAATAATTATTGCAAAGTCATGTCTTTATGGTTTTGAAAATTTTTATAACACAAAACCATCATCCAAATAGTTTTATAAAATATCAATCACATCCTCGATACCTTGATACCACCATGGATCATGGGTTTTTTTAATCAAATCCTAATTTCCCAATTTTTTCTTCTTTCCCAAAAAGGTAAATATCATCAAGGTATTTTCAAATATTTTACCCTGTCATAGAAATTTAAATCATATTATGATTTTAATATAGCTTACAATGAAGGATAACCTCGTATATCCAATTTATATTTGGTTTTAACTTACGGTCTTATGGTTCATACTTATGGTATTTAAAAGGAACCTTGATTGAAAGTTTCAAAAAAAAACTCAGTCCAAATGTTTTATAAAAAATCAAGTTTTGTTATATGTTTTGAAATTATATGTCATAAAAAATATCCTTGAAAGATATTTCTCTACCAACATCTATACAAAAAAAATTTTACAAGGTAAATTTAAACAAAGTAAGGGACTTTGAAGAAGCTCTAAAAATTATTGTGATGTGTTGGCCTTCTATCTATGTGAACAAAACGACAATGAAATTAGTTGGACACCATGATAAAAGTACAAACTTATATTATCTTGGAATAATTTTATTTAAATCATAGGGAACTAAAATTTCAAATGTCAAGATATAAATGACTTTATGAATAAATATGTCAAGGTAATTATGGGTTATTATATTTAGTGATGAAAAATTAAAAGTTTGTGATAACCTTTGAGGTCAAAACATTCTCTTTAAAGACGAATATATTAGAGTTAGTTTTGAGGATGTTTATTATATTTCGGAGAATATTATAAGAATTATATAGTTTTAGAAAAGGACTGAACACAGATCGGGTGAAAATCCATCACATCCATCAAGGCCACAGAGATTGAACCCACAATAGAAGGGAGACAAGGGGGAATCTCTTACCATTATCCCACATGGTGTCTTGGTTAATGTGAAATTGTTTTACTTTATTTAAACTATCCGATGAATAAATGTTAAGTTCATTGTGATAACATATGTTTTATCAAATAGATAACCATGAGATTGAAAAATGATTTTGTGATTAAGTGATTAATGTTATTCTATAAGATGTTCATTATTTTGGTAACCCTATATTATTAAGGTAAACAAAATACTATGAGATTTAATTTTAGGAAAAAAGGTTTAATTATATTTTGGAATAATACATGATTTTATTGTGGATTTATGGTGATTCAGGTTATTTATGGAAATGGTTAGAATATTTTGGAGATTATATGATTTAGAGAAATTAAATTTTTCGTATGAGGTATTAAGAGTGATTGATGTTATTTAGAGACAAATGTAATGTGATAAAATCCTTCTGATTTTTGGTTTTCAATCTTATTTTGGAATATTTTGATGAATTTTAAGGATAGTTATTTGTTCAATGATATATGATAAACTTTACGATTTAATTTTGAAGATTAAAAGTAGTTTTTCTTCATTTGAAGGTTTATTCATTTTGAAAATTATCTTATCTTGTGAAAACCATTTTGTTTTTGGTTAATGCCTAAATATAGGAGGAATAGATAGTTATTTATTTTGTGTGTTTTTATGATCTTTAGAATTTAATTCTAATGCTTTTGGAAAGAAAAATTCATCTTGAATACTCATCATTTGGAGAAAAAGATGAAATTGTGGTGGAAATTAATTAAAGGATGAAACTATACTCTTCAAGTAAGTATATTTCCTTATATTCTTATTCTTGGTAGTAAAAGAATTCATCAACTTTAGGAAAATTATTTTGAAACAAAAACTTTATTTATTTACTTTTCTTAACGATAAATCAATGGCCTTTTAACCCATCACATATTTACGGTTTTGTAATGGTTGAATTTCTTATGACCATGTTTTCAATCACTTTCTATAAGTATTTGAAAGTTAGTTTTCTATTCTATGTATATGTTTTCAATTCCCCCTTATGTTCTCTAACATGGAAACCCAGTATTTGTTACTACAAATGACCTTTGTACTTTCCTTTTCTCTCATTTCAAGAGGATGATTTATTAATCCTTTTTATGATGTGGGATTTCAAGAAAGATATTTTGAAAAGTATAAAACTTAGTTATCAGGCCTAAGTTTAAATCGTGAGTATATAATTTCTTAAATGTGGGGGAGGGGTAATGTAACATTTTGAGATTTTAAAAATTGAAAACTATGTTCTATAGCATAAAAGATATGAAACACTAAGTTTAAACGAATAAAGAAATATTATTATTTAAATGTAACCGTTATAACCTAGTTTTTAAGTTGGCGGGTATGAATAAGAATAACTTATCTGTGAAATAAATATAAATTTACTACTCAATATAAATGAATTTAATAATTTTTAGGAAATAATATCTTAATTTTTATTAAAGTCATTTTATTCTTCGAAAATATATTTTCTTCAAAAATTATTTTTATTGACTTTTATGTACAAATAATATAATTAATTTTTGAAACTTTTAAAAAAATTATTTGAAAAAACTAAATTCATTTTTGAAATCATCCTATCAAATTTATCCTATAGATAAATTTTTATAATTATCTGAAAATTTTGGTTTTTCAATATACATATTTTTATTAGAAATTATATTTTTCAAGTATTTAAAACTTCAAATTTTGTTTTGGATTAGTTTTAAAATTTTCATTAGTTTATTTTGATTTAAAATAATCCAATTATGTTTTTTAAAATGGATTTTATACTTGAATTTAGTATAAAAAATTTTATATTTTAAAAGGGAATTTTTTCTAAAAAACCATTTTTCGTTGCGTTTTTTCAATTTAATTTTAAAGTAAAATTTTCCAATTCTGGGTTTGGAATTTTGAAAAAATGGATTCCATATTAATAATTAGTGGGTAAAAATTTATTAAAAATGTATTTTTTATTTTGGGTCAATATGAATAGTAACCTTTAAATTTTGTGTTACCATGGTAAAGGGTAAATCAGGTAATTAAAGGTTAAAAATAAAATGATAAGCACTATAAAATTACAATAACACTTGATAAAATTTTATTTGATGATTATATCTCATAAATTATCATCAAAAGGTACGATTTATGACCTTTTTATTCCACTTGGATGAGATTGAGACCTTTATAATATTTTATTTAAAGAAATGTCCAACATGTCACACTCTTATTTTTAATATGGTGTTATATAGGAGATATATTCAACTATAAATAGTATTTTTAAATATAAAATATTTATCTTCATCATCTTAATTTATTTTTAATTTTTATGGAAGAAATTATTAAATTAAATTCTTACATACCGCTGATATAATAATTATTCAATTATTAAAAAAAATAAAATAAATGATGGTAAAAATATTAAAATAAATATAATTTGAGATAAATAATATGATAAATTAATTTTCTAGATGACCATGAAATATTAGGGATATAATAAAATAATTGGTTTGAATTTTAAATCTTATATTAATATTATTAAATTTAAAGTAATAAATAGTTCTAAAAATTGATATTATGGATATTAAATAGTAAATAATATTTTATTAAATGATATTAAATTCCTAAAATTCTTAAATTTGTCCAATTTATTATGATAAGGTTTAAAATATCAACCATGGTCCATTTATAGACCATTTGTCATTTTATAGTAACTATATTAACCCTCAAAGAGTAAAACCCATGTTGTTAAGGAAAGAGTTAAAGAGGTTAAGTAATGGGATTTAGATCCATAATCATCTTATATTTTATATTAATCACTTTGGAGGCATTTTGAATTAAATATTAATTTATATTAATTAATTATTTTGAGAAATTTCAAGAGTGCCCCTTCCCTCTCTTATAAAAGGGTACATCTTATTATCATTTATTCACACTTAAAATCCATTTTTTTGGCTAATAACTAGACAAATAACTTCCTATAATCCATACCCACATTTTATAAGTCTTTTTTAGGCGTAATTCAAATTTTATAGGTCTTATGGTGTTAAGAAAAGGAACTTTTCCAAAGAAAAGGTATAGTTTTTATCTTTATGTTTTAGTTTTGTTTCTTCTTCCATATATCTCAAACCTTATTAAACCATGATAAAATAATAAATTTAATATCCTCTATATACTGAGATGTAATTATATTAGTTTCATGACCTATATCCATTTACTCTTCCATCAAATTAGAAAATAATTCATCATCTTTGTGTATGGAGGACTACCGTCTCGCGAACTGCTGTAATTCGTTTTCCATCACCATATTTCAAGAATGGTTATAATTATGGAATTAATCTTTATATATGAAATATTTATCATTATAAAAATATAATATATTATTTAAATTCTTACCTTTCTATATATAGAAAAATGACAACATCGTTCTTGCGTACGTGGGGACTACCACCTCCACGAAGTGATGTGATTTATTTTTCGTCACCACATATCATGGATTATATATATAAGTATATTTAAATAATTAATATTATATATATAATATTATGATCATTCTCTAAATATAAAATATTGTTTACCTTTTTTTTATAATGATCATTGAAAAATGGAAACATTACTCATGAGTATGTACGACCTACTGTCTCCATGATTATAACATAGTTCATTTTTCATAACCATATTTAATTGTTGAATTTAAAAGTATAATTGTTGTATAAAAATGAAAAATATTTCATGATTATTACCTTGAAGATTATGGAATCATAACCTCTTTAACTACAGTCAGCTGACCAAAGTCATTTTGGACTTAAGTACTGAATATCTTCAAAACATCCGATTTGAACTTAAATGATAAAGTAATTGTATATAATATGGTAATAAGTGATATGAAATGAATATTAAATGTGAAAAAATGTTCTTTAAGAAATTATAAAATTAACATAAGTTTATTATTCAGGAAGATAAATAACATATATGACGTTTCAGGCTCGAGGTAAGGGACTTTATTTTAAAAATTATCTTTTAAAGTTTCCCTTAAAAATCTCATTTTCTTCCATATACATATGCTTGTTTTATAAAAATGTTTTAAATATGTATTTTACTATTATACTATGATTTTTTAAAGTAATTTTACCTATGTTTACTTTTTATACAAAATTATTTGAAAGGAATCTTTTTTTTGTTTTCCAAATGAGTTACTTTGTGAATTTTTCGACAAAAATAAAAAATGAATGTTTTTAATTTATACAACAAGAGTGACTTTTTACACCTTAATGACTAATATTCTCTTTGAATTTTTATTTACAATCTTACATGGTAATTTTATAGTAAAAATTTTTCCTTTTTATGTGTGTGATTCTCTTTTTAAATAAGTTATTTTTCTCATGTAATGTTTCTATAATTCAAGCATTTATGTTTTATGATTATGTTATGGTTCTTGGTAATTGGTTATGATAACTGGTGGTTCTGTTATAAACCAAATTTGGGTGGGTCCATTATATACCTCCAATGTATTTGGTATGATTATGATTGAATTTGACTGTGATGGTTATTCCAAATATAACTACGATGGTTACTCCAAGTATAACCATGAAGGTTATTTTAAGTATAACTGTGAGGGTTTTTTCATGTGTAGTAATGAGGGTTAATCCATATTTAAGTATGATAAAAAATTATTCCCCAATTTATCTTTATGATTTATTTATACTTGGTATGTGTTTACAGAAATCTCATTGTAACGACCCAAACTTTTATCAATGAAAATTCCTCTTGATCTAATTAAAAGTCTTATTATGTAAAATGGTTATATAACATATTAAATTCTTTGGTTTTATGATTTTTTATTTTAAAATACCATTATTAATTGTTAATGTTGCTAATATAGGTGTTGAACAGTGATCACATGATTAGTATAAATATAGGGCTTTAACAAATCCAATTTACTCATACAAAGGAAGTGATGACCTCATCTAGTAGAATTGCTCTGTACGAAGCCCATTTTTCAGAGCTCAGAAAGGAGGTAGCATCACTAGGCTTAGATATTGACCAATCCCAAGCTAAGATTTAACATGTTAAGCTAGAACGGAACCACCTATGGGAGAAGTGAAAGTTGATAAAGATTACCACCTGAGCGATGTTATCTGAGGCACCCCCAGAGTTTTTCACCATCGCACACCTTATCCTTAAGTCTTATGTAGGTGTTATAAGAGGTTATGTAACAAAACCCTGTCACTATGATTACATGCTTTAATTTTTTTTATAAAGAATATACATTTATTTTATTATCGTTACTTTGTAAATGGTTTTTAAATCACAAATAGTATTTTTAGTTAATATTTAATTAAGAAATATATTTTGATGAATTAATGGATTTCTGAATTAAATAATAATTTAATAAAATATTATTACTAAATTAATTTTTATAAATTATTGTATAATTTTAATGAATACAATTTTAATTTTATTAAGGTTTGAAAGCCGTTTTTGTCAAAACCCATGAATTTTTGATAAATGTCGATTTTTATTTTAAAAGTATAAATTCACATATTTATAAAATTATTTAGATAAAATTAATATTATTTTTTGAATTATAACGTCGAAATTATCCAACGATGAATTTTTCATAATTTTCTAAGACAGTCGAATTTTTGGGTAAAAATTAAATACCATTTAATTATATAATGTGTTTTATGAGATCATAATGACCCAATGGTGATGTAATAAAATAATATAAATGATAATTTCAGACAATATATGTTTTATGTTTAAAATAATGTGATTTTATATTTTATTTTGATTAATTTTATGGTGCCTTAGTGGACCCCCAAGACTTATAAAACATTTTAACTTTTTAAAATGATTTCATTGAGAGTGTGACTCACCTCCACATAAGCAAGCCTAATATTTTAAGAAGTTCTGAAATTTGACTTATAAAATATTTTCTCCACTCTCCTTTTTCAAAAACAAAGATAAAACACCATGGGATGGATTTTGGTTTTGATTAGTTTAATGTGTAGGGTTCAAAACCTAAATAATAAAGAATTCCCTCCCTTTTCCTATATAAACCCACCCAAGATCCCACTTCTATTCACTAAAAACATTTTTTTATCAACAAAAATAAGCCATATTCTCTCTAGAATCATCCCAAGTTTCCCCATGCTCCCAAGAAGCTTCTCTCAATCCCCTCCCAATCCTTTAGGATCACACTTCCAAGTAAGGGATTTCTTCCATTCTCATTTTTATCCAAGTTTCTTTATGTTGTTATACCCTTTTTTTCAATAAAAAATGTTGTAGTATGATTTATCACCTCCACCATACTTCAATAATTATGTTTTAATTATTATATACCTCTTTATCTCTCATTAATTCCTCCCATGTATGACCGTTACCATGCCGAAATTTCGTAAGGGATTTCTTCCTTTCTCATTTTTGTCCAAATTTCATTATGTTGTTATGACCTTTTATTTTAAATTAAAAATTTTGGGGTATGATATAAAACCTCCCCTATAATTCCCTACTTATTTTTTAATGATTATAGACCCATTTCTCTCTCATAATTCCTCTCATGTACACCTGTTACCATGCTAAAATTCTGTAAGGGATTTCTCTCTCCTCATATACATTCAAGAAATTATTTTATATTATGCATCTAAATTCCATTACATATGATGGTACATGTATCTATATGTCCCGCTATTTGAAATTTAATTTAAATATGATGATATACCCATTTCTCTCTCATCAACCATTTTTATGAATTCTTATGTCATGTCGTTATGTTGCCGATTTTGCACTGCGGTTTTCCAATAGAAAATAATTGTGTAGTGAATATCATACCCATTTATATATCAAGAGTATACATCTTTATTAAAATATACATATTTAATGGTAATTAAATTTATGTACTCCACATTCCATTATCGTGGAATAACTTATGATATTTAGATATTCCATGTTATATGATCCATGTGTCACACTTATGCATGAAATGAAATGTTTATAAAGGGTGTGACCTGATAGCACTCCAATGCATTGGGTAAAGATTAGTATCATGATACGTCAAGTGAAATGAGTTTTTAATCATGATAATTAAAGTGAAATAAGGGTTTACACATGCTCCATTTTCAATGATCCTTGGCTCATGCTAGAATCATGTTAAATATTATTGCCACATTTCCATGTTATGATAATCATGTTATATCATGCCTTTATGTTCGTGTTTCTCTTGTGATACATTGATATGACTATTTCCTAACATGTACTATATTATTCATTTTATTCCTTGCTTACTCCCTTACTAGGATTTATATCTCACTATTTTCTTATGCATGTCCTCCGGTTATCACATGCAATGCTATGTACGAAGGAATGTTGTAGTCATGTAAAAGAAGTTTTCAATAAAGATGTTGTGTTTTATGTTCTAAGTTTTTATGTAATGTTACTAATCCCCAAATACATTATACCTCTTAATCTTCTATGTTGTATCAAGTGAGGAGTTTTATGTAATAAATTATTTTTAAGTGTAAAATAAAAATTAGGGTTGTTATAGTTGGTATCAGAGGATAGGTTTAGTTATTTTTGGGATTAGGATTAGAAAATCCTAGTTAAATCCTTAGGGATAAGAATAATTATAATAAAAACATCCCTAATTTTTTGTAAGTATTAATTAAGTGTTTTATCAAGAAAATACATCCATGTCTGGATACGAGCTCGTAGAGGCGGCTCTAGTACATATGTATCTAGGGGTAAACCCCAAAAACACCACTTTGAGCTAGACTCGAATGGGAATCAGTGCACGACAATGGGCCTTGCTGAACTCTTGGTTATGACACTCCCGAGGTATATTCTTTGGTAAATTCATAAGCTTAGTATACAACATTATTAAGGAATAAAAAAATTCCCCTAAGAATATATGTTGGGATGTAGATCATGGATAACATAGATTGAAGCCTATAAATTTATAAGTTAAGGAAGTAAATATAATTTATAAGTAATCCCTTTTTTCATTAGATTAAACTTTATGTGTTACCCCTAACATTCCTTTTATTCCATCCAATGGATGGTAATAGGAGGAATTGGGCTAACAATCGATGCAAAGATCAATGTCATGACTATTCTAATGAGATGCCCAATCTGATGGGAGCAAGAATCAAAAACTTTGTCACGATACTCTCTTAGTTAACTTAAGTTTTGAATAGAAACATTAGTCAAGAGGAAATTTCAACCACCCTAATAAATAATAATCCACAATAGAGAGTTTTATGAGACAAAGTCCTCCTACTTTTAATGGATCATTTGATCCCTCAATCACCGAAAAATGGAGAAAATCCATTGAAAAGATCTTCTCCATCCTTCAATGTTCAAAACAAGTGAAGGTTCTTCTGGCTGCTTATCGTATGGAGGGTGAAGCTAATCAATGGTGGACATTGATCAAAAATATGAAGACTGGGGAGGATATTTAGGCATTGTAATGGAAGGATTTCCAAAAAATATTGAAAAATATTTTCCTCGCACCCTCCAACATATGATGGAAAGGGACTTCCTTTCCCTCAATAAAAAAGACGACAAATCCATCAGAGCATACAAGGAAAACTTCACAAGGCTTGAATGATACATCTCTAGATTTTTTGTTCTGAATACAAGGTTGACCGCTTCTTTGGTGGGATAAAACCTAGACTACATAAATCCTTAGTGATCCGTGACTTTGAGAGCTATGAAAAAATTTTATGATGTGCCCTAAAAGTTGAAATGGAGATCGGAGAATCTCAAGGGTATCATGGGGATAAGAATCATAAGGTGGAATTTAATTCTGGTAGTCCCATGGATAAATCCAATGGTGCTAAGAAAATATAGAACCCCACTTGTCAAAGGTGTGGATAGAAGCACCCTAGAAATTTCCTGAAGGGGAAAAGGAAATGCTTTAGTTGTGGAAGAGAAGGTCACCAGGACATTAACTACCAATAAGAAAAATCAGTGGTTATGAAAGAGGAGAGGAATGCTCTATTTGAACATCAATGCATTGTTCATTTCTTCAACTACAGATAATTAGGGCACTTTGAAAACCAGTGCCCTATGCAAAGAGTTTTTTAAGGAAACCAACAACCTCCAAGGAAGGAACACTACTAGAAATAGCACTTTTAGCGACCGCTTTTGGTGGTCGCTGTAGCTTCGTCGGTAAAGCCCATTAGCGACCACCATTGGCGGTCGCTAATGTTTCACATCAATGGAACACGCGCATGCAGGTCTCTTCTCGTCTCGCGACATATGGCAAGAACACAGACCTTCCCCGCCGGCCATGGCGGACACACGACGGCAAGTGGGTGGTTCGTTCTTCGGGTGATGAAGATGAGGTCGTTGGAAGTTCCAGGTGAGGGTTCAGGATGTAGACGGTGGTCATGAGGGAAGCATGGTCCGACATAAAGAGATGTGGCGTGCGGTGGCGTGCGGCGGCGTGCGGCGGCGTGGGGCGGCGTGCGGCGGTGACCATTTGCAGCGGCTAAATTTAGCAGGAGGGAAAGAAGAAGAAGCGCGCGCGGGAAAAAAATGACGCTGGAATTTTAGTTTCGTAATAGCGGCCGCCAATGGCGGTCGCTAATACCTTCTTTAGCGACCGCCAATGGCAGTCGCCCGCTTTATCAGCCGCAAAAATGAAAATTTCTAGTAGTGTAAGGGAGAGATTTTTCCTTCACTATTGTCGAAGTGAACCCCGACATGAAGTGGTGATAGGTATGCTAGTTATTCATTCAATAATAGCAAAAAAACCTTTTGATTATGGTTCTACACATTCATTTATATCCTGAAGGTTTAGTAGAACAATCCCAAAACCACCACAAATCATGGAAGTAAAGATGTCGGTCAGAACAAAAAATGGGGAAATCATTGCAAACCATGAATATAACTCCTCCCATATCACAATTTATGGATTGAACTTCTCATTGAATCTCGTCATACTCCCTCTGGTGGAATTTTATGCAATTCTTGTCATGTATTGGCTTTCCTTATATAGAGCCAACATAAATTGTCGTGAGAGGGAAATAACTCTCCATATGGAGAATCAACCCCTGATTCTGTACAAGTTCAAGGAGGAGGATGAATCTTCTTTAGCACCATCATCTTAATCATGGATATTATTGCCCTATGAGAACACGTATCTGTCTTAGGTGATTGAGTCCAAGGAAGAAACCATCCTTGAATACATGCTTATTGTGAGGGAATTCGTTGAAGTGTTCCCTAAGGAATTGTCTATTATTCCTCTTAGAAGAGATTTTGAATTATAAATTGATCTTATACCTAGGGTGTTTCCAATATCCAAGACTCTATATAGAATGTATAATGTGGAGCTTAATGAGTTGAAGAAATAACTATAGAAGAATTTGGATAAAGGGTCTATATGCCCATGTGCTTCAACATGGGGTGAATCGGTCCTCTTTGTCAAGAAGAAGGATGGGTCAATGCGCCATAGCATTGATTATCGTGAGCTCAAAAAAATCACGATAAAGAACAAGTATCCTCTCTCGCGAATTAATGACTTGTTCGATCGGCTATGTGGATAACAATACTTCTCCAATGTGGATTTGTGGTCGGGATATTGCCAAGTAATGGTGAAGAATGAAGATATCCCCAATACTGTTTTTCATACAAGATACGGGCACTATGAATTCATAGTAATGCCTTTTTGACTCACTAATGCTCCATAAATATTTATGTACTTGATGAATAGAGTCTTTAGAGATTACCTCAAAAAAATTGGTAATCTTTATAGACAATATTCTAATATACTCCAAAACCAAGGAGGAGCATGAGGAGCATCTAAGCATTGTACTAGAGACCTTGAGAAAGGATAAGCTCTATGAAAAGTGCATCAAGTGTGAGTTCTGGTTAAAGGAAGTATCATTATTGGGTCATATCATCACAATAAATGAGATATCTGTGAATCCCTCCAAGACAGCTGTAATTGAGGTATGGTTTATACCAACATCGGTAACAGATATCCGTAGCTTCTTGGGGTTGGTTGGATATTATCGCTGATTTGTGAGAAATATCTCACAATTTTCAAACCCTCTTACTAAGATAACTTATAAGGGATTTAAGTTTTCTTAGATTGATGAATGTGAATGGAGATTCAAATAGTTGAAAAGGAGGCTTATCACTGCACTCGTGCTCACATTACCCACAAGTGGAGAACTTTTTGTGGTATTTAGTGATTCTTCAAAAAAAGGGTTTGGGATGTGTGTTGATGCAAAATGACAAAGTAATTGCCTATGATTCAACGAAATTTAATGTTCATGAGTATAAATATCAAAAACATGATCTGGAGTTGGATGTAGTAATATTCTCTTTAAAAATTTGGCGACATTACCTCTTTGGGGAGAAGTGTGAAATATACACGGATCACGAAATCCTCAAGTATATATTAACACATAAAGAGTTAAACATACGCCAATGAAGATGGTTAGAGATGATAAAAGACTATGATTTTACAATCCATTACCACCCTAGGAAAGCGAACAAGGTGACATATGCTCTATGTAGAAAGGACCCAACAATTCTATCATTGATGAGAATTGAAAAGGATCTAATCTTCTTAGATTTAATGAAGATGGACATGAGAATCATAAAGAAGGTAACATCGTCAATCTTTCACAAATTATTGCTCAATTGCCTCTTTTGAAAAGGTTAAAGGATTCTCAAAAGGATAATGTGGGAATTCAAAAGAAAGTGGGAACTATCAGAAAAGGTAAATCCTCATATTTCAATGTTAATGAAGAAGGAATTGTGAGATTTGGTTCAAGACTATGTGTTCTATCAAGTCTGAAGTTAAAGAAATAACTTTTGGATGATGCACATAGTTCGAATTTCTCTATTCACCCAGGAAACACAAAGATGTATCGAGATATCTGAGAACATTATTGGTGGGATAAAATGAATAAGGAGATTTCTATGTATACATCAAAGTGCCTGATATGTTATAAAGTGAATGCTGAGAGGCAGAAGTCTAAGGGGATGATGAAACCATTACCTGTCCCAGCATGGAAATTGGAGAACATCACCATGGACTTTGTCACTGGACTTCTGAAGAAATCCAAAGGAAACAATGTTATCTGGGTTGTTGTGTATCATCTTATAAAGACTACACACTTCATTGAAATTTGGGAGGATTTCTCATTGGATCAACTGGAACGGATATATATTAGAGAAGTGGTAATCCTACATGGAGTACCACTATCGATTGTATCTGATCGAGATCTAAGATTCACCTCTAAGTTTTGGAATAGTCTTAAACATGCTCTGAATACTAAGCTAAACTTCAGTATGGATTATCATCCTCAAACTGATTTCCAATCTGAGCGGATTATCCAAACACTTCAGAACATGTTGATATCATACTCAATGGACTTAAAAGGAGTATGAGATCAATATCTTCCTCTAGTTGAGTTCTCTTAAAACAACAATTTCTATTCAAGCATCCAAATGGATCCTTATGAAGCCTCGTATGGGAAGAGGTGTAGAACACCGACATGTTGGGATGAAGTTGGGAATCAAAAACTCCTAGGTACATAAATGGTTGAATAAATGGTGGAGAATGTTAAGACCATCCAACAGCACATTAAATCTGCTCAGAGTCGACAAAATAGTTATGTTGATAATCGTCGATGAGACCTAGATTTTGATGTAGGAGACATTTCATTCCTTTGCATATCATTGTGGAATAGATTTATGATATTTGGGAAGAATGGAAAGCTTATTCTAAGGTACATCGACCCTTTTGAGATCCTTGATCGCATTGGAGCAGTGTCCTGTTGACTAGTATTCCCATCGAACTTGTCTCAAGTACATGATATATTCCATGTATCACTCTTGACTAAGTAGATCCCAGACCCATCACATGTACTTAGTTCAAAGGTGGTACCATTAGAGAATGACCTATCCTATGAAGAGAACCCGGTGAAGATCTTAGATCATAGGGAAAAATTTCTACAAAATAAAACAATGTCCATCGTCAAGGTGTTTTGGTGAAACCACAAGTTTGAAGAAGCAATGTGGGAATCAGAGGAAGTGATGAAAAAGAGTTATCATCATCTATTTTAGTGTGGGAAAAAGAAATTTTTAGGGTGAAATTTCTTAAGGGGGGAAGATTTTAATGACCCAAACTTTTATTATTGAAAATTCCTCTTGATCTAATTAAATGTATTATTATGTAAAATGGTTATATAACATATGCACTTATTTGGTTTTATGATTTTGGATTTTAAAATACCGTTAATAATTTTTATCATTTCAAATATAGCCATTGAACAGTGATCACATGATTAGTATAAATATAGGGCTTTAACAAATCCAATTTACTCAGACAAAGGAAACGATGACCTCATCCTGTAGAATTTCTCTGTACGAAGCTCATTTTTCATAGATTGGAAAGGAGGTAGTGTCACTAGGATTTTCTCTTGACCAAGCCCAAGCTGAGCTTCAACATGTTAAGATTGAACGGAACCGCATATGGGAGATGTGGAAGTTGATAGAGATTACCACACGACCAATGTTATTCGAGCCACCCCAAAAGTCTGTCGCCATCACACACTTTAACCTTAGGTATTATGTGGGTTTTATAAGGGGTTATGTAACAAGACCCTAGTACTATGATTATGTGATTTAATTTTTGTATAAAGAATATACATTCATTTTATTATTGTTACTTTGTAAATGGTTTTTAAAGAACAAATAGTATTTTTAGTTAATATTCAATTACGAAATATATTTTGATGAAATAATAGATTTTTTAATTAAATAATAATTAAATAGAATATTATTACTAAATTACTTTTTATAAATTATTGTATAATTTTTATGAATATAATTTTTATTTTTATTAAGGTTTGAAAGCTGTTTTTGTCAAAACCCATGAATTTTCGATAAATGATGGTTTTTATTTTAAAAGTAAAAATTAACATATTTATAAAATTATTTAGATAAAATTAATATTATTTTTGGAATCATTACATCTAAATTGTCCAATGGTGAATTTTTCATAATTTTCTGAGACAGTCAAATTTTTGGGTAAAAATTAAATATGATTTAATTATATAATGTGTTTTATGACATCACAAAGACCCAATGGTGATGTAATAAAATAATATAAATGATATTTTCGGCTAATATATGTTTTATATTTATAATAATGTGATTTTATATTTATTTGATTAATTTTATAGTGCCTTAGTGGACCCTCCAAGATTTATAAAACAATTTCAATTTTTAAAATGATTTCCTTGAGAGTGTGACTCACCTCCACATAAGAAAGCCTAATATTTTAATAAGTTAGAAAATTTTCCTTATAAATTTTTTTTCCCATTCCCTTTGGAAAAATAATGGGTAAAAACCATGGGATGGTTTGTGGTTTTGACTAGTTTAATGTGTGGGGTCCAAAACCTAAATAATAAAGAATTTCCTCCCTTTTCCTATATAAACCCACACAAGCTCCAACTTATATTCACTAAAAACATTTGGATATAGACCAAACTATGACATACTATATCTATTATCCTACTAAGGTGACCCAATATCTCAATAAGGCTCCATCAATCCCCTCCCAAGCCTTTGGGATCACACTTCCGAGTAAGGGATTTCTTACATTCTCATTTTTATCCAAGTTTCTTTTTGTTGTTATACCATTTTGTTTTCAATTAAAAATGTAGGGGTGTGTTTTTTATCCTCCCACATACTTCACTCCTTATTTTTTAATGATGAGAGACCTCTTTCTCTCTCATTAATTCCTCCCGTGTACACCTGTTACCATTCTAAAATTCTGTAAGAGATTTATTCCTTTCTCATTTTTTTCCAAATTTCATTTTATTATTATTCCCTTTTGTTTTCAATTAAAAATTTTGGGGTATGATTTAAAACCTACCCTATAATTACCTCCTTATGTTTTAATGATTATATACCCATTTATCTCTCATTAATTCCTCCCATGTACACCCGTTACCATGAAAAAATTCCGTAAAGGATTTCTCTCTCCTCATTTAAATTAAAGAAATTCTTTTATATTATGCATCTAAATTCCATTACATATGTTGGGACATGTATCTATATGAAGCCATTAATTTCAATTTCATGTAAATATTATTATATACCACTTTATCTCTCATTAACCATTTTTATGAATTCTTATGTCATGTTGTTATGCTGCCGAATTTGCACCGTGATTTTCTAAGATAAAATCATTGTATAGTGAATATCATACCCATTTATATATCAAGGGTATTAAACATTATGCACATATACATATTTAATGGTACTTAAATTCATGTATTCCAAATTCCTTTATCGTGGAATAACTTATGATTTTGATAGATTCCATGTTATATGATCCACGTGACACACTTATGCATGAAATGAAATGTTTATAAACGGTGTTCCCTAATAGAGTTCCATTGCATTGGTTAAATATTAGAATCATGACATGTCTAGTGAAATGAGGGTTTACTCATACTAATTCAAGTGCGATGATTTTTTACTCATGCTCCATGTTCAATGAGCCTTGGCTCATGCTAAAATCATGTTAAATGTTGTTACCACATTTCCATGTTATGATAATCATGCTATATCATGAATTTATATTCATGTTTCTCTTGTTCTCCATTGATGTGACTATTTGCTAACATGTAATATATTCTTCATGTTATTCCTTTTTTACTCCCTTACTAGTCTTTATAGCTCACCATTTTCTTATGCACGTCCTTAGGTTATCCCATGCAATGCTAAGTAAAAAGTAATGTTGTGGTCATGTAAAAGAAGTTTTCAATAAAGATGTTGTGTTGTATGTTCCATGTTATTATGTAATGTTCCTAATCCCCAAAGACACTATACATCTTGATCTTCTATATTCTATCAAGTTAGTAGTTTTATGTAATAAATTATGTTTAAGTGTGAAATAAAAGCAGGGTTGTTATAATCATGTTTTCACAATGTAATTTATTGAGTTTATGTTCAAGGGAAAGTATATGATACTTTTTAAGGATGAAAAGTAAAACTTTGTGAAACTATTTTTATGATTTTACCATGTTTAAAAAAAACATTTATGGGTTTTATTTTTCCTTTAATATTTCTAATAAAATGTTTTAGGGGAACTTTTGGGAAAAAAGGCAATTTCTTAAGTAAGTAAATGTTTATTTTGAGCACAAAGTTTATCTGAAAAAGGAAAATTTTTATAAGTATAATGGACTAATGGTTTCTTTATTTTTTTTTATGTCCCTTACTGAGTTTTTTTTTCTCATCCCAAGTTTTAAAAAAAATCATTGTGTTTAAGGATGGGTAATAGAAAGGAAGAGGTCAATTTGAAAGTTGTGAAGATTTTTTATGAAAAGTAATAATTATTTGTTTTAAACGTTTTATATGATGTAAAAAATAGATAATGATAAAAAAATCCACTTTTTATTAAATGGTTTTGTTATGTATGAGTTATGACCTAATTATCTAAAATTATAAACCTGAAAAGATCCTCAAATCTAAGAGAATGAATTCCTAACTTAAAACTGAAGATTATGTAATCTTTAAGGCCATATCCTTACAACCTTTCTTTTTGTGATATTTTATAATCACCTGAAATAAATTTAAATTTGATAACCAATTATATTTGGTTAATAATATCATTTCCCCTGGATTTATGTCTTGTGTGATAAAACCCCTAAAATAAAGTGAAAAGTGATAAAATCCCCCTTTTTTAAATCTTTAAATGATCTTTGATGTGTTGTAGTTTGTTTGATCATGATTTTGGGGAGGAAAGGTTGTGGTTTGTTTGGTAATGCTTTTGGGATAGTGAGGTGGTGGTTTATTGGTAATGTTTTTGTGTTAGCGAGGTGGTGGTTTATTTGGATGTGCTTTTGGGGTGGTAAGGTGGTGGTTTTTTTTCATGCTTTTCGAGTGATGAGGTTGTGGTTTGTTTAGCCATTATTTTGGGTTTGTTAGGTGGTAGTTTGTTTCATCGTGCTTTTAGGGCAGTGAGGTGATGATTTAATGGGTATGATTAGATCCTTCTGAATTTTTTTACATTGTTTTAGATGCTCAGGTGGTGATAAAATAATTATTTAATAATTTTTAAAATGGTTGGGGTTTTTTTGGTTAATGGTATGAAAATGACTAATGAAAAAATAAATTATATGATTTTTTTTTCAAATATAGTTGTTGTTAAATAATTAAATGAATGGGATGGATAATGGAATTGGTTGGTGGTGTGATATGTGGCTTGTGGTTTGTAGAGTGTTATGAATTTAGTGGTGACAACGAAATTGGGGATGTTGTGAGTTGGTTAGTGTATTTTTGTGAACCCATAAACTAGGAATGTGTGTGTCTATATCTATATACTTGTATATTCCTTGTGATTTCTATACGCACCCACCCACATCGAACATTATGTTACGACACTCATATCTTCACATGGGGGTGTTTTTTCAAATATCTCGGTGATGAGGATGAATAGATAAATACTCTATCTTTACCTTTCTCTCTTCTTGGTGATTATATATGTAAAGGCTATGATGGATAAAGTTATATTAGTTCACTTGGTGATACCCTAGGTGTTTTTAGGTGAGATTTGATATGATCATGTTGTGGGGTGGTGTCCTAGTTGTTTTCGAGCAAGATGTGATATGTTTGTGTTGTTAGGTGGCTTATGGTGGGGGTTATGTATGGTATGAGGAGGGCACAAGGTTGATGTAATTCAATTTCATGATACCCCACTACTCTATTTATGGTTGTGATGTGATGGACTCGGTGTCTGTGGGAAATATGAGATGTGACCGTGTTGTGGGGCAGTAACTGAGGTGTCTGTGGGCATGATGTGATGTGACCATGTTGTCGGGAAGTGATATACATTATTTGGAAGCTATGGGAGTTCCAGGATGTATGATGTTGGGGTGTGATAGTGGAAAATAAGTGGGAAAGTAGTGCATGGTACCCTTTATCAATATTCTTCTTATTATGTTATTCTACTTGGATTATGTTATTTGATGATCCTGCCTTGGTGAGGTTGGGATAGATAGTTGACCTGTTTAGGTGTTTTTGGTTCTTCTATTTTCTCTTGGGTGCATTAGCACGCTTCTTTCACATGTGCATGAGGGACTTTTGTTTTCTTACTTAGTATACTTGTATGCTCACCCTATGTATATAAACTAATTTTTAGGTTTCCAAGAGGATTATATGGATCATTTAGAACAATACTAGATCAAACCACTTTAGACAGTTGTTGTGTCACTACTTTATCTTTGATTTTGGGTATTTAATTTTGTAGAATTTTATTTGTACGTATTTTATTTATAAAATCATTGTGGGATAGATTTGGTTTCTTTTTATGTTATATCATGGAGTTTCTTGTGGATGATTAATCTTATCTCACAATCCTATATTATTACAGAGGGTAATGCCTCCTATTTCATGGGATTTTTATACCCTTGGTGCTTGTCACCAACCAGAGGCTTACTGAAAGTGGGACTCAAAGGTCATTATCACTCTCCCGTCATTACAATATATTTGGCTGGAGGGGGTCATGACATAGTGGTATTAGAGGTGATGGTTTAGAGGTAGGCTGGAGTTTGGAGTTAGGAATAGTGAGGATTGTTTGGGTTGGTATGGAAAAAGTTCTATTTGAACTTATTGCATGGAATCAACCAAGAATACTTGTTAGGACATGTGATTTTATCCCCCCCATAATTCAGTGCATGAACTCTGAGATTATTGAATGACCAAGTGAGGTGGACCTATTTGCAAGGTGGATACCTAGGAGTGGTTCATGCATCATGATGACTTGTGTTTCTATTTTAGTTGGGTTTTTTGAAAGGTAAAAATTAATAAAGTGAATTAAAATTAATCTAAATAAAATTATATACTATCGATCTTAATAAATTCTTTTTTTATTTTCATCTATGTCTCCTGGATGTCATTTGTATGTGGATTAGGCAGTCAAGGTTCAGTAGGATGATCTAGTTGATAATTGTTGGGTTAATCTCATAGAGTAGGATGAGTCTTGGTAGAGGGAGTTGTACGCTTTTTAACAGTAGGTTTTGGGGAAATATGAGGGTAGTGTTTTGGATGTGGTGACAGAGAGATGACTGGTGGAGGTCGAGATTTACTTTATTTTGATCTGGGACCTAGTGGGATAATGGGTCCCTTTGGAAGTTAGTCATATGTGGGGATTATCATGTTAGTGGTGGATGTTGTATCTTGGTTAGCGGAATATGGTAGATGTTTTCTGGGTCAACCTTCAAAAATTATTTTGGGAAGAGTTCCTTTCATCGACTATAAAGGCAGTGAAGAGGCAGGAGATTATTTCTCTTAAACAGGGGTGTGTGTTAGTGTCGGAGTTGGGAACCAAGTTCAAGGACCTTCTATGATTTTACCTAAATCTTTTTTTAGATGAGGAGTCTCGTGCGAGATGTATTGAGAAGGCACTCTGTCCTTCTATCCAGTATGCAGTTACTCATTTTATGTTTCCAACATATATAGAGGTTTAGAAGAAGGCATAGGTTATTGAGTGTATGAAATAATTAGGATTTTTACCATGATAGAGGAATTAGAAGGGTTCCTTCAGGAGTAGGTTTGTTTGTTGTAGGTCTTAGGCACTAATACCTTTGAGGTTTTGACCAGTGGGGAGTCAACCTCAGCAGCTTCCCTTCTGGGATTCTGGGGATAGTGGTTTCCATTCTTTTCTTGGGTAAATCAAGACAATGTGTTTTTTCTATATGGTTCATGTCCATTTCTAGAATCAGTTCCCATTTTTTCTTTGATCTCAGTTTGGTGGAGGCAGACAGGTTCAATGTTAGCCTCAACATTAGTTTCTAGTGAGACCGTTTCAGCAGCAGGGGTAGCAGGCTTATGCTTCATCGAGGGGAGATGAAGAAGGTATAGGTTGGCCTTGGGATATTCCTTATGTTTAGGTACCTTAATTAGAGAATGTTCATGGAGGTGGTCATCAGTATATATTTTTGGGATCTAGAAGTGGTCATTTGCAGGCAGTGGAGGAAGCAATGCTAGAGGGGATAGATATCGTTCGAGGTATGCTCAGTTTTTTATCTACCCTTGTTTTTTCCATTCTTGATCTTGGAGATTCAGAATCATTTGTTTCACCCACTCTAGTATGTGATCTTGGACTAGATGAAGAGGGGATTCATGTTACCTTGGTTTTTACTATGCTAGTCGGAGGCTCGACTATCTTGTTTGATGTGTGCTGGGCGGTGTAGACTGATGATGGGGCCACATAAATTTTGTGCGGATCTTTTCTTATTTTACATGCTACCATACAATTTTTCTCCTAGGAAATTATTTATTTTATTCCATATGTGATTTTATCAACTAATTCCATAGAAGAGTCATGTTCTCAGATGTGGATGAACAACGTGTTGTTTTTGTTGGTGAGAAGGGTTATCAGGTGGGTAGTCAGTGTGTAGAGCCCCTTTTTTATTTTATTGATGATTTTTCAGTGGAATCAGTGGATGATGGGACAATGAGGATTTATGGGGTCATTGTGGAGTTTCTGGATTTGTTCCCTGAGGAGTTTGTGATGTTACCCCCTCGACGTGGTATTGAGTTTGGGATAGACTTGCAGCCCAGAGATTCTTCGGTTTTGATGGATCCTTATCAGATAACACCTTCCAAGTTGAAGGAGTGGAGGATTTAGATAGATGATCGGATGTGGGAGGGTTTTATCCAGCTTAGTGTGTCACCATGGGGTGTGCCAGTGTTGTTCACCAAGAAGGTGGATGGTAGTACAAGGTTATGTATAGACTACAAAAGGATGAATTAGGTGACATTCGAGAACTATTACCCTCTTCTGAGGAAAGAATATATTTTTGACCAACTAAGAGGGGTGAGATGTTTTTTAATGATCGATATTTGGTCTGGATATCACAAGTTGAGGGTAGAGAAGGGCGATATTCTGAAGATTACATTTAGATGCAGGTATGAGCACTTCAAGTTTTTAGTCATGCCATTAAGTGTCACAAACACCCTATCTATGTTCATGTGGCTCATTAACTCCACGTTTCATTAATTCATAGACCAGTTCATAGTCATGTTCATCAATAACATATTGATCTACTTAAACTCATAGGAGGAGCATGCCAATAATTTCAGAGTTATCTTACAGGTTATTCGACACCACCATATCTATTGAAAGCTATCTAAGTTTAAGTTTTGTACATGAGATTTGAATTTACTTGGGCATGTGGTGTCTCAGTATGGCATGGAAGTAGACCCTTTTAAAGTCAATACATTTTTTTCTTGGGCAACACCTAAGAAAGTGGTAGAGGTTCACATTTTTCTTGGTCTTGAAGGATATTATTAGAGGTTTTTTCACGATTTATCTCAAGTTATAGATTCTTTGAAAACATTGACTTGGAAGGACTATACTTTTGTGTGCATTGATCTGTTCCAAGAAATATTTGGTTACTTGAAGTGGAAGTTGGTCAGTGCTCCAGTGCTCGAATTTCCTGTGAAGGGTGTGATGGTTTTTGTGTTTTGTGATGTGTCCCTTCAGGTGTTGGGATTCATATTGATGCAGTAGAGGGTAGTGATATCTTATGGGTCTAGGAATTTGTGTCCCCACAAGATTAATTATTCCAATAATGATATGGAACTAGCATCGGTTGTGTTTTCATTGAATTTGTGGTTGTAGTACCTCATTAGAGAGTGTTTTGTGGTCTTCATGGATCACAAGAGTTTGAGGTATATCTTTTCTCAGCATGATATGAACTTTAAATAGTGGGGGTGGATAAATTTTATTCAATATTATTATTTTGACAACTCTTATACCTCAGGAAAAGATAATTTTGTAGCTAGAACTTTGAGAAGGAAGCCATGGAATGATTTTGTTCAGGATTCTGGGGATGTTTGGAAAGGAATGGAGAAGTTATACTTCTTTCACATAGATTAAATGGTGGTTTATGGTAGAGATTGTTTGTTTCAGATGAAAGTGTAGTATTCACTAATATGAAAGGTGGATGAGTCTCTGTGGGGAGACTCATAGTTAGAGGTGATGCGAAATCGTGTTGTCCATGGTAATGATCTGGAGGGATGGTTGGAGGATGGTCGGAACTAGATGTTGTTTCATGGGAGTTTTTTTGTTCTGGTAGTGATGTGTGAGGGATTCCTTTGTAAGTTTCATAGATAAACTTTGGTGGTACACCCTATAGTATCCAATATATACCATGTTTTTATAATACAATTTTGGTGTCTAAAGGTCAAATGGGTAGTGCTAGAGTTTGTGGTGAAGTGTTTGGTTTTCCAAAATTTAAAGGTTAAATATTGTGTTCTTGGAGGTTTTTTGTAGACTTTGGATGTTCTTGAGTGAAAATGGGATGAAAAATTTATGGATTTCATTGCAGGTTTACCCCAACCATAGGGAGGTTGTGATACTATCTGGTTGATCGTGGATCATTTGATGAAATTAGCCCACTTCTTAGCGAATAAGGAGTCGGGTGTAGTGGATGCTTTTGCTAAGAGGTATTTAGATGAGGCTGTATGGTTTAATAGATTTACTAGGTTCATTGTATTAGATTGGGATTTACATTTTACCTCTCTAGTCTGTAGGGGATTGAAGCATGCTTTTGGAACTCAGTTATGACTCAACACTGCTTTACACCATCAAATAGATGGGCAGATGAAGCGAACTATCCAGAAATTGTAGGATATATTACGGGTAGGTATTTTTGACTTAGATGAATCATGGGAATGAAACTTTCTCTTGGTTGAGTTTTATTATAAAAAAAATAACACTTTTTCATTTGCATGTCCCCATTTTAGGCCTCATATGGTAGGCCATGTCATTCTCTGTTATGATAGATAGAGGTTAGAGTGGTAGTTGTTCTTGTTCTTGATGTGGTTTAGAGAAAAATTGAGAAGGTTCAACCTGTTCATTAGAGGATGAAATCATCTCAAGATCAGAAGAAGGCGTATTCCGATCAAAATAAGAGGAACTTAGAGTTCTAGGTTGGGGACTAAATGTTCTTGAAGGTTTCCCCTTGACATGGTAAATATAGGTTGGGAGGGGGTAATCTTTCTCCTAGGTTTTTTGGTCCCTTTGAGGTGCTAAGGTGAGTTGGTGAGGTAGCATATCGGTTGGAATTTCCACCGTGGATGGAGAGGATCCATGATATCTTTCACAACTCTCATCTCCATCGATATTTTCATGATGAATCCCATGTCATTTACTGGGGATATTTGGATATCAAATATGAAATGATGTTTATAGAGTGGCCGGTATAAATCCAGGATCATCAATAGAAATTGATTCAAGGATGGACTATCCCTTTTATTCGAATATTGTAGAGGCATGGTGGCTTGGAGAGTACTTGAGAAAGTGAGGTGTAGATGCGTGACCAGTACCCAGAGCTATTTTGTGTTTTTCCTTACTCTATTTTTCTTGTGATATGATGTTTGGATCTTGTTATGTTATGAAATTTACTATTTTATTGATGTATTGTGTGTGATAAAGTTCTGATATATGAAAATTGGTGGACGTAATTCCTAATCGAGATGCATTATACTGTAATGCGATTAAACTTGTGCAGGAAATTTAATGTTGCCTAGATAATATCTTGACATGAAGAATGGAATTCCCTAATTCTTGTGTTCAGAGAGTTGTGGTTTATTGGGTGTAGCAATTGTCGGTTTAGGCTGTGTGGAGGTTTATATGGTTGTGTGGAAGTTTATTTGTGTCAAATGAGATGGTTTTTCATTGTGTAGTGTGTTTTTTGGGTGTTTCAGTTGGTGTGTTTGGATGGTGGTAGCATTAAGAAGTAACATTATCCTTGAGAGGTATCTGACATTGTGGTTGTTTAGACCCCTTTTATTATGGGATTTGTTTTGGATTCTTGAGGGTGAGAATCATTTGAAAGGAATCTGATGTAATTCATCATGCCTTCCCGGCCTATTACATTGTTAGTTTTGAGTGTCATAGGTATTTTAGAGGAGTCTTGAGGAGGATCTGTAGTGGTTAGAGGTGTAGTAGAGATGCAGTGGAAAATTCACATCATGGAAGGGGTACATTATGTGAATTGTTGGTTCACATCTTGTGTATCTAACTAGTTTCATGGCTTGTATATAGATGAGGGGGAACCCATGAAACATATTCATGTCTTGAATGTAATTCATGACATGTAATTAAGTCAGGCTCAGGTGATGTGAATTTCAGTGGAAGTTATAATTTTTGTAAAACCCTTGGATTACACATCATGAAAGGGTTACACAATGTGAAAGTGTCGAATTATTAGTTTTAAATAGGTCTTTCAGCTGAACCCCTCTTTATTTGGTTGTACCTCTTTTATCTCTCATTTATCTCTCAAAGGATTTTTATCCCCCTTCCTCCTACTTCGATCTGTTGGTTTCGGTGGATATCCATTGGCGGTTAGTGGTAATCCCTTCTCTTCTTCTTGGTTTTTTCATCTATTATTCCACTAGGGATCCTCTATAGTGGTCCGGTTTTGGTTTTGGGTTGTGATTTGGGTTTTGTTTTTGATAACCCTTGATGCAGTGTAGGTTTATCCATGGGTTTTTTCATGCGGTTTTGGTTTGCGGGAATTTATTCTTTTCCCTATGGTGTGAAACGAATTGTAAAAGCTTCTTTGAGGTAGGGAATCCCTAATTTATCAATTTTTTATATCATACGGTAAGTTTTACTCTTTTTTATCTATAGGGGTCTTTTGTGATGGCCTAATCAAGATAAATTAACTGGTTGATTGAAATTAAAGGGGGAAGGGGAATGATTTACATTATTTTATAGCTTTGGCATTATTGTGATATTGTGATATTGTGATTGTATGGGTTGAATTTCCCATTCAAAATTGATTCCATTGGATTTTTTTTCATTGATCTAACCTGATTTTTGGAACCCTTTCTTATTATGATTTTTTATCATCACCATAAATAAATAGAAATTGTATAACCACTTATATTTAGTTAATAAAATAGATTCCCCTATATTTATGGATTATATGATAATATCCCAAAAATAATGTGAAATGTGATAAAATACCATTTGTTAAATTTGTGAAATGATCTTTGATGTGTTGTGGTTTGTTTGGCCGTGCTTTTAGTATGTCAAGGTGGTGGTTTGTTTGGCCGTAATTTTAGGATGGTGAGGTAGTGATATGTTAGCTATGATTTTGGGGTAGTGAGGTAATGGTTTGTTTGGTCATGATTTTGGGGTTGTAAGGTGATGGTTTGTTTAGATGTGCATTTGGGGCAGTGAGGTGGTAGTTTTTTTGTCGTGCTTTTGGGGTAGTGAGGTGGTGGTTTATATATCCATGCTTTTGGGGTGGTGAGGTGATGATTTGTTGGGGATGATGAGTTGGTTGTGAGAATGGTTTCATTGTTCTAGAAGCCCAAGTAGTGATGGAATAATTATTTAATAATTATTGAAATAGATTAGGTTTGGTTGGTTAATGGTATGGAACTTACCAATGAACAAATAAATGATAGGTTTTGTGGTTAAATAACTTTTTTTGTAAATAATGAAACGAATTGTCTAGATAATGGAATTGGTTGGTGGTGTGAGATTTGGATTATGGTTTGTGTGGTTTGATGCATTTATAGGTGGAAAAAAAAGTGGGGAGGTTGGGTGTTGGTTATCATTTTTTGTGAACCCATAGTTTGGGATCATGTGTGACTATATATATATATACTTCTATATTCCTTGTGATTTCTCTATGCACCCCACCCGCATCGATCACAATGTGAAAACACGTGTATTTTCACATGGGGTGTGTTTTCCTAACATCCTAGTGATGAGGATGGATGTATGGATGGATACCCGATCTTTCCCACTCTCTATTACAGGTGAGTAGATATGTATATGCTATGATGTCTAGAGGTCTGTTAGTGCACTAGGTGATGAACTAGGTGTTTTTAGGTGAGATTTGAGATGATCGTTCTTTGAGGTGGTGACCTAGGTGTTTTTGGGTGATATGTGATATGTTTATTCTATAGGGAAACTTATGGTGGGAGTCATACATAGAAGTAGGAGAGAATGAGGTTTATGTCCTTAATGTTCATGATGCCCTACTACTCTCTTTATGGTTGTGATGTGATGGCCTAGGTGTCTGTGGGGGAGATGAGATGTAAATTTGTTGTAGGGAGGTTTCTCAGGTGCCTGCAGTCATGATGGTATGTGACCATACTATGGGGTAGTGATATATGTTATTTAGAAGATATGGGAGCACCATGACATACTACATTGGGGTGTGAGAGCATAAAATCAATGGGAAAGTGGTGTGAGGTTCCCTTTATCGATATTCTTCTTATTATGTTATTATAAATGGATTGTGTTATTTGGAGAGAGTTTCTTGTTGAGGTTAGGATGGATAATTTAATTGTTTAGCTGGGTTTTAAATTATTTTTTTCTTATAGGTGCATTAGTATGCTTGTTTCACATGTGCACAAGAGACTTTGGTTTTCCTACTGAGTATAATTGTATTCTCACTATATTTATATAAACTGATTTTTAGGTTTCCAAGAGGATTACATAGATCGTGCTAGATATTACAAACTTACACATTTTTAGATAGTTGCTGTGTTTCTATTTTAGCTTTGATTTTAGGTATTTACCTTTGGAAACTTTTATCTACGCCTTTTTTATTTATACATGAATTGTGGGATTATTTTGGATTCTTTTAATATTATTTCATGGAGTTTCTTTTGGATGATTCATATTATCTCCAAATACTATTGTATTATAGAAAGTAATTCCACCCATTTCATGATATCTTTATACCCTCAGTGCTAATTTCCAACTCAGACCTAATGAAGGTGGGACTCAAAGGTCATTATCTCTCTCCCCTCATTGTGATAGCTTTTGTGGAAGGGTTCATGATAAACATTTCAAAATAGATTCAAAGAATATTAATTAATACCAAATTATTTTAGGGTTCTAATACTATATTTTGAAACTAGCTAAAACTGATTTACAATACAATAGATCTAAGAAAGTTCTAACACTCATCATTTTTTACCATATTCAACTGAAAAATATTTTAGTATCTAAAAATAGTACCCCAACACATAATTTTCAATAAGGAATAGATTTTAAACAACTAAAAATATTTAAATTCAATTTATAGGGAGGTAAACAACAATAAAATTAGAATTTAAATTAAAAATTGAAAGTGAAAATTGAAAATGGGGCCCCGCTAAAAATTGGTGTCATTTCTTTCCAAGGATATACAATCACACTCCTTTTAAAATAATGAGTTCCACTTCATGTGTCTCTTGAAGTAACTACTAGTGTAAAAATAAATCAACATTAGATCCAAACATTTAAAATAAAAAATATGAGTCAAATAAATAGTGATAGGATTGCAATGAAGTTCCTAGAAAAAATGAAGTAATAGAAAAAATGAGGGGCTGCACAAGATCTAGAGCAGGGAGAAGGAATTTTATTTAAAAGAAAAGTAATAATAAAAAACCCAAAGGTTTTCTTCTTTGAAGTGATGAGTTTTAATTCCTTATTTAGAATTTCCCTCCAAAGTTATAATCATGATCATTTAGAGTAAATTTTTTATTATTGATTGTAACTTTGTTATTCATTGTGGAAAATACATTATGATCTATCAACACCTCTAGAGCACCAATATTTAGAAAATACATTTTGAACTCCTTCAAAAATAAAGAACTCAGGTTACTATCCCATGGCCATCTATATGATAAAACAAGTGTCCTCATTATTACCTCAATATCCAAGATCATATAAACCCTAATGGTTATAAATACCTTAAATTATATGTCCAAAAATTTTAAACACATACTTCATGCTAAACTAAATCCTTACATATAATTCAACCTAATAAAACGTCACCCAAAATATCATTAATCACTTTAAGATCTCATCACTCAAAACATCAAATGGGTTTCTAATACTTTAAAATTATGATCAAACTTAATATTATAGATATATGATGGTATCCATAAATCTTAAGATAAACTCATATTAAACCATCCTAATATTCAATGTTATCTAAACCTTACTCTGATACCAATTGTAATAGCACCAAACCCACACTCCCAAATCCAGTGCTAAAATCATAAACCTTCCATTTCTAGCTTTGATACCAATAAAGGTGAACCAATTTTTTCCATTAAAAATTTAAAACATCAAAATGTTATATCAAATCACTTAAATACCTAATGGCCTTTTAGGTTTATAGTTTTAGACAATTAGGAAAAACTCTTACATAAGAAATACTTATGAATTCAAGGAATTATTTTTCTCAATATACCCATATTTTCATATTCCATATTAAGTCTTAAACATCTCCCACAAACTTAATCACTTTAAAAACCTTTCTAGACACAAATAATTTAATCATAATTCATCATAACCTGGAAATATGAAACATAATAAGGGTGAACATAAATCTCTAGTATGGGTAAACATAAGCATTAACAATTGAATGTCATTAGTGAGAATAAGAAGATCATAGGGGTATGATGACATAATCAAAGTTCATGAGAATAACATAAGAATATTTATACCCATCAATACTTGAATCGTCAATCATGAAACATGGGATAAATATTTATTAACGGTAAGTGTCATAAGAATCAATAATCACGAGCCTTTCAATTTCAATTTTTATCAAAAGAATCATAAAAAACAATTAACTACTATAAATTAAATGTGTTGATACCTTAGGATGTCATAATCATAAAACCCTTTAAAACCCTTATAATTGGAATAATCATACAACTAACATCCAATATAATTAATTGAAGAACATAATCATTACCTAATTCATTGTAGAGCTATAATGGGTCTCACCAGTCATATCTTGAGATATAATGGGGATCCACCAATCATATAAACTATATCAAGCTCACCCATGAGATATAATGGGGTTAAAACTTTTATATCTTGATATATAATGGGTATCAATCCATTGTATAAGTTATATCAATCTCAATCATGAGCTATAATGGGGATTAACCCTTCATATAAGTTGTATTGGGCTCACCCCCGAGTTATTATGGGGATAAAACCTTCGTATCATGAGCTTTAATGGGTCTCAAACCATCATATAAGATGTATTGGTCTCACCTATGAGCTATAATGGGACTCATCCCTTCGTATAATCTGTATCACACTCACCCTTGAGCTATAATGGGGCTCAACCCTTCGTATCTTGAGCAATAATGGAGCTCAAACCGTTATATAAGTTGTATCGGGATCACCAGTGAGATATAATAGGGATAAAACCTTTGTAAAAAATGTTTAAAACCATAAAATAAATAAAATACTTATAAAAAATCATTATTCCATTCATAAATCCATTGAACTTTGGAAAATAAATAGGTTCCATGAAAATTTTTTGAAACAATTATTATTTATCCAGAGAAAGAACAAGGATGATATCATTTCAAAAAACCCTAGTGAAGTACAAGTAACATCCGGGGTTTTTGATGTTGATTAATATAAATACAATTAAAATATCATTGAAAACATTCTTGATGAAAATAAAATTTTCACTTTGATTAATATCAAAGGATTCCATCTTAGATGGAAAATTATTTTGAATGATCGCTTGGAACATTTCTTGAGGAAAATATCCTTTCCATTTTGAAAACACTTATTTTAAAACTAAAAAATTATAAAAAACTAAATAAATCATTTTATTTGAAAATAAACTTTGAAACCTAAAAAAATCTTTAAAATATTGAGTTGTCATGATGAGGGGAATATTCATTAATGTTGTAAACGCTAAAAATAAAAATTCTTTTCAAAGATTTTGTAAAGGGGGACAAAGTTAACCAGTTGGAAAATGTTAAGAAATTTCCTTTAAAATTATTTTAAAATAAGGTCAAATATCATGTAAAATATATTTAGGAAATAATTTATTTTTAAAAAATAATATTTTTGAAAACATTTTAGTAAACATGGATATGGAAGAGAAAGATAGTCGATCTAAAAGAAAATACAAGATTAGTATCACTTACAAATGACTTTCTTGATATTTCTTTAATCTATAAGGGATTAAATGGAAATAAAACATGTTAAATAAATTCATAAGCAGTGTATATGAAATATACATGGTTCAAGAAAATAATATCTTATGATTTTCTCTAAAAGAACCTCGAACATAAACAACCCCAAAAGAAAGGAGATTGTAACATAAAGCATTTTCCACTTTGGTAGTCTTCAATCATAAGACAAATAAAAGTATAAATTCAAATTATACTTTTAATATAATGAAAATAAGTAGTTTTAAGATATTAAATGTTAAATGGGATGTATATACACCTCCTAAAATAAGATATGTGTATAACATAACATATGTTCCAAAGAAGACAATTTCAGGTGAGCAACCCTTACATTAATCGTAACGTTGAAGTGAGAATTAATCAATGTATCGATTATGTGTAACAAATGTAAATCCAAATAAAAAAAGAAAATAAAATCTAATATAATAAAAATTCATTAGACATATAATCATATAATATCAAAGACAATGAAGAAGTAATATAACCCAATGAATGGAAATTGAGTTATGAAAATTATTCACCATTTGGTAATATTCAATTCAAATATATTTAGATGAAATAATTCAAATTGAATCTTAAAATATCATGATGTATGAATGTTTCATGATATTACATTTAAAAGGGGTAGTATATACACTATAAAAAATAAATTAGGTTCATAACATTAAAATATGCCTCAATGAAAGGAAATTGAGACGGAGTTCCTTACATCGGTCAAAACTTTCCATGTATATCATTTAACTCCTGGATAATAAGATTATATCAATTATTTTATTTCATAATAAAATATTTAGGTTTTAATAGTTTATAATTAAATCATTTATTTTAATAACATATTTAAATACTTAATCAGTTAAGTCCATGTCGTGTGTTTTAAGGATGTTTGGTTCATTGTTTCAAAACAGCTTTGGTGTGTTGGTCGAGCTCAAAGTTTTCATTGTTCCATAATATCCTGATTAACAATCATAAAATAATTATCATTTTTATAAATCAATTATAATTTTAAAGTTATCCATGAATAATGATTATGAAAAATGAACTACGTTCTAATCTTGGAGACGGTAGGTCGTATGTACGCGTGAGTAACATTTCCATTTTTCAATGATCGTTATGGAAAGAATGTAAGTATTATATTATATTTCCAAAATTAACATAATATCATAAATATAATATTATTTATTTAAATACACTCATATATATCATCCATGTTATTTGGTGATGAAAAAAGTAACACATAACTTCGTGGAGGTGGTAGCACACACATACACACGAACTAAGTTATCATTTATTAGTGAATGGAAAGGTAAAAAGGAAATGATATATTATAATTTAATAATGATAAATATTTAATTAATATAATTATTATTTTATATATACCAAATATATTCATTAACATTTTTCTTATTTCCTTCCATGTAAAGCGTTAGTTAAAAACAAATCACGTCACTTCGTGAGGTAATAGTCCGCCGTACACATTAGTGACGTTATTGTATCCCCCATAGAATGGAAAGTAATAAGGTTTATGTGGTATAATAATTAAAAAGGTATAATTATGTTAAATATATCATATATACAATTTAAATCCATCATTATAACCAACCTAAATAGGAGGTGATAGAAAATGAATCACATCAGTTCGTGAGGAGGAAGTCTGTTATATAGACGAACAATAGTTTCATTTCCCACTTAATAGAAGAGTATATAGATATAGGTTATGAAATTAACATAATAAAATATTATTATATGTGAGATAATAGTTTTATTATTTCATCACGGTTGAATAATATTTGAGGGAGGTAGAAGAATAAATAAAACAAAAAATGCTCGGTTAATAACGATACCTCTTCTTTAGACAACTTCTTAACTTTTACACCAAATTCATTCCTAGATTAATTTAATGACCAAAAAAGGACTATAGGAAGTGTGGATAGAATTAATTAAGGTATTTGTGTAGGTATTTACTGATAAAAAAATCTTTTAATGTGTAAATAGGATAGGATATTGGGTGGTATTTTATAAGTGTGGTGAGTGATACACTTGTAATTTTTGAAAATAAAAAGTGATACCCATGTTTCTCACATGACACGAGGATCCAAAATGGAATATTTAATTATAAAATATAAGGTCCAAATATGTCTATAAAATATATTTTGTAACTTTTTTCATTTTAACACTTATAATTTTAGTTTAACCCCCAGGTACATCTGTTTTTACCTTAACCACAGTAAAATATTTTAACAATTTTCACTATTTTTTATGACAAAAAATTTAGTCAAACTTATTATATAATATAAATTATGATTATTAAAAATTTATAATCCATTTTATCAAACTCAATTCACTTAATTGGTAGAATTTAATTTAAAATAAAACACACATACGTGATTAAAAAGAGGGTTTTCAAGAAATGTTTTTTCAAGCATCAGATGATTTTATATTAAATCTATGAAAATTAATCATTATTATATGAATTTAAATTAATATTTAATTATATATAATATATAAATTTAATTTATATCATCCCTAATTAGGGTTTTTTAATTAATTAAAATGGAGAAACATTATTCAATTTAAAATAGTTTTCAGAAGAAAAAACCCCATTTTTAAACCAAAAAAATAAACCTATACTAAAATACAATATAAAAGTGATTAAAAATTAATTTAGTGGATTAAATATACATAATGAATAATTTTTTTACTTTAAATAATATTTAATACATAATGGGACTTTAAAATTACTTAATTTATTGAAAATAAATAACAGTTTTATAAAAATCGTTATTTTCACTATTCATTGAAAAATCAATATTTTTTAAAAAATACCAAAATTTAACCCAAAGTTAATTTTGATATATAATTTTAAAAAATATTTTCATTTTATAAAATACATTTTCTAAAATCTATAGAAATTAAATTTAATATTTTCTCACAAAAATCAATAATTGTTTTTGAAGAAAACATATTTTTGAAGAATAAAATTACTTTAATAAATATTGATTGATTATTTAATAAGAATTTATCAATAAATTTATATTTTGTAGTATATTTATATATAAATTTCATTAAGTAGTTAATGAGAGTCATACCTACCAATTTAATGTCTAGGTTATAACACTCATATATGTCGTGGGTCGTTTAAGTTTGGTGTTGCGTGTCAAATGTGTTATCAAACATTATGTTTTTATTTTAAAATATTAGGGTGTTAAAAATAGAGAGTAAGTAAATAGTTTGATAATATCAACTAATTCACATAATAAATTATAATCCTCAATTTCTCATATTCTAAATTGTATAATAAATCTTCCGGGGTCATTTAGTTTTAGAGGTAACCTCTTTTGTAGGACCAAACCGCATTCCTTAGCTAAAAATATGGTGGAAAAATATTATAAGAAACTTTTATTAGCTAAATCCCTCTTGAAAAATTTTACATAGGATGTAATTTTGTTTAATTATTCTCCAAAGGGCAGGTTTATGCAAAAAAAATTATATATTTCATGAAATATTAGGTGGCTGGGTTCATCATTTTTCTTTTTGGCTCTTTGAGGGAAAGGGAAGGGAGGGGAATAATGTTTTAAAATAGATTGATTTCTTTCATTCTACTAAAAACCAAATGTAATATTTATCACCTTAATTTACTCCCACTTTATTTTCCTTTATATATTGTCTTTTTCAATTAAATAATCTCCATTTAACTCAGTTTAGAACTTATTGTCCACTTCTTTTTTAGGTTTTCTATACTTTCACTCTCCAAATAACTTTGAACCTCTCTATTGTATTTACAATTATATTTACTAATATTTTATTGAGTTTTTAAAGCACTTATTATGGTAACAACCATAAAATTTCTTTTAATATTCATATTTTTTGTGCTAAGAAACTTGGATTTATCCTTAGAAATTTTACCCTTATCCATTTGGCTCATTTGAATTATAATATTTTCCATTTTTGATTCAATGGTATATTTTTGATATTATGGATCAACCATATGCCTATATTTTTGATATTCCATAACATATTTATGTCTAACTTCTCGGAATTCCACTATTTAGTGAAATATCCCCAGTGTATTCTCTTATAAATTCGATGAATCGAATCTATATTGGTTATTAAATTGATATTCTAGATGTTGATGAAATTCAGGGATAAAGCTTATTCAATAAGCTCTTAGTTTATACTTAACAATTTTAAGTTGTTATTATATTAAAAATCATAATTGTTTGAGAATGGATTGATTTTACCTTACTATATAGCACCAAAATTTACAAAACAAGCACCTTAAGTGGGCTATATATGCATGTCATTATTAAGACTGCAGATCCTCATATGCCTAAAAATCTCACAAAACTCACATTACTTCCTTAAGGACCTCTATTTATATTTAAAAGTAGCTTATTTGACAATTTTATTCAGCAATATTTAAAATAGATTCTGAATTTCAACATATTGAAAATTCATTTCTTGATTCAAACCAATGTTGTTCTCAACTCTACTGACTTTCCTCCTCCTAAAATATTTATGCTACAAGTTTTGGGAAAGTGTATTTTATATTTGTTTTGATTGTTCAGAAATTTTATCACCATAATTTCCACTATCCATTTTGTCAACCAGGTATTGAAAATATTGTAAAATATAATCATACAAATCTTTCATCAAAATATGAAAATGAAATCGATGATAGCAACATTTTTTAAGAAATACTTGAAACCAATCCCATTCCATGTGTCATGAATCATTCTCATATTAAAGGAAACTAGTGAATATACATCTTAACTCTCCAGTTAACAACTTGGGAAAAGTTTTTATGAATTTTTTTTATAAAGCTGATCCCAAGTATCAAATATGTTTTCATCCAACTGAATGAACCAAGTCCTAGCACTATTTTTTTAGGGAAAATAGAAATACTCTAATTCTAATCTCATCTTCACTCAAGCCTTGAAGATGAAATTTTTGGACCATACTATAAAAATAATTAATAAATGAATAACTGTCTTTATCAATCATTCATAAAAATGATGGCAGTAGTGAAAGGTATGTTGTCTTGATTTTATAATTTCTAGCTCTTTGAGAAATCCTAATACAAGAGGGATTTATTGAAATGATAGGAAGTTGATAATATCTAAGTCTAGGCCAATCAAGACTTTCATTCCTAAACCACAGTTCAATAGGATTTTTATTTATATTTTTATCATGTGTATCCCATAAGTTCTCTATTTTTATTTTTTTCACTTGAATAGAAAATTATGTTTGTTTTTTATAGATTTTTCTTTTCTTTTTTTTTTTTGGTGGTCATACGTTAGCTTCCCTAAAAACAGTTATTTTTTTGATTTAGTGTCATAAAACGTGATAAAAATAAAATTTATTAACCTAAATACTAATAGATAGTGGAAAGTGGGGGTGAACCATTAATAAGGAATGATTCGTGTAATCTAAACGAAGGGAAAAACACAAACAGTAAACAATTTCAAAAACAATGGAGTAAAATTGAAAGGAAATGGATGTAATATGAATAAAGAAAGTGAAAAATAGAAGGGAATAGTGATGATAAGTTTGAGTAGTTTATGAATTCATGGAGATTAGGATAAACTGAATTTTAGAGAGGATTTGTTCTTCTATAAAAAATTCACAGTAGTGGCGATTCAATGAAAAATTATTTGGAGTTTCATCATTACTGCTTGAATATCCAATTTTATTTAATCACCTATCATATGGACTATATCGCTACCAAGAACTTAGAAAATTCAGGCTTTTCACATAGAAAAGAAAAAATAACTTTTCTAAATTAAGTACATTTGTTAATTCTTTTAAGGATAAATCCACTTATATCACTCATTGGTATGTAAACAATGTAGAAATGATACTCAAGGAGAATTAAAAAGAGATGACCAAACAAAAGAATCCACACCGTGAAAACTTAAAAAATAACCAAATAATATTCAATTTATCTTAATTTCAATCCTTATAGAAAATTAAATAATGATGTTCAATACTATAACTATAAATATTTTCAATAAACACTACTTATAAACAAGCAATCGTATAATAGAAGAAAAATATTAAGAATCCTTCTTTGTTGAGATAAGTCCTTTCTCTATATCCTACTTCTTCCAAGTCACCGACTATGAGAACTAAACCTCTATATCTATCATATATTCTCTTTATCTCACCCCATTTTCTATCTTTAATGAATTAATTTCCCTCTAATGCATAGTCATCCCATTTTTTTGTAATACATGAGACCCTACTGTGGTAGGTAAACACTATATCTTGAAATATCACACAATGCACACTCTAAATAGCCTTTATTAATGTGTTTATTTAAACATTTAATGTTATAATTTTATTTTAAAAAAATAAGGCTCATATAAAAACTCTCCATAAATATATTATGTTAAAATTAAATTTTAGTATTTTTTTGAAATACTCTTTTTTTATGTGAATAGTGAAAATATAGTTTTATCAAAAGTGAAAATTTTATGACTTTATAATTATATAATAAAGTAATAGAAGTTTATAAAAACTTTTAAATGGCCAAATATGTGTTTTTGAAATACTATTCTTAAATTATAAAACCTATGTTCAACCTTTTATAAACATAAGTAATATTTTCTAATAAAATAAAATGTTTTTGGTCTTTTATTTTAATTAAATATTATTTTGGTAAAATAAAGTTTTAGATTTATTTATAATCCACATATAATTTTTTATAATAAACCAATTTATGTGAAGAAAATAAAAATCATTGATAATTTTATCCTAAATATATTTTTTTTTCTTAATGATACACTTTTTCTAAAAAGTGAGTTTTACACACGATACTATTAGAATTATTTTTTCCAAAACATATTAATTTTATTTGTTAAAATGGAATTTGTATTTAGAATCAATAGTTCCAATTTATGTAATAATAAAATCATATTTTTTGAAATTGAAAATAAATTACGTATATTAGAGATTAATTACCACGGTAGAAGTAAAAAAAATTCAAAGAATTAATTGTATAAGATTTATATATATTTCATCTAAATAAATTAGCTAAATATATTTTAAATTATGAGTATAATATGATTTTTAAACATATAAACAAATATTTAAACACTAATTAAATTAATAGTTAATATGAAATAATAAAAAACACTTAATTTATAAAAGAATTTTTTTATAAAAACACCTTTTCCTATATCTTATATTTTAATTTAAAAGAATATTTTATCCCATTTAGAAAATTAATTAAAATAAATTGATTCAAAATTAAGATTCATAATTTCAAACTTTTATAAGAGGATCATATTATTTTTTTAGAAATAAAATAATTACCATGGTTAATTTTTAATCAATATTAATAAGTGTAAAATTGGGTAAATGAAGTATCATGAATTTTTAATAATAATAAAAGATCACTTACATCTTTTAGAAATCCCTGTTAGGTATTAAATTCACACACACATGTATCAATTATTATTTCTCCACTTAATTAACCTATCTCACCTAACCCACCTGACATTCATGTGATTCTATTATTACCCGTTACCTAACTTCAATTTCCATGAAAAAGCCCCTCCTTTTCACTTATAAAAGGATCTCAATCCCACCCATTCTCTTATCCAACTACACAGTAATAGGAATTTATTAGTAAGTTTCATTCCCTCTCTAAATCCCTATAAATGGGTTCCTAGGGTTTTAATGACTCATCCCAAGCTTTAATAAGCTACTTAACAAGGTAGGGGTTTCCAATACTTCTCTTTCCTTTTTAATTGAAATTATTTTATTATTATAAAATTTCCACATATTTTATTGATTGTAATTTTATAGTATTATATCCCGTTTTATATGTTTTTAATGATATACTACTTATACCCTCTCATTATATCCTTTTCATTTTCCATTATTATGCATACATAAGGGCTATCATTCTACCCCTTCCATTTTTAATTAAAAACATTTATTATAATATCATCGTGCTTGTAATTCTATAGAATTATCACCCATTTTATAAATAAACACTGATATTTACTCTCATTAAATCCTTTTCTTAAGTCGTCATAATTCCAACAATCCTAAATTTTAGGAAAGTAAAGAGTGTATATTTTTTCTACTAATGAAATCCGTGTTTGGATACTAGCAAGTAGATTTAAGTGTGGCATAAATTAACCTAGGGGTAATCACCCAAAAAAATATAGTTTATGCATTAACTCAACCATCACCCTAATGCACGATGAGTGGTCCTAATACTGCACACTTGGCTAGACACTCCTGAGAGATATGCTTTGTAATATTCACATTCTCTTTATGAACCATGGTAAAGGATTTTTCCTACCATTTCTATGGTCTATTACTAGTAAAAATTATTAAACTCGGTTAATTTCTTCTATTTATAACCCAACACATTAAAAATACCATATCCAATACCTTATCTTTATTTCATTGATAATGGTACTTCTTTTTTACATTGATAATATCCCATAGTTTCTATGTTGATTTTGTATTGTTTAACTATCTATCTTATTTTTCTAGATGGGTTATGATCATGTTATCCCTTTTATTGACATGGGAAAAAGTATTAGTATTCTATATATTGTTATTCTAATATGGATGATTATTTACCATTTGACTATTTATTTTTTAACCATCCATATTCTTTCTCCATATGGGTTATAACCATGTTTTAACTTTTATTAACATGGGGAAAAGTATTGGCATTATGTATGTCATTATTCCAATATGGATGCTTATTGGAAAGTTGTCTATGTGTTGTTTAACCACCCACATTCTTTATTTAGAGGATTTATGATCATCTTATCCATTTTACTAACATGATAAAAGTATTTTAATTCCATATTTTTCTATTCCAATATGACTTATTATTGGAAAATTTGATTATGAATTATTTATTCATTTACTCATATTATGAATGCATTGGAAATAAAAAAGTTATGGGTGGGGCTCGATATTATATATGCCTCCAATGCATCATTAGGTCTCATGAGACAAACATTTTTGGGTATTTTGGTGTATACCTTCCTAAAACACATGGATTCCTTGATGGTAAGATCATGATGTCTATGATCATGATATCTTGTCTTATTATATGGAATTATCTGTATGATATTATGAATTTAATTTTTAAGGAACTAGTTATTGTTATCCATGAGATTTATTTATTTTCATTGATATCCATGGATATATTATGCTCTCATTTACACTTGATTATAGATTCATATTGTTTATTTATTCCTACTGTATCACTTGTTCCAAGTTTATTTTATTATAAATTCTGTTGTGTGCTACTCCTTATTGAGTGATTGAGATCATGGTTATTTTTTTCCTTTCCCTAGGAAAATTTAAGGATAAATATATTTAATTTTCAAGGATATACTGGAATAGATAATATTTCACTTGCAATGTGTCCATGATGTACCTTATATTTTCAAATGTAATGTATGCATGTATATAGTCTTCCAGGACTACTAAGATGTTGTATCATATAGAAACTCTTGTATTATATAACAATAATGTAATATAACTATTGGAACTCAGTTTCTAGAGTCTATTTTGTTATTATTTATTACAAAAAAAAGTTTAGTAGGAACCTTTAGGAATATATTTAGAGGAATTTAGTTAGATAACACAGGTACTATTAAATCCCCTAATAATTTTTAGGGCACACCCTATAAAAATTAATAAGAATTGTATTTTATAATTCAATATCATGAGAAAATTATATTTATTCAATTTTAAAGAGATGGTAACTAATGGGAGTAATGAGAATAATATCAACACCCAAAATCAATGTAGGGATGTTTACCCCGAGAAAGTCAATAAAGCTAGAGTTTAGGATAATCAAATCATAACCATATTAGGGTAGGTAACCTAGGTTATGAAAAATAATCTCACTGCATAGAGCGATATGTGGATCCATATCATGGTGTAACTATGTCATACCACTTCATGTGAAAAATATCTACAACATTCAATAGAACTACTAATCCATTGATAACTAAACAATGGATCATGTCCCTAGAGAAGATCATTATCTCTTCGAGAAGTAGTGTACTGGAAAAATTCATCATGATGGTCTTTCATCTTAAGGGAGATGTATAACAATGGTGGTTTCTAATTTAAAGCACTAAAGAGTAATATGTGATAATTCATATGGAATGGAGAACTTTTAAGGACATGTTTTATAAAAAAATATATTCCCCATGAGTACTGACTTCAAATGGAAAGGTATTTGCTCAATTTTAGATAAAAGGAGGAGGAAAATATTTCTGAGAATGAGGCCAACTTTAATAGGTTAGCTATACATGTTGTAGACTATGTATATAGATCATAAATAAATATTTATAGTTTCTTTAGTGGGTTAAAGTAGAGCCTTCAAAGTGAATTGGTGTATCAAACCATTTCATCGTATGTGGATATAGTCTCCAGGACCATTAAGAAAAAAAGTTTTATAGGATGTATATATTTAATGGAAATCAGGATAAGAAGAGTTTGGTTGAGAATAATAGGAATAATAATATGGAAAAGGGGAATAAAGGAAGGATTATATTTCCCAAATATCAATAGTGGGAAGAAACACCTTGGGGATTATAGGAAGGGAACATGAGTTTGTTACAAGTGTGGAGAAAAGGCCATAAATATCATTAATGAAAAGGAAATACATAAGCTATTGATGTTCAATACTTTAACTGTATGGATAAGGAACATTATTCAAACCAATTCCCTAGAAGTGAAGGGAATTTACCCTGTAAAAGGCCAAGGGAGAAAGGGAAAACATATATGATTACCATATCGGAAGTCAAATTTTCTAATGATGTGGTGGCAAGTACATTGATTAAAGCCTCAAGGTTAACTAATGTTTTATTGGATTCTAGGTCTTCAAAAAAAATTATATCTTCCATGTTTGGAAAAAAATATTTCCTTAGCACCCTAGTAATGGAATCAAAAATTAAGACACCGAGTGGAAATTTTATTGAAAATAAGGTATTCTAGTTAGTTCCAATTATAATGCATGGACATACCCTATTTTCAAACTTGGTTATTATAACTATATTTTAGTTTTATATCATCCATGGTATAGATTGGATTTCAAAGTATAATAAAAAATTTATTGCCAAGAGAAGAAGATTACGATTTATAAAGGTGATGTGGAATCTATTATCCCCAAAGGGAAGAGACTTCATAATCTAAATCATGTATATATCATACCTAGTGGATCTCCTTAAAGAAATTATGGGAAGAGAGGGAGATAAAGTATGATCTATGGATAATGAACATATCCTATGAATATATTATTTACCCACGGTATAAAAATTCATTGATGTTTTTACAAAATAATTACCTAGTCATCTATATGATCATGATGTTTAATTATACATTGATCGCATTCTTAATTCAAGAAATGTATCTAAAATTACCTATATAATGGATCCAATGGAGTTGGAGAAATAGCTGAAGGATTTGTGTGATAAGGTATTTATATGCCCTCATGTTTCACTATGGGGAACACCTGTTTATTCATGAAAAAGGAGGACGAGTCTATGATATTGTGTATCTATTAAAGGTAGATCAATGAAATAACTATAAATAAGACCACTAATTTTTAATGATCAATATTTCCTATGGTTATCATCATCTAAGGGTGATGAAGGATGAAATACTAAAGATTACATTTTAAACATGCTATAGACATTATTAGTTTATGGTAATTCCTTTTGGACTGACTAATGAACCTTATATATTTATAGATATGTTGAATAGATTATTCAAGGATTATCTAGATAATTTTTGGTGTTATTATTTGATGATATCTTAATATACTCTATGATCTATAAAGGGAATGATAATTATATGAAAATAATTCTGAAGACCCTTAAAAAAATAATTATATGTTAAATATATTAAGTATGAATTTTGGATCAATAAAGTATTTTTTTCTTAGAAATATTGTCTTCAAGGATAGAATATATATTTCACCTTCAAATAAAAGGAAATTAAATGAATTACCTATACTGACAAACATAATGAATATATGAAGTTTCTTCGATTTAATAGGTTACTATCAATGATTTGTTCAAGATTTTTCCTGGTCGGCCAACCCATTAACCAAGTTAACATGTAAAGGGGATAAATTCACATGGTCCAGTGAATGTGAAGAAATTTTTGATGATATAAATAAGAGATCCATTAATTCACTAGTATTAACTTTATCATCATGTAAGGTAGGATTTGAAATATATAGTGATGTATTGAATAAAGGACTTGATTTTGTTTCTTATACAGAATGATAGGGAGATTACCTATGCATCAAGGCAATTGAAAATCCATTAATAGAACGATCTAACTCATGACCTTGAGCCAAAAGCTATAATCTTTTATTTGAAAATATGGATACACCACCTCTATAGTGAAAATTTTGATATATATATATATACAGACTATAAGAGTTTCATGTATATATTCTCTTAGAAGGAGATCAATATGAATAAAATAATATGGTTAGAACTATACAAGGAATATGGTTTCTCTATACACTACCAACCTAGGAAAACAAAACATTGTGGATGATGCATTGAGTTAGAGAGACCATGGAATTATGACCATATTGAAGATAAACAAATATCCTATATATAAAAATCTATTAAAGATAGATATGATGATTTTTAGGCTAGGGGATCCATAATTAATTTTCCAAGAAATTACTAAACCATCCTCACTAGAAAATATATAGAAGTTATAAATGGATGATAATGAATTATAGAGGATGATTAAAGAAGTAAATGATGGGAAATTAATATACTTCATTTATAAATATGGAGTGTTTATGTTCCTAAAGTGATTATATTTTTTATCTATACTAGAGTTGAAGAAGGAACTACTATATGATTAAATTAGCTCAAATATTTCCATACACCTTGGTAACACAAATATATAAAGATATTTAAGTGAAAATTTATGATGGGATGGTACAAAAATGGGAAATTACAGACTATGTGTCCAAATGCCTAGTATGAAAATAGGTAAAGGCTGAAATAAAACATCCTAAGGGAATCATGCAACCTCTATCTATACCTATATGAAAGTGGGACAATATTAAAATGGAATTTTTCATTGGAATTCCTAAGAATCCAAGGAAGAATAATGTTATATGGGACATTATCAATATCCACGATAATTCTACTCATTTATTAGAAATAAGAGAAGATCTGCCCATTAAGATCATTGTATGAATCTATGTCAATGAAATTATAAGGGTTCATGGGACACCACTATCAATTTTATCTAATCATGACCCTCAATTCACATCAAAATTTCAAAAAGACTCTTCAAAGGGATATTAACACTGAGATATATTTAAGCACTACATATTATCCCCAAACTGATGGATATTATAAAAGTAATATATAGACATTAGAATACATGTTTAGATAATGTTCTCTTGACTTACAAGGTATGTGGGATCAATATGTAACTTTGGTGGAATTTACATACAACAATAACTTTCATTCATGCATCCAGATGGTACTATATAAAGAATGGTATGGGAATAGTTTTTATACTCCAACCTATTGAGAACAAGTTAGGGAAATAATTCTAGTTATCCCAAATCTTTTATAGTATATAACTATTAATGTAGTTACTATTCATGATCATATTAAAGTAGTTCAGAGTATAGAAAAACAATATGCTGATAATAAAAGTAAATAATTGGAATTTAAAGTGGGGGATCATATATTCTTGAAGGTTTCCCTATGAAAGGGAATTGTAAGATTTGGTAGAAATGATAAGTTAATCGTTAGGTACATTGGGCCTTTAAAATAATAGAATGAATTAGAGATTTATCTTACCAATTAGATATGATTCCCAATATTTATAAATTATATTTCATCTTTTATGTTTCATTAATGAGGAAATTCATGACATATGAAATGATCTATGTCCTCCTGGTCCATTACTTTTCTGGTTTTAGGTGTTGGAGGTGTTTTAGGGGAGTCTTAAGAGATTTTGTGGTGCTTAGAGGAGGCATAGATACTAGAGGCGTTGGCTGTTGAAAATTTATAGGTAGGAGAAATATATTTCATGTAAAGTTTACATGATGTGAAAGGAAGGTATGTGGCTTATAAAGGTTGGTTCATGGGGTGTTACACAATATGTAATAAATTTTGGATTTAATGTTTGAGGTAATTTATTTTTCAATGGGGCTTGAAACCCAAAACTTACATGATGTGTAAATGTTACATGCTGTGTAATTCCTCTATAAATCACATCCTTAAAGCCTACAATGCTTAGTTTTTTCCTCAAAACCTACACCCATCCCATTTTTAGGTGACCCAGTGGCTCTCCCTTCAGACTCCTTGGGATTCCTTCATCGGAGATCGATCCTTACCTCCCCATATTTGATCCATGGTGATTTCTTGTCTCTTTCTCATGTGTTTCCTTGCATTCCTCTTTAGGGATACAATATAGAAATTTTTATTTAGTTTGGGAGGAGTTTTGGACTGTGCTTTGACAATCCTTTGGTGTGGTGTAGGTTGATCCATGAGTTCCTTGTGTGGTGGTGGTTTCTAAGAAGTTTTTTCTTCACCCTGCGGTGCATAGAAAGATTGGAAAGCTTCTTAGAAGTAATATATCCTCTTTCTCACTCTTTTATGTGACATGTGTGGGATTTTCATGATTTTTTTTACCTTTGGATGCATAGTAAGGGTCAAAATAATCATATAATAAATTGGAATATATAAAATTTATTGTAATGGGTAGTTATCTCATACCTTACTACTTGATATTTTCTATTGATGTTATTATGCATGCCTATTTCCAATTCTGAAAATATTGGCTATTGGGAGCCTTGTTTTCGTTGTAGTAGTTATTATATGATGACCCTTACTGCATTTTTGTGTGATCAAACCCTGAATAAAAGGTTAAAGAATGTATATTTGGCTGATAATTAATTTCCCCTAGAAATTATGGGTTTTTTAATAATACCCATTCTAAATAAATAAGATATGTGATAATTCACCTGAAAAAATATAGAATCAGGAATGTGTGCTATGATGTGTGATTATTCTTATTGTGTTTCCCTGTGTAGTTTGGGTTTTTGTGTGATGATAGATGTGACCATCTGGGCTATGCGGTATATAGGGTAGTGATGCGGTGGTTGGTTGGCATGAATGCAATGTGGATAGTTGTGCATTGTGGCTTAGAGGTTGTGGCATAGTGGTTATGGTGTAGAGGTTATGGATTAGTGGCATGTTGTGTTGTGATATGGCATGGGATATATAATGTGATGATGATGGTAGATTTATGGTTCCATGGTAGTGGTTATGTGTGTTGGTCTGGTTGTGTTGTGTGGTTGTGTTAGTTTCCCAAGTATCAATAGAATAAATTAAAATGTTGTATGAAATTAATAAATGAATGGGTTGATAAAAGAATATAATGGGATGGAATTGTATTTATGGTAAATTTCCTAATGAATAAATTCAGGGAAACTTGTAATCTGAAATTAGAAAATGTTATGTGGGTTGTTTGGTAGTTGTATGGTGTTGCATATAGTGGTGGTAGAAATTGTGACGGTTCATGTGTAGTATAGTGGTGGTGTTGTGGTGTGTGCTAGTGTTTTTTTGAACCCATAGTTTGGGTATTGTGTTCTATCTCTATATCATATATTTTTATGTTATTTTTTATACGCCCCACCCAAGTTAGATAACCACAGAAATGATCAGAGGTGTTTAGTTCCAGGTGTTTCCCCCAACATCCAAGATGGTAGTGATTAGGATGGATAAATACCCCCTTGATTAGTCACTAAAATTGGATAATATTAATTGTTAATATCTTTATATTCATTTTTCCAAAGTCCATAAACATTGTTTTTAGTGCATTACATAAATAGAACTTCATTTCTCATCAAAAATGCAATTCATGTTTAAAATGAAAATTTGGGCCCAATCATTCATTTGTTTGTTTACAATATTATATTCATTTTATGAATTTTAAATTTTTGGATATGATTTATAACTTTGTTTGGAACATTTTATCTTTTAGGTCCGATGGATTAATCCCAAAGGAAGATGGAGAATTTTGCGCCTGAAGCCAGAAACTTGCTGGAAAAAGCATAATGGGCCTAAGCCCATCAAACAAATGTGGGGCCCAGAAACCAAGCCCAATGAATCTCAAATTTATACAGTAGAAAGATAAAAATATGAGGATAATTTTATTCAACTGTGGCCAGAGCTAATTCTGATTTTTTCATGATGATAAAGGTATATGAAGTTAAGATTTAAATGGTGGACCCGACATTAATGCACCGAAATAAGTTCCACCATTTAGACCATAACATCCAAACGGCTAAGCCAAATTTCCTGAAATTTTTAGAGCCTCTATAAGACACATGGACGAAGATATTTTTTATTTATTACACCTTCGGATTCGGCCATATGAAGTGTCAAACTCACACGTCAAAATGGAGGACGAATCTGGACAGTTTTCCGGGTCAACTTCAAAACGTCAATTTCCTTTTGATTCTTCACCCTCCTTTTGACTCTCTTAATTGTTGGGGGGTGAATTTATTGTTGGGGGTGGAAATAAGGCTCCTAATATTCCTATATAAGGAGCTGGTGGTGAAGGGAATAATCATCTAACATTTTCCTTTGAATCCAAGTTTTTCTTTCAATTGTAATTTCCCGCTTTCGTTTTGTAATGGCATCGTCAATTTCTCTAATGTACGTTTTTCATTCACATTTAGTATTTTAATAAAATTTATTCTTTTTCACTTTTTATTTTCCTTTTCTTCACACGTTGATACCGTTGAATCTTAGTGTGAATTTATTCACACCCACACTTGTGAATTCATCACACAACGGTGGAGTGTTCATTTTGATTAATGTTTTTTTTTCTTTCTTCTTCAATCCCGCTTCTTTAAGTCAATTACCTACTTCCATTGATAGAATAGCATCAATGGAGGGCTAACCTTTTATGGGTTGATCCTAGGGAGTTTCATGAGTTTGATTGAATGTTATTTTATGTTCTTAAATTCTTAAATTTTTTCTTTATTTTAAGAGTTCCTTTATTTGATTTATCTTCTTCTTTGTCTTCACCGAATTTAACAACGACACATTTTGAGTGCTAGTAAGATCCAATTCCATGGATTGCTCATTTAATTGATCCTCTAAGTTAATTGTTGATTATCCTTGAAATTGTGTATGGATTAAATCAGATAATGATATTGAGGAATTATTTCATTTAATGGATACCTCTTGAACCGATGAACAGAAAATCAAATGAAAAACAAATACATCCAATAAAGCCCAAGAGACAACCTAGGATCGACTCACCTTAATTAGTTGTTTTAATTCAAGTAATTTATTTGTTTTGTTCTTTAAATTAAATCAATATTTCTTCAAATCAATTCAATCCAAAGTTGGCCACTGCATAGCCAATCCCGTATCCAATCTTAGTGTCTCAAGGTTTCTTCTTCCGTCCCTGTGGATTCGATCCCTACTTGTACTTCAACGACTGCTTTTACCGGTAGGGTAAATTTGGGCGCAACCAAATTTTGGCGCCGTTGCCGGGGATCCAAGTAAGTACCTTAGACCCGCATCTTCTTTTCTCACCCCAAATTCTCTATTCTCACCCTAATTTCTCTTCTCATTCCCCTTTCTATTTCTGTGTGTCCAAAAAAAACCCCAAAACCAATTTTCAATCAATTCAAATGGATTATCCTCCAGAATACGCCTTCATAAATCAATGTTGTAATAAATTTGGAAATCAATATTGGGAAACACCTCACGGAGGTAATTTCATTGACCAATCCTTATTTGAATACACCAAACCAGATGAGATGTACAATCAATGGGATGTTGAATGTTTACAAGATCAATTTCCATACCTATCAAGAATTATTGAAAAGATAAATAATGAGGAAGTACATGATGTACAAATATATATCAACCCTAATCCTGAAAAAATTCTTGAACAATTGTGTGAACAAATGGATAAAATGAATTCAGAAGTTTCATCTTTCAAATTAGAATTACAAAGCTTTAAGACTTTTGAGGAACCCGTTCCCACTCAAGATGTTCTTTCCTCATCATTGATAGATGAATATTTTATCCCAAAAACCTCCCATGAATTGAAAGAAGAACCAACCTTAGGATTTGGGATAATTGGATAGGATCGAGGAGTTTTTGAAGGGTCTTTAAATCAGGAGGAAATTGATTTTTTGGATTCAAAAGAGGAAAATTTGACATCATGGATTGAGTTTCCTGAATATAACTCCATTAATGATTTTTCAAAAACACAAATCACTGAACAATTGGGATAAATACCAAACATTGAACCCATACACACTCCTGAAATTCAACTAGACACTTCTGGGGATAAATCATATTTTCAAATGGAACCAATTCTTTCTAAATTTTTTGAGAAGAAACTGACTTTCATTCAAATTGCCAATCTTCATTAGGAAATCGCAATCAACCAGAACTCAAAATCATCATAATTCATTCCCCACACAAGAATTACATCATAGGTGATACCCATGACCATAATTTATTCATTCATTCTTCTCATGAAAGCAATAATGTTAGATTGAACCTTGATGTCTTAGGCAAGACAAAAAATGCAACTAGATCAACCATTTCTGACATTCCTTGTATCTTCAGATTTATTTTAGAACATGGATTTATACAGGGAAAATATTATAAAAAACAATCAATCTCAATCAAGTTGAAGTGGAGAAATATGAGTTCATTAAAATTTTGAAAGTTGGAATTGGATAAGTTGGGGGGTTCAAGTCGAGCTAACGACGTTAAACAAAAGCGTTGCATGGGAGGCAACCCATGGTTTTTATGTTTTCCAATTATTTTGAATCATTTTTTTTCATATAATAAATTACCATAAGTTGTTGACCTGTTCTTCTTTTATGAGTAAGGATGGGTATGAAAGGGGAGCGCCATATTCATCCGTGTCACGTGGTGTGATCTCTGAGTAATACCTTACCCAGAAAATATAAAGAAGACAATGTATCATCAGTTTATTTTGTTTTGTTTTATTTTTTTTATAGGTTAAAAAAATAAAAGGACATGTTGAAATCCATAAGTAAAATCCATTCACCACCATCCAAGCCGCTGAGACTCAAATCCAGGATTGAAGGGAGACTATGGAATCCGCTATCATCATCAACCACCAGGTGACTTCATTCCATGATTTTCATTTTAAATTTCTTCTTTGAACTCCTCTCCTACCCCGTTCAAACTTTTCTTTTCTTTAAACACTAGGGACAATGTTATTCTAAGTTGGGGGGGTATAAAAAATGATTTTTTTGAATAAGAACATGCATGAAAAGAAAAATTCCATTAACCTTGAACATGATAACACACATTTCAAACTATAAAATTGGATATCAAATAATTTTGTATGCCTTGATTCTGATTTTAATGCAAGTTTAAGTTCATGAGCATAGTTTTTGGAAAGTGCGGTTGTCCGATGTGATTTTTCAAAGTTTACATTTTTATCCTCTTAATAAAAATGCCACAATGCACGTCTACTGGATCGTGGGTGTAAATTTGAGTTCTTGGGTCCCTTTCATTATAGCATAGGGTTCTGGGGTCACTTTTAGTTTAATTTGAGTATCCAAAAAAAACAAAAACAAAAAACAAAAACAAAAACAAATGACCACATAGAGCAATGTTTTGTCCAAATGTGTGGCGTCCGGCACTTGGGGATCGTGACTCCATAGTTGTCTTGCCCAGAGTTAGGCTTTATATCTCTATTTTAGAGCATGAAATTGACAATATGTGTGGCGTCCGGCACTTGGGGATCATGACTCCATAGTTGTCTTGCCCAGAGTTAGTATTTTCATATCTATTGTGGATTAAAAAAATCATCAAAAAAAATCAAAAAAAAATGGATACTCATCTTAAGGTTTAATGTGATTCCCACCTAGCGCTTCTATTTTTTCCCCTTGAACAATAAAATGGGCCCCATGTCTTTTTTGATGCACAACACTTTATAATGCTTAATTGGAATTGGATGAAATATGGAGATGAATTTGAACAAAGGAATGGGCTTGGGATTGGGATATGCTTATGGACCTAGCTTGTTTTAAATTATTTTTATGGGTTCCATAATTTTTTTGGTATGGGGTCTTTGGGTGAGCAATGTGTATTTAAATGTTTTTGGAAAAGAGGATTTGAATTTCATATTTGTAATTTATTTTGCTCGAGACTAGCAAAACTCAAGTTGGGGGGCGTGATTAGTCACTGAAATTGGATAATATTAATTGTTAATATCTTTATATTCATTGTTCCAAAGTCCATAAACATTTTTTTTAGTGCATTACATAAATAGAACTTCATTTCTCATCAAAAATGCAATTCATGTTTAAAATGAAAATTTGGGCCCAATCATTCATTTGTTTGTTGACAATATTATATTCATTTTATGAATTTGAAATTTTTGGATATGATTGATCACTTTGTTTGGAACATTTTATCTTTTAGGTCCGATGGATGAATCCCAAAGGAAGATGGAGAATTTTGCGCCTGAAGCCAAAAACTTTCTGGAAAGAGCATAATGGGCCTAAGGCCCATCAAACAAATGTGGGGCCCAGAGACCAAGCCCAATGAAGCTCACATTTATACAGTAGAAAGATAAAAACATGAGGATCATTTTATTCAACTGTGGACGGAGCTAATTCTGATGTTTTCATGATGATAAAGGGATATGAAGTTAAGATTTAAATGGTGGACCCGACATTAATGCACAGAAATACGTTCCACCATTTAGACCATAACATCCAAACGGCTAAGCCAAATTTCTTGAAATTTTTAGAGCCTCTATAAGACACATGGAGGAAGATATTTTATGTTTATGACACCTTCGGATTCGGCCATATGAAGTGTCAAACTCACACGTAAAAATGGAGGAAGAATCTGGACAGTTTTCCGGGTCAACTTCGAAACGTCAATTTCCTTTTGATTCTTCACCCTCCTTTTGACTCTCTTAATTTTTGGGGGGTTAATTTATTGTTTGGGGTGGAAATAAGGCTCCTAATATGCCTATATAATGAGCTGGTGGGGAAGTGAATAATCATCTAACATTTTCCTTTGAATCCAAGTTTTTCTTTCAATTGTAATTTCCCGCTTTCGTTTTGTAATGGCATCGTCAATTTCTCTAATGTAAGTTTTTCATTCACATTTAGTATTTTAATAAAATTTATTCTTTTTCACTTTTTATTTTCCTTTTCTTCACACGTTGATACCGTTGAATCTTAGTGTGAATTTATTCACACCCACACTTTTGAATTCATCACACAACGGTGGAGTGTTCATTTTGATTAATGTTTTTTTTCTTTCTTCTTCAATCCCGCTTCTTTAAGTCAATTACCCGCTTCCATTGATAGAATAGCATCAATGGAGGGCTAACCTTTTATGGGTTGATCCTAGGGAGTTTCATGAGTTTTATTGAATGTTATTTGATGTTCTTAAATTCTTATATTTTTTCTTTATTTTAAGAGTTCCTTTATTTGATTTATCTTCTTATTTGTCTTAACCGAATTTAACAACGACACATTTTGAGTGCTAGTACGATCCAATTCCTTGGAGTGCTCATTTAATTGATCCTCTAAGTGAATTGGTGATTAGCCTTGAAATTGTGTATGGATTAAATCAGAGAATGATATTGAGGAATTATTTCATTTAATGGATACCTCTTGAACCGATGAACAGAAAATCAAATGAAAAACAAATACATCCAAAAAAGCCCAAGAGACAACCTAGGATCGACTCACCTTAATTAGTTGTTTTAATTCAAGTAATTTTATTTGTTTTTTTCTTTAAATTAAATCAATATTTCTTCAAATCAATTCAATCCAAAGTTGGCCGCTACATATCCAATCCCGTATCCAATCTTAGTGTCTCAAGGTTTCTTCTTCGGTCCCTGTGGATTCGATCCCTACTTGTACTTCAACGACCGCTTTTACCGGTAGGGTAAATTTGGGCGCAACCACCCCTCTAACCCACTCTCCTTCAATAGTTATGTGTTGTAATAGGTGTTTATGAGTGAGATATGATATGTGGACTATGTTTCTTTGGGTGATATTTTATGTGTTGGCCCATGTGTTTATAGGAAAGATGTGATGTGTTGGCCCAGGTGTTTACGAGCGAGATGTGATGTGTTGACCTAGGTATCTTCAGGCGAGACATGATGTGGTGTGATGTGATATATAGTGGGGGTTATTCATGGTAAGAGGAGGGAATAAGTTTGATATCCTTCACATTAATAAAACCCTAAAACTCTAGTTTTGGTTGTGGTGTGTTAGCCTAGGTGTATGTGAGTGGGATTGGGATGTGATGTGATGTGATGTGTGGCCCAGATGTCTATGGGTGGGATGCTATGTGATGTGATATGTGTGGAAAGTATGGGAGCTTAATATTTTTGGTTTTGGGGTATGATAGCCACAAATAAGTGTGTAAGGGGCATCAGGGTTCCTTTATTTTTTATGGTATCCATGCTATATTATTATATTGGATGCGTGATTTGGTGAGCGAGCCATAGTGAGGCTGGGTTTGGTTAGATGACATGTATCGGTGCTTGTTGGTTCTTCTATTTTTTCACTGGCACTTTAACATTCTCTTTTCACATGTACACTTCTGGCCTGGGTTATATCCCTACTGAGTATACCTGTTGTGCTCACCCTATGTATATAAACTGTTTTCAGGTTTCTAGGAGGACTTTGGGGACCAAACTAGACATTACTAGATGGGTTGGAGCTTCTGTTGAGTTGTTTCTATAGAATTTTATTTTTGGTATTTACTTTGGAGACTTTTATATGTATCAATATTACTTAATTCATGCATTATGGGATGTTTTTTTACCTTTATATTGTCTACTAGAGTTTTTTAGTTATTATTTATCTTATCTCTCGACCGTGTTTCATTTATAGAGGGTAATGCCTCCCATACTGTGAGATTTTTATACCCTTGGTACAAGTTTCCAACCTGGGGCCTACTGGAGGTGGGACTCAGGGTTCATTATCTCTCTCCCTTCATTGCGGTATCTTTGTGGGAGGGTTCATGACAGAGTTGTATCATAGCTGATGGTTGAGTGATAAGATGGATTTTAGAGTTAGGAACAATGATTATTTTATGGGTTGGTATTGTAGTAGTTTTATTCAACCTTGGTTCTTAACATGTAGCACCCCAAGATTCCATGGTACTCTTCTATTTGAATAATATAATAGCATGCGATGTCTGTAACATTGAGTTCAAGCGCCCCACGACCAATCAAACTAGTTGTTTAAAAAGCTATTATGAAAAGTAATATGCACTATTTAAAATTTTATAAATTTTATTTTTCAAAATGGGCTTACTTTTTGGATTTTTAGTATCAAAATTATATTAGGGTGAATTTTTGGTATTTTTCTGAAAACTTTCAATTTTTGATGAATAGTGAAAACAATGTGTTATTGTTTAAAACTGACTTTTTATTTAAACAATTATTTTTAATTTAAATTTATTTTAAATTAAAAATAGATACATAATACCTATATTAGTCCAATTTAATTCATTAGAGTAATTTTATAATAATATTAGATTTATAAAATTTTATTGAAGTTTTTAACGTCTTTTACCCACCTTCTAGGCACATTTGCAAATTTGCATAAAACGTAATTTTACCACTTCTGTTAATTTAATTTCAAAAATCTAACACAAATGATTGTCATTAGTAAGTAAAATTTGGTTCAATAGGATGAAAATATTTTTTGGTGAATAGTAAATTTGGAATTTTATTTACCACGGTTAAAAGTAAATAGGGTAATTAAAGGTAAAAATATTATTATAATAATATAAAATTACCCAAACATGTGTCTAATTCTATTGGATAATCATTTTTCGACAAAAATTAACATTAGGACAAAAATATGATCCTTTTTTATCCACTTGGGTTAGATTTGGATATTTATTATATTTTATTTAAAGAAGAGTTAAAAGTGTTAAATTCAAATTTTAATAACTAAACCATTTTTAATATATGGATATAAATATGATAAAATTGACTATAAATATTCATTATAAATATAAAAATATTACATACATAATGGTATTTTATTTATAATTTTTATACATTAAATATTAAAATTTATTTATGACAAAAAAATGATGCATTATTTTCCTTATTAATGAAAGAATCAAATAAATGATATTATAAATATTAAAATAAATATAATTTCTAATTATTTATACCATAGATGAATTTAATGGATTAAATTGACATATGAATTATGAGTTAATTTCTTATTTTTTTTGAAGGAATCAAGTTGTTATGGCTTTAACAAAAATCAATTACTAAATAGTGTCAAAATTGACATAAATGACTTTTTAAAACAAATACTATTTTATTAAATTATATAAAAATCATAAAAATATAAAGTTCAGAAAAACAACTTTTATAGTGATAAAAATTTCATAAATCATTCACTTTAGGTTCTCTTGTCATTTTATATAGAAGATATTGACCATTTAGTATAAAAATACAAGAGGACATGGTAAGAGTTAACTTATTTTACAAAGGGTTAAATCTAAAAGATAAGGTTAATTTTATGACATAAACATGTCTAAAACCTATTGGTTGAGATTTTTTCGACCCGAATGAATCTTATATTTTAAATAAATGAGTTTTGGACCATTTTAAACCAAAAATAATTTTATAATAAATTAATATTTTAAGCATTTTCTAAAGTGCCCCTCACCTCTCTTATAAAAAGGCACCTCCCTTTCTCTTTAATTCACACCTCCAAAGCCCTTTGGCTCAGCCAAAACCAGCCCAAGTCTCATCCCAAATTCCCTAAATTCATCTTAGAGGGAAAACTTTGGGAATAAAGCTATCTTAAGGAGTCATTTTGTGCAAATCAAAAGGAGACACCTGAAGAAGAGGTAATGGTTTTATCCCTTCTTTCAAAGTTAATTTCTTCTTCTACTTCCTATTAATAAGTTGTTACTATAATAAAATAATAAATCCATCATCTAATATATGATGAAATGTTCTTAAGATTATGGGACAACTATATTCATCTTTTTACCCATCCTATGAAAAACAATACCACCATACGTGCGTACGTACGGCTTACTGTCTCCATGTCGTGGTGTAAATTGTTTTTCATGTACAATTTATCTATGTGGGTATAACGATGAATATAGTGGATGTAAATAATAAATATTACATGATATTTCTTCTTTAATATTAATATTCTATCCAATTCCATACCATTTGACCATTAAGAAAATGATATTGTCGCTCGTGCGTACGTACGACTTACCGTATCCACGACGCGATGAGATTCATTCTCCACTTTAACCATCCAAGAATGATTATAAAAAAATATATATTATTCATAATTAAAAAATATATAAAATAATAAGCCTACTGTAATGATATATTTACGTATGTATATATATTTCATTCACTTACTTCTATTCAATACGATAAGAAAATGGAAACAACATTCATGTGTATGTACGACCTACTGTCTCTATGAACGGTGTATTCCATTGTATATATCTATATATTATATATATTTATATTATAAATATATATGATATAAATATCATATTATATATTTTAGAAGTAATTAAATCATGATCTAATAAATATTATCAAGAATAACAAGTCAAAACACGTACGATAAACAAAGCAATATTACCCAAAATATTGCATTAACATGGGATTGTTAATAAATGGGTAATATAAAGTCATAAAAGAATCATATATGGTATCATAAATATTATTATTATTCTTATATAAGTTAATAATATGTTTAAAAACATTATACAGGAGTTTCGGAGTCGTACAGATAGTATCATACTTAAGATAAGGGTTCATTCCTCAATCTCATTATTACCTGAGATTGTTTATGTGTAAGTATTTACTGGGAAATATTTATCATCCATGTCCATGTTTCATAAAAATGTTTTCAAAAAAAATATTTTAAGGTTTTAGGGAAGATAATATTTAACTAGATCATCATTTTAAATTTTTTAAATATTTATTTTTATGAATATTTTTAATTAATGTCCATGTTTTCAAATTGATTTTAAGGATTTATTTATATGGACATAATTGTTTTAAAATGTTAATTCCTTTCAAAAGTTTCAAAGTGATATGGGAAACTTTGATTCAAAAATCTATTTTAAATGACTTCCTTTATAAATTGTGATACTTTTAAATTATTTCATGAGAAAGGGATATTTCACTCAAAGAGTTTTAATGATCATTTTTGATTATGTCAACATCCTTTACTGGATATTATTATTGATTGAGTTTGAGTTATTATAATAAAATATTACATGTTGTATTGAATGGTTTATGATATGTTTCATTATGGATGTGCTATTTTTATACCATTCATAGTTTATAGATAAAGTATTGACATTTCATATCCAAGTTTTAATACAAATGATTATGTTATGTTTCACCATTTTCATATGAGGAATACATTGGACTTAGTAAGTGATGAGTGGGACCCGCTATAGCCCCTCGATGTATCGGTAGGTCTCATGAGATAAAATAGTTTCTTGGCATAAGGTCTTGATAGAATATATGTGAATGGTCTTGGCACAAGGCCTTGACGTAGTAGTTATAATGTCCGACATTATGTATTTCCTTGTTATGAAATTAGTTATTACATGTGATTATTCGACTAGTATAATGTCCATATGCATGTTTATATGGTAATTTTTTATTTATTTTTTAAATATTATTTTCAAGTTTATTACTTAAAAGGATTATTTTTTTATTATACATATTGCCTTAAAAGTTTATATCTTCCACTGAATTATTTACCCTTACTAAGAATTTGAGCACACCCCTTCCTTATGTTTTATTTTCCCAGGATTCCAAGAAGTGTATTATGATTTATATGAAGAGTTAATCTAGGGTAATAATGTCATTATCAAAGGATAATTTAGGTTGTGTTTTATGTTATAAAGTGTAATGAAACATTAATGTATGTAATCTATTTTCCAAGACTGCTAAATTGATCGGTCCTTCAAGACTTGATTTATTATAATCATGTCAATGTATTAAAACAATACACCAGCTTTGGGTAACTGGGCCGGGGAATTATAGTTGGTATCATAGGAAGTTTATCAATAACCTTGGAAATATATTTAGAAAACTTATATTAGGGATCATAACCCAAAGATATACTTTGAGAATAAGTATTAAATAGAATCCTAGAATTTTAAAATTGAGATTATGTGGGTATTCCTAGAAAATACATCCCTATCTAGATACTACAAGTGGGTGTGGTTCTATCACAGATGTACCTAGGGGTGAAAACTCTGACAAGGTGTTCCGAGCTTGACTCGGGGTAACATGGTACATAACAACTGGCCTTACTGTTCACCTAGTTTGACACTCCTGGGGGATATGCTTAAGATAATTCACATTTTCTTTACAAACCATTATGAAGGATTTATGAGTAAATATGTCAGAAAAGAAATCATTTTTATGATTATGAGACTAGATGTGTGTAAATATTCAATTAATGCTGAGAATTTTTCTAGTTTTTGGATTATACATTATGATATGATCTAACCTAGTGTATGTCATCATTTAGAATTGGTTCCCAGTATAAGGAATGAGAACTCAAGTAATACGCATGATCCAAAGAGTAAGAAGGATCATATCTTTCATGGTCTTAAGCCGATATTTAAAAGGGAAATAGTCACCCATGTATTCTCTTAATATGAATAAATAATATCATGTTTTAATAAGATAATTAAATAATTCTCTAAGTACTATGGTTTTGAAGGCAGGAAAGAGAAGTAGAGGATGGCCGAGAAAAAGATGGATAATGGGAATAAGGGGAAGAAGGATTTTCCCACATGTGATAACTGTGGAAATAATCACCTTGGTAAATGCTTGAATAGAATGAGAATTTGTTATAAGTGTGAATAAAGGACACAAAGTTCATGATTTCAAGGGTAAGAAAAATGTTTCAAATGTACAATGCTTCATCTACAAGGAGTTGGGACACTATGTGAATCAATGTCCCAATCATCAGAGTATACCCCAAATGATGCTATTGGATAATAATCAAGTTATGATACTACCATAGATGAAGAGGAATGCTTAGTGTTCTTATGTTGTTATTAATGAATTGTGTCATTTGAGTATTGTATTAATGTTTTACAAGTTATAATAATTATAGAGTATATAAAGATTTTACTGCAATACTATTACATTAAGTATTTGAGATTGTATGGTACCATGTAAAGTGACAAAGTTTCAAGGTAAAAATTTTGGAAAATATATGGTTGGGGGAAACATAACCCTTAATATGTATCCAAAACTGAGATAATGATTTCAGAATAAGAGATAATTGATTTGGATAAAGTAGATTGGATATTATTTACATCCTTGGAACTAATTAATGGTTTGTTTAAAAAGCGGTTTATACCATCACTATTGGGAGTTTTAAACATTTTTGTATTTAAGGTGTATATCCAGTATTTTATGTTTTACATAAGGAATAAGGAATAATGAACGTCTTAAATAAGGTTTTATTATAATTCATGTTATTTCCATGTTTTAAGAGAATACATGATGAAGGTATTCACATGTATGTTATGTGAACTTCTTTATAAATTTTTGGACTACGAGTTCGGACAAGAGTATTTTGGATAAGCCTAATAGTTGGAATGGATTAAGTTCTAAATTTAATACTATTTTTAAGGATAAAACATTTATTAATGTTATTTTTTGGAATTTTTTATTTTTAATAAAAGGAAAACTCACAGGTCGGGCGACAACCTATCGCGTCCAGCATGGCCGCAAGACTTGAACCCACAACCGAAGGGTGACAAGGGTGCATCGCCTACCACTGGACTATGTGATATCTTGGTAAGTATAACATAGTTATATTTATTTAAATATATAAGTTTATATTTTGAACCTTATACGATTAAGATAAATAGAATACTTTTTAGTTTTATCTTTTGAAGAGAAAGATGAGATTGTGGTAGGAATTAGTTAAAGGATGAAACTATACATAAAAATTAAGTATGCGTCCTTGTGTTCTTAGTCTATTATGTAAAATAATTCAACAAAACTAAATAAAAGATCATAAAACCAAAAATGATTTCCTAGTACTTTATTTTGTGATTAATCGAATGGTCCCTTGGATCATTGTAGATTTATGGCTTTCAGATTGTTAACTTTCTCCTAATAATATTCTCTATCACTCTCCATCAGAACTTGATGGTTATTTTTTTCTTCCATATCCATGTTTTATTACATGGAACCCTAGTATGTGTTATTTCTGGTAACCTTCATACTTACCTTTCTTTATTTTAAAATATTGGCCTCATTAATCCATTTTTCGATGTGGGATTTCAACTAAGATATTTTGAAATGTCAAACCCCTAATTTTCAATCCCGAGTTTAAATTGTGAGGATGAAATTTATTGAATGAGGGGATAATTTAACACCCTAAGATTCCACGGTACACTTCTATTTGAATAATATAATAGCATGCGATGTAAGCAACACTGAGTTCAAGTGCACCACGACCTATCAAACTAGCCGTTTAAAAGGTAGTTATGAATAGTAATACCCGGTTTTTGAAATTTTATAAATTTTATTTTTCAAAATGGACTTCATTTTTGGATTCAGAATATCAAAAATATCTTAGGGTGATTTTTTGGTATTTTTCTGAAAACTTTCAATTTTTGATGAATAGTGAAAAACACTGCGTTATTGTTTAAAACCGACTTTTTATTTAAATAATTATTTTTAATTTAAATTTATTTTAAAGTAAAAATAGATACATAATACCTATATTAGTATAATTTAATTCATTGGAGTCATTTTATAATAAGATTAGATATATAAAATTTCATTGAACTTTTTAACGTCTTTTACCCACCTTCTAGGCACATTTGAAAATTTTCATAAAACGTAATTTTACTGCTTCTGTAAATTGAATTTCAAAAATCTGACAAACATGGTTTTCATAAATAATTAAAATGTGGTTAAATATGATGAAAATATATTTTTTTGAATAGTAACTTTTGAATTTTATTAACCACGATTAAAAGTAAATAGGGTAATTAAAGGTAAAAATAATATTATAATAATATAAAATTACCCAAACACATGTCCTAATTTTATTAGATAACTTTTTTTAGACCAAAATTAACCATAGTAAAAAAATATGATCCTTTTTTATCCACTTGTATTAGATTATGATATTTATTATATTTTATTTAAAGAAGAGTTAAAAGTGCTAAATTAAAATTTTAATAATCAAAACATTTTTAATATAGGCTTATAAATAATATAAATTTAAATATAAATATTCATTAGAAATATAAAATTATTCCCTAAATCATGGAATTTTATTTATAATTTTTAGACATTAAATAATTAAATTTATTTATGACACAATAATGATGCAGTGTTTTCCTTATTAATAAAATAATCGAATAAATGATATTATAAATATTAAAATAAATATAAAATGAAAGTTTTGATGCAATAAACAAATTTTTTGAATGAAATTAACATATTAGAAATGATTTAATTCTTTTCTCTCTAAGTAATCAAGTTTTTATGCCTTTAATAAAAATAAATTACTAAATAGGGCCACAATTGACATAAATGAGTTTTTAGAACAAATACTATTTTATTAAATGATATAAAAATCCTAAAAATATAAAGTTAGGCCAAAAAACTTTTATAGTGATAAAGAGTTCATAAATTATCCACTTTATGTTCTCTTGGAATTTTATAGTAAAGTTATTTACCATTTAGTATAAAAATACAAGAGGATATGGTAAGAGTTAACTTATTTTACAAAGGGTTAAATCTAAAATATAAGGTTACTTTTGTGACATAAACATGTCTAAAACCTATTGGTTGAGAGTTTTTAGACCCAAAAGAATCTTATATTTTAAATAATTGAGTTTGGGACCATTTTAAACCAAAAATAATTTTATAATAAATTAATATTTCAGGTTTTTCCTAAAGTGCCCCTTGCCTCTCTTATAAAAGGGAACCTCCCTTTCTCTTTAATTAACACATATAAATCCATTTGGATCATACAAAACCTAACCAAATATCCTAAAAACATCCTTCAATTCATCTTAGAGGAAAAACTTTGGGCAGAAAGCCAACTTAAGAAGTCCTTTGGTGCAAATCCGAAGGAGACACCCGAAGAAGAGGTAATCGTTTTATCCATTCTTTCAAAGTTCACTCTTCTTCTACCTCCTCTTACTAAGTTGTTACCATACTAAAATAATAACTCCATAATATAATATATTCATATATTTTTATAAGATTATGGGACAATAATATTCCTCTTTTTACCCATCCTATGAAAAACAATACCACCATGAATGCGTACGTACGACTTACAGTCTCCACGATGTGGTGTAAACTATTTTTCATGTACACTTTATTTATATGGGTATAAAAATGAATATAGTGGATGTAAATAATACATATAAAATTATATTTATTATTTAAAATTCATATTCCATTCAATTCTATACCATTTTACCATTAAGGAAATGATATTGTCGCTCGTGTGTACGTACGACTTACCGTATCCACGAAGCGATGAGATTCATTCTCCACTTTAACCATCCAAGAATGATTATAAATATATATATATATATATTATTTATAATTATGAAATATTTGATATAATAAGTTTAATGTAATGATATATTTATGTATGTACATATATTTCATTCACTTACTTCCATTCAATACTATAAGAAAACAGAAACAGTATTCATGCGTACGTACGACCTATCGTCTCCATGAACGGTGTATTACATTTTATATATATATCTATTATATATATTTATATTATGAATATATATGATATATAAATTATATTATACATTATGGATGTAATTAAATCATTATCTATGTAATATGATCAAGAATAACAAGTAAAACACGTACGATAAACAAAGCGACATTACCTGAAATGTTGCATTAACATGGAATCGTTAATAAATGGGTAATACAAAGCCATTAAAGAATCATATATGATATCATAAATATTATTATGATTCAGATATAAGTTAATAATATGTTTAAAAATATTATACAGGAGTTTCAGAGTCGTACCGAGAGTATCAGACTTAAGGTAAGGGTTAATTCATCAATCTCATTATTATCTAAGATTATTTATGCATAAGTATTTACTGGGAAATATTTATCATACATGTACATGTTTCATAAAAATTATTTCAAAAAGAATATTTTTAAGGTTTTATGGAATATAATCTTTAACGAGATCACCATTTTAAATGTTTTAAAAAAAATTATAAATTTTTTTAATTAATTTCCATGTTTTCAAAATGATTTAAAGGATTTATTTATATGGACATCATTGTTTTAAAATTTTAATTCCTTTAAAAAGTTTCAAAGTGGTATGGGAAACTTTGGTTCAAAAATATATTTTAAATGTATTCCTTTGTAAATTGTGACACTTTTAAATTATTTCATGAAAAAGGGATATTTCTCTCAAAGAGTTTTAATGATCATTTTAAACTATGTCAACATCCCTTAATAAATATTAGTCTTGATTGAGTTTGATTTATTATAATACAATATTCCATATTGTATTAAATGAGTTTTGATATGTTTGACTATGGATGTGCTATTTTTATACCATTCATGGTTTATGGTTAAAGTATTGACATTTCGTATTCTAGTTTTAATATGAATGATTATTTTATGTTTCGCCCTTTTCATATGAGAAATTCATTGAACTTAATAAGTGACAAGTGGGGCCTCCTATGACCCCTCGATGCATCGGTAGGTCTCATGAGACAAACTAGTGTCTTGGAACAAGGCTTTGACAGAATATGTGTGAATGGTCTTGGCACATGTCCTTGACATAGTAGTTATAATGTCCAGAATTATGCATTCCCTCGTTATGAAATTAGTTATTACATGTGATTATTCAACTAGTAGAATGTCCATGTGCATGTTTATATGGTAATGTTTGATTTATTTTTTCTATATTTTGTTCTAGTTTATTATTTAGAAGGATTATGTTTTTATTATACATCTTTCCTTAAAATTTTATAGCTTCCACTGAATTATTTACCCTTACTAAGAATTTGATCTCACCCCTTTATTATGTTTTATTTTCCCAGTATACCAAGAAGTTTATTATGATTGATATGTAGGGTTAAGGCAGGGGAATAATAGTGTTCTCAAAGGATAATTTATGTTGTGGTTTATGTTAGAAAGTGTAATGTAACATTCATTCCTATAATCAAATTTCCAAGACTGCTAAACTAATCAGTCCTTCAAGAATTGATTCCTTGTAATCATGCCAATGTATTAAAATAATGCACCAACTCTGTGTAACTAGGGTTGGGGAATTACATGACATAGGCTAGGGATACCGGCTTGGAAATGGGATTTTATGGCCCCCATGATCTAGTGCACAAACTCTGAGCTTATTGAATGGCTAAGTGAGGTGGAACTATTTTTAGGTTAGTGACCTAGGAGAGGTAAATGAATCGTGATGAATTATTTTAATGTTTGAATTGGGTGTTTTTGGAAAATTAAATGAATAAATTAATTAATATTTGATAAAATTCCACGCTACCAGGATTATGATGTTCTCCTTATTTTTAGGAATGGATCATATTCGTCATCTATGAGTTTCTCAGGAAGTTGAGGTTTATAAATTTGATTCAATTTATCATTATAAGTTTGAATCTATAGAGGATGGTGAGGCATGGTAGTGGGCATTGTATGCCTTTCAACGAGAGAGTTTGGTTATGTATGAGGGGAGTGTCTTAAATCTATAGACGGAATGATGGGTAGAGGATATCAAGATGGTTTTTTGGTATGATCTAAGAACAATTCAAGTTTTGGGTTCCATTAGTAGTTAGTCAGATGCATGGAGTTTCACGTCAGTGGTGGATGCTATTTCTTGGTGACAATAAGGAGGCAGATGTGTTGTGGCCTGACTTTCAAAGGAATGTTTGGGTAGAGTTTCTGTCATTGATGATGAGGGAATCTAGGATTTAGGATTTTATATCCATTTACCATGGAAGTTTAAGTATGTGGGAGTTTAGGATCAGGTTCAAGGACCTCCTACACTTTTTTCCAGATGTTTTCCCAAATTAGGAGTCTAGAGTGTGGCATCGAAAGGAGGATTTTCATATAGTGATCAGGTGTTCAGTCACTCCATTTAGGATCTCAATGTATCTAGAGGTGAGAAAAAGTATGTGGTTATTTATAATATTATTTTTTTGGTATTGATTCTAAAGAGAGTGGATAATAGGTTGCTTCAAGGAGAAGAGATTCAGGTAGTGGGTCGCGGGTGTTTATGCAGTGAGGGTTCTGTTTGGTGTGGAACTAGCCACGATAGTTTCTTTCCCAACCTTTAGTGATATGTGGTTTATGAGTTTCATTCAAGGGTTTTATATTTGTGTTCCATATATTTAAGAGATATGGGAACCACCAAGCTCAGAGTACGAATAATCTGGGAGGCCATTTTCAGATGGGCGGTCAGACCCCTTTTCAGCTACAATAGTTGTCTCTGAGATAGTTCCAGCAGCTGGGATCAAAAGTTGTTGTTTAGAAGATAATAGAAGGTATAGTTGGTATAGGTAATCCTCATTATGTTCCTTTTACATAGGGACCTAGGACATATCACAACCATGAAGGCTGACAGTAGAGAGGTAGAGGTGCTGGGTGTTTTTAAATGCACGCATTAGAGGCAGTAGTGCCAGTAGAGCTGAGAGTTATTTAATGTACGATAAGTTTATCATCTACCCTTGTGTGTGCTTGGTTTTATTAAATATCCTCACACTCTTTTTTTTTCTCCCTCTTTATTTTTTATGATAGGAATGGATGTGGAGATTATTCCAGTTCTCCTTATGTTATCTACATTGGTTGGAGGCCATACTTTTTTGTTTGACGTGTTCTGGGAATGGAGAATGCTAATGGGGGAGCACCATTCAATGAGGGAATTATTATTATTGTAGATATATTCATATGATTTTATCCTAGGTATGTATTGTCTATATTTTTTGTGTTAATTCATCAAATAATTTTTGATAAGATTCACATTTTCTGATGTGGAGGGATAATGAGAAAGGTTCATTGGTGGGTGAGGTTATCGGTTAGGTGGTAGGAAAGTGGAGCCTCTTTTGTTGTAGTTGTTAGATTTTTCAGTATAATATTAGTTTGGTGAGGCTCCTAGGATTTTTTAGGAGTTCCTAGATGTTTTCTCAGAGGTTGTTATGACACCACCTCCTCAACGCGACGATGAGTTCGGGATAGAGTTTTGGTTGGGTGTGTCTCCAATTTAGATGGATCCCTATTGAATGGTGCCTATAGAGTTGCATGAGTTGTGGTTATAAGTGGATTTTTTGATGTATATGGGTTTCATATGACCCATTGTGTCACCGTGGGGTGCTCTAGTGTTGTTCTCTAAGATGGATGATGGTTATCTAAGGTTTTGTATAGACTACCAGAGGTTGAATCAGGTAAAAGTTAAGAATCTTCACCCTCTTCTAAGGATCAATGAATTTTTAGACCAGTTGAGGGGATTTAGTTGGTTATTAAAGATTGATCTTCTATCTGGATATCACCAGCTGAGAATGAAATATGAGGATATTCAGAAGATTATATTCAGATGAAGGTATGAGCACTTCAAGTTTTTGGTCATGAAATTTCGTGTTACGAATGCCCCAATTGTGTTAATGGGAATTATGAACTCCGTGTTCCATGAGTTTATGGATTGGTTCATCATTGAATCCATCAATGATATCTTAGTATACTTTAAGTCATAGGAGGAGAACGTCAAGCATCTCAGAGTTATTTTTCAATTCCTTCGACACCACCATATTTATGAGAATTTTTCTAAGTGTGAGTTATAGATATGATAGTTATGTTTCCTTGGACATATGGTGTCTTAGTAGGGTGTGGTAGTGGAACCTTCCAAGGTCTAATTAGTTGTTTCATGAGAAGTACCCAAGAATGTGGTATAGGTTCACATTTTTCTTGGTCTCACAGGCTATTATTGAAGGTTTGTACATAGTTTCTATAGAGTTACAACCACATTGGAAGTGTTGACTAGAAAGGACTATGATTTTGTGTGAAAATACCAGTTATATGAAGTGTTCGGTTACCTAAAGGAGAAGTTGGTTAGTTCTCCAGTGATTCAGTTTCTCAAGTAGGGTGTGTTGTTTAAGGTTTTCCATGATGCATCTTGTCTGGGATTAGGAATCATGTTAATGAAGCATATAGAAGTGATCTATTATGAGTCTAGGTAGTTACATACCCATGATTTTATATATTCCACCCATGATCTGGAGTTTTTGTAAGTTGTGTTCATGCTAAATTTGTGGAATCATTACCTCATTGATGAGTTATTTTTGGTTTTCATGGACTATAGGATCCTGTGATATGTTTTCTCTCAACATGATCAGAATTTATTCCAGCATAGGTGGATGGAGTTTCTTGAGGATTATGATTTTTATTTCTATTACACCCTAGGGAAGGTTAATGTATTTTCTAATGAGTTGAGTTGGAATACCTGAGGGGATGTGTCTCAAAATTCTACTGATGTTTGGAAAAGAATGGAAGAGCTTGTAGTGATTCATCTTGACGTTGGAGAGAGAAATGGTCGAGGTTATCTTTATTAAATGACCATAGAGTTTTCTTTGATGTATTAGGTGGATGATTATCAGTGGGGAGACTCGAAGGTATGGGTTATGTGTGATCATGTTGTCCATGGTGACACTATTGAGGGATGGTTAGAGGATGGTCGAAACCAGGAGTTGTTCTAGGAAAGGGTGTTTTTTCCATAGCCAATGCATGAGGGAGTTCTCCTTGAGTTTCACATCTCACCTTTAGCAGTACATCCTAGTGTGAAAAATATGTACCATGGATAGAGGAGACAAGTTTAGTGGCTAGGGATGAAATGGTTAGTAGTAGAGTTTGTGGAAAGATGTTTGGTTTGTCAGCAGGTGAAAGAAGAGCACCATGTTCTGGGAGGTTTTTTGGAGTCCTTGAATGTTCTAAAGTGGAAATGGGAGGACATATCAATGAATTTTATCATAGGGTTTCCTTGAGCTCAGGGAATTTGTGATTTGGTTTGGGTGATAGTGTACTGGATGATGAAATTGGCTCACTTCATAGAGATCTATGAGTTGAGTGGAATGAATGTTTTGGCGAGGTGGTACATAGATGATATGGTCATATTCATGGGGTACTAAGGAAAATAATCTATGATCAAGGTCCTTACTTTATCTAATTATTCTGGTGGGAATTTCAGCATGATTTTGGCTCCCATTTGTTCCTTATCATTTCTTTCCACCCTTAGGTATATTGGAGGATGGAGTAAACCATCCAGACATTTGAGGATATGTTGTGGGAATACATCTTGGACATTGGTGGATCTTGGGTATGAAACATGCCTTTGTTTGAGGTTGTGTACAATAATATTTATCACTCATCTATTATTATGGTTCCATTTGAGCATTGTACTAGCGGCTATTCCATTCTCTATTGTGCATGATGGAGGTTGGAGAGTTAGAATTTCTTGGTCCTGATGTGGTGTAGAGCACAACCGAGAAGGTCTAGTTGGTTTGTGAGCCGATGAGGGTGGAATAGGACCATCATAAGGCCCATGTTGATCATAGGAAGATACACCTAGAGTTCAAGGTTAGAGACTGTGTATTCTTGAGAGTCTCCCCTCAGTGTGGGAAATGGAGGTTTGACAAGGGGATTAAGATATATCCTAGTTTTTTCAGGCCCTTTGAGGTATTGGGATGTGTTGGTGAGTTGGAGTATCAGTTGAAGTTTTCACTATAGTTGGAGAGGATCCAAAACACATTCCACCGACCCCAGCTTCATCAATATCTTCACAATGACAAGTTGGATATTGAGGACGATGAAACATTCATGGAGCGACCAGTAGAGATACAGGATCATCTAGAGAAGGTGTTGCATGGTTTGACCATTCTCTTGGTTAGTGTGTTATGAAGTAATGATGTCCTATAGGAGAGTACTTGGGAGTGAGATATTCAAATGTGAACCTAGTACCCGCAACAATTTTGAGTTTTTCTTTACTATTTTTCTCTAATGATGTGATGTTTGGATTTTACAATGTTATGAGAAGTGTTATTTTCCTTGAAGTGTAATGTATAATAAAACCCCTACATATGAAAAGGGTAGGACCTGATTCCTAAAAGAGACATATTAATTATGATGTGATTAAACCTGTGTGGGAGAGTCAATGTTGCCCAAAGAAGATATTATCTTGTTATGGAGGATGGAATTCCCATATTCAAATGTTCGGGGCAGTGTGGTTCATTGGTCACGATGGTTTTTCATGTGGTTGTGTGGTGTGTGGTGTCTTATGGATAGTATCATATATTGAGGAGATGTGGTTGTGTAGTGATGAGGTTGTGTGAGATGTTTTGTGGCTGGTTGGTTTGGCATGTTTGGCTGGTGGTAGTGTTGATGAATAATGAGATCCTTGATAGGTATCTTGCGGGGAGGTTTTTCATACCCCTTTTTTATTCTACGCTTGGTTTTGGACTCTTAAGAGAGAGAATCATTTTAGAGGTATCCTATGTAACATTTTGTGTCCTATCAGTCTGTTACATTTATAATTTTAGGTGTTGGAGGTGTTTTAGGGGAGGCTTGAGGAGGTTTTGTGGTGCTCGGAGGAGGCCTAAAGTGAGATCATAGGTATTGGATATTAAAATACTAGAGGCAGGATAAATACAAATCATGAAAATTTTACATGACATGAAAGTAATGTTCTTGGGTTGTGAAGTATGATTCATAGAGTGTTACAAAATAGATGATAAATTTGGGATTTAATGGTCGAGGAAACACATTTTTTGGTGGGGCTTGAAACCCAACTTTTACACAATGTGTAAAGGGTACATATAATGACCGAATCTTGATGTAAATTAAAATTAAATCACTTTTGTGGAATAATTAATACATTACACAAACAGACACAAAAAGACCATATTAGTTTAGTGCCTTTGGAAAGTTGGAACACATTATTCTAATTTGGTGAATGATCTTCAACATCTCTCATAAATATATTCCCCTTTAGTACCCCTAAATAAAATCTATCTGTATAACCAGGGGAAAAGAAAATATAAGAAAAAGGGTGATATCAGATTCCTAGTAAGGGTAAATAAGTGAGACATGTAAACATAATCATGGGGAAAAGGGTATGAGAACATGATCATAAAAATAAAAGATCATACCATGCGTGTCAATGATCATAAATAAGAATCATGGAATAAATATTGGAGGTTCATAAGACATGAATCATACAAAAATAAATAACAAAATCCATGAAATCATAACTTAGGAATAAGGCATGAAATTTGTGGCAGGCACATAAGCATATAAAAAAGACTTCCATAGTCTTCAAGGAATCGTTTTCAAGGTTATCTTAGTTGTATGGGTTCACTCCTCATGCCATCTTGGTCATCATGGTTCACTCCCATAACCATCTTAGTTGTCACGGTTTGCTCCCATAACCATCTTGGTAGTCATGGTTCACTCCCATAACCATCTTAGCAGATATGTTCCTTTATGTCTATCTCATGTGTAATGTCCTGGATTTTTCTATGTATTATTTTCAAATATTATATGGAATTAATTCAAGACCGGATGCTAAAACGATTCGCGATTATGAGGCCCGGTGTGAGAGAAATAAATTTTTGAATAATATTAAAATATTAAATAGCACACAAGTGCAGTTTTCCTAAAAAATTGAATAACTTCTAAACAGGTTCTTGGATCAGAAATATTAGGACACTGTTGTGTTCATATCAGTGAGTTTACCCTAGGCATGCCCTAATATTGGTTGACGCAAGTCATCTGTGAAAAGTAGTTTTCGACATTTTAATAAATAAAATAAAATAAGAATTTATTTTATTTTAATGTTTCACAGTGATGCAATGACATTTATTTTGAATTATCCTTTTAAGGATGGATCTAGGGTTAGGCTCATAACCTTCTAATTTCCTTAAGGCTCTGGAGAGAACCCTGGAGAACTCTCTCGATGAAAAATGATGACAGATCTTGGATCAGTGATCAAAAAACACTATTTTTGATAGATCTCACCAATGGAAACAACATGATGATTGATCATCTTCAGTTAATGATTCAACCCCAAGGTAGGATGTTTTTATTTGGAATTATTTCCCCATTCTTAGATTCAACGATGAACACAGACCAACCAACGAATTGGTTGATCTTTGGTTCGCTTATTCTTGCAGGATGGGCTATGATTGAGGGTTTTATCATGGTTTTGATTATTTAGAATTGATTATGTATTCTTGACCATTCTTATGGAATAGATCGAGGCCGGAATGAACAACGGTCGATGTTCGTTCCTTGGGTTATTCTTGTTCTTTTTCTCCCGTAATATTCACCATGTTCTTCATGGTTTATGAATGGTTGATCTTTATGCCTCCATTTAATAGAGAAGTGATATGTAATTGAAGATATAGTATCAGTAAGACCAAGTATAGGTGAGATGATGATGGATACGGATGGATCGGAGTAATTCGGGAGATATCATTCTTTAATCAATTTTCATTCAGGTCATTGAAATCAATTTTTGGAGCCTATTGAAAGCCTGAAACCCACCAATTCGATGCTTCAATGGTGATATAAACTTGTATATCTAGTTCTGAGGTGAATGGATCATTATATCAAACACAAAATGATCAGTCGAGGCAAGCGGAGGAAGAACGACGATTCTGGAAATTCATGATTAACACAGCGTGTAACCCGTTGGTTACATAGTTTGTGGACCCCACTCAGCATCGGTTAGGGTTTCAATATTTATTTAAATGCCACAAGGTGTGTGGCCTGATCACATGGCATGTAGGACCTTCCCAAAGACTCGGCGTGTATGTCAGGAGATTCACATACATGGGATGGAGTACACGGGTTGCCTACACGGCGTGTACCCCACTACACATCTTGGACCAGACCGGTTACATGGGTTATCCCATGTAATGGTACATGGGTAGGCGGACACAGGTTAACAACATGTACTAGAACATGACCAGAGTACATGGGTGGACGTCGTATGGAAGGAAATGGCATGTGATCCTTCTACACTGTGTGTACCCATCTTTTACATGACATGTTCTAAAAAACATAGGCTATTATACATGGGCAATACCCGGGGTAAAGGTACACGACATGTGACCCTACTACACATTGTATAACCCTTTCTAAATGGATTTAATATCTTATCCACTGTATCTTGGACAAGCTTTGTTAGGGTTCATGCCCTTGATTGTTTCCCTAAAGGTTGATCTGTATTGTTTCCAACTCATTAGAGTATGATCCCTTCAACAGGAATTTCTAGATAGAGTTGTTGGAATCCCCTCTGAGAGGTCTGGAGTAGGATCCTCTATTCATTCTTCATTCCCTAGGTATATTCCTTGTTATTTACATGATCGACTTCATCAGGCGTCGATCCTCTACTTAACAGGTTAATCCATATAGAGTTGTTGGGGTCACCCCATATCCCTAGTTGTGATCCTCATCTATGGTATCATATCTCTCTTTAGATCTATCATCATATCTCTCTCATGATGGTTCTCTATGAAAAATACTTCTCAGGCATACTTTATCAGTGCTATAATAATTAGGAGTGTGTTCTCCTAGATAAGTGTTTTGTGGAATCTTCGGACTAAATCTCTAGTGTGGGTATACAATAGTTGTGACTTACCTCTAGACAGTGTGTCTTGGTGTGAGTATATCTAGATGTTTTTTTTATATGTACTATAGATATATACTGTGTAGTGATGAGTGTATATTCCTTTGGGCATTGCTTTTTGGTTTCGAGGTGTCCTATTGAGTATTGTTATACTCACCCCTACATGGTCTTTTCTCGCATGTGTTGTGTCTTGTGTAGATGAGAGACCTTTTAAAGGAATAGGACTGGACATAGATTTGTGATTTCAGGCATGTTGAGGTGTTTTTATGACTCTTTTCAGTAGTACCAGTACCTATTTTGTTTATAGGTTGGAATTTTTAGTTTACATACTCTTTCCTTTGGTGGGTTTGTATTCTAGCCCATTTTACTTTACTTTACTTTACTTCCTGTCATACTCTATTGGTTGGGATAGAGGTATGCATGCATTTTTTTCTTAGTGGTTTTTACATTTCAGAATTTGCAGGATTGGAGATGTGTGAGTTCATACAAGTACATAGGCAATGCCTCCCATGAGAGTGATATGCCTACTAGGTTCTAGTCACCAGCCCCTAGTCTATTGGTGGTGGGCTTAGGAAGTCATGGCATGGGCCCCACTAAGAAGGGTCATGAAAGAGTGGTATTAGAGGTGGTAGTTTTTACCTTAGGACTATGCGTCTATGATATTGGTTTGGGTAATTAGTGTTAAGTGTTTCGAGCTTAGCTTTCAGGCCAAGGACTCCAGTGTGGGTGTGGTAAGTCGATGTATCCATACACCAATACTCTGATAACCTACTTTCGACTTGGTACATGAGAACACTAGTTGAAGGGAAAATAATGGTACATGCATCATATAGTAATGTTTGTGGTTTCTATGTCTTTCTTGATTCATCTCTCCAAATATAATCATTGATTGTGGTTGTTGGGAAAAAATCCCTCAAGGTATCATTGCATCATTTTTGGGTTTCTTGTGTTTGTTGACAATGCAGGTTTCCATGGTGAATTGTTGAGTTCCAGAGATATTGTTAACAATCCATGTTGACAAAGAACTATGAAAAAGGAACGAAATATCTAGAGGTGATACAAAAGAACAAATACAAGGTGGTGTCGTTTTCCAGTGTTTGCCAAATTTTTGGGGTCCAGAATTTGGAGTTTGGTGAGTATCGTGAAATATGGATTTCCTTGAAGATATAATTTAAATATGGAAAAGGCATGAGTTTTGTGAAGATAGGCTTCATGGATTGGATTTCATGAAGGCATGAAAAATGTTGATGGTGATTCTTCGCGATTACGACAAGCTTCGCGAACGGAAGGCACAAATTAATGGATGGAATGCTCCACGATTACGACAAGCTCTACAATCAGAAAATTGTTGTGGTACTTCATGATTTTGACAGAATTTTGGCAGAAATTTTGGATCTTTGCGATTTTAGATGATGTGGCCTTGACTTCGCGTGGAAGGTTCGAGGGTCGGTGGAATTTCCTATAAATAGGCCTCAACCCCCTCAAGAGGAGAAGAGTGTTTTCGAATCAAATATTTTGCTCTCAACTCGTGAAGGTGATTCGTGAAGGTAGTGTGCTTCGTGAAAGGGAGGGGCTTCGCGATGGCTATTCTAGCTCCGTGAAAGTTGTGTGCTCCACGTTAGCTCAGTGAGCTTCACGAGGGAAGTCACTCTATGAATAATTGAGCTCCGCGATGGCCTAAGATCTACGAAAGTGTGAGCTTCGTGAAAAGGTAGGGACTTCGTGAAGGCTTGTTTGAGCTTCACAAAATTGGGAGCCTCACGAAGTAGGGTGCTTTGCGAAGGTATTTCCAAAGAAATTTCCCAGTGTTCAGGGGAAAAAGGATATTCATCAGTGGATGAAATTTGGACTTCAATAGAGCATCTACATATAGTGGAGGATGCATTCATTAGTGGTAATGAATAGACCTGTAGGTCTATAAACTATGTGTGGATCTTCTGAGCTCACTTCAGTCGAGAGAGTAGTGAGTTATCAAATTATGAGTGGTTGTAAACTAGGAGGGATAGTGAGTTCGCTTCGAACTTGTAAATAGAAGTGCGCTTATAGTGTAATTGGTACATCGGCACACTATTGGTTTATGCTCCTTGGACGTAGCCCAGTGAGGGTGAACCACATAAAAATTATTGTGTGTTGTGCATGATTTAAGGATTATTCATACTTTGCAATGGGAAGGAGAGAGACAAGGGTTTTGTATAACAGAAAAACAAGATCAAAAGGGGCAGTTGTTTTAATCTATCATACCCTGATTCACCCCCTCCCCCCTCTCAGGGTATCTAGCCTTGTGTACCTGAAAATTGGTATCATAGGGAAAGGTTGATATCAGTATTTCTCTATCAAATGGAGGTCACCAATCACAAAGGGATTACGATATTCGATGGAAAAAATTTCTAGCTATAGAAGAATTGGATGAAACACTACTTATGATAATTAGGAATGGATGTGTTCACAACATCAATTCATGGCATAACAGCCGATATTAATAGTGGTTCATTATCAGAAGCTGAGCGTAGGGAATTGGATGCTGATGCCAAAGGAATTAATTCCTTAGGGGGAGCCCTATCCAATGCTATATATACAAAGGTGATGTCATGAAAAACATCAAATTCCATGAGGGAAAATCTATTGAATATATATGAAGGAGATATAAAGGTCGGAGAGGCAAAGCTGCAAGTGTTGTGGAACAAGTATGAAGATCTGAGAATGAACCCGAATGAGTCTGTTTATGCATTATTTGACAGGGTAAATGTTGTAGTGGAAGACATGAGTGGTCTTGGAGAAGTTATTAAAGACATAAATATTGTGAAACGTAACTTGAGGAAACTTCCACCTCGGTTCAATCCGAAAGTTTCAGTTTTGGAAGATAAAGACCCAAAAGAGCTGACATTGGATAACCTGCATAGAACCCTTGTTGCATATGAAATGAGAAATGATGATAATGATGTTGTGGAAAAGGGGAAATCCAAAGAGGTGGCATTCAAGGTCATGAAGAATCTCACCATTGAAGATTATTAGGAAGAAGAAGAGACAGATGAGGTGATGTCATTCCACTCCTCAAACCTTAAAAGTGGAAAAGGAAAGTTTAAAGGGAAGCTTCCACTTTCTTGTTTTCAATGTGGAAAGGTTGGAAATATTGCAGCAAGGTGCCCCAAAAATTTCTAAGAGGATGATGATTTCGATGAAATCAAAATTCCCAAGAAGAAGTCTCCAGCCTATGGGAAAGGCAAGAAACAGTTTAAGATAAATTTCATTAAGAAGAAGAACCTTCTTTCAAAAGAATATGATAGTTCAGATGAGTATGAGGTTGAGGAGGTTGAAGAGATAGAGAACTGCAGAGATCATGGGGAAAATGCTATGGTGGCAGTTGTCGGTAGTTATCAGAATAAGAATGAAACTAAATCTGATGAAGAAGAAGAATATGTTTAGGGAATATTTGATATGAAAGCTGAGTTAAAGGCTACTCTTGAGGAGATAGATGTTTGGAGAGACAAAACAAATAAAGCCAACAAAGTTTTTCGTGATTCCAAACTCTATATACAGTTTTAGGAAGAAGAGAAGTCTGAGTTTATGGAAGAAATTGAGAAACTCAATCCATCAACACCAGAGGACTCAGAATCAGTTAGTGAGTATAATAAAAAACGAAGAACAGAAAAGGGATATTGATAGCTTGAATAACATAAGGAAATATCAAATCAAGCGTATTGAATAACTTGAAGAATAAGTTTTCAGTTTGAGAAAACAATTTAAGGATCAAGAATAACTCTTGACTCCCGCTGAGACATCGGGAAAGTAGATCACTCAGAAAACCGAGAAGCTGAAAGTGGAGAATAGTGGTTCAGCAGAAAGGAAGCATCAATTATGTTCAAATGCTAAGGATGATGGGGGGCTTGATCGAAAACAAAAATCTGTGAAAATTTATGTCAAACTGCAAGCACCCATTCCAATATTAATGGTTGATTTGGCATAAAGCAGATTCAGAATATTCAGAGATCCCAAGGGGAAACTAGTATTGTAGAAGTGACACGAAGGAATGCACCTTATATTAGGTGCTATTGTTGTGGAAAGATGGGACATTCACAGTATGTGTGTTCCATAGCCAAGAGATACAAAGGGCATAAGAATATAGGTGGCATCCAAACAGAGATTGTTTCTCTAGAATATATTTTGAAGGACACTATTTTTTGTTTGGAGGATTTTGGCACATGGATAGGTATTGTACTTCTACCATACAGAGGAATGTGACAAAGGATAATCAAAATGTTCACAAGCATCAGATCAATGATCCAATAGGTGAGTTAATAATGCAAAATAGATTTGCAGCTTTGCAAGATGAAGCTGGTATATCATACTCTGAGAAAGATCAGAAGTCTCAATCCATTCCAAGTGTAAAGGAAAAAAATATGGACCAAGAAGAAAAAGGATGAGAAGGTAGTGGTGGCAGAAATTGCCCTTAAAGCATCAGATCACTCTGGTGTGTGGATCCTTGACAGTGGTTGCACATCTCACATGACAGGTAATAAGGATCTTGTTATAGGCATAAAATATGACAAAGAATGAGTTGTCAAGTTTGGAAACGATGAAGGATTGAAGATTATTGGCTTAGGAAAGTCCAATTATGGGGGAAAAGAGATGAGACATGCCAATGTCTTAGTAGTAGAAGGCCTCAGTCACAATTTTCTCAGCGTCAGTCAACTATGTGACTCAGGACATTCTATAAGGATTACTAAGAAGATGTGTATCGTCAAAGAAAGAGATGGGGTAGTGGTTCTATAGGGAAAAAGAACAAAGGAAAATCTCTACCTGGTAAGTGGAGAAGAAGATATGTGCTTTCTATCCAGAGAAGAAGAAAACAAGTTATGGCATAAACGACTCGGTCATCTATGTCAACCATTCCTGGAAGATATGGTAAAGTGTGATGGAGCAAGAGACCTCCCTAATCTATCACCTGATCATACTACCACGTGTGATTCATGCCAACAAGGGAATATCATCATAAAGACGTATAAGTAAAAGGAAAAAGAAGTCAACAAGAGTGCTCGAATTGGTGGATGTTGATGTTTGTGGGCCTATCACACCATGAGAAATTGAAGAAAAGAGGTATTACATTATTTTTATTGATGAATATAGTAGAATGGTGTGGGTATTTGTTATTTCCCATAAGTCCAATGTGTTCAGCTACTTAAAAAAGTACCAGAGAGAGTGCAAAAGGATGCTTGGACAGATAATTCTAAAGTTTTGTACTGATAATGGTACGGAATTCACAAACAGTCAGGTAGAAGACTATCTTGAGAAACACAGGATAAGGCATCAAGTTTCCTCAGTGAGAACTCCCCAACAGAATGGAGTGGTTGAAAGGAGAAATTGGATCATCAACAACATGGAAAAAATGATACTCATAGAAAAAGACCTACCAGAGAAATTTTGGAAGGAGGTAGTATTGACATCGGTCTACATTTCTATTAGGGATCTGTTTTTTCCTAAGGAAAGACTATGTATGAGATGTGGTATGGAAAGAAGACAACAGTGAAATACTTTTTAATATTTGGAAGTAAGTGCTTTATCCTCAACAAGGAGAAACATAGGAAATTTGAGTCGCATGGAGGTGAGGGGATATTCCTTGGATACTCAAGAAAAAGAAAAGCATACAAATGCTTTAACAAAAGGCTGGGAAAAGTAGTTGAGAGCAATGATGTCACTGTTGTAGAGAATGAAGATAGTATTCAACAGAACAGTAAACAATTTCCTGATGAAAGTGATGCGGAGGAAAGTAACGCAGGAGGAGCAAAAGTGGCTGATGCTGATTCAGAAGAAGATACTAATGATGAGCATGAAGAAGAAAAATATGTATCTACATAGAATCCAAGGAGTCGAGCTGAAATTTACATGAAAAATATCATTGGTGATCAATCAACTCCAGTTCAGACAAGAAGAATGAATTCACTACAACATAAATCTTTCTTATCTCAGGTAGAGCCTAAATGCTTTGTTGATGCAACTAAAGATGAAAACTGGGTTTAGGCCATGAATGAAGAGCTAGATCAGATTGAGAAGAATCAGAAGTGGGAGATTGCTTCGAGGCCAGCAAATAAGAATTTCATCGGGACTAAATGGGTCTATCGCAACAAGATGAATGAAGATGGCATAGTGATTAGGAACAAATCATGAATAGTATGCAAAGGATACTCCCAAATAGAAGTAATAGATGTTGATGAGACATTTTCACTAGTAGGGAGACTAGAGACAATTAGATTATTCCTAGCCATTATGGTGCAACAGAAGTTCAAAGTTTTCCAGATGGAAATCAAAACTGCATTTTTGAATGGTGTTCTGGAGGAAGAGGTGTATATTGATAAACCAGATGGTTTTCTCATTCATGAGGATGAGAACAAGGTTTGTAGACTGAAGAAGGCATTGTATGGGCTGAAACAAGCACCAAGAGCATGGTACTCAAGGATTGATCAGTACTTGAATAAGCTTGGTTTATGGCATGGGGGGTTGATTACAATCTCTATTTCAACAACAATAGTAATCAAAGGATGATGGTCCTGGTTTATGTTGACGACATAATATTTGTAAGATCAGATGAAGCTCAGTGTAGACATTTCTCCAAATTCATGAATAGTGAGTTCTAAATGTCATTGATTGGAGAGATAACATTTTTACTTAGCCTATAGGTGACACAAGGAAGGAATGGAACATTCATTTCTCAATTCAAATACACCAAGGGGGTTTTGAGAAGATTTGGAATGAAAAATTCCAAGGAAATGAAGACTTTGGTTGCTACCTGGATGAAACTGTCCAAAGATGACGATGGCAAGGTAGTTAATATCACAGAATATCGGAAAATCATTAGAAGTTTTCTATACTTGACTACAAAATGCCCTGACATTGTATTCACCACCTTCCATGTCACGAGATATCAGATTAATCCCAAGGAAAGACATATGCTTGTATTGAAAATAATACTTTGTTATATCAATGGCACGGTGGATTTCAGCTTGATATATAGTGCAAAATCTCAATCAGAATTACTGGGATATACTGATGCAGATTAGTCCAGTTTAGCGAATGACAGGAAATCAATGTCAGGAGGTTCTTTCTATCTTGGTGTATTGTGTGTTTATTTTCTAAGAAAGAAGCAAGATTGTATTTCATTGAGCATCGTAGAAGCTGAATATATTTCCGCCACTCAATATTGCACACAGTTATTGTGGATGTAGCAGCAGCTTGATGATATGTGTGTTGAAGTGAAGTCTCCGATTGGAATCTAGTGCGATAAATCAAGTTCTATAAATCTCAGCAAAAATCCTGTCCATCACTCAAGGACCAATCACATTGAGATAAAGTATCATTTTATCAAGGAGAAGGTTGAGCTGGGAATTGTGAAGTTGGAGTATGTGCCTACAGAGCTCCAGGTTGTAGACATTCTGACAAAGGCCTTTCCCAAGGAAGCTTTTGAGATGCATCGACTAACTCTGGGAGTTCAGTCAACTCCCCACACTTGAACAAGTGTGGTTGTGGAATCCCTACCCCTCTCTTCAAGGCATGGTGTGTTTTTCTCTATTATTCTCATATGTATTATTTCCAATGTCTCTGACTATAGAGGAGTTCCCTTTTGGGTTCGTTGAAAAAGGGGGAGAAATAGTGCCTCCTCAAGGGGGAGAAATTGTGGCTAATGAAGGGAGAAAATGTCTTTGTCAAAGACACGGGGAGAAGCTGACAGGTGGAGCAGCGAGATTGGGGGGAGCAATGAGATAGGGGAGAGTTTTTAAATATTATGATTCTAGAAGTGATCGATCAAATAATAGATATCACAATAGCTTAGGATCATGATAAAAGCAGAACAGTGATGTTGGAATGGTGTGAGAAGGTTTCCAGCTATTACCAATTGGTATCAGTGTGGTTCAATAGTTGGAATCAGTTTGGAAATTGGTATTGGTTGGGTGTCAATAGTTGGTGGTAGAAATGAAGTGATTTATTGATGATATTTTCATTTAATCTTGTTTCTCATGACGAGCATTGCCCATGTGGGATTAAAGTATGTGGTGAGTGAATCTTTGGTTGCTATCTAACTCTCAAGAGGCGAAGGATGGTTGATGATGGAAGGAGCTTCAGAGAGGTATCAAAATGTAGAGAATCATTATGATAAGAGTTTTCAACAAACCCAAAGGGGAAGATTTTTGGGGAAAATTCCCTCAAGGTATCATTGCATCATTTTTGGGTTGCTTGTGTTTGTTGACAATGCAGTTTTCCATGGTGAATTGTCAAGATCCAGATATGTTGTTAACAATCCATGTTGACAAAGAACCATGAAAAAGGAATGGAAGGTCTAGAGGTGATACAAAATAATAGATATAAGGTGGTTCCATTTTCCATTGTTTGCCAAATTTTTGGGGTCCAAAATTTGGAGTTTAGTGAGCATCGTGAAATATGGATTTCCTTAAAGATCTAATTTAAATATGGCAAAGGCATGAGTTTTGTGATGATAGGATTCATGGATTGGATTTTGAAAAGACATGAAAAATGTTTAAGGTGATTCTTCATGATTACGACAATCTTCACGAATGGAAGGTTCAAAGTAATTGACGGAATGCTCCGCGATTACAGTGAGCTCTGCAATCGGAAAATTGTCGTGGTGCTTCGCGATTTTGACAGAATTTTGGTGGAAATTTCGGAGCTTCGCGATTTGAGATGACGTGGCATTGACTTCATGTGGAAGGTTCGAGGGTCAGTGAAATCGCCTATAAATAGGCCTCAACCCCCTCGAGAGGAGAAGATATTTTTCGAAGAAAATATTTTTCTCTCGACTCGTGAAGGCAATGTGCTTCGCAAAAGGAAGGGGCTTCACGGAGGCTATTCTAGCTCCGCGAAAGTTTCATGACCCATGTTATATCATTGAGCTTCATGAGGGAAGTCACTCTACAAAGACTTGAGCTCTGCGATGGCCTAAGCTCTACGAAAGTGTGAGCTTCTCGAAAAGGCAGGGACTTCGTGAAGGCTTATTTGAGATTCGCGAAATTGGGAGCCTCGTGAAGTAGGGTTCTTTGCGAAGGTATTTCCAAAGGAATTGACCAGTGTTCTAGGGAAAAGGGATATTCATTAGTGGATGAAATTTGGACTTCAATAGAGCATCTACATATAGTGGAGGATGCATTCATTAGTGGTAATGAAGAGATCTACAGGTCTATAAACTGTTTGTGCATCTTCTGAAGAAGCAGTGAGCTCAATTAAGTCGAGAGAGTAGTGAGTTCCCAAATTGTGAGTGGTTGTAAACCAGAAGGGACAGTGATTCTGCTTCAAACTTGTAAATAGTAGTGCGCTTATAGTGGAATTGGTACATCAGCACACTTCTGGTGTATGCTCCTTGGACGCAGCCCAATGAGTTTTAACCAAGTAAAAATTGATGTGTCATGTGCATGCTTTAAGTTTTATTCATACTTTTCAATGGGAAGGAGAGATAAGAGGTTTTTGTCTAACAGAAAAACAAGATCAAAAGGGGCAGTTGTTTTAATCTTTCATACCCTGATTCACCCCCCCCCCACCCTCAGGGTATCTAGCCTTGTGGACCTAACAGTGGTACATCTTGTTTTCTTACAGGATTCCCCTGAGATGCATACTAGACAAGATTTAGTAGCTTGATCACAAGGATGACCCCCTCAGTGATGAGGCTTCGATATAGGGACCAGTTCCCCAGGTATTTCCTCCAAGTGGTGTACCAGCTATACCACCACCTATGGAGCTGCACGTGGTACCTTCAATACCAGCAGATGAGAATCATAGGATGAGCGTGCTCCACGAGTTTTAGAGATAGAGACCCCTAAGGTTCCGAGGTGATCCTGTCCCTCAGGAGGCTGAGGACTGTCTTGAGGTAGTGACAGGAGTTTTTATCTAGTCAGGACACCAGCAGACCAGATGGTTATCCTAGCAGTGAGCCTTCTACATGGATCAATAGGGTGATGGTGGAGTTTTTCTATCCAGACTCACGATTAGGTGACTCTTTCGTGGAATGAGTTTGAGAATCTCTTTAGATAGTAGTTCTCACTAGGTAAGTTGATATCTATACGTATATAAGTTCATCTTCAGCTCCAATAGGGTAGCATGACCGTGGTTGATTATTCATAGAGTTTCACCAACCTTTCCAAGTACTCGATGGATATGGTCAGGGATTAGTACTTCCGGGATTAGAACTTCAAGAGAGGTTTGTGTAGATACATCTGATCCAGTGTTATACCTTTATGCATTTTGACTTATTTTGGAGTGCTTAAGTGAGATTTGGTGGTCTAAAGCTTCTTGGATAAGCAGGTACAAACGATGATAGTCAGCAGACAAGCAGGTGTAGAGACCTCAACAACAGGGAGCTGATGTCAGTCTCAGGGATTCAGATGTGGGAGATGTTTTAGGAGGAGGTCCTTGGATAGAGAAACTATAGTAAAGGTTTCATAGGATGGATCCAGTCATCCTAGATAGAGGCGGTGATATTGGTGTGATGGAATGGGATATATTACTAGAGATTCTCCAACCTACTGTATTGATGATAGGGAAACAGTGGATGGACCACTGAGGCAGAGACAATGATAATATCAGGCTGATCTATAGGGTGGAAGATGTGGTATAAGATATGGTAGAGAAGTGGAAGGTGGTCGACAATTGTCCTTATTACCACCACCACCCCTAGGAGGTCTGCACTAGGCTTAGGAAGCTAAAGGACAAGGGTGAGGACAACTGCATGTGGTCGAGACATATAACCTTGGGGCTCTAGAAATGATCCGAAGTACGATCTGTGTATTTTATATTTTTTCTACAATACTGATAGAAACAAGTGCTAGTCCTTACTTTATCACCACATATCTTGTTCAAGACCTAGAGATTCTGGTTGAACTATTTATTTGACCCTTATGCTTAGAGATACCCACTAAAGAAGACTTAGTGATCACACATATATGACGATAGTGTAACCAAAACCTTGGAGGTGAGAGTTTTGGTTGGAACCTCTTAGTGGAAGCATTGAGGCCTTACGATGCCATTCTTGGTATGGATTGGTTATCCACAATTCATGCCCAGATTGACTATTTTTGGTGAAGGGTGTGTTGTGTTCACAGTGATGGAATGAGGTTTTCATTTGTTGGTGAAAGGGAAACCTAGGAAGAACAGGATAGACTCATGCATAGGAGGGTGTAGCTCATTAATCATGAGTTGGATATCCTGAACCTCAGAGAAGCATACGTTATGAGTTTTTAGTTCCCAGGAGTAGTGGCGGAGTACGAGGAATTCTTTTCTAAATATTTCCAGGTTTCTATCCTCATCAGGAGATAGAATTCTGCATCAACTTACACCTTGGGATGGCACTGATATCAGCACCATCATATCAGATGGCTCCCATAGATATTTGTGATATGAGGGTGCAGTTTCATGACTTTCAAAGGAAGGGATTCATGAGACCCGGTGTTTCACCCTGGGCAATCCTAGTTTTGTTTGCCAAAAAGGAAAATGAGAGCTTGAGGTTGTGTGTGGACTACCAACACTTGAACCATGTGACTATGAAGAATAGGTATCCACTACCAAGGATCGATGAACTCTTCTATTAGTTGAGAGAGAAAATGATGGTTCTTGAAGGTTGACCTTCAAGTAGGCTATCACCAGTTGCGAGTATGTGAGGATGATATACCAAAGATGGATTTCATATACCACTACGATCACTATGAGTACTTGGTAATGCCCTTTGTCATGACGAATGTCCACATAGTTTCCATGGGACTCATGAATCAGATCTTTCAGCCTTACTTATATTGGTTTATGGTAGTCTTCAATGATGATATCCTTGTGTACTCGGCGTCTGAGGATGAGCACGCGAAACACATGAGGATGGTTTTAGATGTACTTTGAGAGAACCAGATTTATGAAAAACTCTCAAAGTTCTAGTTTTAGATTTAGGTAGTTCACATTATGGGACATGTTATCTCAGTGGATGGAGTGTCATTGGACCCAGCCAAGGTGGATTCAGTGTTATCATGGGTACCACCTAGGAGTGTGACGGAGGTGCGAAGATTTCTAGGGATATAAGGATATTACCATAGATTCATACCTAATTTATCCATGATATCAACACCCATGAAAACTTTGAATCGAAAGGGGAAGACTTTAATATGGACCGAGAAGTACCATCGTGATTTTCAGTAGTTGAGGTAGATTTTAAAGAGTGATCTGATCTTGATATTGTCGGAGGAGGGTGTCGAGTACATAATGTTCTACGATGCGTCGAGGATCAGAATTGGTTGTATCCTGAGGCAGAGGCAAGTGGTGATTATCTATGGTTCACGATATTTGAGTTCAAATGATCAGAACTATGTGACCCATGATCTTTAGTTAGCAACGGTATTATTTTCATTGAATATGTGGTGACACTACCTGATGGGTGAGCAGTTTACGATCTACTAAGTCTCAAGTATAACTTCTCTCATAAGGATATGAACTTGAGATATAGTATGTGTCTAGAGTTCCTCCAGTACTATGATTTTGAGATTATCTATACTCTTGGGAACAGGAACATGGTGGAAGATTCTATCATTATAAGATCTAGTTCACAGTTGTTGAATGAGGCATCAGATCATTTGGCCTCATTATAGTTATCCTTTATGGATGGAGATGGAGAAGCTTACCTCTAGTCGATGGTTTTCACCCCTTCACTCTTATAACAATTCAGGGAGACACATCTTGGGGATACTAACTGTAAGAACCTATGTGCTCATATGTCCGCAGGACTTGCACCTGATGAATATTCGAAAGGTGGAGAGAACATTGTCCTTTTTAGAGGAAGCATAGTTATACTAGTGGTGTTGTAGAAGGGGGTTCTATGGGAGTTTAATATGTACCATTTTTTGATATATCCTGGAGTGGAAAAGATGTACCAGAACCTCTGATGTTAGTTTTGGTGGATAGGGATGAAGAAGGCAGATACATAGTTCATTTCTTGATGCCTTACATGCTAGTAGGTGAAAGCTGAGCACCAGGTTCCAACAGGTTTAGCTCAACCCCTTGAGGTGTTGGAATGGAAGTGGGATGGGATATTGATAGAATTTATGATGGGTTTACCACGTACGTACAGGGGACGCGATGTCATCTGGGTGATTATTGACTGACTCACCAAGTTATCCCACTTCCTAGATATTTGATAGTAGAGTTCAGTAGAGATCTTGGGATGCCTCTACATTCAAGAGATAGTTCAGCTCCATGGAGTTCCATAGATGATAGTTTCTGATCATGATTCTCGTTTTATTTTCAGATTATGGAAGGGATTACAGTATGTGTTTAGGACTCAATTATGCTTGAGCATGTCATTCCACCCCCAAATAGATGGCCAGATGGAGTGCACCATTCATGTTCTAGAGGACATGATGTGAGATTTCATGTTGGACTTCAGCCATAGTTGGGAGGATAGCCTAACCCTAGTGGAGTTTGCGCAAAACAACAGCTACCATTCCACCATTGGTATGGATCCATTTTAGGCTTTGTAAGAGAAACCCTGTCGATCACCACTTTGTCGGACTAACCTAGGAGATTCAGCACTCATGGGCCCGGAGTTGGTGTGAGCTACTACCGAGAAGGTGTAGATCATCCAGGAGTGGATGAAGACTACAAAGAGCCATTATATATCTTATGCTTACAGGTGACGGAGGCCTTTGGAGTTCAAGAAAGGAGACCATGTGTTCCTTCAAGTTTCACCTTAATAGGGATTTTAGAGATTTCGCTAAGGTGTAAAGTTATCTCCAAGGTTTATCGGCCCTTTTCAGATACTATGTAGAGTTGGTGAGGTGGCATAACTCTTAGATCTACTCCCGCAATTGGACCGGGTACACGATGTCTTCCACATGCTGTAGTTGAATAGGTACGTGCATGACCCATCACACATCATCGACTTGGGAAAGATGGACCTTGATGACGGAGCAACTTTTGTTGAGTACCCAGTAGAGATTGAGGATTGGCATGAGAGGATCCTACATGGGTGAGTGATTCCCTTGGTTCATGTATGGTGGAATCACAAGAATCTCAAAGATAGAACATGAGAGTGGGATGCTTAGATTCATGCATAATACCCACATCTTTTTGTATAGCCTTTGTTTTTGGATTTTTGGGGACATAAAACCCCAATGTTGGGAGAATGCAATGTCCTGTATTTTTTCATGTATTATTTTTAATTATTATATGGAATTAATTTGAGACCAGGCACTGAGATGAAATGTAATTCTGAGGCCCGGTGTGCCCATAATAAATGTTTGAATAATATTAAAAAATTAAATAGCGCACACACATAGTTATCCTAAAAAAAGTAGAATAGTTTCTAAATGAGGGCCCGAATTAGAAATCTGAGGGCACCTTTGTGTTTAGAGAAGTGATTTTACCCTAGGTGTGGCCTAACATTAGCTGGCATGGGTCATCTGTGAAATGTAAATTTTAGTATTTTAATAAATAAAATGAAATAAGAAATTTTTTTTAATGTTTCACAGCAATGCAGCGATGTTTATTTTAAATAATCCATTTAAGAAGGGATCCAGGTTAGGCTCATAACCCTATAATTTCTTGGAGGCTCTAGAGGGAACCTTGGAGAACTCTCTCAATGTAAAATGATGACATAGCTTGGATCGTAGATCAATAGATGCTATTTTTGACAAATATCACCAACGATGGTGATGCGATGATCGATCCTATTCAATGAATGATCTAACCCCAAGGTAAGATGTCGTTATTTGGAATTCTTTCCCCATTCTTAGATTCAATGATAAATGCGGACCAACCAATTAATAGGTTGATCTACAGTTCACTCGTTCTTGGGGGATGGGCTATGATTGTGGGGTTTTATCGAGGTTTTTATTATTGAGAATTGAATTTTTATTCTTGATCATTATTATGGAATGGATCAATACCATAATGAACAATGGACAAGGTTCGTTCCTTTGGTTTTTCTTGTTCTCTTTCACCCTTGATATTCTTCACGTTTTTTAGGTTCTTCATGGTTTATGAACAGTTGATCGTTGCACTTCCTTTTAACGGAACAATGATCCTAAATTGAAGATAAAAAATTGGGATGACCTATAGGAGGTTCAAAGACGATGGTGACAGATGTATCATAGTGATTTAGGATATATCATTCTTCGAGCAATTTTTGTACGGGTGACCAGAATCAGTTTTCAGAGATGATTGAAAGCTTGAAACCCACCGATTCAGTTTTGTAGTGGAGAGAAAACCTTGGATATCTAGTTTTTAGGAAAACATAGCATTATATCAAACACTAGAGGATCAACTGAGGTGCGTGGAGGAAGAACGATGGTTATATAAATTCGGGATCAACACAGCGTGTCACTTGGGGTTACATGGAGTGTGGACCCCACTTAGTAGCAACTAGGGTTTTTGGAGTTTGTTAAACACCACATGGTGTTTAACCCTATCACATGGAATGTGGTCCCTTACCAGAGGCTTGGCGTGTATCTCAGGAGATACACATACACGGGGTGGATTACACGGGTTGTCTACACGACATATACCCCACCACATGACTTGGCCCAAACTGGTTACATGGGTTATCCCGTGTACTGGTACACGGGTAGGCATACACTGGTTGACACCATGTACTGGCACATAACTAGAGTACATGGGTGGACCCGGGGTGGAAGTACATGGTGTGCTACCCTTCTATATGGCATGTACCCATCTTCTACATGACATGTTCTAAATAAAAAAAAGGTTTTTGTACGCAAGAAGTACCTGGGGTCAAGGGAAATGGTGTTTGACCATACTACAAACCATGTACCCATTTCTACATGGCTTGAATCTCTTATCTATCGTATCTTGGATAAGCTTAATTAGGGTTTGTACCCTTGATTGTTTCCCTGAAGGTTGATCCACATTATTTCCTACTCATCAGAATTTGATCCCTTCAGTAAGACTTTTTGGATAGAATTGTTGGAATCCCCTATGAGAGGCCTGGAGTAGGATCCTCTATTCATTCTCTATGCCCTAGGTATATTCCTTGGTATTGACGTGACCAATTTCACTGGGCGTCAATTCTCTACTTAACAGTTTAATCTAGATGGAATTGTTGGTATCACCCCATAGCCCCCTGGCTGTGATCCTCATATGTGGTATCATATCTCTCTTCAGATCTATGAGCATATCTCTCTCATGAAAGTTCCCAAAGAAAAAATACTTCTTAGGTAGAAATCATTAGTTTTATTAGACTCAGTAATGTGTTCTCCTAAATGATTTCTTTGTTGAATCTTCAAACTAAAGCTCTAGTGTGGGTATGCAGTAGTTGTGACCTACCTCTAGACTGTGTGTCTTGGTTTGAGTACATCAGAATGTTCTTGTTATATATATTATAGACATATACTATGTATAGATGACTTTATATTCCTTTGTGTATTTCTTTGTGGTTTTGGGTTGTCCTACTGAGTATTGTTATACTCACACCTATAAGGGCTTTTTTCCACACGTGTCGTGTCTTGTGCAGACGAGTGACCTTTTGATAGACCAAGACCAGATAGAGCTTTATGAGTCTAGTTAGGCCAAGGTCTTCCTATATATTTGACCAGAAGTCCCAGTACCTATTTTTTTATAGGTTGTAATTTTTAGTTTATAGACTTTTTCTTTTGGTGGGATTGTATTCTAGCCCAGTTTACTTTACTGCACTTTATTTTGTGTTGTACTCTATGGGTTGGGATAGTGGTATTCATGAATTTTTTTCTTAGTGGTTTTTATATTTCATCATTTATGGGATTGGATATGTGTGTGTTCATATAGGTACATAATAAATACCTCCCATGTTAGTGATATGCCTACTCAGTGCTAGTCACTAGCCCCTAGCCTATTAGAGGTGGGCTTGGTGAGTTGTGGTACGTCCCCCATTGGGACGGGTCATGAAATCATGAGAAATAAATATTTACCCAATGCATTAGAGGGAGATATAGGTCCCACCCATATCATAATGAAATCATACATATGTTTTCCAGAAGAACATAAATCATTTATTATATCAAAATCCATGGAATGAAATGGGTTTCATAAACATCATTCAATCATAACATAACCTATGTAAATGAAATGGGTTTCATAAATATCATTCCATTATAAACATAAACCATTAATAGAAAGGGTAACATTGAAGCATATCCCTATATAAACATAAGTAAAATAAAATTATGTTATCTTAAATAGAAAATAATTTTGAGAGATCACTTGAAAACAATTCTTGATGAAAATATCCTTTCTTCTTTGAAATCATTTTCTTTTCTTAAAATACCTTGAAATTTTATAGGAAAAAAATTTATTTGAAAATAACCTTATAATATTGTAAGGGAATATTCAAGGAAATAAGGCTTCATGTAAGTGTAAAATATATTCATTCTGTAGAAGTTAAAAAAATATTATTCTCATACTTTTTTCAGAAAAGTAAAAAAGTACCTCATTAGGAAAATGACAAAAGATTCCTTTCAAACTGTTTAATAAAAAGTCATACATGGGTAAAAATGACTTAAATTGTTTAATAATAGTAAAAATATTTTGGAATACATTTTTCAGAAACATGGACATGGAAGATAAATATTTCCCAACATATACTTACATATAAACAATCTTGATAATAATGAGATTGTAGAATTAACCCTTACCTAAGGCCCAATTCCATAAGTACATGTCTGAAACTCCTATATAGTGGTTTTAAATAAATTATTAACTTATAAAATAATCATAATATTTTTTTTTAAATCATATATAATTCATTTATGACTTTATATTACCTGTTTATTAGCAATTTCAAGTTAAAGAAACATTTTAGGTAATAACCACTTTGTTTATCATACGTGTTTTGACTTGTTATTCTTGATCCTATTACTTAGATCATGATTTACTTAATTAAGTAATGTTACAAATTATTTATATATCATATATATTTAGTATATAAATATATATAAAATATAGATATATGAAATGAAATACATCATTCATAGAGACGGTATGTAGTATGTATGCATGAACGTTGTTTCTGTTTTCTTATCATACTGAATGGAAGATGGTAAATGAAATATATGTATATATATTATTAAATTAGAATTATTATGTATTATATTTCATATTTATTCATTATATACATTTTTTATAATCATTATTGAAATGATTAATCTGGAAGATGAATCTCATCGCGTCGTGGAGACGGTAGGTCGTACGTACACAAGAGCGACAATATCATTCCCTTAATTGTGAAAAGGAAATGGATAGGATGGTGTTTATTTTGTTCCAAAATCAATATCATTTTATAATAATCATATATAATTATTATTTATATCATTATACTCATTCAACTGAAGTGGTGATAAAAAATAGATTACACCACGACATGGACACGGTAAGCCGTACGCACGCACGTGTAGTACTTTCATTTTTCATAGGATGAATAAAAGGTGGAATATAGTTATTATATAATCATAATAACATATCATAATATAGGTTATATTGGATTTATTACTTTAAAATGGAATCAACACATGAAGAGTAAGTATAATAAGAAACAATTTTGAAAGAGTCGGTAAGGAGATTACCTCTTCTTCGACGATGTCATGCTAGATCACCTCTTAGGGACATTAGAGTTGCTATTTTGAGAATAACAACACATCTATAATGTTACTAGGGAAGTTTATAAGGTAAATTGGTAGTGTATGGTCAATATTTAAGGCTCAAAGTGGTGTGAGGAAGTGAGGGAGAAGGTTCCCTTTTATAATTAAGGTGAGAGGAACTTTTGGAAATCCTCGAAATATTAAAATATAATAAGGCTATTTTAGAGCCAAAAGCTTAAAAATGATTTATAAATGAATGGTTTCTGATATTGTAAACCATATACTATCACCCTTTTAATTATTTATCATTTTTTATTTTTAATAATTTAATAAAATATTAATTCAATAAAATATCATTACTTTCAAATTTGATACTATTAATTTAATTTTCTTTAAATACATCAAGACAAAGTGGGAATTATATTAGAATGGTTTAAAAAAATTAATATATCTTATAGATCTATAAAATTATTTATAAATTTTAATTCATAAAAAATATATCAAAATTAATATTATTAAAATCAATTATTTAATTTTTCTATTAATTAAATAAATATTGTTTTAACATTGAAGAAGCATATAAGGTAATTATATAATTTCTAAAAAATAAAAATAAAATTATATAATGAAATTAATTTCATTATGATCAAAATATACATTTATATTCGTTCATAGATTTATTTTTTCCCTATGTAGACACATAAAAGATATTAAATATAAGAGAGTCATATTTTGTAACTATCCTTGACATTAAATAATATAAAAGTTATTTCCATGGACTAGTGTTCATTAAAAAACTAAAAATATATATTAATGTGATAATGTTATAATAATATTCATGCAATAATTTTTAGATAAGTTTTGGTTTTATTTTAAACCTTATCATTTTGATTTACCCTTAATTAATCTATTGTAATTTTAATTGTGGTGACAACATTTTAAATATTAAGACTTTATAAAATATTACTTATATGGGGTCAATTGTCCATAAATGGACACTTTATGGCATTTTATACCTTATAAAAATATATTTGTATTTTTTAAGTATTTTTATGATTTTAATTAATTTAATAAAATATTATTTTTATAAAATATCATTAGTGTCAATTTTAACACTATTCACAACTTTGTCTTTAAATAAAATCCAAAAGCCAAGATAATTTCAAAACAAACCATTTAAGACACTACTAGCATGTCATAGTCACCTATAAAATTCATGTAGAACCTTAATTAATTAAAATTATATTTATTTTAATATTTTTAATATCATTTATTTGATCTTTTTGTTAATTAAACATTTATTATATCATCATTATGTCACCATTTAAGTTAATTATTTTATCACTAAAATTTATAAATAAATTATCATGATTCAGATAAAAATTTTAGATTTAAAATTACTATTTATAGTTTAATTTATCTTATGTACAACCCTATATTAAAAATGTTATAGTTATTAAAAATATGAGTATGGAATTTTTAACTTATCTTTAAATAAAATATAATAAATTTTATATTCTTACCCAAGTGGATTAAAAGGTTATAATTTATGCCTAAGGTTTACTTTAGTCTAAACCCACTTATCCAATGAAATTAGGACAAGTGTTGGGGTAATTTTATAATATTATAATATTATTTTTACCTTTAATTATCCAATTTACCCTTAACCGTGGTAAATAAGAATTTACAAAATTTTCTATTCATAATTTTAAAATTATTTTTTTTTATCCTATTAGACTCTAAATATCATATTTATTACAATAATGTATCTCTATTTTTCAAAATTTAATTCACATAAGCGACAATATTAAGTTTAATGCTAATCTCACAGATGTGGAGAGAAGGTGGGTAAAATGAATGTTCAAAAGATCAATAAGTTTTTATATCTAATTTAAATATAAAAATGATTATAATGGCCTAGTAATCGATATGCATCAGTTAACTCAACCCAACCTGAGGGAACATAAATGAGAGAGAAGCTCCATCTTGAAACCATCCTTGGCAATACCTGACTAGTCAGCTCGACGTCCTTGGCATGTCAACAAAATGACACATGCCATGAGGACTCCTAGAAAACACCCAGATATACTCAGCTCCATCACTAAGTCTCATTGTACCAACCATAGACTATCTATGGTAAATGAACCGAGGTTCTAATGCAACACTCACAATGGTCTGATGAGGTACCGACCTCATAGACAACAACAAAATTCAAGCCATCCCCGATAACTCGCAAAACGAAAGGGGGAAAGCACCGATGACTCAAAGTCGATGAGCCAAAATTAACATAGCAGATAGAACTCAACCGAGAGATTCCATTTGATTAGTAAAACATAAAAATGGAACAACTGAGCCAATTCTCATGATACCTATCCGCAAGAGCACGCCCAATAGACAACATCACAGAAGAAGTCACTTGATGACTAAACTACCTCCAACTCCTCAAGCAGGGGATCCCACCCAAGGTCTACTGGGGGACACTAAAACCCTAACAAGAACACCAAACACAGAAAAGGGGTATCATGCAATAACCCAAATCTGGAACAACTCATCTCGCATAGGATCAGTACCTGTGAAGAGTTGGTCACGCTGATTCTGAAAACTCCATTGAGGAAAACCCAATGATAGATCACTGAAGGAAGAAACACATCTCGATAAATAAATAGGGAGTTTGTTCCTAGGGCTCACTGGGGGTTCCATACCCTATTGGAACATCCTGGGTATAGGATCAACGCCCGGGTAAATATTGGTCACGTCGACACCAAAAACCCTATCATGGGAACATGAAGGGACATAAGGATTGTTTTGGGCCTCTCAGGGTGACACATGCTCCAAATCCGCTGAGTCTACTATCGAAGTGGATTGAGAAAACTCACTCTAGAAAATGGGAATACACCTGCACTACATGTATGCAAAGTATTCATAGAGGGTTCACAGTCCGGTGAAGGGGACGTGATATCGAAAGCCCACATAGTAGTCGAAGAGGGGTCATAGTCCGGTGAAGGGGACGTGATACCAAAAACCCTCCTAACTAAAGTACCAGGGGGAACCAATCAACCTAGATGATCAAAATGTCACAAATAGGAACTAGAGGGACCCAATCAACCATGTCAGTAAAGGAATTACTAACCCTGCTAGTAAAGGCTTCATGGATTCCGGTGACGGTGCAGGTTGCAGGAGGCGGAAGGCGGCGGCTGGGTGGCAGAGGCTAGATGGTCGGGTGGTGGTGTGAGGGTGACGAAATGGGGATAGAAGTGCAGCCAAGAGCCGGTGGGTGCTACGAAGGGCCAGTGTGGCTGAGTCGATGGACCGGATGAGCGAGCCGAATCGGCCGGTCTAGGCCGGTCCAGATGGTTTTGGGCCGGTTTTTTTATTAAAAACCTTGTAACTCCCAAGCCAGGTGTTTGATTCATGTGTCGTCTATAGAAACTTGACCCCTTGCTTCAAGATGGACCTTTTGAGGATTATTTAAGAATTTTTAAGCCAGTCTCGATGCTTGGTGTCACGAAATGTCCATTTATGAAAATAAAAATATATTTATTATTATTTAGCGAACCTTAGATCAGACGTATCTTCTGCATCCAACGTTCGATTGATGCACTGTCAGTGGCATTGCAACCCTGAATTTAAGGAGGAAGTTTCAAATATGATTTTGGGTGATGAAACTAAAATCGTGGTGTAGGCCCCATGAGGCCCGATTTGGGCATTAATGGTGAATTATGACTTTTTCACTGAGCGTTCGATTTAGACAAGTGAGCAGTTAATCTGGTGTGTTTTTCCTAGAGCATCGCAATGGGGCGATCCGTTAAATATGTTTCGGGATCACAGCATCATCCCCACGATGACCCGTTCAGGCTTATTGCGGTGAATAGTACCCTTTTCACCAGTTTTCCATTTTGGGTGAGTAAATTTCCTATCCTGCGTGTTTTCCACATAGAAAACAATGGTGTCCACAGTTTGGGACTAGGAGAAGCGGTGTTCAAATGATATTGTGTGGGTATATTAGGTTAAAGACACCTTCACCGGCACAGTTGAGTGGGTCCCCCTGATCCCTATTTATGATGTTTCGATTATATGGGTTGAGTGGGTCACCATTTCCCTTTAGTTATGAGGGTTTTGGTATCACGTCCCCTTCGTCGGACTGTGACCCCTCTTCAGATACTATGAGGGTTTAGGTATCAGGTCCACTTCTCCATACTATGACCCCTCTTCGGCTTCTTTGCATACTTGTAATATGGGTGTGTTCCCACTTTCTTGAGTGAGTTGTCTCAATCCTCTTTGATAGTCGAATCATCGGATTTGGATCATGTATCTCCCTGAGATTCCTAACACGATCCTTACATCCCTTCATGTTTCCCTGGTAGGGTTTTTGGTGTCGGCGTGACCAATATTTACTTGGGCACTGATCCTCTACCCAAGAGATCCAGTAGAGTACATAGACCCTAGTGAGCCCTGGGCATAGACTCCCTATCTATGTATTGATATGCATTTCTTCTTTCTGCGATCTATCGTGGCATTTTCCTTGGAGAAGTTTTCAAAATTGGTGTGACCAACTCTACGCGGGCGCTGATCCACTGTGAGATAAGTTGCTATAGATTTGGTTTTTTTCATGATATCCCTTTCTATGTTCAGTGTTCGGGATATATTTTAGTGTACCCCAGTATACCCAGGGTGGGATCCCCTACCTGAGGAGTTTGAGGTATTTTAGTCACCGGGTGACTTCTTCTGTGACGTTGTTTGTCGAGCGTGCTCTCACGGATAGGTATCATGAGGGTTGGTCGGGTTGTGCCATTTTTATTTTTTACCAATCGAGTGGAATCTCTCAGTTGAGTGCCAATATATGTATAATTGATCTATTGTGACTTAAAAATTAATTTAAAGTATAATAATTCTTTAAATGAAAAAATGTAGTTTTTAACTACAATGGCGTATTTTTCACTATTCATCGAAAAATGAAACTTCAAAAAAATAATAAAAATTCACGCTAAGTTAATTTTGACATTACAAATTCAAAAATGATGTTTATTTTATGAAACTAAATTTCTAGGAGTTTCTAAAATTAATTTAATTATTGTTCACAGAAGGGGAAAAATCAGTTCCTTTAAAAAAATAATATTTATACACATATAAAGACTTTACCAAAAAATATGTTTTATATATATGAGATTTTTTAAAAAATATTTATTACTATTAATATTAATATTTTTAATTTCTAGTTTATAACTATATCATTTAAATAATTACAATAGTAAAGTATTGTTTCATATAAACTCAGTGTTGCGTATAACGCAAGACAAGTCGGTGTTGCATGCAGCGCAAGCTTAACTTGGTGTTGTTTATAATGTAATCCAATATTAGTGATTTTATATAATAAAAAAATATATATTCAATTTTGTGTGAAGTAAAAAATATCAAAAAGTTTAAATTAATTTGAAAAAAATAATTCACAAAATCTCATGGTGTTATAGTACACACCATGTAATTCCATTGTGAATCGTGTATTTAAAACCTATAGTGCTCAGTTTTTTCCTCAAACCCTACACCCCTCTTGTTTTCAGGTGACCCAGAAGCTCTTCTTCTAATTGCCTTGGGATTCCTTCATTAGATATTGATCTCAGATTCCCGTCTTTGATTTGTAGTGAGTTATTATATCTTTCTCATGTGTTTCCTTCTATTATTCTTCAAGGATTCATTGTGGTGATGTTGATTTGATTTTGGATGAGTTATGGGATACGTTTTGACAACCTTTTGGTGATGTGTAGGTTAATCCATGAGTTATTTTTTGCAGTAGTGGTTTCTGGGCAGTTTATTCACCACCTTGCGGTGCGCAGTGATATTGGAATGCTCCTTTTAGGCAGTGGATCCTCATTCTCACTCTTTTACATGATATTTGTGGTATATTCATGTTTTTTCTTACATTTGGGTGGATATTAAGGGTCAAAATAATCATATAATAAATTTTCATGTCTAAAATTTATGGTTATGGGGAGTTATTGCATGCCTTACTACTTGATATTTTTTGTTGACATTATTATTCATGCCTATTTCCAATTATGAAAATAATGGCTATTGGGATCCTTGTTTGTGCTATAGTAGTTATGTTGTGACAACACTTTTTGTGTTGTAGTGTGATCGCACCCTAAATAAAATGTTAAAGGATGTATATTTTTCTAATAATTGGTTTCCACTAGACATTTTGGTCTATGTGACAATACCCATGCTAAATAAAGAAGATATGTGATAATGCCCCTAAATAAATATTAAAGCTGAAATATGTGTTGTGATGTGTTCTTGTTATTTTTTTCCTACATGGTTTGGGATCTTTTTTTATGATAGATGTGACCATATGGGTTATACAGTGTGTGGGATAGTGATGCGGTGGTTGGTTGGCATGGATGCAATGTGGGAAGTTGTGTGTTGTGGCATAGAGGTTTTGGAGAAATGGTTGTGGCCTAGAGTTTGTGACAAAGAGGTTGTGGTATAATTTTTGTGTCATAGTGGTTGTGGTGTAGAGGTTGTGGTGTAGTGGTTGTGGTACAAAGGTTTTATTAAAGAGTTTGGGACTTAAAGGTTGTGGTGTAGAGGTTGTGGTGAAATGGTTGTGGCACAGTGGCTTGTTGTGTTGTGAGATGGCTTGGGCAATGTGATGTGATGACAATGGTAGATGTGTGGTGTTTTGTCAATGGTTATGTGTGCTGGTCCAGTTGTATGGTGTGGTTGTGTCAATTTCTTGGGAAGTGGTGGAATAAATTTTGATGTTGTGTGAAAAGAATAAATGAATGGGTTGGTAAATGAATATAATGCTATGGAATTTGATGTGTGGTAAATGGAATAATGAATAAATGTGGTGAAAATTTTTAGATTAAAGTGGAAAATGTTGTGTGGCTTGTGTGTTAGTTTCATGGTATTTCATATAGGGGTGACAACAATTGTGACAGTTGATGTTTGGTACGGTGGTGGTGGTGGTGGTGTGTTCTAGTGTTATTGTTTTGAACCTGTAGGTTGGGTATTATGTGATATATCTATATCATGTATGTTTATATTATTTTATATGTTCCCAAACAGAGTTAGATAACCTTACCAATGCTCAAAAGTGATAAGTTCCAGGTTTTTTTTCCAACATCCAGGATGGTAGTGATATGGATGGCTTGCTACCCCCTATCCCCCACTCTTCCTTCAGTAGTGATGTGTTGTACTAGGTTTTTATAGGAGAGATGTGATATGGGGACCAATTGTCTTCGGGTGAGATATGATGTGTTGACCTAGGTTTTTACGGACAAGATGTGATGTGTTGTCCTAGGTTTTTATGGGTGAGATGTGATGCGTTGGCTCAGGTGTCTTTGAGTGAGAGGTGATGTGGGGTTATGTGATATATAGTAGGGGTTATGCATGGTAGTACGATAGACCAGGTTTGATTTACTTCATGTTAATGATAACCTACTACTCTGTTTTTGGTTATGATGTTTTAGATCAGGTGTCTGTGGGTGGGATTAGGATGTTATGTGATGTGATGTGTGGCCCAGGTGTCAGCGGGCGGGATTTGATGTGATGTGATATATGTGGAAGGGATGGGAGAATAGAACATTCGACATTGGGGCATGAGAGTGAAAAATTAGTGGGGAAGAGGTAGAAGAGTTCCTTGATTTGTTATGACCCTGATGCTATATTATTATATTGGATGCGTGATTTGGTGAGCGAGCCATGGTGAGGCTAGGTTTGGTAAGATAACCAGTATAGGTTCTTGTTGGTTCTTTTGTTTTTTCACTGGAACATTAGTATTATATTTTCACATGTGCACTTGAGGTTATGGTTATGTCCCTATTGAGTATACCTTTTATGATTACCCTATGTATATAAACTATTTTCCAGTTTCCAAGTGGACTTTGCGGACCGATCTAGATATTACTAGCTGAGTTGGAGTTGCTGATATAAACTTTCCTTTTTGGTATTTACTTTAGATATTTTTATTTGTAACAGTATTACGTTATTCATGAATTGTGGGATAGTTTTTGGTTTATCTTTATATTTTCTTTTGGATTTTTTTTGATTTTTTATCCTATCTCCTAATCCTATTTCATTTATATAGGGTAATACCTCCCATACTATAATATTTTTATACCCTCTGTGCTATTTGCCAACCCGAGGCCTACTGGAGGTGGGAATCGGGGGTCATTATCTCTCTCCCTTCATTCCAGTATCTTTGGTGGGAGGAATTCATAACACCATATCCAATTCATGTGATCACATATGAGGGAATAGAGTTGGAGATATTATTTTATTAAATGAAGAGTTAATCTATATTCTTGACACTAGAGATAAAGTGTTGCGAAATTGGACATCTTGGTTGGTAAGATTCCTTTGGAGAAAACACAAACTTGAGGTGGCTACATGGAATCTCGGTGAATCTATGAGGAGGGAATACTAACAATTGTTTTAGTAGTTTAAATGTATCCAATTTCATGTATGAAATTATTTATGGGGGGAGTGTAATACCTGAGACCCTACTATAGCAGGTAAACACCATATCCTGAACTATCATGCAATGCACACTCTAAAGTGCCTTTATTAATGTGTATATTTAAAAGTTTAATTTATAAATTTTAGAATTTTATTTTAAAAAAATAAACTTCATATTTTAACTCTTCATAAGGATATTATCTTAAGATGAAATTTTTTGGAAATACTTTATTTTCAAATGAATAGTGAAAGATACATTTTTTACCAAAACAAAAACTTTAATGAATTTATCATTATTTAAGAAATACCTATAAGTTTATAAAACCTTTTAAATGGTAAAAGATATGTTTTTGAAAAAATATTAATAAATTATAAAACTTATGTTTAACATTTTATGAACATAAGTAATTTTTTCCAATAAAAGAAAATGTTTTTAGTATTTTATTTTAATTAAATATTATTTTGGTAAAATTCGGGTTTGGAAGGATTTAGAATAAAAAATACAATTTATTAGTTTTATAATAAACCAATCTATGTAATTAAATCTAAATTATTGATATTTTTATCGTAAACATAATTTTTATTCTTAAAAAAACAGTTTTTCTAAAAAATGGGTTTTACACGCGCTAATGTAAAATTTATTTTTCCAACACTTATTAATTTTATATGATAAAATGTTATATATATTTAGAATCATTAGGTCAAAATTATATAAAATTATAATATTATTTTTAGTCATTGAAAATATGTTACTTATATTAAAGATTAATCACCAGGGTAGAAGTAAAATAGTTGTTTTCAAAGAATTAGTTTTATAAGTGTTATATAAATTTAATCTAAATAAATTAGATTAATATATTTTAAATTATGACCCTAATATTATTTTTACAAGAATAAAAAAAATTATAAAAATTCATTAAATTAATAATTAAAAGGAAATAATAATAAAAATCACTTAATGCATAAAAACATTTTTCTATAAAAATAGTTTTTCCTATATCTTATGTTTTAATTTAAAAGTAGATTTTATCCCATTTATAAACTGAATTACATTAAATAGAGTCCAAATTTATAATCAAAATTTTAATTTTTTTAAGAGGGTTCATCTTATATTTTTATAAGTAAAATAATTACCATAGTTAATTTTTAATCAATATTAATAATGGTAAAAATGGGTAAATGAATTATCTCAAATTTTAAATAATTAAATGGTAAATTATACCCTCTAAATATCCTTTTTATGATTGAAAATAATACCCATACATATCACCTAACATTTATCCACTTAACTAACCTAATTTTTCTAACCCACCTAACAACCATGTGATTCTATCCTTACCCCTTACCTAACATTAGTTTCTATGAAAAAAACCCCTCGTTTTCACCTATAAAAGTAGCTCACTTCCACCCATTCTCTCATACCACTCTACCTCAAAGTAATAAATCATTATGTTCCCTCCCCCCCTCTCAAAATCCCTCATAATAATTTTCTAAGGTTTTAATTAGTCCTCTCAATATTTAATAAGTTACTTAGCAAGGTAAGGGTTTCCAATCTTTCTCTTTCCTTTTTAATTAAAATTATTTTGTTATAATACCATTTATACATATTTATTTAATTTTAATTTCATTGTGTTATCTCCCATTTGGTATTTTTTAATGAGAGACTACTTATCCCCACTCATTATATCCATTTCATTTTCTGTTATTATGTAAACATAAGGGCTCTCATTCCATCCCTTCTATTTTCAATCACAAACCTTTATTGTAATGTCATCATGCTTGTAATTCTATGTAATTATCATCCATTCAATAAATAAAAATTTATATTTCCTCCCATTAAATAATTTTCCATATCTATCATAATTCCCAAAAATCCTAAATTTTTATAAAGTAAAGAGTATATGGTTTTTATCAATGAAATCATTTTCTAGATACTAGAAAGTGGATGCAGTTGTGGCACATATGAACCTTGGGATAATCACCTCAAAAAGGGTTGGTTGAAGCACTGACTCAACCATCACCCTGATGTATGATGAGTGGGACTAAGATTTTAAACATGTCTAGACACTCCCAGGGAATATGCTTTGGAATATTCACACACTATTTATAGACCATGATGAATGATTTTTTCTACCATTGTTATGGAATACTACTAGTGTAAACTATTGAACTCAATTACTATCTTCTATTGATAACCCAACACTTTAAAAGTTCCCTTCCCCACTACCTTATCTTTATTTCTTTGAAAAGGATTCTTCCTTTTACATTTATAATACCCATAGTTCTTTGTTGATTATATATTGTTTAACCATACATTTTATTTACCTAGATGGGTTATGATATTGTTGTCCCTTTTATTGACATAGATAAAAGTATTGTTCTTTTATATATTTTTATTCTAATATGGACGATTATTTTACAGTTTACTGTTTATTTTTTAACCAAGAAATTTCTTTCTCTGGATAGGTTATGATCATGTTATCCCTTTTATTAATATGGGTAAAAGTATTGGAATTCTGTATATTGTTTTTCCAATACAAATGATTATTGGAAAGTTGACTATACATTTTTTAACCACCAACATATTTCTCCATATGTGTTATGATAATTTTATCAATTTTACTAACATGGGGAAAATTATTGGGGTTTCTTATATTGTTATTCCAATATGGATGATTATTGGAAAAGTTTATTATGAATTATTTAATCAGTTTATCATCTGATGAATGAATTAAACTTAAACAAGTGACAGGTGGGGCCTGATATTATATATCCCATTGATATATAACTAGGTATCATGAGACAAACATGCTTTTTTATATTTGTGTATGCCTTCCCAGAATAATATGCTTCCTTAATAGTAAGATAATGATGTATAAGATCATGAAGTCTTGGATTATAATATGGAATTAATTATCTAACATTATGTATTTTATTTCTATGGAACCAATTATTTTTATTAATGTGATCCATCTACTTTCATTTCTATCTATGGATATATTATTCTCTCAGTTATAGTTTATTATGGATTCATATTTTTTATTTATTCCTACTATATCACTTTTTCTAAGTTTATGTTATTATGGTTTCAGTTGTTTTCTACTTATTACTGATCATATTAGCTCACCCATATTTGTTTTCCTTTCCCTAGGTTACCTAGAGGATAAATATGTGTAATTTTTAGGGATATGATGGAATGTTTAATAATTTTCTCACAATGTGTTCATGATTTATCTTATGTTTTCAAATTTAATGTATGTATGTATCTATTATTCCAAGATAACTAAGCTATTGGAACATGTATAAACTCATGTATTATGTTTTAGTAATGTAATATAACTATCGGATCTGGGTTTTTAGATATTGGGTTGTTACATTTTAAAATTTATCACACACCAACTCTAGTTTCATGACCCATAGGTAGTACCACAGAGCTTGAATCCCTAGTCTCTATGTGTGTAAGTCATTTTTCATTATCTTCGACCTTCAGTGACTCAAGATAACCCTTTCTTAAAAAATTTCTCCTCCCATGTGGGTGTTGATGGACCCACATTAACTCTTGATTCTCAATTCAAGATTATCCTATAATCTTTAGTGTTATTCAGACCCTATGATATCATCTTTCGATCCATGATGTAGATTCCCTTTCATGTGAAACTACCTTTAGGTAAATTTTAGGCTACATATTTTCCCTTCCATAACCTTTCTAAGTGTTGGAATAGCCTTTATAAATCTTAGTACTTCAACCTTGATGTAGGTATCCTCTAACATCATGACCCAACTCATTGTCTTGAGAAGAGGTGGAGTGCCACTAACCTTAGGTGACATCCCCAAGACACCCAAGGTTGATAGTAAAAGTCAAGTTTTTAATATAAATTTGGGGGATGATTTTCCCTGAAGAACCAAAACAACCATATAAAAAAATAAAAACACTCCAGCCAACTATATGATGCATGAGTAATAACAATACAACTCAAAGGAAACTAAATAAACATAAACATCAGAGTAGTGGTGAAAATTAATATAAAATAACACAAATATACCCCAAGTAAATCAAAATCTATAATATTAATGTGGCATCACAATGAAGACACAAAGAGAGATATCAAATATTTGAATACCAATTGAGGAGGAAATCATCAAGGTGCACCAGTAGAGAAATGTGATACCTTTCCCTTACCTAAATCCTAATAAACGATATCTACAAATTCACTAAAGATTCCATGAAAGGGGTGAGTATAAACTCAATAGGTAATCCCCAAAGACTTCCCAACACATGACACTAGGATAATAACATGTTAGTATATTTTATATAAATTATAAGAGAAGTAGTTAAATAGTTTGTATTAAATACATAAACAAGTTCCACTTACAAAAAACATTGAAAAAAGTTTTTCTTCCATTTCTTACCACTTGGAACAATCACTCCATTTCCATAGACACACACACACAAATATACTTCATGCAACCATTTACCACCCTATAATCGTGAGTGGTGAGTCTTCCTTTCACCAAGTTATCTCTTGGTGAACCAATTTGAAGGTGGTAATTCACACCATTACTTTATCCTACTTTGATAGTGTCACTTCACACCATTATCTATCCTAAATTTACATGCACACACACCACCATTTATGCTAGGTTATCATATCAAATTATTAAACATAAAACATTTCAATTGAAACCTAATTTTTTTATTATTTTACCAAACACTTTGTGAGCATAATTTCCAAAAAAAATTATTTAGGTACCAAAACCAGTAGATTTTTCCACAATTTGGGTTCATTTGGCATGATGGGTCTTAGACGATTCCACATATATGACCTTTTCCTTTAATTACTCGATAAAATACCAAGAATATCTCATCAAACTAATACAATCCCAATGATCCAAGCATAAAAACATTGATATATGGTTTTGTTCAAGAAAACCGAGGAGATATATGATGAGAAGGAAGAATGGGGTCCTAAACTTTTATTTACATGATCGAACAGAATGCATGCCACCATTTACCACCCTATAATCATGAGTGGTGAGTCTTCATTTCCCCAAGTTATCTCTTGGTGAAACAATTTGATGGTGGTACTTTACACCATTACTTCATCCTACTTTGATAGTGGCACTTAACACCATTATCTATCCTAAATTCACAATGCATGAAACTATAGACCACCCTATAATCATGAGTGGTGAGTCTTCCTTTCACCAAGTTATCTCTTTGTGAACCAATTTGATGGTGGTACTTCACACCATTACTTCATCCTAATTTTTTAGTGGCACTTCACACCATTAACTATCCTAAATTTACATGAACAAATTCCACCATTTATGCCAAGTTCTCATATCAAATTATTCAACATAAAACATTTCATTTGAAACCCAATTTCTTTAATTTTTTTACCAAACACCTTGTGAGAATAATTTTTAAAAAAAACTATTTATTTACTAAAACTAGTATAGTTTTCCACATTTTAGATTCATTTGGCGTGATGGGTCTTAGAAGATTCCATATATATGACCACTTACTTTAATTACTCTATAAAATCCCAAGAATATATCATCAAACTAATTCAATCCCAATGATCCAAGTATAATAACATTGATATATGGTTTTGTTCAAGAAAACTGATGAGATCTAAGTTGAGAAGGAAAAATGAGGTCCTAACCTTTTATTTCCATGATCAAAATCTCAACAATTCATTGGAATCAGAGTCTAGACATCAAAGATTTCTGAAAATTTTCTAAGGGAACCATGGAAGTTGAGAGGAGGATACTAGATAAAAATGAATATTTATAAGTGTTATAAGGATTGGAAGAGTCTATACCTGACCTAATACATGGTGTGAATTAAGTATTCATGACATGAATCCTTGAGAGGTCACATACACCGAAATTCATGCCACCTAAGGTTTAAATTCTAAAAAACATCTCATGTTATGAATGAATCTAATGTTGTGAACTGATTCTACCTAGAAACTCATTCATGACTTGAAAGTAACTCGTAAAACCTACCCAAAAAACATTCATGTCATGAATAACCATTCACAATGTGATTCGTTTCTATATAAATACTCTATATTACCTCGTTTTTAATCCTCTAAACTCATACAGTAATTTATCCCAAACACTTTAAACATGAAATAAGAAGTATAACACAATTGAATACCTCAAATTGAGTGGTGTTACGTTCTCCCCACCATTGGTATTTACATCCTTGGAATGTGGGAGACTGATGTTGATTTGGAAGAGCTCAAGCCACTCTTCTGGAATCTCCTTGTCACATTCCCACATTTCTTTCTAAATCTGACCATGCCACCATAAAACCCATTATAAACTGATGATTTTCCCATGTAATAGTTTCTCTTACCTATTCAAAATTCATATTTTCACATGAATAAACATATAATCTTGTTCAATATCCACATGGTCCCATAAAATTACATGTTCATTATTTGGTTGGTACTTCTTCAATTGAGATACATAAAACACACTGTATATTGAATTTAACCTTGGTGGTAAAGCTAAATGATACGCCACATCACCAACTCATTCAAGTATCTCAAAAGGGAGAATGTATTAAGGAAAAAAACTTTCCTTTATTACAAAAATTATGGTTCCTTATACTTGAAGAGATTCTCAAGAAAACATGATCAATGACATCGAATGATAACTATCATCGACAATGGCCTGCATATTATTTCTGGAGAATCTAAGATTTTTGTATCCTATTTTTATCATCAAAATATTCTCCATTTTCTATTTCACAAGGCTAGGTCCAAAAAGTGAATTCTCGCCTTTTTTCACCCAAAAAAATAAAGAACACCAAGGATTCCCATATAATTCTTTTAAATGATCCATATTTATAGAGGTATGATAAATGTTATTGTATAATAACTATAATAATGGTATATGATCCTCCAAATATCCTCTAAAATCCATCACACAATCTCTAATAATATCTTCTATTGTTTGTATTTTCTATTCAAACTAAACATCCATTTAATTACAACATGTTGTTCTCATGGTCAACTGGGTTCTAAGGGATTTTGGAATGTAATTCAAAAACCAAGATGTAAACCTGGATTTCCGGTCAGAAATATTTGAAACCATACAACCATTAATCTTTACAAATTCCTGAATATATATTTTTTACAAATTTTATACCTTATCAGATTCACGAATAGGGATTAAGTGAGCCAAATTCATGAGCCAATCCATAGTCAACCATATATAATCATATTTCTAGACCATTATTGGTAGATCTATAACAAAATACATAGTTATCTACTCCCATTTCTAGATAGGAGAAGGTAAATATTACAACATACCAGTTGTCCATTGGTGTTCCTACATGACCTACCGACATGTGATGTATCTTGAGATAAACTCTACCAATTTCCTATACATTCCACCCCACAAAAACTATTTCCTCAGTGCTTTATAAATATTCTCAATGTCTAAGTGAATGACCCATATTGAATGGTAGTAGGAATAAACAATTTTTTACTAATAAGTTGGAGGAACCACAATCCAATCTCTAAAGCACAACATAGATCTTCCATAAAGTGTCCATCCCTCAATGGTCTCCCCACCATTGAGTTTTGACCTCATGGTTAAACATTCAAGATCATATGTTTGATAATATTTATACTATTCAACCAAATCATAAAGAAGAGAAATAGTAAATAAAACCGCAACATCACATTACTCAACACAATCCAAATGCATATCAGCTATGACATACAATAGTTTCCATTTATATGAAGACTATTTATCCAACTAATTATATGAATTCCTACTCAATGCATCAGCTACTGAATTCCATTTACCCAGTGTATACATAAATTAAAAGTAAAAAAATATATATATTCCATCCATATTTGTTTTCTAAGATTCAATTCCCTTTGTGATAAAATGTGTTTCAAGATCTTATGATTTGTGAACACGGTGAATTTCTCACCCAAAAGGTAATGAAACTCAGTTTTCAAGGCATGGACTACAAAAAAAATCCAAATCATGTGTTGGGTAATTAATCTCATACACCCATAACAATCATGATTCATAGACTACAACATGATCTATTTTCATGAGAACACATCACAACCCAGATCCATATGCATCAAAATAAACCACATACCCTTATCCTAACTTTGGATTTTTAAAGATAGGTGGTAATGATGTAACCCTAACATTTAGTTATTAGAAATATTTCTTGCACTCATATCTCCATTTTAAAAGTACATATTTCCTTTTCAAAGATTTCATTGGTGTGGAAAGTCAGGAAAAATCATGAACAAAGCATCTTTAATATCCCACTATCTCAAAAAAATTATTCAGTGGTTACTAAGAGATAATAGATTCCATCTTTTCAAGATTTATTCTCTTTTAGAGATGACATGACTAAGGAAATGTACCTCTTGTATCCTGAAATAACACTTTTAAGGCTTAGCATAAAGTAAATGTTCTCAAATGATACCCAACACTATAGCTAAGTGTTTTCCATGATTAATCATAGCACTAAAATACACTAGAATATCATCGACAAACAACACAACAATAGAGTTAAGATACCATTAGAAAATGTGATTCATAAATTCCATACAAACCATTGGTGCATTCATAATATCAAAGGGAATAATGACATATTCATAGTGACCATAATGGATCCTGAAGTCTATATTTGGAATTTCTTATCTCTAGACTTGAATTTTTTGATACCTTGATCATAAGTTAATTTTAGAGATCCCTGGGATCCCCTCAATTGATCAAACATCCCATGAATTCTTGGAAAAGGATATCATTTATTTATAATAACTTAGTTGAGTTTATAATAATACACACAAATTCAAAGAGTTTTATTTGATTTCTTGAAAAAAAATGAATTGGTGATTCTCATGGAGACATACTAGGTCGAATAAACCCTTTTATTTATAACTATTCTATATATAATATTAATTCCATTAATTACATTGGTTTCATCCAGTAATATGGAAGTGAAATAAGAATGGTCCCCAGTTGGAGATCAATCATAACTTTCACTTCTATTTTGGGTTGAAAAATCTATATGTCTAATTTCTTCAATATATTTCAAAGAAACCACTACCAAATGATAATAGATAGTCCCAACCAGTGGTACTAATGGTCCCACACTTCTTTCATTCAAATCCCAATATCCTTTAAAGATATAGTTAATGCCATCAGAATATGTGAAAATTACTTGTTGGGAATAATAATCTATGAGGGCCTTGAAGGCCATCAACCAATCCATTCAAAAAAATAGGTCATATATATCTATCTCAATAATATATAAATCATGAACTAATTCATCCCCATCGATATTTATATAACATGATTCAAACTTAAAGGCTCGACACTCTCATTGACTAAGAAGTGTTTTAAGCTTCAAAATAGAAGGAATCATCTCAACATGTAAACCCATATTATCAACAACCTGAGAACCAATAAAATAGTGGGACACACCGATATCAAACAAGGCTTGTATAAGGGTATAATTAAAGAGAATAATACCTCGCACTTTTGAAGGACTAGATTGATCCTCTATGATCATTTACTTATCACCATACAATTTCTTACTAACACTTCCTTGATCCTTTCTTCCTTGTTGAGATTGAATTTCCTGAGGAGTTATGGTGTTCATAGAATCACCTTGGATTTATTAGTTATGAGGATGAGAGTTTATCTGGTGAGGTAATCGAGTTGAAGCATAAGATGTCTAAGATACATGTGATACATCTCCAACACCAAAATTTAGAGTGCTATGATAATAAAACTAGATATGTCCCATCTAACTATAGTTGTGACAAGATTGGGGTGCTACTATACAGTCTCACTTCATATGAGTGAATAAAACACATTGGAAATAGCCATGCTTACTATTGAGTCTTGGAAGAAAGTTTACTGATTTAGTAGTTTGATCCTAAGTTGCAACACCTCCTTGAGAATATGTGTTTCTATTATACTTATTCATAGAATTAGAGTTCCAATCTTCTCCCATTGAGAAAAACATACTTTCCCCTGCAGGATTCCCAAAAATATCCATTCCCTATACATTTTCTTTATTAATCATCTTTGTATAATATATAATACATATGATTACTAATTTAGGGAGAATCTTCAACTTCAAACCCAATTCAATGATTAATGCCTTCAAGGATGCACTAGAAACTAACTCCATAGTGAAATGAACTATGTTTATAAAATTATCTGTATACTCCATTACTAATAGGTTATCTTGTTTAAGTTAGAATTAATCCATTATTAAGGTTATCTTGAATGTGAGAGGATATAATTTTTTGTTGAAAATTTCTTCAAAGACCTCCCACATAAGACCTTGGTCAAGTATAGCTTATTATTCAAGACCCTCCATCATGTACACCACTAACATGAAATTTAGATTGACTAGTATACCAAGTAAATTGAAGATTTGATCCATTATATTCAGAAACACTTATAATTTTTTAGGTTCATAATCCCCTCAAAAAATTAGTGGATTATATTTATGAAACTTCCCCAAATGATCCACTTTTCATCATTTAACATATTTAAAAGCTTGTGCAATTATTTTTATAAGTTTTGGGTTCACCTGTGGCTCAGGTGAAACCACATTTTCCATGGCCTCTTCTTGTAGATTTATACAACGCATACCTAGTTCCTTTATCTGTAAAAAACATAACACTATTTAGTCATCATTCACTAGGAACCAAAGGATTAAAATTTTACAAATCACTATAAGAAAAAAGAAATATAACCATTATTTTCAAAATAAAACCACTATAACCATTTTTATAAATCATAAAATAAAAATTGAACAAGGAATCCCTAGTGGAAAGTCTCACTAATAATGCATGATATGGAAGACTCATCAACTAAACCCACAATGATGAGATAAAAACAGAACTAGACGTGTCTTAAAACACTTTTTTAACCAAACCACCTTGGTAACATAAAGTTAAAAATAAATAGGATAGATATGTATTTTTATTATATATATTTCAAGTTCTAACATTATTATCTCCTTCCTACCATCCCAAGAGACAGACAAAACAACCAAGACTGATACCATTTATAACATCACTCCCAAATCATTTTCTTGAAAAGAGGTGGAGTTACACTAACCGTAAATGACATCCCCAAGACACTAAAGGCCCAAAATAAATGTCAAGGTCTTAATGGAAAGTTGGTAGATGATTTTACCTGAAGAAACAAAATAGATATAGAGAAAAAATATAAACAACCAAACCAACTATATGATACATGAGTAATAATAATACAACTCAAAATAATCCAAATAAATAGAAAAAATAGATTATCAGTGAAAAGTAATAAAAAATGACACAAAGAGATCCCAAGGACATCAAACATCATAATAATGATGTGGCATCACACTAGATACATAAAGATAGATCTCTATGCTCCAAACACCAAATGATGAGTAAAGCATAAAGGTGAATCACTATAGAAATGTGATGCCTTTCTCTTACTTATATCCCAATATATGGTATCTTCAAATGTACCAAATTTCACAACCAGAGGGTGAGTATAGACTCGGTAGTTAATCCCTAAAGACTTACCAACACATTCCACTCAGACATGAACAAGTTATCATATTTTATATAAAATATAAGATAAGTAATTAAATATTTTGTACTAAAACCACAAAAAAATCCACTTAAAAAACATTAAACAATGTTTTTCTTACATTTCTTACCACTTTTCATAATCACTCAATTTTCACACCCACACAAACACCCAATGAATGAAACCATAAAACTCCCTATACTCAAGAGTGGAAAGTCGTCCTTTCACCAAGACTTCACTTGGTGAAACAATTTGACGGTGGTACTTCATTCCATTACTCCATCTCACTTTGATGGTAGTACTTGATGCCATTATCCATCCCAAATGCACATGAACACACACCACCATGTATGAAAAGTTCTCATATAAAATTATTCAACATAAAACATTTATTTTGAAAACCAATTTATTTAAAACATTTTACCAAATACCTTGAGAGAATAATTTCAAATCCAAGGATTTAGGTTCTAAAACAAAGATAGTTTTCCAACGAAATCAAATAGAAAGGAATTTAAACATCAATCCATAAAGTTCTAGAATGAGTAAAATGGAAGAGAATCCACCTACCTTGGGTTATTTTGGAACGATGGGTCTTATAATATTGCACAACTTTGACCTCTTCCTTATTTTCCTCTATATAATCACAAGAATATCTCATCAAAATCATCTAATCCCATAGATCAAGGTATAGAAATACCGTTATAGGGTTTCATTCATGAAAACCAAGGAGATACAAGATGAGAAGGAAGAATGAGGTCCTAACATTTTAATTCCATGACCGAACACTCAAAGATTCACTGTAATCAGAGTCCAAACATCAAAGATTATTAAAAATCACCTACAGTAACCCTATAAGTTTAGAGGAAGAGAATAAAAACCAAATGAGTATTTTCAAGTGTTTGAAGGGTTACAATAGGTTTTACCTGACCTAATTCATGGTGTGAATTAAGTATTCATGTCATGAATCCTTGATTGGTCACATATTCCACAATTCACATTACCTTAGGTCTAAATTCTGAAAACCATTTCACATCATGAATGAATCTCATGCTATGAATTTATTTTACTAAAATGGAATTAATTTCTTCAAAGTAACTCATGAAACCTCCCCATAAAACATTCATCTTGTGAATAAACATTTATGATGTGAATTATTTTTATAGAAATATTCTACCTTACCTTTAATCCTTTTAACTCCTCCATTAATTTATCCCAACCACTTTAAACATGAAAGAAGAATTATAACACAATGGCATACCAAAAACCGAGGGTGTTACATGGATGTTGTGTGATACCATTACACAACCTACCTTCTGAACTAACTAAAACCATTGAACTCAACCCAGTCAAATTTCAGGCATACATTGGATAGTTTGGTTAAAAATTCATCTAATTTAGGCTTTGAACATTAATTTAATCATTACCATGTATCTTAATCATGACTTGGAAAGGATTTTTTCATCTATAAAATTTAGACACAAGGTTCGACCTTCACCGAATTTGATCCCTTAGCTACTAGTTCCCTCTTTATATTTCCAAGACCTTTCCAAAATTCCTCCAAAACTCATCCTCATATTCTATTATATTTTTAGTTCTCTTAAAAATTTAGTGGATTAGATTATGTTCTTGTGTATTCGATCTTATAATCATCACGTCAGGAATGATCGAGTCCCCCTCATTCATCAAAGAACAAATAAAATAACTCAAAAAAACAAGCGAATAAAAAATCCTTGATCCCACATCCTCAATATTCATCAGTTCCCTTTTCTTGACGAGTTTCAATCCATTGGAACTATGTTGAAAAAATTAAATTCTTTAAGATTGGTATTGATTGACAAAAGAGTTCAGTGTTGTGATCATCTTCCGAAATTTAAAAGTTTGAGTTTCCAAATTTTAGTCTTCCTAGTTCAAGAGGATCAAACTGAGGTTCCTTATTCAAAAGGATTCATCCAAAATCCTTATTTCTTATTTATTGAAATTCCAGGATTCATTAGGCCTTGGTAGATTGGAAACAAATTGATCTAATCAAACCAGCTCTGACATCACCCTTCACAGATAATACTCTTCTTCAAATCGATTACCAACTTCGGCCTTCAATTTTTCTTGATTTTCCTTCAGTACTCAGAAATTTTGGTCAACTTAAGATCCTCTCCTAGCTTAAATTATCATTATTTGACTTTAGTTATAGATTCATTTATAGATTTCACAAGTGTGGTATGTTGGTCTCTCTCTCAATAACTTTATTCTTCTTATGGTAGATTGGGTTTTTCTTATGGTCACTATGGCCTTCATGTAGTAGATCAGGTTACTCTTAGGGTATATCTAATTTATGTATGGTCACTTATATAATGGAACATTAGTTTAGTGCTTCACCTTTTGGTCAATTGGCATGGTAGGTTGGCACAATAGATCTATTTACATGTTTGGCTATCCATGACTTATTGTAGTTGATCAGAGGTCTTCAGGTGGTAGATTGTTGTGCACCTTGATGAAGCTTTTGAATCCCCAGACTTGCCCTTATGAATACTATATATCTAGGACAATACCTTTACAAAGGTAAACTATTCAATTCAAAATAAAAACAAAAAAAATTAAATCACTACTGATTTCTAGAAATAGAATTAAATTATTCTAAATAATATATTTCTAATATAAAATCATTTAACATGAAGAAATTAATTTCAAATTCTCAATTTAATTAAAACTTTATCAAATTTTTATTTCAATTAAATTTTTATCCAAGAAGATTCAAATTATTTTTTCTAAAAAAATATTAAAATTAATACAAAAGAAAAATAATTGATGCATTAAACATAAAAAAACAAACATTTCCAATCTTAAATTGAAAGAATTATTATTTTCACTTTAAAATGATCTAAACACAAAATATCATCAATTAAAGCTAATTTTCTTATAATTTTTTCACACTAAATATTTGTAAAGAGTGTAAAAAAATTAAGGCCACCTCAACAATCCATTTAACACATAAGGTATGTGACCTTAACACATGAATTATTTTTATTATAATTTATACATATTTTTTGGAATCTATAGAATCTAAATGGAATTAAATCAACCATTTTATAGGAAGACTATCGAGGAAACAAATATAAAAAAATGTTATATATGTAATTTATATATAATTTTTTAAAGTAGTTATATGTTTAAAATAAATGGTTTGAAAGTATGAGGGGCATCATTTTTTCTTGAATCTAGGGGTTTCTCTGGCATTGGTGATTGATCCCATTATCCATCCCCTACTATAGGGGGGGAACCTCCTCTAGCTCATCCATAGATTTCCCTAGGAGATTCACCCCATTCACTTTAGCCAAATCTCTCCCATCCTATCCTATAATCCTACTTATCTTGAAGGTTCCCTCATTTTTGGATGGTATTTCTAAGCTTTCACTCTCTCACATGGAATTTTTAAAAGCCTTGGCCTTATTACAACCCTCCATGATTGCCCAATTTAGCCAGTTTTTTTTCCATTGATTGATTCTTTTGATATATTCATCAACACCTATATGGGACTGGAGGGCCACACTACTATAGGATTTATTTATTCTTGGAATAACTTTATTCAGTTTGCTGATGAGGATGAATTTTCCTTTTCTGGGTCTTAATCCTCATGTATTACTAATTTATTTTGTTTCTCAATTTTATGATGGGCCTATAATTTTCATATGATTTGGGATACTCCAACCTCGACACTTTGGGTAAGCTACCCCGGTTTACCCCTTTCCTTCAAAAAACCATCAATTCTTCATTTTCTTGGTAATCTGGTTTGGTGATTTTTGAGTTTAGATAGTAGATATAAGTCATTATAGCACCCCATTACCCTATTAATTTTCATATAAGTTGATGTTTATAGATCACTGGTTTAATCATTTTGGATTGAGGTTATTGAATAATTCTACTACTTTCAAACAGTGCATTTTGAGCCTTAGTGTTATTTTTATCCATATTTCTTTTATCTTAGTCACCTTTAATGAGTCTATAATTTTGGTAATGCAAAGAATATGTTTATGCATTCTATATATAATGAGTATTTGGATGGTCTTGATGTAGTAAAAAATTTCCTACCTATTAGTCCTAATTTTTTTGACACTCCCACTTTTTATCTTGGAAAGGTTTCCACATACTTGATGGTGGGGATGTCTTTGGGAGGTAGGATACTCTTACAGATATTGTATATATGGGTTACATATGTAAATACTCCAAAACCCATTTTGTACACCCTTTTTCCTAAGTCAAGAACCATATCTATTATCACTAAGAAAGAACAACTGAATGAAATTATTGATGTGATGGAGATATAAGTTTATCAGACATTGCAGGGATATTTATAGGAATTTAGGGATAAGAGATATATGAATTTTTTCAAGTCACCAAGAGTGTTAAAGGGGAATGTTGGTTCTCTATAGACATTCAATAAATACTATATAGAGATCCATATTTCTTTAGGAACCAATTCACATAATATATCCTCGTATTTATTGATGTAGAATCAGTTTAAGATGTTATGTATAGATAAAATGGGTGATAAATAACCTGATTTATAGAGTGAGGGAGACTAAAAAAGGGTGTAACCTGACTCTTTTATGGAGGGAGGTAATGCTGATGAGTTTTCCCATAGTTACTCTAACTGTGAAGAAGTGAGTTGATCATGTCATGACCCAACCCACCAGGGCCCTTACTAGGCTAACAGTAAGTTGAGAGTAAAACCAAAAGCCCTCCTCTAATTGGATAGGGGTGGAAACAAGTGCTGAGTAGACATATCACTAAAATGGGAGGCCTTATCCTAAATTAACTATAAATATGAACACAACCAGATCCATGAAACAATGTAGATATATAATAGATCAGTAAAATCTATAGAGTAAAAAATTCATGAAACAAACTCTATGAAAAATATCAAAGTGAAACAAGGTAATAAAAAAGTTAATGGGGGAAAATACATACCCAATCAGAGATACATGTGGGTACCAATCTAACAACAATTGTAAAGGGAAAATTAGGGGAGATCCTAGCTCAATATACCAAAGTCTAACCACTGAACGGAGTCAGTGGAACTAAGTACTACTAAGATCGACTAATACCAAATCCACCAAAGTCACCACCAATCTATCTATTATCTGTATAATACATGAAACATGCATGAAAAATACTATGAAGGGGTGAGTATAAACATACTCAGTAGGATTCCATAAAAAAATAGGGAATAAATAGATTAAAATTATCATATCAACCTATAAGTCATAGAGGGAAAGGAAACCCAATAATAGATATGGTCTTAAAGAAACCCCAGTAAAGAGATCGGTAACTCCATATCTATAGCCAATAAGAATGAAGAGTGTTCCTATATCTCCAAAGGTCCAATCTCTGATGATAAGAACCACACATAACCTACTAAGAAACAAAGTAGAGGGCCCTCTTATGTATACTATTATCTATAGCCAAGGGATCACTATCTCAAATGGTTAACCCACTCCCTACTAGATATTGATGATAGGGTAGTATCACTCTATTGATAGAGGACCTTCTCCCTCTGTAATGTGGGGGAGTACTGACTCTTCCTGTAAAACGTATGGGGACTCACACCCTAGTGAATAAGGGGAGTACTAACCTCGAAATCTCTCCAATGACCAAACCCAATCACTTCCATATGATAAGAACTATTGAAATTAGTGTCCCACTCACAACACTTTTCATCATATATCTAATTCCAAAACAATGGACACCATCATGTTCTATGTTAAAAACTACTCAGGATGGGCTACTTATGAGCCCAAATATGGGTCCTAAAGATGAAAATATGAAAGGTAGAAGACTGTGAGAGGAGTATAAAACATTTCCATCTGGGGTAGATGGGGTTTACTCTAAATACTAAGCCTACTTATGTTACACTATTACACTCAATGTGAAAAAATCTAAGTACATGGTTTGTCATTAGGGTTACATGGTGCGTGGGACCACTCAGGGTCCAAGGTGTGTTCCTCACTGAACATAGTTTCACTGGATGAGTAAGGGTACATAGGGTGTGTCCAAGATACATTTATTATACACCATATGGACTACCTATGTGTGTATCACCATTACATGGTCTGGATACCTTTCCAAGGTCACGTGGTGCGTGGTTCTTCCACATGGAATGTGATATTTATAAAGGACCAAAACTCTAGATGCCATGATATTTAAAAAACACAACATGTGTTCTTTTGAACTACATGATGTGTATATCGATATTTTACACTCAATATGGTTTCTTCCTCTCTTCTCAATGGCTCCACCATTTTCACTACCAAACTCACCTGAACCTTCACTCGAGGATTTATTTGGAAGGAAACTTCCCTCGCTATCATTTTTCAGTCTTTGATGTCTGAAAAATAGAATTTTCAATGACCTATACATGATCTATTTTCCCTAAAATTTTCACAAAGTGGGTGGGGGATCCTGATCCTTGGAAAAACATCTATAATTCACTATTGATTCACCCAAACCACTATAATCAAAGGAACACACCTCAATTCATCAATTCCTAGTCTCTAGTGGCCAAAAATCATAATTTTTGTTTCCCTTACATGATCCTCCATGATTCCTATCAATAAAATGAGGTTATGATTCCTAGATTCATCAATAGAAAATCATTGTTCCACCTCAACCCATCCAAAAACCATTGATCCCAAGTTCTTTCACCCAACCATTATGAATCCATAGGTTTAATCACACTTGAACAAATCCGAAAATTTTGAATTGCTAATCCCATGGGCCAATGATGAAGAATGTGAAGAATATAGATGAGAGAGGAACATAAATAAAGTTATATTATTGTTGGATAATGAGAACCTGACCAATGATCATAATTGTGGAAACCAAAGGGATGAAAAATATGCACACCAAAAACTGATAATTAGGATCAAGAATGTTGATTATTTTTTTGGATCATGTGAAGAATGAAATTTGAAGTATTAAGAAGATTCTCAATCCATGATCAATAATTACGAATAAAAGGGTGAAAATCTATAAAATAATGACCCATACCACAAGAAAAGATCGACCATTGGTAAATAACATGTTAACTAGAAATATTATTGATGATTTTTCTATATTATTTATTCATTCCATGAATCTCCCCCATTATTCATCATTGATACATGATCTAGAATTAATTAATGCTAATAGTGGATCTCCTCCTCCTCCTCTAATCTCCCAAGGTTATACAACTGACCCTTGATATTTTCCACAAAATCTTATAAATAGAGGGGAGGTCTAGGTTAAACATTTAATAAATCAAATAAAATTAATCATTTAATTTATTTAATACACCCACCAATGACTATCTCTCATGGAACGTCTGATGTTGACCATCCTTGTGTCATTCCTAGAGTAAACCTCACAATTTGAAAATAATCACAGTCTTAGATTATCCATATGAGGTTCTAAATAGTGTTAAAACCATTAATCCTATAAACATGTGTGCATGTGATTTAATATATTTTATATTTTTAATTTATTAATTCTAGGGTATTGAGATACCCAAAAAAACACCAACTCTGAGAAAAAGTCAAAATATATTTAAAAAAATATTCAAAGGATTGAATTCTAAAAAAAATATTTATCACATTCTCCCCATCTTTAAATATTTTCTCCCCAAAAAATAAAAGTTACAAAAAAACGTTAGCGTACTGAGCCTGAATTTATCCCTCATGCTCACCAAATCTCTCCTGAATGTTTCCATATTGCTAAAGAATTCAAACTAGAGGAACAGTAAACCCACATAGGATCGTCTCCGACTAATTCTTGATCACCATTGGGTACTCTAAGATGGTAGATCCATCCTCAATGTCCATATCTCCCCAATAAATAATGTGTGATGGGTTGTGAGTTTATCCACTCAGTTGTGAAATATGTTAGGTGTTATGTACCGGATCCAACTGTTGGGGTAAGAATAGGAGGAAAGAAACCTCGCTAACTCTACACAACTCAAAGGAACCAATGAACCTTGGGGATAACTTGATTTACTAGCCAGAACTATATGGTCCTCATTGTATGTAGACTTTATGGTAGATATGTTATCCCTTATTGAACTCCAAAGTCCAACAAAATTGACCTGTGTAAGATTTATATTAACTCTGAGGATCCCTCATTCACTCATCGATCAACTAAACCTTATATATTATCACTTGCACTAGTTCTAACCTAATAAGAGAAGTGTTACCAATCCTAGTCCAATATAAGGGTTACCTATAGGGTTTAACATATAGTTACTTGAATGGTTCCATTGTGATATTATAAGGATACCTATTAATATAAGAAAACCTCACTAATGGTAAGTTATCCTCCTAGCTTTGTCCAAAAACCAACATGCAATCTATTAACAAAACATCTAAAACCCAGATAGACCGCTTAGCCTAGCCTTTCTTATGTGGGTGAAATGTTTTTCTCATCTATAATTGGGTACCTAAATCCTCCTAAACACCTATCCTCAACCATTATGTGAACCAATAATCATTTCCATAGATGATCGTCATGGGTACCCCATGAAGCTGGGAGATCTCCTACAAGTAAAGACGCCCAAAAAACTCAACTGAAATCTACTCCCATATGGAAAGAATGTGTGTTGAATTGGAAAGTAAATTAAAAATAACCAAAATAATATTGTGGCCTCACATTGTTTTTAAAATCCCTATAACAAAATCTATCAATATTCCATACCATTTTCATTCAATAATTTCAAGAGGTTGAGCCAGACTTGTTAGAACCTAATGTTCAACATTTACCTGCTGAAATGTGATACATTGAGAAATAAAATAAAAAGCACTCTAACTCATTTGATCCAACCAAAACTTCCATTGATTTTCTTGGTAAATTTTCACTTCTTTTGGATGTATCACCAATTGGGAGGTATGAAACTCCCTCAACACCTCCTCATGCAATTCAACCTGAACTACAATTCATCCCTATAAAAAGATAACATGCTTCCCACCTTTATAAAATTCATCTAATGCATCTTATAAGGATAACTAGTAATGTAGAAATTCATAGTTTTTATACCCAAACTAATACTCTCTATAACATTGAAGAATAGGTGGAGTCACCACCATCGACTGAAGATAAGATGTACCCCTCTCATCCACCAAGGTCATCTGCAATGAGTCCATTTGATCTGATGCGTCCTCCACCAAGTGAGGATAGGATTTATTGATAAGAGAATATTCCACCATGTTTAACTTTTAAGGACTGTAGACTATCCCAAATCCATATTCCTATAGGAACTTAAACCAACATCTCAATCTTCGGTTGAGGTCTATCTAGGAAAATATATACCTGACACTCTAGTGGTCTGAGTAACCGATGAAATTATCTCTCAAAATATAATGTCTCCACATTATCAAGGAAAAGAATGCCAATTCTAAAACCATGTCATGGGTCATGTAGTTTGAATCATGGGATCTTAAATTCCTCAACCTATAAGAAAACACTTCCTTCCTCTACATCAAAACTCATCCAAGACTAGATCTAGAGGCATCATAAAACACCACATACTTGAATCCATACTCTAGTAGTCTCAATACAAGAGCATCGGTCAATCTATGTCGCAGCTCTCGAAAGGATCTCAAACACTACGTAGGCCTAGAAAAAACCACCATTTCCATGTAAAGGCATTAAAGTGACCACAATCCTAGAAAAGACTCTCATAACCCTATGGTAGTACCCTAATAAACTATGCAAACTTATCAAATATAACATGTTCTTGGGTGAATACCAAGCGGGAATTATATCACATTATATCAAGTTTGACACTACACCATAACCATAGATGAAATTCCCAAGAAATTGAACGTCTCAAATCCAAAACTGACATTTTGAGTGCTTAAAATATAATTGGTGATCCCATAGTAAGTCTACGATCATCCTCAAATTCTTTTTGTGATCCTATATAAAGACCGAGTAAATTAGTGACAAGAACACATTGGGGAAATTAGTTACACCAAAGGGAATCAATAGGAACTCATAATTCCCATAGTAACATTGAAATACCATCTTCAGAATATCATCCTCATGAACTCTCAAATGATGGTAATCAGACTTGAGATCAAACCTTGAGAACCATCCCAAACCTTTCAAATTATTTTAGAGGTCATTGATCCTTGATAAAGGGCAATTGTTCTTGATAATCACCTAGTCTATGTGATGGGTAAAATCACAAAGCCTCAAGCTCCCATCATCCTTTTTTAAGAACAACACCAGTACCGCCCAAGGTAACACACTAGGTTGGATAAAACCCTTCTTAGGAAGGTATTTCAACTGCACTGACAGCTCTAGAAGTTCATCATGGGCCATCAGATATGATACAAAATATATTGGAGTGGTACTGAGGTGTAAATCAAAGTAGAATATGATATACTGATGGGGTGGTAAAACTAGAATGTCCCTAATGAAAATATCCTCATACTCCTCCACCACTGTAGGAAAACTAATAGCTCATAGAATTTGATACTCCAAGGGTAATACTAAACTAATAATGAGTAATTAGCTATATTCTTATATATATGATCCCATCCCACTCTTTTTGGTATTCCTTCTCATCAAAAAAGGAAAAATTCACCCCCCCCCCCAACATAGACACACTATAAACATAACTACTAATAGTTAAACTGGTTATTAAATGTAGAAACCCAATCCAAACTAGGAATAACATCATAGGTCCTAAACACTACTAGGGAGAGATACCATTCATTGATCTCTCCTCCTAGAGTCAGGTCACACTAATAGATGAAATGTGAGATCACAGAAACATCACCATAAGAAGTCTCTAAATGAAAAGGGCTAACTAAAGGATCCAATAGAATCTCTAGGCCTAGAACAAGGGATGTGACAAGGAAGGATTTTCCTACACCTATATCTACCAAGACTATACCAAAATTAGAGAAGTCACAGGTCAAACCTTGGATCACACCTGAAGCCTTAGGGTTATAAGAATCCATTACCCATGTATATTATTCCCCTTTGATAATGTTTCCTTATAATCAGGGTTCACTCTAACACCTTAGAACATCCAAAACATCCCAAAACATAAAAATCATAAGAAACCATCCACTATACCTTGATACTATCAACTTTGGGTGGAACTGACTCACCCGCATGGATTTAAATTGTGTCACAAGAGAATGCATCTTGGTGGGGGAAGTGTCCCTACTACTTCCATGCTCAATGCCACATCACACATCACTAACACATAGATCAACCAACATGCTATGTTTTCTTAAAGAATATTATTTGTTAGTTCCACCATTGAACCATGATCCCCCCCTGTAACGACCCAAAGTTTCATTAATGGAAAATCCCTCTTGATCTAGTTAAATGTTTCTTTATGAAAAATGTTTTTTATAAGATGTCAACTTCTTTAGTTTTACGTTAATATTTGTGACCGTTACTTTTATAACCGTTGAACAGTGATCATCTGAGTAGTATAAATATAAGGCTTTAACGAACCCATTTCTACTCAGACAAAGGAAGCGATGGCCTCATCCAGTAGAATTGCCCCTTACAAAGCCCATTTGTCGGAGCTCGAAAAAGAGGTGGAATCTTTGGGATTTTCCCTTGACCAAGCCCAATCTGAGCTTCATCAAGTCAAGCTCGAACGTGATCGTCTATGGGAAAAGTGGAAGTTTATTGAAATTACCACTCGAGCGATGTTATCCGAGCCGCCCCAAGAGTCTATCACCATCGCACACCTTACCCTTAGGTCTTATGCAGCTATTTTAAGGGGTTATGTAACAAATAAGTAGTATCATGTTCATGCACATTACTTTTGTATATAATAATGAATATAATTTCTAGTCATTTTTGATACATTGTAATTAGTTTTTAAAGTACAAATGGTGTTTTTAGTTATTATTTAATTAAGAATTATATTTTATTAAATTAAAGGATTTTTGAATTAAATAATATTTTAATAAAATATTATTATTAATATGACATTAATTTTTATTAAATATAAATGATCTTATAATTTTAGGAATGCAATAAAAAAATTTATTAAGGTTTGAAAGCCATTTCTGTCAAAACCCGTGAATTTTTTATAAATGTCGGTTTTTATTTTAAAAATGAAAATTCAAATATTTAGAAAATTATTTAGATAAAATAAATATTATTTTTGGAATCAGTATGTCGAAATTATCCAACAGTGAATTTTTCATAATTTTCTAAGACAGTCAAATTTTTGGGTAAAAATTAAATACCATTTAAATATATAATGTGTTTTATGACATCATAATGACCCAATGGTGATGTAATAAAATACCATAATCCTTATTTTAGGCCAATATATGTTTTATCATTAAAATAATGAGGTTTTGGGTTTGTTTGACTCACTTTTCAAATCATTAATGGAGCCCTCAAGACTTATTCAACACTTTTCCTTTTTAAATTAATTTCCATGGGAGTGTGACTCACCTCCACATAAGCAACCCTAATTTTTTAATAAGTTCGGACCTTGGCCTTGTAAAATATTGTTTTCATCTTTCCTTTTCCAGAAACCATGGGCAAATACCATGGGATGGTTTGTGGTTTGGATTATTTTAATATAAGGGGTCCCAAACCTAAATAATAAAGATTCTCTCACCTTTCCTATATAAACCCACCCAAGCTCCCACTTCCTCATCACTCAAAGCCCTTGAAGTTCTTCCAACCTCTTCCCTACTCTCTCTAGAATCCTCCCAAGGTTCCCCAAGCTCCCAAGAATCCTCTCACAAGCCTCTCTCTAGCCTTTGGAAGTACACTTCCAAGTAAGGGGTTTTCTTCCTTTCTCATTTTTTGTCAATTTTCTTTAAGTTGTATTGCCCTTTTTATTTCAATTATGAATGTTGGGGTATGGTTTCACACCTCCCCCATACTTTCCTTTTATTGTTTGAATTATGGGAGAACCCTTTCTCTCTCATTAAATTCCTCCCATGTACACCCGTTACTATGCCGAAATTCCGAAAGGAACTTCTCTCTCTTCTTTTACATTCAAGCAATACTTTTGTATCATGAATATAAATTCCATTTCTATTGTTGGGACATGTATATATATGATATCCTTAATGTCCATTACATGTAAATATTATGAGGAACCCCTTTCTCTCTCATCAACCTTTTTTATGAATTCTTATGTCACGCCGTTACGCTGCCGAAATCGCACCGATTTTCTAAGCCAATGTCTTTGTGTAGTGAATACCATGCCCATTTCTCCATCAAGGGTATTCACCTTTATGCACATTTACATATTTATTATAAAGTTTCATGTATGAATTCCACATTCCTTTATCGTGGAAGAAATGATTATGTTTTATGAATCCATGTTTTATGATCCATGTGGCACACTTATGCATGAAATGAAATGTTTAAGAAGGGTGTGCCCTTTATAGCGCTCCAATGCATTGGGTAAAGTATAGTATCATGATACGTCATGTGCAATGAGTTTTGACTCGTGTTAATTAAATTGCAATGAGGGTTTACTCGTGCTTCAAGTGCAATGAGGGTTTACTCATGCTCCATGTGCAATGAGCCTTGGCTCATGCTAATTCAATGTTAAGTGTTGTTGCCACATTTCCATGTTATGATTATCATGCTTTATCATGCCTTTATGTTCATGTTTTTCTTATGCTCTATTGATATGCCTATTGCCTAACATGTATTTTACTCCTCATGTTATTCATTGTGTACTCCCTTACTGGGCTTTATAGCTCACCCTTTTCTTATGCATGTCCTCAGGTTATCCCATGCAATGCTAAGTACAAAGGAATGTAGTGGTCATGTAAAGGAAGTTTTCAATAAAGATGTTGTATTTCAAGTTTAAAGTTTTTATGTAATGATCATAAGCCCCAAAGACACTAAACATCTCGATCTTCTTTGTTGTATCAAGTGAAATTTTATGTAATAAAGCATGTTTAAGTTGTAATAAAAAGCAGGGTTGTCATAGTTGGTATCAGAGGATAGGTTTAGTTATTTTTGGGATTAGGAAACCCTAGTAAAGACTTAGATACAATACTAAGTATAATAAAAGCATCCCTAAGTTTTGGTAAATACTAAGTAAGTGGTTTATCAAACAAATACATCCCTGTCTGGATACGAGCAGGTAGAGGCGGCTCTGGAACAGATGTATCTTAGGGGTAAAACCCGAAAACACCGCTTTGAGCTAGACTCGAACGGGAACTGGTGCACGACAACGGGCCTTGCGGCACTCTTGGTTACGACACTCCCGGGGGATATGTTTTGATAAATTCACAATCTTAGTATGAACCCTTATTAAGGGAAAAAAATGCCCCTAAGAATATATGTTAGAAGGAAGATCATGAAAAGCCTGGATTGAATCCTATAGAATCATGAGTTAAAGAGATTAAAGTTTATTTATAAGTCATCAACTTTTGTCTTTGGATTACCCTTTATGTGTTACCCCTAACTTTCCTTTTATTCCAGCCAATGGCCGGTAATATGAGAACTCGGGCTAACAACCGTTGTGAAGATCAGTGTGATGATTGTACTTATGAGATGCCCAATCCAATGGGAGCGGGAATCGAGAACTTTGTCACGCTTCTCTCTCAGCTAACTCAAGTTTTGAATAGAAACACTGGTCAAGAGGAACTTTCAACCCCCCCCCCTAAGAAAGAACAAGTCACTATTGAAAGCTTCATGAGACAAAGTCCTCCTACTTTTAGTGGATCATCCGATCCCACGATCACTGAACAATGGATCAACTCCATTTAAAAGATATTCTCCATCCTCCAATGCTCTGAAAAAGAGAAGGTTCTCCTGGCGGCTTATCGTATGGAGGGTGAAGCTGATCAATGGTGGACGTTGATCAAAAATACGAAGCCTGAGGAGGAGATTGAGGCTTTGTAATGGAAGGAATTCCGGAAGATGTTTTTCGATAAATATTTTCCATGCACCCTCCGTCTTAAGATGGAAAGGGACTTCCTTTCCCTCAAACATAAAGATGACGAATCTGTGGGAGCATACGAGGAAAACTTCACAAGGCTTGCACGATACGCTTTCGGCTTTGTCGTTACCCCCGAATGCAAGGTTGACCGCTTCTTTGGTGGGCTGAAGCCTAGCTTGCGGAAAGCATTAGTAATCCGTGACTTCGACAGCTATGAGGAAATTGTCTGATGTGCCCTCAAGGTTGAAATGGAGATCGGAGAATCACAGGGGTATCATGGGGACAAGAAGCGTAAGGTGGACTTCAATGCTGGTGGTCCGATGGATAAATCCAACGGCGCTAAGAAATTCCAGCACCCCACTTGCCAAAAGTGTGGAAAGAAGCACCCTGGAAATTGCCTTAGGGGGACAAGAAAATGCTTCAAGTGTGGAAGAGAAGGGAACCTAGGTGTTAACTGTCAGCAAGAAGGACCCGCGGCTACGATAGAGGAGAGGAACGCTCCGTTCGAACCTCAGCGCGTTGTTCAATGCTTCAAATGCAAAGAACCGGGTCATTTTGTGAATCAGTGCCCTAATCCAAGGGTTATCGGAGGCAATCAACAACCTCCAAGACAGCAAGGAAGAACTTTTGCTATCACTTCTGCCGAAGTGAACCCCGACAACGAAGTGGTGACAGGTATGCTAGTTATTCATTCAAGAATAGCGAACGTACTTTTTGATTCAGGTTCTACGCATTCTTTTATATCTCAAAATTTTAGTAGAACAATCCCTGCACCACCACAAATCATGGAAGTAAAGATGTCGGTGAGTACGGCAAATGGGGCAATCATTGCATCCCATGAATATAAGTCCTCCCCTATTATAATATGTGGATTTAATTTCCCGGAGAACCTCGTCATACTCCCTTTGGTGGAATTTGATGCAATTCTTGGCATGGATTGGCTTTCCTTATATAGAGCCAACATAAATTGTCGGGAGAGGGAAATCACACTCCATATGGAGAATCGACCCCCGATTCTTTACAAGTGTCAGGAGGAAGATGAATCTCATTTAGCTCCATCATCTCAAGCATGGATATTACTGCCTTATGAGCACTCATATCTGGCTCAGATGATTGAGTCCAAGGAAGAAACCACCCTTGAAGAAATGCCTATTGTGAGGCAATTCGCTGAAGTATTTCCCGAGGAACTTCCTAGTCTTCCTCCAAGAAGAGATGTTGAGTTCTCAATTGAACTTGTACCTGGGGCGCTACCAATATCCAAGACTCCATATAGAATGGCTGTTGTTGAGCTTGAAGAGCTGAAGAAACAACTACAGGAGAATCTGGATAAAGGGTTTATACGCCCAAGTGCATCACCATGGGGTTCACCAGTCCTCTTTTTCAAGAAGAAGGATGGGTCAATGCGGCTTTGCATCGATTATCGTGAACTTAACAAAATCACGATAAAGAACAAGTATCCTCTCCCAAGAATTGATGACTTGTTTGATCAGCTGCGTGGAGCACAATACTTCTCCAAGGTCGACTTGCGGTCGGGATATTATCAAGTAAGGGTGAAGAAGGAAGATATCCCCAAGACTGCTTTTTCGTACAAGGTACGGGCACTATGAATTCATAGTAATGCCTTTCGGACTCACCAATGCTCCAGAAATATTCATGGACTTGATGAATAGAGTCTTTAGAGATTACCTAGACAAATTTGTGGTAGTCTTTATAGATGATATTCTAATATACTCCAAAACCAAGGAGGACTATGAGGAGCATTTAAAAACTGTACTAGAGACTTTGCGCAAGGAGAAGCTCTATGCAAAGTACAGCAAGTGTGAGTTTTGGTTGAAGGAAGTCTCATTCTTGGGCCATATCATCACAAGCAATGGGATATCTGTGGACCCCTCCAAAACAGATGCAATTGAGGGATGGCCGAGGCCAACATCGGTAACTGATATCCGTAGCTTCTTGGGGTTTGCTGGATATTATCGACGATTTGTGATAAATTTCTCACGGTTGTCCAACCTTCTTACCAAGCTAACTCGAAAGGGAGTAAAGTTTTCTTGGAGAGATGAATGTGAAGAAATCTTCAAGGAGTTGAAAAGGAGGCTTATCACTGCACCCGTGCTCACTTTACCCACAAGTGGGGAGATTTTTGTGGTATTCAGTGATGCTTAGAAGAAGGGCTTAGGATGTGTGCTGATTCAGAATGATAAAGTGATATCCTATGCCTCAAGGCAGTTGAAAATCCATGAGCGAAACTATCCAATGCATGATCTGGAGTTGGCGGCGGTGATCTTTGCCTTGAAAATCTGGCGGCATTATCTCTATGGAGAGAAATGTGAGATATATACTGACCACAAGAGTCTTAAATATATATTCACACAGAAAGAGCTTAATATGAACCAGAGAATATTGATAGAGCTCATCAAGGATTATGATTGTTCAATACATTACCACCCTGGGAAAGCGAACAAGGTGGCGGATGCCCTAAGTAGAAAGGATCCAGCTATTCTATCAATGATGAGAATTGAGAAGGATCCAATCTTCTTAGACTTGATGAAGATGGATGTGGGAATCATAAAGAAGGGAACATCATCAATCCTTTCACAAATTATTGCTCAACCATCTCTTTTGGAAAGGATAAAGGATGCTCAAAAGGATGATGCAGGAATCCAAGAAAAAGTGGAAGCTATCAAAAAGGGAAAATCCTCAGAGTTTAATCTTAATGAAGAAGGAATTGTGCGGTTTGGGAAAAGACTATGTGTTCCATCAAGTTTGGAGCTTAAGAAGGAACTTTTGGATGATGCACATAGTTCAAATTTCTCTATTCACCCAGGGAGCACAAAGATGTATCGAGATCTCCGAGAAAACTTTTGGTGGGATAATATGAAGAAGGATATCGCTGAATATACATCAAAGTGTCTGGTGTGTCAGCAAGTGAAGGCAGAGAGGCAGAAGTCTAAGGGGATGATGCAACCATTTCCCATACCAAAATGGAAATGGGAGAACATCACCATGGACTTTGTCACCAGACTTCCAAGGACATCCAAAGGCAACAATGCAATCTGGGTTGTTGTGGATCGTCTTACAAAGACTGCACACTTCATTGCTATTCAAGAGGATTTCTCTTTGGATCAACTGGCACGGATATATATCAGGGAAGTGGTACGGTTGCATGGAGTACCACTATCTATTGTGTCTGACCGAGATCCAAGATTTACCTCTAAGTTTTGGAAGAGTCTTTAACATGCTCTGAATACTGAACTGAACTTCAGTATGGCCTATCATCCTCAAACTGATGGCCAATCCGAGCGGACTATCCAAACACTTGAGGATATGTTGAGAGCGTTCTCAATGGACTTTAAAGGAGGATGGGATCAACATCTTCCTCTAGTTGAGTTCTCTTATAATAATAGTTTCCACTCAAGAATCCAAATGGCACCATATGAAGCCCTGTATGGGAAAAGGTGTAGAACACCGGCATGTTGGGATGAGTTCGGTGAACGTAAGCTGCTTGGACCAGAAATGGTCGAAGAAATGGTGGAGAAGGTGAAAACCATTCAGCGGCATATCAAGGCAGCCCAAAGTCGATAGAAGAGTTATGCAGATAATCGTCGACGAGACCTTGAGTTTAAAGTCGGAGACATGGTTTTTTTACGCATATCTCCGTGGAAGAAGGTCATGAGGTTTGGAAAGAAAGGGAAGTTAAGTCCAAGGTACATCGGCCCCTTCGAGATTCTTGATCGTGTTGGGGCTGTGGCCTATCGAATAGCACTTCCACCTACTATGGCCAAGGTGCATGATGTCTTCCATGTATCCCTCTTAAGGAAGTACATACCAGACCCTTCACATGTACTCTCTTCCGAAGTGGTACAATTAGAAGACGATCTTTCTTATGAGGAGCAACCAGGGAAGATCATAGATCGTAGAGAAAAAGTTCTACGAAATAAGACAATTCCCCTCATCAAGGTGTTGTGGAGAAACCACAAGTTTGAAGAAGCAACTTGGGATTCGGAGGATATGATGAAGCTAAGTTACCCACATTTGTTTTAGTGTGGGAAAAGGAAAATTTCGAGGGCAAAATTTCTTAAGGGGGGAATGTTGTAACGACCCAAAGTTTCATTAATGGAAAATCCCTCTTGATCTAGTTAAATGTTTCTTTATGAAAAATGTTTTTTATAAGATGTCAACTTCTTTAGTTTTACGTTAAGATTTGTGACCGTTACTTTTATAGTCGTTGAACAGTGATCATCTGAGTAGTATAAATATAAGGCTTTAACAAACCCATTTCTACTCAGACAAAGGAAGCGATGGCCTCATCCAGTAGAATTGCCCCTTACGAAGCCCATTTTTCGGAGCTCGGAAAATAGGTGGCGTCTTTGGGCTTTTCCCTTGACCAAACCCAAGCTGAGCTTCATCAAGTCAAGCTCGAACGTGATCGTCTACGGGAAAAGTGGAAGTTGATTGAAATTACCACTCGAGCGATGTTATCCGAGCTGCCCCAAGAGTATGTCACCATCGCACACCTTACCCTTAGGTCTTATGCGGCTATTTTAAGGGGTTATGTAACAAATAAGTAGTATCATGTTCATGCACATTACTTTTGTATATAATAATGAATATAACTTCTAGTCATTTTTGATACATTGTAATTAGTTTTTAAAGTACAAATGGTGTTTTTAGTTATTATTTAATTAAGAATTATATTTTATTAAATTAAAGTATTTTTGAATTAAATAATATTTTAATAAAATATTATTACTAATATTACATTAATTTTTATTAAATATAAATGATCTTATAATTTTAGGAATGCAATTAAAATTTTTATTAAGGTTTGAAATCCATTTCTGTCAAAACCCGTGAATTTTTTTATAAATGTCGGTTTTTATTTTAAAAATGAAAATTTACATATTTAGAAAATTATTTAGATAAAATAAATATTATTTTTGGAATCAGGACGTTGAAATTATCCAACAGTGAATTTTTCATAATTTTCTGAGACAGTCAAATTTTTGGGTAAAAATTAAATACCATTTAAATATATAATGTGTTTTATGACATCATAATGACCCAATGGTGATGTAATAAAATACCATAATCCTTATGTTCGGCCAATATATGTTTTATCATTAAAATAATGAGGTTTTGGGTTTGTTTGACTCACTTTTCAAAGCATTAATGGAGCCCTCAAGACTTATTCAACACTTTGCCTTTTTAAATTAATTTCCATGGGAGTGTGACTCACCTCCACATAAGAAACCCTAATTTTTTAATAAGTTCGGACCTTGGCCTTGTAAAATATTGTTTTCCTCTTTCCTTTTCCAGAAACCATGGGCAAATACCATGGTATGGTTTGTGGTTTGGATTATTTTAATATAAGGGGTCCCAAACCTAAATAATAAAGAATTCTCTCACCTTTCTTATATAAACCCACCCAAGATCCCACTTCCTCCTCACTCAAAGCCCTTGAAGTTCGTCCAAACTCTGCCCTAATCTCTATATAATCCTCCCAAGGTGCCCCAAGCTCCCAAGAAGCCTCTCACAAGCCTCTCTCTAGCCTTTGGAAGCACACTTCCAAGTAAGGGGTTTTCTTCCTTTCTCATTTTTTGTCAATTTTCTTTAAGTTGTATTGCCCTTTTTATTTCAATTATGAATGTTGGGGTATGGTTTCGCACCTCCCCCATACTGTCCTCTTATTTTTTGAATGATGGGAGAACCCTTTCTCTCTCATTAAATGCCTCCCATGTACACCCGTTACTATGCCGAAATTCCGAAAGGAACTTCTCTCTCTTCTTTTACATTCAAGCAATACTTTTGTATCATGAATCTAAATTCCATTTATATTATTGGTACATGTATATATATGATCTCCTTACTGTCCATTACATGTAAATATTATGAGGAACCCCTTTCTCTCTCATCAACCTTTTTTATGAATTCTTATGTCACGCCGTTACGCTGCCGAAATCGCACCGATTTTCTAAGTCAATGTCTTTGTGTAGTGAATACCATGCCCATTTCTCCATCAAGGGTATTCACCTTTATGCACATTTACATATTGATTATAAAGTTTCATGTATGAATTCCACATTCCTTTATCGTGGAAGAAATGATTATGTTTTATGAATCCATGTTTTATGATCCATGTGGCACACTTATGCATGAAATGAAATGTTTAAGAAGGGTGTGCCCTTTATAGCGCTCCAATGCATTGGGTAAAGTATAGTATCATGATACGTCATGTGAAATGAGTGTTGACTCATGCTAATTCAAGTGCAATGAGGGTTTACTCGTGCTTCAAGTGCAATGAGGGTTTACTCATGCTCCATGCGCAATGAGCCTTGGCTCATGCTAATTCAATGTTAAGTGTTGTTGCCACATTTCCATGTTATGATTATCATGCTTTATCATGCCTTTATGTTCATGTTTTTCTTATGCTCTATTGATATGCTTATTGCCTAACATGTATTGTACTTCTCATGTTATTCATTGTGTACTCCCTTACTGGGCTTTATAGCTCACCCTTTTCTTATGCATGTCCTCAGGTTATCCCATGCAATGCTAAGTACGAAGGAATGTAGTGGTCATGTAAAGGAAGTTTTCAATAAAGATGTTGTATTTCAAGTTTAAAGTTTTTATGTAATGATCCTAAGCCCCAAAGACACTAAACCTCTCGATCTTCTTTGTTGTATCAAGTGAAATTTTATGTAATAAAGCATTTTTAAGTTGTAATAAAAAGCAGGGTTGTCATACCCCCCCACAAGGTAAAAAACCCAAGCCATCACCTCTAGTTAATCCTAGATTACCCATGGTGTCTTAGAATAGTACTACTCTCTGAATAAATGCTTAAATATACCCAAGGGAGAGTCACCTAATCAAAGATCTAGATATCCAGACACCACTAGTACTCTACTACTCTAAGAATATCTCTAGTTGTGAGTGAAACCATCTGATCGATCAGGGTCTAAATTTTTTGAAAAACCTCAAACCACTAACTCGAGCCAATCATATGCTTCTTGAGGGTCAGGATCACTATGAAACCTGATAAATCTCTACTACTGGAACTCACAAACATTCCAATATGACATGCATCATCTTCCTGACCTACTAGTGTTATCAACTTCTCTACATATATACAATCATTTTCATGAACCATTAGAGGTGGGTCCTACGCTTCCCATGAAGTTGAATATATTATCTATGCTCAAATGGAGGGAAAACATCAAGAATATGCCCCTAAATTGAGGCCTCTTCATTCAAATGGCCATAATTATGACCTTGTTTTGAAATCCTAAATGGATATCATTGCAAAGAAACCTTGAAAATTAATAAGATGTACCATGTTTAAATGATCATATTAGGGGAGAAGACTCTAGAAGGAAGTGGAAATTAGAAGAATCAATCCTATATGATTCATGTACCATTGGTTTCCCTGAAAATGGTTCCTCAACATACTGATTCAATAAATAGGTGTTCAGGGTCCTATTGTATAGATACATTGGCCACTACACCATCATTAGGTTACCTAGCCTGAGATATATACCCAAGATACTTCAAAGTCAAACCAATCCTCATAAAATGACTAACTCCAACATCATACCTAGGATATAACACCCTTTAATACCACACTTTCATGACTTAGCCCATCAGGCCCCTGATTGGGATGACATTAAGCTATGAGTGACACACTAATACCACCTCAAATAGGCCAAGGGCTGGCAGAAAGAACCGAGTAAGCATATCACTAAAATGGGAGGCCTTAGTATAAATCATCTATAGAAACACAAACCCAAATCCATGAAATAATAAAAACATATAATAAAGTAGTAATATCTAGAGAGTAAAGGATGCATTCAACAACCTCTAGGAAACATATCAAAGTGCATCAAGGTAATAAAAATGTGTAAGTGAAAAAACTACACACCCAACCAAATATATAGGGGGAATCAATCAAAAAACAACTATAAAGGAAAAATAAATGGAAATACTAACCCAAGATCCCCAAGTTTAACCACTGAACACAGTCAACAACACCATGTAATACTAAGCTTCACTGATACCAGATCCTCCAAAGTCACCACCAATATGTCTATAATCTATATAATACATGATATGTGGGGGGAAATCCCAGACATGGGTGAGTATAAACATACCTAGTAGGAAACCTCAAAACTAAGAAGTAAGAAATAGAGTAAAATAGTTAGCTCAACCCATAATTCATAGAGGTAAAGAAAACCCAATGATATATATACTTCTAAATGAACCCTAGTCAAGAGAGAGGAAACTCCATATATACATCTAACTAAGAATGATTAGTCTACCTAAATCTCTAAAGTTCCTACATCTAATGCAAAGAACCACACACAACCTCACATGAATCTGATTAGAGGGATCACTACTCACTATTTCACTCCACGACTGAGGGAGGACTATCTCTAGTGGAGGAGACATTCCCCACTAGAGCTCGATAATGGGGTACTACAACTCCATAGATAGAAAACCCATTCCCTCTATAATGTGGGGTTGTAATAACTCTACCTATAAAAAGTAGGGGGACCTTCACCCTAGAATGTTAGAGGAGTAAAAACCACATAATCTATCCAATGATCAAATCCAATTACTACCATCTTCTAAGAATATATAAAAGAAGAACATTGCTTGCATCACCTCAAGCCATATATCTGATGTTGAAGAAAAGGAAACCATAAAATTCTATGTGGAAAACTAATCAGGATGGGATACCCTTGGGCCTAAATCCCATCCCCAAAGAAGATATGCAAGGTAGAAGACTTTGAGATGAGTACATGACATGTTCATATAGGGTACAGGGGGTGTACATCAAAGCTAGATCCTAGCTGTTTCCCACTACTACGCTTGACATTAAAAATTATAAGTACATGGTATATCATCAGAGTGACATGGAATGTGGTTCCACCTAGGGCCCAAGTCATGTTACTCACTAAACATGGTTTCACTATTTAAGTTGGGGCACATGGGTTGTAATAAATATATATGGTGTGTAGGACACACAGACTACCTAATCTTTTACCTTCGGTACACATATTGGATACCGAGCCAAGGCCACATGGTGTGTGGGTCTACAACATGGCATGTGATAATTATAGAAAACTGAAACCTTATCCATCATGAGATCCACAAAACATAGTTTGCGTTATTCTAAACTAGTTATCATGTAGATTAATATTTCCCACTAGACATAGTTTCTTCCTTTCTTCTCATCAACTCCATTGTTTTCACCTCTAAACTCACATGGAGATGCACCCATGGAATGATCTAGAATAAAACATCACCCGACATCATTTTACAGTATTAAACAACTGAAAAATGGAGCTTCTTATGACCTTCATGGATCCCAACACTACAGGGTGGTCTTTATCCTTAGAAAACATCTATGATTCACCATTGATTATCCAAAACCACTAGAATCAAAGGGGCATGCCTCCTTTCATCGATTATTATAATCAAGTGTCCATAAATTAGGATTTTCATTATTTTCACACAATAAAATATGACTCCTATCACCAAAATGGGGTTCCAATTCCTAGAAACATCACCCTAAATCTACTGCTCCACCTCAATCCATCTACAAACATTCAATCCCATGTTCATTCACAAAACTACCAAAAATTTGGAGGTGCGATCATGCTCAAACCATTTTGACAATGTCAAATTGGTAACCCCAGGGCCCAATGATGAATAACATGAAGAATTGATATTATAGAGGTATAAAAACAAAGTGATATTACCATTGGCTGATGAAAAACCAACCAATGATCATAGTTGTGGATACCAAAGGGATAAAACAAGGGAATAATGAAAATAGAATATCAAGATAAAGAACATTGATTGAATTTTTGGATTATATAAATAATGAAATTCAAATAATTAAGCATATACTAAATACATGCTCAAAAATCAAGAATATCGAGTCATAAATCCATAAAATAATGATCCATACCTTGATAAAAAAAATTATCATTAGTGAATAAAATGTTCTCTAGCGATGTTGTTGATGATTTCACTACATTTTTTTCATCCAATTAATCTCCTCCATCATTCATCGTCGATCCATGATCCCAATTTTTTCAATGAAAATTTGGATCCACCCCTATTCCTATAATCTCTCAGGTTTATTTGGATAACACTAAATATATTCCACAATGACGTATAAATAGATAGGAGGGATAGGTTTATAATTTAATAAATTAAATAAAATTAATCATTTAATTTATTTAAGGCACCCACCAATGACTACCTCCCATGGAACATCTGATATCGACCAAACTTATGTATTTTCTAGGGTAAACTCAATGTAATGACCCAAATTTTTTAATTATATTTGTTTCCTAATTTTGTGGGTATAATTAAAATTTGACCATTGTGTTTCGACTGTTATATGACCATTGGTAAATATGACCATTGGAAACTATAATCTTAACATTGTGTTTTTATAAATATGGTTATCTTGGTCAATTAATATAGAAAAGAAGATTGAATGGCCTCATCCAGTAGACTCAAGCCATATGAAGCCCATCTGTCAGAGCTTGGGAAGGAGGTAGTATCATTGGGATTTGCTCTGGACTAAGCCCAAGCCGAACTTCAACGTATGAAGCTTGAACAGAATCATCTAAGAGAGAAGTTCAAGCTGATAAAAATCACCACTCGGGAAATGTTGTCTGAGCCACCCCAAGATTATATCTCCATAGTACACCTTACACTTAGGTCCTATGCTGGTGTTATAAGGGGATATATAACGAGACCTTAGCTGCTTTGTGTAATCATTTTATATAAATAAAATTTTTATTTCTTCTAATGGCAAATTTTGTGAATTTCAAATATCCGGATAAATATAGGATGTGTATTATTGATGAATTTTGGAAAAAAGGGGTATTTTAAAATGTTTTTGTATTCATTAAATAATTAATAATGTGAAATGATTTTCAAAAAAATAGTCTTCTACAATTGTGATCAGTGAGAAATTTAGAGTCTAATAAGATCAACTTGGTTTTTAGTGAATAGTAAAGTAGGAATAGTAACATACTCATATGAATAGTAATTAATATTAATTTGACCAAAAAAGTAGAAAATTCACCTATGTGTGTATAAATACATTTTAGACATCTTAAAAGTGAAAAAATGATCATAGTTTAAGTTTTGGTATTTTTGTACTCCATAAATATTTTATTTACAATTTTATAATTAATTTAATAATTTAAAATGAAAATTAATTTTCATAAAATTTAATCAAAATTGTTACATTATTGTCTTATGGGTATAATATATTTTTATGGGACCTTCATTATTTTTTTAAGGTGTTACAAAATGAGTTATAGTTTTAAAGTTGTATTTTTGGAATAAATAATGATTTTATTTAAAAATTAAATTAAAAATATTTTGAAAATTATTTTCATAAAACGGAATTCATTTTTGAATTCAGAGCATCGGTATTAGGGTAGGGTGAATTTTTGGGATTTTTCTGAAACAGTTGAATTTTTGTGAATAGTAAAAATGGAGTTTTGAGTTTCGGGTGTTTAATGACGTCATTAATGATGTAATAATGATGTAAGCTTTCTGGTAGACTTATTAATAGTGAGATATGATATGAAGTGTCCCAAGTGGCTAATACCATAGGAAAATACCATGGGAAATCTCATGGTTTTGCAAATACCAAGGATGAGGTGTCCCTTGGAAATTAATAATTTATTCGCTCACTTTTCCTATAAATACAAAGACATTTTCCTCATTCATTTCATTCCAAAATAATCCTAAAATAAGTTATGGTCTCCTTACTTCCCAATGAGTCCTCCCAATGTTACCTAAAGCCTCCTGAGGTCCCGACCTTCAATCTTTCGAAGTTACTCTTCATGGTAAGGGATCCTTTCACCCTCCTCTTTTATGTCATGAATTCCTTTATGTTGTTTCTTCTAGTTTCCATATATTTATGTTTAGGGTATGTTATTATATATTCTCATTATTGTCCATTTCATGTCTAATTGTTGATAGACCCTTTCCTCTCTCATTAATTTTTTTTCTGAATTTTTAAGTGACATTGTTAGGCTGCCGAATTTCTCGTAAAAGAAATCGCATCTTCTCTTTCCTTTCAAGTTTCCTTTTCTTGTGGTATGTCATTCAAATATCCATACCATGTTATTATCTACATGTTATTATGTATTTATATTTTAATATGAGTTATTTATTAGTGTTTTACCCTTTTACACTCTCTTTTTATTATTTTCTAAAACCATGTTATATAGCCGTTTTGCTGTAAAAAATTTCATCTCAAAATTTCTATCTCTTTCTCTTAAGAAATTATCTTGTTTATTTATGTGAATTCCCAGACCTATTTCGTTTCTATGGTTGTTCATAAATATATAAAAAGGATATATTTTATTCTAGAATGTACATACATATAACCTTCACTCCCTTTCCATGGGTTATAAATGATATAATGATCTTATTTTCATGAAATTTTAAAACATCGCGATTTTGAAATGAAACCCATTTCTTTTATTATCTATGGGTTATTTATGAAATGTTTGATTATGATCTATATGGATCACATGAAAGTAATTACATATTAAGGGTGTGACCTGATAGCGCTCCAATGCATTGGGTAAATAATTAATCTCTAGAGATGACAAGTTTCACGATACCTTGGTGAATAACCTTGGTAATTTTTATGACACCTCAGGGATAAACCTTGGTGATATGTTCATGAATGTCTGCATGAAATGTTTTAGCCACATATTCAAGTTATTATTCAAATTCTTTTCATTATGATTTTTTTATACTTCCATTTCTCATGTCCTTATTTTTTTATTCAAGTTCTTATTGATGTCACAAGTAAACAGATTCCCTTATTTACCCTTACTAGGCCTTCTGCCCACCCTTTCCTTTGAATGTATGTCTCCAGGTTATGAGATGCAGTAATTGTACTTAGGATAAACTTATGATGAATCCTTACAAGTGTATTAGAAGAATATCTTATGTTGTTTCTGATTCCCAATACACTGGACTTTAAAGATCCTCTGTTTGTAAAATGTAATGAAAAGTAATGTAATAAAAAGGCAGGATTCCATAGTTGGTATCAAAGGATAGTTTAGTTATTTACTAAAATTATGATATGAAATCTTTAGGAAGAATCCTATAGAAAAGTTTAAATATAGGAAAACTTCCTGGTATTTTGGTGAGTATTAAGTAAGTGGTTTATCAATAAAATACATCCATGTCTGGATACAAGCAGGTAGAGGTGACTCTTGCATAGATGTACATAGGGGTAAAAGCCGAAAACATCGCTTTGAGCTAAACTCGAATAAGAACTGGTACATGAAAATGGGCTTTGCTTCGCTCTTGGTTATTACACTCCTATGGGATATTTTTGGTTAATCACAAGCTTTTTCTGAATCATTATGAAGGAATTATAGAGAAATGTAATTGTTTAAGCATGAAATTTTAATACATAGAATCATTTATAGTTAAAAGATTCGTAAATGAAATAAGTTTCTCACTAAGGTTTTATTCTTTTTGAAAATGGCGGGAAATAGGAGGAACCGTGCAAATGGTGACCACAATGGACCATGCCCTGACGTCCCTCCGATGGAATCTGGAATGGAAACATTTATGCGAATGATGAACCAAATGACTCAAGTTATGGGAAATAACTTGAATCAAGCTGAGAGACTGGTCTCACCATGAAGGGAACAACATTCTGTTGAGTCCTTTATGCATCAACGACCACCAAACTTCAATGGATTGACTGACCAATTGATTGCTGAGCAGTGGATCAGATCTATCGAGAAGATCTTTTTTGTGCTCCATTGTTCAGAGCAAGAGAACGTCGCCCTGGATGTCTATCGCTTAGAAGGAGAAGTTGATCAGTGGTGGGAGCTGATTAAAAACACAAGCCAAAGAGTGGAGGTTAAATCTATGGAGTGGGAAGAGTTCAGTGGTATTTTCTTCAGTAAGTATTTCCCTCGATCCATGACAACAAGAATGTAGAAGGAGTTTCTTGAGATGAAGCATAAGGAGAATGAATCTGTTGGAAGCTATGAGATGAACTTCACCCGACTTTCACGATATACCTATAGCTTTGTCATGGATCCCAATGGTAAGTTTGATAGATTATTTGGTGGACTGAGACCTCATATGTGGAAGAATCTATCCAACCGAGACTATGATAGCTACGAGGAGATCATGCGGAGTGCGATTAAAGTCGAACTGGAGTTTGGTGAGACGCAGTGGTCTCATAAATCAAGAGACAAAAAGAGATCGATGGATCCCATCTTAGGGAGGACCTTTGACCAGGGAAGAGTAGGCAAGAAAGTGCAATGTCCCATGTATAATAAATGTGGGAAGAAGCATTCGGGGAACTGCCTGCTCGGGAGCGGGAAATGCTATAAGTGTGGAAGAGATGGATATATTGCGAGGAATTGTCGTAGTGAGGTGAAACCTCAACTTCCAGAAACTAACGACAAGGGGAATATGGTGCAAGCCCTACCTGATGTCCAGTGCTTTAAGTGTGGAAAACTTGGGCACATTTCCAATCACTGTCCAAATCTAAGGGCAGTGGAGGGGAACCACCATCCGCCTCAGCAAAGGCCAAGGGAGAAAGTTCATGCTTTTTCTATCACGACAGTTGAAGTTGAAGATCCAAATGATGTGGTAGCATGTACTATTTTTGTTCTCTCAAATCTAGAAAGTACTTTATTTTATTCTGGTTCTACACATTCCTTTATTTCCTCCAAGTTTGAAAAGAATTTAGAATCAACCCCTAACTTGCTAAAAGTAGAGTTATCAGTCAAGACTCCTGGTTAGATTATCCAAGCATCATCAGTGTTTAGAAACTCTAGTATTTAATTTGGTGAGCACAATCTTATCGCAAATCTAGTAGTCATTCCCATGCTAGAATTCGACATTATACTAGGGATGGACTGGCTCTCAAATTATAATGCTAAGATCAAATTCAGAAGTAAGGAAATCTCAGTAGTCTTGAATGGAAAACCTACAGTTATCTTCCAAGGAGAGATATCTCAACCTGATCTTTGTCTAGAAGAACCTCCTATATCCTTATTTATGGAATTGATTAGTGAAGAAGAAGAAGGAAATGAGAGTTTGAGGATAGAAAATGTACCCATCTTCCAGGAATACATTGACATATTTCCTGAGGAGTTTCCTGGACCTCCCCCATAAAGAGAGGTAGAGTTCTCCATTAAACTCATACCTAGATCTCATCCAATATCAAAGACCCCATATAGGATAGAAAATATAGAGGTATAGGAATTAAAGAAACAACTCCAAGATCTTTTGGAGAAGGGGTTTATCCAACCGAGTGTGTCTCCTTGGGGAGAACATGTTCTCTTTGTGAAGAAGAAGGATGGATCGATGCGGTTTTGCATTTATTATAGAGAACTGAACGGAATCACAGTAAAGAACAAATACCCTCTTTCAAGAATTGATGACTTATTTGACCAACTTTGTGGGGCTCAATTATTCTCTAAGATTGATCTTCGATCTGGTTATTATCAATTGAGGGTGAAGAAAGAAGATATTCCAAAAACTACCTTCCGATCAAGATATGGGCATTATGAGTTTGTTGTTATGCCTTTTGGACTGACTAATGCACCTGCTATTTTTATGGATTTGATGAATAGAGTCTTTAAAGACTACCTTGATAACTTCGTGGTAGTTTTTATTGATGTTATTATGATATATTCCAAAAGTCGTGAGGAGCATGAGGATTATCTAAGGGTTATTTTGAAAACTCTATGGAAGGTGAGACTTTTTGGAAAGTTCAATAAATGTGAATTATGGTTACAACAAGTTGATTTCTTGGGGCACATTGTTACAAATGAAGGAATCATAGTTGACCCTCCAAAGACAAAAGTTGTAGAGGATTGGCCTCAGCCTAGAACAATAACTGAGATTTGTAGTTTCCTTGGATTAGCGGGATATTATATGAGGTTTGTGAAAAACTTTTCACAACTTTCTAATCCATTAACCAAGTTAAATTGAAAAGGGGTCAAGTTAATCTGGACAAAGGAGTGTAAGGAAAGTTTCCAAGAGCTGAAGAAGAGATTGGTTGCTGCACCTATGTTAACTCTGCCTTCAAGTGGAGAACGATTCATTATTTTTAGCGATGCATCTATGAAAGGGATTGGGTGTGTTCTCATGAAAAATGACAAGGTAATTGCTTATGCATCTCGACAGTTGAAGACTCATGAGAAGAACTATCCTACGCATGATCTAGAGCTGGCGACGGTTGTTTTTTCTCTAAAGATATGGAGGCACTATCTTTATGGGGAGAAATGTGATATATACACAGACCATCAATGTTTGAATTATATTTTCACACAAAAGGAATTGAACATGATACAAAGGAGGTGGTTGGAACTCTTTAAAGACTATGATTGTTCAATTCATTATCATCCTAGAAGAGAAAACAAAGTCTCTGATGCATTAAGCAGGAAAGACCCAGTTGTTCGGTCCATTATGAGGATTCAAAGAGATCCTTTGATCAATGACCTAGTAAAACCGGACATGGGAATTATAAAGGAAGGGACATCATCAACCCTAACCCAAATGATTTCTCTACCATCACTACTAGAGAAGATCAGAAAAGCTCATAAAGAAGATCCTTTGTTACAGAAGAAGTTTGAGGCTATGAAGGATGGGAAGTTTCCTGAGTTCAATACTGATCTAGAAGGTGTACTGAAATTTCATACAAGACTATGTGTTCCATCTATCCTGGAAATAAAGAAGGAGCTGATGGATGAAGCTCATAGCTCTACTTTCTCTATACATCCTAGTAGCATAAAAATTTATAGGGACCTTTGTGATCATTATTGTTGGGATAATATGAAAAGGGATATTGCTTACTACACTTCAAGGTGCCTGGTATTTCAGAAAGTGAAAGCAGAGAAACAACTTCCTAAAGGGGTATTGCAACCACTACCCATACCATCATGGAAGTGGGACAATATCACTATGGACTTCATCACTGGTCTCCCGAGAACTTCCAAAAGAAATAATGAAATATGGGTTATTTTGGACCGTCTCACCAAGACTGCCCATTTTATCTCCATTCGGGAAGATTTCCCTCTTGATCAACTTGCCAGGATTTATGTGAAGGAAGTGTTAAGGCTGCATGGAGTTCCATTTTCTATCGTATCTGATCATGATCCAGGGTTCACATCAAAATTCTGGAGAAGTCTTCAACAATCTCTTAGCACTGAATTGAATTTCAGTACGGCCTATCACCCCCAAACTGATGGCCAATCTGAAAAGACTATTCAAACACTTGAGGACATGTTGAGAATGTGATCAATGGAATTTAAAGGTGGATGGGATCAACATCTCTCTTTAGTTGAGTTATCTTACAACAACAGTTTCCACTCGAGCATTCAAATGTCACCCTATGAAGCTCTCTATGGGAAGCGATTTAGAACTCCTACTTGTTGGGATGAAGTTGTTTAGAGAAAGCTTCTTGGGCTTGATATTGTGAAAGAGATGATAGAAAAGGTCCATGCCATCCAACAACACCTTAAGGCTGCTCATAGTCGGCAAAAGAGCTATGCTGACAACCGTCGAAGGGACTTGGAGTTTGATGTTGGTGATAAAGTCTTTCTTTGGATTTCATCTTGGAAGAGAGTCATGAGGTTTGGGAAGAAAGGGAAGCTTAGCCCTAGGTACATTGGCCCCTATGAAATCCTTGATTGTGTGGGAGCAGTGGCCTATCGGCTTGCAATTACTCCAAATCTAGCACAAGTTCATGATGTCTTCCATGTATCCCTCTTGAGGAAGTACATACCTGACCCTTCACATGTACTAAATCCATAGGTGGTACAACTGGAACATGACCTCTCTTATGAGGAGCAGTCAGTAGAGATCTTGGATTGTAGAGACAAGGTTCTACGCAACAAGACTACCCACCTTATTAAGGTGTTGTGGAGAAACCACAAATGTGAAGAAGCCACATGGGAACCAAAGGAGTCAATGAGACAGAAGTACCCACACCTTTTCCCATCAGAGGGTATGAGATAAAATTTTGGGGATGAAATTTCTTAGGGGGGGAAGACTATAATGACCCGAACTTTTTAATTATATTTGTTTCCTAATTTTGTGGGTATAATTAAAATGTGACCATTGTGTTTCGACTATTATATGATCCTTGGTCAATATGACTGTTGGAAACTATAATCTTAATGTTATGTTTTTATAAATATGGTTATCTTGGTCAATTAATATAGAAAGAAGATTGAATGGCCTCATCCAATAGACTCGAGCCATATGAAGCCCATCTATCGGATCTTGGGAAGGAGGTAGTATCACTGGTCTTTGCTCTGGACCAAGCCCAAGCCAAACTTCAACGTATGAATCTTGAACGGAATCGTCTAAGGGAGAAGTTCAAGCTGATATAAATCACCACTCAGGAAATGTTTTCCGAGCCACCCTAAGATTCTATAACCATAGCACACCTTACACTTGGGTCCTATGCTGGTGTTATAAGGGGATATGTAACGAGACCTTAGATGCTTTGTGTAATCCTTTTATATAAATAAAATTGTTATTTCTTCTTATGGAAAAGTTTGTGAATTTCAAATATTCGGATAAATATAGGATGTGTATTATTGATGAATTTAAGAAAAAAGGGGTATTTTAAAATGTGTTTGTATTCATTAAATAATTAATAATGTGAAAATATTTTCAAAAAATGGTCTTCTACAGTTGTGATCAGTGAGAAATTTAGAGTCTAATAAGATCAACTTGGTTTTTAGTGAATAGTAAAGTAGGAATAGTAACATACCCATATGAATAGTAATGAATAGTAATTTGACCAAAAAAATAGAAACTTCACCCATGAATGTATAAATACATTTTAGACATCTTAAAAGGGAAAAAATGATCATAGTTTTAAGTTTTGGTATTTTTGTACGCCATAAATATTTTATTTACAATTTTATAATTAATTTAATAATTTAAAATGGAAATTTATTTTCATAAAATTTAATCATAAATTTTTACTTTATTTTATTATGGGTATACGATATTTTTATGGGACCTTTATTATTTTTTTAAGGTGTTACAAAATGAGTTATAGTTTTAAAGTTGTATTTTTGGAATAAATAATGATTTTATTTAAAAATTAAATTAAAAATATTTAGAAAATTATTTTCATAAAATGGACTTCATTTTTTAATTCAGAGTATTGATATTAGGTTATGGTGAATTTTTTGGATTTTTCTGAAATAGTTGAATTTTCGGTGAATAGTAAAAAAGCAGTTTTGAGTTTCGGGTGTTTAATGACATCATTACTGATGTAATAATGTTGTAAGATTTCTGGTAGACTTATGAATAGTGAGATATTTTATGAGGTGTCACAAGTTGTCAATACCATGGGAAAATACCATGGGAAAGCCCATGGTTTTGCAAATACCAACGATGAGGTGTCCCTTGGAAATTAGTATTTATTCACTCACTTTTCCTATAAATATCAAGCCATTTACCTCATTAATTTCATTACAAAATCATCCTCAACTAAGTTCTGGTCTCCTTAACTCCCAAGGAGTCCTCCTAAGGTGCCCTCAAGCCTCCCAAGGTCCCGACCTTCAAGCTTTCAAAGTTACTCTTCAAGGTAAGGGATCCTTTCACCCTCCTCTTTTAAGTCATGAATTCCTTTATGTTGTGTCTTCTAGTTTCAATCTCTTTATGTTGAGGGTATGTTCTTATATATTATCATTACTGTACATTTCATGTCTAATTGTTGATAGAACCTTTCCACTCTCATTAATTTGTTTTCTGAATTTTTAAGCGACGCCGTTAGGCTACCGAATTTCTCGTAAAAGAAATCGCATCTTCTCTTTCCTTTCAAGTTTCATTTTCTTGTGGTATGTCATTAAAATATCCATACCATGTTCTTATATACATGTTATTCTGTATTTATATTGTAATATGAGTTATTTATGAGTGGTTTACCCTTGTACCCTCTCTTTTTATTATTTTCTAAAACCATGTTATATAGTTGTTATGCTGCAGAAATTTCATCTCAAAATTTTTATCTCTTTCTCTCAAGAAATTATCTTGTTTATTTATGTGAATACCCAGACCTATTTTGTTTCTATGGGTGTTCATAAATATATAAAAATGATATATTTTATTATGGAATGGACATACATATAACCCTCACTCCCTTTCCATGGGTTATAAATGATATAATGATCTTATCTTCAATAACTTTTAAAAACATCACGATTTTGAAATGAAACCCATTTCTTTTATTATCTATGGGTTATTTATGAAATGTTTGATTATGATATATTTGGATCACATAAAATTAAATACATATTAAGGGTGTGCCCTGATAGCGCTCCAATTCATTGGGTAAAGAATTAATCTCTAGAGATGACATGTTTCATGATACCTTGGTGAATAACCTTGGTAATTTTTATGACACCTCTGGGATAAACCTTGGTGATATGTTCATGAATGTATAAATGAAATTTTGTATCCACATATTAAAGTTATGATTCAATATCTTTTTATTATGATTTTTCTATACTTCCATTCCTCATGTCCTTATGTTTTTATTCAAGTTCTTATTGATGTCACAAGTAAACGGATTCCCTTGTTTATCCTTACTAGGCCTTTTGCTCACCCTTTCCTTTGAATGTATGTCTCCAAGTTATGAGATGGAGTAATTGTACTTAGTATGAACTTATGATTAAGCCTTACAATTGGATTAGAAGAATGTATTATGTTGTTCCTGATTTCCAAGACACTAGACTTTAAAGATCCTATGTTTGTAAAATGTAATGAAAATTTATGTAATAAAAAGGCGAGATGCCATACTCCACATTCCAAAAACATCCAAAATCTCATATTTTATATCCAAGGATCAAAATAATTGGAATTAAATTAATCCCATAAATATGCATGAATGTGCTTTAATATATTTTATTCTATTAATATATTAATTCTGGGACCTATGAAACCCAAAACACCATGCCAACTCCAAGGAAAAATACATAGATACTTAAATAAATATTCAAAGTATATAATTTCAAAAACTAAAGTTGTCATAGATAAAAATATTTATTTCATTTATGAACTAAAAATGTAAAAAAATTGGGTTTGACTTAGGTGGTTACTTGGTTAATAAAGGAAAGAAAACAAGGTAGCATAAATATTATTCCATGCTTCTGAAACCAATGGCCACTAGATCTAAATGTAAGGGGAACACAACCAAAAATCATGGGAAGTCAATATTAAAATGGGATAATATACCAATGGAGTATAACTAGAAATAAAAATTTAGAGAATAATATGGTGTGGGAAGGATTTAGCTTGAAAAATCTATAACTACATTACATGAGGCAGATAAAAATTAGGGACACATCAAGCATGAGTGCCTTAAGGGGAAATAAGAAAATTTTGATTCTTCACCTACATTTGACCTAATATCTCATTCCAATAATGAGAAGATAATAAGATAGGATAAAATTAAAATCAATAAAGTAAGTGAAATTATTCCATCAAAGTAATATGGCCAAATTATTATGTTTGAATCCATAAGTAAAGGTCCAAAAAACATAGATCAGGATATATTAAAAGGAAATATCAAAGTTGTAGATCACAGGACCAACAAGTATTAACTTAATCCAAATTATTATAGCAATCCACCAACTAAATTGGAACTGCTAATACACTCCCAATGTTAGATGAAAGACAACTCCCTACCCATCAAAGCCACTAAAGAAGCTTCTAGAATAATGTATAAAAGGGAGATAAAAGTCTACATGAATGTGTAGTAAGAGTATTGGATCAAATTTCAATATCACATTTTTCTTCATGGTTTTAGTAAAAGAAATATTAGTGTGGAATAATTCATCAAAACCTGGGACAAAATGGTTGACTACTTTGAGACCATTGATAAATATGATCTAGAGAAGAAGGAAATTTCCACTAAATATAGTTTACATTGATTATATGGTTATAATACTCTTAAAATTTTCTAGAATTAATTTTTGATGCCCTTCTAAGATGAATACATTTGTGTTATTTTTGTTTTATTGTGATATTTCTTACTAAGCCCTTAAAAGTGTCTATCTTGAAAATAAAAAATAGAATTGTTAGTCTGTAAAATGGTTCAACAATATTTCAAGTGGATAAAGAAGGAGATATGTGGGTAATGAGATTGAAAATAAAATTAAAATAATTATTTGGAAATCAATCAAGGATGATATCTTAAATGCACAGTAATAAAATTAATATTAGGTGAATTATTAAATTTGAATTATTGTTAATATAAATATAAGGATTTTTTATATGGTTATTTTAAAATTAATGGGTGAAAAAATAAATTATTTTGATGAGTTATTAACCAAAAAAAATGAATTAGTTATTTTTAAAATGTCTCGATATGATAGATAATGAAATTGGTTGATCATGTAGAAGTGACATTTTAATATGGGAATAATAAATTTATGTTTATAAAATAAATAATAAATTCTTTTATTTCGATATGTGGAATATTAATATAATTTTATGTGATTAATTGGTTCAATGTAAATATCATGAAGGTTTTTTTTATGGAAAATTTTTATAAACACAATTAAATATGATGGTTTTATTTTTTATAGTGTGATGATTTAAGTTCTCTTTTTAATTTTTCAATAATGATTATATTTTATACTAATTGTTATTGCATATTATGTGATTATTATCATGTTTTTATATATTGAGAATACACTTGTGTTATGATCTAGTATAGATAATACAATATGATTGGTAGATAAAATCAAAATACTAGGCCCTTACTTATACATCGTGTGAGACTCAAGATCTTGGGACAATTATAATATTTATATATACATACACAAACACACATGAATACATGTATTCCCTATATATGGGAACACATGGTCACTGGCAGTATCTTATAGAGTATACTAAAACCATATATATACCTAAATCTATATGCATAAATGAAGACCATATTTATCCTGATGCAATAATGGGAATTGAATGGAGGTTTGGAAGGTGAGAAAAACTAGTAGGATGATTTCATAGTCATGGATATATTTTGGATATGAGACCAAGTATCACGAGGTTGTCCCCAGGTTTATATGGGTTATTTATTTATTTATTTTTTCAAATGATCAACTAGAGTGTGATCTATATGATGTGTATGATTTCTTGGATATGAAATGGTTTTGATGTTTATTTTTATCTTTTGAGTAATGAAATATCATTTCATTAGTAATTATGATCATCCCAATTAAGGAACATATCTAGGATATGGACTACTAATTTATGATTGTTGTTGATTATGTTTATTTTTATTAATATTAATTTATAGAGATTAATTATTTATGTGAAAATTGCACTCAAATTATTATGTGGTTAATCCTTTTCACTTATTTTTATACTCTAATTATAAAGTTATTTTCCTAAGGCCTTATATATATCTTTCAAAATAAAAATGGTTTAATCCAAAGAGTGTCATTTCATATCTAATTAAAATGGATAAAAAATAGTATTTTTATACTAAATTGGATAGAAAACTATCAAAATTATAGGTTTTTTATTTAATAATAATGATTATAAGATTATTACTATTATTGATTATGATTTTAATCCATTAATCTCTAAAAAGTGGATAAAATTTATTAATATTACAAATAAAAAATAATTTCAGTGTTTATAAAATTAATTCCCTATAAATAATCCAAAAAAATTCGATATTGAAATAATTATTTTATTGGCTGTTGAAAATATGGATGACAAACCTAAGTCATTGAATTTAGGTAGAGAATATTAATTATTTTAAAGGATAATACATCAAAATATAATCTCATAAAAAAGGTAATTTTCATATGTTGAGGCATCATGACATATTTTTTCTCTACCTCTTTAAGAATAAGGAAAAGTTATATTCTCATAGGTTATTGTTAAGAAATATAGATGTAGATTTTATGATAATTTTCAATAGAAATAACTTAACATATAAAAGGTATATATATTATGTATTAAAATATAAGTCCATTATTTGGAAAAGAATAAAAAAGAAAAGTATACATGGGATGACCATCCTCGACCTTCTTACCTATAGAATGATGAAAGTTTTTCAGAACCTATATAAAAGAAATTCGATAATAATCCTCAAAAAGTGCATGTTTAATATAACCATTTAATCTATATAAATGATCCTAAAAATATATTTGATATCAATTTAGTGAAGAGTAAGATACTATGATAATGTTTAATGAAATTGGACATGTGGTGCAAATTTTAGTTTTTAGAGTAAAATATATATCTAATTTTACTCTTTATATAGTCCATAATGTGAGAGAACCTCAAGGTGTGGTGTGTAGATAGTTAGGTACTCTAATAGTTTCTATAGAACATATGGATTCAATTAGTATTATTTAAGAAACATAAGAAGAAATAATTTATGAGAATTTAATTGAATAAGTTGTGCATGTTATTGATGAATAAATTAATCACATTTATGAAATGAAAGTGTCTTTTCTTGATTTCAATGGACAATAAACTTCTACTAAAGCATAAGGATTCTCACCAAGTAATTTTGAGTAACTAGATACCAATATTAAGAATTGGTGATGTGAAAATTAATTTAGAGAAGAATTATTATTTTCAATCATCAATTAATTTTATTATCCAATAAGTTTTAATGAATCTATTTTATAATTTTAAAATGAAATTTGAATTATAAAAATATTGAAAATTAGTGTTTTTTGATTTTAAAGATTATGAATTCAAAATTAAAGTTTATTAATCCCATTAATCATTTAAAAAAATTAATTGATAATATTTTCTTATTTTGAAGAAGAAACATAGAAATGGGATAACATTTAATATTTTGAAATTTTATATTCAAATTTTATAATGGAGAATGATTTTTAAACCATTCAAAAATATTATAAAAAAATAGATTAGATGATATCATATTATTCTAATATAATTATAAAGTCTTAATACACATATATAATAGTATAACCATGATTTTTTTTATCTCCAACCAAAGATGGATTGAATATTTCATGAAATATTTATAAAGATTTTATATTTTAATGAATCATTAGATGAAAAGGGATAATTTTAGTCCTGTTTTAATATCATTTTATTATAATTTAGATAATGTTAAATTAAAAACTAATAATTTCAACTTAGAGTAAATATAAAAAATATAAAAATATATTCCAAATTAATTTTTTTTGATAAAAAACATGATTTACTATATAAATTTGTTTAAATATTTCAATAATAAATAATAAATAATTTATAAAATTTCATAAAGTTTATAAATGAGAATAATTAATATTGAATTATGGGAATGTATGTACAAAGGAATGAAATTAATTCAAGGGTATTCATAGCTCCCAAAGTCTTGGATCACTAATTGTATCCATAGATGGGATCCCATTCCTCCAAAGAATTGATTGATATTCCCATTAGAATTGATGATGAATTTTTAAGTGTATTGTGTAATCCTTGTAAACTAAATTAATTCCATCTCCATATTGGTTCAAAGGATATTTGTAAAATATTTGTTTTCAAATACTTTTTTTGAAGTATCTACATTCTATGGCTTCCACCTCATCCCTTGTCTTCATGTTCTTGATCATTGTCCACTACTAATCAACTTATACCTCTAAGTGATATACTTCTAACATAAATTTCTCTTTATTATGACCATTAATTACAAAAAAATATATTTTCTATAGTGTTGACCTATTGTTTTATGATCAGTGGATCAAAGGTTCCACTAAAAGATGGTTATTAATACATGAAGGATTCAACTTCTAGTTGTTCCTTACTTGGTGAAGGTGGAATATCCACATGGTTTTGGTTTTTATTCATAAATTGAGCTAATTGATTCATCATCATCATGAAGTTTTCAAAAACATCCTCCATAATATTATGAAAATAGTCATTTCGTTTTCCATTGCATCTGTTATTTAAACAATTCCATATATTTCCTAACATTTTTCTAGAATAATAAAACCTAAGTGAAAAATTTGTAACTATTGTAAATCTCATAATAATAATTATAAAGGAAATATTAATCCTAAAACTTTTTAATATAATGATTCTAGGGTTATATACATTAATCTTTAAGAAATCAAATTTCTATATATCCTTTATAATGGTATGTAAAAACATGTGATTAACCAAAGAATATCCCCAGAAAGTGTCAAAATAGGTGTGAAACAAGGCCTGTTTATTATGAAATAGGCGAAGATCAAGTTAATACCCAGTCCTCCCTTTTTGAGGTTATTACCCCTAGGTAGAACTATGTGAGGTCCACATATGCTTGTAGTATCTGGAAATAGATTTCATTGCTTGGAAACCACTCATATTATACTTTCACCAAAATTTCAGGATGTTTTCTTATATGTATAATTATCCCTAGGGTTCTAAATAATGTATTATAGTATTAACTTCCATAAATAATTAAATATTTCCATTGATAACAACTATAGTGACCCACATCTTTATTATATGATTTTTAAAATAATTATTTAACAAAATATTACATTAATAACTTCAAAGGACCTCTTGAGGTTTATTGTACTGGAAAATTGGTACATAATACACAAAGTGTATAAGGAAAACATAATAAAAAACTTTTAAAAATCCTATTGAAATAATCCTTTATTAATCAATCCTAGTTTATCTCAATATAAGTGATTTACTAGTGACATACATCAATATAAAAGGGTGAGCATAAATCCTAGTAAGGGATAAGAAAAAGAACTAGAACATGAGATATCATTAAGGATAAAACATGAGGCATAAAATGAGAGAATAATCAAAATTACATGATGCATAAAATGGGAATGTGAATATAATATAAAAATAAGACATTCATAAGCATATCACCAAGGTTCATCACCAAGGTTTCATAAAACATATTACCAAGGTTATTCACCAAGGTATCATAAACATGTGATCTTAAGAGATTAATTATTTACACAATGCATTAGAACACTATCAGGGTCTACCCTTGACATGATTTAATTCATGTGTTCCACATAGATCATAAATAATTTCATCAATAACTTGTGAAGAATAAATAACAGGTTTCATATAAAATCATTGAGTACATAAGTGTGTAAAGACTTGAAATTTTTATCATTTTTAACTCATGAGATGATAATATGGGTTTAATACATGGTAATATTCAATCAATGAAGTATAATTACATATATATGAACATTATTTAATTTAAATAGTTTTTTTTATTCATAATATAAAAAGAGAGGCATGAAAAATCAAAAGATGATTTTGGAAGCATAACGGGTATATAAAGTTGTTTATAGAATGCGATTAATGAGAGTGAATAGAGGAATATCATTGATATAATAAAATTAGGATAGTAATAAAAGGATAAAAAGAAAATGAGAATAAAATAAATTATAAATTAGAAGACTAACTATAAAGGATATAATTGGATAAAAAAGTGAGAGGATGAGAATCCCTTACCTTGTGAGATAGATTCTTAAAGTTATAAGAGAGTTCATTCGAACCTTAACAACTACTTCAAAAGTATATAGATAGGGAAAATGAGGGGAAATCGTTATTAATGTCTTGGGAGTGAACTAAATGGGGTGGAAATATGGGTATTTATAGTGAATATGGGGGGAATTTTTATTAATTTTTAAATACATGCCTTAGAAATCTAGGTTGTGGAAAATAGAAAACCATTGGCTTACCCATTCTTTTGAATCATGGTTTATGGAATTAAGAAGGAAGTGTTTCAAATAATTTAGTTTTAGAACCAAGAATAAATATTTTATATTACTTTTGGAATTATAATATATTTTTTCCACAAAATAATGTTTTTTAAACCTTAATTTCTATTTTAGACTTTGGAAAGTTATCTATAGGTTTGGAAATTCATTTTAATTAATTAAATATAATATGATAATAAAATAAATTATCATTGGACATGGATTTGGTTTTATTAATTATTACATTATTATTATATATTTATGAATTCCTAAAACATATTGAAAATATAAAAATATATTTTTACTGTTCTCTGAAAAATAAATTATTTTAAAAAATTTAATAATTTCATGTTAGCCTAATTTCAACACGATGATTTCAGAAATAACATAAATTTTATCAAAATAACTTTCTAAAATAGTTAATTTTAATTATTAACATAAAAATTATGATTTTAATGAAATAAATAAAAATATAGTTTATTTAAAAAAAATTATAATTTCTTTGAGTTTTTTTAAACTTGATATTTATTTTCTGGAATTAAATTATTTAAATGTTATTAAATTATTCATGGTAAATATTATCTATATTAAATTTTACTATTTTGAGGTTAATTTACTATTCCTAATAGCCAGATCAATATTTCTAATAACTAGGTTTCTATTCATAATAATTAGGTAATAATTCCAAAGGTGATATCACTATTCCAACAGTCACATTACCTCCTAAAAATACCTTTTAATTCATTTATTCATCATTAAACTTAATTCCAATCAAGGTTCAACTTTTTTAAAATGTCGATCGGATTACTATTGTTTTTTATTCTTTTTATAGTTTTGTTCTATTCTTGTAATTTTAATTTTTTTTATTTTTTTTACATTTTAATATTTTCAATTCTCAAAGCTATTTTTATTCTATAAATGTAATGTTATCAATTAATGAAATAAATAATTTCTGTAGTCATTATTTTTTTTATGTTGCATGCATATGACTCACTTATATCTAATAAAAGGAAATTCCATTTATAGTATTTTGGGTTATCACACCTATCACAAAAAAAGTATGAACTATCCTTTTGAGAAAATATAACTTTTAATATATATCACAAGATTAGTCGAATCATGTGTACACATTTTCTACTTAGTTTAAAATTCTTAAATGACTAACCAAACATTATTTTTTTCCATGATATTTTCCAGTATGAAATCCATCCTTTATTATCATTCCATATCAAGTATACCCAATAAATTATGACTTGTGGATCCAAATTTCATGGATTCTAAATTATTGATGTTGCTAAATATAAATGAGACTTCATCCTTTGAATTATTTGAGAATAGTTTCAATGAAAATATACTTATTTTGGATTATCCTTCCATAAAGTCATTTTAAATGTATATCTATGATGAAAAAATATTTATTAAAAAAATATAGAGTTTCTATGTTAATGTTAATCCTCCTTTTTTGGTAGTAAAATATACTATTGAACTATCATTATCATTTTGAGGTAGCTTCTTAAATCATTTTTTCATAAACCCATATAATATATTTAGACTTTAATATTTTATAACTTTCTTTAAAAATGTTTTATAGTTATAATGAATTTTAAATTAAATTAATAAAATATTTATATCTAATATTATGTCCAAAATAGTACTCCCATGACTATTTAACTTTGCATAGAAGTTTAAAATTATTACATGTATCAAATGAGTCTTATAATTGGTAATTTGAACCATATAAGAGTTGTAAAAAATGTATACCTTTGCTTTAGGAACATATAAATATAATTTCTTTCTAACTAAACCTATATAATTAATATCATCAAGGAGATATCATGATGTTATCAATTAATATATAATTTGAAAATGAAAAATAAATATTTCAAAATTTCTCAAAATTAATCTAATATACAAATATAACCTAATATATGTTTATATTATGTTCAAAACTAAATTAAAATATACTGAAAAATTAGAAAAAAGTATACATATCATCTTCCATGAACTTAAAAATTTTCTTGTCCCAAAGAACAAATACAAGTAATTATTTTCTAATGAATATTGATAAAACATAGGAAAAATTATAGAAAGAAAAGGTAATTAATTATTTATTTACATTGGTTATTAAATATTAGTGTTATGATAAAAATTTATCATAAAATTAATTCTATTTAATGCACAAAATTCATGTATATAAAATATTACTTGTTAAACATCCTATTCTATGTCATTATTTGAATAAATATTCCCAATTTTAATTTTAAATATTAGTCCTCATTTGTTATTCAACAATCTCAAACACATTTGAAAAAAATCAAATTAATTTGAGTGTAAAAAAATTATCTTGGGCTGACCCAACACATCACCCGACCCGACTCGTCACTTTGCCCGAATGGCATTTTTGATCCCCATGGGTTGGAAACTAGTGCCTGTGTATCATGAATAAATGATTAGGAATAGTTAAAACCTCAAAATAATAGTATTTCCAAAAATTTAATCCATTGAGGATCTATAATGATCCATCCATATATCAAATGGACATGTTGAAAAACAATATGTATCAATATAATAGAAATTTCCAAGAAATTAAAACACAAAAACACTACTAATAAGGATTGAACATAAAAATAATAATAAAAAATGTCACGACCTGTCCCCCGGGGCCCGTGTCGTAACTACCCCAAGCCCGCCTTCCATAGGCCAGGGGATGGCGACCAGCACCAAAGGAATAAATCCCTAAACTATGAAGGCATTGCCTTTATAACTATAAACAAACACAACTGGAGAACAAACGAAAGCAAACTCTAAGTAAAAACTGAATACAGAAGAAGTGCTGGAAAGTACAAGGGCCAGAAATACAAGCCCAACAGTAAAGTACAAGGAAAGGACAAACAGGTACAACTAAAAAGACAAAAATCTGGTAGGTGCCTAGCATCTCCTGGATCTTCCACCACAGATCCTACCTTAAGGGTAGGTATAGATATCCTCCTCAGTGCTCCACGTTTGGCCATCTCCTCCGGGTACCGACTCGTCATGAGGTCCACCTCCAGGTACCGTCCAGTCCTTGTACACTCCGCCTTGGTCAGCGTTGTTCGTCGTCTGTATCCAACACAGTGAGGTGCGGGCATAGCCCGTGCATGGGTGATTATAACGATACTCAATTGGGACCCCGATACCCTAAAGGTCTCACAAAATCCATGAAGGATAAACCAAAGTAGAAAGATACAATCACGAAGTATCAACCAACCCTACTTAGGTATATGCCCATACATATACCTGAGTTATCAATCACAGTCCGGCTCCAACTCTCGATCCCAAGCACAAAAAATTCCACAAAGGAAGTAAATTCAATCACCACGTTGATAATTGTTGAAAGACATGACTCAGCTCACACAGGTATACAGCTCACGAAGAGGGGTAGAGATGATTAGATGTAGCCTCTGAATCATCTCTTCTGTCGAACCCACATAGGATCTTGAAACAATATCAGTGTTGTAGAACCCATGTAGGATCCTGGAACAGAAGTCATCATTGTCGAACCCATGTAGGATTCCAGTACGGTAGTCATCTCTATCGAACCCACGTAGGATCCTGGTACAGAAGTAACTGCTGTTAAACCCACAGAGGATCCCGGTACATAAGTCGTTACTGTCAAACCCATGTAGGATTTTGGTACAGTAGTCATCACTATCGAACCCACATAGGATCCTGGTACAGAAGTCACTACTGTTGAACCCACGAAGGATCCCGGTACAGAAGTCGTCACTATCGAACCCACATAGGATTCCGTCATCTCAGTCGCATCCAGCCTTAGGGTTCCCGCACACAGCACGCTCAATTCCGAGAGGATCCAATCCTCAAGACAAGGGTTGATACATCAACTATCATTAAGTCCTGAGTTGATGTATCTTGTAGTTTTGTCTCATCATAAGGAACCCAACGTGACAGACGGTGCGTCAATCGGACGCCCGGTCTGAGAGTTATTGGAATTTCCGTTCCAAGGGGCTGGTTAAATTTCGGGTACAATATAACCCAGCCATACTCCAACCTCATCAGAATCCTATGTGTAGTATGCCAAAAGGACCGTCTCATCAATAGGAATCCGAAATAGTTGACAGCACATCAATCGGGCGTCTGGTCCTTAAGTTATAAGTGTCTCCGCTCCGAGGGTCCGGTTGGTTTCAGGTTCGAACCAACCCGGATATACCCAAACTTTGCCAAAACCTTGAGTGTGATATACCAAAACGACCTTCTAGATCCAAGGAATCCTACACAATTGACAGTGAATCGATCAGAGGTCCATAACTCAAGTTATAGGCGAAAAACCAAAAGTGGTCTGAAGATGGAGGTCTGGGTCCGGTCCGACCCAGCCCAACCCGAACCGGGTCGACCCGACCCGGATCCAGGTCCATCCATGTAGAGCATGGCCCGACTCGGTGGGCACGGCTCAGCCCGGCGGGCGCGGCCCGGCCCGACGTCTATGGCCCGGCCCGCACGAGGGCGGCCCGGCCCGCGCGGCAGGCAGCTTGGCCCGCCCGGTCGGCCGCGGCTCGACCAGCTGGCCGAGCATGTTACGTGCCAGGCACGTGGAGCGGGGGGCGCGGCCCCTCGGTGTCCTGTAACGGCGGTGCCATCTGGGGCCGCCCGTCCTTTCCAGAACCCGCGGATGCGGGTTCCGCTCCACCGTCGCGGCCGATGTCGCGGCGGCCTTCCGTCGGCGACGCACAAGGGGCGCTGGTGACCCGCGCCGCCGTGCTTCTCCACGGGCCACTGGAGTCATTCTGGTGGTCCGTTTTTCCTCTTGCCTGCTCTTACGGCCTCCTCAGGTCCTTTTCTTCACTACGACGGCCTCAAATCAGGGTTTCCATTCCGTTCACTCATTGCCCATCAAACCGCGCATCAAGAACGAATTGGCGGACGGTCCGTACTTGTTTGTTAGCTCGTTCCCTCTGCGTTAGAGGCTCAAATAGTAATCTAGCATATAATTGAAATAGAAAAAAATCCCAACTTAATCTCTAAACCATCCCTCAATCAACATCCATTCTGTGGATCAACATGTTCAGGGGTCGACCCGCTGTTGTTGTTTTTATCAAAGGGAAAAGAAGAACATAAAGAAAGGAATTCAAACTCGAATTCAAAACCCTACATTGATTTTCATTGACTTTTGAAAAAGTCGCGGGATGGCGGCATCATTCTGTTGACGTCAGATGAGGTGACTTCCTCGTTGGCGACGTTCTTCACGGGAAACGTCTTCTCCTTTGACGCGGTGGAAGAGGAAAGAAGATGGGCATTCTTCGTGGGCATCTCCCCACTTTCTTGCCCCATTTAAAGAAGGGAGAAGATGATCAAGTTCCTCATGTTCTTCACTGGAGAGGGTAATGTCCTCCCAATTCTCCCAACCCAAAGAATAGATTATGCCCACCAAACCATAATAATATCACTCATATTATTATGTTGGCAAAATGAATTCAAAAGAAGTCAAACACACAAATCAATTAATTAAATCATTAATTAGTTGTGTTGGCACCATAAAGGAGAAGCCCAAGAGTTTCCCCTATTAATGGGGAGCTCAAGGGGTTCAAAATGGGAGTTTAAGGTCCTTGAGCTCGTGTGGGCCCCACCACACAATATCCTCCCATGGGAGGTTATGTGGGAGTGGGCCCCACCTCTAACTTCCCTTTGGAGAAAAATAACCACCTTTTAAATAAAAATTATGTCTCACACAATTTTTATTTAATTTAATAAGAATCCCCATAACTAACTTTCATTCTCAATAAAACACAATTGCAGTAAAGGTCTCCTTAAGAGAATACCGGTGTAGTGAGTTCATCGGTGTCCTCGGAATTCAATTCTGAGCACTGGTTGAAAAGATATAAAATCCCGCACATGCGTTTACTGAACGTACCCGAAAAAAACTTTAGAAATTGATTCCGGGCACACCAGGCCTTGGAATCAAGTGTCGTCCGAAACTACGAACTCATAAAATTCCCATGTATTTACGAAAAAAATCCACAGGATTTTCGGGTCTTTACATTCTCCCCACATCAGGTATTTACATCCCCGTAGGCTACAACACACACTAAGGAACAAAAGGGGGTACTGAGCACGCATTTGAGCCTCTTGCTCCCATGTTCTCTTCTGGTGGTTCCCGTGCTGCCAGCGAACACGCACCAGAGGAATTGACAATCCACATAGGACTCGCTCATGTCGATCCTCAATCTCCAATGGAACCTTCGTGAAAGTTGCCCCGTCATCGATATCTAACTCCATGTGGTCGATGTTGTGGTACGGATCGTGCACGTATCTTCTCAGCTGAGATACATGGAAGACGTCATGCACCCGGTGAAACTGAGGTGGAAGGGCCAAGCAGTAAGCCACCTCGCCTACCCTGCTGAGGACCTGAAAAGGTCTGAAGAATCACGGAGATAAATTTCTACCTCGGCTGAATCTTCGTAGACCTCGTCAAGGTGAGACCCGTATAAAGACGTGGTTTCCATCCTCGAACTCCAGTCGTCTCCATCTCCTGTCAGCATATGACTTTTGTCAGCTCTGCACAATCTTAATCCGCTCCTGGATGACCTGCACCTCCTCCGTGGTAGCTCGTACCATCTCTGGTCTGTAAGAAGTTGGTCGACTTGGTAAGTCGGTCGACGATCACCCAAATCAAGTCGTGTCCCCTAGACGTATGTGGAAGACCCATCACGAAGTCCATGGATATCTCATCCCTCTTCCACTTTGGGACCTCTAAAGGTTGAACCAAGCCTGCTGGTACCTGATGTTCTGCCTTCACTTGCTAACAAGTGAGGCATCGAGAGACAAACTCTGCTACTTCCTTCTTCATACCTGGCCACCAGTGCTATCATCGAAGGTCCTAGTACATCTTTACCACTCCTGGATATACCTCTAAAGGGGATGTGTAGAACTCCCGCAACACTTCCTCCTGAAGTGCAACTAGTACCATGGTATGTCCTCTTGTAAGGAATGATGTGATCCCCACCTTCAAAAAATCCTTTGGGTGCCTATCCTGAGGATATTTGAGCACGTCATGTCTCACAGTTAGCATCCCCATGTTGCGCCTCCCTGACTCGCTGAAGAAGTGGGGAAGTGATTGTGAGAGACTGTAGAAAGTCTGCTCTATCCCGATCCACAAAGGATATTTGAAATGTGGCCAGCTACTTTGTCACCTCTCCTAGTAGCTGAATTCCTGTTCTCCTACTGAGAGCATCGGCTACAATGTTCCCCTTTCCAGGAGTATATATTATCTCAAGGTCATAGTCCTGGAGGAATTCAAGTCATCGTCACTGTCTCAGGTTCAAGTCCTTCTGAGAGAAGATATACTTAAGACTCTGGTGGTCAGAGTAGACTATAAATCATTCTCCCAACAAACTATGGGTGAGACTAGCCAATTTAAAATAACTCGTCTACACCCTTCTTCGCCTACGTCCTTCAAGAGACGCTAATATTTCTCCTTTGCCGAAAAGATAAATATGGTCTCATCCCCTAGATGAACCATGCCCATTGCCTAATACAGTCTATCCTGATATAAACGGTACTAATTCATTCCATGGACAACGTCATAAGGCCTCGACGCTACTACTAAGATATCCAACTGTTACTCTCACCTCCAAGGGTTGAGTCACACTGTCGACATCAGTGTGTGGTCACTGGGTCTCCTCTAGTAGGAATATCGAATGTGAGGGTCAAGTCAACGGTTTTATCCAAAATATCTTTGTATTATCTATACGAAAGGTAGGAAATAAAACGTCACAAGGACAAGTGTATTTTATTACTGCAGCTCAAAGTACATAGACACAAAGCAACCAAAAACAATGACATCAACAAAGATAGAAGCTTCATGAACAAAGGAATCTATGCTTGGAACTTGTCCTGCTCCTATCCACCTTCTCCCAAAGCACTATGGTCATAGGCCTCAGCTGCCTGAAGTTGAGCTCTCCCCTATCCACCTGTTCCCTATAGTCGGGGTGGACCTCCTAGTGGTGGTGGTGGTGGTAGGGCCTTGAAACATCTTCCACCACCTACTGCTCGGCCAGATCCTCTACCACGTCCGCCTGCTCCCGGTGGACCACTATGGTCGAACCTCTACCTCTTCCTGAGAGGTCCCTCTACTGCCTACTGGTCATCTACAGGGCGGTTCGGGTAGTCTCGAGCCATGTAACCCTGCCCGCCACATGCATAGCACTGCCTGCTTCTTGTATCGCTAGCTCTATCTCATGTGGCCCACACAACCGAACCCGATTTGTTCATTCGACCACCTGTGGATCTGGTCCTCTTGGACCCCTGCGTCATCTGTCTACTTCCAGCTACAGAAGACTCTGGTGCATGTCGACTAGTGGTGGGTCTCACTGCTAGAGACTGCTCAGCAAGGAAACTCTCCACTAGGAGGGCTCGCTCCAATACCCCCGTCTGCGTCGGGATGTTGAGGGAGATCATCGAAGCCCTGATCTCATGTATAAGTCCCTTATCAAAGGTCTGGGCCTTGAAGAATGGGTCCCGTACCATATCTGTAGAGTAGCGTGAGAGCTCGGTGAACCTCGCTGAGTACTGAGCTACTGTCATGCTGCCCTGCTGCAGATGAAGTAACTCCTGAATCCGCACCGCACAAAGGGTGGCTGGTACAAACTCTACCCGGAATAGGCTCTCGAAGTCTGTCCAGAGTAGTCATGGCTCATCATGCACCTCGAGCATCAGGCTCCACCATCTGCCTACTGCTGCCTGCAGGAGACTCGCGGCAAGGATCACTATGAGGTCGGATGGTGTCCCTACCAATATGAAAACTCTCACAACAACCTCTATCCAATCCTCAGCTGCCTGTGGGTCCGTCTCTCCCCGGAACCTGGGCAGTCTCTGTCACTGGAACTCATGTAATGCACTCAGGTGGCGTGCACTCTCTGCTGCTGGATCTGGTGGTATCGGTGGCCCAGCGGGTAGTGGTACCGCTGGTACCTCCGCTATGATGGGGCCCTACACTGAAGCCTCGTCGCTCGGTGGGCTACCATCTCGTACGAAACTCAGAAACCTAGATGGATGCCTTCGTGGGTCCATCCTGAAAAGAAATAGGTGCACTATTGTTAAAACAGTATACCTAGTGAGCTGACACAAAGTAATCATGAAGAAAACTTTTTCAAAGGAAAAACACACGCAATCACTGTTTTCGTGTATTGAGACGGAAGTCAGAATTTAGAGTCCTAGTGTATGGATACGTTAGCCATCACACCAACACCGGTTTCCCTAAACTGATAACCACACCCAAAACACTTAAAACTATTGCTGTTAAAATAATCAGAGTCCAAGTTCTGTGGTAGAACCGACTCCTGTGATACCAATTTGTCCCGACCCATCCCCCGGGGCCCGTGTCGTAACTACCCTAAGCCCGCCTTCCATAGGTCAGGGGCTGGAGACCAGCACCAGAGGCATAAATCCCTAAACTGATAAGTCATTTCCTTTATAACTACAAAAAAACACAACCAGAGAACAAACGGAAGCAAATTCTAAGTAAAAAATGAATACAGAAGAAGTTCTGGAATGTACAAGGGCCAAAAATACAAGCCCAATAGTAAAGTACAAGGAAAGGACAAACAGGTACAACTAAAAAAAATCTGGTAGGTGCCTAGAAGCTCTTGGATCGTCCAAAACAGATCCTACCTGAAGGGTAGGTACAGATAGCCTCCTCAGTGCTCCACGTCCTTCCCTCTCCTCCAGGTACCGACTCGTCATGAGGTCCACCTCCGGGTACCGTCTAGTCCCCGTACACTCTGCCTTGGTCAGCGCTATCTGTCGTCTGCATCCAACACAACGAGGTGCGGGCATAGCCCGTGCAGGGGTGAGTATAACGATACTCAGTAGGGATCCCGAGACTTTCAAGGTCTCACAAAATCCACGAAGGATAAACCACAGTATAAAGATACAATCACGAAGTATCAACCAACCCTACTTAGGTATATGCCCATACATATACCTAAGTTATCAATCACAGTATGGATCCAACTCTCGAGCCCAAGAACAAACCATTCCACAAAGGAAGTAAATTCAATCACCACATTGATAATGGTTGAAAGATATGACTCAGCTCACACAGGTATACAACTCACGAAGAGGGGTAGAGATGATTAGATGTAGCCTCTAAATCATCTCCTCTGTCGAACCCATGTAGGATCCTGAAAAAATATCAGCGTTGTTGAACCCACGTAGGATCCTGGAATAGAATTAATCACTTTTGAACCCATGTAGAATTTCGGTACTGTAGTCATTGTTGTCAAACCCACTTAGGATCCTGGTACAGAAGTCACTGTTGTCGAACCCACGGAGGATCCCGGTATAGAAGTCGTCACTGTCGAACCCACATAGGATTCTGGTATAGTAGTCATCGCTGTCAAACCCATGTAGGATCCTAGTACAGAATTCACTGTTGTCGAACCCACAGAGGATCCTGGTATAGAAGTCGTCACTGTCAAACCCACGTAGGAATCTTTCATCTCAGTCGCAGCTAGCCCTAGGGTTCCCGCACACAGCACGCTCGATTCCCGGAGGGTCCGCTCCTCGAGCCAAGGTTCGATACATAAAATATCACGAAGTCATGATTTTATGTATCCAGTAGTTCCGTCTCATCATAAGGAACCCAACGCGACACACGGTGCATTAATCGGACGCCCAGTCTGAGAGTTATTGGCATTTCTGTTCCAAGGGGTCGGTTGAATTTTGGGTACAATCCAACCCATTCATACTCCAACCTCATCCGAATATTGTTTGGATTATTCCAAAAGGACCGTCTCATAAAAAGGAATCCAACATAGTTGACGACACATCAATCAGACGTCCAGTCTTTAAGTTATAAGCGTTTCCGCTCCAAGGGCTCGGTTGGTTTCAGGTTCAAACCAACCCGGCCATACCCAAAATTCTCCAAAACCTTGAGTGTGATATACTGAAATGACCATCTCGATCCAAGTAATCCTACGCAACTTACGGTGCATCGATCGGAGGTCCGTAGCTCATGTTATGGGTGAAAAACCAAAAGTGGTCCGAAGAGGGGGGGTCTGGGTCCGGTCCGACCCAGCCCAACCCGCCCTAGGTCGGCTCGAAGCGGGTCGACCTGACCCGGATCCAGGTTCGGACTGGTAGGGAATAGCCCGACCTGGTAGGTGCAGCCCGAACCGCGCGAGGGTAGCCCGGCCCGCGCGGTAGGCGACCTGGCCCGCCCGCCCGCCCGCGGCTTGGCCAGCTGGCCGAGCACGTTACGCGCCAGGCCCGCGGAGCGGGGGGGGGACGCAGCCCCCCGGTGTCCTGTAACAGCGGCGCCATCTAGTACCGCATGTCCTTCCCGGAACCCGCCGATGCGGGTTTCGCTCCACCGCCAAGGCCGGTGCCGCGACGGCCTTCCGCCGACGGCTCGCGAGGGGCGTCGCCGCACCCAGGCGAATGGCCGGTGACCCGCGCCACCGTGCTTCTCCGCAGGCCACCGGAGTTGTTCTGGTGGTCCTTTTTGCCTCTCGTCTGTGCCTATGGCCTCCTCGGGACCTGTTCTTCACTACGACATCCTCAAATCAGGGTTTCCATTCTGTTCACCTGTCTCCCATCAAACTGCGCATTAGGAACGAATTGGCGGAAGGTATGAACTTGTTCGTTAGCCTGTTCCCTCTTTGTTAGAGGCTCAAACAGTAATCCAACATATAATTGAACCAGAAACAAATCCCAGCTTAATCTCTAACCCATCCCACAATCAAAATTCGTTCTGCGGATCGACATGTTCAGGGGTAGATCTGCGGTTGTTGTTTTTATCCAAGGGAAAAGAAGAACTTAAAGAAAGGAATTCAAACTCGAATTCAAAACCCTACCTCGATTATCATTGACTGTAGGAAAAGTAGCGGGATGGATGCGCCGTTCTATTGACGTCGAAAGGAGGTGACGTCGTCATTGGTGACGTTCTTCATGTGCGACGTCTTCTCCTTTGACGTGGAGGAAGAGGAAAGAAGATGGGCGTTCTTCGTGGGCATCTCCTCACTTTCTTGACCCAATTGAATAAGGGAGAAGATGATCGAGTTCCTCATGTTCTTCACTGGAGAGGGTGATGTCCTCCCAATTCTCCCAACCCAAATAAAAGATTATGCCCACCCAACCATAATAATATCACTCATATTATTATGTTGGAAAAATGAATTCAAAAGAATTCAAACACACAAATCAATTAATTAAATCATTAATTAGTTGTGTTGGAACCATAATGGAGAAGCCCAAGAGTTTCCTCGATTAATGGGGAGCTCAAGGGGTTCAAAAGGGGAGTTTAAGGGGGTTGAGCTCATATGGGCCCCACCACATAATATCCTCTCATGGGAGGTTATGTGGGAGTGGGCCCCACCTCCACCTTCCCTTTGGAAAAAAATAACCACCTTTTAAATAAAAATTATGTCTCACATAATTTTTATTTAATTTAATAAGAATCCCCATAACTAACATTCATTCTCGATAAAACGCAACCGTAGTAAAGGTATCCTTAAGCGAATATCGGCGTTGTGAGTTCATCAGTGTCCTTAGAATTCAATTCCAAGCACCGGTTCAAAAGATATAAAATCCCAAACGTATGTTTACTGAACATACCCGAAAAAAAAACTTCAAAAATTGATTCTGGGCACACCGGGCCTCAGAATCAAGAGCCGTCAGAAACTACAGACTCATAAAATTCCGATGTATTTAAGAAAAAAAATTCCACAGGGATTTCTGGGTCTTTACAAAAAATTCTTAATAAATAAAAATAAAATGGAATATGGATCTAAAGAAACACTTGGTTGAACTGGATGATACATGACCATCAAAAAAAGATAAAACCAAAAAATTAACTCAAACTACTACAAACCAGCTCGATGTGATCCATGGTCACTCACCAAGTCACAAATCATCCTTCAATAGTAAAAACCATACATGATTCCCAAATAAGAGACCAAATACAAGGAAGATAATAAAATGGCACCCTAATGAATGTATACACCCAATGGTGTATGTTTGGTGTGAGATAAACACACCCAATAAGAATTCATGAAAGAGTTTGTGAAATTTTCTTTCAAAAACCATTTAATTAATTCTATTTTGAAATATATAGAAAATATGTTTTTCACATGAATATTTAACAAAACCAAGTCAAAATCTATGAATTAATTTTATAAAACACCCCCCTTCTTAAGGTAATAATGGTAAAAGTCAAACCATTTTATAAAAAATAGTTTTAAACTATGGAAAGAGTATCATTTGGGAAATTCATAAAAAAAATTAAAACCCTTTCCCCTATCTAAAAAAATTCCTCAAACTCCTTTTATAAAAATTCAAACCACTTTTCTTTTTCAAATCACATTTCCATAATCGTTTTATAAATGTATTTGAAGGTAAAATATAGCCATAACTAAAATTTAAAAAAACACAACAAGAACTGATATATAAAAAAAATTATCAAAATATACAAATAAAGGAAAGTCTCAATGAAATCAATCAAGATAAAGGGGATACAAATAAATAATATAATGGGATCCTCTAAAATAATTCTTAAAAGGAATAAATAACTATGGAAATTCCATAAGACTCATGTAATATTGAATTGAATTGGAAAATAGACCCCAAGGTCGACACTTAAGAAATCTTTAAATACCCCAATAACCTTACAACACTTAACCGGGATATATAATTCATCTCGAGAGTTTTTAAGCTACCATGGGCTATATAATCCATCTAATCAGAATTGAACCTGACTAACAAGGAATCATTCCCTTATCAGTGTACAATATACACTGGGTATTACACTTATCTGGGTCATCTATTATCTCCTAGTATTTCCATGACATCCATCAAAAAGGTGAATAGAAAATAAGACATAATTCAATCACATAATCAATAATAAATCATAATAACAAAATCCCACATATCACATCCAACTCCATCACTTGAAATAACCCATTTTTATATGAAAAATAATAAATAAAGGCATAACAATATAAAACTCCCCCAAAGGGTCAAAATCCAAAAAGAGTAGTATAATCACAAGGGGATTAATTGAGAGTCTCACATGTTTTAAAACACTTTTTTAAAGGTTTCAAACATGCCTTTAAAAAAACTCTATATTCCAATCCATTTCACACCACTTGTATTTTGTTTTCAAAACATCCCTTAAAAACACTTTATAATATTATTTTAATTCAAATCATGGAGAAACTCATATAAAAACAATTAAAAGTAAACTCCATTTATTTTTTAACCACTAGAAGAATCCAATCAATTTCCTTATTTTAAAAAATTCTATATAAAATAGTGATTTAACTTTAAACATGACCTAAATAGAGTAAAAAGACATTAAACCTCACATTTATATAAAAAAAATCATCATAAGTATTTTATATAACACTTGGAACACAAATATTGGTTTGAAAACTTAAAATCCCTTAAAATAAACTTTATACCAAAGGAAAAACCACTTTAAAACATTTATGAAATTCATTATGGATAACACATATAGATTTAATTTCTCAAACAAGAGCTAGAGAAACAAAAAAAATCAATGACATTAAATATTATGGAAATTCACAAAAAAAATACCTCTGATGTAGTAGAACCAAGATGAAATGGTTCTCCTTTAATAGAGAATGTTAAAACAAGAAAGAACGCATCCTCTATAAACCCCAGACACCCAAAAATAAAATTAGAACCCACCCCAACCCAAATTTCATCCAAGGTCTCCCTTTGGGTTTGAAAGAGCCAACCATATTAAAGATAAAGGGGTGAGAGGGAAGAGAATAGAGAGAAATAAGAGGAAAGGAAAGATTACCTTGAATAAAAAACTTGAAATCAAGGTGGAGGTGGCTCAAAAATAGATAAAGAATGGAGAGAGAGCTCCACTCATACACTATGGGGATCAACTGAATGGGATAGAGAGGAGATAAGGGTATAAACCCTTAAAAGTGAGGAAGGAAAAGGGTAAAATTTACCTTTAATAAAATTTGGTGAGACCGCACAATAAATCTTCATAGTTTTGAAATCGCGTTCCAACCATGGGAGTCAAACTACAAAATCCAAACACAATTTGATGGTTTAGACACAAAGTTTGCAAAACCATGCACCAACTATACCAAACACCTTGTTAATTTATTACAAAACTGGTTCTAATACACATTAATTGTTTCCTTTTACCATTCGTAAGCCACACACCAACACTTTATGACCCAAAGTACTCACATCATTTCCACGAGATTACACACATTTTGGAATAAATTGTACACTTCACATACAAACTATCTTTGTAAGACAAAAATTAAATGGGAAATACCCATGAAAAATAAACCTTACATGGTTTTCAGTTAATCGTGCATGATAAACCATGCATAAAATAAAAATTTCTATAAAAATAATGATTTTGACATGAAACTCTTAAAAATTTTATATCTACCCAAATTAATATAAAATATAAAACAATAGTGACATGAAAGTGTCACAATTCTCCCTACCAGAACACTTTCTGTCCCTATAATGGCATTGATAAAAGTAGAAGAAATGGAAGAATGAAATCCCCATTATAAAAATATGAGGTGGGAGGGGCCAAGAAACATGATGGGGTATAGAGAGAGAGAAAATGGTACAAAAACACAATTACTCCAGAACATGGATCCAATCCTCAAGAATTTTCAAACATATACTAGAATGATCTAGGTTATAACCACAAGATATAGAGATGTAAGATGATGGAGAGCCACTATAGGTCTCACCGCCATTTAGAATTTCCAAAAAATAGTGAGATATGAGACACACTCCCAAAATGGAAACGCCACAAAGAGATGAAAGGAAAACACAACCATCCATAAAACACCATAATCATCTAATAATAAATATCATAACCTCAATGAAATAAAAACTAGAGGTAAAAACAAATTATTTTTGATCCCACATAACTGAAAGGGAAATGATACATCAACCAAAGATATGACTGAGTAAGAAAAAACATATTCTCTATACTTTGGCCATAAAATGGAATGTAAGGGGTGATCTAGGATATACTTCGATCATTATCTTTTGGTGATCCAAATATGATCAAAACCAAAACTAGCCAGTTCATATTCTCAACTTATGATAAGTCAATACTAGTCACCTAAAATAGAAACCCAAGGCCTTCCCATACCCAATTCATCAAAACCCAACCATTTAAATCATTACATAAAATTCACAAAGATAGTATCAAACATTGAGGCATAAATACAACCATTACAATAAAAACATTATAAATGAGGAACCAAAAAAGTGAGAAGGAAACATCCAACAAGGAACACCTCATAGTCCTAAACCTACTCTAAACTCAACAAGAATGGATCCCAAAAAAACATACACCAGAGACTATTATGAGCAACTTAGGTCACTAAATACTTGAATAAAAACTAAAAAATACACTACCTCAATATGACCTCGATCACTATGAAATATGGGAAAATGACATAATAAGTCCATGATCAATGAATAGTATGGCTACACCACTCTATTTAGAGTTTTGTAAGAGTTAAAAATGAAAATAAATACACCCAAACCCTAAGAATATTCACCTTATAGTTTATCCTCATAGAAAAACATATGCATTCCCTTAAGACCTTATTGGGAGTAATATGGAAGTAATACAAATCATGATCTTAACTCATTCATTTTTATAAAGAAAAATAAAATATTCGCATTACACCAAGGGAAAAATTTGAACACACAAAATGTCTTTAAATAATTAAACTCTTTTTTAACCACACCCATTTCATAAGGAGTTTCAAATTCATTTTCAAAGACAAGAACATTTTGAAAATAATTCAAACCCCTTTAAAAACATTTCAAGTTAATTAGAAAATTCCAAAAATCCATTCCCTAAAATCACCACATTACATAAGTAGTCCAAGGGATAATTTCACTAAATTCATACACTTATTTTGAAAATATTCAAATTGATTTTAAATTTAAAAACCATTCAAAATTTATATGTGCTTATTTTAATTTAAGATTATCCATGAGTTCTATTAGAAACCCAAAAAATTTCTTAAATTTCACTTTCATTTAAAATAATTTTCATTAATTATACCTTTTTTTCAAAAACTTCTCCCAAATATTATAATGAAAAAAACTATTATCGATGCATCCCATGATAGAAAAAAATATATTTTATAAAAAAACATATCATTCGACATGAAAAACAAAATAATGTTAAAAAAACCTAATTTTTAATTCAAAAATATTTTTTCCAAAAAAAACTAGTTTTTTAGAACACAAGGCCACCTAAAAAGAAACAATATATCAATTAAACCTTCACTCAAAAACATCAAACTACCATAAAACTCCATTAATTGAACTCACACCAATGGGAGTCACCATTAGGATTAATTAAAAAGGTAAGGGAGTGAAAAAATAAAATATGAGGAGAAATTAGAACATTGTATAGTTTGGAAGTATAGGTTGACTAACCATGCACCAACTTTGCAATGACCTCTGCAATGGTTGATAGAAGCAACTTTATAGGCTTTGTGTAGTTTTTGAAACTATGTGATCTAATAATATAGCTCTGATTATTCCTCTATTTCAACCCTAAAATATCAAGGTGACCTAAAAAATTATACAGTCAATGGGGATCAAAATACCAAATATTATAAAAAAAATAACCAGAACAATCCCAAACTAAAGATTCAAATCTTGACTACCCATGGTAACTCAAGGCTTCAAATTAGAAACAGTTCTTGAGGATCTCCCTACACCTACCTCCCAAGTCCTAACAATCTCATCTCTATAATACCTGACTTCCCAAATATCTAGTTTGATCTTCAAAAAATTAGGCCTTCAAAAAACCTGAGCACAGATACAAATTATAATGAAACTTCCTTGGTTGACCCAACATGTCACCCGACCCAGCTTTCCACTAAAACTAAATAGAATTCTTGAACCTCGTGGGCTGGAAAATTATTCTTGGGTATCAAAAATTTAGATATGTGAATGGTTTCAACCTTATAATAATAATACATATAATTATGGAATCCAATAAGGATCTCACATGACTCGTCCATACATTGGATCAATAATGTGAAAAATAATATTTCTCAATATAAAAGAAATAACCAACTAAGTAAAGATCACCAACACTACTATTAACATCTTAAAATCACTATAAATATAGAAATATTCTCAATAAATATAGATAAATGGAAATTATAACTAAATAAACACATGGATGAAATAGATGATACATAACCATCCCAAAAAAGATAAAAACCAAAAATAGAACTCAAACCAATACAAACCATCTCCATGTGACCCATGTTCACTAACTTAGTCTAAAAAAATTATTAAATAGTATAACCCACACATGATCCTTTAAGAAGATACCAAATCTAAGGAAGATCATAAACTAGGAAAATAAAATAAATTATAAGAGTTATATACACCAAATGGTGTATGCAAGGTGAGAGTTAAACACACAAAATATGATTTCAGTAAAGAGTTTGTGCTATTTCCTTTCAAAATCCATTTCATTATTTCTAACTTTAAATATAAATAGATAATAGTGTTTTCACATTAATTTTTAATAAATCAATTTACAATCCATGAATCACTTTTTAAAACATACCCTTTCTTAAGGTAAGTAAGGGTGTACCAAATTTTATTATAAAAAATAGTTATATACCATGAAATAATAATATTTTGTGAAATTCATAAAAAACAGTTAAAAACCCATTTCCAATTTCCAAAAAAATATTTAAACATATTTTATAAAAATAAGAATGAATTTCCTTTATAAAACCCCACCTTCCAAACCATTTTACAAATCAATTTTAAACGAAACCATTATCATAACTAAAATATAACAAAACACAACAAGAAACGAAATATCAATAGACAATATCAAAATAAATAGCTAAAGTAAAGGAACTATGAAATCAATCAATATTTAGGAGATATAAAAAAAATCACAAAATAGGATCCCCTAAAATAATCCACCAAAGGAATAAGGCATCATGGGAAACTCCCAAGGACTCAAGTAATATAAACCTTAACTAGATAATGAACCCCTGGGATGAAAATAATGAAATATATCAATAACCTAGTAGTATTTTACAACATAATTAGGATATATAATCCATCCATGTAGTGATCAAGCTATCATAGGCTATACAATCCATCCCATTAGAACTGAAAATACCGTGAAATATTCCCTAGTTAGTGCATAATATACACTAGGTATTTTACTTATCTAGGATATCTACTATCTCCTTGATTCCCATGAAATCAATGAAAATATTTAATAAATAAACAAGGCATTAGGCCATAACAATATAAATAATAAAAAACAATAAATAAACCCCACATATCACCTCGAACAACCTCACATGAAACATCCCTTTTTTACATGAAAAGTATCACATAAAGGTATAAAAATTAAAAAATACCCCAAGAGGTTGCAATCTACAATGAGAAATAGAATTAACATGGGATTAATTGAGTGATCACAATTTTTTAAAAACTTGTTTAAAAGTTCAAAAAAATCTTTTAAAATATATCATAGGATTTTAATCCATTTCACACCACTTGTATTCTCATTTCCAAACAACCCTTGAAAACAATATATAATAATATTTAAATTCAAATCATGTAGAACCATATATAAACCATTTAAAACCAAACTCCTTTTATTTTTAAACCATTGGAGGTATCTAATCAATTCCTTACTTGTATGAAATTTCATATAAAACTGTGATTTCCATTTAAACATGTCTCAAATATGGTCAAAGGCCTTCAAACCACACATTTATTTTAAAACATTCATCATAAGCATTTTCTCAAACACTTATCCCAAAAATATCACTTTGAAATTTATAAAATCCTTAAAATACTATATTTTCTATATGAAAAAAAAATTAAAGTATTTATAAAATTTATTTTAGATAACACATATTGATTTTATTTATCAAAAAAGGGTTAGAAAAGCACCAAGCATTAAGTGACATGTCATATTATGGAAAAACACAAAAAACCTGCCTATAATAAAGAAAAACTAAGTTGAAATTAATTTATTTTCATAGAAAATTCTTAACCAAGTAAGAACATGTACTCTAAAAACCATAGACACCCAATAATGAAATTAAATCCCACCCCAGACCCTAATATTTTCCAAGGTAGGCCCTAGGGTTCACATGAGGCAACCAAACCAAAGAGGAATGGGTGTAAGGGAAATATGAAGAGGGAAAAAATTGGAAAGGAGGTATTACCTTGAATAGAACACTTTAAATTAATGTGGAGGTGGCTCAAAAAAAGAGTAGGAAAGGGGGGAGGACTCCCCTTATGCGCTATTGGGATTATTTGAATGAGACAGAGAGGAGAGGAGGTTATAAACCATTAAAAACAAGGAGGGAAAAGGGGTAAAATAAAACTTTAATGAAAAATATGTAACTTATACGGTTAAGCTACACAGTTTGGTAAATTATGCCTAGTTGTGAAACTCACACTGAACAAGCTTAACACACTATCATGATTTTTTCACATGGTTTAGCAATTCATGCGCTAAATTTTTAAAACACCCATGAAATTCACTGAAGAATTATTTCATGAGCACTCGCATAGTTTACCCTTGTCATATATAAGATATATTGAAATAATAAAAGAAAAAAAAGGTCTTTCATAGTTTTTAATGGAATTTTCATGGTTTTGACCAAACCATGCATAAACTGAACAAACTAGTTGTGCAAGAAGAAATTGAACTGGAAGTCCCTAGAACATGAAACCCTACATAGTTTCCCCTTAACCATGAATAGAGTAAAAATTATAATAATAACTAATATTTCAACTAAGAACACTTCAAAATATCAGATTACCCAAAATTATTATAATATATAAAATAATAGTGACATGATAGTGACACAGTTCTTCCCACCATTCCACAATATTCCCACAGAATATCATGGGAAAAAGTAAAAGCATTGAAAAACTGAAATCTTGAGAAACTAAATAAGAGGTGGTATGGGTCTAGAAACATAATGAGTTCGATAACAAAAGATACATGGGATAGACATAATACCTTAAGAAAATAGATCCAATTATCAAGTATCATCAAATGTCTCCTAGAACAATCCAACTCATAACCACCATATGTAAATATCTAGGATGATAGAACCCTATTATAGGTCTCCCCACTATTAAGAAATTCTCTGAAATGGTGAGATAAGGGACACACACTCCCAAAAGGGAAACACCACTAAGTGTTTACAGGAAAACACAACCATCTATAAGTTTCCATAAGAATTTGAGAATCAACCTCATAACCTCATGGAAACAACAACCCAAGGGACACCCAAATTATCACTGAGTATAGTCACCCAATTTATCACATCCCACATCACCAGAAGAGAAAGGATGCTACAAAAAAATACATTCCCCAATAATAAATGACATAATCCCAAAATTTGGGTCACAAAATGAAATGGAAGGGGTGATCTAGGACCACATAATTGAATTACCATATCTCAAAGAGCCTAAAACAATTTAAAACTAGTACCATCAATTGAATAATCTAAACCGGTTTTAAGTCTATCTTATTCACTTGAAATACACAACCAAGTCATTATCATGCCCAATCCATTAAAAATCAACCATATAAAGTGTTTCACGCAATCCTCAGTGGAAAGATCAAACACTGAGGAATAACTACAACCATTACAACCAACACCTCCTAAATGAGTAACTATAGGAGTGACATGAAAACAAATAATGGGAAAAACCTCAAGAACCACAACCCGATCTAAACTTATTGAGGAAATATCCCAAAATAAACATGCACCCAAAACTACTCTAGGTAACTCAACTCACTGGATAACTGAAAACAACCTAACCAATCTATTACCATAAGAGTACCCTGATCACCATGAAAGAGGGGCAGTGACTCAATAGTCTTGTAGCAATAAATATTCCAACTATGCCACTATATTTAGAGATTAGAAAAAATATACAACCAAAAGGAATAAACCTAAACATCAAGAGTATTCATAATACAATTTATTCTTAAATATAAACTTTTACATTAACTCAACATCTTTCTAAGAGTCATAATAAAGTAAGAAAAAGATTGAGTCTTACTTATTTTTATTTTACAAGCCAAATCAAATAGTCCCATTACACTAAGGGAAAAAACCAAACACACAAAACATTATTAAAGGCGTTAAATATTATTCAAATCACAAAATTTTTATAAGGAGGTCCAAATTTATTTTTTAAAAATACACACATTTTTAAAAACCATCCAAAACCCTTTAAAACATTTTACTTTAATTATAAAATTCAAAAATTCCTTTCCTTAGAATCACTAAATTTTACAAGGAGTTATAAGGTCTATTTTCACCAAAATCACACACATTTTTAAAAAAAATAACTTTATTCTAAATAAAAAAACTAATTCAAACTTCATAAAATTATCTTTTACTTCAAAAAACTCTATGAGTTACATTAAAAACCAAAAAATTTATTGAATTTTAATTTTATTTCAAATCATTTCCATCAATTGTACATTATTTTAAAAAAAATATCTTAAATTTCATAATAAAATAAACACTATTAAAATATACCATGATGGAAAAAATAATTTACAAACAAACCCTATAATTTAACATTACAAACTGAACTTGTTAACAAAATCATCCATTCTCAACTAATGATTAGTTTTCAAAAACACAAAATGAATTTTTTAGAATGAAATGTCTCCCAAAAATGCACAATATATCAATTGAATGTTCACTCAAAAACATAAAACTAGTATAAAACATCCTTAATTGACCTCACATCAATGGTAGGCATAATTAGGATCCATTCAAAAGGAAAGGGAGAAAAAAATACCATGAGAAAGTAGAACTATACATGGTTTGGATGTATTGGTTAGTTAACTCTGCAACTTTTGTGAAAAAATATCTTTATTGGTTGAAAAATACAACCACACGGGATTTATAACATTTTCCAAACCATGTGAGGTAACTATGTAGCATTGGTTCTTCCTCTATTTTCACTACGAAAGCTAATGGAGACCCCAAAATAACTAATAGAATTAATGGAGATAAGAATACCAAAATATTATATTAAAACACATTAAGAATAAATAAGAATAACCTAAAAGTCAAGAGTCAAATCCCTGAAGGACCCCGGGACACCCTGGGAGGGGAGGGGTGAATCAGGGTGACAACTTTTTCTTTTAATGTGATGGATCTTGTTCCCACATTGGTAGGAACTTGTTGAACCTGTATGATGAATATGACTAGAAGGTAAACATTCACATGCACAGAGAAGACACAACACTTTTTACTTGGTTCACCACTAAGGGGTACATCCAAGGAGCATACACCGACAGGTTGTCGGTTATACCTAATTCCACTAAACTTCACTAGTTGTGGATTACAAAGGTTCGGGAACAGTCACTCTATCTCAGGATCACTGCCTTTACAATTGTTCAGGGATAGCTCACTGCATCCCTCAGGTCACTCCCGTTGACTCCCCCTAGCTCACATCCTTTGGTGAAGTCCCACTCAGTTTATAGACGTGAAGGTCTCTTCATCATTGCAATAGAATGCATCCTTTGTTGTGTGTAAATTCTCTGTTGAAGTACAACTTTCACTCGTAGACTAATATCACTTTTCACCGAAGATATCGGGCAATCTTCCAGCTTTCGTGCAGCTCCAAAAAGGACCAGCGTACTCTAACCTCTTTTGGTGCGCTTCTCTAAGACCGGCACACAAGTTTCAAGAATGGCGCACAAGTCACATACGCGGTACAAAATCGCTGCGCAGGTGACACCAACCCACTTGCGCGACACTGCCTCTTTCAACTCCAAAAAAACGCGACGTTGTGCCTTTAACTCCCAAACTGCCTTGTTCGCACTGCCCACAACCGGCGCGCAGCCTCTACTTGCGTGACCCAACTAACACTTGTGCGACTCAACCACTTGCACGACGAGAGCTCAAAAAATCTCTATGTCTTGAACTTAGTTCCAAATGAGGAGGGTTGGTCCTCTATTTATAGGCAAACTGGACCCCCTGCGTGGTGGCGTGCAAGTATCCTCTCGGCGCGCAGGTTCCGGCATGCAGCTCATCTCCCCTATCCTCTGTCGCGCAACTCACTTGAGCGACCCAACCAATACTTGTGCGACCCTTATCCCTTTGTCAGTTTTCCACGTTCTGATCTTGAAAAACTCTTGGCGCGCAAGTTCCCTCTCATTCAAGTACATGGCACACAAGTCTCTTTTCCAAAAACAATTTTACCCATTTGTCGATTTTCAGGCCCAAAAATTTGGAAAACACTGGGAAATGGCACCACCTTCAATACTATTGTCTGCTTGAACTGTATGATCACTTTGTTGGTACTCATTCTGAACTTCCATTGAGTATTTTCAACAAACACAAACCATAATCCAATTCATGCATAGAAGACCATGGTTCCAACAATCCCAAATAACCATGGAAACTCAAGGGTTTGAATGAGAAAGAGTATACACGGCTCTCCCTATACCTACCTCTTGATTCTTGATGATCTTATACCTATAATACATTATATCCAAAATATCAAGAGGGATCCTCAAGAAACTAGGAATTTTAAAAATATAGGATCTGATAGAATTTGTAATGAAGTAACCCAAGCTGACATTACACTTCACCTAACCCAACTCACCACTAGACACAAAGGGTGTTCTAAATCCCCAAAATCCAGAAACTAGTGTCTGGGTATCACAAATGAATGTTTTGGAATAGTTTCAACCTCTTAATAATAATATAGAAAATAATCGAAGCCACTTAGGATTCATCATGGCATGTCTATACATCAGATAGCCATATTGAAAAATAAGTAGTCTCAATATAAAAGAAATAATGAAGATTAAAACACAACAACACTACCAATAAAAACTGAAAATCATAATAATAACAATATTATACTCGATGAATATAGATACAATGGAAAAAAGAACCAAATAAAAACTGGTCCAAACTAGCCGATACATAATCATCCCAAAAAGATGAAAAAAATAACCCAAACCACTATAAACTGGCTCCATATGACCCATGGTCACTCACTAAGTTTCAAAGTGGACCTCAATGGTCCAAACTTAACATGATCCATGGATAAGATAGAAAATCCATGGAATGTTATAAAAATAGACTTAAAAGAAAGTATAAGATTCACATATACCCAACAATATATGTAGGGTGTGAGCTAAACATGTATAGTAAGATTTCACTATATTGTTTATGCCATTTTCTTTTAAAATCCATTCCATTAATGGTAGTTATAAATATAAATATAAAATAGATTTTTTATATTCATGGTTAATAAAACCAAGTAACAAGCCATGAATCAATTTTACAAAACACCCTCTTCCTAAGGTAAGTAATGGAAGAGCTAAACCATTTTATACGAAATAATTTTAAACCATGGAAAGAATATATTTCAATAAATTCATAAAAAAACAAGTTCAAAACCCCTTCCTATTTCTGAAAATATTCCTCAAACACCTTTTATAAAAATACAAACCACTTTTCCTTTTCAAATCTCACTTTAGAAATCAATTTACAAATTTATTTGAAAGTAAACTAATGTTATAACTAAAATGTAATAATAATAAAAAACACTGACATATCAATAGAGTATATTAAAATAAATATCCAAATGAAAGGTTCCAAGTAATCAATAAAGAGATAGGGTATAAAAAAAGCATAGAATTGGATCCCCTAAAAAATATTCAAAAGGAATAAGGAATCATGGGAAACTACCTAAGACTCAAGTAATATAGAACTGAATTGGTGACCAGACACCTAGGACCACACTAAATAAATCCATAAACATTCTGATTTTCCTAAAGAACCTAACCAAACTATATAATCCATCCTAAGAGATATTAAATCACTACAAGCCATATAATACATCTCGTTATAACTCAACCTACACTAGGGCTTTCACTTATCCAGGTCATCTACTAACTTTTAGTATTCTCATGAAATAAATCAATAGAGGTGATCAAGCAACAACGAATGATTCCACAACATGATCGATAATAAAACAGAATAAATATATCAAACATATCACCTCCAACACACTCACATGAAACAACCCCTTTTATATGAAAATAATCACATAAAGTTATAAAAATAAAAAAACTTACTCCAAGGGGTAACAATAATAAATGAGATGGACAATTATAAGTGGATGAATTGAGGGAATAACAAGTTTTAAAATGATTCTTTAAAGGTTAAAAATGATCCTTGGAAAAAAATCTTAGTATACAAATCCATTTCACAACACTTATATTCTCATTTTAAAATATCTATTAAAAACACTTCAAAACATTATTTGAATTCAAATTTCAAAGAACCATATATAAATCCATTTAAAACCAAACTCCCTTTATTTTTAAACAATTAAAAGAATCCAATAAATTCATTCCTTTTAATAAATTCCATATACAACTAATATTTATATTTAAACACAACCAAATGAGGTTAAAATCCATTAAAACACTCATTTATTTCAAAACATGACTCATAATAATTTTATCAAACACTTGGAACAAAAATACCATTTTCAAAACTATAAAACCCTTAAAATACCCTTTATTAAAAGTGAGTTAATACTTTAAAAAAATTATAAAATTCATTAAAACTAACAAATACATGTTAAATTTATCAAAAAAAGGTTTATAGAAACACTAAGAATTCAATTACATGTAAAATTTAGTAAATTAATAAAAAAAATTCCTCCAATCAAGTAGAACTAAGTCAAAAGACATCTCTTTTGATGGAGAACACTTAACTAATCAAGAAAAACTCTCCTTAAAATTATAAAAAATTAAAACTCAAATTAGAACCCAACATAAACCCTGATATCATCAAATTCTTCCCCTTGGGTTAAATAGAGGGAATCCAAACAAACATTCCTGGGTGTAGGTGAAAATAGAATAATGAAATAGGTGTAAAGGAGGAATTACCTTAAATAAACCTCTTGGAAATAAGGTGCATGAGTCTCAAAAATAGAGGATAAAGGAAGGGAGTGGTCCCCTTGTACACCATGTGGGTATTACAAATGGGATAGGTTGGAGAGAAGGGTCTAAAACAATAAAAACAAGGAGGGAAAAGGGTAAAATCATACATTAATGAAAAATAGGTAGCTTTATTAGTTAGGATACATGTTTTGGTAAATTGTAAACCAGTTGTGTTGCTCACATTAGACAAGACTAACTCACTCACATGGTTTGGAAGTATAGTTTACCAAACCATGTTCCAACTATAAAAAAACTATACAATTCACTGCATCAATGCTTATCATCCACACACATAGTTGACCCTAATCATGCACAAGACGTACCCAACAATTTAAACCAAAAAAGGGATCATATAGATTCAACTTTATTTTTCAAGGTTTAGAAAAAATCATGTGTTACCCATAAAAACTAGTCATTAAAGATCAAATTGAACAAGAAATATCTCTATATAAACACCCTACATGATTTCCCCTTAACTGTGATTGATAAACAATTCATAGAGAAAACATTTCTAGAAAAACCAAGATTTCAACTTGAAACTATTCAAAATTCTAGATTACCAAAAATTAATATAAAATATAAAACAATAGGGAAATTAGAGTGTCACATGGATATTTTTATTCTCGATACTATATTATGGACATTACACACCTATTTTTTATTATTATAGAATAAAAACCTTTCAATATATTTTAATCTCATAGTTAATTTCATCCAACCCTGTGTTTAGGATTTTAAAAATATTTGAGTTTAGTCACACCAAAACTTAAACCTTGTACTCTCTCCATAAATCACCATTAATATTCATAACCATGGTTAAGTCATGAAGAATAAATATGAAATAATTTATAGTCAATATGAGACTTACTCATATATTAATTTTTTATTTTAGTTTTATTAATACATAGACACACACACGTATTAAAATAATGAAGGATATGAATTTAATTCATACTATTTAAGTTTTTTAAACTATTTTTATTTATTACTATGATATGTGATAAAATTACTAGGCTCAATATAGAGGATGTCCTGGGGGTGAATCATGGGTAATTTTTCCCCCACTTTTTCATAGTAAATATGAGAAAGATGGATATATATTTTATTATATGTTTAGAAACACTCTCATATGCATAATGAAATGATAATGTGAAAAAAAAAAGAATAAATATAGGACACATATATTTACTTGGTCCACCCAATTAGCCATACATCCAAGATATGAATGGTACTTAATTACTACTATTATAGATTATTTATAATATGAGTGATTTCAAATATAAAAATATGGGAAGAATCACTATCAATACCAAATTACTAACATTCAAATCACCACATCCACTAAACATTCAAAAAAAATGTAAAAAGTAATATGGAAAAAACATTCATAGAATTGATTCACTATTGAACATACCTCTACTATCATTAATATTTTTTTATTCTTCAATGTGATGCCTCTATTGATAGAGTCTATTCTTCTCCATCTATTTCACCCACTATGTTTTTCTCTCTAATTCTTCTTCATTTACTATCTTGGGTATATTCATTATATTAGACAGTACAATCATTTCATGAGTTATTTAATATGATATTGAATCCATTAAAATTATGCCTCACATTTCATCCACCACTTACATCATTACCAATTATATGAAAACTTACAATTTTATCCAAAACGATGATCTTGTGATTAATATACCATTTTGAAGTAATCCAATATTCTCCATGATATTTATTAATGAATTGAGATGAAACTAAACTCTAATAATATTTCATATATAAATTATAATTTTAAATAGCTCAACAAAATAACATCATTGATCTCCATAATAATGACACTTGCAAAATCCAAAAATGAAAGAAAGATAAATATGGAAGAAGTTAATAATGTTAAAATTTCTATGTTAAAGGAAGTGAAATATTTATGACTCCATCCATGATATAAATATGACCAGTGAAATGGATATATTATTTTATATAATATATATCATAAATTCTCAATTGAACATGTCATAAATGGTGACATCTCATTGATGCTCAAGGATTTTAGGTTTTTAAGCTAGGATGTTACCTTTGTTAGCCCCCTATCACCTCTTATGAAACACTTAGGCCTTTAAATGCTCATTTTTTTCCTCCCAAAACACTTATATATCCAACATTAACCATTTATCACTATGTGAAATAACCTATATACACTTTTCATTAGGAACTAAATATAATTACCTATATAATTCTATAATAAAAAATATTTCCATGATAATTTATACAATAATATATAGATAATGATACATCACAACCAATTTTGAAAAAATTACAAAGTAATTACTTTAAAATATCTATAAGATTGATAGGATAAGTGATAAATATAAATATCCCTTGAGACCTTATCACATGAAGAACTAAACCCATGTATATTCTTATATTATTTTCATATGAAACTCTATTCTTGAGATTCCTTATATGATCCTTCAATATACCTTGTCATGAGTTGTAATAAAATCATCACCTATCCTATATAAGTAGCATTCATATCATTTATTTCACATAAAAATATTATATATTCTTCAAATATTTAATTCACATCATTTTCTATGATTTAATCATTGTCCAAAAACTCCAAAATCACCTTCATTCAATCATAAAAACATAGGTTTCCAGAAAATAAATCAAAATTTCTTACATGAATATTCTTATACATGTTCTATACCCTTGGTTTTATTTCAAATTTTGGCTACTTTCCTAAGGGAGGTAGTCATATGGACATACCAATGGCACTTATAATCACATGTTGGTCAAGTGGATGGGATGTAATAATATTAGTTACCTTGTGTAGGTTTTTGGCATAGCAGAAGCATGCGATGGGCGGTGCCCAACTTTGATTTTTTCCAAAATCAATGATCAATTTGAGATCTATGCGATGATAAAAACCATGATCAATGGAATTGAATCAATGAAATAGATAAGGGATAGAATTCCAGAATTGAGAGTGAGGATATCAACACATTTTGTTTATAATTAATTTATTTAGATAAATAATTACCTCTAATAGATTTTTTCTTCATTGATGAATCCATTGATAGATCTACGAGGCACCATCATTGCGTTGTAGAAACCAAGTTTATATTTCCACTAGTGGTGATCTACACATGTTCCATGAATCTCTAGACATTTAAAAAAGGAGTCTTTGGGTGCTAGCATAGAATATCCTTGCGCTTGCATCATTAACCTTTTATCACCTCAAGAATTACTTCTGAAGCATTCTCCTTGATCCGGTGGAGGAGGATTGCTCTCCATTCTTGGGAGCATTCTTGGAGAATGGATCTCTCGAGTCTTGAGAGGATTCTCCATGATTTTTGTGCATAACCAACAAAATTAATTGGATCTTGATAAAAATTGTCACACCCAACTTTTTAAATTAATTTTTATTTTATTAATTCTTGTCTTCAGGTCCTCACGTCAAGGTCCAGGCTAGGTCCCAGATTAAACTTTTTTTCCTTTAATATTTTTAGTAGGTTTCAGACCTGTGTGTGGTCACCGCACAGTGGGCGGTAGCCGCGTCGTTAGCCCGGGTGCCCGTGTAATTGTCTAACAATTAAAATAAACAAATTTTTATGTAAATAAAACGGGTTAAATGTTAAAATTGTTTTAATAATAATGTTATTATTTAATTAATAATATTTATATTACTAAGGTGTTATTATTTTTATTGTTACTAATTTTTAGTACTATTGTTGTAACACCCCAAGATTTCATAGTGAGTTATTTTTTCAAAATAATTTAATAACTTGCACTACACGCAACACCGAGTTCAATTGCACCATGACTTACCAAAAAAAAAGCCATTAAAAGAGGTCATGAATAGTATTAACTAAATTTTAAACTTTATAATTTTAGAATCCATATTATGAGTTTCTTAGTCATAATGCAAGAACAGATTCATTTTCAGTATTGCACTTTTATCAACTTTTGATAGTGAAACCTTTTTAAATACAATATTTTAAACTTTTTGACTAAATGGGGACATCAAAAATTTAAAATGAAACATCCCAAGCTTTCACGGTACGCTTTCTTTGAATAATACGATAGCGTGTGTTGTACGCAACCTCGAGTTCTAACACACACCACAACTAATTAAACTAGCCGTTGTGAATAGTAATACCTACTTTTTGAAATCATATATATTCTATATTTCAAAATGGACTTCATTTTTGGATTCGGAATATCAAAATTAGCCTAGGGTGAAATTTTGGTACATTTCGGATAACTTTCATATTTTGATGAATAGTGAAAATTTCTAAATTTTAATTAAAAACAACTTTTTTAATCAAAATAATTAATAGTGATAAATTATGAATTTGAGTGGTTTTAAAGTATATTTAGAATATATTTTTACCATTCAATTTAATGTTTATCATTGTACATAATTTTACAATTAAACCGAACATAAACAAGTGTCAATCTTTTGATAGTTATTATCTCTTAAAAACACGCTTTTTGTTTTGACAGCGGGAATTAATTTTAAATTAATTTCTGCCACTTCTGTGTTTTGAATTTAGAAAAATGGATTCCATATTTGGAATCAGGATGTTCAAATTGTGTAAATAGGTAACTTTTATTTTTAGACATTTTGAATAATTACTGCGGTAAATATTTTATTTACAATGGTTAAAGGGTAAATCCGGTAAATAAGGGTTAAAAAAATAATATTATAATAATACAAAATTACCCTAAAACGTGTCCTAACCTTATTGGTGGACACATACCCGACCATGGGCATCCTTGGGTCAATTTGGGGACCCCTTGGAGCCACTTGTATGTGGTAGGGACACATTATATAAATAAAGTTAAAATAAAAATAAAAATGGCATAAGCTTACATCTTTTAGAAGAACAATTTTTACATAGGGTTATACATGTTGGATTTTCGATTATAAATATTCATTAGAAAGATAAAAAGATTTCCTACATAATGATGTTTTATTTATAATTTTTAGACATTAAATAATTTATTTTATTTATGACACAATGATGATGAAGTAATTACTAAAATATTAAAAAATTAACATAATTGATATTATAAATACCCAAATAAATATAATATGAAACTTTTAATGAATTAAACTAATTTTCTAGGATAATATGATATATTAGGATTGATTTAATTGACTTTGTTCGAAGTAGTCAATCTGTTATGAGTTTCACGAAAATCAACTATTGAATAGTGTCAAAATTGACATAAAAGAGTTCTTAAAACAAATATTATATTATTAATTGATATTAAATTCCTAAAAATCTAAGGTTCGGCCAAGAGAATTATATTATGATAGGTTAATAATTAATGGACCACTTGGGGGTCGCTTGGATGTATATAGTAAGTTTATTAACCATATTATATAAAAATACAAAGAGACATTGTAAAAGTGAAACTAATTAACTTAGAGTTAATACTTAAAGATAAGGTTAATATAAGTACCCAAACCTGTATAAATTCTATTGGATGAGTTGTTTTCGACATATCCCCACCTCATCCTTTGAATAGTCAACTTTGGAGCCTTTGGAAACCGAATATGAATTTATTATAAATTAATATTTCTAGCTTTTCCAAAAGTGCCCCTCACCCCTCTTATAAAAGGGCACTCCTCCTTCTCTTTTCCTCACACCTCTCAAGCCACTTGGCTCGTCCAAACTCTGCCCAACTAAGCTCCCCAAATCCCTCTCCTCCTCCTTGAAGCTTCCCCTTAGGCAGAAAGCATTTCAAGAAGTCCTTTGGTTCCAACCAAAGTTAGTTACCTAGATTAAAGGAGGTTAACCTACCCCAACAAAGGAAAAGTACAAGGTAAGGGTTATTTCACAATCTCTTCATTATCCGAGGTTGTTTATACGTAATAATCTACTGGGATCTCTTTATCATCCACATCCATGTTTCTTAAAAATGTATTTCAAAACATATTTATTATTTACAAGAATATGGTTTAAATTCATTTATACCCTTGTTTGACTTTTTGTAAGAGGTTTATAAAGGAATCTTTCCGTCGTTTTCAAAACAAGTTCCTTTTTAACCTTTTCGACAGAATTAAGATAAGAATGTTTTTTTTAACTTATACGGCGGGTGCGGTTATTTTCCGCCATTATAAAATCGTCAAAGCTTCCCTTACAAGCTTATAAGAATATTTTCAAGAAAATGTTTTATTTTATATGGCTCTTAAATGATTTCAAAAATAGGAAGAGATATTTCTCTAAAAAGAATTTTGATTTCATCTATGTCAACATCCTTCATTATTCTTGATTGAGGTCAATGTGATACAATACAATCTTCCATATTGTATCGAATGAGTTATGTTTGACTGTGGATGTGCTATTTTTATATCACTCATGGTTTATGTTTAAAGTGTTGACATTTCAGAAGTTATTTTTAATCCGAATGTTTATGTTATATTTCAAACTTTTCTTCAGATGAATGTGCTGAACAAGTATGTTCCGGGTTGGGGACCGGTAAAAGTAAGCCCTCCAGGTTGGGGACTGGTTAAAGTAAGCCCTCCAGGTTGGGGACTGGTTAAATTAATCCCTCCAGGTTAGGGACTGGTAAAAGTAAGCCCTCCGGTTTGGTCTCCGGTTATTAGAGGTACTCCGGGTTGGTGTCCGGTTATTAGAGGCACTCCGGGTTGGTGTCCGGTTATTAGAGGCACTCCGGGTTGGGTTCCGGTTAGAAGTAACCCCTAGGTCTTGGGATGAGGCCTAGACAAAGAAACTAACATTTAGCATTATGCATTCCAACATTATGAAAGTGGTTATTGATTTTTGCATGTGATTATTCGATTAGTAGAATATCCATGTGAATAAGTAAATGGCATTATTTCATTTAATTTATGCCATACCATGTTGAAAGTTCATATTTAAAAGGCTTTTGTTTCAGTTATACATTGCCTTAAATGTTTATTCTTATTTATGAAAGTTTCCGCTATATTGTTATCCTTACTGGGCATTTGAGCTCACCCCTTTTCTATGTTTTATTTTTCCCAGGATGTGAAGATGTAAGTTATGAATGACCTGCAGGGATATTATGAGGGGATTATAGTGTGGACTGTGGAAACATTATGTTGTTGTATTAGTTTTTCATTTTATGATGTAATGTAAAACTTATGAATATATCTAGTGTTTCCAAGGCTACTAAACCAATCGGTCTTTCGAGATTTGATCTTTCTTGTGATCATGCCAATGTTACGAAGTAATGCACCGACTCTGGGTAGCTGGGGTCGGGGCGTTACAGTTGGTATCAGAGGAAGTTTAGTACAAACCTTGGAAGCTAGATTTAGATAAACTCTGATTAGAGCACGTAGACCTAAGATGAACTTTGAGGATTAGTATAGAAGAACTTCCTAGAATTTTGGTATTGTAGAGATTTTGTGAGTTTTCCAAGCAATGCATCCCTGTCTGGATACGAGCAGGTAGAGGCGGCTCTGGCACAGATGTACCTAGGGGTAAAACCTGAAAACACCGCTTTGAGCTAGACTCGAACGGGAACTGGTGCACGACAACGGGCCTTGCTGCACTCTTGGTTACGACACTCCCGGGGGATATGCTTAGGATAACTCTCATTTTCTTTACAAATCATTATGAAGGGTTTATGAGTATATACTTCCTCAAAGAAAACATTTTTATGATTATGGATTATATCCATAAATAGTTCAATTTATGTTAAGTGTTTTATAAGTATGGGATTATGTATTTTGATTCATAAACTGATCTAGTGTATGCCATTGTTTAGAAATGGCGCCGAGTAGAAGAAATGAGAACTCCAGAAATGCACATGATCCAGAGAGAAGGAAGGATCATATCTTTCATGGTCTTAAGCTAGAATTTATAAGAGGAATAGTCTCCCATGTATTATCATCATGTGAAGAAATAATATCATGTGTTGATAAGATAAGTAAAGAGTTTACTGAGTCATATAAATTTGAAGGGAAGCAAGATAAGAAAAGGATGGAAGAGAGAAAGATGGATAAAGGGATGAGGGAAAAGAAGAATTTTCCCATATGTGGTAACTGTGGAAAGAAACACCCTGGAACTTGCCTGAAAGGAATGGGAGTTTGTTATAAGTGTGGAGGAAAAGGGCACAAAGCACGTGACTGCAAGGGTAAGAAAATGGTTTCAAATGTACAATGCTTCATTTGCAAGGAGTTTGGACACTACGCGAACCTATGTCCCAGTCATCAGAATATGCCTCAAATGATGTTATCGGATAATAATCAAGTTATGATACTACCAAAGATGAAGAGGAATGATTAGAGTTCTTATGTTGATTATGTCAATTGAGTGTTGTATCAATAATGTACTTGTTACAATAATCATGGAGTATATAAGGATTGTACTGCAGTACTATTTCATTAAGGACTTGAGATTGTGTGGAACAAAGGAAAGTGACTCAATAGCAGGATAAATTTTTGGAAAATATATGGTTGAGAGAATGATAAATCATAATATAGTTCTGATACTGAGGTAGTGATTTTGGAATAATATGTGATTGTTTTGGATAAATAATATTGGATATTCTTGACTACCCTGGAACTGATTAATGATTCGTATATTCCATCATTGTTGGGGTTTAAAACATTTTTGGATTAATGAAGTATATCCAGCATTCTATATGGAATAAGGGAACATGAATGTAATCAATAAGGAATATGGTAATACATGATGAAGGTATTCATATGCTATTACGGGGTAAAAAGGATCTATATTATGTTTAACTTCCTTATAAATGTTGGACTGTGAGTTTGGATAGAAGTATTTTGGATAGTTCTAGTTTGGATTATTTTGGATTTCCATAAAAGGACAACCCGGAGGTCGGGCGGCAACCCGTCGCGTCCGGCAAGGCTGCGAGACTTGAACCCGCAACCAAAGGGCGACAAGGGTGTATCACCTACCACTGGCCCACGATATGTCATGGATTAAATAATGTAGTTTTTATTAAAAGATCTTGTAGATGAATTATAAATTCCTTTATTTTGGAACCCTATACGAATAGTGTAAATAGAATTTTTTTTACATTCTATTATCTTTTAGAGTGAAAGATGAGTTTGTGGTAGAAATTTATTAATGGATAAAACTCTAATTATAAAGTAAGTATATCTCCTTATGATCTTATCCAATCTCATAAATAAATTCCTCAATATTAAGAAAAGCAACCTAGAACAAAAATGTTTTCCTAGATGGTACCTTAAATCACTAATTTATGGATTTGGGATTGTTGGCCTTTTCATAGCCACGTTCTCTACCACTCTTCATCAGATAATTGATGGTTAGATTTTTCTTCCATATCCATATTTTCCTACATGGAACCCTAGTATGAGTTATTTTCGGTAATCTTCATACTTTCGACTCTTTATTTTAAATAGAGGCCTCATTAATTCATTTTTCGATGTGGGATTTCAACTAAGATATTTTGAAATGTCAAAAATGTGTTATCCTAATATCCTATGTTTTGTTGAACCGATGGTATTTCAATTCCTCATAGATTGATGAATTTAAGGACCTCAATTTTATACTTGTTTGTGATTGATGACCTCAATCACTACCTATAAATATTTACGTTTTTCCTCCGATTATATGTCTCCAATTTCCACCAATGTTCTCCTAATCGAGATCATAATTTGGTGGTGACCCTTTGATTTCTCTTTTCCTCATATTAAGACTAAATTTTAGTAACCCAATTTCTGATGTGGGTTTTCCCACAAATATATTTTCTACTTTCAACCTTTTATTTTCTAAGAACAATTTCAAATTGCGAGGACGCAATTTATTGAAGGAGGGGAGAATGTAACACCCCAAGATTTCATAGTGAGTTATTTTTTCAAAATAATTTAATAACTTGCACTACACGCAACACCGAGTTCAATTGCACCATGACTTACCAAAAAAAAAGCCATTAAAAGAGGTCATGAATAGTATTAACTAAATTTTAAACTTTATAATTTTAGAATCCATATTATGAGTTTCTTAGTCATAATGCAAGAACAGATTCATTTTCAGTATTGCACTTTTATCAACTTTTGATAGTGAAACCTTTTTAAATACAATATTTTAAACTTTTTGACTAAATGGGGACATCAAAAATTTAAAATGAAACATCCCAAGCTTTCACGGTACGCTTTCTTTGAATAATACGATAGCGTGTGTTGTACGCAACCTCGAGTTCTAACACACACCACAACTAATTAAACTAGCCGTTGTGAATAGTAATACCTACTTTTTGAAATCATATATATTCTATATTTCAAAATGGACTTCATTTTTGGATTCGGAATATCAAAATTAGCCTAGGGTGAAATTTTGGTACATTTCGGATAACTTTCATATTTTGATGAATAGTGAAAATTTCTAAATTTTAATTAAAAACAACTTTTTTAATCAAAATAATTAATAGTGATAAATTATGAATTTGAGTGGTTTTAAAGTATATTTAGAATATATTTTTACCATTCAATTTAATGTTTATCATTGTACATAATTTTACAATTAAACCGAACATAAACAAGTGTCAATCTTTTGATAGTTATTATCTCTTAAAAACACGCTTTTTGTTTTGACAGCGGGAATTAATTTTAAATTAATTTCTGCCACTTCTGTGTTTTGAATTTAGAAAAATGGATTCCATATTTGGAATCAGGATGTTCAAATTGTGTAAATAGGTAACTTTTATTTTTAGACATTTTGAATAATTACTGCGGTAAATATTTTATTTACAATGGTTAAAGGGTAAATCCGGTAAATAAGGGTTAAAAAAATAATATTATAATAATACAAAATTACCCTAAAACGTGTCCTAACCTTATTGGTGGACACATACCCGACCATGGGCATCCTTGGGTCAATTTGGGGACCCCTTGGAGCCACTTGTATGTGGTAGGGACACATTATATAAATAAAGTTAAAATAAAAATAAAAATGGCATAAGCTTACATCTTTTAGAAGAACAATTTTTACATAGGGTTATACATGTTGGATTTTCGATTATAAATATTCATTAGAAAGATAAAAAGATTTCCTACATAATGATGTTTTATTTATAATTTTTAGACATTAAATAATTTATTTTATTTATGACACAATGATGATGAAGTAATTACTAAAATATTAAAAAATTAACATAATTGATATTATAAATACCCAAATAAATATAATATGAAACTTTTAATGAATTAAACTAATTTTCTAGGATAATATGATATATTAGGATTGATTTAATTGACTTTGTTCGAAGTAGTCAATCTGTTATGAGTTTCACGAAAATCAACTATTGAATAGTGTCAAAATTGACATAAAAGAGTTCTTAAAACAAATATTATATTATTAATTGATATTAAATTCCTAAAAATCTAAGGTTCAGCCAAGAGAATTATATTATGATAGGTTAATAATTAATGGACCACTTGGGGGTCGCTTGGATGTATATAGTAAGTTTATTAACCATATTATATAAAAATACAAAGAGACATTGTAAAAGTGAAACTAATTAACTTAGAGTTAATACTTAAAGATAAGGTTAATATAAGTACCCAAACCTGTATAAATTCTATTGGATGAGTTGTTTTTGACATATCCCCACCTCATCCTTTGAATAGTCAACTTTGGAGCCTTTGGAAACCGAATATGAATTTATTATAAATTAATATTTCTAGCTTTTCCAAAAGTGCCCCTCACCCCTCTTATAAAAGGGCACTCCTCCTTCTCTTTTCCTCACACCTCTCAAGCCACTTGGCTCGTCCAAACTCTGCCCAACTAAGCTCCCCAAATCCCTCTCCTCCTCCTTGAAGCTTCCCCTTAGGCAGAAAGCATTTCAAGAAGTCCTTTGGTTCCAACCAAAGTTAGTTACCTAGATTAAAGGAGGTTAACCTACCCCAACAAAGGAAAAGTACAAGGTAAGGGTTATTTCACAATCTCTTCATTATCCGAGGTTGTTTATACATAATAATCTACTGGGATCTCTTTATCATCCACATCCATGTTTCTTAAAAATGTATTTCAAAACATATTTATTATTTACAAGAATATGGTTTAAATTCATTTATACCCTTGTTTGACTTTTTGTAAGAGGTTTATAAAGGAATCTTTCCGTCGTTTTCAAAACAAGTTCCTTTTTAACCTTTTCGACAGAATTAAGATAAGAATGTTTTTTTTAACTTATACGGCGGGTGCGGTTATTTTCCTCCGTTATAAAATCGTCAAAGCTTCCCTTACAAGCTTATAAGAATATTTTCAAGAAAATGTTTTATTTTATATGGATCTTAAATGATTTCAAAAATAGGAAGAGATATTTCTCTAAAAAGAATTTTGATTTCATCTATGTCAACATCCTTCATTATTCTTGATTGAGGTCAATGTGATACAATACAATCTTCCATATTGTATCGAATGAGTTATGTTTGACTGTGGATGTGCTATTTTTATATCACTCATGGTTTATGTTTAAAGTGTTGACATTTCAGAAGTTATTTTTAATCCGAATGTTTATGTTATATTTCAAACTTTTCTTCAGATGAATGTGCTGAACAAGTATGTTCCGGGTTGGGGACCGGTAAAAGTAAGCCCTCCAGGTTGGGGACTGGTTAAAGTAAGCCCTCCAGGTTGGGGACTGGTTAAATTAATCCCTCCAGGTTAGGGACTGGTAAAAGTAAGCCCTCCGGTTTGGTCTCCGGTTATTAGAGGTACTCCGGGTTGGTGTCCGGTTATTAGAGGCACTCCGGGTTGGTGTCCGGTTATTAGAGGCACTCCGGGTTGGGTTCCGGTTAGAAGTAACCCCTAGGTCTTGGGATGAGGCCTAGACAAAGAAACTAACATTTAGCATTATGCATTCCAACATTATGAAAGTGGTTATTGATTTTTGCATGTGATTATTCGATTAGTAGAATATCCATGTGAATAAGTAAATGGCATTATTTCATTTAATTTATGCCATACCATGTTGAAAGTTCATATTTAAAAGGCTTTTGTTTCAGTTATACATTGCCTTAAATGTTTATTCTTATTTATGAAAGTTTCCGCTATATTGTTATCCTTACTGGGCATTTGAGCTCACCCCTTTTCTATGTTTTATTTTTCCCAGGATGTGAAGATGTAAGTTATGAATGACCTGCAGGGATATTATGAGGGGATTATAGTGTGGACTGTGGAAACATTATGTTGTTGTATTAGTTTTTCATTTTATGATGTAATGTAAAACTTATGAATATATCTAGTGTTTCCAAGGCTACTAAACCAATCGGTCTTTCGAGATTTGATCTTTCTTGTGATCATGCCAATGTTACGAAGTAATGCACCGACTCTGGGTAGCTGGGGTCGGGGCGTTACAGTTGGTATCAGAGGAAGTTTAGTACAAACCTTGGAAGCTAGATTTAGATAAACTCTGATTAGAGCACGTAGACCTAAGATGAACTTTGAGGATTAGTATAGAAGAACTTCCTAGAATTTTGGTATTGTAGAGATTTTGTGAGTTTTCCAAGCAATGCATCCCTGTCTGGATACGAGCAGGTAGAGGCGGCTCTGGCACAGATGTACCTAGGGGTAAAACCTGAAAACACCGCTTTGAGCTAGACTCGAACGGGAACTGGTGCACGACAACGGGCCTTGCTGCACTCTTGGTTACGACACTCCCGGGGGATATGCTTAGGATAACTCTCATTTTCTTTACAAATCATTATGAAGGGTTTATGAGTATATACTTCCTCAAAGAAAACATTTTTATGATTATGGATTATATCCATAAATAGTTCAATTTATGTTAAGTGTTTTATAAGTATGGGATTATGTATTTTGATTCATAAACTGATCTAGTGTATGCCATTGTTTAGAAATGGCGCCGAGTAGAAGAAATGAGAACTCCAGAAATGCACATGATCCAGAGAGAAGGAAGGATCATATCTTTCATGGTCTTAAGCTAGAATTTATAAGAGGAATAGTCTCCCATGTATTATCATCATGTGAAGAAATAATATCATGTGTTGATAAGATAAGTAAAGAGTTTACTGAGTCATATAAATTTGAAGGGAAGCAAGATAAGAAAAGGATGGAAGAGAGAAAGATGGATAAAGGGATGAGGGAAAAGAAGAATTTTCCCATATGTGGTAACTGTGGAAAGAAACACCCTGGAACTTGCCTGAAAGGAATGGGAGTTTGTTATAAGTGTGGAGGAAAAGGGCACAAAGCACGTGACTGCAAGGGTAAGAAAATGGTTTCAAATGTACAATGCTTCATTTGCAAGGAGTTTGGACACTACGCGAACCTATGTCCCAGTCATCAGAATATGCCTCAAATGATGTTATCGGATAATAATCAAGTTATGATACTACCAAAGATGAAGAGGAATGATTAGAGTTCTTATGTTGATTATGTCAATTGAGTGTTGTATCAATAATGTACTTGTTACAATAATCATGGAGTATATAAGGATTGTACTGCAGTACTATTTCATTAAGGACTTGAGATTGTGTGGAACAAAGGAAAGTGACTCAATAGCAGGATAAATTTTTGGAAAATATATGGTTGAGAGAATGATAAATCATAATATAGTTCTGATACTGAGGTAGTGATTTTGGAATAATATGTGATTGTTTTGGATAAATAATATTGGATATTCTTGACTACCCTGGAACTGATTAATGATTCGTATATTCCATCATTGTTGGGGTTTAAAACATTTTTGGATTAATGAAGTATATCCAGCATTCTATATGGAATAAGGGAACATGAATGTAATCAATAAGGAATATGGTAATACATGATGAAGGTATTCATATGCTATTACGGGGTAAAAAGGATCTATATTATGTTTAACTTCCTTATAAATGTTGGACTGTGAGTTTGGATAGAAGTATTTTGGATAGTTCTAGTTTGGATTATTTTGGATTTCCATAAAAGGACAACCCGGAGGTCGGGCGGCAACCCGTCGCGTCCGGCAAGGCTGCGAGACTTGAACCCGCAACCAAAGGGCGACAAGGGTGTATCACCTACCACTGGCCCACGATATGTCATGGATTAAATAATGTAGTTTTTATTAAAAGATCTTGTAGATGAATTATAAATTCCTTTATTTTGGAACCCTATACGAATAGTGTAAATAGAATTTTTTTTACATTCTATTATCTTTTAGAGTGAAAGATGAGTTTGTGGTAGAAATTTATTAATGGATAAAACTCTAATTATAAAGTAAGTATATCTCCTTATGATCTTATCCAATCTCATAAATAAATTCCTCAATATTAAGAAAAGCAACCTAGAACAAAAATGTTTTCCTAGATGGTACCTTAAATCACTAATTTATGGATTTGGGATTGTTGGCCTTTTCATAGCCACGTTCTCTACCACTCTTCATCAGATAATTGATGGTTAGATTTTTCTTCCATATCCATATTTTCCTACATGGAACCCTAGTATGAGTTATTTTCGGTAATCTTCATACTTTCGACTCTTTATTTTAAATAGAGGCCTCATTAATTCATTTTTCGATGTGGGATTTCAACTAAGATATTTTGAAATGTCAAAAATGTGTTATCCTAATATCCTATGTTTTGTTGAACCGATGGTATTTCAATTCCTCATAGATTGATGAATTTAAGGACCTCAATTTTATACTTGTTTGTGATTGATGACCTCAATCACTACCTATAAATATTTACGTTTTTCCTCCGATTATATGTCTCCAATTTCCACCAATGTTCTCCTAATCGAGATCATAATTTGGTGGTGACCCTTTGATTTCTCTTTTCCTCATATTAAGACTAAATTTTAGTAACCCAATTTCTGATGTGGGTTTTCCCACAAATATATTTTCTACTTTCAACCTTTTATTTTCGAAGAACAATTTCAAATTGCGAGGACGCAATTTATTGAAGGAGGGGAGAATGTAACACCCCAAGATTTCATAGTGAGTTATTTTTTCAAAATAATTTAATAACTTGCACTACACGCAACACCGAGTTCAATTGCACCATGACTTACCAAAAAAAAAGCCATTAAAAGAGGTCATGAATAGTATTAACTAAATTTTAAACTTTATAATTTTAGAATCCATATTATGAGTTTCTTAGTCATAATGCAAGAACAGATTCATTTTCAGTATTGCACTTTTATCAACTTTTGATAGTGAAACCTTTTTAAATACAATATTTTAAACTTTTTGACTAAATGGGGACATCAAAAATTTAAAATGAAACATCCCAAGCTTTCACGGTACGCTTTCTTTGAATAATACGATAGCGTGTGTTGTACGCAACCTCGAGTTCTAACACACACCACAACTAATTAAACTAGCCGTTGTGAATAGTAATACCTACTTTTTGAAATCATATATATTCTATATTTCAAAATGGACTTCATTTTTGGATTCGGAATATCAAAATTAGCCTAGGGTGAAATTTTGGTACATTTCGGATAACTTTCATATTTTGATGAATAGTGAAAATTTCTAAATTTTAATTAAAAACAACTTTTTTAATCAAAATAATTAATAGTGATAAATTATGAACTTGAGTGGTTTTAAAGTATATTTAGAATATATTTTTACCATTCAATTTAATGTTTATCATTGTACATAATTTTACAATTAAACCGAACATAAACAAGTGTCAATCTTTTGATAGTTATTATCTCTTAAAAACACGCTTTTTGTTTTGACAGCGGGAATTAATTTTAAATTAATTTCTGCCACTTCTGTGTTTTGAATTTAGAAAAATGGATTCCATATTTGGAATCAGGATGTTCAAATTGTGTAAATAGGTAACTTTTATTTTTAGACATTTTGAATAATTACTGCGGTAAATATTTTATTTACAATGGTTAAAGGGTAAATCCGGTAAATAAGGGTTAAAAAAATAATATTATAATAATACAAAATTACCCTAAAACGTGTCCTAACCTTATTGGTGGACACATACCCGACCATGGGCATCCTTGGGTCAATTTGGGGACCCCTTGGAGCCACTTGTATGTGGTAGGGACACATTATATAAATAAAGTTAAAATAAAAATAAAAATGGCATAAGCTTACATCTTTTAGAAGAACAATTTTTACATAGGGTTATACATGTTGGATTTTCGATTATAAATATTCATTAGAAAGATAAAAAGATTTCCTACATAATGATGTTTTATTTATAATTTTTAGACATTAAATAATTTATTTTATTTATGACACAATGATGATGAAGTAATTACTAAAATATTAAAAAATTAACATAATTGATATTATAAATACCCAAATAAATATAATATGAAACTTTTAATGAATTAAACTAATTTTCTAGGATAATATGATATATTAGGATTGATTTAATTGACTTTGTTCGAAGTAGTCAATCTGTTATGAGTTTCACGAAAATCAACTATTGAATAGTGTCAAAATTGACATAAAAGAGTTCTTAAAACAAATATTATATTATTAATTGATATTAAATTCCTAAAAATCTAAGGTTCAGCCAAGAGAATTATATTATGATAGGTTAATAATTAATGGACCACTTGGGGGTCGCTTGGATGTATATAGTAAGTTTATTAACCATATTATATAAAAATACAAAGAGACATTGTAAAAGTGAAACTAATTAACTTAGAGTTAATACTTAAAGATAAGGTTAATATAAGTACCCAAACCTGTATAAATTCTATTGGATGAGTTGTTTTCGACATATCCCCACCTCATCCTTTGAATAGTCAACTTTGGAGCCTTTGGAAACCGAATATGAATTTATTATAAATTAATATTTCTAGCTTTTCCAAAAGTGCCCCTCACCCCTCTTATAAAAGGGCACTCCTCCTTCTCTTTTCCTCACACCTCTCAAGCCACTTGGCTCGTCCAAACTCTGCCCAACTAAGCTCCCCAAATCCCTCTCCTCCTCCTTGAAGCTTCCCCTTAGGCAGAAAGCATTTCAAGAAGTCCTTTGGTTCCAACCAAAGTTAGTTACCTAGATTAAAGGAGGTTAACCTACCCCAACAAAGGAAAAGTACAAGGTAAGGGTTATTTCACAATCTCTTCATTATCCGAGGTTGTTTATACATAATAATCTACTGGGATCTCTTTATCATCCACATCCATGTTTCTTAAAAATGTATTTCAAAACATATTTATTATTTACAAGAATATGGTTTAAATTCATTTATACCCTTGTTTGACTTTTTGTAAGAGGTTTATAAAGGAATCTTTCCGTCGTTTTCAAAACAAGTTCCTTTTTAACCTTTTCGACAGAATTAAGATAAGAATGTTTTTTTTAACTTATACGGCGGGTGCGGTTATTTTCCTCCGTTATAAAATCGTCAAAGCTTCCCTTACAAGCTTATAAGAATATTTTCAAGAAAATGTTTTATTTTATATGGCTCTTAAATGATTTCAAAAATAGGAAGAGATATTTCTCTAAAAAGAATTTTGATTTCATCTATGTCAACATCCTTCATTATTCTTGATTGAGGTCAATGTGATACAATACAATCTTCCATATTGTATCGAATGAGTTATGTTTGACTGTGGATGTGCTATTTTTATATCACTCATGGTTTATGTTTAAAGTGTTGACATTTCAGAAGTTATTTTTAATCCGAATGTTTATGTTATATTTCAAACTTTTCTTCAGATGAATGTGCTGAACAAGTATGTTCCGGGTTGGGGACCGGTAAAAGTAAGCCCTCCAGGTTGGGGACTGGTTAAAGTAAGCCCTCCAGGTTGGGGACTGGTTAAATTAATCCCTCCAGGTTAGGGACTGGTAAAAGTAAGCCCTCCGGTTTGGTCTCCGGTTATTAGAGGTACTCCGGGTTGGTGTCCGGTTATTAGAGGCACTCCGGGTTGGTGTCCGGTTATTAGAGGCACTCCGGGTTGGGTTCCGGTTAGAAGTAACCCCTAGGTCTTGGGATGAGGCCTAGACAAAGAAACTAACATTTAGCATTATGCATTCCAACATTATGAAAGTGGTTATTGATTTTTGCATGTGATTATTCGATTAGTAGAATATCCATGTGAATAAGTAAATGGCATTATTTCATTTAATTTATGCCATACCATGTTGAAAGTTCATATTTAAAAGGCTTTTGTTTCAGTTATACATTGCCTTAAATGTTTATTCTTATTTATGAAAGTTTCCGCTATATTGTTATCCTTACTGGGCATTTGAGCTCACCCCTTTTCTATGTTTTATTTTTCCCAGGATGTGAAGATGTAAGTTATGAATGACCTGCAGGGATATTATGAGGGGATTATAGTGTGGACTGTGGAAACATTATGTTGTTGTATTAGTTTTTCATTTTATGATGTAATGTAAAACTTATGAATATATCTAGTGTTTCCAAGGCTACTAAACCAATCGGTCTTTCGAGATTTGATCTTTCTTGTGATCATGCCAATGTTACGAAGTAATGCACCGACTCTGGGTAGCTGGGGTCGGGGCGTTACAATTGTATTAATGATATTATTATTATTCTTATTATTGTTATTTTTAGTTTTATTATTATTAGTATTATTATTATAATAAGAAAATGAAAAAAAAATAACAAACCCTAGCTATACCCGGCCCCCTTCCCCTTCCCCTTACCTGCGAGCCGCCTCCCTGCTCTCCCCCCTCCGCGCTCACTCCCCTCCCCTCCACCGGGACTCGCCCCCTCGCTACCCCCCCTCGTCGCCTCCCTGTTCTCGGTGTGTCGTGTCGAGCAGGCCACTCTGCCACCCTTGCCTCACGCTCCAGCTACCACCGCCCCCTGGTTTCCCACTAGCCTTACGCGTCCTTCACCCTCTTTCACGCAGCGTGCACCCAGCTCCTTCCGCACCTCCAGACCTACCGACCAGCCCCATCACTGCCTCGCCTTCATCGCACTCGCCCTCCGCCTGCATCCCCTAACAGCCTCACCACACGCCTCCTACAGGTTCGACTATTTCCCCTGCATCGACCCTCATCCCTCACTCCTTTCCCCTATGATCCCGCCAATTAGATTCCTGGTTCTCTCCCCCCACCACAAGCTCGACCAGCAGCACACCCACCCCCTACCTAGCTCCACGGCACGTGCCTGCTCCCGATGCACCAGGCCTCCGACCTTCACCATGGCCACCCGACCTAGCCAACCACCCTCCATCTGATGCCTCCTCCTTCCAGTCCGACCTCCCTCTCACCGAAAAACTGAACCCCCTGCACGACGCCTCTTTCTTGCTCCGGTGTGGCCGCATCTCCCCTTGTCGGCTACTATTTCCGCCTCTGGTATATATATTCATTTATTTATTTATTTATTTAGTTATTTGTTTATTTATTTATTTATTTATTTATTTACTTATTTATTTATCTATTTATTTATTAGTTTTTTTACTTCATTTCATCCATGGTGTTTTTATTTGTTTTGGTTGAAACCCTAACATCGCATTTGTGTTTCGTATGTTTTTCATGTTGCTTTAGGTGTGCGGTTAATCTGCAAGGTCTTGTTGTTACTCCCATTGAAGTTTCATTGCGTCCGCTCTTGATTTGAGGTAGGAAAATTTTCATTTTCCTTTATGATTAAGTCCACTTAATGCATGAGTGTTTTTAATTAAATTTTTGATATAGTTTGCACCTTCTCAATGTACTTAGTTAACTTTCTATAGTGTTTTCAAGTTATCCAGTTTTGATAAAAATATTTTTGAAGTAATTTATCAAGTAATATTTATGTGTGCTTATGAAAAATGTGTTCTCTGGATGTCAAATGTTGTCTTGATGATGTTTTAAGCATGATACGCACATTAGATATACTCTTCAATAGGTAGTGAAAGTGTTTCGGTCTGAATGAATTGTTTAAAATTTATTCGTTTTGTTTATTGAATTGTTTATAAATTGTTTCATCTGTTTATAAATGTTTTTAATAATTTTTTGGGTTCATTATAAATTTTTTTTTAAAATATTTGGTCTTTTTATTAAATTATATATATATTGTTTCATCTGTTTATAATATTTTAAATAAATTGTTTGACATTGAAAATGAAAAAGTGGGTTTTGCGTGATATTTTGGGTAATGTTTTGGCTATGTGAAGATAAAGGTATGATTGGTAACACTTGTGTTTTCAAGGAGTGATTTTATTGTTTAAGTAATGTGACAGCCTTTTTGGTACCTTCAACTCAAATGATGATGTTTGTTTGAACTTTTAGAAACGATTGTGTTCAAAAATTGTGTACCTGCATGACAACCTTATTGTTTGTGTTAAATTGTTTTGGAAAGGCTTTGTGATTATAAGGCAATGGTTTTGTGGTTTTAAAGTAATGAGTTCTGCTTCTTAAACAATGTTTCTTTGAAGCACGGTCTTTTTCTTTTGAAATATGTTTTGACATGAGTTTGAAAATGGTAAAGGCTTGTTTGGTAGTTGTGAAATGATTTAGTGTGCATTTTGGAACTCAAGGGCCCGTTTGGTACTTTTAACCCAAGGGTGATTTTTGTACTGACTTCTAAAGGAGATTGTTTTTTGGCAAAATTGTATGCCCGATTTGAAATTTTGAACATTTTATAAAATAGTTTGAATGTTAAATGGTGTGATGGCCCGGTTGGCACTTTGTTGATGTGAAATGATTGAATGTGTATTTGGGGTGATCATGTCCAGGTTAAACCTTTATGGATGAATGAATAGGAAGCATCTATGTTTGGGGAAGACAAGTGTGGTGAGATGATTCATGCATGCGAGGGACTTCCTACTTACACAATATTAATATAACCACCATGGGTTCCTGGGCATCTTTTAGATGATCGAGTGACAGTTTCTGATCAACCCCGATTAGAGGGGTTGGTGCCCCCTGGAATTTTTGTTAGGCCAGGCAGAATTTGACACTGGATTGGTCAGTTTAGGGCGGCCAGTTGGTTATACTTGTTTGCTTTCAGCTATACTTGTTTTTTCAGCTTATATTGTCACTTTTTTCTTTTAGCACTGCCTTATTTTCCTTGTTTGGATTTTGTTTGAAAAATTATAATTTGTTTAAAAAATGGTACGTGGTGTGCGTTGGGTTTTTAAAATGGGTAAATGATATTTTTTTATTAAAATATGGAAAACCTACTTTTATAATTGTATTTCAAACTTGTGTTAGTGGGTTGTTTCGGGAAAGGAGATGTTGGATTATGTGGTTTATCTTGGAAACCCTACTGATCATTTTTAATGATCACGCATATATTTATCATTTCATTTGTAGGTTTCATTTGCTCTATTTCTCTTGGCTAAGTTATTCATTATTGGAGAAAGTTCGGCCTTTGGTTGGGAGGTGACCTGGAAGTTCACTTGTAGGTACGTTGAGTGGTTCCGTTTATTTTCTTTTTCTGCTACTTGAGTTCAGTTTCATTATTCTTTTTATTCCTATTTATTTATTTTTATTTATGGGAAAAATCATTCCCAACGATTAAATTTTGATGCTCGACACTATTTTCCAGCCTGTGGGAATTGGGAACGCTCCTTGGGCCATGTCATGGACCGGCTCGGGTGACCGGTTCAGGGTAGACCCGGGTTGGTTCGTGAAAAAATGGTATCAAAGGGAGGTTCTTGTTATTTGGGGTGTCCAGTAGAAGGATATTAGGACTATTTAGGCTCTAGAGGTAGGTATGGGAATAACTTCATGAACCCTCACTCGTTCTGAACCTCGAGTCACCAGGGTTAGTCCGGGAAGTGAGTTCTTATCTCGTTCTGGTTTGTTTTAGATTGAGGGATGATAACAGAGGAACGACAATGTTACATCGTGATTTCACATGGAGTAGTGACCCATGTGGATCCCTAGTACATGGTTTAATTTCCTCCTAGTTGTTGACGCTTACTTGAGGCATGTCCCAATACCATGTCACCAGGTTAAGCATGACTACTAGTCCCTCACTCTGGTAGTTTGATGAAATTTAAGTGTTGTCTTGGTTCTGGTTTGTGTGAGTGCACTTTTGAAAATGAAAAAGGGGTTTTGAAATAATAATGATTTCCTTTAAATGGATTTAAATTTGTGAAATGGGTTTTAAAACCAAAATCCCTTTGTAACGCCCCGACCCCAGTTACCCAGAGTCGGTGCATTATTACGTAACATTGGCATGATCACAAAAGATCAAGTCTCGAAAGACCGATTATTTTAGTAGCCTTGGAAACACTAGATACATTCATAGAAGTTACATTACATCATAAAGTGAAAAACTAAAATAACAAGGTCTCTATAGTCCACACTCATATCCCCTCCTGACTATCCCTGCAGGTCATTCATAAAATACTTCTTCACATCCTGGAAAAATTAAAACATTTAAAGGGGTGAGCTCAGATGCTCAGTAAGGATAACAATATAGTGGAAGCTTTCATAAATAAACATAAACATTTAAGGCATTGTATAACTGAAACAAAAGCCTTTTAATCTTGAACTTCATCATAATATGAAAAAATAAAATGAAAAAATGTCATTTACTTATTCACATGGATATTATACTAGACGAATAATCACATGCAATATCAATAACCACTTTCATAATGATGGAATGCATAATGTCATACTATCATAACCGCGTAGCCAAGGCCTCATGCCAAGACTACAAATAAGATTTTGTCAATGCCTTGTGCCAAGACACTAGTTTGTCTCATGAGACCTACCGATGCATCAAGGAGCTATAGCGGGCTCTACCCGTCACTTATTAAGTCCAATGCATTCCTTATATGAAAAGGTTTAAACATATCATAAACCATAACATAATCATATCACATAAAACATGCATAAAGGAAACATAACATTTCCACATTTCAATCACAAGACATGAATACAACACGTTGATATAAAAAACACTTTCAAAACCATTTTCAATACCAAAATAAAAGAAAATTAAAACTTTGTAATTATTTTTCATTTAAAAAAGTTATGGCTTGTAGAGCAAGCCGAAACTCAAATAATGGTCACAGCGGCGGAGAAGTCATTGTCTTCGCATAAGTACGACAAAAAAACATTCCCTTTTGTCATTTAGTAAAATGATTCGTATAAAAGAAAATTCCTCTTGAATAAACGTAAAATTCAAAGGGGTTTATACACCGTATAAAAGAAAGTTGTGTATAAAACAAAATATGCCTCAATGAAAGGAGATTGAGACGAAGTCCCTTACAAATAAATTTTTTTAAATAAAATAGATCTATTATGTTTATTAACTATATGTACACATAAAGAAAGTACAAATACAAGATAGTACATAATAATATCATGACATAATTTGAAAGTAGGAGATTAACCCAAATAATGGAAATTGGGTTAAGAAGTTCCCTTACCTCGTGTCCGACTTGACTCGATCGTTCTTTAACCTCCTGAATAATAAACTAGAGTTAATTTATAATTGATTAAGAACCTTTTTCAAGTTCATTATTCCTTTTATATCACTTATTACCATGTTATAAACATTATGTAATTATTTAAGTTAATAACGGTCGTTTTGTCGATCTTTGGTACTTGAGTCAAAAATAAACTTCTTATAATTACAAGTTGTTTATGTGGTAGAATATCAATTATCTCTAGAATTATATTCATGATGTATATATCATATATATAATATATATCTAGTATATATATTCATTCATAATATTACGTAACATTTAGAGGTAAGAAATGAAATGCACCATTCATGGAGACGGTAAGTCGTACGTACGCATGAACGCTACTTTCATTTATATTTCGTATTTAATGGAATGAAATCATAATGATATAAAGGTATATTATAATTCCAGTATAATATCATATATAATATCATTTACTTCATCCTTTATACATCCCACATATGTAATTAACGATTCAAATCACTTTGAGGGGGCGGTAGTCCGCACTTCCTAAAATGAAATTATCGCGTTTACCCATAATGGAAATCATAAAGGTATGACATAAATGAGAAATACATAAGCATAAGGAAAACATAAAAATAATATATATCATATATAAATATAGTTACATCTTAATGTCCACCATGAGAGGTGTTAAAAGAAGATTGAACAATCATCGTTTCGTGAGGCAGAAATTTGCCAACCATAGAAACAATATATTCCTTAACCATTAGATGAAGGTGTGTGTAAGTTTAAATCAAATACTTCTCATAAAAACATCCTAATATATTTAATATACTGGTTTAGTTACAAAAGAAAGTAATAAAAAGAGTTTAAGGGGTTGGAGAATCAAAATAAAACAAAAGAACATAAGAGAAGACATTGCCTTAAAATCGGGTAACTCTTTTTGATTTGAGCCAAAGGATTCCTTGGGAATACTTATGCCCAAAGTGAGGCTTCTATGAGTAATAGAGGGAATTTTAGAGAGTATTTGTTCAGATTTTGGTCAATCCAAATGGATTTGATGGTGTGGATAAGGGGGTAGAGGTGGGGGCCTTTTATAAGAGGAGAGGAGGGGCACTCTTGGAAAGTAATGAAATGTTACATTATTATGAAGTGCTTTTCGGATTTCATAGGTCCCACAATTATATATTTCTAGGATAAGGTGATAAGGGTTCTAAATATACCCATAAAATAGGTTTTTTAAAAGTTTAAGTCTTAGATTTTACATTATCTTTTCATTTTATTTAAATCATTAATTAATGAGGTAATCGCTGCATCATCTTGGTGTCATAAAAAATATAAACTATTTAATGTCTAAAAATTATAAAAAAATTACCAAGATTTAGGTAATATTTTTAGCTTTCCAATGAATATTTATAGTCTAAACTTTAACTTATAAAACCCCAAGTAATAATTGTTTTAGTAAAACTACACATGTTTGTGACAATTTTATTTTTTACTTTAAATAAAAAGTTATTAATGTCATTTTCTTACCCAAGTGGCTCCATGGGGTCCCCAAGTTGACCCATGGATTGTATTGGTCATCCATGACTCATCCAATAAGGTTAGGACAAGTGTAAAGGTAATTTCATATTATTATAACATTATATTTACCTTAAATTACACTAATTACCTTTAATCGCGATTAATAGAACTTAAAAGTTACTATTCACCAAAAATTATTTTAATCCCATTGAACCACATTTTACTTCCTAATGACAACCATGTATGTCGGATTTTTGAAAATCAAATCACAGAAGTGGTAAAGTTTCATTTAAATGAAAAATCAGTTTTTTAACTACCACTTAGTGGTTTCACTATTCATCAAAAATTGAAGTTTTTCAGAAAAATACCAAAAATTCACCCTAAGCTATATTTGATATTCCGAATTCAAAAATGATGTCTATTTTACAAAATTACAAACATATAAGTTGCATTAATTAATTTAATAATTAATTCCCGTTGTCACAACAAATAGCGTGTCTTTAAGAAAGAATATCAATCAAAAGATTGACGATTGTTTATGTCCAATTTCAAAGTCAAATTAATTATAATGACCACCATTGGATAAAATGGTAGAAATATATTCTAATTATACTTTAAAACCACTCAATAGTATAATTTATCACTATAAATTATTTTGATTAAAAAAATTGTTTTTAAGTATTTTTCTATTCATAGAAAATTGGAAGTTCTCAGAAAATTACAAAAAATTCAACTTAGGATAATTTCGATATTCTGAATACAAAAATGAAGTCCATTTTGAAATATAAAATTTATATAATTTCAAAAAGTGCGTATTACTATTCATAATGGCTACTTTGATTGGTCACGGTGTGTAAGAATCTCGAAGTTGCGTACAATGCAAGCTATGCATTATTGAACGAGAAGTGTATCGTAGAAGCTTGGGTTGTTACATTATCCCCTCCTTAAATAAATTGTGTCCTCGCAATTTGAAATTGTTATCATAAAATACAAGGTTGAAAATTGAAAATACCTTTGTGGAAAACCCACATCGGAAATAGGGTTAATAAAAATATAACTTTAAAAGAAAGAAAGAGAAGTACAAAGGTCACCCGGGATAGACCATACTAGGATTCTATGAAAACATGGATATGGAGGAGAAACAAACCATCAAGGTCTGATGGAGAGTTGTAGAAAACATGATTAGGAGAAAGTTAACTACAAGAAAATTACAAACTTGTGATTGGTTAAACGGTCATTGATTCCCCAATTGGAAAATTTAACCAACAACATTTTTGTTTTAAGTTACCTTTCATAAAGTTTAGGAATTTATTTAGGATATTTACTAAGAATGTAAGGAAATATACTTACTTGTCATGTAGACTTTCATTCTTTAATAAATTTTTACCACAAACCCATCTTTCACTCCAAAAGGTAATAGAACTCAAAAATATTCTATTTATCATAATTGTATAAGGTTCAAAATATTAACACATACCATTTAGATTAGGAAAACTATTTTGTAATAACCAGGGACTTACTATAGGCTAGTGGTACGTAATAAAGGCATGTCACACTATGGTTGTGGGTTCGATTCCTACAGCTTTGTCCGACGCGACGGGATATCCCTCGACCTGCAGGTTGTCCTTTTCCTAAAACTATAGTATTATAATATTCCAAAAATAATCTTCAGAAATGTTTTAACATTAAACAATACTATCCAAAGTTCAACTTAATCCATTCCAAACTTTATAGTTATCCAAAATACCTCTGTCTAGACTTTCTCTAAAAGGTGTCTAAATTCCAAAATCAATTATAACATCAGATTCCCCAAACAAAGTAAAGTTTCTCTTATTGTCACATACTAAAAATATGATTACCTTCATCATATTAAAATCTTAATGAAAAAAAAGTACTGCAGTACAATACTTTTATATATCACATTATTCTTATAACCATAATATAGTTCTTGAGTCCAAAAACACAAATACAATAATTATTCAACTTTATCTGTAGTAATAGCATAAGCTTGGCCTTTCTCCCTTGGCCTTTTTTGAGGTAAGTTTACTTGGAGCTTAGGGAATTCATTTGCATAATGCCCCATTTCTCTAAAATTATAGCATTCAACATTGACAACCTCTTTCTTTCCCTTACAATCACGAGCTTGGTGACCCTTTTCTCCACATTTATAACAAACTCCCATTCCTTTTAGGAAAGTACCGGGGTGATTCTTCCCACAATTATCGCATAATGGAAAATCTTTCTTTCCTTTTTTCCCTTTATCTGTCTCTTGATCCACCGTTATCTTATTCTCTTGCTTTACTTTATGGTGATAAGATTTAGAGAATTCCTTTTCTGTCTTAATAGCCACAAAAATATATCTTTATACGTTGAGAAAGATTGTGATGCTAAATCTCGATGGAGAAACGGTTTTAACCCATCAAAGAAACGATCGATCTTACTTCTTGGGTTACATATATAATCTGAAGCATACCTCACTAACCTTGTAAAGTTGGCCTCATACTTTGCGACATTCTCATCCTCCTTTTTTCTAAGACTCAGAAATTTCCTTTCCATATCTGCTCGATGGTCATGTGGAAAGTATTTTTCTAAGAAAATTTCCTTAAACTCCTTCCATTCCATACTTGATACTTCTTCATCTTCCTTTGTGTTTTGAATTAGCGACCACCATTGATCAGCATCTCCAGTGAGGCGGTAAACTGTCATGACAACTTTCTCCCTTTTTCTACTCCCCAAGGCATGGAATATTTTCTCTAAGGAGTTTATCCATTGCTCAGCTACTAATGGATTTGTACCCCCATTAAATGTTGGCGGTTGTTTCCTCATGAAGCGGTCTAACATTGATCCTCCACATTGCGGATCAGGGTGCTCCATACGAGTAAGGTTATTATTCATAACCTGAGTGAGTTGTCCCAGTATGGTGATAAGTTGATCAGCACCAGTTGTATCACCAGATCCATTATAATTTTCTTGAGCAGGAGGGAAATCCCTACACGGAGTGCGTGCATTGATACGGTTTCCATTCCTCCCACTAGGCACCATTTCTAAACAATGACATAAACTAGATTAGTTTATGAATCAAAATACATAATTACAAACTTTCAAAACACTTAACATAAATTCAACTATTTATGGATATAATCCATAATCATAAAAATGTGTTCTTTGAGGAAGTATATACTTATAACCCTTCATAGTGGTTTGTAAAGAAAATGAGAATTAACCTAAGCATATCCCCTGGGAGTGTCGTAACCAAGAGTGCAGCAAGGCCCATTGTCGTGCACCAGTTCCCGTTCGAGTCTAGTTCAAAGCGGTGTTTTCGGGTTTTACCCCTAGGTACATCTGTGCCAGAGCCGCCTCTACCTGCTCGTATCCAGACATGGATTTATTGCTCGGAAAACTCACAAAATCTCTATAATACAAAAATTCTAGGAAGTTCTTCTATACTAATCCTCAAATTTTATCTTAGGTTTATGTGCTCTAATCAGAGTTTATCTAAATCTACCTTTCAAGGTTAGTACTAAACTGCCTCTGATACCAACTGTAACGCCCCGACCCCAGTTACCCAGAGTCGGTGCATTATTACGTAACATTGGCATGATCACAAAAGATCAAGTCTCGAAAGACCAATTAGTTTATTAGCCTTGGAAACACTAGATACATTCATAAAAGTTACATTACATCATAAAGTGAAAAACTACAATAACATGGTCTCCATAGTCCACACTCATATCCCCTTCTGACTATCCCTGTAGGTCATTCATAAAATACTTCTTCACATCTTGGAAAAATTAAAACATTTAAAGGGGTGAGCTCAGATGCTCTGTAAGGATAACAATGTAGCGGAAGCTTTCATAAATAAACATAAACATTTAAGGCATTGTATAACTGAAACAAAAGCCTTTTAATCTTGAACTTTAGCATAGCATGGAAAAATAAAATGAAATAATTCCATTTACTTATTCACATGGATATTCTACTACACGAAAAATCACATGAAATATCAATAACCACTTTCATAATGATGGAATGCATAATGTCAGACTATCATAACCACGTAGCCAAGGCCTCGTGCCAAGACTACAAATAAGATTTTATCAAGGCCTCATTCCAAGACACTAGTTTGTATCATGAGACCTACCGATGCATTGAAGAGCTATAGCGGGCTCTACCCGTCACTTATTAAGTCCAATGCATTCCTTATATGAAAAGGTTTAAACATATCATAAACCATAACATAATCATATCACAGAAAACATGCATAAAAGAAACATAACATTTGCACATTTCAATCACAAGACATCAATACAATATATTGATATAAAAAAACACTTTCAAAACCATTTTCAATACCAAAATAAAAGAAAATTACAACTTTGTAATTATTTTTCATTTAAAAAAGTTATGGCTTGTAGAGGAATCCAAAACTCAAATAATGGTCACGGCGGTGGAGAAGTCGTTGTTGCCGCATATGTATGACAAAAAAAACATCCCCTTTTTTCATTTAGTAAAATTATTCGTATAAAAAAAATTCCTCTTGAATAAACGTAAAAGTCAAAGGGGTTTATACACTGTATAAAAAAAAGTTGTGTATAAAACAAAATATGCCTCAATGAAAGGAGATTGAGACGAAGTCCCTTACAAAGAATTTTTTTTAAATAAAATAGATCAATTATGTGTATTCACTATAAGTACACATAAATAAAGTACAAATAAAATATAGGACATAATAATATCATGACATAATTTGAAATTAGGAGATTAACCCAAAGAATGGAAATTGGGTTAAGAAGTTCTCTTACCTCGTGTCCGACTTGACTCGATCATTCTTTAACCTCCTGAATAATAAACTAGAGTTAATTCCTAATTTATTAAGAACCTTATTCAAGTTCATTATTCCTTTCATATCACTTATTACCATGTTATGAACATTATGTAATTATTTAAGTTAATAATGGTCGTTTTGTCGATCTTTGGAACTTGAGTCAAAAATAAACTTCTTATAATTACAAGTTGTTTGTGTGGTAGAATATCCATTATCTCCAGAATTATATTCATGATTTAGATATCATATATATCATATATATCTAGTATATACATTCATTAATAATATTACGTAACATTTAGAGGTAAGAAATGAAATGCACTGTTCATGGAGACGGTAAGTCGTACGTATGCATGAACGCTACTTTCATTTATATTTCGTATTTAATGGAATGAAATCATAATTATATAAAGGTATATTATAATTCCAGTATAATATCATATATAATATCATTTACTCCATCCTTTATACATCCCACATATGGCATTAATGATTCAAATCAATTTGAGGGGGCGGTAGTCCGCACTTTCTAAAATGAAATTATCGCGTTTACCCATAATGGAAATCATAAAGGTATGCCATAATTGAGAAATACATAAGCATAAGGAAAGCATAAACATAATATATATCATATATAAATATAGTTACATCTTAATGGCCACCATGAGAGGTGTTAAAAGAATATTGAACAATCATCGTTTCGTGAGGCAGAAATTCGCCAACCACAGAAACAGTTTGTTCTTTAACCATTAGACAAAGGTGTGTGTAAGTTTAAATCAAATACTTCTCATAAAAACATCATAGTATATTGAAGATACTGGTTTTTTTACAAAATAAAGTAATAAAAAGAGTTCAAGGGGTTGGAGAAGCAAAATAAAACAAAAGAACATAAGAGAAGACATTACCTTAAAATCGGGTAACTCTTTTTGATTTGAGCCAAAGGCTTCCTTGGGAAGACTTATGCCCAAAGTGAGTCTTCTAGGAGTAAGAGAGGGAAGTTTATAGAGTATTTGGGAAGATGTTGGATGAGAAAAATGGCTTTGATGGTGTGAATAAGGGGGTAGAGGTGGGGGCCTTTTATAAGAGGAGAGGTGGGGCACTCTTGGAAAATAATGAAATGTTACATTATTATGAAGTGATTTTCAGATTTCAAAGGTCCCAAAATTATATATTTAGAGTATAAGGTGAAAAGGGTTCTAAATATACCCATAAAATAGGTTTTTGACAAGTTTAAGTCTTATATTTTACATTATCTTTTCATTTTATTTAAATCATTAATTAATGAGGTAATCGATGCATCATCATGGTGTCATAAATATTTTGAACTATTTAATGTCTAAAAATTATAAAAAAAAATTGCCAAGATGTAGGAAATATTTTTATCTTTCCAATGAATATTTATAGTCGAAAAGTTAACTTATATAACCCCATGTAATAATTGTTTTAATAAAACTACACATGTTTGTGACAATTTTATTTTTACTTTAAATAAAAAGTTATTAATGTCATTTTCTTACCCAAGTGGCTCCATGGGGTCCCCAAGTTGACCCATGGATTTTCTTGGTCGGCCATGACTCATCCAATAAGGGTAGGACAAGTGTAAATGTAATTTCATATTATTATAACATTATATTTACCTTAAATTACACTAATTACCTTTAATCGTGATTAATAGAACTTAAAAGTTACTATTCACCAAAAATTATTTTAATCCCATTGAACCACATTTTACTTCCTAATGACAACCATGTATGTCGGATTTTTGAAAATCAAATCACAGAAGTGGTAAAGTTTCATTTAAATAAAAAATCAGTTTTTTAACTACCACTTAGTGGTTTCACTATTCATCAAAAATTGAAGTTTTTCAGAAAAATACCAAAAATTCACCCTAAGCTATATTTGATATTCCGAATTCAAAAATTATGTTTATTTTACAAAATTATAAACATATAATTTGCATTAATTAATTTAATAATTAATTCCTGTTGTCACAACAAATAGCGTGTTTTTGAGAAAAAATATCAATCAAAAGATTGACGATTGTTTATGTCCAATTTCAAAGTAAAATTAATTATAATGACCACCATTGAATAAAATGGTAAAAAATATATTCTAATTATACTTTAAAACCACTCAATAGTATAATTTATCACTATAAATTATTTTAATTAAAAAAGTTATTTTTAAGTATTTTTCTATTCATAGAAAATTGGAAGTTCTCAGAAAATTTCAAAAAATTAAACTTAGGATAATTTCGATATTCCGAATACAAAAATGAAGTCCATTTTGAAATATAAAATTTATATAATTTCAAAAAGTGGGTATTACTATTCATAACTGCTACTTTGATTGGTCACGGTGTGTAAGAATCTCGAAGTTGCGTACAATGCAAGCTATTGCATTATTGAAGGAGAAGTGTATCATGGAAGCTTGGGGTGTTACAACCTTGGTCTAAAAATCTGTTGTTTGTTTGGAATTAGTATAGAAATGGTATGGGTGCAACCTCGGGTACTCTATGAATGTTCGCACATGTGAGGGAATTCATGGGAAGTGCATGTTGGTGCGTATGGATGAAAGTGGATGAAGACATGTGCAACATTTCATGGGATTACTAGGATATGTAATTGGAATTAAAGGCTTGAACTTTTTTTCTAAAGTGATTTTAAAAAGGGGAAATGATTTTTAGAAATTGAATTTGGTTTGAAAAGTGGGTATCGTATTCAGAAAGTGGCCTTGAAAGAAGGCTGTTTTGAAATGTAAAATAAAAAAGGGAATTTTGGGTCATGTTTGTGTTTTTTTTGGTTTTTGAGCTGGTCATTTTGGATCAGGATGTTACTCTTAATTATACTTTTTTTTATATCGGTTTTATCATGGTGTTTTATATTTTTTTCAGAAAATTCCACCCAGAAAGGTCCCCAAGGTTTTTGATAAGTCATGCCCAGTTTTTGGTACTTATCAGACGTTGCCTATCCTTCATGGTAATCAGGGTCCGTTATAGGTAGCAGAGTGGCTTGAAGAGGTCGAGTGCATCTTCAGGGTATTGAGAACTCCTGAAGCTATTAGAGTGCGTGCTATTTTAGGTCTGTTTGAAGGTCCAGTTCTGGATGAATGGGAGTTGTTTTCCCCACCATCAATGCAAGTTGGGATGACGTGGGATGTATTTAAATCCGTCTTCATCTGATGGTTTATACCTAAAAAGTTAAAGACAAAGAAAAGGGAAGATCTCATGCGTATTCAACAAGGCCAATGGACATTGAAGGCATATGTTGACCATTTCAAGGAGCTTGTGTCCTTTCCTCCGGAGGTAGTGTCGCAGGATTTGATGAAGACTTCTCTCTTCATCGGGGGTCTTTATCCAGAGATCAAGGAGTGGGTCCTCCCTTTTAGGGACCATCATTTTGAGAAGTTAGTGGATGATTCATTTTTAGCTAAGTTGGTCTCTATAATGCAGATGGTTGGAAATCCAGCATATTCAGTTTCTTGCAAAGTTTCCCTATATAGAGAGCAGGGTGTGCTAGAGGAACCTATTTCTAAAGATTCCTCTGTAGTGGTTCTGGATTCCATTTCATCAGACCATTCAGTGGTGTGCCACTAGTGTGGCCGGTTCGGGAATGTGAAGCCATCATGTCACATCCCTCCGAAGACGTGTCATCGTTGCATCTGTCTGGGTCACTTGGGGAAGTTTTGTAGGAAGAGTCACCTGAAGAAGAAGTTGTGACCAGAGGATTCTAGTGCCTGACTATGAGGCAGGATATGCTTCATCCATTAGAGCCCCATCCACAGGTCTTGGGGTGAATCTCGAGCATAGTTAGGAGTTTACAGGGGTATGAGGCCTCGGTCTGGGTTTTATGTTCTGTGTTGGAAGTAGAAAATTTAATGTCTTTACATTCTTGTTTTTATGTTGTTAAAGTTTTGATGTTGTTGTAAGTTCATTGTTTCATCGAGAAGTTATAATAGACATGTTCGGTTGTAATCCAAACAGTTTTGTTTGTCTGATTATGGTTTTCTGAATCGTGCGTTTTTCTTAAAGGTGTGTTTGGCCCTGTATGGGTTGATCTTGGTTTAGAGGTGTTCATTTGGAGATGCAAGTGCCTGCAAAGGAGTCAAGGCTTGTAGTTATGCTCGGGTTTACTACTGGGATTATGTTCTTCTCAAAGGTTCTTCTCTCATGTTCGAGGTTTTTGGTCTGGTTCAAGAGTTCCAAGTTTCAACAGAGGTTTTGTTTCGCTCGTACTACAGAAGTTAGTTTGGATTGGTTGAGAGTTCCCGCATCGACCCCCCTTCCCAGGGTGGTATGTTCGGGTGTTAAAAGTACGCACTATTTGAGCTCTTGTGGTGGGGAGAACCCTCTCGTGTTCTCCCACTCTCTTATATTGTGGTTTCTTTTAGTTTCAATTGGGCATGGGTTCTTGTTTGGATATTGTTCGGTTGGGTGACTTTATGGGGGCAGAAAGTGTCTGTGGTGGGGAGAATTATCACACCCAAATTTTTAAACTAATTTTTATTTTATTAATTCTTGGCTTCGGGTCCTCACGTCAAGGTTCAGGCTAGGTCCCAAATTAAAATTTTTGTCGTTTAATATTTTTAGTAGGTTTCGGACCCGCGTGTGGTCACCGCACTGTGGGTGGTAGTCATGTCATTAGCCTGGGTGCCCACGTAAATGTCTAAAAATTAAAATAAATAAATTTTTATGTAAATAAAATGGGTTAAATGTTTAAATTGTATTAATAATAATGTTATTATTTAATTGATAATATTTATATTACTAAGGTGTTATTATTTTTATTGTTATTAATTTTTATTATTATTATATTAATGATATTATTATTATTCTTATTATTTTTATTTTCAGTTTTATTATTATTACTATTATTATTATAATAAGAAAATGAAAAAAAAAACTAACAAACCCTAGCTATACCCGGCCCCCTTCCCCATCACCTTACTTGCAAGCCGCCTCCCTGCTCGCCCCACTCCGCGCTCACTCCCCTCCCCTCCACCCGGCCTCACCCCCTCACTACCCCCTCGTCGCCTCCCTGTTCTCGGTGCGCCATGCCCAGTAGCCTGCTCCGCCACCCTCGCTTCACGTTCTAGCGACCACCGCCCCTGGTTTCCTCCTATCCTTGTGCGCCCTTCACCCTCCTTCACACGGCATGCACCCAACTACTTCCGCACCTCCGGACCTACCGACCAGCCCCAACACTACCTCGCCTTCTCTGCGCTCGCCCTCTGGACGCATCCCCCAACATCCTCACCTCACACCTCCTACAGGTCCGCCTCTTACCCTTGCATCAACCCTCATCCCTCACTCTCTTCCCTTATGATCCAGCTAGCCAACTTCCCAATTCTCTCCCCTCGCCTCAAGCTCGGCCAGCAGTTCACCCACCCCCTGCCTATCTCCACGGCACACACCTTCTCCCGGTGCACTAGGCCTCTGGACTTCTCCCCGGCCACCTGACCTAGCCATCCACCCTCCATCTTCTGCCTCCTCCTTCCAATCCGAATTCCCTGTAACCGGCGATCTGAACCCCCTGCATGGCGCCTCTTCCTTGCTCCGACGTGGTCATACCCCCTCTTTTCGGATACTGTTTACACCGCTGGTATATCTATTTATTTATTTATTTATTTATTTATTTACTTATTTATTTCTTTATTTATTTATTATTTTTTCCCTTCATTTCATATGTGGTGTTTTTATTTGTTTTGGTTGAAACCCTAATGTCACAGTTGTGTTTCGTGTGTTTTTCACACTGCTTTAGGTGTGTGGTTAATCCCTGGGGCATTATTGTTCTTCCCACTGAAGCGTCGTTGCATCTGCTCTTTCTTTGAGGTAGGAGAATCTACGTTTTCCTTTCCGATTAAGTCCACTTAATACATGAGTGTTTTTAATTAAATTTTTGAATTAGTTCACACCTTCATAATGCACTTATTTAACTTTATATAATGTTTTCAAGTTAGTTGGTTTTGATAAAAATAGTTTTGAAGTAATTTCTATTGTAATATTTACATGTGCTTATGAAAAATATGTTTGTTGGATGTCAAATGTTGTCTTCGTGATGTTTTAAGCATTACATGCACATTCAATATACTTTGCAATAGGTAGTGAAAGTGTTTTTGGACTGAATGAATTGTTTAAAATTTATTCGTTCTATTTATTGAATTGTTTATAAATTGTTTCCTCTGTTTTTAAATGTTTTTCATAAATTGTTGGGTTCATTAGAAAATTGTTTTTAAATTATTTGGTCTGTTTATTAAATTTTTTATAGATTGTATCATCTATTTATAATATTTTAAATAAACTTTTTGACATTGAAAATGAAAAAGTGGGTTTTGCATGATATTTTGGGTAATGTTTTGGATATGTGAATCTAAAGTTCTGATTGGTAATACTTTTGTTTTCAAGGAGTGATTTGATTGTTTAAGTAATGTGACAGATTGTTTGGTACCTTCAACTCAAATGATGATGTTTGTGTGAACTTTTAGAAATGATTGTGTTCAAAAACTGTGTACCTGCATGAAAACCTTATTGTTTGTGTTAAATTGTTTTGGAAAGGCTTTGTGATTATAAGGCAATGGTTTTTTGGTTTTAAAGTAATGAGTTGTGATTCCTAAAATATGTTTCTTTGAAGCATGTTAATTTTCCTTTGAAATGTGTTTTGACGTGAGTTTGAAAATGGGAAAGGCTTGTTTGGTAGTTGTGAAATTATTTGGCGTGTATTTTGGAACTCAAGGGACTATTTGGCACTTTTAACCCAAGGGTGATGTTTGTACTGACTTCTAAAGGAGATTCTGTTTTGGTGAAAGTGTATGCCCGATTGGAAACTTTTAACATTTTATGAAATGGTTTGAATGTTAAATGGTGTGACGGACCGGTTGGAACTTTGTTGATGTGAAATGATTGAATGTGTATTTGGGGGCACTCTTGTCTAGGGCAACCCTTTATGGGTGAATTCATAGGAAGCATCCGTGTTTGGGGAAGGCAAGTGCAGTGATATGCGTCACACGTGTGAGGGCATTCCTACTTACATAGTTTTAATATAACCACCATAGTTTCCTGGGAATCTTTTAGATGATTGAATGACAGTTTCTAATCAACCCCGATTAGACAGGTTGGTACCCCCTAGATTTGTTGTTAGGCCAGGCGGGCTTTTCCACTGGATTGGTCAGTTTAGGGAGGCCAATTGGCTATAGACCTAGGAGCTTCACCATACATCGGTAGGTGGTTCTAAAAATGAGTACGTCCAGGGGTATTATATGGATGTTTAGGATCACCCATGGTTTTCCTTTGATTTTCTTGTTTACTTTTAGCTATACTTGTTTTCCAGCTTATACTATCATCTGTTTCTTTTAGAACTGCCTTATTTTCCTTATTTGGATTTTTTTTTAAATTTGTAATTTGTTTCAAAAATGGAACGTGGTGTACATTGGGTTTTTAAAATGGGTAAATTATATTGTTTTATTAAATTATAGAAAACCTACTTTTATAATTTTATTTAAAAATTGTGTTAGTGGGTTGTTTTGGGAAAGGATACATTGGATTTTGTGGTTTATCTTGGCAATCCTACTGAGCATTTTTAATGATCATGCCTATCTTTATCATTTTAGTTGTAGGTTTTCTTTGCTCTGGTTCTATTGGATGAGTTGTTCATTGTTGGATCAAGGTCGGTCTTTGGTTGGGAGGTGACCTGGAAGGTCACGTGGAGGTACGTTGAACGGTTCTGTTTATTTTCTTTTTCCGCTGCATGAGTTCAATTTTATTATTCTATTTATTCCAATTTATTTATTTGTATTTATGGGCCAAATCATTCCCAGCGATTAAATTTTGATGCCCGGCACTAGTTTCCATCCCGTGGGGATCAGAAACACTCCTTGGTCCATGTTGCAGACCGACTCAGGTGACCAGTTCAGGGTCGACCCGGGTTGGTTCGTGACAAAAATAACATAATTGGGTATTTATATTGTGAGGGTTAAAATAATATAATTACACAAGTGCCCTTAATTATTTATTTAATCCTAGAAAAACCCCATGTCAAATAACAACAATAATATTATTATTATTATTATTATTGCTCAACATGTGCTTAACTTGAGAATTATAATTAAATATTATTTAATTAAATAATATTCAATATGTGTTATTTCTCACCAGACCATTAAACTCAGTCCTCCATTCCTCCACAATATTTATCAGGACTTGAATAATGTCTATTTATTTATTAATTTAATATCACTACATTATTCGTCAATAAATAAATAAATATTATATTCACTAAATTGAAAATAAATATTTAGTAAATATTCTGCTCACAATATATTGCATCGAATAATTAGTGACGGAATAAATGTGATCAAACATACATGAATAATTATTAAACCACATGTGGGAATAATATTTATTCAACCTATTAAATAATTAATATATTATTTAATTGAGATTCAGAATACACTTATTGTGTGACCTTCTAGGCCTCTTTCTCAGTGGAATTTGGTGAAGCAGCCTAAAGTACAAGGTTAGTGTCTAACAACACGCTAAATCACCCATAGAGATAGAAGTTAATGTCACAACAACATGTTAAGGCATGCATACTCTTACCATGTAATATAATCCCTTTATCGTAATATCTCTAATCGGGTAGTTTTCATACTAGTGCCATCAACCTATATGCTCGATATCTCTTTATTTGATTTTCCAGAAATATAAATTGCCTATAGAACACCATGGCTAGGGATTTATTTAGGCTATATCATTTCCATAAAAGGTCATAATATATTAACTTCCATTAATAAACATAAGGGATAAATCATTTCCCACATTATTTATTAATGCAATATTACTCATGATGCACCCAACATATCCTACCTCACCATGAACATCTATCATCATGGTTTTCATCAATACATCAAAGTATGTGACTCATAATATTCATTAATAATAATATTAAAGTCTAAGGACCAATACACACGTCCGTAGATAGGAATATCCAATGACACGTATAAATGTGGACTTCCTATTGGCAGGTCCCATTATCATAATATCCTATTGAATATTACTAAGGGAATACACCATGAAAAGGTGCCTCAAAGTACTATAAGTCTTCACCCTTGATATCCTGTATCATTTGTGTCCCTCAAATGCTATCATCCGATTATAGAACATATATTCAAGAATAGTGTCACAGTACTTCTGGGTTCTCATCATAGTGGGGAAATTCTATGTCCTTTTAGTGCGATAGATACTCTTAGGACATTATCACATGCTATGTCACATAGAAGAATAATAATGATGTGATAAGTTGTTTATTAATATTCAAAATAGTGAATACATGATTATTATAAAGTACATAGAAGTTGGTTCTATGGAACCAACTCCAACAGAACCCCACTTTCACTAGATCCAACTGCTAACAACCTTCAATCCACTAGCTCTAACATGATACTCATTCTTCTGCTGAGACGGGCCTTTAGTAAAGGTTTCCACCACGTTCTCTTCCATGGGTACTCTTCTCACTGCAACTTCACCCCTTTGATTAAAATCCCTCAAGAGGTGATACTTATGGGGTATGTTCTTTGTCTTTTGGTGTGACCTTGGATCTTTTGAAAGAGCCATTACTGCCATATTATCACAATAAAATGTGATATGATCTTTAATACTAAGTTCTACATCAAGCTCATGGACAAAGTTTTGAATCCAAATAGCTTCTTTGGATACATTAGAAGCCTCTATATACTCATACTTCACTGTAGAATAAGCAAAAAATGGATGATTTGAACTCTTCTAGCTCACAATTCCTCTGTTGAGGTAGAAAACATATCTTGATTTCAATTTCAGATCATTATGATCTATATAAAAACTATCATCACTATAACCTCTGATGACCAGCTCATCATCTCCACCATACACCAGGAACATATCCTTAGTTCTTCTCAAATAATTGAGGATATTCTTAACAACAGTCCAATTATATTCTCCTAGATCTTCTTGATATCTTCCTACCATGCTCATTTCATAGGAAAAATCAAGTCCAGTGCATAACATGGCATACATGATTGATCCTATAAATGAAGCATATGTGATCTTTCTCATTTTGTCTTTCTCTTGTTGTGTACGAGGACACATTTTCTTAAAAAGATATAAACCATGTAACACTGGAACCAATATCCTCTTGGATTGTTTCATACTAAATCTCTATAATATCTGGTCAATATATGTACTTTGACTTAGTCTAAGAATCCTCTTTGATCTATCATGAATTATCTTGATCCCTAGAATATAGGTTACTTCACCTAAGTCCTTCCTGGAGAAGCACTTGTTTAACCGATCCTTAATTGACTGTAAGACTATTATATCAAATCTATTAATTAATATTTCATCAACATATACTACTAGGATAATGACCGAATTCCCACTAAACCTCTTGTAAACACACGACTCACCTCCATTCTTAATGAAACCAAATTCTTTTATGGATTCATCGAATAAAATTTTCCATGACCTAGATGCTTTTTTCAATCCATAAATGGATATCTACAACTTTAAAATATTCTTGTAATCACCTAGAGTCACAAAACCTTCTGGTTTTGTTATATAGACATCTTCCTGAAGGTTCCCATTAAGGAATGCAGTTTTGACATCCGTCTTCTGAATCTCATAGTCACGGTAGGCTTATGTAGAGTGTAGAATTATGATGGAAATAAAAATGGAAACTAGAAAAAATATTTCATCATAGTCAATTACTTGAAATTTTTTAAACCCTTTATCCAGTATGCTTAATTTATAGGTATTTACTTTACCATCCATGTCCATTTTCCTCTTGAATACCCATTTTCACCCAATGGGATTTACATAAATTGGCACATCAAACATAACCCAAACTTGGTTCTAATACATGAAATCATTTTAAGAATTCATGTCTTCTTTCCATCTTGTAGCTTCAGATCTCTCTACTACCTCCTCATAGGAGAGTGTTTTATCACTGTCAACCAATAATGAGTCACCATCTTTGGTGACTATAAAACCATATATCCATGGTTCTATTACCTCTATTATGATCCTACATAATACTTGTGTTTCAAGAACTACTTATTCCATAGGTACCTATGGAATATGTTCATGTACCAACTCTTGTGTATCTTGAGCATCAAATTCATCAAATTCAATCTTTCTCCCACTATCCTTTTTGAGGATTTACTCCCTATCAAGAAAGATGGATTGTCTGGTGATAATCACTTTCTTGTCTAAGGGATTGTATAGGTAGTGTCCCTTTATTTCCTTGGAATAACCTATAACGATACACCTTGGTCCTTGGGGTTCTAGTTTTTTTCTTGAGAAGACCCTAACAAACACCTTACAACCCCATACATGTGTATGTGATAAAATGGGTTTCTTTCCACTCCATAAATCGAAGGGAATTCTATTTTTCGCTTTAGTTGGTACTTGATTTGATGTGTATGCTATAGTTTGTAATGCATATCCCCAAAAGGATAATAGAAGATCTTCATGACTCATCATCAACATTACCATTTTTAACAATGTATAGTTTCTCCTTTCACTAACACCATTCCAATGTGATGTATAAGGTGGAGTGATTTGAGATATAATTCCAAACTCCTGTAGAAAGTCGATGAATTCTTGGTTAAGATATTCACCACTTCGATATGATCAAAGATTATTTATCTTCTTACCAAGATGATTCTCTATTTCATTCTTGAATTCCTTTAATTTATCAAAGGACTTGGACTTATACCTCATTAAGTAGACAAATCCATATCTACTCAAGTCATCAATAAAAGTTAGAAAGAAAGAATATCCACCTATAGATTTTACTAGAAATGGTACACACACATAAGTGTGTACCAATCCTAGAAGTTCTGTGTCCCTTTCACCATATCCAACAAATAGTGGTTTGGACATTTTCCTCTGTAAACAAGCATGAAAACTATCAAGTGGTTTTAACTCAGAAGAGTCTAAATAACCATATTGAAAGAGTTTTTTCAAATGCTTCTCATTTACATGACCAAGACGGTGATGCCACAACTGGGTGTTATATGAGTCATGTTAACATGATTTGTTATTGATTTCCAACACTTGGTTTTCATAATTTAATACATAAATACCATTATTTAAATGTGTCATACCATAACATATGTTGTCCTTATAAAAGAAACAACATTTATTTACAAATTTGAAAATAAACCCATATATATCTAGGAATGATACAAAAAGTATGTTCTTGGTAACTATAGGTAGGTAATAAAAATATTTTAAAACCAAAATCATTCATGTTGGCAATGAAAGGTGGTAGTCACCAATGGATAGGTTAGCCAGCCTCGCTCTATTGGCAGCTCTCAGATCCACCTATCCTCTGGTAATATTTTAAAATCTACTTTGTTCCTAAATTTGGATACAGATTTGAGCCTCACAAGCTATATCTAATACCCATTGTGTATATATTGAAATATTACACTTGATAACAAATGAAATTTTAGATTCCCCTTACTTTTAGGTGAAATTCCTCTTCCAGTTTCCTAACTTGCTGCATGAAAAACATACTGTCTCCTTTTCCTATCCCTCCCTATGGATATTCTTATTATTGGAAGGATGGTGCTTGGGATCTTTAGGCTATTTATAAGTCTTGGGTAACTTTTCCTTGTTCTTAATTTTCTTATTCACCAGGGGGACTATAGGTTTCTCATTCCCCATGTCCTTATCTACTTAGCGAATTAAAGTAAGAATTTTTGAAAGACTCTTCTCATTATTTATCATATTGTAATTAACAATAATGTTGTTGAAGGTGTTGGGTAGTGATGAAAGTATGAGATTTGTACACAACTCATTCGGGAATTTAATCCCTAAGATGTCCAGGAATTAAATGTAGATGATAATTTTGACTACACAAGGCCTAGATGGAACAGAATCTCAAAGCTTCATTGTGAATAAAGCATTGGATATCTCATACCTCTCTTTTCTCACCTTATCTTGATCGAGATCCTAAAGGTGATACATCATTCTATATAAATACATATCGCCATGTTACTTAAAAAGCTCATTGGACATGGATGATAACATAAAGAACTTAACTTCTATAGAATCATTATGATGTTTCTCATAGAGAGATATCTCTTCATAACTTGCCTCATTTCTAGGTGAAACTAGTAAAGATTCTTCTAGCACATACAGTTTCCTTTCATGGCTAAGGATGACATGTAGGCTCCTTTTCCACTCTTAAAAATTTGTGCTAGTGAGAAGGTTTTCCTTCTCATGTATGGATCACAGAGATATGTTTTATGTCATTTTAAATTTGTTTCTACAAAATAAGATAAGCATAATTTTAGTAATTTATCTGATAAAATTTAGACAAATAAATAAATATTATATTTATTAGTCTCCCACTATTTTATCGAAACCCAATATCCCTCACCATTGGCTTGAAAATATCTTATTTCTTGGATATTCTAGTGGAAATGATCCATATTACCCTTCTCGTTACCCCAAATTTGGTTGGTCAAGTAACTCAAACAGTTTTAGGCTATCATTCCAAATGCCAACCGCATTAACTCATAGTTCCTTGATCTGATGAGTAGACTCCCCAATCCTAAAATCATTAATTTAGATTCCCTTAACCATTGCCTCTCAGTTACACCAAGTCCTACTTTAGTAGTAAACCCTTGATATGAATCAAGTTAATTCAACCCAAAACCTCATGTTATAATTCCTTGATAATTGAAATCACCCCAACTTTGGCTGGTCAAGCACTTTGAACTATGGTTTGATTCTAACCAAAGTAATGGAAGGTTATACCGACTTAATATTTTATTGAGGTATTTTATCCTTTTATGCATAAATTTCCAATTATTATCTTTATCACATTCTTGTAAATATTAAGTGGGATTACTTAAGTGATTACCCATGTCTTAGATGATATTTATGCATAAGCCAGTTTATTTTAGTTATATCTTACATTCTTATTAATTAATTAATTATGTGATCGTGACAAGATATCCATAATGAAATAACCATGAAACTGACAAAAATAAAATAATAAAGTGGTATGATCGTGAGCTCTTACTAATGGTCAGTTTATCTAGTGGTTGATAAACTAACCATTGACCTAGGGGAAAACACCTTGAACCAAATAAGGTTCGTGTTTCAGCTTTACACCTATCCACCTATGTATCTCCTTAGATTGGTTTCTCCTTGGCTCCGAACTTGAACCGTCTCCACTATCTTGGGAGCTCCATACATTACATATTCCTTTTACTCACATGCAAGTGAGGGTAAAAGGGGGATTACATAAGAGAAACCATGGGCATGAAATCCCAACATAATGAAAGGAGAGAAGGTACATAGGCTAATAATTTAATTTAATAATAAATTAAATGAATTCAGTCACATAAAAAAGGTCTGGTCAAGATCATGATCATCCATATGCATGCAATGAATTACAAATTTAATAAACTAGCATTCAATTCTTAATTGTTCTTATCTAAGATAAATCACTCTTAAATCAATTAATTATTGTCTTTAATTAATCAATACTTTTATCTTAATTATTATCTAAATATCCTTGATATTCTCATCCATTATAATTTTAAACAAATTAAATAAATTCATTTAAAATTAAACTTGTACATAAATGTACCTTGGAGGAAACATAGTGAATAACCATTCAAATCTACCCAATATGTATTATACTCATATATTGTTTTACTCTTGTGAAATATGACATACACGGCTTATCACGTACTTTCACAACATGTACTTCATGGATGATTACATGAATTACATGATTTTTTGGCCATGTGTTATGCTTCAATGCACGTAGAGTAATAAATTGTAATATGACTCCTACATGATATGCAGATCTAAACATTACATAGATATTAATTAAACATTTAAATATTTATGTATATTAAAACCTAACACATGGAGTGTCCTATCTTTATAACCACACACAAGTACATGTATCAAGGTTTACATAGTAAAATAAATAAATTTTAAATTTGCATAATTGGTAAAAGTACATGGTGTGTAGATTAGATATACATGATGTGTACATATTTCAACTTTTATCTAAGACACATGCCTAGGGGATTGGTGTGTAGTATGTGCCTTAGAAAATTTGGAGTACATGGTGTGTCCAATAATCCGCAAGCCTTGTTGACTCCGTTTTACACGGTCACTAGTCAAGTAGGCTGTGTATTGAATACACAACTCATCTATGACTCAAAGGAACTACACACCGTGTATGTGGGCTTCACAGTGTGTAGTCTGGATGACTGTGCGCCATTAAATTCTGGTCAACACATGGTGCAATTTAATGCGTGTATTCAATAAATACGACCAGGATTGATTTATAAACTAATTATTGATGAATTGAACATGACTACATGACATGTAACTCCGATTACTTGACGTGTAGTCCTGAGAAGTCCAACCATAAACCTTGGACCTCCCAATGAGTTCCTCTATTTTATTTTAATCATACAATTAAACATCTCGATTAGATCTACGAGAAACAAAGGAGGAATAAATATATCTCACAATTTAGATTAAAATAATGATTAAACGTGAATTGAAAAACTAAATTACAAATGTGTAAATCACCAATGATTTTTTAAATAATTATAAACACTTATGTGCCCCCTTTGATACTACTTGTAGGTTTTGGGCGCAGTAGAAGCATACGATGAGTGGTTCCCAACTTTGATTTTTTCTATAATCGATGATCAATCTATGATCTATGCGATGATGAACGTCATGATCAATGGAATTGAATAAAAGAAATAGACAAGGGATAGAACATCGAAACCTAGAGAGAGGAGATCAAAATATATTGTTTATTATTAATTTAATTAGATAAAGAATTACCTCTAATACATTCTTTATTCATTGATGAATCCAACGGCGGATCTGTGATGCACCCAAATAGTGCAATAGATGGGAATAAGAACTTGAAATAAATTGGAGAGGATTCCAAATTATAATTATATCTTTTCATTGGATCTAAAGATGAATAAATTATAGATTATTTGGGGGAGTTTCTTAAAAACCTAGCTTGGAGGTGAAGATATCTTCATTCGCATGGGAGGAGAGAAAACTACTAGATAAATAAAAAGAGAGAATAAAAAGATTTCTTAAATCATTTAATAGGGGTAAAGTGGTAATTTCACCCCAAAAACGTACTACGCGTGGTTTATCCACATGTTTGGCCAAACCATGTGCCAACCATACACTAGTTACTTCTTAAAAGGGGAATATCACATGGTTGGGCGTATGATTTGACTAACCATGTGAAAACTGTGCAAAAGTGATCTGTCCGAAATGTATGCAGCACCACACAACCATGTGCCCTGGGTTGTATGGTTTCAAAAAAACTGTTCAGCCAAGAGTTCCTTCCCATTTTGGGGCTCTGGGCTTTGAACAAGCCCCATACACACTCGATACCTACTTTAACCTTTTAGGTATCATTATTAGGCCCGTTTAAAGTAAATCGAACAAAAAATTTACAATCTAAACCTTTATGAAAGGCCGGGACATTAAAACCTCCCCTTTTTAAGACAACCCATCCCCAAGTTTCCCTTAATAGGGTAGTATAACGTCACCATAGAAGTGTTTCGTCCACTGTGCATATACATCATCTTCCCGATCCCAGGTCTCATCTAGTACGCGTCCATATTTCCATATCACCCAGACTAGAGGAACTGACTTTCCTCTAAGAGCCTTTGTGCTATGATCAATGATACATATTAGATTCCCCTCAAAGGACACATAAACATCCAACACAATGTCCTCAGGTTCAAATGAATGAGACAAGACTGAATGATACTGTCAAATCTGAGATATGAGGAAGATGTCATGTATGGCACAATACCTTTTAGGAAACAATAACTGGTAGGCTAAAAACCCAACTCTCTCCACTATCTCGAATGGCCCAACATATCTAGGTAACAACTTGCCCAGTATCTGGATTTTTTTTGTGACCCAATCTAGGCGATACTCATATAAATACCTGATGTCCCACCTCAAACTCTAGAGGTATGTGTTGATGATTAGTATATGACTTCTTCCTAGACTGGGATACATCCATACTCTTTTGAATCAGTTTGAATTGATCTAAAGTCTCTTGAACAAAATGAGGAACCAATAGAGCTACCTCACCTACCTCTAACCAGCATAGAGGAGACTGACATGGTCTACTATAAAGGGCTTCATACAGATCCATATAAATCATTTCCTAAAAACCATTTTTGTAGGAAAACTCAACCAGAGGAATTTTCTTCTCCCAGGAACCTCCAAAATCAAGGATAAAAGCCCATAACATATCCTCTAATACTCATATAGTCTACTCAAACTACCCATCGGTATGAGGGTGATATGTAGTACTCAAGAGAACCTATGAACCCAATTCCCTTTTCAACCCTTTCTAGAACCAGGAATTAAAGCATGTGTCTCAGTTTGAAATGATAGAATGGGGAACACCATGAAGTTTCACGATCTTTTTTATGTATAGACTTCCTAACTCATCAACATAGAAGGTTTCCCGAATCATTATAAAGTGTGTGTCCTTAGTTAGTCTATTAATGATCGCCCATATTGCATTGATTCCTTGAGGGGATCTTGGAAATCCCATCATGAAATCCATAGTGATGTCATTCCATTTCCACCCAGGAATGGATAGAGGCTGTAAAAGTCCACTAGCCCATTGGTTCCCTTCTTTCACCTGCTGACTAGTGGAGCACCGAGTGATGAAAACTAAAATATGTCTATTCACACCTAGTCACCAATACTAATTTCATATATCTCTATACATCACGGTGAGACTAGGATGAACATCCCAAAACAAGGCATGTGATTCCTTCATTAACTCTTACCGTATATCTGTAGGCACCCATACACGGCCATGGAAGAGAAAGGTATCGCTGCCATCAACAACCCAACCAGGAGGTGGGTTATCTCCTATAACGCTCTCCCTCAAAACAAGGCCTTCAAAATCTGATAAATTCCTCATTCAAACCCATTCTAAAGAGAATATTTCACTATTCTAGATGCTAGAACTGGTTTCCCATGCTCTTCTTTAACCTCTAGATGCATCTCAGAAAAAATCTCTAACAACTACCACTCATAGCTGGAATTCTTGACGACCTGCATCTGCATTTTTTGGATCAAGGAATTATCTATGCCATTTCCCTTTCTGAGTGTATAAGAAAGATCAAAATTGAACGATTAATGGTATTCTACCCACCTGCACTACCTCATATTCAAGTCTCTCTATGTGGATATGTATTTGATACTTTTATGATCCGTGTAAATAATGAACTACTCACCCAACAAGTAGTGTATTCAATAGTGTAGAGCATGAACCACTACTGCTAGCTTGAGGTCATGTGTAGGATAGTTCCTCTCATCAGGCCTTAGCTGATGGGATCCATATGACACAAATCGATCACCTTGAATCCAAACAGCACCAAGACTATTACCTAAAGAGTCAAAATAAATAGTATAGCTTCTTCCCGAATCAGAAATAATCAGGATTAGTGATGAAGTGAGTCTCCCATTTAACTCCTAAAATGTTATCACACAAGACTTAGTTCAGTAAAATTTCACACCCTTCTTGGTTAATCCCATAAGCGGTGTTTCCAGGCGTGAAAGGTTCTGAATGAATCGCCTATAATATCTATCCATCCCGAAGAAGTTGTGCATGTCAAACACATTCTTAGGCTTCTCCAAGGAAACCGCAATTCTCACCTTCTCAATGTCCACTAATATTCCTACCTCAGATATGATATGACCCAAGAATCCAAAAGTGACATTTACTGAGCTTCATATATAGTTGGTTCTCTCTTAGTGTACTTAGAACAATCTCAAGATGATAAACATGGTCGTGTTTGGTGTGAGAATACACTAAGATTTCACCTAAAAAGACTAGCAAAAAGGAATCAAGATATGGGTGGAAAATCGGTTCATCAAAGCCATGAAGACTACCAACACATTTGTCAAACCGAATGGCGTAACCAAATATTTGTACAATCTGTACCTGTTCCAAAAAATTGTACATGGTATTCTAGTTGGCATCACACAAACCTGATGATATCAATCTTAGAGAAAACAATTTCTCCTCAAAGTTGGTCCAAGAGGTCAGATATGAGAGGTAGTGGATACCTATTCTTCACTATAATCTCATTCAGTTGGCAGTAAACCATGCTCAATTGAAAGGGTTCCATCCACCTTCTTGGTGAAAAAGACTGGTGAACCCCATGGTGATGTGATGAGTCAGATAAAACCCTTATCCTCTAAGTCTCCAACCTTCTTCTTGAGCTCTTAGAGTTCTTTTAGTGCCATCCTATAAGGAGGAATGGACACTGGTTCTAAACCTGGTACAATATCAATGGTGAACTTAATCTCCCTCTTAGGTGGTGAGATAGATAAATCGTTAGGGAAGACGTCCCTAAAATGATCCACTACAGGAGGGAATTCTACTAACTACATTACTTTCTCTATTAAAAAGAGATTGGGCATCTGGTCTATCATCCCATATAGCCCAGTATGCTTGAGTCAAGATTGATTTTCCTAGAGATCTCATTCAACCTTATGAATATACATGTTTCCCTTGGATGATGTGAAAGACACTCGGTAGAGATAGCAATCCACCTTCATTTAATAAAGCACAAGACAATCAATACCAAGAATGATGTCAAACCTAATCATCTGGGGGATGAAGAAACTCCATAGGAAATGATACCCACCCATCTTAAGGGGTAATTCCTTTCATGGGCATATACCCTATTCTTGAACTCTTAACAGCATATCAAGGGTCATAACACCACTAGGGTACTCTATCACTATTCCTAGACTTCCCATAGTCATAGAAGATTGAAAGGAGTGTGATCCACCTATATCAAATAAGGTAGACACTAGAGTAGAGGCTACTATAATAGTACCTCTAACTATTTATGTCCCTATAATTTGATCCTCTAGAATAGGATGCACTGTATAAATATAACCTAAAACTGGAACCCTGAGATACTACCTAACTAGCCAAAGTAGTTCCACTCCACTGCTATTGAAAATTTGAAGTCTGACTACCTCATCCACCACCACCAAATTGGCCTGAATGGCATACAAAAGTCTAGTTTTCTACCTAAAGTGGTTTCGATAATCCTACAACTAAAGACAGTGTTGGAATAGATCCCTTCTCACTTGGAACTAGTGGAAAATATCGCCAAAATGATGGAGTTGAACTATCATGTTGCAGGACTGACACTCGATTAGGTTCCTCATACATCGGGGCTTCTTGTGTCCTAGCCCACTACATGACACACCATAAAGATGTCAGTGCATTCCACCTAGCTAGTACTACACCCACATGTAACCTCAAAACATCACTTCTTGCTACTAGAGAAACCATTTCTCTACCTAGAAGCTGAACTGGCCTGCTTCACATCACATAATTCCATTTGGATCTACTCAGTGATGAGGGCTTGGTTCACTATATATGAAATGGTGGCCAATTGAAAGATGTTCACCTATGAGTGAATGGGATAAGCAATCCCATCCTCAAATATCCTTATAATAGTCTGCTCATCACCAGTCAAGGTCGATATGAAATGCTTTAGTTTAGTGAAATTAGATGAGTATTCCATTATCAACATGTCAACTTTATCAAGGTTCATGAATTCCTGAAAGTGATCTATTCTCATGTTCTAGGGAAAGAATTAGTCAAAGAAGGCTATCTAGAAATCCACCCAGACTAAACCATGATGTTCACCAACCTGATTCAAAACATCCCATCATCACTTAGCAGAACCACGTAGCAGTTAGGTCGCAATATTGACCCTCCACTATAGAGGTGTCTCGATATTATTGAATATTGACACCATAGCCTTGAGCTATGATTCATCATCCTGAGGTCTGCCATCAGTAGATAAGATGGGAGGATGTTGCTACTGGAACTCATGGGTCATCTCTACCATAGAAGGGGTAGGTCAAGGTACACCCTGAACTAATTTCATGAAGCGAAGGAAACTATCATAGAACTAGGAATCAACACCCAGTGGAGGGTCTATAGGAGGTTCCTCAGGTGGAACTACAGGAGGTATCATGGGTGGATCAGGGCCCACCACCATCAGAGTATGCTCATCACCACTTTCCTGACATACAACATGTGGTCATCACAGTGGCATATCTCTAAAAATTAAAATCACAAGCCTCAGATAAGATTTATAATAGATAGGAAAAATAGTAAAGATAATAAAGGTATTAATCCTTCCTATAATAGAGACACACCCCTCTGCCTACTCTAAGAGACAGGTCTGAGTGACAATAATGGGCAACAGAAGGATCAAGAAGACATGACCTACAACCCACTACTAAGGTTGGGTTAGGCTATGGTCTCAAATTACACACATAGGGGGATCCATTTTAATTTTAAGGTTGTATTAATTTTAATTTATTTTGTTATTATTATCCTAATCTGGTTAATTACGTCACCAATTCCAATTCATAAGGTCACATACACCTTATAAATTGATATTGGTGCATCAATTAAATTCATCCCGACCTTTAAACTAAACAATGAGTGTAACAGGCCATGGTCGCGGTATGATCAGATGAGCTATCACAAAAACTCACCAATCAAACCAACTCATGGAAACTTATTTGGAAATTAAACCAATTATGTCACCATATAGAATATTAGCACACATTAAGGTACAAATAACAAGTCACAAACAACAATCACATACAAAATTGGAAATGCACACTGATAAGTAAATATGAAATTTCATAATGCATGACAATTAAGATCCTATTTTTTCTAGTATGATGTTTGATTATAATAGAATTTATTATCATTGGGATAAAATATTGGATATCTCATCAAGATAATAACAAATAAAAACAAGTGAGTCTCCCTATGGTGTAATCCATTGAAACGATAACAAGCATAATCTATAACAGCATATTTCCAACCCAGGTAATTGAGTTTCCATTGTATGTGGGGTAGCTACTCCTGTGAACATGATCATAACAAAATTCCAATGTCCTAGTCTCCTTTCTAAATCCAAATATTAAGAAAAAATGAAAAAAGGCTCTGATAACACTTTGTAGCATCTCACCCTAGATTCCACTCACTAGTGCCCCAAGACGATTGTCCACTAGACCTCAAACACACCTCCTTGCTATCTAGAGGATTCCGAGTAGAAACAAGGGCCTTGGGTAAGTCCTTGGGGGAGAATATGACCTCATTGATCAGAGTGGAGCACAAAAATACATAGATATATATATATATAATACAATATGAAATAGTAGCAACATAAATAAGAACATATGGAAGTAGTGTAAATGAAATACATAATCATAATAAAAGAACAATATTAATTGTAAGATTAATAGTAAGGATACAATATGATGATGAAATTTCATGTTCTATAAAAAATGAATGAGAAGGGTAAGGGGATACAAGAATATACAACATGCTGAAAAAATAAACCAATAAGGCAAAAAACTTCTATGTTTAGCATCTCGATCATAGGATTGGTCCTATGGTCCCAAAACTTAATCATAGAAATCAATTCAATCAAGAATTTAAAGATGGATTTTTCCTTTTTTTAGTACATGTGATCATGAAGTCTACTTGGGTACCAATTGCACCCAAGAAGGGTGTGAGATATAATCTCAGCAGGCTAACACCCACAGTATCTAGACCATTCCATTTCATTCATGATAAGATAAGAAGTGTACCATAGTAATTTAAATGAAATAATAAAATGAATAAATAAATACATTGGACTAAATTCCAATTGGCGACCCATCTAAAATATCTGTTTCGACCTAAGTTAGTGTGTCTAAATCGAGTGATCTTAAAATGGAAGAGTGAGTGAGTGGGGTGAGTGGGGTGAGTGTGTCTCATATGAAAACATTTATTTACTTTGGAAATAATTTTTGATATCCCTTATTAAAACATATCGAGACACCTTTATCCCGTCCATGTAAATCTAGAGATACTTTCCAATTATCACTCGATAAAAGTCCAATGCAAAGGAGTCCATCCAAGGTGACCCAAGTATGAAGTCCCAGGTGTAACTCCAACATTGTGTGAAAATATTCAAAGTTGAAAAGACCTCTGAGTCTACACCTAGTATCACGGGTAGGGGCCTGAGTCTCTCTCGTTTCATAGTACAACCAATCATGTCATTAAGACTATCTAAGGGGTCTCCCATAGAGAACTGGTGTCAATCGTCTGGAGTTAAAGAAGATAATGCATAGAGTGACTATCTCAGGCATAACTGATGTCTCCCTCAATGTTCTTACAAAGAATTAATAATTCCCATAGAAAGGCACAAGATTCCATCCAAGGGGTCCTTAAGTCGGAACCCCTTTTTTCACCCTCAGCACTAAGTGAAGCATCCAAACAAGCATCACATATTTATAACATGATTAATTGAAGGTAATTCCATTTAACTCAAGAAATTATACCATATAAAACACATTGGTTAATCACGTCATTAGAAAATTTCAATTTAATTCATTGGGAATAAGTCTTTAAGAACCTGTCCAATTCATTCAATTAGACCACTTAATTCATGGAATGGTTGTATAGGATCCTAAGACATAGCTCGTCACCCGATTCAAACCAATTTAATCAATTTAAGGTATTGGTCATGTAATGACGCACCCAAGGCTATTTAACCAATTTAAATAAAAAGGGGGAATTAGGCCATATGGGTAAAAAACCCCATTGGGGTGGTCTAGGTCAAGTAAAACAACCTCAGAGGTGATTTTCTACTTATGAGGATCATAAAGCATGTGCGTAACAACATGGAATAATTTAATTAATGTTTTAGAGGCATCGTTGAAATGGCATGAAGAGAGGCACAACGACACAAATTATAGATTGTAACAAAATGAAGGGAAAGATCCTAGACCACCTACCTTTCCCTCATAGAACTTCCCTCGTACAGTCTCGACCTAGGATTCGATCTAGGTTGGAAGAAATTTACAAAACCGTCAAATACACTAAAAATTGGGAAAATGAGATTTCACATAAATAGTGCAATAGATCAGATGAAGATATTGAAATAGATTAGAGAGGATTCAAGATCATACCTCTAGATTCCCATTGGACCCGATGGTGAACGGATCATAGATCATTTGGAGGAGTTTCTTGAAAACCTAGCTTGGAGGAGAAGATGGCTTCATATGCATAGGAGGAGAGGAAACTGCTTGAGAAATAATAAAGGAAAAGGGGAAGATTGATTAAATCATTTAATAGGTGTAAAGTGGTAATTTCACCCCAAAAACCCAATACGTGGGGTTTGGATGCATGGTTGGACAAACCGTGCGCCAACCATGTGCTAGTTACTACTTGAACAGGGAACACCACATGGTTAGGCATACAGTTTGACTAACCATGCACAAACCGTGAAAAAACACTCTGTCCCAAATGTTTGTAGCATCGCATGGCCATGTGACTTGGGTTACCTAGTTTCAGACAAACCATGTGGCCCGGTCTTCCTTCCCATTTTGGGACTCTGAGCTTTGAACTAGCCCCGGATGCACCCAATACCTCTTTTAACCTTTTAGGCATCATTATTTGGTCTGTTTAAAGGAAATTGAACAAAAAATTAATGATTTAAACCTTTGTGAAAGGCTGGGATGTTACACATACAGTCATTCATGATACCCTAGATAGTCTATGTTTATTATATCTAGTTAGTTTGTGTAACCTCAAGCTCATAATGAAGCTTGGAAGCTCACAGAACTCATATTTTCATCACATAACTCAATGAGATTATTTTATGAAAAAAATGTCTTATTGAATTCATCATTATTTATGTGAACATGGAGGAAGAAACATAGTATAAATTCATGGAACCTTCTTGTGAATACAAAGTACTATCGAGTCTAGGTTTTTTTCTCTCATAGTGCTCTCAAATTCTCATTTTTCTATATGCTTCAAATAACCATGTCTGGGATTATTTATAGGAAATAATCCATTAACTTAACTCTACTGACTTAAATCCACCTCATATGTGAACTGACTTATCCCATGCTTCATGACTTTGGAAAAACATAGTCACTATAAAAGATATCCACTTCACACTAGATCTCCTCAATTTGATCTTAGTCAATTCATGCATACAAAGTTTAATGATGATTAAATCATATTTGAATAATCATGATGATCAAATGGAACTTGAAAGATTCAGTTAGATTACTCATATTTTTTAGTATAAAGAATAATCAACAAAATCCAGTGCAAGTAGAAAAACCTTCATCTGAAGAAAGAAGGCAATATTGATAAAGATTGGATGACTCAGGTATATCTGATCAAATGATGTTGGTTATTTACATATAATTATAAAAAGTTGAATTTTAACCAAACGTTTCCCTTCCTACATTGATTCTTGAAGAGATTGAGCACTACATTATATTATAATATTTCCAACCATGTCACCATATGAGAGTATGTGGTCCGTTCCCGACATCCACTACCATTGACCCATGCCTGCTCCTCCACCGCCATGTCATCCCCACATGGTTGTTTTACTATAATCCAATACACCTATGTGGTCATGATATGCACACCCTTTAATTCTATGTTGGCTGACTAGAGGTTGTTCGACCCACCTTAGTAGTGGATGTGGGTCCCTCAAGCTGGATTGTGTATGGATTGCTATTTTTTAGTATACACACCATTAACTATATCTCATATAAAGTGCAATGAAAAAATTTAATCTCCACTTACTCCTAAAACATTCTTTATGTAAAATTTAAATACATTTTACATGGCCTTCTTTCTTGTTGAGATTAATATGTCATCCTCAATCACAATTGACACATGTATCTTGAACTTAAGTACAATTAAATAATCAACACAATAAGTTATGGATGTTTCCATAACATTCCTCATCATCACTCACATATTGAAATCATATTCATATAAAGTTAATCATATTTATTGATAAAAAATGAAATTAAACTCAAAGGGAACTTCATTGAAAAAATTATGGAACCAAAAGAAACCAAGTAAATAATGGGTGCGAAGGATAATGTGGTGATTCTTCTTGTTGGGAAAAATCCCTCAAGGTAACATTGAAGCATTTTTGAGGTGTTTGTGTTTGTTGACAAAGAGGTTTTGTTTATTGATAAAGTGGGTTTACATGGTGAGTTTTCAAGCTCCAGAGATATTGTTGACAACCTATGTTGAAAAAGAACCATGACAAATGAATGGACAATCTAGAGGCGGTACGAAAAGAACAGATCTTAGGTGGTGTCGTTTTCTAGTGTTTTCCAAATTTTTGGGCCTCAAAATCGCATAATGGGGAAACATATTTTTGGAAAAGGAATTTGTGTGAAAGATTGAAGGTGATTTGGAAACTTGCATACAAGGCATGTTTCGGGATCATAACATCAAAAAATGGCAAAGGCATGAAGTGCATGAAAGAATGGGAAATGTGCATGAAAGATAAGGTTGTGTGAAAGAAACTTGCACACCCAATGCGATGCCAAATGGGTTTTTATATGCTTGAAGAGGATCTTACGTGACATGTAAAATCTTCTATGCAGGAGTCAGCGAAGCCTATAAATAAGAGGTGACCCCCCTCATTCAAAGAAGCTCAACACTTAAGAGATAATTTGAGCTCCGGGTCGCGTAAGAATTTCAAGCAAAGGAAGTTGCACGAAAGATTTTGAATTGTGAGAAAGCTAAGAAAGTTGTTCATAAGATTTGAGTTGTGCATAAGATTGAAGTTACAAGCAAGGGGTGTTTCACGACAAAAGTGTAATATTGCGCACAAGGCATTTAAGTTGCTTGTAAGACATATAAGGGTTGTGCGGAAGATTTGAGGTTGCCCAACAGTATTGTGGTAAAGTTTTATTCATCGTTGGATGAGATTTTAACATCAATAGAGCATCTATATACAGTGGAGGATGAATTCATTATAGATCATGATGGGACCTACAAGTCTATAAATTATAAGTGGATATTTTGAAGAAGCAGTGAGCAAACTTCAGTTGATAGAGCAGTGAGCTTTAAAATTGTGATTGGTTGTAAACCAGGAGGGACAGTGAGTCCACTTAGAACTTGTAAATAGAAAATCACTTATAGTGGATTTGGTACATTGGCACATTTCTGGTGTATGCTCCTTGGACGTAGCCCAGTGAGGGTGAACCAAGTAAAATTTATGTGTCATGTGCATGCTTTAAGATTTGTTCATACTCTGTAATGGGAAGCATAGAGAAGAGAGTTTTTTCTAGAAATGAAACAAGATCAAAAAAGGGAAGTTGTTTTAATCTATCATACCCTGATTCACCCCCCCCCCCTCTCAGGGTATTTAGCCTAGTGTACCTAACACTTCTAATGAGTAACTAAATGGGATGGGAGTTTGGGTGCACAACCTCATGGCAATGCTTTCCCAAATTTTCCATTTTATGAAAAATAATGTTAACCATGTTGAGCTCATGAACACACCAAGAAAAGAGAAATTTTATTTTGAGTAATTTATGTGAAAATATTCACCTTCCTTCAGTGGGTTCTCTGATACACTTATTTAAAAGTAATGGATCAATTATATAAAAAAATATTTTCCATTATCCAATTCTCAAACCATTAGAAGGTTGTTTATTATCTATATTGTTTGGAAGGTGAAATTGATTGATAGTTGAATATAATTAAGAATATTAGGTAAAGTGATGGAATTAAATACATGAAATTAGAATTGTTTAAGTGTGTAATTTTCAATGAGTATTTTCCCTAAACTCTTTATAGTAAAATGGAAAGGGAATTCCTGGAACCGAAGAAGAAGGATGATGAACCCATTAGTTCCTATGAGGAATATTTCACTATAATTTGAAGGAATGATTCTAGTTTTATCATAAACCATTAAAGGAAAATTGATCGATTCTTAAATGTCTTAAAATAAAATCACCATAAAAAATTGTATATAAGAGACTTTGATAGTTATGGTTCAATGTGATATCAAGATAGAAATGGATATTGGAGACTCCCATTATTCCCATGATTTTAGGGGGAAAAGTGTAAGGGAAAGTTTCAAGGAGATTCAAATAATAAAACCCATGGAGGAAATGAAATTATTCTCCTTTCATACTAAAAAGTGGAAATAAATATGGGAGAAATTTTCTTCAAGGGATAGTTAAATACTTCAAGTGTGGAAAAAAGGTCATTGAGTACATGAATTCCAATGAGATATGGGAGAAAATAAATCTTGACTGAGTATACCACCCACACTATAGAGATTTAACTATAAAGAGTATGGTAATTATGTAAACAACTAAACCAAAACAAGGGTTAATGATGATGATAGATTCCAAAAACCTCCTTAGCCAAAGGAAAAAGGGAAGGATTAAGCAATAACTACTACTAAATTGGTTAACAAGAATGAATTAGTGAAAGGTACACTTACCATATACTCTAAAACTGTAAATATTTTATTTGATTTAGGTTCTAACCACTATTTTGTATCTGAATATTTTTCATAGGTTATCACATCACCACCTCAATGTTTAGATACTTAATTATCGGTGAATACTCAAAATGGTATGATAATTGAATATTAAGTAAATAAATCCTATTTAATATAAGTCTGTGATAATTTGATTCCTAAAAATATTTTTATTTACCCTCTAGTTTAATTTTGATGTGATTTTAGGAATGGATTTGATCTCTTCATATAGTGCCCGTATAAATTTTTGAGGAAGGGGAGCCATATTTTGTTATCCCAAATTAATATATTATATTATATCTATGTGAGTATGAATATTAATTTCTAATGGAAATTACTTCCATTATATGAGTCTTAATATTATTTCATGAGGGGTATTTATCCCAAATTTCTAGGAATAATCTCAAAATTGAGGATATACCTATCATTTTTGAATATGATGATGTATTTCCTAAAGAGTTTCCTAGTCTTCCATAAACTCATGATGTTTAGTTTTCAATATAACTCATACCCTTTTCTATTCTTATTTCAAAAACTCCTTATAAGATAAACCCAATTGAGTGTTATGAATTTAAGAAAAAACTCTAGGAGAATCATGAAAAGGGATTCATATGCCTTAGTATGTCACCATGGGGTGGAAATTTTATTTTTTTAAGAATAAAGATGAGTCAATGCATCTTTTTATTATTTATTGGTAACTTAAAAAGACCACTATTAAGAATAAGTATCCTCTACCCCATAATTATGACTTGTTTGATGAACTATATAGAGCTCAATGCATTTCAAAGATTGACCTTTGATCTAGATATCATCAGTTAATGGCTAAATTGGGAAGTTATAACCAAGACAACCTTATGTACGAGGTGTTGGAACTATGAATTTATAATGATTTCATTCAAACTTACCAATGCCCTGCTATCTTCATGGATCTAATGAATATACTCATTAGAGATTACCTTGATCAGTTCCTGGTAGTCTTTATAGATGATATTTTCATATATTATAAGTGAAAGGAAGTGTATGAATGTCATTTAGTGATTTTGTTAAAGACCTTGATAAAGAAAAGGCATATGATAAATTTGGTAAATGTGAATTCTAGCTACAGAAAGTATCATTTTTTTGTTCATGTAATCACAAGTGAGGGTAAATTTTTGGATCTTCCGAAGGTAGTGGTTATTGAATAATATCCCAGAACAACTAATGCAACCTCGATCTCTAGTTTTTTTAGATTATATAGATACTACCAAAAATTTGTGAGAAATTTCATTTGGTTGTCAAATCCAATATCTAAGTTGATGCATAAGGGATCCAAGTTCCTTAGGATAAATGAATGCAATAAAAAATTCATGGACCTGAAGAGATGATTGGTTAGTGCACCCATCCTCTACACTACCATACAATAGAGAAGGGTTTATGATAGATTAATTTGTTAAATAGTGGATTTTAATGTGTTATCTTATAAAAAACATATTTGTTGTGTATTCCTCATGCCAATTGAAGGTCCATGTGAAAAATTACTCAACTCATGATTTTGAGCTGACAATAGTAATTTTTTCATTCAAAACATGGAGGCACTATGTTTATGGTGAAAGATGTGATATATGTACAGATAAAAATTTCTTGAATTATATATTCACATAGAAAGAGTTGAATGTATACTAATGGAGATTATTAGAGTTGATTAAATATTATGATTGGTCAATACATTACCCCCTAGGAAGGTGAATATGGTGGTTAATGCACTAAGTCAGAAGGATAATGGTAGATTTTCTATGATAAGGACTGAAAAATATCCAATAATTATGGATATGAAGAAGATAGAACTTGAAATCATAATGAAAGGGGATAAATCCTATCTTTCTCAGATGACTATTAAACCATCCATCCATGTGATGATTAAAGAGGTGAAAAATGAAGATATAAAGTTGTAAAAGAAGGAAAGGACCATTCTAGAGTCCAACCTTGACCACAATGGAATGATATAATTTAGGATTAAAAAAGGTATCCCTTTAATATCAAAATTAAAGGAGATGTTGGATTAATCACATAACTCATTATTCTCTATCCATATTGGAAGTACAAAGATGTATAGAGATCTCATGGAGTATTTTTAGGGAGATAACATGAAGAGGGATGCTATGAAGTATGTATCTAGATTATTAGTATGTCATCAAGTCAAGGTTTAATGTCATAAGTCTAAGGGGATGATGCAATAATTACCCCTACATAAATGGAATTGGTAAAAAATCACCACGAATTTCATCCTAGGACTCCCTAAAAATCTAAATGATTTAATGCCATATGGGTTATAGTCGATCACCTAATGAAGTTAGTGCATTTTGTTTCTATCAAAGAAGATTTATCTCTTGACCAACTTTCCAGGTTGTACATTAATTTAGTCGTAAGGTTTCATGGAGTACCACTCTCAATTGTATTTGATCGAGATCCAAGGTTTACCTCAAAGTTCTAGAAGATTCTTCTGCAATAATTGAATACAAAGTTGAACTTTAGTATTATATATCATCCTTGGAATGATGGTCAATTTAAGAAGACCATTAAAACCATATATGAACTTCTAAGAGAATTCTCTATGGATTTCAAATGTGGTTGGGATCAACACCTTCCTCTAATTGAATTTTCTGACAGAAATAACTTTCACTCAAGAATTCATAAGGATCCTTATGAAGAAATATATGGAAATAAGTGTAGAACTCCAACATTATGGGATGAAGTTAGTGAACGTAAGCTATTGGGACCTGAGCTAGTTGAGGAAATGATAGAGAAAGTTAGAGTCATTCAGTAGAACAATATGGAAGCTCTGCAAACGAGTTATATTGAAAATCATTGGAAAGGTTTAGAGTTTGAAGTTTGTGGTAATGGATTCCTTTGAATATCACTTTGGTAGAAGTTTATGATATTTAGAAATAATGGGAAACTAAGCCTTGTATATATCATTCCCTTTGAGATTCTTAATCATAACGGGGCCAAATTTTATCGCATGGTGCTTCCATTGAACCACTTCCAAGTTAAAAGTGTGTCTCACATCACTTTTTAGGAAGTACATACCCAATCCATAAAACTTACTAAACTCAGAGGCTATACATTTATAGAATGGCCGTTCTTATGAGGAAGTACAAGTGGAGATTATAGATCGAAGAGATAATATGTTGTAGAACAAGACCACTCACCTAGTTAGTGTTTTGTGGTAGAACCATAAATTTGAGGAATCTATATGGGAATAAGAGTATGTAATGAGGTATAAGTATCCTCATTTTTTCATATGTTTAATCAAATTTAGAGGGAAAAATTATCATAAAAGGGTAAATTGTAAAACCTCGTGATTTTAGAATATATTTTCCTTTAAAATATTTTGATGTGTTCAATAGCTTATAATGTACAAAACACAGAACTTAAGCGAATAATTATTTACTACTAAAATAATAGAATACATTACTAGATAGTTAAAAAAAATTCATAAATAAATGACTTTGAAAATTTAAATGGGGAAAATTCACTTAATAAAATACAATTTATTCTAAAGAGTATGTTTTTGAACTATTTTTTTGAATCATGTATTTTTATTGGATTTAATATTTTTAAAGAATTATATAAATAAAATTTATTTATAAAATTCAATTAATAATTAATAAAATCAATTAAGGATAACCATGAGTTTTTATGTAATGAAAAGGAATAATATTATAATAATTATTGGCCAAGTAGAAATGTTTTGTTTACAACCATTATTTTATTATATATGTTTTTACTTAACAGATGTGATATGGGTGGCGGACGATGACGGGACGGGACCTTCCCTCTCTACTTCTTGTGGCGAACTAGGGTTTCATGGCTGCGGCGGCGAGAAACTATTTCACCTGCGGTAGGTTTGATGACCATCGCTATGGCACATAGGCGCGACCTATTGCAGCGTCCAAAGCCTCCAAGGCTGGAATGAAGGCCGGTGCGAGCACAGGGATGATGAGCAATGCGACTGGATCGAGCATATCTGTGGCTGTGTTGAACGATACGACGGTGAAATGTCTTCTCTCCAGGCGCAATGTCTGCTCTCCAGGCGCTGGATCCCTGGATAGCGGTTTACTCGAACAAAACTGCGCCTATGTCGAGCAGTTTGACTGCAGTGGTTTTGGGGTAAGCAGTGAGCATGAGCCATGGTCCTGCTACAGGGTTGAAGCAATATTCACAAGCGAGATTTGATGTTCCTAAGGAGGGAGTCTTTGCGAAGCCTTCCTTTGTCAACTTCAAAGGCGTTATTGATTCTTCCATTCAAGGGAGAGGAAACATTGCACACATCAAACTGATCCAGATGATATCTCAGAGCGATTCAAAATGGGTGAGTTCTCAATCATTGCTCGGTTATTTATTCCCAACGGCTCTTAGTCTCTGGAAATTGATGAACTCAAGGAACCTATTTCGTTGATTTAAAGCTTTTTCATCTTGGAAATGTCTTGTTAGGATGAGGATATTTCCATATGCTATTCCCTACTAACGAACTAAAAGTTGGAGCCTGATGCTTTGGTTCCATTGAGCTCAAGCCTAGGATTATTCAACTTCATGAATTAGATAAGAAATTCAACCCATTTGAGGTGGGTAACACCACCACATAAATGTGGGTTAGGGTTTATGGTTTAAATTGGATACTCTTGCATCCCTAAATTTTGTATGACATTTCTATGTCTATTGGAATTCCGATTAAAATGGACAAGAAAATGGAAGTGGCTCGATTTGATCACTTCTCCAGGTTCTTGGTAGAAGTTGAACTGGGTTCGACTCTAGTTGAAAAGGTAATGATTTTCACTGATGATGATATTATTGAGTTAAAGATAATTTATGAAAAAAATACCAAAATCCTGTAAGAACTTTAATGTCATAGGTTACGAATCATCTGCATGTAGATGCTTAATTACATGTAGCTTATGATATTTACATGAACATGATGTCATCAACTGTTTTACGAAGAGAAATCCTGCTCGAAAAGCTGATTCTCTTTCTCAGTTGCAAACTGAGGATAATAATGGACCTTGTAAGAATTATGATGGAATTGGCTTTGGTGCTGATAATGTTGAGCAGAAGAAAGATGCGTAGGGAATTGCTCATGAAGATGTGGTTAAGCCAGTGATTGAGGGTGACCGACCACGTGACTCACCTAATCTTGAGTTTATGATGAAGTCTTGGGCTACTATCTTCTCTAAAGAGGTGAATGTCCATAATGATGATTCTTTGTTCAAAGGTAATAGTGCTATCTTGTAGCAATCTCCAATATTTTCGGTCTCTCTGTTACCAGGTGGTGATGATGTTTTAATGGTTGAACAAGCGAATGAAGAAGAAATACAAAAAGAGGTTGATCGTCAGCTTTCACATGAAAGAATGACTTTCTTAGGCAATTGAAAGGGTAAGAAAATTTTAGAATATGACTCTCCAGTCATCTCTAAAATCCGTTCAAAACCCGTTGTGGATGATGAGGGATTTCAGCTTGTTTCCTACAAGAAGGTGAAGTCTCCATTTGTGTCCCCAATGCAATCAAATGCAGGTAACCCTATTATTCTTCAAAATATTAATGCTTCCATGGAGATGTAAGATACTACTCTGGGATCTCCTGATGAGGCAAGGCACCAAGTTCTTTGCTTCGCCTGAAGCATCAGAAGTTGAGGGGATGAAGATTCCATTGGCAAGAAATACCTCTCAAGAAAAATGTGAGGAGCAATAGGAGGATAACTTTGACTCTGAAAGCACTGATGCTGAGACATTACTTGAATAGATTAAATCCCTTCCTCTAAGCAGGGGGGATCGAGAGGTCGGGGACGCAGTCGCGATCGTGACAGAGTTGGATGGCATGAAATCAACGAAGAGGAAAGACATCTAACTGAAAGATTGAAGAAAAAGACAGGCAGTTAGCTTTTTTTTTTCTGAGTTTTTTGCTATGTTTTCTCGTACTCTCTCGGACTCCTATCCCTTTGCTTGTTTTTAATAAAAGAGGCTCAACCTCCATATTTCTCAAAAAAAAAAACTTAAATAGATGATTTATCATATTTTGTGTATTAAAAAATTATAATATTGTTTTTTATACTTTTTGAAAAATGAACGATCATTTAGAAATTGATTATCAATAGGTTATAACTTAATATAAATTCATTTGAAGGTAAAAATAGATATTTTTCAATGAACTATTTTTATGTGTGCAATTTATTTTTATCTTAATAAATTAAATTAATCACTTTTGATGAATAATTTTACAGATTTATGTAAATAATATATTCAATAAAATAAATTAACATTCATCTAATGGTTATTACTAGGCATATAATGAGAACAAAATCATTTTTATGTTTAATGGTACATTTTTTCTAAAAATGGTTTTTACATGTTTTGTGCATGAATATTAGAATTAATTTCTACTAACTTTATAGATTCAATATGATAAAATGTATTCCATATTTTAATTTGAGTGTTACCAAAGCGTTAATAGTTTATGGGTATTTACTAATATATCTAAATTCCTCTCTTCCATAGGTTTTAATTTGAGTGTTACCAAAGCGTTAATAGTTTATGTTACAATCTCACTTTTTATTGGTGTTTTTTATTTCAATTTCCAATGGAGTAATTTTATTATATTTAGTTCCTAAACCCCATATAGTTTCTTATCCTATAGTAATTTTGGGGGTATTCAAATCTTCTTTTTATGTTTACCTTCTTTGGAACTCAAAAGACCAAAATAACATTTTTATAAAAAGCTGAAATTATTTCTCCTTTTTTGGTCGAGAATATTTTTACTTTATATCAATTTCCTTCAAAATCAATTTTTTATAAGTTATTATATAATTTTAAATGATTTATAAAGGTATTTCTCAACTATTATTTGCTTTCTTTACAAACATTTTAAAGGAATATTATTTTCATTTTTCGAACATGCCATTTTTTAATTTCTTTACAAATATGAGAAACGATTGGGTTTTTAACATTTATTTCATGAACATATTTTCCATCCATAATTTCCTATATCTATAAAGAAGGTTATTTTATATGTTTACTTATTTTTTTTCAAATAAAATCTTATTCACATTTTTCTAGATTTTTTATTTTTTAAAATATTACCAAAAGAAAATGACATTTCTTCATGTTTTTCAAATAATATTTCAAATGATTTTATATAAGGGGTTTTCAACTATATCAAAATTCTTTATTAAATTTTATGCTTCACTATGGATACGATATTATTATACCATCCACATTATATCTTTGATGGATTATGGTGATGATGTTTTAAGGAAGTTTTCATGAAACTCGATTATTTTCCATGGGTTAAATAATCTACGATGGAATGATATAGGATCTTATATTATTATCTCATAAATATTAATGGTTTATTATTATGTGATTGATGGGTCCATTATATCTCTCCAATATATTTGTTAATGATATATATCTTTGGATTTTAAAGGGCACTCGCATGGTTAGTCCATGCCCAAGAAGGTACACAGGCAGTTAGTTCAAGCCCAAGAAGGGAAACTAGCGGTTATCCCAAGCCTACTATGTCATGAATGCCTTGATGGGTAACCTTAAACATATGATTTCTTTGCTTATGTTTATGAAATATTTTTATACCACACTTTTATGACTAATTCTTATGTGTAATGGCAAAAAAATTCCCTATATTAGTAAAAGAATTCATGAATCACTATGCATGTTTTATTATGTTTCACTATAGATTCTCTTTGAATGAATTTTACATTTCATAATAGCATTACACATCATGAAATAATGCTAACTATAATAGCTAGGAATATTATAGTGTGACAAAATAAAAAGGAATAATGCACACATTAATGTAAACTTCACATGCTCGAATTCTCCCACGAAGGTCACTACTACATAAAGACTTTTAAAAAAATAAAGAAGCATAAGGAATATGATAGAAATTATAAAGGAAAGTACATAAAATTGTAAGAGAAGTATTGAGTGATGAGGTATGGTAATGGTGGAATATATTTATGCTGTAAAGGGTAATACGATTGTTAGGATCTAATGGTCACTTGGCCATTGTAACGTGACTGTTTAAATAGTAATCCAACCATTAAGAATAGCTGACCAGTGGAATAATAATATAATATTCCAAAAATAATATAATGAGTTTTTATCATAATATAATTAAATTACTATGTTAAATATGATAAAATAAATATTTGACATAATGAAATCATAATTATATTTTTCACAAAAATATATATGCTTTATCTCCATTAAAATTTCTTTTTTTAAATTTAAAAGTTTTAAATAAAATTTCACTTCAATAATTTTTTTCATGAAATAATATGTATAGGTATAGATTTTATAATATAATATTATGAAACCATAGTTAAATTTTTAAGTGTTGGAAATTTGATCGTTTCATAAAAACGGATCTTTAATAAATAAATATTTTATTTAAATATTAAATTTCCAATAATTATAAAATTATTTCGATAAAATGGATTTCATTTTTGGAATCATCACGTCAAAATTTGTTTAGGGTGAATTTCTGGTATTTTTTTAAAAAGTATATTTATAGTGAATAATAATATACAACAAAATATAATATTTTACCTTATAAGTTAAATAGATGATCAATTGCATAAGGGGTGATGTAAGAAAACATTATCTCAATATCACATGTAAAAATTACTATATTTAGTCACAATATTCATAATTAGTTGTAGACTTGAGGAAAAATAATAATCTAATGAATATTATATTAAAAAAAACCCCTCTCCACTCCTTAAAAATAACACCTCTCACCATCCCTTCTCCTCTCACCATTTAAGCCATGAAGCTAACCTAAAGTATAACCATTTATCCCCCAAAACCTCCTTTACACATACTAAGAGTTTTAGTCTTACCAAATGACCATCCCAATGAACCTTAATGGGTAGCCAAGAGGAGACTGCCGAAGGAAGAGGTAAAATTCGTAACTGAGTATCTTTTGACTCAATTCTTCTTCTACCTCCCACACATGAATTCCATCCACCTTGTTATAGTAACATCAATAAAATAAATAAACTTATATGTTATTATTATGGTGGAATATAAATTTTCTACCTTTCTATTAATCAATTTTAAAATGAAAACTTTGTTCATATTATGGTCGATTCACCACCCCCATGAATGCCGAATTTCATTTTTCACCACCACCTTCATGGATGATTTAAATTCAATTACTATGGTTAAAAATAATATTAATAAGTATATATATCTTTTTTAATTATTAAATATATAAATAAATTTTTATGTTTAATAAAACCATGTAAATTCATCATGATCGGAAAACCCACCTAAATGAATTGATCATGTAACAATAAAAACTAAACTCTCAAAATCATGATTATTTATGAATACTTTTAGAAAATCAAAACCTTAATAACTTAAAGAAACTCATTAAATACATTTCCTCATATCTCATATGTTATGGAACCAAACTATATGAACTATCATAATTACCGAAAACTAATACAACCTTGGACACATGAAATGAATGACCTTGAGACGATGAATATAAACTCGATATCTCAATTAAATGACTCTAAAATAACATAAAATCTTAATAATAAATCTAATATAGTTAAAGTATGCACTCAATAAAGTGTTTAATAAATATAATTTTTCCATTAAGTACATTAATTGAAAGTGTAGAATGAATCTAGACCTTAGGTAATAGAACTCTCTACACCATGTTTTTTTTATTTTGGTTATACATTTTTTCTATCTACCTTTATTTATCTCCCTATTTAACAATATGAAATGCTTCTAAATTCTATATATATGCCTCTTATATACATACACTGTTTTAAAGGTTAATTTCTATACCCAATTATCTACCCTTTCTCATGAATTTTTCAAATGAACTCTATATTTTAGACTTATTCTTAATGATTAAAATACAAATGTCTTCAATAATTAATTCATTCTTCTCTTTGGAATCTTTATGGAATATCCTTTGATTATTCTTTGAGGAAAAACTATGTAACCCATAACTTTTCATGGGTATTTCTTATTCTTATGCCTTATGTTTGATTCCCATATATGGCACACATATGCATGTACAAGTTATGATGGGTGAACCTAGATAGTGATCCGATTCATTAGGTAATGTTTATATCTCTTGATATGATATGAATGGAATTAGAGAGTAAACCTAATCTATTATAAGACTCTATCCACCACGTTATGATGTCTCGATAGTGATCCTTGAATCATGCTTATGATGTCATGTATTGTGGTGTTTCCACATTCCTACGATGTCATTTTATTATGATTCCATCTTCATTATGTCATTCTTTCATATGATTATTTATGATCCTTTTCTTTTATGATATCACGTTATTCCATTTGGCTCATATGAAATACTTCATTATCTTGCTTATTCCATTACTAGGCTTTATGTCTCACCCTTTTTGTTTATGTATTCCCTAGTTTATCCTCTGAAGATTCCGAAGCACAAAGGGGTCTAGGTACAAATTATGGAGTTTAAAATAAATATGTTGTATTTTGGATTCATTTTGATGTTTTATGATCCTAATCTTTCAAAGAAACTTGGCCTTTGGATCCTTGGGTTGTGTTTATTGGATATTTATGTTAAAAATTATGTAATAAACGTGTAAGGGACTTGGGTAATTATAGCTTGTGTCTGAGAAATGTCTAGTTATTTTTGTGGTTTAGGATAATAATACATTCGTAAAAACCCTAGGGATAAATCCATGTATAGGAAAACATCCAGAAATTTTGGTAAAGTATAGAGTGAGTGGTTTACAAACAATGAAATCCCTATCTAGATATTGCATTTGGATGTGGCTATGACATAAATATACCTAGGGGTAATAAACCTAAAAGGGATTATTGAGTATTAACTCGACCTGTACCTAGTACACGACAAAGAGTCCTTTCTTCACACATGGTTTGATACTCTAAGGGGATATTCTTCGGTAAATTCATAAGATCTTTACAAACCATTATAAAAGACCTAAATTAATTGTTAGGTTAGAAAACCAAATAGTAAAACTACCATGGGTAACCGAGATTGAAACCAAGAGGCTCATGAGTTAGGATATATATGTCATTTATAAGTTATTACTTCTATGTTCATAGTTTTCCTTTTTTATATGCCTATTATTTTAAGTATTCACATCCCTAACTTTCCTTTATTTTAGTTAATAATAGGAATATGAGGAATCATGCTTACACCTAATGTAATGGGAAATTGAATTATTAAAAAAAGAGATTTCTAACCTAATGAGAGACAGATCTAATAACTTCATGTAATTTCTGGCTTACATGACTCTGTGATGAATAATAACTTGAATCTTGTGGAATTCCATACTTCTCATAATAAATAGGAAGTTTCAGTTGAGTCATTTATCCAATAAATCTCCCTAATTTTAGTGTATCTTCTGATCCCATCATCATGGAACAATTGATTAACTATATTGATAAGTTATTCTCTTTCATCCAATGCTCTTAACAAGAGAAAGTCATACTTTCCATTTATCTCATAGAGGGAGAAGCTATTTAGTAATGGACACTAATCAAGAACATGAAGCTTGAGGAGGAAATTTCATCCATGTAATGGGATGTATTTAGGTAAATATTTTTCAATAAATATCCCCCCAAAACTCTCAATATTAAAATGGAGAGGGAGTTCCTTTGAATTAAGTAAAATGAATATTTGTCGATTGGGTATTATGTGGAAATATTCACAAGGATTGCAAAATACACCTCTAACTTTTTCATTAACACCAAATTTAATTTGGACCTCTTCTTTAGTGGATTTAATTGGAGTCTATGAAAAAATTTAGTGATTTGATACTTGAATGATATAAGAGATTTTCCATCATGCTCTTAAGGTTGAGATGAAGATCAGTGATTCTTAGTGGTCTCAGGGGTTGGAGATAAAAGGAATAAAATGGATTTTAATTTGGGATGATCAAATAATAAATCCCATGGAGGAAATAATACTCAACTTCCCACGTGTCAAACATGTTGGAAGAAGCATTCTAGAAACTATCTCAAGGGAATAGGGAGATTCGTTGAGTATAAAAAAGTGGGACATTAGGCTAATCAATTCCAAAGGGAGATGAATAATTCCACTAATGTGATGGAATAAAAGAAGGATTTGATCACCCCTCATCCTATAGTTTTGTGTTACAACTGTAAGGAATAAAAACATTATGCAACCCAATGCCCTAAGATAATGGTTTTTAGAGACATTCAATGAAAAAAAACTTCAAGACCATGAGAGAAAGAAAGAGATTATTCTATCTCTACTACTAAGGTGGACCCTAATAATTAAGTGGTGACATGTGAACTAGTTATTCATTCAATAATAGTGAAAAAATTATATGATTATAGTTCTATACATTCTATTATATCTTGTATGTTTAGTATAAATATTAAAACACCACCTAAAAACATAGAGGTTGAGTTATCTAAGAAAAGGTGAAATTATTGAATCCCAAGTATAAAATTCTCCCCCATTCAATGTTTTTAGACTAAACATCCAAAAAGATCTTTTTTTATACTTTATTGGAATTTGACGATGTAATGGGAATGGATTGGAAGTCCTTATATAATGTCAACATCAATTGTAGGGAGGGGGAAATCAGACTCCATATCATGAATCATTATCCTATTTTTTACAAGTGTAAATAGGTGGATGAAACTTATTTCGAATATTCTTCTGAATTATGAATATTATTGGATTATGAGCAAGAATATTTTACTCCAGTAATTAAGAAAAAGGAGAGAATCATACTTGAAGAGATGCCCATTGTAATGGACTATATTGACGTAATCCATAAAGAGTCACCTGACCTTTCTTCTATCTGAGAGGTTGAGTTCTCAGTTGAACTTATACCACGATCTATTCTAATATCTATGACTCGTTATAGAATGAACACCATTAAATTGGAATAACCGATGAAGCAGTTACAAGAGAATCTTGACAAGGGTTTTACAGGCTCGAGTGCTTCACCATGAGGCGTGCTAGTCCTCTCTATTAAGAAGAAAGATGAGTCAATGTTCCTCTGAATTAATTATCATGAACTTAAAAAAACCATGATAATAAAAAATATCAAATTCCATATATTGATGACTTGTTAGATCAGTTACACGGGGACCAATACTTCTCTAAGGTGGACCTTCGGTCGGGATATCACCAATTAAAGGTGAAGAAGGAAGATATTCCAAAAAATTCCTATCGAATAAGGTGTGGACACTATGATTTCATAGTAATGTCATTCAAACTCAATAACGTTCTAAAAATCTTCATTGTCTTAATTAATAGATAATTTAGAAATTACCTTGAAATTTTTTTGGTAGTTTTTATAGATGAAATTCTAACATACTATAAAAGTAAGGAGGGGGCATGAGGACCATTTGTTTTAAAAGGAGAATATATATGAAAATTATAGTAAATGTTATTTTTTGATAGATTTAGTATCATTCCTGGGGAATTTTATCACAAGTAAAGGGATATCTATTGATCCTTTGGATAAAAAGGAGATTTAGGAGTGACTGAAACCAATATATGTAATAGATATCCATAGTTTCTTTGGACTATCTAGGTAGTATCAACATTTTTTGAGGAACTTCACATGATTTCCAAACATTTTGACCAAAATAACTCGTAAGGGAATGAATTTTTTCTATACCAACTGATAGGAATAAGTATTCAAGGAACTGAAAAAAGGATTATCACTACCACAACACTTACACTACTCTCAAGTGGCTAACATTTCATGGTATACAACTATGGTTCAAAGAAGGGGTTGGGATATGTATTAATGCACAATGATAAAGTAATTTCCTATGCCATAAGGTAATTGAAATTTGATGACCTTAACTATCCAACACATGATTTGGAGTTGGTGGTAGTGACTTTCAAATTGAATATTTGGTGGCATTATGTATATGGGGAGATGTGTGAAATATATACAGATCATAAGTGCCTCAAATATAAGTTCCCAAAGAATGAGATTAATATGTACCAAAAAACATGGTTAGAGTGGATCAAGGACTATGAATTCTCAGTCTATTACCATTATAGGTGAATAAAGTGGTAGATTCTCTAATTAGAAAGAAACATGAAACCTTATCAATGATGAGAATCGAGAAGGATCCAATCTTCTTTGACTTGAAAATACTGGACATGGAAGTCATAAAGGAAGGAACAATATCTTACCAAACTCAAGTGATTGATCAACCATCCATTCTTGAGAATATAAAAGATGCTCAAAGGGATGATGTATAAATATAAAAGAAGGTGGGAGATAAAAGACAAGGGAAATCCCCAAAAATAAATATTGATAAAGAATGAGTTGTAATATTTGGGTCATGAATATACATGCCATCAAATAATGGGATAAAAAATGAGCTTTTGAATGATGGACATAGCTCAACATTCTCCATCCACCCAGGGAGAAAAAAGGTGTATTGAGATCTCTTAAAGAAATATTAATGGGATAATATAAAGAAGGAGATCACAAAATATACATCAAAGTACCTGGTATTGTCATCTAGTGAAGTTAGAAAAGAAAAATCTCTAGGGGATGATGCAAAAATTACCCATAACTTCATGGAAATAAGAGAACATCACCATGGATTTTTTTAACAGGAAATTCAACTACAATCGAAATGAAAAATTACATATGGGTTTTGGTAGATTTATATACAAAGACTACTCATTTTATTTCCATTAGGTTGGGCTTCTCACTTGATCAACTTGTAAGGATATACATTAGAGAAGTGGTGAGGCTGTATGGAACACCACTATCAATTGTATTTGATCAAGATTCAAGATTCATGTCAAAATTTTAGAAAACTATCCAACATTATCTGAAGATAGAGTTAAAATTAAATACATATTATCACCCTTATACTGTTGGATGATCTGAGCAAACAATATAGAAACAAGAGTATATATTGAGGGTTTTCTCAATAGAATTCAAAGGTGGTTGATATCAATATTTTCCTTAAGTAAACTTCTCATAAAATAATTACTTTCACTTGAGATTTAAAATGGAAACTTATGGATCCCTATATATAAAGAAATGTCAATCTCCAATATATTGGGATAAAGTTAGAGAATGAAAGCAATTAGGACCTAAACTGGTGGAAGAAATGAATAAGAAGGTCAAGGCCTTTCAGTAACATATCATAGTAGTATAAAGATGAAAAAAAGTGTTATGCTGATAACCATCAATGAGACATAGATTTTGAGGTTAGTGATAAATTATTTCTTCATATATCTCCCTGGAAGAGAGTCATGAGGTTTGGGAAGAATGGAAACCAATCCAAGGTATATTAGCCCATTTTGATATTCTTGATCGTATTGAAGCTGTTTCCTATCAACTTTCACTCCCACTAAACATGTCCCGAATACATGACATGTTACTTGTATCTATACCAAGGAAGTACACACTAGATCCCTCACATTTATTAATTCTAGAGGTGGTATATTTAGATAATGATATCTTTTATGAGGAGTATCCATTGTGAATATTGGATCATAGAGGTAAATTTATACTCAATGAGAAAACTTACTTAGGCCTTCGGGTCAGTAAGGCCTTGGGCCACCAGAACTTACTATAGTAGGTACTGTAGCTGCCAAAAATATTCACCTTAGAGCACCGGTTTGGGCTTGGAGTCCTTAAGGCATTCGGGCCACCCAGACCTTTGGGTCAGTAAGACCTTCAGGCCACCTTTAAGGCCTTCGGGCTACCTCAAGGCCTTTGGGCCACATGACCAGTACAGTTGCCCCAGACAGACTCTACAAAAAAGGAGCAGCCCCAGAGGAGGATTTAGAGCAGGTGAACTCACCAGAGCAGAACCAATGTATTTAAAAAATGAGAGAGTATGACTATGCCATTGGGACCAGCCTATGCTTGCACGAGAAGCTTAGCCAGACGACCATGCGAAGGTGGAGAGCTACCATCACGATGCAGATGCTGGGGAGGGGTAGTTCCTTGTAGTTATAGTCTAGTTGAATTCCCTAAGACCTTTGTGTCATGTAATGCCTCTTAAGCCTACGAGCCATGTAATCTCTAAGCCTACGGGCCTTGTAAGGGTTCCCCCTCATCCCTTGAAAGAGGGGTTATCAGAAATCAATAAAAATGAAGGCCTTCAGGCCTTTCAGGCTTACTTAGTTAAAGTACTTTGGTGAAATCACAAATATAAAATAATTCTTGATTCACTATGGCTATATTATTATATTTTAAAATAGATGCAAATAGAAATAATTTTAAATTTCATAGGAACATTTTAGATCATGAAATAATGTTGACTATAATAGCTTGGAATAGTATAGGGAGATAAATGAAAATGAATAATACATGCACTAATGTAAACTCCACAGGCTCGAATTTTCCCATAAAGATCACTCTATCTATAAAGGCTGTAAAAAGAAAGAGAAGCATCAAGAATATGATAGAAATTATTAAGGGAAATATAGAACCTTGTATGTGAAGTAGTAAATGACGAGGTATACGAATGGTGGAGTGTATATATGGTGTAAAAGGAAATATGATTGTTAGTATCCGATCCTTACCTAATCGTTTCAATGTGACCATTATATGACCATATGAATAGTAATATGAATATTAGGAATAGTAAAATGACAAGTGGAATAGTAAAATAATATTTTTAAATAGTATAAATAATTTTTATAATAATATAAATAAATAAAAGTATTCAATATGATAAAATAAATGTTTGACATAATGAAATCATAATTATTTTTTTTTGTAAAAATATATATGATTTATCTTCATTAAAATAAATTTTATGATAAATTTAAATTTTTTAAATAAAATTACACTTAAATAAAATGAGTTTATAAAATAATATATATTTGTATAAATATTTTAATATAATTTTGTGAAACCATAAGTAATTTTTATAAGTCTTATAAATTTTACCGTTTCATAAAAACTATTTTAATAATAAGAATTTTATTTAAATATAAAATTTCTCTTATTTAGAAAATTATTTTCATAAAATTAATGTCATTTTTGGAATCAACATGTAAAAATTAACATAGGTTGAATTTTTTGTATTTTTATAAAAATACTTAATTTTTGGCGAATAGTAATATACAAAAAATATGGTATTTTACATTATCAGTTTAATATATGATTAATTACATAAGGGGCGATGTAAGAAAACATTATCTCAGACTTATATTAATGAATTAATATACTTATACATAAGATTCATCAGTATTGATATTATTGAGAAAAAATAACAAATTAATGAATATTATATTCATAACACCCCTCCCTCCCCTATAAATAACACTCCTCAACATCCCTTCTCCTAACACCTTTTATGACTTGGATCTAGCCCAAAATCTAACCATTTATCTCAAAAAACATCCTCCCCATGTCTAAATAGTTTTGGTTTTACCAAAAGACCATCCCAAGGAGCCTTAAATGGTATCCAAGAGGAGAATCCCAAAGGAAGAGGTAAAATTCTCAACCGAGTTACTTTCAATTCTTTTCTTATTTGAACTCCCACATATGAATCCCATCCACCTTAACATAGTAACATCAGTATCATAAATATATTTACATGTTATTATTATTTTATAATATTTATTTTCTACCCCTCAATTGATTCTAAAATGAAAACATTGTTCATATTATGGTCGGTTCACCGCCCCCATGAATGAAGAATTTTATTTTCCACCACCATATTCATGGATGGTTTAAATTCAATTAATAATGTTAAAATTGATATTAATAAGTATGTATTTTTCTTATTTTATAATGGTTAAATACTTCTAAAGTTAAATAAAACCAAATAAATTCACTATGTTCGGAAAACCCGCCTAAATGAACTAACCATATTATAGTAAAACCTATACTCATAAAATCATGCTTATTTATGAATAATTTTGGATACTAAGAACCTTATGAACTTCTGGAAACTCATTAAATCTATGTCAAAATATCTCTATCCTTATGGAACTAAAACATACGAACCCTCATAATTACCTAAAATTAAAACAACAGTGGACACATTACACAAACAACCTTGGGATAATGAATGTAGACTCAGTATTAAAATTAAATAACTCTAAAATTACTTAAAATATTAATAATTAATAAAATATAGTTGAATTATACTATCAATAAAGTGTTTAATAAATCCAATTTTACTATTTGGGATGTTATGTGAAAGTCCAAAATGAATCCAGACATGAGGTAAGGGAACTCTAAGAACCAACCTCTTTTCTTTAGGGTTTTTCATTTTTTCTCTCTACCTCACTTTCCCTATCTATTTAATGTTATGTAACAATTATAATATATATATATATATATATATTACATATTTACCTATATTATTCTCTCTTTCTTTACTAGGGTTATACATGCCTTTTGTTCATTAATTAATACCATCTTTAAAATAAAACCGATCAATGTGAACTTTTCTATCCCTTAATCCTTCCATGTAACACACTTTAAAAGGTTTTTACCCATTCATAATTTTATAAGATGATCAATTGTTAGGGCCAATAGGGGCCTATATACCCTGAGAGGGGGGGGGGGTGAATCAGGGTATGGATATTCTTTTTCAAAGTTCTTCCTACCCCACTGGATCTTGACCTCTTTATTACAAGGGTCACTTTGTTTGCTCTTGTGTGTAAACTATGATCACGTATTTACTTATTTATCTAATGGTGATGCTTTGAATGCAATGCATGGAAGAAAACAGGAAGACACGAAGATTTTTACTTGGTTCACCCTCACTGGGCTACGTCCAAGGAGCATACGCCGACAAGTTGCCGGACGTACCAAATTCCACTAATCTTCACTAGCTATGGATACAAAGTTCGGGCTAGATCACTTCTATGCCCAGGCACACTGCCTTTACAAGTTTAGGGTCAGCTCACTGCTTTCCCAAGGGTCACTCCCTGTTTCTCTCTCTCTGGCTCACTGCCGGTGGAGAGGATCACCTTCTTCCTCTTCCTAAGATCACTGCTCTTGGAAGGAATCCACTCACAGTTTATAGACCTGTAGGTCTCTTCATTTTCATGAAAGAATGCATCTTCTCTTGTATGTAGATGCTCTATTGAAGTTTAACTTTCACCCGTTGATGAATATCTCTTTGCACCGAAGGTATCAGGCAAACTTCCAGCTTCCACGCAGCCCGAAAAACACTGCTGGAACAAACCTTACTTGGCGCGCAAGTCAACCTCGGCGCGCAAGTATCGGCGCGCAAGTCACTATGGGCGCACAAGTCTTCCTCAGACACTTGCGCGACTCAACCTTCCTCAACTCCAAACTTGCGCAACTCTCTTCCTTTTACGCCCAAACAAATATTGGCGCCCAACTGCCAACTGGCGTGCAACTTCTAATGCCGGCACACAACTTCAACCTCTGGCGCGCAAGTCCCTCCTGCGCGACCACACACACCACTTGTGCGACCACCACACCTGCGCGACGGGAGCTCTGAGTTGAACTCCGGTGAAAAATGAGGAGGGGTGGTCCAGTATTTATTGGCAATCTGACCACTCTGCGCGACGGCGCGCAAGTCACCTGTGCGACCCAATCTCGGCGCGCAAGTCTTCTCTCCTTTTAGACACTTGCGCGACCAACTCCCAAACTTGCGCGAACCTATTTCCTTAGCCATATTTTGATCTTCTGATCTTAAAAAACATATGGCACGCAAGTTTTCTATACTCCAAGTCCACGACGCGCAAGTCCCTTTGCCAAAAACACTTTTCTTCATTTGCCGATTTTCAGGCCCAAAAATTTGGCAAACACTGGAAAACGGCGCCACCTTGTATCTGTTCTTTTGTACCGCCTCCAGATCATCCATTCCTTTTATCGACGTTCTTGAATCAAACATGGATCGTTGACCTCAGCTCTTAAACTCGACATTCCACCATGAAATCCTCTTAGTCAACAATCACAACTCAGATGTCCACTTTGTCAACAAACACAAGCACCTCAAAAATGCTTCAATGATACCTTGAGGGATCTTTGCCCAACAATCTCCCCCTTTGGGTTTGTTGACAAGTCTTCCAAACAAAGATACGTCATTGATTCTTCAGCCTCCATTCGCCTCATTGCGATTCTGATAGCGACCAAGGATTTACTCAACACATACTCTAAGCCCACATGAGCAATGCTCGGCGTGAGAAACAAGAGTAAATGAAAAGTTCATCAATGAATCACTTTATCTCTGACATCCACTGTTGACACAAAACACTGTCCAACACCACTCTTCTGCTTTTATCACGATCCTCAGCTGTCGTGATATCTATTCTTTGATCGATCACTTCTAGCATCGTCAGATTTAATACGCTCCCCCTTTCTGCTCACAGCTTCAACACCTCTTTAGCCATATTTCCTGTGTTGTCCAAGCTAAGCTCTGGCTAAGCACGTTCAACGAGCTTCAACTCCCCCTATCTGGCTGCTCCACCTGTCAGCTTCTCCCCATATCATTCATGATTTATCAAATCTCCACATTATCTCCCCCCTTGAACAATCACTATTTTCTCCCCCTTTGTCAACGAACCCAAAGGCAGTCCTTTGCAGACTGTAACAGAGTAGAGAAAAACACATCATACCTCGGGGAGAGGGGGGGGGGGGGTCCCACATCCACACTCTTTCAAGTGCGGGGAGTTGACTGAACTCCCAGAGCCAGTCGATGTCTCTCAAACACTTCCTTGGGTAAGACCTTTGTCATAATGTCTGCAACTTGTAGTTCTGTAGGCACGTACTCCAACTTCATGATTACCTGATCAACTTTCTCCTTGATAAAATGATACTTTATCTCAATGTGATTTGTCCGTAAATGATGGACGGGATTTTTGCTAAGATTTATAGCACTTGAGTTATCACACTGGATTCCAATCGGAGACTTCACTTCAACTCCCATATCTTCAAGCTGCTGCTTCATCGACAATAATTGTGTGCATGCTTGAATGGCCACAATATACTCAGCTTTTGCGGTGCTCAATGAAATGAAATCTTGCTTCTTGCTAATCCAAGAAATACACAATCCACCATGATAGCTTTCACCACTTGACGTTGATTTTCTATCATCTGCTGAACCGGCCCAGTCTGCATCAGTATATCCCAATAACTCTGTATCAGATTTGTCAGTATATGTCAGGCTGAAATCCACTGCGCCCTATATATACCAATGTATTCTTTTCACTACAAGCATGTGGCTTTCCTTGGGATTGCTCTGATATCTTGCTGCTTGGCATGTGGCGAAAACAATGTCAGGCCATTTCGCAGTTAAGTACAATAAGCTTCCAATGATTTGCCTATATTCTGTGATATTAACTTCCCTGCCACTATCATCTTTTGATGATTTCATCCGGGTAGAAACTGGAGTCTTCATTTGGCTTCTCAACACATTTGTCAGGAAATTGTTCCCTAACTCATTCTTCAGTGGCTTCATTTCTATCCACTACTTCTCGCAGCTTCTTGGTATCCTGAAAACAGTCAGCTGATACCACAATGTTAGATCAAAATAAATAAGCATGAAATGCTTGATCACTGCTGCTTCTCCCATAGTATGTCTTCTCTCGATAGACAACACTTGAGCTGGGTCATCCAATTATTTCCTTGATGGATCTGGTATCTGATTTTGTTGTTGAATGCTCCCCCTATGTTATGCAACACTTCTTGGGGTTAGACCCACTGTTTATACCCATAAACGTCATCATTGAGCCAATCTAGCACTCATCATTGAGCCATTAACCAAATCTCTAAGCCTACTGAGTTGGAACTCGGTGTAGGAAATAAGAGATAAAGCTAATAACACAATCACTTCTAATTGTGCTCAGTTTCTCCCTTTCATTTTCAATTCTGCTACCTGATTTGAATCAATTGGAATTCTAGAGCAAATCACTTCGACACTTCGCATCCTTAGATGCCACTTCCCCTTGGATCGTATCTCCCTAGAACCTGAAACACATGAATCATCAGTTAATAGCATTTATATACATAGGGAGAGGAGGGTTTCCTTCTAGACTCCTCAAGATGAGGATTGTGGTTGATCCTGATGGGTCAACCCATTGATTATTTCTTGGAGGGAATCACACTATTTTCTTGATTCCTCCAGCTGCCTAGCCAACTTCAACTGTTCTGGCCATATGACTAGGCATTCATTTCCTACATTTTGAGCCTTTTTCTGATATGTAGATTTGGTAGGCTCGGCCTTCCTCACCGCCTGGGGTATAAACCCACTAGTACACATTTCCTTCTTTGAGGTTCTATCAAAATTCCATTTTCCTTGATTATTTCTCTGAGTAGGAACCTCTCTGTTTGGCATCTTCCCTTTCTTCTTCTCCCATCGTAGGGGTCTTCCTCTTTCCTTCACTTCTCACTGAGAAACACGACATGCGAATTTTTCAATATGTTCTTTGTTCATCTTTCTTTTATCAGATGTCTGAGTCACCACCCTATTTTTCATTGGTGGTGGGTCCTCCACTGAACGTCCATTCTTCTTACTCACAGCTATAGCATTTCCTCCCTTTTTCTTCCAGATTTGTTCATGTTCTTTCTTAGGGGGAAATTGTGAGTGTGACAGAGGAGGTGACTGATAAACCTTTCGTTCAGCTCCATGTGATTCCCCTGAGGCTCTAAACCTGTTCTCCAACTTTCCACTTTGTCTCCCAGTGTACGATTTCTCATTATACACCACTGGTGTCGTGAATCTCCTTTCATGTTCCTTTCCCTTTCCTTATTTCTTCTTGTAGCAGTGTCTTTCCAAATGCCCATAATCAGAACATATAAAACATTTCCCATTAAAGGCATACCTCATTTCATCACTTCTCTGTCGAGATGTTGATGCACCTTGAGATCCTCTTCTGATATTGGGCTCCTGTGCTTCCTGACACATACTCATTGTGTGTCCCTTCCTTCCACAGAAATAGCATCTGATGAATGTTTTCCTCGGATAGACTCTCCTCTCTGATTTCTCATGACGCTTCTTCTTCTCAGATCTAGTAATGTTTCTATTTTCACAGCCTGAGATGTATTCTTGTGCCTCTAGACAGAATCTTGACGTGTGGCCCTGAATCCCGCAGAAATAGCACATGTCATCACTTATTCTTGTAGCTATCCTCTTAGGCCTATCTCCCGCACCAACATGATTTTCTCCATTTCTGGAGTTGTTCACGGATCTCTTCTTATCATGCATGGGAGGTGATTCATCAAATCCAATACCAGCTTTTCCAAAACTTGCTGGTCTTTGAGCTGAGAAAATATTCTGTTGTTTCTCTTCCGAAACAACATATCTGATCTTCATTTTATCATCACTTGTCGAAGGATGATCAAATAGTAAATGCAAGGCATCCTTCATTTTAGGCTTTCCTCTATCATTGGAACTCTCTAATTCCTTATTAACTGATTCTATCTCTTCTTCCAACTTTTGAATCTCTGTATCCCTTGATTCAAGTTGGACATCAAGTTCTCTCTTGAGAAGCTTCCCTCTTCTCATCTCATCTTCCAATTCACGTGTCAACATTTCCACCATTGCACTTTGTTTCACTACTTTCAATTTTTCCTCAGAATCAGATTTAGAGACAGATTCATTCTCTTGTTGTAGGCTTCGATTCTTCTGAACTTCTTCAGAAAATTGTGCTACTAGATCATCATTTCTAGCTTTCAGATTCTGAACATTATCTGACTTTTGATTCTCTTCATAATCATCAGCCTTTTGTTTTCCTTTCATTTTAGCCATCTTTTGTAGTTCTTCGACATGAGAGTCATTCTTCTCTGTTAGGTCAGTAACTATATCAATAAGCCTTTGATTTAAGCCTTTTAGCTTGTTGACCTCAATCTCCAATGCCTTGATCTGGATATCTTTAGATTTGGATTCTTTAGTGTTTCCAACGTCACTTGGAATATTAGGTTCTTCGATGCTCTTGAATTGATCTTTCACTTTTCTATTCAAGCCATCGATCTCCCTTTTTTGTTCTTCAATCTTAAGCTTATACTCACTAACTGATTCTGAGTTCTCTGGTGTTGATAACTTGAGTTTCTCAATTTTATTTATCAACTCAGACTTCTCTTCTTCCTGCTGCTGCATATAGAGTTTGGCATCATGAACAACTTTGTTAACATTCTTGGTTTTGGCTCTCCAAACATCTATCTCTTCAAGAGGAGCCTCTAACTCAGCTCGCATATCTATTCTTCCTTCAATTTCTTCTTCTGTTTCAGTATCACTCTGATTCTCATGTACTTTACTCATTCCGACATTATGATTGAGTGAATCAATCTTTTCCCTTTCTGATTCATCCAAGCCTTCCTTCAGCAAGCTGTTTGATTCCTTTAGTTGAATCACACATTTTCCATATACACTTCCACACTGAGGAGTACCACCAGACTTCTGCTTCTTCTTGGATGTTTTTCCCTTTTCCATGGAAGATTGAGATAAGAGCAGACTGATTCTTTATCCACACAGATCGACTACACCAAGTTGGAGCAAACAAATCTGATAACAACAACCTTCCCTCTGATACCAATTGTTAGGGCCAATAGGGGCCTATATACCCTGAGAGGGGGGGTGAATCAGGGTATGGATATTCTTTTTCAAAGTTCTTCCTAACCCACTGGATCTTGACCTCTTTATTACAAGGGTCACTTTGTTTGCTCTTGTGTGTAAACTATGATCATGTCTTTACTTATTTATCTAATGGTGATGCTTTTAATGCAATGCAGGGAAGCAAATAGGAAGACACGGAGATTTTTACTTGGTTCACCCTCACTGGGCTACGTCCAAGGAGCATACGCCGACAAGTTGCCGGACGTACCAAATTCCACTAATCTTCACTAGCCGTGGATACAAAGTTCGGGCTAGATCACTTCTATGACCAGGCTCACTGCCTTTACAAGTTTAGGGTCAGCTCACTGCTTTCCCAAGGGTCACTCCCTGTTTCTCTCTCTCTGGATCACTGCCGGTGGAGAGGATCACCTTCTTCCTCTTCCTAAGCTCACTTCTCTTGGAAGTAATCCACTCACAGTTTATAGACCTCTAGGTCTCTTCATTTTCATGAAAGAATGCATCTTCTCTTGTATGTAGATGCTCTGTTGAAGTTTAACTTTCACCCGTTGATGAATATCTCTTTGCACCGAAGGTATCGGGCAAACTTCCATCTTCCACGCAGCCCGAAAAACACTGCTGGAACAAACCTTACTTGGCGCGCAAGTCAACCTCGGCGCGCAAGTATCGGCGCACAAGTCACTACGGTCGCGCAAGTCTTCCTCAGACACTTGCGTGACTCAACCTTCCTCAACTCCAAACTTGCGCAACTCTCTTCCTTTTACGCCCAAACAAATATTGGCGCCCAACTGCCAACTGGCGCGCAACTTCTAATGCCGGCGCATAACTTCAACCTCTGGCGCGCAAGTCCCTCCTGCGCGACCACACACACCACTTGCGCGACCACCACACCTGCGCGACGGGAGCTCTGAGTTGAACTCCGGTGAAAAATGAGGAGGGGTGGTCCAGTATTTATAGGCAATTTGACCACCCTGCGCGACGGCGCGCAAGTCACCTGCGCGACCCAATCTCGGCGCGCAAGTCTTCTCTCCTTTTAGACACTTGCGCGACCAACTCCCAAACTTGCGCGAACCTATTTCCTTAGCCATATTTTGATCTTCTGATCTTGAAAAACATATGGCGCGCAAGTTTCCTATACTCCAAGTCCACGGCGCGCAAGTCCCTTTGCCAAAAACACTTTTCTTCATTTGCCGATTTTCAGGCCCAAAAATTTGGCAAACACTGGAAAACGGCACCACCTTGTATCTGTTCTTTTGTACCGCCTCCAGATTATCCATTCCTTTTATCGACGTTCTTGAATCAAACATGGATCGTTGACCTCAGCTCTTAAACTCGACATTCCACCATGAAATCCTCTTATTCAACAATCACAACTCAGATGTCCACTTTGTCAACAAACACAAGCACCTCAAAAATGCTTCAATGATACCTTGAGGGATTTTTGCCCAACATAAATAATTTATTATTAACCATTTTTGTTTACATTTGTTTTCAGATAAAATTATGTATTCTTTCCTTCTTTATAAGTCTTTTACCGATTCCTTAAAAAAATGTTTTGAAGGTTCGTTTATATACCCAATTTTCTACCATTTTTCATGAAATTTTCAAATGAACTCCATATTTTAGATTTAAAATTATTTATTCAAATATAAATGTCTAAAATATTTAATTACTTGTTAAATTTGGAATCTTTATGAAATATATTTTGATTATTCTTTAAGGTAAGACTATGCAACCCATTACATTCCATGTGTATTTCTTATGCATATTCCTTATGTTTTATTCAATTATGTGGAACAAATATGCATGTACACTTTATGATGGGTGCACTTATATTGAATTTAAATTCATTGGGTAAATATTATATCTATTGAAATGATATGAATGAGATCAGGGAGTAAACCTAACCCATTACGGGACTCTTCCCATCATGTTATAATGTCACAACTATGAGCATGGACATAATATTATGATGTCATGTACATTACTATGATGCCATGATATTAGGATTCCATATAATTTATGTCATGATTCCATATGATTATTCATGATCCCTATCTTTTATGATACCATGTTATGTTTTTCGACTCATGTTATTATTTGTTATCATTCTTATTCCCTTGCTGAGCTTTATAGCTTACTTGTTTTGTTTATGTATTTCCCAGGTTATCCTTTGTAGTTTTAGAAGATAAAAGGTATCTAGGAGTAAATTATTGTGTTTAGAATAATTTTTTTTAGATTCATGTTGATGTTTTATGATCCCGATCTCCCAAAGAAACTAGGCCTATGAATCCTTGGGCTGTGTTTATTAGATATTTATGTTAAAAATTCTTAAATAATACATTTATGAAGCTTGGGTCATTATATTATGCTTATGTTTTTATGGGTAATTATTTTTTGTTGTTCTGAACTTTTATGACTCATATTTTATGTTATGGTGATGATTTATTCCATAAATCATGATTTGAGATTTATGAATTTAATTATTACCTTTAAGTACCTTGATTATGTTGTCATACCCTTATAATCATATTTTTATCACTTATGATCTTTGATTGATATCTCCCACGTTTACCTTACTAAGAATCTTATCTCACCCCTTCTTATGTTTCAGTTTCCAAGGTTTTGAAGAAGGGTATTATGTATGATAAGTCTATAAGGGTACCTCGTGTGAAGAAAGTTTGTGGAAAATGTTGAAGAATTTTCATCAGTAAGTTGATTATATATTAAGTCTCAAAATACACTAAACATTTACAGTTATAGGGTTTGTATTATTTTAAGATGTATTGAATATTCATATAAAATTATGTAATATTTATATAAGTGATTCTCAGTTTTCCTAAAAAGAACCCTAAAATTACACCACCGTGTATGCTGCACAAATAATCTAAACCAATATACGCAAGGAAAAAAAGGGTGATATATCTTTTTCCTACATCAATGGACCTATTAAGAATAATATGATTTTTTTGGGATGAATGGTGGACACTACAAGATTTTTTTTATTTTAATTTTACCAATAACTTTTTCCTAAGCTATGAAAGGAGTGTGTCTTAGTGGGTGGGTACTTAGTTTTTCTTATATTGGTCTTTACGAGTTTTCAAATTGATAAGATTTATAAATTTTACCTTTTCAAATTATAAAAAAATTTCTTAGACTATTCCAGTTGAAGGCCTAGTGAGAAGTGACTCGACTTTTTCCAAGGATTCACTTTGTGGGGTTTCAACATGGCGAGTGCTATGTATCTATAGTAAATGAATAGACTAAGGAAATTTATGAATATATTAAGAAAAATTTATTTGTAAAAGTTGTTGGTAAAATTAGACATGATTTATGAATATCCTAAGAAAAATATTAGGTGATAAGAAAATTTATGAATAACCTAAGAAAAAATTGGGTGATAGGATAAGAATTTCTGGCCTCCCTAAACATTTACTATTTAGGGTTTGGATTTTTTTCTAACACTCAAAAATTTCTATCCCATCACCCAATATGTTTTTCACTGAGATAGTTACTCTATGGAATGCCCAGGGTATCACCTATGCTTCAACTTTCAAGCCTATATGGAGGCGTAAATGTAATGCCCCAATATTTTACTACATATCTTTCTTTTAAATAAATCTGATGTGTTTGATATCCTGATTCAAATTAAACACCAAACTAAAAATATCTGTGACATATTAGATGAATATTACTAAGAAAATTAAAATAATAATAAAACTATATATAAATAATATGATGCTACTCACCTAAAAATGCGCACATTTAGAGAATAAATAATTAATATAATTTAATATTTAAAAAGGTTATTCTTTCTCAAATAACTATTTTTTTGAAGTGTTGTATATTTTATCATAATAAACTAAATTGAAAACTTATAAAATATTAATATATATGAAATAATAAATTAACATTATTTAAATTAGAAATTGATATGATATAATATTAAGAACACTTAAAAAATTTATTTTTTAATAAAAAAAGTTTTTATTTATACTTTATATTTTCATTTAAAAATAAATTTTTAAATTTTTAAATTTGAATTTTATAAAATTAAAGTCATTTTTTAATTCCAAAATTCAAAATTATCTTATGAAAAAATATTTAGATTTTTCAAAAAATATGCAATTTTGGGGTGAATAATGAAAAATACTAATTTTTCAAATTCTATCTCTTTCATAAAACTTTCATAATAAAATAATTACATGGAAGTTTATTAATTTTTTTTAATATAAAAATATTTATTTATAAATTTAAATAAATCATTTAATAACTCAATGTTGAATTTATAGAATCCATGTTTAACATTTTTAAAACTTAGGTAATATTTACTTTAATAAAAACTATTTATGGTCTATTCCTTTTAATTAAATATAAATAACGTGGAAATATATTTTGGATTACTTTTAAACCCAAATAACTCTTATTTTTTTTAATAATAAACCAATTAAAATCTTATAAATCAATAGTATTGATAAATTTTTAATCATAATTTTTAAGTATAAACACACACTTTTTCTAAAAATATTTTTTATGCGTTATGTTCCCTAACTTTAAATTTAGTTTTTATAAACCTTATAAATTTTATTTGAAAAAATGGATATCATTTTTTGAATAATTATTTAGATTTTTTAATAAGGACCAATTTTTTGGGCATTAAATGTAATTTTCTTTGATAAAAATTATTTACCGTGATAAAAATAAAAAACAATAAAAGCAAAAAATATAAGATTAAAAGGCTTAAAAAATGTTTAAAACATTTTTGAATATGAATTTTTGAGGATTTATAAACCTTAAACCTTCCCCCAATTATCTTCCATAATTGGATCCTCTTGACATTTAAATAGTGACTTTAGCTTTTTATATTATTATAAAAATTCCACTTTTCTCCCTTATAATAGGAGCCATCATCACCCCACTTCTTCTCACACCCCAAGAAAATAAAATTCAACCATAATATACCCAAATAACTCATAAAATACTCCTATATAATTCCTATAGGTTCTGGTATTCTCAATAGATCACTCCTTGAAGCCGTAATCCAATTTGCAAAAGAGATCTTCCATGGAATAAGGAAAAATATTCAATTACTCCTTTTTCATTACTCTTAACTTTATTTCTTCTTCTACCTTCTAAAAATATAATCTAATAAGATTGAAATAATTATATTAGTATCATAATTATACTGAAATTTTATTATGTTTATGGAATTACCATTTTCTTCCTTACTCCCAACCTTTCAAAAAACGAAAATGTTGCTTGTGTTATATGTGGACTAACTCCTCTAAAAGTGACATGTTCTATTTTTCATAACCACCATACATTAATGGTTAAAATATTTTATTTAATTAATAAAAGTTATATTTAAAAAATCATTAATATTTTTAAAATAAAAACCGAGTCCTACATTCTGTATGTTCTATGGAAAATGGGAAAGACACCCGTGTGTACATGCGGACAACCACCTTCACGGAGCATCATATATATTTTTTCATATAGAATTTTATTCATGATTAAAATATCTTAAAATATGATTAAAAAACTAAAAAACATTAAAATAATATCATCATCCTTCTTTTATTCCAAACTAATCACTTTCATAACCATACTCACCCATCACTTATAACATGTTTTTGTTTGGGTCAGTTTAACCATCTATGTGAAAAATGCTATATATTTATATCGTGGATCAATATGGAAAATTAAATTCTGAAATTATTAAAAATAAATGATCAAATAATAATATTATTATTTTTATTAAAATTTTTATTAATATTTAACTCATGAATAACATACCAACTTTTTTGTACAAAAAAATATCGAAATAAAATTGTCGTTGATTCTGCCTTCATGAATCATGAATAAAATTATAATGGAATGAAATTATAGATTTATAAATAATTATAAATCATTTATTAAATACCTCATATAATCTAGTAATGATTAACTTGGTATTAATGAATGGAAAATAACCCCTGAATGCCTGAAAGGCCTTTATTTTAATTTTATTATGGATAATCTTCCTTTTAATGAAGGGGAACTTGTACATGACCCATAGGCCCAAGGAACAAGGCCCAACTAACCCGCAATACATGGCCCAAAGGCCTAGAGGCATACCATTCCCAATATATGACCTGTAGGCCCAACCCACCTGAACTGCCCCTCCCCAGCTTTTGCGTCATTGATCACCTAACTCCCCACCTGACATTGCTGATCGACTAGCATTGCCCCGTACAAAGCTTCATGGTGCTTGGTCTCGATGGAGGTTTCCATACCCTCTCATTCTTCCAATCCGGTTAGCTGTGCTTCTGGTGGATGCTACTCTTGTTGCTCTAATCCTCTTCCGCGGCCTGTTCTATGTGATCGACTAAACATGAATAAAAGGTAAGAGTTTCATCTCAAGTTTCCATTATCTAAGACAAGTTTGGTATAATTCACCTATTATTATTTATATGGTGGATATGATGCCTCATTTAAGTATTTTTTTATTATCATATCTTTATTCATGGGATTTTAAGTTTCATTTTATATATTTTCTATCAATAGATTCTGAATAAAATGTTAGAAAAGTCTTAAGGGTGTTTCATCTCAATTTCCTTTCTTTACAACGTTTTGTTTTATGAATCTAAATTCATTTAAATGTATTGTATAATACCAATTAGTTATAAAATATCATCAATTATTATTTATTCATAGAAATTGAAATTAAATTTAAAGCTCCATCTTTTAAATATTTTCAATTAAAATCTTTTTTAAGTTGTAGGGGGGTCTTCTTAACTCGATTCGTTCTCTTGAGACATAACAATTCTTATTTGAATATGATTTTAGAAGTTAGTTTTATTCTATTATATGATGATAATATTCCTTTCAACCTTATTTTTTTGGGGATTTACATTTATTTATTTATTTTTACATAAAATTTGATGATGTTAGGAATAATTCCCATTCTCTCCAAATGAGCTCCTTTTCTTCCATGTCCATATTCATTATTCTCACTAATGTTATCCTTTATTATTTTGAAATCCAAAATATTTTTTATTTATAATCATATTAAAATTTCAATTTACCTCTTTTCAAATGGAATATTATTCACCCTTTTTATATTGTGGATTTCAATAAAGGTATTTAAAAAAATATTAAAAATGGTTTTCCTTTACTGATTATACATTCTAGCTTCCACACCAAATTTTTTTTTATTTTTTTTTATGTTTTTAAAGGCTCAATTAATAAATATTCTTTTTAATAGTAAATGTTTTAAAAAAATCAATTTATTTTTCATAAAATGATTTTGGATAGTGACCCATAGCTTATTCTCTTTATGAAAATGATAAGAAATGTATTGAAAAGACACCATTGTGTTTCAATTCCATTTTCCTATTTAACTCCAATTAACCTAAATCAAATGGAGTTATGTTATAAAAAACACCTTATAAATTATTTTATGAAATAATAATTTTAGGTTTATTGAATTTTTTGTATCAAGTGATCTAAGTATTAACATCATTTTAAGTGGCACTATTTTAAAATTTTATAAAATTCATTTTTTCATGGGTTACTTATGATATGATGAATTATTGGTTTCAAGTAAAACAAATATATATGTATATATATGTGGATGGTTTATTAATGTGGACTTATATAACCCTCAAATTCATTAGTTATAACTTTTTATCTCATGATATATGTATATAAAGGTGCAATTTATTTTTCATACCAAGCAAGGGTGTGAGTAGTGACTCATGAAGGTGATGTGACCTGTACTTATGTTGGTTCCAAAGTTCTTTGTTTTGAAATAATTAAAGGTAATTTTACATTTACATTCCATATAACTTTGATTATGCTCCATGGGCCATGCTTATTATCTCATGGTTTCATACTCTTTTTAGGGTATATTTTTGTTCATTTGAAATTACGTATCCTTTTATCATGAATTATAGATTTTTTTGTTCCATATTATTTTGAATACAATATTTGTCCACTGATCAAGTTTTTTCATATTCTTTTGATCAAACACTTTATCAAATGTTGATGAGTTTTTACCTTATGAAGTATTTGAGATCACCCCTTTCTTATGTTTCCATTCCCTAGGTTATGAAGATGAGTATAACTTTTGAGAAGTCCTCAGGGGATTCTAGTATAGATAAATTATGTAAAAATGTTCACTAGTATTTTCAAATAATATGTTTATGTAGATAGTCCTTAAAGACACTAAATATTTAGTTCTTGGGATTGGGAAATTATTTGTGACATGTAATGTTTAACTTAATAAAATGATGTAAAATAAAGATACGTTTATCTTGGGTTATCTCACTTGGTATCAAATCCTATCATAAAAGTGTGTGTTTTTAACATCTGATCTAGGAGTGCGGGTCTGGGACACCTCTGTTAGTATTAGAGTAAGGTTTCATTATTTTTGAGATTATTTGGTTATTTATTGGAATTAGTATGAAAAAAATTTAGTGAAAATACTAGGTATGAGTATAAGTATAGGGTAACATCCAAAAATTTTGGAAAAGTTTTGAGTATATGGTTTTCTTAGAAATTTTATCCCTATATGGATACTCAAAATTTGTTTTGGATATGGCATAGAAGCACCTAGGGGTAATCACCCTGAAAAAGTATGATTGAGTATCAACTTGATCTTTACTCAGCGCATGATGAGTGAAACAAAGACTGAACACCTAGTTAGACACTCCCAGGGGATATTCTTTGGTGATTCACATACTCTTTATGAAAACTTTTAAAATATATAAATGGAATTTGAGGATGTTACATATAACTAGTTAGGTTAGAAATCATAATAAGAAAATGACCATTGAAAAACCTAGGCTAAAATAAAGGGTTAATAAGTCAATCCAATTATATCATAGTTTAATTTAAAGTATCATAGGTTGAAATAAATGTGTAATTAGATAAGACACCTTATGATTGAATTTTCATATTCATATGACCATTTAATATGATTTTATTGGATATTATCACAACCATTTTTTAGTATTTGGTTAGAAACAATATCATGAAAATGAATCTATGAAAGGTATGACCCTAGAAACTTCTATAAACAACTAAGGAACCATATTTGGTAAAAATTATCAAGATAAAGGAAAATATTAGTACATTACTATCATGTGGGAAATGATAATACTCCTAGTATCTAATATTCTGAGGTTAATATCTCGATATAAAATTTATCTTATGTTTCTTATGGATCCATTATATTTTTTCATTAGAGAACAATAATTAAATTTATGAGGATTAAATTTATTTAAGAGGGGGATATAACACCCCAAAACTTCACTATATATATATATATTTACTTTACCATACCATAGGTTTACAGTTCCATCCCTCACTATCATTTTTCTCTAGTGCCGCCCTACACTCCTCATACTTTTAATTACCTACAATCACACCCTCTTCCTCTCTTGGCCATGTTTCCCTTGGCTTTGGTGTCTATTCCTATGATGGCTGGCTAATCTGGCCAGTTAGATAAGGAATATCCTTATTTTTGAATAATAAAATAAAATGATTATTAGATTTTTTAAAACAATTATGCTTATAATTTATAATTTTTTTTATAAATGATAAGTGCTGTGCTTAATAATATTTTTTTGAAAGCCTATTAAATATAAAAATTAATATTTATTTATTATGTTTAGCAAAGTTTTTATTAAATTTTTTATTCTTTTATATAATTCATGTTTATAAATTGTTCACTTAATGTGAATAATGTGTATGGTAATATTTATGTGATAAATTTCATTTATAAGTTAGAGCCTTATATTATCTGTAATGTGAAAATCCATAAATTTTAGTTTTCATATACTTTGATCTCAGTTAGTCTTTAGAGTTAGGATCTTTAGAATAGTTATTTAATATAGTTTTTTTTATAATAGATATTACTGATATTATGAATATAATTATATCATGAGTAACTTTTCCCCAGGGAGAGGGATTTGGGGTCATACTACCCATCATCCAGGAGGTTTATTCCTTATTCTAAAAAGGTGAGGGGTTGACTACCAGTCGCTCTGGGGTTACTCATGTGGAGGTTTTCAATATCATATAACTCTATTCCTTTACATGAAAAGTTCATATTCCTTAGTCATAATATGTATTTGGATATGTATGAGTATACTTGGATTCTTTTTTATATGAGTAACACAAACCCATTAGTTATGTAAATATCTACGCATTTATGTGGTGTGAACACATTAATTTGGTGGATGAAATATGAATTCCAAAAACAAAATATTTGGAAGCATGAAAACATAATAGAATAAAACATGAGATGATAAAGATTTCATATGATGTAGAATTTAATAACTTAATTGGAACATGATGTATATTATGTCACGACCCATCCCTCGGGCCCCGTGTCGTGACTACCCCAAGCCCACCTTCCATAGGCCAGGGGATGACGACTAGCACCAAAGGTGTAATTCCCTAAAACTGGGAAGAAATTTCCTTTAATAATCTATAAACACACACATAAGAAAGTACACAGATGGATATGAAACACCAAGTAAAACTGTATAACAAAAGAGTGATGAAAGTAAAAGGGGGCCGGAATACAAGCCCGACAGTAAAGTATAAGAAACTGAAAGTACAAGTACAACCGAAGAAAAAGGAAAACAGCAACTGGTTCATCCTCTGAGGTTCCCACCTGAAGGGTAGGTACAGATCGCCTCCTCAGCACTCCTCATCCATCCGTCTCCTCTGTGTACCGACTTGTCGTAAAGTTCACCTCTGGGTATCGTCCAGTCCTGGTACCCTCGTCCCCAGTAAGCGTTGTCCGTCGTCTGTATCCAACACAACAAGGTGAGGGCATAGCCCGTGTAGGGGTGAGTATAACGATACTCAGTAGGGACCCTGAGACCCTCTAGGTCTCACAAAATCCAACAAGGATAAAACAAAAATAATGAAATCAATAGATAACCTTACTTAGGTATATGCCCATACATATACCTAAGTTATTAAGTAATCCATCTCAATCATGAGGAAAAAACAGTGGTTCTAACTCAGCTCACACCAGGATTTATTTTATGGGTAGTATCAAGTAACATTCTGAGCACAATGTCGAACACCTCAGCTGCTGGAGAACTCATCCTCTATTGAGTACAGTTGGCCTACCGTGTCACATAGAGGCGCTTCTCACTAACTTTGGACTACTGAGGTACTCTTCCTGTCGAGTACCATGGTTGTGTTGCATCACACAGAGGCGCTCCCCACCATGGGTCTTCCGCGTCACCAAGGCACTCCCCACTGGGCCTGTCGAGTCACTCCGAGTCGAAACGATTAGTAGTCGTCAAGTCTCAGCCAGGAACTAGGTCTCCACACTATGTTCGCTCGTCTCCGGGAGGATCCGCTTCAGAAGCTACTTCTCGATACTCCAACTATCACTAAGTACCATGAAGAAGTATCTCAAAGGTCCTTCACGTCATAGGGGTCTCAACGTAATAGATGGCGTGTCAATCAGACGTTCGATCTGTGAGTTATTAGCCTTTTAGTCCCGGGGGGCCCGGTTGGATTCATGCTCGATCCAACCTGAACATTTCCCATCATAATCCAAAACACAGTGGGTTATCATTCAAAGGGAATGTCTCACTCTAAGATTTCCAGCGCCGCTGACGGTTCGTCAAACGGACGTCTGGTGCCAAAGTTATGGCCAAAAGAAAGTAACTGGGTCGTAGTGGGCCCCGGTATGGTCCGACCAGGCCCGGGCCGACCTGACCCGCTGGGTCTGGCCCAACCCGCAGTGTGGCCCGGCCCGTTGGGTCGGTCCGGCCTGCTGGGTCCGGCCTGACAGGCCGCGAGGGGCCGAGGAGGGTCGCGAATAGCCGCGAAGGCACGAGGCCGTGGAGTGGCTCGGCTGGAAGTTTCCGTGAGGGCACGAGGCCACGGGGTGGCTCGGCTGGGGCGGCTCGGAGGACCGGAAGACGGCGTGAGCTGGGGCAGCTCAGATGGCCGGCGGGCGGCGCAAGCTGGGGTGGCTCAGAGGGCCGCGAGCGGCGTGATCCGAGGCGGCTTGGAGGGCCGCAGCGAGGGCAGTTCGGTCGGGGCACGAGGTCGTTTCAACAGGGAGGCCGGAGCAACGTGGGGGCGTGGGGTTGGTTCGACCGGGAGGCCAGTGCGCCGCGGGGTGGCTCAACTAGGGCGCGAAGCCAGTTTCATCGGGAGGCCGGTGTGCCGCGGGTGGCTCGGCCGGGGCGCAGAGCCGGGGCTAGCGACCGGTTCGGCCGGGAGGGCGGAACGTCGCGGGTGGCTCAGCCGGGGCACACGGATAGTTCGGCCGGGAGGGTAGAGCATTGCTGGTGGCTCGGTCGGGGAGCAGAGCCGGGGCACGCGGCCGGTTCGACTGGAAGGCTAGAACACCACGGGGGCGGCGCGGGTCACGGAGGTCGCGGGTGGCGGCGCCATTGCCTTCATCACCTTCGTCTCCTTCGTCACATTCCTCCATTTTGAAGAGTACACCAAAGAAGAATGGCAGAGGGGTCAGGCCATGTTTGTTCGACCCAAAACCTCCGCGTTTAGAGTGATAGCAAGCGGTTCACAAATAACGAAGCATGAACGTGTATGGAAGATATTTTAAAACATCATTTCCCACAACCCTCGTCAATCTCTATTCCCAAATCCCACAAAAGAATTAGAAGGGGGGAGCATGGGAAGTGTTAATCAATAAACCCCTACCTCGTTCGCTTGATGACGTTGGCGCAAGAAGGTAGTATGGTCGTCGATTCACCGTAGATGAGGACATCCCACATCGGAATATGTCCCAAGGAAGAAGGTCAAAGGAGGTTGGTGTTCTTCGTTGACGAAGCGTTCTTCACTGGAGAGCTTTCTTCCAAGTTCTCCCAATCCTCCTTTTCCAATAATTTGCCAGCAAATGAATAACCAACCAAATAAAATATGTTTATCTATTTAATTTGCTGGCAATCAATGTTGGCTTAATTAATTGTAAATAATAAATGGGCCACGTTGGCATAAAATATTCAAATTGGAGGATACCGAGGGTTGGCACCATTAATTAAGAAGGGTTGGCACAATTAATGTGGAGGAAGCTCAAGAGGCTCCTCCACATTAACGAGGGAGTTGAATAGGTTTAGACCTCGGGTGGTCCCCACCACCATAACCTCTCATGGGAGGTTAAGGTTTGGTGGTCCCCACTACCAACTTCCACATGGAGGGTGGTTACAACAAAATAAAATAAAACGTGTGTTTATTTTATTTTATTATTTCCACGAAAAACCCAAAATTTATCTTTCACCCTCATCCAACTGCCATCGAGGTGAAAGTCTTCTTAAGAGAATACCAGCGCTGCGAGTTCAACGGTGCCCTCCGATTTCAATTCTGAGAACCAGTTCAAAAGTTAGAAAAACCCACTCGCACGTTTACTGAACGTACCAAAAAAAGTTTAGAAATTCATTCTGGGCACTCCAGGCCTCAAAATTGTGCGTCGTAAATTTTCACGGACTCATAAAATCCCCATTTATTTAAAAAAAATTACATGTAATTTCTGGGTCTTTACATTCTCCCCACCTCAGGATTTACGTCCCCGTAAGCCATAACTCAAAACTAAGAGAACAAGTGGGGGTACTGAGTATGCATATGAGCCTACCACTCCCATGTGATCTCCTAGAGGTTCCCGTGCTGCCAGCGAACGTGCACCAGAGGTATCGACTGTCCCCAAAGGACCCACTCCTATCGATCCTCAATCTCTACTGAAACCTCCCTAAAAGTCACCCCATCGTCGACATCCATCTCGCCATGGTCGATGATGTGAGAAGGGTCATGCACGTATCTCCTCAACTGGGATATGTGGAAGACGTCATGCACCAGGTGAAACTGAGGTGGAAGAGCTAAGTGTTATTCCACCTTGACAACTCTACTGAGGACCTGAAAAGGTTTGATGAACCTCAGAGATAACTTTCCGCCTCGGCCAAATCTCTGTAGACCTCATCGAGGTGAGACCCGTAGAAAGACGTGGTCTCCATCCTCGAACTCCAGAGGTCTCCATCTTCTATCGGCATATGACTTATGCCTGCTCTCTGTAGATTTCATCCGCTCCTGGATGATCTGTACCTTCTCTATGGTAGCCCGTACCATCTCTGGTCCCACAAGTACTGACTCCCCTGGGTCAGTCCAGCACAAAGGTGATCTGCAAGGTCACCCGTACAACACCTCAAAAGGTTCCATCCCAATGGTGGAGTGATAAATATTGTTGTATGAAAACTCCACCAAAGGTAAGTGATCCTCCTAGCTGCGACTGAAGTCGAGGACACAAGCACGGAGCATGTCCTCAAGGGTCTGAATAGTCCGCTCAGTCCGGCCATCCGTCTGAGGATGGAAGGCGGTGCTCAAACGAAGCTATGTCCCAAAAGCCTCCTACAACCCCTTCCATAGACGGGAAGTAAAATTTGTATCACGATCTGAGACAATCATCGAGGGTACTCCATATAACCACACAATCTTCTTGCACATAGAGGCGTCCCAAGCTCTCTACTAAACCCTGCTATCTGATCGGTAGGAAGTGGACCGACTTGGTGAGTCGATCGACGATCACCCAAATCGAGTCATGACCTTTGGATGTACATGGAAGTCTTATCACAAAGTACATGGATATCAAATCTCACTTCCACTCTAGAACCTCTAAAGTATGAACCAAGCCTTCTCGTACCTGATGCTCCGCCTTCACTTGCTGACAAGTGAGTCATCGAGAGACAAACTCTGCTACCACTTTCTTCATTCCCGACCACTAGTGCTGTCATCAGAGATCCTGGTACATCTTTGTAAAGACCTGAAAATTCTGTGTAATTTTTTTTAAATACATGGGATTTTTATGAGTCCGCAAAAATTTACGGCGCTTTATTTCGAGGCCCGATGTGCCCGGAATCAATTTATGATGTTTTGTTTGGGTATATTCAGTAAACGTACAAGCGGGATTTTATAACTTTTTAACCGGTGATCGGAACTGAAATCCGAGGGCACCATTGAACTCGAAGCGCCGATATTCTCTTAAGAAGACTTTCACGTTGACGACAGTTGGTCGAGAATGAAAGTTAGTTTTGGGGTTTTAAAGAATAAATTAAATAAAAATAACATGTGTAGCTTTTTTTTATTTGGTGGTTAAAACCCCCAAGTGGAGGTTGGGGGTCGGGGCCACCACACCTTAACCTCCCATGAGAGGTTATGGTGGTGGGGCCCACCTGAACATAACCTCCCTTGGGAGGATAAATTTTGGTGGAGAACACCCGAGCTTTTAACCCCTTTAACTCCCCATTTAAGTGGAGAAAACTCTTGACCTTTCTCACTAATTAATTGAGCCAACTCCACCCCATTAATTAAGTGAGTTATCTCATTTAATTAGACTCCACATTTTGAATTAATGCCAACAATTAAAACAATAGACAATCTATTATTTCATTTGGTTGGCATCATCCTTTTGTTGGAAGGGAGAATTGAGGAGCTCTTGGAGATAGAATGCCAAGGAAGGAAGAACTCTCCAACAAGGAATGACCACCGAATAATTACAGGCACCTTCTTCCTTCTTCAACCGGAACAAAGGAGGGAGCACTGTCCTTGAAGAATTCCGACGACGCCATCCTCGACTTCTTCATTTTCGACGTCAACGAATCGACGTCCGCCTTTCTACGTCATCATCAACGAACAATGATACGAGGTAGGGTATTTGAATTAATTTTGTTCCGTTCTACGTCGTTCAATCTTGGGTAATGTTTTGCCGATTGATATCGCTATAACGTGGAGGGATCGGGCTGCACGAACACGGCCCGACCCCCCCTCTTCGTTTTTCCTCGCTTTTTGATGACCGTAGCGGAGCAACGACGTCCGATGTCTGGCCGGTCGTGAAGAAACTGGCAGCGCAGGGCCGCCAGTTAGATGGAAGGGCGCGGTGCCGTCACGCCGCACAAAGGAAGAGGCCGCGGCCCCTGGCCGCGACTATACACACAGGCGGGCACCAGGCCGCCGGAGGGGCGCGACGCCGTCGCGCCGTGTGGAGGAAAAGAGATGCGACCACGCAGGCCACGACGGAGGGGCGTGGCGCCGTCATGCCGTGCGGAGGAGAAGAGCCGATACCAGGGCGGGCCTCGGTGGAGGAGCAGAGGCGACCAACTGGGCTGGCCGCCGGCGGAGAAAACCGGCTGGCCGCTTGGCCAGCCGAACAAGGCGGGACCCTCCCGGGTCCCGCGGGTTACCAAACCGACACCTTGCACCAGTTCCGTTCGGGAGACAGGGGGGCGCAACATCCCCCCCTTACGCAGCTAGGGTGGGTCCCGCAGGGCGCCGCCAGCCGCTGGCCAGCCGGGCCACACGGGCCGCCAGCCCGTCCACGCGGGCCGCCAGCCAGGCCACGCAGGCCACCAGCCAGGCCACATGGGCCGTCGGGCCGGACTCAGTGCGGGCCAGGCCACCCTCTCGGGCCGGGTCAGACCCGAGGGCTGGGTGGGACCCGTGGGCTGGGAGGGACCTGCGGGCCGGGTGGGACCCGCGGGCCGTGTCGGACCTGCGGGCCGGGTCAGACCCCAGTCTGGACCCGTTGACCCGAATTCAACTTTTCACCCATAACTTGGGCTATGGGTGTCCAATCGACGAACCGTCTACAGCAACAGAAAGCTTGGAGTGAGACAATTCTTTTGGCATACCTCACTTGAGGTTTGGACACAGTTGGTGTACGGTCGGGTTGGTTTGAACCTAAAACCAACCGGACCCCCGGGACAGAAATGCCAATAACTCACAGACCGGGCGTCCGATTGACGCGTCGTCTATTGCATTGAGACCCCTATGACGTGGTGGACCTTTGAGATACTTCTACGTGGGACTTCGTGAAAGTTGGAGAATCGACCGGTAGCTTGTGGATCAGATCTTCCAAAGACGAGCAAGCATTTGTGCGGGAACCTAGTAGCAGGCTGAGACTTAACGACTGTTGGCCGTTTCGACTCGGAGTGATTTGACTAGCCCAGTGGGGAGCGCCTCTGTGTGATCACAACAGACCCACAGTGGGGAGCTACTCTGTGTGAGAACAGAAGACCCACGGTACTCAACACGTGGAGTACCTCAGCAGGCTACTAGGGGAGCGCCTCTCTGTGAGCACAGTAGACCCACGGTGGAGAGCGCCTCTGTGTGAGCGCAGTAGATCCACGGTACTCGACAGGAGGAGTACCTCAACAGTCCAATTTAGTGGGAAGCACCTCTGTGTGACGTGGCATGCCCACTGTACTCGATAGAGGAGGAGTTCTCTAGCAGCCGAGGGTTCAGATTAATAAAAATCCTGGTTTGAGCTGAGTCAAAGACTTTTGTGTTTTCCTCAAGATTGAGACGAGTTACTAGATAACTTAGGTATATGTATGGGTGTATACCTAAGTAATGGTTATCCGTTGATTTCATACTTTGTGGTTTATCCTTGTTAAATTTAATGAGACCTTGAGGGTCTAGGGGTCCCTAGTGAGTATCGCTATACTCACCCCTGCACGGGCTATGCCCGCACCTCATTGTGTTGGTTGAAAACAAAGGACAGTGCTGACTGACGTAGAGAGTAGCAGGACTGGACAGTACCCGGAGGTGGATCACTCAGTGTGACGGTGCACAGAGGAGAAGGATGGACATGGAGTGCTGAGGAGGCAATATGTACCTACCCTATAGGTATAAACCCCAGAGGATGACCCATTAGCTTCTTTACTTTTCTTCAGTTGTACTTTGTTTCAGTTGTACTTGTACTTTCTTGTTGGGCTTGTATTTCCGGCCACTTTTACTTTCCAGCATTTCTTTTGTATACAGTTTTAATTAGTGTTTTGCTTCCAGTTGTGTACTCTGATATGTTTGTTATAGTTATAAAGGCAATGAATTCCCAATTTAGGGATTTACGCCTTTGGTGCTAGTCGCCAGCCCCTAGCCTATGGAAGGCCGGCTTGGGGTTGTCATGATACGGGCCCCGGGGAACAGGTCATGACAAATTGGTATCAGAGGAGTCGGTTCTACTGCAGAACTTCGAACTCTGGTCTTTCTTTTCTGTGAAGCAATAGTGTTAAGGGCACTAAGTGTGGTTTTCAATTCAGGGAGTCCAGTGTTGGTGTGGGCGGCCGACGTATCCATACACCAGAACCATGACTTCTGATTTCCGACTCAGTGCACGAAAAAACTGACTACATGCGTGTTTCCAAAAGTTTTCTTAAGTCAGCTCAACCAGGTCAGCTCACTAGGTATAATATTTTGACCATGTCGCATCTGTTTCTTTCAGGATTCCTCCCCACGGACAAACAATAAGAGCCCCAAGAGTTGTACGTACTGATATCCCACCGTACAATGAGGCCTCAGTGCATGGCCCTTTACCAGCGGGGGCACCGGCGGTACTACTTCCCGTTGGGCCAATGATGCCACCAGCCCTAGTAGCAGACGATGCACACCGCTTGACCGCATTGCACGAGTTCCAGCGCCAGAGGCCACTCAGGTTCAGGGAAGAGATAGACCCATAGGCGGCTGAGGATTGGCTGGAGGCTGTGGTGAGAGTCTTCAGGCTAGTAGGGACACCAGCAGACTTCATGGTGATCCTTGCTGCGAGTCTCCTTCAGGCAGAAGCAGGCAGATGGTGGAGCCTGATGCTCCAGGTTCATGACGAGGTGACCCTACTCTGGGTAGACTTCGAGAGCCTATTCCGGGTGGAGTTTGTACCAACCACCCTTTGTGCGGTGCGAATACAGGAGCTACTTCATCTGCAGAAGGGCATCATGACAATGGTGTTGTACTCAACGAGGTTCACTGACCTCTCGCGCTACTCCACAGATATGGTGTGGGACCCATTCTTCAGGGCCCAAACCTTTGACCAGGGGCTCAAGTGAGAGATCAGAGCATCGATGATCTCCCTCATCATCCCAACGCAGGAGGGGGTGTTCGAGAGAGACCTCCTAGTGGAGAGTTTCCTTACTAAGAAGTCACCACCAGCAGGACCCACTACTAGCCGACATGTAGCAGAGTCTTCTAAAGCTAGCAGTAGACAGATGTCACAGAGGTCCAAGAGGACCAGACCTATAGGTGGACGACCGCACGACTCAGGATCGGTTGTGCGGGGCACCCAGAGTGGAGGTAGAGCTACACATGCCAATAGTAGGCAGTGTTAATCATGCGGTAGGCATGTTCACATTGCTCATGACTGTCCGACCTGCCGATCGGATGATCAACAGATAGTTGAGGGACCTCCCAGGAAGAGGTAGAGATTTGAACGAGATGGTCCGCAGAGAGCAGGTGGACATGGCAGAGGAGCTGGTCATGCAGCTGGCGGAGGACGACGTTTCGATGTGTTACCACCAACACCACCAGGAGGCCCACCCTGACCACAGGGAGCCAGTGGAAAAGGGAGAGCTCAGCTCCAGGAAGCTGAGGCATACGACCATGGTGCTCTGGAGATGATTCGAGGTATGATCTGTGTCTAATCCACCATAGTTTCAGTTCTTATAGACAAAGGTGCCGGTCACTCTTTCATTTCCACTACCCTCATTCGGATCTCGGAGATCCCGATGGCATCGTTGGCTCGATCCTTACGGCTAGAGAACCTTACAGGAGCAGACTTGACGATTACGCACTGGTGCCAGCAGTGTGAGATTACTCTAGGAGGCGAGAGCTTCAGCTGGGATCTCCTTATAGCGGCGTCGAGGCATTACGACGTCATCTTGGGTATGGACTAGTTATCCACAGTTCATGCTCAGATTGAATGTATTAGGTGCAAAGTGCGGTGTGTTCGCACAGATGGGACCAGATTCACCTTCACCGGCGATAAGGGAGCCATTGCAGTGCAGAACGGACTTACTTGAAGGAGGGTGTGGCTGATCACTCATCAGTTGGCCAGCCTTACCCTCAGAGCAGTTGATGTGGAGAGTTCGAGCTATCATATAGTGGTGGACCAGTACGTGGATGTTTTCTCTGACGATGTTCCAGGACTACCTTCTCGTAGAGAGGTGGACTTCTACATTGACCTGTACCCCATGACGACATCGATATCTACTCAAGAATATCGGATGGCTCCCGCTGAGCTTCATGTGCTGCGGATACAACTAGAGGACTTGCAGGGGAAAGGATTCATTCGACCCTATGTTTCTCCCTGGGCAGCACTGATTCTGTTCACCAAGAAGGCGGACGGGAGCTTGAGGCTCTGTGTTGACTACCATCGCTTGAACCAGGTGACCATGAAAAACAATTACCCACTTCTGAGTATTGATGACCTCTTTGATCAGTTGAAAGGAGCACGATGTTTCTCGAAGATAGACCTTAGATCAGGCTATCACCAACTCAGAGTTGAAGAAAAGGATGTGCAGAAGACGACCATCAAGTGTCGGTACGACCACTACGAGTTCTTGGTTATTCCCTTTAGCATAACCAATACTCCAAAAATGTTCATGGGACTCATGAACATGATCTTCTAGCCATACCTCGATCACTTTGTTGTAGTCTTCATTGACAACATTCTGATCTACTCGACTACTGAGGAGGAGCATGCCTACCATTTGCGGGTAGTATTGGACACACTCCGAGAGCACCAGATTTATGGTAAGCTCTCGAAGTGCCAGTTCTGGATTCAAGAGGTTCACTTTCTTGGACATGTTATCTCATAGGTTGGAGTTGCAGTGGACCCAGTGAAGATTGAGGCGTTACTTGCTTGGGAGGCACCCAGGAGTGTGACGAAGGTGCGAAGTTTCTTGGGTTTGGCAGGATACTATCGGAGGTTCATTACAGACTTCTCTAGAGTTTCAGCACTACTACCAGCCTTGACGAAGAAGGGGAAACCCTTTGTGTGGTCAGAGAGATGTTAGCAGATCTTTAAATATCTGAGGCATAGGCTAACTACTGACCCCATTTTTAGGCTTCCAGAGGAAGGCGTAGGGTACGTAGTCTACTGCGACGCATCAGGGACCGGACTCGGGTGTGTCCTGATGTAGGAGAGAGCAGTGATCACATATGCTTATCGGAAACTGAGACAACACGAGAAGAACTATGCTACCCATGACCTAGAGTTAGTAGTAGTTGTCTTTGCTTTGAAGATGTGGCGACACTATCTGATGGGCGAGCGTTTTACCGTGTACTCTGATCACAAGAGTCTTAGGTATATCTTCTCTCAGAAGGAACTGAATCTGAGACATCATCGATGGTTTGAGTTCCTCCAGGACTATGAATTCGAGATAGTCTATACTCCTGGAAAGGGGAACATTGTTGCAGATGCACTCAGTAGGAGATCTGGTATATAGTTTCTAGGAGAGGTGACGGAGCAGCTGGCTGCCTTACAAATATCCTTTGTGGATAGGGATGGAGCATCCTATCAACAGTCTCTTTTGGTCACTCCCCCACTTCTTCAGCGATTCAGGGAGGCACAACATGGGGACACTGACTGTGAAACATTACGTGCTCAGATATCCACAGGGCAGGCACCTGATGGATTTTCTGAAGGTGGGGAGCACGTCATCCTCTTTATAGGATGTACTATGGTACCAGTGTCACTTCAGAAGGAACTATTGAGGAAGTTACACACATCCCCTCTAGCGGTACATCCAGAAGTGGCGAAGATGTACCAGGACCTTCGACGACAGCACTATTGGCCAGGTATGAAGAAATAAGTAGCGGAATTTGTCTCATGGTGCCTCACTTTTCAGCAAGTGAAGGAAAAGCACCAGGTACCAGCAGGCTTGGTTCAGTATTTATAGGTCCCATAGTGGAAGTGGGATGGGATATCCATGGACTTCGTGATGGGTCTTCAACGTACATCCAGTGGTCACGACTCGATTTGGGTGATCGTTGAACAACTCACCAAGTCGGCCCACTTCCTACCGATTAGAGAGCAGGGTTCAGTAGAGTGCTTGGGACACCTTTATGTGCAGAAAATTGTGCGGATACATGGAGTACCTTCTTTTATTGTCTCCGACCATGATGCACGGTTTACTTCCCAGCTATGGAAGGGGTTGCAGGAGGCTTTCAGGACACAACTTTGCTTGAGCACCGCCTTCCATCCTCAGACAGATGGTCAGACTGAACAAACCATTCAGACCCTCGAAGACATGCTACGTGCCAGTGTCCTCGACTTCAGTCGTATCTGGGAGGATCACTTACCGTTGGTGGATTTTTCCTATAATAACAGCTATCACCCCACCATCGGGATGGCACCTTTCGAGGAATTGTACGGACGACCTTGCAGATCACCCTTGTGCTGGACAGACCCTGGGAGTCAGTACTGGTGGGACCATAGATGGTACAGGATACCACAGAGAAGGTGTAGATCATCCAGGATAGGATGAAGACTGCACAGATCAGGCAGAAGTCGTATACTGATAGGAGACAGAGACCTCTGGAGTTCAAGGATGGTGACCACGTCTTTTTACGGGTCTCACCCCGACGAGGTTTACGGAGATTTGGCCTAGGCGGTAAGTTATATCTGAGGTTCATTAGACTTTTCTAGGTTTTCAGTAGAGTAGGCGAGGTGGCTTACAACCTAGAACTTCTACCTCAGTTGCATCGGGTGCACGATGTCTTCCATGTATCCCAGCTGAGGAGATACGTGCACGACCCTTAAAACATCATCAACTATGGGGAGCTGGACGTCGACGATGGGGAGACTTTTACAGATGTTTTAGTGGAGATTGAGGATCGATAGAAGCGGGTCCTACATGGACAGTCGATACCTCTGGTGTGCGTTCGCTGACAGCACGGGAACCTCCAGGAGAGCACATAGGAGTGGGAGGCTCAGATGCGTGCTCAGTACCCCCATTTGTTCCCTTAGTTTGAGTTTTATCTTACGGGGACATAAAGCCCTGAGGTGGGGAGAATGTAAAGACCAGGAAATTCCGTGGAGTTTTTTTAAATACATGGTATTTTTACGAGTCCGTGAAAATTTACAGCGCTTGATTCCGAGGCCCGGTGTGCTCAGAATCAATTTCTGAAGTTTTGTTCGGCTACATTCAGTAAAAATACGAGTGAGATTTTATAACTTTTGAACCAGTGCTCAAAAATGAAATCTGAGGGCACCGTTGAACTCGTAGTGCCGATATTCACTTAAGAAGACTTTCACCTCGATGACAGTTGGTCGAGAATGAAAGTTAGTTTTGGGGTTTTAAAGAATAAATTAAATAAAAATAATGTGTGTATCTTTTTTTTATTTGGTGGTTAAAACCTCCAAGTGGAGGTTGGGGGTGGGGGCCACCACACCTTAACCTCCCATGAGAGGTTATGGTGGTGGGTCCCACCCGAACCTAACCTCCCTTGGGAGGAAAAATTTTGTTGGGGAACACCCGAGCTTTTAACCCCTTTAACTCCCCATTTAAGGGGAGAAAACTCTTGACCTTCCTCACTAATTAATTGAGCCAACTCCACCCCATTAATTAAGTGAGTTATCTCATTTAATTAAACTCCACATTTTGAATTCATTCCAACAAATAAAATAATAGACAATCTATTATTTCATTTGGTTGGCAACATCCTTTTGTTGGAAGGGAGAATTGAGGAGCTCTTGGAGATAGACGGCTAAGGAAGGAAGAACTCTCCAACGAGGAATGACCACCGAAGAATGACGAACACCTTCTTCCTTTTTCAACCAAAACAAAGGAGGGAGCACCATCCTTGAAGAACGCCAATGATGCCATCCTCGACTTCTTCATTTTCAATGTCAATGAATCGACATCTACCTTTCTGCATCATCGTCAACGAAAAATGATACGAGGTAGGGGATTTGAATTAATTTTGTTCCGTTCAACATCGTTCAATATTAGGTATTGTTTTTCCAATTGATATCACCATAACGTGGAGGGCTCGAGCCGCACGAACACGGCCCGATCCTCCCCCTTAATTTTTCCTCACTTGTTGATGACCGCGACGGAGCAACGACGGCCGACATTGGGCCGACTATGAAGAAACCGACAACGCAGGGCTGCCGGGTTGCTGGAAGGGCATGGCGCCATCGCACCATGAAAAGGAAGAGTCCGCAGACCCTGGCCGCGGTGATACACAAGGGCGGCCGCCAGGCCGCCGGAGGGGCGCGATGCCGTTGCGCCGCGTGGAGGAAAGGAGCCACGGCCACGCAGGCCGCGACGGAGGGGCGCGACGCTATCGCACCGCGTGAAGGAGAAGAGCCGCGGCCAGGGCAGGCCGTGGCGGAGGAGCAGAGGCGGGCGGCTGGGCTGGCCGCTGGCGGAGCAAACCAGCTGGCCGCTCGGCCAGCCGGATAAGGCGAGACCCTCCCGGGTTCCGCAGGTTACCGAACCAGCGCCTTGTGCTGGTTTTGTTCAGGAGACAGGGGGCGCGACACCCCCCCTTACGCGGCTAGGGTGGACCCCGTGGGGTTCCACTATCCGCTGGCCAGCCGGGCTACGCGGGTCACCAGCCAGGCCACGTGGGCCGCCATCGAGGCCATGCGGGCCGCCAGCCAGGCCACGCGGGTCGCTAGCCAGGCCACGCGAGCCTTCAGGCTGGACCCAGCGTGGGCCAGACCCTCCTCTCGGGCCGGGCCGCCCCCTCAGGCCGGATCGGACCCGCGGTCCGGGTCGGACTCGTGGGCCGGGTCAGAACCGCGGGCCGGGTCGGATCTGGGTTCTGGGTCAGGCCCCCAGACCGGGTCGGACCTGCGGACCAGGTCGGACCCCAGTCCGGACCCATTGACCTGAATTCACCTTTTCACCCATTAGTTGGGCTACGGGTGTCCGATCGATGAACTGTCTACGACAAAGGAAATCTTGGAGCGAGCCAGTTCTTTTGGCATACCCCACATGAGGTTTGGACACAGTTGGGGTACGTTTGGGTTGGGTTGAACCTAAAACCAACCGGCCCCTCGGGACGGAAATGCCAATAACTCACAGACCAAGAATTCGATTGACGCGCCGTTTGTTGCGTTGAGACCCCTATGACGTGGAAGAACTTTGAGATACTTCTACATGAGACTTAGTGATAGTTGGAGAATCGACCAGTAGCTTGTGAAGAAGATCTTCGAGATATGAGAAAACATTTGTGCGGGAACCTAGTAGCTAGCTGAGACTTGACGACTGCTGACCATTTTGACTCGGAGTGATTCGACTAGCCCAGTGGGGAGCATCTCCGTGTGAGCGTGGAGGACCCACGGTGGGGAGTGCCTCTGTGTGAGTCTGGCAGACCCACAGTACTCGACACATGGAGTACCTCAGCAGGCTACCAGGGGAGCGCCTCTGTTTGAGCGCAACAGACCCACGATGGAGAGCGCCTCTGTGTGAGCACAACAGATCCACGATACTCGACAGGAGGAGTACCTCAATAGTCCAAGTTAGTGGAAAGTGCCTATGTGTGACGCGGCAAGCCCACTGTACTCGATAGAGGAAGAGTTCTCCAGCAGCCGAGGGTTCAAATTAATAAAAATCCTAGTTTGATCTGAGTTAATGACTTTTGTATTTTCCTCATGATTGAGATGACTTACTAGATAACTTAGGTATATGTATGGGAATATACCTAATTAATGGTAATCTATTGATTTCATACTTTGTGGTTTATCCTTGTTAAATTTAGTGATACATTGAGGGTCTCGGGGTCCTTACTGAGTATCGTTATACTCACCCCTGCACGGGATATGCCCGCACCTCGTTGTGTTGGTTGCAGACGACAGACAGCGCTGACTAAGGTAGAGAGTAGCAGGACTGGACAGTACCCGGAGGTGGATCACTCAGTGTGACGGTGCACAGAGGAGACGGACAAACGTGGAGTATTGAGGATGCCATCTGTACCTACCCTGCAGGTTGGAACCCCGTAGGATGACCCAGTTTCTACTTTACTTTTCTTCAGTTGTACTTTGTTTCAGTTGTACTTGTACTTTCCTGTTGGGCTTGTATTTCTGGTCACTTTTACTTTCCATCACTTCTTTTGTATACAGTTTTACTTAGTGTTTTTCTTACAGTTGACTACTTTGATATGTTTGTTACAGTTACAAAGGCAATGCCTTCCCAGTTTAGGGATTTACGCCTTTAGTGCTATTCGCCAGCCCCTGGCCTATGGAAGTAGGGCTTGGGGTAGTCACGATACGGGCCCCGAGGGACGGGTCATGATAATCTTCGCCATTCCTGGATGTACCGCTAGAGGGGATGTGTGAAACTCCCTCAACACTTCCTCCTGAAGTGACATTGGTACCATGGTACGTCCTCTGAAGAGGATGACGTGCTCCCCACCTTCAGAAAATCCATCATGTGCCTATCCTGTGGATATCTGAGCACGTCGTGCCTCGCAGTCAGCGTCCCCATGTTGTGCCTCCTTGAATCGCTGAAGAAGTGGGGGAGTGACTGTAAGAGACTGAAGGAAAGCAGCTACATCATGTTCCACGAAGGACATCTGCAAAGTGGCCAGCTCCTCCGTTGCCTCTCTTAAAAGTAGTATACCAAACCTCCTGCTGAGTGAATCTGCTACAACGTTCCCCTTCCCAGGAGTATAGACTATCTCGAAGTCGTAGTCCTGGAGGAACTCAAGGTAACATCAGTGTCTCAGGTTTAAGTCCTTCTGAGAGAAGATATACCTGAGACTCTTGTGATCAGAGTACACAGAAAAACGTTCTCCCATCAGATAGTGTCACCACATCTTCAAGGTGAAGACCACTGCTGCTAAATCCTATTCATGGGTAGCATAGTTCTTCTTGTGTTGCCTCAGCTGTCGAGAACCATATCCAATCACTACTCACTCCTACATCAGGACACATCCGAGCCCGGTCCCTGATGCGTCGCAGTAGACTCTGTACCCTACGCCCTCCTCCGGTATCCTCAAGACGGGTTCACTAGTTAGCCTCTACCTCATCTCCTAAAAACTCTGCTGGCATCTCTCTAACCACATGAAGGTTTTCCCCTTCTTCGTCAATACTGATAGAGGTGTTGCAACTCTGGAGAAATCTGGTACAAACCTCTGATAGTATCTGGCCGAACCCAAGAAACTACGTACCTTTGTCACACTCCTGGGTGGCTCCCAAGCAAGTACCGCCTCAATCTTTTCTGGATCTACTACAACTCCAGCCTACAATATGCCATTTCCCAGAAAGTGAACCTCTCCGATCCAAAACTGGCACTTCGAGAGCTTACCATAAAGATGGTGCTCTTGGAGTGTGTCCAGTACTACCTGCAAATGATAGGCATGCTCCTCCTCAGTAGTCGATTAGAACAAAATTTCATCAATGAAGACCACTACAAAGTGACCAAGGTATGGCAGAAATATCCTGTTCATGAGTCCCATGAATACTGCTGGAGCATTGGTCATGCCGAATGGCATAAACAAGAACTTGTAATGGCCGTACCGACACCTGAAGGCCGTCTTCTGCACATCCTTGTCTCGTACTTTGAGCTGGTGATAGCCTGATCTGAGTTCTATATTTGAGAACCACTGTGCTCCCTTTAGCTTATCAAAGAGGTCATCAATCCTCAGGAGTGGGTACTCATTCTTCACGGTCACCTGGTTCAGGTACTGATAGTCAACACAAAGACTCAAGCTCCCATCTACCTTCTTGGAAAACAGAATCAGGGCTACCCAAGGAGAAACACTGGTCTGAATGAATCCCTCCCCCTGCAAGTCCTCTAGCTGTACCCGCAGCTCACGAAGCTCCGCGGGAGCCATCCGATACGCTGGTGTAGATATCGGTTCCATCTCGAGGTACAAGTTAATGTAAAATTCCACCTCTCTACGAGGAGGTAAAACCAGAACATCATCAGGGAAAACATCCGCGTACTGGTCCACCACTACAGGATAGATTAGACTCTACACATAAATAGCTCTGTGGGTAAGTCTATCCAATTGATGAGTGATCAGCTGCACTCTCCTCCGAGTAAGTCCATCCTACGCTGCAAAGGCTCCCTTCTCACTGGTGAAGGTAAACCTGGTCCCATCCGTGTAGACACACCTCACCTTGAGCCTAATACATTCTATATGAGCATGGACTGTAGATAACCAGTCCATACCCAAGATGACGTTGTAAGGCCTCGACGCCGCTACTGGGAGATATCAGCCGAAGCTCTTTCCTTCTAGAGTAAGATTTCATTGCCAACACCAATGCGTAATCATCAAATATGCTCCTGTAGGAGTCTCTAGCCGTAAGGATCAATCCAATGGATCCGTCGGAATTTCCGAGCTCCAAACGAGGGTAGTGGAAATAAAAGAATTACTAGCACCTGTGTCTATAAGTACTACAACTATGGTGGAGTAGACACAGATCGTACCTCATATCATCTCCGGACCGCCGTGATCGTAGGCCTCAGCTTCCTGGAGATGAGCTCTCCCCTGTCCACCTACCTCCTACGGTTGGGGTGGACATCCTGGTGGTGGTGGTGGTAACACCTCAAATCGTCGTCCACTGCCAGCTGTATGACCAGCTCCTCTGCCACATCCTCATGCTCCCTACGGACCTCCTCGGTCAAACCTCTGTCTCTTCCTGGGCGGTCCTTCAACCTTATGCCAATCATCCGAATGGCGGGTCAGACAGTCACAAGCCATGTGACCCTACCCACCGCATGCATAACACTGCTCGCTCCTAGTATGACTAGCTCTGCTTCGGGTGCCCTGCACCAATGATATTGAGTCATGCGGTCGCCCACCTATAGGTCTGGTCCTCTTGGAAATCTATGACGTCTGTCTGCTGCCAGATTCAGAAGACTCCACTATGTGATGAATGGTAGTGGGTCTCACTGCTGGTGACTGCTCAACAAGGAAACTCTCCACCAAGAGGGCTCTCTCTAACACCCCCGCCTACGTCGGGATGCTGAGTGAGATCACTGAATCCCTGATCTCCTGACCGAGTCCCTACTCAAAGGTCCGGGCCCTGAATAAAGGGTCCCACACCATATTTGTGGAGTAACGTGAGAGGTCAGTGAACCTCACTGAGTACTAAGCTACAATCATGCTTCCCTACTGTAGATGAAGAAGCTCCTGTATGCGCAATGCGTGAAGAGTCACTAGGACAAACTCTGCCCGAAACAGGCTCTCGAAGTCTGCCCAGAGAAGCGTCACCTCGTCATGAACCTAGAGCATCAAGCTCCACCATCTTCCTACTGCTTCCTGTAGAAGGCTGGCGACAAGGATCACCATGAGATCGGCTGGTGTCCCTATGAGTCAGAAGAATCTCACTACAGCCTCCAGCCAATCCTCAGCTGCCAGTGGGTCTGTCTCTCCCCTGAACCTAGGTGGCCTCTAGCATTGGAACTCGTGCAATGTGCTCAGGTGGCATGCACTGTCTACTGCTGGGGATGGTGGCATCGGTGGACCAACGGGGAGTGGTACCGCTGGTGCCTCTACTGGAAAAGGTCCCTTCACTGAGGCCTTATCGCTCGGTGGGCTATCAGTGCATATAACTCTTAGAACTCTAGCTGGCTGTCTGTGTAGTGGCATCCTGAAAAGAAACAGGTGTGCCATGGTCAAAAGTTATACATGGTGAGCTGAAAGTTATACCTGGTGAGCTGACTCAAAAGATAAAAAAGAAAACTCTTGAAAACACACGCACAATCAGTGTTTTCGTGCACTGAGTCGGAAATCAGAAGTCAGGGTCTTGGTGTATGGATACGTTAGTCGCCGCACCAACACTAGACTCCCTGAACTGAAAACCTCACTCACTACACTTAACATTATTGCTTCACATAAAATATCAGAGTCCTAGTTCTGTGATAGAACCAACTCCTCTGATACCAATTTGTCACGACCCGTCCCCCAGGGCCCATTCCGTGAATACCCCAAGCCCGCCTTCCATAGGCTAGGGGATGACGACTAGCATCAAAGGTGTAATTCCCTAAATCTGGGAAGGAATTGCCTTTAATAATCTATAAACACACACACAAGCAAGCACACAACTAGATACGAAACACCAAGTAAAACTGTATAAAAAAAGATTGTTAAAAGTAAAAGGGGGCCGAAATTCAAGACCAACAATAAAGTACAAGAAAATAAAAGTACAAGTACAACTTAAGAAAAAGGAAAAAAACAACTGGGTCATCCTACGAGATTCCTACTTGAAGGGTAGGTGCAGATCGCCTCCTCGCCACTCCTCGTCCATCCGTCTCCTCTGTGTACCGACTCGTCGTAAGGTCCACCTCTAGGTACCATCCAGTCCTAGTACCCTCATCCTTAGTCAGCACTGTCTGTCGTCTGCATCCAACACAATAAGGTGCAGGCATATCCCGTGTAGAGGTGATTATAATAATACTCAGTAGGGACCCCGAGACCCTCTAGGTCTCACAAAATCCAACAAGGATAAAACACAAAGAATGAAATCAACAGATTACCTTACCTAGGTATATTCCCATACATATAACTAAGTTATTAAGTAATCTATCTCAATCATGAGGAAAACACAAAGGTTCTGAATCATATCACACCAGGATTTATTCTAGGGGTAGTATCAAGTAACATTCCGAACACAATGTCAAACACCTCGACTGTTGGAGAACTCCTCCTCAATCGAGTACAGTGGGCCTGCCGCGTCACACATAGGCACTTCCCACTAACTTTGGACTACTGAGGTACTCCTCCTATCGAGTACCATGGGTCTACCGTATCACACAGAGGCACTCCCCACCATGGGTCTGCTGCGTCACACAGAGGCGCTTCCCACTATGGGTCTTCCACGTCACCAAGACGCTCCCCACTGGGCCTATTGAGTCACTCTGAGTCGAAACGGTTAGCAGTTTCCAAGTCTTAGCCAGACACTAGGTCTCCACACTATACTCGCTCGTCTCCATGAGGATCCGCTTTACAAGCTGCTAGTCGATACTCAAACTTCCACGAAGTCCCACAAAGAAGTATCTCAGAGGTCCGTCACGTGATAGGGGTCTCAACTTAACAGATGGAGCGTCAATCAGACGCCTGATCTGTGAGTTATTATCCTTTTAGTCCCGGGGTTCTGGTTGGATTCGTGCTCGATCCAACCTGACCATTTCCCAGAATAATCCAAAACATAGTGGGGTATCATTCAAAGGGACCGTCTCACTCCAAGATTTCTAGCACCGTTGACGGTTCGTCAAACGGACGTCCAGTACCAAAGTTATGGCCAAAAGAAAATAACTGAGTTGTAGTGGGCCCGGGTTTGGTCCGACCCGGTCAGACAGACCCAGCCTGGGTCAACCCAGTTCGGGTCGACCCAGCCCATTGGGTCGGTCCGGCCTGCTGGCTCTGGCCTGACAGGCCGTGAGGGGCTGAGGAGGGCTGTGAATGGCCGTGAGGGCGCGAGGCCGCAGAGCGGCTCGGCCGGAAGTTGCTGCGAGGGCACGAGGCTGCGGGGTGGCTCGGAGGACCGGAAGGCAGCGCGAGTTGGGGCAGCTTGGAGGGCTGGTGGGCGGCGCGAGCCGAGGTGGCTTAGAGGGCTGCGGGGAGGGCAGTTCGGCCGGGGCATGGGGCCAGTTCGGCAGGGAGGCCGGAGCGCCGTGGGGGCATGGGGCTAGTTCGGCCGGGAGGCTGGTGCGCCGCGGGATGGCTTGGACGGGGTGCAGAGCTAGTTCGGATGGGAGGCTTGTGCACCCCTGGTGGCTCGGCCGGGGCGCAGAGCCATGGAACGTGGCCGGTTTGGCCGGGAGGGCGGATCACCACTAGTGGCTCGGCTGGGGCGTGAAGCCGGGGCGCGTGGCCGGTTCAGCCGGGAGGGCAGAGCGTCGCGGGTGGCTCACCCGGGGCGCGGAGTCGGGGCATGCGGCCGGTTCGACCAGGAGACCAGAACGCTGTGGGGGCGGCACAGGTCATGGAGTCCACAGATGGTGGCGCCGTTACCTTAGTCACCTTCATCTCCTTCCTCCATTTTGAGGAGTACACCAAAGAAGAATGACGGAGGGGTCGGGCCAGGTTTGTTCGGCCTGTACCCTCCGCGTTTAGAGTGATAGAAAGAGGTTCACAAAGAATGAAGCATGAACATGTATGGAAGATATTTTAAAACATCATTTCCCACAACTCTCATCAATCTCTATTCCCAAATCCCACAAAATAATTAGATGGGGGGAACATTGGAAGTGTTAACCAATAAACCCCTACCTTGTTCACTTGATGACATTGGTGCAAGAAGGTAGTACGGTCGTCGATTCGCCGTAGATGAGGACATCCCATGTCGGAAGAAGTCTCGAGGAAGAAGGTCAATGGAGGTCGGTGTTCTTCATTGGCGGAGCGTTCTTTGTTGGAGAGCTTTCTCCCATGTTCTCCAAATCCTCCTTTTCCAATACTTTGCCAACAAATGAATAGCCAACCAAATAAAATATGTTTATCTACTTAATTTTTTGGAAATCAATGTTGGCTTAATTAATTGGAAACAATAAATGGGTTGCATTGGCATAAAATATTCATATTGGAAGATACCATGGGTTGACACCATTAATTAAGAAGGGTTGGCACAACTAATGTGGAGGAAGCTCAAGAGGCTCCTCCACATTAATGAGGGAGTTGATGAGGTTTAGACCTCAGGTGGTCCCCACCACCATAACCTATCATGGGAGGTCAAGGTTTGGTGGTCCCCACTACCAACTTCCACATGGAGGGTGGTTACAACAAAATAAAATAAAACATGTGTTTATATTATTTTATTATTTCCATGAAAAACCCAAAAATTTATCTTTCACCCTCTTCCAACTGCCGTCGAGGTGAAAGTTTTCTTAAGCAAATTCCAGCGCTGCAAGTTCAACGGTGCCCTCAGATTTCAATTTCAAGCACCGGGTTAACAGTTTGAAAAACTCGCTCGCTCGTTTTCTGAACGTACCTGAAAAAAAGTTCAGAAATTCATTATGGGCACTCCGGGCCTCAGAATCATGCACCGTAAATTTTTACAGACTCGTAAAATTCCCTTGAAAAAAAATTACATGGAATTTCCAGGTCTTTACATATTAAATTAGAAAAAAATTTATGAAAAAAATTTATAATACTAAGAATAAAATTCCTTCCATATCATAACTTTTCAAGACCTCGATCATTTAGTATGTGTGACCCTAATGTTCTGGTGTCCATTAATTATCTTATATAGTAAAGAAAGTAATAAGGTGACTCCAATGGTTAAATTCCTTTTTTTTAAATTTAATCTAGGTTACACCATCAAAGAAATCCTAAAAGTTATGATACTAAATAAATATAGTTGAGTGAATCCATTTAATGGATTTTGATAAAAAAGTTTTTTCACTCACCTATCCAAGATTTACATGTGATATGATTAACCAATTTCTATAAAAAAATATATTAATGGATTATTTACATGCTCAAACTAGTTCTAGTCAATGATAAATATTAATATTGGATCACTAAATAGTAATGATGTATAAGGTAATCATATTTAGTGGAATTACTTTCATTAATTTTCCTTGATGAATAGATATAATACACGATACAAAACCATATTTATGTCTCTATTATAGTTTATGGCTCAATTCATGATAATCATATTAATATCCTTTATAATTATGACCTATAGAACAATTAGAGGTTGGTATCTAGGATTGGGAAATTTCTCACATAGTAGAATTTTGATCATCTGAATGTGAATGTTATAGAGATAAATTCCACAAACTCTGATTCATTGCTATTAGATACTGGGTGTTCATCACATGTTTGTTATAATAAAAAAAGACTCAACAATAAGAGTTAATTTATAAAGGGTGAAGTATATCTTTATGTCGATAATAGAGCAAGAGTTGTCTCATTATAAGTAAACAATTATGTTATAATTCTACCTAGTGGACTAGTTATATAATTAGAAAACTATTACTATATTACTTCTATGAATATTAATTTTATTTATGTATCTTGATTGGATAATATTGGTTTTTCAATCTCTATTAAGAATATGTTTTATTTTATATATATATGAATTTAATGTTTTCTATCATCCAGAATATGATAAATGGTTTATATATTCTAGATATAGATAATCTTATCTATAATGTTCAAAATAATAAGTCCAGGGTTGATTCTAATCCTAGATACCTTTGGAATTATCTCATTAGACATATAAATGAGAAACACATTAAAAGACTTTATAAATATAGATTATTATAAATATTCAATTATGAATCAATTGAAAATTGATAATCATATTTATTTGTAAGGATGTCTAAATATCCTTTTAAGGTTAAATGTGAAAGGGTTGGTGGACTGTTGGATTTTATTCATAATGATGTTTATTGGAAAAGGAGTACTAACAAAAAATGGTGGTTTTAGGTACATCATTTATTTTACTAATGACTTGAGCTTAAATGAATATGTGTTTTTGATGAGAAAAAAGTATGAAACATTTGAAAAATTCAAAGAGTTTCATAATGAATTATAGAATAAATTGGAAAATGTAATAAGATTCTCTGATCAGATTGAGGTGGTGAATACCTGAGGTAAGAATTAATTGATCATATAGGGAATTATGGAATCATTTTATAAGTCACTCATCTAAGAAAAACATAATTTAATAGTGGATTTGAGAAAATAAATCATACCTTATTATACCTAGTTTGATCATATATGATAGCGTGACCTTCATATTTCATTCTAGTATTTTTCTATAGAAACTGCTATAATTCTTGTAAACCCTATTCCATATAAAATATTTATAAGTAAACCATATGAGATATAGAATAGGAAAAATTACAATACATTATTTATAAATATTTTGGGACGTGAATCATTTAAATGATGTTTAGCTTATGGTAATCTCAAATTAAAATATAAAAAATGCTTATTTATTGGTTATAATAAGGAAATTGTGGGATATTATTTTTATAATCCTTCTAAACATGAAGTTTTTGTGGCCTAGAATTTTCTTTTTATGAATAAGGAACACATAGTTAAAGTATATAGTGGGAGGAAAATTGAATTTGGATAAGTTCAAGAACAAAAAAACATGAAATATTCCTGAGATGGTGGTTTTACTAGTTCCATAAAGAGTTGTGAAAAAGACCAACTCAAAATAAACAAGAAACTTGAAGGTATGGTAAGATTCAGTAGGATATTGTGAGATATTGATTTCTTGTCACTACTGACGATGAGGTAATGTTCATAGGAGATGAAAATACCACCTACCATGAATCCATTGAGAATTATTATTCTAAGAAAAGGTAAAAATACACAAAACCTGAAATGGATTCCATGAACACATTCCATGTTTAGAACTTGATGGATTCACTTTAAGGGATAATACCCATAGAGTAAAATTGTATTTTCTATAAGGAAAATGACATGGATGGTAGAGTTTCTTCCTATAAAGCATGCCCAATTGTAATAGGTTACAAGAAAATTCATATTTTTTATTATAAAGAAACATTTCTATCTCTAATTATGATAAAACACATACAAATATTTCTCACCACATCAACTTACTTTTATTATGAGATATATCAAATGTATGTCAATATTTCTTTCCTTAATGGGAATTTAGTCGAGTAAGAGTACATGATACAACCCAAATTTTCAGAAGTTCCATATGATACTGTTAAGTTATCCAAGCTACCAGAATCTATTTATGGAAAAAAGAGAGATTATAGGAATTGGAATATTTAGTTTGATGATGCAATAAAAGAATTTGGTTCCATTAGTAATGCAAATGATTCTTATGAATATGAACAAAAATTGAACTAACTTTCAAAAATGACACTCAGAAACTTCACTCCATGAATATGTGGTTTTTTAAATTTTCTTGATGAAAGAAATGGTTGATGATTCCTATATACTGGGTGTGAAGATATATAAAGACCAATCTAATAGGTTGTATAGACTTAATAAATATACACACATTGGTAAAGGATAAATAGGTTTAGAATGAAAAAATCCAAGAAGGGGTATTTATTAGTGTTACATGACATGATTTATAGGATGATTCAGGATCCTCATGTATAATTAGAATGGATGGATAGAATTCCCTATGTTTCTACCATAAGATTTATCATGTATGTTATATTGTGTACTCACTCTGATGTTGCATATTCTCTAGGAATTACTAGTAGTTACCAATCCAATCTTGGGGAGAGTATGTATATTTATATAAAGAATATCCTAAGTAATTGAGAAGGACTAAGGATGTGTTCTTGATTATTGGATGTGAGTATGAGATCTATGTAAAAGGTTACATCGATGTTAGTTTCAAATTTTTAAGAGATGATATGAAATCACAATTTGGTTTAATGTTTTGCCTAAATGATAGAGCTATTAGTTGGAAGAGTTAAAAATAATCTACAATAGATGAATCTATAATAGTGGTATATTATATAGCTGCATTGGGTGTTGTAAAGGAAGTGGTCTAGATCATCAAGTTCAATAGTGATCTTGGAGAAATTCTTAGCATTGATAAAAAAATCATGCTTTAACATGACAACAATGGAGATATTGATCTTGATAGAGATCCTTGGTATCACCAATGGACCAGAAACATCCTTTTAAAATACCATATAATATGAGATATTGTTGATATGGAAGATTTTAGGATTAGTTGGGTGGATAGAGATGAAAATATAGTTAATAATTTGATGAAACCATTATCACAGTAGAAGTATTAGGGTCATATAGATTCTCTTACTATGTTATAATTGAGAGATTGGTGTAATGGTTTCAAAATTTATCTTGTATTTATAATAAATTCAAACATCTATTTATCATTCATTCATGTGTGATGAAATTTAGTTTTTATGAATGGTGGAATGATAATATCTCCTCAATTTATGAATTTGAGTTGTCCCTAATTAGTGGTTATCAAAGAGTATTATGGGATGTGATGATAAGTTAATATTATCAGGGATATATTTTTTTACTCACTAAAAGTGATTTTATATTAGGAATAAATAATTGATTTATGAGGTAATAAGTATATACTTATTACATGGATTAACCCCACAAATTATATCTAGTGGAATTTGATACAATCATAGATATATTTAGGGGTGTTTCCTTATTATAAATCCTTATTACCTAAGTTTGAAAGATACACAGAATGAGAACCTTCATACTTTTGTACCTTTCTTATTCAGGTCACTATGACTTAGCTATTTTGGGGGTTTTTTGGTATGTTGCTGATCATGTCATTGGTTGAAGCACAACGAAGATAAGATTTGTTTACTTGTATGATGAGTGAAGACTTCTATCCCTTGATTGAATTGGACTAAGGAGATAAATTATTATTATTATTTATGTCATATATGATGTATTAATATACTTGTATGAGAAACATGTGATATAATCATTCACTAGATTAAAAACATGTGATTTATTCATTGATGTGGTCAGTTTTTTATAAAATTAATAAAAGATGATATGGACTATACTAGATACACATTGTTTTGTGTCTAGTGGTCACTCAATGTCATGTATGAGGGGATTATATATGTATAAATTTGATTTATATGATACATATTTTGGTGGATCTGATTTTATATATATAGTATTATGTTTAATAGAGATTACACTATACCCCTTAATAGCTTGAGTATCACTGATGCCTTTCTAAAGGAATATTTTTATTACATATATGAAATATGGATTTAAAATTATTTTTCAATGCTAATATAACATATAGGATATTGATGTTAGGCCTTTGAATAAGGATTAAATTTTAGCCAAAGTGTTTGTTCTAAAATAAATATATGTTGATAAACTATATCAAAAAGAGTTCGGATGGATTCACAAATAGTTTCAAAGTTTAGAACAATGCATTTTTGAGATTTTAATGTTATATAGAGATTATTGGAAGTGAAATTAAAATACATATATGTGATGTATATATCTTATCCTTAAACATGATCTATAGATACCAATATATTGTGGTTATTTGTGATGCAATTCAAGCTCATGAATAACACTACCATATAACTCCCACACTTCCACATTTCCATTAGCTGGAATAGAAACCATTTCATCCATATATGGTTTTACTTTGGTTTTAATCCATGAGATGGTTAATCTAAATGATTTATAACATTAGTTAAAGGATTTCAATGAATTATACTTCAACAAGAAGTAACATCTTCTTATTTATTGAGGATTATCAAGCACAACCAATATAAAGGGAGTTCTCTTATTCATGTGGGGTTTTGATCATATATAGGATACTGCTAAATAGAATCAATTTAAATAAAATATTATAGAATATTTATTCCACTTGAAATGTAGTTTTTCACTAGGTGAAGGATATATCGCCCGATTTGTGTTGGGTTTACACTTTTCCTTTAAAGTGTTATTTGAAAATATAGAAATATGGATTGTGGTAAGGAGATATCACCCCTTCAGTGTTTTATGATCCTCAAGATATGATCATGTATCTTTCAACTAGTGGATCACCTATTGAGGTGGGAAATTTACATTTTATTCTCTTGGGATCATTATTTAACCATATTACATTGAAGTAAAATATGGAGTCTAATGAATGTGAATTTAAATTATGCTCTATTTTTTAGTGTTCTTAATTTTCTATCATGTTTGATTGTGTTGGAAAAAGTGAAAGTTGTTTTTGGATTTTTTAAAATACCTAGGATCATAGGATAACCCCATAATTACCATCGTATACAGATACTAAAAAATAAAATAATAATAATAAAAAAATTCTATATACCTCAGAGGAATACAAACCATTCCCCAAATCCAAAATATTGTTATCATCCTTGATCATCAAGACAACATTACTTAACAACTCCTTTAAAAAATTATGTAAACCTATATATTAAAGTAGAGTTGAGTATATAAATATGCTTAGTAGGACATACCTAAAAACATGAAACAAATCAATAAACATCATTCATACATTATAATAAAATATTGGAAATCACCGATGCATCATTAGGATCTCCCTACACTACAATTCGATCCTAAGATTCATCTTGGTTATCTGGTAAGACTATACCCAACTCTTTAGATTATACACCTGAATAAATTTTATCATCTCAAAAGTAATAAAAATATATATAAATATAATAATAATTCAAATAAGTTGGTATCACACAAATTATAGAATAATAGGTCGGAATAAGAAAACCTCACCCACCAATGCTATCACTATAATCCAAAATCCTCATGTCATGAAGGGTATAAAATTCACACCACCCTTATAGATACTATATCATTCACATGAAAAAATCATAAAGTATATAAACCTCATACATCAATGATGATAAAAATATACACTAAATCCAAACCATGTTTTAGTGGTGTGAACCACATTATGGTCTAGGATGATGAAAATACTGACATACTGATGGTCACAACACCATGGTTTTGTGTGTGATAGTTCATACATTATATGAAAATGCATGATTAATATTTTTTCTTCAACTCATGTTATTATATTCAATTAAATCATCATTTTATGATGATTAGATGAGTTTAAAAGATTAAATATTTTTTTAAATGTTAAATAAATTGATGAAAATAATGATAAATAATTTTAATGTTATAAAAAGTATGTAAAAGTACCATTGATAGTTATATTATTGAGAAATGATGTTATAACTATCATAGTGTAATATAAAATGAATTAATTTCCGTAGATAAATGCTCTATAGTGGTTAACCTAGGTTGTTTTTAGGTGAGAAGTTCACAAAATCCTATTGTCACTTATTGGTTAGAGAAAAGGGGGTTGTTTGAGATTTTGGTGATTTTAAAACTAATGAAAGAAAAAAATAGTGTTTTGGAGAACAACTAATGAAATGGCGGTCATGTTAGGGTTGGATTAACCTATTTAAATGTTATCCTAGTTAAAAATTTATCTATTCTTATTCTAATTATATGGTAAGAGAAAGAATCCAAAATTGACTCCACTCTATTCCTTGTCCAAATGATGATGGTGTGAATAATCCTGATTGGGATATTATTATATTATTCCCACTTTCCTATGTGTGTAAGTGTTTTTGTATACCCTCTTTATTGATATAGGAAATTACTGATCGAGTATTATTATTCCAAAACAACCATGAGTTCCCACTACCAATTTTACGCACAGAGAATGTTTTCAAGCACTTAACCACTAATCTATAGCCTATTCTATTATATAAAGACTAAAAATTTATAGAGGGAGATATAGTTAATTTATTAAGGAAATAATAAATAAATAAATTTAAAACTAAATATGAATATAGGTGATAATAATTACTACTAAAGGAAAATTGAAACTAGTTAAAAAAAAAGAGATAAAGGATTTGTTTCATTTATCACATGAACTCAAGTATTAAAAATGATTATCCTCCACTTACTCAATTAATTAGAGTTTACTACTTCATGATAAGGGTAACTATGATGAGAGGGAAATAACAAGTCAATATAACTCTTAAATAAAAATTAAAATAAGAAATAAAAATGACAATAAAATTCTATAAGACCAAGCAAGAAATATGAGGATTAAAACCACCTCTTAAAAATACCTCCCCATCCTCTTAAAGTGACTTAGTCACTCTTCCTTTAAACTAGTAAAAAATGTGAGATATTAACATCTTTAAATTATTTACTTTTTTTATTATCATGAAATCTATGGTGTGATTAGTTCTTCTAGGAAATATCCATCCCTCATTCTTTGGTGGTGATAGAAATATTATTCATATAAATATCCATGTAGAATAATATTTTTGGTCATATGAATTATTGAATAGATCCCTGGTGCATTGAATTTAATATTGGATGGATCTCTAAAAAGTATACTCACAACCCATAATTTTTCATCTAGATAGTTTCATAAAATGTCTCTAAGGCATTGATTATCCATGAGATGAAAAGGAATTGATCAACCATATGGAAGATAGGTGACCATGTGGTCGATTTGATAATTGTGTGGTAACTTGGGAACACACATGATTGATTAGTTTCTTATTATTATAGTAAATCAGAATATCATGGTCATTTGATATGTATGTGTGGTTTCATAGTCATTCTTCACTTAGTTGATCAAATTCATTTTTTGGTTGATGTATCAATTGCGCAAAAGGTCCCATCATACGGTCAATCAAGAACTTGTGGCTGATAATCATGAACATGTAGCAGGTTTATATGCATGATTTATTGTCATGTTATTTTTGTGATAGGATGATGACATTGAAAGATTCCATCCATGTTCGATTTAGAAAGGAACAAATAGTCAGTTTCCTTCTTATGGTCAATTGACCAGCTGCATGATTACCTTATAGTCAATTGTCTGTAGAAACTCTAAAAACTCCCAGAAAAAACACAATATCATCACGATTTATTAATAAAAAACTCCATCCACATATTATAGTAATTAAAACTACATGTATTAAATTTAGGATTTATTCAAATATTTTCAAAGTATCAAATAAAAAATTAAAACTCAATTTTTAAGAAATTTTATCACTAAATCCCAAAATACTTATCAAACATATGATAATTACCTAGTTAATGATAAAATTATGTGACTAAAACCATGAGAATACTTAATTAATTATATAAAATTATTAGATATACCAAATCCACAACACTAAAAACATAGACTCTAAAGAAGTGAATTTCAAAAGTATTACCAAAGAAAAATTCAAATTACATGAAAATGTGAGTTCCTATTTGAACACTATATCCCTTAATTTATCATTCCTCCTCAAGGTATTTGTTTCAATTTTACCTATTTAGTAAATTCAATTAATTACAATTTATTTTATCCACTCATACACACGTATACCACCTTCCCAGAATATTTCAATCAATACTCAAGTATGATTTTAAGATAGTTTTTCCTCATTCAAAGTACCCACAAGTTTCACCATAGGATTAATGAATTTCTTCATCTATACCCAATTATCTAAGTATTTATTATTATCATGAGGGATTAATAATGGTTTTTATATGGATATATGATTAGTGGGATTAAAATTTAAAAATTTTTAGGGGGAATTATGGGAATTGGAATAAAAATTATTCTCAATGAATGATTTTAAATTTCATTTAATAAAGGATTCTCCCTCAACTATCTATTACAACAACACATATTTTCTTACATAAAATCTCCATAGACCACACACACCTTTTATCAATTTAGAGGTAGCTAACATTATTATCCCTATTTCATATAGAAGGTTTCTCAATCATTTTTCCTTTTTTTACTTTGGTTATGATCATAAAGGAAGAGGAGGACTTTAAAATTTCTATGGTATGTGTAGTGAGTCAATCCAAGATAAACATTACATTATTTTACATAATTTTCTTAATTAAAATCATTACATTACATAATAAATTCAACATACTAACAATTTATAGGTTTATTGTATTTGGAGACTAGATACATAAGCAACTTATTTTACAATGTTTGTGAACATTCCCCATAATTCCATTTTACTAGATCTTTTTCTAAATATCTCCCAAGTTAAACTCATCCTCATTCCATGGGAAATGGAAACATTAGAAAGGTGTGAGCTCAAACAAACATTAATTGAAAAATAAACTTATCCAAAAGTTACCCATGGTGAGATCATAAGAATATGAGAAAATGTAATAAGAAGAGAAATATGAGATTTAAATAACATGGAATAAAAAAAAATTTCCATATGGAAAGATAAGATAATGAAATAATTTCACATGATAAATAATATAAAAAGGCATAAATACTGGTAAAACATGATATTTAATTCACGAGCTAGGGAATATAGAATAATCACATATCAAATGAGTTTGGTACCAATATAATCATAGATATACAAAATTTTGGATTAGGAATCACAACATATTTCTCAAAGTGGATTATGAATCACAACCAATTTCCCATAGTAGATCATGCATCACAACATATTTCTTATAGAAGATAAGGCATCAAAACCTATTTCCCATTTTGGATTGAGCATTACTACTCATTTCACCATTATCTCATGCGATATAAATCTCTACCAAATACATAATAGGACTATATAGGGCCCATCTATCACATAAAGATTAAATACACATATGTTTTCTACATGAAAACATCAAATAATCACGTCACTAAAACCAAAAACAAGAATGGGTTTCACATTAATTTTGATAGTATATTTGAAGAATGGCTAGATAAACCAGATCAATTGATACTAAGTTTAATCACCCAAAAGAGTAACTTCATAAAATCATTTAAATGGTTATTTATAAAATTTAACATCATAGAAAATAGATCACTTTTGAGATAAAGAGGAAAAAAGAATCCAAATCCTAAAAGAGAGTAATAAAAAATATCATTAAAATGTAAAGTATGAATATCACATGAATTGATAAATATTTATTTTTCAAAATAAGAAAGGGTAAATTTGGTAAGTGAAAACATATACTTGAAAGAAAGATTCATTTATAAGAAATATAAACTTATGAGGATGTGAATAATTCAAAACATATAATAATTTTAAGGAAGATAAAATCATTCATAGAATCAGATTTGGATTAGGAAATAATTTTACCCAGGGAGATACAAGTGGAAATCATATGTAAAAATGATATCATTTAATGCAGGGAACATTGACGGACTAAGTTCAAAAGAAACTAAATATCTTTATAAAATATATTTAAGTTACTGAAATTCCATACCTTTACTCTTGATTTCCATGGAAGTGATTTAACATCATGTATAAAAAAATAACTATATTAATAACCTATTTCATAACCTCATTTATATCAATACCCTTTTTCAAACTTAATTTATAATTATTATCTATATGTATATTAGTTAGTTTTAACCATTTTAAATTTTATGTGAGAGTAATCCTGACCATTTTGAACTAGTTTCACAATAAAGATGTTTTTATTTATTCTTCTACCAAAGTTCATCATTAATAGATATTATAAGGTACTTGAATTTATGTTTTAGTATATTTTATAAAATTATAATTTCATCCTGTGATATTTTTAGTTAAGGTTCTTATAGAAAAAATTAGAGACAACTATGTTTCAATTATTTTTAAAAAATGAATAGTGGTAACATAACTAATGAGTTAAATGATTATATTACCAAACCTAAACCCCAAAAAAATTATTTACATATTAATATCCAATATTAAGTTTCCAATTCCATTTTTGATTGAAATTTATATCATTTTTCAAGTTTTTTGTTAAACTGACCCAACATGAATCTATTTTTGAGTATGGATATAGAAGAGATACTTATATTATAATTTCTTTATATATAACTTATAATGAAGTTATTTATATTTTATTAAGGTTAAGAATTATAATTGGGAAGATTTATAAGAAAAAGGAAAAAAATAAAGCTCTCTGTTATAAATAAATCATTTTTTCTTGTTGATAAGATCATTTTAGGTTATTAGTTTTACAATGATTTATTATTACTAATATTACTTATATAATTCCTATAATATATTTATAGAAAATAATTCATGATATAAATAACATATCTATTCACTAGAATCATTTCTTGAACCAACCCTTAAACATGGTGAAAAAAAACATGTTATTCATGGAGGTGGTAGTCCACACATGCATAGGAGCAACATTTACATTTTTACGATTCAATGGGAAGGGAATATATAATGGTTATACCCTCAATATAATAAAATTTAAGTATATTTTTTTATATATATTCCATTATATACATATGGTTACAAATGGTTTGGAGGAGTCTGAATGATAAGGACAAAGAAATGAAGTTAAAGGGTAGGTAATGTTTACGTTGAGAACTTGGATCTTCTCTTGAAGTATCCTTTATAAATGAAGGAATTGAAGTAATTTTTGAGGAATAAATATACCAAATTTTTATAGGGTATTTATATAATTAAATTGGGAATAGTTTCAATATAATTTAGAACTAGGGGTGTATCTTTGAAAATGGTGGGAGTGAGCTCATTTCATAGGTTAAAAAGAGGGAAAAATATTTTAAAAATAATGTTAGGTAAGTGGTAAGAATGGAATTAAATTATAGTTTAGTGCTTTAGGTGGGAAATGTTTGTGATACATGTAGGTATGAAATTAAAACCTCAAAAATTTATTATATATGGTCTAAGTTTCAAATTAATTTAGTGAAATTTGAGTCACATTAAATGATCCATTTTAATGCATCTTAATCTTGATTTAATATTAATCATTGTTATTATTTTATCACTAAAAATACAAGATTGAACTTATTACCAAAATTTTATGTTATTAATCCAAATTTTTATTCCATTTAATCTAATTAAATTTCTAAATATAATAGAATTAACTTTAAAATTAAAACATATAATGTGTTGAAAAACTATTTTTGTAGAAAAATGTTGTTTTGATCATTAAGTATTCTTAATATTATTTAAAATCGATTAAAAATTACATGAGTGTTAATTATTTTTTACATATTTTTGTAAATAATATTATAGTCTTAATTTAATATATATCCATTTAATTAAAAAATTCAATATTTATAAAAGTATCATTCTTTGAAAAATAACTTTTTTTTATCTTGGTAACTAATATTTAACTTTGTAATTTTATGATTAAAAATGAAATTGACCCCATTAATTAATTTAAAAATACTACAACTATACTAATAATTTTATATTTTTCAATTTCTAAAAGTGGAAAATCAATTTTAAGATAAGCCCGTATAATCAACAATTTTAAGAAACCATTATCTTCTAAGAATGAAATAACCTTTATTTTATTACACATTTTTATATAGTTTTTATAAAGTGGTTACTTCTATTGATACCCAAAAATTTAATGGTTATAATATAATGGTAATGTTTAGTATATTTATTAAGGTAATTTGGATTTTTTGTTTTATTCCAGTCTTACATGAAAGATATGTTACTCATTCCGTATTAAATTAAGGAAAAGAATTCACTAAAAACATGGGTTATTACATTATAACCTATTAAAATAATTTCATAATAGATGTTTAATTTTTCAGATGAAATCAAGTGGGGGTTATTTTGTCTCATTACATCTTCAAGTTCCCACATATCATCCTCAAATATATTATTCCTCTATAGAAGTATGATAATATGACTGGTCTTGTTCAGAAACTCCTTATCTCTTCAATCCAGAATTTACATCGGTTATTCCTCATATGATAGATCATGTTCTAGTTGTATAGATTATAAGTTTAGTACATGTTTTTGGTATATTATGTACTTACTAAAAATTGATACATTTAACACATCATGCACTTGGGAGAGGTCTAGATGGATTTATAAGAAATAAGCTACTGACTCACATGATCAAAGATCTTGAAGGGACTAATGTACCTACGACCGAGATTCACTTTCTTCCCAAATATCATAACCCAATTCCATGAAGATATTTTAAGGAACACATTATCACCAACTTCAATCTCTATATCTCATTGAATATTATCTATATAACTCTTCTGTATAATTTGCGCTGCTTTCATATTCCACTGAATGGTTTGAAATTTCTCCATCATTTCTTAGACAAGGTTAGAACCTATCATCTTTCTCTCTCCAAATTCATCCCAGTAGATTAGAGTCCTATATATCTTACCATACAAAGCCTCATATATTTACATCTAAATGATAGAGATAAAATATTATTATATGATAAATCTACCAAGGGGAGGTGTTGAAATCCATCGAACATGATCTCATCATATCTTATAGAGTTTGAATGACCCTTTCAAACCGAACATCCATTTTAGGATGATAATAAGTGGAGAAACTCAACACTATCTCCAATGATTTATGAATACTTCTATATAATCTAGAGTTAAATATCATATTCCAATCATATATAATGTAATATGGCACTCCATGCATCCTCACCACTTCTCTTATGTATGTATTGTCGATTTATTCAAGGGAGAAATATTCTTTGATGTCAATAAAATGTGATGAATTTTTAGGTTGATTAAATATAACCCAAATAACATTATTGGATTTATAAATGGGAGGGGGGGGGGGTTCATTGAACAAAATCCATGGTAATCTTTTTCCATTTTCATACTGGTATAGGTAATGGTTGCAATACACCTTTATGATTTTTTTATTTAACCATAACATTCTGGCATACAATGATTGAGATACCTATTCTACAATTTCTATATTCATGTTATCCCACAAGATATTTTGTTTCAAGTATCTATAGATCTTTATACATCTTAAATTAATGGATAAGTATGATCTATGGGCATTATCCAAATGTACCTTCTTCAATTATGGCTTTTATAGGACACATATCAGGGTTCTAAATCTTGTCACTCCATCTTTATCAAAATTGAACTCAAAAATATTTTATACCTATATTTATAGATCTATATAATATTTCTAAGATTATTTTATATTTACATGAATGGATAGTTGAGTAGGTAGTTGGATAAGATAATATTTATCTCCTCTCATTATGACTTCAAGATCCATCCTTTATAAATCCATGAGTATTGGTTTAGTTCAATCCTCATCATGAATAAGGTATCATGGTATTTACTTATTAGAGCATCAAGAACCTTATTTTACCTCTTAGGGTTGTAATGTATTGAGTAATAATAATATTTCATCAATTGAAATGGTATCATTTATCACATATTCAAATCCTTCTATTTGAATATATATTTCAAACTCTACATTTTCTCTATAGATATAATGTCACCAAATATTTGTTGAAAGTATCACTTCAAACATATTGGAATCATGAATTGGGTAATTTTCATCATGTGTCTTTAATTAGTGTGAGATATAATAAATTTCCTTATAATTATTTATGAGGGATCACAAAAATCAATTTTTTTAAGAATTACTTTATATTACAAACCCTTCCCTACTATATGGTATTGTGAGTACCTGAGTGATGAAAAACCACTTTTTTTGTTCCTTGAAAATTTATTTACATTATTATATCCAAAGGAACTTTACTTCCTTCAATGTTAACTTGGTTAGTGGATTTGATGTCAGTGAAAAATTTATCACAAAGTGTTGACAATACCCTACTAACCCGAGAAAACTATGGATCTTAGTTACAGTGGTTATCCTGGATCATTTCTCAAGAACTTCCATATTTTATGGATCTACATATATGCACTTTATTGTAATTACATGACCCAATAATTATTCTTTCTATATCCAAAATTCAAACTTTCTAAATTTGGAATTTAGCTTTTAGGTTCTTGTGGTCTTTAACACAATCTACAAATGATCATCATGATCTTCCTTAGTATTTGATTATATAAAAATAGTGTCTATAAATACAACCACAAATTGATCATGGTAGTCTCTAAAGACTCTATTAATTATATCAATAAATGACCATTAGTCATCCCAAATGATATCACTATAAATTCATAGTATCCATATATTATTTTAAAATCTATTTTGGAAATATCAACCACTTTGACCCTCAATCGATGATATCTAGATCGATGGTTAATATTTGAGAAGTAATGAGAATAATTGAGTTGATAAAAAAGGTCATAGATCCGGGGTAAATTCTATTTATTCTTAATTTTGATCTTGTTAATCTCATGATAGTCAATGAAAAGATGTAGTGATCTATATTTACTATTAACAAAGATAACATGGGCTCCCCATGGTGAAGCACTAGGGTAGATAAAACCCTATAAAAATTATCTTATAGATAATTATTTAATAAATCCTATTAAGTAGAGTCTATTATAGAAGTATTAATTGAGATAGTAATGAATACATGCATGAGTTAAATCAAAAAATCAACCACACATTTTGTGGGAAGACAAGATAGTTTATCTAGAAATATATCAGTATATTCCCTTACAATGGGAATTTCATCAATTATTACCTCTTCTTTGATCATTTGAGATATAAATACACATTTATGGGTATCATAACATATATTATAGAATTTTATTTTATGAAGATATCATCCTTATATTGATACTTGAGAATAGGATGATCTGGGATATGAAATGATATCTCTGTCTCTAGATAATTGATATGGTATGTTTATAGGGATAGCTAACCCATACCCAATATTATGTCAAATTCATCAGCTCAAAGCTAGAGTTAGTTCAAAAATATAGAAGTCTATTAATCAATATTTATCGACTTACAAAAGATTGGTTCAAGGCCCCCTCCCTTAAGTTTATTTTGAATAACATATCTCCTCCCTCCCTCATCAATGGTCGTCAAGGGAATTGAATTTTATAGATACCTCACAATATATGGTACAAGTTTTAAAACAATGGATCATGCATGTTAGGTGACATGTGGTGAGGAGGTATAGATCATGATAGTAGGGGTTCAATCATAATGGCTTTTACTACTTTCTATGGTACTAGTGATTCTCTACAGGTCAAGGTAAGGGTGATGTTTATATGCCTTGATCTTTATAGGTAGTGAAAAATTGATATACTTTCTATTGAAAAGAACTCCACTACCATTCAATAACTCCCCACAAAACCTCAAATACACCCCTTGGTCGATCTACTACATAATTTAGAAGTGAAAAGTCTTATAAATAACAATATAAAGATTCTCCACAATTATCATGAAGGGAAAAAAGTGGATGAATTTATTTCGTCTAAGGATAAACATGATATATCCATCACTTGTTTCTTAGACTTGGGTTCCTTTCCACTTGAAGTTATGGACTTAGTCCAAGGGTTTTCCCTCAGGCTACATTACTTTAGACCTCCTTGATATGATGGTCCTTTATCCTGTACTCATTTTGGACTTTCCCTTTATAACAAAATAAAATATATTTGTGTGTGTAACAAACCTATGTGATATAAAATAATACAAATATCCAGAATCAAATAATGAATTCATAGATATATAATGGAGGATAAGTGTATCTCACATCACTTCATTGTCATGATCCACTATAGAAACCCAACCTTAAACATTAAATAATCTTGAGTTTTAAGTTAAGAATAAATTTTATTATATATGAGTATCTTTATAGATTAAATTTTTAGATAATTAGGCCATCACCCTTATATAAATAAATATTAAATCACAAAGTGGACACTTCGACTTAGTTTTCATTTTAACCAGAAAAAGAACTTTTATGATATAAAAAGTTTTATATTCATGACATATATTCAAAATTTTCATCTTAAACATAACCTTGCCCCTAATTATCCTTAAAACACTATTAAAACATTATAAAATGTTATTTGAGCACAAAAATATTAGTAAGGGAAATATAAAATGAAATAAAAAAACTTATTAGTTTCATAAATTATTATAAAAGATTTTACTTTTTCAAAATTAAAATTTTTGGCTCAAAATAAATATTTTATTACATAGGAAATCAACTTTTTTATCCAAAGTTTTCATACAATTTTTTTATTAGAAATATTAAAGGAAAAATAAAGATCATAAATTTTCCTTTGAAATAATGAAAAACTAATAATTTTTTTTCAAAAATCTATTCATTTTTCCCTTATGAATTAGTGCATATTTTAATTTAAACATAATATCATGAGTAATCACATGGGAGCATAAAAAAAGAACATAATATGACAGGATCATGGAAATATTGGAAAGGAAACAATAAAAAAAACATGACATAAAAATAATTCAAGTCCAGCTGCTCTAACAAAATTAAATGATTGATAGATTCCTATCATTAATTAGGTTTAATGCCTATTCTAATACAAAACGTCTCATGAGATAAAAATTTTACCCATTGTGAACCCATCATAAAATGTCCATGATTTTATGTTCCCTAACATGAAATAAATTATAAATAATAATAATAAGAATTACCCATACAAAGAAATGGGTTGCATAATCTTTCCTCATATCATAATAAAAGGAAATTTCATAAAGTGAGAAATGAACAAAAGGCTTATATTACCCCATCAAAGGAAGGGAGAATAATCTAGTTATATATGTGAGAGACATATATACAAAATTTTAAGGCATTTAATTACATTAAATGGAGAGATAAATTGATTTATTGATATAATGGTCATAACTATAAGAAAAAGGATGGTTTAGAGAGATCCCTTATACCCATAAGAAAAATATTTCCATTTATCAAAATATCAATTTCATTTAAAACCATTCTTAAAAATACATAGAATAAATTAAAATAGGTTTTTTAATTGATGAAAATATAGAATATTATAAAGGAATCCCAAAAAATAAATAAAGGTTATAAAGGTGGGAAAAAATGTTGGCACTGTATATGATAAAATTGAACATAATTTGTGAAGAAATTCAAAACACTTCATATAAAATATATAAAAATATTCAATTTAAAAACCTATTAAATAAAGTAAAAGGATAAATAAAGTTTCCTTTATAACTAATTTATATCTATAAAAATAAAAAAAGAAAAAATTTAAGAATATTGATACGGAAGAGAAATATTTATAAAATAAATCTTCAAAGTATTTAAAATGAGGTTTTTAAAATGAAGTGTTCCTTACCATGATCCCGAATCATCATATGAATTTATTATATTATTTAATAAAAAAATTATGATAATTATTTACTTTATTAATTACCATTTACAAGTTTATTATTACATGTTTTGAACTTATTACCATGTTATATAGAATTACATAATCAATTAAGTTCACGTGAGATGAGTTGAAGATATTCAGCACACATGACTAAAATGACATTGGTAGGTTGAATATGGTCAAATAGGTAATTATTACATCATTTAAAGAATAATTATCATGAAATTATTTTCATTTTTATACATAAATTATAATTTTAAAACCAACCATGAAATATGGTTATGAAAAATGATCTACATTACAATTATGGTGATGGTATGTTGTACGTACGCATGTGAAACATTTTCATTTTTCAATGATCATGATGGAAATAAGGTAAGTGTTATTTTATATTCATAGAATAATTATTATCTCATAAATATCATATAAATGTATTATAAACACTTATATATATAATCCAAGTTATGTGGTTACAAAAAAAGAATCACATCACTTTGCGGAGGTGGTCATCTAGATGTACGCATGAACGACATTATTATTTTTCAATAAATGGAAAGGTAATAAAATATATGATATATAATATTTTAATAATGATAAATATGTTATTAATATCATATATAAACATTAATTACATTATTATAACCAATAGTGAGCAATGGGGATGGAAAATGAATTATATCGATTCACGAGGCAGTAGTCCACCTTACACACGAATGAGGATTTCGTTTCAAATTTGATGGAAGAGGAGATGGATATAGGTTTTGAAATTAACAAAACAATATATAAGTACATGGAGTATAATGATTTTATTATTTTACCATGTTTAAAGAATATTTGAATGGGGATGAAGAAGAAATAATACTAAAACATTTAGTTAAATTCTATACCTTCTTTTCATACAACCTTCTTTTCTTTACAACTTAAGTTCTATAAGAATGATATTATGAAAAAAATAAGACCACTATAACATGGGGATGTATTTTAATAAGGTATTTTAGAATTTATCCCCCAAACTAAAGGTCTATTTAAGTGGTAATAATAGATCATATGAGGTACCCTTTTATAAGAGAGGGGAGCGATACTCTTGGAATTTCTAAAAGTATTAAATTAATATAAATTATTTATCATTGAAAAATGGATCCAAAATTATTATATTTATAATTTAATAAACTAAAGGCCTGTTTATGTTGGATGAAAATAGCTTAGTAGGTACCTTTTTTACAATTACAACATCAAAAACATTTTTTACTCTTTAAGGGTTATGATAGTTACTATAAAAGGACAATTGGCCTATAAATAGACCACAATTGATATTTTCAACCATATATTAATCATTTGGATGAAGATAAGTTTTTTAGTAATTTTAAATAATTTAATAAAATATTGTTTATTCTAAAATATCATTAATGTTAATTTTAAAATTATTCATTTAATTCAAATTTGGAAGAAACATTTAAGTAATGGAATTCCAATATAATCTTCTCACACATACATAAAATGTTATATTCATGTAAATATTTTTTGGAACAAAATAATTCATTCAAATTATATTACTTCTAATAATTTTAGAATACTTTATTTTATTTTTCTATTAATTGAATAAATACTGTGTTGGTGTTGTGTAAGCATTTAAGGTAATTATTTCATTACAAAAAAATTAGAAATAAATTATCAGGATAACAAAATAATATATCTCTAAAATGAAAATTTATAATAAAACATTTTATCTATTTATCCCAATGTAAAAAACATATAGTTAATAAAATAAACAGAATGACATTTTTGACTTTTCTTTAAATAAAATAATATAATGGTTAAAATCAAAGGAATATGGCACCTATTTTCCATATTTTGGATGATTTTATAGACATGGATGGACTAAAATCAAAAAATAGGACAAAGGAATGTGTTAGGGTTATTTTTATTCCTTATCAAATTATTTTAACCTTAATTACCTGATTTACCCTTTTCATGGTGACAAATATTTACTACAATTACTATTCATAATGAAAAAACTAAAAGGGTACTATTTATGAAATTTTTACCTCTTAATTAGAAATAAAAAATCCATTTTTCTAGATTAAATTTCTATAAATTGAATAAATTAATTTAATATTAAAACACAAAACGCATGAAAAACAATTTTTTCATAAAAATGCATTTCTAAGTATAAAAATGTTTTATACCAAATTCATGTATAAAATTAATTATAAATATTATAACTGGATTATTTATAGTAAAAAAAATAATGAAATTTTAAAACCAATCCAAAATAGAATTTTATATTATAAATATTTTAAAATAAAATACATTTTTAAATAAAAATCTGTATTTTCACTATTTATTGAAAAAATAAAACCTTTGAGAAAACCATTAAAATTTCACCATAAGATAATTTTGATCTAATTATTTAAAAAATGTTATTATTTTTATCAAAAAATTTTCTAAATTTTTTAGAAATTAATTATAATATATTCTCACAAAAATATAAAAAACCATTTTTTAAGAAAACATATTTTTAAAGAATAAAATGAATTTACTAAAAAATTGAGTAATTATTTACTAATAATTTATCAATATATTTTTATCAATTTAGAAATATATATATATTTTATAATTTTATTATTCCTATTCAAACTCGCTAATTTAACAACTAAGTTATAACGATCACATTGAAATAATAATATTTTTATAGTATATCCCAATTCACTTAAAGCCTGGTGTTGCATGTTAAGAAATCTGTTAAGCATAACATTATTTTAAAAACTAGGGGTGTTAAATTTTACCCCTTTTAATAAATTGAGACCTTGAAATTTGATCTCAAGATTTATAAAAAGGGGTGGTATTTCAAAATACTATTGTTTAAATCCCATATCATAAAAATAGTTAATAAAACTTCCTCTTGAAAAGAGGGAAATGGAAATACAAAGGTAATATATAATCACATAATTAGTTTTCAAAATATGATAAAATTATTGGTAATTAAAAATATAGACTTGGAAGAAAATAGTAATGTCTAAATAATAATGGAGAGTGATAAAGATCATTGATCAAAATAAAGTGAATGATCATGAGAAAGTTAATGACCATAAAATCATAAACCAAAGAGGTGTGAAAAAGACCATAGATTCATTATAAATGAAGGTAATATGATTTTTTTTATTTTAATATCTGTTTCCTAGAGTTGATTAATTCAATCACCATCTATACTAAAACATAAGGAAATATACCAACACGACAAATAGAATTTCATTTTTAATCAATTTCCACTAAAACATCATATTTTTCTCCAATAGATGAGTATTCAAGATGATTTTTTCTAAGAATGAAGAACTAAAATCAACATAATAATCCAAAAAATTATATGAAGCTATTCCTCATATCTTTAAATATTTACCAAAACTGATTGGTTAGCACATGGTAAGATAATATTCAAAATGTAAAAACCCACATATGATGAAATAATATTTTTAACTCCTAAATTTAAAAAATAATAACAATGGTTCTACTTATATCATTTCAAAAATGAAATTACATCCCAAATTACTTCAAAAAACTCAATATTAAATAATTTTATATTTTTAAATGTGATCTCATACCATTCATCTTAAATTCACAAAAATTTAATTACATTCTTCCCAAATAATCATTCATCACATGTTAAACTTAATGGTTATATTTATCTCAACCCAAAGAAGAATATCCAAAAATATCATTAATAACCATGAAAAAATAACTATATAATATTATAATATAGTGAACTTAACCAAAATATTAGGAATCAAATTTTAAAACTAACTTGAAAGTTAATCCTTATCTTGACCATAAATATCATTTAAAATATCACCTTTTCAATGAATCACTTTTTAACCATCATGATTATCTACATATCACTATCCAATTAACTTAAAATTAAATAATATACTAACACAATAGTTTATTTAAACCATAATAGAGTATTGTTACTAAAACTGAGTACAAGTTTCAAATCACCTCAAAATCCCATTACATGAAACCTAAAAGGGGTATCTATTCCTTTGAACATACGATCAATATTAAACTTAAAAACCCATGATGATATTTATAAATCTTAGGTTAAACTCAAATTATGAAATTTATTAATCACAAACTATTGAATATATTCCATAAATTTAGAAATTTAATAATCGCCATCAAAGGTGACCTAAATCACTTTTTCATCAAATAAGTAACCAATTTCAAGGTTACCAATGCTATACTATTTACTTAATCAATGTAAGTTATCTCTCAATCCCAAATAAACATTATTAAATCAATAATAAGAATATATTAAGGGATACATTTTATTTAATCATGCGTTTTAAAAAAATACCACCTTAACACTAAATTACTTTTCTTGGTTATGAGTAACATTAAACATATGCTTTTTAATCCTTAAATAAAAACTATTATCGAATAATACTTAGATGTTTTATGATTCTTATAACAAAAAAACCATTGATAAAAATACTTATATAACATAATTATTGAATCCAAATATATAAAAACTTCAATCCTTTAACTTTAATGATTAATATAACATATTTACTTCCTTATTCTAGGGGTTAAAATTTAGATAAGGTAATTGAATTAGATAATTCCTAGGTTCCCCAAATTTAAGAAAATGAACTATAAATGGGTATCTAGGATGAAATTTATTTCTCTCCACTAAAAACTTAATTTTTTCTTAGTAATTCATTTCTATATGACCTTATTTTACACACATAAAACATTTTACTATTCCATTGATAGATTATCATGGGTGTCTCTTTCTTCATTTTTTACATGAAGTAAATTGAGCCTTCTTCCCTCCATGGTCTCCATCACCCAATCTATTAGTGGGATCCATTCTTAACTTCTTTGGTGAGTCTGAGAGTTGGTTAAGGTACATGTTCATAAACATATATCATGATAAAATATTAGGCATAATCACAATATATTTCAATTTATCCACAATACCATTTGGTTTCTCAAAATTACCATATTTTTTATCATATTCATTGTTAAAATCATTCCTTATGATTCAAACCATGTATTAAAAGAAAAAAAATCATTTTTTGAGCAACAAAAATCATAATTATGAAAGATTATTTATAGTGTTTCTTAATTAAGAAACATTATTTTCAATCTATGATACCTTAGGTTTAAACTAGGTCATCTATGATCATCATTTATTCAAATCCTTCATGATGGTTCATAAAGAAAATGTGAATTTACCCAAGAATATACCCCAAGAGTATCATGCCAAGTGCATTGTAAGAGAACACTCACCAAGAACCATAATATGGCTAGGATATACTAAAATAACTATTTTTGGTGTTATTAACGCTATATGCTTCTGTGCGAAGACCACATTCACATGTATTATATAAACATGGATGTATTTCTAGGAAAACCAAATAATATCTATATTAAAAAAACTCTATTATGTTATCCTATACATAGGCTTATCCTTATGGTTTTTAATAAAGGTATCTAATCATAATATCTAAATTTTTAGAATCCTTTTCTGTAATACCAATTTTAGGGAACCAATATTAAACATTATATAATATTTATTATTAATTAAAGAATTAATTTAATTAAATTTTAGGATCATTAATATTTATATTTTTATATAATGAAGATATCAACCTTAAATAAATAAATATTAAATCAAAAAGTGGACACTTCCACTCAGTATCCATTTTTCCCACAAAATAAAACTTTTATGATATATATTACTTTTCTAATCCTGATATATCTCTACAATTTTAATCTTGACCTCATCCTTGTCTATAATCATAGTTAAAAACCTATGAAAAACATTTTAAAATGTGGTATGAGAAAGAAAATCTTTGTAAGGGACATATAAAAAGAAATAAAGAAACTTATTAGTTTCATAAATACTTATATAAGATTTTTCTTTTTAAAAATTTAACTTTTGGATCAAAATAAAAATTTTATTAACCAAGAAATAAAATTTTAAAACAAAATATTTTAATAAAACATTTCATATAAAATATTAAAGTAAAAATAATGCCCATAAATGTTCTTTTGTAATAATTAAAAACTAATTAAAACAATTTCAAAAAGTTATTAATTTCACCCTTATAAGTAGAATATACTTTTCTTTAAATATAAGCTCATGAGTAATCACATGGGAGAACAACATAAAGAATATGGTATAATAAGATCATGGAAACATAGGAAATGTAGAAGAAACAAAAAAGATGAATTAATTACAAGTAAAGGATAAATTCCATGAAAACATTACATAGTGGACAAAATCCCATCATGGATTAGGTTTACCCCCCAATCCCATACATAACATCTCATGAGGGAAAAAATTTACCCAATGCATTAGAGCACTATATGGGAACACAAATCATTACATGTTCATGATTATGTGTTCCAAAAAAGGAAATAAATCATAAATGAAAATCATATTAATTACCCATGTAAATAAATGAGTTCATAATATTACCACATATCCCAATTAAATGAAATTTCATAAAGAATATTTTATAAATGAACAAAATGAATGTATTACCCAATCAATAAAAGGGAGAATATTTATCTAATGGACATATATAAATAATTTATAGTCAATCTAGAATATTAAGGGTATAAGGAATGTGATTTATAGAGATAATGGTCATAAACCTAATAAAAAGGGTGGTTTAGAGAGATCCCTTACACCCATAAGAAATCAATTTACAGATATATTTAAAATAATTTTTACAAATACTCAGAAAAAATGGAAGTGTGATTATTTTAACTGAAGAAAACATAAAAAATTATAAATGAATACAAAAAATCAAATAAATTTAATTGTGGTTGGAAAGACTATTAATACCATATACATTAAAATAGAACATTATTTTTTTCTTTTGAAAAGAAAGAATTTTTTTTTGTATAAAATACGTAAAAAGTTTCATTTTGAAAACCATTGAAATATAGTAAAAAGAAACATAAAATGTCCCTTATAACTCATTTATGTAAATATAATTACATCAATAAAATAATTTAATAATATGTACATGAAAGATAAATATTTATAAAATAAATCTTCAAGACATTTAAAATAAGGTTTTCAAAGGAATGTGTCTCTTACCTCGAGCCCTAATCATCATGCGTGTTCCTTATCATCCTAAATAACAAAATTATGTTTATTATTTAATTTATTATTAAATATTTTCATGTTTATTATTATTTTTATTTTACTTATTACCATGTTATATACAATTACTTAATCAATTAAGTTCACATCAGATGTTTTAACGACATTCAACTCATATGTCCAAAATGAATTTTGTAAGTTGACTATGGTAAAATGGATAATTATTACATAATATTAAAAATAATAATAAGTACATAATTATAATTTTTTATAAATCAATTATACTTTTAAAATTGACCATAAAATATGGTTATGAAAAATGACAACATTACAATCGTGGAGATGGTTGGCCGTACATACACATGAGTAACGTTTCCATTTTTCAGTGATCAAGATGGAAGGAAATTAAGTGATATTTATTTTTAAATAATATGATAATATCAAAAATATAATATTATTTTCTTATGTACAATCATATATATAGCAACCATGTGATTTGGTTTTGAAAAAATGAATCACAATGCTTTTTGGAGGTGGTAATCCAAACATACACATGAATGAAATTATCATTTTTAAATAAATAGAGTGGTAATCGAATATATGAAATATTTATATTTTAATAATGATAAATATTTCATGAAAATCATATATAAACATTAATTCCATCATTTTAACCATCTCTGAGTAGTGTGGATGGAAAACGAATTACATCTCTTCGTGAGGCGGTAGTCTACTGTACACACGAATAAGCGTTTTGTTTCAAATTTTATGGGATAAGAGATGGATATAGGTTATAAAATTCACATAAAAAATCTTGGTATATGTAAAATATTTTTTTTTTATTTTATGTTTTTTAAGAAAATTTTAAGAAAAAAGAATATGATATTAAACTAAAACATTCATTTAAAAGATATACCTCTACTTTGGACAATCTCCTTTGATTTACTCATTAAAATCTATAAGGTAGGTATTATTCCAAAACTAATACTTATATAATTTGAGGAGGTATGTTAATAAGGTATTTGGTAAGGTCTTGGATGAACGAAAATGATTTTTAATAGTGAATAAAACATTATAGTAGGTACCATTTTATAAGAGAGGGGAAGAGAACTCTTGGAATTTCTTAAAGTATTTAATTAATATAAATTATTTCTCATTGAAAATAGATCAAAAAAATGAGATATTTATAATATATGATAATAATGGGTCTAAATAATCCCATTAAATAAAATCTGGACATGTTTAGAATATGTTTTAACCTTATCTTTTTGTTTTAACCCCCATTAACCTCTGACAATTACAGAGATACCAAATTTTTTTACTCTTTAGGGGTTAGGATAGTTATTATAAAAAGAAAATCGGATCATAAATAGACCATGGTTTATATTTTAAACTATATCCCAATCCATTAGATGATGATAAGATTTTTTCTGAATTTTAAATCATTTTAAAAAATATATTATAAAATATAATTAATATGAATTTTGAAACTATTAATTTATTTTGACATTGAAAATAACATATCAGTCAAGGAATTAAAATATAATACATTAAAGAATCCATAAAAAAATATTTTTATCTAAAAAATTCTTGGAAATAAATAATCTATTCTCATTATATTAATTTTCATATTTTTAGATTCATTTGTTTTATTTTTCTATTAATTGAAAATACTGTGTCAGTATTGCATAAAAATTTAATGTAAATAATTCATTATTAATAATTATAAATAAATTAACATGATCCGAAAAACCATTTAAATATCGAATAAACATTTATAAATTAATATATCATTGGTTAATCCTTATGACAAAAATTCATTGATAATAAAACTAATAGAATGACATTTTTAACTTTTCTTTACATAAAATAATATAAAGGTCAAAATCAAAGACGTATGGAACCAAGTTTTTATATTTTTTAAGATTATATGGAAATGGATGAACTCCACTCATCAATACGATAAAATAAACTATTAGGGCCATTTTTTAGTCCTTATCATATTATTTTTAACCTTAATTACCTGATTTACTCTTACTATGGTGAAAAATATTTACTATAGTTAATATTCATAATGACCAAAAATAAAAGGGAAATATTTACCAATTTGGACCTCCTGATTCCCAATAAGAAATAAAATTTTCAATATTCAATTTCTCTAAGTGTAGGAAAGTAATTTAATATTAAAACATAAAAATGGGGGTTTGGCTTAGTGGTAAGCACCCTATAATCCTACATGAAAAATGGGGGATCAAAATCCATTGGGCGCAGGTACTATAACAATAATGTAGGGGTACTGTAGTGGTGGAGGCATTGTATCAAAAATGGGCACTGTAGTAGTATTATACACTGTAGAAGGCGGGTACTATAGTAGTACTATTTATAGAATGGGCCCTAGGCCAAAAAATTCGGGCCTACGGGCCATGTAATGGGGTACATGCCCCCTGGGCCTTAGAACTACGTAATAGGTCACCCACTACCCAGTAAAAAATAGGTCCTTGCTTTGATTTAATAATAAAATGAGGCTTTGGCCCAAAAAAGCAAAACACAATGAAAAATAGTTTTATAAGAAAAATTCATTTTTAAGTATAAAAATGTTTTTATACCAAATCAAGTAAAAAATTCATTCCAAATATTGTAATTATATTATTTTTAATCAAAATAAACTAATTTAATTTTAAAATTAATCCAAAATATGATTTTAAATTTTAAATACTTTAATAGAAAATAAAGTTTTCAATAATAATTAGTATTTTCACTATTCATTAAAAAATTAAACTTTTTAGAAAAATATCAAAATTTATCTATAAGATAATTTTAATAGAATGATTTAAAAAATGATATCATTTTATCAATTTTTTTATAAATTTCATGAAATTAATTATAATATTTTCTCATAAAAAACAAAAAAACCCATTTTTGAAGAAAACACAATTTTGAAGGATAAAATGAATTTTCATAAAAGTTGATTGATTATTTAATAATAATTTATCAAAAAATTTGTATTGATTATGACCTTTATATATATTTCATAATTTATTTAATCCTCTTCATATCTACCAATTCAATTTATAGGTTTTAATATTAACATTTAAATAATAATATCTTTATAATATATCCTTATTCTCTTAAAACATGGTCTCTTGTGTTAAGAAAGCCATCAAGCATAGTATTATTTTCAAAACTTAGGGTGTTACATCCACCTAAATGAGAGTTATTGTGTATTATCACCCATGTTACCTGGTTTTGGGAGGTTTTTAGGGTCTATTCTTTTCAATATCTCAAGGGTTAGGGTATTGATTTACATAATTCCAAAACTTCATGAATTTGAAACATTTATGAGTGGGGAGATCATTAGTGGGGACCTTCCTCTATTCCACTGGACTTTTTGAATCCTTTCAGTATTCATGATATTGATGGATAACTCTAACATATTTAAACCATATTATTGACCCTCTTAATCATTTTCCTAGGTGTTTTATCCCATATTTTTAGCATCAATGAAGTTGAATCTTCTTTCCTTACTATGATTTTTTATCTAAGTTCCCCTGGAATTCCATCTTACATTTATTGTATTTGGTGTAATGGGAGTCTCTAGTATCCATGTTTACCTTATGTTCAAATTGTAAAATATCTTTCTATAAATCAATTCCTCTTATATCTAGTTCCCTTTAAAGACTTGTTTTAAGGCCACTAAAGAATAATTAGATTTTACTATCAGGACTTGTAATAAATTTGGAGGCATTATCATTTATTTCGTGAAGTTCACTTAGAATGTGATCTTGGACTTATCATACTTTTGTTTAAACTCCATGAATTCTCTCTCCATCTTTTTAAAAATTATTTTAGTAAAATACTTAGTTAATAACATTATCTAAAACTCTTCCCATACCATAGAGTATATTTCCTCCTCCTTTATTATATTATTTATCAAATCCTACCATTGATCAGCCTCTATTTCCAAATAATAGAGAACCAAAATAATATTCTCATGTTCCAAGAAATATATAATGGAAAATATCATTTCCATTTCATTTATTTATTACTTATTAATAATTGAATTAAAAGAACCACTGAAAGATGGTGGATGTTTTCACATGAAATACTCAATAGAAACCTACTCCCTCCTTGGTGCGTATGGGAGATCAATGCGATTTTCATTATTATTCGTATATTGTGAGAGTTGTGTGAGAATTTGTATGAGTATTTGTACTCAATCCTATATTCTATTTGGTTTTTCATTAGGGGTAGTTATTTATTTGTCCCTTACACCCATTGTTTTTTCAGTTCCATCTTGTTCTATCCATATCTAAAACCAAAATGGGTTAACATGAGTGAAAAACATTTAACATCATTGGTGGATTATCATAATCAATAAGATAAAAGGTATTCAACCATAAAATCTTTTAACCTTTTATATCATCATGTTAGCTTGAAATTTCTTTCATTCAACCTATATTAATCCTAGGTTACTTTATGTCAGGCTATTTTATACTTCTCATCTTAATACCTAAAAGTAACTATGAAATAATTCCTTCAATGTTTTTAGAAAAGATAATATGAACAAACAAAGAATATTCCCTAATATTATCAAACTATGTGTGTAATTAGGCCACATTTTTATACATTAGGTGATAAATGAGTTAATACCCAACACACCCTTTTCAGTGCTACTATCCCTAGGTATATCTTTTTTAGAGACTATATCCATTTTATTATCTAGACAGGGATGTAATATTTGTAAAACCATTTACATAATACTTTACCAATATTTCAGGACATAATCCCATACTTAGAATCATATCTAGGGTTTTTACTATGATTTTATAAACCTAACACCAAAGGTGAGTAAACTAATATCTAAAAATAACAAAACTAAACTCTTATTCCAACTGAGGTGACATAAGATAAATATTCCATTATTATAAATCATTTACATAATTAAAAGAATTAAATTATATAACAAACTCAACATTCTATGAATAAATAGGTTTAGTGTCTTTGGAGACTAGATATATAAAATAATTATTTTACAATGCTTGTAAACATTTACCTATAATTTCATCATACTAGATCTTAATATAAAAATATCCCATGTTAAAATCATATTTATGCTTTGGGAAATGGAAATATAAGAACGGGGTTAGCTCAAAATCCCCGTAAGGGAAAAATAAACATATTCCCAAATGTCCCGAAGGCCTTCATTTTTATTTATTTTTGATAACCCCCCTTTTAAGGGATGAGAGGGAACCCTTACTAGGCCTGTCGGCTCAGAGATTACATGGACCATAGGCTTAGGAGATTACATGACCCAAAGGTCTTAGGGAATTCAACCGGACTATCTATAAGGAAATTCCCCTCCCTAGCATCTGCATCATGATAGTAACTCTCCACCTTCGCATGGCCATCTGGCTAGGCTTCCAGTGCAAGCACAAGCTGGTCCCGATGGCATAGCCATACCCTCTCATTCTGAAAAATCTATTTGGCTATACTCTGGTGAGTGCACCTGCTCTGAATCCTCATATGGGGCTGCTCTTTTGTTTGTAGTCTATCCGGGGTAACTGCATGTGGCCTGAAGGCCTTGAGGTGGACCAAAGGCCTTAAAGGTGGCCCGAAATCCCTACTGATCTGAAGGCCTGGGTGGCACGTAAGCCTTAAGGAATCCAAGCCCAAACCGGTGGCCCAAGGTGAATAGTTAAAGCTACTACAGTACCGAACAATACCTACTACAGTACCTGCTACAGTACCTACACAGTGTATAGTTCTGCTACAGTGTACAGTCTGCTATAGTACCCACACAGTGAACAGTTCTACTAAAGTACTACTACAACCCCTGCTACAATACCTGCTACACTACTGCTACAACCCCAGAAATATGCCTTGACCTAGTTTTGAACTTGGGTATTTTAGATCATAAGCATATGAGAAAACATAAGTAGCTAAGAAATCTCATATTTAGGGAACATAGAATCATAAAAATAGTTACTATAGAAATATTAGAGAAAATATAATCCCATTTGATCAAACATATAACATGATGTAAATACTGGGAAAAACATAGACATAAATCACGAGTTAGTGATAATGGAATAATCTCATATCAAAAGAGTGTATCGAAAATAAAAAAAATCATTGTGGATCAAACATCACCACCTATTTCCCATATCGAATCAAAAATCAAAACCTATTTCCCATAGCAAATCAAGTATAAATTTTTTTTCCTATAGAGAATCATGTATCACAACCCATTTCCCATTATAGATTGATCATCACTACTCATTTTACCAATATACCATGATATTTAAAGCTTTAACCAATGCATTAGAGGGTGATATTGGGCCCAATTGTCACATAAATATTAAATATAAAAATGTGTTCTACAAGAAAATATAAATTAATCACATTATTAAAACCCAAAAATAAGAATGTGCTTCACATTACTTTTAAAAGGTTATCAAAATGACTACATAAACCAGATCAATTGTTTCTAAATTCAATCAACCAAAATAGAAACTTTATAAAATCATTTATAAGGTGATTTATAAAATATAATATAATGTAAAATAGATTCTGCAACATCCCAACCCTACTCATTGGATTGAGAAGGTGTAAGGATATTACTTGGCCTTAGGTGACATCCCAAAGACACTAAAGGCTAACAATAAATTCCAAGGGTTTCATTAACAATCGGGGGACAATTTTACCTTTTTAAAATAAAACAACCAACCAATACAACAAAAAACAAACTACTTTATGGTGCATTAAAACAACAAAATATAGCTCAATTTAAAACCAAACTGACAACACTGAAACTACAACCATATACCATATTAGTGTACAATTTATAAACCAAATAACCAATATCATAATTACAATCAGAAGACAAAACCAACAAGGTTCAGAGACTCCAAATACATAAACTCTATAGCTATAAATATTCTCCAAGATAAAACTCCACAATACAACCCAAATAACCACAATGATCACTAAGAAAATGAGATACTTTGACTTTATCCATGTATCAATAAAAAATATCTACATATGCACCAAATTTCCTAAATAGGGGGTGATTAATGAAACTCATTAGGTTTTCACCAAATGAATTCCTTACCCACACCACTAGGATAGAACATGTTAACACATTTATCTATTTTTTCTTACAAAAAAATTTAAAACAATTATATCAAATACAAACCATTTTCTCAAAAAAATATTTTCCATGGAAAACAATTGAAAAATAAATTTAAATCATTTCAAAAATCCATTTTTCATAACCCATTATAATCCACACATCCACACATGCATGCCTATATGAAAATTCCATACTCATGAGGAATATCTCATCTATATACCAAGTCATAATAAAGTAACCATATCTCAAGTGCCCTAATAGAACACACCCCTGATCTAGGTTCACGTAATTGAACCCCAATGGTACACGCCCCTTATCTAGGTTCATATCATCAAAATACACTCACATAACCAATTATTCCAAAACCCATTCCAAATAAATTATTTGATTCCATTTTAATAAAAAAATTATTTTATTGAGAACATTTTTATCAAACTATTTACATGAATGAAAACAAACTCATATTTTAAAATCAACATTTTAAAATCATGAACAAACCACTATACACAAAAACCAAATTCCATAATTTTCCAAACCATCACTAAAGAGGGTTTCTACCAAACTTTTAACATCAATTTCACAATAAATTTTAATAAATTAAAACAATTTGATATAAATCCTTCAAGTTCTAATAATAAGAGTTGAGAGTGAAGCCACCTACTGTGGAAACTATGGAACAAATGAAGAATAACACAAATTATTCAACAAAAACAGGTTGAAACTCCAAAAACCCACCCTATATATTTTTACCTAACATAAAAATATCCAAATATAATCATGATTGTTATAAAAAACCCTATATCCAACACCAATGGATTGTATCTATCATTCCAAGAGTAGGAAAAAGAAGAATCTAATGAAAGGTAATGAAAAATAGAGACTTACCAAGAAAACTAGGATTTAACGCACCAAGAAACACCAACAGATCACTACTAGATCAAGAGGAATTGTCTATACAACCTTTGGGAAGATATGAAAATGAGTTAGTGTTGCATTAGAGAAAAAACAATCCATTAAGGAGAAAAATCAAGTTATATCCACCTATTTCGGATCTAACTTTTAACCATGAATGGTTAGGGTTCATATTTAGGAAAACCATGAAATAACCATGCATATGAATCTATTTACAAATTCATGGTTACTCATGTGTGTAAAAACAATTTGGACAAACCGTGTGCCTAACCATGCACCTACCCAAAACCCACTGCCTCACTTTTCATGATTTTCTGTAGGAGTTTCTTAGTTTTTACTAAGCATGCTCAAACTATGAACCTCAAAACCCCAAAAAATTCCAAAATTCCTTCAAAATATCCAAAACTTCATAAAAATACATTACATACATAAAATATATAAAAAATGGGATACTTACTTTAAATTGGGGGTGCTACAAATCCCTTTTGAGATAAAGAGGAAAATAGACTCCAAATCACAAAAGAGAGTAAAAAAGATTATATTTAAAAATTAAAATACAAAGATCATAGTAATTGATACATATTTGGTTATAAAATTAATAAAAGATATCTTTGGTAAGTTAAAACATATAAATTAAATAATGATCCATCTAATATAAATCAAAACCTAAGAGGATATGAATTATTCAAAACATATTATAATTTAATAGAAATAAAATCATTCATAGAAGGGGATTTATATTAAGAAATAATTTTACATTTTTAGATAAAATTTTACATCATATGTAAAATATATATCATTTCATATAGAAAATATTAAATATCAAAGTTTAAAATAAAATATATAATTCATATAAAGAGATTTGAGTTATTAAAGTCCCTTAACATTAATCTTGATTTCCATGAAGGTTATTTAACCAACCATATACAAAAAATAACTATCTTTTTCACCTATTTAAGAATATTATTCATATAAATAATATTTAATAATCATAATTTTAAATTATTTTCTACATCTATATTAATTAGTTCTTATTCATTTTTAATTTTGAGTGTGAGTAATCTTGATCCTCTCAAAATAGTTTCGTAAACATGGTGTTGTTATTCTTTCTTCCACCAAAGTTCATCATTAAAAAATCATAAAATTTAATGAAATTTATGTTTTTATATGTTTTATAAACTTATAATTTCACTCTATTAATTTTTTAGTTACAATTAATGTAGACAAAATTGGTGACAAGAAAATTTTAGTGAATTTTAACAAATGAATGGTTATAAATTAATTAATGAGATAAATGATTATATTACTAAAATATTACAAGTTATTATTATTATTTATATATAAATATCAAATATTATGTTTCCAATTCCATAATTTATATAAATTTATATCATTTTCAATGTAGGTGGTTAAACTGACCCAACAAGAGTATGCTACAATCTATGTGTGATTATGGATACGGAAGAGATCCTTTTGTTATAATATAATTATAAAAAAAGTATAATTAAATTATTTATATACAATTAAAATGATTAATATGAATTGGTAAGAGTCATAATAAGGTATAAAAACAAGTTTTCACATATAAATAAATTGTGTTTTCCTCTTGATATGTTCATTTTAGGTGACTAGTATTATAATGATCTCTTATTGTTAATATTATGATAGAATGACTAAATTAAATTTAAAAATTATAATTAATGACATAAATAAAATATATATTCACTAAAACAATTTATATAACCATTCCTAAAAGGTGGTGTAGAAAAACAAAACATGTAGTTCATGGAGGCGGTAATCCGCACACACACATGATAAACAGTTGCAATTGTTCAATTAAATGGGAGTGGAATATATAATTTTTGTACAATCAATATATAAAATTATAGAATATTATTTATAAGTATTTAATTATATATATATGATTATAATGGGTTTGGAAGAGGTTGGATGTGAAGGATAAAGAAATTTAAATGGTAGGTAAGGCTTACATTGAGAATTTGGATCTTCTCTTAAAGAATCTGTTGGAAATAAAGGACTTGAAGAACCTTATTGATGATATACGATTAAAAATGTTTAGAGGGGATAAAAAAGATGTAAATTATGAAGTTTTTATTAGAATGTATAAATTGTGGTGTGGCTTTGAAATGGGTGTAAGTGAACTTCTTTTATAGGTTAAAAAGGGATAAATCTTTGGAAAAGAATGTTAAGTGAGCAGTTATAATGGAATTTCATTAGAGTTAGGTGCATTAGGTGGGTAAATATTGATGATACATGTTGTTAAGACATTAAAAACTAAAAAAATATATTTTATAATGTATAATTTTTAAATTAATTTAGTAAAATTTGAGCCACATTATATTACCCATTTTAACAATTATTAATCTTGATTAAATATTAATCATAGTTATTACTTTATCACTAAAAATAAATGATGACCCATAATACCAAATTAAAATGTGATAAATATGAATTTTTAATCAATTTAATCAAATTCAATTTCAGAATATAATAAAATTAACTTTTAAATTAAAACATATAATGTTATGAAAAACTATTTTTTATAAAGAAATTCATTTTAATCATTATATGTTCTTAATATTATTTAACATTTATTAAAAATAAAATCTATTTTTATTAATTTTTATATATGTTTAAAAATTAAATTAGAGTCTTAATTTAATTTATATCTATTTAATTAAATAAAATCAATATTTATACATGTATCATTCTTTGAAAAATTACTATTTTTTCATGGTAACTAATATTCAAGTTTGTAATTTTATGCCTAAAAATGAAATTAAACCCATAAATTAATTTTAAAAAACTTATTAAAAACATTATAAAAATTTAGTATAAATCAATTTCTATAAGTGATTAAAATAAATTTTAATCTAACCATGTATAAAATATACTTTTAATAAACCAGTATATTTTATGAATAAAATAAACTCTATTTTATTATACCTTTTTATATAGTTTTTATAAAGTGGTTTTTTAAATTGATACCTACTAATTTAATGGTTTTAATATGAAAATAATTTTTAATAATTTTATTAAGGTAACACAGTTTTCATTTTAGTTTAGTGATTCATGTAAGGCATTTTACAGATACTTTACTTAATTATGGAATAATATTTACTAAAAAAATATGATGTTACATATAGGATCTACCATTCACCAAGATAGGAAGTCTTTTATCATCCTTTAGAGGTGTATAGGGAATGATTCAAACTTATCCTAATTTTATACTTATTCCAAAATAGATTCTTTAAAATATTCTTCAATAAATCTATAATTTTCAAATAGTTTTTGGTTCTAGCTAGCCTCAAATTGTTTTCTCATCTTCACTGTTAGTCCATCCAATTTAGAACTTCAGTAGAACCATCAATTTCTCCCACTATTTCTGTAGAATCATATTATTTTTTAGATCTAGAATTTATATTCCAAATCATATTTTTGTGGGAAAGATATAGAATTTTTCTCTTGAAAATATTTGGGAACATTCATGGATATTCTTAGACGAAATCAAGAACATTTTACCATTCTTCCTATATTTATTTTCCCCTAAATAATTTCACAAAAGTTGCACTAAATAATTTATTAAACTCAAAAAAATTATATGAAATAGATTTTACATCTTTTTTTCTCTTCCTACACAAGTGAATTCAACTATAATCATATAATATCTTATAGAGAAAGATATATATGTACAATGGTATTATAATGTGGCTTTTGAAAAAAATTCATTAATCCATATTAAGGGATACAATTATTAATTAACTTTTAGTCTTAAAAAAATGGTTTATTTGAAAAAGGGGAATAAAATTAAAAAAATGCATCAATAATTTATAGAATAATTTCCTTGAATACTCTAAGGTTTTGACTATATTACTCATCATATTCTGGTTATTCAATAATTTCTCAGTTCACTCAAGAAATAGATCATTGTAAAGAAAATGTAAAAGTTGGTTCAGAAGACGTGAATTTAAGAGAATAAATGTATAAGATAGTATGTTATGGCATGAGTTTCATAAATTAGTAGGATTTCCATGAAATTTATTAAGATGGAGTTTGAACAAAATTTCATTTCAACATTCATTTAAGGTGAGTTAATATTTCAAATTAGTTTCTCACTATTTTAATGAATTCAAAATTTACAAGGGTATTCTATTTAACCTCATATGTTTTAAAAACTTACTAAATATTAAAAAGAAACACACACTTTTTTTAAAAAGACACAAAAATTTGAAAAATAAAAAAAACATTGAAAAGTCATATACTATAAAAGAACCCTCCCCCTATATAAATGATACAGTTTCCTCAATGCATTCAAATAGATTTAGCATATAAGTAGATTATAAATGGAATCAAAACATGAAATCAAACGTTTAAGAAGGAAAAAACTTAGTGTATTTTTATTGATAAATAGTTTAAAGGAGTGTGAAATCATCCACCAGATATTGTGGTAATTTACTATATAATTTATTCATCCTGTGTCCAGTAACCATGAATGGTTTATATTTTCCTTCCTTTATTATAAAAAAAAACAAAAATGATATACTTGAGTTACTGTAAAGAGTCCTTACCATATTGAACAAAGTATATATGCTATCATATTGAGTATTTAGTTGTATAATATTACTATATATATAGGATAGAATTCATTCAGTTGGATCAACATGTCATGATTCACCCTACAAAATATGTTATCCTAGAAAACAAAAACCAAAGAATCATCATATTTGGTACCATTGGATTCTCTTAACATCAAAATGTAACCCAATACAAGAAATATATAATAATTTTCAAATGACATGGGAATGGATCCCCTAAAATCTATCTCCCAAACTTCAAATATTTCACAAAAATCTAATGGTTTTTTGCTGCATTTTTTTCATTTTTGAAATATTTATTGAAAAATGAAACTTTTCACATATTTTTTAAGAAAATCATGAGTATACTTAAACAAGTTGGGCCAATTAATATAGAATTCCAAATCATTTCTTACTATCCTTTTAGGTCCAAAGTGGCCTCTATAAGATAAAGTGTGTCAAAATGCAATGAATGATTCTATTTGACATTCAAAAAAACATCTTTTTATCATTTTATCATTTAAATTTTTCTAAATAAAGTGATATTTTGAAATATAAAATCTTGAGTCAGAAAATAGTTTGTGAAATTGGTATTGATTTTAGTGGGTTGGGGTTAAATATGTTACTAAATAATCAACCATTTCTATCAAACATGGCAGTTATCCATCAATTATTTATAGATACTCCCCATGAATGAGGCCTAATATTGTTTTGTACACTAGAATATCTAATTTGGTTGTGTTGGGTTTTTTACTCAAATGACCATCCACCCAGTTCCTATCCCCTTTATTGTATATTAATTCCAAGATAAATTCCTAAAGAAGTAACATTTATCTCACAAGTCTTGGATTTTCATCTTCCTTCTTCATCAAATATCCAAGGGATTAATGGTTATAAAAAAAATACTTTAGTTATATGTAGTTATGACCTAAATATATATAAAGAAAAAATATATATAAAAAACACTGTTTATGTGGTTTTTTAGATTAATTAGGACACATATAAAGTTATTAAGGAATAATCAATAACTTATGGTATATTATTGATTATTTGAGAAAGGACTTCTCTAACTGCTTGGTTGGAAACATCAAAAAGCAAATCAAATGGTTATTCACAATTTCGTGGTTGTATTACTAGTGGTGTTATCAACCTTTTATTCAAATCATTAATGTCCTACCTACACACATCCTGTCTCTACCATGAAACTGAACTTATCAAAATTAAAAAAAAAATGATTCTTTTTAATATAAGTTTTCAAAATAGATTATTTATTTTCAACAAATGGTTAAAATATTTTCCAAAAACTATTAAGTCACCAAGAATACCTTCATTAAATCCTCAATGTGATCACAAAATATACATACCATGCACCTTTTAAATTTACCTGGTGTATTACATATTATAAATGGAATCCTCATATAAGAAAAGGTTGTAAAGGTACATGTAAAGGTTGAATTTCCTTGGTCCTCTAGAGAAATGGGTACCTAAAAATATTCTACAAATCCATCCAAAAAACAATAATGGGTTCTTCATACCAATATATATACCATCTGGACAATGAAGGGGATGAGAAAGTGATCCTTTAGTGTGACCTGATTTTTTTCCTATAGTCTATACACAATATATAGATATTTTGAATTCTCATAGGGATTAATTTATTCTTTTCATTACTCACAATGGTTAATACAGTCTTCTTAGTAACTACATGGATGGGGCTAACTCATTTTGAATCTTAGATGTGATATATGATACATACTTAAAATATCTTCTCTATTTTTTTCTTCACTACCTCCATCAAGGATGTATTTAACATCCTTTTGGGATTCCTAATAGGTTTTAACTCTCCATCTAGAAAAATTTTATATGAGATAATTTTTATACTTATTCCTAGGATATCACCTAAGCATCATCCTATTTATTTGAAATTATTTCTCAAAATCATAGTTAGAGTTTATTTTTATTTTAAGATAGAGTATTATTAATCATCACTAGTAAATTTTCACCATACATGAGGTACACATATTTTAATTTAGTTGGGAGTGGGTATTATTCTATATTTTGGGGTTGTTTAAGAGGTAAAATTAAATTAATGCTATATCTATGAAATAATGAACTTAATATACACAAGGAAACATATTATCTTTTTTTTTCATATAATAAACCATCAGATTCACTAGAAAATTCAGAAGTTACCCCTTCATCAAATCTAAAAATAAAATTCCTAGAATTCAAGATGTCCTTATATTTCATGTAATTTTTAATCAAAAAATGTATTACTAAGGATAAAAACTCATTTAAAAAATATATTCAAATGTATTAGCCTCTTAAAGGTGGGATAGTGTAAAAAGTGAATGGTCATCTAAAGGGTTCCTTATAGAGTCAAAAAATATTAATGTGCATCGTGCTTTCCCAAAATTTCATTATGAGTGTTCATTTAGGGGAAATTATTATGGTCTTGGATGTATTTAAGAAATTTATCCCCATAATTATTAGCGAGTTTCCTAGTTTTTCCCTCCTCTTTGATGAGTATATATAAGTCAATTAGAAATATCAGACCTTGTACTCTAACTAACACATCTTCCAAAACAACAACTGAAAAAATAGTGGATCTATTTTTGATTTGAACCACCACCATTGGTGGATTAAAATATATCATATGAAATGAATTATATAATTATTAGTTAAACAAATTAATTTAAGCATCAATATGACATAAATAATTAGATAGAGGTAAAAATCCAATGGTTTAGGGAATATAAAATATATTTGGATCTTGACATTTAGTGGGAAACTGAAATGTGATCAGGGATGATACACTTTTTTCTAAGTTGATCATATCATTCCATTTAAGAACAAATTTTTCATGAAAATATCCTTATGAAACATATCATACCATGGAATCTATTTTATGGATTCAAGAAGGGGAATGTTAATTTATACTTTATGGAAAGTGTCTAAAATTTATTTTTGAAGTGCTTCCTCCTGAATCTTGTTTTATTGTATCATTTTTGTTGGGAATAGTTGGGGTAATTATTTATTCTCTATTTATTATATTTTTAATGTGTTTTGAGGTCACTTCCTCCTTGGTCCATTATTTTCCTCTTCCTATTTATTTTCTTCCTCTTGGGGAGGTTTTTTAAGAATCTGCTCATAATTTTTTGATTTCCTAGCCTCAAACTAATCTAGTTAGGGTTGAATTTATTCATGATTAGGCGTGGATAGTAGTGGGAGAAATTTTACAATTATTTTTGTTATCATAATGATATTATTAAAAGGGTTAGGCACAATTTGAGCGCGTAGTTTCCTAAGATTTCTAGATAATTCTTCCAATATTTTTTTATTTCTATTTTGGTTCCATCCTAAGATAATCCAAATATAAAATTGGTTATTTCTTAAAAGGTAGTGTTTCACTTGTGTATGGGTGTTAATTGGGTCTATTTTGATATAAAATGGGTTATTAGAACATTGTGTGTCCATAGGGGTGATTGTAAGTATATTGGAAGGGTGGTGGGTCCTGGAATTGTTGGTTTTGTTATAGGGATGGGGGTTATTATTAAAATTAGTTCTAGTAGGGTATATAGTCTAGTTATACTAATTTATAAATAAAAACTTTAATTTTTTAGAATCTTTTCATAATTTTTTAGGAATTTACTTGGATAAAAGGCTATTTCACAGATTTCTATGCCATTCACTTCAGCACACTGGTGATTGAAATGGTTAAGCGATGATTATAAACCACGTATCTTTGTTGGTAATTTTTGTTCAATAACTTTTTTCAGATCTATATTTCTTTCCAAAATGGTTATAAATAAATGTTTAGTTTCATGTAATAGAAAAAAATATGTTGGTATCAAATCATGTATTTCTTTGGTAGAAGTACCTCTTGTTTCAGGGAGTTTTGAGTTTTGAGTGATTTTCTCAATTATGCCTCTCTAGATTATGAATCCAAAATATTTTTATAATTATCAATCATTACATGGTAGATAAATATAATGAAGTGGTAATATTTAATTTCTTGATATGGGTAGATGTCATATAACTTCACAAACCTTTCCCAATACTCATAAAGAGTTTCTATAGATGCATATCTGATGGAATATAGGTCCTTCCCGATGGATGTTATCTTTTAGATTGGGAAGAATATATTTATTAAATATATGTTTAACTCATCCTATACCTATATCTCTTATGGTTTTAATATGTACAACCATTCCTTTATTTTATCTTCAAGAAAGAAAGAAAAGTTCCTCCACTTCACTTCTTTCTCATCCACTCCTTATGGTCTAAAATTTGATCATACATTTGTAAATTCTTAAATATGATTGTTGGGGTATTATTATACCTATCCATGAAATTTAGAAAGTAATTGAATTAAAATATATTTCATCTCAATTCATTTTGTGATTCTAGCATAAATCCTTTATCATTTTGACTTATAACCTACGGTGTAATGTGTTTTATGATGGCCTTATTGGGATTTCCTGCCATAAATATAGACTCAAAATGATTACTAGAATCATTAATTGAGTTCACATGGGTGATAATTTTAAAATACTATTGTAATTTTTTATTCATAAGTGTGGTTAAAATTGTATTAATTTTAGGTTCAAAGTCAAACAATTAGTTATTTGAAGATCATATCATGCAAATTATGGGTTAAATTTTTGGCATTGTCACCCTAAAAACAACACCATGTTTTGACATTCCTCTCACAGGGATGTAAAAAAATTAATTAAATATATATGTAAAAGGTATTATTTTGGTTTTTTAGTTCGTCTCTAGTCGAGGAGTTCACCAAAAACCTTCTTTCAATTTTTGATTAGAGAAAAAGTGGTTATTTTAGATTTTAGTTATTTTAAAAATAATAAAATCAATGAAATAGTGATTTTAAAAACATTTGATGAAATACTATCCAATTCAGGGTTGAATTAACCTATTATAATGTTATTATAGTTTTAAAGTTTTATATTCTTTTTCAGTAAAGTTGGGAAGAGAGAGATTCAACAATTTATTCCACTCTCTCCCTTTTTAGAATGAGGATAGTGAGAACAAACCTAACCAAGATGTTAGAATAATATACCCTCATTACTAAATGATTATGTTTTGTAGTGGATCCTCCTAGTTGAATTAAGAATTTCTATAATACCTCGTGTCTGGTTGGGTTATGAAATTCAAGGGAAAATTGAATTTTTCATTTTAGTGTAAGGTTCATTTTGAGATTTGGGAATAAAAATGATATTTTGAGATTTTTTTTAAATCTAAAAATAATATTTCTAATAGAGGAATGAGGCTATGTTAGTGAAACTAGTTTTTATAAGTAAGCTAAATATGTCTCAGGGTGGATGGGCTACTTAAATATAGCAGCAGGTCACCGACTAGCTGGTGAGGCCCTACCAGCTAGCCAATGAGTTGAACATTATCCCAAAACACTTACTAGGATCACTAGGATATAGGTGAAACACTATCCCTTCTATGAATCCTAGTATATAACTAGTTGTATATATATATAATTAAAATCCATCAAATTTTCTTCCTTTTAGTTGTAGAGGATTCAAGTTTTTGATGACCAGGGGCTCAAGGGGATGCCATTTTGGCCAGTCCTTCTATATCCCTTTCCTCTCTCACTCCTATTCAACTAAGGGTTATTCCAGATGCATTTTTACAATGGTCAAATGTATGTTTTTTTTTTCACTTTTTCTCTATTATTTCTTCTCATTATATCCCTATCATATTTATGTGTTTAGGATAGGGATTTGGTGACAATTTCACTAGTGCATTGTTAAATCATCCGATTATGATGGGGTTTTATTTAGATTGGATAAAGAACATCTCAAGACAATATTTTCATTATGTCTCATGTTTTTTTGATTGATGTATGATTCCCTTTTATTTTTAATAATATTTTTATGAAATTGGGTGAAATTTCTCATGGAAATAAGAAATTAAATTCAAGTTTTCATATGGTTTTGGTTCAAGGTTGTGTTGGGAGGGGTTTTAACCTTGTTACCTTTGGTTTTGGAAAGAAAATGTCAGTTGATAATAATTTAGGCCTTATTACTATTATTAATAATTTGTTTAATTAATTATAAAATTCTATAATTTATTGTTTGATAACACTTGGTGTGAGATAGGTCCTTTAGTGGATGGATGAATTCATATTAGATGTGGATGAGTCTTGGAAATCCTAGTTAGAGATACATGGTGGGGAATTAAAAAGGGAATTTCTTCATGTATGAGGTAGTTGGTTCCTTATATAATACTTTATAATAATTGAATTCATTTATTTATATTGGCATGTGATATTCTATCTCACAACCAAGGGTGCTCGACCTGTTTAAAATTTAACAAGTTATTTTAAATTCAAATAAATATCCAATGAACTAGAAAAGGTACCTAGGTCCATGATGGTCCCTTGGGAATTGAATTGATTTCCTCAATCACTGATCGATGAGGACTTGATGATACATGTATGCTATATGAAGTTTGAAATCCAATGGGTGCTAATTAAATTAAATAATGGAATTTTGTGGACTTGGTGTTAGGTAACCTTAGAAACCTCCAAGTAATGGGTATGATGAATTGTAGTGGTTGGCTTAAGGATTTCCATGTGAGTACCATAACAGTTTGTATAGTCATTATCCTAGTTAAGATAACCATGGGGTGAGAATTACTTACATGTTTAGATGTGATTACATGTGTGGGAATAACCAAAGAGACAGGTAGATATGTTGGGTTTTCAGATTAACTTATAATGACTTAGAAAGATGAGATTCTTAAGGCCATCTCCTTATTGAGACTCTCCTAATAGGCCAAGGAATCCTCAATGAGAATATGAAAATGTTGAGGGATGCTATGAATTCAAAGTGATAAGTGTTGATCTAAGTGATGACTTTAGATCTAGGGACCCTTGTGAGGTTTCTAGACTATGAAGTGACCTAGGGGACCCCAGTGGTACCCCTGTGACATATTAACCCTAGTGAGAGGGTGTGTACAAGATATGGGTATTGATGATTATAGGTGACACCTTATAACTTGAATTGATAATATATTCCTATTATGGATATGAAGTGGATGGGTCATGTAGTTGAAATATAGAACACAAGTGTATGATATGGGTTGAACGTAGCACCGACCAATATGTGATACTTATCATGAGAAGATTCAGAAGGGATATAATTCCCTCCAATGGAACATATATACATTGATTTTTATATATTAATATATGGATGGGGGATGACTTGATTTATATACTTGGATATGTGATGACCCTTTTTTGGGTCTTAATATATATATATATATATATATTGATAATTATAGATGTGGGATTCTATGGATGTAGTTATTGGGCATGAAGTACACATTATGCATGGATACTCATCTATGGTTGTGAGATGCACTAGTGGAAAATAACTATTTAACTTTGTTTTTTTTAATTTTTTAAGGTCAGTTTTAACCGATGTTAACCCATGAAATGTTAAAAATAAGATTGTATATGTTGGTTTTAAAAAAACTAACATAAAAACATCAAAAATAATTAAAATAAAAAGGTGTTCAGTGTTGTTTTTTAGAAAAAAATGAAATTCAAAATTAATTACATATATTTCCATGTCATTTTACTAGAAAAACCAACATGGAATGTGCCTCAAGACATCTGTTTTTTATAATAACCAATAACAAAAGTCAGTTTTGGATACTTTAAAAGGATTTATATTTTTGTTTTTATAAGAAAATGACATTTAAAGTAATTTTCCACATTGTTTTTTCTAGTAAACCATTGTAGAAAGTCTTTTTTTAATTTTTTAAAAGGATTTCAACATCAATTTTTATCAAAAATGGACATCAAAAGACTATCTAGAAGTGATTTTTAATGTCATTTTTAATGAAAATTGATTTATAAAGTTAATTTTGTTGTCAATTTTCATGAAAAGACGATGACAAAAGTCTTATTAATTGGGTTCAATATCGTTTTTTGAAAAAACCTATATGGAAAGTGGGATTAAAAAAAATTTAAATTACCTTGGATAAAAAATATGGAAACCTATAAAAAAATAGAATACATTAACTTGTAAAGAAAAACCCTATAAAATTAAATAGAATATAATAAATAAAAGAATCTTTTTTTATAAATACTCAATTATTTAACTTTAGTTAAAGAGACATACCTTAAAAATATAAAACCTTTAAAAATAGATAGAATATACTATATTTAAGAAAACAATAGTTGATTAATTTCTAATTTTTTAAACATTAATTAAAATAGAAATAAATGATAATTTAAAATTTCACCAAACATAAAAATAGTTTTCAAAAAATAAATCTATAAAAACTAATATAATATACCTTCTTTAAGCAAAAAAATATTTTTTAGTTATTAATTTTTTAAAATTTAAATGAAAGAGACAAAACCTATAATTTAATTGAAAACCATGCTTAAAAATAGTTTGCAAACAAAATTTGAAGATGGTTAAGTTATTTATTTGTATACAACTCGGCCTCATTGAAAATATAAAGTAACAATGAATATTATAAGATTAAATAATAGAACATTTTTATATTAAACCTAAAATAATTAATATAACTAACCCTATCAAATTCAGTCATCATCCTAGTTGTGATTATCTCAAACATTAATATTAAAAAAATTACAGCATTCCACCCTTCCTTTTGGGCGATGATACTGCGGTTATGAAAAATTTAATTGAAAATAAAAACCAATACATATATATGATAAAAAAATATATTATTTAATATAAAATATATTTACCAATAATTTCATGTAGTTGATTATATTTGGCTTCGGTATCGATAATTGATCATTGTAAAACCTTTTCCATGACTTGTATTTTCATATATCAATTATTAAAACATATATAAATAATAATAATTAAGAATAAAGAGCTTATAAAAAATAATAATTTTTTTAACAATTTGATAAAAGATTTACTTACTCTCCCTAATACACTAATTTAATGAAAAAAAATCCTTGTAAAATCAAACATAATATACCAAATAAAACTATAAAACAATTGGAATAAATACTCATTTATTTAACTTTAATTAAAAGAGACACACATGAAACTTATGAAACCAATAAAAAATAGAATATACCAAATTTAAGAAAAAAGTATTTTATAATTACTCATTTTTTAAAAATTAATTTAAAGAGACACACTTGAAAATTTAAAATATTACCAAAAAAATAGCTCTCAAACAAGAAACCTGAAAAAACAAAAGAATATAAAAAATTTAAGAAAGAAATGATTTTCTAATTGCTAAATTTTTCAAATTTAAATAAAAGATACATACCATATGATTTAAATGTTAACTATACTTAAAAAAATATTTTTTAAATAAACTTAAATTATGGTTAAGCTATTCATTTGAATATTATTTGACAGTATTGAGAATCTATAATGATAATATATGTTATAATATTAAAAAAATACTTTGATATAAAACATAAATTGAAAGTTACATTTTCATAAAAAAGAAAAAAATTCATGTATGTGAAAGTAAAACAAGGAATATGATATGATTTATCAAAAAAATAGATGCATAAAACATAATTTAATAAAAATTACTTAACATTGTTTACATGGTTTTTCTTGGAGTTTAGTGATTCATTAATTATGTAGTGTCTTATCTTGGATTCTGTTTTTATGAAATATTTTCTAATTGTTTGTAGGGTATATTTCTTTGTTCTTGAAGCATTAATTGGAGATAATTTGGTTGATAAATATTTCCAATGAATAAGGTACGAGGTCTTAAATCATCGAATGGCATTACATGCTAGGTTTGAAACATGAATACTGATTGTTTACCAAAATGAATGATAATAAAAAAACTTTAGTTTTAGAATTAATAATGGAGTTTTTTAAATATATATTTATATATATAGTAAACTGATTTCTAAGATTTTTATATAAAGTATTTAATAGTTTTTTTATGTTTCCATTATTTAAAAAATTATTATTTATGGTTTTATAAAAATTTAATTTAAGAAAATATTTTCAATTCAAATTAATAATAAATATAAAGTATGTAATGATTGTAATGATTTTTAGTTTGTTTATATTGACAACTTTATATATTCATATATTTTTATAATATAATTTAAGGTTTGTAGAGATGTGTTTTCAAAGTTTAATTTTTTAAGTTGGTTGTTATGTTTATATTTTTCTATGAAGTTAAGTATGTATGTTAAATTGATTTTGTACTAGAGTTACATGACTTATAGGATTTTCATGTTTCCTTATTTCATTTAATTTCTATCAGTCATATGAGTGCATGGGTTGGTTACTCATTTCCTTTGGTATTCATGATGTATCTTTCTAAATCAAAGGATTTTGTAGTGTGGAGTTGTTTTATAAATCTATAACCCTTTATACAAAAGATAAAAATGCTGTAAAAATAAACATAATATACCCACTTAAAGAAGAAGCTGACAGTCTAAATACTCAATTTTTAACTTTAATTAAAAGAGAAATACCTGATAATTTAAATCATAATCATACATAACAATTTGTTCTAAAAAATTTGCAGATGGGTAGCCTTTTCATTCATATGCAACTTGAAATCATTGAAAAGATATAAAAAAAATTAATGTTAAATGATTAAAAAAATATTTTGATATAAAACCAAAAATAATTAATATAAATAACCTTATTAACTTTATTCATTGACCTAGTTTTTATTATCTTATACATGAATCTTAAAACATGACAACCATATTCCACCTTTACTTTTTGATGATGACACTGTGGTTATAAAACATTAACTTGAAAATAAAAACTAATATATATATATATATATAACAAAAACCAAATACTATCTAATATAAAATATATTTACCATTACTTCAATATATTGGATTGTATTTTGCTGCTTTATCGAGAAGTTATTTTTGGTATAAATTTTCTATGACATGTATTTTTATAAATATAAACTAAAAAAACATGTATAAATAATAAAAACTAAAAATAATGAACTTATAAAAAAGAATAAAACTTTTATAACAAGTTTCTGAATTTTTTATGAACACCACCTAATAAAAAGAAAAACCAATATAATGTGCATTAATTTAGGAATAATATGCCTTACATCTAATTATATATAGAATATAAAAAATTCACAATTAATGAATTTATATTGAATATTAGTTCATAATTATATTAGTGTTATTACCCATAAAGGAATGGAAAAAAACCAGTACCCAATCTCCATATTTGATAGTCTCTCACATATATATGTAACTCAAGAATAAGTATTCACATATTTTATAGATATTAAAATGTATTCAAGATCTATAATCCAATAAAAACTAGTGGATAGGTTAGAACTTATAGTTAGAAAATCATCAATAATTGTTCATGAGGAGAAGTGCTAAGGTAGTGATTTTTTAATATATTGTGTCCACAAGGGTTAGGAAATTCAAGGGTAATTTAAATTTGTATTTAAGTGGATGGTTCATTTTGAGTGATAATACTTATAATGAGATTATAATACTATAGATGTATCAAAATAATGTTTTTAGATTAGGAATGATACCCCATTGGTGGTAAAGATTATCAGGAAGAAGTCAAAGTAGGCATGGGATGTCTTGGATATTGAAATTATGTAGCAATCCACCAGCTAGCTAGTGTGCTAGGAAGTATCTCTACACTCTTTATAGGATAAATGGCCAGCCAGTGGGCCATTGGTTCACTGGTGAGGTCTTACATCTTGCTAATGGGATTCTGGACAAATTTTTAATAAGGTTAATTTTCACCATTTTAATGTCATAAAATTTACATTTTTGGGGACCATGTGGTTGAGAGGAGGCCATTTAGTCTAGTAGTCCTATCTCCACTTCCCTCTCTCAATATCCTTCGACTATGAGTGATTATAGATGAATTTTAAAAGAAACTAGAGGTATGTTTTTCCATTTCTCCCTCTATTATTACATTTGATTATAACCATCTGATTTTGGTTCGTTTTAGAAAGGGATTTGATGATGATTTCACTAGATCATGGTGAAATCATCAAATTTATTTTTGTATTTCATATGGAATGGATAGAGAACATCATGATACAATGTATACATGTAATTTATCATCATTTTTATTGAGGTATGATGACATATGATTTTTATCAAGAGTTTTGATTAGATTAGGTGAAATTATCCATGGAATTGGGTGACTAAATTAGGTATTTTCTTATATTTTTTTTGGGTGTCGTGGAGGGATTGGATCACATCATTTTTCCTATGGTTTCTATAACTGGATGCTCCTTGGTGATATTTTAAGAATTATTTCTTTTTTTATATAATTTTTAATTAATTATAAAATGTTATAATTGTTTTTTTGATGATTCTTAGTGTGGGATAGGGATTTGAGTAAATGGATGATGGATGGTTGGGCATGGATGCTACTTAGAGATTCTAGGAAGATCTTATAGTTAGAGAAATTAAAAAGATAATTTATTCATGTATGAGGTAGGTGGTCCATTGTACAAGACCCTATGGTAATTTCATTTATTTATTTATATTGGAATGTGATATTTGGTTTCTCCTTTGAGGGTACTTGAAATGTTTAAAACTTAATAATCTATTTTAAATTAAAATAAATATATGGTTAATTGGGTAAAGTTATGAGGGACACGATGATATCTTCATCACTGGATTGATTACCTTAGATGCTGATGGCTGAGGCCTTGATGATATATGTATTCCTTGTGATTTTTAGACCATTAAGGGTGTTAATTTAATAAAAGAATAAAATATAGTGGACCTATTATTAGAAACCCTTATAAAACTCCTTGTATTGGGTATGATGGATTAAGGTGGTTAGCCTAAGGATTTACCATGTGAGCACCTTGAGATGTCACATAATCATAGGGATAATTAAGATGATTATGGGGAGAATATTATTTACCCATTGAGACATGATTACTTTTTTGGGCATATGTAAGGATAATAATGGATAGTTAATTTTTCAAACCAAGATAGAGGGACCTGTAAAGTGGATGGGCTTAAATCTATCTGCCTTGTGAGAATTTCATATGAGAACAATGAGCCTTCTATGGGAATTTGATAATTCCAAGGGAGATATTCCATCCGAGTGTGGGGTTTTTACCCATGAGATGAATTCAAATCAAAGAACCCTTGGGAGGTTTCCAGACTTAGATGTGATATAGGGTACCTTGGTGGTGACCTTATGACACATTGAAAATAGTGATAGGGCATGTACGATATGTTGGTAGTGGTGATTGTGAGTGACAACTTAGAACCCGAATCGACGATGATTATGTGTTATGACTATGATATGGATGGGTTGAGAACTTGGGAGTTTAACCTTGAGTGTGTGTGAGGGATGAAAATTGTCCAACCATTATGAGATTCTTATCATAATAAGATTCTATAGGGACCAACTTCACATCAATTTAATAGATATACATTAATTTGAAGATATTTTTACATGGATGGGGGAAGCCTTGGACTATGTTTTTGGATCTATGATGAACCTTTTGGGGTCTCCATATATTCATATTGATACCTATTAATTAGGGATTATATGGATGTATTTCCAGAATATAGGGCTCTCATTATGCATAGATGTTCATATATGGATGTGTGATTACTTGATCTAGTCCTTAGGTTTGGTGTCTATAGTATGCATGGGTATTGATAGTTGACTTGGATCACCTTGGAATTGATTATTAGGACCATGGGTAAGGGGTTACCCATTTTAAAGTTTAGGATAATATAGTACTTATCCCTAGAGTCTTGAGGATATTATTTGAGGCTTACATGGATTTGGAGCATAGATCATATAGTTTGGGATGTTATGGGATTTATCATCATAGTCATGAGAATTTATGTTTGGGGATACCATGGATTTAGAGAAAGGGTGATATTGTGTTAGCTTGGTAAAGTGATGTTCTCAGATACATCCTACATTAGCCAAATCAGGTATGGTCAATATCCGATATAATGTTTGAACCCAAGGATTAATAGTGGTTATTTATTTATTCTTTCATAGTTTATTTATTTATTCATATAAACATATTACATTCCCATATCATTGAATTTTGTGGTTATGTATGAGATCGATTTTTTTGTTACCTAATAATTTATATACTCAGACCCTAATATAGAGTCTATGGCACTTGGATACCCATGAAGATCATCATTTTTTGCATGATCAGTTTATATAGAGGCCCTGTATAAGATCATTTAGATGGATAACATGGATATAGTTAGAAAATAGATAAGGTGAGGATTAAGGATAAGAGTAGATCTTCATTTATTTTTAATTATTTCATTTATCTTATATATATAGGATTAACCCAGTGGGTGATCAGTATTTCATGTTGGAATGATTGTGAGAATATATGAAAACATTTATTTATTATTGATAATTATTATTATTGATTATGTTTACACTAATGATTATCATGTAATATTTTTTTTATTTTTTATTCATTTATTATGAACTCTGATATCAGGGTAGAGTCTCACCACAACAGTACCCTATACCACCACCAGTAGACAGAAACCTATGGCATATGAGGTGCACATGAGGTCATGTGGTACTCCTATCCAGTTACTATTTAGAGTAAAATGGGGTAGGAAATTACAGTTCCCCACTGGTTCTTATTATTACTAAATATCCAAGAGTTCATTAAAAAACTAGAGATTTTGTGAAATATATATATTTTTCTAATTAATTTAATCTTTTTGATATTTTTCATTTCACACAATACTTAATATAGATTTTTTAATATGAAAAACACTATGTTTTTCTTTCATTATATGCAACACCAAGTTAATATTGTGCTACACGTGATACTTAGATTATCTTTTAGTATACACAAAACTATTCTTAGCTTATTCAACACACAACATTGAGTATTTTTGATAGCTTTCATTACACACAAGACTGAGTTTTACCAAACTATAGAATATTATTGAAATATTATTAGATGATATAACCTAGCCATTAAATTAGCAGTTATGAATAATATTAACTAAATTATTAAAATATAAGGTTTATAATATGAATTCATTGGTTACCAATTAATTATAAATGAAAATATTTACCAATTGATAATAAAGAAAATAATTTTATTTTTATGATCCCAAGACATTTTATCTTAATAAATTAAAATAATTAAAATTAGTGAATGGTATTAATGAATATATATTTTATATATTCAGTAAAATATTTTTGATATTCATCCAATATATTTTATAGACATAATATAATAACAAACCCAATTTTATGCATAAAACCCTATATTTTTTAAAAGGGCAATTTTACAGGCTTTTAATAGATAACCTATTTTAAATCCAAATTTTTACACTTTTATATATTATATTTGAAAAAAATAAACTTCCCCTTTTAACTTAGAATAAAAAATTTACTTTGGTTAAATTTTTGGTATTTGTCTGATAAGTTTCATTTTTTAATGAATAGTGAAAATACTACATTGTAGTTAAAAACCGCCTTTTCGTTTAAATACTTATTATATTTTAAATTAATTTTTAAAGTCTCAATATATCAATATATATATATATTAATAAAATTCATGTCATTTTAATCATTTTAATATTGAAATTAGATATAAAAAATTATTGATCTTTTGAACGTTCTTTTTACCCGTCTTCTCGCCACGTCTGCAGGATTAACATTAAACTTAATTTTCCCATTTTTGTGAATTTAATTTCAAAAAATATATATAAATGGTTTTAATAAATATTATATTCAGATTATAATAGGATTAAGTTAATTTTTTAGATAATATTAATAGTAATTGGTAATTTTTTTACTACAGTTAAGGGTAAATCGGGTAATTAAAGGTAAAAATAATATTAAAATATTATAAAATGAACCAAAAACTCATCCCAATTTCATTTTATAAGTGTTTTTAGACGTAAATAAACCTTAGGCCTAAATTATTACCTTTTTAAGCCACTTGGGTAGGAATTTGACATTTATTATATTTTATTTAAAGATAAGTTAAAAATGTATTACTCATATTTTTAATAAGTAAATAGTTTTTAATATAGGGTTATACATAAGATAAATTCGACTAAATTTTTTTATATGAAATATAATAAATTTATATTCATCATGATAATTTATTTTTAATTTTTAGATAATATATAATTTAATTATAGTCTTTCATAATGACGATGCAATAATTGTTTAATTAAAAGAAATATCAAATAAAGGATATTAAAAATATTATAATATACATAATTTAACATAATTAGTGACATAAAATAATTATATAAATAAATTTGATATTTTAGTGATATATTATTATTTTTTTGAAGTTATAATGTTATTAGGATATTTTTAAAAAATACAAATATTGAATAGTATCAAAATTGACATAAATGATTCTTTAAAATAAATAATATTTTATTAAATGATATAAAATTAATAAAAATATAAAATTTAGAAAATTACTATAATAAGGTTATATATTCCATCAATGATCTATTTTGGGTTATTTTGGAATTTTATAGTAACTATATTAAACCATAAGTAGTAAAAACACATGTTGTCATGGTAAGAGTTAAAGGGTTTAACTAAGGGTTAAATCTAAAAGATAAGGGTAATAATGAGACATAAAATTGTCTAAAAAATATTTTATGATAATATTTGTTTCCATAATAATATTATATTCTAAATAAACCACATTGGATCTATTTTAAATCGAAAATAAATTTATATAAATTTAATATTTTAAAGGATTTCAAGAATGCCCTTCTCCTCTCTTATAAAAAGGAACCTCCTACCTCACTTCCTCACACCACTTTGAGCCTTATAGCTCGACAAAACCATGAAAAATTATCCTAAAAACATCCTTATCCAAGTTTTTTATGTCCTTGTATTCCAAATAAACCAAACCCAGTGTCTCTATGAGGAGATCTAAAAGAAGTCCATTGAAGAAGAGGTAATTGTTTTACCAAATCTTTCAAGTTCATTTATTCTTATACTTCCTCTTCATGTGTTTTTTAAAATCTAAATTAATAAATCAAATATAATATTTATATATATATATATATATATTTTATTATTATTATGTAATAATCATATTCCACCTTTTATCTATCCTAAGAAAAATGAAATCACCACCCGTGAGTACTTACGACCTACCGTCTCTACACCATGGTGTAACATATTTTTCATCACCACATTATTTAGATGTGTATAATAATGGATATAATGGATATAAATAATAAATATTTTATTATATTGATTAATTATAATTAATATAGCATCCAATTCCTTAGCCTTTTACTATTAAGGGAATGATATTGCCGCTTATGCGTACGTACTGCCTACCGTCTCCACGACGTGATGAGATTCATCTTCCATGTTAACCATTACTGAATGATTATAAAAATGTATATAATGAATAAATATTATATAATAATTATAAAATAATAATATTATATACATATATACATATATTTCATTTATTTACTTTCATTCAATACGATAATAAAACAGAAACAACGTCCATGGGTACGTACAACTTACCGTCTCCATGAACAGTGTATTCCATTATATATATATATATTTATATAATGAATATATATGATATATAAATCATATTTTACCTTATATAAGTAATTAAATCATGATATAATTAATAATACAATGAATAAAAATTCAAATCACATATGATAAACAAAGAGATTATTACCTGAAACGTAACTTTAACATGGACAAGTTGATAAGTTAGTAATAAAAGAATATAATATTGTGATAGATGTATAATAACCTTATATTTACTATACAGGAGGTTTTAATGTGTACTAAATAAGTCAAGACTTAAGGTAAGTAAATTTCAACTCACCTGTTATTTCCATGAGATACATGTCATATTCACCACTTATTTATTTTGTGTGGTGTATATACTACCTGTGAATGTATTCTATGATTTTTATACATTAATTTGTGAGTATTTAAATATCTATTTTATTATCTCTATTTAATGGGGTTTTATGGTTCAAAATTTACCAAATGAGTAAGGTAGTTTTGTCTCAATTTTCCCTCTTTGAGACACATGTTTTGTTATGCACATATATTCTTTTACGAGGTGTATATACTGATATTTTACATATTATATTAGGAATATAACTCCTTTAATGATATTTTAATCTTCATTTAATGTTATTATTTCATGGGGATTATAGTTCAATTGTTACAAAGTGGTATCAGACACTTTTAAATGTTTAAATATTATTTTCCTCAAGAAATGTTTTAAAAAGATCTACTAACATCATTTTCAAGAAAAAAGATTATAAATTAATGTTTTACATTTTAAATTATTTTTCAATGATTAATTTATAAGTTTAAAAATATATTTTTCTCAAGGAAAAATGATTTAATTTTTTTAATCTTCCTTCATATGTTTTCAAAGGTAAAATGTTTTTAATTTTTTTTCAAGATTTATTTACAATATTTCATGTTTATTTTAAAAGAAAGTGGTTCTAAAAATGTTCTATGTTTTAAAAGTAATTTTTAAGGAAAATTCATGTTAAAAGTGTCATTTGAAAATCCTTCCCCATCCAAGATGACATACCTTGTTATAGTGCAATAATACCATTCATATTATTTCTCTAAATAGTTTATTTTTTGATGGAATAATGTTTAAGAAAGATTCTTATTTTCAAGGGTTATGATTTTGAGGAAATGATTATGTAACTTGTATCTTTTCTATAGGTCATGATATGATTACCTATTCATGACACGCATTCCATTTCATTTTTTTATGATATGATTGTTTTTGATATTGTGGAACATGTTTGTATGATTTCATTATGAGATGGGTGTGACCTATATCTCCCTCCAATGCATTGGGAAAAGATTTATATCTCATGATATAGACTAATATAGTCTTGGGGATTATCCTTGACTAGTAATATGTAAATGGAAGTAAACCATTACTACTAAGATGGTATGTGGAGTGAACCCATAATACTAAGATGGCCTTGAAAGCTATGCCTTGACAACAATGAAAATCACCTTATATGCTTATGTGTTTGAAGAAAATTCTATTTCTTATTCCATGTTGTGATTTCATGACTTATGTTCTTTATTTCTTTATGATTCATGTCTTATGAACTGAAATTATCTTTATGTAATGTCTCATGTTTATGATATTTGATATATAGGGTATGATATTCTATTGTTATAATCATATTCTCATTAAGTTATGCTCATGTTATTATTATGTATCTCTTTAATTTAACCTTACTAATCATTTGATCTCACCTCTTTCTTATGTTTATTTTCCCTAGGATACAAATAAATTTATTAAGTTTTATATTTAAAAAAGGGTTTTAAATATAAAGAAATAGGTGGGAGAAGAATTAGATTTATTATAAACCAGTTGTTTATGTTTCCAAGTTTCCAAAGGCACTAAAATATTATGGTATTTAGTAATGTGTTTGTGTAATATATGAAATGTTCCACAAAAAATGATATAATATTCTTGTTTGAAAAGATTGGGTTTTTATAGTTACCCCTACAACTTCCATAAGGGATAATTATCATTGATCTCTTCACCACCAAGGAATATCCATTTACATCATATATAAACCAATACTGGATGGAGGGTGATAAATATCATCATCTATGGCAATTGGACCCAGTGGAATTTTTAAGAGGGGCTAATTAAGCTTATTGGAAAAAAATCTATTTAACAACAATTTAAATAAAATCTCTAATTTGGATATGTTCAAGTTAACAAACATTATATGTAAATATAATTTGATTCTTTTAAATAATTTCTTAGAAATATAATCAATACAATATTAAAAAAATTAAAATTATTTTAATTTTTGAAATAATTTGACCCACACAAAATATTATATACATTAAAAAAATAAATTCTAACTATCATAGAATAATTTATAAACATAGGTTATTGGGAATTTGTTTTTTCTCAATTTAATAAAAAATGAAAATATATTTTTATGATAGAAATAAAATAATAGGTTTAGTTTGAAGATGAAACCTAGCCTTCTCTACTAGATAATATCCCACTTCCAAGCACATTTTTTAAAAATTAATAATCTTGATACACAATCGAGATTGTGTATTACAATATAAAAAACTAAAAACTAGGCTAACAAGGATCAAAGAAAAGCCTCTTACATAGTTTTATGTTTGGGTATAAAAGAGTGAGAAGTAAAAGAAAATAGTATAAAATTACTCTTCAATATAGTATAGAAGTAGAACTAAATAGATTTATAACTATATGTAAGAAAAAAAGTTTAAAAGGAATGAAGATAGTGGAAAGTGACGTGAAATGTTGTGAACTTATTCTCTAAACAATTTGGATTGATCATAAAGGTTATCTTCTCCCTTGATTTAATTTACAATAGTTATAAAGGAAAAAAGGAAAGAATGTTGATCTCTCTTTTCGATTTTGTAGTAAGGTCCATAAAAAACTGAGTATCATAAGTTCCATGATAATTTTAGAGAGTAATCAACTAGAAACCACATGAATATATGAGGATTCATCTAATTTTTATAAAAAACTTATCTAATTAGACCTTGATCTATAATCATAAAAAAAATCCTGATACTGATCATCCTTTTGGAAAATAATAAATTCTATGATTTTCATTAAATACTCTAAATACTTTCTATCAAGAATAAAATAATAAATTAATCCTAGGAATATCCATCATCAATCCATATTGTATAAATATATCCTTATTAAAAGGATATTAAATTACTTTGAAACGAAAGGTTAGATACTTCACTTCCAGTTACTTCAGAAAATTCTCAGTGTAGTTGGATTCCTTGATATTACTCAACACTTTCAATAGATGTAGACTCTTCATGTGGTCAGTTGCCTTTAATGTGTGGTAACTTAGATTCAAGATCTGGTTGATTCAAGAACTAACCAAATTTTTAGCAATAGTCATTTGAGTACAAATTGAGGTCGATTTAATATTCTTCATGTGGTAACATTCCATGTTATATTGATAGTCACTATCTGCTGGATACAAAATGAGGTTGATCAAAGATCGAAACATGGTTGATTTAACAATTAGAGAATTTTTAAGTATGTCAGCAAGGTTGGAAGAAATAATTCTTATGGTATTTTGATTATAATGTGTATATGATCTAATAAATAGAATATTTTATTCATGTTCACTTAATCTTTATATGTGGCCAGTGGAAAAGTTATGCTATGGTCAATGTAATACACTAATGGTAAGTTCAATACATAAGTAATTTTATTAAAAAAAATTTACTTTCATAAAAAACATAAATCATTATAATTATAATAAAAATGGTTTTGGATCATTAAACTAAGGAATTTTTCGATTAATCCAAAAAAGAAAATAATAAAAACCATAATTTAAATCCAAATATGATCACACATGATTATAAGAACCACTAAAAGAATATTGAAACTAGTTTATAATGAAGAGGGAAATGATTTATTTCATTAAGAAAAAAACTCAATCATTATAAAATTTTAGACTTCCCTTTATAGATCACTAAGATTTTACTCCTCTTTGAGAAGGGTAATAGAGATGGGGGGGGGGGATAAGTAACTACAAAGATTAAACATAAATTAAAACAAGAAATAAAAATATCTTCAAATATACAACATATCGTATGAGTAGTCCACGTATCAAAATCAAATCTACAACAAGTCTCCTCCCATTCTAAAAGATTTTTCATCCTCTACCCTTTCATCTAATAAAATTTAAATATCTTCTACTCTTTAAAATCATTCCTTCTTTAGATATTCAAATATATGGCATGATAAGGTATTATAAGAAATCAACATCTCTGATTCTTTGGCGATGATAAAAATATTATACATGTAATGATCCATATAGAAGGCTCTTATTGGTTTCATGCATACTTATGTGGTATACTGAATATTTTTCTTAATGGTTTGACGAATCTTACCAAATTCCACTCATGGCCCATAATTTTTAATCCAATAGGTTTCCTAAAATATTCCAAAATCTAGGATAAGTCATGAGGTGAAAAGGAATGGACCAACCATATGGTATTAAAGTGATTGTGTGGTCAATTGGATGGTCATGTGGTTTCTCAGGAATATGAACATTTAATCAGGTTCTTATTCTTATATTTGATTAAAATACCACAATAAGTTGAGATAAATGTGTAGTCTATTGGATCTTCAATTATCAATTGTTTTAGGACTTTGAAATATTTTTTCTTAGGGTCAATTTTCACTCAGCTGATCATATTAATTCTTGTATTTGATCTAGGACTCACAATAGATCATCAAGAACATGTGGTAGGTTGATATGCATGATCAATGATATGGTCCTTATTATGGTAGTTTAAGGAATTTGAAATATTCTGTCCTGGTTGATTAAGAAATTCATGGTCATCTTGTTTTCTTATCTTTGTTTGATCGACTGACCGCATGACTAATTTATAGTCGATTGTCTACAGAAACTACATAAATCCCAAAAAATAGAGAATCATTATGATTTATTTAAAAAATAATCCAACCACCCATAATAGTCATAAAAAATTGAAGTATTAAATTTATGATTTATTTTAATTTTTAACAACATAGAATAAATATTTAGAACTCATATTTTATACTAATTTCTCACCAAATTCCAAAATATATCTTTAAATCAAACTTGTTATAATTACCCATTTAATGTTTAAATGGTGGGATTAAGACCATGAAAATACCCATTTAAATATATGAATGTATTGGATCTGTTAAAATTTTAAAATCCGAGTAAGGTCCATGGATGGGTGTATAAATAGGTTCATGGTTTTTGGTTTATATAATATTCAAATATGTGATTCAATATATGAAAAATATTCTAATAGAATCTATTTTTACCTATCATTTTTTCAATACTTCAACAAATAGTTATTTAAGAATATAGAATAAAAAAAATATTTATAACTATTATGGGAATAATACAATCCATTAAAACATTAAGAGGAATTATTTTTCTAAATACTTCTTATTGATACATACCAATATCATGTGGTAGAATATTGGATTTATCAAAATGTTAGATAAAAGGTGTGTGTTATTAATTTATTTTATTTAATCCCATTTTAAGGATTGATCCTATGTTAAATTAGGTTTTGGTAGATTGATTTAACTTCTTTTAGAAAGTGTTATCCAGTTAAAATACACTTTAGTTGTATTTTATATACTTCCATTACACGTGGATTTAATTTTTTGATAATTGATGAAATTTGAAAAAATTGATTTTCTAGAACCGTGATGTGTTTTTGAAAAATGTTCATTATTAATAAAGGTTTTCATAACAATGATGTATTTTTAGAAAAAATGAGCATAAATTTATTAAATTTATAAGAACATATTATGGTTATTGAAAAATATTAATGAAAAAGTTTCACATAAATAAAAGTTTCATAAAATGATAATATTATATTTTGGTTTTTCAAAAATATGATCATGGTTATTATAAATATGAGATTTTCAAAATAAAATAATGATATACCATTCTAATATCATGTATTTATTTATAAAGTTGAACTTATTAAGGATTTTATCCAAGCACCTTTTTCTAAATAAAAACACATGATTTACCTTGGTTAGTGTTATCATGTAAGAAGAAACTACATCATGGTTTCTTTGAAAACTAATCATATGTTTTAGTATTTTAAAAGAAAATTTATTTCCATTAAAATTCACAAAACTAAAAATATTCACTAGAAAAATCCTTTGTCCATGATAAATCTAAGAGAGTCTTAAAACCACACCAGAAATGTTTTAGTGGTGGGAACTGTAGCGAAGGAAGGTCACTGTAGTAGTGGCATGGTACTATAGAAATGGAGGGTACTGTGTGGTATTGTAGCAGGCGGGTACTGTAGCAGTACTATTCACAGAATGGGCCTTTGGCAAAAAAATTTGGGCCTATGGGCGATGTAATGGGCTAAATGACCACTGGGCCTTTGGGCTATGTAATGGGTCTCCCTCTACCCTATTAAAAGAGGTCTTTTCTTTGCTTTAATAATAAATGAGGCTTCGACCCCAACCTTTAAAAAAATATATGATATTTTAAAAATGAAAAGTGTTTATATAAAATATGAAATATTTTTATGCTTATAAAAGTTTAAAAAAATATCATATATTTTGAACATAAATGAGCTCATATTTAATACCATGCCAATGGTTAATATGAAAGAGTTCATTTTAAAATAAATACGCAATGTTCTTGAATATTTATTTATAGATGTTTCCTAAAGAATTAGTAAATTATAAAAAATTTATAATTATTTATTTATGAATAATAAAAAAATGTTAAACTCATTTATAAATTTATTAAATTACATTTTGTTTAGTTTATTTCCTTATTTATTACCATTGAATATTAATTTTTTATATTATAAATTTATGTATAATTTCTCTTATGGTGTTAAATTATTATTATAATTTCCATTCCATGAATATAAGGAGTTATATACTAGTAATGGTGTGAGATTTAGTTGCGTTCAACCATGACTATAATATTTTTGTGGGTTATGAATATAAAAGTAAAGTTAAGTTATCATTCATATACATTAGGTGTAAGGATTATATTAGAATCGAGGTATCTATTGAGTATTGATACATAAACATTGAGATTTAGACTAAGATTTATTCTAGGGGGTTAGGATGTGACTTAAAAATTAGGGCATGACTATTTACCATACCATGCTTAAACTTATTAGGATCTTGGTTTTGTATGATTTCAGTAATTTACATGAATGACGTTGATGTATCATATTCATGGGATGAATTTATATATATGTGAATAAAGTTAGTTTTTTTAATTATAAAACATAAATTATTTTTTGTATAAGTATCTATACATTAATATGTTCAATAAACCATGAATTTAAAAGTAAAATTTAAGGGGGATTTTAATATTGAGCTATAGAGTAGGGGTGTTTCAAGAACTATGATTCAGATGGGAACTTCTAGAGTAAGGATATTCCTAGGGGATTTTTTTTTTCATGTTTGGGTTTCCAAGGAGTGATTTAGGAAAACAAGTGGAGGTTCATGGAGTAGTAGGCTTAATTCCTTGATATTTAGACCCATCTGGCACCTAATTGTAGTCCATCAGGTACTCAGTGAGATTCCTAGAATCTAGAAGCCCATGGAGGGTCACTGAGTACCTAAAGGCATTTTACCAAGTAACCAGTGGTTATATAGTCTATTTTTATTAGAATTTTTAGTTTAATTAAACATTTTTTTCATTAAACTCTACCCCCATGAGTTTCTCGAACAAAAAACCTATTCCCTCCTCTATTCCATCATTTTGTCCCCCATTTCACTTATTCCAATAGTTCGTGGAGGCATGTCTCTTTATAGAATGGTGAAACATATAAATAATGGGGTCTCCCTCAATGAGAGTAAGGTAAACCCTAGGTTATCTCTTACTATCTTATGCATTATTTTATTGTTTCAGGATGAAACCCATTTTAGGGCATGTTTTTATGATATAAGGATTTCTGGTAAATAAGGACTAATTGAGATATGGTATTGGATAAGTTTAATATTATGAGGATGAAATTGGTTGATTATTTTATACTTGACCATATTACTTTAATTTTTATATTTTATGCATAAAATTCCAAGGGTTCTAGATATTTCTAAATTCTGGATAGGTGAGTCCCAAAGAGTGTTTTTGGGATAAGAAAGATCTTCCATGGTAATAATTTTCTATGTTATACAAAGTTAATTGACTTTATAGGGGACCTAAATCTATTAATCTAAGATTATAGACCTTTAGTTAGATCTAATGGACCCTATAGTTATTGTGACTCACTTAGTTAGTGAAGAATGTACTAGGATGAGGTTGTATGAGTAGGTTTATGGTCTATCGAGTGGAAAGGATATTAGATAGAGGTTTGAATGAGTGATGTTATTTGGGTATCATGTGTAAGGTGAGTTGGGTGTTACTTATGCACTTAGAAACCCATTTTTGGTGTTTATTGATGGTGATATGGTTCTCCATGGTCTAATATTTGTCTTTTGAGAGAGGATATCGTTCTGTGAGGACTTGAGCCCTATGGGGGTGTTGTGTATTGAGTGGTTGGTGTATGTATGATTAGTTTTTTCTATAGAATGAACCATTGGTGGGTTTATGTGTGAGATATTTTAAAAATGTCTTATTTCTATGGTATGGGGGGTATTTGTATTGGATTGGGCAGCCATAAGAAATCAGCACATCTAGGTAGTAAATTTTTTATTTTTCCTTAGATCCTGATGGGTTTTGCGCACAAAAATTATAAAAAGTGTCTTAAGTTATTAGTTAAACCATGGTGTAATGTTATGGACCTAGTAATGTGTGTGTGTGTTGTGGTGGGGGGGGGGTGATTACGTGAGGTATTTATGGCCTTTGTTTTTTTGGTGATGCCTAAGAGAGATGTTGTGCATGGGTGTAACCAAGTGTATATAGTAAAAAGGTTTTTGAATAGATTACAACCTAAGGGATTCAAAAATACTTGTGGGATGTTATAAGACCATGGGTTAGGCTTGATAATATTTATCATAGTGATATGATTTATAGAATATAATGATGAACAATGTTATGGGATATTCTCTACTAGTATGCTAGGAACATGTTAGTGGATAATTGGGGGATAAGTATATTCTATATTACCATGATATTATAAGTATATGTGTGCCTTATTTTTGATCATATGGTTAATTATGAGATTTTATATGAGTCTTTACCTTAAGTAAAAGGGTTTTACAATTGAACACGATTATTGAGAGAGATATGGTCCACATTTTGTTTATGAGGAGTAGACTTAGGAGAGAGGGAGATGACATAGGTTACCCTAAGGGAGAGGGTGTTGATGCAATATATGTCTATTAAACCTGACCTTGAGTGAGAGGGTGGATATATGTGGAACAATATGAAACCTGGTATATGATGTGATTATGGGACCATGTATCGAGTGAGAGGGTAATGGATTATAATGTGTTGGAATGAGATTATTTGTATTGATTCAACCCTAAGTAAGAGGGTTGAGCACTAATATAATCATGTGTAACCTTTTCTTAGTTAGATACTATGTTCAAGGACTTTATTAAGGATGTGGTATGATACCATACCTTGATTATCGAGTTATTAGTTATATTATATGATGTTTCCTGAGAATGATATGATTCATTCACCAACATCATTTGGGATAGGTGAGGTCAAGTGTTATGGTGGCCCAATTAGCAGATGATGACCCTAAAAACATGCATGTGTGTTTTATATTTATTTTTTATTCATACAGATACAAAATACTAGGATATATCTAAGGAACCCTATTTTTGGTTCATTTTTAAAATTATTTCTCACACCCTGTATGAGATCCCTAGTGCACATACATCTATTTGTGATTCACTTTATAGTGATAGATCATTTTGTTGATTTAGATGGATTAGTTGTATGGATATTTAGGAGATTTTTTGAGGAGGAACTTGGGATTTAATTATTGATTCTCCTATTTTATATCTTTTTTTTTATTTTGTATATGATTTTCCTTATGGGTGATTCACATGATATATGTGTTTATGACAAGAATGGGTATATTTTTGTTATAATACATTGATACTTTATTTATTATGGTTTTATATCCATTTACAATCCTTATTCTTATTATGATTTTTATATTGATTCAATTATTTACATGTTATTGTGTGTGGTGATATTGAGAGTATAATATCCCCACAACTATTTATAAACCCTTTTCAGTATTTAATAACTTCTAGCCTAGAGGTAATCATTCTTGAGGTTATTTGGAACTTTGGGCAAGGTTAATGGTTAGGTTCCTAGGCTAGGGAATTAATGAATAACATGAGATCATTATTTTGGTTTTATTACTATTTTGAAACTTGGTGATTAGATATAGGAATGTGTTAAATCTTGGATGATACACTGGATTAATTCATCACAAACACTATAATTGGTGAACAAATTTACATTTCCATGGGTATGGTACTATTTTTATTGCATTGGTTTTTTTATAATTAATATGGTTATTAAAATATGATGTTCTATGTTGAGGTTGTTATTTATTATATTACTCTTGGTCCAGGGTGGTAGGAACACATGTGTTCAAGCATCACATTAGGAATTTTTATTTATCTATTCATTTTCATGGCTATTTTTCTATGTGAAATTAATTTCAAAAAGGAAAAAATGGGTTTTTGGGAGAAGATTTTACTAAACAATGTTTTTAGATACATATTTAATATTTGGTTTAATTAATTAAAATGAATAAAATATTTTATTCAATGTTTTCCCAAATAACTTATTATTTTTTATGAATTAATTGAAAATAAGATGGTCCTTTTTATGTTTTTTTCAGGACATGATGATGTTGTAGTTCTGTAGGTATATTGAATTAACACTATTCATTTGGTCATCTCAAGAAGTGGTTTCCTGGTATAATTAGTATATGAATTATGATCCTAGGATATGGAATGTTTAGGTTAGAGGTATTAGTTCATGATAGATCCTTGAGAGGGTCAAGTTGGCATGTGGCATTACCTTGGGATGATGGTGTGGTTCTCTATAGAGTGAGTAGAGAGAGGATTTGGGAAGAGAGAAGTAGTTTTTCTTATTGATTGGTTTTTGATGAGATGTTTGGTATGAGATAAATACGGTTCATGGTTTTTCTATAGGTGGGAGTTTTGGTTCATTATATATGTGGTTGGTTTTATAGGTTATAGGTATCTCAATACAAGTAGTTTAATTAGATGAGAAAAAACTAGTGGATGGGATAGTGGGGTGGTATGTTGGGTAAGGAACCTTGAGATAGTCAGGTTATTCTATGATGTTTCACTGGAATGAATAGTTACCATATCTAGTGTGAGATTCAGGTTGGTAGATGAGTTATCTTAATGGTTGTGCTTTGGGTAGCTAGTTTTGGGATGGTTAGTTAGTGGTATGGTCGAGTCTCATAGGACTTGAAGGGTATGTAATTTAGTTATTTATCATTATCATGGTGGAAAGTGAGTGGGTTATTTTATTATTCTATTCATGTGGGAGGATACAAAAATGGTTGAGGGTAGGCATGATTAGATTCTTCGGGTGTTAGAGAAATGATCAAGTAATGTGGGGTTCAGTGTTTTAACTTATTTAATAATTTCTTTTATTATGTTAGGAATGAAGAATTGTTGTTTATTCATGAGGTATGTGTTAGCATTCTAGTAATGGGTATGTTGAATGTGTTGTATTTTGTTTTTAATTTGTAAACCAAAGTTAAGGATTAGAATAGGGTGTGGCTAGTGGTTATACCTTGGAGTATAAAAGACCACGTGGGACATGGTGATCATGGAAAGTAGGATGATAAAATATTATTAGAGAAGTATAATTAAAAATTAATTATAGATTTTGGATACATTCTTTAAATAACCATGAGTTTTTAGATAGGCCATCATGTTAAAACCATTAGGTGAGAATCTTGGTGTTGACAAGTGATGTTTGAGAACACACTACTCAAGGAGCATCAAGAACAGTTGGATAATTTTTTTGAAGAGTATTTCCTAGTGAAACTACCCAAGGAGAAAATGTGGTGTGAATCAATGAATATCTTGGTAGAAATAACATGGTGGGATGGATGGTGGTTAGAATTGGTAAATTTTAGATTTGTTCCTTAATAAGTACATGATATATGGTTGCATTATTCTGCCATTGAGTGGGTTTCTTTTATGGTTCTTATGTAGGATATTGGGAAAATATCTCTCAAGGTAACATTGCAGAATTTTTGGGTTGATTGTGTTTGTTGACAAAGTAGGTTTATATGGTGAATTGTCAAGTTTCATAGATTTTGTTGACAATCCATGTTGACAAAGAATCATGACAAAGGAATGGATGATCTGAAGGTGGTACAAAAGATCAGATGCAAGGTGGTGCCGTTTTCCAATGTTTGCCAAATTTTTGTAATCCAAAATTTAGAGTTTGGTGAGCATCGTGAAATATGTATTTCCTTGAAGATATCATCAAAATATGGAAAAGGCATGAGTTTCGTGAATATGGGACTCTTGATGTGGATTTCGTGAAGACATGGAGAAAGTTGACGGTGTTCTTCGCGATTATGACCAGATTCGAGAACATAAACATTGAAGAGAATTGCGGCAGTGAAGGGAATTGTGAGTGGATCTTCATAGAGAAGACATGGAGGAATTGATGGAATGATCTGTTATTTCAATGAGCTCTATGATCCAAAAATTTTCATGGTGCTTTGAGATATTGAGAGAATTTCGGTGGAAATTTTGGAACTTTGTGATTTGAGCTGATGTGGCGTTGACTTTGAGTGAAAGGTTTGAGGGTTGGTGGAATCGCCTATAAATAGACATTGACCCCCTTGAGAGAAGTAGAGATTTTTCCAAGAAAAATTTGTTTCTATCAACTCGTGAAGGAGGTTCGCGAAGGCTGTGTGCTTTGCGAAAGAAGAAGCTTTGCGGCGACTAATTTAGCCCCGTGAAGGAAGTCGCTCAGCGATGACACGAGATCTGTGTTGGCCTAAGCTTTGTGAAGGCTTTAGACTTGAGAAGGTCTAAGCTCCGTGAAGTAGTGTGCTCTGCGAGGTTGTGAGCTCTACAAAGGTGTGTACTTCACGAAGAGGCATGATCATCCTGAAGGCTTCTTTGAGCTTCAAAAAATTTGGAGCTTCACAAAGTAGGGTGATTTGCGAAGGTACTTCCAAAGTGTGTTTCCTAGGAATCAATAGAAAAGGGGTATTCATCAGTGGATGAAATTTGGACTTCAATAGAGAATCTACATACAGTAGAGGATGCATTTTTTAGTGATAATGAAGAGACCTACATGTCTATAAACTGTCTGTGGATCTTCTGAAGAAGTAGTGAGATCACTTCAATTGAGAGAGAGGTGCATTCTCAAATAGTGAATGGTTGTAAAACAGGAGGGACAGTGATTTCGATTCAAACTTGTAAACAGTAGCGCTCTTATAGTGGATTTGGTACATCGACACATCGCCGGTGTATTCTCCTTGGATGTAGCCCAATGAGGGTGAACCAAGTAAAATTGTTGTGTCTTGTGCATGCTTTAAGATTCATTCATACTCTACAACGGAACTGAGAGAGAGAAGAAGGTTTCGTCTAACAACGAAACAAGATCAAAGGGGCGGTTGTTTTAATTTGTCATACCCTAATTCACACCCTCTCTCAAGGTATCTATCTTAGTTGAACTAATAATTGGTATAATAGAGAAAGGTTGATATCAGTGTTTCTCTCTCAAATTGCGGTCACTAATCATAAAGGGATTCCAATCTTTGACGGGAACAATTTTCAGATATGGAAGAATCAGATAAAAAACTACTTCTGATCTTTGGGAATGGATGTGTTTACAGTAGTAATGCATGGTATAATAGCTGATATTAATAGTGGTGCACTATCGGAAGATGAGTGTAGATAATTGGATGTTGATGCTAAGAGAATTAATGCTTTAGGTGGAGCCCTACCCAATGATATTAATACAAAGGTGATTTCATGAAAAACCTCAAATGCCATATGGGGAAAGCTATTAAATATACATGAAGAAGATACAAATGTCATATAAGTGAAGCTGCAAGTGTTTTGGAACAAGTATGATGATTTGCGATTGAACCCAAATGAATCTTTTTATGCATTCTTTGATAGGGTAAATGTTGTAGTGGAAGACATGCGAGGTCTTGGAGAAGTTATTAAAGACATAAATATTTTGAAGTACATCTTGAGGAAACTTCCTCGTCGGTTGAATCCAAAAGTTTCAGTTTCAGAAGATAAAGACCCAAAAGAGATGACATTGGATAACCTGCACAACACCCTTGATTCATATGAAATGAGAAATGATGATAACGATGCTATGGAAAAGGGGAAATCCAAAGAGGTGGCATTAAAGGCCATCAAGAATCTCACCATTGAAAATTATCAGGAAGAAGAAGAGACAGATGAGGTGATATCATTCCTCTCCTCAAACCTTCAAAGAGGAAAAGGAAAGTTTAAAGGGAAACTTCCATGTGCTTGTTTTTGATGTGGAAAGGTTGGACATCTTGCAGCAAGGTGCCCCAAAAAGTTCTAAGAGGATGATGGTGTCGATGAAATCAAAATTCTCATGAATAAGTCTTCATCCTATGGGAATGGTATGAAACAGTTCAAGAGAAATTTATTTAAGAAGAAGAACCTTCTTTCAAAATAACATGATAGTTCAAACGAGTCTGAGGTTGAGGTTGAAGAGATAGATAACTGTAGAGATTGTTGAGAAAATTCTATAGTGGAAGTTGTCAGTAGTTCTCAGAAGAAGAATGAAACCAAAGCTGAAGAAGAAGAAGAATAAGTTGAGGGAAGAGTTGATATGGAAGCAGAATTATAAGAATCTCTTGAAGAGATATATGTTTGGAGAGAAAAAACAAATAAGTCCAACAAGGTGGTACATATTGCCAAAATCTTAATGCAAGAGCAGGAAGAAGAGAAGTATGAGCTAATAAAATAAATTGAAAATCTTAAGTCTTTTAGGATAGAGAGATCAGAAAAGGTTGATGAATATAAACTCAAGGTTAAAGAACTAGAAATGGGAGATTAATGACTTGAATAACAAAGTGAAATATAAAATCAAGTGAATCGATGAAATTGAAGGAGAAGTTGTCAGTTTGCGAAAATAAGTTAAGGATCAAGAAAAACTCTTGACTCCTGCTTGGACATCAGGAAAGAAGATCACTCATAAAACCAAGAAGCTAAAATTGAAGCATAGTGGTTGAACATAAAGGAAGCATCAATTATGTTCAGATGCTAAGGACAATGGGGGGATTGATTGAAAACAAAAAGCTGTGAAAATTGAAGTCAGACCACAAGCACCCATTCTGAGTTTGAAGGTTAATTTGGGAACAAAGTAGAATAAGAATATTCAGAGATCCCAAGGGGAAACTACCAGTACAGAAGTGACACAAATGAATGCACCTTATATCAGGTGTTATTGTTGTGGAAATACGGGACATTCACAGTATGTGTGTTCCATAGAAAAGAGATATCGAAGGGAACAAGAACAGAGGTGGAAACCAAACAGAGAATGGTTCTCTAGAACATATTTCAAAGGAAACTGTTTTTGGTGCCGAGGATTTGGGAACATGGCTAGGTAATGTACTTCGACCATATAGAGGAATGTGAGAAAGAAGAATCGAAATGTTCACAAGCAGCAGATTAATGAACCAACAGGTGAGTTGAAAATGAAAAATAGATTTGCAGCTTTTCAAGATGAAGATGGTCCATCATAATCTGAGAAAGATCAGAAGTCTCAATCCATGCTGAGTGTGAAAGAAAAAATATAGACCAAGAAGAAAAAGGATAAGAAGGCAGTGGTGGTAGAAATTTTCCTTAAAGCATCAAACCACTCTGGTGTGTGGATCCTTAACAGCGGTTGCACATCTCACATGACAGGTAATAAGGATCTTGTTATAGGTGTAAAATATGACAAATAAGGAGTTTTAAAGTTTGGAAATGATGAAGGCCTTAAGATTATTGGCTCAGGAAAGGCCAAGTTTGGGGGAAAATAAATGAGACGTGCTGATGTCTTAGTAGTAGATGTCCTCAATCACAATTTTATTAGTGTCAATCAACTATGTCAATCAGGTCATTCTATAAGGTTTACTAAGAAGACGTGTATCATCATAGGAAGATATGGGGTAGTGGTTCTATTGGGAAAAATAAAAAAGGTAAATCTCTACCTAGTAATGGGAGAAGAAGATATGCGATTTCTATCTAGAGAGGAAGAAAACATGCTGTGGCATAAATGACGTGGTCATTTATGTCAACCATCCTAGGAATATCTGGTAAAGTGTGATGCAACAAGAGACCTCCCTAAGCTATCACGTGATCTTACTCACATGTTCGATGCATTCCAACAAGGGATGCTCATCTGAAAGACATATAAGGGAAAGGAAAATAAGTCAACAAAAGTGCTCAAATTGGTGCATACTGATGTTTGTGGGCCCATCACACCACGAGAAATTGACAGAAAGAGGTACTAAGTTCTTTTTATTGATGACTATAGTAGAATAGAATGTCTATTTGTTATTTCCCAAAAGTATGATGTGTTCAGTTGCTTAAAACAGTACCAGAGAGAGTGTGAAAGGATGCTTGGACAAAAAATTCTAATGTTTCGTACTGATAATGGTATGAAATTTACAAACATTCAAGTGGAAAACTATCCTGAGAAACAAGGGATAAGGAATCAAGTTTCTTCAGTAAGAACCCCCCAACAGAATGGAGTGGTTGAAAGGAGAAATCATATCATCAACAACCTGGACATACCGATGATTATAGAAAAATACCTAACAGAGAGGTTCTGGAAGGAAGCGGTGTTGATGTCGGTCTTCAATTCTAACAGGGCTATGTTGTGTTCGAAATAAGGAAAGAATCCATATGAGATGTGGTATGAAAAGAATCCAATAATCAAATACTTTCGAATATTTAGAAGTAAGTGCTTCATTCTTTATAAGGAAAAACATAGGAAATTCGAGTCACGTGGAGATGAGGGGATATTCCTTGGATACTCAAGAAAAATAAAAACATACAAACACTTTAACAAAAGGCTAGGAAAAGTAATTGAGAGCAATAATGTCACTGTAGTGGAGAATGAAGAGAGAATTAAAAATCATAGTGAACAATTTATTGATGAAAGAGATGAGGAGGAAAGCAACATAGGAGGATAAGAATTGGATGATGCTGATTCAGAAGAAGATACTGATGATGAGCATGAAGAAGAAAAGTCTATATATGCACAAAAGCTAAGGAGTCAAGCTGAAATTGACAGGAAAATATCATTGGTGATAAATCAGCTTCAGTTAAGACAAGAATAATGAAATCACCATAGAAACATCTTTTTTATCTCAGGTAGAGCTTAAATACTTTGATGATGCATCTGAAGATGAACACTGGATTCAGGCCATGAATTAAGATCTAGATCAGATTGAGAAGAATCTGACATGGGAGATTGTTTCAAGGCTAACTGATAAGAATGTCATTAGGACTAAATGGGTCTTTTTCAACAAGATGAATGAATATGGAATAGTGATTCGAAACAAAGCACAACTAGTGTGCAAAGGATACTCCCAAATAGAGGTAAATGATGTCGATGAGACATTTTCACTGGTTTCAAGGCTGGAGACAATCATATTATTCCTAGCCATTGTAGTGAAACAAAAGTTCAAATTGTTCCATATGGATGTCAAATAAACATTCTTGAATGGTATTCTTGAGGAATAAGTGTACATCGAGAAGCCATATGGTTTTCTCATTCATGAGGATGATAACAAGGTTTTTTTTTCCGAAGAAGGTGTTATATGGGCTAAAATAAGCACTAAAAGCATGGTGCTCAAGGCTTGATCATTATTTGAAGAAAGTTAGTTTCCAACGTGGTAGAGTTGATTACAATATCTATTTCAACAACAATAGTAATCAAAGGATGATGGTGATAGTTTACGTCAATGACATAATATTTGGCGGATCAGATGAATCACAATGCAAATAGTTTTCCAAATTCATGAAACATGAGTTAGAAATGTCTTTGATTGGTGAGATGAAGTTTTTCCTAGGTTTACTGGTGACACAAGTAAAAAATTACACATTCATTTATTAATCCAAATATTCTAAGGAGGTTCTGAGAAGTTTTTTCATGGAAAATTCCAAGGAGATAAAGACTCTAGTTTCATCCCAGATGAAATTATCGAAAGATGATAATGGAAAGGCAGTTAATATCACAGAATACTGGCAGATTATTGGGAGTTTACTGTAACTGAAAGCAATGAGACCTGATATTGTTTTCACTACATGCTAAGTGATGTGATATCAAAGTAATCCCAAGGAAAGACATATGATTGCAGTGAAAATAATACTTCAGTATATCAAGGGAACGATGGATTTCGGCTTGATATACAATGAAAAATATTAGTCATATTTATTGGGATATACTGATGCAGATTGGGACAGTTCATCGGATGATAGAAAATCAACTCTAGGAGGTGCTTTCTATATTGCTGGTTTGTGTATTTCTTGGATAAGTAAGAAGAAAGATTGCATTTCATTGATCACCGTAGAAGCTGAGTATATTGCGACCACTCAATCTTGTACAAAATTATTATGGATGAAGCAGCAACTTGATGATATGGGAGTTGAAGTGAAGTCTTCGATCATAATTCATTAAGATAACTCAAGTGTTATAGATCTGAGAAAAAATCCCTTCCATCACTCTAGGAAAAAGAACATTGGGATAAAGTATCATTTTATCGAGGAGAAGGTTGAGCAAGGAATCATGAAGTTGGAGTATGTGCCTATAGAACTACAAGTTTTCGACATTATGACAAAGGCCTTACCCAAGGAATCTTTTGAGAGACATCGACTAGCTATGGGAGTCCATTCGACTCACCGCACTTGAAAAAGTGTGGATGTGGGACCTCTCTCCTTGAGGCATGGTGCGTTTTTCTCTAATGTGTTAGTCTGTGTTCTTTCTAATGTTTCCGACCACAAAGGAGTGACCTTTGGGTTCATTGAAAAAGTGGGAGAAATAGAGACTCCTCAAGGGGAGGGGAATGTGTGTAAGGAAGGGAGAAAATGACTTAGTCAAAGACACATGGAGAAGCTAACAAGTGAAGCATCGAGATAGGGGGAGATCAATGAGATATGGGAGAGTTTGGAATATGACGATGCTAGAAGTGATCGATCAAATAATAGATATCATGACAGCTAAGGATGGATCGTGACAAAAGTAGAAGATTGGCATTGGAATAACGTGAGAAAGATTCCAGCGATCAACAATTGGTATCAGTTTAGTAGTTGGTATTAGTTTGGTGTCAACAATTGGTGTCTAAAATGAAGTAATTCATTGGAGAACTTTTCATACTACTCTTGTTTCTCATGCCGATCATTGCTCATGTGGTCTTAGAGTATATGGTGAGTGAATATTTGGTTTCTATCTGAATCTAAAGAGGCGAATGGTGGTAGATTATGGAAGGAGACTCAGTGAGGTATCAAAGTGAAGAAAATCATTCTGAGAAGAGTTTCCAACAAACCCAAAGGGGGAGATTGTTGGGAAAAATACCTCAAGGTAAAATTACAACATTTTTGGGATGATTGTGTTTGTTGACAAAGAAGGTTTCCATGGTGAATTTTCATGTTCCAGATATGTTTTTGACAATCCATGTTGAAAAAGAACCATGACAAAGGAATGGATGATCTGAAGGCAATACAAAAGATCAGATGAAATGTGGCGTCATTTTCTAGTGTTTTCCAAATTTTTGGGATCCAAAATTTAGAGTTTGGTGGGCATCGTGAAATATAGATTTCCTTAAATATCTCATCAAAAAATGTAAAAGGAATGAGTTTCATGAGGATGGTCCTCTTGATATAGATTTCGTAAAGACATGAAGAAAGTTGACGGTGTTCTTCACAATTATGACGAGCTTCGTGAACAGAAGCGTTGAAGAGAATTCTAGCGACAAAGGGAATTATGGGTGGATCTTCACAATGAAGACGTGAAAGAATTGATGGAATTCTCTGAAATTTATAAGTGCTTCATGATCCGAAAATTGTTGTGGTTCTTCGTGATATTGAGAGAATTTCGGCAGAAATTTTAGAGCTTCGCGATTTGAGCTGACGTGGCGCTAACTTTGTGCAGAAGGTTCGAGGGTTAGTGGAATCGCCTATAAATAGACCTAGATCCCCTCAAGAGAAGTAGAGAGTTTTATATGAAAAATTTGTTGCTATTAAATCATGAAGGAGGTTCGCGAGGGCAGTGTGCTTCACGAAAGAAGGAGCTTCATGACAACTAATTTAGCTCCGCGAAGGAAGTCACTCTATGAGGACTTGATCTCTACGAAAACCTAAGATTTGAGAAGTCTTGAGATTTTTGAAGGTCTGAGATTTGCGAATCAGTGTGCTCCATGAGGTAGTGAGCTCTGAGAAGATGTGTGGTTTGCGAAGAGGCCGAAACTTCGCGAAGGCTTGTTTGAGCTTCTCGAAATTGGTAGCTTCACGAAGTAGGATGCTTTGCGAAGGTATTTCCAAATTTTATTTCCTAGAGATCAGTGGAAAAGAGGTATTCATCAGTGGATGAAATTTAGACTTCAATAGATTATCTATATATAGTGGATGATGCATTCGTTAGTGATAATGAAGAGACCAACATTTCTATAAACTGTGAGTGGATCTTCTGATGAAGCAGTGAGCTCACTTCAGTTGAGAGAGTAGTGTGTTCTCAAATTGTGAATGGTTGTAAAATAAGAGGGACAATGAGTTCACTTCGAACTTGTAAAAAACAACATGATTATAGTGGATTTGGTACATCAGCACATCACTGATGTATGCTCCTTGGACGTAGCCATTGAGGGTGAACCAAGTAAAATTGCTGTGTCCTTTGCATGCTTTAAGATTCATTAATACTTTTCAACATGATGGAGAGATAAAAGAGGGTTTTTTCTAACAACAAAATAAGATCAGAGGGGTAGTGGTTTTAATTTTTCATACCCTGATTCACCCCCTATCATGGTATCTAGCCTAGTGGACCTAATATATGATGGTTTAAAAGGGAATAGGGACTTCTATATAGTAAATTACCCTAGATCTTGGTGATAGCAGAGGAATAAACTAGAGTGGGTTGGGAATTTGTCAAATCATTCTAGACTCATTGAGGTGGAAATGTGGTTGGTCATCATGAATGCTTGGGAGTGAGAGATAATTTCCAAGGTATTCTAGAATAAGATTGGTTTGGTTCTATGAGAAGTGTGATGTGTTAGAGGGGATATATTTTTTTTCAATGTTTACCAGTGGAAACTGAGTGTCATCCATATAAAATGAGGGTTATTTGGGAAAACTTGAATTCATAGGACCCTGAATCAAATTTCATGGGTTGAGGTTACTAGGTTTCAATGAGAATGTATTTTTTAGGGGAATCCTTTTTGATTATTGGTATTCAGGTGGGATGGTATTATTTGGAGGCTAGTATGGATAATCCCATTGCGAGGTGCACCCAGTGGGCTACATTAGGTATGGTTTTTCAAAAAAAACATCATGAAATTTTTTGTATAATTGGTTTTTTACCTTTCCAGGATGGTGGTCGAATGATTTATATTTGGTTCTAAGGGTATACAAGATTAGAGGATTCATTGATGATTTTTGTTATAGTGAGTGTATTTATAAATGTATAGGTTTTTGGATTGAGAAATTAAGATATATGTAGATCAAGTGTTGAGTATATTGGTACAAGGGAAAATTTTTAACATGGATGCATGAAAAGGAATATTTATTAGGGAATTAACTATGGGTAGGTCTTGGTATTGAATATAGAGAATGGAATATTTTAGGTTAGTGTATTCATGCTTTGAGGATTAAATTTTTTAGTCGATGTTGTAGTAAATTTTCAATGTGGTGATTATGGGGTTACATGATGTCCCTTAGGTTGAGGCATCATGTTCAATATAATAGTTGATATCATGATGTGCTAGGGTGGTTTTGAGGTAGTTAGTGAATAAGAGACTAAGCGGGTGTTTTCACATTTGGATGGAGGAGGAATGATGGGTTTTGTATTGGATGTGTCATTCAGGGAAAAATTTATATGTATTGAGGGTTGGACCATGTGGTTTTTTGGGGAAATCCAACATAGATAGCTTATGTAAATGAATAGTTCGATGTAATCTAATAAAAATTTAGGAATAAGGAATGGAAATGGTTTTTGATGGATAGATCTAGTATTAGGAAAAAATATCATATTCTTATTAGGGATGAGAATCCCCATGGTGAGGCATTTATAATGACACATGAATTTACAGGTCATTATTTTCAGGGGAATTTGAATTTTGAGATTTAAAGCAATGTGTGTTTTGATAATCGAGATTAATATCAGAAGTTCAGTAGTTAGGATATCCTTAGGGGATGTTTTTATTAATGTTTTTTAATTTGGGTGGTCTTTAGGTTTGTCAAGAGAGGGTCGAGTGTAATGAATCGATATTTCACTAAGTATTTTCTTGTAATAAATATTATGCTAGTACATTTTTCTATATGAGAAACTAAACTAAAATGAAACTGTGATACATTAAATTTAAATTTTACCATTATTATATATTAATTAAATTACTTGGTATAAAAGGAAGTAACTATATTAAGAAATCTATGATTGAAAGAAATGGAATCTAGTAGTGTAAGTCTTCTCTAAGAAGTTAATCTTTCTAATATCAAAAAAAATATATATTTATTAGGGTTTTCTCTAGACCATGCCCAAGAATAACTTGAAAAATTATGACACAAGTAAAATAATATGTAGGATAAATTCAATATGATGGAAATTTCCATGAAATCTATGCTAGAAAAATCACCACCCTTGACTGGAAGCAACATACCTTATTCTAAGATATTATAATGACAGTATGGGGGGTAAATAACTAAAAATTGTTAAGATAAAAATGTGTAATTATTAAAGTAATAAGTTGATGGATCCACTATAGAAAATTACATTGGGATAATAATGAAGAATCCCTACCACAAAACTCTTATGCTTTGCAGACATCATTTATAGACATGATCAATTGTTTCCTAATCATAGTGATTCAAAGAACCAGTTCACATCAAACCAAAGAGATATCAACACAGGGGACTCTCAATGATTTCCTTTTCAAATTAAGAAGTACATTTACTTTGATCCATGTTTGGTGCTTATTGAAAAGTTTTTTAAGCACATACCCATACTCCTTTTCCTAAGAAATAATTTAGAATCCATTGGGTTTAATTTCTTCCATGTTGGTCTATTTAATTCATCACCTATGGTTTTCCACTTCACGTCTAAAAAAGATTACTATCAAATTTGGATGAGAGGTTCGTGGTATTTTTATGGTTGTTTCATGAAGGTATTAAAGTAGTAACCATATTTTAACACTTATTTTCAGCCTCCCATATCCCCTACTTGGTTAAGGTTCCTTGGTTTTCCACTATATTTATTTAAAAAAGATTCTATTTTATTTAATGCTAGCTTAATTTGGGAATAACTGAAACTTGATGATGCTACTAAAAATCTATCTCAAACTTTTGTAGCTAGAGTTTTTTTAGAAATTTATATATGTCAATCAATTCCCCCATATTTGGATTCAAAATGGTGACTTTGTATTATTATTAGTGTTTGTCTTTGAAAACATTTCCTTTTATTGTAGTAAATTCTTTAAAATTGGTCACAATTAAAATGGATGTAGAAACATGAATTATATTAAAACCCCCCTTAAATGAAATAATCTAATTTAGTATGAAAATGGAGAACATAATAGAATGGTTTGTTATCCCTCTGGAAATTTTTGATTTGATAAGGATACTAATCAGAATATAGAAAGACTTTCTAAAATTCAGGTCCCTCATGTTGATTTTTAAAGTTTTATATATGTTTTTCATAATTCCCAATATTTCAATAAGGATAAGGATAATATTAAAAAGCCTGATAAATATACTTTCAAGATATTATGATTTTTCCAACCACCATAAGAGGAGGACTAGAGTTTTCAATCTGACTCTAGTGAATCCTTACATGATGAATATGAGATAACTTTTCAGGTTGAAGATGCTAACTTAAAATCAGGTGGTAGGAAAGGTAAAAAACCCAAGGTTGACTCAGATTTATTTATTAATATAAATCCCAGGAAGACATAGAAATCAATATATTATGATAAAATAAATAGAAAAATAGTTAATAGATCCTTAGAGGCCTTTATAAAATAAAAATTGACATTCCCTCATATCCAGTGATTACAAAGAATTTTATTGCATCCTTAGGTGAAGGTGATATAAAAGAGGTAAATAATTATGATGAGGATGAACTCACGGTGAGGGATTTATATCAGATTGAAGAGGATTTGGGGCAATAAATAGACTCTTGGATGGATGATAAAGACTCAAATGTATTCCTGAGATACAGGGATGGTGAACTTACTGTAGAGTATTACCTTCAAATCAGAAAGTGAATGTTCATCAAGATGGTGGAAGAATTATAAAAAAAATCCTAATTTTAACTTCAGGGATATTCCACGGTGATGATTCCTTTTATTTTAACCTATTTTAAGATTGGTTTCTTGAATTTAAATGATGATAAATTTTCTTCTTGTATTAATGATTATTACCATGAAATTGTTTTCTGAGGTCATTATGGTTGTTTGGCATGATGTTTTTGTTTGATTTGCAACTTATTTTCTCTAGATGGGATCTTTTTGTTTTGGTTGAATATGAGTTTGGTTTTAGTATTTATTGGATTATTCATTCCATTTTTAGGGTTCTTTTTTTCTATGAAGGAATCTGTTAGTAACTATGTAAGAGGTAGTCACAATTTCTAACTTGGATTTAATGATTTAATATTTTGTTAATCTATAGGTTGATCACTTTGATCATTCTAGATGTTTCCTGTAGAACCTAAGGTTTCCTCAGATCCCATCTTTTTCTGTTTTGAGATTTAATTTTTGGGAATGTTATTTTTTATTGGAATGTGTGATATTAATGTTGTTAAATGTAATTTGGACCAATGAATTTAGAGGTTTACATTTCTTATTTGGGATTTCATTTCTAGTAGATGTGTTTGCAATCCAAGGTTTTTTTTGATTTTACTATGAAGAAAAGTTTGTGTTTCTTCATTATAGACTTGCACTTGATACAAGAATGATGACATGATTGATGATCTATTTAGTTTTAGAGCTTTTGAGATGTGGTGTCTCTCGATTTTTTTGATGGTCTAGTTCATTGAAACATGGATTCTTGATTACTCAATCGAATCAGATACATTTCTTTAATTTCTTCACTGATGTTACACCCATTTGAATTTATTCCAAATCATTTGGATACCTTTTTGATATTGGTTTCAATATTTTATGTGGACTAATAAATTATTGAACCAAGTTAAATGGTTTTTATTTTGTATTTGGATGTCTATTTAGTTTATGTATCTCCAAATACTAAAGTACATATTCTTTTGGAGGTGATATGATTCATTTTTCTATATTTTTTTATGTCTATGTGTAATCACTTTCAATTTATTATTGGTCTAAGCTCATTGTACCTCTTGCATTCTTTGTAACTTTTGTTTTCTTTAATAAATAATGTAGAGGTATGGGTTGAGTGATCAACTAATGTCTCATTTATTTATAATTATCAACATAATAATTTATTTATCACATTTATTTTTTATATATTTAATTTTTTTCTTTTAAAGAAAAAGGAAGTAAATTTTATATAAAAATAGTTTTCATTATAATTTATACTTTAAAACTAAATTTATAAATTTTATAATTTTAATTAGATAAAAATAATTTCATTTTTGGATTTATAATGTCAAAATAATATTAGTATGATTTTTTGGGTTTTTTGAAAGCATTAGTGAATAGTAAAAAATATCAATATTGCTAAATTGTTACGTTTATGAAATTATCATAATATAAGAATTAATTAATTTTTTTGAAACATTTTTCTATAAAATATGTACATTTATATTTAAAATTAATCTTTTAAAATTATTATGATGTATTTATAAAACACATGTATATTATTTTTGAAACACAAGTAATATTTTACTCTAAAAAATAATTTATCTTTTCAATTAAAAGTTACTTTTAATAAATTTTAGAAATTAAATCCAAAAAAATAATTTCATATTTTAGATCTGAATGATAATATTATGTAATAAGGTCAATTTTATTTTTTTATATAATAATGATTACTAAAATTAATGTTAATGACCATGATAATAGTAAAACTGTTATTTTAAAAAGATATTTTATTAATATTTCATCATTTGTATCTAATTAAATAAATTATTATCTTTTAAAACATAAATTTCATATAATTTTTAATATTATATTTAAATAAACAATCACACATTACATTGGTAATCAATAATGAAAAATATTAAGAACACTTAATAGTGAATTTTTTTACCACAAAACTATTTTAATATATATAAAATGTTTTAATTTAAAGTTAATTTTTTATTAATTATAAATTTAATTAGATTAAATTTAGATATAATTTACTTTCACCACACCCTACTTTTTTATGTTTTGTTATTTTATATTTTTAGTAAAATATAATTTACTTGGGTTAAAACTAATTACCTTAGAAAAAAAGTTAATCGTAAAAATATAAGAAAAAATGACTTTGAAAATGTTTAAAACATGTGTGGGAATTATTTTTTTAAGTATTTATAGACCCAATATCACAAAAAATCCATTATTTAAATATTTTAAGTCTTTTAACCTTGAATCATGTAATGATATCAGTGAAAAGTAATGGGGTATTCACTAAAGTGTCCCTTTCTTCACTTATAAAAGTGATCACTTCCACCCCTTCATCTGACACCAAATAATTATAATTACTTATTAAAAATATTAAAATTTTATCCTCATATAATCCTCTGTCATTTTCATAAACCTTTATACTCAAATATTTAGCCTACACCCTTCATTTCCAAGGAGACTTTTAAGAGAAAGTTCACAGTACCAAAGTGAGTATTAGTTACTCCTTACCTTTTCATCATAATATTTCTCTTAAAACCTACCTACCCATAGAAATATAATGAACTCAATATAATTATTATATTTAAGTGTCATTATATTAATGTAAAAACTAGTATTTACCCATTTCCATCAGCTTAGAAAAAAGAGAATGTTAACTATTCTTTGTGAGGACCACCGCCTCTATAAAGCAATGTTTTTTTGTTTGTCATATTGATTTTAATTTTATATAAAACCACTTAATTATGATTCAATATTTTAATAACATAAATATAATATCATTATTATTATTTTATAATAATATTATACACATCCTTAATCATAATCGCCCTTCGAGATATAGCGTGTTTATGTTTGGGTCAGTTTAACCGCCAACTTGAATAATATTATAAAACCCTATCATGGATGAATATAAGAAAAAAATATTAATTTTATTATAATTTAATAAAATAATAATTGTTGGTTTTTATTTTTGGAAGTTATTTTTTAATTATATAACATATTATAAAAATATCATATTCAATTAATAAAATTACTGAAATAAGCTAACATCGATTCAATTTTCTCACAAACATAAGAAAACAATATATAATAAATAAATAATTTATGGTATTAAACAGTAAATATTATATTAAATATATAATAATATGGTTCCTAATAAGGTGTATAATAAACTTAATTTGATTATTTATAAAGTTAGGTGAATCCTTGAAGTCGAAAAAAGGTTAGCATTTGTGCTTAATCAATTTTCTTTCATTGAGTTACTAACTTTATTACTAAACTATATTATTACAAGTTTGATTTATTATTTTACCTAATGAAGTATTTTTATTTTAAATAACCATTAATTTATGGGGCTTTAAAATTCATCTTTTTAATCTCATTATGAAATGGTTCTTACCTCAAATATTATGTTACTTGTAAGGGTTTCTTATCTTAATTTTCACCCCATTGAGACATATTTGTTACTACAAACCATGTTTTCTATGTAATGTTTTATATAATACCCTTAAATATTTTTAAATAATTATTATCTTATATTTTATGATATTTAATGTTCAATTCAAAGTTCTTTCTCTCATGGGGGTTTGACTCAAAAATTTCAAAAGCCGTAATGGTTTCCATCTCTATCACCCTTCATTGAGCCATGCTTCGATATTATGCTAAAAATATATTTTTATGGTGTAACTACTGAAACTTAACTTATAATATATTAAATTATGGTTAGTGTAAGAAAATTTACATCCATTAATGATCTTACTTTATTTATACTATGGTTGATATCTTCCCTAAAATATAGGTCTTTTTTCATAGCCCTACCCAATCCCTTAAGTTATAATGTCTCTCATTGTGAATAATATTTCATTTAATACGGTGTTCCATATTTTTATATTTTGAAATAAATTTGGCTTCAAATTCATCCTTATTGATGAATTATTTTCATTCTTGGAAATGAAACTTTGTTAAGAATAATTTTTGACCCCTTAAATGATGTTTTATCATCCATGTCTATTTTTTCATCTTCCCACAAAATTTTTCCCTTAATATTTTGAATACTAAGAATGTTATATTTATTATACCATTTATATTTATCCTTACCCCATTTAAAAAATATTATTTTGTATTATTTTCAAAATTTGGTTTTTCAATAAAAGTATAAAAATGACATTCTTCCACTTTATAATCAAAGGTTTGCCTTACACTCTACAAATCAACAAGACAAACCTTTATATAACTTTAAAGTCTCAAATATTTATGTTTATTTATAAAATAAATATTTACAAAGGATTTTAGTTCAACTTTATGAAAATGAATTTTGAAAATGACCAATAATGACGTCTTTTACAACAAATTTAAAAGTTATTTATAAAAAACATTTTATAGTTTTGCATCCAATTTTCCTATTAATTTTCAAAATTAATTACCCAAATGTGATATATGTTAAATTATTTACCCTATTATTTAAATATTACTACTTTATTTTTTAGGAATTAAACTTATGGTATCAAGAAACCCCAATTATTAATATCTTATGTGGTTCCATTTAAAAAATTATTTTTGAAATTGTGCTTTTTCATATATGACAACATCCTTTTAAGTTTATTTTATTAACTAGGGATATTTTATTTTTAAACCAACCAAATTATTTACATGGAATTTTTATAGTCATGTCAAGTGGAAATAATCATGAAACCCATTTCTATATCATATTAATATTTCTTTTATGAAATCATGAATGTTTTCTATGTGGAACACTTATGTGTGTACATAATATGATGTGGTAGGTGAGCCTAGAATTATATAGGCCTCCACTGTATCGGTAAAAAATTTATATCTCATGGTATTTTATGTATGGGATTATAGAGTGAATCTAATTCACCATGGGAATTTGTTTTCTATGTGATGATGGTATTGGGAGTGAACCTTAAATAATGTTAATGAGGTCATGGATTATGTTTTAGTCACAATCTAAATATATCGAGAACCATTAATATTGGTTTTTTTCTATTAAATCTAAATGATATGATTATTGGTTCACGATCCATGTGTTATTGGGTATTAATTTAATATATTATGTTCATGTACCTTTCTTACATTTTCATACCCATATGTTCATCCTATGCTCACTTATGATCATTGATTGCTATCATTTATTATTACACTTACTAATCATTTTAGCTCACCCCTTCTTATGCGTAACAACCTAAGTAATGTTAATAGTAAATATATTTCATGAATTATTAATATTATTGAATTATATTTTATTTTTCTAGATTCATTATAAAAATATTTAGTATTTTTTCAATAATAATGAAATAGTTTTATTCTTAATAAAGTTTTTATACGTAAAATAAAGTTTTATTTAAAAGATGAATTTTCAAAATTTTTGAATTATAACTTTACAAAAAGGATATAATTTTTTATATCAATAAATCAAAATTATCTTATATTTATTTTATGTTAATTTTATGAAAATTTTTAATTTTGTGTGAATAGTATAATATAACAATTTTTAAGAAAATTGTCTTTATTTTCAAAAATTTAAAAAATCAAATTATATTTTGAAATGGTTTTAAAATTAAATTATTTTAGTTTTATTAAAAATAATCCAATAAATGTAATTTTTATCAACATTATACTTTAATTTTCTATAAATGAATTTTATACTTAAATATACATTTTTTTGAAAAATAGCGTTTCTTCACATTTTGCTGGTTTATTTTAAAACTAATTTGTTACAATTATATTAATTGAATTTTATAAAATAGAATCCATATTTAAAATAATAATTTATAAATTTGGTATTGTATACACTTTAATTTTTGGTCACTATGAATAATAATTTTGGTAAAAAAATCAGTTACCATGGTAAGAGTTAAAATGTGTTAAAAGGCCTAAAACTAAAAAGATAAGGGTTAAAATGACCTAAAAACATGTCTAAATCATATTTTTTGTCCATATTTATAACCTATTTATATATTATTTATATTATCCTTTTTTAAGTTCCATTTTTATTGATTAAGACATTAATATATTTTAATCTTTTTAAAAAATCCATGTTTTTCCTCTCCTCCACTTAGAAAAGAAAATCCCCTATCCTCTCTTTGAAACAAATTCTAGAACCTATTATATCATCCAATAAATACCAAAATAACTTCCTAAAATCTATTAAAATTTTCTAGATCTCCTTTTTTTATCATAATACAATCCTAAGAAGTCATTAGATATAATCATAGGTAGGTTGTTCGAATGAGAGGTATAGTTCTTTACCTTGCGTTTTCATTTTTTTCTTTTACCTCCTTAAAATCCTATTCATACCTGATTTAATAATAGAATAATTATATATAATATAATATAATTTTATTATATTTATGTTATAATATTTTTTCATCTAAATAACCATATAATGAAAAATAGAAACATCGATCGTGTGTATGTAAAGACTACCACCTGATGAGATGATGCATCTAATTTTTCATCACCAACTTTTATGATTGGTAATGATGATGGATCCAAATGAAATAATATGATATATATGATATCAATTTAATTATATTATTTTAGATAAATATTCTACTTCTTTCTTTAATATCCAACCGAAAGTAAAAACATTGCTCATGTTTACATACATATTGCAGCCTCATGAGGAAATGTATTTTATTTTTCAATACCACCTCACATGGATTGTATATATTGGTGTAAATAAAGAAATAATATGAAATTTATGATATACACAACATTTTTTAAAGATTAAATTATACTTAAATTCATTCCCGAATGTTCATTGAAAAATGTAAATGTTACTCATGCATACGTACGACCCAACATCTCTAACATTGTAACACAATCCATTTTTCATAACCATCTTACATAGTTGGTTCTAAAAGTAAAATTAATGTATAACATTATAATTATAACATGAATAATATTTTGGAAATTATATAATGATGATATATTTGACCAAAAGCAACCAAATGAAGTCATTTTGGATTTATGAACCAAACATCCTCAAAATGTTCAAAGTAAACATAGAAAATTATTTAATTAAGTATAAAAATAATAAAAGTTAAATAAAAGGATTAATAAAATTTTAAAAGGTTATTAATAAAGTCCATATTAAATATATTTTTATTATTTATGAAGATAAATAACTTGTGTGAGATGTTGGACTCAAGGTAAGAGACACTTTACCTTAAATCCTTATTTTAAGTATTTTAAAGATTTAGTTTCTGAATATTTTTCTTCCATTTCAATATTTTTAAAAGTATATTTTTTAGAAATATTTATAGGAATTCAAAGTAATTATTGAGGGAATTTTAGGTCACTTTATAATTTCTTTCAAATTTTTCAAAATGAATCATTTTTATATATTTTATATAGAACGTCTTGAAAAAAAGGCAAAAGTAATGTTCTATTTTAACATATACGATGTCGATGAATTTTCCCAATGCTATAACCATTATTTTATATTTATATTCCTTTACAAGATTACATGTTTTCTTCAAAGAAGAACCCTCATTCCCTTTTTCTAGGGTATTTGATTTTTTAAAAATTGGGTTTTAAAGAATAAGGATATATTGAAATCATAAAATGGTTTTCTTATGGGTTTAAAAGTATATTTTTATGTATTTGATAATGAAAATGAAATATTATATTTTTTAGATGTATGTTATGGTCTTTGAACATTGTTTATGATGAAGAATCAGCTCGATATATCTCTCCAATGATTTGGGTAATGGTTATGTTATCCATGGATTTATATTGTAATTAAATGAGTAGATAAATCGTTTTGAAAGGGTTATTGTAAGAGTTCTATGAAGATGACGTGCCAAGAAACCTAACTGAAATTTCTATACATGATAATGAGTTTTCATAGAAATATTTTTATTTCGAAAAGGTAAGATAATGATATTTTGTTTAAAGGAATGATTATGCCCTTTTAGGTTTAAAAGGTATGTTTTTAAGAAAATGTTTTGCATGGGTTCTCATTTTTTTTAAAATCCCCTAGGATTATGATCTTGCCTTTATTTTTTCTTATAAAGTGTTCTATGAAAAAATTTTGGAAGTAAAACTGATTCCATGTGTAAGTAAACAATTATCTGAGCCCAAAGTTTATTATGTTAAAGGAAAACTTTATTCAATGATCTTATGGTTTTCAAATAGAGTAACAAGTTCATTTATTCCTTTTTTATTTCCTTTACTGAGCCTTTTTATGATCATCTCACATTTTAAAATGTGTTTTAATTGGGTTTTAAGGATGAGTAATAATAATGATGAAGTAATTTTGAAATTCATGAATATTTTTCATGAAATGAAAACATGTTTCATTTTGAAAGTTTTTTATTATTAGAAAAATGTTACTAAGAGTTATTTTCACTTTTTAATGTATGATTTTTCTATAGAAGAGTTAAGAACTAATTATCTAAAACACAAAAATTTAAAATATTTCTAGGAATAAAAGAAAATAAATTTTTTATTTTAAAATGAAATTATGGGTTGAATATGGATCAGTTCCTTATAATTGGTATTAGAGGATAGTATAAATAATTTTATAGTTTAGGATAATTTAATTAAGTACCTTTAAGAGATTCAAATTTATATTTATCATGATATATAATTTTAGTATTACCATATTTCTTTAACTAAACTATGTTTGTTCAGAATGGGTTTCTATAAATGAAATAGAGAAGTTTAAGTTGAAAGACACAAAGAGGACAACATCTTTACAAATAATTATCCTAGAATGATTGGAATTAGAACAAAATAGAATTTTATTGTGACGAGTTAGTTGATGTAGGTTATAAATAGTGGTGTTATCAATGGTAGAGACCAAACATGTTCACCATTGAGAAACATGTCTATTGTAGAGAATTTTATAAAACAAAATCACACAACATTCAATGGATAATATAACCGTGTGATAGCTAAATTATAGTTTAAATCCTAAGAGAAGATATTCAAAGTCACAGTTTTTTCAAAACATCAAAAGATAACTTCTTCTACTTACCATTTTGAAGGTCAAGCCTACCAGTGGTGGTCAATGGTTAAAAATATCATAGAATTAGAAGATATTAATTCATTATAATGATATTAATTTGAGAATATTTTCATTGAGAATTTTTTTCTTAAATTTTTTATAATTGGAATAGAAGTGATATTCTTTGAATTTTGGTTGAAAGAGAAAGGCTCAATGACCATATATGAAGAAAGATTCACCTGATTTAAAAGGTACCCAATAAATTATATTCAGGATATTAATAGTAAAATGAATTGGTTTTAATTAGTAATTAAGACAATATATGAAATGAAAATGGATTATCATGAATTTAAAAGTTATGATTAACTTTTTAGATGTGGTTAGAAGGTAGAAAACAAGTTTATCTATGATCATGTGTCTTAGGAAAATAAGTTAAAAAATAGACCATGATGGCAAGTAATGGGGAAACATCAATCAAATAAATCCAAATATAAGAAAATAAAGTTTTTATAATTTGATCTATATGGTAAAAAAACCATGTCAAATGCATTATAAAATCTAGTAAGTGTTCTTGATATTTTATGTTTGTACATTTGGATCATGACTACAAAGAAATAGATCATAGTAATGATTAAAAAAATAATAAAAGATTGGGAATAAGATGTTTTAATATTAATGAAATGGGTCATTATGTGAGTACTTGTCCAAATATAGGAGTAAAGGATGAAATTCATCAATATCACAAGCATAAAGGTGTGGATAAATCCTTTTCTTATAATTTGGAAGATGATGGAACATAAAAAAATGTGGTTTTATTTATATTACTTGTTTATTTAGATTATACCAATGTCATGTTTGATTTGGGTTTTACACATTCATTCATTTCCATGAAATTTGATGGTAAATTTGAAAATTTACCTCAATTAATGATGCTAGAAAATTAGGTGAACATAGTTGGGGGTAACAATAAGGGAAAATAAATTATAATAATCATCCTATTATTTTATATGGAATGAATTTACCTATAAACCTTTTGTATTTCACCTTATGGATTTTACTGCTATTCTGGGTATGGATTGGATTTCTGTTTTTCATTCCAAAATAGATTGTATAGAAAAAGATTTAATTTTTTGGAATGAGTTTCATTTGGTAAATTAGAATGAATTCATACCTTTGATATCATATCAATAAGTTAATAAATTGGTTAAATATGGAAATGAAAGTTATCTTGAAAATATTGTTGAGAAGAAGGGAACTATTCAAATTAATAATATTCTAATAGTAAATGAATATCTATATGTATTTACTAATGATTGTTCTGGGTATTATGCCTGATTGGAAGATTTTATTTACTATTGACTTAGTTCTTGATGCTAAGACAATATCAACAACTCATTATCGAATAGATCAATTAAAACATTTGGAATTGAAAAAACATTTACAAGATTTTCTTTATAAATGCTTCATTCATCCTAGAACTTCACAATAGGGTGATCATTTTTTGGTTTGTTATAAATAAATAAAGTTTATTTAGTATTTTCTTTGATTATATATCATTTAATAACATCAATATTAGGAATAAGTATTCATTTCCTCATATCTATGACTTGTTTGATCATTTCTTGATAAATATTTTTTGAAGGTTGATCTTAGGTTCAATTACAATCAGCTAAAGGTGAATAAGGATGATATTCTGAAGATGGTGTTTCCAACTAGGTATAATGATTATGAGTTTTTTTATTCCCTTTTGGTTGAAAAATTATCAAGCCATATTTATGTATATTATGAATATAGTTTTACATGATTTATTTGATTTTTTTGGTTGTGTCTATTTAGGAAATCCTCATATATTCTAAATATTATGATGATCATGAGAAATATTTGATCATTGTTCTACAAACCTTGAAATAAAATAAGTTATATGGGAGATTTATTAAATGTGAATTCTGGTTTTGATATATTTCTTTCCTTATACATATTATAAATAAAGATTTGATCCAACTAAAAATAAAGTGGTTAAATATTTTCCATGACCTAAAAATGTCACAAATATTCACTGTTTTCATAAATTAATGGGTTACTACTGATATTTTTTTGAAAAAATTTCTTAGTGATCTAGCTCACTAATGATGTTAACATTAAAAATAATTAAATCCATATATATGAAAGAATGAAAAGAATGTATCTAGGAATTGAAAATAATATTAGTGAATGCTCTAGTTTTATCCCTAACATCTAGAGATGGTGATTTTTTTTGGTGAAGGTGGAAACTCAAGAGGGGGTGAATTAAGTTCCTACTTAGAATTTCTGTTAAAAATTTATGATAAAATACCCCAATTTGAAATAGCCCAGTTAATTAAGTCCGTAGAGATATAAATGTTCAATTTCTCAACAAGTCTCTCAAAGGTTGATTAGTCCTTAGTTGAAATAGTGTAAAAACTTATCAAACTTTTGAAATAGGTTTACTGAATTAAACACATATACACACCAACCAAAACTAACAATTAGAATTTATGAAAAATAGTTTTATGTCTTTGAAATTATAAGCAGTAGAAAATAGAAAAATAGAGTATTACAAAATAAAGTACACAAAAGAATTAAACAAGAGGTTCAATCTCAAGCCGACACTTAATCCTCTCCACTTAGTGATCACCTACCACAAAGAAATTTATATTAATAAACTTGATACACAGACTGTGTCGAGCTTTACAATAGTTATCACAAACTGTCCAGGTCTCACAACCTCTACCACAGTTCTTAATGGAAAAAAAAACAACCATTCTACACATAACCTCTTCCATAGTTATATGTAGGAAACAAAAATGTAAGGAATGTTTGGTTTGAGGATTTTCAGTATCCTCTAGTTTAATCATAGGACATAGTGTGTGTGAAACAGAAAAACACACACTACTCAAAAATGTAAGATAAAGAACACAATAGATCTAATGTTATGAGGATTGAGTTTAGAAGGCTCTATGTGTTTTCAGTTCAGCTCTAGACTCCTTGGTGTGAAGAAATTGATGTTTTAGTCCTTCTCTAGAAGTTTTCTCCAAAATAGAGTGTTAAAACTTCAGGTTCTAGCTTCCAGGTACTAAGGTGTTCATCTTCTTGGTTTAAAAGAGATCCGATTAAGCATAACAAGTCAACCTTGAATTTGTTCTCCCAAATTATCTTCTTGAATCTCTTAGATTCACAATGTAAGTAATGGTATATTCTTCTTGTTTTTCAGGTATGTTGTGTAATATCTCTCACCCTGCTTAGTCTTCTCTAGATCGATCTTCTACTTTATTTTTGATATTCGACAATAGGAATGATCAATCCACATGTGATCTTCCTCGTACCTTATACGGTCTCTAGATATGTCTATAATCAACATTAATTAATGTTAGAAACATTAAATTTACCAAATATGTCCATTAGAATAATATTAAGAAAATTGACAAAGTATAGAGTAGAAGAGTATAGGTATCAGTAGACTGGTAGCAGTATCCTTCTCAATGGTAGCTTCTCAACGTTAGACTTATCAGCGTTAGATGTGTGAATTCCAAAGGGTTTTCTAGAAGTAACCTTTCATCAGTAGACTTCCAGCAGTAACTTCATAACAACAACCTTGTAGCAGTAAGCTTAAAATGGAAACCTTATAATAGTAAACTTGTAGCAGTAACCTCTAGCGATAGCTCTAAAACATTATCATTTGAGTGGTAGACTCGTAGTGCTAAAATTTCCTTGGTAACTCAATGGTAAGGTTCCTCAGTGGCAACCTTCTAGCGGCAACCTTCTAGCAGTAACCTTCAAGATGTAACCTTCTAGTAGTAACCTTCTAGCGGTAAGGTTCCTCAGCGGCAACCTATCAATGGTAAGGTTCCTCTACGGTAAACTTCCAATCAGTAGACTCAATTTTTGACTTAAACAGAAGGCTCTTAATAGATACATTCATACTGGTGACCTTTTACTTAGAAAATTTTACACTATAAACTTAATCAAGAAAGAAGTGAGATTAACAATACATAATTATTAAATGATAAAAACTATAAAAACTAATGAAACATGATTATCATATAAATGAAACACGATTTAGGATAATCAAAATAGGTGAGTCCAACAATCTCCCCCATTTTGATGATCAAAAATCATGGTAGTGAAATTTAGAATAAGTATTATTGTATCAGAGTTAAGTATTTTTTCTAATCTCTTTAGTGGTATTAAGTCAATATGAATGGTAGTAGGATTAAAACCTTTTCAACTAAAATATCAAAATCCAAAATAAAACATATTGAATCAAAGCTAGAATAAATATGTATTAGAGCAATAAGTAAAATAATTACAATGAAGAAGAGCAATAATAACATAAAATTGAACCAATTTTTTTTGTTGAAAATATATTAGAGCATAAATTTAAAAGAATTTCATATATGCAAGGGGTTTCAATCTTAAAAATTCTCCCCCTTTGTGATTATCAAAAAAAAGACAAAAGGATAGAAAAGGAGATATTTGTATTAATGAAACCAGAGTAAATTATATAAAAAAATATTACAATGATCCCTATCAAATAAGACAACTGACAATCAATCCAATTTAGATATGTCTAAGTGAGCTTTGTTTTTGAGAGGTGAGGAGGAAGGTTTATAAGATGGAGGTACAAGCCTAGGTATAACAGTAACCAAGGTAGTAAAAGCTTCTACAGAATAATTAGTAGACTGATAATGAGTAGATCTCTGAGGAATCATAGGAGTCATGGTTCTGATAGACTGTGTAGGATTCAAAAAAGGGGAAGCATTGGTAGATCCTGATACATCTGAGGAATTAGTCAAGGCTGGAGGGACAATAATAGGATTACAATCCACATGGAGAAATGGCAGAATGAGATTCCTGAAATCCATAATGATGCTACCTCCTCTTTACATAGTTGAGATGAAATCATCCTTATTCTCCATGAACTTTTACAAAGAAGGAGTCAATTTTTTGAGCCTACTAACTTGATCCTCAAAGGCCTGAGTGACAGGAGGTATCCTCAAGTTCTCCAATAGAAACATGAAATGACTATCCATCTGATGCTTAGTATAAAAACTTTTATAAGTGAAGTCAATATACTTATTGATTGCCTTCTGATCTTGGGTATCCTCCCTCATGTAATCAACAACAAGCTTATGAATTTCTCTGGTAGGGGAGATGACCTAAGTCAAAGACTAAGGATCTGAGGTACTTTCACTATAGAGCTTCTACATTTCTTCTATAACAACTAATCTAATGGCTGTTATATCAACAAGAGGAGAGTTATATGAGGAAGAAGATGCATACAGAGGTGCCATGGTAAAAGACACTATCTCCTTAAAATACTTAGTCAATACACCGATTAAACTCTTCACATCACCATCCTGACCATTCACATTCTCATCCATAGACTTCTTAAAGTCCTAAAACACAACTACCATCTTCTAAACAACACTATTAATATACCTAATGTCTCTTTATACTTGAGATCTTGAATTCATATATGAGTCTAAACTCACAAATGACTGTTTCACAGTCTCTACCGATTCTTCCAAGGCACATACCTGATTCTGGCATTCCTTCACTTCATTTAGCAAATTTTATTGAATGCTAGAAATTATTCTTTACAAAACATATGCTACAAGCTCTTGATTTAGATCCATTTTTCTCTATATCCCAATGGATCTTTCATCAAATCTTCTCTACAAATCTTATTTCAATTATTAAAAGTCATCATTCTTTACATAATCTTGAGGTAGAAGAACCAATGGTTGCATTATAGTGATATCTAAATTAGAATGAACTAGAGGTCTTTTGTTAGGCTTTCCATATTCATAGTATTCATAGTATAAGACCAAAATAATGAATCTAGGGTCCTTCGACCAAGCTTCTATTTCAAGAATAACAGAAACTGAACCTGTGGAAACAAGTTCCTCCCCATAACTTGGAGATTCCTCTTGGACAACTGCATTCTCCTCTTCCATTCTTCTTTGATCAATTGAATCATTAGTAGAGTCTACTACTACTTCTTCTATATAATCTTCAACCAATTACATTGCAATTCCAACAAATTCAACTTCCTATTTCTTTTCATTCTCAGCCATTTCTGTACATCCTATCCAAGGAATAAGACTTAATCATTCTTCTTCACTTTCATCATCATCAGTTGTTTCAAACTCCTCATGATCAGAGTGAACTTCATTCTCATCCTCTAAGGTCTCTCCAATGGTAATGTCCCTTAAGACATTCTCCTCACATTATTCTTTAGTGGTTTCCCCATCATCAATGTCCCTTAGGACAATCTCTCTTCTAGGAAAATTCTTTGGTGGACTAGGCACACCAAATGATACAACACCAACATGGGGACTCAATGGAAGGTCAGGATCACTCCTGTCATCTATAGGAGAGTCCTCTCTTTCTTGCACAACAACAACCTCCTCTTACTTATATGAATACACTGGTTCCAACTCATCAATTTTTAAACCTGGATCTCTTTTATCCTTTGGCCAAGTAGGATTGACAACAGGGTTGAATTATTCATATATCTTAGCCTCATCATTCACCCATTCCCGTTTCCAAGGGTTCCAGCTTATCCTCATACACTTGAAAACCATTTTGGTAATATAGAAGCTATCCTTTAAAACTATTGTTTATTCCTTATTTCCAGAAACACCTTTCACTTTCAACATCAAAGATATCAACATGGCATGAAAAAAATAATTGGACTTGGAAGTAGGATTAGTCATATCCTCTAACTGAACCATCAAAAATCAGAAAAGGTTTATCCATTTTCCATGCCTCAAAAAAAATATGTCATGATATTTCAAACTAGAAAGTCCCATATCCTAGGACTCAAAACATGTTGGATAAACTTAAACAGTAATTTGTTTTCTCCATCTATCTCAGTAGAAATTACCTTTCTAGGGATTCCATTCCCTGTCAGTTCGGTCATAGACTCTTCATATCAAAAAAGGTCACTAGTAGGAGGCACAACTCCAAAATAATAGTCAAATATGCCTTTATGGGGGACTCTTAAACATTCAGACTTTTCAATATAAGAGAATATCACACTAACTCCATTTACCTTTGAAATCATTCGGTTCTCATCCTCAGATTTTTTGAACTTCAGAAACACATAATACTCCTTTACTAGCTTTGGGTAATATAGTCCATTATTGTTTGTAAATAATTCTACCCAGTATTGAGCTTCGAGTGCCTTTATCACTAGAGACTTGCTCGAAAATAGCCATTCTGAACTTAATTATTTCACGACTATGATTTATCTCTTTGAAAAATGAGGAATGATCATCTTTTTTATAACTTTTCTTCCACTACTAGACTCAGCTCAAGGTCTCTTGGGGTTCGGTGCATCTCATTTATCACCAACCATTAGTCTCTTTACTATTTCTATTGTGATTTGATGTGGTTTGAGGGTTTTAACAGTAGGTTAGGTTCAAGTTTTTGGGAGAAAAAGGTTCGAAATAGAATTTAAGTGGATCAAAAATGTGACTTCACAATTTTTTTATCATTTAGGGATCGAAAAAAATATATATTAAATAAAATGAATAAAATTAAAACGTTTCAGATTCCATTAGAAAACATGATGTCTAGGACCTATAAGTATGGTCGACTAGTGGTAAGGTGCCAACAATAAGGTATATCGGTGAGGTCCAACAGTAAGGTGTACTAACAGTGAGGTTTCCTAACAGTGAGGTCCAACGGTGAGATATCCTAATGACGAGGTCCTAACAGTGAGGTCCAATGGTGAGGTGTCTTAATGGTGTGGTCCAACGGTGAGATGTCCTAACGGTGAGGTCCAACGGTGATGTGTCCTAACAGTGAGGTCCAACGGTGAGATTTCCTAACAATGAGGTCCAATAGTGAGGTGTCCTAACGTTGAGGTCCAATGGTGAGGTGTCCTAACGGTGAGTTCCAATGGTGAGATGTCCTAACGGTGAGGTCCAACGATGAGGTATCCTAACGGTGAGGTCCAATGGTGAGATGTCCTAATGGTGAGGTCCAATGCTGAGGTGTCCTAATGGTGAGGTCCAATGGTAAGATTTCCTAACGGTGAGGTCGAATGGTGAGGTGTCCTAACGGTGAGGTGTCCTTAACAAAAATTAATCATACCTAACTCATGTTTGATTTAATTTGACATCTCATAATTCAAAGGCTCTGTGAATATATCAGCTGATTGATGTTCAGTGCCAATCAATTCAAGAGTGATATCACCTATTTGATAATGATCTCTCAAAAAGTGATGTCTCACATCAATGTGATTTTTTACTAGCATGAGATACTGTATTTTTATAGATGTTAATAGAACTTGTATTATCAAAATTTATAGAGACATGTTTGAATTGATATCTATAGTCTAGAAAAGTGTGTTTAATCCATAGAATTTAAGCACAACAACTACTAATAGCTATATATTCAGCTTCGGTAGTGGATAATGTAATAGAATTCGGTTTCTTAATACACCATGATACTAGTGGATTTCTCAAAATTTGACATGTTCTAGATGTGCTCTTTCTATCTAACATGCAACCAGAAAATTCAGCATCTAAAAAATGTATCAAATCAAATGATTGTCCTCTTGGATAAAATAGTCCTAAGTTGGTAGTATACTTGAGATATTTAAAAATTCTTTTAATAGTAGTTAAATGAGATTCTTTGAGATTGTCTTGAAAATGAGCACACATACATACACTGAACATAATATCATATTGGCTAGCAGTAAAGTAGAGTAGAATCCCAATCTTACCTTAGTAATTGATTTGATCCATTGGTTTACCAGTTTCATCAGCATCTAACTTACAAGTGGTACTCATAGGTGTATCACTACCTTTATTACTATCCAAACCAAAACATTTCAAAATATCCTTAGTATATTTACTTTGATTTAAAACAATACCATTTTTATTTTGAAATATTTGAAATCCATGAAAAATTTAAGTTCCACCATTAGACTCATTTTAAATTCATTTTTCATCATCTTTGTAAAATCAGTACATAAATAATTTTTAGAGGATCCAAAAATAATGTCATCTACATAAATTTGTACTACCAAAACATATTTGGATATCCTTTTAATAGAAATATTAGGATCAACTATCCCTTTAGTAAAACATTTTGAAATAAGAAAATAACTGAGTCTATCATACCATGCTATAAGAGCTTGTTTTAGACCATATAAATCATTATAAAGTTTAAAAACATGATTTGAAAAATAGGGACTTGTGAATATAGGGGGTTGTTCGACAAAAACATCCTTAAATATATACCCATTTACAAATTCACTTTTAACATCTAATTGATAAAGTTTGAAATTCAGATGAGCTACAAAAGAAAGTAGTATCCTAATGGATTCTAGTCTAGCTACAGGTGAAAAGGTTTTCTCATAGTCTATTCCTTCTTCTTGACTATATCCTTGTGAAAATAATCTAACCTTGTTTCTAATTATATTTCTAGACTCATCAATTTTGTTTCTAAACACCCATTTAGTGCCTATGGTCAAAGTGTCCTTAGGTATTTATACTAATTCCCAAACATTGTTTCTTTCAAACTAATTTAATTATTCTTGCATAGCTATCACCCAAAATTCATCATTGATAGCATCATTAATATTTTTGGGTTCAATCTGTGAAATAAAAGCTTGATGTTCAAATTGGTTTCTTAGAGAGTCTCTAGTTTATGTTCCTATATTTAGATCATCTACAACAGTATCTAAAGGATGATTCTTGAGAGTTCTAGTACCTCTATAAAGCTTTTTACTAGAATCTTAATGGTTGTATATAGGTTCAGATTCAATAGGCTCAGATTCTAGAAAATTTCCATAATTAGTTATTTTCACTATGGGTTCACTATTTTTATTATTAAGATCTAGAATTAACATATCTTCCTTAAGATATTCAAGAGAGGTTTTAGGTTCATGTGAATCAGTCTCATTAAATTTGACATGAAATTATTCTTCCACACATTTGGTTCTCTTATTGAATACTCTATAGGCTTTACTAGAGATTGAGTAAACTAGGAAAATTCCTTTATCACTTTTAGAAGTAAATTTGTCGAGATTATCCCTAGTGTTAAGGATAAAGACTTTGCAACCAAAAACTCTAAAGCAATTAACCTTAGGCTTCCTATTGTTCCATATATCATAAGGAGTCTTCTTAATAATAGGTCTAATTAAAACTCTACTGATGATGTAACAAGCTGTATTAATAGCTTCAGCCCAAAAAAGGACAGGCATGTTATACTCATTAAGAATAGTCTGGGAAATCTCTTGAAGTGTCCTATTTCTTCTTTCTACAACTCCATTTTGTTGAGGTGTTATAGGAGCATATAAATTGTGATTATAGCCATTATGTGAGAAAAAATATTCAAACTCATGATTTTGAAACTCACATCCATGATCTCTTCTCAAGGTCTCAATTTGTATGTCCACTTAGATTTCCCATAGAATTGGAATATTTAATGAAGTAAGAACATGATTCACTTTTGTGAGATAGAAAGTATACCCAAGTGTATCTAGAAAAATCATCTACAAGAAAATAGACATAGTTATTCCAATTTAAACTTGAAACTCTATATGGTCCAAATAAATCCATGTGAACCAACTCAAGCAGTTGAGAAGTTAAAACTTCTTTCTTTGGTTTGAAAGAAACTTTATGTTGTTTTCCCTTTTGACAAGGATTAAAAACTTTGTTAAGTGGGAATTCCAATTTAGGAAAGTCTATAACTAAACCTTTCCTAGTTAGTTTCCTAAGTGAATGCATATTTCAGTGTCCTAACATTCTGTTCCATAACCAATATTCCTTATGAAAAGCATTTAAACAAGAAACATTTTGCTTAGCTAAAGAGTTTAAACCAACACCACATACATTTTTATTTCCAAGATCACTGAATATTCAATAATTTTTAGAATTAAAAACATTGCATGCATCATTTTCAAACTTAACATTAAAACCATCATCACACAACTGAGAGATACTAAGTAGATTGTACTTTAAACCATCAAAAAAATTTACTTTTGAAATTAATATAGTATTAGGGCTACCAATTTGGCCTAAGCCGATGATCTTTCCCTCAACATTATCAAAAAACGCAACATTTCCACCATCAAATTTGATTAAGATCTTGAAGCATGAATAATCTCCTGCCATATGTATAAGGCCCTAGCCTTAAACCTCACTTAAAATTGAATTAAATGAATAATTCACATTGAGGATCTTTTCAGGTTTAGAGTTTTAGAGAATTAGGACATAACTATTACATCTCAAAAGATTACAAAGTAGTCTCTTCTACTAAATTTTCATAAAATAAAAACCCTTAAAAAGAGACATGTCTAGTTTCATGTTTTAGGTAGCATGACTTTCCCTTGATCCCATCCTTGACCCTATTCCATGATAAGTCATGTGAAAAACATTTCAAAAACTTGGGATGAGCATAAAAACTCAGTAAGGGATACACAAAGAATAAAAACTGTTAGTTTATCAAAACAAAAAGTAAACCATGTATACTTTATCAAAGTAATACTTTTCACCTTTATGAAGTAGTAAAAACTCTTCACTGAATAAAATATCATTACTTATCTTTTTGTAACCAAAGGATTACCATAAAACCCATATAGAGAACACATAACATATACAAAGGTAACATGGGACATAAACATACTTAAGTGGAATAACCATACGGTCGACTCCCACACATATCACTTAATGGAATAGCCATACAGCCAATTTCCATACATACTTAATGGAATAGCCATACGGCCGACTTCCATACCCAATGCATTGGAGGTTATAACGTAACCACCCGTCCTGGTATTCATGGCACCACCCGTCATATGGTTTATCACGTAACCACCCGTAAAATGTCCAAGTACCATCATTACAGATAAAATATTGAAAATATAAACCTTTCAATAACAACATTTCATTTTCAATCACAATAAGTAATTCCAAGATATTGAATTAATCAATCTACTTTCAAAAACCATTTAAAAGAGATTTTTGAATCAAAGTGTCCCACACCAATTTGAAGCTTTTAATGAAATTATAATTTTAATACATTAATGTCTATATAAATAAATACTGAAAACCATTTTGAAAACATGGACATTAAAGATAAATATTTAGAATAATGAATCTTTAAAACATTTAAAACAATATTTTTGTTAAAGAGTTTTTAACAAAATGAGAGACTCTTGAATACAAAAAAAATTGCGGAATAACATTTAATCAGAACTTTATAATATCATGAGAATAAAGGTATTCATGATATAATATGTCAAAGGAAAATATACAACATATAAGAGTGAATTGGTGCATAACAACAATGAAGTCTCAATGGAAATGTAAATTGAGATGAAATCCATTATAAAGATGGTATCTTTAAATTAAGGATAAATCTATCAAATAATTATGTGTGAGAAATATAAATACACCCAATATAAGTGGATATTAAGTGTGAAACAATAAGAGGTCATTCACACATATTCATAGGATGACATGTTCAAGAAGTACAAGTTGAACCCAATGAAATCGAAATTGGGTTAAGACGTTCATTTGTAAAAATTCGACAGCCTAACGGCGTCACTTCAAATTTCAGAAAATTAGTCGATGAGAGAGTGAATGGTATCTCATCACATGGACATAAAATTTACATCAATAAGGATATATAAGAACATATCCCAACATAATAAGATGTAAATTAAAAGACATAACAAAAGAAGTCTTTTAAAAGAGGAGGGTGAAAGGTTCCCTTACCAACTTGGGTATCTTTCGAAACATACGACCCGTGAAAGAAGGACAATACATCATTGATGTAAATACTCATAAATGAAGAAATATTACACAATGAGTAAAATAATGGTCAGTACATACACCACTCAAAGGAAATTGTGGCAAATGTAGCATAAATCTCACGGGAATAAAAGTGAGATGAAAAATCACTTACGAAAACTCGGCAGCCTAACGGCGCCACTTAAAACTTCCAAAAATGGATTGATGAGATCAAATAGGGTATATCATCACATTACAACAAAATTTACAGCAAGAGGAATATGAAATAACATCCCCCATCATAAAAAATAGGATCTTAAAAGAAGTGACATAAAGGGGAGTACTTAAAAAGAAAGAGAGAGGTTAGATCTCTTACAAAAATTCGACAGCCTAACGACGCCACTCAAAAATTTCAAAATGGATTGATGAGAGAGAATAAGGTCTCTCATCACATGAACATAAAAATTACAGTAAGTGTAATATATAATAACATCCCAATAACAAGAAAGATTATCTTTAGAGGGAATGACATAAAAGAGTGTACTTAAAAAGAAAGAGAGAAGTAAGATCCCTTACCTCGGGTCCGACTTGACTCGATCATTCTTTAACGTCCTGAATAATAAACTTGAGTTAATTTCTACTTCCTTAAGAACCTTTTTCAAGTTCATTATTCCTTTTATATCACTTATTACCATGTCATAAACATTATGTAATCATTTAAGTTAATAACATTTGTTTTGCCGATATTTGGTTCTTAAGTCGAAAGTGGACTTCTTACAATTACATGTTGTTCGTGTGGCCAAATGTTTATTATATCCAGAATTTTATTCATGATGTATATATCATATATGTCATATATATCCAGTACATTCATGCATTTATAACATTACATAATCATTTAGAGGTAAGAAATGAAATGCACCGTTCATGGAGACGGTAAGCCGTACGTACGCATGAACGCTACTTTCATTTCTATTTCGTATTTTATAGAATGGAATAATAATGATATAAAGGTATATTATAATTACAGTATAATATAATATATAATATCATTTTTCCATCCTTTATACATCCCACATATGGTATTTAACGAATCAAATCACTTTGAGGGGGCGGTAGTCCGCACTTCCTTAAATGAAGATACCGCGTTTACCCATAACAGAAACCATAAAGGTATGCCCAAAATGAAAAAAAAAGAAGCTTAAGGAAAAAATAAACATATTATATATCATATATAAAAATAGTGACATCATAATGGCCACCTTTTAAGGTGTTAAATGAGTATTGAACAATCATCGTTTCGGGAGGCAGAATTTCACCATCCACGGAAACCGTATGTTCTTTAACCATTTGATGTAGTTGTGTGAGAGTGTATCTAGAATAAATCTTATAAAAACATCCTAGTATATTTAAGATACTCGTGTTGTTACAAAATAAGTAAATAAAAAGAGTTTAGGGGGTTGGAGAAGCAAAATAAAACAAATGAACATGAGAGAATGAATTACCTTTAAAAGTGTAACTCCTTTTTTATTTGAGCCTAAAGGCTTCCTTTGAAAGGATTATGCCCAAAGGGAATCCTCTAGGATGTGTATAGGGATGTGGAGAGAGTAAATGGGCAGGGGTTGGCCGATCCAAAGGCTTGAGGAGTGTGTGAAATGAGGTAGAGGTGGGGGCCTTTTATAAGAGGAGAGGAGGGGCACTTTTGGAAAGTAAGAAATATTACTTTATTTGAAAATGTGTTTCGGTTTTAAAAGGTCCAAAATTGAAATAATTCGTGGAAATGGTAATAATGGTTCGAAATAAACCCATCCAATAAGTTTTGGACATGTGTAGTTCATAGATTTTACATTATCGTTCCATTTTATTTAAATCGTCAAATAATGATGTTATCGCTGCATCATTATTATGTCATAAATAATTTAATTTATTTAATGTCTAAAAATTATAAAAAAATTACTATGATGTAGAAAATCTTTTTATCTTTCCAATGAATATTTATAATAAAAAATCTGACTTGTATAACCTCAATAAAAAATTGTTTTAGTAAAACATATCATGTTTGTGCCATTTTTTACATTAACATTAAATAAAAGGTATTTATGTCATTTTCCAACCAAAGTGGCTCCATGGGGTCCCCAAGTTGACCCATGGGTTGTCTTGGTCGGCCATGACACATCCAATAAGGGTAGTACATGTTTCAAGGTATTTTCATTTTATTATAATATCATTTTTGCCTTAAATTGCACTAATTACCTCTAATCGCGATTAAAAACTTAATAAGTTACTATTCACCAAATTTTTTTTTATCTCATTGAACCACATTTTAATTCTTAATGACAACCATGTATGTCGGATTTTTGAAATTCAAAACACAGAAGTGGTAAAATTTCATTTAAACGAAAAATCAGTTTAATATAAGTACCACTTAGTGGTTTCACTATTCATCAAAAATTGAAGTTTTTCAGAAAATTACCAAAAATTCACCCTAAGCTATATTTGATATTCCGAATTCAAAAATGAAGTCTATTTTACAAAATTCAAAACATATAAGTCACATTAATTAATTTAATAATTAATTCCCGTTGTGAGAGCAAATAGCGTGTTTTTATAAAACAATAAGTATCAAAAGATTGACACCAGTTTAAGTCTAATTTCAAAGTGAAATTTATTCCAATGACCACCATTGGATTAAATGGTAAAAATATATTCTAATTTCACTTTAAAACCAATTCAAAAGATAATCTAATCATATAAATAAATTATATTAAAAATAGGTTTTGAATTAAAAAACAACATTTTACACTATTCATTAAAAAATGAACTTTATCGGAAAGGTACCAAAAATTTACACAAAGTAAATTTTGATGTCCCGATTCAATAGAAGAGTTATTTTTAGGTCCAATAGAATTTATAAGATGGATCAAAACTATATTTAATGACGGTTCACCGTCAAAAGGTGATAAGTGAACCCTTAATGAAAATTAGGGTATAAATGCCTAAAATTGAATTCTTTCCGTATTTTAAGCCTTTATCTTTTATTGGGTAAAAGTAAAAACATTTAAAAACATATATAATCATATTTTAGTTATTTCTATCCATTCCCACCAGTACAACGGCTACTTGTTAACTAACATTTAAAATAATATTATTTTATTATTAGAGTGCAACGTAAGATTCCCAAGAAACTCGTTGTTGCGTGTTGGGTACGCCATCGAGCATAGCATCCCATTTAAAGTCATATTAATATTTTATTCACAAATATGGATAAATATAAAAATGTCATATTATTTATTTACCTGGGGTGTTACATCCTTCCCCCCTTTTGGGAATTGCGTCCTCGCAATTTTAAAATTGAGCTTGTTAACATCCTTGAAAGTCCTACATCGGAACAAGATTCGGTAAAACAATAACTTTAAAATAAAATAAGATAAGTACAAAGGTCACCCGAGTTAACCCATACTAGGATTCCATGTAGAAAAATATGGACATGGAGGAGAAAACATAGGGTCATGTTATGATGGAGAGTGATAGAAAACATGTTTAGGAGAAAGTTAACAATAAGAAAATCACAAACTTGTGATGGGTTAAACGGTGTTGGGTTCCCCATTAGGAAAAGTTAATAGACAAAATTTTTGTTTTAAGTTAATTTTTATTGAGGAATTTATTCATAAGGAAACATAATCACTTATCATGTTGACTTTCAACTTTTACTAGATTCCTTAATCAAACTCATATTTTTTCCAAAAGACGAGTATTTAGGGAGACTTGTTCGCATTAAGAGTACTATAATCAACTTCTAGAGAATCACCTAATCCAAAAAAGAGAACTATATACTTCCCATGTCTTTAGGCTTTAACCAAAACCAAAACCAAAAATGTTAGTACAAGGCCAGATAATCCAGAAAAGGATAACCCTTTAAAAAGAAAATCTATGCTTAATCTCCAAAATTTGTCCAATAAAACCCAAAGTTCAACGAGGACCATTCGATAACCAATTTGTCCATAAAATTCTTCAAAGTAAACCAATATAATATTGAAACCCAAATATTTTAAGGATTTAGTCACATAGTCTTCTAAGTTAAATCGTAACATTTATCTCCAAACAACCTCAGTTGCTCCTAAAGTCTCGTATTGAAAAGTAATTAACCTAATCACATATCCTCCATGATAGGTTAATAATTTTCATAAATAACCCAAAATCAACTTACTCTTAATTCATAAAATCATATAACTTGAAAGAATCAGTCAAACTAACCAGGGACTTCACGTAGTCCAGTGGTAGGCGATAAATACCAGTCGCACTTTGGTTGTGGGTTCGATTCCCGCGGCTTTGTCCGATGCGACGGGTTGTCACACGGTCTGCGTGTTGTCCTTTTTCCAAAACTATATAATTCTCAAATCATTCCCCAAAAAGGGATAAAATCATCAAAAATAACCATAACATAATTTAACCTCAATTTTATCTCATGCCTTTCACTTCAATCATAACATATAGTAACCCATAATTACCTCAAAAGTAAGGATCATATAAACCCAAATGGTTCTTTATAACTATGTCCACAAAAGAAAAGATAACTATTACATGAATAAAATTTGCCTATATTAAACATCAGGGTTACACATAATATAAAAAGTCTTCTAATGTAACCCCATCATCAAAAGAGACTTAATACTCTTAAGAATTTCACCATAACTCTTGAAGCCCTTATATGTTGACATCTTACTCATTCAACATTCTTCATGATCCATTATCCATTCCTTTCCAACTTATTCCGGAATACCTCTTTCCTATAAACAAAATCATGAATCATATCCTAAGATTCCAAAATAGGAAAACAATAGTCATGAAATAGTACATACCTTTGATTGGTCATTGTCAGTTTCTTCATCCTCAATCGGAATGACATTGGGTATTGGTAAACGAATATTGGTACGCTCTTGGTGACCCCATTCACGAAACTTCTTCATAGGAAATGTGTTTACATAATGACCATGCACACCACATTTAAAACATTCAATTGATCCCTCAGAAAGAACTTCTTTCCCTTTCCTCGAGTAAACTGGATGCTTCCTTTTTCCATGGCAGGTTCTTGCTTTATGACCTTCATTTCCACATCTATAGCATATTTCTGTCCCTTTGAAACATTTTCCTAGGTGTTTCTTTCCACATCTTTGACATATAGGTTTTTGAACACACTTACCTTTATGATTATTACCTGTACTTCCGTAGGGATTTGTTTCTTGCATATATGATGCCTTAGAGAAATCTCCAAGGTTTAGGTGGTCAATCATAACTCCATATAGTTGGTTGAGGATAAACACAAGAGTTCTCATTACAGCTCCCATATCATTCAGTTGCTCGCTCAGAAAACTGTCACAGTTTCCTTCACATCCACCGTTACCTTGGTGCCTGCTAGATCCATCCATTTACTAAAACCAAAAAGGGTCAGTGTGAGTATAACAACAAAACCATCATGTACTAATGAGGAAGATAAACACTAAGATATTCTTACTCATTCACTTTATCTAAAACTAGGACTCTGTCTGAAATCCTAACCATTATGGTAATGTAACTTATGCTTAAAGAATACCCTAACCTCTAAAGTTATCTAAACTGACCTTTGATACCAACTATAAGGCCCTAGCCTTAAACCTTACTTAAAATTGAATTAAATGAATAATTCAAATTGAGGATCTTTTCAGGTTTAGAGTTTTAGATAATTAGGACATAACTATTACATCTCAAAAGATTACAAAGTAGTCTCTTCTACTAAATTTTCATAAAATAAAAACTCTTAAAAAGAGACATGTCTAGTTTCATGTTTTAAGTAGCATGACTTTACCTTGATCCCATCCTTGACCCTATTACATGCTAAGTCCTATGAAAAACATTTCAAAAACTTGGGATGAGCATAAAAACTCAGTAAGGGATACACAAAGAATAAAAACTGTTAGTTTATCAAAAAAAAATAAACCATTCATACTTTATCAAAGTAATACTTTTCACCTTTATAAAGTAGTAAAAACTCTTCACTGAATAAAATATCATTACTTACCTTTTTGTAACCAAAGGATTACCATAAAACCCATATAGAGAACACATAACATATATAAAGGTAACTTGGGACATAAACATACTTAAGTGGAATAACCATACGGTCGACTCCCACACATATCACTTAATGGAATAGACATACGACCAATTTCCATACATACTTAATGGAATAGCCATACGGCCGACTTCCATACCCAATGCATTAGAGGTTATAACGTAACCACCCGTCCTGGTATTCACGGCACCACCCGTCATATGGTTTATCACGTAACCACCCATAAAATGTCCAAGTACCATCATTACAGATAAAATATTGAAAATATAAACCTTTCAATAACAACATTTCATTTTCAATCACAATAAGTAATTCCATGATATTGAATTAATCAATCTACTTTCAAAAACCATTTAAAAGAGATTTTTGAATCAAAGTGTCCCATACCACTTTGAAGCTTTTAATGAAATTATAATTTTAATACATTAATGTCCATATAAATAAATAGTGAAAACCATTTTGAAAACATGGACATTAAAGATAAAGATTTAGAATAATGAATCATTAAAACATTTAAAACAGTATTTTTGTTAAAGAGTTTTTAACAAAATGAGAGACTATTGAATACAAAAAAATTGCGGAATAACATTTAATCAGAACATTATAATATCATTAGAATAAAGGTATTCATGATATAATATGTCAAAGGACAATATACACCATATAAGATTGAATTGGTGCATAACAACAATGAAGTCTCAATGGAAATGTAAATTAAGATGAAATCCATTATAAAGATGGTATCCTTAAATTAAGGATAAATCTATCAAATAATTATGTGTGAGAAATATAAATACACCCAATATAAGTGGATATTAAGTGTGAAACAATAAGAGGTCATTCACACATATTCATAGGATGAAATTTTCAAGAAGTACAAGTTGAACCCAATGAAATCGAAATTGGGTTAAGACGTTCATTTGTAAAAATTCGACAGCCTAACGACGTCACTTCAAAATTCAGAAAATTAGTCGATGAGAGAGTGAATGGTATCTCATCACATGGAAATAAAATTTACATCAATAAGGATATAGAAGAACATATCCCAACATAATAAGATGTAAATTAAAATACATAAGAAAAGAAGTCTTTTAAAAGAGGAGGGTGAAAGGTTCCCTTACCGACTTGGGTATCTTTCGAAACATAAGACCCGTGAAAGAAGGACAATACATCATTGATGTAAATACTAATAAATGAAGAAATATAACACAATGAGTAAAATAATGTTCAGTACATACACCACTCAAAGGAAATTGTGGCAAATGTAGCATAAATCTCACAGGAATAAAAGTGAGATGAAAAATCACTTACGAAAACTCGGCAGCCTAACGGCGCCACTTAAAACTTCCAAAAATGGATTGATGAGATCAAATAGGGTATATCATCACATTACAAAAAAATTTACAGAAAGAGGAATATGAAATAACATCCCCCATCATAAAAAATAGGAGCTTAAAAGAAGTGACATAAAGGGGAGTACTTAAAAAGAAAGAGAGAGGTTAGATCTCTTACGAAAATTCGGCAGCCTAACGACGCCACTCAAAACTTCCAAAATGGATTGATGAGAGAGAATAGGGTCTCTCATCACATGAACATAAAAATTACAGTAATTGTAATATATAATAACATCCCAATAACAAGAAATATGATCTTTATAGGGAATGACATAAAAGAGTGTACTTAAAAAGAAAGAGAGGAGTAAGATCCCTTACCTCGGGTCCGACTTGACTCGATCGTTCTTTAACATCCTGAATAATAAACTTGAGTTAATTTATACTTACTTAAGAACCTTTTTCAAGTTCATTATTCCTTTTATATCACTTATTACCATGTCATAAACATTATGTAATCATTTAAGTTAATAACATTTGTTTTGCCGATATTTGGTTCTTAAGTCGAAAGTGGACTTCTTACAATTACATGTTGTTCGTGTGGCCAAATTTTTATTATATCAAGAATTGTATTAATGATTTAGATATCATATATGTCATATATATACAGTACATGCATGCATTTATAACATTACATAATCATTTAGATGTAAGAAATGAAATGCACCGTTCATGGAGACGGTAAGCCGTACGTACGCACAAACGCTACTTTCATTTCTATTTCATATTTTATAGAATGGAATAGTAATGATATAAAGGTACATTATAATTACAGTATAATATCATATATAATATCATAGTTCCATCCTTTATACGTCCCACATATGGTATTTAACGAATCAAATCACTTTGAGGGGGCGGTAGTCCGCACTTCCTTAAATGAAGATATCTCGTTTACCCATAATGGAAACCATAAAGGTATGCCCAAAATGAAAAAAAAACAGAAGCTTAAGGAAAACACAAACATATTATATATCATATATAAAAATAGTTACATCATAATGTCCACCTTTCAAGGTGTTAAATGAGTATTGAACAATCATCATTTCGGGAGGCAGAATTTCGCCATCCACGGAAACCGTATGTTCTTTAACCATTTGATGTAGTTGTGTGAGAGTGTAGCTCTAATAAATCTTATAACAACATCCTAGTATATTGAAGATACTGGTGTTGTTACAAAATAAGTAAATAAAAAGAGTTTATGGGGTTGGAGAAGCAAAATAAAACAAAAGAACATGAGAGAATGAATTACTTTTAAAAGTGTAACTCCTTTTTGATTTGAGCCTAAAGGCTTCCTTTGAAAGGATTCTGCCCAAAGGGAATCTTATAGGATGAGGAGAGGAATGTGGAGAGAGTAAATGGGCAGGGGTTGGCCAAGACAAAGGCTTGAGGAGTGTGTGAAATGAGGTAGAGGTGGGGGCCTTTTATAAGAGGAGAGGAGGGGCACTTTTGAAAAGTAAGAAATATTACTTTATTTGAAAATGTGTTTCGGTTTTAAAAGGTCCCACATTGATATAATTCGTGGATAAGGTGATAAGGATTCGAAATCCACCCATACAATAAGTTTTGGACATGTGTAGTTCATAGATTTTACATTATCTTTCCATTTTATTTAAATCGTCAAATAATGATGTTATCGCTGCATCATTATTATGTCATAAATAATTTAATTTATTTAATGTCTAAAAATTATAAAAAAATTACTATGATGTAGGAAATCTTTTTATCTTTCCAATTAATATTTATAATAAAACATCTGACTTGTATAACCCCATTAAAAAATTGTTTTAGAAAAACATATCATGTTTGTGCCATTTTTTACATTAACATTAAATAAAAGGTATTTATGTCATTTTCCAACCAAAGTGGCTCCATGGGGTCCCCAAGTTGACCCATGTCTTGTATTGGTCGTCCATGACACATCCAATAAGGGTAGGACATGTGTCAAGGTATGTTCATTTTATTATAATATCATTTTTTCCTTAAATTGCACTAATTACCTCTAATCGCGATTAAAAACATAATAAGTTACTATTCACCAAAAAAATATTTTTATCTCATTGAACCACATTTTACTTCTTAATGACAACCATGTATGTCAGATTTTTGAAATTAAAAACACAGAAGTGGTAAAATTTCATTTAAACAAAAAATCAGTTTAATATAAGTACCACTTAGTGGTTTCACTATTCATCAAAAATTGAAGTTTTTCAGAAAATTACCAAAAATTCACCCTAAGATATATTTGATATTCCGAATTCAAAAATGAAGTCTATTTTACAAAATTAAAAACATATAAGTCACATTAGTTAATTTAATAATTAATTCCCGCTGTGAGAGCAAATAGCGTGTTTTTATAAAACAATAAGTATCAAAAGATTGACACCAGTTTAAGTCTAATTTCAAAGTGAAATTTATTCCAATGACCACCATTGGATTAAATGGTAAAAATATATTCTAATTTCACTTTAAAACCAATTCAAAAGATAATATAATCATATAAATAAATTAGATTAAAAATAGGTTTTGAATTAAAAAACAACATTTTACACTATTTATTAAAAAATGAACTTTATCGGAAAGGTACCAAAAATTTACACAAAGTAAATTTTGATGTCCCGATTCAAAAGAAGAGTTATTTTTTCGTCCAATAGAATTTATAAGATGGATCAAAACTATATTTAACGACGGTTCGCCGTCAAAAGGTGATAAGTGAACCCTTAGTGAAAATTAGGGTATAAATGCCTAAAATTGAATTCTTTCCGTATTTTAAGCCTTTATATTTTATTGGGTAAAAGTAAAAACATTTAAAAACATATATAATCATATTTTAGTTATTTCTATCCATTCCCACCAGTAAAACGGCTACTTGTTAACTAACATTTAAAATAATATTATTTTATTATTAGAGTGCAACGTAAGATTCCCAAGAAACTCGTTGTTGCGTGTTGGGTACGCCATCGAGCATAGCGTCCCCTTTAAAGTCATATTTATATTTTATTCACAAATATGGATAAATATGAAAATGTAATATTATTTATTTACCTGGGGTGTTACAATATGTCTTGAACATCCACTGTCCAAGTACCATAGAGTTTTACCAGAACTCATTAGACAATTTTCCTGAAAAATAGATTAAACATAGGGTAACTTCCGTACCCATATTTTCTTGGGTCCAACGAGGATAGAAAGTAAATATTTGGGGAAACATATTTCTCTTATAGGTTTCTTGAATCAACAGACATGTTTTGAGACATAAACACTTTGTTAGGTCCTTTAGAATTTTTTTCCCAAGAGATGATCCAGAACATAAACTATTAGTGATCTTTCCAAATTTTGGAACAAATTTGTTTTTAATAATCCATCTCTATCATGGTTGATATACTAGACCAGTTGTGTATTTTGAAGCGATTTTTTACCTAGAAACTGAATCAAGGTATCCCTACCGGCAGTAAACTTATAAAGATCTCTTTTTAATTTTTCATTTGATAATTAAATTTAGTATTTTCTTTTAATAGTTGAGAAAATTTTTATTTTTCAATATTCAAATTAGATTTATAATTTTAATTTAAAGCATGTTGTCTTTTCAATGATTTGTATTTATCCTTGAGCTCATTAAAGGTATCCTTAAGAATTCAAGAGTATTTAAGCAATTCATCTTTAGTCATATTTTCATCACTATTTGATTCACTTTCATTCTCAGAATGGTAAGCATTATGTATAAGAAAATTAAGTGTTACCTCAAATGTTTCTATCATGAAACATAGGTTTTCATGATTGTTATGTTCAGTATTAGAAGTGTTAGATCCACTGGAGCTGTCTTCTGAAGAACTCTAAGTATATTTCATAGCCTTTTTATATTCCTTTCCCTTGTCTTCATATTTCTTCTTAAATTTCATCTTGGGGAAATCAGCCTTCACATGACCTTTTCATTAAAACTCATACAAGATTATATCATTTATATTGTCATTCCATTTTCTATATTTTTTCCAATGTCCTTTACTATCATACCTTCCTTTATAGTTTTACTTTCCAAAGAACTTATTCTTTTGGTAGAACTTTTTGAATCTTCTTGCAAGATGAGCCATATCCTCATCACTGTCAGAATATGAATCTTCACTAGTGAAACTATCTACTAGAACTAAAACCTTTTCTTTGTCTTTGATCTTTGAGGTAGCATTCTTGAATGCTACATATTTCTTTCTTGGTTCTTCATCTACCTTTTGATTCACCTTAAGCTCTTCTTTATAAATCACGAGCTTTCCAATTAGTTCTTTCATTGGTAGCTTTCTTATGTCACATGATTCTCAGATAGAAACAAATTTTCCTCTCCATCTATCAGGTAGATATCGAAGCAATATCATAATCCGATCCTTGTTGTCCACTAGTTTCCCAAGCAGACTCATGGTATTTACTATTTTATTGAACCCGAGATACATTTCAGAGATAGGTTCATCGGGCTTCATTTTAAAATTATCATTTTTAATAGTATAAGTATTTAATATCATTTTTTTAACATTGGTTGTTCCATCATGGGAAATAGCCAAAGTATCCGAAATTTCATTTTTAGGATTATAAGAAGATATTATATTGAATTCTTCATCACCAAAAGCACAGTACAATGCATTCATTTCTTTACAATTATTATTATACGTATCTTTAGTAAACCGAGACCATGTGTCCTTAGTAGTAGCAGGTAATGCATGTTGTTCTTCAATTATGTCCAGATTTTAGAACCCATTCTCTCTAGATACATTTTAATTTTCAATTTCCACTGAGCATAGTTATTACCATTAAAGAAAGGTGGTCTATTATTAGCCGCACCGTCAACTCGGTTATCTACAGCTGACTAGAATTTAAAGAACTGAAAATTTAGATATGCTATAAATTTTAAGATCTTTAAGATACAACTAAAATCACAGTTGAAAATAATTTGAAAATATTGAAAAATAGTTCTAACGGTATCAATAAATACCCCTCTAATACCAAATGTTGGTGGAGGTGGAAACCAAAGAGGGGGTAAATTGAGTTCCTACTTAAAATTTATGTTAAAAAACTTTATGATAAAATAACCAAATTTGAAACAGCCCAGTTAATTAAGGTAGTAGAGATATAAATGTTCAATTTCTCCACAAGTATCTCAAAGTTTGATTAGACCTCAGTTGAATCAGTGTAAAAACTTATCCAATTTTTGAAACATGTTTACCAAACTAAACACATATACACACCAACCAAGACTAATTATCAGAGTTAATGTAAAACTATTTTCTATCTTTGAAATTATAATCTGATGTTATTAATATTTTCATTACTTATTATATACCCCCTTTACTGATTTTATATGAAATGTGCATAATTTTTCTGAAATATTAATGTTTTAATACTAAGTATAATTTTTGAGCATTTTTAGAAGTAGTCCAATTGAGTCAGTTCACTATTTTATTTATAAATCTCACCCTAATGATTAAAATTGTGTTGTTATTGTTTTGTGTGATTTTTTATTCAATTTTTCACATATCATTAGAAGGAATCATGGGCCAATTCTGCCATTTGAAGGCTCATATGGACCACACAAAATGACCCAAAGAATTTATGAAGAAACTGGACCAGCCCGGATGATTGAGTAACTAGTATCACTCCCGAAGCCCATATTTTTTGAAACTACAACATGTGTTCTTGATTATACAAAATAATCATGGATAAAAATTTCAGGGTCCAACTCCAAGAACAAGGGGCCCAAATAATTCCTTTAAGTTCTACCCCACCATTCTGGATGAGAATTAAAATCCGGACACTATTCAGGACATATCTCATGATTTAATCATCAAATAGAGATGAGATTTTGTAGTGTGAAATAGGGGATATAGGAGGCCAAATTTTTTGAATAAATCATTTATATTTGAAGTCATATTCCTATTAAAAAACTCTTTTACATTTTGGACTTCAAAAAGATTGGATTGAAATAGACAGATTGCAATTGTTTAATTAACCAGACATAACTTTTGTTTCATATGTCCAAATGACCCCAAATTTTGAGAGAGGTCGGAAAAATGTATTTTATACAACTTTTAAGAAGGATATATTTCGATATTCGGCTATCTGTATGTCCAAATAGTCGATCCAAGTGGATAGACAGATTGGGAATGCAAACAGTCCACTTCCTTGGGCTATAAATGTATTCCCCTCCTCTCCTTCAAAGGGATTGGAATTTCAGAAGATAGGAGAACATATTGGCACGAACAAAGCCTTTCCAATGGCTTGGGAGGACCTTCTATACTCAAGTTTTCACTTTATATACCCTTCCTCCTCTCTTTGTTTCCTTTCACTTTTGTGTTGTTCTTCGTTTGTAATCTTGTAAGTTTGTGTTGTGTAATTCTGTTTTAATGCAAGTTTATTCTTCAATATCTCTTATTCTCATCCAACTTCTGTAGTTTAATAATAATTTTCTTAAAATAGTTTAAATATTTTTGAATCCCCTTCCCTTATTTTTCTTCCTCATTCAATCGAAAGTCCGTTTTTTTAATTCTCATCATTGTTCGTGTGTGTGTGTTCGATGCACCACTCTTTTCTTATCCCTTTATTTTTCTTCTCTTGTTAATTCATCATAATAAATATATAAATCATATTAATATTAATATCAATGGATGAGTAAATATATTATTAGGGTGAGTCAAAATTTAGGGATGTTAAGCGATTGAGAGTATTTGCTCGATGAATATTCTTTAATTTAACATTGTGTATGTTGGACTTAACATGTCATGGATTAATGACTTGTTTTGTTTAACGTGTGGTTTGCATGGATTATTGGAACCATAAATACACTACCATAAACAAGATCTGATTTATATTAGAACCCTAAGTTAAGTTAAGTCTTTTATTAGAGGCTTAACACTTAGTAATTCCAATCAACATTATCTTGCGAAGTGGGTGTTAAATTAACTGCAATATAAAGAAAATCTCCAGGATATCACAAGCTTAACTCCCTAAAAATGAACTCACCCAAATATTTATCAAATTGTTAAATCAAACACCAATCATTAATCACTTCATTTAATCTCTAAAAACAAACCCCCCAATCATAATACAATCAACTAAAAACAAACGACTATTACAAAGTATCATCGCCAATGATTCGACCCGAGTGATGCTATACACATTAGTAGAGCATCGGAACCTTGACCGGTTGATAGGAGACAATCAGAAGCACGTTTAAAATGGTGCCATTTCTGGGGATGGTGCTTTAAGTAGTCATTAGTTTCTGGTTATTGTAAAAAAAATAAAAAAACAACAAAATTTGAAAAAAAATTTGATAAAAAAACACAAAGAAAAACCTGCCTTCTCATAAAAATCATAAACTGAAAAAACAAAAAAAAACTGTCTTCATCTTTCTTAAAAATCTTTCTGAATTCATCGTAGCCTCCCAAAAAATCCCTCAGATTTGTTTGACCCTGAAATTGAGCGAACACTTCGCCAACTTTGGAGGAACGTAAGAGATAATCAAATAATTCAAGAACCAGTCCTTGTCCAACCAATTGAATTGGATATGGCCAATCCTAGGGAACAAACACTTAAAGAACTCGCTGCCCCTGATATTAATTAACAATCTCTTAGTATTCAATATCCAAACATATAATCTAACTTCAAACTCAAATTTGGTTTGATTCATCTTCTTCCTCATTTCCACGGGCTAGCCGGTGAGGATCCACATCTCCACCTTAAAGAGTTCCAAGTAGTGTGCTCTACCATGAAGCCTCAAGGGGTTTCTGAGGAACAAATCAAACTCCGAGCCTTCCCTTTCTCCCTAGATGACACTTCAATGTCCTGGATTTACTACCTCCCTCCTAGTTCCATAACCACATGGAATGACATGAAGTGACTTTTCTTAGAAAAATTCTTTCCTGCTTCTCGTACTGCTTTTATCCGAAAGGAAATAAGTGGTATTCGTCAATTCCCAAGTGAATCACTCCATGAGTACTGGGAGAGGTTCAAAAATCTTGTTTCAACCTTCCCACACCACCAAATCCCTGACCAACTCTTGATTCAATACTTATATGAGGGGTTATTGGATATGGAGAGAACTCTCATTGATGCCGCAAGTGGTGGTTCTCTTGTTGATAAAATACCTGCAACTGCAAGAGATCTCATGAGTAACATGGCTGCAAACACACAAAAATTCCATACTCGAGCACATGATCAAGTAAAAGAATCACAAGATAATCAATCAATTGATCCAAACAAGATGACCGAGTGGATGAGTGAACTTACAGGTCTTGTGCGACAACTAGATGTGGCTACCAAATCCCCAACCTCATCCTCTCCACAATCAATGTTTCCTGGACCTGTCAAAAACTGTGGAATCTGCAACTCTTCATCTCATCCAATAGACACATTTCCACAACTTCAAGAGGATCAATCCGATTCATCTAGACCAATGGAGCTCAATGCAACATATGCTCAACAGAACACCAACCCTCAACTATCATGTAAGTTTGTTAGAAACTTCAACAACCTCACTCTGAGCCCTTCTCTTCTTCTTATAACCAAGGCCTGAGGTATGGTAATCCCATCTATCATCCCCCTCAATTACCTCCTCAAAACCAAAAACAGTTTCAATATGGTCAAGGTTTTGGTAATTTCCAACAACCTTATCCTTTTATTCCTCAACCTTAAAGGAACAATCCTCCTCCCAGATTCCATTATCCTAGTGAGCCTTCCCAATTCGAAAACCATTTAAATCGATTTCCCAAGAACCAAAATCTAGTTAATCCTAATCCGGGACAAGCCTCTTCTTCCAAGAAACCATGGGAAAGTGCAGTGGAAGATCTTGACTCCTTCACTCTTTCCAGCCTCAAGAACATTGAAACCCAAATCAGTCAACTTGCATCCCACCTTAGTCAGCAGCAACCATCCAATTCTTCCAAACTTCCAGCTCAACCATTACCCAAACCCAAGGGTAATGTAAGTTCAATTTCAATTAGACTAGGAAATAAAATTGATATACCTCAAGATAAGTCATATAAACCACTTTTAAATGTTGACCTAGAAAATGAAAAGAAAAAGAAGCTTGTAAAGGAACCTGAAACCATTCCCTTACCTCCTTCCATTCCACTTAAGAATCCAATTCCTTTTCCTGAATCTGTTTCTAAACCAAGGAAGTCCTTTGAACCTGATCCTGAAATGCACAACATGTTTAGACGTGTTGAAGTCAACATTCCCCTCTTAGATTCCATAAAACAAATTCCTAAGTATGCCAAGTTTCTCAAGGATTTGTTTACCCACAAGAGGCAACTTAGGACCTTCAAAAATGTTTCAACCCAAGAGTACATACCCATTAAGTGCAAATATCTTGGGACCTTTATTGTTCCATGCCAAATTGGAAGTTCCAACTTTGATGATGCACTCATAGACCTAGGAGCCTCAATTAATTTCATGCCCAAATCTATATTCTCCAACTTTGGTCTAGGTCCCTTACATCCAACAGGTGTTTTAATTCAATTATCCAATCGAAGAACAACTAGTACTGAGGGAATAATTGAGGATGTCCTTGTCCGAGTCAATGATCTTATCTTCCCTGTTTATTTCTATGTCCTTGACATGGAAGGTGAGACAAACTCTTCTCGATCTCCCCTAATTCTAGGAAGACCATTCCTCATGACTGCGAGAACCAAGATTGATGTCCATTCAGGCATCTTATCCATATAATTTGGTGACCAACTGGTCAAGTTCAACATTTTCCAAGCCATGTGATACCCATCTGAGGATCACTCTGTATTCTAAATCCACGCTTCTGAGGACACTTCTAAGAGTCAATCGAACCCCAATCCACCATGTTCTTTATGTTCTAACAACAAAGGATTTTGTGAAATTTGCACCATGATTAACAAAGTCATAAATGGTGAAGTTGATGTGGACCTTTCATTTATAGACTCTATCAATCTAGAGGATCTTGAAAACTCTCTTGAATCCCACATCAACTCTGATCTCTACCACTCCACCTTGGACAGTATTAAGGAAAATGAATCTGAAGCAACCAAAGTCCCTTCCTCTATTACTAAGTTGTATAAACCAAAAATAAAAGATGAGACTAATCTAAAACCTCTTTTTGAACACCTGAAATATGCATTCCTTTTCTGTGATCACTCATATCCTGTCATTTTCTCTACTTCACTTACTGAAACCGAAGAGTCCAAACTTGTTCAGGTGTTAGAGGAAAACAAAAAGGCCATAGGTTGGACCCTAGATGACATACCGGGAATCAACCCTGCCCTTTTCATGCATCACATCCATCTCGAGGAGTCATCCAAACTAATTAGACAACCACAAAGAAGACTAAATCCACTCATACTTGAGGTAGTTAGGGAAGAGATCACCAAGGTTCTTCAAGCTGGTATTATCTACCCAATTTCTGATAGTGAATGGGTTTGTCCAATTCAAGTTGTACCTAATAAGGGTGGGATAACTGTTGTCGCAAATGAACATGGAGAGGTAGTCACAACTTGAGTGAAGAACAAATGGAGTGTGTGCATCGACTATAGGAAATTGAGTGTTGAAACAAGAAAAGATCACTAACCTCTTCCATTCCTTGATCAAATGATGGAACGATTAGCTGAAAAGTCACACTATTGATTTCTTGATGGATAAACCGACTACTTCCAAATCCCAATCGCACCTTAGGACCAAGAAAAGACTACTTTCACATGCCCCTTTGGAACATATGCATATAGAAGAATTCCTTTTGGACTTTGCAATGCTCCTGCAACATTCCAGAGATGTATGATGAGTATATTTTCAGAATTCATTGAACACTATATGGAAGTCTTCATGGATGACTTCACCATTTATGGCGAGTCATTTGAATCTTGTTTGAATTCACTCTCTCTAGTCCTTCAAAAGTTTTTCAAGTGTAACCTTGTGTTAAATTTTGAAAAATGTCACTTCATGGTTGCAAATGGGATTGTTCTAAGGCACATAGTTTCAAAAGAGGGTATTGAAGTTGATCCTGCAAAAATTGAAGTGATCCAATCACTTTCTGAACCCAACTCTATTCGAGACATCCATTCATTCCTCGGTCATGCTGGTTTCTATCGGCGATTCATCCATAACTTCAGTAAAATTTCCCTCCCACTCACTCGGCTCCCCCAAAATGATATCCATTTCCATTTAGATGAGGTTTTCAAGAGATCCTTCATTGAACTCAAAACCGATCTTACATCTACCCCGATAATCCAACCCCCAGCTTGGTCCTTACCCTTTGAGTTGATGTGTGATGCTTCTGATAGATCCGTTGGGGCTGTTCTTGGTCAATGAAGAGAAAAAATTCCTCATTTCATCTATTATGCCACAAAAACATTGGATGAAACTCAATATCACTACACTGTCACTGAAAAAGAACTTTTAGCAGTTGTTTTTACCTTAGATAAATTCCTCCCCTATCTATTAGGTGCCAAAATCATCATCTTCACAGACCATTCTGCTATAAAGTTATTACTCAAGAAAAGTGATTCCAAATGGAGGCTAATAATATGGATCCTAATTCTCTAAGAGTTTGACATTGAAATAAAAGATAGACCAGGAAAAGAAAACCCTGCAGCTGATCACTTGAGTAGAATTTCTAATTCTTCTCATTCTAAAATCATCGATCTTGAATTCCCCATTGAGCACCTTTCATCTCTCACTCCAAAGTTACCATAGTATGCCCCAATTGTAAATTACATGGTTTCTAGTGTTTTTCCTGAAAATTTTTCAAATGCACAAAAAATGAAGGTGAAAAGTGATTCAAAATACTATTTTGGGAAGAAAATAAACTTTGGAAAATTGAGGTAGAAATGGTAATTAGGAGATGTGTTGACGAAGATGAACATTCCTCCATCTTAGAATTTTGTCACTCATTTCCTGGAGGTGGCCACTATAGACCACAAAGGACCTCCCGAAAGGTCCTAGACTCTGGATTCTTATGGCCTTCACTCTTCAAGGACTCACATGAGTTCTATAAATCATGTCCCACTTACCAAAAGTTTGGCACAATTTCAAAGAGAAATGAAATTCCCCAAAAGACATTAATTTTCTATGAGATCTTCGATGTTTGGGGCATCGATTTCATGGGACCATTTCCCCCTTCCGATGGATTCTAATACATCCTTCTTGTGGTTGATTATGTTTCTAGGTGGGTCGATGAAAAACCCACTAGAAAGGATGATTCACATACTGTTAGTGAGTTCCTAAAGACACACATCTTCCACAGATTTGGCACGCCTCGTGCCTTGATCAGTGACTTAGGAACCCATTTTTGTAATAGAACCATGGAATATATTTTGAAAAAGAATGGGGTTGTACATAAAACTTCAACTACATATCACACCCAAAAAAATGGCATGGCTGAACTTTCTAATAGAGAAGTGAAAAGAGTACTTGAGAGAATTGTAAAACCCACTAGAAAAGACTATCCTGAAAGACTTGGTGAAGCACTTTGGGCTTACCGAAATGCCTATAAAACACCCATTGGAATGCCTCCTTTTAGGATAGTTTTTGGTAAAGCATGTCATTTTCCAGTTGAAATCCAACATAAGTCATTTTGGGAAGTGAAAACTTGTAATTTTGATCTTGAAAAATCCGGTGAAGAAAGATTGTTGCAATTAGCTGAACTGGAGGAGCTTCGAATTGATTCTTATGAGAATTCTAATCTCTAAAAAGAAAAATCCAAGGCACTCCATGATAAACACATCCTGAGAAAGGTATTTCATGAAGGTGAAAAGGTAATGCTCTTCAATTCTCGATTTCGGCTTCACCAAAGTAAGATTAATTCTCGTTGGGAAGGTCCTTTTGTTATTACTAATGTTTACCCATTTGGTGCAGTGCAAGTAAAAGACCCCACTTCCAAAAGGACATTCACAGTTAATGGACATAGGTTAAGTCATCACCATGAGAGTACGCATAATCCAGGATCATCATCGACTTCCACTGGATCCCCAACTTCTCCAGTCGACCTACTAATAGATGGAGATGGAAACCCGCCAAATCCAAACCAGGGGGCACCTCTTTCCCTTTAACTCTCTCTCTATCTCTTCCTCTCTCTACCTATTTCTTCTTCTTCCTCTATCTTTCATTTTTTACCACTTTCTTTATCAAAACCATTTTTTTTCACTTTGTCTTTTGTGTGGGTGTATCTTTAAAAAAAAAAAAATAAAAACCTAAAAAAAAAAACAAAAAAAAAAAAAACAAATACTTAAAAAAAATACAAAAAAATCAAGAGTCATGCTTACTCACCATCGAGTTTTGAAATTTTGTCCAACCATTTTGGGGAGTTAACAGACATGTTTTCATCTCAAAAATTTTCTATTTTCATCATGACTTTGGATAAATAATTTTATGTCAAAATTAACAAATTTTAAATGCCCAATTTTTGATTGGGAAAATTCTTTTCCCGAACCATGAGGAATAACATTTTATTTCCTGACAAGTCCACCTATGTCCATTTTTCAAAATGTGTGTTTTCACCCCTATTTGTGAGTCTTGAGTTTTTATACCTTCGAGATGAATTTCCTACTTTAATGTGCATTAATATGATATAGGCATTTTCTGAACCACATGAGAATCACAATAGCCAAATAGCCTCCCATTTCCCTCACATTAATACTTCTTTTGAAATCCCCTTCGAGCCTATAAAAACCTTTTATTTGATAGCCACATGACAATCCCAATACCTTTTCCCACCCAATATCAACATGGATTTTCATTGCATAATTTTTTTTATGAAATTTAAGTGTGGGGGGGGGATGGATTTCATTTTGGGTACACTTTGTTGATTTCAACATGTTATCATATTCTTGAGGGAAATCATCCATTTCAGTGTGGGGGCGAGGTTTTCATTCAGTGTGTTTTGGGGAATGTAATGTACTTTCATTTATGTAATTTTGTAAATGTTATTGACAAGTGTTAAAAAAATCAAAAAAGAAAAAGAAAAAAATTGGTTTGTTTCTTGGGTAGGTCAAAAATCAATATTTCTCAACCTTTGATATTGTTATAACTATTAAAATTAGTATCATGAGGAGATCATTCATGGGTTGGGATATGATTGCGAGATCTTTTCCAAGTTCAACTTTCGAAAAAATAGAAAAAAAGAAAAAAAATAACACTTGCATTATATTATTATGTCATTTGGAGAAGTTTTGTGGTTTGTAAATATTTCAACTTCTCATCCCCTTTAAATTTTCATCCTCTATTGTTTCTTTCTTCACACAATCATTCCCTTGTAAATATTTGTTTTCATTTCCTTCCATGTTTTATTTCAAAAAAAATGTGCATTGATTTTTCTATGTTGGTGTTTTACCCCTCTACTTCTATCTCTTGGACATTATATTCCTACCGTCCCATAGCCATAGAAAAACCCCTTAAAAAAACACCTTTATTCTTGTGCACTTTGTATAGGTATTGGAATATGAGATATCTTTCAAACTCTAAGATTTTCACTTTTGGTTGGTGAATGAGTGAACCTCCACAAATGAATTTCATCATCTTGAGAGGTGTGAGTTTTGAGAGTCCACATTTTCAATTTCTAAATTTGAGAATGAAAAAATGAATTAGTTTTGGAACATTGTTTCTTTAACAAATTTTGGTGGAATTCAAAATGGATGAGTTAAATAGTCTAAACCTCCCCTGATTAGAGAAAACAAAATTGTAATATTTGTTGGTGAGTGAAAATGATTTTGTTATGTTTTTATATTTTTTTCACATGAGGACATGCACAAGACTAAGTGTGGAGGATTTTATGTTATTAATAATTACATGACTTATTATAAACCCCCTTTACTGATTTTATATGAAATGTGCATAATTTTTGTAAAATATTCATGTTTTAATACTAAGTAAATTTTTTGAGCATTTTTAGAAGTATTCCAATTGAGTCAGTTTACTATTTTATTTATAAATCTCACCCTACTGAATAAAATTGTGTGGTTAATGTTTTTTATGATTCCTTATTCAATTTATCACATATCATTAGAAGGAATCATGGGCCAATTCTACCATTTTAAGGCTCATATGGACCACACAGGATGACCCAAACAATTTGTGAAGAAACTGGACCAGACATGATGATTGAGTTACTGGTCTCACTCCCGAAGCCCATATTTTGTGAAACTCCACCATGTATTCGTGATTATCCAAAATAATGATGGATAAAAATTTCAGGGCCCAAATTCAAGAAAACGAGACCCAAAATGTGCATTGAAGTCCAGACCACCATTCTATCCGAGAATTAAAATCCAGACACTATTCATCACATATCACATTATGTAATAATCAAATAGAGCTGAAATTTTGAAGTGTGAAAGAGGGGATATAAGAGGCCTATTTTTTTGAAGAAATCATTCATATTTGAAGGCATCTTCATATTCAAAAACCATTTTAGATTTTGGACTTCAAAAATATTGGATTGAAATTGACAGATTAAAGTTGTTTAATAAACCGGCCATAAAGTTTTCTTAATAAGTCCAAATGACTCCATATTTTGAGAGAGGTCGGCCAACATTATTTTATACAACTTTGAAGAAGAGGATATTTAGATATTGTTCTATCTGGATGTCTAAATCGTCGATCCAAGTGGAGGGAGATATTGGGAATGCAAACAGTCCACTTCCTTGGGCTATAAATGCATCCCCCTCATCTCCTTCAAAGGGTTTAGAATTTCAGAAGAGAGAAGCACAAATTGGCATGACGAAATCCTTGACAAGATCTTGGGAGGACCTTCCATACTCAATTTTTCACTTGAGATACCCTTCCTCATCTCTTTGTTTCCTTTCACTTTTGTGTTGTTCTTCATTTGTAATATTTTAAGTTTGTGTTTTGTAATTCTATTTCAATGAAAGTTTATTCTTTAATATATTTTATTATCATCTAACTTATGTAGTTTAATATTAATGTTCTTAGAATAGTTTAAATACAGTTGAATCCCCTTCCCTTATTTTTCTTCCTCATTCATTCGAAATTCCGTTTTTTTAATTCTCATCATTGTTCGTGTGTGTGTTCGACGTACCACTATTTTCTTATCCCTTTCTTTTTATTCTCTTGTTAATTCATCATAAAAAATATATAAACCAGATTAATATTAATATAAATGTTTGATTAAATATATTATCAGGGTGAGTCAAAATTTAGGGATGTTAAGTGATTGAGAGTATTTTCTCGATGAATATTCTTTAATTTAACATTGTGTATGTTGGACTTAACATGTCATGGATTAATGACTTTTTTTGTTTGACGTGTGGTTTCCATGGAATATTAGAACCATAAATACACTACCATAAACAAGCTATGATTGATATTAGAACCATAAGTTAATTTAAGGCTTGTATTAAATCCTTAACACTTAGTAATTCCAATCAACATTATCTTGCGAAGTGGGTGTTAAATTAACTGCAATATAAAGAAAAGCTCCAGGATATCACAAGCTTAACTCCCTAAAAATGAAATCACCCCAAAAATTTATCAAATTGTTAAATCAAACACCAATCATTAATCAATTCAATTAAACTCTGCAAACAAACCCCCCCAATCATAATACAATCAACTAAAAACAAACTACTATTACAAAGTATCATCGCCAAGGATTCTACCCGAGTGCTGCTATACACATTAATAGAGCACATGAACCTTGACCGGTCAATAGGCGACAATCGTCCATGCATTTCATAAGCAGCAGAAAATAGAAAAATAGGGTATTAAAATATAAAGTACAAAAAAATATTAAACAAGAGGTTCAATCTCAAGACGAGACTTAATCCTATCCACTTGGTGATCACCTTCCATTAAGCAGTTTATATTAATAAACTTGATACATAGCCTGTATCGGGATTTAAAATAGTCTTCACAAACAATTTAGGTCTCACAACCTCTACCACAGTTCTTTATGAAAAAAAAAACAACCGGGACACACATGACCTCTTACATAGTTATATGTAGGAAACAAAAATGTATGGAATGTTTGGTGTGAGGATATTTAGTATCCTCTAGTTTAAGTAAAGGAGACAATGTGTGTGAAACAGAAAAACACACAGTACTCAGAAAATGTAAGATAAAGAACACAATAGAAATAATGTTATGAGTATTGAATTTGGAAGGATCAATGTGATTTCAGTTCAACTCTGGACTCCTTGGTGTAAAGAAATTGCAGTTTGAGTCCTTCTCTAGAAGTTGTCTCCAAAACACAGTGTCACAACTTTAGGTTATGGCTTCTAGGTACTGAGGTGTTCATCTTCTTGGTTTGAAAGAGATTTGATGAAGAAAAACAAGGAAACATTGAATTTTCTCTCCCTAATGATCTTCTTTAATATCTTAAGTTCACAATGTAAGTTCTGGTATGTTCTCCTTGTTCTTCAGGTCTATCGTGTAATATCTCACACCACACTTAGTCTTCTCTAGCTTGATCTTCTATTTTATTCTTGAGATCCGACAGTAGGAATGATCAAGCCACGTGTGATCTTCCTCGTACCTCATATGATCTCCATATATGTCTACAATTAACATTAATTAATGTCAGAAGCATTAAATTTACCAAATATGACTATTAGAATAATATTACGAAAATTGGAAAAGTATTGAGTAGAGGAGTATAGGTATTGGTAGAATGGTAGGAGTAGCCTTCTCAATGGTAGCTTCTCAATGGTAGGATTATCAGTAGTAGACGTGTGAATTCCAAAGGTTCTTTCAGTAGCAACCTTTCATTAGTAGACTTCTAGTAGTAACTTCATAACATCAACTTGGTAGCAGTAAGATTCAAATGGTAACCTTATAACAGTAACCCTATAGAAGTAACCTCTAGTGGTAGCTCTACAACTGTTACCTTTGAGCAGTAGACTTGTAGCGGTGAACTTGCATTGGTAACTCAGTGGTAAGGTTCCTCCGCAATAACCTTCTAGCGGTAACCTTCTAGAGGTAAGGTTATTCAGCGGTAACCTCCCAATAGAAAGGTTCCTTAGCGGTAACCTTCCAATCAGTAGATTTAACTGGTGAATTAAACAGAAGGTTCTTAATAGAGACCTTTATTACGATGACCTTTTACTTAGAAAATTTTACACTATAAAATTAATCAAGAAAGTAGTGAGATTAACAATACATAATTATTACATGATAAAAACTATAAAAACTAATGAAACATGATTGTAATATAAATGAAACATGATTTGATATTATCAAAATAGGTGAGTCCAACAAATTTATTATCTATAATTATGATTCTTTGAAGGTACTTGGTTGTTTTAAGATAAATAATAATTAGGTAATTACTTATGCTTTATGTAAATTGAAACCTCACGCTCAAAATTACCCTACACATGACCTTGAACTAACTGCTATGGGGTTTTAATTAAAAATCTTGAGACATCATTTATATGGAGTAAAGTGTGAAATATATACTAATCATAAAATTTAAAAGTATATATTCACTTATAAAGAGTTGAACATGAGATTAAGAAGATGACTAGAACTAATAAAGAAATTTGACTCCATGATTCATTAACTTACATAAAAAGAAATTATAGAATCTTATGCTTTAATTTAGATAGATAAGGAATCATTAAATATTACATGTTTTCAATATGATCCTTTGTTAAATGATTTGATGAATTTCCATCTAGAAACTATACATGAATGAACCCCTCTATTTTTTACTGGTTTTAGTGTAGTCATAGTTGTTTGATAAAATTAATCATTCTCAAAAGGAAGTTCATGGTTTGAAAGAAAGAGTATAATTAGTTATTAAGGTTATGTTACTTGAGTTTAATTTTGATTAAGAATGAATTATCAGATTTGGATAGTGGTTGTGGGTTCCTTGTGATTCCCAAGTAAAGAAATAATTATTTAATGAAGCTCTTAGTTCTCCATTTTCTATTCATCTCGATAGTAATACGATGTATAAAGACCTTCAGGATAATTTATTATGTGATAGAATGAAAAGATATATTTCTTAATTTACCATGAAATGTTTAAATTATCAACATGTTAAAGTAGAGACACAATTATCTAAGGGGATTCCTTAGCCTTTTATAATGATGGAGTGAAAATGGAAAAATATATCTATGGATTTTGTGGTGGGATTTCCAATGACATCTCAAGGTAATAATTCATTTTAGGTTATTATTTATAGATTGAATAAATATAATAATTTTCTTACTATGTAAGATACCATGTATTTAGATTAGATCTATTGATTGTATCTCAAAGAGATAATCAGTTTACATGGAGTCCTTATCTTCATTGTATCTGATCGTGATCCCAATTTTACTTATAATATTTGGAAAGGCTATCATAATTCAATGGGTTATGAATTAAATTTTAGTATATATCTTTATCCTATATCTGATAAAAAATTAGATCGAATTACATAGACATTGTAAGGCATGTTCCGATACTATTATATTGATTACTAAGGAATTTTGGATCAATATATCTCATTAGTTAAATTTTATTATAATAATTGTTTTCATTCTTGTATACACATGACATCATTTTTTGGATTATATGAAAAGCATTGTTAGACTAAAGATTTTTGGGATAACATACGTGAAAGATAGTTTTTGGGACTAGAATTAGTAGAATAAATGGTTGAGAAGGTGAATAATATTAAAAGATATATGAGTATCAATCATTGTATGTAGAGAATTAATACAGATAACCAAAGTAAATATATTCCACATGAGGTAGGATTATTTTTCTTATTATATCTCTATGGAAAAGTGTTACATGTTTTGGTAAAAGGGGAAAGTTAAGTCCATGGTTCATTGGACCATATGAAATCCTATATAATTTTGGAATAGTTTTTTATTGAGTGTAATTTCCTTAGATTTTATCACAGTTACAAGACGTGTTTTATGTTTCATTGTTAAATAAGTGTGTGCCAGATGTAACTCATGTTTTGAGCCCTGAAGTAGTATTGTTGGAAGAGAATAATTTATATGAGGACTAAATAGTTAAAATTATTGACCACAGAGAGTATGTTTTATGAACTAAAGTGATTAACCATGTTTATGTTTTATGAATAAATCCTATGATTAAAGAATCTACATGAAAAAATAAGTATGTTAGGAAGGAAAAATATCCTCACTTATTTAAGTAACAAATAAAATTATGAGGATGAAATTTCTAAAAGGGTTGAAGAATGTAACAACCCAATAAATGTTAATAGTAAATAAATTTTATTCCTTATTAATATTCATGAATTATATTTTATCAAGTTATATTCATTATTAGAATATTAAGTAGTTTTTTAAACAAAAAGGAAATAATTTTATTCTTAGAAAATATATTATATGTATTATATTGTTTTATATAAAAGCATAAATTCATAATTTTAGAATTTTAATTTGAAAAAACGAATTAATTTTTTTATATAAATAATTGAAAATTATCTTAGAGTTATTTTTTGTTAATTTTTTGACAAATTTGATTTTTAGGTGAATAGTAGAATTTTTTTTAAGTTAACTATATTTTATTTTCAATTATTTACATAGTAAAATTCTATTTTATATTGGTTTTAAAATTAAATTAGTTCCTTTTTATTAAAATATAATCCAATAAATGTTGTTGTAATTAATATTATACTTTAATTTTTTATAAAAACATTTTTATACTTAAAAAGGCATTTTTATGAAAAACCTTTTTCATCGCATTTTATGGGATTATTTGAAAATTAATTGATTACAATTATAAGAATTTAATTTTATAAAATTAAATAAATATTTTTAATATTTTTAATTTTTTTAAATGATTCCACAATAATTTTTTTTATTAATTATAGTAACTTTGGTAAAAATTACAGCTACCATGGTATAAGTTAAAATGGGTTAAAATTATTAACACTAAAAATAAATGTTTTATAACAACATAAAAACTTTTCTAAATCCTATTTTATAGTCATATTTCCACCCTATATTATCCCTTATTTGAATATGGGTCATTATGGTGCCATTTTCTTGATTAAGACATTAATATATTTTAATCTTTTGATAAATTTCAAGTGTGTCCTCTCCTCCACTAATAAAAGAACAACCCCTATCCTCTCTCCTCCATACTTCAAGAGACACTTATATTAGAAAATAAATACCCAAATATATTCCTAAAATACCTCCTAATTATCTATATTTTTTTGTTTGATCAGAATACCATCCTAGAAAGGATATATGCAGAAACCTAAGAAGGTTTTCCAAAGAAGATGTATAGTTATTAATTGAGAGTTTTCATTTTTTAACTCCTCCAAATATTCTTCAAAGATGAATAGATAATAATATCAGTCTCTTCCATATACTAAAATGTTATTATGTTTATGGTATAAACCTTTTTAATATACATGACCCTCTAATAAAAAATAAAAACATTGCCCTTGTGCACATGAAGACTACTACCTCATGAGATGATGTGTTTCATTTTTCAACACCAATAAAAATGGTTTGTCAAAAAAAAAACGAATCCAAATGAAATAATATGATATATATGCTATTAATTTAATTATTTAATTGAAAATATATATTCTTCTTCTTTATTTATCGTCCAATGAAAAATAAAAACATAACTCATGTGTATGTGTAGACTACTGCCTCGCGAACTGATATATTTTATTTTTTTCATCACCACCTCACATGGATTGAATTTATATGGTTATTAAAGGAAATAATATTACATTTATCATATAATAAAAATTATATATTTAAAATTATACTTACCTTGTTTCCTTCATGTTCGCTGAAAAATGGAAACGTTACTCATGCGTATGTACGACCTATCATCTTCATGATTGTAATACAATTAATTTTTTATGACCATATTACATATTTTTTCATAAAAATATAATTAATTTTTTAAATTTATAATTATAAAATGATTAATATTATATAAATGATATAATCATAATCCATTTGACAAAATTCAACCTTATGATGTCATTTTATACTTATGAACTAAACATCCTCAAAACATTTGAAGTAAACTTAATCAATTAAGTAATTAAGTATAACATGAATTTAAGTGATTTAAAAGGAATAATAAAATTGAAAAAGGTTATTAGGATAGTTATTAATCAAAATATGTTTATTATTCCTGAAGATAAAGAACATATATGAGAACCCGGACAGGAGGTAAGGGACAATTTACCTTAAAATCTCATTTTAAACGTTTTAATGAGTTATTCTAAATTTTTTCCCATATCCATATTATAAATAATATTTTATTAATTTATTTATTGTGAAATTATATAAATATAATATAAATTTTATATCTATTTTGACTTTATTTCAAGGTTATTCAAAATTAATATTTTTACATATTTTATACGGAACGTTTTAATAAAAAGAAAAAGGAATGTTATATTTTTATATATTTGACATTGATGAATTTTATCACATCCATAACCATTATTTGATATTTGGAGTCCTTTATAAAATTACATGTTTTAATAAAATAAAAATCCTCCTTCCCTTTTTATGAGTATTTTAATTTTTTAAAATTTGGTTATAATGAAAAGTGATTTATCAATATCAGAAAATGTTTTCCATATTTTTTCAAAAGTATAATTTTATAATTTTGATGATGGAAATGAAAGATTCTATGTGTTTGATGCATGTTATAGTCCTTGTAAATTTATTTTATGATGGAGGGTGATCTCAACATAGTAATACAATGTTTTGGGTAATGATTATGTTCTCCTAAAAATTATGTTAGAATTAACCGAGTATGTTATTCCATTGGTAAGTGTTCTTATGAGTGTCTTATAGAGATGATTTCCTAAGGAATCTACATGAACTTTCTATAATTTCTAACTGATTTTAATGGAAATATATTTATTTCAAAAAGTCAATATAATTATTATTTGTTTAAGGGATGATTATTCCCTTGTAGGGTAAAAATGTATGTTTTTAAGATCTTTTTTAAAGGGTTATAATATTTTATTAGAAACCCTCATGATTATGATTTTGAATTTAGGATTTATTTTAAAGTGTTTTATGAAAAACATTATCCAATAAAGGTAATTTCATATGTAAGTAAGCAATTATTTGAGCTAAAATATTATTTTATAAAATGAAAAATCACGTATATGATCTCATTATTTTCAAATAGACTAACATGTTTATTTTTTTTTATGTCCATTATTAATATTTTTACCCTCATCCAACATTTTAAAATGTTTGTCATAGGGTTTTAAGTATGGGTAGGAACAACGATGAAGTCAAGTTGAAAATAATAAATATTTTTCATGAAAATAAAATGTGTTTCATTTTAAAAGATTTCTATTGTATAAAAAATTCATACAAATTGGAAGTGTCCAATTTATAATTTATATGTTTGTTATATAATAGTTATGACCAAATAATATAAAATTATAAACCAAAAATGGTCGTTAAGAATAAAAGTAAATAAATTATCATTTTAAAAATAAATTATGGGTTATGTAAGGATCATGTCCTTATATAATGTTTCCCATTCCCTAGGTATAGAAGTAAAGTAATACATATGTCATATCTAGAAAAAATTATTATGTATTAAATTTATTGAAGATATTGAAAACTATTTATGGATTAAAAACTCACTTATATAGTGTAAAAATACCCATTTGTTGAAAAAGACATGGGTTTTATTCATTAATATTTGTTTTCATAAAATGAAAAGGACTAACCTAGATTAATGAATCACTAAGAGGGGTAGGGGTTAATCAATGATTTTATTTTCATTTAATGTTATCTTTATTTTATAATAAACATTACCTCCTATTAAATATTTATCACTTTTCTAAAAGCATAACATTTAAAAATCCAAAGAATACAACTATTTACAGGGTTTACTACTCAATAAGAGTAGCTACGTCCTTGGCATGGTTTTATAATAATCAAATTTTAAAAAATCCACTAGAAAAAAATCCTTTTATGTGGATAAAATGAGTTTGATATTCTATTATTATTCTATAGAACAATGATCAATATAACAGTGCATGTGATTATTTTACTATGAATGATGTAAAAAATGTTTGTTCAACAAGTTAATAAACTTTTACCATTTGGTTAAAAACATGTTATTGTGCTATTTTTTCAAATTTTACTTATATAAGTTTTAAAACAAAAATCTTCACCTTCTTACCCAATAGAAGGTAAGAACTTCAATTTTTTAATTTATACAAAAACTCAGTCTGATGGCTCAGTTGGATTCATCTATCAGATACTTTAGTTCAGTAAATAGATAAGAAAATATACCTTGGAAACAATTTTGAACCACTTCAAACATTCCCCCAAAAAACTATGTCCGATTTCCCATACCGATCTGATAACTATTTATTCTTATTCTTATATCTTGAAATATTAATTTGGAATACTCCATTTAGAAAGTTATTCTATCTTCCAAAACATTCAATGATCTATTTATCTATTCACATGTGAAATGTAAAAGCATTAGAAAGTACAATCTACTTCCTATTATTTATAGGTTTACCAAAGTGGTATCAGTAGGAATCTGAAAAGTTTTCCCACTCAAAAAATTTCTAAAATCATGAATTTCATTTCCATTTAAAATTCATATTTGATACTTTCATCACTTCTAAACTCTTATCAATTCTTCTCAAAAGTTATTTAATCTTCTAAAAAATCCATCCATCTTCTAAATTTTTATCACTTATTCAGTGTGATATCATTCGATGTTTCGATACAGTCTTTATTACAATATAAACATATGGTCACTTTTATTTTCTTGACCCATTTTAAAAAAATATCAGAACTAAAGACTTTTCATTACAATTTTTCATACCACCTATAAAACATACTCATTTAAATGCTTCATACCGACTAAGATGCATGATAATATTCTACCATAAACATCATTGTAACTTATTTAGGTCGCAACACCCCATATAGAATACTTCATTGAACTTTTTAAAAACATGTTACCTTTTCATCAATTATTAAAATCTTACAAAGACTATGTTTGATGAAGTATAGATTTTTATGATTTATTGGTGTTAGACCGTGTCTGATGAATTAGTCTCTTCTTCACTAGGATGGAATAGTGTCATGTCTAGTTCAACGACACTTGAAACACTTGGAAAAAAATATTAGGGTTATTTTTCTATCACCCAAAATTAATAAAACCAATATTTATTTTGTTTTATAAAAATGGTTGACTATATTGTTTATATTCATCAGGATAACTGGTCCCAACAATTCCAACAACTCTATTATTCCTACAATAACTCTTTGATATCTACACTATGTTTGATGGATTGGTGTTAGGATAATCTAATGAATTGTGGGAACACCAAGTTCAATGGACAAGTTTTAGTAGAAAATTATTTTCTTATATACATTACAGATGATGAATGATCCTGTGAAATGTTTATTTTGGTGAATCAGGAAATCCAATGGATTAGAAAATCTGATGGATTAGTTAATAACTACTTCAATAAAACGTTGACTTCATCAATTTCAAGTTAACTAGACTTTATTACTATTCAAACTTCTTATTATATCATGGCTTATTCATAACTTTGAGAAAATTAGGATCATAATAGAATAATTTTACTTACATTGGAAAGTCCCATGAATTCCCATCCTTCTATATTTTTCTTTCTTTCAGACCTCAATCTTATTGGCACTACTTAACATGACTTGGACACCTTTTATCCCATTATTTAAAAAATATTTGATCAAAAGTTTTGGGTAAATCATGACATTGAAAACATAAAAATCAAAAAATAATATTATAATTAAGTATTTATACATTCATACTCTGATACATTTCCTCATACCGATTGAAACATTAATTTTAGACCCATTGTGAATCCAGAAAACAACTTTAAATAGAAATATTCTTTATAAATAGATATAATTTCTGAATAATTTTTCATTTGATATTCGAATTCCAGAACCACTTCATCTGACCAACAAAACATAAAAATTAAGGTGATTTTTTATTGGAAATAAAATAAAAAACAATCATCACAAACTTCTTCCAGCATCCCAAAAATTCTTTCAACCAACTTAGTCCCAATAATCCCCCCTTTGGATTTTTTTGTCAAACATGGTTCATTAACCACTAAAATTTTTAACCTAAATAAATGGATCATTTATCAATAATTATAGTACTATGTGAGCTAAATAATTGCATGGAACACAAATCCTAGATAAAAAATAACTATCCAAAAGTAGTAACCTAGAAAAATTCTTTAATTTTCAAAACATCTTTTTCTATAACCTATAAAAACTTTATTAACTTTACTATAAAGACAAGTTTATTACACACTTGGATGAAATATTAGATTAATTAACACAATTACATTCAAAGTTTATATATTACCCGCAACTCACCCTATAAACATGCTTCCTTAAAAGGTTTAACACATGTCAATGGATAGATTTATAAAACATCATTTTTATCCCAATTTAACAACACTACAGATAGAAAATATGAGGGAGGGGATAGAAACACATACCTAAAACTTGGAGAGAAATATATTGGATTCCCATGTTTATCCTCAGTTTAAAAAATGCTTCTCTTGGTGATGGTTATGTAAATATGTCAGCGACTTATTCCAATGTAGAAACATGCTCCATGTTGAGTTCATTATTCTCCACATTATCTTTGATGAAATGATATTTAATATCAATATGTTTTGAATGATAATGTTAGACCATATTTATTTTAAGGTTTATAAAACCCTATTTAACACAACCTAAGATCAAAGGTAACCTCACTTCAACAAGTATTTCTTCCAACTGAGTCTTTATACACATAAGTTGTGTGACAACTTGATTGGTGACATACTCAGCTTCAGCTGTGCTAAGAGTTACTAATTTTTTTTAATACTCTATCTTAAAAAAATTTCCCTAGAAAGAAACTTCATTAGATATATATCTTCTATAATCAATACTTTCTTCCCAATAAACATCTTAAAATACAAACAAATCAATTATTTCTAAGCTACCATACTTGATTCCAAAATATATTGTTCCTTTGACATATCACCGAATTATTTTCCTAGCCAATATATGTGATTCATTTGGAGTAATTTGGAATCTTTCACATAAGGTAACAATATAAAAAATGTATGGTCTTTAGGTAGTTAGATACAAAAAACATTCAACCAGCTTATAAATATGTTTAGATTCAAATTCATTACCTTCCATATCTTTAGTAAAATTGGTTCCTATTTTCATTGGAGTGGAAACTAGTTTCAAGTTTTCACTTCTAAACTTATTAAGAAGTTCCATAACATACATTTATTGAGAAAGAAACATGTAGGTTTCTTATTTTGTGAGATTTATAAACCATGAAAGTATTTCATTTCACCAAGAATGGACATTTCAAACAATTTATTCATCTCTTTAGGAAACCTTACAAAATTTCTTTCATCATTTCCAACAAATATAATATCATTAACATATATGATAACAAATATGGATATATTCTGAATTTATTTTATGTATATATTACTATCAACCCTTCATTTATTAACATTCAATTTCCTTAAGTAGGTATCCAATTTAAAGTACCACTCCTCTAGAGATTACTTTATCCCATTCAAGGATTTCTTCAACATTCAAACATAACTTTTATCCTACCCAACAATAAAACCACACTGATTTCAACATAAAATTCTACATCATGTTCCCCATTCATAATGTCTGAATTAAAATCCATATAATTTTTTTTATAACTTTATTATGTGGTAATAGAAAGAAAGACTTTAATTTTTTCTAACCATTCCATAGGAGAAAAAGTCTCATAAAAATCAATGCCTTCAATCTACGAGTAACCTTTGCAAACCAATATTGTTTTGTTTCTTATCACTTCACCATATTCATTAAACTTTTTCCAGAACACCAATGTTGTACAAATAAAGATTTTTTCATTTGGTTCAGGTATGATTTCACAAGTATCATTCTTCTAGATCTGATCCAACTCTTCATTCATAGTCTAAATCCATTCTAGATGCTAAGAATATTTATTCACATACTCTAGTTCAACTTTTGAATATAAATAATTATGTGTAACACATTTTGATTTATTCTTTTTTTGAACCTTCTAATATTTATCACCAATAATGTTTTGATATTACACCAGTTTCCTCAGCAGTTTTTGAGATGTATAAAATTATTCCTCATCACTATAAATAGAAAATTATGATTCTTCCATTTACATGTCATCATAATTTTTGGAATCCTTTTCATGTCTATTGACTATAATTTTTTCATCCTCTTATTATTACTCAACTTCATGTGTTTGTGTAGTATCTTCATCATCATTCTAAAAAACTTTCACATCAATAGAGTCAACTAATCTTCCTATTTATTTATTGAAACATCTATATCCTATTCTATCTAGAGAATAGACAATAAAGATTCCATCTTCACTTCTCTGATCATACTTTCCCAGATTTATACCTTTGTCATTTATGATGCAGGGATCCCCAAAAACTCTTAAGTGTTTCAAACATGGAGTTTTATCATAGAACATTTAATAAGGAATCACATCAAAACTTGGACTATAGTAACACTAGTTTTGAATATAATTATTCATTCTCATAGGTTTCCTCCAAAAGTAATGAGTAATACAATGCTTAAGTAACATGGTATGTACTATTTCAACCAAACTTCTATTCTTTATTTCAAAAACACCATTTTTTTGTGATGTGTATGGTGTACTAGACTCATGTAGAATTCCATGATTTTCTAGATAACTTCTAAACACTTCATTATTGTATTCACCACCATCATCAGTTTTCAACTTCTTTATAGAATACCCACATGCCTTTCTTAATTTTAAGCATCTTTAGAGAATTTGACTTTTTTTAAATACACAAAAAAAGTAATTCTAGTACAATAATGAATGAAAGAAATGAATTACTTATCTCTAAAATTTTATTGTTTTATAATTGTCCCACAAATATCAGAATAAATAAGTTCTAGGGTTTGATTTGAATGAATATAAACTTTCTTATACAGAGAGTTCATATGATTCCCTTTCTAAAAATTGTGAAACACCAATATCTTCTTCTTGACATATTAGGAATACCATATACATTTTATCAATTTTATAGGTTTCTTATATTTATATGACACATATGTCCCAAAATATTATTACAAAAATAATTTTCTTCATTAATGATTAAGTAACATGAGTTATAAACCTCCCCAACTAGAAATAAGTTTACTTTTGGGCATTTTCATTTAGTCACAACTTTTATATATTCCTCTATTTTCATAAAAACCCATCTTTTCTAAAAAAAATTTATTACCTTCATCACAAAGTTGTGAAATATTCAAGAAGTTGTGTTTCAACCCATAAAAAAAATCTTTCTTGGATTTCAACCTTTCATCCCCAAAATAGCAGATACAACAACTTTGATTCTGAGAGATTCATCATTTATAAGTGAAAAAATTACTTATTTTAAATCATTCACATTATTCAAAAATTTCAAGTATCCCATTACATGAAAATAACACCCACTATCCAAAACCCATGTCATTATACTTTTGTAGCTTTAGGAGTAGTTTCTACAATAAGATCTTTCCCTTACACTTTATATTTCTTCACATTCAGCTTATAATAAATTTTCTAAATATTTTTTTATGCTGGTAAAAAACAATATAACTTTTTAAAATATGTCCAGGGTTTTCACATCTTTCACAAATAGTTTCCAAAGGTTGGAATCTATTTTTAACTTTCAGATCATCCTTCTCAAATTTATTCTAAATATTCTTATTAGATTTCTTCCATTTAGAGGATTAACTCCCCCTAAAACTTTTCTTACTTTATATCATGGGATAACTATAATGTTGTTGGTTAAATCAATACATAATTTTCATATTTATAAATCCACCATAATACCTATAGTAATCATAGAAAGAGTACTTTCCTTTGTAACTTCCATACTGTCCGGAATTGAGAACATGTTTCTCAATAATATTCTTATCTTTAAAATCAGAAATTTGATGGGCCCCAAAATTTATGCTATCAATAGGAATATTATTATTAAATTCATATTTTTCCCCAAATTTATCAGAATAAGATATAGTAACAAATTTTGTTTCAAAATCATAATTTTTAGAAACTTCTAAATTCTCAACATTGTTGGTTTTGGTCACATACACAATTTCCCGAATTTATTATTATTAATAATAACTTAAAATATCTTTTCAACCTTGATGGTAACTTTTTTAGATCCTTCCTTGGTTCACCATTTCTAGAACTTTTACCAAATTCAGATATATAGTTCTTGAAACTTGTAACTCCCTACTCATCTTTAGAAATTGTTTTGAACAATTTTCAACTCTTATTCCTTTGATTTTAACTGTACTTTAAGATTTTCATTCAAATTATTTTCCTTCTCAAGAGAATTAGTCATAAAATATATATCTTCATGTAAATTATCTTTATCTTCAGGAAGAAAATATTGATTTTTTTCCAAAGAACTTTCCTTCTTCATCTTATTGATTTCTTTTTCAATTCATAAAATATTTCGGAGACATTATTGAAATTATCTATTTAGATGAAATTAAAACTCAATCTATTATTCTTCTAATTATTCATAACTAATTCTTAGAAATGCTTCATCATTAACCTTTTTAATGATAGTATTTTCAATAGCAATCTTAGTGAATTTTTAGCTTCATATTCACTATCTTCAGCTTTAACATATTTAGGGAAAAAATATTCTTTTATACTTGGATAACATTCTATATTTTACCCAGGAATATTATTTTCATTTATCAACCTGTTACTTACAATATATTCTTAATATTACATCATCTTCATCCCTATATTCTTTTTTTCCTTGAGTACAATTCACATCAAAGTTTTTAACTACTCTACATTCAAAGCATTTAAAGGGAAGTTTCCCTTTATACATTATTGTACCTCTTTTCAAATTTTTAGAATACAACAATAAAAATTAAGCTAGATTATTACATACCTCATTTTTAGATTCAGAATCACCACATTCATGTTCTTCAAGAAACCCATTTTCATAAAGTGACGAGTGTAATGCATTTTTATACCTTCCATCATTCTCTAGATTCTTCTTATCTATAGATGTTAGTGGAAAGTTTTCATCAAGAGGAATAATTTCATCTTTAGTTTCTTATAGAACATCATAACCAAGAGACATAAGATAAGAAAACATTCTATATTTCCAGATATGATAGTTCTTTCCATCGAAGACCAAAATCCCCTTACTTTTCACACAATCTAGATTCTAAATAACAAATTCTCTTAAAATAAACTCCAGAAAAGAGTAAATGAATGGAAACTTCACTCTGATACCAATTGATAAGGTCCAACTAGGATCAATGTATAACTGAGAGGGGTAGATGGTATATCAGAGATGTATTTTTTCCTTTTATGTTTCTTTTATAACAACCTTCACCTCCTTTTAAAGATTTATTATTTTTTTTGAAAAACACATTCACAAATACTAAAGAACAAAAGTATTTACCAGGATAACTAATCAAAAAGATTTTATACTTCCTTAGCATGGTTTGGAAATAATCCAATACCAAACAATCCACTATAAAATAATCATTTTTTATAGATACAAAATGTAGGATATTCCCTTACACTTTGTAACATCTCGATTTTTTATGAACTGTTTTTATTTTATTAGAATAAATTAAAGTTTTTATGTCTTTATTTGCATGATAAAACAAGTTAAAATTTATTTATATGTTGTAGTAAGTTAATATTTCACTTCACATAATGTCATCTCAATTTCATTACACACAACTCTGAGTTTTTACAAAACAATATTTAATTATTATAATTATTTTAAACAACAATTATAAAATAATTGTTAAAATTAGTATTATTAATAGTAATAAATAATTTTTAAATATTATTTATAATGGTTTCATATAAATAAAACATATTTATAAGGAAATATATAATTTTTAGTAAATTCTATATATTTTGAAAAATATTATTTTCTAAAAAGAACTAATTTTTATGTCCTTCTAAGAATAATAATAAAATTAATTTTTATCACATTCAGAAATTTAATTTGATAAAAAACTTCATTTTTTAATTTCGAATTTAAAAATTATCTTAGGGTAAATTATTTGGATTTTTATGAAAAACATTATTTTTGAATAAATAGTGAAAAATACTGAATTTTAATTGAAAATTGATTTTTCATCTAATTTATTTATATAGTAAAATTATATTTTAATTTGGTTTTAAAGTATAATTATATAAATTATACATAATTTAATCTAATTTAGGCCATTGAAACCAATTTCATATTGAAATTGGATATAAAAAAAATTTCAATATTTTGAACTTTTTCACTTTTAAAACCCATCATCTCATCCCATCAGCATGATTAATTTTAAATTAATTTATGAAACTTATATGATTATAATTTAAATAAATATATTCAATATTTGGAATCAATATAATTTATAATTTATAATAAGTTAAACATAATTTTTGACCAAAGTAAATAGTGAACGTAATTAAAATTAATTATAGTACTTAAGGTAAAAACAAGATTACTTAGTGGTTAAACTTATAATATAAGGTGTAAAAATGACCCTACACTTGTACAAAAACAATTATATGGCCATATTTAGATCATTTAAACTATTTTATTGAAAATGGACCATTTTTGGTGGCATATTTTTTATGGGAGACCTCTCAATAGTGTTTTCCTTTTTGTATTTATAAGATATCCACTCATCCTCTACTTTAAAAGGCACTCACACCCCTCACTTATTAACACATATCAAGCCCTTTAGATCATCCAAAAACTATCCAAATGACCTAAAAAATTATCTCACTTCATTATTGAGGCATAACTTTGGGAATAAATCCAACAAAGGAATTCCTTTGGTGCAAATGAAATGGATTTACCCAAAGAAGAGGTAACATACTTCAATAAGTAGTTTTGTTTTATTTCTTTCTCCATCCCATAAATTATTATTATTACATGATTATATAATAGAAAAAATATACTCAATATACTTACATTATTTTAATTTAATTTTATGAACTAAAATCATACACATATCCATCAAATGAGATACGTAATCATCATTCATGTGTATGGAACACTACCACCTCACAAACCGATATCATTCGTTCTTCCATTACCCCCTCTCAAGGTTGGGAATAATGATGGAATTACTATTTTTATGTGATATATATGATATTTATTATTTATTTATAATTTTTAATTATTATATAACATATAACTTCATGTTTCCATTTTGTGGGAATAAGATAACATCGTTTATGGACATGTGGACTACCTCCTCCTCCTCAATCAAATGAATTTCGTTCACTCTTTACATGGAATGTTTTTAGGATGGGTTTAATAAATATACCTGTTATATATGAAATAACAATAATAATTAAATTATAATATACATATATGTGTTTGTGTCATTTAATTTTATTTATTTCAATATGAAAAAAAGGAATCAACGTTCATGCGTACATACGACCTACCTTATCCATGAATGATGTATCTCATTTATTTTTTTATATGTTTTATATTTTTATAAATACATATATACTGAATATATATGATATTTATATAATTTTTATCAATCTATATATTATTAAATAGTTATATAATATATAGGACTAAAAATATAACAAATCAAAACACATGTGAAAAACAAAGAGGTCATTACCTAAAACGTAACTTTAACATAAAATTATTAATAAACTGACAATAAAAGGTCATAATAAAATAATATATGGTATGATATAGTTGAATTTATTTTTTAATAAATGTATAATAAACTTATATTTATTATATATGAAGTTTTCATGAGTACGATGAGAGTCAAGACAAAAGGTAAGTGGATTTATAGTCTCACTTTTTATTTTTGTGAGATTTATGCCTTATTCACAACTATTTTATTTTTTGTGGTGTACATACTAACCATGAATGTATTATATGATTATTATCCTTAAATATATTGACATTTACATATCTATTTAATGATCTCTATTTCACAGTTTAAAAGATACCAAACCAGTAAGGCAAATTTGTCTCAATTTTCCTTCTTTGAGACACATGTGTTGTTATGCACCTATATTCTTTCACACAGTGTATATAATTCCATTTGAAATGTTATATCATGAATAAAAAAATATTTTTATGATATTTTAATCTTCATGTAATGTTATTATTTCATGGGTATTTTGATTCAAAGTTATAAAATTGGTAAGTGTTTATTGCTACAATCTCATTGTTTATTAGGATTGTTTATGATTATGCTTCCATTTTTGAAATATTAGGATTCATATCTCATGAATTATCATGATATTTCTTCTCCTATTATTTTTTATGATATCATAATTTATTGGTAACATTTTCCCACTCTTCGGTACTTAATATAATTAAGAAAGTGTTTAAAAAAAATCTTACATTATTTATCTCATTGGTCAGAATTTTTTTATTTAATAACCATGTTTTAAAAACTGTTTTTAAATTATATTTAAATATGTTTTTGAGGAAAAAGGATTTTAAAAATTTAAATGATTTAAAAAGGTGTCTATAATGGGTTTCAAAGATTCGTTTATAAGTTTTCAATGTTATTTTCAAAGAAAAGTGTTTTTCAAAAGTGTTTTATGTTTTAAAAAGAATTTTTTGAAGAATAAAGAATATTTTCCTTAATAAATATTTTAAATTTTTTTAAAAAAATACTATTTTTCCATCTAATATGGGATCTTTTGATGTTACCTATGTCTTACTGGTATTATTTTCCAAAGGCACCACTCTTATTAATTTTTTGAATGGTTATGATTTTATTGACATGTTCTTTATGGAAATTTTTTCTCTTATATGTGTTATACCATGATACATACTTATGAAAACCAATTCTTTATATGAGTTATTATATAATGAAATGATTATGAAAACTATCACTTTTCCACATGTTAAGATATAATGAAATGACTATGATACCCATTATTAATTTCAGAGGTTATGATATGATGATTGTTTATGATCTTATAGAACATGTATATATGACTTCATTATGAGATGGGTGGGACCTGTATCTCCCTCAAATGAATTGGGTAAAGATTTATATCTTATGAGATAAATATGGATGTAATGGGGAGTAAACTTGGTTTAGTAAAGGAATTTTTCTGCTAATATATTTTTGGGAGTAAACCTTGACTACTAAGATAATATTGGGAGTGAACCCTATCTAAAAAGATAGTTTTGGGAGTGAACACATTCCACTAAGTTGTACTTTTAAATAATCCTTGATTACTATTGAAACCATTTTATATGCTTATTTTCCCCCATAATTCCATATATTATTCCAATGTTATGATTTCATGACTTATACTCATAATTACCTTATGATATATGTCTTATGAACTACAAAAATTTATGCCACTACTCTTTATTATAATATTTGATATGCAGGGTATGATCTTATAAATACATGATCATGTTCTAATACCCTTATTCTCAGGATTATGCTTACATATCTCCTTGTTTACCCTTTATTATGTTTTATTTTCCTAGGTTATGAAGATATGTATTATGTATGATGTTTCTAATAAGGGTTCTAGTCATGGAGAACCAAGTGGGAGATATTTTAGCTCACTTTTTGACTAGTGTTTATGTTTTGATATTTACAAAGGCACTAAACTAGTATGGTCTTTGGGTTTCTATTTGTGTAATGTATTAAGTATTACACAAAAATGATGCAATGTATATGTATGAGAAAAAGGGTCTCTATATTTGGTATCATAGGGAATTATTATTTATCCTTAAATACTAGGATGAGAAAACATTAGTGAAATCCATATTCACAGGTCTCTAAGGATAAGTCCAAGGAAGATTCAGTATATAAAAAAATGTCCTAGAATTTTAATAAATGATAGAGTGAGTTGTTTCCTAGAAATACATACCTTTATGGATACTACAAGTGTATGTGGCTCTGTAACATATGTACATGGGATTAAAAACCCCTAAAAACCATACTAATTGAGCTAAAATTGAACAATAATTGGAGCATGACAACCAGCCTTGATATACTCCTAGTTTGACACTCCCATGAGATATGATTTGGAAATTCACAAACACTTCATAAAACATCATGAAGGATTTAACTAAGATTTGGTTATGAATAAACTAGGATAAACCAAATGGTTTATAGTTTAAATAAGGTGTCATAATTTATACATCCTACAAGTGATTCAATGATTATGAGGTTTCCCACTATGTTTATTGTTTCTTACTCTATGTTTTTTGGTTTTAGTAAATGGCTAGAACCCAAAGGAACCATGTTAATGATGAGTGTAACATAAAATTAAATGATTATTCTAATAATAATCTGAATGCTATGGGATATGGAATGAAAAATATAATTGCTATAATCACCCAAAGTTCTCAAGATATAAATCATACTGGATTTACAAAGGAGAAAAGTATAGAATAACTTTTTGTTGAGTCCTTCATGAAGAAAATTACACCTTCTTTCAGTAGGTATTCTAATCCCCTAGTTGTTGAACAATTGATTGGTACCACTGAAAATATATTCTCAATTTTCTAGTTTTCTTAACCTGAGATGGTCATTCATGCTATTTATCATTTAGAAGGCGAAGCATACCAGTGATGGACTCTAATCGAGAATACGAAGAAACAAGATGAAATTAAATCCATGGACTGGTACAAGTTCATGAAATTATTTTTCAATAAGTACTTTGCATGTATTCTCCATGAAAATACGGAGAAAGAGTTTCTCAAGTTAAATAAAATGGATATTAAATATGTTGGTACCTATGAGGATAATTTTTGAGGACTTGCGAGGTAAACTTATGGTATTATCATCCATCCTTAATGTAAGGTTGATCAATTATTTTGTGGAATAAATCCAAGTCTCAAAAGGGTGTTATTAATATGATAATTTATTATCTATGAATATATTGTGAATTTTTCAATCAAGGTTTAAATAGAGGTTGTAGTTACGTATCAATCTCATGGTCTTGACAAGAAAAAGAAGATGGAGTTCAAAGGAAAATCTAAAAATCATGTATAGAAGAAGTTGAACTTTTATTTATTATCTAATTGTGGGAATAAGCATATATAAAATTTAATTAATGGGTATAGTAAATGTTTTAAGTGTGGAAGTGAAGGTTATGAGGCATTTGGTTGCTGATTTTGTTGGAATAAATTAGCTAAAAATGATAATGGAGAGAAAGCTACCCAAAATGAACCTCCATAATGAGAATGATAATTATACTAACTACTAACCAAACCCAAAGGTTAATGTTGATGATCGATGTTGTAAAACTCTTAAGCCGAGGGAAAATGGGAAATCTCATGAAATCACTATTTCTGATGAGGGGTGTGATAATGACAAGGTTAAAGGTACACTTACCATCCAGTCTAGAACTAATAATGTATTATTTTATTGTGGATCTACCCACTCTCTCATAAATAAAGAATTTTCTATGGGTATTAAGATCAACCAAAATGATTAGATGTGGACTTCCTAACTGACTAAAAATTAATTTTTTTTATTTTCCAAACACTTTTGAGGAAAAAGTGAGAAACCAACAAACACTTTTAAGAAAAAGTGATAAACCAAACATGACTTCAAAAATTTACACATTCAAACACCAAGAACCCAAACCAAAAGAAACCACAAACATTAGCTACATATTATAATAACCATACCATTCACCACATACATCATAAGGATCCTCCTCTGCAGTGGCTGATTCCCACTCAGAAGTTGGGTTGTACTGCAACAAGAGACTGGTATACTTCGATTACTCTAATGAAAGCAGTGCCAAGAATGGATGATTGATCACATGATCTTTTTTAAGAGTGAGGACAACCCCTCTTTCTCTCTTAGAATAAGACCAAGTCTTCATCAGTTTTGGCATGTAAGAATAATCCTTTCTCATCTTTCTCCCTGAATCAGTAGGAATAATTACTTCACATTTAAGAATTTTATTTTTCTTTTTTTTAACAATCACTACCAGAAAACTGGGTTTCCGCAGCGCCACCCTTTATCAGCACTTTTTTTGTAGCGCTGATAAAGGGGGCTTTATTAGTGCTTTTTCCTAGCGTGGAAAAAGTTTATATTTCAAAAAAAAATCATGAAAAATAATATATTGTTATATAAGTATATTTATATTGATATAAATATAATATATATTTTTAGATTTGTTTTAGATAAGTATAAACAGACTATTATATTTAATATATAATAAATTTAGTGAAAATGGATTTAAAATATTTTAAAAAATATTATTAATTATTAGTTTTATAATTATCATCGATTAATAATCATTTAATAACAATTCAAAGACACAAAAAATCAAAAAATTAATAAAAGATCTAAAATAAGTTGAAAATGTAACTCAAACTTCAAATGACCATAACTTTTGATTCAGGTGTCTGTTTGAGCTCTACAGCATATCAAATCAAATATTGAAATGATATCTATGTGCTAGTGATAGAAGGAAACCTTTTGCCTCATTTTTCGAGGCCCATAAGGCCTCCAAAACCGAGAGTTTAGTCAAGAATCCCTGATTTTTTTAACATTCAAACAGGTATAACTTCTGGTCAGGATTCCCTCTAGGACTGTACCACATATCATATCGAATATTGTTTCATTTTATTTGATTTGAATGGTTGTGGAGTTGAAACAGACTTCTGGATTAGAATTTATGGTCATTTTAACATTCTATGGATTTTCATATACACCTATATATGTATTTATTCGTATATATATATATATATATGTGTGTGTGTGTGTGTGTGTGTGTGTGTGTGTGTGTTTATTTGTAAGAACCCAGATCTTCTTTTTCAGGTATGCCTTCCTTTTTCTGGAGTTTTTGAGAAAAATGGACTTTCTGGAAATTTTTGAAGTACACACAGTGTACTTTCTTAGTACACGCTGTGTACTCTTTTCCTGCTCGAAGCCGTGTGTTGGCCATGTCCAGGCCACACACATGGTGTGTAGGGGTGATGTGGAGGATGATTTAAGCGGAGTACGAAAAAACCTAGTACACATCGTGTGCTCTAAAAGTACACACCATGTACTTTTTTTTTCATTAAATGGACCGGGGTCGTGTCTGATCCCCATAAACATCTTCTTCTAGGTCTGGTTCGACCGAGATACGCCGTACGACTTTGAAACTTCTCTGGATTCTCGAGCCTCCATCTGTTGGAAGATTTGACCTCCGTTGATTGTATTGGAACCACAGCGGTGAGTTATTCTTTCTTCTTGAGTTTCATTCCTTCATTCTTCCTCTTTTTCAAGTTATCATGGTTTGAGCATTTTGGATGTTTTCTTAGATCTATGACGTTCAAGGGAGAATCAGTCGCCGTGGTTCAAGTATATCGATCTCCTAGGATCGAGGTACGTGGTTTGTGCCTTACCGTTCAAAGTATTTGAGTTTTATGTGAAAATTCCACCAATACCCGTGAACAGGATATTGCGTGTTTACCTTTTTGCCCTTGTTGTTTTCCTTCCTTGATTGTACGCTTTTTTAGAGGTAAATTAATCATGCTAAGGGATATTTTGTTGTGCTTGGATGTTTTACCTATGCTTTTTCCTGTTTATGACCTTTGTTTTTCGTTTTCCTTTGGCTGTTACACCTATTTCCATGCCTTGTGACTATAGGATGGAGTGAGATCCATAACATGCTTGTTGTCCTGTAGAATGTTAGCCAAGTATCTCTATAGGTGTACTTTGGTTATCCAAGTAGCTCTATAGGTATACTTTGGCATTATAGAATTATAATGCACTGAATGGCATGGGGAACCTGGTGCTATAGAATATAAGGGATAGACCGAGTGAGCTTCCCAGAGAGCCTTTGACATTATAGACTACAAGAGGGTAGACCGAGTGAGCTTCCTCCGTGAGTCTTAGAAATTATAGGCCAAAGGGGATAGACTGAGCGAGCATCCCGGAGTTCCATAAGATATTATAGACTATAGGAGGGTAGACCTAGTGAGCTTCCTTAGAGAGTCTTACCTTGTTTTATTTCTCTTTAAGAACCTTCCCAGGCTAAAGGAGGAATTGACCGAGAGAGCTTCCTCATAGAGTCTGTATTATACCTGAGGCTATAGGAGGAATTGAACGATATAGCTTCCTTAGAGAGTCTCTAGACCTTGGGGCAAAGAGGGTTAGACCGCTTGATCTTCCTCAGAGAGTCCCTGACTACCCTAGACTATAAGTGGAATTGACCGAGTGAGCTTCCCCAGAGAGTCTTATAATTTCGTATGACCAAGACAGAGGGGTTAAGCTGAGTGCAATGCCCAGATGGTTGTAGTACTTCTTGGTTAGGACCAGAGGGGATGGATGCGGGTACTTCCCAGAGGGTTTCCTATTTTTGTTAGATAATTTGCTTCACTCCTGCTGTTGTTTGTTGATTGATTGCTGTTGTGTATCATCCTGTTTACTACCTGCTGCTTTGCTGTTGTTGTTTATTGCTTACTGTACTTTTACCTTCCATATACTCACTAAATGTTAGGCACAGATCTTCAGGTGAATACCTTCTGGGATTTAGTCTCACACCCTGTTTGGGTCATGCTTTTGGGCCCAAACAGACTATGTTGTTGCAGGTACTGCAAGGGAAAGTGCCCTTCGACTTCTGGTACTTGATTGCTTGGAGCAGGAGAGAAAGGGACCAAGATTTGGCTTGTGATGCTGAGGAGCTGTTTTTCTTTTCTTTTGCACTTGTTTTGGTACTGTGGTGTTTTCCAGCATTGTGACTTGTTTGGCTGTTTTCCTAGATATGTATCTTGCATCATTTTATACATACATATGTGCTCCATTTTGTCAATTCAGTCTTCTGCTTTTTATTGTTGATTAGTTATTTACTGCTTCCACTATTGTACGTTATTCTTTTCCGCTATGTACTCTACCAATGAGGGAATATTTTCCCCACTATCACACCCAAGGCCCTCGCTTCTAATCAGCAGCCTCTGGTGTTTGGGGAAATGCGCTTGAGGCCATGTGACCAACCGGGTACGGGGCGCCTCTGGGTGGCTTCTGGAACCGGGATGTTACAAAGTGGTATCAGAGGGGTTATTTTCTCTTGACATACTGTTTGGAGCCTTTATCCAGGGATATGATGAATTCAGTACTTGGTAATGAGCTGTGCTCGGGAGTAGCTAACCCATGTACAGGGAAAAGCCATACTACCTAGTTACGAAAATTTTCTGGTTTTGATATTTTACGGTTGATATGATTTCACCTAGAGTGATTCACATGACTTGAATTGTTATTATTATTTGGATATTGCAGTTCTATTTCTGTCGCAACCCGATGAGACGAGGGTATTCCATCTCATGCATCATATAGGAACTTGTAGAAATCACATGCCATGCATTCTTGCCATGCCATCTAGGGTACATTAGCGATTTCATGTTGTTGTGATAGACTTGGTGTATATTATGCATTCTGTTGTGATAGATGCTTGATAGAATACCTGCTGTTATGTTAGAGGATTGTTTGTATTGTTCCTTGCTTAAATGAACGCCAAAATTTGGTTCTTGAGGTGTTATGGGCCCTCTTGAATTAGAAATTGGTGGACTATTGACCTGTTTTCCCTTTTATATGACTGTAGGGATGCCAACCTTTGATTCATGGGGAGTATGGTTCCTTGCGGGTCGGAATTTGGCACCTTCTTGCTTTGTTTTCTGTGTTTTCTGGGCTTCTGTGCAGTTTCTGAGCTACTGCTCGGAAAAACCCAGAATACATGGCATCTAATTTCTGGATACACGCTGTGTAGTTTTCAGGCCGTGTCACTGACCATGTGAGCAGAGACATAGTGTCATGAAAATTACTTTAGGAACACGCCGTTTACAGTAGGTGCACACTGTGTAGTTTAGAGCCGTGTACCCAACCATGTCACTAACAACACGGGCCGGGTAAGCTCGAGTAGAACTCTCTGCATTGGTAAAGAACACGCCATGTAGTTTCGTCCTAGGTACCCAACCATGTCACGGACAACATGGGACAGTGTCATCTTCTCCTATACACGCCGTGTATTTTCAGAACACGCCGTGTAAGGGCAGCCATGTAGACGGCCGTGTAACTAACAACACGGGCCACCGAGACCTTGTCTAGTACACGCCGTGTCCCTAGGGAACACGCCGTGTAGTCTGGGGTTAGTTTGGACCATGTGGGTTAGCTGTGTAAGGAGACTCGGGCTGGGGTTTAGAGTTCAAGTACACGCCGTGTAGTTTGGGGTGTTACACGACCAATAGGGGTAGGAGTACACACCCATGTTAATGGTTTTAACAGACATTCCGTGTAGTTTTAATACACGCTGTGTGGTCATGTTTTGTAAAACTTGATGTTCTTCCCACTATTTCCATTTTTTACTCCTGTGTTTTCAGTCTTTGTTAATCCTGATCTAAGGTGTGCTTTTTATATTTTCAGAGCTATGCCTCTGAGACGTCCTCCAGTCGTACGTCAGTTGTCAGACAGTGATCAGACACCGGATATGGCCAATCAGGGACCTCCTGTTGATCTTCCTGTTGATCCTCCTACTGTGCCAGCCTTGGCACCAGCAGTCATACTTGTCAAAGGCTCCGATGCACAATTCAGGGAGGGCTTCCTAAGGATGATGCCGACTTTTCAGGGAGCACTGCCTCCTGCCCCGTCGATTGTTGAGTTGACGTGGGTTTTCCAGCAGCAACATCCTCCTACATTCTTAGGGGATGGAGGACCCCAGGCTGCAGAGTCATGGTTCGAGGCCACCCTAACTCTCTTCGAGCATATGGAGATACCCCCAGAAAGGAGGGTAAAGCTGGACACCTATAAGCTCTGGGACACCGCGAAGAGGTGGTGGGAGGTGATCTCATAGTCAGCGCGCCAACTGGGTATGTCATGGGATGAGTTTCGACACACCTTCTATGACTACTTCTATCCGGAGATCCTGAGGTCCGATCGAGCCCAGGATGTTATGATCCTGCAGCAGGGTACTCTTTCTGTCATGGAGTACTCGTCCCGTTTTACTGATCTGCAGTGTTTCACATCGATCCCAGAAGGTGATGAGTTGTTCCTCGCTAGGAAGTTTGAGGATGGTCTCAGGAAGGAGATCCGATCCTAGGTGAATATCTTCCACTTGACTTATATATCTTCCATTGTCAACTAGGCGCTGATTACTGAGCACAATCTGAGGGATTCTGAAGCAGTGAACTAGGGCGGTTCGACATCCAGAGCTAGTGTTCCTCCTACGGACGGTAGGAAACATCACAGAGAGTCTTCTCGAGGAGATCAGGGCTTGCAAGATGCATCTTCTGGCAGCCAGGTTGTATGCTACCAGTGCGGTAGGAGTGGGCATACTAGGCCTCAGTGCCAGAGAGATCTGATGGAGTGCAGATCTTGTCGCAAGATGGGCCATCTTCAACGTTTTTGTCAGATCTTCTCACCTTCAGCTTGTGGTAGGGGTTCCTCTATGACCCCACATTCTAGAGATGCTTCGCCAGTTTCCCACCAGTTTTGGAACTGGAGTTCTTTCGGCCATTCAGGCCAAGGTGGAGGTGGCGGCCTTGACGATCAGTCACCAGGTCATCAGCAATAGCAGAGTGGATCAACTTAGAGCGGTCAGCCAGGGGCGCAGGGCCGCGGTGCAGGCCAATCTTTCACTGTGGAGCAGACCTATCAGGAGCAGGATCCCGAACCTTCTACAGTTATAGGTATTTTCTTATTATCCTAAATTTTATCTTCAGCTCTGTTCGATACTGGTGCTTCCCATAACTTTATCTCTTTTGCGGTCGTGGAGAGACTTGGGCTTTGTATCTTTTTGTATGCCGATTTGTTGACTCTTGACACGCCGTTAGGAACAAGGACATCTAGCGTACGCCAGTGCATAGAGTGACCTCTTGAGGTTGTGGGGTGTCATTTCATATGGGACCTCTATGTCCTAGAGATGACGGGCTATGAAGTCATTCTCGGTATGGACAGGTTGGTTCCCTTCCAGGCAGTCGTCAATTACTATCGCCATAGGGTGAGTTTTGTATCACCAGAGGGTGGATCTTTCCTTCATAGAGCCGAGTGGGATGTCCAGGCGGGTAGAGTTGGACCAAATCATCATGGGATAGGGGAAGTTACAACCCAGATTGCCAGTCTTTATCTAGATGACCAGGGGACTTCACAGTTAGACTTTCCCCTAGTGGTGGATCGTTTCCGGGATGTCTTTTCAGAGGACTTTTCAGGTTTGCCTCCAGAGCGTGAGGTAGACTTCTCGATTGAGCTCATTCCAGGATCGGCACCGGAGTCCATTCATCCTTATAAGATGGATACACCTGAGTTGTAGTAGCTCAAGAAGTAGCTGGAGGAGTTTTAGGCAAAGGGTTTCATCCAACCCAGTACTTCTCCTTGGGGTTCTCCTGTTCTGTTTGTGAAGAAGGAATGGTACCCTTCGTCTTTGTGTGGATTATTGGAAGCTGAACCAGTTGACGGTCAAGAAATGATATCCCTTTACGAGGATAGATGACCTCTTTGATCTGGTTCGAGGATCCCGGGTGTTCTTGAAGATCGATTTGAGGTCTGGTTATCATCAGTTGCGCGTTAGACCATCAGATATACCTCTTACAGCCTTCAGAAGCAGGTATAGTCTATATGAGTATACGGTCATGCCATTCGGTCTCAGGAACGCACCTGTAGTTTTCATGGCACTGATGAACTGAGTGTTCCATCCGTACTTGGAATCCTTCATCATGGTCTTCGTGGACGATATCTTGGTGTACTCTCACACTCGACACGACCATGCCACACATCTTGAGATCATTCTGAGTACACTGAGAGAGCATCGACTGTATTCTAAAATCTCTAAGTGATACTTTTGGATAGATTAGATTCACTTCTTGGGTCACGTCATCTCAGAGGATGGAGTATCTGTGGACCCAAAGAAAGTGAGAGATGTAGTTTCTTGGGAGCATCCAAAGAACGTCTTTGAGGTACAAAGTTTCCTAGGGATGGAAGGATACTACAAATGATTTATTCAGGACTTCTCGTGCCTAGAAGTACCATTTATAGGTCTGACCAAGAAAGGGGCGGAGTTTTTTATGGTCAGATTCTTGTGAGTCATCCTTTCAAGAGCTGAAGGGGAGGTTGATGTCAGCACCGATACTAGTCTTTCCAGAGCCGGGCAAGGGATACACTATTTACTGTGATGCTTCAGGTATCAGGCTGTGAGTTGTGCTTATGCAGGGAGATGGAGTCATTGTGTATGGGTCTCGGTAGTTGAGGCCACATGAGAGGAATTACCCTACGCACGATCTGGAGTTGGCAGCTCTTGTTCATGCCTTACGCTGTTGGAGAAATTACCTTCTGGGAGAGCACTTTGGGGTTTTCATAGACCACAAGAGTCTCAAGTATATCTTCACTCAGCATGATCTAAATCTGAGACAACATATGTGAGTCGAGTATATTCATTCCTTTGAATTCGATCTCGCCTATACGCCAGGAAAGGGAAATGCAGTGGAAGATGCGTTGAGCAAAAGAACTCAGATTCAGGAAGTTCAGGAGGCCAGCAGTGAGTGGCGGCTTATGGCTCTGTTCTCTAAGATGCACTTGGAAGTGCACGACAGATAGGGAAGACTGTCCTATCTTCTGTACGTGTTAACTCTACACTTATTGATCATGTATAGATGAGGAAGCTATTAGATTCGGAGGCCTTAGTCATGTGGGAGAGTGTGTCAGGAGGGGACCCTCTTCCTGGATGGACAGTGGGAGAGCACGAGATCTTGCCTTTCCAGGGACGCGTATGGGTGCCAGAAAATATACGCGAGGAGCTGATGCAGGATTTTCATTCCTCAGTTTGGGTAGTTCATCTTGGCGTCACCAAGATGTATCGTGATCTAAACCACCAGTACTGGTGGCCAGGTATAAAGAAGGATGTTGCTGGTTTTGTCATGAGATGTTCTACTTGTTAGCAGGTGAAAGAAGAGCATTAGCGACCAGCAGGTCTTTTACATCAGTTACCCATTCCCGAGTGGAAGTGGAACGATGTCGCAGTGGACTTCGTGACCGGGTTGCCGAGGTTTCCTCAGGGGAACGATGCTGTTTGGGTTGTGATCGATAGTCTTACGAAGGTTTCTCACTTCTTGCGATCATGGAGACCTTTAGTGTTGATGATCAGGGGAGGTTGTACATCCGAGAGATTGTACATCTACATGGAGTTCCACACTCCATTTTTTCAGACATGGATACACGCTTTACTTCTCAATTCTGGCAGGGACTTCAAAAGGATTTGGGTACATGGATACTTTTGAGTACATCATACCATCCCCAGACAGATGGCCAGTCCGAGCGTACGATCCAGGTTCTTGAGGATATGCTCCGAGATTTCATTCTAGACTTCGGCGGTTCTTGGGAGAAGCATATTCCTTTTTTGGAGTTCGCCTACAACAATAGTTTTCAGGCGACCATTCAGATGGCACCTTACGAGGCTTTGTACGGTAGGCCATGCCGATCACCCTTATGCTGGCAGGAGGCAGGAGAGGCAGCTCTGCTGGGACCTCGTCTTGTTCAGGAGACCTCAGAGCAGATAGAGTTGATTCAGAAGATGATGGCTACAACACAGTCTCGATAGAAGTCTTATGCTGATCAGCGGAGGCGACCTCTGGAGTTTGAGGTCAGAGATCAGGTTTTCCTGCGTGTCGCACCGAGGTTGGGACACAAGAGGATTCAGAGACAGGGTAAAATTTCACCGCGGTACATCGGGCCATTTGAGATTTTGGAGATAGTTGGGCCGGTTGCCTATTGGTTGCAGTTACCTCAGAGGTACCGGGCCATGCATGACGTCTTCCATATCTCTCAGCTCCGACGTTAATTTCCAGACTCATCTCATGTCTTTCAGCCCGAGGAGGTTGAGCTCGAAGCAGATGCATCGTTTGAGGAGCACCCCATCCAGATTGTCGATCGCAGTACGAAGGTTCTCCATGGGTGGTCTGTTCCTTTAGTGCAGGTGCTTTGGCAGCATGGGTGAGTACAGGACGAGACCTGGGAGAGGGAGGCCGATGTACGATCGCAGTGGCCAGAGCTGTTCGGGGTTTCTTCTTCTACGCCTCACTAGGGAAATTCAGGGATGAATTTATTTAAGTGGGGAAGTTTATAAGAACCCATATCTTTGTTTTCAGGTATGCCTTCCTTTTTCTGGAGTTTTTGAGAAAAATGGAGTTTCTGGAAATTTTTGAAGTACACGCCGTGTGCTTTATGAGTACACGCCGTGTAATCTTTTCCCGCTCAAAGCCGTGTGCTGGCCATGTCTGGGCCACACACACGGTATGTAGAGGTGATATAGAGGACGATTTAAGTTGAGTACGGAAAAAACCTAGTACATGCCATTTAATCTAAAAGTACACGCTGTGTACTTTATTGTTTTTTCATTAAATGGACCGGGGTCACGTCTGATCCCCATAAACGTCTTCTTCTAGGTCTGGTTCGACCAAGAGATGCCATACGGTCATGAAACTTCTACGGATTCCCGAGCCTTAATCTATTGGCCAATTCGACCACCATCAAATTCGTTGGAACCGTAGCAGTGAGTTCTTCTTTCTTATTGAGTTTCATTCCTTGATTCTTCCTCTTTCTCAAGTTATCATGGTTTGAGCATTTTGGATGTTTTCTCAGATCTATGACGTTCAAGGGAGAATCAGTCATCTTGGTTCATGTATATCAATTTCCTAGGATTGAGGTAGGTGGTTTGTGCCTTTCCGTTCAAAGTCTTTGAGTTTTATGTGCAAATTCCACTAATACCCATGAACGAGATATTGCATGTTTACCTTTTTTCCCTTGTTGTTTTCCTGCCTTTCTTGTGTGCTTGTGTAGAGGTAAATTAATCATGCTTGAGGATATTTTGATGTTCGTGGATGTTTTTCGCATGCTTTGTCCTGTTTACGACCTTTGGGTTTCATTTTCCTTTGGCTGTTACACCTATTTCCATGCCCTGTGACTATAGGATGGAGTAAAATCCATAACATGCTTGTTGTCCTGTAGAATGTTATCCAAGTAGCTCTATAGGTGTACTTTGGTTATCCAAGTAGCTCTATAGGTGTACTTTGTCCTTATAGCATTATCATGCACTGACTGGCACGGGGCTGTGAGAACCTGGTGCTATAGACTATAAGGGATAGACCGAGTGAGCTTCCCAGAGAGTCTTTGACATTATAGATTATAGGAGGGTAGACCGAGTGGGCTTCCTCAGTGAGTATTAGACATTATAGGCCACAGGGGATAGACCGAGCGAGCTTCCCAGAGTTCCTTCAGATATTATAGACTACAAGAGGGTAGACCGAGTGAGCTTCCTCAGAGAGTCTTACCTTGTTTGATTTATCTTTAAGAACCTTCCCATGCTAGAGGAGGAATTGACCGAGAGAGCTTCCTCAGAGAGTCTGTAGTATACCTGAGGCTATAGGAGGAATTGACCGAGATAACTTCCTCAGAGAGTCTCTAGACCTTGGGCATAGAAGGGTTAGACCGCATGATCTTCCACAGAGAGTCCCTGACTACCCTATACCATAAGGGGAATTGACCGAGTGAGCTTCCCCAGAGAGTCTTATAATTTCATATGACCAAGCCAGAGGGGTTAGGCTGAGTGCACTGCCTAGAGGGTTGTGGTACTTCTTGGTTAGGACCATAGGGGATGGCTGTGGGTACTTCCCAGAGGGTTTCCTATTTGTGTTATCTAATTTTCTTCACTGCTGCTGTTGTTTGTGGGTTGATTGCTATTGTGTATCATCCTATTTGCTGCCTGCTTCTTTGCTACTGTTGTTTACTACTTACTGTACTTTTACCTGTCATATACTCACTGACTGTTAGGCATAGATCTTCAGGTGAATGCATACTGGGATTTAGTCTCACACCCTATTTGGGTCATGCTTTTGGGCCCAAACAGACTATGTTGTTGCAGGTACTGACAAGGGAAAGCGCCCTTCGACTTTTGGTACTTGATTGCTTAGAGCCGGAGAGCATGGGACCAAGCTTTGGCTTGTGATGCTGAGGAGCTATTTTTCTTTTCTTTTGTACTTGTTTTGGTACTGTGGTGTCTTCCAGCATTGTGACTTGTTTGTCTGTTTTCCTAGATATGTATCTTGCATCATTTTATACATACATATGTGCTCTAGTTTGTCGATTCAGTCTTCCGCTGTTTGTTATTGATTGTTTATTTACTACTTCCGCTATTGCATGTTATGCTTTTCTGCTATGTACTCTGCCAATGAGGGCATAATTTCCCCACTATCACACCCAAGGCCCTTGCTTCTAGTCAGAAGCCTCTCGCATTTGTGGAAATGCGCTTGAGGCCATGTGACAACCGGGTACGGGGCGCCTCTGGGTGGATTCCGGAACCGGGATGTTACAGTGTTGTATATATGTATATATGTATGTATTTATTTATTTATAAACACACATAAAAAAACATATTTTATAAATGTATTTGAAACTAATCTTATAAATATATATTAATATACAAATAAATATATGGATAAAAATTTATAACTAAAAAAAAATATATAAATAAATATAAATATAAATTAATATACAAATAAATATATATATACTAATATATGAATACATATATATGTATTAATATAACTAAATATATTTATATTAATATGAATCTATAATAATATACGAATAAATATAACTATTAATATATATATATATATTAATATATGAATAAATATATATGTGTTAATATAACTAAATATATTTATATTAATACGAATCTATATAAATATACGAGTAAATATAACTATATATATATATATAAATATAAATATATACTTATATACGAATATATATATATATATATTAATATATGAATAAATATATATGTATTAATAAAAGTAAATATATTTATCTTAATATGAATCTATATTAATATACAAATAAATATAAATATAAATATATAAATAATTAGATATATAATTAAATAGAGAACAAAATGAAATGGCTTAGTGGTAAAGGTGCAGGCACGCAAGGGGGGAGGTTGCAGGTTCAAGTTCAGGTGGAAGCAGGGAGGTGCACGTGGGCATGTGGGGGATGCACGAGTAAGGAAAGCAGGTAGGAGAGTGGGAGGGGGTCTGCCTAGCACTGATAAAGGGAGAAGGGGTCAAGTGATATTAAAATCTCCCCCCACATTATATATTCTTTTTTATTTTTTTTTTGACTTTTATCAGTGCTTTTTAAAAGCGCTGATAAAAGAGGTCTTTTATCAATGATTTTTTTAGCACTGATAAATGGGGCCTTTATTAGCACTTTTCTAAGTGCTAATAAAAGGGACCCCCCTTTATCTTCACCTCGATTAAAATCATTTTTTAGTGCTGTTAATGCTCTTTTCTAGCACTGATAAAGGCCATATTTGTAGTAGTGAACATCACTATATGAAGGTCTGGAAATACCACTAACATTTTCTTTATCATTTCAAAATGCATCTCCCCCTTTTTCAATTGTATGAATAGAACTGTTACCCTTGATTCCATCTTTAATTCAAATTAACTGTGTGTGCATATTAGTATCTATCAGAAGAAGACACCACACCACATTTTCATGGCCGTCACAGGAATCCTTTCCCTTAGCAACATCCTCAACCATTGACGAATGGTTGTTGGACATATCCTACATGCTAACATCTTTAAGATTTTGATTTTTACCTGACCATGTTTCCATCGATTTTGGATATTGGGAGTAGTCCTTGCATCCCCTCCCTTTATTACTCTTCGATATCTTACCCTCCTCGTGAACCTTAGTAGCTTCAAAATCCTCCTATGACTCCACAACTTCTGAAGTGACTCCATCAGGATAGTAGGCCGGCTCTTGTGTAAACACCTCAGTTCCCAAGTATACAAAAGAGTTTTGAGTTTGTAAACCATGAAAAACAGATACCTACCCTGCTAATTGCTATTTGGTGACCCCTGAAGTAGAGGCACTATGCTTTATTGTAATCTCAAGATCATTCACCAATCCCTCTATTCAAAGAACAATTTCCTTTCCATGTGAATCCCCAACTTCAACTTGAGTTTCCTTAACCTGTGCGGTTATTGTTTTACCATTATCCCAGCTCCTCCAATCCCCCTTGATCTGATCTGAGACTCCCAACATTGAGTGTTGAACACCCTTCCTTTCCAAAGGCTAGAACTGCATCGTGCCAGCTTCTTCCTTCCTTGCCAGCTCTAAATTATTCCCCTAGTGACCACACCATATTCATGTGTCTCTTGCATGACCCAGCCACCGAAAAGAAGATTAGAAATCCACCCACTAATCATAGACAATTGGTTGTTTACACCGGATCTACTCACCGAATTCTATCCACACATATTCAACTGGTTCTCTTGACACATAGAACCCCACACATATTCATGGATTTATTGGATGAAAAACATTAGGGGTACGTAAATCAACACAGAGAAATTGACCCACCACATTCCCTAACATGAGCACAAAAGAAGGATTCTAAAATGGAAGAGGCATATGAGGAAGAATTACCCAAATTGGAACCGTAGGAGAGTCAAGATTTAGATAGAAATCATATCTCTACCAAGACAGATGGAAACCACAATCACCACACTTAATGGGATCACATGACAGAGCACAAACAAGGTCCTACATCGAAGAACATCACACCATCAAGTTTTTCTTATCTAACAGACCAACAAATTCCCAATCTTGAAGCCCCCAAAAATCAAATAAGAACCTATCAAAGTCGTCCACTGATGGTATTTTTCTTCTAAACCTTGCAACCAGAGTAAGATTATAGAAGCTCTCCACCTCTGTAAACTCCAAAGCCGATAATGGAATCACTAGTGTTCCATATCAAAAACCAGGGATCTCCACCTTAGGTTTGATGTCATCTTAGGCATATATTAGATTTTTATGCATAAATCACACATAAATTGTCAAGGAAGGGAAGTTAAATTTGTTATTTTAAACAAACATATGATTTTCTATCAATGTGAAGATATATATGAACTTACTATGGATATTAAATCCATTTTATAGGTCTTAATTCACATTTATATGGTCTTTTTATCTCAAATTTTTGGGGAGAAAATCAACATCAATAATATGCATATTTTTTGATAATTTTTGGATGTATTTTTAGAAGAGTTTCTGAGACTTCCACCAAAATGTGTAGTTGAGTTATCAATATAACTCTTTCCCAGTTAAACAAATATTTCAAATAATATCTATAGAATGGTTCTGACTGAGTTACAATAATTGAAGAAGCAACTCCAAGAAAGCCTTGACAAGGGATTCATTTGGACAAGTTTGTCATCATGGGGTGCACCTATTCTTTTTGTGAAAAATAAATATGGATCAATGAAACTATGAATTTATTATAAGGAGTTGAACAAGATCATGATTAATAATAAGTATCCTCTTCTCTGTATTGATGAATTTTTTGATCAACTATGTGGAGCCCAATACTTTTCCAAGATTGAACTTTGTTTTGAATATCATCAATTGAGGGTTAAGAATGAGGATATACCCAAGATAGAATTCCATACAAGGTATGGACACTATGAATATAAATTGATTCCTTTTATTCTTACAAATTTCTCTGACATCTTTATGGATTTGATGAATAGAGTCTTTAGAGATTAACTTGACCATTTTTTTTGTAGTCTTTATAGATAATATTATTATATATTAAAAGTGAAAGGAAGATCATTAAGACCACTTGAGAATTGTACTAAAGACCCTAAGGAAGGATTAAATATATGAAAAATTTAGAAATCATGAATTTTGGATGCAAAATATTTCATATTTTGGTCACATAATCTCAAGATAGGCTATAATAGTAGATCCATCAAAGAAATAGGCTATTTAATGCTTTCCCAGAATGACCACAATGGCTGAGATCCATAGTTTTCTTAGGTTAGCTAGATATTATCGACAGATTATAAATAATTTCTCAAGAATACCCAATCCTCTGACTAAGTCAACTCAAAAGGGTTCCAAGTTCCTCTGGATAGACAAATATGAAGAAAAGTTCAAATAACTAAAGAAGAGGTTAGTCAGTTCACATGTTCTTACATTACCCTATTGTATAGAAGGATTTGTAATCTACAGTGATGCATCCTAGAAAGGGTTGGGATGTGTTCTTAAGTAAAATAACATGGTTATATCTATGAATTATGAAAATTTAAGATTCATGAGAAAAATTACCCAACTAATGATTTTGATTTAGCTATTGTAATTTTTACATTAAATATATAAAGAAATTATATTTACAGAAAAAGTATGATATATATACCTGTCATGACCCATCCTAGAGGGGCCAGTGCTGTGACAACTCAAATCCCACCTATGATAGGCTAGGGGCTGGTGACTAGCACTGAGTAGGCATATCCCACAAACAGGAGTCATTTTCATAAGTACCTATACACATGCACACATCTCCAAGACCAAAATTCTGAAATGTAAAAATACTAAGTAAACAATTCATTCATACACTAAGATAACCACCATAGATTATGAAAGTAGGAAAAATAGAAAGTAAACAAGACTTGAATATAATCCCACAAAAAGAAACGATTTCCAATGTGAATGCACAAGTTTGTGAAACTCATCCACATAAAACCCAACTTGAAGGGTAGGTGTAGGACAACAGTCTAAAGACATAGGAGTAAACCTTGCCTATCTAATCAATCAAAGCACCACCTAGGCCTGGTCCACCCAGGACTCCGTTAAAGCATCAATTTTCTACATAAGACACGACATGTGTGAGAAAATATCGTGTAGGGGTGAGTAAAATAATACTTAGTAGGACACCCTAAAACCCCAAAGGTAATACCAGTAAGAAATAAACGAAGTATACTACAAAAAACACATGAAGTAAACCAAAATGGAAACTCATGAAGTGCACCACAAAGGAAACACATGAAGTACATTAAATACGGCCAGTACACATAGGTATAAGTCTAAATCACAAAGAGAATAATTTCAAGTTATAGTCCATAAATCTCTCAATATCTATGAAACTAGAAGTGTCAATGGTGCATGGAGTGTAAATGATGCACAAATAATTAATGAAACACAAATAATCAATGAAGCATGAAATGTCGATGGGACACACAACGTCGATGGAGAACGGAGCGTCGATGGTGTACGAAGTGTCGATGGCGCATAGAGAATTGATGGCACACAGAGTGCCGATGACGCACGGAGCACTGATGATACATTGATCAGTGATGGAACACTAAGAATAGATAGTTCAAAGAGCATTGATGGTGCAAAAAGTTTCAATGAGTCATTCAATCCTCAAGTCAGGTAGTCACTAAGATCACATAGTCACATCCAGCTGTAGGATTCTGCTCATAGCGTGCCTGCTCTGGGAAAACCTACTCCTCAAGACATTAGTTCATAAAACAAATTTCACAAAACTTAACTTAGAGTATCTCAAAAATATAATATATTCTCAAGGGTCCCAACACCACAAATGGATTGTCAAACAGACATATAGTTTGAAAGTTAAAGTTGTTTTTTCTGAGAAGGTCCAACCCAACCTAGTCCAACCGACCCGACCTGACCTAGTTTGACCGACCCGACCTGGCTCAGACCAAACTAGATTGAACCACTAGGATAATACCATTTTCCTACTAGGATTTTGGTTATATTCCATTGGGATGTTGGAACAACCCAACTCATCAGGTCTGACCCACCGCATGTGGGCACGTTGGTGTGCGCTGGATGCGGCCTACCTCAGCAGTGTCCCCTGCTAGTCCAAGTGGTCCACCCTAACTGTTTGGCTTCCATGTCCACTGTATTTCACCCCATTGGCCCAATTCTAGACATGTTACGTGGCTGACACCGCCACGACCTCCTACTATAGCCCATGGTATCCGCCTGTAGCCTCCATCGCCTGTGGCCTCCCCGTAATGCGGTCCCACTGCCACTGCAAACCACCTTGTCAGTGGCCGGTTCTGACGTGCTCCACCTGGACCGACCTTCCTTTCTAGTCTGGTGTTTCCATTGCCTTTGGTCACCCCACCATCAGCCTTGAACTTCCGCACTCTATCTGAATAGGCCGAAGATGCTAGTTCTGGCTACTACTGCCTTGCACCACTACTACATTACACCACTGCCACCTTTCCCCATCATCACCCCTCCATGGTGCCATCACAGAATCAGTTTTCTATTCATATTTTTCACATAGGGTTTAAAAGGAATAGGGAGAAGGATATGAACACACAGATAACAAATGAAGAATGAGAGAGGTTGAGGGGAGAGAGATGGAACAAAGAACACCTGAAGAATAGATCTTTACCTTGTTCGTGTTGGCCTTGATCGGTTCATGGTAGAAGGATTAATAAAGAAAAAGAACATATAATAATAAAGATATATCTCCCTTTTTAAACCTCGAAACAATTTATCTTTATCAAAATAATGGACGAACCACAGATCAAACTATTCATGGGTTGGTCCATATTTCTTCTTTGAATCTACAAATGGGGAAAAAATTCATGAAGATATTAAATTCCCTATTAGGAGTTTAGATCAATCATTGATGAAGGGAGAAGCTGCGTCATCTATCTTCAATCTGCCTCTCTTTGATACACGTTTTGACTCAAAATTTTTCATCACTGATCTGCGATCCACCAGTGTTCATTGGAGATAGCTTCTCCTTCACTTGTTAGAGGAATTATAGGGTTACGGTGATAACATTGAATTTCAGACAAAGTTTTCATTAAAAAGAAAAACTCCACTGCATTTAATAAAATATTTTTATTAAAATATTTTAATGATGGTTATGTCCCATTTCTAACTTTCACAGTTGACTCACGTCGGTCAATGTTTGACCCCGGCTAAGGTAAAATCACTACTCTGAACACAATAGTTCCCTCATATTTCCATTCCAATCACCCATTTAGATGTTATTCCTATTTAAAGAAGAAACCACCCGTACAATTTATTAAAAACTTAACATTTTTCACTGTATCATTCTAGGTACACCAAACCTTGGAATATCCATACTTCTTAGCAAATGGTCTCAAAATTTTCCCAATTAACATATAAAAACAAAACAAGAGAAAATCCGAGTCATTAAATTCTCCCCACCTTAGGGATTTATGTCCCCAAAATCCAAAATAATGGCTACTCAACAAAAAGATGGGGGTACTGAGCACAAATCTTAGCCTCCCACTCCCAAGTGATCCCCTATAGATTTATGTGCTGTCACTGGATGCACACCAGAGGAATAAACTTCCTATGAAGGAGATGCTCCTATCGATCCTTGATCTCTTTCGGATACTCCACAAAAATAACCCCATCGTCAATGTCTAGCTCACCTGGTTGATGACGTGAGATGGACCATGCATATACCTCCTCTACTATGACACATGGAAGACATTATATACCCAATGAAACTACGAGGGTAGAGTTAGACGGTATTCCACATCACTAAATCTACTAAGAATCTAAAAAGAGCTGATGTATCTCAGAGACAACTTGATGCCCCAAACAAATCTCTGAAATCCCCATAGAGGTGATACCCGGAGAAAAACACGATCTTACTCCCTAAACTCTAGAGGCCTCCATCTCTTCCCATCATACGGATCCTTCCATCTTTTTTTAGTCCTCATCCGATCCAAGATGATCTGCACCTTCTCAGTGGTATCCCGTACCAACTCTGGACTCATGAGTGATGACTCCCATAGGTCTGTCCAGTATAGTGGTGACCTGCATGGTCACCCGAACAAGGCCTCAAATGGTTCCATACCAATGGTGGAGTGATAATTGTTGTTGTACAAAAACTCCACCAGTGGTAGGTGATCATCCCAACTACGACCAATGTATAGGATGCAAGCCCGTAGCATGTCCTCAAGAAATTGGATATTCCTCTCTGCCTTACCATAATTCTGGGGATGAAATGCCATGATCAAGCACAACTTAGTCACAAAATCCTCCTATAATACCTTCCACAATTGGTATGTGAAACACACTTCATGGTCTAAGACAATCATAGATGGAACTTCGTGAAGTTGAACTAACTCATGCATATAGAGGAATCCCATGTTTTCTACCAAACTCTGTTCACAGATTGGTAGGAAGTGGGTTGACTTGGTTAGTCGGTCAATGATCACCAATATGGTATCATTACCCCTAGACAAGTGTGTTAAACCTATCATGAGTACCATTGATATACCATACTAATTACACTCTGGCACCTCAAGTGGTTGGGTCAAGACCGCTAGAACCTGGTTCTCATCCTTCACTTGCCAGAAAGTGAGGCATCAAGAAATGAACTCTGACATTACCTTATTCATCCCTGACCACCATAACTGATGTCAAAGGTCCTGATACATATTTTCCACTCTTGGATTTACCACAAAATGGGATGTGAGAAACTCCCCCATGGCATCCTCACGCAACATCACCGGTACTACTATGCACCCTCTAAATAAAACGACAAGCTCCCCACCTATCGAATATCAATCAGGGGCATGACCCAGGGACAACTGATCACATCGGGTCTTATAGTTGATATCCCCAATATATGCCTCCCTAACTCATTATAATAGTAGAGGGGTAAAAATCATTAACTAGAGGTAATATGATCCATCTCCATCCAAAAATGATATCTGTAATGCGAACAAATGCTCCTACGTCTCACTCAGTAACTGCAGGCTAGATCTCCTACTGAGAGAACCCACCACTATGTTCCTATTCCCAGGAGTATAGAAAATTTCAAAGTCATGGTTCTGGAAGAAATATTTACATCGTATCTATTTAAAGTTTATATCATTCTGAGAGACGATATACTTGAGACTCTTATGGTCAGAGTAGAGGTAAACTGCTCTCCCATCACATAGTGTCTCAATATAATCAATACGAAGACTATCACTGTTATCTCAATATCATGGGCCATGTATTTCTACTCATTCTACCTAAAATAGCACAAACCATAGGTAATAACTGGTTTCCCATGCATTAGGACACAACCAAGCTCAATCCCTGATGCATCACAAAACACCACATACTCAACACCCTCCTTTGGTAATCTCAATATGGGGGTTCTCATCAACCTCTTCCTCAACTGTTGAAAACACTTATTGCAATTATCTTTCCACACAAAAGTCTACCCCTTCCATGTCAAGGTTTCTAAGGGTGTTTCAACTCAAAAAAAGTTGGATAAAAACCTCTGATAGTACCCATCCAAACACAAGAAACTCCTCTCTTTGGTAACACTATTAGGTGGATCCTAAGAAATCATCACTTCAATATTCACTAGATCTACTTCAACTCCAGCCTCTGAAATGACATGTCCCAGAAAGTGGACCTCTTAAATCCATAAATGACACTTAAAGATCTTCCCATAAAGTTGGTTCTCTCAGAGTGTGTCCAGGACCATCCTCAAGTGTATCGCGTGCTCCTCCTCAAACTCTTAGTACACCGGGATTTCATCAATGAAGACCATGATGAACCGGTCTAAGTAAGGCTGGAAGATCCTGTTCATGAGTCCCATGAAAACTTCCAATGCATTCTTCATGCCAAACATCATCACTAAGTACTTGTATTGGCCATACTGACATCTGAAGGCTATCTTTGGTACATCCTTGTCCCATACACAAATTTGGTGATAGCTAGATCTAACGTCTATCTTTGAGAACCACCTAACTCCCTTTAACTAACCAAAGAGCTCAACAACCCTTAGTATTGGATAATTTATTCATCACGGTCACTTGGTTTAGGTTTTGGATGTCCACACATAATCTCAAGATCTCATTTTCCTTCTTGAAAAAAAACTAGGGTTTCCCAAGGTGAAAAGCTGGGTCTCATGAAGCCCTTCCTCTAAAATTCCTCCAGTTTTATGCTTAACTCACAAAGCTCTATAAGAGCCATCTGATATGTAGGTGTAGATATCACTTCCATCATAGGGTACAATTCAATATAGAAATATACCTTCCTATAGTGAGGTAATCCAAGGAAATCTTCAAGAAAGATGTCCCTATAGCCCCCCACTAAAGGAAACTAAGGACTCATCTCATCTACTATACTGAGGGTCAGGCTTGCCAATTGATGTGTAATCAGATGCACCCTCTGATGCATATGTCATTTCTACACTAAATGTGTTTCCTTTTCACCAAAAAAGGAAAAAATGGTCCCATCACTATGGACACACCACACTCCACACCTAAAACAGTCAATATGGGCATGAATTGTGGATAATCAATCCATAATAGGAATGATTTCGTAAGGCCTAAACGCTTCTACCAAGAGATCCCAACCAACAATATCACCCCTAAATAAGGAAAAACTATCAAGGTCAGAATGTGATAATCGAATCATCCCATATTTGGGTCTCTATGTGTAGGGATCGAGTCAATGGTTCCACTAGAATCTCCAAGTCTCGAACAAGGTCCATGGAGAGAAAAGAGTGAATGGAACCTGTGTCCATAAAAACAATATATAGGGTGGAAAAGACATATATTGTAAATATAATAATATTTGGAGCATCAGGGCTATAATCCTCCATCACCTGAAGCTGGCCTCGTCTCTATCCACCGGCTACCTGAGCCCATGGTGAACCACCTAGGGGTGGTGGTGGTAGTACATAAAACCTCCACCCACCACCTGCTTCTCTACCTACTACTCTTACACACCCACCACCCTGAGGACCACTCTTATCCTGCCTCATCCTCTACCTCGATGGTCCCTTGACCATCTACTAATCATCCGGCCTACGAGTTGGGAAATATCGAGCCAAATGTCCTCAACCTCCACATGAGTAAAACAACCTATCATTCATCTAACCCGCTCTACCCTAGGATCCATGCTTTGCTGATCCCATAAATTGGGGTCGTCCCATAAAGTGCTTGACCCACTTGGTTCCCTGCGTCTATTGTCAACTACCCAATACTGAAGACTCAACTACATGGTGCCTGCTGGTAGCTCCCACTGCTGGCATCTACTTCGCCAAAAATCTCTCCACTAGTAGGGTTCTCTCTAATACCACCAACATATGTAGGAATTTTAAGGGATATCATGGATACCCTTATCTTCCATCGTATCCCCTGATTGAAGGTCTATGCCCTAAAGAACGGGCCCCACACCATATCCGTGGAGTAGTAAGAAAGATCTGTAAATATCATTGAGTACTCCGCTATAGTATGAATGCCCTACTACAGATGCAGGATACCCTATATGTGCACTGAGTTTAATGTATCTAGGAAGAAATCCTCCCTAAAGAGGTTCTCAACTTCTGACTAAAAGATATTCATCTCGTCATACATCTGGATCACTAAGCTCCACCATTGCCCCGCTGATCTGTGAAGAAGGCTCACAGCTAGAAATTCCATTCGTTTAGAAGGAATCCTCATAAGGAATAAGACACAAGTAACTGCCTTCATCCAGTCCTCATCTATTTAGGGGTCTATATTATCCCTAAACCTGGGAGGTCACTTCATCTAGAACTCATTCAACACACTCATCCTACATGCATCCTCCATCTATAGCGCTGGTAGTAACTGCTGCTCTCCAGGTGGTGGTATCACTGGTACACAACCCAAGGGTGATATCTCTGGTACCGTTCCCTATACCAATGACTTATTTCATGGAATATCATCCTTGTGATCAAGTAGAATCCTAGATGGCTATTTGTGTGGAATCATCCTAAAATAGATCAAGATGCAACATAGTTAATATAGTATACCTAGTGAGTTGACTCAAGAAGGACATGAGAACATAGTTAAAATACTATATGATTCATGTAACATTTATTGTCCCTACAACTAGTGTTTTCATGTAACGAGTTGAAAAATAGAATTCATATTCCTAGTGTATGGATACATCAGCCGCCACACTAACAATGGAGTCCCTGGTTTGAAAGCCGAACTCAAAAAACATCACATTGTTGCCACAAAACCCGGAGGAATTTTTCTAAGTACCTATACACACATACACATATACAATACCAATATGATGAAATGTAAAAAAACTAAATAAACAATACATTAATACACTAAGATACCCACCACAGAGTATGAAAGTAGGAAAACTAGAAAGTAAACAGGGCCAGAATACAAGCCCACCAAAAGAAAAGTCTGCCAAAGTGAATGAACAAGTTCTTAAAAATCATCCATAGAAAATTCTACCAGAAGGTTATGTGTAAGAAAACTATCTAAATCTATAGGACAACACCTCGCCTATCTAATCACTCTAAGAACCACTTGGTTTTGGTCTATCTAGGACTCAGTCAAAGCATCAATCCTTTTCAAAAGACACGACACATGTAGGAAAAGAACGCACAAGGGTGAGTAAAACAATTCTAAATAGGAAACCCCAAAACCAAAAAGGTAATACCACTAAGAAATATATGAATTATACCACAAAAAAAAGACAAGAAGTACACCACAAAGAAAACACATGAATTAAACTAAAAAGGAAACACATGAAGTATAGTTAATACAGCCATCTCACACAAGTATAATTCTAAAGCATGAAGAGAAGGATTTCGAGTTGTAGTCCAAAGATCTCTCAATATATATGAGAATATAAGTTTCAATGATGCAAAAATCATTGATAGAAAATGGAGCATCGATGGATCATGAAGCATCTATGGCACACTGAGAATCGATGATGCAGAGAGCGTCGGTGACGCACTAAGCATCGATGGCACACGAAGTGCCTATGGCACATGGAGAGTCAATGGCACATAGAGTGTCGATGATGCATAAAGCATAAATGGTGCATGGAGAATCGATGGAATATTGAGAATAGATGGAGAACAGAGCATCAAGGGCTCATGTGTCCCCCAAGTCACATATTCACCTAGATCACATAGTCACATCTAGACATAAGATTCCACTCATTGCATGCATATTCCAGGAGAACCTACTCCTTAAACCATTAGGTCATAAAACAACTTCCAAAAAAAAAACTCAATTAGAGTATTTCAAAAATACCACCTCTTCTCTAGGGTCCCAAATCTGCAAACAAATCATTAAATGGACACATGGTTTAGAAGTTACAGATGTTTTTATGAGAAGGTCCGACTCGACCCGGTTCGACCGACCCAACTCGGTTTAGCTCGACCCGAACCAGATCAGCCCGCTAGGCTCGACCTATTAAGCTCCTTCCACTTGGTCGGCTAGACCCAGCCTACTGGGATACTAGATCCAGCCCACAAGGCCAATGGAGTGGTCCATCTCACCAGGCATGACCCGTCGTATGCGGGATGGTTGGTGTGAGTCTGACGCAGCCTGCACCGATCACATCCCCTACTGGTCTATATGGTCTGACCCAACTATGTGGCTGCCGTGTCCCCCGCATTGTGCCCCTTTGGCTGGTGGCCTCCTACCACATACCCTAGTTTCCACCCGCGGTCTCCGCAGCCATAGTCTCCCTCTAACGCAGTCCCAACTAAACTGTGTCTCATCGCTGTCGACCGCTAGATGCCCTACCAACGAACCATCCTTCCATGCTTCGCCATTCCCAACCTCCCTTTCCGGGTCGGTGTTGCCTCCACTGCCGGATGCCCCACCGGTGGCCTTTCCCGACCATGCTCCACCTGAACCAGCCAGAGCCTCCAGTTTTAGTCACCACCACCTTGCTCTGTCATTGCACATCCACGGTGCCATCATAGAATCGGTCCTCAATTCATATTGCTCTCACTGGGTTTTAATGGAACGGGGAGAAGGAGAAGAACATATAATGAACACACGAAGAAAATGAGTGGTTAAGGGGAGAGAGAAGGCACAAAGAACTCCTAAAGAATAGATCTTGGACTTGTTCATGTCGACCTTGATCCATTCATGTTAGAAGGTTTAAGAAATAACAAGAACTAATAATCACAAAGATCTATCTTACTTTTTAAACCCTACAACAATTTATCCATCCTGTAATAATGGAAGAAGTGTGAATCAACCTATTTGTGGGTCGGTCTACATTCATCATTTGAATCTATGATCGAGGAAGAAAAATCATAATGAGATTAAACTCCCTATTCAGAGTTTAGATCGATCATTGACAAAGGGAGAATATGCGTCATCATTCATCGATCTATTTCTCTTTTATCCACATTCCGATCTAAAATTTTTTCATCACTGATCATCGATCTGCTGACGTTCATTAGAGAGAGCTTATCCTTCACTTCTTAGAAGAATTACAGGGTTATTGTGATAACCCTAAATTCCTGAAAAAGCTTTCATGAAAAAGAAAAACTCCACTGCGTCTAATAGAATATTTTTATTAAAATATTTTAATGACGATTATGTCAAATTTCTAACTTTCATAGTCAACCCACGCCGGTCTATGTTATGCATCTCCTAAGGTAAAGTCGATGCTATGAATTCAATAGTGCCCTCAGATTTCCGATCCGAGCCCCCGTTTAGAGGTTATTCCCATTTACATAAGAAATCGCTCGTGCGCTTTATTAATAACTTAACATTTTTCACCATATCATTCCGAGAACACCATGCCTTAGAATCTCATGCTATATCAACACCTGGTCTAAAAATTTTCCAAATTAATTTTTAAAAAGACAACCTGAGAAAATCCGAGTCATTAGAATAAAACTCATAAAATTTTGAAGTATATATTCACATAGACGGAGTTGAACATGTGATCGAGAAGATGGTTAGAGATGATAAAGGATTATGATTGTTCAATAAATTACCAGCCTAAAAAATGATCAAGGTGACCAATAATTTGATTCAAAAGGATCATGATATCTTATCCATGATGAGGATCACAAAAGATCCATTGTTTTGGATTTGAAAATGATGGATATGAAAATCATGAAGGAAGGGGAAAAAATATTATCATGCTCAATTGAATGTTCCACCCTCTATCCAAGTAATGATTAAAGAGGCACAAATTTAAGAGTTAAAGATGAGATAGATGGTTAGAAATGTTTTTGAGTTTAACCTTGATCATGATGGAATGATAAGGTTCATGAACTGTGTATGTTTTCCTTCTATGATTGATTTGAAGAATGAGTTGTTAGAGGAAGATCATAAATCTTAATTTTCTATTCATCTTGGAAGTTAAAATATGCATAGATATTTTAAATAATACTATTGGTGGGATGGAAGGTAAAGATATATCATATATTTTTTATCTAGGTTCTTGGTATGTCATCAAGTTAAGGCCAAATGAAAAAAGTATAAGGGAATGTTTCATCCATTAACCATTCCAGAATGTAAATGGGAGAACATAAATATAGATTTTGTTGTTTACTCTCCAAAACATATAAAGGGAATAATTCTATATGGGAGGTAGTCGATTCCCTTACTAATTCGCACTATTTATCTCTATTAAAGAATACTTCTCTTTAGATTATCTTTGTAGGATATACATTAAGTAAGTGGTAAGGTTTCATATAGTACCACATTACATTGTATTTGATTAGGATCCAATTTTTACCTAAAAATTTAAGATAAGTCTTCATTAATCTCTCGATATATAATGGGTTTCAACACTACTTATCATCCCTAGATGGATGGTTGGTCTAAAAGAACAATTTGAACCCCATATAATATGTTGAGATCTTATTATTTGGATTTCAATGGTGGTTTGGATCAACACATTACTCTATTTGAGTTTTATTGCAACAAAATATTTAACTCAACCATTCGGATGGTTCCTTATGAATAACTTTATGGAATGAAATGTAGAGATCTAACATGCTAGGATAAAGTTAGAGAATTAAAGCGGTTGAGACCTGAGATCGTGGAAGAAATGGAAGAGAATGTTAGAACCATTTAACAGCATATCAACATAGATCAAAGTCATTATAAAAGTTATAATGATAGTCATTGTTGTGATCTAGAATTTGAAGTTGGATATTTGGTGTTTCTAAGAATTTCTTCATGGAATATGGTATGAGATTTGGGTTGAAAGGGAAACAAATCCCTAGGTATATTGGCCCCTTTGAAATTCTTGATTGTATCCGAAAGGTATCCTATCACTTGGAACTTACACAAAATCTCTGTCAAGTATATGATGTTTTCCATGTGTATATCTCGAGGAAGTATATACCTGACCCTTAATATGTACTGAACTCAGAGGCCATACCACCAGAGAAAGAACTTTTTTATAAGGAACAACCATTTGAAATTATGGATCATATAGAGAAAGTTATACAAAACAAGACCAATCAACAGGTCAAAGAATTTTGTAGAAACCAAAAGTTTGAAGAATCTATGTGGGAAAATGGGGATAAAATAAGGCAAATGTATCCTCATTTTTTTAGGATAATGATGAATTTTGAGGGTGAAATTCATTTTAAGGGTGGTAGAATGAAACACCCAGAGTATTTATGAGACTATTTGTTCTTTCTTTCAAATAAATTAAATTTTTAATGACTTTCATTAAAAAATATACTAAATTAATGTTTCTTTATAAGATACAACTTTTTAATCTTGCAATGTATGAAACTTCAGCCTATCTTGCGTTAAATGAAAGACTGAGTTTCTATGAAACAACATTTTATTATTATAATTATTTTAAAAAAGTTAGTTATAATTTAGTTGCTATACATAATAATATTAATAGTAATAAATAATTTTTAAATATGTTTTATAATGATTTAATATAACTAAAACATATTGACAATGAAATATATATTTTTTGGTAAGGTATATATGTTTTGAAAAATTCTATTTTCTCAAAAGAACTACTTTTGACGAACTTTTGTAAAAAATAATAAAATTAATTTTTAAAACATTTAAAAATTTAATTTTATAAAATAAAATTAATTTTTGAATTCATAATTTAAAAATTAGATTAGGGTAAATATTTGGGAATTTTCTGAAAAACATCATTTTTGGATGAATAGTGAAAAATACTGAATTATAATTGAAAACTGCTTTTTAGTCTAATTTATTTATAGAGTAAATTAATATTTTATTTTTTTAAAGGTATAATTAAATTAATTATAGATAAATTAATCAAATTTAGTTCATTGGAACCAATTTCACATTGAAATTGGATATAAAAACATTTTAATCTTTTGAATGTTTTCACTTTAATAACCCATTATCTCATCCTATCGACATGATTAATTTTAAATTAATTTATGCCACTTATGTAATTAAAATTTTAAAAATGGATTCAATATTATGAATCATAATAATTTATAATGTATAATGAGGTCAAATTATTTTTTTACCAATGTTATTAGTGAAAGAAATTAAAATTAATCACAACGATTAAACTAAAAACAAGATAAATTAGTTTTTAAACATAAAACATAAGGTGTAAAAATTACCCTAAAATTGTAATTTTTTTTATAGATTTATTTCTACCATTTACCATATTTCATAAATAATGGAACATTATTGGAGGAATATGATGTAATGGAGACCTCTCAATAGTGTTTTCCTTTTTGTATTTACAAGAATGCCAACCCTCCACCACTATAAAAGGGAACTCACCCCCTCACTTATTCAAACCTCTAAATACCTTTTGGATCAGCCAAAAAATATACAAATATCCTAAAACATTCCACACCTTCATCCTAGATCCTTCAGTTTGGCAGAATTCCAACCAAGTAAGTCCTCTAGTTTAAACCAAAAGGAGTTTCCCCAAGTAGAGGCAACATCCTTCAACAAGAACTTTGTTTTATTTCTTTATCCACCCATCAATTATTATTATTATTGGATTATATAAAAACATATGTATCCTAAATATATTGAGATTTTTTATGCTATGGGTATTACCTACACTCACACACACATCCATCAAATGGGATATGCAATCATCATTCGTGTGTATGACAGACTACCGCCTCACGCATCAATGTCATTCATTCTTCCATTACCAATAAAAATATAGAGAATAATGATGAAACTACTATTTTTAAATGATATATATAATATTTATTATTCCTTTATGCTTAAGGAATTATTATATAACATATAACATCATGGTTTTCAATTTTTGGGAATATGATAACATCGTTTGTGGACGTGTGGACTACCGCCTCCTCAAAGTTGTCCGATTCATTCACGCTTTACATAGAATGTATTAAGGATGATTTTAATAAAAATATGTGTTATATATGAAATAATAATTATAATATAATTATAATGTATATATATATATGTATATATATACATATTATTTACTTTTCTTTCTTTCAATATGACAAAAAATATAAAAAATGTTCATGTGTATGTATGACCTACCGTCTCTGTGAATGGTGTATCTCATTTACTATTTATATATTTCATATATTATTATAAATACTTATATAATGAATATATATGTTATTTATATCATGGTTATCATGTTTTTGATGATTAAATCATGATACAAATAATATCTCAAAAAATATAACAACTCAAAACACACATGACAAACAAAGCGGTTATTACCCAAAACATACCTTTAACATTGAATTGTTAAAAAAAATGTATGAAAAGGTCATAAGAAAATAATATATGGTATGATATAATATAATATGGGTTTTTGATATATTTATAATAAATTTATTTTTATTTTACATGTATTTTTCACTAGTACGACGCGAGTCAACACATAAGGTAAATAGATTTCTAGTCTCACTTTTAATTTTGTGAGACTTATTACATATTCACCAATCATTTATTTTGTGTGGTGTATATACTTACCATGATTTTATTTATGATTATTATCATTAAATTTATGGGTATTTACATATTAATTTGATGATATCTATTTCATTGGGTTTTACAGTTCAAAAATTACCAAATCGATAAGGTAATTTTGTCTCAATTTTCCTTCTTTAGGGAAAATGTTTTGTTATGCACCAATATTATTTTATGAGGTTTATATACTTCAATTTTACATATAATATAATGAATATAATTATTTTCATGATATTTTATACATCATGTAATGTTATTATTTCATTGGGATTTTTATTCAAAGTTACTAATGTTGTAAGAGTTTCTTGCTAAAATCTCATCATTTATCGGGATAGTTTATAATTATGATTTCATTAATGAAATATTATGATCCATATATCAATAATTATCATGATTTTTATTCTGCTAAGGTTTATCATTATATAAACATTCATTTTTACCATTTCTCTACTCTTTGGTACTTAAGATAATTAAGAAAGTATTTTTAATAAAATATGACCTTATTTTTCTCTTCGGTCAGAAATCAATTTTTTCCAAAAACCATGTTTTAATAAATATTTTAAATGATATTTCAAGATCATTTCAATTAAAAATTATTTAAAATGTTTTATATTTTAAAAATGTTTTTATAATTATTTTAAAAGATTACTTTATATTTTTCCAATGTTATTTTCAAATAAAAGTGTTTTCAAAAAGTTTTATGTTTTAATTTTTTTTTCAAAGAATAAAGATATTTTCCTTAATAATTGTTTTTAAAAGTTTTTTTAAATTATTTTTTCATCTGAGATGACATCCATTGGTGTTACCTATTCTTTACTTGGTTTGTGATTTCAGGATAAAATTATTATTCTTTCACTAAATGGTTAAGATTTTGTTAACAAGTTCTTTATGAAAACCATTTCTATTTCATGAGTTATACCATGATACAGACTAATGAAACACACTTTTTTCATGGGTTATTATATATTGAAATGACTATGAAACATGTTTCTTTTCCATAGGTTAATATATTATGAAATGATTATGATACCCATTTATCATTTCAGGAGTTATGATATTATGGTTTCCTATGATCCTGTGGCAGACCTATGTATGATTTCATTATGTGATAGTTGAGACCCATATCTCCCTCCATTGCATTGGGTAAATATTTATCTCATTAAATAGACATGGCTAGAATCGAGAGTGAACCCAGTTTAGTAAAGGAATTTTTCCTCTAATATGGTATTGGGAGTGAAACTTGACTATAAACATGGTATTGTGAGTGAAACATGACAACTAATATGGTTTAGGGGAGTGAACCCATTCCACTAAGATGGACATTGAAATAATCATGTACTATTATTGAAATCATTTTATATGATTATGTGTTTTCCACAATTCCTTTTATTATTCATATATTAATATTTTATGACGTATACTCTTGATTACCTTATGATTAATGTCTTATGAAATGCCAATATTTATGACATGAATCTTTATTATGTTCTTTGATATGTAGTGTATGATCTCCTAAAGTTATGATCATGTTCTTAGACCCTTATTCTCATGATTATTCTTATATACATCTTTATTTAACCTTACTGGGCATTTTATGTCACCCTTTATTATGTTTCCTTTCCATAGGTTATGAAGATATGTATTATGTATGATGTTTCTAAGAAGGGTGATAGTCATGGATAATCTAGTGGGAGATAAAGTAGTTCACTTATATACCAGTTTTATGTTTCCAATTTTCCAAAGGCACTAAACTAATATGGTCTTTGGGTGTCTATTTGTGTAATGAATTAAGTACTCAGAAAAAATTATGTAATGTCTATGTATGAGAAACGAGGGTCTCTATACACTTTTGTAAAACTATTATCAACACAATAATGCATGTACTTTTTCTATAATTAATGATGTAAAATAAGTTTGTGTAACAAGGTAAGAAACCTTCAACAATTGGTTCAAAAACATGTTACTATGATGCCTTGCCAACTTCGACTTATGTAATCTTCAAAATACAAATATTCAATTTCCTACCCAATAACAGGTAAGAAATTAACCTTTGGAACTCATAAAAAAACTCAGTCTGATGGCTATATCTGATTAATCTGTCCGATACTTCAGTTTAAAAGATAGATAAGAAGTGATACCCTTGAAGAAATTCTTAACCACTTTAAACTTTCCATGAAAATATGTGTCTAATTACATGGACTAATCCAATAACTCTTTCTTCTTCTACTTACATTTGGTGAACATCCTTAGGAATATACTATCTAGAAACCTTTTCTCTCTTCCAAAACTTTAAGTGCTTTATTTTATTTTTTCACTTTAATAGTACACACTTCCAAAAGTACAATGTACTTCCTACTATTTATAGGTGCGTCAAAAGTTGTATTGGTAGGAATATGAAATTTTTTCCCACTCAACCAAATTTCTAGAATCTTTATTTCTATTTAAATTTGGAATTCATATTTTAATATTTTATAGCCTCTCAAATCATCTTGATTCTTCTCAAAGCTTCTTGAATCTTATCAAAACATTATCCATATTTAAAATTATAAACACTTCTTTAGTCTGATACTATTTGTTGTTATGATGTAGTATTTATTATGATGGAAACATATGGCCAATATTATTTTCTTGAACCATTTGATAAAGACATAGAAAATGAAGAATTATCATTATGATGATTCATACCACCTGTAAGACATACTCATTTAGAAGCTCCGTACCAACTAATATGCATGATACTCTTCTTTCATAAACATTGTTTCAAGTTCTATAGGCTACAACACCCCATAGAAAACACTTAGATAAAAATATTAATTACATTTTACCTTTTCCTCAATTGTTGAAATCTTTTTTAGACTACATCTGATTAAGTCCAACATCCTATGATTTATCGGTGCCAGACTGTGTATGATGAATCAATATATTCTTCACTCTAATGAATCGTGGTCATCTCTAGTATGATAACTCCTGACCCACTTTGAAAGCATATTAGAGACCTTCTTTCTATCTAAGAAAATGAATACAACCAAAATTTATTTTATTTTATAAAAATTATTAACTACATTGTTGATATTAATCCAGATGATTGTCCCCAACAATTTCAGAAACTATATTGTTCCTCTGATGCCCCTTTGATATCAACACTGTGTTTGATGGATCAGTGTCAAAGATACTTTGATGGATTGGTGGAAAAAACATCCAAAGGAAGGGTGTTAGAAGAAATTTTTTTTCTTCCATAATTGATAGTTTATGAATGATCTTGGGACATGTTTATTTTGATGAATCAAACAATTCAATGGATCAAACATTCTGATGGATTGATTAATCAGTGCTTCAGAAAAAATTTGACTTCAGAAAATTTAATCTCACAAGCCTTTCTTACTCCTCAAAATCATATGGTAATCAGGGATTCTTCATGAATTTTAGAAAATTAGGATCATCATATCACCATATGAATTATATTGGAATGTTCTATGACTTCCCTTCCTTCCATATTCTTCTGTCTTTCAGTCCTTTATCTAATTGGTACTAGTTAACATGACTTTTACACATTTTCTTCATTTCATTCACAAATATTGGATCACATGTTTTGAGTGATTCATGACAATGAAAACTTTAAAATTAGTAAAGTGTATTCGTATTAACTATGGGGGAATTTAGTTTCTGATACATTTCAACATAACGATTAAAACTTTTATTTTAGACCCAAGGTGAACCCAAAAAACAAATTCAACTAGAAAACATATTTAGAAACCGATGGACTTTATTAAAAATTTTGTGCATGATATTATGATTTTATAACTCCTTATTCCTATAAAAAAAAATACAATGTAAGGTGATTTATTTTCTTAACAAAAAATGAAAAAATAATCAGTACAATCTTCTTCCGACCTTCCAAAAACACTTTCAGCCAACTTGGTCCCAACATAACTCTCAAAAAATCTAAGCCTAAAAGATCATGGGTTTTAATTATATGAAATATTTTATTTAAATAATATAATTTAATGGTCACATCCTTATAGCACCAAATTTGGTATTATATTAGGGTTTTAATAACTTTAAAGGTTATAATGTTATTTGGGAATAATTTAAGGGTTAATAACAAATATTGATCATAATTTCCATGGTATAGATAAGACATTAGGTTAGTTAAGGTAATATTGAATATTTTGGGGATTATGTTGAGATAAAATTAGTGAAAACCCTTTGTATTAGTCTTCGTATAGGATAAAATCCTAAAATGTTTTTAAGTTTGGATTATATTGTTTTCCTAGAAATGGAATCCCTATATGGATACTACAAATTGATGAAGGATCTAGAATAAAATTACCTATGGGTAATAAACCTAAAAAGGAAAGATTGTCTATTAACTCGATCATCACTTGGTGAATGACAAAGAGGCCTAATTTAATAATTGGTTTGACACTCCTGAGTGATATGGTTTGTCTAATCATATACTCCTTTGGAAACACCATGAAAGATTTATTCCCAATTTATTTTTTGGTATTAGATTAAGTAGTATGAAAAAAATAAACTTAAATTAACCTAGGTTGAATGAATAATGATATATGTATAGCTGATAGTGATATAGGTTGAAATAAAAGAACTATATGTTAATGTAATAGTATCATAAAGTAGGATATCTTGTGGATAAATTTTTCCCAAGTCTATTTCTAATAATATTATTATAATGTTAATTGTTTGCCTCTAATGTTAAACCCTTTTATTTTTATTATTGGATGTAACTAAAAGAAACTATTGGTGTAAGGGACAATGTAGAGATTGCCTCAATGAACAATCCATCAGAATGGGAGATAGAGTGAGAAACCCAGTGATTATTCCAAAACTAGCTATAATGAAATAAAATTAACAGTATAAACATACTTGAAGTACCAAAAACACTAAATAAGTGAAGGATTAAGTCACATGAAATTTCATGTAATAATTATAATTAAGGAAAGATGATTAAATTCCATACTTGTCTAAAATGTTGAAAGGAGTATAAGGGAAATTACCTTAAAGGGATGGGTAAATGCTTGAATAGTGGAGATGAAGGTTATAAAACTTAAAAGTGTGATGGAAATAGAGAATATAAAATGATTAATTTATTTAATTCAAAATAATATATATTATCTAAATCAATTCCCTAACCCAATGACTAATGAGGAAAATAGGAATAAACAACTATATAGATAGTAGGAACATGGAAAATCCCATACAATAACTTCTATTGAATGATTCCCCAGATTAACCACATAGATGAGATATAAAGTTTTCTTGGGTTAACTGGATATTATCGATAGATTATGAATAATTTTTCACGACTACCCAATCCCATAACCAAGTCAACTCAGAACGGTTCCAAGATCCACTGGATAGACAAATAAGATGAAAAGTTCAAGGAACTAAAGAAGAGGTTAGTCAGTTCACATGTGATTTTATTGCCCTATAATATTAAAGGATTTTTAATCTATAGTGATTCATAGTATAAGGAATTGGTATGTGTTCTTATGTATAATAACATGGTTATATCCTATGACTTATGAAAATTTAAGATTCATGATCAAAATTAGCCAACTAATGATTTATATTTAGCTGTTGTAATTTTTACATTAAAGATATAGAGACATTATCTTTATGAAAAATGTATGATTTATATACCTGTCATGAACCTTCCCAAAGGGTCCCATTACATGAATAATTGATTCCCACCTCTGATAGGCTAGGGGCTAGTGACTAGCACAGAGTAGTCATATCTCACAAATGGGAGGCATTTGCCTAAGTACCTATACACATGCACACATCTCCAAGACCAAAATGTTGAAATGTAAAAACACTAAGTAAACAATGAATTCATACAATAATATACCCACCATAGAGTATGAAAGTAGGAAAACTGGAAAGTAAACATGGCCATAATATAATCCCACAAAAAGAAAATACTTCCAATGTGAATGCACAAGTTTGTGAAACCCATCCACAAAAAACCCTACATGAAGGGTAAGCTTAAGACAATTGTCTAAAGCCATATGACAACACCTCACATATATAATCACTCTAAGAACCACTTGGTCCTAGTCCCCCCTAGGACTCTTTAAAAGTGTCAATTGTCTACACAAGACGTGACATGTTTGAGAAAATCCTGTATAGGGGTGAGTAAAATAATACTCAGTAGGACACCCTGAAACCACAAAGGTAATACCACTAAGAAATACATGAAGTATACCACAATGGAAAAACATTAAGTATGATACAATGAAAACACAATAATTACATCACAAAAGGAAACACATGAAGTAAAATCAATACGGTCAGCACACACATGTATAATTCTAAGGCACAAAGAGAAGGATTTCAAGTTATAGTCCATAGATCTCTCAATATCTATGAAAGTAGAATTTTCGATGGTTCACGAAGTGTCAATGATTCAAGAAATGTATAGGGAGAATAGAGAATCAATGGATCATGGAGCATATATTGGAAACACAACGTCGATGGCGCACAGAGCATTGATGGAGTACGGATCGTTGATGGTGCATAGAGCATCGATGGAACACGGAGTGCTGATGATGCATGGAGTTCTGATGGTGGAAAAAGTAGTGATGGAACACTGAGCATCGATAGTGCATGGAGTGTTGATGGTGCATGGAGCATCAATCAGTCATGTAGTTCCCAAGTCAGGTAGTCACTAATATCACATAGTCACTGCCAACTGTTGGATTCCTATCGTAGCATTCCTGCTCTGGGAGAACCTACTTCTAAAGAAATTAGTTTGTAAACCAACTTCCAAAAAAATTCACTTAGAGAATATCAAAAATATCATCTCTTCACAAGGGTCCCAACACCACAAATGGATCTTCAAATACACACATTGTTTTAAAGTTACATTTTTTTTCTGAGAAGGTCCGACCCAGCCTGGTCTAACCGACCTGACCTAACTCGGTTTGATTGACCTGACCTGGCTTGGCCCAAACCGGATCGAACCATTGGGCTCAGCCCATTGGGATGGCTGGGATGCTAGGTCCATCCCATTGGGATGTTGGAATATCCCGACTCATCAGGTCCGGCCCGCCGCATGTCGGCCAGATGTAGCCTGCCTCAGCTGCATCCCCTACTATTTCAAGTGGTCTACCCTGACCGTTTGGCTACTATGTCCCCTGTGTCACACCCTAAAGTCCTGCTGCTAGCCACGTTACACAACTACTACCACTGTGACGTCCTACTACAACCCATGGTCATCACCCACAGCCTCTGCCACTTGTGGCCTCTCTCTGATGCAGTCCCACCGCCACTGCCGGGTTCCCTATCGGTGGTCGGTCCTTCCATGCTCCACCCGACCCAGCCTCCCTTTCTAGTCCAGTACTTACTTTTTCTACGGCTTCCCCACTAATGGCCTTTCCCTACTACACTCTTCTTGAATAGGCCGGAGCTGGTTCTAGACACTGTCTCCTTGCACCACTTATGCCTTCCCCATCATCACACCTCCATGGTGTGATCGCAGAATTAGTCCTTAATTCATATTGCTCGCATAGGGTTTCAAAGGAATAGGGATAAGGTAAGGAACATGCAAAGGACATGCAAAGAATGAGAGAGGTTGAGGGTAGAGAAAAGGTACAAAGAATTCCCGAGGAATGTTTCTTTACCGTGTTTGTGTTGGCCTTGATATATTCATGTTAGAAGGTTTAACAAAGAACAAGAATAGATAATCATAAAGATATATATACCTTTTTAAACCCTGAAACAATTTATCTATCATGAAATAATGGACAAACCGTGAATCAAAATGTTCATGGGTTGGTCCTCATTTGTTTTTTGAATCTAAAAATGGGGAAGAAATTCATGAAGAGATTAAATCCCCTATTTGGAGTTTATATCGATCATTGATGTAGGGAGAATCTGTGTCATCATTCTTCAATCCATCTCTCTTTGATCCATGTTCCGATCTCAAATTTCATCATCACCGATCCTCAATCCACCAGTGTTCGTTGGAGATAGCTTCTTCTTCGCTTGATAGAGTAATTCCAAGATTATGGTGATGACCCTAAATTTCTGAAAAAGGATTCATTAAAAAGAAACATTCCACTACGACTAATAAAATATTTTTATTAAAATAGTTTAATGATGGTTACATCCATTTTATAACTTTCACATTCGACTCACGCCAGTCAGTGTTAGGCCCTGCCTAAGGTAAAATCACCACTCTAAACACAATGGTTCCCTCAAATTTCCATTCTGGACACCCATTTAGAAGTTTTTACTATTTAAAGAAGAAACCGCTTGCACAATTTATTAAAAACATAACATTTTCACTATATCATTATTGGTACACCAGACCAGGGAATCTTATGATGTCTTAGTGCCTGGTCTTGAAATTTTCCCAATTAATATATAATAATAAAACTAGAGAAAATACGAGTCATTAAATTCTCCCCACTTTAGGGATTTATGTCCCCAAAATCCAAATCAAGGGATACTCAACAAAACGATGAGGGTATTAATCATGAAAATGATCCTCCCACTCCCAAGTGCTCTCCTTTAGATTTTAGTGCTGCCAGTAAATGCACACCATAAGAATCAACTACCCATTAAGGATCTGCTATTGTTAATTCTTGATCTCCACCGGCTACTACACAAAAGTCATCCCATTGTTAATGTCCATCTCGCCTCAGTCAAGGATGTGCGATAGACCATGCATATACCTCCTCAGCTGTGACACACAGAAAAAATTATATACATGATGCAACTACATGGGTAGTGCTTGGCGGTACGCCACCTCATCAACTCTACTTAGAATATTAAAAGAGTCGATGTATCTTGGAGATAACTTGACGCCCCAGCCAAATCTATGCAATCCCTGTTGAGGTGATACCCGATAGAACACATGGTCTCCATCCCTAAACTCTAGAGGCCTCCATATCCTTTCAGTATACGACTCCTTCTAGATCTATGCAGTCCTCATCTGCTCATGGATGATCTTCACCTTCTCAGTGGTAGCCCATACCAACTATTGACCCATGAGTGCTGACTCCCCTGGGTCCATCCAGTATAGTGGTGACCTACATGGTCACCCATACAAGGCCTTAAATGGTTCCGTAATAATGTTAGAGTGATATCTATTGTTTTATGAAAACTCCACCAGTGGTAGGTGATCCTCCCAAATGCGGCCAAAGTCTAGGATGCAAGATCATAGCATGTCCTTAAAAACCTAGATAATCTGCTATGCCCGTCCATCCTTATGGGGATGAAAAGTCATGATCAAGAGAAACTAAGTCAAAAACTACTCCTATATTCCCTTCCACAACTAGGAAGTGAAACATGCATCATGATCTAAGACGATCGTAGATGAAACTTCATAAAGGCGAACTATCTCCTACATATAGAGGCATCCCAAGCTCTCTACTGAACTCTACTAATGGATGGGTAGGAAGTGGGTCAACTTGGTTAGACAGTCAATGATCACCTAGATGGTATTGTTCTCATTATATGTGTGTGGTAAAACTGTCATGAATACCATCGATATCCCATCCCACTTCCACTATACCACCTCAAGTGGTTGGGTCAAGCCTGCTAGAACCTAGTTCTCATCCTTCACTTGCTGGAAAGTGAGGAATCAAAAAATGAACACTGACACTGCCTTCTTCATCCCTGACCACCAGAACTGATGTCGAAGGTCCTGATACATCTTTTCCACTTCTGGATATACCACCAAAGGGGAAGTGTGAAACTCCTTATAGCCTCCTCCCGAAACATAACTGGAAATACTATGAACCTTCTGAAGAGAATGAAAAGATCCCCACCTATCAAATATCCATCAGGGGCTCAACCCATGGGAAACTGATCATGTCAGGTCTCATAGTCAATATCCCCAAGCTGTGCCTCCCTGACTCACTATAAGAGTAGAGGGGTGAAAACCATCGGTTGGAGGTAATATTCTCCTTCTCCATAAAAAAAGGATATTTGTAACGTGACCACATTCTTCTACATCTCACTCAACAACTACAAGATGGAACTCTTGATGAGAGCATATGCCACTACGTTTCTATTCCTAGGAGTATAGATAATGACAAAGTCATAGTTCTGGAGGAAATATTTCCATTGTATCTATATATAGATTAGATCCTTCTAAGAGAATATATACTTGAGAATCTTATGGTTAGAGTATAGTTAAACTGATCTCCCATCACGTAGTGTCTCTATATCTTCAAAGTGAAGACTACCGCTGCTATCTCAAGATGATAGGTCGTGTAATTCTATTCATGTTACCTCAAGTAGAACGAACCATAGGTAATAATTTCTTTCCCCTGCATCAGGACACAACCAAGACCAGTCCCTGATGCATCATAGAACACCACATACTCAACACCCTCCTCTAGTAATCTCAAGATTGGGGCACTCGTCAACCTCTGCCTCAGCTACTGAAAATGATGCTTTCACTTCTCTGTCCACATGAAAGGATACCCCTTCTATGTCAAGGCTATCAAGGGTGTTGCTACTCTAAAAAATTTGGGTACAAAACTCTGATAGTATCTAGTCAAACCCATGAAACTCTACCACTTGGTAACACTATTAGGTGGCTACCAAGAAAGAACCACTTCAATCTACACCAGATCTATTTCAACTCCAGCCTCTGAAATGACATGTCCCAAACAATGGACCTCCTAAATCCATAACTGATACTTCTAGAGCTTCTCATAAAGCTGGTTCTCTCAGAGTGTGTCCATGACCATCCTCAAGTGTATCAAGTGCTACTCCTCAGACACTGAGTACACTAGGATGTCATTAATGAAGACCACAAAGAAACGATCTAAGTAAGGTTGGAATATCCTATTCATTAGTCCCATGAACACTTCAATGGTATTTTTCATGACAAATTACATCACTAAGTACTCGTAGTGGACATAATAACATCTGAAGGCTATCTTTGGAACATCCTCATATCGTACACGAAGATGGTGATAACAAGATATGATTTCTATCTTTGAGAACCACCTTACTCCCATCAACTGATCGAAGTGCTCTCCAACCCTTGGTATTGGATAATTTATTCTTCACAGTCACTTGGTTCAAGCATCGAAAGCCACACATAATCTCAATCTATTTTTTCCTTCTTGGTAAAAAAAACTGGGGCCTCCCAAGGTGAAAAAATGGGTCTCATGAATCCTTTCCTCTACAAGACCTCCAGTTATACCCTCAACTCACAAAGCTCCGCAAGAGGCATCCAATATTCAAGTGTAGATATTAGTTCCATCCTAGGGTATAATTCAATACATAATTCTACCTCCCTACGGGGAGGTAATCCATAGACATCCTCATGAATGATTTCCCCATACCCCCACCACTACAGGAAAGTGATGACTCATCTCATCTACCGTGCTGAGGGTCAGACTATCCAATTGATGTGTAATCAGCTACACCCGCTGATGAGTACGTACTTTCTATACTATATGTGTTTCCTTTTTAGAAAAAAAGGAAAAACCAATCCCATCACTATGGACACACCACACTCTACACCTAAAACAATCAATCTGGGCATGAATTATGGATAATCAATCCAAACCAAGAATGATATCGTAAGGTTTAAACGCTTACACCAAGAGATCCCAACCAAAAATCTCACTGCTAGAATAAGGGAAAAATGTCGATTCCAGTGTGTGATCATTGAATCTTCCCTAATAGGGGTCTCTAAGTGTAGGGATCGAGTTAACGGTTCCACTGGAATCTCCGAGCCTCAAACAAGGGTCGTGAAGAGAAAAGAGTGACTGGAACCCATGTCTATAAAAACTAAATCTAGGGTGGAAAAGACATAGATCATAAATATAATCATATTTGGAGCATCGAGGTCGTAAGCATATATCGCCTGAAGTTATCCTCATCCCTATCCACCAGCTATCTGAGCCCATGGTGGACCACCTGGGGGTGGTGGTGGTAGTACATCAAACCTCCACCCAACACCTGCTTCTCTACCTACTCCTATTCTATGCCCACCACCCTAAGGACAACTTTTATCATGCCTCCTCTGCCTCAGTTGTCCGTTGACCGTCTACTGATCGTCCAGTCAGTGAGTTGGGAAATCTTGAGCTAGATATCCCCGACCGTAACATGAGTAACACATCCTGTCCTTCAACTAACACGCTCTACCCTGGGATACCCGCACTGCTGATCCCATATCCTGGGGTCATCCCCTGAAGTGCTCAACCCACGTGGGTCCCCATGTCTACTGTCAACTACCCACCACATAAGACTCACCTTCCTGGTGCCTAATGGTACCTCCCAATGCTAGAATATGCTCCGCCAAGAATATATCCACTGGAAGGTCTCGCTCCAGTACCCCAACATATATAGGGATGCTAAGGGATACCATGGATACCCTAATATTCCAGCGTATCCCCATATCAATGGTTCATGCCTTGAAGAATGGGTCCCACACTATATTTATGGAGTAGCTAGAAAGATCTATAAATCTCACTGAGTACTCTGATACAGTATGACTGACCTACTAATGATATAGGAGATCCTTTATGTGCACTGAGTGTAATGTCTCCGGGAATAATTCCTCCCTAAATAGGTGCTCAATGTTTGCCTAATAGAGAGTCATCTCTTCATGCATCTTGATCACTAAGCTCCCCCATCACCCCAATGATACCTAAAGAAGGATCACGACTAGAACTTCCATTTGGTTGTAAGAATTCCTCACACAGAAAAAGACACAAGTAACTACCTCCAGATAGTCCTCATCTATCTAGGGGTCTAGATCTCCATTAAACCTAGGAGGTCACTGTATCTGGAACTCATGCAATGCACTCAACCTACGTGCATCCTCTATCGGTAGCGCTGGTAGTAACTGCTGCTCTCCTGGTGGTGGTATCACTAGCACACCACATGAGGGTGCTATATCCAGCACTAGTCTATGTACCAAGGCCTTGTCACATGGAATATCATCCTTGTGATCAATCATGAGAATCTAAGATGACTATCTGTGTAGAATCATCTTGAAATAGATCAAGATGTAGTTTAGTCAATGTAGTATACCTGGGGAGTTTACTCAAGAAGGACATGATAAAAAACTCAAAATACTATATGATTTATGTACCATTTATTGTCCCTACAACTAGTGTTTTCATGTACTAAGTGGAAAAGCATAATTCAGAGTCCTGGTGTATGGATATGTTGGCCGCCACACCAATAATAAAGTCCCTGGTTTGAAAGCCGAACTCAAAAAACATAACATTTTTTCCACAAAAAAATCTCATAGACTCTTGGTTCATCAGGTAGAACTGACCACCTCTGATACCACTTTGTTATGACCCATCCTAGAGGGTCCTATGACATGACTTCCCCAATCCCTCCTCTGATAGGCCATGGGTTGGCGACTAGCACCGAGTAAACATATCACACAAACATGAGGAATTTTTCCAAGTACCTATACACACGTACACATCTACAAGCCCAAAATGATTAAATATAAAAACACTAAGTAAAAAATTCATTTATACACTAAGATAACCACCATAGAGTATGATAGTAGGAAAACTGGAAAGTAAACAGGGCATGAATACAAGCCCACAAAAAGAAAAGTCTGCAAAAGTGAACGAACAAGTTCCTGAAACTCATCCACAGAAGACCCTACCTGAAGGGTAGGTGTGGGAAAACTGTCTAAAGCCATAGGAGAAAACCTTACATATCTGATCACTCTAAGAACCACTTGGTATTGGTCCATCTAGGACTCTATCAAATCATTGATCATTTTAAAAAGACACGACACATGCGGGAAAATCTCATACAAGGGTGAGTAAAAAAATACTCAGTAGGAAACCCCGAAACCACAAAGGTAATACCACTAAGAAATACATTAATTATACCACAAATGAAAAACATGAAGTAAAACATAAAGAAAACACATGAATTACACCACAAAAGAAAACACATGAAGTATAGTCAATATGGCCAGCTCACACAAGTATAAGGCTAAATCACATAGAGAAGGATTTCCAGTTGTAGTCCAAAGATCTCTCAATATCTATGACACTAGAAGTTTCAATGATCCACTAAGAATTAATATATAATAGAGCATTGATGGTTCATGGAGCATCGATAGCGCACTGAGCATCAATGGTGCATGGATCATCGATGACACACTGAGCATCGATGTCACACAGAGCATCTATGGTTCAGGGAGCATCAATGGTGCATGGATCATCAATGACACACAAAGAATCAATGGTGCATGGAGAATATATGGAACATGGAGCATCAATGGTGCACAAAGCATCAATAGGTCATATATCCCCCAAGTCACGTATTCACCTAGATCACATAGTCACAACTAGACATAGGATTCCGCTCATTATGCACCTATTCTAGGAGAACCTACCCCTTAAGTTGTTAGGTGGTAAACCAAATTCCATAAAAACTCAATTAGAGCATTTAAAAAAACACCTCATCTCAAGTGTCCCAACTCTACAATAAAATCATAAAATGGACACATGGTTTGAATATTATAGATGTTTTTTATAAAAATGTATGAACCAACCTGGTTCGGCCCAACCTGAACCAACTCAGCCTACTGGGCTCGACCTGTTAAGCTTATCCTGCTGAGTCAGCTCAAGCCGACCTACGGGGATGCTGGATCTAGACCACGAGGCTTTTGGAGCAGTCTGACTCATTAGGCTTGACCCGTCATATGCAGGATGGTTTGTGTTAGTTGGACGCAACCTACACTGACCATATCCCATGCTGGTCCATGTGGTCTTCCCCAAATGTATGGCTGCCATGTTCCCCGCGTTATGCCCCTCTAGCCAGCGGCCTCCTATCACGACCCCTGGTTGCCGCCCATAGTCTCCGCAGTCGTAGGCTACATCTGACATGGTCCTGCTTGGACTGTGTCTTGCCACCATCGACCGCTAGCCACCCTATTAGCGGCCCGTACTTCTGCACTTTTCTTGAACTAACCCCCCTTTCTGGGCCAGTGCTACTTCTATCACCGAATGCCCTTCCAGTGACCTTTCCCTACTGTGCTCCTCCTAAACCTGCCAGAGACTCCAGTTCTGGCCGCCACCGCCTTGCGCTGCTGTTGCACCTTCGCAATTCCATCATTGAATCAATCACAAATTCGTATTGCTCACATAGGGTTTTAAAGGTATGGGGATAAGAAGAAGAAAACATGAAGAACACACAATGAACGTGAGAGGTTGAGGGGAGAGAGAATGCACAAAGAACACCTAAAGAAATAATCTTGGAATTGTTCATGTCGGCCTTGATTCATTCATGTTAGAAGGTTTAAGAAAAAAATAAGAACAAATAATCACAAAATATCTATCTTTATTTTTAAACCCTACAACAATTTATCCATCCTGAAATAATGAATGAAGAGCAAATGAAGATGTTTGTGGGTTGTTCTACATTCATCATTTAAATTTAGGACCGAGGAAGAAAAATCATAATGAGATTAAAATCCCTACTTGGAGTTTGGGTTAATCGTTTAAAAAGGGCGAAGCTACATCATCTTTCATCGATATTTCGCTCTTTGATCCAAGTTATGATCTCAAGTTTTGTTGTCATCGATCCTCAATCCACCGAAATTCATTAGAGAGAGCTTCTCCTTATATTTTAATAGGAATTCTAAGGTTATGGTGATAAATTTGAATTCCTGACAAATGTTTCATGAAAAAGAAAAACTCCATTGTGTTTAATATTTTTTTATTAAAATATTTTAATAATGATTATGTCCAATTTCTAACTTTCATAGTCAACTCATATCGACTGATATTAGACCTCACCTAAGGTAAAGTTGATGCTCTGAATGCAATGGTTCCCTCAGGATTCTGATCTAAGAACCCATTTAGAAGTTATTCCCATTTATAGAAGAAACTTCGTATTCACATTATTAAAAACTTGAAATTTTTCACCACATCATTTTGAGCACACTGGCCCTCAGAATATCATGTTGTCTCAGTACCTGGTCTCATAATTTTACCAATTAATTTATAAAAGGAAAACCAAAGAAAATACGAGTCATTAGAATAATGATCATAAAATTTTGAGGTATATATTAACATAGATGGAGTTGGACATGTGATCGAGAAGATGGTTAAAGCTAATAAAGGATTATGATTTTTCAATACATTAACAACCTAAAAAATGAACAAGGTGACCGATACTTTGAGTTTAAAGGATCGTGATTTCTTATCTATGATGAGGATCACAAAAGATCCATTTTTTTGGATTTTCAAATGATGGATCTGGAAATCATGAAGGAAGGGGAAAAATATTATCATGCTCAATTGAATGTTCAACCCTTTATCCAAGTGAAGATTAAAGAGGAAAAAATTGAAGATGTAGAGAAGATAAATATGATTATAAATGTTATTGATTTTAACCATGATCATGATAGAATGATATGTTTCATGAACTATGTATGTTTTTCTTCCATTCTAGATTTGAAAAACGAGTTGTTACTGGAAGATCATAGATCTTAATTCTATATTCATTCTTGAAGTACAAAAATGTATAGAGATTTTAAATAATACTACTTGTGGGATGGAAGGGAAATAGATATCATAGATTTTTTATCTAGGTGCTTGGTATGTCATCAAGTTAAGGCTGAATGAAAACTGTACAAGGGGATGTTACATCCATTACCCATACCAAAATGGAAATGGGAGAACATCAATATAAATTTTTTTGTTTGACTCTCCAAAACATATAAAAGGAATAATTATATTTGGGTGGTAGTTTATTTACTTACTAAGTCACAGACTTTATCTCTATCAAAAATACTTATCTTTGGATTATCTTTCCAGGATATACATTAAGTAAGTGGTAAGGTTGCATAGAGTACCACATTATATTGTATTTGATCAGGATCTGTTTTTACCTAAAATTTTTAGAGAAGTTTTCATAAATCTATCAATATAGAAGGAGATTCATCTCTTCTTATCATACTTAGATGGATGATCAGTCTAAATGAACAATTAAAACCTTAGAGAATATGCTAATATCTTATTCTCTATATTTCAATGGTGGTTCATATCAACACCTTACTATATTTGAGTTTTTTCTTACAAAAATATATTTCACTCAAGAATTCAGATGGTTCCTTATGAATATCTTTATGGAAAGAAATTTAGAGATCTAACATACTAGGATGAAGTTAGAGAATGAAAGCGGTTGAGACCTAAGATCACTAAATAAATGGTAGAGAATGTTAGAACCATTCAGCAGCATATCAAGGGAGCTCAAAGTCATCATAAAATTTATAATGATAGTCATTGGTGTGGTATAGAATTTGAAGTTGGTGATTAGGTGTTTCTATGAATTTATTCATGGAATACGGTTTGATATTCGGGAAGAAAGGGAAAATGATCCCTAGGTATATCAGCCTCTTTAAAATTCTTGATCGTATCTGGAAGGTAGCCTATCACTTGGCACTTACACAAAATCACTATCAAGTCTATGAATTTTTCTATGTATATATCCTGAGAAAGTATATAATAGAACCTTCATATGTACTGAACTAAGAGGCCATACTATAGGAGAATGAACTTTCTTACGAGGAACAACTAGTTGAAATTATGAACCATATGGAGAAAGTTATATAAAACAAGACCACTCACCAGGTCAAAGAATTGTGTAGAAACCACTAGTTTGAGGAATCTATGTGGGAACTTGAGGATATGATAAGGCATATGTATCCTCATTTAGTTTTATGATAATAATGAATTTTGAGGGTGAAATTCATTTTAAGGGTGGTAGAATGTAACACACTGAGTTTTTATGAGACTATTTGTTCATTCCTTCAAATAAATTAATTTTTTTAATGTCTTTCATTACACACTATACTAAGTTAAAGTTTCGTTATAAGCTACACCATATTAATATTTCACTGTATGAAACATTATCCTTTCTAGAATTACACACAACATTGAGTTTCTATGAAACAATATTTAATTATTATAATTATTTTAAAAAAGATAGTTATAACATAGCCACTATACATAGTAACATGAATAGTAATAACTAATTTTTAAATATGATTTATAATTCTTTAATATAACTAAAACATATTGATAATGAAATATATATTTTTTGATAAGGTATATATGTTTTGAAAAATACTATTTTCTCAAAAGAACTACTTTTTATGACCTTTTGTGAAAAATAATAAAATTAATTTTTAATCTTTTAGAAATTTAATTTTATAAAATAAAATTAATTTTTGAATTAATAATTTAAAAATTATCTTAGGGTAAATATTTTTGGATTTTTCTGAAAAACATTATTTTTGGATGAATAGTGAAAAATACGGAATTATAATTGAAAACTACTTTTTAGTCTAACTTATTTATATAGTAAAATTATATTTTAATTTTTTTAAAGTATAATTAGATTAATTATAGAGAAATTAATCCAATTTATTTCAATGAACCCAATTTCACATTGAAATTTAATATAAAAACATTTTAATCTTTTGAATGTTTTCACTTGAAAACCCCATCATCTCATCCCATCGACATGATTACATTTAAATAAATTTCTGCCACTTATGTAATTAGAATTGGAAAAAATGGATTCAATATTTTGAATCATAATAATTTATAATTTATAATAAGGTCAAATTATTTTGTTACCAAAGTTATTAGTGAAATAAATTATAATTAATCACAACGATTAAACTAAAAATAAGATAAATTAGTTCTTAAACATAACAAATAAGGTGTAAAAATGAACCTAAAATTATAAAAAACCCATTTTATAGATGAATATCTACCATTTTCCATATTTTATAAAAAATGGACCATTATTGGAGGAATATGAAGTAAGGGAGAGATCTCAATAGTTTTATTCTTTTTGGATTTAAAAGAATGCCAACCCTTCACTACTATAAAAGGGAACTCACCCCCTCACTTATTCACACATATCAATCTCTTTGTCTCAGACAAAAACTATACAAATATCCTCCCATATTCCAAAACTTCATCCTAGATCCCTTATTTTGGGCAGAATTTCAACTAAGTAAATCCTTTGGTACAAACCAAAATGAGTTACCCAAAGAAGAGGTAACATCCTTCAACAAGCACTTTGTTTTATTTCTTTCCCCACCCATAAATTATTATTATTAAACAATTATATAAAAACATATGTATCCTTAATATATTGATATTTTTTATTCTATGGGTATGACCTACACTCACACACACTTCCATAAAATGGGATATGCAATCATCATTTGTGTGTACGACATACTACTGCCTCACGAATCAATGTCATTCGTTCTTTTATTACCAATCAAAGTGTAGAGAATAATGATGAAATTACTATTTTTAGATGATATATATGATATTTATGATGCCTTTATAATTTTATAATTATTATATAACATATAACGTTAAGATTTATATTTTTTGGGAATATGATAACATCGTTTGTGTATATGTGGACTACCGCCTCCTCAAAGCTATCTGATTCATTACCACTTTACATAGAATTAATTAAGGATGGGTTTAATAAAAATATTTTTTATATATGAAATAATAATTATAATAGAATTATAATATATATATATGTATATATTTATAATTTACTTTTATTTCATTCAATATGACAAAAAGTGGAAAAATGTTCATTTGTACGTACGACCTATCGTCTCTATGAATAGTGTATCTCATTTACTATTTATATATTTTATAGATTATTATAAATACATATATAATAAATATTTATGTTATTTATATCATTTTTATCATGTTGGAGATGATGAAATCATGATATAAGTAAGAGGACCAAAAATATAACAAATCAAAACACACATGAAAAAAAGAAGTTATTACGCAAAACACAACTTTAACATGAAATTGTTAACAAACATGTAAGAAAATTTCATAAGAAAATCATATACATTACGATATAATTGAATATGGTTTTTTAATATATGTGTAATGAATTTATATTTATTATACATGTAGTTTTCACTAGTACGATGAGATTCAACACATAAGGTAATGAGATTTCTAGTCTCACTTTTAATTCTGTGAGACTTATTCCTTATTCCCCAATCGTTTCTTTTGTGTGGTGTATATACTGGACATAATTGAATTTATGATTATTATCATTAAATTTATGGTTATATACATATCCATTTGATTAAATCTATTTCATTGGGTTTTACAATTCAAAAAATACCAAATCGATAAGGTAATTTTGTCTCAATTTTCCTTATTTAGTACAAATATTTTGTTATGCACCTATATTATTTTATGAGGCTTATATAATTCCTTTTTACATGTAATATAATGAATCTAATTCTTTTCATGATATTTTATACATCATGTAATGTTAATCTTTCATGGTGATTTAGATTTAAAGTTACTAATGTTGTAAGACTTTTTTTCTAAAATCTCATCGTTTATAAGGATAATTTATTATTATTATTCCATTAATGAAATATTATGATCCATATATCAATAATTCTAATTATTTTTATTCTCCTATGTTTTATCATGATATAATCATTCAATTTTTCCATTTCTCAACTCTTTGGTACTTAAGTTAATTAATAAATTATTTTTAATAAAATATGACCTTATTTCTCTCTTCGGCCAGAAATCAATTTTATTAAAAACCATGTTTTCAAAAATTATTTTAAATTATATTTTAAGATAATTTAAATTTAAAAGTATTTTAAAATGTTTTATTTCAAAAATGTTTTTATATTTATTTTTAAAGATTACTTTATATGTTTTCAATGTTATTTTCAAATAAAAGTGTTTTCAAAAGGTTATAAGTTTTAATTTGTTTTCAAATAAGAAGGATATTTTACTCAAGAATTGTTTTTAAAAGGATTTTTAAAATTAATATTTCATATAAGATGAAATATTATGATGTTACCTATTCTTTACTTGGATTATTATCCAGGAATATAATTCTTATTCTTTCTCTAAAGGTTTATGCTTTTGTTGACAAGTTCTTTATGAAACCCATTTCTATTTCATGAGTTATAACATGATACATACTTATGAAACCGACTTTTTTCATGGGTTATTCTATGATGTAATGAATATGAAACATGCTTCTTTTCCACATATTAATATATGATTAAATGAATATGATAACCATTTATCATTTCATGGGTTATGATATAATGATTTCCTATGATCTTCTGTAAGACCTATGCATGATTTCATTATGAGATATTTTGGACCCATATATCCCTCCATTGAATTGGGTAAAGATTTATATCTCATGATATATACATGGTTGGATTGGGGAGTGAACTCAGTTTAGTAAAGGAATTTGTCCGCTAAGATGGTCATGGGAGTGAACCTTGACTACAAACATGGTATTGGGAGTGAATCTTGAATACTAATATGGTTTAGGGGAGTGGAACCATTCCTCTAAGATGGACTTTTAAATAATCCTGAACTACTATTGAAATAATTTTATATGACTATGTGTTTTCCACAATTCCTTTTCTTATTCGTATATTAATCTTTTATGACTCATACTCTTGATTACCTTTTGATTCATGTCTTATGAACTTCTAATATTTATGACATGAATCTTGGTTATGATCTTTGATATGTAGTTTATGATCTTATAATGTTATGATCATGTTCTTATACCTTTATTCTCATGATTATGCTTATATATCTCTTTATTTAAACTTATTGGAAATCTTATCTCACCCTTTATTATGTTTCATTTCCATAGGTTTTGAAGATATGTATTATGTATGATGTTTCTAAGAAGGGTGATAGTCATGGATAATCTAGTGGGAGATAAAGTAGATCACTTATATACCAGTGTTTATGTTTACTTGTTTCCAAAGGCACTAAACTAATATAGTCTTTGGGTGTCTGTTTGGGTAATGTATTAAGTACTCTGAAAAAATGATGTAATTTATATGTATGATAAGTGATGGTCAATATACACTTGTGTAAAACTATGATAAAAAAATAGTGCATGCACTTTTTCTAGCATGAATGATGTAAAATAAGTTTGTGCAACAACTTAATAAAACTTCATCAATTGGTTCAAGACATGTTACTATGATTCCTTTCCAACTTCCACTTATGTAATCTTTAAAATAAAAATCTTCACATTCCTACTCAACAAATGGTAAGAAATTCACTATTGGAACTCATAAAAAATCAGTATGATGGACCCATATAATTACTCTATCTGATACTTTAGTTTAAAATATAGATAAGAAATTATACCCTTGAGACAATTCTTAACCACTTCAAACTTTCCCTATAAAATTGTGTCTAATTACTTGGTACGATCAAGAAACTCTTTCTTCTTCTACTTATATCTAGAGAACATCCCCAGGAATATACTGTCTAGAAACTTATTCTCTCTTCCAAAAATTTAAGTGCTCTATTTCATTTTTTCACTTGAACAGTACACACTATAAAAAGTAAAATGTACTTCCTATGATTTATTGGTGCCTCAAAAGTTGTATTAGAAGGAATATCAAAATTTTTCCCACTCAAACAAATTTCTATAACCTTGATTTCTACTTCCATTTATACTTCATCTTTTAATATATTATAGCTTATCAAATCATCTCAATTATTCTAAAATCTTCTTGAATATTATCAAAACATCATCCATATTCAAAATTACTAACACTTCTTTAGCTTGATACCATTTTTTGTTCTGATGTTGTCTTGATTATGATGGAAACATTTGGAAAATATGATTTTCTTGAACCATTTGATTAATATATCATAAATAATGAATTATCATTACTATTATTCGTACCACCTGTAAGATATAATCATTTAGAATCTTCGTACCAACTGAGATGAAAAACACTCTTCTTATATAAACATTGTTGCAAGTTTTGTAGGCTACAACACCCCATAGAAATCACCTCAAAAAAATTATTCATTAAATTTTACCTTTTATTTACTTGTTGAAGTTTTCATTAGATTTCATCTGATTAAGTCCAGCATCCAATGATTTTTTGATGTGAGACTGTGTATGATGAATTAGTCTCTTATTCACTATAATGGATCGTGGTCATGTCTAGTCCAATGACTCCTAACCCACATTGAAAATATATTAGATACCTTTTTTTTATCTCAAAGAAAATTAATAAAACCAAAATTTATTTTATTTTATAAAAATTATTGACTAAATTGTTGAAATTTATTAGAATGATTGGTCCTAAGAACTCCATAAACTCTATTATGCCTTTGATACCCCTTTTATATCCACACTGTGTTTGATCGATAAGTGTCAAGTATACTCCAATGGATTTTTGGAAAACAAAATCCAATGGAATGGTGTTAGAAGCAACTTTTTGAAATATTTATTTTGTTAAATTAGACAATTCGATGGATCAAACATTCTGATGGATTGATTATTTAGTGATTCAAAAAAACATTGACGTTATCAACTTTAATCTCACTGACCATTATTCCTCCTCAAAATAATTCGATTATCATGAATTCTTCATGAAATTTAAAAAATTGGGATCATCATATCATCATATGAATTACATTGTAATGTTCTATGACTTCCCTTCCTTCCATATTATTCTGTCTTTCAGTCCTCTATCTGATTGGTGCTAGTTAACACGACTTGTCCACATTTTCTTCCTTTCTTTCACAATGATTGAATCACATGTTTTGAGTGACTCATTAAAGTGAAAAATTAAAAATTAGTAAATAAAATTCATATTAACTAAGGGGAAATTTAGACTCCAATACATTTCTACTCAATGATTGAAACTTTCATTTCACACCCAAGGTGATTTTAAAAAACAAATTCAACTAGAAAAAATATTCAGAAACCGATGGAATTTCTTAAACATTTTTTTCCGGATATTTTGGGTCTAGAACTCCTTAATCCTATTAAAAAACATACAATGTAAGGTGATTTTAATTCATGAAAAACAAATGACAAAATAATCAGTACAAACTTCTTCTGAAATCCCAAAAACACTTTCATCCAACTTGGTCCCAACATAACTCTCTAAAAATATAAGCCTAAAAGATCATGGGTATGAATTATATGAAATATTTTATTTTAATCATATAATTTAATGGTCATATTATTGTGGAATAAAATTTGGTATTAGATTAGGGTTTTTATAACTTTAAAGGTTAGAATATTAGTTGTGAATAATTTAAGGGTAAATAACAAATATTGATAATAATTTTCATGGTATAGATAAGAAATTAGGTTATTTAAGGTAACATTGAATATTTTGAGGATTAGGTTGAGATAAACTTAGTGAAAAATCTTTTTATTAGTCTTAGTATAGGATAAAATCCCAATTTTTTTTTCAAGTTTAGCTTTTTTGTTTTCCTAGAAATGATATCCCTATATGGATACTAAAAATGGAAGAAGGATCTAGAATAAATTTACCTGTGGATAATAACCCTAAAAAAGGAAATATTAGATATTAACTCGATCATCACTTGGTGAATGAAAAAGAGGCATAATCGAATAATTGGTTTGACACTCCTGAGTGATGTAGTTTGGCTAATTATATACTCCTTAGGAAACACCATGAAAAATTTATTCCCAATTTATTATAAGGGATTATCTTAAAAAGTATGTGAAAACTAAACTTAAATTAACCTAGGTTGAATCAATAATGATATAGGTATAACTTAGATTGATATAGGTTGAAATAAAATAATTGTAAGTTAATGTGATAGTATCATAATATAGGATATCTTGTGGCTAAATTTTTCCCATTTATATTTATAATATTATTATTATAATTTTAATTGTTTTCCAATAATGTCAAAACATTTTAGTTTTATTAGTTGATGTTACTAAAAGAAACTACTTGTGTAAGGTAAATGTAGAGATTTCCTTAATGAACAATCCATTATAATGGGATATAGAGTGAGAAACCCTATGATTATTCCAAAACAAGCTCTAATGAAATACAATTAACTATAAAAACATACTTGAAGTACCAAACGCACTAAATAAGTAAAGGATTGAGTTTCATGGTAGTTCATGTAATAAGTATATTTAAGGATAAATGAATAAATTCCATACATGTCTAAAATGTTGAAATGAGTTTAAGGAAAATTAATTTAAAGGGATGGGTAGATAATTGAATTGTTGAGATGAAGGATATAAAACCTAAAAGTGTGATGGAAATAGAGAATATACAACAATTCATTTCTTTAATTGTACGGAATATAGAGATTATATAAATAAATTCCTTAACCCAATGACTAATGAGGAAAATAGTCATAAACAATTTCATAGATTGTGGGAACAAGGAAAAGCCCATACAATAACTTCTATTGAATTAGAAACTAATTTTTCACTCTAGATTTTAGTATCTCTTATGTCATGTAAGTTTTAACATATTGTGTTATAAAATAAAAATATTTTTTGGAATTATTATTATCTCTATCAATATCTTCTTCACTGTTTGTGTAAGTTACATCTTATTAGGATTCTATTAAGAATGGATTATAACTTTTTAAAAATGGATAAATTAAAATTATGTATAGGTAAATATCACCTCATATGATAAATCAACCCATGATAAACTACACATGTTTGGTTAGTTAAGATCTGTCTATGGAAATTACCCATATCGTATGAGTTTTAAAATTACAAGGATGTAGTTTATTTAAGGGGGGAGAATATAAGGACCCGATATTTTACTAAGTATTTTACTTAAATAAATATTATATTAATATATTTTTCTACATGCTACAACAAACTAATACAAATGTTTTCTTTGTTAAAATAAAATTTTACCATTATAATATAGCAGTTAAATTTGAGGGTATAAAGTAAAGTAACCATAATATGATATCTATAAAGGAAAGAAATATAACTAAGTAATAGAATTATTCCATGTAAATCTCATTTTTTTGATCTAAAAAATAAAATAAATTCATTATGGGTTTCTCTAAACAATTCCAACCTGAACTCTAACAATTATGATATGATTGAAATCATTTGCAATAGAATTTCATGCTTGGGAAAATTTCTATGAGAACTTTTCTTATAGTATCACCACCCTGGACTACCACTAGAAGATAATTTATTCTTAGATATTATGTGGAGATATTGAGGGGATATGTAACAAGAAAATATGATAATATAAAACTTTAATTATTAATTAAATAATTTATTTATCACATGTAATTTATATATTTATTATTTTGACTTTTTAAAAAAGGAATATTATTTTCTATAAAAATAGTTTTCATTATATTTCATTAAAAAATTTATTTTAAAAAATTTAGAATATAAATTAGATAAAAATATATTTTTTAGATTTAAAATGTTAAAAACAACTTTTTATAAATTTTTTAGATTTTTTTAAAACATTGGTGAATATTAAAAAATATCGATATTGATAAAGTCATTACTTTTATAAAAATATTATGATACAAGAATGGATTAAAATTTTTTGAAACCATTTTCTATAAAATATATAAATTTATGTAAAATAAGTAATTTCAAACTTCTATTTTCTATTTATAAAACCCATGTATATCATTTTAGAAACAAAATTTACACTTTACTTTAAAAACTGAGTTATTCACTTATATTAAAAAAAGTTGTTTTCATAACATTTATAAATTAAATAAAAAAAAATATTTAATATTTTATATCAAAATGATCATATTATTGAATAAGTACATTTTCATTTTTGGTCATAAAACTATGATTACTATGATTAATTTTATCGACCATGATAATTGTTGAACTCTCATTTACAAAGAATTGTTTTATAAATATTTTATAATTTTTAACTAATTAAATAAATGAGTATATTATAAAAAGATAAATTAATTTAATTTTAAAGTCTTTATTTAAATAAATATCACTTATTAAATTGGTAACCAACACTAAATAAGATTAAAAACACTTAATGGTGAAAACAACAGTTTTCTACAAAACAAATTTTCTACATAAAAACAATTTATTCTAAAATTTAATTTTTTCTAAATTAGATATTAAATTAGATTAAAAATAAATTAAATTTAGGTTCAACAAATAAATTTTTTTTAATAGGTATTATTTTATATCTTTATTAAGACATAATATACATTTGAAAAAACTAGTTACCCCGGAAAAAACAAAAAATATAAAAATAAAAATATAAAAACAAATGACTTCCAATATGTTTAAAACATGTGTGAGAATTATTTTTTGAGGATTCATAGAATAAATATCACCCAAGAATACATTATTTTGAATATTTGGAGTATTTTACCATTTAATAGTTTAATTATATCATTGAAAAGTAAAGGGGTATTCAAAAAAGTTCCCTTTTCATCATATATAAAAGGGAACACTTCCACCCCTTCACGACACAACCATTAATTTTCATTCCTTCTTGAAAATATGAAAAATTTTCTTCTCCTATAAGCCTATATAATTTTCAAAATCCTATGGTATCATATATTTATCATAATTATTTTGTTTCTAAGGATACTTTCAAGAGAATGTCAAGGTACCAAAGTGAGTATTGTATACTCCTTACATTTTCTTCTTAATCTTCCTCTTCCAAACCTACCCTAAAAATAGTAATATAATTAACTATGTATAATTAGTATAATTAAGTGTTATTAATTAAAAAACCATTATTTACTCCATTCCATCAACTTAGAAAAACTAAACGAATAGTAAATGTGTGTTGTGCAGACTACCGCTTCCACGAAGTAATGTTTGTCAATTTTCATCTTGATTTTCCTTATTTATAAAAAAATAAATTAAATTCATAAATTTAAAAATATTTAAATAATATATTTATATTTATTTTATAATTATATTATATGATTCTTTAATCAGACTAAGTTTTTAAGATATAGTGTATTTATATTTGGGTTGGTTTAACCTCAAACTTGAATAATTCCATAAAACTCTATCATGGGTGACTATAGGAAGTTAAATAAAAATGTTATTATAAATTAATAAGAAAATAATGATTGTTTTTTTTGAATAGTGATATTATAAATTTAACTTATTATTAAAATATCATCTTTGATTTCTAAAATTTATTATATAAGCTGACATAGATTCTATTTTCCCAAAAACATAAAAAAATATAAAATAAATAATTATATAATGATAAAAAATGATAAATATTATATAAATATATAAGAATTAGATTACTAATAAGGTATCAAATAAACTGAATTTTATTATTCAGTAAGTTATACGCACACATAAATCAGGAACAAGGTAAGGGTTCGTACTAACCCAATTTTCTTCCATTGAGTTTAAAACATTCTTATTGAAATATAATGTTACAATTTTTATTTATTCTAAATAATTAATACATTGTATTATAATTCACAATTATTTTATGTGGTTCTATGATTCTTCCTGATAAACTCATTATCAAATGATTTTACCAGAAATATTATGTTACTTGTAAGGTTTTCTTATCTTAATTTTTACCCCCTTGAGACATATTTATTACTATACACTATTTTTTCATTGGAATACTATGTTTAATTACTTTTAATATTTTTGAATAAAGATTATCATATTTTTAATAATATTAAATGTTTTTTAAAATTTATTTTTATCATTGGTTTTTGATTGAAAAATTTCAAAATTCATAAGGGTTTCAATTTCTATTGCCATTTATTGAGGAATATTTTGATATTATGAACCAATATTATTGGTTATAGTGGAACTAATAACCCTTAAATTTTAATATATTAAATTATAGTTGATAATTTAAAATTAACTTCCATTCATTATCTTCCTTGATTAATATTTTGATTGATATCTTCCCTAAAATATATGGGGTTTTTTATAACTCAACCTTATTTATTGACGTATAATATTTCTCATTGATCTTCACCTTTTATTTAATATTGTGTTAAATATTTTTATTTTAAAAAAATTTTGGATCAAAATTATCCTCATTTATGAATTCTCTTCCTTCTTTAAAATTAAATGATGTCAATAATAATTTTCCTCCTCTTTAATGATGGTTTATCATCCATATAAATGTTTTACTCTTCCCAACAATGTTTTCACTTAATATTTATAATACCAAGCATATTTGTTTTCCAATTAAATTAATACTTACCATTAAACCATTTCAAAAATATTATTTTTTATTTTTTTCATGATATGGGTTTTCAATAAAGCTATGAAAACGTTTTTTTTCCACTTCATAATAAATTATTTGTCTTCCATTATACACTTACTCAATATAAACCTTTATGTTAAATTTAAGTCTCCATTATTGATGTGTCCTTTTAAAAGTTATGCTTAAAAATTATTTCACTTAACTTTTTTGAAAATTAATTTTGAAAATAAACCATCACATCATATTTTACGATAATGTTAAAAGTGTTTTCTAAACACTCATTTATATTTCTTCTTCCAATTTATCTTTTTTCTTTTCAAAAAGAATTATCCTCATGGAATTTATGTTTCCTAAATTTCCCTATAATTTACATGAAACTATTTTATTTTTGATAAATTAAACTCATGGTATCAAATAACCTAAATTCATAATCACTTATGTGGTAATAATTAAAGCATTATTTTTGAAAGGGCGTTTTTTCACATTTGTAAACAACCTTATAATTTAATTTTATTAATTGGGGATATATTATTTTGAATCAATCAAGATTATTTTTATGGATTCATTATGATGATGCTTTTTTTAAGTAACCAAGAATCCCATTTCAATCTAATATTAATATTCCTTTGATGAAATCATGAAAGTTTTATATATGGAACACTTATTCTTATACAAAATATTATGTGATGAGTGAGAAATGAATTAAATAACCCTATAACTCATTGGGTAAAGATTTATATCTCTTGAGATGTTATGTAGGGTATTAGGGAGTGAACCTAATCCACCATGGGTCTTTGTCCACTCAATGATCGTGGACATGGGAGTGAACCTTTAATTATGATTATAATGTCATGAATTTTATTTTAGTCACAATATTAAGAATCCTAGATCCATTTATATAATTTTATATATGATAAAGCATAATTTTAAAATTATTGTCTCATGATCCATGTGTTATTGGGTATAAATTCTATATTTTATTTTTGTGTTCATTTCTTACATTCTAATGACCATATATTTATTTTATTCTCATGTATTATCTTTGATTATTATCACTTACGTATAGAATTAATGAGTGTTTGAGCTCACCCCTTCTTATGTATCCTCTTTAATAGGTAAATAATTAAAGTAATACATGTGTTATTTCTAGAATATTATCTTCCTTATACAATTTATGGGATATTATGAAGACATGTTATGGATTAACCAGTCACTTATAAAGTGGTGAAAATGTTTTTTAGTTGAAAGAGGAATGAGTTTTTTTGTTAATGTTTTGTCTTAATTATCTAAAACTATAATCCTAAATAATATTGGATATGAATTGTAATGAAATATTTTATTTAACTCATGTATTTTTATGTTCAGGTCCTGGGGAAACCATATCGGGGGAGCGATGAGCCTGCTATCTAAGGGAAAAGACCCCTCAAGTACCTTATAAAAGACAAATTAGTACCTAGTGAGATCCCTATAAAATAGGACCCCCTAGGGGGCAACTAGGAACCAAGTAGCCTTGAAGAGGATATTCATTAGATGTATGGGTGATTTAAAAAAAAAAATAATTGAATTAATTTTAGTTAATTAAACTCCCTTTTCCCCTTGTGAGTCACTCAAACTAATATCCCATACCTCCACTCTTCCAGCATTTCTCCATCTCTCTCTATTTTTTCAAATATCTCATAGAGGATTTTTTTTTCAATATTACGACCAATACAATAAAGGATTTATCCTTCAGTAAGGCTATGGTAATCCTTAGGTTATATCCTTTCGTCTAATGAATTTCATTGTTTAAAAAAAACCTAATTTTAGGTCATATTTGTATGATTTTATAAATTCATATAAATGAGGATGTACCATGTTATGATGTTAGAATTTAATGTGGGTAAAGTGGGTAATTTATTATATATTTCACCATACACTACATGTTGAAATGTGACATGGATGTGAATGAATGTGGTTCCTGGTTCATAATATCTATAAAGTGGTCAGGTGATTTTTAGATAATGTTATAGGATAAGATATAGACTCTTTGTGTGAATTATCGATGATGCACATAGTTGGGTGAATTTATAGTGGCCCGAAAGCTATAACTAAAATGTAAGAAACATTCAGTTATATCCAAAAAATCCTATAGTTGTTGTGACTCACAAGGTTGGTGATGAATGTACAAGGTTGAGGTTGTATGAGTAGGTTTATAGCCTCTTAAGTGGTGAGGGCCATGGGTAGAAGTTTGAATAAGTGAAGCGCCTTGGGTATTATGTGAAAAGTGAGTTGGGTGTGCCTTATGGAACACAAAAACCATTATTAAGGGTTGAGTGATGGTGATTCAATTCTATTTAGTTTAAATTATCTCTTATGATAGAGGATATACTTTTCTGAGAACTTGGTCCTTATGGATATTGTTTAGGATATTTTGGTTACAATATGTTTGATGGGAGTTTCTATGGAATGAATCTTTGGTTGGTTGATGCGTGAGATATGTTTTGGATTTATTATTCCTATATAATATTGGTTACCTTTCATGAGAAGGGTAGTTTTTAGAATATAACACCTTTGGGTAGATAAATTATGATGTTCCCTTAGATCCTTATTGTCTTAGTTCATGCAAAGTATAAAAAGTGGCCTAAATCCTAAGTTACACCTTAGGGTGATTTTATGGATGTAGTAAGGTATTTGGGGGTGATGATATGAGTTACTTGAATAATTAGGGGGTGTTTATCAACTAAGATTAATTTTGTGCAAGGGTGTAACCAAGTGAAACCAATAAGTTGGAATTTTAATGGTTTTTGGACTAAGTGATTTTAAATACTCATGAGATGTTGTACGATCAGGGGTTCAGATTGAGGTGTTTTAGTTTAGTGGTACGTGTCAATGTATATGATTAATTTAAATGGGTTGGGATATCATATAGTGGTGTGATATTAATGGGTTATTGGCTAGTCAAGGGCTTAGATTGGTAAATGTTGTCATAGTTTTCATTATTGTTGTGTGTATACCTGGTTTCTGATCTAGTGGTTAATGAAGTTATTTGATATGATTCCTTAACCTAAGTAAGAGGGTAGTGGAATAAACCCCACTGAGTGAGAGGGAACCAATTTAGGTTTTGTTTAAAATGAATATCCATGAGAATGAGTGTGATGTTGTAACACCCTGATATTCCATTTTATATATTTTCCTTTAAAACCTAATGTGTTCCATAAGTTTATTTATATAAAAAACCAAACCAAAAGAAACTGTGAAATATTATATAACTATTAGAATGTTTATATAGAATTACTAGGTAAAAATACAACTAATTTTTTTGATATATATATATATATATAAATAAAGATTATTATTAATACTAATTCATTGATAAAAATTATATTAAGGAGGATAAATGACTAATAAGATCATTTTATGATAGAATTATATTTTTTTTCTAAAATTGTACTTTTATGTAATTTATCATAAGAAACTAAATATATTATATATAAGGTATATTTTATAATTTTATAATATAAATTTATATATTTATAATAGGTTAACATGAATATTACAAGTAATTTATAGAAAATAATAATAATAATTGTTAATAATTTAAAAAGTTATTCTCTTATAAAAATATTTTTTCGTTTTATATTATGAATTTTTTAAAAGGTAAATTAAAAAAATTTTTAATTCCAATTTGAAAAAACAAAATAAATTTTTGGATTCATAATCATAATATTATCTTAGGATTAATTTATTCAATTTTTCAGAAATATCAGATTTTCAGGTGAATAGAGGAAATTTCATTTTAACCAAAACTGCAAAATTAAGTAATAATTTCCTATAATTTTTATATTTTTTGTTTTAACTAAATATTATTTTTGTAATCTTTTTTACTGAATTTTTATGAAATCCATATAAATTTTATTTTTTTTAAATAAACCTATTTATATCATTAAATTCAAAAACATTTATAATTTCACAATATACTTAAGTTTTAAGCCTAAAAATAAACTTCAGAAAATAATTTTGATGTGTTATGTGCACTAGTACTAAAATTAATTTCTATTAACATTAGAGTTTTTTTTTTAAATTTAAATAATATTTTTCAAATTAGGAAATGATTTCAATTTTTGTTTTTTTCATTAATTTTTTTACCTAGGGTAAAAATGGAGTTACCACAGTATGGGTAACCTATGGTAAAAGGGGGTTTAACCTAGTAAAAAAGGATAAGACATTTTACAAACATTAATGATGATGGTTTGTGGTGGTAGTTTCAACCTTATATATTCAGCACTCAATTATTGATCTTTATTGGAGCCTTTAGTCTTGAATAATGCAATGGAACTATTGAAAGTAAAGAGATTTTATAAAAATTCCACTCTCTTAATTTAGGATCTCACATCCTATCCATTTATATACCAATTACGATGGTATATATCAACAAAAAATATGATATATTATCTCTTAATATCTCTAAACACCTCCTAAATTCCCAGGTCTTCCTAAAATACTAAGCAACATGGCCTTAAGGTGTCACATAAGGGAGAACTTCTAGAGGGAGAGGTAATGATCTCAACCCAACTCTCCTAGTTATTCTCTTATTCTTCCCTATAAAATACCTTATATCCATAAATATATGACAAAATAATATTTTTTGATAATATTAAATGTTATTATACTAATGTAATACCCATTTTATACCATCCTCCTATATTATTTAGAAAAAATAAAATGTTGTCATACTTTTGTGTAGACTACTGCCTCCACGAAAAATGAAATCTATTTTCTATATAATATTTATATGGGTGGTAAAAAAGCGATATTCAATGATCAGAAATAATAATTATAACAAGATATATTTTTTTAACTGAGAATTATTTTATTTTTATACCCCCTCCCAATCAAATGAAATAATTGAGATCATCATCAGTGTATGTGCGGATTACCACCTCCAGGGGATGACATATTTGATAATTCCATTTCCATCATACATGGACGATTTTAAAAATAAATACAATGTATAAAAATTAGATTTATAAAAATATTAAAATTTTATATTGATTTTTTTTAAATATATAATTAATATTAATAATAAATGATTATATTAAATTTAACAACCTTAAATGAATTGATCTAGACACCTTTTCTATTTAGCTGCATTTTGGGATAACCTATGAAACTTCAAAAATATATCACTAATTTAATAATTAAGGAAATAAGCCTCCATATTTATAGAGATCATAAAGTTATTTTACTAAACCATTTACCAAAGTCAACAAATTGATAGAGTTATATAGAAATTAAGAAAACATCTCCAAGTAATCTATGTAATCAGAATTATATTAGAAATAAATTAATATAGATAAAAAATAGACATTATAATAAGAAATATTAATGAATAAGGATATTAAAAAAGTTTTTTATCAACTTAATTATATTATAAATTATGTTAGGTGCATTCAAAAAATGAATTTGGAATTAAGGTAAGAGTTTGTGGATCTTAATTTTGTTTCATTGCGACAAGATTATTATTCATCATATGTTCTTTTTTAATGATGTAAGGATTTTGATTGGATATTGTTTTCATAATTTTCTAGAAATCAAAGGTATTTAGCAATAAATATCAGGTTTTCTCTTCTATATAATTCCAATTTTAATGACTGTAATGATGTAAGGGTATTGTTAACTCAAAAACTCATTTCTTTGGGTTATAAGGAATCATTTTGAAATTCTTACTTCTATACTTATTTTCTTCAACCCTATGATTTTATAATGAAATTTATATTTTTATATATGGAATAAATGAAACTTTTGGATTCAAATATTCATCCTCAATGAATTTTTTACCAATAAAATCAATAAATTATTAATAATAATTCACATTCTCTTTAACAATGATGTTTCCTCCATGTCCATGTTTTCCCTTCCCACCAATGTTATCATTTCTTATTTAGGAACCAAACTATGTTTTAGATCATGTGAACCTTATATTTAACCTTTTTAATTTTGAAAATAATGTTTTATCATCCTTTTTAATGATTTGGGATACCGGAATGTTGTTTAAAAAAATAAAAAGGTATTTTCTGAAACCAGACTTATTACTTTTGGGTTACACATTCTATTTTATTTTATTTAATTTTTAATTATATTATTATCATTTATTTATTTCATATATGGTATATAATTTCCTTAAATATATTCCAATTTTATTGTAACTTTATTTTTTGATTTTAATATATATTTTAATCTCCCTTTGAAATTCCCACATTTAAGTAATCCCAACTTAAGAGAATTTCCTAATTTCTTATTTCATGAAAAATGTCACCTATATAATTTTTTTCCACAATTAATAAAATTTTAAAACACAAAATATTTTATATAAGACCATCATAGTTCAATTTTTGTCTAAATAGAATTATTAAGATATTACCTTCCTAAAAATATCCTTCTAATATCTTGAGATGAATAACTTATGCAGTTTACTTTTATTATTACTTCTCTTTGATCCTTCTCATGAATTTTTCAACATTAGAAATAATATTTAAATATAAATATTATAATTTAATATATTAATATATGAAATTATTTAAATTATAATTCTCTTGGGAATAATTATGATATATCCTTTGGTTATTATTTGAGAAAGGATTATAAAAGCAAATTCTTTCTCATGTGTTTTATCATGATTATGATTTATGTAAGTTTTTTATTCATTATAAAAAACTTATATTCATGTATATATAATTATTTTCATTATGTGATGGGTGATAATATAATAATATATATCTCTAATGCATTGGTTAATGTTTTCATCTCAGGAGATACAATGTATGGTGTATGGATGATTAGGCTAAGCATACTATGTTATGTGATAGGTGGGCCTAAAATCAATTATACCTCCAATAAATTGTGTAAATACTTAAATATCATGATATAATATTAATGGGAATGTGTACTAGAAAAAATACACCATGAAACTATTTCCAATATATTTATAGGAATATGGAGTGAACCCAATATACCATTGGAATTTGTACACTATGATAATCATTGTAGTGATATTTGAATTAAGTTTATGATTCCATGTTTTATATTGTTTCCACATATTTATGATTACATAAACTTGTAATATAGTTTCATTATTCAATTAATAATTTCTTATCTCACACTATTATGTCTTTTTTACATGCTTGTTCCTCTGAGATTACATGTCATTCCTTCTTGATTCATGGAAAACTATTATTATCTCACATACATTTTAATTGTAAATTTATCTTTGATCATGTTTTATCATATGATTAGGATCTACCCCTTTATTTCTTGTGTGTAGTTTTACATTACTAATAATTTTATCTCACCCCTTTATTATGTTTCCATTCAATAGGTTATGAATATAAGTATAACTAAGGGGAAATTTTGAAGGGGGTCTAGAAGAGTTCAATTAAAGTGAAATGTCACAAGTTTATAAGATAATTTTCCTATGTAACTATTCCAGGAATACATTAATCTAAAAGTTTGTCAAACATATATTAGATTATTTTGAGATTCTTTGTTTAACTTATAGTAATGATGTAAAATTACTATATGTTTTCCTACCATCATTATATTTGGTTTCAAAGGGAGGATTGATTATTTTTGAGGATTAATAAAGTTATATTGGGGGTTATTATTATATATATTTTATGGAAAACCATGATATATGTCTAAGGTATAAGTATAATTATATGATAACATCTTTCAATTTTGGAAAAGAAGGGATTGAGTGGTTTTTTTGGTAACAACATTTATATCTGAATACTCCAAGTGGATGTTGGCTCCATCTCAGATGTATATAGGGGTAGTGAACCCAAAATGGGTATTTTATTTATCATCTCAATTAAAACCTTATGAATGAAAAATATTCTTAACTAAAAAAATGGTTTAGAACTCCTTGGGTATATTCTTTAGTCAATCCCATTCTCTTTATAATCAATTATGAAGAATTTATTATGGAAAGGTATTATGATGAGGAGTATGAGAAAATCAATCCAAAATAAGCCTATATTTAATTAAGAGTAACTTAGGTTGGATTGCAGGACAATGTGATTATTTTAAAGATTAAGACATTTTATGATGGATTTTTCATAAGATAATTTATGATAATTATATAATTTTTCTAATTTATTACAACTAACTTTAACACCTTTTGGTTTTAGTAATGTATAATTCCAAAAGGAACAAAGATAATGATGGGTTCTATGGATAAATAATAGATTATACCAATCAGAAACCTAATGGGATAATACCTAGAGTGATAAATCATGTGATAATTTGGAACCAAATATCATGAATTATGATTAAATACATGAATATAACTGAATTCCACAACTTGAGAATGAAAATAAGGATAAATTATCATGGAAGTTCAAGTGATGAAGACCGTAATAGAAACATGATTAAATTTACTTTGTTTAAAAAATACGGGAAGAGGAACCCATGGGAATTTCTCAATGAAAATAAAATATGTTTAATCTATGATAAAGGAGATCATAGATAAACTAATTTACAAGAAAAAATGAAGTGTTTAGTGGAAATAGTGTAAGAAAAAAGTGTAAATCTTAAGGTTCCACCAACAGTTCAATGTTCTAAATGCGTGATACTTGGTAATTATCAAAGATGATGTGATAATACAAGGGATAAAAACAAATACAGGATTCTAAAACTTGTAATTCCAAGGAAATAAGGGAAATCCTATACAACCACAACTGCTAACGTGAGTTTAAAAAATGACATATAGTGAGGAAAATTTATTATCCACTTAATAAATATGAGTATTGTATTTAAATTTTGTTCAAATCACTAATTTTTTACCTTGTTTTTTTAAGAACATAAAATTATCACCAAGATGAATAAATGTTGCATTTTTTAAAAAAAATTCAAGGGATATGATTATTGTATCCCATGTTTATGTTTATGAGAATATTCCTTGTAAAAATATAATTATCCTTTATTTAGATAAGTTTTTTTTGGTTTTGGAAATTATATAGTTATCTTCATATAGACACCATTGCAATGAATTAGAGAGATCAAATTTCATATCTCAAATCAGTATATGATCACTTAGGACTAAAAGGATAAAAATAAACTCTCAAGTAAAATTGATTCCATTATATATTATTTAACCCCAATAATGAGGAGTATTTAGCTTAAATTTTTAGAAAGAGACCCCATATTGTGATATGTCTATTATGAAGGAAAATATGAGTTTCATATACTTACCCAAGTTACAAAGTTTTATATCTCTCTAGAAATTATATCACGAGTTATTCCTATATTTAGATAAAGTTAACAAGTCCTTTTAGTGAGTTATAATTAAGAATGAGAGGGAAATAATTATTTATGGGGTGGGGGTGAGAATGTAAAACCACGTTATTTTAAAAAATATATTTTCCTTTAAAACCTAATGTGATCAATAACTTGATTCACATGAAACACCAAACCAAAGTGAACAATGAACCATTATATTACCATTAAAATATATCCATAAAATTACAAAGTAATAATAGAGATAACAAAATATTAAAATACATGTAGAAGAAAGGTCACTATTAATTCTAAGTAATTGAAAAAATGTGATTAATATGGATAAATAACTAATATTATCATTTAATGATATAATTATGTTTTTTTAAATAAAAATTTTATATGCTTGATCTTAATAAGATAAATATATTAAAAATAAGGTTTATTATTAATATGAATAATATATTTTTTTGGGTTCAAAACTGTTTGAATGAAATATTAAAAGACATTTATTCATTTTTTAATGGCTATATAAAAATCAAACTTGTAATTCGAAGTTGAATAAAATGGAAAAGTAACAGGAGCTACAAAGGAACCCCACATTCCACATAACATTCTTTCTATATGATCTACGTCTCTACATAGAGCCTCTTCATATCCCCCCATAAATTAAAATCATTTTGTGGTGTGAGGCCTGATTTCTAGGTCCCCACACTAATGAAAATTCGTTTTCAGTGAGAGGCTTCATTTCTAGGTCCCCCAAAAATGAACTTTTTTTATAGGGAAATGTGTCTTTTTCAGGCCTCCTAAAAAAAATTCTTTTGTAGGGTGAGGCATGACCTTTAGGTTCTCACAAATAAATTTTTATTTTGAAGTGTGATTATGCCTCCAAAAAACCAAAATATTTCACAGGCAATGGGTTTTCATTTCTTCCAATTAACCTAGGAGAACAGTTACATACATACCCATATAAAATCCCCACATAGGGACTAATGAAGGGGTGAATTTATTATGCATGAGATGGAGAAGCAGAGAGATAGCCCGAGAAAGCTATTTTAGTAGGTAATCATTTACTACATATTGAAAAGTAAAAGTGGGTATAAAAATTTGTCTGTATAAAATACTAATAATCCCACATATAAAAAACCACTTTACAGACAACTATCTACATAGTCGAGTCCTTTACAAACTATAATTCCATGAATAGAATGTGGATGAAATAATTTTGGAACACCATACCACATGGAAAATTGTATGTGTGATGGGGTCCTTCAATCTTGGTACCATTCTACATAGCATTCAACCTTACCTCACCCCCTTTATTAAATTTTTAAACAACCCTATCTATCAACCTCACCCATGATGTACTAAGACACAAATTGGAAACTATTAATTTTCAAGTCAATACATCTTCCAAAGTCTCCCGATATGTATGATCAGACCAAAGGAAACACCAATGTGTCCTCTAGATCATACATTTACCTGGTAAATTATGTCTTATTCGAAACCTAATTTGAATAGATAATACTCTAAATAATCCAAATCATACATTTATTTGGTAACAATGATCCCAAATTTTAAGGTAGTGGGAGTGGCCTCCCCATTTCAGACAGTGAGGGGAACCACTTGAATTTTCCTTTGATGATGGATAGTGCTAGATCCTATACTCATTATCTATAAAACCGATAGTAGGGCATACCTCATGGATAAATACCATAATATTTCTTATGGGGCTTACCCATATGGGTTCACAAGTCCTAATCCTAGTTGTGAAAAAAAGAGAGGAGACAAGTTCTAGAGTCCTTTCTCTCTCAAGTAACCTTAGTCTATTTATGAAAATAAATGAGGTGATGAGAATATCAATGAACTTTGTCTCTCCCATATCCCTATCCCCATCCACCAATATATGAATAATATTTTTTGTTTTATCAGATCATCAACTACCTCTTGTTTCTCCCACTAGGAATGACTCACGTGGGCATAGAGGTCAGTTATGATTATGAAATCAGCATGATCATACACCTATCCCGAGAGGGGATTACCTTTTCAGATCATCCTACCACCTTATCCTGTGGGTGTGATATTTAGTATAAGTCCCAACCATGTTATCCACAACTAAAAGGGATATATACCCATTGATAAAAACCATTAAAGGGACATATTATTGATGATAAATCCTATGAACCTCCTATTTGGTATAATCCCCATCCATGTTATCACCATCTCAAAGTGAAATATCCCCTATGATAGAAACCTTCAAAGGCGCATATTCTCAATGAAGAAACCTGTTGGCCTCCTACTAGGTTTAATCCCCAATTTTATGAACTACGTGGGATTTGATTCCCAAGAAAATTTGATATACAGGTTTCCACCCTAAGGTCTAAACCCAATACCTCAAATTGACCCTAATGTTCTCTGGGTTATATCCCCATTATGGTCATAACCAACTCGAAGGTCCATATTACTTCTTTGTCTCCTTCATCCCCATCGTTATTGGATTACATTCCCAATATGATCATTCCTCCACTTGGGAACTACATTCCTTCTTGGTCATTTGGGTCGCTTCTACATAAGTCAAACACAAACCTTTACTAGGAACTCTTCACATAAACATCCTTTCAACATAACATTAAACTACACAGTTTGGTCCTCATCAATTGAACTTAAAAGGTATGATTTTTCATATTATGTTGCACTGAACTACATGGTTTTTGATTCATCTCAAAAGGATACATAGGAATTTCATCTCATGGACTTGACCTCGACATCAAAACCACCCATGTCTTCCTGGATGATGATAAATTCTTGATCACCCCATTCAATGGATTACAACAATAATATCTTTAATAAATGATTAAGAATCTTCAATCTTCATGAAAAAAGTACCGTAAATGAAAAATATCTAATACACACACACACACACACACACACACACATATATATATATCTCCATCGATGAAGAACCTCAGATACATACAAATTATTATGAACTCAGTACATACTAGATAATTGATTGTTAATGAAAGGGCATCCTATCTTATATTTCGGATTTAATAAAGGATTCAAGAATATATAATAAATCTATAAGAGATTTCCAAAGTAGGAAATAGTTACCACAAAAAGAGTTAAATGATCCCAAACTCCCATACTCTTGGCCAACACATTCCCTAAGGTCTCATTGGAGATATAAAAGTCACCACTTGCCTTTGGAAAGAAGGCCTGCATCAACTCAAAATGAGCACATGTGTAAGATTGCATAAGAAACAAGAATGGTGAAACCAATGTGAATCCCTAACCAGAAGATGATTTTGTTTCCCACATTTCAGGACCCTTTACACACAATGAAAGAGTTAAAAAAAACATGGATCCAAAACAATTAATTATGTATGTGTTTGTTTATTGAGATTATACTTTTATGGGTTTCCCTTTTATGTTTTTCATATGTATCCAGACACTTTTGACAAGAAATTACATAAATATAATCCAATGGTTTCCTTTTAACCAATCTGAACTTATGCATTGGCTGTCACACAAACAAGGTACTCATCTAACATGAGGGAAATATTCCCAACATAGTGTCTCCAACACTAGGTTTCAAATTACTTTATTCTAGGCACCACCAAAATAGTACCTAATCAACTCTAGAGGTAGATCACTAATCCCTCCAGCTCATGATGACCTTATAGTCATTCAATCAATGATGGATGGTTCCCTATAAGCCAACAACATAAGTTTCCATGTCAAACCATTTGAGGAGCCTATCCCTAGAATGCTACAACAAGTTCCTCCCTTATCTTCAGGAGGCATATTAGGAGGTCACTAATGGTCGAAAGGCTACTTATAGCAACCAATGATGCTAACACCATGCTTCAAAAAACACTTATTATGATGGGGGTTACATACACAAGGGTCTGACTTAGGTCACCTAGAACTCATCACTCAGGATAGCCCACTGAGGGAAGCGACCGAAGAATAAAGAATATGTATATATCTCTATTCCCTCTAAAGAATCCCACCAGTCCAATTTGGCAGAAAACAATGAGAAATCACAAACACATTCCCACATAATCCAAGACTTACAGTATAGTTAGAAATCATTAAAATAATCCCTCATTCCAAATATAGTGGTAAGCCATGAGAAGACACACACACACACACACACATATCCGTACCCACCAATCTTTCTATCACAATTTGGTGGTACCTAGAAGAAAAATTCAGTAGAAAATTAATACAAATAGGGTAAGAACCATATATATTCCTAAACAATTGATCATTTTCTTCATATCCCAATAATAAATAGAGGAAAATAGTAGAAATACATCCCTTATCTAGCAACATAATGGGCATAATTTCATGTTATGGTTGAAGAAGTCACCCCTTACTTCTTGGCGATGATGGAAGGGTAAAAATATATTCATGTACTCATCCTACAATTTTTATAGGAAATAATGATCACATATGTGGTGATTAGGAGTTGGGAAAACAACCTCGCCATTATATTTGATGTGACTTAGTAGAAAAATTATGGAGTCACCATGAAGAAAGCATATATCCCTACTCCAGTTCAGGAGGGTTGGGGCCATCCCATGATAAATGGAAAACCATATCGGGCCTATATACCCATTTCAAATAGTGGTCATTAGTCTATCCAAGTGACCACTATAGGAAAGGAACATATCACCTCCAAAAGTTCTGAAAACTATCAGAAAATCCCAGTATAGACACCATTTTTAATGAATAAACTTTCCATATATGAAAATTTTCACCCATAAAAGATGGTTCCAATCATCCAGAAGAAGAAATCTAAAAATAAGTCACACCAAGGATGATTGAAAAATGAAGATCCAGTCTATAAACCTTCTTTACTAAATATCAGTGTCCTTAAATACCTTATATGTATATATATGGATTCTCAAGATCCTACTCCCCTGTTACAAATTACGATGGTAGTAATGATAGTGATAAAGGTTATCCCTGTAATTTGACTACAAGAAGTTCTAGATGTCCTCCCAGACATCTTACAATGAAGTTTAATTGTACATCCAAAATATAATCAATCTTGAGATCCCATATCCTAATGAGTTTCATGGTTTCCCTCTACATGGATAGAAGATCATACAATAAGAGGGTCCTCATCATACTACCATCCACCCTAAAGATCCTCCCCATTGTATACACTATATACTTTCTCCATATAGTTAGACATTATTCCATGATTAAATTCCAACCTATTATGGATTTATCTAAAAAGGCCCTCCCTGCAAAAAAAACACCATTTTCTCAAGAAGGACCTCCCCTTGATGAATCAAATTTGATAAATATCTCCTACCTTAAAGAACATAGGAAAATGAGTTCAATAATGCCTGAATCCTCTTCATTGAAAAGTGATATTATTCATCAACTAGGAGATTATCCAAGACAAAAATTCATTATATGAACCCCCATCAGATCATCTGACTTCCAATGCAATAGTGTAAATACATACCGACCCCTCTTCTTACAATAAAGAATTAGGGGAACATCCACTTTGGTAGGATCAAATAGAGGAACCTCTCATAAAATAAGAAAAATACATATTTCTTATGAGGATATAGTTGGATAAGGATGACATACTAATAATGTTCTGGCCTTTATCAAATATCCATTTTAGCATTCCAGTGGAGTTTTTAGATGATTATTTTCACATAATCCACCTAAATATATGGAACACTCTTTTTAAATTAAAAACAAAATTATTTACTTATCATGAATACCCAAATCACATTAAAGTTACAGAAGAGATGCATGGACAAATAGACTTGGCCACACTCCTAGTTGAATGACACCCAAAATTAGGGAAAAAAGGAAACATTCAATGAAAATGTATATATTCATTAAAATAACTACATCAAATAATTTAAAACTCTCCATATTGTGTCTATATTAGAGGATGTGGTGATCAAAAGGCATTGAACTTCACCACACTCCCTAATTAGTATAGACATCCAAAGGTGAGACCATGTAATGTGATTTCCCAAAACTGGATTCAATAAATAGACTCTTATAATAATAGATGGTATACTAAATAATAACTATCCCATGATAACTCTCGAAGATGTCAGGACAAAAGTGAGAGGGCCATCAAAAGACTCTTGCATCAGGAATATGAAAATATCAAGAAATAATCCCTCTTAATGGAATTAAATCACTAGATAGAACAAATTTATTTGAAATCAGGTGTCTTATGTTTCGTTCATGTAATGGACCCATACCATGTTTGAAATAATATCTAAAAAATTTGAATATCAGTTGTATAAATTAAATTCATAGTTATATTGGAGAAACCCTGCCCACAGGGATGGGGGACTTTTTAGAATAACCCTCATGGAAAAGTTTTTGGCCCGAATCATTATGAAATTGAAATTGGATCACCCCCATCCTGTAGGTCTCGAGCCATTTTAACCACATCCTTAACAAAATTCAGTCTTTTATTATTTGGGGAATTTCCAAAAAATTAATCTTATCTGTATATCCCATCCAGTGATGTAGTTTCTTTTTCAAGGATGAAAACAAAAAAATTATCCAGAGGTTCCATTCATATTACACTTCATCAGAAGACATTGAAGGGATCCCTAAAAGAAATGAGGTGTTACATTGATAGTAAAAAACGAAATCTGTTAAGAGAACCCCCATGACCATGAATCACAAATCTTCTGGTATATGTTATCAGAGGAACCACCACACCCACTATTCTGATACTGATAAAATTCCCATTATGTAGTTCACATTATAAAATATCATTATCACTACTTCTGGAAATACTATAGAACATAAATTCAATGTGGGAGACAAGAGAAGCACATATATATTCAAAATATGATCCACACTGAAATAGATGAAGAAGGTGTGTGTACTAGAAATCAGAGGACTACATAAAATTTTGGAAATACATCTAATGTTTCATTTCTTCTTTAATAAGAATCAGATAATTAAAAGGGTAAGGATATAATTCAATACCAATTATTACATGAGGGTGTAAAACCCCTTACACTATAGTAAACACTACCTCTGAATGATATAGAAATGATATAACTGAATAGAATTAATGTTTAAATACTCATAGGTTATATTATCTCTAGATATGTTCTTCACAGAAAACCTCATTCCACTCCTCCAGCTGATGTCCCTTGACAAGAAGATATTTTCATACCATAAAAAGTAGATTCAAAATGTTTTCTCAATGTAGGAGAAATGAAAAAAATATATTTGTAATGAGTGATAACTGAATACTGAGACATACCTACATTGGAAAAATAGTTAGACTAATGTGAGTCAGGTTACAACCAACTAGATCAAGCACAAGTGAATATTAGTCCAACAAAGATTGTTCATCCTATTGTGCCCCATACTCTAACCTTTTCTTAGTTATCCATTCTTACATGACTTATTGACACTATTGAATCATTGGAAACCCAGCTAGAATATTTGGAAAGTCATCATGCACTAGTGCAACTGAAAAGAAAACCATACCCCGAATGAGTAGATGCAACTCTTCCTCCACCTAATTTTGGAAATACTATGCTTCCAACATTTCATAGTTCAGGAGATCCAAAACAGCATTTGATGGATTATGTATCTCGATTTGACCCTAATTATGGGAAATTTGTTGAAATAATAAGACACCAAACTCTAGTTTTTTGTGCAAACCTTGTAGGGACCAGCCTTTGTATGTTACACTAGTTTACCTACAGGGTAAATCAAGGGATGGGAAGACCTTTAAAAATAATTTATTTATTAGTTAATCTCAATTATGTGAAAGAATATGGTCCTAGAGATCAGAAATTTTAAGCAACAAGAAAATGAGAGAGTCTCAGACTTTATTTCTAGGAAGAAGGGGCTAACCTACTCCCTAAATTTGCAGTTTCCATAGGAATATTGGTTAGTGTACTAAATAGAAATATTCCATGATGAGTTATGAACACCACTCATTCAATTAAAGTACATGAGTGGGTTTTGAGACCTTACTAAAATTTCAAAAATATTTTATGACTCAATCTTGTGAACCAAATAAAAATACATTCCTTTATCGATAGCCTAGGGAAAGAGGACTGGAAAAGAAGAAACTATAACTATCACTTTAAAACCAACCCTGTTACCGTATGTGTCTCCAAAGAATGCAACTTATCATCTAAAATCCCCTACAAGGTTGAAAGATCATCTACAGCAACCTCTATGAGATAAAATTAGGGAGCCAAAATGATCCTAGTTTGTATAATAGAAGAGAAAAGTTTATTCCTTCCGATATGATAACGTTCTCATTTACTTCTTAGTAGCCTTTTAAAAAAACCTGATTACTCTAATAGAACCAAGAAGACCTTGTCAAGTTATCCTTGAATATCACCAAAAAATTTCCCCTCTCACTAAATTTTAGTTCACACCATCCGGGACTATTTCATTCTAAAACATTTCCTAAAAAAATTGTTGATTCTGGGTAGGTAAAATAGGGTAAACCAGAACACATGTAGTGAATGTTTCTGTTTCCACATAAGAAGAAGAGGCATAATGAAAGGAAGTAACTAGTAATAATGCATGAATGTTTAGTGATTGGATTGCTAGAAATTTGATCAACCAGATTTATTCAATTCTATGATCATAGTTAAAGCATCCAACTATGCTCCCAGTCACTTTTTTTATAGCACTACCAACTCCTTCAACCCCATAACCCTCTAAAAGAAAATCTTCTAAAAATTTGGATGACTAGAAGGGTGGGGAACAAACATAGGAATATGAACATAAACCAATACCAAAGCTAGAATTTAATCTCTCAAACTTTATGCCTTCAGTACCATGAGAACAGGTTCCACCCTTCTAAAATATATAATGGTCTCTATCCCTCCAAATGGTACAACGGGCATCGACTCGCCAAAAGGTATAGTAGGAACTAACCCATCAAATAGATTACTCATAAGATGATGAACTTATCTTCAAATCCATTAATTTCATTCATTTAATAGACCCCTTATCTAAGGATGAGAGTTTTTATGAATATATTCTTACCATTCTAAATCTAAGAGACATGAATTGATGCCGTTAGAGGCTTGGAAACAGAGGGATGAATAATCACGACCGAAGAAAATATGACAACTGCATCCATGCTATAGTTATCTACAACACTAAAACCCATGGGAAAGAAATTATACAAGCCTAGAGAAATAAAGAAGATTCCTCTACACATTATTTATAACCAATCATTTTGTAATAATGATTCATGTATAGGCGACAACATGACCAACACAGGTAAGTTGGAAGGCCAAGGCAGATAGATCCAATAACATAAAAAACGCCTTCAAAATCTACTCAACTAGTTGACTAATATTAAATAGGCACATCAACTCATAAAATTTATCCTAGTGGAAAATTACCCATAGGAGAACATAGACCGTTGACCTAAAACTATGGAATCCTAAAAGAATTAACTATAGCTATGGCAGAGCTTTCAATTTTGGGTGATCTCAATCAGTCAATGGATCTATGTGAAGCACTTGTGGAGGCTCTTATGTTCCCTAAAAAAATCCATGATGATGTTTCTACTATTGAGGTATACCATGTAGGGGTTGAACCTGTGGAATGAAATGTGGTTATATCTTTTAGCAAAGAGGAAAAATGATTTTATACAAGGAAAACTTAGGCCCTTGTACAAATCCAATAGACCTAATGACATTAATATCATTCAATATTCTATTGAGAATGTATCGGGAGTAAACATGATTCCTATCATAAAGATTCACATATATAAATACAATTAATATGATCTATCCCCTTACTCTCTAACTCTTAATGGGTATGATAAAAGATAATAGAAACACATCATTGACATTAATCTCATAGATCTATTCTAATACCTAGTGTCTGACACTATGTTCTTGGTTTTCGGGAATAATACATATTTTGATGTGTTATTGGGAAGTCCTTGGTTACATCATCATGTGGTGATACCTTCATAATACCATAAATTCCTCAAATACTATAGTAATGGATATATTTGGAAATTACATGGTGAAATTTTTTTATTTGAGTCTTGTGAATCTCAATATATTAATGTAGGGTTCTACCATATAGAAGGGAAGAAACCCATAAATGATGGTGATTATCTAGTTACCACTATTAATGGTGTGTAAATGTCCTCATCTAATCTATTTAAAGACCACATTGATGAATATATACTTCCCATCAGTTAGGTTGAAGATATCAGCTCAGATTCAAAGATGTTATCACTGGTATTCATGATATTAGCTATGTCAGTTGAACCCAAGGGTACTGAACGCATATTTAATTCTCCCATTTGTAGTGATACCATAGATGGAAATTTTCTAGTCTTATCCTCATAACTTTAGTAGGACACCATTTCATCCGTTGAACCTGAGGAAGTCATAGTATCACCATTCGAAGCTAGATTATAAGACACTGACCTTTCCCCTAACCATAATGATTCCCCTTTTTCCCAAATCCATAACAACATGGATAAAGTGGAATAGGAAGGGTAAAAGAAAGAAGAGGAAGAAAATTACCATAGTAAATCTTCTATATCATTCAAGGAACGAGCCTCTACCACTTTCAATGAACTTAAATAGAAAAATATGGATACAAGGAAGGATCCATGATCAAGATAATCATTGAATCTATATCCCTTGATGAACAAGAAATTTACACCTATTTTTTAAAGTATCATCGATATGTGTTTTACTATAATTATATAGAGATTCTATCCCTAGATCCTGTTGTGGCTACCCATCAACTTGGATAACTAGAAGACTATCATGGCTACAAGTAGGTAGCCAAAAGAACACACATGAATCATTCTACCAAGGTGGAAGCCAAAGTTTGTAAGAACATCAAATAAAATATAATTTAGTAATTCCAATACCCTAAATGGCTGACAAAAATTGTCTATATCAAGAAAAATAATGGGAAGATCGGATTTTTCATCGATTTTGGAGACCTCAACTGATATTTTCTGAAAGGTGACCTTCTAATTGCAATAATGGAACATATGATCAATGAAAAATATGGATATCAAGACCTTTACCTCTAGGATGACTATTTTAGGCATAATAAAATCTTAATGTCTCAAAAAGATAAAGAAGACACTACCTTCAGGGTCCCTAAGGAGTATTATGTTATAAGGTGATTCCTTTTGGATTGAAGAACACCAATGATACAAATCAATGTGATATGGATCACATCTTCAAACCCTTCCTAGGAAAGTCAACTAAGTGTTAGGTCAATGATTTGGCAGTTAAGTTTCAGGAACATTCTGATCTCCATGGTGATTTTAAAATCATCTTCAACAAACATTGATAACAAAAACTAAAGATGAATCCAATAATATGTTATTTTGATGTCACTTCCAAAAAATTTATTGGATTCTTTATACACCATTGTGAAATTGAATTTTACCTTGAGAATACCAATAAAATTATAGGTATGTCACCTCCCTAAAACCTTAAATATTTTAGCAGATTGTAAAGAAACTATTACTACATTATATTATTTATAGAAATCCACATAGGAAAGTGTTTTACCTTCACCAGGTTGATGAAAAAAGAGGTCGTGTTTCTATATACTAATGAATATCAAGAATAATTCAACACCCTCAAGAAATATCTCATGATCCCACCAATGATGATGCCACCATATTACGGAATGATGCTCATCCTCTACATTATAGATCTAGAACAGTTGCTGAGTTGGTTCCTTCTGTAGAAAAATGATGATGGTAGTGAAAATATCATTTATTATCTCATTCACACCATTATTTATGTTGATACCTGATATTTATATATCAAGAAGAAATTTTTATCATTAATTTTCATAGTTCATAAATTAAGGCATTATGTTTAGCACCATAAGGTCTGTTTGATCTATTTAATTGACCTTCTAAAATATATCATCAATCGACCCATGTTGAATGGATGTTTGACATGATAGGAAGTCGTTATGAAATAGTTCGACCTCTGGTTCATACCATATAAAGTGACAAAAGGAAAGGCCTTAGAAAATTTCGTAAAAGAACATCCCTATGTGGAAGAGGTTCCAATGAGTACCGAACTACATGTTGGAAAAAAATTATCTATTCAGGACTCTACCAGAATATGGAAAATTTACTTTGATGGTGCATGTAGAATCGCAACCGGTAGGATATTAGAAGACCCCAATCTCAATAAAGATAAGTGGGGAATCATTCTCATTTATCTAAAAAAGGATGTTCTACCTTAAAACTTTATTCATTCATAAGGATGCACTAATAATGAATCTAAATACCAATCTCTCATTGTAGTCTTAGAGATAGATATGAAAATACTAATGACTCACCTGAGAATCAAAGGTGATTATGATTTGGTAATTATGTAGATCAACAGTGATTACACCATCATAAAATAAGAGATGAACCCCTGCATAACTATGTTCAAGGGTTTATGAAATAATTATACTATAATCCAACACTAATTCATGTACCACATTCACAAAATTATCAACTAGATGCATTTGAAAATTATGTGGTAGCCATGGAAAATTCAGATCAGGGTGAAATAATCATCAGTTTCACCCATCATAAAAAATTATTTCCATTTGTTCAAAGTAGAATGGAAGAGATCAACGAGTTCATCCCCATACCTGAACCAGATAATGTTTCTAATGGATGGATGACACCCCTCCTGGAATACCTTCAAAATGGGTCCCTTATTTCAAATAGATCCATAAAAGAAAATATCTGAGGAAGAGTGGCCAATTTCACCCTTTATGATATCCTAAGTCATCAAAAGGTTCTTTACACATAAATATTCAATAAAAGTATCCTCTGAAACATTGAAAAAAAGGAGACGATTTCCACTATTTAATAAGTTCATACTGGCCCTTGCAGTGCTTATCAGTTAGGAACCACACTTTCTCACGAAATGAGAAGGCTTGAATATTTTTGGTCTTCAATGATATAAAATTTCAAAGTTTTTTTAAAAAGTTTCATTCCGTCCAAGTTCATTTTAACATAGTCCATTAGACCCCTGAGTTTCTATATATACCTAAATAATCTTGTCCATTCGATGTAATGGGAATGGTTATTTTAGGGCTATACCCTCTAGATCTGGACAAAAAGTTCTTATATATCCTTACTACCACTGACTTCTTCTCTAAATGGGATGATAAGATACCTATTATGGATGTCAGAACCAAAAGTATCATAAATTTCTTGAAGTCAAACCTAATCACTAGATTTTGTGTCCCTCACACAATACTTATGGAAAACATCACCAAATTTTATTCTTTATAATTTAAGAAGTTTTACCAAAAGTACAATATCAAATCCAACCATTCTTCCCACCACTATGTGGTGGAAAATGGACAGATAAAGTCTTTTAGTAAAACTCTATCCAATATCCTATATAAAATGGTGAATATAGAAAAGGAATCTTGGACCAAAAATATTTTTCAAGCATTGTGGGACTCCCAAACCAAAACCCACACTACTACTCAAGGAATATCATATCCACTAGTTTATGGAATAGAAGTAGTGCTACCCATTGAGTTTCAATTTCTCTCACTCTGAATATATATATGAGAACAATCATAGAAGAAGTTAAAAAATTTATAGAAACTTAATAGGAAAATGTTTTATACCTTACATTATTTGGAAATATACTAAAACTGGATATCAGAAGACTTCAATAATAAAGTTCATCTATGTTCATTTTTAGGAAGAATTAGTTATGATTTTGAAGACTCTAATGATACCTGGGAAGAAATACCCAAATCTTGAACCAAAATGAGAATTCCCTTAATCACACATAGGGTCTATCTTAATAAAGCTTATTTGTTAATCAAATTGGATGGGGAACCCACTATAACCCCTAAAAATATAATATTTCACAAGAAATACATCATGTGATAGATCCAACTATAGGGACTCCTCTATAGGTGTAAGATGCAAACCCTCATATTGGCTGTATGACATTAAACTACATGGTTTCCCTTCTCTATATTTATTTCACAACGTTAAAATACATAACATTTCACTCTTTAATTGATCATATCACAAACTTTGGTGTTGTTCTCCTGAAACAACTTCATTTCAGAACTACAGGTGGCTCAATTCCAATCCTCATAGGATACATAGTGATTCATAGAATTTATGTGTTTGGTCCCAACCACATATTCATTTCAAAACAATCTATTACCTGTTGTGATATAACCCTAAAATTATCCTATGGTAAACCTACTAGGTATAATCCTGAAACAAATCACCAAATTACCATGAATTGAAATTGTCTTCAAGGTCCTAGGAAACATGGGAATCCACCTAGATGTAAGCCCCAACCAAATAACTAAATATCCAAATTACGATGAGTTGATATTCTCTTAATAGTTCTAAAAATTTAGGAATCCTCATAGGTTTAATCCCAAACCAAATAACTAAATATAAAAATTACCATGATTTGAGATTCTCCTCATATTCCTAGAAACATTGGCATAATATTAGGTGAAAGCCCCAACTGAATCACCAAATATCCAAATTACCATGAGTTTCAATTCTTCACATGGTCTCAGAAACATGGGCATCATTCTATGTGTAAGCCCAAACCAAATCACTAAATATCAAAATTAACATGAGTTGAGATTATCCTCATAGTCCCAGAAATATGGGCCTCTTACTAGGTATAATAACCAACCAATACTCCTCATCAAATGAAATTAAACTATTAATTTACCCTATATAAAACAAGGACAACTTATATAATAAATATTTCATTACCATAATCAACATCCCCAAAACGTGAAATTAAAATATGTAGCCAATTTCCTTATTTTATGATGAAAAACTACATAACATTACATCCTAGTCACAATCTATTAGAATGTATGACAACATACTCATTGTACGATTTAAAACTACATAACATTTTGATCTATGCTTGATCATATCATGATCCTTGGTGTTGGCCTCCCATCACACCTCCATTAAATAACTTTGTGTATCTTGATTCCTACCATCACAAGATACATTATGATGCCCAAATATTTTATCCCAGGTCCATACAGAATGAAAAATTCCCCCTCCCTTTGTACAAATCAGACTAACACATGGATCTTTCATACAAGAACTACATGCCGCTTGATTCTCATTTCAAAGGGATACATAGTGACGCTCAAACCCTATGTCCTGGGGCCATCCATGAATTATATTAAATACCCCCTATTCTATATAAAAACAAATATTTATATATGAGACTCTATAATATATGTCCAATTTTAGTTAAAATTCTTACATAATTCTCATGCACATTCCATCCATACATCATACTCCTTGTCATAGGGGAAATCATATCTCCAAATGATTTCCTTGTACATCGGTGATGGAATGTCTGATTCTTAAGGAAAAGTTTGTTTTAACTATGTATAACATGCCCTAGTTTGGCTCTATATAAGTCAAAATTAATATTCATGTCAACCAGAAGCATATTCATTCTCATGGTATACCACTTTTATCTCCGTAGGCCCCAATGACATCATGTTGGAATTTTTTTGAACATGGTTTGTTATCGATCCCTGGGTACTTGTCCCATAACACTTCTCATGATCTAAGAACTCCAAAGATTGTGGTTTATAATTTCCATGCTCATGTACAAAGTATGTTGGTACATCCATGACCCAGTAAGACTTATCCCGCTCATTGTTTCCATGACACCGGGTAAACTTCATCCTTTCCATATGAAGTTAAACTGAATGGTTTCCAAAAACTAGTTATAGATTTGTTATCACATCTATGAGATATATAGAAACACCCCAGATCCTAAATCTTGGTTTAGCCACAACATGATTAATTTACACTATGATTTCTTCTAAATCACCTTTATGTGGTAAAAGAAAACTTTTCCACTCCATTTTTATCACACTGATCAAAAATCACACAGGATTATGAGTTTTGGTAAGGGATTAACCACATAATCAATGAGTATCAGTTCATGTTAGGTTTATCACTGATTTTGGATGCATGACCATAAAAGGAATATGAAAAATTCCTTTCCACATGATGTAAAATTGCAATGTCGATGTCCTTGTTACATGATGTAATAATGCATAACAATTCAGTTCATTCTTAAGAGGAACACTATCCTAGGTGTTGGTATCCCACAACCCCTCTATGAAAGAACTATGTGTGTCTTGATTCTCTATTTGATGAGATACATAGTTACACTCAGGTCCTACATCTAGGTATATCTATAACACAATATAAAAATACCCCCACTCTTTTATGTTTGATCCAGCTCTATATAAGACAGTTCAGTATGGATTCTTACCCTTTTTGTGAGTCCTTATTCAAATAAATAGATGCCCCTATGCACATTAAAATTTGATCAAGTGTGGGAAGTCTTTTTAGAAATATGTATGGATTGACTTTCTCTTTTACAAGATATATAGAGACACTCAAACCCTATTTCTTGGGCCTATATGCCACACAAAATTCCCTCTCCTTATGCATGGTCCATACCTATTTAGGATACGTTTTCCCCTTTCTTGGGTGATTTCAACATTAAATTATCCTTCCATAATCAAGTAAACTCCTTACACAAATCAAAAACTGTGTCTAGGAGCATACGAAGCTTCATAAGCTTCCCTAGTACATCAGTGATGGAATGTCAGATTCTTGAGGAAAATTCTATTTTTACTATGCATAATATGCCATAGTTTGACTCTATTGAAGTCACTTTTAAAATTACTTTCAACCGTAGGCATATTCATCCTTAGAAGAGACCTCTTTTATCTATATAAGCCCCCAAAAATTAATTCTTAGAACCTCTTTTAGAACTTGGTCCACAATAATTATATGAATACTTGTCCCATATCACTTTTTTGAATCCATAGTCCCTCAGATTATAGTTTACAACCTTCCCTATTCATTCCTTAAGGATGATGAAAAATTCTTTGTTAGATCACCATGGAATAGAAAATCATTAATCTTTTGGTCAAATCCATGTGACCATTAGATAAAATAATCACATGTCCCCACAAAATAATATTAAATTGTATAATAATGTCTTTATCATAGTGACATTAAACTTTATAAAACTCATTAAAGTAACGTGACATTAAACTATAAGGAAAGGTCCATGTCACCTAAACCTAAACTGTAAAATACCTAGGTCCTTATAACATGACATTAAATTATGTGACACATGATAAATTATATATGACACAATACCTACATGAGATATATATCCATAAAAATAAACCTTGTACAGGATTTGAAAATCCACATTACTCAAATCTCAATCTAGAATAACATATTAAAATTTCATTCCCTATGTAAGAATTTGATCTATATAAGGTTCTGATTTTTTCTTAAGGATTCAATATTCATGGATATCATTCATATTTATGAGATTTCCTTAACATCAATTATGTCCTTATATAAAATCCAATCCAGGATAAAATGATGCTATATATTCCCTATCATGCAATATCTTGTGGATTTAAATGATTTCCCAAGTTTCCACTTGTTTCTCACATTGACCATGACCGATGAGATCTTAGAGAACACAGAGAGTCATTCTGATTCACAGAATTGAGTTTCATTTTTTATTTTTAAAATATTGTAAAATTTACCCCATGGACCATTTACTATGACCTCAAACTTTCTAATGTGAGAGTTCAGTCCATGCAAAATTCTTTAGAACAAAAAAAATTTGTGTATTAAATAATTAATCCCACATTTCCTGTGAATGAGTTTGATCTTCATATAAGATTTAAAAACATGTTCTATGGTTTATAGATACATTCTAAGAATAAAATTCTCCTATCTTCATGCTTGAGTTAGATCTATATAGGGAGTTTAATGTTGAGGGTCTGTTAGTTGCATTTGAGATTATTACCATCACAATTATTGGTCAAAGCTATTAGAACTAAAACACCACCTACATTGGAAAATCTTGTAAGATGCTAAAATAATAATGAAAAGACATATACAACTCTTGATGTTGAAAAACAACAATGGGGAACCTAAGAAAAAGTCTAGTCTTAGATCTCTAGTTTATTTCATATATATAAATTTTAAAATCATCCTTCAATTCCAAATATTTAATGTTAAATACACTAATAAATAGACACTCATAAAAATATGTAAACTCTATTATTGTTAAAATTTCAAGGTAAATATAGGAAAGATGATACAAATGATTGAAAGTGAATCCCATTTTCATATCATATGTATAGAAGATAGAGGATCATCCACAACTCATAATCACTCTATAGAATCGAAACATTAATATTTTAGAAGGCTTGTTTGATGGATTCAAAGAAATAAATCATCACATGGTTAAAATCCTTTACCATTCAACATATCTTCGAAAATTTTGTATCCTCTACTTCCACATGAGCTTGAAATGACTCTTCCCTCTAAATTGCATCCTTCCCAATTTTCTCTACCTCTTGCACTATTCGTTACTCTGCAATAGCCATTAATTTAAAAAGTTAAAATTACTGATTCATCCAATTTATATTTTGATGAATCTATTACTCAAGGGTCATATATTTTATTAAGAAACATCACTGATGGGATGTTACTTTATCTTGATTAGAATCCTCATTAAGGTGAATATTTTTTGGTGCAGAAAAATGGGTTGTGGTCTCTATGGTTTTGATTTGAAACAACAACACACTCGGTCTCTCTTTCTATCAAATGGAAATTTAATTTTTAAACTTGTAATATATGGAAAAGTAGTTGAATCCCCCATAACAAAGAACATAAAACATGATGTGCAGTTTGGGAAACATTGATGGAATATTTGATAGAGGGGTATGCGAAATCTATTTCTATATATTCCTTCACACTATCTGCTAGGAAATATGGAAGTTACCATGAATCTCTTGGTCTAATTCATAAAAAATTTCATGAGGAAAAATGCTTTCTATGACCAGGTCAGTAAGGGAAGGCCAATTATCAACATTTTCCATGTGAGAAGGGTTTGTAGTATTTAATTCGAGGGTCACCTCAGCTGATTGTAAATTTTAAGTATTTGGAATCTTAGACATTTTTACCAATGATATTGAAATGGGTATTAAAAAATAAGACAAATTAAGGAAAAATATAAGGTGGTTAGGAAGTTGAGATACTCAATTTCATTTTCTAAGGCACCAACCTCCTTAGTCATCAACACCCTACTAGTAGGAATTTCATGTTTTTCCTCTTTATTTTGAATTTATGCTTTAGAAGAAAACTCTATCAGGGAATCATGTGTAACAAGTTCATGTTTGGACAACTCAGCAACCTCTATAAGTTCACTCATAGATAACGAGTTCACAAAGATGACCATGAGTGAACTAGGAGTAATAGTTGAACTAAAATCTTCTTGGACCACATCTATGCTTTCCCCACCATTTCAATATCCGAGGGAAGGTCAGTTGGCCCAAAAAATAGTGCATTATCTACCTAAACTTCCACTCTAGAAATAGAATCTATTAGTCCCAAACCATCATTTATCTCATATTCCCTAGAAACCAATATTCCAACCATGTCTGGATCAACTGGAAAATGAGATGGAGGCCCTCAAATAGTTTTCACCGCCTAACTTGTTGAACCTATTACTACCCATGAACTTGTTTATTCATCAATATAACTAAGCACATGGAATTAAAATTAAGCAATAAGGATAAAATTATTACTTTCTATCCCATATCAGATGTAAATTTTAAGCCTCATCGCTTTCTTATACCTTGTGGTTTCACATGAAGGTAATTCCAAAGGTAATTTTGCATGTGGATGAGGTGGTGGGAATACTCTCAAAGGATCTAAAATCAAAGCCTCTATATTTTTTTCTATATCGGGAGATCCTTCTTCAACACCCATGCATCCCTAGGAACATTCAAATTAACAACAGTTCCTCCCTCTATGTATTCCAGAGAATGAATGGGTGACATTTCACCCCTCACCTCCTAAAAAAATGTGGGAACATGTAAGAAAATAAATGTTAAAAGGTTATAGTGGGAGAAAAAAGAGAGTTTATGAAAGAGATTATATTTCCTCTTTAATAAAATCGACCCCTACTACAATTATGACCACCATGTCGCACACCCAGTCAAACCAATTAATCCTATATTTTAATTAATGGATCAAAGAATCCATCTCCCTCAGAACACACTAAATTCAGTAGTATTTTCTTAGAAATAAATATGTTTTAGTGTAGTGATCATCCTGTATATGGGAAGATCAATCTCCCCTTCCTAGAGCACACCCCATATTTCCTCAGCCGAAACACTCCTATAAGTGTTTCATTCTTTCCATGATTCAGGAAATACTACTAAGATAGGGTTGGATAATGAATAGGAGGCCGACCTTGTAGGTAAGGTGAGATAAAGTCACCAAAACTATTTTCATAGACTTTGGGGTATCACCCCTTAGTGTGGGGTGACTATTAGGAATAAATTGTGAAGAATAAGGTACACCACCAAGATCATGTGGAACTAAAAAATATTCTTCATCAGTTCTCTATGACCCATCACCACTATATTCTATCTTGTTGTTGTATGATCTTAGTTTTCCAATTAACCAATACAGATAAATGATTTTTTATAGTGAATGAATATATGCTTTAAGGTCTTAGATATATGGTTCAACTAAATCAGGATGATCGGTGTAAGAAATTATTTTGAGCCCAGAAACACCTCTATACATAGTCAAAATGATTTTTTTATCTTGAAGGAAATTATAGATCCTTTCAACAGGTATAAAATTCATCTATTTGTCCCACTCCCTCCAATACTGGGGATATGAAACTTCTATGGGGATAAAGAAGTAATAATATGGCTTGGAATATTGTGTCATTGTAATCTAACCAGTATTTTGAGGGGCTAGACCCCATATCCTCAACCTTTTAATTTGCATCTTAGAAATGAAGGGATTCCTTGGGGAAATACACTTTCCTGTCCTAACTACCTAAGTTTTTTCCTCTTTATATCCCTTGTCCCCAAATATGGGTTGACCCAAAATAATATGAATTGGTTTTTCTAGTTGTCCATCCAAGTATGAGTGGATCTTCACTTCAAAATATGAACTCTCAAGCCTAGGATAAATGTAAAAGGGTGGGTGTTCAATTCCGGTGTTGGTGTATTCCCATGTGAACATCAGCCAAATTTAAATTATTTTCCCTATGTGTGGTGTTAATCAATGGAGGGAACCGCTTATAGACACAAATAAACTGATGTGAAAATAATCAGAGTGAATACCCTTTAGATATTAGTTTTCCATTGATTTTGGACATCATAACACCCTCCCTCTAGGAAATGAGATACCCCCATCTAGTTTTTTTTACATATGTATAATTTATTAGTGTACCAGATGGATAAAAATAAGGGGTGTATACAAAATGGTTATGGTGATTAAGCCAATCCATTAAATATTATTCTTCAAAGTTCAATGGGTTCACTCACTTGTGCATTATAAGTATAGTCAGAATTGTGCATCCAAAATATACTAGTTGTTCATGATTTCTTAACCTCCAATGCAAGATTATATCATAACCCAGAGAACTTGATATGTACCCACAAGCTGGTAGGGAACCTCCCCCCTACTTATACACATCAATGAATGACAAATCTTTTCTAGTACTAGGATTTCAAGAGTAATGTGCCTCCCTATAGCCAATTGGGCTACCACATTAAAGGTTGTAACTCTGAATATAGTGTTGGATTTTTGGATCATTAGTATCCACCACTAAGAAAAATCCCCAAGATGGGTAAAATTCAAACTAATCTGTCGACATCTAGGGAAACTTTCCAACCCCACTAATTGAAGTGACATCCCCTGAGCGTTAGCTAGTAATTGATGACAATTATTTAGGTTCTTAGAGTAGGACACATCCTTATCCTCATCACCTGAGGCTAATAACTATTTGGTATGGAAATGAATAGAATCCAATCCAAAAAATCAACATATAGCTTGGGGTGAGGCTTGATCCCCAAAAAATATTGTGCTATGGTGAGTAGTTCCCTTGCAAGAGGAGGGGTTATCTTGAGGTCATCCAACTCTGAAGGAGGAAGTAATTCATCATACATGTCCCACATAATTGGGGCCCCTGAGATCATCCGAATATCCCAAAGTTTGGTATTGACTTTCTCAGGCACTAAGTGGAATGTGTTGGTATCAGGACTCTAATGACTGATTAATTTATGGATGATTAATCTGTTTAAATTAGAAATATTATACAACACCTAGGAAGCCACATTGAGTCATAAGACCTTAACATTAGCCTTAAACTCATAAAATCTCTACAGAAACTAGAAATTCAATCCACATTATAGACCAAAGGATCCCCCATGGTGAAGATCCAATTTGGACGACCACCCGAATGACTCATCAACTATGGATTTACTCACAATTTAATGATATTAATGAATATTTAATTCTAGAACTCATACTATTTAATATAATGATAAAGTTTATAAATCATAACACAACCCTCCGAGTAGGTATCCCATATAAAATTCTCCTTTGATGAGATATTTTATCGGGGTGTGTTACTGTAGATATTTATCCAAGGAATTGGTTGATTTGTTCAGCGTTGTGCAAGAATGGGTACATCTGTTGGAAACCTGAACCCATAAAATGGTATCCCATCTAAAATAATATAACCTCAGATTCTAGAACCCATAATTCCTACTAAATCACAATGATGTGGAAAAATACCATGGTTTGTGTTATTTTGAGTGATTTTAATCATTTCATACACTTTACATCACTATCAGAAGAAATAACTTGTGAAGGATCCATATCCTAAAAAAACTTGTAAAGGAAATGTTGGATATAAACATGTTCTAATTATAAAAAATACCATTCATGGAAATTTCTGGTGAACCACAAAGCACTATGCAGACTGTGAAGAACTTAAGTCGTTATTCAGAACATAAATCACTTTAGTCACTGTACATAACACCTCATTGTTATGAAAAATAATTCGACTATAAATGAATAATCCAACCAAAAATTATAATAATAATTTTTAAAAATAAACCATTTTTCAGATGAGTTTTTTTGTTATGAGGAAGAGTAATTTTGAAAATGAAATCCTTTGTGAAGAGAGATGCTATTCAGGTAAGCTTAGATTGACCAAAAATCACTTGAATCAAAAAGTAAAAAAATGAGTAAAGTCTATCAACTTTTATAGGCATGGTCCCTTTTCATGCTCCAAATACACCCTGTAAAGAATATCTCAAAGAATTGAACCAGAGGAACATCATCGTCAGAATAAAATACTCTTCATGCAGATCAGACCCCATTCCAAAAGGGGCATTTTGTTGGGTCCAAAAAAGATTCCTTGTAATATTAGAATAATTTTATGTATTTTGGAATGGATTTATTAAAATCAACCTATATATTTCATGAAGATTAATATTTTAAAGTACCAGGTGCTATAAAGGAACCTCTCCTTCCGTATAAAATTTTCTCTTTGCGAGTCACTTCTCTAAAAAGAGCCTCCGCATAACCCCCCACAAATGAAAACCACATTGTGTGGAAAGGATTATTTTAAACCCCCTACAAATGGAAATTAATTTCCGGGAAAATGCATCATTTACAAGACCTGTACAAATGAAAATTCATTTGTGGGGTGAGCCATCTTTTTCAAGCCTCCCATAAAAAAACTGTTAATGGGTGAGGCATCACCTTCTGGCCCACCACAAGAAAATTTTATTTTACAGGGTGAGGAGGCCACTCATAAACCAAAATCCTTTATGGGAAAAGATTTTTCATTGTTTGTGATCAACCTTGAGGAACAATTACATCCATACCCCTATAAATTCCCCACACTAGGACAAATCAATGGGTGGATTTATTGTACGTTAGATAGAGAAGTAGAGAGATAGTGTGAGGTATTTATTTTAGTTTGTAATTATTTACTGCATATAAAAATGTAAAATAGGGAATAATAATTTATTTACATATAATAATAAGCGATATATATAGAAAAGAATCAATATTTGGAAAACCATACACATAAAAGAGTCTTTTGCGGACTAACATTATGTGAACTGAATATGCATGAAATATTTGTAGACAACCATCATGTATGGAAATGTGTATTCTAGATGGGGTCCTTTAGTCTCAATACCCTTCCAAATAGTATTCATAATTATCTTAGAGCCTTCCTAAACTATTCAAAAAACCCTCTTTGTCACCCTCTCCCATGAAGCACTAAGACCCAAATGGGACCCTTCACGAACTATCAAGGAAAGACCTCTTCAAAATCCACCAGATGTATATGATTATACCATAGGGAACACGAGTTTGTCCTCTCAATCATACATTCTCATGGTTAATGAGGTCATATTGGAACCCTAATTAACAATTAATATCCTTAGAATGTTTCCAATCATGAATTTCTGTGGTAATGAGGATCCCAAACTTGAAGGTAGTGTCAGGAGCCTCCCCATTTTAGATAGTGATGGAAACCACTTGCCTTTCCATTTGATGAGGGCTAGTGATGGATCCACCTCTCATATTCTATGAAATCAAGAGTAGGGAATCCATTCTGGAGTAGTCCCCTAGTATTTATTATTGGTAATATATATATGGATACATAAGTCTAGATCCTAGTTATGAAAACAAGAGAGGAGATAGAAACTAGACCGCTTTTTCTCTCCTCTAACCTCACCCAGGTTATGAAAATAAAATAAGATATAGTAAAACCAATGAACTTTATCTCTCCCATATCCCTAGACTCATGAAAAAAAACAAAGGAGATTGCATTGTTTGTCATATCTTTGACTTCCTATTGTTTCTCACACTAAGCACGACTCACATTGGATTAAAGGTTAGTTATAATCATGAAATACGCATGATCAAAAACCTATCTTAAGAGGAGATTCCCTTTATGGATCTTCATATTTCCTTACCCAATGGACCTTATATATATTATAATCCATAACCATGTTATCACCATCTCAATGGGAAATATCCCATATAAGATAAACCTTCAAAGGACTATATTTTAGATAAAGAAATTGATAGTACCCTTATTAGGTATAAGTCCCAACCATGTTATCATCATATTAATGGGAAATATCCCCTGTGAGAAAAATATTTTAAGGACCATATTCTCGATAAAGAAACCTATGGGCCCTCTACTAGGTGTAATACATAATTTTCTAAACTATGTGGAATTTTATTCCTATCTAGATGTGATACATAGGAAGCCTCCGTGTTTCCCAAACCCAACACACCAAATCCACCCTAATGTTTTCTGGGTTATATCCCTAACAAGTAAATATCCAACATTGAGGGCCATATTACTTCTGGTTCTCCATCATCACCATATTTATTGGAATAAATTCCCAGTAAGATCATGAATAAGCCTAGGAGACTATATCCCTTTTGAGTCCTTTAGTCTAATTCAATATAATTCCCACACTAACCTTGGATGGAACCATTCACCTAGACATCATTTTCACACGATGTTAAATTTCATGGTTTAATAATTTTAACTTGATATTATGCTTGAATGGACCGAATGCCTTATTTTTTATTTTATTATGGATAATCCCCCTTTTAAGGGTTGAAGGGGAACCCATACATGACCCATATGACCAAGTCACAAGGCCCTACAAACCAGCAATACATGACCCGAAGGCCCAGAGGCATACCATGCCCAATACATGACCGTATGCCCATCCCACTTGAACTGCCCCTCCCCAGCATTCTGCGTCATTGATCTCCTAGCACCCCACCTTGCATTCCTAATCGGCTAGAATTTCCCCATACAAAGCTGCACGATGCCTGGTCCTAATGGCGGCTGTCGTACCCTCTCATTCTTCCAATCCGGTTAGCTCTGCATCAGGTGGCTGCTACTCATGTTGCTCTGATCCTCTTCTGGGGATTGTTCTGTGTGAACTATGCTACTCCATGGTCTACGTGACCCGAAGGCCCTGTGGCCCGAAGGCCTCTATTGATCCGAAGTCCATGGAGACCCGTAAGCCCAAACCGGTGGCCCGAAGGCCCAAATCGGGTGAATAGTTCTGGCTGCTACATTACCGAATAGTAACTGCTACAATGACTGCTATAGTGACTGCTGCAGTAACTGCTACAGTACTGGTACGGTAATTTCTACAATAATTGCTGCAGTACTACTACAGTACTGCTACAGTACCGGAAATTCACCTCCACCCGGTTTTGAACCCGGGTCTCTTTTGTATCCCATTATATTGCACCGAAATTGTGTGGGTTATAATTCCTCTCATGAGGATACATATTAAGTCCATATCATGTACCTGATCCCAACATCAAAACTACTCCCATCTTCCTGGATGATGATAAATTCCATAACACCCCACTGAGAACCTTAAAACCATAATCTCAATAGTAAATGATATAAGTTTCTCTAATCCTCTGACAAAAGGGCACCATATATGGAGAACCTCAAATACATATAAATATCCCCATCGATGGAGAACCTCATAAACATATAAACAATTATGAAATAAAAAAATTCTAAATAATTTATTGTTAATGGATGGGATACCTATATTATGTTAGTGATTTAATAATGCATTAAATAATACATCTTAAATCCATAATTCAGTATCAATGATAGAAATAGTCCCCCCCAAAAGGGTTCACTGAGTCAGACCTCCTCTAATCTCAACCAACGTGTTCTCTAAGGTCTCATCGGAGAAATCCAAGTGAATGCCTACCATTGGAAAGTAGGCCTTCATAGAATTGAAATGAGCATAGGTGTGAGATCATGTTAAAAATAATATTTCTATATGAATAATAAATTAACATAAATTTTAATTGTAATTCATATAAAAGAAGTAGAATAATTGTTAATACTTTTAAAAGACACTTTCATATAAAAATAATTTTCATTATATTTTTAATTTTATTTAATAGTTAAATTCTTAAATTTTATAATTATAATTTGAAAAATATTCTACATTTTCTGGATTTAACATAATAATATTATCTTAGGAATATTTATTTTGGTTTTTTCTAAAATAGTTTAATTTTTTTTGCACAGTGAAAATATTATTTTTACCAAAACTATAAATTTTTAATTACATAACTAAGGCCATGAAGTTTATAAAAATTTTAATTGATAAAATATTTATTTAAGGGGTAAATACATGAGTTTTTATATACCATTAATATTTTATAAGACCTATGTTTAACAGTTTAGGAACTAAAGAAATATTTTCCAATAAAAATTGTTTCTTTATTTTCATTTAATTAAATATTATTTTGGTAAAATTTTTAATTGGATATCTTTGAATTCAACATAAATTTTATTTATCTTATAATGAAATAATTTATATCATGAAATCAATGACATTGATACATTCTCTATACACAAAAGTTTTAATCTTAAAAATTCACCTAAAAAACAGTTTTTACAAGGTATGTGCTCTAATGATAAAAGTAATTTCTTTAATTCATAGAAATTTTATTTTTGAAAATTATTTTCATATTTGAAATAAATTTTTTCAAGTTATTAAATAATTTTAATTTCAGTTTTGGTCATTAATATTAGTTACCATGGGTAAAAATGGAGTTTCCGTGGTTCAAGTAAATTAGGGTAAAAAGGGGATTAAACTAGTATAAAAGGATAATACAAGAAAAATTTGGTGTAATAATGTTTGTTTGAGGGATAATCAAAATTATTTATTCCCCACTCCTTTATTTTCATTTCCTAGAGCCTCTATCCTTGAATAATGCAATCATATTATTGAAAAGTAAATAGATTTCAGAAAAATTACACTCTCTTTACTTATAAAAGGTGCTAACCTCATATAAATTTACCTAAACATTAAAAATCTACATTTCAACCAAAAATATTCCCATTTTACTTCTTAAACTCCCTACCCACTTCCAAGAATCATTGGTTTTTCCAAAATAACAATCTAAGGAGACTTAAGAAGTCACCCAATAAAGAACTTCCAATGGGAGAGGTAATACTCTAAACAAAACTCTCATAGTTTTTCACTTATTCTACCCATTTTATAATAAAACCATAATATTTAATATGATTAATTTTTATTATACTATGGAATATCTAGTTTATACCTTCATAAAAAACTATTCAGAGAAATTAAAATGTCATCAAGAGTTTGTGCAGACTACCACTTCTATGAATGACAAGTTCTATTTTTTATAAAATCATTACATGGTTGGTCATATAATGTTATTTAATGATAAAATATAAAAATTATAACATGATAATTATTAAAAAATGATAATTATTTTATTTTTTACAACCTACCATTTTATAAAAAAATGAGAGAATCCTCCCTGAACATGCAGATTACCACCTCCACAAAATAATATATTTCATTTATATATAGTTTTATAACATGAATGATTTTAAATATTTATCTAATTTATAAAATGATATTTATGACAATATTAATATTTTACAGTGATAATATTTCATAGTAAATAATTAATATTAATAATAAATGGTTATAGTAATTTTAACCACCCTAAATAATTTGATCAAGGAACCATTCTTAATTTGGATCCATTTTATGATAACCTATGAAACTATATATAAATTTTGATGATGTAATAATTAAGGAAATAAACCTCCAATTTTTTTATATCTTGAAATTATTTGAAAAAATTGTAGATCAGAATAAAAAAATAATAGGGTTACAGAGAAATTAAGAAAATAAACCAACGTAACTGACGCAAGATGAAATTATATTAAAAGTAAATGAAAAATGAATATAAATAGAATTTATAATATTAAAAAATATTAATAATTAAGTTAATGAAGTTTTGAAATAACTTAATTTTATTATCCATGGAATTAGGTACATGGAAAATAATTAATCATGACCTAAGATAATTGTTTTTGGATCATGATTTTGTTTCATTGAGATATAAATTTTTTTCACCATGTGTCCTTTTTTTGTGGTGTATAATTTGGGAATTAATTTATTTTTATCATTAATTTTATGAAAAAATGGGATTTAACAATCTATCACATGTTCTACCTTTCATCTATTTTCAATTGTAAATACTATGATGCTATAAGGGTTTTGTTAACTCAAACCCCCTTTCTTTGGTTTAAAAGTTCTCATTTTGAACTTCTAACTTTCGATCTTGATTTCTTCCACCCAAAGATTTTATATTGAAATTTATCATTTTATCTATGGAAAATAATACTTTTTGATTAAAATCGTCATCCTATATGAATTTAATCTCCAAAAAAGTAATAAATTATTAAGAATAATTCACATTCTCTTTAAATATAGTTTTTGCTAAATCTCTATGTTTCCCATCACCAACAATGTTCACTATTCCTATATGGTAATGAAAATATGATTTAGTTCATGTGATTAAAATATTTATCATTTAACATTTTCAAAATATTTTTTTATTATCCTTTTAATGGAATGGGATTTAATAAATGTGTTTTAAAACATAAACATGATCTCCTAAAACTACCCTAATTACTTTTTGGTTAATAATTATCTTTTTTACCAATTTTTATCTATATTATTCTCAAGTATTTATTATATATAATATATATATGTTCCTTAAATATATACCTAGTTTACCATACCTTTATTTGTTTGGGTAAATATATGTTTTATGTTCCCTTCAAAATTCCCACCATTAAATAAACCCAATACAAGGGAAAAAATAGGTTTCTTATTTCTTGATAAATTTAACTTCTATAAAAAAATTTACCCTTGAATATATTTTAAAAAATAATTATTATTTTATTAAAAACCATCCGATTACATTTCTATTCTAAAGGTAATTATTAATATATTTCCATACTTAGAATATTTAATGCTCATCTCTAGAAGCATCACCAGTGTGGTTCATTATTATTCTTAAATATCCTTGATCATTCTCATGAATTTTTCCACATTAGAACTCAATGTTCAAGACCAATGTTTTCTATTTATTATTTGAATATCTAAAATGATTTAATTTTTTCTTATATTGGTAATCCTTATGATATAGACTTTTTTTATTCTTTGAGAAAAAATTATAAAACCCACTTCATTCAAATGTGTTTTATCATGAATATACTTTATGTATGGTTTCTTACTCATGTGGAACATGTTTTCATGTATATATTATTATCTTCATTACATTATGAATGGGACTAGAATTTCATAGCCATAAATTACATTGGGTAATGTATTAATATCATGATATACCATTTATGGTGCACATATAGATGTCTTTAGAACACTATGAAATGTGAGTGGTGGGATTGAAATTATATAAGGCACAAAATCATTGGGTAAACCTTTAAATATAATGAGAAAATATGAAAGGGAATGGGTGTTGAACCCAATTGACCATATCACTCTGTCCACCTTTTTATGGGATTAGGGAGTGAACCCAATCCACCATTGGACTCTATCTTCTATGATAGTATTTATAAAGAGCTTTGAATTATGATTATTATGACATGTTTTACATTTTTTAAACATATTTATGTTTCCTTTAATATGTGATATCATTCCATTATGCCATGTTTCCATTCTTATATCAAATTATTTTATCCTAGTACATATTTTGTCTTTTGATATTTCATGTCCTTCCTTCATGATTTAGGGAAAACTGTTGTTGTTCTAGTTTTTTTAACAAATTTTTTTTCCATTCTCAAGTTTTATCATATGATTATGATCTATCATAGGATGGTATGTGATAAGTTTTCCCTTATTGGCTGTTTCAGTTCACCCTTTTCTTATTTTTATTTTCTATTATATGGGTTTTTAAGATAAGTATGACTTATGAGAAGTCTAGAGGGGGATATTTAATATTTCTATAACAGAGAAATTAATAGAAGTTTTTAAAATAAGTTTTCTATTAAAATTTTCCTCAATTAAATTAAACAAAAAAGTTCTCTGTGTTGTGTGATATTTTTTTGAGATGTTATGTTTAATTTAAGGCAATGATATAAAATAAATATACGTTTACCCTGGGTCGTTATAGCTTTCATATATTACCCTGAGTGATAAGGTGTTGATGTATGATGTGGTTATTATAACCCACCTATAGTGAGATAGTGGAGGTATGTAGAATAATATTTGACATGGTATGTGACGTATTTGTGTAAACATATGTGGAATCAACCATAATAATTACATAATCGAGTGTCTTGGGAAAAGAATTCATTTTATTTTATTACAAAAGACATTTTATGTTTAGAGTTTTAGATAATTAGGTCATTAATCTTACATAAAAAACACATATATTACAATGTGGACACTTCAAATTTGTATCCATTTTTCTTACAATTTAAAACTTTTAAAATGAAACATGTTTTATTTTCATGAGAAATATTTATGAATTTAAACTTGAATTTTTTATTTTTTCTTACTCCCCATTAAACCTTTTGAAAATAATTATTAATATGAGATGAGAACCGAAATCTCAGTAAGGGATACAAAAGTAAGAAATCCCTTAGTCTAGGGAGAAATTTGAAACCCATAAAAAGTTTTATTTTTCAAAATATTCATTGCGAATTTTAAATAAATCATAACCACATGAAAAACACACACTTTTTACTCAAGTAAAACACTTAACCCTCATAGAAATAAAATTGAAACCCTCTTAGGAAACATATAGAATTATATTTTTATCCCATGTAAAAAATAACTAGATCCTAGTTAAATACATAAGATAAACCTCCACATTTAACTCTATATTTATTTCCTATGATGATAGGTAATATTACCTAAGGAATTGGAGAGATATATTTGTCTCACCCATCATATAAAATGTATCAAACTCTCCCGTTATATAAGCTGTATCGGGCCCACCAGTCATATAAGTTGTATTGGGGTCACTAGTGGAAATATACAATGACAATGTACCATATACTAGATAAAAAATTTATTCGTTCAAATTTTCATCATGAAAACCTTGAAAAACGATTCTAAACACATATTCAAAAATATTTTGGTTATCAAAATACCATTTTGTTTTAAGAACACATTTTTAAAACTAAAATTACCTAAACAAAGGGAATAAGGTGTTTTTCTTTGAAGAAAAAACAGAATCTTTAAAGAAATAAAATCATAAAATAATTATTATAGTTGTATTAATTTTTTTTATTCCACATAAGTTTAAATATAGCATTCCCATTTTCCTTCTATAATTAAATTCAAAACATTTTATAAAAAATAAATAAAAAGATTCATTTTGAAAATATTTGTATGAAATTCAATTAAGAAAAAATGCACTTTATAATTTTTATACCCATATGAAACATCTATAAAATATTTTTTAGAACATAGACATGGAAGAAAAATATTTATAATATAAATATTTAAAACATTTAAAAGGGGTTTTTATGTTAAAGTGTGTATAACCTGAGATTTTATGATATATTTCTCTTTAGAAAAATTTCTTTGATAGATTGATTTCAACAAAACCCCGAGTTTAAAAAAATATGAAAAAAATATGAAAATATTATTATGTTACAATTATATCATTTTTGATTCATCATGTTAATATTCACATAGGTTAAATGTTTTGTATTTTTCAGGAAAGATTGATTTTTCAGTGAAAAGAAAAATATAATTTTCTATAAAAATATAATTTATTTTAATTTAAAAGTACCCATAATTATTTTATTTAAATTAACATAATATTAATTCAATTATAAAAAATATAATTGATTTTAATTAAATGCTTAATATAAAGGATTTTTGTATAAGTTCATTTTTGGACATAGAAACACATTTTTCTAAACAAAAAATTTTTCATTTCATTTTACATAATTATCATAAATTAATCTCTTATACAAATTTTAATTGAATTTTTAAAAATTAATTCTATATTTTAAATTATTATATTCAAATTTGGAAAATTGGTCCCTTTTTTGGTTATTATGAAGAATATAGTGCTAAATTTATCACCTTGGTAAATGGTAAATCAGGTAATTAAGGTTAAAAAGTAATATGATAAGGTTTTAAAATTTATATAACAATTGAATTTTTCATATTTGATGATTTTATTTTCACCATTATAATCCAATCCTCTAAAATATAGCAACTGGTTTCTTATTTCATTGATATTTACCTCTATATTATTTTAGGAAAATAATAAAAACAAAATACCACAGTCTTGACTTAAAAAACTATAATATTTTTACATAAGGATAAAAAGTGTTTATGTTTGAGTTGAAATGATTAATTTAAATTGGAATTAATTTTTTATAATTTTATTTTTTTATAATTTTTTAGCGATTATGTAATTATATCAAATTCTTGCGTAATGCTAACACAATATTTATTAAATTTTAGAAAAATAAAATAAATTATTTTAAAAATATTTAAATCAATACAATTTAGATTAATTATTATGTTACAAAATTTTTATAGATACATATGCCATGTTATGTATGTGTTAAAGGGTTATATTCTAATTTATTCTTTTTCTATATGTATTTAATATAAAATTAAATAGACAATATCAAAATTGAAATTATTGACATTTTATGAAAAAAATATTTTATTAAATTATTTTTAAAAAATAAAAATAATGAACGTGTACAAGGGGAGTTATATATTCTCTAAAATGTCATCCTATGTCCATTTTGGAGCTAATTTTCACCTTATATGTAAAATTATAACCCAATAATATTTAAAAAGTAATTACTATGGTCAAGGTTAAAATTAGTTAACCCAGGGGTCAATCAATAGGATAAGGTTTGAAATGATATATAAAAATGTCCAATTTTTTGTCATTATTATTTTACAAAAATTTCATCATTATATTTAAATTTATTTCATTTCAGAACCATTTTATATGAGTTAGAAACATATTATATTATAATATTTCATTAATTTCCAAAACGTGCCCCACCTCTCACTTATAAAAGCACACCCATTATCACTTTTTACACCACTTTGAGCTATATATTACCACTAAAACCTGAAAAATATTATAATAAAAATTATTTTCCATGTCATTTAGGTGACTGCATTCCCAAAAGACGATCCCTAGTTTCCTTAAGATATGATCTAAAGGATCTCTTTCAAAGATAAGGTAATCATATTCACTGTGAAATTTGTTTTTTTATTTTACCACCATCGATTCTGTACTAAAAAATAAAATATAATAACAATAGTATCTCATATATAATGATATTTAATTATGTTTATGGAAAAATAATTACCCATCCCCTTCTCTATCAAATGGGAAATAAAAGAGTCGCTCGTGTGTGTGGTGGAGTACCACCTCATGACCAGACATAATTTGTTTTCCATTACAGCATCATATGAATTGTTAAAAATATGGAACTAATTAATATATATGATATTAATGACATAATTATTATTCTAAAATTATAATAACATATATACCATTCTACCTTCTAATCTATTGGAAAACTATAATATCGGTTGTGCATATGTGTGGATTACCACCTTCAGAAAGAAATATGATTCATTTTTCATTTTTCATTTACATAGATAGTAATAAGAATAGATTTAATTAAAACAAATGATATAATAGTTATTCATAAAATTTTAATTATTATTTAACATTATTTAATTCCATTCTTTGAAAAGTTAAAATAGTTTTCATGCATACGTATAACCTATCATCTCTATGAATGGTGTAAATCATTTTTCTATGTCTAATTTTTATGGATAACTATATATATATATAATGAAATTATTTCATATTAATATTTTGATTCAAATTATATATATGATGGAACAATAATAAATATACAATTAGTGGAACTACTGAATCAAAACATACATAAAAAACTAAGTAGTTAACTCCGAAAACAATGAAAGTAATAAAGAATTATTTACAAATAGGTGATAAGATGTAACAGAATTACAATATATGATATTATATATACATATATGGCTCTGGAATGAAATTATATTAATTTCAAATTTATTATACAAGAGGTTAAAATCACTTAAAAGTTAAGTTAAACATGAGGTAAGGGATTTCATCTCAACTTCCATTTCATTGAGAATTATTTGGTATTATGATCGTATTTAATTTTATATGGTGTATGTACTACCCCTTTTATGTATTTATCATTAATATATAATTTTTCATGATAATTATTATTTAAATTCATATTTACTCTTTTATGGGGATACAATTTAAAAGTTTCTAAATAGGTAAAACTTTATTTTATAATCTCAATTTTTTGGGATTGCATATATTTTCATTGAAGGGATCTTCATAAAAACATATATTTTTTTAAATCTATGAATATTTATTGAGTTTTAATATTTTATTCCTAATTTTCCTATATTCTTAACATTAATTAAGGAAATAAATGTTTAAATTGAAATCTGGTCTTATTTTTCTTTTGATTGGATATATTTTTAGTCCATGTTAATATTTTTCAAAATAATTTTACAAAATTCATTTTTATTTACTCAAATATTTTATTAAGGTAATTTTATTTTATCCTTGTATTTTTAAAATGGTTAAATATAATAATTATATTTTTTCTAAAAGGGATATTTTTAAATTGGTTTACAAAAAATTAAAAAGTAATGTTTTTTAACATATACGATGTTAATATATTTTCCCACTAACATAACCATTTTACACAATTTCTTATCTTATAAAAGTTGTAAATATTTTTAAAAAGAAGAATATTTAATGTAATAATATGTTAATAATTTTATTTCATTTTAATTTATCCTCCAAAGGACCTGATTTTATTAAAATACCCATATTTTTGATGAATTGATGGTTATCTTTTATCCCTTATTATTTTTGTAGCTGTTAACTTTCTATTAAAACATTAAATTTATTATGATAGTATTTAATTGGACATTAAAATTATCTTAATTATCCATATTATTTTTATAATGGAAATTATTATCATCTAAGAATATACCATTTCTACATAAAATGTTTTAAATTGAAAGTTGTTTTACTGACCAAGAAAATATTAATATCTGTATTCATTACTCAATATAGACTTTTGTTGATAATTTTTTTTATGAATTCAACTGATCATTCAATATATGAGGAATGCATTGGACATGGAATGATTAGTGGGTCATGAAATTATGTAGCCCCATGATGCATCAATTGGTCTCATGAGAAAAATTAGTTATCTAGACTTATTTAAATGGGGTTTTGGTGTATACCTACATATAGAATAAATTATCTTGGAACATGGACCTGATGGTAAAGATATCATGATGTTTTATATTGTGACATCCAATATTAATATTTTACTTCTTTTAAAATTTAATTATTTTTATCCATGACATTATATAATTTGATATTATAAATGTATGGATTTCATGATCAAGTTATTTATTAAATGGAATGTGTTTTAGTTATTTACGTTTCCATATTGATTATTCCTCTTTTACTCAAGTTAGATTCCATTGTACATTACTCTTACTGAGTATCTAAGATCACCATTAATTTGTTTAACTTCCCCAAAGATATGAATATGGTTATTATGAAAAATATTAGTGATGTAAGAATGTTTTTAAGGTATGAATTTTATATTTACAATGTAATATGAGAATCATGTATGTATATAGTTCTTCAAGACTAATAAACTGTTTCGTTATTTAGGGTGATATCCCATGTATCTTATATCAATGTAATAAAGAAGCACCAGCTCTGAGTTACTAGATTTAGGGTTTATAATGTTTCCATCAGAAGAATTTTATTTGAAACTTTAGGAACATGATTTCAAATGGAAATAGCTGATAAGAGAATTATTGTAATTCCTTATAACATTTGATAACTTTTACCATTAAAGGTAATTTTATATTATGGATCAATAATCATGATCATTATGAACTAACTATGTATATTCCATTATTTTGTGATGTCACTAAATGGAAGGAAGGGAATCAACACCCTTAGAAAATATAGTGATTTCTCTGATGAGAAATCCAAAACAACTGATGTTAGATCTAAGTAGATTTTGGAGATATTAGGGAAACTTACTTAAGTTATACTAAATAACCTTTTCCAAATAGAGATTTTTTTCCCATAGTCTAATTCACCTATGTTGGATCACTTCATGTGATATAAGACTCTATCATTTAATGGAACTAAAAATCATTTAGTAAATGAATAATGAATTAAGTATCCCGAAAAGATATTCCTAGTTTTAGGATATAATGAAAACGAAAAAGTTATCCAGATAGTGTATTGTTTAAAATGACAAGCTAAAGGATAGAGTTCATTGATCTTGAACACTAATGAGTCCTAATAAATATAAAGCATAGAATATTTAACCATTAAAGTGATTTTATTCTAGAAATACTTCTCCTGAGAAAAATAAGTTGAAATAGAGAGGAAGTTATTCACTTTAAAGTAGAAGGAAGAAAAGTGTGTGGTTCAGTATGTGGTAAACTTTACAATATTATCTAGGAATTATTTGGAATATATATATAATTTGGAAAATACGATTGAATTTTCTTTTATCATCTTATGTAGATTCTCCAAAGGGAGATTTTTAAAAAAAGAATTCAACATATGATGATATATTATCATGATCCATTAATATAGAGAAAGAAGTTTTTAGATCTTATTTCTTTAAGGGAATTCAATAGTATAAGGGATCAGATGAGCACGAAGAAAATGAGTACACATCATTAAATATGAACATAATGAAGAAATATATATCATGTAAATCCCGTGGAAAGAAAAATACCTAGAAATTCTTGAATAGAATGAGAGTTTTATATTTGTGTGTAGATAATAGTTATCTGGATAATGGATGTAAGGAAAATAATGAAACAACTATTATCGAGTGATTTAATTGTAAATAGAAGTAGATTTATTCAAATCAATGCTCTAAGATACAAGGTAACATTCCATAGAATAATCCAATGGGAGAAGGACAAGAATATGAAATTACTATGGATGAAGTGGAAGTTCCTAGAAATGTGGTAAAATTTAGACTTATCATCCACTTTATAAGTTTTAGATTTTTACTTGATTCAGGATCTACCCACTATTTTATATCTAAAATGTTTTAAAGGGAATAACATCACCACCTCAACTATTAGATTTTGTATTGGTAGTGAAAAATATCAAGGGTAGAATGATCACATCATCCTATCCGATAGAATTTTATAGGAATGTACTTCCAAAAAATATAGTTACCCTTTCTCTAGTTTAATTTGATATAATATTGGGAATATATTGGCACTATCAGTAATGATTCCATATCGATTTTCGAGGAAGGAAAACTAAATTTTACATTCTGAATAAACATATGATTTTATTTCAGTGTGAGGATGAACCTAAAATCTCATTGGAAATTACTTCCATTATATGGGTTTTACAACTTATACATGAGATATATTTGTCTTAGATGGTTGGGGATAAACTCGATATTGAATATATTCTTATTATATGATATTTTTTGATGTCCTTCAAGTAGAGTTTCCCAATATTCCATTAAATCTTGAAGTTGAGTTTTTAATGGAACTCATACCTAGATCTACACATATTTTGAAGACTCTATATAGAATGGAATAGATTGAGTTTTAAGAATTAAAGAAGAAACTATAGGAGAATATAGATAATGGATTCATTTTTCCTAATGCATCATCATGGGGTTCACCTGTTCTTTTTATTAATAAGAAATATGGGCCAATGCATGTTTTCATTAATTATTGGGATTTTATGAAAATAAATATTAAGATTAAATATTTTATACTTTATCGGGATGATCCTTTTGATCAATTATAAGAAGATACATATTTTTCCAAGATTGATATTTGATTTGGATATTGTCAGCCAATGGTCAAGAAGGATGATATACATAAGAAATCATTTTGTAAGGGGTATGATAAATATGAATTTATAGAAATTCTATTTGGACTAACCAATTATCTAGATATCATTATGAATTTAATGAATAATGTCTTTATAGACCATCTTGATAATTTTTTCATAGTTTTTATGGATAAGTTTCTTATATATTAAAAGTGAAAGGAATATTATATGGAAAATTTTAGAATTATGTTGATGACTCTAATGAAAGTGATGCTATATGGAAAATTTACCAAGTCATATTTTTGGATTTAGAAAGTTTCATCATTGGGAGATATAATCTCAAATAGGGGTATATCAGTGGATGCTTCAAAGATGGATGTTAATGAGAAATGGAATAGACCAACAATGGTAATAGAGATCCCTAGTTTCATGGTTTTATTGGTCACTAATGATTATTTTTGAGAGATTTCTCAGGACTATCTTACCCACTCACCATGTTGACCCAAAAGGGGGCTATTTTCTTATGGAAAAATAAAATTGAAAATAATTTCAAATAAATGAAGAGAAGGTTGGGTAGCATGACTATTATTACACTACCATGTAGTATAGAATGGTTTTTGATATATTTTGATGAATAAAATAAGATATTGGGATGAATCCTCATTCATAATGATATGGTGATAGCTTATACCTCTCATCAATTGAAAATTCATGTGAAAAATTAAATAACTCATGATTTGGAGCTAGCAATGGTAATTGTTTCATTGAAGATATTGATGAACTATATGTATGTTGAAAGGTGTGGTATATATACTAATAAAAAATATTTAAGTATATATTTACATATATATAGTTGAATATAAACATTATAAGATAATTTGTGGTGATAAGGGATTATGAATACTCAATATATTACCATCCTGGGAAGGAAAACAAGGTGTAATATGCTTCTAATAAAAAATTACATGCTAGTTTTTCCATGAAGAGGATTGAAAAAGATCCCATATTTATGGATTTTTCGAAGTTAGATCTTGAAATATTGAGGAAAGGGGATAGATCTTATCTTTCCCAGATGAATATTCAACCATCCATCATTGAAATGATTAGGAAGGCATAAAATAAAGATGTGGAATTATAGAATAAGGGATAAATGTTATTGAGTTAAACCATAATCATGCTGGAATGATAAGGTTCTAGAGCTGAGTATGTGTCCCATAAATTCTAGAGTTTAATAAAGAACCCTTTGATGAAGATTATAATTCAACATTCTCTATTCATTATTGAAGTTCAAAAGATAAATAGAGATCTGAAAGAATATTTTTGGTGGTTTAACATGAAAATGTATATTGATGAGTATGTATCCTAATGCCTAGTGTCTTATCAAGTTAAGGCAGAGAGACATAAGTCTATTGGGATGTTACAAAAATTACCTATACTAGAATGGAAATGGTAAAAAATAACCATGGATTTCATTATTGGATTCCCCAAAACATATAAATTTCACAATTATATTTGGGATATTTTTTATCACCATACAAATTCAATGAATTTTATTTCTATTAGATAAGATTTATCTCTTGATCATCTTACTTGGTTATACATTAAGGAATTTTTTACATTTCGTGCAGTAACACTCTAAATCATATCTAATTAGGATCCATGGTTTACCACAAAGTTCTAGATAACCCTTCAACATGATTTGGATATAAAGTTGAATATTGGTGTAGTTTATCATCCTTGGATAGATGGTTAATCTGAGTGGATCATTCAAACTCCATATGGCGTGTTAAGATATTTCTCTATAGATTTCAATCATGATTGGGATCAACACATTACTTTGGTATAATTTTCTAAGAAAAACATATTTCACTTAAGAATTTAGATATATCCTTATAAAGACCTATAAGGAAGGAAGTGAAGAAGTCCATCATGATTGGATGATGTTGGAGAAATAAATATATTAGGATCATATCTATAAGAGGAAATCGTAGAGAAGGATATATCCATTAAAATGTACATAAATGAAGCTCAACACGGTCAAAAGTTTTATACAAAAAATGATTGATCAGATCTAGAGTATCATATTTGTGATAAGGCATTCTTATGATATAGTGTTAGGTTTTTCGGAGAGAAGAGAATTTTGAGCCATCGATATATTGGTACCTTCAAAATTATTGATCATATTAAGACAACAACTCATCACTTGTAAATTCCACTAAATATATCTCAAGTTAATGATGTGTTCTATGTATATCTCTATGGGATTTTAATTCCTAATACTTCACATGTACTAAACTCAGAGGTCATACTAATGAAGAAAGACTTGTCTTATAAGGAATAACCAATAGAGATTTTGGATCACAGGGAGAAAGTGAAACAAAAAACCACTCATCTTGTCAATGTTTTATGAAGAAATCATAAAATTGAAGAGTCTATAAGGAAAATTGAGGATGTGATGAGACATAACTAGCCACCATTTTTGTATTATAGTGATTTAATTTCTTAGGATAAATTCTTTTAATGAGGGTATAATGAAACAACCTAAGATTTTATGATATATTTCTCTTTAAGTAAATTTATTTGATATATTTCTTTTCATGAAATGTTTATTTTAAACAAACCATTAAAACCTATTAAAACATTAATACTTTAAAATTATATCATTTTTTATTCATCATGTCAATATTATCTAATTTTAAATTTTTTATTTTTCAGAAAAGATAGTTTTTTAGTGAATAGTGAAAAATACTATTATTATAAAACTATCATTTATTTTAATAAAAAATTCCCCATAATGATTTTAGGTAAATTAACTTAATCCTAATTTAGTTATAAATTATATAATTAATTACATTTGAATCATCATTATATTTTATTTTAGAATAATTTCTTTTTTAGACTTAAAAAAATATTTTTCTAAAAAAACAATTTTTAATTTCATTTTATATTTTTATATAAAAGTAATTTCTACCAGTTATGTGATTTATATTTTATATAATTTATTCCATTTAAGGAATTTTGATTTTAGAATTTGTTAAATAATTACATTTTATTTTTTGTAATTATGAATAGAAATAGTGGTAAAATTTATCACATTAGTAAAGGGAAAATCAGGTAATTAATATAAAAAAAATCATGTGATAAGGATTTATAATTTTTATAAAACATAAATTTATCTTATTTTATTAGTTTAATTCTACCATTCTCATAATTGTTTTAAAAGATTTGATATCTTAGTGCCATTTTTCTTTGATATAGAGCTCTATATTATTTTTGGAAAAGAATAAAAAAAATGTCACACACTTGACTTTAATATCTCAAATGGTTTCCATAAGTATAAAATAGTTAATGTTTTTTTAAATATAATTTTGAAATAGGTATTAATTTTCTTGTCATGTAAATTTATTTATAATTTTTATTGATTGAATAATTACATTAAATTTTTATGCAACACTAACACAATAATTATTAAATTAATAAAAATATTATATTAAAAATATTAAAAGTAATACAATTTCAATGAATTATAGAACTAAAATAATTTTATATATACATGTGACATAATTGAAATGTTCTGAATAATGATATTTTAATTTCATCTTTGTATTTATGTATTTAATGTTAAATTAAATGAACGACATCAAAAAAGACATTAATGATATTTTATGAAAATTATATGTTATTAAATTATTTGAAAATCACAAAAATCTTGAAATTGGAGAATTATGATAATATAGGTTCTAAATTCACCCATTTTCAATTTATGATCCACGTTTCTCTTTATAACTAAAATTATGACCCTTTAATATTTAAAAAGTTATTACCATGGTTAAGGTTAAAATTTGTTAACCAAGGGGTTAATCTAAAGGATAAGTTCAAAATTAATATATGAAAATTTAAAATATAGTTTTACGAATATATAAAGACCATATAATCATTATATATGAATATATTCTATTTTGGAACCATTTTACCAGACTTAGGCACATATTATATTATAATATTCCACAAATTTCCAAAAGTTCCACTCCCCTAACTTATAAATGGATACCCATTATATATATTTTTTATAAAACATTGAGGCATATAAATCTTCCAAATAATACCCAATAATACTATTAAAATAATTATTAAAGTTATGGTGGTTTAGTTATTCTGAAAAGAGAAACCCAAGGCCCCTTTTGAGGAGATATGAAGTAGGTCTTTCAAAGATGAGGTAATCATCTTAACCAAAACATTGATTTTTCTACTTCTTTTACCACCATAAATTATTTCATAAACATTGAAATATAAAAAAATTAGCCACTTCCATATAATTATATTTTATCATTTTTATTACATAATATTTATCCATCTCATTCTCCATGAAATGAGAAACCAAGCCAATGCTCGTGTGTACGACAAACTACTGCCTCACGAATCAATGTAATTTGTTTTCCATTAACACTTAACATGGATTGTTGTAAAGATGTAAATAATTAATATATATGTTATTTATGGAATAATTATTCCTTTTTAACTATAATATAATATATTCTTTTTTACATTCAAGTCCATTGGAAAATGATAACTTCGCTCGTGTGTATGTGTAGACTACCACCTCCACAAAAATAAGTGATTCATTTTTCATTTACAATTTATGTGGATTGAAATAAAGATATATTTAATTAATATATATGATATAATTATTATTATATAAAGTTTAATTAATATTTACCTTTCTTTCATTCCATCCGTTAAAAAGTTAAAACAAAGTTCATGCGTAAGTACAACCTACCATCTCCATGAAGGGTGTAATTCATTTTTCAATCTCCATTTTTCTTGGATGAATATAAATATATATATATATATATATAATATAACATATATATAATTAGTAACTTTATAAGATATTATTTAATTATAATAAAAATATAATGATCAGAACTACCATATTAGAACCTGTATAAAATAAATCGAGCATTTGACACCCAAAATAATGATAATAATAAAACATTGTTAACAAATGGGAAATGTGATGTCACAAATGGAACATATTTAATATTATAGATATTTACATGGTTCTAGTATAATAATTATAATAAATATAAATTTATTAAACTTGAGGTTAAATGAACTTACAAGGCATGAAAAACATTAGGTAATGGATCTTGTCTCAATTTCCACATCATTCTGACATATTCAGTATTACACACCTATTTAAATTTATATGGTGTATATACTACCGATTTTATGTATTTAACAAGAATATATAATTATTCGTGATTATTAAAGTTTCAATTCATGTTTAACATTTCAATGGGTTATAATTTAATCGTTATAAAAGAGTCAAGAGTTTATTTTACAATCTCATATTTTGGGATTACAATTATTTTCATTGAAGGAATCTTCATAAATCAATATATTTTATTATCCTAAGAAGATATAAGGAGTTTCCTTATTTTCTTATAAACTTTCCTCTATTTTTAACTTGAATTAATAAAATAAATTTTTAAAACTAAATTGATATTATTTCTTTTTTGATCACATATGTTTTTATTCCATGTCCATATTTTTCAATTTTTTTACAAAAGTCATTTGTAATAAATCAAATTATTTATTAATGACATGTTATGTTATAATTGATTTTTAAAAATGTTTAAAAGGAATATTTATAATATTTTTTTGAAAGTTTTATTTTTGAATTTCATTACAAAATTTCAAACAAATTGTTTTTTAAAGTATATGACATTAAAAACTTTTTCTACTACCACAACCGTTTTATGAAATTTATCTTTTTTTAAAAGTTTTTAATGATTTTATGAAGAATAATATTTAATGAAAAATTATTCTATTTTTTTTTATAAATTTTAATTTATTCCCTAAAGGATATGATTTTATTAAAAACCTATATTTACAATGAATTTATGGTTATGTTTTATTTCTTATTAATTTTATGGTTGTTAGTTCCCTCTTGAAACATTCAGTTTCTTGGGATCATTTTTAATTAGATATTATATTTCTCTTAAATATCCTTATTATATTTTTCAAGTATATGATTATATTTTAAATTTTATTCAATTTTTACATATGGTTCTTTATAATTAAATTTATTTGATTGACTAGGGAAATATTGATATTACACATTATTTAACCAAAATGGAATTTTTTTAATAAGTCATATTGTTTAAGAACTAGATCAATCATTCAATAAATAAATAATGAAATAGACATTTAATGACAGGTGTATCCCATAATTATATATCCCCTTAAGGCATAAATTTGTCTCATGAGGCAAATTATTTAGCTATCCTTATTTTAATGGGTTTTTAGTGCAAAGCTTTCCATCAATTAAAATGTCTTGACATAAGGCATTGATGGTAAATATATCATATTGTTTGAGATAACGGCATAAAATATTAAGTATTTTACTTCATTAATAATTTATTTGATATTATCCCTAATATTGATACATATTATATTATTCATGTATGCATTTTGTTCTCAAGTGATTAATTAAATGGCACAAGTTTAAACTATTTACCTTTCCATATTGATTGTTCCTTATTTAATCATGATAAATTCGGTTATATATTAATATAACTAAGAATATTGGATTATCCTTTATTTTATTTCCTTTCCCTAGGAAATTATTAAGGATATTATGAATAATATCAAGGGTGAAAGAATGTTTTTATGGTACATATTTTATATTTCTAATGCAATATGGTAATCATGTATGTATCTGGTTCATCAAGATTAATAAACTAATCGATCCATAGGGATAAGATACATTGTATATTATAACAATATAATAATGTAGACACCAGATATAGGTTAATAGAGTTTGAGTTTCTACAAAGTATCCCTTACACCAAGTCTGACTCGTCACGTATGTTCTTTTTCCTCCTCTTCTTCAGAAAACCTCTTTTGGTTTATACCTAAAGCCTTCCTTGGATTATTTTATGACAAAAAAGGTATATAGAATGTTAGAAAAAATTTTGTTAAGGTATTTGGTCAAGTATTGGGAAAAAATTCATTTTAATCATGTAGAGGATAGGAGATGGGGTTTCCCTTTATAAGTGGGGGAGAAGAAAAATATTGATTTTTGAAAACATTATGATATATTAATGTCTTACTCAATAATAATGGGTACAAATTGGAAAATTTTAAAATAATATATGAGATAGGTCTTAAATATATCCGTAAAATATAATTTAGAGATATTTTTAGGTTCTTTTCCCCATATATATTTAGTTTAATCATCAGTAAACCCGTTTTAACCATAACAATGACAACAAATTTTTATTATTTTATCTATTAATTATGAAAAAAATAAAGTTGAACTTATTAACAAATAATATATATTATGATTAAAAATATGGAACCAATTTTATCAAATTCAATTAAAAAAATTGGCATAATTTAATTTAAAATTAGACAAAAAAACACGATGAAAAATTATTTTTTAGTAAACTACCTTTTATGTTTAAATATTTTTTTATTCCAAATTAAAGTATAATGTGGTCTAACATAACCTTAATTTGATTATTAATTATATAAATGAAATAAATTTAATTTAAAACCATCTTAATACCTAATTTAACTTCTTAAATTCTTGAAACTAAAACACAATTTTTAATAAAAATCTCCAATTTTCACTATTCATTGGAAAATCATACATTTCATAAAATTCTCAAAAAATCACACTAAAATAATTTTCACATTCAAAATTAGAAAATGATGTTAATTTTTTCAAATTAAAATTATATAATTTTTAAATAATTATTTGAAATAAAACCATATAATGTAGGAAAACCCAATTTGGTTATATATAAATCTTTTTTCCTTTTGACTAAAAAATTACTTAATATAATTATAATGAATATAAATCTATAAAATCTAGGTAATTAATATTAATAAGAAATGAAAATGATATATATTAACATTAATTGGGTTGTTACATTCTTCCCCCTTTTTAAAATTACATCCTCATAATTTTATTCATTACTTAAATAAGTGGTGATATTTTTCTTTCCTAACATTTTCTGATTCAAATGTTTCTTTTTCAACCATAAAATTTTCCAAAATAACCTTAAATTAATGAATTAAATTATTTAAAAACACATTATCTATATGGTCAATAATCTGTACTCTCTATTCCTCCTAATAAAGGTTTTATTTCAACTGACTACTTCAAGGATAGAAGCATGTGATGCAACTTGAATATATTTTCATAACAATAAAACATGAAATATGTTTTGTGACAATGATAAACATGGATGAATTACCAATTAATAAGAAACTAATATTAATTTCTCTTGGATTTTATAAGATCTAATGAACTATAGAATCATCTTCCCTTTTTACTAAAATGAATAATAGTTTTCCATGGTGACACTTTAAGGAAATGATATTCGAATACCTCGAAAGAGAGATCTTTACTGTGGTAATTTTCCTAAACTTTCCTAATTCTCTAATCCATCCTCATATATTACAGAATCATCATCAACTTCTCAACCAAAAATTACATCAATTATGATCCAAAGATATTCCTTTCACCTACTTCATCCCAATAAACTAGAGTCTTTCACCACTTTCCATATAATGCCTCACAAGGTTCCATCTGTATACTAGAATGAAAAACTTAATTATAAAAAAAAACCAAATAATGAAATTTGACGATCCAAAATTCCCATGAAATACATTGAATAATAATGAATCATGTTTTACAAGTTCTGAATCATTCACATGGATTTTCCACCAATCGATATTTTTTGTATTTTCTAATGACACTTTTAAGGGGTAAGTGTGAACCCTTACAAAAAACACCGGATTAAGAATTCAAAATTCAATACAAACAACACCCCTGATCCAAGACTGCCACAACCAAGATCATGGTCAGATATAATGAAGAGAGGGACTCCATATAGACTGAGTTTCTCCATGAGATATTGATTAAAAATATGATCTAAATACATAATATCTCAAATGGTAAAAAATGAGAATATTTAGTTATCAAATTAAAAATAAATTAAATTTTATTATTACCACGAGATGTATTTAGTAATCCCACTACAAAATCCATGAATATAATTTCCCATTTTCAATTTGGATCTAGAAAATGATGAAGAATTCATTTCAATAATTTTCAATCACCTTTAATGTAACACCCGACACTTTTATAAGAAATATTTTGTTTTTATTTTATATAAATCATTAAAGGAAGATTTAACCACACACAACACTATCTTGACTTGCTTTACACGCAATCACAACCTTCCTTGATAGCTTGCATCGTACGCAATACCGAGTTTCAATAAACAACGATACACTAATAAAATATTAATAAAACTAGCGGTTATGAATAGTAATAACCACTTTTTGAAATTTTGTAAATTTTATTTTTCAAAATTGACTTATTTTTTGGATTCAGAATATCAAAAATAGCATAGTGTGAAATTTTGGTATTTTTCTGAAAACTTTCAATTTTTGATGAATAGTGAAAACACTGGGTTACTATTTAAAAACCGACTTTTTATTTAAATAATTATTTATTTTATTTAAATTTATTTTAGGTCAAAATTGATGCATAATACCTATATAAGTTCAATGTAATTCAGTGGAGTAATTTTATAATAATTTTAGATATATAAAAATTTTATTGAACTTTTCACCGTCTTTTACCCACCTCCTAGGAGAATTTGCAAATTTACATAAAACTTAATTTTACCGCTTCTGTGAGTGGAATTTAAAAAATCCAAGAGACACGGTTGATGTCAGTAAGTAAAATGTGGTTCAATGAGATGAAAATAATTTTTGGTGAATAACAACTTTTTACTTTTATTTACCATGGTTAAAAGTAAAGAGGGTAATTAAGGGTAAAAATGACATTATTATTGCCCTAACACATGTCCTAATTCTATTGGATAAGTGTAATTCGACCAAAAACAACCTTAGGAATAAAATATGACCATTTAGGCCCACTTTTATTAGATTAGGAAATTTATTATTAATTTATTTAAAGAAGTGTTAAAATAGTTAAAATCAATGTTTAATAAGTAAATAGTTTTTAATATAGGGTTATACATAAGATAAATTCGACTATAAATATTCATTAGAAATATAAAAAGATTTCCTACATAATGGTATTTTATTTCTAATTTTTAGACATTAAATAATTTAAGTTATTTATGACACAAAGATGATGCAGTAATTATCTTATTAATGAAATATTGACATAATTGATGTTATAAATACCGAAATAAATGTAATTTGACACTTTTTATGAATTAAACTAATTTTCTAGGTTAATATGAGATGTTAGTATTGATTTAAGTTACTTTTTTCGAACTAATCATTCTGTTATGAGTTTCACAAAATTCAATTACTAAATAGTGTCAAAATTGACATAAAATTGTTTTTAAAACAAATATTATATTATTAATTGTTATTTTATTCCTAAAAATCTATGGTTCGGCCAAATGACTTATATAGGGTTATATATATTAATAATAAACAACTTGGGGTTCGTTTTTCTTTTTATAGTAAGTTTATTAACCTTATAGTGTAAGAACACAAAAAGACACGGTAAAAGTAAAATTATCTAACTTAAAGTTAAATCTAAATGATAAGGTTAAAATAGTAAACTAAACTTGTCCAAATTATATTGGATGAGATTATTTCTACCCATACCCACCTTAGCTTCTAAATAAATCAATTTTGATCTATTTAAAACCGAATATGGCTTTATAATAAAATAATATATTTAGTTTTTCCAAAGGTGCCCCTCTCCTCCCTTATAAAAGGGAACCTCTTCCCTCTCTTCCTCACACCACTTTGAGCCTTCAAGCTCTGCCAAACCCTGGAAATTTATCCTATCCACTTACCTAGAGACATCCTAGAGGTCCTGGTCTTCTTCAATGACCAATTTTAGTGCCCTAAAAGGAGGTCTCAAAGAGGCGCTTCAAAGAAGATGTAATGTCCATTACCGATTCTTTAAACTTTATTTCTTTTTCCACTTATTCATATTTAGTTGTTTCATTATGAATTAATAAAATAAGTATCACTAATATACTGATATATTATTATAAGTATGAAACAACCCTATTTCACCATCTATCCATCCTACGGAAAATGAAATCACCGCGCGTGCGTACGTACGAAATACCGTTTCCACGCTGTGGTGTAATCTATTTTCCACCACCACCTTAATTGGATGGGTATAATGGTGTAAAGAATAAATATATATGATTATTTTAAAGTGATATTTATTCTGAAATATTATACATACACTCCAATACAATTCCACGATCATGGGAACGATATCATCGCTCGTGCGTACGTACGGAATACCGTCTCCATGATGTGATGCAACTCGTTCTACATGATTTTCATTGCATAATGATTACATAAATGAACTGAGTGAATAAATATGATATATATTAAACTAATAACATTATGTAAATGAGGTATCTATAACCTAAAAAGAATAATAAGAATTTATTCGACAAAACACGCATAAGAACAAAAAGTAATAAACACCCGAATAACAAGTAGCAATGAAATATTACTAATAATAAGCTACGAATATGACCAAATATGATATAATAACAATGAGTATGATTCTAGAATAAGTCAGTGACATTATTTAAATCATTATACAGGAGGTTCGGACACTTACGAAGCAAATCAGACCTAAGGTAAGGGAAAATATCACAATCTCATTTTTATCTGAGATTGTTTATACTTTGGAAATTACTGGGGTGTATTTTATCATCCAAATCCATGTTTCCTCAATATGTAATATTATTTCCATCCACCTACAATTTTTTAAATCCAATTTTACCCTTCGGTGTGTTTTTAGTAAAAGATATGAAAAGAATATTTTGTCGTTTTTCGTATGAGGTACATTTTGACTTTTCCGACAAAGGTACGAGAAGAATGTTTTTTTAACTTATACGACATGAATGGATTTTTAAAAAATTATTTCTAAAAATCTTACTTTACAAGTTTTCAAGTTTATTTTTAATCAACTTCTTTTAGTTTAAAATTTTATGACATGTAAAGAAAGGAAAAATGTTTTTGAAGTAGAAAGGATATTTTCCTCAAAAATGGAGTTCAAGAGTTTTATCAAAATTATTTTCCATATAAGATAATATAGGGTTTTGTTTATATACCTATTATTACATTGATTTGATTATGTTGTGATGGAAATATTTTTATGAATTCCTTTATCTTATATGAATTGTTTTATGATGTCACGATGTTTAAGATTCCCATTTTTATTACATGGATTATGATATGATGTATGGTTTATGATTTTGTGGCACACATAAGAATGGTATCATTATAAGATGGGTGGGACCTATATCTCCCTACAATTAATTGGGTAAAGATTTTATATCTCATGAGATAGACATGGCTGGAACAGCAGGTTAAACCGGTTCAGTGAAACAGGACTGAAACGAGGAATGAACTCGGTTCAGAAATGTACTTTTTCCACTAAGATAGTCTTGGAAATGAGTTTTGAATAATAAGAAATGATTATCTATGATTATGTGAGTATGACACAAAGCTTCATGTTTTAAGTTATGATTATTGTGATTACATTTCACTACCATGATTTACCCCATGTTATGAAATTATGATCTCTTTTGCAGGGTAAGATTTCCAAAATGTTATGTTCTTATGAATATGATGTTATTGATATATCTTTTGTTTACCCTTACTAAGCATTTGATCTCACCCTTTTGAATGTTTTCTTTCCCCAGGCCAGGAAGAAGGTTATTAAATAAGATATACCAAAAGGGACTATAGATATGTTGAAATAAATGGGAGACAGTGTAGACGCTTTATGAACCAGTTGTTTATGTTTCCCAGTTTCTAAGGACACTATACCTATACGGTCATTTCATGGTTTTGTTATATGTTGTAATAAGTGCACTTCAATTTTGAAGTACTAACAATGTATGTAAAGTATGGGTCGTTATAGTTGGTATCAGAGGAAAGGTATAGTCAACCTTTGGAAACTAGGATGTGAAAGCCTTAGTAAGAATCCTAAGGATAAGACTAAGCATAGAACACAATCTTAGTGTTTTAGAAATGGCCATGAATAACCTAGGATAAGACCTTAAGTGTGAAATTTTATTCTTGATTATGTGGTTTTCCAATTATAATTGGTTTTTCTCATAGTATTTTTCTTGGTTTTAGTCAATGGCTAGAACCCGAAGGAACCGTGTTAATGCGGAATGCGACGGGCAATGAAATGATTGTCCCCCTGAGCAACCAAACGTTATGGGAGCTGGAATGAAAAATCTTGTAGCCATGCTCACACAACTTTTTCAAGCTATGAATCATGCAGGAATTCCAAATGAGCAAAGGAAGGAGCAACATTCTGTTGAATCCTTCATGAGACAACATCCACCTTCATTCAGCGGGTCTACTGATCCATTAGTTTCTGAACAATGGATCAGTACTACTGAAAAGATATTTTCAGTTCTTCAATGTTCTGAACATGATAAATTCATCTTAGTAGTGTATCGTTTGGAAGGTGATGCTGATCAATGGTGGAATCTTATCAAGAATACGAGGCCAAGAGATGAAATTTAGTCCATGGAATGGGACGAGTTCAAGAACTTATTTTTCAATAAGTACTTCCCTCGTATTCTCCAAACAAAGATGGAGAATGAGTTTCTTGAACTAAAGAAAAAGGATGATGAATATGTTGGTACCTATGAAGCAAATTTTACAAGACATGCAAGGTATGCTTCTGGTATTATTATCCAACCTGAGAGTAAGATTTATCGATTCTTTAGTGGCTTAAAACCAAGTCTTCGAAGGGCGTTAGCCATAAGGGGCTTCAATAGCTATGAGGAAATCGTTCAATGTGCTCTCAAAGTTGAGATGGAGATTGGAGTATCCCATCAGTCATATGGGTTTGATAAGAAGAGGAAAATGGAATTCAAAGGAAAATCTAAAGAGCACACTGAAAAGAAGACGAGTTTTCCCTTATGCTCAAAGTGTGGAAAGAAACATGGAGGGAGTTGTATTAAAGGGAAAAGTAAATGTTTCAAATGTGGAAAGGAAGGTCATCGGGAATTTGAATGCCGCAATGATGGGAAGAACATGTCTAGTGATGCGAACAATGAGAAGGCTATATAGAGTGCACCTCCTACAATTCAATGTTACAAGTGAAAGGAAATGGGGCATTATGCCAATCAATTCCCTAATCCAAGGGTTGTTGATGATGATCGATGTCAACAAACTCTTAAGGCTAAAGAAAAAGGAAAGTCACATGCAATTTCTATCAGCGATGTGGAGTACAATAACGAAGTGGTGAAAGGTACACTTACCATCCACTCTAAAGTAGAAAATGTTTTATTTGATTCTGGATCCACCCACTCTTTTATTTATAAAGAATTTTATGAGGGTATCACCTTATTACCTCAACAATTAGATGCTGAGTAAGCTGTGACAACCCCTAATGGCACAACAGTCGCATCAAAAGTTTATAATTTTTCTCCGATTGAAGTTTGTGGGAAAGTGCTTCCTGTAAATCTTGTGATCCTCCCTATAGTGGAATTTGATGTGATTATTGGCATGGATTTGCTTTCTCTATATGGATCTCATATCAATTTCCAAATAAGGGAAGTCACATTTCATATTCCAAATCAATCTTTGATCATCTATCGATGCAAGGATGAACATAACCTTCCAGTGGAAATTTCTTCCATATTACAGGTCTTGATTCCACTAAATGAAGGTTATTTATCTCAAATGGTTGGTGGGAAACTCACGATTAAGAATATGCCCATTATACGGGAGTTTGATGATGTCTTTCCGGAGGAATTACCGGGTCTTCCACCAAATCGTGAAGTTGATTTTTCAATAGAACTCGTACCGGGTGCTTTACCTATTTCAAAGACACCTTATAGAATGGCCCCAATTGAGTTGTAGGAATTGAAGAAGAAACTCCAAGAGAATCTTGATAAAGGGTTCATATGCCCTAGTGAGTCACCTTGGGGAGAACCTGTTCTGTTTGTTAAGAAGAAAGATGGATCAATGAGACTCTGCATTGATTATCGAGAACTTAACAAGATCACTATCAAGAACAAATATCCTCTCCCACGCATTGATGACTTATTTGACCAACTACACGGAGCTCAATACTTTTCCAAGATTTATCTTCGTTCAGGGTATCATCAATTAAGGGTCAAAAGGGAGGATATACCAAAGACGACTTTCCGTACAAGGTATGGACACTATGAATTTATAGTGATGCCATTTGGTCTTACTAATTCCCCTGCCATATTCATGGATATGATGAATAGAGTCTTTAGAGACTATCTTGATCAGTTTGTGGTAGTCTTTATTGACGATATTATTGTATATTCAAATAGCAAGGAAGAACATGAAGATTACTTGAGAATTATATTGAATACCCTGAGAAAGGAGAAGCTTTATGCCAAATTTACCAAGTGTGAATTTTGTCTTCAAAAAGTTTCATTTTTGGGTCACATAATCTCAAAAGAGGGGATATTTGTGGATCCAGTAAAAACAGAGGTTATTGAAATATGGTTGAGACCAACAACAGTAACTGAGATCTGAAGTTTTCTTTTTTTGTATGGATATTATCGACGTTTTGTGAAATATTTTTCACGATTATCTAATCCACTCACCAAGTTGACTCGGAAAGGAGTTAAGTTTGTTTGGATGGAGGAATGTGAAGAGAATTTCAAGGAGTTGAAAATAAGGTTATCCAGTGCACTTGTGCTCACACTGCCTTGAAGTGGAGAAAGGTTTGTGATCTACAGTGATGCATCCAAGAAGGGGCTAGGGTGTGTTCTTATGCAAAATGATATGGTGATAGCTTATGCCTCACGACAGTTAAAAATCCATGAGAAAAATTACCCAACTCATGATTTGGAGTTAGCTGCGGTAATCTTTGCATTAAATATTTGGAGGCATTATCTTTATGGAGAAAGATGTGACATTTATACTGATCATAAATGTTTAAAGTATATTTTCAGAAAAAAGGAGCTGAATATGCGCCAAAGAAGATGGTTGGAGCTGATTAAGGATTACGACTGCTCAATTCATTACCACCCTGGGAAATCAAACAAGGTGGATGACGCATTAAGTCGACAAGACCATGCCAGTTTATCCATGATGAGGATCACAAAAGATCCAATATTTATGGATTTACAAAGGATGGATCTTGGAATTATAATGAAAGGGGAAAAATCGTATCTTTCTCAAATGAATGTTCAGCCATATATACATGTTAAGATTAAAGAGACACAACAATAAGACGTAGAATTACAAAAGAAGGTGAGAAATGTTCCTGAATTCAACCTTATTGTGATGAGATAATAAAGTTCAGGAATCAGGTTTGTGTTCCTCCCATCCCCGAATTAAAGAAGGAGATGCTGGATGAGGCTCATAGTTCTTCATTCTCTATTCATCCTGGAAGCACGAAGATGTATAGGGAACAGAATAAGTACTTTTGGTGGGATGGAATGAAAAGAGATGTTGCTGAATATGTCTCTCGATGCTTGGTTTGTCAGCAAGTTAAAGCTGAGAGACAGAAGTCTAAGGGTATGTTACAACCATTACCCATACCCGAATGGAAATGAAAAAACATCACTATGTACTTTGTCACAGGAGTTCCTAAAACATCCAAAGGTAATAATGCTATCTGGGTCATAGTTGATCATCTTACAAAGTCTGCACACTTCATTGCTATTAGAGAGGATTTCTCTCTGGATCAGCTTGCCAGTATATATGTAAAGGAAGTGGTAAGATTGCATGGAGTACCACTTTCTATTATATCTGATCGGGATCCGAGGTTTACCTCAAAGTTCTGGAGAAGTCTTCAGCATACTCTGGATACAGAGTTGAGTTTTAGCACTGCTTATCATCCTCAGACAGACGGTCAGTCTGAGAGGACAATTCAAACTCTAGAAGATATGTTGAGAGCTTTCTCTATGGATTTCAAAGGTGGTTGGGATCAACACCTACCTTTGGTGGAATTTTCTGATAATAATATCTTTCACTCCAGTATTCAGATGGCTCCTTATGAAGCTCTCTATGGAAAGAAATACAGGACTCCAACTTGCTGGGATGAAGTTGGGGAAAGAAAGCTATTAGGACCTGATCTTGTTGATGAGATGGAAGAAAAGGTCTCATCTATTCAACAACACATAAGAGCAGCTCAGAGTCGAAAAAAAATTTATGCCGACAACCAAAGAAAAGACTTAGAGTTTGAAGTGGGTGATAAAGTGTTCTTACGAATATCTCCTTGGAAATGAGTAATGATATTTGGAAAGAAGGGAAAGCTGAGCCCTAGGTATATCAGTCCTTTCGAAATACTAGATCGTGTTGGGAAGGTAGCTTACCGATTGGCGCTTCCACCTAATCTCTCTCAAGTTCACGATGTGTTCCATGTATCTCTCCTGAGAAAGTACATACCTAATCCTTCACATGTACTCATCTCAGAAGTTGTACCGCAGGAACAAGATCTTTCTTATAAAGAACAACCGATAGAGATTCTCGATCGTAGTGAAAAAGTCCTACGGAAAAAGACCACTCTCTTGGTGAAAGTTTTATGGAGGAACCACCAATTAGAAGAATCTATATGGGAGCTTGAGGATATGATGAGGGAGAGGTATCCTCATCTATTTGTTACAAGTGACGAATTTCGAGGGCGAAATTCATTTTAAGGGGGGTAGAATGTAACACCTGAGACTTTTACAAGAAATATTTTGTTTTTATTTTATATAAATCATCAAAGGAATATTTCACTACACATAACACTATCTTGGCTTTCTTTACACGCAATCACGACCTTCCTTGATAGCTTGCGTCATACGCAATACCGAGTTTCACTAAACAACGATACGCTATTAAAATATTAATAAAACTAGCCATTATGAATATTAATAACCACTTTTTGAAATTTTTGAAATTTTATTTTTCAAAATGGACTTTGTTTTTGGATTCGGAATATCAAAATTATCCTAGGGTGAAATTTTGGTATTTTTCTGAAAACTTTCAATTTTTGATGATTAGTGAAAACACTAGGTTACTATTTAAAAACTGACCTTTTATTTAAATAATTATTTATTTTATTTAACTTTATTTTAGGTCAAAATTGATACATAATACCTATATATGTTCAATGTAATTTAGTGGAGTAATTTTATAATAATTATAGATATATAAAAATTTTATTGAACTTTTCACCGTCTTTTACCCACCTCCTAGGAGAATTTGAAAATTTACATAAAACTTAATTTTACCGCTTCTGTGAGTAGAATTTCAAAAATCCGAGAGACATGGTTGATGTTAGTAAATAAAATGTGGTTCAATGAGATGAAAATAATTTTCGGTGAATAATAACTTTTTACTTTTATTTACCACGGTTAAAAGTAAATCGGGTAATTAAGGGTAAAAATGATATTATTATTACCCTAACACATGTACTAATTCTAATGGATAAGTGTAATTCGACCAAAAACAACCTTATGAATAAAATATGACCATTTAGGCCCACTTGGATAAGATTAGGACATTTATTATTAATTTATTTAAAGAAGGGTTAAAATAGTTAAAATCAAAGGTTAATAAGTAAATAATTTTTATTATAGGGTTATAAATAAGATAAATTCGACTATAAATATTCATTAGAAATCTAAAAATATTTCCTACATAATGGTATTTTATTTGTAATTTTTAGACATCAAATAATTTAAGTTATTTATGACACAAAGATGATGCAATAATTATCTTATTAATGAAATATTGACATAATTGATGTTATAAATACCCAAATAAATGTAATTTGAGACTTTTTATGAATTGAACTAATTTTATAGGTTAATATGACATGTTAGTATTTATTCAATTAACTTTTTTCGAACTAATCATTCTGTTATGATTTTCACAATAATCAATTAATAAATAGTGTCAAAATTGACATAAAATAGTTTTTAAAACAAATATTATATTATTAATTGTTATTTTATTCCTAAAAATCTCCAAATGACTTAGATAAGGTAATATATATTAATAATAAACAACTTGGGGTTCGGTTGGCTTGTTATAGTAAGTTTATTAACCTTATAACGTAAGAACACATAACGACACGGTAAAAGTAAAATTATCTAACTTAAAGTTAAATCTAAATGATACGGTTAAAATAGTAAACTAAACTTGTCCAAATTATATTGTATTAAAGGATTTCGACACATCCCCACCTTAGATTCTAAATAAATAAATTTTGAGCTATTTAAAACCGAATATGTCTTTATAATAAAATAATATTTTTAGTTTTTCCAAAGGTGCCCGTCTCCTCCCTTATACAAGGGAACCTCCTCCCTCTCTTCCTCACACCACTTTGAGCCTTCAAGATCGGACAAACCCTGCCAATTTATCCTCTCCACTTCTCTAGAAAGATCCTAGAGGTCCTGGTCTTCTTCAAAGACCAATTTTAGTGCCCTAAAAGGAGGTCTCAAAGAGTCTCTTCAAAGAAGAGGTAATGTCCGTTACCGATTATTTCAACTTTATTTCTTTTTCCACTTATTATTATTTAGTTGTATCATTATTAATTAATAACATCAGTATCAATAATATACTTATATGTTATTATAAGTATGAAACAACCCTATTTCACCATCTATCCATCCTACAGAAAATGAAATCACCGTGCGTGCGTACGTACGGAATACCGTCTCCACGACATGGTGTAATCTATTTTCCACCACCACCTTACTTGGATGGGTATAATGGTGTAAAGAATGAATATATATGAGTAATTTAAAGTGATATTTATTCTTAAATAGTATACATACACTCCAATACAATTCCACAAACATGGGAACGATATCATCACTCGTGCGTACGTACGGAATACCGTCTCCACGATGTGATGCGACTCGTTCTACATGATTTTCAATGCATAATGATTACATAAATGAATTGAGTGAATAAATATGATATATATTACACTAATAAAATTCTGGAAATGAGGTATCTATAACCTAAAAATAAGAATAAGAATTTATTCGACAAAACACGCATAAGAACAAAAAGTAAAAAACACCCGAATAACAAGTAGCAATGAAATATTACTAATAATAAGCTAAGAATATGACCACATATGATATCATAACAATGAGTATGATTCTGGAATAAGTCAATGACATTATTTAAATCATTATACAGGAGGTTCAGACACTTACGAATCAAATCGGACCTAAAGTAACGGAAAATATCGCAATCTCATTTTTATCCGAGATTGTTTATACTTTGGAAATTACTGGGGTGTATTTTATCATCCACATCCATGTTTCCTAAATATGTAATATTATTTCCATCCACCTAAAATTGTTTAAATCCAATTTTACCCTTCTGTGAGTTTTTAGTAAAAGATATGAAAGGAATCTTTTATCATTTTTCGTATGAGGGACTTTTTGAATTTTCCAAAAAAGGTACGAGAAGAATGTTTTTTTAACTTATATGGCATGAATGTATTTTTAAAACATTATTTACAAGAAGCTTCCTTTACAAGTTTTCAAGTTTATTTTTAATCAGCTTATTTTAGTTTAAAATTGTATGAAATGTTAATAAAGGAAAAATGTTTTTGAAGTAGAAAAGATATTTTCCCCAAGAATGGAGTTCAAGTGTTTTATCAAAATTATTTTCCATCTAAGATAATATAGGGTTCTGTTTCTATCCCTATTATTAAATTGATTTGATTATGTTGTGATGGAAATATTTTTATGAATTCCTTTATCTTATATGAATTGTTTTATGATGTCACGATTTTTAAGATTCCCATTTTTATTACATGGATTATTCTATGATGTATGGTTTATGATTTTGTGGCACACATAAGAATGGTATCATTATTAAATGGGTGGGACCTATATCTCCCTCCAATGCATTGGGTAAAGATTTTATATCTCATGAGATAGAAATGTCTGAAATGGAAGGTTAAACCGGTTCAGTGAAACAAGACTAAAACGAGGAATGAACTCTGTTTAGAAATGGACTTTGTCCACTAACATAGTCTTGGAAATGAGTCTTGACTAATAAGAAATGATTCTCTATGATTATGTGTGTATGAAAAAAAGCTTCATGTTTTAAGTTATGATTATTGTGATTACATTTCCCTACCATGATTTATCCCATGTTATGAAATTATGATCTCTTTTGCAGGGTAAGATTTCCAAAATGTGATGTTCTTATGAATATGATGTGATTGATATTTCTTTTGTTTACCCTTACTGAGAATTTGAGCTCCCCCTTTTGAATGTTTTCTTTCCCCAGGTCAGGAAGAAGGTTATTAAGTAAGATATTCCAAAAGGGACTATAGATATGATGAAATAAATGGGAGATAGTGTAGAGGCTTTATGAACCAGTTGTTTATGTTTCCCAGTTTCTAAAGACACTATACCTATACGATCCTTTCATGGTTTTGTTATATGATGTAATAAGTGTACTTCAATGTAGAGACTCGAAGCTTATCGTACATGGACTTTACATTACTTTTGCGGAATACTTAGTACATTACAAAAACACACACACAAGGACCGTAATAGTTTAGTGACTTTGGAAACTCGGACTATAATCTTCTAATCGTGGTGAAAGATCTTCAACATCTCCCATAAAGATCTTCCCTTTTTTTTATACCTAAAACCTTTATTTATATCCTGGGGAAAAGAAAACATAAAAGGGTGAGCTCAAATGCTCATTAAGGGTAAATAAAAGAAATATCAATCACATCATATTCATAAGAACATAACATTTTGGAAATCATAACCTGCAAAAGAGAGCATAATTTCATAACATGGGATAAATCATGGCAGTGAAATGTAATCACAATAATCATAACATAAAACATGGAACTTTTTGGCATACACACATAATCATAGAGAATCATTTATTGTTAGTCAAGACTCATTGCCAAGACTATCTTAGTGGACAAAGTCCCTTTCTGAATCGAGTAATCCTCGTTTCAGTCCTGTTTCACTGAACCGGTATAACCTACCATTCCAGCCATGTCTATCTCATGAGATATAAAATCATTACCCAATGCATTGGAGGGAGATATAGGTCCCACCCATCTCATAATGAATCCTTTCTTATGTGTGCCACATAATCATAAACCATACATCATAGCGTAACCCATGTAATAAAAATGGGATTCTTAAACAACGTGACATCATAAAACCATTCATATAAGATAAAGGAATTCATAAACATAATTCCATCATAACATAGTCAAATAAATGTAAAAATATGGATAGAAACATAACCCTTTATTATCTTAGATGGAAAATAATTTTGATAAAACACTTGAATTGAATTCTTGAGGAAAATATCCTTTCTTCTTCAAAAACAATTCCTTTTCACAAAACATCATGCAATTTTAAAAGAAAGAGATTTTATTTAAAATAGTCATGAAATATTTTGGAGGAAGGTTCATGAAAATAAGGCTTTATAAAATCGTAAAAATCCGTTCGTGCCATATAAGTTAAAAAAAACATTCTTCTCGTACTTTTGTCGGAAAAGTCAAAAAGTACCTCGTATTAAAAATGACAAAAGATTCCTTTCATATCTTTTACTAAAAACTCACCGAAGGTAAAAATTGATTTAAACAATTGTAGGTGGATGGAAGTAATATTACATATTGATGAAACATGGACGTGGATGATAAAATACACCCCAGTAAATACTTACGAATAAACAATCTCGGATAAAAATGAGATTGTGATATTTCCCTTACCTTATGTCCGACTTGCTTTGTAAGTGTCCAAACCTCCTGTATAATGATTTAAATCATGTTATTGACTTATTCCAGAATCATATTCATTGTTATGATATCATATATGGTTCACTTATGACATTATATTACCCGTTCTTTTGTAAATTCCATGTTAAAGAAGCGTTTTGGGTAAAATCGTTTCATTTATCTTAGGTGTTTTGACTTGTTGTTCTTGACATCACTATTACTTATATCATGATTTACTTACTTCCAGAATATAAAATATGATTTATATATCATATATATTCAGTATATATATATATATATAATAGATAGATAAATAAAATGAAAAACACCGTTCATGGAGACGGTAGTCCGTACGTACGCATGAACGCTGTTTTACTTTCCTTATTGTCTTGAAATGGAAGTAAGTAGATGACATACATATATATATACATAAATCCAGTAGCTTTATAATGTCATATATTTCATTATTATTTCTTATATATACTTTATAATCATTGTTAAATGGTTAACATGGAGAATGAATCTCATCGCGTCGTGGAGACGGTAGTCCGTACGTACGCACGAGCGATGATATCATTTCCATAAATATTGAACTAAATTAAAGTGGATTATACAATATATCAGAATCAATATGATGTTGTAATAACTATTTATAGTTATTCTTTACACCATTATACCCATCCGTGTAAGGTGGTGGTGGAAAATAGATTACACCACGGCGTGGAGACGGTATTCCGTACGTACGCACGCGCAATGATTTCTTTTTCCGTAGGATGGATAGATGGTGAAATAGGTTTGTTTCATACTTATAATAACATATCAGTATATGAGTGATACTGATGTTATTACTTCATAATGAAACAACCTAAGAAGAAGAAGTGGAAGAAGAAATAAAGATGAAAGAATTGGTAACGGTAATTACCTCTTCTTTGAAGCGCCTTTTGGAGACCTCCTCTTAGGGAACTAAAATTGGTCTTTAAGTAAGACCAGAACCTCTAGGATGTTGATAGGGAAGTGGAGAAGAGATTTTGGCAGGGTTTGGCCGAGCTTGAGTGCTCAAATTGGTGTGAGGAGGAGGGGGAGGAGGTGTCCTTTTATAGGGGAGGAGAGGGGCACCTTAGGAATATCTCAAAATATTATTTTATATTGAAGTCAAAATCGGTTTATAATGGTTCCAAATGGTCTTATTTCGAAGCTAAAGTGGGGATGGGTCGAAATACTATCAACCAATAGAATTTAGACAAGTTTAGGATATTATTTTAACCTTATCAATTAGATTTAACTCTAAGTTAAATAATTTAACTTTTACCATGTCTTTTTGTTTTCTTTCACTATATGGTTAATATACTTACTATAACATGCCAAACGAACCCCAAATTGTTTATTATTAATATATATATCCTTATATAAGTCATTTGGCCGAACCTTAGATTTTTAGGAATACAATAAAAATTAATAATATAATATTTGATTTAAAAACTATTTTGTGTCAATTTTGACACTATTTGATATATGATTTTTGTGAAAGTCATAACAGAATTAAATGTTCGAACAAAGTTGATTAAATCAATATTAATATATCCTAGTAACCTAGAAAATTAGTGGAATTCATAAAAAATCTCAAATTACATTTATTTTGGTGTTTATAACATCAATTATGTCAATATTTCATTAATAAGATAATTACTGCATCATCGTTGTGTCATAAATAAATTAAATTATTTGATGTCTAAAAATTACAAATAAAATACCATCATGTAGGAAATCTTTTTATCTTTCTAATGAATATTTACAATCTAATTTATCTTATGTATAACCCTATATTAAAAATTCTTTACTTATTAAACTTTGATTTTAACTATTTTAACCTTTCTTTAAATAAATTAATAATAAATGTCCTAATCTAATCCAAGTGGGCCTAAATGGTCATATTTTATTCCTAAGTTTGTTTTTGGTCGAATTACACTTGTCCAATAGAATTAGGACATGTGTTAGGGTAATATTAATATCATATTTACCCTTAGTTACCCTATTTACTATTAACCGCGGTAAAAAAAAGAAAAAGTTACTATTCACCAAAAAATTATTTTCATCTCATTGAACCACATTTTAGTCCTTGATATTAACTGTGTCTCTCGGATTTTCGAAATTCCATTCACAGAAGCGGCAAAATTAAGTTTTATGAAAAATTCAGTTTTTTTAACTACCACTTAGTAGTTTCACTATTCATCAAAAATTGATGTTTTTCAGAACAATGCCAAAATTTCATCCTAAGCTATATTTCATATTCCGATTTCAAAAATGAAATCTATTTTACCAAATTCATAACATAGAAGTTGCATTAATTAATTTTATAATTAAATCCCGCTGTTAAAATAAATAGCGTGTTTTTAGGAAACAATATATATCAAAAGATTGACACTTGATTATGTCTGGTTTAAATGTGAAATTACAACCAATGACCAACATTGTATTAAATTGTAAAAATATATTCTAAATATACTTTAAAACCACTCAATTAATAATTTATCACTATTAATTATTTCGATTAAAAAAGTTGTTTTTAATTATAATTTAGTAATTTTCACTATTCATCAGAATATGAAAGTTATCCGAAAAGTACCAAAATTTCACCTTAGGCTAAATTCGATACTCCGAATCCAATAATGAAGTTCATTTTGAAAAATAAGATTTACAGAATTTTAAAAAGTGGTTATTACTATTCATAACGGCTAGTTTTAATAATATTTTAATAGCACATCGTTGTTTAGTGAAACTCGGTATTGCGTATTACACACGCTATCGAGGAAGGTCGTGATTGCGTGTAATGCAAGGCAAGACAAGGATGCGTGTTGTGCAAGCTCCTTTTGGTGTAGCGTACAACACAAGACATTAATAAAATTAAAAAGAATATTTTTTTATAAAATCTTGGGCTGTTACATTCTACCCCCCTTAAAATGAATTTCGCCCTCGAAATTCGTCGGGGTTATAAATGGTTTACTATTCGAAAGTTTCTTTAATAGAAACCCACATCGTAAAAAGGAATATCAAAACCAATCTTTAAAAACAAAAGTATGAAACGTAACGGTTACCCAAATAAACTAATCATTGGGTTTCCACATAGGTGAAAATATGGATATGAAAGAGAAATCTAACCATCATGTTCTGATGGAGAGTGGTAGAGAACATGGCTATGGAAAAGCCAGTAATCACAAATCCATAGATTTGTGATGATATAAGGTACCATCTGATTCATCAGGTATAAGATCACTAGGACAACATTTTTGGTTTTCAAGATCATTTCCCTTAAAGTTGAAAATTTGAATTAGAATAAATACTTACTTTATTTTGGTACAATCTCACTGTTGTTCGTGCCTTGAACAATTTCCACTTCATCTCTTAAATAAATGAAGTTGAATTTGTTATTCATGAAGTGTTAGAAGATCATGTGATAGAATGACGGGTCATTCCATCTGTCTCAAACAAAAGGTTAGCAAAAATTATATGCACAAATCGATCTATAGTGAGATTAATCATATATGGTTCCTAAAATGGACTTATACTTCATATATCATACTGCTTAATATAATAAAACTAGTTTCTACTAAACAGGGACTTCCTGTAGGCCAGTGGTAGGCGATAAAGGCCAGTCGCACTTCGGTTGTGGGTTCGATTCCTACAGCCTTGTCCGAAGCGATGGGCTGTCGCCCGTCCTGCAGGTTGTCCTTTTTCCAAAACTATATTACTATAACATCCCATCAATAATATCGAAAAAAAACTTTTATCCTTAAACAATACTAACTTATGTCCAACATAATCCATTCCAATATTTAGGCTTATCCATAATACTGCAGTCCATTCTCATAACATAGAGATTTAATACTATCGTTGATCCCCATATATCATAAGATATATCTTGTTGGTCACATTCCAAACATTCAAAGGCCTTAATCTTGTACTCTCTTGAATACCCATTGAACCTTAGTGAAAACATGAATGCAGTTAAAAGTTAACACTTTTCACATACCGAAATCCTCAAAATTCTATATACTCAAACCATGATATCACTTAGTCCTTATATCAATCATGAGCTCATGAATACTATCAAACATTTAATTTTCCCCTTATCCCTTCATTATGCGCATATCATCTACATTCCAAAAATATCTGAATAACCTTTCATGGATACTGGTAACATTAATCATACACTTTCAAAACACAAGGAAAGACAACAGTGTAACAATCCATAGATGTCTCTTTATTCCAAAATTACACATGATAAACATGTAATCATTCCACTGCATTCTCAAACCATTGACCGAGCTTCAAAAATTATTTCATCTCACATATCATTTGTAGTCTCTTCATCATCATCCACATAAATACTACCCATATGACCATACTGATTCTCTTCATGAGTCTTTACCTTAGGGCATTTTTTTGCATAATGCCCATACATTCCACATTTAAAACACTTAACCATTTTTGATGTCGTAGCAATACCATTATCCTCATCCATGGTGTTAACCGACCCTTTTCCTTTGCACTTACTTGCTTTGTGTCCTTCTTTTCCACACCCAAAGCATCTTCCAGTTCCCTTGAAACATTCTCCTTGATGCCTCTTCCCACATGATTTACATAGGGGAAATTGAACTTTCTTTCCTCTATGATCATCACGAAACTCCATCTTTCTCTTATTAGCTGAGTCAGGAAACTTACCAAATTTTACTTTATTGATCATATTATGAGATTGCTGATTCGGCATAATAATGATTTTTGGACTTCCAAATCCCATTTCATTTGGTTGCTCATGAAGAATATCATTCCATTGTCCATCATATCGTCCATTATCGTGAATCATCTTGTTTCCAGCCATATTCTAAAACCCAAACAGAATAGTGTTAAATGCAAAAATCGTAATAAAGGGGGAGTAACTTAAATATCTATCATCTTTGGTTTAATCTAATATCGTTACCATAGTTCTAGGACTATATCCTATACGTATAGTTATCCTTAGGGGCATCCCTAGACATACCTTAGAAATATCTCTAGGGATCTCACTAACGTTTTCGCATCCTAGTTTCCAAAGGTTGACTAAACCTTTCCTCTGATACCAACTGTAGAGACTCGAAGCTTATCGTACATGGACTTTACATTAATTTTGCGGAATACTTAGTACATTACAAAAACACACACACAAGGACCGTAATAGTTTAGTGTCTTTGGAAACTCGGACTATAATCTTCTAATCGTGGTGAAAGATCTTCAACATCTCCCATAAAGATCTTCCCTTTTTTTACCTAAAACCTTTCTTTATATCCTGGGGAAAAGAAAACATTAAAGGGTGAGCTCAAATGCTCAGTAAGGGTAAACAAAAGAAATATCAATCACATCATATTCATAAGAACATAACATTTTGGAAATCATAACCTGCAAAAGAGAGCATAATTTCATAACATGGGATAAATCATGGCAGTGAAATGTAATCACAATAATCATAACATAAAACATGGAACTTTGTGGCATACACACATAATCATAGAGAATCATTTCTTGTTAGTCAAGACTCATTGCCAAGACTATCTTAGTGGACAAAGTCCCTTTCTGAATCGAGTAATCCTCGTTTCAGTCCTGTTTCACTGAACCGGTATAACCTACCATTCCAGCCATGTCTATCTCATGAGATATAAAATCATTACCCAATGCATTGGAGGGAGATATAGGTCCCACCCATCTCATAATGAATCCTTTCTTATGTGTGCCACATAATCATAAACCATACATCATAGCGTAACCCATGTAATAAAAATGGGATTCTTAAACAACGTGACATCATAAAACCATTCATATAAGATAAAGGAATTCATAAACATAATTCCATCATAACATAGTCAAATAAATGTAAAAATATGGATAGAAACAGAACCCTTTATTATCTTAGATGGAAAATAATTTTGATAAAACACTTGAATTGAATTCTTGAGGAAAATATCCTTTCTTCTTCAAAAACAATTCCTTTTCACAAAACATCATGCAATTTTAAAAGAAAGAGATTTTATTTAAAATAGTCATGAAATATTTTGGAGGAAGGTTCATGAAAATAAGGCTTTATAAAATCGTAAAAATCCGTTCGTGCCATATAAGTTAAAAAAAACATTCTTCTCGTACTTTTGTCGGAAAAGTCAAAAAGTACCTCGTATTAAAAATGACAAAAGATTCCTTTCATATCTTTTACTAAAAACTCACCGAAGGTAAAAATTGATTTAAACAATTGTAGGTGGATGGAAGTAATATTACATATTTATGAAACATGGACGTGGATGATAAAATACACCCCAGTAAATACTTACGAATAAACAATCTCGGATAAAAATGAGATTGTGATATTTCCCTTACCTTATGTCCGACTTGCTTTGTAAGTGTCCAAACCTCCTGTACAATGATTTAAATCATGTTATTGACTTATTCCAGAATCATATTCATTGTTATGATATCATATATGGTTCACTTATGACATTATATTACCCGTTCTTTTGTAAATTCCATGTTAAAGAAGCGTTTTGGGTAAAATCGTTTCATTTATCTTAGGTGTTTTGACTTGTTGTTCTTGACATCACTATTACTTATATCATGATTTACTTACTTCCAGAATATAAAATATGATTTATATATCATATATATTCAGTATATATATATATATAATAGATAGATAAATAAAATGAAAAACACCGTTCATGGAGACAGTAGTCCGTACGTACGCATGAACGCTGTTTTACTTTCCTTATTGTCTTGAAATGGAAGTAAGTAGATGACATACATATATATATACATAAATCCAGTAGCTTTATAATGTCATATATTTCATTATTATTTCTTATATATACTTTATAATCATTCTTAAATGGTTAACATGGAGAATGAATCTCATCGCGTCGTGGAGACGGTAGTCCGTACGTACGCACGAGCGATGATATCATTTCCATAAATATTGAACTGAATTAAAGTGGATTATACAATATATCAGAATCAATATGATGTTGTAATAACTATGTATAGTTATTCTTTACACCATTATACCCATCCGTGTAAGGTGGTGGTGGAAAATAGATTACACCACGGCGTGGAGACGGTATTCCGTACGTACGCACGCGCAATGATTTCTTTTTCCGTAGGATGGATAGATGGTGAAATAGGTTTGTTTCATACTTATAATAACATATCATTATATGAGTGATACTGATGTTATTACTTAATAATGAAACAACCTAAGAAGAAGAAGTGGAAGAAGAAATAAAGATGAAAGAATTGGTAACGGTAATTACCTCTTCTTTGAAGCGCCTTTTGGAGACCTCCTCTTAGGGAACTAAAATTGATCTTTAAGTAAGACCAGAACCTCTAGGATGTTGCTAGGGAAGTGGAGAAGAGATTTTGGCAGGGGTTGGCCGAGCTTGAGTGCTCAAATTGGTGTGAGGAGGAGGGGGAGGAGGTGTCCTTTTATAGGGGAGGAGAGGGGCACCTTAGGAATATCTCAAAATATTATTTTATATTGAAGTCAAAATCGGTTTATAATGGTTCCAAAGGGTCTTATTTCTATGCTAAAGTGGGGATGGGTCGAAATCCTATCAACCAATAGAATTTAGACAAGTTTAGGATATTATTTTAACCTTATCAATTAGATTTAACTCTAAGTTAAATAATTTAACTTTTACCATGTCTTTTTGTTTTCTTTCACTATATGGTTAATATACTTACTATAACATGCCAAACGAACCCCAAATTGTTTATTATTAATATATATATCCTTATCTAAGTCATTTGGCCGAAACTAAGATTTTTAGGAATACAATAACAATTAATAATATAATATTTGATTTAAAAACAATTTTGTGTCAATTTTGACACTATTTGATATATGATTTTTGTGAAAGTCATAACAGAATTAAATGTTCGAACAAAGTTGATTAAATCAATATTAATATATCATAGTAACCTAGAAAATTAGTGGAATTCATAAAAAACTTCAAATTACATTTATTTTGGTGTTTATAACATCACTTATGTTAATATTTCATTAATAAGATAATTACTGCATCATCGTTGTGTCATAAATAAATTAAATTATTTGATGTCTAAAAATTACAAATAAAATACCATCATGTAGGAAATCTTTTTATATTTCTAATGAATATTTACAATCAAATTTATCTTATGTATAACCCCATATTAAAAATGCTTTACTTATTAAACTTTGATTTTAACTATTTTAACCTTTCTTTAAATAAATTAATAATAAATGTCCTAATCTAATCCAAGTGGGCCTAAATGGTCATATTTTATTCCTAAGTTTGTTTTTGGTCGAATTACACTTGTCCAATAGAATTAGGACATGTGTTAGGGTAATATTAATATCATATTTACCCTTAGTTACCCTATTTACTATTAACCGCGGTAAAAAAAAGAAAAAGTTACTATTCACCAAAAAATTATTTTCATCTCATTGAAACACATTTTAGTCCTTGATATTAACCGTGTCTCTCGGATTTTCGAAATTCCATTCACAGAAGCGGCAAAATTAAGTTTTATGAAAAATTCAGTTTTTTTAACTACCACTTAGTAGTTTCACTATTCATCAAAAATTGATGTTTTTCAGAACAATGCCAAAATTTCATCCTAAGCTATATTTCATATTCCGATTTCAAAAATGAAATCTATTTTACCAAATTCATAACATAGAAGTTGCATTAATTAATTTTATAATTAAATCCCGCTGTTAAAATAAATAGCGTGTTTTTAGGAAACAATATATATCAAAAGATTGACACTTGATTATGTCTGGTTTAAATGTGAAATTACAACCAATGACCAACATTGTATTAAATTGTAAAAATATATTCTAAATATACTTTAAAACCACTCAATTAATAATTTATCACTATTAATTATTTCGATTAAAAAAGTTGTTTTTAATTATAATTTAGTAATTTTCACTATTCATCAGAATATGAAAGTTATCCGAAAAGTACCAAAATTTCACCTTAGGCTAAATTCGATACTCCGAATCCAAGAATGAAGTTCATTTTGAAAAATAAGATTTACAGAATTTTAAAAAGTGGTTATTACTATTCATAACGGCTAGTTTTAATAATATTTTAATAGCACATCGTTGTTTAGTGAAACTCGGTATTGCGTATTACACACGCTATCGAGGAAGGTCGTGATTGCGTGTAATGCAAGGCAAGACAAGGATGCGTGTTGTGCAAGCTCCTTTTGGTGTAGCGTACAACACAAGACATTAATAAAATTAAAAAGAATATTTTTTTATAAAATCTTGGGCTGTTACATTCAATTTTGAAGTACTAACAATGTATGTAAAGTATGGGTCATTATAGTTGGTATCAGAGGAAAGGTATAGTCAACCTTTGGAAACTAGGATTTGAAAGCCTTAGTAAGTATCCTAAGGATAAGCCTAAGAATAGAACACAATCTTAGTGTTTTAGAAATGGCCATGAATAACCTAGGATAAGACCTTAAGTTTGAAATTTTATTCTTGATTATGTGGTTTTCCTATTATAATTAGTGTTTCTCACACTATTTTTCTTGGTTTTAGTCAATGGCTGGAACCCGAAGGAACCATGTTAATGTAGAATGTGACGGGGAATGCAATGATTGTCCCCCTGAGCAACCAAACGTTATGGGAGATGGAATGAAAAATCTTGTAGCCATGATCACACAACTTTCTCAAGCTATGAATAATGAAGGAATTCCAAACGAGCAAAGGAAGGAGAAACATTCTGTTGAATCCTTCATGAGACAGTGTCTACCTTCATTCAGCGGGTCTACTGATCCATTAGTATCTAAACAATAGATCAGTACTACTAAAAAGATATTTTCAGTTATTCAATGTTATGAACATGATAAAGTCATCTTAGCAGTGTATCATTTGGAAGGTGATGCTGATCAATGGTGGAAGATTATCAAGAATACGAGGCCAAGAGATGAAATTGAGTCCATGGAATGGGACGAGTTCAAGAACTTATTTTTCAATAAGTACTTCCCTCGTATTCTCCGAACAAAGATGGAGAAGGAGTTTCTTGAACTAAAGAAAAAGGATGATGAATCTATTGGTACCTATGAAGCAAATTTTACAAGACTTGCAAGGTACGCTTCTAATATTATTATCCAACCTGAGAGTAAGATCGATCGATTCTTTAGTGGCTTAAAACGAAGTCTTCGAAGGGCATTATCCATAAAGGACTTCAATAGCTATGAGGAAATCATTCGATGTGCTCTCAAAGTTGAGATGGAGATTGGAGTAACCCATCAGTCATATGGGTTTGATAAGAAGAGGAAAATGGAATTCAAAGGAAAATATAAAGAGAACAATGAAAAGAAGTTGAGTTTTCCCTTATGCTCAAAGTGTGGAAAGAAACATAGAGGGAGTTGTCTTAAAGGGACAAGTAAATGTTTCAAATGTGTAAAGGAAGGTCATTGGGCATTTGAATGCCACAATGATGAGAAGAAGATGTCTAGTGATGCGAACAATGAAAAGGCTACACAGAGTTCACCTCCTACACTTCAATGTTACAAGTGCAAGGAAATGGGGAATTATTATGATCAATGCCCTAATCCAATGGTTGTTGATGATTATCTACGTCAACAAACTCTTAAGGCTAAAGACAAAGGAAAGTCACACGCAATTTCTATCAGCGATGTGGAGTACGATAACGAAGTGATGAAAGGTACACTTACTATCCAATCTAAAGTAGAAAATGTTTTATTTAATTCTGGATCCACCCACTCTCTTATTTCTGAAGACTTTTCTAAGGTTATCACCGTAATACCTCAACAATTAGATTTTGAGTTAGCTGTGACAACCCCTAATGGCACAACAGTCGCATCAAAAGTTTATAATTCTTCTCCGATTGAAGTTTGTGGGAAAGTGCTTCCTGCAAATATTGTGATCCTCCCTATAGTGGAATTTGATGTGATTCTTGGCATGGATTGGCTTTCTCTATATGGAGCTCATATCAATTTCCAAAGAAGGGAAGTCACATTTCATATTACAGATCAATCTTTGATCGTCTATCGATGCAAGGATGAACAAAACCTTCCAGTGGAAATTTCTTCTATCTTATGGGTCTTGATTCCACTAAATGAAGGTTATTTATCTCAAATGGTTGGTGAGAAACTCATGATTAAGAATATGCCCATTGTATGGGAGTTTGATGATGTCTTTCCGGAGGAATTGTCGGCTCTTCCACCAAATCGCGAAGTTGAGTTTTCAATAGAACTCGTACCAAGTGCTTTACCTATTTCAAAGACACCTTATAGAATGGCCCCAATTGAGTTGTAGGAATTGAAGAACAAACTCCAAGAGAATCTTGATAAGGGGTTCATACACCCTAGGGCGTCACCTTGGGGAGCACCTGTTCTATTTGTTAAGAAGAAAGATGGATCAATGAGACTCTTCATTGATTATCGAGAACTTAACAAGATCACTATCAACAACAAATATCCTCTCCCGTGCATTAATGACTTATTTGACCAACTACGCGGAGCTCAATACTTTTCCAAGATTGATCTTCATTCAGGGTATCATCAATTAAGGGTCAAAAGGGAGGATATACCAAAGATGGCTTTCCGTACAAGGTATGGACACTATGAATTTATTGTGATTCCATTTGGTCTTACTAATTCCCCTTCTATATTCATGGATCTAATGAATAGAGTCTTTAGAGACTATCTTGAACAGTTTGTGGTAGTCTTTATAGATGATATTCTTGTATATTCAAAGAGCAAGGAAGAACATGAAGATCACTTGAGAATTATATTGAAGACCCTGAGAAAAGAGAAGCTTTATGCCAAATTTACCAAGTGTGAATTTTGGATTCAAAAAGTTTCATTTTTGGGTCACATAATATAAAAATAGGGGATATCTGTGGATCCAGCAAAAACAGAGGTTATTGAAAGATGGTCGAGACCAACAATAGTAACTGAGATCCGAAGTTTTCTTGGTTTGGCTGGATATTATCGACGTTTTGTGAAAGTTTTTTCATGATTATCTAATCCACTCACCAAGTTGACTCGGAAAGGAGTTAAGTTTGTTTGGACGGAGGAATGTGAAGAGAATTTCAAGGAGTTGAAAAGAAGGTTATCCATTGCACCTGTACTCACACTGCCTTGTAGTGGAGAAAGGTTTGTGATCTACAGTGATGCATCCAAGAAGGGGCTGGTGTGTGTTCTTATTCAAAATGATATGGTGATAGCTTATGCCTCATGACAATTGCAAATCCATGAGCAAAATTACCCAACTCATGATTTGGAGTTAGCTTCGGTAATCTTTGCATTAAAGATTTGGAGGAACTATCTTTATGGAGAAAGGTGTGACATTTATACTGATCATAAAAGTTTAAAGTATATTTTCACACAAAAGGAGCAGAATATGAACCAAGAAAGATGGTTGGAGGTAATTAAGGATTACGACGGCTCAATTCATTACCACCCTGGGAAAGCAAACATGGTGGCAGATGTATTAAGTCGACAGGACCATGCCAGTTTATCCATGATTAGGATCACGAAAGATCCAATATTTATGGATTTACAAAGGATAGATCTTGGAATTATAATGAAAGGGAAAAAATCATATCTTTCTCAAATGAATGTTCAACCATATATACATGTTAAGATTAAAGAGGCACAGAAAGAAGATGTAGAGTTACAAAAGAAGGTGCGAAATGTTCCGGAATTCAACCATGATTATTATGGGATAATAAAGTTCAGGAATTGGGTTTGTGTTCCTCCCATCCCTGAATTAAAGAAGGATCTGTTGGATGAGGCTCATAGTTCTTCATTCTCTATTCATCCTGGAAGCACGAAGATGTATAGGGACCTGAAAGAGTACTTCTGGTGGGATGGAATGAAAAGAGATGTTGCTGAATAGGTCTCTCGATGCTTGGTTTGTCAGCAAGTTAAAGATGAGAGATAGAAGTCTAAGGGGATGTTACAACCATTACCCATACCCGAATGGAAATGGGAAAACATCACTATGGACTTTGTCACAGGACTTCCTAAAACATACAAAGGCAATAATGCTATCTGGGTCATAGTTGATCATCTTACAAAGTCTGCACACCTCATTAATATTAGAGAGGATTTCTCTCTGGATCAGTTTTCCAGGATATATGTAAAGGAAGTGGTAATATTGCATGGAGTACCACTTTCTATTATATCTGATCGGGATCCGAGGTTTACCTCAATGTTCTGGCGAAGTCTTCAGCATACTCTAGATACAGAGTTGAGTTTCAACACTGCTTATCATCCTTAGACAGATGGTCAGTCTGAGAGGACAATTCAAACTCTGGAAGATATGTTGAGAGCTTGCTATATGGATTTCAAAGGTGGTTGGGATCAACACCTACCTTTGGTGGAATTTTCTTATAATAATAGCTTTCACTCCAGTATTCAGATGGATCCTTATGAAGCTCTCTATGGAAAGAAATGCAGGACTCCAACTTACTGGGATGAAGTTGGGGAAAGAAAGCTATTAGGACCTGATCATGTTGATGAGATGGCAGAAAAGGTCCGATCTATTCAACAACACATAAGAGAAGCTCAGATTCGACAAAAAAGTTATACCGACAACCGAAGAAAAGACTTAGAGTTTGAAGTGGGTGATAAAGTGTTCTTACGAATATCTCCTTGGAAGAGAGTAATGAGATTTGGAAAGAAGGAAAAACTGAGCCCTAGGTATATCGGTCCTTTCAAAATACTGGATCGTGTTGGGAAGGTAGATTACCGATTGGCGCTTCTACCGAATCTCTCTCAAGTTCACGATGTGTTCCATGTATCTCTCCTGAGAAAGTACATACCTGATCCTTCACATGTACTCAGCGCAGAAGTTGTACCATTGGAACAAGATCTTTCTTATGAAGAACAACCGATAGAGATTCTCGATCGTAGTGAAAAAGTCATATGGAACAAGACCACTCTCTTGGTGAACGTTTTATGGAGGAACCACCAATTAGAATAAGCTACATGGGAGCTTGGGGATCTGATGAGGGGGAGGTATCCTCATCTGTTTGTTACAAGTGACGAATTTCGAGGGCGAAATTCATTTTAAGGGGGGTAGAATGTAACACCCGAGACTTTTATAAGAAATATTTTGTTTTTATTTTATATAAATCATCAAATGAACCTTTCAATACACACAATACTATCTTGGCTTGCTTTACACGCAATCGCGACCTTCATTGATAGCTTGCGTCGTACGCAATACTGAGTTTCACTAAACAACGATACGCTATTAAAATATTAATAAAACAAGCCGTTATGAATAGTAATAATCACTTTTTGAAATTTTGTAAATTTTATTTTTCAAAATGGACTTCGTTTTTGGATTCGGAATATCGAAATTAGCCTAGGGTGAAATTTTGGTATTTTTCTGAAAACATTCAATTTTTGATAAATAGTGAAAACACTGGGTTACTATTTAAAAACCGACTTTTTATTTAAATAATTATTTATTTTATTTAAATTTATTTTAGGTCAAAATTGATACATAATACCAATATAAGTTCAATGTAATTCAGTGGAGTAATTTTATAATAATTTTATATATATAAAAATTTTATTGAACTTTTCACCGTCTTTTACCCACCTCCTAGGAGAATTTGAAAAATTACATAAAACTTAATTTTACCGCTTCTGTGAGTGGAATTTTAAAAATCCGAGAGACACAGTTTTTTTCAGTAAGTAAAATGTGGTTCAATGAGATGAAAATAATTTTTGGGTAATAGTAACTTTTTACTTTTATTTACCACGGTTAAAAGTAAATAGGGTAATTAAGGGTAAAAATGATATTATTATTACCCTAACACATGTCCTAATTCTATTGGATAAGTTTAATTCGACCTAAAACAACCTTAGGAATAAAATATGACCATTTAGGCCCACTTGGATTAGATTAGGACATTTATTATTAATTTATTTAAAGAAGGGTTAAAATAGTTAAAATCAATGTTCAATAAGTAAATAATGTTTAATATAGGGTTATACATAAGATAAATTCGACTATAAATATTAATTAGAAAGATAAAAATATTTCCTACATAATGGTATTTTATTTGTAATTTTTAGACATTAAATAATTTATGTTATTTATGACACAAAGATGATGCAGTAATTATCTTATTAATAAAATATTGACATAATTGATGTTATCAATACCCAAATAAATGTAATTTGAGACTTTTTATGAATTAAAATAATTTTCTAGGTTAATATTAGATGTTAGTATTGATTTAATTAACTTTTTTCGAACTAATCATTCTGTCATGAGTTTCACAAAAATCAATTACTAAATAGTGTCAAAATTGACATGAAATTGTTTTTAAAACAAATATTATATTATTAATTGTTATTTTATTCCTAAAAATCTGAGGTTCGGCCAAATGACTTAGATAAGGTTATATATATTAATAATAAACAACTTGGGGTTCGTTTGTCTTGTTATAGTAAGTTTATTAACCTTATAGTGTAAGAACACAAAAAGACACGGTAAAAGTAAAATTATCTAACTTAAAGTTAAATCTAAATGATAAGGTTAAAATAGTAAACTAAACTTGTCCAAATTATATTGGATGAGAGGATTTCGACCCATCCCCACCTTATCTTCGAAATAAATTAATTTGGATATATTTAAAACCGAATATGTCTTTATAATAAAATAATATCTTTAGTTTTTCCAAAGTTTCCCCTCTCATCCCTTATAAAAGGGAACCTCCTCCCTCTCTTACTCACACCACTTTGAGCCTTCAAACTCTACCAAACCGTGACAATTTCTCCTATAAACTTCCCTATAAACGTCCTAGAGGTCCTGGTCTTATTAAAAGACCAATTTTAGTGCCCTAAAAGGAGGTCTCAAAGAGAAGCTTCAAAAAAGAGGTGATGTCCATTACCGATTCTTTCAACTTTATTTCTTTTTCCACTTCTTATTATTTAGTTGTTTCATTATGAATTAATAACATCAGTATCACTCATATACTGATATGTTATTATAAGTATGAAACAACCCTATTTCACCATCTATCCATCCTACGGAAAATGAAATCACCGCGCATGCGTACGTACGGAATACAGTCTCCACGCCGTGGTGTAATCTATTTTCCACCACCACCTTAATTGGATGGGTATAATGGTGTAAAGAATGAATATATATGATTATTGTAAAGTGATATTTATTTTTAAATAGTATACATACACTCCAATACAATTCCACGATCATGGGAACGATATCATCGCTCGTGCGTACGTACGAAATACCGTCTCCACGATGTGATGCGACTCGTTATGCATGATTTTCATTGCATAATGATTACATAAATGAATTGAGTGAATAAATATGATATATATTAAACTAATACAATTCTAGAAATGAGGTATGTATAACCTAAAAAGAATAATAAGAATTTATTCGACAAAACACGTATAAGAACAAAAAGTAATAAACACCCGAATAACAAGTAGCAATGAAATATTACTAATAATAAGCTAAGAATATGACCACATATGATATCATAACAATGAGTATGATTCTGGAATAAGTCAGTGACATTATTTAAATCATTACACAGGAGGTTCATACACTTACGAAGCAAATCAGACTAAGGTAAGGGAAAATCTCGCAATCTCATTTTTTTCCGAGATTGTTTATACTTTGGAAATTACTAGGGTGTATTTTATCATCCACATCCATGTTTCATCAATATGTAATATTATTTCCATCCACCTAAAATTGTTTAAATCCAATTTTTCCCTTCGGTGAGTTTTTAGTAAAAGATATGAAAGGAATCTTTTGTCGTTTTTCGTACGAGGTACTTTTTGACTTTTTCGACAATGGTACGAGAAGAATCTTTTTTTTAACTTATACGGCATGAATGGATTTTTAAAACATTATTTCCAAGAAGATTCCTTTACAAGTTTCCAAGTTTATTTTTAATCAAATTCTTTTAGTTTAAAATTGTATGACATGTTAAGAAAGGAAAAATGTTTTTGAAGTAGAAAGGATATTTTCCTCAAGAATGGAGTTCAAGAGTTTTATCAAAATTATTTTCCATCTAAGATAATATAGGGTTCTGTTTCTATCCCTATTATTACATTGATTTTATTATGTTGTGATGGAAATATTTTTATGAATTCGTTTATCTTATATGAATTGTTTTATGATGTCACGATGTTTAAGATTCCCATTTTTATTACATGGATTATGCTATGATATACAGTTTATGATTTTGTGGCACACATAAGAATGGTATCATTATGAGATGGGTGGGAACTATATTTCCCTCAAATGCATTGGGTAAAGATTTTATATCTCATGAGATAGACATGGTTGGAACAGAAGGTTAAACCGGTTCAGTGAAGCAGGACTGATACGAGGAATGAACTCGGTTCAGAAATGGACTTTTTCCACTAAGATAGTCTTGGAAATGAGTCTTGACAAATAAGAAATGATTCTCTATGATTATGTGTGTATGACACAAAGCCTAATGTTTTAAGTTATGATTATTGTGATTACATTTCACTACCATGATTTATCCCATGTTATGAAATTATGATCTCTTTTGCAGGGTAAGATTTCCAAAATGTTATGTTCTTATGAATATGATGGGATTGATATTTCTTTTGTTTATCCTTACTGAGCATTTGAGCTCACCCTTTTGAATGTTTTATTTCCCCAGGTTAGGAAGAAGGTTATTAAGTAAGATATATCAAAAGGGACTATAGATATGATGAAATAAATGGGAGACACTGTAGATGCTTTATGAACCAGTTATTTATGTTTCTCAGTTTCTAAAGACACTATACCTATACAGTCCTTTCATGGTTTTGTTATATGTTGTAATAAGTGTAATTCAATTTTGAATTACTAACAATGCATGTAAATTATGGGTCGTTATATTTAACATGTTGACAATTTAAACATTTTTGTGGCCAATTTTTCAATATAATTCATCATTACATCCCACTGGTACCACTCTCAATGGTATCTGTACATATTAGTATACCTAGGTTGAATGGAAAAATGGGAACTATTATATTCACTAAAAAAAATTCTATTTTCAAATAATAATCACAAGGAATAAATAATCAATTCACAATTTTGATAAATCATTATTCATCAAAATTAATGTAGGAAAACATACCCTTCTTAACAGATTCTACATTTTCATTTAAAACATGATCTTATAAATGAGAATGCTTAATTATATCTAATATATATGATTATAATGATATCTAAAAAAAATAGAGGAAGATCTTGCATTCATAATTTCTAGAGAAAAATTCACCAAATCATTAACCAAACGGTTATGTTCCAAAAACAACATGTTTAATGTGGAATTAAATTTCTAAATCAAAGCGTAAACTACTTTGTTTTAATTTATAGGATGATAATGTAATGTGATTTCATAATCCTTAATCAGTTTCATCCATCTTATCACCCTCATTTTTAATTATTTTTGAGGTAATGTATAATTAAAACTTTTATGATTAGTATATATTTTACATATTACTAAATATAAATGATGCCTCAAATTTTTTAAAGAAAAATTCATAGCCAATAATTGAAAATCATGTGTAGGATAATTTCAATCACATGGTTCCAATTAGCATGAAGCATATGTAATTAAAAGATCATTCTGCATCAGAACACAACAAATTCCCTTTAATGAATCATTTTTGTAGATGAAAAATTCACCATTTATATAGGTATGATAAAAAATGATAGAATCCAAAAATTTTCTTTTAGGTTATAGGAAAAATCATCACACTTTTTTATATATATGAATTTAACTTCTTTTCGAGTTAACTTAGTTTGTTTTCTAGTTAACTAAGAAAGGTTTTCAAAAAAACTGATGGTAATAACCCACTAATCCATGAAAAATATGAATATTTGTGACATTTTAAGGTATTTTATATTATTAAAAACCCTTTTTATAATGTTCAATAGTTATTCCATATTTAGAAACAATATGGCCAAGAAAATATTTTTTTTTCAAAAAAAGTTCATACTTAATAAATTTTCTATAAAGATTATTTTCTTTTAATGGTTAAAAAAATATTTAGGTTTTTTTTATGATCCGAATGAGTTTTATAATAAACCATTATAACAATAACAAACACAAACACAATATTATCTAAAAATACATGGAAAAGTATATTCATAATATCCATATATATAGCTGGTGCATTAGAAACCCAAAGGGATAACTACAAACTAATAATTCTCATTTATAGTCAAAAATACCAACTTCAAAATATCATCATCCTTCACCATAAAATGATGGTATCATGGTCCTATATCAATCTTTGAAAAATATTATTATTCTTAGATATTATCAAAAAAATCATTGATGTGATGTAAAGGAAAATTGTTCTTAACAATGATTTTATTCAAGTATCTATAATCTATAAATATTTTCATTAAAATATTTTTAATTTTAACAAATAAAATAAGATAACCCCATGGTGAAGTGAACTAATTAATGAAAACTTTATCTAGAAACTCTCAAAACATTTTTTTCAATTCCAAAAGTTATACTTGATCCTATTGATATGGGGTTTTTTAAATTTCCATAGTATAAGGCACTAATTAAATAATAAACACAAGTTCCTAAATAAGATTAAAACTAGAAACATCACCATGATATACATCCATATATTCATTCTCTATAAGAACATCATTAACCTAAACAATTCCATTGTTTTTATTAACAATATCAATCTAAGTATCACTATCATCTCGATTCAATTTCTCATGTTCTTGATATGTTATCAAAGTTATGAAATAATTGAATATAATATTTTTATTTCTATAAAATATCGTATCCTGATAAATCTCAATCCAATCCATACCCAAAATAATATCAAACTCTATTATGGGTAGTTCAATAAATTTTTTAGGAACGACTATCCCACTGATAACAATAGGAATATTCTTATATATCCAATTTTTCCTACTATTTTCTCCCTAAGTTTTCACCAAAATTTCTATATTATTTTGATGAGGTGATATCTCAATTTTACTTGAACATTTCTCATAAATAATGAAATGAGACGATCCATAGGAAAACAAGTCATTGGAATAAGTCAAATAAAAAAAGTGACGTACCGGTCACCACTTCATTAGATATATAAACATCAATCACAATTATAGAAAAATATTTTACAAACCTTTTTACATTAAATACTGTTGATTTTCACACCGATTAGCTAAAATTAGATACATGTTTGAATAATATACTAAATTATTTCAATTAAAACAATTTACTATTTGATGGATATCTATTACCCCATTCAAGTATTGTTCATGCCTCTTTTATTTACATTCTTACGACCTGGGATCAAACTTACTACACTGATAAACCTATTCAAATCCTACCAAAAATTACCTAAAATTTTTATTAATTCACATTGAATGTGTTGTGGGATTACCTCAATATTTTTCAGTTTACCACTTCTTTATTACATGCCAACTTGATCACTTCTTACACTTTCTATCATGAGGTAAATAAGTGTCAAAAAACTCCATCTCAACTTTTTCGGCATAATGAAAAATATTCTCATAACATTTAAATTTTTATAAGGCCAATGATCTTCATAAAATTGGTTTTAATCTAGAATAAAACCTAATAATTTTAATTTCAAAGAACTAAAAAAATTTGGTATGTAACTATCCAATCTTCTAAACTTTTCTTCATACTATGTTTCTAAATCTCTATAAAATTTCCTCAATTCTAATAATTGTTTCTCCTTTCTGAATTAAAAAACCTAAGGGAAATATTTCTCTAGAAAAATTTTCTTACTCATCTCCCATTACATGGAATTAAGCTCTTCACTATGTCTCTTGTATTCTGAACTAATAAACACTATTAATCACATTCACCTTTAAAAAAATAATTGGGAAGAGTTACATTTTCATGTATTGAATATCCTATGACTTTATATATATTTTCAAAAGAGTTGAACCGTATTTTGGCTACCATTTGATATGATGTTCCATAAAAAATGGAGGTAGTTATTTTATGAAATGAAAAACTATCTACAGGTTCCTATGTGGTAATTTTTTTTGTTCTCTAACATGGATTCCACCACCATTTATAACCCACATCAATTGATCCATCATTGTAACAAATTTCTTAGTTTTAATTCCAACCATTATAGAATACTGATTAGAAAGGGAATTTCTCTCATGATACCTTCCTAAAATGGATTCTAATAATCCTTTATGGAAAACCATTCTGAATAAATATAGATTAGATGAATCAATATAGTAATATTCAAATTCTATATCATGATACAACTAGAAAATTCACCTACATCCATGGTTTGAAATAACATAAATAGGCCAATAAACTATGGAAATATATTATTTCCACTTTTTTCAATATTGTGGTGGTTAGAGACATTGAAATAGGTATTCCCTATTTTCATGGTTTAAATAATGGCTATAGGTCACCTATAAATATGGTTTAATTTTTGGATATTTCTTTCAACGTCCACAATTTAATCATGGAAATTGGATCCTAATACCATGGTTAAAACCATGGTATTAGACCTTATATAGGAATGGTTTAAAACATGGATATTCCTTTGTTTAGCCATGTTTTAACAATGGAAATTGGTTCTTAGGACCGCTATTATAACTACCTTAGTAGGTTACTTACTTCCATGGTTTTTAACGTGGTTTTTTCTTGATAAAACCACAGTTTGACCATGTCAATTGGAAGGTAATACCATAGTTAAAATAATTGTTATACAATTTCTATTCCATAAAAAAAATTCTTACCCTGAACCCCTAGCTTCCTAAACCTCCCACTTTTGTAGGTTACATCAGCACATAACACCACTCATATCATCAAGTTTCCATAAAAAAACATTTTTCATTTAAATTATTTGAATAAACATTATAAATACCATTAACAAGTCATCAAATAGTTATTAATAGTTTTATCCTACTTAAAATGGATGAAATTAAATAATTCTACACAAAATCAATTATTCCAAATCATTCTCCACTATCAAAATAGTTTTTCTATTTCTAATATTTGTAGTACAATGGAATAACCACACACTATTATTCACATTGAAAATGAAAATGAATATAAAAAACTACACTCTATCATTTAAAACTTCACACTACCATTTAATAATTCACATTTTCACACTATCATTATATTATATCATTTGTAACTGATTTTTGGGTCATATTTATTTTAAAACTGCTGAATATCAATTTATGGGGTAAGGTGCATTTACTTTCGCATAATCATTTTCAACTTCAAAATATTACACTATCATGGTATTGTATCGTTTACATACGAAACTGTTACAAAGTGCATTGAAAATACTAATATTATTGGAAAAACTAAATTATATACAATTTGTGTTGGAGTTTGTTCCTTATAACCAACTTCTATGTACTTTTTGATAACATGTATTCATAGTTTTGAATATTAATAAACTTCTTATCACATCATGATTGTTCTTCTATGTAACATGGTATGTGATAATGTTCCAAGTGTAGCTGCCATGTTAAAAGGTCATAATAGGTACTCACTATGATGAAAACCCATAAGTGCTATGAAACTATTCTTAAATATATGTTCTATAGTCATATGATATCATTTGAGGGACACAAATGATACATGATATCATGGGTGGAGACTCAAAGGACTTTGAGGAAACTTCTTATGGTGTACACCCTTGGTAATATCCCATGTAGAATATTATAAGAATGAGACCTGTCATTTGAAAATCCCCATTCATATGTTTTATTGGATTATCCTATTTTTTGATGAGTATATTGATCCTTATACTTTAATATTATTATCAATGGAAATTATAAGTTGTGTACTTTGATGTATTGAAAAAAATTGTGATGACATATGTTCACGGTGAGGTAGGATATGTTTGGTGCATAATGAGTAATGTTGCATTAATGAATAAAATGAGAAATGTTTTTACCCTTCTTTTATTTAACAAAATTTGAAATCTTAGGCCCTTTGATTGAAATTATATAGCATAAATAAATCCAGATACATGGTGATATATAGGCATGTTTTAGTTTTGGGAAGTCAAAGAAAGAGACATCACACACATAGGTTTACGACACCAATATGAAAACTGTTTGATTAGAGATAGTGTGATAATGGGATTATATTACAAAACAAGTGTCTATATGAAGTATTACGTTGTTGTTGTGTTATCTTCTTTCTCTACGGGTGCCTTGGAATTTTACTAGATGATAACCTTGGACTTTGGACATCTTTATCAAATGCCATTGAGAAAGAGGCCTAATGAGTCACACATTAAGTATATCTAGAATCTCAATTAATTAATATGTTATTATTTATTATATTTAATAAGTTAAATAAATATTATTCTCGAACATGGTTTAATAATTAATCATGTTTTTTTATTTGTATATATTTCATCACCAATTATTTGAGGCAATATAATGTGAGAAGAATATTTAATAAATAATTATTTTCTACTTAGTGAATATAATATTTTTTATTTATTGATTAATAATGCAGTGATATTTATTTATTAAATAAATATTCATTATTCAAGGCTTGATAAATATTGTAGAGGAATGGAGGAATGAGTTTTTAAGTCCAATGAGAAATAATCTTTAATGAAGATTATTTGATTAAATGATATTTAATTTTTTTAAAGTTAAATGCATGTCAGGGAAATATTAGTAATATTATTATTTTAGATATGAGATTCTTCTAGGGATTAAATATATATTAAAGGGTTGTTGTGAAAATATTTTTTATAAACTCTATAGGTATTTAAATCTAATTATATAATTTTTCCAAGAGATACTATTAATTTTTTTTTGTGTTGTGCACAAAGACAACTAGAGAGATTCTTATCAAGCCCTGAAGTGCTCCATGTCAAAGAACATTCCTAAGAATGAAGAGAGATATTCCTCCACCTCCCACTCTCGATTCTAGAGAGATCATGGAAAATGATTTTGAAAAAATTCTCAATGATATCAAAGGAGACCGAAAAAAGTGATAAGATCATCCATGATCGAACCTGGATATTATTATGACAATGTGCGAAGATTTATAGAACATGTGTGGATAACTGATAGAGATAATATTCTATTGATTACCACAACTAAAGATCCACCAATGAATAAATAAAACATGCAAGAACATTATTTAAGATATTAAATTAATTATAAATGAAATTTCATGATCCGATGCTTGGTTCCGATGTTTTATACCTTGCATATTTTCTTTGATTCAATTACATTTATCATGACATTAATCATTGTGTAAATATCAGATTGATCCTCAGTCATGATTAAAAGAAAATTTGGGAATGACCCATCACACTCTTCCATTGTTCCCAAAACCTTCAGGTGGTATTAGAGTGGTGATAAAATTATTTATAATTATTTAAAGATATTAATTGATTTACACATTTTTCATTTAGTTTTCAATTCAAGTTTAATTGTTATTTAAACCAAATTATGAGATCTCATTATTACTATTCTTTTTCTAATATATCTAATCAATTATATTAATTGTATGAATGAAATAAAATCAATGAACTCATCCAAAGGTTCCAATAATTCTGGCTGAAAAATGCAAGAGTACATGATGTGTAGTAATGTTCAATGCACAAGAAATCAATTTTGAAATAATTCCAATAGAGTGCATTGGATACATATGGTGCGTTTAATTTCTTACACCATGTGTTGATTGGGCCATTCTAGAACACAATCTAGTAGATTTAACACTATGTATTCCATGTACAGGACATGTATTCCATTAATTCATAGATAATACATGTATTTTCATAGATGTCTTACTTGACAGGTGACTATATAACTCAGATACAACACACCATGTATCTCCTATACAGTAATTTTACTCAATTTTTTTGAGGCACAATTTATACACTGATTCCCTAGGTGTGTTCCCTAGATAGATAGTGAGAGACATACATACAATTTATCTTTCTTTTACACTTTGTGTACTTATACCAAATTATGAATTAATAAAAATAATTTATCATACTGTTTAAACCTTATCAATATGTGTCTGTACAAGATCATTAATTTGATAGGACATTCCATGTGATGAGTTTTAATATATATATATATATATAATTTTTTTTAATGTTTATATTTGAATATCATTTGTGAGTCAAATGAAAGATATTACTTTATGTGCATTGAAGAATAATATGTTACAGAAAAATCATATAATTCATGTAATCATTAAGTTGTAAGTAACAATCATGAAAGTATGTGATAGGTCATTTATTCCATATGTCACAAGAGTAAAAAATATATGAGTATAATATAAGTTGGGTAGATTTAGATGGGTATTCACCATGTTTCCTCCAAGGTATATTTATACACATAACATAGTTAATTTTAAATAAATTTATTTAAATTGTTTAAAATTAGGAAGGATGAGAATCTAAAGGAAATTTAGATGAGAATTAAGATAAAATAATTTATTAATTAAAGAAGATAATTAATTGATTCGAGAACAATTTATCATAAATAAGAACTGTTAAGAATTTAATTCTAGTTTTATTAAATTCATAATTTCTTGCAGGAATGTGGATGACCATGAGAATTAACCATAACTTTGAATGTGATTGATTTGATTTAATTTATTATTAAATTAAATTTTTGGCCTGCATTCCATCTCTCCTATAATTATGTAAGGGCCTGCATGACCATGGATTATATTATGAAAACCCTTTTACCCTCACCTATATGTGAGTAAAAGAATATGTATTAGATAGATATCCCAAGCTTGTGGAGGTGGTTCATGTTTGGAGGCAAGGTGAAACCAACCAAATAAAGATACATAGGTGGACAGGTGGAAAACAGTAAAATGAATATTAATTGGTTCAAGGTGGTTTCTCTTAGGTAATTTTTTTATCATCCTCTAGATAAACTAATGATTAATAAAAGGTCATGATCATACCACAATATTATTTTATTTCTATCACGTTTCATGGTTATTTAATTATGGATGTTTTATCACAATCATATGAATTAATGAGTTTAAAATCATGAAAGATAAAAATAAAATAAATTAGCTTATGCGTATATATTATCTAAGACATGGTTGATCACTTTAGTAAATCTAATTAATATTAATAAGCATTTGATAAAGATGAAAATTGAAAATTTACACATAAAAGATAAAATATCTCAATTATATACTAAGTTAGTATATCCTTCCACTACTTCAGTTAAAATAAAACCATAGTTCAAAGTGATTTACCAACCAAAGTTGTGGTGATTTCAATTATCGGGAAATTATAATAGGAATTTTTGGGTTAAATTATCTTAGTACACATCAAGGGTTGACTTCCAAAGTAATAATTAGTGTAACTGAGAGTTATGGTTTGATGAAATACAATTTATGGATTTCAAGATTTGGGAGTTAACACAATAGATAAATGAAATGTTAGTTAATATAGTTGGAATTTTGAATACCTACTTAAAACCATTCATGTTTCTTGACTAACCAATGTTGGGTTAATGATAAGGGAAGTATGGAACCTTTCCACTAGAATTTCCATGAAAAATGATATTCCAAATCCAATGGTGTAGAATATTGGGTTTTGATGAAATAGTTGGAGATTAATAAGTATAATATTTATTTATTTGTATAAATTTTATCTGATAAATTATTAAATATTTTTATCATATAACTTGTAGAAACAATAATAAAATGATATCAAAGATATCACTATGTTCCATACTTGAGAAGGATAACCATCACACCAGTACAAATTTCAAAGAGTTTTAAAGGTGCTTACGTGTTATGAAGAGTTGTCACTCTGTGAGAAACATTTAAACGATTCCACATATGTTCAATATTTTATGCCATCATCCATGACCAATGTTCTTTTGAAACAACAAGATAACATGGATGCATATTGCATGATGTCTCACCTTCGGGATCTCTATCAAGTGAAGGTGAGACAATAGACATATAATATCTCCAATGCTTTGTTTACTACTATTCTTGGAGAGTCTATACCAGTTGGACCTCATGTAGTCAAGCTTATTGGCTATATTGAACTATTATAAATTTTAGGGATTAAATTACCAGATGAGATGTGTACATATCTCATATTTTCATCACAACCCAATACCTTCTCTAGTTTTAAAATTAATTTCAATATGAGAAATAATGAGAATACTATTTCAAAACTTCTTAATTTGATTTTACAAGATGATAATGATATGGGTAATGATAAACCCACAGTCCGAATGGTGAATAAGAAAATTAAGAACAAGGAGAAGGGTCCCAAGAATCATAATATGTCTAAATCTCCTAAGCACCATCCTTCTAAGAAAAATAAGATCCAAAGGAAGGGAAAGAAAAATTAGAAAATATGTTTTTCATGTGTAAAGTAAGAAAACTGGATGAATAAATACACCCAACAACAAGGGGAAGATATATGAGCATTCATTATCGAGTTTAATCTTTCAATATCAACAAATTAGGTATTATATACAACTTTTGGTGCTCACATCTGTATCAAAATGAAGTAACCAAGTAGATTCTGAAAGATTTCTAGAGGAGAGGTGGATTTGAGAGCTGTTAATAGTGAGAGAATGGCTACTCTAGCCATTGGCGACTACCACCTTTCACTACCAACAATAAATATTTTTGTTTTAAAATATTTTTATTATGTACCAATAGTTACCAAGAACATAATTTATGTATTGTTCCTTGATGATGATGGATTTGTAATCAAATTTTTAAATAAAATTTGTTTCATTTATAAAGACAATATATGTTACGGTATGGAACATTTAAATAATGTTCTTTATGTATTAAATTTAGAAAACCAAGTATTTACAATAGATAATGAATCATGTTCACATGAATCATATAAAACTCAGCTATGGAATCATCATCATGGTCATATAAACAAGAAGTGTTTTATAAAAATATACCAAGTTGGTTATTTATACTCATCAGAGTTAAAACCACTTGAAATATTTCATGCGTGTTTATAAGGAAAAAATGAACATACCTTCATTCAGTGGAAAGGGTGAAAGAGCCACAAAAATTCTAGAATTAGTATACATTGATGTGTGTGGACTATTTTCAGTAGAATATAGAGGTGGGTATTCATACATCATAACTTTTATTGATGACTTGTGTAGATATGGTTATGTCTAATTGATGAGGTATAAGTAAGTGTCCTTTGATAAATTAAATGAATCAAAGAATGAAGTATAGAATCAAATTGGAAAGAAGATAAAGAATCTTTGATCAGATCATGGCGGTGAATATCTTAACCAAGAGTTTATTTACATTCTATGGGAGTTTAGGATTATATCTTAACTCAATCCACCATAAACACAATAGTTTAATGGTGTTAGAGAAAGGAGGAACCATACATTATTAGACATGGTAAGTATAATAATGAATCATTATGATATTACATTATCCTTTTGGGGATATGAATTAGAAACTATGACATACACGTTAAAATATGTATCAACTAAAGTGGAAAATGGAATTCCCTTTGAGTTATGGAATGTAAAGAAACCTATTTTGTCACATACATGTGTATGGGGTTGTGGGGAGTTTGTGAAAGCATTCTCATTCAACAAACTAGTACCCTAGGGAAAAAGTGTATGATTGTAGGTTATCCTAAGAAAACAAAGGGATACTATATATACAATCTCTCAGATAAAAAAATTTACTATCACCAGACAAGCCATCGTTCTTGAGAGGGAGAAAATCCTCAAAAAGGATAGTGAGATAAAGACCAAATTTTATGAAGTTTATGTTCCTGATACACAAGATTTGTTATAGGAATAGATTCAACAAGTCCCCTTGGAAAAAGTATTTCTAGAAACACAAGTACTTTATATGAGAAAAAGATATGTAATAGTACCGTAGATATATGGTTTTATAGTCACTGAATATGGATACTCATTATTGGTTGACAATGATGAACCTCTCTCATACAAATAGGTAGTAGAGAGATTAGAAGATACAAGATGGTAATAACACATGAATTCTAAAATGGACTCCATGTATTAAAACGAATTTTTTGTTCTAGTTGATACACTAGTTGATGTAATCCCCTTAGAGTGGAAATGTATATTCAAGATAAAACTGGACATGGAAGGTAAAGTAAATAACTATAAAGAAAGGTTAGTGTCTAAAGGGTTTAAATAACATCAAGTAATTGAATACGATGAAAATATTTCACTAGTCAACATGTTTATGTCTATTAGAATTTTACTTTCTATAGTAGCTTACCATGACTATGATATTTGGAAGATGGATGTCAAAACCATATTTCTTAATAGGAACCATTAGAAAGAAGTCTATATGACACTACCAGGTGGTTTTGTGACTCCAAGTGATGCTAAAAGAATTTTCAAGTTGCATATATCAATTTATGGAATGATGTAAGTATCCAGTTCATGGAATATTAAATTAAATGAAGATATAAAAGAATTTGGATTCATTAAGAATTAATATAAGCCATGTTTTTACTAGAGGTTAAGTGGAAATTTAGTTGTTATCCTAGTAGTATATGTTGATGACATATGACTTATGGGAAACAACATACAAGTCTTGCAGTCTATTAAGGGATGGATAAAGAAATATCTCTCCATGAAGGACTTAGGTAAAGTAGACTATATTCTAGGAATAAAGATAATTTGTGATAGATCCAATATTCTGATTTGACTAAGTCAACATACATATATTGATCATATAATAAATATATTTAGTGTGGAACAATCCAAGAGGGGAATGGTTCTAGTGTAACATTGTTTAAAACATTCTAAGAAAATGTTTCCTCAAACATTGTAGGAGAAAGAGTGAATGAGTAAGATCCCATATGTTCTAGTGATATGATCGATCATCTATTCCATGTTATGTAATATAATTAACGTTTCTTATGCATTGAGCATTGATGGGAGATATCCATCCAATTACGGAGGAAAATATTGGTCTACTGTTAATGCTATACTTATGTATCGAGATGAACTAATGATATGTTCCTGGTGTATAGAGGAGAAGAGGATCTTATCCTTAGGGGTTATACTAATGATAGTTTTCAAAAATATTAGAATAATCTGAAGTTATAGTGAGTATATTTTTTCTATCTCAACGAAGGAGCTATGAGCTGGAAGAATTCAAAACAGTAAGTTGTTACTGATTCTATAGAGGAGCCTGAGTATATAGTGGCTTCTGATGCTTCAATGGAATCCATTTGGATATAAAACCTTGTACATGAGATTAATTTGGTACTTAGAGGAAAAGGCCCTATCACATTGTGTTATGATAATACTTTAGCTGTGGATCCTGCAAAAGAGGCAAGGTTACACCAAAAAACAAAGAATATATTCCATAAATATCACTTATTGAGGGATTTTTATCTGAGTGGTGAAGTTGCAGTAAGATAAGTACCCACTGAAAAGAATGTGGTAGAACCCGAGACTAAATGACTATCTTATTAGAATCATTAGTATCATGAGAGAGCTAGAAAACGGAAGGTTTTTAGCAGTTGGATCTAATGCAAGTGAGAGTCTGTTGGAGTTAGTGCCATAAAACCAAATTTGGTGTACTATTTGATAAACTTCATTCATAGTTTTTAATACTAATAAACTTATTATCACATCATTATTGTTCTGTTGCGTAACATGGTATTTGATAATGTTCTACGAGTGGATGTCATGCTAGAAGGTCATAGTAGTTCCCCACTATTATAAGAAACCGGAAGTGCTATGGCACTATGATTAAATATATGATCTAATGTGGAATGATATCATTTCAGTGAAAAAACGATACTGGATATCAGGGGTGGAGACTCATAGGATATTGAGGAACCATCTCATGGTGAATTCCCTTTGTAATATCCAGTGTATGATATTATGAGAACAAAGAATGTCAGTAGGAAATCCTTATTCATATGTTTCATTGGATGTTCTGATCTACAAACTCTTGTATTCATACTTAGATATTAATATTATTATTAATGGATATTATTAGTCATGTACTTTTATGTATTGATGAAAACCGTGATGACATATATTCGCAGTGAGGTAGGATATGTTGCGTGCGTCATGAGTAATATTGCATTAATAAATAATGTGAGAAACGATTTGTACCTTTTTTTTCTTTAACACAATTTAATATCTTAGGAATTTTGATGTAAATGATATAGCCTAAAAATCCTTATCCATGGTGATCTATAGGCAAGTTATATTTCAAGGAAGTCAAATAAAGAAACATTGAGCACATAGTTTGATGGCACCAGCATGCAACCTGCTTGATTAGAGATATCATGATAAATATATTATATTACATAGTAAGAATCTGTATGAGGTATTATGTTATTTTGGAATCAATTCCTTTCTCTCTAGGTACCTTGGAATGTTTCTAGGTGCTAACCATGGAATTTAGGCTACTTTTCCTAATGCCAATATGAAATACTCGTAGAGGGTCACACACTAGATATATCTAGAATCCTAGTTAAATAATATATTATTATTTATAATTTTTTAAGTTTAATAAATATTATTCCTACACATCGTTTAATAATTTTTCATGTTTTCTTAATAGCATATATTTCATCACCTGTTATTCAAGAGAATATAATGAGAGAAAAATATTTAATAAATATTTATTTTTTATTTAGTGAATATAATATTTATTTATGTATTGGTAATTAATGCAATGATATTTATTTATTAAATAAAATTCATCATTAAAGGCTAGATAAATATAATGGAGGAATATAAGACTGTGTTTTTAGGTCTGGTGAGAAATAATATATATTGAATATTATTTTATAAAATAATATATAATTTAATTCACAAGTTAAGTATATGTCAAGGAAATAAAAATATTATTTTTATTTTAGACATGGTTTTATACAAGGAATTAAGTAAATATAAAGGTAACTTGTGAAAATATTTATTTCTAAACCTTAGTAGTATTTAAACCCAATTATATTATTTTTTTAAGAGAGCTAGTTCATTTTTCTATGTTGTGCACAATGACAGTCGCTGAGAATCCTCTCAAGACCTAGAGAGCTCCCTCTCTAAGAACACTCTCAAGAATGTAGAGAAATATTCATCCTCCCCCACTATAAATTTAATATAGATCAAGGATAATAATTTTAATGTGATTCTTGAGGTGATCAAATGAGAACGACATAAGAAATAGGATCTACCATGATATCAGTTGGATATTCGTACGAAGACATTTGGAGATTTGTAGAACATGTGTGGATCATTGCTAGAGGGAATCTGATATTAATTCCTACAATGCAAATACCGTACAATGTATATCAGCTGTTAGATCTATCAATGAATAAATAATCCATGAAAGGTAATTATTTAATTAATTAAATTATTTATAATTAATATGTGATGATCTTAAAATTTGTTCCAACATTCTATCCATTTACCGTTTTCTTTTATTCAATTTATTTGATCATGACATTCATCATCTTGTAAATTAGAGATTGATCATTGATTGTGAAAAAAGAATAGTTGGGAATGATAAATCACATGCTTCTACAGCACCCAAAACCTTCAGTTATTATATAATAGTGTGTATTTACAAAATATTATTGCTATTGATGGATAATGACTTTTCATTCAACTGATATGGTTTTCATTTGTGAATTATAGAATATGACCCTGTTAGTTCATAATTGGAAACTACTATATGTGGGTTAATAATTATTCAATGAATTAAAATAATGAAATATATTTCCCTAAACAAATATCTAGTATAAAGGTTTATAAAATAGTGGGAAATGAAATTTGTAACAGTGAGTAAAAATACATTGTTGGACTATTGTAGAAGTCAATTTTCTATGAATATGTGTCATAAGAAACCACCTATAAGGAAATAATGGGAAAAAATGATATATAATGACTTATTATATGTATGTAATTAGTGTGTCAACTATACATGTTAAATGATACGTGAATCAATAACTAGAAATGATCAAAGAATATTCAGATTTATATGTCTAGTTAGATTAGTTTGTGAAAAGTTTCTGACAATATAATTCAATGTTCATAGACTAGACACCATATTTACATGGACACACTCAAAGACTAACCTATCATGGTGAACAGACTAAACACTAGTGTTCATATTATATGAATACCTTCATATTATATGCATACCTTCAACTTTTATTAAAACATAATAATGAGCTATATAAAATAATATGTGGCTTTATATTATATTCCTAAAGATATTCATACCTTCATATTTAACTAAGGTATGATAAAATGAGGTCATATAATTTGTATACAGAGTTTTTAATGTACATTGGAATATTCAACCAAGGTATGATAAACCAAGGTATGATAAATATATATAAAATCATATTAAACCAAGGTATTCATAACTTCAAGTTATATTAATATTAAATTTATATCAACAATTTAATAATTTGAAAATAATCTTGGTAGTCAATGATCTATGCCTATTCATTACATTTAAAAACTCTATTTCTGAAACCCCAAATGGTGTTATTATTTCAATTAATAACCTATTCATTATAGTTTCATGCTTGGAATATTTCAATATTATAACAACATGTGCATTATAATAATAACCTATGCCTTATGGTGATAATCTTTCCAAGATTATAATAAACTAACTGTAGTCAATGAGGAAAAATTTCTGCTCATAACTCTAATCTATTCAACATTGATTAATAAATTTTATTTAAAATTATTTAGAGCATTTTCTTAAATATTTATTTTATTTCATAATCTCTTCCATTTTATAAACTATTTAATTTTCCTTCCATCATTAATTTTTTTAATCTAATGGCTTGAAAAAAAAACAATTTATTAAGAAAACACTATAGTTTATTCTATTTATGAATCAATTAAAAACCCTTTTAACTCTATTCCACAATCACTTAAACCTTGATCCTTCAACAGATTATGGTGAAATCAAATAAAACCAATGAAGATGCTTTAAGAAATTTGAAGAATACTAATTATTTAAGTACTAAGTGGTGAATTCTTCATGGTAAGGTATTTTATTTTATTTAAGTAAATTTCATAATGATGTTACTAAATATAGTGTCAAGTTTTCAAGGATTCTTTTAAATGAAAAAAATATATTTTCTTTATCTTTAATATTTTTATGAGAATGATCAGTTCATGTTTTCTCAAAATGAGGATACTGTCATCTCTAAAGTGAATGATATTTCATTTTATACTATTTTTTTGATGAAATTTTATACTGACCACGTGAATGAATATTTATTTTTATCACTAACATAGATATTTATGACTTTTTTATTCTATAGGATTAAATATTCAATTCATTTGGATCCAATAAAATATTGAGGATTTCTGTAAATGACCTAGAATTGAAATATAAGGTCCTTATTATGTTAATTTTGGAAGGGATTTCTCAATGGGTAGGGGATTTTGAAAAAGGTTTGTTTTAAGAATTTATATTCTTTATTTTATAATAAAAGAAGAGAAATTAAACCTGAATAGATATAAGTTGAAATACATGTGTCATTTCTCACATAGATCATTGAAAATCAATTTATGTACTTATGGTCTGATGATGATCCTTTTTTTGACAAGGTAGATATAGATTTAAATCATATAGAAGATATAAAATGTCATCATAGTTTCATTTTTTTAGCTGATAAATTTAGAAGTTTTATTTTATTCTATAATTTCTCATTGATAAATCTAGTTCTTATTAGAAAGAAATGATATGAGGAAAAAATACAAATAAAATCCCTATAGATTCTTAGGGGGAGTGTTATAGAGAGTATTCTTTAGTCCCTGTATTACCTATAGTAGTTAAGGTAGAGAGACATGCCTCACCCATTGATGAATTCGGATCTTATGAGGTTAAAGAGTTTACTTTTGAGGAGAAAACTACTATAACTTCTAATATTTAGGCTCCTGTAGTTGTAACTGTTGATGTTTGGAAGATATAAGATGAAGAAGAATGGATATCCATTCTCACCAGGAGATGATGAATGAAAAAATTTAATATGTTTGGAACAAAGAGGTTTAGGATCAAGTATAATGATTTTTGTATGTTTATAGTCCAATTATTGATCTTGTAGAAAATTTAAGGGAATATATTAAGGATTTTGAGGTTTGGGTTGATGATATTACATTAATAAGAAGGAATAATGTAGTTTGGGATGAAAATATCCCCTCACTTATTATTGATAAAAGTGAATAAGATGCACCTTGTATTAAAATAAATTAAAGCAGTTCAGATACCAATGAATAGGTTTGGAGCTTTCCCTTTCTATGTTTTTATACTTCATTATCTTAAAGAAATATATATTTTTTTGTTTTAAGTCAAATATAAAATATGATATAGAAGAACTAAAATTTTTTAAGGAAAATTTTGTTTCAATATTAATGAAATAAAACAAGATTTGATCTCCATGTCAGATTTTAATGAGATCAAAATTTAATGAAGGCTCAAGATAATTTTTTTTTGAATATTAATCATATTCTCATAAGTTCCCTAGTTTCATTTCTAAAATATGCTAAAAATGACATGAAATATATTTCATTAGATTTGGGAATTCTAAATGAAAGAGTAATTTCTCGATGGTGTGATACATTATCTATATAATCTTTTCATCGTTTAAAGTTTGATTTGATCAGTGATATAAAAGATATCAATTCTAAAAATAATAATAATTTTTGGTATTTTTATGATCTTGTATATTTTATTGAAGATAATTTTGTATCATCAATGGAGAGTAAGAAAAAAATAATCTTGGATCCCATAATATTTTTATGGTATTAAAGGAATGAGAATCTTCTTTGAAAGGTTATATCTAATGTTTGGATAATAATAAAAAGTATATTATGAAAGGTATTTAAAATTTGGTTTCCAATGAATCCATTTTTGAAAATGAATATTATGAATTAATTGAATGAAATATAGTTTATTAATTTCGTATCTAGTATAAATTTTTATCAAATATTAGGCAATAAAATACATTCCATTGATTAAAAAGACACCATTGGCCTATTTCAGAAGACAATTTTCATTGAACATGCATCATAAGAAACTACCAGAAATAAATAATGCGAAAAGAAGTGTGATAAAATGAATTCTTATATATATGTGATAAGTGTGTCAACTATACATGATAAACGATACATGAATCAATAACCAAAAATAAACAAAGAATAATTGGATTGACATGTACATCCCATTATTAATACCATGATCATTAGTAATTTATTTTTTTTCAAATGATATCCAATTTCATTTAATATATAACAGATAACAAAAAACACAACAAGATAAATTTTACTATATCATTGCTTAAAATTAAGGCATATTTACAACAGTCTACCACTTTCACATATGCACAATAGGTTTTATTGAAATCATTTAAAATCATTGTGAAATTATTCCAAATCTCTTGGATAATATTTTTATATAAACACCCTCAAACATTGGTGGAAAAAATTGCACCAAAATTTATCCTAATTCTATGCCATATTGTATAACATAACATGCCTTTTTCTAATTTAAAAAATTTTATAATTCCCCAATCAATATTTTTTTTAAAAGAATATACAATAGAAAAATATCATTTCTACTCAATCTACAAAGGGTTCTATAGTGATCATGATCAAAGAAACTCATATATTCAAATGAAAGTGTCCACCATAGGATATATCTATATACATAATTTTGAATGATTTTATAATATATTTTTGATGGAATTGAGTAAAAATAGACATAGAAAATGTTAATTCATTATATAGCATCTCATATATTTTAAATTATCTAAAATAAACTAACCAATTTTAATAAACAAGTCATATGTCATTAATCTAAGTAGATCAATAAATCACATGTCACTCTACTAAGATGTGTTCAGTCCATTGGTGATAAAAATGTTCACTATCTTGGATGAGATAGTATTTTCAAAATATTTCTTCAGTCCATTGGTGATACCAATGTTCATTATCTTGGAAAAGAGTTATATTTTTTTATAGTAATGAATAATTTTTCTAAAAAATATAGTAAACACACAATGTTTAGGGATGAAATTATTGATTTGAGGAACTATATTCTTAGTATATGTTGTAGTCTTATACTCTATCTCTATTTTTGAATTTTTTTATAGTGGGTTGTTTTGAATTCCTCTAACTGAGTTCTCTACCTTTGAGGATAAATCATTAAACAATATTGAGATTTCATATCATACATTTTAGTTTGAAAACTATCATTTCTATATCCAATTATAGTTACCCCATTCTCACCTCTGTAGATAAATAATATATCAATCGTTTTTATTAAGTACATAAGAATATTTCTCACAAAAATATAGCTGGTCTCATTATAACTATATTGGTATGTTTTAGGTATTCTAAAAGAATAGTTTTCATCTGGTCAAGCAAGCAATAAGGCATGAATGCTAGATTCCATCATAGACATATAATGAATATTATCCCTTTTCCCCTTTCTATATCATTACAAATACATTGAGTATATATTATATTTAATATCTAAAACAATAATAAATATCTCATTATAGAGTTCTAGATTCTATTTCATTCATAAAATATACATATATATCCATTCTAACTCAATCCAAGATTTCATTAAGATTAAACATTAAAGATTTTTAATCCAAATTTGTAATAAGATTATCCCATGTATTTTATGATGAAAAAAATTCCAAACCATACCATTATTGAATGCTAATATTGGGATATCATTTCAGGTTAGAATTATTTCTTTAATATATCACACTGAAAATTCAACACTACACTTGATAACCCAATTTTATACATCGACATATATCAGATTATTGAAAAACATTATCTTGTTAAGTTTCATCATGGAATAACTTAAAAAAATAATGATAAGAAAGAGGTGACTATTGAAGTATGACTAAGATTGATTTAAAATTTTCTTTATATCTAATAAAACATAGTCACAAAAGATAGATTTCCAATGAAGCTAGATAGGTATAATTAGAGGATTGTAACAAAGGGTACACATTTCACAAAATTAGTTGATGAATTGTATTTTAAAATGATATATTTGAGGGGATTAATATTAGAGAAATAAAAATTGGATAGAAATAGTAAAAGTAATTGTAACATAAGAGGTCATAAATAATAAGTTAATTTGGTTTTGAAAAACCAAGATCCTTAAATAGTAAAAAAAGGGAAAGAGACAAACCATAATATGTTAACAATCTAAAATATATTAGGCAAGGAGAATGCAATGTTGTATAATGTGCTTGATATAAATATGAATGTATACTATAATTAAATTGTAAGATTCTGACCATTAGATAAGGCACGTATTAGATTGAATTTTTGGTTTATGAAATGTTTCCCAAGAGTAATAAAGGCCTCATAGGTGTCTTGGGGGTTTGAGGCATGAAAAAGTAGGAAAAGAAGATAATATTTTTTTGAGATCACAGTTGGAACAAAGTTAGTAGTAACTGTTCACTATAATTGTGCAACATATATATGGGGTGTGCATGGTTAGGGAAATTGTATCGGGTGGATGATAAGACCATGCAGTTAGAGCTCCCCTTAGATAGTGAAAAATGCATAACCATAGTATGAATTTTCAAACTATGAAGGTGTCCAGGAAAATTGTGTGGCTCAATTTCCTCTTAAGAAGAGGGAACCACATGGTTGGAACATGGTTGGGAAAACCATTCTTCCACATCACAGGTCTATTTAAAAAGTTTGTTCTATTCGTTTCACCCGCCCAATATTATTTCTTCTTCCCCTGATTTTCTGCCCCATTCAACACCCTACAACTAAGGTGATGAACCAGGAGGTCTCCCCTCCTCCATCGGTATTTCTCCTTCGATTCTTAGATCTTTGGAGTGCTGTTGTGTGCAAATCAAATCTCTGGGTAAGCCATTGAATCCACTTCCATACATTTTTTGGAAGAGGATATGTGTTTTTTCTCTCCCCCTGAAGTCCTAAAACCCTCTTTTTTCAGTAGATTCAATGTTTGGATGTTAAAAGTATCTTGGGATAGGATCAAGGGCCAATGTTGGATAATCGGTTGTATAAAAGCATAAGGTAGGTTGTCTAAAAACATTTACCCATAGTCTTATTGTTTTATAAGTTCATGTTTTTGTGCCTGTGTAAAACATTATTTCACTTCATGTGTTCTTGTCTAAATAAGGTAGTTTGGGTTGTAATTGAGTTGTGAGAATGTTCGCGGACCCTTTGTGTCTATTGATGATTTAAGACCAAAACTAGGGCTACTTGTGGAGTTTTAATACCATTGAAAGTTGTTAAATGAATTGGTAAATGTTGAATTAGGGAAATTATCAAAATTAATGGGTAGGAGTTGGTACCTAGAAAATGGGCATGGTAAAGGGGATGATTGGAATGTTTATATACTATATTTTTTAAATTTCATAAGAGGATTTTTAAATGGTTTAAATGGTGTGTTTTGGATTTTTATTTATTTATGCTTTCCAATGATGGAAAAATGATTTTTCAGAAGTGTGTAATGTTTTCAAAGGAGGTTTTTACCTCAATGTTTTTTAAAGGGTTTATTTTTAGATTTCAAAGGATTATTTGAAATGAGGGTGTGGTTTCTACTTTTGGGAAAATAACTTCATGACTATTCTAAAAGGTTAGAAATGAAAAAATAATGCATGGGGAATGATTTGGGGTCTCTCAAATAGGAAGTTCTATATCTTTGAGGGTAGATTCAAGATAATTTTATGAGAGTATTTTTTATTATTTTATTCCATAAAAATAAATTGGTTTTAATTATGTCATGATTTGGTTTTAAGGGTTCATTGGGACCTTGGTAATTGAAATGACATATGTAAAAATGTTATAAATGGTTAAAGAAGCTTGATCATGTGAATAAATGGTTGGAATGGGATGTTAGAATGAGGCTTTACTCCCACGTGTTAGGATAGATTGATGATCTAGGCCACCAATTTATTGTATGGTTAAGATGTTGGAATGCGGTTACTCATCTTGGGTCATTATAGACTAATTATCTAGGCCTCATTGATGTATTGTATGATTAGAGTGTTGGACTGAGGATTCTGACTTTTAGGTTAGGATTAACATATTATGTAGGCCCACTGATGTATTTGATGGTTTGGGATGTCAGACTAAGGCTCTATTCCCCTAATGAATAGCTATGATATGGTCTCTTGGACTGATGCTCTAAGGTTCATAGTTAGATTGAATTGAATATTGATCACCCCTTTTTAATAAAAGTATGTGACCCCTTATACTATGGCTCTAGATCTAGGAATATACATATAAAGTTAGTTTGATTGTATTATCCACTGAAACTTAAGGCATAAAATGGTTAATTAATAATTGACTAAATTTGAAACATGTTTCCTTTATTTCCCTATTTATTTAACGTACCTTCATTATCTTCACACACTATTGTTTATAACGGTTACTAATTTAGGCACTTTTGGTGGTGGCCTATGGAGTTGCAATAAAACCCTATTCAGGCCTCCATGGAACTTGGGTAATTGAGTAGATGTAACTTGTTTTTTGTTACATGTTTAGGAAATGGACCTAGTGTTTTGTTGTGCATGTGGTAATAGGTTGAAGCATGGGATTTCAGGACCAGGAAGAGACTCGATTCCTTGTTCAAGGTCTTTTTGATATATTTGTTTTGGATATTTTTTATGACTGCCTATGTAGTAGGATATCCGTCATATTGTTATAGCATGTGCAACTAGATTACTTGTTTACTCTTGATGTATGATGTCAATATATTACTTATAATGGTTATTTCATTTATTGATATATTTTTTTTTGTTTCATTACTCTGATAAGTGGGTATAGCTTCCCCGCGTTCATATATAGACCCCCACTGCTAGTCGAAAAACTCTAGTGTATGGGGAGGTTCTCCTGTGGTCATGTAGCAAACCGGCTTATATAACCCTTTATAGCAGCTCCCAAGATGGGGTGTTACAATGTGATATCAAAGCACTATATTTTGTATTACTATTTGGGAAACGTAAATTGAAGAATATGATCTTTTTGGGGATTGGTAATGATCTTGTGCCTAGGTTCCTACAACCCAACATACGTGGGAGAACCATAGTTACCCTAGGTTTGGAATTGATATTCTATTTTGTTCTGTTACTTTTGATTGATTTTTACACCTTGAGTGGTGCACTTGGATATGATGTTTTTAATTTATGAGGTTTTATCTCTTTGATTGGTATGGTAAGAGAGGGGGTGTGTTTTTACATGCATCATGTGAGGAATATAAGAGTGATAGGTCATCTGCATATTTCTTGTGACAGATAGTTCCCTAAAATACATATGATGGTAGTGTAATTTTGGTATATGGTTTATTCATGTTGATCTATTTTTGAAATGTTTCTAATGAGAATGTTTTGAAATATAAATGTGAAAAAATATTGGATTTTTGAAATATTGGGAAATAAAAAGGTTTTGAAATTTGAGTATTTAGTTTTAAAATGGTGAGGTTTAATAAGAAAAAGAAATGTGTAATTATAAGGACCCAACATTAAACATTACATAATCTTTAATTATATTAAGAATTCACATTTATGATCTTTTCAAGTTTAGAGTTTTAGAGAATTAGGCCATACATATTACAAAAAAACTTGAATATTATATGTAGACACTACTACCCAGTATCAATTTTTCATAAAATAAAAAAACTCTTAAAAAAAAGAGAAATGTCTAGTTCCATGTTTTAGACAACATGAATTTTCCATGATCTCATCCTTGACCCTATTCATCTTTATGTCCTCTGAAAAAATTTAGAAACTCAGGATGAGCATAAAAGGTTCATTAAGGGTTATAAAATAATGAAAAGAAACATTAGTCCATCAATAAATACAAATCAATGAAACCATACTTTTCAATCATAAAATACCTCATGAAATCATAAGATTTATGAATAACATGCAGAAATCATAATTCATAAAGGTAACTAATGGAATTCATAACATACTAACATTGTAGCTATCACAACTACATAGGGATTCACATTTTGAATAACCATCATAGTATATTCCCTAAATCTCTTAGTAGAAACATCAACGTTTACCTCTATCACGTTACCCAATGCATTGGAGAGCTATCTCGGGCTCACCCACCCTAGGTTTATCATGGAACCACCCGTATACATAAACAACACCCAATAAACATAACATATTCATAACACATAACACAAGAATAAAGGAAATATAACATTTCTACATTCCAATCACAATATATCTAATCAAGATATGGAAATAAACAATGATTTATCACACTATTTTCAAAACCACTTAAAACATTTAATAAAGAGATTTTTGAATCAAAGTTTCCCATACCACTTCACAGCTTTTAATGAATTATCATCTGAAAACATTAATTTATATATAAATAAATCCAAAAAACCATTTTTCAAACATGGACATTAATGAGAAAGATTTGGAATAAAAAATCTTTAAAACTTTTAAAATGATATTTTAGTTAAAGAGTTTTTAAAAAAATGAGAGGCGCTTGAATAAAAATAATTAAGGAATAACATTTAATCCAAACTTTTTAACATCATGAGAATAAAGGTATTCATGATATAATATTCCAAAGTACAGTATGTACACCGTATAAAATTTAATCGGTGCATAACAATAATGAAGTCTCAATGGAATGTAAATTGAGACGAAATCCCTTATAAAAATAGTGTCCTTAGATTAAGGATAAATCAATTATAGAATAATGTGTGAAAAATATAAATACACTCAATATGATGAGATATTCACTGTAAATAAATCATAGGAAATTCACACATGTTCTTTTTAATACAAAAAAAATGACTTGTATGTTTAACTCAATGAATGGAAATTGAGTTAAAATTACTCTTATCAAGTTCATATCGATGACTTGAGAATTTATCAATAGAGTGATTATGTGTATAAAAAGTATATCCACACAAAGGTGAGTGAAAATTAAAAAATAAATAAGTAAATAGTGATTCCACACATAATCATAGCATGACATAATTAATAATTATAAGATTAACCCATTGATTAGAAATTGGGTTGAAAGGTTCCCATATCGATTTGGTAACTTATGAAACATACAACTCATGAAAAAAGGATAATAAAATGAAAATGTAAATACCCATAAATTGAAGTATATTACACAATGAGTAAAATCATGGGAAGTACATACTACACAAAAAAGGAAATAGTGGAAAATATAGCATGAATCTCACGGGAATAAAAAGTGAGATGAAAATCCCTACCCACATTGTAATTAATCGATTCGTATGACCAAAAGTTAATAACCAACAAATGATTCACAGAATAAAATGAATATAAAGAGGATCATGATAATATATATCAAATGGCAGTACACAATACACCACATGCAATAAATTAGTGGGGAACAATGGAAATCTCACGGAATTAATGTGAGATAAGAAATCCCTTACCTCGTGTCCATCTTTACTCGTTTGTCCCTTGTTATTCCTAAATAATAAACTTAAGTAAATTTATAATTGATTAATAAACATTTTCAATTTTATTATTCCTTTTATATCACTTATTACCATGTTATAAACATTATGTAGTCATTTAAGTTAATAAAGGTTGTTTTGTTGATATTTGGTACTTGAGTAAAAATGGACTTATTATAATGACAAGTTGTTCACATGGTCAAAAGTTCATTATATCTAGAATGATATTCATGATTTAAATATCATATATATCATATATATCTAGTATATACATGTATTTATAATAGTACATAACATTTGGAGGTAAGAAATGAAATGCACCGTTAATGGAGACGGTAAGCCGTACGTACGCATGAACGCTACTTTCATTTCTATTTCTTATTTTAATGGAATTAAAACATAATGATGAATATGTATATTATAATTCCAGTATAATATCATATATAATATCATTAACTTCATCCTTTTTACATCCCACATATGGAATTAATGAGTCATATCACTTTGAGGGGGTGGTAGTCCGCACTTCCTCAATTGAAATTATCGCGTTTACCCATAATGGAAACCATAAAGGTGTGATATAAAATAAAAATACAGAAGAATAAAGAAAACATAAACATAATATATATCATATATAAATATATTTCCATATTAATTTCCATCATGATAGGCGGTAGGAGATAATTGAACAATCATCATTTCGTGAGCCTTTAGTTTTCCTTCCATAGAAACAGTATGTTCTTCACCCATTAGATGGATGTGTGTGTAAGTGTATTCCGAATACTTCTCCTAAAAAAATCCTAGTATATTTAGAATATAGGTGTTGTTATAAAAGAAAGGAATGAAAAGAGTTTAGGGTTTGGAGAAGTAAAATAAAAGAAAATAATTTAATAGAAACCGTTACCTTTAATTCAGGTAACTCCCTTTGGTTTGAACCAAAAGGACCTCTTGAAGTGCCTTATGCCTAAGGTAAGGCTTCTAGGAGGAATAGATGGATCTTTAGAGCTTATTTGGACAGATGTTGGATGATCCAAGGAGCTTGATATGTGTTTGGAATGGTTTAGAATTGTGTGATTTTTATAAGGGGGAGGAGGGGTTCTTTAGGAATGTGTAAACATATAATTTTATTATATAATGAATTTTGGTTTCTAATGGTCCAAAACTCATTAAGGTCGAAGATAAGATGACTCATGGTCTAAATAAATTCATCCAATAATAATTGGACAGGTTTTGGATGTTATTTTAATATTTATCATCATATTTATTTAAATCATTTATTAATTTGGTAAATACTACATCATTTTTGTGTTATAAATAATTTTATTTATGTGATGTCTAAAAATTATAAAAATATACCATGATATAGGAAATATTTTTATTTTTCCAATGAATATTTATAGTCAAAAATATAACTTATATAACCCCATGTAAAAATTATTTTACTAAAGGATATTTGTTTGTGTAATTTTTGTTTTTACTTTAAATTAATTAATCTAATCTAAAGTGTCATTATCACTCCCAAGTGGCTCCATGGGGTCCCAAAATCGATTGAAGGATGAAAATGGCCTGAAATGACTTATCAAATAAGGCTAGGACAAGTGTTAAGGTAATTTTTTAATATTATAATATTCTTTTTACCTTGAATTACCATATTTACCTTTAACCATAGTAAATAAAAGTCAAAAATTACTATTCATCAAAAATTATTTTCATCTTATTGAACCACATTTTACTTACTAATAACAACCATATATGTCAGATTTTTGAAATCCAATTTACAGAAGTAGAAAAATTTCATTTAAATGAAAAGGATATTTTATTTAACTACTACTTAGTGATTTCACAATTCATAAAAAATTGAGGTTTTTCAAAAAAAATATCAAAAATTCAGCATAAGCTATATTTGAAATTCTGAATTAAAAAATTATTTATATTTTACCAAATTAAAAACTTAGATGTTGCATTAATTAATTTAAAATTAATCTCGTTGTCAAAACAAATAGTGTGTTTTTAAGAATCAATAACTATCAAATGATTGATAATTTTTTATGTCCAATTTCAAAGTGAAATTAATTCCAATGACCAACATTGGATTAAAGGGTAAACATATAATCTAATTACACTTTAAACCCAATTAAAAATAATAATCTAACCATATAAATAAGTTAGATTAAAAGGATGTTTTGAATTAAAATACAATATTTTTCACTATTCATAAAAAATAAATTTTATCATGAAAAAAACCAAAAAAATTCCCAAAGTAAACTTTGATGTCCTGATTATAAAGAAGAATTTTATTTTGTCAAATATAACATATATAAGTGACCAAAAATAGATTTAAAGATGGTTCTCCATCAAAAGGCAGTAAATTGACCTTTTAAAGAATATTAGAGTATTTATGCTTAAAATCAGATTCTTTCTTATTTTAAGCCTCTAAAATTTATTTGATAAATGTAACAAAATTTAACAAACATGTATATTCATATTGTAGTTAGTTCGGTACATTACCACCAATACAACGACTATGCGTTAACTACCATTTAAAATAATATTATATTATTAATTTTCAGTATGACTCAGTATTGTGTGCAACATAAGATTTCAAAGAAACCCGTTGTAGTGTATCGGGTACGCCATCGAACATATAATCCCCTTTAAAGTAAAATTAATAACTAATTTACAAATATTAATAAATATGAAAATGTCATATTCTTTATTTACACTATTGGAAAAAGGCCTATACCCACGGTTCAAAACCGTGGGTATAGCCTATACCCACGGTTTTGGGAACCGTGGGCGGGAACAGTGTCGGTATAGGTCCCTACCCTATACCCACAGTTTTCCAAAACCATGGGTATAGGTGTCCTGCCACCATGTCACCGAAACATAGCCAATTTCCACGATGTCAATGGCTTTTACCCACGGTTTCAAAACTGTGGGTATAGGTCATAAAATAATGCAGGCGCCGAGTTTCAATCCTGCAACCTCTTCACTGCAAACACCGTATCTAACCACTACCCTAGCATCACCTATATGTATATATATATATATATTTAGTTAAATATAGTTATAAAAACCATGGGTATAGAGGGAAGAACTGTTGGTATAGGGTTCCCGCTAAACAAAATTTACTTCCCGCGGAAAAAAAATTTCCCGCACACACAAAAGTGAACTATACCCACGGTTTTTCATAACCGTGGGTATATGTATTTTAGCCCAGACCTATCCCCATGGTTTTCCCCAAAACCGTGGGGATAGGTACCCCTATACCCACAGTTTTGGGTAACCGTGGGTATATGTCACTTTTCAGAACCTATCCCCACGGTTTTGGAAAACTAGGGGGATAGAACCCCATATACCCAAGGTTTTAGAAAACCGTGGGTATAGGTCTTGAAAAGTCACCTATACCCACGGTTTCCCAAAATAGTGGGAATAGGGGTACCTATCCCCATGGATTTGGGGAAAACTGCGGGGATATGTCCATTTTCCAGTAGTGTTACCTGAGATGTTACATCCTTCCCCGCTTTTGAGAATTGCGTCCTCGCAATTTTAAAATTTGGCTCAGAATCTTCATTGAAAGTCCCACATCAGAAAAAGATTCAATAAAACTATCACTTTAAAATAAATAAAGATAAGTACAAAGGTCACCCAAGATAACCAATACTAGGATTCCATGTAGGAAAACATGGATATGGAAGAGAAAACAATCCATCATGTTCTGATGGAGAGTGATAGAAAACATGATTAGGAGAAAGTTAACCCCAAGGAAATCACAACCTTATGATGTGTTAAACGTTCTTTGATTACCTAGTAAGAAATGTAAACCAAAAATGTTTTTTTACGTTCCTTTTCATAATTTTTATGATTTCATTTACTACATAGAATAATAACCATAAGGAAATATACTTACCTCTAAGTAGAGTTTCATACTTTAATAAGTTTCTAAAAAAAATATTCTTTTCTCCAAACAATGACAATTAAAAAAGACTTGGTCACATAAAAAGAAAAAGAATTATCTTCTATAGAATCACATGATCCACAAAAGAAGAACTATATATTTCCCTTGTCTTTAGACATCAACTAAAACCAAAATGGTTATTATGAGATCACATAATCCCCAAAAAGGATAATCCTTTATAAAAATAAATACTACTATTAATATCCAAAATTCAACAAAAAGTACCCATAGTTCAAGAAAGACCATTCAATACACAATTTTCCTTAAAATTCTTCAAAATAATCCAAAATAAGATTTAAAACCAAAACTCAGAAGGATTTAATCACATAGTCTGCCACAGTAAATCTTAACATTTAACTCAAAAAATATAGACTACTCTTAAAGTCTCATACTGAAGCATAATTAACCAAATCATATATTCTTTATGATAGGTTAATCATTTCCATAAATAACCCATATCTCTAAATGTCCAAAATAAAAACAGATATTCTTCCAAAATAAAATTTCAACAATTACTCCACAAATGTAATCCCATAGTACTCTATTTTTCTTAAGCATAAAGTGTTCCCAAAAGAGAGAAAGTCTTCCAAAATCACTTTTATCACTTAATCACCAAATCAACTTATTCTTGATCAATAAAATCATTTAATTAAAAAGAATAATTTATACCAACCAGGGACTTCACGTAGTCTAGTGGTAGGCAATAAATCCCAATCGCACTTTGGTTGTGGGTTCGATTCCCGAAGTTTTGTCCGACGTGATGGGTTTTCACATGGTATATATGTTGTTCTTTTTATAAAACTCAAAAATAACCCTGACATGTTTTAACCTTAATGGTTTCTATATACCTCTCATTTTCATCCCAATTCATTATGATCTCAACATCTTAATTCTTGAAGTATTAAATATATTGTCATTTTTTATTTCACCACTATACGATAAAATAAAACGATCCCCAAAATAAAGAACATCATACCTTGATCATGGTGTCCACTTGGTTTCATCGTCATCTTGTTCACGTAGGTAGAAGGTCCATGCATTGAAAAAATGATTTAGAGATCCTTTAAAATCATTTTCTTCCTCCATCCAAATACACCTTGTACAACATAGGTCATATAGGTGTTCATAGAAAAATAGTTTTGGAAAATAATCATGTATGACATATAATTTCAAAACATCTGATAAAACATGATTTCTATAAAACAGTCAGACTGAATTTGAGTAGAAAGTTTCAATTAATGGTCCTTTTATAATACCATAGGTATATGCAGAGATACTATATTGTAAAATCAAATATAAATAGGTTGTGAAAGGGTCTCCTTCTTCATCACCGTTTTTAAAATAATAATATGTTTCAAAATATTGTGATAAGGATTTTTTTTTGAAAATGCCATGATAATATTTATATTTCTTGAAAATATGAGAATAACATGAAAATAGGATTTATCTAAATACAACCCATGATCAACGATGATAACGAGGTATAATGGAGGTGTTTGATATCTCAAAGAACTGCTTGCAAGTGAGTAGTATGCTAGAAAATGTTTCACAATCATCTGAACATGACTTTGAAATAATTATTTCAATAATGTCATCAGGAAGAGATAGAAATGTTGTTTGATAAACTCCTCCTTCCATTTGTAACTAACTTTACTTGATTTGAAAAAGTTATAAAACAAGGATTTAACTGAAATAATAGACATAGGGACTAACCATGTACCTAACGAAAAATCATAATCCCTAAATTTGTCTAAACCGACCTCCGATACCAACTCTAAGGACCCGACCTTAAACATTACATAATCTTGAATTATGTCAAGAATTCACATTGAGGATCTTTTCAGGTTTAGAGTTTTAGAGAATTAGGACATAACTATTAAATAACAACTTGAATATTACATGTAGACACTACTACCCAGTATCCATTTTTCATATAATAAAAAAAACTCTTGAATAAAAAAGAGACAAGCCTAGTTCCGTGTTTTAGACATCATGACTTTTCCTTGATCTCATCCTTGACCCTATTCATCTTTATGTCCTACGAAAAAATTTCAAAACATGGGATGAGCATAAAAAGCTCAGTAAGGGTTATAAAATAATTATAATAAACATTAGTCCATCAATAAATACAAATCAATGAAACAATACTTTTCAACCATAACATACCTCATGAAATCATAAGATTTATGAATAACATGCAGAAATCATAAATCATAAACATAACTTATGGAATTCATAACAAAATTACACTGTAGATATCACAACTACATATGGAGTCACATTTGGAATACTCATCATAGTATATTCCCTAAATCTCCTAGGATAAAAATTAATATTTACCTCCGTCATGTTACCCAATGCGTTAGAGAGCTATCTCGGGTTCACCTGCCCTGGGTTTATCATGGAACCACCCGTATATGTAAAAAATTCCCAATAACCACAACATATTCGTAACACATAACACAAGAAGAAAGGAAATATAACATTTCTACATTCCAATCATAATATATCAAATCATGATATTGAAATAAACATGCTTTATCAAACCATTTTCAAAACCATTTAAAACATTTAATAAAGAGATTTTTGAATCAAAGTGTCCCATACCATGTTGAAGCTTTTAATTAATTATCATTTGAAAACATTAATGTCTATATAAATAAATACTAAAAACCATTTTTAAAACATGGACATTAATGATAAATATTTAGAAGAATAAATATTTAAAACATTTAAAATGATATTTTAGTTAAATAGTTTTTAACAAAATGATTGGAGCTTGAATAAAAATAATTGAGGAATAAAATTTAATCAGAACTTTATAATATCATGAGAATAAAGGGATTCATGATATAATATTCCAAAGGACAGTATATATACCGTATGAAATTGAATTGGTGCATAACAATAATGAAGTCTCAATGGAATGTAAATTGAGACGAAATCCCTTATAAAAACGGAATCCTTAAATTAAGGATAAATCACTTAAATAATAATGTGTGAAAAATATAAATACACTCAATATGATTGTATATTCAGTTTAAATAAATCATAGGAAATTCACACATGTTCTTTTTAATACAAAACCAATGACTTGGATGTTTAACTCAATGAATGGAAATTGAGTTAAAATTACTCTTATCAAGTTCATATCGATGACTTGAGAATTTATCAATGGAGTGATTATGTGTATTAAAAGTATATCCACACAAAGGGGATTGTAAAGTAAAACATAATTAAATAAATAGTTATTACACACACAATCATAGCATGACATAATTAACAATTAGAAGATTAACCCAATGAATGGAAATTCGGTTAAAAGGTTCCCATACTGATTTGGTAACTTACAAAACATAAAACCCATGATAGAAGGACAGTAAAATGAAGATGTAAATACAAATAAATTGAATTATATTACACAATGAAAAAAATCATGGGCAGTACATACACCACATAAAAGGAAATAGTGGAAAATATAGCATGAATCTCCCGGTAATAAAAAATGAGATGAAAATCCCTTACCACGTTGTAATTAATCGAGTCGTATGGCCAAAAGTTAATAACCACCAAATGATTCACAGATTAACATGAATATAAAAGTGATCAAGATAATATATATTAAATGGTATTAAACAATACACCACATGCAATAAATTAGTGGCGAACAATGGAAATCTCATAGAATTAAAAGTGAGATAAGAAATCTCTTACATCGTGTCCGACTTGACTTGTTTGTTCCTTATTCTTCCTAAATGATAAAATTAAGTTAATTTATACTTTATTAATAACATTTTTCAATTTTATTATTCCTTTTATATAACTTATTACCATGTTATAAACATTATGTAATCATTTAAGTTAATAACAGTTGTTTTGTCGATATTTGGTTCTTGAGTAAAAATGGACTTCTTATAATTAAAAGTTGTTCACACGGTCAAAGGGTCATTATATCCAGAATTATATTCATGATTTAGATATCATATATATCATATATATCCAGTATATACATGTATTTATAATAGTACATAACATTAGGAGGTAAGAAATGAAATGCACCGTTCTTGAGGACGTTAAGCCGTACGTACTCATGAACACTACTTTCATTTCTATTTTTTTTATTTTAATGGAATTAAAACATATTTATACATAGGTATATTATAATTTCAGTATAATATCATATATAATATCATTAAATTAATCCTTTATATATCCCACATATGTCATTAACGAGTCATATCACTTTGTGGGGGCGGTAGTCCGCACTTCCTCAAGTGAAATTATCGCATTTACCCATAATGGAAACCGTAAAGGTATGCTATAAATGAAAAATACAGAAGAATAAATAAAAAAAAAACATAATATATATCATATATAAATAAATTTCCATCTTAATGGCCACCATGAGAGGCGGTAGGAGATAATTGAACAATCATCATTTCGTGAGACGTTAGTTTTCCTTCCACTGAAACAATATGTTCTTTACCCATTAGATGGACATCTTGAAGTGCCTTTTACCTAAGGTAATGCTTTTAGGAGGAATATGGGGATCTTGAGAGATTATTTGGGCAGGGGTTGAACAAGAAAAGGGGATTGAGAGGTTTGAGGAATGGGTTATAAGTTAGGGCTTTTTATAAGGGGGAGGAGGGGTTCTTTAGGAAAGTGTGAAAATATTATTTTATTATATAATGATTTTCGGTTTCGAAAGGTCCAAAACTAATAAAGGTCTAAGATAAGATGACTCATGGTTGAATTAAATTCATAAAATAAGAATTGAACAGGTTTTAGATGTTATTTTAATATTTATAATCTTATTTATTTAAATCATTTATTAATTAGGTAAATACTGTATCATTTTTATGTCATAAATAATTTTATTTATTTGATGTCTAAAATTTATAAAAAAAATTCCATTATGTAGGAAATATTTTTATATTTCTAATAAATATTTAGAGTCAAAAATATAATTAAATAACCCCATGTAAAAATTAATTTACTAAAATATATTTGTTTGTGTATTTTTTGTTTTTACTTTAAATTAATTAATCTAAAGTGTCATTATCACACTCAAGTGGCTCCATGGGGTCCAAAAATCAACCCAAGGATTCCCATGGTCGTCCATGACTCATAAAATAAGTTTAGGACAAGTTTTAAAGTATTTTTGTAATATTATAATATTCTTTTTTACCTTGAATTACCCTATTTTCCTTTAACCCCGGTAAATAAAAGTCAAAAGTTACTATTCACCAAAAATTATTTTCATCTTATTGAACCAAATTTTACTTACTAATAAAAACCATGTATGTCATATTTTCAAAATCCAATTCACAGAAGTCATAAAATTTCATTTAAATGAACAAATTAGTTTTTTTAACTACTACTTAGTGGTTTCACTATTCATCCAAAATTGAAGTTTATTAGAAAAATACCCAAAATTCAGCCTAAGCTATATTTGATATTCTGACTTAAAAAATGTTGTATATTTTACCAAATTCAAAATATAGATGTTTCATTAATTAATTTAAAATTAATTCTCGTTGTCAAATCAAATATTTTATTTTTAAAATACAATAACTATCAAAAGATTAATACTTGTTTATATCCAATTTCAAAGTGAAATTAATTTTAATGACCAAAATTGGATTAAATGGTAAAAATATAATATAATTAAACATTAAAACTATTTTAAAATATGATATAACCATATAAATAAGTTATATTAAATTTCAGTTTTGAATTAAAATACAGTGTTTTTCATTATTCATAAAATATGAATTTTATCAGAAAAATACCAAAAAATTTCCCAAAGTAAATTATGATGTCTGGATTCTAAATAAGAATTTTATTTTGTCAAATATAACATATAAAAGTGACCAAAAATATATTTAAGGAGGGTTCTCCATCAACCATTTAAATATTAGAGTATTTATGCTGAAAATCAGATTACTTCTTATTTTGAGCCTCTAAAATTTATTGGATAAATGTAAAAACATTTAAAAAACAATGTATATTAATATTGTAGTTAGTTCGGTCCATTACCACCAATACAACGACTAGGCGTTAACTACAATTTTAAATAATGTTATATTATTATTTTTCAGTACGACTCAGCATTATGTGCAATATAAGATTTCAAAGATACCCATTTTTGTGTATCAAGTACGCCATCAAAAATAAAATCCACTTTAAAGTAAAATTAATTATTAATTTACAAATATTAATAAATATGAAAATATCATATTCTTTATTTACTTGGGATGTTATCGTAATGGTGAAACATTTAGGTACATTGAAAATGAGTATCCCTAGTTCTGTGATTGGAACCTGTGTATTGGTGGTTTGGGTAGTGTGAGTTCCCTAGTTTAAGACTTTGGTTATGGGTCATGAGATTTGTTTTTTAATGTGTGGTTAAAGGGATGTTTTTGTTGTAACTTTCATAAAGTTAAAACATTGGGGTTATGAGATGGTGTCTAATAATTTGAATGTGGTATCCCTTATGGGTTATTACTGTGTGGTTTGTGTTGGGACATAAAAATTGGTGTCTTGGTACATGGTTCCATTATTGTTAGGTGTGTTGGTATGGGTGTGGAACCTCAAATAATTTTTTTCTTGGGAGAGATAGATATAATGTGTTTTAAAATGGGGGTAGAAGTGTCACCCAAGAGTAGTGAATTTTATGAGGTTTTATGTGTATAGATTAGCGAGAAGGCCAACGACCTTAACTAGAAGTGACTCCAGTTTAGAGAGATAGTGTTTTTTGATCTTTGAGGGTGGTCTATGAGGGGGGTCATCCGGGTTTCTAGTGATTTTATGGTGCATATGAAATAAGTGGAGGTTCTTATTTTTTTTATAGTTACACATAGAGAATGATGTCTAGTGTGGGATTGGGCTAGAGTGATATGTGGGAAAGCTAATGGTTTTAGAGTTGGGACTTGATTTTTTTTATGAACTAGTGGTTGTTTTGGAAATAGAGGGTAATCTCAAGGTAGGTTAGCCCAATGTTACACGTGCCTTGTAATTTGAATCAAAAGTGAGTTCTTTAGAGGCGGAATCGATGTATGGTAGGAGACATCGATTTTTTGGGTAAAGTACATGGTTATTCCTTGGTTTCCTTCTCAGGGAAGCAGCTGAGTGATTTTGGTTTGATATAAGGTTGATTTGTAAGAGTAAAGATCATTTGGGTGTATCACCTGTCTGTTTTGAGGATGATTGATATAGGAATCAGTGTTGAATTTGGGAAGACAAGACAGAGGTGACCAAAGGATGTATGGATGATTTGTTAGGGAAGTGACACCCAAGGTGAGGGGTGGTTATGTGGTTGAATTTTTGTGTGTGAAAGGTTGGTTTATTGGAAGGGAACAATGATAATACGTCAAGTATAATAAGGATGGTGGAGTAGGATTCATGGTTAGTTGCATGACTGGGAGTTTGGGACTTGATTGGGTGAGGTACATATCATTGTATCTTGAGCCTAGTTTGATGAATGACCATTAGAATGTGTGTGATATCAAGGGTTCTTATGAGGACTGGGTGTTGGGAACATTCTAAAGATGCCTAATTAAATTTGGGTTATGTAAATAGTTTTCTCGGGGGAAGGAACCTATTTTTCTTCAGGAAATCATAGTGGGAAGAACTAGTTATGTGAGAGGACATTTAGTTTTCCATTAGTTGTAGTGGTTTTATCAACGACATATTGGTGTACGTCTATACTCAAGATCACTATCCCCAATTTATTAACATATCTGGGTTACACTAAGAGAGAATTGGCCAAATTTAAAGATATATAAGGTTTTATTATGATGAGATTAAGGGACTTGTTGAATGTTTCACCATTTTAGAAAGATAAATGCGAAGCTGTGGGGTGGGTGTTGTGCCACCCTCTGTCTTCAAGTGATATTAGGGTAGTGGTTTCATGTTGTTAAATGATGGAGGTTCTATTCTTGTAAACTTGGAACATTTGGTGGCCAATATTTTTTTGTCTCTCTAATGAAGTTGAGATGGACATGACCCCTTATGGGATCTACAGTGATGAGGGTGTGATCCACAGTGTTTTGGATTTCTTGAGGAAAGCAGTGACAATGATACTCCTAAGTCAGGGAGTGGTATTTTAGTCTTAGATGTGTTGATAAGACCATGGGTTGGATGCTATGGAATAAGGATACCAAATAGAAACATGTGAGGTACATGTTTGGGTTCCTCAAAAGGCCTATCGAGCCTTTGATGTGGTGGGTGATTAAGACGATCATTGGATTCGATCATAGTGTGTCTCAAAAAGAAATTTGGGGTGTTGTGTTGAGGATTTGTCAGTAGGATCTATAGATCATGATGATTTTTTTTGTGGATAAGTGGATTCCCTGATGGTTGAGTTTTACTAGAAGTTCGGATACACTATAGTAGGCACATCAGATGTTGGTGTTATGCCTTAAGTGATAAGGCACCATGGCCAGGTGAAGTGGTAGCATTCCAATAGTGGGAGTTGGAAATTTTAGGATGAATTGGAAAGGGATGGTCTGACCCATATTAGAAAAATGAACATATGTGTTGAGTTTTAAACCACCTATGGTTGATGTTTTGTACTGAAAAGTGCATATCGAGAATGAAATTTAACTTTGAGGAAATCAAAGTTGTTTGTTGTTTATGTATGTTTAGTGGATGTGAATCCATTCTTGGTGGTTTAGATGGGAAGCATGGATGAAAGTGTTTGAGGGTGTTCAAAAGGATTTTTGTGTATTGTGATTTAGGAAACACATCAGTTATGTTATGGTAGTTTGAGTTGAGACTCTTGTGGTATTTTTGATGGAATAAGTTCCAAACACTGAAATTTGGTGGTTATTATCACAAGAATATGGTGGGGAGAACAACAATGGGTAACTAGTGAGTTGATGATGTGATCGATGGTTAGGGTTGGATGGGATTGGGTAGAATCCATATTGGTGTTTGGTTTTGGAAACATGCATTGGATTGAGTTTTAACTTGTTAAATTTGTGAGACGAGGGTTGTATCATGGTTGTGGTTTAGGGGTTTCGGTATAGAATGAGGTTATTGGGACCTGAGTTGTGGAATGAAATATTTCAAGAAATATGGTTGGATAATAATATTTTTTAGGTGACACCATGTTTGGGTCATCATTGGTTTTGTAAATATGGATAGTTTAGTAACCTAATATTCTAGGTTGTTTTGCCTTTTAGGGAGAATTAGACTGGAGGGGTATCTATTAGCTCCCCATGGTGGTGGTTCTTAATTAGATTACCATATATGTGGTAGTTTCAGTGGTGTTACCAGAACTTTTCTATCTTGTTTTGGATTAGTAATGTTGGTTTTGAGGTTGGTTAATTCTTTGAGGAGCCTTTGACCAGTGTTGTGAATTATAGAGGGGAGGTTTATGCGGGAATACCATGTTTTGATATGAATTTTGTGATGAAATGGATGTGTTTAGAAGGAAACTTGGTAGTAAAAAGTGACAAGTGGTCTCACTAGTCGATCAATACTAGTGGAAATGATAAATTTAATGTCAAGTTTTTTACATTAGTTATAAGAAACCAACAAAAAATATTAAAGATAAAAATTCTCAGTGTCAGTTTTCAAAAAAAAAAACTACAATGGAAACTAAAACCGTAAGGGTTTTGGCATCTGTTTTCCAAAAAACCAATGCTAAAACACGAAAAAAATATTTTTTTTGTATGATTTTGGATAAGATGACACCTAAAATCCCTGAAAAAATTATTTTGGCATTCGTTTTATAGTAAACCGAGGCCAAAAACCCAAAAAAATATTTCAGTGTCAGTTTATGTAAAAAATGATGCTGAAAAAAAAATGTTTTTGTGTCAGTTTCTATAGAAATTATGACAAAAAGGCTTTTAAAATACTAACACATGGGTTCGGCCACCCAAAAACCCTAAATATGTTTCATTTCTCTCATCTCTCTCAACTCACAATGGTACTCATGGCTACCCAAACCACCACCATAGTTTATTTTCATTGATTTCTATCATTTTAAGCTTCATTTAATGATCAATGGTTATCATTATTTAATCCTTATCTTTGGTTTTTCATTTATGTTTGTATTTCTTGATTAATTGAATCTTCATGGTCGTACCTAAATGTTATTTATTTTATTTGTTCATTTATGATTATATTTCTTATATATTATTTTTTTGTGGTAATTTGTAGGGTTTATTATTCCATAGAATTCAATGAATAAAATTGATATTAGTGCTCAATTTATCATCTTCAAATCTGAATATTGTAAGTTTTTTTATTTTAGAAATAAATTAGTTATTATCTAATTCATTCATATCATTTGGTTTTACTCAATTATTGATTATTTTTTATTATGTTATTGTCTAATTCATTCAAATTATTTTATTTTGAGGAAATTATTGATTGTTATTAATTTAGGATTAAATTTATGACCACTACTTTCATAGAATGACTTCGATGGCCCTATACCATTAATTCAAAAACATCATTGATGTATGAATTATCACTGGGATCATATTTTCTAGGGATTAATTAAAACTTTCATGATTAATATTTTTTTTATTTTCTTTTGTACATGACGTAAAAATTAAAAAATTTATTTCAAAAATAAATTTCAAAAGGGGGTAAGTTGGAACCCAGAAAAACATCAACCAGTTGTATAATCAATGCATATAATAAATTACAAATAAATTATAGAGAAATATAAATGATTTTGAATAATTTATACTGTATATTTTTTAATCTATTGAGGTGAATTCCTTGTCCAAACATCATTTATGAGGTCCTCAAAGTGACAATTCATCTTTTCCCAAGTATGAATGTACACCTCCAAAATTATTTTCCCCTTATTGATTTCATGTTTTAAGATCCTATCATGTTTTCTGATCTAAAATATTGGATCATTATTTAGATCCACTTGGATATGTCACCTACAAATTATTTTGGAATCCTCTTTAGATACTTTTACTGTGAAAGAATCCTACAACATCACTTCCTTGGAATGTAGTACCATCACCAAACTATTTAGGTTTAAATTTCCTCCATTCTTATATACACTTGGATATAATCTGTTGTCACCATTCCCATCAACTATTCTGAGTCAACTATCCTATCACCATTATCCTCCTCAGACTCATCATATGTTCTTGAAATTTTATCACTAAAGAAGACTAGCTCCTAAAAACACATTCTTTGGGTGAAACTATGGCTGAAAATCCATCTACCTCAATATTCTTATGTTTGTCAGCTAATTTGGTGACCATGGGGTTTAGTATATTTTATTATACATTTCATTGTATAGTTTTTCCTCTTTTCTGATTGGAAAATTCCTAAAAACAATATTAAATTTCATCCCATTCCTTGAGCCACATCAAATGAACATAATCACATGGTGGTACTATTCACATTCTCAAGATGATTGGGTGCCTATTTATTTTTAACTCCATTCATTGGGAATGTTTCATTGTCAATGACAGTAAATCTAGAAAAATTAATAGGGACTTTATCACCCTAATTGGTAGTGAACTCAACCCCAATTTCTCTTACAGATAACATTTATGGATCCAATCAAATCTCCTCCCTATTCCCATTTCTTTGGCATGAACATCTATGATCAATCCCATCATATATTTCTAGTTTTTTGAATGGTTGGTGATGTCTATAATATAATTTAAAATTATTTTAATTCTTTTATATCAGTAATGTGCATGTTATGTGTGATTATGACACTGGTTTTATAAATGAATTGATATTTAACTAAATTCAATTGTGGAACTAATATGCATGTTATGTGTAATTATGACACTGATTTTTAATGGTGAATTATTATTGATTTAATGACTCTTTTTCATTTTTTTGAAAATAGAATTAAAGTAAAAATGATCTTGATATAACTTAAAGGTATTATTGGTGTATTGTATGTTTTTATGATTAAAATTTATCTGTATATGTATATATTTTTAAATGTTTATGTGGTTTAATATATTCACTAATTATATTATGATGACATGTATTGAATGGATCATAATTGGATAAATTTATGTATAACCACTAATGAATTTGAAAAACGAGTTGACAAATTCATGGAATTTTTGAAAAAAATCTTATAAACATAGATTTGATTTTCTTTCATTGTGTGAAGTGATTGAATATGAGAAAGTAAAATTCTATAGACATTAAGTATCATCTCATTTGAAATGGTTTTAGCCTTAATTATACATGTTGGATCTAGTAGGGTGAAATTACTGTAAATTCAACATCTAATATCGATGAAAATATTCATAATGAAACAAAGGATCATATTGAAGAATTAATTCATGATTTTGGGGTTGAAAGCATTAAAAATACAGAAACTGTTGATGGATTTTATGGAGATTCTGAAAAACCATTATTACCAGGATGTAAATATACAGTATTACCAGCAGTTTTGAGATTGGTTGACTAGAAAGTAAAAAATGGTTGGAGTGATAAAAGTTTCTCTTACTTACTTGAGATTTAGAAGAGCTACTTCCAGAAGGAAACGATTTTGTATATTCCACTTATGAGGAAAATAAAATATTATGCCCAATGGGATTGGGGTATAAAAAGATAATTTCATGTCCAAATTATTTTGTGTTGTATAGGAAAGAATATAAATTTTTATCAAATTGTCATACATGTAGAACATCACGCTATAAGATGGATGAAAAATTAAATTCAGATTCACTATCAGGTACTGACATATAACCTCATGATAAATCAAATAATTCATTCCAATAATCCCTCCATATCATTCCAATAAACTAACTATGATTCATTCTCAGGTACTGAAATCAAATCTCATACTAAAGAAATTTGGTTCCATATAATAATTCCTCGTTTGAAGTGTCTATTTTCAAATTCAATTGATGAAAAAAGGTTACGATGGAATTAAAATTAACACATCTTTAATGGTAAATTTTGTCACCCTACTGACTCTTCATAATGGAATAGATTAGATAAACAACTTCCAGAGTTTGGAAGTGATGTTAAAAATATAAGAATGAGATTCTGTACATATGGAATGAATCTATATCGGAACCTAAGTAGCCAACATAGTCCATGGCCTATTTTTTTGGTAGTTTACAACTTATCCCAACATATTTGTATGATGAAAAATATTTTATGATGATATTGATGATTTTTAGAACAAAACATCTATGAAATGATATTTATGTGTATCTTTCACCATTTATTGTTGATTTGAGGATTCTAGGGGAAATATGTATTAATGTTTTTGATGCATACCATAAATAGTATTTCCTTTTGAGTGATACAATAATGTTTCGTATAAAACAATATCCTACACATGGAAACTTATATGGATAAAGTGTTAAGGGACATAAAACATGTCCAATTTGTGAATAAGAGACTTCAAATTATCAATTGAAGAATAAAATTAAGACAGTGTACACATGACATCGAAGATTTTTTTTTGAATTGTTCATCCGTATAGTAGATTAAAAAAATTCATTTAACGGTTTACAAAAATAAAATATTCCCCCACAACCATTGTCAGTTGAAGAATATTAAAAAAGGGTGAAAAATATTGATTCGATATTAGAAAGAAAAGTAGTTGTGGTCTTTAAAAAAATATCTGGAAGAAATAGTCTATTTTTTTGAACTACCTTATTGGATATTTTCAGAGATAAAACATTACATTGATGTTATCCATGTTGAGAAAAATATATGTCACTATTTGATTAGAAATTTATTAGACATAAAAGGAAAGACAAAAGATTGATTTAATTCTAGATTGGTCTTGATAGCAATGAGAATAAATTTGGAGTTAGCTCCCATTATGAAAGGAAACAAAACATATTTACCTCCAGCTTGTCACACATTATAAAAGAGTGAGAAGTTGAACTTTTTTCAGTGTTTGTATGGTATAAAAGTACCCAATGAATATTATTCAAATGTGAATAATTTTGTTTTAGTGAAGGATTATAAATTAATAGGTATAAAATCTCATGATTTCCATTTATTGATGCAACCACTACTATCGGTTTCACTACATGGTGTATTTCCATCAACTATCAGAAAGACTATCATCAAGTTATGTAATTTTTTCCAATCCATTTGTATCAATGTTAATGATCCAAATTTGTTATATGAGTTGGATAATTAATCTGATTTTATAATATTTCAACTATAAATGTATTTTCCACCTAGTTTTTTGATATAATGGTTTATCTAGTGATTCATTTGGTGCATGAGATAAGAATATACAGGCCGGTTTATTTACATAGGATGTATCATTTTAAAAGGTATATACAAATTTTAAAGGGATATGTTAAAAATATCAATCTACAGGAGGCCCCTACTGTTCAATAATATGTATCGAAAGAGGTTATTGAGTTATATACTAATTATTTTTATGAAGTGGATCATATTGGTCTCCCTATATATCAACATTTGATAGTTGATAGTGAAGGTAGAGGGATTAAAGGATTAATGGTAAAGTTCATTCCATGTGATGAAGTGATGCAGGGAGATTTATATATTTTTAATACCATAGATGAAGTTTAATCATATATATCATCACATATTTTTGAGTTAAAGAGATGATATCCATAAATAAATTAAAAGAGGTTTATGATTGAGCATAAAAAGGCATTTGTTTCATTGTTTAAAGAGAGAGTGAGAAAAATATATGTGCATCACAATCATTGAAATGGTTGGTAGGGGACCATCAATAAATGTGATAACATGGACTGGTTTTGATATTAATGGGTACACATTTTACACAAAAAATATGGATGACAAGATTACCATTGAAAATAGTGGTGTGATGGTTATAACTGAAGCAATGCATTTTTCAAGTGAAAAAGATAAAAACTATATTTCTGCTTCATTGACATATTTTGGATTTCTTAAAAATATATGAAAAATTGATTATACAAAATTTCAATTCACCTTGTTTATGTTTAATTGGGTTGATAACAATAGTGGTGTGAAACATAATGATTGTGGATTTACACTGGTTAATTTGAAAAAATTTAATTACAATGAGGAACCATTAATCATGGAGAAACACGAAAAGAAGTTATTTTATGTCATTTATCCATCGAATGATCAGTGGTCCATAATTTTACAATGAAAAAAATTCTATTTGGGTGATGAGAATGATTCAGATGATGTTATTTATTTACATGAGTCATATTCATCCATTATTCATTTTTTGGATGATTAAAATGACTATAAGGATGACATAGTGCATGCAGTAAATAATGATCATGATGAAGGAATATAGAAATACACTACATTAGTCTACTAATTTTTTTATTAATTATTTATATTTTGATTGTTTTTTTGAAACATACAAATGAATCCCTCTTTTTTTACTTATATTTGTCACCCTTAATTCAAAATATTCAGTTTTTTAATGATATGTAGGTACACAAAATTTCATTACACTTTCTTGTGTAAATTTCAGATACATCGAGAGAGGAGTAGTTACAGAGGTATATCTATTTTTCCTTTTTGATAAATATTTAGTAATATACTTATTTAATGAAATAAAAAATTTAATTTATAAGTTTTTTGTATAACTACAGATGCATCATCAATGGATGATACTTCTCATATTACTAAAGGGCAATCAAGTTCTCCTATTGATAAAAATGGAATTACATGTTAACCAAAATTGTCACTTGATCAGGGAGATGAGAGATTACACATTCATTTTGATGATAATAATAATGCAACTGGCCAACATGAAGTAAAGTTTATCAACTATATATCAAGGCAGAGCCATTGCAGGATTAATATTTTATATATTGTTTGGAAGTTTGTGGATAAGATGGTGAAACAATAGCATTGGGAGGTCATGATAGTAAAATATCTCAATTTATTTATTTTATCTCATTTTTTGAATGTTAAAAATTTTAATTTACAGATTTCATTTATTAAATTACAGATGACATTTAATTTTGAGGAGACAAAAGAAATTAAGAAAAGACATCTCTCTTTAGTGGTGGTTCTACAGAGAGATTTTAAATCAAAAATGAAAAAAATTATGTTTTGGGAAAGAAATTTTTTGAAAACCCATGCCTTAAGTATTGGTTTATAGATGAAGATACATGAAAGAAATTTTCTAATATCCATCATGAAGAAAAATGTCTTGATAATTAATTTGTATTGTAAAATTTATTATAAATTTATCTAATTACTTATTAGTTTATTTTTATGTAACATGACTCTAAGAAATTTCATCAAGTTATCCAGTTGAAAAATATACAACCTCATACATTATCATGTGAAGTGTATCCATTATTGGAGAATAAAATGATTAAAGAAAAATTTGAAACATTAAGAGATCAATCTAGTAGTTGTTCAGAAGTGGTCTGGTTTGGTCCCCCATCTCCTCCCACTCACCTAGATAAAATGAAATGATCAAGAAGAAATAAAAATGAAATATACCTGATAGAAGAATATAATGAATTAACTAATAAAATTATATGTAAATATTATTTATTTCATATTAATTTTTCTATTTTATAAATTATAAATACTAATATAACCTTTCCATTTTACATTTTAGGATGAAATTTAGGAGCAAGAGACACATGGTTATTTTATACCTAAGGGTAGTATGGACATCCTAGCCACTGCATTAGTAAAGGTAGAACACACTGGCCATGTTAGAGGATATCCAGTGGGTGTTAGTATCCGGAATGTTTTGGGTTAGAGTAAGAAATAAAGATACCCTATTATAGAATCCTTAAAAGTCGAGCTGAAAGATATGAAACATTCTATGGGTGATAAAATTCAAGCAGCCATATAGAAGGATTTTTTATAATAATTGACAAGATAGTCATAGTTTGAGAATCCTTCCTAGCCTTCCCAGCCCGCTCAGCTGATTTTGCAGCCTCTACAGACATCCCAGCTGGACTAACCTTCCCAACCTACCTACTTTGATCTTCCACCTCCTCGCTCAGACCAAACTGTATAATGTGAGTTATTTGTTGGAGATCCTCATATATATATTATTGCGTTAGGACTCTTTCATTTTTTTGGGGATTATGTACATCACCAAACTATGTAGATGGGCCAGGTTAGAGTATAAGTACTTAATATTATTGATCCTAATACCCTACTACCATTTCCTACTCAGGAGATTACCAGAGTTGGGGATTGTCTAGGTCATTTTTTTAATTTTTCCAAATGGTCTTCTTAATTATATTTCATATGAGGTATTAATTTTTTAAATATTAATTACAAATTATTGAAAATTACTTATTATGTTTGTTTACATTTAACTTATATAGGATTATCTAAAATCAAAATAAATTACACAATTGAAACAAAACATTCAGGAATAATTGACTGTAGATACTTATGATATTTCTTATGGGATAAAAAGATTATCTCAAGATTCTTCTTCCTTGAGTAATATCTATGATTCTTGTAATAATTCTTATATATGTAGAGTATATTTTATATTGAGATTACTAATAAAAGACATCATGCATATAGTTGATTTTGAGGATCTCAACCTGAATGTGTTTCAATTATTTTCCATGTAAGTAAATTGATGTTTGAATTTTTATTTCTTTAATGAAAGATGGTTTAAATTGACTAATTATATTTTATTTTTTAAATTAGATATCTACACATTATTCTTGTACAAAATTACATCACAAGAATTTTTTAGTTTTATAGATCCAGAATACATTTCCATGGAAGTCTAACATGTGAAGAATCCTGATAGAGTTGCGTATATATAAGAGAGATTATCACATATAAAGATTGGGTGTTGGTTTTTACCATTTCATGATAAGTAAAAACATAAAAATAATTATGAACTAATGATTATTATAATTTCATTAGTTGGGGAATTTTTGTATTATTGGTGGAATTGGATGTTAGGCGTATTTCTCCAAAGTGAATACACCTTATATTGGGTTTTCTCATTATTATGGAGTGTTTGTAAAAGATTTTACACCTTATTAGATAAGTAAGTTTTTTTTTTGTTTTGAATAAGCCTATTATGTTTAATGATAATTGTTTATACATGTACTATTAGTTCATATATATGAAAATTAATTTCATGGAATAAATTTAACAAAGAACTCATGTCGATAATGTAACAAAATCCAATCTAATATGTGGAAGTAAAGGTAATTATTTTTTATATTAGATATTGTTATGATTTTTTGATATATATATATATATTTTTATATATATATATATATTGGTTTTTATTATTGATTTAATGTTTTATAACCATAGTGTCATCATCAATAAGGGCATGTTGAATGTGGTTATTATGTCCTACGATGCATGTACGAGATAATCACAACTGAGATAACTACTGAATTTGATAAGGTTAGTTATATTAATTTTTATATTTTCTGTCATAGTATTCTATTTTTTAATCTCATATCATTAAAATCTTATCATAGAAATTCAATGATGACATGTCTTACACCCAAACTATACTTACCCATCTTCAATATTTGTTAATGAACTATTTATTAAGTCTGATTATGATTTGAGGTATGTATATTCTAATATTTATGAATAATATTACATTTTCCTAATAAAATATGTTCAAAAAACTAATTATTTTTTTATAATAGGTGTTTGAACATAATGAGATCAAATTCAGGATTTAACAATAACCAACAATGATCATTTTATAAATTCCAGATATGTATATTTTAATTATAAATTATAATAAAAATGTGTAGATAGTATTTTGGTTAACTAGATAAAAGCATGTAATATTTTAAAGATTTTTTGTCAATGATAGCTGTTATTGGATTTTTGTTTACTTTTTTTTATTACATGGATTTTTATTATTTTGGAAGTGTAATTTTCTGAATTTTCTAAAATTGTTTTTCTATCTTCCGTCATCAGTTTTCATAAAAAAATGATGCTGATTTTTTTTAAAAATCTGGGTTTTCAGTGTCAGTTTATTTAATAAATTGACAGAGAAAACCGACCCATCTGTGATTTTCAACATCTGTTTATAAAAAACCAATGCAGAAAACTAGTCTGCACTCGACTTTTGGCATTGGTTTTAGTAATAATTGATGCTGAAAATCGGTTTTTGGTGTAGATTTATTTGTAAAACGGACACCGAAAACTAATCTAAACATCAACTTCAGCGTCTATTTTTGAAAAATGATTTTAAAATTTTTTTTATGTCACCATTATAATCTTCAGTTAAAAGTGACATCAAAATGAAAAAACCCACTTTAAATCCTTCTTTTTCACTAGTACTATTGTCTTGGAGGTTTGGTGTTTCTAGGGAAAGTTGATTAAGAAGGAGCTATTATAAGGTATAGAGGATGTAAGATCTCAAATTTGAGATAATTTATGTCTCAAAATTAATTTTTTATATTTGGAATGTTTCCTTGGAGTATGACATGCTTTAGGCGTGTCTTGGGGTTTCAAGGCATTGAAAAGTAGGAAAAGAGGCAAATATTTTCTAAGATAATGGTTGGATCATAGTTGGTAGAAACTGTGCACTATAAAAATGAAGTCTCTGGAAGGGGTGTGAACGGTTAGGGAAACCATGAAGGGTGTACAAGGAGACCGTACGGCTCTAGCTACCATAAAATAGTAGTTAATGCATAACCATTACACAGTTTTTAAAACCATACGGGTGGCCAGGAAAACTTTACAACATGATTTCCTCTTAGACTAAGGGAATTATACTATTGGAATATGGTTTGTAAAACCATGAGTCCAAACTTTTCACATCATTAAAATGGGGTTTTACCATTTCTCCCTCTTGATGTTATTTCTTCCTCACTTGAATTTCACCCCCATTCGACACCCTACAATAAGGGTGATGAAAAAGGAGCTCTCCTATCTTACATGGATATTTCTCCTTTGATTCATAGGCGTTTGGAGTAAATTTCGTTGATAATTGAAGCTTTAGGTAAGTATTCAACTCTTTTCATTTCCATTTTATAGAATAGTCTAGGTGTGTTGTTTTATCTCTTGCTGAATCCCTAAAACCCCATTTTCCAGCATATTCTATGTTTAGATGTTAAAGGTTGTTTTAGATTGGATTAAGGGAGAAGGCTGGATGAGTGATAGTCTACGAGCATGAGGCAGGTGGTATACATTATTTTTCTCATTTTATTATTGAATTATAATTCTATTTGGTTGTGCATATGTATGAATTTTCTTCTCTTCATGTTTTCTTTAAAAAAGAAGTTAGTTTGGGTTGTAATTTAGGTGTGATACCCTTAACAAACCCCTTTAGGTCTAATTACAATGTGGGACCAAAGCTAGGGTTACCCAGAGAGTATGCCAAAAAATTGAGAATGGTGAAATGAATTGGTAAATGTTGAACTAGGGAAATTATGATAATAAATGTGTAAGAGTTTTATATAGAAAATGGGTATGATTAAATAGATGATTCAAATGTTTATATGATAGCTTTTGTGAATTACCAAGGAGGGTTTTAAAATGGTTTAAATGGTGTATTTTGAATTTTGATTTGGTTATGTTTTTTAATAATGAGAAAATGATGTTTTGAAAGTGGGAAATTCTTTCAAAGGAGTCATTGACCTCAAGGTTTTTTAAAAGGGGATTCTTTTTAGATTTCAAATGATTATTTGAAATGAGATTGTGATTCCTGGTTTTGTGAAAATACTATCATTTCTCTTCTAAATGGTTTGAAATGGAAATATAGGCCTTAGGAATGGTTTGTTTTATTTTAAAATATGAAGTACCATATCTTTGTGTGTATCTTCAAGAAAAATTTAAAAGAGTATTTGTATTGATGTTTTATTCCTTGAAAATAAGTTGGTTTTATTTATGTGATGATTATATTTTAAGGTACCCTTTGGACATTTATAATTGAAATGGAATATGGGTAAATGTGATAAAAGGTTAATGACGAATGAAACTTTGAATAAATGGTAGGAATGGAGTGTTAGATTTAGGCTCTACTCCCATGTGTCAGGTTTGACTAATGCTCTAGGCCCCACTGATGTATTATAGGGTTAAGATTTTAGACTAGGGATCATTATCTTGGGCCGGTCTATACTTCTCCTTTAGGCCCCATCTATTTATTGTAAGATTATATTTTGGATTGAGGCTCATCCCTTGGGTCGTGATAATCTGATTCTACAATCCCACCAACATATTTCATGGTTTGGGATGTCAGACCGAGACTCTTTGCTCCCAATGAATAGATATGATGTGGTTTCATGGAATGATTCTTTAAATTTCATAATTAGACTGTATTCATTAATTTCTCCCCTTGTGAAAAAAGTATGTGGCCCCTTATGCTATGGATCAAGATCCTAGGATGGCCAAAGTATTTTAGGTTGATTTGATTTTATAATGAAACATAAGGCATAAAATGGTTAATTAATAATTGTTTAAATTTTAAACATGTTTCCATTATTTAATTGTTTATTTACTGCACCTTGATTATATGAATACACAATTGTTTAGACTGGTTATTTCTTTAGAACCATTGGTGGTGGCTAACTGAGTTGTACTCACACCCTTCTTGGGCCTCCATATCACTTGGGTAGCCGAGAATATGTTACTAGTTTTTTGGTATTGTTTTAAGATATAAAATTAGTGTTTGGTTGTGTATGGGGTGATAGGTTGGAGTATGGGATGTTAGGACTAGGTTTAGAATCTGGTACTTTTTGGGGATCTTTTGGTAGTTTGGTTTTGGAGATTATATTTGTATGACAACCTGAAAAGTAGTGTATCCATTATATTGTTATAATTTGTGTTACATGGTAACCTGTTGACTTTTTCTATATACTATCCATTTATTTTTCATGATGGTTATTTATTTTTTCATATTAACTCTATTTTGGATTTACTTTGATAAGCTGGTATAGTCTCCCCCTGTCCATCTTTAGACCAGTGATGCTAGTCTGCAGACTCTAGCATATGGGGAGGCATGATTGAGGTCATGTGGTGAACCCACTCAGGGAACCAATTATAGTGTCTTTCAATCTGGTGTGTTACATCAATACAATATAAAATTCAATATAAATTTCAATATGAACCTTGATATAAATGAAAATATAAATAGAAGTTTTAGATAATGATAAAGAATTAAAAATGAAATTTTTATTTAGAACTATTCTAACCGAGGGCACTAGCATTAAAGATAAATCATGAAATAATATTAAGACCTCATATCATACATTTTAGTTGGAAAACTAAAATTTCTATATCCAATTATAACAATTTCATCCTCAACTCCTTAGATAAATAATATATTAGTAATTTTTATTTAGTACATAAGAATATTTCTCAAAAAAATCAATAGATTATAGTTATAACTATATTGGAATGTTGTTGTTATTCTAAAAGTATAGAATTCATATGGGTAATTAAACAACAAGACATGAATGATAGATTATACTGTGGAAATATAATTATTCTTATCCATATTCCATGCTTTTGTCTCTTTAGAAAGACATTGAGTATTTGAAATATATAATACACGAAACAATAACTAAGAACTATTTATAGATTTCTACATGATATCAAATTTAAAAAATATACCTATATATGATTCCTAAATAAATCCACGATTCATTTTAAATATACAATTAAATATTTTCAATCCCAATTTTTAATAAGATTCTTTCATGTATTTTACTGAGAACCATTTTCCCAACCATACCATTATTTAATGTTAATATTAGGATATCATTTCTGGTTAGAATTATTTCATCCATATATCACATGAAAAATACAACACTACTCCTATAAATCCAATTTTATACTTTAATATATATTACATTATTTATGAACATGTTGTTTTTGGGATTTATCATGGAATAAAATGAATGAAGAAAGATGATTATAATGTGATTATTGAATTATTATGATGATTTATCTAAAATTATATATATATATATATATAATGAAATTTAGTCAAATAAGATAACATTTCAATGAATCTAGAAAGGTATAATTAGAGGTTTTTAATAGAGGGAACACATGTCAATATTTTTTTATTGAATTTTATGTGTAAATGATATATTTGAGGAGAAGAATATTAGAGAAATAAAAATTAGATAAAAATATTACAAGTAATTTTAATATAAGATTTCAAAAATAATAAGTTAATTAGGTGTCAAAAAATCAAAACCATGAAATAGAAAACAAAGAGAAATAAAAAAATCATAAGATGTTAACAATATGAAATATATCAGTCTAATAGAGTGAAGTGGTGTATAATGTTCCGGATATAAATAGTAATATAAAATGTGATTTCATTACAATATAAAATTTAATGTAAATTTCAATATAAATTCTGATATAAATGATATTATAAATATCAATTTCAGATCATGATAAAGCATAAAAAATGAAGTTATTGTTTAGAAATCATAAAATTGAGAGATCTACCTTTGTTGATAAAACATGAAACAATATTGAGATCTCATATCATACATTTTATTTTGGAAACTGAAATTTCTATAGCCAATTATAATGACCCCAGCATCACCTCTATTGATAAATAAAATATCAGTAGTTTTTATTAGGTAAAAAAGAATATTTCTCACAAATATCAATGGAGTATCATTATAATAGTATTATTTTGTTATAGTTATTCCAAAATAATTGTAGTCATCTATTTTATAAAACTAGACATGAATGATATTGGGATATCATTTCAGGTGAGAAGTATTTCATCTATATACCATAATGAAAACACATCTCATTATTAATGGACATGAGCTTTTTAATGTTAATTATTGAATAACATGAGTAAAGAAATGTAAACATGAGATGCTTGTTGAATTATTATGGAGTCTATACATTAATATTGATCTAAACATGATAAAGTTTTATGGATATAGAATGCGAGGATTATGAATTATTGTAAGGTGATTGTAGTTGTATTTAGAGTTTCACTTGTTATTCTAGGAGGTTAAGTGGATATTCCATTTGTGAAGCCACTGTTTATGGAAAATGATGGTTGATTTTAGTTAATTCATAATGTTCTTGTGTTGCATGAAATGAAAACTTTAATTAAAGGGTAAAATTCCATTAGTGTACTCCATATGATTATGGATTAATAAGTTAATGTGGAAAAATATTCTTTCCGGAGCCTAAGAAAGAATGTGTACTTAGTTTCAAGGAGAATTTTGTACATGATTTTTACTTTTATGAAGTAATAGGATTCTAACATGGGGTGTTATATGTTAAACATAATGAAAAATCACTACATATGCGAAGATACATGGATGATGATGAAAAAAATTCATTTTAGGTTTCTAATATATGTTAAAGATATGTATTTTTTTTTGAATATATATGGATATTTATAAGGCTTAAATGAATACAGTTGTTTTATATAAGTCATATCTTCTATAGAAGTTGATTTAAATTATAGTGGAAGGATTTAATTTTTAGAGCATCTTAGAGATTGATCGAAATTTTATTTATATCTAATAAAATTTAGTCACTGAAGTAAAAAAACTGTAGAAAAAAGTAACAATTTTGAGGGTGACAGACTCTAAAGAGTATATAAATATAACACCAAGAAAGAAAAATATGAAAAAATGGAATTCATAAATGAAATGGGGTTCCAATTAAATTATTTAATAATTTTTTTATTAAACAATAGATATTAAAGATAATATTACATAAACTTCTTTTATATTAACCCAATAAGACAAAAGGACTAATACATTAATCTATTAGCATGAATATCTTAGATTAAAACTCTTCGATCTAAGAGATTAAAAAAATAAATAACCCACCTTAGGGTTTCTTTGATCAAAATATTAGAAGATCATGTTTCTATCCCAATGGATTCTTTGATAAAATGTTTACATCACTAGATCATACCCTAAAAATTCACTGATCATAAGACATTGGAAGTAATAAAAATGTTTAATACAGATATATAATAGAGATTATACAAAAATCTCACTAATGTGGTGGTGAGAATATCCCTTTAAAAATTGGCTATATAAAATATATGGTTAATAAATCAAGTGAAGATTTACCAAGATATTCATCTTCATGGTAACAACATCACATTAATTTTATGTTTATTTACATGACATAGGATTTATTGTAGATGCATCATGAGCAAGACATACATGTGACATACATTGAGAATGCTTGAATAGTTATGGTGTTCTCTCCAAGATTACTTGACTTTCATAGCCAAACTCGACTTGTGAAATCTAAAGAGGAAAACACATTCTTTTGAGACATAGTTTCAAGTTTTCCAATTACTAGGATTGAATGAGAACTATATTTTATGGAAAAAGTCCATGATAACACATATGAAATATAAAGGCAATGGTTTGAAGTGGGAAAACCATATTAAAATGAAAATAACATGTGTGAAGAGATTTCTATAATGGGGAGCATGTTCTGTTGTAGTATTATGAACTTACAGTGAAAAGATTAAATTTTCATAGAATCATGCAGATTGATCTAAATTTTCATTATATCCAATTAAATTTTGTTAGATATGATAAATTTCTAATAAATATATTTAAATATAATTATAGGTTTGTAATAGAGGGTTAACATTTCTTTAAAATAGATTATGAAATGTATGTGTAAATGATATATATGAGGAGAGGAATATTACAAAAAGAAATATTTGATAGAAACTATAAAAATAATAATAACATAAGAGGTCAAAAATAATAAGTTAATTGGGAATTGGAAAACAAAATATTGAAATAGTAAATAAAGATAAAGAGACAATCCTTAAGATGTTAACAATCTATAATATATCAGTCCAGGAGAATGAACAGATGTTTAATGTGCCTGAATTAATTCAAAACAATAAATATACCTGAAAACATTATAGTTTTAGGCATTCCATCTTTAATTTCACATATATTTAAAGTATGACATTGAAATATAGTCAAAATCATATATGCGTAGTAGAATTCTTGTGCATCCTTATTAATCATCTATGAAATCATTATTCCAAGGAGGTGTCATAGAAGTTGAAATTCTTCTATGACATATTTGTAATTATTTGACAATGAGTACATTACAATTATGATATTAATCTATGTGAATATATAACATATTATGAAATAAAAAAACTAAAAATTAGTTGTAATATAGATTGTTAATACTAAAGTAAACATCCCTTGTATTTGACAAACCTAGTTATGTAACATCATCACACATTCTAGTTTAAAATACATGAAACAAGCTTTCCCCTTTAAAATCAAAACCACATTCCTCTTAAACATTCTTTTTTTCATTTAGAAATCTATTTTAAGCATACTAATCATATAAATTTTTAAAATAAGGTCTCAATATCCCATATTTCATGTTAATGTTAATTAATGAACCATTACCCTATTATCATTTCTATGTAATAATTTAAGGATTAATTTCAACTTTATTATATATAAATTAAACATGTAACTGTTAGGTCCACCAGGCTAGATACCATGATGATAGGGGGGGGGGTGAATCAGCATATGACCGATTAAAACAACTGTCCCTTTTTGATCTTGTTTTGCTATTAGACAAAACCCTCTTCTCTCTCATTACCAATGTAGAGTATGAATAAACCTTAAATCATGCACATGACACAACTATTTTTACTTCGTTCACCCTCACTGGGCTACGTCCAAGGAGCATACAATGGCAGTGTGCCGATATACCAATTCCAATATAAGTGCACTACTATTTACAAGTTCGAAGCGGACTCACTTTCCCCCTAGTTTACAACCACTCACAATTTGATAACTCACTGCTCTCTCAATTTATGTGAGCTCACTGCTTCTTCAGAAGATCCACTCATAGTTTATAGACCCTTAGGTCTCTTCATTACCACTAATGAATGCATCCTCCACTGTATGTAGATTCTCTTTTGAAATCCGGATTTCATTCACTGATGAACACCCCTTTCCCCTTAACACAGACCAATTTCTTTGGAAAAACCTTCGCAAAGGACCCTACTTCGTGAGGATACAAATTTCGCAATGCTCAAACAAGACTTCTCGAAGCTCTTAACTTTTCACGAAGCACTCTTGCGAAGCACTCTCGCGAAGCTCAAGTCTTCTCAATGCTTATGTAGTCGTGGAGCTCAAGTAGTCGCAGAGCGACTTCCCTCACGAAGCTCACTAAGCCGACACGGATCACACAACTTTCGCGGAGCTAGATTAGCCGTCGCGAAGCTCTTCTTTCGCGAAGCACACTACCTTTGCGAATCACCTTCGTGAACAGAGAGCAAAATATTTTCTATGAAAACTATCTCTACTTCTCCCAATGGGTTCGAGGTCTATTTATAGGTGATTCCACTGACCCTCAAACCTTCCACGTGAAGTCAATGCCACAAAATCACAAATCATGAAACTCTGAAGTTCCGTCCGAAATTCTCTCAAAATCGTGAATCACCTCAGCAATATTACGATCATGGAGCTTGTTGTAACAATGTAGTGTTCCATCATTTACTTCGTGCCTTCACCGCGAAGCTCCACTCGCAAATCCCTTCACCACTGCGATTCTCTTCAACCTCTTCCGTTCGCGAAAGTCATCGTAATTGCGAAGCATCACCGTCAAAATTTTTCTAGTCTTCGCGAAATACAATCCATGAAGCCTATCTATGAAAAACTCATACCTTTTCCATATGAAAATTAGATCTTCAAGGAAATTTTATTTTCATGATGCTCACTAAACTCCAAATTTTGGACACCAAAAAATTGGCAAACACTGGAAAATGACGCCACCTTATATCTATTATTTTATACCGCCTCCAGATCATCCATTCCTTTTTCGTAGTTCTTTGTCAGCATGGATTGTCAATAACATATCTTGAACTCAAAAATTCACCATGAAAACCTACTTTTTTCAAAAAAACACAAGCAACCCATAAATGATGAAATGTTACCCTGTGGGATTTTTTCCCAACAATCTCCCCCTTTGGGTTTGTTTACAACTCTTCTCAGAATGATTTTCTGCACTTTGATGCCTCTCTAAAACTCCTTCCATCATCAACCAACCTTTGCCTCTTGCGAGTTAGATAGATACAAGAGATTCACTCACCACATACTCTAAGCACACATGAGAAATGCTCATCATGAGAAACAAGAGTAAATGAAAATATCATCAATGAATCACTTCATTTCTACCAACAACTATTGACACCCAACTGATACCAATTTCCAAACTGATCCTAAGTGTTGATACCACACTAATACTAATTGGTGAAAGTTGGAAACCTTCTCACACCTTTCCAACATAACTGTTCTACATTCATCTCGATCCTCAAATGTCGTGATATCTATTCTATGATCGATCACTTCTATAATCTTCAGATGTAAAACGCTCCCCCTATATCATTTCTCTCCCCCTATCTCGTTGCTCCACCTGGCAGCTTCTCCCCATGTCTTTTACTAAGACATCTTATCCCTTCCTTTTCCATAGTTTCTCCACCTTGAGGAGTCACTATTTCTCCCCCTTTGTCAATAAACCCAAAGGTCACCCCTTTGTGGTCTGTAACATTAGAAAGAACATAGATTAGCACATTAGAGAAAAACACGCAATACCTCGGGGAGAGGGGGTTCCATATCCACAATCTTTCAAATGTGGGGAGTCTACTGAAATCTCAGAGCCAGTTGATGCCTCTCACAATCATCCTTGGGTGAGGCCTTCATCATAATTTCTACAACTTGTAGATTTGTAGGCACATAATCCAACTTCACGATTCCCTGATCAACTTTATCCTTTATAAAATGTTACTTTATCTCAATGTGCTTTATCCTTGAGTGATGAACTTGATTTTTTCTGAGATTTATAGCACTTGAGTTATCACACTAGATACCGATCAGAGACATCACTTCTACTCCCATATCCTCAAGCTACCGCTTCATCCATAATAACTGTGTGCATGCTTGAGTGGCCGCAATATACTCAGATTATGCCGTTCTCAATGAAATGAAATCTTGCTTATTAATTAGCCAAGAAACACACAAGCCACCAAGATAGAATTCACCTCCAGACGTTGATTTCCTGTCATTCGCTAAACCGGCCCAATCTGCATCAGTATATCCTAATAATTATGACTGATATTTGTCACTATATATCAGGCGAAAATCCACTGTTCCCTTGATATACCAAATTATTATTTTTTACTACAAGCATGTGGCTTTCTTTGGGATTACTCTGATATCTTTATTCTTGGCATGTGGCAAAAACAATGTCCGGCCTTGTCACAGTTAAGTACAATATACTTCTAATGATTTGCCTATATTTTGTGATATTAACAGCCTTTCCATCCTCATATTTGGATATTTTCATCCGGGTAGCAACCAGAGTCTTCATCTCCTAGGAATTTTCCATTCCAAATCTCCTCAGAACCTCCTTGGAATATTTGGATTGAGAAATGAATGTTCTATTCCTTCCTTGTGTCACCTGTAGACCAAGTAAAAATTTTAGCTCTTCGATCATTGACATTTCGAACTCACTTTTCATGAATTTAGAAAATTTTCTACACTGAGCTTCATCTGATCCCCAAAATAATATTTCATCGACATAAACCAAGACCATAATCCTTTGATTACTATCGTTGTTGAAATAGAGATTTTAATCAAATCTCCCACGCTGGAAACCAAGCTTCTTCAAGTACTGATCAAGCCTTGAGTACCATGCTCTTGGTGCTTGTTTCAGCCCATACAATGCCTTCTTCAGTCTGCAAACCTTGTTCTCATCCTCATGAATGAGAAAACCATCTAGATGATCAATATACTCCTCTTCCTCTAGAAACCCATTAAAAAATGCAGATTCGACATCCATCTGGAAAACATTGAACTTCTATTGCACTGAAATGTCTAGAAACAATCTGATTTTCTCTAATCTTGCAACGGGTGAAAATGTCTCATCAACATCTATTCCCTCTATCTGGGAGTATCATTTTCACACTAGTCATGCTTTGTTCCTAATCACTATTCCATATTCATTCATCTTTTTGCGATTGACCCATTTAGTCCCGATGACATTCTTATCTATTGGCCTCAAAACAATCTCCCACGTCTGATTTTTCTCAATTTGATCAAGCTCTTCATTCATTACCTGAAGCCAATTTTCATCTTCATCTACATCAGTGAAGCACTTTGGCTCAACCTGAGATAGGAAAGATGTCTTCTGTAGTGATTTCATTCTCCTAGTCTAAACCGGAGCAGACTGATCACCAATGATATTCTTCCTGTCAATTTCAGCTCGACTCCTTGTCTTTTGTACAGATACGAAATTTACTTCCTCATTCTCATCGTCAGCATCTTCTTCTGAATAAACATCATCCACTTATGCTCCCCCTGCATTTCTTTCATCCTCATCACTTTCATTAGGAAATTGTTCACTGCGTTGTTAAATGATCTCCTCATTCTCCACTACAGTGACATCATTGCTCGCAACAACTTTTCCCAGCCTTTTGTTAAAACATTTGTATGCTTCTATTTTTCTCGAGTAGCCTAGGAATATCCTCTCATCTCTTTGTGACTCATATTTCCTATGTTTTTCCTTGTTGAGGATAAGGAACTTGCTTCCAAATATTCAAAAATTATTTCAGTGTTAGCTTATTTCCATACCACATCTCGTACGGAGTCTTTCCTTCCTTTGGACACAACATATCCCAGTTAAAAATATAGACTGATGTCAAAACTGCTTCCTTCCAAAATTTCTCTGGTAGATACTTTTCAATGAGCATCATTCTTTCCATGTTTTTGATGATTCTATTTCTCCTTTAATACACTCCATTATGTTGGGGTGTTCTAACTGAGGAAACTCGATGCCTTATCCCATGTTTCTCAAGATATCCTTCCACCTGACTATTTGTGAATTCTGTACCATTGTCAGTACGAAACTTCAAAATTTTCTATCCAAGCATCCTTTCACACTCCCTCCGGTACTGTTTTAAGTAGATGAACACATCTAACTTATGGGAAATAACAAATACCCATGCCATTCTGCTATAGTCATCATTGAAAATAACATAGTTTTGTTTTCCGTCAATTTCTCTTAGTGTGATAGGACCACAAACATCAGCATGCACCAATTCGAGCACGCTTGTTAACTTCTTTTCCTCTTCCTTATACTTTTTTCTAATGAACTTATCTTTTTGGCATGAATCACACATGTGACTAAAATCAAATGATAGCTTAGGGAGGTCTCTTGCTGCATCACACTTTACCAAATCTTCCAATGATGGTTGGAAAAGATGACCAAGTCGTTTAAGCCAGAGCTTGTTTTTTTCCTCTCTAGACAAAAAACACATATCTTCTTCTCCACTTACTAGGTAGAGATTTAACTTTCTTCTTTTTCCCCATAGATCTATTTCCCCATATCTTCCTTTTATGACACACATCTTCTTAGTAAACCTTATAGAATGTTTTGAGTCACATAGTTGACTGACACTGAGCAAATTGTGACTAAGGCCTTCTAATACTAAGACATCATCACGTCTCATCTCTTTTCCCCCAAACATGGCCTTTACTAAGACAATAATCTTCAGGCCTTCATCATTTCAAAACTTTACCACTCTTTCTTTGTCATATTTTATGCCTGTAACAAGATCCTTATTAACAGTCATGTGAGATGTGCAACCACTATCAAGGATCCACACACCAGAGCGATCTGATTATTTAAGGGCAATTTCTGCCACCACGACCTTCTCATCATTTTTCTTATTGGTCCATATTTCTTTACTTTACACTCGGCATGGATTGAGACTTCTGTTCTTTCTTTGATTATGATAGTCCAGATTCATCTTGCAAAGTTGAAAATATATTTTGCGTTTTCAACTCACCTGTTGGTTCATTGATCTGCTGTTTGTGAAAATTTTGGTTCTTCTTTGGCACATTCATTTGTATGGTCAATGTGTAGTACCTATCCATGTCCCCAAATCCTCTACACCAAAAATAGTGTCCTTTAAAATATGTTCTAGAGAACCATTCTCTATTTGGCTGCAACCTTTGTTCTTGTTCCCTTCAATATCTCTTGGCTATGGAACACACATACTGTGAATGTCCCATCTTTCCAAAACAATAACACCTGATATGAGGTGTATTCCTTTTCTTGAATTATGCACTATGAGTTTCCCCTTGGGATCTATGAATATTATTATTATACCTTGTGCCCAAATCAACCTTCAATATCGGAGTGGGTGCTTGCGGTCTGACCTCAATTTTCACTGGTTTTTTGTTTTTGGTCAAGCCCCCCATCTGTCTTAGCATCTGAACATAGTTGATGTTTCTTTTCTGCTGAACCACTATTCTCCATTTTTAGCTTCTCTGTTTTTTTAGTAATCTGCTTTCCTGATGACCCAGCTGGTGTCAAGAGTTTTTCTTGATCTTTAACCTTTTTATGCAAACTGACTACTTCTCCTTCAAGTTCTTCAATACGATTAATTTCATCTTTCCTTGTGTTATTCATGCTATCGATCTCCATTTTCTATTATTCAATTTTTATTTTATACTCACTATCTAATTCTGAGTCCTCTGGTGTTGATGCCTTGAGTTTCTCAATTTCTTCCATCAACTCAGACTTCTCTTCTTCCTGCTACTGCATATAGAGTTTGGCGTCACAAAAAACATTGTTGGCTTTCTTTGTTTTGGCTCTCCAAACATCTATCTCCTCAAGAGAAGCTTCTAACTTAGCTTGAATATCAACTCTTCCCTCAACTTCTTCTTCTTCTTCATCATCTTCAGTTTCATTCATATTCTGAGAACTACCAACAACTGCCACCATAACATTTTCTTCACAATCTCTATAGTTCTCTATATCTTCAACCTCATCAACCTCATACTCGTCTGAACTATCATGTTATTTTGAAATAAGGTTCTTCTTCTTAAAGATATTTCTCTTGAACTATTTCTTGCCTTTCCCATAGACTGGAATATTCTTCTTGGGAATTTGGATTTCATCGACATCATCATCCTCTTGGAACTTTTTGAGGCACCTTGCCGCAAGATGTCAAACCTTTCCACATCAAAAACAAGCAAGTGGAAGCTTCCCTTTAAACTTTCCTTTTCCTTTTTGAAGTTTTGAGAAGAGGAATGACATCACCTCATCTATCTATTCTTCTTCCTGAGAGTCTTCAATGGTGAACTTCTTCATGGCCTTGAATGCCACTTCTTTGGATTTCCCCTTTTCCACAACATCGTTATCATCATTTATCATTTCATATGCAACAAGGGTGTTGTGAAGGTTATCCAATGTCAACTCTTTCAGGTCTTTATCTTCCAAAACCGAAACTTTCGGATTAAACTGATGTGGAAGTTTCCTCATGATGTGCTTCACAATCTTTATGTCTTCAATAAATTCTCCAAGCCCTCGCACATCTTCCCCTACAACATTTACCCTGTCAAAGAATGTATCAAAAGACTCATTCAGGTTCATTCTCAGATCATTATACTTGTTCCAAAACACTTGTAGCTTTTCTTCACTGACCTTTCTATCTCCTTCATATATATTTAATAGCTTTTACCACATATCATGTGATGTTTTACATGACATCACATTCGTATAGATATTATTGGATATGGATCCTCCTAAATCATTGATTCCCTTGGTGTCAGCATCCAATTCTCTTCGCTCAGCTTCTGATAATGCACCACTGTTAATATCAGTAGTTATACCATGCATTGCTGTTGTAAACACATCCATTCCCAAATATCGAAAGTAGTGTTTCATCCGATTCTTCCATAGCTGAAAATTGTTCCCGTTGAAGATTGTAATCCCTTTATGATTGGTAACCTTCATTTCAGAGAGAATCACAGATATTAGCATTTCCATCTAATACCAACCGTTAGGTCCACTAGGCTAGATACCCTGAGGGGGGGGGGGAGGGGTGAATTAGGGTATGACAAATTAAAAAAACTTCTCATTTTTTATCTTGTTTTGCTGTTAGACAAAACCCTCTTCTCTATCCTTCCCGATGCAGAGTATGAATAAACCTTAAATCATGCACAAGACACATCGATTTTTACTTGGTTCACCCTCACTGGGCTACGTCCAAGGAGCATACACTGTTAGAGTGCCAATGTACTAATTCAAATATAAGCACTCTGCTATTTACAAGTTCGAAACAGACTCATTGTCCCCCCTGGTTTACAACCACTCACAATTTGAGAACTCACTGCTCTCTCAACTGAAGTGAGCTCACTGCTTCTTCAGAAGATCCACTCACAGTTTATATACCTTTAGGTCTCTTCATTACAACTAATAAATGAATCCTCCAAAGTATGTATATGCTCTATTGAAATACGGATTTCATTCACTGATGAACACCCCTTTTCCCCTGAACACTAGGCAATTACTTTGGAAAAAGATTCAAAAAGAACCCTACTTCGGGAGTCTCCCAATTTCGCAAAGCTCAAATAAGTCTTCGTGAAGATCCTGCCTTTTCGTGAAGAACTCTTGCGAAGCACTCTCGTAAAGCTCAAGCATTCGTAATGCTGAGGCCATCGCGGAGCTCAAGTCATCGCAGAGCGACTTCCCTCACGAAGCTCCCTGAGCCAACGCGGAGCACACGACTTTCACAGAGCTAGATTATCTACCTCGAATCTCTTCTTTCGCGAAGCACAATGCCTTCATGAACCACCTTTGCGAACCGAGAGCAAAATATTTTCTCTAAAACTCTCTCTAATTATCCTAAGGGGATCGAGGTCTATTTATAGGCGATTCCATCGACCCTCGAACCTTCCACGTGAAGTCAACACCACATCATCACAAATCACGAATCTCCGATGTTCCCACCCAAATTCTTTGAAAATCACGAAGCACCTTAGAAATATTATGATTGCGGAGATCATCGTAATCACAGAGCATTCCATCAATTACTTCACGCCTTCACCGCAAAGCTCCACTCACAATGCCCGTCGTCGCCGCAATGCTCTTCAACCTCTGCCGTTCGCGAAACTCGTCATAATCATGAAGCATCACCGTCAACATTTTTCTGGTCTTCACGAGATCCAATCCATGAATCGTATCTTTGAAAAACTCATGCCTTTTCCATATTAAAATTAGATCTTCAAAGAAATCTTGTTTTCACAATGCTCACCAAACTCCAAATTTTGGACCCCAAAAATTTGGCAAACACTGGAAAATGGTGCCACCTTGTATCTGTTATTTTATACCACCTCCAGATCATCCATTCCTTTTTCATGGTTCTTTTTCAACATGGACTGTCAACAACATCTCTTTAACTTTACAATTCACCATGGAAACCTTCTTTGTCAACAAACACAAGCAACCCAAAAATGATGCAAAGTTACCTTGAAGGATTTTTTCCCAATAGTAACTCACACCTTAACAAACTCGGTTAAGGAACGTCATCACACTTGTTATTTTAACATGCATTGGACATGATTTCCCCCTTAAAATCAAAACATATTCCACTTAAAAATTTATCCTAGCATTTAGAAAACCATTTAATGAATACTAATCATACACTTTGGTATGTTCAAGAAAATTTACAACATCCAAAGAATACTATGTTCTTTCTATAAGATTATTCACAACTTAATACTATTACTATATTTTTATAATCCATTGAAGATATCATTTGAATGTGTATAAATCATTCTTGTTTTAGGTAAATTCACTAAATTATGTTTGACATGCTTGTACCTCATAAACAAAAAGTTTCAAATGTGTAAATGACTATTTTAGAAACGTGGTGTCTTCTACTGTTTCTTGAATATCAGAAAAATTTCAATGGTGATAAAACAAAACTATAGTTTGAAATTCAAAATTCCATTCAATTTTACACATATGACAACATGGAATAAACCCTTATGATGCCGAATAATTGAAATTATAACATGAAATATTGTTAAAAAATATTACAATGTAAACTCAAGGATGTTGGTGAATGATCAAAGTTCAACATCAAACATAATTTTAACAAAAAACAAGATTAAACATCAAAAATAAATAAATCAGTATATAAATACCTTAGATTAAGAAAAATATGGATTAAAAAATATATAAAACTCTATTTTATCCTAAAAATAATTCCTACCAATATAAAAAATAACCAACATTTATCATATTTCAAAACCAATTCTACTTATTATATTCAAAATTTGAGAATAAGTAAAAAAAGAAAATCCCTTAAAGATGAAGATATAAAATCGTTACCAAAATCTATTCATGAAATAACTTCTTAGAAAATTATCACCCACTCTGGTTGCACACTATAGAGTTCTGATTAGGTGATGTTGCTGGAAATTATATTGGAAGAATAAAATCAATATTGGAAGCACTTTTTTTGTTTTGATCATCTAGGTTGTCCCCATTAAATTACTATAAGAGAATAGATTAAAAAATAAATTTTAGCATGGTATTGTAGAAAAATACAACCTTACTGGATGTTGGTTTGTACTGCTTTCAATAGAAATTATAAGGGTCATGCACTAATCATAGTGAGATAAAAAGGACAAAAGAGTAAAGCTTTTATGTTTAAATAGAAAATTAATATGTATATTATCAATGAAAGTTAAATTTTATTTTCATTGAATTAATAATAAAAAAATACATGAAAAAGTGACATCTTAATATATTAGAAACATAAAATTAAAATATATGTAGTTGATTAAATCTGTAAATAAGTAGTTTTTTAAATACCATCATATAAATATCCATTAAAAGTAAAAATAATATGAATGGAATTGATCTTTGAATCATAAAATATAATCATGGAATTTTTAAAAAAAAATTAAATTATGGATTCTAATGTATTTTCAAGAAGTAACAATATGAAAAAAAACCTGTTGAAACGATAAGAAAAAATTAGCCGCATGTAAACCACAATATTTGAATAATTTTAAAATCACTAAAAATGTGTGATAGTTTTCAACAATCATTCCATAAATATGTAATAGTGTACATGGATTTTTTCTTTTTCATATCATATTAATTTTTATGAAATCATTAAAATGAGCATGAAAATCACTTATTAAAGCATGAGGAAAAATTTTGACCAGTAAGAAAGTGATTATATATAAAGGTAAATCAATTAAATTTTCAAGTTTTTAAGATAAAAATTATATACAAAAACATTAATAGAAAAAATTTATTTAAAACACTTAAAAAAATGAAAAACAAGAAAAATCCCGTGATCAAAATCATTATCCTATGAATTCCACCATATAATTACACACTTACAACTTACAGAAAATAATTTGGTTTCCATTATTGATGTTACTTCAAAAATAGAAGATGAAAGATTAAGAAATATATTTAAATTAAATTAAAAAGAAAATAAAAACATAAATGAAATCGGTAAGCAGAAAGGTCCCAAAATTATTCATGGGAAACTTTGGAGTAAAAAAACACCTTCTTTAGTCCATTTCTACACATCCTTCTTAATGTAGTTCAATTATGTGGCCCTAAAATGTACCAAACATATTTCCATCCATTTTTACACCTATAAAATATAACCAAAGCATGTAAAACTTATTAATTTTAAAAAAAATTACACAACACCCATATAAAGCTTTAACACTTGCATAATTGTTCTAAAAAATTATCAATTAATATATCTAGAAAATATATGCATGTTATCAGTAAAATTTAACAGTTATTATTAACAGAAACATACATTAAAATTATCATAATCTCCATAGTAAACTGATTAGTTTCATAACCATTATTCTTGTAGTTTATTTATTATAGTTTAAGCTTAAGAAGATTGATTTATGTTCAACCATAGACCAAAAAATAAATATTATTAAGTAGTAGTTTGTCTTATAAAAGAAGAAATCCCCGGTGATTAGAGGGTGTTATCCTCTAAATTCATATACAAAACATTTCACCTTTCCTTTTTAAAAAAAATCTGATTTTTTAATAAATGATCATTTAAATTAATACGAATTTAGTATTAATCCCCAAACATTTAAATTTAATTAAAGTACAACTGATGTTTAACTATAGAACAATGTGAAGAAAATAAAATCTCTCAATCCAACTATGGTGATTTTTGGATATTCCCTATGTCTGGGGGGGGGTGGGTTATGATATGATTGGCCATTTATTCTCAAAGATATGATAATTATACTTGTGAAAAAAATTAATATATTTTTAAATAGTTAAGACACTACTACAAAAAATGAATTTATCACTAACCATTTATAAAGCTCGATCACATCAATAACCAAGAAAAGAATCCAAGGTGGTATAAAATTTTATGTTTTCATTACTACTCTTTTTATATTGAAAAAAAGTTTAACATGCAAGAATCTCTCTTTTCTATAAAACCCTAATAAAATCAACATGAAATAGAGCTTTAATAGCATACAAGTATGTATTTTACAGTTTACAAGAATATAATACATTACTATTCACACCGACTTAAAATAAAAATTCATATAATAAACATGTCATAATAAATCATGAATTTAAACTTAACAGTAAATATTTCCTACAAATAAGAAATATGATTTAAAAAAACAAATTTATATAAATTGACATCAACTAGTATATAATTTTATAGATTGATCAGATGATAACATCATGACGAAACAAAAATCAAACACATAGAAGGGGGTTTTCAACAAGGATTAATGTGTAAGGGAAATACTAGAAACCATGGGTAAAAAATAATTCAATTTCATTAGTGAATAACATGTGTAAAAAAAGTTATTTTTGTTAGTCAAACCTCTGTTAACATAAAAAATAAAAATAATTTTGATACAAATGAAGAGAAATGTAAATATGTTTTTACAATATTAATAAATTTAAAGTGAATTGTAAATTTAAAGAGTGTAGTATAATTAATATATATTATAATGTTGTGATAAAAATAAAAAAATTAAATACATTGAATAATGGTCCTTATCATTTGGAGAAAAAACATAGTAAAACCTTTTCACAGAGGTATGATTTTTTTCTTTCATTTTTTTATTTAAGGAATATAAGAAATAAATCAACTAATGAAGACTAAAAAAGTGGTATATTGATGAAAAAAATATAAAGATAACATTTTTTAAATAGATAGAACCAAACTGTGTCTTTGGTGAAAATGATCACCACCCTTCATCACTTGGTAGAGAACTACACATTAATACAATCAATTAGTTAACAATAATTAATCGTGGGAGAATTATCACTCAAAACTATCAAGTCAATTATATAATATTAAAATCATAATGAATCAATGTTTACTGATTTAAAAATAAATAAATAAAAATTGAACTCAAACATCTAAGTCACCATCGAATCAATTTATTCTTGCTAATTTACCTCAACAACACACCCGAATTTGATATCCCTAAGTTCAAGATTACACCTAAAACAAATTTCACTGAAATAAAAATAAATTTTATAAAAATGGAAAAGAAAAAATGTAATAAAAATTAGATAAATATTCATGTTTTGATTAAATAATGGAAACTACCAAGATCATATTTATTGATCGTATACCCATTCATTAAGACATTAAACCACTCCATAAATAGTTGACAAAAACTATATTTTAAGTATTATGTTTCCATGAACCTTTTATTTTCACTAAAAGGCCGATATTAAAATATTATTTTATAATGAAAAAATATAATTAAAAACATTCTCTACATAAATAATGACGAATTAAAAAACATACCACTAAGAAACTCTAATTAATTTCATTTATTTATAGATACAAAATCTTGAAGTGGAATTTGAGTACAACATAATAAATAAAATTCATTATTTTGTATGATTTTATCTATATCTAATAAATTATATATTTTATTTTGGATTATATTTTATTATTACATTTGAAAAAAGTGTCTAAAGAATTCGTATGGGAATGTATTTTAGAAATATAATAGTAGTGATTTATAGAAAAATTCACTATAAGTGAAATCAAATTATTATAGAATATAAATTTCATTTTAAAAATTAATAATAAACATAAGGAGGAATATTATTAAAATTGAACAGTAAAAATAAATTCAGATTCAATGTATATGAGATGCATATTTTAGAGGGATAGAGAATATAAAATATACACTTTAAGAAATTAAAAGTATGTATTATAAATATAAAAAATTAGTATACTTAATCTTTGAAATGAAATAGTTATGGGATGGAAAAAAACCTATAGACAAAGGTAAACATAATATTTCTTATAGATTAGGTTCTTGATATTGAAAATATTGTTTTCATTTAACAAATATAAAGGCCTTTTTTGGGAACTGAAAAATTATTCAAACCACTAAAATTCAGTGTGTTTAATATAAAGAATGTTATGAGTGATTGGATTTTTTAATAAGGGTTTCATAAAATCGTATGGGGAGCATACTTGTTATGAAGGAGTAAACCTAATAATGTCTGTTGGGATTAGAGTAAGAGTCAATGTTACATAATCTGTATATTAGAGAGAAAAAATATAGAGGACATGGTACCATGGTGGGAAATCATGAAAGGTATACGGAGGCAAGGTTTTAGGCATGTTGAAATATGATGGAAGATCTGTCAGAGTAGTTTGAGTGCATATGAGTTATTCCGTATATTTAAGATTGAATTTGATAAGGATAACCAATGTGGAATGAGATGTAGGAGGTGGGGAGGCGACATTGATAGGGGGTGTGACGGATGCATTAGAGGCACATCAGAGTAAAAGGATCACTAGAGGTAGATATGAGGCTACTAGGGCTAGATCAGGAATAATGGAACCACATGAGTAGGATAAGGGGACCACATGAATAGGGGATTAAGGATATTGATTTTTTTTTCTAGGGTATTTCTATGATTTTAAGAAAAAAATGGAAAAAGATAACAAATTTACATAGTTTTGAGAAATCATGGCAATAGATGTGTGAAAATAGGGTATTTTCTAGTTGTGTGATAAAAATAAAGTATAATATCTCAATTTTATTCTAGTAACATTCTCATAACTTATAAAGTTATATAAACCTTTTATTTGATACTAACTATAAGGATCTAACCTAAATCATTACATAATCGCAGGTCTTTAGGCTAGAATTCACTTTTTTTCATTTCAAAAGATCTTTTAAGTTTAGTGTTTTAGATAATTATGTCAAACATGCACAAAAAAACGATATATTATAAAGTGTAAACTATAATAAATATCTATTTTTCCCATAATATATTTTTTTTAAAATGAAACAAATTTTCTTTTCATGAAAAATATTTTTTATTTTTAAATTGATTTTTTTCTTCTAAGTCATATTTAAACCCTATAAAAAACATTTGAGAGTGTGGGATGAGTATAAAATGATCCATAAGGTACAATAAAGTAAGAAATGCATTTTTATAGTGAAAAAATTCCAAACCAATAAATATTTTACATTTAACACAAAATTCATTGAGTGTATGAAATAAGTCATAAATATATGAAAAACACACACTTTTTTCTTGAATAAAACCTGTAATACTCATTTTAAGAAAATGGAAACCTTTTTAGGGTACTTAGACCATTATATTCATATCCTATATAAGAAATAACTAGAGACCAGTTAAATAAATTGGATAAAACTCCCGATTTAACTCTCTACATATTTCCTAAGAAGACCAGAAATATTACCCAATGAATTAGAAAGCAATATCCGGAACACCTATCATATAAGCTATATTTAGGACACCCATTTTATAAGATATATCAGGATCACCCATAGTATTAGTTTTAGTAGGACACCCATAATAATCTATAACTATCATGTACCATATCCAATATAAAACATTTTATACTTATGCATTTTCATCATAAAACCCATGAGAAACTCTTTTCAACCCATATGATTTTTTTATTTCAGAAATCGAAATATCCTTACCTTTTAAAACCACATTTTAAAAACTAAAATTACCATAATAAAGTGTATAATGTTTTTTATTTGAATAAATAATGGAAGTGTGTAATGGAAGCTAATCATCATATAATGGTTGCAGTAGTAGGAAAAGCTCTTGATTCTATATATATTAAAATAAAACATTTAATTTTCCTTTTGTTAAAATTTCCTAATGTATGATATAAAATATGTAAAAATATTAATTTTGAAAACATTGGTAATAAATTCAAAATAGAAATAAAATTCTCTTTATAATTTATTTTTTTCTATATAAATATAACCATAGAATAATATTAAGTATTTGAACATAGAAGAAAAATATATAGAAATTAAATCTTCTAAACATTTAAAATGTGTTTTTTAGTTCAAGTGTTTGTTACCTCGAGTCTAACTCATAACATACATTCTTTATTGTAATCTTTTTCTAATAACCTATTTTGGTTTATACCTAAATCCTTATTAGGTTTATACCTAAAGCTTTATTAGGTTTGTTTTAGTATAAAATTAGGGACTCTTGGATGTGGAGAGAGATGTTAGGAAGGGATTTTTGTAGAAATTGGTATAACCAAAGGGTTATGAAATTATGGAGAGGAGAGGATAAGGGGTGTCATTTTATAAGTGCAAGAGAGGATATACTTGAAATGTTTAAAAAGATTAAAATATTTTAATGTATTAATTAAGGAAAATGGAACCAGAATAGACCATTTTAAAATCATAGATGATATAGGGTCACAATATGGCCATACAATATAATTTAGACATGTTTTTATGTCTTTCTAATGCTACTCTCTTTAGTGTAACCCTCGATAAACTTGTTTTAATCTTAATCATGGAAACAAATTTTTATTATTTTTACTGTTTATGATAAAAAATTTAATTTTCCTTATTAAATAGTAATACTTATTCCTATTCCAAATATTGAATCAATTTTATTAAAATATATTTACTAAATATTTATAATTTAATTTTAAATTAAACTGGTAAAATGCAATGAAAAATATTTTTATTGAAAAATGCCCATTTATGTATAAAAATGTGTTATATCAAATTCATGTATAATGTTGACTCCAATGACCTTAATTTTTTAATAATAATATAAATGAGATTATATTACTTAGAAAACATTTTTTAAAAATATAACTTTGTAAATTCTTGAAAAAAATTAATTTTTTAATAAAAATCACCATTTTTTTGGATTTACTGAAAAATAAAAATTTGCAAAACAAATTCTCAAAAATTCACTATAAGATAATTTTGGCCTGATTAATTCCAAAAGTTAAAGCATTTTTTATATTAAATTTATATTATTTGGAAATAAGACTTTTAAATAAAACTATACAATGTATGAAAACTCATTTTGGTTAGAAAAAAAAATATTTTTTCCTTTTGAATGGAAAATTAAATAATATCATAATAATTAATATAACTATATAAAATATAATTAATTATTATTAATCATAAATGAAAATTAATTAACTTGAAATTATATGTTGTTTTATAGATCATGTCTTAAGTGGGTGGATAGTGTCATGTGTTGTGTTTTATTGGGAATGTTGGTATTGTGGTCACAATGAGTAAGTATGTTGGGAACTTGGTTCATTTTGTATGACCTACCCCGAGTGAGATGATGTTTTTTTAGAACATTATATGGGGCTTATTGTGTGATTGTGACTTGAGGGATAAGTTAGTTGTCATGTTCATGGATATTTCTATGACTTTATATGATTCTTCAATAGGTATAAATTGTGATAGGTGAACTCAAGTGTCGTGGTGGTCTAGATAGAACATGAAGACCACACATAAATTATTTTGAGTTGTATATTTATTTTCCATGAATACAAACATAATAAATTGTTGTATATCATATTAACCTCATTTACGGTTCCCTTTTATGATTATTTATCACACCATGGGCGGTCAACCTGGTGCATGTGAAATACTTCATCTTTCACTTTCATGTGACATGTCATACATGAGATCCGATCAAAGTAGCTGGATAGAGATTTGGGAGACTGTTCTTAGGAGGGACCAAATATTTTATAATAGAGTCTATATTTGTATATCTTCTATTTATTTTATATGTTATCTTCCTTAAATAATATCAATGTCATGTATGTGTGTATGATGATCATTTTTATCTCTATTTTATATCATATTGATATTTCATTTTATTGATTGTAGGTTATCCACTATAAATACATGAACTTATTGTGATGTTTATATTGATTGATTGATTTATATGTTATTTTATATGATCTTATTAATAATATTTTCTCACAAACCATAATTTATTTACTATATCCACTAGAATAAAGCCTTTAACATATAAGGAGGTGCACCTGAGTTTACATTGAATTCCAACTCAGGTTAATGGTTGGCTTCCTTGTTCAAGGATTTATAATATTTTTTTAACATAATAATTTTATTGATGATAAAAAATCAACAATTTAGTCAATAGAATCATGTACACTTAATGGGAATGAATGATATAGGATGGTTATATTTTAAATTCAATAAAATTTTCATGTGTTATATTCCCTTTCAATCGAATACATATAAAAAATGATCCATCAAATTGGGTACATTTTTACTAAAGGTGAGAGACACTAGATTATCATGAGAAAAGAATGGTAGAAATGGATGATCTTAAGAGTTTGGTAGAAATATCCCACTTTGAGATCTGGATCACACATAGCTAAGAAAAACAAAGAGTTAATATAATTTTATAATTGATATAGGATAATCCATATAATGGATTTGTTCAAGGAGTTTCTCACAAAAATATACCAGATGAAATTATAATATAATTAACATGACAGTCTACCTAAATAATTATATTTTAATTGAATCCCTAAAGTAAATTTAAATACTAGTAAAATATTTATCTTGGATACTAATATATATTTGATGTAACTAAAAGTAGTCATTTTTATAGTGGGAGAACCTTTAATAAAATTCCTAAATAAATGACTATAAAAAATTATATTCATTTGAATAAAAATGTTATGGTTTAGATTAAAGAACACCATCATAATTAAATAGTGATTTCAGATCAATAATATCAAAGGAGAAGCTTAATGGAATAAACTTCATAAACTATTATATGAAATTTAGAATTATTTTTAAGTAATAAGAAAAAATTTAGGTATTAGACTAACCCCTTACCGAGTAATAAATTCAGGATGTTTTTTACTAACTGAATCTACATTCTTACAATGATTATAAGATATAATCACTATATGGTTTTAAAGTTATCATTTAAACATAAAATAACTGAAGGATTTTTAATCTCCATGCATTTACTCAATATTATTTAGTACATCAGTGACTTGGTGTGATAGGTTTCTCCTTTAATGCATTATTTAATTATTGACATCATTCCCTATTTATTGTTTGAAAGGTTCTAAGAATTAAATATAAAATATAATTATTTAAATAATAGATTAAATTATCTATTTAAATTTTTTAGGATAGATAATTTGAATAAGGTACATTGGAGATATTATTTGTGTTAACATCACAGAAGGGTAAAAGTTTATTAGAATAATAAGATTAGGGGATCAAATAGTTAGAGGGGTAGCCTTTTATTTATAGGCTCATCCACTTAAAAAGATCCACCAACTCCATCATGATTTCTAGATCATTCAAAAAACACATTCGCGGTGATCCTCCTGTCACAAATCTCCAATGAAATTCACTGTTCACAATGCTCTTCATAGTCGCGGAGCATTCTACCAAAACATCACGCAACTACGATGATCCTCTTCTCTTAATCATGTAGAAACATAAACTATGTTCACAATGATCATTATATTCATGAACATAATACCAGGATTAAAAAGATCCATGACTTTACCATATTTATGAAATTCATATTCCAAAAAAAACCTTTTCTGATGATTATCTTAATCACGAAGCACACCGTTCGAAATCATAAATCATTTTGGAAACACAACTCATGTATCCCTTCTTCGCAAAAATCATGCCTTTTCTATTTTTGAATATAGATTTCAAAAAAGTAAACTTTTTCAATGATATCTATCCTCCAAATTTTGGACCTTAGAAATTTTCAAACACTTGGAAATGATGCCAACTTCAATTCTGTTCACATCTAAAAATGTAAGATCCCTTTCCTTGTAATCTCCCTTATCTTACATGAGAGGATTTAAAACAAACACAAACCATACTCTATTTACAAAGAATAATATCCCTGGTTTCAAAAGACTACCACTTTGGTTTGTTTGGAAATATGTAGATAAATTCAATTAAGTGCTGACCACTATCAAAACCTGATATGAAAGAAACAACTCAGTCGTCACACTAAGTCTACCTAAGCAATGCTCTATCTAGAAAACTATAGAAGAAGCTTGTATTGGGTTCTTGTGTTTTGGAATTTTTAAATATGTCCAATATATTCTCTTAACATTTCATAGAAGCATTACATTGCATGAAATATTTCTTTATAACACAGAAATTTCATTTTCACCCTTTTTAACTCATTGAATTTCTCAATTCTCCATTCTCTATGCACCTCCAAGTAGGAAACCAGAAAAAAATTTCATCCTAATACTTTTTTACATTTTATCTATCCATTCTCCCCCATTGAAAAATAAAACTAAAGGAAATTAATTGTACAATTTAGAGCTCAAAACATACATCTTTAATATCACCCTGTAAATTTTTATCACCATTTGATACATGGAACATGAGATATAGTTAAAACACCAAACCAAATGTTTGACTTTAAGAAAATTCATTTTCCTGAACCGATCAATTTGGTTGGGCCTAATTATGAACAAACTAGGATTCTATGTCTTCATAAGATTTGTATCCCCCTAAATTTTAGACCATTAAATTTTTTTTTTAGAACATTTGGATGAACATATTTTTTGGAATGTGAAAAAAAGTGGAGACATGTTAATGGGATTCCATGAAACATGGGTCATTTTTCTACAAATTCATTATGTATCCTCCAAATCACCTCTTCCTATAACTAAATAGTCTAAACATGAAAAATTTCCCATTTTAAAAATGATAAAAATAATCTAATTGAGCGAAAAATGATGTTCAATTCAATATAAAACGTGTAATTAAAATTAAAAATTATTTTATCACAGTGGTATAAAGGTGAAATAAAATATTGAATTGTGGTGAGATCTGGAAACAACTAACATATTTTCAAGAACATTACCATATGATAACTCAAATTAGTTTTCAAAATTTGGAATATAACAAACCACCATACTGGGTTCCTCTCACATCCTCCATTCAATAATTAACTCAAAACATAGTTCCACTAGAACTCATAGACTATATTAAGTGCCTTACTACTTGATTGAAATTTGTTATGGGGAGAATCAAACTATTGGAGTTAGAGATGAAGCCACATACTCTGTGGGAGAACTTATATCATTCCAAAAAAACATTATAAATCCCATATTCATGTTGGATCTGAATCTACGGATTACACACAAGAGGGGGGGTGAATTGTGTCTTTTCAAAATTAGTACAATCTCTTAAATTTAGACAAATTCTGTCCACTATGCTTTAGCACGATTAAATATGCAGCGGAAAAAGTAAAATCATGAACACACGGATGTATAGTGGTTCGGGGAACAGAAGGCCCCTAGTCCACTCCACCAACGCTCAAATCCACGAGCTTGGAGATTTTCACTATCTGGTCCTCGTTTCCACAGACCTGTTCACAACTGAGTACAGGCAGTTGACACCTTTACAAGTTTCAGGCAAACACAGCCTTCCTGGTTCAAACACGAACCCACACAGCTTAGGACGAGAAGCTGATCACTCAAAAATAAAAAGGGTTTCGATAAAGAAAACACTTCTCCAGTTGTTCTTCACAATTGCAACAGAATGCAATTGACAGTAGATAGATCGTCGTCTTCAGAAAATAAAGATCTGTAATCAAAACAGTTCTGAGTCGATCCAGTTGTAATAGATATTACAAGAAACTTCACAACTTCAGCAGCAGTAGATTCACAACAAATAGTCGATGTAGAACACGTGAATCTGCTATTAAGATCATCCTTCGGTAATAAAGGTTTTACACTTCTTCTCGATCACCAGAAAAGAACGCCTTCACACAGTCTCTGTTTCTTGCTCGTTAAAAGATTAATCTCTATATTTCATACACTTTCCTGTGTATATATATATATATCCGAAGTTTCCAAGATAGAACATATATATTCAAATCTGAGAAAATCTTCCGCATAAATAGATCCATGAAAATCTCCTTTAGATTCACGATATAAAAAAGAAATAACAGATCCGTTGTAACTCCCCTGAAGAATCGGCATAAAAAGCTCCGTTTAAATCAATCATTAATCCGTTGTAAATCGTCTTTAATTCAGTCAAAGTCGTACTTAAGAATCGGCTCGAAATCCGCTTAATAATCCGCCTGTTTGACCAATGCAAAAGGAAATATCGTCTGTCAAAAATATCCCGACGCCAAACGTAGGGTTGATGACGTAGCTCCAAAAGTAGGGTTCACAAACGTAAGGTTCACAAACGTAAGGTTCAGAACGTAAGGTTCAGAACGTAAGGTTCAGAACATAAGGTTCAGAACAAAAGCTCAAACGTAAGGTTGAACATACATACTTTCTCTTCAGCATTAAAATGTAGGGTTGATCATCCATACATTGTCTTGCTTCAACTCTCCAAAGAACGTACGGTTGATTATAAAAGTAAGGTTGACGATCCATACTTTTGAGAAACAAACTCAACACTGAAAACTAACGTACGGTTTCTCTTCCATACTTGTCCAATAACAAAAACGTAAGGTTCCTTCCAAACGTAATTTTCTTCTTCCATACTTTTCAACAACGTAAGGTTCATTAACCATACGTTTCAAAATAACGTAAGGTTCCTTAACCATACGTTTCTTTTAACATAAAAAGTAAACTTTTCATCCATATGTTACGTTCATCAACGTAGGGTATGAACAGTGATTCCAGTACGCGCTAAAACTGATCTCACGCTACAGTGATTCCAGAACGCGCTAAAATTGATCTCGCGCTACAGTGATTCCAGAACGCGCTAAAATTGATCTCGGAATAAATGAAGTATGAAATCTCGTTATATGAAATAAATAAATAAAATAAATTCCTGCAAAATACTCAACAAAATAATTAGTAAATAATTAAAGGTATTTGTGAGCATCAAAATCATCATAAAGAGACAGAGTATTATTTAAAATAATCTCCCCCTTTAAAAAACATTATTTTGAATTGTTTGAAAACAATACATTGCTCAACAATCTCCCCCTTTTTGATGATCACAAAACCCATAAAATAATAGAACTAATTTAATTTCAATCTTTATTGAAAAATTAGTTTTATAAAATTTTAGAATTTTGAAAGGATTAAAACAATATTTAACTATAATAAAATTTCTCCCCCATAAAAATAAATTTTCAGCTAAAAATAGATAAAAGATAAATGTCGTATATATCCAAATTCTACCATATATCCAAATTTCTTCATAGGAAACAAATGAATTTAAATGTTGTGTTTATCCAAATTCTCCCCCTTTTTGTGATATCAAAAAGAATGAAAAATTACGGATTTGAACACATTCAATATTGCACTAAACTATAAGTAAATGCTATAATTAACTGTGTATGAATAAGTGAATTTGTTATACTGGCTAACTCAATCATAAATCAATAAACAACAAAACAAAAAAGAAGTAAGAAAAGAATGTTCATTCACAAGCTGTTATATATAAACGATTGTGATATACAGAGGAATCAAGGTTCATAGATAAGACAGGGAAAAAGGTGTCTATCTCCTTTGAATCGCGGTCTTTATCTCTGTAAACTGTTCTCTGAGCCTCTTCATCATCCCATCTCCTAACTTGATGATAATATCTCTGTTCTCTTGAGTCATATGAATATCTTCAATCAAATTAACTCTGAAAAACTCATGCATTATTTCTTATTTTTCAACAAAAAGAGCCAGTTTTTCTAATAACTGATTCAAAAGAATCCTAATCGGTTGCTCTCCAGATGTCAACTGATCCACTAAAAATCTCTGATTATCTAGCAAAACTGAAAAAGGGGCACTATTACACTGAAGATCGTGTAATCTGTCACTCATATTTCTCATTGCTGCAGTAATTGCTTGAAATCTCCGAATCAAATCAGGTGAAGAGCCTGATCCACTCACAGCACTGTTTGCAACAGACTCAAATTTATTCTCCATGTAAATCTTCAACTCAGACAAATCATCTTTCTTTACTATCTCTGATTTTAACTGATCAACAGCATGCAACATATCAGTCTTAAACAAATCTACTTCCTGTCTTGAAACAGTACATTCTTTCAGCTTCTGAAACTTCAACTGCTCTAAGTTCAGAGAATTTCTGAGACTAACATTCTCAGATTCTAACTGAGAGATACGCTTGTACAACTCAACAAGTTCTTCTTTTCTCGAATCAGGGGCACCCTGTGCTCGATTCTCATGTCCAGAATTAGGTTGATGAAGCAGGGAAAGTGGTAAGGAATCTGCATCTGACTGTTCTTTGTCCTTTTCCTGACAAGGTTGATCCACTGAACTATCTTTTGAAGCCTGAAACTCTTCCACTGAAAAATCTTCCTGAAGTACCTCTGTATTAGCTTCAGAAGTATGTTCATTACAAACAGTAGTCTCTATGACTTCTACTGATTGGTCAAGAACAATATTTTCATGTAAATCTTGAGGTCGGGACACTTCTTCACCAGGCACTGCCTCCATAAGTTGTTCTTGTTGAATTACTTTTTCAACAGCCACAGCAGCAGATTGAGGTTCTTTTTGAGTTTCTGTTTGAGCTGCTGGTTCCTCTATCGGTGCAGTCTGCTCCACAACAGCTTCTCTCACAAATGAATAAGAAAATAACGGTTCAGAGGATTTCAAGGCAGGAGAGATAATTTCTTCATCAATTGACCTCTTCCTTCTAGATTGAAGTCCTTCTTGACTTCTCTATTCCTCAACTTCCTCCATCTCAAAACGAATTCTCCTTGCCACTGTACTAACTCTTGATTCTGCTTGTCCCTCCTTGGACTTAGCCGGTTGAGCCTGAGCACTCTCCGAGTTTTCCTCAGCTCCAACAGGTAAGAGTTTTCCTTTAATTGTGCTCCAGAAGTATCCTACTTTCCTCAAAGTTCTAGCATTAAAAACATTACTGTGGTGACATTTCACCCCAGCATCTACCAATCTGATCATTCCTCTTTTAAACAAAAACAAAGAAATGAACCTTCCATAAGGGAAAAAGGTCATTCTTGCTTCACTCTGACAGCAGTAACTCAGATATCTTATCATAAACCGAGGAAAATTAAACTTAATATCACACATCAGAAGATACATTATGTACATGTCCGGGTATAGGATTTTCTCCATCTCAGCCATTCTTGGTGCTAAACCAGTCTGAACAAATTTTACCAAAATTTTCTGATCGGGCTCCAAATACTTAATAAACATCTTCTTTATCACTCTGGTTCCAAACAGAAAAGACATAATGTCTTCAGACTTATGTACAAAATCTCCAATATTCCGTAAATCGAAATGAAAAACTCCTTCATGAGGGAAGTTAAGAATTTGACTTATCTCTACAGACGATATTGAAAAGTCCTTATCCTCTATTTGAGCCAATAAACTATCCTCTGTATCTCCAAGACTAAACTGAACAGTTCTAAAGAAATGTCTCATTTCTGCCTCATATAGAAACTCATAATTTTCACTATTAAAAGTTTGCTCAAGACTTTGAAACGACAACGCTTGCTTCAACAGTAAATTAGTTTCAAACAGCCACTCTAAATCTATGACTTTACCCTGCAGTATTTTCCGACTAACTACCTTAGGTTTCTTTGCAGCACTGCTCTCGGCTTCATCTGGACGCTTAGTCTTTTCCATTCCAACAACGATTTCTGAAGGTTCGTAAGTTTAGGGTTTGAAGATTCAGAAAAGGGTTTTGGAGCAGATGTTCGGTTTTAGGTTTTCGAAAGGGTTTCCGAAAAAGGTGAAGCAGTTTAGAAGGTGAAACGGTTCTGACAGCCTTGATTCCCGTGTAATCACTAATCATTACTTTTATTTAAAACAAAATAAAATTACTTATAGCGGGAAACAGAAATTAAGCAGAATTTGAAAACAGAATAAGATTAAAAAAAAACTATTTAAAATTAAATAAACCTAACTCCCCCTTAATAAATTCAAACCTTGCCGTGGGAAGTGGTTTAGTAAAAATATCTGCTAATTGATTTTCTGTATTTACAAATTCTAAAAATATATCATTTTTAAACACATGATCTCTTAAAAAGTGATGTCTTATATCAATGTGCTTAGTTCTAGAATGACTAATAGGATTTTTTGAAATATTAATTGCACTAGTATTATCACATAAAATAGGTGTATTATTGAAATTTAATCCAAAGTCCATAAGAGTGTTTTTCATCCACAACACCTGTGCACAGCAACTACCTGCAGACACATATTCTGCCTCGGCTGTTGACAGGGCAACTGAGTGTTGTTTCTTACTAGACCATGATACTAAAGACTTCCCTAAAAAGTGGCATGTTCCGGAAGTACTCTTCCTATCTAATCTACAGCTTCCAAAGTCAGCATCTGAATATGAAATTAAATTAAAATCAGAGGTTTTTGGATAAAGCAGAGATTGATAAATAGTACCTTTTAAATATCTAAAAATTCTTTTAACAGTAGTTAAATGGGATTCTTTGGGATTTGATTGAAATCGAGCACAAAGACATACTGAATACATTATATCTGGTCTACTAGCAGTAAGATATAACAAACTACCAATCATACCTCTATATAACTTGTTGTCCACTGATTTTCCAGTTTCATCCAAATCAAGTTTTATATTAGTACACATAGGAGTTGTAAATGGCTTGCTGTTTTCAAGTCCAAATTTCTTAAGTAAATCAGTAATGTATTTGCATTTATTTAAAACATTTCCAAAATCTTTTTGAAATATTTGAAGACCCAAAAAGAAATTTAATTCTCCCATCATACTCATTTCAAATTCTTTTTTCATTAATTCTGAAAATTCATGACAAAGAATTTTATTGGTTGATCCAAAAATTACATCATCAACATAAATTTGAACCAACAAAACATTATTTTTCACAGTTTTCTTAAAGAGTGTTGGATCTGCCAGTCCAACAGTAAAATCATTTTTCAAAAAAAAGAACTTACTCTTTCATACCAAGCTCTAGGTGCTTGTTTAAGGCCATAAAGAGCTTTAGTAAGTTTGAAAACAGAATCTGGTTTTTGAGAATTTTCAAAACCAGGAGGTTGCTCAACATAATCTTCCTCCATTAAATAACCATTTAAAAAGGTAGATTTAACATCCATCTGAAATAATTTAAAATTCATATAAGATGCATAGGCTAAAAGGATTCTAATGGCTTCTAACCTGGCTACAGGTGCAAAGGTCTCATAATAATCTATTCCTTCTTCTTGATTATATCCTTTAGCTACAAATCTTGCTTTATTTCTAGTTATTATCCCTTGATCATCCTGTTTATTCCTAAAGACCCATTTAGTTCCTATTACTGGATAATCATGTGGTCTTTCAACTAACTCCCAAACCTTATTTCTCTTGAACTGGTTCAATTCATTCTGCATTTCTATTACCCAGCTCTCATCATCTAAGGCTTCTTCTATGGTCTTAGGTTCTTGTTGGGATAAGAAAGCAGAGAATTCAACTATGTTTCCAAGATTTCTTCTAGTTTGAATACCAGTCTCTAAGTCACCTATCACAGATTCTAAAGGGTGATTCTTTAAGGTTCTAGACTGTCTAGGCATTACATTCAAAGGTTCTTCAGTGTCATGTTATTCTGAACTGGACTGAATTTCTTTTATATCATTTTCAAAATCATTCTTTAAATTCTCAAGTCTCATGTTTTCATTAGAATCAGGTTCATCTATTTGTTCTATCCTTTTCTCAAAAGGATCAGATTCATCAAATTTCACATGAACTGATTCTTCAACAATCCTTGACTTTTTATTATAGACTCTATAAGCTTTGGAGGTTGCAGAATATCCTAAGAAAATACCTTTATCAGATTTTGGATCAAATTTACCAAGAGTATCTTTGGTATTCAAGATGTAAACCTTGCATCCAAAAACTTTAAAGTAATTTACTTTAGGTTTTCTATTATTCCATAGTTCATAGGGTGTCTTTTTCAAAATAGGTCTTATTAAGATTCTATTCATTATATAACAAGCTGTATTAACAGCTTCTGCCCAGAAATATATAGGTAGGCTATATTCATTTAACATAGTTCTAGCCATTTCTTGAATAGTTCTATTTCTTCTTTCTACAATCCCATTCTGTTGAGGTGTTCTTGGAGCAGAGAAGGTGTGTTTAATACCCATGTTTGAGCAAAAGGAATTAAATTCATGGTTCTCAAATTCTCCACCATGATCACTTCTCAATGAGATTATATTAAAACCTTTTTCATTTTGAATAGATTTACAAAAACCTTCAAATAAACTAAAATCTTCACTTTTAAATTTCAAAAAGAAAATCCAAGTAAATCTAGAATAATCATCAACTAATACATAAACATATAATTTACCAGCTAAACTTTCTACTCTTGAAGGTCCAAACAAATCCATATGGATAAGTTCTAGAGGTTTAGTTGTAGCAACTTTATTAACAGATTTGAATGATGATTTGTGTTGCTTGCCAAGCTGACATGCATCACAGAATCTGTCATTTTCAAATTTGAGACTAGGCAAATCAGAAACTAGATGTTTCTTAGATAATTTATGTAAAGCATATATATTGCAATGACCAAGTCTTCTATGCCAGATCCAGGATTCACTTATATTAGCAGTTAAGCAGTTTACTTGTTGTTTACACAAGGAATACAAATCCAAAGTATAAACATTATCAGTTCTGGGTGCTCTAAAATTAAACAGTTTATCTTTAGAAACAGTACAACTATTGTTAGTAAAATCAACAATGTATCCATCATCACAGAGTTGAGAGATACTTATCAGATTGTGTTTTAACCCTTGTACATAAAGTACTTTGTTGATTGAGACTGTCTCTGGATCTCCAACTGTTCCAATACCAATAATCTTTCCTTTGGCATTGTCATCAAAGGTGACAAGTCCTCCTTCCTTTCGAGTAAGAGAAGAGAAATTAGCTGAAGTTCCACTCATGTGTCTTGAGCAGCCACTGTCCATATACCATATTTCTTTCTTTCTTTGGTGACCTGCTACCTGCAAAGACATTCAAACAAATTGCTTTGGTACCCATATTTTGTTGGGTCCAGGAGTGTTAGCAAGCAGTGATCTGGGTATCCAGATTTTCTTTGTTTTCTTAAAATTGATTGAATCATATAGATCATTGGAAATATAAGCTTTCTTAATTCCACATATTTGAGGTTGTCTTAGAAAACAGTTTTTAGCTATATGACCTTTTGTTCCACAGAAGTTACAAATAACCTGTTTAGTGCTAGGAACAAAATAATTTTTGTATAACTTAGGTTTTTCTCCTTTACTTCCAATTCCAAACCTTTCCTTTTTAATTACAGTTTTTCCAAGTATCTCATTTAAGGCGTTTTCTCCTTTTGTAAAAACTAATGCAGCCTTTTTATAAGATTCTACTTCATCCTGTAGAGTTTTTATTTTTGATTCAAAATTAATTTTATTTGAGTCAGCAGAGTTGTATTTGTCAATTAATTCCTTATGTTGTTTCAGCAAAGTATTTCTCTCATCTGAAATATCTTTATGCAAGTTCTTTATAGATTTATATTTTTTAAATAATGAGTCATACCTTTCTTCAAGCATATTGCAGTAAGCTGCAAGTTTTTTATTTGAGAAGCTTGTTTTAGAGTTTGATTCATTATTTGAGTCAGAGGAGTAATATGAGTGTACCTCATCAGTTTCAGCCATGAAACACATATTTTCTTTTAAATTGGCTTCCTCCTTCTTTGAGCTTGATTCAGAAGAATTACTTGAGTCTTCAGAAACACTCCAAGTAGCTTTCATAGCTTTCTTGTCTTTCTGCTCATAATCATCTATTTTGAAGAATTTCTTCTTCTTTGCATCTTTCAATTTTGGGCAATCCGGTCTGATATGTCCCATCTTTTTGCATTCATAACATCTCACTTCCTTGCTATCCTTCTTGAAAGATTTCTTGAAGTCTTTCTTCTTACTGTAGAACTTTCTGAATTTTCTGACTAGCTGAGCCAGTTCTTCATCCGAATTTGAAGAATCAGAGCTTTCTGATTTAGCACTTACTTCTCTGTTCTTCATCTTTCTATCCTTTTGTTGAGAAGTCACTTTCAAAGCAGTATTTTCCCTTTTTATGTAGACTTTATGCTCATTTACCTCATCTTGCATTTCAGCCTCATACATCATCAATGTACCAATCAGCTCTCTCATAGTTAGATCTTTAACAGAAGTTGATTGTCTGATTGCTGCAGAGATTCCATTCCATCGAGTAGGAAGTACTCTCAGTACCTTTAACGCTTGATCAGCCTGCTTGATTGGTTCTCCTAGAGCTGTTATATTATTGACAATTTCTGTCAATCTTCCATTCATCTGAGTGATGCTCTCTCCTTCAATCATTCTGAAAGTATCGAATTTTAATTTAGCAGTTGCATATCTCATCTGTCTTACATTATCTGTTCCTTCATAAGCAACAGCTATTGTTTTCCACATTTCATATGCAGTCGGGCATTGAGATACTCTGTTAAATTCATCCGGTCCTAGACCACAGATGATTGCATTCATAGATTTTGAATTCATGTCATACTCAGCCTCTGTAGCAGCACTCCATGTATCGGGATTTTCAGGAATTTCATAGGGAGTGAGAATCTTTGAATAGACTTTGTAACCAAGATTTTTCAGATAAATAATCATACGTGATTTCCAGCAGCCATAATTATCTCCATTAAAGTAAGGTGCTCTGACCATTGAAATTCCCTCTCTCGTATCAGCCATGATACACTATGTATAATCTTTAAATACTTCTAGCTTGATAAGACTTTAAAAATAAGAAGCTCCTCCTCTGATACCAATTGTTGGATCTGAATCTACGGATTACACACAAGAGGGGGGGGGGGTGAATTGTGTCTTTTCAAAATTATTACAATCTCTTCAATTTAGACAAATTCTGTCCACTATGCTTTAGCACGATTAAATATGCAGCGGAAAAAGTAAAATCATGAACACACAGATGTATAGTGGTTCGGGGAACAGAAGGCCCCTAGTCCACTCCACCAACGCTCAAATCCACGAGCTTGGCGATTTTCACTATCTGGTCCTCGTTTCCACAGACCTGTTCACAACTGAGTACAGGCAGTTGACACCTTTACAAGTTTCAGGCAAACACAGCCTTCCTGGTTCAAACACGAACCCACACAGCTTAGAACGAGAAGCTGATCACTCAAAAATAAAAAGGGTTTCGATAAAGAAAACACTTCTCCAGTTGTTCTTCACAATTGCAACAGAATGCAATTGACAGTAGATAGATCGTCGTCTTCAGAAAATAAAGATCTGTAATCAAAACAGTTCTGAGTCGATCCAGTTGTAATAGATATTACAAGAAACTTCACAACTTCAGCAGCAGTAGATTCACAACAAATAGTCGATGTAGAACACATGAATCTGCTATTAAGATCTTCCTTCGGTAATAAAGGTTTTACACTTCTTCTCGATCACCAGAAAAGAACGCCTTCACACAGTCTCTGTTTCTTGCTCGTTAAAAGATCAATCTCTATATTTCATACACTTTCCTGTGTATATATATATATCCAAAGTTTCCAAGATAGAACATATATATTCAAATCTGAGAAAATCTTCCGCATAAATAGATCCATGAAAATCTCCTTTAGATTCGCGATATAAAAAAGAAATAACAGAGCCGTTGTAACTCCCCTGAAGAATCGGCATAAAAAGCTCCGTTTAAATCAATCATTAATCCGTTGTTAATCGTCTTTAATTCAGTCAAAGTCGTACTTAAGAATCGGCTCGAAATCCGCTTAATAATCCGCCTGTTTGACCAATGCAAAAGGAAATATCGTCTGTCAAAAATATCCCGACGCCAAACGTAGGGTTGATGACGTAGCTCCAAACGTAGGGTTCACAAATGTAAGGTTCACAAACGTAAGGTTCAGAACGTAAGGTTCAGAACGTAAGGTTCAGAACAAAAGCTCAAACGTAAGGTTGAACATACATACTTTCTCTTCAGCATTCAAACGTAGGGTTGATCATCCATACTTTGTCTTGCTTCAACTCTCCAAAGAACGTACGGTTGATTATAAAAGTAAGGTTGATGATCCATACTTTTGAGAAACAAACTCAACACTGAAAACTAACGTATGGTTTCTCTTCCATACTTGTCCAACAACAAAAACGTAAGGTTCCTTCCAAACGTAATGTTCTTCTTCCATACTTTTCAACAACGTAAGGTTCATTAACCATACGTTTCAAAATAACGTAAGGTTCCTTAACCATACATTTCTTTTAACATAAAAAGTAAACTTTTCATCCATACGTTACGTTCATCAACGTAGGGTATGAACAGTGATTCCAGTACGCGCTAAAACTGATCTCGCGCTACAGTGATTCCAGAACGCGCTAAAATTGATCTCGCGCTACAGTGATTCCAGAACGTGCTAAAATTGATCTCGGAATAAATGAAGTATGAAATATCGTTATATGAAATAAATAAATAAAATAAATTCCTGCAAAATACTCAACGAAATAATTAGTAAATAATTAAGGGTATTTGTGAGCATCAAAATCATCATAAAGAGACAGAGTATTATTTAAAATAATCTCCCCCTTTAAAAAACATTATTTTGAATTGTTTGAAAACAATACATTGCTCAACAATTCATAATATTCAATGATATATAAGTTATAGATAATCTCCTTAGGTGATTTAGATCACGATGTATCCTAATTATGGAAACACCAAAGTAGTATGATGTGGTGAAACTCGGGATTCTCCTGAAAACTCAAAAATGAACCAATTTTTTATTGTATAAATATATACTAATTAGTAAATTTTCAATATGGTAATATCTCTAATTATAGTTACTTTAAAAATTCAACTCAATAATAAGAATAATCACAATTCCGAATAGATAGAGTGTTCAACCCCACATTATAACAATATCAAAAAACCATCATAAATATTCCAATGATAATTAATGAATAAAAATTATACCCTAAAATTATTTACACATGCCCAATAACTAATTAAAAATCAATAAGAAATAAATTTAGTATATAATTTACACAAAATATGGAGAAAAATTAAATGAAAACCCTACCTTTTATTGTTATTGAAAATTTTGGAAGAATGAAATATTTATAAAATTAACTTATGTGTTGTTCCATGTATGGGAATGTGTTTATTGATTTTTCACATGAAATCCATACATAAGTAAGACACATCTTTCACCAAGGGGCCACCATGAGGCCTATACCTCCATTATAGAGTTGTTTTCATATTTTCTTTACTGGGTATCCATTCTAGAGAAATAAATAGATTATACATAATATTTTCCTTCAAAATATGAATTATTTGTTTCATTTATCCATCTAAGTCCATTTTTAAGGCATGATAGATGATTTTTTAATTTATCTATATGGGAAAGATGACATAGATCAACCATGATGACTAGAATGTTCATAAGGTTAGGTATTACTCCATTCCAATTTCTAAAAAAATGGTGAGGTATGGTTCCCCCATATTACTAATGGATTTAGTTTATCTTCTTCATGCTGGTTTTGTGGGACCCCATTTTTCTATGTGTTTGTTGTGTGCTACATGGGGGTGTGGGTTCTCTACCTAGGTTGTCAGAACCTTTATCTACCTAATATGTGATTCTCATATTTTGGGTCTTCCATTAGGGTAGGTTATTTACATTGACTAATACCTTTTTCCAATGGTGATGTGTAGGACCCTCACTATGATTCTATGGGATGTTATGTGAGTTTTATCATAGACTAGGTGGTTATGGTATTAGGGATTGTCATTCCAAAAACTATAATATATGTTTAGTTAAGGTATAGATTCTATATGGGTTTTTAGAATATGTATATGGTATATAATGTCATGGGTATAAGGGTGAGGCATCCCATTTACCAATGTGTGTACATCAACTTGGAGAAGTCCTCCTTCAATGTTTTGAGTTGTAGTGTTATTAAAAACCCAAATAAACATGCCTTTATTTTATATCATTTACATGATATAGAGAATTAAATTTCATAAATTATAATATCACAAGGACCAATAGGATTTTTGTCTTATGTGGCTAGCTACATAATACAATTATTTTACCAAACTCATGATCATTTCTCATTAAGGTCACCATAATTGACCATATTATAGACATATCATTAGTAACACTCTTCCTAAAAAGCTATAGAATGAAAAAATAATACATGGGTGATATCAAGACTCGGTAAGGGATGAATAAACAATTCATCATTAATGAGTTTATATGAATAATTAAAAACATGAGCACAAGAGAAATACCTTTACACGATAAATGGTAATCAAAACACATAACATAGATTCAAAGGATACAACATAAGAACTCAAAACAAAAAATATTAATAAGGAAATGTAATATACATAAAATTTCTTTAAACAACTAACATTACCATTGAACCATGATAAAATATTATTATAGTGAATAAAATCATATCATTGTGGAAAAACATTATCATAGAGAAACATTGGTTTCATGATCCACCCAATTAGTTCCCATGCTTGTGAGAAATTCAAATATACATTATAATACTTATATAATGAGTTATAAAATATTAACAAATGAATTTGAGGTAAATATAGGACCACACAAACCGTTATTTCTTACTATTGAGTGCCACTTAAAAATCAATAACTTTCCTCCTCATAAAAAATCATAGAAAAAATGGGTTTTATTGTAGTTCCAAAAAAATCATTTAATTTTCATAAATATCCCATGGAAATAAAATTTGGTTCATAAAACATCAAAATAGGAATAATTTTATTTTCATAAAGAACCCATGAAAATAAAATAAGTATAAAAAAACAACCAAATTTAAATCATTCAATTTTCAAAAAGAATCCTTGGAAATAAAATTAGAGTTATAAAACATCCAAATGGTATAAAATAACATTATAAATTATATCCTTTCATACTAAAACCATGATCATAAAAAATAATAAAATAATAAAAGAAATATAGGGTGAAACATGAAACATAACTCCATTTTAGGATAATTTTTTTTAATATGGAGAGGAAAATTAAAGCTAAATCATGAAAATAGATTTCTTAAAATCATTTTGTATTCATCAATGTAAAATTCATATTTATGAGAATATTTTAACATTTTTACCTATGATTTTTTAAAAGGAAAATAAATCATTTCAAAAATTTTATTAGGATCAAAAACTATTTTTCCTTATAAATAAAAGACAATACTACATTCAAAATGGAAATGCCTGGAAGAATGAAGATCCATAAGAAACTGCATAACTCAAAGAAAGGACTTTGAGCTACCAAGTCTATTACCTTTAACCTTAATTTATATGGAAGTACTTTAACATCCTGTATCGTTGATATAAAAATCTTAATCAACAATTTCATTACTTTATTCATATACATTTCTATTTATACCCATCATTAATAACAATTATCTTCACGTATTTAACTATTCTAATCTCTTTTCAATATCTTCTATTAAAAGTAATGATTTTTTTGAACTAGGTTCCAAAAAATGGCGTTGAACCTACTTAATCTCAAAAAAATTATCATTTAAAAACTATTAATTGTACTATAATTTATATTTTATAAATAATAATACTTTTATTATTCCATTACATGGTATATTTTATCGTGTTTTTTGAATATGTAAACATTGATAAACCAATTTAGGTTATTCACGGATATCAATGGATTAAATTACAATGATAATTAATTTTTGTTTTATCCATAAATAACCATATTTATTATATATATTTATTCTGTAAAATATATACACATAAAATTTTAACTAAAACCATCCATGAGAGTGGTAGTGAAAAACAGAATGTATCGTTCTATGGAGGTGGTAGTCCACACATTCACATAAATGAAGATTTCATTATTCAAAGAGAGGAAGAGATAAATAACATGGTTTTTAATTTTGGGAAATTAAATATGACAAATATATCATAAATATTTATTTAATTCACCTTTTGGACAAGCCTAGTTTGACCGTTAAGTAAAATTAAACTCATTTATTCATGGAGGTGATGGTCGATATGTATGCCTGATTCACATTACAAATTTTAATAATGGAAGAAGAAAATAGGGTTAATGATTATACCATCATCATAATAAAATAATAGTGTATGAATGATTCTAATGATAAAATTGTAATATTTTATAGTGTAATTTTAAGTTGAATATGTGCACATAGAAATAGAAAAGAGAAAGGAGAGGTTAGAGATTTATACATCACTTCTTGGATAATATCCTTTTCAATGGGGTTATGTATTTTAGGGTTGATATTTTGAGAATACAAGAAACTCTTGATATTGGACAGAAATTCTGATGAGAGGGTTGGGTAGAGTTTGGGATAAACTATGTGTGTTATGGTGTGAGGGTAAATGAGGAGACGAGTGCCCCTTTTATATGTGAAAAGGTAAAGTATTTTTGTAAATACTAATAAGATTTTTATTAGGATTATTCACTATCAAGAAATGTAAATCCATAATTATGAAATAACAGGGAAGATAAGGGATAAGGTCAATAATGGTATCAACCACATATTCCATTTCATCATTTAAGCTTGTGTTTGGTCTTCCCCTATTGGTTAAATCCTTTTTACCCCATTTGATTTGTACTGAGGAAATTAGTTTTTACCAAAGTAATTTTTCTTTTATTAATTAAAATAAATTAGTCATTTTAAATAATTTTTAACTAATGATAAAAAATTTTATACCCATTTTAATATATTTATCATCAAAAATTGATAAAAATTAATTTTAAAGTACAAAATGTATAATGTATTAAAAACATATGTTTTTGAAAAATAGAAGAGAAGTTTTAAAATGTAAAAAACATGTTTATAAATTAAGAAAAATTATAAAATTATAAATGAAATTATTAAATAAATATTTATTCATATAAAAATGTTCAATTAATTTTAAAATCATACTTATATATAAATAAATTCTTAAATGGAATGTTATTGGTTAAAATTGTATTTTTTAATATTCACCTAAAATCAATCGTTTTAGAAAAATCATAAAAATTAATATTATGTAAATATTTATATGATAAATTAAAAAGTTAATTTAATTTTTATTTAAATATAAAAATATAAAATTTATAAATTAAACTTTAAAATAAAATCAGAAAATACTATTAAAAACTGCTTTTATAGGAAGCCATTTTTTTATATATTTACTAGTCTTCTAAAATTAATGTTATTTATAAATATATGAAAGATGAAAAATATATATTTAAAAAAATAAAATTTAAGAAAAAATATTATCTTATTAAATGGACTTGTTAAAACATTATGAAAAAATTAACTTTATATCATATGTTAGTTATAATTGCTTATACCCGATTATGGAATGGATACCATACATTAGTTAATTTCTATATTATTAAAAATAGTAGTTACCCATTACTCTTCGGTGTTTCATGTTAATAATTTAATAAAAAATAATATTTATTTAAGGATGGACATGTTCTTAAACTAGGGCCATTACATTATAACCCTTAAAAATAAGTTTTTCCTCAAAATTTTATTTCATGGAAGAAACTATGTGATGATGATTTTCTCCCATCAAATCCACAAGTTTCAATGTCGCATTATCAAGCTTATGGTTTCAATATAAATTTGTTAATATATGGGTATTCTTGTTCTATATAACCTTGTCTCCACATTATAGGATCCCCAATATTTGTTCTCACATATGAGATCATGATCTAATTGCATGAATTCTGACCTTAGTACTTGTAAGGGTCTGGTATGTAATTCCTCAAAAGTGGTATGCAGAACACAAAATATACTTCATAGAGGTATAGAGTGAGTTATAATCGATAATATGTAGCCTCAACTTTATCACGAATATCAGAGGGATATATATACATAGGGACCAACTTCCCTTTCTTCCCAAATAACAGAACATGCTTCCAAGGGGATATTTGAATGAACAAATTTCTCCAAGATTCAAAATCTAGATATCTTTAACATTTATGTGCATAAATCATCTACAGAATTTGTGTTTATTTCAAATGATAATTAAATTTTTGATCTTTCTCTATCATTTCATGAAAATAGGGGTGGTTCTATGAGTTTTCTTTCTCCAAATTCATCCCAACATGTCGAAGTCCTATATCATTCCCCATATAGAGCCTCTTATGGAGCCGTATGAATTCTAGAATGGAAAATGTTTTATTTAAAAACTATATTAGATGGTGTTGTTGATCCCAATATTATTGAAACTCCATTTAACTAGATATTAGCATGTTCTCATGAGTATGGTATGTTCTTCTGAACTATCCATCGGTCTGAAGTTAATCTGTGATACTAAAACTCAACTTTTTCTCTAACACTTTATAATAAATTATCTAGAACCTTGAGGTAATAATTGAATCACAATAAAATACTATATATATTTCTAATATACGTAAGCTAACAAATTCCATTATGAAAATACTATTAATATGGTTATGTGATAAATCTTCTTTGATGATAATAAATCATGCTGACTTAGTATGGTGGCCGACTAAAACTAATATATCATTATGGCCTTTAGTTGAATTGGAGATTCCTACAATAAATTCTAGGGTTTTGTTTCCCCATTACCATTTTGTTTTCATTATACCCTTATACTTCTCTCATTTATACTTACATTTCAGGCATACCAAGTATCAAGATATGTATTCTATAATGTCACTCTTTATTCTATCATACAAAATGATTTGTTTTAGGAATCTATATTGTAATGCCTCGACCCTAGTTACCAAGATTCAGTGCATTATTACATAACATTGGCATGATCACAAGAGATTAATTCTCTAAAGACCGATTAGTTTGGTAGCATTGGATGTACTAGATACATACATAAGTTTTACATTACATCATGAAATGAAAACAACAACAACATTATGTCCCCTTTGAACACACTCATATCCATTAGCCTATTCCAATAGGTTAATCCTAATATACTTCTTCGCATCCTCGAAAAAATATAACATAAGAAAGGGGTCAGCTTAGATTCTCTGTAAGGATAACATTATAGCATAAACTATCTTAAATAAAAATCAACATTTAAGGAAATGTATAAGAATAAACACAAGCCTTTTAAACATAAACTTCACCATAATATGGAAAAGATAAATCAAATAATTATATTTACTTATTCACATGGATATTTTACTAGACGAATAATCACATGTAATATCAATATCTAATTTCATAATGATTGAATGCATAATGCCTGACATCATAACTGCATAGTCAAGACCTCATGCCAAGACTACAAATAATATTTTTTCAAGTACTTGTTCTAAGACTCTAGTTTGTCTCATGAGACCCACCGATGCATTGAGAAGCAATAGCAGGCTCTACCCATCACTTAATAAGTCCAATGCATTCCTCATATGAACAGGTTGAAACATAACATAAACATTTGTTTTAAAACTCGTATACAAAATGTTAATAATTTTACCACAAACCATGAATGGAATAAAAATATCACATCCATAGTAAAAAATATCACAAAACCTTTAATACAATATGTAATATTGTATCATAATAAATAAACTTAAACAAGAGTAAAATCCATCAAAGGATGTTGTCATAGATGAAATCAAAACTATACGAGAGAAATATATCTTTCTATTTTGAAATCATTTAAAAGTAACATAATTATAGAAGAAAACAATTATTTTTAAAATATTATTATAAGATTTTAAGGGAATATTCTAAGGTTTTATAATGGAAGAAAACAACCTTACCCCCCATATTAGTTAAAAAAACATTCTTACCTTAATTTGTCGAAAAGGTCATAATTTACCTTTTTTTGGAAAAGGATGGAAAAATTACTTTCATTTTTTTATAAAAATTAAAAAAAGGGTATAAATGAATTCAATCCATATTATAGGAAATAGTAAAAAAAATTTGAAATAAATTTTTATGAAACATGGATGTGGATGATAGAGAAGTCACAGTACATACTTTCGTAAAAACAACCCCGGATAATAAAGAGATTGTACAATTAACCATTACCTTGTACTTTTCCATGATCGAGGGTACATTAGCCTCCTGTATAATATTTAATTTTTTTTATTAAATTATACAAGAACCACATACATAAATATGATATCAAATATGATCTTCTAATCTTTCTTTGTTAATAATATGTCAGTGGTATCATTGTTTTAGGTGTTAACTGATTCGTTTTCCTTTATATGTTTTGTCACAGAAGTTCGGTTTGTTATGGATAGGATGTATTTGATTCATATCCAGAATGATATTAAGTTATTAAAAATTATTTTAATCATAAAATGAAAATTATTCTTTAATGATTACGATGGGGAATGAATCTCATCACGTTCGTGGAGACGGTAATCCGTACGTATGCACGAGAGATAATATCATTATATTGATGGTAAAATTGTTCGTAATTAGATGTTATATCATATAAAAAGAATCATTAAAATGTTATATTTATTATTAACATCAATTATACTCATTATTATACCCATACTAATAATTAAGTGTTGAATAACAAACTACACCATGATGTGGAGACGGTCAGTCGTACATACACACGTATGGTGAATTTGTCATTCATAGGATGGATAGAATAATGAATATGGTCGTACCATATATATAATAACATCATAGTAAGTATAAGGTATTGGAGTTATTATTTTTTTATGGAAACAACAAATAAAGAAGAAGTGGAAGATGAATAGAACTTTGAAAGAGGTGATGAAATTATTACCTTTTCTTCAGGTGCTTCCATTTGATTTGATCAAAAGGGATCCTTAGGATGGATTTATGATCAAATTAAGGACTCTAGGTTAAAGTGAGGGTAGTTATGAGGATATTGGATCATGGTTTGGCCAAGAAAAATAGATTTGGAGGTGTAATTTTGGGAGAAGGAGAAGTACCCTTTTATAAGAGAGGTGAGGGTCACTTTAGGAAAATCTAGAAATATTATTTTATTATACAATCATATTCGGTTTATAACGGCTCTAAATGGATTACTTTCGAGTATAAGGTGGGTATGGGTCGAAATAGTCTCAAAAAATACGTTTTATACAAGTTTAGGTCACCATATTAACCTTATATTTTAGATTTAACTCTTAATTAAATAGTTTAAATTTTACAATGTCTTCTTGTATTTTTATATTACATGGTTAATAAACATACTATAAAAATCCAAAAGAACCCAAAGATGTTAATTATTGACATATATAACCTTATCTAAGTCCTTTGGTAGAACCTTAGACTTTTAGGTATACTATATCATTTAATAATATTGTATTTGTTTTAAAAACTCATTTATGTCAATTTTGACACTATTTAGTATTTGGTTTTTGTGAAAGTCAAAAAAAAATATTACCTCGAAAAAATAAATTAAATAAATCCTAAAATTTCATATTATCCTATAAAATTAAATTAATGGATAAAATGTCTCAATTTACATTTATTTGGATATTTATAATATTAATTATTATAATCTTTCATTAATAAGGTAATTACTGTATCATCATTCTGTCATAAATAAATTTAATTTTTTAATGTATAAAAATTATAAATAAAATAAAATCATGCAGGAATTTTTTTTTATTTATAATGAATATTTTTAGTAAAAATTATCTTATGTATAACCCTATATTAATTTTTTTTAGTTATTAAAATTTTAATTTAACACATTTTACTCATCTTTAAATAAAACAATAATAAATTTCCTAATCTAATCCAAGTGGATCAAATAGGATCATATTTTATTCCTAATTTTTATTTTGGTCGAAAAAAACTTATACAATAGAATTAGGACATGTCTTAGGGTAATTATAATATCATTTTTACGTTTAATCACCCTATTTACTTTTAACTGTGGTAAAGAAAATCCAAAAGTTACTGTTCACCAAAAATATTTTTCATCCTATTGAACCAAATTTTACTTACTGATGTCAACTTTGACTCTTGGATTTCTAAAATTCAATTCACAAATTTGGTGAAATTAAGTTTTAGGTAAATTTTCATATGTGCCTTGAAGGTGGTTAAAATACATTAAAATGTTCTATAAAATACATCTAATTTTATTATAAAATGACTCCAATGAATTAAATTGAACTTATATAGGTATTATATATCAATTTATACATAAAATAAATTTAAATAAAATAAATAATTATTTAAATAAAAAGTAGGTTTTTGACAATAACGCAGTGATTTTCACTATTCATTAAAATTGAAATTTTTCAGAAAAATACCAAAAATTCACCCTAAGCTAATTTTGATATTTCAAATCCAAAAATGAAGTCTATTTTGATAAATAAAATTTATAAATTTCCAAAAAAGTGGTTATTAATATTCATAATGACTAGTTTGATTAGTCATGGTGTGTAACACCCTAAGCTTCCATGGTACGCTTCTCTTTGAATAATACAATAGTGTGTGTTGTACGCAACTTCGAGTTATAACACACCAAAACAAATCAAACTGCACTTTATGAATATTAATACCCACCTTTTGAAATTTTTTAAATTTTCACTTTCAAAATGGACTTCATTTTTGGATTTGGAATATCAAAATTAGCCTCGGTTGAATTTTTGGTATTTTTTCTGAAAACTTTCAATTTTTAATGAACAGTGGAAAACAATGAGTTATAGTTTAAAATAAAATTTTTATTTAAATAATTATTTATTAAATTTATTTTTGGTCAAAATAGATACATAATACCTATATAAGTTCAATGTAATTAATTGGAGTCAGTTTATAATAATTTTAGATGTATAAAAATTTTATTGAACTTTATACCATCTTTTACCCACCTCCTAAGAGCATTTTCCAATTAACATAAAACATAATTTTACCACTTCTGTGAGTGGAATTTCAAAAATCCGAGAGACATGGTTGATATAAGTAAGTAAGATGTGGTTCAATAAGCTGAAAATAATTTTTGGTCAATAGTAACTTTTTAATTTTATTTACCACGGTTAAATGTAAATAGGGTAATTAAGGGTAAAAATGATATTATTATTACCCTAAAACATCTCCTAATTCTATTGGATAAGTATAATTAGACCAAAAAACCTTATGAATAAAATATGAACCTCTTTTTTAAACTTGGATTAGATCAGGACATTTATTATTATTTAATTCAAAGAAGAGTTAAAAGAGTTAAAATCAATGTTTAATAACTAAAAAAGTTTTAATATAGGATCACACATATGATAAATTAGACTATAAATATTAATTATAAATATAAAAATATTTCATACATAATGGTATTTTGTTTATATTTTTTAGACGTTAAATAATTTAATTTATTTATGACACAATGATGATGCATTAATTACCAAATTAATGAAATACTAAAATAATTGATATTATAAATATACAAATAAATGTAATTTGAGACTTTTTAGGAATTAAACTAATTTTATAGGTTAATATGAAACATTAGGTCTGGTTAGATGATTTTTTTGAAGTAATAATTTTGTTATGAATTTAGAAAAAACAAAAAAAAAACTAGTGTAAAAATTGACATAAATGCGTTTTTAAAACAAATATTATATTCCTAAAAATCAAAAGTTCGGCCAAAAGTCTTATATAATTATAGTTGTATCATTAATGAACTACTTAAAGTTCTCTTGGAATTATATAGTAAGTTTATTAACCTTATAATATAAAAATAAAAAGAGACAAGGTAAATGTCAAACTATTTACTAAGAGTTATATCTAAAAGATAAAATTAATATAGTGACCCAAACCTGTCTAAAACCTACTGGTTGAGTGGTTTTCAAACCATACCCAACCTAGCCTTTAAATAATCTATTTTTGAGCAATTAAAAACCGAAAATAATTTTATTACAAAATAATATTTCTAGATTTTCCTAAGGTGCCTCTCACCCCCCCTTATAAAAGGGCGCTCCCCCTTCTCTCTAATTCACACCTTCAAAGCCATTTGGCTCTGCCATACCCTACCCAAATACCCTCTAAAATTTTCTCCCTTCATCCTAGGGGAATTACTTTAGTCATAAAGAAACCTAAGGATCCCTTTTGATCAAATCAAAAGGAAGAACCCGTAGAAGAGGTAAATATTTCATCACCTCTTTCAAGTTCCTTTCTTCTTCCACTTCCTCTTTATTTGTTGTTTCCATTATAAAATAATAAATCCAGTATCTTATATATACTTTGATGTTATTGTAAATATGATACAACCATATTCATTATTCTATCCATCCTTTGAATGACATGTCACCATAGGTGCGTACGTACGACTTACCGTCTCCACGTCATGGTGTAGTTTTTATTCGATACATTATTATTTGGATGGGTATAATAATGAGCTGTAATTTATTTAAATAATAAATATAACATGATAATTATTCTTTATATATGATATACCATCCCATTATGTATTATTTTAATATCAAAAGAATGATATTGTCGCTCGTGCGTACATACGAATTACCGTCTCCAAGAACGCGATGTGATTCATTCACCATCATATCCATTCAAGACTAATTTTCATTTGATGATTAAAAATAATGTTTAAAGACTTAATAACATTATGTATATAAATAAGATACATCCCATCCATAACAAATATGACTCACATAACAAAGAATATAAAGGAAAACAAACCCGTTGACACCCGGAACAATGATAATACTAAGATATTATTAACAAAGAAATGTTAAAATATCATATATGATATCATATTAATGTATATTATTCTTGTATAATTTAATAACAATTATTTCTCCATTATAAAAGAGGTTAACCTACTCTCAACCAAGGAAAATTACAAGGTAAGGGTTAATTCTACAATCTCTTCATTATCCATGTTTGTTTATACGTAATTATCTATTGGGACAACTTTATCATCCACATCCATCTTTATTAAAAATGTATTTCAAAACATTCTTAAAATTTTATAGAATATTGTTTAAAGTAATTTATACCCTTGTTTGACATTTATAAGATGTTTATAAAGGAATCTTTCCATCTTTTTCCAAACAAGGTACTTTTTGACCTTTTCGAAAAATTTAAGGTAAGAATATTTTTTTAACTTATACGGCGGGTGAAGCTATTTTAAACCATTATAACATCGTCTAAGTTTAAATTAAAAGATTATAAGAATATTTTAAAGTATAAATGTTTACTTTTATAATTACGTGACTTTTAAATGATTTCAAAATAGAAAGAGATATTTCTATAAACAGGTTTTGATTTCATCTATGTCAACATCCTTTGATGGATTTTAAGTTTGTTTGAAGTTGATTTATTATGATACAAAACTTACATATTGTATTTAAGGTTTTGTGATATGTTTGATTGTGGATTTGTTATTTCATACCATTCATGGTTTATGGATAAAGTATTTACATTTTGTATGATAGTTTTCATATGAATTTTTATGTTATGTTTAAACCTATTCATATGAGGAATGCATTGGACATAGTAAGTGACGGGTGGAGCCCGTTGTAACTCCTTGATGCATAGGTAGGTCTCATGAGACAAACTAGTGTCTTGGAACAATGCCTTGAAAAAATCTTATTTGTACTCTTGGAACAAGGCCTTGACTATGTGGTTATGAAAGTCTGGAATTATGCATTCCATCATTATGAAAGTGGATTTTGATATTGCATGTGATTATTAAACTAGTAGATTATCCATGTGAATAAGTAAATGACATTATTTTGATTTATATTTTCCATATTATGGTGTCGTTTATGTTTAAAAGGCATTTTTTTAGTTTTATACATTTCCTTAAATGTTTATGCTTATTTATAAAAGCTTCCACTATATTGTTATCCTTACTGAGAATCTGAACTCACCCCTTTCTATGTTTTTATTTTTCCCAGGATGCGAAGAAGTATATTATGACTGACCTGCATGGATAGTCTATGGGATCTCAGTGTTGTCTATGGAAACAATGTTGTTGTATTTTTCCATTTGTTGATGTAATGTAAACCTTATGAATGTATCTAGTACTTCCAAGGCTACTAAACTAATCAATCCTTCGAGACATTATTTTTTGTGATCATTCCATTGATATGTAATAGTTCATTGACTCTCGGTAAATAGGGTTGGGGCGTTACATGGTGTGATAGAACTCGAAGTTGCGTACAATGCAATATATTTTATTATTCAAAGAGAAGCATACCGTGGAAGCTTGGGGTGTTACAATCTTCCCTCCTTAAAATAATTCTGTCCTCGAAATTTCTAGAATATTACTATATAAAAAGATTTTGGTGATTCTTCATCATAAGTTCATAGGGTTCCCACATTGCCTCTTCAATTTTATGGTTTATCCATGGAACTTTCACCAGATGAGTCGTTCGGTTTCTCAATAATTGTTCTCTAGTATCAATAATCTTGACGAGCTCTTCACAATAAGACCAATCAGGTTCCAGTTCTATTTCTTCATAGGTGAGTATATGTGTTGGGTCAGGCATGTATTTTCTCAACAGTTATATCTGGAACACATCATGAACTTTGGAGAGACTTGGAGGAATTTCCAAACAGTAAGCTACAACTCTAATTCATTCTAGAATATTGAAAGGTCCGATATATCTGGGACTTAATTTTCCCCTCTTACTGAATCATATAACACCATTCCATGGAGATACCTTCCTGAAAATATGATCTCCTACTTGAAATTCCAAATCCTTCCTTCAGTTATTGGTGTATCTCTATTACCTACTTTGAGATGCTTTGACATGGGTTTGGATAATATTCATCTTTTCCATTTTTTCCTCAACAAGGTTTGTTCCTACAAGTTTTCTTTCACCAACATAATCCCAAAAAGTTGGTTTGAGACATCTATTTCCATGTAATTCTTCATATGGTGCCATCTAAATAGTTTAATGGAAGCTATTATTATAATAAAATTATACTAGAGGTAAATACTGATCCCACATACCTTGAAAGTCAAGTGAGAAAGATCTCAACATGTCTTATAAGGTTTGAATAGTCCGTTCTGATTGTCCATCAGCTTGAGGGTAGTAAGTAGTGCTCAAAAGAAGTTCATTATCCAGGGCCTTCAGAAGAATTTTCCAGAATCATGATGTAAAATGAGGATCTCGATCAGAAACAATTGATAGGGGTACACTATGAAGTCTTACAACTTAATTAATATATAGTCTTTCTAAACATGACAACGTCCCTCGTAATTTCATCCCATTTCTACTCAGGAATGGGAATAAGATTCCTAACTCCTCCTGGATATTGACTTCCAACATTAACCTTTTGAAAAACCATACATCTCGAAACATAATCAACAATATCTCTTTTCAAGCTATCCTACCAAAAATGTTCCTTCAAATATCTATACATATTAGTGCTACCAGGGTGTATAGGGAAATTGGAACTATGAGCATTATAAAAAAATTCCCTTTTTAGATTAGGTATATTGGGAACACAAAGTCTCTTCCCAAATTTCAAAATTCCATCTTTATATATGAAGTTGATCAATATCCCATTAAACCTAGATTTAATTAACTTTTGAAAATCCACATCATCAGTCTGTGAACTTTTTATCCGTTATAGTAAAGATGGATTGGAAACCACTTGCAAAAGTATCGATGTTTCACCTTCCATGATTATTCCCATATCCATCTTTACTAGATCCTTAAAAATAGGATCCCTTTAAACCCTCATATTCTTCAAAAATCCATGATCCTTTCTGTTCAAAGCATATTCCACCTTATTTTCCTTCCCTGTGTGGTAGTGTATAGTGAAATCATAATCCTTGAGTAGTTCAAGAAATCACCTTTGCCTCATGTTGTGTTTTTTTGTAAGAAAATATACTCCAAACTCTTGTGATCAGTATATATCTCAATTTTTTTAATATAGAGACAATGTCTACATATCTTCAAAGAAAAGATTATAACTACTAATTTAAGATCATGAGTGGTATAGTTTTGTTCATGAACTTTTAGCTATCATGATACATAGTAAATAACTCTATCATTCTGCATAAGGACACAACCAAGTCCTTTCTTTAAAGCATCACTATAAATAAAAAACCCATCATTACCTGATGGTAGATTCAAGATAGAAGAATTGATTAATTTTATCTTCAGTTCTTCAAAACATTCTTTACATTCTTTAGTACAAACAAATATAACCCCATTACGTGTGATCATGGTTAATGGGTTATCCAATCGGGAAAAATTATGGATGAAACACCGATAATAACCTGCTAATCCAATAAAACGGTTTACCTCCGTTATGCTCATAGGTGCTATCCATTCTTGTATTTATCTTCTCTTAGAAGGATCAATAGAGATTCCATCCATAGAGAAAATATGACCAAGAAAAGAAATATCCTGAAGCCAGAATTCCCACTTTGTAAACTTTACATATAATTCATTTCATCTAAGTTTCTTTAGAATAGTGCGAAAGGGATTTTCATGATCTTCATAGATTTTTGAGTAAACCAAGATATAATCAATAAATAACATGATAAATTCATCAAGATATTCATTGAAAACTCTATTCATTAGATCCATGAAGATAGAGGGTTCATTAGTTAGTCCCATATGCATTATTATAAACTCGTATTTCCCATACCTGGTACAAAATGCTGTCTTCAGAATGTCTTCCATCTTCAAACACAACTAATGATATCCAGATCTAAGTTCAATATTTGGAAAATATTTAGCTCCATGAAGTTGATAAAATAAATCATCAATGTGATATAAGGGATACTTTTTCTTTATTGTTACAACATTGATCTCACTGTAGTCAATGCACAACCTTAGAGATCCATAATTTTTATTAACAAAAAGAATAGGGGATCCCCGTGGAGAAAAACTAGGGTGAATAAATCCTTTATTATTCAATTCCTGTAGTCTTTTATTTAGTTACACTAATTCTACAATGCCCATTCTATAAGGGGTATTCGATATGGGCCTTGAACTCGGAATTAAATCAATTGAAAAAATAATTTCTCATTCTGGAGAACATCTAGGTAAATCCTCTGAAAACTCATCAACATATTCTTTCACAATAGTTATATCCTTTATTTGAATATTAATTTCCTCACCCATAATTATTTCATACTTTTCCTCCCCAATAATTGAATTTTGTAAAGATACTAGGGGTGGATCTAGATAAGAATTAGATGGTGAGATTTCTGCTGTAAAGATATGGTAGTCCGTATCATCATCCAAAATTGAAACCTCCTTCTTCATACAATAATTTTTCACATCATGGTTCAAAATCCAATCCATATCGAGGATTATTTAAAATTCAATCATGGGTATGACAATGAGATCAATATCTTCATATGATGAGAAGGATTAATTTTCCGTCTTGATTGCACATGAGACAATATCTTCATATGATGAGAAGGATTGTGAGACTAATTCTCGATGGAGAAATGGTTTTAACCCATAAAATAACCGATTAATCTTCTTGGTCACGTATATAATCTTCAGTATGCCTTGCTAACCTTGTAAAGTTAACCTCATACTTTGCAACATTATCATCCTCCTTTTGCCTAAGACTCAGAAATTTTCTTTACTTATCCGCTCGATTTTCACGAGGAAGGTATTTTTATAAGAAAATATCTTTAAACTCCCTCCATTCCATATTTGACACTTCTTCATCCTGCTTTTTTTTGAATTAGTGAACACCGTTGATCTGCATCTCTTGTGAGGCGATAAACTGCCATGAAAACTTTTTCCCTTTCGCTACTCCCCAATGTATGATATATTTTCTCCAAGGAACATATCTATTTCTCAGCTAAAAATGGATTTGTAGTCCCATTTAATGTTGGGGGTTGTTTTCTCATGAAGCAGTATAACGTTGATCCTCTGCGTTGTGGATTAGGGTACTCCATACAAGTAAGGTTATTTTTCATAACCCGAATGAGTTGTCTGAGTATGGTTATAAGTTGTTCAGCATCGGTTGCATCACCAGATCCACTATAATTATATTTAGTAGGATGGAAATCCCTACGTGAATTACATACGTCGATACGGTTTCCATTCCTTCCACTATGTGCCATTTCTAAACAATAGAATACAATATATTATTTTATGAATCAAAATTCATAATTCAAAACTAGAAAAATACATATCATAAATTGAACAGTTTAAGCATATAATCCATAATCATAAAAAATTGTTTTCTTTGAGGATGTATTTACTCATAAATCCTTCATAATGGTTTGTAAATAAAATTTGAATTATCCTAATCATATACCCTTGGAGTGTCATTACTAGAGTGCAACAAGGCTTGTTGTCGTGTACCAAGAAAACCATGCTCAAGCCCAAAACTCCTTGTCGGATTTTTCACAACTAGGTACATCTGTGCCAAATCCACCTCTACCTATTCATATCCAAACATGGAAGAATTTCTTGGAATATTCACAAAATCTATACATTACCAAAATTCTACGAAGTTCTTCTATACTAATTTTCAATGTCCATCTTAGGGTAATGTTCTATAATCAGAGTTTTTTCTAAATCTAGTTTCAATGGTTTGTACTAAAACCTCCTCTGATACTAACTGCAACACTCCAACTCTAGTTTCCCAGAGTCAGTTCATTATTACATAACATTGTCATGATCAAAAGAGATCAAGTCTTGAAAGACCTATTAGTTTAGTAGCCTTGGAAGTAATAGATAAATACAAAAGTTTTACATTAAATCATGAAATGAAAAACACAACAACATTTTGTTCCCATTGAACATAATAATATCCATGAGCCTATTCCTACAGGTTAATTTTAATATACTTCTTCACATCCTGGGAAAAATAAAACAAAAGAAAGGCGTGATCTTAGATTCTCAGTAAGGATAACAGTATAACATAAACTATTATAAATAAGCATAAATATTTAAGACAATGTATATGACTACGGTGGAATCTCGATGAGCCCATAAGGGGCGCTCCACAACTAGGGTTTCCCCATCACTGCCTTCTCCCTTCCGCCTCGGGTTGGCTCAACCCTCCTCGGTGCTTGTTCGGTGGGATCGTGGTGGAGTCCTCCTACGGTGGTGATGTCGTGCAACCTCGTGGGATCGACCGTCTCAGCTTTTCTCACCGCTGATGGCCTTCTTTGTGCCTCACTCCGCCTCTGATGGATAGGGCTTCCAAAGGCGTCGCGGTGATCGTCTAGCGGCCGAAACCCAGTTACCACGTCGGAGGGCTTCTACCTCGTCTCCTGTGAGTGCGTTGGGTGGTCAGGTGGTCTTCGAGGCACTGTGGATGGCGGCGACGGGATTTGGGAGTTGGATTTCAGTAGGGTTCGGCGAGCCATGGAGTCTGGCTGGACTTCAACAAGGTGATGGTTTCTTGTTCTTTGATTTTTGCCTTCTTTGGATTTGAATGGATCTTCTATTCGAGCGTGTCGGTCTTCGCTCTTTTTGGTTAAATTTGCGTTACGTTGTTGGGTTCCGTCTTCGGCTACAGCGACCAGTGATGGCTTATCGGTGTATGTGTTATTGGGTAGGGGCGATTGGTGGTGAATGATACTGCTTGAAGCTCATCCTTTTTAAGTATATGCTTTTCTGATATGAATTTGGATCAATCGAGGTGAATGTGAATTTTTGGATGATTTTGGGGACTTTATTTCTCCCTTTGATTCATATTTTAAGTTGGTTGGTTGTGCACACCAAGTGATCGGCTTATCACCGGGGTGATGCCGTACATGCGCAACTCTGATTCTACAGTGTTTTGGTTTAATTTGAGAGCTTGTGGAGAATCTTGTGTTGTTTGACTGTCGGTTTAGAGACTCTCTTTGTGGATATTTCTGTTTGTTTTTGCTGTAAAGTTTTGAGTTGTTCGCAACCGCTTTCTACATGATTCTGCTCTGGATGAGGTTCAGAGCAAGAAGCTTTCACCTGCGCATGCCATTTGGACTTGGAAGTTTGAGAGGGTATGGCTCTGCCATCGGTACCGTGCCCATGCTTCTGCACGGGACTGCTAGCCGAGCGGTCATGCGATGGTGAAGGCTTGGCACCAAGATGTAATCGCTGGGGAGGGGCAGATCATGTAGGCTTGATCCGGGTTATTCTTCTTTATGGTTTTATTTGATTGTAATGTTGGATCATGTGGTTTCTCACTTTATCCTCAAAAGTGATTTTGATAATAAAAAAGTTAATTTTCAGTCCAATGTATATGACTAAAAAACAAGCCTTTTAAACATAAAATTCATCATAATATGGAAAAGATAAATCAAATAATTTCACTTACTTATTCACATGGAAATTCCACTAGTTGAATAATCACATGTAATATCAACAGCTAATTTCATAATGATGGAATACATAATCACGAGCATCATAGACACATAGTCAAGGCCTCGATCCAAGAATACAAATAAATTTTTTTCAAGCCCTTGTGCCAAGACACTAGTTTGTATCATGAGACCTACCGATGCATCGAGGAGCTATAGTGGTCTCCACCCATCACTTACTATGTCCAATGAATTCCTCATATGAAAATGTTGAAACATAACATAAAATTTTGTAATAAAAATAGCATACAAAATGTTAATACATTTACCATAAACCATGAATGGTATAAAAATAACACATCCACAGTCAAACATATCATAAAACCTTCAATACAATATAGAATATTGTATCATAATATATCAACTTCAACAAGAGTAAAATCCATCAAAGGATGTTGACATAGATGAAATGAAAACTATTTGAGAGAAATATCTCTCTCTATTATGAAATAATTCAAAAGTCATGTAATTATAAATGAAAGAATTTATTTTGAAAATATTCTAATAATCTTTTAAGGTAATATTTTAAGGTTTTATAATGGTGGAAAATAGCCGCATCCACCGTATAAGCTAAAAAAACATTCTTACCTAAATTTTTCAAAAAGGTCATAAAGTACCTTGTTTGGAAAATGACTGAAAGATTCCTTTAATTTTTTTTTATAAAAACTGAAACAAGGGTATAAATGACTTTCACCCATTTTCTAGGAAATATTAATATTTTTTGAAATACATTTTTATGAAATATGGATGTGGATGATAGAGAATTCTGAGTAGATACTTTCGTAAAAACAACCTCACATAATAAACAGATTGTAAAATTAAATCTTACCTTGAAATTTTCCTTGATTGAGGGTAATTTAACCTCCTATATAATAGTTAAATCATTTTTATTAATATAAAAAATAACTATATAAATAAATATGATATCATATATGATCTTTTAATATTTCTTTGTTAATAAGATTTCAGTAGTATCATTATTTTGGGTGTTAACTGATTCGTTTTCCTTTATATGTTTTGTTATGTATGTCATGTTTGTTATGGATAGGATGTATTTGATTCATATTAAGTATTATATTATGTTCTTAAACAATTTTTTTAATCATAAAATTAAAATTATTCTTGAATGATTTCAATGGGTAATGAATCTCATCACGTTCGTGGAGATGGTAATCCGTACGTACGCACGAGCGACAATATCATTCTGTTGATGGTGAAATCATATATAATTGGATGTTATATCATATATACAGAATAAATAACAAGGTATATTTATAATTTACATAAATTATACTCATTATTATACCCATCCAAATAATGATGTCTCGAATAACAAACTACATTATGACGTGGAGACGATAAGCCGTACGTATGCATGTATGGTGACTTTTTCATTAATATGATAGATAGTATAATGAATATGGTTGTAAAATATTCATAATAACATCACAGTAAGTATAATGTACTGGATTTATTATTTTGTTATGGAAACAACAAAGAAATAGGAAGTGGAATGAGAAAAGAACTTTGAAATATGAGATGAAATTATAACCTCTTCTTCAGGTGCTTAGTTTTGATTTGATCAAAATGGATTTTTAGGTTAGATTTTTGAGAAAAGTAAGGCCTCTAGAATGAATTAAGGGTCGATGTGAGGATATTTTAGCAGTGGTTGGCTGAGACAAATGGATTTGGAGGTTTTATTTTGAAGGATGTGGAAGTACCCTTTTATAAGAGAGGTGAGGGTCAATTTAGGAAATATTGAAATGTTATTTTATTATACAATCATATTAGATTTATAATGGATCAAAATGTATTAGAGGATAAGGTGGGGATGGATCGAAATCATCTCAACCAATAGGTTTTAGGCAAGTTTAGGTTACCATATTAACCTTATCTTTTATATTTAACTCTTAGTTAAATAGGTTAACTTTTGCAATGTATTCTTGTATTTTTATATTACATGGTTAACAAACTTACTATAAAAAGCCAAGAAAACCCAAAGTGGTTTATAATTGACATATATAACCTTATATAAGTCTTCAATCCAAACCTTATATTTTAAAGAATATTATAACATTTAATAATATAGTGTTTATTTTAAAAAATCATTTATGTCAATTTTGACACTATTTAGTATTTGGTTTTTGTGAATGTAAAAAAAAGTATTACTTAAAAAAATTGAATCAATCCTAACATGTCATATTAACCTAGAAATTTAGTGGAATTCATCAAAAGTCTCAATTAACATTTATTGGGATATTTATAATATCAAATATTTTAATCTTTCATTAATAAGGTAATTACTAAATCATCATTGTGTCATAAAATAAATTTAATTATATAATGTATAAAAATTATAAATAAAGTAAAATTATGTAGGAAAACGTTTTATATTTCTAAGGAATATTTATAGTCAAAATTATCTTATGTATGACCCTATATTAAAAATGTTTTAGTTATTAAAATTTGAATTTAACACTTTTAACTCTTCTTAAAATAAAATAACAATAAATGCCCAAATCTAATCCAAGTTGATCAAAGAGGATCATATTTTATTCATAAGGTTTATTTTTGTTGAAAAAATATTATCAAATAGAATTAGAACACGGGTTAGGGTAATTTTAATATCATTTTTACCTTTAATTACCCTATTTTCTTCTAACCGTGGTAAATAAAATCGAAAAGTTACTATTCACGAAAAATTATTTTCATTATATTTAACCAAATTTTACTTAATTATGTCTAAAGTTTCTCTCAAATTTTTAAAATTCAATTCACAGAAGCGGTAAAATTACGTTTTATGCAAATTTGCAAATGTGCCTAGAAGGTTGGTAAAAGACGTTAAAATGTTCAATAAAATACGTCTAATTTTATTATAAAATGACTCCAATGAATTGAATTGAACTTATATAGGTATTATATATCTATTTTGAACTAAAATAAATTTAAATAAATTAAATAATTATTTAAATAAAAAGTAGGTTTTAAACAATAACGTAGTGTTTTTCACTATTCATCAAAAATTGAAAGTTTTCAAAAAAAAAACAAAAAATTCACCCTAAGATAATTTTGATTTTACAAATGCAAAAATGAAGTCTATTTGGATAAATAAAATTTATAAAATTTGAAAAAGTGGGTATTAATTTTCATAACGACTAGTTTGATTGGTCGTGGTGTGCTAGAACTCGATGTTGCGTAGAACACATGCTATTGTATTATTCAAAGAGAAGCATACTGTGGAAGATTGCAGTGTTACATAAACATATTTTTATAACCTAGATGAATAGATAATGAAATTATATATGACTCATTAGAATGTTCCCTCTTCAGTTATGGTTTTTGTTGGACACTTATATGGGTTAAAAACCATATAAATCCATATTTATCAAAATTGAATTGTACAACATTTAAAAGGTTTTTTTGTATCTATTCATCCTCTTTATACGATTATTTTATATTCAAATGAATTGTTTTTTGAGAAGTCACATTTAAAATATAGTATGTATTACATTCCGTTATGACTTGAAGATTTTTCATTTTCAAATTCATGATTATAGGGTCTCTTTTGAACCTCATCATATATATGGTGACAACATATTTCATTCGTAAAGCATCAAACACCATGTATACCTTCATAGGGTGGTAATGTATTGAGAAATTATAGTATTTTATTAGTTACATGCATCTCATCTGACAAATATTTTTCTCCTTTTGTGTAAATATATGTTTCAAACTCTTGTAGTTGGTATACACATCACACTTCTCACCATAGAGATAACACCACCAAATTTTTAATGAAAAAATCACTACAACTAGTTCCAAATATTTCATCAAGTATTTTTACAATTGAGTTTTTAATTTTGATGAGGAATAATAACATACATTTTCATTTCTCATGAAGAAACATCCTTATCCATTCATCAATAAATCACTATATTTTACAAACCCTTCCCCACTATGGGGTAATGTATGAAAAGGTGTTCAAACCATTCAATTATATAGTTCCTTAAAACATTATTCAAGTTAATCTATCCATTGTAACTTCACTCCCATCAGTGTTAACAGGGTTAGTGGATTCTATATCCATGATAGTTTTCTTAAAATGGTTTGATAGCAATCAAATAACCTTAGAAAACTACGGGTATCGGTTACTAAGGTTGGTCACAACCATTTCTTGATAACTCTGGTCATTTATCGATCTAAAAATAAGACCTTTATTGGGATTATGTTATCAAAAATTAATAGCATTTTTATCTTGAATTAAAACTTGAAAAATTTGGCACATAACTTATCCTTTTATAAGTTCATAAACATAATCCAAAAATGATATTTACACATTTCCTTTATCTTATAAAAATTTAGAATATCATTTCTGAATAAAATATCAAATTGATCCAGTTATCTTATAAAAGACTCTATTAATTAGATTCATGAAGATGGATTGGGAAATAGTTAATATGAATAGAATCACAATAAACTAAAAGTGTTTATACCCCATTCAGAAAGATTTATTTGAAATATTGAATCATGACCCAACCCAACGCGACTAGAGCCTCGAATCCCCAAGACCGCCTCTAAAAGTACAGGGGTTGGAGACTAGCGTCGAGTAGGGTATCACACACATGAGAGGCCTTATACTATCATACCAGTACACAAACAACCACATACAACTCCCTACAACATTGCAGAGACATATAAAAACAGAATTTAAAATGCATGCATACATCTATCCCAAACCATAGTGCAACAGAAGTACAAGAAGGGAAAATTTGGGGCCGACCAAAAGAAAACTACAAAAGCATCCAACCTGCTCATAAAGAGGGGATCACTGTCAAAAGTACCCACCAGAAAACTCCTTAGCTAAGCCCGACCTACTTCAGGTCCTTCTGGGACTCCATCAAAACATATGTGGTATGCACAAGACACAAAACTTGTGTTGGAAAACACAGTGCAGAGGTGAGTATACAAATAATCAGTAGACACCTCAAAAACCTTGAAATAAACGAGAGAAAATGAAAGTCAATAGTCAACTCGTCCTAGCCAGAGGGAACCCAAACTAGAGAGAAACACTATCTTGAGACCATCCTCATCTAAACACGACTAGCCAGCTCTGCTCAAGTATATGACCATATATATACAATGAACATCTAGATATACTCATATCAAGAACCATGCCTCATGAGGTTCCGACTCCATAACCAGCGACATGTTCAAATCAAATATCTAAGGCTTAAAAAGCCACGATAACACACTCCACGAGCTCTAACATCCCAGATAACACTCGTCTGAGAGATACACTCCATTGGGACCTACACCACCATCCTAGATGTGCCATCTGCAAGAACATGATCATCACACATCATCACTAAGAATACCATGATGAAACATTGGAAACACCAAACTCCTAAGATAGGGGATCACTCCTAGGGTCCGCTAGGGGATACATGAACCCACTCTGGTAACTCTAGGATATCATATATAGGGGATCACTCACAAGATTCATTAGTGATACCAAAACCAGATCTGATGGTCCACGGAACACATTAATTAGATAGAGGATCGTCGCCCGTGTAAAGGTGGTCATGATGATGTCGAAAACCCCATATGGTTTAACTTTCGAATTAGGGGATCAAACCGATGATACCACAAACCCTATTGAGACCACACACTGAGTAGGGGATCACATTACCGACGATACCACAACCCTATGGAAAACAAAACATTGAGTAGGGGATCGTATACCCGACGATACGAAAACCCTACTAATACGAACCACTACATAGGGGATCATATTTATGATGGTACCTCAAACACTACTAGGTTGTCCTGCTAGATAGTGGATCACTGCCCATGGATAAGCTGTCATAGCAATACCATGAACCAGATATAGGGAAGTGAAGCGAGAGGATCGTACTCCAGACTCACTGAAGGGATACCACAATCTATCTGAAATCATCCTATCTAGGGATCAAAAATCTATACTGGGGTTGTAATGCAGTACAAAACCTCATAAGAACAAACCATGTGTTTTCACACAACCGCTTCTGGTCCGAACGTCGCTAACCTAAGCAACCCACAACATCGCCACACTGCACACAACCTAGTCCCAGACCAAGGCCACCATCACTTTATACGTGAAAAAAACATGTAGTATAGGCTATTTACTCGCCTAAAACAGACAACCGGTGAAAAATGAACTATTCACCATTGAAAGACCATGTGGGAACCACACCTCGATTCCAAAACTCATCAAGAAGATCAAATCATTGTGATTATCTCAGAAAAATATATGAGATCATCTACTCATCCATCCAAAATGGATACCTGATGAAAAAGTCACATTTCTCCATAAATTCCCAAACCCGGCCTCATAGGGCCCATACCCTGATCTTGGTCCTAGCACCCAGAAACTATCCTGAAAAGTCCACCTTAATATCAGGATCACAACTCCACTGAGGGTGCATCAATGAAATCCTCCATGCAGAATTTATGGCGGGTCAAAGCTGAATAGTAATAAAATTTTATTATTATTTCAACATTTCGTAGATGTGAGCCATGAAATAGAATCATAAAATACCTAAATAAAACTAAAAACGTTCACCTTGACTCATGGATCACGTCACTGCAAAGGGCTCGCAAATCAGGCCTTCAGTTTCTGAGTTATGGGGGTTTAAAGAACCCCTGATAAATTCTGGCCGGACCACCGCATGTCTTGCCGGAAATCACTGCGCTGGAGATGGAATCCACCATGCTAGAGCTGGAAACCATCACACTGCCACCATTATGGAGCTAGAATCCACTGTGCCGGAGCCGAAAACCACTGAACCACTGCCGCACTACCGCATCCCTCAACGGATTTTTCCATGGCTGCTGCCAGAATCCGGTCATGATGGAGGAAAACATTCGGGAACCATCGTGAGTACCTCAATGCCCCAAATTCAGATCCGAAACATGTTTTGGAAAGCTCAGGACCAAAATTACTAGACCCTTATGATTATTTGAAGGAAAAAAAAAATCATAAAAGGGATCTGTGATTTCAAAACTCAAATCGCCTACCTCGCGGGTGAAATGATGACACTTCTACGCCAGATCTGTGCTCTGAAGCTGCTGTTGTGTGGTCCGAAAGCATCTGTCATCAAGACCTGATATTAACAACACATTTATTTTTTGATTTTGGAAATTATTTACTTGAAGGAGGAGGATTTGAGGGTGTGAAAACCAGGGTGAAGGAGGAAGATGAGGGGTTGACTGATTTTTATTGTTTTTCAATTAATTAATTAATTAATTCAACAACCATCTATGCCACTGACCAAACATCCCAGCAGAGAGAAGTTTAGGTCACCCCTAGCATAAACACAACATTCTGAACTCCACCACGCACTCAAAATTTTGATCTGAGACTCCGTTCAAGAGTTATTCAAGTTGACGCACCTAAATATATTATTCATTTATGTACAAAAACGCCACTAGACACCTTTTTCTATAGCAAGCTCATGCTCACAAAGGTTACACCACACCAAGGGTAATGACATTCTCTAGACATAGCCGTGCCCTCAAATTTTTAATCCGCGCTACCGTTTTGGAGATAACTCATTCCCACCTTGTGCATAGTATAAAAATAATAAATAATTTTATAAAATTAATTCCAGACACACTAGGCCTAGAAATCACACATTGTCTTCATGACTAGCTCTAGAATCATTCGTAAGAATATTACAAAGTCTGACAAGGAAAAACATAAGTTGCTAAATCCCCCCACCTTAGTACTTTTCATCCCCAAAAATTCAAAAGCACGAGGGAACGAACTAAACACTGAACTGGGTTTCCCACACCATCAAGTTCACCGAAAACCATAACAAAAAACCACCAAGGGTTCTGATGCTACCAACTAGCACACACTCTGGGTAAACCAAATCCATTCGCAGACACTACCAAACACACAACCCTACCATGAACACATAAGCTAGATGGAATCATCCTCCCCATTTTGATACTATATTTTTTAGGCATCACTGACTCACCCAAATTATTTTAATCACATCACAAAAATGCGTCTCGGTGGGGGAGGGATACATATTACTTTTGAATTCAAAGCCCTTCGAACAAAACCAACACACGGTCTTACCAAACCCATGAACAAACCTCGAGAAATAAATTCAATGGATAGAGTAGCACCTAACAGTGTTTTCAAAACTAATATAGAAAGTAGAAAGGATAGAAAGCTTACATCTATCCATTCGTAGAGCCTCTAGGTGAACAACATCTAAGGCCTTTAGTTGTCCTCTCCCTCATCCTCCAACTCCCTATGCTCGGCGTGGACAACCTGGGGGTGATGGTGGAGGCTACTCGTACTACCTTCCACCTCCCATTGCGGCACCAGCCCCTTCACCATGCCTTTCAACCTATAAACCTTCATACATAAGATGCTGCCTCTACCAAGGTGACATATAGACCGACTCCCTCTCAACAGCATGGTGGGTCAGAAAATCTCTAGAAATACTTTCCCGGCTGTCACAAGTGTAACACCACCACTCCTACGACTGACCAAAACTGTTCTGATATCCCTAAGATCCCTAATATATAGATCCTCCATCCTTGGGTCTCCTCTTGAAACGTCAACCACATCCAGACCCCTATGCTTGTCGTTGAATAATAGTTACCAAACCAATTTATGAGGTCTCAGCTCTTATGTGACCAACACTAATGGGAAGAATCTGCTCAGCCAGAAAGCATTCCACCACCATGGTCTGCTCCATCACTCCAGTATAGGTGGACAAGCATAAAGAAACCAAACCTACTCAGATGTCTCTGCGTAGGACCTTCTTGAAGGTCTGATCCCTAAAGAACAATTTTCAAACCATATCGAGGGAGTAACACAATAGGTCTGTAAGCCTTGCTATGTACACCGACACAATAATGCCCTCATGCCAAAGTTGTAGAAGCACCTAGATCCGCACTGACCTCAATGTCACCAGATATAACTCTTCCCTAAAGAGCCGATCAAACTCTTCCCACGTGATCATCTCCTTGTCACGGGACTATGTCACTATACTTCACCATAGCCCAACCAAATCATGAGGAAGGATCGCCTCTAGGACCACCATCTGATCTGGAGGTGTCCTCACCAGGAAAAAAAATCGGGTGACTGCTTCAATATAGTCATAAACTTCCTAGGGGTATGGATCACCCCTGTACCATAGAGGTCGCTGTCTCTAGAACTCATGCAGCACACTCAGCCTATGCGCATCCTCATCCTGCACTGCTAGCACAACCAACTGCTCGATAGGTGGTGGCTCAATTGGGAGACCACCAAGAGGTCCAACCTTAGAACCTGTAGCCTGCACCAAAGCCTCTACTCATAGAATATCGTCACCAGAATCTCACTACCTAACCCTCACTGACTGTCGTTGTGGAGGCATCCTGAAATATAATCAAGATGGACCATAGTCAAAGTGTATATCTTGACAGATGACACATGAAGGACAATAAAAACCCAAAACCCATTCCCATATGATACTTGAACCATTATTCCCCCACTACCAGTGTCCTAATGTACTGATTTGAAAGGCAGGTTATCAGAGTCCTGGTGAATGGATACGTCGGCCACTGCACAAACACTGGAGTCTCTGGCTTGATATCCAAACTCGAAACCTCATAAAACAGCCAATATGAAACCCAAATCTAGCTCACAGCGAGACCACCTATGTTTAGAAATCCCAAATGTGGAACCTCCTATGATACCACTTAGTCACAACCCAATCCAATGGGGCTCAAGCTACAACTCCCCAATCCCGCCTCCAAAAGGCCATGTGATGGTGACTAGCACCGAGTAGGCTATCACAAACATGAGAGGCCTTAGCCTATCATACTTGTACACACACACACCGACATACTCCTCCATGGAACAATGTAGAGATATATAAAAATTGAAAGTAAAATGCATCCTTACATTTACCTCAAAACAAAGTGCAATAAAAGTACAAAAAGGGAAAATAAAGGGCCCACCATAATTAAACTACAAAATCATCCAATCTTCTCAGAAGGAGGGGATCACTATCAAATGTACCCTCTAGAGAAATTATCAGCTAAGCTCCGCTTACTATGGTTCTTCCTGGGACTCCGTCGAAAGTCATGTGGTTTGCACAAGACACAAAACATGTGTGGGAAAAGAAAGTGCATGGGTGAGTACAAAAAAACGTATTAAGCACCCCAAAAACACCAAAATAAAAGAGAACAACTAAAAGGTAAAAGTATGCTAATCCCAGGTAGAGGGAACCGAAATGAGAGAGACAATCCATCCCAAGACCATCCTTAGCTAAACATGCTATTTAACTCAACTCAGGCATATGCTCATACATATACCATGAACATCCAGATATACTCGTCTCAGGAACCCAGACTCATGATATTCGAAAATCATAACCAATGATAGGTTCTACTCAAAGATATAAGGATTACACAAAACAAGAGAACACACTCCATGAGCTCTATTATATAAGATGAATCTCATCCAAGAGATACACTCTATCGGGACTCACACCACCATTCTCGATATCCTATCTTAGAGAACACGTTCATTAGATATCATTACGAAGAATATCATGGTAAAATAGAGGAGAGACCAAACTCCTAAGATATGGGATCACTACTAGGGCCTGCTAGGGGATACATGAACCCAATCCAGTAAATTCAAGATCTCACTGACATGGGATCACTCCGAGGATCTGCTGGAGGATACCACAACCTGATATGACAATCCACAGAACACATCACTCAGATAGTGGATCGTCACCCATTTAAAGGTGGTCATGACGATGCAAGAAACCTTATCTAGTATAACTTGCGATGTAGGGGATTGAACTAATGATACCACAAACCCTACTAAAACCACACACTGAGTAGGGGATCACATTACTGATGATACCACAACCCTACTGAAAACCACACACTAAGTAGGGGATCATACACTCAAGAATACTACCACCCTACTAATATGGCCCACTACGTAGGTGATCATATTTTCCATGATACCTCAAACCCTAATGGGTTGTCCTGCTAGATAGGGGATTTCCTCCATGGATAAGCAGTCACCGCGATACCAAGAACCCAATATAGGGAAGCGATGCTAGAGTATCCTACTCCAGACTCACAGGAGCGATACCACAACTCTATCTAAAATCATCCTATCGAGGGAATCAAAAAGATGTACTGGGGTTTTAATTCCACACAATCCCTCATAGAAACAAAACAAAGGAGTTCACTCAATCGTTGATGGTACGAACGTCGCTAACCCAAGAGACCCACAATATCCCCACATTGTCCACCTCCTACACCCAGACCAAGGACACCATCACATTCTATGAAAAAAAACACATGATAGGATATTTACTCACCCAAAATGGAAACCATTGAAAAAGGAACTATTCATTGTAACAAGCCCATGTGGAGCCCACACCTCGATTCCAAAACACATCCAGAGGATCACACTGCTACGATTACCTCAGAAAAAATATACGATATTGTCTACTCGCCCATCCAAAATGGGCACCCAATGAAAAAGTCATGTTTCTAAATAAACACTCAAACCCAGCCTCATGGGGCCCACACCTTGATTTCGGTCCCAGTTCTTGAAACTATCCTAAAATTTATGCCTTACTATTAGGATCAAAATGAAACTAAGGGCGTGTCAATCGAACGCTCGATGAAAAAGTTATGGTTGGTCGAAACAAATAATAATAAAATATTATCATTATTTCAAAGTTTCCTAGGCCTAGGCCATGAACCTGACTCATAAAATTTCCAAAGCAAACTAAAACATTCTTCCTCGATGCATGGATCGTGTTGCCGCACGTGGATCACAAATCGACTTTTCAGTTTATGAGTTACGGGGGTTTAAAGAACCCCCAACAGATTCTGGCCGAACCACTACTTTTCTCACTAAAAACCACCGTGTCGGAGCTTCCGTCGCTTGAGTCTGCCATTAATGCTATCAAAATTCAGCCTTTCCACCAAAACACTTCTGCGAACCACTAAGAGCACCTTGGTGCTCCAAATTCATATCCTAAATATGTTTCGGGAAGCTCGGGACCCGAACTACACATCTATTATGATGATTTGAAGAAGAACAACGCATAAACGAGATCCAAGGTTTTAAAACTCAACTCCCCTACCTCACAAGTGAAATGTCAATGATTCTATGCCAGATCTGCACTACGAAGCTGCTGTTGTGTGGTCCGGGAGCATCGTCCATCAAGATATGAGTATGACGGTTTCTCATTTCATTGATTTGGGCAATTATTCGCTTTAAGGAGGAGGAGCTGAGGGTGCACACGCCATAGGGGAAGGATGAAGATGAGGGGTTGATTGATTTTTATTGTTTTTTTAATTAATTCATTAATAAATTCGACAACCATATACGCCCTCGACCAAACCTCTTGGCACGAAGACGTTTAGGCCACCCCTAGGGTAAACACGACATTCTGAACTCCACCGCATGCTCATAATTTTGATCTGAGACTCCATTCAAGAGTTATTCGAGCTGACACCCATAAATAAATTATTCCATTATTTACAAAAATTCCAATGTCACCTTTTCCTACATTTGTCCCTCACCCACAAAGGTTATACCCTACCCAGGGTAAACGACACCCTCCAGGCATAGCCGTTCCATCATATTTTTGATCCGAGCCACCATTTAGAATATAACTTCTTCCTGATTCATGCATAGTAAAAATATACTTAATATTTTTATAAAATTATTTCTGGGCACACCATCACTCATAATCACACATTGTCTTTACTCCTATATTTGGAATCATTTGTAGGAATATTCCAAAGTCTGACAGGGTGAAACCAAAGTTTCTATATATTTTCAAATTTGACCCTTAACTAATGACATATAGATCCGAAAAAAATCCTTAAACATTATTCAAATTCCCTAAGTTGATAAAAAATGTCATCAAAAGGGGATATATAACACATGTCATTTATCCTTATCTTTTTAATCTCAAAATAGTTAATGCAATGGAACATTGATCCATCCATTGTTTTTAAAAAAATAAACTAGTTCACCCCATGGTGAAGTACTAGGGTAGATAATATCCTTGTCTATATTTTCTTATAACCATTTATTTAATTCCTCTAAATCAACATGTTCCATTCAATATTGACACCTTGGGATAACCACATATCTATGTATTATTTTAATTGAAAACTAAACCTCACCATCCAGGGGAATATTGATCTATTCATTCAAAAATACATCAAAATATTCCCAAACACTAAGCATGCCTTTAATATTAAATTCCTCACTACTCATTTGACTTTGAAATCATTAATTAATATGTATCAAAATTCATATTATAGAAATTTTATCTAATGAGAGATCATATTTATGTTTATATTAGAGAATATGATGGTCTGTGATACAAAATGAGATCTAATTCCCCATTTAATTGATTTGTGTTCTATGTAGGAATAGCCAATCCATGCTAAAATTATTTAAAATTAAACCAAGGGATGAAGAATTAGATCTACAAGAATTATCCTAAAAAAATTATCAATCAATGAAGATGTATACATCTTAGATGTGATCATTCTGCTAATGGGTGATTTTATAGATTGTTGGATATACACTGCTTGGGGTGGTGATTCCCTATTCATAGAAAACTAGTGCGATAAGAAACAATGTGATGAACCCGAATCAAATACAGTACTTGAATATCTAGAAAAATGACTAAGTGCACCTCACATCACTTCATTATCATGGTCTACCTTAAGGGTATCGATCATGAATTCCCTTCCTTGTTCCATTATTTTGGGTCATATTTTCTTCATTGTTTCAAGGGTTGGGGAATTTATTTTACTATTTTCCAAATCCATTACACTCGAATAATTATAGTGTGGGTAAATCATTAGTTAGGACCTTCTTCTCCTCCATTTCATTAATCGGCCTCTTAGCATCACATAAAAAAATGTGGGCTTGGTGGCCTACTTTACCACCCTTAAAAAACTTACCCGGTCTATTAATGAAATTAATCAGATGCTTACTCCCATAATTTCGGAAAGTAGGGGGTTGAAATTGCACCCCCATATGACTTATTATCAGGGTTACCTTGGTATCCCGCCTCTATTTGTCCATATCTTGAGTATTCAAAGACCTCATATTCTATCTTGATATTTAGTTTACATCTAAAAATATCTTCATAAAATCCAAATTCTCTTATGGAAAAATCATTTCGAAGACAATATTTTAATACAATAAAGAAATGATCAATTTTAATTTCTAAATATATGATAAAACTATAGGTGTATCATGAAATCCTCGTGATTTTTTCTTCATATATTTCAATGGATTCATCATCCTATTTTCAACTCAAATAATTCCCTCTCATTATTTATGTGAAGCGTTCAAGGGGAATTCATAGTAAATAAAAAATTCTTAAAAACAACCCATTACACGGGGTATAATTACTATTTATTTATTATATTCATAATAAGAGTCCAAAATTTGTTGAACTCACCATCCAAATGGTAAAAGTTTAGAACAATATTCCCTTATTCTGATAACTGAGAATGGAAAATATATATTTCATTACATTGATTCATTACTTGGTGATATGTGGATTTGAAGATACACTAAAAGAGGGTGGGAATTTCTATATAATTTTTTTAAATAATGTTTCTCAAACCACAATTAATTTAATAGATCAATGTGGTTTTCTTTATTTATCATATATCATGATAGTTTTTTCATAATTATTATATGCTCTTGTACTTCAGATCCCATAAAATATCTTTTTTATTTGGGGTAACTATCAAATTATCCCTCACAGACATTGTTAAACTAGTTACCTTTTCTTAAAACCATTACTAAAACAAAAAATGAGGTACTTTGAGTGAAAAAAATTAACATCATAAGGGAATAATAGCATGATTGGAAGACAAACTTAAAAATTATTACCATTTAACACTATCATGTTGTTCAATAATTATTTTGTTTCAACATAAAATATTCTTGGTTTAATTTTAGGTTGGGTTTTACCATAATTCATAACCTAATTCTTCAATGTAACCAAGAAACTAATCCTTCAAAACTGTTTTAAAGTGCATGTGATATACCAAAGAAACTCCCCTGGGAGTTTCAAAGCATGTGTGGTGTTATGCCTCTTTGTTGTACATCAGGTGAAGATAAAGTTAATACCCAATCCACCTTTTCTAGTGCTATTTACCATAGGTAAAACGTCTATAGATATTGAATCCACTTGTAGTATCTAGATAATGAAGTAATTTCTAGGAGAACCACCTACTCAAAATTTTACCAATATTTTAGGATATCAACTCATACCTAGAATCAACCCTAGGGTTTCCACTATGTTATTATAAACTTAATTATCTAAAATAACATCCCTAGTCTCAAAAAATATCTAATAATTTTCTCTAATAACACTATAGAGACCCAAAATAATCAAGTATTTATTATAAATGTTTGCATTATTTAAAAAATTACATTTCACAAATAATAATATCCCAGGGAATGATATGTCAAGTTACTTTGGAGAATAGATACATAATAATATTATTTTACAAAACTTCTCATGAATTCTCATTAAAGGAACCATACTATACCGTATCCTAAAAATATCATTATTATTAATCTTCATAAAAAATAGGACTGCACACATAATAAATGGGCAATCTAAAATTCCCTCTAATAGACGAATAAACATATCATCAGTATTGAATATATAAAAATAAGTAAAAAATATGTATAATAGAAATATCATAACATCATGATAGGTAATCATAAGTCATAAGTGAGACTCAATATACATGGAATAAGAAATTAAATCTACAAAGATCAACAAGGAAACAAAATATCCATAAAATGGAACAAAATAGTTAACATTACCCTTGTATCAAGAGGGTATAAGAAAATAATGAATCACATCTATTAACTATTACACACACATTTATATTGGGGAATATTACTTTCACCAGCCACACCATTTGTTCCCATGCATAAAATAATAAAGTATACTTATGAAAACTATCTAATGAGTTGTAAACTCTTATTCAATGCATTGGCATGTGATATAGGACCCCAACCATCATTCATCCTTAATTACATTATCAACTTAAAAATCATTCAACTTTCAAATCATAAAGAACCCCTAGAAAAAAATGGGTTTCAAAGAACTTCTTAATGAATATAATTCCATTTTTATAAAGTTTCTATGAAAATAAAATAGTATTCATAAAAAATAGAAATGGAAATAATTTAGTATTCATAAAGAACCTATGGATATAAAATATTTTTCATAAGATATCTTAATGTAAATTATTCACCTTCCATAAAAAAATACCTAGTAAATAACACAACATACATAAAATATTTAAATAGTATAGAATAACATCATGAATTAAATGGTTTGATATTGAAAACAACGCTAACTAAATTAATCACATAATAAAATAAAATATAGGGTGAAACATGAAACATAACTTCATTAGAGGTACATAATTCTAAATATTTTGCGGAAAAAAGAAAATTAAATTATAAAATGATATTTCTTGATTTTTTTATTCATTGATGTAAATGACATATTTATGAGTATCTTTTCATAAATTATTCATTGTTTTATTATGAAAAATTAAAAGAAAATCATTCATGGGAATGTATTTGGATCAAAAACACTTTTTCCTAAAAACAAAATAGAAAATATTATTAAAAATTGAATGTCTTGGAATAAATAATCAATATGATTATTATGATGGATAGAAATCATGAGATCTTGAAACATTAAAACCAAGAATAGGGAAATCCAATATTGATCTAGGTCTTGTTGATTCATCGATTCATTCAATCTAGGCTGGAAAATACATTTTTAGTCCCCCTCAAATGAATCTGGCGCATGTAGAAATCCCCACACTGTGGACAACAAGAGAATCTCCTTCAGGGAATCCCTTACTGGATCTATGAAATCATAAAATTATTAAAATGATCTTCCCATTATAAAGAGTGTAGAGGACATTGAAATTACAGTGGTTACCAACCCAAAAGTGATTAAACAATGAATAGACCTTTGTCAATTTTCATTTCTTGGTCGTATTGGCTATAAAAAAGTGGTTAAACCTTTTCATTATTATTAGCTCAAAGATATGATCTATTATTTTTGGAACATAACTAAATGGATGCTCATATAGATTGTAAAATGATATTTTCACATAATATAGGAAGGAAAAGATGAAATCAACTCATTTTCGAGGATGGGGAATCTCAGTTTAATGTCTGACACTCTGCGTCTCTCAAAATGGGAAGTTAACTTCAACCCATAAAATAAAAAACACATGAATTATTAGGTGTGGGTGGGGATCCATGGGTTACCATGGGTTTACTATCATCCAAAAATTATAAATGACATGGCCAAAAGATTTAGTACTCTGCTCCAAATTTATCAGAGAACCCTCAATGTGGATCTTGGTCTTTATGTGAGGATTCTGGTTAAAATCAATATGTAATTGCCTACACCAGAATAAATATACCTGATTACTAATGATCACAATATTGGGGTCATAATTGAATGTGAAAAATTACTGACATTCTGTAAACATTGTAAAATCGCAGGACATGAAATCAAAAATTATAGAGTTGTTCAAAAGCTGGTTGTACTAACTCCAAATTCCATAGCTTGGAGAGAATTTTCAAAATGAAATAAGTTGAAATCAATGGAAACTAGGCATGATAAGACTAATCATATCAAGTCTATCATATGAGGAAATGTTTCTATCATAAGAAATTATTGTCCTTATATAGATGATGTGAAGGAACCCCAACATGTCCCACCCATCTCAAATGAACAACATGAGGTCATTATGATGAAATTTGAACCTAAAAATTAAAGTTCTATAAAGTAAAATGATTATGATGATTTTTTATGTTTCTTACCAGAGATCTTGTCCATTGTATCTTCATTACAAGTGGAGGATTTCGTGCTTGATATTATTTCCCAGGACATAAATATATCTCTTCAGAAATTTGATAGAATGAGTGGATTAATGCCATGGATGGATACAATGCTGGAGCTTGGGCCGAAGTAGTAGTAGGCATCAATCATACAACTTCCTAGAATTGGTCCTACTCTATTAGATCAGGGACCAATGAAAAAGAACATGTAATAGGAGCAACATGTTTCCAGCACTTTAACATAATAATCAATTGCTATTATTACTATGAATAATGGTAATGAACACTCATATGATTAGGCATGGGTTGCTGATGAAATTTCTACTACAGAATCAAAGAAAAAAACCAATGTTATGGTAGACCTAAGAAAATAGATTCTAATGAGAAGGGAGTCAACACCCCCAAGACAAGATTAAAATGAGGTCCATATTCTAGTACTACCTAGGGATATACAACATTGAAAATGGATGTTCCTTAAGGATACTTATAGGTAAGTATAAAACTGAAATAATTGGGATTGCTGAGCCAAAAAATATTCTCTAACAGGAAAAATGTATTGTTGGAAGTGGGTTTCATCTCCTGGGAAATAATCATATTCAGTATATAATGACTATATTTGGATCCCTATTCATAATTCTATGTATAATCCCATAATTATTCAAGATGGAAAACAACACATCACAAGCTATCTCTCAAGGGAGAACAAGATAATTTTCTAATGTAATATTTAGGATTCCAATAATTATATAGACATGAGATCATTATGGACTAAACTAAAGGATATATCTAGTAAAATTATGGAGTATTGGGTTATTTTTGGGGAGTTTAATTCCATTCTTCACACTAATGAAAAAATGGGACCTGCCTTCAGCTCAGTCTCCATCAAGGAGTTTAATGATTTCATTGAGGATGACATTTTAATTGAAGTTAATCTTCTTAGATATAAAAAACATGGTATATAAGATATCTAAATGGAATAAGAGCTAGTTGGATAGATATATCTTTTTTTAATGACACCTCACTGAAAAATTAAAGATCCATTTCATGTGTCAGCCTTGGAAAGCACAACTTTTACCATCATCCCATTTTGGTTACCTTCTTGGAAATGAAAATAAGCTTCACATTAACTTCAAGTTTAACAATGCATGGATAGATCTTAATTAATGTAATAGAATTTTTCAAGCCACATGGACTCAGTCAGACTATAATGACAAACCAATATTGTGTATCTCCAAAATGAAAAATATGAAGGCTATCAAGAAGGATTAGATAAGAAAAAGATTTGTCCACCATGATGAGGAAATTTATGAAAATGAACTTTCAATTCACTCCATTCAATAAGAAATCACTAAGAACTACTTCTCAGGAGGAATTACAAAATAGGAAGATTTGGTCTCCACATTACAAGATCTCATAAATCTCAAAGGAAACATGCTTAATGACACCTTGAAGGCCAAGTGGCTCAATGATGGGGATAGGAATAACAATTTTTCCATTCTATATAAAGAATAAGAAGAGAAAATAATCCTCTTACACTCTTGAAGGATGTTGATCAGATTTTTGAGTGAAAAGAAAGCACTTACTACTCACATTGTCTCCTTTTATGAAAATATTTTCAATGGGACACCAAAAAATTCATTCCTTAAGGATGGTGTCATTCCAAATCTAGTCATTGAGGCTAATAATTTTCTACTTACATCCACTCCACATGAGTTTGAAATTAAAGTGTTTATTTTTAGACTAAATAAGGGACTCTTACCTGGTTCTGATGGGTTCACCAATAATATCTTTTAGAATTTTTCTAAGGTTATTATTTTGGATGTTTACAACTTGGTTACAAAATTTTTAAAGGGTGTATCATTTAATCATGTCATTAATTCCCAATTCATTTCCCTCATTATAAATGTTGAGAATCCTAGTAACATTGTCTAGTTCAGACCTATTTCTATTTTCAATACAATTCATAAAATTACCACAAAGATCCGGGACAATAGACTTTCTATATCACAGACTAGCCTGGGATGTCATCCGAACTGAAACTCAACCCGGTCCATGACATGAACCAAAGGGTGTTCTAGACCCCCATGAGATGGAAACTAGTTAGGGGCAACAAAACAATACAAGAGGAAATGATTTTAGTCAGAAAATCTGGATAAATAAAAATAAACAGAACAAGAAGCCAAAGATAATAAGTATATCCCAAATAAATAAAAAAACTAATTTAGTTACAAGATATTACTAAACAACAAAAAACTAAAACAAAACTAAGAATAGGAACTAAAAATGGGCCATACTACCACAATATCCACGTGACCACTTGGTCACATCCAACCATAAGACCAACTCTGCTCTAATAATGAGAAACTGAATTCAGAGAACCTGAGAAAAACAAAACCTGCAAAACATCTTGGGTGTACCGACACTGAGTGGAACAAGTTGGGTGTGATCTAAAACAGCTCAGTAGGCAATCACCAGAGAATCCATGTATTTTAATTTTCCAAAACAATCTATTAACAATAGTTTGAATTTAAATTATAAAATAATTTTTTCACATTTTACAAAACAAACAAAACTCTACCATTTTAAAGGTCCACACAATCCACCATTCATTTATCAAGAAATTTCCCATTTTATTACAAAAACCCAAACTAAATAATACTAGTAGCAATTATTTTTTTAAGGGAAGAAACCTTAAATGGAAACAAATTATAAAGAAAGAAACTTTCATGGAAATGAACTTGCTTTTGAAATTACCAACCAAACATACCATATGCAGTAGTAAGTGAAATATAACCAATGGGAACTAGTCCTGGGAAATACCCATCGGTACTAGCTAGAAGTGGGGACAAAAGGTACCTCATATCTCAGTGAAATATGGTATATAAACCATGACCAATAGATTTCTCATGCATGATACAGTAGATTAGAGAAACATCCAAAATTATAATGTTCTCAAATCATCATCCAATTTTAGTTAGTGTTGTCTTCATCAATCCCGCTATGTGAAATAGGGCGATAACCACTTTTGAATCACTAGTATAATAGTCCTAATCTTCCCACATAGATACATGAGATTATATTTTGCACTCAATCAAGATTCTCATGTCACATAACAACCCATTTCCACATTCCATCAACCAAACAATTAATTACCCATAACAAGACACCACTTTCACACCCAAAATCTATTTTAAAAAAAATACACACAACAAAACCATTTCACATCCTAATTCAAAACTCTTAAATAATTTAATAAATCATTTAAACTATATATAACACATTTATAGTTGGAACATCAAGGGTTTAAAAAAATAACACACCCCATTTCTCATATAAATTCAACTTTAAAACATAATGTAGAGAAAAAACATATCAAAACATGAAACAATATAAAACAAGCCATATGGACCCTTATCTAAAAAATTTCCCAACACATTCTTAAAATGCCAAATGGTATAAATTTTAAAGGTTTAATTTTAAACCATCTTTATAAATCACACAAGGAGACCGATAACATTTTGAAACCAAAAATAATTTAAGGAACCAAGGTTTGAGAAGGAAGACAATTTTCAAGTTCCATCTTCACTTGAGGGCATATCCATGTGTGCACCTAGACCACAAATTGATGTTCCAACATCCAATTACAAACTATAAAATTTATGGAAATACCAAAAACCAATTTTCATAAAAATCACTATTTTCTTTCAAACCAAATCTAATAACTCACACGATTTAAAGAACATGAATATTCGATTTAAAAAAACCATGAGTTACTTTCCAAAACCTTTCACCATAAATCATCATTTGATAAATAGATATCTAAATAAAATTTCATGCTCTATTTCTGTTTTCAACCAAGTTAATAAGTAAAACCAATTCCAAATAAAACAACTAGGTTTAAATTTAATGTTTAGAAAACAATAGGCATTTTATCAAAGACCTCATGTGCACACATTTGTAGGCATAATAAAAGAAACCCTTAGAAATCCATTTTTATTAAATTCTATTGAAAAGGAAACAACACAATGAACTAACCATGAGTATTATAAGGATGATAATAACATTTAAAAATTAATTAAAGCACTCAAGCACTAATGGTTTGCATCGTAAAGTAAAAACATGGAAACACCTTCCCTTGTGGTTTGTGAATGCAATGAAACCTTCATAGATGAGAGATCTAAGCCCCAAGGACCATTCTAACACTCTAGATCCAAAGGAACATAAAAAAAATTAACCCTATACATTAGGGTTTTTACAGTGGAGGAAACCCTAAGAAAAACTAATAAATAGTGTGAGGTAAGATGTGAGAAGAGGAAAGGGAAGGATTTGATGAATAAACCATGAAAAATCACTAAACGTTTGTGATAAATCTCTTAAAAACATACCCTAAATTATGGATAATTAATTGGGGGGGGGGGTACCTCTGGTCGATACCCAATAGGTACGGTTTCAAATTTGAGGCGGAATCATACAAATAAATTTTTTTAGGTTAAACGTTATTAAGATCATAATGGGATGCATGGTTTTGCTGCATGGTTTTAGAATATTGTGTACAAACCGTGTGAAAGATTCTATAAAAATTATGAAACTTTGTTAGTTTATGATGCACGGTTTGGGAAAACCATGATTTAACTTTTCAACCCAAAAAATTGGTTAAAAAAATCAAATGACACCCCAAACACTAGGTAATAACACCTAATGATCCTTGAAATATTTAAACACAATATACTGATACCGTGGGTGTAAAAAACTCTCTACTATGAAACTTTCTCCCAATAACATTTACAATAACCACTTATAGGGTTATAAGAGAAGTGAAAAAACCAAAACATAAATACTTTTTCGGACACTCACCTCTAACCTCAACCAAAATATCCAAAATCAATAATAAAAAAAATATAAAGAAAAATAACATTGATGTACAGAAATTCTCCTCACCAGAAACACTTTCTTCCCCCAGAAAGTCACCCAGTGAAATTGTAAACATTACTCAATACCAAATTCAAAACAATACAAATGAAACAAATAAAATTGGGGAAACCATTCACTCCATGAGTCACACCCAAAAAACTCTAAGAGAATCCATAACATGATAAAAAATGAGAGAACATGAGAGGGTTCTCCTCACCATAAGAACCTGACTAACACCATGGAACTACTTAAGAATTTCCCAATGTGTAAAATTATAATAAAAACAAAGAACCCCCAGAACAAGTGGAAACATGAATTAGGGTTAAAAAAAATCATAGGGGAAACATGGAATTTAAAATTTTTAATGATCTAGGTAACTTGTATGATTTGGCCACACAGTTTGAGAAACCGTGTGCCAACCATGTGATATGCCACTTTCTGATTCCAGAACCATACTTCATGATTTAAGAATGGTTTCTCTAACTGTTCTTAGGACATGAACCAAGACCCAAGAACCAAAATCATTCAACATGGTTTATTTAGAGAAGTTTCACAGTTTACCCTAACCATGTGCTAACCGTGCACCACCTATTGCCAAGCCCTGAAAGTTTCATTTGTCAACAAAACTCACCTGAAGGCTCCCAAAATTCAAAATAAGAAGCCATGACTATAAGATAAAGGGATCAAACAACTTATTACATAGATAAACATTAACTCACAATAAGATCTTTCCCAAACTTATTGACATCAACCATGAAACACCCATATTAACATCGAGAATTCCCAACATGACCAATCCAAGATTCTTCACATGAGAAAAACAACATCGCCATGAAAACCGAAATTTTCCCAAACAAAATGAACCCCCAACTCTAGGGGAAACCCAAAAAATGAAATCAAGACAATAAAAAAACCAGAACCACTATCCATCAATTCCATTATACTTGAATAACTTGAAACGATCGTAACTAAAACCAAAACCGACCCATACAAGGGATGAACACCTTCATGAAAAGAAAAAAAAATTCTAAAAGTGACATTCAGATGAACACAACCATTTAGATAACTAAATAAAAAATGAATCACACTTTAAAAAATAAAGATGAACATACAATAGAAGTAAACCAATAATAAGGGATCTTTAAATGTCTCCATCCCAACACCGAAGACAAAACAGGACCAAGGTCTTCCATATCCCATGGAGACTCCTGAATGTGAACAAGATTCACTCCAAGGCCTATAGATAGAACCCTGGTGACTGAAGAATATCCTACCTCATAGTCAGGAACTAGAATACTCTGAATAAAACCTTTTCTTTTAACAATGCTTCCTACAAAAATTTTCTAGATGACCCAAATGGCCACAATAATGGCAGGTCTTTGGAGGGATGAGACAATATGGCTTCAAATGCCTGAACTGGCCACATTGGTGGAAAAAAAGTGAACAGTATGAAGAACTGGATGACAGAACTAATGAGGGAGACTCCTTAGAGGGATGTTCCTCTGTCATGTGCTCACCATATGTGTAACCTTTAGGAGAAAGAAGATCCACCCGATTGAAAAATATCATGCACCCTGATAGCTTCAGGAGTTCCCAACAATCCGAAGACATGCTCTACGTACTCAAGACACTCATCATCTTATAACTGATCTCAACCACCATGATGGATAGTAAATAATCAAAAAAACCCAAAATTGGGATTGATTCATTAGAAACTATAGAGACCTTTCTGGGAGGAAAATTTTGAACAATACAAGAAACCCAAAACCAAAACCAAATCAAAACTAAACACAATCAGAAGGAACATCTCAAGAAAAAATAACAACCTCACAAACCAAAATCCTAAAAGCACAACCAAATTCATCCTTTTGAAATAACATTTCCATTTTAATTTTCAAAACCACCTTATTTTAAGTCTACTTTCCAAATATGAAGACAATATTTAGAAACCAAAACCCACATTATAAAACAAAAATCAACTTCTGGAATCATTTTCCTCTTTCAAAATCACTTTAGAAAAACATGGCCAAGCCTTCTCAACCACGCACCCATTGAATTCCATGAACCATTAAACATGTTTAAATCTATTTAAATCCATAAATTCCAACATGAACTTTCAAAACACATATCATAACATGTGAAAAAATTGATAATAAATATATTGAGTCTCACAAATCCACTTTTTTACGAATTCCAAGCTAACACTAAATTCTTCAAACCAACAAAATTTCTTTTTAAACCTACCTTATAAATTTCAAAATCACTAGAATGAAATAATTTTGCATCTCTAAACACATTCTTCTCAAAATAATACTTTACTAATTAAAATATTATGTGGAAGTAAGTAATTTCATTTCAAAAAAAATTTCATTTTCAAAATATTGTTACACCAACCAGAACTAAAATGACACACAACTTGCACAAAATTGTCAGAATGATGAACTAGTAGTTATGGTTAAACCAACGACATTATAGTGATACATACCCCAAGTAAGCATAAAAGACTAGGAAGAGCTTAAAACATGTACCCAGAATCGACATGGGTCACTAATCCATGTGAAATCACGACATAAAACAGACTCACCTTTTTTTCATCCCTCATTCCAAAAAAAGACAAAATCCTTAATTATCAGACTACCCCTAGTAACTCAAGTCACATCATTAGAAATGGTGATCAAGAACCAAACAAAAACCCACCTCAAGAGTCCCAATGATCCTAATATTCATCTACCAAACACCCAAAATAACATGGGATGCTCTGATACCATTTTTTCATGAACTAGTGCAGGATGTCATATGACCTGACACCTGACCCGATTTGTGGCACAGATCGAAGGGCATTCCAGATCTCCAAAGGTTGGAATCTAGTTCCTAGACTAAAAACAATATAGGAGGGAATACATTTATCAAAAACAACTAAGATAAAAAAATAAAAATAAAAAGAATCTAAATATAATAACTGAATCCGAAAAAAATAAACAAACTGAATAAGTTACAAGATAAAACTAAACAACTAAAAACAAAAACAAAACTGAGAACAAGAATTGAAATTGGGACATGCTACCACAATATCCATGTGACCACTTGGTAACCTCAAACCAAAAGACCAACTCTACTCCAAAAATGAGCAACTGAACTGGGAGATCCTGAGAAAAATGGATCCTGGAAAACAGATCGGGTCTACCGACACCGAGTGGTACAAGTTGGGTGTAAACTAAAATCCTAAATAGGAAATCACTAGAGAATCCATGTATTTTACTTTCCCAAAAAAATACAATAAAACTAGTTTGAAATAAAATTATAAAAATACATTTTTCACATTTTACTAAACAAATACAACTTTCTTATTTTAAAGGTCCACACACACCACCATCAATTTTTCATGAAAATTACCACTTTATAACAAAAACCCAAACCAAATAATACTGATAACAATTCCTTCTAAGGGAATAAACTAGAAATAGAAAACAATTCTAAAGAAATATACTTTAAAATAAATACACTTTCTTTTGAAATTACCATCCAAAAAACTATATTCTGATAATAAGTGAAATATCACCAATAATCACTGGTCATGGGAAATTCCCCTAGGCACTAGTTAGAATTGGGTTCCTAGGTAACTCATATCTTCATGAAATGTGGCATAAAAAGCTTGAAAAAAACATTCTCATGCATGATCCACTAGAGAGGATAAACAACCAAAATTCTAGTGGTCTCAAATCATCATACATTTTTAGTTAGTGTTGACATCATCAATCCTGATAAGTGAAACCAGGCCATAGCCACTTTTGAATCACTATTGTACTACTCCTAGTCTACCCACCAAGATACACGAGCTTCCAATTTGTGCTTAATCAAGATTTACATGTCACATAACACACCATTTCCACATTCCATCAACCTAACCAAGCATTACCCACCACAATCCACTACTTTCACACCCAAAATACAATTAAAATACATATGCACACCAAAACCATTACACATCATGATTCACTTCTCTTACACAATATTATAAATCATTTAAACAATTTATGACACAATTGTAATTGGAACATCAGGGTTTTACACTAATAACACGCACAATTTCACATAGAAATTATACTTTAAAACCCAATACATAGAAAAACCATATCAAAACATAAAACATTATGAAACATACAAAACGAGCCCTTGTGTCAAAAATTTTCCAACGCATTGTTCAAATGATAAAAGACATAACTTTTAATGTTTTCATTTTAAAAAATATTTAAAAATCATACAAGGGGGCCAATTACATTTTGAAACCAAAAAACCATTTAAGGAACCATGGTTTATGGAGGAATACCATTTTCAAGCACTAATGGTTTTCATCAGAAAGTAAAAACATAAAAACACCAACCTTGGTGGTGTGAGAACACAACAAAACCTTCAAATAAGAGATATATAATCCCCAAGGACCATTCAAACACCGTAGATCCAAAGTAACATAGAAAAACATAAAACCTATTCATTAAGGTTCATCTATGGGAGGAAAACCAATGGAAAACAAATAAATAGAGATAGGGAAGAGTGGAGAAGAAGAAAGGGAAGTATTTGATGAATAATCCAAGATTAATCACTAACCTTTGGTGATAAATCTCCCAAAAATATCCCAAACACAATGGAGAATGGGGGGGGGGGATTTGGTCAATACCCAATAGGTAGATCTTCAAATGGGTGGTGGAATCACTAAAATCAGATTTTTAGGTTACATGTTATTAATCCCATAATGGGTTCTACTATTTTTTCACACAGTTTTGTAAGCTGTGCGCAAATGCTACTGGAAAAATTCTAATTTTTTTTAGGATTAGGTTTCACAATTTTGGGAAAACCGTTATCAAACCGTGAAACCCCTAAAATTGGTCAAAACTCTCAAATGACACCCCAAACACTAGGGAAGGCCACCTAATGATCGTTGAATTATTTAAACACAATACAGTGATAGTGCGGGTGTCACAAACTCTCCACCATAAAAATTTCTCATAATAACATTCATAATAACCATGAATAGGGTTATAATAGAACCTAAACAACCAAAACATAAATAATTTTGTTGGACACACAACCCAAACCTCAACCAAAATATCCATCATCAAAAATAAATAAAAACAATATAAAACTCTGGTCGGGGTGTCACGTTCTCAGATCTCAAATAATCTCTTATCTTGGAATCAATTTTGATTTTTTTAAGGAAGAAACATACATGATTTTTTAATTTCTTCCTCGAACTGTGTTAGACTAATCAGAAAATTGGCAATGAGTGGTAACATTGATATTAATCTTGACATAAAAAAAAATCCTTTGACACTATGGATTGGGGTTTCTTGTGTAATGTTCTTTCATGTTTTGGATTCAATGAAAATTTTATTAGCTAGATCAAAAATCTTCTTCGGGCATCCCCCTTTTATATCATAATAAATGGATCCCCAGAGGGATAGTTTTGGTGCTCACAAGGGTAAATACAATGAGACCCCCTCCCAGCTATCATTTTTACCATTATAGAAGACTATCTCAGCCTTCTTTTAATCCATATAGTTGATACTAGTGACATGAAACCCATTAGGGTATCATGAGGTTCTTCAACACCATCTCATCTCTTTTTTGTTGATAACATTATCATATTTTCTCAGGGAGATAAGAGGAATATCAAAACATCATGAATTAACTTCTTCAGTATAATTGTTTCTTAAGACAGAACATTAATTTGGGGAAAGTCATTCATATATATTAACAAGAATATCTTAAATCATAGAAAAATAAGCTTGATCGATGATTTGGGTATTAGGGAGGGATATTTACCTTTTACTTATCTTGGAGTTCCCTTGTTTTGGAGAAGACCACAAGCCTCCTACTTTATCAATATTCTAAGTCAAATTAAAAAAACTCTGGCCTCCTAGAAAGGAAAATCACTCTAAATTGATAGAAGAGTTTTCATTTTTCATGCATGTTATAATCTAAAAAATGATGTAATCATTAATGGTTTACTCATGGACCACCTTTGTCATAAAAAAAATTAATTCATTGATGAGAAACATTATTTGGATTGGAAGTATATTAGGCCGAAAGACAAATATAGTTTCATGGAATCAATGTTGTATGCCCTATGCTCTCAGGGACCTTGGGATTAAGAATATGTCCCTATTCAGTCTGTCTCTTTAGACTAAATAAATTTGTAAATTTATCAAATCCAATTCTAAAGCCTTGGGTTTTATTAGATCTAGGTTTTTTGAAAAAATAAAAATAGAAAAATTATGCTATATGGAATCCTAAATATGGCTTGGTCTTATAGAAATATTTCACAAGATCTTACAGAATTATCATTGGATGGAAGTGTTAACTCTTCTGTCAAATTGTAGACTTACAATTGGAATAGAATCCCTCTCATAGATAGGATTGATAGCATGTATCACAATATTTATTATTACATATCCCATAAATATCAAATCGATAATCTTAACAATATTCCACATGATATTTTACATTTTTTCTCATGCTATGATTTCTCAATCTAGGAATACATGAAAATTTGGGAACCAACATTAAATGAGAATCTTGATTCGAAGGATTTATACAAGAATCTCATTCATGGTCCTTGCAAATGGATTAGAGACTTTAATACAAATGGCTACTTCCGTCCAGATTTTCCCTTTTCTGGAAGACATGCTAAAATAAAATTCACTTTAAGTTTGATCTCCAGAAAATGGGAATATCTCTTTGCTCTCAGTGTGCGCTTAACCACCAGCACCAGGAGGATTTGAATCATCTATTTCTATCTTGTAAAACTAATTATTCCATCTATAAATTTTTCTTTGACATATTTTATGTTCAGCCACCATAAAAAGATGAGATTAATTTCTTCCTTCTAACACTGTTTAATATTGAGATGTCAAATAAGATCACCATCATATTTAAGGAGGAATTTGTTGAGATGGGTCACATCATTCGGAGGGGGAATAATAATGATTTTCAAAAGAAATCCTACTTCTACACCAAAGCTTCCATCACTGATATACTTTTGACAGATCAACTGACCGATTCACTGTACTCTAATCACTACAGAAACTCAGTCACATGTTTTTTAGTGATGAGGTGTCTAATGGTGCATGGTCATTTTCCTCTTGTCAATATGATTGAAGTCTGTTGGATTTTCCCTTTTACTAGATGGATAAAGTGAAACATTGATGTAGTCTCCAAGGGGAATCTAGGTCTAGCAGTCTATAGTTTAGTCATTGGAGACTCTTCTAGGGATTTCATTGAGTACCATTATGGCTATTGTGGCACTGAAACAACCATTCAAGGAGAGATGAATGATTTGATAAATACAGTAAACATTAAACTACAAAGGGGATTGTACAAAATTTGGTTCGAGTGTGACTCCAAAATCATTATACATGCTGTCTAAACTAGATAGATTAATATTTCATGGATGTTGAAAGTGAAATGGGATCTTTACCTCATTCATCTTTCATCAATGAGTTACATTAACACACATGCCTTCCGGTAATCCAATACACTTGTGGAAGCACTTGCAAACAATTAAGTGCATGAGGAGGTTGATTTTGCCTTCCAGTATTCTCCCAAATGATTTATTTTAAATTCTACAAAGGGATAAATTTATGGTTTATCTCTTCAAGATATTTTGAATTTCCTCTTATTAATCCAAGTTACTATGCCCCTATTTTCTAAAAAAAGAGTTTAATAAGAAATTTTATAAATCATAGAAAAATACTTTGAGTCACTATATACCATAGAATTACCATTAATTTCAATGTAAGATCTTTATCCTCTTGTATCATAAAGATAAAAATATAAACTACATATTTCAAAACCTAATTATATTTTTTCTAACTTTTATGCATAAACATTATATATATTTTGATGTATATTCAATACATAACTACACAATCCATGCCAGAACCTTAAAGGTTTGGAGACTTTTTATATAAGATATAAACTTTTTTTAAAGGAAAGATCCTTAACATCACCCATAAATATATTACCAGATATTACACTTTATATTATACCCTACTAACAAATTTATTCATAACATGGGGAAACAAAACATAGGAAAATAGTAAGATCAAATGATTTGGAAGTGTAAAAATTAGATATATCAATTAATGACCATATGAAATTATAAGATAAGTATAAGGGTATGAGATATCGAAAATGGATTACAAGGTTCATAAATAATCTGTCAAAGATCATAAACATGAGTTATTGAATAAAACATTAAAATTTTAAAAGACATAAATCATAAGAATGGGAATTCATCATAACTCAATCACGAAACAAAAGTTCATGTAATAAATATGTGGGGAATTATTATATGTATAGAAACCAGTTAATATGTCAAGGTTAAGTACCAATTCCAACAGATCATGCATCAAAGATCAAACACCTTGACTTGTTTCCTATAATGAATCAAGAACATTGACTTGTTTCCCATAATAGATCAAGCACAAGAACTTGCATCCCATAACTATCTCATGAGATATAATACATTACCTAATTCATTGGAAAAAAATATAGGAAACACCCAAAACATAATAAAAATAATATATATGGGGTCCATAGGATCATAAAACATTCATTATATCATAACCCATCAATAGAAATGGGTTTCATAAAAAATTCATCATAGCATAACCCATGGCAATGAAATGGTTTTCATAAAAATTTATTCTTTTCATTAAAATGATAAACCATTAAGAGAAGAGTAAGTATTTTTTACTTGAATTATAAACCATTTAAAGTATAAGTAACATCAAATTATGTCATCATAGATGGAAAATTATTTTGAAAAATCAATTAAAAAAATTTATGAGGAAAATTACTTTTTCATTTTAAAATCACTTATATTAAAAAAACTGAGAACCTTTAAATGAAAAACTTTTCCTTGAAAATAAACAAATAAAAAAGTAAAGGATGTTTCAAATAATTAAGGATTCATATCAACTGAAAATTATTCTCATACTGTACAAGTTAAAAAAACACTCTTGTATTTTTTTTCCGGAAAAGTCACAAATAACCTCACATAAAAAACAGAAAAAAAGATTCCACTCAATATATTTTGTAAACTGTAAAACATGGGTATTAATAATTTTTAAAAAATTTAAGGATAATAGTAAAAACATTTTTGAAAACATTTTTATAAAACATATACATGAAATAGAAACATTCCCCAACATATACTAAAACCTAAAAAATACAGAATAATTAGGAGATTGTGAAATAAACCCTTACCTCAAATATGACATTCAATTATTCACATTAAACCCTATTTTATAATAAATATTGATTTATTTTACATTTAAAACATAGCCATATATCTATAATACCATATATGATTTATTTATAAAATATTATCATCTTTTTATTAATATTTTGTAATTAAAATCACTATTATAGGAGACAACTGCTTCATTTTCCAAGAATATTTTGGTTTGTTCATCATGATTTTTATACTTTGATCATGGTTCAATAATTTCCATGTTTTTTATCATGGGTTGAAAATAATATATATTTTTATATACATAGTTATAATTATTCTTAAAAGGATGAGATAGAAAAATGAGGTACACCGTTCAAGGAGATGGTAGGTCGTACGTTCACAACAATGTTATTTCCATTTTTTTAATGATGCAATGAAAGAATGAAAAATAATAATTTATCTTTAAATAATTATCATTATATCATATATGTTCATCAAATTTATCCTTTTTACCACCCATGTAAAATATAAATTAAAAATGAATCACATTGAATCATGGAGATGGTAGTCCATACGTAACCATAAACGATGTTATCATTTATCAAAATATTACATGGTAAGAGGGAAGACATGATACTATCATTCAAGACATATAATTATTTCATAAATATAATATATAAACATAAAACTCATCATAATACACATGTGACTTGTCAGATCTGGTTCACTCAATAGTAACCGAACTAGGTTGGCCACTTGGCCTCAAGTGTGCCTAATCATATGCGAGAGGCTACTAGAAAGTAGTGAGGAACATGGGGGAATAATGGGGAGACTATAAATTCATGATCATAGTGTATCATAATGGCATAATCCTAATGAATATTAGAGGAAGTAAAAGAAATAACTAAGAAACATAAGAATAAACATCCATCATATAACTAACCATGTAATATTATCTAGAAGTGTCATATACAAATTAAATTCATATAATTCTTAAAAAATATAGGAAACACATGGAAACATACATTTAGTATAATACATGTATCGATGAAACAGAAAGTCCAAAAGGAAACTATACCAAGATAGAATCATGATCCATATCCTGTTCTTATTCTCCCCTTATCCAATTCAATTATGAATCAAGAATTAGTAATTGGGTTCTTTCCCCAATCTCATGTTGCATCCATGAAGTCTGTCCATGTACCCAATGGTGGACCAAACAGGGTGTGAGATAACACTCAGTAAGATACCACCAATGATGTATATTACAAGTACAGTATATTCATATAAGATGAATCAATGCACATATATAATGGGTGTACAAGTAAAATAGTAAAAGTGATGTTATCCACACTATCAAGTGTCACTGTGATTGAAGAAATGAAATCATAAGGCTATTTGTAAAGTATAGAAAACACCAACAATAGTAGATTATAATTTATAATCATGTGTTGGGACTACATGGTCTAGGGTAAAAGGAGTATTAATGTTCAAGGAAACTGAGTAAGATAAGTAAATCAAGTAAACATGATCCAAGGAGTAGAAATGTCCATGGAAACCTAATGAGTTGGATCTAAGGAGTATAAATATTCAATAAATCCTAAAATGTCATGTAAACTAGTTAAACATGATTGGAGTAGAAATGTAAAATGAATCCATGTACATTTTTTAGATAAGATCTTCCACACCCTTACCTTTATTTTTCCATTATTTTATTTATTTTATGACGTTAGATACTTTGGTTGAGATTCAGGTTCAGTTTCTGGTGAATGTTTTTGAGTTTTGAAGGATTTATGTGTGTTTTTGTCCCTATGAATTTTTTAAATTTCATGGTTAGAGATTTAAAATTGTTTGGATGGATAAGGTAGAGGGTGTTTTCAATTTAGTTTGTGCTTTCATGGTTTTAATTGAATCTCCTATGCACATTTTAGCCCAAACTATTCGAGGAAAAAGAGTAACTGTGTGGCTCTTGTGTGGTTCTCAGGAAAAAGATAAATTATTACACATGATTAAGATAAACAGTATGAAAACTATTTCCATAAGGATCCAAAATTTGATAAAACCATTTTTCATAGTTGGCATATGGTTTTGAAAACCATTATGCTAGCCTATCTAGGTGTCATTCTTTTCTAGTATGGTGTGCATGATTGGTGCACAGTTTGGAAAACCATGCGGCCAAACCATGAAACCTATCCAATTTCATAAAAATATGAATTTATAAGTTTTCACATCCCTAATTAAAACACAATTCAGGGTTTTCCTCCCCCTTTCTCGACCTAGGAACATGATAGTGCTCTCAAAACCACCTTCTTAGTTTCTTCCTAGTTCTTTTAAGATAATACATGATTCCAAGGTGAGTTATTCATAGTTTTTTGGTAAATTTTTTCCTATTATTTTTTTTCTTACCTTGTTCTTTTTGTTTCTATTGTCTTATTTCCCTATTATCTAAACCCGAGAGTGAGGGTTGGATAATTTTGGCCAATAAATTTAGTGTTAGGGTGTTCATATTTCTTCTTGGCCCTTTTTCTTCCTCCTATGAATATTTTGTTACATTCACAAATCATTGAGGTAGGTGTTTCCATAAATTTTCTTTCCAAATCAATGTAATATATGTTCTATTACTTCTAATTGATTTCAAATTGTGTTTCCCATTCCTGTAATGTTCTTATTGGTTTTTTTTGTAGTGTTTTCATGGGGGAAATTTGATAAAAATGGTATCTAAAGGGGATACCTTACCTATATAAATATATATGTTTATATATATATAGATAGATATATATATGTTTATATATATATTTATAAAAAGTGTTTGAGGAAATAAAAATTTTTCTTTAAAACAATATTGGGTGTTTCGGGTTGTGTTGGACTTGGTTATGATTTTGGTAACTTGGTTGATTGTTAATTGGGGTTTGTGAGTGAATTTTGGTTCCTTTTATGGTTTGAAACATAAGTGAGGAATCTTGTGATGGGTGTTTTTGTTACTTGCTTTTTTTAATTATAAATCTTGGTAGTTTTATCTATTTCATGGGTGTTCCATTAGATGTGGGAAGACCCATATATTAATGGGGTGCACATATGGATAGATTCCAAAATGATAATGGATTTATAAAATGATGTTCACCTTAAACCCCATATTTCAAAACACATTTCCCTCTTCCCTGTTCTCTTCATTAGATATCCCTTTTTATGTGGTTCTTCTAAAACCCCAATGGTTTATAAATGGATCCTTGGTATCCAAGTGATCTGAAATGCTGTTTTCAAATGTATTTCTTAAATTTTTGTTCTCTTTGGAACCTTATAATATGGATTGATAACTAAATTTTATAAATATTCATTTTAAATATTTCAAGTATGTTGTATGAATTCAAATTATTTTTGGAATCAATTTTGGAAATAGATTAGAGGGGAAATACTAAAGGCCTATTTGGAATCTTATGGTGTTTTATAAATTTAATATGAAACTCTTATGACATGTCATCCCAGTTGGCACTTTAGATGACTCTATCTGTGACATGAACCCATATGGCTGTCCTTACATTTGTAGGGCCTTCACATAGGTAGGTATCATGGAATGGGAAAGACATGTATGGAGGAATATTTGGGTTACGTTTAATGCTAATTGTGTGATGAACAACCCATTATCTATTATATTATCATCACGGGGTTCCTAGGAATTGTCTATAAGGTCAAGTGACAATTTCATGTTGATCCTAATTAGACGTTTTGGTACCCCCTGGATAAAGGATATGATATGTGGGATTTTCCACTAATGAGGATAGTTTAGAGTAGGTTGGATGGTTATTAACTATGAAGATATACCATATTATGATAGGTGAGTCTAAACTGAGTAAAAATATGGATTTCTTTTTGATATGTTTATGAAATGACAATGATTACTATTTTTATGTTATTTTTTTTAGTTTACAACACTTTGGTTATTTTTTTATTTATTATTTTTTTGATTGCAACTATATTGTTTCCTATATTTTTGTCCTTGATTAATATACCATGTTTCTCATCCCAATTCAGTTTTTACTTTCTTTTATACACAATTTGTGTTATGTTCTTTCTTGGGTTTGGTTTTCGAACTGTGTTTTTAAGAAATGAAACTGTGATTGCATTTAAATATAATAAACAATTAATTTCTAAATGTAGTGCATACTATCATATTTGGATAGTTTTGGGAAAGGAGGTGTATAGGTTCTATGGTGTTTTCCTACTGAGCTATTTTATGATCTAACCCTACCTATGACACTCAAAATTGGTAGAACCATGTTGTTTTTTTTGGTTTAGTTGATTATTTTTTCATAGGGAGCAGGATGGTTTTATGGGTTTTGGTGACCAATTGGTCACATTGATATTGTTTTAGATTCAGTTGGGTTTTTAATTTTTTTATTGAGTTCTTTTTTTTCATTTGCTTTTGTAAATACTTTTTTCAGTATATTTATTTATGAACAGTTATTAATTATTTACATGTTATACTCTATTTTCTTTTTTTTATTTTATATTGGGAGAAATCATTTCTACTTGGTTTTATTTGATGCACGAAACTAGTTTCCAGACTGGGAGAATGGAGAACAACTCTCTGGCCTTGTCATGGGCTAGCTTAGGTGACCGATTTAGGGTTGACATGGGTTGGTTCATGAAAAAATGGTATTATAGAAGCCCTTTGTTATTTTGGAGGTGTCAGGTGGGTTGGATATAAGATCTTCGAGACTCAGGAATTTGGTACAGGAAGAGAATCCTGAGATCTTACTTATTTTGATCCTCGAGTTACTTGGGGAAATCTGATACATGAGTCTTTTATTTGGAATTTGGGGTTTATGCTGCTGGTGATTATTTGGTTTGTGTGGTTTAGGGGATAAAAATGGTATTTAAATGGTGCTACACAGTGATCATTCATAGAGTAGTGACCCATGTGGTGCTTGAGTACATGATTTAAGAGACTTTTAGTGGTTGGTTCTTCCTTAGGGCATGCTATTATAAACTATGGGGTTGGGTCGTGCCTGGCCACTAGTTACCTATTTTTTTATTTTGGCATGACTTATAATTTGGATTTGTTTTGGCCGACATGGGTAGATTTAAAAAAAATGGATTTTTGAAAAATCGGTTTTATAAAAGTAAAATTATTTTAGAGGATTATTTTACTTTATTAAATTAAATTTGGTGTTTGAAATGGATTTGGAAATGAATTTTGGAGTTTGAAAGGGGACTTTGGAGTAAAGTGGGTTTAGAATTAAAAATTGAAATAGTGAATTTTGAAAGAGGTTTTTGATTTTTCTTGTGTAGTTTTGATTTATGAGTGGTGTTCTTTTTTGGAATGTCACTTATCGGTTGAATTTTTGTTTCATGTTGAGATGGTTTTTTTGTTTTATGTTATTTAGTTTATGATACCATGAAAGATCCCAATGGTCTTTAGTGAGACTCGTCCTATTGTTAACCCTTCCCAAACACCCAATGGTGCAGTGAAGTCGAGTTATTCTTAGTTTTAACTATATTCCACAGTGATCATGGTCTATTAGGGGCTATGGAGTGTCTTTTGGAAGTCAAATATTTTTTTTATGTCTTTAGGAACTCTCGAATATGTGACAGTGCATATTGTTTGGGGTTTGTTTAAGGGCCCTAATTTTGATCAGTGGATGGTGATCATCCAAAAATTGTTTCAAGTTGGGATGTTTTGAGATGTATTTAATAGAAGTTTTTTCAAATGGTTCATAACCGAGTAGATGATGGTGAAGAAATTGAATGGGATATTAAATGTTCAATAGGGCCAGTGGATGGTGAAGGCCTATGTTGATCAATTTAAATAGATGGTTTATTTTTATACGGATATAGAATTAAAGGATTAGTTGGAAGATACTCTCTTTATCAAGGGACACCATTCCAATATTAAAGAACAAGTTATGTCATTTGGAGATGTTATTATTAGGAAGATAGTGGATGAGGAATTTCTACCTGAGTTTATTTCCATAAAGGAGTCCTTAGAGGGTGTAAATATTGTTTGTTTTGGTTCTCATGAAGGTTCCATATCTGGTGAGACGTATGTAATAGAGGAACCAATTCCTATGGAATCTATTTTTCTAATTCCTTCATATTATTCTTATGACTATTATATTATGTGCTTCCAATGGGGTGGGTTTAGGCATTTAGATCCATCTTACCAGAGTACTCTGTAGTTTTTTCAAATATGTGGCTATTTGGGTCACTTCAATAAATTCTTCAAGAAACGTTTCAAGAAAAATATGTCTCAGGAGGAGTCACCCATCTCAAGAATTTGGGATACCATATGCTTGAAGGTACCATGGATATAGTCATAGGCCCTGAAGTGAGGTTTTTCACACATTGATTTTTTCCTTTATGTGGTGGGGTTAGTAGACCAGATCATATCTCTAATTTTGGAGTGGGTAAAGCTTAAGTTCCTTATTTTAGTTTTCTCTATTTTTAAATGTTTTGGGTTGTTGAAGAAAAATGACTGTGGTCTCATTTTATTATAGGTATATGGATTCAATTTGAATTATAGAACCTGTGTGGATATCCTTTTGTTGTTCTATTTTGGTTGTGATTTTTTATTGTTTTTTAGATTCTCATGTCTTGTGAAAATTATGAAATATGGGTTTTCATGGTGTTTATTTCGAGTTTCGTCCATTGAGAGTTATTGTGTCTGGGATATCGTGCTTCAATGTTATTATAGTGGGGAGAAATATTTTATTATTTCCTTTTCCATTGTTATACTTATTTGGTTTTTCTCTAGATCTATTCAGGTTTGAATTGTGGATTGAAAGGTTATACTAAGGATCATGCCTCCATTTAACCTTGTTCAGTTTGAAGCATGATTTTTGTTCATCATTGGACTGGGTTAATTTATGGGGTCATAATGTTTTTATTTTGGGGAGAATTTTCCCACCTCGACTTTGGTTTTTAATTTATTTTATTTTTTTATTGGTGTTGGATATTTTGGTTGAGTTTTAGGTTGATTTTCCGATAATAGTTTTTGAGTTTTGCAAGTTTTGGGTGTTTTTTATACTACATAAGATTCATGTGCACAATTTTAGAGGAAACCATATACCTAGATAAGGTAAAAGGTGTTTTAAATTCATTTTGTTATTTCATGTTTTGAATTGAATGGAAATATCATGGTTTTGACCTAACTATATATGTAAAAGGAGAAACCTGGTGGATCTTGTGTGGTGTATTGGACAAATAACATGACTTGTGCAAGGTTAAGAGAAACTCTGCAGAAAGTGTGCAAGATGGATTTGAAAATTTATAGAACCATTTTTCATGATTGAAACATATTTTGGATAATTGTGCATACAGCCTATGAAATTTTCCTTTTTTCCCTATAGGGTGTGAACAATTGGTGCATAATTTGGAAAACCATGTATCCAAACCGTGAAACTTACCCAGTTTCTTAAAAACATGAATTTTAGATTTTCCCTCGCATAATTAAATCACATTTCAGATATCTCCTCCACCTTGCTCAACCTAGTCACATGAAGGGGATCCCAAACCCTCTCTCCTTGGTTCCTCTTCCATCTTTGAAGCTCCTCCAAGCTTCCAATGTCAGTTCATCAGATTTTTTGGTCAATTTTTCCCTCTTCTCTTCCTCGCTTATTCTATTTATTTATCTTGTCTTAGTTGATTCTTAGCCAAATAATCGTGTGAGGGTTGGATAATGTTGTTCGATCTATATAATTTAAGGGTGTGCATATTTCTTTAGAGGCCTTGTTCTTCCTCATCCAAAGTTTTTGTTACATTCAAATGTAACCGAGGTATCTATTTTCATTTATTTCCTTTTTGAATCTTTCAAATTTAAGATTGAGTAATTCTAATTGATTTTTAAATTACTTCATCATTCTTGTCATGTTATTTTTTATTTTAATTTTAGTTTTTCGTTATGGATATTTCATAAAAATTGTTTTGAAAGGGTTTTCATTTTCTATAGATATATATTTGTAAAAAGTGTTTCGAGAAATTTCAATTATTATTAAAAAAAGATATTGGGTGATTTAGGTTGTGTTGTCCTTGGTTATGTTTTGGTAACTTGGTTGTTTGTGAATTGGGGATTGTGGGTGAATTTTGGTCCCTTTATTATTTTTTAGTACTTAAGTGTGGATAATTTTGTTGGGTTTTTGTGATACTTGTGTTTTTTAAATATAAATACTTGTACTTTATAGATTTCATGGGTGTTCTATTGGATGTGGGCATATCCATATGTGCATGGGGTGCATATATGTATAGGATCATAAATGACAATGGATTTATAAAATTATTCTTAAATTAAACCATGGATTTGAAAATACCATTCCCACTTCCCTATTTACTTCTTTAGATCTACTCTTTTGAAATGTTTTTCTAAAACCCAAATAAATACTAAATAGTTCCTTGGTTTCCATGTGATCTCAAATTTGGTTTTCAAATTTATTTCTAAAATTTCATCCCATTTGGAACCTTAGATTATGGATTGGTAATTGAATGATATATATGAAATTATAGAGCATTTTTCGAATGTTTTTTGAATTAAATATTATTATGAAAACTATTTTGGAAATAGACTTAGATGGGAAACACTAAAGGCCCATTTGAAATCTTTTGGTGTTTTTGAAATTAATTTTAAAACATATGTGACATGTCAGACCTATTGGCACTTTTGACGACTCTATGAATGACCGACACCCCCATGTTTTTATTTTTTTGAGAGGGCCTACACATAGGTAGGTTTCATGGATTGGTCAAGGAATGCATGGTGGCATCTGCATGCTATGTTTAATTCTAATAATGTGATGGCCTCCCCATTATCCTCTGTATATCATCATGGTATTTTTAGGAATCCTTTAGAGGGTTGATTGATAGTTTCTTATAGGCCTCAATTAAATGGATTGGTACCCCCTAGATAGAGCATATGCTAAGTGTGATTTACCACTTTTGAGGATAGTTTGGAGTATCCATGTTGGTTATTGACTGTGAAGTTTCACAATATGTTGATAGGTGAGTCCAAAATGACTATGTCTAGGGATTTCTTATAGGGATGTCTATAAAATTCTCATTATTACAATATTTATGTTCCTATTTTTATTTCTAACACTTTGGTAATTTTATTATTTTGAATTTTTCTTCTTGAAAATATATTATTTCCTGGATTTATGGCCTTGCATAATATATCATATTGATCATCTTCCCTTTATTTTTTACACTATTTGAGTTTAATTATTTCTTGGGTTATTTTTCCAAAATATAGTTTTATAAAAATAATAAAATCCATACATTATAAATTTATTTCAAACAAGAATATTTGGACTATTTAGGGAAATGAAATGTACAGATTCTATGGTTTTTTTCAACTGAATTGTTTTCTGATCACACCCTACTTATTCAACATGGAATTGGTAGACCCAAGATGTTTTTTATGTTCAGTTGTTTAGATTTTCCTGAGGAGTGAGCTAGTTTTATGGGTGGTGGTGACCAAGGGATCACATGGATATCATGTCGATTACAGGTGGGTTTTATGTTTTTTAGTTATTTTTTATTAAATTTTTATTGTATCTAGTTTCTTCTATATACTTATTGATGATAATTTATAAATGATTTTTCTCTTTATACTATGTTTTTTGTTTATTTTTTAGTTGTTTATATTGGGATAATGATTTTCCAACTTTGTTATATTTGATGATCTATAATATTTTCCTGCCCGAGAGGATTGGAAATGCCTCTCAAGCATTATCGTTGGCTAGCTTGGTTGACTGGTTTGGGGTCGACCCCTTTTTGTTCATGATAGGATACATAGAGTATAAATGTCCAATGTATCCAAATAAGATAAGTAGATATGGACCAAGGAGTATAAAAGTCAAAGGCATCTCTATAAGCCATGTATCCCTGATCTATATAGTATAAATGTCCAAGGAATCCTATTGGTTCATCAAATCCAAGGAGTATTAATGTCCAAGGCATCCTAATATATCGAGGGAATCAAGTAATATGGTTCAAGGGGTAGAAATTTCAATGGAATCTAGATGTTTTAGTTTAATTATATCCATGGAGTATAAATTTCTAAGTTATCCAAACAAATTAATTCAATATTTCATCAATCCCTTTGTAATCGTATACAATCCAAGGGATTCAAAAATTTATACCTCTAATATAGAAATGAAAAGCTAATTCAAGGTACTTACAATCTCTAACAATCATCTTAATTACCACATTCAATTCTCAATTATGAAAATTGATCCCAACACACATCAAGGGTTTTATAATCTTGGTAAAAAGGTATAACCGACCCCATGGGAGGTTCTATTTGAGGTTGAAAACCTCAAACCATAATAATTAATATCTTTTCATGTCTTAAAAAAGTTTTTATCATTTAATTAAAGGTTCAATTAATTATGAAATAATCATCTAGAAAGTATGGAATTAGGTATAATGGAAACAATCTATAAACAATTTGACTTTTTGAGAAAAGGTATAGACCACTTACCGTAATCCTATAGAAGAAAACTCATCCAGTATTATCATATGATTCAGTTTAGAGTAGAAAACAATTGAAGAATATAAGAAGTCCCTAAAAATAAGGCATAGGATCTTGCACTAAAATAACATCACCGACATTGTGACAAATGAAGAAAGTTCAAAGATAAATAGATAACTCACAGGTGGATATCCAACGATACATAAGACACTCAAATCAGATGTCTGATGGTGAAATCAGATCAAATTCTAAGTTGATGTCATGAAGATGCTAATGAGGGAGGACAAAGAGACCTCATTTATTCCATAGGAAGAAACAAGGAAGAGGGTTAAAACATAAATGAATTAAAAAAAATGGTCATTTCCCTTCTAAATATTTGGTTATAAGGTTAGGATTCATGGTTGGATAAACCATTCACCCTTCACTGTCCCAAATCTCCACTCACATGGTTACAGTTCACATTTCAAAAAACCATGCACTGAACATGTATTTTTATTATTTTAAAAACTCTCCAGCATTTTCATGGTGTTGCATCCCCTATTTCATGATTTCATGAAACCATTCATCCATATATAGTGGGATAGACAACCCCACACAATTTACTCAAACTATTTGGTTTGGGCTGCATGGTTTATAATAGCTATGTGGCCTAGATGGAACCTCAAAAATCGTGGGATCCATCCACCGAATAATCCCTAAACATCCTTGTTTCCTCCATATACTCACTAGGCATCCACATTAGGTCATAACCAAAGAAATAAAATGAAATAAAAATGGTTTTTCAACTCAAAGAAAAATCAATATCTTATAATCTTCCTTAATGAAATTTGTTCCAAAATTTCTCTTCTAAGGGCGGTCAAGCATATTTTAAGAATAACTGTAGACACTAAAAACTTATGTTGGCCTCCCACTATAGAGTCCCATCTTGTACATGGATATGCCAGCCTATCACCCACACTATAGAAAATTAATGGACTTTAAGAACCTTTATTCCATGATAAACATTATAGACATGATGATACTCGAATGATGTAACTATCTCAAACAAAATATCCTCTCGATAAAGAATATTCATTAAATCATAAAGATATTGGTGAATATGATATATGTGAATGATTTCATGCATGTCTTAGTACTTCTGAGGTAACTGAAACTGATAGGATACCCACCAAAATCTCTCCAAATCTCAAAGGGACTGATGTAATGAATTGATTTCTTCCCCAATTTCTAAATCCTTATATGGACAAGCCTAGGTGAAAATAGAAATAAAAATCAATATTTACCTCAAACTAGAGTGGTTAATGATGACGATCAATATATGATTTCTGTCTAGATTGAGCGGTAGAAATCCACTTCCTAATAAGATAAACCTACACTAAATTCTCTAGAACGAGATGAGGACCTAGTAGAACTTCCTTACTACCTCTATGCAACACCCAGGAGAACAAAAATACCTACCTTATAGGTATTTATAAGGAACTATCAATAGGTTTTCCTGGAGTATTTCATTATAAGAGAACTCAGTTTGAGGTAAGTACTTCTCCAAATAACATAAAAAACTAAGGACGAATGCTCCATGAATTTCATCTAAAAGTAGTATCATATGCTTATAATGAATGTTTCTCTATGGGAAATAGGATATACTAAGTAGTATCTATGATCCCATTTCCCTTTTTAACCCATTCTATAACCATGTTGTGAAACAAAATCTCTCTCCAATATGATTGTATGTGAAACCCTATGGAGGTGTATATCCTCACAAATGTAGAGCCTCTTGATCTTATCCACTAAATGAGTTTTCAAAATTGGAATAAAATGGGTGACCCTTTTCAACCTATCTACGATCACCCATATGGTGTCACACCCTCGAGGTGGTCAAGGAAGTATTATCATGAAATCCATAGTGATGTCATCTCAATTCCTCTCAGGAATAAGTAATAGATGTAAATGAATCACTGGTTTCTAGTGTTCCTACTTCACCTACTTATTGGTGGAACACCATGTAACAAACCCAACTATCTATCAATTCATCCTCAGACACTAGTATTGATGGTGTAAGTCATGATACATCTTGGTAATACCAGGGTGAACAACCAATATAATGGCATGGGACTCTCACATCGAGTCCTCTTAGTAATCTATAGAAACTAAAAAACATCAATGGATGAAAAATATCTCATCCTCATAGATGATCCCACTAATAGGTGGATCATCACCTAACATGATCTCTTGTAGGACCAAGCCATTCTAATATGATAGCTGTCTCATCTTCACTCTCCCCAGAAGTGAGGAGGTAAATGAAAATAGTGAAAGTAAATATTATCAATGATAGTATTGAACCCTTATTTTCATCTATAAAAATAGGGCTATATGCTACCACTCACTACTAGCACCCTCAACGACCCGTTTCTGAGTCATCATTCACTAAGCATCTGTTACTGCACTTTACCTTCATGGGAAGATTGGAAAGGTTGAAGCTGATGGACTGAAGGTATTAAACCAACATTCATTTCCTAATATTCAAGTCACATGATGTAAATATATACTTTAGGATTGTGTGGGACATGTACACCACCAAATTTCCTCTCAGAAAATAATTCGTCTAATAGAACATTTCATAAACAAGAGAGGCTAACTCAAGATCATGCATCGGGTAGTTCCTATCATGTGGCCTCTGCTAACAAGACCCATACAACTTGAATATCTCCTTCCACATAATAACTAATCCAAGCCAGATACCATATACATTAATATATACCGTATAGATTCTACTCGACAAAAGTAGAATCAGGATCAACACTGAAAAAAATTCCTTTCTGCTCTAAAAAGGATGTCTTACTGGCATCTGACCATAAATATTTCACACCTTTCTCATTCTAGCACAGATGATGTCTTGATAAAATGATAATTATGGTATGAAGATTAATTAAAAACAATTTAACTAAAATAAAATTCATATATTAAATAATAACTTAGGATTTTATTAGGAAACCATAGCTCTCACCATCTCTAGGTCAATTGACACTCCTGTATCTCATATAATATTACACATAAAGTGAATCATATACATCCATAAGTGGAAAATTTTGAAATTATCATATAACTGATATTATTTTAGTGTACTCAATATGATATCAATGTGTTTTACATGGTCATGTCGAGTATGAGAATACACCAATATATCATCTAAGAATACCACCACAAATAAATCTAAATAAGGATAGAAAACATGATCCTTCCATTCCATGAAAACTTCTAGCATATTTGTGAGACCAAATGACATGAACAAATACTCATATAGACCATACCTACTATGAAAAGTTGAATGAGGTATGTTTGAAGGTAAAACAAAAACATAATGATAACCCAATATCAGATTAATCTATGCGAATACTCGAGCTCCTCATATATTTTTGAAGTGATAATCTATCTAAGGAAAATGATACCGATTATTAACTGTTAACTAGTTCTATTTTTGGTAATCCACACATAAACAAAGGGTTCCATCAACTTTTTTAGAAAAGGATTGGAGAACCCCATGGAGAAGTACTTGGTCATACAAAATTCTTATCCCCCAAATAGTCTTTCTACCTCTTGAGCTTATATAAATAACTAGTGGCCATCCTATAAAGATGAAAGGATATTGGTGTAGCTCTAGGACCTAGATCAATGGAAAAATATACCTCTATTATAAGAAGTAGTCTTGAAAAGTCATCTAAGAAAACATCTGAAAAATGACCAACCACTAGAGGGAAATATGATTGATGAATTCCATAATCATCCAGATATATGTTAGAAATATGGGATATCATCCTACCCCATTCAGGATGCTCAAGTCTAGCTCAGCTCTCATAGACAAACCATTAACCTTTTTGAATAAAAACCCCACCCATTGGTGATTTGATGGTCACCATTTGATGACTGTAGTCAACAAAATAATGAAAGGGAACCAACCAATCCATTATTGCAATAATTTCTACGCCATTAATCTCAAAGAAAATGATTTACCATATGAAGAAACACTAACCTACCTTAAGGGGAAACTTCTTGAACTAGTGTAAACTCTCTAATCACATCCCAAACTGAGTATCAAGTGTTATCACACCACTATAAAGCTACACATCAAGCCCAAGGCTCTTCACAATAGGTAAAAATATGAAAGAATGTGATACAATTGTATTAAAAAGAGAAGATACTAATGTATAGGATAATATAATAGTACCTCTCATGGTAGATGGTTTGAAACTCTTCTCCTCAGGTTTTGACTGCACTATATACATCTGTTCTGAAATGCGATGCATATATATAAACTAACTACCCTAAGAAAGTTCACTCTTCTATAACTGAGAATGTAGTGTCTAGATAATACATCCATGAAAACCACCTCATCCTGGTCATCCTCTCACACTCTAGCTCCCTTATTGAAGAGTTTCTCCTAAGACCACTCCTAAATGTGGAGTTGGTGCAGACCCTCTCTCAATGACTGTTGGAGGATATGTCATGCAAAATGGTTGTAGATGGCCAATCATTCCATAATCTCATCAATCAATTGGGTCTTTATCAAAATGAATCCTTATGTGTCCCTTCCTCCCATAATTATAACATAGAACTAAAATACCATAACTCATGCTCTAGTTGGTATTCACCTCATGATAAACCTCAAAATGTCTCTTCCTGATAAATGACACAAATCCACTGAGTTGAGAAACTGATATTACCCGTTATGTGTTCTTTCCTCACTCAAGATGCATTTATTAATCAATGCCTTATTTCCTATTTCTAACATGGTTTAAATTTCATATGATGTTCACCTGAAATCAGATTTCATACCCAAGAACATCCCAAAACATCTTGATTTGATAACTCATTTCCTAAAAAAATATCTTCAAAACACCAGAGATTTTTAAAATGAGAAGAATAGTCTATAATTGATAATGTTACCTTATTTAGATGCATAAAATATAGGGATCTATCATCCATCAATGTATCGTGATAGAATTAATCATAGAAGGCTATATTGAAATCCCTCTGAGCCATATCCCAATGATATTCCATCCGAATAATCACATCCCACCATCTCTTAGAGGAATCCAAAATCATATACATAGAGAGATTCACTATCATCCCAAGAGGTGTCTTGAGATGCTAGAAAATCGATATGATGGCCAATAGACATGACTCTGTAGCCTGTGGTCCACCTTCCCTTGAAAACATGGGTGGATGTTGCTATTGAAATTCACACAGCAACTCTTCCATAGGTAGGTCATGCCGTCGTGCTCCTTAAATAATTTGTATGAAAATTAGGATTCCCACTCAAAACTATGCCATGACACCCATATCAGGTATAACAAGTAGTTCCTCAAGAGGAACTATTGGAGGTTCTACTGTTGGCCAAGAGACCACCACCTCCATATCATGGTTGTCTCCACTCTCTTGGTACAAAACTGAAGACCTTCTTGGAGGAATATATCTACAAATTTCCAGTACACTCCTCAAAAAATATTTGATTATAATAATAATATAAAAATATGATAGTAACCATCCTTTCTAACTTGAATCACATCCCTATTTGTTTTACTAATTCCATGTCAGGGTGACAAACCATCCATAAAAAATCTAGAGAAACTACATACATACCACTATTAAGATCAGTTTAGTGTCAAGTTCTCCTCTATGAGTTAGGGGTTCTGGTATACATATTTTAAATGAAATTCATAGAGGAAAGAACTTTTTAAATTATAATTTGAATCCCCATTTTGTAGAAACCAATCATTTCATAATTCAATTTTATTTAAATTTATTCTCATATATATAGAAATTATTTTTAGAAGGTTGAACTATATTGACCACCAATTCCTATTTATAAGGGCCCATACACCATATAAATTTATGTGAGACATCCTTTAAATTCCAACCAGTCATTTAAAATTCCCCTTAGTAAAATAAAAATTTCATGGAATAATTCATGATATATAACTCTCGATATGTCTATAATGATGAATAATTCAATAATTCCGTTCCATACCAATCCAAGGGTTATGATATGTAATAATAAATAAAATCAAACATCATGTGTGTCAAACAATAATGAAATAATGTAAACTTTTATATGAAAAATACAGAACATGATATTCCATCCCAAAAAAATTTACTTTCCCTATACTTAGGTAAACAACTCCAAGACATAAACCATTGCCAAATTAAGACACATTCCCAATACACTGTCTAGTATTTCAAAATGATAATAAAAAAGTTAATAATTATTTGATACCAATTTGTGATGTCCCGAACCGGATTCGATCAATAGTAAGAAAATATAATTGGCCACATGGCCTCAAGCATGCCACCCCATATGCTAGAGACTTACGACTAGCAGTAGTGGTCCATTGTATAATATTTGGAAGAATATACCCTCATGATCAGGGTAAATCAAAATTGTATAATCATAATAATAAATATTAGAATCTTAATAAAAAACTAATAAATAAATTAATAAGAAAAAATCATATAAATAGCTAATAAATCTCATCTGATAGTTTCATATTGAAATAATGATCATGAAATTCTATAAAAAAGACATATAATACATAGAAACATACATATAATACAATACATGTATAAAAGGTAAAAAATATAAAAATAATATATCCCCAGATAGAATCAGAATACATAGCTTGGTCCAATTATCCCCTACCCATGTGCCATAATCTATCAAGCATCAATAAGAAGGTACTTTAAACTATCCCTACAAACACCATTGTATTCTTTCCAGGTACTCAATGATGTCCCAAACAGGGTGCGAGATAACACTTAGTAGGCCACCATAAACAATTTCTATAATATTTATATTCTACGACTATAATATGAAGCAATGTATATATATAATAGGTGTATGATTAAAAAAGTAGATGTGATGCTAAACAGTCTGTCAAGTCTCACTTTGATCAATAAACTAAATCATAAGTCTATTAGTCAATAATATAAAGTATAAAAAATAATGCAATACAATGTATAATCATATTTTAGTCCTACACGGGCCCGGTTCCAAGGAGTAGTAATGTCCAAGAAAACCAAGTAAGATATATAAATCAAGTAATCAAGATCCAATGATTAAAAATGTCCATAGAATCAAAATGAGATGTATCTAAGGAGTATAAATTTCCAAGGAATCCTAGAATGTAAAGTAAACTAATTTAACTAGATACTTGGGAGTAGAAATTTCCTATACATCCTTGTAATTTTTGTAGATAGGATATGAAGAGTAGAAATGTCCATGGCATCCAAATAATCTAAGTAGATTGGATCCAAGGAGTAGAAATGTCCAAGGAATTCATATAATCCTTATATCTAGGAACTAAGGATTTTAAATTTCCAGGGAACACCATTGGTTAATCAGATCAAAGGAGTAGTAATATCCAATGAATCTTAATATATTGAGGAAATCAAGTAATCAGATCCAAGGTGTAGGAACTTCCATGGCATCCAAGTGTTTCACTCTAATGGGATATGTGGCGTAAAAATGTCTAAGGTATCCTTAACAATTCTTTAACCAGTTCACTAATCATTTTGTAATCATATAGAAGAAATGGTATTAAAAAATTATACCTTTAATATTAAAATAACAAGGTGATACATGGTACTTATAACATTAAAAAATCCTATCATTTACCAAATTCAATTTTCAATTATGAAAAGTGATCCAAACACACACTGATGGTGGTATAGTCAGGGTAAAAAGGTTGAACACACCACATGGGATGTTTTGGGTGTGTTTAGAAACCTAAAAAATTGACGAATGGATTCATGGAATGTCTAAAACATGTTTCTATCTTTTAACTAAAGGTTTAATTAATTTAAAAAGCATCTCCTAGAATGTCTGGTATGCAGGACACCACCAACAAGATATAAACAATGATACTTTTCAAGAAAAATTAATGACCACCTACCTTATGACCATAGAAGAAAAATCATCTAGTATCAACCATTTATTTGGTCTAGATCAAAAGAAATTTGAAGAATAGATTAACATCCTAAAAATAGGGCATAAGAGCCTACACCAAAATAATGTTGCCAATAACAAGAAAAATGAAAACTGTTGCAAGATGAATAGGGAACTCACATATGGATATCCAGTGATATGAACGAAACATGAATTAGATGTCAGATGGTGATATCGGATCAACACCTAGTTTGAAGGCGTGAATAAGATCACAAGGGAGAAGGATACCTCCTCTATATGGGAGACAGAAATAATGAGGATGGTTAGAATATAAATCAAGTAAGGGAAAATTGTTAATTTCTCCTATAAATAATGGGGACAAACTTTTAAACCCATGATTTAAAAAAAATATATTCTAACCATGAAATATTCACTATCTAAAATCCCCCCACCCACATGGTTATGGTGCAAGGTTAGAAAAAATGTGCACTGTCCATGCATTTTTCTACTACTAAAAACATTACAGCACATGCATAGCACTACGACCCCTACTACATGGTTTCATCAATTTTCTAGGCCCTGTATAATAGTCTAGAACACCCAAAACGGTTTCCTTATACATTTTGGTCTAGTATATATGGATTCTACTAATCATATGACGCAATTTACTTCTACAAAATTTCAGGATCTGTGATACGAACAATCCCCAAAACCCCCATTTCCTCCATTACATCACTAGGAATAAACATTAGGTCATAAAAAGGAAATTAAATGAATATAATATGATTTTTTAACTCAAATAAAAACCTTTATCTTACAACCCATCTATAAAATATGGTGATGAAAATTAAATTCTATTGCTACGTAAAGAAGGAAAGCCATACGTATGCACATGCGATACTTTCACCTTCTGTTTGATAGGAAAGAGTTTGTATAATGATATTTTTATAATTATAATAAAATTCATAATATTGAGGAAAACTAAATTTTTATTTTATTATAAATATAATATATTTATAGTAGTTAAAGAAGTTTAGAAAAATTAAAGTGATCAGTTAGGTCAATTACATCTTCTTCAAAACAAATCCTTAATATATCCTTTAACGAGGTCTAGGGTTGGTATTTTGGATGACCAACACCTCAATATTGTATATAGATAAGTTGATAAGATCAATTTTTATAATATGTTTGAGTTGGAAGGATTCATGTAGTGTAAATAAGTGAGGGAGTAGGTGTCCTTCAAAAATTAAAGTGAGGGAAACTTTTGTAACTTCTTAAAAATATTATATATAATTATAATTTTCTAGAGAATATTCTTACAAATGATAATTAATTGAACTATTTGGTAGGATATGGTTGAAATATAATCAAACAATAAAATTTGGGCAATTTTCTGTTCTATTGTAAACATTATCTTTTGGTTTATCCCCTCAATTAACCTTTTTTAACATTAACTATGGTAAGTTATTTTTAACTCTTAAAAGGTTATAATTTTACATATAAGGTAAATATTGACTCATAAATTGATAAGGGATGAATTTTTAGATCCTATCTTATCCCTTTTTCCTTATTTAGGTTTTTTATTATTTTTAAATAATTTAATAAATTATTATTTTCTTAAAATATCATTATGGTCAATTTTGATAATGTACATTACTTTAAATTTAATAACATAAAGAAAACACATAGAAGTTGAAACAATTATTTTAACACATCCACACTATTTTATTTTCATCTATAAATTGTTTTATCAACTTAATTATCTAAAATTTTAATACTTTTAATATTTTTAATATCATTTATTTTATTTTTCTATTAGTTGAATAATTACTCTATCAAAGTTGTGTTGATATTTATGGTAATTATATAATAAATAAAAATTATAAAGTAATTAAAATAATGAATATAATTTAATGAGTAACAAAATTAACTTTAATAGTTTTTGAAAACTAATTTTTTCCCTGTGTGAACTTATAAATAATAGTTAAGTATAAGGGAATGAAATTTGGTCACTTCTATTGATTTAAATAATATATAATACATTTTCATAGAATATTTTCCATGAAATAAATCAATTTAGAATCTGGAGTGTTAATGGTAGAATTTAATTCTCCAAATAATAATTTTTATGAATAATTATAGCTTATAGCTTAGTTTTAACCTTGATTAAACTGATTTACCCTTTACCAAGGTGCTACATTTTATCATGGATAGTATTAATATTGACAAAAAATAAAAGGGGGGTTACTACAGAATTTTAACCCCTAATTATAATTATTTAATTAATTTTATATAATTTAATACCTATAAATTTAATAAATTAATATTATATTATGTAAGGAAAAGGTGACAAAAACCGCTTTTTAGAAAACAAATTACATTTTTTGAATATAAACCTTGATTTACTCTTATCCTATGATTGGAAAATATTTTTTGAATATATAAACTTTTTATAAATTAAATAGTATATAAATTTTATTAAAATAATCCACCAATTGATATTAATTTAACATATTGATATAAAATTCATTATATTCATAGAGATTTTTTTAGAAAAATGTCACTTTTATTTTAAATAATTTCTTTAGTTCCAATGATGAATTTATTTTAAAAATTTATTGAATGATTTTACTAATTTAATTATTAATATTCATACACACTAATATGATGGTCATGAAATAACAAACACCTAACATTTTAATAATGTTACACAATTTGTTTGAAATCGCTATTGTGTCAAATACAATCTATTGAAGAAATCAAATTATTTAAAGAGAAAATTTTCCTAAAAATATCTGGGTATTGAATTGTACCCCCTTAAAATGAAAATCTACCTTGATGTTCTTAATTCATATACAAATATATGAGGATACCTCAACCTTATTACATGCTCAGGATCCCAGGTAGCTTCCTCAAATTTTTGGTTTCACTATAAAACTTTAACCAGACGAGTGGTAGTGTGTTGTAGAAATTTATCTCTACAATACATAATCTCTATCAGTAGTTCATACTAAAAAAATATCTTTCTCTATAAGTATGAACAATGAGTTTAGATGATATAAATGATAATAAATGTACTTCATCAGGAGATATAGTTGGAACACATCATGAACTTGAGAGAGATTCAATGGAAGCACCAATAGATAAGCTACCACTACAAAACAATCAAGTATTTCAAAAGGAATGATAAAACATGTGATTAGAATTAAATTATTTCCAAATATCTTCACTATTATTTAGGTATATATTCATAGGAATACATTTTCACCCATTTCACACTCTATATCTTTCCGATGATTTTCAACAAAAAGTTGTTCTCATCTTTGAGTTGGTCTTAGGGGATGATTAATGAATCTATTTTTCAAATCCATTTCCTTAGCTTGATTATGTCCCAATATCATTCTTTATCCAACTTCATTACTTTATGTTGTATTTATTGACTTCTTACAATAGAGAGTTTCATAAGGAGAAATATAAATTTAGAAATGAAAGATACAATTGTAAAAACATTATACGAAAGGAAGGTGTTGATCCCAACCACCTTTTAAATCCATAGAGCAAGATATGAACTTATTTTATAGAGTTTTAATGGTCCTATCACACTGAACATATATCTAGGGATGATAAGTAGTGATGAAACACGAAGATGTATTCAGATCCTACTGAACAATTTACCATAACATTGAGGTAAACCTCAGATCTTGATCATAGATATTGAAATATGGTACTACACACAATCTTACAACTTCCATAATATATATTTTATAAAGATGATAAAGAGATAAACTTTATCTAATAGTAATTAAGTGTACTAAATTTTTATGGATATTGAACATAATCTATATAACATTATTCCCTTTAGATGTTTTGATGAGTTTGACAAAAAAACCTATGTTATTGTTTTCCATTTCTATTCATCTATGGTTAATAGTTATAACAACCCTTTATAATTCTTTCCCTTCATAAAAACTTACTGAAAAAAATAAACAATGATAAACATACTCTACAATATATTTATTCATTCCATTCCACTATAAATATTCATTGAGTTACAAATAAATATTTTCACTTCTAGGAAGAATAGAGAATGATAAACTGTGAGCCATATCCAATAACGCCTTCTTCAAAACTGGTATGGGCTTGAAATATAGAAATTTCTTGAACCTTATCATTCCCTCACAATCAAGGTTTAACTCAGGAAAATGTATAACATTCCTTTTTAGCTATATATCTACCTTCCCTAACTCTTTAATCTTCACTTGGATATATGTTTGAACAATCATTTGAGCTAGAAAATATTTTCCCCTTTCATTTCATATTTCCAAATCCATCCACTGTAAATCCATATAAATTAGATATTTTTTTATCATCTTCACAGATAATCTATCATGAACCTTTCATCTCAAAGCATATACCACCTTGTTCCCTTTCCAAGGGTGGTAATAAAATGAGAAGTCACAATTTTTAATCAGATCCAACCATATTCTTTGGCATATGTTCAACTATTTTTTTGTGTGATAATAAAATTTAATTTTTTTTATTAGTATATTTGTCGCACCTTTAACTATAGTGATAATGCCACCGTATATTTAATTTACAAATTACCATATCTAACTCCAAATCATGATTTGGATAATTTTTCTCATGGACCTTCAATTGGAATGTGGAATAAGCTATAACCATATCATATTTCATGAGATCAAATCCCATTCCCATTTAAGATGCATCACTATAGATCACAAACCATTTCTACGATAGGTTAGTGTTAGAATAAGCGCATAAACCAACCATATTTTTATACCAATTAAATTACATTCACCTTCCTACATCCATATAAATATATATTTCCATGACAAATTGGGTAATGGATTAGATAATTAGGAAAAATAATTCACTAACCATCGATAATATCCAAAAAAACCAAAGAAAACTATGAATTTTGGTCACTGTGGTTGGTCTAGGGAATTTATAAATAGCTTCTACTATTGTTGTATATACCAATATACCATCACATGAGATAATATGACCAAAAAACTAAACTGTATAAATCCAAAATTCAAACATGGTAAATTTTGTATAATGATTATACTTTCCAAGGATCTTTATCCAAATACTTAAGTGATTTTCATGATATTATTTTCTATTTGAATATACAACAATATCATTAGTAATGACTACCATAAATTAATGAAGATAGTCTATAATGACTCTATTTATTAAGCCTATTAAGATAGTGGGTGCATTAATAAGACCAAAAGGCAGAAAAATAAATTCATAGTGTCTATACCATGTTTAAAATGTCATCTTGGGTATAACCTCCATCTTCACCCTTAAATGATGAAATATATAATTAAAATAAATCTTAGAAAAGTATTTAGATACTTATATTTTATAAAATAATTCATTAATTCATGGGGGAGGATACTTGTTAATAATTTTAATTTTTTATGCTCTCAATAATAAATTTAAAGATTCATTTAACCATCATACTTTTTAACAAATAGAATAGGTGAACCCAAGATTACACACTAGGTCATATAAATCCCTTATCAATAATATCAAGTAGTTTCTTCTTCAGTCCTAAATATCAATTGGTTCCATTATATAAGGTAACTTTTAAAAAGCAATAACACTAGGTGTGAGTTCAATTGAAAACTGAACATTACAATTTAGTGGAAGTACCATTAATTCGTTCATAAATACATTAGAAAAATACAATAAAATAGGTGTGTTGGTTGGAATAAGGCACTCAAGATGGTGGGATGGGTGAATTGATTTCCTCAAAAAATTTCTATCAAAAATATTTATTTAAAAGTTCCCTAATTTTAAACATGAAATAGACTAGTTAACAAAACTATTAGATTTAAAAACGTTTTAATATTTTAAAAAATTCTTAAAAGTGTAATTAATTCATAGTTGAGATAGTAAGAACTACTATTATAAATTTGAAATAAATTGACTAAATAAAAGTATAATATAAACACTATCCAAGATTAACTATCACAGCTAAGTGAAGTTTTATAATTTAAATAAACAAAAATAGATAAAACTAAGCAAGAAAGAACAGAAAGAAATTTAAACAAGCGGTTCAGTCTCAATCAGAGACATAATAATATCCACTTGGTGATCACCTTCCATAATGAATTTTATATAAATAAACTTTTATGTGCACCATGGATTTGGGTAAACAACATACACACTATCCAGGTCAACATTTCCCCATCCGTAATTTTTCATGGGAGTGAAAAAAAAATCAGGCCACACAGGGACCTCTTCCACTATTATATATGGGAGTGTAAGTTGTAGAAGGATAGTTTTTAAGATATATTTTTATCTTCATGTTTTTCATAGAGTGAATGTGTGTTTATAAAAGAGATAAACTCACATTGATCGTAATGTAAAATTAGTACACAAGTAGAGAAAAAATAATGAGGTAAGAGTAAGAAGGCTTCACGTGATTGGTAATGAATCTTAAAACTCCTGAAAGTTATGCTGAAAAGTAGCTCGAGTCAAATTTGAAAAATAGATAGAAAACTAGAGTGTTGTAAAAGATTCTGCCTTTTTTATAGTGAGGTTTTGATTTCCTTAATGAGTTCTTCTCCTCTCTTTGTTTGTTGTAGAAATAAGTTATTTTATGTGAGTTCTTAGTATTATCTTCTTGTTTCTAAAATTAATAGTTCTCATGTTTTTATCAGGCCCATGACTTCTCTAACATTCTCCCTTACATCCCATTTATTTATTTATCAAGTATCAAATTTAAGCACTATAATAGATAACAAGCATGATATCGATCACATATTGGTACCTCATACCTCGTACTGCAATCTAACATCGATATAAATTTGGTCTTCCAAATATAGAAAAATTCATTCAAATTAATATAATTTCTATGTTTTACAAATATAACTATTTGAAATAAATTTGAATTAAAATGACATAGTAATAAGTGACAGTATCTCTGAACGGTGACTAGAAATGGTTTCTTGAAATGGTGTGTTAGAATGGTGTCTTGGAATGGTAAGTCTAGTATTAGTGACCCAGGATTAGTAATTCATTCCAAAAATATTTCAAATTGATGGTGACTCATGATATCTCTATCTTTATGTGATGGTGACTCATAATTTTTGAAAATTTATAGTTGAGTCTGACGGTAACTCGATACGATGGTGACTCATCATTTGAAACAATATAAAAGGATGTAGACTGTGATTTTAGTAATGATGTATCATCCTTTGTAATATTTCAATATCCATTCTGACGGTGAGATAACTAACATTGATACATCTTATCTATAATTTAATATCAACTGTAGTACATACATAGCCGATTTTCTCCTAACATTGGGATGTGTAATAGTGAATCTTCCTTAATGGTAACTAAACCTTAATAGTGACTTATACATTTTCATATTGTTCCTAACTATATTATGATAATAAATACTAATAGAATAGATTAAGTTTATATGTAAACATGATTAAACAAGAGTAATAATAATTTAACTTGATAAAGAATGATATCTATGCATTAAAACTAGATGAGGTCAACAATCTCCCCCCTTTGATGATAAAACATCAAGGAATTAATAATCAATTCAAAATTATCAAAGTATAAAAGGAAAATATTATTCTTAACATGTTGTACAGATCATGAGATATTAAATTATAAGATAAGAAAAATAAATTAAAACTAAATACCATACTTGGTCACATTTTCAGGTTTAATGCCACACTTATTATCCAAATTCAATACTCATTATACCACGTTTGGGATTATCAAAAAGAGATAAAATAATTAAGAGAAAGAAAAAAAAGATTAAAATAGATAATATATTTTGCGATTAAAAGATAGTGCATTGAATGGGAAAATGTTTATAGTACATACCTATCAATGAATAATCAGAAATCAATGCATCTCCAAGGAAGGATCCATGACTACTTTTCCATTATTAGTAGAATCTAGTTGAGGAACAGGAGGTACAGAAGGGGATGCGGTATAAAGCTAATGAATGGGAACTCTATAAGGTGCAAGAAAGGTAAGACATTGAGTGGAAGAAGGGGGATCTATAGGTTCTTGATATATAACAAGCCTTATATCTCTAAGAGCCCGAGTTGGAGACATAGGTAATTGTTGATGGGTTGAAGTAAGAGGATGAAATGGGTTTTGAGTGACATAATCTATTCACTAAGGATCTAAGGAGCAGTAGACTAAACATAAGGGAAAATTATCAGTCACACGTCAAATGGGGAAGGCTTCTCGAGCTATAATAGAAGTGCTATGAGCTTGTAGTAAGGGTTTTAAAAGGTTTATAAAATCTATAATAATCTTCCCACATTTCTCCATTACTTTGGTGAAATCATCATTATTCTCCATGAACATGTAAAGGGTAGGACTTAGCTTTTTAAGTTATCTCACTAGTTCCTTGAAGGCTTGTGTGACTGGAGGTAGCCTCAAATTCACAACCAAGTATTTTAAATGAATATCCATTTGAGGTTTGGTATAAATGATTTTAAATTTAAATTTTAATTTATTGGTGATCTATTCTTGAGAATTAGTGGCCCCTTTCATGTATGACCTTACCATGTCATGCACATGATTACTGTTCTATTTAATTTTTCATAAGCTATCTTGATCTGAACTACCCATCAAAGACTATAGTTATTATCTGATCACTAATCTGATTATCTCAATATTAAAGGAGTCAAAAGAAGTACCAAAAGATGTGGAGACACCTTTTATTTCATCTTTAATAATTGATCTCATCAAAACCAAGTCAAGAGTTGGAGGCTGAGGTGTATCATCCTCATAAGATATATCTATGAGGATTTTTTTTACAAAAGAAAAAAATTATTCTCTATAATAAAAAGACATTTCTTTATAAATTGGAATTAGAGAATCCAATTCATCACTAAATCTCTTATACTATATCCTTACTTCATGGAGCTCAAAAATATTTTGAGGTTGAATCTGGGAGACAATATCTATGAGATCATGGAAACATCAGTTTTACTAAGACTTTACACTGGTGTTGATTGAGGTTGGAGGATTTATCTTAAAACTAAAAAAAATTATTATTTTAAAACTTTAAAATAATTCTAAATCAAATAGTCTGTAGGAAAATATACAACTAGGGGAGAAAGAGTAGGAGCAACAATCACTATGGGATATATTTCCACTTCTTCAACCAGAGATCCCTTAAGAACAGATTCCTCATCACCTGAATCTTTATAGTCCAAACCAAGAATTTACATATCTAGGGTATTTATCCCATTCAGATATTTTTCTCACATAAAGAGAAGTAAGAGTATCTACTTTAACTCTATGATCAAGTTTCTCCCCTTAAACATATGATTTCTTCTAAACATAAGCTTGTTCTTACACATGAACATATAGAACTACATTCTCAACTAAAACTGAAGCTGGAGCCTTTTGAGATTCCAAAATTGGTTCCTTTTCCACTATAATAGTTTCAACATGGGTTTAGAGTTCTCTATCAGGACCATGATCACTAGAAGGATGATAAACTTCACCCCCAGATTTATCACTTTCTTCATTTTCCACTTCTTCATTTGCATCACATTCTTCTTCTTCACATGTCTCTTCTTACTCTTCTTATTAATCTTATTGATTTTCATTTTCTTCCTCTTATTAAATATTTTTATATTCATCATTATCATCTTCTTCCTCTTCAATTAAACTTCCAATGAAATACTCAACATCCTCATACTCTTCTGTTTCCTCTTCCTCATAATCGCTTAGAATAGTTTCTCTAGAAGAAAGTTCTTTTATATGTCTAAGTGATCCAAAAGTGATTTTTATAGCTTCCTAGAATATCTGAATCACTCATTTCATTAATAAGATATTCTTTTCTTTATCAGAGTCATTTTATTATTCCTCTACATATGAGTACTCTACAACTTCATTTGGTTGTAGAACAAGGTCCTCTACATCCTTTGTTCTAGTGGGATGTTTCACAAGATTGAGTTCCTCTTATTTTTTCTCAATAAATTCCACCCACTATCTCTTACAAGGATTCCAACTAATCATTATACTTTTTCATATTGATTTTTAATGAAAAATACATAACACCGTATGATAGTCTCTTCACCTTTAGTCACCTCTCCTTTAACTCACATCATGGAAGAGATAAGATCTGAATAAAAAATTGAGGGTGGATTTTAATGAGGCTTAATCATATTTGACATATAGACCACAAGATATCAATATAGGTTTATCCTATGTCCTTTCCTCATTAGATAAAATAAATAAAAATCTTGATACTTTAAGGAGGAAAATTTCTCTTTCCTTGGGAAAAATTGATGCTAAATAAACATAAAGAGTAATCTGTATTCACCATCTAGATCAGTATTTTTGTTCTTCTACTGATACCTTCACTATTCAGCTTAGTAAAGGGTATTTCATAACTAAAAATATCACTTGAAGGAGTAAAACAACCTTGGTGATCTTCAAAAATAACTTCATGAGGTAAATTCAATCACCCAACCCATTGATTAGAAGAGGAGGAAATACTTTTTACACTTATTCTCAACATTATCCAAAATTCCTATGTGCTCCATGAAGAAACTCCACATATAGACAAAACATGTGAACTGAATTTTGATAAATAGGTCTCTAGTTATTGAAGAACCACTACATCCAACCTTTTTCTTTCAATACTTTCAAAATAAGTGTCTTAATTTATAATATCCACTCTAAATACAACTATTTTTCTAGAACAAACTTTATATTGGGAAGATTAATGATAAAAGGTTTAGGTTCAGAATCTCTAGATTTCCCCTTTTTCTACTTTGAAGGATGAGACTTATCTAGATACTTCTTAGAAAATTGCTTCACTTGAGCCATTGTGAAGGGTTTTTTATAGGAAGAAGGCATTAGAGGATCATGAGAGAAATGTTTGGTTTAAAGAGTAGAGTATTTTTGAAATTATTTGGATCAATTTGGTTATTATAATTTCGGTATTTCAAAATCATAAATACACAATGAATAATAAAATAATGTAAATAAAATAAAAGAACAATTTTAAGTCCGAAAAATAAAAAGCAATGATCAGTTAGACACAATAGTGAGTTCTAATGGTGAGTTGTCATCAGTGAGTCACAATGCTGAGTCCTCAATGGTGAGACACAATAGAGAGTTATTAATAATTAGTCCTAATGGAGAGTCATCAATATTTAGTCCCAATGGTGAGTCATCAACAATTAGTCCCAATATTTGTTCATCAATAGTTATTCACAATGGTGATTCATCAATAGTTAGTCCCCTATGTAAGTCATTAAGAGTTAGTCCAAATGTCGAGTCATTAATATTTAGTCACTCAAAATTTATCATCTATAACTATCATCTGATGTAACTCATTCAATCAAAAATCAATGGGTTAGTAAAAATATCTGTATGTTGATGTACATTGGTAATAAATTCAATGGTTATATAAACTTTTTGATAATTATCCCACAAAATGTGATTTCTTACATCAATATTCATTGTTTTTGAATGAGATACTCGGTTCTTAGAAAAGTTAATGGCACTTTTGTTGTCACAGTTTATAGGGACATGCCTAAATTGATATCCCTAATATAGTAATGTGTTTTTCATTTACAAAATTTTTTCACAAAAACTACCAGCAATTATGTATTCAACATCAGTTATAGATAATCCAGCAAAATTTTGTTTCTTACTACACCATGAAACTAGAGACTTTCCAAAAAAGTGACATGTACTATAAGTTATTTTTCTATATAACATGCAACCATAGAATCCAGCATCATAATAACTAACTAAATAAAATGGTTGACCTATAGGATAGAATATTCCTAAGTTAATTGTATATTTGTGGCATTTAAGAATTATATTAACAGAAAGAAGTTTTGACTCCTTAATATTTTCTTGAAACCAAGAACATATACATACACTAAAGATAATATTAGGTATTCTAGCAGTTAAATAGATAAGACTTCCAACCATACCCCTATAATTGGTTTGATCCACTAATTTTCTGTTTTCATCAAGATTCAATTTATATGTGGTAGTCCAAAGAATATGACTACTTTTATTACTATCCAAGCCAAAAACATTTTAAAATATCTTTATTATATTTTCCTTGATTCAAAATAATACCATATTTATTTTGAGAATTTTGAAATCCAAGAAAGAATTTAAGTTTATCCATTAAACTCATTTCAAACTCATTTTGATTTTTTTTGAAAATTCATTACTTAAATAATTTTTTGAAGATACAAAAAAATACCATCAACATATATATAAAAAACTATAATATCTTTTTAGATTATTTTTATGAAATGAGTAGGATTAATTATACCTCTTAAAAAATCTTTACAAATAAGAAATGTGCTAAGCCTATAATACCGAGATCTTAGAGATTGTTTTAAAATATACAATGATTTTTTTAAATAGGAAAAAATGATTTGGAAAATGAGGATTTATAAAACAAGGGGTTATTTCAACAAAAACACCCTCAATTATATAACCATTAAGGAATACACTTTTTACATCCATTTGATAGTGTTTGTAATTCATATATTCTGCATAATTATGTAGTATTGTAATGGATTAAACATTTCATAATGGTGGAATGGTTTCTTCATAGTCTATGACTTCTTATTGAATATAACCTTACGCAATTAGTATCCAATTATTTCTTACTCTAGTGCCAAATTCATCCACTTTGTTTATAAATAACCACTTACTGCCTATTGCTAATGTGTATTTGAGTCTATGAACAAGTTTCCAAACTTTGATTCTTTTTAAATGATTTAATTCTTCTTTCATATTCATCATTTAGAATTCATCATTGATTGCATCATTGATTTTATTAGGTTCGTGTTGTGACAAAAGACTTGATGTTCAACCTGGTTTCTTAGAGAATCTATAGGTTTTGTTCCTTTGTCGAAGTCTATAACTACAACATCTAAAGGAAGAATCTTAATAGTCCTACCAAATTTAGAGAAAGTAGGGCTGGTCAATTCGGGTTCACCTTTAGGTTCAGGTTCTATTTGTTTAGAGTATATAAGTTTTCTATAACTAGATTTTTTGCAACTTTTTTAATAATAGAATCCGAAGGTTTAATATTCATGTCTGGATTCAAAATATTGTGCTAAATATTTTCTATAGAGGCTTTAGATTCATGTGGATTTATTTCATCAAATTTTACATGTACAGACTCTTCCACTTATTGGGTTCCCTTATTATAGACTTTATAGGATTTACAAGAGATTTAATATCCAAGGTAAATTCCTTCAACACTCTTGGAGGAAAATTTGTCATTATTTCCTTTTGTATTAAGAATAAAGTCTTTTTAACCAAAAACGTTGAAGTAATTTACCATAGGTTTCATTTTATTCCACAACTCATAGGGTATTTTCTTTAATAAAGGTTTAATTAAAACTCTATTTATTATATAGAAAGCTCTATTCATATATTTTTCCAAAAAATTAATAGATAGATCATATTAAATAAGCATGGTTTGGGCTATCTCTTTTAAGGTTTTATTTTTCCTTTATACAAAACCATTCTTCTAGGGTGCCCTAGGTGAAAAAAAGTTATAACCCTACCCATTTTTTAGAATAAAATATTCAAATTATTGATTTTAAAACTCACAGAAATATTTTATTTGTATGGTTTTAATTTTGAGAGCACTTATGTTCACTACTATTTTAGTATACTTAGTGAAATAGAAAGATGACTCACTTTTGTGAGCATAAAAGAAGGTGAAAGTATAACTTGAGAGTCATCTAATAGAATATAGATATAGTGATTCCCATTTAAACATGAAACTCAAAATTGTCCAAAAAAATCCATGTGAACCAACTTAATAGGTTGAGAAGTTGAAACTTCCTTATTTAGTTTGAAATATATTTTATACTTTTTTTGACATGGATTTCAAAATTTAACATTTGGAAAATCAAATTTAGGTAGATCCTTTACTAATCCATTCCTAGAAAGCTTTCTAGTAGAGTGAATGTTACTGTGGATCAGTGTCCAATTATAGATCCAATACTCTTTATGGAAGTCACTGAGGCTGGAATCATTCTACTAGACTAAGTAATCCAGATTTACAGCATATACATTTTCATTTTCAAATGAATGAAAGATTGAATCATTCTTAGAATTTTAAACATTACAAACATCATTTTTAACTTAATCATCAAAATAGTCATCACATAACTATGAAATGATAATCAGATTTTACTTTAGACCATCAATTAAAAGAACTTTGAAGATTAAAATTTAATTAGTGTTACCAATTTAGATAAGGCCAATAATTTTACTATTTTAATTATCACCAAAGGTGATATGTCCACCATCAGTATTTATATGGTTTTTGAAGTTAGAGTAGTCCCCTATCATATTTCTTGAGCACCCGCTATCCAAGTACGACAAGTTCTTACAGGAGATCTACAAACAACTTTCCTACAAAAAAATTTGTTTAAACAATAAATTACTTTGGTACCCAAATATCCTTCAGTCTAGTAATATTAGTGATTATGGATTTAAGAACCCAGATTTTCTTCACGATTTTCCGGTAAATAGTTTGTAATGTTTTAGGAAAATAAACACTATTTGTTCCAAAAGAGTTAGAAGCATTAAATGATTTTACAATGCTGGAACTTGCAGTAAACATTTCAGGTCTGAGCATAAAATCGTATTTTCTAGATTTGGATACAATGTTTTTGAAAAAACATTTCATTGCCTAGGTTGATAAAAAAATCCAATATTGTATTTAGGAGATAATTTCTTTCCATTCATTTGAGTTAATGTATTTTTACCATTTATAAATTTCTCTAAATAAATCATTTGATTTCTCATTAGAATGTTTAAGTTTAGTATTCTCATTGAGCAGTTGAGAATTCTTCTAATTTTATATAGGGATTTTAGATTTAACAATCATATAAAGACCATATTGTTTCTTAAGATATTTATAGTTATATTTTAGTTAATTACAAGTATCCTCAATAATTTTTCAGTATTCAAAAAATTATCCAGTGGCTATATTTTCAGAATTTTCATATTCAGATTTATCTCCAAAATAATATGAATTCTATAAAGGAGATACTAGGGTTACCAAAGATGTGTTTATTATAAAAAACATGTTGTCTTTGTCCTCCTTTTAATCAAGAGATGATTTAGATTCATTGGAGCTATCCTTAGAAGCACTCCATCTAGACTTAATAGCTTTTTTTTTATTTTCTATCCTTGTCTACTTATTTCTTCTTGAACTTCAATTTTGGACAGTCAGCCTTCACATGTACTTTTATTTTACATTCATATAAGAGTATCTCATTTGTATTATCAATTATTTTTCCAATGCTTTTTCGAGTTACCTTTATTTTCTTATTTACCTCTATAGATAGGATTTTAAAAGAAATTTATATGTATATAGAATTTCATAAATCCACTCACTAGAAGATCCATTTTATCTTCAATATCAGTTGATGAATCATAATTATTGGAACTTTTTGTACGATCTTGAATTTTCTACATTTTTTTGGATGCAGTGGTTTTAAAATCCACTGACTTCATTCTAGGTTCATTATATTATTCTTTCTTAACCTTTATATCTTCCACATACACCTTCACCTTACGTATCAAATACTTTATAGGTATGGTATCAATGTCACAATATTCTCTAATTGATACTAAGGCCCCTCTCTACCTTTCTAGAAGACATCTTAGAATCATCCTGATCTGTTATTTTTCAATGATTGTATTTCCCAGTGCGGTTATTATATTTAAAATCTCATTGAAACTAAGATTCATGTCAAATATAGGCTCATTATGATTTGTTTTTATGTTATCATATTTAATAGTATATGTGTAAAGCCTAATTTCTTTAAAATCAGTGTTTCCTTCATGTGAAAAAACTATTGTATCCTAAATATCAAATGTTGTTTTACATATAGAAATACAATAGAATTATTAATCACCTTGATCACAATATAAGGTATTTATACTTTTGTAATTATTATTATAGGATGTCTTAGTTTCATTATTCCAATTGTTTCTAAGAGTAGTAGTAATTTTATACTCCTCGACTATAGTAGACCATATATAAAAGCCAATTCTTTCTAAATTGTTTTTCATTTTGATATTCCATTGAGAAGAATTTGTGCCATTGAAATAGGGAGGCCTGTTTGTAGAAGAAACTTCTCTTCTATTTTCCATTTTAAAGTATAAAAACAAGTTTTAAGGAACTATAAATTTTGAACAAACAGAAAATTTGAGATCATTGAAACACAACTAAAAACACGATTGAAAAGATTTGATAACTTTGTAACTTTAAAACACAATAAGTAAGAAATCCATTGATACCAAATGTTGGACAAATTAGGACACTCAAGAGGGGGTGAATTGAGTTCATTTAAAAATTTCTGTCAAAAATATTTATTTAAATGTTCCCCAATTTGAAACACAAAACAACCAACTTAAAAAATTTGTAGATTTATAAAAGGACTGATCTTTTAAAAGATTTCCCAAAGAGTGATTAGTTCTCATTTGAAATAGTATGAACAACTATTTTAAATTTTTAAATCGATTAACTAAAAAGAACTCTAATATTAACCCTATCTAAGATTAACCATAAAAGAAAATTGAAGTTTTCTAATTAAAAAAACATAAATAAGGAAAAATAAACATGAAATAACATAATGGAATTTAAATAAGAGGATCAATATCAACCCAAGACTTAATCCTGGACCCTTGGTGAAAACCTACCACCAATAAGTTTGTATAAATAATATTTGATCCACACACTTTATCGGGGTAAACAACACCATACACACTATCTAGGTCAATAAGATCTCTTCCATAATTTTCAATGGGAGTGAAAAAACAAATCAGGCCATGTATGAGCCTATTCCACTATTATTTGTGGGAGTGTAAGGTGTATAAGGATAGTAAGTAAGGATATTTTTGTATCTTCTAGTTTTTCATAGGTCTTAGTGTGTATTTATAACACCAATAGAAACACAATTCTCATAATTTAAAAGTTGTCCACAAGAAGAAAAAAATAAAGAGAATCGAGTTACAAGGCTTTGTATGATTTGAAATGAATCATCTTACTCCTAGAAGTTATGTTGAAAATCATCTCAAGTTCACTTTACAAAATAGAAAAAAACATAGTGCTGTAAGAGCATATTTCTTCTGTTTCTAGTGTGGTTTTGATTTCCTCGATGAGTGATTATCCTCTATTTGTTTATTGTTGTAGTAATGTCTTCGATCTGAGTTCTTAGTAGTATCTTTGTGTTTCTAAAGTTTTCTTGATATTTTCTTAGGCACATGACTTCTCTACTCTTCTACCATTCCTCCACATTCTTTTTAATTAGTTATTAGCTTTATAGACAGCATCCAACATGAAGAAATATTTCAATCACATATAGTTACCTTGCACCTTGTACAAAATTATGACATTGATTTAAAGGGTTTCTATAAAATACAGAACAATTCATTAAAATAAATAGAAGTAATTAATTTTAAAAATATGATAGTAAAAAATAAATTTAAATTTAAATGATAAATAAATAAGTGATGGTGTCTCTGAATGTTTTCTTGGAACGGTATCATGGAATGATGTGTTAAATATTGGTGACTCAGGATCATAAAGTCATTCTAACGATAGGTCCAATTGATGGTGACCCATTATATCAGTAGTTTGATGTGACGGTGACTCATACAGAGTGAAAATTCATAGTTGAGTATTAATGTAACTCTATTCGATGGTGACTCATCCTTTTCAAAAAATATGAATGGATGTTGACAATGAGTTGAGTAATAGTGTATCTTCCTTTGTAATATTTCAACATATGTGCTGACAATGAGACAGTTGATAGTGACACATCTTAACAGTAAGTCCATATCAACGGTAGCTCATACATAGCCTATTTTCTACTAATAACGGTATTTCAAACAGTGATTCTCCCTTAATATTAATTTAACCTTAATAGTGACTTATACTTTTTCATATTGTTCCAACCTGTCTTGTGATGAAAAATTCTAACAGAATATATTAACATTAAATGTAAACATAATTAAATATGATTAATCATAATATAACTTGATGAATTATGATTTGTGATCATTAAAACCAGAGGTGTCCTACAAGGTGTATCCTTAATTTTGAGATACTTACCAACCATCTCTTATAGATAACTTTCTTGTATAAAAAATTACAACTCAGAATATGGAAGAAATTTCTACTATATGTTCATATTCATCGATTCAATATTAAATAATTATAGGTTTTTTGAAATATGATCATGACATCCCTTCCTTATAAATTAATGTGGGATCCATATTGAGAAATAAAATTCAGCCAAATAATGACATCGAATCCAACTAAATGGTGAGTGAACTGATTTGGAGGAATCAATTTTTTGCAAAAAGATCAATTTAAAAATAACTATAAACATGATATTAAACCATTATGCCATTAAGAGTCTTCAAAGCTAACTCAACTTCAAATTTTTTTGGTGATACATTTATAACAATATAACATTCTTTAAAAATAAAGGATTGGGTGGATCTAGATTCAAATAAGACACTATATATTCTAGAGTATATGATAAGTTTACCTTTCACCACATCATTATCGTAACCCACATTAGCAGTCATGAATGGATGAAATTTACCATTGTATTTTGGATTAAGAGTTTGTTGGTGATGGTCATAGAAAACCTTCAAATTCATTCACTGGTTGGAATGATTCCTATACTCATTGAATTTGAATCATTGGAGTGTGGGTGGTGGAATATTTAGTGTCATCATTTCATCCATTTCATTTATTAGCCTATTCATATGCTTTTAATATTCATGAGCTTTATGACCTTATTTTTCACATTTAAATCACATTCTAGTTCCATTCAAACACATCCCTTTATGATTTGTTCCAAATTTTAGGCTTGTAAATGGTTGAAATTTCATTCCACCATGTGATTTATTCTAGTTTTCATGAGATTATATCATTGTTTTCTTATCAAACCCATGATAATTATTGGATTATTAAATTTCCATTTTTACTTTTAGTGAACATAGAATGATTTCATCATAACTACTAAAGTATCTTATATTTAAGGCCTATTGGAGACATGGTTTTTAGCCCCTAAATAATCAGTCAATTTTAATTTAAGGGATAATAATAAAACGAGAAGCATGCTTTGAAATTATTGTAAATTTTTTCGAATATCTACCAATGGATTCATCTTCATTTATTTACAGCTCAAGTAATGATTTCTCCATGTTTTTATGTAGAATATGAGAAAATTATTTAACAAATAATATCCCCTTAAACTCAACCAATTTTATGGATTAAGTTTTTTTCTCTTTCCTTGTATTCCTAATAATATTTCTCCATTTATGAACTTCTCCATTAGGATTATAAACACGTAGGAGAAAAATTTCATGTCATGAGTTTTGAAGAATAAATAATATTTTCTTGACGATGGTGATCTATCATACAACCACTAGTGGATTAGAAGACATATTAAATGAGTGTTGATGTTTACTCATGAAATAGGGATAAATAGTCTTAAAATACATTTATATTATATCTGTTCTTATGTATACTCATTACATTACACAAACACGTTCCCGAGGACCATAATAGTTTCATGCCTTTGTAATGATAGAACCCAATCTCTTACCCTCGTGAAATATTTTCAATACATCCCAAAAATATCCCCCTTCAGTACTCCTAAATAAAATATTTCTTTAAAAAATGGGGAAAGGAAAGAAAATAATGGGTGATATCATATTCCCAATAAGGGTAAATAAAAGAGATAAATAACCATAACATGAACATAGGGGCGTGCTAACAAGAGGCTGACATTTGAAAACAACACCCTTCATATCAAAGATAATAATCACGAGTCATGGAATAATTATTGGTATTTAATAATACATAAACTATAATATAATCAAATAACTTGATTCATGACAGTTTAAAATCGACATAAGATATAGATTTGTGGCCTACACAAAAGTATATACAATAATTGGAAAGATTTATAGGCTCATTTCTAAAATATATTAGGGAAATTCATGGGGGATACACCTATAGGGAAGGACACACCACTATCACCAATTGTAGCCTTTTTCTTTTAGTGGAATGGGATCAATCTCCAAATATTCATAATAGAATATTTTTATTATGGTACTAGGTTCACCCCCAGTTCCATCCATGTATTTTTCATGAGATATATAAATATTTTCCCAATGCATTGGAGGGAGATATAGGTGCCACCCATCACATAATGAAACTACACATATGTGTTCCATAAAATCATAACAATTCATCATATCATAACCCATGAAATGAAGTGGGTATCAAAATAATTTCATCATATCATGAACTATAAAAAATATATAGGTTTCATAATTATGTCATAATATCATAACCTATGAAAAGAAGTGGGTTTCAAAATAATTTTATTCTGGTATAACCCATTGAAGAGAAATGGGATTCATAAACAAATTTTTATCATAAACATAAACCATTAAAATAAGAAATAATAATTATGTCCATGTGTCATATCCATAGAAAATAATAAACTATATGAAATTATTTATTCTTATATGGATAAGGATTTTGAAAGATCACTTAAAACATTTCTGAATGAAAATAATATTTTTTTGAAAAAATATTTCTTATTTTTCTCCAAACCCTTTTATTTAAAAAAAAATTGAAAACCTATAATGAAATCTTTAAAAATTCACTTAAAATATTTCATGAGGAAAATATTCTTACCTATATGAAATTCAGTTTTTAAAATATAAAACCATATTAAAAGTTATTTTTGAAAATAACCTTGAAAAATATCAAATATGCTCTGAAAACCATTGAAAAATAATTTTTAAACATAAAACACCTTTTAAATAATTTTGTTTTGAAATATACTTTTAAAAATATAAAGAAATCTATATAAATCATTTAAAACACTTTTTAAAACGTTTTTAAAATTACTTTCTTTGAAAATAATTTGAAATACAATCCATTCAAAAATATTTAAGAAAACAATTTATTTTTAAAATATTATTTAAAACATATGAATTATGCTTCAATTAATGTAGCTGTCATTATGTTGGACAATTCTTTACTTGATGTATATGTAAAAATAATGATTCCTTTCACATTTTCAATTAATTTAAAAAGTTCCTTGTTCAGAAAATTACAAAAAGGATCCCTTTAAACCATTTTTTAAAAATAAAAATGGGTAATTTATTTTAAATTTAATTGGAAAATATTAAAACATTTTAATTCATTTTTAGAAAACATAGTTTTGAAAGAAAATAAATTACCTAATAACGAGAGAGAAAAAGTTACATTTTTGTAAAAAAATCATAATTATCTTATGAACTAAAGAGTGAAAACTAGTAATATTACATTAATATATCATGTATTACCATATTATAAGAAAATTAAGAAGAATTAGTGTGATATGGATTATATGATTTTAGAAATGGAAGCATAATCATAAATAATCCTAATAAACAATGAGACTATAGCAATAAATCCTTACCACTTTGGTAACTTTGAATAATAATTACCATGAAATAATTACATTCAATTATGCCTAAAATGTCATTAAAATAGGGGTATTAAGGATATAAAATGTCAAATGGGATTTATATACATATTGTATAATTATATAGGTGTATAACATAACATGTGTCTCAAAGAAGGTAAATTGAGTCCAAATTTCCTTATCAATTTGGTAACTTTTAAACCGTAAACCCATGGAATGAGATATCCTAAAATGGATATGTAAATACTGATAAATTTTATGTGAATCATAATTAAAAAACTAATTTTTACTATATCCACCACATAGAACAAATAGGTCATGAATATAGCACATGTCTCATAAAAGTAAAAGGTGAGAAGGAAACACCTTACCTTAAGTCTTGATATACACCGTACTTGTTTAAACAACCTATATAAAAAATTTAAATTTATGATAAATATTTTAAATAGCCTTTAATTATATATCATACCATATATTATTTTATTATGAATTTAGTTTACCCATTTATTAATAATCCTATGTTAAAGATACATTTGGGGTAATAACTGCTTTGTTGATCATATAAGTTTTAACTTGTTATTTCTATTATGGTTTCCTAGATCATGGTTTAATAGTTTATATAATTTAAAACATGATATATATTACTTATATATGTATTTATAGTAATCCATAAGATTTAGTGATAGGAAACGAAATACATCATTCATGGAGAAGGTGGGTCCTATGTATGCAGAAACGTTGTTTTTGTTTTCTTGTCATTTTGAAAGAAATAAGGTAAATGGTATAAATATGTTTATATATTATCATTATAGTATAAATATTATGTCATATATATTTTTTATATTAATACCATCCTTAATACATCCAATGTAAATCACAAATGAATCACATCGCTTCGTGAGGCGGTAGTTCACCATACACACAAACAATGTTATCGTATTCCAAAAATGGATATTATAAAAGTATGTGTGATATAATAATTCAATAAGAATAGAAATATAATTTATATAATATATAAATATTATTTCCATCATTATACCATTCCTTGAATTGTAGTAATTTGAAAAATGACCTACATCAGATCATGAGGCGTTAGTCTTCCATACACCCGAACAATGATTTATTAACCAATTTGATGGAAGAATGTGTTGTTGTAGGTCACAAAAATTAACCTAAAAATATTAATATGTATAGTATACTTACATTATTATATAAAAATTACTTAATACTAGGGGAAGGGATTGGTGGAAGATATGAAATAAAACACTCATTTAAAGAACATTACCCCTTCTTTGGGTATTCTCTATATGTTTTAACTAAATCATTCAAAGGAAGGATTTATACCAAAAAATAAGGTTTATAGGATTAGGTTAGGGAATATGGGATGTGATTAGTAAATGCATATGATGATCCAAATATATTGATAGGTGTAAATAAGTGGGGGAGTGAGTGTCTTTTTATAGTTGAGGAGGAGCAATAGTCTTGTAAATACTCAATGGTATTCACTATTGGGCGGTCAAACATACCTAAAGATGCTCCAAAAATGATAATTAATGGTTTTTAGGAATTATGTGGTAAATAAAAACCTCAAAAAACTTATTTATACTCATTTTTAAACATTTGGTTCCTTAAATCTTATGTTTTATTATTTTATCATTTTTGTTTTTCATTATTGTAACTAGTTTTATGACATATGTAATTTAATAGTTAAGTCTAAATTAAAGTGATAATTAGTATATAATTTGTTATGTAAAATTATTAATATGATATATTATTTATAATTTATAAATCCTATGTATAGGGCCCCAGCCTTAAACCTTACTTAATCTTGAGTTATTACAAGATTACACATTGAGGATCTTTTCAGGTTTAGAGTTTTAGAGAATTAGATCATGAAACTTGCATTACATTCCACATTTAAACAAAGTGGTTACATAAAAGACAATATTCATTCTTCCCATCAACAAAAACATATTTAAAATAAAACACGGATTATTTATTGACACATCCTTGACACTATCATCACATCATGTACCTTTCCATTGACCTGTGAAAAACATTTCAAAAACATGGGATGAGCATAAAAAGCTCAGTAAGAGTTATAAAAATATGGAAAGGAAACATGAGTTCATATATACATTAGAATGAAATCATACTTTACCCATAAAACATAGGCATATCAAATCATGAATAAATCATAGAAATAATAAGACATAAAAGGTATCTTGAGGCATTCATAACATTATTATGTAGGGAGTAACCCTCTTAGTTACGTTTGGAATACCCACCATAGTATATTCCCTAAATCTCTTCAGAGAAACCTTAACGTTTCACTCCTTCATGTTACCGAATGCATTGGAGAGCTATATCGGGCTCACCCGCCCTTAGTTTATCACGGAACCACCTGTTTTCATAACAATTCCCAAGAACCATAACATAAATGTATCACATAAAACATTCATAAATTAAACATAAAATTTCTACATTTCAATCACAATATATCATTTTATGATATTGAAATAATGAATCCACTCAAAAAGAAACCATTTCCAAAACCATTTAAAACATTTAATAAAGAGATTTTTGAATCAAAGTGTCCCATACCACCTTGAAGCTTTTAAAATATTAAACCATTAATATCCATATAAATAAATCCTTAAAACCACTTTTAAAACATGGATATTAATAAGAACAAATAATTAAAACATTTAAAGCGATATTTTGGTTAAAGGGGTTCTACCAAAATTAGAGACACTTGAATATAATAATTGAGGAATAACATTTAGTCAGAACTTTATAATATCATGAGAATAAATGGATTCATGATATAATATTCCAAAGGACAGTATATACACCATATAAGAGTGAATTGGTGCATAACAATAATGTAGTCTCAGTAGAAATGTCAAATGTGATGAATTCCCTCATAAAGAAGGTATCCTTAAATTAAGGATAATTCAATCTCAAAATTATGTGTGAAAAATATAAATACACCCAATATAAGTGGATATTAAGTGCAAAACAATAAAAGGTCATTCACACATATTCAAAAGATGACATATTCAATAACTACATGTTGAACCCAAAGAAATTGAAATTGGGATAAAAAGTTCCCTTGGTAAAATTCGACAGCCTAACGGCAACACTTCAAAATTCAGAAAATGAGTTGATGAGAGATAAAAATGGAATTTAATCACTTTGACATAAAATTTACATCAATAAGGATATAAAATAACATATCCCAACATAATATAATGTGAATTAAAAGACATAACAAAATAATTCTTTTAAAAAGAGGAGGGTGAAAGGTCCCCTTACCGAGTTGGGTAACTTTCGAAACGTACACCCCATGGAAGAAGGGTCATAAAATGAAGATGTGAATACCCATAAATGAAATTATACCACACAAAGTTTATAATAATGGGCAGTACATGCACCACTCAAAGGAAATTGTGGCAAATGTAGCATAAATCTCACGGGAATAAAAGTGAGATGAAAAATCCCTTATGAAAACTCGGCAGCCTAACGGCGCCACTTAAAACCTCCAAAATGGATTGATGAGAGGAAATAGGGTATATCATAATATTACCATAAAATTTACAACGAGAGGAATATAAAATAACATCCCCCATCATAACAAAGTGGAGATTAAAAGAAGTGACATAAAGGAGAGTACTTAAAAATAAAGAGAGAGGTTATATCTCTTACGAAAATTCGGCAGCCTAACGGCGCCACTCAAAACTTCCAAAATGGAGAGAATAGAATCTCTCATCATTTGAACATAAAAATTACAGTAAGATTAATATAAAAGAACATCCCAATAACAAGAAAGATGAGCTTTGAAAGGAATGACATAAAAGATTTTACTTAAAAAGAAAGAGAGGAGTAGGATCTCTTACCTCGAGTCCGACTTGACTCGATCGTTCTTTAATCGCCTGAATAATAAACTTGAGTTAATTTCTACTTCCTTAAGAACCTTTTTCAAGTTCATTATTACTTTTATATCACTTATTACCATGTCATAAACATTATTTAATCATTTAAGTTAATAATATTTGTTTTGCCGATATTTGTTTCTTAAGTCGAAAGTGGACTTCTTACAATTACATGTTGTTCGTGTGGCCAAATGTTCATTATATCCATAATTTTATTCATGATTTAGATATCATATATATCATATATATCCAGTATATTCATTCATTTATAATATTACATGACATTTAGAGTTAAGAAATGAAATGCACCGTTCATGGAGACGGTAAGCCGTACGTACGCATGAACGCTACTTCCATTTCTATTTCATATTTAATGGAATTAAAACATAATGATAAATAATAGTATTTTAATTCCAGTATGGTATCATATATAATATCATTAAATATATCCTTTATGCTTACCACATATGATATTAACGAATCAAATCACTTTGAGGGGGCGGTAGTCCGCACTTCCTTAAATGAAGATATCATGTTTACCCATAATGGAAACCATAGAGGTATGCCATAAATGAAAAATACAGAAGCTTAAGTAAAACATAAAAATATTAGATATCATATATAAATATAGTGTCATCTTAATGGCCACCTTTGAAGGTGTTAGAATAATGTTGAACAATCATCGCTTCGGGAGGCAGAAATTTGCCATCCACGGAAACAATAAGTTCTTTAACCATTAGATGTAGGTGTGTGTAAGTGTAGCTCGAATAATTCTTATAACAACATCCTAGTATATTTAATATACTGGATTTTTTACAAAATTAAATAATAAAAAGAGTCTAGGGGGTTGTAGAAGTGAAATAAAACAAAAGGACTCAAGTGAAGACATTACCTTAAAATCGGGTAACTCCCTTTGGTTTGAGCTCAAAGGCTTCCTTGGGAAGACTTCTGCCCAAAGTGAGGCTTCAAGGAGTAAGAGAGGGAAGTGGAGAGATAAAATGGGTAGGTGGTGGCCGAGCCAAGGGCTTTGTGAGTGTGGGTAAGGAGGTAGAGGTGGGGTCCTTTTATAAGAGGAGAGGAGGGGCACTCTTGGAATGTAAAGAAAAGTCACTTTATTTTAAAATGATATTCGGATTTAAGAGGTCCCACATTGATATAATTCGAGGATAAGGTGATAAGGATTCTAAATCCACTCATACAATAAGTTTTGGACATGTGTAGGTCTTAGATATTACAATATCTTTCCATTTTATTTAAATCGTTAAATAATGAGGTCATCGCTCCATCATCATGATGTAATAAATAATTTAATTTATTTAACGTCTAAAAATTATAAACAAAATACTATGATGTCGGAAATATTTTTAGCTTTCCAATGAATATTTATATTCAAAGAGATGACTTGTATAACCCCATGTAATTTTTTTTAGTAAAACATGTCATGTTTGTGTCATTTTTACTTTAACATTAAATAAAAAGGTATTTATGTCATTTTCCAACCAAAGTGGCTCCATGGGGTCCCCAAGTTGACCAATGGATTGTCTTGGTTGTCCATGACACATCGAATGAGGGTAGGACATGTTTCTAGGTCATTTCAGTTTATTAAAACATTATTCTTACCTTAAAGTACACTATTTACATCTAATCGCGATTAAGAACTTAAAAGTTACTATTCACCAAAAAATTATTTTAATCTTATTAAACAAAATTTTACTTCTTAATGACAACTATGTATGTCCTATTTTTGAAATTCAAAACAAAGAAGTGGTAAAATTTCATTTAAACGAAGAATCAGTTTTTATAAGTACCACTTAGTGGTTTCACTATTCATCAAAAATTGAAGTTTTTCAGAAAAATCCCAAAAATTCACCCTAAGATATGTTTGATATTACAAATTCAAAAATTAAGTCTATTTTAAAAAATTTAAAACATATAAGTCACATTAATTAATTTAATAATTAATTCCCGCGGTCAGAGCAAATAGCGTGTTTTTATGAATAAGTATCAAAAGATTGACACTAGTTTAAGTCTGATTTCAAAGTGAAATTAATTCCAACGACCACTATTGGATTTAATGGTAAAAATATATTATAATTTCACTTTAAAACCAATTCAAATGATAATATAATCATATAAATAAATTATATTAAAAATAGGTTTTGAAATAAAATACAACATTTTACACTATTCATTAAAAAATGAACTTTATCGGAAAGATACCAAAAATTTTCACAAAGTAAATTTTGATGTCCCGATTCTAAAGAAGAGTTTTATTTGGTCCAATAGAATGTATAAGAGTGAAAAAAACTATATTTAATGAAGTTTCACCATCAAAAGGTGATAAGTGAACCTTTAGTGAAAACTAGGGCATATACGCCTAAAATTGAATTCTTTCCGTATTTTAAGCCTTTATTTTTTATTGGATAAATGTAAAAACATTTAAAAACATATATAATCATATTTTAGTTATTTCTATCCATTCCCACCAATACAACGATTACATGTTAACTACCATTTAAAATAATATTATTTTATTATTAGAGTGCAACGTAAGATTCCCAAGAAACTCATTGTTGTGTGTTGGGTACGCCATCGAGCATAGCGTCCCCTTTAAAGTAATATTAATATTTTATACACAAATATGGATAAATATGAAAATGTCATATTCTTTATTTACCTGGGGTGTTACACTATGTGTGTTGGAAATTAATTTTAATACAAGCGTATGTAATACACAAAAATGATGCTTTAACCCCAACCTCTCTAACAATGTTTTTTACTATTAAACTATCAATATATTTATTGTAATAATATAATTTTTCCATGAATGGAACATATTTTATATTTATTAATATTTAAAAATAAATTTATAGAATACATGATATTTTGTAATTTTTAATAAATTAATAATATATCATTTATTATAAAATATAATAAATGATAATTTTGACTGTTTTCATTAAACTCAATTTAAATAAAATATAAATATAATTATGGAATTAAAATATATAATGTTAAAAAATATAATATGGTATATGAATATATAATTTTTTTTAAATAAGGACTCATTCAATTTAATTCACTTTTTATGTTTTTAATATCATTTGATTTATTTAATTATTAACAAAATAATTCCTACATTGGAATTTATTAAGAATTAAATGTAATTATATCTTCACAAAAAAATTAAAATTTGTTATCATGACAAAAAAATCATTTATCTTCCAAAATAATATTTATATCCAAACCCACATAGTTTTTTCCTAATTCTAAAGATTTATGGAAATTAAAAAGAAGAAAGGTACATTTTCTTGTATTTTTCATTACATAACATAATATATGGGTCAATATAAATTAAAAGTTCCCCAAAAACATATAATATTCTATAATAATTCCATAATGGTGTATATATTTTCATATAATAGGTTTTGAAAAAGTTTTGAGCTCATTTATCCCCTTAAGTTTAATGTTTTTCCCCTTGGTAAACTCTTTTTTCTCTTAATCGTCGTGATTAATTTTAACTTGTTTCACTAATCATTTTAGTGAAAATTTAAGTTGTAATAATCAGAAAATTAATATTATATTGAATAAAAACATGGATTCAATTTTCCCAAATTCAAACCACTTAAGTGGAAAAAATTTATTTTAAATTAATCCTATAGTTATCAGGAGAAAGTGGGTTTTTTAATACGAAAAAATGATCAAAAGTTTACAGAGTTTTTATGTTAAATTTCAATATGAAATTGATAAAAAATAAATAAATTGGATTAATTGAAATAATATGGAACTAATTATACTTTAAAACTAATTTAAAATATAATTTTACATTATAAATAAATTAAATTAAAAGAAATTTTTCTATTGAAACACGATATTTTTCACTATTTATAAAAAACAAAGCTTCTCAAAATAATAACAAAAGATCACCCAAAGTTAATTTTTATATTCCAATTTAAAAAAATAATTATATTATGTAAAATAAATTTTAAAAAATTGGTAAAATTTAATTTTAAATTGTGAGAACTCAGAATGATTAAGAAAGTCTTTTTGAAAAGATACTATTTTTAGAAACCATTTATTTTTCTTTAAAATGGTTCTTATTTTATTTATTATTAATAGATAAATGTTAATCAGGAAAATATATATATATTTTTATAATTTTGTTAATCCTATTCATTCCCAATATTGTAATTACTAGTTGATAACTTTATTATTAAGAAATAATACAAATAGTATACTATAATTTGTAAAACTCGTCCATGCATGTAACATAATCCAACAAAGAATCTCAGAATTATGTTTAACACCAGAAAATCACAGTGGAGCATGTTCCATAAACTAAAATCATAGTTTCATGTTAAAATATTAACTTGGTTTTGCGTATAATTAATGTTTAACATGGTGAATCATGAAACACAATCCATCAAAGTATTTTAATTTAATTGGAAAAAATAATTCATAAAAACTCAGGGTGTTACATGAAATATGAAACAACATGTTTTTCACAACATTGAATATTTGTAATCTCGACATGATTCATATCCTAAGATTTTTTTAGGATAATATAAAGATTCTATATTCCATATCAAATAAGATTTTCTTATTCATGTTGAAAATCATTGTATTTTCTATCACACTTAGTATTACCACGATTCCTTCAGGTTCTAGATATTGGATAAAACAAAAAATTGTGTGAGTAACAATAATCATAGTGTAAAGACACATAATTATGAATAATAAATTTTAGAATTCATAAATCACAACACCTTCTTACATGAGACCTTAGGTTTATCCTTATTCATCCATGATCGCTACCAAACAGTAGTATTTTTTCATATACTTAGACCAATACCTATGGTTTTCATGAATTCTTTATAACCCTAATATCCAAATATTAACAAAACCCTACTATGATACTAACTATATTGACCCTCTCTTTTATCAATAAATTTTATATATATTGAGATGAATATTCATAACATAACAATATAATCCATTCCAATACCATTAAGGTTTAGAGACTTTAGAGATTAGATATAATATTTTTATTTTATGAAATATATTCAAAATCTCCCCTAAAGGTCTTCACATATAGTAATATTCATAGGAATACCCTATTGAACACTTTCTTCATAACCAGTTGAAAGGAAATATAAGAAAAATGGTGAGATCAAATGGCCAGTATGGGTAAACAAGGGGGGATATCAATTGATGATCATATGAATGCATAAGATACTAGTAATGTTATTATATCTTGAGAATGATTTATATGTTTTATATCCAATAATACAAATATCATAAAAATTAGTTATTACATAAAACAATAGCATTTACAAGTACATAAATCATAAGTATGAAAATTCATCAAAACTGAATCATGATCCGTAAGTTTATTTGATAAATGTGTGTGAACAATCATAAGAATAGAAAAAATTTCATATGTCCAGGTTAACCATCATGACCAGAGGATCATCCAACAACACTTTTCCCTATAACATATCAAGAATGTCATCTTTCTTCCAACAATTGATCATGCACTTCGACTTATTTCCCAAAATGGATGAAGCACATTGTCTTGTTTCCCATAACTATCACAAGAGATATAACAATTTACCCAATGAATTTAAGGGAGATATATTTCCAAACAAAGTATAATAAAAACCATAAATATGTGTTCTACATGATAATAAAATATTCTTATATCATAAAACTTGAAAGGAAATGGGTTTTATAAACAATTCATCATAACATAACCCATGGAAAAGAAATGGGTTTCATAATTTTTTTATATTAATCATATAAATAAACCATCCTGATAAACAATAAGGATTATATTATTTAATAATAACTACATTTAATTATAACTAATATTAAAGTATTTCATTTTATATAAATATGACGTGTAAAGATCAGTTGAAAAAATTCTCAAGGAAATTAACTTTTCCATTTTAAAATCCCTTCACTTTTAAAAGTCTTCTCACTTTTAAATGAGTAAAATTTATATGAATGTATAATTAAGAATTTTTTTAATTATTATTTAAATAAATTAGGTTTTATGATAGTATATAAATCCACTCATTCTATATAAGTTAAAAAAAATTCTTTCAGAATTTTTGTTAGAAAAGTCACAAAGAACATTGTTTAGAAAATGAAAAGAAGACTCAATAAAACCAATTTTGTAAATAGTAAAACACGGGTAAAAATAATTTTAAATAATTTTATGAGAATATTAAAAAATATTAAATACTTTTTTATAAAACAAGTATATGGAAGAGAAATATTCCCCATCAAAGTCTTAAAAAATTCCGAATAACGATGAGATTGTGAAATAAACCCTTAACTGAAGTCTCTCATTTAATTTTTCACATTAAAACCTATTCTATAATTAATATATATTTTTTATACATGTATTAAAAAACCATATATATCATACCATTTATTGTTTATTTATAACATCTTATTACCCGTTTATTAATAATTTGTTATTAAAATCACTATTCTCTATTATAACTACTTCTTTTTCAAAGAATGTTTTAGGTTTGGCTATCCCAGTTCTAATGAATTGATCTTGGTTCCATCATTTAAAAAAAATTATTCTAGGTATAGGAATAATATATATTTATTATAAACAATTTTATTATCATTTATGAAAATTATATATTATAAAATGAATTACACAGTTCATGACGACAGTAGGCCGTACATACACTAGAAAAATGCTTCCATTTTTCAACTAATCGAATGAAAGAAAAGTAAATAATAATTCAACTTTCGAGAATAATTAATATATCAATTATTTCATATAAATTCATCAATGTCACCACTATTACCACCCTTTTGAAATATAAATGAAAAATGATTCACGTCTCATTGTGGTGATGGTAGTCCATACGTACACACGAGTGATGTTACATTTTATAAAAGATTAGATGGTAAAAGGTTATACATGATATTATCATAAAATAAGTATTATTGTGTTAAAAATATCACATATATGTATATATATATATACATTAAACCCATCATAATATCATTTTATAAATTATATCAATGAAAAATTAATTGTATCGATATTTGGAGATTGTAATCTGTATATACGGATGAGCGATACATTCTCTTATTGTTTCATGGAAATTGGGAGGCATAATGGTTTTTCCATAATCATAATAAAATTTAATATTATTAAGGATACTAAAGTTATTATTTTATGATAAATATTATAGATTTATATGAGGTAAAGAAGAGTACAAATAGAAAGTGATCAGTTAGACTGATTACCACTTTTTCGAAACAACCCATTTAGATCTCTTCTAAAGGTCTCCATGTTTGGTATTTATGATGGAAAAATTTAAATATCTGGATAAGGAAGTTTGAAATAGAAATTTTTAGATTATGGGCGAGATATAACCCTCAAAGTGGAGTTAATAAATGAGTGATATGGTTTCCTTTTGTAATTGAGGTGATGGGATCTTTATAAATTTATTTAAAAAACAAAATATAATATAATAAGACTATTCTAGAGAAAAATAAATCCAAATTGTAATTAATTAGATCCTAGGGTAGGATATATTTTAAATATCATCATCCAATAATATTTGGACAAATTTAGGTGTTATTTTGAAGATTATCTTTTGGTTTAACCACTTAATTAAGCTATTTTAACATTAATTGTGGTTACATATTTTTCACTCTTATGGTTATAATTTCACATATAAGGTTACTATTTACTCATAAATGGATAATATATCACATTCATGAAAATATTTTATCCATTATGTAATTATTTAATATTTTTTTATTCATAAATAAGTTAATTAAATATTATTTTCAAAAAATATAATTTTTGTTAATTTTGAAACTACACATTACATGCGATTTAATGACATCAATAAAACACTTATAATTCGAACCAAATATTTTAACACATCCAAAAAGTTTCATGGTCATCTATAAAATTCATTGATAACCTTAATTATCTAAAATTATAATAATTATATTATTTTTATTGTCATTTATTTGATATTATTATTAAGTGAATAATTACCACATCAGTGTTGTTTAACTATTTAAGGTAATTATTTAATTCCTAAAAATTATAAATAAATCAAAATCATGAATATAAATTCATTAAAAATATAAAAAATACTAATAATCAATCAAAACTATTTTCTCCCCATATGAACAAATAAATGATATTTAAAACTTAAAAAAGATACATTTTGTCACATCATGTGGTTAAAATAATATATAAATTAGTTTCCTGGACATGTGTCAATTAAATAAATCAATTTGGAACATTATCTATTAATTTTTAAATTTAAATCACCAAATAAAAATTAGGAGGAATAATTATGAACTTTTCACGTAGTTTCAACAAAGATTATCCTGATTTACTCATTACCATGGAGATGAAATTTACCATGATTACAATTCATATTAACAAAAAATAAAAGGGTATTAATTAAAAAAACTTAATATTATAATCATAAATATCTAATAAAATTTATCTAATTCAAAACCTATAAATTTAAGCATTTAGTTTTTATGTAATTGCGTAAAATATATCAAAATATGTTTTAGGGAAAATACATTTTTAAACATAAAACTATATTTATTCTTTTCTGGTTCATAGAAAAATATTTATTAAATATATAAAATATTTTATCAATTAAATTATTTATAAATTTATTAAAATCATTCACCAATATGGATTAAATTAATACATTAATACAAAATTAATTCCATAAATAATGTTTTTTTCGTAAAAATATAACCTTTATTTTAAAATAAAATTCGGTATTTAATTACAATCATGACTTTATTTTATAAATATATAGACCATATATATTAAATAATTTAGTTTTTAATATTCATACATGATAATATAACTTCTAAGCGGTAACAAAAACTTAATAGTTTAATAATGTTACACGGTTTGTTTAAACTCACTATTGTGTGAAACACAAGATCTTAAAAAAATAAAATTATTTAAAGATAAATATTTCTTAAAACTATCAGGGTGTTAAACTTATTTATGTAAATATAAATTTATAATATTTATTTATAACGATTATCTTCATATATTATGATGTTATAATTCACTATTCAACATCAAATGTTAATAATCTTGAATATTTTGACCAAAGTTCCTAAATGTGGTGTTGGTATTATTTCTTATCCAAACACATATAAGTTAATAAACTTTAAATATACTATAGTTGATGTTTTATAAATACCAAAAATTTTATAATTCTATTACATGGGAGTTTTAATCATGTTTGATGAAGTCAAAAACAAAGAAAAAATAGTTTTAATTTATTTATTAATATCAATGAATTACCTTATAAGAATCACTGATTTTTTGATAACCATAAAGAAAAAGAATCATGATATATATTACCTATATATATGTTTATATCATATATATAATACATAATGGGCCCCAAAAGAACCACATTTACCCCACAACTACGTTTTTCCCCTCCTTGGGGCCCACCAACATGCCCGAATGTGTCATCAGACTAATGAATTTCTACACGGGCCAAAAAATGTTCATTCAATGTTTTTTCCTCACTCAAAATCACCTTGAGAAAAATTCAAGGTGTTAACCCATCATTAAAACAACTCTAAGATAATCCTCTTTAATTGCATAGTTCTAATCATGAAGGCCCCTAAAAAGAAAGGTGCACCTTGTTGACATGGGTAGTAACGTTTATCCTTTTAACTATTTAAGATTCCAGAGTGTTACATTTACCCACATTTAGAGCATAAAATCCTCATTGTCGACCATGAATCTCATCCTAGGCAGTGTAACCACACATCTATCTGGGATCCTCTTTGGATACTAGTGTAATAACTAGGCCACGCTGGTATGACAGTTTCCCCACAAAGACGTGTTGTCCCCTCAATAGGGCCCACCCACATGCCTGAATGGTCAATAGAAAAAAATAATGTCACCATAGGCCAATACATTTTCATTAATTTTTTTTCTTACTCATGAACACACACCCAGGAAAACGACCATGGAGGTCACCAATCCTGATCACTACTTGAGACCAAACCAATTTAATCATGGAGTTCTAATAAAAAAGGCTACAAAAAAGATGGTTTCAAATTATTGACATGGGTAGTAATTTGTTTTCATTTTAACTATTGAACATCCCTGGGTGTTACATTAAATGGTATTAGAGGAAAGTTTTAACTTTTTTCTTTTTAGATAATCCTGGGATATGCAATAAAGGAGTTTAAAGTGTGGGAATCGAGTAGGCAATTTTTAATATGGCTAACCTAACAATGTGTAATAGACCTCTGAGTTACCAATGATGGGATTATAGTTATAGTTTTATGTGATTTTGGGTGTGTTCATGAATCATGACTAGCCACATTGCATCACATTCCATTTATACCTATTATTGTGATGCATATTAGTTCATTAATTTAATTCCTTGAATTATTCAATCTAATTGGGATAGACTTATATTCTATATAGTTTGAAATATATCATTCTATATTTTTCTATATTTATACTAGAATTAAAAATTGGAATGTGAATTGTTTTTGTGGTTTTATATATATATGGTTGTGAAAATATAGAGGGATAGAGTCCACAGTTTTTCTAGGAGGGTTATTACTTTGATTTTGGAAAGACTTATAGGTGAACATTTTTGTGATTATATAGATTGATTAATATATGTCATAATGTATTCATTTTGTTTAATGTATTTTTCTCAAATTACTGAATATGTTACGATAATATATTCTTATGGGACTACTCCTAAATCAGGGTTGGAAATCTCTTACAAGGGAGGATGTTCCTACTATAAAACTTAACATGTCAGAGTTTTCAGCTATGGAAGCACACCTGATATGTATTATAGCTCTTAGGGTTTCATCATCTATTATTATTTGACTTTATTCACATCCTATGTGTAAAATTTCAAAGTTATGCCAGAATATTCTATGACATTTAACTTTGGAATTATTTATATCTATAGGGAACCAGAGGTTCTTGGGATGCTATGGAATTGGGTGAAATCATTATGGTAATCTTTTATGTAGTATAGAATTTCAAAGATTGAAAATTTAAGTCTATAGAGGAATCATTATAAGTCCACTTCCAATTTTTGATACCCTCATAACATATGTAACTGGATGAGTTGAAAGATCTCAAGGTATAGCTCAAGGACATAGAGTTGAAGGGATTTATCAGGACATGCACCTCACTGTGGGGTGAACCTATCATGTCTTCCAAGAAGTATTATGGTATAATTTGACTCTTTGATGAAAATAGGAAGCCTAAACTGTTGATAGTGAAGAATAGATATCATTTTCCTAGGATCAAATTTTTTTGACCTGTTATAGGGATCCTGATGGTTCACATGGATTTAATATTGATCCCATTACAACCCGCTGTAGGTTAGCATGAAGGATATCTTCAAGATGGAATTTCAAAAAAGTTATGGTATATATGAGTATATTTTGATTCTATTTGGTATAGCCAATAAACCCTCAGTGTTTATATCCCTCATGAAAACGATCTTTCATCCATACCTATAAATTTTCATAGTGGTGTTCATTGATTGAATCCTCACATACACACTGACACCAAAGCTTCATTCCATATATCATGAGATAGTTTTGAGTACACATTGGGAAAATTTTATGTATACGGATCTATAAAAGTTTAAATTCTGGATTCATGGGGTGAAATTCATAGGTAATGTGGTGTCTCATATAGGTATATTAATTTAGAATGAGGAATTGGAGGCATTTATGTCCTAGACAATTCATTGGAAGGTGTTTAAGATTTTATGGTTTCTAGGTGTATTTGGATACTACGACAATTTTATCCATGAATTATCTCATCTATTAGTACTTATGACTATAATGAAGAAGAAGGGATTAATGTTCCAATGTCTAGACCGGTGTGAAGAAGAGTTCTTTGATATATAGAGGAGGTTGGATATGAATCCATTGTCGATACTATTTGTGTTTTTTATTTCAAATGCCCTATATTGTGTTTCATCATGTGTTGGGTTGGGGGAAATACTAATGTAGAGTGAGAATATAGTAGCCCATGGGTTACAATAGTTGTGACCCTAGAAGAAGAACCACCGTACTCATGAATTTTATATGAATCCCATGGTTCATGCTCTAAAGTGTTGGTGACAGTAACCCTTTGATGAGTGGTATATTATCTAGACTAGACACAAGATAATCTGTTAGATATCCACATTATGGGACCTGAACATGTGGTAGAGGAATTGGGTGGAGTATCTTTACAACTTTTAATTTGAGATGATGTATGCACCTAGTAAAGGTGACATCATATAAGATTAAATTAGTTATAAGATATAGGACTCTTTGGATCTTTGTTAGTGTCCTTCATAGGAGAAGTGGTTCTTTATAAGCCTGTTGGACAACTAGAGGATGGGTGTTTATAATGATCAAGTATTATTGAATATTTCTCCCATGGTTGAAAAATAATTTCTAGTAAACCAGGTAAAGGATGGATAAGACATTGACCGAAATTGTATTGGGGTGTGGGAACAACTACCAAGAGGTGACCTAATACCTAGGTGGTCATTAGGATACTATAATGTGATCAGTATACATGGGAGAGTAGTATTCCCTACAATTTCAGAGAGAATTTGATGAGGTACATCAATACCTCTATATGGTTGGTACATAATTGTTAGAGAAAGATATACATCGACTTCATATGATAGTTCTAGTGGAATGGGATGGGTGGGGGGGACATCAGTAGTTATGATTCCTAGTGGATCACCTATTAGAGGGTAAAGGTCAAGCACCTTTGTCATATTGGTTTTCTCCAACCACATTTAATTCCCATGTGGAAGTGGAAGGACATAACAATGGAATTTTTGATGGCACAACCCATGACCCTAAGGAATATTGACACTATATATGTGATTTTTGATTGGATGAAAACAGTTTCTCACTTATTACTCATCCAAGAGAATAAATCTGTGGATGAGATACAAAAGATGTATTTCCATGAGAATGTATGATTAAATGGAGTTACCTTGAGTATTTTATCTGATAGATAAGTAAATTTTATGACGTGATTTTTTTTGGGTTTTGAAAAATGACATAAAGACTTAGTTGATATTAATCACAACATAACCTCCTTGGAAATATGGTCAATCCATTTGGATGGTTCACATACAAGAGTATATGGTTTAGTATTTTTATATCGACTTAAAGTGATCTTAGGATGATCAATTAGCCTTGGTTTAGTTAACATACATAAATAGTACACAATATTTGATTGAGATGAAACTATTTGAATCTCGCTACGGATGACCATGCCTCTCACCATTGTGTTGGGATAAGGTGGTGTGGAAGTAATTTTTTAGGCCTAGTATAGTATAACATACCTTAGATAAAGTGAAGTTGATCATGAATTGGTTGATGAACATTCATATCAGGTAGCGATCATATGTAGACACAAATATATGAATATTTTATTTTATTTTTGGTGAATAGGTTTCCTTCATTGTGAAACCTTGGTAAGGGAATTTTTTTTACAGAGTTAAGGGAAAATGAAACCATGTTTTTTGGACCCTTTGAGAACACTGTACTAGTTGTAATAGTGGATTACCATCTGGAACGTCCTCTAAGTTATTTAGGGATTCCTGATGTCTTCCAAAATTCATTGTTTCAGAGGTAAATTCGTGATATTGACCATTTTATTTACTGAAATGATATTTATTTGGCTCTATATGCATCTTATGGGTAGTACCCAATAAAATTTATAGAAAGAGGGAAAAAGGTGTTGTTAGGAAAGGCGATGCCATCTATTTTATTTCTATGGAATCATTGATGGTTCCAATAGGTGAATTGGAGTGAGAGGTATATTTTTGGATAAATGGACTCATTATTTTGAGAACATTAATTGAAGTTACTTTGTGAGGATGATAAGACATTAGAAGGGGAGAATTTCCGAATTCTTATTTTTTGGAAACCGATATTTTTTTAATTATTTTTTTTTGTGAAATTTTTTTACTTTTCAACATTATTTTTATCATTATGTATGTAATAAGGTCTATGTAAAGGTATGTTCTCTTAAACCATATATATTGGTGTTTTTGGGGAGTTATGTATAGGTAACTACTTCATCATAAGAATTTTTAGGGGTACATCAGCCTCTAAGTAAGGGTAAGGGGAATTTCTATATGCTTCATAAGGGTAGTACTCTGACATCCTTAATGACAATTAGAATAAGTATATGAGGCCAAGTTTTATAAAGTATTGGTTACTGTATGATGACTCAATTCATGTATGACCATATGTTTCTTTAAAATTTTTATTATATAATGTAATACACTATTATATATATTTTGGGAACTTATATAAATGACACATGAGTGGTGTCCTATTGTCTTTATTACTCACACCCTATATAGGAATATCAGTGTTGATGAAGTATTCATAAAAACATATCTAGTGAATGAAAAGGGACTTGTGATGGGGAGTTGAGGAGACAATAGATTGGATATAGAGATGATGTTGGGACATACTTTGGCTATTGTTATTTTATTTACTTTTCCACAATAGATATATTTCAGTTTGGATTGAAACAATGGGATGCTATTAATTTTTTATTGTATGAAATGTATTCCATTTAAAATTATGGATAAATATTTTTACACATGTTTACTTTAATTACTTTTTAATATATTTTCTTTTTTATAATAATTTTTCATATGACAAGATATTTATCGTATAGTCTACCAACTGATGGGATTATACCGTCACCGCTAGTCCGAAACCCCTTATATATGGGGAGCCGCACATGTGGTCCTAAGCCATTAAATTTTAGAAGTAATGGTTTAGGATTAGTGAAAACATACAATCATCATATATAAACTAAACCAACCATGGGGGTGTTAGTGAAAAACAGAATGTGTGATTCTATAGAGGTGGAAGTCCACACATACTAATGGATGATGATTTCATTTTTAAAATGGACAAAGAAAGAAGTAACATTATTTGTCACTTATATAATGTAAATAATATATATAGATATATATATATTAAATATTTAGGTAATTACCCTTTTGGACAAGGTAGGGTATATGGTGAAAGAAAAATGATACATGTTTTTTTATGGAGGTTTTAGTCTTCATATATACACGATTCACGTTTTCATTTTTCATTATAAAAGTGGAAAGATGGTTAATTATTATAAGATCATAATAATAACAGACCAATATACAATTAGTAATTAGTTTTTCATTTTAATGTAGTGTTATTAATTTTTATGTATAATAATCACACATAATGAAATATAAATGAGAAAGGGGTGGTTAGAACTTCATACTTCACTTCTTAGATTATATCCTTTACAAAAGGGATTAATCCTTTGAGGGAGGATATGTTGTCAATACTAAAACCTATTGATGCTAGATAATAATTTTTAAGAGAGGTTTGGGAAATTTTTTGGGTAAAATAAAATGGTTTTGTTGTGAGGGAATTACGGAGAGGAGTTCCACTTTTATAACTTAAAAGAGATGAGATATTTGTAAATACACAAATGTTTATAAAAATGGGAAGTTAATCGAATAAAAATTAGTATAAATATTTGGATATAATGGTAAGGTTAGTGGATAAGGTAGATTAGGGACTCAACCAACCATTTTACACATTTTTTAAACATGTTTTTGGTCCTTCAATCTCGGTTAAACCCTTTTTACCCCTTTTGATTTTTATCTGAGGTAAATAGTTTTATCGAAAGTAAATTATATTTATTATTGAAGATAAATGTTTCCTTATTACATTTTTTGAAAAAACTATTGAATATTTTAATTCCATTTATTTGTATTAATTTTATAAATGTGATAAAAACTAATCTTAAAATAATAAAAGTATAATATATTTTTTTGTAAAATATAACTCTAGTTCTATGTTGTCAAATATGTGTTTTTAAATTCAAACAAATATTTTTAAAATTATAAACTCAATTATATAACCCATATTTATTATTATAAAAATGTCTCATAGATTTTAAAATCATACTTAGATACTAATAATTTCATCAAAGTCATGTTATTTGTATAAAAAATATTTTTCATTATTCACTGAAAAATAATTCTTTTTTGAAAAGTACCAAAACATAATTTTATGTAAATATTGTTCTAATAAGTTTAAAACTGAATTTAATTTTTCCAAAATTTAACTCTAAAATTTATAATTTTAACATTAAAAAAAGAGAATAAAATATTGTGAAAAAATAATTTTATTAGGAAATCATTTTTGGTATAGTAACTATTCTTCAAAAATTGGTGTCAATAAAAAATATAAATCTTAAAAAAACAATTTTATAATATTCATTTTAAGAAAAAAATTATTATCTTCTTAGACAACCTTTTTTAAGAGTATTTAAACTGTCATTTGATTCATAATTTGGTTATAACTATTTTTATTCTCTTATACAATAACTACTAAAAATCGGTCAAATTCTATTTAAAAAAGAGGTTTGGATGATTATCATTTTGGTGTAACATGTGGAGAAAGGTATCACAAAAAATATTTATTTTAGGAGGAATATATCACTTACAATCAGGTCATTACATGTTTAGGAGTTTAATAGTTTGAAAAGATTAGGGCTTGTGATCCTCAATCACCCTATGGTTTCCTTTGAGATACAATATGTAGTTAAGCTATCTACTTCAGAATATGTTGGATTTTTGGAAATTTGGGATTACCAAGTCACATATAACATATATATTTCATGAATAGGGGTTGAGGTGATGTATAATTCTCTATGATCAAATAAGTCTAGTCATAGATAATATTCGGGTTATCCTTTATTATCTTCCTCCCATTTACTCTTTAAAACGAGTAACATTTAGTTTAAATTATTGTTTCTCATTCCTTTATGATTTTAAGATATCCTACTAAGTATGTTTATTACTACCCTATAATATAATTTATTCCCACATCTATTGTGTCACTATAGTATATTCATGGACCATATAAGTTCTTATTGGATGTGTAATTGGTATTTCTTTCATGGATTTGATTCCAAGTAGTGAAATTATTGGATGTGGTGTTTGTTGAGCATTGTAGTTCTGGGAGTTGACAGTAGTGAGTACTTTTGGTGATTTTAAATGGATTACTATGAGTAAATAACTTAATTTATTTTATATTAGCATCCATTTTTTGGTTGTTAGGTGTTAATTGTTTCTACTTTTATCTCTGGTATTATGTATTGTCTAATCTTTTGTGGATTATACATATGTTGAATGCATTTTATATATTGAAAATAATTTTATTGATCAATAATATATTATTATGACATCTATAAAGATGTTTTTTTATTTATCATTATAAAAATATATGATTTTTTTGATTTTTTATCACTAACATGGAGAAGAACCTGGTTAAATTGATAGAGATTAACAGACTTAATGTAGTCATTTTGAATGATCACCATAATTACTACCCCATCGATAATATTTTGGGAAATAATATAAAAGAATGATTCATCATCAGTGAAATTATATAGAATATGATCAAAAAAAGGGTTTAAAAGTTGGGAAAACCCTCCTAGAGGATGAAATACTCATTTCACAACTGAAAGAACTATTTATGAACCTAATGACCACTATGATACTAGGAAAAAATTATTAATCATCAGAACCATATTATAATTATATTAAATGACATTAGTGGGGAAATTAAAAATAAGCGGACCACATGTTTTTTCAAAATATGATTCAATCTCTCTTGAATTTCTTACCCCTATCACTGGGAGAGTAGGCACAACCCAATGAAAGAAAAATTTAATAAGATAATGAGTTACAATATGACTTAACCAATGTCATCCACTTTAATTAGATCTTATCTAATAAATTCTAGTCATATTATAATTTTCTTCCCATTAATAATCAAGGAGGAGGTCACAGAGGCTGAGGAAGGCAAGTTACACATAACATTTGATATTCAGGAGTCATTTACAATGATGATATGAAAATGTACAATGAATAATAGAAGACAATGTCTCCAAAGATATCAATAGAAACATAAATATGATCTTGAACCCTTAAAATATTGTTTAATACCAACAACATTAGATGCCTGACTAGTATTCATACAATTTTTTCATCAACATTAAAACATGGGAATATTAGTTTATCCCAACCCATCATTGGAAAGGATGTCCCATAGTTGTAATCATGTAAAGTAGTGTACATAATGTTTCACCTTTCCCCCCATGAATCCCTTATGATAAAAAAATCCTTCCATTAGCTCATAAAATATTATATTTTTAATCTTATCACTTTCATTGTTTCTAGAATATGTATATTGGATTCATTTAATATCCCTAATAAACTTATGGATTTCATTTGCTGGGTCTCTTTAATATACCAAAGAGTTAAAAATTAAATTCAAGATAGATGAGATATTTTTCATAGATACTAGTCCCAATAATTGTTATATGGTGAATTATTTTTCAAAAACATATTGGGATATTTCAATATAGGGGAACATCCAGTCTTTGTATTTATCTGGAACATTAGGTGAAATTTATATATATATAAATCTCTAGTTGATAATGATTCTTTGATTAATATCATCTTAGTCTTGAACCTTTGATACATGGGATATAATGATTTTGGGGTGTCTCCTTCAAACACGAAAATTTATGGGGATGAAAAGGAAAAGAAGAAACCACATAAGACAATTATGTTAAGAACCAAATTTATATATCTCTTTTTTAACTCCAAATTCTTGTTGGATTTCCAAGAACTTGATTTCAATTTCATGTTTTGTATAAAATGGATCTATATTTACATAGTATTTCCCTTTCCATATCACCGATTCAAGATATAATATACTAATTGTAAATTTAGATTATTATATAGTGAATTCCCCGTCGCTGAATACAAAAAATATCATTATATAGTTGGAGGATACAAAAAAGTAGAGGGGAAAAAATCACTATTAATAAAATTTCATTATATATATCCACTCCTATAGGAATAGAAATAACCCTTATGAACCCATGGAGTGAAATTAGTTAGGATTTCATATTTCCCATCAATCATGTTGTGCCAAAACATTAGATATGATAAATTGTTGAGTTGTATTGGAAAATGACACAAACCCTCCAATTATTTTTCTCCCTTATAATAGGTAAGAGGATATTCCCATTAACTAGTCAGTACCCATCAAGGAAGAGACTAACTCATATTTATTGATGTTTAATCTCACCTATGAGTGTCTCTACTTTAATATTGGTCTAGATTTTATTTAGTTAATACAACTAAGGTTTTATAATTAGCAAGACATGAATCTAATAAGAAGATAAACATGGGATTTTTTAACTTTTTCTCTATTATAGTGTGGTCCACTACAACAAATGAATCAAATAATTATAAATAATGATGTGATCCTGATGGAAGTAATAATTATAACTTATCAACTCCTATATTTTAATGATATAGTCTATTTTTTCCTCTATAAAATAGTGAAAAAGAGAAGGAAAATTTCAAGGACTCTCTATCATTATGTGAGGATAGTTCATTAGCCACCAATGAAAAACTCATATAGTTGAATCTAGGAAAATAGGAAAATAAATTACCTATATTGATCATTCCCCCAAGACTTTTTGAAGAACATGAGACCTATATTTCTGACTTGAAAAATCATTGAGACGTATTAGTAATGAATTATCAATAAATACTTATGTTAAATCCCTAGGTATATACACTTAACATATGTTATCTAGATGAACACTAAGTCTATAAAAATGCATCAACGAAAATGAATCTAAACCATACTACCAATTGAGAAGATAAAGTTGATTAGTTGATCAAATCCAACTTCATTTGTGAAGTTAAATAACTAAATCGTTTCACCAATATCATCCATGTGATAAAAAATAATGGGGAAATTATTTTTTTATGGATTTTTAGTGTCTCAACCATGCTATTATAATGAATGATTTTTGAACCTCAATCACTGAAATATTGAATAATGGAAAAGTTAGTTTATAGGCCCACTTTTTCATGGAAGATTATTCTGGCTAAAAAATAAACCAATAGATCCTAAATATAAGAGGCCTTCACCTTCATGGAACTATAAGGTGTAAATAATTACTTTTTAATTCAATTTGGATTAAATAATATTGGTTTTACATACCAAAATTCCATGAAACCAATTTTTATGTCTTTTCTGGTGTAGAATAAAATTCTATGTCGATGATCTAGTGGTCAAATCTCAATAATGTTGTGATCACCTTGTTAGTATTGAATAATATTTCTCCAAATTATGTAAAATAAATAATGATGAACCCGCTAAAATTTTATTTTAGGGTAACATTAGGGGAATTCATTGGATTAATGGTACTCCATCACAAAATTGAGGTGAACCCCCCAAATCCAAGGAAATACATGATACACCTCTTCAAAATATATGAGAATAAAGAGGATGCCCTGAGAATTTCTCTTATATAATTTATATAATACCTAACCTTTTTATAAGGCTTTTTCACATAATAGATTTTATGAATAAATTTGTCATATATAAGTAAGAAAAGAAGTGTTTGAAATAATTTGATGACTTGAAGTTAGAAATTCTACACCCTTCAGTATTGATGTTTACTATAGAAGGGAATCCCCTTATCATTTATGTGAAAACCATAGAATGGTCACTTTGCTCCATAAATTATAAAAATAATAATTTGAGAAAATAGAATAGTCTAAATTTTCTCTGATATAAGGGAATACACTCATCTAAAACACAAAAATGTCCACCGAGTCTCTCATGTTAGTCCAATCAAATTTATAATCAGTCACCCAATTATGGATTCGATTCTAAAGAAATTGGTAGTAATTTTGAAAAAAATATACATTAAATTTGTGTCTCAAAAGGTGATCAATAAATATGATTTTTCTAATTTCCTTATAATAAAGTCTATCTAAAAGATTTCATCATTGGACATCCTCAATTAAGAAGTCTCCTTTATCCATAAGACAACTCAAGATTTAGAGATGTAGTTTGACGGTGCCATTATGATCCCAAATAGTTGGAGAATATAAAATATAAATATTAATAGATTTTTCTTTTGGATTGTGTTCATTTTTCTAGAAAAAACAATTCAATATTAATCCTTCATATTTTAGAGGGATATATTCAAAATGAGGTTGAATACTAACCCCTATTTGAAGGTATGTAACTCACCCTATAAATACCTGTCACCCAATTCAACATCATGGTTTATTAAAAGTTAGAGAACAACTAAATAATAGAGATTTTACCATTATAATGGATGATTTGATTCCATTTCAGGATTATGTTAAAGGATATATGGATGACTTCAAGAAATATACAATACTATCTCATATCCTTTGTTTATTGAATGCCCAGGATGATTCACTAGAAAATGAATCTACTACCACAGATGATCCAGAGAAAGACAAGATGGTCATTCTCATCACATATAACAAGGAATTATCTCTATTTATCATTACTGATATGGAAAAAATCAATGAAATAAACTCCATCTAAAATCAAGGGGATCCTTTTCCCTCACCGACCAATGATTCAATTATTTAGATGTATCCCATTATAGAATACCTTAAAAATTGGATTCTTCCAATTGATCATGCCAACATGGAATATACCAATTAGTGGGTTTCAAACATCTTCCATAATTATGTATTGAATTTCATGAAGGTCCTATATAAATAAGGTTTAGATGAAATCCTCTTTAGTTGAATTCAAATACGTGAGATCCTCACTATTGTAAAATAATTACATGAAAGTGCATGTGGTGATCACTATTAAGGAACCTAAATCACTAACCAAATAAAGAGTCTTGTATACTATGGTCATTTCTAATAAAAGACTGCATATAGTTCATCAAGAAATTCCATTCTTACCAGACCCATTAAAAAATTATTCATAAACTCCTAGAGTTTTTTCACACCCCCAAATATTAAAAGACATTTTACATATTTGGAATAAATGACATAGGTGTATACCCCTAATAATATCTTGATAGTTCATGTTCATTCTCACTGCCACTTATTTCTTCTCCAAATGGGATGAAATTATACCCTTAAGAGATATCAGATCAAAATTTATCCTTAATTTCATGTCGTTAAATAATATTACCATATTTGGGCTCCATCACATAATATTAATGAAAAAATATTATCTTTAGTGATTCTATATTTAAGTGGCTATATCAGTAGTACAATATTAAGTATAACTACTCACCATACTATCTTATATTGATGAACAAACAAATTGAGGATTTCAAAACAATATTTATCCAATATACATTAGATGATAGTAGAAGAAGACCAAAAAGTTGGGAAAATTAATACATGATAATATATGAGTTCCCATCATGTAAACCACCATTATTTTAAAAGAACATTATATTCAATATTATAAAAGATATAGAATAGTGGGCTTAAATGAATTAGAAAATATCATTATTTAAATATTACAGTTGTAACCTAGAAATTAAAATGCAAAGTTTAAATATAATTAATTACATTATAAAATATATATGAAGTACATACTCAATTAAAATACATTCATTAATGAATATGAAATAAGTACTCAATATCTAGTAATGTTATTTAATTCATCCTAAATATGTTTTCTTTACTAAATGTTTTTAATTGGTTTTTTTGTGATGAAATATTATAATTAGTATATATAATTTATATAAATTATATTTTATAAAAATAATATGATTTTTAATTCAGTATACAAAATATATATCAGGGTGAAATTTTCAGATTTTCTTGAAATGATTTTTTTCCCAATGAATAGTAAAAAACCTATTTTAATTGTAAAATGTATTTTTGTTTTAATCATTTGAAAGTGAAATTTTACTTTAAAATGGGGTCAAAGTAAAATTATTTATATTATATTATGAATATTTTAATTATCTTCATTTAGTCTGTTTAAACAATTAATTTGGAATAAATTTATTTTTAAAGGTATTTTTAAGACAAGTTGTATTTTTTTACAATGTAGTTTTTATCAAGAGTTGTGTGATTATTTTAAAATTTATTTATTTCTATTATAAGAATTTAATTATATAAAAATAATAAAATATTTATAATCAGGTGGTTCAAATTTAGAAATTTCTACCCTTTTATTTTCAATAAAATTGAATAGTAATCTTGGATTACTTTATCACCTCGGTAATGGGTAAATTGGGTTAAATTAGTTTAATACTATGTGATAAGAAAATTATTATTCATATTAATTCTCATTGGTGGAATACGAACATACCTTTATCATATTATTCTTGAATTTGAGTTTTTAAATGGACACTTTTCCATGAAAATCACTTATATGTTTTTTATCATTATCATCATATAAATTTTTAATCAAGAGAGAGAGAAAGTACATGGAGGGCCCGAAAAGAAAGAAAAAACACAGCTACAGGGGTCTAAAGTTGTGGAGGTTGAGAGTGTCCCCTTTAATGATATTAATTATAGTCGGATTCAATGTTTGAAGGGTGTGAAAAATGGGCTCTCTGAGCTTGGATTGTCAAGAGAGGCTAGGTTATCTACTACCCCACTCCCCTCTCACCTTGTATGAGACACTTTGGTGAAATTGTCCACACAGCCATGACATTTACAAAAAAATATATTTTATAAACCATGGAGTGACACCAAGCTGTTGGATCACATTATAAAATAGATTTGTGTCTATTTCAACTTCCATGAGATCCAACCTCCTTTGTTTACAAGTAGTAAGAACTATAAACAATGACATCACATCATCCAATAGCGATGTACCCTGGCCCAGATAGATAGAGAAATCCATGATGACCAAGCCATGGATATCCCACACTATCCCCCCTGCATAACACCATTGGCACACAGACCATTGGTGTTCAATATAAGTCCCTGAATGAGAGGATTCCGATGAACCCAGTTACCAATAGAAGTATTCATTACAGACTAAGTACCTAGTATGGTCTGGCTAAGTTGCTGCTGAGTGGGAGCACCCCACCACGAAGTGAGGTTCCTGACCATTTTCATCTGTGGGGACTACTCTATGCATGATCTTCCATGTAAGAAAATTAATTTTTTGGGAGATTCTTCTACACCAAAGATCCTCATACCACTCATCCCCACCAACCTGCATGAAAGATACTAATCGATAATCCTTAGTTGCAAAAACACTCGAAGAAGATGGGTAAAACACAAATTTATCATGTTCTGAGATCATATCAATGAGATGGAATGTTTCTAGTTGGCCCCAATCCAGCATGGCCAAAATTAATTACATGTGATGGCTGGCCTCCCTAAATGATATATTAGAAGCAGGGTAGCCCAGTAACTCGAGAATCTCCCCACACAAGTTGTCATTCAAGAACTATACACCTTATGTCCCAATGATCTATTGCGGGTGAGGTTTGAGGGAGGAAATAATGGGACCTATCTCACTCTAGAGTGGGGAGGCATGAACGTCTTGAAAATCCCAATGCCCCACATAACTGTCTTCCATAGTCTTTCCCCATAAATATCATCATTCCTGCACCTCCCATGCCAGTTTGGCATGCATGAGGAAATGGTATCACTAAGACTCTACACCTTGATACTATCTTCACTAATAGGACTCACCATCTAATGCCAATATTCCTAGTGTCTTCTACCCTTGGACATTAGTTCCCATAAAAAACCAATAATAATGCTATCCATGTTATGGAAAAGACCTTTAGGGACCCTGACAGATGAAAGAACGTAGACATGAGTGGCCAAGAGTATGCTGTTGACAAGCTCAATCATCCCCCCAAAGGGAAAATACCGATTGTTCTAGGTGAGGATCCTTTCCAAAAATTTAAAAAAAGAGGATCAAGGATGAAAATATGGAACCACTTCGATGAATGAGGGGTTCCTACATAAACTATGGGCAAATAGCCTCTCTGCATGCCCAATGACTAACTCACCATGAGGGCATGAATATAAGAGCATCTATTAGAAATAAAGAAGATTCCCTTATCCTTGTTTATAACCCATCCTCTCTATTATATATAGTCCTCCATGATTTTATTCATCCCCTGAATATACCTACATGAAGCATTAGTGAAAATAATGGAATCATCCATGAACATGATGTGAGAAACCTAACTAAGGTGCATCCTTCAACGACATGGAATGATCAAACCACTGCTGATTCTGCTATAAAGCAGATAGATAAGAATATAATGTGAGATTATAAAAATTGTTGGGGATATAGGATCTCCTTGTTGAAGACCACATGTTTATTTAAAGAAGTAAAGGATTCACCCATGATTGTGATTGAAATCTAGGCAGAACTAAAGAACTGTAATATGATATCTATATTCCATGAAGACATCCACATACTTTCCAGAACTCGGATGATGAAGCACCACTCCACTTGGTCATATGCCTTTCTCATATCCAGTATGATCACCATATTTGATCCCTGAGTTTTGAATTTAATATCCCTAATGAGCTCTTGAGCCAATGTGATTTCCCCAGGGATGGATAACCCCCTCACAAAGCCATGTTGATCTAGGGATATCCAGTTGGGGAGATGGCCCGATATCGTCAAATTAAGGATGATATCAAGGATATTATATGGTACATTGCTCATGCTAATTGGGAGAAAATTCTCAATAGAGGTTGGAGTCTTGATCTTGGTAATAATCACTACCTTGGTAGCGTAAGAAACACGAGGTAGCGCCCCCCCAAGAAAAAGTCTTGGATAGATCAAATAACACCATCTTTCACCGTCTCCCTCGAGGATCTATTGAAATCTCAGAAGAACCCATCCAGTCCTACTGCACTGTTAGGATTCAAACTCAATATGACCTTATAAATTTCATCCTTTTGAGGGATGGTACCTAGGGCCTCATTATCCTACACAGAACTAGCAGACTGGATAACTTCAAAAAACACCACATCATCTGTCAGATGCCAACTTGGATACTGAGCATTTGATCCATCAAGAAACTCACAAAAATAGGAACTAGCCATATCCAAAACCACCTCCCTGTCATCAGTATATGAACCATCCTCCAATTTTATGTTTGGTTTAGCCCATATTATTTTCTCCTTCAAAAATTCATGAAAGAATTCTGTGTTCCGATCACCTTCCTTAATCCAATGGATTCTTGCCTTTTCCCTAGGATGAAACTCTTCTCTTAGGAGCATGTCTGGTAGAATCTCTTTCCGACCAGATAGCTCCTCAAAAGAGCTATCATCCCAATTCTATTCTAATCACTTTTTGATCCGATCTACATCTTGTATAACAACCTCTATCTATTTATCAATTCCAAAAAATCCTTTTCCCAAAGCTGCAGATGAGGCATAAGACTTCTATGTTTATTATGTAATCCGGACCACAAGTACTCCTTATAAGGGCCATTACAGGATTCATGCACCACATCATTATACCCAGCGTTGAGATACCAGTGCTGAAATAAGCCAAAGTGGGCGATCTAGTCCTGCCCAATAGATAAAGTAATCAAAAGAGGGGAGTGATTGGATATTCCACGTGACAGATGAACCACTCGGGTATTGGTGTTCTCTAAAACTTCATGCATGTTTTCCACACATCTATCTAGACAGTTCTATGACCTTTGAACACCTGTTGAATATTACATAATGTAAACTGATCCCTGGAATACCCGAGATCCATGCGACCCCTTCTCTCCATGAATTAAGTGAAAGCGAGGATAAATTTCCTATTGAAAGGTCCTCTTCTTATCCCCTCTCCCAGGTCATCCACCTCATTAACATCCTCTCCCACGAACCATGGATGGCCTCTAGGATTGAAAGCATTATGATCAGTCCATAGAGTCTCCCTTTGAAGGGAATCACAACTTTCGTAGATGCAGGTGAAAAAGAAGTAGTGGGAATCATGGGTAACCTTAATCATGATAAAATGGTCCCCTGCTTGAACCAGATCATCCGAAATACTTCGATGTTAGAAAATCCAGATATGTTTATTGGAAGGTTCCCCATGCATGTGTCTATGCATTTTGAGCCTCTTGGAAAAATCATTGATTCTGCTGGCCTGTTTCTTGTGTTCAAGGATAGCCACCAATGATAATTTTTATCTAGAAATCTATGAATCCAAGAAGTATATTTTGATGTAGCCTTCCAAGCCAACATTCTAGATAATCAAATGTATCATTGAGAAAATAATCTCCTACAACTGGTCCAAGAGAGCATATCCTTCTCAATGTGGGGCACTACCCACCCCTTAAAATTTTTGGATTGTGATCGGGTTCATATTCTTGCGCTGTTGGAAGATACTACAATTAGAAGAGACCCATATCCCTGAAAGTGATATAGAGACTTAACCCTAGATCCCCTATTAGAGGTAGCCTTCCTTTTCAAACCTCCATCCACCCAATGTTCCGAAGGAGGAGATGAGGGGGAAGTAGCTGTTATGGAAGAAGGGGTGCCATCGAAGGTATATCCCAAAGGAACCAACTCTAGGGGCCTCTCCTTCCAATCAAGGTCACCCATAGGAAGAAGTATATCTTTCTAGAGCATAACTATAAGGCAAACGAGATGCAAGAGAAAATAAGGGAGGCTACCCTACAAAACTAGAGGAAAAAAACATGGAGCAAAGGGAACTATGTCCTAAAAAGGATCAAATCCACCCTAAACCACTGGTCCAAAATGCCTCCTAAGATCCATGGACTTTGATTTAGGCATCAATCCACCAATAGGATCATGTTTCTCCTCAATCAACCAACCTAATAGGTCCCTGATGATCAGGTCGAATCAAGCACCCCTGGCTTGAACACCCTGAGCATGGCATAGACACCCATCCTTATGGATACAAAGACATTCCTGAACAACATATCCCTAAAGAAGGCAATGAGAACAGAAACTTGGAAACACCGGAAGAACTATATCTTGAACCCATGAAAAGGAGTTCTCCACTCGGAGATCCATCTAGTCTGACACTAGAAGAGACGGGTCTAGTTCCACGCCAATTTTTTCCACACGAACCTCCATGCAACAGCTGGTCTGAGGATCAGAGAAAAAAACTACCTAGGGAGTTGGAAATAGCCTGAAGAAAGCCTTCATTATTTAAAGGGAGGGGCATCCCTGAGAGGTTGATCCACACTGCGGTAGAAGGACTCTCCTTCCCCTGATGGGATTCCATCGATGACCTAGTCAGGATAAATTTCCAGCACCCCCATGAATGTGGTGCTCGACACCACGCTTGAATGAAATTCTCCTTCGATGTGGGGAATATACAGAAGGATTTCCTATGGAGGGATGATATCGTTTCCAGAGCCTAGAGCCCCCAAGAATCCACATAGTAATGATACACAACAGGGGGTGTGGTGTCCCCAAAATGAGCAATAAGGGTAAATTGCAAACAATCCGAAGCCTTTGAAAAGGAAGATCCGGGAAATTACAGACTAATACGAGATATATTGCGTGATGAATGAGGTAGCCCCAGCAAGTCCAACGAAAAACAAGGAAGGATGAAAACTGAAGAGGACCTCCATAGGGCGTCGCGAAAGGAAGGACGGGTAGAAGGTGAGTGGTAAAAAATACCATTCCTTGGGAGGTTCAAGGTTAAAATTTTGGAAATCCTCTTTCAGGATGAGAATCTCCCCTAGTATCCACACACCATTACGGGTTTATTAGTTTCAACTAAGTGGAAAAAATGTGGCGCAACCCACTGTGCTGATGGATCGCTGTGACAGACAATCGCCGGTCGGGCCGTTACCCTCTGGGATGCTTTTCCATCTCGACTGGAAACAACTCTTTCCCTAGTTGGGGATATTCCTCAAGGTAGTAACCTCTTCGTGGGGGAAGAGGGTTTCATTTTTTTGAGGGTTTGAAAAGTCCACACAGGGAAATTCACTTTTATAAAAAAAATTAATCTTTTGAGAAGTTCCAAATGTGACCCCACCTCAATTATAAAACACATCTCTTCCCTTATTCAAATTACCTTGAGCTCTCTATCTCGACAAAGTACATAAAAATTTAACTTATCACCATCCTTATCTAAGTTATAGAGGTCCTGTTATTCCAAAAAGATCATCCCTAGTGTCCCTAAAAGGAGATCCAAAGGCGGATTATTTAATAGAAGGTAATCATATTTACCGACTCTTTCAATTTTATTTATTCTCCTACTTTCTCTTGATGTGATTTATGAAATCTAAATAAGTAAAAATAGTATAATAAATATTATGAGATGTTATTATGTTTATGTTATAACCATTTTTTAATCTCTTCTCCATCATATGAAAATAAAAAACATTGCCCATGTGTAGATATGACTTACCATCCCTATATTGTGGTGTGAGTCATTTTACATCGCCACATTAATCATATTTATATAAATATGAAATTAAGTAGTATATATATTATTTATGACATAAATATTATTATTTAATGATTAATTAATATTAAATTTTCTTTTTTTGAATCCTTAGCATAATGAAAATAGTGTTCATACTTATGTACGACTTATCATCACCATTAACTATATTATTCATTTTTCTATTTCTACCATTTAAGCAATACTATAAATACATATATAATGATTGTATATTATTTTAAAATCATGACTGAAATTCTAGATATTATGGAATGAGGATAAATTCATAAGGACTGAGGATTATGAATCAAAACATATATGAAAAATGAAGCAGTTACCACCTAAAATAATAATTCAATAAAGAATATTTAAAAAAACATATATAAAAGGTTATAAGTAAATAATATATTTTATTATATATATGAGAATCTTTCTTTAATATATATTTTATAAATATGATCAAGAGATAAAGTTTCTCTAATAGTAATTAAGTGTACTAAATTTCTAAAGAGATTGAACATAATCTATATAACATTATGCCCTTTAGATGTTTTGGTGAGTCTGAGAAAAAAATCTATTTTGTAGTTTTCCATTTCTATTCATCTATGGTAAATGGTTATAACATCCATATAGAATTATTTCCCTTCATTAAAACTTACTGAAAAAATAAACAACAATAAACATACTTTAAAATATATTTATTCATTCCATTCCACTATAAATATTCTTTCAGTTATAAATACATATTTTTACTTCCAAGAAGAATAAAGAATGATAAACTATGAGCCTAATCCAATAACAACTTCCTCAAAACTGTTATGGGATTGACATATAAAATATTCTTGAACCTTATCATTCCCACACAATCATGTTTTAACTCAGGAAAATTTATAACATTCTTTTTTAGCTATATATCTTCCTTCTCTAACTCTTTAATCTTCACTTGGATAGATGTTTGAACAATCATTTGACCTATAAAAGATTTCCCCTTTCATTTTGTATTTCTAAATCCATCCACTGTAAATCCATATAAATTGGATCTTTTTTGATCATCTTCACGAATAATCTATCATGAACCTTCCATCTCAATGCATATACCAACATGTTCCCTTTCCGATGGTGGTAATAAAATGAGAAGTCATAATCTTAAATCAGATCCAACCATCTTCTTTGGCACAAGTTCAACTATTTTTTATGTGATAATAAAGTTAAATTTTTTTATTAGTATATATGTCACACATTTCACTATAGAGATAATTCCACCATATCATTAATTTCAAAATTACTAGATCTAACTCCAATTCCTGAGTTCATTATTTTTCTCATGGACCTTCAATTGGAATGTGGTATAAGCTATAACCATATCATATTTCATGAGAAAAAATCCCATTCCCATCTAAGATGCATCACTACAGATCGCAAACCATTTTCCACGATAGGTTAGGGTGAGAATAAGCGGCCAAACCAACCATATTTTTATATCAATTAAATTATATTAACATTACTCCATCCAAATAAATATATATTTCCATGACAAATTGGGGAATGGATTAGATAATTAGGAAAAATAATTCACCAACCCGCGATAATATCCAAAAAAACCAAAGAAAACTATGAGTTTGGGTCACTGTGGTTGGTCGAGGGAATTTATAAACAACTTATATCATTGATGTATATATCGATGTACCATCACTTGAGATTATATGACCCAAAAATGAATCTTTATAAAGCCAAAATTCAAATATGATGGGGAGGTCTCTGAAAGTGCCTCTTAATGAGGAGCAATATTCTTGGATTGATCAACAAGATCTCTTATTGGTAGGGGGCTTCAATAAAGGTCTGATCCGTGTGGAGGAGTATTTCCATTCTTGGGACCAGCTAGCTTTTGAGGTCAAAAAATGGATGACAATGGTACCAGACACTCACGTATCATCTTTATCATGGAAACTATTCGGTGAAGCGGGCTCTTGAGACCTTAAGTTTCTCTTTTATGATTCTGTTTAGGTTGGTCTGCTGAGTTTTGATGGATTGGTGGAATGTTGTGCCTACTGTACCAGAGTTAGGTGCAATGTTATGTTTTTTATGCTGAAAACTTATGCCTACAATAACCAATTCAGGCGGACTTTCTCCAGATGGGGATTAGAGCACGAAGTCATCATCATAGCTTGCCTTTCTAACTTGGTTGTTGAGAGGGTATGGCTTCGACATCGGTACCGTGCCCGTGAATTCGCACCGGACTGATAGTCGAAGGGTCATCCTCTGATGAAGGCTACGAAATGGTGCAACTGCTGGGGAGGAGCCTGTTCTGTGTTTGTTTCTTTTTGTTTTGTTAGCTTCATGGGTGGTTTGGGACTCCATGTCTTCTCACTTTTCCTTAAAAGTTTTTTTTATAATAAAAAAGTAATTTTCATCCATCATAATCCTTAAGTGATCTTCATGATCTTCTTTTATATTTGAATATACAACAATATCATTTTTAATTACTACCATTAATTAATGAAGATAGTCTATAAAGACTCTATTTATTATGCCTATTAAGATAGTTGGTACATTAATAAGACCAAAAGGCAGAAAAATAAATTATTAGTGTCCATACCATGTTTAAAATTTCATCTTGGGTATAACCTCCGTCTTGACCCTTAAATGATGAAATATACAATTAAAATAAATCTTAGAAAAGTATTTAGATACATATATTTTATCAAATAAATAATTAATTCATGGGATAGGATACTTTTTCAAAATTTTAATTTTTTATGCTCTCAATAATCAATGAAATGATTCATTAACCCATCATACCTTTTAAGAAATAGAATAGGTGAACCCAAGCTAACACACTAGGTCATATAAACCTCTTGTCAATAATATCAATTAGTTTCTTCTTTAGTCCTAAATCTCAATTGGTTCCATTATATAAGGTAAATTTTAAATAGGAATAACACTAGGTGAGAGTTCAATTGAAAACTCAACTTTACGATTTGGTGGAAGTCCCCTTAATTCTTTCATAAATACATTAGAGAAATCCAATACAATAGGTGTGTTGGTTGGAATAAGGCACTCATGAGGGGGGGGGGGGGGGAGGGGGTAAATTTATTTCCTAAAAAAATTTCAATCAGAAATATTTATTTAAAATTTCCCTAATTTAAAACATAAAATAGACCAGTTAACAAAACTATTAGATTTATAAAAGTTTTAATATTTTAAAAAATTTCTAAATGAGTGATTAATTCATAGTTGAAATAGTAAGAACTACCATTATACATTTTCAAATAAATTGACTAAATAAATTTATAATATAAAAACTATCTAAGATTAACTATCAAAGCTAAGTGAAGTTTTATAATTTAAATAAACAAAAATAGATAAAACTAAGCAAGAACGAACACAAAAAAATTTAAACAAGAGGTTCAGTCTCAATCAGAGACTAAATAATATCCACTTGGTGATCACCTTACATAAATAAGTTTATATAAATAAACTTTTATGCGCTCCATGGATTGGGGTAACAACATACACACTATCCAGGTCAACATTTCGTCTTCCACAATTTTTCATGGGAATGAAAAAACAAATCATGCCACATAGGGACCTCTTCTACTATTATCTATGGGAGTGTAAGTTGTAGAAGGATAATTTTTGAATATATCTTTTTATCTTCATGTTTTTCATAGGAGTCAATGTGTGTTCATAAAATAGATAAACACACATTGCTCATAATGTAAATGTAGTACATAAGTAGAGAAAAAATAAGGAGGTAAGAGTTAGAAGGCTTCATGTGATTGGTAATGAATCTTACAACTCTTGAAAGTTATGTTGAAAAGTAGATCGAGTCGAATTTCAGAAACAGATAGCAAACCAGAGTGTCGTAAAAGCTTATGCTTTTTTTTTCAGCGAGGTTTTGATTTACTTGACGAGATCTTCTCCTCTCTTTGTTTGTTGCTGAAATAAGTCATTCTATGTGAGTTCTTAGTAGTATCTTATTGTTTCTAAAATTAATAGTTCTCATGTTTTTATCATGCCCATGAATTCTATAATATTCTCCCTTGCATACCATTTATTTTTTTATTAGGTATCAAATTTAACCACTATAACTGATAAGAAGCATGATATCGATCACATCTTTGTACATCGTACCTCGTACTGCAATCTGACATCGATATAAATTTTGTCTTCCAAATACAGTAAAATTCATTAAAATAAATTTAAGTACTAAGTTTCACAAATATAACCATTTGAAATAAATTTTAATTTAAATGACAAAGCAATAAGTGATAGTGTCTCTAAATGGTGACTAGGAATAGTTTCTTGAAATGGTGCATTAGAATGGTGTCTTGGAATGGTATGTCTAGTATTAGTGACCTAGGATTAGAAATGCATTCCAAAAATATTTCAAATTGATGGTGACTCATGCTATATCTATCTTCATGTGATAGTGACTCATACTTTTTGAATATTTAGAGTTGAGTCTAACGGTAACTCGATATGATGGTGACTCATCATTTAAAAAAAAATATAAAAGGATGTAGAGTGTGATTTAGGTAATGATGTATCATCCTTTGTAAGATTTCAATATCTATGCTGGCAGTGAGACAATTGACATTGATACATATTATCTATAATTTCATATCAACCGTAGCACATACTTAGATGATTTTCTCCTAACATTGGGGTGTGTAATAGTGATTCTTCCTTAATGGTAACTAAACCTTAATAGTGACTTATACATTGTCGTATTTTTCCTAACTGTCTTATGATAAAAAATACTAATAGAATATATTAAGATTATATGTAAACATAATTTAACATGAGTAATCAAAATTTATCTTGATAAAGAATGATTTATAAGCATTAAAACTAGATGAGGCCAACAATATGATCCCTTAGATGATAAAAAATCTTGGAATTAATAATCCATTCAAAATTATCAAAGTATAATAGGAAACTATTATTCTAAACATGTTGTATAGATCAAGAGAGTTTAAATTATAATATATACAAAATCAATTAAAACTGAATACCATACATGGTCGCATTTTCAGGTTTAATTCCACACTTATTATCCAAATTAAATACTCATTCTACCACTTTTGGGATTATCAAAAAGAGAGAAAATAGTTGAGAGAACGAAAAAAAGATGAAAATAGATAATATATTTTGCGATTAAAAGATAGTGCATTGAATGGGAAAAAGTTCATAGTACATACCTATCAGTGAATAATCATAAATCTATGCATCTGCAAGGAATGATCCATGACTACTTTTACATTATCTGTAGAATCTAGTTGAGAAACACGAGGTACAGAAGGGGATGAGGTATAAAGCTATTGAATGGGAACTCTAGAAGGTGCAAGAAAGGTAAGACCATGAGTAGAAGAAGGGGGATCTATAGGTTCTCGATAGATAACAAGCCTTATATGTATAAGAGCCCAAGTTGGAGACATAACAAATTGTTGATGGGTTGAAGGAAGAGGATTAAAGGGGTTTTGAGTGATAGAATCTATTCACTAAGGATCGAAGGACCAGTAGACTAAACTTGAGGGAAAATTATCAGTCACATGTCTAATGGGGAAGGCCTCTGGAGCTATAATAGAAGTTCTATGAGATTGCAGTTAAGGTTTAAAAAGGTTTATAAAATCCATAACAATCTTCCCACATTTCTACATTACTTTAGTGAAATAATAATTATTCTCCATGAACATGTAAAGGGTATGACTTAGCTCCTTAATCTATCTCACTTGTTCCTTGAAGGCTTGTGTGATTGGAGGTAGCCTCAAATTCACAACCAAGTATTTTAAATGAATATCCAATTGAGGATTGGTATAAATGATTTTAAATTTGAATTCTAATTTATTGGTGAAATATTCTTGAGAATTAGTGTCCCCTTTCATGTAAAACCTTACCATGTCATGCACACGATTACTATTCTATCTAATTTGGCATAAGCTATCTTGATCTGAACTACTCATCAGGGACTATAGTTATTATCTGATAACGAATATTATTATATGAACATTCAAGGTGTCAAAAGAAGTACCAAAAGAGGTGGAGACACCTTTTATTTCCACATTAATTATTTATCTCATCAAAACCAAGTCAAGAGTTGGAGGCTGAGGTGTATCATCCTCATAAGATATATCTGTGAGGATTTTTTTACACAAACAACCAATTTTTCTCTATAATCGAAAGATATTCATTTATAAATTGGAATTATAGAATCCAATTCATCACTCAATCTATTATACTATATCCTTACTTCATGGAGCTCAAAAATATTTTGAGGTTGAATCTGGGAGACAATATCTCTAAGATCATGGAAGCATCTGTTTTACTAAGACTTGAAACTAGTGTTGGTCAAGGTTGGAAGATTTATCTTACAACTAAACACAATAATTCTTTTAAAACATTAAAATAATTCTAAATCACATCTAATATAGGAAAATATACAACTGGAGGAGCAGGAGTAGGAGAAAAAATCACTATGGGATCTATTTCCACTTCTTCAACCAGAGATCCCTTAAGATCAGATTCTTCATCACCTGAATCATTATAGTCCAAGAAAAAATTGACATATGTAGGGTATTTATCCCATTCAGATATTTTTTGTCACATCAATAGAAGTAATAGTATCTACTTTAACTCGACGATCATGTTTTCCCCCCTCAACATATGATTAATTCCAAACATATGCTTGTTCTTACCCGTGAACATATGGAACTACATTTTCAACTAAAACTGATGCTAGAGCCTTTTGAGATTCCAAAATTGGTTCCTTTTCCACTATAATAGTTTAAACATGGGTTTCATGTTCTTATTAGGACCCTGATCACTAAAAAGATGATAAACTTCACCCTCATAGTTATCACTTTCTTCATTTTCCACTTCTTCATTTGCAACACATTCTTATTCTTCACATGTCTCCTCTTAATCTTCTTATTAATATTATTGATTTTCATTTTATTCCTCTTATTCATTCTCTTTCTCTTCATAATTATCATCTTCTTCCTCTTCAATTCAACTACCGATGGAATACTCAACATCCTTAGACTCTTCTGTTTCCTCATCCTCATCATCACTTAGAATAGTTTCTCTGGAAGAAAGTTATTTTAGATGTCTAGGTGATCCAAAAATGATTTTTTATAGCTTCCTATAATACCAGGATCAATTATGTCATTAATAAGATATTATTTTCCTTTATCAGCCTCATTTTGTTGTTCCTCCACATCCTAGTACTCTACAACTTCATTTTTTCATAGACTAGGGTCCTCTACATCCTTTGTTCTAGTGGGATGTTTCACAAGATTGAGTTCCTCATATTTTTTCTCAATAAATTCCACCTATTATCTCTTAGAAGAATTCCAACTAATAATTATCCTTTTTCATATTGATTTTTTAATGAAAAATCCATCACACTCTGTGATAGTCTCTTCACCTTCAGTCACCTCTCCTTTAACTCGTAGCATGGAAGATATAAGCTCTGAATGAAAAATCGAGGTTGGATTTTAATGAGGCTTGATCATATTTGACATATGGAACACAATATATCTATATAGGTTTATCCTATGCCCTTTCCTCATTAGATACAATAAATAAACATCTTGATACTTTAAGGAGGAAATTTTCTCTTTCCTTGGGAAAATTTGATGCTAAATAAACTAAAAGAGTAATCTGCATTCACCATCTAGTTCAGTTTTTTTGTTCTTTTACTGACACCTTCACTATTCAGCTCAGTTAAGGATATTTCACAACTTAAAATATCACTTGAAGGAGGAACAAAACCTTGGAGATCTTCAAATATAACTTCATGTGGTAAATTTAAGCACCCAACCCATTGCTTAGAAGAGAAGGAAATACTTTTTACACTTATTCTCGACATTGTCCAAAATTCCTATGTGACCCATGAAGAAACTCCACATATAGATGAAACTTGTATACTAAATTTCGATAAAAAGGTCTCTAGTTATTGAAGAACCACTCCAACCAACCTTTTTCTTACAATACTATCAAAACAAGTGTCTTAATTTATAAGATCCACTCCAAATACAACTATTTTTCTAGAATGAGCTTTCCATTGGGAAGATTAATGTTAAAAGGTTTAGGTTCAGATTATCTAGATTTTCCCTTTTTCTTATTTGAAGGATGAGACTCATCCAAAGACTTCTCAGAACATTTCTTCACTTGAGGCATTGTGAAGGGTTTTGTTTATATGAAGAAGGCATCAGAGGCTCATGAGAGAAAGGTTTGGTTTAGGGAGTAGAGTATTTTTGAAATTATTTGGATGAATTTGGTTATTATAATTTAGGTATTTCAAAATCCGAAATAAAAAATGAAGAATAAAATAATGTAAATTAAATAAAATAACAATTATAAGTCCGAAAAATAAAAAATAAATGATCAGTTATACCCAATAGTGACTTCTAATGGTGAGTTTTCATCAGTGAGTCACAATGGTGAGTCCTCAATGGGGAGTCACAATAGAGAGTTATTAATAATTAGTCCTAATGGTAAGTCATCAATATTTAGTCCCAATGGCAAGTCATCAACTATTAGTCCCCACAGTTGGTCATCAATAGTTAGTCACAACGGTGATTCATCAATAGTTAGTCCCCTATGTAAGTCATGAAGAGTTAGTCCAAATACTGAGTCATTTATATTTAGTCACTCAAAATTGATCATCTTTAACTATTGTCTGATGTAACTCATTCACTCAAAATTCAATGGGTTGGTAAAAATATCTGCACGTTGATGTATGTTGGTAATAAATTCAAGGGTTATATAAACTTTTTGATAATTATCCCACAAATTGTGATTTCTTACATCAATATTCTTTGTTTTTGAATGAGATACTTGGTTATTAGAAAATTTAATGGCACTTGTGTTATCATAGATAATAGGGACTTTCCTAAATTGATATCCCAAATCTAGTAATGTGTTTTTCATTTAAAATAATTGAGCACAAATACTACCAGCAATTATGTATTCAACATCAGTTGTAGATAATGCAGAAAAATTTTGTTTCTTACTACACCATAAAACTAGAGACTTTCCCAAAAAGGGACATGTTCCATAAGTTATTTTTCTATATAACTGTCAACCATAGAATACACCATCATAATAAATAACTAACTAAAATGGTTGACATCTAGGATAGAATAGTCTTAATTTAATTGTATATTTGTGGCATTTAAAAATTCTACTAATAGAAAGAAGTTTTGACTCCTTAATATTCTCTTGAAACCGAGAACACATACATACACTAAACATAATATTTGGTATGCTAGAAGTTAAATAGAGATGACTTAAAACCATACCTCTATAATTGGTTTGATCCACTAATTTTCTGTTTTCATAAAGATTCAATTTATAGGTTGTAGTCCTAAGAATATGAATACTTCTATTTCTATCCAAGCAAAAAACATCTTAAAATATCCTTATTATATTTACCTTGACTCAAAATAATACCTTCTTTATTTTGAAAATTATGAATTCCAAGAAAGAATTTAAGTTCATCCATTAAGCCCATTTCAAACTGATTTTGAATTTGTTATGAAAAGTCATTACATAAATAATTTTTTGAAGATCCAAAAAAATACCATCAACATATATCTGAAAAACTAAAATATATTTTTAGATTTTTTTATGAAATGAGTAGGATTAATTATACCTTTAGAAAAATCTTTATAAATAAGAAATGTTCTAAGCCTATCATACCAAGATCTTAGAGCTTGTTTTAAACCATAGAGTGATTATTTTAAATTGGAAAAAATGATTTGGAAAATGAGGATTTGTAAAAAAATGGGGTCTTTCAACAAAAACATCCTCAACTATATAACCATTAATGAATACACTTTTTACATCCATTTGATAATGTTTGTAATTCATATGTGATGCATAATCTTGTAGTATTCTAATGGATTAATCCTTTGATAATGGTGGAATGGTTTCTTCAAAGTCTATGCCTTCTTATTGAATATATCATTGTGCAACCAGTCTGGAATTATTTCTTACTCTAGTGCCAACTTCATCCACTTTGTTTATAAATAACCACTTACTGCCAATTGTTAATATGTATTTGAGTCTATGAACAAGGTTCCAAATCTTGTTTCTTTCAAAATGATTTAATTCTTATTGCATATACATCATTAATAATTCATCATTGATTACATCGTTGATGTTATTAGGTTCAAGTTGTGACAAAAGAATTGATGTTCAACCTGGTTTCTTAGAGAATATATAGTTTTTGTTCCTTTGTCTAAGTCTATAACTACAACATCTAAAGGATGAATCTTAATAGTCCTACCAGATTTAATGAAAGTAGGGCTGGTCAATTCGGGTTCACCTTTAGGTTCAGGTATTATTTGGTCAGAGTCTATAAGTTTTTCATAACTATATTTTTTTGCAGCTTTTTTAATAATAGAATCCGAAGGTTTAATATTTAAGTCTAGATTCAAAATATTGTGATAAATATTTTATATAAAGGCTTTAGATTCATGTGGATTTATTTTATCAAATTTTACATGCACAGACTCTTCCACACATTGGGTTCTCTTATTATAGACTTTATAGGATTTACAAGAGAATTAATATCCAAAGAAAATTCCTTCAGCACTCTTGGAGGAATTTTTTTCATTATTTCATTTTTTATTAAGAATAAAGTCTTTCTAACCATAAACTTTGAAGAAATTAACCCTAGGTTTCATATAATTCCACAACTCATAGGGGATTTTCTTTAATAAAGTTCTAATTAAAACTCTATTGATTATATAGAAAGCTGTATTCATTGATTTTTCCAAAAAATAAATAGATAGATCATATTAATTAAGCATGGTTTGGGCTATATCTTGTAAGGTTTTGTTTTTCCTTTCTATAACACCATTATTCTAGGGTGTCACAGGTGAAAATAAGTTATAACCCTAGCCATTTTTTAGAATAAAAGATTCAAATTCTTGATTTTAAAACTCACTGACATGGTTGATTTGTATGATTTTAATCCTGAGACCACTTATGTTTACTACTATTTTAGTATACTTAGTGAGATAGAAAGAGGACTCAATTTTGCGAGCTTAAAAGAATGTGAAAGTATAACTTGAGATTCATATACTAGAGTATAGATATAGAGATTCCCATTTAAACATGAAATTCTAAATGGTCCAAACAAATCTATGTGAGCCAACTCAATAGGTTGAGAAGTTGAAACATCCTTATTTGGTTTGAAAGATATTTTAGACATTTTTCTTTTTTGACATGGATTTCAAAATTTAACATCTGGAAAATCAATTTTAGGTAGATCCTTGACTAATCCATTCCTAGAAAGATTTCTAATAGAGTGAATGTTATTGTGGATCAGTGTCCAGTGATAGATCTAAGACCCTTTAAGGATGTCACTGAGGCAAGAAACATTCTACGAGACTAAGGAATCCAGATTTACAGCATATGCATTTACATGTTCAAATGAATAAAAGACTGAATCATTCTTAGAATTTCAAACATTACCAACATCATTTTTAAATTAAACATGAAAAAAGTCATCACATAACTATGAAATGATAATCAGATTGTACTTTAGACCATCAATTAAAAGAACTTTGGAGATTAAAATTGAACTAGTGTTACCAATTTAGATAAGGCTAATAATTTTACAATTTTAATTATCACCAAAGGTGATATGTCCACCATTAGTATTTATGTGGTTTTCGAAGTTAGATTTGTCCCCTATCATCTTTCTTGAGTACCCACTATCCAAGTACAACAAGTTCTTACAGGAGATCTACGAACAACATTCCTAAAAAAAATAGTTTAAACAAGAAATTAATTTGGTACCCAGATCTCCTTAGGTCTAGTGATATTAGTGATTATGGCTTTAGGAACCCACTTTTTCTTCACGAGTTTCCTTTAAATAGTTTTTAATGTTTCATAAAAATAAACTATATTTGTTCCAAAATAGTTAGAAGTAGTAAATAATTTTCCAGTGCTGGAACTTGCAGTAAACATTTCAGGTCTGAGCATAAAATCGTATTTTCTAGATTTTGATACAATGTTTTAGAAATAAACATTTCATTGCCTAGGTTGATAAAAAAATTTAATATTGTATTTCGGAGGTAATTTATCTCTAATAATTTGAGTAAATGTATTTTTTCCTTTTATAAATTTCTCTAAATAAATATTTTGATTTCTCATTAGAAATTTTATGTTTAGTATTCTCAGGGAGCAGTTGATCATTCTTTTAATTTTCTACAGTGATTTTAGATTTAACAGTAGTATAAAGACCATATTTTTTGTTGAGATATTTATATTTATATTTCAGTTTATTACAACTATCCTCAAGAATTTCCCAGTATTCAAAAAATTATTCAGTGGTTATATTTTTAGAATTTTCATATTCAGATTCATATCTAGAATGATATGAATTCTACAGAGGGGATACTAGGGTAACCAAAGATGTGTTTATCATAAAAACATGTTGTCTATGTCTTCCTTTTCATCATGATATGATTTAGATTCATTGGAGATATCCTCAGAAGCACTCCATCTTGACTTAATAGCCTTTTTGTATTTTCTATCCTTGTCTACTTATTTATTATTGAACATCAATTTTGGACAGTCATCCTTCACATGTACTTTTATTTTACATTCATAGAAGAGTGTCTCATTTGTCTTATCAATTATTTTTCCAATCCTTTTTCCAGTTACATTTTTTCATATTTTCATCTATATATAGGGGTTTAAAAGAAATTATTGTGTCTATAGAATTTCTCTAATACACTCACTAGCAGATCCATTTTCTCTTCAATATCAGTTGATGAATCATCATTATTGGAACTTTTAGTACGAACTTTAATTTTCTACATTTTTTGATGCAGTTGTTTTAAAATCCACTGGATTTTTTCTAGGTTCATTATATTATTCTTTGTTAACCTTTATCTCTTCTTCATACACCATCACCTTAACTATCATGTCCTTTATAGGTAGGGTATCGATGTCACAGTATTCTCTAATTGATACCAAGGTCCCTCTCTACCTTTCTAGAATACATCTTAGAATCATCCTGATCTGTTATTTTTCAATGATTGAATTTCCCAGTTAGGTTATTATATTTACAATCTCATTGAACCTAAGATACATGAAAAATATAGGCTCATTATGATTTTTTTTATGTTATCATATTTAATAGTATCTGTGTAAAGCCTAATTTCTTCAAAATCAGTGTCTCCTTCATGTGAAAAAACTAATTTATCCTGAATTTCAAATGTTGTTTCACATATAGAAATGAAATTAAATTATTAATCCCCTTGAGAAAAATATAAGGTATTTATAGTTTTCTAATTAGTATTATAGGATGTCTTAGTTTCATAATTCCAATTTTTTCTAGGAGTAGTAGTAAATTTATACTCCTCGACTATAGTAGGCCATATTTAAAAACCAATTATTTCTAAATTCATTTTCATTTTTATATTCCATTGAGAATAATTTGTGCCATTGAAATAGGGAGGCCTCTTGGTAGAAGCAACTTCTCTTCTATTTTCCATGTTAAAGTATAAAAAAAAGTTTTAAAGAACTGTAAATTTTGAACTAATAGAAAATTTTTGATCATTAAAACACAACTAAAAACACCATTGAAAATATTTTATAACTTTGAAACATTGAAACACAATAAGTAAGAAAGCCATTGATACCAAATGTTGGACAAATTAGGACACTCAAGAGGGGGTGAATTGAGTTCATATAAAAATTTCTATCAAAAATATTTATTTAAATGTTTCCCAATTTGAAACAGAAAACAACATAGTTAAAAAAGTAGTATATTTATAAAAGGATTGATCTTTTAAAAGATTTCCCATTGAGTGATTAGTTCTCATTTGAAATAGTAAGAACTACTATTTTAAAATTTTAAATCAATTAACTGAAAAGAACTCTAATATTAACATTATCTAAGAATATCTACAAAATAAAATTGAAGTTTTATAATTAAACTAAATATAGATAAGGAAAAATATATATGAAAAACATTATGGAATTTAAATAAGAGGATCAATATCAAGTTGAGACTTAATCTTGTCCACTTGGTGAAAGCCTACCACCAATAAGTTTATATAAATAATATTGGATCCACACCGTTTATCGAGGTAAACAACACCATACACACTATCCAGGTGAATAATACCTCTTCCACAATTTTCAATGGGAGTGAAAAAACAAATCAGGCCATGTAGGAACCTCTTCCACTATTATTTTTAGGAGTGCAAGGTGTATAAGGATAGTTAGTAAATATATTTGTGTATCATCTAGTTTTTCATAGGTCATAGTGTGTATTCATAAAATCGATAGAAACATACTTCTCATAATTTAAAAGTTGTCCACAAGCAGAAAAAAATAACGAGAATAGATTTAGAAGGATTTTTGTGATTTGAAATGAATCATGTGACTCTTATAAGTTATATTGAAAATCAAATCGAGTTGAATTTAAGAAATAGAAAACAAAACATAGTGTTGTAAGAGCTTATTTCTTCTGTTTCTAGTGTGGTTTTTAATTCCTCGATGAGTGATTCTCCTCTCTTTGTTTGTTCCTATAGTAATGTCTTCGATCTGAGTTCTTAGTAGTATCTTCGTGTTTCTAAAGTTAGTAGTTCTTGATATTTTCTTAGGAAAATGACTTATATACTCTTCTACAATTCCTCCCCTTTCTTTTTAATCAGGTATTAGCTTTATACATTGCACCCAACATGAATAAATATTTCAATCGCTTCTAGTTACCTTGTACCTTGTAAAAAAGTATGACATTGATTTAAAGGGTGTCTACAAAAGACAGAAAAATTCAGTAAAATAAATAGTTGTACTTAATTTTAAAAATATGATAGTAAGAAATAAATTTAAACTTAAATGATAAAGAAAGAAGTGATGGTGTCTTTGAATGGTGTCTTGGAATTGTATCATGGAATGATGTGTCAAATATGGGTGACTCGAGATTAGAAAGTCATTCTAACGATAGGTCCAATTGATGGTGACCTATTATATCAGTAGTTTGATTTGACGGTGACTCATACTGAGTGAGAATTCAGAGTTGAGTCTTAGAGTAACTCGATTCTATGGAGACTCATCCTTTCAAAAAATATGAAAGGATGTTGATAGTGAGTTGAGTAATGGTGTATCTTCCTTTGTAATATTTCATCATATGTGCTGACAATGAGACAGTTGACAGTGACACATCATAACAGTAAGTCCATATCAACGGTAGCTCATACGAAGCCTATTTTCTACTAACAGTGGTATTTCGAACAGTGATTCTCCCTTAATATTAATTTAACCTTAATTGTGACTTATACTTAGTCATATTGTTCCAACATATCTTATGATGAAAAATTCTAACAGAATATATTAACATTAAATTTAAACATAATTAAACATGAGTAATCATAATATTACTTAATTAATTATGATTTGGGATCATTAAAACTAGAGGGGGCCAATAAGGCGTACCCTTAATTTTGAGATTATTACCAACCATCTATTATAGATAACCTTCTTGTATAAAAATTACAACTCAGAATATGGAATAAATTTCTACTATATGTTCATATTCATCGATTCAATATTAAATAACTATAGGTTTTTTGAAATATGCTAATGACATCCCTTCCTTAGAAATTAATATGGGATCCATATTGATAAATACAATTCATCCAAATAATCACATCGAATCCAACTAAATGGTGAGTCAAATGATTTGGAGGAATCAATTTTTTTTGTAAAAAGTTTAATTGAAAAAGAACTATAAACTTAATATTAAACCATTATGCCATTATGAGTTTTCAAAGCTAACTCAATATCACTTTTTTTGGTGATTAATTTATAACCTTATAAAATTATTTAAAAATAAAGGTTTTGGGGGATCTAGATTCAAATAAGATAGTACATATTCTAGAGTATATGATAAGTGTACCTTTCACCACATCATTATCATAACCCACATTAGTAGTCATGAATGGATGAAATTCCCCTTTGTATTTTGGATTACGCATCTGTTTGTGATGGTCTTAAAAAACCTTCAAATTAATTCACTGGTTGGCATGATTCCCATACTCATTGAATTTGAATAATTGGAGTGTGGGTGGTGCAATATTTAGTGTCATCATTTCTTCCTTTTCATTTATTAGCCTATTCATATCCTTTTAACATTCATGAGCTTTATGAACTTGTTTTCCACATTTAAATCACATTCTTGTTCCATTCAAACACATCCCTTGATGTTTTCATCCAAATTTTATGCTTGTAAACAGATGGAATTTCATTCCACCATGTGATTTATTCGAGTTTTCATGAGATTATATCATTGTTTTCTTGTCAAACCCATTATAATTATTGGATTATGCAATTTCCATTTCTACTTTTAGTGAACATAGAATGATTTCATCGTAACTACTAAAGTATCTTATATTTAATGCCTATTCGAGACATGGTTTTTGTCCACTAAAGAATCCGTCAATTTTAATTTATGGGATAATAATAAAATGAGAAGCATGACTTGAAATTCTTGTAAAATTTTTCGAATATGTACCAATGGATTCATCTTCATTTTTCTACGGCTCAAGAAATTATTTCTCCAGGTTTTTAAGTAGAATATGAGAAAATTATTTACTGAATAATATCCCCTTAAACTCAACAAATTATATGGATTCAATTTGTTTCTATTAAATTGTTTTCATGATAATATTTCACCATTTATGAACTTCTCTATAAGGATTATAAACATGTAGTGAAATTTTTTCAGGTCATGAGTTTTCAAGAACAAAAAATATTTTCTCGACGGTGTTGATCTATCATTCATCCCCTAGTGGATTAGAAGTTATATTAAATGAATGTTGATGTTTAATCATGTAATAGAGATAAATAGTCTTAAAATACATTTATATTATATATTTTATTATGTATACTAATTACATAACACAAACATATTCCCAAGGACCATAATAGTTTCGTTCCTTTGGAATGATGGAACCCAATCTCCTACTCTTGTGAAATATTTTCAATAAATCCCAAAAATATCCCCCTTCAGCACTCCTAAATAAAATACTTCTTTCAAAAATTGGGAAAGGAAACAAAATAATGGGTGATATAAGATTCTCAATAAGGTTAAATAATGCAGATAGTTAACCATAACATGAACATAAGGGCATGAGAACAAGAGAATGACATTTGAAAACAACACCCTTCATATTAAAGATTGCAATAACGAGTCATGGAACAATTATTTGTATTTTATAACACATGAAATATCATATAATCAAATAACATGATTTTTGAGAATGTAACATCAACATAAGACATAGATTTGTGGCCTTCACAAAAGTATATTAAATAATTGGATAGATTTAGAGGCTCATTTCCAATACTTATTAGGGAAATTAATGGGGGATACACCTAATGGGAAGGACACACCACTATCACCAATTGTAGACTTTTTCTTTTAGTGGAATGGGTTCACTCTCCAAATATTCATAATTGAAAAATTTCATTATGGTACTAGGTTCACCCCCAGTTCCATACATGTATTGTTAATGGGATATATAAATTTTTTCCAAATGCATTAGATGGAGATATAGGTCCCACCCATCACATAATGAATCCACACATATGTGTTACATAAGATCATACCAATTCATCATATCATAACCCCTGAAATGAAATGGGTATCAAAATAATTTCATCATATCGTGAACTATGAAAAATATATAGGTTTCAAAATTATTTCATAATATCATAACTTGTGAAAAGAAGTGGGTTTCACAATCATTTTATCATGGTATAACCCATGGAAGATAAATGGGATTCACAATTTTTTTTATCATAAACAAATTTTTATTATAAAAATAAACCATTCAAAGAAGAAATAATAATTATTTCCATGTATCATATCCATAGAAAATAATAAACTATATCAAATTATTTCTTCTTATATAGAGAAGGATTTCGAAGGATCACATAAAACATTTCTAAAGGAAAATAACTTCTTTTTGAAAATAAATTTCTTAATTTTTTCCAAACACTTTTATTTAGAAATAAAATTGAAAACTTATAATGAAATCTTTAAAAATTCACTTAAAATATTTGTTGAGGAAAATATTCTTACCTATATGAAAATCACCTTTTGAAATATAAAACGATATTAAAAGATTTGTTTTTGAAAATAACCTTGAAAAATAACAAAATATGCCTTGAAAATCATTTAAAAATAATTTTTAAACATAAAACACCTTTTAAATACTTTTATTTTGAAATATACTTTTAAAATTATAAACTAATCTATAAAAATCATTTAAAACAATTTTTAAAACATTTTAAAAAATAATTTCTTTGAAAATAAACTTAAATACAATCCATTCAAAAATATTTAAGAAAACAATTTATTTCTAAAATATTATTTAAAACATATGAATTATGATTCAATTAATAGAGTTTTCATTAGGTTGGATAATTCTTTACTGGATGTATATGTAAAAATAAAGATTCATTTCACATTTTCAATTAATTTCAAAAGTTCCTTGATCAAAAAATTACAAAAAGGATCCATTTAAACCATTTTGTAAAAAGTAAAAAAATGGGTAATTTATTTTAAATTTAATTGGACAATATTAAAACATTTTTAAATCATTTTTAGAAAACATATTTTTTAATGAAAACTGATTACGTACTAACGAGGGAGAAAAATTTACATTTTTATAAAAAAATTCATAATTATCTTATGAACTAAAGAGTGAAAAAACAGGTAATATTACATTAATATATCATGGATTACCGTATTATAAGAAACTTAAGAAGAATTAGTGTGATATAGATCATACTATTTCAGAAATTAGAGCATAATCATAAATAATTTCGATAAACGATGAGACTGTAGCAATAAAGCCTTACCACTTTGGTAAATTTGAATAATAATTCCCATGAAATAATTGCATTCAATGAAGCCAAAAATATCATTAAAATAGGGTTATTAAGTATATAAAATGTGAAATGGGATTTATATACACATAATTATGAATAATAATTTCTATAATTCATAAATCACAACACCTTCTTACATGAGACCTTAGGTTTATCCTTGTTCATTCATGATCACTACCATACATTAGTATTTTTTCATATACTTAGACCAATCCCTATGGTTTTCATGAATTATTTATAACCCTAATATCCAAATATTTAAAAAACCCTACTCTGATACTTACTATATTGACCCTCTCTTTTATCCATAAATTTTATTTATATTGAGATGAATATTCATAACATAACAATATAATCCATTCCAATACCATTTAGGTTTAGAGACTTTGGAGATTAGATATAATATTTTTATTTTATGAAATATCTAAAAATCTCCCCTAAAGGTCTTCCCACATAGTAATATTCATAGGAATAACCTACTAAACACTTTCTTTATAACCAGTTGAAAGGAAATATAAGAAAAAGGGTGAGCTCAAATGGCCAGTATGGGTAAACAAGGGGGGATATAAATCGATGATCATATTAAAGAATAAGATAATAATAATGTTATGATATATTGAGAATTAATTAAATGTTTTATATCCAATAATACAAATATCATAAAAATGAGTTATTAAATAAAACAATAACATTTCCAAATACCTAAATCATAAGTATGAAAATTCATCATAACTGAATAATGAACAATACGTTCATTTGATAAATGTGTGTTGAACAATCATAAGGAAATAAACCATTTTATATGTCAAGGTTAACCATCAAGAGAATTGGACCATCCACCGACACTTTTTCCTATAAAATATCAAGAATATCATCTTTTTTCCTATAATCGACCATGCACTTCGACTTATTTCCCAAAATGGATGAAGCACATCGACATGTTTCCCATAACTATCACATGAGATATAAAAATTTAACCAATGAATTTAAGGGAGATATATTTTAAAAAAAAATATAATTAAAACCATAAATATGTGTGCTACATGATAATAAAACATTCTTATATCATAAACCTTGAATGGAAATGGGTTTTATAAAAAATTCATCATAACATAACCCATGGAAAAGAAATGGGTTTCATAATTTTTTTCTATTAATCATAAAAATAAACAATACAAATAAACAATAAGGATTTTATCATTTAATAATATCTACATTAGATTATAACTAAAATTAAAGGATTTCATTTTAGATAAAGATGACGTGTAAATATCAGTTGAAAAAATTCTCAAGGAAAATAACTTTTCCATTTTAAAATCACTTTTAAATGAGAAAAATTTATATAAAAGTATAATTATGAAAATTTTGAATTATTCTTTAAATAAATTAGGTTTTATGATAGTAGGTAAATCCCCTCATTCTATATAAGTTAAAAAAAAATTCTTTCAGAATTTTTGTTAGAAAAGTCACAAAGAACATTGTTTAAAAAATGAAAAGAAGACTCAATAAAACCAATTTTGTAAAAAGTATAACATGGGTAAAAATAAATTTAAATAATTATATGATAACATTAAAAAATATTAAATTATTTTTTATTAAACAAGTACATGGAAGATAAATATTCCCCCTCAAAGTCTTGAAAAATTGTGAATAATGATGAGATTATGACATAAATCCTTACCCAATGTCTCTCCTTTACTTGATCACATTAAAACCTATTATATAATTAATATGAATTTTTATACATATATTAAAAAACCATATATATCATAACATTTATTATTTATTTATAATATCTTATTACCTGTTTATTAATAATTTGTTATTAAAATCACTATTCTCTATTATAACTACTTCTTTTTCAAAGCATGTTTTAGGTTTGGATATCCTGGTTCTTTTGAATTGATCATGGTTCCATAATTTAAAAAAATTTATTATAGGTATAGGGATAATATATATTTATTATAAACAAATTTATAATCTTTTATGAAAATTATATATTATAAAATGAATTACACAGTTCATGGCGACGGTAGGCCATAGATACCCTAGAACAGTGCTTCCATTTTTCAACTAATCGAATAAATGAAAAGTAAATAATAATTCACATTTTTAGAATAATTATTATATCAATTATTTCATATAAATTCATCAAAGTCACAACTATTACCACCCTTTTGAAATATAAATGAAAAATGATTCAAATCTCATTGTGGTGATGGTAGTCCATACGTACACACGAGTGATGTTATCATTTTATAAAAGATTAGATGGTAAAAGGTTAGACATTATATTATCATAAAAGAAGTATTATTTTGTTAAAAATATCATATATATATATATATATATAAATTAACCCAATCATAATATCCATTTATAAATTACATCAATGAGAAACTGATTGTATCGATATTTGGAGATGGTAATCCGTACATACGGACGAGTGATACATTCTCCAATTGTTTCATGGAAAAGAGGATGTATAATGGTGTTTCCATAATAATAATAAAATTTAATATTATTAATGATACTAAAGTTATTATTTTATTATAAATATTATAGATTTAGATAAGGTAAAGAAGAGTACAAATAGAAAGTGATCAGTTAGAGTGATTACCACTTTTTTGAAACAACACATTTAGATCTCTTCTAAAGGTCTCTATGTTTGGTATTTATGACGAAAAAATTTAAATATCTGGATAAGGAAGTTCGAAATAGAAATATTTAGATTATGGGGGAGATAAAACCCTAGAAGTGTTCTAAATAAATGAGTGATAAGGTTTTCTTTTATAATTGAGGTGATGAGATCTTTTTGAATTTATTTAAAAAAAATAATATAATAAGACTATTATAGAGAAAAATAAATCCAAATTGTAATTAATTATATCGTAGGGTAGTATATATTTGAAATATCATCATCCAATAATATTTGGACAAATTTAGGTGTTATTTTGAACTTTATCTTTTGGTTTTACCATTTAATTGGCCTATTTTAACATTAATTGTGGTTACATATTTTTCACTCTTATGGTTATAATTTCACATATAAGGTAACTATTGACTCATAAATGGATAAGAAATCAAATTAATGATAATATTTTATCCATTATGTCATTATTTAATATTTTTTTATTCGTAAATAAGTTAATTGAATATTAGTTTCAAAAAATATAATTATTGTCAATTTTGAAACTAAAAATTACATGGGATTTAATGAAATCAAAAAAACACTTATAATTATAAAAAAATATTATAATACATCCAAAAGATTTCATGTTCATCTATAAAATTCATTGATATCCTTAATTATCTAAAATTATAATATTTATATTATTTTTATTTTCATTTATTTGATATTCTTATTAAGTTAATAATTACCACATCAGTGTCGTGTAATTATTTAAGGTAATTATTTAATTCCTAAAAATTATAAATAAATCAAAATCATGAATATAAATTCATTATGAATACAAATAATACTAATAATCAATCAAAACAATTTTCTCCACATGTGAACAAATAAATGGTATTTAAAACTAAAAAAAGATACATTTTGTCACATCATGTGTTTAAAATAACATATAAATCAGTTTCATGGACATGTGCCAATTAAATAACTCAATTTGGAACATTATATATTAATGGTTAAATTTAAATCATTAAATAAAAATTAGGAGAAAAAATTATGACCTTTTCACGTAGTTTCAACAAAGATTATCGTGATTTACTCTTTACCGAGGTGATAAAATTTACCATGATTACTATTCATATTAACAAAAAATAAACGAGGATTAATTAAAAAAATTAATATTAGAATTATAAATATATAATTCAATTTATCTAATTCAAAACCTATAAATTTAAGTATTTAATTATTATGTAATTGCGTAAAATATATCAAAAGATGTTTTTAGGGAAAATACATTTTTAAACAAAAAACTAGATTTATTCTTTTCTGGTGCTTAGAAGAATATTTATTGAATATATAAAATATTTTATCAATTAAATTATATTTAAATTTCTTAAAATAATTCTGAAATATGGATTAATTTAATACATTAATACAAAATAAATTCCACAAATATTGTTTTTTTATAAAAACACCGCCTTCATTTTAAAATAAAAATTTGTATTTAATAAAATCATGATATTATTTTATAAATAGATATGCCATATATATAAAATAAGTTAGTTTTTAATATTAATACATGATAATATAACTTCTAAGCGGTAACAAAAACATAATATTTTAATAATATTACACAGTTTGTTTAAACTCACTATTGTGTGAAACACAAGCTCATGAAAAAAATAAAATTATATAAAGAGAAATATTTCATAAAAATATCAGGGTGTTAAACTTATTTATGTAAATATAAATTTATAATATTTATTTATAACCATTATCTTCATATATTGTTGTGTTATAATTCACTATTCAACATCAGATGTTAATGATCTTGACTATTTTTACCCAAGTTAATAAAAGTGGTGTTAGTATTATTTCTTATCTAAATTCATATCATTTAAAAAACATCAAATATACTATAATTGATGTTTTATAAAGAACAAAATTTTTATAATTCCATTACATGAGAGTTTTAAACATGTTCGATGAAGTCGAAAACAAAGAAAAACTAGTTTTAATTTATTTATTGATATCAATGAATTACCTTATAAGGATCATTGCTTTTTTTGATAACAATAAAGAAAAAAATAAAGACATATATTACCTATATATATGTTTATATCAATTATATAATAAAAAATGGGCCCCAAAAGAACCACAGTTACCCCACAACTACATTTTATCCCCCCTAGGGCCCACCAACATGCCCGAATTTGTCATCAGACTAATGAATGTCCACACGGGCCAACAGATGTTCATTTCATGTTTTTTTCCTCACTCAAAAACACAATGACAAAAATTCATGGTGTTCACCCATCTTGAAAACAAATCTAAGATAAACCTATTTAATTGCATAGTTCTAATAAGGAAGGCCCCTAAAAAGAAAGGTTCACCTTGTTGACATGGGTAGTAACGTTTATCCTTTTAACTCTTTAAGATTCCAGATTGTTACATTTAACCACATTTAGAGCATAAAATACTCATTTTCGACCATGAATCTCATCCTAGGTAGTGTAAGCACACATATATGTAGGATCCTCTTTGGATACTTGTGTAATAACTAGGCCACGCTGGGACTACTCCTAAATCAGGGTTGGAATTCTCTTACAAGGGAGGATGTTCCTCCTATAAAATAGAACATGTCAGAGTTTGCAGCTTTGGAAGCACACCTGATCTGTAGTTTAGCTATTAGGGTTTCTTCATCCATTATTATTTGAATTTATTCACATAATATGAGTAAAATTTCAAAGCTATGCTAGAAAATTATATGACATTTAACTTTAGAATTCTTTATATCTATAGTGCACCAGAGGTTCTTGGCATGCTATGGAATTAGGTGAAATCATTATGGTATTATTTTATGTAGAATAGAATTTCTAGGATTTGAAATTGAAGTCGATATAAGAATCATTATATGTCCACTTCCAATTTTTTATAACCTCATAACATATGGAATTGGATGAGTTGGAAGATCTCAAGGTATAACTCAAGGACTTAGAGTGGAAGGGATTTATCCGGACAATCACTTCACTGTGGGGTGAACCTGTATTGTCTTCCAAGAATTATTATGGTATAATTTGACTCTTTTTTGAAAATAGTAAGCCTAAACTATTGATATTGAAGAATATATATCATTTTCCAAGGATCCAATTTTTTTTACCAGTAATAGGGAGCCTGATGGTTCACATCGATTTATTATTGATCCCATTACCATCCACTGTGTGTTAGCATGAAGGATATCTCCAAGATGGAATTTCAAAAAAGGTATGGTATATATGAGTATCTTGGGATTCCATTTGGTATAAAAAATGAACCCTTAGTGTTTATATCCCCCATGAAAAGTATCTTTCATCAATACCTATAGATTTTCATCGTGGTGTTCATTGATTGCATCCTCACATACACACTACCACCAGAGCTTCAATCCATACATCATGAGATAGGTTTGAGTACACATTGATAAAATGTTATGTATACAGAGCTATAGAAGTTTAACTTCGGGATTCATGGGGTGAAATTCATATGTAAAGTGGTGTCTCATATAGGTATATTCATTTAGACTGAGGAATTGGAGGCATTGATGTCCTAGAAAATTCATTGGAATGTGTTTAAGATATTAAGGTTTCTAGGTGTAGTTGGACACTACCACAATTTTATCCATGAATTATCTCATCTATTAGCACTTACGACTATAATGAAGAAGAAGGGATTAATGTTCCAATGTCTAGACCAGTGTGAAGAAGAGTTTCTTGAGATATAGAGGGGGTTGTATATGAATCCATTGTCGATACTGTTTATGTTTTTTATTTGAAATTCCCTATATTGTGTTGCATCATGTGTTGGGTTGGGAGAAATACTAATTTAGAGTGAGAATATAGTAGCTTATGGGTTACAATAGTTATGACCATAGAAGAAGAACAACCGTACTCTTGAATTTTATATGAATCCCATGGTTCATGCTCGAATGTGTTGGTTACAGTATCCTTTTGATGAGAGGTATATTATCTAGACAGGACACAAGATAATCTGTTAGATATCTACATTATGGGACCTGAACACATGGTAGAGGAATTGGGTGGAGTATCATTACAACTTTGACTTTGATATGATGTATGAACCTAGTAAAGGTGACATCATATAAGATTAAATTAGTCATAAGATATAGGGTTCTTTGGATATTTGTTAGTGTCCTTCATAGAAGAAGTGGTTCTTTATAAGCCTGTTAGATGACTAGAGGATGGGTGTTCATAAGGATCAAGTATTATTGATTTTTTCTCCCATGGGTGTAAAATAATTTCTAGTAAACCAGGTAAAGGATGGATAAGACACTGACCCAAATTGTATTGGGGTGTGGGAACAACTACCAATAGGTGACCTAATACCTAGGTTGTCATTAGGATACTATAATGTGATCAATATACATTGGAGAGTAGTATTCCCTACATATTTCATAGATAATTTCATGAGGTACATCAATACCTCTATATGGGTGGTACATAATTGAGAGAGAAAGATATACCACGACTTCATATTATAGTTCTAGTGGAATGGGATGGTCGGGGGGGGGGGGACATCAGTAGTTTTGTTTCCTAGTTGATCACCAATAAGAGGGTAAAGGTCGAGAACCAATGTCATATTGGTTTTGTCCAACCACATTTAATTCCCATGTGTAAGTGGAAGGACATAACAATGGACTTTTTGATGGAATAACCCATGACCCTATGGAATATTGGAACTATCTATGTGATTTTTGATTGGATGAAAAAGTTTTCTCACTTATTACTGATTCGAGATAATCACTCAATGGATGAGATACATAAGATGTATTTCCATGAGAATGTATGATTAAATGGAGTTACCTTGAGTATTTTATTTGATAGATATGTAAATTTTATGAAATGATTTTTTATGGGTTTTTAAAAATGACATAAAGACTTAGTTGATATTGATCACAACATAACCTCATCAGAAATATGGTCAATCCATTTGGATGGTTAACATACTAGATTATATGGTTTAGTATTTTTATGGAAACTTAAGTAAAGCTTAGGATGATCAATTAGGCTTGGTTTAGTTAACATACATAAATAGTACACAATATTTGATTAAGATGGAGCTATCTGAATATCTCTATGGATGAACATGCCTCTCACCATTTTTTTGGGATAAGGAGGGTGTGGCAGTAATTGTTTAGGCCTAGTATGGTATAACATACCTTAGATAAAGTGCAGTTGATCAGGAAGTGGTTGATGAACATTCATATTAGGTACCGATCATATGTAGACACAAATATATGAACATTTAATTTTATTTTTGGTAAATAGGTTTCCTTCATTGTTAAACCTTGGTAAGGGGAATTTTTTTTACAGAGTTAAGGGAAAATGATACCATGTCTTTTTTGGACCCTTTGAGAACATTGTACTAGTTATAACAGTGGATTACCATCTAGAACTTCCTCTAAGTTATATAGGGATGCTTGATGTCTTCCAAATTTCATTGTTTTAGAGTTAAATTCCTGATATTGACCATTTTATTTACTAAAATGATATTTATTTGGATCCATATGCATCTTATGGGTAGTACCCAATAAAATTTATAGAATGAGGAAAAAAGGTGATGTTAAAAAATGAAACACCACCTATTTGATTTCTATAGAATCATTAATGGATCCAATAGGTGAATTGGGAGTGAGAGGTTTATTTTTGGATAAATGGATTGATTCTTTCAAGAAAATCAATTCAAGGCACTTCGTGAAGATGATAAGACATTAAAAGGGGAGAATTTCAGAATTATCATTTTTTGGAAACCCATATTTGTTTTAATTATTATTTTTTTGAAAATTTCATACTTTTTAACATTATTTTTATCATTATGTATGTAATAAGGTATATGTAATGGTATGTTCTCTTAAATCTTATATATTGGTGTTTTTGGGGAGTTATGTAAGGGTAACTTCTTCTTTATAAGAGTTTTTAGGGGTACATCAGCCTCTATGTAAGGGTAAAGGGAATTGCTATATGCTTCATAAGTGTAGTACTATGACATACTTACTGACAATGAGAAAAAGTATGTGAGGCTAAGGTTCATAAAGGATTGGTTACTTTATTATGACTCAACACATGTATGACCATATGTTTATTTAAAAATTTTATTATATAATGTAATATAATATTATATATATTTTGGGAACTTATATAAATGACACATTGGGGGTGTCCTATTGTTTTTATTTCTCATGCCATATATGAGAATCTCAGTGTTGATGATGTATTAATAAAAACATATCTAGTGAATGAAAAGGATCTTGTGACGGGGAGTTGAGGAGAGAACATATTGGAGATGGAGGTGATGTTGTGACATACTTTGGCTATTGTTATTTTATTTACCTTTCCACAATAGATATATTTCGGATTAGATTGAAACAATGGGATACTGTTAATTGTTTATTTCATGAAATTTATTCCATTTAAAATTATGGTTAATCATTTTTACACATGTTTACTTTAATTATTTTTTACTATATTTTATTTTTTATAATAATTTTTCATATGACAAGATATTGATGGTATAGTCTACCCACTGACGGGCTTACACCCTCACCGCTAGTCAGCAACCCCTTATATATGGGGAGCCACACATGTGGTCCTAAGCCATTATATTTTAGAACTAATGGTTTAGGATTAGTGAAAACATTAAATCATCAAATATAAACTAATCAAACCATGGGGGTGTTTGTGAAAAATAGAATGTGTCATTATATAGAGGTGGTAGTCCACACATACTCATGGATGATGATTTCATTTTTCAAATGGACAAAGAAAGAAGTAACATTATTTATCACTTATATAATGTAAATAATATATATATATATATATATTAAATATTTAGTTATTTACCCTTTTGGACCAGGTGGGTTAGATGGTGAAGGAAAATGAAACATGTTTTTTTTATGGAGGTGGCAGTCTTCACATATACATGATTCCCTTTTTCATTTTTCTTCATAAAAGTGGAAAGATGGTTAATTATTATAAGATAATCACAATAATAGACCAATATACTGTTGGTAATTAGTTTTTCATTTTATTTCAATGTAGTTTATTTTTATGTATAATAATCACACATAATGAAATAGAAATGAGAAAGTGGTGGTTAAAACTTCATACTTCACTTCTAGGATTATATCCTTTAAAAAATGTCATAACCCTTTAAGGGAGGATATTGAGTCAATAATACAACCTATTAATGATGGATAAGAATTTTTAAGAGTGGTTTGGGAATATTTTTTGTTAAAATAAGATGGTTTTGGTGTGGGGGAATTGCGGAGAGGAGTTCCACTTTTATATGTTAAAAGGGATGAGATTTTTGTAAATAAACAAATGTTTTTAAAAATGGGAAGTTAATCAAAAGAAAATTAGAATAAATATTTGGATATAATGGTATGTTGAATGGGTAATTTTGATTAGGGACTCAACCAACTATTTTTACACATTTTTTAAACAAGTTTTTGGTCCTTCCATCTAGGTTAAACCCTTTTTAACCCTTTTTATTTTTTTCTGAGGTAAATAGTTTTATCCAAATAAATTACCTTTATTATTGAAGATAAATTTTTCCTTATTAAATATTTTTGGAAAAACTATTGAATATTATAATTCCATTTTGTTATATTAATTTTATAAAAGTGATAAAAACTAAGCTTAAAATAATAAATGTATAATATATTTTTTTTAAAAAATATAAATCAATTTCTATGTTGTCAAATATGTGTTTTTAAATTCAAACTAATAATTTTAAAATTATAAATTCATTTATATTACCCATATTTCGTATTATAAAAATGTCTCATATATTTTTAAATCATACTTATATAATAATAATTTCATCAAAGTCTTGTTATTTGTATAAAAAATATTTTTCATTATTCACCTAAAAATCATTCTATTTAGAAATGTACCAAAACATAATTTTAAGTTAATATTGTTCTAATAATATTAAAAGTGAATTTCATTTTTCCATATCTTAATTCTAAAATTTATAATTTTAACATTAAAAATAGAAAATAAAATATTGTGAAAAAATATTTTTTATAAGAAATTATTTTTGGTATAGTTACTATTTTTCTAAAATTAATGTCAATAAAAAATATCAATATTTATAAAAATGCATTTTATAATATTCATTCTATGAAAAAAATTATTATCTTCTCAGACAGCCTTTTTTAATAGGATTTAAAGGGTCATTTGATTCATAAGTTGGTTATAAATTTTTTTATTCTCTTATACAATCACTACTAAAAATTGGTCAATTTCTATTTAAAAAAGTGGTTTGGATGATTAGTGTTTTGGTGTTACATGTGGAGAAATGTATCACAAATAATATTTATTTAAGGAGGAATATATCACTTATAATTATGTCATTACTTGTGTAGGAGTTGAATAGTTTGAAAAGATTAGGGCTTGTGATCCTCAATCACCCTATGGTTGCCTTTGAGATGCAATATGTAGTTATGAAATCTACTTTAGACTATGTTGGATTTTTGGTAATTTTGGATTACCAAGTCACTTATAACATATGTATTTCATGAATTGGGTTTGAGGTGATGTATAATTCTCTATGATCAAATAAGTTTAGTCATAAATAATATTCAGGTTATCTTTTATTATCTTCCTATCATTTACTCTTTAAAATGAGTAGCATTTAGATTAAAATTTTGTTTCTCATTACTTTATGATTTTAAGGTATCCTACTAAGAATTTTTATTCCTACCGTATAATATAATTTCTTCCCACATATATTGTGTCACTATAGTATATTCATCGACCATAGATGTTCTTATTGGATGTGTAATTGGTATTTCTTTCACGGATTTGATTCCTAGTAGTGAAATTAGTGGATGTGGTGTTTGTTTAACATTGTTGTTCTGGGAGTTAGCAGTTGTGGGTACCTTTTGTGTTTTTAAATGGCTTACTATGAGGAAATCACTTAATTTATTTTACAATAGCATCCCTTTTTGGTTGTAAGGTGTTAATTTTTCTACTTTTATCTCATGTATTATGTATTGTCTAATCATTTGTGGATTATACATTTGTTTAATTCATTTTATATATTGAAAATAATTTTATTTATAAATAATATATTATTATGAACTCTATAAAGAAGTGTTTTTTATTTATCATTCTTAAAATATAAGGTTTTTTTGATTTTTTATCACTAACATGGAGATGAATCTGGTTAAATTGAAAGAGATTAACAGACTTAATGTAGTCATTTTAAATAATCACCCTAATTACTACCCCATTGATCATATTTTGGGAAATAATATCAAATAATGATTCATCATCAGTGAAATTATATAGAATATGATCAAAAAAGGGTTTAAAAGTTGGGAAAACCCTCCTAGAGCATGAAATACTCATTTCACAACTGCAAGAACTATTTATGACCCTAATGAACACTATGATACTAGGGAAAAATTCTTAATCACCAAAACCATTTTATAATTAGATTAAATGACATTAGTGGGGAAATTAAAAATAATAGGACCACATGTTCGTTCAAAATATGATTCAATCTCTCTTCAATTTCTTACCCCTATCAATCAGAGAGAAGGAACCACCCAATGAAAGAAAAATTTAATAAGATAATGAGTTACAATATGACTTAACCAATGCCATCGACTTGAATTAGATCTTATCTAATAAAGGCTAGTCATAGGATAATTTTCTTCCCATTAATAATCGAGGAGGAGGTCATAGAGGATAAGGAAGGCAAGTTACAAATAACTTTTAATAATCAGGAGTCATTTAAAATGAAGATATAAAAATATACAACGAAGAATAGAAGAAAGTGTCCCCAAAGATATCAATGAAAACATAAATATGATATTAAACCCTTCAAATCTTGTTTTATCCCAACATCATTAGATGCCTAACTAGCATTCATACAATTTTTTCATCAACACTAAAACATGGGAATTTTAGTTTATCCCAAACTGTCATTGGAAAGGATGTCCCATAGTTCTAATCATGTAAAGGAGTGTACATAATGTTTAACTTTTTCCCCCAAGAATCCCTTATGATAAAAAACTCCTTCCATTAGCTCAAAAAATATTTTTTTTTAATCTTATCACTTTCATTGTTTCTAGAATATGTATATTGGATTCCCTTAATATCCCTAATAAATTTATAGATAACATTTGCTGGGTCTCTTTCATATACCAAAGAGTTAAAAACTAAATTCACGATAGATGAGATATTTTTCATAGATATTGGTCCCAATAATTTTTATATGGTAAATTAATTTTAAAAAAAATATTGGAATATTTCAATATAGGGGAACATCTAATCTTTGTACTTATCTGGAACATTAGGTGAAATTGATATCTATAAATCCCTAGTTGATAATGATTCTTTGATTAATCTCATATTAGTCATGAAAATTTTATACATGGGATATAATGATTTTGGGTTATCTCCTTCAAACATGAAAATTTATGGGGATGAAAAGGGAACGAAGAAACCACTTAGGAAAATTTTGTTAAGAACCAAATTTAGATATCTATTTTGTAACTCCAAATTCTTGTTGGATTTCCAAGAAATGGATTTCAGTTTCATGTTATGAATAAAATGGATCAATATTCACATAGTAGTTCCCTTACCAAATCACCAATTCAAGATATAATATACTAATTGTAAATTTAGATTATTATATGGTGAATTAACCCTAATTTAATAAAAAAATATCATTAAATAGTTGGAGGATACAAAATAATAGAGGGAAAACTTCCACTATTAAAAAAATATCAATATAGATTTCCACTCTTATAGGAATGGAAATCACCCTTATCAAACCATGGAGTGAACTTAGTGAGGATTTAATATTTCCCATCAATAATGTTGTGAAAAAACATTTGATATGATTAATTATTGAGTTGTATTGGAAAATGACAGTAACCCTCCAATTATCTTTCTCCCCTATAATAGGTAAGAGGTTATTCCCATTAACTAGTCAGTACCCATCAAGGAAGAAACTACCTCATAGTTATTGATGTTTAATCTCACCTATTAGTGTCTCTAATTTAATATTGGTCTAGTTGTTATTTAGTTAATACAAATAAGGTTTTTTAATCTTCTAGACATGAATATTATAAGAATATAAACATGGGATTTTTGAACATTTTTTCTATTCTAGTGTGGTACACTACAAAAAATGAAACAAATAATTAAAAATAAAGATGTGGTCTTGATGGAAGTAAAAATTATAACTTATCACATCCTTTATTTTAATGATATAGTCTATTTTTTCCTCTAGAAAAAAGTGAAAAAGATAAGGAAAATTTCAAGGACTCTCTATCATTATGTGAGGATAGTTCATCAGCCACCAATGAAAAACTCAGATAGGTGAATATAAGAAAATAGGAAAATACATTACCTATGTTGATCATTCCCCCCAATACTTTTTGAAGAACATGAGACCTATATTTCTCACTTGAAAAATCATTGAGACGTATTAATAATGAATTACCAAGAAATACTTCTGTTAAATCCCTATGTATATACACTTAATATATGTTATATATATAACCACCATGTCTATAAAAATGCATCAAAGAAAATGAACGTGAACCATACTACCAATTGTGAAGATAAAGTTGATTAGTTGATCAAATACAACTTCATCTGTGAAGTTCAATAACTAAATCGTTTCACCAATATCATCCTTATGATAAAAAATAATGGGGAAAATATTTTTTATTGGATTTTTAGTGTCTCAACCATGCTGTAACAATGAATGATTTTCTAACCTCAATCACTGAACTATTGATTAATGTAAAAGTTAGTTTATAGGCCCACTTTTTCATGGAAGTGTATTCTGGCTAAAAAATAAACAAATAGATCCTAAATTTAAGGAGGCCTTAACCTTCATGGAACTATATGGGGTATATAATTTCTTTTTAATTCCATTTGGATTAAATAATATTGGTTTTACATACCAAAATTCCACGAAACCAATTTTTATGTCTTTTCTGGGGTAGAATAAAATTATATGTCGATGATCTAGTGGTCAAATCTCAATAATGTTGTGATCACCTTATTAGAATTGAATGATTTTTGTGAAAATTATGTTAAAAAAATAATGATAAACCCACTAAAATTTTATTTTAGGGTACCATCAGGTGAATTCATTGGATTAATGGTACTCCATCACAACATTTAGGTGAACCCCCCCCAAATCCAAGGAAATACATGATACGCCTCTTCAGAATATATGAGAATTAAGAGGATTCCTTGATAATTTCTCCTATATAATTCATATAATACCTAACCTTTTTATAATGTTCTTTCCCTTCAGAGATTTTATGAATAAATTAGTCATATATAAGTTAGAAAAGAAGTGTTTGAAATACATCGCTGAATTGAAGTCAGAAATTCTACACCCTTCAGTATTGATGTTTACTATTGAAGGGAATCCCCTAATATTTTATGTGAAAACCATATAATGGTCACTTTACTCCCTAAATTATAAAAAGAATAATGTGTGAAACTAGAATAGTCTAAATTTTCTCCGATAGAAGGGAATATACTCATATAAAACACCAAAATGTCCACTGAGTCTCTCATGTAAATCCAATCAAATTTATACTCAGTCACCCAATTATGGATTCGAGTCTAAATAAATTGGTAGTAATTTTGAAAAAAATTTACATACAATTTGTGTCTCAAAAGGTGATCAATATATAAGATTTTTCACATTTCCTTATAATGATATCTATCTAAGAGATATCATCCTTGGACATGAAGCTCCTTAATTAAGAAGTCTCATATATCCATAAGACAACTCAAGATTGAGAGATGTAGTTTGATGGTGCCATTAATATCCCAACAAGTTGGAGAATATAAAATATAAATATTAATATATTTTCCTTTTTATTGTGTTCATTTTTCTAGAAAAAACAATTCAATATTAATCCTTCATATTTATAGAGGGATATATCAAAAATGAGGTAGAATACTAACCCCTATTTGAAGGCAGGTAACTCACCCTATAAATACTTGTCACCTAATTAAGCATCGTGGTTGATTCAAAGTTAGGGACCAACTAAATAAATAGATATTTTACCATTATGATGGATGATTTTATTCCATTTCAGGATCATGTTAAAGGATATATGGACGAATTCAACAAAGATACAATACTATATCATATCCTCTTTTTATTGAATACATAATATAATTCAATAGAAAATGAAACTACAACCATAGATGATTCAGAGCAAGACAATATGGTCATTCTGATCACATATAACAAGAAATTATCTCTCTTTATCATTATTGATATGGAAAAAATCAATGAAATAAACTCTATATAAAATCAAGGGGATCCTTTTCCCTCACTGAACAATGAAACAATTATTTGGATGTATCCCATTATAGAGTACCTTAAAAATTTGATTCATTCAATTGATCATGCCAACATGGAATATACCAATCCGGGGGTTTAAAAAATTCTTCCATAATTTTGTATTGAATTTCAAGAAGGTCCTATATAAATAAGGTTCAGATGTAATCCTATTTAGTTGAATTGAAATACGTGAGATCATCACTATTATAAAATAATTACATGCTAGTGCATGTGGTTATCACTATTATGGAACCTAGATATCTAACCAAATCAAGAGTCTTGTGTACTATGGTCATTTCTAATGAAAGACTACATAGAGTTCATTGAGAAATTCCATTCTTACCAGACCCATTAAAAAATTATTCATAATCTCCTAGTGTTTTTTCACACCCCCCAAATATTATAAGACATTTCCCATATAGGGAATTAATGTCATGGGTGTATACCTTTAATAAAATCTTGACAGTTCATGTTCATTCTCACTGCCACTGATTTCTTCTCTAAATGAGATAAATTTATACCCTTAAGAGATATCAGATCAAAATTTAACCTTAATTTCATGTAGTTAAATATTATTACCATATTTGTGCTCCATCACATAATATTAATGAAAAACAATTTTTTAGTGATTTTATATTTAAGTGGCTATATCAGTAGTATAATATTAAGTACACTACTGACCCTACTATCATATATTTATGAACAAACAAATTGAGGATTTATAAACAATATTTATCCAATATACTTTAAATGATAGTAGAAGAAGATCAAAATTTTGGGAAAGTTAATACACAATAATATATGAGTTCCCTTCATGTAAAACACCATTATTTTAAAAGAACACTATATTCAATATTGTACAAGATATAGAACACTGGGCTTAAATGAATAAGAAAATATTATTATTTAAATATAACTATTGTAACATAGAAATTAAATTGGAAAGTATAAATATAATTAATTAAATTATGAAATACATATGAAGTACATACTCAATTACAATACATTCATTAATGAATATGAAATATGTACTCAATATATAGTAATGTTATTCTATTCATCAGAAATATGGTTTATTTACTAAATGTTTTTAATTGATTTTTTTGTGTTGAAATATTATAATTATTTAATATAATTTATATAAATTATATTTTATAAATATAATATGACTTTGAATTCAGTATACAAAATTTATATTACTGTGAAATTTTCAAATATTCCTGAAAAGATTTTTTTCCCAATGAATTGTAAAAAACCTAATTTAATTTAAAAATGTATTTTTTTCCAATAATTTGAAAAGTTAAATTTTATTTTAAAATGGGGTCAAAGTAAAATTATTTATATTATATTATAAATATGTTAATTATCTTAATTTAGTCTATTTAAAAATTTAATTTGGAATAAATTTATTATTATAGGTATTTTTAAGAGAATTTATATTTTTTTACAATGTGGTTTTTATCAAGTGTCGTGCGCTTATTTTAAAATTAATTTATTCCTATTATAAGAATTTAATTTTATAAAAATAATAAAATATTTATAATCAGGTTGTTCAAATTTAGTAATTTCTACCCTTTTATATTTAGTAAAATTGAATAGTAACCACGGTAAACTTTATCACCTCGGTAAAGGGTAAATTGGGTTAAATTAGTTTAATACTAAGTGATAAGGACATTATTATTCATATTAAATATTATTGGTGGAATATAAACATACCTTTATCATATTATTCTTGAGTTTGAGTTGTTAAATGGACACTTTTCCATGAAAATCACTTGTATGTTTTTATCATTATCATCATATAAATTTTTATTCAAGAGAGAGAAAAAGTACATGGAGGGACTGAAAATAAAGAAAAAACACAACTACGGGAGTCTAAAGTTGTGGAGGTTCAGAGTGTCCCATTTAATGATATTAGTTCTAGTCGGATACAATGTTTAAAGGGTGTGGAAAAGTGGGCTCTCTGAGCCTGGATTGCCAAGAGAGGCTAGGTAATCTTCTATCCCACTCTCCTCTCACCACGTATGAGAAACTTTGGTGATGTTGTCCATGCAGCCATGAAATTTACAAATAATGTATTTGATAGACCATGGAGTGACACCAAGCTATTGGATCACATTTTAAACAAGCATTGTGTCTATTTCAACTTCCATGAGATCCAACCTCCTCTATTTACAAGCGGTAAGAACTGTAAACAAGACATCACTTTTTCCTATAGTGATGTGCCCTGGCCAAGAGAGATAGAGAAATCCATGATGAACATGCCATGGCTATCCCACACTACCCCCCCCCCCCCCCCCCCGCATAACACCAATTGAAAACGAACCATCGGTGTTCAATATAAGCCCCTGAATGAGAAGATGCCAATGAACCCTGTTACAAAGTGAAGTATTCATTACAGACTAAGTACCTAGTATGGTCTGGCTATGCTGCTGCAGAGAGGGAGCATCCCACCACGAAGTGAGGGTCCTGACCATATCCAGCAGTAGAGTTTTTGTTATTCTGATGATCGAGCGACTTATAGACAACACCCCTTCATTTCGCCACTTTTTCCACGCCTACCACAAGCACCAATAGCCTGCCTGCAAGACTAAGGTTCACACCCTATGTTTGGGTCCCTTTTTTCCCACGCAATGGGACCAGCGAACAACAAAATGTATCTCAGACATACCTGGAGTAGAGAACCCTGTGAACTCACCGAATAACTTCCACACCTCCTTGGCCCAATCCCCCTTGAAGAACATATGATTCGAGATTTCCTCCTTATACCACGTACAACAAATTCACCAAGATGCTATACTCACCCCCACCATTTAATATTTTAATCTGTGGGAACTATTCTATGTATGATCTGCCATGTAAGAAAAATAAAATTTTTGGGGATGCTTCTACACCAAAGATCCTCATATGACTCATCCCCACCAACTAGCACGAAAGATACCCATCTATAATCCTTAGTTGCAAAATCACTCAAAGAAGATGGGGAAAACACAAATTTATCGGGTTCTAAGATCATCCCAATGGGATAGAATGTTTCGAGTTTCCCCCAATCCAGCAAGGCCGAAATGAAAGACATGTGAAGGAATGCCTCCCAAAATGATATATTGGAAGCAGGGTAGCCTGGAATCCCGAGAATCACCCCACACAAGTTGTCATTCCAGAACTATAAACCTCCTGTCCCAATGATCCATCGTGAGTGAGGTTTGTGGGAGGAAATAATGGGACATATCTCACTCTAGAGTGGAGATGCATGACCGTCCAAAGAATCCCAATGCCCCACATAACTGGATTTCATAGTCTATCCCCCTAAAGATCATCAATCTAGCACCTCCCATGCCAGGTTGGCATGCATGATGCAATGGTATCACTAAGGATCTACACGTTGATACTATCTTCACTGATAGGCCTCACCATCTTATGCCAATATGCCTAGTGTCTTCTACCCTTGGACATTAGGTCCCATATAGAACATGTAATAATGCTATCCATGTTATGGAAAAGACCTTTATGGACCATGACAGATGAAAGAACGTAGATAGGTGTGGCCAAGAGCATGCTGTTGACAAGCTCAATCCTCCCCCCAAAGGATAGATACCGTTTCCTCTAATTGAGGATCCTTTCCAAATTTTTAAAAAAATAGGATCAAGGTTATAGATATGAAACCACTTCAATGAATGAGGGGATCCTAGATAATCTGTGGGCAAATAGCCTCTCTACATTCCCAAAGACTAACTCACCGTGAGGGCACGAATGGCAGAGCATCTGTTAGAAATAAATAAGATTCCCTTATCCTTTTTTATAACCTATCCTCTCCAGTATCTAAAGTCCTCCATGATTTTATTCATCCCATGAATATACCTACATGAAGAATTAGTGAAAATAATGGAATCATCCATGAACATGGGGTGAAAAACCAAACTAAGTCTCATCCTTCAACTATATGAATTGATCAAACCACTGCTAATTCTGTTATGAAGGAGATATCCAAGCATATCCTGTGTGATTATAAAAATTCTTGGGGATATAGGATATCTTTTTCAAATACCTCATGTTTCTTTAAAGAAGTCAAAGGATTTACCCATGATTGTGATTGACATTCAGGCAGAACTAAAGAACTGAAACATGATATCTATATTCCATGAAGACATCCACATACTTTCCAGAACTTGGATGATAAAGCTCCACTGCACTGGGTCATATGCCTTTCTCATATCCATCTTGATCACCATATTAGATCCCAGAGTTTTGAAGTTAATATATCTGATGATCTCCTGAGACAAAGCAATTTCCCCCGGGATGGATCGCCCCCCCACCAAGCCATGTTGTTCTAGGGATATCCAGTTGGGGAGATGGCCAGATATACTCACATTAACGATGATATCAAGGATCTTATATGGTACATTAAACTTGCTAATTGGGAGAAAATTCTCAATAGAGGTTGGAGTCTTGATCTTGGGAATAATCACTAACTTGGTAGCACATGAAACACGAGGTAGCTACCCCCCTGAAAAATGTCTTGGATAGCTCAAATAACATCATCTTTCACTGTCTCCATTGAGGATCTGTAGAAAGATCCTAAGAACCCATCCAGTCCCATCGCACTTTCAGGATTCAAACTCAACATGGATTTATAAATTTCGTCCTCTTGAGGGATGGTACCCATGTTCTCATTATCCTACGCAGAACTAACATACTGGATAACTCCAAAAAACACCATATTATCTGTCAGATACTAACTTGGATACTGAGCATTTGATCCATCAAGAAACTCATAAAAATAGGTACTAGACATCTCCCAAACCACCTCCCTGTCATCATTATAGGAAACATCATCGTATTTTATGTTTTTTAGCCAATATTCTTTTCTCCATCAAACATTAATGAAAGAATGCAGTGTTCTGATCACCTTCCTTAATCTAATGGATTCTTGCCTTTTCCCTAGGCTAGCGCTATTCTCTTAGGAGCAAGTCTGACCGAATCTATTTCCGACCAGAGAGCTCCTCAAAAAAGCTATCATCCTAATTCTCTTATAAAATCTGTTTGATCCGATCGACATAATGCATAACAACCTCCATCTCTTGATCAGTCACAAAAAATCATTTTCCCATAGCTGCAGAAGAGGCATGACCTGTGAACCCCTGTTGAATATTACACCATGTAAACTGGGCATGTTGTTCCTGCCCAATAGATAAGGTAATCAAAAGAGTCGAGTGATCGGATATTCCACGTGAGAGATGAACCACTCGGGTATTGGCTTACTCTAAAACTGCATGCATGTTGGCCACACATCTATCTAGAAATCTCCATGACCTGTAAACCCCTATTGAATATTACACCATGTAAACTGATCCCCGGAATACCCAATATCCATGTGACCCCTGCTCTCCATGAATTAAGTGAAAGCGAGGATAGATTTCCTATTGAAAGTTCCTCTTACTATCCTCTCTCTGGGTCATCCACCACATTAAAATCCCTTCCCAAGAACCATGGAAGGCCTCCAGGATCGAAAGCATTAAGATCAGTGCATATAGTCTCCCTTTGATGGGAATCACAATTTTCGTAGATGCTGGTGAAAAAGAAGTAGTGGGAATCATGGCTAACCTTAATCATGATAAACTGGTCCCCCGACTGAACCAGATCAACCAAAATACTTCGATGCTAGAAAATCTAGATATGTTTATTCGATGTTTTTTCATTCAAGTGTCCATGCATTTTTATCCTCTTGGAAAAATCACCAATTCTACTCGCCTGCTTCTTGTTCTCAAGGATAGACACCAATGATAATTTTTATCTGGGAATCTCTGAATCCAAGAAGTCTATTTTGATATAGCCTTCCAAGCCTCTATTGTTCCATATAATCATACGTATCATTGAGAAAATAAGCTCCTGTGACTGGTCCAAGAGAGTATGGCCTTCTCAATGTGGGGCACCACCCACCCCTTAAAATTTTTGGATTGTGATCGGGTTCATATTCTTGTGCTGTTGGAAGAGACTTCGATTAGAGGAGACCCATTTCCTTGAAAGTGATATATAGACTTACGCCTAGATCATGTGTTAGAGGTATCCTTCCTCTTCAAACCGCCATCCACCCAATGATCCGAAGGAGGAGATGAGTGGTAAGTATCAGTTATGGCATAAGGGGTGCCATCGAAGGTATATCCCAGAGGAACCAACTCTAGGGGACTCTCCTCCCCATCAAGGGAACCCATAGAAAGAATTATATCTTCCAAGAGCATACCCATAAGGCCAACGAGATGTAAGAGAAAATAAGGGAGGCTGCCCTCCAAAACAAGAGGCAAACAACGTAGAGCGAAGGGCACTATGTACTAAAAAGGTTCAAATCCACCCTATACCACTGGTCCAGAATTCTTACTTAGATCCATGTCCCCCGATTTAGGCACCAATCCACCAATAGAAGCATGTTTCTCCTCAATCAACCAACCCAAGAGGTCCCTGATGACCGGGTCAAATCGAGCACCCCTGGCTTGAACTCCCTGACCATGGCATCGATGCCCATCTTTATGGATACAAAGAAATGAATGAAAACCATATCCTTGAAGAAGGAAATGAGAAAAAAAAACATTGAAACACCGGATAAACTATATCTTTAACCCAAGAAACGGAGACCTCCACCTAGAGATCCATCTTGTCCGACACTGGAAGAGACATGTACAATTCCACACAAATGTGTTCCACATGAACCTCTATGAAATAGCTGGTCCGATGATCAGAGCAAAAGAAACCACATAGGGAGTCTCCAATAGCCTGAATAAACCCTTCCTTAGGGAAAGGGAGCGGCATCCCTAAGAGGTTGATCCACACCGCGACAGAAGGACTCTCCTTCCCCCGATGGGATTCCATTGACGACCTAGTCAGGATAAATTTCCAGCACCCCCATGAATTCAATTCCTGACACCACGTTTAATTAAATACTCCTTCGATGTAGGGAATATGTAGAATGATTGGCTATGGAGGGTAGAGGTCATTGCTAGAGCCTATGCCCCCAATAATCCACATAGCAATGATACACAGTAGGGGGGTGTGGTATCCCCAAAATAAGATATAAGGGTAAATTGAAAACAATTCGAAGCCTTTGAAAAGGAAGATCCAGGAAGTTAAAGCATAATATATGATCCATTATGCGATGAATGAGGTAGCCCCAGAGAGACCAATGAGAAACAAGGAAGGAAGAAAACCGAAGAGGAGCTGCATAGCGAATTGCGAAAGAAAGGATGTGTAGAAGGTGAGTGGTAAAAAAACACCATTCATTGGGAGGTTCAGGGTTCAAATCTTGTAAATCCACTTTCAGGATGAGCCTCTCCTGTAACACCCCAAGATTTCATAGTGTGTTATTTTTCAAAATAATACAATAACATGCACTACACGCAACACCGAGTTCAAGCACACCATGACTTACCAAACAAGCCGTTCAAAAGAGGTTATGAATAGTATTAACTAAATTTTAAACTTTATATAATCCTTATAATTTTAGAATCCATATTATGAGTTTCTTAGACATAATGTAAGAACAAATTCATTTTCAATATTGCACTTTTACCAACTTTTAATAGTGAACCCTTTTTAAATACAATATTTTAAACTTTTTGACTAAATGGGGACATAAAAAAATTTAAAAATGAAACATCCCAAGCTTCCACGGTACGCTTTCCTTTGAATAATACAGTAGCGTGTGTTGTACGCAACTTCGAGTTCTAACACACACCACAACCAATCAAACTAGCCGTTATGAGTAGTAATACCTACTTTTTGAAATTATATATATTTTATATTTCAAAATGGACTTTATTTTTGGATTTAGAGTATTGAATTTAGCATAAGGTGAAATTTTGGTACTTTTCGGATAACTTTAATATTTTGATTAATAGTGAAAATTACTAAATTTTAATTAAAAACAACTTTTTTAATCAAAATAACTAATGGTGATAAATTATGAATTTTAGTGGTTTTAAATTATAATTAGAATATATTTTTACCATTTTATCCAATGGTGTTCATTATAATTAATTTCACTTCGAAATTGGACCTAAACAATTGTCAATATTTTGATATATATTGTTTCTAAAAAACACGCTATTTTTTGTGACAACGGGAATTAATTATAAAATTAATTAATGCAACTTATATGTTTGGATTTTTGTAAAATAGATATCATTTTTTAATTTGGAATATCAATTATAGCTTAGGGTGAAATTTTGGCAATGTTCTGAAAAACTTCAATTTTTGATGAATAGTGAAGTACTATGTGGTAGTTAAAAAACTGAATTTTTCATAAAACTTAATTTTACCACTTATGTTAATGGAATTTCTAAAATCCAAGAAATACGGTTAATATCAAGATGTAAAATGTGGTTCAATGAGTTGAAAATAATTTTTGGTGAATAGTAACTTTTTACTTTTATTTACCACGGTTAAAAGTAAATAGGGTAATTAAGGGTAAAAATGATATTAATATTACCCTAACACATGTCCTAATTCTATTGGACAAGTTTATATCGACCAAAAACAACCTTAGGAATAAATTATTATCATTTAGGTCCACTTGGATTAGATTAGGACATTTATTATTATTTTATTCAAAGAAGAGTTAAAAGAGTTAAAATCAAAGTTTATTTACTAAAACATTTTTAATATTGGGTTATATATAAGATAAATTAGATTTTAAATTTTAATTAGAAATATAATAAGATTTCCTACATAATGATATTTTATTTATAATTTTTAGACTTTAAATAATTTAATTTATTTATGACACAATGATGATGCGGTAATTACCATAATTGTGACAAATTAAAATAATTGATATTATAAATTCCCAAATAAATATAATTTGAGACTTTCAATGAATTACAATAATTTTCTAGGATAATATGACATGTTAGGATTGATGTAATTATCTTTTGTCGAAGTAATCATTCTGTTATGAGTTTTTACAAAAATCAATTATTGAATAGTGTCAAAATTGACATAAAAGAGTTTTTAAAACAAATATTATATTATTAATTGATATTAAATTTATAAAAATCTAATTTTCGGCCAAGAGACTTATAGCATGATAGGATCATCATTAATGGACCACTTGGGGGTCTCTTATATGTATATAGTAGGTTTATTAACTATATATTATAAAAATACAAAGTGACATGGTAAATGTCAAACTAATTAACTAAGAGTTAAAACTAAAATATAAGGTTAATATAGTAACCCAAAACTGTCTAAATTCTATTGGTTGAATGGTTTTAGACCTATCCCCACTTTATACTTTGAATAATCAACTTTGGAGCCATTAAAAACCGAATATGAATTTATTATAAATTAATATTTCTAGCTTTTCCAAAGGTGCCCCTCACCCCTCTTATAAAGGGGCACTCCTCCTTCTCATTTCTTCACACCTTAAAAGCCTTTTGGTTCGGCCAAACTCTGCCCAAATACTCTCCCAACTTCCCTCACTACAACCTAGAGGCCTTAGTTAGATCGGAAAGCCAACCTAAGGAGCCCTTTTGATCAAATCAAAAGGAAGAACATGAAGAAGAGGTAATGTTTTCACCACCCCTTTTCAAGTTCCTTTCTTCTTCCACTTCTTCTTTATTTGTTATTACCATTCTAAAATAATAACTCCAGTATCTTATATATACTGTGATGTTATTATAAATATGGTACAACCATATTCAGTATTCTATCCACCCTTTGAATAACAGGTCACCATACATGCGTACGTACGACTTACCGTCTCCACGTCGTGGTGTAATTATTATTCAATATATTATTATTTGGATGGGTATAATAATGATGTGTAACTCATGTAAATAATTAATATAACATGTTAATGATTCTATATATATGATATACCATCCATTTATATATTATTTTAATATCAAAATAATGATATTGTCGCTCGTGCGTACGTACGGACTACCGTCTCCACGAACGCGATGAGATTCATTCTCCATCATATCCATTAAAGTATAATTATAATTTGATGATTTAAAAATGATGTTTAAGGACTTGATATCATTATGGATATGAATAAGATACAACATATCCATAACAAACATGGCTTATGTAACAAAACATATAAAAGAAAACGAGTAAGTTAACACCGCAAACGACGATAATTCTAAGATATTATTAACAAATCAATGTTAAAAGATCATATATGATATCATATTAATATATATGATTCTTGTATAATTTAATAACTATTATTTCACCATTATACAGGAGGTTAACCTACCCCAACCAAGGAAAAGTACAAGGTAAGGGTTATTTCACAATCTCTTCATTATCCGAGGTTGTTTATACGTAATAATCTACTGGGATCTCTTTATCATACACATCCATGTTTCTTAAAAATTTATTTCAAAACATTTTTACTATTTACAAGAATATGGGTTAAAGTAATTTATACCCTTTTTTGACTTTTTATAAGAGGTTTATAAATGAATCATTTCGTCGTTTTCCAAACAAGGTTCTTTTTAACCTTTTCGACAAAATTAAGGTAAGAATGTTTTTTAACTTATACGGCGGGTGTAGCTATTTTCCACCGTTATAAAATCGTCGAAGATTCCCTTAAAATCTTATAAGAATATTTTCAAAGAAAATGTTTTATTTTATAAACATATGACTCTTAAATGATTTCAAAATAAAAAGAAATATTTCTCTAAAAAGAGTTTTGATTTCATCTATGTCAACATCCTTTGATGGATTTTATGCTTATTTGAAGTTGATTTATTATGATACAAAACTTATATATTGTATTGAAGGTTTTGTGATATGTTTGACTGTGGATGTGCTATTTTTATACCATTCATGGTTTATGGTGAAAGTATTGCCATTTCGTATGCCAGTTTTAATACGAATGTTTATGTTATGTTTAAACCTTTTAATATGGGAATGCATTGGACTTAATATGTGACGGATGGAGCCCGCTATAGCTCCTCGATGCATCGGTAGGTCTCATGAGACAAACTAGTGTCTTGGCACAAGGCCTTGAAAAAATCTTATTTCTAGTCTTGGCACGAGGCCTTGGCTGTGTGGTTATGATAGTCTGGCATTATGCATTCCATCATTATGAAAGTGGTTATTGATATTACATGTGATTAATAGATTAGTAGAATATCCATGTGAATAAGTAAATGGCATTATTTCATTTTACTTTTTCCAAACTATGTTGAAGTTCAAGTTTAAAAGGATTTTGTTTTAGTTATACATTTTCTTAAATGTTTATTTTTATTTATGAAAGATTCCGCTATATTGTTATCCTTACTGGGCATTTGAGCTCACCCCTTTTCTATGTTTTATTTTTTCCCAGGAAGTGAAGAAGTAAATTATGAATGACCTGCATGGATATTATATGGGGATATGAGTGTGGAATATAGAGACAATATGTTTTTGTAGTAGTTTTTCACTTTATGATGTAATGTAAGACTTATGAATATATCTAGTGTTTCCAAGGCTACTAAACCAATCGGTCTTTCGAGATTTGATCTTTCTTGTGATCATGCCAATGTTATGTAATAATGCACCGACTCTGGGTAACTGGGGTCGGGGCGTTACAGTTGGTATCAGAGGAAGTTTAGTACAAACCTTGGAAGCTAGATTTAGATAAACTCTGATTAGAGCACGTAGACCTAAGATGAACTTTGAGGATTAGTATAGAAGAACTTCCTAGAATTTTGGTATTGTAGAGATTTTGTGAGTTTTCCGAGCAATACATCCCTGTCTGGATACGAGCAGGTAGAGGCGGCTCTGGCACAGATGTACCTAGGGGTAAAACCCGAAAACACCGCTTTGAGCTAGACTTGAACGGGAACTGGTGCACAACAACGGGCCTTGTTGCACTCTTGGTTACGACACTCCCGGGGGATATGCTTAGGATAATTCTCATGTTCTTTACAAACCATTATGAAGGGTTTATGTGGATTTACTTCCTCAAAGGAGAAATTTTTATGATTATGGAGAATATCCAAAAAACTATTTAATTTATGTTATGTGTCTTACATGTTTGGGATTAGGTATTGTTATTCATAAACTAATCTAGTGTATGCCATTGTTTAGAAATGGCGCCTAGTAGAAGGAATGAGAACTCCAGCAATGCACATGATCCAAAGAGAAAGAAGGATCATATCTTTCATGGTCTTAAGACAGAATTTATAAGAGAAATAGTCTCCCATGTATTATCGTCATATGATGAAATAATATCATGTGTTGATAAGATAAGTAAATATTTTTCTGAGTCCTATGGCTTTGAAGGGAAGCAAGAGAAGAAAAGGATGGAAGAGAGAACGATGGATAAGGGGAAGAGGGAAAATAAGAATTTTCCCATATGTGATAACTATGGGAAGAAACACCATGGAACTTGTCTGAAAGGAATGGGAGTTTGTTATAAGTGTGGAGGAAAAGGGCACAAATTACGTGACTGAAAGGGTAAGAAAATGGTTTCAAATGTACAATGATTCATTTGCAAGGAGTTTGGAAACTATGCGAACCTATGTCCCAGTCATCAGACTATGCCGAAAATGATGCTATTGGATAATAATCAAGTTATGATACTACCACAGATGAAGAGGAATGATTAGAGTTATTATGTTGATTATGTCATTTGAGTGTTGTATCAACAATGTACTTGTTATAATAATTATGGAGTATATAAGGATTGTACTCCAGTACTATTTCATTAAGGACTTGAGATTGTGTGGAACAAAGAAAAGTGACTCAATAGCATGTTAAATTTTTGGAAAATATATGGTTGAGAGAAAGATAAACCATAATATGGTTCTGATACTGAGGTAGTGATTTTAGAATAATACATGACTGATTTGGATAAATTATATTGGATATTTTTGACTACCTTGAAGCTGATTAATGATTTTTATATTCCTTCATTATTGGGGTTTAAAACATTTTTGGATTGATGAATTATATCCAGCATTCTATATGGAATAAGGGAGCAAGAATGTAATCAATAATTATTATGGTAATTCAGGATGTTTCAGTGTTTTAAAAGAATACATGATGAAGGTATTCATATGCTATTACGGGGTAAAAAGGATCTACATTAAGTTTACATTCCTTATAAATATTGGACTGTGAGTTTGGACATAAGTATTTGTGATAAATTCTTGTTTGAGATTAATTTTTGATTGCCATAAAAGGAAAACCCAGAGGTCGGGCGGCAACCCGTCGCGACCGGCAAGGCCGCGAGACTTGAACCCGCAACCGAAGGGCGACAAGGGTGTATCACCTACCACTGGCCCACGAGATGTCCTGGATTAAGTAATGTAGTTTTTTTTAAAAAAAGATCTGGTAGATGAATTATAAATTCGTTTATTTTGGAACCCTGTACAAATAGTATAAATAGAAATTTTTTTTACGAGTGAAAGATGAGTTTGTGGTAGAAATTTATTAATGGATAAAACTATAATTATAAAGTAAGTATATCTCCTTATGATGTTATCCAATCTCATAAATAAATTCCTCAACATTAAGAAAAGGAACTTAGAACAAAAATGTTGTCCTAGATGGTACCTTAAATCAACACTAATTTATTGCTTTGGGATTGTTGGCCTTTTCATAGCCATGTTCTCTACCACTCTCCATCAGATAATTGATGGTTATATTTTCCTACATGGAACCCTAGTATGTGTTATTTTCGGTAATCTTCATACTTTCCACTCTTTATTTTAAATAGAGGCCTTATTAATTCATTTTTCGACGTGGGATTTCAACTAAGATATTTTGAAACGTAAAAAATGTGTTATCCTAATACCTTATGTTTTATTGAATCGATGGTATTTTAAATCATCGTAGATTGATGAATTTAAGGACCTCAATTTTAAACTTGTTTGTGATTGATGACGTCAATCACTACCTATAAATATTTACGTTTTTCCTCCAATTATATGTCTCTAATTTCCACCAATGTTCTCTTAATCGAGATCATAATTTGGTGGTGACCCTTTCATTTCTCTTTTCCTCATATTAAGACTAAATTTTAGTAACCCAATTTCCGATGTGGGTTTTCCCACAAAGATATTATTTATTTTCAACCTTTTATTTTCGAAGAACAATTTCAAATTGCGAGGACACAATTTATTGAAGGAGGGGAGAATTTAACACCCCAAGATTTCATAGTGTGTTATTTCTTCAAAATTATACAATAACTTGCACTACACGCAACACCGAGTTCAAGCATACCATGACTTACCAAACAAGCCATTCAAAAGAGGTTATGAATAGTATTAACTAAATTTTAAACTTTATATAATCCTTATAATTTTAGAATCCATATTATGAGTTTCTTAGACATAATGTAAGAACAAATTCGTTTTCAATATTGCCCTTTCACCAACTTTTAATAGTGAACCCTTTTTAAATACAATATTTTAAACTTTTTGACTAAATGGTGACATCAAAAAATTTAAAAATGAAACTTCCCAAGCTTCCACGGTACACTTTCCTTTGAATAATACAGTAGCGTGTGTTGTACACAACTTCGAGTTCTAACACACACCACAACCAATCAAACTAGCCGTTATGAATAGTAATACCTACTTTTTGAAATTATATATATTTTATATTTCAAAATGGACTTCATTTTGGGATTCGGAGTATTGAATTTATCCTAAGGTGAAATTTTGGTACTTTTCGGATAACTTTAATATTTTGATGAATAGTGAAAATTACTAAATTTTAATTAAAAACAAGTTTTTTAATCAAAATAATTAATGGTGATAAATTATGAATTTGAGTGGTTTTAAAGTATAATTAGAATATATTTTTACCATTTTATCCAATGGTGTTCATTATAATTAATTTCACTTCGAAATTGGACCTAAACAATTGTCAATCTTTTGATATATATTGTTTGTTAAAAACATGCTATTTGTTGTGACAACGAGAATTAATTATAAAATTAATTAATGCAAATTATATGTTTGGAATTTTGTAAAATAGATATCATTTTTTAATTTGGAATATCTATTATAGCTTAGGGTGAAATTTTGTCATTGTTATGAAAAACATCAATTTTTGATGAATAGTGAAACTACTAAGTGGTAGTTAAAAAACTGAATTTTTAATAAAACTTAATTTTACCGCTTCTGTGAATGGAATTTCGAAAATCCGAGAGACACGTTTAATATCAAGAAGTAAATGTGGTTCAATGAGATGAAAATAATTTTTGGTGAATAGTAACTTTTTACTTTTATTTACCACGGTTAAAAGTAAATAGGGTAATTAAAGGTAAAAATGATATTAATATTACCCTAAAACATGTCCTAATTCTATTGGACAAGTGTATCTCGACCAAAAACAACCTTAGGAATAAAATATTATCATTTAGGTCCACTTGGATTAGATTAGGACATTTATTATTATTTAATTCAAAGAAGAGTTAAAAGAGTTAAAAATCAATGTTTATTTACTAAAACATATATAATATAGAGTTATATAAAAGATAAATTCGATTGTAAATATTCATTAGAAATATAATATGATTTCCTAAATAATTATATTTTATTTATAATTTTTAGACTTTAAATAATTTTATTTATTTATGACACAATGATGATGCAGTAATTACCATAATTGTGACAAATTAAAATAATTGATATTATAAATTCCCAAATAAATATAATTTGAGGCTTTTAATGAATTAAAATAATTTACTAGGATAATATGACATGTTAGGATTGATTTAATTAACTTTTTTCGAAGTAATCATTCTGTTATGATTTTTTACAAAAATCAATTATTGAATAGTGTCAAAATTGACATAAAAGAGTTTTTAAAACAAATATTATATTATTAATTGATATTAAATTCATAAAAATCTAATGTTCATCCAAGAGACTTATATCATGATAGGATCATAATTAATGGACCACTTGTGGGTCTCTTAGATGTATATAGTATGTTTATTAACTATATATTATTAAAATACAAAGTGACATGGTAAATGTCAAACTAATTAACTAAGAGTTAAAACTAAAAGATAAGTTTAATATAGTAACCCAAACCTGTCTACATTCTATTGGTTGAATCGTTTTCGACCTATACCTAACTTATCCTTTAAATAATAAACATTGGAGCCATTATAAACCGAATATGAATTTATTATAAATTAATATTTCTAGCTTTTCCAAAGGTGCCCCTCACCCCTCTTATAAAAGGGCACTCCTACTTCTAATTTCTTCACACCATAAAAGCTTTTTGGTTCGGCCAAACTCTGACCAAATACTCTTCCAACTTCCCTCAATACAACCTAGAGGCCTTATTTTGATCATAAAGCCAACCTATGGAGCCCTTTTGATCAAATCAAAAGGAAGAACCCGAAGAAGAGGTAATGTTTTCCCCACCCCTTTTCAAGTTCCTTTCTTCTTCCACTTCTTCTTTCTTTGTTATTACCATTATAAAATAATAAATCCAGTATATTATATATACTGTGATGTTATTATAAATATAGTACAACCATTTTCAGTATTATATCCACCCTTTGAATAACATGTCACCATACGTGCATACGTATGGCTTACCGTCTCCACGTCGTGGTGTAATTATTATTCAATATATTATTATTTGGATGGGTATAATAATGATGTGTAACTCAGGTAAATAATAAAAATAACATGTTAATGATTCTGTATATATGATATACCATCCATTTATATATTATTTTAATATCAAAAGAACGATATTGTTGCTCGTGCGTACGTACGGACTACCGTCTCCACGAACGCGATGAGATTCATTCTCCATCATATCCATTAAAGTATAATTATCATTTGATGATTTAAAAATGATGTTTAAGGACTTGATATCATTATGGATATGAATAAGATACAAACTATCCATAACAAACACGTCTTATGTAACAAAACATATAAAAGAAAACGAGTAAGTTAACACCCGAAACGACGATAATTCTAAGATATTATTAACAAATCAATTTTAAAAGATCATATATGATATCATATTAATATATATGATTATTGTATAATTTAATAACAATTACTTCACCATTATATAGGAGGTTAACCTACCCCAACCAAGAAAAAGTACAAGGTAAGGGTTATTTCACAATCTCTTCATTATCCGAGGTTGTTTATACCTAATAATCTACTGGGATCTCTTTATCATCCACATCCATGATTCTTAAAAATGTATTTCAAAACATTTTTACTATTTACAAGAATATGGGTTAAAGTCATTTATACCCTTGTTTTAATTTTTATAAGAGGTTTATAAATGAATCATTCCGTCGTTTTCCAAACAAGGTGCTTTTTAACCTTTTCGACAAAATTAAGGTAAGAATGTTTTTTTAACTTATACGGCGGGTGTGGCTATTTTCCGTCGTTATAAAATCGTCGAAGCTTCCCTTACAATCTTATAATAATATTTTCAAAGAAAATGTTTTATTTTATAAACATATGAATCTTAAATGATTTCAAAATTGAAAGAGATATTTCTCTAAAAGAGTTTTGATTTCATCTATGTCAACATCCTTTGATGGATTTTATGCTTATTTGAAGTTGATTTATTATGATACAAAACTTCTATATTGTATTGAAGGTTTTGTGATATGTTTTACTATGGATGTGCTATTTTTATACCATTCATGGTTTATGGTGAAAGTATTGACATTTTTTATGCTAGTTTTAAAACGAATGTTTATGTTATGTTTAAACCTTTTCATATGGGAATGCATTGGACTTAATATGTGACGGGTGGAGCCTGCTATAGCTCCTCGATGCATCGGTAGGTATCATGAGAAAAACTAGTGTCTTGGAACAAGGCCTTGACAAAATCTTATTTGTAGTCTTGTCACGAGGCCTTGGCTGTGTGGTTATGATAGTCTGGCATTATGCATTCCATCATTATGAAAGTGGTTATTGATATTACATGTGATTATTTGATTAGTAGAATATCCATGTGAATAAGTAAATGACATTATTTCATTTTACTTTTTCCTTACTATGTTGAAGTTCAAGTTTAAAATGGTTTTGTTTTAGTTATACATTGCCTTAAATGTTTATTCTTATTTATGAAAGTTTCCGTTATATTGTTATCCTTACTGGGCATTTGAGCTCACCCCTTTTCTATGTTTTATTTTTTCCCAGGAAGTGAAGAAGTAAATTATGAATGACCTGCAGGGATATTATGTGGGGATATGAGTGTGGAATATGGAGACAATATGTTGTTGTAGTAGTTTTTCACTTTATGATGTAATGTAAGACTTATGAATATATCTAGTGTTTCCAAGGCTACTAAACCAATCGGTCTTTCGAGATTTGATCTTTCTTGTGATCATGCCAATGTTATGTAATAATGCACCGACTCTGGGTAACTGGGGTCGGGGCGTTACATCTCCCCATCGATCCACACACCTTTCTCTGTTTATTAGATTCAACTAGGTGGAAATAATGAGGGACAACCGACTGTGCTAATGGATCACTGTGACAGGCCATCCCCGGTCAGGCTGTTACCCTCTAGGATGCTTTTCCATCTCGATGGGAAACACCTCCTTCCCTAGTTGGGAATCTACCTCAAGGTAGTGACCTCTTTGTGGGGTAGGGGGGTTTCATTTTGTATAGGGTTTGAAAAGTCCACCCATGGGAATTCACTTTTAGAAAAAAACATTATCTTTTGAGAAATTTCAAAGGTGACCCCCACCTCAATTATAAAACACATCTCCTCCCTTATTCAAATTACATTGAAATCTATATCTCAACAAGGTACATAAAAATTTAACTTATCTTCATCCTCATACATGGTATGGAGGTCCTGGTATTCCAAAAAGATCATCCCTAGTGTCCCAAATAAGAGATCCAAAGGTGGATTATTTAAGACAAGGTAATCATATATACCGACTCTTTCAATTTTATTTATTATCCTACTTTCTCTTAATGTGATTTACCAATTCTAAATAAGTAAAAATAGTATCATAAATGTTATTATATGTTATTATGTTTATGTTATAACAATTTTTTATCTCTTCTCCATCATATAAAAATAAAAAACATAGCCCTTGTGCAGATATGACTTACCATCTCCACATTGTGGTGTGAGTCATTTTACATCGCCACTTTAATCATACGTCTATAAATATTTAATTAAGAAGTATATATATTATTTATGACATAAGTATTATTATTTAATGACTAATTACTCTTAAAATTTATTTCGTTTAATCCTTAGAATAATGAAAATAGTGTTCATGCTTATCTACGACTATCGTCATAATTAACTATATTATTCATTTTTCTATCTATACCTTTTAAGGAATAATATAAATACATATAAAATGATTGTATATTATTTTAATATCATGTCTGAAATTCTAGATATTATGGAACCATGATAAATTCATAAGGACTGAGGATTATGAATCAAAACATATATGAAAAATGAATCAGTTACCACTTTGAATAATAATTAAATAAAGAATATTTAAAAAAAATATATAAAATGTTATAATTAAATAATATATTTTGTGATATATATAAGAATGGTTATTTAATATATTTATAATAAATACATATTTATTATATAGGATGTTCAAATATATACAACTGAAATCAGACCAAAGATAAGAGTTTCTCATCTCACTTTTACTACCGTGAGGCATAACACATATTCACCACTAATTTATTTGGTTGAGTGTATATAATATGAATTTGATATATTATATCATGAATAAATTTTTATTCATGGAATTTAAATATTAATTTGGTGTTATTTATTTCATGGGTCTTAATATTCAAAATAATCTAAATTGGTAAGGGTTTATTTCATAATGTCTTCATTATTCAGAATTGTTTATATTTAAGATTATGTTGGGGGATATTTATCTTCCATGTCTATGTTTTCTAAAAAATATTTAAAATGGGTTTTAATATTCTCATGAAAATGTTTTTTCGGAACCCAAAACACCATGAGAGGATAGGGTATAAATAGTATGTCAATTTTTTCTTTTAATGAAATAGATATTGTTCCCATGTTGGATGGAACTAGTTAATCATATCTAATGGAATCTTGTAGTAATTAAAAATTAACATGTAGAGTGAAAACAGAAAAGATTTACTTGGTTCACTAATAATGGATAGTCCACGGAGAATACACTGACATTGTGTCCTTCATGCCTAAACCCACAATTATTTAGGAGTTATTGTGAAATATAGAAGTTCAGACACAATTACGCTATGTCTGGCACACTGCCTTTATAAGAATTTAGGAAAAGATCACTACCTCCCTAAAAACACCTATGTAGACTCCCCCTCGCTCAATTTTTTTTGTTAAGTATAACATAGATTAATGATTTTAAGGTATCTTTAGTGGATTGGAATATAAATATTTCTCCCCAACTAGCACGCTACTTTTCTTGCACTGAAAACCTAAGCTCATGCACTATAAAGAACTATTACTAGAATGAGATGATCAACACTACTTTTTGTGAATATCCTGGCATTCATGAAACCCCCTTATTCAAATAAATACCATCCATTGTAAACCAACAAACTTTAAAAAATCTTTCAACTTTTGTGAAGCTTATATCCTACGCGGAACACACTTCCTTCACAAAGCTCACATCCTTCATGGAACAAACTGTATTTGTGAAGCTCACTTCCTTTGCAGAAAGCTAAGTCTACACAAAACTCACAATCTTTGAAAAAATCCCATAACTAAAAAGAAACGTAATTACATAATAATTAAAACTAATTTTAATTATTCTCAATCTCACCTAGAATTATAGATTCACGAAGCTACCATCATTCCAAAAATAAAAGAAATTCAACCTTTTCTCCAATTTTATTTGTATCAAAATAAGTATGGGTGGATACTTAGTTAGAGGCTAACACATTCACAAAGATCAAATTATACTAGAGTCCTATTTGAGTGCCTCTTTATATATTCTCATGAATCTCCAAAATTAATGAAGCACCAGTGAAATTTAACCCATTCACAAATCTTCTCGTAGTCGTATAGATTTACCATCTTTCTATCACGCACTCACGGTGATCATTTTCCATTATCAACATCTTTGAGAATCAAACATTTCACGAAACATAGTCTTCTTGAAGAAAAATATTTTACCACATTTGAGATGATTTAATCCTATTAAACCATCTTTCAGGAAGCTTGTTAATGATGCTCCACACCTTCGTGAAGCTTTCCCCTTCCTCCAGAATTTGAGCCCCCAAAATTGGAAAATTCTGGGAAATGATTCCACTTTCCACTACATATACATATTTTATATTAAGATCACTTTCCATGCAAACTACCAGATCATTCTAGAATGGATTGATAGCAAAAAATAAAAGGATCCTTTTATAGATGTGAAATTCTTAGGTTCCAATATATTTAAAACAAATTTTACCCAAGGTTGAATTTTTACAAAACGTATTGAATGCAATATTTTACTCATTTTCTAAATGAGGTACTTTATGTATTTTACATCAACACTATAAAAGGAATGTTTTTTTACTTATATGAAATGTGGTTATTTTTTTAATGACTATATTTCTCAATGATTTGAATATTCCTTTATAATTTTACATGTTCATTTTCAGAGAAAATTTTATCCATTATAAGGGCATGAGTTTTTTTTATAATAAGTCATTATTAAAGTGGAAAGGGTATTTTACTAAAGAATTATTTTAAAGAACATTTTATGGTATTTTTATTCATGAATAAAAAAACTATTATTTTACTTATTCTCTACTAGATATAAGTTATATTATACATTTCTTATTATCTCTCTATATGGTTTGTATTCCATTTTTATTGAGAATATTCTATTTTGATACCATTATTCATTTTAATTTGGATGGATTATGATTATATTTATTTATTAGAGAAAGTTATTAATATTTAATTAGATAGTTTCAATAAGAACATCTATGTTGATTATGTTTAACTCTATTCATATGAGGAACTCATTGGACATAGTAAGTGATGTGCGCGGCCCATGATATCTCTTTGAAGCATCAGTAAGTCTCATGAGAAAAACCAGTTTTGTTATTGGTTGGGGACTTACCCATTCTCATATGATTTTTTTATCAAGCCATGATGGTATGTATATGATGTCTACCATTATGCATTCCCTCATTATGAGATCACTTATAGATTTATATGTGATTATTTGATTAGTTATGATATTCATGGATATGTTTTAGCTCAAGTTATTATGGAATTATTTGATTTCCATTTATTCATGATATATAATGCTGAAGTTATTATTTAAATTGAATTTATTTCAATTATTTAACATTCCATTCTATTTATGATTATTTATTCAAGATATCATTCACTCTACACATACCCTTACCGAGCATCGAAGGTCACCCTTTTTATTATTTTTATTTTTCCTTGGGATTCCAAGATATATGTTATGATTTATATGTAGGGACAAGATATGAGACTAATGTTGTTATCAATGTAATTACAATGTTTTATTTTATATTTTCAATTATAATGTAAGATTAAAGTATTTATCTAGTTTTACAAAACTAATAAACTATGCAGGTCTTAGGGATGTGATTACTTGTATATTATGGAAATGTAATAAAGTAACCATAAAATCTATGAAACACCATTAAAAGAATTTATAGATAGTATTAGAGGATGTTTAGTAGAAAACATTGGCAATAGATTTAGAAAAACACATATTGGGCAATATAACCCAATGTCTAACTTTTAGGATACGTCTATGTATATGATAACAACCAGTAGATTTTGTAATTACAATTGATACATAGCATAATAATAATGACTCATATATTTGGAATAATTTTTTATTATTTAGGAAAAAAATTGAATAATACTTAGTGATTATTCAAAAACAAACCATTTTTATTGTATTTTTATGCTTACACTTTTCTTTTTGGTTTTAGTCAATGGCAGGAACCATAAGAAACTAGGTAAACATTTAATGTGATAGAAAATGCGTTGATTAACTATAAAATGAGATGATGATGAGAGTAAAAGATGTTGTGATTATTCCTAATTACTTATCACTATATATTAATTTAAACATTCTCCTTAACCAACTCTCAATCTCACCAAATAATATAATGATATGGTTCCCTATCATATCAGGTGGTGGAGACCATGGAAGAAATAAGATTAAATTACCTATACGTTGAGAATGTGAGAAGAAACACCCTTATGAATGTTATAGAGGAACCAAAAGATGTTTTCATAGATTAATATAAGTACAAAAATAAATTAATTGTTAAGGAAAAAAGGAAAAGTTTAGTTAATGAAATGGATGAGAATAAGTGTCTCCCAAAGGTATCTTCGATGATTAAATGTTTTAAATACGGAAAGTATGGGTATTCGGAAAATTGATGACTTAGGGGGATTAACTCAAGAAAATAATCATAATGTTTTTATGATTAATGGTAATATAGATAATTATGAAGAGTGGACAAATTTCATATGAAAGGAATGAGGTACTATGGAATAAGATGATGAAGCGTAGTTAATGCCTTGTGATTTGATGAAAAAGTAATTCATGATAGAGTTTAATGAATTTTTTGAATTATGAAATATATTATATAATATGAGTTTTTATTTAGGGAATAATGGGAGATATTAAATCATTTAAATCATTTATGTTTTCATTAAGGTTTTACGGTCATTCAATCCATTACAAAGATTTAGGAGAATATGAGATCAAAGTATTCACTTGATTGTAATGTGACAATATGAACTTTTATATGCTGTATAGGGATAATTTATTGAATATTTATTGAACTTTTAATATAGTTAGCAATATTTTGGAATATTATTAAGGTTAACTTCTTATTGGATGGATTAATATGAACTTTGGATATTATTGTTTGAGGTTAAAGTATGATTTATCACGTTCTATAACCTATGCTAACCATTTTGGTTTTAGAAAATATTTATTTGTTTATGAATATATTTCTAATATTATGATTCCTTAAAGGATCTTCTATTATTAAAAATTCACAATGAATACCCATTTTATAGATTAAGAGAAGAATTTGAAATAGATTAAAGAACAACCAAAGGATGCGAATATTCTTAAAACATGGAATGAACCATGTAAGTTAATATTCTTGATTGATTTATCTAGATACTAAAATAATTCCTCTACATTATTTAAAATTACCTTTGAAATAAGAAAATGTTATCCATTTATTTTTCCGAATGATAAATCAATTGTCTTTTAACTCATAACATATTTACAAATTATGATGGTAAAATTTCTCAAAACCTTGTTATTTTGAAAAATCTAATAATACTTGGTAATTATTTTTATATTAAAAATCCATATTTTAACATTCAAATAATGTTATTCTATTCGGAAACCTAGTTTTTTCAGGACTATCATACGTCTCTTTTACTCTTTTAAGAGGACGTTTTATTAACAATTTGTATAATATAAGAATTCCATGGAGAAATTTTCAAATGCCAAACCCTAGATTACCAAAAAAATTAAAATTGAATAGACACAATTTATTTATGTGAAGGAGAATGTTACACCACATTATTTTAAAGTAACACTATATTTGATAGAGTATAAGATATGGAACACTAAACTTAAAAGAATCATGCAATATTCTTATTTAAATATGACCTTTAAAACCTAGTTGTTAAATTTGAAGGTAAAAATAGTATTAATAGAATCATAAAATATATAAAAAGGACATACTCAATATAAATTCACTGAATAATTCTTATGAAATAAATAAAAAACTTTTATTAATGTTATTTTATGCTTTTGGAATACATTTTCATAAAAAAGATTTCTATTGATTTTTTTGTGAGAAAATATAATAATTAATTTCCAGAAATAAAATAAATTATATTTAGTAAAAATAAAATCTATTTTGTAAATAATAATACCAATATTATATTAGAGTAAAATTTTCAGATTTTTCTGAAAGGATTGATTTTCCAGTGAATAGTAAAAAATAACAATTTTTATTGAAAATGGAATTTTTTAACCATTTGTGAAATTAAATTTTATTTTTAAATGGTTTAAAGTTTAAATTAGTTCTATTATATTATAAATAATTAAATTAGGTTAATTTTAATCAATATTATAATTTAATTTGGCATAAATTTATTTTTATATGCATTTTTAAGAAAAATTCTAATTTGTCTAAAAAGCGGGTTTTTCATATTTTGTGCACATATTTTAAAAATAATTTTTTACAACTATATAAACTTCATTTTATAAAAATGGTATTATATTTATAACCATGAGGTTCAAATTTTTTAATTTGGCCCCTTTTATTTTTTGTAAAAATAAATAACGGTAGTAAACTTTACGACTTTGGTAAACGGTAAATTGGGATAATTTAGTTTAAAATTATTTTCTAAGGCCATAATTATTCATCATAATTATTATTTTATGAAAATAATTTCAATATTATAACCTTAGGATCTAATTTTAGTTGTTAAATAAACATTTTTTCATGAATTTGAATTATATATTATTTAAATCAAAGATTACTACAAAATGCCAGTCTCATTGTATTTAATATATTTTATGTGTCCATAGAGGGAAAAAATAAATATACGACATAAAAATGGTACATTTGGATCTTAATGAAATTATTTTACTAATATGTTTAATTTTTAAATTTTTTTAAAATATATAATTACCTTAAATTATTGTGTAATAAAAACACATTATTTATTTAATTAATACAAAAATAAATTAAGTGATTTTATAAATATTACTTCTTATATAATTTGAAAATTTAATGTGTGAAATGAATTTTTAAAATATATATTAAATATTTTAGTGGGTTTAAATCATTATATTTTAATTCCCTTCGTCTTGATGTAGTTGAAGTCAAATTAAATGAATAGTGTCAAAATAAAAATAATAACAATTTTTCAAAATAATATATTATTAAATCTTTTAAAATTCATAAAAATATTATTATCATCCATGTAAATGTAATATAGTTTAAAAAAGAATAGATTATTTATCTATTGGTAATTTTTCTAATTATAGTAACATTATTAACCCTTTATGATTAAAATATTTGTTACCACGGGTAAGGTCAAAAATATTTAACCGATGGGTTAATCAAAATTATAAGGTTTAAAATGACCCAAAACATGAATAAAATATATATTTTCATGGTATTAAAACCCTATAAAATATTAGTTTTTTAATAACATTCCATTTTAAGGCATTTTCTTTGATAATGTAATTTATCATAATTTAATAATTTGATAAATTCGAAAAGTTCCCCTCACCTAAATTATATAAGGGAACCTCCTCCATTACTTATTCGAACCACATTAATACACATATTTTAACCAATATTTTCCCATTTCTATTCCTATTATCCAGATCAGTGTTATTGTGGTCCTATTTTTCAAAAAATACCAACCTTAGTGTCTCTAATAGGAGAGCTAAAGGAGGATTATTTAAGAGAAGGTAATCGTCTTTACTAACTCTTTCAATTTTATTTCCTCATATACTTTATCAAAATATACCATATAAATTTAAAATTAATATATATATATTATATTAAATATACTGATATTTTATTTTTTTGTGGTACAAGAATTTTACATCACTTCTCTATCATATGAAAATTGAAAACATCGCTTGTGTGTATGTACATGTTACTATCTACACATAAAATTGTTGTTGGTATTCATCACCACTTTACTCAGATGGTTATAGAGATACAAATAATGAGTGTATATAATATTTTTGAAATAAATATGATTGTTTACAGATTAATTACTATTTATATTTATTTCATTACATATGTTGAATAATTATAATAAACTTCATGAATACGTATGACCTACCGTCTCCACGGATGGTCTTATTCATTTTTATTTCTCCAACATTTAATAATTACTATAAACACATATATAATTAATATATATGATATTAATATCATGTTTAACATTCTATAGATAATGTAACCATGATATAATTACAAGTATTTATACTTCCAAATCAAAACATAGATGAAAAATGATGGAGTTATCTCCTGAAATAGTAATTTAATAACGATTTTGAAATAAATAGGTGATATAAATTCATAAATAAATAATATATTTAATGATATATATGTCATTTTTTGGAATAGATTTATAAAAAAATTATATTTATTATAAAAGAAGTTTAGACATATACAAATGAATTCTGGCCAATGTTAAGGTTTTATCGTCTCACTTTTCCTTCTATGATATATTTTCTATATTCACCACTAATTTCCTTTTTGTGGTGTGTATACTACCCCTTTAATTTATTATGTAATAAATATATTTTTATTCATGGTTTTTAAGGTTAATTTTATGTTATTTATTTCATCGAGCATACAATTTTGATCAAACCAAATTGGTAAGGATTTATTTCAAAATCTAATCACTATTTAGGTTTGAATATGTTTTAATTTCAATTAGGGTGAATTTTTCTTATATTTCCATGTTTTCTAAAAAATTAATAATTTTTTTATAAATTCTCCAAAAATTGTTTAAAATCATTTTTACGAATTTTTAAATATATAATTAATGGTTTTAAAGGATTTTTTTTGTCATTTTTCAAATGAGGCACTATGTGTATTTTTCATAAAAAATAGAAGGAATGTTTATTTATCATATAGAACATGATAATAGTTTTCCACCATCATGATGTCTCAATGATTTTGATGATTATTTTATATGTTTAAAATTTTATTTTCACATAATATTTTTTTTCATTTATAATTGTAATAGAGTTTATTTAAAAAATATTTGATTTTAAAAGTGAAAAGGGTGTTTTCTTCAATAATGTTTTAAATTAAATTTTACTATATTTATATTAATTAATAACAAAAACCATTAATTTACTTATGATCCACTAGAAATATTTTATGATGATACCATCCTAATTATCTTTGTAGATGGATTATTATATATTTTGATTAAGAATGTGTTATTTTTATTCCATTCTCCATATTACTTTAGATTTTTTATGATTATGTTAAGTGATTGGGGAAAGTTATTATCATTTCATGTACTATTTTCAATATGAGTGAATATGTTGATTATGTTTCACCCATTTAATAAAATGATTGAATTTCACTAAATTAGTGACTATAGGTACCTTCTATAGCCCAATAATGCCTCAATAGGTCTCAGGAGAAAAACTAGTTTGGGTATTGGATGAGGCCTTACCCATTTATGCATAACTTCTTGGATGAAGTGTTAATGATATTTTTATGATGCCCAACATTTTGTATTACCTCATTATGGGATTAATAATTTATTTCCAGTTGATTATATGATTAGTTTAGACATCCATGGATATGTTTTAGCTCATATTATTATAACATTATCTAATTTCCATCTATTTCTTCCATATTATTCTCATGTTATTATTTTAATAGAATGAGTTTTAGTTATTTACCATTCGAAAATGTTTTTTATAATTTATTCAGGGTATCTTATATTGTATGCATACCCTTATTAGGCATCTAATATCACACATTTGATTATATTTTTTTTACATAGGATTCCAAGAAGTAAATTATTGTTGATATACATGGATAATCATAGAGAATAATGGTGTTAAAAAGGAATTTCCATTTTTTATTTCATATTTACCATTGTTAAATAAGAATCAAGTATGTATCTATTATTCTAAAACTACAAAACTATTTAGTTATTATAGGATGATATTATTTTATATTAAATCGATGTAATAAAGTAACCAATGAATTTGGTATATTATGGTAGGGGTATTTAATTATCATACTGAAATGTATACTTTAATTCTAGTAATCACGTAATTGATTATGTACTGTATATAAGAAATTCATCCTGTAGAATTTTTGTTTCTGTCACTTCTCAATACCAACTACAATAAAATTACTAGAGATAATTAGTATCAGATTCAGCTAGAATAATTAGAGTGACTTAATGAGAAAATTTTATACACACTGAATAATTATAAGAACCATAAATATAAGGACACATGGGAATTCAACAAGAATGTTTATCTATAATCACATATACAAGGGGAATTACTATGGGATTTGAGAACATCCATGATACTATTGAATAATCCTTTAATTATTGATTAGGAAAATGATAAATATTATAAAATAGATAAGGTTTATTCAAATGGAACTTAATAACGAATAAAAATGGATGGAGGGAATATATCACACATTACCAATGAATTGTTTCTTAATAAATAATTCTTTTAGATCTATGAATGGTTCCAATGTCTATTCCGGGTTGAATTTAAACTTCTTGGATATGGTCCTTAAAATAGGAACCTTAACCTACATGACATGATATTCACAGTCACAAGATAATAAACTACATGATATATGGTCTACACCATACGATGGTAAAATTGGTTAGAGTTATCCATTAATACAACTTAATTATTTTCATGAGAGACCAATCCTAGAAAACATTCCTTGTCTGTGGTTATCCATATATAGACCTAAAATAAAACTAAAAGTTTCCCCAATCTTATGAACTATGTGTGTCTTGATTACTTTTATAATAGGATTTGCAGTGAAACCTAGAATTATTGTTTTTTATCTAACCATGAATCTTACCAGATTTAATTATGGTTCTTGGGATATTACTCAATCATATTGGGTATACAATCTCAGTATGTTTCCTAAAAAATATACCAATTATTTCTCATATCCATGCTAGGTCTCCACATGTATTTTCTAGAACTACTTGTGAATTGATTCATGTTAACCCGATATATGTATTGATTTCTAGATAACCAATCGTAGAACCAACCAAAAATTTTATTATCATAAAAATTTCATTTTATCATAATTTCTATAACCTCATCAATTAATGTTAGGTTTTCTATTTTCAATCATCACTATGATGAAACTATTTTTGTTTTCAATAAATTATATAGTTTTTAAATAATTATATATTTAATTTCTTATCATATGACATTAAACAATCCGAAATCTGATCCACCATGCATGATCTCTACAAGGATTTGGGTTTCCCTCTTTATAAAACCTAGCTTCCTTATATTAGAGATAGATCAATGCAATGGTTATGGACATATGATTTGTATCAAAAAATCTATTATAGGGTATAATTCACCCATTTACATGGATTTTATCCTAATTCTTGGGATTTATACATTCATTTCATGATTTCATTTTGTAGTTCAACATAGGGATATTATCATAAGATCCTCCCCATTTACATTAGTTATATATATAAAAAAACCATATAAGAACTAATTGTGTGTTGATTCTTATTATTTTATAATATGTAGTGGTATCTATATGACAAATATCATATCCATCTGCAAAATTGACTCTCATACAAACACATTTTATGTGTGGGTTTTTTTTCATTTACAACATTCTATCTATATTAACTATACACTAATAAAATAAATAATTAAACAATAGTCATTTCTCATGGCTATAAACATAAGGATTTGTTATGTTTTAGAAAATACACCAAAATTACCCCCCTTAATAACTATGTATGTATTGATTCTTTTTATCATATGATAATTAATGACACCTAGATCTCCCATATTAGGTTCAAATAGATGATTTTATTCCTATTTAGTCTTCAACACCATCCTAATGCATGTGTTCTTCTCATTTATACCAAGTTTCCTTTGACACCCCTACACTAAGATAAAACATTATATAGTATGAAATGACACATGAGTTCCAAATTCTTATCTAATCCTCGAATAATATCAACTTCAAACCCCTGTATACATATGGTTTATAATCATACACATCAGTACCTAAATATACACCTGGATATCATATTTTCTTCAAGAACTTTGTAACATTTGATTCACAGTCTTACAGTATATGTAGTGATGTCCAAACCACTCATCTTGGACCAAGGCACGTTACCTCATTTTCAAACTATCCCTGGCATTCATAAATTTATACATTCACATTGGGTTTCATACCTTATAAAACCATGAAAATAATGTCCCATACACATGATAAATATATGCACAGATACCTTAAAAGTAAACCAAAACATACTTCCACCTTATGGATATTTAATTTAATTAGACACACTAAATATATTTTTTATTGAAGTAAATATTACTGATATTTCAAAAATGTTAACCAAGAGTGTTATAAATTAAATTTTTTATTTTTAAATGATTTAATTTAATTAATAAATATATATTATTTATAGAAAAAGGCATCATAAATAGTCAAATTGTAATTTTGTTACGATAATTCTATAAATGTGATTGTATTTGAAAAATCACTATTTTCTACTATTCAAACCAAAATTCAATCATTTTATATAAATATGAATAATTCAAAAGAATCTAATTTTAAACAGATTATACAAAAAAATTAATTTAATTTTATAAAATTATGATTCCAAAATTTATATATATAGATTTAATTAGTAAAGATAAATTTAAAGAAAAATAGTTTTTATGAAAAATGATTTTTTAAGTGCTTAATAATATTTCATATAAATTTAAAATTTAAATATTAGTAATATATTAGTTGATATATAATAATAGTTTATAATTGGTAAATTTAGTTTATACTGATAAAAACATCAACACTTTCAAAATATAATTATTTTAGAAAGAGAGATATTTTTTTAATATTATACAATATTAGTTATTTTGCCTCCAAATATAAGAAATTTTAGTTGAGTAATAGGTTTCTTACTAAATGATTTATTATTCTCAAAATTTTACAAATATTATTCATCTAATATGTCAAAAACTGTTTTGGTTCGGTGTTTCATATGTAGTCATATATTGAACATATTAAATATATTTCCACCAAAGTATTTGAATAACCACACTTTGTTAATTATTGGAAATAAGGAATTGTCTGCCTGAAGAGATGTATGTTTAGGGATTTTATCAGTAGGTAACTATTCATACATGTGCATGAAACATTCCATATTTCAATAACTTGGTCCATATGCATTCCACACTCAACATGCTCACACTACATCAATGATCTAAAATTTTCATTATGTTTTCTCACAACACAATATAAATCCTATCAAAAGAATACTGTAACATTAGAGAGAGAAAAAGAACTCTTTTACCCATATCTCTCAAAATAAAGATTGTTTTACTATAATGGTTTTTTATATCCTCCCTCCCTATCATATTAATATATTAAATTAATTTAACTAATGGAGTAGCAAAAACAATCATTACATTCTAACATAATGTTATATCAAATTGAAATAAACTAGTAATAAATACATTTTCATGTTATCCATTTAACAGTGAAACAAAAATGTTGACCCAAATATAACCAAATTTTCCATAAAATAATCAAACTAGGTTGAAAACAATGAACACAAAGAAACACTACATATTTGAAATTATTATGCAATAACCTCTATTTTTCACTTTGATGTTTTATGGTTTGAGGATGACAACATGAGTAGTAAATGTATGTTTCTGACGACAATAGTTGATCCACATGCAGTGGGATCGATGATCGTATCATGTGTATCAAAAAACATAGAATGGATCCTTACAACTTAAGCTAATGAAAATCTATGATTAAGGTAGAGGAAAATTTCTACAAGATCTGTGTGAAACTAATGGTCTTTTGAAGCATGATATAAATGATCGACACTACAAATTAATGAGAGAACTCCATTTGAATATGCATATAATTTTTCTCTTTAAGGAATAATAATCATCAATAGTAATATCTTTCCTTAATACATACTGATGATTAATTTTTAAAACACCTTAAATGAATGTTATGAGTCCTTTTGATAATGAAACTCATTTATTAGAATATAAGAACAACTATGTGGGGATGAAATGGAATCCTATCTAGGAAAATTAAACTAGGCAGTGTGGGAGCGATGTGTTAGTTGCATATATAAGCTCATATTTCATCACATAAAACCATGAAATAAAGGAAGTTTAGTTTTAGGAATAAAGATAATCAATATTCAAAAAATCAATTTATTTTAAGTTGAATTTTAAGAATATTTTCATTGTTTTATGTATTTCAAATGTATTTACGTTTTATAAATTTTTTGAATTATTTAATTTTTATAATAATATTTGATCATTATTTTTTAAAAGTGGTATTTATAGATAACAATAATATTTAATTTGAAGGTAATATCTCCCTTTTTTGATATTTATGTCCATACAACTATTTTCCAACCCTTGGCTAATTGGTGGCATGCTTTGGGGGTCACACATGGGACCATTATAAAAAAATAGAGGTTCATATATAATTTGGTAAAAAAAGGTAGGATCCAATAATTTCATTAAGATATAGTTTAGTGTTTTGAGTAGACATAGGTGGGGAGTTTTTTAGGTAGAGAAGGCAAAGGTATAGATGTGAAATTATTGAATTTTGGGAAAAGAAAATGATCTATAGATGCGTGTGACGAAAGTATTGCTACAAAGATAAATAGATCATTCTCTAACTATACATAATGGAATACTATGATTAAAAAAATTTAATTTATAAGGTATAAGATCATGTATCATATATTTAAAATTGGGCTATGTTTTTTTACATTCTATGTACGGAATATCGGTTCATATGGTTTGGAATGAAGAATTTTAGGAAGTTTTTTTTTCATATATACATATGTCAAAAACCTTAAAATAGAATATTCTATATATATTTTCAACAAGAATAGTTATTTATATGTTATCTGTAGATATAATACTAAATCAAGGAGGTATATATTACATTTTCACTAGTACAGATGTCTGAAATATACTAATCTTTGAACAATTCTTCTAACATGATATCGTTTCATTTGGAGAATATTCTATATGAAGGTTCGAGCTGATTCTTATCCGGTCTACTCCTACCATAGTTATACTCAATTTTAATGATGTGTTTTATAACGATTTCATCAAGAGACCCAAGTGGGAGAGGTATTGACAAACTATTATACTGATGATTGAATACAGTTTATAGGTTTTTGTATATGTTTATATTCTTTATTTTAACAAGGCATGTTATTCCATAAATTGATTAATGATAAATTCATTGATTGAGCTTGATTCTAGGAAGTAATTTCATAAATATATAAGATTATATTTTTTTCTTATTGGGGATAGAAACATCTATGATCCTTATTTTTAGTGTGATATTGTATGCAGGTTAATAGGTATGCGGTGGATGAAAAATAATTGTGATTAATAGATGAGTATCTTAACATAGTGAATGAGGTGTCATCCATTCTCATGTGAGTTATTTTTAGAAATTGATTAGCATCTAAACGGTTAAATGTTTATCCCCACATGATAACTTATTTTGGGAGTAAATTTAGCTCTTATTTTCATTTATATACTTGATATAGTGTTCATATAACACTTGTATTGATGAAAAGGTGATGAGGAATGAGACTTTTTTATTTAGATATCAATAAATTCAGGATTAAAGGATAGTTTAAGGAAATAATTCACATGAATATCCCTTGGATAAGCATGAGCCAACATACATGAAGGGAGAAATTCATACTATGGGTGACTGGAGTGGAATATGTAGATGGATTCAATGATGCTGGAGATACTATAAGAGTAAGGAAATGAGATCCTTAATAAGAAAAAAAGAAAAGAAAAGAAAATTAATATAATTTATAATTACATGGGTATATGGAAAAATCCACATGGTTATCTGAGGCTAATTTCAAAGGGTCCTCTCAAGTAAAATTAAGTTGTAAAAAAGTCTTATTGATAAGTGGGCATACTATTATATGGGAGTTTATCCCAATCCATTTTTTCGCATTAGTTATGTTTTTATTTGGGTTTATGCATCATTATCTCTCCTATATATCTTATATTAACTTTGATATGTTTTTCATAGTGTTTTAATAGTGTTTGGATTATTATTTTATAGATGGTAATATTTTTTATCTAATGAATTTGTGATGCATTCTTTGATAAGAAAAAGGAATACATTTTCATGCATGTATTTTTAATTTTCCTGAAATTATTTGAGAAAATATTTGAATGAATCATCAGTGTTTGAATAAATTTAATGGTGATATTGGCCAATAATATAAATTATTGATTATCTCTGATTTGTTATGATATTTGATCCATATTATTATCCTTTTGAAAATTAATGGAATAACATTATCTTCCTTCTATAATGATTTTATGATTACCAAATTTTGTGGGAATAAATATTTTCATGACCCCCTCTATTATAACTCCTTATGGACTGGTAATGAATATGGTTAATTATCTACTAAGATTACTTCCAATAGGCCATGGGTCAGTGAATATCACTAAGGGTTTAAAATATATAAATTCAATTCATTTACCTCTATTAATGAAATATAAGACTAGATATGGGATCCAATAAATAACTTTATAGAATAAATAATAGATAAATCCTCCCAATAGATGAATTTCATTTCATAAAAAGTGAAAATAATGAAAATACCATGAAAAATTCCTTGGTAATCACTAGAAACTATAGAAGCTCTCAAATTACCAGAACAAACTAGAAACACCCATATTTATCCCCATCAAACTACTATTGAGAAGGAAAAGAGTATATAAATATAATATGTGAGAATATATGTATACTTATTAAAATACTCATGAAAACATCTCATACAAATGTGAAGAATCATACTAAAGATATGTGAATAAATATATGGAACCAACACTATACTTAATGTGGTAAACCTATATCCTGTTATCACAAATCCCATTAACCATGTAATGTATTGATGTATGTTATTATATATCAAAATCACATATAGGACTAGTACAAAACATCCAAAACTCTAATGACTTATCTCTCTCATGCACTAACAATAAAATCCACATGCTTCAATCACTTCCAAAAACATATTATATTTATTGAAAAATTATTCCACAACCATAACATCAACTCATCCTACACCCTGGGTACATGTAGATTAGAAAAATTCCATCACATTTATAACCAACTAGTAATTATGATAGTCATAAAAACTATTTTATCATGACTATAGATCATTCTACTATTTCCTGTTCATGTACTCATTTGGTAACTAGAATATCTACAATGAGAATACATGTATGTTCTGTGATCTCATGTTTCTAAATACCACAAACATATGTATGGTAAAACTCTGAGCTAGGTCATACGATGTCGTAATGTACCCAATATCATAATTCATCGTAGTCTGAATATTTTAACACACCATGCTATGTTGGAATTTATAGTTATAAAGGAGTAGTTGGACATCAGTTCCCTCACAAATATAGATGTTGTGGAAAAAACTCAGAAGCAAAATCTTTGGGGCATCAAATTACCTCCTAACATTAGTGGTGGAGTGTCTGAAATGAAAAAAATATAATGAATATATCACATACAACTAAACTAGGGAAAATTACCCATCCTTAGACATGAACTATTACTATTGTCATAATTGACTCTTGGATATCACCATTAGGATCTAGGATGTTAGACTTCCAATAATCATACAAGATATATGATCCATATTTATTCAATTTAATTTAGGAAAAAATACCATTCATTATTTATTCTAGTATCAAGTTTTATTTATTAAACTTATTTATCAAAATCCTTAATCTTTTAAAAATCCACATTTAAATTTTAGACTTCCTTTCCATTATCTTAGAACATTTATCCATACTAATTAAATTGTTTTAAATTAACAAATATTTACCATCATAAAAATTCCTTCAAATAAATTTATTTATAGAACATAATTATTTATTAATATGGGTATTCTTTGATGAGATCAAACCTATCATATAGAGAGATTATGACCAAACAAATAATAAAACCACATTAAGTAGAGTAATAGTCACAACTACCAAAAATAAAGAATAACCTTATATCAATAAATAAAAAAAATTGTGAAATCCTTTCTCTCAACCTAAACTAAATAATCTATCAATAATCCTTGAGTAATGATACACCAAACAGGAGATCACCTCTCTAAAACAATGCTATACATTTCAATCCCATACATATTGAACCACTTCCACAATATAGAAAAACTATCCCATTCATCAAAAAATTTATCAACCATATTACTTTTTTAAATAATTATAGTAAGGTAAATATTATACTATGCCATAGATATAAAAGATAAACATATTTTTAGTATAAAAATTAATCAGGAAACTAAGGTCATCACACTAAAGGGAAAAAACTATTCAAATAAAGTCAATCTCATAACAACCAAAAGAACATTAATTTTGACAATAATTATTACGCATTAAAATCAAGAATTAACTGATTTTTTGGAGAATATTTTATCAATAAGAATCATAATATTAACAAATAAAAAATGGTAATAATCAACCATAGACATGATTTTTGCAACCGTTTCATACATTGCAAATTTCAATGATGAAAAATAATGATACTCAAATTCCTCACTAATATTTATTTATATCTTTATAAATTTTTATTTTGTAACTAATTTCATTAATGTTAATCATAATGAGTGTCTATAAAAAACATAACGACCAAATCACACTACCTAGAAAATATTAAGATGCTTCTTTGAAATTATTCATAAATTGTATTCGAATCATCAAACACTTCTAATTTTATTCCATTAATTTTATCCAAATTATAATATTTATGAGGGAAAATTTCAACTATATATCCATCAAAGATAAAGAACTTTTATCCCAAACATTCACATAAAAAAATAGAGGTCCCAATTTCCAGTCATTGATACAAATTTTCTAGAATTATCTATGTATGAAAGAAATAACATTCGTAGATCTCCAATCCCCTCTCCAGTGAGGAACCTATAAATCCTAAGGATTTCATTCCACCAACAATATCAAATTAATAATTAATATAAAACCATAAAAACTAAATTAAACCAGGACACCATATTATGGGATCATAGAATGGGAGGAAACATTAAATAATAGTGAAGATGAAAACTCACCTTAGATTACCCATAAAATGATCTCTAGAGTAAGGTTGCTAAATCCAAGAGAATGGGTCACACGATTTTTAGAAAATGATCTTATTGGTGACTAGGGTTTAATGAAATGAGTTTAAAATAAGGGGAAATTTTGTGTACATTCTAATTTATACAAAATGGATAAAATATAAATCCAAAATGCCATAAGGATTTCCATTCCATAAGGGATGGGATTTTGATAAAAACTCGATGCCATATGGTCAGTAACACCATAATGGTATTATTCCAAAATTTATTGTATAAATCATAATACCAATATACCCATATATCCCAAGATAATCCCCTAATCCTATTAACCTAGGGATAGACTATGTCACAAAAATGACACCATACCGCTATAATCCCCAAATATAAAGAGAGGGTCCTGACCTATTGGAATCCATGAAGCTACCTTAAGAAATATTACTTAGGATCCATTAGGGATGAAAATATATTAAATAAAACCCTCTAGATTCAAAAAATAACAATGATCACAATATATTAGGTTCAACACACTATGATTTTAATATACAAATTTCATTTCAATAAACTCTGTCCATAGCTAGTTTCACATTGAACCAAGAACTCAAACGGTTCAAAATTTATTAGATGAAAGTTATTAGTAAAATTATATTAATAATATTAAATTTAGAAAATTAAAAGTTAATAATCAATTGAAAATTCATACATTTATAGGATAAACCATTAAATTGATTTAATATTAAATATTATTCTTTCTCAAATAACTATTTTATGAAATGTTGTGCATTTTTTCCGAATGTATTAAATCAACTTATTTTAAAATATTATTATTATACAAAATAATATTTAAATACATTAAATAATATATTAACACTCTTTATATTAGAAAATGTTATGAAATAGTACTCAGAATATATAAAGTTTAAAAAGATTATTTTCCAATAATTTTTTTATTATATATTGTATTTTCATTTAAATTTATTTTTTAAATTTTAAATTTGATTAAATTAATTCCATTTTTCGATTCCATAATTCAAATTTATATTATAGTGAATTTTTGGAGTTTTCCTAAAATAATTAATTTTAAGGGAATAATAAAAAATATCATTCTTGGTACTAATCTAAAGTGTATAAATTTATCATAAAATAAGTTTGTCATAAAAAATTATATGAATTAATATTATAAAATAAATACATTTTAGTATTAAAAATGTTCATTTGAAAATACTCTGTTGAATTTATAAAACCCATGGTTAGTGTTTTGGAAATATAAGTAATATTTTACACTATTTTTTTATTAAATTATAGTTTAAAATTGTTTTCACCACTTATAGAAATTAACTCTAAAATGTGGACTTCATATTTTATATCAGAATTTACATATTTTATAATTAGATAAACTTCATTTTTAGGTGTAAAATTATGATTACTAAGCTTAATGTAAATGAACCTGGTAATGGTGACTGGTTATATACAAAGAATTGTGTTATTAAAATTGTCTAAATTTTAACTAATAAATTAATTTGATTTATTTTATATAATGAATTTTATATGATGTTTACACTTGTATAAAAATATATTAATACTCATTTAATTTTTAATTAATGTTATATAAGATTATAAAAACTTAATGGTAAACTAACTTTTTTCTACAAAATAGTTTTTCTATATAATAATTTATTTATTTAAAGGTAAATTTTATTTTATTCAAAAATTCAATTAGATTATAAGGAGAACAAATTCAAGGTTATATAATTAATATTTTTTAATTAATGTCACCCTATTTTTTAATAATAAATTGATTTCATGGGTAAAAACTAGTTACCAAGTCAAATAACCAAAATGATAGAATATAAAAATGTAGAGATAGAAGTTCTGGAACATGTTTAATTAATGTTGTAAAATCAATTTTAGAGGGTTTATAGACAACATAAAACCCTAAAATTAATTATTTACCACATTTAGTACCATTGAACCCTAAATAGTGTCATTCCACCACTGAAAGGGCTCCCCCTAATCCCTTAAAAGGGGGGTTATCAAAAAATCCATAAAAATGGAGGGCTTCGGGTCATTCAGAATGTAAAAATGAAGATAACTTCCACAAAATTTATAAAACAATTATAAATATTTAAATTGAATAAGAAAATAAATTATTATCTCCTAAACCCTATCCACATCTCCCAGAATCATTGGTCCTTACAAAAGACCAAGATGACAAGCCTTAATGTGTAAACCAAGGGAGAACATCGAAAGGAAGAGGTAATGTTCTCAACTAAAAACTCTTGGTCCTTTTCATAATATACCCGCTTAAATTTTTTCTTTATATAAAATTATTAAAACATTAGTATTAATAGTATTAATACAATTTATTATACAAATGGAATATCACTTTTCTAAATTCCTCTAAAAGTATTTGAAAAATGTCGATGCCTTCATGTGTGTGTGAAGACTATTACCTCCATGAATGGAATGTTATATTTTCATTATCATAAACAGAGATGATTATAAAAATATATTTAATTTATAAAATTATATATATAAAAATATTAACGTATTTTAAGGATAATAATGGACATCATTTAAGTGATATTAATAATAAAAATTCAGACTAAACTTAATTGCAAATAATATACATATGAAGGGACATTTCTTAATTTGAGTCTATTTTGTGAAAAATTATGAAACTATATAAATTTTATGATATGGAAATATTAAAATAAATACACTTATAAATTAGATATATATTTAATCTATTTTAAATTTTTTCCATTATCAACATTCTAAGGTTATTTTAGGGAAATCGACTGAACCATCTCAAGTAACCACAAAAAAGTATTTAATAACTAAAAAACATATGATAATAAATATAGTTTTGAGATTTTTTTTTTATGAAAATGGTTTTTAATAAAGTATTTAATAAAATTTATTGCATTATTTAATATATTAGGAACACACATTGAATGAATCAGGATCTGTGGTGGTAATTTTTTCGTATCAATTTTTTCTTCATTGAGATATGATGTGTATTCACCACTACTATCATTTTTATAGTGTATATATCAACCTTGTATTTCATTTATCATATTGTTTTATGATATATAAGGTATTTTAAATCCATATCTTGTTATACATTTTGTGGTATTTTAATTTTGAAGATAATTATGATTTATAAGTTTTTGTTAACTCAAACAAGATTTCTGTGAGATATAATGTTTCATCATTGACGTATATATTTATAAATTGGTTTTATAAACAAGAATAATTTATTTCTGGATACATTATAACTCTCTTTTGTTCAAAAATTACCCTTAATTAAAATATTTTACAATGAATTATTTATTTCTCAAAAGTAATTCCATTAGTGAGAATAAGTCTCATCCCTTTTAACAAAAATGTTTCCTCTCTATCAATGTTTTCTATTCCTGATAATATTTTACACTATATATCGGAACCCAATGATTTTTTATGTTATATTTACATTTAATTATCATATTTTTAGAAGGATTCTTTTACCTTTTTATAATGTTGGTCTCAATAATGGTATTTTAAAATATTAAAATAGTTTTCCTTCCTTATTAATTTGTTTTATCTTCTATTCCACATTTCATTAATATAGACTTTATTTGTTTTCAAGGATAAATAAAATGATCTTTTAAAAGTATTTTATCCCAAAATTTAAATTCCCCATTTTTAAAATGACAAATATATTATTCTATGAAATTGTTAATTTTTTTCAGGAAACTATTTTATATACCTAATCCATTTTCTCCATTAAATCAAAAGAGTTTATTTCATTAGAATCTATTTTCATGAATTAACCTTTAATTTAAATTTTTATATATTGATGTGGTCAAAATTGAGGAAATATATAACTTATTTTTTCTTCGCAATTAGTTAACTATATATAAATTTTATTTTTCTCCTAAATCCCTTCCTCTTTGAGAACACCATATCTCCTTACATTAATTTATTTATATCTACCTAGATGTTATATATTTATTGATATAAGAAATTATTTACTAAACCTTATGCATTTTTTCTATGTTGTGTAAATACCATATACCTAATCATATTAATTTAAGTCACTTACATAGAATGTTAAAGAATTTATTTGGATACTCTTTTATTTTACATGGGTTTATAATATAATGATTGTTGATGGAATGATAAATTATTTATTTGTGAGACTAAATTTTTAATGTATATAAAACCCATTTTATTCCAATGGGTTATTTATGATATATTTAATTATTTGATTTAAAGTGGAATACACATATTTGGATGATTGAAAGGTGGTTTTCTATACATTCCATAAATGAAATAGTTAAGGATTCTTATCTCATGAGATTAGGATAAAAAGTGTGGTAGTTTTGTTTCTTACAACATGATGGATTTTTTTTTTGTTTTTTCTCAACATGAAGTTTTAGAATTTTTTACTTCACAACATGAAGCATAGAAATATTTTTTTATTTATAACTTGAATCATGAACATTTTTTATTTACAACATGATGTGTGTACATTTTATTTTTTCAAATTGTTATAATTTTCTTATTTTCATGTTTTTTCTATTGTTATTTTTTATTCTATATTTCAAGTGTATCTTACATTTTCATCTGATATGACTATGGTTATTCTCTATTGATGATGTTTATAATCTCATGAATCCATAATAGTTTTTAAGGTATATTTTTTTATTTTAGAATTTATGTCCTTTTATGATGACTTATGCAAAACTATTTATTTTATAAATTCTATTTAATAATATGCTACTCTAAGAGATGATATCTTGTATTCTTATGATATAACTATTCATGACATGTTAATTTATTTTTCCATTACTGTATTTTTGATCACAGCACTTACTTATGTTTCCATTCCCCGAGTTATGAAGATGAGTATAAATTATGAGAATTATAGAAGGTAGTCTTGTGAAGCTAAATTATGGAGAAATAATTTCAAGTATTATAAATAAATTTATTATGAAGATAACTCCCTAACACACTAAAAATTATTATATTTGTATTGTGTGTTTAATTATGAGATATAATTTTTATTTTATTTAAATGATATGATATAAAGATATGTTTTTAGGAAATATCACTTTTTATCAAACCTAGTGTCTGAGGAAACTGTTTTTAACATCAGAATCGGGAGTGGGGTATAGGGTTCTATAGTTGGTTTTATGGCGGTGCTTAGTTATTTTTTAGGAATAAATGTTTTATTTTGGGGTATTTGTTTAGTTATTTTTTATAAGGATAATATAAAATCAGTGAGAACCATCGGGATATGTCTAAGGGATTAGTTTATGTGTTAAATACCATCAAGATATTTTGGATTAGTTTTAGAATTTATTTCCCTAGAAATTACATCCCAATGCAGATACTAGAATGTAGTTGTGGATGTGTCATAAATTCAGATAGGGTTAATAAAAAATAATCGGATGGTCTATTATCAAATTGTTCATCCCTCAATGCATTATATATGGGCATAAGACTACACACCAGGCTAGAAACTCTCAGGGGGATATTCTTTGAAAATTCAATCATTTTTTATGAACCATTATGAATGTTTTATTTCTGATATAATTTGTGGTATTAGGTTAAAATGTATGAGAGAACACAACTTAACATAAATTATGAGAAAACATAGTGATATAGTCAACTAAAGTAACTATCATTTGAAATTTTGAGATAAAATTACCGTATGGATATTTAATATAATCCTCCTATAATGTTTTTACACATATTAACACTTTTTATTTTATTCATAGATTTATTTAGAGGGAATAATATTAACCATGGATGAAATGGATAATGTAGTAATATTCATAATAATCAATCAAATGGGATAGAAGTTGGTCTTGAAATTCTTATTGTTATAATCACCCAACCTTATTATGTTATGATTAACAACATGAGTCATGCTAAAATTCTAATCATAAAAAAAAAGAAAAGGATTTAGTCTCTTAGAAGATTAGGTGATGAATATGATATATGATATAATATTCTATTTTATTCATGTAAAAAATAATGGTAGGGAAACATGGGGGAAAGTATCAAAGGAAATTGAATATGTTTTATTTAGGTTTATGGAGGCTATCAAGGAATAAGTTTCTAAGGAAAAATAAAGAGTTTAATTAACTTGATGGGGGAAATAATTTTCTTCTTAAGGATTTAATAATAATGTAATGTTTTATATGTGATTAATTTTGGCACAATAAAAACTAGTTTACTAATTAAATGGATGATCATGACAATCAAAAACAAAATCCTCTTAGACTATTAGAATATGGGGAAGCCTATTCAGTGACCACTATTGAACAAGATAGGTATAATTAAGTGGTTATAGGTACCCTTATTCTTCACTCTAGATATGCATATGTAAAATATCATGTAAGTGTTCACCAACTATTATCTATTGATTTATAAATAAAAACACATGATGTAATCATCAATGTATCCAAGGTACATAGATATCTATCATGGATTGTGGGATTATGATTAATACATTTCAAATTTTTCTTCCCTTTAAAATTGACTTGTTTAAAAGAAAAAATACATATTTCCTATGTTTTGAAGGTTGATATCTATATAGAAATTATATATTGAGTCATGTCAATTAGTCAAAAAAATTTAATTTTTAATTTTATTAGGTAATAATTAATATTTTGAGAATAATATTTAATTATGTTGGGGTGGGGGTGTAATGCTTCTTTATTTTAATATAAAATATTCATTTAAATAAAAATTATGTCTATAACTTGTTAGGCATAAAACAAAGAACTAAAACAGGATGAAAATATTAAGTTAATATTATTAATAAAATTATAATAATAATAAAACTTTTATGAAATATAAATATATTAATCAATTAACTATTCTTATTTTTTTTGAAAAACAATCAATATGATTTAATTTTGAGGATTGTTCTTTCTCAAATTAATTGTTTTTTTAGTATTTTATATTATTCCATAAATTATTCAAACAACTAAATTTAAAAGTCTGTTATGATGAACTATAATATTTTAATATATTATCCAATATATTATAATTCTTTAAATTATTTATTTATATGAAATAATACTAAGAACACATAAAGTTTTAAAAATAAAAATTTCAACAAAAGTATTTTTTTATCAATTTATTTATTTTTATTTAAAAGACAATGATATTAATTTTATAATTTTATATTGAAAAAAATGAAGTCCTTGTTATTATTATAATTTTTATAAATATACTAGTGTGATTTTTTATGATTTTTTAAAATAATTTATTTTTAGGTGTATAGTAAAAGATAAATTTTTTTAGATATATTGTAATGTTTTAAAAATTGAAATGTAGTAAGTATTAAAAAAATGTATAAAATTTTTCACTGAAAATATATAATTTTAAAGTATAGTTAATTATTTCAAAATAAAATATTTATATTATAAAACCCATGTTTAACATTTTGGAAACATAAGTAATATATTACTCTAAAAACTATTTTTACATTTTTCAACACTTGTATAAATTAATGATGAGAATGTGGATTTTATATTTTGGATCAAAATTTTAATATTATGGAATGATTCATATTTAAGTTTTATGAATTAAATAATAATTACTAATTTTAATGTTAATGGACCTGATATTGGGGAAATGGTTTTTTTCAATGAGTTTTTTACTAATATTGTATAATTTTTATCCAAAAAATTAAATAGATATATTTTATGAAATGAATTTTATATGATTTTTACACACATATAAAAGTATATTATCACATTCAATTATTAATTATTTTTATATAATATTATGTACAATTAATGGTAAAAACAGCAAATCAATACCAAAGTGTTTTTCTATATAACAAATTTAAGAAGATAACAATTAATTTTTTATTTTTAAAAAATTAAATTAGTTTATATAGATACCAAATTTAGGTTCATAACAAATTTTTTTTGTTAAAATGGTTGATTTATATTTTATATCGAATATATATTTCCATGATAAAAACTAGTTATGAAGGTAAAAACCATGATGGTAAAATGTAAAAATTTAGAGGCTTTATCAACCTTATCTCAACCCATAATTTATTATTTTTCACTTTTAGAGGCCTTGTCCCTTTAATAGTGTTAGATCTTCATTTAAAAGTAGTGGGAATTTTTGAAAAATCCATTTCATTAAATTACAAAATGGGATCACTTCCACCACATTCCACCACAAATTATATGTATTTAGATCTACAAAACGTTTTTTAGTCTATTATCATCCCCCTTAGAATATCATAGAAGCCTTGTTATTTCCAAAAGTACTTGCTAAGGATAATTAAGCTATATCACAAGGGAGAACATCCCAACAGAGTGGTAATGTTCTGTAATAAAATCTCTTAATCCATTTCTTCTTCAACCACCTTAAATATTTTATACCCACGAGTGTAGGATAACATCAATGTTGTGTATCACAGTTCAACCATCCTCCAAAACCATTTGATAAATGAAGATGTTTTGATATGCAAGTGTGGACTATGTCCACCATGAACTACATGTTCTATCTTCCATTACCTCCAAACTTGATTGACTTCAAAACGTTATTATAAGTAAACAAATGATATTTTTAACACTATTAATATTAAAAAAATATAATATTGGTTATTCTAAAAGTGTTATGAATAATAAGATATCATATTAAAATTAACCACCTAAAATAAATGTGTCAAGGAAAATTTATTAATTTTATTCCATTTTTGAAAAACTTAAAAATCAATATAAATATTATGTCAATAGAATAATAAAGAATGAAAAAATCAACAATATGTGGATTATGAAGATATTTTAAGACACTTGTGACCACATTTAATATAAAAAGGATGTTTCTGAGACACCAACTAGAACTCATTAAGTAACAACCATAAATGAAAAATATTTAATAAATAAATAAAATATATTAACAAATAGAACATATCAAATAAAATATATATGGGAAATTTTCTTAGGAAAGTTTTTAATAAACATAATGTCTTTATTCATGACATTAGGCACACGTGAATAATGATTCATAACTTAAGGTATGAATTTTTGTATATCAATTTTTATTTATTGAGATATGATATCTATTCACCATAAGAATTATTTTTTGGGTTACATATTGGCTATATATTTATTCATTCACAATAGTTTTATTCAATATATGGTATTTACAAATACATATAATTTTTTTACCTTTCTTGGGTTTATAATTCCAATGTTAACGAGGATATATGAGTATTATTTACTTAATAACCCATTTTATGAGTTATAATGTTTCATTATAAACATATTTCCTCCAAGATTGGTTTCTACCACCCATATAATTTATTTAATGGAAATTTAACTTCTTTTATAGGAAAAGGTTACTTTTTAATTCAAATATTTGACCCTTATGAATTTGTGGCTCAAATAGTATATCATTATTGCAAATAATTATCATTAATTTTAACTACTGTTTTTCCTATTTTCCCATATTATTCTTTTCATCACACTATTAACCATAATATTTATAAACCCAAATACCTTTACGTCAAGTGACCTTCACATATCCCTTTTCCACATTTCCAAAAGAAGTTATCATATACCAATTTACAATATGGACTTTGATAGAGGTATATTAATATATTAAAATTGATATCCTTAACTGATTATTTGTTTTATATTTCATTATAAATTTCCATGAAATTAAATTTATATATTATTAGAGATCCATTATTGAGGATTATTTTAAATATTAAATATTTTAAAATGTTTTCCCTTTCCCATTTAAAAAATTGCTCCAAAAATATTTTATGATATTGTTAATTATTTTTAAAAAAACACTTTTATGACATATCTTTCAATTCTTTATTTATTTCAAAAGGATTTATTTCCGTATAAATTAATTTTTCCTGAATTACCAATTGAATCCACCTATACTGTTTTGGGTATGTTACACTTGTGAAAATCCATTTCTACATTGGTCTTGCATAATCATCAACTATATATAAATATAACTTTTCCTCTAATACCTTTATTCTATAAAAACTATATATTTACTTTCATTTATTGATGGGTGGTTACTTATATGTCATACATCTAATTATTGGTGAAATTATTAAGAAAACTATATCCCTTATATCTATATAGTGTAAATTCCTTATACCTCATAATCTTAATTGAAGTGTATTTACATAGAAAGTGACTAGATATATCTGGATAATAATTTATTTTCCATGGGGTTATAATGTTAGGTTTTTAATGTAATTATGAAAAATTTATTTATGTTATTCAATTTTAAAAGGATATTAAATCTTTTATATTTCTATAGTATCTTTAAGTAAAGACATATTGTTTGTTTCCAACAAGAAGTGTGGACATTTTGATTGTTCAAAACATGAAGTGTGTAATTTGTTTTTATAGAGAATTTTAAAATTTTATTTTTATTATGTTTGTTAAAATGTTCATTCTTATGATATGTTATAATGGAATATTAAATTTCAATTTTATATACCTATACTTATTCTCCATAGATCATGTTTATAATCTCTTGATTTTATACTCTTTTTCAATGGTATATGTTTGTTTATTTTAGATTACATTCTATTTTACCATGACGTATAAGTAGATATTGTTTTCATAATTTAATTTTAATAAAATATATCCCCCATACTCATGTTTTCATATAATATCATGATCCAACCATTTATGACATATTGATGAGTTTTTTATTTATTAAGAATTTGATCTCACCCATTTCTTATGTTTTAAATCTTTAGTCTATAAAAATGAGTATAAATTATGAGAAGATAATAAGGGATTATAGTGTGGTTAAATTTGGGAAAACTTTTCATGACTATATGAAAATATGTTTTTTATGCAGTCTGTACTTAATGTCATCAATGATTCCTTTTGTGGGACTGTGTGTTTATTTATGATATGCAATGTTCAATTTCAATAAATGATATAAAATCTTATTATTTTTAGCATGGGTTATCGCAATTTATACCAAACATAGTGTTCAAGGAATGTTTTTGTACGACAGAAAACAAGATTGATGGTATGGGGAGATACTATAGCAACTTACAGGGAGAAAGATACCATAAAACAGAACCATAAGAATCCACATTAAAAAAAAATTCAACTCTAAAAATATATTTTCCCAAGACTTCACCATACAAAAACCTATCCAGTCATGATTCAATATCCCTCCACCTGTAGAATTTCTAACTCCATACACAAATATCTATTATTCCCCTAGAAAACAGTAATCCCAATAAAACACCATGTAAGGGATTAAAAAAAATATTCCCCTTATAAGGATTTTACATGGAATATTATAATGTTTGTTGTATGAAATTTTTTATAATGGTGACCTACCCCAGGGATATTTTTATTGGGATATCAAAATTTACCATATAATAAGGATAAAACACTTAGAGTTTTATTTTTATGGGTTTAAAAATCCTTATTTCTACCATAAACCGACTTGGATGGCCTGTTAATCTAGTTTCTCAACTAATTTTGAACAAGACCTGAAAAAAATTACCATTCCCCATGGAATGGATACAAAAACATGGGCCTCAAAAACATCATTTGGAAATTATTTATCTCAATATATCAACAAATATAACATGGAATTCATAAAACGTTTTGATTAAAATATAATATGACCTATGCATTGTCAAATATAATTAGTGATATATCATCGGAATAATAAACCAAAATCTAAGTACATGATGCAAGGATAACCCAATTAAAAAATATACATACCACTATCTCTATGTGTCAAGTGGGTAACATGAAAACATATCACCACTAGATAATCAAGTTCAACTAAAAATGAATCCAACCATCAAAAAGTTGAACCTTTCTCTTTCATGTATCAGAAAAAACAAGTTTTACTCACCATTGAGGGTATGTCAATGTTTGGAGAAAAAAATTCATAGTGACATCCCACCATGTTTTCCATTGGTATTATTTTTTTAAACATTAAATTTATGTTCATGTTAAAATAAAACCAGGAATTATACAAAGCATTCACATTTTTTTTATCAAAACATAGAAAACTCACCCTTCGTAATAGTATATAGAAAATTCTAAATAAGATGGTTTTAAAATAAGTCTTAAATACACTGTTTAAATTTTTTACAGCGTGCATCATTTATCAACATAAAAAACAAAGAACAATTTAATATAACCCTAGAAAAAATAAGTCTGGGTTAGCTATAATTATTACCCAATGATCAATCATGACTAGTGAAGAGTAAAAATAGCCCAATAATTATGTTAAAAGGATAAGATGAATACACCGATGTGTAATTACCACTAGGAAGTCATTTAAACTAGTCTCCTATATGATGTCAAAAGAAGAAGAGAAATATCCTGTTGTGTGATACACCATTAAAATTAGTGAAATAATTCTTTACATGACCCCCTAAAAAGAATCCCAAGATCCCATCTGGAAAAAATTTGAAAACATTTCTGTTGGGCTTCAAACATTTAAATAATCAAGCAAAAACCCTTTTCAAACTAAATCAATTATTTGAAATATACATATTATCAACAATTATATAGTATTTTTTAATCAATATTCTGATAGAAAATACAATGAGAAAACAATTTTATATAAAAATTATCCATATTTCATTATCAATAAATTTTATATCCATCCAATAGAATTTTATAATTCATGTTTAGAAATGAATGGGTATGTTTAGTTCATAAAATAATTTGTAGACAATATAATCCTCCCCAACCACTTGTTATTCCAACAATTTCCTTAGATCCACACACTATATGAGAAGTGAGGGTTCTAGGAAATGTGGGATAACCCTAAAACCAGAATTTTCAATTAAAAATATCTAATTCATCCATTTATGGAACAATGGAAGTGATAAAGATCACTTACCACGAAATTTTTTAAGAAGGAACTATGAAAAATGTTAAATTGAATAATAATTCACAATTACATGATGTATCTATAAGTAACCAAATTAGATTAATTAAAAACCTTATATCTACCCTTAATAGCCTTTATCTAAGGCTTTACCAAGGGAAATGAATAGATCCAGAAGGAAATGAAGAACAACAATGTATGGATATATATCATTAAAAAATTAGAGTTAACACCCAATGATTCCTCAATATCTACCACTGATAGGTAAGAAATATCCAAAATATCTAATTGGATTCTTCTAGGTAGATATCCAATTCCAATCGAAGAAGTATGAGGAAAATAATTGTAACACCCCAAGCTTCCACAGTACGCTTCTCTTTGATTAATATAGTAGCGTGTATGGTACGCAAATTTGAGTTCTAACACACCACAACCAATCAAACTAGCTGTTATGAATGGTAATACCCACTTTTTGAAAATTTATAAATTTTATATTTTAGAATGGAATTCTTTTTTGGATTCAGAATATCGAAATTTTCTCATGGTGATTTTTTGGAATTTTTCTGAAAACTTTCAATTTTTGATGAATAGTGAAAGACACTGAGTTATAGTTTAAAACTGAATTTTTATTTAAATAATTATTTATTTTATATAAATTTATTTTAGGTCAAAATAGATACACAATACCTATATAAGTTAAATGTAATTCATTGTATTCAGTTTATAATAATTTTAGATATATAAAAATTTTATTGAACATTTCACCGTCTTTTACCCACCTCCTTGGAGAATTTTCAAATTCACATAAAACATAATTTTACTACTTCTGTGAGTGGAATTTCAAAAATACAAGAGACATGGTTGATATCATTAAGTAAAATGTTGTTCAATAAGATGAAAATAATTTTTTGGTGAATAGTAACTTTTTAATTTTATTTACCACGGTTAAAAGTAAATAGGGTAATTAAGGGTAAAAACGATATTATTATTACTCTAACACATGTCCCAATTCTATTGGATAAGTATTTTTCGACCACAAAAAACCTTTTGGAATAAAAATATGAACCTCTTTGGTCCACTTGGATTAGATTAGGACATTTATTATTATTTAATTCAACGAAGAGTTAAAAGAGTTTAAATCAATGTTTAATAACTAAAACATTATTAATATAGGGATACACATAAGCTAAATTAGAATATAAATATTTATTATAATGTTAAAAATATTTCCTACATAATGGTATTTTATTTATATTTTTTAGACATTAAATAATTTAATTTAGTTATGACACAATAATGATGCATTAATTACCTAATTAGTGAAATATTAAAATAACTGAAATTATAAATATCCAAATAAATGTAATTTGAGACTTTTTATGAATTCCACTAATATTATAGGTTAATATGAAATATTAGTGTTTTTAAATTAATTTGGTTAGAAGTAATAATGCTATTATAAATTTAGGAAAAACAAAATACCAAATTGTGTCAAAATTGATATAAAGGAGTTTTTTAAAAAAATATTATATTATTAATTGGTATTATATTCCTAAAAATATATGGTTCAGAAAAAAGAAATATATAATGATAGGTGTGTCATTAATGAACCACTTGGGGTTTTCGTAGAAGTATATAATATGTTTATTAACTATATAAAAAAAATACAAAAAGGCATAGTAAATGTCAAACTATTTAATTAAGAGTTAAATCTAAAAGATAAATTTAATAGAGTGACTCAAACCTATCTAAAAAATATTTGTTGAGTAGTTTTCGACCCATCCACACCTTAGCCTTTTAATAATCCATTTTGGAGCCACTAGAAACCGAAAATAATTTTATTATAAAATAATATTTCTAGTTTTTCCTAAGGTGCCCCTCACCCTCTTATAAAAGGGAACTCCCTATTCTCTATAATTCACATCTTCAAATCCATTTTCCTCTGCCATATTCTGCCCAAATACCATCTAAACTATCATCCCTTCATCATAAGGGCCTTCCTTTAGTCTTAAATCCATCCTACGGAGCCCTTTCGATCAAATCAAAAGGAAAAACCCGAAGAAGAGGTAAATATCTCACCACCTCTTTCAAGTTCCTTTCTTCTTCCACTTCCTTATTATTTGTTGTTTCCATTCTAAAATCAAACTTTAGTATCTTCTATATAATGTGATTTTATTATAAATATGGTACAACCAAATTCATTATTGTATCCATTCTTTCAATAACATGTCACTATACGTGCGTACGTACGACTTACGATCTCCACGTCGTGGTGTAATTGTCATTCAGTACATTATTATTTGGATGGGAATAATAATGATGTGTAATGGATGTAAATAATAAATATAACATGATAATTATTCTTTATATATGATATACCATCAAATTATATATTATTTTAATAACAAAATAATGATATAGTCGCTCGTGCGTACGTACAGATTACCGTCTCCACGAACGCGATGAGATTCATTCCCCACCGTATCCATTTAAGAATAATTTTCATTAGATGATTAAAAATATTGTTTGAATACTTGATATAATTATGGATATGATTAATATGCATCCCATCCATAAAAAACATGACTCAAAAAACAAATAATATAAAGGAAAACGATTCCGTTAACACCTGAAAAGATGATAATTCTAAGATATTATTAACAAAGTAATGTTAAAAGAGAATATATGATATCATATTAATGTATATGATTATATTATAATTTAATAACAATTATTTCAGCATTATAAATGAGTTTAACCTAACCTTGACCAAGGAAAAGTATAAGGTAAAGGTTAATTTCACAATCTCTTCATTATCTGAGGTTGTTTATATGTAATTATCTACTGGGACCTCTTTATTATCCATATCCATGTTTCTTAAAAATTTATTTCAAAACATTATTACTATTTTATATACTATGGGTTAAAGTCATTTATACTCTTTTTTTACTTTTTATAAGATTTTTATAAAGGAATCTTTCTGTCATTTTCCAAACAAGGTCCTTTTTAACCTTTTCGACAAAATTAAGGTAAGAATGTCTTTTTTAACTTATACGGAGGGTGTGTCTATTTTCCGCCATTATAAAATTGACAAAGCTTCCATTAAAAAATTATAAGAATATTTTCAAATTAAATGTTTTATTTTATAATTATGTGACTTTTAAATTATTTAAAAAAATTGATATTTCTCTCAAATAGTTTTGATTTCTTCTATGTCAACATCCTTTGATGGATTTTAAGCTTATTTAAAGTTGATTTATTATGATACAAAAATTACTTATAGTATTGAAGGTTTTGTGATATGTTTGACAATGGATGTGTTGTTTTTATACCATTCTTGGTTTATGGATAAAGTATTGACACTTCGTATGCTAGTTTTAATACGAATGCTTATGTTATGTTCAAACCTGTTCATATGAAGAATTCATTGGACATAGTAAGTGATGGGTGAAGACCTCTATAGCTCCTCGATGCATCGATAGGTCTCATGAGACAGACTAGTGTCTTGGAACAGGGCCTTGAAAAAATCTTATTTGTAGTCTCGGCACAAGGCCTTGACTATGTGGTTATGATAGTCTGGCATTATGCATTCCATTATTATGAAGGTGGTTACTGATATTGCATGTGATTATTCAACTAGTAGAATATCCATGTGAATAAGTAAATGAAATTATTTAATTTTACATTTTCCATATTATTCTGCAGTTTAAGTTTAAAATGCTTTTTAGTTATACATTGCCTTCAATGTTTATTCTTATTTATGAATGTTTCCACTATATTTTTATCCTTAATGAGCATCTGAGATCACCCCTTTCAATTTTTTATTTTTCCTAGGACGTGAAGATGTATTTTATGACTGACCTGTAGGGATAGTCAGGGGGATATGAGTGTGGAATATGGTGACTATGTTGTTGTAGTTTTTCACTTTATCATGAAATGTAAGACTTGTAAATGTATCTAGTGTTTCCAAGGCTACTAAACTAATCAGACTTTCGAGACTTGATCTTTTGTGATCATGTCAATGTTATGTAATAATGATCCTAATCTAGGTAACTGGGTCGGGGTGTTAAAGTTAGTATCAGAAGAATTTTAGTACAAACCTTGGAAGCTAGATTTAGATAAACTCTGATTGGAGCACATAGCCCAAAGATAGACCTTGAGGATTCGTATAGAAGATCTTTCTTGAATTTTGGTATTGTAGATATTTTGTGAGTTTTCCAAGAAATACATCCTTGTCTGGATACGAGCAGGTAGAGGCGGCTCTAGAATAGATGTACCTAGGGGTAAAACATGAAAACACCACTTTGATCTAGACTCGAATGGGAACTGGTGCACGACAATAGGCCTTGCTGCACTCTTTGTTATGACACTCTGAGGGGATATGCTTAGGATAATTCTCATTTTCGTTAAAAAAAATTATGAAGGGTTTATGAGTGTATACTTCGACAAAGAAAACACTTTTTATGATTATGGATTATATCAATAAACTGTTCAATTTATGTTAAGTGTTTTACAAGTTTTGAATTATGTATTTTGATTAATAAACTGATCTAGTTTATGCCATTGTTTAGAAATGGTGCCTAGTGGAAGGAATGGAAACCATATCAATGCATGCACTCCATGTAGGGATTGACCTCCTGCTGAAGATAATTATAGTGGAGTTGGTGATACAACTGGTGGTGATCAACTTATCACTATATTGAGACAACACACTCTGGTTATAAATAATAAACTTACCTGTATGGAGCACCCTGATCCACAACGTGAAGGATAAATATCAAATCGCTTCATGAGGTAACAACCCCCAACATTCAATGGGAGTAAATATCCATTAGCAGTTGAGAAATGGATAATTTCCTCAGAGAAAATATTCCATGCCTTGGGGAGTAGTGAAAGGGAAAAAGTTATCATGGAAGTTTACCATCTCACTGGAGATGATGACCATTGGCTGTCATTGAATCAAAACACAAAAGAAGATGATAAATTATCAAATATGAAATGGAGGGAGTTTAAAGATCTTTTCTTAGAAAAATTTTTTCCTCGTGACCATCAAGCAGATATGGAAAGGCAATTACTTAGTCTGAGGCAAATGGAGGATGAGAATGTTGCAATGTATGAGGCTAACAATACAAGGTTAGTGAGGCATGCTGCAGATTATATACGTAACCCAAGAAGTAATATTGATCGTTTCTTTGATGGGATAAAATCTTTTCTCCGTCGAGCATTAGTCTCAGAATGTTTCTTGTCATACGAGATATTGTCTCATGAACTATCAAGATAGAAAAAGAATTCTCTATGTCTTACGACTTTAAAGGAAACCATGAGAAGAAGAGATCTGATGATCACTCTGGAAATGGAAATATTTGGAATTAGGGAAAAGTTGAATATCCATCCTGTAGTAAATGTGCGATTGTACATCCTGGTACTTTCTTGAAGGGAATGAGAGTTTTTACAAGTGTGGTGAAAAAGGCCACCAAGTTTGGGATTGCAAGGGGAAAAAAGCTACCTATGTTCAATGGTACAATTACAGGGAGAGGGGACATTATGAAAATGAATGTCATAAGCGTTAGGGTAACATACCTTAAAAAAATCCAAGGGATCAAGTCTAAGCTTATGCTATCAATACTACTAAGGAAGAAGCCCCAAAAGACGTGGTGGCAGGTAATTTAATTGTTTCCTCATGTTTAGAAAATGATTTATTTGATTCTGGATCATCGCATTGATTTATATCTTCTCAGTTTGCTAAGAAAATTAGATATTTCCAATTTTATTTAACAAGGGAGTTGTCAGTTAAAACTCCTAAGGGAAGTATCATCGCAACAAAGTTTTGTGAAACCATTCCCATTAGAGCATATAAATGTTCATTATCTACTGATCTCATCATCCTACCCATGAGTGAATTTGATATAATCCTCGGTATGTATTAGCTTTTGGACCACTATGCGATGATTTATTGTAAGAATAAAGTGGTTACAATTTTTGATGACGATGATAAAGAACACGTTATCTTTAGAGCATAATCATCACCACCTGATTCTCATCTAGATCCACCCCCAGTAGCTCAACTAAATTCAAATATTAGGGAGTAAGAGATTGAAATAATTATGGGAGAGGAATGGAATGTTAAAATATTGGATGGACCTATTGGGAATGAATATATTGATGTGTTTCCAGAAGATTTTCCTAGACATCCTCTAGAACGAGAAATTGAGTTTTCCATTGACTTAATTCCTAGTTCAAGGCCCATATCAAAGACCCCTTATAGAATGGAAACTGTAGAATTAGTGGAACTAAAGAAAAAACTAGAGTAATTGAGTAATAAAGGATTTATTTTCCCTATTGTTTATCCATTGGAAGCCCATGTCCTTTTTGTTAAGAATAAAGATGGATCTATGAGGTTATGTATCGACTACAGGGAGATCACTGCTATAACAATAAAGAAAAAGCATCACCTACCTCGTATTGATGATTTATTTTACCAACTTCATGGAGCTCAATAATTTTCAATTATAGACCTTTGATTTGGATATCATCAGTTGTGTGTGATGAAGTAAGACATTCTGAAGGCAACATTTCGAACCAGGTACGGGCATTACGAGATTACAGTAATGCCTTTTGGATCGACTAATGCACCCTCTATCTTCATGGATCTAATGAATAGAGTTTTCATGGAATATCTCGATGATTTTGTAGTGGTATTTATTGATGTTATCTTGGTATACTCCAAAAGCTATGAAGATCATGAAAATCATTTGCACATTATCCTGAAGACTCTAAAAAACATGAATTATATGTGAAGTTTAGAAAGTGTGAATTCTGGCTTCAGGAGATTTCTTTTCTTGGACATATTTTCTTTAAGGATGGAATCTCCATTGATCCTTATAAGACGAGAGCAATCCAAGAATGGCCAGCACCGACGAGTATAATTGAGGTATGCAGTTTTATTGGTTTAGCAGGTTATTATGGACGTTTCGTCCAGAATTTTTCCCAGTTGGCTAACCCATTAACAAAGCTCACACGAAAAGGGGTTAAATTTGTTAGGACAAAAGAGTGAGAATAATTTTTTGAAGAATTGAAGATAATATTAGTGAATTCTCCTATTTTTACTCTACCATCAGGGAATAATGGGTTTGTTATTTATAGTGATGCCTCGAAAAAAGGACTTGGTTGTGTCCTTATGCAGAATGATAGGGTTATTTCCTATCCATCACGATAGCTGAAAATTCATGATAAAAACTATCATACTCATGATCTTGAGTTAGCAGATGTAGTCTTTACATTGATGATTTAGAGACACTATCTCTATGGTGAAAAATTTGAGATTTATACTCATCACAAGAGTTTGAAGTATATTTTCTCACAGAAATAACTCAACATGAGGAAAAGGAGATGGCTTGAACTACTCAAGGATTATGATTGTACGATACCATAACACCTGTGGAAGGAAAATAATGTGGTAGATTCCTTGAGTATAAAGGATCATGTAGTTTTTAACCAGATGAGAGTTGAAAGGGATCCTATTTTCATGGATCTTGTAAATATGGATATGGGAATCACCATGGAAGGTGAAATATCAATACTTTGTCAAATGGTTGCAAACCATCTTTACTAGAAAGGATAAAGACTTCTCAGACTAATGATGAAGAGTTTTAAAAGAATATTATACCTATGAATGATGGGAGATTGAGTGAATTTCTGTCTGAAGATGGAATTTTGAAATTTGGGAAGAGAAATTGTGTTCCCGATATACCTGGTCTAAAAAGGTAATTTTTGGAAGAATCTCATAGTTCCTATTTCTCTATACACCCTGGGAGCACCGAATTGTATAGATATTTGAAGGAACATTTTTGATTGGACAACATGAAGAAGGAGATTGCTGATTTTGTGTCAAGATGTATGGTTTTTCAAGAAGTGAAAGCTGGAAGGCAACACCCTGGAGGAGTCATGAAACCTCTTCCCATACCAGAGTGGAAATGGGATAATACTGTAATGGACTTTGTCGTGGGACTACCAAAGACTCCTAAAAGGAACTATTCAATATGGGTCATTGTTTATTGTCTTACCAAGTCAGCACATTTTCATGCTATAAGAGAAGATTTACCACTTGAACGTCTAGAAAGACTGTATATTAATGTCGTATTAAGACTTAATGGAGTACCATTATTGATTGTTTCTGATCATGATCCACGTTTTACATCAAGATTCTGGAAAAGTATTTAGAAACACCTAGATATTGAGCTTCATTTGAGCACTGCCTACCACCCAAAAACTGATGGAAAATTAGAACAAACTATTAAAACCTTAGAATACATGTTGAGATAATGCTCACTTGACTTTAAAGGTATGTGGGATCAATATTTACATTTTGTAGAATTTTCCTATAACAACAGCTTCCATTCAAGTATTCAGATGGAACCATATAAAGCGTTATATGGAAATAGATGTCGCACACCAACTTTTTGGGATGATGTTGGTGAAAGAAAACTTGTTGGCCCAGAACCTGTTGAGGAAATGATGGAAAAGGTAAAGGTAATACAAACCCATATCAAAGCATCTCAAAGTAGGCATAAGAGATATGCTGATAACCAAAGGAAGGATTTGGAATTTCAGGTAGGAGATCATGTTTTATTAAAGGTATCTCCATGGAAGGGTTTTATATGTTTCGGTAAGAAGTGTAAATTGAGTCCCAAGTACATCAGAACTTTAAAAATTCTAGAATTCATTGGTGCTGTAGCTTACCATTTGGATTTTCTTCCAAGTCTCTCCAAAGTTCACGATGTGTTCCACGTATCACTGTTGAAAAAATACATGCCTGACCCAACACATGTAATCACTTACGAGGAATTAGAACTAGAACCCAATATGTCTTATTGAAATGAGCCTGTCAAGATTCTTGATACAAGAGAACAAGTTCTGAGAGACCAGACGACTCATCTGGTAAAAGTTCTATGAAGAAATCATAAGATGGAAGAGGAAATGTTGGATCCTGATGAACTTATGATGAAGAACCACCCGAGTATTTTCTTGCTGTATAAATCTAGAAATTTTGAGGACAAAATTATTTTATGGAGGGGAGAATGTAACAACCCAAGCTTTCACGGTACACTTCTCTTTGATTAATACAAATGCGTGTGTTGTATGCAACTTCGAGTTCTAACACACCAAAACAAGTCAAACTAGCCGTTATAAATAGTAATACCAAATTTTTGAAATTTTATAAATTTTATCTTTCAAAATGGACTTAATTTTTGGATTCAGAATATCGAAATTAGCTTAGGGTGAATTTTTGGTATTTTTTCTTAAAACATTCATATTTTGATAAATAGTGAAAAAAACTGAGTTATAGATTAATACATAATATTTATTTAAATAATTATTTATTTTATTTAAATTTATTTTAGGTAAAAATAGATACATAATACCTATATAATTTCAATGTAATTCATTGGATCCAGTTTATAATAATTTTAGATGTATTAAAATTTTGTTGAATTTTTCACCGTCTTTTACCCACCTCCTAGGGGAATTTGAAAATTCACATAAAACATAATTTTACCGCTTATATGAGTGGAATTTCAAATATACTAGAGACACAGTTGATATCAACAAGTAAATGTGGTTCAATAAGATGAAATTTTTTTTGTTCAATAATAACTTTTTACTTTTATTTACCATGGTTAAAAGTAAATAAGGTAATTAAGGGTAAAAATGATATTATTATTACCCTATAACATGTCCTAATTATATTGGATATGTATAGTTAGACCAAAAACAACCTTTGGAAAAAATATGATCCTCTTTGGTCCACTTGGATTAGATTATGACATTTATTATTATTTAATTCAAATAGAGTTAAAGGAGTTAAAATCAAATATTAATCACTGAAAAATTATTAATATTGGGTTACACATAAGATAAATTCAACTATAAAAATTTATTAGAAATATAAAATGATTTCCAACATAATGGTATTTTATTTATAATTTTTAGACATTAAATAATTTATTTTATTTATGACACAAAGATGATGTAGTAATTACCTAATTATTAAAATATTAAAATAATTGATATTCTAAATATTCAAATAAATGTTATTTGAGGATTTTTATGAACTAAACTAATTTTATAGGTTAATATTACATATTAGGTTTGGTTAAATGAATGTGGTTCGAAGAAATAATGCTGTTATGAATTTAGAAGAAACAAAACACCAAATAGTGTCAAAATTGACATAAAAGAGTTTTTAAAATAAATATTATATTATTAATTGATATTATATTCCAAAAAAACTAAGGTTAGGAAAAAAGACTTATATAATGATATGTGTATCATTAATGAACAACTTGGGGTTCTCTTGAATGTATATAACAATTTTATTAACAATATAATATAAAAATACAAAGAGACTTGGTAAATGTCAAACTATTTAACTAAGAGTTAAATCTAAAAGATAAAGTCAATATAGTGACCCAAACCTGTATAAAACCTATTGGTTGAGTGTTTTCAACCCATAAACACATTTTCCTTTAAATAATATATTTTTGGAGCCATTAGAAACCTAAAATGATTTTATTATAAAATAATATTTCTATCTTTTCTTAAGGTGCCCCTCACCCCTCTTATAAAAGGGAACTCCCCCTTCTCTCTAATTCACACCTTCAAAGCCATTTGGATCGTGAAAACTCTACCCAAATACCCTCTCAACTTTCACTACTTAATACTAGTGGCCTCTCTTTGGTCAGATAGCCATCCTAAGGGGCCCTTTTGATCAAATCAAAAGGATAAACCCGAAGAAGAGGTAAATATCTCACCACCTCCTTCAAGTTCCTTTATTCATCCACTTCCTTTTTCTTTGCTGTATCCATTCTAAAATAATAACTCCAATATCTTATATATACTGTGATTTTATTATAAATATGGTACATCCAAATTCATTATTCTATCCATCCTTTGAATAACATGTCACCATACGTGCGTACATACGACTTTCCGTCTCCATGTCGTGGTGTAATTGTTATTCAATACATTATTATTTGGATGGGTATAATAATGAAGTGTAATGGTGTCAATAATTAATATAAAATGATAATGATTCTTTATATATGATATACAATCCAATTATATATTATTTTAATAAAAAAATAATGATATTTTCGCTCGTGCGTACGTACAGATTACCGTCTCCACGAACGAGATGAGATTCATTCCCCCATCGTATCCATTTAAGACTAATTTTCATTAGATGCTTAAAAATAATGTTTAAAGACTTGATATCATTATTTATATGAATAAGATACATCCCATCCATAACAGATATGTCTCACATAACCATTAGTATAAAGGAAAACGAATCCGTTAACACATGAACAGACGATAATCGTAAGATATTATTGGAAAAGAAATGTTAAAAGATAATATATGATATCATATTAATCTATAATTTTTTTTATAATTTCATAACCATTATTTCACCATTATACAGGAGGTTAACCTACCCTCGACCACGGAAATGTACAAGGTAAGGGTTAATTTCACCATCTCTTTATTATCCGAGGTTGTTTATATGCGACTATCTACTGGGACCTATTTACCATCCACATCCATGTTTCTTAGAAATGTATTTCAAAACATTATTACTATTTTATAGACAATGGGTTAAATTCATTTATACCCGTGTTTGAATTTTTATAAGATTTTTCTAAAGGAATATTTCCATCATTTTCCAAATAAGGTCCTTTTTAACCTTTTCAAAAAAATTATGGTACGAATGTCTTTTTTTAACTTATACGGAGGGTGTGGCTATTTTCCACTGTTATAAAATCATTGAATCTTACCTTACAAGATTATAATAATATTATAAAATTAAATATTTTATTTTAGTATTATGTGACTTTTAAATGATTTCAAAAAAAAGAGATATTTCTCTCAAATAGTTTTGATTTCATCTATGTCAACATCCATTGATGGATTATAATCTTATTTGAAGTTGATTTATTATGATAAAAAACATCCATATATTATTGAAGGTTTTGTGATGTTTTTGACTATGGATGTGTTATTTTTATATCATTCATGGTTTATGGATAATGTATTGACATTTTAGATGCTTGTTTTAATACGAATGTTTATATTATGTTTAAACCTATTCATATGAGGAATGCATTAGAATTAGTAAGTGATGGGTGGAGCCCGCTATATCTCCTCGATGCATCGGTAGGTCTCATGAGACAAACTAGTTTCTTGGCACAAGGCTTTGAGAAAATATTATTTGTAGTCTTGGCACAAGTCCTTGACTATGTGGTTATGATAGTCTGGCATCATGTATTCCATTATTATGAAAGTGGTTATTGATATTGCTTGTGATTGTTCGACTAGTAGTATATCCATGTGAATAAGTAAGTGGAATTATTTCATTTTATGTTTTCCATATTATGATGAAGTTCATGTTTAAAAGGCTTTTGTTTTAGTTATACATTGCCTTAAATGTTTATTCTTATTTATGAAAGTTTCTTCTATATTGTTATCCTTACTGAGAATCTTAGCTCACCCATTTCTATGTTTTATTTTTCCCAGGATGTGAAGAATTATTTTATGATTGACCTTCAGGAGTAGTCAGAGGGGATATGAGTGTGGACTATGGAGACTATGTTTTTGTAGTTTTTCACTTTATCATGTAATGTAAGACTTATCAATGCATCTAGTGTTTCCAAGGCTACTAAACTAATCGGTAATTCGAGACCTGAGCTTTTGTGATGATGCCAATGTTATGTAATAATACACCGACTTTGGGTTCTGGGGTTGGGGCGTTACAATAATAGGTTTTTTTGGTTGAAAAAAATAAAAATTTATATTTGTTAATTCATGTCGCACAATTCAGTTATAGGTTTTTGGTGACTAAGCACCAAAATATGCTCTATATTTTGGGATAATGGATAAGATTCATATTTTTCCAACAAAGTTTGAAAAACTATGATCCAACCATGTAAAATTCCTCTATACCATGTGACACAGTTTGGTGAGAAAGTCTACACATTTTTCCTTAACTGGCCACCCACCATGTACCCTCCTCTAGAACTCAAAAACAGGATTCTCAGTTTCATGGGATGACTTTCATGGTTTACCCAACTATTATCCAACCATGAATATTCCTATAAAAGTATAAAAGCTATAGAATTTCATTCTAAACAACATAATAAAACTCAAATAATTTCATGGTAAAATAAAGAATATTTTTATACCTAATAAAGATATTGGGATGTTAAAATTCTACCTATTATATTAATTTATTCCCCTAAAATGTTAGGTTTTAGATGGTTGATCCAAAAGGAGAAGAGGTTAATGCTCCCTTATAAAAAAAATCCCGCCCTCAAATTTCATGAGAATTCAATATGTGTCCCAAAAATAGATGGACTAAAGTAGATGAATTTCCATTATAGAATTTCTAATAAGAATAAAAAATCTATAATAGTTTCTTAACCATAGACACATCCAGATCTTGAGAAAATATATACCCAATTAGAAACATGAGATGGTTCGGGCCAATAGTTCAGAAGATGAGATATAAGGAATACATCAATGAATAAATGTTAGAAGAAAGAGTAATTCTTATCTAAATTCCACCTTCTAAATCCTCTTTGTGATCTAAAATGGTCCAACATATCTTGAATATATATTACCTTACTCCACAAACCCATGATGAAACAGCTGTGGAAATACATTCATTAAGACCTAATCACCAACTGAAAAATCAATATGATGATGATAATGGTATATATAAGAGTTATGTTGAATCTGATCCAGCACCAATCATAAATTTATAATGATAATTTTCACCAAACATTCTTGGAAAATTCTAGGTCTTATAAGAGAAGTCTTTCCTACCTCTGAAAAACAAAGAGGATATTTATGAGGGTTACCATACGAAAATTCAAAGGATCAATTTTAAAATATGAAGAGTTAATATTAATATAATAAAACTAAAATAGTTCCATATGTCTATCCAATGATCTTATAAAATGAATAACAAAAGAAATGATCTTATTCTTTAGGATCTGAATAACACTCTCTGTCTTTCGAACATTTTGAGTGGGGTAAGTTTTACTCCATTTTACCCAAGATTTCATAACCTAAAAGGCACCCTTATAGAAATGGGATATAAACATAGGATCCATATATGAAACAATATTATATGGTACCATATGAATCATCACTTTCTCTTTTATTTAGAGCTTTCCCAAATCCTCTACTTTTGTAGGGTCCCAAATCAGAATGAGGTGCACCAATTTAGTCAACCAATAAATCACCACCCAAAAACCATTATTATTTTGGGTATTTCATGAAAATATGAATATGAAATAACTGGTGACAAAATACCATTTTTATAATGGAATATGAACATGCTGAAGAAGTCAATAGGGACTTTTGTGCCTATATTTAATCTACTGGAATGTATAAAAATGAGGAATAATGTCAGTTAGGTCATGCTTATTTTCCAGCCATAAGAACAAACATTTATTATCATAATAAATCTAGATAATACTTGGATAAAAAACCTATAATTTACTATGAAAATACCACATCATCATATTCCTAATTAATACTAGGATGAACTACTTAATTTTAAATCAAGGAAGACCTTCTGATGAGAGAGAGACTTGCCGACGATGGTTTCCCCATCATATAAGGATTGTCTAGTTTCCTTGAACTCACTATAAATATTATTATATTAAATAAATAACTCATGTAGATAAGAATAAAAATATGAACTAGAAACAAACATAATTCTATCATCCACCCTCACCTATAGAGGAATCTAAACAATGTGTACTATGAGATTCCATTCCTCCTTAAATTCTAAGATGACATGAAAGGGTGATTTCCTCCTAAGGGAATTCAGAAAAACATTTCCCATCCTAAGGGTTTTGGTAACATAAATGTTAAAAATATAAAGGTAATCAAACCACTTCTTATAGGTAATTCTCAAATATTTATTTAGGATGATATAATCTTGACTTTTAAAGTCATTATATATAGTAAACCTTTCCCCAAAATAAATCTTCACACACTTAAGAGTATTCATAACTGAAATGAGTTTGATATCTTGAGAAATATACTTTTTTTTCACATGTACAAAACATATGATTGTCAAATTCTTGTACATGATCCCCATGCATAACTACACATCCCAGACTGATACCGGAAGAATCAAAATATACCACATAACCCTGACTTACTCTAGTTAAAGTTAATATATGATCTATGGTGAGATATCATTTTAATTTTTCAAAGGATGTCGAAAATATTTCATCCCAAAATAATTCCACCAATTCTTTAAAAAATAATTCATTAGTGATAAAAGCATTGATAAGTCCTTCATAAACCATCCATAATAAATATTCACACCAAAAAAGAATCATATCTCAAATACATTATGTTTCTCTTCTCATGAATGGAAAACATTCACCATCTCAAAATAAAAAAATATTCCACATTCCAAAACCACATGTCCAAATAAATTCACATCATAAATATAGAAGTCACATTTAAATAAATAAGAATAAATATAGTGATTCCACAAGATTCCCCAAGCCAATTCCAAATGTTTCTTATGCTCCTATTCATATTTTGGGAAAATTAGGATATTTTCCACAAAAACCAAAAAAATTGTATAGATACTATTGAAATATTGGGTTCATCAAATATATAAAAACCACATGAAGATTAGAATGAAAAAGTAAATATTAATATATTAAAAATGGCTATACATTCTCTTGAATGTGGAATTTATGATATCCGACTCCTTACCTATGAGATTATGATTTTCAGAATGGAGTTCAATCTTTGAGAACCACTTTATACCCTTTAACTAATAAAATATATCATCAGCATAGTAAAAAATTTATTAATATATCATAATCATATGATTATACTTTTGATAATCAACACAATGATTAAGAGTGACAACACAATTCTAGGAGAAAACATAGAAGTATCCCATGGTGGCTTAGTAGGATAACTAAAACCTTTCATATTTATATCACCCAACTAATCCTTGAGTTCCTTAAATTGTATAGGTTTCATATAATAGGAAGGAACATTTACTAGTTGATTTCTAGGAACCCAATCTATATAAAACTCAACCTCCCTTTATAGTAGAAGACTGAATAAATTCTTAGGGAGTACTTAAAGAAGATCCCTAACCCCAAATGTATGATCATAACTAGAGGACTCCTTAAAAAAACTACAATATATGATATCAAGATTCAAAATTATAGATGTGGAGGTCCTTCTTGGATAACATAAGTTCCCATTCTCCATGAAACATCTTGGATTTCCTATAAAATATAGTAAATGAAAACCTTCAATTATAGTACTTAACAATGGATAGATAGAGAACTAAACATTCTATACCGATGATAATGTAATTGAGAATCAGTTCAAGAACTAGAAAATCCAAAAATCGCTCAATATTTACGACCTAGAGAGAAATTGTGGTGAATCAAAATCTAAGCTCTTATTTCATTCCAATAGGAATCAGTAGCTCCATAACAAACGACATGAGCCTAATTGGTTGTTTCAAAAGATCCTAAAAATGGGTTGATATAAATGAATGAGAGGAACCTATATCAAATAGAGAGGATTATAGAGACGATTAAATAAATATCACACCTCTCACTATCACTGTGACCACATCAAACTCAACTAGAAACTCATCCATAATGTCAAATTTCTTCACTATATTGGTCTATGAATATAGTCATATTGAAAGGGAAAATTTTTATTGCACCATAGATCCGCTTGAAGACGATGAACCGAATTTATAATGATGTGAAGATAGATCATGATTGAACATTTGTAAATAGACTCATTGTTCCAAATAATTATAGGTCTTTTTAGGTGAAGAGAAATAATTCCTAGTGTTCCCTATCTTTCCACATTGGTATCATGTAAAAGAAAAAATGGAAACTACTACCAATGGTATGGAGGAAGCCCGCTAATGAGATCTACCACCACTACCTCTATGATCCTCATTCCACTTATCATTATCATTATGTGATCTTATAAAATTTACATTTAGTATAGGTGGAATTCCAAAAAAAACCATCTTTCATGCTTTACACACATCTTCCTTTTATTCTCTATCCCCAACCACTATAGGAGTGTCAACATTATGCTTGTTCAAAAGATAATGAACATTTTTATAAACAGATTTGGAATCACTAAAAGATAATGTTTTTGTTTGCAGAAATGTTTGGAGAAGATAGTAAAATTTAGTAAAACAATTATCATACTCTGTCACAGAGAAATCACCCTGCTAAATAGAAAGAAACTCCTTAGACTTTTCAATTATCATGAATTTTGGGATGAAATTTGGAAATAGGATGATATTGATGTATTTTAACTTCAATCCCTCATATTTATTCTATTATACCAAAGAATCCCACACCATATTTTTAGGTCCCTTGAGATTATAAGTGGAAAACATCACATTAATATATTAAATAGTCTTTATGTAGTGTAATGTTTATTAAATATCATCTAACAAGAATAATTATTTATGAGGTCCATTCACCCCCTAAATAATGGATGATTTTTTAAAAGGAATTCCCAAACTTGATATTTATGTCATCCAGGTCCCAATTTTTCCTCCCTAGATTGAGTTTCAGTAAGAGGTACATTCTGGCCCTCTATGAAAAATGCCCAATCTATATCCTCTACATGGTTCTACTCAATAGTAGGGTTATGTATAATTGAATAATCCACATATCCCACCTGGGGGATATATAGAATACATCTTGGTAGCATGGTAATATTTCAAATTATTACAATATTCCATCAAAAAAGGAAAATATTTTAATTTGATTAAAGATAAATCAATTAAGGAATCAAGATAAATTCAAAAATAGACATTTTATTATACACATCCCAACATCCCTTATTAACATAATGCCTGTTATAATGATAAGTGAATAGTTACTTTCCCATAACTACCACTTATGTCCCAAAAATCTTATCTCTTATCTACCAGACATCCCAAGACATGGAACATTGATCCCAAACATCTATTGATACTATTTTTTCACAATACGACCAAGATAAACCTTAAATATATGATTAGAACCAGATCACAACAAGACCCTGAGGGTGTACTTGATCCCCATGGGCTAGAGACAAGTACTTGAGTATCAAAAACAACATTTGAGAACTATTTCTCCTAACCAGTAATAACAAGAGATGTGGAATATATATGTAAAGAAAGGAGGTCAAGATAAAATTCCACAATAAGAGTCAAACGATGACAGTTATTCAAAAACGAACAAATAAGTCAAAAGAAAATCCTATGATCCAAAAAAACCAAAGTAAGAATGATAATTGTCACACCTAGATTTCTGAAACAATTTTTATTTTATTTTATTATTTTCATTATTTTTATTTTCTGTTGCAAATCGTGGAAGTAGTGCAGGCTGAGCCCAATTGAAATTTTATATTTTTCGAATAAATGAATATTTTTGGCCTGGCGGCATCTAACGCATGGGTGGGGAAAGGTCGAAGCCGTATGACTTTGACTGGGTCATAGTGCGACCTTTCCCAGTTCCTCGCATGGCTTGGACGATGTTTAGGACAAATAAATGAAGTAAAATTAAATAAATGAGGTTGATGTATGATTAGAGATAAATAAATAAACGAAGTTTAATGTATTATTATAATAAAAATGGAAGTTGTAGTTTTATTTTCTTTATTATAATTCATAAGATTATTATTATTTTTTGTTAATATCATTAATGTGTTAATACTTATTATTATTGTAAGTATAATAATTGATATTATTATTAATATACTAATTATTGTTATTTTAACTAATATTAATGTTATCATAATATTATTATCATATTATTATAAAGCTTACTATTATTATGACTACTATATTTTATCTACTTATTTATTGGGTTCTATTTTTACTTTATTATTTTTTCTTTCTTTGTTTTTTTCCTTTGCCTTTTCCTTTATTTTTTCCCCTTTCCCTCATCCTCTCACCCTCTTATTTCTTTCCCATCACGCATCCTTTTCCCCCCAAACCCTACTTGCATTGCGGCTTCCACTATGCACATCACCTCCTCATCATACCCCAACCCTATGTGCTAAAGGTCACTGCCATCCTTCCCCTTTAAACCCCTTGTGCCCCACCTCTCCTCCTATCCGACAACACACCACCCCAACTCCCTCGCGTTCACCCTCCAACAGTCCTCATCTAGACTTCCCCCCCACCTTCCGGACTCCCACAACACCCCTGCTCCCTGGCCAGACGCTGGACCGGCCTCCCTTCTGCCCTCCCTTCCCATCGTAGCCTTCTCCCCTACCCCTGGCACGACATCTTGGCTACCCCCCATCGTGGCCACTCGACCTCTCGGATCTGCCCCCCTTGCCTTGTCCAAAGAACCCCATCACCCCCTAATATGTCCATCCTCCTCACCTGTGCTATTTTCTGCTCTCCCCTCCCATGTCTGGCTTGTTCCGTTTCCCCGACCCCCAGCGAGGCCCTTGCGCTACGCCCTATCCCCTTCTCGGACCATCACTGACCCCCACTGGTGACCACCACCCTTGGCCAACTCACTTGCCCACCTACCTCTCCTTCCATCTGGAACACCTCTTCCTTATACACTACTTGAACACCCCCCTTATTCCTCGAACAGCCTCCTGAGCCCTTGTAGCAGCCTTCCGATACCTTCGCCACTAGTGCAGACCACCCGGGTAATCCCTTCCTCCTCTTTGCTAGGGTTTTCGTCATGCTCGGCTGGGGTTTTGGTGTTTCCAGCATTTAGGGTGTTAATTAGGTTCTTATTTTTGAATATTGTTTGTTTGATTTCTGGTTTAGGGTTTTTTTGGGTTCGTTTGAGGTGCAGTTGGCATGATACTGTCTTTGCACACCATATCAGTGAAGTTTGCTACACCAAGGTAGGTTGTTCCTTGTCTAATTATTATTTGATAAATTAATTTGAATGTTTAATTTATTTAGCACATCATTTAGTTAATTTACGTAGTGCAAAGTTGGTTTTATTTGATGTTTTATACTTATTGAACTGTTTAGTTTCATGTCTAATTTATGTGTGTTGTTTCTACTTAAAACTCATATTTAGTTAGTTGTTGGTGTTTTTTTAAAAAAATTGTGTTGGTAGCTTTTTTATCTGTGAAAGGGGTGTGAATTATATTATCAATATGGTTTCATGTGCGTCTAGTTATCAAATAAGGTTTTGTGTGGGCATAGTTGGTAATGCCAAGTGATTTTTCATAAATTGTTTTGTAAGTTTTTATTTTCAGCTTATTAAACTGTGTGATTTGTTCAAAGGTGTTTTACATGTAGTGTAAGGATTTCAATCAAATTAATTGTGTGGTGCAGTTTATCCTTTTAAATTTTATTTGAGTGTGTGTGATGTTGGAATGTGTTTGAATTTAAAACTGGTTATTTTAGTGTGTGCAAAGCCATGTAACACTCTTTTACTCCTGCTTTATATTTTTTTAGTGGTGTATTAAATTATGACAATGGTGTAAATGTGTTTGAAAAATGTTTTAGTGTGTGCCTTAATTCAAAATGGAATTTATGTGTGAAATTGGTGGTTTTTTTAATGATAAGCGTCTTTTTAAAATGTGCGAATGGTTTAACTGAGTACTAAACCTATGAAAATTGAGTTTGGAAAACACTTTTGGTGTGTGTATGGTTTTAAAAGAGGTTTTTACTGTGAAAATGGTGATTCCGTGTGTGTAACTACCCTGTTTGTATTTTATGCATAAGCATGACGTATTACATGAACATGAATCTTTATTGAGCACAAAGCAGGAAGAATGGGTAGCTAGGTGGGTGGACTAGACTATTGGGCTAGTGTTCCAGAGGTGACATGACCCGGTTTCACTGGCAGGACTGACGATTTCCAGACTAACTAAACATATGCTTTTCTGAGGGTCGTGGTCTTCTAGCCACGTTTTCTAAGGGTCGTGGGCTTCGAAGCCACATTTTCTAAGGGTCGTGGTTTCTGAACCATGTTTCACCGAGACATGAAGATCAAGGAACCTAATCTAGCTAACACCCACAAGCCCTCTCCCATATTTGGTGCTCATTAGTAACTTTACGCTCATCAGTGTGACACGTTGGTTATTTTAAAAAGTAAGGTTGTGTGTTTGTTTTAATTTATGTTGTTCCATTTGAAACAATTTTCCATAATCTCATTTTCTATATAACTATTTAAGCATTTACTCCTTCCTTTAATTAAAATTTTCAATTTATTTTTCATTTAATGTTTATACGTGGAACCTTTTTTTGGGTGACGTCCTACTGGGATTTTGGCTCACACCCTACATACACCTTTGGATGTGTGTAGTTTATGTTTCTTTTGTATTCCAGGTCAAAGTGTTGAACTTAGTGATGGTTGTTCTAATTACTGATGGTCTTCACATTGAGGTTGGTATTGGAGTTTTAGTTCTCTATATTTGTTGTTGTTCACTTTGGGTTTTAGTTGAATTGTAAACTTTAAACTTGTTTATAGTTTAAAGGCATGTTTGGTTGTATATTTCCAATTTCAGTTTGTTTATATTGTTAGTTGTATTTCTATCTTTTATTTTGGGTAAATCATTCCCATGTAATGTTTTGATACCCGGGCACTTGTTCCAGACCATGGGGATCGGGAACGGCCTTTGGGCCTTATCACGGACCGGGTCGGGAGCCGAGTCGGATGGCGACCCATTATTGTTCATGAAAATAAGGACCACTATCTCGGTTTTTCAATTGGTTAATATCACACTATCTCACCAATAGACATAAAGTCCCAACTAACTAAGAAACCATCCTCCTTATAGAACAACATGCCTAGTGTGTCCACACACACATTTGATGGTATGTTCAGGTTGTGATAATAACAAGCCTAGTAAGTCCCATTGAGTATTCCATTATAACGCTTTGGTAAACAATCAATATATTATAATTTGAAAAGAAACCATGGAATTATAAAGAAATTTAACAACTAATATCAAAACATGGAAATTCACCATTTTCAATAGTTTATAAACCATTCCATATAAAATTCTTTTCCAAGAAGTTTAATATAAACCATTTAATATTTTTATTTAATGAATCATAATTATATATAAAAACTATACAAAATGGAATGTTTTCCTAGGATATCATAGTTCATTTCTATCTAGGATTATCATATATTAATCAATCAAGACAAGTGTATACTAAACCATTACATGGTATGATGGATAAAAGAGAAGTGGAAAACCCTGATGCGTAATTCCAACCTAAAATTTAATATAAACCCATCCCCAAAATGATATCCAAAGGAGCATGGGAATACCCTGATGTGTGGTTCTGTACAAATCATATAATAAATTCCATTCCTAGACCCATCCTATGTACCGTGGGTTCCCATGTACGGAATATTTTAGAACCTTTCCAAAGGAATTATGACATTTCAGAAATCAATCTAAAAGCCCATTTTTCACTAAAAAATTGATTTGAAATCCTATTTTCATAAAATCTTTCATAATGTTTTGAAATTAATAATCCTATATCCAAAAAAATGGTGAAAATTTTTTATATCAAAATCAATCATATATTATTTTAAATAAATTAGAGATCATGATATTAATAGTTTAAAAGTTATGTTTTGAAATAAATGAGAACCTATAGTTCATAAAACAAATACTTTAGATGAAACCACCATCCTCAAACACTTTGATTTCTAACAAATTAAGGGGATCCACAAACAAAAGGAGAACCATGACCTCTTAGAAACGATATAGAACCCCAAACCATGAATCCCAATTTAAAAATATATAATTAAACCATTTTTACAACAATGGAAAGAAGGGATATAAATTACCATAATCATTCTTGATTAATTCATAATAGAAAAATAATGATATTGACAATTATTCAAAATTCCATGATAGATCTATTAGAATTTAAATTAGATCAAGTCAAAAATAATAGAATGTTTCTAAATAGACCCAATATAATTTTACTTTATGTATAAAGGATTAGATATAGAAAACTATTGATGAAAAATTATTAACAAAGGAATAACTATGAAAAACCAGATTTAACACCCAAAGAACCATCGACATCCACCCTCAGGAGGTAAATAATCTCTAAAATCTATATCCAGAGACCCCCATGTCGATATCTTATCCCATAAAAAATAAGAATGATGTGAATTAGAGGATATTAAGGTCTAAAAAATTAAAATTATAATCCATTAATTCATGTTAAATGGTTTGGTTTCATAGTTTTTAGATCCATGTTTCAACAATGTTTCCCTTTTTGGGCTATTAGAGAAGTCACACAGTTTGATGACATAGTTTTAACGAATATACACCAACTATGAAACATTCCTTGGTACCATGTTTTATGATTTGAGTAGAATGTTCAAAAGGTTTCTATTAACCATACACCAATCATGAACTGTCCTATAGATCTCCAAATCATGTTTCATAGTCCCCTGGGATGACCCACAGGGTTTTCCCTAACCATTCAACAATCATTCCTGAGACCAATTTTTGTTAAAAAACTCTAAAATTTCAACTATAGAAACCATAGAAAAACTAAAATGAATACATTTTTAAAAAATAGGATCTCCAAACCTAAAAGTGATTTTGGTATATGAAAATTTCATTATGTGTGATCAACATATCATAAAATGTATAACCTGTTATCATCTGTGTGTAAGGGTAAATGTTTTCCTCAATGAATACTTGATTTCATTACATAATTATAGGCTATCCTATATATTCTTGATTTATTATTATATCATCATTAGATTCAGATACTATTTACCATAAATAAATTACTGGTTTTATATAGATTATATTTTTAATTTGAGTAGAGAAATAATATGAGTTTATGAAACTAGACTGTTAAAATTTGTGTTAAAATCAAAGACCAGGGAAAATAAATTCTATTGATGATGATGGTAATGTTTTTCTAGATTAAGATGCTAAAAAGGTAAAATGGTGGGGTTAATAGACAATTTAAAATTTTATACCTTATTAAATTAGATCATAAAATAGAAATATTAAAATGCATGGGTAATGGGAAAAAATAATCAACGAACAACATAATTTTTATAGTAGTTCATGTTAAAGTGATATTATATCCACTATTCACTTCTACCTAATCATTTTGATAAATGGATCCACTAAAATATCAGTTTTTTCAAGAGTTAAAAACCAATAAAAAACCAATTTTTAGTAAACCAAGGGACAACCAATAATCCAACATTTTTTCACCAGGAGGCACAACCAAAAAATCTTGGATTTTAAAGGTAGAGGCACAACCAAGAAAATGTAACTTTTATAAAAGATGCATAAACAATAATGGAAATTAAATTTTATAGGAAAAAAATCACAATTAGGAACAATATAAAATAATAAATAATAACAACTCAATATCCAAAAAATCGAAATAGATAAACTCTTTCTAATTGATGATACCAATTTAATCTTATGGGGAAATGCTTTGTATCAAGATGTTGAATTATTAACGATCATAGTAAGATGATATTAATGGGGGTAAATAATCAATTTTATATGTCCCAATACTAATTTTTTTATTTATTCCAACATCTGTCATTAATGTAGTTTATTCTATCATTTTTTATAGAAAAATACCCAATATTTAGTTCCATGATGTTTCTTAATTCATGAAAAATTTAATGATTAGTCATGATTTCAAAATTATATATGTTTATCGGTACCTTAAAAAAATTAATAATTTAACAACATGAGTTTTATATTAGTCTAAAATAAAGAAAAATAGTAATGAAATATATATTTATAAAAAATAAAACAACCTATATTTATTCAATAAATACTTTACTAAAATAAGAAACTGTATATTAAAGTATCAAAAAAGGGAAAACTAATTTTAATTAATAGAAAAATAAAAAAATGATTTATAACGAAATTTTAATACTTTATAAAAATCATATTATAATTTTATATGATTTCCTTAAAACATCATAAGTAAAAAAAGTTCTTAAGGTTTATTTTTATAATGTTCATTTATTTTTTTGAGGTTCAAATAATTATTCATTGGGCTGATTTCAATCTTCAAATGGTTTAGTTCAATCTTCATCAGTTACATTTGGATTATTCATAATGTTAATTTTCTTTCATAATAAGGTTCATTAGAATATTTAAATGGTTTATTAATTTGTAAAAAACTAAAATAAAACATTTGTTAGGATAAAACAATATGTTCAAGAGAATAATTTTGAAATATATCATAAAAGACAATATATAGATCATAAGAGTATAAAGTTAATCATAAGACTCATTTTATATCCTCCACATGAAGAATTTTATTTATTTTATAACATGAAAACATGTTAGAGTCATTTTAAAATACTTATAAGGATTCTTTTATAAAATTCATTCCACACATTGAAATATTTCGAAAAAAACATTTCATTTGATTTATTCTTGTAAGTATGAAGAACCATAAAATTCATTTTTTATGATCCATTTAACAATTAGAAAATTTTTGAAAACTCAATACATGATATTTTATGAACAATTAATATAGGAACCAGAATAAAATAATAAAAATAATAAACATAAAAACCAATTTAGAATCAAAGTCATTCATAAAAATAAAATCAAACAACAAGATCAAAACAATATAAAAATATTGCATTTTATTTCAATCATATAGGTATTGTTATTTTTTAACTTTGATGTCGAGTTTTTGGAAATATCAAAATTAAGATAATTAGAGAGTGAAGTGAGTCAAATCCTAGAAAAAAATATTATCAAGTAAACTATTCCCAAAATCTAAAACCCTATCAATCACCTCTTTTTGGTAATTATAAATCTAATAATCCTCCTCTATTTGGTAAAAAAATTAAATAAAAAAATTAATGATTACTAATTTTTAAAATCTTAGCCTTTTTAAAATAACTCATATATTAAATTAAGAATAATAAACTTCTATTTTTTATAAAAGAGTCCTCACCATTACGGATGAATGAAACAATAAACAAAAAACCATGAAAAAAGTAAAAATATTTTGGAGTAATTAAGAATAAATGTTCACTTGTTATAAATTAATAAAACATTATGAAAATTATAAAATAATAACTAAAAAAATTAAACCCCCAAAATTAATGGATACATGAAAATTAATAAAATATTAAAATATAAATTTAAAAAAATATCAATGAGTTAAAATAGGGAAAAAATTCTTAATATTTCAACATGAATTAAATAACATGAATAAATTTATAATATATTATATATAATAGTATAAAATTTCAAAAAAGAGCAAAAAATTATGTTAAATAATAGAAAACAGTTATATAAAAAAGATTAATTCTTCAAATCATAGGAACCAATCATTATAAGTTCAAATTTAATTTTTTTCAAACATCACAGTATCTAATGGTTTAGTAAATATATCAATAAACAATCAATATATATAAATATATTCAAAATTAACATCTCATTTTGTAAATTATATTAAATAAAATTATATACCACTTCAATATTCTTTGACCTACAATGTTGTAAGTTGTTTTTCGAAATATAAATAAAATATGAAGTAACAAAAAACAAATTTTTTTTTTCAAAATAAATTTAAAAAATGATATAATTTTGTTAATATATAATGATAATGAAAAAAATATAACATGAACAATGAAATATTACATAGTTGTAAAAAAAGAAATTTTAAACAACTTTTTATAAGAAAAATAAATCAAACACCTTCTTAAAAGTGAGAACATACTAGAAGTAACTTTTTAAAAAATTATACATTATCCAAAATTAGAATTAGAATATCTAATAAAATCAAAATATGTTTTCATCCCCCCAGAATCTAAAAATACATAGTTGATACTTACTCTATTACATTTGTATATGATACAAGAGATCATATCCCAAATGATTTAGTACTTTAGAAAAAATGAAATACAAGATAAATAATTGATTTCCTTATTATTTTAGAAACATAAATCATGCCTTGTAAGTTCAAAAAAATTATTATTACTTTCATTATATCTTTTAAATAATTCAAATACCTCTTTATAGTAAACTAGGGAAAGGAATACATAATAAAATGTGATATGATATGCTTAGTAAAGGAATCTATTAAATAAAATACATCATAAATAAAAATTCCATAAAAATATGTCAGAGTAAATAATTAATAATTATTACATATAATAAATAAACATGATCATAAAATTATATCAACGGATAAAAACATAGTAATCACATGGAAAATAATAACAGATTTAATAATGATGGAATTCATAATTCAAGTCATCTTATTCTTGCTATCAATGACTCCAAACTAAGTCATGTTACATATCTTCACGGCCTCTCATCCAAGACATCTTATATATCATCATGTCCTCTCGACTAAGGAATTTTTTATACCATTAAGGCATATTAACCATGAAATTATACATAAATAATAAATGTATAAAGAAAAAACCCAAGATAGATGGATTTAAGAGTCCTAAAAATGAATCATGTGGCTATAATGTGCCCTTCCCTTAAAAAACACATGTCTAATTCGATTATAAATTATTATAGTATTCAAATTATACATAATAAATATTAAATAACAATCAATAAATATCCATGTGGAATCAAGTAATACATAATGTAAAAATTTAACTTGTAAATAAAATATCAAGTTCAAAAGTAATTAAAAGAAAAAATATGTATGGTATCATCATATCGTCTCCCCAGTGAAGAATATGATATTTTAATGGAAATTGAAATATATGGAAATATTATTTATAAATATATTATAATTTTTCCTTCAATAATAATAATAATAATACTTTTCTTTTTAATAAATTATGAAAATAAAAAATCCAAGAGTAATGGGAAAAATAACTTCTTTAAAATATTAAATATTGTAATGAAATATTGATTACAATTGATGTCTATAAGGGTTGGAAAATGCGGTAATGTAATAATAGTAAAAAAATATTCTTTTTTACTTTTGTAAATAAGGTAGACAATAGATTGTAAAAAATGTTCAAATGATTATTTTTAAATACTTTATAATAAATTTCAAAATTTGTTTAAAATATATTTAAAAAAATATAAAGTATAAATATTAATATTCTTGATATATTTAAAAGAACCTAGTTATGGAGGGAAAAGAGGTTAAAATAATGAAACCATCATCTTAAAGAAAAAAACCATTACAATTATTAAAATCAAAATCACCATGAATGAAAGAACATGAAATGGAATTTAAAATAAGATGAGTATATGGGGATTAATGATATAAAATTTTATTCTAATTTTTTATACACCAAATATTTGAATATTTATCATAATTTTAAAAATACCCCATATAAGGAAATTTAAGATTGAAAATCCATGAATTGGAATCCCTATTAGTCGGATGAATTAAATCATTTTGAACAATAAATACATACTTTTTATAAATTTTTATAAAACCCATTTTTATATAAATATGGTTTGATATCATTTATTGATAAATATATATTTACCTATTTCCTCATAATAGTTTGTTAAAATTAATTGTTTAACTGTACTATTTGTCATGTATGTTTTGTCTTGACGATTTGTGTCCCTGCATCTTAGTTTTAGTTACACAACATTTAAAATGTCCCAAATTTAATATATATATATATATATATATATATATTAAATATTCCTTAATAAACATCCATGTAAGGTAGCTATGAAAAAATAAAATAAATCATTAATGGATGGGGAAGTCCGCATGTATGCATGAGTGACACTTTCATTTTTCCTCAGATGGAAATAAAGCATAATAGAAGATAGTTTAACATTAAAAAATTATATTAATTTTAAAATATCATACCTATTCATTAGATAAATCATTATCACCATCCATGTAATACAAATTAGTGATACGTACATATTATTGAGTGATGATTCCATTTTTGAACCGATGAGAAGGTAAGAAGTTAGATAATGTCCTATTTTTTAAGAATCATGATTATTTCATAAATAAAATATATATTACAGAAATATTTATTTATAAATATTCATGTGAGGTGGTGATGAAAAGAATACATTGCTTCATGGAGGCGGTAGTCCATGTATATCCATGAGCAGAATTCGTTTTTTCGATAGAATGAAATGGAGGTGGAAGATAGTTTTTACATCACAATAATAATATTTGAGTAAAGTAAATATAGTTATATAATTAAATTAGGATTTTTATAATATATTTCAATGATATATAATAAGAAATAAAATTTTAATAATTTGGTTAAGATGCACCCCACCACTTTGGGAATCCTCATTTGGATCTCTCAATATGCCTTATTTGGTAAGTATTTTGTGGAGACTGTAAGATCTAAGAAATGATGCAGAGTGTTGGGAAGGTATTCGAGTTGCTTATAGTGTAACTAAAGTGAATTTAAAGTTATTTTCCAACGTAATGGAAGGAGGAAGTTTACACATGAGTGGAGGGGTGTTTTAGAATTAAAATATTTATTATTTTATTTATTTTCCATTATAATTTTGAGGAGTTATGATTCCAATGAATTTTTAGGTTTATCATTTAAAAATGATATTTATTTGAAAGTATAATTATTTTAATGATTAGTGGAATCACGAACCCCCTCATTAAATGTAAAGAATCAAAAAAATATTTTATTTTAATAAAATATAACTTAGGCACCAAAGTTTAAAATATTGCTTTTTAAATTTAAAATAAAATTTTTAAATTCACTATATTACCCCTTAAATTTAAAAATATTATATAAAAAGGTTTTATATATTTTGAAATCATTTTTAAATCATAATTATATCGTAAAAGTTGTGCTATATTTAAAAAAATTATTTTCAGTCTTCCACAAAAATTAATTTCTTTTAGAAAATCCCAAAAACTAAGATCATGATAAATTTGAAAATGTTAATTCAAAAATGATGATTATATTGTGAAATAAAATTTACAATGGTTGAATATATTATATCAAATATCCACATACAAGATAAAAGAGAAATCCATTTTTAGAAAATATTACTTTCAATGCAAGAAATGAATTTATTCCCATTCTATTTTTTGTATCAAAAATTAGATAATTATTAATTTCTTCGATTGAATATAATATTGAAAACTTTCATTATAATAATATAAAATTAATGAATAATTTAATATTTTAAGATAAAAATACTTAAACACTTACAAATATTTTTAAGAAAAAATATCACTTTTTACTATAAGATGATTTTTTCTTCATTTATAAAACATTAACAATGAAAGTATGGATAAATATTTACTATATTATATGTATAAAAATAATAATTTCTCAATGTGTTTAATACTCTAAATAAGGGAATATTATCTTTTAAATAAAACATATAACTAAAAGGTCCAGTAACCGGAAAAAGCTAGTAATAAAATTTATTAAAAAAATGTAAGACTATAGTTCATGAATTTCAATGGAGTTTAAAATGATGGAGTGGATCCAAAACCACATATATACATTAATTAATGATTAAGAGTAGTCATGAATCTGAAAATAACACATCAAGATCAACTCCTTGATCACTATTTTGGATAAAGCATCCGCAACATGGTTGGCCTCCCTATATGCATGTGATACCATTAAGTTGATGCGACTAGTGGAATAAACAAATTTAATCCAATATGATTTTAAATAATATGCTTTGAAAATTAAATATTCTAGAGTTTTAAATGAATAATTCATTTTCTTATATTTGTGGATCTTTTCCGGTTTAGAGTTTTAAATAATTAGGCCATAACTCGTATATAACAAGACCATATAATACTAAGTGGACACTTTTGATCCGTATACACTTTTCCCACAATATAAAAAATATAAACTAAAACATGATTTATTTTCCTGAAAAATATTTATTAACTTAAACATGACCTCTTACATTCCATTATCTATCCTTAAACACCCTAATTTTTTTAAAAAAATATGGGATGATCATGAAAATATTTTGTAGGAAAATAAATTGAAAGGAAACTGTAAGTCTAGTTAAAAACATGAAATCCAATGATATTTTTACCATTATCTCAATGTTATTTGAGTGAATGAAATAAACTATTTACACATGAAAATCACACACACTTGTTTCTAAAAGTATATCATTAAAAAATTGTATGAAAATCAGAATCCTTATTTGGAAACATAGAGAATCATATTCATAACTCATTTTAAACCCAGGTCATAAATAATTGGATATTAGTTAAATAAATAAGAGGAAACCTCTATTAACTCTATCTATGTCACCTTTTATTAATAGTAACATTAACCAATTAATTAGAGTGCTATCTCGGTGTACCTATTGTATTAGCTACATCGGGCTCAACTGATGTTATCTGGGTGCACCCATCATATAATCTATATCAGGCTTAATATTCAACTATAATAAAGATAAACCCATTTTATAAGCTATATCAGTTTCAACCATTTATCATATATTGTGATAATTTACAATTTGAAGAAAAAAATCATTCATGGTTTAACCTTTTCACCATAAAACATTGGAAAAGAACTTTTAAACTCATATGGAAATCACTTTCAAATATCAAAATACAGTTTTCTTCTAAAAAACAATTTTAAATACCAAAATACTTAGAAAGAAGAATTTTATTTTATAAAACATTAAATATTATATAGGAAATGATACCTTAAAAAATGTTTATAGTGGTGGGAAAACATGTTGTCACTGTATAAGATTAAAAATAATAATCCTTTTTTGTAAAAAAAAGAAAAATATTTATTTCAAAGACTATATTTTAAAAAAATTTAATTAATGGAAAAAATTTTCATTATTAAACTCTCATTTAATAAAATTAAATTTAATAAAAATTTAAAATCATTTACATGGAATAGATAGAGAATTCAACGGGAGACATTAAAAGATGATTTATTTAAAGAAAAGACCCATTCCTCCTTGGAAATATTTTAATCATAATTCCAATGAAATAAGAAGATAAAAAAATATAAATATCCTTTTAATAGATAAAATATGACATAAAAAGTCAAATATGAATGTATATATTCCTCATAATAGAAAGTAAGTGCATTACATCAAAATGTGCCTCAATTAAAGGAAATCAAGATGATGTCCCTTACCTTGAGTTAGAATTATCACATACGTTTCTTATCATCTTAAATAATAAACATATATTAATTATATACCTACTTTAGAACATTTTCAGGTTTATTATTCATTTTTATTTAATTTATTATAATTTTACATATGATTACTCATCCAATTATGTTTATCTTAGATGTTTTGATGATATTAAACTTATTTATCTAAAATTACTTCAGTAGGTTAACTATGGTTAAATATTTTTTTATTTAAACATTTCTTGGATAATAATCAAGACATAATTATAAATTTTATACATAAAAAATAACTTTGAAACCATTCATGAATTATGGATATGAAAATAAACTACAATAAAATCATGGAGAAGGTCGACCATATATTCACATGAGTAATGTTTCCATTTATCAATGATCATTTTCATATGAAGGTATGTATTACTTTTTCTTCTAATAAAGATAATCATAAAACAACAACCATATTATTTCATTAAATATTATTAGAGGTATAGTCACATATGTTCCTTTAAATTATTTTATTTTATTAATTTTCATGGCATCGAGTAGTTCGAGTTGAATTCTGGTTTGAATATTTTGTTTTTATTGAAAAACACATGTTTTGGACTTGGCAGAATCAGGGGAACGGGCAGAGAATGGTCTGGGAATCCTCATTGTTTCTCCTAGGTTACCTTGCGGCCTACCCGATGTTCAAAATAAATGAAAAACAAAAACGAAAATGAGAATAAATTAAAAATAAATCGATTTTAAAATAATAATAATAATAATATTATTATTATTATGAATAAAAATAATAGCAATATGAAGTTTATTATTATAATGTTTATTATTATCTAGTTTATCACATTTATTACAATGTTTATTATGTTTACATAGTTTATTATTATCATATTATTATTTTTATTATCATCATATTTTTATTATTATTATAATAACCATCCTATTATTATTACTATTATTATTATTATTGATGTTAATTTAGTTATTTTATTTATTATTATTATTTTTCCTTGTCAGGGTTTGGCCCGTCCTGCACTATGCCTCATCTCCCCCTTCTTTATACTAATCATGCTTACCCCATTGAACACACTGATCATCCCCCATCTTCCCCCATCATACACTTCTTCTGGTTAACTCCCTGGCCAACCTCCATTATGAAGATCGTAGTTCAGTGTGCCTTCCCCTAATGGTTGTATCCATTTTGGCACACTCATGCTCATCAGCCCTATCCATCATTCCCTCCCTCACTGGATGGTCCTCCTCTAATGACCATTACTCTAGTTTCCTCTCTCGTCTAGCGACTGTGACCCTTGGTGTTCCCCACTCTCATTCGGCACGTGACTCCCCTCCAGGTAACCCCCTCTTCCTTATTTTTTATAGGGTTGTAGGTTTCTAGCGGGTAGGTTGTTAGATTTTGGGATGAATATTACTGATTATGGGTTGATCTTGTTGTTTTTGGTTTAATATTACCTTATTAGGTTTGGTTCGAGGTTAAGATGGGGACCCACACCACTTCCGAACAATTTATCCACCTAAGGTAGGTGGTTATATGTCCTAGTATTTTTAAATCATCTAATTAATTTATATAATCAATTTTTAAATTTTCTATGGTGATTTTTTTTGATGAAAAATGCATTTTATAAATGTTTTGACATGTGTGTGTGATAAAATTGGGTTTTCTTTTTGAAATAGTCATGTATTTCATATGGGACTTGTTGTGGTAATTCTTATAAGATTTCAATTAATTGTTTCAGGTGTGTGAAGTATGTTTTGATAATTATTTAACATGTATGTGAGTAATAAATGAATTTTTCTTCAAGATAGATCATTATGTATTGCTTATAAAGTTTTGAAATGTGTCTTGAAAAGAATTTTATGCCTTCTTTGGATAGTGTAGAATGTGGTTTTAAGGTCACTTGGTGTGCGTTTCTGTTCCCAATGAGTTTTATTGGAAAATGGGGAAATATTGGCATTGGTTTATCAATAGAGTGCTTTTTTAAAGAATTTAAATGGTTTATATTATTAAAAAGGTGATTTTGTAAGTAATTTATAAATTATGGAACATGTTTATTAAATTGTACAAGTGATTAAGATTGTGTTTTGAAGTATTTTTGGTGTTCATTTTATTTTAAAAGAGGTTTTGATCGTGACAAGTGATTATTTATGTTGTGTTTTACATTGTTTGGATCTAGAAGTGTGACCAAGATTAGTTGTGTGATATGTGGAACACATTTGATAACAAGGGAACCACATGTAACTATGTGGAAATACTAGGACAAACATGATAGTGTTATGAGGTGGGTGAGGCCCGGTTTTACATAGGATTATTTATTATGGAAACACTAATTAAACACATGGACTATGATTGGAGATGAATAGGGTTATAGGGATGTCTCATACTAGTGGCTCATGCATAAGGACGTAGGTGATTGTGGTTTTATACCACATTTCACCAAGATACTAGGTCCCTATAAACCCAATTGAGCTAGTTGACCCTAAGGATATACCCATGGTGATCTACTTTTTCTGTGATGTGGTGTCATCCATCAATATACGGTGGACCACTGGTGTGTGTGTGTGTGAAATTATTTTATTTTATTTTTCATTAAAGCTATCTTTGGTGGAATATTTTTCAATCAAATTGTTAGTTTTTAAACTTCTTATAAAAATAATGTTTCATGGAAATTTTTTGAAGGTTTGTACTTAAATGGGCATTCTAAATTTTTTTTATAATGTTATGGAATGGAATCTTTATTTCTGGGTGCCATCTTACAAGGCATTGTCTCACGCCCTACATACACCATTTGATGTATGTAGAACATATTCTATATTTTCTATATGTAAAATCATGACATTTAGTGTTGGAATATTGAGTTCCTAGTGTCCTTCGGTGTGGATCATGGTGGTGGTGTCTTGAGGATGTGGTTCATATTGTTGCATGAAGGTTTGGTAGAGAGTGTGTTTCTATTCTGTCGTAGTTCTTTTGGGGTGTTGTTTTAGTTCCCCTCTGTGTTATTTTACTTTATGGTAATTTTTTAGTTTTAAATTTAAAATATGGTAATTTTTAGGTGTGCATTTGGTTAAAATTTCAGATGTTATTTTTTAGTTTTTGTTGATGATTTCAATATTTTTAATTCAGGTAAACCATCCCCTATGGTTTTTATTGGTACCTGAGCACTTCTATCGGCTCGTGGGGACCGGGAAAAACCTTTGAGACTTTCCACAAACCAATTTGGGTACCAGATTGTATGGCGACCTTTCTTGGTTCATGAAAGGTATCATCCATGTTATGTGGTGATAAAAAATTATCATATATCTCAGTGGAGGGTATAGTCCACACATATGCATGAATGATGTTATAATTTATCAATGTATGGAAAGGTAAAAAATTTGTATATACTATAATTATAGAATGATAAATATGTCATAATTCTCAAAATTTTATCATATATATATATCACATATATTCATTAAAAATACACTTACTACCTTACATGAAAGGAGCTGGTGAAAAACAAATCACATCTTTTCACAAGTCATTAATCCACCACACACAAGAGAAAAGCTATCACATACTCCACATAAAGGAATATAAGAAGTTATTTGTGATATAATAATATATATGTATATTTAAGTGAAAAATATAATATATATTCCTTTAATTCATCATTCTAAAAACCCATGTTAGGTGATGATGAAAAATGAATCTCATTGGTTTGTGAGGTGGTAGTCTGTTGTATACATGAATGATGATTTCATTTCACATTTTATGGAAGAGGAGATATATTTTATTATTACATTAGAATAATAAAATATCTGCATATGGGGGTTACTTTTTTTATTATATTATAAAGACTAAAAGATATTTTATGTAGTTGGAAGAAGAAATAAAATAACAATGACCGGTATAGAGTGATACATCTTTTTCTCAAAACCACTTTAGGTTGGAACTAAAGGCCTCAATCTGATGGATTTATGAAAAAAATAGATCTAGGTCATGGGGAGGGAATTATGGTATGTATTTTTGTATTTATCTTCTAAAAAAGGTGTTTGAAGTTGCAATGAAGAGTGTAGAGGGGTTTTCCTTTTATAAGAGAGGTGAGTGGAACACTTTTAATTTTTGAAAATTACATTGAATTCCCATGTTTTTAACATAAAAAAGGATAAAAAAGGACCATTTTCGTGCCTTATAGAATTTAAGCTCCAAATATGGATAGAAAATTGATTTTATAAAAGTTTTTTGTTATACAACCCATATCCTTTTAGTTTACCCTTATCAAAACTATTTTTACCTTAACTGTAGTAAAATATGTTTACTACATTCACTATTCATTATCACAAAAAATAATGTTGAAATTATTATAAAATATAAAACTTTATAATTTAAAATAAGAAATACATTATTAAAAATTAAATTATCATAATTGAGGGAATTTTATTTAAAATAAACCCACAGGCATGAAAAAAGCGTTGTTTTTAAGGAAGTGTATTTTTTAAGAATAAGATGATTTTTTATTAATAATATGAATAGTCCACATAATTATTTAAATTTCAATTAAAATTTATTAATATATAATCTATATATAATTAATTTAAATATTCCTCATTAGGGTTGTTTTTATTAATTAAAATAGTGAAACATTATGTATATTAAAACTATTTTCATAAAAAAACCTTTTTTTAATCCAAAAATTAAACACATAAAAAAAATAAAGATAAAGATGCTTCAAATTTAAATTATTATATTAAATATAAATAAATAATACCTATTTTAATTCAAATCATATTCAAAACATAATTTATTGAAAATAAATGACATTTTAACAAAAAAAGTTATTTTTCAATATTCATTGTAAATTAAATATTTTCTGAAAAATTATAAAATTTCACCCTATGTTTATATTTATATTATTATTTCAAAAATTAAATTAATTCTAAAAAATTTACATTATAAAAATTCTAAATTATTGTTTAAAATAAAAAACATTTATGAAAAGAGTTTACTTAAAACAATTTCTTTTTTGTTTAGATTTTACAGAATAGTTTGATAATAAAAAAAATACATATTTCATATTAATAAACATTAAAATTATTTATTCTATAATGAAATTTATTCTTATATTATTCCCCATTTTATAAATCTCATTCTGTCAATTTTATTCACTTATTGTGCAAGTGTGGATATCATTCCCTCATAGAATTTTCAGATTCCCATGTTGATTCTTCAACTATATGGGTTTTCCAAAATACCTTTTCCTAGTTACATTACATATTATGAAATAAATTCTCTCTAAGGTCATGAATCTGAATATTATGATCCTTATATAGAATATTCTCACCCAACTAAACTACTTCAAGGCTGAAAACATGATATTAATCTAACACATGATTATATAACATTGACACATGAAATACATTGTGTAACAAAGAAAAAATTATAGGTAAATACAATCAATAGTAAATTAATACAAATTTCTCTAAGATATCATATGTCCCATTTAACCATGGAAATAACTTTTATTTTTTACCAAAACACATCAGACTTTTCCATAGTGAAACTTTGAGAAATTCACGATCACTTACCTAAAAAGAAAAATCCGTCATATAGTTATCCACATAACTTTTCTGATTACTCTTAGTCATCCTCATAAATTTCTAAATCATCTACACATTATCAACCACATCCCCTACCAACTATGGTGTCATCAACTTCCTTTCTCTTACTTAATCCCAAGAAGATGGTTCCAGACACTGCTTTCCATATAATGACTCAAATGGTTCTATCTTTACACTAGAATAAAAACTAATATTATAAGAAAAATTAAACCAGGAAAACTAATAAATAAAAAATTTATTTTTAACATGGTCAAAAATAATTCCATCTATATAAATAATGATCCCAAGTAAAGACATTTTTTACAGCAAAAATTCCTACTTAATAAATTTTCCTTATACTTATCTTCTATTAATATATCAAAAAAACCATATGTGTCTTTAATGTTCCCCCTAAAATTTAGAATAAACTAAAATATCATCAATAAAGAAACCAAAAAACTTATCTACAAAATCCTGGAAAACTCTACTCATAGTGTCTATAAATAAGTTAGGTATATTAGATATCCGATAGGGAAAAACTAAAAACTAAAAATGACTATATCTAGTCTGAAATTCAATATTCAAAATGGTCATGAACCCATTTCTTCAAGATTAATAAAGGGATTGAAACGGTTTATGAACTTACTAATTCAATATGGAAAGGAGACAATGACCCCCATGTCCCGCCTCTAGTAGGCCCTATGGTAGAGACCAACACCAAGGGTATACAAATCTCAAAAAATGGGTGGTATATCCCTTTTTATAGTAACCAAGATCGATTGATAAGATGTATCAACCTCAAAAAAATCCAAGACACACATATATATATATAAGGAAACAGAAATACATCACACATTCATGTTTAATGTAAAACTACTAGAAAAAAAAAAGAAAATTCCAATGTAAGTACCAAAATAAAACTAACCAGTGAAACAAAAGTCTTCCACAACATATGAGCTAGTAAGGTTAAACATGGTCCATGTAATCACCTTGGAAACATGGATTTTTTTATATATATAGGGTGAGCTTACTAGTATACTCAGTAGAAAATCCAAATTCACCATTTCACAGGTGGGGGAAGCATAAACATTACCCTGTGAGAATATAATAGAAACTCAAAATCACCTAGCAAGGTATAATATCCACGCAACCCCCCCAAGGCATGCTAACCAAATAACGCAAGTAAAGTAATGTAGCATACACATTGATATTTGGGTACCCCACACCACTGCCCACTGGTTAACTACTTATCACCAATGAAAAATGGCCTGATGCTAGTATGCTCTTCCATGAGCCCCACTATCCATACCATCCCGCACACACATGGGACACATATCACATCCCTCTCTCAAATTCCAGGGCTACAACTAAATTCCATCCCAAAGAAACTTGGGAAATTACAACATATCTCACCCCAAATACACTTGGGATGCACACCTCAACCACAAACACCTGGTCCTCACAACTGCACCTCAACCTACCTGAAGAGTCCTGAGCTACCAATTCATAGAAGAGGGATACAAGATGATCCAATAACCATTCATCCATCCTTCCACTGAGATGTTTGGAAATGACACCCTCCCCCATAATAATGGGGGTGTTTGACATGTAGTTCTCAACATGGGGTGGGCGTGTTTAAAAAATCACAAGGAACTACATGTATATATATGTAGGTACCAAACACTCAACCCAACCTATGGGTTTTGAGAAGAACTGCCATCCCACACAAAACATCCCTTACTGCCACCTATAAATTCATGTATCAAAATGAATGATTGTCAGTTCCCAAATTGATAAATGAACACCGCTTTACTACAAGCCAGAAATCAAAACATACCCCCATCAAATTCATTTAACCAATTTTCATTATAAATTATCTATTAATTCATTTATTTATTCCATCCCAATCCATATAACTTTTAAACACTCCAAATGTTATAAGGCGATGCAACCATACCAAACACTTACAAATCCAAACAAGGAAAGAAGGTCCAATGTAAAATAATCCACTAAAACACCGATTTATAAAAATAACAGTCTCTGGAAACTCCGAGCGAAAGGACCATGCAAGGTAACACCATCCTTCTTCAAATTCATCCTTCCTAAATCATCCTTGATATCCCCATTGCATAAAAAGCTCCACATTCATCAAAACAAAACTCACCCAATGAGCAATCCCACTTCACACTCCCTTCTATTGAACACCCCATCAACCAATACCACCAATATTCTTCAAGTAATGACTCACTGTCCTTCCTTTCAACATGAATACCCCCAAAAAACCTCATCACAACCACACTCAGCATCCTCGCTACATAACTACACCATACCCCAAATCGTAAACACAACACAACCTGAAATTGTAGCCTCACTTCCCAACCACTACCCAGATGCAGTCCCACTGCATAACAAGTTCATCCATTCCATAATCAATCAATACCTCAAAATGAGATACCATCCCACCACCCATACCACCCCATACACACATACACACCTTCTACCCCAGCCACACTCGGTCTGCATAAGAAACTTGGTCGAATAGAATCACACAAAACACACAACCACACCAAATAGTCAATGTGTATTCAGATTTAATAACACTTGTTCTTCATATCAACGTTCATTATTCAAGGGTGATCATAGAAAATTTTCAATCCTAGGGTATCCATTTTTTAACTATCTATACATGATTAAACAGATTCCAATTCTTATAGTAGTAATTCAGAAATCATAAATGTGCACAAATAGAGGCCACTAATGACCATGATTTTTAGAATAATACAACACATACAATTCACAACATGGATCATGGTAAAAATATAAATAAAAGTGATCATCATATTTGTTTTACTATCCCATAATTTATTACTTATTATTATATTCATTAAAATGGTTTTTACAATATTCACAAGGGGACATAAGTACACCCACCCCACATGATGCACAATGGAAAGAGAGATGAAGGAATCCAAACTATGAAAAACAAACAATAAAAAATTATCCTTTACATAAAAAATAGATGGTTGTGCAAGCAGTAGGAATGAATCTAGGGGAAAAACTAATAGCTACAACACTGGCACATTACTCCTCAGGGATGAAAGGTTGTGGGTGAACCAAGGGAAAACTGAGGGGTTAAAATTAAAAGAGTATCTTAGATTTAGAAAATCAAGATACTATATCATGGGATGTAAATGGTTCCAATGGAGATTGAATTGGGACCATGATCAAAACCATGCATTTTGACTATTTCAAATCCCCCATAAGAATTAAGATATTAACGATAAAGATTATATGCTTTGAAATTCCATTAGAAATGCTCAACAAGGATTTAAACTCGATTTACATCAAATAAAATTTTGGAGGGGAGAAGCTATAAAAACTAGGAAAAAGTGGAAATGAATCACCAATTGGTGATTCACTGATAGTGAGTCACCTATGAGACTCACCGAATTGAGTCACTGGAGCCACTCACTAATGCCACTCAACGATACAACTTAGTAACACCAAACCTACCGACACCCGAACTAATGAGGCCTCGACCTACCGATGCCCGACCTACAGACACTCGACTAAACAATGCCTCATCCTACTGATGCTTGACTTACCGATGCCTCCACCAACCGATGATGAGCTATTGAAAAACTCACTAATTCTGGACGCACTGATGAAAAAACATGAAATTTAGAAAACTCTTGAAATGAGCCATCGTTGATTCACAGAACACCCCAATCACTGTATTTTGACAATGTAATGGACTAGGGAGGTCGATGCCATTACATCAGATACATATCAAACTATTATCATCCTTGATAATTCAAAACCAATACAAGAAGAAAGAGGTGATCGAAAAACAACCCCGTAAGATACTTCTAATGTATAAACCACCATGTATTGTTAGAAAGATAGAGTGAAACCTCAATATCCAATAACACCTCCTCCCACATCTGTTAACCCAAAATTCTACAAGAAACCCCACAAAAGAACCAACTATCTAGGAATATTAATTATGGAATTCCATTCTCCATGTTAAGATACTATCTACTCTGGGCAGTACTGACTCACCCACACATGTTTAATCGCATATCAATTAATTCATCTCAAATAGGAATCAAGTCGCCCCCTTTTCATATGTTAGTATTTTGTCAAAAACTATAAAACAAGGAATCAACCCATCTTATAACAAACATGGTTTAAGCACAAAATCACAAATCAAAACACATAAGAAAAACTCAAAACAACACTTGGTACTAGGCACACAGTTCCATCTCTCGATCCCAAATACAATCCTATAAGCCACCATGCTTCCAAAAAACATGAACCTAAGGAATGGTCCATCCGGGATTCAACTTCTATCAATGATCCTGTATCTCAACCAGTCACTCCATGAACATTGCATCATCCTTAATATCTAACTCTACACAATCAATGACATTGGATTCATCATGAAGATACTGATTAATCTGGGAGACATGAAAGTCATTATGGATCCTTTTAAACTACATTAGAAACACCAATTGGTATTCCACCTTGCTAACTCATACCAACACCACAAAGGGTATGATGATGCTAGGGGAAAGCTTACTCCTTATGCCAAACGTCCACTACCCACGTTGAGGGGAAACATTCAAGAACACTTTGTCCCAAAACTCAAACTCCAAGGTCCGTCACCAATGATCGAAAAATGACTTATACCGGTCCTGTTATTCCTTGATCATATCATAGAAAATTTGCACCTTCTCTGTTATACTCTACACCACGTCCAGACCAAGAACAACTGCCTCCCCAACTTCCATCCAACACAAGGGTGAATGACATGAACATCCATATAAATCATCAAATGGAACAATGATAATGGATGAGTGATATATATTATTCTTTAAAAAATATATCAAGGGAAAATGTCTCACCCAAGACTCCCAAGGTCCAAGATGCAAGATCGAAGCATTACCCCAATGTCTGGATGGTCCTCTCTATCTGCCCATCTATATGAGGGTAGAAAGAAGTACTAAGGTGTAACATTGTGCCAAAATCATGGAAAAATCCCCTCCAAAAGCACAATATAAAACTTGTATCCCAATCCAAAATAATAGATCACAAAACCCCATGAATCCACACAAATTCATCCACATACCTCTATGCTAAGGTATCCACTACACTCGACTCCTTGATCATTAAGAAGTGACACTATTTCATCTACCGATCCACCACTACCCAGATTGCATCACATCATCCTTGAGCCCTGGGTAATCCGGTGAATTAATCCACTGATATTTCATCCCACTACCACCTAGGGATATCTAAGGGAAATAATAAACTACAAGGAATTTGGTGCTCAGACCTCACTTGTTGTCACACCAAGCACTATTCCACAAACTTTTCCACTATCCACTTCATCACGAGACACAAAAAATGTTCCCTCAATCCAAAATACATAATGGACACACTCAGGTGTACCACTAGGGGTGAGATATTTATGAAATTAGACCTTCTTTTCAGGTATGTTTTTCTTTTTTCTGGAGTTTTTGAGAAAAGAGGAGTTTCTGGAAATTTTTCAAGTACACGCCATGAACTTTGTGAGTACACGCCGTGTACTTAGTTACCTCTCAAAGTCGTGTGTTAGCCGTATCATGGACACACACATGACCATGTAGGGGTGACATGGAGTCCACCTAAAGCGGAGTACGGAAAAGCCTAGTACACACTGTGTACTCTAAAACTACACATCATGTACTTTAATTTTTTTCATTAAATGCACTGGGGTCACGTCTTAACCCCAAAACTGTATTCTTCTCAAGATTCTTCGACCAAGAGCATCCCGTATGACCACAGATCTTGGACGAACCCCCGAGCCTCCATCCGTTCTCCGAATCGACCGTTGTCGATTGCGTTGGAACTACAACGGTAAGCTCTTAGTTCTCTGAGTGCTTTGTTTTCCAATTACTCCTATTTCTCAAGTTATCGTGGGTTTATCATTTTGGAAATTTTATTAGATCTATGATGTTCCAAGGAGATTCAAGCTTTGAGGTTCGAGTATATCGATATCCTAACATCGAGGTTGGTGGTTAGTGCCTTTCTGTAGGAAGTCTGTGAGTATTTTTTTTTCATATTCCACCAATACTCTTGAATGGGGTATTGTGTGTTTCCTTTTTTGACCTTGTTGTTTGATTGCTTTGCTTATATTCCTGAGTATTAGATATTGGTTTGGAATAGGGTAATTTAATGTGCTTTGGAAGTTTTTCCCATGTATGTTTTTCCTGTTTAGGACTGTTTGGTTTAGTTTTTCCAGTTAGGATTTGGCCACTTCCATGCCTAGTTATAGGATTGCGTGAATGTTGTTCTTCAATTGTGAGATTCGGTAGACTACCAGCCAAGTAGTTCATGAGGTTCACTTTGGCCGTTACATGATGCGATACTTGTTGACTTTACACAGGGATGTGAGAACCTACTGTAGTAGACCATAAGGAGAATGGACGTAAGGGTTTCTCCTGAGTGTCTTTAAAATATGATCCGAGACCACAGGTGGAATTGATATTGAGTGCTTCCTCAGAGTATCTGTAGTTCCTCGATGCGGGCAATAGGGAGAATGAGATGTTGAGTGCTTCCCCAGAGCGCCTTTAGTTCGATACGAGATAATATGGGGATTTGAGTGTAAGTGTTTCCCCAGAGAGTCTATTTCTTTAGCTGAACCATAGGGGTGAGATGTTATGTGCCTCCTAGAGGGTTGCTAGTACTTGTAGGTTGATCCATAAGGTTTAGGCTGTGAGAACTACCCAGTGGGTTACCTATTTTTTCTACTTGCTTTTGTGGCTAATTTCTTTCTCTTACATTATATGCTAGAGACTGTGGATTGTTTGCTGTTGAGAACTTTCTTGTTTACTGTTTTCTGTACTTTTACCTACCATATATTCACTAATTGTTAGGCATAGATCTTCGGGTGGTTTCCTACTGGGATTTTTATGCCACACCCTGTTTGGGTCATGGTTTTGGGACCAAACATATTATATTGTTGTAGGTATAGATAAGGGAAAGCTCCCTTCTACATCAGGTTCTTGATTGCACTAGAGTTGAAGAGCATGTGACCAAGTTATGGCTTGCGAGGATGAGGAGTTTATCTAATTTCTTTTGTACTAGGGTTTAGTACTATATTTCAGAATTGTTACTTGTTTGGCTGTTTTCCTAGACATATATGTATCAGGCATCATTTATACATATTTTTGCTCCATTTGTTTATTTATCAGTCATCCACTGTTATTGTTGTTTGATATTTACTACATCGACTATTGTATGTGTTGTTACATGAGATGTGTACTCTGCCAATGAGGGTATGGATTCCCCACTATCACACCCAAGGCCCTCGCTACTAGTCGGCAGCCTCTGGCATTCGGGGAAATGCGCTTGAGGCCATGTGACCAACCGGGTACGGGGCGCCTCTAGGTGGCTTCCGGAACTGGGACGTTACAAGCTATGAAAATCACAGAGAACTCACTTGTCCATCCCCACTAGAAAAAACAACTTCTCACAGAATAAAATTAGATTCTGACCATCCCTTCAAAGCATCACCCAGGTCAATGTGGCCGTGCATTACCTCTACCTCTGAGTCTCCCCAGGGAGACTCCTCCACCAGCTAACTTATATATGTCTTAACCATCATCTAAAATAGATATCATATGCCACCATCAATTCCTATATCTATTTTCAAGGAATCCAACTCCTCCATTTCTCTCCAAGAATCCATAGATTCGAAAAAAACATCCTTTATGACTTCTTGGTCAAAGCTATAGCCACAAAATTTCTATTTCCTAAGGTGTATGATATCTCAAAATCATAATCCTAAAGAAACAACATACACCTCTACTACTGCAAGTTTATATCTCATTAGGAAACGATGTACCTCAAGCTCTTCATGATCCGTGAATACCCCAAAGCTCTCCCCAATGAGGTAATTTTCCACAACATTAACGAAAACACATCTGCTCCTAGATCCATATCATGGGTGATATAGTTATGTTCATGATGACATAACTACCTAGAACCATATAAGATCACTCCTCAATATTGCATCAGCACAAACACCAAGACCAGATAGGAAGCATCACAAAACACCTCGATCATCACCCATTCCTTTGGAAACCTAATCACTAGGGCACTAACCAAATTAAACTTCAGATAGAAAAAAATTAATAGGAAAATCCTTATCCACACTAAATCTAGTACTTTTATGTTCAGACCCATCAATAGAGCTACTACTCGAGATAAATCAGGAAGAAATCTTCAGTGATAACTTCTCAGACCGAGAAAACTGTGTACCTCTGCCACATTCTTGGGTGCTTCCCAAGAAACAACTCCCTCAAACATCAATGGATGCACTACTAAACCCTTCTGAGAGACCACCATCCCATGGAAGTGGACCTTCCATGTCCAAAACTTGAACATGTATAACTCTCTACAGAGATGGAGGAGCCGAAGACCATCTTGGACAGTCTTGAGATGCTTAGTATGATCCTCCTCTAAGTTAGAGTAGATTATGATTTAATCGATGAATATGAAGATGAACTGGTCCAAGAACTCATGAATGATAGAGTTCACAAGCCCCATGGAAATGGCTAGTGTGTTTGTAACACTAAATGACATAAACATGAACTCAAAGTTCCCATACCTATAGCTGAATGTATTCTTCGGGATGTCACCCTCCTTCACCCACAACTGGTGATACCTAGACCACAGATCGATCTTAGAAAAAAAAACATTCTTCCCTCAACTATTAAAAAATATAATCAATCCCTTGGAGAGGGTAATACTTCTTGATAATTACCTAATTCAACCACTGATAGTCTATACACAGCCTCAAACCACCATCTTCATTCTTTACAAACAAGATTGGAGCACCCCACAGTGACACACTAGGACAGATAAATCCCTTATTCAAGAACTCCTCAAAAACTCTAGGAACCCCCAAAATCATAGTATCCACTAATTCCACTGAAATATTTTCTAATAATGAAAAAAGAGGCTCTATATAATGATTTCCCATCAGACAACTATGCTCACCAATGAAATCCACTAGTTGTCCACCCATGTTAGAAAATGTGACCCTTCTCCTAGAGAAGTCGATAATAAAATCCATGAAATACAACTATTTGATGCTAATTATAACACCATATGTCTACATCTGTATCATAAAAATATCCCCACTTGACTAATACAACCCCAACATCAGTCTACATCCCCAAATGACATCAAAAAAGCTAGTTTGACCTCTAACTTGTGTACTCAATACCAAGGGAAAAAAATCTCTCTATATCTAGTCCTAGAGCATGGGCTAGACTGGATGCAACAATTGAGTTTTAATATCCTTAATCAAACATGAATGAAAAAATATTACTGAACAAATGGATCGTACTTCAAACAATTTGTGACCTAGTTGGAACAACTGCCTCTACAATGTGCAATTTTCCACACCCAGCTCCTCTACCATAATGCTATTATCCACATGCCCAAATATTCTTGTATTGAGGATGCTATAGAAAACCTTGAGGTCATAATTCTCCAGATCCATATCCCAGAGGTGGTGTAGGATCCTACTATCCCCACTGCTGAAATAGTCTGGCCAACAACTACTGCTGAGGCGAGCGCTGGACCTACCCACCTCCATCGTACTGAGCTCGTACTGTGCGCTGACTTTGTTGGTTCCCATGGACTCCAAAAGATATAAACATAGGACCCAAGCCTACATGAAATGTTTGAGGACTAAAAGGTTGAAAATGAAACTGGTGGGGTTAGATCCCTGCCAGCCAAATCCTAGATGGTCTGGACACCGAAGGAATACTAAGATAACCTTCACCATTGAAGAACTCAACATCCTCCCCTCTCGTTGTAAACTGTAACAACATAGGAATTTATAGAATAATAATTTTTTATTTCTATTAATACATATGAATAAGATATTAATTTTATATTAATGTTGTTTTTTATACCGTACTTGACACACAATAAGGGGTTTTTCTGAAATATTATGTTGCACAAAACATTGAGATATACCGAAAAATAATACAGTAATAATATTATTATTTTAAAGTGTAGTTTATTCCTAGCCATTGGATTAGTGGGAATGAATAATATAAACCTAATTTTGAAATATGTTTCACATATATTTAGAAAATGTTTCATTGGATACCAAATTTATTTGAAATAGAAATAAATAGACCAATTGAATATAAATGATGCATTTTTATGAGAACCTATTTAAAAGAGAATAAATGTGTTTTCATATCACTATTTATGTATTGTTATATATTATATACATTAAATGTATTGAATTATATTCATATTAAATGTTTTCTAGATATTATATAAGAAAAAATTAAAACTTTTTGATAAAAGAAGTAGTTTTCTAAAAGTGCAGTTTTATAGCGTTTTGATGGAAAACCCTTTTTAAATCTAGTTTTTGTTAATTTTATATGATCTATATGACAAAATAAACTTATTTCATAGAATATGGACATCAAAAATTACATTGGATGAAATTTTGGTAATTTTGTTTTGATAATGTTCATTTTTTTAATGAACAGTAAAACATACTGCATTTTAATACAAAACTGCCTTTTCATTTGAATTATTTGTATAAATTGATTATACATTTAATTATTTTTAAGTTATAATTGAATTATATTATTATAATATAATCCAATTTTTGTCATTGGAAGTAATTTAACTTTTAAATTGGACAAAAACACATGTCAATATTTTGATAGTTATTACTTCTTAAAAACCTGCTTTTTGGTTTCGACAACGGGAATTAATTTTAAATGAATTACTGAATCTTCTGTGATTTGAATTTGGAAAAATGGATTCCATATTTGGAATCTAGAGGTCCAAATTGTGTTAATAAATACATCTTAGTTTTAGACATTATGAATAGTAACTTCAGTAATTATTTTATTTACCATGGTTAAGGGGTAAATCTGGTAAATAAGGGTAAACAAAATAAAATTATAATAATATTAAACTATCCTAACTTATGTTTTAATGGATAAAATATGTCAAACCATGGTCATCCTTGGGTTGTTTTTGGGACCTCGTGGAGCCACTTTGATGTGAAAATGACATTTTATAAGAATTAGTTTAATGTAAATAAAAATGTCACATAAACATGTATATTTTTGTAGAAAACTTTTTATATGGGTTTATATAAGTGATCCTTTCAACTATAAATATTAATTATAAAAAAAATATTTCCTAAATTATTTTATTTTATTTAAATTTTTTAGACATCAAACAAATAAATTTATTTATGACATAATGATGATGTAGTGATTACCTTATTAATTTTTTAAAAATTGGTTACAACCATGAAAGCAGAACACGACGAAAGGAATAATATCAATTTATTTTGAAACTGTTTATGCCATCCACAAATTTTATGGAAGATTAAATTTTTATATTTTCATTAATTAATTTTTTTCTAAAGAATCATGTTTTTATGGATTTTTAAAATTTTAGGATATGAATTGTCTAAAAATTGAAATAAATGAGTTTTTTTTAAAAAAAATATATTATTTTATTAAGTGATGTAATAGTCCTAAGAATGTAAGATTCATCCAAAGGAATTAGATAATGATTAAAATTTCATTAATGAAACACCTGAGGTTATAATGTCATTTTATAGTAACTATATTAACTATATAGTATTAATATACAAGAATACATGGTAAGAGTCAAGTTAGTTAACTAAGTGTTAATGTTAAAAGATAAATTTACATTTGTGACCTAAAATTTTCTAAAATCCATTGGTTGAGAGGATTTCAACCCAAATCATCTAATATTTGAAATAAATGACTTGGGACCATTTGAAATAAAAAATCATTTTATAGTAAAATTATATTTCAATACCTACCTAATGTGCCTCTCCTCCATCTTATAAAAGGGTATCACCTATAACCTTTACTCACACCTCCAAATCCACTTGGATAATCCAAAATCTGACCAAATAAGCTCCCAATATCCCTCTATACTTCCCTGAATCCCTACCTTAGGTAGAAATAAATTAAATAAATTCTTTTATCTCAAATCAAATTGTGTTACAAGTTTTAGAGGTAACATCTTCTATCAAGTTCTTTTCCATTAATTTCTTTCTCCACTTCCTATGTTCTTTTTATTCTTTGATTAAATAAAAAATTGTATCAAAAATATCAAGGAGTTTTTTAGGAGAATTATTCTAATTACACTTACACACACCTCTATATAATGGATACGAACATACTATTTCTGTGTACGGCGAATAGCTACCCCACGAAACGATGATTGGTTGATTTTCCCCTAAAACCTCTCATGGTGGCCATTATGATGGAACTGTATTTAAATATGATATATATTATATTTATATTGTATCTATGATACATGAAGTTTAATTTAAAAACATACCTTTATGATTTTCATGATGTGTAAATAAGACAATTTCATTTGAGTATGCTTGGACTACCACCCCCTTAAAGTGATATGACTTGTTCATGCCATACAGAGAAGATATAAATGCTAGAATTAATGATCTTTTGTAACATATATAATATGATATTATAATTTAATTAAAATATACCTATGAATCATTTGGTTTTCATTTCTTTAATATGACAAATAAATGGAAGTAGCGTTCATGTGTACGTACAACTTACTGTCTCCATGAATGCTGCATTTCATTTATTATCTCCAAATATAATGGAATAATATAAATACATTTATACCATATATTTATGATATTTATGTCATGAATTATATTTTTGATATAATGTACTTTTGAACACATGGACAATTTATAATTATAACAAGATCATTTTTGAGTCAAGTACCCAATATCGACAAAATGACCGATATTAACTTAAATAAATATGTAATTATTATAATGCAGTAATAAGTGATATAAAAGGAATAATAATATTGAAAAATGTTCTTATGAAAGTATAAATTAACTTATGTTTATTATTTAGGAAGAACTAGGAACATACATGACGAATCAGACTCAAGGTAAGGAAACCTTTCACCCTCCTCTTTCAATCAAAGACATATTTTATGTTATGTCTTTTAATTCACAATTTATTATGCTGGAATATGTTATTATATATCCTTAACTTTGTAAATTTTATTTCCAAGTAATGAGATTCAATTTTATCAATCATCAACTCATTTTATGAATTTTTAATTGATACCGTTATGCTACTATATTTTCATAAGGGAACATCATAACCAAAATTACATTATTTGGGTTAAACTTATACTTCTTGATTATGTAGATTTACGATTATTTGGGAAATATATTTTTGATATACTATCTTTTATTTATAGTTTATTTTTGTGTACTTATAGTGAATACACATAATCATTCTATTTTATTTACAAAATGATCTTTCTAAGGGACTTCATCTCAATCTCCATTCATTTAGGTGTATCTTGATATTATGCACCATTATTATCTTATAATATGTGTATAAAACCCTTTTGAATATTTTTATCATGAATTAGGGTATTATCATGAACTTTTAATGTTTTTTTAATTTTATTGTTTAATTACTTTTATTCAAGGGTTTCTTAGGTTATAAGGGACTCTTTAATTAAAACATCGTTTTAAATGTTTAAAATATTTATTCTTAAAAATACTCTTATTTAATGTCTATGTTTTCAAAATAGTTTTATGAATTTATTTATAGGGACATTAATGTTTTTAGATGATAATTTATTTTGAATTTTTCAATATGGTTTGGGACACTTTGATTCAAAATTCTCTTTATTAAATGTTTTAAATGGTTTTGGAAGTGGGTTAAATATTTCAATACCTTAAAATGATCTCCTACGGTAACATTGTTGAGATGTTATATTTAATTTATTTTTGTTTTATGTGATATGATTTTATAATGGTACTTGGAAATTTGATAGCTGGTTGCGTGATAAACCAATTACTGGTGGTTATGTGATAAACTAAATGACTGGTGGTTTTGTGATAAACCAAGGATGGGTGGATACATTATAAACTCCAATGCATTAGGTATGTAAGTCAGCCGTATGACTATTCCATTTAGCGATATGTGTGAATGTCAATTGTACGGTAATTACAATTATGTATTTATATGTCCCAAGTTAACTTTATATGTTGTATGTTTCTTTCTATCATCTTGTGGTAATATTTTGGTTACTTAAAGTGTATGAAATGATATTATATTCAGTAAAGTATATTTACCACTTCTTAAAGGTGAAAATTATTCCATTATAATAAATTATTCATGGTTTTCATGTTATCTCAATACTAACAGTTTTATTTCTTTATGTAACCTTTACTATGATTTTTATGATCATTTCATGTTTCAAAATGTTTTTTATAGGACTTAAAGATGAAAAGGGTCATGGATGAGATGAAGGAAAAGTCATGATATCTAAAACACAGAACTAAAAATGTTTCTTTTATTAAGAGTTTTTGTATTATGAATGAAATGGATAATTAGTATAAGCATCCATTAGTAATATTCAAGTTGTTATGTAAAAGTTATGACCTAATTCTCTAAAGCTATAAACCTAAAAAGATCCTAAATGTGAATTATTATTTAAATTCAAGATTTTATAATGTTTAAGGATAGAGCCTTATAGTTGGTATCTAATATAGGTTTAAATAAAATTAGTTGTCAGGGTGTTATTTAAGAATAAGTGACTTGTTTTCTATAACCATAGTGGTTAAACTGTTTAAATGAGTCATATTTATTTTAGATAAATTGAATGATTTTCTGATAAAATGACAAAGTATATTTTACTGTTTACCCTCCTCATAAAATTGTATATGATGATTTTACTGATATAATCACACTAATTTTTTTGGATTCAGTAAATGGATAGATTTAGCTGGCACCGATGTATTAATTGATGTGAAGGAAACTATGGTGGTATTCTGAATATGCAACCAAATGAAATGAGAGCTGTAATGGGAACTCTTTTGGTTATTATAAACCAACTATCTAGAGTCATTATTGACAACTCGAACCTTGGTGATTTTTCTAAGGCATCATATATGTGAAAACGAATCCCTATGGAAGTTTAGGTAATATTCACAAAGGTATGTATATTAAAAAATCGGTGTGTCAAGGATGTGGATAGAAAAACCTTGGAAAATTATTCAAAGGGAAAAGAATATGTTATATATGAGTTAATGAAGGTTATAAAGCAATAACCTGCCCTCGAAAAAGGTTGTGTTCAGTTTTCTCTTGGAAAGAGAAAGAAGTTATTTCTGAGGGATCAATTGATTGTTTTAAATGTGGCATGCATGTTCATTATGAAAATAGATTTCCTACAAATAAGGTTTAGGAATGGGATCAACAAGACCACACAAATATATGTTTACCAATACCTAATTACAATCTAATTGAAGATACAGAAACTAAAAATGACCTATGAAAGGTATGGATTATTTCTTCGCTCATGTTTTTACTTTATTGAAATATTAGTAATTTATTTATAATTTGATTTTTAGGAAGTATAAAATAATAAGATGAAAAAAAATGGATAAAGGATAATGAAGAATTTTCAATGATTACAATGTATACATTTTTGGAGTTGAATAGTTATATTGGATCTATGGATGATTATATGTTTAAATGTATTAATAATTAGATTAATTTGGAATACTTATAGTATATATAAACCATAAGTTGTTATATAAAATTGTTAATTGAGGAAGAATTATCTTTTCTTTTGTGGATATTGTTATAATGAACCATTCAGGTTTATATGATCCTTGAATTTGAGGAAATTACGAGTTATTACTTTTTGGGATGCAAATTCAAGGTATAAGATAACATTTGAGGTTAAAATAAGTTATGGTTATTTTTGAGTATTGTATCTCATTTTTTTAATTTTTATAAAATTATATAGTTTAAAAAAAAGGAAAACACACAAACTATGTGAAAACCCATCACATCACACAAAGCTATGAGAATTGAACCCACAACCAAAGTAAGATTATGATTTATCACCTACCACTGGCCAACATGAAGTCCATCCTTAGTATGAGATATAATTTTTAGATAAATGATTTTATGGATTAAGAATAAATTGATTTTTGGAACTTATGTTTTATCAAATTGATATCCATATTATAGGTAAATGATTTGGTAATTATGTCATAAATGTTATTTTGGAAGACGTTCTCTCTTTTGGTAACACTATATGCCTTATAAAAATAGAATACTTTGGGATATTATTTGTGCAGTAATGGTGAAATTTTATTTTGTAAAAATATATGTTTTTATTATGGACTTATTGAAATTTAGGTTATTTATTGAAGTGATTAACCCATTTTAGAGAAAATGTGATCAGGGTAATTAATTTTCTCTATGAGACTTTATGAGTAGTCATTTTTATTTGGTGATAAATGTTAATATTTATTGTGGAAGACTATGTGATATAATTCTTATGTGTTTTTGGTTTCATACTTAGTTATTATTATTTATAATTATTTTAGGGAAAATTTTGTATTTAATGGTCTTTGCTGAACTTTTGGTATTGTTTGTTGAATTTTGGAGATTAAGAGTCGTATTTCATTCTATAAAAGTTTATCCCTTTTGGGGTTTTTTTGATATTGATCTAACCATTTTGGTATTGGTTAATTTCTAAGGATGGAGGAAATATATAGTTCATCTTTTGTGGATTATGTGATTCTCAATAATTTTATTTTAGAACTTCTGGTGTGACCATGTCATCATGAATACTCATCGTTTAGATAAAATATGAGTTTGTGGTAGAAATTTATTAAAGGATGAAACTATAATTGAAAGGTAAGAATATTTACTTATGTTCTTAGTAAATATCATTAATAAATTCTTCAAATTGATGTAAAGGAAATTAAAAGAAAAATGATATCTGTTAACTTTTCCTAATTGGGAATCTAATTCCATTTAACTCATCACAAGTTTATGGTTTTCAAGAAGTTAACTTTATCTTGATCATGTTTTCTATCACTCTCCATCATTATTTGTCTCTTAGTTTCTCTTCCATATACATGTTTTCCTATATGTAATCCTAGAATGTTTTATCTCATGTGACCTTTGAACTTATCTTTCTTCCTTTTAATGAGATAATTTCATTGACACTTTTTCCAATGTGGGACTTTCAATGATGTTTCTGAGCCCAATTTTAAAATTGCGAGGAAACAATTTCCAAAAGGGGGGAAGGATGTAACAACCCATGTATTTATATAATAATACATTCTAATTTCTATTAATACTTATGAATATGATATTAATTTTATATTAAAGGGGACACTTTTTCAAATAGCGTAATCGACACGCAATAAGGGGTTTCTCTGAAATCTTACGTTGCACAAAACATTGAGATATATTGAAAAATAATACAATAATAACATTATGATTTTAGATGGGAGTTAATTTATAACCTTTGTAATTGAGGGAATTAATAATATCAACTGAATTTTGAAATATGGTTCACACATGTTTAAATAATGATTCATTGGTTACCAAATTTATGAGAAATGGAAATAAAAAAACCAATTGAATATAAAGGATGGGTTTTTATGAGAACCTATTTAAAAGAAAATAATTTTGTTTTAATATCAATATTTGTGGATTTTTTATATGATATATATTCAATGTAATGTTTTAAATCCATATTATATGTTATCTAGATATTATTTAAAAACAAATTTAATTTTTTCGAATAAAAGATGTATTTTTAAAAAAATGCAGTTTTACCTCGTTTTGATGAAAAACCATTTTAAAATATAGTTTTTGTTACTTTTATATGTTCTATTTGAAAAAATAAACATCTTTTTTAGAAGTGGAAAATAAAAAAAATTGGCTGAAATCTTGGTATTTTTATGATAAAGTTCATTTTTAATGATTAGTGAATAAAATAATGCATTTTAATTCAAAACTCCCTTTTTATATAAATTATTTATATAGTTATATTGTAATTTTAATTGGTTTTAAAGTATAATTGGATTATATTTTTATTACTTAATCCAATTTTGGTAATTGTAAGTAATTTCACTATTAAATTGGATATAAACAGATGTCAATCTTTTGATATTTATTATTTCTTAAAAACAGGATTTTCAGTTTCGACAATGGGAAATAATTTTAAATTAATTAATGAAAATTATATGTTTTTAATTTTGAAAAATATATTCCATATTTGGAATTAGGATTTCCAAATTTTGGAAATAATTAGCTTTTATGTTTAGACATTTTTAATAGTAACTATAGTAATTTTTTTTTTACCATGGATAAATGGTAAATCTGGTAAAAATGGGTAAATAAATAATATTATAATGATATTAAACTACCCTAACATGTGTTATAATCCTATTTTATTAAATATTTCTAGAAATGGGTATCCTTGGGTTATTTTTGGAACCCCATGCAGCCACTATGATGTGAAAATGACATTTTATAAGAATTAATTTAAAATAAAGAACAATGTATCATAAAGAAGTATCTTTTAGTAAAAAAATATAAATGTTTTTATATAAGTGATATTTTTTACCTTAAATAATAAATACAAAGGTAAAATTATTTCTTGAATTATGGTATTTTTTTTATAATTTTTGGACCTAAAATAAATAAATGTTTTTATGATACAATGATGATGTAGTGATTACCTTATTGATAAATGATTTAAATAAATGAGTTTATAAATATTAAACTAAATTTATTTTAAAATTTTGTATGCCATACAGTAATTTTAGGGATTAGTATAAATTTTTATCTTTTCATTAATGATTCTTTTTCCGAAATTATCAAGTTGTTATAGATTTTTAAAAAAGTCATGATATGAATAGTATAAAAATTGACATAAATAAGTTTTTAAAACAAATACTATCTTATTAAATGATATAATAGTCCTAAAAATCTATGATTCAGCCAAATGAATTATATAATTTTGAAAATTTCATTAATTGATGACATGAGTTTCTATTGTCATTTTATAGTAACTATATTTACAATATAGTATGAATGTACAAGAGACATGGTAAGAGTCAAATTAGTTAACTAAGGGTTAAAGCTAAAAGATAAGGTTACATTTGTGGCCTATACCTGTATAAAACCTATTGGTTGAGAGTTTTTCAACCAAGAAGAATCTTATATTTTAAATAAATGACTTTGGGACAATTTGAAATTGAAAATAATTTAATAATTTAATAATATTTCAATACCTTCTTAAAGTGCCCCTCCTCCCGCTTATAAAAGGTAATCACCTCTAACCCTTTATCACACCTATCAAGACCCTTGGATCATCCGAAATACACCCAAATAATCTCCAAACATCTCTTTATTCTTCCTATAATCCTTTCCATAGGTAATAGGCAATTCAATAAATAATTTTGACTTAAATCAACTGGTGTTACACATTTTAGAGGTAATGTCTTCTCATAAGTTCCTTTCCTTTATTTTCCTTCTCCACTCCATATTCTCTTTTTTTATATTTTTACATAAAAAGAGGTTTCCAAAATATACTAGTATGATGTTATGTTATTTATTATAACAACACTTACACACACCTCCATCTAATGGATACGAACATACTGTTTCTATGTACGGCGAACTGCTGCCTCACGAAACAATGTTTTTCAATTTTCCACTAGCACATCTCATGGTATCCATTATGTAGGACCTGTATTTATATATGATATATATTATATTTATATTATCTTTATGATACTATAATTTTTATTTAAAAACATACCCTTATGCTTTTCATGATGTGTAGATACGATAATTTCACTTGAGGAAGTGCAGAATACCAACCCCTCAAAGTGATATGACTCGTTCATGCCATACGTGGAACGTATAAAGGATATAAGAGTAATGTAACATATATATCATATGATATTATACTAGAATTATAATATACCTATGTATCGTTTAGTTTCCATTTCTTTAATATGACAAATAAATGAAAGTGGTGTTCATGCGTACATATGGCTTACCATCTCCATGAACATTGAATTTCATTTATTATCTAAAAATATTATGTAGTATTATAAATACATATATACTGGTTATATATATGATATTTAAATCATTAATACTATTTTATAGATAATGTACTTTTTACCACATGGAAAATATGTAATTATAACAAGATCATTTTCGACTCAAGTACCCAATATCGACAAAATGACCGATATTAAGTTAAATAATTATGTAATTTTTATGAGATTGTAATAAGTTGTATAAAAGGAATAATAAACTTTAAAAAGGTTTTAAATCATTTATAAATTAACTTAAGTTTATTATTCTGGAAGAACAAGGGACATACGTGACGAATTAGACACAATGTAAGGGAACCTTTCACCCATCTCTTTCAGTCAAAGACTTATTTTATGTTATGTATTTTAATTCCCATTTTCATAAGTTGGGATATGTTATTATATATCCTTATTGCTGTAAGTTTAATGTCCAACCGATGAGATACCATTTTCCCTCTTATTAAATCATTTTCTGAATTTTTAAGTTATTCCATTATGATGCTTAATTTTCAGAAGTGAACTTCTTAACAGAAATTCCATTATTTGGGTTAAACTTATACTTCTTGATTTCTTTGTGATATGATTATGTGAGAAATAAATTTTGATATCCTATCTTTTTTTATACTTTTATTTATATGTTTTTATAGTAAATACACAAAATCGATCTATTTTATTTACAAAATGATCTTTGTAAGGGACTTCGTCTCAATCTCCTTTCATTGAGGCATATCTTGATGTTATGCACCTTTATTATACTATAATTTGTGTATACCACCATATTTTATCTTTATATATTGAATTAGTGTATTATAAAAATATTCAATTTTTTTTAATTTTATTCCTTAATTATTGGTATTCAATCATTTCTCATGTTGTAAGGGGATATTTAACTAAAACATCATTTTAAATGATTAAATTATTTATTCTTAAAAATACTTCCATTTAATATACATGTTTTAAAAATAGTTTTACGAATTTATTTTTTTAAATGAATGTTTTAAGATGATAATTTATTTCAAAAGTTTCTAAGTGGTATGGGACACTTTGATTCAAAATTATCTTTATTAAATTTTTTAAATGGTTTTGCAAATGGGTTCAATATTTATATATATTAAATTGATATCTTATGGTAAGAGTGTGGAAATGTTATATTTAAATTATTTTGTATTATGTGTTATTATTATATAATGGTACATAGAAATTTGATGAGTGGTTACATGATAAACCAATGATGGGTGGTTACATGATAAACCAAATGATAGGTGGTTCCGTGATAAACCAAGGATGAGTGGTTAAGTTATAATCTCAAATGCATTGGGTATAAAAGTCGGCTGTATGGATATAACATTAAGTGATATGTGTGGAAGTAAACCATATGGTTATTCCATTAAAGTATGTTTATGTCCCAAGTTACCTTTATATGTTATATGTTGTTTCCCATGGTCTTGTGGTAATATTTTTATTATAGAAAGGGTAATAAATGAGCTTATATTTAGTGAAGTATATTCACCACTTATTAAAGGTGAGATGTATTACTTTATCATAATGTATTCATGGATTTCATGTTATCCCAAAACTAATAGTTTTATTTTTTATGTATCCCTTACAGAGATTTTTATACTCATCCAAAGTTTTAAAATGTTTTTGACAGGACTTGAAGATGAATAGGGTCAAGGATGGGATGAAGGAAAAGTCATGCAATATAAAACATGGAACTAAAAATGTTTCTTTGTTTATGTTTTTGATGAAAAAAATGGATAGTGAGTAGAAGAGTTTATTTGTAATATTCATGTTGTTATGTATAAGTAATGACCTAATACTCTAAATCACTAAACCTAAAAAAATACTCATTGATTATTATTAACCTAATTCAAGATTATGTAATGTTTAAGAATGGGGACATATATAAACCTCTACCCGAGTGCATCCTTTCTACAACCTCAACCTTCATCTGAACATCTATGTATGTCACCAAGGTGAAGGGAGTAACTATGTACTGGAGGGAAAGATGGTGTACCTCCATTGAACATCTCACCTGAGACTCCTCATCCGGAAATAGATCCAGATAAAAGAGAAGGTTGTATTTGAACTTGATCCCATGTTCTCATACTAACATAATCCCCTACTATAGGGAGAGTAACTCTTGTTGCTTATCAGTCTTCATAGTTGAAGAATGGAGTTACACCTGAAACTCCTTCTCAAAATCCATCCACATAACATCAGAATCCTTCATCTATCGGAGGTAAATCATGCACCACTAACACACTTCTCCCCTCATATGTCTCACTGCAAGGGAAACCTAATACTATTTTAGAGCACATATCAAGTTCAAAGTGATCACCGGCTCCACAAGTCCACTCTCCATCTTCGTATCCAAGACACTAACCTCATACTTTCCCAAAGACTGTTTCTGGAAGGCATGAAGCATCATCTACCACTGATTGTCCTCCTCCTCTATATTTACCCTCCTCTAATCAGCAGGAATGGATTGTTGAGCCTCTAATGATAGAGCCACTCGTGGATAATGACTAGGTGCCATATATGAAAGGTAAACAAGGAATTCCTAAACCTGAGTACTATCAAATTTATTGAAGAATCATTTTAACTAATTGATTATTCTAATTTCCCATGAATTCGAAAATCAAACACGAACATAAGTCATCATAATTTAGGTACCTTTTATAAGGTCTCTACCCTGCAATCGGTGAAGCATCACTTGGTTGTTTGGTAAGCTTAGACTCTATTCATTAGATTATAGGGGGTCCTAAAATCACGTGGCCTAGTCTGTCTCCCCTGGCCTAGGTCATTAACTATGATCTCCTAACACTATTTCCCTACCAATCCATGCAATCCTCATTTCTGCTAACTCCAAACTCTATCTTATCTAAAAAACATTACCTATGATACCATTCTGTCATGACCCTCCTTCATGGTGAGGGAAGGGATGAAAAAGTTCCCTAACCTTCCTCCATTAAGATAAAAAAGAGACATTGACCCCTGAGTCCCACCTCCAGTAGGCCCTGGGGTGGTGACCAACACCAAGGGTATACAAATCTCACAAAAACGGGAGGAATTACCCTTTTTATAGAAACCAAGATCGAGAGATAAGATGTATCACCCTAAAACAACTCCAACACACACACACACATATATATATATATCAAGAAACCTAAATACATCCTATATGTATTTTTAAATAAAACTGCTAGATATACAAAGAAAAATCTAATGTACCCAAATAAAACTAAGCAGTGACACAACAACCATAGCCAATGTCCAAGATAGTAATGTCTATAATGGTCCACTTAATCTATCTGGAAACCTGAAAAAAGTTTTATATACGTAGGGGGTGCATACTAGAATACTCAGTAAGACAAGACAATGTCACCCATGCACAAGTGGGAGAAGAATAATAATTCCCCTTTTAAAAAATAGTGGAAACTCAAAACAACATAACATTGTATACTTTCTACCCAACCTCACCATGGAACACTTACCAAATAATGAAAGTCACGTAAATTAAAGTAGTAAGCACATCAATATTTAGGAACCCCACAACACTTCCCAATGGATAACTGCTCATCCCCAATGGTGAACGTCCTGATGCTACCACTCTCTTCCATAAGCCCTACTATCACAACCTGACCGCACAAACCTAGACCATATACAACTTCCCACCCGAAAACACCAAGGCTACACCCACATCACATCCCGAACACACCTAGGAATATACACAATATCTCATCTTGAAGACACCTGGGAATCACACCTTTCCCACAGACACTCGGGCCTCAAAACTACACCCCAACCAGCCCGAAGAGTCTTGGGGTACCAATGACTAGTAGAGGGAGCATAGATGACTCAATAACTAGCCATCCGTCCTCCCATCAAGATGTTGGGAATGGACACCATCCCCTATAACAGTGGTGGTGTTTGACATGTAGTGGTCAACATGGGTTGGGTGCATATAGAAAATCACAAGGAACTACATGTATATATATAGGTACCAAAAACTCAGCCCAACCTATGGGTTTTCAAAACAAAAACCAGCCCACACAAAAACTCCCTTTCTTTTACCATGAAATGCATGTATCAAAACAAATGACAAAAACTTCCAAATTTGATTAATGAATGCCACTTTACTACAAGCCACAACTCGAAACATACCCCCAACCAATTCCCTTAAAAAAATTTCATTATGCATTATCAATCATTTATTTATTTATTCCATCCTTAATCAGGTAACTACTAAACACTAAAATCACTATAAGGTGATGCAACCATACCAACCACTGCAAAAGCTAAACAATAAAGAAGGTCCATGGTAAAAGAATCCATTCTAACACCCATTAGTAAAAATAACGGTCTCTAGAAACTCTGGGTGAAATTCCCATGAAATTTAACACCATTATTATTAAAAATAAACCATCATAAATCATCCTCAATAGCTCCGCTACATAAAAGGAACCACATTCAGAGAAAAACTCATCCAACTTGTAGTACCACTACACACTCTCCTCTCTTGAACACCCCATCAACCAGTACCACCATAATTCTCTATGTAATTCTTGTATGTCCTTGCTCTCAACAAGAAATACCACAACACACCCCACCAAAACCACACTAGATATCCTTGAGGAATAACAACACCACACCCTTAAACATAAACATAGAAGAACCTGAAACTGCCACCCTGCTTCCCAACAGCTTCCAAGAAGTAATCCCACTGCATAAAAATTTCTTCCATTCCACAATCAATCAATTTATCATCTTGAGATACCATCCTATCACCCATACCACCATATACACAGAACCATGCCTTCATCCAAAACACCACTCGATTCACACAAGACATAAGGCTGAATAGAAGCACACCCACACACAAATCCACACCAAATATAAGGCCCCAGCCTTAATCCTTACTCAATCTTGAGTTATTACAATATTACACATTGAGGATCTATTCAGGTTTAGAGTTTTAGAGAATTAGATCATAAAACTTGCATTACATTCAACATTTAAACAAAGTGGTTACATAAAAGATAGTATTCATTTTCCCCCTCAACAGAATCATATTTAAAATAAAACATGTATTCTTTCTTGACACTTCCTTGACACTATCATCATTTAATGTACCTTTCCCTTGACCTGTGAAAAACATTTCAAAAAAACATGGGATGAGCATAAAAAGCTCAGTAAGGGTGATAAAAAAAATGGAACGGAAGCATGAGTTCATATATATATAAGAATGAAATCATACTTTACCCATAAAACATAGGCACTTTAACATACCTCACCAAATCATGAATAAATCATAGAAATCATAAGACATAAATGGTAACATGAGGCATTCATAACATTCTTACATAGGGAGTAACCCTCTTGGTTACGTTTAGAATACCCACCATAGTATATTCACTAAATCTCTTCGAAGAAACCTTAATTTTTCACTCCTTCGCGTTACCCAATGCATTGGAGAGCTATATCGGGCTCACCCGCCATTAGTTTATCACGGAACCACCCGTCTTCATAATAATTCCCAAGAACCATAACATAATCGTATCACATAAAACATACATAAAGGAAACATAACATTTCCACATTTCAATCACAAGATATCAATACAACACATTGATATAATAGAAACATTATGAAAACCATTTTCAATACCAAAATAAAAGAAAAATAAAACATGGTATTTATTTTTCTTTAAAAAAAGTATGGCTTTTAGAGGAAGACGGAACTCAAATAATGGTCACGGCGGCGGAGAAGTCGTTGTCGCCGCATACGTACGACAAAAACATTCCCTTTTGTCGTTTAGTAAAACCCTTTGTATAAAAAATATTCCTTTTGGATAAATGTAAAAGTAAAAGGGGTTTATACACCGTATAAAATAAGGTTGTGTATAATACAAAATATGCCTCAGTTAATGGAGATTGAGACGAAGTCACATACAAAGACGGTATCCTTGGATTAATGGTAAATCAATTACATAATTATGTGTGAAAAACTAATAAACAAAATGTAAGTGGATATTAAGTGTAAAACAGTCATATTTTATTCACACATATTCATAGAACGACATATTCAAGGAGTACAAGCTTATCCCAAAGAATCAAAATTGGGTTAAGAAGTTCCCTTGCAAAAATTTGATAGCCTAACGACGTCACTACAAAATTCAGAAATTGAGTTGATGAGAGATAAAAAGGGTATCTCATCACTTGGAAATAAAATTTAAATCACTAAGGATATAGAAGAACATATCCCAACATAATTTAATGTGAATTAAAAGACATAACAAAAGAAGTCTTTTAAAAAGAGGAGGGTGAAAGGTTCTCTTACCGACATGGGTATCTTTCGAAACATACACCCCGTGAAAGAAGAACAATACAAAATTGATGTAAATACTCATAAATGAAAGTGTATTAAACAATGAGTAAAATAATGGTCAGTATATACACCACTCAAAGGAAATTGTGGCAAATTTAGCATAAATCTCACAGGAATAAAAGTGAGATGAAAAATCCCTTACAAAAACTCGGTAGCCTAACGTCGCCACTTAAAACATCCAAAAATGGATTGATGAGATCAAATAGGGTCTCTCATCATATTAAAATAAAATGTATAGCAAGATTAATAGAAAATAACATCCCCCATCATAACAAAGAGGAGCTTAAAATAAGTGACATAAAGTAGAGTACTTAAAAAGAAAGAGAGAGGATAGATCTCTTATGAAAATTCGGCAGCCTAACGGCGCCACTCAAAACTTCCAAAAGGGATTGATGAGAGAGAATAGGGTCTCTCATAATATGAAAATAAAAATTACAGTAAGATTAATATAAAAGAACATCCCAATCACAAGAAATATGAGCTTAAAAGGAATGACATAAAAGAGTGTACTTAAAAAGAAAGAGAGGAGTAGGATCCCTTACCTCGGGTCCGACTTGACTCGGTCGTTCTTTAATCTCCTGAAGAATAAACATGAGTTAATTTCTACTTCCTTAAGAAAATTTTTCAAGTTAATTATTCCTTTTATATCACTTATTTCCATGTCATGAACACTATGTAATTATTTTAGTTAATAACGGTCGTTTAAACGTTCATTAGTACTTGAGTCAAAATATGCTCTTTATAATTACAAGTTGTTCATGTATCCATTATATACAGAGTTATAATCATGATGTATATATCATATATATCATATATATCCATTACATATTCATTTTATACTATTCCATATCATTAGGAGATAAAAAACGAAAAGAACCTTTCATGGAGACGGTAGGCCGTACGTACGCATGAACGCTACTTTCATTTTTTCCTTTTTCATATTAATGGAATTAAAAATAAATGATATATATATATATATTATAATTCCAGTATAATATATATATGTTATATAGGTCACATATGTTCATTAGTTTCATTCTTTACACATTCCATGTATTGCATGTACGAGTCACATCACTTGAGGGGGCGGTAGTCTGCACTTCCTCATATGAAATTATCGAATTTACACAACATGAAAAGAATAAAGTTATGGATTAAATTTTAAATATAGAAGCATATAGTAAACATAAATACCATATATATCATATATAAAATACAGTGACATCATAATGGACACCTTTAAAGGTGTTAAAAGAATATTGAACAATCATCGTTTGGTGAGGCAGAAAATCGCCAACCACAGAAACAGTATGTTCTTTAACCATTAGACGAAGGTGTGTGTAAGTGTAGCTAGAATACTTCTTATAACAACATACTAGTATATTTTAGATACTGTAGTTGTTACAAAAGAAATGAATAAAAAGAGTTTAGGAGGTTGGAGAAGCAAAATAAAACAAAAGGACTCAAGTGAAGACATTACCTTAAAATCGGGTAACTCCCTTTGGTTTGAGCTAAAAGGCTTCCTTGGGATGACTTCTGCCCAAAGTGAGGCTTCAAGGAGTTATATAGGGATGTGGAGAGACCAAATGGGCAGGGGTTGTCCGAGCCAAAGTCTTGGTAAGTGTGGGTATGGAGGTAGGGGTGGGGGCCTTTAATAAGAGGAGAGGAGGGGCACTCTTGGAAAGGTATAAAATGTAACTTTATTTTCAAATGAGTTTCGGATTTTAATGGTCCCACATTGATGTGTTTCGAGGATAAGGTGATAAGGGTTCGAAATACACCCATCCAATAGGTTTTTGACATGTTTAGGTCTTAGATTTTACATTATCTTTCCATTTTATTTAAATCGTTAAATAATGAGGTCGTCGCTGCATCATCATGATGTCATAAATAATTTAATTTATTTAATGTCTAGAAATTATAAAAAATTACTATGATGTAGGAAATCCTTTTATATTTCCAATGAATTTTTATAGTCCAAATGATCATTTATGTAGAGAAAATTAAAAATATTTTACATAGGTGATACATTCTTTGTTACATTTAACATTCCTTAAAAATAAAAGATAAAAAGTCACTTTCTCAAAAAAGTGATTCCATGGGGCCCCCAAGTTTGGAACAGGGCATCACATGGTCGGAAATGAGACAACCAGTAGCCTTAGGACACATTTTTTGGTAATTTATTATTATTATGATGTTATATTATTATCTTTAACTACCTGATTACTCATTAATCAAGATAATTAAAGATAATTACTGTCGTTACTATTCATAATGTCCAAAAACAAAATAGTATGAATTGAATAATTTGGAAATTATGATTCCAAATATGTAATCCATTTTACCAAATTCCAAACACATAAATTAAAATAATGAATTTAAAAAAACTTCCCGTTGTCAAAACAAAAAGCGGGTTTTTTAGAAACAATATTTATGAAAAGTTTGGCACTTGTTTATGCCTAATTCCAAAGTGAAATTAATCCCAATGACCATTATTGAATTACATGGTAAAAGTATATTCTAATTAGACTTTAAAACAAATTAAAAAGATAATATAACCATATAATTAAATTATATGAAAAAGTAGTTTTGATGTAAAATGCAATATTTTTCACTATTCATTGAAAAATGAACATTGTCAGAAACAAACCAAAAATTAAACCAAGGTAAATTTCAATGTCCCAATCATATATAATATGTTTATTTTGAAGAATAGATCTTATAAAATTGTCAAAAAGTGTACTTAAAAGAGGTTCTCCATTAAAAGGCGGTTAATTGACCTTTTAAAGAATATTGGAATGTTTACACTTAAAATTGGATTCATTCGCATTTTTAGTCCTATAAAAATTATTGTAAAGAGTCAAAAATATTTGACAAAGATATATAATCATTTTTTAGTTAGTTCTGTTCATTCCCTCCATTACAATGGCTAGACGTTAACTACCATTTAAAATAATGTTATTTTATTATTAGAGTGCAATGCATGATTCCCAAGAAACTCATTGTTACGTATTGTGTACGCCATCGTACATAGCGTCCCCTTTAAAGTAATATTAATATTTTATTCAAAAATATGGATAAATATGAAAATTTCATACTCTTTATTTACCTGGGGTGTAACATCCTTCCCCCATTTTGGGAATTGCGTCCTCACAATTTTAAAATTGAGCTTGGAAACATCCTTGAACGCCCCACATCGGAACAAGAGTCAGTAAAACAATCACTTTAAAATAAAGAAAGATAATTACAAAGGTCACCCGAGTTAACCCATACTAGGATTCCAAGTATGAAAATATGGACATGGAGGAAAAAACAAAGGGTCATGTTCTGATGGAGAGTGATAGTAAAATGTCTAGGAGAAAGTTAACCACAAGAAAATCACAAACTTGTGATGGGTTAAATGGTATTTGATTCCTCCGTTGGAAAATTTAATAGGCAACATTTTTGTTTTATGTTACTTTTTATTGAGGAATTTGTTCATAAGGAAACATAATCACTTATCATGTTGGCTTTCAACTTTTATTAGATTCCTTACACAAACTCATATTTTCTCCAAAATACGAGTATTTAGGAAGACTTTTTCACATTAAGAGTACTATAATAAACTTCTAGAGAATCACCTAATCCACAAAAGAGAACTATATACTTCCCATGTCTTTAGAATTTAACCAAAACCAAAACCAAAAAGGTTAGTACAAGATCAGATAATCCAGAAAAGGGTAACCCTTTATAAAAAGAAAATCTATTCTTAATCTCCAAAACTTGTCCAACAAAACCCAAAGTTCAACGAGAACCATTCGATAAAAAATTTGTCCATAAAATTCTTCAAAGTAAACCAAAATAAGATTGAAACCTAAATATTTGAAGGATTTAGTCACATATTCTTCTAAGTTAAATCGTAACATTTATCTCCAAACAACATCAGTTGCTCTTAATGTCTCGTATTGAAAAGTAATTAACCTAATCACATATCCTCCATGATAGGTTAATAAATTTCCATAGATAACCCAAAATCAACTTACTCTTAATTCATAAAATCATCTAACTAAAAAGAATTAGTCAAACTAACCAGGGACTTCACATAGTCCGGTGGTAGGCGATAAATACCAGTTGCACTTTGGTTGTGGGTTCGATTCCCACAGCTTTGTCCGACGCGACGGGCTGTCACATGGTCTACATGTTGTCCTTTTTATAAAACTCCAAAAATAACCCTAACATGTTTTAACCTCAATAGTTTCCTTATACCTCTCATTTTCATCCAAATTCATTACGATCTCAACATCTTAATTCTTGAAGTCTTATTTCACCACCATATGATAAAATAAAACGATTCCCAAAATGAATAACATCATACCTTGATCATGGCATCCACTCGGTTTCATCATCATCTTGCTCACGTAGGTAGAGGTCCCATTCATTACAACAATGATTTAGAGATCCTTCAAAATCAATTTCCTCCTCCATCCAAATACACCTTGTACAACATGGGTCATATGGGTGTTCACAGAAAAACAGTTTTGTAAAATAATCATGTATGACATATAATTCCAAAACATCTGATAAAACATGATTTCTATAAAAAAGTCAGACAGAATTTGAGTTGAACCTTTATATTATTGATCCATTTAAAATACCAGAAGTATGTGCTGAGAGACTATATTTTAAAATCAAATATAAATAGGTTGCACAAGGGTCTCCTTCCTCAGCACCATTTTTAAAACTATAATATGCTTCAAATTCTTGTGATAAGGTAAAATATTTGAAAATACCTTGATAATATTTACCTTTCTTGAAAATGTGAGAATATTGTGAAAATAGTATTTGTCTAATAACAACCCATGATCCACGATGATAAAGAGGTATAGTGGAGGTGTTTGATATCTCAAACAACTACTTGCAAGTGAGTTGTATGCTTGAAAAAGTTTCACAATCATCCGAACATGACTTTTCAATTATTATTGCAAGCATGTCATCAGGAAGAGATAGGAATGTTTTTTGAGATCATTCTCCTTCCATTCGTAACCGACTTTACTTGACCTGAAAAAAATTTATAAAACAAGGATTTAACTTAAATAATAGATTTAGGGACTAATCATGTGTCTAACAAAAACTCCTAATCCCTAAAGTTGTCTAAACCGACCTTTGATACCAACTATAAGGCCCCAGCCTTAAACCTTACTCAATCTTGAGTTATTACAAGATTACACATTGAGGATCTTTTTAGGTTTGGATTTTTAGAGAATTAGATCATAAAACATGCATTATATTCCACATTTAAACAAAGTTGTTACATAAAAGACAGTATTCATTTTCCCCTCAACGGAAACATATTTAAAATAAAACATGGATTTTTTCTTGACACTTCCTTGACACTATCATCATTTCATGTACCTTTCCCTTGACCTGTGAAAAACATTTCAAAAAAACTTGGGCTGAGCATAAAAAGCTCAGTAAGGGTTATGAAAAAAATGGAGCGGAAGCATGAGTTCATATATACATAATAATGAAATCATACTTTACCCATAAAACATAGGCACTTTAACATACCTCACCAAATCATGAATAAATCATAGAAATCATAAGACATAAAAGGTAACTTGAGGCATTCATAACATTCTTACGTAGGGAGTAACCCTCTTGGTTACGTTTGGAATACCCACCACAGTAGATTCCCTAAATCTATTCGGAGATACCTTAATGTTTCACTCCTTCGCGTTACCCAATGCATTAGAGAGATATATCGGGCTCACCCGCCCTTAGTTTATCACGAAACCACCCGTCTTCATAATAATGCACAAGAACCATAACATAATCGTATCACATAAAACATACATAAAGGAAACATAACATTTGCACATTTCAATCAAAAGATATCAATACAACACATTGATATAATAGAAACAATATGAAAACCATTTTCAATACCAAAATAAAATAAAAATAAAACATGGTATTTATTTTTCTTTAAAAAAAGTATGGCTTGTAGAGGAAGCCGAAACTCAAATAATGGTCATGGCGGTGGAGAAGTCGTTGTCACCGCATACGTATGACAATAATATTCCCTTTTGTCATTTAGTAAAACGCTTTGTATAAAAAATACTCCTTTCGGAAAAACGTAAAAGTCGAAGGGGTTTATAAACCGTATAAAATAAGGTTGTGTATAAAACAAAATATTCCTCAGTGAAAGGAGATTGAGATGAAGTCCCATACAAAGACGGTATCCTTGGATTAAGGATAAATCAATTACATAATTATGTGTGACAAACTAATACACCAAATATAAGTGGATATTAAGTGTAAAACAATCAGAGGTTATTCACACATATTCATAGAACGACATATTCAAGGAGTACAAGCTTATCCCGAGGAATAAAAATTGGGTTAAGAAGTTCCCTTGCAAAAATTTGATAGCCTAACGACTTCACTACAAAATTCAGAAAATGAGTTGATGAGAGTTAAAAATGGTATCTAATAACTTGGACATAAAATTTAAATCACCAAGGATATAGAAGAACATATCCCAACATAAGGTTATATGAATTAAAAGACATAACAAAAGAAGTCTTTTAAAAAGAGGAGGGTGAAAGGTTCTCGTACCGACATGGGTATCTTTCGAAACATACACCCCGTGAAAGAAGGACAATAAAACATTTATGTAAATACTCATAAATGAAATTATATTACACAATGATTAAAATAATTGTTAGTATATACACCACTCAAAGGAAATTGTGGCAAATGTAGCATAAATCGCACGGGAATAGAAGTGAGATGAAAAATCCCTTACGAAAACTCAGCAGCCTAACGACGCCACTTAAAACATCAAAAAATGGATTGATGAGATAAAATAGGGTCTCTCATCAAATTAAAATAAAATGTACAGAAATAGGAATAAAAAAGAACATCCCCCATCATAACAAAGAGGAGCTTAAAAGAAGTGACATAAAGGAGAGTACTTAAAAATAAAGAGAGAGGTTAGATCTCTTACGAAAATTCGGCAGCCTAACGGCGCCACTCAAAACATCCAAAATGGATTGATGAGAGAGAATAGGGTCTCTCATCATATGAAAATAAAAATTATAGTAAGATTAATATAAAAGAACATCCCAATAACAATAAATATGGGCTTAAAAGGAATGATATAAAAGAGTGTACTTAAAAAGAAAGAGAGGAGTAGGATCCCTTACCTTGGGTCAGACTTGACTCGATCGTTCTTTAATCTCCTAAATAATAAATTTGAGTTAATTTATACTTCCTTAAGAACCTTTTTCAAATTTATTATTCCTTTTATATCACTTATTGCCATTTCATGAGCACTATTTAATTATTTTAGTTAATAACGGTCGTTTAAACGATCATTGGTACTTGAGTCGAAATATACTCTTTATAATTACAATTTGTTCATGTATCCATTATATCCAGAGTTATAATCATGATGTATATATCATATATATCATATATATCCAGTACATATTAATTTTATACTATTCCATATCATTTGGGGATAAAAAATGAAAATCACCGTTCATGGAGACGGTAGGCCGTACGTACGCATGAACACTACTTTCATTTTTTCCTTTTTCATACTAATGGAATTAAAAATAAATGATATATATATATTATAATTCCAGTATAATATATATGTTATATAGGTCACATATGTTCATTAATTGCGTTCTTTATACATTCCATGTATTGCATGTACGAGTCACATCACTTGAGGGGGCGGTAATCCGCACTTCCTCATATGAAATTATCGCATTTACACAACATGAAAAGAATAAAGTTATGGTTTAAATATAAAATACAGAAGCATATAGTAAACATAAATACCATATATATCATATATAAAATACAATGACATAATAATTGCCACCTTTAAAGGTGTTAAAAGAATATTGAACAATCATCGTTTCGTGAGGCAGAAAATCGCCAACCACAGAAACAGTATGTTCTTTAACCATTAGACGAAGGTGTGTGTAAGTGTAGCTAGAATAAATCTTAGAAAAACATACTAGTATATTTTAGATACTGTATTTGTTACAAAAGAAATGAATAAAAAGAGTTTAGGAGGTTGGAGAAGCAAAATAAAACAAAAGGACTCAAGTGAAGACATTACCTTAAAATCGGGTAACTCCCTTTGGTTTGAGAAAAAAGGCTTCCTTGGGAAGACTTCTGCCCAACATGAGGCTTCAAGGAGTTTGATAGGGATGTGGAGAGACCAAATGGGCAGGGGTTGGCCGAGAAAAAGTCTTTGGAAGTGTGGGTAAGGAGGTAGGGGTGGGGGCCTTTTATAAGTGGAGAGGAGGGGCACTCTTGGAAAGGTATAAAATGTAACTTTATTTTCAAATGAGTTTCTGATTTTAATGGTCCCACATTGATGTGTTTCGAGTATAAGGTGATAAGGGATCTAAATCCACCCATCCAATAGGATTTGGACATGTTTAGGTCTTATATTTTACATTATCTTTCCATTTTATTTAAATCGTTAAATAATGAGGTCATCGTGGCATCATCATGATGTCATAAATAATTTAATTTATTTAATGTCTAAAAATTATAAAACAAATAATATGATGTAAGAAATAGTTTTAGCTTTCCAATGAATATTTATAGTCCAAAATATCATTTATGTAGACAAAATTAAAAGTATTTTACCTAGGTGATACATTCTTTGTTACATTTAACATTCTTTAAAAATAAAAAGATAAAAAGTCACTTTCTCACAAAAGTGATTCCATGGGGACCCCAAGTTTGGCACAAGGCATCCCATGGTCGGCCATTAGACAACTAAGAGCCTTAGGACACATTTTGTGGTCACATTTTATTATTATGATATTATCTTATTATCTTTAACTACCCGATTACTCATTAATCAAGATAATTAATGATAATTACCGTCGTTACTATTCATAATGTCCAAAAACAAAAGAGTCTTCATTTCATAATATGGACCTTCTGATTAAAAATATGTAATCCATTTTACCAAATTCGAAACACATAAATTGCAATAGTTAATTTAAAAAAACTTCCCGTTGTCAAAACAAATAGCGGGTTTTTTAGAAACAATATTTATGAAAAGTTTCGACCTTGTTTTTGCCTAATTCCAAAGTGAAATTAATCCCAATGACCGTCATTGAATTACATGGTAAAAATATATTCTAATTACACTTTAAAACAAGTTAAAAAGATAATATAACCATATAATTAAATTATATGAAAAAGCAGTTTTGATGTAAAATGCAGTATTTTTCACTATGCATTGAAAAATGAACATTATCAGAAAAATACCAAAAATTAACCCAAGGTAAATTTTAATGTCCCAATCATAAATAATATGTTTATTTTGAAAAATAGAGCTTATAAAATTGTCCAAAATATTATTTAAAAGATGTTCTCTGTTAAAAGGCGGTTAATCGACCTTTTAAAGAATATTGGAATGTTTACGCTTAAAGTTGGATTCATTCGCATTTTTAATCCTATAACATTTATTGTAAGGAGTAAAACATATTTGACAAACATATATAATCATTTTTTAGTTAGTTCTGTTCATTCCCGCCATTACAACGGCTAGGCGTTGACTACCATTTAAAATAATATTATTTTATTATTAGAGTGCAATGCAAGATTCCCAAGAAACTCATTGTTGCGTATTGGGTACGCCATCGTGCATAGCATCCCCTTTAAAGTAATATTAATATTTTATTCACAAATATGGATAAATATGAAAATTTCATACTCTTTATTTACCTGGGGTGTTACACCAAACACTCAAAGTTTATTTAGATTTAACAAAACTGGTTCTTTTACTCCCCTATCATTATATTGGGGTGATCACAGAACAAATTCAATACTAGGGAATCCATTTGTTTAACTGGGTATATGTGATAAACTAGATTCCAATTGTTACAACAATGATTTATCAATCATACAAGTTCTCAAACATAGACCACCGACGACCATGATTTTAAAAATAATACAACCCGTAAAATTCACAACATGGATCATGGACAACATATAAAGAAAATATATCATCATCATTATCTTCAATATAAACCATTTATTACGTATTATTATATGAATTAAATTGGTTTCAACCATATTTATAATGGAAGATAAGTTCACCCACACCGTATGATACTCGAAAGAAAGAGAGATGAAGGAATCACTACTTAGAAAGATAAACAATCAGTAATTATTACATCCATAAAAACAGAAGGGTTAAAATAAAGAGAGGATATCCGCTTTAGAAAATCCATAAACTATATCAATGGGAGGAAACAGTTCAAAGGTCCATTAAATTGGGATCATGGTCAAGACAATGCAGTTTTCCTATTTTAAATCCCCCAAGAGTTAGGATATTAATGATATAATTAATACCCTTTGAATCACCTTTAGAAATGATCAATATGGATTTAAACTCTATTTACCTGAAATAAAATGTTGGATGGATGAAACTAGAAAAACTGAGAGAAACTGGAAATGAATCACTGATGGGTGAGTCAAATCCACGAGTCACTGAAAGAGAGTCACTAATGTGACTCAATAACATGATTCATTGATTCCACTCATAGACACCACTCATTGAGGCCACTCAATGTTGCCCGACCTACCAAATCCCAACCTATCGACACCTCTACCAATCGATGCCCAAACTACAGGCGCTTGACCAACAGACACCCAACCTACCAATGTCTTAACCTATAATTTCCTAGACTACTAACACCTCGTCCTACCGATGTTGATATACTGATGTAACTCACCGACGCCTAACTCACCGATTAGGAAACTGTAAATTTAGAAAACTCTTGAAATAAGCCACCATTGCAACCTAAAACACCAAAAACAGTGGAATTTGACAAAGTAATGGACCAGGGAAGTCTGATCCATTAACAAATACTCAAATACATCACCTTCAGCTTATGGTAATCTAACCTGATATCAATCATAAAAATAAATAACTCCCTAGAGTAGATAAACAAATCATCTATATGAGGAAAGGATACTTGGCCATAATAGTGATGTCATTCATGGATCTATAATCAAGGCTATATATCATTGAAATATATTTTTACAAATAAAATTCAATCACCACAAAGTGAAGTGCTATGTTGATTAAAACCTTTATCTATCAACTCATGTAATTTATTTTTCAATTAGAAATGTTCCACTACATCCCTTTAATAACGTGGTTTTAAAATAGCCTTAGCATCAAGAAATAAGTAAATATTAAACATAACCTCATAACCTTGAATAAAACCATGTATGTAATTAGGAATAAAATATCCTTGTATTCATTCACTATTAAAACATCACTAAGTTGACCATTTTTTTACTTTAATAATATTAGCTACATAAAATTCAGTTACATATCAAATCAATTTTTTATTTTCTTGGAAGTTTGAAAAAGGTTTGAAATCATTGAATAAATCACGTGTAGCTCTAAAATATATCTATGAATGATAAAATTAAAGCTATTCCATACCTAAAATTATAGAAAACTCTTATATGATCAGTTCATCAAATTTTGAGAGAAATATCATCCCACAAATAACAATAAGAAGATTCCTATAAATATTTATTTCTTTAATATTTCCACCTGGATTGTTCACTAAAATTTATATCTTATTTTTAGGTTGGGATATTACCATTTTACTTGAAAATTTTCATTGAAATGAATGAATATGATGATCTGGAGTTAAACATGGAATTGGTATACTTTGAACAAACAAGTATCACATGTGTCACAACTTCATTTTATAGTTCAACATCAACTATAATAGTTGAAAATGAATTGGCAACACCTTTCTATTTCAGTTCATGATGATTTACATATTTTATAACTAACATCAAACACATGTTATAATAATAATCCAGCTCATAGAAATGAAAACATCTCACAATTGGATGTCTATCTATTACTATATTGTTTTATTGTTCAAGACTATTTTCCTCACAATCATGAGACCTTCAACCAATCATTCCACACTAGAAACACTTTCCATATCTATTCAAACAATCCTTAAAATTTTATTTTACATAACTTGGAAAATATTGGTGCCATATCTTCATACTTATTAGCTGGTTATTTCCCTATTTCCTCTGCCTTGATCTTTTTTTACTATTTTTATCTCAAGTAGCACATGTGTTGATAAAATCTATCTCAAAATTCTTATCAAAACATAAAAAATTCTCATAGATTTTAAATTATCATGTTGTAAATGAACTTCCAAACATTGTTTTAACCATGATTAAAATACATTAATTTTACTATCATTGTCTTTAATGAATTTTGGTACATACCTATTCAATATTGTAAAGTTTTCTTCATACACAACCAATTAATCTTTTATATTTTTTCTATAATTCTAAAAATTGATTCTACATATTTAGTTGGAATAAATTGGGGAAATATTTATTAATAAAAATAATCTTTTATCGGTCATATTTCATAGAATCAAGATCATATTTATCTTTGGTTTTCTTAAAAAAATACTTTTGTCAGTCATCTTCACCTTCAAAATGAGAAACTAAACAATTTTCCTTTTGGAATTTTAAAAACCTCATGAAATAAAATATCCTATCTAGTGAATTAATCCATCCTTTAGATAACACTGGATATATGGTTCCACTAAATGATGGAGGATGTTTATTAAATAAATTTTCCACTATTATCACACACATAGAAGGAAAATTCATCTTTTATATAGAATGAGTACCACCACCATTTATATATTTTGTTAAATGATCAATCACAATATAAAACTAAATATTTCTAATTATAACAATCTTGAGATGATAATTTGGAATTATATTTCTCTCTCAATGCCTTCTTACTATAGATACCCTAATTCTTTTATGGTAAACCAATAAGAATAAAAAAATTCTAGATGAATCAACATTGTAATAATCAAATTCTATATCATTTCAACATAACCCTAAATTATAATCTCTCAAGGGAGTTATGTTTATATTATACAAAACTCTAATGTTATTTAAACCTTTCCTTTGATACCATATATAAGGACTTAGCTATAACAATTACATAATGTTGAGTTTTATTTCCATATTCCAGTCTCCTATATCTGAGGATCCTTTCAGGTATAGGGTATTAGAGAATAAGGCCAAAAAAATACAAAACACCATATAATATAATGTGTGAACATACAATCATTATCAGTTTATCTCACAACGTAAAACAATTAAAATTTATGTGATTTTATTTTTGAATAAAAATCATGACTTTCAACATGAACTTTTCTTTTCACTTACCCATCCATAAACCTAATGAAAAAATATTTAAATAACATTGGATGAGAAAAAAACATTACAAGGGATATAAAAATAGTGAAAACAAATTGTCTAATGAAAAATAAGAAAAACCATTAAATATTTACCTTTCTCTCAATGTTCTTTGAGTAATTGAAATAAATTATTTCAATATGAAAAACACAAACAATTTTATTTGTGATTAATGTCCTTAAAAGCCATTGAATTAAAATAAAACCCTTTTTTGAAAGATAGATAATCACATTCATAACCCATTTTAAGAACAAGTTAACAAAAAATGTGGCCCAGTTAAATACATTGGAGAAACCCTCAGGTAACTGCATCCATATGTTTTTATGAATATAATGATCATTACCCAATGCATTTGAGCACTATCTGGATACATCCAGTGTATAGGCTATATTGGGATCACATCAAGAAATCTTGGTGAACCCATCATATATGAATTATCAAGATCACATGTGAGATATAATAGAGATAAAACCTTCAAATAATCTATACTGAGAAATCAAATTTCACTAATATTATGACCATGTACCATTTCAAGATTATCATATTTTATTCCTTCATGTCTTCAATATAAACCTATTTAAAAACACTTTTAAAATATTACAAAAAAAATTTGATATCAAAATACAATTTTATTTTAAAGATCTATTTAAAATAACAAAATACTGAAAATAGGGTCATTATTTTAATAAATCATGAAATATTGTAAAGCAAGAGAAACATCAAATATCAGTTACAATGCTGTAAAAAGTTTTTGTCATCGAATATGTAAAAATAAAACACAATTTTATCATTTATAAAGAAATTAAAGAATTATATACATTGATTATTTAAAAAAAACTATTCTAAAAAAGATAAATATTCCTATACAAAAATCTCATTTATAAATAATTACAATCATAAAATCATTTAAAAAACCAAGACAAGGAAGAAAAAGAGAGAAGTAATAATTTAAATGTTATTTTTTAAAGAGAATTCTCATATCACTTTCGAAAAAATTTAATCGTAATCTACATGAATTATTAAAAAATTAAATATCATGATAATAGAGAAAGTAATGACATAACATGCCAAATTGGACTTTATATACATATCTTAGATGAAAATAGGTGCATAACATTAAAATATCCCTCAAAGAAAGGATATTGAGACAATGTCCTATACCCTGAGTCCAACACAACACGTACCTTATGTATATTATTGAGTAATAATGTTATGTTAATTATTTAAATTATTAATATCAAATTTCATTTTTACTATTCCAATAATTTCACTTTTAAATATTTTATATATGATTTCATAGTAAATTTAGTTTACATCAGATGTTTTGATGATATTTGGTATATGTGTCAAAAAATTAATTCAGTAGGTTGAGAATGCCTAAAGTTATCATTATTTAAATATTACTATAATAATAGTAAATACATACTTATAATTGTTATACTGAAATTATAATTTTAAATCCAATCATGATATATGAATATTTGAAATTAATTACTTTACAAACATGGGATAGTAGGTCATAAGTACGCATGAGTAACATTTCCATATTCAAAGATCCTTATGGAAAGAAGGTAAGTATTATTATATATTTATAGATTAATAATAACTTCAAAAAAAATTATTATTTAATTAATTAATCATATATAAGTCATCCATACTATTTTGTGATTAAAAAGAATCACATCTCTTTAGGGAGGTGGTAGTCCGCACATATATACGAATGACATTATTGTTTCTCAGTGAATGAAAAGGAAAAAGTAAATGATATATATAATAATTTTATAGTTATAAATATACAATTAATATAATAATTATGTTATATATATCCCATATATTTATTAACTTATATTTATTACCTTCCATGGAAGATATTAGTGAAAAAACAAATCACATTGCTTCGCGAGGCGGTAGTCCCCCATACATACAAGTTACGATATAGTATCCCTCCATTAAATGAAAAATATGATGATATATGAGATATAATAGTTAAATAATTATTATATATTTCAATAATATCATATATATATATATATATCATTTAAATTCATTAATATAACAATCCATGAGATGATATGATAAAAATTGAATGATATTGGTTCGTGAGGCGATAGTCCACCGTACATCTGAGTGATGATTTCATTTCCCATTTGATGGAAGATGAGAGGGATTTATGTTATAAAATTAACAATAATGAAATATTATTTTATTTTAGATACTTTTTTTATAATACGTTAATAATTTAAGAATATTTTAAGGAAGTTGAAAAATAATGAAAATTAAAATAATTGGTTATGCACAATACCACTTATTCAAAAAAACCTCCAAATATTAGAATAAAAAACTGTATTATGATGGATATATAACCAAATAAGGGGATATATTTCATGGGTATGTAATTAAATAAGGTATTTGGGTAGGTAATAAATTAACCAAATTGGTTTTATGGTGTGAAGAGGAGGGGGGAATGGGTGGCATCTTATAAGCGAGGTGAGTGGCACACTTGTGATTTTTGAAAAGAAAAAGCTGTACCCACATTTTTTACATGGAAAAAGGATAAAACATGAACCATTATAGAGAATTATACAAGATAAGGTCAATATATGGTAATAAAATTTATTTTATATATGTTTTAATGAAATTTTAATGCTTATTTGGTTTTGTATAACCCCATGCAAAACCTTTTTACCTTAAGCGTAAAAAGGATTTTCACTGATTTCACTATTCACTATGACAAAAAATTTAGTTCAAATTAATGGATAATGTAAATTATTCTTAAGAAAATGAAGGAATATTTTTTTACCAAATTAAATTCATATAAGTGACATAATTTTAATTAAAATTATACCTGTAGAAGAAATGGAAAGGAGGTTTTTTTGAGATGGATATTTTTCCAGAATAATATGATTTTATTTTAACTCTATGAAATATAGACATCCCTTTATGAATTTAAATTAAAATTTAATTATATATAATATATAAATTTATTTAAAATAATCCCCTAGAATGGTTTTTTATTAACTAAAATAGAGAAACAATATACACTGTAAAACATTTTCAGATTAACCCATATTTTTTAACCCAAAAATAAACTTCTATGAAATCCAGTATAATGACGACTAAAATGAAACTAAGTATATTATAAAGAACTAAATAATTTTTATTTAAATTTAAATAATATTAAAAAGATAATGGGACTTTTAAATTACTTAATTTATTAAAAAGAAATGTATTTTTTATAAAACATTTATGTTTTCACTTTTCACCAAAAATTCCCAGAATTTCACCCTATGTTCAATTTGATATGATGATTTATAAAATGCTTTTTTTTCATATTCAAATTATATAATTTAAAAATTTTCCTTTTAAATAAATTTTTTATAAGAAATGAGTTTAGTTAATACTATTTCTATTATGATTTAAAATTTACTTAATATTTGTATAATTAATATAACTATCTAATTAATATTAATAAATAATTTTTTTATTATTTCATTACACTGGTTTTTATGATGGTATAAATATCCTTTGAAAAAACCAAGTTCTATACCTTAGGGTCTTAATGTCCAACATCGATTATTATTCAATCCAATGTTATTTCTAATCACTGTGGAGAACGTGCTTAATATATTGGATCATGACCCAAATTTTGACCTCATAAGCTATTAAATTCCCAATGTAACGAGTGATGATTCTTCTAATGAAACTATGATTTTTGTAGAGGACACCTCCCTAACCATAAGGTCATATCATACCTGAAGCCACACTAACTACTATAATGACCCATACTTTACATACATTGTTAATAATTAAAAATTGAAGCATACTTATTACAACATATAACAAAACCACGAAAGGACCGTATATGTATAGTGTCTTTAGAAACTGGGAAACATAAACAACTTGTTCATAAAGCATCTACACTGTCTCCCATTTATTTCAACATATCTATAGTCCCTTTTGGCATATCTCACTTAATAACCATCTTCCTGACCTGGGGAAAGAAAACATACAAAAGGGCGAGCTCAAATGCTCAGTACGGGTAAACAAAAGAAATATCAATCACATCATATACATAAGCACATAACTTTTGGAAATCTTAACCTGCAAAAGAGATCATAATTTCATAACATGGGATAAATCATGGCAGTGAAATGTAATCACAATAATCATAACTTAAAACATGAATCTTTGTGGCATACACACATAATCATAGAGAATCATTTCTTATTAGTCAAGGTTCATTTCCAAGACTATCTTAGTGGACAAAGTCCCTTTCTGAACCGAGTTCACTCCTCGTTTCAGTCCTATTTCACTAAACCGGTATAACCTACCGTTCCAGACATGTCTATATCATGAGATATAAAATCTTTACCCAATTCATTGGGGGGAGACATAGGCCCCACCCATCTCATAATGATACCATTCTTATGTGTGCCACAAAATCATAAACCATACATCATAGCATAACGCATGTAATAAAAATGGTATTCATAAACAACATGAAATCATAAAACAATTCATATAAGATAAAGGAATTCATAAGAATATTTCCATCACAACATAATCAAATCCATGTAATAATAGGGATAGAAAAAGAACCCTTTATTATCTTAGATGGAAAATAATTTTGACAAAACACTTGAACTCCATTCTTGAGGAAAATATCCTTTCTACTTCAATAACATTTACCTTTCTTAACATGTCTTACTATTTTAAACTAAACAAAGTTTATTAAAAATAAAATTGAAATCTTGTAAAGGAAGATTCTTGGAAATAATGTTTTAAAAATACATTCATGATGTATAAGTTAAAAAAACATTCTTCTCGTACTTTTCTTGGAAAAGTCAAAAAGTACCTCGTACAAAAAATGACAAAAGATTCCTTTCATATCTTTTAATAAAAACTCACCGAAGGGTAAAATAGGATTTAAAAAATTGTAGATGAATGGAAATAATATTACATATTGAGGAAACATGGATGTGGATGATAAAATACACCCCCGTAAATACTAAAGTATAAACAATCTCGGATAAAAATGAGATTGTGATATTTCCCTTACCTTAGGTCCGTTTTGCTTCGTAAGTGTCCAAACCTCCTGTATAATGATTTAAATAATGTTATTTACTTATTACATAATCATAATTATTTTTATTATATCATATATGGTCATATTCTTAGCTTCTTAGTAGTAATATTTCATTGCTACTTGTTATTCGGGTGTTTATAACTTTTTGTTCTTATGCGTGTTTTGTCGAATAAATTCATATTCTTATCTTTAGGTTATAGATACCTCATTTTCAGAATGGTATTAGTGTAATATATATCATATTAATTCATTCAATTCATTTATATAATCATAATGAAATGAAGTTCATGTAGAACGAGTCGCATCACATCGTGGAGACGGTATTCCGTACGTACGTACGAGTGATGATATCGTTCCTATGATCGTGGAATTGTATTGGAGTGTATGTATACTATTTCAGAATCAATATCACTTTATAATAGTCATATATAGTCATTATTTACACCATTATACCCATCCAAGTAAGGTGGTGGTGGAAAATAGATTACACCACGGCGTGGAGACAGTATTCTGTACGTACGCACGCGCGGTGATTTATTTTTCCGTAGGATGGATAGATGGTGAAATAGGGTTGTTTCATACATATAATAACATATTGGTATATGAGTGATACTGATGTTATTACTTCATAATGAAACAACTAAATATGAAGAAGTAGAAGAAGAAATAATGATGAAAGAATCGGTAACAGACATTACCTCTTCTTTGAAGTGCTTCTTTAAGACCTTATTTTAGGGCACTAAAATTGGTATTTGAAGAGGACCAGGACCTATTGGATGTCTCTAGGGAAGTGGAGAGGAGGAATTGGCAGGGGTTGGCCGCGCTTGAAGGCTCAAAGTGGTGTGAGGAAGAGGGGGAGGAGGTGCCCTTTTATAAGGGAGGAGAGGGGCACCTTTGGGAAAACTAAAAATATTATTTTATTATAAAGACAAGTTCGGTTTTAAATAGCTCCAAATTGATATATTTCGAAGAAAAGGTGGGGATGGGTCTAAATCCTCTCATCCAATAGAATTTATACAAGTTTAGGTTCCTATTTTGACCTTATAATTTAGATTTAACATTAAGTTAAATAAGTTTACTTTTACTGTGTCTTCTTGTGTTCTTATACTATAAGGTTAATAGACTTACTATAAGCAGACAAAAGAACCACAAGTTGTTTATTATTAATATATATAACCTTACCTAAGTCATTTGGCCGATCCTTAGATTTTTAGGAATAAAATAACAATTACTAATATAATATTTGTTTTAAAAACTATTTTATGTCAATTTTGACACTATTTAGTAATTGATTTTTGTGAAAATCATAATAGAAATATTAGTTCGAACAAAGTTACTTAAATCAATACTAACATGTCATATTAACCTATAAAATTATTTAAATTCATAAAAAGTCTCAAATTACATTTATTTTGGTGTTTATAACATCAATTATGTCAATATTTCATTAATAAGATAATTATTGCATCATCATTGTGTCATAAATAAATTAAATTATTTAATGTCTAAAAATTACAAATAAAATATCATTATGTAGGAAATCTTATTATATTTCTAACGAATATTTATAGTGGAATTTATCTTATGCATAACTTTTAATTAAAAATTATTTACTTATTAAACTTTGATTTTAACTATTTTAACCCTTCTTTAAATAAATTAATAATAAATGTCCTAATCTAATCCAAGTGGGCCTAAATGGTCATATTTTATTCCTAAGTTTGTTTTTGGTCGAATTACACTTATCCAAGAGAATTAGGACATGTGTTAGGGTAATAATAATATAATCTTTACACTTAATTACCATATTTACTTTTAACCGTGATAAAAAAAAGTAAAAAGTTACTATTCACCAAAAATTATTTTCATCTCATTGAACCAAATTTTAGTCCTTGATATTAACCGTGTCTCTCGGATTTTCGAAATTCCACTCACAGAAACGGTAAAATTATGTTTTATGAAAAATTCAGTTTTTTTAACTACCACTTAGTTGTTTCACTATACATCAAAAATTGAAAGTTTTCAGAAAAATACCAAAATTTCACCCTAGGCTAATTTCGATATTCTGAATCCAAAAATGAAGTCCATTTTGAAAAATAAGATTTATAAAATTTCAAAAAGTGGTTATTACTATTCATAACGGCTAGTTTTAATAATATTTTAATAGCATATCGTTGTTTAGTAAAACTCGGTATTGCGTACGACACAAGCTATCGAGGAAGGCCGCGATTTCATGTAAAGAATGCCAAGAAAGTGTTGTGTAGAAAAATATTCCTTTGATGATTTATATAACATAAAAGTATCGGGTGTTACATTCTACCCCCCTTAAAATGAATTTCGACCTTGAAATTCGTCACTTTTTAACAAACAGATGAGGATACCTCTCCCTCATCATATCCTCAAGCTCCCATGTAGCTTCTTCTAATTTGTGGTTCCTCCATAAAACATTCACCAATCGAGTGGTCTTGTTTCATAGGAATTTTTCGCTACGATCCAGAATCTCTATCGTTTGTTTTTCATAAGAAAGATCTTGCTCCAGCGGTACAACTTCTGAGCTAAGTACATGTGAAGGATCAGGTATGTACTTTCTTAGGAGAGATACATGGAACACATAATGAAATTGAGAGAGATTCAGTGGAAGCGACAATCGGTAAGCTACCTTCCCAACATGATCCAGTATTTCGAAAGGACCGATATATCTAGGGATCAACTTCTCCTTCTTTCCAAATCTCATGACCCTCTTCCAGGGAGATATTCGTAAGAACACTTTATTACCCACTTCAAACTCTAGGTCTTTTTCGGTTGTCGTCATAACTTTTCTGTCGAATATGAGCTACTCTTATGTGTTGTTGAATAGATCTGACCTTTTCTGCCATTTCATCAATGAGATCAGGTCCTAATAGATTTCTTTCCCCAACTTCATCCCAGCAAGTTGGAGTCCTGCATTTCTTTCCATAGAGAGCTTCATATGGATCCATCTGAATACTGGAGTGAAAGATATTATTATAAAAAAATTCCACCAAAGGTGGGTGTTGATCCCAACCACCTTTGAAATCCATAGAGCAAGCTCTCAACATATCTTCTAGAGTTTGAATTGTTCTCTCAGACTGACCGTCTATCTGAGGATGATAAGCAGTGCTAAAACTCAACTCTGTATCCAGAGTATGCTGAAGACTTCACCAGAACTTCGAGGTAAATCTTGGATCCCGATCAGATATAATAGAAAGTGGTACTCCATGCAATCTTACCACTTCCTTTACATATATCCTGGCAAGCTGATCCAGAGAGAAATCCTCTCTAATAGCAATGAAATGCGCAAACTTGGTAAGACGATCAACTACGAACCAAATAGCATTATTGCCATTGGATGTTTTAGGAAGTCCTGTGACAAAGTCCATAGTGATTTTTTCCCATTTCCATTAGGGTATGGGTAATGGTTGAAACATCCCCTTAGACTTCTGTCTCTCAGCTTTAACGTGCTGACAAACCAAGCATCGAGAGACATATTCAACAACATCTCTATTCATGCCATCCCACCAGAAGTACTCTTTCAGGTCCCTATACATCTTCGTGCATCCAGGATGAATAGAGAATGAAGAACTCTGAGCCTCATCCAGCAACTCCTTCTTTAATTCGTGGATGGGAGGAACACAAACCCGATTCCTGAACTTTATTATCCCATCAAAATCAAGGTTGAATTCAGGAACATTTCTCACCTTCTTTTGTAACTCGACATCTTCTTTCTGTGCCTCTTTAATCTTCACATGTATTGATGGTTGAACATTCATTTTAGAAAGATAAGATTTTCCCCTTCCATTATAATTCCAAGATCCATCCTTTGTAAATCCATAAATATTGGATCTTTTGTGATCCTCATCATGGATAAACTGGCATGGTCTTGTCGACTTAATGCATCTGCCACCTTGTTTTCTTTCCCAGGGTGATAATGGATTGAGCAGTCGTAATCCTTAATCAGCCCCAACCATCTTCATTGAAACATATTCAGCTCCTTTTGTGTGAAAATATACTTTAAAATTTTATGATCAATATAAATATCACACATTTCACCATAAAGATAATGCCTCAAAATCTTTAATGCAATGATTACCACAGCTAACTCCAAATCATGTGTTGGGTAATTTTGCTCATGGATTTTCAATTGTCGTGAGGCATAAGCTATCACCATATCATTTTGAATAAGAAAACACCCCAATCCCTTCTTGGATTCATCACTATAGATCACAAACCTTTCTCCACTACAAGGAAGTGTGAGTACAGGTGCACTGGATAACCTTCTTTTCAACTCCTTGAAATTCTCTTCACATTCCTCCTTCCAGACATCCTTAACTCCTTTCTGAGTCAACTTGGTGAGTGGATTAGATAATCGTGAAAAATCTTTCACAAAACGTCGATAATATCCATCCAAACCAAGAAAACTTCAGATCTCAGTTACTGTTGTTGGTCTTGACCATCTTTTGATAACCTCTTTTTTTGCTGGATCCACAGATATCCCCTCTTTTGAGATTATGTGACCCAAAAATGCAACTTTTTGAAGCCAAAATTCATGCTTGGTAAATTTGGCATAAAGCTTATCCTTTCTCAGGGTCTTCAATATAATTCTCAAGTGATCTTCATGCTCTTCCTTGCTCTTTGAATAGACAAGAATATCGTCTATAAATACTACCACAAATTGATCAAGATAGTCTCTAAAGACTCTATTCATCAGATCCATGAAGATAGCAGGGGCATTAGTAAGACCAAATGGCATCACTATAAATTCATAGTTTCCATACCTTGTACGGAAATCCGTCTTTGGTATATCCTCCCTTTTGACCCTTAATTTATGAAACCCTGAACGAATATCAATCTTGGAAAAGTATTGATCTCCGCGTAGTTGGTCAAATAAGTCATCAATTCATGGGAGAGGATATTTGTTCTTGATAGTGATCTTGTTAAGTTCTCGATAATCAATGCAGAGTCTCATTGATCCATCTTTCTTCTTAACAAATAGAACAGGTGCTCCCCAAGGTGACGCACTAGGGAGTATGAATCCCTTATCAAGATTCTCTTGGAGTTGCTTCTTCAATTCCTGCAACTCAATTGGGGCCATTCTATAAGGTGTCTTTGAAATAGGCAAAGCACCCGGTACGAGTTCTATTGAAAACTCAACTTCACGATTTGGTGGAAGACCCGGTAATTCCTCCGGAACGACATCATCAAACTCCCGTACAATGGGAACATTCTTAATCGTGAGTTTCTCACCAACCATTTGAGATAAATAACCTTCATTTAGTGGAATCAATTCCCAGAAAATGGACGAAATTTCCACTGGAAGGTTATGTTCATCCTTGCATCGATAGACGATCATAGATTGATCTGGAATATGAAATGAGACTTCCCTTCTTTGGAAATTGATATGAGATCCATATAAAGAAATCCAATCCATGCCAAGAATCACATCAAATTCCACTATAGGAAGGATCACAAGATTTACAGGAAGCACTTTCCCACAAACTTTGATCGGAGAAGAATTATAAACATTTGATGCGACTGTTGTGCCATTAGGTGTTGTCACAGCTAACTCAACATCTAATTTTTGAGGTAATACGGTGACACCCTTAGAAAATTATTCAGAAATAATGGAGTGGGTGGATCCAGAATCAAATAAAACATTTACTACTTTAGAGTGGATGGTAAGTGTACCTTTCACCACATCGTTATCGTACTCCACATTGCTGATAGAAATTGGATGTGAATTTCCTTTGTCTTTAGCCTTAAGAGTTTGTTGATGTTGGCCACCATCATCAACCCTTAGATTAGGGAATTTATTTGCATAATGTCCCATCTCCTTGCACTTGAAACATTGAAGTGTAGTAGGTTCATTCTGTGTATCCCTTCCTTTGTTTGCATCATTATACATCTTCTTCCCATCATCGCGGCATTCAAATGCCCGATGACCTTTCTTTACACATTTGAAACATTTACTTATCCCTTTAAGACAACTCCCGCCACGTTTCTTTCCACACTTTGAGCATAAGGGAAAGCTCATCTTCTTTTTAGTGTACTCTTTAGATTTTTCTTTCAATTCCATTTTCCTCTTCTTATCAAACCCATATGACTGATGGGTTACTCCAATCTCCATATCGACTTTGAGAGCACATCGAACGATTTCCTCGTAGCAATTGAAGTCCCTTATGGCTAACGCCCTTCGAAGACTTGGTTTTAAGCCACTAAAGAATCGATCGATCTTACTCTCAGGTTGGATAATAATACCCGAAGCGTACCTTGCAAGTCTTGTAAAATTTGCTTCATAGGTACCAACCGATTCATCATCCTTTTGCTTCAGTTCAAGAAACTCTTTCCCCATCCTTGTTCGGAGAATACGAGGGAAGTACATATTGAAAAATAAGTTCTTGAACTCGTCCCATTCCATGGACTCAATTTCATCCCTTTGCCTCGTATTCTTAATAAGATTCCACCATTGATCAGCATCTCCTTCCAAACGATACACTGCTAGGATGAATTTATCATGTTCAGAACATTGAAGAACTGAAAATATCTTTTCAGTAGTACTAATCCATTGTTCAGAAACTAATGGATCAGTAGACCCGCTGAAAGAAGGTGGACGCTGCCTCATGAAGGATTCAACAGAATGTTGCTCCTTCCTTTGCTCGTTTGGAAGTCCTGCAAGATTAATAGCTTGAGAAAGTTGTGTGAGCATGGCTACAATATTTTGCATTCCAGCTCCCATAATGATTGGTTGCTCAGGGGGACAATCATTGCATTGCCCGTTGCATTCCGCATTTACACGATTCCTTCAGGTTCTAGCCATTGACTAAAACCAAGAAGAATAATTTGAGCAACACTAATTATAATAGGAAAACCACATAATCAATAATAAAATTTCACACTTAAGGTATTATCCTAGGATATTCATGGCCATTTCTAAAACACTAATATTGTGTTCTATGCTTAGACTTATCCTTAGGGTTCTTACTAAGGCTTTCGTATCCTAGTTTCCAAAGGTTGACTATACCTTTCCTCTGATACCAACTATAACAAACCATACTTTACATACATTGTTAATACTTAAAAATTGAAGCATACTTATTACAACATATAACATGACCACTAAAGGACCGTATAGGTATTGTGTCTTTAGAAACTGGGAAACATAAACAACTGGTTCATAATGCATCTACAGTGTCTCCCATTTATCTCATCATATCTATAGTCCCTTTTGGCATATCTTACTTAATAACCTTCTTCCTAACCTGGGGAAAGAAAACATACAAAAGGGTGAGCTAAAATGATCAGTAAGGGTAAACAAAAGAAATATCAATCACATCATATACATAAGAACATAACTTTTGGAAATCTTAACCTGCAAAAGAGATCATAATTTCATAACATGGGATAAATCATGGCAGTGAGATGTAATCACAATAATCATAACTTAAAACATGAAACTTTGTGGAATACACACATAATCATAGAGAATCATTTCTTATTAGTCAAGGCTCATTTCCAAGACTGCCTTAGTGGACAAAGTCCCTTTCTGAACCAAGTTCACTCCTCGTTTCAGTCCTGTTTCACTGAACTGGTATAACCTACCGTTCCAGCCATGTCTATATCATGAGATATAAAATCTTTACCCAATGCATTGGAGGGATATATAGGTCCCACCCATCTCATAATTATACCATTCTTATGTGTGCCACAAAATCATAAACCATACATCATAGCATAACCCATGTAATAAAAATGGGATTCTTAAACAACATGACATCATAAAACAATTCATATAAGATAAAGGAATTCATAAAAATATTTCCATCACAACATAATCAAATCCATGTAATAATAGGGATAGAAATAGAACCCTTTATTATCTTATATGGAAAATAATTTTGATAAAACACTTGAACTCCATTGTTGAGGAAAATATCCTTTCTACTTCAAAAACATTTTCCTTTCTTAATATGTCTTACAATTTTAAAATAAACGAAGTTTATTAAAAATAAACTTGAAAACTTCTAAAGGAAGCTTCTTGGAAATAATGTTTTAAAAATACATTCATGCCGTATAAGTTAAAAAAACATTCTTCTCGTACTTTTGTCGGAAAAGTCAAAAAGTACCTCGTACGAAAAATGACAAAAGATTCATTTCATATCTTTTACTAAAAACTCACCGAAGGGTAAAATAGGATTTAAAAAATTGTAGGTGAATGGAAATAATATTACATATTGAGGAAACATGGATGTGGATGATAAAATACACCCTAGTAAATACTAAAGTATAAACAATCTCGGATAAAAATGAGATTGTGATATTTCCCTTACCTTAGGTCCGTTTTGCTTCGTAAGTGTCCAAACCTCCTGTATAATGATTTAAATAATGTTATTTAATTATTCCATAATCATAATTATTTTTATGATATCATATATGGTCATATTCTTAGCTTCTTAGTAGTAATATTTCATTGCTACTTGTTATTCGGATGTTTATAACTTTTTGTTCTTATGCGTGTTTTGTCGAATAAATTCTTATTCTTATCTTTAGGTTATAGATACCTCATTTCCAGAATGGTATTAGTGTAATATATATCATATTACTTCATTCAATTCATTTATATAATCATAATGAAATGATGTTCATGTAGAACGAGGCGCATCACATCGTGGAGACGGTATTCCGTACGTACGCAGGAGTGATGATATCATTCTTATGATCGTGGAATTGTATTGGAGTGTATGTATACTATTTCAGAATCAGTATCAATTTATAATTGTCATATATAGTCATTATTGACACCATTATACCCATCCATGTAAGGTGGTGGTGGAAAATAGATTACACCACGGCGTGGAGACGGTATTCCGTACGTACGCACGCGCGGTGATTTATTTTTCCGTAGGATGGATAGATGGTGAAATAGGGTTGTTTCATACTTATAATAACATATCAGTATATGAGTGATACTGATTTTATTACTTCATAATGAAACAACTAAAGAAGTATAAGTGGAAGAAGAAATAAAGATGAAAGAATCGGTAATGGACATTACCTCTTCTTTGAAGTGCTTCTTTGAGACCTTATTTTAGGGCACTAAAATGGGCCTTTAAAGAAGACCAGGACCTCTAGGATGTCTCTAGGTAAGTGGATGGGTTGGCCGAGCTTGAAGGCTCAAATTGGTGTGAGGAAGATGGGGTGGAGGTGCCCTTTTATAAGGGAGGAGTGGGGCACCTTTGGGAAAACTAAAAATATTATTTTATTATAAAGTCATGTTCGGTTTTAAATAGCTCCAAATTGATATATTTCGAAGCTAAGGTGGGGATGGGTCGAAATAATCTCATCCAATAGAATTTATACAAGTTTAGGTTCCTATTGTAACCTTATCATTTAGATTTAACATTAAGTTAAATAAGTTTACTTTTACCGTGTCTTCTTGTGTTCTTATACTATAAGGTTAATAAACATACTATAAACAGCCAAACGAACCCCAAGTTGTTTATTATTAATATATATAACCTTATTTAAGTCATTTGGCTGAGCCTTAGATTTTTAGGAATAAAATAACAATTACTAATATAATATTTGTTTTAAAAACTATTTTATGTCAATTTTGACACTATTTAGTAATTGATTTTTGTGAAACTCATAACAGAATTATTAGTTCGAATCACATTAATTAAACAAATACTAAAATGTCATATTAACCTAGAAAATTAGTGGAATTCGTAAAAAGTCTCAAATTACATTTATTTCGGTGTTTATAACATCAATTATGTCAATATTTCATTAATAAGATAATTACTGCATCATCATTGTGTCATAAATAAATTAAATTATATAATGTCTAAAAATTACAAATAAAATATCATTATGTAGAAACTATTTTTATCTTTCTAATTAATATTTATAGTGGAATTTATCTTATTTATAACCTTATATTAAAAATTATTTACTTATTAAACTTTGATTTTTACTATTTTAACCCTTCTTTAAATAAATTAATAATAAATGTCCTAATATAATCCTAGTGGGCCCAAATGATCATCTTTTATTTATATGTTTGTTTTTGGTTTAATTAAATTTATCCAATAGAATTAGGACATGTGTTAAAGTAATAATAATATCATCTTTACCCTTAATTACCATATTTACTTTTAACCGTGGTAAAAAAAAGTAAAAAGTTACTATTCACCAAAAATTATTTTCATCTCATTGAACCACATTTTAGTCCTTGATATTAACCATCTCTCTCGGATTTTCGAAATTCCACTCACAGAAGCGGTAAAATTATGTTTTATGAAAAATTCAGTTTTTTTTAACTACCACTTAGTGGTTTCACTATTCATCAAAAATTGAAAGTTTTCAGTAAAATACCAAAATTTCACCCTAGGCTAATTTCGATATTCCGAATCCAAAAATGAAGTCCATTTTGAAAAATAAAATTTATAAAATTTCAAAAAGTGGTTATTACTATTCATAACGGGTAGTTTTAATAATATTTTAATAGCATATCGTTGTTTAGTTAAACTCAGTATTGCGTATGACGCAAGCTATCGAGGAAGGCCGCGATTTTGTGTAAAGCAAGCCAAGCAAGTGTTGTGTAGAAAAAGATTCCTTTGATGATTTATATGACATAAAGTCTCGGGTGTTACAACAACATTCTGAATGACCCACAGAGTGATCAAGGGAATCCCATGGATTTTATTTTACAGAAGAGGACTTTATGCACTGACATCCATGTTGAGAATGTTTCAGAAATTGGGGTACGAAATATAGTTTTCCATCGAACATCTATGAACACTGGATGAAGAAAAGAAATCACTATGTGTGGAAATGATCCTTTCTTATAGAGAGGTGTCTTGTATGTTGAATATAATTGTGTTAATTGATATCTAGGTTTACATGATGGTAAAATAGTATTCATGAGAAATAGTTTGTATACCTAGTCACTGTGGAAAGTATCCATAATGGTAAATCTCAGATAATCAAACTCGTTTCCCATACAGAGAATTATTTAAATAGTCCATGCAGATATTCAAACTCTTTTGATATAAATCCACAATTTATAAAAAGATTATGTATGTTTTCAGCATAAATATACATAGATAGCAGACTGTGGCCATCTTTAAGCAAGCCCTTTTCAGCTGATCATGGGTACGAAGTCGACCTCTCCAAATATTCTAGAGGTTCATGTTCTCGTATGCTGGATAAATGTGACCATGAATATGACTATCCATAAATGGGTATTAGAGGTGCCTTCATATTTTAATATATTGAAATAAATGCCATTAATGTGACCATTTTTCCTTATGGTCTGTCTAATAGTGTCCCAATCTATGTAATGATATATATAAAGATCTAAGGAGATGTGTGTGTGGGAGGGATCTTATAATGGTCGGGGCTTCAGGTGATAAAATCAATAATGGATGGAGTTCCCTACTTGAAGTAAAAAACATAGTTTATCCTAGGGGTTTGTCCAACTAAGGAGTGCTCCAGCAATTATGTTTAGATTACCAAAAGACCAACCATGTGGAAATATGCATCATGTCATTAAAAGGTTGTATAATGTCAGGAAAAATTGACGAGTCAAGATTTTATTTACCCCCATCCAAAAATATTTAGATGATCTATATAGAAATAATATCTATTGAAAAATCATTATACAATATATGATTCCTAGTAAATTTTAGGAGAATGGAATAATTAAAATTTATGTAAACATTGAATCCAGTCCCCCCCATATTATTAGGATTGATCAAATCGTTCCACACAATAGTAATGAGTTTTTAATAGATAGTTATCATCCAAATGAAATTCTACATAATGTTATGAAGAATCATGATGATACTTATAGGCTATCTATAGAGAGTGAAAGTATTGAAAATTTTTTAGGTGATCACCGAGTTGACCTAGTATACTCTCCCAGGTATGGGACATTGACTTTCCAAATGTATAACATATAATATATAATAATTTTTTAGTAAACACATGATTTATATTTGGATTTGAATTATTATATTTTTATTCATTATTTTTACATAATAATTACTTGGATATTAGTTGTTGATTTTATTAATCATTACTTGAATTTTTTCCAATACATTGATATATTTCCTTAAAAGTTTAAAATTTTAAAAAATACAAAATCTTTTATAACCAATAGAAATAGTTTCCCTATAACCAATAATTCTCTTCTTTGTGAAACAAAACCCTTTTAGTCATACAAAAACTATTTTTTTAAATTAAAATTCATTAAGTGTTATTGTAAACTCTGTCAATTTTTATTATAATAATGAATTAATCACTTCAGTTTGGTGTAGCATATAACCCAATATATTGGACACAATAATTTTTTAATGGAGAATACATATTAAATCCTTGGGGTGTTATATGGTTTTGAAATGATAAAAAAACCATGATTACCAATTTATATAACATATCTTATAATCCTTTCAACAAATTTTAAAATACTTTAAATAGGGTATTCTTGAAACCTATAACCCATGGAGAAACTAAATATTAAATCCAGTCTAGTAAAGGTCTGATGAATAGGAGTATTTATAATATCTATGAAAATATTATTATCTATTAATTTACTAGTTATATAAAAAACCATTTTATATGTAATACTCTTATGGTTTCATAAAATTTTACTAGAATCACATCCAAATGTTATAAAACATTATATAGAATATGTAAAACAATTTCAAAAATATTCCATGAGTGTAACACTCCAAGCTTCCATGGTACGTTCCTCTTTGAATAATAGAGCAGCGTGTGTTGAATGCAACCTCGAGTTATAACACACCGCGACAAGTAAAAGTAGTATTTATGAATAGTAATACCCACTTTTTGAAATTATTTAAATTTTATATTTCAAAATTTACTTCATTTTTTGATTCGGAGTATCGAAATTAGCTTATGTTGAATTTTTGGTATTTTTCTGAGAACCTCCAATTTTTGATGAATAGTGAAAAATACTTAAAAAAACATTTTTAATCAAAATAATTTATAGTGATAAATTATACAATTGTGTGGTTATAAAGTTTAATTATAATATATTTTTACCATTTTATCCAATGGTGGTCATTAGAATTAATTTCACTTTGAAATTGGACATAAACAATTGTGAATCTTTGGATTGATATTCTTTCATAAAAACACGCTATTTGTTGTGACATCGAGAATTAATTATTAAATTAATTAATGAAACTTATATGTTTTGAATTTTGTAAAATAGACATCATTTTAGAATAAGGAATATCAAATATAACTTAGGGTTAATTTTTGGTGTTGTTCCGAAAAACATCGATTTTTGATGAATAGTGAAACCACTAAGTGGTAGTTAAAAAACTGATTTTTCATTTAAATGAAATTTTACCACCTCTGTGATTTGAATTTCCAAAATCTGACATACATCATTTTCATTAGGAAGTAAAATGTGGTTAAGTGGGATTAAAATATTTTTTGGTGAATAGTAAATTTTAAGTTCTATTAATCGCGATTAAAGGTAATTAGTGTAACTTAAGGTAAAAATAGTGATATAATAATATGAAATTACCTTTACACTTGTCCTACCCTTATTTGGTGCATCATGTAAAACCAATAAAATCCATGGGTCAACTTGGTTACCCCATGGAGGAACTTGGGTAAGAAAATGACATTAATAACTTTTTATTTAAAGTAAAAATAAAATCGACACAAACATGTGTTGTTTTACTAAAACAATTATTACATGGGGTTATATAAGTTATCTTTTCGACTATAAATATTAATTGGAAAGCTAAAAATATTTCCTAAATCATGATAGTTTTTATATAATTTTTAGACATTAAATAAATTAAAATGTTTATGACACCATGATGATGAAGCGATTACCTCATTAATGAACTTTTTAAATAAAATGAAAAGATAGTGTACAATCTAAGACTTAAACTTTCAAAAAACCTATTGGATGGGAATATTTCGAACCATTTTCACCTTATCCTTGAAATATATAATTTTGGGACCTTTGAAATCCGAAAAGTACTTCATAATAATGTAACATTTCATTACTTTCCAAGAGTACCCCTCTTCTCCTCTTATAAAAGGCCCCCACCACTACCACCTTATTCACACCTTCAAGCCATTTGGATCGGCCAAAATCTTCCCAAATACTCTCTCAACATACCTCTATTACTCCTAGAATCCTCACTTTGGGAAGAATGCTTCCCAAGGAAGCCTTTGTCTCAAATCAAAAAGAGTTACCCGATTTTAAGGTAATGTCTTCTCTTATGTTATTTTCTTTTATTTTGCTTCTCCAACCCCTTAAAATATTTTTATTCCATTATTTTGAAACAAAAACAGTATATTAAATATACTAGGATGTTTCTATGTGAATTATTTGATTTAAACTTGCACACACCTTCGTCTAATGGTTAAAGAACATACTGTTTCTATGGTTGACGAATTTTTGCCTCACGAAACGATGATTGTTCAATCTTCTTTTAACACCTCTAATGGTGGCCATTAAGATGTAACTATATTTATATAAGATATATATTATTTTTATGTTATCATTATGCTTATTTATTTCTCATTAATGTCTTACCTTTATGATTTCCATTATGGGTAAACACGATAATTTCATTTTAGGAAGTGCGGACTACCGCCCCATCAATGTGATTTGAATCGTTAATTCCATATGTGGGATGTATAAAGGATGGAGTAAATGCTATTATATATGATATTATACTGTAATTATAATATACCTTTATATCATTATGATTTCATTCCATTAAATATGAAATTGAAATGAAAGTAGGGTTCATGCGTACGTACGGCTTACCGTCTCCATGAACGGTGCATTTCATTTCTTACCTCTAAATGTTACGTAATATTATGAATGAATGTATATAATAAATATATATGATATATATGATATATACATCATGAATATAATTCTAGAGATAATGTATATTATACCACATAACCAACTTGTAATTATAGGAATTTTATTTTTGACTCAAGTACCAAAGATCGACAAAACGACCGTTATTAACTTAAATAATTACATAATGTTCATAACATGGTAATAAGTGATATAAAAGGAATAATTAACTTGAAAAAGGTTCTTAATCAATTAGAAATTAACTCTAGTTTATTATTCAGGAGGTTAAAGAGCGATTGAGTCAAGTCGGACACGAGGTAAGGGAACTTCTTAACCCAATTTCCCTTCTTTGGGTTAATCTCCTACTTTCAAATTATGTCATGATATTATTATGTCCTATCTTGTATTTGTACTTTCTTTATGTGTACTTATAGTGAATAAACATAATAGATCTATTTTATTTTAAAAATGTTCTTTATAAGGGACTTCGTCTCAATCTCCTTTCACTGAGGCATATTTTGTTTTATACACAACTTTATTTTATACAGTGTATAAACCCCTTTGACTTTTACATTTATTCAAGAGGAACATTTTTATACGAAGAATTTTACAAAACGAAAAAAGGGAATGTTTTTTTGTCATAAGTATGCGGAGACAATGACTTCTCCGCCGCTGTGACCATTATTTGAGTTTCGGCTTCTTCTACAAGCCATAACTTTTTTAAATGAAAAATAATTACAACGTTTTAACTTTATTTTATTTTGGTATTGAAAATGGTATTGAAAGTGTTTTTTATTTCAATTTCTTTTATTGATGTCTTGTGATTGAAATGTGGAAATGTTATGTTTCCATTATGCATGTTTTATGTGATATGATTATGTTGTGGTTTATGATATGTTTAAACCTTTTCATATAAGGAATGCATTAGACTTAATAAGTGATAGGTGGAGCCCACTATAGCTCCTCGATGCATCGGAATGTCTCATGAGACAAACTAGTGTCTTGGCACGAGGCCTTAACAAAATCTTATTTGTAGTCTTGTCACAAGGCCTTGGCTACGTGGTTATGATAGCCTGGAATTATGAATTCTATCATTATGAAAGAGGTTATTGATATTTCATGTGATTATTCGTCTATTAGAATAACCATGTGAATAAGTAAATGGAATTATTTCATTTTATTTTTCCATATTATGCTGAAGTTCAAGATTAAAAGGATTTTGTTTTAGGTATAAAATGCCTTAAATGTTTATGTTTATTTATGAAAGCTTATGCTATATTGTTATCCTTACTGAGCATCTGAGCTCACCCCTTTCAATGTTTTAATTTTTCCAGGATGTGAAGAAGTATTTTATGAATGATATGCAGGGATAGTCAGAAGGGGATATGAGTGTGGACTATGGAGACCATGTTATTTTAGTTTTTAACTTTATGATGTAATGTAACTTTTATGAATGTATCTAGTGTTTCCAAGGCTACTAAACTAATCGGTATTTCGAGACATGATCTTTTGTGATCATTCCAATGTTACATAATAATGCACCGACTCTAGGTAACTAGGGTCGGGATGTTATAGTTGGTATTGGAGGCAGTTTAGTACTATCCTTGTAAGCTATATTTAGATAAACTCTGATTAGAGCACATAGACCTAAGATAAAATTTGAGGATTATTATAGAAGAACTTCCTAAAATTTTGGTATTATAGAGATTTAGTGAGTTTTCTGAGCAATACATCCCTGTCTAGATACAAGAAGGTAGAGGCGGGTCTGACACAGATGTACCTAGGGGTAAAATCCAAAAACACTGCTTTGAGCTAGACTCGAACGGGAACTGGTGCCAGAAAACAGGCCTTGTTGCACTCTTGGTTACGACACTCCCGGGGGATATGCTTAGGATAATTCCTGTTTTCTTTACAAACCACTATGTAGGTTTATGAGTATATACTTTCTCAAAGAAATTTTTTATGATTATGGATTATATCCATAAATAGTTCAATTTATGTTAAGTGTTTTGCAAGTTTGTAATTACGTATTTTGATTCATAAACTAATCTAGTTTATGCCATTGTTTAGAAATTCTGCCTAGTGGGAGGAATGGAAACCATATCAATGCACATGCTCCATGTAGGGATTCCCCTCATACTAAAGATAATTATAATGTAGCTGGTGATACAACTGGTGCTGATCAACTTGTCCCCATACCGGGAAAACTCACTCAGGTTATGAATAATAATGTTACTCGTATGGAGCACCCTGATCTGCAATGTGGAGGATCAATTTTATACCGCTTCATGAGGCAACAACCGCCAACATTTAATGGGGGTACAAATCCATTAGTAGCTGAGAAATGGATAAACTCCTTAGAGAAAATCATCAACGCCTTGGGGAGTAGCGAAACAGAGAAAGTTGTGACGGCAGTTTACCGCCTCATTGAAGATGCCAATCAATGGTGGTCATTGATTCAACAAACAAAGCAAGATAAAGATGTATCAAGTACGGAATGGAAGGAGTTTAAGGAAATTTTCTTAGAAAAATATTTTCCTCATGACCATCGAGCAGATATGGAAAGGAAATTTCTGAGTCTGAGACAAAAGGAAGATGAGAATGTCACAAAGTATGAGGCCAACTTTACAAGGTTAGGGAGGTATGATGCAGATTATATACATAACCCATGAAGTAAGCTTGATCATATCTTTGATGGATTAAAACCATTTCTCCATCAAGCTTTAGTATTAAAATCTTACCCAACGTACGAAGATATAGTCTCGTGTTCTATCAATACAGAAAAGGAATTATCTAAATCTTATCACAATAAAGTAAAGCAAGAGAAGAAGAGAACGGTGGAGTAAGAGACAGATAAAAGGAAAAAGGGAAAGAAGGATTTTCCATTATGCGATAATTGTGGGAAGAATCACCCCGGTACATGCCTAAAAGGAATGTGGGTTTGTTATAAATGTGGAGAAAAGGGTCACCAGGCTCGTGATTTCAAGGGAAAGAAAGACACTATCAATGTTGAATGCTACAATTGTAGGGAAATGGGGCATTATGAAAATGAATTTCCTAATTGCCAGGGAAACTTAAATCAGAAAAGGCCAAGGGATCAAGGACAATCTTAGGCTGTTAGTACAGTTGAATTGGAAAAATTAATGTATTGGTGCTTTTGGACTCAAGGATTATATTCTGGTTATAATAATAATGTGATATATAGGTTTTAATATGATGAAGGTAATCATATTTTTATATGTTACAATAAGAGAAACTTTACTTTGTTTGAGGAATCTGATGATACAATTGATTTTGGAATTTAGAGTCCTTTTAGAGAAAGTCTCGACTGAGGTATTTTGGATAACTATAAAGTTTGGAATGGATTAAGTTGAACTTTGGATAGTATTGTTTAAGGTTAAAACAATTATGAAGATTATTTTTGGAATATTATAATACTATAGTTTTAGGAAAAGGAAAACCTGCAGGTTGGGGGATAACCCGTCGCGTCGGACAAAGATGTTGGAATCGAACCCACAACCATTGTAGGACATGCCTTTATTACCTACCACTAGCCTACAGGAAGTCCCTGGTTATTACAAAAAAAATTTCCTACTCTAAATGGAATGTGTTAATATTTGGAACCTTATACAATTATGATAAATAGAATATTTTTGAGTTCTATTACCTTTTGGAGTGAAAGATGGGTTTTTGGTAAAAATTTATTAAAGAATGAAAGTCTAAATGACAAGTAAGTATATTTCCTTACGTTCTTTGTAAATCTCCTAAATAAATTCCTCAACTTTATGAAAGATAACTTAAAACAAAAATATTGTCGGTTAACGTTTCCAATTGGGGAACCAATGACCGTTTAACCAATCACAAGCTTGTGATTTTCTTGTATTTAACTTTCTCCTAATCCTGTTTTATACAACTCTCCATCAGACCTTGATGGTTTGTTTTTCTTCAATATCCATACTTTCATAGAATCCTAGTATGGGCAATCTCGGGTGACCTTTGAACTTCTCTTTCTTTCTTTTAAAGTTATATTTTTGTTAACCCTATTTTCGATGTGGGTTTTCCACAAAGGTATTTTCTATTTTCAACCTTTTATTTTCAAAGAAAAATTTTAAATTGCGAGGACACAATTTATTTAAGGAGGGGAGAATGTAACATCCCAATCTTCTATGGTACGCTCCTCTTTGAATAATAGAGCAGCGTGTGTTGTACGCAACCTCGAGTTCTAACACACCACGACGAATAAAAGTAGCAGTTATGAATAGTAATACCCACTTTTTGAAATTATATAAATTTTATATTTCAAAATGGACTTCATTTTTGGATTCGAAATATCGAAATTAGCCTATGTTGAATTTTTGGTATTTTTCTGAGAAGTTCCAATTTTTGATAAATAGGGAAAAATACTTAAAAACACATTTTTTTAATTAAAATAATTTATAGTGATAAATTATACAATTGAGTGGTTATAAAGTGTAATTAGAATATATTTTCACCATTTTATCCAATGGTGGTCATTATAATTAATTTTACTTTGAAATTGGACATAAACAATTGTCAATATTTTGATTGATATTCTTTCTTAAAAACATGCTATTTGTTGTGACAGCGGGAATTAATTATTAAATTAATTAATGGAACATATATGTTTTGAAAATTTTAAAATAGACATCATTTTTCAATTAGGAATATCAAATATAACTTAGGGTTAATTTTTCGTGTTCTAAAAAACTTCGATTTTTGATGAATAGTGAAATCACTAAGTGGTATTTAAAAAACTGATTTTTCATTTAAATGAAATTTTACCACCTCTATGATTTTAATTTCCAAAATCCGACATACATAATTGTCATTAGGAAGTAAAATGTGGTTCAATGGGATTAAAATAATTTTTGGTGAATAGTAACTTTTAAGTTCTATTAATCGCGATTAAAGGTAATTAGTGTAACTTAAGGTAAATATAATGTTATAATAATATGAAATTACCTTTACACTTGTCCTACAATTATTGGGTGAGTCATGTCCGACCAAGACAATCCATTGGTCAACATGGGGACCCCATGGAGCCACTTGGGTAAGAAAATGACATTAATAACATTTTATTTAAAGTAAAAATAAAATCGACACAAACATGTGTTGTTTTACTAAAACAATTATTACATGGGGTTATATAAGTTAAATTTTAGACTATAAATATTCATTTAAAAAGATAAAAATATTTCCTACATAACGATATTTTTTATATAATTTTTAGACATTAAATAAATTAATTTATTTTTGACACCACGATGATGCAACAATTACTTCATTAATGAACTTTTTAAATAAAATGAAAAGATAATGTAAAATCTAAGACCTAAACTTGTCAAAAACCTATTGGATGGGTATATTTCGAACCCTTATCTCCTTATCCTCGAAATATATAATTGTGGGACCTTTGAAATCCGAAATGTACTTCATAATAATGTAACATTTCATTACTTTCCAAGAGTTCCCCTCTTCCCCTTTTATAAAAGGCCCCCACCACTACCCCCTTATTCACACCTTCAACCCATTTGGCTCAGCAAAACTCTATCCAAATACTCACTAAACTTCCCTCTCTTACTCCTAGAAGCCTCACTTTGGGCATAATTCTTCACAAGGATACCTTTGGCTCAAATAAAAAAGAGTTACCCGAGTTTAAGGTAATGCCTTCTCTTATGTTATTTTGTTTTATTTTGCTTCTCCAAACCCTTAAACTATTTCTATTCTATTATTTTGTAAAAACACCAGTATATTCAATATAATAGGATTTTTTATGAGATTTATTTGATTTACACTTACACACACCTTCGTCTAATGGTTAAAGAACATTCTGTTTCTGTGGTTGGCGAATTTCTGTCTCACGAAATGACGATTGTTCAATCTTCTTTTAACACCTCTCATGGTGGCCATTAATATGTCACTATATTTATATATGATATATATTATGTTTATTTTTTCATTAGGCTTCTGTATTTTTCATTTATAGAATACCTTTATGATTTCTATTATGGGTAAACGCGATAATTTCATTTTTGGAAGTGCGGACTACCACCCCCTCAAAGTGATTTGAATCGTTAATGCCATATGTGGGATGTATAAAGGATGGAGTAAATGATATTATATACGATATTATATTGGAATTATAATATAACTTTATATCATTATGATTTAATTCCATTAACTACGAAATATAAATGAAAGTAGCGTTCATGCGTACTTACGGCTTACCGTCTCCATGAACGGTGCATTTCATTTCTTACCTCTAAATGTTACATAATATTATGAATGAAGGTATATAATGGGTATATATGATATATATGATATCTAAATCATGAATATAATTATCTAGATAATGGATATCCTACCACATAAACAACTTGTAATTATAAGAAATTTATTTTTGACTCATGTACCAAAGATTGACAAAATGACCGTTATTAACATAAATAATTACATAATGTTCCTAACATGGTAATAAGTGATATAAAAGGAATAATGAATTTGAATAAGGATCTTAATAAATTATAAATTAACTCTATTTTATTATTCAGGAGGTTAAAGAATGATCGAGTCAAGTCAAACACGAGGTAAGGGAACTTCTTAACCCAATTTCCATTCTTTGGGTTAATCTCATACTTTCAAATTATGTCATGTTATTATTATGTCCTATCTTGTATTTTTAATTTCATTATTTGTAATTATAGTGAAAACACATAATAGATCTATTTTATTTAAAAAAATTCTTTGTAAGGGACTTCGTCTCAATCTCCTTTCATTGAGGCATATTTTGTTTTATACACAACTTTCTATTATACAATGTATAAACCCCTTTGACTTTTACGTTTATTCAAGATGATTTTTTTTGTATGAAGAATTTTACTAAATGACAAAAGGGAATGTTTTTTTTGTCATACGTATGCGGTGACAACGACTTCTCTGTCGCCATGACCAATATTTGAGTTTCGGCTTCCACTACAAGCCATAAATTATTTAAATGAAAAATAATTACAAAGTTTAAATTTTCTTTTATTTTGGTATTGAAAATGGTTTTGAAAGTATTTTTTTATACCAATGTGTTTTATTGATGTCTTGTGATTGAAATGTGGAAATGTTATGTTTCCTTTATGCATGTTTTATGTGATATGATTATTTTATAGTTTATGATATGTTTAAACCTTTTCATATAAGGAATGCATTGGACTTAATAAGTGACAGGTGGAGCCCGCTATAACTCCTCGATGCATCGGTAGGTCTCATGAGACAAACTAGTGTCTTGGCACGAGGCCTTGACAAAATCTTATTTGTAATCTTGGGACGAGGCCTTGGCTACGTGGTTATGATAGTCTGGCATTATGTATTCCATCATTATGAAAGTGGTTATTGATATTTCTTGTGGTTATTTGTCTAGTAGAATATCCATGTGAATAATTAAATGACATTATTTCATTTTATTTTTCCATATTATGCTGAAGTTCAAGATTAAAAGGCATTTGTTTCAGTTATACAATGCCTTAAATGTTTACATTTATTTATGAAATCTTCTGCTATATTGTAATCATTACTGAGCATCTGAGCTCACCCCTTTTAATGTTTTAATTTTTCCAGGATGTGAAGAAGTATTTTATGAATGACCTGTAGGGATAGTCAGAAGGGGATATGAGTGTGGACTATGGAGACCATGTTATTATATTTTTTTCACTTTATGATGTAATTTAACTTTTATGAATGTATCTAGTGTTTCCAAGGCTACTAATCTAATCGGTCTTTCGATACTTGATCTTTTGTGATCATGCCAATGTTACGTAACAATGCACCGACTCTAGGTAACTGGGGTTGGGGCGTTACAATGAGTTCATTGAATTATTTTATGTCCTGAAAGAATTTTAAATCTACCATAATATTAAAATAAAATCCAGTGATCATAAAAAAAATAACATGTAATAAATCAAAAAATATATAATATCATTATGATAAATTATTAAAAAAATAGCAATATAAATCATCTTAATAAATAAAATAGGATCCAAATTTCCTTTTATAAAAAAAATTAGTAAAAATTTAGTTAATCAATCATACCAACAATAATACTCTTGCTTATAATGAAAAATACTTTTGAATTTTTCAAAAATGATTAATATATTTTTTCTTCAGAATCATGGGATTTTAGAAAAAACATCCAAAAAATAATCTGATTAAAAATTCACTTTTTATATTTAGTTGATAAGGATTAGAAAATTTAAAAGGTCCATATAATGACAAAATATTAATATAATATAATTTAGTAGCATGTGAAAAATAATAATCATAATATATTACATCAACTTAAAAATAATATTATAGAAATTCGAGCTTTATTTATTATAATCGGTCCAAGATCTTCTAATTTGTTTATTAAAATCCACTCATTTCCACTAATATTAGAAATTTTATGTGATTTTACAAAATTCGAAACATAATTTCATGAAAAGTAATTAATTTTTTATTTTATTGAAAAAATAATTTTAAAATATATTAAATTTTAAAAAAAATAATTATGAATAAAAAGTTAAATAAAATTAGATTGATTTGAAAAATTACATAGAGAATTTCATGTATGAACTGTAAAATTTATGTATTTAATAAATCATTAAAGAAGATGGTTTTATGAGTTTTATAATTTCATTCGTTATTTCATTCTTCTTTGTTTACATTATTATATTCTGTTACGTCATCCTAAAAAATAAATACTCTAAAATCATCTAAAATATGATCTAAATATAAATCAATATTATTTAAATCATTTTCAAAAAATTTAATCATGAATTTATTATTCAATAAGTAAATAAATTTGATTATAAAATTCATAATCCTTAATAATATTCGAATAAAGTAATAATATAACTTCATCATATTTAGTATCAAATTTATTAACTAAATCATAATCATTTAAAATAAAAACATTACAATAAAACAATATAAAGTATCAAATATATTATTTCTTTCGTTTTTATAATTTATTACGTTTTTTCATAATTATAGGTATATTAAGAGTTCTATTACACACAAAACAAGCGGTATTTACAGCTATAACCATTTATATTTAGGTAAATTTTATTCATTTAACATAGACCCAACCATTTATTTCATTATTATATTCATTATTTCTATTACTCCATATTGATGGTTTGATCTTGCAACATAGAAATTATAAAAAACATCCGTTATGTTATTTTTTTAAATTCAAGAATTAATATTTATTCTATTTTAACACTTCTAATATATATAATTAAATTAACATTTTCATTTAGAACTAATTAAAAAAATAGAAAATTTGGATAATGTTTCATGTTTATGAGAAAAAATAAATCCTTTCGTATCCCCTAATATCTTCCACAATAACACACACAAATTTTTTTAGTACCTATACTTTCAGTATAATAATTTTTAATTATATATAAATAATCAGGTTCTATTATTATTTCAATATTTTTATCTTCAATATATACAAAACATCATTCTTGATGGTTTATTTTAATGATGGGATAAAAAATGTGTGTTTTTATACAATTAAATTAGGTGGATGTAGAAAATTTTTATGTTTTGATATATTATGAAATATTCTAAATTTTTCTTATGCATACCTCATAAAATAAAACCTTATCCATCTATGTAGAATTATGACACATATCATTTTGATTTCTTCACTTAGTAAAATAAAAATTATAATTGTTATCCTCTCTGATTTCATCAAATATAATAAATCATTCATGAAAATATGGAATATCTCATTTTAAAATTTTAAAAACATGTCTTCATACATAGTTGTTAAATAATTATTTGATTATGTTTTACTGCTTAAAAATATTATAATTTAGAAATAATAATAGATTTAGAAATATTGACTTCACCAAATCCACTAATGATGCTATATGATTTGACTAAAATGTGAAGGTTCCTCCATCACAGTGATTGTAAGATAAAAAAAATTATAGATCTATTATATTGTACCTAAATCATACACTACCTATATACCAAATGTACTTACTGTATTTAAATTTTGTTTCGTAAAAAATTTTTTTGTAAATTTTTTTGTTGCTATGCTACTTTGGATCCAACTAGACAAGTAAATGAATATTATGGAACCCAATTTTTTAAACATTTACTTTTATGGTAATCTATATGATTATATATTATAAATAAATAATATTTTATTTCCGAAAGGATAAAAATATCTCAATTAACTTTATGTTTTATAATAAACCATGTATTGTACCTATAATGCATGTAAACATTTGTAGTCATCCTTTAGATCTATTTACGATGAAAATTTTATAGATAATTATTGATTTTTTCTCTTAACCAACACTAATTTTTTTATATTTATTTCATTTATAGCTATAACTTTTTCATAGATTTATTTACCTCGATCAAAATAATCTAATTCATCAATTTATTTTTTAATTGATTTTTTATCTTTTCACTACTATTTAATGATTTATATACCATCAAAAAATTTATTGTTTTAAAGTATATTATATATTAAAATTTCAAATTTTTTTGAGTATGAATATTGATTTCTTAAACAAGATCATTATTAGTACATTTTAATAAATTATAAAACTCACCAATTTTTAATATATATATATTTTTTAATTTTATTCACTTAATTTAGTTCTGTAATACTATATTTGTAAAATTCAAAATCATAATAATAACTTAACCTATAGTCCATAAAAATCTTGTTTGTTGTAGCTATTTAACAAATTTTATCGTACTCTTTGTTAGTTGATGGTTCATTTATTGAATTACTGTCTAATGTGAATCTTTATTCTATAGAAAAAGATACGTTATGATTTTGAATATAATTTTTATTATTTTTCACATGATTCAATTTTAGGAAAACTAATTCAATATAGACATTATTTTATCACTAAACAAAATTTAATTCTTAATCATTATTATACGAACTTGGTTCACATTTTTGAGTTCCTCTTTGAACATTATTAAAATAATAAATATTGAATAGTCTTTTGAAACATTTCTCTCATCTTCTTTTCTTGGAAACCCTTTCATAAAATCTGTTGATTCATCTCTCTCACATCCCAGTTTCTTATAACAAGAATATTCATTTGAAAATTTTCTATTATATTTAAATTTAAGACCTCTCTCTTTTATATTCTCCTCTTCAACAACGTTATTCATCTTGAGTTAATTCTATAAGAGTAAACCCATTTGACTATCAAACATGTACATTATTAAATTTATACTTAGATCTATAGAAACATTCTTCTTTTTCCATTTCTATGTTAGGGATCTGATTACTCTATTCAGTAACACTGTTTTGTATAGGGATTCACTAGGAGAACTCATTCCATTAAAAATACCTATAAAACTAAAAAAAATTAATTTATAGATTATTCTCATCCCATTTTAAAAATTTAGTATTCATCTCGATTCATTCCCAATTTTCATATCCTCGTGTTTTCAATTTCATAGTGTGTATTTATTAGAATCCACAAAATATAATTCTTAGATTTTCATTTTAAGACGTTTCAATAAACATTTCAACTTATTTAATATTGTAAAATATTTATAATGATGTAATTTAAAAAATATTTTATTCCATCATCACTTGTCAAGTAATAAAGGTGAGATTTAGGAAGTTTATAATGTTTTAAATGATAGACAATTTGTTAAAACTCAGGTTTTTTCGTATGATTCCATGAGATATTTATAATATCCATAATAATTTCAATCATAAAAAGGTAGTATTTCATAAATACATCCATAAGTGGAATTTAATCCTTAAATATCAATAAATATCATTCCATTAATTTTAATGTCTTGAGAAAATATTAAATTCATTGTAACCTAATAAATAAATTAGGAATATATTCCAATGTAAATATATGATAATAATTATTTTATCCTTGTTGAAAAGCAAATTAGGATTAGAGTTTTTGTGGGTTTGGTTAATTGACGTGTTTAACATTAATTTAATTTTTAATCATTTTTCAAAATAGAAATATGAAAATTCATATGCCATAAAAATAATAATTAACAACATAATTTTTATACTTGTATATATCTATGTGATCCTATATCTACTCTTTAGTTGCCTATACTCCTTTAGAGGAATGGTATCCTCTAAAACCTCACTTTTAAGGGCAGTGAAAACCATATTAAAATCATAGAATTCACCAATCCAAAGAAAACAAATCTGACCATTTTTCTCCTTGAAGAACTAACCCACAATCCAACCATATAAAATTAAATTCTTATCGAGGAACATGAAAATTTAACATTGGAGGTATAACTAATTCAAATTTTTTTTGCAAGGAATCAAAAAACAAACACAATTAACAAAAAAATAATGATTTAAAATTAAATATCTAAATAACTATAAGTTATTAATACTTTTAAATAATTTATATATTTTTATCAATAATATATTTAATAAGAAAATCACAGTTTCAAAATTCCAATCATAGAAGTCTCAATCCTCTTTTTTATATTATTTTTTTTCCCTATTATACATCTCATTTTATTCTTATTTACATTGTATTATCTAATGGTCAGTTTCATGACATTTCCTAATTTATTATCGAAAGTTGGATAAGTTATGGTTACAAAATTTGATATGATTTTTGGTTCTTTAAAATATTTTCCAATTTCAAATAATTAGTTGTAAAAATTAATGAACAAAAAACATAAAATCATGAAAAACAAATTTATAAAAAATGATACAAAAATAAAAACATCAATAGGGTGAAATATACTTCACAACAAAAATAAAGTTTACTTCCAATGAATAAATTAGTTCTTTGAGAATGTGGATTAATTAGTGGGTTCTATTTTTTATAATTTCCTATATATCAAATAAACATCTCGTACTTATTAATATTTGACTCACTCAAACATAAAATCAAAAATTCATTTGTGTATGCTAATAAAAGAGTTAATAACATGAGGATTTTTACAATGTTTCACACCTTTATAGGTGACATACACATTAATTTCATGGTCAGTACCCCTAACTATATATTATTTAGTACATGAAATTACAAATCAAAATATTATATTTTTGGAACAAAGTCACACCATGTTAGTCCAAAGTCACACCGAATAATGCCGTTTTCCACATCCTTTATTAAAAATATTTAATAAAGATAACAAAGATGTTGTTGAGATTCTAGTTTCTTTTGAAATTATAGATATAGATCTACATTAATGATATTTCTAGAATATTAATGAACAACTGATCACATCATACAAAGTAGAAGTAGAAAATCTTTTAAATATCAAAAGATCTCACTAAATTATTGAGGTCATCCATGGGTAATTATTATCACACAACATCACCTTTAGACTGTCTATATCTTAGAATCTGTGTATTTCTATCATTATTTGAAACTCTGAAAGCACACCTTCTTCATAAAATTCACAATATTAAGAAAACTCATAATAAATTAATTACTTTAATTTCTATATAATATTTTCTAGCTATATATTAGGAATTTTTCTCTCAAAATAATCATAAAACAAGATCCTCTTTTATTTACCAATTTAGTTAAGCTCGAAAACATGCACTATAATCCTTCAAATAGTATACACGTTTAATAATATCACATCTATGGTGAAAAATAAATTAAAAATTTGGGTTAAAAAACCAACAAGATTAAAAAATATAATTCATGAATTAATTTAATATCAATAAAATATTTCCCAGATCAGTATTATAGATTCTTCTGTTGATGACAGTGTACATCATAACCCAACATTATTTCTACATTAAGATAAGCTCACAATCATGCATCATGATATTTTAAGAAGTTTAAACTTTTAATAATTACATGTATAAAATAAAATAAAACTACTATCCAACATTTTCACACCTGATCAATGAATACCAATTCTATAATCGCCTAAATCCTTACTCAATTTTGATAATAATTTATAAAAATTGATGTTTGTGAATTCCAAATATACCAGTGTTTTCTTCCCCACCATGTAAAACTATAAATCTATCATCATCATAAATTTTTCAATAATAATAATATCAATTTATTGGCATAAAAAAAACTCATCCATGTTTATATCCAAACATGGAATTGTCTACTAGAATAATTGTATATTCTAATAAAAGTGATTATTTGATCTTATGAACAACTTTTCATCATCAACGTGACTTTACATATTTCACATATGAATATTCTTATTTCGGAGTCAAAATTTTAAAAATCACAGAATTCTAAAAACAATTGACACATATTATGACAACCCTACTTTTTATTACAACTTAAACATGATTTATTACATAAAACATCACTTGATACAAAAAAGAAGATCGAGAGGTTTAGTGTCTTTGGGGCTTAGGATCATTACATAAAAACTTAAAACATGAAATACAACATCTTTATTGAAAAATTCCTTTACATGACCAACATTCCCTCGTACTTAGCATTGCATGGGATAACCTGAGGACATGCATAAGAAAATGGTGATCTATAAATCCCAGTAAGGGAGTACACATGGAATAAAATGAGGAGTACAATACATGTTAGGCAATAGGTATGTCAATAGATCATACAAGAAACATGAACATAAAGGCATGATAAATCAAGATAATCATAACATGGAAATGTGGCAACAACACTTAACATGGATTTAGCATGACCCAAGGCTCATTGCACATAAAGCATGAGTAAACCGTTATTGAACATGAAGCACAAGTAAACCCTCATTTCACTTGAATTAGAATGAGTCAAAACTCATTTCACATGACGTATCATGATACTATACTTTACCCAATGCATTGGAGTGCTATAAGGGCGCACCCTTCTTAAACATTTCATTTCATGCATAAGTGTGCCACATGGATCATAAAACATGGATTCATAAAACATAATAATTTATTCCACGATAAAGGAATGTGGAATTCATACATGATACTTTAAAATCAATAAGTAAATGTGTATAAAGGTGAATACATTTGATGGAGAAATGGGCATGGTATTCACTACACAATGACATTGGCTTAGAAAATCGGTGCGATTTCAGCAGCTTAACGGCGTGACATAAGAATTCATAAAAAAAGGTTGATGAGAGGGAAAATGGTTCCTCATCATATTTACATGTAATGGAAAGTAAGGAGGTAATATAGATACATGTCCCAACAATTGCAATGGAATTTGGATTCATGATACAAAATTATTGCTTGAATGTAACAGAAGAGAGAGAAGTTCCTTTCGGAATTTCGGCATAGTAACGGGTGTACATGGGAGGCATTAAATGAGAGAGAAAGGGGTATCCCATAATTCAAAAAATAAGAGGGAAGTATAGGGGAGGTGTGAAACCATACCCCAACATTCATAATTGAAATTAAAATGGCAAAACAACTTAAATAAAATTGGACAAAAAATGAGAAAGGAAGAAAAAACCCTTACTTGGAAGTGTGCTTGCAAAGGCTAGAGAGAGGCTTGTGAGAGGCTGATTGGGAGCTTGGGGCACCTTGGTAGGATTCTAGAGAGAGTAGAGAAGAGGTTGGACGAACTCCAAAGTATTTTAGTGAGGAATAAGTGGGAGCTTGGGTGGATTTATATAGGAAAGGTGAGAGAGTTCTTTATTATTTAGGTTTGGGACCCCTTATATTAAACTAATCCAAACCACAAACCATCCCATGGTTTTTCCCATGGTTTCTGGAAAAGGAAAGACGAAAAAAATATTTTACAAGGCCAAGGTCCGAACTTATTAAAATAATAAGGTTGCATATGTGGAGGTGAGTCACACTCCCATGGAAATTAATTTTAAAAGGAAAAGCGTTGAATATGTCTTGCGGGGTTCATTAATGCTTTGAAAAGTAAGTCAAAAAAACCCAAAATCACTTTATTTTAATGGTAAATCATATATTGGCCGAACATAAGGATTATAGTATTTTATTACATCACTATTGTGTCATTATGATGTCATAAAACACATTATATTTTTAAACGGTATTTAATTTTTACCCAAAAAATTTGACTATCTCAGAAAATTATGAAAAATTTACCATTGGATAATTTTGATGTCCTGATTCCAGAAATGAAATTTATTTTATCCAAAAAAATTCTTGAATATGTTAATTTTCACTTTTAAAATAAAAACCAACATTTATCGAAAATTCACAGGTTTTGACAGAAATGGCTTTCAAACCTTAATAAAAAATTTAATTGCATTCATAAAATTACAATATAATTTATATTTAATAAAAATTAATTTAATAATAATAATAATATTTTATTAAAATATTATTTAATTCAAAAATCCCTTAATTTAATAAAATAAACTTCTTAATTAAATAATAACAAAAAACACCATTTGTACTTTAAAAACTATTTACAATGTATCAAAAATGACTAGAAATTATATTCATTATTATATACAAAAAATAATTTACATGAACATAGTATTACTTATTTGTTACATAACCCCTTAAAACAGTCGCATAAGACCTAAGGGTAAGGTGTGCGATGGTGACAGACTCTTGGGGCGGCTCGGATAACATCGCTCGAGTGGTAATCTCAATCAACTTCCACTTTTCCCGTAGACGGTCACGTTCGAGCTTGACATAATGAAGCTCAGCATGGGCTTGGTCAAGGGCGAAGCCCAAGGATGCCACCTCTTTTCTGAGCTCTGACAAATAGGCTTTGTATGGGGTAATTCTACTGGATGAGGCCATCGCTTCCTTTGTCTGAGTAAAATTGGGTTCGTTAAAGCCTTATATTTATACTAATCATGTGATCACTATCCAACGACTATAAAAGTAACAGTCACAAATCTTATCATAAAACCAAAGAAGTTGACATCTTATAAATTTTTTTTATAAAGATACAATTAACTGGATCAAGAGGGATTTTCCATTAATGAAACTTTGGGTCGTTACAATATTCCCCCCCTTAAGAAATTTCGCCCCCGAAATTTTCCTTTTCCCACACTAAAACAAATGTGGGTAACTCAGCTTCATCATATCCTCTGATTCCCAAGTTTCTTTTTCAAACTTGTGGTTTTTCCACAACACCTTGACGAGGGGAATTGTCTTATTTCGTAGAACTTTTTCTCTACGATCTAAGATCTTCACTGGTTGCTCCTCATAAGAAAGAACGTCTTCCAATTGTACCACCTCAGAAGAGAGTGCATGTGAAGGGTCCGGTATGTACTTCTATAAGAGGGATACATGAAAGACATCATGAACCTTGGCCATAGTAGGTGGAAGTGCTAGTCGATAGACCACAACCCCAACACGATCAAGAATCTCGAAGGGGCCGATGTACCTTGGACTTAACTTCCATTTCTTTCCAAACCTCATGACCTTCTTCCACGGAGATATGCGTAAAAACACCATGTCTCCAACTTTAAACTCAAGGTTTCGTCGACGATTATCTGCATAACTCTTCTGTCGACTCTGGGCTGCCTTGATATGCTGCTGAATGGTTTTCACCTTCTCCACCATTTCTTTGACCATTTCTGGTCCAAGCAGCTTACGTTCACCGACCTCATCCCAACATGTCGGTGTTCTACACCTTTTTCCATAAAGGGATTCATATGGTGCCATTTGTATGCTCGAGTGGAAACCGTTATTATAAGAGAACTCAACCAGAGGAAGATGTTGATCCCATCCTCCTTTAAAGTCCATTGAGCATGCTCTCAACATATCCTCAAGTGTTTGGATAGTCCGCTCGGATTGGCCATCAGTTTGAGGATGATAGGCCGTACTAAAGTTTAGTTCAGTATTCAGAGCATGCTGAAGACTCTTCCTAAACTTAGAGGTGAATCTTGGATCTCAGTTAGACACAATAGATAGTGGTACTCCATGAAACCTTACCACTTCCCTAATATATATCTGTGTCAGTTGATCCAATGAGAAATCCTCCCGAATAGAAATGAAGTGTGCAGTCTTTGTAAGATGATCCACAGCAACCCAGATTGCATTGTTGCCTTTGGATGTCCTCGGAAGTCTAGTGACAAAGTCCATGGTGATGTTCTCCCATTTCCATTCTGGTATGAGAAATGGTTGCATCATCCCCTTAGACTTCTGCCTCTCTGCCTTAACTTGCTGACACACCTGGCAATTTGATGTATATTCATCGATCTCCTTCTTCATATTATCCCACCAAAAGTTTTCTCAGAGATCTCGATACATCTTTGTGCTCCCCGGGGGAATAGAGAAATTTGAACTATGTGCATCATCCAAAAGTTCCTTCTTCAGCTCCGGACTTGATGGAACACATAGTCTTTTCCCAAACCGCACAATTCCTTATTCATTAACATTAAACTCAGAGGATTTCCCCTTTTTGATAGCTTCCACTTTTTCTTGAATTCTCACATCATCCTTTTGATCATCCTCTAACCTTTCCAAAAGTTATGGTTGAACAATCATTTGTGAAAGGATTGATGATTTTCCCTTATTTATGATTCCCACGTCCATCTTCATTAAGTCTATGAAGATTAGATCCTTCTCAATTATCATCATTGATAGAATCGCTGGATCCTTTCTACTTAGAGCATCCGCCACCTTGTTCACTTTCCCAGGGTGGTAATGTATTGAACAGTCATAATCCTTGATGAGCTCTATCCATCTTCTCTGGTGCATATTAAGCTCTTTCTGTGTGAATATATATTTAAGACTCTTGTGGTCAGTATATATCTCACATTTCTCTCCATAGAGATAATTCCGCCATATTTTCAAGGCAAAGATCACCGCCTCCAACTCCAGATCATGCGTTGGATAGTTTCGCTCATGGATTTTCAACTGCCTTGAGGCATAGGATATCTATTTTTCATTCTGCATCAGCACACATCCTAAGCCCTTCATCGAAGCATCCCTGAATACCACAAAAATCTCCCCACTTGTGGGTAAAGTGAGCACGGGTGCAGTGATAAGCCTCCTTTTCAACTCCTTGAAGCCTTCTTAGCATTCATCACTCCAAGAAATCTATACTCCCTTTCGAGTTATCTTGGTAAGAGGGTTGGAAAATCGTGAGAAATTTCTCACAAATCGTCGATAATATTTAGCTAACCCCAAGAAGCTACGGATATCTGTTACCGATGTTGTCCTCGACCATCCCTCAATTGCATCTATTTTGGAGGGATCCACAGATATCCCATTGCTTGTGATGATATGACCCAAGAATGAGACCTCCTTCAACCAGAACTCACACTTGTTGTACTTTGCATAGAGCTTCTCCTTGCGCAAAGTCTCTAGTATAGTTCTTAAATGCTCCTCATGGTCCTCCTTGGTTTTGGAGTATATTAGAATATCATCTATAAAGACTACCACAAATATGTCAAGGTAATCTCTAAAGCCTCAATTCATTAAGTCCATGAATATTTCTGGAGCATTGGTGAGTCCGAAAGGAAATACTATGAATTCATAGTGCCCGTACCTTGTACGAAAAGCAGTCTTGGGGATATCTTCCTTCTTCACCCTTACTTGATAATATCTCGACCGCAAGTCCACCTTGGAGAAGTATTATGCTCCACAAAACTGATCGAACGAGTTGTCAATTCATTGGAGTGGATACTTGTTCTTTATCATGATTTTGTTATGTTCCCGATAATCGATGAAAAGCTGCATTAACCCATCCTTCTTCTTGACAAAGAGGATCGGTGCACCCCATGGTGAAGCACTTGGGTGTATAAACCCTTTATCCAGATTCTCCAGTAGTTGTTTCTTCAGCTCTTCAAGCTCAACAACAGCAATTCTATATGGAGTCTTGGATATTGGTAGTGCCCTAGGTATAAGTTCAATTGAGAACTCAACATCTCTTCTTGGAGGAATACCATTCAGTTCCTCGGGAAACACTTCAGTGAATTCCCTCACAATATGCATTTCTTCGAGGATGGTTTCTTCCTTGGACTCAATCATCTGAGCCAGATACGCATGCTCATAGGGAAGTAATATCCATGCTTGAGATGATGGTGCTAAAGGAGATTCATCTTCCACCTGACAATTGTAAAGAATCGGGGGTTGATTCTCCATATGGAGAGTGATTTCCCTCTCCCGACAATTTATGTTGGATCTATATAAGGAAAGCCAATCCATGCCAAGAATTTCATCAAATTCCACCAAAGGGAGTATGATGAGGTTCTCCGGGAAATTAAATCCACAAATTATAACAGGGGAGGACTTATATTCATGGGATGCAATTATTTCCTCATTTGCTCTACTCACCGACATCTTTACTTCCATGATTTGTGGTGGTTCTGGGATTGTTCTACTAAACTGTCGAGATATAAAAGAATGCATAGAACCTGAATCAAAAAGTACGTTCTCTATTATTGAATGAATAACTAGCGTACCTGTCACCACTTCGTTGTCGGGGTTCACTTCGGCAGAAGTGATGGCAAAAGCTCTTCCTTACTGTCTTGGAGGATGTTGGTTGCCTCCAATAACCCTTGGATTAGGGAAATGATTTGCAAAATGACCCGGTTCTTTGAATTTTTAGCATTGAACAACGTGTTGAGGTTCGAATGGAGCGTTTCTCTCCTATGTCACAACTGCGGGTCCTTCTTACCGATAGTTAACTGATAGGTGCCCTTCTCTTCCACACCTGAAGGATTTTCTCGTCCCGTTAAGGCAATTTCTAGGGTGCCTCTTTCCGCACTTTTGGCAAGTGGGGTGCTGGAAATTCTTAGCGTTGTTGGATTTATCCATCGGACCACCAATATTGAAGTCTACCTTACGCTTCTTGTCCCCATGATACCCCTGTGATTCCCTAATCTCCATTTCGACCTTGAGGGCACATCGGACAATTTCCTCATAGCTGTCGATGTCACGGATCGCTAATTCTTTCCGCAAGCTAGGCTCCAGCCCACCAAATAATCGGTCAACCTTGCATTCGGGTGTAACGACAAAGCCGAAAGAGTATCGTGCAAGCCTTGTGAAGTTTTCCTCGTACGCTCCCACATATTATTCGTCTTTTTGCTTGAGGGAAAGGATGTCCCTTTCCATCTTAAGCTGTAGGGTGCACAGAAAATATTTATCGAAAAACATCTTCCAGAAATCCTTCCATTCCAAAGCCTCTATCTCCTCCTCAGGCTTCGTATTTTTGATCAACGTCCACCATTGATCAGATTCACCCTCCATATGATAAGTAGCCAGGAGAACCTTCTCTTGTTCAGAACATTGAAGGATGGAGAATATCATTTCAATGGAGTTGATCCATTGTTCAGCGATCGTGGGATTTGATGATCCACTAAAAGTAGGAGGCCTTTGTCTCATGAAGCTCTTAATAGTGACTTGTTCTTTCTTAATGGGGTTTGAACGTTCCTCTTGACCCGTGTTTCTATTCAAAACTTGAGTTAGCTAAGAGATAAGCATGACAAAGTTCACGATTCCTGCTCCCATTGTATTGGGTATCTCAATTGTACAATCATCACACTGATCTTCACAACGGCTGTTAGCCTGAGTCCTCCTATTACCGGCCATTGGCTGGAATAAAAGGAAATTTAGGGGTAACACATAAAGGGTAATCCAAAGACAAAAGTTGATGACTTATAAATAAAATTTAATTTCTTTAACTCATGAGTCTATATGGTTCAATCTAGGCTTTTCATGATCTACTTTCTAACATATATTCTTAGGGGAATTTTTCCCTTAATAAGGGTTCATACCAAGATTGTAAATTTATCAAAACATATCCCCCAGGAGTGTCGTAACCAAGAGTGCAGCAAGGCCCATTTCCGTGCACCAGTTCCCATTCGAGTCTAGATCAAAGCGGTGTTTTCGGGTTTTACCCCTAGGATACATCTGTGCCAGAGCCACCTCTACCTTCTCATATCCAGACAGGGATGTATTTGTTTGATAAACCACTTACATAGTATTTACCAAATATTAGGGATGTTTTTATTATACTTAGTCTTGTATCTAAGGCTTTACTAGGGTTTCCTAATCCCAAAAATAACTAAACCTATCCTTTGATACCAACTATGACAACCCTACTTTTTATTACAACATAAACATGTTTTATTACATAAAACTTCACTTGATAAAACAATGAAGATTGAGAGGTTTAGTGTCTTTGGGGCTTAGGATCATTACATAAAAACTTAAAACATGAAATGCAACATCTTTATTGAAAACTTCCTTTACATGACCAACATTCCCTCGTACTTAGCATTTCATGGGATAACCTGAGGACATGAATAAGAAAAGGGTGAGCTATAAATCCCAGTAAGGTAGTACACATGGAATAACATGAGGAGTACAATAAATGTTAGGCAATAGGTATGTAAATAGAGAATAAGATAAACATGAACCTAAAGTAATGATAAATCATGATAATCATAACATGGAAATGTGGCAACAACACTTAACATGGATTTATCATGAGCCAAGGCTCATTGCACATAAAGCATGAGTAAACCCTCATTTCACATGAAGCATGAGTAAACCCTCGTTTCACTTGAATTAGCATGAGTCAACACTCATTGCACAAGACGTATCATGATACTATATTTTTACCCAATGCATTGGAGCGCTATAAGGGCGCACCCTTCTTAAACATTTCATTTCATGCATAAGAGTGCCACATGGATCATAAAACATGGATTCATAAAACATAATAATTTATTCCACGATAAAGGAATGTGGAATTAAAACATGAAACGTTACAATCAATAAGTAAAAGTGTATAAAGGTGAATACCCTTGATGGGGAAATGGGAATGGTATTCACTACACAATGACATTGGCTTAGAAAATCGGTGCGATTTCGGCAGCGTAACAGCGTGACATAAGAATTCATAAAAAAGGCTGATGAGAGAGAAAGGGGTTCCTCATCATATTTACATGTAATGGAAAGTAATTAGGTCATATATATATACATGTCCCAACAATTGAAATTGAATTTGGATTCATGATACAAAAGTATTGCTTGAATGTAAAAGAAGAGAGAGAAGTTCCTTTCGGAATTTCGGCATAGTAACCGGTGTACATGGGAGGCATTAAATGAGAGAGAAAGGGGTCTCCCATCATTCAAACAATAAGGGGGAAGTATGGGGGAGGTGAGAAACCATACCCCAAAATTAATAATTGAAATTAAAAGGGGAAAACAACTTAAATAAAATTGGAAAAAAATGAGAAAGGAAGAAAAAACCCTTACTTGGAAGTGTGCTTCGAAAGGATAGAGAGAGGCTTGTGAGAGGCTTCTTGGGAGCTTGGGAAACCTTGGGAGGATTCTAGAGAGAGTATACCAGATGTTGGGCGAACTCCAAAGGATTTTAGTGACGATTAAGTGGGAGAATGGGTGGGTTTATATAGGAAAGGTGAGAGAATTCTTTATTATTTAGGTTTGGGACCCCTTATATTAAACTAATCCAAACCACAAACCATCCCATGGTTTTTGCCCATGGTTTCTGGAAAAGGAAAGAGGAAAAAAATATTTTACTAGGCCAAGGACAGAACTTATTAAAATAACAAGGTTTCTTATGTGGAGGTGAGTCACACTCCCATGGAAATTAATTTAAAAAGGAAAAGTGTTGAATATGTCTTGAGGGGTTCATTAATGCTTTGAAAAGTAAGTCAAACAAACCCATAATCACTTTATTTTAATGTTAAAACATATATTGGCCGAACATAAGGATTATAGTATTTTATTACATCACCATTGGGTCATTATGATGTCATAAAACACATTATATATTTAAATGGTATTTAATTTTTACCCAAAAAATTTGACTGTCTCAGAAAATTATGAAAAATTCACTGTTCGATAATTTCGACGTCCTGATTCCAGAAATGACATTTATTTTATATAAAACAATTTCTAAATATGTTAATTTTCACTTTAAAAAAACCAACATTTATCGAAAATTCACGGGTTTTGACATAAATGGCTTTCAAACCTTAATAAAAATTTTAATTGCACTCACTAAATTACAATATCATTTATATTTAATAAAAATTAATTTAATAATAATAATAATAATATTTTATTACAATATTATTTAATTCAAAAATCCCTTAATTTAAAAAAATAGATTTTTTAATTAAATAATAACTAAAAACACCATTTGTACTTTAAAAACTATTTACAATGTATCAAAAATGACTAGAAAGTATATTCATTATTATATACAAAAAATAATTTACATGAACATAGTACTACTTATTTGTTACATAACCCCTTAAAATAGCTGCATAAGACCTAAGGGTAAGGTGTGCGATGGTGACAGACTCTTGGGGTGGCTCAGATAACATCGCTCGAGTGGTAATCTCAATCAACTTCCACTTTTCCCGTAGACGGTCACGTTCGAGCTTGACATAATGAAGCTCAGCTTGGGCTTGGTCAAGGGCGAAGCCCAAGGATGCCACCTCTTTTCAGAGCTCCGACAAATGGGCTTTGTATGGGGAAATTCTACTGGATGAGGCCATCGCTTCCTTTGTCTGAGTAAAATTGGGTTCGTTAAAGCCTTATATTTATACTAATCATGTGATCACTGTTCAACGGCTATAAAAGTAACGGTCACAACTCTTATCATAAAACCAAAGAAGTTGACATCTTATAAAAACATTTTTTTTATAAAGAGACAATTAACTGGATCAAGATGGATTTTCCATTAATGAAACTTTAGGTCGTTACACATATAAATATTTATTTTCCTTTACAAAACTTAAAAAAAAATTGGGATTACCTTTACACATGTTACAAATCTCAAAGATTTCATGTACACATGTTGGTGGTTACCTTTCATTGGCCATTTGTTTTACATAGATAACTGAATGAATACTTAAAAATTCATATAATAACTTTATATAGATATTTGAAACTCCCCATTACTATTATATTGATTAGGAAAGACATTTACATATCTCTATTGAATATTGAGTAATCATCTAAAACATACTGTAAATTTTTGACTTATTGTTCCATTATCAACCAAACATCATAGTTGAGTGAAGATATGATGGAAATATTGACTGCCTAATACTATAAATTGATATTTAAATGATTAAACATGATCATAAACTATCCTATTGTTAAATACAATTAATTAAATAAAGAGATTAAGTGATGCCACACACATTTCAATTGAATTTATAAATATATGACATACCACATAGATATCTAGATGACCACATGAACCAGTCAACTGACTACACAGATTATCCATAATTATACTCAGTGTTGGAACAATTGAATAAAAGAACTAACAAATAGTGATTGAATTGAACACATGAGTATCAAATCCCTTTCTCAACTGACTAATTAATAATATGACCATAGATAGACCACAAGAAAAATCTCAATAAAAATTTAAAAATTATAAATGTAAGAATATAGATAATTTAGAATCATAACAATCAGAATTTAATCATCTCAAAAAATTATTAGAAACCTCAAAAAGATTGTCATCACTTTCATCATATTCAAATAAATCTCAAACAACAAACACAATATCAAAATAACTAATGGGAATTAAATCTCCCCATTTGGGTTATGTTGGTAACAGCTATCAACTCTTCAAAAAAACCCAAATATGAAGAACCTTCTAGAATTTGTTTAAGAAGTGTCACATCATAGTCGATGTAAATACTCTGGCGCTAGTAGCCCAGATTTAGTGTCTACATTATTATATTAGAACCAACAACATGCTATCACATCCCAAAGGAGTGAATAGTTTAGTAATATTGGTAAAGAATATTCATACTTGAAATTTATAGTAAATTTGAAAACATAAAATAAAAAATGTGTTTTCTTTAATAATTCTATTATTACACTTAGAAAATCCCATCACATCAATTACAAAACACTTCCTGATATCCTAGAAAAATAAAACATAAGAAAGGGGTTAACTGAGATACTCTTAATGGGTATGTTCACAGCTAAATCTATAATGAATAAAACTGGATAATCAATATGAAAATCATAATATATAAAAACACATTCCATTTAATCAACAACATAAAAACAAATATTAATATAGATGTAATAAATGGTGATCAAATAAATCCATATAATGAATTACATGAGATTGAATGTTATCTAAGGATGTTAAACTAATCAAATAATCACATGGACATGAATAAGTATTCTCATAATGAGGAAATTCGTAATTTGAGAGATAATAACCATACCTTCAATGCATAATTCAAATACTTCTTACATAAATGGGTATGACCTCATATAAAAACCCAATCTTGTTTGTCTCATGAGACTTACCGATGCATCAAGGGTCTATAACAGATGCCACCCATCATATAATAAGTATAATGAATTTATCACATTAAGGGTGAGAAACATAATCAACATAATCATTTATATTTAGAAACAAACATAATTCGTGTTAATAATTACCCCAATCAACGAATATAATCATAAAACATTTATAGTAATATGACGAATGGTATCAAAAGAGTACATCACAAATAAAAATTATCAAAAACCATATTAATAGATAATAAGGATGGTATAATTAAAATATATTTCTAACTGATCATAAGTTAAATAAGGGGTTTTTCATTGATAAATTGAAATATAGTAAATGATCCATTAAAAAAGTCATGAGGAAAATATAAATATTTACTATGAAGATCACATTCAGAAATAATAAATTTCTTGAACAATAACAAAAAATACCTTAAAAAATAACCTTGAGAACGTATAATTTTCATCAAATTATTTAGTGGGCATCAATATAGGTAATTTGGTAAACATTATATATGTTAAAAAAGACATCCCTTCACACTGTTGTCAAAAGGATTAAATTTCCTCTTTTTGAAAACAAAATGATGATTCAATTTAAAACATTTTGTAAAAATTGAAACATGAATCAAAATTTATTTAATAAATACATTGGATATTATAAAAAAATTAATATATTTTTACAAAACAAGGATATGGATGAGAAATTGATTTTCAACCCAAAATAAAAATAAAGTTAACATTTCTAAAAATCATTCTTTATTAATATTATAATCCATACAGAATAAAATTATAATTTTATGTGAAAATTTCATGAATAACAATAGGAATGAAAATTAATGAGTTTCTTTAGTGGTATATCATAATATCTCACAAATGGAAATTTAATCACATGCAATCCAGATAAATGATGCGATTGTAAAATAAACCATTACCACTTTGGTAACGTTTGTGTCGCAAGCCCCTTGAAATAAATAACATCAAATAAATTTTTAAATAACATTAAAATAAAGGTATTAATGATATAAAAAATCAATTGTATATTATATACATCGCACAAAAGAAATAACTGGTAAGTATGAAATATGTCTAATAGATGTCGAAGTGAGGTGAGAAGCCATTACAATAAATCTGATTTCCCTAATACATGCATTTATCTCATATATACTAAATATAAAGATGTTATATACCTATTATATAAAAATTTTCATATATTTAATAACATATATGATTTACTTATAGTCTTTTAAGTCCTATTTGTTAATAATTCATTGTAAATATCATTGTTTCGGGTGATAATTTCTCTTTTTTTGCATATAGGTTTTGTTTCAGTAATTTCAATCCTTTTACTTTGATCACGGTAAAATCACCTCCAGAAAGAAAAACACGATATTAATATAATTATAATAATAATATGTGTATTTATAAGAATCCATAAAAGATAATTTTAGGAAATGAAATACACCGTTCATGGAGATAGTAAGTCGTACGTACAATAAACATTGTTTCCATTTTCATGACTAAGGGAATGAAAGGAAAATAAATATTGATTAATTTCTTTTGAATAACTATTATTTTATATATTAAATGTATATTAATTAAATTTATATTTATTACCATCAATTTAAAATAAAAATGAAAAATATTTTACATCACTATGTGGAGGCTGCAGTCCACAGGTATGCACATACGACATTATTTTTTTACAAAAGATTGGATGGTAAGAAGTTATATCATATATTATATTTAAATATATATAGTTAGTTTAGAAATTTAACATATATTTCATTAAAATTATTCATACTACCTTCTATATAAAGTGTAATCAAAAAACGAATCACATCACAATATGATGCGATAGTTCACAGACACACGAGCGACGTTATCATATCCCATAAAAAATTGATAAATAAGATGGTATATATGATATATTAATTATATAAATATAACAATGTTATAAATATCATATAATTATTTTAAATCGATCATTATATATATCCTTGAATGGTAGTGTTGGAAAATGAATTATACCGGTTCACGAGGCGGTAGACCCCATACACAGAATCAACACCTTTTCAATCTGATAGAAGTCGATATTGATATAGACTATTACATTAACATAATAAAATGTGGTAATATAGTATATATATATTTTTATTATATTATCATTTTTGAAGAAGGTTCAAAGGAGGTGGATGAAGATATAAAAATAAATATACACATTAAGAAGTTTACCTCTTCTTCATAGACCCCGTTAAGGTTTATAACTGAAGCCTTATTAGGATGATTTAATAATATATCTATAACATTTATGATGTTTTAGGGAATTAAAAAAGATAATTGTGATGTTTTTTCCTGAGTTAATGGGATTTGGACGTGTGAATATGGGAGGAGAGGGGGTGTATTTTAATAAGTGGTTGGTAGGAGGAACATAAAATGGTTAAAAAGAATAAAGTGTAACAATATTTTTCACATTCCAAAAGGCTCTAAAAATATTCATTATCAATAATTATAGGATATAATAACTATATATATGTAATTAATATTGGTTTTGGGTATGTTTTGGGTAATTTTTAACCAATAAATTTTAGTTTAACCCCTGACAAACCACCATCTAATCCCTATTTTTTTATTTTCAAGTGACACTTATAAAGGCTAAGTGTGAAACCAACAAAAACCAACAAAAACCAACAAAAACCAACAAATTCATAAACTGCCTTTTCAAAAACCAAAGAACCCCACCAATTGTTTTTCCAGATTTTAAATTTTAAAAGGAAAAAACCACCAAAATCGGGCCACGTTCCAATGCACTTCATGCACCCTGTCACCATCTAACACTATCAATAATCTCTGTCGTCAAAGAAAACCACTGCCTGAAAATCCTCTGCAATCCCCACAATGCTGATCTCATCCTTCTACCACCATCATCGCCATCACATAAATCCATCACTGTCGACATCATCATCTTGCATTGACACCAGTGGCCACTTCTATGACATTTTCCACAAGCACTGCAAAACATTTCCAACTCCGCTCTGCTACCACATCTTTGCCACTCCATAGACATCCCATCACCATTGTCTCATCATCTCGCCGCCGTAGATCAACATAAGAAAATGAAACCACAAAAGTGATTCGGAAGCACCATTGAGGAAGAAATTTGAAGATCAAAACAGATATCGAAGACATCAGCCACCCTCAGGAATCTTCCATCGAAGCCCCTATCATCGTCGAGAACCAAAAACACCATCGTTGACATAGAGTACCACCAACAGAAATTTCAGTGTCGATCCATCGAGAGACACCATCTGATGACGCCTAGAGAAGCCATAATATTTGCCACAATGGCACTGAAGATCATCCTCATTGACGTCTTCCAAACCATCAAAAAACACCCATAGATATGACTGGGACAAAACACTGATAAAACATCGACATCCAACATCAGTAAAAAACAAGAAATAAAGAAGGAAGAATGAGTGAAAAAAACCCGAATAAGGATTTGGGATTGAAACCCTAGTGGGAAACCCAATAGAAATGAAACATAGAAGAAAATTCCAAACCAGAGAAAACTAGAACAAGAAAATAGAAAGTGGTACATAACCCGAAATGGAAATGGGATTGAAACCCTAGGAAGAATGGCCAACTCGGGAAAAGGCTGGATAATTGTCATCTGCCCAACCGCTAGGCCAAAATCTAAGTGTATCCCATTCTCCAAATCTGACCTGGGGAGGAGCTAAGGAATGCAAGATCAGAGCGCAAAGCGGTGGACAGAAAGAGAACCAGAGCGCCGTCACAAAGGAGGGAGTGACAAGAAGGGGAGACAGAAAAACCGAGGGAGAGAAGCATGGAGGAAACATCAGTGCCAAAGAGCTGAGAGGATCAACGTAGAGAAAACATCTCTGTTGTAGAATTCTGAAACACTAGGAGATAGGAGACAAGCCGAGAGATCAGGATCGATCGGATGCGTGAGGCGCCATTACTAGTAACCCCTGACAAACCCATTTTAACCCTAACTTTGGTAAATAATATTTACTATTTTTAATATTAATTATGTTGAAAAATTAAATTTTATATATTATATTATATAGTTTGTTCTTATTACAAATATGGAATCCATTTTTTAAAATTCATTTCATATAAACATTATAATTTAGTTTAAAAATACAACCATAGATGCATTCAAAATATAATTTTTCAGAAGAAAAACATCCAAATGTTTAAAAAGTTTTTATATCATCATTTAATATGAAATTTATTAAAATTCAATAAATTAGGTAATGTGTAATATAAATTAACTAATTCATCTTTAACAAAATAAATTTATAATTTAAATTTTTAAATAATTTAAATGAAAAATGTTTTCAATAAAAATTAGTAATTTTCCCTATTAATATAAAAATATTCCTTCCACTCAATTCTAGAAAATCACCGAAAAGATATTTTTAAATATTGATTTAAAAATTGATCATATTTTGTCAAAAAAATTCTAAATGTGGTTAAAATTAATTTTAAACATTTATACGCAGAGTAGGACAAAACCACATTTTAGATAAATATAGTTTTTTAGAAATATTTTCTTATTTTGCTTCAAATTATTCATAATTTATTTATAATCCATTGATATCCAATGAATTTATATTATACATGTGTAAAAAATATAATTTTAATAATTTAGTTTGTTCGATTCATACCCACCAACTTAATTTCAAGGTCATAATGGCCTTGTTTACCAAATAATATAATATTATATTATCGAGTTTCTGTTAAAAACTTTGTTGTGTGTATTACAATATACTGAGGAGATTGAATTTATTAAAAAATAAATATATTACAAACACTCAAGGTGTCAAACTATCTTCTATTATTGGTTTTGTTTGTGTCATATACACTATCAAAAATGATTTTCCAGTTTTAAAAATATTAGGGTTTTATTTCTAATCCCATATGGGGAGAATCATTTACCAAATAACAAGAAAAGATTACATTTTTAAGAGAAATATATCCCAATGTACTATGAAATTTTTTCCATGTGACATTAATATACTCCCCTCTAATTCATGCATCTCACATTTTAAAAAAATACACCTTTCATATTTAATTATAACATTGGATGAACAGGAAATGATCACCCTCTTATAATCAAGATCCCTATTCCCATTCAATATAGAGTTGAGATACTATTTCTCCCCCCTTATCAACACAATCCAATGAATAGTTGTGTTGATGTTAGAAATTTATTTATGTGATATGATTGGTTTGAATATGAATTTTTTTTCCTAAATTCATTGAATATCTCTCATGGAATGGATTTTGTGATGAAATATATAATATTATTTTATGTAAAAACTATATTCAAGTATGATATCTCAATTTCTCACAATGAAATAAAATGTTATGTTGAAATTTTCTGATCCATATTTTTGTATAGGGTTCTTCGACATATTTATTTCACCTTGATATTTACCAAAAATCATCAGTGGATTATCAATATCAACTCTCGAATATGCTAATTATATGACTATCCATAATTCCTATTTACATACATGATTGTATGCTATATATCTGAAATCAACTATGCTATTTTTCTTTGAGTTACACTTATTATTATACTATATCCCACAAACATCACTAATAAAAAAGTGCCCACCTAATGCAGATTTTATATCATTATAATCATCTACCCAGTCAACATCATTACAACCAAATAGTAGTAAATCTGTATGATATTTATAAACTAGGCCCTAATTCACTATTCACTTCACATATCTTTGTACCCTATTTGTCTTGTGTAAATCCCATGGATCAATTTGAAATCATGAAAACAATGTTAATGTAAATTATATATCAATTCCTGAATCTCTCAAAAACAATAATCATCTGATGAGTGTCATAAACTCTTTTAGGTTAACCTTGTTTATATTCTCATATTCTCATAATTTTGTTCATATTAAAATTAGTTTTGAATATAATCTTTATTTTTCAATATAAAACATTAAAAAATTATAATATATCTAAGGATTAAAAACCTGAAATTTGGTTTCTATTCATTATGTAATATAAAAAACATTTTTCACAACATGAACATCTACAACTATAAATTCATTTACTCTAAAAATTCATCAAAACGGTATTCTATCTCACTATAAAAAATTATTTCTCCATCATACACCCTAAAAACTAGTTTACCTATGAAAAAATATCTTAGATATATATTACTATCAACATTATCCTTAGTGAAACCAATTTCTTTGTAGAAATAAAATCATGTTTTGGGGATCAAGTTATAAGAGATGATTTCAAGCTATATAATACCATTCTTAGTTTTTGTATGATCCTTCCATAAAAGCAAAGAATAAAAACATATATTTTTTCAATAAATGAATTTTTCCCAAGGTATCTATATAAAAATTATGATTTCACATCCATTTGATAAACTTTTATGTGCTTGTGTGCAACCACATATAATAATATCAAAATTGATTCAATACTTACTATACGAAAAAAGGTTCCATAAAATCAAATTACATTCATTTGATTATATACTTTTCATATAATATTATCCTTTTCCCCTATTTTAGGATTATGAAAAATGAATGAACCTTGGAATGAGGTTTTTCTGCAAAACAAAGACACGCCTTGGACCACAAGACCATTTCTGCTCCAAGGGATCAAGGGTGCCCAAATTCTTGTCATTACATGATAATCAATGTTCTTGTGTGTAACTAAATTGTGTGATAATGTATATATCAAAGAGCCCATGTTTTGGGTTCCTTATATAGGTGTATATTCACTATATATATGGGAATCCAACTTTTGTTCCATGCACGAAACCCTGAATGATGGAATTCAACATATTTATAAGAGAACGGGGTCATTGAACAACTAAATTATGTGACAATTCCCCCATGAAAATTGAAAAGATAACACACAACCAATTTTCATAATGAGGGGAGAGTTTCAAATTATAATACACTAACCTTTTCTTTAAATAGATCATTAACTCCCATTTGGGATGGACTGCTGGCAGTTAATGTGTCCAAAATCACTTACGCAACCCTCTATTCCAAAACATTGCACAAATCTTGGATCAAATGAATCAAAAATGGTTGAAAACCTATGTAGTTGATCTTACATGTCCCCAAATTATATTTAATCATGGTTGATACACCGTTTATTAACATCCCCTAATTGGAAGTCAATAAAAGATAAGAGAATATTCCATCTTGTAACTCTAAATTTAGTACTACCATAAATAATCACGTGAAAATATGCCTATAAATTCCATGTAGTTTGATTATTCTAGAACCTATGGTTCCTAAAACACCATTTTCTCAGGAATCTATAATGTTTCTTGGAAAAACATTTGGGTACATGACTCAATTACTCCTTCATCCAAACCCATATTCACTCATGTTGAGTGTTCAGGTTCCATACACCTTATATAACCAGGCCCTCCCACACCTCGACCTCCCTCAAAACCCATTCCATAAAACATCATTTCCTACCTCTTTTTATTTATAAGACAATTTCATTTCCTTTATATTTTAATTATAGGCACCATAACGTTGGGTTCCACATTTTTAAAATCACCACGGTGGTGTTTATATCATGTTCCACCTCGAGTCACTTGTGTAGAATTCTCGTAATACTCGAAGGTGGTTTAATTAATGTAAACTAATTATAATTTTTATATAGGGATGTTAGGTTCTATATAATCCCCTCCTTCATAGAAATTGTCTCATATGGTGAAGTCCCATCTCAATTTTGAGTTGTAAGACTTTAAACATCATGGTCTAACATCCAAGACATATGAACAAAAAACTGCATGATAACATTATTAACACATGACATTATAATTTATCTTTCCATTGTGTGGTGAACTATGGATTCCCTACTCATGATTGGAATGGGATGACACCACAACTCCAACCATATCTTATGAAGACATGATTCCCCATTTATGATCCTTATGGGATGACACCTTACTCACCACCGTGGGATGAAACCCCAACACTAGGGATGATACCCAAAAACCTGGGTATCCCATATTAATTAACCCCACACCTATATTGATTGAAATCCCCAAACACCAGATATGTTCTTGATGTAACCTCATAACATCCCTTGTGTGGTACACATTTCTTGGAAGGAGAATCCACACTACCTGATGATAAAATACATGGACCTGTCTCATCATATGACCTTAAACCATGACATAAAACTATGTTAGTTTTTATCTATATCTCATAAAAAGGTATGTAGGATGGCTCCGGGAGGTCTAATCCTAACTCAGCGAGTATACCCCCTATGGTTCAATCACGACACACCAAAATAATTATAAAATCTATATATCTCCACCTAGATGGTCGAAACACCAAGGTGTGATCATCTCCTTCTATGGGGACACACACTCTCTCATCATTAAAAAATATTCTTGTATCTTCATTAGTAGGTGATGAAATTAATGGGTGATCATATTCACCATGGGAAAATATTTAAATACAACAAAACTATCCTCATAAGACCATAAATATATGACCAACCTATCCCCAAAATATGTTAAATATATGAAAAACTTGAACCTACAAGTCATTAAACCTAGGTAGTTTCCTCACAAGATGTTGATCATAAGGTTGTATCCCCACAAGTCCCTAGATTTTTGAGCTAATATGAGATAAATTCCTCATGAAATGAACATGAAATTACCAAAAAAATAATAGGAGGTATTCTGCCCGTGGGGAGAACTACCCTGTGATGGTCATGGGATTCCTTGGGTTAGATACGTATGATTCTATATATTTTAGAGGGAGTCACCTTCAAAGGGGGAATAATTTATAGTTTCTAAAAAAACCAAACATTTTAAAATGTCCAAATTTTCCACACATTAACATCATATATAAATATAGGTTTCTTCCCTATCAAGACAGAAGAATCATAATTATCCTCCATCCACCATGATATAGAACTGAGAACAAATTTCATGAACAAGAATAAAATATATTAGGGATACTTGAACTATGAAAAATGTTTAAAGGAAGAATCCATGAAAGGAGGAATCTATAGAAATTTATCTTATTTCAATCATAGAGAAGACATCCCCAATAATGGTAGTAGAGGCCTCCCACATTTTAAAAGAGAGAATGTGGGGAAAGAACAACATGTCACCACCTCAATGTGAATCCCTACAATGAAAGAATCAGAAAATAAAATGGTGAACCCAAAGTAAAGACCCTCCTCCTTCACCCATGAGTATATTAGTAATGTTGAAGACCACCATATTTGGATGTCATTAGATCTAGAAATTCAATGATAGGATCACCAAACCAATATGGTTGGTCCAAAATTATAGTGTACTCTTATAACCAAGGGAAAATCATAGATATTGAGAATATCTAGTCTGATACATCACTAACATGGATCCTTCCACCATCTTGGGAACTATTTTTTTCGTATGGAAAATGGTGGGAATGATTTTAATTTCATTCATTAAACAAGTACTGAAAATCAAATACATGAATAATATAGGAATAAATATATCATAAATGTCTAAAAACCCCATAACAGTAGGCATAGGGTCAAGAATACTAGGGTTGTGGGAATATTGAAAAATTAAGGTCATGCTATAATACATACTAATTCTATTATTACTAGGATCCCTTCCCCAATCTCCCCTCTGAATTCATTCAAATGAAGGTTATCAACACACTAGTTTTTTATATAAACTAAACTATGTCATCCTAAAAAAAGTATATGGTTTGAAATTAAATGGAAACATTGGAACATCATCAATATTACTACAACTTTTGGCTGCACATGAGACTAAACACCCAAATTCTAATGAAAAACTATTTTGGGTGCCTTTCCCAAAACCAACCTTATGAATCACTCCCCTGAGACGAAGATGAAGAGTATTATACGGTCACTACCATGGCTATAACCTCTATGGATCCCAATTTTAATTCTCCCACCCAAACACACTGACAATATAGAATAATTTCATAGGTTAGTGAGTGATCTAACAATAACCCTACTCAACAAGCCCATGCACAAACCACCAGGTTACAATTCATGGGGAATTCCATAAACACTTCCCAATAGGATTCCTCTATATTATCTCTAATGGACCTTTAAACCATAATCAAACCTCATTAAATCCACTTAGATACCCCATGAGGCCCCTTCTTTGCTTTATTTGGATAAAAACCCCATCCTTAGGAAAGGAAGGTTGAATTGACTCTCCCTATTCTAGGAACCATTGACAAATGTCACGAGACACCCCATGATGAAGAACATTAACATATAGGACCTCCCCAAAATATAACTAATCAATGTCGAGTTCCACCACATGAAAAATACATTGCCTACCATGATGTCCTATTACAAGACATGAGGATGAGAAATCACCGCAGTTGCTATGTCGACGGAGCCAGCCATAAGACATGTGGAATGAATCTTAACGATCGCCAGAGGATAAAACATGGGGAGATCCCTTGTTTCCTAGGGAGGGAATAATGAAAATAAATTATCCCCACTAACCTCTCATACTATGAGGGAAAATATGTATCAATAAAAAACCTCCACCCCCACTATTAAAGTTGATGATAAAAGCCTGTCAACTGAGTCTCAACATCCCTAAAGATGAGGATTATAAATTACCAAGGTCCCTCTATAGGTACATTAATGTGTGGAATATGTTGGGTCCTTTATATGGGAACATATTGAAACTGTCACCCCCACCATCAGCCTCCATCATTTCCACATCCACTTATAATGTGGAAGAGGGATTGGGATCACAGTTGGCACCATCAGATGAAAGTGATCACTTCACTAATAAAGGGTGGATGATACACTTCCCAATCCATAGGGGATTTAGGTATCCCATGCAACATTGATAGGGTCCTAAAGTTTGACCTACCTCTAAAAGACACCCCAACATTCCATGGAAAATTGGCATTTGTAACACTTTCTATTATAGAAAATCAGTAGTAGATGGGATCAACAATCTAGAAAACTACAATTTCTTAGAAAGTTTTGATTGGATATTAAAAATATCATGATATAAAATCACCTATATAAGATGATGATGATTATTATTTTTTGGATACCTTGGTCATCGAAAAGTTATCACTCATGTTCTGGCTACAAGTAGCCCAACGCTTTACCATCACAAAATCTCTTACCAAGGTTTAGGAATCTTGTAATTTCTAGAATATCTAGGTGATTAATTTGTACCTCAAAGAATAACTACTCGTCTATGGGGTTATGATTTATCTTCTCGACACCATTCATCAGTAATGCCTAAGGGTTGACATTATGTCACTCTCTATGGCTTAGCACCCAAATTGTTTTGGATACCACCAGAAATATAAGTGTAGCTGCATAAGGAGCATTACTATGATTTTTAAAGTCATGCAGGAGGTTTCTATCCACATGAAAATTAGTGTCTGAGGGTATTATACATCTCTCGTCTTAGATACCCTTATAATGAAACATCAAGATCTCCAAATTACCCGTCATATTGATGGTGATAATTTACCTCCATCAACTACTTCCAGGAATATTTTCATGATCAATACAAAGGAATATTAATGAAACTAGGCTAATAATGTTGGTAGAAATGGAGAGTACTTACCCCATGGGGAGATATAGTATTTGGAAGACTATAAATTGGGTTCCTGCACTTCCTAGTAGTGGAAATGTTGGTTTTATAGAGTACCCCTAAGGAGGTACTTCCATATACTCACTGCGATCTCCACATGGTCAAGGGAGTGGAAAACTCAATGGTCCATTTAGAAATACATTGGAAACTAAGTATAATTATTGGATATACACTTTTATCAAAGATCATATGGGGTGATAACATTATTATTAAACAATATCCAAGGTGAGACAACGTCATAAGAGACCCTATCCCACTAGCCAAGTAGTTAGTCCTTCTTAAAAAATCACCAAATGATGAAGTAGGATGTCCTTCATATACATCTAATGTAGTAGTTGGTGGCCCTGACAAGAAATTTATATATTACCCCCCACCCAAATAGATCACCATGATTTCAATATGTGGTATAGTGACATTTATACCTCATTGGAAAACAAATCTGTTAGAGCATTGGTAACTAAAACCCCTCACTAAGATTACAGAATATCCACTCTCACTATACATATTTAATCATTGTAGACAAAGAAATCCATTATTCCCCAATTGGGGAATCCATATCTTGAATGGGTAGACTAGATCATCTATATACCTGAATTAATCAATCCTTGATTTAACCCATTTAACGGTATGGGTGATCTACTACAGAAGTTAACCCACTACAACTCAAGGGGTGTCCCTATACTCAAGACTCCAGAGTAACATGAAGTTTCCATGTTATGGTACATTATCTAGACATTCGAGGAATTAAATTCATCTAGCACATTCATTCCCCCCATGGCTTGTCACTAGTGAAGAATATTTTTATATTTAGTCCCCAATCATTTCTATTACACCATTCATCTGACCAGTACTCTCTAAATGAAATAAGAGGCCCAATTAGTAAGTCAATGACTTCATTTCTTATTGAAAGGTGTTCATGTACTTCATTGACAAGAATCTATCACAGGAATATCTAATAACAACATACTTAAAGAACTTAAAGGAATGTTTGGCCCCTACCATTATCTCTCTCACATATCTTGGTATGTTTAAAAAAAATTTAGAAATAGATTAGTTCCTAAATAAAGCCTCACAGTGGACCCTAAAATAGTCCCACACATTACCTCTTTTAGCTCCTATATGAAGTCATGTAAAGGCCGAACTGACTGTTGTTAACTATAATATAGACATGTAGGAATTCCACCTACATGTACCTCTACCAAAGAGGCCCTACTTTCCAGATAGGCCTATGAAGTAGGATATACCACACCATTTGAAGCTATATTAGAAGCAACCTCACTATGAAAATGCCAAACAATCCTCCACATCAAGGTGAGATATCTTGAATTCTCATTATATAGAAAATGAAAAAGACCATATACATAAAGGAGGTGTAGGTACTATGGTATTTCATATATTCCTTTCAAAAGAGCATATGGACACTTTCGAAGTACATGAGGCCTGAAGAAACCATCCTCTACAAACAATCAATCTTTATCCCATACCACTAGATCTGAATACACACCAACTAGTAGGAATCATATTCAGAGACTATTTACATGTCTAGTTTGATTATGGATTAGTCACATTGGGTGATGTATAAGCATGTATAATACATGTCTTTGTAGACCACAATAACTACAACAATTACACTGATGAATGGAAGAAGGTTTTCAGTAGGGGTACACATTAGTATAATGAATAGATGACCCAAAAAACAATCACTCTATACAACAATGTTATATGTTCCAACATTATTAATCCACCCCCTTGTAGATACCCCATATGATGTAGAAACAACACCAGTATCAGATTCATTCAAGTCAAGAATGAATATGCATCAATGATGCTGGGCCGATCATTGTTCCCAATTAGTAACAAATCTAGTTTGTTCCCTCAATGATATTATGCCTCCCAAATTGGAAGTACCCCTCATAATTCAACCCATCATGGAATATTCAATTTAGTAAGAATAATATCATTATTTTGTGAATATCGTCATATTGGTAGACCGATGCATTGTACTCTATGATGAGGACTGTCATGAGGGACCCACCAAGAACCACTAGTCAAAGTTACTGAATAAGGCATTGAAATCATGAAAATTGGCAGGTTTCCCAATATATTGCTCTATAAGATGTTGTTAATGTCACAAACACTATAGAACAAACCCCAAACAGGTCTCAGTAAGAAAAAATCTCCTTGGTCGCTTCATTGGGGATTATTCCATAACTCAATGTATTGGTCAATCATGAGACTCAACCTCATCAGCATCATTACCATCCACGACTAGCCAATGAATTACCTTATCCTTCTAGTTCTTATCCCAGACCATATCTCTAGTAGACGAAATAAATCCAGCATAATCCAGGACCCAACACCTCAGTCAGTGGAATCTTTCATGTTTCTCATTATAGAATGATCCTAATTAGGTTAAAAAATTACTATAACCTAGAAATATTATGTCTTCAAATAACTCACCATAATTCTAGCTATAATATCAATCACCAACACACTATTTATTTCAAAATAAATGTTTGGGTCCAATTTCAAGGACTTTTAGAGCCCTATCATGTTAAATACAATGGTAGAGTTCACTAAGGCATACCATACAGAGAAAGGTGTGTGATTGGAATCCCAATACATCATTATATTTTCCAAAATGGACAAGGGATCCCCCATGGAGGAAAATATTAAAACTTTTTATATCACTAGATTGATTAATGGAATGAAAATTTACATTTTCCTAGTGGACACTGATTCTTGGATCAACCTCATCCAGACCCATACTCTCCATAAACTAGGCTCATTTAAGTATAACTTACTCCTCCCAACAAGAAAATTCAGTGGTATGATAAGAATGAGAAGTTAAAACATGAAAATAGTTTATTTAAGACTTAATTTAGTTGGATAGTAACATGAAATGTGTTTATATTTGACTCCCAAAATAATTCCAACAAAGCCCTGTCAGGAAGTCCCCTTCTCCATTTTCACATAGTTGTCCCCTCTTTGATGAATTAGTTCCTCATGTAATCCCTCGATGGTCAAGTTGGTGTAGTCCAATGTGACACCTCTCCCATCAACTCTTATGAGAACCATTACCTGGATGTCGCATACTATAAGATGGAAGGGAAATAGATCTTATCTGATGGGCATGAGTTTATAAACATCCCCAATGACCTGACGACCACTTCATAAGATCCATATGAAGATATAGAAGGTAGATTCATTATTCATATACACCATTTAGATAAAGAAACCCTGTATTATCGAAGAAACCTCAGAATATATAAGAAGATTACGTAATCACATATTACCTTATACTCCTATAGAAGGAAGTATTAACTAATACTAGAAAGCCTAACTCCTATGGAATATTGATGGATCCACCACATGTCCACTGATCCATGTAATCATTGATTATCTAAGAAGATATATTTAACTCAAAAGAATTTGACTTGACACCATTAATTTGACATTAATGGTTGAACTTGTGGTCAAAAAACCCATGGGATTAGTTCAGATGATCTTGATGTCATAGTCTCTGTAAAATAGGAACCCATCATTTGGATTACAATTCTGACACCGTATATTTTGAAATCTCTATGAAATCCATAACACTTATAGATTCAACTCATCATCATTACCCTTATAGGTATGTTAGTGATAAGGATCATTATTATAAACCTATAGTGTTTAAACACGACATCTCTAACATAGTTCATAAGCTAACTCAGGTAAATCTAACCATAGAGTAAGATATGAATCTAACACTCATCAGTAATGTCATGACTTTGGAGTAGTAGAAATAATATTTTTATTTCTTTAAATAGTACTAAGAAATGTTTTTCAAGAGCTACAAGGAGATTCTACAGATTAATCCCCAAGTTTACGTTCATCACCTTGCCTTTCCTATATGCCAATGTGGGTTCAAACAACCATAAAGGATAATACACTCATCTCATAGTGCTATCATCGAGAAAAAATATGAAATGATAATCAAGAACAACTTCCTCGGATATGTCCAGTACCCCTAGTGGCAGGCCATAATTTTCCTAGTAAAAAAATGTATTATAATATTAGTGTCTACATTGACTTCTATGACCTAAACTGCAATTTCATGAAGGGTGAGTTTCCATTTTCAATGACAGAGCATTTGATTAATTCAGTGTTATCTCCCATTCACTCTCCTTCATGGATGGGTATTCTAGGTATAACCTAATATTGATGGAAATCAAGGATGAGGAGGCCACCCCTTTCATATAACCCCAAAGAATATTATTATACCATGTGTTAGTGTTTGGTTTCAAATATTTAAAAGCTAGATATCACAATTTCATGCACCATATCTTCAAAAACCTCAAAGTGATATTGTTTCAATTTTTTATAAATTATTTTTTGGTCCAATATCACCATCATTAGGTTCAAATCAAGAAACATGTGAATGTTATTTACTTCTTATACACCCACTATTTTAAAATGAACCCTAGGAAATGTGAATTTAGGGTTACCTTTATATAATTATTTATTTATTTTTTGTTAGAAAGAGATTCATTGAGATTTATTTATAAAATATCATATCTATCAACAATATGCCTCCTCCACACAAACATTGGCTCTGTAGGGCCTCCAAGTCCACTTATCTTATACTCTCCACTTCATTATGAATCTGTAAGTAATGTGTAATCCCTTATCAAGGTACATGATGAATAGTACCATCTACTAGTTAGATGAAGACTTCCATGCCTCATTTGTGGAATTTGACCAATATTTTATAGATCATTTTTTTCAGATTCCCCCATCTAGGGGAACCTGTTGGTCCTTTATGTGACTACCTTAGAAGGGTCCTGTGGACCACTTCTATCTCAAAAAAAATGAGGTATTGATAATTGCATGTATTAAATTTGTCCCACATTCCTTGAAAGATAGAACATATGTTCTCCCATATTGAAGAGTTACCTCACCCAAGTCTTTACATTCTAGAATAAGTAGATTCAAATGAAACACAATGTGATAAATATGGTGTCCTATGTTGATCCACAAATTTAAATTCTCAACTTCCACATGTTGAAGGGATAAATGACATGTTGGGTAGTGATTCTACAATAGTTTAACATCATGTTTTTCCTCTAAAAAGTTATCAAAGGAAAATATCTAGTAGAATTATTTGACATACATATGATCATAGTGGATCTCTCTCTAGATATATATTTTTTAGATGATGATATCTTCTATATGGATATGATTACACATTGTTGTCAGATGAATTTTGAAGGTGACTCTTATAGTCTAATAGGGATATGGATCAGGAACCCCAAACTCAAGAGAGAGGGCCTTGGGATTGTATTCCTCACCCCCACAGAAGACATATTTTCAGAGACATTTATATTGTTAGAAGGTTGCACCACAACAAGGTTGTTATCTAAGATATTATCACCATCCTTGAGTTGGAACTCGAGATCTATGTCCCCCACCTGCATGTGAAGAGAGACACTAAGATAGTTATCTGGAAGATTACTGGTGATTGTTCTATCTAGAGTTAGGAAATTAATCCCTTGTTGAATTAAAATTACGAGTTGATAGCCTAGTTCCCTTTTGGACCGGAGGTTACTCTTATTCCTCGATCGGAAAATGACCTTTAAGATTCCATCGGTAGACTGATCTCATCCCTTATAAAAATTGACCAATTTTAATTGGTCATTCATTTGGCATATAAAAGGGTCATCACCCCCATCACTCTTGATGATTAATGGATAAAAGTTTATTACCTAGAAGATTGAACATCAAATGAGAGGAAACATAAGTTCTCTAATGATCAAAGAAAGACAAAATTGGATGAGTTACTTCATTAAGTATATTTAACAGAGGAATCTGCCATTAGAATGAGAAAATAATGATAGTTTCCATCAGTGTCAAAAAAATATCCTTAATGATAGATCCATCCTCAAGCAGACACTATATAGGCATGGATTTGAAAAAATCATCATTTATTGAATTCATGGAAGTACGGTCCCTTATTTCATGAAACAGATACAAAGTGAGACATATGTGTCAGATGAATAAAGAATGAATCTTTATCACAAGCTCTGAAGATTAGGTTAATTTAGGACAACTATATTTCCTGACTACATAAAATTAACCAAGAGGTTCCACTCATGGAAGATCCCTGAAAATATTGTATGTCAACCACACTAGCTTGTCCATACCACCATGTAATGTAGAAAATTTATAGTATAGGGAATTGATGATGTGGTTTTCTACCCTCTAGAAACAATTCAACAATGAAGGTTCATTATGACTAAAAAACTTATTATAGAAGTTTGTGTTGGCTATCCCCCTCAAAGAGGTCAAGACTCAATCAATCATAGAGTTCGTAATATCATACATCATCCATTGGTTTGGGATTCATCATAGAATTATCATATAAAATATAACCAAATTTCATGCTGATGAGTAGAAGAAATTTTATTCCAGTTACAACATTTAGTCTAACCACAATTCTCACCATTATACATAGTAGAATAGAAAAAATCAAGGAATTCCTTAAGTCAATTTTTAACAAACTGTAGATGATGGTACACCCGAATAAAAAGAATTATCTTGATAAGATATTTAATTATATAAAAAATATTAGATGATTACTCCAAATCCAACCTAAGAGACCACACATTTCTTGGGGTATGAGATAAAATCAGTTTCGCCTATAAAGATATAGAGTCAGTGACACTAGACACCTATATATGATTAGAAAATTAAATATATAATGTGGAATTCTAGTTGGATTATTTGGAATATCATGAAGAAAAATGGAACCAGTTTTTTATAACTTAGAGACGTATCTTAAATAGATAATGAGGGAATTCAATAAAAATGTCTTCCTCTCCTCTTTATTCTAATTTTACATGGTACAAGATCTCTGGACACCCATGATACATGGAAAGAAACCTCCAAAACTATAACCCAAAGATGAAGGACCTTACATTATTCATAAGGTTTAGTCCAATGGTGAATACTTATTCATCAACATGAATAGTGATCATATCACTCCTCCAACCAATTCCAAGTCCCCCCAATGGTACTATGCATGCCCCCTTAGTCCAAGCTCTATGAACAAAAAAAAGCCTCCACCATAGTTCATGCAATTAAAATTTAAACTACAACACCCAATGTCCTCAACACATGATGTCAGATTGAAGCCTTTGGCTATGTGATAATCATGGGATGTCTCATTTGGTAAATATAATATGATATAATGTAGTATTACCATTTCCAACAAACAAGGAATTTCTTATATGAAAAAAATTGGATTTGATTCCATGTCCTCAAAAAAGTGGATTCCACCCTCATAAAATGGGTATACCATCATGCCATGTTCTAGATCTGTGTGTGGTTTGATTCCCAGTACCATGGGATACATCATGATTCCAAGGCTGCTTGCCTTTGAGCTAAGCTATAAATTTTTTCCAGAGCAAGATCATGTTTGCAAATTTATTTCCCCATGTACATTATTCCAGTCATGTCTATTCTTATTGGGTATTAATGATTCCCCATGGATTTAAACACATACTATATGTTTGATGATAAATTATAGTGTACCCTATGTGATGATAATAGAATGTCACTTTTGCAAAAAATGAGATTTCTTTTGTGAAAACCATAATATACTTTATAAAAAATCACGAGATGACCAAAGAACAAAATAAATCATGTCCCTTGGCCCACCAGTGGGAATGGAATCTTCCACATATACCTATTGATCATAGAAAATATCTATAGGACTCCTCTTAAGTTGAAATCTCCAATCATACACCTATAAAATATCTCCAGGAAGGGGTTCTATCAATATATCACATAAGAATGAAAATTGGGTAGCACCACTTAATAAACTAGGACATCCCCCCATAAATCCCAAACACCATTGGGGGGGGGGGTATAAACAAAACGGTTAAATCACTATACAAGTATCGGTCCCCCAATTTCAATTACATGTGATGTAAAACAATAGTGTTACATTGTGTAACATACATGGGATGCCTCATATGGCCAATATGAGATGACTAAAACCAAAATCCTCCTCACATGACATTAAAATCTAGACTTACCTTGTGTAATATACACTAAAGGCCTCACATGAACAATATGAGATGACCAAAAATAACTTCCTCATCACATGATTAAAAACTGAACCCTACCCAATGTGACAACCATGCGATGTTTAGTATGACCAATGTTATATGACCAAAACTAATGTCCTCAAAACATTATGATAAATAGTTTCCTTACCCTATGTTAAAATCATGGTATACCACATATGGCCAATGTGATATGACAAAAACCAACATCCTCAACACATGATGATAAATTGTACCCTTACCCTATGATACAAACAGGCGATGAATTTTATGATCAATGTGATAAGAAAAAAAACCAATTTCCACATAACATGATGGTCAACTATACACATACCATGTGTAACAAACACGTTATATCTCATAAAATAAATAGGAGATGATAAATATTCCAAAAAAATGTGTGTATTAATTCCCAATTCATTTGGATAAGTAGTGACGTATGAATCTAATATTAATGGCCTATAATTTTAGGTTCTTTCCCCCCAAGGATAAACTCAATACTCGCATGTTGATAAACTCATCATGTGTGTTCAAGGGCGTGGTGGAATAGGTTCCAGATCATTCAAATTCACTAAATACATTCCCAACTTCTACATTCCCACTTTAGGCATCCCTTGGGTTGGATTGTCACCACTCACCCAATTATAAAATACCATAGTGGAAATGGTTCCTAGACACACTGGGGAACATAATGTCAGAGAAAACACCCTAAAGGATCATCAACTATAGTTCTAGGATTTCATATCTTGAACATGGTCAATGATGAATTTTGTAATTTTTTCATTCAATCCATGACTTCCACCATTATAGGATATATGTTTAAAACATGGTCAACTATCATTCCCTACCCATTATTCATCCCCATTTATAGTATAAATATTTAATGTCATAATTTAACCATTTTACACCCACTTTATTCTGGGAAAATTATAACACCCTTGGTTCCATTACCCATGAATTGGATCATAATGGACAAGAAGTTTGGAATCACTTCAGATTTTAAAAATTGAATTATTTTTCCCATTATTGTGAGTTTCCTTAAGATTGGGAAACTTGGATACTTCTTATCTCTCACATCTAGCATGGATCACATATCCTTATGAGTCATAGTGGAACATTCCTCATGAATTTTTGAAAAATATATACATTCACTCAGTAGAATTCACACTTTGAATGATCTAAACTCAATGAAGATAAATTATGATTCATGGACCAAGAATCAAAACCTTAAACTATGTTCGGATTTCCATGGAGGTTTTCATGGAACTAGGACTCCTTTACTCTATTTTCACATCAAGATATCACTATTTGATTCCCTAAAAGCCTCTTTAATAGACAATTCTAATTATTTCCAACCATCATGACCCAAAACTATTTTAAATTTTCCTAAATTAATTTTTATGTTGCACTGGGCCTCCTTGTTTCTCTCTCTACATTGAATTGCAACTCCCTTATTATACACAATTTATTATTGGTACACTCCCAATAGTATAGGAATAATTATTTCCAGTGTAGAAAGACCCATATGGTCCCAATCAATATCTATATTTCCAAAACTCCTAAGAATAGAAAATCGAATTCCCTCCTTTAAGTTTAATCCTTGAAGAAGATGAATTATTAAATCTGATATTGGTTTCCTACCATGCCACATTCCAGAACTATTAGTGGCTTGACTCCTAGTGTAAAGGGATACATAGTGACACCTTGATCTCAAATCCCAGGCCTAACTAAAAATCTTCCCTCCTCACACACCCTATATATGTGAACACTTCTTTATATAGTGGATAAGATACTATAACACTCAAGAATATATGGTTCACACATTATGACCTTAAACTATGTGAAAACTTTTGTTGTGTTAGATTAATATATCCCATTCTTGGTATCATGACTATAGTGCTTCCCACCGCAAGATATCTTATGATCGGTCCAAAATCTAAAACATTAAACTAGGAAACCTGGTCCAAATAATATATGGCATCCTCTATAAATTTTCAAAAAAATGTCCCAGTCTATTCTGACTACCATGTACCTAGAAAACCCCATCCAAGAGTCACATACATATGTCTCGGTGAATAATATTTGAGGAAACTAAATAAAAAGCTATACATATATATTATATGTCTCCCTCATGATTGGGGAAAAAATATCATGTGATTGGAAGTGGTACAAAGCTATTGGTACCCACCCTAAGCCCAAAAAATCCTTGTTATTTTCACAAGACCCATAGTTTATGAAAAACGTTTGGGCCAAACATTAACTCCCAAGTTCGTTCATATCAGTTTGTATGTCCAATTCCAGATACATTATTATGTACTACATATGTCCCAACCATATGACATTAACCCATACAAAATCATGGTAAAGCCTATGTATCCTTAAAATATAACTATCATGTCCTCACCATATGATTTTAAACAATGTGTTCGTTGTCCTTTCAATAAGATGATAAATTGGACACCTCCTATCTACATTGTACGATGTAATACAACAAAGTGTCTCATGATTCCATGTAAGGAAAACTTTTCCCCATTCACTGATGCTCATTTACCTCACCATTTTAATTCTTTTACCATGACAATATAGTCGAGGTGATTTTACATCTCTAAGTTGAGTTAGACTCGTTATTAGAATGATACGTTCACCCAATGTGTTAAAGACCATGACGACATAATCCCAACATAGTTTAACTCGTTCTTAACAACCCCTCAATTCATACCCATGATTCATGTCTCCCATAATTTGAATCCCCATTTTCTTCCATTTCTAAATATCCCCTAGTAGAAATGGTTCTTGGACACACTAGCTCACCTACTATCATGGACACATGCTTTGATGTATATCCAAGGATATTTGAAGGGTTCCATTTTTTGGAACGTGGTGAAAGGCAAACCATCATTTGTTTTCCCCATCCCTAATGTTATAAAAACTAAAATTATGTTTGAATCATGGTCAATAGTTATCTTTTATTATCATTTTTCCCCATTATGTTCTAGATACTAGGAATATCAATTCAAATCCTTCACCCCCTTTATTCAGGTATAATCCAATTCTCATGATGTTACTCTACTCGTGCACCTACACACAATTGGAAAGCATATTGACTATGTGGATTATCACTCACTAACAATATATTTCTATATCAGGATAGTCTAAATGGTATATAAATCATTCAACACCCCACCCTTCATTCCATAGGTGACACTATCATATAAATGACCATTGTTATATATTCCCCTTGTTTCTCAAACCAATCACGACTTTCATGGTATTTAAGTCTTATAGTCTTTTACTTTGTTAATATGATTGATGTTTAGAAAAGTATAATATCCAAAAACATTATTTCCTAAGATAGAAATGTGTAATTGGAATGAGGGTAAAAAATGGTCTAGATCCTCTCATTCAATAGAGAAGAAATGAAAATGGTAGAGGATAAGAACTCTCATAGGGATTAGTTGTAGAAATTGGGAAATCATGATCAATAAACCGTTACCATATAGCCTCAAGTTCCTCTTATCTCATAGAATGATATTTACCTTTCAACTCATCCATAGTGTGGACCACATCATCCTGAATCCACACACAACTCTACTCAACCCATCAATCATCTGCCATAGATTCCACTTCCATTTTCACCCTTAGTTGGATGATGATCTTAGTTTGACCATTAAAGTGGTATTCATTCTTTTATATGTTCTCTTACATATTCACACGTTCCTATCCAGATGCATGAAGTTTTTTGGTAGCTTGATACTTCTCCTTGTACCAGGAAGAGTCGAACCCCTGATATTACAAGAAAAAACAGTAGGTGAGATAGTCACAGGATAACACATGGAGGGCATAATAATCTACAACTATGGTTTCAAGGTATAAAAATCATTGGTGTGGGGACCCCATATGGATCACTAGGTCTCCCTATGAGGTATGAGGGTTGAATGTATACATTCTTCTTCATGCCTATTTCTAGAAAACATGATTATATTTGGAAATATAGGAACTTTATTCTTTTTTATCCAAAAGTGGTGCAATATCATAGTTAGGTAATGTAGTGAGAAATTATGCAGTAGTTTTCTCTTAGGTAAAGACTCATTTGGCTATGCTCTCGAATTAGAGGAGGTACGTTTTGGTCTAAATCATCAGTAGTAATCGAAATAACACTATGGTAGAGCTGTATCTATCCAATATTTTTATCTACATCACTAATAGTATTTAATTTTGGGATTAAATTTGGATCACCATGAATGACTTTCTCCTCGAGAGTTGGCATAGCTATTGGGGAAAGTTCCCTAACATTGTAAACCACAAACAATTGTAGAGAACACATTATAGTGATCACTATTTGAAAAAGGGCAGAATGATTTTTTATTCATGTGGAAACTAACTATTAAGAAATAAAATGTGTGATAATGAAATGAATACGTGGAGAAAAATTGGGAGATGTCCATATTTGGGGACTCAAACATGAATTCCTAGATTGGAGACCCTTTAGTTGTAGTAGAAACCTCAACAATTTCCCTTGTAACCCTCAGTGCAACATGTATTAAATTTATATGGGGTGAATAAAAGGTATAATAGTGAAACTTTGAGAAATTATGGAATCATCAAGAGAAACAAGGAATATGGGATTTTAAACATCCCCTTGAGAAGAAGAATGGATCTCAATGATAATATATCTATGGAGGTTTCCCCCACCAACATGGGGAGATGCAACTAGGATTCCAGGGTGAGGCCCCCTATAGGGGACTGGGAGGGCCCGGGAGTCTAAATACACCCCTCTAGTCCCCTATACAGAAACTTTTTCAATTTGTTCTTTAGGATAAGACTCTTACCTTAAGTCCTCATTGGTTTTTGAGGTTCTCTATTCACCATCAATAAAGCTTTCTTTACTATCTATTAATGGTTCCTACATGATTCTTGATTGTGAGTAAGATTTGATAATGAAAAAAAATATAAAATACATAGTTTTTAAAAATCAACTCACCAAATAGGGGGCTGGTCAGGCCATAATCATTAGAAGTGAACTCCCCACTCTCCTGGGAACTATCCCAATAAGGATTGTATCCCCAGGACACCTCATAATTGGAGCCCTACATTTCAACACCAGGGGATAATGTATATTGGGTTGTCGACTCAACATATATTTTCTCGTAATTCCCAATGAAAAATGTCATATGTATCCACAGTTTTAAGGGTTAACCATCCCCGTGCCATCATGTGATGGAATCCATGTCTTCTAGGTAGTCAAAACACTCATGTAAGATCACTACAATCATTATCCTCACAACTCTAACCTCCAAAATCTTGTCCCCATCCTAAGTTAGCCTCTAATATCGGAATTATACTATCTAGGATAACCGTATCAAACCCCAAATCTCCCAATGTTTGGGAAAGTAGGGGTTAACAGTTTTTACACCAAATGATATATATTCTTACCTAATTCCTCCTAGGGATTACTCTTCCCTACATGTGTGCTATCCTATAGATCTCGTGGACACTACTGAGGGACCCCATGCCACAAAGGGTTGAAGCCACAGTAGGCCCCTAAGATATCACTAATACTCTTTTTTGATACCTGAATGCCTTTACTGTCGTTTAAATAGCACACCATCCTATAAGAAGATTATACTATAGCTCATATGATGGTTCCACCTTCCTTACCAGATTGTGCAATATCACCACATGGGATTCCATCATTCAGTGAATGGCACAATTTTTGGAGAGAAAAACAGTGATATTTTGGGTGTTAGAATAATATTATCCACTGTAACATTATCCATAAACATCTGCCAAAGATAATGAAGTGCATATGGAGTCATTTACTTTTGTATTCCCATGTATAATAAATTTTTTGGCTTCTTTATTATTTCAGACTACTGGTAAAATCACGATGGAGTGAATGATTTATAATAAATATTATTTTATATTCTAGAAACCAATACTCCACCTCCAAAGAATTGAAGTTATTTCTTATGATTGAGAGTACAATATTTGTTTCAAACATCTCTCTAATGAGGTTCAAATATGCATGACTGCTGATGTTCTCAAAATTTCTGATGCTGACTGCCACACAAATATCCTTAAGAGTCACCAAATAAAACATAACAATATTCAGGAGAGAATACCAAAACAAAAAATTTGGGGATTAAGGAAATTGGGTAACTCATAACCTTGAAGTGTGTCACGATCCGTCTATCAAGAAAATAAAAAAACTTAAATATTCCACGAATTATTTACCCTATTGAAAAGCCTAAATTTTGTATACATATGGGAAAATATCAGGACCCCCACAATCACCTTGTTATGATAATCCATGATATCCTCCATCACCGGCATCCAAGGACACAAGCCCATGCATCTATCCCTGACCAATAGTAGCCAACCACATAGTAAGTTGGTCTCGAATACTATATATACGAGAAATAGCTCCCAAAAAAGCACATTATAAATCCATTCATGTTTGCGGTCTTCCTCTAATGTCAACTAGTAGGACTATGACCTCCTCATTTGTTGTTCCTCTAGGAACTTCTTTATCTACCATAGAATCATCACAGTTGAAACATTCAATAAAATAAAAACCATGTATTTTACATGATATCACTTTGGATTAAAGGTTAATGCCCCAATATATAGATTTTATTGTCTGGAAGGATTTAAATTGGGATGAGAGTCTTCTTCATTTTCCCCCAACCACTGCATTCTTGGAGAAATTAATCATACGATATCCCAATCAACAAGATTACACCATTGTGATAATGATCCAAAATGCCAATCCCCACCTCCCCATGATTGAGGTAAAGGTGTTGGTGTCTGAGGATCACTCATAAAAAATATTGTTGGTGGTAAACATGATATTGGGATATCCACATAGCTTCATGTAACACATTGTCGTAAAGAGAATCCCCATACTAATGATAGGTGAATCATACCTAATATTCCTATTACCACTCATCGACGAAGTTCCCCCCAGATCACAAATCGAAATCCTTATACCAGTCCAAGATATTATTCCTAACACTAGTCTAGATGAAGCTCATAGACATGGCGGGGAAATTTTATTCTTCAAGCTATTCCACCATCACTATACATGTCTTTCAACTCAGGGTATAGACCACATCATTTCTGAACTTCATAACCAGATGATCAGAAACAAAAATATTCTAGATGTTGGGATCATTTTGGAGAGTGAACAAGAACCCTAGTTTATTCAATTCCATGACAGGGATGAACACATCATCTAGTATCCCAAAATAATGGAATTTAAATAATTTAATTAGAATATATTCCACTTAATATTTAGTCAAAAAACCTATAAACTCTCTATTCTCAGACACAATCCTCTTAGCATGTAATATTTTCGGATTCACATCCATTTAATCCCCCTGGGAAACAAAATAATATTGCTTAGCGTGTTTGAAAATTTTTAAGTCATTATGAGTGTTTGAAAAGACTATATCATTTAAATGAGTACATTTCTGTAAATATAGGTAGTTTACCAAAACTATAGACTTCTTCTTGCAATTTAATTACCTGTGCATGTAAAACCAGTCATATAAATAGGGTTTTAATGAATGTCATGGATGTATACTTTGGTTTTCATTAAAAGTGTTTTTGTTTTTCACATGATAGAAAAACTAAAATGTGTGAAAGTATAGTGACTTTAAAATGGTACCTCTTACATTATTTATAGGCAATAGGTCCTCTGGGTTTCACATGCACACATAATGTTTTCATGACCCAGGTTGAATGTTTCACACTATAATGGAAGAATACCTTGAACATTAGTGATTTCTTTAGAACATTGCCTCTTTATTCACCATTTGATCCAATTATATGGTAATAAATGATTTTTTAAGAATATAAAATATGTATAAACCTTATATAGAGGGTCATATCTAAAAAAGACAAACCCTGACCAAAGGTACCATTTCTTATCCAAGGGAACAGGGTGGAAAACATCAAAGCACAGTGAAAAATTCTATGTCTTGGTGCATAACTAATTTTTTTGCTAATGAAAATATATAAGAGAAAATGTTTCATAGGTTTCTTTTAAGGGGCTAAATTTTGAAAAGCTAGGGGAACACAACATTTTGACCATGAATTCAACCATGTACATTGGGGAATATAATATTTGTAGGAGAAAGACATCATGAGACTTCTGCATTATTCAACCCTACCTCAACCCCTAAGGAAAGGAGAGAATGAAACCAATTTGTGTGACAGAGGGAGAGATTCATGACATAATTCTCCCATTTTATCTCTAAATAGAGCATCACCCCCCATTTGGTATGGACCTCCAAAATATGAAGTGTTGGTTGTCTCTTATACAACCCTCTCTTCCATGACATCAGATAAATCCATGATCCAATGAATTAAAAATGTTGGCAACTTGAGAGACTAAACTCACAGGGTCCCCAAATTTTTGGGGGTCATGGTTGGGATTTCCTCATACAACATCTCTTAAATTCAATGTGCATGTACATAATATATTCTTCATTCATATAACCTTGAGTTTAGAATGCCCCATTAATATATGTGAACCTATGCATCCAAAATCCAAACAGCATCATTATGACAGAACCTATAGTTTTTGAAGATCCACTAGTGTGTGAAACAATAGTGTTGTATGAAAAAACCATTAGGTAACAGAATTAATTCTTTATTCTAGTAAGTACATTTTCCTATAATTTTAGTGCTAAAGTGCCCCACCCATAGTCTTATTGCGCCCTCTAATTCCTTTATCACCTACATATCCTATATCATCAGCCTTCACGTGAAACCTCGTTTTATTGTAGGGTGGTTTTACCACCTTTTGATCCTAAGAATAATAACCCTAATGGATCTTTAACCTATGAGTATGAAACCTAACATTAAGATCTCTATTTTCACGTCACCAATGTAGTGTTTATGGAATCTTTCACCCATAGGTGAATGTGAAGTGATCACATATTCTTTAAAGGTTGAATAAATAAGAGAAACAAAATAAATTTTTTCTATAGGTAGGTTTAGTGATGTATACTCCTCTCATACGAAGAAATGGTATGTCGATGTATAATCTCATCCTAGTTTATATCTGTAAGACTTTAAAATCCATAACCTAAAATCCTAGTCATATGATGTTAAATTGTATGAAAACATATTCATCATATGATGCTAAATTATAACCATACCTAGTGTGATGAGACAAGATTCCCCATTCATTATTTGTATGTGATGGAAACACACCTCTTAAACAGTGCGATGAATAGACGATGTCCCATGCATGATCATTATGGGATGACACCTTCCCCACAACCAATGGATAAAAACCCAACACTAGGGATGAAACCCCAACACCAGGGAAACCCATATGCGTAATACACACACCTCCATCAGATGAAACATCCATACAAAGTGGCAGTTCTACACATAATCCCAAAATGTTCCCTTGTTGTCACACAATTTTTGTTATAATAATCCTTACCACATGATAATAAAGAGTATAGAATAATCCAATAATATTGACCATAAATCGTGATGTTGATCTATGTGTGTTTGGATCCCTATCTCATAATATGGTATGTAGGATACCTCTAAATGTCCAATACCAACACACCAAGGATATAACCTAAGGTTCATTCCCAATAACCAAATATTCCCATCAAATCTTCAAGTCTTCCCTAGAAGGTAGAAAATCCATTGTCTGATATTCTCCCCTAACAAGGGTGAAATCCCTCTCATAATTTGAAATCCACATGTCTTCCCTTTGGGAGGTGACCACCCCAAACTATTATTATCTTCCCATAGGGAATACACTGAAATACCACCATCAAATCCAGCAAAGATGTTAAATCTCTAAGTAAAATACCCTTAAAAGACATTAAACCTATAACCATGTCCCGAAAACCCATTAAACCTAGGAAAGTGTCCCAATAATACCCTAAAATTTTGAATTATTCTAGAATCACTACCTCATGAAATGAATATGAGATGTCCGATGGAAAAATAATCAGAAGTATTATTCCTCTAGAACATTCTAAAACATGAATAAATGGGATCCCTTGGTTTCCATACCATGGATGACTCATATTTGAGTTACGCTTGACTCTAAAAGAGGAAAACATTATAGGTTATAAAAGAACCCAATGACCATAGATATTTTGATATTCCCAAAGATACCATCCTCTCTAACCAATAGTTTCTAATCAATCAAGAAAGAGGAAACAAAACTAACAAGTATCTTCCTAGAGATGGCATGGAGAATGTGATCCAGGAACATGACTCAAATATATATTGGAGGAACACACTTGGCTAAGATCTAAGAGGAGGAGTCCATGGAAGGAGGAACTAAAACCCCATTATCACATTTCTATCTGGTATTAGAAAATATCAACACATTGTTATAGGCCACCTGCCTTCGGAAAGTAGGAAAATAGGAAAAGAACTATGCATCACCACCTTAATTTGTTTGTTGTAAAAATGATGATGGAAAAGACCTATCACCACCCCTATATCATTTAATATATTCTTAAACACCCATTTAGTTCCAATGAAATTATTATTATTTACACATGGTATTAGATTCCATGTTCAATTTTTTTCAATATGATCAAATTTGTCATTCATAACTTTTATCAATTAAACATGCACTATACATTTATCTATTGCTTGTGGTTCAAGATATGATATAACTATCATATTATTTCCCACAATAAACCTTGATCATGATTGAATATTACCTCTATTCTATCCAATAATGTTCTTGACATCAATATGTAATGTTATACTTTAAAACTACTCCCTATCACTTCTCAAAGACTATTATTCATCATATGTATGTTTCGAATCAACATCAATAATTGTAGTTCTTATCCCATATTATTTTTCAAATTTTTTTTGTACAATATTTATTGAAATATTCATCTTAAATTTAAAATTCACCAGGAATAAGATTATAAGATTTTCTCTAGTCCTAAATAATTTTGAATTCTAAAAATTCCACAATGTTTTGAAAACATTATTTCTAGAAACTGTACATCATTCTATTAGAATTATATCCCATAAATATCCCATCAATAGCTTTATATTCAAGCATAAAAAGTTTTCTACCTTTTAGATTTATAAATAATGTCATTATAATCACTATAAAGTACTTGAAATTTGGTTTCTTAATCTTCTATCTCTCAAAAAGAGTGAAATATTTTTTAGGTCTCAAAATACATAATTCTAAATTTATAAAATAGCACACACAATTTTACTCCAAAAAATATTGAAATTAAATTTTATGAAAGTATTTCCCTTTCCATATCAGTAATACTCATATTATTTCTTTTTTGTAACCCCATTCTCTTATGGAGTATACAGTGTGATACATTTATAACTAATTCATTATTTTAAAAATGATTTTATTAGAATACATTACCTATAAAATCATTCCAATAATTAAATATCAATGTTTGAATGTGATTCTTCATTTGCTTTTCTATGTATCATTAGAAAACATCGAGCATTTCCATTCCATCTGAATGGTGCTTTTGGAACATCACATATTTCATTCCGATGAAATCATTAGTAGATGTGATTTATCATAAATCCCATCTTATAAATTATTTCTTAATGGGACCACATAAATATGTGTATAAAATTTATATTGTATTGGTGGTGACAATTTCTACCCTCTTATGAGATTTCTAAGTCGTATTTATTATTTGAAATGTTTTCAACACATCATATTTCTCACTATTCATTTTGAGAATATCTATTAGACTATTTTTCTCTATAATTTTACTTAAGATTCTTTGGCCTAAATGGTAATGCCTTTTATTCTGCAACTTATTATAATTTTTTACACTCTTATGGAACAAATTAATTTCATCACCTATTAAGACATATTTCCATTGCCTCTTCCTCTTTTAAAAGTGATCCTTCCATCCATCAATACATTAATAAAGCACGTTTCCTAAAAAAACAAAATCTTTTACGACATCATAGAGTTGACTAACACTATTTGGTACTGTAGAAGTACTGTAGGAGGCACTGTTTGGTACTATAGAAGCTGGAACTATTCATCCATCTGGGTTTTTGGCCCACCGGTTTAGTCCTCGAGTCCTATAAGGCTTTCAGGACACCCAAGGCCTTCAGTTTAATTGATTCTCAAGGCCTTTTGGCCACCTTTAGGCCTTATGGCCACTCCAAGGCCTTCGGACCACATGAAATGTAGATGTACTAGTCAGAATACAAAGGAAAAGGATTCCAAGGAGGATTTAGGGTAGGCGAATCCACTAGAGCAGAGCTAACCGTAATTGGAAGAATGAGAGGGTATGGCATTGCCATCAGTATCGGGAATGTGTAGCTTTGTATAAGACAACTATCCAACGATCCGTACAAAGGTGGAGTGCTTATATCATGAAATATGCTACGGAGGAGAAGTTACAAGTTATCTTGTATGGGTGATTCCCTCTATGATATAAGGGTTATGTAATTTTCTCTAAGCCTTAGAGCCTTGTATGGGTTCTAACTCACACCTTGAATAGTGGATTATCAAAAATAGTAAAAAATGAAGGCCTTCGGGCCATTCCGACCAACCAATAACAAAGGTTACCACCCCATGATCAAGATTTCCAATATTCATTAAAATAGCTATGTTACTAGTCATGTGGGAGGAGAACCCACTATCAAGATTTTATGATTTTGTTTTAATAATTTCCTTTAAAGAAATCTCAGTTAAGAATGTTGTATCTTCCATGAGATTCCATGTTCTCATTCATTTATGATGAAATTTTATCTATCTAGGTAATATTACCATACATTTTTATATAAAGTTTCCATGATTCTAAAAACTACCTCAAACATAACCAATACATTCTAATCTATATTGAGACTATGAAAATGAGACATCTCACTTTAAACCATACCTTTATTGAACATTTGGGTTTTGATTCTCTGGGTGATTAACCCTAACTTCATGAATTATCCTCGACAATGAAATATTTTCCTAGTATGTGTATTATTATATATTAAAAACACCACAACACCAAAAATACCCATGGAAAAAGAATAATCCTAGTTCATAAATTTGTTTTGTATTATTCGATCTAGAATATTATTCTTATTATACATTTTCAAATAATATTTTGTTATATTAGGGTATTTAATATCTTCTAACATGTCTTTTTTCTCAAATAAAATGGGATAATATTTCTCACTATTTTTCTTATACCATTCCTAAAAACATTTTGAGTTGTAGGATGTATTATTAGTTTAAAAAAATTACAAATAGATTTTTCTAGAAAATATTTTACCTAATATTTTGTTCAAATTAACTAAAGTTATTTAAATAATTCATTATTTAATTATATTTATTTTTTATGTTCTCCATTAACTTTAGTAGCACTTTTTCTAATTTAATACATATAGACTATAACTTAGATAATTCTTATTATTTCAAATTATTATTATCTTCAAGATATTTTATCATCTTCTCATGGAAATAATAAAATTGAGTTTTTGATCTCATCAAAAGGGTTACATATATATTTTAAAAACAGTTATTTTCATAAATTCCATTTTTATTATCTTTATCCTATGTTTTTTATTCTTTGACCATGTTATTATTTTCGAGATATTCTTCAACTTCATCTTTCAACATGTGTTCTATCTTAGTTGGTTCGGTATCATCTTATGTAGTATTTGAAGTGTCAAGGACTTTTTTGACACGAGCCTTGAAATTTGTAATTTTTTCAGTTGAATCAATTTATAATTTTCAAATAGATGAGATTATAGTTATATATTCTTATCAAATTATATTTATTATATTTCCTATGATTTTTTTGTTTCCTCTTCCATAGGTAGATGATTATTTTGATCATTTTTTTAATCAGTTTGGAATGGTTTCACATTATATTTATATTGAGATCCTGGTCACTTATTTTTTATATTAGTTACTGGAAATAATTTCAATTGTCATTTAATTTAATGCTTCATAGATGTTACTTATATTTTTCATTCTACTTTACCATCCTTAATCTATTTGACATAAGAGAAATGATTATATGATATCATCCATTATCATCTTTATTTTTAGATTACATGAATCTACATCATCAACATGTTCATTATTATTCAAAATTCTCATGGCCTTAGATTCTATAGAATATTTTAAATTTTTCTTAAAGTATAGAATTTTAACATTTAATCATAAATGGGAATGTTATAAAATTATTCCATTGAAAAAACCTCTTAATATACTAGAGTTTAGATATTAGGATTAAACTGGTCAGGAAAATTCTAGACGAGATTCCAAAAAATTGTGATGTATTTATGTTTTTATCCAAACTACCTAACATTAATAAGAAATATATTTAACTAAGTGAAAAATCATATATATTTTCATCCTCATTAAAATTTATTACATCAAACATTCTTCTCACTATTTAATTTGGCCTTTTTGACTTTCAAATTTCGTTCGTAGAAACATTCTATCTTATACAATATATCTGACACTGATCGACATATAAACATTATTTTTAATAAGGTTTTTTTCAAGGAAATAATAATATATCTTTTTTCTTTTCCAACATTCTCTATATTTATTTTGTTGGCCCAATTTTGTGGAGAATTATCTTCAATGAGTGGAATACCAATGACATCATAATCTCTAACATCATACCTAAGGGGCTAGGGATATAGAATAATTTTTTATAAGTATGATAATTTTAAATCCTAAATAGTGAAAACAATTTTGTTTATAGAATTTAGATAATCAATTCTAGGAAATTGATTCAATGAAATATAGGATCCAAGATATGATACCAGTTGAATTGTGAAGGCACAAATTACTCCACTAATAAGGGTGGGATGAATAAGTGGGGAAATGTTTTTAATTTTTTTTTATTAAATCATCCCCTATAACATTTTAATATTTTATTCACTAAAATTTATTTTCTCAACGATAACCATGTATACTGAAAATAATGATTCAGTAAACATGGGGATTCTACATAGTTCGGTACCATTATTAGTAATCTACTCTTTATGATATATGGTTAGTCTCCAAAATTATGAATTATTCACTATGAGAAAAAAATGACAATATTATAATTTCAGAATAGATTATCACCATTATATTCTAGAGTCACAACATAATATGAAATTTCAAACTACCTACATATAGAATATGTATTAAAAATTAGAATGATTTTATTGAATGTTTTATTTTTGTAGCGATAATAGATCAGCATATCCATCAATGTGGATTCAAGAATATTCAACAATAGATTCATACATCTTAAAAACCTAATTTAGAAGCAATTTTCAATATAAAATTATATCCCTAAATTCATTACCTCCACCATAAGAGAATGATATTCATGGAGTTATGAATTCAAACACACATGATCTTAGAGATTAAATCTTTCTCTCCATCATTGATATTTAGGAAGAATACCATCTTTCCTTATAAAACACCAAATATTATGGAAAATAAAAATATAGGAATTAATTTAATTTATTCAAAATAATTCTAATGTTAGTTTAGAAACCCTAACTCTAGTAACTCAGAGCCAGTGTATTACTTTATTTCAATGACATTACATATAAGGAATCAAATATCAAATGACTGAATAGTTTAAGAGTTTTGGTAAAATATATACACACATGATTTTCATATTACAATGGAAAACACGAAACACAACTTTTTTTTTCAGAATATCATTATTCCCTATAGTATAACATTGCACATTATTCTTAATAAACATTCTTTATTCCTTTAAAGGATACAAAATAAGGGTGACCTAAATTCTCATTAAGGGTTAAGTACAAAAGATGTTATACCTAATCAATAAAAAATCATGGAATAGTAAAAAAATGAATACAAATTCCATTTTAATAAGTTGAAAAGAAAAATAAATATGGGAAAGGAAAAAACTGAAAAAAAAATTCTCTTTAATCAATAACATTATAATCATAATTGGATAAACATTAATAAATATGAAATGTTGAATAATTGGAAACACATTCAATTTAATCAATAAAATATGAATATAATGAATCTAGGGATAATATCATTATGGAAGTATCATGGATAATAATAAATGAATTCCCAATTAATGAAATTATTAAATAATGAAAGCCATGATCTTAGAAAATATGATTCCTCTACCAAAAATTAATTTCACCACTACAAAACTATGCTTATCCAGTTCTAGGGATTTAACAAAGCTGGCTAAAATGATATTAAATACCCCATTTTCATCGCTAAAAATAGTTTCTAAAGGGGGTCTTTAACATCACTTCTTTACAGCGATGTTAAAGGTGTTAATTAATAGTGATAAAAAACTCATTTACATGGGGGCATTTATCAGTGCTTTTTTAAAATCACTGATAGGGGGTCTTTATCATTTTATTTTTAGAAGTGCTTCTAATGACCCCTCTATCAATTATTTTTTTAGTATAATGGTATACTTCAAAAAAATTATATTTCATTAAAAATAATATATTAAAATATAATTATTTTTATTTTAATATAAATATAATATATGTGTTTTTAAAATATGTATTTGATAAGGTAAATAGGAATTTACTCTTATTATATAACATATTTAGTGAAAATGGATTATAAAATAATTTTAATAATTTTAATTAATGTCTTGATTATTATTATAGAGTAATAGTTATTTAATATCAATTTGAAGATAAAAAATAAAAAATTTAATAAAAGATCTAATATAAGTGGAAAATAAAACTTAAATTTCAAACGACAGTAACTTTTGATCTAGGTGTCTGTTTTGACTCTACCATATATAATATTAAATCCTGAAATAAGATCTGTACCCTTAGTGATACAAATAATACTTTATATTGTTTCTCGAGGTCAATAAAGTCTTATAAGGCCTCAAAAACTGTGCTTTTAGTTACTGTACCCAGTTTTTTCACATTCGATGGACTTTCAGCATCGTTTAAGGGGGTCTTTTGAAACTTTTTAGTGGGGACTAAATTTGTTATTATCAATTAAATTTATATTGGTTTTATGGTTTTTCAATTTTATCATTTTTGACAATGTAAATTTTTTTATAATTAAATATATACAAGTTCTCTTATAATTACTTATAATAAATCACACATATAATTACATATATCAATATATTTAAGTAAAAATTATTATTCTAATATTTAAAAATAAATACATATTTTATAAATATATTTAAAACAATATCTGAATATTTTTATATTATAAAAATATATTTGTAATGCTTATATAAACATATATGTTTGTATTAATAAACAAATATATATTTATATTATATTTTTAATATATGTAATTAAATATAACATATAATATATTTAAATAAATATAAGTATATATACATCATATACACAGATATTGTATAAATTTATTTTAAAATAATTATATAAATATAAGTAAATATATATATAAATCAAAAAAATCATTAAACAGACAGAAAAACAACATGTTTTAGTGGTAAAGGCATTCCATCTTCAAAGGAGAGGTGTAGGGTTCAAATCCAGGAAGACACGCATGAGCTGGAAATTCACAAAGCACTGATAAAAGGGGTTGTAGGGTGAAAAGCGCTGATAGAGGGGTGTAATGTTCTATTAAAGGGTTCATGGAAGCACTGATAAAGGGGTCAGGCTTATAAGTGTCCGAAAAATATATTATTTACCCCCTTTAATAACACTAACTTTATCTGAACTGAAAATATCTATTAAAACCCCCATTTAATATTATAAAAAGGCGATGTTAAAGGACCCCTTTAACATTTCTTTTTAGCGCTAATAATGGGGGAGTTGAATAGTGAATTCTTAGCATGGATAAAAGATTCAGTCTTTTAACCGTGCTTAGATTATCAGTGATTTTTTAGCACTAACAATGGAATATTTTAACATTGTTCAAGGCCTCTTTTTTATTAGTGTTATTTAAGACTATTTTAAACTCAATGGTAGGTATATCCAAGATACCAATTTAACTATGGCTAGCCAGCTAATTCATCTCAAGAAACCAATAATGCATAAAAGGGATATTTATACCCAATACCCACCCATATCTATATGTCCATGTAATTCCTCATATATCTAATTAACGATTTAATCCATTAATAAATATTCCATATAATCAAATATCCATATTAAAAAAATGATAATGATTTATCAATATTATTCCTAATTAATCAATTAACATTAAAGGTAAAATCCGTATATAAGAATAGCACACGGTTTAGAAAATAATCAAATCCATCATACAAGAATATGAGTATTTAAGAGAAATGTAATTTCCAATGTAAAATGATCACAAAAATTTGATTGTTTCTAGTGGAAGTTAATGATTACAAGAATTAATCAAGAAAGAAAATTCCTAGACATTCTCTTATTAAACTGATGGTAAACCATGAAGAGAAATAATAAGGATTCTATTAATAAAAAATATCCTTAGTGTATCATAAGTTCGATAAAGGGTTGAAGTCAATAATTAAAATAAATAAAATAAAAATTTGACAAAAACGTTTTGAGGGAAATATTATTTTTACTTTTAAAATCCTTTAGTTTTAAAACAAAAGTTCCCAAATTATTTTTAATATATATATATATATATTTTAAAATATATTTTAAAATTATAATGGAATATTTAAAACAATGAGTTTTCATGATAGAGGGAAACTATATACATGTCCTATATGTTAAAGAAAAAAATCTATTAACATTTTTGATAAAATTCAAAAATTTCTTATTTAGAAATTAAATATGAATATTCATTTAATATTTTTTTCAAAAAGAAAAAACTGGAAAAAAATGTATTTAATAAGTCATTTGGATAATTTTTTTAAAAAAAAAATTTATTTTCTAGAAAACATTGATTTTAAAGAAAAATGATTTTCAACCAAAGAGTGAAATGATGTTATATTTTATTACAAAAATTCTCATCCATTTTAAGAAGAATGGAGAGAAATATAATACTAATACTAATTAAATCATTAATAAACAGAGGAATAAAAAATTATAGGGGTTTATTATATAATGATAAAATAACATAATTCAATGATATTAAAATATAAAAAATATAGATTAAAATGTGATTATGAATAAACTTTTACAAAAAATCATAATGTTGAAGGGATAATTAGTCAATGTTTCAATAATGTGTATCACATTTAAATCCCCATAAAAAAGTGGAAATAAAATATAGGTTAGCTGACATTCATTACATAAAAAATAATAGAATTTGGAAGACAATGATGAAGTAATATAACCTAATGAAAATAAATTGAGTTATGGAATTCTTTACCAAAATTTAGTCCCAATTAGTTTATATTTAATCCTTTGAAATGAGCATTAAAGATTTTAAGATCAAATAAATATCCAAATCATAGGTATTATTTTCACTCTAAAAGAATGAAAGAGAAGTATAGATACATTAAATTAGGTTTTTAGCTTATGCGGATCGTGTGACCCCCAAGAATACATGTGATTGCATGATCCTCCAAACAATAAGAGAACACGCAATCTTCTTTGCGTGATTTTTCAATGGCATGAATCCCATCCAATAAGACCTCATGATATTTTGATAGATTATCAATTTTTTTTATTATCATGAGGTAAGTAAAACAACATACACTAGAAAACTACCAAAAAACCCTTAAGAAAAAAAAACTAAAAATGAAGAAGCTTCATGTGATGGAAGTTATCTAGATTTTTCATATGATGAGATTATATGAATCATGTGATATTTTCAATGATCATACATGATCCTTAGAGTCATGTCATCCATAACGCATGAAAACCATTGGGTATGTCACCTTTATCATATAAAGTGTTGTTCCCAAATAGGATTGAGACCACTAGAGATAGGGATGATTCATTGGTTCCTTTTTCTTTTATAAAAAGATTCTTAAAATATTTAGAAAATTTTAATAACATCTAAAACTGGATAAAGTTATTATCAACTAAAATATAACTTATCAATGCTATATTTCATATGAAAATTTTTTGATGAGAATGTAACACCTGATATATGCAAGGTTTCGTACAAAGATTTACTGCTTCCCATGTTGGATAGTCCCACCAACATGGATTATTCCACTATTATCATTTGGAATACAATGGAATAAGTAATGAAAAATTCTATAATCATAGTAGAAACATTCCTACTATAGTTGATTATACCCCAAACTATAATTTTTGTACCCACTTCCCAACATCTTATTATACACATCAAGAAAAAAATAAATCATTTTTAACAATTGTTATGTATCCACAGTTACAATATTTATATTCCATCATCTTTTCTAATCCACTTCACAAAATATTCACCTAATCAAAATCTATGACGAAAAAACTATACATCTGTACAGTATTCAAGAACACCAATAATTATATAAATAACCTTTTGGTCTTGAAACATTTTCCATAAACCATCACTAGTACAAAAACCTTTTTTTACGTCGGTTTTTTTGCTTTTTAACGTCGGGTTTTAAGCGACATTATTGTGAGCGACGTAAAAAATATGATTTTTTACGTCGGTTATTTAATAACCGACGTGAAAAATGGGGTAATATAGTCTTTAAAGTCGGTTTTTAAAAAACCGACGTGAAATACATTCTGTAAAATGGCGATAAGAAGCCATTTTTTACGTCGGTTTTTGAAAAAACCGACGTTATAAGTCATTTTTTACGTCGGTTATTTAATAACCGACGTTAAAAGTTATTTTTAACGTCGGTTATTAAATAACCGACGTAAAAAAATGTTTATTATCTTGTAGAAAATTTTCTAAGCTTTCATTTGACAGGTTATAGAGCTCAAACAGATTTACCGATCAAAAGTTATGACCATTAGAAGTTTGATATTTTTTCCCGAGGAAAGATTCAATGAGCCAACCGTAGCTTCATATTATAAGGAATTTTTGAATCCGTAGGGGATTTGTTGTTTTATCATGATATAAAGAATCATCCATCATTATAATAAATTAACAATCGTTAAATGGTATATCAATTAATAAAACTACTCATAGAAAATTTAAATCATGGGAAAATAATTACAAATACCTTAACGAGGTCGCGAAAATAAGAAATCGTTGATTCGCATTGAATATAAAACAAGTCGATTCGATGGAATGATGATGGTTGAATGAAATTATCATAAAATGTTATATCAATTAAAAAAATCATAAAAACCATAAACAATGGATGTATGATTAAATATACCTTGACGAGATCGCGGAAAGAATAAATAATTGATTCACGTTCGAGAGAAAAAGAGTCGATTTGGGGGAACAATAATGGTTGAAATAAATTATCGTCAAATTAGGATGGGTGTATAATGGAAACATATAATTGAGATTATATGAGAAAATGCGGTATTAAAAATTTAAGGCGGGAATTCAAAATTTCGATGTCACGCTGTAAAACGATTGAAATTTCGCGTTAGCGGGATATTAAAAATATCATTCACGTCGGTTTTATGATAACCGACGTGAAAAGATATTAAAATTTTAACTTATTTTTCATGTCTGTTATTATAAAACCGACGTGAAAAATCAATCTTCGTCACTCTTTCACGTCGGTTATTAAATAACCGACGTGAAAAATCGATTTTCATGACTTTTTCACGTCGGTTATTTAATAACCGACGTTAAAAGTTATTTTTCACGTCATTTATTAAATAAATGACGTGAAAAATGTTTACAAAAATGTAGTTCATTTTCCAAGCTTTAATTTTACAGGTCCCAAAGCTCAAACGGAGTTACGGATTAAAAGTTATGGCGTTCCGAAGTTGGACATCCTTAAGACATCGTTTAGAGATGATCAACTTCTGAAGGCCATAACTTTTAATCCGTAACTCTGTTTGAGCTCCGTGACCTGTCGAATTAAATCTTGAGAAATGAACTACATTTTGGTAAAGATTTTTCACGTCTGTTATTAAATAACCGACGTGAAAAATCGATTTTCATGACTTTTTAACGTCAGTTATTTAATAACCGATGTTAAAAGTTACATTTCATGGCGGTTATTTAATAATAGACGTTAAAAAAGTTTACAAAAATGTAATTCATTTTCCAAGAATTAATTTGACAGGTCACATAGCTCAAACGGAGTTACAGATTAAAAGTTATGGCCTTCAGAAGTTGGATATCCTTAAGACATCGTTTAGAGATGATCAACTTCTGAAGGCCATATCCTTTAATCCGTAACTCCGTTTGAGCTCCGTGACCTGTCAAATTAAAAATTGAGAGATAAAATACATTTTGGTAAACATTTTTCACGTCGGTTATTAAATAACCGACGTGAAAAAGTTATGAAAATCGATTTTTCACGTCGGTTATTTAATAGCCGACGTGAAAAATAAGTGAAAATTTTAATATATTTTCCCGGCAAATGATTTTTCATGTCGGTTATTTAATAACCGACGTGGAAAAGTGATTTACATTGACTTGTCACATCGATTATATAATAACCGACGTGAAAAATCAGCGAAAATGTATTTTAACGTCTGTTATATAATAACCGACGTGAAAAATCAATTTTTAGATATTTTCACGTGTGTTCTAAAAAACCGACATGAAAAATGGTGACTTAAAAAAAGGTTTTTGTACTGGTGCATATCTAGAAATCTTACTTTGAAAAAGTTAGTCTTATCTACCTCAGTCTAGTAACTTCTATCTGATGGGATCCATTCGATTGGCCTTGCCCTGCTTCTCCTTCTTCTCATCCTCCACCAACTAAGTATAAAATCAATTGGAAGATAAAAATTACTTCATCTGATGTAACATGGTCCAATTAAACATTCTCTGATGGTTGTCGCTCTGAAGGGCTCACTCCGATGAACCATAGTATGATGGAACACTCTCTGATGGTCGGATTGAACATCACTATGATGGATATTCCTTAGATTAAACTTGAAAAAAAAAATCTTTGGGAAACACAATACATGTTCCATAATTTTTAGATATCTAGTGTAAATGAAAAGTTCATGTTGGTGAAGTACAAATGAATTATTCACTCTTTTTATAGGCACTGTAGAATGGAAAAGGTGAGAAAACAAATTTATTTTTACACTCAATGAAATTCATAATTCCCAAATTCTGAATCATTTATGTATTCATCTTTGAATTCTGAAACTCTTCTAAATACTTCTAGGAGCTTCTATATTCTTCCCTAATCTTCTAAATAATTCAGAACACTTTTAGTTTACAGAAAATTCTTCAGTCCAATTCATAATTATGATTCTTCATTATGATGACAATTAATGAAAAAATGAAGACAAATTATTAAAATTACTTCTTAAAAACCCTAAAATTCATATGATCTATATCCACTTCAATGTATTTATACTTTTCTATAATTACTCATATCAATGACCCTGAATCCAATGAACATCAGCATCTTATGAGATTATTGGTGTCATCCTGAATGGGATGGATCCGTCTCTGCTTTACTCAGATGTAATTTTTTTAGTGCCAGAATGATAATTTTTCACCCCTTATTGAGAAAAATCAATAATTTTGTGATTTCTCACTTGATCCAAATGAAATAAAATTCAATCAGATGACAATGGGGGATTTAATTATTGATTTTCATCTGATTTATCGATATCATCTCTCATCTCTTTCATTGATCTTGATAATTTCACCCCAAAATTCTTCCTCCAAAAGGACTCAGTATCTGATATCACAAATATACCAAAAAATTATAAAATGAGTTAGTTTCATAATCTATTACGATGAATAAGTTTCATACCACATCTGATGGATTATCATTGACAATGACTTATTTTACATCAAAAAGGTCAATCATGTTTCATTTTTTCATTTTCACACTCATTATTCTCATACTAATGATGCACATCCTTCTATGCCTTGTGTTCCTCACACAGATAAGAGTTATCCACAATACTTCACATCATATTCTTCTCTCTTATAAAACCCCTATTTTATATCATGAATTATTCTTGATTTATGATAAATACATGATCAAAAAATCAATATAATATTTAGTACCAAATAAAAAATCTAATATAAATTCTCATTACAATCAAAACATTAATTATAAAATAAATACTATTTTTTGCTGCTTCTAAAAAAGTATCAATACCCCATCCCTATAAATCTTTTTTAACGACTCATGCCGATAGACTGATTTCGGCAGGTACTTATGATTATTGAATTTGTAAACACCCTTAATTTATCTAGATTTCAATCACCTTCACACCATGTAAGTGAGAGGACCAGTTTTGGACATACCTAACACTGGGAGGGGGGGATGAATCTGTGTTGGGGACTTTTAAAACCAATTAAAAATTTTCATCCATGTATATCTTGATCTGTTAGAATCTGGATTCTCTTATTCTCTTCTCCCAATCACTTGCAATAACAGAAACTTGTAAAAATATGCACACGATATTTTTACAAGGTTCACCGCTCAATAAGAGTAGATACATCCATTCCATGCATGGATATAACTAGTGCATGGATTCTCTACTATGATGTGATATGATATTAAAGTGAAGTGGCTTGGAAATCAATCCTCTTGCCAGTGTGAGTCCCTACACTTTAGGGGGGGAATCAATTCTCTTCCCTAGACCAGTGATGGACTAGTCCAAATTTTAGCCTCTAGATGGTACTTTATACTACCTATGGAGATAGTCTTCTTCTTTCTTGATATGGTTGGTTCTTCTCTTTGTCTTCTTTAGTGCTCTTCACTTGATTACTTGAAAAGTAGTAGGCAATCAATTCTTCCTTCATTCTTTCTCTTCTTCTCTAGTTCTACACCAACTGCATTAGACTTATTCTTTCTTCTTCATAGTGAAACAACCAACTGCACAAAAAATTCATCTTTCTTCTTGGAAAGAATCAGATACACCAATGTGATTATTTATGCAGTGAAGATCTGTTCACTTGGGAATCATCCAAATCAATGTTTTTCATATTGTTCATGTATGCATGTGATCATTCATATGAAATTAGGTGGAACCTTTTCTTCCCTGTATTTCTTCTTCTTCTTTATACACATGCACACACATTTTTTTGATTCTTTATTTTTGTCACTTCACATGTGTATCAACATGCACGAATGCATGCATTATCCACATATTCTTTTTGTGTAAAAAAACTATAATAAATTTTGGTTCTTTAAACACCCACACTGCCTCTTCCTTCATTTTATTTTGATTATTCCATATGCACATAGTTAGGGTTTTTTTTGGTGTACTATTTATCTTCAAAACCGAATGAGTGAATCCCTTTCTTCGTGAGAGCTTCTTCTTCACAAAAGTGTACACGACCTCCGGATCCTTCAATCAGAGCACATGCATACATGCTTCTATTATTCTTCTTCTCTTGAAAACACCCGAGCCCTCAGGTTTCTTCAAATAAAACACACAATTTTATGCAATTCACCACTTGTGATCTCCTTCTTCTCCAAAAATGAACCCCTGCACATAGTTGAATACAAACATGCAAACAAGAGGTTGATCTATCCTTTCTTCTTGAAACCAAGATGGTAAATGGGTCTCCTAATGATTGTGTATTAATCTCATTAATAGAATCGAGATTTTATAGTATGGAACTATCTTCGCAGAGCACAAAAAAGGTGTGATTGCACTAATTGCGTATTTGTGGGATTTTAGTCAAAAAAACTTCGTGAAAGTTTGGGTAAACCTATGGCGTGTTTTGTGGAATCTTCTTCACAAATTTTATTGAGGATTATCTTATTCTTCATGAGGATCTTCATGAGTTCGTGGAACTTGTTGATGGTATATAGGGAATGAATTTCTTCTTCAAAGAGTGTGCTATGTTTTTGGAACAAAATCACTTCAGGTATTCATGAGCAGCACCTCTCTCAGCTTGGTTCCTCTCCTTTTATAGGCGAGGATCACTTCTTCATCCACATTGAAATACATCATCTTAATTAGCTAAGATTCATTCTTTAGAATAACCGAGATATTCAGTTCTTTAAAACATTCAACCTGCATTTGAGATATGTCAGGATTTTTGGATGTTTCCCTTTTTGAACATGGTCGCCTTCCATTGTGAATGAGATCAGGAACGCATGCATAAATCTTGTGCATGAAACTCGCTTGGACCCTCGTGGCCTCAGAAAGTCTATTTTCTTCGGTCGAACCTTCTTTCTCAAGATATCTCATGCATGTAATACGTAGATATCTTGCATTGTCTCAGTTCGATCAGAAAATCATTATGTACGATTTTTCATCATCAACGCCGACTAAGAGCGTGATCATGGTGGATCGGCAGTGGCGACGATAAGCAGTGACATCGAGTTACTTTCCATGCGATCATAGGTTGAAGACAAGGCCACAACCATCAGATTCTCTTAGATGGATCTTGGATGGCCATGATTATAATGTAGGATGGAGGTTGAGGAGTGAGATCGAGATCTCATACAAGATTAGAAGGAGTATCTAAGATTATTTTAAATTTTTAAAAATTTGTACCACATCAAAACACGCCGTAGTTTTCTTTTGGTTTATCAATCAACTCCTCCCAAACACTTCTTATAATTCTCTTATCCCCCCTCTGGTGCCGCCCCACACTGGTTCTCTATGGGCGCTCTTCTACACCCACCCATTTCTCCTGCAGGCGTGCTTCCACACCCACTCTGAAAATCCCTACGCACGGGTTGATCATTGTGCATGCACTCCTGTTGGCTTATACACATCCCACTCATTCCTCTTGCGATCTGGCTCTACCTAGGCTTCCACATGGGCGTGGCTGACCCCCATATGGTCCTACATCTGCCTCAGGTTGATTCTAGGGTAGCTAGCTCATGGGCTGGCCCCATTTTTTAAGTAATTCCTTATAATAAATACTTGGATGAATGCACAAAAATACAAGGCAACAATTAAACACAAACCAACCTCATGCGTCGCCACCTTAAAGGTGAAGCCTCTTCTTCTTCAAATGTTGATTACATGAATCCCCTTCTTCACCATTTCTTTTTGGAACCTGAATTCCAAAGATCACTTTAATCATCCTTAAGAGGATGTTACTTCAATGTTTTAATCAATGTAACACACATGATACAAGTTCATTTAAATTAATTGTATCATATCAATCATCTGATTTCCATTCACTATTTCACAAAGGATATTGTCTTTAAAAATCATTGAAATTCATTGACCTCATTGAAAACAAATAAAAATCAATTACTAAAGTGTCCCCAACAATCTCCCCTTTGTATTTTTTTGTCAATACCATAAGTCTTCTCTTAAAATGAATGTGTCAATGTCTAAATGAGAATCATTTATCCCATTTATTATTTCATTTCACTTTTCTCTCCCTTATTTACAAGAAATAAGATTCTCTTGGCAGAGAGGGTATCAGTCCATTCTTATGCAATGTGCCATCAATAATTTCACTCTTTTTCTACCTGAGCAATGATTGTTGTAGAAAACAAGAGGGTTTGATTTAGACAACAGATCATTCCATTATCAACTGAATCATGATACCTCATGAGATGATAACACATGAACATTAATTCAAGGGTTTTTCACATTCATTCCAGGATTATTATAGAGTGTGTGATATGAAATAATAAACCTGAAAATTCTACACTCACTTCTGCAAATGGATCAAAAAACATTCGGTGTAATATGCAGGATATGTGAACTTGAAACAAACACATTCTTATTATGTCAATGAGAAATTTTTAGTTACTCCCCCTTTTAAAAAATATATTTATTTTGAGTAACTAAAGAGGAGAGATTGAGACATGACATACCCTTTACAATGACATGATCTTTAGAAAAACTTCAAAGTAATTGAATTTTATACCAAATGATGTTGATACTGATTGAGATAATTAATCGAGAGGCTTCTTCATGTGTCTCCCCCTCCAAAGAACACTTCTCATCACTGAATCTCAGGTTTCGCCCATGATATCTTGCCTCACCTTCAATTACATGTGTGATAAGAACAATTACAATACACAAAGATTTAAGGGAATAAATTGGATCCTCCTTGTTCCGTCAATGTGAACAACAAGGTTGAGATGATTTTCTCAACCCAGATGCTCCATTATTCACAAATTCGCAACTAATCTTCAATACTGACTATTATTGTGTGGATGTTACTATTTCTTCCATCTCTTTGTGTGTGATTATTCTTCTTTCAAGAGCTTGAAAAGTAATAGAATCTCCTGGTACAACATTCATATTTTTTGAGAAATTCTTGTTGGGCTGGATTAAATTCAAATCATCTTATAACTGTATAACCAGCCTTATTGTACCCCACACATAGAACTTCTTTGTATTCATGTAGAATCTTATTTTTGTTATCTGAATAAGTCTAAGCATGTGCATCTTCCTTAATTTTCATTCTTTCCAAATATTCTAGCCAAACCACTAGTATTTCATTAGGGACTAAGGCATCAAGATTGGATCTTTTACACGACTTCTTCTGAGTGGAATCCTTCTTATTCGTTATTTTGGATGCCCCACTCTTCACCTTCTTGGATTTAGAATCCAAGGAATTCTTGTCTTTCCCTATTGAAATCCTCTTGGGAGATTTTTTTTCACACTATTCATCTGATTTCTTCGCAAGGATGCTTCTTAATTTTTATACAACTTTTGTGGTCTTCTTTTCTTATATGAACATGCACCATTCATATAACCACTCCTATTTCATACATCACAAATGTTATCTAATATTCCAAATCTGTTTGTAGCATAATGATGCTTATGGATTTGTTGATGCTGTTTCTTCTTCTTTGGATTTCTCCCCCTTGATATGGACGTTTATTTTGCTTTTACATTTAAGGAGTTTTACCAACAATTTAGTGCATAATTCCAAAATCTATTACAACACTAGAATTTACCAACAAACCATGACTTCTTCCCATTTTATTTATAACATTACTGAATCTTCTTATTGAATTATTGTGCTTTCTATGGGGAGCTATCGTCCACACTCTTTCCCATATCTACTATAGCCATGGTGATAGGATTCTTCTCAGTTTTCTTCATCCATACTTGATTATAATTTTTCATCCCACCTGCAATTTTTATAGAAACTATTTTAGAAACATTAGTATATGTGGGTAAAGATGGTACCTTTACTTTCTCATCTACTTGTGATAGATCAAAGTGTAAAGACATGATCTTTCTGTCACATGTTAAGGTCTTTTGAGAGTGGAATCCTCTAGTGATCATTGAGTACTAGCAGCAACTATTTACTTCTTTTGTGGAGACTTAATATGCTTCTTCTCAAGATTGTTCAAATGAACATACAATTCTATACATATCATATTGAGGATAACTTCCTTGTCTTTAATCATAGTAATATTCTATTCACAAGCCTTCCTTAGTATTTTAAAATCATTTGCATGGAACTTTACTTTGTTTTGTAACAAAGCATCAATTTATTTGAACTTCTGGGAGTCTTCTTCAAAATATACCTCCTTGAATTCATTTGTCTTTATCATCTCATCTTCAATTTCATGGATATTGTTGTCTAGAGACTTGTTGACTCCCTCTTTTTCTTCAACATCTTTGAGCCACATTGAAGAACTCACTCCAAATACCCTCTTTGTTGCTTAAAAGGAAACAAACTGTGTGGAGAGATTTAAACATTCAATAATTTCTGCTTGTAATCCATTCTCTCCCAAACTTCAGTTTCTTCTTCCAGATGAATGATATTTCCCTATATGCATTGAAATACTCGACAAACCAGGGATGTAATTTCTTCATAAATACCATGAAAAATCATTCTTAATCTATCAAATGATATTTTTTGAGGTGTTGTTTATTGATCATCACCACTTGTACCAAAATTTTCATCAGGAAAATATTTTACAAATGCACTATCACATACCTCATTGTCATTAGAGGTAGGAAGGTAATCCATATTATTGGTGGAAACTTGATCCACCTTCTCAGAACTTTCCATGTCTGGTGTGACTTCAATGTTAACCAGATATGGAAAACCAGATCCGTCCTCTTCTTTAGATAAGAGGGAATTATTCTTAAACATTATCTTCTCCTTCTTTTTCTTATTCATCATGGTCTGGGTAGATATAGTCTTCTTCTCAGAGGTAATAGAATCTTCACATAAATTTCACTTCATTGATAACATAGTAAAAAGTCTTAGGTGTTCAAAAGAGAATAACTTCACTGTAGAGAATCCAATAGAGGTGAACCTCCCTCTGATACCAATTGGGAGGACCGGTTTTGAGATATACATAACAGTGAGGGGGGGGGGGGTGAATCAATGTTAGGTACTTTTAAAACCAATTAAAATTTTTAATCCTTATACATCTTTACTTGTTAGGATATTGATTCTCTTATTCTTTTTTCCTTGTTGCATGAAATAATAGAATGTCGTAAAAATATTCACACGATATTTTTAAAAGTCTCACTACTAAATAAGACTAGATATATACTTTCCATGTGTAGATATGACCAGTTCATGGATTCTATAATATGATGTGATAGGCTACTACAGTGGAGTGGCTAAGAAAGCAATCGTCTAGCCAGTGTGAGTCCCTACACTTTTGAGGGGGGTGGGACACAATCATCTTCCCTAGACCGATGAAAGGTTAGTCCAACTTGCAGCCTTTACATGGTTCTTTATACTGCTTATGGAGATAATATTATTCCTTCTTGAAAAGGTGGGTTCTGATCTTGGTCTTTTTTAGTTCTCTTCACTTGATTACATGCAAATCAGTAGGCATGAAATTCTTCCTTCTTTATTTTATTCTTCTCTAGTGTAACACCAATTGCACTAGACTTCTTTTTTATTCTTCTAGATTGAACAACCAACTGCACTAAAAATTTTACTTTCTTCATGGAAAGAATCATGTTTACCAATGTGATTATTTATGAAGAAATGATTGGTTCACTTGGAATTATCTAAATAAATTATTTTCTTCTTGGTCCTTTATGCATGTGATCATGCATATGACATTAGATTGGAACTTTTCTTACGTTTCATTCTTCTTCTTCTTTATACACACCCACACAATATTTTTTGACTCTTTATTTAAGTCACTTCACATGTGAATGTGCATGAATGAAATCATGAATTCTCCACTTCTTCTACTTGTGTGAAAACCCCTTAATGAATATTGGTTCATTAAATACACACACACACACACACAGCCTCTTCCTCATCTTTATTTTCTTTCTTCTAATTGCACATAATTAGGGTGTTTCTTTAGGTTTACTATTTATCTTCAAACCCGAATGAGTGAAGCCTTTTCTTTATGAGAGTTTCTTCTTCACACAAGTGTACATGACCTCAGGCTCCTTCAACTAGAGAACATGCATACATTCATGTATTCTTATTTTTCTCTGGCAAAAACACGATCCCTTGGGTTTCATAAAATCAAACACACACTTTTATGAAATTCACCACTTGTGATCTCCTTCTTCTTCAACAATGAACCCTTGCACATAGTAGAATAAAAACATGAAAACATGAGGGTTTTATTAACTTTTTTTTTGAAACCAAGATGGCCAATAGGTCTCTTAATGAGTTCACATGGATCTCCTTCACATAATCGGGAGGGTAGAGCATGACACTATCATCACAATGCACATCAAAGGTGTGATTATGCCAATTGGGTAGCAGTAGGATTTCATTTACAAAAACACCATGAGGGTTTGGGTAATCCTATCACATGTTTTGTAGTTTCTTCTTCGAACAAGGGAGTGAAGATTCTCTTATTCTTTGCGTGGCTCTTCAATAGTTCATGGAAATTGATGAAGGTCCATGGGACATGAATTTCTTCTTCAAAGAGGGTGTAATGTTTTTAGAATAGAACCACTTCGAGTATTCGTGAGTAGTAGATCTATCGACATGGTTCCTCTCCTTGTATAGGCGAGGATCACTTCTTTATCCACGTTCAAATCTCTCCTATGAATCGGACGAGATTCATTCTTTTGAATAACTGAGATATTAATTTCATTAAAACATTCATCCCACATTTGACATATGCTGGGATTTGTGGATGTTTCCCTTTTTGAACTCGAGATCCATTCTCTGTTAATGAGATCATAAAAACGTGAATAAATCTTGTGCACAAATCTCGCTTGAACCGTCGTTGCCACGACAACTACATTTTCCTCAGTTGAACATTCTTCATAGAGATATAAAATGTTTAAAAATTTTAGATTTCATGCATGGTCTCGGTTCAATCAGACGATCACCATGCATGAGTTTTCATCATTAATGGTTACTGGAAGCGTGATCATGGTGGATCAGCATTGGAGAAGATGAGTAGCGGTGTCGAGTTACTCTCCATGTGATCATAGGTTTAAGACAAGGTTGAAGCTGTTTGACTGGCTCAGATTGATCTCAGGTCACCATGATTATAACACAGGATATAGGATGAGGTTTGCGGTCAAGCTCTCTTTCAAGACTAGATGAGAGGCCATGATTTACTATGTGTTTTTAAAATCATGTCCCACATCCATACACATTGTAGTTTTCTCTCAGTTTATCAGTTAACTCTTCCTAAACACAACTCAAAATTCTCCTCTCCCCCCTCCGGTGCTGCCCCACACTGGTTCTCTATGGGTACGCTTCTACTCCCACCCATGTCTCTTGTGGGTGCGCTTCTGCGCATACAATGAACATCCCTCTGCATGGGTTAATCATTGTGTGCACACTCCTGTGGGATTATATGTAGAGGTCCAAAACATGACGTACATGGACATTACATTACTTTTGCGGAATACTTAATACATAAATAAAATAGACACATAAGGACCATAATAGTTTAGTGTCTTTGGAAACTCGGAACGTAATATTCTAATCATGGTGAAAGATCTTCAACATCTCCCATAAAGATCTTCCCCTTTTGGTTTTCTTACGTAAAACCTTTATTTAAATCCTAGGAAAAAGAAAACATATAAAGGGTGAGATCAAATGCTTAGTAAGGGAAAGCATGGATAAAATAAAACAAATCATATACATTTGAACTTAAAAACATGAACATAATGGTTAAACATCAAAATATTGGGCAACGACATAAAACATGGTAGTACATAAGGCATAGATCATAAAGAAAAATTAATCATGATAAAATAGTATGGGAATAAAACATGTGATTGTGGAAACCATTAAGCACATGATATGATTTCCATAGTATCCAAGTCATTGCTACCAAGACCATCTTAGTGGAAAAAGTCCCATTCTGAATTGAGTTCACTCCTCGTTCCAGTCCTGTATTACTAAACTGGATTAACTTACCATTCCATCCATGTCTATCTCATGAGATATAAATCTTTACCCAATGCATTGGAGGGAGATATTGGTCCCACCCATCCTATAATGAAATCATTCTTACATGTGCCACAACATGAACATAAATAATTTATCATTACCCAATGAATAAAATGGGTTTCATAAACGTCATCCCATCATAACATAATGCATAAAAAAAATGGATATCATTTCATCATAATAAAATTGAAACCATGTAAATCATAAATACATTATACTTGAAACATACACATATGAAATAATGCCACTTTATTTGGAAAATGGTTTTGATAAAACACATGAAATGAATTCTTGAGGAAAATATACTTTCTTCTTCAAAATCATTTTATTTTCACAAAATGCCATGAAATTTTAAAAGAAAAGGATTCTGTTGAAAATAGTCATAAATCTTGTAGAGTAAGCTGTATGAAAATAAGGCGTTATAAAACCGTAAAAATCCGTTCATGCCGTATAAGTTAAAAAAAACATTCTCCTAGTACTTTTGTTGGAATAGTCAAAAATTTCCTCGTATGGTAAACAAAAGAAAGATTCTTTACATACCATACAGTAAAAGTAAAAATGGGAAGAATGGGCTTCATATAAAAACACTTTTAGAAAACATTGACATGGATGATGACAATATCCCCAGTAAATACATACGAATAAACAATCATGGATAAGAACGTGATTGGAAAGGTTATCCCTTACCTTACGTCTGATATGCTTTGTATGTATCCGAAACTTCTGTATAATGATTTAAATAATGTCATTGACTTATTACATAATCATATTCATTGTTATGATATCATATATGGTTCACTTATGACTTTCTATTACCCGTTCTTTTTAAATACCATGTTAAAGAAGAATTTTGGGTAAAATAAGTTCATTTATCATACGTGTTTCTACTTTTTGTTCTTGATATTATTACATTATAATGAGACAACTAAATAAGAAGAAGTAGAAGAAGAAAGAAACATCAGAGAATCGGAAGAAGATATTACCTCTTCTTCGACACACCTCCTTTAAGCCTTCTTGTAATGAAGTAGAGTTGGTCTTTTGAGAAGACCAGAACCTCCATGATGTTTCTAGGGAAGTGGAGAAGAGAAATGGGTAGGGGTTGGCCGATATTAAAGGCTCAAAAGGGTGTGAAGAGAAGAGGCAATGGGTGCCCTTTTTATAAGGGAGGAGAGGGGAACCTGAGGAAAAACTTAAAATATTATTTTATTATAAATTCATATTCGGGTTTTAATAGATCCAAATTGATTTATTTAGATGATAAGGTGGGGATGGGTTTAAATACTCTCAACCAATAGATTTTATACAGGTTTGGGTCATTATATTAACCTTATCTTTTAATTTTAACTCTTATTTAATTAGATTGACATTTACCATGTCTCTTTTTATTTTTATATTATATAGTTAATAAACATACCATATACATCCAAGAGACCCCCAAGTGGTACATTAATTATACACCTATCATGATATAAGTATCTTGGCTGATCCTTATATTTTTATGAATATAATAACAATTAATAATATAATATTTGTTTTAAAAGCTATTTTATGTAAATTTTGACACTATTTGGTAATGGATTTTTGTGAAAATCATAACAGCATGATTAGTTCAAAAAAAGATAATTAATTCAATACTAACATGTCATATTAACCTATAAAATTAGTTTAATTCATAAAAAGTCTAAAATTACATTTATTTGGGTATTTATAACATCAATTATGTTAATATTTCATTAATATGGTAATTACTGCCTCATTATTGTGTCATAAATAAACTAAATTATTTAATGTATAAAAATTATAAATAAAATACCATTAGGTAGGAAATATTTTTATCTTTCTAATGAATATTTATAGTCTAATTTATCTTATTTATAAACCTATATTAAAAATGTTTTATTTATTAAACTTTGATTATAACTATTTTAACTCTTCTTTAAATAAAATAATATTAAATGTCCTAATCTAATCCAGGTGGACCTAAATGGTCATATTTTATTCCTAATGTTGTTTTGGGTCGAATTAAACTTATCCAATAGAAATAGGACATGTGTTAGGGTAATAATAATATCAATTTTACCCTTAATGACCATATTTACTTTTAACCGTGGTAAATAAAAGTAAAAAGTTACTATTCACCGAAAATTATTTTTATCTTATTGAACCACATTTTACTCCTTCATATTAACTGTGTCTCTCGGATTTTTGAAATTCCACTCACAGAAGCGGTAAAATTATGTTTTATGTAAATTCTCAAATTCTCCTAGGAGGTGGGTAAAAGACAGTGAAAAGTTCAATAAAATTTTAATATATCTAAAATTATTATAAAACGACTCGAATGAATTATATTAAACATATATAGGTATTATGTATCAATTTTGACCTAAAATAAATTTAAATAAAATAAATAATTATTTAAATAAAAAGTCGGTTTTTAAATAGTAACCCAGTGTTTTCACTATTCATAAAAAATTGAACTTTTTCAGAGAAATACCAAAACTTCAACCTAGGATAATTTCGATATTCCGAATCCAAAAATGAAGTCCATTTTGAAAGATAAAATTTATAAAATTTTAAAAAGTTGGTATTACTCTTCATAACGGCTAGTTCATAATAATATTATAATAATATCTCATTTAGTGAAACATGGTATTGCGTAAAACACACACTATCGTGGAAGGTCAAGGTTGCGTGTATTGAAAGCCAAGTCAGGGTTGTGTGTAGTTCAATATTCATTTTTTGTTGTGTATAATAGAATCCAACCATATTTAATTTATACATTGAATATATTTATATATATACACTTAATGCTGTGTAAAATAACTTCTATCAAATGAAGTTGAAATTCTGTGTAACAAGATCCAAGATTATTGTTGTGTATACTCCAAGCTAATACGGTGTTGTGTATAGAACAAGCTAATTTTGGCGTCGCATACAACATAAGAAATCAATGAAATTAAAAATAATAATTCCCATAAAATCTCGGGTTGTTAAATTCGACACCCCTTAAAATGAATTTCACCTTCAAAATTTGTCGGGGTTATAAATCGTTTACTACTTGAAATTTTCTTTAATAAATACCCAAATCATAAAAATGAATACTAAAGCTTAATTTAAAAACTAATGAATAAAACGTAACGGTTACCCAAATTAACTTATCCCTAGTTTTCCACATAAGAGAACATATGTGAAAATATGGATATGGAAGAGAAATATAACCATCATGTTCTGATGGAAAGTGGTAGCGAACCTGGCTATGAAAAATCCAACAATCACAAAGCCATAAATTTGTGATTATCTAAAGTACCATCTGATTCATCGTATGTGAGGACACTTGGATAACATTTTTGGTTTTCAAGTTATTTTCTCTAAATTTGAAGAATTAGAAGAAATACTTACTTTATTTTGGTATAATCTCACCATTGTTTGTGCCTTGTACAATTTACACTTCATCTCCTGAAGAAATGAATTTGAATTTTTTATTCTTGAAGTGTTATCAGATCATGTGATAGAATGATGGGTCATTCCATCTATCTCAAACAAAAGGTTAGCAAATGTTATAAGTCAATCTTATGGTGAGATTAATCGTATATGGTTCCAAAAATGGACTTATACTTCATCTATCATAGCGCTTAATAAAATAAAACTAGTTTCTACTAATCAGGGACTTCCTGTAGGACAATGGTAGGTGATAAAGGCCTGTCACACTTCAGTTGTGGGTTATATTCCCACAGCCTTGTCTGACGCAACAGGTTGTCACCCATCCTGCAGGTTGTCCCTTTTTCTAAAACTACATTATTATAACATTCCATAAATAATATTGTAAAGATTTCTAGCCTTAAACAATTCTATCTGATGTCCAACTTAATCCATTCCAAAATTTAAGCTTATCAAAAATAGATCTATCCAATCTTATAGTATAAAGTAAATGATTACTAGAAATGCCATCAACCAAGCATGTGAATACCATCATTTATACCCCATATAAGATATATCTTGTTGGTCACATTCCAAACATGTGAATACCTTAATCATGTATTCTCTTGAAAAATTAATACCCATTGAACCTTAGTGAAAGCATGAATGCTGTCAAAAGTTAACTCTTTCCACATACCAAAATCCAAAAATTCTATATACCCAAACCATGATATAACTTTGTACTTATATCAGTCATGAGCTCATGAATACTGTCAAACATTTCATTTTCTCCTTATCCCTTCATTATGCGCATATCATCTTCTTTAAATCAATTTCCATGGTTACCAGTACCATAACATTATTGAAAACCACAATAGAACAATACATAAATATTCCAATATTCCACGATACTATATTCAACAATATTTTTGAATCCTATTACATAAACACATAATCATTCTACCACATCATTTTCATATTCAAAAATCACCAATAGTGATCGCATGTGACTTCCCTTTTCCCTTTGCCTTAAGTGGTTTCTCATATCGATCATCATTAACCCTTGGATTAGGGAATTGATTAGCATAATGCCCCATTTCATTACACTTGAATCATTGAAGGGTTGATGGTGCGTTCTCTACAGTCTTTTCTTTATTCACATCATTAGTAACCCTTTTTTCCATTAATTTGATACTCAGCTGCTCGATGACCTTCTTTTCCACACTTAAAATATTTTATAGTCCCTTTAAGACAATCTCCACCATGCTTCTTTCCACACTTTGAGCATAAAGAAACTTTCATCTTCTTTTCACCATTGTTTTTAGATTTCTCCTTGAACCCCATCTTTCATTTCTTGTCCAAACCATGAGATGGATATGTAACACCAACTTCCATTTCTACCCTGATATCACAATGCACAATTTCTTTATAGCTACTGAAGTCTCTTATAGCTAATGACCTTCTAAGACTTGGTTTTAAGGCATGGAAGAATCGATTAACTTTACTTTCAAGTTGGATGATAAATCCAGATACATACCTTGCAGGCCTTGTAAAAGTTTCTTCGTATATATATAAAAATTCATCATCCTTTTGCTTAAGCTCAAGGAACTCCTTTTCAATCTTAGTTCAAATAATACGAGGGAAGTACTTACTGGAAAACAATTTCTTGAACTCGTCCCATTCCATGGATTCAATTTCATCTTGGGGCCTTGTATTGTTAATTAGAGTCCACCGCTTGTCTGCTTCACCTTCTAAACGGTAAACAGCTAGAATGACTTTATCATGTTTTTAACTGCGATGTATGGAAAATATCTTCTCAATGGTATTGATCCATTGTTCAGCAACAAGTGGATCAGAAGACCCATTGAAAGAAGGTGGATGTTGCCTCATGATGGAGTCAATAGAATATTGTTCCTTTCTCTGCTCATTCAGAAGTCCAGAATGATTCATAGCTTGCGTAAGTACAGAAATAATATTTTTCCCTCCATCTCCCATAACATTGGTTTGTTCATGAGGACAATAATTTCATTGCCCATTACATCGATCAACATGGGTCCTTCAAGTTCCATCCATTGTCTAAAACCCAAAAAGAATTGTGTGAGAAGAAAAAATCATGCTAGGGAAAACAACATAATAAAGGGGGAGTACCTTCGATATCTAACATCTTAAGTTTAATTATAATATAATTACCGTAATTATAGGACTATAATCTATACTTATACCTAACCTTAGGGACGTCACTAGACATACCTTAGAAATATCTCTAGAGATCTCACTAATGTTTTCACATCCTAGTTTCCAAATTTTAACTAAACCTTTCCTCTAATACCAACTGTATAGGTCCAAAACTTGATGTACATGGACATTACATTACTTTTGCGGAATACTTAATACATAACAAAAATAGACACACAAGGACCGTAATAGTTTAGTGTCTTTGGAAACTCGGAACGTAATCTTCTAATCGAAGTGAAAGATCTTCAACATCTCCCATAAATATCTTCCCCTTTTGGTTTTCTTACCTAAAACCTTTCTTTAAATCCTGGGGAAAAGAAAACATATAAAGGGTGAGCTCAAATGCTCAGTAAGGGTAAGAATCGATAAAATAAAAAAAATCATATACATTTGAACTTAAAAACATGAACATAATGTTTAAACATAAAAATCATGGGCAATGACATAAAACATGACAGTACATGAGACATATATCATAAAGAAACATTAATCATGATAAAATAGAATGGGAATAAAACATGTGATTGTGGAAACCATTATTCACATGATATGATTTACATAGTAGCCAAGGAATTGCTGCCAAGACCATCTTAGTGGACAATGTCCCTTTCTGAATCGAGTTCACTCCTCGTCCCAGTCATGTATTACTGAACTGGAATAACTTACCATTCCAGCCATGTCTATCTCATGAGATATAAATCATTACCCAATTCCTTGAAGGGAGATATAGGTCCCACCTATCTCATAATGAAATCATTCTTACGTGTGCCACAACATGAACACAAATCATTTATCATTACCCAAAGAATAAAATGGGCTTCATAAACATCATCCCATCATAACATAATCCATATAAAAAAATGGATTTCATTTCATCATAAGAAAATTGAAACCATTGAAACCATAGAGACATTATACTTGAAACGTACACATATAAAATAGTTCCACTATATATGGAAAATGGTTTTGATAAAACACATGAAATGAATTCTTGAGGAAAATATCCTTTCTTCTTTAAAATCATTTTCTTTTCAAAAAATTTGTTGAAATTTTAAAATAAAAGGATTCTGTTGAAAATAGTCATGAAATCTTGTAGAGTAAGCTTCACCAAAATAAGGTGTTATAAAACTGTAAAAATCCGTTCATGCCGTATAAGTTAAAAAAACATTCTCCTTGTACTTTTTTTGGAAAAGTCAAAAACTTCCTCATATGGTAAACAAAAGAAAGATTCATTACATACCATGCAGTAAAAGTAAAAAATGGGTAAAAAGGGCTTCATATAAAAACACTTTTAGAAAACATTGACATGAATGATAACAATATCCCCAGTAAATACATACAAATAAACAATCTCGGATAAGAATGAGATTGGAAAGGTTATCCCTTACCTTACGTCTGATATGATTCGTATGTATCCGAAACTCCAGTATAATGATTTAAATAATGTCATTGACTTATTATATAATCATATTCATTGTTATGATATCATATATGGTTCACTTATGACTTTCTATTACCCATTCTTTGTAAATTCCATGTTAAAGCAGCATTTTGGGTAAAATCGTTTCATTTATCATACATGTTTCGACTTATTGTTCTTGATATTATTACTTTATATTGAGACAAATAAAGAAAAATAATTAGAAGAAGAAATAAACTTGAGAGAATCGGAATAAGAGATTACCTCTTCTTCGACGCACCTCCTTTAAGACTTCTCTTAAGGAAGTATAGTTGGTATTTTGAGAAGACTAGATCCTCCAGAATGTTGCTAGGGATGTGGATAAGAGAAATGGTCAGGGGTTGGCCGAGCATCAAGGCTCAAAAGGGTGTGAAGAGAAGAGGGAATGTGTGCCATTTTTATAAGAGAGGACAGGGGCACCTTAGGAAAATCTTAAAATATTATTTTATTATAAAGTCATATTTGGTTTTTAATAGGTCCAATTTGATTTATTTCAAAGATAAGGTGGGTATGAGTCTAAATCCTCTCAAACAATAGATTTTAGATAGGTTTGGGTCATTATATTAACCTTATATTTTAGTTTTAACTCTTAGTTAATTAGATTTACATTTTCCATGTCACTTTGTATTTTTATATTATATAGTTAATAAACTTACCATATATATCCAAGTGACCCCCAAGGGGTTCATTAATGATAAACCGATCCTGATATAAGTATATCTTCCGAACCTTAGGTTTTTAGGAATATAATAACAATTAATAATATAATATCTATTTTAAAAACTATTTTATGTCAATTTTGACACTATTTGGTAATGGATATTTTTGAAAATCATAACGTCATGATTAGTTCGAAAAAAGATAATTAACTCAATACTAACATTTTCTATTAACCTATATAATTAGTGGAATTCATAAAAAGGCTAAAATTTAATTTATTTTGGTATTTATAACATCAATTATGTTAATATTTCATTAATAAAGTAATTACTGCATCATTATTGTGTCATAAATAAATTAAATTTTTTAATGTCTAAAAATTATAAATAAAATACCATTAGGTATGAAATCTTTTTAGCTTTCTAATTAATATTTATAGTCGAATTTATTTTATTTATAACTCTATATTAAAAATGTTTTAGTTACTAAACATTGATTTTAACTATTTGAACTCTTTTTTAAATAAAATAATATTAAATGTCCTAATATAATCCAAGAGCACCTAAATGGTCATATTTAATTCATAAGGTTGTTTTTGGTCGAATTAAACTTATAGAATAGAATTAGGACATGTGTTAGGATAATAGTAATATCATTTTTACCCTTAATTACCCTATTTACTTTTAACCGTGGTAAATAAAAGAAAAAAGTTACTATTCTCCAAAAATTATTTTTATCTTATTGAACCAAATTTTACTCCTCGATATTAACCGTGTCTCTTGGATTTTCTAAATTCTACTCACAAAAGAAGTAAAATTAAGTTTTATTTAAAATTTCAAATTATCCTAAGGGGTTAGTAAAAGACGGTGAAAAGTTCAATAAAATTTTAATATATCTAAAATTATTATAAAATGACTCGAATGAATAATATTGAACTTATATAGGTATTATGTATGAATTTTGACCTAAAATAAACTTAAATAAAATAAATAATTATTTAAATAAAATGTCGGTTTTTAAATAGTAATAGAGTGTTTTCACTATTCATCAAAAATTGAAAGTTTTCAGAAAAAGACCAAAAATTCACCCTAGGCTAATTTCGATATTCCAAATCCAAAAAATGAAGTCCATTTTGAATGGTAAAATTTATAAAATTTTAAAAAGTGAGTTTTACTATTCATAACGGCTAGTTCATAATAATATTATAATAATATCTCGTTTAGTGAAACTTGGTATTGCGTATAAAACACACTATAGTTGAAGGTCGTGGTTGCATGTAATGAAAGCCAAGTCAGGGTTGCATGTAGTGAAAGATTCTTTTGTTGTTGCGTATAATAGAATCCAACCATATTTCATTTATACATTGAATATATACATATATACACTCAATGTTGCGTAAAATAACTTCTATCAAATGAACTTGAAATTGTGTGTAACACGATCCAAGATTAGTGTTGTGTATACTACAAGATAATATGGTGTTGAATATAGAAAAAGATAATTTTGGTGTTTTGTACAACACAAGACATCAATGAAATTAAAAATAATAATCCTCATAAAATCTCAGATTGTTACATTATACACAACCCTCACACGCCTCTTGCGATCTGGTTCTTCCTAGGCTTCCCCGTGGGTGTGGTCGACCCCCTGTGGTCCCGCATGTGCCTCGGGTTGAGGTCGAGGAATCTAGCTCGTGGGCTGGCCCAATTGTTTTAAGTAAGGCCTTATAATAAATACTTGGTAGAATACACAAAAATGCAAGGAAATATTTAAACACAAACCACCCTCATGCATGGAATCCTTAAAGGTCAGGCTTCTTCTTCTTCTTCAAATGCCAATCCCATGCATATCCTTCTTCACCATTTATTTTTTGAACTTGAATTCCAAATATCAATTCAATCATTCTTAATAGGATGTTACTTCAATATTGTAAACAATGTATCACACATGATACAATTTCTTTGAACATATTAGTATAACATCAATTGACAAATTTCCATTATTAATTTCACTTAGGAGAGTGTCTTTAACCACCATTGACATTCATTGACCTCATTGACAACAAATAAAACTCAATTACTAAAGTGGTCCCAACATTAAGTGGTTAATTGTTGAACTCACTTTCATAAGAATTATATATATATATATATATATATTGATCTATTAAAAAATATAACCAAAAAACAACATGGGACTAACAATATCCTTATTTTTGTTTTATGACATTACCCACTTGAACATCGTAAAAAAATACCACATTTTAACTTTTTTATAGTCCTTATTATTTTCATTCTCCCCATATTCCTTATCTCTCCACTATTTCTTTTATATTTCCTATATTGATAATATAATTCAAAGGGACCGTCATGAAAAGTTTCTCCCTTATTGAAAATTTATTTCATTTATATAGGATGGAACTTTTCATCTCCAATACATGAAATTATTCTTTTAAGAGAACATAAATATCACCTAAGTTTCATAACAAAGTGCCTTTAACTAAATAACTCTAAGTCTACATTGGTCAACCTAGTGTGGAAAATAATTGTTTATATTCAATGTAATCAATGTTTTCCATAACACAACATTCATGTAATATAATCTAATGTTTCTTTCAACAATCTCATTTTTCGGGAATTTATTAAATGGTTTGTTTAAGATAAAAGTATCCTTCATCCATCTCAATGAAAATATCATAAAGTTCATGTGTGTAAAAAAAATAAAAAAATCATTTTCTATCCTCATTATATCCTTTTTTAAGAATAGTAAGAGACTAACACATCAACTTTATTATTTCAAATCGTTTAATTCCTTGCATACTTCTACAAATAAAAATATGTTGAGAATAAGGATAAACCTCAATAGTTTATTAAAGTAATATTTTAGACTAAGTGTACTCTATTAATCATTCCATTTTATTATTCTTCTTATATTTTCCATTTGATGTGTTTTCTTCCATCAATTAATTATTCTAAGATTTTGTAACTTCTTTTTTTCATCTGTGGACTCTTCTGATAAGGATGTCAATTTCTACTTTCCTTGAGTAAACTTTTTTTATAATGAGTCTGTAACAACTCATTCATTCCATTCAATTGACCTAGGAGAATAGTAAAGGAACTTTTAATAACATTCACTTCTTGATCATATGTTTTTCATATTTTCTTAATTTTCAAACCACAGTCTGTTGATATATTTTTATCAACTTTGATCCCATCTCCAAAAAACATTTCTTCCCCTTTTATTCATATGTCTTTTGTGGTTCTTATAACATTATATCCATTTGAACTTGTTCTGAAAATATAACTATGCACTCTTTCTTTTTGTACTCAACATTATTTTTCTATACCTTCTTCATATACTCTTTTTTATTTATATTTTGAGTTCATTCCTTTAGTTTCACATAATATTTTTGGAAAATTTGATCTTCATTTCTCATTATATCTCCCCATGATTAAATGTCGTTTCTTGGTAGAGACATGATATACCAGAATGAATATTTTATAGGTTAAAAAATTCCCTAACAACAATGGTGACCCCTGAATCATGATTTTTCAGATTGATAGTAAATTTTTAATAAAATAGTTGTTGTTCTAGTGGTTGTTTCTTCACAAATCATGTAGTTCTTTTCTCAAGAAGAAACTTCCCTGAAGAACACTTATATTTCTTTGTGAAATATGTTTTCTTATAATTCATCTTTTGTAAACCTTTTTTTTCAATATCTTTATAAGTTTCAACTTTAAAAAACACTCCCTTGGGGATGTTTTCTATTATCTCAATTATCTCACATTGTGTTTTAAGAATCATTTATTGTGTTTTAAACAACTCTTCTTAGTCAAATTTTTTTATAACATCTATCATTTTTTTAGATTCAGATACCTTCAATTTGTTAAACTTACATTCTTCACGAAGTGTAGATTCTTCCATGTCGAGGTTCTCATTTCTAGATGAACTTTCAGCTTATATTTTCTATTTTTGTCCAAGATCACTAATATTAATATTATGAGATCTAATAAAATTGAGATTTGTTTATTCATTCATTATCCAATAATTACTCTGAAAATGTATTCTTTCAACATCTCTCTTTAGCATCATTCTTTTTTTCTTGGGTTAATTATTCTTCTCAGTTAATTTTTCTAAATACTCTTTCTGAATCCAATTTATTTCAATAATTTATTCGTCATTATCATTACTTTCTGAATAATTAATACGATTTCTAACTAGAAAAATAATGTCGAGTTCATGATATGATTCATCATAAGAGGAGGAATCATGATTTTTTATTCTTCTAAGATACATTTTCTTCTTCTTTTCATAAGGAAAAATTTCCATTTGTTTATTCCAATTTTATTTCTGAGGTCTCTCAAAAACTTCTTGAGACTCATAATCTTCAAATTTCTTCCTTGGATAATTCTATGAAAAATGTACTTTCCATTCAAAATTCAAACATTTGATGGTTTTTTCTTTTCTATTTGACTTTATTTTATTTCCTATAATGTAGATAATGAATTATATTGAAATCATCAGCTTCTATATTCAGTTATGAATCACTTGATTTTTATTTATAATATTTATCTTTATTATATTCTTTTAACAGATCTTTGAAATCTATTTCATTATCAGTCTTTTTCTTAAAAGATTGTGTGTTTATTATTTCATATTCCAAAAGAATATTTGGATGTTCATCTAGTGATAAATATTCATGATCATATATAAATAAAACATTGTTATCAAATATATTTGGATTTTTCCAAATAAGTTTCATGAAAATTGTGGAATCTTCCAACTTCTCACTGAAACTTATGATGTTACTCACAATATCATTAATCCTTTCAAAGTAATCACTAACACATTCATCATCAAGAATTTTTAAATAAATAAATTTACTTCTCAAGATTTTTAACATGGTTTCCATTACATTCTCATTCCCTTCATAACTGCTTCTCAACTTATCCTACATTTTCTTAGCTGTGGGAAAACCCATAATCATTTCATAAACATCATCAATGAGAAGCATCAAAAAATAATTCTGATATTTTCTATCATCTTCTATAATTCTCTTATTAGTAGATTTCATAGAATCTATATTGGTGGGTGGAAATCCCACTATTGTTACATCTGTAAAATCAAGGAAAAGTTATATAATATTTGGTAATATCCTATTCTTCCAAATGTGATAGTTCATATCATTTAAAATAAAAATACCACTATTGTTCACTGAATTGAAATTCACCATTCTTAGAGATGGATCTCATGGAGGGATCATCTTCCTATACTAATTGGTTTTCCCAAATACAATCAAGACCACTGGGGGGTGAATTACTGGCTCCAATTTCTTTTATAAGAAAGTTTCATAACTTCATTGGTAAACAATATTTACCACTGAAACTTGTCAAAGTTACGATCCAATCAAATATATCTTATCAACCTTACCCTTATTAGGAACAAAATATAAAGATAAGTTTGAACACAATATTTATTGGCTATAGTACAAATACCTACTCCTTGCCATGTTGGATAGTACCACAAAAAAAGATTCATTCACTATATTATTTTGGAATATGAAGGCATAAGTAGTGAACAATTCTACAATCCTAGTATAAATTTTCCAACTATAGTAAGGTATAACCAAAACTATCCTTTTCATATCCACTTTCCAATAGTTTTTATACACCCCAGTAAAACAATAAATCCTTTTATGTAACTGGTATGTATCCATAGTTACAAGATTAACTTTCCTTCTTATTTTCTAATCCACTTTAAATAATTTTAATTTCCACCACAAGTAAGATGAATCAAACATTACATGTGTACAATCATTAATAACTTCAAAAATTATCTAAAGGACTTGTTGGTCTAGAATCTTTATCCAGAAAATATTTTATAAAAACATACTTAGAAAAAATCAGTCTAATCTAATTGTCTCACTCTGATGGATTCACTCCGATGAAAAATTGTCTGATGGAACTTTATATGTTGATCAAATTGAACCTCACTCCAATGTATCTTCCTGAACTTCAAACCAAAAAAACACTAGTTGGAAACTCAATACATATTCTATAATTTTCAAAACTCTATTGAATGTGAATAGTTCCTATTGAAAAAATAAATATTTACTATGCTATCCATTTATAGGCACCCTTAAATGGAAAAGGATGGGAAAAATATATTTCCCCACTTAACAAGGTTCCTAATTCATAGATTTATCATTTATTTAATTCTTTATATTAGACTTATTTAACTATTCATAATACTTATGTGATCTTCTCAAATCTTATCAAATACTCTTAAAAATTAGACTTCTTCATATTTATAAACATTTATTTAGACCGATTATCCATTTTGATTCTTTATTCGGAATCTTCGTTATGATGAAAAATTATTAAAAACTGAATATGGGTTATTATGATGACTTATTATAATCAATTAAAGTCTACCAATATAATGTTTTCTTACAAGATTCATTATATTTGTCCTTTTATTCAATTCCTAAGACTTATGATCCCATGTTTGATGAATTTTACCATATGATGACTTTATTGATGTCATAATGGATTTTATGGATCTGTCTATGCTTTAATCTGATGTAACATTACCAGTGACAGTCTGATAAGCTTTCACCTATTCTTAAGAAATAATCAATAATTTGTACTTTTCATCTTGGTCTAATCAAAATACAATTCAATCTTAAGAAAATGGTTGTTTATATTTATGTTTTTTTCTTTTTGATTGGTCTATAATCTCATATTTTTCATCAATCATAACAATGTGGACACTCAATTATGCCTCTAATAGGACTTTTTATCTGATTCCTTAAATATATCAAAAACTAATAAAATGAATTGGCTTCATAATCCATTATGATGAATCTATTTCATTCCACATCTGATGGACCAGTGTTGACAATGAATTATTTAACATTAGTAAGATAAATATTCCATCCTACAGTTATTGTCACACTGATTATTCTCGAACTGATGATGTACATTCTTTTGTGTCCAATTATCCTCACATTGATGAGATGTATCAAAGATTCATCACATCATATTCTCCAATATTCCGAAAACTCCACCATATATCATCTCTTATTCATGATTAAAGAGAACTCCATGATTAGAAAAGCATCTTCAGATTTAGTATCGAATGAAGACTTCGATGCAACTTATAATTATGATCAAAACCTTCATTCTAGAATCAACAATATTTTAAACATCATTTGAATTTATATAAAAACACAAATCCGATGAATCACATTTAATGAATCACACCGATAGAATGACTCTAATGGGAGGATCCAATTTATTACTATTTAAACACATTTATTTTATCCATATTTCCATCACCTTCTCACCAGGTATGTTGTTTATCTACATTACTCACCTTCTTCAACATTTTATATATACTGATATATTGACAAAGAATACAAAAAAACACAACTTGGGCCATGCATAAAGGCCCTCTAACACATCCATTTGATCATGTGAGACCCCCCAATATTTATAGATATTATTAGTGATTGCCCATGACAATGATCACATGTTGTTGTGAGATCCAAAATTAATCACATGATGCACCACATATAAGAAAATTGACCATCTATTACAATTCTTTCATTCCATCATGATATCCATTATCGATTATAAAATTACTTGACAGAAATTTAATGGGAAAAAGTCGATGGTCTTGGAAAATAGTAGAGAGAATGAAGGAAAAGGAATAATCACCATGTGAACAAATGTTTTGATGTTTTTCATGTGAAGAGCGGATGAAATCCACATGATCAGTCCATTGATAACATTAAATTCATTCCAAAATGTTGGACACTTCATTAAAAGGCTTCTGGACATGTCACATACATCATAAAAAGGATCAATGATATTTACATTTTAGTACATGAATCCATGATAGAAAATCTATAGGAGAGAACTGTTGGTCTTATAAAATGAAAATGATGATGGTGGTACCATTATATAAATGTGATTTTTGTATTCTTTTCATGAGAAGTCCTTCTGTTGATCCCACATAATCTCATGAAGGGCTCCAAAAAATTATCCCTCAATCACGTGAAAGCCTCTAAACCATGTGTTATATTGTTGGAAGGGATCACTGAAATTTTAGTAAAATATTTCAAGTTCCCTTTGATATACCTATTGGATTGTGTGAAATACCCTTGAGAAGGAATGGGTGTAATAAATATGTCTATGAAAGAGTGATGTTGTTGTTTCTATTGATTATGTGATGAAATTAGGATGTCATGGACAACCCAAGGCTGGTTCATGTGAAAAATGTGATGATCAACCCACCCAAGCCCATATTTACGATATATGATCCATGTAAGGAGGTGTTGAATTATGTTTTCAAGGCTCATAAATTTTGTATACTTGGTACAAAAAAATACACATTTGAGGGGAGATGCAATAGAGGAATACTAAGGTTGGAATTCTAGGAAATCAAAAGGTTCTTCTTCCAAATAAACCAAATGAACACGTTAAGTGATTACATAACCTTTATATATATGCATCACATGATCACCATATGATTCATGGGATTGAATTTTGGTTCACCTGATAGATTATGAAAAGTAGTATCCGTGTCTTTATTTGGTCAAATGAGGTCTTAACAGGACAATAACTAACAAAATTGAGGCATTAATGATATAATGACTAAAAAATATAGAAGCCTAATATGAGGATGGACACATTCATTTTCATACAATGGAATCACGTGCTTTTCATGATCTAAACTGATCATGCGAAAACACCCATACATATCATCCAAATCATGAGAGAACACCTAAACATGTCCCCATGTTCTACAATGTCATTTAGACATGTTATAAAAGTCACGCGAAGTCCAATAGACATATTGGCCATGTTAGGTGAATCCCTATAGACATGTCAGCCAGATCATGTGGTAGACCTATGACATGTCATCCCAAATCATGTGACACCCTGGGATGTTGCTGCATCTATCATGAGAATAATCCTTGAATAATTCATAATTATCATGATGAAACCATAAAACATGGATTCATAAGTCATGGGAAGCACATTGGACATGTTAGCCTTGTAATGTCGTACCCCCAGGATAAGTGAGATGAATCATGTGATATTTCTCAAAAAATTCTACAGGAAATAATTAGACATATCTAGATAATGACCAAGATATGTCCATAAATACTAATAATTTTTATAGTGACAACCATGACATGTTCATAAGACATTCCCAACAAGTCAACTATGTCAAACATAGACCCTCGGCATGTCAATCATGTTAGGAAGACACATCGAGACGTGATAAATTTTCTGAAAAAAAGACTTAGAAACACACCATTTTAAAATCTATGGAATTTAATTCCTATCTAAATAGGATACATAGTATTCATTACCATGGGACAATATCTATATTCAATACCCAATTAGGTATTCCCTAGTGAATAAATCCCACATCCATGTGTAGTGATTATAATCACTTGTGATCCCTTATTTATCATGCCAAGAATGTCTCAAATCGGCTTAGGGGTTTGTAATGATATTATCAATAACATCATGAATTTCCTCCATATAAGGAAATATCAATGTGTATTCCTTATAGAGTGACATGATATGACTTTCCCTATATAAGGTAATATATCACAGTGTATGTACTGATGTAATTCCCATATTGGTAAATCGTATGATAATAAAACAAATGGGATTTAATTATCTACCACTAGCCATCAAAGAGTTGAGGTTTCATCAAAACATTATTACTCAGATTCATGTTATAAAAATAATATATAGGATTCCTTCCAAAATATCGATATCTATACCTAGAGCCTATGTTCCCTCATTTATGTCCTTTTTATCAAGATGTTAAACTACATGTTTTGGACAAAAAAACTACATTGTTTTGGATTCATGTTATATATAGGATATATAAGAAACCTCATAGAGTTTGAATCCTTTTTTAAAATAACTGATTGCATCCCTAGAAAGTATAAAATTCAGAGTGTCTAGTCATATGACATCAAAATATAAACAGCTACCCATTTCTATGAAATTAAAATAAATAGATGGATAACCTTATATATATAGGTGGACCAATTAATATATCCCTCTTTATAAGAATAATGATTCAAAACATGATAATTTTTTTGGGTAACTAGTAGTCACATGTGGGTATTTGTAATAGATTCACAAACATATCTTAAATCTATAAGAGATTCTTAGAATAGGAAATAATTCACTCCTAATGTGAGTGATGAGCCTGAAGTCCCATAATTTTAAACTATGTGAGTTCTAAAGTGTCATTATATATGAAACCTCAATTCATCACCATCCTTTGGAAAATCATATATGTACCTTTTTAAGGTTGTGGGATCTATTACGAGTTTCTACAAGAGATAATAATTGTGAACATGACATGAATGATTGTGAAACTATACATTAACCTCCTGTAATAAATTATCAGATCTAATAATCAAATGAAAATAAAAATGGTGAACCCAGTGAGAAATCATGTAATGATAGAATAACAGAATAATTATAGGAAATATACATCATGCCTCCCAAACCTGGGGCACCATACCATCTCAAAATAAAAAAAAGTGAACTAGAATTGAATATCTCAATTAAAAAATTGATTGTTCAACCATTATTTGCTACATTTTTTTTATGAAACCTACAAAAAAATGGTATTCCTATTGTAAAATTCTGTAATAATAAAACATAACTTATTTTTACATTAAATAGGCCATTCCAACTATTATTTTTCTACATGAGAAAAATGGTCAATCCAGGATCAGGGAAAAAAGTTTTGTTTCCCATGCATAGCTGATTGAGTTTGATTCAAAGAGGAAATGATCCACGAATTGGTGAATTTGTTACTTTTTGCCTTAGTGACCACATAAACTACTCCTATAGACATCCTGAGAAGAGATATTGTCTTAATCATGAAAATGTTCTGGAACCTCATATACAATAGAATCCTCCATGGGTTTCATGAAAAATATCACCAACCCAGTGTCTTCATATTTAGGAGGAAAATGTGATGGTTTGGGAAAGAAACTAACATTGTATGATCCCTACCTTTATGGCTATAGATAGAGGTCTCCAGACACTGATGCCCAAAAGTATATCTTATTTAGTGAACTATAATGAAACCATTGGAACTTGTCACCACCACAAATCACTTTATAATCCTATCCATAGAGAGTGGAAATTAACACATTCCATATCATAGGAAGGTGGATCGAGGAGTTGACAATATCTCCATCTCTTTTTGATAGCTACCGTGGAGGGATCTGGTTAAGCGCCATCACCCCATCATCCTTCCAGCGCCCCTCAGTCATCATCTAGGAGAACAAACCAATAAATAGACACCATGGAAAATCATGAATAGGTAAAAACGATGTCTCACTTGGAACAAAAAGATATTGAAAAACTAGAGTGGGATCATATACTCACTATTTCAAATGAATTCTTTCGAGATATTCTGCTGGTAGGAAATGGGAACCCTCATATCCTTTCTCACTCAAATCATTAATGCACACATATTACATCACCAAATGTTGTGGATGTACATATCCATTCCCCTATGTAAGAATCCCATAAAACTATTTTGATGGCACAAGGAAGAATAGAGTGGGTTTATATCCCCACTTCAATGAAAGATATTTTCCAATATATCTTGGATATTAAGAATTTTCAAAACTATATTCTAGAAGACAATTTTCTAAAGTGTCACTATAATATAAAAATAGTAGAAGTGCTCCCCCATTATATTCTAACATTGGTAAATATAAAGGTATATGCACATATTCCTATCTTGACAACCAGAGAATCATATCACCATGATGAATATAAATATGCCACTACTACAGAGCATGTTCACATTCTTTCTTCTATCTTGAAGGAATATTGAAATATTCTGGAAAAATATGAGGCATTAGACAAGGATCATATACCCATTTAGACTAGGGATTTCCGAATCAATTTGGAACAGACATTGTGATAAGAGCACATTCCTCTAAAAACATATTGTTTGAGTCTTCAAAAGTTATAGTACTAGGACCATACCTCCATTCGGATTGGGACGCACCAGCTTTTTTTTTTGATTTTTCCTTAGGAAATACAAACATTCATATTGAAAAAATAGAAAAATAATCCAAAGTAATATGATCAGGATAGTATCCCCATTCCATGTGTGAGTTTTAAGAATATTATGGAAATCACTTAAGGGTATTATTATATACTTCCCACTAAATCTACTCATCATATTCTAGAACCTCACAAAATCCAGAACAATATGCATACTTCCTCCAATGAATGATTGAAAAAAAATAATTCTGAGGATATAACATAGAAGGATCAGATATCTTTTATAGTTTCAGAAGTCTATCAGAATATTCTAATGATGAAATCATATTTGAATCCAACTCATATACTAGATTCAACAATGATTCACTGGAATATTCTGGAAAACACCAACATAAAGACTTATATTCTTTTCAATAATATAGAAACTTATATACATACTCTATATAATTATTAGTATTTGGCTCATATCCACATAACACCAGATAGGTATGAACATATTCCTTGAACCATGATGATGTAGGATTATATCCATACTCAAACCCAAAATGTATGTAGACATATTCCATAAATGATGAAGGATTAGGATCATATACATGATCTTGTTAATTCTAGTGTCATTGATTTTTTAGGCATATATGCAACACTACAAGGGTCCATCAACGCTTCAAATGAAGAAGAATGTGATCCCCAATCCTTACTATGATATCCCATAGGATCTTGAGAAGGAGTGCATTCCTTACTTACACAACAAAATGTGGGAATCTCATGAGCACATAAATGATATACTCCTCCCCGATAGAAGATATGAGGGTCACCATCAAACCATACACATACTCTCTTTTAAAGTAGATATTACTACTATCTTTTTAACATGGGACATAATAGGAGAAAATTAATGTTAAAAAAATATAGAATACTTTCTGCCATTTTACCACAACCCTTCTCCTGCTAATCTCCAGGGCCTCGTAAGATATCTATATATGAGTATGGGGAAAATATGGATCATTTCACTATACCACATACCCAAAATTGATGAAATATATAGATATGGTATCCTAAAATGTCATATATTCATGAAGAAACTATGGGATCTGATAATGTATGGGTTAGATGATTAATATAGAGATACTCCCCAATTTTGAATAGGAAAATTGGTTATAAAAAAAGGGATAGTATTTTAAAAAACTCTTATGATGGGCTTGTTGAAATAATAGGAATTAATTTCGGGCATGGAAGATGAACTTGTGAAGAACATGATAGATTCCCATAGAAAATGACTGGCATAATATGCATCCAATGAACTCAACTCATGCACAAGAACAATTTTTCCAAATCAAATAGATCACATTTTTAGACATTATGTATATTCCAAAGAGAAAACTTGGCCCACAAGGCTGGGAAAATTTGAACCACTCCTGCCACACCTTGAGTCATCTAATGTGGAAATGATCCATGAATTATTAGCAGTTGATGTAAACAAACCCCATAAAATATGGATGAGGAATCTTTATCTCAATCACTACCCACATGTTCATCACACTCTATGTGGGTCCTCAGGAAGCATCAACAATACATGATTAACCCATGCCCGCATAGTTGGGGTCAATTATATCTCAATTTTCTATCTTAGGAGCCATTAAAGACTAGAATAGAATAATATAATTCTTAAAACGGATCATTAATTATCAATAGATACACTACATCATCCTTATCCCATAGGTAATGGAGAAATTTTATCAATTTCTTCACCCATGAAGGAATGTGTGTTCTATTGGTTGGGTGGTAAATATTGATAACCAACATCCCATAAAATCCTCCCTCTATGAGACTTGCCCTTTATATTTGGTGACCATTTGGAAACAACAACTTGAAATTTTCTTAATGTCATTATTCATAGGACAATATAAGAGGCATGTACAAAAAAGAAAATCAAAACCTATAAGGGGAATAAGACAAAATTTTCCAATATGGATATGGGTTATAGAAATGACCTTGATGCAACCCATGATGAAGCAGTATAAAGTGTAGATTAGTATTAATATTTAGAGACTAATGATATGACTATCATTTCTTGATACACATTAGTGAAGTTTTTCACTATCAATCTAGAAAATTATATAGTCCTTGATTTGAATTCCAAGGAATGAAATTCATAGACCATATGTTGTGATGTAGGTGATCTGTATGTGATAACTAAGGATTTAGGTATGTAGAATCAGATAAAGATAAAGAACCTAGAACCTATAATTGAAAAATTTAAACCATGAAAATATAACACTATATGTAACAGGAATGGTGTGGATACATCCCAGTCACCAGAAAATGGGTCAAAATTCCATATGAGGAAGAATGGATGTCATAGTTTGATAAAGAGATTCAAAATATCTGATATCTCAATAATGTACTAGTCAAGGGAAGCATTCCTGGTGGGTATCATGTTAAACAATTAGTGAATATAACTCCTCATATAAATTAAGGGAGATATAATACACTTAAAGGAGTGAAATTTTAGCACAATTATGTCTATAGATCTAAGAATCAGATCTACATAATGTGGATGTCAAGTATGATCATGACAGTCATGCATTATGGTGGAAGAATCTACCCCATCGTTATGATCCTTTTATCCAATAATGGATATAGAATCATTGAGATTTGAAATATTGGTCACCTTATCAAAACATTCCCACTACCTTAAAAAATGAGGTGGTCAAGACAGTAGTGCCTCTGGAACTCCTTAAGGAAACCTAATATCTGGATACTCAAATGGAATCTATAGAAGGTAATTTGACACCCATGAAGCCCAAAATGAAGTCCTATCCTGAATGGTTGGATTAAAATCTCCCTCCACATAATTTGAAAATTCTATTTTATCAATATTATATGATGTGGGATCTTGAAAAGAATATCATACAATTTGTGTCCAGATATGGCCTCATGATTTCCCCTCATGATTAGAAGTAGGTGATCAAGATTAGATATTTTCTGCAAAATCTAATAGTTATTAGATCGATTTTAAAAAATATTCATCCAACATTACACATTTTGGGATGTTAATAACTTCTTTATAAATTCCTTTATCTGTCCAGGTCTATGCTATAGAAGACAACAATTTTCTTCTTCACAAAAGGGAATAAATGAGATCTTGTGAGGGTTTTTGGATTCAGCTCAAGATGAAAAGGTTTAACCTATTCACTTAGTATCCCTCTACCACAAGAGATAATATTATAACTCTTTCTCAAAATTGTTAGGATGATTTGAAAACACTTGTGTTCCTAATGATGTTTCTAGGTTGATTTCATGATCTCACAAAGATGACATAATTCCTCAAAGATTCCATTCCGAAAACATGAGCTAAATCTCATTCCAAGATAGAATAATAGGGGAAAATTCCTAGAAAATTATAGACTACTAATTTTACCCTCATAAAATTAGTAGTTCTTGTTAAAGCACCTTGGAATTCCCCAATCATCTAGCACCTCCCGTCATGTTGTAGAAAAAACAAAATTACTCATGTCCAAGAGAGAAAAAGGCCCGGGATCCCATTATATGATAGATTCATGAATAAACAATATTCCTTCCAAAATGAGTAGGTTCCTATATATTTTCTTGCAGCCATTGAAAATAACTTACCCAAGCTACTAGTACCTTGGAAACCCAATGAGGTCAACCTCATTTATCATCATGACTACTTACCTTTCCAAAGGAGGCTGGGTTACGCCATCCAGGTTTGATTTATCATCATTGAAATCCTAAAAAACACAGTTTATTTTGGAATGGTGATAATGGAGAACTCCCTAGAATAGGTGACTTGTGTAACCATCAACCAACTAGAAGATGACGGTGATTAGAAAGACGTCTAGGATAGGCATGGATAGAACATCGACAACATGATGACACACACGAACATTGACTGATCAAAAGACCCTAAACTATCGTAGCTTCAAAAACCAAAACAAATATCCCAATATCTTGGAAGAAATCATTAAATACACCTCATAATGGTACAAGTAACCAATTGATTGAAAAAAGTCACAAGAGAAAGAGTTATATCAATCTCCTAGATATGATCCAACTCTTACATTATTCATTACTTTAGCATCCAAAGAATTAGCATTGCCCCATCAAATGAAAGCCTAATCAAATGTAGATATGTTTTTTGGTTATTTTGACTTAGTTCACTTAATAGACCCTTTCTCCAATGATGAATATTCCTCTAAGAAGGACTTTCCTATGCCTAGCAGGATAGCTGGAGGCTGATGAATAAGATCCAGAGGATATAGGAAATAGTTTAGGCATAGAAAAACCAAATATTCTAGTAAAATACCTATAAAGACCTTATATATATATATATGAGAACTATGGGAGAGCACTCTAGAAGGACCAAAACAAGCATATATATTATTTATAGCTGTCCAGTAGTCATGGAATCCATGTCATTCAATACAACTGACTGGAAGGTGTGATTGTCTAATTATCCCAGACAAAGGGGAAGGTTGACATGAATGAATCCACTTGAAGCAGATAATCCCTTAAACATTACATAAGAACCAACCCCATCAACCTACAAAAAATCACGATCCCCTAGAATTAGAAAAAACCCCACATTGGGAAGTGAAAACATATGTCACAAAAAATAAAACATTATGATGTAGTTAAATATTGTTCTAGGGAAACTCCAAATCTTGAATACTTTCCATATTTCAAAATTACATAGATATGGACTCATTGAGGACCTCTATATCCAATAGTTTTTTGAGATAAAAATCATTGTAATTGAGGTTTACATAGTAGAATATGCTATTAGAATGTCATAACACCATACCATTTACAGAAAATGATCAATAAGAAGTATTATAGGGACATATCAAACCCCTATATATGTTAGGAAAACTTGAAAATTCCAAATACTAAAGAGAGTTTGTTAACAATAGTTCTGGGATCAACCTCATCCCTGTTCAAACCCATTGATTTTTGGGATATAGGGAGGGAGTCTAATATTTGACAAAGGTAACCATTATAGTGTGCATTAAGAGAGAGAAAAGGACTATCTAGAAGATCAATCTCAAGGATCAGTATCGAGATATCACATCCAATACTGAGTTAATTTTTATCTAGTAAGACAAAACATATAATTTATTACTTGAAAGACCATGGATTCATATCCACATAGAGGTACCGTCAACATTTCATAAATTCTTGAAATTTACCCATGATGGGATGATTGGAATAATTTATGTTGACAAATACCCCTCATGTCTTGTGATGCCTTAATTTATAAGACGTGTTTCTATAAGAATGATGTTATAAAACCAATGGTTGATGATGATATGAAGGTTTTAGCCCAAAAAATATAGGGGACCGGCCCTTAGAATATTCCCAATATGCTCAGAAGTGATTATATGATACATGTAAACTTGATCGAAGTATTATATTTAATCCCAGTAAGTCATCATAAACCAAAAAAATCATTGGATCATGTCCATGTGACAGCGGCCACATCATTTGATGTGGATGAATAAAAAGTGTATCAGGATAATACTATATTGGGATCCAATAAATTCTTCACACTATTAGTGATAATTGATAAATCCCCCTAGATATTCTATCCAACATAATATTTTCATGATACCTTACCCTAGTGGAAGTATAATGGAAAACAATCATCCCTATAATCACTGAATCACAACTCAGGCAGTTCAAGATGACAACATCTCTTCCCATTGCCTCTCTTACCTTTGTAGTGAAAGAGATTACCTCAAATTACACACTATGTCTAAAAAATACACCACATACTCATATATCAATGAATAAGTGGATGGACTCATGAATTCCAGTACCTCATTTGATGAATGTGTCTCTACCACCATTGACACACTCAGTCATGTGAATATTGAAATTTAATACAAAAATCCCTAACACCTCGAAATTATTTGATTTTTATCCAAATAAATTTAAAAAATTTAAAATTTTGTGTTAAATGTAAATTTGTGTTTTTTTTTCACACACAACAATTATTTTAACATGCATTATAAAGAACACATAGTGTTACTTCTGATAAATTCTACACCATGTTTAAACAAAACAAAAAACAAAAACAAAATATTATTATTTAATGTGATAGTTATCACCTAGATAATGGAGTGGTAGGTATGAATATTTTTAACTAAATTATGAAAATATATTGGTTACACATGTCTATAAAATTAATTCTATTATTACCAATTAATTAAAAATGAAAATAAAAACCTATTTAAAAATATTGGTAATGTTTCTCTAAAAAAATATTTTTAGAAAAAAAAAACTAATTTCACCTCAATAAATTAAATAAACCAGTTTTGGAGAATTATATTATTGAAATGTATAAATAATATATTCAATAAAATATTTAATATTCATCTTATCTGTTTTCAAGAAAAAATAACAATAAATCTAATTTCACACATAAAAACTCTATTTCTAAAAAAATATTTTGTACATGTTGTTCACTTATTTTAAAAATAATTATTGACACATTTAGAAAAATAATTTTCTTTTTAAATTATAATATAAAAAATATTTAGGTATAATTTTTTAAAATTTTATGAAAATATTATTTTTCTGATGAATAATGAAAAATACAAAATTTTAATTGAAAACATCAATTTTTTATATTATTTACAAAGTTGATTTATATGTTAATTTCATTTTAAATTAACATTATATCAATTATACATATATGGACCGGATTTTGGTCATTGTAATCAATTTTATACTGAATTTATATATCAAAACTGTGTATGATTTTGAACATTTCTTCATTGAAAACATGATTTCTCTTCACGTATGAAGGATTAAATTTTAATTAAAATTTTAAAATTATTTGAATGTAATTTTGGAGAAATGGGTTCCATATTTAGAATCAGAGAAATTAATTTTTTCTAATAACACTAACATAATGTTTTACCAAATTGAATAGTGGAAAGTGTACAAATTAATTACCATGGTAAAGGTAAAAATTGGTTTACCTAGGGGTTAAACTAAAATGATTAGGGTTAAAATGACCAAATAAACTTGTATAAAATCTATTTTATAGTCATATTTAGATGATATTACTTCAAAAGATGAAGAATAATCTATTCTGATGCCTTTTTTATTAAAGAAACACAAGTGTACAACTTTTCATTTCAAAAAATTAAAAGTGTGTCAATTACCTCACTTATTAAAGGCCGCCCCTATCCTATCTTATTCACAACTTCAAACATGATTTTTATAGAGAAGGCCTTCTGAATAAAATTCAATAAATAATTTTTATAATCTTATAAAGCTTATTTATAACATTAATCTAACATAGGAAGGATTTGTGTGAAAATATTATAATGTTAGAAGAAGAAGAGGTAATGTTCTACATCGAGAAATTTTATTTTATATATTCCTAAAACTCCTTAATTAAATTTCCTACAACCATATCCACTTCAATCAAATGGGTTTCAAAATCATCATTCATGTGAATGGAAGACTACCACTTTGTGAACTGATGACATTTAATTTTTCATTACCACATCTCATGGTTCAGTATGATGATGTATATAATGTATATATATAATATTTATAACATAAATATACCTATGGAGTAATTATTTCTTATATAACTTTTAATTATAATTTTTAGGGGATATGATAATGTCATACGTGTGAATGAAGGACTACCTCATCATGAAGTGATGCGATTCCTTTTCACTAATGATATACATGAAATATAATATGGATAAAAATTAAAAATATATGTGATATAGATGATATAATTATAATCTTAATAAAATACTTATCATTCTTAAAGTACAATATATCATTTTTCTTAAATGTTCACTCACTAGAAAATGATAATGTTGTTCATCTACATATGGACTACCACCTTCACAATGCGATAAGGCTCTCTCTCCTAATCCCCACACCCCATCAATGATACATATAATTATATATAAATAAATAACATTTTATTTATGATATTATTATAAATAAGGAAACATAAAATATATCCTAACTTCTTTGCCTAATTATCGTTGAAAACGAAAATGTTACTCATGTGTACGTATGTCTTACCGTCTCCAAGATCATAACATACTTCGTTTCTTAAAATAATCCTTCATGATTGGTATTAAATTTTTTGATTTTTGATATATATTATAATTATTTCATGATTATTATTCTATAAATTATGGAAGCAATTTTAATGTAATATGATCAAGAATAAAAAATCCAAACATATATGAAAAAAGGGTTCATTACCCATATCAAGATTGGGATAATTAATTCCTAATAGATAGGTAAAAAATGGTAATTAATTATTCATATATAGTATTATATATATAATTATGGTTATATAATATATTTATAAGAAAAAGATACTTTTTATACATCAGGTTTTAACATGTATGTAGGGAGTCGTGGCTTAAGGTTAGGAATTTTGAGTATCTATTTTATTTCCGGGAGACATTTGAAAATTCCCCACTTTTTTTTTGGTGTACATACAAAAAAATTTACAAGTTATATCATTAATATCATAATATTCATGATATTTAATGAATCATTTGATATTATCTTTTATTGGGTGTTATGAATAAAAATATTACTAACGCGGCACGAGTTTTTTGTTTCAATTTTTTATTTCCAAGAAATACATGCTATATTCACGACCTATTTATTTTATGTGGTGTTAAAATTTACAATGAATTTATTTTATGATTATTATACTAAAATTTAATGGGATTTATATATCCATTTTAGTACCTTTCTTTCAATGGGTTTATGGTTCTAATGTTACCAAAGTGTTAATGGATTTTGTCTCAATTTTCCATCCTTGAGGAAAATATTATGTTATACACCTATATTCATTACCAAGATGAACCCGGACCTGGGAAAAGATTGTCCAAAAATTTATTAAGAAAAAGGTAAAAAAATATAAGGCTAATAAATAAATTATTATTTACAAAAAAATGAATGCACCACCCCTCTAATATCATCATCAACCAAAGTAGTGGAAATGTCAGCATCTATGAAACTACACATCATAATAGTTTCCATGTTTTCCTTAATCAATAAAGAATCTTCAACATGATTGGATTTTTTATATTAATGGGATATAATCATGTTATGTTGGGTGACATGGTTAATACAATCAATCTAGTGGGGTCGGAGTCTGCATGGGATATTCATGGTTCGTGATTTAAGATCCATGAAAATATTTTCACTATCTGATTCAATCCAAAAGTTAGTAAACTTGTATTAAATAACATGTTTCATGGAAAAAATCATCACCTATAATTCAGATTCATATGCAGTTCTGATTTTAATATATTGGTGAAAACCCCTTTGACAAAACCATGATAATTTATGAAGATACCTTCATAGCCTAAAGGATCTTAAATACTAGAGGTTGTACCATTGACATTTTCCTTAAACCACAATCAAACTGGGGTAGTACCCCACATGTATTTATGAACCAAGGGAATCATTAATCATCCCATGACTTCCAATTGTATTTATTTATCTGGTAAATCAAAAACCCTTTTTTTCCAAAACAATGTTTTCTAAAAATGTTTTCAAAAATGTTTTTAACATTCATAAAATGATTTAATAAAGAAATTGTTACCAATGTTTGAAATTTTTTCACATTTTTTTCAATGGAATATTCATATCATTTTTCAAACAAATGTTAATTTTTATTTTACCAAAAATATGATCAGTATATTTTTTTGATGTGTACGATATGAAAAGAATTTAATTATATCATTACCATTATTTTTAATGAATATTGATTTATAATTTTATTATTTATTTAAAATATATATTTTTTCAAAATGTTTTGAAAAAAATTAATTATCAATGAAAATTTATCTTCCTCATGAACATTCTAAGTGATATATATTTCATACTCATTTTCCATCTATGATAAAATCCTTTGATGTAACTTTTTATTGAATAGGAAAATGAACCAAGTATTTCATTATTATTATTTTTATGAATGTTTTATTATGAAAATATGTTTACGAACCTCGTTTCTCTTTATTAGGTTATACCGTGTCCATTTCTTATGAAAACCATTTGTTTTTTGCATTAGTTACACTTCGATGAGATGTTGAAATTATTCTGAAACCTGTCACTTTTCCAAATGTTCTGATATGATTAAATGTTTATAAAACCCATAAATGATCCATTGTTTTTTCTATGATGAGATGATGAGATGATTATAAAACCCATTTCATTTCCTTGTTTTATGATTTGATGAAATGTTTTATAAAACCCAATTATTATTATGGGTAATGACATGATGAATATACTATTATCTTATGGCACCTAAATATTTGGATTATGAGATGGGTTGGAACTATATTTACCTTCAATTTATTAGGTAATTATTATTTATATATGAGCTCAAATGGTATATGAGAAGTTATACTGATCCTAGAATAGGGAACATAGGAGGCTATCCCAAAATCAAAAAGGTACAAGGCTGGTTAGCTCAATTCAAACATATTTTGAATTTATTTTTGGGTATTCCTGAAATAATTTTTTTTTATGATTTTATGAATTACACAGATCTATGTCTTATACCAATGTTAATATCTCATTGGTAATTTTCTTTGACTCCATTTTGATTCATGTATTATGAAATTATATTATATATGTGGTGAATCAATATAATTATCTTTGATATGTAGGGTATGGTTTTCAACTATTTTGTTGATGGTATCATACCCTTATGTTCTTTTTTTCTTATTTATCTACCTTATTTACCATTACTAGGAACCTATGGTCACTATTTATTATTTCTCCTTTCACTAGGTTATGAAGACTTGTTTTATATAGGGTATGATTGTAAAGAGTACTAAATGGAAATATCTTTGGGGGATATTTTTAAGATCTTTCACCAAATAAAAATATTTTGTATTTTTTCAACAAAATTACTAAACTATTATGGTCCTCGAGAATGTGTTTGGGTACTTTATTAAGTATTCATTTAAAAAGATATATTATCTATTTATGAGAATATTGGGTAGCAATACCTAAGGTCTATTATGATTTGTCCGACCACTCCTTCCAAGGAATAGGATATGTATACTACATTTCTAAAGCATGAAAAAAATGTGTTAGCTAGGAATTATACACAAGTTACCCTGATGAAAACTGATCTGGCTTCACATCATCTACTCTTACGTGATGAACATAAAGTTTTCAAGTATGAATCTAGGAAGATATACCCCTATCAGGATACTAAGGTAGAAATGGATGCTGAAAAATTTATCAACTCAAACTTTAAATGGGAAGTGAAGTACCCAAAATAGTTTACCAAAATTATCCACATCACGAAAAAAGGGAAGATCATGGTTTTAATCGATTTCAGGGACATTTATAGACATTCCCCAAAGAATTATTTCCAATTTTCGATCATAGAACTTTTGATTGATGGAATAGCTGGCATCCAGGCCCTTTCCTTCATGGATGGGTATTCAGGTTATAAATAGATAAAGACAGACTCTAAAGATGAGGATTCCACCGCCTTCATAGAACCTTAGGTACTATTTTTCTATGAGGTAATCTCATTTATATTAATGAAATAAGGAACTGAATACCAAAATGTAATGAATAATATCTTTATGTACTTATTGTGATGAATAGAAAAATGTTTTTTTGATGACTTAGTAGTCAAATCTGGACAGTTATGTGATCACCTCATGGATCATCAAACAATCATCAACATGTTTTTGTAGCATTGTTTGATGATGAATCCTATAAAGTGTGATTTTTTTAGAAATTTTTGGAAAATTACCTGTCTTCGTGGTACACCAACATGAAATTAATGTTAATATTTAAAATACTATTGCAATCCAAGTAATTTAACCCCCCTCAAAATATTAAATAATTGAAGGGGATTTATGGGAACCTAACTTACATTGGGAATTTTAGAGCTAACCTTGATTTAAAATCACTCCCATACATCATGTTAATGAAAAATGGATTCACCTACCAATAATATAATTATTTCCAAGAATCCGTTGAGAATACCAGGATATACCCACTACACCCAATGTTCTTGATACATCCGGTAGAATGTAATCCTCTTAATGTATTTGTGGAATCCATAAAAAAATATCTAGGTGATATCATCACACAAAAAATAATATAGTAAATGTAAAAATAATTTAATATCTTGATCTAATGATGCTAGGTACTGAGACCCAATATTATTATATTGAGAATAAATCCCTCACATTCATCTTTGTAGTGAAAAAGTATAGGCATTAGTTATACAATCACAAAGTCCACTTGGTATCTCATAATTAACTGCTCAAGTACTTCCCGGGATGCCTAATGTAGATTTGGTGTTTGTACTGATGAGTTGTTATTTTGTAATAACATAACATCTAGTTGATGTTAATTATGGAAGTAAAAGGGATGGACCTTGCTAATTTCCTTGTCGGATATCACACCCTATAAAGCACACTAGTGGGAACCAAACATCTTTATTAAGGGGTTTTATATGATAATGACACTCCCAGAACATAGAAGATTTATATTTTTAAAGGCCCATGATGTATTTTTAGGATGAGTATGGAAGACCCAAAGGTTATCTAGGACATGCTAGGGTTTTTCCCATACAAAGATACATTCCCTAATCTTTCTCACTATCCAAAGGTTGCACTAATAAAAATTACGTAGAACACCATCCCTTCATATTTATCTCTTATCTATCCCAATATCTATAGATAGACTACCCAAACATCAAAGGAAATTTAGTGGTTGTGATGAAAAAATGGAAAATATTCCATAAAAAGGATGAATTTCCCCCTCTAATCAGTTACATCGGGGGACTGATGGTTGAATCAACTTTTTAAACAACATTAAATCATCTCCCTTGATCACATAATAGTATTTTTGAACCACTGTCTAAAGAATCTATAGTCCTACAGGACATCAATAAGAACATAGTTTGTTTCCTCATCACACATTAAAGGGTGATCACATTAGTCATCTTTTGTGATAGGAAGAAATCAATATGGCCAAATTGAACTGGATAATGATCAACCAATATCCACCATTGGATGGATGGATCTGATTATTAATTACCCCTAAAATGGCACCCTCCAATTTGATTGTTCCCAGAGGTAACAAAATCGACATTGAGGAGTGAAATTTACTATTAGGGATGAGAAAAATGAGTAAAAATCCCTCTAAAAAGGAGCCGTAGATGGAATCCTCCTCAAATTTACAACAAAAGGATAGATTCCCTCTATCATGGAAGAAGTAAATGTAGGCTTCTATGACACTCCTCAAAGAGAAAAAATTATATAGGAATTTATAGAAAACACTAGGAAATTTCATCATTAACAAATTTCTAAAATCATTATCCACCCACCCTAGAGTTACGATATATAACTAAGAGTTCTTGGAACATTGTTGTATGGGGAAAGGATGTTATAGGTTTATATCCCTAGCCACAACTAAATATTTTAGGTACATATTTAACTCGATATATTATTTTCCAAATATGATAAGTGTATTTACCTCAAGGAAGTCAATATAAATAATATCATTAAATTTTTAAATACTAATATAATCACTAAATTTTGTGTCCTTCACACGATATTGATGGACCACATTACTAGATCAGATTCTATAGAGTAAAACAAATTATACCAAGATTACGAAATCAAATTAAACCATTCATCCTTCCATAATGTAGTGTAAAATTTAAAAATATAGGTTTTAAATAATACTCTATAAAATATAATCCATAAAAATTGAGGAAAAGTACTATAATTCCTAGACCAACAACCTCCATCATACATTTTGGTCCTACAGTACCACCATGCTCACTACCATTAAATTGAATCCATATTTATTGATGATGGGAACAAATGTAATGTTTCCCATTGATTCTACCTTATCTCACTCTTTGTAGATATTTTTTGATGACTCTAAAACAAATGAAAATCACAAAAGTGGCAGGATGAGTTTGAATGTCTCAAAGATAAATGGTTGCAAACATTGTACAACCATAAATTTCATGAGAACAAGATCACACGATCCTTAAATATTTTTTTTCATCTAGTAGTTTATGAAAGAAGAAATGTTATTAGCTCTAAGATCCCCAGTGATACTAGGAATGAATCCTCCAATGATGTAACCCATGTGGGAGGGGCCATAAATCATACATATGGTCTATTCCAAAAGATGTTACTTATTGCCTAAAATGGTGGGGGAATTAATTACCCCCCAAAATAAAGGATTCGTAAAATATACTTTTTATAAATTCAATAAGCATCCTATTTCATGGAATAAAGGCTTCAAAATACACAAAATATTTAATTGTTAATGCATGATGTTAAACTACAAATAATGACCCATACTTTACATACATTGTTAGTAATTCAAAATTAAAGTACACTTATTATAACATATAACAAAACCATGAAAGGACTATATAGGTATAGTTTCTTTAGAAACTGGGAAACATAAACAACCGGTTCATAAAGAGTCTACACTGTCTCCCATTTATTTCATCATATCTATAGTCCCTTTTTGAATACATTACTTAATAACCTTCTTCCTGACCTGGGGAAATAAAACATTCAAAAGGGTGAGCTCAAATTCTCAGCAAGGGTAAACAAAAGAAACATCAATCACATCATATTCATAAGAACATACCATTTTGGAAATTTTACCCTGCAAAAGAGATCATAATTTCATAACATGGGATAAATCATGGTAGTGAAATTTAATCACAATAATCATAACTTAAAACATGAAGCTTTGTGGCATACACACATAATAATAGATAATCATTTCTTATTAGTCAAGACTCATTGCCAAGACTATCTTAGTGGACAAAGTCCATTTCTGAACCGAGTTCATTCCTCGTTTCAGTCCTGTTTCACTGAATCGGTTTAACCTGCCGTTCCAGCCATGTCTATATCATGACATATAAAATCTTTACCCAATGTATTGGAGGTAGATATAGGTCCCACCCATCTCATAATGATTCCATTCTTATGTGTTCCACAAAATCATAAACCATACATCATAGCATAATCCATGTAATAAAAATGGGAATCTTAAAAACCGTGACATCATAAAACAATTCATATAAGATAAAGGAATTCATAAAAATAGTTCCATTACAACATAATCAAATAAATGTAATAATAGGGATAGAAACATAACTCTATATTATCTTACATGGAAAATAATTTTGATAAAACTCTTGAACTCCATTCTTGAGGAAAATATCCTTTCTACTTAAAAAACATTTTTCCTTTCTTAACATGTAATAAAATTTTAAACTAAAAGAACTTGATTAAAAATAATCTTGAAAACTTGAAAAGGAAGCTTCTTAGAAATAATGTTTTAAAAATCCATTCATGCCGCATAAGTTAAAAAAACATTCTTCTCGTACCGTTGTCGGAAAAGTCAAAAAGTACCTCGTACGAAAAACGACAAAAGATTCATTTCATATCTGTTACTAAAAACTCACAGAAGGGTAAAATTGGATTTAAAATATTGTAGGTGGATGGAAATAATATTACATATTGAGGAAATATGGATGTGGATGATAAAATACACCCCAGAAATTTCCAAAGTATAAACAATCTCGGATAAAAATAAGATTGCGAGATTTTCCCTTACCTTAGCTCCGATTTTCTTCGTAAGTGTCCGAACCTCCTGTATAATGATTTAAATAATGTCATTGACTTATTCCAGAATCATACGCATTTTTATGATATCATATTTGGTCATATTCTTAGCTTATTATTAGCAATTTTTCACTGCTACTTGTTATTCGGGTGTTTATTACTTTTTGTTCGTATGCGTGTTTTGTCGAATAAATTCTTATTCTTCTTTTTAGGTTATAGATACCTCATTTACAGAATGGTATTAGTGTAATATATATCATATTTATTCAATCAATTCATTTATGTAATCATTATTCAATGAAAATCATGTAGAACAAGTCGCATCACATCGTGGAAACGGTATTCCGTACGTACGCACGAGCGATGATATCATTCCCATGATCGTGGAATTGTATTGGAGTGTATGTATACTATTTCATAATCAATATCAATTTACAATTATCATATGTATTCATTATTTACACCATTATACCCATCCAAGTAATGTGATGGTGAATCATAGATTACACCACGACGTGGAGACGGTATTCCATACGTACGCACGCGCGGTGATTTCGTTTTACATAGGGTGGATAGACGGTGAAATAGGGTTGTTTAATAGTTATAATAACATATCAGTATATTATTGATACTAATGTTATTAATTAAAAATGAAACAACTAAAGAATAAGAAGTAGAAAAAGATATAAAGTTGAATGAATCGGTAACATACATTTCCTCTTCTTTGAAGCGCCTCCTTGAGACCTCCTTTTAGGGCACTAAAATTGGTCTTTGAAGAAGACAATGACCACTAAGATGTTTCTAGGGAATTGGAGAGGATAAATTGTCAGGGGTTGGCCGATTTTGAAGGCTCAAAGTGGTGTGAGGAAGAGAGGGAGGAGGTTCCCTTTTATAATGGAGGAGAGGGGCACCTTTGGAAAAACTAAAAATATTATTTTATTATGAATCCATATTGGGTTTTAAATAGCTCCAAATTGATTTATTTCGAAGCTAAGGTGGGGAAGGGTCTAAATCCTCTCATCCAATAGAATTTGGACAAGTTTCGTTTACTATTTTAACCTTATCATTCAGATTTAACTTTAAGTTAGATAATTTTACTTTTACCGTGTCTTTTTGTGTTCTTACACTATAAGGTTAATAAACATACTATAACAAGCCAAACGAACCCCAAGTTGTTTATTATTAATATATATAACCTTATCTATGTCATTTGTCCGATACTTAGATTTTTAGGAATAAAATAACAATTAGTAATATAATATTTGTTTTAAAAACTATTTTATGTCAATTTTGACACTATTTGGTAATTGATTTTTGTTAAAGTAATAACATAATGATTGGTTAGAACAAATTTAACATGTCATATTAACCTATAAAATTAGTGTAATTCATAAAAAGTCTCAAATTACATTTATTTGGGTATTTATAACATCAATTATGTCAATATTTCATTAATAAGATAATTACTACATCATCTTTGTGTCATAAATAACTTAAATTATTTAATGTAAAAAAATTACAAATAAAATACCATTATGTAGGAAATATTTTTATATTTCTAATGAATATTTATAGTCGAATTTATCTTATGTATAACCCTATATTAAAAATTATTTACTTATTAAACATTGATTTTAACTATTTTAACCCTTCTTTAAATAAATTAATAATAAATGTCCCAATCTAATCCAAGTGGGCCTAAATGGTCATATTTTATTCCTAAGGTCGTTTTTGGTCGAATAAGACTTATCCAATAGAATTAGTACATGTTTTAGGGTAATAATAATATCATTTTTCCCCTTAATTACCCTATTTACTTTTAACCGTGGTAAATAAAAGTAAAAAGTTACTATTCCCCAAAAAATATTTTCATCTCATTGAACCACATTTTACTTTCTGACATCAAACGTGTCTCTCGGATTTTTGAAATTCCACTCAAAGAAGCGGTAAAATTAAGTTTTATGCAAATTTGCAAATTCTCCTAGGAGGTGGGTAAAACACGGTGAAAAGTTCAATAAAATTTTTATATATCTAAAATTATTATATAATTACTCCACTGAATTACATTGAACTTATATAGGTATTATGTATAAATTTTGACCTAAAATAAATTTAAATAAAATAAATAATTATTTAAATTAAAAGTCGGTTTTTAAATAGTAACCCAGTGTTTTCACTATTCATTAAAAATTGAAAGTTCTCAGAAAAATACCAAAATTTCACCCTAGGATAATTTCGATATTCCAAATCCAAAAACGAAGTCCATTTTGAAAAATAAAATTTACAAAATTTAAGAAACTGGTTATTACTATTCATAACGGATAGTTTTATTAATTTTTGAATAGTGTATCGTTGTTTTGTGAAACTCGGTATTGCGTACGATGCAAGCTATCAAGGAAGGTCGCGATTGCGTGTAAAGCAAGACAAGATAGTGTTGTGTGTAGTGAAAGATTCCTTTGATGATTTATATAAAATAAAAACAAAATATTTCTTATAAAAGTCTCAGGTGTTACATTCTACCCCCCTTAAAATGAATTTCTCCCTCGAAATTTGTCACTTGTAACAAACAGATGAGGATACCACTCCCTCATCATATCCTCAAGCTCCCATTTAGCTTCTTCTAATTGGTGGTTCCTCCATAAAACTTTCACCAAGCGAGTGGTCTTGTTCCGTAGGACATTTTCACTATGATCAAGAATCTCTATCGGCTGTTCTTCAGAAGAAAGCTCTTGTTCCAGCGGTACAACTTCTGAGCTGAGTACATGTGAAGGATCAGGTATGTACTTTCTCAATAGAGATACATGGAACACATCGTGAACTTGAGATAGATTTGGTGGAAGCGCCAATCAGTAAGCTACCTTCCCAACACGATCCAGTATTTCGAAAGGACCGATATACCTAGGGCTCAGCTTTCCCTTCTTTCCAAATCTCATTACTCTATTCCATGGAGATATTCGTAAGAACACTTTATCACCCACTTCAAACTCTAAGTCTTTTATTCGGTTGTCAGAATAAATTTTTTGTCGACTTTGAGCTGCTCTTATGTGTTGTTGAATAGATCAGACCTTTTCTGCCATCTCATCAACAAGATTAGGTCCTAATAGCTTTCTTTCCCCAACTTCATCCCAGCAAGTTGGAGTCCTGCATTTCCTTCCATAGAGAGCTTCATAAGGAGCCATCTGAATACTGGAGTGAAAGATATTTATTATAACAAAATTCCACCAAAGGTAGGTGTTGATACCAACCACCTTTGAAATCCATAGAGAAAGCTCTCAACATATCTTCAAGAGTTTGAATTGTCCTCTCAGACTGACCGTCTGTCAGAGGATGATAAGCAGTGCTGAAACTCAACTCTGTATCCAGAGTATGCAGAATAATTCGCAAGAACTTTGAGGTAAACCTCGGATCCCGATCAAATATAATAGAATGTGGTACTCCATGCAATCCTACCACTTCCTTTAATTATATCCTGGCATGATGATCCAGAGAGAAATCCTCTCTAACAACAATGAAGTGTGCAGACTTTGTAAGACGATCAACTATGACCCAGATAGCATTATTTCCTTTGGATGTTTTAGGAAGTCATGTGACAAAGTCCATAGTGATGTTTTACCATTTCCATTCGGGTATGGGTAATGGTTGTAACATCCCCTTAGACTTCTGCCTCTCAGCATTCATTTGCTGACAAACCAAGCATCGAGAGACATATTCAGCAACATCTCTTTTCATTCCATCCCACCAGAAGTACTCTTTTAGGCCCCTATACATCTTCGTGCTTCCAGGATGAATAGAGAATGAAGAACTATGAGCCTCATCCAGGAGCTCCTTCTTTAATTCGGGGATGGGAGGAACACAAACCCGATTCTTGAACTTTATTATCCCATCACAATCAAGGTTTAATTCAGGAATATTTCTCACCTTCTTTTGTAACTCTACATCTACTTTCTGTTCCTCTTTAATATTAACATGTATAGATGGGTGAACATTTATTTGAGAAAGATACAATTTTTTCCCTTTAATTATAATTCCAAGATCCATCCTTTGTAAATCCATAAATATTGGATCTTTTATGATCCTCATCATGGATAAACTGGCATGGTCTTGTCGAATTAATGCATCTGCCACCTTGTTTGCTTTCCCAGGGTGGTAATGAATTGAACAGTCGTAATCCTTAATCAGCTCCAACCATCTTCTTTGGCACATATTCAGCTCCTTTTGTGTGAAAATATACTTTAAACTTTTATGATAAGTATAAATTTCAAACCTTTCTCCATAAAGATAATGCCTCAAAATATTTAATGAAAAGATTACCCTAGATAACTTCAAATCATGAGTTGGGTAATTTTGCTCATGGATTTTCAACTGTCGTGAGGCATAAGCTATCACCATATCATTTTTCATAAGAACACACCCCGACCCCTTCTTAGATTCATCACTGTAGATGACAAACTTTTCTCCACTACAATGCATTGTGAGCCCAGGTGCACTGGATAACCATCTTTTCAACTCCTTGAAATTCTGTTTACATTCCTCCGTCCAAACAAACATAACTCTTTTTCGGGTCAACTTGGTGAGTGGATTAGTTAATCATGAAAAAGCTTTCACAAAACGTTGATAATATCCATCCAAACCAAGAAAACATCAGATCTCAGTTACTTTTGTTGGTCTCGATCATCTTTTGATAACCTCTGTTTTTGCTGGATCCACAGATATCCCCTCTTTTGAGATTATGTGACCCAAAAATGAAACTTTTTGATGCCAAAATTCACACTTGATAAATTTGGAATAAAGGTTCTCCTTTATCAGGGTCAACAATATAATTCTCAAGTGATCTTCATGTTCTTCCTTGCTCTTTGAATATACAAGAATATCATCTATAAAGACTACCACAAACTGATTAAGATAGTCTCTAAAGACTCTATTCATCAGATCCATGAAGATATCAGGGAAATTAGTAAGACCAAATGGTGTCACTATAAATTCATAGTGTCCATACCTTGTACAGAAAGTCATCTTTAGTATATCCTCCCTTTTGAACCTTAATTGATGATACCCTGAACGAAGATCAATCTTGGAAAAGTATTGAGCTCCATGTAGTTGGTCAAATAAGTCATCAATGCACGAGAGATGATATTTGTTCTAGATAATGATCTTGTTATGTTATCAATAATCAATGCAGAGTCTCATTGATCCATATTTCTTCTTAACAAACAGAATAGGTTCTCCCCAAGGTGATGCACTAGGGCATATGAACCCCTTATCAAGATTATCTTGGAGTTTCTTCTTCAATTCCTGCAACTAAATTGGGGACATTCTATAAGGTGTCTTTGAAATAGGTAAACCACCCAGTACGAGTTCTATTGAAAACTCAACATCACGATTTGGTGGAAGACCCAACAAGTCCTCTGGAAAGACATCATAAAACTCACGTACAATGGTCATATTATTAATCGTGAGTTTCTCACCAACCATTTGAGATAAATAACCTTCATTTAATGGAATCAAGTCCCATAATATGGAAGAAATTTCTATTGGAAGGTTATGTTCATCCTTGCATCGATAGACGATCAAAGATTGATCAGGAATATGAAATGTGACTTCCCTTCTTTGGAAATTGATATGAGATCCATATAGAGATGCCAATCCATTCCAAGAATCACATCAAATTCCACTATATGGAGGATCACAAGATTTGCAGGAAGCACTTTCCCACAAACTTCAATCGGAGAAGAATTATAAACTTTTGATCCGACTGTTGTGCCATTAGGGGTTGTCATAGCTAACTCAACATCTAATTGTTGAGGTAATACGGTGATACCCTTAGAAAATTCATCAGAAATAAATGATTGGGTGGATCCAGAATCAAATAAAACATTTTCTAATTTAGAGTGGATGGTATGTGTACCTTTCACCACTTCATTATTGTACTCCACATCGCTGATAGAAATTGCGTGTGACTTTCCTTTGTCTTTAGCCTTAAGAGTTTGTTGACGTCGATCATCATCAACAACCCTTGGATTAGGGAATTGATTGGAATAATGCCCCATTTCCTTGCACTTGTAACATTGAAGTGTAGCAGGTACACTCAGTGTATCCTTTTCATTGTTCGTATCACTAGACATCTTCTTCCCATCATTGCGACATTCAAATGCCCGATGACCTTCCTTTCCACATTTGAAACTTTTACTTGTCCCTTTAAGACAAATCCCTCTATGTTTCTATCCACACTTTGAGCATAAGGGAAAACCCGTCTTCTTTTCAGTGTGCTCTTTAGATTTTCCTTTGAATTCCATTTTCCTCTTCTTATCAAACCCATATGACTGATGGGTTACTCCAATCCCCATCTCAACTTTGAGAGCACATCGAACGATTTCCTCATATATATTGAAGTACCTTATGGCTAACTCCCATAGAATACTTTGTTTTAAGACACTAAAGAATCGATCGATCTTACTCTCAGGTTGGATAATAATACAAGAAGCGTACCTTGAAAGTCTTGTAAAATTTGCTTCATAGGTACCAACAGATTCATCATCCTTTTTCTTTAGTTCAAGAAACTCCTTCTCCATCTTTGTTCGGAGAATACAAGGGAAGTACTTATTGAAAAATAAGTTCTTGAACTCGTCCCATTCCATGGAATCAATTTCATCTTTTGGCCTCGTATTCTTGATAAGATTCCACCATTGATCAGAATCACCTTTCAAACGATACACTGCTAAGATGACCTTATCATATTCATAACATTAAAGAACTGAAAATATCTTTTCAGTAGTATTGATCCATTTTTCAGCAACTAATGGATCAGTAGACCCACTGAATGAAGGTGGACGTTGTCTCAAGAAGGATTCAACAGAATGTTTCTCATTCCTTGGCACGTTTGGAAGTCCTGCATGATTCATATCTTGAGAAAGTTATGTGACCATGGCTACAATATTTTTCATTCCATCTCCCATAACGTTTGGTTTCTCAGGGGGACAATCATTGCATTTCCCGTCACATTCCGCATTAACACGGTTCGTTCGGGTTCCAGCCATTGACTAAAACCAAGAAAAATAGTTTGAGAAACACTAATTATAATAGGAAAACCAAATAATCAAGAAAAAAAATTCACACTTAATGTCTTATCCTAAGTTATTCATGGCCCTTTCTAAAACACTAAGATTGTGTTCTATGCTTAGGCTTATCCTTAGGATTCTTACTAAGGCTTTCACATCCTATTTTCCAAAGGTTGACTATACCTTTCCTCTGATACCAACTATAACGACCCATACTTTACATACATTGTTAGTACTTCAAAATTCAAGTACACTTATTACAACATATAAAAAAACCATGAAAGGACCGTATAAGTATATTGTCTTTAGAAACTATGAAACATAAACAACTGGTTAATAAAGCGTCTACACTGTCTCCCATTTATTTCATCATATCTATAGTCCCATTTGACATATCTTACTTAATAACCTTCTTCCTGACCTGGGGAAAGAAAACATTCAAAAGGGTGAGCTAAAATTCTCAGTAAGGGTAAACACAAGAAATATCAATCGCATCTTATTCATAAAAACATAACATTTTGAAAATCTTACCCTGCAAAAGAGATCATAATTTCATAAATGGGATAAATCATGGTAGTGAAATGTAATCACAATAATCATAACTTAAAACATGATGCTTTGTGTAATACACACATAATCATAGAGAATCATTTCTTATTAGTCAAGACTCATTGCCAAGACTATCTTAGTGGATAATGTCCATTTCTGAACCGTGTTCATTCCTCGTTTTAGTCCTGTTTCACTGAACCGGTTTAACTTGCCATTTCAGCCATGTCTATCTCATTAGATATAAAATATTTACCCAATTAATTAGAGGGAGATATAGGTCCCACCCATCTCATAATGATACCATTCTTATGTGTGCCACAAAATCATAAACCATACATCATTGCATAATCCATGTAATAAAATGGGAATCTTAAACATCGTGACATCATAAAACAATTCATATAAGATAAAGGAATTCATAAAAATATTTGCATCAAAACATAATCAAATCAATGTAATAATAGGGATAGAAACATAACCCTATATTATCTTAGATGGAAAATAATTTTGATAAAACTCTTGAACTCCATTCTTGAGAAAAATATCCTTTCTACATCAAAAACATTTTTCCTTTCTTAACATGTCATAAAATTTTAAACTAAAATAAGTTGATTAAAAATAAACAAGAAAACTTTTAGAGGAAGATTCCTGGATATAATGTTTTAAAAATCCATTCATGCCGTATAAGTTAAAAAAACATTCTTCTCGTACCTTTGTCAAAAAAGTCAAAAAGTACCTCGTACGAAAAGCGACAAAAGATTCCTTTCATATCTTTTAATAAAAACTCACCGAAGAGTAAAATTGGATTTAAGCAATTTTTGGTGGATGGAAATAATATTACATATTGAGGAAACATGGATGTGGATGATAAAATACACCCTAGTAATTTCCAAAGTATAAACAATCTCGGATAAAAATGAGATTGTGAGATTTTCCCTTACCGTAGGTCCGATTTGCTTCGTATGAGTCCGAAACTCCTGTATAATGATTTAAATAAGGTCATTGAATTATTACAGAATCATAATCATTGTTATGATATCATATGTGGTCATATTCTTAGCTTATTATTTGTAATATTTCATTGCTACTTGTTATTCGGGTGTTTATTACTTTTTGTTCTTATGCGTGTTTTGTCGAATAAATTCTTATTCTTCTTTTTAGGTTATAGATATCTCATTTCCAGAATGTTATTAGTGTAATATATAACATATTTATTCACTCAATTCATTTATGTAATCATTATCCAATGAAAATCATGTAGAACTAGTCGCATCACATCGTGGAGACGGTATTCCGTACGAACGCACCAGCGATGATATCATTTCCATGATCGTGGAATTGTATTGGAGTGTATGTATACTATTTCAGAATCAATATAACTTTACAATAATAATATATATTCAGTATTTACACACCATTATACCCATCCAAGTAAGGTGGTGGTGGAAAATAGATTACACCACAGCGTGGAGACGATATTCCGTATGTACGCACGCGCGGTGATTTCGTTTTCCGTAGGATGGATAGATGGTGAAATAGGGTTGCTTCATACATATAATAAAATATAAGTATATTATTTATACTGATGTTATTAATTAATAATGAAACAACTAAATAAGAATAAGTGGAAAAAGTAATAAAGTTTAAAGAATCGGTAACGGACATTACCTCTTCTTTGAAGCGCCTCTTTGAGACCTCCTTTTAGGGAACTAAAATTGGTCTTTGAAGAAGACCAGGACCTCTATGATGTTTCTAGGGATGTGGAGAGGATAAATTGGCAGGGTTTGGCCGAGCTTGAAGGCTCAAAGTTGTGTGAGGAAGAGAGGAAGGAGGTTCCCTTTTATAAGGGAGGAGAGGGGCACCTTTGGAAAAACAAAAAATATTATTTTATTATAAAGCCATATTCGGTTTTAAATAGCTCCAAATTGATGCCTTTCAAAGCAAAGGTGGGTATGGGTCGAAATAATCTAATCCAATAGAATTTGTACAAGTTTAGTTTACTATTTTAACCATATCATTTAGATTTAACTTTAAGTTAGATAATTTTACTTTTACCGTGTCTTTTTGTGTTCTTACACTATAAGGTTAATAAACATACTATAACAAGACAAACGAACCCCAAGTTGTTTATTATTAATATATATAACCTTATCTAAGTCATTTGGATGAACCATATATTTTTAGGAATAAAATAACAACTAATAATATAATATTTGTTTAAAAAAAAATTTATGTCAATTTTGACACTATTTAGTAATTGATTTTTGTGAAAATCATAACAGAATGATTAGTTAGAACAAATTGAACATGTAATATTAACCTAGAAAATTATTTTAATTCATAAAAAGTCTCAAATTACATTTATTTGGGTATTTATAACATCAATTATGTCAATATTTCATTAATAAGATAATTACTGCATCATCATTGTGTGATAAATAACACAAATTATTTAATGTCTAAAAATTAAAAATAAAATACCATTATGTAGGAAATAGTTTTATCTTTCTAATGAATATTTATAGTCGAATTTATCTTATGTATAACCCTATATTAAATGTTATTTACTCATTAAACTTTGATTTTAACTATTTTAACCCTTCTTTAAATAAATTAATAATAAATGTCCTAATCTAATCCAAGTGGGCCTAAATGGTCATATTTTATTCATAAGGTTTTTTTGGCCGAATTACACTTATCCAATAGAATTTGAACATGTGTTAGGGTAATAATAATATCATTTTTACCCTTAATTATCCGATTTACTTTTAACCGTGGTAAATAAAAGTAAAAATTTACTATTCACCAAACATTATTTTCATCTCATTGAACCACATTTTATTTACTGAAATCAACCATGTCTATCGGATTTTTGAAATTCCACTCACAGAAGCTGTAAAATTAATTTTTCTGTAAATTTGAAAATTCTCCTTGGAGGTGGGTAAAAGACGGTGAAAAGTTCAATAAATTTTTTATATATCTAAAATTATTATAAAAATACTCCACTGAATTACATTGAACTTATATATGTATTATGTATCAATTTTGACCTAAAATAAATTTAAATAAAATAAATAATTATTTAAATAAAAAGTCAGTTTTTAAATAGTAACCTAGTGTTTTCACTAGTCAACAAAAATTGAAATTTTTGAGAAAAATACCAAAATTTCACCCTAGCTAATTTCGGTATTCAGAATCCAAAAACGAAGTCCATTTTGAAAAATAAAATTTCAAAAATTTCAAAAAGTGGTTATTACTATTCATAACGGCTAGTTTTATTAATAGTTTAATAGTGTATCGTTGTTTAGTGAATCTCGGTATTGCGTACGATGCAAGCTATCAAGGAAGGATGCGATTGCGTGTAAAGAAAGCCAAGATAGTGTTGTGTGTAGTGAAAGATTCCTTTGATGATTTATATAAAAAAAAAAAAAAATATTTCTTATAAAAGTCTCGAGTGTTACACTACATATATTAAGTACTTACTAGATGACATAAAACCTGACTGAAGTCATCCATATTTCATTATGTTAAACCACACATAAGACATCCATACCACATAAAATTAGACTAGGTGAAAGATGTACTAACAATATTATGTTAAACTATATGCAAACAGTTTTTACTGTAAGGTGTTAAACTACAGATAGAACATTACGTCATGGATGGTTCACCAAACATGATTTAGATCTATAAGAAACAAAAATGAAGTACTCATATCCATGTGTGTGAGTTAGATCCATGTAGAGAATCTCTCTATTAAATAACTATGTTTGGATTTATTCATTTCATCATATGATATGTGGTGATGCCCATATCTAAAATATTCGGTCCAACAAAAATATAAATGAAAAATCCCCCTTCTACATATGGATCAGACTGGAATGGAGAGTATTTCATTCAAGAACTATGTGTGTACTTATTAATACTATCACAAGATAAATAGTCATTCCTAGGTTTCAAATCCTAGGTCTAGCTAAAATATATTAAGAAACCCCCCAAATAATGTGGTTCAGACCCATGAAGAGTGTTTTCTATTAAATAACTACATGTGTCTTTATTTATACAATAAATTTATAGGTGGTGATGCTCATTTCTAAAATGACGGGTCCATCTAGAATATAGATAGAAAAATGATTCCCTCTATATATGGGTCAGACCTATGTGAAGATCTATCCATTTAAGGACTATGTGTGTATTGATTCCTATTATAAGAAGTTATATAGTGATGAAAAAATCTCATATACTAGGTATATTCATGATATATATAAAAAATCCAACCATACTACACATGGTCCGGACCTATGAAAGGAACTATATGAGAACAACTTATTGCTTGACTCATTCTATAAAAAGATACATAGTGATTTTTGGATCCTCCATTACTAGCTTATCCATAGTTAATAATCACTCATAATCATTTCCCTCTATAAGAGTCATATCCTTGTAGAAGTTATATTCAATAATAAATTTTGAATCCCTAATATATTCTCTATCACATACTCTCACACAACTTAATCGACCACCTAGTTATCCATTATTTCCCATGATGAGGATAAATCATGTGAACTTATAAAATCTATAGCACTTCAATAGAAAATGTTATTGATATATGTATTATGAAGAGAAAAATCTCCTATTCACATGATGTTAAAATAAAAGACTATATCCTAGTTTAATGATTTTCAACTACATGAAAAATGGTCTTCATTCCAAATAGATAACCTCCACGATGATTATACATCAAGGAATATCTTGTCTTATCACTTCACTTTGAAATTTTTTCAATACACTTTGGAGTATCCTTTAGGGTGCTTGAACCCTAATGAAATATTATTTTCTCCATGAACCAATATCATATTCTCAATTCCTGAGATGATACCAACCAATTACTTGATTTGATATCCTATCTGGGAACATATCGACCTTAGTCCCCTTTTCTCCTATTTCATCTCTATAGTAAATCATTAATATGGACTTGATAATACAACGGGACCCCAATAGGATTCACTAGAGAATTGAAACAGTTCAAAAGATCTTGTTCGTAGAAGATGTATGGTTCTAGAGGAGAGGTCCCCAATAAACCTAAAAGTTATTTTCATGACAATGTGAAATATGGGCTTCCATTATTATCAATGGATAACCTATTCCCACTAATTTCCAACCACAGTCATCTTAGATATTCATGGGTTATTATTTATGCGTCATATAAAACAACTATTCCAGCATATTGGGATACTCTTTATGTTACATAGCTACACATCATAACCATTTTCAATGAATGTTTATGAAATTAAATTCTTGTACCCTTCCATTTCAAGGTGTGTATCCCCCATGAAGACATAAATTTCTTATGTTCCTAAATACATTTGGATGTCCCATTTTCAAACATCAAGCCTTTAATATATAAAATCCATTTTCTCCATGTAAATGATGGATCAAGAAAGAATCAATGATTTATGCATTTATATTGCAAGTATTTGTTGAAAGAAAGTAAACTGAATGAAATTTTTATCAAAACTATGCGTGGAATGATTCTTATTACCATATGATACATAGTGACACCCAGGAAAAAAATCCTAGGTTATTCTAGGATGAAACGAATAAAAAATTCCCCTTCCCATAAATATGGGTCATACCTTCAGAATCTATTATCTAAAAACAAAACTACATATTGATTGATTTGCATAATTTATGATATACACTGATGCCTATGTTCTCCATTTCAGGCATAGTTACAAAACATCCTTATTTAATGATGATAAACTACCTGACCAAATCTTTATCACATGACATTAAACTATATGATAATAGGTAATGATGTCGAACAGATCTCCCACTTAGATTATTGTGTTTTGAATAAACTCATTTTATATCCCTCCACCTCTAGATATGCTAAATACACACAAAAGCAGCCTCTAGGTATCTTGAGCCCTTATTGGATTTTTCATCTTATACAAACCAAATTCATATATTCAATATATGAATCTATACAAACTAGTTCCTTGATTGTATATTCTTCTATTGTAACCCCATTGATGTTGGGTTCCCTAGATCCTAGTTCTCCACTATAGAAAACTAGTAAATGGAATTAGAAAATACAAAGCGACCCGGATAGGATTCAATGGGGGAATGAAACAATTCCAAATACCATACTCCTAGAGTATGTTTGGTCATAGAATAAAGGACACCATTAAACCATGGATGTTTTTCCTGACTTCATTGAATATTGGATTCTTTGTTATCAATGTTGGAATTATACCCAGCAATTTGAAACTCAAGATAACATAGATACTATTAGATTATTATTTACACTACCCATAAACCCAATATTCATGTGTATTTAGATACTATCAACTTTACGCATCTGTGCATATTACCCATTGTCTAAGAAATAATATGACATCATTATATTATTCCATTCCATTTCTGGTATGTAACTTCTTTGAAGACAAAGTTTTTGTGATTTTTGGTATTCCTATTGGTGATATGCCCTAGTTTCATGAGATTAAACTATATAACTATGTATTAGTGGCATGAAATTAAACATCATGACATATGTTACTTACAATATGAATTGAAATTTCACAGAGTTGTCCATGAAATCCATGAATATATACAAGCGATGTTTTTTTACATCTATAGATGAAAGATATAAGGGAATTCCCTATACCTATGTATGGTCATAATTTATATAGAGGACACCTTAGACAACATTTTTGTTTAGACTCACTAAGGAAATACCATAGGATACCTATATCCCCAGCATAAGACATAGATATACGTGGAGGGATGTCCTTAAAGTAGTTTACTATACCATGATTCCTACCATTATAATATTCATAATGAAAAATAAGGAAATCCAACCATAAAAATTTCATAAACATCTATTTAAATTGGTTCCAGTCATACAAACTTTCTCCACATATCCATGAGTTATATCTATGCATGGATTTCTTGCGCGTGACGAAAATCTACACAAGAAGGGGTACAGAATATGGATACACATAAATAAATCTCTACATGGATAATAGGTTCTTCCTATATCAAAATTACACTAAAATTAAAAAATTTCATTAAGGACATCTTTCATAATTTCACATATGTTCCTATGTCCTTACCGCCTGATGTTAAAATGTAAGAAAAATGACTTGGTCACGTGATGTTAAACTAAATGATAGATATATCCCCACTACATTTGTTAAAATGTGAATACCATCACTCATCATAATTCCTTATCAATGGACCAGAAGATCATGACCCTATTCAAATAGAGTATGGGGTTATTCCACCAATTATTAAGCACCTTAACCCACTAATCACACCTCATGTATTGAGAATCTATTGTAGCTGAAAACTTTCATGGTACATGAAATGAAAAAAAGTTCTCTATGTCTGACCATGAAGGTAGTGGATATGCATAAGGTCCCCTAACCAATCAACTAGAGGCATCATGGTCCTACCATAATTTCTTTATGATCCTTGTGATCTATTACAACATCAATGTATAGATCGTCACCTTAGAGTAATTGATGATCATTTTAATCATGATTTTATTATAGTATTACTGATGACATGAGAATTTTGGGAAATTATTTAATACATTTTCATCTCCCACTCAAAAGAATATTGGAGTAAACTTGACCCTGGGTATCCTAATTGGGATATTTTGTAACATTCACCTCACACCATGTCTATATGCATCATGACCTTAAACTACATGGGCTTCGGTAAAATCTTTACAAACATAATGTTTTTTCATCAACAATCAAATTTGAAAGACATTAATATATTGAAAAAGACAAAAAACATGTTAGGATGAAAACCAAAAAAGGGGGGTTTGATAAAAATTAAATTCAATACTCCCTAAACAATTAAACAAGAGAGTTGAGGAAAATGTTAGAATGTAACAAAGAAAGTAAGAAAGATCATTGGGATTATCTTTTGGACTTTGTAAAAGTTGAAAAATGCTACAAATACCCCCAAGTACAGAAAAAAGTTTGAGGGGTAATTTAGCACACCTCATTACCATCATAATGTGTTCACTTGGTGGAAATTTTTTTTGGTTCTCAAACCATTCTTGAATATTAATTTTTCTATAAACCACCTTCATGTATTTGAAGTAAGAGATCATAAATCTAATTCCATGAGTTTATATTCTTCACTTGGAACCCCATGGACCTTGGCCTCCATTTATCTTGGTTATTACGTATAAAAAACTAGTAATATGGATTGGATAATCCAAAAGGACCCTGATATGATTCACTGTTGAATTTCAACAATACCAAAGATCATGTTCTTAGACGATATTTGGACACTTAGAAGAAGTCCCCATTAAAAACATGAGTTATTTCCCTAATAGCAAGGAAGTTGGTCATTCACCGTTATTAATGGTTTGCTGATACCCACTGGTTTCCACATATTGTAAACTCATATATTCATAGATCATGATTTACAATCCTTATAGAGAGTCTATTCAAGATGAATAAACATCCTTGATGTTACTTCATAGTGTATTTTACCCTTTCAAAATTAATAATGTGATATTACATTACTTAAAATTTTTGATGGACCACACCATGTAACTCAAAACCACATGGTGTAGGGAGAAGACTTATCTATTAGTATCTAAACTACCCTAGGTTTCCAAAAACCTTCTTGGACAACTCTTTTATACATTCCCCACTTCATCATTCAAAAATTTAAATCTGAAAAATTCTTTCATGGCACATAGAAGAGAGTGAGGATACCCATTGATTGAAAATGCCTGTAATATATATGGTATCATGCATAAGGGCCTTTGACCTATACATTAGTGGCATCTCCACATTGTATGAAATTTCCTCCAATCCCCATGAGAACCTATAAAACTACAGTGAAATTCATCACCTTAGAGAGTTTTTTGATCATCATCGGCATGTATTCACCATTCTATATTCATCAATTCAAAATTTTGGTTTATAAATTACACAATTAATATTCCTACTATCCAAGGGGACTCGACATCCATAATATTTTACCATTTATAAAATGGAATCTTAGTGAGGATAATGGGTGTCACAACCCATCATGGATATTCATCCACCATATTCTTTGTAAGAATTCAGTGTTCCAAAAGACTTGTCGATGATCCATTATTCACAATATCAATCAAGAATGATAGGTATGATTAACCTTAATGGACCCTCAATATTCATAATCCACGAATGATCTAGGCTTCTTGAACCCATTATGAATACATGTCCTTCACTAATAACAATAAATGATATATGATAGAAGACCCAAAACGACATCAATATAAGGTATGAGTTAAACGACCTTGAAATACATCCATAAATGGTCCATGATAAAAGACCCTAAACTAGAAAAATATACAGTTTGATTAAGAAAACCTTAAACTACAAAACTAAATAGTTCTAACTAGAAGACCGTAAACTACCATAATAAATGGTACAAGCTAGAATATTTTAAAATACAAAAATATTTTTACCAAGATATGTTACCTTAAACTAAAACAATAGATTGTTCAAGCTAAGGGACACTAAATTACATCAATATATGATTATATCTAGAAGAATAGAACTAATAAAGTAGATGTTCTGAGCTGGAAGACCCTACTATATTGCACAAAAAATGTTCTTTTATGAAAAACCTTATGTAAAAAATTAAAATAGATGTCATTCTTACCAGGTTGAAAACTCAAAAATAGAATCCTAGGAAAAAGTTGAGCCTCTGGTCCCTAGACATGCACTTTATGTGATCATGGTAATATTGAGAACTGATAAAATGGAAAAGGAACAAATCTTGTCAGGTCAAAACAATAAAATGGTTTCCTAAGACAAATCCAAGTCCTCACCCACTAAGAATTTCCCAAATAAAACATAGGAAAACGTTAGGGAAATGTAAAACATAAAATATAGAAAATTTATAAGGATAATTATTTTTATAAATACGAAATTAATCTATTCTTGATAATTCCATTATCCTTAGAAAAAAACAGAGCACCTTCATCCCAATATATATTTACCCAAGTTATCTTTTTAAACCACATTATCCCAAGAAAAATGAATCATATACATCAATAATGAATCTTATATCGGCAATCATTCATGATAAATAATCAAGAGAAATTAGTTATGATTCAAGTGTTCAAATATATGAATTTGGGTTTACTTGGTATTATACAAAGAACTAGTGTAACAAACCAGAGTTTATAAGTTGATTTTTTCTTTAAATGAATGTATATTATATTATATAATACAATATTTACACAAAATAATATACACAAACCAAAAAAACATTATTTTATTAATGAAAATCCTTACATTAGTTAATGAATAAACCCACTAATATTCTAATTATTACAAGGGTCAAATAATAGAAAAAAATAAAAAACTCTAATATGAAAATATGGATCACCCAAATCTTCTCGAATCGTACCTCCCATGAACAATACCATTCAAAAGAATAAAAGTATTATTAAAACAATCAACATTATAGAAAAAAAATTGAACATTTAAAGGAATTGAGTCAAATATTGAGTGAAATAATTATGCATTATTTATTAGAGTTATGGTGACTATTGGAATAGTAATTTGACTGGTGGAATAATAATTTGACTCTTTATAAATGTAATCTTACCATTAAGAAAAGTAACCAATTAGTGGGAATATTTATTTAATCTAGAAATAATTTTTTTGATATAAATAATATTTATCCTGAATAATTTGAGGAAATATAAATATTATAACGACAAAAATAAATATCATGATGAAAAAATAAAAAATATATAACCACATTTGTAAAAAAACTATATTTTAATATATTTCATAGGAATCATATTTTTATATTAAAAAATAGAATTAAATACTTTTTAAAATATCTTTTGAAAAATAAATATAATTTTTAAAATCATAATTTTTAATTTTACAAAGGGCTATTTTTTGGTAATTTTTTTAAATACTTAATTTTTAAGGTGAATAGAAAATATATAGTTTATCCTGTAACTAGTGTATCTTAAATTACAAACTTATTGATGCAATTATAACCAAACAATTTCAATAAAATGATACTCATAAATAAAATATTTAATTTCATAAATTATTCTTTAAAATAAAATAAACATAAATTTCAAGCCAATAAACCATTCTCGAAAACCTAATGTCAAAAATGATCCCTTAAAATAACAATTTTTCTTTTTTCCTAACATTTTTTGTTAATAAACTAATGTATTTAAATTATTAGCATAATTAATGTCTGAAACCCCATTATATTTGTATATGATTCATATTCTAAAAAATTAAATATTAAAGTATAACCCATGATATATTATTTTGTTTAATATTTTATTTCTAAAATTACCCCTCTTTTTAATATATAAATAACCCCTCTCCACCCCCATGGAAAGCCACCCCCTCACATTAAAACGACAAATTTATATCCAAAATATCACTTTGAATCCATTTAGAATAAGTAGGTACATTTTCTAGTAAATTTACTCAAATCATTGAGGTATTTTTAGTGACTCACAATAGAAGCTACACCTAGGATTAATATGTTTCGATAAACTCTTCCCTTTTTCTAATATTTTTTTTCCACATATTTAAAAACAAAAACATTTAAGTTTAATGGAGATGTAATTTAAAGTAAGATAATTATGGTAACCTTATATAATAATTATATTTATGATATATATAAATTTCATAATTCTCTTTCCTGCTCTCCCAACAATGTCCTATCAAGGGTTCGCTAAACACCTACAAAGACATTTCCATTTAAATAGTTATACTCATAATCATGTATCGATATTAATAATAATATAAAATATATAAACCTAAAATTAAATGTATTATAATATTATGGAATTAATTCTACTCTTGTATAAAGAATTTTATCCAAATTATCAAAATCGAATGGAAAAGGGAAAATTTAAGGGTAAATTGATATCAAAATAATTCATCTGTATAAAATATTATTATGAAAAAAAACCAATAATTGTAATGGATTCATAGTGGAAAAATTGAAAAAACCCACACACACACATATATATATATAGAATAATTTTTTGTTTATTATTCGTAAGCCAGAAAAGGGGCGAAATAAAGAGAGAATTAAGGTATGTGGATTCCTAAATCCCACTACATTTCTATGAGTTATCACTCATTCATGAAATATTTAATATTTATATTCCTAAAATATTCAATAAATACCGATTAAATATTATTTTATTTTATTTTTGGGGACATAAAATTTTACACCTTGATTTTGAATCCAAATACAACGATTTTCCAAAAAGACTTTTCTTTCCCAAAGACATATTTTACTCCTCCTAGGTTATTTATTATACACTCTAGAATGATTATGTTTATAGAAAATATGATTTATATTTTTATTTTTAGAACCCCATGTTTATTCACGATGTCATGATTTATGAAATATTTTATGATACACATTCCTTTCGATGGATTATTTCATGATTACGATTGTCATATGTTCAATATAGCATGAATGATTTTGTAAATACTATTATTTGATATGTGATCCCAGAATTTTATATTCCTCCAATGCATTGGGTAATGTGATTCATCTCATGAGATAATTTATATTATTCATGAACATTGTTTTATATTGGTTCACAATGATGATGTTAGGATTATGCATAAATGTTAAGTGTGAACATGATGCCACATTTGTTTACAACTATGTGTGGTATTTGAACACAATTACCCGATATTTCATTTTTATAAATGTACACATACCATGACATTATCAAATTTTTTCATCATGATTATGATGATGATATTATTACAATGATGTGATGATTATGAGTATGCTCACCCATGTTATATTTATTCTTGTACTTTATTCTTCCTCTTCCTAGGGTTTTAGATCACCAATTTCATTGATTTATTTCCTTAGGTGACTACATGTAATATAGAGAACATGAAACATTTCATGTGGATGAGGAATAATTATTTTAGTAATGATTATTTTTTATTATCTATAAGGGATTTACAGTTTTAATTTTCACAATATAATAAACCATTAAATCCTTGATTGTAGAACTATTAGGTTGATTATAATTAAAAAATATGTAATAATAATATAAGAAATAATAGTGATTAAATAATAATTATCATTTGTATAGTTTATTTAATTTAGGAATTAGGATTCCTAAAAATTAGTGAAATATATAATAATAAATTTATATTTATGCAAGCATCTAAATTTTTTTTTAGAAAAAGGATAAACATAAGGATACTATAATATTTACTTTAGAGTTAATTGAAAAAAAATAAATTATTTAGTCATGATTTTTTGAATTATGATTTGTTCAATAATTTTATATTTTATAAAATGTTGTAAACTTGGAGAAACTCATAAAACACCTGATTTGACGTATAACATAACAGTTTTTCAAATGACATCCCTTATTTCATGGGAGGTGGAGTTAAAAACACCATGTTAATATATACAAAGTTGTCTAAGACTATGAATAATAACCTGAACCAAGTCTAATGTCCTCCTAAGCATAAGAAGAAACTAGATATAAAAAACGTTATAAGGAAATGAGAAACAATATTTAGTGGATCATATGATCTAGTTGTCATATAATAGTGGGTTAACTCAATATATAAGGTTGTTTAAGTGGTATACTATTCTAAGAAGGATATGTTTGCCCTAATAGTTTATCAACTAGATGGAAAGGCCGATCAATGGTGGGAATTAATAACCAATACTGATAAACCAGATAAAATAGATGAAATGGAGTGGTATTACGATAATAAATTATTTTTTAACTTGTATTTACCTTGAAATATTCATTAAAATGTGGAGAGAGTGTTCCTAGAGGTTAATAAAAAGGATAGTGAATCCATCCCTATTAATGTGGCATTTTTTACCAGGATTAAAAGCTACTCATTTATATTTTTTATCAATAATGATAGATAAATGAATAGATACTTTAGCTATTTAAAAACACAACATCGAAAGGATATAGCTATAAAAATACTTTGGGTGTTATGAAGATGATTTTTAACTTTCTCTCAAAGGATTGAGGTATTTTGGTTAATGGTCTCATGTTAATGGGGGTAATAAGAGAAGAATGGATTTTCAAGCTCATGGGTCAAATGAAAAAGGAGGAATGACGATCCAATCATGAAAATGTTAAAAATTTGGGAATAATCATCATGGGAAATTCCTCAATGGGATGGGGAAATTATTTATGTGTGGAAGATATGAACACCAGGATCACAAATGTAGAAGATACATGAATAATCTAATCAACGTGATAGAGTAAAATAAGGAACATCATAATTTCGGTCCCCTAGTTCAGTTCAAAAACTTTAAGAAGAAAGGGAACAATGCAAGAAAATGAAATAAGCCACGTGTCCTTGATGGTTATAAAAATTAGAAACCACAAACGACAAGGGAGAAACGAAAAGCATATTAATCACTATTGCAGAACTGGATAATAAAAAATAATTCTTATAAGATACACTTCTTATTAACTCTTGAATGGAAAAAAATTTATTTTATTTTGTTTCTAAAAATTGAATTGAATAAAAAAATTTATTGAACTATTGAATCAATGCCCTGATTCCGTGAAGTATTGTAGTCAATAAAAATACCTTGTGGTTCGATCTTTACAAATAAACTATTGTAATCTTCTACTATTAAAATTTTTGGGAAGATTATTGTAGTGAATCTCATAATCTTACCCTTATTGAAATTTGATCCTATACTGGGCATGGATTGGATCGCGTTAAATAGATCACAGATCAACTGTGAAGAAAAGAAAATCACTTTACATATTCTATACCATACCATTATCCTCTAAAAATAAAATTAAGATCATAAATATTATTAGTAAACTCCCACAACGGTGTTGGTGTTGATATAATTTAAAGAAGTATACCTTCCCAAAATGGTTGGGTCAATGGAAAGTATCAACCTATAGGACATTATCATTATTGGGGAAAACCCTGATATATTTACTGAAGAGTAATAGAGTCTTCCCCTAGATCATTTGGTAACATTCTCAAGAAAAAATATACCTTGAGCCACTCTTATGTCTAAATTTCCCTACAAGATGGCCCTGATCAAATAGGATGAGTAAAAAACATATAAAATATTAGTTGGATAATGGATTTATATGTCATAGTGCATCACCTTATGGATTTCCATCAGTATTTATAATAATAAATGATGTATTAATATGAATTTAATCAATTACTAAGATATCAAAAATAACAATAGGAAAAAAAATATAATTTCCCAAGGATTTATGTCTTTTTTGATCACCTAAAATGTTCTTAGTAATTCTAAAAGGTAAATTGTCATTATGGATGTCATTACCTAATGGTTATGTTGGAATATATTCAGAACACTTATTTTTTTGTAAAAGGTTTAGACACTATGAATTCCTTGTTATTCTATTTAGACTTACTAATGCATTTGAAATATTATGGGATTCGATAAATAAGGTTTTCAGAGACTGCCTCAAAAAAATTGGTATTTTTTATCAGTGATATACTTATTAACTCAAAGGGAAAAGAAGAATATTAATATTTTCTAAGGATGGTTCTAGTAATATTAAGGAAGGAGAAATTGTACGATAAGTTCAAAAAGTAATAATTTTGGATGTAGAGAGTCACATTCTTGGGGAATGTTAATAGAAGTGTGGTAGCTTCTATAAATCCTTCATTGAAAAATGCAATTGAGGAATGGCCCATAAACACTAGTGCCATAGAAATTCATAGTTATCATGGATTAGTTGGAATGTAATGATGTTTTCTGATACATTTTCCATGATTTTCTTGAAAAATAACAAAGTTAACATAGAGAGGGGGTTATGTATTTCAGGATGGAAGAATGTGAGGAAATATTCAAGGAGATCAATAAGATGATTATCACTAAACATATTCTAGTAATATGAATAAGTGGATAAGTTTTTTTATATACAATGATTGTTGATATAATGTATTGGGTTTTGTACCCATTTATGATGATAATGTGATAGCATATGCCTCACAATAGCAGAATTTCTCTGAGAAGAACAATCCAACATGTGATCAATAGTGAGAAGATTTGATTTTCTATAACAATTTTGAGGCTCTATCTCAAAAGTGAGACGTTTGATATATATAATGATCATAAGAGTCTAAAGTATATATTTACATCGAAGGGTCTAAACATTTTTCAAATAAGGTTGTTAGATCTGATCAACGACTATGCTTTCTCTATTCACTATCATTTAATAACGGTGAACATGTTAGTTGATTCTAATAGTATAAAATAACCAAATACATTATCGATGATAATTATTGAGAAAAATCTTATGTTCACAGATATGTAAAAAATGGATAAAGAAATCCTAATTGAAAGTATTACATACTACCATTAGAAAATTATTTCCAAATAATCTATCAAAAAGAAGATAATCAAGGCATTAATGGATGACCTAGAGCTACAAAAAATGTGAAATAAATGTGGTATGTGATGATACATGAGATACACATAGATAATGATGGTGTGATTTGGTTTTTAACAATAATTTTTGTTCCTTCGTTACCTGAGATGAAGACGAATATACTAGATAATTTACATAAATCACCTTTACATAACCATTCTAGAAGTAATAAAATGTACCCTGATCTTTGGGTGTTCTTATTATACTGACCCTATCCTTTTACACATATCATCACATGATTTTATGCATAATTTTACATCAAAATAAAAGTCATGGATCGTGAAGTCTAGTGTCTTTGAGTACTAGCTGCATAAAATTGGAAACATAAAACATTTTGTTATTTAATATTTATATCTAGCTCCTGACTTCCATTATGATCATAAATCAGTAATGGATAACTTGAGGATAACATGAACAAACAGGTGGGATAAACATCCTAGTATGTTAATAAGAATAAGAATAGATTTTAGCACACGGGTTATGTAACACCCCGAGATTTTATGAAAAATATTCTTTTTAATTTCAAAAATTTCTTGTGTTGTACGCTACACCAAAAGGATCTTGCACAACACACACCCCTGACTTGGCTTGCATTACACGGAATCACGACCTTCAACGATAACGTCTGTTGTACACAATACCAAGTTTTGCTAAACAACGATATGTTATATAAACTACCCGTTATGAATAGTAGTACCCACTTTTTGAAATTTTATAAATTTTATCTTTCGAAATGGACTTCATTTTTTGATTCGGAATATCGAAATTAGCCTAGGGTGAAGTTTTGGTATTTTTCTGAAAACATTCAATTTTTGATGAATAGTGAAAACACTGGGTTACTATTCAGAAACCGAATTTTTATTTAAATAATTATTTAATTTATTTATATTTATTTTAGGTGAAAATTGATACATAATACCTAAATAAGTTCAAATTAATTCATTGGAGTCGTTTAGTAATAATTTTAGATATATAAAAATTTTATTGAACTTTTCACCGTCTTTTACCCACCTCATAGGAGAATTTGAAATTCACATAAAACATAATTTTACCGCTTCTATGAGTGGAATTTCGAAAATTCGAGAGACACGGTTAATATCAAGGACTAAAATGTGGTTCAATGAGATGAAAATAATTTTTTGTTGAATAGTAACTGTTACTTTTATTTACGACGATTATAAGTAAATAGGGTAATTAAGGGTAAAAATGATATTATTATTACCCTAACACATGACCTAATTCTATTGGATAAGTGTAATTCTACCATAAACAACCTTAATAATAAAATATGACCATTTAGGTCTAGTTGGATTAGATTAAGAAATTTATTATTAATTTATTTAAAGAAGGGTAAAAATAGTTAAAATCAAAGTTTAATAACTAAATCATTTTTAATATAGGGTTATACATAAGATAAATTAGAATATAAATATTCATTATAATGATAAATATATTTCCTACATAATGGTGTTTTATTTATAATTTTTAGACATTAAATATTTTAATTTATTTTTGACACAATGATGATGCAGTAATTATCTTATTAATGAAATATTAACATAATTGATGTTATAAATACCCAAATAAATGGAATTTAGACTTTTTATGAATTAAAATAATTTTCTAGGTTAATATTACATGTTATTATTGATTTAACTAACTTTTTTTGAACTAATCATGCTGTTATGATTTCCACAAAAATCAATTACCAGTTAGTGTCTAAATTGACATAAAATAGTTTTTAAAACAAATATTATATTATTAATTGTTATTATGTTCCTAAAAATATAAGGTTCGGCCAAGATACTTATATCATGATAGGTGTATAATTAATGGACCACTTTAGGGTCTCTTGTATGTATATGGTATGTTTATTAACTATATAATATAAAAATACAAAGTGACATGGTAAATATCAATCTAATTAACTAAGAGTTAAAACTAAAAGATAAGGTCAACATAATGAAACAAACCTGTCTAAAATCTATTGGTTGAGAGGATTTTGACCATCCCCACCTTAGCTTCGAAATAAATCAATTTGGAGCTATTAAAAACTGAATATGACTTTATTATAAAATAATATTTTAATCTTTTCCAAAGGTGCCCCTCTCCTCCCTTATAAAAAGGGAACCCCTTCCCTCTTCTCTTAACAACCTTTTGAGCCTTGAAGCTCGGCCAACCCCTGCCCATTTCTCTTCTCCACTTCCCTAGAAACATTCTAAAGGTTCTGGTCTTCTCAAAAGACCAACTCTACTTCCTTATGAGGATGTTTAAAGGAGGTGCGTCGAAGAAGAGGAGGTTCGGATACGTACGAAGCATATCAGACCAAAGGTATGGGATATCTATTCCAATATCGCTCTTATCCTAGATTGTTTATTCGTAAGTATTTATTTGGGTTATATTTATCATCCATGTCCCTATTTTCTAAAAATTATTTCATGTATGTTTAACGTCTTTTTTACCCATTTTACTACATGGTATTTAAGGAATATTTCTTTTACGAGGTACTTTTTGACTTTTCTAGCAAAAGTACGAGGATAATTTTTTTTACTTATATGGCATGAAGGGATTTTTTAGGTTTTATAAAGCCTTATTTTCATGAATCATCCTCCAAAATATTTCATGACTATTTTCAACAAAATACATTTCTTTTAAACTTTCATGACATTTTGTGAAAAGAAAATGATTTTGAAGAAGAAAGGATATTTTCATCAAGAATTTATTTCAAGTGTTTTATCAGAACCATTTTCCATCTAAGATGACATTATTTCATATGTGTATGATTCAAGTATAATGTATCTATGATTTACATGGTTTAACTTTTCTTATTATGAAATGATATCCATTTCTTTTATATGGATTATGTGATGATGGGATGATGTTTATGAAACCCATTTTATTCGTTGGGTTATTATGAATGATGTATGTTTATTTTGCAGCACAAGTAATAATGTTTATTTTAAGGAGTGTGTAGTGGATTTTATTGATGCAGGTGATCAATTTATCATGTCGAAAGTAACGAAAGGGGGGGACTTCTTTGTTGTCTCGTTTGTGTATGGGAGCTGTAACCTCCAGGAACCGAAACGCCTTTGGCAAGGACTCGGGGCCTTTAACCCAATGGACATTCCATGGCTTGTCGCGGGGGATTTCAACTCTGTACTGGACACCGAGGATAAAAAGGGTAGAGGAGTGTTCCCCAGAAAGGCAAGCCTGGACTTTGCTTAGTTCCTGGCAGATAACGGCCTCCTTGACCTGTGGTTTTCGGGAGATAGTTTCACCTGTTGTAATAATCAATCCGGCAGGAGGAGATGCTGGAGCAGGATTGATCGCTGCTTGGCTGACAACAACATGATGTGCAAGTTCCCGGAGGCAAGGGTCAAACACTTGGTACGTGGGCTCTCTGATCATTCTCCAATTCTAGTTTCTTTGGTTCCCATGCAGGATCGTCAAGAAGCGTTCCGTTTTAATCAACGGTGGGCCCAAATGGATAGCTTCCATCGTCTCGTAAAGATCTCATGGAACGAGCCTGTGCAGGGGCACTCGTGGGTTAAAATTCATAATAAACTGAGGCGTTTGAAACTCAATCTGATGTCCTGGGCAAGGGAGCTTCCTCCATTTGATCATAATCTGGAGAACCTGAAGCAGAGTATCGAAGGCCTGGAGGCTAACTTGGAGGAGGAGTGGGATGGCTTGGTTTTTGATAACCTCATGAGTATTAAGGAGTGTTGGGCCGAGGAGCTTCTTAAACATGAAAGGTTGGCTCGAGATCGCTCCCGGGTGAGATGGCTTCAAGAGGGGGACTGTAATTTGGCTTTTTTCCATGCTTGCATCAGAGAGAGAAAACGCCTATCCACACCTAACCTCCTGTTAGAAGACGTCTCTTATTCGAATGATAGGGACACAGTGGGGGGTTTAGCAGTTTCCTTCTTTAAAGATCTCCTTGCTGGACCTAATACGGGGATGGCTACGGGATATCCTAGTGGTCAGAGCGAGCTGTGGGAGGCGATTCCCAAGAGGGTGACTCGGACGGATAATGAGGTCCTTGAGGCCATTCCTAGTGAGGAGGAAATTCAAGCAGCCATGCAACACCTTAATCCAGATAGTGCCCCTGGGCCTGACGGCTTCCTAGGATCGTTTTACAGAGGGGTTTGGGAGAGGGTTAATAAGGATATTATTGAGGCGGTCCAAGACTATTTCCGGGGTGGGAGCATTCCAAGGGTGGCTAGTGCAACAACTATGGTGCTCATACCAAAAATTAACAACCCTTCTTCTCTGTCTCACTATAGGCCAGTGAGCTTATGAAACTTCCCCTATAAAATCTTGGCGACAGTCATTAACCAGAGATTGACCATGTTTCTTCCGACCTGGATTTGTTTGGAACAACATGGGTTTGTGAAAGGGTGATCCATTCAAGGTGCGATAGCGACGGCTCAGGAGATGCTAAGGGATATTAATATCAAGACCCACGACTCGAACTTGGCAATCAAAGTGGATATGAACAAGGCTTTTGACAGAATTAAATGGAGCTTCATTAACAGAGTTCTCTCAAGCATTGGCCTTTCAGATAAGGTGGTGGATCTCTTATTCTGAAGTTTCAGTTCCCCATGGATGGCAGTGGCTCTTATGGGCAAGGTGCATGGCTTCTTCAAGGCTACTAGAGGCCTTAGGCAAGGAGATCCCATATCTCCCAGCATCTTCATCCTGGCTCAAGACTCTCTAAGCAGGATCATTCAAAGAGGTCTAAATCAAGGGATTCTAAATCCTTTTAAGAGGAGGATGAATGTACCCTCGGTTTCTCATCTGATGTTCGCGGATGATACTATCATATTCATCAACGGTGGAAAGAAGTCGGTTCGAGGTATTATGCACATCCTTCAAACTTATTGCCACTGGAGTGGCCAGATCATCTGCTCCACCGAGAGCAGTTTCTTTCTTCCAAAACAGAGCACTGCTAGTCGGGTGGCCTCATTGTGTAGACGGCTGAACATGTAGCATGGGGATCTGCCTCTGGAGTACTCGGGCACACCAATTTCCTCGGGGAGACTCTGGGTACGTGACTTTGATCCAATTGTGTGTAAGATAACTAACCGAGTGCTGAACTGGAAAAACAAATTCTTGTCATTTGGAGGCCGTATTACTTTAGTTAATAGCGTTCTATCTTCCATCCCCATGCACGCGGTGGCTTCTTCCAATGTGCCTCAAGGTGTGATCAAAACGATTGACAAGATCCTATGTAACTTCGTTTGGGATGCAAAAGCCGAAGGCAAGAGGCACTGGGTCTCTTGGGATAAAATGGCAAGGCCGGTGTTAGAAGGGGGAGTTGGTGTCAGGAGCCTTCGCAGGTCGATTAACTGTATGCATGCAAAGCTTGCCTGGGAAGTTCTGGAGGAATGAACACTTTAGGGAAGAACCATGTCACGATTGGTGGGGTTCAGAAAGATGAAAGGCATGGATACAGATCTCCTCTATGGGGGAAGGTTTTCCCCCTGATTCAGTTTCTGCTCCCGCATGCCAGATGGATTGTTGGTTCAGGGGACCTTTATTTTTGGCACAAGAACTGGGCTGGTAACTCTCTTGTTTTCCCGGGGTGTCCTGCTCCTTTGATTACAATAAAAGAGGCGATGCTGTTTCCCAAGTTTACAAAGGCTGTGCTGAACACTGATCAGCAAGACCTTCTAGCGTCCATCGAGTTAAACACAAGTCTGGATATCTGTGTTTTCTCTCCGTTGACTTCTGGATTCTTTTCCAACAGAGAGTATCGAAGGTTGGTTTCCGAGCAGAACCACCAGGAAGAATGGAATGGCGTGCTGTGGTGCAATCTCATCCCGACTAAATTCAACTGTATTCTTTGGTGTATTAGAAGGAAAGCAGTGGCCACGGATGATCGTGTTAAAAACTTGGGCACGAACCTAGCATCTGCATGCCACTGTTGCAGGAATTAGAAGGTGGAGAGAGTGATTCATCTGTTTTTTGAAGGGGACTGGGCAGCAGAGTTGTGGAAATGTTTCGGTGGTTCTTGTTTTTCTTACCCTCGACAATGGGATGTCTGCTCGTTCCTGGAGGGCTTGTTTCAAGGGTCTCTCGGGATGGAGAAGGAGCGTACGGCTCGGACAGTGATTCTGAGTGCATGGTGCTGGTCTTTATGGCAGTCCAGAAACCAGGCCCGCTTCGAAGGTGAGGTCTCTTCGACTCGATCCATTTTAGCAAGGATGAGATTCTTGCTACTGGACTGGTCTTCTCTTCACAAGGAGTGGCCGGATGCTCCTTCGTTTGGCAGGCTGCAGATTAATATCCCCCATCCTATCACTGCTTCAGAAGAGGTGCGGGGAAGGTGGGTTTCCTGGAAGCCACCTAGTTCTGGTCTCAAACTCAATACTGACGGGTCATGTGTGGCTGGTAGAATGAGTGGAGGGGGTGTGGTTAGGGACACCCAAGGTGATTTTGTTCTAGCTTTTTCCTCTTGTTTTGGCAAGGGTAACCCTCTCATGGCGGAGACCAAGGCTTTGCTCACGGGCCTACTGCTCTGCTTCCATAAAGGTGTGGTGATAACTCAGGTCGAGACCGACTCTCTCATTCTTCATGATGCTCTGAGGGGAAAGGGAGGCTCCCATTGGTCCATTTCATATCAAGTTAGGAAATTCAGATCACTGATTCGGGACTCCATTCATGTTTCCCATACAAGGCGGGAGGGCAACAAAGTAGCTGATCATCTGGCCTCCTTGGCTGAGCAGACTACCGGCTACACTTGCCTCATTCCTATTTGCAACCTGAAACCTGAGGTGGTGAACTTAATTAGAGGGGATGCCCTCAGCTTACATTATTTCAGACCTCCTTAGCATGGGGATGCCCTTGATCTGGTGTGTTTCCTTTTTTTTTGAATAAAAAAATTATCTTGGATGGATGGATGATCTATGCCTTATTTACTGCCATGTTTTATGTCATTGCCCAAGATTTTGATGATTAAACATTATGTTCATGTTTTTAAGTTCAAATGTATATGATTGTTTTATTTTATCCATGCTTACCCTTACTGAGCATTTGAGCTCACCCTTTATATGTTTTCTTTTCCCCACGATTTAAACTAAGGTTTTAGGTAAGAAAACCAAAATGGGATGATTTTATGGGAGATGTTGAAGATCTTTCACCATGATTAGAAGATTACGTTCCGAGATTCCAAATACACTAAACTATTACGGTCCTTGTGTGTCTGTTTTTGTTATGTATTAAGTTTTCCGAAAAAGTAATGTAATTTCCATGTATGTCAAGCTTTGGGTCTCTACAGTTGATATCAGAGAGAGTTTTAGTCATCCTTTGGAAACTAGGATTCGAAAAATTTAGTGAAATCTCTAGAGATATTTCTAAGGTATGTCTTGGGATGTACCTAAGGTTAAGTATAAGTATAGGTTATAGTCCTAGAATTACGGTAACGATCATAGAATTAAACCTAAGATGTTAGATATTAAAGGAACTCCCCCTTTATTATGCTGTTTTCATGGCACGATTTTTTCCACTCGCACTATTATTTTTGGGTTTTAGAAAATGGCTGGAAATAGGAAGATTCACGATAATGGAGGATATGATGGAAAATGGAATGATTTTCTTCATGACCTACCAAATGAAATGGATTTTGGAAGGAAAAACATCGTTATTATTCCAAATCAGCAATATAATAATATGATCAATAATCTCAACATTTGTAATATTCTCAACTCAGCTAATAAGAGAAATATGGAGTTTCATGATGATCATAGAGGAAAGAAAGTTCAATTTCCATCATGTAAGTCATGTGGGAAGAGGCATCTAGGGGAATGATTCAAAAGAAACTAGAAGATACTTTGGTTGTGTAAAAGAAGGACACAAATCTAGTAATGGTAAAGGAAAAGGATAAGTTAACACCATGGACAAGGATAATGGTATTTCTAAGACATCAAAAATGGTTAAATGTTTTAAATGTGGAATGTACGGGAATTATGCAAACCAATTCCCTAAGGGAAAGTCTCATGAAGAGAATCAGCATGAATGTATGGGTAGTATTTATGTTGATGATGATGAAGAGACTACAAATAATATGTGAGATGAAAGAATTGTTTAAGCTCGGTCAATGGTTTAAGAAGGCAGTGTAATGATTTATATTTATCAAGAGTTATTTTGTATAGGTAATGGTACTATGGAATAAAGACACATCTAAGGATTGTTACACTATTGTTTTTCCTAAATTATTTAAAAGTATATGTTGAATGGTACTGGTAACCATGAAAGGTTATTCAAATATTTTTGGAAAGTAGATGATATGAGCATAATGAAGGGATAATGAGAAAATTAAATGTTTGATAGTATTCATGATCTCATGACTGATATAATGACAAGGTTATATCATGGTTTGGGTATATAGAATTTTTTTATTTTGGTATGTGGAAAGATTTAGCTTTTGACAACATTCATTTTTTCACTAAGGTTCAATGGGTATTCATTTTTTAAGAGAATACACGATTAAGGTATTCACATGATTGGAATGTGACCAACAAGATATATAGCGGATAAATGATGGTATTCACATTCTTAGTTGATGACATTTTAGGTAATTTTTTTCTTTATACTATGAGATTGGACATATGTATTTTGGATAATCCTAAATATTGGAATGAATTATGTTGGACATCAGATATAATTGTTTAAGGCTAGAAATTTTTCGATATTATTTATGAAATTTTATAATAATGTAGTTTTAGAAAAGGGACAACTTGTAGGACAGGCGAAAACTCGTCGCGTCGGACAAGGTTGCGGGAATCAAAACCTCAACCGAAGTGCGATGGGCCTTTATCACATACCACATGCCTACATGAAGTCCCTGGTTAGTATAAACTAGTTTTATTTTATTAAGTGGCATGATAGATTAAGTATAAGTCCATTTTTGGAATCATATATGATTAATCTCACCATAGATTGAATTATGTATATAACTTTTCCTAACTTCTGTTTGAGACAGATGGAATGACCTATCATTCTATCGCATGATCTGCTAAAACTTCGCGAAAGACAAATGCAACTTCATTTCTTAAAGAGTTGAAGTGGAAATTATTCAAGGCACGAACAACGGTGAGATTATACCAAAATAAAGTAAGTATTTCTTCTGATTCAAATTCTTTAACATTAGGGAAATGATCCTGAAAACCAAAAATGTTGTCCTAGTGCCCTTATATCTGATGAATCAGATGGTACCTTAGAACATCACAATTTTATGGCTTTGTTACTATTGGATTTTTCATAGCCATGTTCTCTACCACTCTCCATCAGAACATGACGGTTAGATTTCTCTTCCATATCCATATTTTCACCTATGTTCACCTATGTGGAAACCCAGTGATTAGTTAATTTGGGTAACCGTTACGTTTCATACTTTATTTTTTAAAGTCATGTTTTAGTATTCCTTTTTATGATGTGGGTTTATATTAAAGAAACTTTCGAGTAGTAAACCATTTATAACCCCGATGAATTTAGAGGGAGAAATTCATTTTAAGGGGGGTAGAATGTAACACCCTGAGATTTTATGAAAAATATTTTTTTAAATTTCATTAATGTCTTCTGTTGTACGCTACACCAAAAGGAGCTTGCAAAACATGCATCCCTAACTTGGCTTGCATTAGACGCAATCGCGAACTTCTAGGATAGTGTGCATTGTACCGAATACCGAGTTTCTCTAAACAATGATATGTTATATAAACAAGCCATTATGAATAGTAATACCCACTTTTTGAAATTTTATAAATTTTATCTTTCTCAATGGACTTCATTTTCGGATTTAGAATATAAAAATTAGTTTAGGGTGAATTTTTGGTATTTTTCTGTAAACTTTCAGTTTTTGATGAATAGTGAAAACATTGGGTTACTATTCAAAAACCGACTGTTTATTTAAATAATTATTTATTATATTTAAATTTATTTTAGGTCAAAATTGATACATAATTCCTATATAAGTTAAAAGTAATTCATTGGAGTCATTTTATAATAATTTTAGATATATAAAAATTTTATTGAACTTTTCACCGTCTTTTACCCACCTCCTAGGAGCATTTGGAAATTTACACAAAACATAAATTTACCACTTCTATGAGTGGAATTTCAAAAATCCGAGAGACACGGTTAATATCAAGGACTGAAATGTGGTTCAATTAGATGAAAATAATTTTTGTTGAATAGTAACTTTTTACTTTTATTTACCACGGTTAAAAGGAAATAGGATAATTAAGGGTAAAATGACATTATTATTACCCTAACACATGTCCAAATTCTATTGGATAAGTTTAATTCGACCAAAAACAACCTTAGGAATAAAATATGACCATTTTGGTCCACTTGGATTATATTAAGAAATGTATTATTAATTTATTTAAGGAGGGGTAAAAATAGTTAAAATCAAAGTTTAATAACTAAATCATTATTAATATAGGGTTATACATAAGATAAATTAGACTATATTTATTCATTAGAAAGATAAAAATATTTCCTACATAATTGTATTTTGTTTATAATTTTTAGACATTAAATAATTTAATTTATTTATGACACAATGATGATGTAGTAATTATCTCACTAATGAAATATTTACATAATTGATGTTATAAATATCCAAATAAATGTAATTTCAAACTTTTTATGAATTCCACTAATTTTATAGGTGAATATGAAATGTTAGTATTGATTTAATTAACTTTGTTCGAACTAATCATGCTGTTATGATTTTCACAAAAATCCATTACCAAATAGTGTCTAAATTGACATAAAATAGTTTTTAAAACAAATATTATATTATTAATTATTATTATATTCCTAAAAATCTAAGGTTTGGCCAAGATACATATATCATGATATGTGTATTATTAATGGACCACTTGGGGGTATCTTTGATGTATATGGTAAGTTTATTAACTATATAATATAAAAATACAAAGTGACATGGTCAATGTAAATCAAATTAACTAAGAGTTAAAACAAAAAGATAAGGTTAATATAATGACCCAAACCTGTCTAAAATCTATTGGATGGGAGGATTTTGACCCATCCCCACCTTATATTTGAAATAAATCAATTTGTAGTTATTAAAAACCGAATATTACTTTATTATAAAATAATATTTTACGTTTTTTCAAAGGTGCCCCTCTCTTCCCTTATAAAAGGGAACACCTTCCCTCTTCTCTTCACACCCTTTCGAGCCTTGAGGCTCGGCCAGCCCTTTCCCATTTCTCTTATCAACTTTCCTAGAAACATTATGGCGGTTATGGGCTTCTCAAAAGACTAACTCTACTTCCTTAAGAGGAATTTTAAAGGAGGTCCGTCAAAGAAAAGGAGGTTCGGATACGTACATAGCATATCGGACCAAAGGTAAGGGATAACTATTCCAATCTCGCTCTTACCCGAGATTGATTATTCGTAAGTATTTACTAGGGTTATATTTACCATCCGTGTCCCTGTTTTCTAAAAATGACTTCATGTATGTTTAATGTCATTTTTACCCATTTTTTTACTTTTACTACATGGTATTTAAGGAATCTTTCTTTTACGAGGTAGTTTTGACTTTTCCGGAAAATGTACAAGGATAATTTTTTTTACTTATACGACATGAATAGATTTTTAGAATTTTATAAATCCTTATTTTCATGAAGCTTCCTCCAAAATATTTCATGACTATTTTCAACAAAATACTATTCTTTTAAAATTGCATGAAATTTTGTGAAAGGAAAATGATTTTGAAGAAGAAAGGATATTTTTATCATGAATTCATTTCAAATGTTTTATCCAAACCATTTTCCATATAAGATGACATTATTTCATATGTGTATGATTCAAGTATAATTTCTCAATGATTTTCATGGTTTTAATTTTATTATTATGAAATTATATCCATTTCTTTTATATGGATTATGTGATGATGGGATGATGTTTATGAAACCCATTTTATTCATTGGGTTATTATGAATGATGTATGTTTATATTTTGGCACAAGTAAGAATGATTTCATTATGAGATGGTTGGGACCTATATCTCCCTCCAATTCATTGGTTAAAGATTTATATCTCATGATATAGACATGGCTGGAACGACAAGTAAATCTAGTTCAGTAATACAGGGCTGGAACGGCAAGTAAACCCGGTTCAGTAAGGGACTTTGTCTACTAAGATGGTCTTGGCAGAAATGCCTTTGCTACTATGGAAATCATATCATGTGATTAATGTTTTTCCACAATTACATGTTTTATTCCCATGCAATTTTTTCATGATTAATTTTCTTTTATGATCTATTCCTTATGTACTTCCATGTTTTATGTCATTGACCAAGATGTTGATGTTTAAACATTATGTTCATGTATTTAAGTTCAAATGTATATGATTTGATTTATTTTATCCATGCTTACCCTTACTGAGAATTTGAGCTCACCCATTATATTTTTTCTTTTCCCTAGGATTTAAAGAAAGGTTTTAGGTAAGAAAACCAAAAGGGGAAGATCTTTATGGGATATGTTGAAGATCTTTCACCATGATTAGAAGATTACGTTCCGAGTTTCCAAATACACTAAACTATTACAGTCATTGTGTGTATGTTTTTCTTATGTATTAAGTATTCCTGAAAAGTAATGTAATTTCCATGTACGTCAAGCTTTGGGTCTCTATAGGTTATAAAGAATGACATAATGAAAATTAAATGCATGAATCATATGGAATCGTAACATATAAACACAAGATCATATAAAAAGTGATTCATTATAATGTGGAAGCGATAAAAAATATGACATTATCACGAGTTAAGGATCATTTCACATAGTGGATCACAACTCAAGGTTAACCACCATTATGATTTCACATGGTATCGGAAGTCAAGGCTAACCACCATGACCATTGCACACAACGTATCATGAGACTCTAATTTTCCCAATTCATTGGAGCGCTATTAGGGAGAACACATCAAAATGTGTTAATGAATATTCATGCCACATAATGAATCATCAAAATCAATCATACATATACATAAGGGTACCCATGAAATAAATGGGTATCATAGTCATGTCATAAAGCATAATGAATGGGAATATCATACAAGTGTCCATTTATGAAAGGAATTAAAACATACATGGACATTAATAAGGTTAAATAAGCACATATCTTGGTAAATTATTTGAAATATAATTGACAACATGTAAGAAAAGAATTTAAGAAATTTTAGCACTCAAACATTTTAGTGTGGTTTTATGGAAAATACTAAAGTGCATGTAAAATAGAAAAAGGAATAGTATTTTATATAAAAACAGAAGTGAACCAATCAAGCTTTCAGAAAAAAATAGCTTTATAAAAAAATATTTTGTCTTAAAAAAAGATTATAGAGTGCTCTTGAAATTGAGTAAGAATTTGGGAAGTTCCCTTATATCTAATTGCTTATTGGGAAGAATTTATGAGGGAATAATTTTAAAACAAGTATATCCCAAAAAAATAATGATGGATGGATCATGATACATATGTTTGGAGAATATAAACAGAATTCAGAAGATAAGGTTAAAATATAACTTCATTTGGGTAGAATAAAAGATAGAGAAACCCAAAATAATATTGGAGGTTTACGTAGAATCCCTTATCATAAGTGTGATGATATTTTACACTTGATATTAATGACCTGAATAATTAAAATAGGTTAATTAATTAATAATTTTAGAAACAATTTTACATGTAACTGATTTAGTATTACCTTTTTGAGTTCATTCATAACCATTTTGATTTGTTATGAGGTTCAGTTTCTATCACTCCATAACCTATTGAATTATTTTATTTTACTATTTCTTCGGCCTTATATAAGTTTAGTTGGGGTTCAGGTTGAGTCCCATATTAAAATTTAGAGTTTATTTCAAAAAGTGTGTGTTTGGGTTAGACGTTATTTGGTGCATGGGTAAAGCACATTTTGGAGACCTCGTGTGCCTTCGCTCTGGAATATGGGCAACCCATCTATCCTTAGGAAATTAAAATGAGTAAGCTTTGTAATTAAAATAAATGTTATTTACTGTGTTATTTAAAATAATTATTGATATTAATAATTTTATTATTATGAAAATAAAATGAATAAAATGAATAAAATGAATAATTTTATTATTTTTATTATTAATATTAATATTAATATTGTCATTAAGTTAATAATATTAGTATTCATCATTATTATTATTATTACATCAGGTTTTCCTTTCATTTTTTTCGCTATTTTCTAATGGTTCCCGTAGCACCTGCGTAGCCCACAGCTGCTCCTCTCTTATGCGTTGCAACCAGTGATTGCCCCTCCCTCCCCCCTCTCACAGGTGTGCTACCTTTGGTCGAACGCCCTCTCGTCGCCGCACTCCACAGACCCAACCTCCCCGACGGTCCCTCCCTTTATATTGCAAGCTGACCCATGACACCCCCGCTGCTACCGCTGTCCGACACACCACCTCGACCCGCAGCCTTCGGCAAGATGCACCTCGCAGGCGTAGCCACCTCACTGTCACTGCTCATTACCGACGTCCTCCTTCCAGCAACAACCCCTTCTTTATGGTAGTCTCCATTACTCATTTTGTAGGGATTTGTTTCACCTAGACCCTAGTTGCTAGGGTCTATTTTATTTTCAAGGTTGATCTTATAATTTTTTGTCCGAAATTATTGTTTTAGGTGCGATTTTATCTCTATTGGGTGCGATTGAGGTGAAAAAGGTTTTTTCCCCAACTTCAGAAATTTTATCACCAATTGAGGTAGTAACCCTTTACACGTATTCATTAAATTTATATTTTGTTGATTTCATGATGTTTTCATATTTCTTCATTGTTAATTAGAAACTTGATATTGTTATAATAATTTTATCTTATGTAATAAGGTTAGTATTGACACAAATAAATTATATACTATTTAATTATTTTATTAAATTGTGAAATTTTTGATTTTTAATTGTGAAAATGGTGTGTGTTCTTCCTTGATACGTTGCATGTGTAAGTTTGACCATAAAAGGGGGTTTTGAACGCGTTTTTTGTGTGTAATGTTGTGGGTTATTACTTACAATTGTTTTAATAAATTTTTAAGTGGTTTATTAAATAAAATTAATAATGTGAATCATTTTTTTGGAAATTATATTGAGGAGCACTTGATTTTAAAATTGGACCTTGATGTGTGTTGTATTTCACTATGTTGCACACACCGGGTTTTAATCAAATATGCCTAGTGGGCTTTCTAAAACGAATAGTGATTTATTATGACATGGTTTAGTTTTAACAAACAGGTTTGTGAAATTAATAGTTGTGATTAAAGTCTTTAAATGTGTTTTTCAAATTAGTTTCCTAATGGTATATGCCCCTTTGGCCTGTACAAGCGTGTTTCTAAATAATATTGTGTACGAGATTGATTAAATGGACTTTAAAATATATGTTTGGATGAGAAAGTGCGTGTTTTTATTTTACTTTTCAAAAGTCGTTTAATAAATTGTGTAAGTGTTGATACAAGTATTTAAAATGGGTTTTGGGTGTGTTAAAATTTTGGTTACTCTTTGTAGTTGTTTTATAAATTTTGAGGTTGTTCTTTTGCATTGTTTGTTTTATTGAATTATTTTAAGATAGTGTTGATATGTTTTTTAGTTATTTTAGCGATGATTAATGTTTTGAGTTGTTTTTGGTCAGTGTTTCTGTGTTTTATAATTTTTTTTACATTTGTTGTATCGCATTTTCATGGTAATTCTGAGATACTGTGGTCGTCAGCTTGCTTGGGCTTGTGCGCTCGCTCAAGGCATGTGACGTCATCGTGTTTGGACTGCGAGTCGAGGTAGGTCCCCCACTACACATGTCTTTGACTTTAGAATTTATTTATTTCTTGTCTTTTCATTGATTTTTGTTAAATGTGGAATAAAATTAAATTATTATTTTTAGGATAATGATTTGTTGGAAATGAAACTATAAATTCCATTTCATCGCACTAGAAATATTTTTTGGGATGAAATGTTTCCCAATGGTTTAAAATTCCCCTTTTTCCTTAGAACTGAATTCATGAATTTTCAAGTGTGGTTCTGGTTTAATGTGAAATATTTTCTTTTGATGAGTGAACAAATGTTTGATTTCCCTTGAAAAATAGTATTTCTTTCAAATTTTGTTTATCATCTATTTGGCACCTTAATGAAATAAATTCTTTTGGAAAACTTTCTTTGGGATGACTTTGGGGTGATCTTGTAGTGCACGATTTTTTTTTGGTTGTGGTGTGTGATGTATGTGCATTAGAATTTGTTTCTTTTTTGGAATTATTGACTAACCTTTTTTATTATATGTTTTGACATGGGAACCTGGCATATTAATTGATTTTTCTGAGAACAATTGCGACACTAGTTTAAAATATGCACTGACTATTGGCCCTTAGTATGGACTTTGCTCTACTAGGGGATTGGGCCCTTTCGTTAGGCCAGCTAAGGAACCACCTAGAGTTTGGGAATTAAGACTTCATCGATACTAGGCATGCCTTCAAGATGAGTAAAAATTATAGTACATTCTAGGTTGATCATGTTCTCCTTGGTTTGACCCATGTTTTCTTTAGTACTTATTTGGATGTGGTGGACAATTGAGAGACCTAGTTATATTTCTTGTCCTATTTGATAATTTCCCATTTCCCTTATTGTGTGTTGTGTGTAGTTTTAATCTTGAATAACAAGTAAACTTTTATATTTTAAATTGTTTGTGAAAATGTCTGAAAGTTTAATGAACCCTTTTCTTTTAAACATTAAACATGTTTTTAAATTAAAAATGGAAATGGATTGTTATTTATTTAGAAATGAATGTGTTTGTGGAAACCAATATTTTATATAATATAGTTAAATCCTAGAATTAGTAAATTATTTATTTAAAGGTAGTGTTTTGGGGACATTTTTTTGGGCACACCTACATAGTTTTAATACTCACGCCTATTGTGTTTTCCTATTTTTAGTTTCTGTTGCTGGTTTGACTTGAGCTTTTACTCCATAGGCGAGTGTTTCTTGTGGGTTTGTGAGAGACTCTTGGGGTCGCGAGGAGTTTTGGTCATGGTCATGTTTGTATTTCTTATTGTATATTCTTTATATTTCGCGTTATTTATTTATTTTATATTATTCTATTTTATTTCTACTGGTTAGTTTATTTTTATTGGGAAAAATAATTCCCACTTTCACTCTATTGATTCCTTGGCACATTTCTCTAGCCTAGGAGGATCACGAATTCCTCTCAGGCCTTTTTACAGATTGGCTTAGGTGACTAGTTCAGGGTCGACCCAGGTTGGTTCGTGACAAAATGGTATAAGAGGATGTCAGCTCTTTAGCGGACCTTGTTTTTTTGGAGCACCCATTGTTATTTCGGAGTTTCATTGTAGAAGGATTAAAATTTTCGGGACTCATGGCATATGGAAGACAATGAATTCATGAACCCTTTCTAGTTCGAAAGCTTAGGTTACCATGGGATGTTCAGGTTTGTCCACTTCCTTTGATTCTTATAGTATGTTTGGTATTAGGAAATGAAATGGGATCCATGCAAGTGACCTCCATGAGCTCGCATGGTGTAGAAAGCCATGTGGATCTGGGGAAATTACCCTAGAGTGATCCTAGTAATGATGGAATGACAAGAATATGGCCGCCAACCATATGTCTAAGTCACCCATTGGCACTAGTTTCCCCTTGTGGATCATTTGGGTCTTATTCAATTCTATGAAATTTTTTGCAATGTTTTATTTTGGAGATTGTGAAAAATTGAAAATGAAATGGATATTACCATGAATTTATTAAATTCATTATTTCCATATTCATTAGTGTTTTCCACCACAACAGTTTGATGAATGCCCAAGGTGCATCTTTGAGTGGTGAGACATTATAAAATCCTCATGTTGATCAGCCCATAGACTATGTCCTTGAGTTTTGGAAATTGTACCCTCTTCTATTTTATAGACAAGAAGATCCCCTTGAGGTGGATGAGTGGTTGCATAATACTGATTAGAATTTAGTTTTATTGGGTCTCCTATGTCATTGAAGGTAAAGTTGGATACCTTTATTATTGAAGGTCCAACCTAGAAATGGTGGAAGTTTGTGTCTCGAAGCATGCCTCCAGAAGATCTCACTTGGGAATTATTCAAGTATTTGTCCATCCAACAATATTTTTCTGATTTGACGAACCTAAGGAAGAGGATGGAGTTGTGTTGTGTTCAGTAGGGTGTTGAATTAGTACTAGAATTATATTGACGCTTCTTATACCTAGTTCTGTATGTCTAAAGGATTCTTGAAATTGATCCTGGGAAGGTTCAGAAATTTCAGTATGGAATTTGACCTAAACTAAAGTAAAAAGTGGATGAGCTCAACCTAACCAACTTCTCAGATGATGGTGGGAAATCCTTTCTTTCCGAAGCTGAGTTAGCAGGAGGATATAAGGTGGAGAATCCTATCCCATCATTGGGAAGCGATGCAGAAAATGAAAATAGGAAGAGAGATAAGTGACCTAATGCTAATGTCTCTAATAGAGGAATCAAGAGGTCTTCATACCTTCAATCATCTTATTCAAATTGGAGTGATGAGATCTATCACTACTGGGGTAAGAAAGTCACAAGAGGCTGACATGCCCGAGTGCTCCGAGACCCTTCCACACCTGAAGAGGTATGCGTCACATGTAATGATTCTATCGAGGTGCTTCCAAGAAGCGTGTTGAATCCAGACCTAGCTTGTTGAAGGTATCTGCTACCCTTAAGTATGAGTAGGATGATGTTTGGAGACTAGTTCTTGGTTTTATATTGGTAGTGCTTCTTGGATGTTATGGTCGTCTTTTGAGGCGTTTTGTGGTATTTCTTTTCCTTTAGTTGTAAAAATGGATACTGTCAAACCTCTTCAAAACCACTGATTTATTTGATTTGTGTTTGGTAAAATTATGGTTTCTGTTTTTTGTTTTCAAAATATCTAAATATTGACAATGGGGCAGAAGATTCTTCAATCATCGGTGCTCCAGCCATAGGTTCTAGAGTAAAGCTGGCAGGCTGTTAGGAGAACCCCAACGGTGAAAAGGGGAATTGGTTTAATCTTTGTCCTTAGTGTGGGAAGGTTTTTGTTCTTCTGAGGGTGAGAAATTGTTTATATGGCGATGGTGGTAGTTTTTTTGCTCTATCAGTTGGGCCCAACCTTTCTCCCCCTCATGGTTGGGGGTTTTTGGTCTATGTGGGGATTTTTCAAGTTCAGTTAACCTCGTCAGATCTTATGGTGGGGAGACCCATAGTCGGTCTCAAAGAGTTACACCAGAAGTAATTTAGTGTCTGCCTGATCCTTACGGTGGGGAGTCTGTTTCGGCTCCCCATGATTGTATTAGAGTTGTTTTCATGTATCGTTTTTGTGGTGGGTGGTGTCGTGCATAACCATCTAATTCTAAGTTCTTCCTCTTAAGTAAAGGATGGGACTGGAGTACACCCATTGGTTCCGTTGAACTAAGATTATGAGAACAAGTGTTAGAGGTTGTTTAAGTTCACTCATTCCTTGGTTGAAATGGATGGTTTGGGTTTGTATTGGTGAAAGTTAATGTGAACATTTTTTAAGGATGAGTTGTGCGTTATGAGTTTTCAGTGTTGGTTTGGATCGATCAACTGGAGGTGCCTATACTTTTGGAGGTGGGTGCAATCTAAGAAGCTTCATCTTTTAATCTAAGTCTTATTTTGGATATTTTTGGGTGGAAATCATTATTTTGGGGTGAATTTTCACGCCTTGACATATTCAATTATTTTATTTAACTATATATTTGGCCATAAATAAGTTTTCTTGGGGTTTGGGATGAATTCTAGTGGAAAATTTAGAGTTTATGTCAAAAAGTTTGCATTTGAGTTTGACATCATTGGGAACATGGGTGAAGTGAATTTTGGAAACCTTGTGCCCCATTTTCTTAGGAAACTGGGTGACCCATCTGTCGTCATAAAATTTAAATGAGTAATCATTGTAATTAAAATAAATGTTAATTACTTTGTTATTTAAAATATTTACTGATGTTATTAATTTTATTATTTGGAAAAAGAAATGAATAATTTTTTATTAATAATAATAATAATAATAATATAATTATTATTAATATTAAGTTAATATTTTTAGTAGTTATAATTATTATTATTTCTTCTCTAGGTTTTCAATTTTTTCTCGGTTGTGGTTCCCGTAGAACTCGTGCAACCCACGACTGCTCCTACCTGCTTGTGTGTAGCAGCCCATGACTACCCCTCCCATCATCCCCTCATTGGTGTGCTAACCTTAGCCAGCCTCCCTCCCATTGCGACACCCCCCACACAAACACCCAACCTCTCCGGCGGTCCCTCCCTATGCGCAGCAAGCCGACCCGTGACACTCCAGCTGCTTCTGCTATTCAGTGCGCCACCCTGAACCGTGGACTCAAACAAGATTCTACTCACCTATGTCACCCCCTCATCATCATCGCTCCTTACCGGTGTCCACCTTCTGGCAACAACCCCCTCATCATCGGTAGTGTCCCTTTATCATTTGGTAGGGTTTTGTTTTACCCAAACCCTAGTTGTTAGGGTTTATATTATTTTTACCATAAATATTAAAATTGATGGTATGCTATGGTTATTGTAGATGAGATTTAATCTATATTGTGTTCAATTGAGGTGAAAACGGTGTTTTTGACAAATTTCCATAATTTCATCGTCAATTGAGGTCGTAACCCTTTACACATATTCTTTAAATTTAGATTTCTTTGATTATAAGATGTTTTCACCTATCTTCATTGTTAATTAGACAATCAATACTATTAGAATAATTTTATCTTATGAAATATGGTGAATTTTGATAGAAATCAATTATATACTGTTTAATAGTTTTATTAAATTGTTCAATTTGTTATTTTTAATCTTGAAAATGATGCGTGTTCTGCTTTGATACGATATGGGTGTACGTTTGACCATAAAAGGTGGGGTTGAATGAGTATTACATGTGTAATTATGTAGGTTATTTCTAAATTTTTTTTATAAATTTTTAAATGTATTATTAAGTAATATTAATAATTCAAAACATGTTTTGGAAATTTTTTTGAGGAGCACTCGATTTTAAAATTGGACCTATAGGTGTGTTGTATTTTTCTTTGTTCCCACATGAGGTTTTAGTCAAATTTTCCAGTTGGCTCTATGAAATGATTAGTGATTTATTGTGACATGTTTTGTTTGTAAAAAATAGGGTTGTGAAATTTGATGTTGTTATTTATGTCCTTAAATGTGTTTTTCACATCATTTTCCTAATGGTATATGCCCCATTGACCCATGTAAGTGAGTTTATGATTTAAATGGTGTGTGAGATTGATTAAATGGACTTTCAAATATGTGTTTGGTTGAGAAATTTTGTGTTTTTATTGTGTTTTTGAAAGGTGATTTTATAAATATTGTATGTTTTGGGAAAATTATTTAAAATGGGTTTTGGATGTATGAAGCTTGGGGTTACACTTTGGAATTGTTTTTCAATTTTTAGGTGGTTCATTTTCACTGATTTTTCATTTGAATTATTTTGAGTTAGCATTGCTATGTTTTTAAGTTTTTTGTGTGATGTTTAATGGTTTGAGTTTTTTCTAGTCTCTGTATCTGTGTTTCAGAATTTTTTATATTCATTTCAGCACATTGGTAAGGAAATTCCGAGATACTGCAGTCGTCATCATGCGTGGTCTTTTGTGCCCACTCGAGGTGTGTCGTGTCATCATGTTTGGACTTTGAGTTGAGGTAGGTCCCCTACTTCACTTTACTTTGAATTTTGAAATCATTTATTTATTTTAATTTCTTTCATTTTTGTTAAATGTGTAATATTATTAAATGAATATTTTTGTATAGTGATTTTCTTGAAATGAAACTGTTAATTTCTTTACATTTCACTTGAAATACTTTTCAGGATGAATTGTTTCCCAATGGTGGAAAATGCCCATTTGGACTTTGAACTGAATTCATGAATTTTTAATTGTGGTTCTAGTTTAATGTGAAATGTTTTCTTCTGACATGTGAACTAATGATTTATTTCTCTTGAAAAGTAGTATTTCTTTCAAAAAACTTTTATGTCCCGTTTGGCACATTAATGAAATAAATTAGTTTGGAAAACTATTTTTGGGATGACTCAGGGGTGATCTTATTTTGCACATCGATTTTGTTAGGTGTTTTTCGTGATGTTAGTGCATTGTAATTTTTTTTCTTTTTTGAAATTATTGGATCACCTTTTTTTATTATACGTGTTGACATGGGTACCTGGAATAGTAATTGAATCTTCTGAGATTGAGTGTTGAACTAGTTTAAAATATTCACTGGCTGTTGGCCCTTGGAAAAAAATTTCTCTGGTAGGGGATTTGTCCCCTCAGTTAGGCCTGGTAGGGATACACCGTACATTTGGGCATTATGAAATCATCGAGAGTAGGCATGCCTTCAGGATGAGTCGCACATATTGTACGTTCTGTATTGTTCATGAGATCCTAAGTTTGACCCATGATTTCTTTAGTACATATATGGATGTGGAAGATGATTGAGTGGCCTGATTTGGTTGTTAGTCCCATTTTCTACTTTCCCATTTCCCTTATTTTGTGTAGTGCGTTGTGCGTGGTTTTCCTCATGACCAACATGTGAACTTTTAGATTTTAAATTTTTCGTGAAAATTATTTAAAATATAATGCAACTTTTTCCTTCAAACATTGAACATGTTTTAAAATAAAAAGGGAAAAAGGGGTGTTATTTCTTTTAGAAATTAATGTTTTTGTAGAAACCCATATTTTATATAATCTATTTAAAAATGTAATTGGTAAATTCATTATTTAAAGGTAGTGTTTTGGGGAATGTTTATTGGGAACACCTATAAATTTTTAATACTCGCACTTATAGTATCATCCTATTTAAAGTTTCTATTACAGGTTCATCTCAAGCTCGCTCGCCATGGGAGAGAGATGGATATGGGTTGGTGAGAGACTTTTGGGGCTACAATGAGTTTTTTTTGTGGTCAGGTTAGTTTTTTTATTAGTTGTTCTATCTCTTTCAAGTCATTTATTTATTTTACATTGTTCTGTTTTATTTTTTCTGCTTAATTTATTTGTATTGGGAAAAATCATTCCCAATTGCTCTCTGTTGATTCCATAGCACTTGTCACTATCCCAGGAGGATCAGGAACTCCTCTTAGGCCGTGCTATGGATCGGCTCGGGTGACCGGTTTAGGGTCAACCCAGGTTGGATAGTGACAATTTCATTGTTCTAGTCCATATGTTTCATGATCAGTTTACTTATATACATGAATGGATAATCATGTTAAATGAGGATGTTTTTAATTAATTGGAGTTATATTATATTATTGAACATCCAAAATGTTACATGGTTGTAAATTTAATTTGGTTACATGGAGTGTAGATGAATCATTATATAAATCTTTATTGATATCCTTTTGGGTTAATTAGCGGTTTTTGGTCACCACGAAGAAATTTTGTTTTAAAAATCAAAACCATGGGAACAAAAAGATTAAATAAACTTATATAAGACATAATACATATATTATACTATGTCTCAACAATATTTATGATTTCATGACCATAATTGAATACCATAATGGAAATTGAAAACACATCATCCTTGAATGTGGTAAATTAACCATATCGGATGGTGTTTTTACTATTTGTATAAAAGAAGGGTAAATGAGATATGATAATTACTTATTCCATTTTCATAAAAAATCCTATAAAATTTAAGGTACTAGAGATTTCATAACATTTGGATGAGGAGTGGTAATGATAGAAAATAAAAAAAAGGAACTACCAAGGAATGTAAAAGAATAGAAAAGAAGAATTTACCTATTAAATTAATCTCCCTTTAGAGCCTCTTCAAGAGAGAGGATTTGGTCTTTTGAAGATACCAAGAGATTATGGACGTGTGGGAGGTGTTTGGGGTGATATCCTAGTATAATTTTGGTATGGAACAAGGCTTGAGAGGAGTGAATAGGAGAGGAGAGTGTGGGTGTTTTTATAGTGTAGGGTAGGAGGTTTTTATTAATATTTTAACCATTAGTTTATTATTTTTCCATAAGAAAATCAATAGTAATGATTCTTGTGAGAAAAAATAGTAATATGTGAATTTTATTTTGAACCAATGTCCATTTACACCATCCATGACTCCATAACGATGCAATAAATTTAGGTTTTAGCAATTATCATACATTACTATTCATTACATATTCAAGTATTTTAGAAATTTACCAAAAATTCACTCTAACCATTTTTTGATATGTAGAATAAAAAAATTAATTCCATTTTTAATTAATAATTTTCTAGAAAAAATAAATTTATTTTTTAATTAAAATCATAATTTACTTAAAAATTAATATTTTTAAATTATAACAGATTTTATAATCTTTTCAAAAATTACATAAGGTCTTATAAAATTGTATTCAAACTAGAAGACATAAAGTTTTTAATTTATGAACACCTTTTTGGAAAATAATTTTTATTTTAATCTAATTAATTAATTGTAATTAATTATTTTTGACTTACAAAAATACCAATACTTTTTCTATGGTCCTATTATCAATTTTTTGATGCCAAAATTTTATTTTCAAATTCATGGGTGGGGTTACTATTATTTTGGAAATTTTAATATTCATAAGGTCCATAATACAATTAATTAGGGTCAAATTAATATTCATAAGGGGTAGTTACTGTTCACCGATAAATAAGTTTTTCTTATCATACTCCATACATCTTACTAATGACAGTTGTGAATGTCAGATTTTTGAAAATCAAATTACAAAAGTGATAATATTATTTTTTTAATGTCACATAATACTTATTAGTTCATTGAGTTGTGATTTCATGTGATTATATGACATAATTATAAGAAAGGAATTTCCATTGATCAATATTTGGGTCATTAAATTATCCCCTCTTATGAAAATTTACCCTCAAAATTTTGTTTTACATTCTAATCCATAAATAAGAGAGGGTTAATTTTCTCATTGCCTCTTCCAATTCCTATGTTTATTTTTCATACTTATGGTTACACTATAGTACCTTGACCCGGTGAGTAGTTTTGTTTTATAGAACTTCACCTCTATGATCCAAAATCTTCACTAGTTTCTCCTCATAAGAAAGATAATCCTTCAACTGTACGACCTCTGCAGACTATAATATAAAGGATCTGCTATGTAATTTCTTAATAGGGATACAGGGAAGGCATTTTGTAGTTTATACATGGTTGGTCGAAGTGTTAGTCAATATCCCACAACTTCAACATGATCAAGAATCTCAAAGGGGCTGATGTATATGGGACTTAGCTTTCCATTCTTCATAAACCTCATGACCATCTTCCATGGGGATATGTGAAGGAATACCATGTAACCAACTTTGAACTGAAGGTCTTGTCGATGATTATCTACATAATACTTCTGTCAACTTTTGGCTTCCTTGATGCACTACTGAATGGTTTTCACCTTCTCCACTATTTATTCGACCATTTTAGGTCCTAGTAGCTTATGCTCATCAACTTCATCCCAACATGCCAGTGTTCTGCACCATTTCCCATATAGGGCTTCAAATGGTTCCATTCAGAAGTTAGATTGAAAGTAGTTGTTGTAAGATAATACAACCAGTGGAAGATGTTGGTCACAACCTCCTTTGAAGTCCATAGAACATGCTCTCAACATGTCTTATAGTTTTTTAATTGTTCACTTGGATTGGCCCTCGTTTTGAGAATGATAGGTTTTACTGAAGTTCGGTTCAGTGCTTTGAGCATGTTGGAGACTTTTCCAGAACATTGAAGTGAATATCGAATCTCTATTGGATACAATATATGGTGGTACTTCATATAGTCTAACTAACAATTTGATATATATCTGTGAAATCTAATCCAATGAGAAGTCCTCTCAAATTGAGATAAATTTAGATGTCTTTGTAAGATGATCCATAATGACCCATAGAGCATTTTTTCCTATAGATGTATGTGCTTATAAGTCTAATAAAAAAGTTCATGGTGATGTTATCCCACTTCCATGTTGGTATGGGCAGTGGTTTCATCATCCCCTTATACCTTTTCCTTTCATCCTTCACTTGCAGACATACCATTAACATTGATATATACTTATCTATCTCCTTCTTTATATTGCCCGACCAAAAGTTCTTTATGAGATCTCGATACATCTTTGTGCTCCCTTGGTGAATAGGGAAGGTGGAGCTATGTGAGTCATTCAAATACTCCTCCTTACCTGTGGATTAGATGTTAAAAATTATAATTCCCAAAATCATACAAACCCTTCCTCGTCAATCTTGAACGAAAAGGATTTCCCATTTCTAGTGTCTTCTTCCCTTTTCTGAATTTTCACATCTTTTCATTGAGCATCCTTTATTTTATCCATAATATAAGGTTAAGAAATTATCTGAGAAAGGATTTATGATGTTCCTACCAAAATGATTCTAATTTCCATCATCTATAAATCTATGAATAATTGATTCTTTTAAATTCTCATCAATGTTAATAATGTTGGATCATTTCTACTTAGAGAATCTTCCACATTATTTTCCCATCCTAGAAGGTAGTGGATTGAGCATTCATAATCCTCAATGAGATCTACCCATATTCTCTAGTGAATATTAAGATATTTTTGTTTGAATATAATTTTGTGACTCTTGGATCATTATATATCTCACACTTCTCCCCAGAGAGATAATGCATCCAGATTTTCAATGTAATGATCACAGCTACTAACTATAGATAATTCGTGGGATTGTTTCACTCATTCATATTCTACTGTCTTGAGATGTAGGCTATCACATAATCATTTTTAATCAGCACACAACCTAATACCTTCAGTGAAGCATCATTATACACCACAAAGTGTTCTCCACTTATTGGGAGTGTGAGTATTTGTGTAGTGATAATACACTTTTACAACTCCTTAAAGCAGTCTTCACATTCTAGAGTCCAGGAAAACATCAACCCATTCTATGAAAGCATGGTCATTAAGTATTACAATCATTAAAAGTTCTGCAGAAATCATTGGTAATACCCAGGTAGACTATGAAATCTATGAATTTTTATAACAGATGTTTTCATGGTCCACTCTTAAATTTCCATTGTATTAGAAGGGTCTACAGATATCACTTGGCTGGTTATTACATGCCCTATAAATGATACTTCCTCTATCCAGAACCCATGCTTACTGTACTTTACATATAGTTTCTCCCTTTCCAATGTATTTAGCACAATATTCAAATGCCCCTCCTAATCCTCCTTTCCCTTAGAGTATATGAATATATCATCAATAAAGACTACCAAAAATATGTTGAGATAATCACAAATGAAACTATTCATTAAATCTATGAAAATTTTTGGAACATTTGTGAGTCCAAAAGGCATCACTATAAACTCATAATGTCCATACCTCATTCAAATGGATGTCATGGGAATGTATTCCTTCCTCACCTTTAATTGGTGATATACCGACCGAATGTCCCCCGTAGAGAAATAACTAGCCCCACAAAGATGATCAAACAAGTCATCTTCCCGCTGTAGGGGATAATTTTTCATTATCATGATTTTATTTAGATAACAATAATAAATGTAGAGGATCATTGATCCATCGTTTCACAAGATGAAGAGGACTATCACACCCCATGGAGAAGCACTCAAGCCTATTAAACCCTTCTCTAGATTCCGCTATAACTGCTTCACCAGCTCTTCTATCTCTACGGTGGACATTCTATAAGGTTTCTTTGATATAGGTATGGATTCAGAAATAAGATCAATTGAGAACTCAACCTCTTGATTCAGAGGATGACTAGACATCTTTTCCTGGAATACATCAGTGTAATCCCTCATGATGGGAATATCTTTTAGAAGTGTGATCTCCATTGTCTCAATCATTTTTTATATACATGATTCCAAATAAGGAAGTCATATAAACACTTGAGACAATGATATAAAGTATATTCATCTTCCTCCTTACAGTTGTAGTGAATTTGAGGATGGTTTGAGATGTGAAGAGTGGTATCACTTTCCCAATAGATGATGTTGGAATTTTCAAAAGATTGACAATCCATGCCAAAGATTAAATTCAAATCCAGTAAAGGAATTATGAAAATATTTTCCGAAAGGTTCAGTCCACAAAACATTATCAGGGAGGAGTTAAAAACCATAGAAACAATAATTTCCCCATTCACTATTCTCACAGTTAAATCATCCTCCAAATTATGAGGGGTTGATTGAATAGTTCTACTAAACTTGAAAGATATGAAAGAATTCATAGAACCAGAATCAAATAGTATATTCTATATTCTTGATTTAATAGGTAGTGTACCTATCACCATTTCATTTTCTGACTCCACCTCAGAAATAGTGATAGAATAATCCCTTATCATATTAATTGGAGGTTATTGTGGATTTCCTCCAACAACACCTATCTTAGGGAAATTGTTTCCATAATGCCCATGATCCTTGCAGTTATAACACTACACCACTAGATTATCGTTTATCTAAAGGTTCCTTTCTTATTCCATATTAGTGGATTTTTTCATGTCCCTTCAGTAGTTCTTTGCTAGATTTCCCATCATTCCACATTTGATGTAATTCATGTTTCCCTTTAGATAGTTTCCAGGATGCTTCATCCCACAATTTTGACACGTGGGATGTTCAATCTTCTTTCCATCATGGGATTTTTTTACTAAACGACCCATAATAGACTCCATATTATGCTTTTTTTTTCACTGGGACCACGAGACCACCATGAGTCTCTGATATTTATTTCAACATTGAGGGCATGACAGAAAATATCATCATAACTATCGATGTCATAAATCACCATCAATTTTTCTAAACTTGGATTTTTTCCACTAATGAATTAATCTTCATTTCCTTCGGTGTTCATGACAATTTCAAAGGCATATCTTTATAGCCTGGTAATGCTTTCTTCACATGCCCTGATGTAATCATCTTCATTCTGCTTGAGTCTGATGAAATATATTTCCATATTGAGATGGAGGGTTCATAGCAAATATTTATTAATTTTTTTTGGAATTCCTCACAATCCATGGAATCAATTTCATCTTGGGACATCGTATTCTTGATCAGTTTCCACCACTGATCAAATTCTCCCTCAAAACAATAGACCGTTAGTATGAATTTCTCTTCTTCAGAGTACTGGAGGATAGAAAACATATTTTAAATCAAGTTAATCCACTGTTTCGTGAGGAGGTGATCAGAAGATCCATTAAACATGGGGGGATTTTTTCCACATGATGGATTCAATATAAACTTTCTCTTTCCTGGGATGATTAGGGATTTTCCACATGATTCAAGTTACAGTTCATAAATTGATCCAACTGAAGAAGTATTATCATATTGATTTGGGAAACTGTTCCCATAATATTTGGAATATCATTAGGGAAACCATCACATTCCCTATCACATTGATTATGGGCACATGTTCTTCTATTTCCATCCATTAATTCTGAAAAAGAATGAACAATTAGAGGGATTGAATACATTGCTATTAAGAATAAAAAAGAAACTTTGAACATAAAAGGATTAACTTGTAAAGGAGAAGTATATCCTAACTTGTGATTACGTTGGTTTAAATCTTGTTTATCCGTGATCTATTTATTAAATTATATTGTTATGGGCTATTTTTTATTTCCTTAACAATGGTTCGCACACAGCTCATGAATCTACCATATGCTTTCCCCTAGGAGTGTCAAACTAAGAGTGCAATAAGACCCATTATTGTAAACTAGTTCTTGTTTGAGTCTAACTCAATGTAATGATTTTGGGTTTTACCCCTAGATATAGCTATTCTAGAACCACCTCTACCTATTTGTATCCAAAAATGGATGTATTTTCTCGATAAACCACTTAATCTAATCATATCGAAATTTAGAGATGTTTTCTTTTTATCATTATTAAGGTTCTTACTAAAGGTGTATCTTCCAAATAACCAAAAATAACTAGACCATCCTCTGAAACCAACTATAGCGACCCTAACCATTTACACCTAACATTATGTGATTTTATGCATAATTTTACATCAAAATACAGTCCATGGACGATGAATTCTAGTGTCTTTGAATACTGGCAACATAAAACTGCAAAAATAAAATATTTTTTTATTTAATTTTTATATCGATATACTAACTTCCATTGTGCTCACATATCAGTATAGGAAAATAGGGGGATAACATGATCAAAGGGGCGAGCTAAATATCACAATAAGTTAACAATCATAAGAATAAATCTTGAGCATATGGGTTTGAAGGTATGGAATAATTAAAATAAAAGGAATGGAACATTTGGAGTCCTAAAATATAAACATGGATGCATAGAAATGTGAAAGAAACATAAAACATGACTTTAGGATGATTCAAGGCTCATTGCACATAGAGGAGAAAAAGTCAAGGTTAACCATGAAGACCATTGAACAAGGTACCCCAAGTCAATGAGAACCGCCAACACCGTTGCACATAATGTCTCATGAAACTCAAATTTACCCAATTCATTAGAGTTCTATCTGGGTGAACCCATATTAACAAGTTCAGGAATATTCTTTCCACGTATTGAATCACACATAATCAAACATACATAAAAATAAGGGTACCCATAAAAGAAATGGGTATCACAATCATGTCACAAAGAATAATGAATGGGTGTATCATATAAGTTTCCATGAAAGAAAGGATTTAAAACCTACATAGATATTAAGAAGGTAAAATAATAACATATCATGACATGTGATTTTAAACAGAAGTGGAAAGATGTAAGAAAAGTATTTATGAAAATTTAGAATTAAAAAATTTTATTGTTTTCAAGGAAAATACTAAAGAGAAAATAAAATAGAAAAGATAAAAATATTTGACATAAAACCTAAAGTGAAACAATAATGTTTTCATAATAAAAGAGTGGTTTCATAAAAAAATATGGTGGCTTAAAAATAGATTATAGAATTCTCCTAAAATTGATTAAGGATTTGGGATGCTCCCTAAAAACGGATTGATTATCCGTAATAATTGAGGTGGGAATCATTTATAAACATTTTTATCCCCAAAATAAAATGATTAATGTATCTTGATACATGATTCTATGGAATATAAACAGAATTTGTAAGATAAAGATAATATATAATTTCATTTGTGTAGAAAGAAAGATAGAACAACCTGATGAAATAATGGTGGTTTGGGTAAAATCTTGTACCTTAAGTCCGATGGTGTTATCCACTTGTTATTAATTACTTGAATATTAAAATTAGGTTCATTAATTTTTAAATAAATATATTGTTTTAAATTTAAATAATTTATCATAACATTTTTTGTTTTATTCATAATCTTTTCGATTGTTTATGAGGTACAATTTCATTGTGCGGTTCCGTTTGGTTCATGACCACTTTACTTATATACATGAATGAATTATCATGTAAAATGAGGATTTTTGTATATAAGTGGAGTTATACTCTATTATTGAACATTAAATAGTTTTTAAACTTGTAAATTTCATTTGGTTACTTGGAGTGAAGATGAATCATTATATAAAACATTAGTGATAACCATTTTGGTTAATGGGTAGTTTTTGATCACAACGAACACATTTTATTTTATAAATCAAAACCATGTGTAAAAAAAGATTACATAACCATATATGAGACATAATAAACATATTATTTTCTTGTTTTACCATAATTATGGTTTCTTGACCATAATTAAATTTGAAAATGTAAATTTAAAATCCATAATCCTCGAAGGCTAATAATTAACATATCTGGGATGGTGTTTTTACTACTAGTATAAAAAAGGGTAAAGGAGAGAGGATAAAAAAATTTCCATTATCATAGAAAAATTCTAAAACATACTAGATATTGAAGTTTTAATAATAGTCGGATGTGGAGAGTTATGGATAGAAAAGAAAAATGGAACTTGAAAGGAAAGTAAAAGAATTGAAAAGAGTAATTTAGCTCTTAAATTAATCTTCCTTCAGAGCCTCTTAATAGGAGAGGATTTGTTCATTGGAAGAGAATAATGTCTGGTAGATGTGTGGTAGGTGTTTGGGAATATATTTGATAAGAATTTATACATGTACTAAGGCTTGAGAGGTGTGAAAATAAGAGAGGAGTGTGAGTGGTTTTTATAGTGGAGGGAAGGCGGGTTTTCTTATTATTTTAATCATCGGTTTATTATTTTTTCATAAGAAAAGAGATTGTAATGATTGTTGTGACGAAAAAATGTAATATGTTCTTGTGATATCAATCCAATGACCATTTAAATTATCCATGAATGAATCATGAAGCAGAAATCTAGGTTTTAGAAATTATCATAATTTATCATATTTTACTATTCATAAAAAATTCAAGTATTTTAGAAAATTACAAAAAAATCCATCCAAACTATTCTTTATTGTTTAGAATCCAAAAATGAAATCAATTTTAAAAAAAATAGTTTCCAAATTTTATTAATGTAATTTTTAATTAAAATAAGAATTTACATGAAAAATACTGATTTTAAAATCATGACTAATTTTAAAAATGTTATCAAAATTTATAGAAGGTATTATAAAATTATGTTAAAACTATAAGACATAAAATTGTTTATTTATGAATAAATTTTAGTAAATTTAGTTATCTTTTAAATTAATTAATTATAATTAATTATTTACGACTTACAAAAATACCAATACTTTTTCTATGGTTATATTATCTCTTATAAGATGCCCAGATTTTATTTACATATTTATCGATGAGGTTACTATTATTTTGGATGATTTAGTATTCATAAGGGTTATATTACTGTTCATAAGGGCAACATTACTATTAATTTCTGTAATTTACTATTCACTAAAAATTATGATTGTCTTATCAGAACCCGAACATCTTACTCATCGAAATTGTGTATGCCATATTTTCGAAATTCAAATCACATAAGTGACAATATTATTTTTAAAGATAACATAATACATAGTAGTTAATTGTATTGGGATTTCATGTGAATATACAACCTAATTATAAGATTGAAATTTCTATTGACCAAACTTTGGTTTGTTACAGTTATGGTCGGATACCATGAAGAAGGATATTCTGGAGTAAGCATAATGTTTTGGGTATGTTAGAAATTTAAAGAAGAGCGATAGAATTCCAAAGGTACTATTAATCCATTTCATATGACCAAATGTAAGTGTGAGAAAATCACCATGGGATTTTTATCTAGTCTCCTATATAAATCTAAAGTAAACAATGAGATTTGAGAAGTGGCAGATCGATTCACCATTATTTCTCATATCATTTCCATTTCATAAGATTTAACATTGGAATGAATTTTCATGATATAAATGAATGATGTTGTAACGATGCATGTGATACCAAATTCGATCAAATATTACTATGATTCAAGGTTCACCTCAATATTATAGAAAATTATTCAATATTATTTGAATAATGAATTGAATTTCTACATAACCTATCAATCCCTAGTTGATGGAAAATCTGAAAGGACCATTTAGATACTCATCGACATGATAACATGTTTTTTAATGGAAATTAAAAGAGGAAGGGATCATAATCTCCAATTTTTTGATATATTGTATAAATATATCTTCAAATCGGGTATTTAGATGTCTTTATATAATGATCTGGATGGGAAGCAATGTAGATCTCTAACATTTTGGGATGATGTAGGCAAACAAAATCTACTTGGACCCAATTTTGGGAATGATATGATCGAGATGGTTCAACCCATAAAATATTATATAAAAGCTACTTAAATTCTGAAAAAATATTTATGAAGAAAACCATTTAATGTACATTGAGTTTGATTTTGGAGAATTTTTTTCATTCAAATATCTTCATGGAAAAGAGTCATGCAGTTTGGAATGAAAGGGATGATTAGCCCTTGGTATGTTGACCCCTATGAGATCCTTGGTCTCATAGGATATGTGTCCTATCGAATTTCACTTACAGACATTATGGATGATGTTCATAATGTGTTCCACGTATCTATCCCAATAGTTTACATTCATGACCCCTCACAGGTACTGAATATTGAGGTGGTAGAACTAGAGAATGAAGTTTCATATAAGGAGCATCCTGTGAAGAGTGCAAACTGTTGAGAGAAATTTCATTACAACAAGGAAACATACCTTTCAATGTGTTGTGAAGGATCCATATATCTGATGAGGAAGCATGGAAACTATATGAAATAGTTAAATATAATTACCCTCACCTATTCTCAATTAAGAATATTAGTTGAAATTTTGGGGATGAAATTACTAAGGGGAGAAGAGTGTGACAGCCAAGAATTTATAAATGACATTTATTCAAGAAACAAATGTGTATTAAAAAATATTATCAAATTTTATACGCATATAACACATAGAAAAACATACAAAACATTATGTAATTAAGTAAAATCATTACATTACTCAATGAATAAATACATTCAATTTTTAATTATTTTGAGGGGGAAAATAGAAAATAGAAAAAATACAATGGGAGAATATAGATCACCACAATCTAAAATAATAATCCATCCCATAATCATCACTATATAATAGAATTAATGTATTTATATATCAATAAAAATTATAGGAAATGTAAATATAGAACATTTAGTGGAATGTTTTTGAGTTTTTAGGGAAATAAATAAGTGGTATTTATATCAGGTAAGGTGACCGTTGGAAGACAAACCTGAATGTTAGAAAAAAATCCTAATCATTTGGAATGGTAACCTGACCGTTGAGAATAGTTACATAATTGAGGGAATAATTTTTTTTTTAAAATTGTAAATTGTGATATATATAATATATATCATGAATAATTTATGTTAATATAAATATTGTAATGAAAATAATAAATATCAATACTAAATAAAATCAATGAAAATATAAGCACTTTTTTATTAAACTGTATTTAAAACTATTTCAATAAAATGATTTTTTATGTTAAAAAAATTACCTTTGATAGATATTTATTTTGATAAAATTAATATCATATTTGAAATCAGCATGTATAAATTTTCCAAGGGTGATTTTTGATAATTTATAAAATATTTTAATTTTATGTGAAAACTAAAAATAATGTTTTTTCACATAACCGATGTATTTTAAATTACATCATTCATGATGAAATTAAGACCAAATAATTTCCATAACAAGATTTTAGGTAAAAAATATTTAATTTCATAATTTAATAATTAAAATTAATTAAACAAAAATTCCAAATCTAAAAACATTTCCTAAAATCAAAAGTCAAAAGTGATCTGTTAAAATAACAAATTTTTGTCTACTTCACCGTGAAATAATCAAATTAATTCTAATTATAAATCTGAATAAAGTATAAAAAATAATTATATTTTATTTATATATGATTTATATATAAAAAAATCACAATTATAAGTTTTACCTTAAAAAAATATTTTATTCCAAGTACACACCTTTCCTCAAGAATAGATAACCCCTCTCCCTCCCCTTGAAAATCTACACCTACCTCACTTTACAAAGCTAATTTTTGGAAAATATCCTCCCCATAAAACATTTTATAATGCATAATTAAGTTCTAGAGTAAATCAACAACATGAATTAAGGGCGTTTTATTTCTGTATAAGAAACGTTACATCGATGATTAAGGATCTTTTGACTGACTCTTCTCTCTTTTAACATTTTCTCTTTCTTTTATCACCACCAATTTCACAACCAAATCATTTTTAATTAATTAGGATGTAATTTAACAATATATTAATGATTTTTACCTATTGGATGTTTCATATTTAGGATATATATAAATTTCAATAATCACATTCTCTCTCTCCTGATAATGTACTTTCAAAAGACTGTTAACCACCTACATAGTAATTTTAATGTCAAAACGTATAATCATCAACCTATTTGGATATTTTGAATAAAATGTAATAAATATACATATTATTAAATTTTTTATAAGATCATGGAATTAATTCTACTCATTCTTAATGACTTTCAACCAAATTCAATAAATCCAATAAAAATGGGAAAATTTAATGAAAACATGATATCAAAAAATTTCAAATGTAACAATGTGTGTTATAAAATAAAATAAAATAATTATAATTTATAAATGGTTTAAATAATGATCAAAATTTACTTCATAATTTTTTTTAATAATTCAATGTTTGTTATTCCGGTGGCATAAAAGCGATGATGTCAATAGATAATTAAGGTTTGGGGATTCTAGAACATTACTAATTTTCATTGGGTTATCCATTTTCCATGAAATATATGGTATGTATATTACCATACTATTACATAAAAATCAATTAAATACCATTCCATTTTCATTTCTGGGATATAAACATTTCCAACATGATTTTGACCCAAATACAAAGATATTCCAAAACGGATTTTATTTCCAAAACACATCTTTTAATCCTCTTGAGTTTTTTCTTCGTCAATTAATAATGATGATGTTTATTCCAAATACACTTTTCCTTTTTCATATGTTAACCTAGTGTTTATTCATTTAATCATTATTTATTAAATCCTTATAAACCCCATTGCTTTCAATGTGTTATTTCATGGCTATGATTATTATACACTCGATGAGGAAAGTAAGAATATGTGAAAATTATGAAGTAATTGGTGGGCCCAAAATTATATAGCCATCCTAATGAAATGGGTAATGTGATGTATCTAATGAGATAATGTCTATTATCCATGAACATGATGCTATATTTGTTCAGAATGATGATGTTATTATAATGCACCAATGTTATGTGTGAACTTGATGTTAATTTTACTCATAACTATGTGTGTTATTTGAACACTGTAACACGGACTTTTATTTATATTCATTTCCCTATTCCACTACTTTATAAAACATTTCCATCATGATCTTAATATGTAAGTATTGTGATTCTGATCACCCATATTATATTGATTCTTGACCTTTATTCCTCATCTTAGTGCTATTTTAGCTCACCCATTTCTTTGATGTATATCATTAGGTGGATACATGTACTATAGATAACATGATATATTTTTAGTGGATAAATAAGAAGGATTTAAATAATATTTTATGTTTTATTATGTATAAGTGATTTATGGTCATTGTTTTCCCAATATACTAATCCTTTCGTTCCTTGAATGTAAAACAATTTTGTTGTTTATATTAAAAATTGATGTAATAATCATGTTAGAAATAGTAGGTTCTCTATAACAAGTATCTTTGATGATTCAAATGATATAAATTCATTTAAGTTCCTTGAATGTCATGAATGAAAGAAATAATGAGAATGATATGAAACATTATAAAATATCTGTTCAATGATAATGTGCAACGAATGGAGAAACCTACACATTCTAGAGTCCCTCCATGATTATATAAAAAAAATTGTGACCAGATTATAATAAAAAATTATTGGTTGTGATTTTTTAAATTATAAACTCTCTATAGAGAGGTGTTGATTGACAATTGAACTGTAGTTCAATCTGTTTCTTCATCCACTACCTAAGTATGAAGATTATCAATCCAGGAAGATAACACTTCAACTCCGTTATGAGTAGTCCCTAATAAGGATGATGATATCAAATTATGGGACCTTTCATGAGATATTATTGCTTCATGTTACGCTAACTATTCATTCTAGTTGTCCATCTGTACATGTAGTAAAGAGACTTTCTAAAGGATCTATTCACGAAACCTGTAAAGATTCTCTTATTTATTCAACTGGAGGAGTCCTATCATCAAAACCAGACATTTTTTTCATGTTTCTAGCGAATTCTTATCGAGTATGGAAAATAGGAAGTAGGATATCATACAATTACAAACATTCGAAGTCACCAACTCATAAAAAATGAAATATCTAGAGAAGATGTTCTTATTTGTCATGAATGTTATCCATGGGACACATTATAATAAGGATTTGTATTTTTTTAAATTATCCTAAATGGTATCATTTCTGTTGAAGGAAGGATTGAATGAGCTAGTGTAGTCATAATAAGAGGATTCTCATGAATTTCTCCCGCAATCATCATATCAAAAATGAAAAGAACTGAAGGGAAGACATTCTCAAAAAACCCTATCTTAATAATGTGAAGTTCCCACTATGAATAGAGGACGTCCATGGAGGATCCCTTGAGTCCAAATTCAGCTTCATTATATCCACAGATAATGGGAATGTGGAAGAAAAGTGATTTTCCACCTGACAGATAAGTTGATTCAATGTGCTGCTCTATTAATCTTCCACCGAAGCCTGGGGATTGTCAATGATAGGCAGATAAGTGCATCAATTAATGGAAGAATGATTTCATCATTTATATCATAACAAACTAGTATAGTTAAAACATTTAGAATGATCCCAATATATCATTCTCCACACATTCCCTCTAAGAGAAGAGTGGAATCTATATAGATACAGAAAAATTGGTGAGAAAATCAGTCGAGGGTAGATAGATAATAGATAATCAGCCCAACTATACATGTTTTAAGAACCCCATCATATAGATAGATATTATATAACCTATCATTGAGATATCCATATTTATAGTCATAAATTAGAATGATCGGTATGGGAATGTGTATGAAGTTCTAATGGTCGTGTTGGATCAACATATCGATAAGCTCATATGGGATAATTACATCGCCTCATCCCCAAAAATTTTCAACAACCATAGTTGGAATGAAGAATTAGAAATATCATTACTATTTAGATATTTGTAACACTAGATATAATCTCAAATCAACCTAAATATGATTTGGAAAGTTCACCAATCCGGTGTGGAAATTTTCCCAGTTGTATATGAATAGTGTGTTGATAAAGACACGCAAGAGTCTGCATGATTTGATTAATATTATGACCATATTTCAATCAGGATTCTATCACTAATATTCCTAAATTAATGTATAATAATTTATCCATATATTGTAAAATTTAATTCCTATAAAACATGGCTAAATACTAATCTAACTAATGGCGTAGGGATACCTATGGTTTCATCTAATAGCCATATGAGGCCTGCTCTTCAACTTTCAGAATGGCCCATTAGATCATAAATTATCTAAAACATGTTTATAAGGACATCAATGAGGGTATATAACTATTTTCCACGTCCCATTACTATAACTTAAAATGCTGATTCAATCCTTGAACAATACAAGTTAGTCTAGTTTCAACTGCTTCTTGAAATTATTTTTTTCAATAGAGATCATGTCTCCCACCAAGGATTAAAATTTTTAGGGTCATCCCAAACATTGAAAAAAGAAAATATTTCATCATAGATCTCCCAGAAGGAGGTATTAGCCTTAAATGGTAAATATCCCAGAGGTTGATCCATTCTTTTCCATTAGATAAATGAATAGAGTTAGTGCTAGGACATAATTAGATATAAAACTGTCCACGGAGGTCCAATTTATATCATATGAAAATTTGGGAAATGTACATAACCATTTAATGATTTATTGTTATCAGTTTATTGAAGAACTATGATAAAATATACCTAAACTAGATTGGAAATCCTATTCATCTAAATTTTTTCCCTCCGAACATAATTACCCAATTGAACTCCATCCACTTACCATATTTTTTAGATATTAAACATGTATTTTTGTTTTATCTATAATCAATCATTCGATGGATGGGATAATGACCATTTTACCCAAAAGTTAGTTAGACAATGTATATAATAGACCTAATAATGGTACCGTAATAAATTCATTATCATAAAATTTTTTGATTGAATACAATCTAGATAAGATGAAAACTATTGAGATGGAATATTATAAGCAAGTAAAGGAATTACAGTATATTATAGAATAAAAAATCCGTACAAAGGTATTTTATGCAATAGATAGAAGTTCTAGAGTTCAGTGAGAAGAATCCTATTAAAAACCTCTTAGTAAAAAAAGACATGGTACAAAGGGTTAACAATGGGATTCCCATCAATGAAATACATCATACCAGCTACATTATGAGAACCATCTGTACCGGAAGATATTATCATATGATTTTTAAGCATACTTGAAGAGTACTAACGTGGAATGGGGAATCAATTAAATTTTGTTATAATATTTTGAAATTTAATAATGATCTAGTAACCCTTATAAGGGTTCGGAATCACTTGACTTGTCACATGCCTCATGAATCACATGGCCCATGTAACAAATCATAATCGTACAATATAATTTTTTAAATCATGGTCATGTGACCAAATGGTGGTCATATGAACTGCTTAATGGTCATGTGATCATATGATAAAGAACTATACAATCATGAAAATTTTATTTGATAATCATCTGGCTGAGAATATGCATTAAGGTTAGAAAAATATTACAGTGAATTGGCTTGTAGATTGTTTTTGAATGTACCAAGAAAAACTCTATCATGTCAAGATAACACATGATTAGATCAGTTGAAGAAATTTCATGGAAGGGATGATGTGAATTGGTCTCACAAAGAATTCACACAAGAGAGGAGATCGATTGAGCTCTGAAGCACTAGGTCACTTGTTGAATTAATGGAATGATATCCTCTATTTTGTGGGCACCTCATGAAATACCAAAGGTCTCATAAAATACCAAAAGTAGAATAGAACAATGTCTAGTAAAAAAAGGACTCATGAGAGAATTTAAAATCATTAAAACTAGGTCCTTGTCTATGTGGACCTCACTTCTGGGTGGGGGGATTTTTTACACCCACCAAATGAGAATTGGATATTATAGGATCGATGAAATTGTTATAAAATAAGTATTATAGTCCTTAAAAATTGAATGACGGAGAAACATGCCAACATGATAATATGGTGGCTAGGTTACATGGATCATGTAACCCATAAGAATATAAACGATCTCATGGTCCTTGGAATGTCATATGAATAAGTCATGCAGATAACATGATTTTGTAATGATCATGTGAATCCCACAAAAATCCCTCAGGATAATATGAAATCCACTAGATGAATTTCCACAATCATGAGATTTTTCAATAAACAAATGCCTAAAAATTACTCAAATCCCTTTATAAAAGAAAATAAACAAGGAAGAATCTTCATGTGTTGATAGATATTGTGATGTTTACATGATGGGGTAATATGAATCACAAGATGATATCAAAGATGATCTTAGATCCCTAGTGGTATGTCATCCATGACATGTGAAAGCATTTGGATATGTCACATTCATCATGTGAAGGCCCTAAAAAATATCCATTTGATAATGAAAGTCTCATCCATATCTATAGATAAGAGGAGAAATTATCCATGTCAATTCTCACACACTTTCGTGAGATACATCATTGATCAGATTCTACACCAAAGAAAAGTGGATTAACCATCAATCATATTGATCACACACCATCACAAGATCCATTATTGATAATGTGAAACCATAAGAGAAACTAATGATAAATTTTTGATGATAATGAAAAATAGAGGATAAAAATCTAGAAATGGATGAATCCACATGAAAAATAATCTTTTATTGATTTTCATGCAAAGGGTGGATGAAATCCCCATGATCAGTCCACTAATAAAATGAAAACCATGCTGAAATGTTAGCCTCATCATGTGAAGGCCATTGGATATGTCACCTATTTCATATAAAGGATATCTGACATGCCCTTTTGATCATGATACACCCTCTATAAAATTGTTGGGTGAGAACTATAGACCTCATTATATAATACCTGAAACATTTAGTACCCTAATGTGAAGAAGTGTTACACTATTTTTTAATTCAAAGGCCCTTCAAGTAGTCAATATGATCTCATAAAGTAGCTTAGACAAGTCTCCCTCGATCATGGGAAATACTCATGGAAATGCGTCCTGATATTGTGAAGACACCTCAACATGTGATATCAATACTACAGAGGCCCTTTGAAATATTGAGTTAATAATGTGAAATACCATTGACAAGCCACGGTTCAAATAAATATGTTGATAATGTAGTGATCTTGTGGACACTATTTTTCACATGACAAAAAGATGACATCATTGATGACCCATGGTAGGTTCATGTAAAATGTGTGATGCTCCACTGACTCAATCCAACATCAGTGATACAGATTCCAGGAAAGGGGGAATATAACTGAGCTAGTGAGGATTATAAATCCCCCCCCCTTTGAATAAAGAAACACACATGGGGGAATAGAGGTGAGAGTAGAATTCTCTAAGAATAATTCCATGCTATTACATGGGTCTTTCACTAGGGAAAACCATGGAATTACTTAAGAGATTAAAAATAATTAATTTAAACTATGTGTTATAACCCTATTGATAAGGAAAAATGACTTTTTATGCCCTAAAAAAATTATGAGAAGTATTTTTCGTGTTCTGGTTTGGTGGTATGAGACCTTAATAGCCCATCTGATGAAATACATTGAGGAATTTACGCAATAAATTCAAGAAAAATATGAAACCACTAAACAAAAATTGATAGGATGATTTTAATGTGAAGACCTCATTCATTGTACATAACCTATCCAAATCATGTGATAACACCTAGGCATGTCAACTCAATCTTGTGAAAACACCCAGGTTTTCCATTCATGTCATGAGAAGTCCTACAAACATGTAATACAAGACATAAGAATACATCCATATATATATATATATACATATATATCATCCAAGCCATAAGAAGTCCTCAATGCATGTAACCCAAGTCATGCGATAACCATCTAACATGTCATCCCTGATCACGTGACAATGATGGATGATCCACAATTGATCATGCAAAGGCACTGAGATAAGTCAGTTGAATCAGGTATAATAACTATAACATTAATGATTAAATCATGTGAATCACCTTGGAAATGTTACCATTTCCATGAAGTAACCAATTAACATGTTTTATGGATTACATGACAATTCATAGACATGTCTGGAAGCCATCCTCAAACAAGTCATACATATAACTTGGATATGTCCTGATATTCTCAGACATGTTAGGTAGGAAACCAAGATATGTCCACCGGACATCCCTAACATGTCAACCCTAAGAATAATATAATCATTTAAGATTAAATAATTTTATAAATATATACCATCTTAATATAACATTTTATGATATACACATACACCATTTTGAACTAAAAGTGCTCTGATTCATGTAAAAATAAGATACGTAGGATGCCTTCCTGAATCCCGAGATCCGTATCAAACTCCCTATTAGGGTCTCTATATGGAATAATTTCTATATCTACATACTGTGAGTCTGATCACATTCTATCCATTTTTTCTCCAATCGAGCATCACTCACTTGGGATTTGGGATATTCAATGATTATATCACCTTTTCTCAGAATCTCTCCTTTCCAAGGAAACCAAAATGTGTAAGCCCCATTTAGTGACATGATATAACTAACCCCATATTATGATATCCACCTCGATGTATGTCCCAAAGGAATTATGATGTTTTTAAAACCTATGTAAATAAACCTCATAGGAATTATTTATATATCACATCCCATTAGTGGGTTTAGGTGTATCAATCTATGATATATTTCATTCTTATTATAAAAAAGATACATCGAATCCTTTATAAGGACCAAACATCATTCCTAGTTCATATGTTCCCTCATATAAATTATTTCCATGTGCAAATAAATTGCATGTATTGGAATCAAATGAACTATATAGGTTTTGATTCTTATTATAAATAGGATATGTAGGTAACCTCATGAAGGTTCAACCATTCCCTTGAAAAATTGATTTCACCCCTAGATGGTAGTAAACACCAAACTCCCTGGTTTTACATATTCAAAATAAAAAAAACACCCCATTACAAATAATTAATATGAAATCATTGGAGAACCATGGATATATATAGATATTCCTATTAATTAAACACCCTTTACTTATAAAAGGATTCAACACTTGGTCATTATATTAGGAAAACTAGCCACACATCCAAATTTGGAAGAAATTCCAAAAAATTTATTAAATATATAAAAGATTACCAGAATAAAAAATAATTCCCCTAATGAGAGTGTTGATCCTGACCACCCATCCTCTCACTAGAGTGATTTCCTCATTTTCGTTGGTTATAAACCCCTAAATTATCACATAGCTTTGGAATGTAGGACATTACCTTGTTATGGATGAGGGTGGTGTTGGGAGATTACATATCGATGAAAATGGTGAACCTAGTTGGAATGATTGTAAAACCATAAATGAACCCAAAACAATCAATTATCATTCCATGTCCTCAAATGGTAGTAAAAAATTGTGAGCCCCATTTGACATCATGTAATTAAAGAATAACATAATCATTATAGGGGTCATTTACCTTATCTCCCATACCTGAGGCACCATACCATCTCCAAATAAATTAATGAATTATTTTTAATAAAAACATAAAATATAATTAATTATTAAGCATTCATGAAATTACTTGAAAAGGGGAATTTATACACCATATAAAATATATTAGGTTTATAACTTTATATTATGCCTTAATGAAGATAAATTTAAATGAATTCTTTTAACCCACTCCTCCTTTTGGTTGAAAATGATTTAACCCCATGTATAAATTTTAGTATGTAATTAATTTATACCATCACCATATTCGTATTAATAATATCATATACATCATTATTGTAACATTTTTACACATTTTCTAATAATATTTCATTAATTTCACTGTTTTAGGTGTTAATTCCCTTGTTTTCTCCATCGTAGTTTGTGATAAATGATTTGTTTATTGGCTATATTGTATAAATAAATCATCTCTAGAATAATATTAATATTCAAAATTTCATATTGAATAATTTTATACATTTTTATAATTTTTATTGATGTTTGAACATGGATGATGGATCACATTTCTTCATGGAAACAGTTGGTCATACATACCCATAATCAATATTATAATTCTATTAACTAGGGAAATGTAAAGAAATAGAGTTATATATTAATATTAAAATATAAATATCATCTCATATATATCATATGGATTCACTAAATATATCCTCGTTACTTTCCATACAAATAATATGTGAAAATGGAACCAAATCACTTCATGAGATGGTAGTTCACCACAACACGAGTTAAGTTATATTATTTTAGATGGATTTGAAAGTAAGAAGGTATATGTGATATTATAATCATATAATTATAGAAATGTTATAAATAACATATAAATTTGTTAAATCCATAATTATATTCTGCCTTTAAAGGTTGTTATGTAGAATATATTAAATCGTCTTGTTAGGCAGTTTTCCCCCGTATAGATGATCGATGGTTTCACATCCCATTTGATGGAAACAAAGATGGATATAGGATATTACATTAACATAATGAAATATAATTTTATTGGATATATTATTTTAAATATATTATCATGATTAAATAAAATTTTATGGAAGTCAAGAAGAAATAAAATAAAAATAATCATTTATGAACGTTGCCTATTCATCAGAAAAGTTCTTTAGGGTTGTACCAAAAGCCTTCCTAAAATGACTTTATGAAAAAAATAAGGGTAAAGGATGTTTATAGGGGAGTTTGGAAATTATTTTTGAAGTAATTGGATGAACCAAATGTCTTTGTATGTGTGAATAATGGAAGAAAGTGGGTTTCCTTTTATAAGTGGGGGAGAGGACACACATTAAATTTTCGAAAAGAATCAATTACACCCTAGTTATTGTCATTCTATTGGCCACCAAAATGGTTCATTATAGACCATTAGTGGTCATAAGTTCTAAATATAAACATCTAATTTGTGTTTCAAAAGTTGGAAGCTCATTTTAACCCTGATCATTTATGTTTAACCACTCGGTAAATAAGTTTTTACCTTAACTACAATAATTATTTCTTCCTACATTTACTATTAATAATGGTCAAAACAATAATAATAACATATTATAAAATAAAAATTATTTTTATTAAAAATATTTAATCCATTTATAAAAATTCAATTAATATAATTTCAAGAATAAAATATAAAATTATTCTTCAAGATGTGAAGAAATAGTTGGGTTTCAAAGAGAAACTTTTTATAAGTATAAATGGTTTTAATATCAACATTCAGTAAGATATTGATTAAAATTACTAAATAAGCTATATATTAATATAATTTTAATAATTTTACTTCTGTACTAATCTATATTTTAATTGAGCCATTATATAATTTAATTGTAAATGCAGTTTTCAATAAAAAACAATATTTTCACTTTTCTTTGAAAAATGAAATGTTTTAGAAAAAAACCCAAGAATTCTCCCTAAAGACATGGATGCCACCGCCTTCATAGAACCATAATTACTATTTTTCTATGAGGTAATCTCATTTATATTAAAGAAATACAGAACTAAATACCAAAAATTAATGCATTAAATCATTATGTACTTATTGGTATGAAAAGAAGAATGTTTTAACGATGACTTGGATGTCAAATCTCGATAGTGATGTGATCACCTCATGGATCATCAAACAACCATCAAAACGTTTTTGCAGTATAGTTTGACGATGAATCCTGTGAAGTGTGATTTTTTTAGAAATGTTTGAAAAATTACCTATCTTTGTGGTACAACAAAATAACATTATGTTAATATTGAAAATAAAATTTCAATCCTAGCAATGTAAGACCCTCAAAATATTAAAGAATTGAGGGCGATTTATGGTAACCTCGCTTAAATTGGTAATTTTGGAGCTAACGTGGATGGAAAATTACTCCTTTAAAACACATTAATGAAAAATGGATTCACCTACCAATCATAAAATTATTTCCAAGAATCCAGTGAGAATATCATGAAATACCTACTACACCAACTGGTCTTGATACTTCAGATAGAAGGTAATCTTATTAACGTATCTATGACATCCATAGAAAAATCTCATGGTGATATCATCAAACAAAAAATAACATAGGGAATGTAAAAATACTCTACTATCTTGGTATAACAATGCTAGGTATTGAGACCTAATAATATTATATTGAGAATAACTCCCTCACACTCATCTTTGTAGTGAAAAAGTAGAGGTGTTAGTTATAGAATCACAAAGGCCACTTGGTCTCTCATAATTAACCACTCAATTATTTCCTTTGATTCCCAATGTTGATTTACTGTTTGGACCGATGAGTGGTTGTTCTATAAAAACATAACATATAGTTCATGTTAAATATTGAAGTTAAATGGATGGACCTTGTTAATTTCCTTATGGAACATCCCACCCTGGAAAGCACACAGGTGGTAACCAAACTACTATATTAAGGGGTTTTATATGATACTGGCACTCCCAGAATATAATAGATTTATATTTCTAAAGGCCCAAAATATATTTTTATGATGAGGATGGAAGACCCAGAGGTTATTGAAACGCACGGCCGATTGTCGCCTATCGACCGGTCAAAGTTCTGGTGCTCTGCTAATGTGTATAACAGCACTCGGGTCGAATCCTCGGTGATGATACTTTTGTAATAGTTGTTTGTTTTTAGTTGATTGTATTTTGATTAGGGGGTTTGTTTGCAGAGCATAATTGAAATGACTAATTGATTATGATTGATTTAACAAATTGATAATAATTGGGGTGAGTTCATTATTAGAGAGTTAAGCTTGTGATATCCTTGAGTTTTGATTTATATTTCATTTAAATTAACACCCACTTCACTAGTTGACGTCGATTATAATTCCTAAGTGTTAAAGATTTAATCCAAGCCTTAACATAACTAGGATTCTAAACTCAATCAGTACTTGTTTATGGTAGTTTATTTATGGTTCCAATAATCTATGGAAACCACTTTCTAAACAAAATATGTCATTAATCCATGACATATTAAGTCCAACATACACAATGATAAATTAACGAATAGTCATCGAGGAAATAATATCAATCACTTAACATCCCTAAATTATAAATCACCCCAATTGAGATATTTATTCAGCCATTTGGGTGTTTAATATTCTGGATATAATAATTATGATGATAAATTAAGAATAGAAGAAAAAGAAAGGTATTAGAAAAGAGTGGTACGTCGACACACACACACGACCGATGATGATAATTAAAAACGGATTTTCGATTGAATGAGGAAGCAAAAGAAGGGAAGGGGATTCAACTGAATTTAAACTATTTTAATAAAATAAATATTAAACTACAGAAGGTGGATGAGAATAAGAGATATTGAAGAAGTAACTTGCATTAAAACAGAATTACAAAGAAAGAGACTTACAAAATTACAAAAATGAAGAACAAGAAATTAAGTGAAAACAAAGAGAGGATGAAAGGTATCTCAAGTGAAAAATTGAGTATGGAAGGTCCTCCCAATACTTTGGCAGGGTTTCGGTCGGGCCAATATGATATCCACTCTTCTGAAATTCCAACCCCTCTCAAGGAGAGAAGGGGAGAGTATTTATAGCCCAAGGAGTGGACTGTTTGCATTCCCAATCTGTCCCTCCACTTGCATCGCCAATTTGGCTATTCAGAAGTCAGAATCTTCAAATATCACCTTCTTACAAGTTGTAGAAAATAATGTTTTCCGACTAATCTAAATATTTGGAGTCATTTGGACTTACGGATAAAGCATTATGGACGTTTGATTAAACAAAGTTAAATTGTACATTTCAATCCAGTATTTTTGATGTCCATAATGTGAAAGGGTTTTTGAATATGAACCGGCCTTCAAATACGAATGGTTTCTTCAACAAAGTCTTCCACCTATATCTCCTCTTTCACACTGAAAAATCTCAGCTCTCTTTGATGCTTACATCATGAGATATGTCATTCATACTATACTGATTTTAGTTCTCGGCCAAAATGGTGGTCTGGATTTGGTAGCTTTTTTTGGGCCCCTTGTACTTGGATTTGGACCTTGAAATTTTTATCCAAGATGACATGTGGTGTCCCAAGAATTATGGTGGAGAGTTAATGTTTTTGGATATCTGTATTGATCCCAGTAAATCAATCTTCAAGGCTAGTCCAGTTTGTTCACATATTCTTTGGTCTTGATTGTGAGGACCATATGACCCTTCAAATGGCAGAATTGGATCATGGTACCTTCTAATGAAATGTTTTATATTGAAAGTAGAATCCTACAAAACACGAAACACACTATTTGAATCAGTATAGTGAATGTTATTATTAAAACATTAAACTGACTCAATTCGACTACTTCTAAAAATGCTCAAAAATTATATTTAATATTAAAACATTAATATTTCTCACGAATTATGCACATTTCATATAAAATCAGTAAAGGGGGAATATAATAAGTCATGAAAATATTAATAGCATCAAATCCCCTACACTTAGTTTTGTGCATGTCCTCATGTGCAACAATTATAAAAACATGGCAAAATCATTTTCACTCACCAACAAATATTAAAATTTTGTTTTCTCCAATCAGGGGAGGTTTAGACTATTTCACTCTTCCATTTTGAAATCCACCACAAGTTGTTATAGAAACAATGTTCAAAAACTAATTCATTTTTCCATGCTCAAATTTAGAAATGGAAAATGTGGGCACTCAAAACTCACACCTCTCAAGATGATAAAATTTATTTGTGGAGGTTCACTCTTTCACCAACCAAAAGTGAAAATCTTAGAGTGTGAAAAGAGATATCAGCTTACAATCCCTATCCAAAGTGAACAAGAATCAAGAGGTCTTTTAAGGGGTTTTTCTGTGGCTATGGGACGGTAGGATTGTAATGTCCAAAAGGGTGGAAGGAGGGGCCAAAACACTAACATGGATAAAACAATGCACATTATTTTGAAATAAAACATGGAAGGAAATGAAAACACATTTTTACAAGGGAATGATTGTGTGAAGAAAGACACAATAGAGGAATGTAATATGAATGTAATAAGATGATGGAATATTTACAAGACACAAAACTTCTCCCAATTATATAAGAATATAATGCAAGTGTTCTTTTTTTCTTTTTTTTTCATTGTTTTTTCGAAAGTTGACCTTGAAACAGATCTCACACTAATATCCCAACCCATGTTTGATCTCCTCACTACACTAATTGTAATAGTTATAACAAGATCAAAGTTTGAGGAAGAGTGATTTTTGACCTACCCAAGACACAACCAATTTTTTCATTTTTTTAATTTTGTTTTGATTTTTTTTGAATTTTTTTGAACACTTTTCAATATAATTTGTACAATACATTCCCAAATCCCACTAAATTACAACCTCCCCCCCACACTAAAATGGATTCTTGCCCTCAATCATATGATAACACACCAGAAAGTAAGGAAATGATACCCAAAAATGAAATCCATTCCCACCCCCCACACTTAAATTTCAAAAACTTATGCAATGAAAATACATTTTGATATTGGGTGGGATAAGGTATTGGGCTTGTAATGTGGCTATCAGAGAAAAGGTTTTCATAGGCTCGAAGGGGATTTCAAAAGGAGGATTAATGTAAGTGAAATGGGAGGCTATTTGGCTATTGTGATTTTCATGTGGTTCAGAAAATGCCTATATCATATTAATGCACACTAAGGTAGGAAATTCATCTCAAAGGTCCACAAACTCAAGACTCACAAATGGGGGATAAAACACTCATTTTGAAAATATGTCCATAGGTGGCATTGGCAGGAAAGCCAATGTTGTTCCTAATGGTTCGGGAAAATCATTTTCCAAATCAAAAATTGAGAATTAAAAATATGTTAATTTTGACACAAAATTCTTTATACAAAGTCATGATGAAAATGAAAAATTTTTGAGATGAAAACACATATGTTAACTCCCCAAAATGGTTGGACAAAATTTCAAAACTCGATGGTGAGTAAGCATGACTCTTTTTTTTTATTTTTTAAGTGATTTTTTTTGTTTTTTTTTGTTTTTTTGGTTTTCATTTTTGTAAATATACACCCACACAAAAGAGAAAGTGAAAAATAATGGTTTTGATAAAGAAAATGGTTAAAAAAATGAAAGAGAGAGGAAGAAGAAGAAAGAGGTTGAGAGAGCAAGAGATAGAGATATAGTTATAGGGAAAGAGGTGCCCCTGGTTTAGATTTGGTGGGTCGTCATCTCCATTCGGTGGTGGGTTGACTGGAGAAGATGGGTATCCAATGGAAGTCGATGTTGATCCAAGATTGTGGGACGTTACCTGAAAATGAAAAATCATTATTCATATAATGAAAAACAAAAAAGAAATTGAAATTTCACAAAAGTAAAAGAAAACATGGGTTGCCTCCCAAGAAGCGCTGCATTTATTTGTCTACTGCTGGATAATTGCAGTGGACTACCCATAGTCTGACGGTGGCCATCGTATTTTCTCAACTCCAGTGTGCTTCCAGAAAAACTTTTTCTTTGAGGGCCTGATGATTCATTGGATAATTTCTTCCCATCCTTGTTGGTGTGCTTGCAATTCAATGGGGGTGGAAAGAGAATATTTCTATCCTCACTTTGGTCTTCAACATGAGGAAAGATGTCATCCACAATTTTCTAGTTTTCTATGCTTGGAAATTCAAGAAGATGGTTCAATTCTGATGGTTCATTTTTGTGAGGATCAGATAACACCGAACTACATTATGAGATCCCAATTGTTTTTGACTCATTTATTTCATCACATACCGATGTAGAGTAATGGGGATCCGTGGAGTCATAAGACTAAATACAATTTTCAATATCCTTTATTTCAATGTTTTTTTCCAAAGAATGGTCAATTTCAACCTCACCAGTGATCACTTTTTTAATTATGGTACAAATATCACAAACATCACTACCATCAGGACAATATAAACACATTGGTTCAAGGTTCACTTCACATATAACAGAATTTTCAGAATCATGGATAGGAAAGGATGAATGTGGGATAATATGATTTGAATCAAAAAATGAGCATTCTAGTTCATTTTCCTCATTACCAACCATGTTGGAGCATTGGAGGTCAGAGGTGAGATGAGATTCCAAAGAGTTTTCAAGATCCTTTAGATCAATGGAGTTTGCATTTGTAATGTCAACATCAATTTCACCATTAATCACTTGGTTAATGAGGATTAAATATTCACAAACTCCTCTATTTGTAGAACATGAAGAACATGATGGATTAGGATTCAACACACTCTCAGAGGGAGTTTCAGAAACATGGATAGAGAATACAGGTTGATTCTCTAATGGGTATCGCATGGATTGAAAAATATTGAACTTGACCATTTGGTCGCCAAATTCCATGGATAAGATGCCAGCATGGACATCAATTTTGGTTTTAGATGTCATAAGGAATGGTCTTCCTAGAATCAGAGGAGATTTGCAAGAAGTTGTCTCACCTTCCATGTCAAGGACATAGAAGTCAGCTGGGAAGATAAGATCATTTACTCGAACAAGGAAAACATCAATTATTCCCTCAGGACTGGTTGTGCTTTGATTGGCTAACTGAATGACAACACCCGTTGGTTGCAAGGGTCCTAGACCAAAGTTGGAGAATATGGATTTTGGCATGACATTAATTGAGTCTCCTAGGTCTATTAGTGCATCATCAAAGTTCGAACATCCAATTTGGCATGGAACCGTAAAGGTCCCTGGATCTTTTCACTTTATGGGAATAGACTGCTGGGTGGAAACATTTTCAAATGTCATAAGTTGCCTCTTGTGGGTGCACAATTCCTTAAGAAACTTGGCATACTTAGGAATTTGTTTTATGGAATCTAAGAGTGGAATGTTGACTTCAACACGTCTAAACATGTCAAGAATTTCAGGATCAGGTTCAAAGGACTTCCTCGGTTTACAAATGGCTTGAGTAAAAGGAATTGGATTCCTAAGTGGAATGGAAGGAGGTGAGGGAATGGATTCAGATTCCTTTTCAATTTTCTTTTTCTTTTCATTTTCTAGGCCAACATTCAAAGGAGGGCTAGAGGACTTATCTTGAGGCATAGCAATGTTCTTTCCCGATCTAAGTGAAATTTCACTTACATTACCCTCGGGGTTGGGTAATGGTTGAGCTAGGAGTTGGGAAGAATTTTATTGTTGTTGCTGGATCAGGTGGGATGCAAGTTGACCTATTTGAGTTTAAATGTTTTTAAGGCTAGAACGGGTGAAGGAGGCAAGATATTCCACTGCACTTTCCCATGGTTTCTTGGAAGAAGAGGCTCCCGGATTGGGATTGCCTTGATTTTGGTTCTTGGGAAATAGATTTTATTGGTTTTGGAATTGGGAAGGCTCACTAGGATGATGGAATCCAGTAGGAGGATTGTTCCTTTGAGGTTGAGGAACAAAAGGATAAGGTTGGTGGAAGTTACCACCACCTTGAACATATTAGAATTGGTTTTGGTTTTGAGGAGGGAATTGAAGGGGATGAGATATGTGATTACCATACCTAAGGCCTTAGTTATAGGAAGAAGAGAAGGGCTCAGAGTGAGGTTGGTTGATGTTTCTAACAAACTGACCTGATAGTTGAGGATTGGTGTTCCGCAGAGCATATGCTGCATTGAGCTCCACTGGTCTAGATGAATCGGATTGATCCTCTTGAAGTTGTGGACATGTGTCAGTTGTATGAGATGAAGAGTTTCAGATTCCACAGTTTTTGATTGGTCCGGGAAACATTGATTGCGGAGAAGACGAGGTTGGGGATTTGGTGGCCACAGCTAGCTGTCGCACAAGACCTGTAAGTTCACCCATCCACTCGGTCATTTTGTTCGGCTAAATTGATTAATTATATTGGGCTTGTTTGACTTGATCATGTGCTCGAGTATGGAATTGTTGTGTGTTTGCAGCCATGTTACTTATGAGATCTCTTGCAGCTGCTGGAGTTTTATCCACAAGAGCACCGCCACTTGCAGCATCTATGAGAGTTATCTCCATAGCCAATAACCCCTCATAGAAGTATTGGATCAAGAGTTGGTTAGGGATTTGATGATGTGGGCAGGTTTCCACAAGCTTTTTGAACCTCTCCCATTACTCATGGAGTGATTCACGTGGGAATTGACGGATACCACTTATTTCCTTTCAGATAGAAGTAGTACGAGAAGCAGGAAAGAATTTATCTAAAAAAAGTTGCTTCATGTCATTCCATGTAGTTATGAAACCAGGAGGTAGGTAGTATAGCCATGACATAGCAGTGTCAGCTAGGGAGAAAGGGAATGCTCGAAGTTTTATTTGTTCTTCAGAAACCCCTTGAGGCTTCATGGTAGAGCATACTACTTGGAACTCTTTAAGGTGGAGATGTGGATCCTCACCGACTAGCCCGTGAAAATGAGGGAGAAGATGAATCAAACCCGATTTGAGTTCGAAGTCAGCTTCAATGTTTGGATATTGAATACAAAGAGGTTGGTAATTCATATCAGGGGTAGCGAGTTCTTTTAGGGTTTGTTCCCTAGGATTGGCCACTTCAATTTCAACTGGTTGGATGAGGACTGGTTCATGAATTATTTGAGTATCTCTTATGTTCCTATGAATTCGGCGAAGTGTTCGCTCAATTTCAGGGTCAAACATATCCGAGGGATTGTTTGGAAGGCTACGGGGCATTTAGAGAGATTTTGGATGAAAGAGGAAGACGGGTTTTCATTGTATTTTTTCAGTTTATGATTTTTATGAGAAGACGAGTTTTTCTTTGTGATTTTTTTTCAATTTTTTTTTTAAATTTTGTATTTTTTGGGGTTTTTTTGACAATAACCAGAAACGAATGACTACTTAAAGCACCATCCTTGGCAACGACGCCATTTTAAACGCACGGCCGATTTTCACCTATCGACCGGTCAATGTTCCGGTGCTCTGCTAATGTGTATAGCAGCACTCGGGTCGAATCCTCGACGATGATACTTTGAAATAGTTGTTCGTTTTTAGTTGATTGTATTTTGATTAGGGGGTTTGTTTGAAGAGCATAATTGAAATGTCTAATTTATTATTATTTATTTAACAAATTGATAATAATTGGGGTGAGTTCATTATTAGGGAGTTAAGCTTGTAATATCCTTGAGTTTTGCTTTATATTGCATTTAAATTAACACCCACTTCACAAGTTGACATCGATTAGAATTACTAAGTGTTAAAGCTTTAATCCAAGCCTTAACTTAACTAGGATTCTAAACTAAATTAGTACTTTTTTATGGTAGTGTATTTATGGTTCCAATAATCCATGGAAACCACTTGCTAAACAAAATATGTCATTAATCCATGACATATTAAGTCCAACATACACAATGTTAAATTAACGAATACTCATCGAGCAAATACTCTCAATCACTTAACATCCATAAATTATAACTCACCACAATGAGATATTTACTCATCCATTTTGGTGTTTAATATTCTAGATATAATAATTATGATGATAAATTAAGAATCGAAGAAAAATAAAGGGATTAGAAAAGAGTGGTACGCCGACACACACACACGAACGATGATGATAATTAAAAACGGATTTTCGATTGAATGAGGAAGAAAAATAAGGGAAGGGGATTCAACTGAATTTAAACTATTTTAAGAACATAAATATTAAACTTTAGAAGGTGGATGAGAATAAGAGATATTGAAGAAGTAACTTGCATTAAAATAGAATTACAAAGAAAGAGACTTACAAAATTACAAAAATGAAGAACATGAAATTAAGTGAAAACAAAGAGAGGATGAAAGGTATATCAAGTAAAAACATGAGTATGGAAGTTCCTAACGAGCCTTTTCCAAGGCTTTGGTCGTGCCAATATGATATCCTGTCTTCTGAAATTCCAACCCCTCTCAAGGAGAGAAGGGGAGAGTATTTATAGCCCAAGGAGTGGACTGTTTGCATTCGCAATCTATCCCTCCACTTTCATCGCCAATTTGGCTATTCATACAGCAGAATGTTCAAATATCTCCTTTTCAAAGTTGTATAGAATAATGTTGGACGACAACTCTAAATAGTTGGAGTCATTTGGACTTACGGATCAAAAGTTATGGCCGGTTGATTAAACAAAGTTAAACTGTCCATTTAAATCCACTCGTTTTGAATTCCATAATGTGAAGGGGTTTTTTAATATGAAGATGCCTTAAAATCTATATGGTTTCTTCAACAAAGTCGGCCGTCTATATCGCCTATTCCACACTGCACAATCTCAGATCGATTTGATGCTTACATCATGAGATATGTTATGCATACTATATTGATTTTAATTCTCGTCCAGAATAGTGGGCTGGACTTCAATGCATTATTTGGTCCCTTTGTACTTGGATTTGGGACTTCAAATTTTTATCCAAGATTACATGAAGTGTTCCCCGAATTATGGTGGAGAGTTAATGTTTTTGGACTTCTGGATTGAGCCTAGTAAATCAATCTTCACGGCTGGTCCAGTTTGTTCACAGATTTCTTGGTCTTGTTTATGAGGACCATATGACCCTTAAAATGGAATAATTGGCTCATGGTACCTTCTAATTAAATGTTTAATATTGAAAGGAGAATCCTAAAAAACAGGAACCACACAATTTGGATCAGTATAGTGACATTTATTATTAAAACATTAAACTGACTCAATTGGACTACTTCTAAAAATGCTCAAAAATTATATTTAATATTAAAACATTAATATTTCACACAAATTATGCAAATTTCATATAAAACCAGTAAAGGGGGAATATAAAAAGTCTTGAAAATATTAATAACATAAGTTATCTAGTATACACTAGGTTTTTCCCCTTACAAAGAAACATTCCCTAATCATTCTCAGTGTCAAAAGGTTGCACTAATAATAATTTTGTAGAGCACCATCCCTTCCTTTTTATCTATTAACTATCATAATATCTATAGATAGACTAAGAAAAAATCAAAGGATATTTAGAGGTTGTGATGAAAAACAGAAATGGAAAATATGATATTAAAATGATGAATTAGTCCCTCTTATCGATTATATCTTGGGATTGATAGTAGAATTACATTTTTAAACAACATTAAATCAAGTCCCTTGATCACATAATAGTCTTTTTGAACCACTGGATAAGAATGATACTATTATAGTGGACCAAAAATCAGAACATATTGGGAATTCTCATCACACATTAAAGAGTGATCACATTAGTCATCATTTGTGATAGGAGGAAATCCCTATCGCCAAATTGAACTACAGAATGATCAACCAATATCAACCCTTGGATGGATGGATCTGATTTTCAATTACATCTAAAATGGTACCTTCCAATTGGATCAATCCAAAAGGTAAAAAAATCAACACAAAGGAGTGAAATTTACTTTTAGGGATGAGAAAAATTAGTAAGCATCCCTTTTAAAATGAGCCTTAGATGGAATCCTTCTCAAATTCACAACAAAAGGAAATATTACATCTATCATGGAAGAAGTCAATGCAGGCTTCCACGACACTCTTCACAGGGAAAAAATTATATAGGAATATAAATAAATCACTAGGAAATTTCATCCTTACCAAATTAATGAAATCATCACCCACCCACCCCAGTGATAGGATATACAATTAAGTGTTCCTGGACCTTTGTTGTATGGGGAATGGATGTTATCTGTTTATATCCCCAGCCACAACTAAATTGTTTAAGAACATATTTACTTCTACATAATATTTTCCAAAAATGATAATGATATTTCTTTCAAGGAATTCAATAAAAATGATTTCTTTAAATTTTTAAATTCGAATATAATCACTAAATTTTGTGTCCTTTAAATGATATTGATGGAAAACATTACTAGATCAGATTCTACAGAGTTGAAGAAATTGTACCAGGAGTACGAAATCAAATTCAACCATTCATCCTTCCATAATGTAATAGAAAAATTAAAAATACAGGATTTATATAATATTATATAAAATATAAACCATAAAATGGTGTAAAAGTACAATAATTCCTAGACCAACAACCTCCATCATGCATGTTGGGGATACTGTACAACCATGCTCACTACCACAAAAGAGAATACATATTTGTTGATGTTGGGAACAAATGTAGTGTCTGTCATTGAATCTACCTTTCCTCACTCTTTATATATATTTTATTGATGACTCTCAAACCAATGAAAGTCAAAAAAAGTGGCAGGATGAGTTGTAATGTCTCAATGCGAAAAGGTTTCAACCATTGTACAACTTCAAAGTTCATCTGAATCAGATCACAAAATCCTTAAATAATTTTTTTCCTCTGCTAGTTTATGAAATAATAACTGTTATTAGATTTAGTATCCCCAATGATACTAGGAATAAATCTTACAATGATTTAAACCATTTGGGAGGGGCTATAAATCCTACGTAAGGTCTATTCCAATAGATCTTACTCATTTACCAAAATTGATGGGTAATGCATTGCTCCCATAAAATAATGGTTTCATAAAATATGATTTTTATAGCTACCATAAGCATCCCAATACATGTAATAAAGGATTTAAAAGAAAAAAAATATTTCATTTTTAATGAATGATGTTAAACTGCATATGTTTAGTCCTTTCCAGATGACCTAAAACCTAACTGAAGTCATCCTTATTTCATTATGTTAAACCACACATAAGACATCCATACCGAAATCAATTATACTAGTTGAAAGATGTATATACTATATTATGTTAAACTATATTCAACAGGTTTTTACTGCAAGATGTTAAACTATAGAAAGAACATTACTCCAGGGATGGTTCACCAAACATAATATAGATCTGTAAGAAACAAAAATGATGTACTCATATCCATGTGTGTGAGTTAGATACACATAGGTAATCACTCTATTCAAGAATTATGTTTGGATTGAGTCCTTCCATCATACGATATGTGGTGATTCTCCGATCTAAAATATTGGGTCCAAAAATAATATAAATGAAAAAAATACCCCCTCTACATATGGATCAAACTGGCATGGAGAGTATTTAATTCAAGAACTATGTGTGTACTTATTAATACTATCACAAGATACATAGTTATTCCTAGGTTTCAAATCATAGATCTAGCTACAATATATTATGTAACACCCCTAAACATGTGGGTCAGACCCATGAAGAGAGTTTTCTATTAAATAACTACATGTGTCTTTATTTATACAATCAAATGATATTTAGTGATGGTAGTTTCGAAAATGACGTGTCAATCTAGAGTATATATGGAAAAAAATGATTCCCTATATATATGGGTCAGACCTATGTGATGATCTATCCATTCAAGGACGATGTGTCTATTGATTCCTATTATCACATGATATGTAGTGATGAGAAAATCTTATATCCTAGGTATATCCATGATATATATAAAAAAATCTACACATCCTACGTATATGATAGACCTATGCAAGGAACTATATGAGAACAAATTATGGCTTGACATATTCTATTCAAAGATACACAGTGATGTTTGGATTCTCCATTACAAGCTTAACCATAGCTAATAATCACTCCCAATCATTTCCCTATATGAGAGTCAGATCCATGTAGAGGTTATATTCCACAATAAATTATGAATCCCCAATAAATTCCCTATCACATACTGTCACACAACTTAATCGACAACCTAGTTATCCTTTATTTCCTATGATGAGAATAAATCATGTGATATTTGGGAACCTATAAAGCTTCTCTAGATAAAGTTATAGATATATGTATTGGGAAGGAAAACATATCCTATTATAATGATGTTAAACTTTATGACTATATACTAGTTTAATGATGTTCAACTATAAGAAAAATGGTCTTCATTCCAAATAGATAACCTCCATGATGACCACACATCATGCAATTTCATGTCTTATCACTTCACCTTGAAATTTTTTCAATGCACTTTACAATATCCTTTAGGGTGCTCGAACCCTTATGAAATATTATTTTCTCCATAAAACAAAATCATATTCTTAATACCTGATATAATACCAACCAATTACTTGATTTGATATCCTTATCTGGGAACCCATTGACCTTAGTCTCCCTTTCTCCTATTTCATCTCTATATTAAATCAATAACATGGAATTGGTAATCCAACGGGACCCAAATAGGATTCACTATAGAATTGGAACAATTCCAATGATCTTTTTTGTAGAAGATGTATGGTGTCAGAGGAGAGGTCCCCATTAAAACAAAAAGTTATCTTCAATACTATGTGAAATATGACCTTCGATCATTATGAATGGCTAAACTGTACCCACCAATTTCCACAACCAGTCATATTAGATATTATTGGGTTATTAATTAGGTCTCACATAACCCAAATATTCCACCATATTAGTAAACTCTCGATGTTTCGTATTTTCACATCATAACCATTTTCAAAGAAATATTTTGAAATTTAATTCTTGTACCATTACATTTCAAGGTGTGTATCCTCCATGAATAAATAAATTCCTTATGTTTCTAAATCCATTTGGATGTCCCATTTTCAAACCTCGTGTCGTTGATATATAAAATCCATTTTCTCCATGTACAAGAGGGATCATGAAATAATCAATGGTTTATGCATTCACATTCCAAGTCTTTGTGGAACGAAAGTAAACTGCATGAAATTTTTATCCGAACTATTTGTGGAATGAGTATTATTACCATAGGATACATAGTGACACCCAGGCCGAAAATCCTAGGTTAATCAAGGATTAAAAGGATAAAAAATTCCCCGTCCCTTTCATATAGGTCATACATTCACAATCTATTCTCAAAAAACAAAACTACATATTTATTGACATGAATGATTTATGATATACACTGATGCCTACGTTCTCCATTTCGGGCCCAGCTACAAGACATCCGTATTTATTGTTGTTAAACTACATGAAAATATCATTATCAAAATACATTTAAATATACGATAATAGGAATGGATTTCGAACAAATATCTCACTTAGATGATTGTGTTTCAAATAATCACATTTTTTATCCCTCCACCTCTAGATATGCTCAATACACACTAAAGTAGCCTCTAGGTAGCTTGAGACCTTATTTTATATTTCATCCTGCACAAAACAAATTCATATCTGCAATATATTAATCTATACCAACCATTTCCCTGATTATACATTCTTCTATTGGAACCCCATTGATGTCGGGTTCCCTTGATCCTAGTTCTCCACTATTGAAAACTAGTAAATGGAATTAGAAAATACAAAGGGACCCTCATAGTATTCAATGGGAGAATGAAACAATTCCAAAAACCATTTTCCGAGAGTATGTTTGGTCCAAGAATAAAGGACACCCTTAATCCATGGATTTTTTGTCCTGACATCATTGAATATGGGATTCTTTATTAGAAATTGTGGAATTATACCCACAAATTTCAACCTCTAGATAACTTAGACACTATTAGATTATTATTTATACTTCCCATAACCCCAATATTCATGTGTATTTAGATACTATCAATTTTACTCATCTTTGCATCATACCCATTTTCTTTGAAAAATTATGACATCATATTATTATTCCCTTCCATTTCTATTATGCATCTTCTTTGGAGACATAGTTTTTGTGATTTTGTTATTCCTATTGGTGAAATTCGCTAGTTTTATGAAATTAAAATACTTGATAGTTTATTAGTGGCATGAAATTAAACATCATGTCATATGTTACTTCCTATATGAATTGCAATTTCATAGAGTGGGCCGTCATATCAAGAAATCTATGCTAGGGATGATTTTGTTTACATCTATATAATAATGATATAGGGTAATTCCCTATACCTATGTATTATCCTAATTTATATAGATGAGACCTTAGAAAACATTTTTTTAGACACACTAAGGGAAGACCATCGAATACATATCTCACCGACATAAGAATTAGATATACATGGAGGGATGTCCTTAATAGAGCTTACTGGGGAATGATTCTTACCCTTATCATATTCATAAGGGAAAATAAGGTAATTCAAAAATAAAAATTTCATAAACATCTATTAAAAGTGGTTAAAGTTAACCACACATTCTCTACCTATCCATGATTCAGATCTGTGCATGGATTTCTTGTGCATGATATAAATCTATAAAAGAAGGGGTCTATAATATGGATACAAATAAATAATCATCTACATGGATAATAGGTTCTTTCTATATCCAAATTACAATTAAATTAAAAAATTTACCTAAGGATATCTTTCATAATTTCACATAGGTTCCTTTGTCCTTACCACATGATATTAAAATGTAAGGAAAATGACTTGGTCACCTAATGTTAAACTGAATGATATATATATCCCCACTACTTTTGTTAAAATGTGAATACCATCACCCATCGTCATTCCATATAGATGGACCACAAGATCATGACCCTTTTCAAACATATTGTGGGATTATTCCATCATTAATTAAGCCGATCAACCCACAAATCACACCTCATGTATTGAGAATCTCTAGTAGTCGAAAAAATTCGTGGGACATGAAATGAATAAAATTTCACTCTGTCAAACCATGAAGGTGTTACATCTGCATAAGGGTTCGAGACCAATAATCCAAAGGCATATTGTCCCAAAAGAAATTTCTTTATGATCCTGGTGATCTATTGTATCATCAAAGGGGAGATCATCACCTTAGTGTGATTCATGATCATTTTTAGATTGATTACATTATTGTATTACTCATGACCTAAGAATTGTGGGAAATGATTTAATTCATTTTCATCCCCCACTCATATGGATATTGGAGTAACCTTGACCTGGGGTATCCAAATTGGGATATTGTGTATCATTGACCTCACACCATGTATTTATGCATCATGACCATAAAATGCATGCACTTCGGTAAAATCTGTACAAACATAATGTTTTTTCATCAAAAATCCAAATTGAAATGCATAAGCTAGTGAAAAAGACAGAAAACATGTCAATATTTAAACCAAAAAAGGGAGGTTTGATAAAAATTCAATTCTATAATCCCAAAACAATTCAACAAAAGAGTTGAGGGAAATGTTATAATGTAACTAAGCAAGTAAAAAATATCATTGGGATTATCTTTGGGACTTAGTGAAAGTTGAGAAATGCTACAAAGACCCCCTAGTGGAAAAAAAAGATTGAGGGATGATCAAGCACAACTCCTTACCATCATAATGTGTTCAATAGGTGGAAACAAAAAAATTGGGTTCTCAAACCATTCTTGAATATTAATTTTTCCACAAAGCACCTTCATGTATTTGAAGTAAGAGATCATAAAACCAAAAAAAAGAGTTTATATTCTTTACTTGGAACCCCATGGACCTTGGCCTCTCTTTATCTTGGTAATTCCTATTGAAAAATAGTAATATGTAATGGATAATCCAAAAGGACCTTTATACGATTCACTATTGATTTTCAACAACACTAAAGATCATGTGCTTAGAAGATATTTGGACCCATAACATAAGTCTACATTAAAAACAATAGTTATTGTCTTAACTGCATGGAAGATGGTCCTTCACCATTATAAATGGCTTAATGATACCCATTGGTTTCCACATATTGTTAAGTCATATGTTCATAGACCATGATTTATGATCATTATAGCGAGTCTACTCAAGTTGAATCAACATCCTCGATGTTACTTCCAACTTTATTTTACCCATTCTAAAGAAATAATCTGATATTCCGTTCGTTAAACATTTTTGAGGGACCACACCATGTGACTCAAAACCACATGATGTAGGGAGAAGACTTACCTACTAGTAACTAAACTACCCTAGGTTTCCAAAAACATTCTTGGACAAATCCTTTTTACATGCCCCACTTAATTAACCAAACATTTGAATCTCAAAAAATCTTTCATGACTTTTAAAAGAGAGAAAGGATACCCTTTGATTGACAATGCATGTAATCTCTATGGGATCATTCATAAGGGCTGTTGATCCATCAACTAGTGGAATCTCCACCTTGTAGGAAAGGTCCTCTAATACCCATGAGAACCTATAAAAACGTTGTGGAATTCATCACCTTATAGAGTTTTTCAATCATCCTCAACATGTCTTCGCCATTTTATATTCACGAGTTCAAAATTTTGGTTTATGAATTACACAGTTCATATTACAACTATCCAAGTGGACTCTACATCCACAATATTTTACCATATATCAAACTAAATCTCAGTGAGGATAATGGGCGTCACAACCCATCATGGATATTCATCCCCCATATTCTCTCTAAGAATTCTAGGTGTCAAAAAACTTATCGAAGATCCATTCTTCTCAATATCAATCAAGAATGCAGGGTATTATAACTCTTAATGGACAATCATTATTCACAACCCACTAATGATCTAGGCATCTTAAAATAATTATGAATACATGTCCTTCACATAAAACAATAAATTATACATCATAGAAGAACCTAAACGACATAAATATATGGTATGAGCTAAAAGACCCTAAAACACATCCATAAAAGGTCTAGGATAAAAGACCCTAAACTAGAACAATAGATATTCCGATAAAGAAAACCTTAAACTACAAAACTAAATAGTTTTAACTAAAAGACCGTAAACTATAATAATAAATGATACAAGAAAGAATATTTTAAAATAAAAAAATATTTTGTCCAGGATATAATATATTAAACTACAATAATAGATGGTTCAAGATAATGGACTCTAAATTACATCAACATGTGGTTAAATCTAGAAGAATAAAACTAATGAAGTAGATGTTTTGAGCTGGAAGACCCTGTGATATAGCATAAAATATTTTATTTTATGAAAATATTTAAGTAAAAAATTAAAATAGATGTAATTCTTAACAATTTGAAAACTCAGAAATCGAATCCTAGGAAAAAGTTGAGGCTCTGGTCACTATACATGCACTTTGTCTGATCCTGGAAATATTGAGCAATTATAAAATAGAAAAGGTACAAATAATGTCAAGTAAAAAACTGTAAAACAGTGTCCAATGGAATATCCAAGTCCACAACCTCCTCAAATTTTCCATATGAATCATAGGAAAATTTTAGTGAAATATAAAACAGAAAATATAGAATATTTATAGAGATAATTATTTTTATAAATAAAAAATTAATATATTCTTGAAAATTCCACTAACCTTAGAAAAAATATAGCACCTTCCCTACTAGATATATTTACCCATGTTATCCCTTTAAACCACATTACCCCAAGACAAATTCATCATATACATCAATTAGGAATCTCATATCAACAATAATTCATGATAATTTATCAAGATAAATCTATTTTGATTTTAATGTTCAAATCTATGAACTTGGGTTTACTTGGTATTATAAAAAGAACTAGTTTAACAAACTAGAGTTTATAAATGGATTTTTTCTTTAAGTTAATGTGTATTATATTATATTATACAATATTTACACATAAAAACATACACAAACCAAAAAAGATTATTTTATTAATGAGAATCCTTGCATTTTTCAATGAATAAACCCACTAATATTCCAATTATTACAAGGGTCAAAGAATAGAAAATATAAAAAACTGTAATCAGAAAATATGGATCACCCCTAGTCTAGCCCATATTTACCAATATTTTTAGGGATAGGAGGTAGTTTGTAGTGTATCTTGGGTTGCCGAATCCTCAAAGACCTATGAAGTAACCAACAGACATGTACATTCTATGGACTATTTTTTGCTATTAATTAGCCAAATTTTGGTAGATTTTAGATGGGTCTAAGTGAAAAATAAATGTATTAAGTGAATTTAAATTATGAGAAGGGTTGACCCTAGGTTATTACAAGGGGTGGATTGAATGCATTATTATTTTTTAAATATTTCAATTTCTTATATTTGAGATGGGCTCATTTATGGAGATCAAAAAAATCATCACTTACTGGTTTAATGCTGAATCACCCTAATACTAATCACATATACACTTGAAGTATAAATGTTTTGTGAACTCCAAGGTAAAGGTTCGTATTAGCACTGGTAGTGAGTGAACTTAAATTCAATAACGATGAAGAGGTTTTAAAATCATCAAATAAAAATACCATTTAAGAGAAATGATTAGCCATTAATGGAGTGAGATATAACATCCAATATATACCCTTTCTACTCCCTTGGATCAACCCATATGTTTTTAATCCCTCCATTGATCCTAGGGTTTCAATGGAAGTGGGAAGTAGACTCATGAGGGAGGAATTAGAGAAATAAAAAAACAATGAAATAATGATCACTCCACCATTGTGTGATAATCTCACAAGGGTTGGTGTAAAAATGTTCACACATTTAACCAATGGTATCAAAGTGATATTGATGAAAGTAGAATAAGTGGAGAAGAAGAACTATTATTAAGAAACTAATGTGAATTGAAAAACATACATGTGAAAGACAAACTTGAGACAACAAAATCGCAGCATAACATTACAATGAAAGGAAGCTCAAAATATGATAAATTATTCCACCACCACCACTACCTTAAATAGGAATTTTTGCAGCCTTGGGAAGATCCTCCAACTATACAAATCATCCAACTTGATTATGGTAGTCCTAGGGTGGTGGAATGTAAGGGAGACTGGACTTCTTTATCCTTGACTCGAAATGGAAGCCATCTTGCATCCACCGAATAGACGTGCCTATATGGCCTTCTAGATGGAAAAATTAGAGTAGGCCATAGAAGAAAAAATTTAATATTATGATTTATTCTAGATATATTTAAAATTTCAACTCAAATGAATTTTGAGATGCCGAGATATGATTAAATTGGTGGGATGTTTTTCTAGGCCATAGAATTTTGCCTATAATTTTATCTCAAACTTGGGCCGTCTGAACAACCACTATAGATGCCGAATTTGCACTGGATCGTAAAGAATTATATGTTATCATGTATTTCCTCTATCACCCTAAAACATTTGTTCCTAATTGGCCTATATTTTGTGACCCACATTATCAAAAGTGGGATGGTGTCCAATCTTCTTTCTCAAGAATTGTTTGCATGAAATCCCATTTATGTGGTCTTATAATGTAAATCCTATAACACTAAACAAGTTTTAATTGTTCCCAATATAATTAGAAACCTGAAAATTAAATATGAAAATAAAATATATATCATTGGTTACATTAAATGATGTTAAAAAAATATACCATGTAATAGTGCATTCTAAGAAGGAATTACAATCATAATTTGAAATGTTGCTCAAAGTGTAAAATGCAATAAAATTGTTTTTATGAATAATAAAGAAAATGAACATTATATATATTTACAATGAATATTAGCCTCATTCAGTGGCTAATCACACCCCAACATGAGTTTTTCTAGTCCCGAGAAAAATGTATCTCAACAATATGAAATTAGAATTCCCTTTTCCAAAAACATTTTAATACACAATGATCACGAAAAACTCTTATACCAAACAATCATAAAACCCATCAAAATATATTAATACAAGATAGTTTCATAATATGATTCCAGTCCCATTCCCATTACTTTTTTCAAATTCATTACCATATTTCATCCAATATCAATTAAGAGTGATGATGTGTTGTGCATCGCATTAGACATGGGGGTACATATTTATTAAATGGGTAAATTATAGAAGTGATAGGTGGAAAAACATTTCAATATTAAGATGAGTGTTCAGTTTTTATTTTATTTTTTGTTATTGTTTTTGTTTTTGTTTTTTTGATGTTTTCCATGGTAATTGAAATTGCACTCAAAAGAGTCAACCCATGTAGCGAGACTTTTCTGATGACTCCCAAGCTCAAATACCTTAGGGCACCAAGTGAGGCCCACATACTCGGGCATCATCTCAAGTTAACTCAGTAATTTTTTTTACCATAAATAGAGATATAATTACTACCTCTGGGAGTGATAACTATGGAATCACGATCCCCAAGTGCCAAAATCCACGCATTAGGTCATTTCATTCCTCTACGCACACATTCTTTTTGAATACTCATATTAAAACTAAAATGATCACCACACCTATGATATTTATTTGGGGGACCCCATGAACTCAAAAAAATACCCCACTATCCAAAGAACGTGCGTTGTGATTTTTTTTATTTGGATGAAAATATAAACAACGAAATATTACATTAGACAACCACACTTTCCAAAATCTATGCTCATGAAATATATAGGGATTAAAATCAGAATCAGGGCATGCTAAATTATTTGATTTTCAGTTTCAAATTTTACAATGTCTATTATCATGTTCATGTTTAAATAATTTTTTTACCTCCATTAAGTCACACTTTATTCAAATCATTTATTTTTTTTTGACACAAAAACAACTTTTTTATTTTATCTCCCCTCCCAAATTATAATAACATTGTCCCTAGTGTTTAAAGAAAAGAAATTCTAGAAGGGGTAGAGGTAGATAATGGGAGTTCAAAAAGAAAATTGAAAATTAGGTTCATGGAATGAAGTCACCTGGTGGGTGAAGTTGAATTTCTTGCTTCATTCTTTTAAACCATTGATCACCATGTCCCATTGAGAATTCCCTAGTGGAAAAAGGAAAAAACAAAAAAAAAACAAACAAAACAAGACTATATATATATAATAAATAAAGTAAAATATGATTATAAATACAAAAATTATAGAATAAGGGAACACTATAAGCCAAAGGTCGGTGGTAAGTGCACGCCCCTGTCTCCCTTCAGTCTCGGGTTCGAGTACTGATGGCTTCGCTAGTTGTGATTGGGGTTTTCCTATTACCTACGATGTGTCCTTTTAATTTTTTTTATTTTATCCTAAAAAAACATAAAAATGAAATTAACCGATGATACACTGTCTTTTTTTAAATTTCAGGGTAAGGTATTACTCAAGGATCACACCACATGACACATATGAATAAGGCGCACCCCTTTCATACCCATCCATACTCATAATAGAAGAACATGTCTACAGTAAAGAGAATATAATATTTATTTAAAATATAAAAAATGATTCAATAATCCTATTTGAAAAATAAAGATGATTCAAAAAGATTAGAAACATGAAAACCACAGGTTTCTTCCCATGCAACGCTTTTGTTTAACATCATTAGCTAGACATGGATCCTAAATCTATCAATTTTTTCATGGTTCATAGGTTAGATCAGTTAATTCACCCTAAATTTACTATTTATTAAATGATTAAATGAATGGTATTAACCTATGACCATTGACCATGAAATTGTGACCACTTGTGGGATCCTGAATCTCTACAGCTCCATGAGGGTACACATGATTCACTATGAAAGGACTTGACCATCTAGACCTTAACATTCCTGGGTGTAAATGATGTTTTGAACTATACAAGAGCACAAATATTTTAGGATCAAAATTATTTAATGTGATATTCCTAGATTGGTAGGCTTGAACTCTAGATTTATTGATCCTTGATTTTTCATAAGCCTCTATCCTTAGTTACTCATGTTCGTTGAGATCTAATTTCCTTTTTGTTTCGGCCAATGAGAGATCTTAATTTATTTTCTTAATCTCACAAAAATATATATGATCAATTTTAATAGGTAAATGGAATGGTTTTCCATAAACCAACCTATATGGGGACATTCCTCAGATGGTTGTTTATGCTGTACAATAAGCCCAAAGGGCATCCAAGAGTTTCCCGGACCAATCTTTCCTAGAGGGATTGATAGTTTTTTCAAGAATTTTCATAATCTCACTATTCACTAACTCAGCTTGACCACTGGTTTGAGGATAGTAGGTAGTGGAAACCTTGTGGTAAATCCCATACTTAGACATGAGTGAAGAGAATGGCCGGTTTCAGAAATGGGTTCTGCGATCACTAATGATAGATCTAGGAATTCCAAATATAGAAAATATATATTCTTTCAGAAATATAGTCACAACTTAATGATTGTTAGACTTAGTGGGAATGGCCTTAACCCATTTTGATACATAATCAATAGCTAAGAGGACACACATATATCCCCTAGATTTTGGAAATGGACCCCTGAAATCGATTCCGCAACAGTCACGGATTTTAATAACTAAGATGGGAGTGAGTAGAATTTTCTTCCTCGTGGTGGTAGAACCTACTAGTTGACACTTAGGAAAACAATGAAAAAATGTGTAGGAGTACCTTGAGAGGGTGGGCCAGAAGAGACCACACTGAATAACCTTATAATAAGTTTTCTTAGAGGGAAAGGGACCTCCACATGCCTCACTATGACAAAATTTAAGGATAGAATCTTGTTCAGATTCTGGGACACACCTCATAATGACTTCGTCAGGTGAGAACTTATAGAGGTATGGATCATCTAACACATAGTTCCAAACATTAGAAAAGAATTTTCTTTGATCTTTAGTCCCTAAGAATTTTTGAATGACTCATATAACTAAGAAGTGGTCTTTGTCGGCATACCAAGGGCAGTCCCTCACAGATTATAGGTGTTCATCAGGGAATGAATCAGACACAGAAAGGTAATTTGAGTTGTCTATGAATTCCATCCTAGAGAGGTGATCAAAAAAAACATTTGCAACACCCTTTTTGTTTTTGATTGTGAGGTCAAATTTTTGTATAAGAAGAACCCACCTAATAAATCTAGCCTTGAATTTTTTTAGGAGGTATTTTAGTGTAGAATGTTCAGTGAACACAATGATGAGGATACTAAGAGGTATGACCTAAAATTATTTAAGGAACACACAATAACAAGTTACTCCTTTTCTTTGGTTGTGTAGTTGATTTGGGCATCATATAATGATTTTCTTGCATAATAAATGACATAAGGAGTTTTATCAAAATGTTGTCCTAACACAACACCTAAAAAAATGTCACTATAATCACACATAAGTTCAAAATTAAGGTTCCAATTTGTAGATTTTATAATGGTAGGAGAGGTGAGAGAGAATTTGATGGTTGAGAATGAACCCTCACAACTTTCAGTCCAAACAAATAGAGCATCCTTTACTAGGAGAGCACAAAGGGGATGAGAGATTGATCAAAATTCCTTGGTGAATCTTCTATAGAAACCAACAAGTCTTAAGAAAGGCCTCACTTACTAAATAGTTCCAGGTGATAGAAGGTGATGAATGATTTCAACCTTTGCTTTATCAACTTCAATCTCCCTACACGAGACAATATGGCCAATGACGATTCCTTGTTTAACCCTGAAATGGAATTTTTTGCTGTTTAGGACAAGATTTGATTCTTCACATCTGGACAAAACACTCTCCACATTCCCAAGACATCCCTAAAATGTATCTACAAGGATAGAGAAGTCATCCATGAAGACCTCAAGAAAATACCCTACCATGTATGATAAAATTCCCATCACGGACCGCTGGATGGTTCCAGGGGAATTGCATAACCCGAATGGCATGTGTTTGAAGGTAGAGGTGTTGAATGGACATGTGAATATAGTTTTCTCTTGATCCTTTTGGAATACCTAAATTTGATTATACCCTAAGTACCCATCTATGAAATAACAGAATTCATGACCATCCAATCTCTCAAGGACATGGTCAATGAATTGTAAGGGCAAATGGTCCTTCTTCGTGAATGTGTTTAGTATCCTATAGTCGATGCAGACTCTCCAACCACTACTAACCTTAGTTGGAAGAATCTCTCCATCCTTATTGGTTATCACTATGATTCCTGCCATCTGGGGAACAACTTTTATTGGGTTCACCCACTCACTCTTAGCTATGGGATAGATGATAACAACTTTAAATAATTTCAGAAGTTCTTTTCTCACTACATCCGTGAGATTAGGATTGATACTTCATTGAGGTTGACAACATGGCTTTGAATCTGATTGTAAAACAAACCTATGAGTCCCGATTAGTGGGATAATCCCAAGAATATCATACAAGGTCCAACCAATGGCTTTCTTATATTTCCTAAGGACGTTTAGAATCATCCTCTCATGATTGGATTCAAGAGAAGAAGAAATGACAATATAATGTGTTTAATTTCCCCCTAGGAAGGCATACTTGAGTGTAGTGGGAAGTTCCTTAAATTCAAAATCAGGTTGATTCATAATTTTATTAAAAGATTGGGACATTGGATCATGATAAATTTTGTTTCCTGGAGTTTTTTATATAATTGATTCCCCACATGTAGAAGTTTCATCTACTAGCTTAGCTTGATCAGATTTAGGAAAGGAAGTTGGATTGGTCTCCATGAAAGTGGTTTCCTGAATGGTTTCACTAATTGTTGGACCTAAGACTTCATTATAAGAGCAATTTGAAAACAATTCAATCCAAGAAGATAAACATCCTTCATGTGAATATTGGAAATCAATCTCATCATGACTTAAACATCCATAAAATGTTCCTTGATGTTATATATATTCATTATCAATTCATCCTATCATGTATACTCCATGATTGTCCCTGTCATCCCCTATTTCTGAGATATCATTATAGATGTTAAAGTCTAAACTCATGTTTCCAAATGGGGTGGTCATTTTCCCATTTTGAACTCAGATAATAGAGTTTCTTTTTGCAAGGAAAGGATGACCAAGGATGATTTGGGTTTGTTCCTTATTTCCTAAGATTGGATGGCTATCAAGGAAAATGAAGTTAGAATGGTAGATGAATTTTCCAACCTTTACCAGAACATCCATTAAAATACCATTTGTAACCCTAATTCTACGATCATCATGTTGAGGTGTGACCGATGTGGGTTGGAGCTCTTCTAGGCCTAACTGTAAGTAGACATCATAGGGGATGAGATTGACACTAACACCTAGGTCACACAAGGCCTTGACAACATTGATCTCTCCTAGTTCAACATTGTGTATGGGAAACCTGAGTCTCTCAACTTAAGAGGAATAGTCCCTTGAATGGTGGTACTCAGGTTAGCAACCAAATTTAATTGGTTTTTATGTGAAAATTTTCTTTTAAAAGTGCACAAATACTTAAGGTACTTAGGTAGGTAGGTATGGTTTGGATTTCATAGAGAAGGGGAATGTTCAACTTTACTTGTGAGAAGATTTCCGTCAATGTTTCACTCAATTCAGGCTTGGTTTCCCCCCTCATAAATTGAAGAAATAGTGTTGGTTGTGGGGTTGTTTGTTGAAGAGTTTTTTCTTTGATAATGTTATCTTGTTTTTCAATTTGATCATTTTGTTCATTTTAATTTTAATCCATGTTTGAATCATCAGATGGGTTATGAATTAGTTGTTCAGGTTTCTCAATTGATTTCCCACTTCTTAAAATAGTCATACCCATTAGTTTTTCATGAGTTGTTTGAGTGCAACTTGACTCTCCTCGTACTTTTTTTTTGTGTAATGTCTTTTGTAGGTAGGTTTCCTTTCCAGTTTTGATGGTTTGAAGTTATTGTTTAACAGAAGAGACTTCTGAGTTCATCATTTCCATTTGTTTGCACAGTTGTTCTAGTAGGCTTTGAGGTACATTTTGGATTGGTGCTTGAGAAGATTGATTTATCCTTACGGGATATTTTGGAGAGATTGTTTGTTTAAAATGTACCTTTGACTATTGTTATTGGTTAGGTTGGGTTTGGAACTAGTTATGGGTTTGGTAGTTCTAATGGGGGTAAGGATTTTTTCCCTATGGTTGGCTAGGTTGTTGGTTATCATTCCAGTAGCCCAGTAGTTTGTCTTTCTTCTTCAGAGTTTCAAAATGCTGCAGCATTTCATTCCCAGATGCATGTGGAAATATTTGGTGTAGATCGACCTTCACCGGAGGTGTTTGAGGGATTCATCAACTCAACATGGGATCTTCATTCCCGAGCAGTGGTTGAGATCTTGGATCGCCAACACCTGAGCATTCATCTATTTTCTGATGAGGATTTCTCCTTTGCATGGTCCTCAAAATCGTGCTTGTGTGATAACAGGAATTTTTTTCTCTTCCGTTGGACAGTTGATTTTGATTGTGAACGTGGCTGTAAGCATGCGACAGTGTGGATTCGACTTCCACGTCTTCCACTCCCCTTTCAGAACCCATCTTTTCTAAAATTTATTAGTGATAGAATCGGTTATTTTTTTTGGATTTACAATCATACTCTTTGCATGAAGCAATTTGTATTTTCTCACTTATGTGTCGAGATTGACTTATCATAGATTCTCCCGAAAGGTCTTCATCTCTAGGTGGAAGGTATGTCTAGTTTTTGGCATCACATTCATTATGAAGAAACCTGTGGAATTTATTCTCTTTGCTGTCGTCAAGGTCACTGGACATCTTTTCTATCTGGACGTGGGAAGAGAGGTCGCAAGGGATCAGCGGCTCAGGAAACTGGTACTCTTGCCCCCATAGTCCCACCGGTTGTTGGAACCCCATCATCTGGGGGCAGGATGAGTCCATGTCCAGGTGGTCATCACTCCCCCCAGGTGTCCAACAAGATTCACCCATGTCGAGCCCTGTCAAACCCCCTCATCTTTTGATCTACCTGGTTCAGCTGCACTTGCTCCTCCATTTGTTCCGAAGCTGCCGAGTGGTGACAGTATAGGTAAGGGAATCACTTGTGTTTTGGGGGGTTCTGGACCTTACTATTCCAATGTTGTGCGTGGTGCGATGGCTAAACCTACCACTAAAGGGAATGTCGTTTCTGTTGTCAACTTGCCTGGAAAAAATGATGCAGCCTTTTTCACTTTGCCCCTATCCACATCTGGTGGCATGGGGGCTTAGGCTGAATCAGATGCACCTATAGTTTCCCATAATCATCTTGATGCCCTTGGGGATGACATTCAGTTGATAAGAAATCCCAAAAAGCAAGGACAATCAAGAGAGTTATCCAATCTTGATGTTTCCTCGAAGGAATTTGGTATGCAGGAGGTGACAGGCAGGTTGGGTAGGATGCACAGTCGCTCTTTTAGCCATCAATCTAGTGTCGTGCCTGAGGATTCAGCTCTCGACTCTGAGAGGGAGCATGATTCTTCTGAATGTATGTATGAGGATGATTTTTGGGCATAACTTCCTTTGGTTTCTCGCTTTTTCCGTATAAGTGTTTCTACAATAAAAAATTTAATTTTCAGTCTAAGGTCTATCTCTTCAATGTTCTTAAAGAGTGTTGTGAGTTTATCCCTAAGGCTTTCCTCTTCTCTATGTGTATGAATTCCAGTAGTTCTTTGTGGCTTTTCAGAATAAGGTGAAGTTCCCCATGTTTGGTTTTGTTCAGCAAGGCTTTATAGATACTCGAAAGCATCATTTGGGGCTATGTTTTGGAATGTTCCATTACAAATCATGTCAATGAATTTTTTGTTCCCCGGACCCAACCCTTCATTGAAAATTATCACATGTTCAAGTATAGAATAACCATGATGTGGAACCATGTTTAGGGTGCCTTTGAACCTCTCCCAGGTTTCATAGAATGACTCTCCCTCTTTTTCAAAAAGGTTTGGATGATATTTTTATGTGTAATTGTTTTGGGGTGGGGAAAGTATTTTTTATAGAATTCTCTTTGTAATTGGTCCCAAGAGTTGATGGATGATGGTGTCAAATTGATTAGACAATTTTCTCTTGATCCTAAAATGAAATAATAAATAGACTTATCTTTGCTGATTATAGTTGATGTTGGGGACACATGGTTTCTACAATGTCATTGAACTCTTTAACGTAAAGGTAGGGCATCTCGGACTCCATTCCATGGAATGTGGGAAGATGGATTAGGACATGGGGTTTAAATATGTAGTTGGCATCTCTTAGGGAGTTATGTATATTGCATGATGGGCATTGGTGCAGGCATGTCTTAGGTAGTCATTCATTTTTTGATCAACTGCATTCCCCATATTTGGGGCTCCCACATTTGGATTTCCAATTTAGTTCCCTCCCTGGTTTATGAGTTGGTTTCTTTGAAGAAATTCCATTGAAATTGGATAAATTTTCGACTCAGGGGTATTAGGAAGATTAGGATTTAATGGAAATAGTTCTCTTGGTGTACTTGACTCCCCATTTCAAGGACTATCCACCATAACTAGACGGTTTGATGGCCACAAGTGTAGGTGGACATGTGACAAAAGAAAAAAACGATAAAGGGAAAAGATAATAGAATTTGGATGAGAATAGAAGAAATGGGGGAGAATAGAATGGGTTCTTATATGACTTACTTGGGTCCACAGAAATAGAAACCAAATTTTTTTCTCGCCCAAATTTATCCAAGTTTTTAGGGTTAAGTGGCCGCTTGTAGTGTAGCTTGGGTTGTCGAATCCTTATAGACCTAAGAAGTAACCTACGGACACATACATTCTATAGACTGTTTTTGACTATTATGTGGCCAACATTGGGTTGATTTTAGATTTTTTTAAATGAACACTAAAAGTATTAAGTGAATTCAATTTATGAAAAGGTTTGATCCTAGGTTATTACAAATGGTGGATTGGATGCATTATTTTTTCAAAATATTTCAAATTCTTCTATTTGAGATGGGTTCAATTAAGGTGATAAAAAAATCATCACTTTCTGTTTTAATTCCTACCCACCCTAATAGTAATCACATATACACTTGAAGGATCAAAGTTATGAGAACTCCAGGATAAAGGTTCGTATTAGCACTTGTAGTGAGTAAACTTAAATTCAATAAGGATGAAGAGGTTTTAAAATCATCAAATAAATATCCCATTTAAAAGAAACGATTAGCCATTAATGTAGTGAGAAATATAATCAAATACAGACCCTTAATACATTCTTGGATCAACCCATAAGTGAGATATCCCTCCATTGATCCTATGGATTCAATGGATGTGGGAAGTAGACTCACGAGGGAGGAATAAGAGAAGTAAAAAAACAATAAAATAACGATCACTCAACCTTTATGTGATAATCTCACAGGGGTTGGTGTGAAAAATTTCTCACATTGAACCAATGGTATTAAATTGATATGAATAACAACATAATAATAGGAGATGAATAACTTTTACTGAGAAACTAAAGTTAATTGAACAATTTATATGTGAAATAAAAACTAGAGACAAAAAAATCGCAACATAACATTACAATGAAAGGAAGCTCAAAAGATGATAAAATCTTCCAGCAAAACTGCCTTAAATAGTAATTTTGGGAGCCTTGGGTCAAGCTGCCAATAGTACAATTCACCCCACTTGATTATGGTATGCCTAGGGTGGTGGAATGTAAGGGAGAGCGGACTACATTATCCTTGACTCAAAATGGCATCCATCTTGTATCTACTGAACAGACGTGCCTATATGGCCTTCTAGATGGCCAAATTAGAGTGGTCCATAGAAGACAAAAGTGAATATAAGGATGTTATATAGCTCTATGTAAGCATTAATCCAACAATAATTTGTGGTTGATGACATATGATTAAAATGGTGGGATGTTTTTCTAGGCCACAAAATCTGGCCTAGAATTTTATCTCTATCTTCGCCCACCTGAATATCCACAATGGAGGACGAATTGACACTAGATACTGAATGTTATATGTTCCTCTATATGTCTTCTATCAACACACTATATTTGGGCTTCATTCGGCTTGAATTTGGGGCCCCACATTCTCATCAGTGGGCTGGTGTCCAATCTTCTTTCTCGAGAATTGTTTGCATGAAATTCCATTTTGGTGGTCTTCCAATATGAATCTTTCAACACTCCACAAGTATAAATTGTTCACAATATAATGATAAACTTGAAACATAAATATGAAAATAAAACTAATATCATTGGGTACTTTAAATGATTTAAAAAAATGTACCATATAATAGTGCATTTTAAGAAGGAATTACAATCATAATTTGAAATGATGTTAAGTGTAAAATGCACTAAAATGGGGTTTATGAATAATAAATCACAAAAATATTATATATATTAACAATGAATATTAGCCTCATTCAGTGGCTTATCAATGCCAATATTCTAGAATAATCCCTCCCTTGAACAATACCATTCAAAAGGATAAAAATATTATTAAAACAATAAATATTATAGAAAATGAAAAAATTGAACATTTAGAGGAATTGAGTCGAATATTGAGTGAAATAATTATGTTTTATTCATTGGAGTTACAGTGACTATTGGAATAGTAATGTGACTCGTGGAATAATAATTTTACCCTTCAGAAATGCAATCTTACCATTAGGAAAAGTAACCCAATAGTGGGAATAGTTATTCAATCTAGAAATAAAAAAATATGATATAAAAAATAATAATCATGAATAATTTGAGGATATATAAATATTATAATGGAAAAAGAAAATATCATGATGAAAAAATAAAAAAAAATATAAGCACATTTGTAAAAAATCTATATTTTAATATATTTCATAGGAATCATTTTTTTATATTTAAAAATAGAATTATCTACCTTTTAAAATATTTTTTGCAAAATAAATATAATTTTTAAATTCATAATTTTTAATTTGACTAAGGTTTACTTATTTGGTAATTTTTTTAAATACTTCATTTTTAAGGTGAATAGAAAAAGTACACTTTATCTCGTAACTGGTGTATCTAAAATTACAACCTTCTTGATGTAATTATAACCAAATAATTTCATTAAAATGATATTAATAAATAAAATATTTAATTCCATAAATGATTCAATAAAATAAAATAAACACAAATCCCATGCCAATAAACCATTCTCGAAAACCTAATGTCAAAATTGATCTCTTAAAATAACAATTTTTATTTTTCCCCCATTTATTTTTAATAAACTTATGTATTTGAATTATCAGCAGACTTAAAGTCTGAAAACCCATTTTATTTTTATATGAGTAATATTTTCGAAAATTAAATATTAAATTATAATCCATGAAGTATTGTTTTTTTATATTTTATTTCTATGATTACCCCTATTTTTAAATGTATAAATAACCCCGCTCCATCCCCTTGGAAAACCACCCACCCTCACATTATAAAGAAAAATTTATATCCAAATCATCAAGTTGTATGTTTTTAGAATAACTAAGATATTTTTATAGTAACTTAACTCAAATCATAGAGGTATTTTTAGTTACATACAGGATAATATACACTTAGTATTATGTATATTTCGATTAACTTTTTTCATTTTTTCGTCTAATATTTCTTTTTTTTTCAAAAATTTCAAAACAAAAACATATAAGAGTAATAGTGATGTAATCTAGAATAAAATAATTATTATAACCTTATATAAGTATTATATTTATGATATTTATAAATTTCATATTTCTCTTTCCTGCTCTCCCAACAATATCCTTTCAAGTGTTGGTTAAACACCTACAGAGACATTTCCATTTAAACAGTTATAATCATCATCATGTATAGATATTAAGTATTTTATATAATATATAACCACTAAATTAAATGTTTTATAATATTATGTAATTAATTATACTCTTGTATAATAACGTTTATCCAAATTATCCAAATCAAAACAAAATAGAAATATTTATAGCAAAAATGATATCAAAATAATTCATGTATGAGAAATTTTATTATGAAAAAAGATTAAATAATTATAATGGATAAATAGTGGAACAATTGAAAAAAAAACAACTTATATATATATATAAATAATAATTTTTATTATTATTCATGAGCCAAAAAAGTTGTGAAATAAAGATAGAATGAAGGTATGGAGATTCCTAAATACCACTATATTTCTTTGGGTTATCACTCTTTCCTGACATATTCAATATTTATATTCCTAAAATATTCAATAAATATCAAATAAATAATATTTTTTTGGGGGAAATAAAATTTTACACATTGATTTTTAATCTAAATACAATGATTTTCCAAAAAGGATTTTCTTTCCCAAAGACATATTTTACTCCTCTTAGGATGTTTCTTCTACACTCGAGAATGATTATGTTTATGAAAAATATGATTTATGTTTTAAATTTTAGATCCCCATGTTTATCCACGATGTCATGATTTATGAAATATTTTATGACATCCATTCCATTCAATGGCTTCTTTCATGATTATGATTGTCATATGTTCAATTCAGTATGAATGATTATGTAAATATTATGTTTTGATGGGTGTTCCTGGAATTTTATTTTCCTCCAAGGCATTGGGTAATGTGATGTATCTCATTAGATAATTTATATTATTCATGAACATGATTCTATATCGGTTCATAATTATGATGTTATGCTTATGCATAAACATTAGGCATTAACATGATGTTACATTTGTTCACAACTATGTGTGGCATTTGACCACAATTACCTGATATTTCATTTTTAGGAATTTACACATACCATGACATTATCAAATGTTTTCATGATGATGATAATGATGATATTATTATTATGATGTGATGATTATGATTATGCTCCCCAATGTTATATTTATTATTGTCTTTTATTCTTCATCAAATTAGGCTTTTAGATCACCACTTTCATTGATTTATTTCCCTAGGTGACTACATGTACTTTGGAGAACATGAAACATTCCAAGTGGATAAAGAATAAGTATTTTAATAATGATTATTTTTCATTATGTATAAGGGATTTATAGTTGTAATTTTATCAATATAATAAACATTTAAATCATTTAATGTAGAACTATTAGGTTGATTATCATTAAAAAATATGTAATAATCATATAAGAAATAGTAACGGTTCAATAAGAAGTATTGGTGGTATAGTTTATTTAATTTTTTAATTAGGATTAGAAACAACCAGTGGAATATTTCATATAATTTTATATATATGAAAACATCTAAAAATATTTTTTTTATAAAAAGGATAAACATAAGGATCCCATAATATTTCCTTTAGAGTTAATTGAAAAAAAGAATAAATTACCCATTCATTTTTTTTGAATTATGTTTTGTTCAATACTTTTCGATTTTATAAAATGTTGTAAACTAGGAGACACTAGTAAAACACCCAATTTGATGGATATCAAAACAATTTCTCAAATGACATCCCTTATTTCATTGGAGCTGGAGTTCAAAACATCTGGTTAATGCATACCAAGTTGTCTCAGATGATGAATAATAACCTAAACCATGTCTAATGTCTTCCATCAAATAAGAAGAAACTAGATATACAATTTTTTATATGGAAATGAGAAACAATATTTAGTGGATAATATGATCCAATTGTCATATAATAGTGGGTTAACTCAATATAGAAGGTCTCTTATGTGGTCCACTATTCTAAAAAGGATAAGGTTACCCTACCGGTTAATCAAATAGATGGAGAGACCAATCAATGGTGGTAATTAATAAACAATATTGATAAATTAGATAAAATGGATGAAATGGAGTGGTATTACAATAATAAATTAATATTTAACTTGTATTTCCCATGAAATATTCAAAAAAATATAGTGAATGTATTTCTAGAGGATAAAAACGGATAGTGAATCCATCACTGATAATGAGGCCACTTTGACTAGGATTATAAGCTACTCATTTAGATTTCTTATCGACAATGATAGATAAATCAATAGATTTTTAGCTTTTTAAAAACACAACATCGAAAGGATATAGGTATAAAAATACTTTGGGAGTTATGCATATGTTTTGGAATATGCTCTCAAAGGAGTGATGTATTTTGGGAAATGGTCTCATGGTTATGGAGGTAAGAAGAGAATAATATATTTTCACGCCCGTGGGTCAAAAGAAAAAGGAGGAAAGATGATCCAATCCCCAAAATGTAATAATGTCTGAATAATCATCATGGTAATTTACTCAATGGGATGGGGAAATGATTTAAGTGTAGAAGCGATGAACACCAGGATCACAAATGTAGAAGATAGATAAATAATCCAATTAACATGATAGAGTAAAAGAATACACATCATAATTCGTGTCCCATGGTTCAAATCATAATCTCTAAGAATAAAGGGAAAGATGCAATAAAATACACTAAACCACATGCCCTTGATGGTAATAAAAATTTTAAACCACTAATGAAAAGGGAGAAATGGAAATCTTATATTTTCACTACTGCTGAACTGAATCATTAAAATGAAGTCTTATAAGTTTCACATCATATTCAATCTTGAATGAAAAAAAGTTTTTTTAATTTTGTTTTAAATATTGAATTGTATAAAGAAATTTATAGAACTGTTGAATCAAATCCCTAATTCATTGAATTATTTTATTCTATAAAAATACCTAGTGGTTCGATCTTTGAAAATCAACTATTGGACTATTATACTAATAGAAATTATGGGAAGAATATTGCAATGAATCTCATAATCATTCCCGTATTAAAATTTGTTGCTATACTAGGCATGGATTGGATCGTGTTAAATTGATCACAGATCAACTGTGCATAAAAGTAAATCACATTACATATTCTATACCATACCATGATCCTCTAAAAATGAAATTAAGATCATAAATATTATTTTTAAAATCACACAATGGTGTTGGTGTCGATATCCTTTGAAGAAGCATACCTTCTCGAAATGTTTCTGTCTATTGAAAGTATCAACCTATAGGACATTACCATTGTGGGGGAATACCCTGATATATTTACCGAAGAGTTACAATGAATTCCCCATGATCAGTTGCTAACATTTTCAATAGAACATAATCCTTAAGCCACTCCTATATCTAAATTCCCCTACAAGATGGCCCTGATCAAAAAGGAGGAGTTAAAAAACATATACAATATTAGTTGTAAAATGGATTTATATGTTATAGTGAATCACCTTGGGGAGAAAAATCAGTATTTATAATAAAAAATGAAGTATTAATATGAATTTTACTAAATTACTTAGAGATCTAAAAGAACAACATAAAGAAAAAGTATCATTTCCCAAGGATTGATGTCTTGTTTGATCACATAAAACGTTCTCAGTAATTGACAATGGTGAATTGTCATTCTGGATATCATTATATAAAGGTTAATATATAATATATTCATCAAACATATTTTATTTACAACTTATAGACACTATGAATTTATTATGATTCTATTTAGACTTACTAATGCCTTTGAAATCTTCAAGGATTCAATAAATATGGTATTTAGATACTGCCTCAATAAATTTTTGGTATTTTTTATCGATGATATTCACATTAACTAATGGGAAAAAAGAACATGAATATTTTATAAGTATTGTTCTATTGATATTAAGTAAGGTGAAATTGTATGCTAATTTCAAAAAGTCTTAATTTTGGATGCAGAGAGTCACATTCTTGTGGAATGTTATTAGAAGTGTGTTAACTTCTATAAAACCTTCAACGAAAAATGCAATTGAGGAATGGCCCATACACACAAGTTACATAAAAATTAACAGTTTTCATAGATTAGATATAAAGTAATGATGTTTTATGATTCATTTCTCACGATTGTCTAGAAAAATAACTATGTTAACACAGAGAGGGGGTTATGTATTTTAGGATGGAAGAATGTGAGGAAATATTCAAGGAGATCAATAAGAGGATAATCACTAAACAAATTCTCATTATAAAAATATGTGGATATTTTTTTTTTATACAATGAGTCTTGATATAATATATTGGTTTTTGTACCCATATATGATGATAAAGTGATAGACTATGCCTCATAATAGTATAATTTCCCAGAGAAGAACTATAAAACATGTGATCTATAGTGAGTAGCTATGATATTTTCTCTATCAATTTGGAGGATCTATCACTAAATTGAGAAGTGTGATATATATACTGATCATAAGAGTCTAAAGCATATATTCACATAGAAGGGTATAAACATTTTTCAAATAATATCGTTATATCTAATCAATGACTATGATTTCCCTATTCACAATCGTCCAATAACGGTGAACAAGTTAGTTGATTCTAATAATATAAAATATCCTACTACATTATCCATGATACTGATTGTGAAAAACCCTATGTTAATGGATATGTAAATAATAGATAAAGAAATCCTAATAGAAAGTAATATATCCTACCATTATAAAAGTATTTCCAAAAAATCTATCAAGGAGAAGATAAATGAGGCATTAATGGATGACCTAGAGATATAAAAAATGGGAAAAAAATATTGGAAGTGATGATACATGAGATACATATAGATGAGGATGGTTTGGTTAGGTTTTGAACAAGAATTTGTGTTCCTTTGTTACCTGAGATAAAGAAGAAGATACAAGATAATTTAGATAGGTCACCTTTCAATATCCTTCCTAGAAGTAATAAAATGTACCATGATCTTTGGGTGCTAAACCTATCCTTTTACACATATCATCACATGATTTTATTCATTATTTTACATCATAATAAAAGTCATGGATCGTGAAGTCAAATCTCTTTGAGTACTAGGTGCGTAAAACATGAAACATAAAACATATATTTATTTAATCTTTAAATTTAGCTCCTAACATCCATTGTGTTCATAAATCAGTAATGGATAACTTGGGGATAACATGAACAAACATGTGGAATTAAAAACCTAGTAATGTTATAAGCATAATAATAGATCTTTAGCACATGGGTTAGAAGGAATGAAAAAATGAAAATTAAAGGCATGAAACATATGGAATCATAACAAATAAACATGGGATCATATAAAAAGAGATTAATTATAATGTGGAAGTGATATAAAACATGACATTAGCATGAGTTAAGGCTCGTTTCACATAGAGGAGCACAAGTCAAGGATAACCACCAACATCGTTGCACATGGTAGCACGAGTCAAGGATGACCACCATGACCACTGCACATAACGTCTCATGAGACTCAAATTTACCCAATTCATTGGAGCGCTATCTGGGTGAAACCATTATAATGTGTTCATGAATATTCATGCCACATAATAAATCATACAAAATCAAACATATATAACCATAAGGGTACACATGAATGAAATGAGTATCATAGTCATGTCATAAAGCATAATGAATGGGCATATCTTACAAGTTTCCATGAATTTAAGGAATTAAAAAATACATGGACATTAATAAGGTAAAATAAGCACAAATCAAGGAAAGTTATTTTAAATATAATTGACAACATGTGAGAAAAGTATTTAAGAAATTTCAGCATTAAAACATTTTAGAGTGGTTTAATAGAAAATACTAAAGAGCTTGTAAAAAAGAAAAAGAAATAATATTATATTTAAAAAATTTAGTGAACCAAAAATGTTATCATAATAAAAATATTAGTTTTATTAAATAAATATGTTTTCCTAAAAATAGATTATAGAGTGATCTTGAAATTGAGTAAGAATTCGGGAAGTTCCATTATAACAGCTTGCTTGTAGGGAATAATTGAGGAGGAAATAATTTAAAAACATGTATATCCCAAAAGGATAATGAAGAATGGATCATGATACATAAGTTTGGGGAATATAAACAGAATTAAGAAGATAAAATTAAAATATAACTTTATTTGGGTAGAATGAAAGATAGATCATCCCAAAGGAATAATGGAGGTTCAGGTAGAATCCCTTACCTTAACCGTTATTGTGTTATCCACCTCCTATTAATGAATTGAATAATCAAATTTGGATAATTAATTAATAATTATATACACTATTTTACATGTAACTGATTTTATATTACCTTTTTGAGTTCATTCATAACCTTTTTGATTTGTTATGTGGTTCAATTTCTGTCATACCCCGACCTATTGAATTATTTTATTTTACTACTTATTTGGACTTAAATAAGTTTATTTGGGGTTCATTTTGAGTCCTAGATGAATATTTAGAGTTTATTTCCAAAAGTGTGTGTTTGGGTTAGAAGTCATTTGGTGCATGGGCGAAGTGCATTTGGAAAACCATGTGTGACTTTTCTCGGGAAACTAGGCAACCCATCTATCATTAGAAAATTAAAATGAGTATGCTTTGTAATTAAAATAAATGTTAATTACTATGTAATTTAAAATATTTATTGATTAATTTTATTATTAATATAATGAAATGAATACATTTATTATTGTTATTATTAATATTAATTTTAATATTATTATTATGTTTATAATAGTAGTAGTAGTTGTTGTTATTATTATTATTACTGTTATTATTATTATTATTATTATCATCATCATCTTTGGTTTTCTTTTTTTTCATGGTTTTCTTGTTGTTCCCGCAACACCTTCGTAGCCTGCGGCTGCTCCTCCTCTCTTATGCGTTGTAGCCCGTGATTGCCCCACTCTTCCTCCCCTCACAAGTGAGTTGCCCTTGGCCAGCCACCCTCCCGTCGCTGCACCCCTCGGAACTGACATCACCGATGGTCCCTCCCTATCAGTAGAAAGCTGACCTGTGACACCCCTGACGCTACTGCTATCTGTCACACCACCCCGACCTATGGCCTCCAGCGAGATGCTCCTCGCTAGCGGCGCTACCTCACTGGCGCCGCTCCTTACTACCATCCTCCTTCCAGCAACATTCCCCTCTTCTCTAGTAGTCTCCCTTCCCCATTTGGTTGGGATTTTTTTACCCAAACCCTAGGTTTTAGGTTGTATTTTATTTTCAGGGTTGATCAAAAAACTGATATGGCCGTTTTAGGTGTGATTTTATCTATATTGGGTGTGATTGATGTGCAAACTTTTTTACACCAACTTCCGGAATTTCAATGTCAATTGAGGTAATAACCCTTTACACGTATTATTTAAATTTAGATTTATTTTAATGTTTTATGTTTTCAGATTTCATCATTGTTTATTTCATATTAGATATTGTTAGAATAATCTTATCTTATGAAATAAGGAGCGTATTGATAGAAATCAATTATAAATTATTTAATAGTTTTATTAAATTATGAAATTTTTTATTTTTAATTGTGAAAATTGTGCGTGTTCTACCTTGATACATTGTAGGTGTACGTTTGACTATAAAAGGGGGTTTTGAACGAGTTTTGTGTGGGTAATGTTGTGGGTTATTACTTAAAATTGTTTTTATAGAAGTTTTAAATGGTTTATTATATAAAATTAATAATGTAAAACCCTTTTGGGAAATTCTTTTGAGGAGAACTAGATTTCAAAATTAGACCTTGATGTGTGTTGTATTTTTATAATTTTCACGCACCAGGTTTTAGTCACATTTTTTCAATTGGCACTTTGAAATGATTAGTGATTTATTGTGACATGGTTTGGTTTTAACAAACAGGTTTGTGAAATTCAAAGTTTTGATTTAAGTCTTTAAATGTGTTTTTCACATTAGTTTCATAATGGTATATACCCCTTTGTCCTGTGTAAGTGTGTTTATGATTTAAATTGTGTGAAAGATTGGTTAAATTGTTTTTTAAATATGTTTTTGGCTGAGAAAGTGTGTGTATTCATTATGCTTGTCGATGTTTATTTTATCAATTTTGTTTGTGTTGGTAAAATTATTTAAAATGGGGTTTGGGTGTGTAAATATTTGGGTAACTCGTTGGAATTTTTTTATAAATTTTGAGGTGGTTTATTTACATTATTTGTTCATTTGAATTATTTTACATTAATTTTTATGTCTTTTTATTTATTTTTATGATGTTTAATGGTTGGAGTTGTTTTTTGTCAGTGTTGCAGTGTTTTATATTTTTCAACATTTGATGTAGCACATTGGCAAGGTAATTCTGTTATATTGTGGTCATTAGCTTGTGTGGGATTGTGCGCCCGCTCAAGGCATTTCACATCCTTGTGTTTAGACTATGAGTCGAGGTAGGCTCCCCTATGCACTTGCCTTTGAATTTAGAATTTATTTATTTCTTGTCATTTCATTGATTTTTATTATATTTGAAATAATATTAAATGATTATTTTTTCGAATAGTGATTTTCCTGAAATTAAAATATTAATTGATTTTCATTGCACTAGAAATATTTTTCTGGATGAATTATTTCCCAATGGTTGAATATGTCCCTTTGGCCTTTGAACTAAATTCATGAATTTTGAAGTCTGGTATTGTTTAAGGTGAAAATTTTTCTTCTAACATGTTAACAAATATCTGATTTCTCTTGAAAATAGTATTTCTATCAAATGATGTTTATGGCCTGTTTGGCACTTTAATGAAATAAATTATTTTGGAAAACTTTCTTTGGGGTGACTCAAGGGTGATCTTGTTGTTCACGTCGATTTAGTTGGTTGTGGTGAGTGATGTTTGTGCATCAAAATTTGTTGCTTATTTGACATTATTGACTCAACTTTTTTTATTATACATTTTTACATGGGAACCTGGTATATTAATTGAATCTTATGAGAATGATTGATGCACTATATTAAAATAAACAATGGCATTTGACCTTAGTAAGGAATTTGATCTACTAGGAGATTGGGCCCCTCTCTTTGGCTAGGTAGGGAAACAACTGGAATTTGGGAATTATGGCGTCATCGGGAGTAGGAATGACTTCATGATTATTCCCACGTATAATACGTTCTGGATTGATCATGATCTCCTAGGTTCGATATAGGTTTTCTTTAGTTCTTATTTGGATGTGGCAGACAATTGAGAGGCCATGTTTGGTTGCGGGTCCAGTTTTCTACTTTCCCACCACCCTGATTGTGTGTTGTGTGTTGTGTGTGGTATTCCTATTGACTAACATCTAAAATTTTAGAGTTTAAATTGTTCACAAAAAAGATTTAAGAAAATCCACCTTTTTCATTAAAACATTAAACATTTTTTTTAAATTAAAAAGCGCAATGTAATTTTATTTATTCTAGAAATGAAAGCATGTGTGGAAACCCATATTTTAAATAATCTAGATAAAACTTGTAATTAGTAATTTATATATTTAAAGGTAGTGTTTTAGGGATAGTTATTTGTGGACGCCTACTGAGTTTTAATAATCGTTCCTATAGTGTTTTCCAGTTTTTTTTTCTATTACAAGATTGACTCGAGATTTCTCTCCATAATTGAGTGTTGTTTATGGGTTGGTAAAAGACTCTTGGGGCCACAGGGAGTTTTGGACATGGTTAGGTTAGTATGTATTATTGGATGTTCTTTCTTTTTCATGTTATTTATTTATTTTACATTGTTCTATTTTATTTCTCAAGTTTAGTTTATTTATATTTGGAAAAATTGTTCCAACATTCACTCTGTTGATTCCTTGGAACATTCCGATAGCCCGATAAGATTGGGAACACCTCTCGGGCCTTTATTCAGATTGGCTCAGGTGACCCGTTTCAGGTCGACCTTGGTTGGTTCCTAATAAAATGGTATAATAATAGGTCAGAACTTTAGTGGACCTTGTTGTTTTTGAGAACCCATTATTATTTGGGTTTTTCATGGTAGAAGGAGTAGAATTTTCGGGACTCAAGGCGTACAGATGAGAAAGACGTCATGAACCCTTGCTCATTCCAAACCTCTGGTTACAATGGGATGTTCAGGTTTTTCGATGTCCTTTGATTCTTATGGATTTCTTTGGTATTGGGAAATGAAATGTGAGCCAGGAAAGTGACCTATGTGATCTCAGAAGGTCTGGATAGCCATGTGGAGCTAGGGACATTAACCTAGAGTCCTCCTAGTAATGGCAGCATGACTCGCATATGGCCACCATCCTTATGTCTGATTCACCCATTGGCACTATTTTCCCCTTGTGGATCATTTGGGTCTTATTTACATATAAGAAATGTTTTGTAATGCTTTATTTTGGAGATTGTGAAAAGTTTAATTTAAAATGGAAATGACCATGCTTTGTTTAAATTAAATATTTAAATATTCTTTAGTGTTTTCCCCCATAAAACATTGATGAATACCCAAGGTATAGCTTCAAGTGGTGTGCCCTTAGAAAATCCCCCAGTTGATCAGCCCATAGACTACATCTTTCAGTTTCAGAAATTGAACCCTCCTCTCTTTTATCGACAAGAAGAGCCTCTTGAGGTGGAGGAGTGGTTGTAGAAGATTGAGAGAAACTTTTGTTTCATTCGGTCACCTGGTTCATTGAATGTAATGTTGTTTGCCTTTATAATTGAAGGTGAAACTGGGAAATGGTGGACGTCCGTGTCTCGAAGCAATCCATGAGAATATCTCACTTATGAATTCTTCAAGTATTCATTCATCCAACAATATTTTTCTAGGTTGACAAACCTGAGGAAGAGGATGGAGTTGTATTGTGTTCAGTAGGGTGTTGAATTAGTACTAGAATTCTATTGATGCTTCTTAGACCTAGTTTTGTATGACCAATGGATGGTGGAAAATGATCCCTAAAAGGCTTAGAAATTTGAGTCTGGATTTCGGCCATAACTATAGTAACAAGTGGATGACCTCAACCTATCCACCTTCCCAGATGTTGGGGGGAAATCCTTTCATTACGAAGCTGAGTTAGTAGGAGGATATGTGTTGTTGAATCTTCTCCTAGCCTTGGGAATTAGTGAAGAGGACGACCGTAGGATGAATGAGAAGAGACCTGATATTGGTGGCTCTAATAGAGGAATCAAGAGGCCTTTAGACCATAAATCATCTTCTTTACAGTGAAATGATGTGATCTATAATCAGTGTTATAAGAAGGTCACAATGCTTGAGTGCTCCGAGACCCTGCCACACCTGCATACATCTGCATCACTTGCAGTGATTCTGTTGAGGTGTTTCCAAGAATCATGCTAAATCCAGACCTGGCTCATCAAAGGACACCTCAGCCCGTCAGTGGGAGTAGGGCGTGGTTTGGGGATTAGTTTTTGGTTTTATCTTGGTAGTGTTTCTTGGATGTTGTGGTCATCGTTAGTGGAGTTTTCTGCTATTTCTTATCCTTCAGTTGTAAAGATAACTACAATCGAACCTCTTCAAAACCTTTGTTTTATTGAAAGTGTGTTTGGTAAAATTATGGTTTGGTTTTTATGTTTGAGAAATTTATTATGCTTGACTACGAGGCAGGATATTCTTCAATCATCGGTGCTCCAGTCACATCTTCTAGAGTGAAGCTGGAAGGAAGTCAGGAGAACCCCAATGGTGAAAAAGGGCATCAGTTTAATCTTTGTACTTAATGTGGCATGGTTTGGGTTCTTCTGAGGGTGAAACAATGTTTATATAGCGATGTATGTATTTTTGGTGCTCTATCAGTTGGGCCCAACCCTTATCCCCATCATTGATGGGGGATTTTGGTCCGGGTCGGGATTTTTCATGTTCTGTTAACATCGTCAGTTCTTATGGTGGGGATACCCACAGTGGGTCTCATAGAGTTACACCAAAAGTAATTTAGTGTCAGCCTGATCCTTATGGGGGAGAGTATGTTTGGACCTCCCTATTTTTGTATTATATTTTTTTTCATGTATCTTATTGGTGGCAGGTGTTCTCGTGCGGAAACACCTTATTCTAAGTTCTTCCTGTTGAGTAAAGTTTGGGATTGGAGTACACACAAAGGTTCTTCTGAACTATGATTATCAGAACATGTGTCAGAGGGGGTTTAAGTTTGTTTATTCCTTTCTTGAAATGGATGGTTTGGGTTTGGATTGGTGACAATTAATGTTATCATTTTTTAAGGATGAGTAGTGTGTTATGAGTTTTCAGAGTTCGTTAGGATCGATCAACTAGAGGTTCTTATTCTTTTGGAGGTGGGTACAACCTAAGGGGTAACATCTTTGGGACTAAAACTTGTTTTGTCTTTCCGTGGGTGTAAATCATTATGGTGGGGTGAATTTTCACACCCCGACATATTCAATTATTTTATTTTACTATTTATTTGGCCTTAAATAAGTTTTCCTGGGGTTCAGGATGAGTCCTAGTTGAAAATTTAGAGTTCATGTCAAAATTTTTGTGTTTGGGTTTTACGTCATTGGAAATATGGGTGAAGAAAATTTGGGAAACCTTGTACGCCATTGCTTCGGAAACTGGGCGACCCATCTGTCATTGGAAAATTAAAATGAGTAAGCGTTGTAATTAAAATAAATGTTAATTACTAGGTTATTTAAAATATTTATTAATGTTATGAATTTTATTATTATGAAAATGAAATGAATAATTTTTTATTAATAATAATAATATTATTACGTTAAAAATATTAGTAGTGATTATTATTATTATTTTTCTTCTCTAGGTTTACCTTTTTTTCTCGGTTTTCTTGTGGTTCCCGCAGAACCCGCGTAGCCCATGGCTTCTCCTACCCTATTGTGCATTGAAGCCCATGACTGCCCCTCCCTTCCTCCCCACAATGGTGAAATTACCTTGGAAGACCGCCCTCTCATCGCCACACCCCCCAAACGCAACCTCCCCGGTGGTCCCTCCCTGTGCGTAGCAAGACGACCCGTAAGACCCCACTGCTTCCACTGTTCAGCACACCAACCTGACCCGCGACCTCCACTGAGTTGATCCTTGCTGATGTCCCCCCCTCATTGGTGCTTCTCTTTACCGGCATCCTCCTTCCAGTGATAGCCCCCTCCTCTTCGGTAGTATCCCCTCCTCCTTTGGTAGGGTTTTTTTATCCAAACCCCTAGAGTAAGTTTTATTTTATTTTTAGGGTGGATCTTAAAATTTATGGTCCGATATGACTATTTTAATTTAGATTTTAATCTCTCATAGGTTCTATTGAGGAGAAAATGGTGTTTTTCAATAATTTCTGGAATTTTATCATCAACTGATGTACTAACCCTTTACATATATTCTTTAAATTTAGATTTCTTTGAATGCTTGATGTTTTCTCATTTCTTCATTGTTAATTAGATAGTCAATATTTTTAGAATAATTTTATCTTATGAAATAAGGTAAATTTTGACAGAAATCAATTATATATTGTTTAATTGTTTTATTAAATTGTTCAATTTGTATTTTTTAATCGTGAAAATGGTGGGTGTTCTATCTTGATACACTACGGTAGTATGTTTGACCGTATAAGGTGGTTTTGAGTGAGTATTGTGTCTATAATGTTGTGGGTTATTCCTATAAATAGTTTTTATAATATTTTAAATGGTTTATTAAATAATATTAATAATTAAAAACATGTTTTTGAAATTATTTTGAGGAGTTCTTTATTTTAAATTAGACCTTGATGTTTATTGTATTTTACTATGTTTTCCACACTAGGTTTTAGTCAAATTTTCTGGGATGGATCTCTAAAATGGTTAATGATTTATAGTGACATGTTTTAGTTTTAACAAACAATTTTGTGAAATTTGAAGTTGTGATTTTGGTCTTTAAATGTGTTTTTCACTTTATTTTCCTAATGGTATATGCCCCTTGGGCTTGTATAGGCGTTTTTATTATTTAAATGGTATGCAAGATAGATTAAATGGATTTTCAAATATGCATTCGGTTGAGAATGGGTGTGTTTTAATTGTGTTTGTCAAAGGTGATTTTATAAATTGTTCAGTTTTGGTAAAATTATTTAAAATGGGGTTTGGGTGTGTAAAGCCTGGGTTTAATCATTGGAATTGTTTTAATAATTTTGATGTGGTTCTTTTTCACTGATTGCTGGTTTCAATTATTTTAAGATAGTGTTTCTATGTTTTCAGTTCTTTTGCAATGTTTAATGGTTTGTGTTTTTTTGGTCATTGTCTCTGTGTTTTAGATTTTTTTACAATTTTTAAGTGCATTGGTGAGGTAATTCCCTGATACTGCGGTCTTCAGATTGAATAGGCTTGTGTCCCTTCTTGAGGCGTGTTGCATCATCATGTTTAGACTGTGAGTTGAGGTAGGTGCCCTACTGCACTTTCCTTTGAATTTAGAATTTATTTATTATTAGTCATTTCAATGATTTTTGTTAAATGTGATATAATATTAAATGATTATTTTTTGGAATGTGATTTTCTTGAAATGAAATTATTAATTTCTTAGCATTTCACTAGAAATATTTTTCGAGATGAATTGTTTCCCAATGGTTGGAAATGCATGTTTGGATTTTCAATTAAATTCTTGAATTTTGAATTAAGGTTCTGGTTTAATTTGAAAATTTTTTCTCTAACGTGTGACCACATGTTTGATTTATCTTGAAAAATAGTATTTATTTCAATATATTTTTATGGCATATTTGGCACTCAAATGAAATAAATTATTTTGGAAAACTCTCTTTGGGGTGACTCATGGGTGATCTTGTTGTGCACGCTGATTTTGTTGGTTGTTTTACGTGATGTTTGCGCATTAGAATTTGTTTCTTTTTTGAAATTATAGACTCACCTTTTTTATTATATGTGTTGACATGGGAACCTGGCATAGAAAGTGAATCTTCTGAGAAAGATTGCTAAACTAGTGTAAAATATGCACTGGCTAGTGGCCCTTAGTACGGACTTTTTTTTGGAAGGGGATTGGGCCCCTCGGTTAAGCCTGGTAGGGAAACACTGAACATTTGGGAATTATAATGTCATCAATATTAGGTATGCCTTTAGGACGAGTCACATGTATAGTATGTTCTGTATTGTTCATGAGCTCCTAAGTTCGACCCATGTTTTCTTTAGTATTTATTTGGATATGGTGGATGATTCTGTAGCCTAGTTTGGTTTCTCATACCATTTTATACTTTCACATTGACCATATTGTGTGTTGTGTGTTTTGTGTGAATTTCCTCTTGACTAACAACTAAAATTTTAGATTTTAAATTGTTCGTGAAAAAGAATTAAAATGTAATGCACCTTTTTCTCTCAAAAATTGAACATGTTTTTAAAATAAAAAGGCCAAAAGACATTTATTTATTTTAAAAATGAAAGTGTGTGTGTAAATCCATATTTTATAAAATCTATTTCAACCATGGAATATGTAAATTATTTATTTAAAGGTAGTGTTTTTGGGATAGTTGTTTTCTGCATGCCTACAGTGTTTTAATACTCACGCCTATAATGTTTTCCTACTTTAAGTTTATGTTTTAGGTTCAACTCATGCTTTCTCTCCATGGGAGAGAGTTGGTTATAGGATGGTGAATGAATCTTGGGGCATGATGAGTTTTGGTTATGGTCAGGTTAGTGTGATTTAATAGTTGTTCTTTCCATTTCACGTCATTTATTTATTTTTCATTGTTCTATTTTATTTCTGCTTATTAATTTATTTTTATTAGAAAAAATCATTCCCAATTTCTCACTTTTGATTCCCTAACAGTTTTTTCCAGCCTAGGAAGATTGGGAATGACTCTTGGTTCTTTCCGCGGATCGGCTTGGGTGACAGGTTTAGGGTTGACCGAGGTTGGTTCGTGACAATTTCATTGTTTAGGTCCATTTGTTTCACAATTGGTTTACTTATATACATGAATGGATAATCATGTAAAATGAGGATGTTTTCTAGAATTGGTGTAATATTATATTATTGAACATCCAAAATGTTACATGGTTGTAAATTTAATTTGGTTACTTAGAGTGAAGATGAATCATTATAAAAAACTTTAGTGATATCCTTTTGGGTTAATTAAAAGTTTTTGATCACCACGAAGACATTTTCTTTTTTAAATCAAAACCATCTGTAAAAAAATATTAAACAAACATATATGAGACATGATACATAAATTATATTCTATATCCATAATAATAATGGTTTTATGACCATAATTATAGATCATAATTGAAATTGAAAACCCATCATCCTTGAATGTGGTAAATTAAGAATCTCAGATGGTGTTTTTGCAATTAGTATTAAAGAAGGATAAATTGTAACAACCCAGTTTTTTCTGTGGAAGACTTTAGAATATTCTTGTTGATATTCCAGAGCAGCACCATCAGACGGTGTGCGATTCTGAGCCCCAGAGTGTCCGGAATTAAATTTTCACTGTGTTTACACAGGAAACACAAAATACATGCAATAAATACTTAATGGTGTTTCAGATCAGATATCCTAGTGTACGGATGGGTCCAGAATGGGTTGTTTACCGTAGGAATGAGATAAAGTATTTCAGCATGGGATTTTTGGACCCCTTGCTCGCTTTAGGAACGTTAAATGGATAAATAAATAAATAAATAAATTCATTTAATGGTTAAAACTTGATTATCTCTTAAACGGTGGATCATATTGGAAAACCAAGGGCACCGTGGAGTTTGGAGCATACCGTTTACCCTATGAGTGTCGTAAGTTTCGTGGGCACGGACCGTCTGTGAAAAATGGCCCCAAGGGCGTTTTCATAATTTGGATGCCTCGGGCGCGGTTGTTGCAACTTTTGAACGGGACCTCGAATTAAAATTCTGAGACTGCCGTTCTGCTCGGAGCATGGTTTTTAGCATAGGGGAACCTTAATCCCGATCCCGCTGAAATTTCGGGTTCGGGGCTATCGGGCGGGTGTTTAAGTGTTTTCTACTTAAACGCATCCCCTCCCGTCTTCTTATTCTTCTTCTTCCTCAAACCCCCCTATCCTCCAGCTCCAGCGAGGCACCTCCAGCGAGGCAGCTCCGGCAAGGCAGCGGTGTGGCGGCAGACTCCTCGTGAAGCTCCGGGCATCGCTCAAGAGATAGGAGTCATTTTTGTTTCGTTTTATTTTTCCCGCACCATGTTCTCCCTAATTTTGCATTGCCAAATTGCTGCCTAATCTTCAATCCAAGCCCATAGTTGCGTAGATCTTGTCTTGAGATTTACGAAATAGTATCTGGATCAAATTTTCGACCACCGGATCATTTCCGGTGGTCCTCTAAAGTTTTCAGGCCATGAGGCCGGTTTCCGGCGAGGGTTGATGGCGGCGGACGGTGGCTCGGTGTTCAGCGGAGGAGGTGGCCGCGGGGCATCGCGGGGGCGCGGTGGCCGGGTGGAGCGGCTCGGTAGGCAGCCGGCGCGGACGGCGGCGAGGTGGGGTCCCGGGCGGCGGCGCCGGCGTAGGGCAAGGGGCAGGGGGGGCCGCGAGGCATGCGGCCCTTTGCGGCGTGACCGCGACCCGCGTAATGCGTGTCGCTCCGGGGAAAAAAAGACCGGCCTTGTCGGCCGGTCAGTGGCTGCGGGCTGCGGCCAGCTGGCCGCGACAGAGTGAACCGGACATGCGGCCGGGCCACAGGACAACTGTGTGGTGGGGCGCGTGAGGCGCCTGGGCCATGGGTTCAGCGGGCCGGCCGGTGCAGGCCGGCCCCAGCCGGGCGGACCGACCGGACCAGGCCGGTCCGGCCCAAGGGGTTCCCCTTTAAATTTTCGACGCCCGTAACATTCACTACGGGCATCTGTTTTGCGCGCCGTCTACAGCGGAATGGACCTGACGCAGAGGCGGGCCTTTTGAGGTAGTCCCGGTAGTTTTATCTTTTGAGACGAGGGGCTCGGGGGGCATGACACGTGCGTAAAGCAGCTAAGTAGGTTTCCCTTGAATTCATGTTTTGGACGGCGCGGACGCGTCCGACGTCCGTTCTACGCGCCGTCAGTGGCGTTGGGAGCGTCGCACCTAGGCGATGTTTTCCAGGATGGTTTCAGGTGTTGAGGCCGAAGTTGAGGTGAGGGTCCCACGACCCATCCTTCGAGTTGCGTGTAGTGTTTCATGACCTTTTCATCGGACATCCATTCGGGGCGTGCGAGCAGTCATTTCTAGATGTTTTCCGAGGGGATTTAAAATGTGTAACCCACATGCTCTAATTCGGCATGATGGTGCGGGGCCCACGAGGGCCGTTTGGGCATCAACGGTGATTTTCCATCTTTATCACAGGGCGACTATTTTGGACAAGTGAATAGTCCATCTTGTGTGCTTTTTCGAGAGGATCACAATGGTGTGATCCGTTCGTTGTGTTTCGGGACCGGGTTACGGGTCCCAAGAAGCACCGCTCGTGTGCGGTGCGCCGAAATGCACCTTTTTCTCCGAATATCTGTTGCAATCATGTGGGTATTGCTTTTGACGTGTTTTCCCGAGGCGATCACATTTGTGCGATGCGCCCGACTTTTTTCGAGACCGAGGCTCGGGATCACGGGACGTCGTGCGGGCGTGAGGCAGTGTTGGCGACTTTTCCATTGGATATCCATTTGAGGCGAGTAAGTAGTCCATCTTGCATGTCTTTCCACGAGGATTACAATGGTGTAATCTGTTCAGGCGTGTGGATACTCTAACGTGATCTTATTAAATGTGGAAATGTGAAAGGTGCCCCAGTGGCGGTTCTTCTACCGTGTTTGTAGCGGACCTTTGGCGTGTGATCACGTGCACTCTTGGGAGAGTGATGTAAATGTTTCCTATGATGTGGTTGGTCGTGCCTTGGCCATTGAGGTGGAGTTGTTACGTCCACGCCTTCGCATTGACGTTGGGTGTCGTGTTCACAATAGCCTTTGGGCTGAAACGTGGTATAATTTGGGAGTATACGGGAACTCTTGGAGGTACATGTGGTTGTTTTCACCTTAGAACGTTTGTGCGTTCGGTTGGGGTTGACTTGGGACCACATGTCGTGTGGGCCCCATGAGTGTGTCGTGTTCTGCTTTGCGTACCTTTGACCTCTCGCGATGTAGATGGTCCCTTGGTTCTCGTTTGTTGACCAGTGGGGTTGAGTTTTTTCCTCAGCTTTGTGCTCGATGGTTTAGATCAGCAGGGTTGAGTGGTTTTCCCAGGTCTTGTTCCGGAGTTAGATCGTTGCACGATACCCACTCCGTGTTCAGTTGGCCAGTGTTGTACCATCCAATAGAGATGGCCAGAGCAGTTCCGGGTTTAACCTACAGCAGGATTGGGCAGTGGTTTGCTCATTGACTTCTCAGGGTTTACCCTCTAGCAGAGACTAGGCAGTGGGTAAACCGAAGACTATTTAGAGTCTACCCTCCAGCAGGGCTGGGCAGTGCGTCACCCGTCGTCTTGATTTAGGTCTACCCTCCAGCAGGGCTGGGCAGTGGGTCGCCTAACGACTTGTTCCGGGTTTACCCTCTAGTGGGGCTGGGAAGTTGGTCATCTGTCGACTTCTCTTAGGGTATACCCTCCGGTAGAGACTGGGCAGTGGGTCACCCAACGACCTCTTAGGGTCTACCCTCCAGCAGGGCTAGGCAGTGGGTCGCTCGTCATCTAGATCCAGGTTTACCCTCCAACAGGGCTGGTCGGTGGGTCACCTGATGGTGCATTATGGTTTACCCTCCAGCAGGTCTGGGCAGTGGGTCACCCGATATAATATTATGAATTACCCTCAAGCAGGGATGGGCAGTGGGACACCCGTTGATATTCCAGACATAGTCCTTTCTACTAGGCTAGTCCGTGGCTTTCCTCTGTGACTACCGGAGCATGGCCCTCGGTTGTACGATTTAGTGATGGAACGACCCTGTCTTTGAGAAGACCTCTCGACTGCAGGGCAATAATGAGGTGTGGTTTGACTTTCCCTAGAACTCTCAAGAACGAGGGGCGCTTTCCCCACTGAGACGTGTCCTTGTGATGCGATCTAAAACCGTGCGGGCGAGTTAGTGCCGCCCAAAGCGGATAGTGTCGAGGTGTGGTGATTGAGCCCCTTTGGTTTGCGGTTTGTGGCAGATGTGTAGGATGGTGGGCATCGATGATGGAGTTTACTTCTAGGACTATTGGCGACTCACTTTTCTTGGGCTGAACTATGGGATAAAGATCCCCTTAAGACGTTGTTCGGGCTTCTTGATTGAGCATAAGGATATGTATATACCTTGTTCCAGTACCCACTTCTTGGGTTTGGTTACTCTCCTTCTTGGAGAGGCGAAGACGTGCGAGGTATGCCACGTGCTATCCGTGTCTAGCTTCTCGCTGTTAGACGAGTCTACTCTCCTACTATAGGAAGCGAAGACTCGACGAGAAGTTAATCTTCTCATCGTTTCCAGCTCCTTGTGTCTGGACGAGTCTAACTTCTTTCCTCTTATTGGGTTGAGATGGATTCTTTGCTGCTATACTCTTTACTGCACTCTCGGTTGTACTCATTTACTTTTCCCTGTTCGCTATACGGATCACCCTTTGGTACCTCCTTTGTTTCTCCCTCGATCCGTTGGGGTATCCTACTGTGTATTTTTATACTCACCCCTGCTTTGGCTTTGCCCGCACTTGGTGTTCCCTTGCAGACAATGGACAGGTTGGTCGTGAAATCAGAGGATCTTAGGAGTTCAAGAGCTTGGACCATGTGTGGTGGTCGTGGTTAGGTCCCAGGTGGGGGACCCCTTCCAGCTGTTTTTCTTTTGTTTACCTGTTGCCGGGTTGTGGAACCTTTTCTGGTTGGGCGCATGTTTTTTCCTTTTCCTTTTCAGTTACCTTCATCTTTTACTTTGTTCTTTTAGAGGTCGATGCACATTCTGGTTTATTTATAGCAGCTTCCCTTTGTTTTCCTTTTTTTACTCTGCACTTTTGCATTGAATGTGTTGCGTGTGTGTGTAAAGGTGCTTAGGCAAAGGCCTCCCTGATTTGTTGTGCCTTCGATGCTGGTCGCCAGCCCCTGGCCTATGGAGGCGAGCTTGGTGTAGTTGCGGATCAAGCCCGGGTAGGGTCGGGTCGTGACAAAGTGGTATCAGAGGTGATTCGTTCCTTGGAATGTTGTGTAAACGTCCCTAAAAGAGGAAATAGGTTGGGATTTAGGGCAATAGTGTCAATGTGTCTCGAGAGCGGCTCTTAGGCCGGGGAGTCCAGTGATGGTGCGGCGGCCGACGTATCCATTCACTAGGACCTTGATAACCCTCTTGTCGACTTGGCATGCTGAGACACTTGTTGCAGGGAAATATTTGGTTTTTGTATCACATAGGATTGAGTCTTTGACTTTCCTTCTTTATTCATCTCCCCATCATTGTTATTGGTATATACATATATGCTCATTTGATCGCAGAACTCCTTGATAATATTTAGGATGTCTCTACGAAGACAACTAGCCAAGATTCCTACTTTGCTTTGTGACGATGACCCTGTGAGATACAAGGCCATAGTTCAGGACCCATCATGAGAGACCCCTTCCTCTGGGTGGGCCGGTAGCAGCACCCCCACCTATTGAGTAGCAGACAACTTCAGCAGAGCAGGCTGAGCTTGAGCGCAGGTTGAGCACGCTCTGTGAGTTCCAGCGGCAGAAACTGCTGAGGTTCAGTGGTGAGATAGACTCTCAAACAATAGAGGTTTGGCTAGAGACAGTGGTTTTCCTTTGCAGGCTTGTGCAGACACCAATAGATCAGAGAGTGGCTTTGGCAGCCCGCCTTATTCATAGAGCAGCTCGGCGTTGGTGGAGTCTGGTGACTCAGTTTCTTGATGAGTCGTCGCTTTCGTGGGGATACATTCAGCAGTTGTTCCATGAGGAGTTTTGCGCCTCCTGCTTGAGCTCTGTTCGGATTTAGGAGCTCATTCAGTTTCCTCAGGGAGGGATGATGGTGGCCGAGTACGCGGCTAGTTTCGACGACCGTGCACGCTTTTACCTGGACCTAGTCCATGACGACAACATCTGAGCGCGGAAGTTTGAGCAGGGTCTCCGCCGAGAGATTCATGCTGTCATAGTACCCTTGGGAATTTCCATATATTCCAGAGTGCTAGAGTAGGTGCTGGTGAGAAAGGCCATCCTGTCACGTTCTAGAGTTGGTTGTGGCAGCAGGCATGTCGGAGTCGAGACGTCTGCCATAGCTAGCGGGCATCGGCAAGAAGAACCTCGACGCAGATGGATTCCTGATGACCAGACTCAGGGGCGTGGTCGTACACCACAGTGGTGCCGGAGGGCACCAGTGCAGCCCGAAGAGAGTCAGTTCTATGCTTGAGATGGGCGAGGTCACCTGGCATGGGACTGCCTGACCAGACATGTAGAGAGCATCGGGCAGGCAGCATGTGCACCACCACGATGGAGGTAGCGTCGTGATCGGAGTAGTACCCAGAGAGGTGGTACGGGCAGAGGAACGAGAGGAGTTGGTAGTGGGGGACGACTTTACGAGGTATTCCCATCACCACTAGGCGATCCACGTTAGGCTCCAGGAGCTGACAGTTGGGTCCACAGACAACCGCGAGCTTTGGATGTCTACGATCACGCAGAGCATAAGGTGATAAGAGATATGCTCGACAGCTCTTCTACCTCTTGTAGTAGAATTGATAGACTCTGTATGTGGAAAGATTTCCTCCCTACTCCTTGCTTGAGGTGTTACTAGGGTGGCGTGGGGTGTCGGTGTAACCCTGTGTTGGTATGATAAAAGGTGTGGGACCTTTTCCTTTAGTCGATGGTGTTGACTCCTTCGCTTCCGAGGGTGTAAGAGGGACTTGGATGTGAGACATCGACTGTGGATTCTTGTGTGACCCGATATCCTTGTGTGTTCCACCATATGGATATTCTGAAGGAGGGAATCACCGAGCCTTGTTCTAGGTGCGGGCGGTGATTCCAGTCGTGGCGTGCGACGTAAGGGTTCGGTCAGGGAGGTGATCTACCCCTGAGAGCCTTCGGGCCGTTTGAAACAGTGCAAAGGGATGGCGAGGTTACCTACCACCTTTCCCTAACCCCAAAGTTTGTAGAGGGTGCATGACATCAGCAAGGGCCGACCTCGCGTGAACAGATAAATCATTTGGTCTGTGTGCGGTGGCACAGAGAAGTGCGAGAGTTCTTCTGGGTATGGAAGAGACAAGTCTGGGCTTAGTACCATGTGTTTCTCCATAGTTTTTATTTTTGCGGATGAAAAGAGTGAAGGAGGTAATGATGTAAGAACCCATTTTTTTATACGGAAGACTTTGGAATATTCTTGATGATATTTACAGAGCAGCGCCTGCAGACAGCGTGCGATTCTGAGCCCCAGAGTGGCCGGAATTAAATTTTCAGTGCTTTCACACTGGAAACACCAAATAAATGAGATAAATCTGAAACGGTGTTTCAGATCAGAGATCCGAGTGTACGGATGGGTCTGGAATGGGGTGTTTACCCTAGGAACGACATAAAGTTTTTCGGCACAGGATGTTTGTTCCCCTCGCTAGCTTTCGGAATGTTAAACGGATAAATAAATTAATTAATTAATTAGTTTAATGTTTAAAACTATAATATCTCTTATACGGTGGCTCGGATTAGAAAACTGTGGGCACCGTTGAGTTTGGAGCGTGCCGTTTACCCTAGGAGGGGTGTATGTTTTGCGGGTGCGGGCCGTCTGTGAAAAATGGCCCCAGGGGTGTTTTCGTAATATAGCGGCCTCGGGCGCGGTTGATGCAACTTCTGAATGGGGCCTCAGATTAAAATTATGAGACCGCCGTTGCGCTCAGAGCATGGTTTTAGCCTAGGGGAGCCTTAATCCTGATCCCGCCGAAATTTCGGGTTCGGGGCTATCGGGGGGGGGGGGGTTTAAGTGTTTTCTACTTAAACGAATCCCCTCCCCTCTTCTTCTTCCTCAAACCCTACCCACTCCTCGAGATCCGGAGAGAAAACTCTGGCAAGGCAGAAGTGCGATGACAGACTCCCCGTGAAGCTCCGAGCATCACCCAAGAGGTAGGAGTCGTTTTTGTTTCATTTTATTTTTCCCGCACCATGTTCGTCCTAATATTGCATTGCCAAATTGCTGCCCGATCTATGATCCAAGCCCATAGTTGCGTAGATATTGTCTTTAGCTTTCCGGAATACTATACGGATCAATTTTTCGACCACCGGATCATTTTAAGTGGTCCTATGATGTTTTCCGACCACGAGGCCGGTTTCCGGCGAGGGTTGATGGCGACGGACGGCGGCTCGATGTTCAGCTGAGGAGGCGGCCATGAGGCGTCGCGGCCGCGGGGTGGCTCCGGTAGGCCGCCGACATGGAAAACGGTGAGGCGGGGTCCCAGGCGGGTGCGCTGGAATAGGGCAAGGGGCAGGGGGGGTCATGAGGCGTGCGGCCCCGTGCGGCATGACCGCGACCCGTGTAATGCGGGTCGCTGCGAAAAAAAAAACCGGCCTTGTCGGCCGGTTGGTGGCGGCGAGCCACAGCCAGCTGGCCGCGACGGAGTGAACAATACCTGTGGCTGGGCCATGGGATGGCTATCTGGTGGGTCGCGCGAGGCGCCTGGGCCACGGGTTCAGCGGGCCGGCCGGCGTGGGCCTGTCCGGCCCAAGGGGTTCCCCCTTTAAATTACCGACACCCGTAACTTTCACTATGGGCATCCGTTTTGTGCGCCATCTGCGGCGGAGTGGACCTGATGCAGAGTCGGACCTTTTGAGGTGGTTCCAGGAGTTTTAACATCTGAGACGAGGGGATCGGGGTCACATCACATGTGCAAAGTAGCTAAGCGGTCTTCCCAGGAATTCTTGTTTTGGACGGCGCGGGCGCGTCCAACGTCCGTTTTAAGCGTCGTCAGTATTGTTGGGACCCTGGAATCGAGGCTGAGTTTTCCAGGGTGGTTTCAGGAATTGAGGCCGAAGTTGAGGCGAGGGCCCCATGGCCCGTCTTTCAAACCGCGTCCAACGTTTCATGACTTTTTCATCGGACGTCCGTTCGGGGCGTGCGAGCAATCATTTATGAATGTTTTTCCGAGGGGATTCCAATGGTGCAATCTGCCCGCTCTAATTCATCACGATGGGGCAGGGCCCACGAGGTCCGTTTGGGCGTCGATGGTGATTTTATATCTTTATCATCGGGTGACCATTTTGGACAAGTGAATAGTCCATCTTGTGTGCTTTTTCGAGAGGATCGCAACTGTGTGATCTGTTCATTGTGTTTCGGGACTGGGTTGCGGGTCCCATGAGTCACTGCTCGTGTGTGGTGTGCCGGAATGCCCCTTTTTTTCTGGATATTCGTTGCACTCAAGTTGGTAGTGCTTTTGACGTGTTTTACCGAGGGGATCGCATTGGTGCGATCTGCCTGCCTATTTTCGGGGTCGAGGCTCAGGATCACGGGATGTCGTGCGAGCGTGGGGTGGTGCTGGAGACATTTCCATCAGTTATCTGTTTGAGGTGAGTAAGTATTCTATCTTGCATGTCTTTCTGCAAGGATTACAATGGTGTAATCTGTTCAGGCGGGTGGATCCTCTTATGTTATCTTATTAAATGTGGAAATATGAAAGGTGCCCTGGTGGCGGTTCTTCTACCATGTTTGTAGAGGAACTTTGGCGTGTGATCGCGTGCACTCTTGGGAGAGTGATGTAAATGTTTCATAAGATGTGGTCAGACGTTCCTGGGCCTTTTAGGAGGAGTTGTTACGTTCAGGCCTTCACGTTGACGTTGGGTGTTGTGTGCACAATAGCCTTTAGGCTGGAACATGGTATACTCTAGGAGTATACGGGAACTCTTGGAGGTACATGTGGTTGTTTGTACCTGATAATGTTTGTGCGTTCGGTTGGGGTTGACTTGGGGCCACACGACGTGTGGGACCCATGAGTGTTCTGTGTTTTGATTTTCGTACCTTTGACCTCTCGCGACGTAGAGGGTCCCTCGGTTCTTGTTTGTTGACCAGCAGGGTTGAGTTTTCGCCCCGGCTCTGTGCTCGATGGTTTAGATCAGCATAGTTGAGTGGTTTTCCCTGGTATTGTTCCGGAGTCAGATGGTTGCGCGATACCCACTCCGTGTTCGGTTGGATAGTGTTGTACCATCCAGTAGAGATGGACAGAGCAGTTCCGGGTTTACCCTCCAGTAGGGCTGGGCAGTGGGTTTCTCATTGACTTATCAAGGTTTACCATCTAGGAGAGACTAGGCAGTGGGTCACCCGACGACTCTTTAAGGCCTACCCTCTAGCAGGGCTGGTAGTGGGTTGCTCATCGTCTTGATTCAGGTCTACCCTCCAGCAGGGCTGGGTAGTGGGTCACCTGACGACTTGTTCCGGGTTTACCCTCCAGCGGGGCTGGGCAGTGGTTCACATGTTGACTTCTCTTAGAGTCTACCCTCCAGCAGAGATTGGGAAGTGGGTCACTCGATGATCTCTTAGGGTCTACCCTCCAACAGGGCTGGGCAGTGGGTCGCTCGTCGTCTAGTTCCAGTTTTACCCTCTAGTAGGGCTGGGCAATGGGTCACCTGATGGTGCATTATGGTTTACCCTCCAGCCGGGCTGGGCAGTGGGACACCAGTTGATATTCCAGACTTAGTCATTTCTACTAGGCTATTCTGTGGCTTTCCTCTATGATTACTGGATCGAGACCCTTGGATGTATGGGTTAGTGATGGAACGACCCTATCTTTGAGAAGACATCTTGACTGCAGGGCAGTAACGAGGTTTGGTATGACTTTCCCTAGAACTCTCAAGTATGAGGGGAACTTTCCCAATCAAGATGCGTCCTTGTGACACGATCTAAAACCGTGCGGGTGAGTTAGTGCTGCCCAAAGCGGATAGTGTCGAGGTGTGGTGATTGGGCCCATTTGGTTTTTGGTTTGGGAAAGACGTGCAGGATGCTGGGCATCGATGATGGAGTTTACTTTTGGGATTTTTGGCGACTCACTTTTCTTGGGATGAGCTATGGGACGAATATCCCCTTACGACGTTATTCGAGCTTCTTGATTGAGAATAAGGATATGTATATACCTTGTTCCAGTACACACTTCTTGGGTTTGGCTACTCTCCTTCACAGAGTGGTGAAGACGTGCGGGGTATGCCACGTGTTTTCCGTGTCAAGCTTCTCGTGGTTGGACAAGTCTACTCTCCTGCTATAGGTAGCGAAGACTCGACGAGAAGTTAATCTTCTCACCGTTTCCAGCTCCTTGTGTCTGGATGAGTCTACCTTCTTTCCTCTTGTTGGGTTGAGCTGGATTCTTTATTGTTGTACTCTTAACTGCACTCTCTGTTGTACTCCTTTACTTTTCCATGTTCTCTCTACGGATCACCCTTCGGTACCTCCTTTGTTTCTCCCTCGAGCCTTCGGGGTATCTTACTGAGTACTTTTATACTCACCCCTACTTGGGCTTTGCCCGCACTTGGTGTGCCCTTGCAGATGACAGACAGGTTTGTCGTGAGTTCAGAAGAGCTTAGGAGTTCAGGAGCATGGACCGCGTGTGGTGGTCGTGGTTAGGTCCCAAGTGGGGGACCCCTTCCGGCTATTTTTATTTTATTTACCTGTTGTCGGGTTGTGGCACCTTTTCTGGTTGGGTGCGTGTTTTCCCCTTTTCTTTTTTAGTTACCTTCAGCTTGTACTTTGTACTTTTAGAGGTCGATGCGCATTTTGGTTTATTTATAGCAGTTGCCCTTTGTTTTCCTTTTTTACTCTTCTCTTTTGCATTTAGTGTGCTTCGTGTGTGTGTACATGTGCTTAGGAAAATGCCTCCCCGAGTTGTTGTGCCTTCGGCACTAGTCGCCAGCCGTTGGCCTATGGAGGTGGGCCTGGGGTAGTTGCGGCTCGAGCCTGGGTAGGGTTAGGTCATGACATAAATGAGATATGATAATAACATATTCTATTTTCATAAAAAAATCCTCGAAAATATAAGGTACCTGAGTTTTCATAACATTTGGATGACGATAAATAATTATATAAAATAAGACAAATTAACTACAAAGGAAAGTAAAAGAATTGAAAAGAGGAATTTACCTCTTAAATTTATCTTCCTTGAGATCCTCTTCAAGAGAGAATACTTGGTCTTTTAATCCTACCAAGGGATTATGGATGTGAGAGAGGTGTTTGGGGTGTGATTTTAGTAGAATGTATGTATGTAACAAGGATTCATAGGAGTGGAGAGAAGATGAGAGCGTGGGTGGTTTTTATAGTGTAGGGTAGGAGGTTTTTATTAATATTTTAACCATTAGTTTATTATTTTTCCATATGAAAATAAGTAGTAATGATTCTTGTGACCAAAAATAGTAATATCTACATGTTAGTTTGAACCAATGTCCATTTACACCGTCCATTACTCCATAATGATTCAGAAATTTATGTTTTAGCAATTATTGTAAATTATCGTATTTGACTATTCATAAAATATTCAAGTATTTTATAAATTTACCAAAAATTAACTCAAACCATTTTTTGATATGTACAATAAAAATATTAAATCAATTTTTAATAAATAATTTTCCAGATATGATAAATTAATTTTTTATTTAAAATCATAATTTACATGACAAATACATATTTTGAAAATATAATGGATTTTATAAGGTTTTCAAAAATTACATAATGTCTTATAAAATTTTCTTCAAACTAGAATAAATAATTTTTTTTAAATTTATGACACCTTTTAGAGAAATACATTTTATTTTAGGCTAATTAATTAATTGCAATTAATTATTTTTGACTTTCAAAAATACCAATACTTTTTCTATGTTCGTATTATCACTTATAAGATGCCAAAATCTTATTTACACAATCATGGGTGGGGTTACTATTCTTTTGAAAAATTTAATATTCATAAGGTTCATATTACTATTCATAAGGGTGGAATTAATATTCATAAGGGTTACTTACTATTTACCAGGAAATAAGTTTGCCATATCAGAATCCAAACATCTTACTAATCTCCATCGTGAATGTCAGATTTTCGAAATTCAAATAAAATAAGTGATAATATTATGTTTAAATTTCACATAGTACTTAGTAGCTCATTAAGTTGTGATTTTATGTGATTATATGACATAATTATAAGAAGGGAATTTCCATTGATCAATCTTTGGGTCATTACATTCATCCCCTATTATGAAATTTTTTCCTCAAAAATTAGTTTTAAAATCTAAGATGTAAATAGGTGAGGGTTCTTTTATTCATTGCCTTCTCCAATTCCCACATCACTTCTTCATACATATGGTTTCACTATAGTACCATGACCCGGTGAGTAGTCTGCTTTTGTATAACTTCATATCTACGATCCAAAATCTTCTTTAGATGCCCCTCGTAGGAAAGATCATCCTTCAATTGTACCTCCTATACAGACTATAATGTGAATGATCTACTATGTAATTTATTAAGAGGGACACATGGAAGGAATTGTAGTCTTTATACATGGTTGGTCGATGTGTTATTTGATATTCCACAACTCCAGCATGATCAAGAATCTAGAAAGGGATGATGTACATGGGACTTAGAATTTCTCTCTTCACAAACCTCATGAACGTTTTCCATGGGGATATGAGGAGGAATACCATGTCACCAACTTTGAACTCAAGGTCTTATTGATGATGTTTTTAATAACACTTCTGTCAACTTTGGTCTTCCTTGATGCTCTGATAAATAGTTTTCACATTCTCCATTATTTCTATGACCATTTTAGGTCCTAGTAGCTTATGCTCATCGACTTCATCCCAACATGTCACTGTTCTGCACCTTTTCCCATATAGGGCTTCAAATGGTGCCATTCGAAAGTTGGAGTGGAAATTGTTGTTGTAAGATAATTCAAACAGTGGAATATGTTGGTCCCAACCTCCTTTTAAGTATATAGAACACACTCTCAACATGTCTTCTAGTGTTTTAATAGTTCACTTAGATTGGCCATTTGTTTGATAATGATATGTTGTACTGAAGTTTAGTTCAGTGCTTAGAGAAAGTTGGAGACTTTTCCAGAACTTTGAGGTTAATCTCTAATCTCTATTGGATACAATATATCGTGGTACTCCATGAATTCTTACAAACTATTTGATATATATCCATGAAATCTAATCCGATGAGAAGTCCTCTCAAATTTTGATAAAGTGAGATGTCTTTGTAAGATGATCCATAATGACCCATATAGCATTTTTTCCTGTAATTCTTCATAGATGTCTAATGAAAAAGTCCATGGTGACGTTATCCCAAATCCATGTTGGTATGGGAAGTGGTATCATCATCCCCTCAATTTTTCCATTCCTCCTTCACTTGATGACATCCCAAGAACATTGATGTATTCTTAGAAATAACCTTCTTTATATTTCCCCACAAATAGTTCCACAGGAGATCTTGATACATCTTTGTCCTTCCTTGGTGAATAGGGAAGAGGGAGCTATGTGAGTCATTCAAAAACTCCTCCTCATCTATGGATCATATTGTAAAATAATCATTCCACAAATCTTATAACTCCTTCTTCATCAATCTTGAACTAAATGGATTTCCCATTTCAAATGGATTCCACCCTTTTCTAAATTTTCACATCTTTTCTTTGAACATCCTTTATTTTCTCCATAATGGATGGTTGAGAAATCATTTGAGAAAGAATTTATGATGTTCCTACAATAACAATTCCAATTTCCATCCTCTATAAATCTAATAATAATTAATCCTTTTCAATTGTCATCAATGGTAAAGATGCAGGATCTTTTCTACTTTGAGCATCTTCCACCATATTTTCCCATCCAAGATGGTAGTGGATTGAGCAGTCATAATCCTTGATGAGATCTACCCATCTTCTCTAGTTAATATTAAGCTATTTTTGTATGAATATATATATTTTTTACTCTTGGATTTATATATATCTCACACTTCTCCCCATAGAGAAAATGCATCCAGATTATCAATGTAAAGATCACAGCTACTAACTACATATAATTTGTGGGATAGTTTCACTCAGGGATATTAAACTATATTGAGATTTAGGCTATCACTTTATCATTCTTTATCATCACAAATCCTAATACCATCAGTGAAGCATCACTATACCCCACAAAGTGTTCTCCACTTATTGGGAGTGTGAGTTTTGGCGTAGTGATAATACTCTTTTCCAACTCCTTAAAGCAGTCTTCAAAATCTAGAGTCCAGACAAACATCACTCCTTCTATGTCAGCTTGGTCATTAGGATTGGAAATCATGAAATGTTCTACATAAATAATTTGTAATACCCAGCTATAATAAGGATGCTACAAATGTTCTTTATAGATGTTATCCTAGGCCACTCTTCAATTTCTTTTGCCTTGGAAGGGTGTAAAGATATCCCGTGGCTGGTGATTACATGCCCCAAGATTGATACTTCCTCTATCCAAAACTCATGTTTATATTACATTACATATAGTTTCACCCTTCCCAATGTATTTTGAACAATATTCAAATGATCCTCATGTTTCTCCTTTCTCTTTGAGTATATCAAAATATCATCTATAAAGACTACCAAAAATTTGTCTAGGTAATCACTAAAGAAAATATTCATTAAATCCATGAATATTTTTGGAGCATTTGTGAGTCCAAAAGGCATCACTACAAACTCATAATATTCATACCTCATTCGAATGGAAGTCTTGGGAAATTATTCCTTCCTCACATTTAGTTAGTGTTATCATGACCGAAGGTCTACCATAGAGAAATAACTAGCCCCACAAAGCTGAATGAACAAGTCATCTACCCATGGTAGGGAATAATTGTTCATTATCATGATTTTATTGAGATCACAATAATCAATGAAAAGGCGCATTGATCCATTGTTCTACTTTATGAAGAAGACTGTCACACCCCATTGAGAAGCACTAGAGCCTATAAAACCCTTCTCCAGATTCTCCTATAACTACTTCACCAGCTCTTCCATCTCTACAGTGTACATTCTATATGATGTCTTTGATTTAGGTATGGATTCATAAATAAGTTCAATTGATAACTGAACCTCTTGATCTAGAAGAAGACCATACATCTCTTTAGAGAATACATAAATATAATCCCTTCTGATGGGCAAATCTTTGAGACGTATGATCTATATTGTCTCAATCATTTGAGATTGACATGATTTCTCATAAGGAAGTAATATAAACACTTGAGACAATGATTCTAAAGGAGTTTCATCTTCCTCATTACATATTAAGTGAATTTGAGGATTCTTCAAGATGTTAATACTGATATGCCTTTCCCAATATTTGATGTTAGAATTGTAAAAAGGTTGACAATCCATGGAAAAGATAAAATTAAAATCCACTAAAGGAATTATGATTTTTTTGGAAGGTTCTTTCCAAAAATATTTATCAGGGAGGAGTTATAAACCGTATAGACAATAATTTACCCACTAGTTGTTCTCACAGATAAACCATCCTCCAAATTTTTAGGCGTTGTTTGAATAGTTCTACTAAACATGAAATATATGAATGAATGCATAGAACTAGAATCAAATAGTGCATTCTTTATTCTTGACTGAATAGCTAGTGTACCTGTCACAAATTCAAAGTATGACTCCACCTCAGAAGCAGTGATAGAATAATCACTTATTCGTTTAATTGGAGGTTATTGTTGATTTCTTCCAACAACCCTTGTATTAAGGAACTAGTTCCCATAATTCCTATGATACTTGAATTTATAACACTGAACCATGAGATGAGCGTTTATCTGAACGTTCCTTTCTTATTCCGTATTAGTGGATTTTTTATATCTCTTCAGCAGTTCTTTAATAGATGTCCCATCATTCTACATTTGAAGGAATTCTTGGTTCTCATTAGACAATTTCTAGGAAACTTCTTCCCACAATTTTGACATGTGGGATGTTCTATCTTCTTTCTATCATGGGATTTATTTACTAAACCACCCATATATACTCCTTCTTACAATTTTTTTCAATGGGACCATGAGTTCACCATGAGTCTCTGATCTATATTTCAACCTTCAAGGAACAAAAAAAATATGATCATAACTATCAATCTCATGAATCACCAATAATTTTTGTAGACTCAGATTTAGTCCAGTAAAGAAACAATTTGTCTTGCTTTAGGTGTTCATGGAAATTTTGAAGTCATATCTTTCTAGCCTAGTAATGTTTTCATCATATGCCATGATGGAATCATCTTCATTATGCTTGAGTCTGATGAACTCTATTTCCATCTCAAGAAAAAGGGTGCATGGAAAATATTTATTAGAAACCATTTTTTTGAATTCCTCACAATCCGTGGAATCAATTTCATCTTGGGACATCATATTTTTTATAATTTTCCTCCACTGATCAAATTCCCAATCAAAAAGATAGAACACTAGTACGAATTTCTCTTCTTCAAAGTACTGGAGGATAGAAAATATATTTTTAATTGAGTTAATCCACTATTCCGTGAGTAGGGGATTAGAACATCCACTAAACATAGGGGTATTTTTCCGCATGAAGGATTCAACAGAAACTTTCTCTTTCCTTGGATGAGTAGTGTGTTCCACATGATTCGAGTTATTATTCATAACATGATCCAATTGATGAAGTACTATAATGAAGTTTTGAGCACCCTTTCCCATAATATTTGGAATATCACTAGGTTAATCATAACATTCCCTATCACATTGATTATTGGAATATGTTCTTCTATTTTCCGCCATTAATTCTGAAAAATAATGTACACTTAGATGGATTGAATACTTATCTATTAATAATAAAAATGAAACATTGAGCATAAAAGGATAAACTTTTAACGGAGAATTATATCATAACTTGTGATTATGTTGGTTTATATCTAGGTTATCCTTGATCTATTTATTAAATTATATTCTTATGGGCTATTTTTTCCTTAAAAATCATTCTTACACAGCTCATTATTTTACCATATCATATCCGTTGGGAGTTTCAAAATAAGTGTGCAACAAAACCCATTATTGTATAGCAGTTATTGTTTGAGTCTACCTCAAAGCAGTGATTTTGGGTTTTACCCCTAGATACAGCTATACCAGAACCACCTCTACCTGTTTGTATCCATACATGGATGTATTTTTTTTGATAAATCAATTACTCTACAAATTCCAAAATTCAAGGATGTTTTCTTATTATCATCATTGAGGTTCATACTAAAGTTATCTATTCCGAATAACCAAAAATAACTTGACCATCCTCTAATACCAACTATAGAGACCCTATCCTTGTACACCTAACATTATATGATTTTATGTGTAATATTACATCAAAATACAATCCTAGGACCATGAAGTCTAGGGTCTTTGAAGAATGGGTACATAAAACTGGAAAAATAAAATATTTTTTTATCTAATTTTTATATCGATCTAGTAAATTCCATTTTGATCATATGTAAGTGAATGAAAGCTAGGGGAAAACATGATCAAATGGGTGAGCTAAAAAGCCCACTAAGTTAATAAGTATAAGAATAGGGCTTGAGCATATGAGTTAGAAGGTATGGCATAATGAAAATAAAAGGCATAGAACATATGAAAAAAAAAGATAAAGATGGATTCATAGTAATGATGAAGCAACATAAAACATTTATTTAGGATGATTTAGGGCTCATTACACATAGAGGAAAAAATTCTAATGTTAACCACAAAGACCGTTGCACAAGGTTGCATGAGTCAATGATAACTGCCAACACTATTGCACATAATGTCTCATGAAACTCAAATTTACCCAATGAATCAGAGTTCTATTTGGGTTCACCCATATTAACATGTTCATTAATATACTTTCCACATAATGAATAATACATAATCAAACATACATAAACATAAGGGTACCCATGAAAGAAATGGGTTTCATAGTCATGTCATAAAGAATAATGAATGGGTGTATAATACTAGTGTCCATGAAATACAGGAATTAAAACCTACCTGGATATTAAGAATGGAAAATAATAACATATTATGGTATGTGATTTTAAACAGAAGTTACATTTTGTAAGAAATGTATTTATGAAATTTTAGCATTAAAATATTTTAGCGTGGTTATAAGGAAAATAATAAATAGAAATTAAAATAGAAAAGAGAATAATATTTTACATAAAACCAAAAGTGAACAAAGAATTTTTTTCATTATAAAAATAGTGGTTTTATAAAAAAATATGGTTTCTTAAAAATATATTATAGAGTGCTCCTAAAATTGATATGAATTTGGGAAGTTCCCTTAAATATAATTGCTTATCGATATGAATTGAGGAGGGAATCATTTAAAAACACGTATATCCAAAAAATAAAATGATAAATGTACCTTGATACATGATTTTTGAGAATATAATCCGAATTTTTAAGATAAAAATAAAATATAACTTCATTTGGGTAGAATGAAAGATATAACCACCTAAAGGAATAATGGTGGTTTGGGTAAAATCATGTACCTTATGTTTAATGGTGTTATTCACTTGATATTAATGACCTGAATAATAAAATTAGGTTCATTAATTATCAAATAAATATCCTATTTTAATTTTAATTGATTTATCATAACCTTTTTTTCATTCATAAGATTTTTGATTCTTTATGCGGTTCAATTTCATTGTGCGGTTCGATTTGTTTCAAGTCCACTTTACTTATATACATGAACGAATAATCATGTCAAATGAGGATGGTTTTATATAAGTAGATTTATACTCTATTTTAAACATCAAAATGTTTACAATGTTTTAAATGTCATTTGGTTACATGGAGTGATGATGAGTCATTATATAAAACATTAGTGATAACCTTTTGGGTTAATGGGTGGGTTTTTTCTCAACAAACACATTTTGTTTTGTAAATAAATAAAATGTGTAAAAACGATTATAGAACCATATATGAGACATAATAAACATATTATGTTCCAGTTCTACCATAATAATAGTTTCATGAACATAATTGAAGATGATAATGGAAATTGAAAACCCACAATCCTTGAATGTGGATAATTAGCACATCTGGGATGGTGTTTTTATTACTAGTATAAAAAGGGGAAAAGGGAGATGATAATAAATTTGTCGATTATCCTAAAAAAAATATAGTACATATTAGGTACTAGATTTTTCATAACAGTTGTATGAGGAGAGGTTAGGATAGAAAAGAAAAAATTGAACTTAAAAGGAAACTAAAATAATTGAAGAGAGGAATTTAACTCTTAAATTAATCTTCCTTGAGAGCCTCTTAAGAGGAGAACATTTGGTTATTTGAAGAGAATAATGTATGATGGACGTGGGGGTGGTGTTTTCAGAGAGGTTTTATAAGAATTTATGCAAGGCCCAAGGCTAGAGGGGAGTGAAAATAAGAGAGGAGTGTGAGTGGTTTTTATAGTGGAGGGAAGGAGGGTTTTCTTATTATTTTAATAATTAGTTTATTATTATTCCATAAGAAAAGAAATAGTAAAAATTATTGTGACAAAAAAAATGTAATTTGTGCATTTGATTTCAATACAATGACCGTTTACATCATCCAAGACTCAATCATGAAGTAGAAATATAGGTTTTAGCAATTATCATAAAGTATCATATTTTACTATTCATAAAAAATCATTTATTTAAGAAAAAACACAAAAAATCACCGTAACTATTTTTCCTTATTTAGAATCCAAAATTGAGATCCATGTTTAAAAAATAATTTTCTAAATTTTATTAATGTAATTTTTAATTAAAATAATAATATACCTAAAAAATATAGATTTAAAAATTATAACGTATTTTAAAACTGTTTTCAAAAATTATATAAGATCTTATAAAATTATTTAAAAACTAGAAGAAATGAAATTATTAATTTATGAAAAAAGTTGGGACATTTTTTTTTTTAAATAAATAAATAAATTATAATTAATTATTTATGGCAGACAAAAATACAAATACTTTTCCAATGGTCATATTATCACTTATAAGATACCCAAATTTTATTTACACATTCATGGGTGAAGTTTCTATTATTTTGGATGATTTAGTATTCATAAGGGTCATATTATTGTTTATAAGGAGAACATTACAATTCATATCAGTCATTTACTATTCACTAAAAATTATGATTGTCTTATCAGACTCTGAACATCTTATAGATCGAAACTGTGTATGTCAGATTTTCGAAATTCAAATCACATAAGTGAAAATATAATGTTTAAAGATCACATAATAAATAGAAGTTAATTGTATTGGAATTTCAAGTGATTATATGAAATAATTATAAGAAGAGAATTTCCATTGATCAAGCTTTGGGTTGTTACACTTATTGTGGGATAGCATGAAGATTGATATTTTGGATTAAACATCATGTTTCTTGGTATTTTAGAAATTTAAATAAGAGTGATAGAATTAAAAAGGTAATATCCATCCATTTCCTATGACCAAATGTAAATGTGAGAATATCACCATGGACTTTTAATCTAGTCTCCTAGAGAAATATAAAGGAAGCAATGAAATATGGGAGGTGGCAGATTGACTCAACATGATTTCTCAAATCATTTCCATTTCATAAGATTTATAATTGGAACCAATTTTCATGATATAAATGAATGATGTTGTAACGGTGCATGCAATACCAATTTCTATCATCTATGATTTTCTTTCAAGGTTCACCTAAAAATTATGGAGAATTATTAAATATTATTTGATTAATAAATTGAATTTCTTCATAACCTATCATGCCCCAGCTGATGGAAAATCTGAAAGGACCATTTAGATACTCAACGACATAATAAGAGTTTTTTAATTGAAATTAAAAGATGATGGAATAATCATCTCTAATATGATGATATCTTACATAAATATATCTTTCAATAGAGTATTTAGATGACTTTATATAAAGATATGGATGGGAAACGATGCAGATCTTTATGTTTTTTGGATGATGTTGGAAAACGAAATCTACTTGGACCCAATTTTTTAAAATATATGGTTGAGAAGGTTCAATACATCAAATATTATATTGAAGATACTTAAATTCTGAAAAATATATATGATGAAAACCATTTAATGAACCTGAAGAATGAATTTGGAGAAGTTTTTTTCATTCAAATATCTTTATGGAATAGAGCCATGTAGTTTGGAAAGAAAGGGATGCTTTGCCCTAGGTACATTGCCCCCTTTGAGATCCTTGGTCTCATAGGATATGTGGCCTATTGAATTTCACTTAAAAAAATTGTAGATCATGTTCATAATGTATTCCACATATTTATCTTGATAATGTGCATTCTTGACCCCTCACATTTACTGAATCTTCAGGTGGTAGAACTAGAGAATGAAGTATCATATAAGGAGCATCCTGTGAAGAGTGCAAACTGTAGAGAGAAATTTCAATACAATAAGTAAACTTACCTTTCTATGTGTTGTGAAGGATCCATATATATGATGAGGAAACATGGGAACTATAAGAAATAATAAAATATAAGTACCCTCAACTATTCTGAATCAAGAATATGAGTTGAAATTTTGGGGATGAAATTACCATGGGGAGAAGAGTGTGAGAACCCAGAATTTATCAATCTCATTTTTTAGAAATAAATGTGTATTACATAATGTTATCAAATAGTATTCACATATAACACATAGAAAACAATAAAACACAATATGGTATTAAGGAAAATCATTACTCTATTCAATGAATAAACACATTAAATTTCTATTTATTTCGAGGTGGAAAATATAAAAAAGAAAAAAAAATACAATGGGAAAATATAGAAAACCGTGATAAAAAATAATCATTCCTTCCATAAACATCACTATATGATACAATTAAAGAATTTATAAACAAATAAAAATTATAGGAAATGTAAATATAGAACATTGAGTCAAATTTTGTTGAATTTTTACTAAAATAATTTGGTTTTATTTATATCAGGTATGGTGTTCTTTGGAAAACTATCCTTAATGTTAGAAAACTAACCTAAACATTTGGAATGGTAGCCTGACCATTAAGAATAGTTACATTTTTTAGGGAATAACATTTATTCAAGAAAATTGTAAATTTTGATATATATAATATTTATCATGAATAATTTAAGTTAATATAAATATTATAATGAAAATAATAAATATTAATCTTAAAAAAACTAAAGGAAAATATAATCACGTTTTTAATAAACTGTATTTAAACGTATTTCAATAAAATGAAATTTTGATGTAAAAAATTAAAATAACCTTCGATAGAAATTTATTTTGATAAAATTCATATTATTTTTGAAATCAACATGTATAAATTTTCCAAGGGTGTTTTTTGATAATTTTTTTAAAATATTTCAATTTTATGTGAATACTAAAAATAACGTCTTTTCTAACAACTGATGTATTTCAAATTACATCATTCATGATGATATTAAGACCAAATAATTTCTATAACATGAGTATAGGTAAAAAATATATTTAATTTCATAATTTAATAATTAAAATTAATTAAACAAAAATTCTAAATCTAAAAATATTTCCCAAAATCTAAAGTCAAAAGTGATCCCTTAAAATAACAATTTTTCTTGTCAGCCACTTCACCTTGAAAGAAACTAATTAATTATAATTATAAATAAGTATAAAGTCTTAAAAATTATTATATTATATTTACATATGATTTATATATTAAAAAATTCACTATTATAAGTTTTACCTTTGATATAATATTTTATTCCAAATACACACATTTCCTCAAGTATAGAAAACCTCCCTCCCTCCCCTTGAAAAACCACACCTACCCCACTTTCCAAAAGATATATTAATCCAATATCTTCCCAATAAAACTTGGTATAATCCATAAAGAATTTATATAGTAATCCAACTCTATTCTTTAAGGGAATTTTATTACAGTACAAGAAAAGTTACACTGATGATTAAGGATGTTTCGACTAACTCTTCTCTCTTTTTTCATTTTTCATTTCTTTTATCACCACCCATTTCAAAAAAAACATTTATGATTAATTAAGAAGTAATATAACATTATATTAATTATTTTCACCTATTGGAATTTTCAAATTTATGATATATATAAATTGCATTCTTCACATTCCTACTCTCCTGATAGTGTACTTTCAAAAGTCTGTTAACCACCTACAGAGTAATTTCATTGTCAAAACTTATAAATATCAGCCTATATGGATATTATGAATAAAATATAATAAATAGACATATAATTAAATTTATTACAATATTATTGAATTAATTATACTCTTGTTTAATGACTTTAACCCAAATTCAACAAATCCAAACAAAATGGGAAAATTTAATGAAAACATGATATCAAAAAATTTCAAATTTTACAATGAGTGTTATAAAATAAAATTAATTTAATTTAATTATAAGTGGTATAACTATTTAACACAATTCACTTCTTAATGTTTTTTAATAATTCACAGTTTTCTATTCGGTACGCCGAAAAGCAATGAAATTAATAAATAATTGCGATTTGGGGATTCTCAAACCACACTACTTTTCTTTGGGTTATCAATTTTCCATGAAATATATGGTATGGATATTACCATAATATTCCATAACAATCAATTAAATACCATTACATTTTAATTTCTAGGATATAAACATTTCCAACATGATTTTTGACCCAAATACATTGATATTCCAAAAAGGCTTTAATTTCCAAAGCACATATTTTACTCCTCTTGAGTTGTTTCTTCATCAATCAATAATGATGATATTTAATACAAATACACTTTTACTTTTTCATATGGTAAACCCATGTTCATTCATTTAATCATTATTTATTAAATCCTTATAAAACGCATTGCTTTCCATGTGTTATTTCATGGCTATGATTATTATACACTCAATGTGGCATGCATGAATATGTAAAAATTATGGAGTAATTGGTGGGCCCAGAATTATATATCTCTCCTAATGAAATGGGTAATGTGTTGTATATCTTGAGATAATGTCTACTACCCATGAACAAAATTCTATCTTTGTTTAGAATGATGATGTTACTATAATGCACCAATTTTATGTGTGAACATCATGCTAATTTTGTTCACAACTATGTCTATTATTTGAACACTATAACATGGTGTTTTATTTATATTCATTTACACATTCCATAACTTTTAAAACATTTCCATAATTATCTTAAGATGTAAGGATTATGATTCTGATCACCCATATTATATTGATTCTTGACCTTTATTTCTCATCTTAATAGTATTTTAGCTCACCCATTTCTTTGATGTGTATCATTAGGTGGATACATTTAATATAGAGAACATGATATATTTTTAGTGGATAAATAAGAAGGATTTAAATAATGTTTATGTTTTATTATGAATAAGTGATTTATGGTCAAAAGTTTCCCAATATACTAATCCATTCGTTCCATGAATGTAATCTAATTTTTTTTTTTATATTAAAAATTGATGTAATAATCATGTAAGAGAGAGTAGGGTATCTATAAAAAGTATCTTTGAGGATTTAAATGATATAAATTCAATTAAATTCCATGAAAATCATGAATGAAAGAATTCTTTAGAATGATATGAAAAATTATAAAAGGGTTTTCCGTTGATAATGTTCAAACAATGGAGAAACCTACACATTCTAGAGTCCCTAAAATATTATATAAAAACATTTGTGACTAGATTATAATAAAATATTATTAGATGTTTTTTTATTTAGAAATAGTCTATAGAGAGGTGTTGATTGAGAATTGAACTATAGTTCAATCTGTTTCTTCATCCACTACCTGAGTATGAATATTCTCAATCCAAGAAGATAACACTTCACCTCTGTTAAAATTAGTCTCTAATAAGGATGATGATATCAAATGATGGGACCTTGGAAGAGATATTCTTGCTTCATGTTCTCATATCTATTCATTTAAGTCATCCATCTTTACATGTATCAAAGAGTATTTTTGAACGATCTATTCACAGAACCTCTAAATATTCTATTATTAATTCAACTAGAGGTGTCCTATCATCAAAACCACACATGTTTTTCATGTTTTTGTCCAATTATTATCGATTAAAGAAAATATAAAGCATGATATTAGACAATTGCAAACATTTAAAGGAATCTACTCATAACCCATGGAATATCTAGGGAAGATGTTCTTAATTTTCATGAATGTTATCCGTGGGAGTCATTGTAAAAAGGATTTGTATATTTTTAATTATCCTTCATGGTGTCATTTCCGTTGAAGGATGGATTATATGAGCTAATGCCGACATAATAAGAGGATTATCAGGAATTTCTCCTGTAATCATCACATCAAAAAACATAAGAACTGAAGGGCCGACATCCTCAAAAAACCCTATATTAATAATGTGAAGTAATCACTATGAATACATAACTTCTATATAGGATCCCATGAGTCCAAATTCAGCTTCATTACATCCACATATAATGGGAATGTGGAAGAAAATGGAATTTCCACCTGACAGATTAGTTGATTCAATATACTGCCCAATTAAGCTCCACCCAAGCCTGGGCATTGTCAATGATAGGATAATAAGGGCATAAACTATTGGAATAATGATTTCATCATTTATATAATCACAAACAATTATAACTAAAACATTGAGAATGAGACAAATATATCATTCTCCATACATGCCCAGTAAGGGACGAGGGGAAACTGTCTAGATACAGAACAAATGTTGAGAAAATCAGTCGGGGGTACATGGATAATAGATAATCAGCTCGACTATACAAGTTTTAATAACTACTTCATATAGATAGATTTAATATAATCTATCATTGAGAGATCCTTATTTATAGTCATAAATTAGAATGATAGTTATGGGAAAGGGTATGAAGTTGAAATGGTTGTGTTGCATCAACATATCAATAAACTCACAGGGGAAAATTACATCACCTTATCCCCACAAATTTTCAGCATCCATAGATGGAATGAAGCATGGAAAATATCATTACTGTTAATTTATTTGTAACACTACATATACTCTCATATCATCCAAAATATTATTTGGAATGTGACACCAATACAGTGGGGTAATTTTCCCTGTTGTATATGAAAAAGGAGTTGATAAAGACATGCAAGAGTCCTCAATATTTGATTAATATATTGACCATATTAAAATTAGGATTCCATCACTAATATACGTACTTTAATGTATAATAATTCATCCATATATTTGAAAAGTCGTCCCCTAAAAAACATGGCTAAAAACCATGCTAAATAATTTCTTTGGGATACTTATGGTCTCATATAATAGCCCTATGAGGCATGGTCTCCAACTTCCAGAATGGCCCAATTAGAGCATAAAATATCTAAAACTTTTTAGAAGGACTTTAATGAGGATATATAACTATTTACAAGTCCCATTACTCAAAAGAAAAATTTTGATCCAATACTTGAACAAAAAAATTGTGTCTGGGTTCAACTGCTTCTTTTAAATTCTCCTTTTCAATAGTGATCATCTCTCCCACCAAGGATTAGTTTTTTTGGGTCATCCCAAACATAGAAAAAAGAAAATATTTCATCAATGATCTCCCAAAAGGAGGTGTTAGTCTCAAATTCTAAATTTCCCATACGTTGATCTATTATTTTCCATTATATAAATTAAAGGAGTTTGTGCTAGGACATCATTAGATATTCAATTTTCCAAGGAGGTCCAATTTATGTCATATGAAAAACTGGGAAATGTACATAACTAAATAATGATTGATAGTGATCTATTTATTGATGAAATATAATTAAATATACCTAAACTAGAATGGTAAATCATATTCATCTGAAATGATTCCATCTGAACATAAGTAACAAATTGAACTCCTGCCACTTCTAATATTTTTTAAAGACTAAACATTTATTTTCAGTTATCTCTAATAAATCATTTTATTCTTGTGATCAAGACCATTTTACACAAAATTTAGTTAGAAAATTTATATTGTAGACCTAATAATGGAACCATAATAAAATCATTATCATAAATTTTTTTGATAGAACTCAATATAGACAATATGACAACTAGTGAGATGGAATATTATATTCAGGTAAAGGAACTATAGTATTTTATAGAATAAATAATACATAAAAAGGTTTTTAGTGAAATAGAGAAAAGTTCTATAGTTTAGTTAGAATAATCCTATTAAAAACCTCATTATAAATTAAATACATGGTTATAAGGGTTAATATTGGGATTCCCATCAATCAAATCCCTCATACAAGATACATTAAGAGAACCATCTAAATTGGAAGATATTATCTTACACGTTTTAATCATACCTGATGAGAACTAACCTGGAAAGGGGAATCAATTAAATTAAGTTCGTAGAGTATGAAATGTAATAATGATCGTGTAACCCATATAAGGGTTCATGATCACATGATTTTTCATGTGCCTCATGAAACACATGGCCCATGTAACACCGCACTATCCTACGATATAATTTAATGACTCATGATCATGAGTCCAAATGAAGGTCATATGAACCGCCTAATAATCAAGTGATCATATGATAAAGAACTATACAATCATGAAATTCTTACTGGATAGTCATGCGGCTGAGAATATGCATTAAGGTTCAACAACATTATTGTGAATTGGATTATAGATTGTTTTATAATGTACCAAGAAAAACACTATCATGTCAAGATATCACATGATTAGATCTCTTTAAAAATTCTCATAGAAGGGATGATGTGAAATGGTCTCACAAATAATTCACACAAGGGAGGAGATAAAATGAGACTTGAATCAGTATATCCCTTTTTGAATTAATGGAACTATATTATCTATTTTGTGGGAACCTCATGAAATACCAAAGGTCACACAAAATACCAAAAGATTCTCATAACATCGACTAGTAAAAAAACAAAGGACTCATGTGAGAATTTAAATTCGTTAAAACTAGGTCCTTGTCGATGTGGACCTTGCATTAAGTAGAGAGATTTGTTTACACCCACAAAATGATAATTGAATATTATAGGATCAATGAAATACTTAAAAAATTGGCATTATAGTCTCTAAAAAAGTGATAAAGAAGAAGCATGATTACAAGAGAATATGGTGGCTAGGTTACATGGATCGTGTGACCATTAAAGAAGACAGGAGATCTCATGATCCTTGGAATTTCACAAGAACTAGTCATGCACTTGACATGATTTGTTAATGATAATGTGAATCCTCCAAAAATCCATCAGGATGATGTGAAAGCCACTAGAATAATTACAACAATCAGGAGACTTTTCAACCAAAAAATTCCTAAAAATCACTCAAATCCCATTAAAAAAATAAATAATTTGGAATCTTCATTTGATGTTAGCTATGTTGATTTTCACATGATGGGTTCATATGACTCACATGATGATATCAAATATCATCTAAGATCCCTAGTGGTATGTCATCAATGACATGTGAAATCCTTTGGGTATGTCACATTCATCATGTGAAGGCCCTCAAACATCTCTATTTGATAATGAATATCCCATCCATATCTATAGATTAGAGGAGAAATTATCCATGATGATTCTCACACACTGTCATGAGATCCATCAATGATCACATACTGCACCAAAGAAAAGTTGAGTAACCCTAAATGATAATGATCACACGCCATCACAAGATCCATTACTGATAATGTGACACCCTGAGAGAAACTAATTGTAAATCATTGAAGATCAAGGAAAATAGAAGATACAAATCTAAAAATAGAAGAATCCACATGAAAGATAATGTTTTATTATTTTTAATGCAAAGGGTGGATGATATCCACATGATCAGTCCACTAATCACATGAAATCTGTGCTAAAATGTCAACCTCATAATGTGAAGGCCACTGGACATGTCACCTCTTTCATAAAAAGGATCTATGACATGGCCATTTGATCATGATACACCTAGACTAAAAGTGACGGGTGAGAACTGTAAATATCATTATATAAAACCTGAAAATGTAGTACCCTAATGTGAATAAGTGTAGCACTATTTTTTAATTCAAAGGAACTTCAAATAGCCAACATGATCTCATATAGTGTCTCAGACAAGTCTCCCTCGATCAAGGGAAATACTCTTGGAAATGAGTCATGATCTTGTGAAGACACCATGACATGTGATCTCGATAGTACAAAGGCCCTTTTAAATATTGAGTTCATTACATGAAATACCATTGAAAATCCATGGTTCCAATAAATATGGTGATAATGGAGTGATTTTGTGGGAAATATTTATCACATGAAAAAAATATGTGGTCATGGATGACCCATGGTTAGCTCTTGTGAAATGTTTTATGATCCACTGACTCAATCCAAAATAGGATATATAGAATCCATGAAAGGTGGAATTGAACCAGGGTAGTGAGGAATATAAATTCCTCCCCATTGGTATAAATAAATACACATAAGAGCATAAAGGTGAGAGTATACTTATCTGAGATGAATTCCATGCGATCACATGGGTCTTTCATTACGTAAAACCATGTATTGACTTAAGGGATTTCAAGGAATTTATTTAAACAACATGTTATAACCTTATTGTTCTGGAAAAATGACGTCTTATGAGATGAAAAATTTATGAGAAGGATTTGTCATGAGTCCAATTGTTCGTACGAGACCTCAATAGACCTTTTCCTGAAATATATCGAAGAATTTATGCAATAAATTCCACAAAAATATGGAATCAATAAACAAAGAATGATAAGATGATTTTAATTTAAAGGCCTCATTCACTATTTATAACCTATCCAGATCATGTGACAACACCTAGGCATGTCAGCTCAATCTTGTGAAAACACCCACGTTTGTCATCCATTCCATGAGATTTACTATAGACATGTAATCATTGTCATAAGAATTCATCTATATATATATATACATATATATCATCCTATCCATAAGAAGTACTCCATGCATGTTAGCAAAATCATTTGATAACCCTCCAACATGTCAGCCCTGATCACGTGACACTGCTGGATGTGCCTATATTGATCATGAAAAGGAAATAAGATAATTCAGTTGAATCATGTTGAATCCATATAACATGTATGATTCAATCACATTAATAGACTTGGACATGTCATCATTTCCATCAAGTATCCCATTAATAAGTGTTATGGATTACTTGAAAATTTATAGACATGTATGTATGACATCCTTAAACAAGTCATACAGATGACTTGGATATGTCCTAATATCCTCAAACAAGTCAGGTAGAACACCAGTATATGTCCACCAGACATCCCTAATATGTCAGCCATGTGAATAATTGAAACATTTATGTTTCAATAATTTCTTAATGATATCCCATCTTGATATAACATTTTATAATAGACACATACACCATTTTGAACTACAAGGGCTCTGATTCATGTCCAAATAGGATACGTAGGATACCTTCCTTGATCTCGAGCTCCATATCAAACTTCCCATTAGTGTCTCCATTGGGAATAATTCTTATATCCATATATTTTGAGTCTGATCACATTATATCCATTTTCTTTCCAATCAATCATCACTCACTTGGTATTAGGGATATTTATTAACTATATCACCTTTTCTAGAAATTTCTTCTTTCTAGGGAAACTATAATGTTCATGCCCTATTTTTTGACAAGATATAACTACCCATCATATTAATATATCCACCTTGATGTTAGTCCCAAAGGCATTATGATATTGTTAAACCCTCGGTAAATACCCCTCACATGAATTAGTTATATATCACATCCCATGTATGGGTTTAGGAGGATCAATCTAAGATGGATTTGATTTCTATTATAAATAAGTTACATTGGAATCCTTCATAATGACCAAACATTATTCCTAGTACCTATGTTCCCTCATATATATAATTTCCATGTGAGAATAAACTGCATAGATTGGAATCAAATGAACTACATGGGTTTTGATTCTTGTTATAAACAGGATATGTAGGTAACCTCATGATGGTTCAATCATGCCCTTGAAAAGATGAATTCATCCCTAGATGGTATTAAACACCAAACATCCTTGTTTTACATATTCAAAATATAAAACACTACCCATTAAAAATAAATTATAGGAAATAATGGGAAAATTATCGATATATTTAGGCATTCCAATTAATTAAACAACCATTACACATAAAAGGATTCCACAATAGATCATTATATTAAGAAAACTAGCCAAACTTCCGGATTTGAAAGAGATTCACAATTATGTATTAAATATAAAAAAGATTACCAGAATAGAAAATAATTCCCCTAAAGGGTGTTTTGATCATGATCTCTCATCCTCTCACTAGAGTGAGTTCCTGAGTGTCATTGGGTCTAAACCCCTAAATAACCAATTAGCTTTAGAATGTAGGACAATACATTGTTCTGGATGAGGGAGCCATTGGGAGATTCTATATCGATGAAAATGGGGAACCAAGTTGGAATGATTGTGAAACCATACATGAACCTCAGACAATCAATATTCATCTCCTGTCCTAAAATGGAAATAAATAATGGTGAACCCCATTTGACATCATGTATTGAAAGAATAACAGAATAATTATTGGGGTCATGGACCTTATCTCTTATACCCGAGGCACCATACCATCTCCAAATAATTTAATGAATTAATTTAAATTAAAACATAAAATTAAATTAATTATTAATTATTCTTGAAATTAATTGAAATGGGATGTTATACATCATATAAATGATATTAGGTTCACAACATTATATTATTTCTCAATAAGGTTACATTTAAACGAAGTCTTTTACCCCACTCCTCCTTCTAGTTCAACATGATTTAACCTCATGTATAACTGTTTAGAATGTTATTAATTTATACCATAACCATATTCATATTTATAATATCACATACAACCTTATTTTAACATTTTTATCCATTTTCAAAGAATATTTCATTAATTTCAATATTTTAGGTGTTAATTTCTTTGTTTTCTCATTCGTAGTTTGTGATAAATGTTTTGGTTCTTGGGTATATGGTATAAATCCATCATCTCTAGAATAATATTAATATTAAAAATTTCATATCTAATAATTATATACTTATTTTATAATTGTTCTTGATGTTCGAACATGGATGATGGATCACATTTCTTCGAGGAGACGGTAGGTCATACTTACACATAATCAACATTATCATTCTATTAACCGGTGAAATATAAAGGATGTGGGTTATATATTAAAATTAAAAAATCAATATCATCTATTATATATCATATGAATTCATTAAATATATACTCATTACTTTCCATACAAATAATATGTGAAAATGGAATCAAATCGCTTTGTGAGATGGTAGTTCACCATACACACGAGTAATGTTATTTTATTTTAGATGGATTTGAAAGTAAGATGGTATATGTGATATTATAATCATATAAGTATATAAATGTAAAAAATAAATTATAAATGTGTTAAATCCATAATTATATCCTGCATTTAATGGTGGTTACGTACATGAAATTAAATCTGATTGTTAGGAAGTTGTCATCTATATAGACGATCGATAGTTTCGTTTCCCATTTTATGGAAAAGATGATTGATATAGTATATTACGTTAACATAATTACATAGAATTTCATTGGAGATACTATTTTAAATATATTATCTTGATGAAATAATATTTTAAGGAGGTGGAAGAAGAAATAAAATAAAAATACTCATTTAAGAATGTTGCTTCTTCATCGGAAAACTTCTTTAGGTTTATACCAAAAGCATTCCTAAAATGTCATTATGATACAAATATGGGTAAAGGATGTTTATTGGGGAGGGAGGAAATCATTTGGGAAGTAATTGGCTGAACCAAATGTCTTTGTATGTGTGAATAATAGGGGATTGTGGGTTTCCTTTTATAAGTGGGAGAGAGGACACACATAGAATTTTTGAAAAGAATCAATTACACTCATGTTGTTGTCATTCCAAAGGACACCAAAATGGTTCATTATAGACCATTAATGGTGATTAGGTCTAAATATATACATCTAATTTGTGCTTGAAAAGTTGGATGCTCATTTTATCCCTGATCCTTTATGTTTAACCACTCGGTATATATGTTTTTACCTTAACTATAATAATTATTTTTTACTCCGTTTATTATGAATAATGGTACAAAAATTAATAACAAAATATTATATAATATATATTATTTTGATTTTAAATATTTAATCTATTTATACAAATTCAATTAATATAATTCCAAGAATACAATATAAACTTATACTTGAAAACATGAAGAAAGACGATGGTTTCAACGAGAAAATTATCATAAGTATAAACTGTATTAATATCTAAATTCAGTAAGATATTGATTAAAATTATCTAAACAAGTTATATATTAATATAATTTTAATAAATTATCTTCTGTACTAATATATATTTCAATTTAACATTATATAATTTAATTTTAAAGGTAGTTTTTAATAAAAAACAATATTTTTACTTTTCTTAGAAAAATGAAACATTTCAGAAAAACACCCAAGAATTCCCCCTAAGAAAATATTTATATGATGATTTGAAAAATTATTTTCATTTTATTGAATAAATTTTCTAAAGTTGGTAAAAAAAAATTTCAATTATGTGGGTAAATAGAGACTAAACAATCTTTTAGAAAAATTACGGTTTTTTAGAAAACATATCTTTTTTATTTTAAATGTTTGTAATTTTAGTTAAAACAAATTGATAAAAAATAATAAAATATTGTTATTAATTTTTATTACCATAAATTTGATGTCTATTTTATAATAATATACTATATTATGGTTAATTTAGACTTGGGGTTTCATGTTCCGCAGGCTATCGAATATATTTAATTTAAAGAAATATATTCCATGGGTTTTTATGCATGGTGTTACTGGTCACACAAGATAGAAAAATAAAATAAAGTTATTTTATAATTTTTGGGTGTTACAATAATCATTCTCAATTATTATCTCAAAAATATCATTCAAATTTTATTCATTTATTTCCTTATTTGTCTAGGCTCACAAACATGCACCATGATCTACAAAAAATTCTCCATTTTTAATAATTTCATGCCTATAAAAAAACCTTTAACATTCGTTTTTAATACTAAATAATTGAATACATGTTCCGAAATCTTCCACAGCCTTTTAATAATATTTATATGTGATCAACCATAGTAATTTTTTTTAGTATATAAATTTACATGTCTTCTTCATCATGGACAAAACATCAACTCTATCATACTCAAATAGTTTTTTATAATATTAACTTTAAAAATCTATAAAAATAAATAAATAGTTATAATTAAATTTACATATAAATAAATTTACTATAATCATATTATATTACAATAATTGTGATTTTTTTTCTTGTTAACAAAACTACATCATCACATTGACTTTCTAGATTTAACTTCTCAAGATTCGTATTTAGTAGAGAAAAATTTTGAAATAAAAAGATTCTTAATACTCTTGAGATTTATATATATTCCATTAAATTTTATACAACAACAAAATATTTTTCATACCTTGTAACATGTAAAAATGCTCACATGTAACCATTACATATATAAGATTTTACTTTAATGTATGTATCTACATGGAAGAACTACCTTTACATAGAGTTATGAATTCCCAATATACATTGACTATGCTCATTGAAACTCATCATTACCATTACTTATTCTAGAGAAAACTATCACATTTCTCCAGATATGATCAACTATGCCTCTATAAATGACTGAACATTTTGATTAATAATACACTTATAGACTACAAGTAACAAATAATAAATCATTTGAATGACATACGGACCAAATGATACAATCAACTGGACATTAGTTGATTATTAGGTCTCATAAACTCACTACTGGAGAAGGATAATTAAATGAGTGAATATATCAAGTAACCACACTCATAGTTTAATTTACTATAATACCATATGAATGATCACATATTCATTTGAGTGATATAATAAAAAAATATACCACATAAATAATTCTCCATCATTTTTTTTTTCAGATTCACTATATGAACCAACTAACTTACCATGAGTGGATTGAACACATGAGTACCAGATTGACTACATAATTGACTAATTGATCATATGGACTAATGATCAACCAAACAACCAAAATAATGAAAAATTAAAAAAATATAAAAGCATATAGTTGATTAAAAATCAATATGATCTATATAATCATCTTTAAAATATCTCATTTACCTAAACCATATTTTTCACACTTTATGTATATTGAGAAAAAAATAAAAACCAATAATCACATCATTAACAATAGTAATGTAACACCAAATAGTATTATCTGAACCACTTTTAGTTATATCTTATTTCATTTTTAAACATTTCCCTAAAATTATAAACTAAATAATATGGTAAAATAGAACATCAAATGTAATTCTAAAACATAGATTCATTATAGAAAAATATTTCAAAATACAAAGTAAAGAATAATTAGGATCAAATTCTTGTTTCAAAAGTATTTCTTAATAATTTATAAGAATAAAACACAATATCAAAATTATCAGTTATTTAATGTAAATTTATGTATGAATGTATCTTATAATTATTTTTATGGTTTATTTCAATCATCAAAAGTATCAGTTAAATATCCAAAATTTTCATTTGAATTCTTAAAATGGTTCACTTTAATTCTTTATATGGATAATGAAATTATTTTCAAGGTTCAATCAATTTAAAAAAAACAAGAGTAAAACATTAGAATTTTAACATAAAGAGTTCATAAAAGTCATTTTTAAATATTTTATAAGAGTCAATATATATATCAAAAGAGTTAAAATAATAGTGTAATACTCATTTTATATAATTTGTAATAGTAATTTTCTATACGTCAAAACAGTAAATATTATAAGTGTCATTTTAAAAGACCTATAATGAATCACCCTTTAAATTATAATACCTAAAATTAGTGATCATTGTTAAAAATGAAAAAAACAGAAAATGAAAAAAATCTTAAATAAAATATGCCCATTGTAATACAAATATTAGATAAGTTGGTATAAGTAAAAGAAAAAAATATTATGAAATCAATAATGAAATAGGATATGAAATCATTTAGTAGTATTTTTCATTCTAAAAGTAATTTTTCTAATCATGATAGGGTGTTAGTTTCCCTAAGGGTTTTTATAGGCCATGATCAAGCTTAAATATAATACATGTGGCTTGAGAGAAATCATTTATCATATAATTTTAAGATCATACAAATATATATGAGATCCATTTTATCTTATTCTCCACCCAATGAAACTTTCACTACTTCTCTTTTCATTTGATCTTACACAGAGATCATGATGGGCTATGCAAGTGAACATTCAGATGATATAAATATATACCTACAAAGGTAATGTATAATTTTTATATGAAATGTTTTTTTAAAATTATATTATTAAATAATAAATATTATTTTTTATACTAATGAACTGACAAAATTCAATTAATATAACTTGATAACAAATAAGATATTTGTATTCTAAGAACTTAATTTTACTAAAGAATCCCCGTATGCACTAAAAATATTAATTTTAAGAAACTAAATATATAATGGTTAAACGAGGATGACATATATAAATTATAAATATTATATTAACACTAATTTAATTTTAAATTTATCAGAATATATAAATTAGAACATTTAATATTATAAATACCATTTTTAATAAAAATTTTATTCTATATACATTATATTTATATTTAAGAGTAGATTTTTTCATATATATATAATTTATAATATTAAAAGGATTTAAAATTTATATTTAGATTGTTAAAATTATATGGGATGGGTAACATTAAATTTTCAAAAAAAAACCATTTTAAATAATTAATCATGGTTAATATGGATAATACATCACAACTTACTATGGATTCAATTTTGATAAATTAGTGTGAAAAATAATCCTTATATGAATCTATCATTAATCCATACTATCCAACCCATTTACTTATCTATCCTTTTCCTATGAAACTCACCTAAATCTAATGTGTTTCCACCATTACCCATCACCTGGAATAAGTTTCCACCAAAATTCCCCACTTTTTCAACTGTAAATGACATCACTGAAACTCTATTAAAATAAATCTATCCATTGGAATGTCCATTCAATATCAACCAATTTTATTTCTTTCCCTAGACTCCATATTAGACTTTTCTACCAATTTTTCAAACAAAATTCTCCACAATCTTCCATTATCAAGAATAATTTAAAGGAATGATTCTTGAAATATGCATCCCCTCCTCATTGTATTGGGAAGTGAATGGTATGTTACTAGGACTTAGGTAACATCTCAAAGATACCAAATGACAATATAAAATTATAAGGCCCTCAATAAAATTTGGGGTATGATTTTATATTATAAATATAATTCATCTAAAATATATAAATAATAACCAAATGAACCTTTATATGATTCTTGAGTATAAAATATGACCCAAAACATAACCAGACCAATAAACCATAACACAATGTAAGTGCAAACCCAAAGGCATACTCAATGTGAACCAACCGAAAAAAACTAAAAACTCCTAAGAAATCAACCAATAACACTCAACCCACTCCAAAATAAAACTCTACACGCCATGTGAATGGTATCAAGAAGTATCACTGAAGAATTGAGATACCATTCCATTTTCTATGTCTCGATAGAAGAAGTATGATGATGAAAAATAATTACCAAGAAAGGTGTCAGTATAAAATTTGTTTTATTTCCACAAATAATTTCCAACTCAATCCACTATGACAATTTTTTTTAGAAAAATTTATATAAAATAGATTTAAGAAGTAAAAAATATTTTTAACAATTCCATAATCTATTTTCGATTGAATGTAATAAAACAAGACATTCAATCAAATATCAATTAATTTATTGTACCCATAACCAAGTAACCACAGACACACACACACTAACCATGCATGACCAGGTGAATTTTCCATACTCATGAGAAATCTCTCATCAATGCACCATGTTGTCATAAGGTGACCAATACTGGGTGCCGCATTAGCACATGCCCCTTCCACAAGGTCATATCTAATAAAAATGAAGTCACACCAACCATTTTTTCCCTGAATTTCATGTCAAACAATTCTGAAGAAAACCTTTTTCTACTAAAAACAATTCAACAGTCATTTTATTATATTAATACAAAACAATAATTTTAAAATATCATTTTAAAATTTTCCTCATGATAAATTTACACAAAAAAATACCATTTTCAAAATTTCAAAATCTATAAAAACAATTAGGTTTCTATAAAGAATAACATGATTATTTCACAACCATTCCCCAATTTTTTTAATAATATCTAATACATCATGTTATCTATCAATTTTAGATAATAAATAATATACCTACCACAAAACAAATGCTGAAAATGATGAATGAAAAAAAAACACACTTGATCTGACCTTCGATCTATTTTCCACTAACCAATACAATAATAAAACATCAAGATTCCCATCAAGGAACATGAATCAATACACCATGGACTCAAAACAAGAATTTGATAGAGGATTATGATATATATAAGAATAAATGTGAAAAATAATGACATACTGATGAATCTAGGATCCCAACACACTTTTATTCTCCTAAAAATCACTACCGAGTAAAAAGGTATAGTATCTCAGCCGTTCGAAGAAAAAATAATTTAGTGTATGGAGGGATTATGATATTGTAGGGGGTATAAGGGACTAATTCATATTAGATCCACATTTTTGGGGGTTTCAAATGTATATTGAATGGCTAGGCCCCATGGTTTAGAAAATTGTGCACCAACCATGTGCTGCTACTCTCTTAAGGCCACACCTCACAATGTTAGATAAAATAGTTAGAAATACTACTCTGTAACCATTATTCTGACAATATTTCCATAATAATAGTTCACCCTAAGAATTGACATGGGTTTTTCAAACCATATTCCAATAAAGTACTTTCTTAGTTCCAACTATCTTCCCTTGAACAATTTTTTGGAGATGGTGTGTAAGTTTTACTAGTGGTGCACAAATAATCCACTTAATTAAAAGACTAAAAAATATAAAATATGAATATTAAACTTTCAAATCAAAATGTGGGAAATATTTACTCTCAAAATACATGACTAAAAATCCATTTACCCAAATCTCAGGGTGAAATATTCTCCCCACCCCCCAAATCCCTTTTCCCCAAAAAAGAGAAAACATGAGTTGGGATGGAATATTTTCGACCACTATTATAACATTTCATTCTCACTCTCCCATGTTTCTTCTTGAATCTTACTAGGATTATATAAAAACCAAAATATAATGATGTTTTTAAAATGAATTATCTTCTATTTCCTATCCACAATCTTTACTGGAACATGAATCAACAAAACATCCACCTCTAGTACAACATGATCCCATCAAATAATTTCATCCTGATTAAGATGATGTTTATTAAAATGAGATACAAGAAACTCATTGTGCACTAAACATAACATTGAAAGAAAATACACCTAATATTCCACCCCAAAAAATCATTCATGTATCTGAAAAGGGATTATTTACTTAGTTAAAAACTATACTGTCTTACCCAAACGATGATCACCAAGCATTATGGAGATTATCAAGAACAGAAGATCACTCACCTCAAATTAAAATGATCATAAATGATTATCCAAACATGATTTAAGATTTTTATGAGCTATATCCATCCTCTTTCTAGTAAATTTAATATTCTCTATTTTCCCTTGCAGAAGTCTAGTTCCAATAAGTGATGGATCACAAATTTCTACCCTAAAATTTAAACAATGATACAAATTGTCAGAAAATTCATCAAAAGGAGGCATATATATTAATTCCAAATAATGGTAATTGTATGAGAACTACACTAAAGGTATATTATACACCCTTTATCCTCCAAAATATGTCACAATAGTTATATTCATGTCCTCTAATTTTTGGATTTTATGGTCAAAATTTTTATCTATTCGAGGATGATAAGTTGTACTCTTAGGAGAATATTATTCAAGATCATTATTAGAATATTTATAAAATTGATATGTTAATATAGGTTCTATTCAATATAAAATCAATAAGGCAACAACATTAATAATTATGATCTTCTAAAGGTTGTGTTTGGAAAAGTCTTGTACCATTTAATTTTCATGAATAGGTATGATGTGAACAGAAATTGTGAGCTGATCAACTATTACCCATATGGAATCATGATTCCTAACTATCATTGGTAAAACTATTAGAAAATACACAGATATCTACTCTATATTAGAAATGAATGTAGATAAATAATTCAACATACAAGATGGAAATTTATTCTCTCATGTAATATGCCAAAATGTGAGTTATCTCGAGGAATTATCTACTACTACTATTTTTACGCTAACCCACAATGTTTCTCATTCATAAAATTATAATTTTTCTAAATCCTATGGTGAACATACCATCTCGAATGATCAAGTAACTAAAAATTTGTTACAAATTATTTAATGGCATGACCATATAATCTTTGAAATGCAACACTGAACTCCCATCCATATTCCATCCCTTAATTTTCTCCCCACAATTGAGTTATGACCTTATGGTAATACATTCAGTATTAGATATATATGAAACTCTAGTCTACCTAAAAAATTAGGAACAAAATAAAATAAAAATAAAAAACCACATCACCTAGGTCCAAGAAAAATAGATTCATTTCATCTAGAGAAAAATTAGTTTCTGCAAGTATATAACCACATTATCTAATTGAGGATAATGTGTTCAAAAAATATATGATCCATAAACACTGTAAATTTATCACCAAAGTGGTAAAGATGAAATGTATTAAAATGATAGACTATAATACCCAATTCTATATTATGGGTTGGTTAGTTTTTCTTATGAAACCATAATGACCTTGGACCATAATCCATATAATAATTTACTTGCACGAGAACTCATCCCAAACCATATCTAGATTCATCATAATAGACTACATTGCATGATCAAGTTCTTGAAAATGTTTGGATATGAGCTGAGGTAAGTCTATCCATATTTTCAAATAATAATTTATGAAATCCCTCATTCCATTGTAAAGGACCTGCTTTGCTTTCCAATGTTGTAGTCGATGAGGCCAAACATGAAAAATCATGTAAAAAACAAAAATTGTATCCTGATAATCCAATGAAAATTTGTATCTCAAATAAATTCTTTAGAAAATCATAATAGAGAAAAATGTCTATGTTTATTGGATCTATAAAAATAAAACTTATAAAAATTAAATGGCCAAGGAATCATACCTATTATATCCATAAAATTAAAACATTATAATATATAATACAAAGGATGTTCATACAAGATATCCAACACTATATCATAGTCTTTCTCATGATCTGATTTTGTATTATAATAAACCAGTGTGTCATCAAAATACACCACCATAAAGAAGTCCAAATACCACTAAAATATTCTATTCATTAGTAACATAGATATTACTAGTGAATTTAATTGACCAAAAGGAATAATCATATAATCATAATGATCATAACTACCTCTGAAATCATTCATTAGAATTTCCTCCATAAAAAATCACTATTTTTGAAACCATGAACTTTTTCAATCATTGTGAACCACTAGGATCCATTCAATTGATCAAAAAATAATCAATTATTTTTTTGGAAATTGATTATATATCATATCGTGGATAGGATTGTGATAAATCATAAAATATATAAGAGTTCCATCCACCTTTCTTATATAAATTATCATTAATTCCCATGGAGACATACTCAATCATATAAACTCTTTGATTTCATTCTGATCCAATCCAAAATTGAAATCCTTAAATTATATTGGTTAAATATGATAATATGGAAGTTATATATGATCGGTCCTTAATATGAGTTCAATCAAAAACTCAACTTCTCTTTTGGGTATAAACCCCAAAAAAATATCTCATAAAACATCAGAAAATTAGACCAAAATATATGGAAAATCTCTATTCCCAATACGATCCACAAATAAAAAGGTAATCATTTCCAATTGATAATAAATGGTTCCAGCAACCTATGAAAAAATTCATACTATTCTTTCCTTTATATCACAATCTTGTATTATGAGATGCTTTACACCATCAAGTTATATGAATCTATCCTTTCAGGCATATGAGTTTATGTATCCCATGAATGATTTAAAAAAATCCATATCAAAAAAATCCATTCTTTGAAAAACATCTATAAAATATAGGTGTCCCAAAACAATTATTCCCCATTTATTGTTATATAATAATCCTTACACATATTGTCTCAAAACACTATTTGTACAAGAAGAGTTTTATGATTCAAAATAGAAGGAATAATCTTTACTTGAAATCCTATATGATCCTGAACACCATATGTGATATTTGATTGGGATTCTTATATATTAATAAAATATTACATAGAGGTATAATTAAAAATAATAATACTTTTCACTATCAAATGACCCATTTTATTATCCATGCTAACTTGATCAGATCTATAAAATTTCCTACTTGCTACTCCTTTCACATTATTATACTGTTTAGATTGTGTAGGTTAAGGTGTCATGGTGTTACAAGAATCACCATGGATCACTCAGTTGTGATGATGCATATTATTAATCTGCACTCATCCCATAAAAGTATAAGTTATTTTTGAGCCATGATATGTGTTTCTAGAAGCAAAACTAGTAGCACCGTGACAATAACACTGAAGATAACTTATCTGGTTTCAATTTCGAAAATATCTAAGAGATATCATACAATATCTTTTTATGTGGTCAAATGAAACAAATTGAAAATATCTCATCAAAATTTTCAATCAATGGAAAATGATTATTGATCTCATGGTTTGATTCTAAGTTGTCCCACTACTATGGAAGTGGGTGTACCCCTTTAAATTATTCCCATAATTTGAGTTCAAACATATTCTTATTTGAATAAACATACTACCCCATATTTATTGAGATATAACATTATATTACCATATCTATATCATTAATTTTAATATAATCTATTACATAATAATCCCAACCGTTGAGTGAATATAATGCCTCAATCTTGAATCAAAAATACATTCCTTTAGGGACTCAATTGATGTAACTTCTGAGGAAAAGATGACTATATACATAAATTTATCTACATACATTTCCATTGTGATGTTCACTTACTTAACACTAAATAAGTTCATTATTCTTGAAATATGTGAGATGTTATCATAGAATCTCTTGTTAAAAATTCCTCTCAATCCTCCCATGTCATGCCTTAATCCAATTTAGTATGTACTACTACAATTGGAAGTAAAAATCATCCATCATATGCATTTACATCTTTATTTTCATCAATTATTGTGTCTTATGGAAGTGAAATATTCTAAAAATCCTATTCAACATGCATTCTTTATTTCATGGTTTTGAATCCCCTTGAAACATGGGTGGATTTTTCTTTTGAAACTAAACTGAATTGTCCACTTGTAAAGGTTCAGCATTCCTAAAACTGTTATCCAAACCCTGAAAAGCTTGTGACATGGTCTGGACTAACTGGTCATTCAACTATGGCTCAGGTGAAACCAAATTCTCAAAGTATTCGTTTGGTTTATTTCTATGACACCTATATGGTTCTATTCACTATATCCAAAAAAACACAATTTAATGTCCCAAATTACCAAGTTAATGCTTATAAATTACAAATTACCATATAAAAACCTATAAAAATTTGATTTACACAATTCAAATATTATAAAAATATTAACCATATTTGAAGATCCTACAATTATGATTTTCAAAAAAAACTGTTTTCACTCCCATAACAAATAATCACCTTTTCCCATTTTATTAAAAATTGATGTCAAAATGAACTATTATCTCCTAATTTGATGTCTTACTATCAATTCATGTTATTAAACTCTTATAATATATACCAATTATGATGAGATGAAAACACACAAGATTTTTACTAAAAAACTCATGTAACAAAACACCTTGGTAAAATTTATATTAGAATTAATTTTTTAGCTACACATTTTTATGATATACAATTGAAATTCTATGAATAATAACTCTTTAATATCATACTAATATAGAGGATTATAACATTTACAACTCAATTATCGAATAATGTCTTACATTTTTTCACAAAATGAATGATGAATTGACCATGAATGATACGATATGTAGCATCGTGCCACTCCTCAATGGATTGTGAAGTTATGTGTGTGTTTCTAGGAAACTAGGGACATCCCAAAGAATCCATTGGATAGATATAAATTTCACGCACTATAAGAAAATTTAGGGAATGATTTTACCTTTTAGGAATAATATATCCATACTAAGAAAAGAATAACTAAGCAACACTCTATATGATGCATGAGTAAAAAATTCGCCAAAAAAATATAACCAAACCCATAAAACATATCAGAGTAAGAGTAGAAAACAATATACATACTCGATATGAAAAAAACACCACTAAACTGAAAACTCTGAAGAAATAAACCAACAACACCAAACCCACTCTAAGCTCTAACTCAATATGTCATGCCCACGATATCAATAATAATCAATAAATAATTGAAATTCGTTTACCTTACCTGTGTAATTAAATAAGACATCTAAAAATTAAGAAATTCTCCCAAGAAGCATTTTCTCTCTTGGAAATTCGCATTATATGGACAGCCCATGTTCCAGCTACACACATGCCTTTTCCCTAGTGTATTCCCTTGCATTGTTTCCAGGAGATAGTGCATGATTTATATTAACCATGAAAAAACATAAACGTCCATAAATTCCCCCAAAAACATGAAAAAACACCTATTAACCAACCTAAACATAACTATAGAACTATATATACTCAAAATACATGAATTAAGAGTCATGTACCTGAAACAGTGGGTGCTACAACTTAAGTCCTCCATTTGAATACTATACACTCCATATTATTTTCATAAATATATTTGTCATCCAAATCAATTATCAACATACTGATAGAATTAAATATCAATAATTAGTATATTTAAATTTTATTATATTAATTGAAAAAACATTATCTATTTCCATCTAATTCTATGATAAATAAAAAAATTATTTTGTGGGTACCACTGCCTTAATGAAAAACTTATTTCATTTTTTCGTGAAATCCATGTATGGATGGTTTTATGAATTTATTTGATGAATAATAATGATATTTGTTATATAATTATGATTATGGGAGATTAATATAAATATTTAATCTCATTATTAGTATACCACCATCTATTCATTAAATATTCTCTAAATAATCTCATTAGTGATATTATCTTCAGGAATCGTAACTAGAACTCCTATAGAGTGAAATTGTAAAATTATAAATCATTTTGGATATTTTATTATTGTAAATTAGATAAATTAGAATTATGAAATTAATATCAATACATTTTGATCAACATATAAAAGTACAAGCTAAGGATATATTCCAAACTAAGGGGAGGGGGTCAATGTGGCTAACTTTTTTAAAAAAATCATTATTTTTTCCCATTTTGACTATTAAATATTTTACATGTAAATGTGAATGGTTATAATACTCTATCATAGTATACTTTTATATTTAGGGAATAAATTTAAACACACACATAAGAAGGATACTTGAGATTTATAAGTTTATCTAGTCAATAAGAGTAGAAAATCCTTTGGGTGAATTGGAAAAACTGATAAGTGCATGAATAAATAGTAACAATCCAATGAGCACAAGTGAGTTGGTTGTATCATATAAACCATTACATAACAACCTTAGATTAATTTATACTAAATCTACGGAGTATAAAAATATGTGTAGGGAAAAAAAGAATATCCTTCCCAAACAGTCCCATGCTCATCAACATTGTCCTGCATGGGTATTCTTATTCTTCACTAACATATGTAGACGAAAGGAAGAACATTATTTTTACATATGTATGATTAGAATTCCTCAAAACCAAATTCTCCTTCATACCAATAGAATATGTTCTTTTTTTTATTCTTTTTTCAGTACAAACAACATAGTCAACTACATCTTCTTCTTTCTATGAAAATTGAATTTTAAAATACATTCCTTATCATTATGTCTTACACATCATCAATTTTTTGTGAAAATTATTTTAATCAAAAATATTATTAAATTATATATTTACCTTGTTCTTCCTCTACTTATACATCATCATTATCATCATATTTTCTTTCAATAATATATGTCATCTTATTTTCATTTTAGACTAATATGTACATAACTCTTTCTCATCTTTCACAACTTATTCATTTTATTTCTTCAACGTGATGTAACTAACCATTGGAATACTAATTATTTTATATGAATTATATTAAAAAACTATTATTAGGTCTGTACTTATTTTTATTAATATAGAATATTTTTTTGTTGAGATTTTATTTTAGTTTTCCTATTTCTATTGAATTCATATAAATTTATTCATGTGTTAGAGTAAAGACTTAAAACATAATAAATACTTAGGTATTTTTATGTTGGATGTAGTAACTGATCATCACTACAAAAATTTTAAACCAATAAGAGTTTCAACATTTTTATTTATTTAGTGTTTTATAACGACCCTTAATTTACATACATTGTTATTTCTTCAGAATTGAAGCATACTTATTACAACATATAAAAATTCCATAGTAGGACCGTATAGGTATAATGTATTTATAAACTGGGAAACATAAACAACTGGTTCATAAAGCATATACATTGTATCCCATTTATTTCATCATATCTAGAGTCCCTTATGGCCTATCCTACTTAGTACACTTCTTCCTGACCCGAGGAAAAGAAAACATACAAAAGGGTGAGATCAAATGCTCAGTAAGGGTAAAGAAAAGAAATATCAATCATATCATATTCAAAAGAACATATCATTTTGAAAATATTAGCCTGAAAAAGAGATAATAATATCCTAACAAGGGATAAATCATAGTAGTGAAATTTAATTCCAATAATCATAACATAAAACATGAAACATTGTGGCATACACACATAATAATAGAAAATCATTTCGTATTAGTCAAGACTCATTACCAAGACTATCATAGTAGACGAAGTCCATTTCTGAACTGAGTTCACTCCTTGTTCCAGCCCAGTATCACTGAACCTGTTTAACATGTCGTTCCAGACATGTCTATATCATGAGATATAGATATTTACCCAATGCATAGGAGGGAGATATAGGTCCCACTCATATTATAATGAAACCATTCTTATGTGTGCCACAAAATCATAAATCATACATCATAGCATAACCCATGTCATAAAAATGGGATTCTTAAACATCATGACGTCATAAAACAATTCATATAAGATAAAGGACTTCATAAAAATAATTCCATCACAACATAATCAAATCAATGTAATAATATGGATAGAAACAGAACCCTATATTATCATAGATGGAAAATAATTTTGATAAAACACTTGAACTCTACTCTTGAGGAAAATACCCTTTCTACTTCAAAAATATTTTCCTTTATTAACATGTCATAACATTTTAAACTAAAAGAATTTAATTAAAAATAAACATGAAAACTTGTAAGGGAAGATTCATGTAAATAATGTTCGATGGAATCATAAAAATCCATTCTTTCCGTATATGTTAAAAAAACATTCTTCTCGTACTTTGGCTCAAAAAGTAAAAAAGTATCTCATACTGAAAACGAAAAAATATTCCTTTCATATCTTTTTCTAAAAATTCACCAATAGGTAAAATTGGATTTAGACAATTGCAGGGGGGATATAAAAATTATTACATATTTAGGAAACATGGATGTGGATGATAAATATTCCCCAGTAAATTCAGCAGTGTAAACAATCTTGCATAAAAATGAGATTGTGAGATATTCCCTTACCTTAGGTCTGATATACTTTGTACGTATCTGAAACTAATGTATAATTATTTAAACAATTTTGATGAATTATTCCAGAATCATATTCCGTGTTATTATATCATATAAGGTCATATTCTTATCTTCTTATTAGTAATATTTCATTGTTACTTGTTATTTGGGTGTTTATTGCTTTATGTTCTTATGTGTGTTTTGTCGAAAAAATTCTTCTTCCTATTTTTAAGTTATAGATAAATCATTTACAGAATGGTATTTTTGTAATATATATCATATTTATTCATTCTATTCGTTTATATAATCATGGTTAAGTGACGATCATGTAGAACGATTCATATCGTATCGTGGAGATGGTAAGCCGTACGTACGCGCGAGCGACGATATCGTTCCCATGATTGTGGAAATGTATTGAAGTGTATGGTGTATAATATTTTAAAATAAATGAGACTTAACAATTATATATAGTTATATCTCCCATTATTATACCCATCCAAGTAAGGTGGTGGTGGAAAAACAAATTACACCACGGCATGGAGACGGTATTCCGTACGTACGCACGCCCGGTGATTTCGTTTTCCCTAGGATGGATCGAAGGTGAAATATGGTTGTTTAATATTTATAATGACATATATATATATATATATATATTAGTGATAAATATTTTATTTCTTTATTATGAAACAACAAAAGAAGATAAAGTAGAAGAAGAAATAAATTTGAAAGAATCGGTAAAGGATATTACCTCTTCTTCAACATGCCTCTTTGAATCCTTCTCTTAGGATACTAAGATTGGACTTTGAAGAAGACCAGGACCTCTAGTATGTTTCTAGGGACGTTGATAAAGAAAATGGGCAGGGGTTGGCTGATCATGAAGGCTCAATGTTCTGTAATGAGGAGAGGGAGGATGTGCCCTTTTATAAGGGAGGAGAGGGGAACCTTTGGAAACATAAGAAATATTAATTTATAATAAATCCAAACCACACTTAAAAACCTCAAATAATGACTCATATTTGATGATTATATGAGATAGGGTTGTAATCTAATCAACCAATAAAATTTATACAAGTTTGTGATTTATTTTAAAAATTATCAACTTGATTTATCCTTATTTAATCTATTTAATTTTATTTGTGATAATAAAATTCAAAATTTTAAATCATTATAAATAATTACTTATATGTTGTGAATTTTCCTTAATTGTTAACTTTACTACATTTTAGACCATATAAAGTTTAATTTTTAATTTTTAATTTTTTTATTTTTTAAACAGTTTTATAATATGTAATTTTTATAAAATTACAATAGTGTCAATTTTGACACTATTCATTTATTTGAATTTAAATAAAATATATACAGAAGATATGTTCGAAATAAAATCTTTAATATATTGATAACATGTAATTTGTATCTAGAAAATTAGTATATCACATTAAATAGTTCATATAATATTTATTTTAATACGTTTAAAATCATTTATTTGATATTTCAATCAATAAAATAATTTCAACATCACTATTATGTCATAATTAAAGATAATTATTTAATCCCTAAAAATTATAAATAAATTCATATTATTTAGATAATTTTATTATCATTTTTAGGACTATTTATATCTGAAGTTTTATGAAGTTTATCACAAAATTAAAATTATTACACTTATATGATTTAAGAGAGTGACATGTTGTCACATTCATTGGTTTTAAAACAAATTATATTATTTCATGGTCAAAAGTCCTTGAAATGAATCTAGTCTGACCCTTAGGTGATATGGGTCGACATTTATTCATACAATAGGATTTTGGAAACTGTTAGGGTAATTTTATAATCTTATTTTTACACTTAATTACCCGATTTACCTTTAACTGTAGTAAATAAAAAGTACCGTAGTTACTATTCAAAATATCAAAAAATAGTAACCTATAAACATAATTTGGACCCACTGAATCCAAATATGGAATCCATTTTTAAAAATTCAACACACATAAGTTGCATTAATTAATTTAAAATTAATCCCGTTGTTAATCAAACGGGTTTTAAAAGTTAAAACATTGCCAAAGATTGAAATATTTTTACCTATTAATTCAATGTAAAATTAATGCTAATGATATAAATTATATTAAATGGTAAAAATATATTTTATTTATACTTTAAAACCATTCAATATTATAATTTAACCATATAAATTATTTCATTGAAGAAATTTGTTTTCAATTAAAATATAGCGTGGTTTTACTATTTATTAAAATATGAATGTTATCAGAATAATATGAAAAATTTATCAAAAGTAAATTTTTATATCATTATTCCAAAGAAGAATTTTATTTTGTAAAATTAAACTTATATAAATTTCAAAAACTAGATTTAATTTGGGTGAGCCATCAAAAGGCTGCAAAACTACATTTTTTGAAAAATACTTATTTTACCCGAAAAATGTATTTTGTTCTCATAACATGTTCTAGAAAATGTGTAAGATGAATAATAATGATATAAAATTAAAAATTTAGTGAATAATATTCATTAAATCTAGTTTATATAATATTTTAATAACAAATTGTTGTTTAGTTAAACTCGATATTGCATACAACACACGCTATCGAGGAAGGTTGCTTTTGCGTATAACGCAAGACAAGCTAGTATTGTGTGTAGTGAAAGATTCCTTTGATGTTGCATATATCATAAGACATAAAAAATATACTTCTCATAAAATATTAGGTTGTTACATTCTACCCCCCTTAAAATGAATTCCGCCCTCGAAATTCGTCACTTCGTAGCAAATAGATAAGAATACCTCTCCCTTATCATATCCTCAATCTCCCATGTAGCTTTTTCTAATTGGTGGTTCCTGTATAAAACTTTTACCAAGGGAGTGTTCTTGTTCCGTAGAACTATTTTGCTATGATCCAGAATCTCTATTGGTTGTTCTTTATAATAAATATCTTGCTCCAACGGTACAACTTCTGAGCTTAGTACATGTGAAGGATTGGGTATATACATTCTCAAGAGAGATACATGGAACACATCGTGAACTTGAGAGAGATTTGGTGGAAGCACCAATCAGTAAGATACCTTCCCAACATGATCAATTATTTCTAAAGGACCGATATACCAAGGCTCAGCTTTAACTTTTTTCCAAATCTCATTACTCTCTTCTAAGGAGATATTCATAAGAACACTTTATCACCCACTTCAAACTCTATGACTTTTCTTCGGTTATCGACATAACTTTCTTGTCGACTCTGAGATGCTCTTATGTGTTGTTGAATAGATCCGACCTTTTCTGCCATCTCATCAACAAGATCAAGTCCTAATAGCTTTCTTTCCCCAACTTCATCCTAGTAAGTTGGAGTTCGGCATTTCTTTCCATAGAGAGCTTAATAAGGAGCCATCTGAATACTGGAGTGAAAGATATTATTATAATAAAATTCCACCTAAGGTAGGTGTTGATCCCAACAACCTTTGAAATCCATATAGAAAGCTCTCAACATGTCTTCTAGAGTTTGAATTGTCCTCTCAGACTGATCGTCTGTCTGAGGATGATAAGAAGTGCTGAAACTCAACTCTGTATCTAGAGTATGCTGAAGACTTTGCCAAAACATCGAGGTAAACCTCCGATTTCGATCAGATGTAATGGAAAGTGGTTCTCCATGCAATCTTACCACTTACTTCACATATATCCTGGAAAACTGATCAATAGAGAAATCTACTCTAATAGCAATGAAGTGTGCGGACTTCATCAGATAGCATTATTACGTTTGGATGTTTAAAGAAGTCCAGTGAAAAAGTCCATAGTGATTTGTTTCCCATTTCCATTCTGGTATGGGTAATGGTTGTAACATCCCCTTAGACTTTTGTCTCTCCACTTTAACTTTCTGACAAACCAAGCATCGAGAGACATATTCATCAACATCTCTTTTCATGCCATCCCACCAGAAGTACTCCTTCATGTCCCTATACATCTTCGTGCTTCCATGGTGGATAGAGAATTAATAACTATGAGCTTCATCCAATACTTCCTTCATTAATTCTTGGATTGGAGGAACACAAACCCGATTCATGAACATTATTATTTCATCACAATTAATGTGAAATTCTGGAGAATTTCTCACCTTATTTTGTAACTTGACATCTAATTTCTGTGCCTCTTTAATCTTCACGTGTATAGATGGTTGAAAATTCATTTTAGAAAGATAAGATTTTCCCCTTCCTTTATAATTCCAAGATCTATCCTTTGTAAATCAATAAATATAGGATCTTCTGTGATCCTCATAATGGATAATAAAGCATAGTCTTGTCGACTTAATGCATCTTACACCTTGATTGCTTTCCCAGGGTGGTAATGAATTGAAAAATCACAATCCTTAATCAGTACCAACCATCTTATTTGGCGCATATTCATCTCCTTTTGTGTGAAAATATACTGTTATCTTTTATGATCAGTATAAATATCATACCTTTCACCATAAAGATAACTCCCCCAAATCTTTAATGCAGAGATTATAACAGCTAATTCCAAATCATGAGTTGGGTAATATTGTTCATGGATTTTCAACTGTCGTGAGGCGTAAGCTATCACCTATATCATTTTTCATGAGAACACACCCTAGTCCCTTCTTGGATGCATAACTGTAAATCACAAATCTTTCTCTACTACAAGGCAGTGTGACCACAGGTGCATTGGATAACCTTCTTTTTAACTCCTTGAAATTATCTTCACACTCCTCTGTCCAAATGAACATAAACCTTTTTTGAGTCATCCTGGTTAGTGGATTAGATAATTGTGAAAAATCGTTCACAAAACGTCGATAATATCCATCCAAACCAAGAAAAATTCGGATCTCAGTTACTGTTGTTGGTCTCGACTATCTATCAATAACCTCTGTTTTTGCTGGCTCCATAGATATCCCCTCTTTTTAGATTATGTGACCCAAAAATGATACTTTTTGAAGCCAAAATTCACACCGGGTAAATTTGGAAAAAAGCTTCTCCTTTCTTAGGGTCTTTAATAGAATTATCAAGTGATCTTCATGTTCTTCCCTTCTTTTTGAATAGAAAAGTATATCTTCTATAAATACTACCACTAACTGATCATGATAGTATATAGAGACTCTATTCATCAAATCCCTGAATATAGAAGGGGCATTATTAAGACCAAATGGCATCACTATAAATTCATAGTTTCCATACCTTGTACGGAAAGCCTTGTTTGGTATATACTCCCTTTTGACCCTTAATAGATGACACACTGAACGAAGATCAATCATGGAAATGTATTGAGCTCCGCATATTTGGTCAAATAAGTCATCAATGCATGGGAGAGGATATTTGTTCTTCATAGTGATCTTGTTAAGTTCTCGATAATCAATGAAGAGTCTCATTGTTCCATCTTTCTTCTTAAAAAACAGAACAGGTGCTCCCCAAGGTGATGTATTAGGGCGTATGAATACCTTATCAGGATTCTCTTGGAGTTTCTTCTTCAATTCATATAACTCAATTGGGTCTATTCTATATGGTGTCATTGAAATAGGTAAAGCATATGGTACGAGTTCTATTGAAAACTCAACCTCACGATTTAGTGGAAGTCCGGGTAATTCCTCTAGAGAGACAACATCAAAGTCCCGTACAATGGGAATATTCTTGATTGTGAGTTTCTCTCCAACCATTTCTAATAAATAACCTTCATTTATTGGAATCAAGACACATAAGATAGATGAAATTTACACTGGAAGGTTATATTCATCCTTGCATCGATAGATGATCATGGATTGATCCGGAATATGAAATGTGACTTCCCTTCTTTGTTAATCGATATGAGCTCCATATAAAGAAATACAATCCATGCCAAGAATCACATCAAATTACAAAATAGGAAGGATCACAAGATTTGCATAATGATTTTCCCACAAACATCAATTGGAGAAGAATTATAAACTTTTGATGAAACTGTTGTGCCATTAGGAGTTGTCACAGCTAAATCAACATCTAATTGTTGAGGTAGCACGATGATAACCTTAGAGAATTATTCAGAAATAAAAGAGCGGGTGGATCCAGAATCAAATAAAACATTTTCTACTTTAGAGTGGATGGTAAGTGTACCTTTCACCACTTCGTTATCGGGATCCACATCACCGATAGTAATTTCATGTGAGTTTCCTTTGTCATTGGCCTTAAGGGTTTTTTGACGTCGATCATCATCATCAACCCTTGGATTTGGGAATTGATTGGCATAATGCCCCATCTCCTTGCACTTGAAACATTGAAGTGTTGGAGGTTCATTATGTGTATCCCTTTCGTTGTTCGCATCATTAGACATCTTCTTCCCATTATTTCAACATTTAATTGCCTGATGACCTTCTTTTCCACACTTAAAACATTTTCTTGTCCCTTTAAGACAATTACCTCCATGTTTATTTCCAAAATTTGAGCATAAAGGAAAACTCAACCTCTTTCAATGTAGTCTTTATATTTTCCTTTGAATTCCATTTTCCACTTCTTATCAAAACCATATAACTGATGGGTTACTCAAATCTCCATCTCAACCTTGAGATCATATTGAAAAATTTCCTTGTAGCTGTTGAAGTCCCTTATGGATAACGCCTTTCGAAGACTTGGTTTTAATACACTAAATAATCGATCGATTTTTCTCTCAAGTTAGAAAATAATTCTGGAAGCGTACCTTGCAAGTCTTAAAAAAAATTCTTCGTAGGTACCAAACGATTCATCAAACTTTTTATTCAGTTTAAGAAACACCATCTCCATCTTTGTTCGATGAATATGAGGGAAGTACTTATTGAAAATTAAGTTCTTGAACTCATCCCATTCCATGGACTCAATTTCATCTATTTGCCTCATATTCTTTATAAGATGCCACCATTGATTGGCTTCACCTTCCAAATGATATACTGCTAATATGAATTTATCATGTTCAGAACATTGCTGGACTAAAAATATCTTTTCAGTGGTACTAATCCATTAATGGATCAGAAGACCCGATGAATGAAGGTGGATACTGCCTCATGAAGGATTCAACAGAATGTTGCTCCTTCCTTTACTCTATTGGAAGTCATGCATGATTCATAGTTTGAGAAATTTGTGTGATAATGGCTATAAGATTTTTCATTCCAACTCCCAAAACGTTTGTTTTCTCAGGGGGACAATCATTGCATTTCCCGTCGCATTCAGAATTATCACGGTTCCTTCGGGTTCCATCCATTGACTAAAAATAACAACCATAGTGTGAGAAACACGAATCCTGATAGGAAAACCATATAATCAAGAATAAAATATCACACTTAAGGTCTTGTCATAGGTTATTAATGGCCATTTCTAAAACACTAATATTGTGTTCTATGCTTAGACATATCCTTAGGGTTCTTACTAAGGATTTCACATCCTAGTTTACAAAATTTGACTATACATTTCCTCTGATACCAACTATAACATCCCATACATTACATACATTGTTATTACTTCAGAACTGAAGCATAATTATTGAAACATATAACAGAGACATGGTTGGACCATATAGGTATAATGTCTTTAGAAACTGAGAAACATAAACAACTGGTTCATAAATCATCTACATTGTCTCCCATTTATTTCATTATAACTAGAGTCCCTTTTGGCATATCCCACTTATACCCTTCTTCCTAACCTGGGGAAAAGAAAACATACAAAAGGGCGAGCTCAAATTATTAATATGTGTAAATAAAAGAAATATCAATCATACCATATTCATAAGAACATAACATTTTGAAAATCTTAACCTGCAAAAGAGATCATAATATCATAACATGGGATAAATCATAGTAGTGAAATGTAATCCCAATAATCATAACATAAAACATGAAACATTGTGGAATTCACACATAATCGTAGAAAATAATTTCTTATTAGTAAAGACTCATTGCCAATACTATCATAGCAGACAAAGTCCATTTCTGAACTGGGTTCACTCCTCGTTCCAGTCCTGTATCACTGAATCAGTTCAACTTGCCGTTCCAGCCATGTCCATCTCATGAGATATAAATCATTACCCTATGCATTGGAGGGATATGTAGGTACCACCCATATCATAATGAAACCATTGTTTTGTGTGCCACAAAATCATAAATCATACATCATAGCCTAACCCATGTAATAAAAATGAGACTCTTAAACATCATGACATCATAAAACAATTCATATAAGATAATGGACTTCAAAAAAATAATTCCATCACAACATAATCAAATAAATGTAACAATAGGGATAGAAAAAGAACCCTATATTATCTTATATGGAAAATAATTTTGGTAAAACACTTGAACTCCATTCTTGAGGGAAATATCCTTTCCACTTCAAAAATATTTTTCCTTTCATAACATGTCATTACATTTTAAAATAAAAGAAGTTAATTAAAAATAAACATGAAAATTTTTAAAGGAAGCTTCATGGAAATAATTTTCTATGGAATCATAAAAATCCATTCTTGTCATATAAGTTAAAAAAACATTCATCTCATACTTTGACCGAAAAAGTCAAAAAGTGTCTTATACTGAAAACGTCAAAAGATTACTTTCATATCTTTTACAAAAAATTCACCAATAGGTAAAATTGGATTTAAAAAATTGGATGAGGATATAAATAATATTACATATTGTGGAAACATATATGTGTATGATAAATATTCCCTAGTAAATTCAAAAGTAAAAAAAATCTCAGATAAAAATGAGATTGTGAGATCTTCCCTTACCTTAGGTCCGATATGCTTTGTACGTATCCGAACATACAATATAATGATTTAAAAAATGTCATTTACTTATTCTAGAATCATATTCATTGTTATAATATCATATATGGTCATATTCTTATCTTCTTATTAGTAATATTTCATTGCTACTTGTTATTCGGGTGTTTATTGCTTTATATTCTTTTGCATGTTTTGTCGAATAAATTCTTGTTCATATTATTAGGTTGTAGATAAATAATTTACAGAATCATATTTGTATAATATATATCATATTTATTCATTGAATTCTTTTATATAATCATGGTTTAATGAAGATCATGTAGAACGAATCACATCACACCGTGGAGACTGCAAGCCGTACGTACGCACGAGCGATGATATTGTTCCCATGATTGTGGAAATGTATTTAAGTGTATGGTGTATAATATTTTAGAATAAATATCACTTAATAATCATATATAGTTATTTCTTCCATTCTTATACCCATCCAAGTAAGGTGGTGGTGGAAAAACAGATTACACTATGGCGTGGAGACGGTATTCCGTACGTACGTACGCGCGGTGATTTCGTTTTCTGTAGAATGGATCAAAGGTGAAATATGGTTGTTTCATATTTATAATAACATATCAGTATATTAGTGATACTTATGTTATTACTTTATTATGAAACAAAAAAAAGAGGAAGTAGAAGAAGAAATGAATTTGAAAGAATTGGTAAAGGACATTACCTCTTCTTTGACACGCTTCTTTGAAACCTCCTCTTAGGATACTAAAATTGTTCTTTGAACAAGGCCAGGACCTCTAGTATGTTTCGAGGGAAGTTTATAAGGGAAATGGGAAGGGTTTGGCCGATCTTGAAGGCTCAAAGTTGTGTAAAGAGGAGAGGGGGGAGGTGCCTTTTTATAAGGGAGGAGAGGGGCACCTTTGGAAACATAAGAAATATTAATTTATTATAAATCCAAACCCCACATAAAAACCACCAAAAATGACTCAAATACTATGATTAGATGAGATATGGTTGTAATATAAACAACCAATAAAATTTAGACAGGTTGGGAATTTATTTTAAACATTATCAACTTGATTTATCCTTATTTAATCTAATTAATTTTATTTGTGGTAATAATATTCTAAATTTTAAATAATTATAAAAAATAACTTATATGTTGTGAATTGTCCATAATTTTAGACTATACTACATTTTAGACCATATAAATTTTAATTTATAATTTTTTTAAAAAAATGTGATTTTTAAAAAAAATTTATAATATGTAATTTTTATAAAATTACAATTGTGTCAATTTTAACTCTGTTCATTTATTTGAATTAAAAAAATATATACAGAAGATATGTTCAAAATATAAGATTTAATAGATTCATAACATGTCAATTTTATCTATAAAATTAGTGGAGCACATTAAGAAGTTCATATAATATTTATTTTTATACTTTTAAAATCATTTATTTGATATTTCAATCAATAAAATAATTTCAACATCACTATTGTGTCATAATTAATGATAATTACATAATCCCTAAAAATTATAAATAAATGAATATGATGTATATAATATTATTATATTTCTGGGGACTGTTTATATCCTATGTCTTATTAATCTTATCACTAAATTAAAATTATTACACTTATAATATTTAAGAGAGTGACATGTTGTCACTTTATTTGGTTTTAATAATAATTATATTATTTCATGGTCAAAATACCTGAAATGAATATAGTCCGACCCTTAGGTTATATGGGTCCACTTTTATTCATAAAATAGGAATTTGTAAAGTTTTAGGGTAATTTTATAATCTTATTTTTACCCTTAATTACCCGATTTACCTTTAATTGTAGTAAATAAAAATTACCATAGTTACTATTCATAATATCAAAAAATAAATAAATAAAAGTAACCTATTAACATAATTTGGACTCACTGAATCCAAATATGGAATCCATTTGCCAAAATTCAACACACAGAAGTTGAATTAATTAATTTAAAATTAATCTCGTTGTTAAGAAAACATGTTTTAATGGTTAAAACATTGCCAAAGATTGAAATGTTTTTAACTATGAATTCAATGTAAAATTAATGATAATGACATAAATTATATTAAATGGTAAAAATATATTATATTTATACTTTAAAACCATTCAATATTATTATTTAACCATATAAATTATTACTATGAAAAAATATGTTTTTAATTAAAATATAGCGTGGTTTTACTATTCATTAAAATATGAATGTTATCAGAATAATATGAAAATTTATCCAAAGTATATTTTTATATCTTGATTAAAAATAAGAATATTATTTTTTCAAATTGAACTTATAAAAATGTCAAAAACTAGATTTAAAGTGGGTGCACCATCAAAAGGCGGTAAAATTGCATTTTGTGAAAACTAATTAGTTTACCCAAAAAATTTCTTTTGGTCTCATACCATGTTCTAGAAAATGTGTAAGATGAATAATAATTTTATAAAATTTAAAATTTAGTTAATAATATTCATAATGGCTAGTTTATATAATATTTTAATAACACATTGTTTTTTAGTGAAACACAATATTGCGTATAACACACGCTATTGAGGAAGGTTGCTTTTGCGTATAACATAAGCCAAGCTTGTGTTGTGTGCAGTGAAAGATTCCTTTGATGTTGCCTATAACATAAGACATAGAAAAAAGATATACTTATCATAAAATATCAGGGTGTTACAGTTTTGTTTCCAGGATACTCATTATTCAAACTCCCCGAGTCTTCAAAATTTAATTCATAGATCTTCATATACAAAATTATTGGAATAATTGACCATATTTAAATTTTTTATTCAACAAAAACCTCATAGAAACATTTCTCCGTATTTTCATGAAATACATTAATATATAGTCATGATGTTACTTTCTTTATGGTACATGTGTCTACATAGATAAATTATTTCCAACATATGATAAGATGGTGATTTTTTTAATTGTGATATTTGAATTTTATTGTGTGGATTACTTGGAATCGTATCACTTATTAAAGTGATTGTATGATTAAAAAATAAATCATAATCTTATAGTATAACACTCTTACAGAGGTTGTCAAATTACACATACCATCCTTATATGAAATATATTATTACTCCTACACAGTAACATCCAATGAATCATATGTAGACATATATGTGCACTATTTATAAGGAACTCTCACAAGAATGGTACACATATGTGTCTAAAAAGTGGAATGTGTTTTTATCTAACCCTTATATCGAGATCCATTTTTATGATTACATAATACAAATATGTATTTTCATCATGTGTACTCTTATTAGCGATTCCCCTTACATGGATTCCTTTTAAATCTATATTCACCTCGAATCATTTCAATTTATTCCCACGAACTCAGTAAACAAATTCGGTTTGTCTATGATTAATGTAAGAATGATCTTATAGAATTGTACTATAATTGTATCTTTCAAAAATACCTAATGAATTAAATGAGTGGAAATTTATTTCTAATATTCTTAAATAGAGAAACCTATCTTTAAATAACATGAAATTAATGAATTCAATGGTGAAAAGAATATTATGACTGTATTTATTGTCATTTAATCCTAACATCGCATTTTTCTATAATAGAGTAATAATTAATATTACATTTTATCCAATAACATAACATTATATGGATTCATGATACTATATAATCAAATGCACTTCACTAGTGTCTTAACAAAATCCAAATTGATCCATTTCTCTCTAGTGGTCCCCAATATCGATCTATAAGTTTCCTAAATGGACCATCATGTTCTCCACTTATCCATTGATTATACGGTTCATTTACCCTATTCTAAACCTTATTGGGGATATTCCTAATATATATATATATATATATATATATATATATCCAATAGTGGCTAATTTTAAACCTATATATTAATCTATTGTCTATTTCAAATGATAATTTTTCATTAGCTTGTGGAAACCCATCAGTTGGAATATTGTTTCAAATAAACCTCCTTAAATTCCTTTGAAAAATTGATACTAAATAATCCCAACATTCAGAATCAAGATTTTCTTCTAAAAAACTTCACATTTCATTATCTATACCTTCATATAAAATATTCGATTCTTCCTATAATTAAGGATGGATCTTCTCAATTTACTTCTTCATAGATATATATAAATATCATTATAAATTCTCTATCACATTAAAATATTCAATCACATTTTCATTATATAATAAATAAATATTCAATGATCTTCCATGGTGAGATATTATTGGAAAAATCAATCTAGTATTCCAAGACGTGTTATTCAACCTTCACACCCATAAAAAGGATGACATAATTCTTGGTATTTCTTTTCCAACTTCCAAAATCTTGGTCTTATCCTTAGAATATCCAAATAAATATTCTTTATATGATATTCATATTCCGTATATTGACATCAATATCTATATACACATTTAATTCATCTAAAATACAATTTTTGTGTGAAATAATCAATATCACAAACATTTGATAAAAAAATTAAAAATAACTAACTTATATTTGTATAATAAATTATTAGAATTAAAGTGTCTTAAAGGAAACATATGTTAATAAAGGTTTTAAATAAATCATTTAGATGTATTTTTTTATTTTAAATGATGTTAAATTGAAGTTATGGATTTCAAGGGTAAACTTAAATACTTTTGTAAACATAAATACCCTTTCTTTGAGTTATAATATTTCTTCACGAACGTAATTATTATATGTTTGGTTTATTCCACCATAAGATTTTATTATCTGGTATATTCAATTTCTCTCTAGGGAAAATGAAAATTTTCAATGATTTTTTCTTGACCAAATTCATTCTCATAAAAGAATAATATTATTATGAATTAATCACATCCTCTATAATATGATATTTCTATTCTAAAAAAAACTAGTGTAGCCATCAAAAAAAATTTTGGAGCAGAAACACGCTTGAAAGGAAACTAGTGTCTATTCATTGGTCTAGTTTTTCCAATACTTTAGATAAGGGTTGTCTTTGTAAATAAAATCTTAAAATTTTTAATGATTCCATACAAGCCAGACTCACTTGGAACCTACTTCATTATAACTTTGACTCCATTGCTTTCCTTAAAAAACATATTTCCTTAACAATGAAGAAGGGAAGTTTTAATTTCATGATATCATTTATTTAGACATACATTAATAATGATTTTTCACAAATCATGTCTAAATATAGATGGATGGTGTCCAGAGACTCTTCCATTAATTTCTGGCTCAAATAATTTTCTAGTGTTCCTCTCATCTCTATGATTTACCCTAATAAACTTTCTGATCACACTAACTATACTTTTAAGGATGTTGTTAGATCTCACAAATTTAATTTTCCTGACAATGTCAATTATGTCATTGAAAACTACAATGTTTCCAACACTGATTATTTTTTAATCTGTGAACCTTCTCATAATGTCTTCCTCGACTCAAAATCTTTTTAAAACCATGGATTTAGAGTAATTTTTTATGAATCACAATATAAATTCCATTATGAATTACTCCTTTTGAATCATTAATTTTTTTTTGTATAAACTGAACTAGTCATTGGTGTATTTTTATATGATACCATTAGAAAACATAAAGAATCCATTTTATTTATAGGGGGTTTTTATTTCATGATGATCCATTTTAGATGGAACAAATATGAATGATTATTATGTGATGGATGGGGTCCAATATATCCATTAAATCAAATGGTTAATGTTTTATATCTCATGAGATAATGATATTGAGTGTGGAACTTATTATATATTAGCTATGTTAATAGGATTGATCATGTATCATATTAGTAGTTATATTTATTTAAAATATTGATCGTGGATCTGATTAGCATTTTGATATGTTCAAGAGAGCTTTTCATGGACCTGATTTTAGGTTTCACTATTCATATTATTATAATTCATGGTGATTATTCTTATGACTAAATTTTATGTAATATTACAATGATATACCGCTTGGATCATGACTATTTTATCATGTTTATGCACCCTTATTCCACTGTATATAATTATTCATTTTATATTAAAATTTCTAATTTCATTCCCATGGATGACTTTTATTATTCAATGTTCATTCTTAATAAAATATTTTTCCTATTCTGATATTCTTGATTGCCTTATTATCTAACCCTTTATGACCCATTGATAGGATTACTCCTTATTTATAGTTTTATCTCAATTATTATAATGTATCCATTATATTAAGGGTTATATATTCAATTATAAAAATTATTAATTTTTTTTGTAGAGATTTAGGGGGAGGTATAGCAAAAAATATTTTAAATAATATTTTTATGTAGAAAATTACTAAATACGCTAAACCATTGGTTCTTTGGGTTGTCAATTTTATTATGATAAATAATTATTAAAATTATAAAAGAATTTGAAATATATGAAAGATTAGTAAATTTTATCTCACATATTATAGAATCCACCATTTAAATTATGTTTGTTTTATCAAACTAAACTAGAGAGTTTGGGTCCGGGGTGTTATATTTGGTATCAATATAGTTCTTACTTATTTTTGGTGATTATGAGAAAATAATATTAGGTAAATTTTTTAATTAATGGAAAAATCAACAAATTATGTTAATGTTTATAATGTCTCATTTAATAGAAATGATATCTATATATGGATATAAAAAAAATTGAATCCATGTTCTAGAATAGATGAATCTTATGGTAACACTCTATGGAAATGGTTGGTTGGGTACTAACTCAATATTATTTTAGGGAAAAAATTGGTCCTAGATGTACACTGTCGTTGAAACTATGAGAGAATATGGTGTGGTTGTTTCAAATTTTATTTAAAAACCAAAATGATAGATTCAAACAGAAATTTATGATGAAATATATAACTGGTTAGGTTAGAAAACCTAATAGGATATTATCCATGGATAACCAAGATTGAAATTAGGTGACTCATAGATGGTAATTCATGTAATTTTTTATTTAATTATTTTATGTTTATAGTCTCATTTTTTAAATTTATTAATTTATGAATTATTATAATGAAACCTTCAATTATTTTTCTTAATGGCTAGAGCTCAGATGGACTGAGTTAATAATGGTTATGATAGATAATTTGGAGATTCTATAAACATGAAATTTAATGTTATAGAGGTCGAATTAAAAATTCTCAAGGTGAATCCCACACAAATATCCCAACCCCTAAAAAATAATTCAAATCATGTTGAGTGACTAAATGTGGTATAGATGGAATAAAATTCTACAGAGTCCTTCACAAATAAATTTACAGCATTCTGTAGGGAGTCACCAACCCACTAATCATCAAGGAATAGAACAATGTAATAGAAAATATATTTCTAGATCTATAATGATCAAACTATTAGATGTTTGTTTAAGTTTAAAATTTATTTGGTGAGGTAGACCAATAGTGGACTACCATTATGAATAAAATGAATAAGAATTATGTTAACTCAATGGAATGTGAGAAATTTTTGAAAATATTATTCACTAAATATTGTATTTATACACATCTGATGAATATGGAGATGGAATTTCCAAGAGATATAAAAAGAGGATAAGAAATCAATGCGTAATTTGGAAGTAATATTCATGAGGCTCATGAGGTACACATCATGTTCTACTACTAACTCCAAGTGTAAGAAACTAGTTTTTCCTTCAGGTATAGATCCTTTTAATTTCTGCTTTATGATTTTAAAAAGTTCTCATTTTGGTCTAGACCCTAATGTTAGGTCATGGGCTAGTTGGGTAATTATAAAAAATAAAGGGAACTAGAGGGATGAATGCTAGATATATAGAAATTACATGTTGTGTAATAGGATTACACACCTTGTAATCTTTATAGGAAATGTTAATTATTTACACTTCTTGTAAATGCCGAAGAAAGTTTTTAAAAATAAAATGTAGGGACTCCACATTTTTATGAAAAAATACCTCACCCCTCTATATCTATCAAAACACTAGAATGAGCCTAAGCTAGGTTCTTCTGCCACTTTATGACATCGACTCTGATTTTAGTCCCCCTATCACATTGGAAGTGTACCAGTAAGTGCTTCAATCCTTTATCTCATTTCATCATTTCTCTTCCTCTCAGTCGTTCTATGTAGATGCAAGCTCATTGGACCAATTTCATGCCATATTAAATTTCTACAAATCTACTCAAATCCATACCAAACTATTGGCTGATACTAGATGAGGAGAGTCATATGTGTATGAGGTAGGTGGTCAATAAGTCATTCATCATTTTTTGTTTTTTTATAAATTGTTGAATTATCGTGCTAATTTCATCGAGCATTGTCTTTTGAATTTTTGTTTCATGATTATTATTTTTAGGAAAGTATTAAATTACCCATCCCATAGAGGTAAATCATTTTTGGTTGTTACATCTACACCTTTAACCATCCCATATAAAATGTTATGCCAAATTTTGGTTTTTAGTGTTTTGACACCTTTGAGCCACCGTTCATATGTTTTCTAGATTGAACACTCTAATGTTAATCTTAATTATATTAAATAAATGATGGAATGATTAATTTCTCGTAACATGATATCTCCTCTTGACACATCTAAAGTAAGTGATGTAATTTTAATAATATTAATTGAATTTGAAAGTATATAGTATCCATATATTTTGAACTAGTTATAAGATATGGAATGAATATGGTGGATCATCCTTAGAAAACTTCTTCAAGTTATGAAAGGAAAAGGAGAGAACCAAGTAACTATATATGGAAAACTCATATGTTTTCATGTAACTTTGGCTTTGTCACACTAATGAAATGAAAGGCCTGTACCATCCCCTTATTTGAAGGCTTATCTTATTAATTGGCATATTAATTATATGGATTTATTGATTATATGGATTTAATGTGAGGTATCTATCATAAATAAAGAGATTGATATAATTTCTTATACTAATTGTTGGAATCGAGTTACCTTTTTATTCCTGAAATAATTCCATGAATTTTCTAGGATTCCATTCCAATTCAAGGATATCTGTTACCTTGGATAGACCCACCTTGGAATCCAATTGACATCTATAAATGGATGCTCAGTATGACCCCCTATGATCCCTCCATTAATATTACAAGATTCATTGGATACACTACTTGGATCTTTCATGATTTCTACAAACCTGATTTCCTTTGTTAGATCCTTGGACATATCCATGTCTTATCTCATTTTACCATGGATGTATTCATTGGACTTAGATATATCATAATATCATGGAATTACTTGGATGATTTTCCATAGATTACACTCTCACCCTTAGCCAAGCTATAGTTATTACTAAGTTGGAATCCCTTGAGGTGTAGGTTTCCCTGTTTATTACCTTGGAACCCTTTCTATGTTATAATCATCAATGTTACATTGTTTTTCCTTGTGACCACTTATATTATCATAACATGTTTATGATAGTGTTAGCTATGCCTCACATCACCAAATTTTATCAGATGGAACATAATTAATTAATTAACATATAACATGTTCATACCTGAGTTGTGGGATGAAGCAGGTATTTTGGTATTTATATTGTTGTACTACTTCACGTATACATATATTCATGATTACACTATTTTAGTTCATATTACACTGATGGGGTGATATAGACACTATTGTTAGTGGCATAATTGGATTTGTCTCTCACTATATCTGGACACCTCTAGTAATCGAGAAGACTATGTTGATGCAAGTGTTGTAAAAGGGAAGTGGGTCACTTCAGATACTTGATTGCTTACTGCTTTAGATTTGACCTAGTATCAGATGAATGAGATCGAGCTCAGGACGCTTGAGATACTTTTTGTTTCCTTTTTTCGAATTTTTATAGAATTCATTTCTTATGATTATCTAAATTTTTTCCATTTTTCTAGGGATATGAAACATCATCCTCAGATTTTTTTATATTTTTCTCATTTGTTTCAGTTGTTATTACTTCATCTTGTTTCCACTGCGTTGTTTACTATTACATTTCTTCCAAAATTTATCTCCTATTTTATTACATAGATTCACATTGATTCACTCTAGTAATGAAGTATTAATCTCCACATAGACATTCCCTAGACCCTTTCTGATAGTTGTCATCCTCTAGAGTTTTGGGAGATGTGTTTGAATCCATGAGGTCCACCAGGGTTAGTTCACCTTCTTTGTGGAATATAGGTCTAGGATGTCACAAAGTGGTATTGGGGCCATTCATTTTTTCTTTACTATAAATAGAAAATATTCAGAGGATTAATAATGATATAAAAATTTCTCATAATCCATTCTGGGGCATGACCAAACCTTGTTAGGGGTAAAAATTAAATTTAGGGAATTAAAATTAATGTTCTATTTTTTCTTATTACATTTGAAATCATTTCACTATTGGGTGAATCACATGCTTTTTGGTGTTGTTGGTTAGGATTCTTATTGATGATATTATTTAGTCCTTGGCTCGATGATATGAGGGAAATGATCATTGTTACATGAATCATATTAGGCACCTAAAATTCGCATTTCATGCATATTTCCATTCCATGTGGGTGAATTTCACTAGTTACATTATTTGATGTGCTGGTGATTGTTGAGTGAAACATGCTTTATAAACTTTCTTGTGCTACATCTAGGATATGATGGAGTTATTTCTTATTTCAATTAATGAGGTTTTATGGGCCCTCATTAGTTGGAATAAGTAATTTTCCAAATCATTCATTGAATAGAAATTCAAATAGGTGTTAATCTCAATGATAAAGAGTATTGGCCCTAATTCACTGGGATAAACATCTCATTTTAAATAAACATTAGCATATAGAAATAATAAAATAAAAAATTGGAGATGAAACTTGACTTCTAAAATGAAATCGTTTCACATCCTTATTCCACAATTTCATGTATATTAAATGTAAATGAGTGAACCTAGTAGTAGAAAAATGAAATGAATGAATTGGTTTCTAGTAAATAATGGTGCATTGTATATTTGTACATTAATATATTAAATCCCTTGAAGCTTATACATGATCACACACCAACACATATCCTTTTATGTGGGCAGTTGGTGTAGTTCATGATGGGTAGTGTTCCCATTCAGTTCATTTAAATTCCATTATTGTTTCTTCTATCCTCTTCCAAGCTTGTTTTGAGGTACGTTCGTGGAATTTGTTGGTCAATGTGGCTAAGAAATCCTCGTGTCATGTGCTAGGAAGGTGGTGAAGATCATGCTCTAGATTTGGTCGAACCTAATCTTATAGTATTACCTCTAAGTGTTCCAATTTAGGCACAAACTTTAGTACTGTATTTGGGCATTGATGCTCACATTCGTGAAAGTTTGTTTTTTCTGATATACTCCTTGAATGGTGAGCCAAAACATTCACCTATAATGGATTATCTAACCCATAAATTCATGATATATAGTCATCCCACTTTATTAGGGGATAGTTTTTTGTTGAATAATGAATATTTAATAGTGGCCCCCTTGTATTTTTTTCATAATTTGAAGATGATTTCAGAGTCTAGGGTCAAGATTTATACATACATGATACATGACATGTCCATGCATTGATGGGATGTAATTATCCAAGTTGGTCACCATCAGATCATGGTATGGGATGGTTTGTAGACTTACTTATATGATTAGATATATTATTAAATGTTGAGATCTAGAAACGATAGAGAGTTAAATAATCCCATGAAGGGTTCCATGTTAGTTTTAGAGTATTCAGTTCATTTCAGCGAGATATAGTGATTTTCACCAATTCCAGACAGTGATGAGATTATGCGTTCTAGTTTCTATAAGGATGTGATTAAATATTCTATATGTACTTAGGATAATGTATTTATCCTTCCAACTATATTTTACATAGTCATTTATTCTCTTATCATTGATCACAACCTGGGGGGAAGGTGATGGTACCAAGAATAGAGGACTAACAACATGAAAGGCTAATAGTTCCTAAGATATCATAAGTCAATATATAGAGGTTTCTCATCAAGGTAGTGGAATCCAGGGTACCTGTAATGCTTGATCTATAGTGTTTCACCAGTTTGGATGAGATGACAGTATGAATCCTTATTTTGATAGAGACCCTCTGGACTGTCAGGCTTGGGATCATAAAAGGAGACTTTATCTTTTCTATTAGACCTTTCAATCAGCTTCAAGTGGAAGAGGTTACACACCAGCTCCACCTTCACTGGAATGTTCATCTACAACACTTTATGTGGGGAGTTGGAATAGAACTGATAGGATTGAACTGAGAGGAATTCATGGCCATAGTATTTAGACTCTAAATCAACAACAGCAACAATAATGCAGTTTTGATCATGGTGGTCTGGTTGTTACACAGGGTTCTGGAACAGGTCAGTTTCAGGCATTACAACTTATACCCGAGGATCAGGATATGAGACCATCTATATTAAGAGGTTCTATTCTAGTATACTCAACTATAGTATCTGATTTTTTTGATATAGTTGCTTCACACTCTTTCATCTCCTTATATACTTTGGATTGTGTCAGACAGGTAATACAAAATATTTGTGGTGTAATGTCCCAAGATAAACCATTTGGATTATAGTCTATAAGAATAGACCAATGCATGAACTATACCCTTAAGGTAGGAAAAATCCTTTTCTTATGATACCTAATTATTTTTGAGATGACGAGCTTCAATGTCATTATCGGTATGGATTGGTTAGTTCTATACCAGACCATTATAGAATATTATCATGAAAGGGTATAGTTTACATCACCAGTGTAGATGTTATATTCAAATTGGTAAGTAGGATTTAAACAATAGTAGTATTGGGAAAGAGAATCAAGGGATAGGTGGAGTGACCACCCAAATTTCAAATCATTTCATGGAGGATAATGGTTTACTTCACACTGAATTCCCTCAAGTGCTAGATCATTTCACAGATGTTTATCTCAATGAATTTTCTAGATTACCACCTATGAGTGGTAGAGTTTATGATATATTTTTTTCCAAGAGAAGATTCAGTGTCCACTCCTTTATACAGGATGTAACTTACTGAAATCTAGGAGCTTAAGCAGAAGATATAGGATCTTGAGGCTAAAGGTTTCATACATCCCAATACTTCCTCATGGAGTTCAACTATACTATTTTGCATAGATTACGGATATGACCCTTAATTTATGCATCGATTAAACATAATTGAACCAAATTATGGTCAAGAACTAGTATCCACTTCTCTATAATGTTGATATCTATAAAAAGCTCTGTGGAGTTAGGGTATTCTCTATGATCGACTATAGATCAGGCTATCATTAGGTGCGAGTCAATCCCTCAAACATACCTCATAGAATATTCTATTGTATGTATGTTCTATATGAGTAACATGTTATATTTTTTGTTGCAATGAACACAACCAAAAGTTTAATGGAAATGAAAAATAGTGTGATCCTACCGTACGTGGATTTATTTTTCCATGTTTTAGTGGCATCATCTTGGTGTATTCTCACACTCATAGTGCCCAAGATATGTACGTTTACATCATTATTAGTGAAATAATAGATCATAATATTTATGATAATCTTGAAAAGTTCCCATTTTGGATCAAACAATTTCACTTCTAGGGTCATATTATCTATCAATTAGGTGTTTCTATTGACACGGATAAGGTGAGTGTTTTAGTTAACCAGAAGAATCCCAAGAACATTTTTTATATACAGAGTTTTATGAGGCCAGTTCGATATTAAAAAAATTCCATACAGGACATATCATGCAATACTAACCCATTTAATGGTATTATATGAAAGGGTGTTATGTTCTTGTGGCCCAAAGCATTTGGGAAATAATTTTTGGAGATGAATGGGAGGTTTGTGTCAACAACTACTCTGATTCTTACAGAGCGTAAAAAAAATATAAAATGTTCTACGATGTATTATACATTGTATTGGGAGAAATGATGATATAGAAGGATATTTTCATTTCATACAAATTTCTATAGTTTATTCCTCATGAGATAATTTCTCTGAGTATTGACCATGAGATATCAACAATTGTCCACACCATACATTGCTGCATACACTATCTGTTGGGAGAGCACTTTGTGGGGTAAAAAGAACACAAGAGACTAAAAAATGTCTCTAGATATTATTAATTGAATATCATATAGTGATTATTGGTAGAATATCTTTAGTATATTGATTTTGAGATTTCCCATATGCTTGGAAAAGGCATTGTGGTTGCCAATCTGCTGATCTCGAATACTCCAGTACAGGTTGTACATGATGCGAATAATAAATAGAAATTGATGGATATATTCTTTGAGATACATATTGAGTATCATAATAGTCATGATCTATCTTATCTATCATCATTGGAAGTTACAATATCACTTCTTGAGAAGGTGAAGAGCAAGAAATATTTAGATCTTGATGGATTGGTTCTCCATGAGAATATTTCATAAGATGACCTTCCTCATAATTGGATGTATGAGTCCCATGCTTTTCAATGCGATGTTCATCCAGGCATCTACAAGAGGTATTGAGATATTCGACACTAGTATTGGTGGTCTGGGATGAAACATCAAATAGCAGGCCTTATCACTAGGTGTTGTACCTATTAGTAGGTGAATATGGAGCACAAGAGGCCTACTAGATTGTTAGTCCAACCTATAGTACCAAACATAAATGGGAAGATATTTATGTATTCATTATAATCATTTTACCTCTGTCACCTAGAGGCAACAACACTCTATTGGTTGTCATTTATTGATTGGGGAATTTAGAAAACTCCATTCCTGTCTGAGAGATGTTATCAGTAGATCAGATTGGAAGATTGTGTGTTTCTGAGATAATTTGATTACATGAGTTCCCTTATAATAATGTTTTTGATAGGGATGCTCGTTTCATGTCATCATTTTGGTTGGTGTTTTAGAGGGCTATGGGTAAACATGTGCTTTTGAGCACAAAGCTTCCCCTTAAGGCTGATGGAAAGGAAGAATTGTTGATAAAGGTTCTAGAGGACATGATTTGGGCATGTTTACTTGATTTCAGTGGTTCTCAAGGGAAACATATCCATATTGTAGTGTTTTAATATAATAACATCTTTGAGGAAACAATTAAAATAGATCATTTTTAGGCCTTTTTTAAGCACTTTATGGTCACCCTGTGTGATTCCTAGAGGTAGGCAAGGCGGCTCTACTAGGCCCTCATATCAATAAGGAGAATTCAGAGTAAGTTCATCTGATCAGGAAACATATTCTACTACACATTCAAGATAGAAATATTATGTCAATCCTTATATATGACCTTTGGAGTTTTTGGTCGGGGATCATGTTTTCTAATGGGTATTTCCCATGATAAGGCATAAATGGATACATTGGCAAGGAATACTAACATCTCTATTATTAATCCTATTTGAGTTACTAGAGATAGTCGGTCTATTAGACTATCAGTTTCTACAACCTCAGAGGTACCAAGACATGCAAGATTTATCCCACATTGCATAGATTTTTTGTTTTCATGCCAACCCATCTCATACATTTGATCATTAAAAATTTTAGCTAGATGTATATGAAATATTAGAAGATTATCCTACACACAACAATGAGCGAAGCATGAAGGATCCATAAGGTTGGTCTATCCATATAGTGAGAGTGTAATGCAATCACAATCATGTAGAGGATGTTACATGTGAGAGGTAAGCTGACCTATGTGCCGAGTGGGAAGAGTAGTTCTTAGATTGTGTTTCCACATCCTTAAAATGTGAACTCGGGGATTAGTTACATTAAGAGGGAATACGTTAGTAATTTTGTTTTTCTTCCAATTATGGATCCTTTTAATTTCGGCTTTAAGATTTTATAAGGATCTCTTTTGGTTTAGAACCCAAATTTTGGTCATGGGCTTGCTGGGTAGTTATCATAAATGAAGGGGAAAGAAGGGATAAAGGATTTCTAATGGAGAATTACCCATCATGTTATTGTATTACATTCCATGTAATCATTACATGGCATGTAAAGTATTTAAATGTTGTATAAATGCCCATGAATCATTTTAAAAATAAGAGATAGGACTTATTTTTTTTGGATAAAATCCCTAACCCTCTCTATCTTCCTCTTAGTAGCACCCCAAGGAGTCGAATCTTGGTTCTTCGGGCACTTCATGACCCAGAAATTGATTTCGATTCTGTCTATCATGTTGGAGAGAACACCAATATGTTATTTAGTCCCTCAGATCCTTTCGTTGTCCCTTTTTTTATTGGTGAAACTATTTTGATGCATATTCATATGGCCCAATTTTAGGTAATATGACCATTATTCATATCTACTTTAATCAAGGTTGAACAAGAAGATCATTGTAGATGAGGAGAGTCCTATGAGTATTAGGTATGTGTAGATACCCAAGGCTTGACGTACATAGACATTAAATTACTTTTGCAGAATAATTAGTACATAACAAAAACAACACACAAGGACCGTAATAGTTTAGTGTCTTTGGAAACTTGGAACGTAATATTCTAATCATGGTGAAAGATCTTCAACATCTCCCATAAAGATATTCCAATTTTTGTTTCCTTACCTAAAACCTTTCTTTTAATCATGGGGGAAAAGAAAACATAAAAAGGGTGAGCTCAAATTCTCATTAAGGGTAAGCATGGATAAAATAAAACATATCATATACATTTGAACTTAAAACGTGAACATAATGTTTAAACATCAAAATTTTGGGCAACGACATAAAATATGGAAGTACATAAGGCATAGTTCATAATGGAACGTAAATCATGATAAAATAGCATGGGAATAAAACATGAAATTTTGGAAACCATTAAGCACATGATATGATTTCCGTATTAGCCAAGGCATTGCTGCCAAGACCATCTTAGTGGACAAAGTCTCTTTCTGAATCGAGTTCATTCCTCGTTCCAGTCCTATAATACTGAACCGGATTAACTTACCATTCCATCCATGTCTATCTCATGAGATATAAATCTTTTCCCAATGCATTAGAGAGAGATATAGGTCTCACCCATCTCATAATGAAAGCATTCTTACTTGTGACACAAAATAAACATAAATCATTCATAATAACCCAACGAATAAAATGGGTTTCATAAACATCATCCCATCATCACAAAATACATATAAAAGAAATGGATGTCAGTTCATAATAAGAAAAGTTAAACCATTTAAATCATAGAGACATTATACTTGAAACATACACATATGAAATAATGTCATCATAGATGGAAAAATGTTTTGGATGAAACACTTGAAATGAATTCTTCAGGAAACAATCCTTTCTTCTTCAAAAAAAATTTCTTTTCAAAAAACATCATGCAATTTTAAAAGAAAAAGATTTTTCTGAAAATAGTCATGAAATATTTTAGAGGATGATTAATGAAAATAAGGCTTTCTAAAACCATAAAAATCCATTCATGCCGTATAAGTTAAAAATAACATTCTTCTCGTACTTTTGTCGGAAAAGTCAAAAAGTACCTTATATGGTAACCAAAGGAAAGATTACATCCATACAGTGTGGTAAAAAGTCAATAAAGGGTAAAAATTACTTTAAACATACATGGAAGAATAGTAAACATTTTATGAAAACATTTTTAGAAAACATGGTCATGGATGATAAACGTAACCCATGTAAATATTTAGGTATAAGCAATCTCGGATAAAAATGAGATTGAAAATTTATCCCTTACCTTAGGCCTGATATGCTTCGTATGGATCCGAACCTCCTGTATAGTGACTTAAATAATTTCATTGACTTATTACATAATCATATTCATTGTTATGATATCTTATATGTTTCACTTATTACTTTATATTACCAATTCTTTTGTAAATACCATGTAAAAGCAGCGTTTTGGGTAAAATCATTTCATTTATCGTATGTGTTTCGACTTGTCGTTCTTGATATTATTACTTATATCCTGATTTAAATAATTCCAGAATGTGAAACATGATTTATATATAATATATATTCATCATATACATATATTTTATAGATCGATAAAAGTAATGAAATACACCGTTCATGGAGACGGTAGGGCGTATGTACGCATGAATGCTGTTTTCGTTTCCTTATTGAACTGAATGAAATTAAATAGATGACATAGATATATATATACATAAATAAACTAACATTATGATGTCATATATTTCATTATTATTCATTATATATACTTTATAATCATTCTTGAATGGTTAATCAAGGAAAATGAATCTCATCACGTTCGTGGAGACGGTAGTCCGTACGTACGCACGAGCGATAATATCATTTCCATGATCATGGAATTGTATTGAAGTGTATGTATAAAATTAAAGAATCAATATCACTTTACATTTATCATATATTGTCATTATTTTCACCATTATACCCATCCATGTAATGTGTTGGTGGAAAATAGATTACACCACGGCGTGGAGATGATATTCTGTACGTACGCTCGCACGGTGATTTTGTTTTCCATCGGATGGATAGATGGTGAAATATGGTTGTTTCATACTTATAATAACATATCAGTATATGAGTGATACTGATGTTATTAATCCATAATGAAACAACTAAATAAGAAGAAGTTGAAGAAGAAAGATACTTGAAATAATCGGTAACAGATATTACCTCTTCCTTGACACGCCTCTTTGAAACCTCCTCTTAGGGTACTAAAATTTGTATTTGAAGAAGAAAATGACCTCCATAATGTTTCTAGGAAAGTTGATAAAGGAAATGGGCAGGGGTTGGCCGAGCTTCATGGCTACAAATTTTGTGAGGAGAAGAGGGGGGAGATGCCCTTTCATAAGGGAGGAGAGGGGCACCTTTGGAAATATAAGAAAATAATAATTTATATTAAATACCAACCCCACTTAAAAACATCCAAAATTAATCCAATCCGAGGAATATATGATATAGGGTTGTAATATCATAAAAAAATAAAATTTAGACATGTTAGGAATTTAGATTGAACATTATCAACTTGATTTATCCTTATTTAATCAATTTAATTTTATTTGTGGTAATAATATTAAAATTTTCAATTATTATAAATAATTACTTATTTGAAGTGAATTGTCCATAATTGGATAATTTATAATACTTTGGACCATATAATTTTAAATTTATAATTTTTAAATATTTTTTTGATTTCCAAACAATTTTATAATATTTTATTTTTATAGAATAACAATAGTGTCAATTTTGACACTATTCATTTATTTGAATTTAAATAAAACAATATACAGAAGATATGTTAGAACTAAAAGATTTAATATCTTTATAACATGTCATATATATCTAGGAAATTAGTGGAGCACAGTAAATAGTTCATATAATATTTATTTTAATATTTTTAAAACCATTTATTTGATATTTCTCTTAATAAAATAATTTCAACATTACTATTATGTCACCTTTAATGATAAATATTTAATCCCTAAAAATTATAAATAAATTCATATGATGTAGATAATATTATTATATTTCTGTAGTCTATTAATTTTCTAAGTTTCATGATGTTTATCACTAAATTAAAATTAATATACATATAATATTTAAGAGAGTGACATGTTGTCACTTTCTTTGGTTTTAATAATAATTATATTATTTCGTGGTCAAAATTCCATGAAATGAATCTAGTCCGACCCTTAGTTTAAATGGGTCGAATTTTATTCTTCCAACAAGATTTTATCAAGTGTTAGGGTAATCTTATAATCTTATTTTTACCCTTAATTACCTGATTTACCTTTAACTGTTGTAAATAAAAATTACCGTAGTTACTATTCATAATATCAAAAAAAAGTAAACTGTTAACATAATTTGGACCCACTAAATCCAAATATGGAATCCATTTTTTCATATTCAATACACAGAAGTTGCAGTAATTAAATTAAAATTAATCCCGTTGTCGAATGAGAACGAGTTTTTGTTTAAAACATTGCATAAGATTGAATTGATTTAACCTACGAATTCAATGTAAAATCAATGCTAATGATATAAATTATATTAAATTGTAAAAATATATTCTATTTATTCTTTAAAACCATTCAATACTATAATTTAACCATATAAGTTATTATGATGAAAAAAGTTGTTTTTAATTAAAATCTAGCGTGTTATTACTATTCATTAAAATATGAAAGTTATCAGAATAATATGAAAAATTTATCAAAAGTAAATTTTTATATCCTGATTCCAAAGAATAATTTTATTTTTTCAAATTGAACTTATAAACTAGTCAAAAAATAGATTTAATGTGGGTGCTCCATCAAAAGGCGGCAAAACTGTATCTTTTGAAAAATAGTTATTTTACCTGGAATATTTATTTTGTTCTCATACCATGTTCTAGAAAATGTGTAAGATTAATAGTAACGTTATAAAATTCAAAACTTATTTAATAATATTCATAACATCTAGGCCCTGATAATATTATAACCATATATCGTTGTTTAGTGAAACCCGGTATTGCATACAACACACGCTATCGAGGAAGGTCACAATTGCATGTAATGCAAGCCAAATTAGGGTTGCGTGTAGTGAAAGACCATATATAATTTAGGGTTGCATGTAATGCAAGCCAAATTAGGGTTGATAATATTATTGCATGTAATTTATTTTGTTGCGTATAACAAAATAAAACCATATATAATTTATACATTGAATATATATATATATATATATATATATATATATATTTACATACACACTCAATGTTGCGTAGAATAACAAATATCAAACAAACTTGAATTGTGTATAACACGATCCAAGAATAATGTTGCGTATACTGCAAGCTAATACGGTGTTGCGTATAGCGCAAGATAATCTTGGTGTATCGTAAAACAGAAGTTATGAAAGAAATTAAAAAGAATATATCTTATAAAATCTCGGGTTATTACATTCTACCCCCCTTAAAATGAATTTCACCCTCGAAATTCGTCGGGCTTATAAATGAGTTTCTACTTGATAGTTTCTTTAATTGAAACCCACGTCGTAAAAAGGAATAACAAAACTTATCTTTAAAAACTAAAGTATAAAACATGACGGTTACCCAAATAAACTAATCAATGGGTTTTCACATAGGAGAACATAGGTGAAAATAATGATATGGAAGTGAAATCCAACCAGCATGTTGTGATAGATAGTGGTAGAGAACCTGGCTATGAAAAATCCAACAATCACAAAGCCATAGATTTTCGATTATCTAAGGTATCATCTGATTCGTCAGATATAAGAGCACTAGGACAACATTTTGTTGGTTTTCAATATCATTCCCTATAGTTGAAAATTTTGAATTCGAAGAAATACTTACTTGATTTTGGTACAATATCACTGTTGTTCGTGATTTATACAATTTCCACTTCATCTCTTAAATAAATGATGTTGAATTTGTTATTCATGAAGTGCTAACAGATCATGTGGTAGAATGATGGGTCATTCCATCTGTTTCAAAAAAAAGGTTAGAAAAAGTTATCAAATATACAGAAGTCCATCTATGGTGTGGTTAATCATATACGATTCCAAAAATGAACTTATACTTCATATATCAAACTGATTAATAAAATAAAACAAGTTTCTACTAACCAGGGACTTCCTGTAGGCCAGTGGTAGGTGATAAAGGCTAGTCGCACTTCGGTTGTGGGTTCGATTCCCACAGCCTTGTCCGACGTGATGGGTTGTTTCCCATCCTGTAGGTTGTCCTTTTTCTAAAACCACATTACGATAACATCCCATCAATAATATCGAAAAAAATTCCTATCCTTAAACAATACTAACTTATGTCTAACATAATCCCTTCCAATCCTTAGGCTTATCTAAAATACTTCGGTCCAAGCTCATAGTATAAAGAAAATTATTACTTGAAATGTCACATAACAATCACGTGAATTCCATCATTTAACCCCCATATATCATAAGATATATCTTGTTGGTCAAATTAAAAACATGTGAATACCTTAGTCATGTATTATCTTGATGAATGAATACCCATTTAACCTTACTGAAAACATGAATGTTGTTAAATTTTTACACTTTCCACATATCGAAATCCCAAAAATTCTATATACTTAAACCATAATATCACTTAGTCCTTATATCAGTCATGAGTTCATGATTACTATGATATTATTTTATCCTTATCCCTTCATTATGCACATTTCATCTACTTTCCAATAATATTTCAATCACTTTTTAATGGATAACAGTACCATATAATTATTGAAAACCAATACATAGATGTTCCAAAATTCCACAATACCATAAATGAGATTCCATGATTCTATTTTGAAATCCCATTACAAAAACACTTAATCATTACACAACATCATTTTCAAACTCAACATCACAAATATTGATCGCATGAGACTTCCCGTTATCCTTTTCCTTAAGAGGTTGCTCACGTTGATCATCATTAACACATGGATTAGGGCATTTATTATCATAATGCCCAATTTCCGTGCACTTGAAGCATTGAAGTGTTGGTGGAGAGTTCTCTGTAGTCTTTTCTCTATTCACATCATTAGCAACCTTTTTCCCATTACTTCGACAATCAACTACTTGATGACCTTCTTTTATTCACTCAAAACATTTTCTAGTACCTTTTAGGCAATCTCCACCATGCTTCTTTCCACACTTTGAGCATAAATAAACATTCATATTCTTTTCACCATTGCTCTGAGATTTCTCCTTGAACTCCATCTTTCGTTTCTTGTCAAAACCATGAGATGGATATGTTACACCAACTTCCAGTTCTACCTTGATAGCACAATGCACAATTTCTTCATAGCTACTAAAGTCTCTTATAGCTAATGACCTTCAAAGACTTGGTTTTATGCCACTGAAAAATCGATCAACTATACTTTCAGGTTGGATGATAAAGTCAGATGCATACCTTGCAAGTCTCGTAAAATTCTCTTTGTATATACCAACAGATTAATCATCCTTTTACTTAAGCTCAAGAAACTCCTTTTCATCTTTGTTCAAAGAATACGAGGTAAGTACTTACTGAAAAACAAGTTCTTGAACTCGTCCCATTCCATGGACTCAATTTCATCTCTTTTCCTCGTATTCTTGATAATATTCCACCATTGATCAACATCACCTTCCAAACGATATACTACTAAGATGACTTTATCATGCTCAGAACATTGTATAACTAAAAATATCTTTTCAGTAGTACTGCTCCATTGTCCAGCCACTAAGGGATCAGAAGACCCGCTGAATGAAGGTGGACGCTGCCGTATGAAGGATTCAACAAAATGCTGCTCCATTCTCTGCTCACTTTGAAGTCCAGAATGATTCATAGCTTGTGTAAGTATAGAAATAAAATTTTGCACTCAATCTACCATGACATTGGTTTGGTCAGGAGAACAATCATTGCATTGTCCATTATATTGATCAACACGGTTCCATCGGGTTCCAACCATCGTCTAAAACCCAAAAATAATAGTGTGAGAGGCAAATACCATGCTAGGGAAAATAACATAATAAACGGGGAGTACCTTCAATATCTAACATCTTAGGTTTAATTCTAAAATCATTAGCACAATTCTAGGACTATAACCTATATGTATACTTAACCTTAGGGACATCTCTAGTCATACCATAGAAATATCTCTAGGGATCTCACTAAATTTTTCGAATCCTAGTTTCTAAAGGTTAACTAAACCTTTCCTCTGATACCAACTGTTGAGACCCAGATCTTGACTTACATGGACATTACATTACTTTTGCGGAATACTTAATACATATAAAAAACAAACACACAGGGACCGTAATAGTTTAGTGTCTTTGGAAACATGGAACGTAATCTTCTAATCGTGGGGAAAGATCTTCAACATCTCCCATAATGATCTTCCACTTTTTGCATCCTTACCTAAAACCTTTGTTTTAATCCAGGGGGAAAAGAAAACATAAAAATGGTGAGCTCAAATGCTCAGTAAGGGTAATCAGGGATAAAATAAAACATATCATATACATTTGAACTAAAAAAACGTGAACATAGTGTTTAAAAATCAAAATCTTAAGCAATGACATAAAACATGGAAGTACATAAGGCATAGATCATAATGGAATATAAATCATGATAAAATAGCATGGGAATAAAACATGAAATTGTGTCAACCGTTAAGCACATGATATGATTTACGTATTAGCCAAGTCATTGCTGGGAAGACCATCTTAGTGGACAAATTCCCTTTCTGAATCGAGTTCACGCCTCGTTCCTGTCCTGTAATACTGAACCAGATTAACTTACCATTCCAACCATGTCTATCTAATGAGATATAAATCTTTTCCCAATGCATTAGAGGGATATATAGGTCCCACCCATCTCATAATGAAATTATTATTAATTGTGCAACAAAATAAACATACATCATTCATAATAACCCAACGAATAAAATGGGTTTCATAAACATCATCCCATCATCACATAATCCATATAAAAGAAATGGATGTCATTTTATAATAAGAAAAGTGAAACCAGGTAAATCATAGAGACATTATACTTGAAATATACACATCTGAAATAATGTCATCATAGATGGAAATATGGTTTTGATAAAACACTTGAAATGAATTCTTGTGGAAAATATCATATCTTCTTCAAAATCAATTTCTTTTCACAAAACATCATGAAATTTTAAAAGAAAAAGATTTTGTTAAAAATAGTCATGAAATCATTTGGAGGAATCTTAATGAAAAGAAGGATTTATAAAACCATAAAAATCCGTTCACGCCGTATAAGTTAAAAATAACATTCTTCTCGTACTTTTGTCGGAAAAGTCAAAAAGTACCTTATATGGTAACCAACGGAAAGATTCCATCCATACAATGTGGTAAAAATTCAATAAAGTGTAAAAATGACTTTAAAAAAACATGGAAAAATAGTAAACATTTTTAGAAAACATTTTTAGAAAACATGGTCATGGATGATAAATGTTACCCCAATAAATACTTACGTATAAGCAATCTCAGATAAAAATGAGATTGAAAATTTATCCCTTGCCTTAGGTCTGATATGATTCATATGGATCCGAACCTCCTGTATATTTATTTAAATAATTTCATTGACTAATTACATAATAATATTCATTGTTATTTTATCATATATGTTTCACTTATGACTTTATATTACCCGTTCTTTTGTAAATTCCATGTAAAAGTAGCGTTTTGGGTAAAATCATTTCATTTATCGTATGTGTTTCGACTTGTCGTTCTTGATATTATTACTTATATCCTGATTTACATAATTCGAGAATGTAAAACATGATATATATATATATATATAATATTCATCATATGCATATATATTTTATATCTATAAAAGGAATGAAATACACCGTTCATGGAGACGGTAGGCCGTACGTACGCATGAACGCTCTTTTCATTTCCTTATTGAATTGAATGAAATTAAATAAATGAAATAAACATATATATACATAAATCCAGTAGCATTATTATGTCATATATTTCATTATTATTAATTATATAAACTTTATAATCATTCTTGAATGGTTAATCATGGAAAATGAATCTCATCGCGTTCGTGGAGACGGTAGTCCGTACGTACGCACGAGCGATGATATCATTCCCATGATCGTGGAATTGTATTGAAGTGTATGTATAATATTACAGAATAAATATCACTTTAAAATAATCATATATAGTCATTATTTTCACAATTATACCCATCCAAGTAAGGTGGTGGTGGAAAATAGATTACACCACGGTGTGGAGATGGTATTTCGTACGTACACACGCGCGGTGATTTCATTTTCCGTAGGTTGGATAGATGGTGAAATATGGTGGTTTCATACATATAATAACATATCTGTATATTAGTGATACTGATGTTATTACTTCATATTGAAACAACTAAATAAGAAGAAGTTGAAGAAGAAAAAACTTGAAAGAATCGGTAGCAGATATTACCTTTTCTTTGACACGCCTCTTTGAAACCTCCTCTTAGGGTGATAAATTGGTCTTTGAAGAAGACCAGGACCTATAGTATGTTTCTAGGGAATTTGTTAAAGGAAATGGGTAGGGTTTGGCAGAGCTTAAAGGCTCCAAATTGTGTGAGGAGAAGAGGGAGGATATGCCCTTTTATAAGGGAGGAGAGGGGCACCTTTGGAAATATAAGAAAATATTAATTTATATTAAATTCCAACCCACCTAAAAACTTCCAAAATGACTCAAATATGAATATTAGATGATATAGGGTTGTAATATCATCAAAAAATAAAATTTAGATATGTTATAAATTTATTTTAAACATTATCAACTTGATTTATCCTCATTTAGTCAATTTAATTTTATTTGTGGTAATAACATTATAAATTTTAAATTATTATAAATAATAAGTAATTTGTCGTGAATTGTCCATAATTGGATAATTTAAAACATTTTAGATCATAAAAATTTATATTTATATTTTTAAAATATTTTTGTGATTTTTAAACAATTTTATAATATGTTATTTTTATAAAATAACAATAGTGTCAATTTTGACACTATTCATTTATTTGAATTTAAATAAAAAATATTCATAAGATATGATCGAACTAAAAGATTCAATATATTTATAACATTTCATATATATCTATAAAATTAGTGGAGAACATTAAATAGTTCATATAATATTTATTTTAATATTTTCAAAACCATTTATTTGATATTTCTCTTAATAAAAAAATTTCAACATCACTATTATGTCACCTTTAATGATAATTATTTAATCCGTAAAAGTTATAAATAAATTATTATGATGTATATAATTTTATTGGATTTCTGGAGACTATTCATGTTCTAAGTTTCATGAAGTTTATCACTAAATTAAAAATAATATACTTATAAGATTTAAGAGAGTGACATGCTGTCACTTTCTTAGGTTTTAATAATAATTATATTATTTCATGGTCAAAATTCCTTGAAATGAATCTAGTAAGAACTTTTGGTTATATGGGTTAACTTTTATTCATCCAATAAGATTTTGGAAAGTGTTAGGTTAATTTTATAATCTTATTTTTACCCTTAATTACCCGATTTACCTTTAGCTGTAGTAAATAAAAATTACCGTAGTTACTATTCATAATATCAAAAAAATAAAAGTAACATATTAACATAATTTTAACCAACTTAATCTAAATATGGAATCCATTTTTTCAAATTCAACATGTAAAAGTTGCAGAAACTAAATTAAAATTAATCACGTTGTCGAATGAGAACGAGTTTTTGTTTAAAACATTTCAAAAGATTGAATTGATTTAACCTACGAATTCAATGTAAAATAATTTCTAATGACATAAATTATATTAAATTGTGAAAAAATATTCTATTTATAATTGAAAACAATTAAATATTATAATTTAAACATATAAATTATTACGATGAAAAAAAGTTGTTTTTAATTAAAATATAGCGTGTTTTTACTATTCATTAAAATATGAAAGTTATCAGAATAATATGAAAATTTTATCCAAAGTAAATTTTTATATACTAATTACAAAGAAGAATTTTATTTTGTCAAATTGAACTTACAAAAATGTCAAAAACTAGATTTAAAGTGGGTGCGCCATCAAAAGCGGTAAAACTGCATTTTTTTAAAAATACTTATTTTACCCAAAAAAATTATTTTGTTCTCATAACATGTTCTAGAAAATGTGTAAGATGAATAATAATTTTATAAAATTAAAAACTTAGTTAATATTATTCATAACGTCTATTTCGTGATAATATTATAACCACACATCGTTGTTTAGTGAAACCCGGTATTGCGTACAACACACGCTATCAAGGAAGGTCGCGATTGCTTGTAATGCAAGCCAAATCAGGGTTGTGTGTAGTGAAAGAATCCTTTGTTATTGCGTATAACAAATTAAAACCATATTTTATTTATACATTGAATATATATATATACATACATACACACTCAATGTTGCGTAAAATAAAAACTGTCAAACAAACTTGAAATTGTGTGTAACACGATCCAAGAATAATTTTGCGTATACTACAAGGTAATACGGTGTTGCGTAAAGCGCAAGATAATCTTGGTTTATCATACAATAGAAGATATGAAAGAAATTAAAATGATTATATCTTATAAAATCTCAGGTTATTACAGTATGTGTTATATAACTCATTCCGCATTTTCTGCCATTTTATAAATTATTTTATCTTATCGGTTATTTCATCAAGCATGACATGTTTAATTTACATGTCATGGTTATCTTCATTAAGACCATATTAAATTTCCCCTTCAATATAGGTAAATCTTTGTTAGCAGTAACATCTACAACTTCATCCATCACAAGTAGGATGTTATGCCAAATTTGGGTTTTTAGAGTTTTGACAACATTGAGATATTGTTCAAGCGTGTTCAAGGATTTCCACTCTAATGGTAATATTCCTTGTATAAATTACAATTGAAATGATAAATGGATAGTAACACGATCCATCCACTTGGACATTTTATGGTACATTCTTGAATATGAATAATTTTTAATGAATTGGAATGTATATGGTATGAATATGACTTGGACTAGTTATAATAAATGAAATGCATATGGTGGCTCATCCTCCGCAAAATTTTGTCATGTTATGAATGGTGGAGGATAAAACCAAGTAATTATAAATGGAATGACTCAAATGGTTTCATGTACCTTAGGCATTGTCACACGAATGAAGTGAAATTCTTGGATATTTACCTTATAGAATGGCTTGGCTTATAAATTGGCATATTGATTATATGGAATTATTAACTTCTTATGACCATGTTATGTTTTGGTTTTATTTGTTTTCAATGGTTCAATATGTTGATTATGTTTTAGAAATAATGTATGTTGATAAGATGATGGATGGAAATCCGGATTGAAGAAATATTTTTATCGGATCTAGATAATAATTGGATCTGGAACATCATGACAAGTAGGATAGAAATCTGGATTGAAGAATATATTTAATCAGATCTAAAAATGAATCAAGTACATAAAATCTAGATAATTCAATACAGTCAATTAGATTTGTAGTTTTATAAACTAAATAAGCTACTGGAAATCAAACTCACCACCATAACTAGGAAGAAGTTTATTGGTGATCATTTTTTCATCCAATGACGAGAGGAATTACCTAAAATTGTATAGGAGATGATTGGACTCACAATCGTAATCAATATATTAGAATAACCCTGCATAATAAATTTCATAGTATTGAAAATATTATTTTTAGGAGAAATTTTTAATCAAACTCACCTTAGATCTGGAATGAGAGAATATCGTATTGAAGAAGACAATTGGATTCTTCATGGATATTATATAAAATCTAATGATGATTTTCTATTTTTTATTTATCAAATATCATTTGTTATTTTTATGACTTGTGTTTCTATTTTGATGAAATAAAGGGTGAGATGAATTGATGAAAATTGTACTGAGCATCCTACTAGAAGAGGAAATGTGCTTAAATCGAATTTAGGAAAATTTTATTCAAGATGAGTAGGTATGAAAGATATTGATGGAGGAATGTGAAGGTACAATACTTTCCACTATAAGGTTGATGATGCTAAGATTGGTCCTAAATGTTTGAAATTCATGATGAATTTAGGATTACAAGAAACAAGTTGATAAAGAAGAAAAGATGAATTGTATTCCAAATGCGTCAAGAGAAAAGAAGAAGATGAATCCATTTTTTTACAATTGACTTCTTTTAAGGAGTCAGATCATAATTAGAATTATACTAGTGTTTTTTTAATCCTGTAACTATTCCTTAAGGGTTTTAAAAACGTACAAAATTGTTTTAAAAGGGGAAGTTAAAGTTTGAAGATATTATAATGAAGAAATATGAATACAAAAATCAGAATGGAGTAATCAGAATGCAGAAATTAGAATGGAGAAATCAGAATGGTGAAATTATAATAGAGAATTAGAATTGGTTTGATGTTTGTTAAGAAGTATTTAGTTCCATATTTACATTTTTGTTAAGAAATCATCATGGCCATCGTAAGATAGAATCATATTGGGAAAACAAGAATGGAAAATCAGAATCAGAATGAAGATTTGATAGAAAGACTAATGGGAGATGAATTAAAAGAAAGATCCATATTTAAAGGGGAATTTAATGAGTCAAATAAAGATCCAAATAGAAAAATGAATTGAATGATTCAAAGAAATATCCATGATTTAATGAAGGATAAAGATTTAAGAATTTTGGTAAAGCAAGAAAATCTTTTCCTAGGCCCTCTTGAATAATTCTTTCAAGCCTATAAATATGTGGACAGTACAACTTGTATTCTATGTCTTACATCCCTCGTGAAAGAGGATAGATAATCTCTGCATTTCATGAAAGTGAAAAAGGGTTCTAGATTTTTCAATCTTAAATAAGTAGTCGAGATAGAAGAAGATGAAGAGAAAGATGATATTTAGCTGGTTATCGTATAGGGATGAATAATAGAACTAGGAAAATCGTATTAATATTTTCATACTGAAGTAGAAGTAGTTTAGATTTGTTTCAATGGAAAACATATAGATTTATTTTTATGTATTGATAAAATTAGACTTGGGAATTAGACTGGGGTTTCTAGACTCAAATTATAACTTTTTCAAAATTTTCTTAATGGTAATCTGACAAAGTAATATTTCTATAGTGAGCCATTGGTCTTGGGAATCATATTTATGAATCATACTGGTATTTCTACAATCTGATTAGAAGTCGTTCAGATTGTCTCGAATGTATTCAAACAAAACATTATTTCAATATTGGGAAATTGGACATGGGAATTAGATTTGTAATCTATGATGAGTTTTATTATGATGTTTATGGATTTTGAACCGGATTATAGGTAAGAATGTAAAGAATTATTTTAAAATATATTATTTTTTAATGTTGATAAAGAAGAACCATAACATGTTTTGTTACAAAAACATTGTATTACATCATTTTGCCTATAAGGAGAACACACATTATTGGATTGTTTACATAGTTCTCCATGACTATAAGGGAATATCCTACTCACTGTCTTCTATTAAAATGTATTGTTATTGAATGGATTTTGTGGTATTGTATTATTTCCAAACCATACAAAGGACGTATCTATTCTTATTGATTAGCGAACCATGTAAATTCTTTTATTTTGGTGGATGTTGGTTTTTTTCCAGTAGGTAATGAAATAATTAACATGAGGATAATGTTGTTTCAGAAATAAGGAAACATAAAATAAAATGATATCACTAAGTCACCCCTTCTAACTCTTACTAATACAACTATCCTAACTGGTAAACCACAATTGGTATCAGAGCCAGATGTTCCCTTCGTATATTAATTTTTGAAGTTTTAAAGAAGATTTTGTGAGGGATAATCTATGTTGTGTGAATAGTAAAAGGTTTTCAGTCATATATGATAGGAAATATCATATCTTAAAATGAATAATGCTTCAATATCCAATTTTTGTTGGTTACGATGTTTCAAAATTCATTACAGATAGCTTCCCCCTCTTGTTAGGAATGCTCTTCTCCCAAATGTTGACTAGTAAAACATTTAGAATGGTAGAAGAGCTAAGATTTCTTTTTCTCTCATCACTTTTTTAAATTTATTTTTAAGATTAAAATGAGTTTCTATTTCCAAAGTTATCTGGGATTATTTGAACACCTTTTCGGAATGCAATAAGAAAGTGAAAAAGGAAAAGTTACAAATATGGAGATTAAGGTATGACGATATAAATATGGATGAGTATGAATATATTGGTTAATTCTTTACTGAGTTGAATTACATTATTTTCAATTTCAACATACATGGTGAAAAGTTATTAGATTCTAATAATGTTGATAATATATTGATAATTGTTCTGGATAAGATTGATGCTAATGTTTATTCAATGGAATATAATGATCCTGATACATTATCTCTGGAAGATCTGTATATGAATTTTATCACATATGAGATTAGAAGGGAAAATTTAATGAATGGAAAAAAAGTTGATAGGGAAATTCCTTTCAAAGACTTTAAGAAAAAAATGTTATGAAGGTTCCGGATGAATATGATATTGGTAACTCTTACTATAGAAATGAGGTATGTATAATTCTTAATGAATTTTTTTTAACTAAATATGTGAAAATATGTACAAGAAGATATAAATGTAAACATACCTTAAAATATTTTGGTTATAGATCCATTAAGAAATTTTATGATAATTATCCCTAAAGAGTTGATGACGAATAAAGTGATGTAGAATAAGTGATAAATAAGAAAGTAGGCCATGAAGATCATGGAAGAAAATGGGTGATAATGAAAAATAATATTCCATAAAGAATGATAATAAGTTATCTAAATACAAAATGTTAAATTTTTATCTGAGTTTTATGATAGTGATGTTTTTATAAATGGTTCTGAAAATAACATGATTATTGAAATAGTTAATGAGGAATCTTTTGGTTGTAGTGAAACCAGGTGTTATGAAGTAGAAGAAAGTGAAACAAACCCTGAAAATTCTATTGGGAATGCATGAGAGGATACATTCATTACCACATTTAACTATAGAAAATTCTAATGTAATAGTTTAGATAAAGGGATTAAACTCAACAAGAATTTCATATGCATGAATAATTGAATTATTTTCTATGAAAGATGATCTGGATTGAGATAGAATATTGAAAGGTGAAAAGTGAAGAATCTTAAAAAAATCAATAATGGTTTACTATTGAGAAAGGAAAATGATGGAAGAGATTTATGACTTGAGAAGTATCTTGAGAAAGAAATAAATCATAATAACCATTAGGATATAAATTTGAAAAAAGAAGAAGAAGCATCAAAACATATGTAAAAAACACAATCTAAAGAAGAACAGAGGGTTACAAGTATTGGTAATTCTATCTCTAGAGATGGTGGATGTTGTTTTATGGATGATTCAAAGAAGTGTCAGTTGATGTTAACTTCAATATATGAGATTAAATCTTGGATGGTTATGTATGTGGTAAGAACCAAAAACATTATGAAGTCATAAGTTTCTAAAAATCCATATTCTGAAAAACTTTCTATTACTTATGTTTCTAATAAGGCTAAAAGGAAAATGAATATGAAAATGAAAAATTCAGTTGATAATAGATTATTTTGTGGTGAAAATTGTTTTATTATGATAGATAAACATATTCGCAAGAAGAATGTCAACAATCCAATTTAGTATGAAAATTAAAGATGTGGGTATTTCTCTTATGGGTAATGATATAATTATTGTGAATTTAAACACATGGATTATATCTGTTAGTTTAAGAAAAAAAATTAAAAATATTCCAATAATTATAAATTGTAATGTATGAAGGGGATTATATACTCTCAAATGAATACTCATGTGAAGAATGTTTAGAAGAATTCCGAGAAGAATTCTCTTAATGTTAAGAAATGTAAAATTGGCATGTTATTCAACAAAGAGTGCTTAGTTATATTCTAAAACATGTAAAAATGTATATAATGTTTGAATAAGAAAAAAAATCAGCTGAACCCAATATGATGGAAATGTTTCAGAAATTTAGAAAAAAAAATTGACAAAGATATAACAGTGTATTCTGAATTAAAGAATAAAAAAATATTCAAGTGATGCAAGAAATATGGGCATGTTATTAAAATTTGTTTGATAATAATTCCATCCTAAGAAAATTATATGAAGAATGTGTAAAAAAATAATTCAAAAAAAATGTACTAATTATAAAGTCAAGTAAAAATCCTTTTCAAAAGACTATATAGATAAGAATAATTTTTCAAAAATCTTAGAAGGATGAAAAAATGAAGGAAGCATGATGAATGGAAAATCCAAGAAAGAAAGAAAATGTTAAGACTCAGATAGGACACTCCGTCTGATTTTTTATTCTAACGAATAGATATGGATCCTTCTTACTCCCATTTTTTATATTTATACTAACAAGAAGAGAATTGAAGGAGTAGAAATATTTATGGTGGAATTGAGGAGTCTCTTACTATTCTAGTAAAATAATTTATGGAGTTTAAGAAAATTCTGAGTTTTTGAAAAGTTCTGTTTTTTATACACACGAACATTTAGATATGTATATTGCGATGGGTTTAGGTTTCTTTTATTATTAAAAAAATTATTCAAGGATTTTCCCAAGCATCAGGATGTTCTAAAAAACATGAAAAAGTGTATTCCATAAATCTTGTTAAATGGGTAACATTTACAACCATAATTATTCAACCGTGTTTTCTATACCAGGTTCACCCATGTAGTCTTAGAAATTTTCTATTAAAGGCCCATTCATAGGAAAATCATTTGATTTTTTGTTGAAAAAAAACATCAATATTCATAGAATAAAATTTACAACCCCCAGAAATAATATCATCAATCAATAAAGGAGAAACATGCTATGGTGGCCCACTGTAATTTTATTTCCATTAAGGGGGGATAAAAATAGGGGGATTATGAAAAGAATGGATAGAAGAAAAATTTAGTTAAGAAAACAATACCACTTATTATTTTTAACTGGTTGAAGTGAGTATTGAAACAAAAACTCAATGGGTGATATTATTAAGACCATGTTGTATTCTGGAGATATTTATTATCAATAGATTAGTATAAAGATTATGTTGAAGAAATAAATAATGTTGAGAATATGATGGATGGGAATCCAGATTAAATAAATTTTTCATTTGGATACAAATAAAAATCAAATCCAGAACATTGTGATAAGTTGGATGGATATCCAGATTGATTAAATTTTTCAATCAGATTCAAATATGAATTGGATCCAGAACATCTGGATTAGTCAACATAACCAATCATATAGGGATGTTGGTAAAATTACAGAAGCTGATAGTAATCAGATTGACCATCATAATGAGGAAGATGTTTTTCGGTGATATATTTTGCTACCAAATAAGAAAAGAATCATCTCTCATTGTAAAAGGCCATGATTGGACTCACAATCATAATTACACTATTAGACACTAATTTCTTAAGAAATTTATTCATATTGAGAATATTATTTCAGGAAGAAAAGCTTCATCAGACTCACTTATGGTTTGGATTGATATAAGATCATATTGAAGAAGAAAATATAATTCTTCTTGGATCTCCTAAAATTCTAACCATGATTTACTATTTTTTATTTCTCAAAAATCATATGTATCTTATAAAACATGTGATTCCATCTTAATTAATGACAGGGGAGAATAATTATTGAAATTTAATTAGAAATCATATTGGAAGTGAAATGGTGATGAAAAAGGTTTTCTGGATAATCATATTCAGGCTATGTAGGAGAGATTTATGTTGATTGAAGAATAGGAAGTTACAATACATTCCATTATAATTATGATGATGATAAAGATGATCATAAATGTTTCAAAGTCTTAATGAAGCCATTATTACCCGAAATATGTTGATGAAAAAGAAACGTTGAATTTTATTACACGTGGGTTAAGAGAAAAGAAGATGATGAATCTATTAGTTTACATTTATCTTTATTGTAATAAGGCAGATTGTAATTGTAATTTGAATGATGAGTTGTTAAGCCCCGAATTGATCTCAACGAGTTTAAAAAATATGAAAAAGTGTTTTCATAGGGTAACATGATTCTCTATGAAATCATAATGAAGAAATTTGAATGGAAAAATTATAATGGAAAAAATAGAATTGAGAAATCAGAATAGTGAAATCGAAATGGATAAATCAAAAAAGGGAAATTAAATTGGGGAATTGGATACGATCTGATTTTTTTCCTAATTCTATAGATCTATATTTACATATAGGTAATGAAATAATCATGACCATAATAATGGATAATTGTAATGGTAAACCCATTATGAAAAATATGAAATAGATAGAATATTTACTAGAATGAATAAAGGGAGTTGACTTCAACGAAATATACCTATTTCAAGGGGAATTTAATGAGTCAAAGCATGATCCACATTTCTTGGTGAATTTATTGATTCAAATAAATATTTTATATTTATGGAATCTCTATGATTCATTAAATTATGTAAATTTGGAAAACCTATTTAAAATCTAGCATAAACCATTGTTGTGAGACTATAAATTTGAGGTGAGTAATTTGTATATTATGTGACTTGCATCGCTTGTAAAAGACGAGATAAAAGCTCTTCATTTGTAGAAAGTGAATAAGTTTTCTAGATTGTGATTTATTAAAGAAGTTATCAGGAGAGAAGAGGAGAAATAATAAAAAGATTGTATTCATTTCGTTATTGTATAGAGATGAATTATTAGACTAGGAAAGTCATATTGAGATCTCCAGACTAAAGAAGATGTTTTTTTGATTTCATTTAGAGGTATTTAGATCAAGTTATTTTTCCTTATTAATGAAATCATAAAGTGTAATATGACTAGATAATTAGACTAGGTTTTTTAGAAACAAATTAGTAATTGTTTATAATTTACCCAAAAGAATTATGAAGAAGAAATATTTCTATATTGAGCAACCATACTTGGGAATCAGACTAGGGAATCTGACCGGGATTTTCAGACTCAGATTAAATGTGGTTTAGATTTTTTCAGTAGTATTCTTAAAAATCTTTATTTTTGTATTTTTCAATAGGACTATGGAATAGTACTGGGAAATATAACTTAGTTTTATTATGAAGGCCTGGATGTTCTTACAAGTTTTGGCGTAAAAAAGTGAAGAATTGATCTAAAAGATCATTTTTTTAAAAGTTGATAAAGAAAAAACCTAATATGTTTTATTACAAAAAAATTCATTATATTATTTATGATAAATGGATCACACACACTATTTTATTATTTACATAGTGTTATATTAGTGTAAGAGAATATCCTACTCATTGTATTCTATATAGAAGGATTGTTTTATAGTGGATTGTGTGATTTTGGATTATTTTCTAAACCATACCAAGTATGTAGAAAATCTTGTTTAGTAGTTACCCTTGTAATGTCTTATGTTCCTATGGATGAGTTTTTGTTTTGTTCTCAATAGGTAACGAAATAATAAACTGTAGGAAAAGGTTGTATTATAAATAAGGAATATTGAATGAAAAAGATATCATTGATTCTCCCCCTCCCCCTATCAGTGATACAACTATATTGACTCGGAAACCACATAATTAAATGGACTAAATGCAAGATACCTTTCATAAATATAGACTATAACATCATTACTTAAAAAAAGGGACTGACTTGAGTTAGCCTTTTGATTCTTGTGACAATTCCATTAGCTCTCAAAGATTCCATTCTGATTCATGGATGCTGGTTTCCTTGGTTAGACTGACATTCGAACATGATCCTCATTTATCAGTTGATGACCAATATGACATTGTATGATCCATACTCTTCTATTAATGGATTCCATGGATACCTTCCTTTGATCCAACATCATTTTTACATACATGAGGTGCCTTGGTTACATCCTTAGACCTATATATAGCTTATCCTCTTTTAATATGGGTGAATTACATGGACCTGGTTAGATCAAACAATTTTGGAATTCCTTGGATGATGCTCCTTATATTACACTATTACCCTTAGCCAGGCTGTTTTTATTCTCGATTTGGTGGATCTTGAGTTCTCGGCTAACTTGGTTATCACCTTAGATACGTTTCTATATTATAATCACCATGGTTACCTTGTTATTCCTCAAAAAAATACTATTATTATCATGAAGTGATATCATTGATGTATATGACTCATGTGACCCAATTATATCAAAAAAAATTAACTAATGAATAGGTTACATTTTTAGACAAAAGCTAAGGGATGAAGCATGCACTTCGGTATTTACAATACTGTACATATTTACTTATATATATGCCTGATTTCACAATTTCAATACATATTAAATGAATGATATATAATATAGACCATTGGTGGTTACCTACTGAGATATATCTCACACGCTATCCTGGAACCTTTGGTACCCAAGATGATAATGTGGTTGTAGGTTTTAGAAAAGGGAAGCATGTTGCTTCAGATAATTGATTTCTTGTTACTTTATATTAGAGATAGTAGCAGATGACTAAGATGGAGCTCATTATTGTTTCCCTCTTTTTACTTTTTAATAGAATTATTGTATTATGACTATATAATCATTTTCCAATTTAATAGTGTCATGAAACGTCATTATAAGATTTTTTATATTTATATTAGTTGTTTCACTTGTTATTACTTCAACCAATTTTTGATGGGTTGTTTAATATTTCATTTCTTCTAATATTTGTCTCATGTTTTTTATATTGATCCACTTTTTTACCCTAGTAATGAGTGAATAGTCTCCCCACTAACACATCCCAGGCCTTCACTTCTAACCAGAAGCCTTTGGCATTCGAAGGGATGCAATTGAAGTTTCATGCCTTACTAGGCTCGAGACACATTCTAAGTGCAATCTGGGCCAGGGATATCACAAAAAGAGTTTGATATAACATTTTTTATTTCCCTAAAACCATTTCTTATAAAGACAATAAAAATTAGAGGCTATGGTAATTTTTATGAAAATTTTCTATTTTCACTTATGTTTGAAATGGAAACAGGGGAATATAATTGTTTAAAAGGTAATAAAATAAATATGGGGTATTTTGAAAACTATAAGGAAAAATATCATGGAGGAAATAAATTTTGAGAAAATCCATCTAAAAACTATTTCTGGAATCACTGATGAAATTTCATCAAAAGAACCGTAATTTTTTTGAGATATGGGATGGTCAGACATCAAGCTCATAAATATCAATTAGATTGAAAGAATATAGTCAATGTAATGGAGGAAAGTATATTCCTATCTACTTCTCTACCCACACATCAATAGTTCAATTTATAGGTGTTTTGGATGTACAAAACTTAATACATCAATGCATTGGATAATGAGGATAATAAGCATTATTGACCTCTGTGGCCAATAGAACATGGAATGGACTATATAATTACTTCCATTTAATTGTACAATTATAATAAATTGGTTAAAGAAAATATTATTATCCACTATAAATATTTGAATATCATCTTTTATTTTGGGGTTTTCAATTTTATTATCATACATGTTTGCTAACAATGACGATTCACGACTTGATACATTGGATATAGAATTATTGTTGAAAATTCATGAATTTTTTTGATTAAATAAATGGTATATAAATCTTAATTGATAAGGTTTTTTGTAAAAATAATTCATATAGATCATGTAATCCTTCCACAAGTTTAATTCAATTTATGTTGGGAATGGACTATATTTATCTATATAAAAATCATATCAATTATTAGAATAAGAAAATTTCATTTTATATCCCTAATAATCTTATTTTAAACTATAAATAGAATGATGATGATGAATTCCCTCTTGAATATAAATCTTTGATATTAGTGTTGTTACACAATAATGAGGGATTAAAGGCTCAAAAATCGATGAATAACTCAATAATTAATACATTCCTATTAAATTGGATAATATTGAAATATTTATGAATGAATTACATGTAGTTACCAATAAAGTGATGTTGTGTTTTCAAAATAAGTCATATGGGGTTATATATATATATATATCAAAGGTTCCTTTTCCAAATTAACCCCATTGTATTGAAAGAATTTATAATGTGTATTAAAAAGAATCTAGAAAAAGTTTGTAAATTCCTATGTGCTTCACTCTGAGGTACAATAGTTCTATTTTTCATGAAAAATTATTGATCAATATATATTTTCATAGATGATCATAGACATACAAAGATCATGATCATGAATTTATATCATCAACCCTTTATTAGAGAATTTTTTGTTAAACATCTATTTTATCCTTATTTATATAATGTAGATATTCAATCCTAATACCATTAATTAATAGTAGAGTAATAAGATATACCAAATAGTGATTTTCATACTCTGTATGGAAATATTGATACTATATTGATCCAATTTAGACTAAAAATTCCACTCATGTAGTAATGAATTTAAATAATAGTATATTAAAAGAATTCCTTGAAACATTCATAGTAGTATTTATGGATGATTTTCAAATATATTAAAAGAGAAAGTAAGAACATGAAGGGAATTTATGAATTGTGGTAAAAAATTTAAAGGTGATATTATATTCCATTTTCATAATGTGTGAGTTTTTTCTATGAAAAGTTTCATAAATGGGAAATGTGAAAAAATGTGAGGGTCTATCTATATATTTTTCTAAGACTATAATGATTAATGAATCTTTATTACGATACACCATGATATAAATATTTAGTTTTGATGGTTATCTTGGTAATGATAGCTTTTTGTAAAAAATTTCATAGAATAAACATATTCTTTTTCGATGTTATCATGGAGAGATGGAAATTTCTATGAAACAATTAATGTGTAGAATACATCAAGGGTCTTGGGAAGTGACTATTCAACACACATATACTTACATTACCCTAATGTGAAGAAGAGTTTGTAATAAATAATGATACATAATTAAATGTTTTGAGATGTATTCTTATTTTAAATGACAAGGTAGTAACTTATTATTCTGAATAATTTAAGAAACATGGGTAAAATTACACAACACAAGATCTATAATTGGTGTCACCAATCTTTTCCTTGATGATTTTTTGAGAATATCTCAATACATAATTTTTCTATTTTTATATTTACTAAAAGATCTTAAAGTATATTTTAACATAGAAGGACATTAATATGTTTCAAAGTATATTGTTGTAAATAATCAGTGATTGTTTTTATTAATGAATTACCAACATAGAAAGATGAATAGGTTATAAAACTATCTTACAAGTAATGATCTTGATTAATTTTTCTTCATGTTGATAAAAAGGTACCCGTTCATTATAGATATTTAATAGATCGGTATAGATATTATAAAAGAAGGGATTAAATCCTACCTCTCCCAAATGGTTTCTCAACCATCCATCTAGGTAAATATAAAGTAGTATTAGAGTGATTATATCAAGATAAAAAATAATTCTAAAAATATCTTGGAAATAAAAAATTAAGGATATGGAGAAATATTATTTCGATCACGGGTCAGTTTACTATATATCAAAAATAAATGAAGAGAATTTTGACAATTCATATAAATCATCCCTCTCTATTCATCAAGGAATCAAAAATATGTATATATATATATATATATAAAGTACAATTTCTAGAAATACAACATGAAGATCGGTATTATAGAGTATGTGTCTTTATGACTAATGTACCTACATGAAAAGAATAAACATCAAGAATGTAAAGGGACAATGCAACCATTACCTATACTAGAATGTATCATGGAAAATAACACAATAGATTTCATCACCAGTCTACCTAGTACTTATAAAAAATGTAACTACATCTTGGAAGTGTTGGATAGTCTAATAAAGACTTGAAACTTCATTTTTACATATAATTAAAAATAACTTGAGAAACTCTCTATGTTATATATAATGGTATAGGTAAGACTATATAGAATACGAAATTAATTTATTTATGATAAAAATCTAATGATTATATCAAAAATATCTAGGATTATTCCATAGTGAATAGATACAATGATTTTTTCCAAATTAAAAATCATCCTCAACTTGATTTTCCATCCTAAAGGACCATTCAAAAATCAGATGACATGCTAAGATCTTACTCCATGATTTCCAAGGAATTTGTGATAAAATTATATCCTTTTTCAAATGATAATATGAAAATAGTTTCCAATATAGAATCTGAATGGATCCATCAATGAATTTATATGGGAGAAGATTCCAAAATCCAACACATTGGAATGATGTGAGAGAAAGAAACCAGTTAAAAACTTATCTAGTTTGTGAAATGGATAAAAATGATCAAACCATTCAATGAAAAATAAAAGCATTGTAATGTAGATAGATGATATATATTGATTATAATTATTGGAATTTTTATATTTTTTTATTTTAACAATTTATTCCATCAGATATCATATTTTTATAAGATTATCATATTTAGGAAGAAATGGAAGTTAATCCTTATACACATAGTCCAATATAGATTCTTGGTCATGCTGGGGATGTATATTATTACATAAAACTGACTCTATAACTCTCATAGGATAATGATGGGTTCCATGTATACCATTTGAGAAATCACATAAGTGATCTGTTACATGATTTGAACATAGAAAATGTTATGTTTGATCAGGATTTATCTTATAGTGAACAACCCATAGATATCCTTTGTCTAAGAGATGAGGTTCAACAAAAAAACAACACCTTTGTTAACATTTTTTTAGAAAAAACAAGTAGTTTGAATAAGAAACATAGGAACATTAATATGTAATGTTGCAAACATACCCTATCTTATTTTCATCTGAGTAACAAAAATTTCAAGGTTGAAATTCCATTAAGGGCGTAGAATGTGACAAACATGGAATTATAATACCTGAATGTTATGATTTCTTGTTTTACACATAAGACTAGATGAAAATTTACCACTTTATAATTAAAATATGACCACTATAACATATCAATTTAATATTTTGATACTAAAATAAGTAATAATATTATAAAATTAGAAATTAAAATACAAGAAAATGTATAAATTGGTTAATTTCTTCATTAAGAAGTTCATTTTTTGAGCATTAAAGGGGGTAGCATCACTATGGTTTTCAACAGAAAAAAGACTAAGATGAACTCCAAAATGTTCAACACTGAGAGAAACCATTTGGAATTTAATTTCATGATCATAAAAAGCTCAAAGAAATCCATGAAGGATGATTCTCCACCAATAAAAAATGTTAATGGTTATCTTATCCTTTGGTCTTACACACAGATCTATAGAGGTTATGTAAGACAAAGTTGGATGATAATAAAATGTAATTATTGATGTACAATATAATTTATATATCACGTCTATTTTTTTTAATTTTTATAAATTTATATTATAAATAAATTTTATGTCTTTTTGAAAAATAATTTACTTTAAAATTCAATTATTAAAGTTGATATAACTAATAAAAAATGTTATACATAAAAATAAATTTTACTAAAATTTCATTCTTTTATACATAGTAAATCTTTAATTTATGAAACTAGATATATTATGGTTAAATATAGATAATATATATTGTTTTGATGAATAATATATTAACAGTAATTTAATTATTAATTTATAATAAAAATACAAATAAGAAAATAAAATATTTTTAATGACATTTTTCTAGGAAAATGGTTTTTTTATATATCTAATTTTTTAATATAAAAGATAATTTTAATATATATATATATATATTAAATCAATTAGATAAAAGGGTTCAAAATTCATACCATAATGTTTTAAATTAGTATGATGTTTTTATCATATATTTTTTTAGTAAAAAATAGTTACCATGATTAATAATTAATCGACCATAATGAGGGTAAACTTGAGTAACATAACATGGAATAATTTTTTATAAATTAGCACGATCGTTAAACAAAATATAATAAATTTTTAGGTTTAAAATTCATTCCCACTTTTCTTACAATCCTTTAACCAAATAAGTCACCTAACTCCCATGTGATTCAATCTTTACCACTCAAATGAAATAAGTTTCCAAGGAAATATACCTTATTTTAATGTATAAACACATCCGACTTACACACTCTTTAATGAACTATATCTATTATACATATATTTCAATCTATACATGTTTTTACTCACAAATATTCTTATTCCATATTTTGTATCCTTTTGATAAAATAACGTGTCCTAAGTCCACCATTTATTAGTAGTATTGGAATAGAAGATTCAAGTACTAAATGTGAGCACAATCAACTCAATAGTCCTTTATTCACAATTTTTCTCCAAAAAAAGAATTACGACATAAATAATAAAATTTACTTAGTTTCATTATTATACTGATAGGTCATTATATTAATTGAAAAACAAATTTTTATCTCCCTCCCATCAAGTGGGAAATAAAAAACATCACCCTTATTATATACACACTACCTCCTCTAGGAACAACATATTTTATTTTTCTACCTCTAAATTAAATAAATGGTTATAAAAATATTTTAAGAAAAAAAATTAATTTTTTAAATGATGATGATTATTTAACAATAATATTATAATTAAAACAAAAAATTAACATACCACATTTAGTTTATTTAAAATTATTGAAATAAGATCATCGCTAATTACGTATTCCTGAATCAAAACTAAAATTCTCATGGAAAAATTATAACTTTATAAATATTTATAGAACATATATTATATTAAATAATATTAGAATTATAAACTATATATTGATTAATGAGGATCATCATCAATATTTCAATGCATGCATTAAATAATCAAAATCACTAACATTCGATTAAAAAATCAACAATAACTAACTAATAAATGTATAATAACTGATTATTATTTATGTGTATATTAGATAATATATTTGAATAATATTTTGGAATAATTTATTAATGTGGACATGATTATTATACTAGTAGATAATTTTATTACATAGAAGTCAAGTGGAATGGTAATATATTTTCTTAATTGAAATATCAATTTTTTTGAGTTATAATGATCCCTCTGGAACATATTTTCTATGTGATTGGTTTCATCAATCCAAATATATTATTACAAGGCAATTTAAATTTCTATATGGGTAAAATTATCTTTTCTCAAAGAATATTTCGTGACTAGTATCTTCATCATGAAACTGTAAATCATTGTTATGAATAATTAATTTCCCATCCAATATTATTTTCCTCATTCATGTCCACAATAATCAAGTCCAAATATTTTATAATTTACTATTTTTGAATATGAATATGAATTTTCTTTTTTTATTTTCATATTTCACATTACCTCCTTTAAAAATGGATATTAATTCATTTTAACGATGTACGATTCAATAAATATATTTTGAAATATATATGAATTTATTTTCATTTTCTTGTCATTAATATTTCACTACACAATACTAAAATAATATTTATTTCTTTTAATGGTTCCATTATTAGTATTTATATATAAATTATTTATAAAATGGTTATCAAATCATATTATTTAAAAGTAATTTTGAATGTCCTCCAACATTAACATGTTATTGGAAGGTTCAAATTTATTTATAAAATAACTTTTTATGATCTAGCTAGCATGATACTATTTATATCTAAAGGATCTATACACTATGTATTTATGTTTTATGAATCACCCTCCAAACTATATTATTAAATATTAATTTTGGGTTATTGATTTTTTTTATGAACCGATAGAATTTTTTAGTACATTTAATGTGATAACATTTGAGAATATGCAAAAATAATTTTTCAATGAGTATTTTATTAAGTTATGGTGTTTGATTTAATATTTAAAATACATAAATGATTATTATGTGAAATTTGGTGTTCAACATGTCCTCAAATTCAGTGGTTTATGTTTTCTATATCATTAGATAAATGCATTGAAGTAGAACTAATTTGTGGTCAGCTATGTTCATAAGAATGACCATGTACTTGATTAACAATTGGATGTGTTCAAAATATTTATTGTGTAATTGATTATAAATTATCTATGTTTATAATATTTAAACACATTCTTGTTTTCAAGTAAATTTTATCATTATATTATGACTTTCTATGCATATTCTTGTGACACATTTTTATGTTATATTAGATATTCCCTATAAATCAATATTATTTTCCCATGTTTCTGCACCCTTATTCTAAGGTATATGTTTTATAATTTTATATTATATATCTTTTCATCATTCATGATGGACTCAAAATATGATTCCATGTTCCTTTTTAATAAGACTTTACTCAAATTATCACGATCCATGAATGATTATGATCTATCCCTCTGTGACTCATTGGAAGGATTTTCACTTATTGAGCATTTGATCTCAACAAATCTATTGATCCTACATCCCTTAGGGACTATATATAGGATTATATACAGAAATAAGTCTTATATAAAGATTTTTTGAGGGATTTTGATGTGATAACATGGAATAATTATTTTATGAAGCTAATTGAGAATGGAACAAAATTTTGGTTCTGAAGATGTATAATTATTTTTGGGAATTTATTTTAAATATGGAAAAATAAATTAAAATATATTCATGATTATCATTGTCCATATCACATGGTATTGATTCAAGTGTGTAAGGAATTCTTTTAGTGTCATACATAAGTGTTTGGGTCTGGGGTGTGTCACATATGATTGATTTTGATATATTCATTAGATACCTATATATATTATGAGAAAACACAAATCATAAGATTAATTTTTGTAAGTATGAAACCCCATTAGAGTTATTTGGTAATAGTCATTTGAAACATGGACAAATATTTATAACTCTTTTTGGGATAAGTTACAAAAATTAATATAAAAACCAGAATAAGATAATAAAAATATATATTATTGAAACTCCATTTCGGTCAATATCATTAATAGAAACTAAATCCAATAACCAAATAAAAAATATATAATAAATAAATTTCATAATAATTTATATTTTTTATATATTTTTTTAAAGTGATTTTTTTTCACAATTGTCAAAATAAAAAAGAATAACAGAGTATAGAGAATCAAGTCCATCTAACAAACATTAACTGGGGAACTAATAAATATATCTCAAACTCTAACATATAAATTATGTTTCCCTTAATCAAGTGATAAGAATACATATAAAAGATATCATTTATGAGGTAACTAATATATTAATAAAATAGAGTTTATTCTTGACATTCATCTTTATTTAATGGTTTGGGAGGTTGATATGTTTCCAATGACCAGAATGGGGAAACCTATCTAGTTTTGAATTGTTCTTTACAAATAGTTTCAACCCTAGAATGGTGGTATAGACATGTGTTTTTGATTTAGTTTTTTAGGTTTCTATATAGTTCATGGTGGAATTGGAAAATCTAAAATTTAACACACAATCCTTTCAATAATGAATCTAATGTTACTGGATTATTTGATAAGAAATGTAATGTTAAACATGAGATGATGTGGTAATGTGGAGATTCTGATATTGTTGGAGTGAATATTTATGACTTTTTACCTCCATAAAATGGAATTGGGGAATTTCTTTGACCTTTATGTGAATAAATATAATTCATTTAATGCACATTTCCTATATTCTTATTATGTTCTATTTTTTGGTAAGGATACCCATTTTACTCTCATAATATGATGGATATTTTATGTTTTATTGTAATTTTAAATGAATATTATGCTAACAAATTTACAATTTAGTATAATCTCAATTAGTAGATAATTAAAACAAATGGAGGAATGAATTATCATGAGTATAGTGTTGTAAATTTTAGATTGGTGATAGTTCATATAACAAAGACAATATGTATCCACAGAATTCAATTAATGGTCATATTGATTGTTTATTTTTTTACTCAGAGGACAAGTGGGGGGGGGGGTCTAAAAAAGGGGTAAATTTTTTTTAGAGAGAAAAATATCTATATGATCGTTGAATGAGTTTATTTAATTCAAAATAAAACATTAGAGGATTATTACCCAATGGTTATATAATTGAAAAAATGATTTCCTCAATATTAATGTGATGATGACATTGATGTGTGTTGGATGGTAGAAAGCATCAAAAAATATAATATGATGTTTTGGTTCTCCAATTTACATAAAAAAAATTATTTTGGAAATAACCATATTTGAAGAAAATTTTCTTATAAATTATTGAATTGGAATGTCATGTTTTATTTCTCAAAATTTGGTTATTACCTCCTCAATTTTGGGATTTTAAATTTTAACGTTGTGTCTCTTACCAAAGTTCATATTCCAAGTTAAAAGTATCCCATTTTAAAGTTGTATCCTCTATTTAATATTATTAATGAACTTAGAGAGAATTCCTACATTTTAGGTTTTGAGGTTTTAAGGAAGAGATTAGTATTTTAAAAGATAAATATATATTAATATGTACCTTTGTAAATGTCCAATGATTTTAATTTTGGAGATTCTAAAATTTCAATAGAATCATGTTAAATTTTCTACATTGGGGTAAATTGATAATTTATCAAATTTAATGGTAGTAATAATACATTACTATGGATTTATTGATCTTGGAATGTTGTTTTTACCCTGTGATAAATGTTTTTTTTGTAAGAATCAACATTGTTTTGAGTTGAAATTATTCTATGATTTAAATAATTATTTTTTTAAAGGTCACATGAAATGTTTTAATATTTATAAGGAAAATGGATTATTATCATGCAAGACAATTCCAAAAAATATTTATTTCACTTTTGATATTGTAATTCAATTTTTATATTTGTGTATTAGTTTTTTGAGTTTTAAATGGTGTTTAATTTCCATATGTTATGATAAATAAATAAATTAATAATTAATAATTTTAAAAATGAAAAAATTATATTAATTTATCAAAAAAAATTATTTTGAATGAGATATATATCTAAAGTTTTATTGTAGTGTTATATTTATATTTATAATGATGTTAGTTCATTCTATGTTTTTAATAAATGTTTGAATCTCATTAAAGTATCAAATATTGTTTTTTATATCCTTTTCCTTCTCATTGACATACCTTTCTTGGATCACATATTATTATAGGAATAGTGGAATGTGATAGAATCTCCCCTTCAGGCCGAGTTTCTATGAACCTCTTTGTCAATTTTTTATTGAAAACCTCTGATTTGATTAGAGAAATCTATCCTTTTTCCAAAATTATTAACTTATTGGTTCAAAGATTGTTCTTATAAATTTTTAAAATCATAAATATAATAATTATTTTTAATTTAATTTATCTCTTATAATTTTATGATATTACATGAAATTTGGGATACCTGAAAGTGTTCTGTGTTCAGTTGTGGTGGTGCTCTAGAATGATAGATTTTGTGTTGATGGAATACTGGTGATTAGTGAGTGGTGCATGGTTCAATTTTCAGGTGCATCGTGATTGCGGTGTTGTATAAGAGATATGATCATGTCTTGGTTAGAGTGCAATTGTTAAATTTCAATTCTTGATTTATAATAATTAAATAACAAGATAAACATATTTTAATGTATCAATTAGATAAATAAATTCAGTAATTCTTTTGTTAGGACACATTTATGAATAAATTCATTGAGGTTTTCTATAATGAATATTGATTTATATTAAATATATATTTCATTTTAAATTATACATGTAGGATCATATCATTTATTTTGGTCAAAGAGGGGTTCATATTATTATTTACTATTTTTTAATTTAATGAACACTTAATCTATTCTTTGTGTTCACCTCATATAACCTTAAATGAGTTTCTAGAATAATATTAGCACAACATTTTTTTTCTATTATGAGCTAGTAAATAGAACATTTCTATGGAATCTACATAATGAATATGAAACAAGTTTTAGGTATATGATTGAATTATGTTATTTGGTGTAATATTTTCATTTTTTATCATATTATAATATCATATCCTTGATCCTTAACTAATTTTGGTAAATACAAAATTTTAATTACTTTCATTCAATATTAGATTAATGTATCCAGATATATTTTATGAAATTTTTTGATTGTTTCAATTTTTTAAAACTCAATTTCATTTTTTTGTCTTAAAAAAAATATAATTTATTAATTATTTAAAAATATGATTTTATTTTGTTATTCTGTTTTATTTTTTTGATCTCTTATATTCTAAGAACACAACATGACTATAATAAAAATATTTTCTCTTATTCCTAATATTGATTTTCAAAAAATTATTTACATAAAATTAATTTTATGATATATTTTTATTTCAATTTTTCATGAATATGAAAAAGACATATATTTTTATGACATTTTTAATTATGTATTTCTTTTAAATAGTTGTTTTTATATTTATCATTAAACTAAATGGGGTTGCAAATTATTCTTCTATAATATTATTAGGTGTATGATTTTAGATTAAATTTATACTTGTAATATGACAATTTATATATATATTTTGTGATATTTCATGTAATTATGAATCTGCTAACATGTTAATAATTTGAAAAACAATTATGTATATAAATTTCTATGAATAAATTATTATTAATATAACACTAATATTGAAATGATGGATTTTATTTTGAATTTATGTAAATAATATATCCAATAAACAATATGTTTTATATATTGTTTGAAATAGAATATATAAATTTTTTCTCTATGTACAATTAATTTTTTTATTTTCATACGGTACCCTTATGGAGATCATATTATATATATAAATGGTTTGAATTTTTTAATAAATTGTGTATTTGGAAGAAACTATATTTATACATAAAAATGATTTTTATCTGATTTAATAACAATATTAATGTTGGCATATTTCAAAAACATTAAATAACATTAATTATAAGGTCTAGGAATAATAATTTAATATTTATTTGGTTATTAAAATTTGGACATGGCTTTGATAGAAGAGTAACATAAAACTTTTACTAATGTAGATAGTATAGATAAAAGGACTTATCAGGAAAATTTAATAAAAACTATAGGTTTATATGAATAGTGTTGGAATATACCATGGAAATATATATTTGAGATGGAATTTTGGAAATAAATAATGAATAATTTTTTAAAATATATTAGTGTAATTTTCCAAACATTATATGATTATAAAATATCTCCAAACTTCTATTCAATTGAATTAACATTGTAAGAATGATTCAATGGGGCGTCGAAACATATAATGAGAATGATGTTCTTTTTTAAAAAGATTAATTCTATCATAGTTAACTATATGGACAATTATTTGATTTTGTAGGTTTTTGAATCTACGATAACACAAATTTATGTATTGGAATCATCATACAATACTTATAATATCAAATGGAGTATTATTAAAATTATCAAAAAATTCACTCTTGAAGAGAAAACTATAAAGAATGAAAAGGTAGAAAAAATTCAAATTATCACTTAATCATATATATTTATGTTTGAAAAAATAATCATAAAATAAGGATTCATTGAAATAAAATGAATGATGGAAAATCTAATTTTGGAATAATAATGAATCTTTTGAATGGAAATTGAATGTGTTTTAAAAACTATGTTATGAAATTGATTGATTTTAAAATTCACAAGTAGTATAATGGGAATCAGGGCACATTTCTAGAATTTATATTTTAAATAAAATAATATTTATATTTCTCCTAATACATGGTGGTTAGGCATCAGAGGAACAAGTCATCTTGTAATTCTTTATAGGGGTTCCAAAAATGATGAAACCATTTAATGTTGAGTCAAATATAAATATTGGTTATGGCTCATGAGATTATATAGTTGAGATAGAATAAGTATCATTAATCATAACTTTGTGAAAGTACCTTCTTTAAAAATATTTTTTTATTATTCCTCTGATGTGAAATTAATATATTTTACTTTTAGTTTTGGAATATTATAGATATAGACCTAAATTTAGAAATGAGAAACTTTAAATTAATACAAATTCCACTATTTTTTGTTTCAGTGCATCCTATGATGGTTTATACATATTGAATCTATGTAATATCTCTATATATACTATTATTCGAAATAATAATGGTAAAATTAATGAAAAATAATCAACATTATGGAATAATTATATTGGAAATATCAGTTAAATTAAGATTTAAAGGATAATCAATGAAACAATTCTTATTGCTTTATAATTTTAGGAGTTCAATACCTGTGTTGACTATATATATGGGATACTTATTAATAATGAATGAAATAAGTATTGGTTAGGTGTGATGATATTTTATAAATAGTTCACATTGATATGTGTGGATATAATACTTCTTATTTCAGGGGTGTATAAAAATATTTCATTACATGAATGAATGATTTTACGTGATTTTATTGGGTAGATATTCTTATTAGGAATTCATGTAATTTATATTCATTTAAATTAGTTAAATGATTCATAGAATTATTTAACATAAAGAAGATAAATTGTGCATGATCTGATAAAGATGGTTAATATTACAAAATATATGATGATTCTGATCAAACACAAAGAAGGTTTTATAAATTTCATGATGATTGTGTTATCAAATCACAATATTAAATTCATGATACCATATAAAAGAATTAAATTTCAGAAATATGATATAATAAAATTCTTAACTTGGTTAGATTTATGACGATTCAATCATCGTTATAAATTTAATAATAAGATATTAATTGAGAAATTCTATTTATTTTATCAAATTGATACATATATAATTTGTGAGAAAAGGAAATTATGATTCAATGACATCGAAGCATCCTAAACTTAAACATTTTCTTATTTTGGATATGTTTGGGGTTATAAAGAAGATGTGATATTCTACAATACTCAATTTAAGGTTCTGATCCTAAAACTAAGAGTGGCTTATTTATTTACTATAACATGGGATCTATTGGTTACACTTTTTATTTTCATCCATAATTTATGATAGATGTTGAATAAAATCATTTTACTTTCATTGAAGATGGAATAAGAAATGAAGATCATTCTCTACAAATAGTATTCTTTAGTGAGGATTATGTTTTTGTTTTGATTACTACTTACATTAGTTCTAAATGACTTTTCAACCTGTATTAGTCATGATTAAAGTCTTTAAGAATGAAATTTCATTTCACCATTAATGGGTTAAAATGATTATGATAATTGGAAATGAAATTCCATAGAAGACATATAAAATGGTTTGTAAACCTTTTATATCTAACTATCAACTATGTTTTTAAGGAGAATTTATTAAACATAAATGATGATAAATATCCCATCACCTTTCAATATAACATTTTTGGATATCATGCATTATAATAATTAAATGCAATGCATGAGAAAATTCATTCTATGACTCATAATGGTTTGAGGGACCTTATTGATATACAAGGAGGATGAAACCCGTTAGATGAAATTATAAATTTTAAATCAAATGAGATCAATATGGAAGCAATGAATGATAAAATTCAGGATTTGTAAAAAATATATATAATTAATTGGGGGGGTGTTGATAATAAAGTGTAATTGTCACTAGTTTCTAACAAATATTTATTTATAAATTTCATGGTACTAATTTCTTATATTTATTTAGAACTTCATCAAATAGATGTTAATATATATTTTTTGGAATTGTCAATCAAATGAAAATTTGCATATAATTAACCTAGATTTTTTTTGTTAAGGGAAATAATTATCTGTTCTGTAAAATTAATAAATCCATTAATGGGATGAAACATGATTCAAGAAAATGAAATTTAAACATTGAATAGGTGATAAATTTACCAGGATTTTTGGAAACTTCTTCAAATTAATGTATTTTTATGAGTGGGAGAAATTTTATAAATATTATTTTGTATATTGATGATATACATATATATGTTAATTAGGTTATACTCATATATTAGAAAAAATTATTTTTAATGAACCACTTTAATATAAAATATCATGTTCTTTCTTTGATTGATTTAGGTATCCAAATTTATTGTGATAGGTTACATGGAATTCTTAGGTTCCATGAAAAAGAGTTTATTAAAAACAGCATCAAAAGGGCTAACATGAGTTTATACACTACTTTTTTAGATCTAAATATAATATTCTACAAGATTTATAAACTCTAGTGTGTTGAAAATTTCAAATATATATAAGAAATAAAAAATTCCCATATGCTTCCACTGATGGCAGTTTTATGTAAAGTCATCTTTTTTTCATTCATTGACATTTCATTTCTATTAATTATTTGTTCTGAAATTTGATTAACCCAAGACAAATTAATCAAAAAAACATGAAAATGTTCTATATATATTAATGTAACTATAGATTATAGGTCAAACTGTAAAAATTATAATCAAATTTATGATATGGGTCATTCAAATACAAATTTTTATAAATTCTCAGATGATAAAAAGTATATATCTTTATTGATATTTATATTATAAGGTTTGAATATATATTAAAAATACATTTAATAATATAGTATAACTAATTAGAATATGGAAGAAAAATATTTTTTATTATTATGAATAAGCATTATAGATACGCATCTAAAAACATTATTTCAAGACATCACATTGTTAAATGGTTTTCAGGGACACTTGGAATGTATTGAGACAATACTTCTATGGAACATTATTACCAAAACAAATGATAATTTTCTCATTAAATGAATTTTTATATTAAGTATATATTTGTTATAGATAATGATATATACTCTTAGACAGGAATTTGTTATCTTTCTACAGAGAATTTGTCAACAGATCTACCAACAAAAGGTTGAGTCATTTGTCTTTTTCAAAAGCATGTTATCCATTTAAGATTGGTTAATTATTTTTGATTCCATGGATTATTGAGACAATGGAACTATATATTTATAGTTTTTATTCATAATATAATTTTATAATAACATTATTTTAAAAAATACATCTCTTACTTTTATTGAAGATTTTAATGTTATTGAAATCATGTATTCTAGGTAATATTATTATTTAATTTTTTGTAACAACCAGAGATTTTATGAGAATTATTATTTTTAATTTCATTGATGTCTTGTGTTTTACGTGACACCAATATTATCTTGTTCTATATGCAACACTATATTATATTGCAATATACACAACACTAATCTTTGATTGTGTTACACACAATTTCAAGTTCGTTTGATAGAAGTTATTTTACACAACATTGAGTGTATATATATATATATTCAATATATAAATGAAATATGGTTGTATTCTATTATACACAACAACAAATGAATCTTTCATGAAATGCCACCCTGACTTGGATTTCATTACACGCAATTGCGACCTTCCATGATAGCGTGTGTTTTACGCAATATCGAGTTTCACTAAACAATGACATGTTATTAAAATATTATATAAACTAGCCGTTATGAATATTAATACCCACTTTTTAAATTTTAAAAAATTTATCCTTCAAAATGGACTTCATTTTTGGATTCGCAATATCGAAATTAGCCTAGGGTTAATTTTTGGTAATTTTCTAATAACATTCAATTTTTTATAAATACTGAAAACACTAGGTTACTATTTAAAAACCGACTTTTTATTTAAATAATTATTTGTTTTATTTAAATATATTTTAGGTCAAAATAGAAACATAATACCTATATAAGTTCAATGTAATTCATTTGAGTCATTTTATAATAATTTTAGATATATTACAATTTTATTGAACTTTTCACCGTCTTTTACCCACCTCCTATGAGAATTTGCAAATTTACAGAAAACATAATTTTACCGCTTCTATGAGTGGGATTTCGAAAATCGGAGAGGCACAGTTAATATCAAGGAGTAAAATTTGGTTCAATAAGTTAAAAATAATTTTTGGTGAATAGTAACTTTTTACTTTTATTTACCACAGTTAAAAGTTAATAGGGTAATTAATGATATAAATTATATTATTATTACCCATACACATGTCCTAATTCTATTGGATAAGTGTAATTCAACCAAAAAAAACCTTAGGAATAAAATATGACCATTTAGGTCCACTTGGATTAGATTAAGACATTATTATTAATTTATTTAAATAAGGGTTAAAATAGTTAAAATCAAAGTTTAATAACAAAATCATTTTTAATATTGGGATATACCTAAGATAAATTCGACTATAAATATTCATTAGAAATAAAAAAAGATTTCATACCTAATGGTATTTTATTTATAATTTTTAGACATTAAATAATTTAAGTTATTTATGACACAATGGTCATGCAGTAATTACCTAAAAAATGAAATTTTAAAATAATTGATGTTATAAATACCCAAATAAATGTAATTTGAGACTTTTTATGAATTCCACTAATTTTCTTGGTTAATATGACATGTTAATATTGAATTAATTAACTTTTTTTGAACTAATCATGCTGTTATGATTTTCATAAAAATTCATTATCAAATAGTGTCAAAATTGACATAAAATAGTTTTAAAAACAAATTTTATATTGTTAATTGTCATTATATTCCTAAAATTCTATGTTTCGGCCATGATACTTATATCATGATATTTTTATCATTAATGGACCACTTGTGGGTCGCCTGGATGTATATGGTATGTTTATTAACTACATTATATAAAAATACAAAGTGACATGGTAAATGTAAATCTAATTAACTAAGAGTTAAAACTAAATGACAAGGTTAATATAATTACTCTAAACTGTCTAAAATCTATTGGTTGAGAGGATTTCGACCCATCCCCACCTTAGCTTCAAAATAAATCAATTTGGAGCTATTAAAAACCGAATATGACATCATTATAAAATAATATTTTATGTTTTCCGAAATGTCACATCCTTGACTTATTTTAATGGTAAATTTTATTTATTTTCCATTCATGCTTTGTTTTGGGGGGTTCCCAGTCTTTTATGGTGGAATGGGTGAGTTTTCATGAATTGGGCCAAACCGTGAGACCAATTCTAGATTTAAAAACCAATTTTGTTTCTTTCATAACTTTTTCATTTTTTAATATTTTTCACCTGTCCAACTTCCTAAATGACCTCCCCTGACTTATTAACTCCAAAATTACAATTTCGACCCTTTAAAAATCCATAATAGTGGTGGAAGTGGGTTTTCATTTAAGTAATCGGGCCAGCCCGAAGGCCCATTTCTAGGTTTAAAACAAAAATTTGTTTATTTCATATCTCCTTCAATATTAATGATATATTGGTGATTCCAAGTGGATACCAAGCCCACTGAACCCAACCATGCGACCCTTCCCTTACCCAGCTTTTTGGAGCTCTAGGAAATCAAGAATTAGGACAGATATTCATAGGGTTCTCAAAACGTCCAAGTTTGAAGAGGTAAGTTCATTTCTTCATAACACACTCAATTATTACTCTTTTTCCCCCATTCTAATTCCTAAATTATATCCTTATCCTTTTTCGAACCTCCCTTGAAGGTTAGTGTATTTTTAAAATCAGATACTTGTGTTTTTGGGGGATATTTCTACAAGATATTTTAAGTAAGTTGTTCTCCTTCGTTTTCTTTCAATTTGTTTAGGGTTACATTCAATGTACTTTGGGTTTCTTCCCTAATCATTGAGGACCCTAATGTCCAGAAAGTAGGGTTTAAAACTAGGGTTTTATATTGTGTTTCATGGTATGAAATTCTTGTTTTAGGTCTGGTTTACCTTCCTTGAGGTGCGGCGATGGTGCGTTTGAGTTTTCTCACAAAGGATTCAAGGGTTTCCTTGGTTTTGGTAGGTGATTCTATTATGTATGAAGATTTTGTAAATTAGATAATGTTTTTATGGTATTTTCATTCTTTTTGGACTTTATTATTGTTGAAAAAATAGTTTTAGTAGTGTTTGTATTTCAAATGAATCTTAAATGCCAATTTCATGTGAAATTGGGGGTTTTTTATAGAAATGTTTTATTAGTTTATTTGGGGCTGCCCCATAAGTAATTAGTTGATTTTAATGAACTGTAATAGGACTGAAAATACTGTTTTTATGATTTTCCCATGTGTTTGTTGTTGTGAAAGTTGGTTTTAATGGTGTTTGTGAAACACATGAATTTCTAAGAGTCGTGTTGTGTAAAAATGGAGGTTTTACAATGATGTCACTTATTGAACCATATGAGGCTTCCCCAAAAATGATTTTTTGATTTAATTTAAATATATTGGGATACCCTTTATGTTTTGGTAATTCAAAAATGTGCACATAGTGTGCAATTGGTGTTCTCAAGGTGTTTTTCTGTGCAAAACACTACGTGATTTTGAGGAATTGTTTTATAAAAAATCAAAGAGTTTTATTGTGTGTTTTAAGTGGTATAATAATGTGATAGATATTTTATTTATTTTTTGTGACCAGTATTGGTGTTTTATTTGAAAATGGATTTATGTTGCATGCTGAAATTGTTTGAGCACAAAAGGAGAAGCCCAGGTACTTAGGTGGGCGGATTTGTACTAGTACGGCTAGTGGAATGGATGGGTGTTGTTCCTGTTTCACCTAGAATTTGGATAACGACAACTCTAACTAAACTATGTGGATGATTATTGGAAACGACTATGTTGTGGGTATGTTCCCTACTAGTGGCTCATGCTTGAGAGTGGATTTTACTATGGTTGCATTACATCGAGGTACGAGGTACATAGGGCCTGAGACAACCTAGTGCCTAGGGGTGTTCCTGGTTTGTTGATCACTGTATTTTTAGTATTTAACCTTGTATTTGGGTGTTTTTTAGTACATTATAGTATCTATCATTTCCATTTAGATATGTTAACATTCTGGAAATTCTAGTTTGAAATGTTTTTAAAAAAAAATGAATGTTGCATTTCTTAGAATTTCATCGTGGTTTTTCTTTACGAATTAAAACTGTTTGCTTCTTCACCTTATATTGCATGCACTTTGAAATAATTGGGTGGTATCCTATTGGGATTAGTCTCAAACCCTACTTACACACCTTGGTTTTAAGTTGACTTTGTTATGTTTTACTCATGTAAAGGTAAGGCCTCAGGTGAAGGCGATTCGGGTTGTTAGCCCCCTCCTACTGTGCGGTGTTGCGGAGACGGCTCGGGGGTAATGACCCCTTGTCGTGTGGAGTCTTGGTGGTTGTTTTTATAATGTTTTCATTTATTTATAGAAATATTGTATTGAATCTAAAACAAGTTATTCAGTTCTGGTTTTTCTGTAAACATCGTTTGGTATTAAATTTTCAGATTCAGTTTATTGATTGTTTTTAATGGGTTTTGCCTTCATATTCGGGTAAATCGTTCCCAAAAGAAAATAAATGATACTCGGGAACTTGTGCCAACCCGTGGGGATAGGGAACACCCTTCGGGTCATGTCACAGGTTCGGTTTGGTGCCAGTTTTGGTGGCGACCATATTCTGTTCGTGACAAAATGGTATCAGAGTAGGTTCTCTCTTTGGGTCATGTTATTTGGGGAAGAGTCAGGATAGTTTGGAGCCAGGATTGTCGGGACTTGAAATTTCAGTCATGGGTAGTGTGCCTAGACAGCACACCTCATGACGGGATTCACGTCACCAGGGGACGTATGGATTTATCTGAGTCCTTTGGTTTTCTTGGTTTAATGATGACCATGGGAAATGAAAAGAGAGTTGGGAGAATAATCTCAGTGAGCTCGCAGGGCCTGGCAAGCCATGTGGATCCATGGAAATTTCCCTAGAATACTATCTGTGATGGAGAAGTTATTGGAATATGGTTTCCAACCATATGTCCAAGTCACCCACCAAAACTAGTTTCCTCTCACATTGTCTTGTGTCTTCTTGTTTTGGAATCTTGGAAACTTGGTTTTTCTAAGCAAACAAAAAATGACTTCACTTTAAGGAGTGTGAATTTTTGTGAAGATATTTTCTAGTAAAGTGAAAATAGTTTTAATTTTTTTATAGTCTATAAATGAAATTTCAGAATTATTTCAAAAGGGGAAATTATGTGTTTACACCTCTATTGAAATTATGAACTATGTTAATTGGGGTTTTGAAAATATGTTTCTAGTGGACTTTTTTTTAAACTATGGAAAAGTGTTTTGGATTGAATTAAGTGTTCTAGAATATTTGTGTGTGGGTTGAAGATGGATTTGGTTTTTGGTGACTACTGAACATTTGAAAAAAAATTATGAACTTTTAGAACCTTGTCTTGAAATGATAATAGTTGAGTTCTTCATTAAATGGTGATTTATGGAATGGTGTTTTTCATAAAATTAGAAGTGTTTTGATATGGGTTGAATTTTTTTGAAAAGATTGTGAAAGGCATGAATATGTACTACTATTGAATTATGGATTCTTTTATAAATTGGTTTGTGAGATGAAGAATTGGTTTTTGACATTATGGTTACTGTTTTTGAGAAAGGGGAAGTGTGGTTAAATGTTTTTTATTTTAAAAAGAGGAAAGTTTTGATTTTTGGTATTTTGTGTTCTCAAGGGTGACCACATGCATAGGTTTATTTGGGAATATGGATGGATATTAGGTGGGTTCCCAGTGTGGCATGTAAAAATGCATGTGTGTGGCTCATGAGATACCATCGGTATATACGCAACCCACCAACACTATTTTTTTAAATAATGTTTTTGAAGGAAAGTGTCGTGTTTTGATAATGTAGGGTTGGGAGGTATGGATTATGTGTTTTCAGGATTATTATTGTGGAATGTTTTGAGTTAAATAACACCTCTTGTTTGAGCGATGTTTAGGGTTGGTGTTTCATTGATAAGTTGGAATGAAGTGTTGGTCAGTGGTCTATTTTGTGGAAAAATTTGGGAGGCCAATGTGGTGGCTCCCCTCATGTGTTCGGTTCAGGTTTGTGGTCTGTTGTGACCTAATGACCAGATCAATTGGGTCCTTGGGTTTTCTTGTAGGCTAGGGTACACCCCCATAATGTGTTAATGTATGATTCATGTTTGGCCTATGGTGATTCACCGTTGGATGATCCTCCAGTTGATCAACATAAGGACTATATTCTTGAGGTTTGGAGATTGAGTTTACCCCTCTTCTTTTTCAATTATGTGGATCCCCCTGTAGTGGGAGAGTGGTTGTGGTAGGTTGAAATAGACCTTAGTTTCTTATGTTTCCTAAGTTGTCGAAGGTCAAAGATGTTCAGGGTTGTCAGTGTAGAATGCATTCTTAAAGTGCCTCTGGGTTTTTCGTCAGTATCATTGAAGCAATAGTTCATGTTAGGCCACCAATGTGAAAGATCTGGACAAGAGTGGCTATTATGGACACTTGCTGGAATCATGTGCTATTTGGGACTCAGTACAAGGTCCCTCTCATTGTGTTTTATTTTATCCACAATGGCCATGTTTGGTGACGCCTGGCGATGTCATGTGTTCATTTGACTATAATGGTGAAGATTGTGAAGTCTTATGAGAGTCACTATTTTGTTGGATGTGTGTCTCCCTATATGAAATTATAAATCCTATGTTCTAGAGAAATGTGTTTCTATTTTTCCTTTCATTCCACTGTTTAGTATCCGTAGAAAAAAGGGGTGATGTGTGTGCATCCTCTAAGTTCTTATTTTGGTAAAATGATAGGTTGGGGAAAAGCGGGTTTAAAGTGTGTCATGTCTCAATGAGACCATCTGAGATTATAGTATAAATGTTTTTGGAACTGGAAGAAGATTTTTAGTTCAGCGGTTTCCAAATCCTAACTGTGAGGCCGAAGATGCTTCAATCTATTGAGCTCCAGCCATAGGCCCCAGAGAGAAGCCGGCGCGTAGTTAGGGGAAATCCTAGAGTCGTTCAAACTTTTGGTCAAGTACATATCCTTAAAATGAAAGATATGAATAGTTTAAACCTCCGGTGTCGTCGTCTTGTTCCAATTTCTGACATTTTGTGGAAAGAGGTGTGAGTACCTTGTTTCCATGTCATACCCTGAGTTGATTTTTTTCCCCTTTGGGTTCCCTTGTGTTTCTTGAGAAATGTTTAAAATATGGGTTAGAAAGGTTGAAGTGCATAGTTTGTGCGCGGTTAGCAGTAACTGTGTGCCAACCCAGGGGACCGTGTGATAAAAGACAGTACCTACCACATGGTCTCTACACGTCTATGATCCATGGCCAAGGAAACTACGTGAATTTTCCTCTTTGGACAGAATGATCCGCACAGTTAACTCACGGTTTTCCAACCCGTGTGAACCAACCGTGCGGTCATGCTAGCTCCTTAAAATTCGGTTGTTTTTTTGTTTTTATCCCATAATAGTTAGTTAATATGGTTGGTTTTTGTATTGTGTATACCCACAATGGGTCTCATGTAAGTTTCATTGGATTAATTCTGATATTAATCTACCCCTAATGCTGGGAAGTCCGTTCGAGGCCCCCTGTTAGTGTCTTGATTTTGTCTTAAGGAAAGTTGTTTTCGTTATTATGGTGGGGAGACCCATCATGGGTATCATGTATGTTCTCATGGAAAAGGAATAATGATAGTTTAACCCTTATGATGGGGAGATCGTTCGTTCCTTCCCCAATTGTTATCCTTATTCTGTCTTAGAAATTGAGTTGTCCCTGGTGGTGGGATGTCCATATTGGGTCACCCCGTACTAGTGACTCAGTTTTCTCCTTGGTGTATTCTAGATAGGAGGTAGTATAGTTCAAGTTTATCTATCCAAAAAAATTTTACTTCGGTAAATTTGGGGTTGGAGAACACCCAATGGTTTTGTTTACGTAATGTTGTGGTAGCGTTATTTGAGTTCGTTGTTCGTTTCAAGTGGATTTCTTGAGCGTCATCTTATAGTGTTTGAGGTGTTTTGTTTTGGGATTTGTTTCATAATTTTAAGTAATTGGGGTACTTTTTGGTTGGTGAGAGTATTATCTTCCTTTGTTTGATCAACTGGAGATGTTCGTCCTTTTAGAAGCGGGTGAAAACGTGGCAAGGAAGTCTGTCTTGGTCTATCATTTGGGATTTTCTTTTTCATCTGGAGTTGTTATGGCATTCCAGGGGTGAAATTAATTATGGAGGAGAGAATTTTCACATCCATTAATTAATTTGAAGGTAAATTTCATTTATTTTCCATTCATGATTCATTTTGGGGGGTTCCCAATCTTTTATGGAGGAATTGGTGAGTTTTCATGAATTGGGTCAAACCGTGAGCCCAATTCCAGATTTAAAAACCTATTTTGTTTCTTTTATAACTTTTTAGTTTTTTAATATTTTGCAGCCATTCAACTTCATAAATGACCTAACATAACCTATTAACACCAAAATGGAAATTTGGACCCTTTATGAATCCAAAATAATGGTGGAAGTGGGTTTTCATTTAAGGAATTGGGCCAGCCCGAAGGACCATTTCCAGTTTTAAAACAAAAATTTGATTATTTCATATCTCCTTCAATATTAATGATATTTCAGTGATTCCAAGTGGAGCCCAAGCCACGTGAATCCAACCATGCGACCATTCCATTACCCTACTATTTGGAGCTCCTGGAAATCCCGAATTTGGGCAGAAATTCATAGGGTTCTCAAAAACGTCCATATTTGAAGAGGTAAGTTCATTCCTTCATAACTCACTCAATTATTACTCTTTTACCCCATTAAAATTCTTAAATAATATTTTTATCCTTGTTAAAACCTACCTTGAAGGATTGTGTATTTTTAAAAGCAGATACTGGTATTTTGGAGGGAGATTTCTACAAGATATTTTAAGTAAGTCGTTCTCCTTCTTTCTTCTTTCAATTTGTTTAGGGTTACATTCAATGTACTTAGGGTTTCTTCCCTTATCATTGAGGTTAATAATGTCCAGAAAGTAGGGTTTTAAAATTAGGGGTTTATCTTGTGTTTCATGGTCTGAAATTCTGGTTTTAGGTCTGGTTTACCTTCTTTGAGATGCGGCGGTGGTGCGTTTGAGTTTTCGCACAAAGGATTCAAGGGTTTCCTTGGTTTTGGTAGGTGATTCCATTGTGTATGCAGTTTTTGTGAATTAGCTACACTTTTTATGGTATTTTCATGCTTATTGAATTTTATTATTGCTGAAAAAATAGTTTTAGTGGTGTTTGTATTTCAAATGAATCTTAAATGCCAATTTCATGTGAAATTGGGTTTTTTATAGAAATGTTTTATTATTTTATTTGGGGATTCCCTATAAGTAATTTGTTGATTTTAATGAACTATAATAGGACTGAAAATACTTTTTTGATGATTGTACCATGGCTTTGTTGCTGTTAATGTTGGTTTTAATGGTGTTTGTGAAACACATGAATTTCTAAGAGTCGTGTTGTGTAAAAATGGAGGTTGTACAAAGATGTCACTTATTGAACCATATGAGGCTTCCCAAAAAATGATTTTTTGTTTTAATTTAAATTTATTGGGATGCCCTTTATGTTTTGGTAATTAAAAAATGTTCACATAGTGGGAAATTGGTGTTCTCAGGGTGTTTTTTTGTGCAAAACACTACGTGATTTTGAGGAATTGTTTTATTAAAAATCAATGTATTTTATTTTGTGTTTTAGGTGGTATAAAAATGAGATAGATACTTTATGGATTGTGTGTGCCCATTAATGGTTTTTTATTTGAAAATGGATTTATTTTGCATTCTGGAATTGTTTGAGCACAAAAGGGGAAGCCCTGGTACTTAGCTGGGCGGATTTGTACTAGTACGGCTAGTGGAACAGATGGTTGTTGTCCCTGTTTCACCTAGAATTTGGATAACGATAACTCTAACTAAACTATGTGGATGATTATTGGAAACCACTATTTTGTGGGTATGTTACATACTAGTGGATCATGCACGAGAGTGGATTTTACTATGGTTGCTTTACACCGAGGTACGAGGTACATAGGGCCCGAGACAACCTAGTGCCTAGGGGTGTTCATGGTTTGTTTCTCACTGGATTTTTAGTATTTACCATTTTATTTGGGTGTTTTTTCAGCACTATACAGTATCTATCATTTCTATTTAGATATTTTAACATTCTGGAAATTCTAGTTTGAAAACTTTTTTTAAATGAATGTTGCATTTCTTGGAATTTCATCGTCGTTTTTCTTTACGAATTAAAAATGTTTTCTTCTTCACCTTATATTTCATGCACTTTGGAATCATTGGGTGGTATCTTATTGGGATTAGGATCAAACCCTACTTACACTCCTTCGGTGTAAGTGGACTTTATTATGTTTTACTCAGGTAAAGGTAAGGCCTCAGGTGAAGGCGATTTGGGTTGTTAGCCCCCTCCTACTATTCGGTGTTGTGGAGACGGCTCGGGGGTGATGACTCCTTGTCGAGTGGAGTCTTGGTAGTTATTTTGATAATGTTTTAATTTGTTTATAGACATTTTGTATTGACTTTAAACCAATGTATTTAGTTCTGGTTTTTGTGTAAACATCGTTTGGTATTAATTTTTCAAATTCATTTTATTGATTGTTTTTAATGGTTTATGCCTTCATATTCGGGTAAATCATTCCCAAAAAAAAATAAATGATACCCGGGAACTTGTTCCAGCCTGTGGGGATAGGTAACGCTCTTCGGGTCATGTCACGGGCTAGGTTTGGTGCCAGTTTTGGCGGCGACCAGATTTGGTTCTTGACACCAAAGGTGCCCCTCTCCTCGCTTATAAAAAGGGCACCCCTTCCCTCTTCACTTTACACCCTTTTGAGCCTTGAAGCATGGCCAACCCCTGTCCATTTCTCTTCCCCATTCCCCTAGAAAAATTCTAGAGGTTCTGGTCTTCTCAAAAGACAAACTCTACTTTCTTAAGAGGAATCTTAAGGGAGGTGCATTCAAGAAGAGGTAATATCTTCTTCTGAATCTCTCATGTTTCTTTTTTCTTCAACTTATTCTTCTTTAGTTGTCTCATTATAATGTAATAACATAAGTATTACTTATATACTGATATGTTATTGTAAATATTAAACAACCCAATTTCACCTTCTATCCATCCTACAGAAAATGAAATCATTGCGCGTGCGTACGTACGAAATACTATATCCATTCCGTGGTGTAATCTATTTTCGACCACCACCTTACTTGGATGGGTATAATGGTGTAAATAAATAACTAAATATGATTATCATAAAGTTATATTGATTCTAAAATATTATACATACACTTAAATACAATTCCATGATCATGGGAATGATATCATCGCTCGTGCGTACGTACGGACTACCGTCTCCACGATGTGATGAGATTCAGTCTCCATGTTAACCATTCATGAATGATTATAGAGTATATATAATGAAATATAATGAAATATATGACATAATAATGATACTGGATTTATGTATATATATATATGTATTCCATCTACTTAATTCCATTCAATTCAATAAGGAAACGAAAATAGCGTTCATGCGTACATACGGCCTACCATCTTCATGAAAGGTGTACTTCATTCCATTTATCAATCTATCATATATATATATATATATGTGTGTATATTATGAATATATATTATATATACATAATTTTTTACATTCTTTAATTATTTAAATCAGAATATAAGTAATAATATCAAGAACAACAAGTTGAAACATGTACGATAAATGAAACGATTTTACCCAAAATGCTGCTTTAACATGGAATTTACAAAAGAACAGGTAATATAAAGTCATAAGTGAACTATATATGATATCATAACAATGAATATGATTCTGTAAAAAGTCAATGACATTATTTAAATCATTATAGATGAGGTTTGGATACATACGAAGCATATCAGACGTAAGGTAAGGGACAACATTTCCAATCTCATTTTTATCCGAGATTGTTTTTTTGTAAGTATTTACTTGTGTTATTGTTATCATCCAAGTAAATGTTTTATAAAATTGATTTAATGTATTTTTAAGTTCCTTTTTAACCATTTTTGACTTTTACTACATTGTATGTAAGGAATATTTGTTTTTTTACCATACAAGGTACGTTGTGACTTTTCCGACAAAAGTCCGAGGAGAATGTTTTTTAACTTATACGGCATGAACAGAATTTTACGGTTTCATAACACCTTATTTCCCAGAATCATACTCTATAAGATTGCATGATTATTTTCAACAAAACCCTTTTCTTTTAAAATTGCATGGCATTTTGTGAAAAGAAAATGATTTTCAAGAAAAAAGGATATTTTCCTCAAGATTTCATTTCAAGTGTTTTATCAAATATATTTTCCATCTAAAATGTCATTATTTAATATGTTTATGATTCATGTATAGTGTATCCATTATTTACATGGTTTTATTATTCATATGATTAAATTATATCAATTTTTTATATGGATTATTTTATCATAACATGATGTTTAATAATCTCATTCTATTACATGGGTTATGCTATGATGTATGATTTATGATTTTGTGGCACACGAAAGAATGATTTCATGATGAGATGGGTGGGACCTATATCTCCCTCCAATGCATTGGTTAAAGACTTATATCTCAAGAGATAAACATGGATGGAATGGTATGTTAATCCGGTTCAGTAATACATGACTGGAACAAGGAGTGAACTCGATTCAGAAAGGGACTTTGTCCATTAAGATGGTCTTGGCAGAAATGACTTGGCAACTATGGAAATCATATCATGTGCTTAATGGTCACCACAATCACATGTTTTATTACCATGATATGTTATCATGATTAATGTTTCTTTATGATCTATGCCTTATGTACTGCCATGTTTTATGTCATTGCCCAATATTTTGATGATTAAACATTATGTTCTTGTTTCTAAGTTCAAATGTATATGATTTGTTTTATTTTATCCATGTTTACACTTACTGAGAATTTTAGCTCACCCTTTATATTTTTCTTTTCCCCAGGATATAAAGAGGTGTTTTAGGTAAGAAATAAAAAAGGGGAAGATATTTATAGGAGATGTTGAAGATCTTTCAACATGATTAGAAGATTACGTTCCAGGTTTCCAAAGACACTAAACTATTACGGTCCTTGTGTGTCTGTTTTTGTTATGTATTAAGTATTCCGGAAAAGTAATGTAATGTCCATGTACGTCAGGCTTTGGGTATCTATAGTTGGTATCATAGGAAAGGTTTTGTTATCCTTTGGAAACTAGGATGCGAAAACTTTAGTGAGATCCCAAGAGATATTTCTAAGGTATGTCTAGGGATGTCCCTAAGGTTATGTATAATTATAGGTTATATTCCTAGAATTTCAGTAATGATATTAGAATTAAACATAAGGTGTTATATATTGAATGTAATCCCCCTTTTTTATGTTGTTTACCTACCATGATTTTTTCCACTGACACTATTCTTTTTGGGAATTAGAAAATGGCTGGACATAGGAAGATTCAGAATAATGGATGATATGATGGACAATGGAATGATATTCTTCATGAGAAACCTAATGAAATTGGATCTGGAAGTCCAAACATCGTTATTATGCCTAATCATCAATCTCATAATATGATCAATAATCTCAACTTTGGTAAGTATCCCAACTCAACTAATAAGAGAAAGATGGAGTTTCATGATGATCATAGAAGATAGAAAGTTCAATTCCCCTCATTTAATCATGTGGGAAGTGGCATCAGGGATAATGTTTCAAAGGAATCGGAAGATGCTTTGGGTGTGGAAAAGAAGGACACAAAGCTAGTAATTGTAAACGAAAAGGTTCAGTTAACACCATGGATAAGGATAATGGTATTTCTAAGACATCGAAAATGGTTAAATGTTTTAAATGTGGAATGTATGGCCATTATGCAAACCAATACCCTAAGGGAAAGTCTCATGAAGAGAATCAGCATGGTCTTATTGGTAGTATTTATATTGATAATGATGAAGAGACTACAAATGATATATGAGATTAAATAATTGTTGAAGATCAGTCAATGGTTTAAGAAGGTAGTGGAATGATTACATGTTTATCAAGAGTAATGTTGTATGAGTAATCTCATGGTAATATGGTATAAAGAGATATCTAAGAATTGTTACACTGCTGTTTTTCATAAAATATTTGAAAGTAAACATTGAATGGTACTGATAACCATGAAAGGTTAATTCATATATTTTTGGAATGTAGATGATATGCACATAATTAAAGGATTAGGAGATAATGAGATGTTTTATAGTATTGATGAGCACATGGATGATATAAAGACAATGTGATATCATGGTTTGAGTATATAAAAATTATGAAATTTTGGTATGTGGAAACAGTAAATTTTTGACAGCATTCATGTTTTCACTAAGTTTCAATGGGTGTTCATTTTTCAAGAGAATACATGATAAAGGTATTAACATGTTTGGAATGTGACCAACAAGATATATTTTATATGGGGGATAAATGATGGTATTCACATGCTTGGTTGATGACATTTCTAGTAATAGTTTTTTTATACTATAAGATTAGATAGAAGTATTTTCGGTAAACTTAAAGGTTGGAATGGATTATGTTGGTCATCAGATAGAATTGTATAAGGCTATAACGTATTTCGATAATATTTACGGAATGTTATAATAATGTAGTTTTAGAAAAAGGACAACCTGCGGGATGGGCGACAACCCGTCATGTCGGACAAGGCTGTGGGAATCGAAACCACAACTAAAGTGCGACAGACCTTTATCACATACCACTGGCCAACTGGAAGTCCCTGGTTAGTAAAAACTAGTTTTATTTTATTAAGCGTTATGATAGATAAAGTATAAGTCCATTGTTGGAATCATACACGATTAATCTCACCATATATGGACTTATGTATATTTAATAACTTATACTAACCTTTTTGTGATAGAAACAGATGGGATAACTTATCATTCTATCGCATGATCTACTAACAGTTGAAGAATGAAAAATTCTACTTCGTTTCATTAAATAGAGAGGAAGTGGAAATTGTTCATGGAATTACCAGCAATGATTTTACACTAAAATCAAGTAAATATTTCTCCTTATGTAAAAGTTCATCAACGTTAGGGAAATTATCTTAGAAACCAAAAATGTTGTCCTAGTGCTCTCATATCTGACAAATCAGATGGTACCTTAGATAATCACAAATTTAGGGCTTTGTGATTGTTAGATATTTCATATCCATGTCCTCTACCACTCTTCATCAAAAGTTGATTGTTATATTTCTCTTCCATATCCATATTTTCACCTATGTTCTCTTATGTGGAAACCCAGGGATAAGTTAATTTGGGTAACTGTTACATTTCATACATTAGTTTTTAAAATTAAGCTTTAGTATTCCTTTTTACGATGTGGGTTTATAATAAAGAAAATTTCAATTAGTAAATAATTTATAACCCCGACAAATTTTGAGGGTGAAATTCATTGTAAGTGGGTTAGAATGCAACAACTCGAGATTTTATGAGAATTGTTTTTTTTAATTTCATTGATGTCTTGCATTTTAAGAAACACCAAAATTATCTTGTTCTATATGAAACACAATATTATCTTACAGTATACACAACACTAATCTTGGATCGTGTTACACACAATTTCATGTTCGTTTGATAGAAGTTATTTTACGCAACATTGAGTATGTATATATATATATATATATTCAATGTATAAATGAAATATGGTTGGATTCTATTATACACAATAACAAATGAATCTTGAACTACACACAACCCTGCCTTGGCTTTAATTACACACAATTGCAACCTTCCACAATAGCGTGCATTGTACGCAATATCGAGTTTCACTAAACAACGATATGTTATTAAAATATTATATAAACTAGCCGTTATGAATATTAATAACCAATTTTTAAAATTTTATAAATTTTATCTTTCAAAATGGACTTAATTTTTGGATTTGGAATATCGAAATTAGCCTAGGGTGAGTTTTTAGTATTTTTCTGAAAATTTTAAATTTTTGATGAATAGTGAAAACAATGGGTTACTATTTAAAAATTGTATTTTTATTTAAATAATTATTTATTTTATTTAAATTTATTTAAGTTTAAAATTGATACATAATACCTATATATGTTCAATGTAATTCATTTGTGTCATTTTATAATTATTTTAGATATATTAAAATTTTATTGAACTTTTCACCGTCTTTTACCCACCTCCTATGAGAATTTGAAAATTTACATAAAACATAATTTTACCACTTCTGTGAGTGGAATTTTGAAAATCTTAGAGACATAGTTAATATAAAGGAGTAAAATTTGGTTCAATAAGATAAAAATAATTTTTGGTGAATAGTAACTTTTTAAATTTACTTACTACAGTTATAAGTTAATAGGGTAATTAAAGGTAAAAATGATATTATTATTACAATAACACATGTCCTAATTATATTGGATATGATTAATTCGACCAAAAACAACATTAGGAATAAAATATGACCATTTAGGTTCACTTGGATTAGATTAGGACATTTATTATTAATTTATTTAAAGAAAGGTTAAAATAGTTAAAATAAAAGTTTAATAACGAAATCATTTTTAATATAGGCCAATACAAAATATAAATTCGACTATAAATATTCATTAGGAATATAAAAGGATTTCCTACATAATGTTATTTTATTTATAATTTTTATACATTAAATAATTTATGTTATTTATGACACAATAGTGATGCAGTAATTACCTAAAAAATGAAATATTAAAATAATTGATGTTATGAATACCCAAATAAATGTAATTTGAGAGTTTTTAGGAATCCCACTAATTTTATAGGTTAATATGACATGTTAGTATTGAATTAATTAACTTTTTTCGAACTAATCATGTTATATGATTTTCAAAAAAATCTATTACCAAAGACTGTCAAAATTGACATAAAATAGTTTTCAAAACAAATATTATATTATTAATTGTTATTATATTCCTAAAAATCTAACGTTCAGCCAAGATACTTATATCATTATAGGTTTATTATTAATGGACCACTTGGAGGGTCTCTTGTATGTATATGGTATGTTTTTTAACTATATAATATAAAAATACAAAGTGACATGGTAAATGTCAATCTAATTAACTAAGAGTTAAAACTAAAAGATAAGGTTAATATAATGCCCAAACCTATCTAAAATCTGCTGGTTGAGAGTATTTCGATTCATCCTCACCTTATCTTCAAAATAAATCAATTCTGAGCTATTAAAACCTGAATATGACTTTATTATAAAATAATATTGATGTTTTCCCAAAGGTGCCCCTCTCCTCCCTTATAAAAAGGGCACCCCTTACATGTTATCTTTACAACATTTTGAGCCATGAAGATCAGCCGAAACCTGAAAATTTCTCTTCTCCACATCCCTAGAAAAATTATGGAGGTTCTGTTCTTCTCAAAAGACCATCTCTACTTCCATAAGAGGAAGCTTAAAGGAGGTGCGTTGAAGAAGAGGTAATCTCTTCTTCCGATTCTATCAAGTTTCTTTCTTCTTCTACTTATTCTTCTTTAGTTGTCTAACTATAAAGTAATAAAATTAGTATTAATTATATAATGATATGTTATAATAAATATTAAACAACACAATTTCACATTCTATCCATCCTACGGAAAACGAAATCACCACGCGTACGTACGTACGGAATACTGTCTCCACGCCGTGGTGTAATCTTTTTTCGACCACCACCTTACTTGGATGGGTATAATGGTGTAAATAAATAACTATATATGGTTATTGTAAAGTGATATTGATTATAAATTATTATACATACACTTAAATACAATTTCATGATCATAGGAATGATATCATCGATTGTGCGTACGTACGGACTACCGTCTCCACGACGCGATGAGATTCATTCTCCATGTTAACCATTCATGAATGATTATAAGGTATATATAACGAATAATAATGAAATATATGCCATAATAATGATACTGGATTTATGAATATATATATATATATATATGTATGTCATCTACTTAATTCCATTCAATTCAATAAGGAAACGAAAACAGCATTCATGCGTACGTACGACATACCATCTCCATAAACGATGTATTTCATTCCATTTATCAAACATTCATATATATATATATATATATATTTATATACTGAATATATATTATATAAAAACAATATTTTAAATTCTGTAATTATGTAAATCAGTATATAATTAATAATATCAAGAACAACAAGTTGAAACACGTACGATAAATGAAACGATTTTACCCAAAATGCTGCTTTAACATGGAATTTACAATGAACAGGTAATATAAAGTTATAAGTGAACCATATATGATAAAATAACAATGAATATGAATCTTTAATAATTAAATGAAATTATTTAAATAATTATACAGGAGTTTCAGATACATAGGAAGCATATCAGATGTAAGGTAACAAATAACATTTCCCATCTCATTTTTATCCAAGATTGATTTTTTGTAAGTATTTACTAGGGTTATTGTTTTCATCCATGTAAATGTTTTCTAAAATTTTATTCATGTATGTTTAATGTCCTTTTTAACCATTTTTTACTTTTACTACATGGTATGTATGGAATCATTCTTCTTTTTACCATACGAGGTACTTTTTGACTTTTCTGACAAAAGTACGAGGAGAATATTTTTCTAACTTATAAGGCATGAACAGATTTTTACAGTTTAATAATGACTTATTTTCAAGAAGGATACTCTAAAATATTTCATGATTATTTTCAAAAAAACTCTTTTCTTTCAAAATTGCATGGAATTTTTTGAAAAGAAAATGATTTTGAAGAAGAAAGGATATTTTCCTCAAGATTTCATTTCAAGTGTTTTATCAAAACTATTTTCCATCTAAAATGACATTATTTTAATATGTTTTTGTTTCCAGTATAATGTCTCCATTATTTACATGGTTTGATTCTTATTATGATGAAATACTATCCATTGTTTATATAGATTATGTTACGATGGCATGATGTTTAAGAATCCCATTCTATTACATGGGTTATGCTATGATGTATGATTTATGATTTTGTGGCACATGAAAGAATGATTTCATTATGAGATGCGTGGGACCTATATCTCCATCCAATTAATTGGGTAAAGATTTATATCTCATAATATAGACATGGATGGAACAGTAAGTTAATCTGATTCAGTAATACAGGACTAGAACGAAGATTGAACTCGATTCATAAATAGGATTTTTTCTACTAAGATGGTCTTGGAAGCAATGCCTTGGATACTATGGAAATCATATAATGTTCATAATGGCTTCCACACTCACATGTTTTATTCCTATTCTATTTTATCATGATTAATGTTTCTTTATGATCTATGCCTTATGTACAGCCAATTTTTATGTCATTTCCCAAGATTTTGTTGTTTAAACATTATGTTCATGTTTCTAAGTTCAAAGGTATATGATTTGTTTTGTTTTATCCACGCTCACCATTACTGAGAATTTAATCTCATACTTTATATGTTTTCTTTTCCCCAGGATTTAAAGAATGGTTTTAGGTAAGAAAACCAGAAGGGGAAGATCTTTATGGGAGATTTTGAAGATCTTTCACCATGATTAGAAGATTACGTTCCGAGTTTCCAAAGACACTAAAATATTACGGTCCTTGTGTGTCTATTTTTGTTATGTATTAAGTATACTGCAAAAGTAATGTAATATCCATGTACTTTAAACTTTGGGTCTCTATATTTTTCATCCATTTTTCTTGTGTGTTAACATATGAATGAATAATTACCCTATCATATCTTATTACTGAATTGTTAAGATGTATTATTTTAAATAATAATTTTTTTTCATACATGATGGATAATGATAATTGAATGTTATGGATTTATATTAATTAATTAATTACAAATAAATATTTTTAATGTATTTATTAATTACATCAATGAAATAATTTTTTAGTTATTACACATTCTAGGTTTTATGTAGTGTTGTTTTTACAAAGCATAGTTATGGATATTAAATGTCAACATATTTTTATATAGTACAATAATGATATGATAATTCCTTATAATCAATGATAGTTAATTATGATAATTTATTATTTCAAATTTAAACCATCTATCCATCTAGTGGTTTTGGGTGTGTGACATAAGTCACAAAATTTCAAAATAAATATATTAGCAAGCCTTCAATGTATTTTACATTATGATTTCATCCACAAGCCTTTGAGAGGAAATCAATGTCATGGATTCAACACAAGTTATAATAATGTGAATTATATAGTATTAAATAATATTAAATTTTCTAAAAGATAGGTGAGGAGGGGGTGGGGGTGAATTGTTGATTAATAAACTAGAACTAACAAAAACCTTTTTCACAATGGATCCATTGGATAGAACTTGTGTCCAATGATATCAAAGATGAAATTGGATTCTGTGGAAACAAATTATATCTATATAATCATATTTTATAATAAAAGTGAATTACAAAAGTAAATATTATTTATAAAATGTACATAATAAATAATAACTTTTGAAATCATGAAAAATATACATTTAAAAATTTATAATGTAAAACTAATTGAATCCTTACAAAATAAAAATAAATCATTAACTTTAATTATAAATGAATTAAATAAAAATTATCTAATCTATCCAGAGTTTTAAATATTATTTCTCTAATGTATTTCTATAAGAAGAAATAACTCAATCACAAATATTTAAATATCATCTATCTTCATAACTATATATCCCTTGATTACAAAGATTATATTCAGATGTCTTCCTCCACCCTGAATCCCTTGATAAAATTTGTAATGCCCCGAACCTAGTTACCCAGAGTCGGTGCATTATTACATTACATTGGCATGATCACATGAAAGATCAAATCTCGAAAGACCGATTGGTTTAGTAGCCTTGGAAACACTAGATATATTCATAAAGTTTTACAGTACATCACAAAGTGAAAAACTACTACAACAACATAGTCTCCATATTCCACACTCATATCCCCACATACAATCCCTGCAGGTTATTCATAAATTACTTCTTCACATCCTGGGAAAAATAATACATAGAAAAGGGGTGAGCTCAAATGCCCAGTAAGGATAACAATATAGAGGAAACTTTCAAAAATAAGCATAAACATTTAAGGCAATGTATAACTAAAACAAAAGCCTTTTAAAATTGAACTTCAACATAGTATGGCAAAAGAAAAATGAAATAATTCCATTTACTTATTCACATGGATATTCTACTAATCGAATAATCACATGAAATATCAATAACCACTTTCATAATGATGGAATGCATAATGCCAGACTATCATAACCACATAGCCAAGGCCTCGTGCCAAGACTACAAATATGATTTTGTCAAGGCCTTGTTCCAAGACACTAGTTTGTCTCAGGAGACCTACCAATGCATCGAGGAGCTATAGCGGGCTCCACCCGTCACATATTAAGTCCAATGCATTCCAATATGAAAAGGTTTAAACATAACAAAAACATTCGTATAAAAAATAGCATACGAAATGTCAATACATTCACCATAAACCATGAATGGTATAAAAATATCACATCCACAGTCAAACATATCACAAAACCTTCAATACAATATAGATGTTTTGTATCATAATAATTCAACTTCAAATAAGCGTAAACTCCATCAAATGATGTTGACAAAGAAGAAATCAAAACTCTTTTTAGAAAAATATCTCTTTCTATTTTGAAATCATTTAAGAGTAAAACATTTTCTTAGAAAATATTCTTATAATCTTGTAAGGGAAGCTTCATCAATTTTATAACGGCGGAAAATAACCGCACCCGCCGTATAAGTTAAAAAGAACATTCATACCTTAATTATGTCGAAAAGGTTAAAAAGCACCTTGTTTGGAAAACGACAGAAAGATTCCTTTATAAACCTCTCCTAAAAAGTCAAACAAGGGTATAAATGACTTTAACCCATATTCTATTAAATAGTCAAAATGATTCGAAATTCATTTTTAAGAAACATGGATGTGGATGATAAAGAGATCCCAGTAGATTATTACGTATAAACAACCTCGTTAAATGAAGAGATTGCGAAATAACCCTTACCTTCTACTTTTCCTTGGTTGGGGTAGGTTAACCTCCTGTATAATGGTGAAATAATTCTTATTAAATTATACAAGAATCATATACATTAATATGATATCATATATGATCTTTTAACATTGATTTGTTAATAATATCTGAGTATTATCGTTGTTTCGGGTGTTAACTTGCTCATTTTCTTTTATATGTTTTGTTACACAAGCCGTGTTTCTTATGGATAGGTTGTATCTTATTCATATCCATAATGATATCAAGTCCTTAAACATCATTTTTAAATCATCAAATGATAATTATACTTTAATGGATACGATGGAGAATGAATCTCATCGCGTTCGTGGAGGCGGTAGTCCATACGTACGCACGAGCGACAATATCATTATTTTGATATTAAAATAATATATAAATGGATGGTATATCATATATATAGAATCATTAACATGTTATATTTATTATTTACATGAGTTACACATCATTATTATACCCATTAACATAATAATATATTGAATAACAATTACACTAAGACGTGGAGACGGTAAGCCGTACGTACGCACGCATGGTGACATGTTATTCAAAGGGTGGATTGAATACTGAATATGGTTGTACCATATTTATAATAACATCACAGTATATATAATATACTGGAGTTATTATTTTAGAATGGTAATAACAAAGAAAGAAGAAGTGGAAGAAGAAAGGAACTTGAAAAGGGGTGGTGAAAACATTACCACTTCTTCGAGTTCTTCCTTTTGATTTGATCGAAAGGGCTCCTTAGGTTGGATTTCTGATCAAACTAAGGCCTCTAGGTTGTAGTGAGGGAAGTTTGGAGAGTATTTTGGCAGAGTTTGGCCGAACAAAAAGGCTTGGAAGGTGTGAAGAAATGAGAAGGAGGAGTGCCCTTTTATAAGAGGGGTGAGGGGCACCTTTGGAAAAGCTAGAAATATTAATTTATAATAAATTCATATTCGGTTTCTAATGGCTCCAAAGTTGATTATTTAAATTTTAAGGTGGGGATAGGTCGAAAAACACTCAACCAATAGAATTTAGACAGGTTTGGGTCATTATATTAACCTTATCTTTAAGTATTAACTCTAAGTTAATTAGTTTCACTTTCACAATGTCTCTTTGTATTTTTATATTATATGGTTAATAAACTTACCATATACATCCAAGAGACACCCAAGTGGCCCATTAATGATGCACCTATCATGATATAAGTCTCTTGGCAGAACCTTAGATTTTTAGGAATTTAATATCAATTAATAATATAATATTTGTTTTAAAAACTCTTTTATGTCAATTTTGACACTATTCAATAATTGATTTTTTTTAAACAATCATAAAAGAATGATTACATCGTAAAAAGTTAATTGAAACAATCCTAACATGTCATATTAACCTAGAAAATTAGTGTAATTCCTAAAAAATCTCAAATTATATTTATTTGTGTATTTATAATATCAATTATTTTAACTTTTCACTATTATGGTAATTACTGCATCATCATTGTGTCATAAGTAAATTAAATAATTTAAAGTAAAAAATTATAAATAAAATATCCTTATGTAGGAAATATTTTTATCTTTCTAATGAATATTTACAATCTAATTTATCTTATGTATATCAATATATTAAAAATGTTTTAGTAAATAAACTTTGATTTTAACTCTTTTAACTCTTCTTTGAATTAAATAATAATAAATGTCCTAATCTAATCCAAGTGGACCTAAATGATAATATTTTATTCCTAAAGATGTTCTTGTTGAGATAAACATGTCCAATAGAATTAGGAAATGTGTTAGGGTAATATTAATATCATTTTACCCTTAATTGTCCTATTTACTTTTAATCGTGGTAAATAAAAGTAAAAAGTTACTATTCACCAATAATTATTTTCATCTCATTGAACCACATTTTATTTCTTGATATTAACCGTGTCTCTAGGATTTTGGAAATTCCATTCACAGAAGCGGTAAAATTAAGTTTTATGAAAAATTCAGTTTTTAACTACCACTTAGTAGTTTCACTATTCATCAAAAATTGCAGTTTTTCAGAACAATGCCAAAATTTCACCCTAAGATATAATTGATATTCCGAATTCAAAAATGATGTCTATTTTACAAAATTCCAAACATATAAGTTGAATTAATTAAATTTATAATTAAATCCCGCTGTCACAACAAATATCGGGTTTTTAAGAAACAATATATATCAAAAGATTGATAATTTTTTATGTTCAATTTCAAAGTAAAATAAATTCTAATGAACACCATTGGATAAAATGGTAAAAATATATTATAATTATAATTTAAAACCACTCAATAATATAATTTATCACTATCAATTATTTTGATTAAAAAAGTTGTTTTTAAGTATTTTTCACTATTCATAAAAATTGGAAGTTCTCAGAAAAATACCAAAAATTCAACTTAGGATAATTTCGATATTCCGAATAAAAAAATGAAGTCCATTTTGAAATATAAAAAATATATAATTTCAGAAAAGTATGTATTACTATTCATAACGGCTAGTTTGATTGGTTGTGGTGTGTTGGAACTCGATGTTGCGTACAACACATGCTATCACATTATTCAAAGGAAAGCGTACCGTGGAATCTTGGGATGTTTCATTTTAAATTTTTCGATGTCCCCATTTAGTCAAAAAGTTTAAAATATTGTATTTAAAAATGGTTCACTATTAAAAGTTGGTAAAAGTGCAATACTGAAAATGAATTTGTTCTTACATTATGTCTAAGAAACTCATAATATGGATTCTAAAATTATAAGGATTATATAAAGTTTAAAATTTAGTTAATACTATTCATAACCACTTTTGAATGGCTTGTTTGGTAAGTCATGGTGTGCTTGAACTCGGTGTTGCGTGTAGTGAATGTTATTGTATTATTTTGAAGAAATAACACACTATGAAATCTTGGGATGTTACATTCTCCCCTCCTTCAATAAATTGTGTCCTCGCAATTTGAAATTGTTCTTCGAAAATAAAAGGTTGAAAATAAAAAATATCTTTGTGGGAAAACCCACATCGGAAATTGGGTTACTAAAATTTAGTCTTAATATGAGGAAAAGAGAAATGAAAGGGTCACCACCAAATTATGATCTCGATAAGGAGAACATTGGTGGAAATTAGAGACATATAATTGGAGGAAAAATGTAAATATCTATAGGTAGTGATTGAGGTCATTAATCACAAACAAGTTTAAAATTGAGGTCCTTAAATTCATCAATCTACGATGATTTAAAATACCATCGATTCAACAAAACATAAGGTATTAGGATAACACAATTTTGACGTTTCAAAATATCTTAGTTGAAATCCCACATCGAAAAATGAATTAATGAGGCCTCTATTTAAAAAAAAGAGTGGAAAGTATGAAGATTACAAAAAATAACACATACTAGGGTTTCATGTAGGAAAATATGGATATGGAAGAGAAATATAACCATCAATTATCTGATAGAGAGTGGTAGAGAACATGGCTATGAGAAGGCCAACAATCCCAAAGCCATAAATTAGTGATGATTTAAGGTACCATCTAGGACAACATTTTTGTTCTAAGTTCTTTTTCTTAATGTTGAGGAATTTATTTATGAGATTCGCTAAGATCATAAGGAGATATACTTAATTTATAATTAGAGTTTTATCCATTAATAAATTTCTACCACAAACTCATATTTCACTCATAAAAAAAATTCTATTTATACTATTCGTACATGGTTCCAAAATAAACGAATTTATAATTCATCTACCAGATCTTTAAAAAAAACTACATTATTTAATCCAGGACATATCGTGGGCTAGTGGTAGGTGATACACCCTTGTCGCCCTTCGGTTGTGTGTTCAAGTCTCACAGCCTTGTCGGTCGCGACGGGTTGCCGCCCGACCTCTGGGTTGTCCTTTTATGGAAATCAAAAATTAATCTCAAACTAGAATTTATCCAAAATACTTCTGTCTAAACTCACAATCCAATTTTTATAAGGAAGGTAAACATAATGTAGATCCTTTTTACCCTGTAATAGCATATGAATACCTTCATCATGTATTCTTTTAAAACACTGAAACATCCTGAATTACCATAATACTTATTGATTACATTCATGCTCCCTTATTCCATATATAATGCTGGATATACTTCATCAATCCAAAAATGTTTTAAACCCCAATAATTATGGAATATACAAATCATTAATCAGCTTCAAGGTAGTCAAGAATATCCAATATAATTTATCCAAATCAATCATGTATTATTCTAAAATCACTACCTCGGTATCAGAACCATATTATGGTTTATCTTTCTCTCAACCATATATTTTCCAAAAATTTAACCTGCTATTGAGTCACTTTTCTTTGTTCCACACAATCTCAAGTCCTTAATGAAATAGTACTGTAGTACAATCCTTATATACTCCATAATTATTATAGCAAGTACATTGTTGATACAACACTCAAATGACATAATCAACATAAGAACTCTAATCATTCCTCTTCATCTGTGGTAGTATCATAACATGATTATTATCCAGTAGCATCATTTGCGGAATAGTCGGATGACTGGGACATAGGTTCGCGTAGTTTCCAAACTCCTTGCAAATGAAGCATTGTACATTTGAAACCATTTTCTTACCCTTGCAGTCACGTAATTTGTGCCCTTTTCCTCCACACTTATAACAAACTCCCATTCATTTTAGAAAAGTTCCAGGGTGTTTCTTCCCATAGTTATCACATATGGGAAAATTCTTATTTTCCATCTTCCCTTTATCCATCATTCTCTCTTCCATCCTTTTCTTCTCTTCCTTCCCTTCAAAGCCATATGACTCAGTAAAATCTTTACTTATCTTATCAACACATGATATTATTTCTTCATATGATGATAATACATGGGAGACTATTTCTCTTATAAATTCTTGCTTATGACCATGAATGATATGATCCTTCTTTCTCTTTGGATCATGTGCATTGCTGGAGTTCTCATTCCTTCTAATGGGCGCCATTTCTAAACAATGGCATACACTAGATTACTTTATAAATAACAATACCTAATCCCAAACTTGTAAGACACATAACATAAATTGAATAGTTTATGGATATAATCCATAATCATAAAAATTTCTCCTTTGAGGAAGTAAATCCACATAAACCCTTCATAATGATTTGTAAAGAAAATGAGAATTATCCTAAGCATATCCCCCGGGAGTGTCGTAACCAAGAGGGCAGCAAGGCCCGTTGTCGTGCACCAGTTCCCGTTCGAGTCTTGCTCAAAGCGGTTTTTTCGGGTTTTACCCCTAGGTATATCTGTGCCAGAGCCGCCTCTACCTACTCGTATCCAGAGAGGGATGTATTGCTCAGAAAACTCACAAAATCTCTACAATACCAAAATTCGAGGAAGTTCTTCTATACTAATCCTCAAATTCCATCTTAAATCTATGTGCTCTAATCAGAGTTTATCTAAATCTAGCTTCCAAGGTTTGTAATAAACTTCCTCTGATACCAACTGTAACGCCCAGACCCTAGTTACCCAGAGTCGATGCATTATTACATTACATTGGCATGATCACAAGAAAGATCAAATCTCGAAAGACCGATTGGTTTAGTATCCTTGGAAACAATAGATATATTAATAAAGTTTTACATTACATCACAAAGTGAAAAAATACAACAACAACATAGTCTCCATATTCCACACTCATATCCCCACATACTATCCCTGCAGGTCATTCATAACTTACTTCTTCACATACTGGGAAAAATAAAACATAGAAAATGGGTGAGCTCAAATTCCCAGTAAGGATAACAATATAGCGGAAACTTTCAAAAATAAGCAAAAAAATTTAAGGAAATGTATAAATAAAACAAAAGCCATTTAAACTTGAACATCAACATAGTATGGAAAAAAGAAAAATGAAATAATTCCATTTACTTATTCACATGGATATTCTACTAATCGAATAATCACATGAAATATCAATAACCACTTTCATAATGATGGAATGCATAATACCAGACTATCATAAACACATAGCCAAGGCCTCGTGCCAAGACTACAAATAAAATTTTGTCAAGGCCTTGTGCCAAGACACTAGTTTGTCTCATTAGACCTACCTATTCATAGAAGAGTTATAGAGGGCTCCACCCGTCACATATTAAGTCCAACTCATTCCCATATGAAAAGGTTTAAACATAACAAAAACATTCGTATTAAAACTAGCATACGAAATGTCAATAATTTCACCATAAACCATGAATGGTATAAACATAGCACATCCACAGTCAAACATATCACAAAACCTTCAATACAATATAGATGTTTTGTATCATAATAAATCAACATCAAATAAGCGTAAAATCCATCAAAGGATGTTGACAAAGATGAAATCAAAACTCTTTTTTGAGAAATATCTATTTCTATTTTGAAATCATTTAAGAGTAAAACATTTTTTTTGAAAATATTCTTATAAGCTTGTAAGAGAAGCTTCGACGATTTTATAACGGCGGAAAATAATCGCACCCGCCGTATAAGTTAAAAAACATTCATACCTTAATTCTGTCGAAAAGGTTAAAAAGCACCTTGTTTGGAAAACGACGGAAATATTCCTTTATAAACATCTTATAAAAAGTCAAAAAAGGGTATAAATGACTTAAAACCATATTCTAGTAAATAGTAAAAATGTTTCGAAATTCATTTTTATGAAATATGGATGTGGATGATAAAGAGATCCCAGTAGATTATTACGTATAAACAACCTCGGATAATGAAGAGATTGCGAAATAACCCTTACCTTGTACTTTTCCTTGGTTGGGGTAGGTTAACCTCCTGTATAATGGTGAAATAATTGTTATTAAATTATACAAGAATCATATACATTAATATGATATCATATATTATCTTTTAACATTGATTTGTTAATAATATCTTAGTATTATCGTTGTTTCGAGTGTTAACTTACTCGTTTTCTTTTATATGTTTTGTTACGTAAGATGTGTTTGTTATGGATAGGTTGTATCTTATTCATATCCAGAATGATATAAATTCCTTAAAAAACATTTTTAAATCATCGAATGATAATTATACTTTAATGGATACGATGGAGAATGAATCTCATCGCGTTTGTGGAGACGGTAGTCCGTACGTATGCACGAGCGAAAATATCATTCTTTTGATATTAAAATAATATATAAATTAATGGTATATCATATATACAGAATCATTAACATGTTATATTTATTATTTACATGAGTTACACATCATTATTATACCCATTCAAATAATAATATATTGAATAACAATTACACCACGACGTGGAGACGGTAAGCCGTACGTACGCACGTATGGTGACATGTTATTCAAAGGGTGGATGGAATAATGAATATGGTTGTACCATATTTATAATAACATCACAGTATATATATGATACTGGATTTATTATTTTAGAATGGTAATAACAAAGAATGAAGAAGTGGAAGAAGAAAGGAACTTGAAAAGAGGTGGTGAAAACATTACCAATTCTTCGGGTTCTTCCTTTTGATTTGATCAAAAGGGCTCCATAGGTTGGATTTCTGATCAAAATAACACCTATAGGTTGTAGTGATTGAAGTTGGGAGAGTATTTGGGCAGAGTTTGGCCGAACCAAAAGGCTTTGAAGGTGTGAAGAAATGAGAAGGAGGAGTTCCCTTTTATAAGAGGGGTGAGGGGCACCTTTGGAAAAGCTAGAAATATTAATTTATAATAAATTCATATTCGGTTTCTAATGGCTTAAAAGTTGATTATTTAAATGTTAAGGTGGGTATAGGTCGAAAACCACTCAACCAATATAATTTATAAAGGTTTGGGTCATTATATTAACCTTATCTTTAAGTATTAACTCTAAGTTAATTAGTTTCACTTTTACAATGTCTCTTTGTATTTTTATATTATATGGTTAATAAACTTACCATATACATCCATGCGGCCCCCAAGTGGTCCATTAATGATGAAACTATCATGATATAAGTCTCTTGGCCGAACAATATATTTTTAGGAATTTAATATCAATTAATAATATAATGTTTGTTTTAAAAACTCTTTTATGTCAATTTTGACACTATTCAATAATTGATTTTTGTAAAAATCATAACATAATGATTACATCGAACAAAGTTAATTGAATAAATCCTAACATGTCATATTAACCTATAAAGTTAGTTTAATTCCTAAAAAGTCTTAAATTATATTTATTTGTGTATTTATAATATCAATTATTTTAATTTTGCATTATTATGGTAATTACTGCATCATCATTGTGTCATAAGTAAATTAAATTATTTAAAGTCTAAAAATTATAAATAAAATATCCTTATTTATGAAATCTATTTATCTTTCTAATGAATATTTAAAATAAAATTTATCTTATGTATAACCCTATATTAAAAAGGTTTTAGTAAATAAACTTTGATTTTAACTCTTTTAACTCTTCTTTGAATTAAATAATAATAAATGTCCTAATCTACTCCAAGTGGAACTAAATGATAATATTTTATTCCTAAAGCTGTTTTGGTCGAGATAAACTTGTCCAATAGAATTAGGACATGTTTTAGGGTAATATTAATATCATTTTTACCCTTAATGACCCTATTTACTTTTAACCGTGGTAAATAAAAGTAAAAAGTCACTATTCACCAAAAATTATTTTCATCTTATTGAACCACATTTTAATTCTTGATATTAACCGTGTCTCTCGGATTTTGAAAATTCCATTCACAAAAGCGGTAACATTATGTTTTATGAAAATTTCAGTTTTTTAACTACCACTTAGTAGTTTCACTATTCATCAAAAATTGAAGTTTTTCAGAACAATGCCAAAATTTCACCCTAAGCTATAAAATATATTACAAATTCAAAAATGATGTCTATTTTAAAAAATTCCTAACATATAAGTTGAATTAATTAATTTTATTATTAATTCCCGTTGTCACAACAAATAGTGTGTTTTTAAGAAACAATATATATCAAAAGATTGATTATTGTTTATGTCCAATTTCAAAGTAAAATTAATTCTAATGAACACCATTGTATAAAATGGTAAAAATATATTCTAATTATACTTTAAAACCACTCAATAATATAATTTATCACTATAAATTATTTTGATTAAAAAAGTTGTTTTTAAGTATTTTTCACTATTCATAAAAAATGGAAGTTCTCAGAAAAATACCAAAAATTCAACTTAGGATAATTTCGATATTCCGAATCAAAAAATGAAGTCCATTTTGAAATATAAAATATATATAATTTCAAAAAAGTATGTATTACTATTCATAACGGCTAGTTTGATTGGTTGTGGTGTGTTAGAACTCGATGTTGCGTACAACACACGCTATCACATTATTCAAAGTAAAACGTAGTGTGGAAGCTTGGGATGTTTCATTTTAAATTTTTTGATGTCCCCATTTAGTCAAAAAGTTTAAAATATTGTATTTAAAAAGGGTTCACTATTAAAATTTGGTAAAAGTGCAATACAGAAAATGAATTTGTTCTTACATTATGTCTGAGAAACTCATAATATGGATTCTAAAATTATAAGGATTATATAATGTTTAAAATTTAGTTAATACTATTCATAACCTCTTTTGAATGGCTTGTTTGATAAGTCATGGTGTTCTTGAACTCGGTGTTGTGTGTAGTGCAAGTTATTGTATTATTTTGAAGAAATAACACACTATGAAATCATGGGGTGTTACAAAATTAAATAAGATTCAATGATTACCAAAGAAATATGTTCTAATGAAGTTTCAATCCTCAATAGGATTCCTTAGAATAGAATATCTCTAATGATATTCAATGTATATTATAAAAAACTGTTACAACTGAGTAAAATTTAGATGGGTTATGTTGAAAAAAGAATTTGATACAAGATCTTTGAATGTACCTCTATTTAAAAGAACACTTCAAATGGTTATATTAAATTATTAATAGAGTTGGTTGCAATGAACTTAGACAAGTTTCATCCTAAATTACCTACATGAATTGTGTACAAATAATATGAATGTGGATTTGATATAATAATATGAATTATATTAAAAACAAATTTCCATTATATATAACTATGTTCATCTAATTATAAACAATATTTATTCAATGGACTAAACAGAATTTGTTGGATGGAATGAAATCTTTTCATCCTTATTGATTGAAATCTTTTCATACGACGAATTTATGTTTTTTTAAATTAATAGAACTATATTCATCCAATTAACTTGAATTAAATTATCTCATGACTATACTCTATTCGTCTAATTGAGCAAACCAACTTTATTCCATGGAATCAATTGAGTTTGTCAGGTTGAATAAAATTATATTATATAATATACTAATATGAACTCGCTAATGGACTATACTAATTTTTTCTAATAGACTAAACATTGTACTTTTGATGAAATAAAAAAAGTTCATCTTTTCATTTAAATATAATGATCATATTCATACAATTATAATGTTTTATACATCTGATAAAAAGAAATGTTTTCAATAAAACAAATCTAATCCATGGAAAGTATAAAGTTATTAAAAATGAATATTTAAGAAAGTGGAATTTTATTTTGAAAACAAATATTAGAATGTGTAGAAAGTGTGTATTTTTAATTTAAAATCTTCCCTTTTTTTAAAATAGAAAATAAGGACCCATAAAGAGAAATACTAATAACATCCAAAAACCTATGACCCCATTTTATTACACATTTCAACTATTTTATTTTCTCCTTTATCTTAGTATATCAGTTTTTGTTTTTAAAAAATTTGTTTATAATATTTTTCAAAATGATTTTAAGATATCTATTTACCAATAACTTCCCCATTATCTTTAATAAAGTCCCAAAATTTGGGATTTTAAAAAACAATATGGAATAGAAAGTTTACCTAAAATATTTGATAAAAAATTACAATGAAATATTATAAATAAAATTAATATTCATCCAAATATAAAATATAAAATATATATTTATCTATGGTATATTGGGGAAATATTAAATGAAAATTTTAAGAATAAATATTCATTAAACATCATAGTTTCTTCAAAAAATTATTATAATACTACAGAACCAATAAAATCTCATAGAGTATAAAACCCTTCTTTCTTATGAAAAGTATTCACAATGGATTTATTTTTATAATTCCTTCATTAAATTTCTCTAACTATATATCCAAATATTCCATTTTTATAATATTTTCATACATAACTAGAATGTTACTATTCTCTTGCTTCGTACGAAGAACTAGTTCTTCATGAAAGTAATTTTTTTTCTTTCTACATTAATCATCAAAAAATTATAATCCCGATAGAATAAAACATTTTTCTAGAAAAACAATATTATTCTAAAGACATTAATCGAATTTTGAGAACATCTAAGTATTTTCTTGATTAATAAACATTAGAGGATAATTATCTAAAATATAATGATATAACCCAAGATGAATTCTTAAAGCCTTTAATTTTTACATCATGAAATTTTAAATCAGTCTCTATTTATTTGATAAATCTAACAAAATTGTTTAACCTTTTACTTATTCCATAAAAGAATATCTAAACTATTTCAAATATTCATCATTTTTCCTAATGATCTAAACATGCTATTTCTATGTGTTAAATTTCTCTAAATAATCAAAACTAATTTGAATATTGTTAATACAATATTCAATACTTGGGATATAAATAAGACAATATTGAAACTTCATTAACAAATTATTAAAATATTTAATTTTCATAATTATGCATTGATTAGAATCATTATTTGGTGGAAGACTTGGGTATGATGACACATGCGAAGAAAGAGTTTTTATGATTCACCTATTTCATTCTTTCTGTTTTCTTCTCCTTAAAATATTTCTACAAATACAAAAATTAATTTTGGTTTCATACTTTTACAAGATCATAGCATGTGAATTTTAACCATTTTCATTTCTTTTAGAACAATATTCTTCTGAAACATTAAAATCTAGATTCTTCTTAGATATAAATGAGAAGGAGGATGTCTCATAAGAAATATCTTCTTCTTATTTTTGATATTATTATTATTATTATTAATCTTATTATAAATCATATAAACCTTTATCTTAAAAAACTATAATATTTCACGAATTATTAAATTCCCATTTATATATTTTTTTATAACTTCTTGAACTTGAAAGCTACATGTTCTGGTAATGATTTTTCTTCATCCTTGACTTTTATTTATTCCTTTTTCAATAGATAAAGGAACCTTTAATGTCCCAAAATTTTATACTTACAATGTAATAGTTTTTATAGAATTAGAAAATGGTGTAACTATTAGAGTAACTAAAAAGGATCTTTTAAAGTAGGTTTCAGTTGAATAAATGATAATCTATAAATAATAAGAGATTATTTCAGTTTATAATTTTTAAATGTCACCAGTATCTCTCCGTAGAACATTCATAAGGATTTCGATAAAATTAGACGCATCCAAAAATTTCATCAACCTTATGTTTTTAATATTTTAATCAGTCTTTTATCTAATTCCAAGTCTTCCTCTATAACCAGGCAATAAAATGGATCCCTGACCTCATTTGTCATTTGATGTTAGAAAATATTGTTGAAAGCATCATAAAAAATGGAATTAACTAGCCCAAACACCATGGTACCCATATACTCAAGTCGACCTTAAAATAGATCAAAGGGTGTTCCTATTTTCCACAGGTTGGTGATTATCCCCTAATATCAAACATAATAAGAGTGGTAATGAATTTTCCACAAACATTATAGAAGAAACAACATGTATTAGTATGATAAAAATAAAATTCAACATGGAGAACAATAACAAAAGTCAGATAGATATAAAACCCCAAATTATATCCACAAAGTACAATAAAATAGGATAAATAACCCATCTCCCAACAGAAACATATCTCAATGTCCCAAGGATCAACAATAAGAACCACCTCAAAGTAGTTCTTTTTTCCTTGCTCGAACATGGAAGACGATAATATTAAAACTCCATAAGGATGTGGTAGGTTTTGAGATAAAAGAATAGTAGGTTCTCACAAAGGATTCCATAAGAATGTTTCAAAATAATTAACAAAACAATGCTTTCAATATTAAATAAATTGACATGAACTTTCTCAACCATAATTATAAAAATAATTCTTTTCATTAAAAATGATTGAAAAATTTCAAATAATTATTTAATAAACATTTAATATAAAATAATTTATATAAATTCAAAAAGAACGTGTATAATAGTTTACAAGTAATGAAATATATATCAAAATATTTCCAAGGAGAAACACTGTCGTCTTTTAAGAGGTCTAATAGTTCTTGATTATTTGATCCTCCAAAAAATATACAATTAAAATGAAAATATACACATACATCTCTATGACACTGGGAAATTAAGAATAACTAACATCTCACTAGGGATAAGATCTACCAATATATTTATTTAATAGTTAAAAGCATCAATTTATTGATATGGAATTCTCAAAATAGTATGTTTATCCCTAAAAACTCATGAATTACCATGGATTTCATGTTCTCAACAAAAATAAACAACATTAAATTTATTTTAAAATTGTTTAAAATTCAATTAAAACATTTTCCATGTCAATATTTCAATTGAAATTTAATAACCAAATTTATTTTTTAATCTAATCATACTTTTTTCTAGGATAAAACCAATGGGTTATTATCCAAAGAAGTAATACATTTTCTTCAAACAAAAATTTGCAATCAATTTCAAAAATCAATTTCACAGTTTAGTTCTATAATTTTCATCAAATTAATATCCCACCAAAATTAAATGAAATCGGGGGTTTTTCCTAAAATCTCATTCCAAATAAAATTCAAAAAATAATTAGGAATGTGTTTTTTTTAAAAACTATGTGAATGAAATTTAATTTAAATAAAACAATATTGGGTCAAATAAATTGGTCAATCATAATCCAATCCACCATCCGTAGATCACATGATCATATAACACAACATCTACAAAAGGATTATCCAATAAAGAAAATTGAAAATAATGGATTGGGAATCAAAAATATATTCATGCTATAAAACAATGGGGATTAGATCCTCTCACAATACGAAGATCTAATAAACCCTAAGGAGGAGATCGGAATAGAGTGAGAGATATGGGAAAAAGAATGAGATCATACATGGAAGGGACTGAACAAAGATAAACTATCATAAATTCTCCTTAGTGAGGGTTTTTAGGACACAAAATGGGTCTTTGAGAGACCTCCAAACCTAGGAATTAGAGATAACCCATGATAGGGTCATGTAGAGGTCCAAAAATAAGGTCTGAGGAATTGTTAAGTAATTTTTAGAAAAATTAAATCCCATTGACATAGTTATCTGAGAAAAGAGTCATGATTTGTCAAACTGTGCACCCTTGGTAGTAGGGTTTCAAAGATTCTCCTTAGTGGGTACATAGTTTCCAAAACCGTGCAATCCCTTAATTCTTGGGTTTTCAAGGTTTTCCCCAGAAGGGTACACGATATTGAAAAACATTGCGGAAACCATGGAAAACACAAGAACTTAATTTTTTTTCCAAATTTCCAACTGAATCACCAAAAATGATTCAAAACAAAATAACGAGAATGGGGATTATGTATACCTAGAAATAGTAATTGAATGTTACGACATCCCAACTATATAATTTTTCGATCCCTCGAAAGTCTATTGAGAAGCTTCTATGTGAAAGGGATTAGGCCACTTCTCTATCATTATCACATATATCCATCAATTTTCATGAGTATACGAACTATGATGACAATGTACTCAAAACAAATGTATCAGCCACCCTTGAAATCCCTGGGTTTCAGAATCAATTATCCAGACTAGATGTTTCTTCATAAAAATATATGACTCAACATCATATTCACTCAATCTCAAAAAATGAGATAAATCTGTATGATATTTTCATAGTTGAGATACATGAAACCCATTATGTATCAATTTAATTTGTAATGGATGTGATAAACTATATGCTACTTTCCCCACATGTTAAGTTACCTAAACAATGTACCCCAAAATGAGTAAAAAGAATCCCATTCCTCCCAAGTCATTGACGAACCAAATAAGGTGACACATTCTAGAATACCATATCACCAAGTGAGAATTCCAACAGTATATGGTGATGACCAGTTTTATATTTATACCTTCTTTGTGCCATCAACTTTCACTAATGAATCAGCTAAATTTTTTCTGTCATCCCTTGAACCAAACTTGGCCCAACCGTGGAACATCCACTAATCACTAACCAACAAAAAATATATTTAAATGGATGGCGATAAGAGTCCTAAAATGGATCCATTATGATCACATACTGGTAAATATTTTAATATTAAAACTTAACCAGCCTCAGATGGTAATCCCAATATCCACCAATGATAAAGATGGGGATATAAAACACATCCGCAAGAATCTATTTAGCTATTTATACTTGGCCATCAGAGTGGATAATATATGTTGTGATAAAAAGGACCTAAGATCCCAATGACTCTTGAAGGTCCATCCAAAAGCGAGAAGTAAAAAATGGGACATTCATTAGATACTATTATTGTGGTCATAATTTGACATATTTTTTCCATAGTGTTTTCAACAATATTTACTTATTCAATTATTTAATTTTTCACTTTTCATTAAATATTCACAATTTTTTAATTTTATAATTAAATTCTTTAATTAATATTTATTTATAAGTAATTTGTATTTAGGTACTACTTATAAATTAATTTTATCAAAAATAGTATTTAGCTTCTATAATTTTTCTATTTAATTGTTATAAGATAATGTACGGTTTTAATAATTATTTGTGAGCTTCTACTTATTAATTAATTAATCTGATTCATTAAATTAATTTAAAAATAATTTTTATTTAATATTTCAACATTGAATTATTTTTATATACAATTTATTTAATTAACTTTATATAAAAAATTAATTTAATTCATTTAAATTTAATGTGTTTATTTTTTTAATTTAATATAATAATATAAATTTTCCCAAATGTTTCTTAATTAACTAAATAAATTTAATTTATTAATTAAATCAATTTTTTAATTTATGTTTCAATTATTTTTTAATTATGTAATATATTTTTTAAGAATTACTTTCATTTATTTATAATTATGTTAACTTTGTCGTTATTAGTTTTTATTTTATGTTTTGTTTATAAGATTAGTATAATTTTGTTTTTAACCTTAAATTTTTATTTTCCTTTTTGTTTTGTAGTATAGAATAATTTCCAGCGGTGACTCAATGTGTCACCCCCACTATTCCCCGTTTTCTATGTTTCAGCGATGACTTACTGAGTTACCACCAACACTATACTTTCCTCCTGGAATGATGGCTCAATGTGCCATTAATCCCCTAACTCACACCATTGATGGTGTCACCGATCATTCCCCTTCCTTGTTACCATTACTTATGTGCCTTCCCACCTCCATAATATGTTCAACTCAATAATACTTCAACACTTCATCCTACAATCGAGCTTCTGACACACATCATATAAGAAACTGTTCACCCATTTCCACTATTTCTTCTGTAAAACATCTGCTCAACTCATTCACATTATAATTTTTTAAGAGACTAGGAGTTAAGTGTAGCTACATTCTTAGAGGATCATTCCATAATCACAACTCAGAGATAGAGTCTTAGAGAGAAAGACAACTAGGGGAGTTCATTCTTCTTCTTCTGCTTTAAATTTCTGTATTCAGTAATCTAATGTTTTTAATCATGTTATTCAATTTGATCATAGGATAATTTTTTAGGGATTGGAGAATAAATTTCTACTATTATAATATTTTATTTTATTTTCATTTGATTTATTTTTATAAGAATAATATCTGACCGAAAAAGTTGGTTTGGATTCTTGGAATTTTAAATTGAATGCGCTCCTCTAATTCATTAATTCTTAAATTTCATGATCTATTCGAAAAATAGATAATGAAATTAATTCAAAAAAATTTATATTTTAAACATCAGAAACTTCTGGTGAGGCAATTTCTATTGACTTTTTACAATTTCTCTTGCAGAATTTGGTTATTAATGTCAAGAACTTATTAAATTAAATACAGTGTGTTGAATTTTCTATAGATAATTGTTTAACCTTTAATTTTTTAGGAGTGAATTCAATTTACAATTTTAATGAAAAATAAATCCTATAATACCAATAGAGTTGTTTTCCTGATCAGTCTTCTTATTTAAACATCCCTCACCACTATTATTATCATTGGCTATTCTCCTTCACTTAACTCTTTCATTCTATTAAAATAAATCTATACATCTCAGTGTTGCTGATATAAAAAATACACAAAATATAGGAAGAAGATTAATATTAAAAAAACATATATTTTCACTCACTTTTGATAATAATGGGACTGTTATAAAAGAAATTTGGTTTCCCACCATCCTAGTGGGTTCAACCCTTCATTCAACTATACATAGTAGTTAGTAGGATTTATGAATTATTAAACTTTAAATCATTTCAAATGACGATCATATATTGCTTTTGGAAAAATTTTGCTGAAGTATTTAAGAGACCATTTTTCTTAAAAATATATCTTCAGGAAAATAAAAAACAAACCAAAAAATTTAAATTTTAAAATAGTTTTTTTTAAATTATGTTGTCATTTAATGTTTATTTTTACTTATTGTTACTAAATTACTATTCTTACATATCTTTTACTACTAATTTATGCTCACTGTTATTGTGATATTTTTAATCTATTATTACATTTTTTATGATCATAAGATATTCCACTCTTAGATTAAATCGCTTGAATCTAGAAATCAATCAGCATTATTCTTCACATGAAAAACACAAGAATATTTTAATAGAGAATAAGGAAAATATAGAAGAAAGTCAACATCTTAATGTTTCATAGCCCTTATTTACTTCCCTTGATAGATAAAGGATTATTGAGTTTCAAATTCCAATTGTGTCGAGAATCCCATCTGGTATTAGTATGTCCCCTATGTCTAAGAACTATGAGATTAAATAGTCTCACATATATTAACATCCTTCCCTAAATGGCCTCCGTATAGTGGATTCACTTGATTTTATTAAAAATTTTATTATTTTTGTGCAGAAATTACCTTTGAGAGATCTGTGTAAGGAATACCTAAGATTGAGAATGATCCCATTTTGTCTCATGTGTAGAGTTAGGACATGGTTCTATAACTTATACATGAAAATATTTGAGACATTGGATGAGGTGTTCACTACGATTAAATCAAAATTGTATCCCAGGAACACCACCCCTGAGGTTCGGAAAAAATAATTGGGTTTTCCTGGATGAGGGAGAGTTATTTAATGAAGAATGGGATTGATTTAAATGTCCCCTTATGAAAAGTTCCAATCAACAGTTCTCTCCCCAACTTTTCATGGAGACCATTTACAATTCTATTATCCATTATAGTCATAGTCTAGTTGACCAATCATTTGGGGGTAACATCTCTGACTCCACTGCTGATGAGCTTAAACAGTTTTATGATAGGCATTCCAAAACAATCACATAACAAATGTACTAATAAGAGATTCATCCATTAGGGTGTAACCACACCCAGACTATTTTTTTTGAGGATATGGTTTTAATGGAGAAATTGATTCATTGTGGGATGTCCAGTCACTCTCAAATATATTTTCCAATCATTTAAATCCATGTCCAATATGATGAGTGTGATCAGTTTTTAGATTTTAGAGTTAGGAACCAAGGGTAAAATGATGCTTTATCAAATCAATTTAATGGTGGCTACAAAAATCTTCCTCAATTTTCTTTGATAGAACATTGTGTTATTATATATACCATTTCCCCAAACTACAAGTCATAGTCCCAAAATTTTAACTCAAATCAATTTGAGGCTGAGTCGTCTAATTACCAAGGGGAGTTCATAGGGTTTTTTCTACAAGTTTTGGTTGAGATTAGCTTACTGAGGAATGATACAGATGAAAGGATAAAATATTTATAACATGAAATTGGTAAAATGGCTAGAAATTACTGGGTAATGTATTGAGAAAAATTCCTAGCACTTAAATTAATAATCCAAGAAAGAATATCATTGTTTTAACCACCATATCTAGTCTTCACAACCAAGAAAAGTTAAATTAACATCCTAGAAAAACAAAAAAATAATGGAAAATTTAAATCTGATAATGAAAATCTGGAAAATAAAAAATTTGGAAATCTGGTCATCTTGGTCCAACCTGAATATAATGTTCAACCCAAACATGAAAAATAAAAAGAACTAATGAAAATGAATCATGAATTTAATAAATAAGAAAATAAAAAAGTTGGGTTTGAGGAGAAGGATAACAATCAACTTATTCTATAATAATATCCTCCTCCCATTCCCTTCCCTGAAAGAGTCATGAAGAGTGATGAAACTAACTATCTAATGTTCATAATAGTGATTCAAAATATCCTTATCAACATTCCTTTCTTATAATAATTATATAAAATCTCTTATTATATTTAATTTACTTAAAGGGTTCAAAAACAATATTAGAAGATGGTGAATAAAATTTTCTCAATGAGGTGGGCAGTGAGATCATGCTAAATAAGTTGCATCTATAATAAAATGACCCTAGAAGATTTATTATTCAATTCCAAATTGGAAAATAAGGTAAACTCAATTGTTTGTGTGACATAGTTGTGAGTATCAATCTTATTCCTTACTACCTATATAAAAATCTAGGTATTATGGATATACAACTAACCTATATTTCACTTCAACTTGTTGATAGGTCAATAACATAACCTTATGGGTGGGTAGATGACTTATTAGTGAGTGTTAGAAAACTCAAACATCCTAAAAACATCCTGATGCTTGATATGGAATGTGATAAAAAGGTCCCAATCATCCTAGGAATACATTTCCATGTTATTGGTGGTGTGGTCATTTCTATATCCAAGGGGAGACTCACCCTCCATGTTATTGATGTTGTGGAGGAGTTCTTAGTGTTTGAAAATCTCCAACATGATGATAGTTGTGATTTGATAGATGTTTTTGAGAATCGTTGTTCTAAATTTTATATTCATGTTGAGTATTGTTCTTTCCATCTATTGGTCACAATGATTAAGATTATTTATCCCATTGAATGTTTTATTCTGACTGTTGCACCTATCCCACTCACTCCTATAGATGAAAAGATTCTCCCCTTGGAACCACATTTTGGGTGTGAGACAAATTATTATTCTTATTAATCTCAACATGGTTACAAAATTTTCTCTTGTGAAGTTCACACTATGAATTTTTCTATAGTTGGAGAATGTTTTCGGTTGAGTACTATTGAAAAACATGATTATTTTCCACTATGAACAAGTGAATTTCCACGAAAATATTTTACCTTCCTATTTTGATGTTGCGTGTGACGTATTCCATCCAGAATGTAAAAGGTTAACAAAATTCAATTTTTCTATGGAAATAGAGAAAAATTATATGGAATCTGAATTTTTTTATTGACTTGGAAGTATTTTTAAGTGTTTAAGTTATGAGTTATTTTTGGAAATTATGATGATTTTTATGTTATTTTTTCTTCTATTTTTCGGCTTGATCAAACCTTTGAGTGAGGGGGAGGCCATGGAAGAATTCTTGGTTAGTTAAGTTATTTTAATAGGAAGTTGTTGGACTTTTTGAGAGTTTAATAAATTGTATTTAGAGAACAATATGGGTTGGATAGTGTTTTATAAACTGTTGAGATAGATGAATTTTGGAGGATTTTTCATGTTTCTAAAGATGATAATATCTTGATTGATCTAAATTTTTATTCCATAGATAATTGTGTAGTCCATACCCCCAATAATTCTTATTCATTAAATGACCATGGATAGAAATATTTAAGGGAATAAATTATGGTTGGGGAATTTAAACTTATCATTGCATGTGAGTCAACCCATGACTTTTCTTGTCTCAATAAAAAAAATTTAATTAAATAATGACCAACTGAAGACATTATATTCAGTGCTTCATGGGTGTCAACCCATGGTTTCTCTTTTGTTGGTACTTTTTTATTTTTATTATTTTACATTGAATAAATGTTTGTTTCATTCTACCTTTTTCTTCTCACTTACTCTAGAAATATCTTTTTGGAATTTATCTCTCTTACTCACAGAATATGAAGTATAATGCTATTAATGTCACAAAAGACTGGAATTACCATAATGAATCAAACATATTTAGGGAATTTATTTATATTTTAATTTATGATTTCATGTATCTTCTCATGGTTACATTAAAAAATCATTGTTAAGTCAATGAACAATGATTTTTCATTGAGTTACCATTTCATTTTACTCACTGGTGGCAATGTCGATAAGTTAATGCTTTTTTTCATCTTCTAATTAATATTATTGTTTCATTTGCTGATATTGAAAAAAATAATGTTTCATGCCATGTTTCTATAATCTATCTTTCTTATGTCATCATACATAAATTTTTACTTCTTGTTTTATAGTTTTGAAAAATTAGTAATACATTTTTATTAGATTAACTTCTGAATAATTATATTGTTTGAAATTTATTGTGGGGGGCTCATCCCACATTTCTGATTGCATTAGTTTAGAAGTATTTTTCTTATTTCTTTTGGGGGTTTTCAACATTAATATTATCTACTTTATTGAAAATATAGTTGAATAAATTTCTGAATCCTTCTACACCCAATTCACTTTTCCCTGATATGTTTTACATGTAGCTATTTGAATTTTATTGGAATAATTTTCATTGGATTAAATGAAAATGAATGTAAAATTTTTGTAAAATAAATTGTGACTGTGTTAAATACAATTTAACTTTACTGGTATCCTTAAAAAATTCATTAATATATTGAAATGAAAATCTATATTAAATTTTAATATTAAAATTGTTTTCTTATACATATTTGAATTCCACTTTAGGGATAAATTTCGGTTTCCATTGTGGGGGTGGGCTTCAATTTAACTGGAGCTAAACTATGATTACTGAAATCCAATGAATTAACACTGATTCTTCGAATAGTTTTTTAAAAAATGGTTATAATATTTCAAAATGTTATCAAAATTTGAGATTTTTTAGGCATCACATTATATTCCAAATGATTATTTCTTAAAAAATTACATTATTGGTAGTTAATAGTTTCTTTGAGTATAACAGTTGTGAGGATGGATGATTGCATATTGAATATACATTTTTCTTTTATGAAAATTTAGTTTTGGACAGTGATTAAGAGTTTTATTGGATACATGTGATGGAATTAAGTCAAAAAATTTAAGCAATGAAAATTTGAATTTTTACCCCGAGGACAAACTTTTAAATTCTTTAAAAAATAATCACCTTTCTAAGAAAATTTGGATGGTTTATTTATTATATATTGAAACTTGAGTAAAATGGGAATTTGGGAACCCATGTTTATCTATAAGACAGAAACCATTGGTTGCATTTCTGTAATGAAATTCCTCTATACGAATTTGAATAAGTGCATATTCACAGTGTTTAGAACAAGATAGATGGCCTCAAAAAAATAATAATAAAGTGCCTAGGGTCAAAAATGTGTTCATTAAGGTGACATGAATGATGAAAGTTGGATAAAAAAGGGGGAAATTTGTTTTCATAGAACCATTTAGGTTGTTTCATTAAGGTGATTCAAAAACTTAATTGAACTTTTTCTTTTTGAAACATAGGTGAAAGTCAGTGTACAATGTGATTTTTATTAAGTTTTAAATTCCATTTACTTTTAACCTTTTATTATTATTGAACATAGCAGTTGGATTTTAATTGTCATAAGTCATTAGGAAGTTTCATAAATGATTACAGACACCCTAAAAATTGAGTGATTCTTTGTTCTACTTATCACATAGTGAGTATTTTAAATTGGGCAAGATTTATAAGAAAATTTCGTGTCAAAAGCCTTTTACTCAGTTTCTTGTCCACTATTATTATAATTGATTGGAATTCTTAATTTGGAACTAATCAATAAAAACATATGTATGAATTTCTAACAGTCAATTATGTATGGAATATATTAAGTAAAATCATTGTTTATGTGTGGCGGAATGTGATGTGAATTTAATTATATATATTTTTCACATTATTTTAATTGATGTTTACTAATTTAATTGTTTAATCTTTCACTTATCCTTATGTATTAAACTTTTTAATTTTATATTTAAATTCATTAAACAATTTTTATTTATAACTAATTTATTATTTATGTCAAATTTATTTATTAAGTTTTTCAAAATTAGTTTTTAGGTTCTTTAATTCTTCTTTTTAATTCTTATAATTAATGTTTTTTAATAACTCCTAGAGAACTTTTTATTATTAGTTAATTAATCTACTTCATTTAATTAATATAATATTTATTTTTTAGTTAATCTATTAATGATGAATAATTTTTATAAATATTTATTTAATTAAATTCATATTAACAATTAATTTAATTATTTTAAATTTAATTTTTTAATTGAATTTATTAATTTAAAATCAACTTATAATTTTTCCCTATTTTTTAATTTAACTATATTATATTAATTTCTTAATTAAATCAATTTTTTAACATTATGTTTCATTTTTTATTAATTAATATTGTTTTCAAAAGGTAATTTCCTTAAATTTATTTTGTTTAACTTTTTATTTGTTGATTTTTATTTTATGATTAATTTATTAGATTAAAAAATCATGTTTTTGTTCTTAAATTCTTATTTTCATTTTGTTTTTTCAGTCCTCCTGATTGTTCAGCGGTGAATCAATGAGTCACTACCATTGTTCCCCCTTCCATATTTTTGAGTAGGGACTCAATGAGTCACTACCACCATTATATTTTACTCATATAATAGTGACTCAATGAGTCACCTTTCCCCTATATCACATTTTTTTCCTATCTCACCAATAATTCCCTTGATTTTATACCATTACTTCTATGCCTTCCCACCACCAAAATATCCTCAACTAATCATAACTCCAACTCTTCGTCCTACAATTGAGTTACCGACACTCATCCTATCAAACATTGTTCACATGTTACCACTTTTTCTACACCACAGCTTCACCACAACTCATTCACATGAAACTTTTTTAGGAGATTAGATGTGTAGAGTCGTAGAATATTTTGAAGATCATTGCTTCATCACCTCTCAAAAACAGAGTCCTCATGTTCAAGAGCATTGTGGGAGTTCATCCTTCATCTTTTGTTCTAATTTTCTATACTCTATAATTGAATGTTTCTAATTTAGGCATTTAATATGATATAGGCTATTTTTTTCTCAGGGAATCTTTTTCTATTGGTTTAATATTTTACATTTTTCATCTGATTCATTTTTACAAGAATCCAATCTGACCGGTTAGGTTGGTTCTGATTCTTGAATTTTTTTTTGAATGTTCTCCTCTCATTCTATAATTATTATATTTCATGATATATCAGTGAGATTGATCATGAAATTAATTCCTGAAGATTTAAATTTTAAACATTAGAAAATTCTCGTGATGTCCTTTTTGTTGTGTTTTTACAATTTCTCTTATAGTAGTTAGTTATTTGAATGGTCAAACTCAATAAAATAAATAAATTGTGATAAATATATTGGGGAGGATGGTTTAACCTTTCATTTCTTTGAGGAGTGAATTAAATTTACAATTTAAATTAAAAATTCATCATTTAAAACCAGTAGAGTTGTTGTCCTGAGCAGTCTTTTTATTTGATCATCCCTCAGAACTACTGTTCACACTAGTTCTCCATTACTACTCAATCAATTTTTGTTAAGAAAATATGAACGTTTCCATGATCCTTATACAATAACAACACAAAAATATGGGGAAAAATTTAAAAACATTTAATAAATATATATATATATTCACCCACTTCTGACAATATTGGGATTGTTTTAAAAGAATTTTGGTCATAAACCTTCCTTGGGGATTCGAACATATATTCCAAAATACAATGTAGTACGTAACATTTATAAATAATTAATCTTCGACTCTTTTCAAACAATGAGCGTGTAAATTACAGAATTTGGAACACTATGAAAATGAATAATCTCATTCTCATATAGATTTCCAAACTCCTAAACATTAGTTTTATCTCGAAGGGGTATAAAGTTAGGTTATTTAGTCATCCAATCGGTCACACACCATATGACTACTTTATTTATTTGGTATGTGTAAACCCAATAAAAAAACCCATAGAGACACTACAGGGAAAACCATTATTGGCGACGGGAATAAATCCTGTCCCAAATAGTCAATTATTTCGGATGGGAATAAGTTCCCCATTGCAAAACGTTACGCACATTTTGGTTCGTTTTTCATGGCAAACCACATGAAAGAGTATTTGCAACGGGATGGTACCACCCGTCGCAAATGTCAGGAGGCAGTGAGACCTAGTTGTGATAGGGGGATCCCCCATTGCACCTAGTTCGACCCCCGAATGGTATTTGGGACGGGACCTATCACAACTAATTGGAAGCGGTAAATACATATTTGTGATGAGATGTTGTCCCATCAAAAAAAGTGAGTTGGAAGGTCACTCTTTTGTGACAGGACACGTCAGAAATAACCTTTTAACCACCAACATTAATTAATACAGCTGAAAGTATTTGTGACGGGCCCCATTGTAAAAAGTACATTTTGAGATGGTATTCCTGTTGCAAAAAAGTGCTTTCACAACTACTCTAACCTATATACACCCCCATTGTTTCTTCTCTCTACCCAAATTTTATGTTCCTCTGTTTCTGTAAACTCTAATCTTAGTGGGAAATTTTTTGAGAGTTTGTTTTTTTATGAAGAAGTTGTTAATCTGGCTACAATTATATATGATCAAATTTAATGAGATTTAGGTTTTATTTAATTTACTATTTATTTTCTTTCTTTATAATAATTTTAATTTTTTTTATTTGTTGTAATTAAGTTAGATTTAAATTGTTTGGTTATCAGTATTTATTTGTAATAATAAAATTAAATTATTAGTATTAATTCTTAGTAATTAGAAATAATTAATCATTATTAACAATAATTAGTAATGTTTATAAATAATTAGTGGTAATTAAAAATTAGTAGCTATATTTTCCAGTAATTAATAATAGTTAACAATAATTATTAATAATTAGGAAAAAGTAATAAATATTACCGATTAGGAATAAATAGTACTAATTAGTAATAATTTGAAAGAAATAGTAATAAAAAGTAACAAATAGTAATAAAAGTAATAAATAGTAAAAAATAGTATTAAATAGTAATAAATACTAAATATTAGTAATCAAAATTCTAATTAATAGTTACAAATTTTAATAAATAGTAATAAATACTAATAAATAGTAATAATTAGTAATAAATAGTAATTATTTGTAAAAATTACTAATAAATATTAATAAATACCAATAAATAGTAATAAAAACTAATAAACACAAATAATTACTAATAAATTGCATTAAATAGTAATAAATATGAATAAATAAAAATAAACAATAATAAATTGTAATAAATAGAAATAAATTGTAATAAATAGAAATAAATACTAATAAATAGAATAAAAACCAATAAATACTAATAAATAGTAATAATTAGAAATAAATAGTTATAAATACAAATAAATACTAATATATACTGATAAATAGTTGTAGGGTCTTGAAAAATCCGCAATGGGGAATGTGAATCCCCCCTTAATTTGAGAAAGGATTCTACCCAATTTCCCATAGAAGATTGGGAAAAACATGAAGAATAATCAAAATTGAAAAAGGACTGAGCAGTCCACATACCAGATCAACATCAGTGGCACATGACCGGTTCAGCGAGCCCCCCGTGGACCATAGTCATCCGTGAAATGGAGGCGGGATCCCTTACGCGGTTGTGGACCATGACGAATGTCAGGCTGGTCCACCGCCGTGAACCGACCCAGCTGCGAACCACCCCAGCCATGAACCACGCCAAACCGGACCATGCTGAGCATGCTGTCATTCACGGAACAGAGGTAGAGCCCTTCCCAAACATGATGCACCCCTAAACAAAACTTGGTCCACGGGTGAGGTGCATTCAATGAACTCCTACGAACCTCGCATTGACCAAGTCATCCATAGGCTGGGTTTTCGGTCATGGGCCTCTGAAAAAGGTGTCACATGACCACAATACAACCCCTTCCTCCCATCTATTAATGGATGTCGAGGGGGAGGAGAAAGAAGATTTGGATTCAGATGCTTGGATATTCGTAGGCTAGAGGAGATTGAAGACGTGGCTTTTGAAAGAAAGGAGATTAGGATTTCGCGAACCACAGAGATCCAATTCGCGAACTAGTATAGGTATATAATTGGAAACAAATTGATAAAGAACTGATAAACGCATAAAAAATTGTTGATCAATGAACTAAGATTAAAAACATGAGCCATGGACCCTCCGTAGATGTACTCCCCATAGACCTGGGTGTTTATGCCCCTTTTTCGATCCAACACGGCTGGTAGAACCCTCCTACATGGATGCAGCCCTGATCGGTGATGCCCCTAGCTGCTGCTGCTCGTGTGGACTCCAGAACCGCGTACCAACTTGGTTCATGTGCTAATCCCGAAGCCGCATACCGCCCTGGTACGTTGAAGGCCCATCAGTCTGTGTACCTCCCTGGTACATGGACGACCTCTCCAACCGCGTAGCACTCCCCAACGTGAAGGGTGCCACTCCTCATGCACCCATGTGGCCCACCAACTCCTTCAGTGCTTCCATTACCAGAGCCAGATAAAACCCTTCCGATCCATCCTGATCCTCCACAATCCCTTCATTGTCCTATTCACCGGCCCCGAGCGAAGGCCTCTATCGAAGCCACCAGACCCATATGATGAAACCTTCAGGCGCGTCAGTACACCACTGTGAGTTCACATGCCCATGAAAGGCAAGGAAAAAGGGCTTTCCCCGACCCTTGAGCAGATCCCCAAAGCATTCATGGGTTCACATTCATATGGTAGTGCAGGGTCCGAGCCCGGTAGTCCCCATTTTTCCTCTCCATATTCCAGGATTGAGTGATCCCACTAGCCTTTCCATTTGTAGAGGACCAGCAGAGAGAACTTCTCCCCTCTCCTGGGATTGTTTGGGAATCTCTTCTAAATTAATCCCCACTCTATCCTCACTGGAAGTCAATTGCCTTCTCCTCCCTTCCAGCAAGGTTCATTGATATGCCACTGTATCCCCAGCCCCAGCCGGTGCAACTTCTACCTCCCTACAACACCAGGAAGAGAGAGAATCCAGTGGCACAAGCCCTTTCTCTCCTCCACCATATCCATTGTATCTACCACGTGACTACCACCTTCACCCCACTCTTATATAATGGAGAAGGAGAGTCTTGTGGTTCTGGCCACCTTCCCTTGAGGAAGAAAATGTGCGAGTCTTTCCAAGTTTGTTGCATTATCTTGTTTCTCAAACCGAGCATGACTCACGTGGGCGTAGAGATTTGAGGTGGCCGCAACGTCTGCACAACGGCGGTAGTTAAACGAACTACATGGGTTTTGATCCTTGTCTCCCAAACAGGGTACGTAGGACCCCTCCTCAAGGTTCAGTCTCAATAACAGGCGACTCTCACCTGTAAGCCCTAATCTTCCAGAACTACGTGGACATTGATTCCCGGACAACCGAGATACATTGGAAACTTCCCCGAGGTGCAAGACTGATCCCTAAGTCTGATGTACACCTTTTTCCCTATCATACCATGTCCTTATACCCCAGCAGGACCATCTCTGGGCCCAGTAAATCACTTCCCTTGGGTCTTTCAAGCTTCATTGGCATAATTCCCACACCATCATTGACCAGCCATCTCTCGCCCGGGTGTCCTTGCCACATGAAATTAAGATGTACAGTTGGGTCCTTGTCACATTACCTTAAAAGGTGATGTGTCCCGTTGAGTGGCATCGAGCTATATGGATTATGATCCCTCTCACGAGGATATGTAAGAAGATCGTATCAGGGGTTCGATCCAAATGCTTAAGTCATTATATGTCCCCCTAGATGAAAATAAACTCCAGAGTGCCCAGTTATGAGGCTTTAAACCCGTACTATCTCAACGAGTCCAAATTCCTTGGTGACATTAATCCAATGAGGGATGGTAAACGTCAGGCCTAAATGATTCTGAATCCCTACATTCAGTTGATCATTGCCAACCAGGGATAATCCATGGATACTATGCTTGGGGATAAAGAAAAGACTCGCGAACATATGAATACATCTTAAATCTATAAGAGAGTCCTGGAACTGGCAATAATTCCCCCCAAAGAGGGTGTGATGAGCCCGACATCCCATCCACTCGACCAATGTGAGTTATTAAGTGTCGCTGGCCAAATCGTCTAGCGAACGCCTGCCTTTGGAAAACAGGTCCACATATAATTTGATACATAACCATTGGGATTTTTGAAGAAAAAATGATTCACCCAACAAGGGTGATTAAACAGAACTCATCCTTTTTAAAATCAACTGTCAGTAGCAGATTTTTCTCCCCCCGTGTTGAAACAAAAATAGTGAACCCGACATGAATCTTTAATAAGCATGATAAATTTTCCCTAATCCCACATGTTCCCCCCTCATACTCACAAGGAGGGCCAAGAACGGTCATTAATTATGCATGGGATTATGAGATTCCGATTTGATGAGTTTTCTGTTTGTATTTGTTAAAATATTTTTTAGGTACCAGTTATAACTCCCTTCAATCCAATGGCGTCATGAAGGAACACGTAGATTCCTTATTTAAGAAACATAATGAACGGGTATTCCCACTAACGAAGGACCCCGTCACCTACTCAGTATCTTCAACGTTGGGTCTCAGATGTGTTGATCCGAGAGTACAACTTGAATTTTACTCTCCCGACGGTGGAGGCAGCCATTGAGATCCTCCAATCGGCCAAGACCCGCCGGCCGCCTACCCAGCAGTGTCCGCGAAAGTAGATCCAGATGGCTCATGTTGCCGTCTCAGACCATTCTTGGAGTCTATCTTCAGAATAGGACAACGCATACGTCCCTTATCTTAGGGAGGCAGATGAGGCTGACACTGATGAATTCATCCCCGCTGAACGAGGTTTCTGCTCTAAGGCCCCCGCCGGAAGACGTCGTTGGGATTATGCTGCGACTCAATATCCTCACACTAGGGAGGGTATCACCTCGAGGATCCAGGCCCATGCTCCCCGAGATCTAGCCCCTCAGACTACCTGAAGAGGGAGGCAAACATGCAATCAATGACCAGTCATCACCCTTGTCCCTAAGGAAGAGCTCTGCTACCCAGTCATGGAGACATATCACGAGCAGACACATACACTGGACCACTCCTCCAGAGCCCACCATCCCAAAATGGTGGCATCATACGAGAAGGTGATAATTTTCGCTAATCTTCGTCAAGCCCGTAACCCACACAAGACGTCACCTACTCGGCATGAACTTCTCCCTACCCAGGGTCATGAAGCCCACCAACCAGACATCGTGGCAACCCAACGCCTGCAGGAACAGCTCCTAGAAGATGATTCTGATGCCTGACATCCTGATATAGTGACAATTAACAAATCCCACCATCCAGATGTGGTGGCAATTATTAGGTGGGCACGTCTCCCTGCCAAAAAAGGCCACCGACTCGATACGGTGGGGAAGCAACATATGCAGGGCCATCTCCCTGTGGATGCAAGTAAAGTCTGCCACCCCGATGTGGCAGCAAACAGAGAAGTAAACAAGAATATCCCGGCATAGGGGCAGACTCATTCACCTACCCCGATAGAGGATGTAACACCCCAAGCTTCCATGGTACGCTCCTCTTTGAATAATAGAGCAACGTGTGTTGTACGCAACCTCGAGTTCTAACACACCGAGACCAATAAAAGTAGCCGTTATGAATAGTAATAAACACCATTTGAAATTATATATATTTTATATTTCCAAATGTATTTCATTTTTGGATTCATAATATCGAAATTATCCTATGCTGAATTTTTGGTATTTTTCTGAGAACTTCCAATCTTTATGAATAATGAAAAATACTTAAAAACAACTTTTTTAATAAAAATAATTTATAGTGATAACTTATACTATTGAGTGGTTTTAAATTATAATTATAATATATTTTTAATATTTTATCCAATGGTGGTCATTAGAATTAATTTAACATTGAAATTGGACATAAACAATTGTCAATCTTTTGATATATATTGTTTCTTAAAAACACTCTATTTGTTGTGACAGCGGGAATTAATTATAAAATTAATTAATGCAACTTATATGTTTGGAATTTTGTAAAATAGAAATCATTTTTGAATTTGGAATATCAATTATAGCTTAGGGTGAAATTTTGTCATTGTTCTGAAAAACTTCAATTTTTGATGAATAGTGAAACCACTAAGTGGTAGTTAAATAACTGATTTTTTTTCATTTAAATGAAATATTACCACTTCTGTGATTTGATTTTCAAAAATCCGACATACATGGTTCTCATTATGAAGTAAAATGTGGTTCAATGGGATTAAAATAAATTTTGGTGAATAGTAACTTTTAAGTTTAATTAATCGCGATTAAAGGTAATTAGTGAAAATTAAGGTAAAAATAGTGTTATAAATATATGAAATGACCATTAAACTGGTCCTACATCTATTGGATGAGTCATGTCCGACCAAGACAACCCATGGGTCAGCTTGGGGACCCCATGGAGCCACATAGGAAGGAAAATGATATAAATAACTTTTATTTAAAGTTAATATAAAAATGTCACAAACATAAGTTGTTTTACTAAAAAAAATTAAATGGGTTTATACAAGTCATATTTTTGACTATATATATTCATTAGAAAGATAAAACGATTTCCTACATCATGATATTTTTTTATAATTTTTAGACATTAAATAAATTAAATTATTTATGACACCATGATGATGCAGTGATTACCTCATTAATTAACGATTTAAATAAAATGAAAAAATAATGTAAAATCCAAGGCTTACACTTGTAAAAAACCTATTGTATGAGTATAATTAGAACCCTTATCACCTTATCCTCGAATTATATAAGTGTGGGAACTTTAAAATCCGAAACTCATTATATAATAAAGTAACATTTCATTACTTTCCAAAAGTGTCCCTCCTCTCCACTTATAAAAGGCCCCCACCACTACCACCTTACTCACACTTTAAAAGCCTTTTGGCTCGGCCAGACTCTGACCAAATACTCTCCCAACTTTCCTCTCTAACTCCTAGAAGCCTCACTTTGGGTAGAATTCTTCCCAAGGAAGCCTTTGGCTCAAATCAAAAGAGTTACCCGATTTTAAGGTAATATCTTCTCTTATGTTATTTTGTTTTATTTTACTTCTCCAACCCCTTAAACTCTTTTTATTCTTTTATTTTGTAACAACACGAGTATATTAAATATAATAGGATGTTGTTATAAGAATTATTTCATTTACACTTACACACACCTTCGTCAAATGGTTAATTAACATACGGTTTCTGTGGGTGGCGAATTACTGCCTCACGAAACGATGATTGTTCAATCTTCTTTTAACACCTCTAATGGTGGCCATTATGATGACACTATTTTCATAAATGATATATATTATTTTTATGTTTTCCTTATGCTTCTGTATTTTTCATTTATGGCATACCTTTACGATTTCTGTTATGGGTAAACGCGATAATTTCATTTTAGGAAGTGCGGACTACCGCCCCCTCAAAGTGATTTGAATTGTTAATTCCATATGTGGGATGTATAAAGGATGGAGTAAATGGTATTATAAATTATATTATACTGTAATTATAGTATACCTTTATATAATTATAATTTCATTCCATTAAATATGAAATCGAAATGAAAGTAGTGTTCATGCGTACGTACGGCTTACCGTCTCCATGAACGGTGCATTTCATTTATTACCTCTAAATGTTATGTAATATTATAAATTCATGTATATACTGGATATATTTGATATATATGATATCTACAACATGAATATAATTCTGGATATAAAGGATATTTTACCACATGAACAACTTGTAATTATAAGAAGTTTATTTTTGACTCAAGAACAAAAGATCGAAAAAATGACCGTTATTAACTTAAATAATTACATAATGTTCATAAAATGGTAATAAGTGATATAAAATGAATAATTAACATGAAAAGGGTTCTTAAGAAAATATAAATTAACTCTAGTTTATTATTCAGGAGGTTAAAGAACGGTCGAGTCAAGACAGGACGCAAGGTAAGGGGACTTCTTAACCCAATTTTCATTCTTTGGGTTAATCTCCTACTTTCAAATTATTTCATTATATTATTATGTCCTATCTTGTATTTGTAATTTCATTAGGTGTACCTATAGTGAATACACATAATAGATCTATTTTATTTAAAAAATCATCTTTGTAAAGGACTTCGTCTCAATATCCTTTCATTGAGGCATATTTGGTTTTATACACATCTTTCTTTTATACGGTGTATAAACACCTTTGACTTTTAATTTTATTCAAAAATAATATTTTTATACAAAGCATTTTTACTAAACGACAAAAGGAATGTTTTTGTACGTATGTGGCGACAACGACTTCTCCACCACCGTGACCATTATTTGAGTTTCGGCTTCCTCTACAAGCCATAACTTTTTTTAAATGAAAAATAAATACAAAGTTTTAATTTTTTTTATTTTGGTATTGAAAATGGTTTTGAAAGTGTTTTTTTAATTATATCAATGTGTTGTATTGATATCTTGTGATTGAAATGTGGAAAAGTTATGTTTTCTTTATGCATGTCTTTTGTGATACGATTATGTTATGGTTTATGATATGTTTAAACCTGTTCATATGAGAAATGCATTGGACTTAATAAATGACGGGTGGAGCCCGCTATAAATCCTCGATGCATCGGTAGGTCTCATGAGAAAAACTAGTGTCTTGGCACGAGGCCTTGACAAAATATTATTTGTGGTCTTGGCACGAGGCCTTGGCTATGTGGTTTTGATAGTATGGAATTATGCATTCCATCATTATGAAAGTGGTTATTGATATTTCATGTGATTATTTGAATAGTAGAATATCCATGTGAGTAAGTAAATGGCATTATTTAATTTTACTTTTTCCATATTATTCTAAATTTCAAGTTTAAAAGGCTTTTGTTTTACTTATACATTGCCTTAAGTGTTAATGTTTTTTTATGAAAGCTTCTGCTATATTGATATCCTTACTGAGCATCTGAGATCACCCCTTTCAATGTTTTAATTTTTCCAGGATGTGAAAAAGTATATTATGAATGACCTGCAGGGACAATATAAGGGGATATGAAGAGAAGATGTTGTAGTTTTGTTTTACTTTATGATGTTATTTAAGACTTATGAATGTATCTAGTGTTTGCAAGGCTACTAAACTAATCGGCCTTTCGAGACTTGATCTTTTATGATCATGCCAATGCTACGCAATAATGCACCGACTCTGGGTAACGGGGCTCGGGGCGTTATAGTTGGTATCAGAGGCAGTTTAATACTAGCCTTGGAAGATAGATTTAGATAAACTCTGATTAGAGCTCATAGCCCGAAGATATACTTTAAGGATTATTATAGAAGAACATCCTAGAATTTTGGTATTATAGAGATTTTGTGAGTTTTCCGAGCAATACATCCCTGTCTGGATACGAGCAGGTAGAGGCGGCTCTGGCACAGATATATCTAGGGGTAAAACTCAAAAACACCGCTTTGAGCTGGACTCGAACGGGAACTGGTGCACGACAACGGGCCTTGCTGCACTCTTGGTAACGACACTCCCGAGGGATATGCTTAGGATAATTCTCATTTCCTTTACAAACCACTATTAAGGGTTATGAGTATATACTTCCTCAAAGAAAACTTTTTTTATGATTATGGATTACATCCATAAATAGTTCAATTTATGTTAAGTATTTTACATGTATGGATTTATGTATTTTGATTCGTAAACTAATATAGTTTATGCCATTATTTAGAAATGGCGCCTAGTGGAAGGAATGGAAACCGTATCAATGCACACACTCCATGTGGGGATTTCCCTCCTGCTCAAGAAAATTATTGTGGAGCTGGAGATACAACTGGTGCTGATCAACTTATTACCATATTGGGACAACTCACTCAGGTTATGAATAATAACCTTACTCATATGGAGCACCCTGATCCACAACGTGGAGGATCAATGTTAGACCGCTTCATGAGGCAACAACCGCCAACATTTAATGGGGGTACAAATCCATTAGTAGATGAGCAATTAATAAACACCTTAGAGAAAATATTCCACGCCTTGGAGAGTAGGGAAAGGGAGAAGGTTATCATGGCAGTTTACCGCCTCACTGGAGATGCCGATCAATGGTGGCCATTGATTAAAAATACAAAGGAAGATGAACAAGTATCAAGTATGGAATGGAGAGAGTTCGAAGATATTTTCCTAGAAAAATACTTTCCATGTGACCATCGAGCAGATATGGAAAGGCAATTTCTGAGTCTGAGACAAAAGGAGAATGAGAATGTCACAAAGTATGAGGCTAACTTTACAAGGTTAGCGAGGCATGCTGCAGATTATATACATAACCCAAGAATTAATATTGATCGTTTCTTTAATGGTTTAAAACCCTTTTATCATTGAGCATTAGTCTCACAAACCTTCTCGTCATATGAAGACATTGTCTCATGTGCTATCAAGACAGAAAAGAAATTCTCTAAATCTTAGGACAATAAAGTAAAGCAAGATAAGAAGAGAACTATGGAACAATAGACAGATAAAGGGAAAAAGGGAAAGAAGGATTTTCCATTATGTGATAATTGTGGGAAGAATCACCCTGGTACTTGCCTAAAAGGAATGGAAGTTTGTTATAAATGTGGAGAAAAAGGTCATCAGGTGCGTGATTGCAAGGGAATGAAAGAGGCTATCAATGTTGAATGCTACAATTGTAGAGAAATGGGGCATTATGAAAATGAATGTCCTAAGAGTCAGGGAAACTTACCTCAGAAAAGGGAAAGGGATCAAGGCCAATCTTATGCTGTGACTACATTTGAAGCGGAATAATTAATGTATCGGTGATTTTGGACTCATGGATTATATTTTGGTTATTAGAATAATGCGATATATATATAAGGATTGTAATGTAGTACTTGTTGGTTCAGTAAGGTTTTAATATAATGAAGGTAATCATATTTTTAGTATGTGACAATAAGAGAAACTTTACTTTGTTTGGGGAGTCTCATATATTGATTTTGGAATTAAGAGACCTTTTAGAGAATGTTTTGACAGAGGTATTTTGGATAACTATAAAGGTTGGGATGGATTAAGTTGAACTTTGAATAGTATTGTTTAAGATTAAAACATTTATGAAGATTAATTTTGGAATATTATAATACTATATTTTTGGGAAAAGGACAACCTGCAGGGCGGGGCATAACCCGTCGCGTCGGACAAAGATGCAGAAATCGAACCCACAACCATAGTGCGACATGCCTTTATTACCTACCACTAGCCTACAGGAAGTCCCTGGTTATTACAAACAATTTTCCTAATCTAAATGGTATGTGTTAATATTTGGAACCTTATAAAATTATGATAAATAGAATATTTTCGAGTTCTATTACCTTTTATAGTGAAAGATGGGTTTGTTGTAAAAAATTTATTAAAGAATGAATGTCTACATTAGCAGTATGTATATTCCCTTACGTTCTTAGTAAATCTCCTAAATAAATTCATCAACTTTATAAAAGCTAACTTAAAACAAAAACGTTGTCGGTTAACTTTTCCAACTGGGGATTCAATGACCCTTTAACCAATCACAAGTTTGTGATTTTCTTATGGTTAAATTTCTCCTAATCCAGTTTTCTACAACTCTCCATCAGACCTTGATGGTTTTTTTCTTCCATATCCATATTTTCATATAATCCTATTATGGGCTATCTCGGGTGACCTTTGTACTTATCTTTCTTTCTTTTAAAGTTATATTTTTATTAACCTTATTTCCGATGTCGGTTTTCCACAAAGGTATTTTCTATTTTCAACCTTTTATTTGAAAAGAAAAATTTCAAATTGGGAGGACGAAATTTATTGGAGGGGAGAATGTAACACCCCAAGCTTCCATGGTACGCTCCTCTTTGAATAATAGAGCAGCGTGTGTTGTACGCAACCTCGAGTTCTAACACACCGCGACCAATAAATGTAGTATTTATGAATAGTAATAACCACTTTTCGAAATTATATATATTTTACATTTCAAAATGGACTTCATTTTTGGATTCGTAATATCGAAATTAGCCTATGCTGATTTTTTGGTATTTTTCTGAGAACTTCCAACTTTTATGAATAGTGAAAAATACTTAAAAACAACTTTTTTAATCAAAATAATTTATAGTGATAACTTATACTATTGAGTGGTTTTAAATTATAATTAGAATATATTTTTACTATTTTATCCAATGGTGGTCATTAGAATTAATTTAACATTGAAATTCGACATAAACAATTGTCAATCTTTTGATATATATTGTTTCTTAAAAACACGGTATTTGTTGTGACAGCGGGAATTAATTATAAAATTAATTAATGCAACTTATATGTTTGGAATTTTTTAAAATAGAAATAATTTTTGAATTTGGAATATCAGTTATAGCTTAGGGTGAAATTTTGGCATTGTTCTAAAAAACATCAATTTTTGATGAATAGTGAAACTAGTAAGTGGTAGTTAAATAAATGATTTTTTTCATTTAAATGAAATATTACCACTTCTGTGATTTTATTTTCAAAAATACGACATACATGGTTGTCATTAGGAAGTAAAATGTGGTTCAATGTGATTAAAATAATTTTTGGTGAATAGTAACTTTTCAGTTTAATTAATCGCGATTAAAGGTAATTAGTGAAATTTAAGGTAAAAATAGTATTATAAAAATATGAAATGACCTTTACACTTGTCCTACCTCTATTGGATGAGTCATGGCCGACCAAGACAATCCATGGGTCAACATGGGGACCCCATGGAGCCACTTTGGTAGGAAAATGACATAAATAACTTTTATTTAAAGTTAAAATAAAAATGTCACAAATATAAGTTGTTTTACCAAAACAATTTTTAAATGAGGTTATTCAAGTAATATTTTTGACTATAAATATTCATTAGAAAGATAAAAATATTTCCTACATTATGATAGTTTTTTATAATTTTTAGACATTAAATAAATTAAATTATTTATGACACCATGATGATGCAGCGATTACCTCATTAATTAACAATTTAAATAAAATGAAAAGATAATGTAACATCCAAGGATTAAACTTGTCAAAAACCTATTGGATGAGTATATTTAGAACCCTTATCACCTTATCCTCGAATTATATAAGTGTGGGACCTTTAAAATTCGAAACTAATTATATAATAAAGTAACATTTCATTACTTTCCAAAAGTACCCCTCCTCTCTACTTATAAAAGGCCCCCACCACTACCCCTTACTCAAACATTCAAAGCCTTTTGGCTCGGCCAAACTCTGGCCAAATACTCTCCCAAATTCCCTCCCTTACTCCTAAAAGCATCCCTTTTTGCAGAATTCTTCCCAAGGAAGCCTTTGGCTCAAATCAAAAGAGTTACCCCATTTCATGGTAATGTCTTCTCTTATGTTATTTTGTTTATTTTACTTCTCCAACCCCTTAAACTATTTTTATTATTTTATTTTGTAACAAAACCAGTATCTTCAATATAATAGGATGTTTGTATAAGAATTATTTTATTTACACTTACACACACCTTCATCAAATGGTTAAAGAACATACTGTTATTGTGGGTGGCGAATTACTGCCTCACGAAACGATGATTGTTCAATCTTCTTTTAACACCTCTAATGGTGGCCATTATGATGACACTATTTTCATAAATGATATATATTATGTTTATGTTTTCCTTATTCTTCTGTATTTTTCATTTATGGGATACCTTTACGATTTCCATTATTGGTAAACGCGATAATTTCATTTTAGGAAGTGTGGACTACCGCCCCCTCAAAGTGATTTGAATCGTTAATGCCATATGTGGGATATATAAAGGATGGAGTAAATGGTATTATAAATTATATTATAATGGAATTATAGTATAACTTTATATAATTATAATTTCATTCCATTAAATATGAAATAGAAATGAAAGTAGTGTTCATGTGTACGTACGGCTTACCGTCTCCTTGAATGGTGCATTTCATTTCTTACCTCTAAATGTTATGTAATATTTTAAATTGATGTATATACTGGATATATATGATATATATGATATCTACAACATGAATATAATTCTGTATATAATGGATATTTCACCACATGAACAACTTGTAATTATAATAAATTTATTTTTGAATCAAGTACCAAAGATCGACAAAATGACCGTTATTAACTTAATTAATTACATAATGTTCATTACATGTAAATAAGTGATATAAAAGGAATAATGAACATGAAAATGGTTCTTAATCAAATAGAAATTCTCTCTAGTTTCTTATTCAGGAGGTTAAAGAACGGTTGAGTCAAGACAGGACGCAAAGTAAGGGAACTTCTTAACCCAATTTCCATTCTTTGGGTTAATCTCCTAATTTCAAATTATGTCATTATATTATTATGTCCTATCTTGTATTTGTACTTTATTTAGGTGTAACAATAGTGAATACACATAATAGTCATATTTTATCTAAAAAATCATCTTTGTAAGGGACTTCGTCTCAATATCCTTTCATTGAGGCATATTTGGTTTTATACACAACTTTCCTTTATACGGTGTATAAACCCCATTGAATTTTAATTTTATTCAAAAGGAATCTTTTTATACGAAGTGTTTTTACTAAACTATAAAAGGAATTTTTTTTGTACATATGCGGCGACAACGACTTCTCCACCACCGTGACCATTATTTGAGTTTCGGCTTCCTCTACAAGCCAAAACTTTTTTAAAATGAAAAATAAATACAAAGTTTTAATTTTAATTTATTTTGGTATTGAAAATGGTTTTGAAAGTGTTTTTTTAATTATATCAATGTGTTGTATTGATATCTTGTGATTGAAATTTGGAAATGTTATGTTTCCTTTATGCATGTCTTATGTGATACGATTATGTTATGGTTTATGATATGTTTAAACCTGTTCATATGAGGAATGCATTGGACTTAATAAGTGATGGGTGGAGCCCGCTATAGATCCTCGATGCATCGGTAGGTCTCATGAGACAAACTAGTGTCTTGGAACAAGGCCTTGACAAAATCTTATTTGTGGTCTTGGAACGAGGCCTTGGCTACGTGGTTATGATAGTCTGGCATTATGAATTCCATCATTACGAAAGTGGTTATTGATATTTCATGTGATTATTCTACTAGTAGAATATCCATGTGAGTAAGTAAATGGAATTATTTCATTTTACTGTTGCCATATTATGCTAAAGTTCAGGTTTAAAAGGATTTTGTTTTAGTTATACATCTCATTAAGTGTTAATGTTTTTTTATGAAAGCTTCTGCTATATTGTTATCCTTACTGAGCATCTGAGATCACCCCTTTCAATGTTTTAATTATTCCAGGATGTGAATAAGTATATTATGAATGACCTGCCGGGATAATATAAGGGTATATGAAGTGAATATGTTGTAGTTTTGTTTTACATTATGATGTAATGTAAGACTTATGAATGTATCTAGTGTTTCCAAGGCTACTAAACTAATCGGTCTTTCAAGACTTGATCTTTTGTGATCATGCCAATGCTATGCAATAATGCACCGACTCTGGGTAACGGGGGTCAGGGCGTTATAGAGGAGAATTTTCAGCACCCACTAACCAATGGAGGACTGGAGTAGGATATTCCTACTCCGATACTAGAATGGGACTTCATACCCGTTCTAGCCAAAGATTTCCCTCTACATATCCTAGAAATGATGGAGGAGAAGGTATCAATCCCACATCATATCTTGAAGAATTTTCAGCATGTAATTGCATCGGCTGCAATAGTAAGGACTCGGGCCCGTGCGACCATCTCTCCAATTGAGGTGACTCATCTAAGACACGAGATAGCCACCTCATAGCAGATCTTCATCCCTGATTCCACCCAGGAGGTTCATCAGCCATAACTCGCGATACAAGGGCAACCAGATCGAGCTCTTCACTCATTCCAACTGGGGGACACATGTCCATCACAGTGGATGCTGTAGAGAAGACATATATCCGTGCTAAAACTAAGAATGTTTTTCGGAATGTCCTGACAGCATCATGGGACCCAGTTAGAGAGGTACCCAATGGTGAAAGTCGTTATCAATAGAAGACGGTCCCCTCTGCCCACAAGAGAGCGCCCTGAACACACCAAAGCCAGCCGGAAAATAATGAGCGGGTTCATGACTATGCTCTACTAGAAGCTGGGGTTCCCGAAGACGCTAAGCACATGTCGATGGATGAGAACCATACCCACCCATTACAATATTATGGGAGTGGCGGTAGTTGTTGTGGAGGTCCTCCCTACAATGTCCCTACCAGTAGATCTGATGGTCCTCCCCAGAGCACCCACGACAGCCTCCCCCACAGGCATATAATGATAAATCATGAGAGCTTCTCTTTTAATGCGTGCTATGGATTCCTTCCGCGTGACACGAAGATCGAGAAGTAAGAACGCCCCCCACTTGCTGTGGTCCACCCTGTAGGTCCTCCCCAGGGTATACACTGCAAGCACTCTCCATGCAGTTGGACCACAGATTATGGTAGTATCCCTCACTACCATAGTCAAAACTATAGAGGCCCTCCCCACAGTGATGTCTCATCACGACAAGAAGGCCATCCCCTTTTCATGGCCAGTCCTGAAGGTCCTACCCAGGGGTTACATTGCAACGACACTCCCCGTAGCCAGCCATCAGATCACAGTGGTAGTCCTCACCACTCTGATAATTGAGGTCCTCCCCACAGAGACGTCAGGAAACGAGAAGGCCATCCCCTCATTTCGGTACATTCTGAAGGCCCTCCACAGGGTGTACCCCACATATATTCTCCCTGAAGCAGCTATAATTGTAGTCCTCACAATTACGGCATCTGTGATGGTATTCCTCACCACCACGGCTGCCATTGCGAAGGTCCTCCGCGAATGGCCCCCAGCAACAAGAAGTTTCTCCCCTTGTCACAGTGTGTCATGAAGGTCGACCCCATGATACACATCGAACATCAAACCATGATGTTCATCCTCACCATGATGGAAGTTGTGGTGAAGGTCCTCTCCATGACATTGTGGCGCAGCCAGACAGTCCTACCCTTACTACAATACGTCTTGGAGGTCCTCCCCAGGGTATGAACTTCAAAAGTCCTCTATACAGTGGGGCGTCAAGCTGTAATGGTATCCCTCACCATTACGGCATGGATAACAGAGGTCCACCCCACATTGACATATCATATCGATAGTAAGGTCCTCCCCCTGCCGAATCAAGATGAGAAAATCCCTCTTATGTCGAGGCACTCAGAAGGATGGAATCCAGCATGTAATATTCCAATCCAGTCACCAACGACATCCTTTTTCAATCAGGGGGCGATCCGGGACCACAATCATCTTCTGAGCCACCCCGGAACCACCCACATGAAATTTCGATACCTACTAGCCCCACTACCTCCGACTACACTATCGGTAAGCTTCTCATTTGGGCTATCCAGGTAAGGGAATCACTGGCGGAAGAGCATGCATACATATTGCACTTGAAGAAACGAATGGCCAGGGATGATGTACTGGTTATGTTTTATCCCAAAACCACCTATCAATTTGACAAACTTAGAAAGTTTTCAAAATAATGTGTGCACGACATCTGCTCTAATATATGTACAACCCTCCACTGGTAGAAATCATGTTTCCTACCCTATGATGGGTTTTTAGACCATGTCAAGCCGATAGGAGACCTCATACGTCACATCGACCAGGAAGTTCTTCCTTCAGCGTGGAAACTGCAATCTGAGAGGCGTAATGGAAACCTTGAGTTAGCCTTCTTCCGTACATGGCACTAGTTGCACCGCCTCATTTGTGACGCCCCAATGGGAGTCCATATCAGAGGATGGGGTGAACATAGAGCTCTAAATTTCACTCCGCTCCCCACCTAGCAGAACCCGTTGGGCATAATTACTTTCAACGTCATCGCTTCAAGACAACAATCGAGTGGGGTACCTATTTTGGAAAGGCGACCCGCCCAACAGAGATAGGACTTGAGTACGTCTCAGAATCGTGAGGCCCGACTGGAACAACCTATTCATGAACTCCTAAATCAGGCCACCAAATGCATATAGAAGGCCTCTCGCCTAAGAGAGGCCAATCAGCAATCATTTCTTGCCTCCCCCGAGGGAATCGATTTACAGGTGAACTCGGAACCAGATCTTGTTCATCCTCGAATGGGGGCACACAAGATTAGGTAGGTAGCGATAGCAGTAGCCACTGCCACAATCCGGGGCCAACCCCAGCCTGTAGGTCTGGGGACATTTTTAACAAAAGATGCCCTCGTAAGACCAATAAAAGCGGGAAGAGATGAAACGTACAAGGAATGGACCGACCCCATACCCCAAGGCTGGGGGAATTTTTATTACCTCAACAACAACCTACCCCACGAGAATCAGTATTCTCTCGTCTGGGGAGGACAGTCAGAAGAGGGGGTTACCGCCCTATCCCCCCCTTTGAATCACCATCTCCTCCGAGAGGGAGGCGTACCGTATGGTCGCATCAAAGAACTATCTGTGTCAACCTTCATCAAGGATCCCGAAATCAATCCTAGGATAGGAAGGGGAAGATCAGTAAAAGGCACGGAAGATCCTCTTCCTATTTGGAATATTATGTCTCCTTCACCCCACGGTATACTTCTATCAACACCATAGAGGTTAACCACATGGGTGACACCGAAGACGATTAAAATCCAAATGGATCATAAAAAGATGGTTCCATTCAGGTTGCGACCCACAATGAACCATCAGGCATGCACACCCGGAACCAGAGGGTTGCCCTAAATATGGAAGCCCCACTAGCTAACCCTCCTCCACTTACCCTGCGAGTCCCCAAAAAGGATAAGAACAAAGGCCCGGTTACACATAACCAACCTCATCTCAGTAAAAATGAGCCACTTACGCTTGAGGATACATTCACTCGACAGAAAGAGGGGATGAAAGATTTGAGACGACACAACGTTGAGCAGCTCTAGTGGAACCATCTTATAGAAAGTGTTTCCCAAGAAGTGTCTCACCTTTCACTCCCAGCAAGTGCACCTCAAAGACCATTATTTTCCCCAGGAAAAAAAGCATGGTCAGGGACCCCACCCAATACGGTGCCTAGCCCGTCCAACAATCTGATCCATGATTCAGATGAATACCAACACTTCCCTCCACTCAGGAAGAAACCAGAGCGAGAACGTTTAAACCCTATGAAGGTTCCACAAACGGCATATGCACCCTTGTTACTGGATGATCCAGATACATAAGCAACTCCTCGAGCTATACCCGCCCATGACCGAGATCAAAAAGATGTAAATCCGGGTCTCACCAACACAATCGAGGCACTGAAACCTTGACTAGAAGCGATGGAAAGTCAGTGCGCTCCGACACAGCCAGAGCGAAATCCCTATCCATATTGGGTGAGAAACATGCCTCCTCCACCCAAATTTGGGAGCCATGTATTCCATATATTAAATGGATCATGTGATCCGGAACAACACTTGATGTTGTACGCATCTTATTGCGACCCCATGATGGGAACTCCTGAATAAAAAGAAGCAGTGAAACTCAGATGCTTCATGCGAACATTGCAAGGATCTTCCTTTGTCTTGTATAAGATAATTTCAGCTCAGTCAATAAGGAGTTCGGAAGACCTTCGACAACAGTTCCTATTCCACTTGAGCTCAACATTTCCTAAAACAACAGTCAGTGTCCTCATGAATAGAAAACAGAGGGAGAACGAGAGGGTCTTAGAATTCATCGCTAGATGGAAGGGTCTGACCTACACTCTAAACAAGACACTAACCCAGGATGATATGCTCACTATCTGCATCAATAACCTCCGAGATGAGCTGAGAACACCGCTCATACCAGTGGAGTGCACCACTGTCCTCCATAATATCTCTCCCATCACCTTGAGAATTTATAACTCCCAACAACGAACTAATCTAAAGTCTCGAATAGCCTCACATGCTCTTGAAAAAACTGAAGTTAGGGCTAATTTTTCCTCTGTCACGCTCAAGACAGCCACTGTGCTAACTCCACTTCCTAGGCCTCTACGGATTCATCAAGGGCCCCATGCATATTAGCGGCCGCCTCTGCCCCAGTAGGACGATCAGAGAGGACATAAGTGGAACCAGTTTTAGGAATGAAGGCATATAGTATATTCTTTTAGAGTAGACCAAGTCTGTGGCTACTTTATCCCTGCCATGAATTAAATTTTTTTCCACCTCCTAGAGCCATAGAATCCCGAAGAAGTCGGCCATGATGATATTCCAGATTACAGACCCTGCCATCGAATGTTGGGACATAATATCCTGGAATGCTTCATCTTCAAAGTCCTCCTGAAAAGGATGGTAGACCCCGGACATGTCGAGCTGGGAATACCCCAGGCTCACATAGCATAAGTTTCTACCACCAACCCCATCGAAGGGGATGGTGGAAGGAAGTCACTAGAAAAATGGGAAGAAATTTGCTGATTGGATGACTCGAAAGACTGTCAACAGAGCCCACGACATACTCTGAGCTCAGCTATAGCAGCCGATGGTGCCGCCAACAACCCCTAATACTGAACATCCAACAATATCAGCTTTAAAATACCTTAAAATCTTGTCATAGAGGAGTAATAATGAAGGGGAGAAGCAATAGAAAGAAGAGAAGTCCGCAATAAAGCCAAAGTTAGCCCTAATGTAGTCGGATTTTATACCCCCAAACCTGGTGCCATGGGAACCGACCCACCAAACGACACCATCTAGGACAACCAACCAGTATGTCCCATCATATGATGAGGAGTTAATCTTTGGTTTCATCAATGTCGTCCATCTAATGGAACCGTTCCTTGACGAAGGGTATGTTTTCGAACCCGAATTCCCAACAAAAGGGACTGGGAGGAGGAATCAATGAAGTAGGGGATACTAGGGGAGGTAAAGTCACGGTCGAAACCAACCCTATGGTTTTTCCCCACCCCAAACCATTAATATCACAGAAACCCATGTAAGATCCCTTCAATGGACTCAGCAGGAGAAAGAATATCCCTCCACCTCCACAAGTAGCCATTATGGCCCCGTCATTCTGCGGTACCCATCAGAGGAGGAACATGTTTCTAGCTGGCTAGTGCGCACAAATAGACCGGCTATGTGGAGTCCCCAAAACGCAGGAACACTCTTGATATCCGACTCCGAGGCCGGTCCCTCCTCATCACATACTAAAGTTCCCAAAGTGCATGTTAAAACACTCCCGCCAACAGAGAAGCGTCAGTCACTGGAGCAGAAATAAGACATCCTTAAGAATCCGGCATTAGTTCCAGCCATGCTTTCAATCCTGGATGTGCTGAGTTTGCCAGCAGACCTCAAGGATGCTCTTATAGAAGCCTTTCTTAGACCTTAGGAGTTTCAAGCCGAAGTAGCTGCCATAGAGATTTATCAGACGAAGACTAGACGGGCTGAATGCATTCAATGATTTTATTCACCGATCAGGATGAAGATGCCATCAGGAAAGAACACAAAAATCCACAAAATATGTCTGACAAAATAAATGATGTTGAGATCCGAAAATTCATTATTGAAAACGACTCTAGAGTTAACCTTCTTCCCCTACGGATGCTCCGCAAGTGGGGCTACAGTGAGGATGATTTAGTACCCTCAGCTACAAGTCTGTTGGGTTACGATAAGAGTGAATAGAAGTCGATGTGACAAATTAAGATCAAAACCCATTTTGGAGACCTTGTGGCCTACTCAGAATTCCTGGTGGTTCGACAGAACATAGCATTCAATGCCCTATTGGGAAGGTCATGGCTCCATAAGAACATGAACATTCTTTCATCCAAACACCAGTGTATCATGTATTGCGTCAATGCACAAGGTGGGACATTGCACACTGACAAGCCCCCTTTCGATCTCTCCGAGTCACACTACATAGACTCTAGGTTTTCTAAGTAAAAGGAAAAAAAACTTCGATCGATGGTATCAACTGGGTCCCCACTCCAAACAGTCTGGAAATGGTTCCTGATGACCCCCTCAAGCAGCTCAGTGAGGACTACGTACTACCCATCAACCATGTTGAGATTAGGGGTCCATGTTCAAACATGTACTCAGCTGTCCTCATGACTTCGGCCATGACGTCTGAGCATAGTAGTGCAGAAACAACTGCTAAACCTCAATTTGAGGGAGAACACTTGAGCAAGGATGCCCATAATGCCTCACCTCTAGACTTTCGACATGTCAATAGATCTCCCCCCATCTGATAAAAATGATAAGGATTTGGCAGAAGAAGAGGAGGAAGATCTTAGGGATGCACCTCCCACGTTTTAGGAAGGCATCTCCACCACTGTGGATGAGCTCATGGTAATAAACCTGGGTACCGAGGAAGACCAAAGGCCCACTATCATTAGTGCATCCATGTCTTCCAAGGAGCATGAGGTATACACCTCCTTCTTGAGGAAACAATGAGAATGTTTTTTCTGGAATTACACAGAAATGCTAGGACTCGACCCCGAATTGGCGATGCACCACTTACGTATGCTAGAAGACCACCAAGGCTATAAACAAGCCTCCAGAAGGATGCACACCACGCATGTTTCCAGAATAGAGGCTGAAGTCGATAATCTTATCAAAGAAGGCTTCATTGGGGAGGTCCAATACCCAATATGGCAATCCAACATTGTCCCTGTCATGAAAAAGAATGGACAAATCTATGATTTCATCGATTTTAGGGATCTCAATCGGCATTTCCCAAAAGATGATTTCCCGGTCCCGATCACAAAGTTATTAATCGACACAATGGATGGATATGAGGCACTATCCTTCATGGATGGTTATTCTGGGTTTAATCAAATTAGGATGGCTCGAGAAGACGAAGAAGCCACTACCTTCAGGCCCCCCAAGGAATATTCTGCTACAGGGTCATGCCCTTTGGTCTAAAGAAAGGTGGCACCACATATCAACACGCCATGCATCGTATCTTTAAACCATTTCTGGTGATATTCATCGAATTTTATGTAGATGACTTGTTGGTCAAGTCAAGACAACATTAAAAAAACTTGTCAGACCTTGAAACTGTATTCCGCAAACTTTGACAACATAGCCTGAAGATGAACCCCTTGAAGTGAGCCATTGGGGTTACCCTAGGGAAATTCCTTGGCTTTTTTGTACGTCATCGTGGCATCGAAGTTGAAGCTTAATGAAGAAAGGATATCCTTGGTTTACCACCTCCCCATAATCTCAATTAGCTGAGAGGACTTGAAGGACACCTGACCTACATTAGACGTTTCATATCAACCTAGAAGGTAAATGGTTTCCTTTCACCAGGTTAATGAAAAAGGGGGTTACGTACCAATGGACAGATGATTTCCAAGAGACATTTGACAGACTTAAGAAGTACCCCTTAAGCCCACCAGTATTCATGCCACCGGTTGACGGAATACCTCTTATCCTATATGTGACGGCCTTATAGCAGTCACTGGGAGCCTTCCCCACACAGAAAAATGATGCCGATAGTGAAAACAACCTCTATTACCTCAACTGAACCATGATTGACGATGAGACCCAATACTCAAATATCAAGAACAGTTGTTTGTCCTTGGTTTTTGTATTTCGGAAATTGAGAAATTATCTGCAGCATCATGGAGTCCATTTGGTCTCGTGTAGTAACCCGCTCAAATATATCCTCAGTCGTCCGATGCTGATTGGGCACCTATCCTCATGGGAAGTCATCCTACAACAGTTTGGAATCCGGTTTGTGCCTAAAAAACCCATCAAAGGCTAGGAATTAGCAGATTTTCTGGCAGAACATCCCTCGACCGGGACCACCGTACTGGAAATCAAGCTACCTGATGAAGATATCTTCTCAGTTCAAGAGGATCCCCCAACATGGTAAATGTACTTTGATGACACATCCCGAAGCCTGATAGGGAAGAGGATGGAGGATCCAAAATTTAATAATGTGGGGTTGGAGATCATACTTATATCCCCAAAAAGGCAGATTTTCGTTATTCCTTCCTCTTGTCAGAAGGATTTATGAACCATGAGAAGGAATATCAAGCCCTCATTGTAGGCCCGGAGCTCGCACTCCAGGTGCAAGTGCAGCACCTTGAGGTAAAAGGTGATTCAGAACTGGTCATCAAAAAATTGAATGGTTATTATGCTATTGAAAAGGAGGAGCTAATCCCCCTGTTTGACCATGTCCAAGTGTTAATGGTGGAAGTTTCCACAGAACCAACATTAACCAATATTCCTCGGTCTCAGAACGCCCAGGCCGATGCATTTGCCAATGTGGCCACAGCCCTAGCTGACCTCCACTGGGAAGAAACAATTATCAGTATTTCTCATCGTTGGATGGTCTTTCCATTTCATCAGAGTAAGATGGATGAAATCGACAAAGTCAGTTATGTCCCTGATCCATATGCTCTTACTCCCGACTGGATGACTCCCATTGCAAAATACCTTGAAAAGGGAGAACTCCCATCAGACAGGACTGAACGAGGGAAAATACAGAGAAGGGAAATCTTATTTTTCCTATATGGCGGCACGGGTCAGCAAGAGTTCCTCTACAAGTGAGGCCTCGATGGAGTTCTCCACAAATGCATTGATGGAGAAGAAACTGCTGTCATCATGAACGAAGTACATGCCAGATTATGTGGAGCAAATCGGTCAGAGTCTAAGCTTTTCTATCAGGTTCAAAGGCTTGGATACTATTGGCCCACCATAGCACGGGATTGGGTGCACTTTTCCCTAAAATTCCACTCCTTCCAAACTCATTCCAACTTCATTCATCAGCCCCCGGAGTTTCTTCATCAAGCCAAGTACTCCTGGCCAATTTTTCAGGGGAATGGATGTCGTGGGACCGTACCCTCTTGCCACGACCAAAAAAAAGAAGTATATACTCCCAACAACTGACTTATTTTCCAAAATGGCAGATGCTGTACCCCTCAAGGAAGTCAGGGCAATAAACATTGTCAGCTTTGTGAAAGATAATATCATCACTGGATTTGGAGTCCCTCATACCTTACTGAGAGATAACAGCACCAACTTCTACTCTGCTAAATTGGAGAAACTGTACCAAGAATATGGTATCAAAACTAACCATCCAACCCACTACCATGTAGCGGCCAACTGACAGATCGAGGCTTTCAACAAAACCATGTCCAACATATTCTGGAAAAAGGAGGACAAATACAAGAAGTCATGGCCAGACAAACTCTTCCATGCATTGTGGGCTTATCGAATCACAATCTGCACCGCTACCCATGCTACTCCGTATTAATTAGTATATAGAATAGAAGCGGTCCTGCCCATTGACCTCCAATTGCCTTCCCTCCATTTTTCCATTTGTGATCTGTTATCCAATGATGGGAAATTTGAAAAACGGCACGGTGAATTAGAACATATGGATGAAAAGTGGTTGCACACTTTTCACCATCTGAAAGTATATCAGAACTGGATCGCACGAGCCTTCAATAAAAATGTTCGTCTTTGGTCTTTCATGGAAGGAGAATTGGTGTTTGTCCTCCGGACTCCAATGATACCCAAAAAGAATCCTCCAAAGATGGATCCCATGTGGGAGGGACCATATGTTATACACAAGGTCTACTCCAACTATGCATATGCCATGATCTCCATGGATGGGAAGTTCACTACCGCTATTACAAACACGGGATTCCTGAAGAAATATTTCACATAACCAAGACCAGTTATCAGCCGAGCTACAGGATGTTAAACTGTGAAGACCTATTCATCCAAGCTCCAGGACATTGAAAATCCAATCCCCATTCGTCCGAGCTGTAGATAAATAAACTGCCAAGCCCCGCACTGGTCCAAACTCTATGACCCTAAACTAAGATTATTTCTTCCTTATCGCACGACGTTAAACTGTACTAATTTCAGAGAACTATGTATGGCTTGATTCCAGCCTTTGCAGGATACGCAACGGCGCTAGGATACCACATCATGGCCCAACCACCCCCAAAGGAAGTTAAAAATACCCCTTTCCCATGTGTATGGACCAACCCTGCACATGGCGTATCCCTTTTAGAAAACTATGTATGGCTTGATTCCTACCCTCGTAGGATACATAGCGACACCAAGGTTCCACATCCTGGCCCATCCACCCCAAAATGAAGCTCAGAATGAACCTTTTACCCCATGCATAGACCAGAGATGCACGCGATGTATTCCTCGAAAGAACTAGATGTGGCTTGATTTCGAACCATGCATGATACGTAGTGACGCCCAAATACTATATCTTGGCCCAACCACCCTAATAAAAGAAATAATGCTCCTTTTCCCTCGTGCAGAGACTAGACCTGCATGAGGTTTATTCCTCAAAAGAACTACATGTGGCTTGATTCCTTCCCTCATAGGATACGTAGGGATACCAGAGTCCTATCTCCAAGCCCAGCCACTGGAATTTTCTCATCCTTACCGCATCACGATAAACTACATGGAGTTAAAAATACCCTTTGTCCTTACTGCATGACGTTAAACTGCATAGTCAAGTGTCCTTACTGCATGACATTAAACTTCATGGAATCCCCATTGCATGCTAGTTCAATATCATCCTCACTGCACGACGTTAAACTGCACGGGAATCTTCCTCACCACATGAAAAAAACCTGCATGGAAATCATCGTGACTCACTCAAGATATAAGGCAAAATGGGATAGGAATACTCCTTGCGCGTTTGGATGAATTATATCCATACATCAGACTCCATGACCCGAACAATTGCGGATCTTCATAACCACTCATGGCCATCGAAATTGGAAAGTCATCGAACTGTGGAAACCATTGCATGAATATGCATACCATGCTCCCAGCGGCTCTGCATATTGATATCCCTTGGCCCATCTACTAAAGACAAGATTTACTCCGGCGACACTCTTCTTAGATCCGTACACTTACCAGCCTCAGATCCCACATATCATATCTCCTGATACAAAAATTGCTAGAGAATTGGTTTACAGGTTCGTTCCCCCCCTCACATCCAACCATTGCCAGGGAAACCCTACCTGGTTAGCCTATGTATCCTCACGTGGTTCATATGATGTTCTACATCTGCAAACACCAATCCAGGGCTAGGATACTTTGACTCAACAAAACATTGCAATGAATATGTTTCTTGTATGCTCAGGCACAATTATCCCCATATGCTTGACTATGTGCTATGAGAAATCCCATATCTTCATAACCATCCATGGCCGTCAGAAGTGGAATGTCATCAACCTATGGACACCTTTTCATGACTACACATACCATGCCCTCAGTGGCTCTGCATATTGATCCCCCTGCCTCATCAAACAAAGGCAATATTTCCTCATGCGATACTCTTCCCAGATCTGTACGCTTACTGACCTCAGAGCCTCCACACCACATCTCATGATCCGGGAATCCCCAGAGTTTCGGTTTACATACTCAATCCCCCACCTTGCTCATAGTATACCAGAGCATCTTAACTCAATTATCCTTCAGGTGACTGTAGAAATAGGAACCTAGTGGTCTGAACACTATGACTGTTAAACTAAGAGTATTTCTTCCTTACCACACGATGTTAAACTGCATGGAGTAAAGGTACACCAAATTCATGAGATAAATCAGCGCTGGAAACCCTTTTAGTTTTAACATCAACTAGGGGAGAGCATCCCCGACATGTCCATACATTTCCTTACCAGATGACAGAATCCGTGGCCCAGACAATTGCAGATCCCCATAAACCTCCAAGGCCATCGGAAAATGAAGGTCATCGACCTGCAGACACCATTTCATGAATATTCATACCATACCCTCAGTGGATCTCAATATTGACCACCCTTGCCCAGTCTACCAAAGGCAAGATTTCCCCAGGTGATACTCTTCCAACCATCATATGCTCAACGGCCCCAGTGCCCCCATATCATCTCTCCTGATCCAAGTATCCCTGAAACCACGTTTTACACCATCAACCCCTCTACTGCAAACTACACATGTTTCAGGACTGCTATACATTGGAATAGCCTCCTCTTCATTCCGATCAGAACCCATTCCTATGGGGGGAATTTGTAGGGTCATAAAAAATCCAAAAAGGGGAATGGGAATCGCCCCCTTAATTTGAGAAAGGATTATGCCCAATTTCCCTTAGAATATTGGGAAAAACATGAAGAATAATCACAATTGGAAAAGGACCGATCAATCAGCGTACTGGTTCAACATCAGTGGCACGTGGTCGGTTTAGCGAGCCCCCTGCGGACCAGCGTCGTTCTCTAAACGGAGGTGGGAACCCCTACATAGGCGTGGACCAGGACGAATGCCAGGATGGTCCACCACTGCGAACCGCCCCAGCCACGAACCACCCCAGCCACAAACTGCGCCAGACCGGCCCATGTCGAGCGCACTGTCATTCGTGGAACAGAGGCAGAGCACTACGAGGCCGCGAAGCACCCCTCAAACAGACATGGTTCATGGGTGAGGTGTATTCAATGAACCCCCGCAAACCACGAATTGACCAAGTCATCCATAGGCTGGGTTTTCGGTCACGGGCCTCTGAAAAAGGTTCCGCATGACCACAATAAATCTCCTTTATCCCCTCTATAAAAGGAAATCAAGGGGGATAAGAAAGAGGATTCAAATTCTGATGCTTGGATATTTGGAGGCTAGAGAAGATTGAAGGAGCGGATTTTCAAAGGAAGGAGCTCAGGATTTCGCGAACCACGAAGTTCCAATTTGCGAACTAGTACAGGTATAGAACTAGAAACAAATTGATAAAGAACCTAAAAACTCATAACAAATTGGTGAACCACGAAATAAAATTATTGTCGCGAGCCATGGACCCTCTATGGATGTACTCCCTGTGGACCAGGGAGTTTATGCCCCTTTTTCGATCCAACGCACTATGTAGCACCCTCCAATGTAGATGCAGCACTAACAGGAGATACCGCTGGATGCCGCTGTTTGTGAGGACTCCAGTGACGTGTACCAACTTGGTACACGTGCCAAACCCATAGCCGCATACCATCCTGGTACGCGGATGACCTCTCAAACTGCTTAGCACTCCCTTACAAGAAGGGGGCCACTCCTCATGAACCCATTTGGCCCACCAACTCATTCAATGTTTCCATTCCCCGAGCCAGATAAAACCCTCCAGTCTGGCCCGATCCTACGTAGTCCCTTCATTGGCCTATTGTCCGACCTCGAGCCAAGGCCTTTACCAAAACCACCAGACCCGTATGATGAAACCTTCAGGCACGTTAGCACGCCACAGTGATTTCACATACCCATGACAGGTGAGGAAAAATGGGTTACCTCGACCCTTGAGCGGATTCCGGAAGCATTCTTGGGTTCACATTCCTACGGTAGTGCAGTGTCTGAGCCTAGGATTCCCCTTTGTGCCTTTCCACTTGGTAGGATTGAGGGATCCCACTGGCCTTTCCTTTTGACGAGGACCAGTGGTGAACACTTATCCCCTCTCATGGGAGTGGCTGGGAATCTCTTCTGGAGTAAGCCACACACCATCCCCGCCAGAAGTCAATGACCTTCCCCTATATTATGGGAAGGTTCATTACTATGCCACCATATCCCCGGCCCCTGCCGGTGCAAATTCTACCTCCCTCCAACATCAGGAAGAGGGAGAATCCAGTGGCACCGAACCTTTCTCTCCACCTCCATAGCCATTGTCTCTAACGCGCGACTACTACCTTCACCCCGCTCTGACATCAGGGAGAATGAGAGTCTTGCAGTTCCGACCACCTTCCCTTGAGGAGAAAAAAGGGTGAGGCTTTCTAGGTTTGATGAATTCTCTTATTTCTCACACCGATCATGACTCATGTGGGCTTAGAGATTTGTGGTGGCTGCAGCGTCCGCACAACAGAGTCGGTTAAACGAACTACATAGGCTGTGATCCCTGTCTCCCAAACAGGGTACGTAGGATGCCTCCCCAAGGTTCAATCCCAATAATAGTCAACTCTCACGTGTAAGCCCTAATCTTCCAGAACATCGTGGACTTTGATTCCCTTCTAACCGGGATACATTGGAAACTTCCCAGAGGTGCAACCCCGATCTTTAAGTCTGACATACACCTTTTTTCCTGTCAGACCACGTCCTTATACCCCAGCAGGACCATCTCTGGGCCCAGTAAATCACATCCCTTGGGTCTTCCGGGCAGCTTCGGTGTAAGTCATGCACCAGCTTTGACCAGACATCTCTCACCCTAGTGTCCTTGCCACATGACATTAAACTGTAAGGTTGGTTCCTTGTCACACAACCTTAAAAGGTGATGTGTCTCGTTGAGTGGCATCGAGTTATGTGGATTCTGATTCCTCTCACAAGGATACGCTGGAAGCCCGCATCACGGGTTCGATCCAAATGCTCAAGTCGTTATCTGTCCCCCCCTGGATGACAATAAACTCCTGAGTGCCCAGTTATAAGCCTTTAAACCCGTACTGTCTCAATGAGTCAAAATTCCTCGGTGTCGTTAATCCATTGAGGGATGGTAAACCTCAGGCCTTAATTATTCTAAATCCCTACGTTCAGTTGATCATTGCTAACCAAGCATAATCCGTAGATACTATGCTGGGGGATAAACCAAAGAATCGAAAACATATGAATACGTCTTAAATCTATAAAAGAGTCCCGGAACAGGCTATAATTCCCACCAAGAGGGTGCGATGAGCCCAACTTCCCATCCTCTCGACCAATGTGAGTTCTTAAGTGTTGCTGGCCAAATCGCCCAGCGAACGCCTGCCTTTGGAAAGCAGGTCCACATATCATTGGATAAGGAACCATTGGCCGTTTCGAAGCAAAAATGTTGCACCCAACATGAGTGATTAAACATAACTCAGCCTTCGTAAAATCAACCGTCGGTAGCAGCGTTTTCCCCCCCGCGTCGAAACAATAGTAATAAATACTAATAAATAGTAATAAATACAAACAAATTGTAATAAATACTTACAAATAGTAATAAATACAAATAAATATTAATAAATACTAATAAATACAAATAAATAGTAATAAATAGTCCTAAATAGTAATAAATAGTAATAAATAGTAATAAATAGTAATAAATAGTAATAATTAGTAATAATTAGTGATAAATAAAAATAAATTCTATTAAATATTATTAAATACTAATAAATAGTAATAAATACTAATATATACTAATAAATACTAATAAATACTAATAAAAAGAATTAAATAGTAATAAATAGAAATATATACTAATAAATAGTAATAAATACTATTAAATAGTAATAAATACCAATATAATGTAACAAATACTAATAAATTAAAATGAGTAGTAATCAATATAAATAAATAGTAATCAATACTAATAAATAGATATAAATAGTAATAAATAGTAATAAGTAGTAAAAAATACTAATAAATTGTAATTAATACTAACAAATAGTAATAAATATTAATAAATAGTAATAAATAGTAATAAATAGTAATAAATACTAATAAATACTAATAAATAATAATAAATACTAATAATTAGTAATAATTAGTAATAATTAATAATAATAGTAACAAATAGTAATAAATACTAATAAATAATAATAAATAGTAATAAATAGTAATAAATAGTAATAATTAGTAATATTTAGTAATAATTAGTAATAATTAGTAATAATTAGTAACAATTAGTATTAATTAGCAATAAATTGGAATAAATAGTATTAAATAGGAATAAATAGAAATAAATAGTTATAATTAGTAATAAATAATAATAAAAATAAATAAATAGAAATAAATAGAAATAGATAAAAATAAATAGAAATAAATACCTATAATTGTAATAAATACTAATAATTAGTAATAATTAGTAATATTTATTAATAAATAGTAATAAATGCTAATAATTATTAATAATCAATTTTTATTTAGTAATAATTTGTATCAATTTTTAATAATTAGTAATAATTAGTATTAATTAGTAATAATTAGTAATAATTAGTAATAAATATAAATAAATAGTAGTAAATAGTAATAAATAGCAATAAATTGTAACAAATAGTAAGAAAGAATAATAAGAAGTAATAATTATTAATAAATACTAATAAAAAAAATGAATAGAAATAAACAGAAATAAAGACTAATAAACAGTAATAAAAACTAATGAATGGTAAAAAATACTAAAAAATATTAATAAATACTAATAAATAGTAATAAATACTAATAAATAGTAATAAATAGTAATAAATACAAATAAATACTAATAAATAGAAATAAATAGAAATAAATAGTAATAAATACTATTAAATTGTAACAAATACTAATAAATACTAATAAATATTATTAAATGCTAATAAATACTAATAAATAGTAATAAATAGTAATAAATATTAATAAATAGGAGTAAATACTAATAAATTCTATTAATTTGTAATAATTAGGAATAATTAGAAATAATTAACAATAATTAGAAATAATTAGCAATAATTTGAAATAATTAGAAATAAATAGCAATAACTAGCAATAATTATTAATACTTAGAAATAAATAGCAATAATTAGCGATAATTAGCTATAATTAAAAATATTTATCAATAATTAGCAATAATTATCAATAATTTGTAATAAATACGAATATTTATCAATAAATACAAATAATTTGCAATAAATTGAGATAAATAGAAATAAATAGAAATAAATAGAAATAATTAGCAATAATTAGCAATAATTAGCAACAATTAGCAGTAATTTTCAATAATTAGAAATAATTAGCAGTAATTAGCAATAATTAGAAATAATTAGCAATAATTAGCAATAAATATGAATAATTAGAAATGATTGAAATAAATTGAAAGAATTGAAATAAATATAAATAATTAGAAATAATTATAAATAATTAGCAATAATTAGCAATAAAATCAATTGTAATAAATTGTAATAACTTGGAACAATTTTCAGTGGACTGAAGGCATTCCTTTTTCTCGATGATTATTCTCCTATCAAATCTCACTGACTCGAAGCATTATGAAATGTATGCTTCTACGTATGTATATCCAATTTCATATGCACGAGTTTGAATATGCATTCATAGAACAAAATTTTTCATAATGTTTTCTGGTGGTGACAGTTGCAAGAAGAAGATTCATCGATGAAAAGGGTGATCTTTTGTCTGATGAAACATTTACTTGAATCTTTTTCACACAGAACTCAAAAAATAAAATCTACCCAGATGCACGCTTATGAATTCTCATATGTATGAGAATGAATAAGGGTACCTCTGAGAAAATTCGACGTTGTGATTTTAGTGTGAGAATGTTGCAAGTAAATGAGCTGTTAGACCAAAGAGTAGTCGTTAATCCCCTGGAAATTGTGTCACCCATAATCAATGATAATTATTAAGAAGTAGTTGTAATTATTTATCTTATTTTTTGGATAGTGTTTTTCTAATTTCAAAATATTCATTAATAGTAATGATTTTATATTTTGTAGAAAAATATGGAGCAAGGAATTCGACAACTGTCATTATTAGATGATCACGCTTGGATAAATCAGTACAGAAATCCAAATTGTTCTTGTTTAAATATTTTATATATTGATGGTGTTGAAGCTTTCTTATCATTTGTATCATCATAACTAGAATTTGTTTCAGAAGGCACAATTATGTGTCCATGTAAAAAATGTTCTCTGAGAAAGTTAGACACATTTGACAAGGTTGGGGGACATCACTTGCGGTTTGGTTTTCAACCAGATTATTATCTTTGTTATCAACACGATGAATTAAGTTCTAGAGAATATTCTAATAACTTTATTCCATATCCATCATGATTTCAAAATATAGTACATGATGTTGCAGTTCCATCTATTTAACATAAAAAATCTGAGGATTCTATTGATTTAACTATGGAGTTGGCACCATTTGACATTTATGAGTTATTGAGGTCTGCAAAGGATGCATTATATCCTGGTATTAAGATATAAAAATTAAAAGTGGTTTCAAAGTTTATGTATATTAAATCATAAAATGCAATGTCAATGAACTTTTTTTATCAGATATTTTCTTTGGTTAAAACATTGTTACCTGAAGAAAATGTGTTTTCTGTAAATTACTATGAGAGTAAGAGGCTGGTTGGTAATCTTGACCTTAGTTATTGAAAGATTCATGAATGTGAAAATGATTTCATATTATATTCTAGTGAAAATTGTCATTAGATAGTGGTCCCACATGTGGACAATCGAGGAATAAAGAATCTCAACCAGGGAAGTCTGGATCGATTCCTGTAAAACAGTTGAGATATTTCACTCTTACACCTAGGTTGCTGCATTTGTTTATTTCTCAGAACACAGATTCAATGATGTAATGGCACAAAACCATGATTTCAACTGATAAAAGTGTGAATCATCTATCTTATAGTGATTCATGGAAACATTTTCACCTACTGTATTAGTCTTTAGCTTTAGAAGACTAAAATGTGTGATTGGGTCTTTCTACTGACGAATTATGTCTGTTTGGATCTTAGGTTAGTCAATACTCATGTTGGCCTCTCTTTAAAACTATGTGCAATTTACCTCCATGTATGTTGATGAAGGATCCTTATATCTTTTTGACCTTATTAATTTCCGGAAATCCAAAATATAATATTGGTGTTTATTTTACAACAATTGAATGATGAGTCAGATTCATTGTGGAGTAATGATTTTGATACATATGATGTTACTGCGAAACCAAATTTTATATTAATAGATGCATTAATGTGGATGATTAGTGAAATCATAGCATATGGCATGTTTTCTGGCTGGAGAACACATGACCCAAAATCATGCCCTTACTGTATGAAAGACTACCAAGCCTTTATGCTCATCAGTGGAAAAAACCATGCTATTTTGACTGTCATCGCAAATTTCTTACAACTGATCATCCTTTTGAGAGGAACCAATCTCATTTCAGAAAAGGAACAATTGAAAGGGATGAACCTTCAAAAAATGATCTCAGGTATAGAGTTAATGTCAGTTGTATTTTCATTACATCACATAACATTTGGGCCAACAGAAAACCAATAGAAAACTCATGGATTTGGGAAATAGAATAATTTTATAAAACAGAAAATTTATTGGGATCTTTCATATTGGTATGATTTGTTCTTCTGCCACATGATGGATGTCATGCATATTTAATATAACTGTTTTGATAATTTATTTCATAAAGCTTTGGATACACCAGGTATGACCAAAGATAATATAATGACATTATTAGGTCTTTCCCATGTTTACAGACGGCTAAAACATGAACTGTTTTAGAATATCAGATCACAGAGGTTATGGAAGACAAAAACAAATTATACACTATCCAAAGAGAGTTACTTATTTTTTTTCAGTGGTCTGCAGATTTGAGGCTTCCATATGGATATGCTTCCAATTTGGGTAGATGTATTAAGAATGGTCATATTACCAGATTAAAAGGTCATGATTTTCATTTTATAATGAAAATAATTATGCTGATTGTATTTAGAGGTTTTTTGAATTATATGTTTTGGGAATCGATAACAGACATATCATATTTTTTTTGAGACATTTTTACATTTGACAACAGACTATGATACACTAAGTAAATTGAAAGATGATGTTGCTGTCATTAAATGTAAACTGGAAAAAATCATTCCACCTTCTTTCTTTGACTCAATGAAACATCAGATATTTCATTTTCCACATGAAGCTAAATTTGGAGGTCTGGTACAAGTACCCATTCGAGAGATGCATGCATAAATTGAAGAAAAATATATGTAACAAAGCATCAATTGAAGGCTCAATTGCTAAAGCTTATTTTCAAGAGGAAATCGATTAATTGTACTCTAATTATTTTGAATCTGAATATCCCTCAAAATAGAACTGCATGGGAAGGAATGGGAGAAATTCTGATGATGAAATGAACAATCAACTATCGGTTTTTAATCAGCCAGTGCTTGGCATCGGGGGAGTTCATGAATAATGGATTTTAGATGATGAACATCACTGAGCTCATACATATGTTCTGCTCAACTCTGAAGAAATGACATCATTTGTACTATGAGTTCTTCTATCAATTATTCTATAATTTATGTTACAGTAAGCATACATATTTCTTTGTAGGTTATATGATAATCATATCAAGAAACATCTTCCACAAATTACATCAGATTCTCTTGAAGAACGCCGATAGAAATATTTATCTCAATGCTTTCAAAAACTGGGACCATAAATTATTGATGGTTTAACATATAAATTCGGTTTATTATTTATTATATTGATAATTATTTTACAAATTTTTAGGTGTCCCAACATACAGATAAAATTGATAAGTGATTGTGTATATTGTGTAACCCACAATCCAAAATGGTTAAATATTACAATTCAAATGTGGTGAATGGTATTAGATTTCCTACACGTGAATATGGGGAATGAAAAAAACAATGGATAATGAAGTTTCCTTAAGACGGTTTCATCATAGTGATACTGAAGTTGGATTTAATGGTATGTTGGATGAAATTATTGAACTGTGTTATCTTGGGAAAAAATAGATAAAAATATTTAAAAGTCAGTGGTTAGATACTGAGAGAGGCTTGCATGTTCTTCAATTTCATTGAATCATCGAGATTAAATATAAAATTCTTATTGCTATAAATGAACCATTTTTACTGGATCAACAAGCACATCAAATATATTATGCAAAGTACTCTACTACTTCTGGAGACCTGAGTTATTGTTAGAGCATAATACAAATGAAATCTCAGGAAAATTAGTTTACTCAAACTGAACGTGGTTCTGATGAATTACATGTAATTGAAATTTTTCAAGAGACTACTCAAAATACACACTTTTAACAAAGAGACGTGAATATCGTTGATGACACCCCACAATTAAGGATCGATGGTGGAGATGATGTTAATGATGTTACAAATGAATTTGAAATGTAAAGAGATGATGAAACTGAAACTCATATGGATATTGATGACGCCGATGATGAATATAAAGGCATTGGCATCGTTAAATATGAAGATGATGATGATGGTGAACATTGACATAGTTAAATGCTGGTCATAATCATAAGTAATATATATCTATATGTCATAGTTATTTTCATCTATCTGCTATAAATAATCATTTTGTGTTTCAGATGGACCCCAATCAACTTCGTGAGTTGGAGGAGGCTAAGATACCTTTGGATGAGGAGGATTTGGGATCATCTTACCCTTAGGCTACTAGCGGTTCAGGGGGTACCTAGAGGGGGTGCATTCTTGCATAACTTATGATTCCTAACCCTTTCCCCGAGTGGCGTCCACATCTTGGTTTGAATCAACACAGGTGGAGATATAATAACATGCGAATTTTAGTTAGCTTTCATTAATTTATTTATATAATAATTTATTGATTATTGGTTCTTTTTTCATTGTTTTGTGCATATAGATGTTGAACAGGGGAGCGCTATCTTGTGAAAATATTTTTCTCATCCATGGATCAAATGAGAACAGAATCCCGTTGATGTATGACTTGAAATGTTCACTCATTTTCTGGTACGCAAATAAATAATATTTATTTAGAAATTTATTTCATTAATAACTTCATATTATAAAAACCTTGTATGGTTTATTGTATCCCATCGATGATAGCATGCATGGTGATATCCATGAGGCATGTTATTAGTCTATGCATGAGCATTTCCATCAGTTTTTACACAATTTGAGAAGGACTACCATTCAGAAAGTAGGAGCGATAGTATTTGATGAGTCAAGTAGATCCTACTGACCATAGTACATTTCATCTCACGTGTGGGACCGAATATGTTCACACTGGTTGAGTAGTATATTTCAGAAGAGATGTTCATTGGGCTGGAAGTACCAAGGGAGATAGGATGTGACCCATCGAGCTGGTGAACATACATTAAGTACACATAGAGAGAATCCAATAAGTATCTTTTTTAAATATTTTTTATACCATTACACATAAACAATTTATTTTATATACATATAGATAGTCGATTATCCCGATATTACGAAGTATGATGTTTATCAGAGGATGTACAGTGATCGAGCCATTGGAGAGGTTTGACGTGATCACCAACATCATATTGTGGTTAGTATTATTTCTTTTTTAGTTTGAAAATTAATGGCATATAATATTTTCAGTATTTTAATTTAAAATTGATATTGAAGGAGTCATATGAGGCCACATCCTCTTAGACACAGGCTGAGAGTCAGGCTGAGACGGCTAATCAGACTAGTTCCCACCATTTTAAAGAGTATATATGGATCCAAGCGACCCAGTATGCCTTCGTGAAGGGCCGAATAGTTTGTATCAGCTTTCATTTGACTCCTGGGACTTATTATGGTATTGTTGCGAAGTTGGCGTCAAGCTCAAGAGGAGCTCATGAAGGGGAATCATCTTCTAGTTCACAGTATCTGGAGCAGTTGTGATCTCAAATAAATCTTATAGAGAGTTTGTAGAAGCAGTAGGACGATGTATGTCAGCAGCACAAGGAGGACATGCGTCAATGGAAGTAGCAGCAGCACGAGTATATGGAGTACATGTGCCATCTGACACGTAGTTTAGGGATGGTGTTTCCTCCACCATATCCTCCAGCTCCTCCACGTCCTCCAGAATACTATCCCCCCATAATTGTTTTCTTCTATAAAATATATTTTAACTACACATTTGTTTTATTATGAACTATTTACAGTTTCTGTCTTTTATATTCGTGCGAATATTTCATAATTTGTTTAGTATTTTAAATATATTACTATTTATTATTCCTTTTATTTTTTTTAATATTTGTTTATTTTACTAATATCAATAATAATAATAATACGTTATGTTTTAATATATATATCTTTTTTCTGAATATTGTGAATTTTAATAATTTTTGTTATTATTTTTATAATATGAATATATTTTTATTGTATTAAATATTTCTGATGGGGCCTTTTGCGACGGGGGGGGGGGGGGGGTGTCTAAAATAGATTATATATAAATTTTAAAAGTTTTTTGCAATGAGTCTCTTTACCATCACAATAAAATTTGATTCGACGGGCCTATCACAAAAGGATTATAAGATATAAGTTATTTGTGATGGGTTGGCACTCCATCACAAATACTTTTTGTGACAAGACCATCACAAAAGGTTCTTGTATATAATATTTATTTATTTGGAAATCTTTTTGCGATGGGAATCCTTCTCGTCATAAGTAATATTTTTTGCGATGGTACCATCCAAACAAATATTAGGTGCAAATCTGCTTTCTGAAACGGGTTATTTGAAATGGGCCCCCGTCGCAAAAGTGTTTTTGCGATGGGATCCCGTCACAAATATCCCATCACAAATAGTTAAATTTTCAGTAGTGAGATCTCATACAACTTCCATTTTGTCACTGGAAGTGGTTGAATCATACCTAAATCTCTCTAGTTCTCAACATTGACATTTTGGAAAATAATAAAATGATAGAAAACATCATCAATGCACCATCTCAAACATGGACACTAGAATATACACCGTATGTCATAGAACATATTTTTTGTTGTTTGGTGAACTTGACACTATGAATTATGGAAATCTACCATTACATATTTTTAGACCAATAACTATACAATAATTGATTCGGATAACATATATTACCCATTGTGGAAAACGACCACTCAAAAATGGTTTCCACACTATAAAAACTGTATCTAATTCTACAGAACTCATTTTAAGCTGTTGTTCATTAAGAATCATCTAGAGAAGAGTGGAGGTAAAAAGAACATTTTCCAATGGAACCTCATCCTTTGATTCCCAGAAAACTATATGAAACAATTGAAAGAGATCATTAAACTTCCACTCTTCCTATGATTCTTTCAACAGGAGGGTTGGGAATTTCATTCATAATGAATCTGCGATGATAATCCCTTACTTTTAGGTAATCCAACATACACCTCTATTGAGTATAAAAATTTTCTTATGAAAAGATTTAACTCTTGATTTTGTGGTTATAAAACATGGTAAACCATTCTCCAAAAATTTCATGCTACTAACTCGTATGTGCTTGCATAAAAACTGATTGTTCAAGGTCATGGGTTGGGTAATTCTTCTCGTGTGGACTAAACTACAGAGATCCATAAAAAATGACAGGATCAACCTTCATAAGAACTCATTCCAAACTCGAACATTATGCATCATATCCATGCCCAAAATCTGGAAGAGTCAACACCGAAACATTATTAAATATATGTTTCATCAAAAAAAAATTCTGACATTTTTCATCTCAATAAAACATTAATACCTTCTAAGATAGTTAATTCAAACAAGAATATGTCATTTATAATTCATTTACAAACCGAAGATAACACTCAACCAAACCTAAGACGCTCGAAATCTTGAAAAACATTTCTTGGGTTTTCCCATGTCATAAAATCATTCACCTTTTCAGGGTCTACTGGGAAGAAATTTACCGACACCACAATTCCCATTAACATTACTTACTGAATCCAAAAATTACATTTCGATATATTGTCACAAAGGCACTGATTTCACAAAAACTCTTGGACTACTCTCAAATAACATATATTATTCTCCTCAGACATAGAGTAAATAATTTTTTCATTGATAAAGGCCACCACTAAAGTATCAATTTAATCATGGAAGATCATGTTCATCAAATCCATAATGTCTAAAAGAGCATTTGTTAGACTAAATGAAATGATGAGGTACTCATAATGTCCATATCTTCTCTGAAAGTATTTTTTTTAATGTTAGATTATTTTATTCTCAACTGAAGATAACCAGACCAAATACCATTCCTTGGGAACTACTACACTCCATTCACCTAGTCAAACATATCATCAATACATATTAAAAAATTATTATTATATATTGTATCTCAATTGAATTTCCAGAAATCAATTAAAAGGAAAAGTGACCCATTAGATTTATTTGAATGGGGAACATGCACTGCCCATGGTGAAACACTCAACTATACAAATACATTCTATAAAATAACATCCAATTGAGTCTTTAACTCTTTCATTTCATTTAGAACCATGTGGTAACATGGTATAGATACTATATGTGTACTAGGAACTAAATCAAATGATTACTCTACCTTCCTTACCAGTGGAAAACTTGAGATGTAGGCAGGAAATATGATAGGAAACTCAATGAAAACTTGAGGGAGATCCCAAAATAAGGATTCTCCCTCCAAATCAAAAATGAAAAGTGATGATACTTTTCCCATACTTGTATATGAATTTCCCAATCAACAAACCCATGACACATTCTTTATGAAGGATACAAAAAACCCCATCAAGTGTAGAAAAGGCGATATACTAATGATGACAATCAATCCTAGATTTATTGTAAATGAGATAATCCCTATCGAACATAATATTCAGAGGTTTCATGTAATGTACCAGAAAATTTCATGTAAGCTAAAATTATGATAAAGAGACGATAAATTATGGAATGTAGAGACCCTACTCTCTCTTTTCATCCAAGGGGTGTAGTAATATCCATCACATAATACAAAATATCCCAAGGAAGATTTAGCATATTGAAAATACAGGTTGAAATAAATGAATGAGATGAACCAGTATCAATTAAAGAAGTAACTAATGAAGAATCAATAGTGATGGTACTGCTCACAGTCACTAGACTAGTGTCAAATTCATCTGGAGATTCTTCCACTGCATGAAGGATACTTCTCATATCGCTATGGATGGAACCCCTTTTTCATGAAGAATCTGACTTCACCATAGTACTTTCTCATGTATATGATCTTGTGCCCCTCCATAGTGTAGTATATAAATGAAAAACAAGTGAATGCGACCTAGTGTTTCCAAGAACCACATATCATAGGTTCCTTAGTGCAAACCCATTTCAAGTGTCCATTATTATACACTGGTAACAAAAAAAGTGAATCTCTAATGTACCAAATGAGGTCTATAAAATCCATAATGTCAATAAAGGCCAAGAGAATAATAACTACTCGTCTTCTCATTATAAGAATTAACAGAACTATAATTGTATGAAAAAATAATTCTCATCAGCCCCGACATACCATAATGTTCAATATCACCATCAATGAACTTTCCAGCACATCAATATTAGATAGAACATCTTGATAGAAAATCTGAGTATGAATGCGAGATCTATGTCCCATCTAAAACCAACTAGTAATCATCTCTTGATTCTACACAACTTTTGGTTAAATCTTTACAAGATTAGAAAAATAAATTGCATAGTCTATCAAGTCATGTTACCCTGCTCGAGTATGAAGAACTCCATATCCCAGGACATCCCCATCTACTAGATGTATTACTGTTCATTGAAAATAAATCTAATTTCCTTCCACTAAAAGACCTTGTGATTCTTCCCCACAAGCATCGTGTCCTAGAATCTCCTAATATGTCATTATATATTTAAAGTGGCATAGTTCCCCTTGATATCATTGGGAATTTACTAGAACCCAAACAAAATTATCAATATCCCTCAACCATTCCTCATCATATTGATAATTATATGATCCTTTGAATCCTAGTTTCTTTTGGTGAAGGAAATCCAGATCAGGATTCTATAAAACACCCTTATGTGGTTCCACAACTGGATCCTGAATAAGAACTAGTGCAAATCTATGTCCCAGATCATGGATAGATCACATGACAAGCTCAACTAGATTCTGATCCAAGATATGATTTTATCATTGTGGTATATCAAAATATTCATCCTAAATATGATTCATAGGTCTTCTTAGTGGAATGATACTACACAACATCAACAAACCATAATAATTTTTGAATAATATTACTCAGATTAACACCCAAATAGTGAGTGATGGATAATTAATTCAAGGAGGTCATCGTTGGGGGTCCCTCTGCGGGTTCATTCAGGTGTGAAGTATCCTACCAATCCATATGGAACATAGAAGCGCAGATTATATAGATGGATTCCCAGTCATTGTGATTTCAAAAACGGAGACCCAGGTTGCTGTAGAGTTTCATAATCTATCCATGGGGGATTATTTTGGTATGGTGAAACCATGGTAGTAAAAATCGCGAGTCTACAGTATGAGTCTACTCTGTGAGCCGGGTGAGTTTACACCATGTCCAAATATTGTATACATGAGTTTACCACAAGTCTACAAGTTTGATACTGAGCGTGAACAATAAACTAACCGAGTTTGACAACCTTGGGTGAAACTGTCACTAGAGGTGTTCATGGCCTTTCTGGAATCTGGGGGTTTGCATCACCCATCGATAGTTTTGGAACATTATCGGTTTGTGCTATACATTATCCTCTTCAACAAAGTAGATTTCATGCAAGTGTGGGCACAAGAGGAAAGATGTTTCGATTCCAGTTGGTTTACTCTTTCTCGATGGTCTTGAGAGAGTAATTATGAAAGACAATCATCCATGTCCATCGTATGGATCAAAATTCTGGGACACCCCTTCTTTTCCATAATCCCACAATATTGGCGGTGGTGGGTGATTCTATGGGGAGTTTTCCTTGTTCTGATCTGAACATGGATGTGTTACTGCACACGACCAACCCACGAATCTGCGCTGATATGAACACAATGGATAAATTTCGTTCATCCCTGCTCATAATGTATCCGGAGGGTTGTCAATGGTGGAAATGTTTGGTGTTCTATGCTCCACCCAGATTTTGATTAGTTTGTGGTTTTCAAGGGAATTTAGTTGATATCTGTATAACAGGGAAGGCAAGGCCTCGAAATCAGGAGTCCTTACTTTTCCATAGTGTTCGTCCGACGTCTTCCTCATTAAGAGATGAGGGTGACTCTAGTTGTAAGATGACCATATAGGGAGTCGTCCATGCAGTGTCATCATCATGGGATTTTCCGTCACCCTCTTCAGTGGTGGTGGAAAAATTCAATGAGACAGTAGATAGTTTCATATTTTAGAATATGGTCAGTCTGACAGTAGAAAAGTATTACAATATCTTTGAGGAAGCCCATATGGGAATATTTTTTCAGAGGAAAGTGATATGTCGAAGATGTTACCATTTCAACCCTCTAGACCATCAACTATGTTCTCAGAAGTGGGTTTTATAGAGATGAACATGTCGACGATCAATTCCTTCCTCTCTGAATGAAATGGTATCTTCCTTGCATGCATGTTTTCGGGTATACCAAGGGAGTTATCTCCACCTTATTCTGGTGCACAAATAACTTCTCCTATTATTCACGAGACGATTAAATAATACCTCTTCTTCGAGATGGGTTATTCTAGAGATGATAATGATAATACCTCAAGGTTCACATTACTCGATGGGGTGGAGAGGGAGATATTTGCATACCGTAGGTCCCCACCATGGTAGGAGTTAGTTGGACAACATCAGGAGGGGACGGATCCAGTGTGTATTCATTCATCTGTGAGGAATAGGATCTCATTACTAGAAAAAGTGGATAGTCAGTTGAAGAAAATGATTCTCATTCCTAAAGAAGGGCTTGTTTGCAAAAAGACCTTCCAGTCCGATTACTTGTTCGAAGTCCAAGGATGAGTACTATAGATCATTTTTTGTGCCGAGTCTAGGTATAAATGGCTATAGGTACAAGAATTCCTTCTGTAAATGATTTCCTTGATTATTTCTAATTGATGAAGTCAAAGAGTTAATGAAAAACATGCCTTCTTGGCATCTGAGTCTCAGAGATGTGGTTTTTTCATTGTAGTGATTCTTGAACATAAAAAATATTTTAGTAAAATCAGTTATCTAGAAAAGAACACAGGTTTTGGTCATTTCATGCATGGAAATCCCACAAATAAACACATCTGGCTATTCTGGAAATGGAACATACAGGTGGATTTAATGCAGGTAACGAACCGGTGTATAATGGTAAATAATAGGTTGAAAGGTATTGAGATATGTTTTCCTTTCATTTACTCTAGTAATGATATGCATGAAAGGAGGGTCATGTGGGAGTCTCTTAAGGATACTCCTCTACCAGTCTTACCATGGTTTATGGGAGGGGACTTTAATACAATCGTTAATGTTTTGAAAAAGAGAGGTGGATCTAAGAGTTCTTTCAGCGATATGAAAGACTTCATAAATTTTATGTCTAGTAAGGGCCTTATGGATATGTGATTCAACGGATGGAAATATACCTTGTGTAACAACTGCAAAGGGACTAGGTGCATATGGAGTTGTTTGGAGAGATGTATGTCGAACATCCAAAGTTAGATTCCTTTGTTGTCTCTTCTGTCTTGCACCTATCTAGTTCTCTCCCAGATCATGCCCCATACTAGTTGAGATTAAATGAAAGGGATAGGAGACTAATCATCTCATATATTCAACTAGCTGGCACAGATTGGAGGGTTTTTTACTAATGATGACGAACTCTTGGGAGATGGCGTTTGATGGGAGGGCGTCGATGGGTATTTTCTGGGAGGTTGAAGTGGCTTACGGTAGATATGTCTCATTGGCTGATCAGAAATAAAGTAACAGATATTCATGTAGATTCTCTTCAATCAAAAATTAATAATTTGGAGGGCCAAAACTAATAGAGATGGGACGGGGGTATCTTCCTTCAGTTATGTGATAAAAGTTCCTCCCTATCCGAGAGATTAACTGAGGTTGAATGAGGATATAGGCAGTGTTCTAGGGTCATATGGATCAAAGAGGGTGATCGCAAGACCACTTTCTTCCGTGCATGTTTGAAGGAGTGACCAAATTCGAAAATATATATTAATCATGAGGACGACTCTTACACCTTTTATGTTAATGTAGCAGAAAGGTTGGCCTTGAATCACTTCAAGATGTTTCTTGCATGTGAAAATCATAGGAACCCGGTGAATGGTGTTTCAGTGGATGAGAAGGAGGCATTCATGGGATCCATTCCAATCAGGCTTGAAGTGGAAGAGGAAAATTCCCTCATGGTTACTCCGGTAGGTGATGTGGTTTGGGACATAGTTCGCAACATGTCATTAGATAGTGTACCTAGCCCAGAATGCTTCCCAGTGAGTCTTATTATGGTGGCGTCATATTTTCTAGGGATACATGTGACAGAGGATATTCATGATTTTTTAGGGGAGGATCCATTAATAGGATCACATGTTCCTTTATAGTTGTTCTGATACTGTAAGTCAAAGCCCCTTCCTATATTGACCAATTTAGAACAATTTTTTGGTGTAATGTCTCTTACACGATTTTGGTGAGTCTGCTTGCTATGAAGCTAAAAATGATGATCTCAAAAGTGATGTCCTTGAAAAAACATAGCTTTATTAAGGGTAGAGGCATCCATGAGAGATTTGAATTTCCAAATAATTGGTGGAATATTTTGATAAAAGGGTGATCACGTCTAACATCATAATCAAAGTGGATATAATAAAGGCATATGACAAGATGAATAAGTGTTTTATTATCCAGGTTATGAGGAAAATGGGATTTACTGAATGTGTGTGTGACTTATGATTCCATTTTTATTCATCACCTTGGCTTACTATATCTCTTATGAGTAAGGGATTTGGATATTTAAAAAGTGTCCAGGGAGTGAGGCATGGGGATTCTTTGTCTCCCATAATGTTTATTATTTCCCAGAAGGTTCTTTCATTGAATTTACACAGAGGCATTGTGGAAAGCAGGATCTATCCATATCACTCCAAAGCCTCATATGGTTCCCCTTCAAACCTTATGTTTTCTCATGATATTCTATTTTTTTTTATTAGAAAGTGATATTATATTCCTAGTCTTATGGGAACTATGGAGGACTATGGTAGGCTAAGAAAACAACATATCAGTTTTTGGAAGAGAAATATTTTAATTTCAAATAAATGTTCATGAAGGAGGGCTCGGGACATTCTGGACATTTTTGGAATACAACCGAAAAAATTTACAATGATTAACCTTAGGGAACCTATTTCCAAATGGGCGTGTTAGAAATTTATTATTCGATGACCTTATCAACCGAATGATGGGGAGGATTCTTAGTTGGACGAGAAGATTTATTTTCATTGGGGGCTATGTTTCATTGTTTAACATTGTTCTAGCATCAATTATGATGCATGTAATGTAAGTTATATCTCCTCCATAAAGGTGTAGTTTTATTGATAGAGAAAACTATGGATTATATCTTATGGGATGCTAACTCCATAGGTAGGTTTCATTGGGATTCATAGAGTCAAATAGCAAAACCAATCGAGGAGGGAGGAGTTGGTCTCAGGGATATCTCAGTAATAATGATGTCCATGCAGGCTCGCATGTCATGGGAATTTATTGGTGTTGAATTGCTGTGGGCCAAAGTTCTCTGAAAAAATATGGTCAATATTGGGAGGAGTGGGATAGGCTGAAAATGTCCAACCTGAAAAAATTCATCCTATATCATATTGATATTCTATTGGACTCCTCATGTTGGGTAGGGGAGAGGAGAGACCAATTTGTGGTGTGATAACTGGGTCGGTGAGAAGCTATTTTTTCTATTCAACCATGTGTATGATTTTACAGTTATGAAGGATTCTCAGTATCCCCAACTTATGGATTCTATTTTGAGTATAGAGAAGATGGTGACCTTCAAGGAGATCACATTTAACAAGGAGGATGATGGGGTTTTCATTAATGGTTCAACTTCAAGACAGTTTAACGGGCATGATTATAGGATGATCCTTCAGCTTTGAGGGGATCACGATGAATGGGATTCTTGGTTATCAAGAAAATAGGTCCAAAAAAATGATTTTCCTTGTTTAGAAGTCACTAAATCATGCATTTCCAACATAGGATAATATTCATAAGAATGTAAATTCCATGGCCTTGCGCTGCTACTGTTGTACTAACCCATATTCGGTGTTGGCACTCCGCATTTTTATCAGGAGAGAATGGGAAATCACCTTGTGGTCTATTATGGGAAATTGGGGTTTGTTTAACTCCCCATGCACTTCCATGAAATATTTTCTTCTGAGCCAGTTTTCTAGAGTGGGAAACCAAAAAAATGGAATTCAAGAGTCTGAAATCATTGTGATTTCTATTTTCTGGACACTATGGTAGGAAAGGAACAAGGATAAGACAGAGGTGAGACCTTTTATTGCCTTTATCGATGTTTTAATTAATGGTATGATTTATGAGATAGGGTCACTAGTTAAAGGTAGACACCAGTATCATGTTATGTGCAGACTACTCAACATGCCACTTGTTCCTCGCAGTTCTCATGGCAGCTGGATTAGATTGAGGACACTACAACATGGATACAAATATAATATGTATGGTTCATTTATGAATGTACAAATTCATGGGGGAATTCATCTAAATGATTCGTCTGGATCGGTGATGTTCACCTTTATAAATATTAATGGTTAGTGGAGTTCTCTTGGTGCGGAGCTGAAATCATTTCACACTGGTATCATGCCTTGAAAAAACTTAGTATTGATGTGTTTAGAGGTGGAGTCTGATTTTGAAACTATTGTACGTTTTGTAAATGAACAGTTGAATCCTCATTGGCACCTGAATTATCTTGTTCTCAATTTCTACTTGGAGCATAGACACGGTTTCTCGATTCAACATGTGCATAGGGAGGAAATCTTTTCTACGGATGCCCCCTCCTGGGGGAGTATCTAGGAAGATCCATTGATCTTGTTTTCTTGTTTGGGCTCACTGCCTCAGGAATTTAATAATTTTTTTTCAAGGGGATGCCATTGGATTGCATGATTTTAGGACTTTATGGAGATGCCCTTGCTTAATGTGTAGTTTTCCCATATTTGAATAAAAACAAAAAAATAAATTTTTGATCAACACCCAAACAAGATCAACATGGAAATTACTCCCAAAATACTAGAACACATTATTAGGAATTCCTCATTCCCATATCATAAGTATGTAAAGGAATATAATATAAACCTAAAGTCTCTTTCCTAAACCACCCATGGTGACCTAAGGATCATTGTGTTTAGGGGTGTCCATGAACTCACTAGAAACTACCTCTTATGTCCTGAAAAGATCAGATATTTGTATACTGACTTCAAGGAGACATCATTAACCTACACATAAAATACAACTATTTCAAGAACCTACCTAGACACATTGGTATCCAGAAACCCAGGACAGTTAGAATAAAGCCCAAAGGGAATTTCTTATCACCATGGGTTTGTGTGTAGCACCTGGAATCATACAAAATTAATGTGGGAATTAATTTTCCATAAACACTATATAATAAACAACAATTATTGATATTATGAAAAGAAAACCCCATCATGGGAATAATACTATAAGTTGACCTATTATTTACACCCAAATAACAACCCCAAATTACTATAAAACATGGAAGGTAACCTAATTACCAATGGATAAAGATCTCAATGTCCCAAGAATAAACATCCAGGACCACCAATAAGTGGATCTTTTCCCATTCTCGAACCTGAAAGAAGATAATCTATAAATACATGAATGCGTATTAAGGGTGTGATCTAAAATACCTATATGGAATTACCAAATATTCTATTAGATAATAATAAAATAATTAACCAAATAAATCATAAAATTTTAAATAAACAAGCATGTAATTTCAATATAATATTTTAACAAATCATTACTTACATTTAAAATGATGAAAAAATTTGAAATAATATATTAATAAACACTTAATATAAAATATTTTTTATAAATTCACAAGGAATGTGTAAAATAGATTACAATAAATGGAATGCATATCAAAAATATATCAAAGAAAATAATGGCCATATTCCAAGAGGTATGATTGTTCATGGTTATGTGATCCTCACATACTTATACAATTTTAATGGCAATGTGAACTATCATTTCACTAACACAAGGAAAAGAATACTAATAAACATCCCAACATGTTTTAAGATCTGATAATGGGTTTATGCTATAGTGTAAAAGCATCAATCCATTGCTAGGGAAATCACATCCTCACATTAATTTCCTCAATAACTCACTTACTATCATGGAATTTATGTGATCAATAATAATAAAAATTGTTATATTTATTTGAAACTACTAAAAATTCAGTTTCCCCATTTCTCATTTCAATTTCCCATTTTCTGTATAAAATAAAAAACTATTGTTAATCAGACAATGCATTTTTATAAGATAAAACCATTGGGTTTTGATCAAAAAAATTTAATTATTTTTTATCAAACATAAATATGAAATCAATATCACAGTTTAATTCCACGATTTCCATCAAATTAAAATCATTCCCCAATACATTGGAATTGGGGAGATTATCGGAAATCTAATTCCATAGAGAATACAAAACACAAAAAATAATGAATTAGTTTTGAACAAATTTATTGAAAGAAATTTATCATCAATTAATCAATTTAGGGTCAAATAAATTATCCAATCATAAAAGAAACCACCAACCATAGATCACATGATCAAACAACACAACATCTGCAATAGTATTTTCTAATGAAGAATGAAGACAATAATGATTTAAGAATTAAACCTAGATTCATGATCTAAAACAACATAGTGTAGATCCCCCAAGAACACAAATATCAAACAAATCCTAAGAAGTATAGAGGAAGATATCAGGAGAGAAGGAACATAAAATTAAATCTTACACAGAAAGGATGGAATGAGGATCTCCTAGATTTGATCCACATAGAGAGTGTTTGGAGGAGACAAAATTTATCCTTGAAAACCCTTCCAAACTAAGGAAATTGATATATACCAAGCTAGGTTCGATCAGAGATCCAAAATAGGAGTCAGAGTATATTTAATGAATTTTGGGAAAAATTAAATCTCAGAGGGATGGTTAGTTGGGTAGGGTTTCATGGTTGTCCTAACCTGGTTCCCTAACTATGCTCCCTTACTAGTGGGTTTTCATGGTTTCTCTTTGATCGGTCCATGGATTGAAAAACGATGAATCAATTTTTCAAACCCTTAATTCAAGGGTTTTCACGGTTTTAATGTTTGGGAAAACCATGCGTCAACCGTTCACATTGTAAGAACGTCAAAAATTCCCAAATTTCCACCCACATCACACCTAATTGAGACCCAAATAAATTATTATAAATAATAGTGTTTAATAAAACCATAAAATAGTAATAGGATGTTACAAAATAGTTTTTTCTTTCATTTTTGGTCTAAGAGGAGAATAACCATCCATTCCTTATTATGATCCAACTACAACACTTTTACATTAGACATAGCCTTTTTTGATTTCTTAACAAACTTTTCCATTTCAAAATATATAATTACCATCCTCATAAATAAATGAACCATTTTTCTCGAATAGAAACCACCTTTTTGTTTATTTTACACACCTTCATAATATTCACAAGCATATTGTTTATGACATAAGTTAATAAAAGTGTCTTTAAACATTACAGAACCTTTGATAATAACATTGATTGAGCGAAATAATCTTAATGATGTTAAACATTCTCATGTTACATAGGAATTAAAAAACAAATATATTTAAATAATTTAATGTAACTCTTATACCCTTTGTATGAGATAATATAACCAATTATTCATATGGAAAAAACCCTTTCATCATTAGATAAGTGATGTACAAATATAAATATCTCATAATAAGAAAAAAAATTATGTCACAACCATTGATTTATAAAAACATTCTAACTTATTAAAAATATTATGAGTAACTAAATGTTCTTCTCCATTAATAGGAAATTTATATTATTCCATTACATATTGAATATTGTGTTATTAATAATATTGAAAACGTTTAAAAGCAATAATATCCATATCATCATCAAAACTACACACAACTGAAAAATAAATATACTTTTTCATTATGAAAAGTGAGGTTAAAATAATTCCTTTTATACAAAATAATTCTCCCTCTTGGAAATAAAATAGAGTTCTTGAGAAACTAATATGTAATTTCAATCCAATAATTTTCATTATATATTTCCTTTAAAACTTCATTAATTAAAAAATATTCTAAGGATTCTATTTCCTTAACAAAATAAGAATACTGATTATGCTGAGATTTCAGAATGGACATAGTAAAAATGATCAGACTAATCTGAAATGAATTAAATAAGAATATTTGATATATAATAGTAATGATTAGTCTATGAAATCAATGTCATATGTGGTGAACGAATCATATTTGTTGGTTACGAAAGGTGACAATTTGACTTCAACAAATTTTAAGGATGATAATAAAACACATTATGATATGATGGATGAAAATATTTATTTAATGATTAATTTAATAATCTGAACTCTAAATATATATATTTTATTAATATTTTCATCGGATGAAGTTTCTATTCCAATAATTTATCATTGATCATTAACACACAAAGTTACCCATTAAAACATTATTTTCAATAAAATTATTAAATTTTTTTACCAGTCGTATTCATTGAACAACATAAATCTATATTCTAAATATTTATGTTGTTGGTACCCTTATAATTTTTAATAATTTATAAAATAATAATTTTTTTAACCCAAAATGTCTTGGGGTTTTTCCTTCATTATGTTTCCTACCCTCCTCTGGCTTGGCCCGGCCTTAGCGGAAACCTTCTCTTATCGAATTAGTGTCTATGAGAGGTGGATCCGTGTGGTCCGGGTTCGTTCTTGGCTCGGTAGTGGCTTTGTTGTGCCTCTTGACTTTGGGATCTCGTCTCACTTCTAGTGTGCTCGGCGCTGGCACTGATACACTCAGTGAAGGCTTCGTCTCTCCTGGATTCAGATCTGCACGGCCTAGGCATTCGTCGCCTCCGAGTGGTCCAACTTCGGGTGGTGGCGATGATCCTTCTGGCTCCTGGTTCTCTCTATGGATCATAGAGTTTGATGTCGACTTCGGTGTGCTTAGTGTCAGCCTCGTCATGCCTGTGGCTTCAGGATCTTGTTGTAGAGATGTTGTATTCATTGTCAGCTTCCTTGTGATAGCTGCTTACTTCTCACAATTCCGTTGCGGCTGTGTTGTGGTCAGCATGGACTACGGTGTGCTCAACGTTGGCCTTGTTGTGCTTTCCGACTCCGCAATCTTAGCGCGGACTCGTTCCAACTCGACATCGGTTCTGGTATATTTCGGGGTGCTCAGGGTCATCACCAGTGTTCCAGAGGGTGGAGATCATTCATTTCGGTTATACCAAATGTTTTTTTATAGGTGTTGATTTGGTTAAGGTGAGTTCTTGTTTGATTGTAAGTGAAATTGGGGGTATTGTGGTGGTGCTATTGAAGTGGATGGTTGTGAATCTACTGGTTATCTGTTGTTTAATTTTTGTTGGAGGTGAAATGGATATCGGTTGGGAAATCCAGATATTCTACATGGTTTTTCTTCAGATGAGGACATATTTGGTCATCTCTATCATGTATGGCTTTTCGGATTTGGAGGATTGAGAGGGTATGGCGTAGCCATCAGTACCCGGCCCATGCGTACTTGCACGAGACATCTTGCTGATCAGACATACTTTGGTGGAGGCATACCTTAATGTTATTGATGCTGGGTAGAGGCACTTTCTGGTAGTATTTTCCTGGGTTGCAACCCTTTATTTTTCAAATCTTTTTTATGTCTTTATGTCTCTGAAGTCTTGGTTTACCCCTTTACCCTTAAAAGGGGCTTATCCAAAATCAATAAAAATATCATCCTTCGGGCCATTCAATTAGTCACATATATATAGATTTGTTATATTAATAATATATTAATTAATTTGAAAATTTAACTATATGAAATCCTAAATATTGAACTCTATTTATTGAAAATCTATTATTCCATTATCATCAACTATGACAATTTCAATAGAATTGTGATTATTTTGGAAAAAATGTTTTGTTTTAAAAAAGTTTGGTTTTAGTTAGTGAAATACTATCATGATACATCTCTATGAGGTTTTATTTATCTAATAATTTTATCAAAATTGTATAAACCAGCAGTAAATTTTGATAGTATCATTTCATGCTTTATATTTTAGAATTTAGTTTCAGATATTTATTGTTTTCCTCAAAAAAATATTTACAAGAATAATGTTTTTCTATATCTTTTGAAAAAATTAGTTTACTCCAAATTATATTTTTTATATATTTTTAATGATTATATATTTCAAAAGTTACAATAAAAATTCATGAATTTTCTTTATGTTTTCCTTAACAATAATTTTTTAAAAAAAATCAATTTTTGGTTACTAAAATTTTAAGAAAATTTGAAATATATTGAAATTGAGGTAACATATTATTTTATTCTAATGTATATTATTCATGTGATGATATAATATTATTCTCATTTTCAAAACAAGTATTGTTATAATTTAATATAATATTTGATAAGGATTAAAAAGACTCCTTAGCCATAATTCAATTATTTTTTGTTGTAATTTTAGAAAATAAACTAATATTCCTCCTTGCTTTACTTTTAGAATATTAAATATTATTTTACTAAATGACACAACTATTGTTACTCTATGTGTAAAAGGATTTTAAAATTTTTATAATCATACATTTGTAAAAATTCATAGTACTCCACTCATAAAATCAATCTAACTTACTATTACTCTTAGGATTGGGTAAATATGGTTTTATACGACCAAGATTCTTACACTAATAACATATCATTACAAAATAATCCAATTATTCACTCTTTCACTTAAAATAATTCTTATACATTTATCCAAAAAATTTCTTCTGAATAATATTTTTCTTCATATTAGAATGATTAGGTAAAAAATTAATAGATTGTTTAGAATAAATTCATTCTTTATTAGGTTGAATATTCATTTTAATTGAAGACATACAAATATTCCTTGTTGATCTCACATGTTTTGCGACTATTGAGGTAGAAGAATGTTTTTTTCATTTTTTTTGATAACTATTTTCAATATTACCTATATTGCATAAGAGTACCAATATAATCATCTAAACTCAACTTAGTAATCATCATTTTATGATCAGTAGCTGTTAACATGGATTCCTACTCTCCTAGAATAATCTCTATGATCTTTTCAACTAAAATATGATCTATAAGACCATTATCAACTATAGAGTACAAAACATCAACAAATTTCATGAATCTATAACGCATATTAGGAATAGATTCTTCTGGTAATAATCCAAATTTCTTATAGTGAGATCAACGAATTTCCATTATAGTTTTCATTACAATTGAAGTACCTAAATTAATAACATATAACCTTTCTAAATACTATTTCCCGCATCACATAAGAAAATTTGACTTATAGTTATCACTTATCAAAGAAAAAAAAATTATTCCCGACTCTATAGTAATGCTAATATTGAAGATTATACTGATATGTAAATATAAAAACTTCATTCTCAAATATTTGATTATTTTCTATAAGAATAAACAATTTATCAAATCTGATGCTTATCAAATATTGGTGTTCCTATAGGATTACAATTTTAATGAGTTATAATATTTAAACAATCAATCATTGAAAACACAAAATATACTCTTTAGAAAATACAATTTAGTTTAAAAATAGTTTATAAAATACTTGTAATTAATATATTATATAAAATTTGTAAACATTATAATAATTAATAATATATAAAATAATCAAAATTCAATTTACGCATTAGAATCTCATATGATACCAAACATAGAATGATAATAATTATAATGGCTATAAGAGGGGGTGAATTATATTTTCTAAATATTAGAACTAATAGAAACCTTTTCCACTTAGGATCTATAAGGAATGACTATTTTATAATGATATCAAACCTGTAATCAGATTGACTCCATAAGGATATAATTTATATAAAAAAGTTATTAGAAGAAAATTTTATTATAGAACTGAAATTTCTTATAAACCATTCAAAAGAAACAATTTTTTTAAAAAAATAAAAAAATATCTTTAAATAGATATCACATAAAACTAAACAACATTATAAAATAAAAAATAACACATTATCCTTCAGCCTAAATGAATAAAGAAATCATAACTTAAGGTATCAATAGTTTTAATCCAACTATAAGGTTTTTCTTTCATCAAGAATAATGATCTCAATCAAAATGATTGAAATATCATTGTTTTCCAAGAAATTTAATTCCTTAATAAAAAATATAATATTCAGTAGTATTACTATTAGTGTAAGACCTTGTTCAAACCATATGGGAATCACTGATTACAAAAGAAAGTTTTTCTATGGAATTTACAAACCTCACATTGAGTTTTTATGTAATGACCCTGACCCCAGTATCCTAGAGCCAGTGCCTCACATTATTACATTAGCATATATACAAGATTAAAATGTCAAAGGATTGATCAATTTAGATGTTTTGGAAACCATATTACATACATGAACATTACATTTTTGTTTAAAATATATAATAAAATATATATAATACTTTTATTAAATAGTTTTTATCTTAATGTTTCCTTATATATCACTCATAATATACATCTTGGAATCCTAGGAAAAATAATGAATAAGAAATGTATGAGCTTAAATGCTCCCCAAGGGTAACTTTAAAATAGAATCTATTATGAATAAATAATCATAATCATTATTTAAAGGTGTATAACTATAACACAATCAATTTAAACATAAAATTGAGAATAATATGGAAAGAATAAATGGAAATAATATAATTCTATATATACAATCAAATGGAAATTCAACTAATTGAATAATCCATTGGAATATCTACAATGAATCTCATAGTGAGTGAATACATAATTCCATGCATCATAAACAACCTTCAAGGCTTTAACTAATACACTATATATAAATGGGCAATGCATCCGCCAATACCCAAACTAGTTTATCTGATGATATAAATCAATGTATCAAGGTTATATAGTGGGACCCAAGCATCACATACTAAGTCTAATGAATTATTCATATGAAAATGTTGAAACATAATCAACATAAACATTATTATTAAAAACTTGTATTTAAAATATGAAGAATTTAACCAGAAACCAAGAATTAAATAAAAATAGAACATCTACAGTCAATCTTATCATAAAAAACTAATATAACATAAAAAATGATATCATAATGATCAACCCAAATGAATAATAGAATTCAAACATTTATGTTGACATAGATGAAAATTATCTAATAAATTAAATTGAGCTTCTTTATAGAAATAACCCATTTTTACATTGAAATCATTTATTTAAAAGGTCACACAATTTTAAAAGACAAAAATATGAAAACAATATTATAAATGGGTAAGGTATGATTTATGAAATTAATGTTTTACAACGTTAAAAAAACCATCTCATACTGTATATGTTAATAAAAATATTCCTTCTTGGTTTTTTGTCAAATGAGTAATAATGTTCCTTGTTTAGAAAAATAAAAAAATTACTTTCATATCATTATATAAAAATTTTAACACGGGTAAAAAAATCTAAACATTTATATGGTAATAGTAATAATATATCATTATTTTAAAAAAATCATAGACATGGATGATAAATATTCCCCTTTAGATACATATATATACACAATATCATATAGTAATGAGATTATGAGATTAACCAATACCTTGTACTTTCCATTAGTTGAATTTGGATTAATGTACTGTATAATGGTTTAAATCATTCTACAAAAATAAAATAGAACCCTATCAATATTTTTGATATCATATAATATTTTTTATATTTTTTTGTTAACAATATTTTTGTATTACACTTGGTTTGGGTGTTAAGTACTTCATTTTCCTAGGCATGTTTTGTCATTTAAGTCACATTTATTAAGAATATAATATATTTATTTCATATCAATAATGATATTAAGTTCATAGATATTATATTTACTCATTATAAAAATATTAATAATCATTTTTAGTGGGTAACTTGGAAAATGAACCACAACACGTCATGGGGACGGTAGACTAAACTTATGCATGAGCGATGATATCATTCCTTTAATGGTGGTAAAGAAAGGATTTGGATGGTATATTAAGTATAAATAATCAATACCATGTTATTTTTATTAGTTATTTCTAATATATCTACCATTGTACCCATCATAGTAAAGTGGCGATGAAAAATAGATTACACCATGACGTGGAGATGGTAAGTCGTAAGTACGCACACGTGATGCATTATTTTTCCATAGAATATATAAATCATGAAAAATGTTTTTAGCATAATCATAATAAAATCGTAGAATAAATATGATACTCAATTTATTACTTTATCATGTAAACAATTCAAAAAAGGGAATTATAAGTATAAATGAATTTGGATGATTTTGTAAAAATGATTACCTCTTCTGTGGAATACTCACTTTAGATCTATTATCAAGGGATCTAGGGTTGGTCATTTTAGAAGATAATGAAATCCCACAAATTCTTAATGATTTGGGACAGGAAATATTTGGGGTTTTCTCAAGATGGAATGATCAAAGTAGTGTGATGAAGTAATGGAGGAGGTGTCCTTTCGTAATTGTGGTGCAGGTCACTTTTGGAAACTCTTAAAATATTAAATTATTATAAATACATTTTCAAACAAATATATAAGAAAGTGGGTTATTTAGAATCTGAGATGAGTGTGGGTATAAATATTCTCAAAAAAATAATTACTAGACAAATTTATGTTTCATTACTTCCCATATCATTTGGTTTTAACCCTTATTTAAACCCTTTATGTTTTACCATGGCTACATGTGCTTTTACAATTTATAGGATAATGTAGTTTTTATAAAAAGAAAAAAAAACAAAAATGATACATGCATGAAATTTTAAACTTTATCTCAATCAGTTGGATGAATTCTAGATTTTTATGGATTTAATTTCATATAATAAAATATTATTTATTTTAATATAACATTAATTTCAAATTTCAAGCAATTCATTACATGACATTTTTTAAATATCATAAAAAATGATACATTCAAATCGAAACCTTTAATTTATACATAATAAATCTATTTTATCTATACAATATTTTCATGACATTAATTATATCAAAGTATATTTATTTTAATCTTTTTAATAACATTTATTTGATATGTTCATTCATTAAACAATTACACCATCATCATTGTGCAGGAATTTAATTTAATTATTTTTTCTCTAAAAATTAAAAATAATTTATCATGATTATAATAATCATTATGTCATTAAATTGACTATTTATAGTAAAATTTATTTTCTGTATATCCAATATTTAAACTGATATTGTTATTAAACATTTGATTATGACATTTTTGACTCTACATTAAATAAAATATAAAAAATATGATACTCTCATCCAAGTGGCTTATAAAGGTTATAAAATATGTCTAAAGAATATTTTTCTTGACACCCACTCTTAAAATGAAATTTTTACAAGTGTTTTTGTAATTTTATAATATTTATAATATTATTTTTACCCTTAATTACTCAATTTATCATTAACCATGTTAATAAAAAATTAACAAAATTAATATTCTTAATTTAAAAAAATTATTAGTATAATTTGGACCAATTTATTCAAAAAAATTAATAAATTTATCAAAATAATAAATAAATATGTTGTAGTAATTATATTAAAATTAATCTTGTTGATGGAACGATAAAATGAGTTTTTAATGTGAAATTATTCCAATGATTGACATGTTATTATGTTCAAATTCACAGTGGAATTGACTAAAATTATGTCAATTAGATTAAAAGGTATAAAATTTATCTAATTATAGTTTTAAAAAATAGATAAAAATAATTTATTTCTAAAAATTATTTATATGAGAAATCTATTTTTAACTAGAATATTGTATTTTTAACCATTTATCAAAACATTAAACTTATCCAAAAAAAATTCTACCAAATTATATTTTTATATTACTATTTAAAATAATAAGTTTCTTTAACCATATATGATTTATAAAAGTGTGAGAAACTATATTTAAATCATTTTCTCAATGAAAGGCGTTAAAAATGACTGTTGAAAAATATATTTTTTTAATGTGTAAAATTTAATTTAGATTTGTATCATGACATAAAAACAAATTGGATGAATATTAAACATTATATTGAATTTATTACATATAACTTTCATTATGATCATTGAATTATTGTAATTAATTTAATTTATTATGATAAAACACTTTTGGAGAAAAATAATAGTTTTTTATTAAGGCATTTCTTTTATATTCTATTGGTGTTTATATTTTTTTATAAATAATTTGTAACCAATGATTTCAATAAAATATTTTCATATTTTAGATAATACTATTCATGAAAATGAGCCTCATCCCAATTGATGAAGACTCTTCAAGCACATCATAGTGACTCGAGATCAAATCCAAAGAGAGGAATATTTCTAGGCATTATAGAAGTACTATAGAAGGTATTGTTCATTACAATAGTAGCCAGAAAAATTCTCCTATTTTCCCTCAGGTCCTTCAAGTCCTTTTGGTCACCCAATACATTTAGGCCAGTAAGGCTTTCGGGCCACGTCGAGGCCTTCATGCCAATTCATGGATTTCAGACCACCATATGGCCTTCAGGTGACATGAAATAAAGATTCAACAAAGAATATTTATAAGTAACAAGGCTCAAGATGAGGATTCAGAGCATGATAATTCACCACTACTAAGATATTCAGAATTGGAAGAATGTGAGGGTATAGAAGTTTCCCTCAGTATCAGGCCTGCGAAACTCTACACAAGACAACTACCGGACTATCCTTGCAAAGATAGAGATATGACATCTAGATATATCGTGGGGAGGGGTAGTTCCATGTAGACTATTTGGGTTGAAAACCTTAATGGCCTTTGGTTCATGTATTGTTTAACTATGCCTACGGGCCATGCAAGGGTTCCCCTTCAACCCTTAAAAGGGGATTTGTAAAAAATAAAAAATAAAAATAAGGTATTGGGCCATTTAGGCATTTAATCCTATTTATAACCACTAGTTTAATTTCTAGGAGATAACTTTTATTTTCGGAAAAAATAGTATTAATAACATAGCATTGTTAGTTACATATCAGTGTTATATCAAATGCAAGCTATTGAAGAAGTTAGATTTAAAAAGGGGCATACCATAAAATCTTTGGGTGTTACATTATAACCTCATTTAAATAATTTTTTCCTCTCAATTTAATATCAGGATAAAAATATAGGGGTTTGATTTTTTAAAGTATCATTGTTTATATACATCATTAGAATGTTCATTAATGATACATCCGCTTCAAAATAATGAAAGCAAAGTACGAAGGTCGCAAGAGATAACACATACAAGGGTACCATTTAAGAAAACACAGACACGTAATAGAAAAATAACTATCATGTAATTATGTAGAGTGATAAATAAAGTAGTCATTATAATACTAACAATCATAAACATATAATTGAAGTGATTAGGTAAAAATACCATTGATTTCATTGTAATAAAAGTAACCAGATAATGTTTTGGTTTCAAAATCATTTTCTAAGAGTTATGGTATTCCATTACATTCTAAATAATATCTTGATAAAATATAAATAATTGATTACTTTCCATGTCATAAACACAATTTCTTCATTTAATTGTGCTTAAATATATTTTCACTTCATTCCATACACCTAGAAATGTATTTTTAAGATGAATATATTTTTCTGAAGCATGTTTAACGTGTTATAAGGTACAGAAGAATTTCATCAATCCTCTAAATGTTTATTAACACCAAATAAATCATCGAATAGTATCTAATAAATCATACATTATCCTTAATCAATAATATCTAATATTCATCTTAATCTATTCCAACCATAAGACCCATATAAAATACATACTTTGAAATTCACAACCCAAAATATTGTAAGTAAGGTACCTAAATTCCAAAATCTATTTAACACAAAATTTTCCCCAAACAATATAATGCATAAATTTTTTTCACATACTAAAACTATTAATACCTATATCACATTTAAAACATAATGAAAATATTCAGTATTTTAAATTATTACGATTAAGTACTGCAATAAAACCCTTATATATCTCAATATTCTTTTAAAAGAAATATCATAAAATAATTATTGGATCCAAAAATAAATACATTAACTATTCAAATTCCACTGTGGTAATATCATCAGATTTACCTTGATCAATTTTATTTTTTTCTAAGCTATATTTTCTTGATGATTGGGACAATCAATTTTTAGTTCCCCGTATCCTTATAATTTAATCATTTCACATTTATAGGTACTATATTTTCCATAGAAAAAGAGCATTGTGCCCTTTCTCTCCAAATATATTACAGACTCCCATTCCCTTCTAGAAGCTACTAGGGTGCTTCTTCCCACAATTATCACAATGGAGAAAATCCATGATTCAATTTTTCCATTTTTGTGTTTCTTGATTTTTCATTCCCATATTCATTTATATCACCTAAAATTAATAATACATTTAGAATTTTTTCTCTATCTTGATAGAACATGAGAGTATATATGTGTATGATAAGAATGTTTGGGATATTAGTGCCCTTCCAAGGAAAGTTATTAAGTTATCAATGAAATGATCAATCTTACACATTGGATTATATATGTATTTTTATGTATGCATCACTGATTTGGAAATGTTTTTATACATCACATCATTATAATCATTTTTTCCAAGATGGAAGAATTGTCTCTCTATATATTCTCACTATTCATGAGGGAAATAATTTTCAAGGAAATGTTCCATAAAATCCTTCCATTACATTTTTTCAATTTGTTCTTCCTCCTTTGTGTTATGATTCAATGACCATTTTGGATCCACATCATATAAGAGATGAAAAATTTAAATAAAAACCTTTCCCATTTCAGTACATCCCTATTTGATGAATATCTATTATAAAGAACTCTTCCATCTCTTATCTACAACAACATTTTAGTCCCATTAAATGATGGAAGTTGTTGTCTTCTGAATCAGTCTAAAATTTTTCCCCCAAATTTTGGATCAGGTTGATCCATTTGGGCAAGGTTATCATTCATTACATTATAGAGATGTCCTAGTATGGTTACAAGTTGTTTATTCCCAGTTAAAGCTCCAGTTCCTACATCATTTTCTTCCATAGGAAGGAAATAACTATATAAATTATGTGTGTTGATAAAATTTACATTCCATTCACTAAAGTCCATTTCAAAATATAGGAATAAACAATTTTATACCATAAATTATGAAAAATAATGTATAATTTCATAACTAGTGAATTACATATCCTAAATAAAAAATTCAGGTATAACTACTATCAAAATCTCATGTTAGGTTTATTTGGAGGTATTTCCAGATTTGTTTCATAGCGTTTATTAAATAATATATGTTTTCCTAAAATTATATTCCATGGTTTTTACTAAAAATTCTCTCATAAAAACAGTAAATACTTCGAACACAATTTCCAAGAGCTGGTGACTCACTTATTTAAATTTTCACAGAAATAAGATTTGAATCCCAAAGTACAAATTTTTATGTTAGTTTTGGAAACTATAGTACATACAAGAACCATAAAATATAGTTTAAAATACTAAATATAAAAATAGTTATTCCTCTAATAATACCTTTTTTATCATAGATTATCCATGCATATCGGTCATATTTTACATTTTGGTACCTCGAGAAAAATAAAACATCATAAAGGGTGATATTAGATGCATAGTAAGGGTAAACATAAAATAAAATCTATTACAGATAAATGGTCATTAAAATTAATCCATGGTGTATAAATGAAACACAATCCATTTAAACAAAACTATGATCATAATAAAGAAAGAATAAATTGAAATCAAATAAGTCCATATAAATAATCACATGGATTTTATAATAATTGAATAATCATGTGGAATATAAATAACTAATCTCATATTGTAGGAATTCATAATACTAGCCATCATAAACATACAATCATGGCTTCGGCCCAAACCCCATACATAAACATGCAAGGCCACAACCAATATGAAAATTAGTTTGTCCCAGGATAATTATTAATGCATCGAGGGACTATAGAGGTTATATCCAATCACATATAAATTTCAATTCATTCAACATATGAAAATTTTCAATCATAAACAACATAAAAAATCATATTGAAAAACTACCATACGAAATGGGAAATACATTAACCATAAATGGCCCTTTGTATCAAAATAAAAAATCCTCAATCAAAATGGTTTAAAAACATTTAATAAAATATGATAATGATATAATAATAGATCAACCTAAATTATGAATAAAATTTAACAAATTACGATGACATAGATTAATATACTATATTAAAATCATTTATAATTCTAGACATAAATACCGTTTTACATAGAAATCATTTATTTAAAAGGAAAAACAATTTTAAAAGAAAAAACATTCATTGAAAATAATCTTGTAAACATTTAATGTAATCTTAAATACATTAATGTTTCATTTTTAAATAAAAACAATCTCATTACATATAAGTTAAAAAACATTCATTCAGTATTTTTTTTCGAAAAAGTCATAAAGTACTTCATTTCGAAAATGTCAAAAAGATTAATTTAAAACTATTTTAAAACAATTTTAACTTGGGTAAAAATACATTAAACACATGTAGGATAATAATTACATTTTTTTGGAATAAATGATTATTAATCTTGGATGTGGAGGTAAAATTTTCCCTAACAAATACTTACCTAGAAAGAAACCCGAATAAGGAGGTAGTGAAATTAACCATTACCTCGTACTTTACATTAAATGAATTTGATTTATATTAATTAATACTTTTATAAGGCATGTTATTAAATTATAAAATAACCATAACCATATTTATGATATGATATATTATGTTCTATTATAGTTTGTTAAAAATATGTCGTTATTACCCTTATTTCAGGTGTTAAGTGCTTTGTTTTCTTATAATTTTTTTTCTCGTATGTCCTATTTATTATGCATATGATATATCTATTTAATTTCAAGAATTATATTAAGTTCATAGATATTATAGTTTCTTATTATATGAATTTTTATAATCATTATATAATTACTAACATGGATAGTGAATCACATCAAGTTGTGGAGACGATATGTCGTACATACATAAAAGAGATGATATCAATCCATTAATGGTAAAAGGATAATGATTTATATAGTATATTAATTATATTGAATCATTATTAAATCATATTTATTATCTATATCCATTATAAACATAATTATACCCATCCAAATAAATTTGTTATGAAAAACGTTTTTACCATGGCATGGAGACAGAAAGGCGTACGTACACACACATGATGCATTAATTTTTCTTAAGATGGATAAATAATGAAATATGGTTATAAAATAATCACAAAAAAATATAATAATACATATGATACTATATTTATTACTTTGTTTTGGAAAAAACTCATTTAGAGTAAGTAGAAAATAAATTAACTTCGATGAGTTCGAAAAAATGATTGCCTCTTCTTTGGCGGACTCCTTTTAGATATCATCTAAAGGGATTTGGGGAAACTTTTTTTGAATAACATGAACTCTATAACATGTATGAGGATGTTGTGAGGATAAATGTGTTGGTTTTGGACAAGATATAACAACCAATGTGGTGTGATGAAGTGAGGGAGGATGTGTCCTTTTATAATTTAGGTGAGTGTTACTTTTGAGAACTCAAAATATATTAAATTAATATAAATTAATTATAAATTACAAATAGACCCCAAGAAAGTTATTTGGAATATAAGATGACCATTGGTCGAACGAATCTAAATTTTTTTATTGGTTTGGGTCTCACTATTACCCTTATCTTTTTTAACCCTTATTTAATCCCTTTATGTTTTACTGTGACAACAAGTGTTGTTACTCTTTTAAGAATTATATAGTTATTATAAAATTTAAAAAGTTCCATAACAATTTCATGTATAAAATATTTAACTTTATCCCAGTTATTTATCTGAAAAATATATATTTTTAGAATTTTATATCATATAATAAAATATTATTTATATTAATATAACATTAATGTCCATGGTAACACAATTCAATTCATGACTATTTTTTAAATATCATAACACCTTTCTAAATTTGAAAAATCCATTTGATATATCCATAATAAGTTTATTTCTTCTAATAAATTTTTATATTTCAATATTTATATCAAATTATATTTATTTTAATATTTTAAATAACATTTATTTGATATGTCCATTACTTAGAAAATTACTATATCATATTGTGCAATGCTTTAATTTAATTAGTTTTTCCATGAAAAATAAAAATAATTTATCACGATGAGGATAAAATTTTTATCATTCCATTAAATATTTATAGTCAAATTTATATTTTTTTATGATTTTATATTAAAAATGATATATTTATTAAAAATATTATAATGACATCATTGAATCTTCTTTAAATAAAATATAATAAATGTCATACTCTTATATATGTGTCTTAAAAATGTTATAATCTTGGGTCAATGATGGTTTAGGTCATCACTCACTCATCCAATGATATTTTTACATTTAGGGTAATTATATAATATTTAAAATATTATTTTTACCTTTAATTAATCTATTAACCTTTAACTATGTTAATAAAAAATAACAGAAAATACTATTCATAATGTATGAAAACAACACAAATATATATACATATTTCTGACCAACTAATTAATTCTATGTAATAAATTTTTAAAAATTAAGAATATAAAAGTTTTATTAATTAATTTAATAATAATTCCATTGAACGAATGGGAAATAAATATTTTAACGTTAAAACGCTCAAAAGACTGAAAATTATTAAATGAAAATTCATAGTGGAATTGATTGCAATGATCTATATTGAATTAAATGATAAAAATTTGATTTAAATATAAATTAAAATAAATAAAAAATATTATTTAATAGTTAAAAATATTTTGACGAAAACATTGTTTTCAATTAAAATCCAATATTGTTCACTATTCTTCTAAACATGAAACTGATTAGAAAAATACCAAAAAATCAAACAAAGTAAAATTTTATATTCTGAATTAAAATAAGAAGTTTATTATTTCAAATATTATCTATAGAATTTTCAAAAACTATATTTAAAATTTGTGCACAATCAAAGGGTGGTAAAACTGTCTTTAGAAAAATATAGCATTTCAATGCTCAAAATAAGTTTTATTTTTCTCTAATTTCTTCATAACACATAGGAATAATTTTAAAAATTAGATTCAATTTATTAAATATTAATTTAATAAGAACATTCAATTCTAGTAATTAATTTTTATTTATTAGGATAAAACACCTTTTGTGCATTATAATAATGTTTTATAGAAAAATTCCTTTATATTCAATTAGTTACTATATTTATTTCTCAATAATAGGTAACCAATGAATTTAATCATATTTTTTATATATTATTTAATCATATTGATAAAAACAAATATAAAAAATATGAGATACTTTTTTCTTTATGAAAAAATAATTGTACGAATATATCAATATTCATTTAAGCTCAGTGTCATGTGAAAAGTAATCTATCAAATATATTTGATTTAAAAAGACTAATATAGTAAAAGAATGGGGTATTAAACCTTAGATATAAAATTCACTATATATTTAAAATATCCTATTAATAATATGTTAAAATGAGTAAACATAAAATGGTTTGAGATTCCAAGTGTGTCATCTACCAGCCCCTCAGACACAACTCTAATTATTGGCACACCTCAGATGGTCATAATCAATGATTATCAATGTTTGTTACGATTGAATTAGATGAGATCAATCCTGATAGATCTGTATGATCTATATAGATTAAATATAGTTTTTTTTGTTTATAACATCGTTACATTTTTTTTAAATATTACATCCAGTAAAAATTACATTGAACACCTAATTATTATGTTTATTTACCTCAGGGAAAAAACAATGTTTTCTAATATACTGAACATTGTTCATCACGATGGACTGAGATATATTCATTAGATGGAAATTTTTTTTATCTAGTGAACTTATCTCTATTCATATGATTGTGTAGACTATATTAGAACAATAGATAGAACATTGTTTGCCTAATGGGAAAATATGAGTTTATCTTATTGACTCTACTATGTTCATTTGAAGGACTAATATGAGTTTGTTTAAAGGAATAAATTGAGTTTGTTAGATGGAATAAACTATATTCATCTGATGGAATAAAATTTTTTCATCTTGGGATCCAGATATAATGTTCGTATTTTTCAAATTTTAATTTTCTCTATATCCGGAAAGAATAATTATTTTAATCAAAAACATTATAATCCTTTGAAATTATAAATCTAGTAAATATTTATTTATGTTTCTGTAATGTTATTTTTAAAAAAATGACTAGAATGAGTAGAATGGAAAAATATAGACTAAAAAAATTATTGATGTTATTGAGTGTACTATATACATTTTAGGATAAATTATATTCTTCTATCCAAGATTTTAAAGATTAAAATATTTTTTAGAATTCCTTGATAAAAAAATATCATGTGAAAAATATAATCTTACTTTAGGCGTCAAACGCAAAAATGATTGAGAAATTTTTTATTAATTTTAATATATTTTTTTTTCAAAGAATACATTTAATTGTAGGGTTTAAAAATAGGTTACCAATATACAAAATATATATAGATAACGAAATAATGATTTATATTAATGCATTGAGGAAATTAATACAATATAGAAAAAGAACATATAATAACACTATATGTTTAAAATTTTATTTTTTTCAATAAATTTGGTTCTTTATTATTTTAATTTAATGAAACTAAATATACTATATGAATAATATATTAACACTAATTTAATTTGTAGAAAATTTTACTTTTCTTTAAAAAACAGTGTTTCATTTTATCTTACAACTTCAACTGAAAAGTTAAATCCCTAAATTTTATAGTATTAATTTTACTAAATAAACGTTATTTTTATATTTAAAATGATATTATTAGATTGTGATGAATTTTTAATATTTTTCTAAAAATACTGATTATTAAGTTAATAGTAAAAATACCATTTTTTTCATATATTATTAGTTTTATTACTAAAATATTATTACGAATTAAATATTTTTAAACAAAAGTGTGGTGTATAAAACTATTTAAAGATTAAAATTATTAATTTGAAAAATAATATGCAGAATTTATAAATGATTTTTTAACATTTTGAAACATATGTTATATTTATTGAAATAAATACTCTTTTTGGTCACTTTCTTTTAATTATGTTTTTTCAAGGCGGAATAAATTTTTGGTTATATTTGAAAGCCATAAAACCCTTATTTTGTTAATTATAAACCAATTAATTTCTGTTAAATTTATATCATTGAAAATTTCATCTAAAATAATATTTTTCTGATAAAAAATAAACTTATTCAAAAAACGAGTTTTATGTATAATGATTTCTAATAAGAAAATTAATTTTTAGCATAAAACTTGTTTTTATCTTATAGAGTGGTTTCCATATTTTGAAATAATAATGTCAAAATTATGTAATAATGGCATATTAATTTTAATATATAGAAATTAGTTACCACTGTCAGAAATGTAGTTACCCCAATAAAGGTAAATTAATGTAAAAATCATTAAATCAAGCTTAAAAGACCTAAAAATAAGAAAAATAATATCTTAAAATGAGTTTTTTAGGGTTTTCTTGACCAAAAAATATTTTCCCTCAGTTTTTATTAGCTTTGAAAAAAACATACCTATTAGGGCACACTTGGCCTATAGATGATAGGTATTCTAGAACCCTAATCTTGCCTCTATAATCCAAGGATTGGAAATAAGTTCCATAGTGGAATGACTAAATTGGGAGGTGTTTCCCTAATGAACTGGGACACACACATCCAACCATCTCAATTCAAGAGAAAAGATGAATAATAATAAAATACAGTAATGTCTAGAGTGAAAACCATTTATTTAATAAACTATAGGGAATATAAAAGAGTGAGAAAGAGATATCCAAATTGTAATGGAAAAAACACATGCCCACCCAGAAAGGATGTGCCAACTTGACAATATTTAGAATAGAAAATAGTTGGAGAGTTCACGTCCTAATCTCTATTCCCTACCACCATACACAGTCTACGCACCTTAATATCTAAATTCTCATCCAAATCACCGGTTATTTTTCTACAATCTCCAAAATACCTCACACATTCAAGGGAATACCATTCCTAGGAGAGTATATAGATACCCAGTAGGACACCCTGAAAACTAAAGACAGATAAATAGATGACACAATAGTAGTATTCAATTAAACCCAAAGAAATAATGAGTTGAACCACATCAACATTTATATTTTCGAAAAAAACATTATGGAGAGAGAAAATGGGATCTCTATCTCATGGACCAACCTTGGTTGATCAGTATACCAATAGCTCCAGGAAGTCCAACTTTTATTCCCAACAAATTATGTTCCTAAAGATGTAACCTTGTAGAGGACCCATATCTCTCCACTTTACCGCACTATCGAGGATGAACAATCATCATGTAGAGTACCCAAAAACAAGTTTTTCAGGGGTGTTCCACAAAGTAGATAGAGGACCCACACTCTAGCATGTTAGGGGATGTGGGTTCTAATTATAAGTTATAGAAAAAATTCTATACTCCTTCAGGGGGAAGCCACTCATAAGGAAGAGAACCCATGCTTGGTAGAATTTGGGGTGAGACTCATAAGGTGGAGGATCCATGTCATAGTTCTTTAGTGGGTTCCACTTAGAAGGTAGAGGAACTATTCCCTCTTGAGTCATTGGGGTTCCAGTGCAAAGATGATGGACCCATACCTTAGTGTGTCAAAGGGGTTTTACATATAAGTAAGGGGACCCACAACCTAGTGCGTCACGTGGGTTCAACTCAAGACGTGTAATGAGTATGGGGGACAGACACCTTGGTATGTTATTGGGGGTTTTGACCCCATCCTCTACACTATGAACCTTCTTGATCCATTAAATCATCAATCATATTTTGAAGAAGATTCATGATCAGAAAATTCAACATCGTACCTGAAAAAAATGTGATGGATACCATCAAGTTTTACATGAAAAATAAACAGGATAGGATACTAAGGAGGAAAAATATAAGTCTAGATAAAAGAGATTCATGAGGTTGAATTTTCTCATAGGGTTACACGATGTGTATGGAGTCTACAAGACATGTTATCTTACTCCTCTAACTATCAGTTTTCTCATATATATAAAATATAGTCTATGTGACCTTAAAAGGTGGGGAGAGGGGACACAGGATGGGTCTCAATGAACCGATGCCTGGAAATTTTTTTTCCCGGTCCTTCCTATGTTCATTGATATGTGTTAGTCTACTTGTCTTTTCACCTACCCATTCCTGCATACAAAAACATTCTATTGTACTCCCAGAGTACATGATGTGGCCTTCCACATGGCTTCCTGGGTGTGTGCTGATGGAACACGATCTTTCTACCTTGTGAGGTTCATGTGGTGTGTGGCCCCTCTAAAGGATGTGTGATCTTTTGCTTCTCCAAAAACCATTATGCTACAACATGATGGGGATACATGAAATGTGTTATTTTAACACATACAATATTGTTAATTTTTTCACATAATGTCTGGTTATTCACAAGAATCCTATATCATCCACATCTGCCATGATTTTTTATCTATTGATGACCCAATAACCACCATACTGAAGGTTTTCAATAGTTCCCAATTACATCCTAACACACAATGTCTAGAAATTTGTCCCAATCATTCATGGGGGTCCTCCATGCATCCCATGAACTTCCCTACATCACTAAAACTCAATCCCATTGCCAATTAGGATGCCAGATCCAATGGGAATAACTCCCATTCAATGATCCAACCTAATTCAGTTTTAATGGAAAATATGTCCATAATACTCACAACTTCTATGAATTTGGGGGTATGTTCATGCTTGAACCTACCCCAAAAAATTAGAATCAAAACCCTGAAAGCTAATGGTTGTGGACAAGAAAAAAAAGTAGGGGATGTAATAAATATGAAAATTGAAACTATCATTGACTAGGGTTTCATGGAAAACAATCATAAATTTTGCATTTTCAATGGGTGATAATAAGTGCAACATGGATAATAAATTCAATAAAAAAATTTTATTTCAAAAAAGTTCTAATGCAAACAGTATAAATAGAAGCATTAAAAGAATATTATAATATATATATGCTTAAATGTATATCCCAGTGTGAAAACCATAATTGAGAAGCCCAAGGTCAATTTAGGATTGATCTTTGGGAAATAATGTTTTTTCAGCAATGAGGATGATCTTATGTATTCACGGTCCATCGTTCCACCTTAATCAAATCACCATTTCATTGTTTGATCACAATTACAAAAAGATATATATATGATATCCTCTCAATTATCCTAAGCATAATAAAAATAATCATGTAGAATTTTTATACTCGATTGTTTAAAGAGGATTAAATTCTGTTTTTTAATAAATCAAGCAAACAATTTATTTATTCATTTTAATTAAGCACACCCAACAATGTTTTCCTCAACTGAACTTCTAGTATTGACCAACCATAGGTCGCAAATAGTGTAAACCCCATGATAAATATTTAAAAAATACTCTTCAATATAACATTCAATAATTTATTCATATGATAATTGGTTATTTCTAAAAACATCATGATCTAGATATTAATATATTTAATATTTTTATAATAAAAATTTTAGACACATTGGGCCATAGAATATCATAATTTATGAGAACATAGCTTCGAAAATATTCTAAATAAATTTAAATTTCTTTACAAAAAATAGTCTTTATATTATCCCTTTATTAAAATATTTTCTTCCTTGAAATGAACAAACTAACCTAAAAGGTGTGGATATTGATCCCATATCTGGATCTCCTGCTCACAAGGGCTCTCCATCATGCTCCCATACTACAACAACACATGAACCAAAGGAATGGTCCATCATTGTTGGATCCTCTCACTTGCTTCCTCAATCTCCATGATGTACACCATGAATATGGATCCATCCTTGATTTCCACCTCACCTGACCTAATATCATATGTGGGATAATGCATATATAACCTCAATTTCAATTGATGGAAGACATCATTCATGGGATCAAACATTTTGGTTAAGGATAAGCGAAAAGAAAACACAACAATCCTCTATATGATCTTGAACAGACTAGTGGACCTTAGGGATAAATTTCCTCCATGGCCATGTATATATAGTCCTCATCATGGGGATACTCTCTAAATCCAATGGACTATAAAACTGATTCACACAATACTTTTCGTACTCTAGGCTATCCTGATCTACTCACAGATCACTATGAACTTCTCCATTATCTCTACTCCATCATTGACCAAAAAACATTCCTCACTAATCTGAGTATATATTAAGGGTGATATGATTGGTCTCTAAAATAAAGAATCAAAATAATTCATTCCGACCATAAAGTGATATTTATAATAATAAAAAATTAATACAAATGGAAAGTGACCCTCCCATATTCGGATGATGTCAAAAATAAAACCCCTTATTATATCCTCCCACAAAAGAATAGTGTGTTTTCTATGAACACATGAATGGTGTTGGAATGATGCATTCCTACTCATCTATGTCTCGAATTCCGCCAGTAGGCTTATCCAAAATCATGTTGTGAACCACAGATCATAGGTGAATTTTTTTGAGCGAACCCTATGAGGGTAGATGATCTCCTGCACATACAACATACCCAAAATATTCCCAAAAATATTATCCCACATGGATAGAAAGTTCAAAAAGATGGTTTTTTGGTCAACTATCTCCTTGATGAATTTTTGGAATCTTTATTTTTATGTAATCCCAATCACAAATTCCATGGGTATCTCATCCCATTTGCATTCAGATATCTCTAGATGCTAAAAAAAATTTCCTGAACATATTGGTCAACCATCACCTACTAAAATTAGAGGAACCAAGAGATGAACTCAGTTATTCTCTACCTCATGAAATCCCACCAAAAAATCCATTAATAGTCATTATAAATCTCCCCTATAACGTGATTTATAGTAAAACTAGAAGTATGAAATTGTGTTTACAACTCCTCTTGTAGCATGATGAGGACCACCATCTACACTTGGAAAAGAAGAATGTGATACCCTCCAAAATAGAATCCACCTTGTGAATCTCTTGATGATATCTAGTAATAGGGATCATCAAAATTGATGTCTCCCACCTAATAATCCCCTACATGCAGGAGGAGAAGAGGTGTCAACACCATTGACTGAATTTGTATTGTATCCTTTTCTTTAACAATGGTCAGCTATAATGAAAAAAAATCATAGAATACCCCTCTATAAGAAGAGAACGATACTTATAAATATGATAATATTCCACCACATTTCACTTACCAAGAGTATATACTATCTCAAATTCATAGTCTTTCTAGAACTCCTACCAGTTCCTCTGTATTAGTATCAGATCTCTCTCTATGATGACATAACTGGGACTCTGATGGTATGAGTAAAGCACCAAATTCTCCCCCAAAATAATTTGAATCCACATCCACATAGGAAATTTTATATTTTAAAAATAAAGGCTGTGAGTTTTACATTTATTCTCATGCGGTCTCAATTGCCTCAAATCATATGTGATCACAGTCCGCCTCTTCATCAACATGCAGCAGAGCCCAACTATAGAGGAATCAAAACATAGTACATACTTTATACCCTCATTCTGTAGACTCTAAATGACAGAATTTTCATCCTAGGCTTAAAATACTCAAAGGATATATGAAACTACTCAGTCCAAGTAAAATGATACCAATTTCACATAACAGTAGTAAAAGGGGAACCAATCCTAGAGAAGAATTCAACAAACATCTTATATTACACATACATGCTAAGAAAACATGTCACCTATGAAACATTATTCAGTTGATCCCATGAACACACATCATCAAATACCACCAATCAATATGTAAACCAATATTAGAAATGTAATTCCCCCAAATGTGAATCACATATAACTATAATTGGAACTTTGAGAGCTTACTATAATGATGGTGCTCCTAGAGTAAGTATAGGAACAACCTAAACTTGTCTACATGATCCACCACTTCCAAATAGTACATCAGTTTGTCATTAGTAATGAAAATAACAAAATATCCCAAGTATACCAAAAATATCAAGTTCAATAAATTTATAAGCACATAAATGAAATTCTTAACACTAAAAGGTATCACCAAAAACTCGTAGTGTCTGTACTGACATCGATGTACCTGTATCAAAATATTAGCCTCTTAAACAATAAATTGGTTGTATCCTAATTTGAGAACGAACATTGAGGACTAAATACCACCTAACAACTGATCAAAGAGATCTTTATTACTTATTATGAGGTTTTTTTCATTATTTTGTAATGTTTTAGGTGTTCATAATAATAAAACCCAGAATATATTTTCCAAATTTATCAATAACAAAACTATTGTTTCTAGTGGAAAATCCTAGATCATATATATTCCATCTCTCAATTCTACTCCAACTACACCATAAACCATCAGAGATATGTAGGGGAAATACAATATATTATAGAATATATTGGTGCAGTATTGGGGTGAATGTTAATGAAGATGTCCATCACCCACCTAGGATGTAGTCTTATATCATCCCTATGGAAGACATATATGTAATCATCCATGAATGAAGGAACCAAGAAGCCTAATGTGATCATTGTGCCAAGGGATAAAATACCCATGTGATGGGTGATGTGTTTTAGATTCCTTCTCAAAATAATAACTCCCCATGACATGAGATATCTCTCAACCCAAAAAGTGAATATTTTTACATCTATCCAAAGGCATTTGACTCAACTGTAATGATATTAAATCTGGTCTTATACCTGGGAAAGCTAGTTCATTCCCATGATGAAGTCAAAAGGTCTCTTGGTGAAGCCTAATAGGTACCATGAGTTACTCACACCCCCCAATTGATATCTCACACATTATTAAGAAAAGTGATTTCAAAGAAACATTCCCTGAATGAATATCAAGGAAAATATACTAAGATGAAGTCTCAACTGGGAGATATATCATTCATATAAGGAGTAAGGTGATAAAGTATTGAGTCACACATATATCAATTGGTATAGAAGAAATTGGATAATAATAATTTAATATACCTCAGATCATCTCATGTGTATCCTAGTTAAGAGACACCCTAAATAGAATCTTCCCTTTTCCCTAACCACCATCTCCCAAAGCCTAATGTGGACCTCCTAACATATGCATGGAAAGGACCACATAACAAAATATAACACCAGAATCTCATCTCATAGAATATATTTCAAATTTTTAAAAAGCATCACCTCCCTGGGGTCAGCCAAGTCTTATTGGGATGATCGAAGTCATGAAACTCCTCTTGTGTGGAAGTCCATCCACCATCTTCTTACCGTGATCAACATGTCAGGTTGAGAAATAAAATTCCATGTGATTTACACCATCACATTTATGTCATATACCCTCTATAAGATTCCTTGATTCGGTGTGCAGTCCAAGAGAAGCATGACCACATTTCTGAGTCTGACCATGAGAAAGTCTCATACACCAAGACCGTATCGAATGGATTTTTCTACATACTATAGCTGACTAAGTCCCATGACTGTGAATAATAACTTCAACTTCATGGAGTCCCCTAGACCAAATTATCTCTATCACATGTTCCCACTCTATAAATCCATCAAATGTAGGGATTCATATGTTTACAATACTAGCATATATATCTATATAGATACACTTCTCAACCTTCCATATCATAAAGTAATAATCCCAAACCATGTCAAGGGAGTTATGTGTATGATTAGTTAACCTCACATCATAATCAACAATATTCATCCCTCCCTAATGTAGCTCGAAAATCTCGGAAATCCATACTGAATATAATCATGTGGGGGTATTATGCCTCAAAAACTAGTTTATGAAAGTCATACCATGAGAGTAATGACTCATCATGCATCTGTGTCTCTAAAATCCTCCCGGTTCATGCTGGATCATGGAAAATACCAGCTATCAGTGAAACGTTTATATTGGTAGAGGTCTTCATGATCATGAATACTCAAATCACTAAATAAAGACAATCCTCCACTTCCTAGGTATCTAGATGGACATCTAACTTTATTTGATTGTGAAATTAGAACTCACGGAGTTCAGAAATCTTTCATGCATCCTTGGTGTGATACGTTACTGCTAACTATTACTCTACAATATGGGGTTCTGTTACCTACCCACAAGGAAGAATAGATTCATTGGAGAGCCAGTAAACGGAGTCCTCATCACTCATTGGATCATCTTCATGATCTTTAATGGGTAACCTAGCTATCTTTCTTCACAAAGGAACCTTAAATGTGATCAATATGTTACACAATAAAAATTGAATATATTAATGATTACATGACTCAAGAAATATAGTAAATAGACTAAATCCTAAATAATACATTTAGAAATGTTCCCTGAAACTAAAGTCTCTGTATTCTGAGTAAAAAATCTAGTATTTAGACTCACGGTGAATTAATACACCAAATAATTCACCGACACTTGGTTCCATGGCATGCATAACCTATGAGAGAAACATATATATCATTCCCCTCCATCCAAAACAAATAATTTTAAGGGGAAATCTACAAAAACAATCCTAAGGAGTGAACTGCTCTGATACAATTTTGTGTCTACCCGACCCATCACGGCCTGCCTACCCAGTAGAGAGCTAGGACACAACACCCAAAATCCCACCTATATTGGCCAAGTGCTGGTAGAAAGTGCGGAGATAAAATAACTAATATGGGAGGCCTTTTTCTAAATTAACTTTATGAATTCACATAGTCACCTCTACATAAAACATAAGATAAATAATAATAAAATACAGTAACATATGGAGTAAAAATAATGCATGTATTAACATTTAGGGAATAAAAACTATGCGAATGTGTTGTCAAAAATTCAAATGAAAAAATAAATTCCCACCTTTAAAAGATTTCCCATCCTAACAACAAATGGAATAGAATATAGATGAGATATCTCAGTTCCTAATCTCCATGACTGAACACTATATGAGTTTTATGAACCCTTATATCCCGATACCCATATAAAATAACCCAATATCTATTTATCATCTATATAAGAAACAAAACATCTGATATATGTCCATGGAAGGGTGATTATATACATACCTAGTATTAAAAAATTTAATAAAGAGTAATAAAAACATGATAGAAGGTGTCATCTCATCCACAATCAATTGGGATCCAAAATCGAAACACAAACACACACACATAAATATATATATATATATATAAATTATCATAGAATAAATCTAGATGATAAAGAAATGTTTATCTCCATATAATATCCCATCACAGGTTGATGAATTTTATAACATCTCAAAGATGTCCCACTATAGTTTCCATCATCTAATGTTTTGAAGATGTGACTATATGGAGGACCCACAACTATCCATTGTACCTCACAGTTGATGGGGGGACATTCACCATGTTGAGGAACCATGAAATAGTGTGTCATGGGTGTTCCCATATAAAGATAAAAGATCCATCCCCTAGTTCAGGGGGGGTGCCACTAAGAAGGTAGAGGTCCCACATCCTAGTTCTTCAGTTAGGTGCCACATAAAAGGTAGTAGACACATCCACTATCATGTTGAGGGTTTCCACTTTGAAGGAAGAGGGATTATAGCATCCTGTCTTTTTATAACATAAACTTTCATTTCATTACACGGAATTGAGGATCTTTAAGGATTAGCATCTTGGAAACTAGGAACTTAAAACATGAAAACATAAATCATTATTCTTAAACACTTTAAAGGATTCTACTCATGTTCATCCTGGGTTCATTACTGCATCTCATAACCTGGGGACATACATCAAAAGAAAGGGTGAGAAGAAGGCCCAGTAAGGGAAACACGAGAAAAATTTTACATGTGAACTTGACATACTTAAATAAGGTCATGAAAAGAACATTAAGGAATGAGAAAGAAATAATGAAAAATATCATAATAAAAATAACATTTTTCATAACTTAATTATGTGTCTTCAACATTTAATATTGACAATAATTTCGTTTCACCAAGGTCCATCCCCAAGGTGTCATTAAAAATTACCAAGGTTATTCACCAAGGTATCAGTCTAAAAAGTCATCTATAGAGATTAAGTCTTTTCCCAATGCATTGGAGCGCTATCTGGGCGCACCCTTGAAATGTATTTATTATCATGTGAGCCACATATATAATCATCAATAATTTCATAAACAACCCATATAGCATAAAATAAATGGGTTTCATTTCATAATCATAACGTTTTAAAAACTACTTTAAATACATGATCTTTATGTCACTTTAAACCCACGGAATGGGAAAGCGGGTTTCATGTATGTAAATACCAGAATTTAAAATAGAAAATTTTAATATATATGTGAATACCCCTATATAAATAGGAGCTTTGAGTATTCAATTAATAACATAAAATAATTTTGAGAAAAAGAGAAAGGCATTTTGAGACAAAAATTCTACAGCATAACGGCTACGTTACAGGGTTTTCGAAAACATTAAAAAGAGAGGGGACATGGGTCAAACACTCATAAATGACCCATAAAATAGTAGAGGGACCGAATATAAAGGTTTTTAGAACATGGTAATGAAATTTGAAATATATAGCATATGAAATGAAGAACATGAAAGGAAGAAAAAAAATAAGATTTCTCTTATGAAAATTCGGCAGCCCAACGACGTCACTTAAACTTCAACAAAAATGAAGTGACGAGATCAAATAGGGTCTCTCATCATATGAACATAAAAGATCAGTATGATAGATATAGATATAATACCCCAACATAATAAAAAAGGAACTTGAAATACTTGACATGAAAGTAGATCTTTGAAAAATAAGAAAGGTGAACGAATCCCTTAAAAATTCGGCAGCCTAATGGCGTCACTTAAACTTCAACAAAAAAATGAATTGACAAGAACAAAATAGGTTCTCTCATCATATGAACATAAGGGTTATGTATGATAGATATAGTGATCATACCCCAACATAATAAAAAGGAACTTGAAAGACTTGACATGAAAATAGATCTTGAAAACGAGAAGGGTGAAAGAATCCGTTAAAAATTCGGCAGCCTAACGACGCCACTTAAAACATCAAAATACTAAATTGAAGAGATCAAATGGGGTCTCTCATCATATGATAATAAAATATCAGTATGATATATATAGATATCATACCCCAACATAATAAACAGGAACATGAAAGACTTGACAAGAAAATAGAACTTGAAAATGAGAAGGGTGAAAGAATCCCTTACAAAAATTTCGGCAGCCTAACAGCGCCACTTAAACGTTAATAAAATGAAATGATGAGCATAAGAGGGGGTATATCATCATATGAACATAAAAAGGAAATTATAATGATGATAAAAGAACATCCTCCAACATAAGAACATGGAACATAAATGAAATGACATAAAATAGATTACTTGAAAAGAAAGAGAGAGGTCAGATCCCTTACCTTAAAACGTAACTCTTAAAACTCAATGGTTTGGATGTTGAGGGCTTGGGGGCACCTTGGGAGGACACCTTGGGAGGTAAGGAGACCATAAATTCGTTTGTGGAGAGTTGGGAGTGAAAACTAAAGGAGGAAAGGTTGGGTATATATAGGAAAAGTGAGGGGACAAGGCATTAATGGCCAAGGGACACCTCACAAGTGCTTTTCTCAAAACCATGTGCTCTCCCATGGCATTTACCATGGAGTTAGGCCACATGGGGCCCCCAATACAATAATTCATCACCTTTGGCCGGCCAATCCTTAAAATATTTCATGACATCATCATGAAACATCTATGATGTCATTAAACATACCGAAAACCTAAAACTGCATTTTTACTATTAACTGAAAAATTCATCTTTCTTAGAAAAACCAAAAAATTTCACCTTAACCAAATATTTATTCTCTAATTAAATTTATGAACTCCATTTTATAAACATAATTTTCTAAATATTTTTAATTTAATTTTTAAATAAGAAAAACTATTCATCGAGAAATATTTTTTTTTCAGAAAAATCCCCAAATATTACCAAAACATAATATCGATGCTCTGAGTTCAAAAATAAAGTCCATTTTATAAAAATAATTGTCTAATTATTTTTAATTAAATTTTTAATTAACAAACACTATTCACCTGATAAAACTAATACTGGACTAATAATTTATGAAACCGTTATTTACCCATTTTATTGAATCTCATTACTTAATCAAGGTGTCTAAATTATATTAAATCTTTCTTTAAGTGAGAATACTAATTAATTTGGACACATTACTAATCCTAATCATAAAATCACTATTCATAATTTACTATTCTTCAAAAATAATGTTGATCTTATTAGACTCTAAATTTCATACTGAACATAATTGTAGAAGACCATTTTTTGAAAATCATTACATATTTTTATTTATTTAAGGTTTAAATAAACATTTTTAAAATATCCTTTCTCTAAAATTCATCAAAAATATGCACACTATATTTATTCAGACATTTGAAAATTCATAAACTTCATCATAAGAATAAATCAATTTTTTTTTAAAAAAAAGGTTACACAAGGCAGTTACGGTCTCCTTACACAGCCCCTTATCACACCAGCATAGGACCTAAGTGTAAGGTGTGCTAAGGTGAGAGAATCTGAGGGAGGCTTGACCAACATCGCACGAGTAGTAATTTCTATCAGTTTGAACTTCTTGCAATGGCGATTCCGTTCTAGCTTCACACGATGGAGTTTAGCTTGGGTTTGGTCCAGAGCAAAGCCCAATGGTGCTACCTCCTTCCCAAGTTCTGTTAGATGGGATTCGATCGGTCCAAGACTACTGGGTGAGGCCATCGAATCTTCTTTCTATATTAATTAACCAAGATTACTTGTATTTAGAGACAATAATCAAAATGTTTAGTTCCCAGTGGTCATATTGACCAATGGTCATATAACAGTCAAAACCCAACTGTCTCATTTAAATTATACTCATGTTATCAAATGAAACCTTTTTGTTAAGTATCAAAAATAAATTAACACACAAAATTAGGAAACAAGATTTATTCAAAATTTCGGGTCGTTACAATCTTCCCCCCTTAAGAAATTGCGTCCTCGCAATTTTTTTAAAATTGGGTTTTGAAATTTCATTGAAAGTCCCACATCAGAAAAGGAGTCAGAAGAACTATTACTTTAAAAGAAAGAAAGGTAAGTATAAATGTCACCCAAGTTAACCCATACTAGGATTCTTTGGAGGAAAACAAGGATAGGGAAGAAAAAATAGGGTCATGTTCTGGGAGATATTGATAGAAAACATGATTAGGAGAAATTTAACCATAAGAAAATCCGAAACATGTGATGTGTGTAAACAGTCTTTGATTACCTAGTAGGAAACGTAAACCAACAACGTCTTTGTTTTATGTTCCTTTTCATAATTTTGAGGAATTCATTTACTACATAGAACAAAAACATAAGAAAATATACCTACATTCAAGTAGAGTTTCATCCTTTAATAAGTCTCTACAAAAACTACTCTTTTCTCCAAATGATGAGAATTCCAAAACACTTGGTCTCATCAAAACACAAGAATGATCTTCTAGAGATTCACGTATTCCACAAAAGAAAAACAATCTATCTTCAAACATTACTCCCAAAAACAGAAAGGGTAAGATAAAACAACTCTTCAAAAAGAAAGAATCCCATAGGAATGGAAACTACTTTTAAATTTTAAATGTTCCATGGTACTACCCAAAGTTCATCATAGACTATTCCATAAATAACGGTGCATAAAATTTCTAAAAATAAACCAAACTAAGATTGAAACCCAAATAAAAGAAGGACTTGATAACATAGTCTTCCAAAATAAACTTCATTGTTCATATCCAAACAACATCAACCCCTCCTAACATCTTATAAAAAAAGTAGCTAACCTAAACATATTTTACCCAAGATATGTTAATCATTCCCATAAGTAACCTAAAATACTTTTAGTCCACCTTAAATTCATCTATTATTTAAAATATAAGTCAAGCTTACTCCTCAATGAAAATACCGTAGTAATCTATTTACCTCGATCATATAGGTTCCCAAAAATAGTGAACGTCTTCCAAAATAATTATCATCTTTTAATACCCTAATCATCTCTGTCATATTAATACCACAATCGTCGCATTTTCTATCACATTGGTTGTTGGGACATGTTCTTCCATTTCTCACCATTAACTAAAAAGAGAAAGTATAATTAGGGGATTAAATACTTAGCCAATAATCATGAAAAGGAACTTAACGCATATAAGGATAACTTGTAGAAGATAATTATACCCTAAATTTTGATCCCCTAGGTCCCCATCTAGGTTATACATGATCATATATTCTTATGAGAATCTTTATTTTATTTTATCTTTGTTCCTTTAACAATGGTTCATACTAAGCTTAGGAATTTACCAATGCATATCCCCCAGGAGAGTCGTAACCAAGAGTGCAGCAAGGCCCGTTGTCATGTACCTATTCTCGTTTGAGTCTAGCTCAAAGAGGTGTTTTTGGGGTTTACCCCTATGTACATCTGTGCCAGAGCCACCTCTACCTGCTCGTATCCAGATAGGGATGTATTTGCTTGGCAACCCATTCTTCAATATTCACCAAAATACAAGGAAGATTACCTATATATATACTTTTCTATAGGCTTCTTCCTAAAGTTTTCATATCTTAATTTCCACAAATAACTAAACCATCCTTTGATACCAACTATAGCGTCCCATCTTTTTATAATATAAAATTTCATTTCATTACACGGAACTGAGGATCTTTAAGGTTTAGTGTCTTGGAAAGCAGGAACTTAAAACATGAAAACATAAAAAATTCTTCTTAAACACTTGAAAGGATTCTCCTCATGTTCATCCTAGGTTCATTACTGCATCTCATAACCTGGGGACATACATCAAAATAAAGGGTGAGCAGAAGGCCTAGTAAGGGAAACAAGAGAAACATTTTACATGTGAACTTGAGATACTTCAATAAGGTCATGAAAAGAACTTTAAGGAATTAGAAAGAAATCATGAGGCATATCATAATAAAAATACCATTTTTAATAACATTAATATGTGGCTGAAATATTTAATATTGACATTAATTTCGTTTCACCAAGGTACATCCCCAAGGTGACATTAAAAATTACCAAGGTTATTCACCAAGGTATCAGTCTAAAAAGTCATCTCTAGAGATTAAGTCTTTACCCAATGCATTGGAGCGCTATCTGGGCGCACCCTTGACATGACATTATTATCATGTGAGCCACATATATAATCATAAATCATTTCATAAACAAACCATATAGCATAAAATAAATGGGTTTCATTTCATAATCATAACGTTTTAAAAACTGCTTTAATGACATGATCATTATGTCACTTTAAACCCAAAGAATGGGAAATCATGTTTCATGTATGTAAATCCCAGAATTTAAAATAGAGAATTTTGATATATGTGTGAATACCCCTATAGAAATATGAGCTTTGAGTATTCACTTAATAAAATAAAATAATTTTGAGAAAAAGAGAGAGGCATTTTGAGAAAAACATTCTGCAGCATAATGGCTACGTTACAGGGTTTTAGAAAACATTGAAAAGAGAGGGGACATGGGTGAAACACTCATAAATGACCCATAAAAAAGTATAGGGAAACAATATAAAGTATTTGAGAACATGGTAATGAAATTTGAAAGATATAACATGTGAAATGAAGAACATGAAAGGAAGACAAAAATAAGATTTCTCTTATGAAAATTCGGCAGCCCAACGACGTCACTTAAACATCAACAAAAATGAATTGACGAGATCAAATAGGGTCTATCATCATATGAACATAAAAGATAAGTATTATAGATATAGATATAATACCCCAACATAATAAAAAATGAACTTGAAATACTTGACATGAAAGTAGATCGTTGAAAAATGAGAAAGGCGAACGAATCCCTTAAAAATTCGGCAGCCTAACGGCGTCACTTAAACTTCAACAAAAAATGAACTGACAAGATCAAAATAGGATACCTAATCAAATGAACATAAGGGTCAAGTATGATATATATAGATATCATACCCCAAAATAATAAAAAGGAACTTGAAAGACTTGACATGAAAATAGATCTTGAAAACGAGAAGTGTGAAAGAATCTCTTAAAAATTCGGCAGCCTAACGACGCCACTTAAAACTTCAATTTACTGAATTGAAGAGATAAAATGGGGTATCTCATCATATGATAACAAAAGATCAGTATTATAGATATAGATATCATAACACAACATAATAAAAAGGAACTTGAATTATTTGACAAGAAAATAGAACTTGAAAATGACAAGGGTGAAAGAATCTGTTACAAAAATTTCGGCAGCCTGACCACGCCACTTAAACATTAATAAAATGAAATGATGAGTGTAAGAGGGGGTCTCTAATCATATGAACATAAAAAGTAAATTATAATTAAGATAAAAGAACATCCTCCAACATTAGAACATGGAACATAAAAGAAATGACATAAAATAGATTACTTGAAAAGAAAGAGAGAGGTCAGATCCCTTACCTTAAAACGTAACTCTTAAAACTCGAAGGTATGGACCTTGAGGGCTTGGGGGAACCTTGGGAGGACTCATTGGGAGGTAAGCAGACCGGAACGTTGTTGGGGGAGAGTTTGGAGTGAAAAATAAAGGAGGATAGGGTGGGTATTTATAGGGAAAGTGAGGGGACAAGGCATTAATGGCCAAGGGACACCTCATAAGTGTTTTTCTCAAAACCATGTACTCTCGCATAGAATTTACCATGGAGTTAGGCCACATGAGGTCCCCAATACAATAATTCATCACCTTTGGCCAGAAGTCCCTTAAAATATCTCATGACATCATCATGATACAACTAGGATGTCATTAAACATACCGAAACCCTAAAACTGCATTTTTATTATTCACTGAAAAATTCATCTTTCTCAGAAAAAACCCAAAATTTCACCTTAACCAAATATCGATGCTCTAATTACATTTATGAACTCCATTTTATAAAATTAATTTTCTAAATATTTTTAATTTAATTTTTAAATAAAAACACTATTCATCGAGAATTCATTTTTTTCAGAAAAATCCCCAAAAATTACCATAACATAATATCGATGCTCTGAGTTCAAAAATAAAGTCAATTTTATAAAAACAATTTTCTAATTATTTTTAATTAAATTTTTAATTAAAAAACACTATTCACCTGAAAAAACTAATACTTGACTAATAATTTATGAAACCGTTATTTACCCATTTTATTGAATCTCATTACTTAATCAAGGTGTCTAAATTATATTAAAACTTTCTTTAAGTGAGATTACTAATTCATTTGGACACATTACTAATCCTAATCATAAAATCACTATTCATAATTTACTATTCATAAAAAATTTTGTTGATCTTATTAGACTCTAAATTTCGTACTTAACATAATTGTAAAAGACCATTTATGGAAAATCATTACACATTTTTATTTATTTAAGGTTTACATAAACATTTTTAAAATATCCTTTATCTAAAATTCATGAAAAATATGCATACTATATTTATCCGGACATTTTAAAATTCATAAACATCATCATAAGAAGAAATCAAATTTTTTATTTAAAACAAAGGGTTACACAAGGCAGTTACAGTCTCCTTACATAGCCCCTTATCACACCAGCATAGGAACTAAGTGTAAGGTGTGCTAAGGTGAGAGAATCTGAGGGAGGCTCGACCAACATCGCATGAGTAGTAATTTCTATCAGTTTGAACTTCTCGCAAATGAGATTCCGTTCTAGCTTCACACGATGGAGTTCGGCTTGGGTTTGATCCAGAGCAAAGCCCAATGGTGCTACCTCCTTCCCAAGTTCTGTTAGATGGGCTTCGATCGGTCCAAGACTACTGGGTGAGGCCATCGAATCTTCATTGTATATTAATTAACCAAGATTACTTGTATTTAGAGACAATAATAAAAACGTTTAGTTCCCAGTGGTCATATTGACCAATGGTCATATAACAGTCAAAACCCAACGGTCTCATTTTAATTATACTCATGTTATCAAATGAAACAATTTTGTTGACTATCAAAAATAAAATAACACACAAAATTAGGAAACAAGATTTATTCAAAATTTGGGTTCATTACAGGGCTCATTACCTAATGTGTTTGGTGGTGTAACTCGTAATGTATAGGTCTCATACCCTAGTTAATCAAGGTAGAACCACTGAAAAGTTATATTACCCACACCTTAGTGCATTAGCGGTGCCACTCAAAAGCTAGAGGACCCACATACAATGAAACATTGGTTACACAAAAATGTTAGAGGACCCACACAATAATTTGTTAAGGGGTTCTACTAATAATATAGAGGCACCACACCATATTTCATTGGGGGAGTGCCACTCAATATAGTGTATGGAGTAAGGGGGACCACATCATTCTTCAATATGGAGGTTTCTAACCCTAGGATCTCTCTGATGATCTTTCTATATCTCTTCTATCAGCACACATTTCCTATAGATGAATCATTATCAGAATATTTTGTGTTGTATCTCTAAATCATCTATGATTCATACCATTAGCTTATACACCTAAAACTACTCAGTATAGGATACTCATTGTCCAAAATCTATGTGCAGATGAAAGATAAACAGAAGGTGTAATTTCAACATAAGGGTAAATGACATGTATGGGGAACACATTATGTGTTTTCCTTCTACACTTACTACTTATGTTTTCCACTGGACATGGATTAGAGAAAATTTTACACTGCATAATTTGTTGGGAGCCCACACGACATTTATCATCCTCATAGGTTCAGGTCATGTAGATGTTCATTGATCCATTCTCATATACTTGGAAATGTACATGCCTATTCCTAGGTACCAACACAAGCCTATGTATTCCTAGAGTACATGAAATGTACTTTCACATGGGTGACATTTCATGTGATGATGAAACACAACCTTTATTTTAGGTTAGGTTCACAGAGTTTTATTGACCAACAACATGGTGTGTAGACCATAAATTATCAAAAACCATATCCACAAAATCTAGGTCCAGATAGATGACCTGTGTTATTAAATCACACTATGTAAGAACCCGACCCTTCTTTTTTAGGTATGTTTTTCCTTTTTCTGGAGTTGTTAAGAAAAGGGGAGATTCTGGAAATTTTTGAAGTACACGCCATGTACTTTATAAGTACACGTCGTGTACTTTGTTAGCACTCGAGGCCGTGTGGTGGCCATGTCATGGCCACACACATGACCATGTATATGAGACATGGAGGCTGCCTAATGTGGAGAATGGAAATGCCTAGTACACGTCGTGCAATCCATAAGTACACACCATGTACATTTTTTTCATTTAACAGACCGTGGTCGCGTCTAATCGCAAGAACGGTCTTCTTCTCCAGCTTCTTCGACCGATAGCATCCCGTACGACCACGAATCTCCTCCGAGCACCCGAGCCTCCGTCTGTTCTCCAAATAGACCACTGTCTATTGCGTTGAAACCACATCAGTGAGCTCTTACTTCTCCTAGAGGTTCATTTTCAAATTCCTCTTCTTTCTCAAGTTATTTTGGTTGAACGTTTTAGGGGTTTTTGTAGATCTATGATGTTATAAATAGATTCGAGCCCCGCGGATAAATTATAGCGATCTCCTAATGTCGAGGAAGGTGGTTTGTGCCTTTCTTTAGAAAGTCTTTGAGTATTTTGTGCAAATTCCACCAATACCCTTGAACGGGGTATTGCATGTTTCCTTTTTTCCCTTGTTGTTTGCCTGCTTTGATTATATTCCTGTGTAGAAGACATTTCTTGTAAATAGGGCTATTTACTGTGCTTTGGATGATATGCCCTTGCATGTTTTTCTTGTTTCTGACAGTTTGGTCTTGTTTTTCCTGTTGGTCTTCTTCCAATTCCATGCCTAGTTTGTAGGATGGTGTGACTGGTCTTACATGTTGAGAAGCTTTAGAATGCTAGCCATGTAGTTCATGAAAATACATTGTCCGTTACATGGTGCGATACTTGCTGAATTTACATAGGGCTAAGACAACCTAGTGTAGTAGACCATAGGGAGAATGGAGATATGATCTTCTCTAGAGTGTCTTCAATTTATGATGTAAGACCATAGGGGGAACAAACATTGAGTGATTCCTCAGATTTTCTATAGTTCATCGACCTGGGCCATAAGGGGAATGAGACGTTGAGTGCTTCCCCAGAGAGCATTTAGTACAATACGAATCTATAGGGAGAATTGACAGTGAGTGCTTCCCCAGAGAGTTTATTCTTTCTGTAGATGAACCAGAGGGGTATGACTGTGTGTGCCTCCCAGAGGGTTGCTAGTACTTGTTGGTTGACGCATATAAATTAGGTGGTGACATATACCCAGAGGGTTGCCTATATTTATCTTCTTTCTTATGTGGATGCTTCCTTGTTCATAGATTATATGCTAGAAACTATGGATTGTTACTGTTGTGTATTATCCTGTTTACTACTTACTGTTTAATACTTACTGTACATTACCTGTAATATATTCACTGACTGTTAGGCACAGATCCTTGGGTGGTTGCCTACCGGGGCTTTGTATCGCACCCTGTTTGGGTCATGCTTTTGGGCCCATACAGATTATATTGTTCTAGGTATAAATAATGGAAAGTACCCTTCAACATCAGGTTCATGATGGCCCTGGAGCTGGAGAGCACGCGTCCAAGCCGAGGCTTGTGATGCTAAGGAGTAGCTCGTTTTTTTTTCTTTCATACTTTGGTTTAATACTATATTCATCATTTTGATTCATTTGGCTGTTTTCCTAGACATATATGTATCATGAATCATTTACTTATATTTCTACTTCAGTTGTTTATTTATCAGTATTCCGCTATTATTGTTGTTGGATATTTACTGCTTCTGCTTTTGTATGTGTTATTACTTCCATTCTGTACTCTGCCAATGAGGGAATAATTTCCCCACAATCACACCCAAGGACCTCACTACTAGTCGGCAGCCTCTTCCGTTTGGAGAAATGCGGTTGAGGCCATGTGACCAACCGGTTACGGGGTGCCTCTGGGTGGATTCTAGAACTGGGGCGTTATAAAGTGCTATCAGAGACTTTCTTTTATTTTGACTTACTGGTTGGAGCCTTTTTCCAGGGATAGGACAGAATAGGTACTTGGTAATGAGCTGTGCCTGGGAGTAGCTAACCCATGTATAGGGAAAATCCATATTAACTCGTTTATTGCCATTTTAATTGGTTTGCAAATTTTACAGTTGATTTGATTTCACCTTTGCGTGATTAACATGCTTTGTGATGTTACCGTTGTTGTTATTTTGGTTCTATTTCTATCGCAACCCGGTGAGATGAGGGTATGCCATCTCATGCATCATATAGGCACTTGTTAGAAATCACATGTCATGCATTCTTTCCATGCCATCAAGGATTCATTAGTGATTGCATGTTGTTGTGATAATTGATGTGTAAAATATGAATAATGTTGTGATAGTTGGATTGATAGAAATTCCTGTTGTTTGATAGGAAATTGTTTGTGTAGTGATTTACTGGAATGGATGAAAAATTTTGATTCTTGAGGTTCTATGGGCCCTCCTTAATCGGAACATGGTGGATCATTGACTTATTTTCCCATTATATGATATGTAGGAGATTCCATGATTTGATTCGTGGGGAGTATGGTCCCTCACGGATCAGAATTTGGCACCTTCACACTTGTTTTTCTATGTTTATGGGCTCCGGTGCAGTTCTGAGGCTACTGTCCGAAAAAACCCAAAATACACGGCATGTACTTTATGAATACACGTCGTGTAGTTTTTATCCTTATCAATGACTGTGTGAGCCAAGACACGGGGTTGTGGAAAATTTTGTGGGAACACGCCATGTAGTGTAACCCTAGGAACCCGGCCGTGTAACTAACAACACGGGTTGGGGGAGTCTCTTTTTATACATGCCGTGTCCACCTTGAACACGTCGTGTAGTCTGGCCTGGGTACCTATCCATGTCACGAACAACACGGGTCGGGGAATTCCTTCATGTGCACACCATGTTCTCGTGGAACACGCCGTGTATAGTCAACCGTGTAGTCGGCCATGTAACTAACAATGCGGGTCGTCGAAACCTTGTCTAGTACACACCGTGTCCTTCCCTAACACACCGTGTAGTCTAGTGTTTAAGAGAACCGTGTGGGATATTCGTGTAAGGAGGCTCAGGCAGGGAAATAGAGATCAATTACACGCCTTGTGTGGGTACAACACGCCATGTGTTTGGGGTGTTACACGACTAGTTGGGGCAGATGTACACCCATGTGAATGTCTTAAAACAACAAGCCGTGTAGTTTTTATACAAGTCGCGTGGTCATGTTTTGTAAAAACTTGATTTTTTCTATTTCATTCCCCCCTCTTGTACTCTTGAGTTCTCAGTCCTTGATGATCTTGATCAATGGCGTGATTTTGAACATTCAGAGCTATGGCACCGAGACGTCCTTCGGTTCTCCGTCAGTGGAAGGGTAGTGATAAGACACCAGATATGGATGATCAGGGACATCCTGCAGTTCCTCCTGATGTTCCATCCTTGGAACCAGTAGTTATACTAGTTGTAGGTGTCGATGCACAGTCTAGGGAAGGATTTCTGATGATTATGGAGACCTTCCAGGGAGAACCGCCTCCTGCCTCAACTATGGCAGACTTGACGTGTGTTTTTCCAGCAACAACATCTTCCCACATTCTCAGGGGAATGAAGACCTTAGGCTGCATAGTCATGGCTAAAATCCACGATGATGATCTTCGAGCATCTGGAGATGCCTTCCGAGAGGCAGGTCAAGCTCGATACCTACATACTATGAGACTCCTCCAAGAGGAGGTGGTACATGATCTCACAGGCAGTTCATCAGTAGGTTATGGTATGGGAGGAGTTTTAGAATGTCTTTTAGGACTACATATATCCAGAGACCCTGAGGCCCCCCCGAGCTTAGGAGTTCATGAGCCTGGAGCAGGGTACTCTTTCCGTCATAGAGTATTCCTCTCGTTTCATGGAGCTTCAGCATTTCACACCCCTCTAGGGCGGAGATGGGTTGTTCTTGGCAGGGATTTTTGAGGATGGTCTGAGGAGGGAGATCCGCTCACATGTGAATATCTTCAGGCTAACTTCCATTGCTTCCATCGTCAATGAGGAGCGCAATCTGAGAGATTCCGGAGTAGAGAGCCAGGGCGGTTCCGCTTCTAGAGTTACTGCTTCAGCAGAAGATAGCAGGATGCAACCTAGAGAGTCTACGCGAGGTGATCCGAGGCATCGAGACACATCTTCAGGTAGCCAGGTGGTATGATACCAGTGTGGAAGAGCTGGGTATACAATGCTGTAGGGCCAGAGAGACCCATTGTAGTGCCGATCTTGCGGCAAGATGGGTCACCTACGACACCTTTTTCAGGTTTTTTCACCAAAATCTATTGATAGAGGTTCATCCATCACTCCTCGTTCAAGAACAACGCCACTAGTTTCTCACCAGTCTGGGAACTGGAGTTCTTCAAACCATTTAGGCTGAGGTGGAGGTCGAGGCTGGGGTGGTCAGTCACCAGTCTTCTAGTGACAGCATGGTGGATCAGCTAAGAGTGGTCAGGCAGGGTCACAGGGCCGTGGTAAAGGTCAAAAATTTGCAGTGCATCAGACCCAACAGGAGCAGGATCCCGGACCCACTACAGTTCTAGGTACGATCTTAGTAGCCTCATTTTTTATCTTCTTCTCTTTTTGATAGTGGTGTTATAGATATCTTTATCTCTGTTTCTATTGTGGAGAGCCTTGGGCTCTGTATCATTTCCTCTACCGATACCTTGACTCTAGACACACCATTGGGGACTAGGGCGGCTAGTGCACGTCAGTGCAGAGAGTGACCTCTTGAGGTAGCAGGGTGTCACTTTTTATGGGACCTCTATGTCCAAGAGATGACAAGATATGATGTCATTCTCATAATGGATTGGCTAGTTCCCTTCCAGGCAGTCATCGACTTTTATCTCTGCATGGTGAGTTTCATATCACTAGAGGGTGGATCTTTTCTTCATAAGGGAGAGTGGAATGTCCAGGAGGGTAGAGCATGACCTGAGCATCATGGGCTAGACAGAGTTATAGCTCATATTTTCAGTCTGTATCTGGATGACCAGGGGACTTCACATTTAGACTTTCCTCCAGTGGTGGATCATTTCCGGGATGTATTTGTAGAGAACTTTTCAGGTTTTCCTCTAGAGCGTGATGTATAATTTTCTGTTGATCTTATCCCAGGAGTGGCACCTGTTCCCATTCCTCATTATAGGATGGATACTCCTGAGTTGAAGGAGCTCAAGAAGCAGATGGAGGAGTTGAAGGCCAAAAGTTTAATCAGACCCAGTACTTCTCCTTGGGGTTCGCCTATCCTATTTGTGAAGAAGGCAGATGACACCCATAGAATTTGTGTGGATTATCAGAAGCGGAACAAGGTGATGGTCATGAACCTGTATCCCTTGCCGAGGATTAATGGACTCTTTGACCAGCTTCGAGGAAATCGAGTGTTCTCGAAGAGTGATTTGTGGTCTAGTTATCATCAGTTTCTCATTAGACCATCTGATATACCTCTTACTGCTTTCCGGAACATGTATGGTCTATACGAGTATATGGTTATGCCCTTCGGCCTCACAAATGCGCCTGCAATTTTCATGGCACTAATGAACCATGTATTCCATCTATACTTGAACTCTTTTGTGGTGGTCTTCATTGAAGATATCTTGGTGTATTTTCACACTCGACACAACCATGATACCCATCTTGAGATCATTTGGAGTACACTGAGAGAGAATCCATTATATGATATGCTCTCAAAATGCCACTTTTGGATGGATCAGATTCACTTTTTGGGTCACGTCATCTTAGAGACAAGAGTTTCATTGGACCCGAAGAAGGTGAGAGATGTAGTTTCTTTGGAGTAGCCGAAGAACGTATTTGAGGTGCAGAGTTTTCTAGGGATGGCTGGATACTACAAATGCTTTATACGGAACTTTTCATGCTTAGCAGCACCACTGACAGGTCTGACCAAGAAGGGTGCAAAGTTCTTATGGGCAGATTTTTGTGAGTTAGCCTTTCAAGAGCTTAAAGGAAGGTTGACTTTAGTACTGATACTAGTATTTCAAGAGCTAGGAAAGAGCTACACTGTTTACTGTGATGCCTCAGGTATTGGTCTAGGAGATGTGATTATACAAGGAGATGGAGTCGTTGCGTAAGGTTCTCGGCAGTTGAGGCCACATGAGAGGAACAACCCGATGCATGATCTGGAGTTGGCAACTATTGTTCATGGATTATGTTGTTGGAGACATTATCTTCTGGGAGAGAACTTTTTGGTTTTCACTGACCTCAAGAGTCTCAGGTACATTTTCACTCAGCGTGATCTAAATCTGAGACAGCACAGGTGGGTCGAGTATCTTTAGGTCTTTAACTTTGAGCATGCCTATACACCTAGGAAAGGCAATGCAGTGGCTGATGCGTTGAGCAGGAGGACTAAGATTCAGGCAGTTCAGGAGGCCAGCAGCGAGTGGAAGCTTATGGCTTTGTTTTCTGAGATGCATCTAGAGGTGCACGATAGACAGGGGCATACATTCTTATCTTCTGTAGTTGTTACCTCTACACTTATTGATCAAGTAAGAATGAGGTAGCTACCAGATTCTAAAGGCCTAGTCCTATGGGAAATAATGTTAGGATAAGACCCTATTCCTCGATGTAGAGTGGGCAATGATGAGATCTTGTGTTTACAGGGACACATATCGGTGCCAACAGACTTATGTGAGGAGCTGATACATGATTTTCATTCTTCAGTTTGGGAAGTTCATCCTCGTGTCACCAAGATGTATCATGATCTACAACACCAGTATTGGTGGCCAGGTATGAAGAGAGATGTTGCTAGTTTTTTAGTTAGGTGTTCTACTTGTCAGCAGGCGAAAGTAGAGAATCAACGACCAACAAGTCTTTTACAATAGTTACCATTTCCGAGTGGAAGTGGAATGATGTTGCGATGGACTTCCTGACTAGTTTTCTGAGGTCTCCTCAAGGGAATGATGCTGTTTGGGTTGTCATCGATAGGCTTATGAAGGTTTCTCACTTTTTTCCTATCAAGGAAACCTTCAATGTCAATGAGTTGCGACAATTGTACATTCGAGAGATTGTACGTATACATGGAGTTCCACACTCCATTGTTTCAGACAGTGATGTGCGTTTTACCACTTAGTTCTAGAAGGGGCTTCAGAAGGATTTGGGTACACAGGTGCTTTTGAGTACCACATACCATGCCCAGACAGATGCCCGGTCCGAGCGTACGATTTAGTTGCTTGAGGATATGCTCTGAGCATGCATTATGGATTTTTTATGTTCTTGGGAGAATCATATACCTCTTTTGGAGTTTTGCGACAACAAAACTTTTAAAGAAACTATTCATATGGAACCTTATGAGGATTTGTATGGTAGGCCATGCCGATCACCCTTATTTTGGATAGAGGTAGGAGAGGCATCTTTGTAGGGACCTCGTCATGTTCAGGAGACCTCATAGTAGATAGAGTTGATTTGGATGAGGGTGGCTACAGAATAGTCTTGATTGAAGTCATATGATGAACATCGGAGACGACCTCTAGAGTTTGAGATCGGGGATCAGGTTTTCCGGTGTGTTGCACTGAGGTTGAGACAGAAGAGGGTTAGGAGACAGGGTAAGCTTTCACTGTGGTACCTCAGCCCATTTTAGGTGTTGGAGAGAGTGGGTATGATTTCCTATCGGTTGCTGTTACCTCAGTGGTACCAGGCTATGCACGATGTCTTCTACATTTCTTAGCTCCGGCGTTACTTTTCTATTCCGTCTCATGTCTTTCAACCTGAGGAGTTTGGGCTCAATGTGGATGATTCATTTGAGCAGCATCCAATCAGGATTGTCGATCTCAGTACAAAGGTTCTCCGTGGCCTGTCTGTTCCTCTGGTATGGGTGCTTTGGTAGCACGGGTGAGTACAAGACGAGACTTGGGAGAGGGAGGCCGATGTACGATTTTATTGGCCAGAGCTATTCGGGGTTTTTTATGCCTTTCTAGGGAAATTTGGGGACAACTTTCTTTAAGGGGGGAAGTTTGTAAGAACCCGGACCTTCTTTTTATCTATGTTCTTCCTTTTTATAGAGTTTTTGAGAAAAGAGGAGATTCTGGAAATTTTTCGAAGTACACGTCGTGTACTTAATAATTACACGCCGTGTACTTTGTTGCTGCTCGAGGCCGTGTGCTGGCCGTGTCATGGCCACTCACACGACCATGTAGGGGAGAAATGGAGGCTACCTAAAGCATAGTACAAAAAATCCTAGTACACACCATGCACTCTAAAATTACACGCCATGTACTTTCGTTTTTTTTAATTTAACGGACCGAGGTCGCGTCTAATCACCTGAATGGTCTTCTTCTCCTGCTTCTTCGACTGAGAGCATCCTGTACGACAATGAATCTCCTCCGAGCCCCCAAGCCACCGTCTATTCTCCAAATTGACTGTCATCGATTACGTTGGAACTGCACGAGTGAGCTCTTCCATCTCTTAGAGCTTCGGTTTCCAATTCCTCCACTTTCTCAAGTAATCATAGGTTGAACTTTTTATGCATATTCTTAGATCTATGATGTTCTAAAGAGATTCAAGACCCGTGGCTCAAGTAAAGAAACCTTGTAATGTTGAGGTAGGTGTTTTGTTCCTTTCTGTAGAATATCTTTGAATATTTTTTGAAAATTCCACCATTACCCTTGAATTGGGTATTGTGTGTTTCCTGTTTTTCCCTTATTGTTTGCCTGATTTTCGTATATGCCTATGTAGAAGACATTTCTTATAAATAGGGTAATTTACTATGCTTTGGATGCATTTACCTTGCATGTTTTTTCTATTTATTACCGTTTGGTCTAGTTTTCCCAGTTAGGCTTTTTCCAGTTCCATGCCTAGTTTGTAGGATGGGGTGACTGTTCTACCATGATGAGATGCTGTAGAATTCTACCCAAGTAGTTTTTGAGGACACTTTGGATGTTATGTGGTGTGATACATGCTGACTATACATAGGGCCATGAGAACCTAGTGTAGCAGAGCATAAGGAGAATGGATGCAAGGGTTCTCTAGAGTGTGATTAATTTATGATGAAAGACTATAGGGGGAATTGACGTTGAGTGCTTCCTTAGAGTGTCTGTAGTTTCTCGACGCATGCCACATGGAGAATGAGACATTGAGTGCTTCACCAGAGATCCTTTAGTAAGATACAATACTATAGGGGGAATTTACGGTGAGTGCTTCCCCAGAGAGTCTATTCTTTCTGTAGCTGAACCAGAGGGGTGAAACAGTGTGTGCATCCTAGAGGGTTGCTAGTACTTGTTGGTTGAACAATAGGCGTTAGGCTATGAGATCTACCCGGAGGGTTTCCTGTTTTGTTCTTCTTTCTTGAGTGGTTTCTTCCTTGTTCGTAGATTATATGCTAGAAACTGTGGATTGTTACTGCTGTGTACTATCCTGTTTACTTCTTACTGTTTACTAATTACTGTACTTTACCTACCATATATTCCCTGACAGTTTGGCATAGATCTTCGAGTGGTTTCTTATTGGCAATCTGTCTCACATCCTGTTTGGGTCATTCTTTTGGGCCCAAACATATTATATTGTTGTAGGTATAGGTATTTGAAAGCGCTCTTCTACTTCAGGTTCATGAAGGCACTAGAGGTGGAGAGTAGGGGATCTAGCCGAGGCTTGCGATGCTGAGGAGTTTATCTTTTGTTTTTCTTTAGTAATTTGGTTTAGTATTGTATTCAGCATTGTTACTCATTTGGCTATTTTCCAAGAAATATATGTATCATTCATCATTTACTTTTAGTTATGCTACATTTGTTTATTTATCAGTCTTCCACTGTTATTGCTGTTGGATATTTACTGCTTCTGCTATTGTATGTGTTGTTACTTCCGTTGTGTACTCTACCAATGAGGGTAAAGTTTCCCCACTATCAAACCCAAGGCCCTCGCTGCTACTTGGAAGCCTCTAGTGTTTGGGGAAACGATCTTGAGGCCATGTGACTAACTGGTTACTGGGCGTCTCTAGGTGGATTCTGGAACTGGGGCGTTACACACTCTCTGTAATTGACTTTTCCCCAAAAAGTATGGTTGTTCATGCAGATAACCTATCTTCGAAATTCACTAAGATTATTTTATATTGGCCACTCTAAAACCTCTTTAATCAAATATTTTGATGTTCATCATTAAAGTACCAGCCTTTGGTGGCTATATATCATAATCTGTTAATTCATGGTGGTCCTTCATGTACCACTTCCCCCCCCCATTGCTACTGCCACTTGATCCCATCGATACCCTTTATCCTGGAACCATAAAGAATCACCCAAATGAAATTTTCAATCCCAATCCATCACGGATTTGATAATATAACAATTTTTTTTAAAATACCATAAATCTAGTGGTTCGATTATACTCAAACCTACACTGAAAAAGATGAAGCACGACATCATAGGCCAATGGTGAAAAAACAAGAAGAATAGAGTGGGGGGATGAATAATATAAAAAGGTTAAACTATAGATGGATATGGGATATTACACACTGATTATAAATTGATGACTTTCCATGCTTCATAATAAGTTCAATTATGAGAATAAATTGAATAAAATAATTTATTTTAACAGTGTGCTTGTGAGAAGGTTGGGAATACATAGATAAAAAGTCAGTAATAATATATCCACGATTAGAAATTTAATAAAGGATATAAAACAAAAATTTTAGAGACCTACATAAATTTAGCATTGGTCATTGGTGAAGAATGAATTAAACATTTTTTAGGATGATCTATTGTGTTCACATTCTGTTGTTCCACCTCAATCTTATCACCATTCAACTTCCTGTCTTGATTCTCCAATGAAGTTCTTTAGGGATCCTTTCAATTATACTAAATTTATAATTAAATAACCAAGTAAAATTTTTATAGTAGAGTATTTATAGAAGATTAAATTATGGTTTTTATTAAATGAAACAAAAAAATAATTTATTTATTTTTATTAAAAATTGCCTCCAACCACTTCCGTAGCCTGATGTATATTACTTACCAAAATTTGGTCTTATATAGGGTTAACCCTATTATTCATAATAAAATGTGGTATCATATTTTTTATTCAATAATTTTTTCAAGATATATTAAATTATTTTTTGAAACCATCATGAGTGTGATATTAACATAATTAATATTTTTTATAAAATTAATTCTGAGCTCATCAAGCCATATAATCTTGAGTTGTATCTACCTGTGGCTCCAAAAATATTTATTCATATTTTTAAAATACATAAAAGTGACAAATACAAAATCTATAAAATTATAGTTCAATTTCCATGTTAATTTTGTATTCCATTTATATTAAGAGGTTATATTTTCTAAAATTTATTTCCCTTCGCAGGTAAATAGGGCCATCTACTAACCATTAATGGACACTGGAAAAATTATTTTTTTTTTGAAAATATTACATTTTTTATGTCCCAAATAACGATCTACCATTTTTTGTATCCACTAAATCTAAGGAATTTCCGAAAAACCTCTATTTCCAAGAGTTTCTCAAAGTGGTGATCTAAATTCTCTAGGAGAGGACTAATAAAATCTGTAAATTTTACACACAATATTTATCTATGAAATATAATTTTACACTTCAAATATAATGAAATAAGTATTATTAATATACTGAATTGTTATTACATTAAAGTTATAACCATGATTTCCCCTTTCATCTACTTTAGAATCATTGCAACAATATTGACTCATACAAGTGGAAAACCTCCTCCATGAAGCAACATATTTCATTTTTTATAACAATAGTACATGAAAATTTTTAAAAGGAAAATTCACGAGAATTTATAATATTTATAAAATATTTATCACTTTTAATATTAAAATCATTCCCTACATTCCTTCAATTCTATAGTAATTGAAATTGTTAACAATTTATATATGGGGCTACAACCTATATAGAATGATGTAATCATATTTTCATAAAATACATTCATGGATGATACTATGAATTTTTATAATTAATTAAAATGGTATTTTTGAATTATTATGTTTATGGATGTTTTATATTAATATTTATTATGATATTTACATACCATCTTTTTGGTAATTATAAATTTTTGAAATAAGCTCATCATCGATTCCGTCATAATGAATACTGAGTAAAATTATTACAGAATGGAAGTAAATAATTATAAATAATATATTGATGTTTAGTGTATAATATAGTAATACTAAAATTGGTACCAAATAACATGAATCAACATTGATATTTTTATGTATGCATGAAATGACTCTAAAAATATAACATCTAATGTTGAAAATAAATATTAGCTTCATAATGAAAATTATGTTAATTACTATGATTAAATAGTATAAGTGGAAATAGATATGAATAAGGTTCTTAAAATAGTGTTTAGTATTGTTATGATTATGATATATGATATTAAAACACTATATTGGAATATGGGAGTAAATGTAAGGGCATTTTTATGACTCATATTCTACTCTCATGTTAAAATTCTTTCACTTTAAAAATGTTTTTTATGATGGTTTTATATTATATGATGAAATAATAATGAATTTTAATTTTATTATCTTTACAATTATATTGATTCAATTATTTTTTAATAACATTTAATGATGTTATGAATAATTTCCATCCTTTCCATATAAGTTGTCTTTCTTCTATGTCCAAATTCAATGATTTTGGTCAATATTCCTCATTTTAATTTTGAATTCCAAATTTATTTTATTTATGATGTTATTAAAATTTCTACGTTTGTTTCAAATAAAATATTTAAAAGTCCTTCCATTTTGAAGTTCAATAATGTTGTTTTATAAAAATATTGAATGGTTTTCCATTCTTAATCAAGTGTTTTTTCTTCCACTACACATTTCAAATAGAAAACAATTATATCATTTCCAATTATCCATTAATTATATTTTTAATCATAAAATTTTTCAAAGAAAAAATTTATCATGAATTTATAGAATTTTTTTAAAATTAACTACTAACTTATTTTTTTTAATGACAATGTTGAAAAAAAAAATTAAAAACACTTTTGTGCCTTTAATTCTATTTCCCACTTTATATAAAAATGATTGATCTCTATGAAATTATTTTTCATGAATCACTAAATAAATGATTTATAAAATCCTCATTAGGGTGGTATTAGAAAATATAATTATTGAATACATTTTATGTCATTTATTTTTAAAAATTCCATGATAGAAATTTCTGTTCCATGGATTTTTTATGAAATGATGAATGATTTACTTAATTTTTCACAAATATGTAAGGATAATTATTAAGTGGGATACTAAATCTACATCAAATTCCTTAGTTAAAATTTTTATCTCATTAGATATTTATGCATGTGATAAATTATGTTTTCCCAATAAGTGTGAGTGTGAGTGAGGGACTGAAAAACGTGTCGTTCTTTATGTTTATATTTGTACCATAGTTCATTATTATAATGTGATTCAAGTAAATGAAACATTTTTATGTCATATTCCTATGATTATGCTTTATAGATCTAGTATATTATTTCGTGTTCTTATATAATGTTACAACTTTGATCATCTGAGGATATATATCCATATATGATTTGTAAGGAATAAAATTATGGTTCCCTGACCTTTTTAACAATACATTTCTCCCATGATAATGTTTTCTCATATTATTATGATCTAAATCGTTTATTTCATGTTGATGGGTTTTCATATACTAACTGTTTCTTTTTAGCCAGTTTCATAGGATACCATTCAAAAGGAAAGAATATGTGTATAACTTATCATAATAATATAATAGAGTATAGCGGTTCTCAATTAAATATGAATTTTCAAAAGTGTTGTATAGATTTTTTATTATGTATCATGTTTCCATATACATTAAGTCATTGTTTTATAGGTTTTTGATATAATTTGATATGTAATTCTAAATATTTCTGAATGATATAAAATAAATATATGTTTATCTTGATAAACCACATATATCCTTGTTTAATTAGTGTTATTATAAAATTTACTTACATTAAAGATAGTTGGGGCACTGTGATGATGCAGTGAAAGTTGAGAGGAGGCCATGGTGGTGGTATCTACTAAGGTGACCCATGGTGGTCCAAGGAAGGGTCAACCTATAGTGGTGTATAACAAAGATGGGGTGAAATTAATGGGATGGGGACATTTTTTTACTAATAGGAAAATTGTGTAGTGCATTTGTGATTAAAGATAAGGAGTTTTTTAAAAAAAAATCGAAGATTTTGGATTATGTGGGAGAATGTGGGGATCCATTAAAATAAGTTAGACAACTACATTTTGGGTAAAGAGAATGAGATGTCCTACCACATTTTTTATATTATAAAAATAAAATATATGTGTTTTAAAATTTATTAAATATTAATGGTTTTATTATATAATTATTTCGAAAGTTTATTGAGTTTTATAAACTCGTTATTCTTTTAAAATAAGTAAATATATGAACATATATTATTGAAATAATTAAAAAAATTAATTAATTAAATAAATTACGAGTGGAAATATTTAGAAAACTTTATTAAATAATGATTACAAATATCATTAAAATTAGTAAATTTTGTTTCATATTCGATTTTGACATGTAAATTTTCAAAATTACACAATTTTTCTTCTAGATCATGATATTGTTAGATTTTTGGTTGAATAAATTCATATTTGGGTTGTTTTCTAAATTTATAGATTTTGAATAATGAGATTTATGGTTATAAAAAAATTCAGGGAACTAGTGGAGTTTTTTCATGAGTGAGAAATGATGTAACCATATATTCATCGATTTTATGCCCTAAAACTAAATAAAAATACTACATTTAGATTCAACAGATGGATTATCTTGTCTATATTTCAGTACAAATTTTGGAAACTACATTACATGAGTAGATCCTAGTGTGTCCATTAGGTTTAGAAACAATAATGTCGATTAATTGCTATCACTATTTATTATACGACATGAGTTTCTAATGATGACTAGAAATATGATAACACCATTTAATTCATCATAAATTGAGTGATGATACATTTTGAATGGATTTTAATGATCTTAAATTTGGCCACCTCATCATGATTGTGATGATTTTTATTATAAATTTATATTTATAATGTAGGTGATTATTCATTTCTTAATAAAAATATAACCAAATTAAAATTATAATGATCACTCAATATTTACATAGTGAAGACTTTATGGGGATAACATTGAAAATTAATGTGTTTTTATTAAGGACAATTATGTCGAATATATTTATGATGGTGATTATGAAGATGATTTAATTATGTTTCTATGGTTGATGATATAATATATAATGTGGGATTAATATATTGAACTATTATTATTGATAGAAGTGTGAGAATATTATGGATAAATATAGTATCCATTGATGGTTTTCATTAGTTTATGGTACTCTGACTATTTGGGTAGTCATTTGGAAAAAATTCTATTAGTTTAAGAAAACATCAACTTTTTTTTGTAAGGGCATGGTATTCATTCCATTATGGGGTGGGGGGAGGTAGTACCCATTATTAATGATGGATTACCAGAAAGTTCCAAATCAAACTATTTGAGTTTGAACATTATTATATTTTATGATGCGGGAGAACCACACATCATATCTATGGGGGGATCCTTAATGAATAATCGTATCTTAGATATAAATTTAGGACAATATTTCAGGATGTGGGAATACTAAATCTTATGTAAGTATAAGACCAATTGATGTGAGATATTTTACATGATTTAGGATATTTTAGTGTTTACATATATTAATTATTATATCATGTAACTATAGAACCTATAACTATGAAATCACCACACATGGGAAGATATCATGGGTGCAACCTAACATACAATGAGTGAAAAATGTAATGTTATGTAAAACATGTAAAATTAGTCCAATTACTATATGTTCTAAATGGTTGGAGTATAATAATAAAGGTTGTGACATGACACTACCACATGCAATTTCATGATGTGTGAGAAATAAACATGGTTATAGGATGTGTGAATATAATATATGATTTCATTGAAAGTAAAAATGATATATGTGATTTATTTTCATTAAAATTATTCCTTATGGAATATGTATACATGAATAGGAAGAGGTATGCTTGGCTTTCATTGTGACATGAGGTATAGAGACTATGTTAAGTAGATTAGTGGGAGTGGTTTACAATGACTATACTATTATTTTTTAATGAGAGTTATTATTCTTATATTTTTTAAGAGTATGAGTGTTTTTTGGAAGAAAATGGTTATTCAACTATTATATATATGGGGTTTCAAATTAATTATATGTTGAACTAGATGGAACTTGGGAGAAGACTATTGTGTGGTATGATTAAATAGTTTTTAAAAAAATTTCCTTTTTATCTTCATTATGTATTCAAAATATTTCCCATATAATTGAGTTCATTTGGGTATAGACCACTGAGTAAGTGAATATATTAAAAATAAATTTGACATACACATTTTTAGGATTTTCTAATTGATTTTTTGGGATGTGTTAAAATGGTGATAGTGAATAATAATAAGAGTTCTATATTTTTGATTGGATCATGTAAAACTGTGATATATAAATTTTTTTTATTTTAATTAATTGATTTAATTTAAAATAATTTATCCACAATTTTATTTTTTTAATCTTTTTATATGAATGAAATTAATGAAATAATTTTTTATGATATTAATTTTTCATAAAATTCATATTTTCAATATTTTATGGTTATTATTTACTCTACATGATTACATATTACTCTATAGTGGGAAGTGATTATCATTTGTGGGATTTATACAATTTATCCATGTCAATAAATTCACATAATACTATATGTAGAAATTGGGGTGAATGCTTGGCTATATTGCAGAATAGGGTCAATTTCCATTAGAATTCTTTCATGTTACTATCTTTCTCTCATTATAATCATATTTCATTAAAAATATATTCCATTATCTAAACTTATATAATTAGAATTTAAACATCAACAATGAAGGAATTCATACATCACAAATTTTTAAATAGTAATAATATTATAGATATTCATATATATTGGACATCATAGGGAATGTTTTATAACATTCAAAAAATGGAACAACCAAGTAAAAGATTACATTTTAACTTCTCCATCATTTTTTCTATTATTCTTCATAATAATTAAATTATCTCATCAATTTATACTTTTTAAATATCATAGAAAATTATTTTCTCCTAATATATATATATATATATATATATTATTTATAATAAAAATAGACAATTTTAAAACCATAAACCAATCTCATTTCATAATAAATATTTAGATAGATTGGCTTCTCATACAAAAATCTAATGTATTTTTTGGATTAATAAATATTATATTATATAAACATGATCTTGGGAAACAAAATATTTTATTAACTTTGGAAACATAGACCACAATATTCTAAACTAGTGAATTATATTTAATGACCCCCACATTGATATTATCATATATTACTCTTTATAAAAATACCAAACATAAAACCTTTATTCATATCCTAGGGAAATGAAACATAACAAAAGGTTATCACAAATACTAATTAAGGGTAGATAAAAGATATCAATAGGTGATCATATGAACTCATAATATAGTAATAAGGTTATGTGATCGTATCTATAACATAAAAATTTCATGATTAATGGTATAAAACATTATCATTTCCAAAAACATATCCTATAAGGGTGATAATTCAACATAAATAAGTTCATGACATAAAAGTGTTTCATCATCCTAAATATAGAAAACCATTTTATAGGTCAAGGTTAAATACGAAGAATATCAACATATTGGATCATGATAAATCATACGTTTCCAATTGTGGATCATTACACACCTATTTCTCATAGTGGACCAGGACAAATATGTTTCTTATTGTGAATCAAGACACACCTATTTCCCATAGTGGATCAACAACATATAATCATTGTAAATTGTTATCTAAAGAGATATAAATCATTACCAAATTAATTTGGGAGAGATATAGGTTACATCCATGTACTAATGAAAACTATATTTATGTGTTCCGTAAGAAAAAAAACATCTATCATACCATAACCAATGAAATGAAATGCGGTTTATTAACATTTTATCGCATAATAATCTTTATAAAAGATATATGTTTCATAATCATTTCATCAATTAATCATAACATAGCCTAAAAATAGAAGTATAGTTTTTTCGAATTGTATCAAGGTATAAAATATGGAGGATAAACATCGTTCAAAAACATTATACCATCATAAAGATAACACCATCCACTTAAAGAATATGAATGGAATCCTTAGATTATATCACCATTAAGGCTTTAGTAACATTGATGAATGAAATATTATATGTAAAATTATTTGGATAATTTAAAACATTTCATCCAAAAAACACCCTTTCTACTTTGGAATTCAATTTTTTTAACATTAATAAAAAAATAAATGTTGAAAATAACCTTCAAAACTCTTATAAGTAGCATAAAAAATAATTTCAAAATTTTTTTGAGGTAAATATCATTTTATTAAATCAAAATGATAAACCTAAAATGTTTTGAAAATAATTTTATATGTAAATAACCTTGAAAACATATAAAAGAAGCGTTAATAATAATTTCAATCATTTATCAAGGAATATATTAATTCCAATTTGAAAAAAAGGAAAACCTAAAAAATTTTAAAAAATAAATATCATTAAAAATAAAAATTATAATTAATGAATTATTATTTAATGTATATGATTATAATAATAATTTTTTTCTTCATTTATGTAGTACATGTTAAAATAATAGCTGATTTCAAATTTTTAGAAATATACAAACAAGATTTATTTGGAAAATGAAATGAAGATTTCATTAATTTTTTTTGTTAAAAGTAAAACATATTTAAAAATGAAATTAATAAAAAATTTAAAAAATTTAAAAAACCTTTCTGAAAACAGTTTCAGAAAAATGGTTTTAAAAGAAAATAGATGTTCCATAAAAATAGAAATAATGTCATATTTTCATAAAAACTTTTTCTCAGTTATATTAATTCAAAAAGAGTGGGAAATTGTTTATAGAGAATGAAAAAAATAATGAATAACTATAGTATAATAAATTTCATGAGTTTCTGTAGATATTGTTAATAATATTTTATCATTGGAAGCATAATCATAATCAATCCCGATAAAAAAGATATTGTAACATTAAATCAATACAAATTTGGTGACATTGAATCATTAGAAACATAAAAGGATTAAATTATATTATACTTGAAATATCAAAAGTGTAAATAAATTCATGATATTACATATCAATGGGGATGCATATACACTTTATAATTGAAGATAGTTTCATAATATGACATAAGTGTCATGGCAGAAAAATTAAGATGCAAATCATGTAGTACATTAGTAATATTTATAATAATAATCCACAAAAAACATACAATTAAAAGGAAATTTTATAATAATTAAAACAATAGGATTAATGTTCAAACAGTTCAAAAGTTAACTATATTCAACATAAAAAATAAAAAATTGTTGAATTTTTATATGACTATATGGAATAAAATAGAGACTAAGAATCCCTGGCCAATTTGGAATCTTTTGAACCGAAATCCCAATGAAATAGATATCATGGAATGAATATAAAAATACCAATATTCACTGTAAAATACATTCCTTGGTAGTGTATACAGAACATAAAATAATCATTTGGTGAACATGGAATGTTTCACAAAGAATAACAAATGTGAGATAGAAATAGCTTACCTTAAGTATTTACTTCCTTTGTACAAATTCTATCCACTTGTATAATATATATACTTGTTATAAATATATTATAAAAACACATATATACATATATCATAACATATATGATTTATATATTTCATTCTATTACCCATTTATTTATAATTTAATTTTAAATTCATGATTCATAAAATAATCACTTTGTTTTTTATATATGTTTGGATTTATTATTTTTTTCCTCTTACCTTGATCATGATTACATTATGTATAGAAACATAATAACAAAATAATTACCATAATTATAAATCAATTAATATTTTATGGAATAAAATTAATGATGGTTTTGGGAAATAAATTTTGTTACGATACAGGAGATGATATTCTATGCGTACGCATGGGTAACATTTCCATTTTTTGATGATCACAATGGATTGGTGGTAAGTAATAACACATAATTCCAGAATGATAATAAAAGCACAATTAATTTATTATTTTAAATATACTTATACATTTCTTCCACATGGTTTTGTGATGAAAATACAATCACATAACTTCATGAATGTGGTGGTCCACTTGTATAGAAACGACTTGGTCATCTTTCAGTTAGTGAAACTGGTAAGAGTGAAGATGATATAATAGCCTTAATGAATGATATTTTTTTCAATAATATCATAATTATGTCATTTATATCTAATATATTTATGAAATTCATCATTAATATATTCCATGTAAAGCGTTAATGTAAATGAATCACATCACTTAGTGAGGTTGTAGTCCACCGTACAAAGGAGCAATGTTATCATGTCCCCTAAAGAAAGGAATAAAAAAATAATATATGGTATCATTACTAAGGATGCATACTTATGTTATAAATATAATATATATAATTTATATATATCTTAAAACCCATCCTAGAGAAGATGTAATGGAAAACATGAATGACCTCAGTTCATGAGGTAGTAGTTTTTCGTACACACAATTAATGATTTCACAACCCATTTGACTAAATTGGAGAAGGTTGTATTTAATTACCTTGACATAAAAAATCTAATTATATGGAATATACTAATGTTATTTTATTATAATATTATAATAATTAATGAAGGGGTTAAAGTAAAAAATAAAACAAAAATTCTCATTCATGAACATTACCTCTTTTACGGGTATCCTACATATGTTTTCACCAAAACCGTCTTAGGATAGATATCATCCCAAAATAAGGATTTAAGGATTGATGAATGATTTTTAAGGTATTTTTATTTTTATTGGATGTTATAATAGGGGTTTAATGAGTAATTAAGAGAGGAGAGAGGTGGCCTTTTATAATATAGGGAGAGGACAGACTAGGTATTTTTGAAATTAATTGTGTGCTCCAATATTTTTCATATGTCATACGGTCCAAAAATGTACCATTTGAGAACTATATATAAATAAATATTGAATTATGGTCAAATAAAAGTTTTTAAATAGGCATATTGGTCATTTTTATCCATACCATTATAGGTTATCCCCGATGTAAACCCATTTTTACCTTAACTATAGAAAATAATTTATACTGTTTTTACAATTAATTTTTGAATAAATATAATTGGAAATTATTAAATATTATAATTTTCTTATTGAAAATAAGAAATACATTTTTCCATATTTAATTCACATAAGTGGAATATTTTTATTTAAAAATAATCTCACATATGAGACTTGAAGACAGTTTTCTAAAGAGAAAATGTTGAAATGTTTTCCAAGTTATATATATATATATATAATCAATATGAAAATGGTTTCAATGAAATAAAATTGAATGATAATGAATTAATTTTTATTTGAAACAAAATAAAAATATAATTTAACTTTATTGATGTTTTAAATGAAAAATAAATTTTAAATTAGACTTTAATATTTTCCCCTATTTATCCAAAAAATTAATATTTTTATAAAAATCCAAAAAACTAACCATAAAATAATTTTAATTAGATGATTTCAGAAATAATTTTTATTTTTGATAATAATTTTTATTATAAATTAGTTTTAAAATAATTGTGCCCTAAAAGGTGACAAAATGTTTTTTTATAAATATATTGTTTTTAAGAAAAAATTATATCTATTCTTATTTATCTTATTAAAAAATGGTGAATTTTAAAAATACTATTTCATTTATAATATATACATTTTATTTAAAAAACAAATAAAATTATATTTTTATTTATTGGGGTAAAATTATTTTTTTAGAATATAAATGATTTTTTAAGAAAATATTCTCCTTTATTTTAATTTTATTCATACTTAATTTATAACCAGATAATTCATTACATATATTAAATGAAGCCATATATTTTCATTATTCAGTTAATTCAATTCACATTTAGCATTCCAAAAATAATGTGATAACTATAATAATATTTTTAATTGTTTTCCATGTTTCATTTAAAATTAGTGTTGTATGAAACAAAACATAAACTCGATGGTGTGCGTAACATAACCAGATATATATGTTTCATATAGAATATGATAAACTCATTATTGTGTGTAAAATAATACAAAAACAATGTTGTATGTTATTTAAGTTAAAAATTGTGTCATGTGTAACAATATACAGACTTAGTGCTTTCATGTAGCGCAAGATAAATTCAGTGTTGTGTGTAATGAAAAATATTTAAAGGATTAAATTAATTAGAAAAAAATAGATCACAAAATATCTGGTTGTTACATTCTATCCCACATAAAATGAATTTATCCCCCAAAATTCTTCTCATTCATCAATGGTTTCACATTTGAGAATTCATTCATTGAAACTCTTATCATAAATGGTTAATAAAAAACCACATTGAAAAAAAGAAAGGGATGTGTGAATGTCATATGAAGTGGCACATTGTAGGTTTCCAAATAGGATTAAAATGGTGGTAAGTGAAAATGTATACATAGAAGGGAAGTCTATCACCCAAATACTATTATATAGTGATGAATAACATTTATCATAAGAAATTGGGTGATCGAGATATGGTCAATAACAAAAAACTATAAGTTTCAGATTATTGAAGGGATTATTTAATTCATATGACAATATTTTACTTGGATAGTTTTTTATTAAATATAAATTTCCTAAAGTTGAAGAATATTTGAAAAATGATCTACATTCTTTATTTCATTCCGTTTCTTAAAAACAATCCCAAAATTTTTTATGCATTGATGAATTTCCACTTCACATATTAATCCATGAAATAAATGCGAATGTTTTCCCAGAATCACTAATAGATCATAAGATCCATAAATATAATGAAAATTTATTCCATATATATTTATTTTTCATAAAAAAATGGTTATTACAATTTATAGAATATAGATTAATCTTCATATGATGAGGTAATACATTAATACAAAAATCACTTCCAATGTTTAAAATTAGACGTTCCATAAATTGTTTATTCTTATAACCCATTAAAAACCAGAAATTATAAATAGTTACACAATATTTCCTAAAATAAACTTTACATTAATCATCAAAATTTAATTATGCAACTATTATTTTCCACATTACAATTATGTGACTACTATGGTCATATAATCTACAGAAGCTAGATAATAACCATATTTGAGATAAAAAGTCAATGAAAATAATTAATCCTTCATAATTCCTTGAATAAAAAATATATTATTGAACATATTCCATAGACCCCATAGTGTTTTAAAATCCATCAATTATAACATAACACACTTTTTTATTAAATCCTTTTTGGTTATGAGATCATCAATAATATCCAATTTTCATTTTCCAAATCCATAATATATTTATCCAAACTGAACACCATTTTCTAAACCTCATAATAATATTAAGTGTTATCTTCCCTTAATGAAAATGTCACCATTCCATTAAATCAATTTTCTAGTCAGTATTTAACATTTAAAATTTTTTAAATTTTTTTAATGAAAAACATATATAGAAAATTTATTATACATTTAATATTTCATAATACATTAATTTAAATACGTGAATACTTCAATTTTCTACTTCATTCTCAAAACATTATCTAGGAATCATAAACCATTTCCTTAAATTTTCTTTATTTCATATGATATTTGTAGTCTCGTTATCATTTTCAATCAAGCCATTATTCATACAACATTAATGATATTCATCAAGAGATATATATTTATGACATATATTTTTATCATGCCCATATATTAGATAATTAAAACATTCATGAATTGATAATTTAATAAGCATAAAAATATTAATATCCATTTCATTAACTACACTTTTCATTTTACCTCTGAAATTTCATACATTGTGTCCTTCGGTTTTAACCCAGAAAACATCTTTTCATCCCTCTGAGAGATTTCCCAAAGTGATTCTTCCCACACTCATGACATATATTAATCTAAATATACTTTCTTCTATGGCCTCCAATACCTTATCTCGCATTGAAATCTATCAGTCTATTCATTGGTGAGTCTAGGTTTTAGTTATGGTTCACACTGTTAATCGTGTTTCATGATATCAAACTAGGCATATTCACAACATATATATATATCCCATCATCATCCTATTTGGTTTCTCATAATAACAAAAATTTTCATTATATATAGTGTTAACATTCTTCCTTATGGTAATATCTATTGATTAAAACCAAAAATCATAATGTGAGAAAAAATTTTAATAATGGAAATTAACACTGTCTGAAAATAATTTAGGTGGTATAAATTGAGACACTATCTTTTACAACTATGAGACCTTATGTTTAACCTATTTTATTCATTATAATCATCCATTTAAGTCCTTAATGTTTTATCATAAATAGTTTTTAAATTTTCAAATCACTTCCCTCAAGAACATAATTATAGGTGTATAAACATACTCGTTTTCGTGCACCACAAGATGATCGAGTCTAGTATAATTCTCCATTTTAATAGTTATTACCTCTATGTTCCTACGGTCAACATTCAGATCTACTAGTATTATCCAAATAGGTATGAACATTCTAATTAAGTAGTCACTCTATCCTTAAAATTCCAAGGCATTTTCCTATATACTAACACATCCTTCGACATTCCCTTAGAGACATCCCTATACATAACCTTAGAAATTCCGCAAGGGATCTTAATAATATTTTCTCATCCATGTTTTCAATGTTTAATAAATCATTTACTCTTATAAAAAATATAATGACAAATTCCACTCATATGTGGATATTACAAAATTTTGATGAATATTCATTTCATTATATAAACACATGCATGAGGACTCTAATTTTTTAGTTCCTTTGGAAACATATAACTAAATATTTTAATATGGTGATTTCTCTTCAAGGTTTCCCACAATTATCTTCCCATTTAGCACTCTTTATAAAAATAACATAAATAAAACTTTCATCATATCCTTAGGAAATGAAATATACGAAAAGAATAGCTCATATTCTTTGTATGGGTAAACATAAGAGATATCTATAACATACCTAGATTTTTTTGAATAATTGTTTTCTAATAAATATGACCTTTTTGATATTTTACATTTTAAACTATACTGAAAATAATTTATTTTATATTAAAGCACTATATTTTGATTTCATTATATGGAACAAAAATTTAATCTAGCACTAAAATAATGATAATTTTTTTATTTCACTACATAGAACACAGATGTTATCTTTTGTTACACGGAATAATGACTTTCCTCAATGGCTTGCGTAACACAGAAGTCTGAGATTCACTGAATAATAATATGTCGTAAAAAAATTATTATTTATTATAATAAGATATAACCTAGACATTAAATTATCATTTATTCATATTATTTAGTAATAAATGAAAATATATGGTTTACCAAAATATAAAATTAATTAATAGTTTACTAATTAAATTTAAATGAATACGAAAACTGATTCAATATAAAGGAAAATATTATTCTAATTATTAGTTGTTCAATACTAATAAATTAAATTAATTATAATTAGTGAGTGATATTAATTTAATAAATTTGTAATATATTTAATAAAATATATTTTACATTCATCAAACATATTTGATAGACATAAAGTTAGATCAAACCTAATTTTATGAAAAAATAGTTTATTTTTTATAAAGTTTGTTTTAGAAAATTTTAATGGTGAACCTTTTTTAAATACAATTTTTTGAACATTCATAGATTTAATATATCGAAATAAAATTCTTAATAAAAAAATTGGGTAGGCTAATTTTTTTATTTTTCTATTATGTTTTATTTTTTAATGAATAGTTAAAAAATTCTATATTTTAGTTCAAAACATATTTTTCATCTAAATTATTTATAAGGTTAAATTATATTTTAAATTTTTTCCATCTTTAATTAGATAATTAATATTTAAATTAATACAATGTATGTTCTTAGAATTATTTTCATTCTCAAAATGTGTAAAAAAGAGCAATCCTTTGAATGTTTTTATTTTAAAAACATTTAGTGTCGTCCTATTAGAGAGATTTATTTTAAATTAATTTATCCCACTTATATGATTATAATTTGGAAAATTTTTCCATATTTGGAATCAAATTAACTTATAATTTATAATAAGGTTATCTTTTTTTTGACCAAAAATATTAGTGACTATGGTTAAAACTATTTAAATTGGTTAATAAAAAAATTAGACTGTATAAGTAATAAAACATAAATTTAAGACCCAAAACATCCTAAAACCTTATAAAACATTAATTTTATGTATATTAATAGGAATATAATCTTCCCTTAATGGTATATATTTGGGTTAGATTGACTTTTTTTAGGTAAAAACATGGGAATACTGAACTTGATTTAAAAAAATTCCACTTGTGTCCTTTCCCTTCCGTATAATAGGCCACCACTTATCCCAATTTCTAACACATCTAAAACCTATTAGGATGAACCAATATATTCCCAATAAATGTCCCAAAAATCATACCTTCTTGGTAGAATCATTTCTTTAGTTAGACGGAAACCCATGGAACTCTTTTGGTACAAACCATAAGGAGTTATTTGATTAAGAGGTTACATCTTCTCTAATGATCTTATCATTTTTTTTTCTTTCTCCACCCCATAAAATATTTTTATTCCATTTTTATATAAAAACACATGTTTCCTTAAAATTCTATTATGTTTTTATGATAAGGTATTTATATAAACTTACACACATCTCCATCTAATGTGTAACAAAAATACTGTATATGTGTATGGAGAACTACCACCTCACTGAATGATGATTGTTCATTTTTCCACGACCACCTCTCATGGTGGAAATTATGATGTAAAATCCCTTTATATATTTTATATATTGAATTTATTATTTATTTCATCATATTTAATTCTTTTTAAAAAATATATCATTATTTTTTCTATTTTGTGTTAATATGGTAATTTCATTTTAGAGTGTATGGACTACAACACCCTCAAAGTGATGTGGTTCATTCATACACTACATAGATCATGTTAAATATGGGTTATGTACAATTATATGAAATATATAACATTATATATATAATATAATCATATAATAAACACACACACACACACACATATATATATTTATGTATGCATGTTTTTTTTCATTTTATAAGCTAATAAAAAAAGAAAACAACATTCAGGCATACATACGACTTACGGTCTCCATGAATGGTGTATTCCATTTTGTAAATATTTACAATATATATTATTTGTATAAATTATATATATAAATGATAATTATACCAGTTGTTTCTTTATATAATGATGATTTATGTATAGCGACCAATGATATTATAAATTAAGACACATCCAAAGAACAAAGAGAATATTATCCAAAGTGAAAACGTAATAGATGATGGATAAAAAGAGGGTAATATAAGGTCATAATAAAACCATATATTGTGTTATAAATAATAATATAGTTTTCTAAAATATTTATAAATAATTTATATTTTTATATCGGTGTTGTGAATGAGTACGACAATTGTCAACACACAAGGTAAGGGGGTTTCATCTCACATTTTAATTTCATGAGACACATAATTTATTCATGAACCATTCCTCTGGTGTTGTGTGTATACTAGCCATGGATATATTAAATCATTATTATAGTTTAATTTATTATTATTTACATATCCATTGGGTGATCTTTATTTTACATGGTTTAAGTTTCAAATGATTCTAAATATGTAAAATCGTTTTGTCTCAAATTTCTTTCTTTGAGAGTCTTGTTTTGTGGGGAGCCTAAATTATTTTTGAGGTTTATATAGATAAATTTTACATGATATATAATGAATCTAATTCTATTATTTTTATTATATGATTGATGAAATTTACTTTTCTTATATGGAGTGTATGATCGCATTATTTCAAGTGATAAGAGATTATTGAAACAATCTCATCTCTTTTCAATATTTTTTATGTTTATGCTTCCTTTGATTAAATATTTTTACCCATATATCAAGAACATTAATGATTATTTTTTATTCTAATTATTCATTATATATTCTTTTATTGGTAACATTTTGTATTCTTTAATATAAACGATGGTTAATAATGTGTTTTTAAGAAAGGCTGAATTTACTCTCTTTTTATTTGGAAATTTGTGTTACTTCAAAACCATATTTTATAAAAAGGGTTTCCAAGATTATTATACAATAATCCTATAATATTCAAAAGACATTTTAAAATTTCTATCTTTTCAAAATATCTTCAACGTAATATTTTGTCGCATTCTGAACATATTATTATTCTAATATTTTAACCATAAAAAAATAATATTCTTTTTACCTCGCACGACATGTTAGGATTTACCCACCATTGAATCATTGAAGATTACTTTTCATTTTTAAAAAATTAATCTTGAAGAATTTTTTTTTAAAATAAAATTTTAAGTAAAATTGTTCTCAAAATTGTTTCATGCATTGTTTATAAATTTTCCTTGAAATCTGTTTTCAAAATGTTTTCAAGCATTATTTATAGGTTTTTAAATAATTTTCAAAGAAAATGTTTTCAAAACTATATTAATATATCTTTTGGTGATTTCAATGTTTTTTCAAATAAAAATGTTTTAAATATTCTTTGAGGAAAAGTTTAGAACTTTTTAATGAAAATGGTTTTCCAAATTACTTCATGTATTATTTATAAGGTTTCAATGTATTTTATGGAAAAAGGATATTTAAAATTTTTTATATATTAAAAAGTCTTTTTCAAATATGAGTGAATATTTTCTTAATGATTTTTTCAAATTCCCATTCAAATTAATTCCCATCTTTGATAAAATTTATTGTTGTTACACTTTACTTTCAAAGAAAATTATTAAATGATTCCATTCATATCCTTTCTCTAAATTTATTATGTTTTGCTGGATTGATGCTTATGAAACCTATTTCTCATTCATATGTTATATTCTTTTGAAAACCACTAATTTTCATGGGATATGTTTATGATGAAATTATTATGAAACCTATATTTTTTTCCATAGGTTATGATATGATTTAATGTTTATAATAACCATTTATTTTCATGGTTTATGATATGATTATTTATGATGTTATGGAAATTGTATTTATGATTTCATTAATATATGGGTGGGACCAATATCTCTCTCAAATGCATTGGTTAATGATTTATATATAAGTATAAATAAATGGATGCAATGAGAAATGAACATGGTTTAGTATTAATGGGATGGAATGAGAATTTTAATCAGTTTAGTTATACATGGATGGAATGAGTAGTGAACTGAATTTAGTAACATAGGGATGGAACGAGGAGTGAACTTAGTTCAGTAATAAAGGGATGAAATGGGATGTGAATCCAGTTTAGTAAAAGAATTTTTCAATGAAGATAGCCTTGGATGTGATGCCTTGACAATTATTGTATTCATATTATATATGATTATGTGTCTACCACAATTCCATGTTTTATTCATATATTATGATTTTATGGATTATGCCATATATTTTATTACAATTCATGCCTTATAAACTAAAAATATTTATTCCATGATTCATATTTATTATATTTGATACACATGTTATAATCTCCTATTGTTTTTATCATGTTCTCATAACCCTATAATCATGTTTATGCTTACATGCCTCCCTTGATTACCCTTACAGAGCATCTGAGCTCAGCCATTTTTATGTTCACTTCCCCATGATATGAGGATAAGTATTAAGTATTATGGTTATAAGAATGGTTTTTTTCGTGATGAACCTAGTGGGAGATAATGTTGGTCATGTATGTACCAGTGTTTATGTTTCCTTATTTCCAAAGGAACTAGACAAATTACAATACTGAAGCTCCCATTTATATATTATTTAAAGTGTTCCAGAAAAGTTATGTAATGTCTATATATGAAAAGATATGGTCTATATAGTTGGTATTAGAGAAAAGCTTTTGTTAACCATTAGAATATATGATTATAAAACATTAGTGAGATCCCTATGCATATTTCTAAGGATGTGTCAAGGGATGTATTTAAGGATAAGTATAATGATGAGTCAATATTTAGTAAACTGTACTATAATATTTGTAAAGGATATAGTGAGAGGTTTCCTAGAAACACATATCTATCATGATAATATAAGTGTATGTGGATCTAGCACATATGTACCTGGGGATAAAACTCCAAAAAGATGTCTCAAGCCGAACTAGGGGTAATCATGTACATGACGATGGGCCCTTCCGCACAACTGGTTTGAAACTCTTGGGGATAAGCTTTCAGAATTCAAAAAATTATCAGGAACCGTCATGATGGTTTTAAATATATGTTTCCTATGAAAAACCAAGGATGAACCTAGGGTATTGTAGATTAATAAAAGTTTCATGATTTAGATACTATAATTAATTATTTTTATGACTATGCAATATCTTTCTATGATAAGTAATTGTCACAACATGCTTTTAGTTTTGGTCATTGCATGGAACTAGAATGAGCTAGATTAACATTGTAACATCCTATGTAAATAAAAAATAAGGCATTTTCATATTTATTAATATTTACGAATTAAATATTAATTTTACTTTAAAGGGACTGCTATGTTCGACAGCGTACCCGATATGCAACAAAGAGTTTCATTGAAATATTACGTTGCACACTAGTAATAAAATAATATTATTTTAAATGGTAGTTAACACATAACCGTTTTATTGTCAGGAATGGATAGAAGTAACTAAAATATGAATATATATGTTTTTTAAATGTTTTTACATTTATCCAATAATGGATAAAGGCTTAAAATACGAAAAGAATTCAATTTTAGGCACATATACTCTAATTTTCACTAAAGTTCCACTTATCGCCTTCTAATGGAGAACTGTCATTAAATATATTTTTTGTCACTCTTATACATTCTATTCGACCAAATAAAATTCTTCTTTAGAATCAGGGCATCAAAATTTACTTTGTGTAAATTTTTGGTATTTTTCCGATAAAGATCATTTTTAATGAATAGTGAAAAATGTTATATTTTAATTCAAAACCTATTTTTAATATAATTTATTTATATGATTAGATTATATTTTGAATTGATTTTAAAGTCAAATTATAATATATTATTACCATTTAATACAATTGTGGTCGTTGGGGTTAATTTCACTTTGAAATCAGACTTAAGCTAGTGTCAATCTTTTCATAATTTTTGTTTCATAAAAACACGCTATTTGCTCTGACAGCGAGAATTAATTATTAAATTAATAATTGCAACTTATATGTTTTGAATTTTGTAAACTATACTTCATTTTTGAATTCGGAATATCAAATATAGCTTAGGGTGAAGTTTTGGTATTTTTCTGAAAAAACTTCAATTTTTGATGAATAGTGAAACCACTAAGTGGTACTTAAAAAACTGATTTTTCGTTTAAATGAAATTTTACCACCTCGGTGTTTTGAATTTAAAAAATCCGACATACATGGTTGTCATTAGAAAGTAAAATGTGGTTCAATGGGATTAAAATAAATTTTTGGTGAATAGTAACTTTTAATTTTTTAATTGCGATTAGAGGTAATTAGTGTAGTTTAAGGTAAAAATAATGTTTTAATATTATGAAATTAACTTGACACATGTCCTACACTTACTGGATGTGTCATGGCCGACCAAGATAATAAATGGATCAACATGGGGTCCCCATGGAGCCACTTTGGTAGGAAAATGACATTAATAACGTTTTATTTAATGTTATAATGAAAATGTCACAAACATTAGTTGTTTTACTAAAACAATTTTTAAATGAGTTTATAAAAGTCAGAATATTGACTGTAAATATTCATTAGAAAGACAAAAGTTTTTTCCTAAATCATGATATTTTTTTTATAATTTTTAGACATTAAATTAGTTAAATTATTTATGACACCATGATGATGCAACGATTACCTTATTATTTAGCGATTTAAATAAAATGAAAAGATAATGTAAAATCTAAGACCTAAAGATGTCCAAAACCTATTGGATGGGTGGATTTCGAACTATTATCACCTTATCCTCTAAATATATAATTGTGGGACCCTTTGTATCCGAAAATCATTTTATAATAAAGTATCTTTTCTTAACTTTGCAAGAGTTCCCCTCCTCTCCTCTTATAAAAGGCCCCCACCTCTACCTCCTTACCCGCACCTCTCAAGCCTTTGGTTCGGCCAAGATCTGCCCATTTTTTCTCTACACATCCCTCTATTACTCTTAGAAGCCTCACTTTGGGCAGAAGTCTTCCCAATGAAGCCTTTGAGCTCAAATCAAAAAGAGTTACCCATTTTAAAAGTAGTGTTTTCTCTTGTGTTCTTATGTTTTATTTTGCTTCTCCAACCCCCTAAACTCTTTTTATTCCTTTCATTTGTAACAAAACCAGTATATTCAATATAATAGTATATTGTTATAAGAATTATTCGAGCTACACTTACACACACCTACATATAATGGGTAAAGAACATACTGTTTCTGTGGATGGCGAATTTCTGCCTCACGAAACGATGATTATTCAATATTCTTCTAACACCTTCAATGGTGGCCATTAAGATGACACTATATTTATATATGATATATAATATGTTTATGTTTTCCTTAAGCTTCTGTATTTTTCATTTATGGTATACCTTTATGGATTCCATTATGGGTATACGCGATATCTTTATTTTAGGAAGTGCAGACTACCGCCCCCTCAATGTGATTTGATTCGTTAATGCCATATGTGGTACATATAAAGGATAAATTTAAAGTTATTATGTATTATGTTATACTGGAATTATAATATACATTTATATCATTATTATTTTCTTTCCATTAAAGTATGAGATAGAAATGAAAGTAGCGTTCTTGCGTACGTACGGCTTACCGTCTTCATTAACGGTGCATTTCATTTCTTATCCCCAAATGTAATGTACTATTATAAGTACATATATATAATGGATATATATGATGTATGTTACATATAAATTATGAATATAATTCTGTAATTAAAATATACACATCTCTCATTCAGTTTTAATTCCATTAATATGACATAGGAATGAAAGTAGCATTCATGCGTACGTACGGCTTACCGTCTCCATGAACGGTGCATTTCATTTCTTACCTCTAAATGATTATGTAATATTATAAATACATGTATATGCTGGATATATATGATATATATGATATCCAAATCATGTATATCATTCTGGATATAATGAACCTTTGACCACACGAACAACATGTAATTGTAAGAAGTCCACTTTCGACTTAAGAACCAAATATCGACAAAACAAACATTATTAACATAAATGATTACATAATGTTTATAACATGGTAATAAGTGATATAAAAGTAATAATGAACTCGAAGAAGCTTCTTAAGCAAGTAGAAATTAAATGAAGTTTATTATTCAAGACTTAAAAGAACGATCGAGTCAAGTCGGACCCGAGGTAAGGGACTTCGTCTCAATCTCCTTTCATTGAGGCATATTTCATTTTATACACAACTTTCTTTTATACGGTGTATAAAAAACATTGAATTTTAATTTTATACAAAAAGAATCTTTTTCTAAGAAGCGTTTTATTAAACGACAAAAAGTAATGTTTCTTTTATCGTACGTGGTGACAACGACCTTTTCTGCCGCCGCAAGTATTATTTGGTCTTTGGCTTCCTCAACAAGCCGTGATGTTTTTTTAAAATGAAATAAATACCATATACTCTTTTATGTATTTTGGTATTGAAAATGGTTTTTATAACAGACTCATTATGACAATATATTTAAGTTATATATTGTGTTTGAAATGTGGAAATGTTTTCTTTCCATTATTTTTGTTTTATGTCCTATGATTTTATAATGGTACTTTGACATTTGACAGGTGGTTACATGATAAACCAAATGACGAGTGGTGCCGTGAATACCAGGATGGGTGGTTACATTATAACCTCCATTACATTGGGTATGGAAGTCGGACGTATGGCTATTCCAGTAAGTGATATGTGTGGAAGTCAACCGTATGGTTATTCCATTTAAGTATGTTTATGTCCAAAGTTACCTATATATGTTATGTGATCTTTATATGGGTTTTATGGTAATATTTTGGTTATAAAAGGGTATATAATGATCTTTTAATTCAGTGAAGAGTTTTTACTACTTCATAAAGGTGAAAAGTATTACTTTGATAAAGAATACATGGTTTACTTGTTATTTTGAAAAAAATAATAGTTTTCATTCATTGTGTATCCCTTACTGAGTTTTTTATGCTCACCCCATGTTTTTTAAATGTTTTTCACAGGACATAATGTGGAATAGGGTCAAGGATGGGATCAAGGGAAATTCATGCTACCTAAAACATGGAAGTAGACATGTTTCTTTTTAATAGTTTTTATTTCATGGAAACTTAGTAGAAGTTTCTACTTTGTAATATTTTTTGATGTAATAGTTATGTCCTAATTCTCTAAATCTCTAAACCTGAAAAGATCCTCAACGTGAATTATTCATTTAATTAATTATTAATTAAGGTTTCAGGCTGATGCCTTATAGTTGGTATCAGAGTTCGGTTTAGATAACTTTAGGAGTTATAATTATATTAAATGATTATCAAAAAATATATTTTTTATGGTCAAATTGAAATGATATAGAATTTTAAGAATACCATGTTGCTTCACCAAGGATATTTCTGTGTTAAGAATGGTTTTTGATAGAGGAAACATAACATATTTTCTGGGAAGGCATATAGAGGGAAATGAACATTCAAAACAGTATCCTGAGATGGTAAGAATCAGAGCTAAACAGTTTGTTGCAGTGATGGCTCAATTGACTCAGGTGAAATATGTTGGTTGTTTTTATTGATGATATTTTGGTTTTTTCTAAAAGTAAAGAGGAGCATGAATGTAATTTAAGGGTTATCTAGAAAACCTTAAAAGAAAAGAAACTGTATGGAAAATTCAACAAGTGTGAGTTTTAGTTTCAACAAATTTCTTTCCTTGGTCACATTGTTTCAAAATATGGAATAACTGTTGATCCTGCTAAAACAAAAGTTGTTGATGAATGGCCAAGATCCACAAATATAAACGAGATCCGTAGTTTTCTTGGTTTGGTAGGTTACTACCGAAGGTTTGTTGAAAATTTTTCACGGTTATCTAGTCCAATGACTAAGCTAACTCAAAAGGGTGTTAAGTTTATATGGACAAAAGAATGTGATGATTGTTTTCAGGAACTGAAAATAATATTGGTGAATACTCCAGTTTTGGCACTACCTTCTTGGAATGGGGAGTTTGTTATCTATAGTGATGCTTCATTGAAAGGAATTGGTTGCGTCTTAATGCAAAATGATAAGGTATCAGTGAAATCTTCTCTATCAGACAGAATCAAGCAAGAATAAAATCAAGACAGTGTGTTGCAGAAAAAGGTAGAGCTGGTTCAGAATGGTATGTTGCATGAATTTATCATTGATGTGGATTTTGTTTTGAGGTTTGGGAAGAGATTATGTGTGCCTAGTGATTCATAGTTGATGAATGAGTAGTTATGTGAGGCTCATAGTTCCCAATTTTCAGTTAATCCTGGAAGTACTAAGATGTATAGAGGTCTGCGGGAGTATTACTGGTGGGATGGAATGAAAAGAGATATTGCTAATTTTACTGTGAAGTTTTGGACTTGTCAGCTGGTTAAAGTAGAGTGGCAGTTACCGAAAGGGATGCTTCAGACATTACCAGTGCCAGAGTGGAAATGGGAAAATAAATCCATGGTCTTTGTTGTGGTATTACCAAGGACATCTTGGGGTAATAATGAAATCTGGGTTATTGTTGATCGATTGATTAAATCTGCTCATTTCTTTCCTATTTGAGATACATTATCTCTAGATCAACTTTCTTGATTGTATCTTAATGAGATAGTCAGGTTGCATGGATTTCCCCACTCCATTGTATCTGATCGTGATCTCAGGTTTACTTCTATCTTTTGGAAAGGCCTTCAAAATTCGTTGGGTACTAAATTATATTTTAGTACAGCTTTTCATCCGCAATCAGATGGGCAGTCAAAATGAAATATTCAGACCTTGGAGTATATTTAAGAGCATTCTCTATTGATTATCAGGGATGTTGGGACCAACATCTTTGTTTGGTTGAGTTTTCATATAATAACAGTTTTCAATCCAGTATATAGATGGCACCATTTGAGGCATTATATGGGAATCGGTGTCGAACTCCAGCTTTTTTGGGATGAAGTGGGTGAAAGGAAGCTGATGGGACCATAATTGGTAGAAGAGATGGAAGAAAAAGTTTAGTTGATTCAGAAACACATGAGAACAGCTCAGAGCAGACAGAAAAGTTATGCGGATAACCAGAGGAAGGATCTATCTTTTGAGGTAGGTGTAACGTCCCGGACCCGGGTGCCACGCAACGGGTGCCCCGAGCCCGGTTCGCCATGTGACCTCAACAATATCTCCCCAAATGCCAGAGGCTGACGACTAGCAGTGAGGGCCCAGGTCTGATAGTGGGGAAACTGTGCCATCATTTGTCAAAGTGTAGTGCATCAGAATAGCAAAATAAACGTACAACAACAACGGAAGCAGTAAACATACACAACTGAAATAACATCAGTAGTGGATATAACAAACAACATATAAGTGATGATGCTACATGGTTCATGTTCTAAGAAAACAGCCAGAACATGTTATACATCAATACAGTACAGCAGAAAACAGAGTACATCAAAACAAGCAAAACAGATAGCAGCGACATCGCGAGCCTAGGTTCAGTCCCATGCCCTCCTACTCCTCAGAAATATTCAAGTACCTATATAGGGACTCTTGCCCTTATCTACACCTGCAACAACGTAATCTGTTTGGGCTGAAAAGCGTGACCCAAACAGGGTGTGAGAAATATATCTCAGTAGGAACCCACCAAAGGCCCGTGATCAACTGTGTGTAAAACATGCAGCAAGTGTGCTGTAGCAAAATACAATAACTAAGCAGTAATAAAAAGTAACTAACTTAAAAGTTAAATTGCCATTTTATTATTCATTTAATTCCTTTAATTAAGTAACATTTTTGTGCTCAACAACACCAAGCCCTCAGGCCAACTAGAACTGTGCCCTCAGGCCAAAATAGTAAACCACACCCTCCGGCTATACAGAATCCATCCCATAGGTATTTCCCTCAGGCGTAAGAGAAATTCTCACCCTCATACATATGTAGTGTCGCCCTCAGGCATAGAAGTCAAGCCCTCAGGCATAACAGAAGTCAAGCCCTGAGGCACGAAAGGTTTCCCTCAGGCGGAATAACGACAAACCTCAGGCTAAAACAGTCATGTGTTCAGGCTAATTACAACAATTCCCTCAGGATAACAGGTAGCCAGGGAATTCCAAACATATCAAAATGAAGTAAACAAGAAATTACTCTCAAGGAAATTCTCAAATTACTACATTTAAGGCATACCTCGGGTATCCTGGCCAAAAGGCTAAACAGTGAAACACACCCCCGGGGTGGTTTCGGATCCAAGCAATGATCCCAACCCGCATTTTAATATCATAGTTTAATCACCTATGCAATTCTAGGAATTAAACATAACAATGGCCTCATCCACAAGAAACCCCAACATGGGTTCGTGGCACAAAAACGCACAAAACACACACGACAGCTAGAAAATAATCACAAAGCCACCTACCTTATACGCCAACGAACTCTATACCCGAACACCGACGCTAGAAACGCCCAAGAACGACGTAAATATGACGAAGGACAAAACCCATTCAAATGTATATAATTACGTTAGCAGAAGAATTGGTATGAACGGTACCATGAGAGGAGAGGGCTTACTCATGCGGTTCCAACGAAATCATCCGAAGCCGAATCAGATTCCAGACGAACGCACGATGGATCTTCAAATATCCAGCATCCTCCTTTGGCTCCAAAACGGTTCACGAGTCTCCTCATCCAAATGAGGAGTCTACTGCATGATTTAAGCCGAAAAAACAAAGTACACGGCGTGTACTTCAAAGTACACGGTGTGTACTCCCCTCATTTAACTGTTCAAATGGCGGCACCGCCACACTGTTCATACATCGACATGAGTACACGACATGTACTCTCGAGTACATGGCGTGTACTGTCGCCCAGCTGGCGGCGACACCACCGCCTTACTGTTTAAGCCTACCAACTGACTATATGGTGTGTAAGGTACCACTACACAGCATGTATTCAGATCCTACACCCTTCATCGTTGGCATGGCCACACGCCCTGTGTACTCATACCAACACGGCCAAAAGTACAGGGCGTGTGGATAAAGTACACGACGTGTAGTTCCAAAATTTAGGATTTTTCCCCATTTTCCATATTTTCTCAAAATCACTTAAGGAAAGGAAAAGAAGAAGCCCATACCACTAAAACAAGAACCGGGTTCTTACAAACATCCCCCCTTATAGCAATTCGTCCTTGAATTTCCCTTTCAAGGGTGGTGAAGAGAAAGCTCAGAACAGCTCTAGCCACTGAGCACGTACGTTGGCCTACCTCTCCCAGGTCTCGTCCTGCACTCGGCCATGCTGTCATAGCACCCGTATGAGAGGAAATGACTGGCCTCAGAGAACCTTCGTGCTCCTGTCAACGATACGGATCAGATGCTCCTCAAAGGACGCATCATGCTGAAGCTCAACCTCCTCTGGATGAAAGGTGTGATACGGGTCTGAATGGTAGCGACACAACTGAGACACGTGGAAGAAGTCGTGCATGGCTCGATACCGCTGCAGTAACTACAACCGATAGGCATCCAGCCCGAATCTCTCTAGAATATCAAATGGTCCCACATACCTCGTTGAAAGCTTACCCTGTCTCCTAATCCGTTTGTGTCCCAGCATCGGCGAAACACGCAATAAAACCTGATCCCCAACCACGAACTCCAAAGTTCATCTGCGATGATCAGCATAAGACTTCTGACGAGACTGTGTGGTAGCCATCTACTTCCGAATTAACTGGACCTGCACAGATGACTCCTGCACAAGCTGTGGTCCCAGTAAGCTGCCTCACCTGCCTCTAACTAGCATAATGGTGATCAGCATGTCCTACCATATAATGCCTCGTATGGTGCCATCTCAATAGTTTCCTGAAAAACATTGTTATAGGAAAACTCGACTAAGGGTATATGCTTCTCCCAATAGCCCCTAAAGTCTAGGACGCATGCGCATAGAATGTCCTCTAGAACCTGTATCGTCCACTCTGACTGGACATCTGTTTGAGGGTGGCATGCTATGCTCAGAAGCACCTGTGTACCCAGCGCCCTCTGAAAACTCTGCCAGAAATGAGATGTAAAGCGGGCGTCCCTATCTGAAACGATAGAACGAGGGACCCCATGAAGACGTACGATCTCTCGGATATACAGCCTTCCGAAATCGTCCACACCGAAGGTCTCCTTGATCGTCAAGAAGTGAGCTACCTTCGTATGTCTATCCACAATAACCCATACGGCGTCATTGCCTCGAGGTGACCTTGGCAATCCCGTCACGAAATCCATCTCGACATCATCCCATTTCCACTCTGGAATTGGCAACTGCTGTAACAGCCCAGCTGGTCTCTGATGCTCTGCCTTCACCTGCTTATAGGTGGAACACCTCGTAACAAAACCAGCTATCTCTCTCTTTATACTCGGCCACTAGTACTGACGTCGCAAGTCTCAGTACATCTTGGTAACATCGGGATTAACTGCCCAAGCTGAAGCATGAAACTCCCGCATCAGCTCCTCGCGTATATCCCCTGGAACCCATACACGTCCATGGAAACGCAAAACCTCATCATCGCTTATCATCCAACCGGAAGGAGGGTCCTCACTTGCCACCGACTCCCGTAGAAGTAGGCCTTCTGAATCTGATAGCTGCCTCATCCTCACTCTGTCCAGGAGGGAAGAAGTCACAGGAAATGAGGAAAGATAAGTCTTCCCCTGACTGTCATGCACCTCTAGATGAATCTCAGAGAACAAAGCCATAAGCGGCCACTCACCACTGGCCTCCTGCACTGCCTGTATCTGAGTCTTCCTGATCAGTGCATCAGCTACTGCATTACATTTACCAGGTGTATAAGAATGGTCAAAATCGAAGGACTGTAGGTACTCGAACCACCTTCTCTGCCTCAGATTCAGGTCACACTGAGTAAATATATACTTGAGGCTTTTGTGGTTGGTGAAAGCCAGAAAATTATCTCCCAACAGGTAATGCCTCCAACAGCGCAACACATGAACAACTGCAGCCAACTCGAGATCGTGCGTCGAGTAATTCCTCTCATGTGGCCTCAACTATTGAGACTCGTACGCCACAACTCGGTCGCCCTGCATCAAATCAACTCCCAACCCAATCCCTGATGCATCACAGTAAACTGTATGACTCTTCCCCTGATCTGGGAGTATCAGGATCGGTGCTGATGTCAGCCTTCCCATCACGTACTAAAAAGCTGTCTCGCAAGGTTCTGACTAAACGAACGTCCCACCCGTCTTAGTCAGACCTGTCAATAGTGCTTCTAAGCGGGAGAAGTCCTGTATGAAGCTCCTGTAGTAACCATACAGCCCTAAGAATCTCCGTATATCAAACACGTTATTAGGCTTCTCACAAGAAACTACTACTCTCACTTTCTCTGGGTCTACTGCAAATCCTGCCTCTAAGATGATATGACCCAGGAAGTGAATCGGGTCCGTCCAAAAGTGGCACTTCGAGAGCTTAGCATACAACCGATGCTCTCTCAGTGTACTCAATACGATCTCAAGATGGGTGGCATGGTCGTTTCGTGTGTGATAGTACACCAAGATGTCGTCCATGAATACTACCATAAATGAATCAAGATAAAGATGGAAGACACGATTCATCAGTGCCATGAAAACTGCTGGTGTGTTCGTGAGTCCATATGCAATAACCGTATACTCATATAGACCATACATACTCTTAAAAGCTGTGAGAGGTATATCAGATGGTCTCACACGCAGCTGATGATATCCGGATCTCAAGTCAATCTTTGAGAACACTCGTGCTCCACGAAGCTGATCAAATAGATCATATATCCTCGTCAAGGGATATCGGTTCTTAACCATCAACTGGTTCAACTTCCGATAATCCACATAAAGTCTAAGGGTACCACCCACCTTCTTCACAAAAAGGACTGGAGAACCCCAAGGAGATGTACTGGGTCCGATAAAACCCTTTCCCTGCAACTCCTCTAACTGCCTCTTGAGCTCCTGCAACTCAGGCGTGGCCATCCTATAAGGAGGAATGGACACCAATGCTGCTCCTGGAACTATCTCGATAGAGAAATCCACCTCGCGCACCGGAGGTAGGCCTAAAAGGTTGTCCGGAAAGACCTCCCTGAAATGATCAACAAATGGAGGGAAATCCATCTGACAAGTCCCCCGGTCATCCAGATATAAGCTCGCAATCTGGGTTGTGACTCCACCTCTCCCATGATGCTCTGGTCCAGCTCGACTCACCTGAACATCCCATTCGCCCTTGTACAGAAACTACCCACCCTCTGGTGATATGAAACACACCCTGCGACGATAGCAGTCTACAAAGGCTCGAAAGGGAACCAACCAGTCCATCCCGAGAATGGCATCATAGCTTGTCATCTTCAGGACATAGAGGTCCCAAAGGAAGTGACACCCACCAACCTCAATGGGGCACTCCTTGCACTGACGCACACCAACTGTCCTAGTCCCCAACGGAGTGTATAGCGTCAAGATATCAGAAGAAGTAGAAAAACTGAGCCCAAGGCTCTCCATAACGGGTACAGATATAAAACTATGTGTAGCACCCATATCAAAAAGTACTGAAGACAAGACAGAAGCTACTAGAACAGTACCTCTGACTGTCGAAGGTCCGGGATCCTGCTCCTGCTGGGTCTGTTGCACTATATATGTCTGTCCAGTGCCACGGCCCTGCGACACAGCCTGGATATCCTGAGCTGTCCCGCCCTGCTACCTTTTCGATCCAGGTGTCTGGCTACCACGGCCACGACCACCATCTCTGCCTACACGCCGTGACGTATTCCAGTTTCCAGACTGGTAAGAAGCCACTGGTCCTACTCTCGCATGCTGAGTCTGCACAGAACCCCTCTCACTCAACACTGGTAGAAACACCCTAAAAAAGCGATGCAGATGACCCATCTTGCTATAAGATCGGAACTCCACTTGGTCTCTTGGACACTGCGGCCTCTTGTGCCCCTCTCTACCACACTGCCACACTGGTTGGACACTGGTGTCGAACCTCCCGGGCCCACACCACTAGATTCTCACAGGTACCTCTCTGTAATCAATACCTAGTTCACAATCGTGTGTACAATAGGTAACCTGAAAACATTCACCAGCACTCGGATGTCATACCTAAGACCATACTCAAAACGTCTAGCTCGCAGTGTCTCATCACCCACCAGCATGGGTGCAAAACGCTGATGCTCTGTAAAATGAGCAGAGTAGTCCATCACCGACATAGCGCCCTGCTGAAGATTCATGAACTCTCGAGCCCTATCTTCCCTTAGCGTCTCAGGAAAGAAGAAGTCATAGAAGACTGTCTGAAAATCATCCCACGCCATGTCCCTATGATTCTCTGACTGGGTGGTAACAACCCACCACCTCTTGGCAGAATCACGCAGCCTGTAAGTCGCGAGCATGAACCTCCACCCTGGAGGCGTCTCTAGATACTCGAAAATAGTATGCATTAATCCTAGCCAAGACTCTGTAGCATGTGGTCCTCCATCCCCTGAAAACGTAGGCGGATGCTGCTGCTGAAAGATATGCATCAGCTCGACCATAGATGTGGTAGCCTGCGGTGCTCCCTGAAAGGTCTGCATGAACCGCAATAAGCCTTCACAGAACTGCATCTCTGCACCAGTGTCTGGTATAACAGCTGGTGCTGCATCTGGCTCTGCTGGTGGATCAACTGGTAGCCCATGGCCCACCATCTCCGGAGTATAATCATCACCGCTCTCCTGGAGAAAAACTCACGGTCGTCTAGGTGGCATGACTCTACAAGGTCAAAATCACGCCTCAGATTCATGATTATAAAGGATAAAATGAAGTAACCACAAAGGAACAAGAGGAAGAAGGCGTTTCAAAATTTTCAAAACAAGACTACACGGCATGTACAATGACTACACGACGTGTACATGACTTTCCTTCCCCTTCTCGGGTCCTTCTACCCGGCTAATCCACACGGCTTTCGTTCAACAAAACTACACGGCGTGTATAATATCTACACGGCATGTAAAATGTTATTTTCCAACTGCCAGTGTCGTCTGTGACACGGCCGACTACTCGGGTTAACACTCCACGGCATGATACACCCGCACACGGCATGTACACCATCCCAGTTCCCAGACACACGACTAACTCCACACGGTCTGTCCTCCGACAAGACTACACGACGTGTCCCATAGGTACAGGGCGTGTTAAGGGAGAGGTGACACCGGCCCGTGTTGTTAGTTACACGGCCGAGTCCCCAGGTCACACTACACGGCGTGTTCATCATTGACACGATGTGCTATACAGGAGTTCACCGACCCGTGTTGTTAGTTACACGGTCGGACTCCGGGTCACACTACACGATGTGCACAAAACTACACAGCGTGTTTTACCCAAGCCCTTCCCTACCCCGTGTCGCCTCCCACACGGTTTGTGACACGAGAAGAGACTACACAGCGTGTACTCAGGGTACACGACGTGTACTCAAAGAGTTCATTTTTCTTTCCGAACAGAAGAACACACACGACGTGTATGAGGTCCTACAGGGCGTGTATTCTGGTTTTTCCAGACAGTATGCCTCAGAAACTTCCCTGAAACCCAGAAAATACTAAAAACCAACACCTAAGTGTCAAATTCCGACATGTGGGGGCCCATACACCCTGCGAATCAATGTTTGACATCTTATCTGTGTTATAACCGATAAACCGTCAATGATCCAACAAATTCCGGTCAATGGGGGCCCATACTGCCTAAAAACCTAAGTTTGGAGTTCATTATATAACAAGATGAAACAAAAATACCATATCACAAGGCAGGTATTTATCAAATAGCTATCACAATAGCATGCTTTATTAGCACAACAACTATCACAACAACATGCCAATTCTAATGCACCTACATGGCATGAAAACTATGCATGGCATGTGATATCTAGCATGTGCCTATATGATGCATGAGATGGAATACCCTCATCTCACCGGGTTGCAACTAAATAGAACCCACAGATAAAATATAAACAGCACAATCCATGTGCGTCACCCAATGGTGAAAACATATCAACCGTAAAATTGAAAAATCAAAAGAATGCGAAAATATGAGGTAGACTGGCTTTTCCCTGTACACGGGTTAGCTACGCCCGGGCACAGCTTATTACCAACTACCATTCCATCATATCCCTGACTACAGCTCCAAGTAGTATGTCAAAGAAAATAAACCCCTTTGATACCACTTTGTAACGTCCCAGACCCGGGTGCCACGCAACGGGTGCCCCGAGCCCGGTTCTCCATGTGACCTCAATCTCATTTCTCCAAACGCCAGAGGCTGCTAACTAGCAGCGAGGGCCCAAGTCTGATCGTGGGGAAACTATTCCCACATTTTTCATGGTGTAGCGCAGTGGAATACCAAAATAAACATACAACAACATCGAAAGTAGTAAACATACACAAATGAAATAACTACACCAGTGGATATAACCAACAGTATATAAGTGATGATGCTACATGTTTCATGTTCTATGAAAACAGCCAGAACATGTTATACATCAATATAGTACAACAGAAAACAGAGTACAACAAAACAAGCAAAACAGCTAGAAGTGGTATCGTGAGCCTAGGCTCGGTCCTATGCCCTCATACTCCTCAGCAACAGTCAAGTACCTGTATAGGGAATCTTGTCCCTATCTACACCTGCAGAAACGTAATCTGTTTGGGCCGAAAAGCATGACCCAAATAGGGTGTGAGAAATATATCTCAGTAGGCACCCACCAAAGGCCCGTGCTCAACTGTGTGTAAAACATGCAACAAGTGTGCAGTTGTAAAATGAAATAACTAAGCAGTACTCAAAATTAACTAACATGACAGTTAAATTTCCATTTTATTATTCATTTAATTCCTTTAATTTAGTAACATTTTTTTCCTCAATAGCACCAAGCCCTCAGGCCAACTAAAACCGTGCCCTCAGGCTAAAATAGTAAACCAATCCCTCAGGCTATACAGAATCCAACCTGCAGGTATTGCCCTCAGCGGTAACAGAAATTCTCGCTCTCAGGCATACAAAGTGTCACCCTCAGGCAGAGAAGTCAAGCCCTCAGGCATAATAGAAGTCAAGCCCTTAGGCACGAAGGGTTGCCCTCACGCGAAATAACGACAGCCCTAGGGCTAAAACAGTCACGCCCTCCGGCTAATTACAACAACACCCTCAGGCTAACAGGTAACCAGGAAATGCCCAACATATCAAAATGTAGTAAAAAAGTAATTCCTCTCAAGGAAATTGTACAATTACTACATTTAAGGCATACCCTCGGGTATCCTGGCCAAATGGCTAAATAGTGAAAGAAACCCCTGGGGTGGTTTCAGATCCATGCAATGATCCCAACCATCATTTTAATATCATAGTTTAATCACTTATGCAATTCTAGGCATTAAACATAGCAATGAACTCAGCCACACGACACCCCAACATGGGTTCGTGGCACAAAAATGCACAAAACATGCACGATAGTTAGAAAATAAGCACAAATCCACCTACCTTATACGCCAACGAATGCTATACCAGAATGCCGACTCCAAAAACGCCCAAGAACGACGTAAATATGATGAAGAACAAAACCCATTAAAATATAAATAACATACGTTAGGAGAAGAATTGGAAAGAACGGTACCAGGAGAGGAGAGGGATTGCCCGTGCAATTCCAACGAAATTGTCCGAAGCCGAATCAGATTCCAGAAGAACGCCTGGTGCATCTTCAATGATCCGACCTCCTCCTCTGGCTCCAAAACGGTTCAAGAGCCTCCTCTGAAAAATGAGGAGGAAACTGCCTGTTTTAAGTCAAAAAAACAATGTACACGGTCTGTACTTCAAAGTACATGGGGTGCACTCCCCTCATTTAACTGTTCAAATGGCGGCACCGCCACACTGTTCATACGTCGACATGAGTACATGGCATGTATTCTCGATTACGCGGCGTGTACTGTCGCCCAGCTGGCGGCGACACCACCACCATACTATTTAAGCCTGCCGACTGACTACACGGCGTGTAAGGTACCACTACACGGCGTGTATTTGGTTCCTACACCCTTCGTCGTTGGCATGGCCACACGCCCTATGTACTCATCCCTACACGGCCACAAGTACACGACGTGTGGATAAAGTACACGACGTGTTTTGCCAAAATTTAGGATTTTCCCCATTTTCCATATTTTCTCGAAATCACTTAAGAAAAGGAAAAGAAGAAGACCATACCTCTAAAACAAGAACCGGGTTCTTACAATAGGTGATCATATTTTTCTCAAAGTTTCACCGTGGAAAAGTGTTATGCGATTTGGAAAGAAAAGAAAGCTGAGTCCAAGGTTCATTGGACCATATGAAATTCTAGATAAAGTTGGATTAGTTGCTTACCGAGTGGATTTACCTCCGAGTTTATCTCAAGTACACATTTTTTTTCATGTTTCAATGTTAAGGATGTAAATGCCAGATCCATCTCATGTTTTGAGCTTAGAGGTAGTTCAGTTGGAAGAGAATATCTCTTATAAAGAAAAACCAGTCCAGATTCTTGACCGTAGAGAGAAAGTGTTGCAGAATAAGGTAATTCACCAGGTAAACGTTTTATGAAAAAAGCATATGGTTGAAGAGGGAACATGGGAATCTGAAAATGCCATGAGAGATAAATACACCCACTTATTTTGATAAGTGAATAAAATTGCGAGGATGCAATTATCAAAAGAGGGGAAGGGCGTAACATCCCAGGTAAATAAAGAATAAAGAATTTTCATATTTATTAATATTTACGAATTAAATATTAATTTTACTTTAAATGGGTTTCGATGTTCGATAGCGTACCTGATACGCAATAAAGAGTTTCATTGAAATCATACGTTGCACACTAGTAATAAAATAATATTATTTTAAATGGTAGTTAACACATAGCCATTGTATTGGCAGGAATGGATAGAAATAACTAAAATATGATTATATATGTTTTTTAAATGTTTTTACATTTATCCAATAAAGGATGAAGGCTTAAAATACGAAAAGAATTCAATTTGAGGCATATATACTGTAATTTTTCACTAAAGGTCCATGTATCACCTTTTGATGGTGAACCATCATTAAATATAGTTTTGGTAATGCTTATAAATTCTATTGGACTAAATAAAATTCTTCTTTAGAATTGAGACATCAAAATTTACATCATGTAAATTTTTGGTATTTTTCCGATAAGGATCATTTTTTAATAAATAGTGAAAAATGTTTTATTTTAATTCAAACCTCTTTTTAATATAATTTATTTATATTATTAGATTATCTTCTGAATTGGTTTTAAATTGAAATTATAATATATTTTTACCATTTAATACAATTGTATTCGGTGGAATTAATTTCACTTTGAATTCGGACTTAAACTAGTGTCAATCTTTTGATACTTTTTATTTCATAAAAACAAGCTATTTGCTCTGACAGCGGGAATTAATTATTAAATTAATTAATGCAACTTATATGTTTTTAATTATGTAAAATAGACTTCATTTTTGAATTCGGAATATCAAATATATCTTTGGGTGATGTTTTGGTATTTTTCTGAAAAACTTCAATTTTTGATGAATAGTGAAACCACTAAGTGGTACTTAAAAAACTGAATTTTTGTTTAAATGAAATATTACAACCTTTTTGTTTTGAATTTAAAAAATCCGACATAAATGGTTGTCATTATAAAGTAAAATTTGGTTCAATGGGATTAAAATAAATTTTCGGTTAATAGTAACTTTTAATTTTTTAATCGCGATTAGAGGTAATTAGTGTAGTTTAAGATAAAAATAATGTTTTAATATTATGAAATGAACTTGAAACATGTCCTACCCTTATTTTATGTGTCATGGCCTACCAAGATAATCCATGGGTCAACTTGGGGACCCCATGGAGCCACTTTGGTATGAGAATGACATTAATAAGTTTTTATTTAAAGTTAAAATGAAAATTTCACAAACATGAGTTGTTTTACTAAAACATTTTTTAAATGGGGTTATACAAGTCATATTTTTGACTATAAATATTCCTTAGAAATATAACAATATTTCCTACATCATTTTTTTTTTAATTTTTAGACATTAAATAAATTATATTATTTATGACACCATGATGATGCAGCGATTACCTCATTATTTAACGATTTAAATAAAATGAACATATAGTGTAAAATCTAAGACCTACACATGTCAAAAAACTATTGGATGTGTTGATTTATAACTCTTATCTCCTTATCCCTTAAATATATAATTGTGGGACCCTTTTTATCCGAAAATCATTTTATAATAAAGTATCTTTTCTTAACTTTCCAAGAGTGCCCCTCCTCTCCTCTTATAAAAGGCCCCCCACCTCTACCTCCTTACCCACACCTCTCAAGCCTTTTTTTCGGCAAATATCTGACCATTTTGTCTCTCCACATCCCTCTCTTACTCCTAGAATCATCACATTGGGCAGATGTCTTCCCAAGGACGCCTTTGAGCTCAAATAAAAAAGAGTTACTGGTTTTAAATGTAGTGTTTTCTCTTGTGTTCTTATGTTTTATTTTGCTCCTCCAACCCCTAAACTCTTTTTATTCCATTCATTTGTAACAACACCAGTATCTTCAATATACTATTATGTTTCTATAAGAAGTATTCGGGCTACACATACACACACCTACATCTAATGGTTAATGAACATACTGTTTCTGTGGATGGCGAATTTCTGCCTCATGAAATGATGATTGTTCAATATTCTTCTAAAACCTTCAAAGGTGGCCATTAAGATGTCACTATATTTATATATGATATATAATATGTTTATTTGTTCCTTAATATTCTTTATTTTTCATTTATGGAATAAATTTATGGCTTCCATTATGGGTATACACAATATCTTCATTTTAGGAAGTGTGGACTACCGCCCCCTCAAAGTGATTTGATTCGTTAATGCCATATGTGGGACGTATAAAGGATGGATTTAAAGTTATTATATATGATTTTATAATGGAATTATAATATACCTTTATATAATTATTATTTTCTTTCCATTAAAGTATTAGATAGAAATGAAAGTAGCGTTCATGCGTACGTACGGCTTACCGTCTCCATGAACGGTGCATTTCATTTGTTATCCCCAAATGTAATGTACTATTATAAGTACATATATATAACTGATATATATGATGTATGTTACATATAAATTATGAATATAATTCTGTAACTAAAATATACATATCTCTCATTTAGTTTTAATTCTATTAATATGACATAGAAATGAAAGTAGCGTTCATGCGTACGTACAGCTTACCTTCTCCATGAATGGTGCATTTCATTTCTTACATGTATATGATTATGTAATATTATAAATACATGTATATTCTGGATATATATGATATATATGATATCCAAATCATGAATATCATTCTGGATATAATGAACTTTTGACCACACGAACAACATGTAATTGTAAGAAGTCCACTTTCGACTTATGAACCAAATATCGACAAAACAAACATTATTAACATAAATGATTACATAATGTTTACAACATGGTAATAAGTGATATAAAAGTAATAATGAACTTGAATAAGGTTCTTATGAAAGTATAAATTTATTCAAGTTTATTAATAAGGACGTTAAAGAATAATCGAGTCAAGTTGGACCCGAGGTAAGGGACTTCGTCTCAATCTCCTTTCATTGAGACATATTTCGTTTTATACACAACATTCTTTTATACGGTGTATAAATCCCTTTTAATTTTAATTTTATAGAAAAATAATCATTTTCTACGAAGTGTTTTACTAAACGACAAAAAGGAATGATTCTTTTATCATATGCGGTGACAACGACCTTTTCTGCCGCAGCGAGTATTATTTGGTCTTTGGATTCCTCAACAAGCCGTGATTTTTTAAATGAAATAAATACCATATACTCTTTTATGTATTTTGGTATTGAAAGTGGTTTTTATAATGGATTCATTATGTCAATATATTTAAGTTATATATTGTGTTTGAAATATGGAAATTTTTTCTTTCCATTATTTTTGTTTTATGTCTTATGATTTTATAATGATACTTGGAAATTTGACGGGTGGTTGTGTGATAAACCATATATACGACGGGTGGTTCCGTGAATAACAGGACGGGTGGTTACGTTATAACCTCCAATGCATTGGGTATGGAAGTCGGCCGTATGGCTATTCCATTAAGTGATATGTGTGGAAGTTGACCGTATGGTTATTCCATTTAAGTATGGTTATGTACCAAGTTACCTATATATGTTATGTGATCATTAAAATGGGTTTTATGGTAATATTTTGGTTACAAAAGGGTAAGTAATTATCTTTTAATTTAGTGAAGTGTTTTTACTACTTTATAAAGGTGAAAAGCATTACTTTGATAAGGTATACATGGTTTACTTGATGTTTTGAAAAACTAACAGTTTTCATTCATTGTGAATCCCTTACTGAGCTTTTTATGCTCACCCCAAGTTCTTGAAATGTTTTTCACAGGACTTAACGTGGAATAGGGTCAAGGATGGGATCAAGGGAAATTCATGCTACCTAAAACATAGAACTAGACATGTTTCTTTTTAAGGGTTTTTATTTTATGGAAACTTAGTAGAAGTTTCTACTTTGTAATCTTTTGAGATGTAATAGTTATGTCCTATTTCTCTAAAACTCTAAACCTGAAAAGATCCTCAATGTGAATTGTTCATTTAATTCAATATTTTGTAAGGTTTAAGGTCGTGGCCTTATAAACATTGTATGTGATGGATGATTTGATGATGATAATTCAAAAGAGATGATTATAATGTGAAAGATTTTGTGATCATACCTAACCAATTTTCATGAATCATGATTAGTAACGTGTACCTTAACAAACTCTTGGACTCAATAATGAAGATAAAGAAGGAATTTTTTAGGATTTAAGGTAACGAAGAACATGAAGGAAAGAATATTTGATTTCCTTTGTGTCAATAATGTTGAAATAATCACATATGTAAATGTCTTAGTAGAACAAGAATAGTTTTTTTGACCGTGGAAAAGATGTACACAATGAAAGTGACTGCATGGGAAAAATGAAGTGTTCAGTAAAAAAATCATTGTGATTTTAGGCATCCCTATGTCATCATCTTAGGTTATGTGTTTTAATTGTGAAATAAATTTTCATTATGAAACTCAATGTACAATGATGGAAGCTCTTAAATGGAATCAATAATGTGTTGTGAGTAATGGATATAGTATTGAATATAAGGAGACTGAAAATTCCATGTAAAAGGCATGGGATGTTCTTAAAGTATTTTTTATATTAATAATAAGAATACTGATTACATTGAGGTTTATCAACCATAATACATAATTCATATTTCACATTTAAAGAATGTCGTATTAAGGAATAATCTGATAATTCATTGGTAATGGTTTCAAAATAAAGTTGGATTAATGAAGTATTTATGTTTTGGAATTCAATGTAAATATTATAAGAATCATGTAATGTATAAGTATTTTAATATAAGTTTTCATTATGAATTTAAATTGACATATATAATGGTGATGAATACATAGAATAGGGAATTCATGGAAATGTGATACTTTGATTAAGGGAAGGTAACAATTAATTAATGCCTAAAATTGAGATAATGATCTTTGGATATTGATATATTGGATATGAATATGTAAATTGGATGAAATTGATTTCATCAGAACAAATAATGTATATGTTTAAAATTTACTATATTTTATCATGGATGAATTTTACAACTACTTGGAATTATGTAATATATTCAGTAACCATTAAATATGGAATTAATCATGTTTTCAGAAATTATTTATGGTAATTTAGGTTATTAGCATGTTTGAAATGAGGCTTCCAATAGAAATTTATTGATAAATGTCGATCAATGTTAAGATACGTTTTGTACACTCTTTACTTTGTTTTGTATTTTCATCTTTTAAAAGAGTTATAAAGTTAACAATTCATGAAATGTTTAAGTTAAACTTTAGATGAACTATTTATGTATTAAGGTTGTATTGATTACACAAATTAAAATGTAATTTTGTTATTATACTTATCTCAAATATTTACATATTATTTATTTGTGAAATTATATAATTTTGGTTTTATAAATGAACATCACATATGTTGAGTGACAACCAATTTCTCCTATAAAGGTAGTGGGTCTTGAACCATTGACTGGTGGATGATTAGTGTTTCCCACATACCACTAGACTTTGTGATGTCCTAGTTAATGTATAGTTATTTTTTAAGAATAAATATTAATGATGAATCAATACTATTGTTTTTTGTGTTTATTTATTAAGGAATACTGATTTTAATGAGAGAAATATATATACTTTTCAATCTTTTACGAACCTTAATATCCGATAAATGTGTATTTTATTGCAGAATGCATAAATTAAAATTTATAGAAATTATGTGCTTTAGGTAATGGATGTATTATAAATTGATAAAAGCACAAAAAATATGTGAATTTGTTTTTATAGAAATATATAAAGAATTACTTAATGTTTTAAAAGTGAATTGTTTTACTTATAACTGAATTTGTTTCGAACCGATGGCCTTGGAAATAGTAACTGATTTATGATTTTGAGGCACTAAAATTTTCATTGATTGTTCAATTTTTTGTGATTAATGACCTCAATAACTTCTTATAAATATTCAAAATTTTTTCCTTGACAAATAATTAGTCCCAACCTATGATTTCCTGTAAGGAAACCTAGATAAATGTTACTTTAGGTAACAATTTTATTTTGTACTTTCCCCTTTTTAGGGAAGTTTTAGTATTCATTTTTATGATGTGGGTTTTATTGAATTTAAATTTTAATTATTAAAACATTGATAAAACAAATTAATTTTGAGCATAAAGTTCATTTTATGGGTGTTATAATATAAAAACCATATGTTTTGTGAATTACTTTTTTAAAATTAATTTAACCTTTTTATTATTTTTAATTTCACACAATAATGAAAAAAGTTTATTTTATATTAATGAACTATGTTTGTATAGAATTAATTGAAACAACAAGTTAATCATGAACCACACAACAATTAAATTTTATCTTTCTCTACATGGACCGTCCTGTTTTTGTTTTTGTAACATGCAACAATGAAATTCTTAGATTGTTTGCATATTATGCGGGATTGAGTTTTACCCAACAATAGTATATCATTAAAATTTTATTATTTTATATAATAAGATATAATCTATCCATTCAATTAGATGTTGTGAATAATATTTAATTTTTTTTAAAATATTGGGTTTACACAACTAAAACATTTATTTATAGCTTACAAAATACTTAAAATGAATTTGAAAACCGAATTAATATAATTAAAAATATAATTAATATTATAAATAGTTTTAACCTAATAAATTTAATTAATTATAATTATTGAGTGATATTAATTTAATATAAATTTTATGAAATCAATCAAATATTTTTTATATTTTTTCAATTGATTTTATAGACACATGTTCATAAAAAATCCAATTTTATGCATAAAACCATCATTTTTTATAAAGTTCATTTTAATGACTTTTAATGAAGAACCCTTTTTGAATCAAATTTATTGAAGTTTTATAGATTTTATATGTCAAAATAAACTTCATAATTTAATAAAAAACTGAAAAATTATGTTAGGATAAAATTTAGGTATTTTTCTGTTAGGTTTTATTTTTCAATGAATAGTTAAAAATACTGTATTTTAGTTCAAACATGATTTTTCTTCTAAATTATTTATAAGGATAATATATATATTATTTTTCTAAATTTTTTAATTAGATATTATTTTTTTAAATCAATTTAATTTATCTCAATGGAATCATTTTCATTTTTAAATTGGTTATAAAAACCTATCAATCTATTAAATGTTTTAAATTTAACAACCTGTAGTGTCGGCACATTAGAAATATTAATTTACAATTAATTTCTTCCACTTCTGTGACAAATTTTCTTAAAAATTTATTTAATATTTGTATTGAGAATAATATATAATTTATAATAAGGTAATAATTGTTTTTCATCTAAAATATTTGTGGAAGTAACTAAAATTCATTAAATCTGTAAAGAGAAAAATTAGGTTAATAAAGTACTAAACCTTAAATTTATGACCCAAAATTCCTATAAACTTTTCCAACATCAATTTATTGGGCATTATTCAGCCACAAAACATTAATTATTATGTTTTCACTTTTTATGAATTTTTTTGGTAAAAAAAAGGTACACTTAACTTGTATTCAAAAAGGCCAATTGTTTCCTTTCCCTTACCTATAAATGGTCACCACCTATCCCCATTCATCACACCACTAATTCTTATTAGGGCCAGAAGATATCTACCCAATACAATTCCCAAAAATCATAAATTATTGTTACAATTGGTTATTTTCAAGGAATGTTTTTTAAAAATGCAGTCATACTTGTTTCATTGGTGTTCGGGGAAAAAGATTTTCAAAATGTTTTCAATCCTTATATATAAGATTTAAATGTTTTTTTAAACAAATTTTATCATATCATTTTCAAATATCCTTAATTTGTTTTCAAGTAAAAACGTTTTCAAAACATTTTCATTATTTCATTATAAGTTTTCGATGTTTTTTTAAAGGAAAAGGGTTTCAAAAATATTTCATGTTTATTTTATTAGTTTTCAAGGGGAAAAAGATTTCAGAAGGATGTAACGTATTCATTATAATGTTTCAATGTATTTTATAAGAAAATTATCTTTAAATGGTTTAATGTATTTAAAATCATGTTTTAAAGATGAAATGATATTTTCCTCATGAAATGTTTTGAAATGATATTTCAAAAAAAATACAATCTAACATAAAATATATTGTTATTACTCATGCCATTCTAGGGAAGTTATTAAATATTTCCATTTATATTATTTCTCTAAATTAATTATGTTTTTGTGGAATTATTTTTATGAAACTCCTTTCTCTTTAACTGGTTCTATGATTTTTAAACCCACTCTTTTTCATGGGTTATTCTTATAATGAAATGATTATGAATCATATCCTATTCCATATGTTATGATATGACTACATGTTTATAATACTCATTTCATTTCATGGGTTATGATATGATTATTTATGATCTTGTGGAATATATATTTTTTATTTAATTATGAGATGGGTGGTACCTATATCACCCTCCAATACATTATGTAATGATTTATATTTCATGATATAGACATGGATGGAATGAGAAATGAAATTGGTTTAGTATTATATGGATGTGATAAGAAATTAAATTGGTTTAGTATTATAGGACTAGAATGAGAAATGAACTTGGTTCAATAATAAAAGTTTGGAATTAGGAGTGAACTCATTTAAATAACACCTGGCTAGAATGAGGTGTGAAATCAGTTCAATAATACTAGGATCGAATACGGTGTGATCTTGGTTTAGTAAAGGAATTTATCCATAAAGATGGACTTCTTTATGATTAATGTTTTATGAACATCGATTCTGTATTCCACTATTGATGTTTATGATCATTTATATGTAGGGTATGATTTTATAATATTTTTATAATTTTCTCCTACCCTTATGAACATGTTTATGCTGGCATGTATCCCTCATTTACCCTTACAGAGAATCTAATATTACAACTTTTTATGTTTCCTTCCCCATGTTATGAAGATATTTATTATGTATGATGTGTCTTATAAGGGTTATAGTCATGAAGAACCTAGTAGGAAATAATGTAGCTCACTTATTTACTTAAGATTATGTTTCCATGTTTTCAAATTCACAAGATCAATTACACTCTTTGGGTGTCTATTTATATAATGTTTAATGTATTCTGCAAAAGTTATGGAATGTATATGTATGATAAATTGAGGATCACTATATTAAATTTCTGAGGACATATGAAATAAAAATTTAAATATAATGGTATGTGAGCATGAATATAACATACAATGTTCATACCCAAGCTATCATAGATCACAAACAAGATTCATGGTGTAAAACATTAAAATTTATAAAAAAACATGTCCCATTAGGATGATAAATCCTCATTAAGAAATTCATGACCCCTGAGATCAGTTTGTTAAAGTGTGTCTCAATTATAAATATATAAAAACTATTCATAAATAATTTTTAAATACCACGTCTATCATAATATTGGATCATTACTTATCACTTGTCCCCCATTCTGGATCTAGACAGACCTGTTTCCAATCATGGTTGCAGACTCATCTATTTCCCATTTTTGACCATGGAAAACATTATTTCCATTGTGGATTATTCACATATAATTGTTTCAAATTTTTATATCATGATTATAATTATTTACACAATGAATTGGATGGATATATATTCCCCACCCATCTCATAATAGAATCTAAATTTATGTGTTCCTCAAAATCATAAAACATTCATCATATCATACCTCATGAAATGAAATGTCATTTATAAAAATTTAATCATATCATAAACATTATAAAATTAATATAATTTATAATCACTACATCATTTAATTACATAATAACCTTTTAAATTTTGTGGGTCTAATAATAATTTCATCTTTGAAAACCCCTTGGAAGAGAAACAAGTTTCATAAAAATCATGCCATCATAAACATAATACCATTCAGTAAAATAAGAAGAATGGTATTTTTGATTATAATCCCCAAAAAGTAATAGATAAAATTAAAATTTATCATCTATTATGGAAAAGTTTTTTTTCCATTTCCAATTTATATTTACGAAAATATTATTTTCACTATGGAAGCCAATTTTTTTAAAATAGAAACCATTTTAAAAATATATTTCATTGAAAGTAACCTTAAATACCTATAAATGAAGCATCGAAAATAATTTAAAGCATTTATTGAATAAAATATCATTTCTTATTTGAAAAATATTTTTAAAAAATAAAACATTTTGAAAATATTGTTCTTTGATAATTACCTTGGAAACCTTTACAGGAATCATAAAATATCATTTAAAACATTCAATTAAGAAAGTATCACCCCTTATTTAATTTTTATAAAAAATAAAACATTTAAAAACATTTTTATTTTAAATTAAAATTGAAATAATACAATGTATTATTCAAAGATAATAATGGTCATTATGATGGGATACTTCAATATTATTGTACATGTTAAAACAAAGATTCATTTCACATTTTCAATAAAATCAAAATGGGAATTTCTTGTAAAAAAACATATAGATTCCATGATTTTTCTAATAAAAATTAAAATATGGAAAAAATGTATTTCATAAACCCTTTTAATAAATTTCCATTTTTTTAAAATACTTTATGAAAACATGGGTTTGGAATAAAACATATTTTTAAATTATGAGATAAATAAAGATATATTTTGATAAAAACGTTTTATCAATCATCAGAAATACCAATGAGAATAAAATAGTACTATTACATGAAAAAAATATCGTTAGTAATTAAAGGATATTAAAGGTCGTGTGTTTCTTGAGATAAGGATAATAATATTGTATCATCAAAAACACAATCATAATAAATGTGGATAAACTATCGGATTCTAATGTAAAATGTTTACCACTATATAAACATTGAATCGTAAGCCTCCCAAAAGGATAAAATTAAACATAACTTTAAATATAATTAGAATAAATAAAATCATGATCATACATGATAAAGGGGATTTATATACATTGTTTAAAGAATATTTTTTTATAACATGGCTTGAGTATTAAAGAAGGAAACTATAGAAAACAATTATCATATCATTTTAATAATATAATGTTTTATAATCCCCAAAAAAATATATAACCAAATGAAACATTTATTAATATTCAATTAATTTTATTAATTATATTACATTGTATGTGGGTATAATATACACCACAAAAAATAAACACATAGTTAATTTTCATGTGTCTCTTAAAAATAACAGTTAGAACAGAAATACCTTACTGATTTGTTATCTTATAAAATGTAAACACCGTGAATGAGTGATATTAAAATATATTTTAAAATAAAAATAAAAATATTAAAATACATTCATAGTAATTATATAATCCAATTTTAAGAAAAATTTTATGAACATTGTGCGTGTCTCACAAAAAAATAAAAGTGAGATGAAAATACATTACCCAATGTCCTGACATTATTCATAAATGGTATAAAATCATTTATAATAAATATAAATATATTATATATCAAAGAAATAAAAACAATTATGTATATATATATATCATACCATATTTTATTTAATCATTTCATTCTATAACCCATTTATCAACAATTTCTTGTTAAAATAACGTTTTAGGTAATAAAAACTTTTTTTATACAATTTTATATTTGTTATATTAGTACCTCTTAACTTGATGATGGTTCCATTAAATCAATAATAATATGTATTTAATAATTATAATACTTATACATCATGTATAATAATAATAAAAATCAAGAATGATGGTTTTCAGAAATGAAGTACGTTGCGATCATATGGATGGTAGGCTATACATACATTGAAGTATCTCTTTCGTTTTTCAATGATATTTAATGAAAAGTGGTATGTTTTTTTTATCATTGAGGAATTATAATAATATCCTAAATATCTTATAATTTTATTAAATATACTTATACATATATTCCATGTGGTTTTGTGGTGAAAATATAGTCACATTGCTACGTGAAAGAGGTAGTCCACATGTACAGGAATGACATTATCACCTTTTAGTGAGTGAAAAAGGAACAAACAAAATGATATATTATCCTTAAAAATTGATACATATGTCAATAATATCAAAATTATGTCTTTGATATCACATATTATATAACATTATGCTTATTATCTTACATGGAAAGCGTTAGTCAGAATGAATCACATCACTTCACGAGGCGGTAGTCCACCGTACACATGTTCGACGTTATTGTATCCCCTACTGAATGGATTTTAAAAGATGGAGTAAATGGTATAATGAATATATTTTTATAAAAATTTTATATTCATCATATATACATTTGATATCTATCATTATAACCATCCTAGAGTGGTGGTAATTGAGAAATGAATGACAACGATTCATGATTTGCTATTTTTCCATAAAGAAGAATGATGATTTAATAACCAACGTGTTGGATGTGGAGATGGAAGTATATCATTACCTTAACATAAAAAATTACCAGTATATAAAAGATACTGATTTTAGTATATTATCATGTTTTAATAAGAATTTAAGGAAGTGGATTAAAAAATAAAACAAAAACAATTGTGGATGAACGTTACCTCTTCTTTAGAAATCCTCCTTTGGATTTATGAAAAACATCCTTTGATAGATTTGGGAAAAAACTAAGGACTCGATGATTATATTATATAGATTGGGAAGGTATTTGTGTAGGTATTTTTTTATAAAAAAAATGGATTTATGATTTGAATAAGTGAATAGAGGGGTGGCCTTTTATTAGTAGGGAAGATGACACACAAGAGTTTTTGAAAATAATTGGGTTCTCCAATGTTAATTTATGTTAACAGGGTCCAAAATAGAACATTAGAGAACTTATATGTGTAATTTTATAATTATAGCTGCAAAATATTTTTCATACATGATTATGGGTCATGGTGACACTTATATTATTTAGTTAACCCCCCCCCCCCCCGAAACCCCATTTTTATATTAACCGTGGTAAATATTTTTTCTTCATTTCATTGTTAATTTGGGTCAACAAATAATTAGACATTATTAAAAAGTTTAATTTTTTTCTGAAAGAAATATATAATATCATTTTACAAATTCATTTCATAGAATTGTAAATTTTTAATATAAAATTAATCCAATAGATGGGATGAGGGGACTTGTTTTTAATGAGAAAATATTTAATAGATTTCAATGTTTTTATATCAAAATTAAATATTAATATGATATAAATGAACTAAATTATATTAATTGATATATAATTACACTAAATTATCTTTAAAGGAACATAAAAATATTATTTCTCTTTATAAAATTTTTAAATGAAATGACAATTTTCAATTAAAATTCTGTATTCTTCATTGTTCATCAAAACAATGAATGTTTTTAAAATAATACAAAACAATAACCATAATATAATTTTGACTTACCGATTTCTGAAAGAAGTTTTATTTTTTTATATAAAATTTATAAAATTTTTAAATATTATTTTTAAAATAAGTGTTCCATAAAAGGCAACAAAATTGTTCTTTAGAAATATAGAGTTTTTAAGAATAAAGATGGATTTATTCTTATCTCATTTATAGAAAAATATATTGATTTGTTATAAATTTTTTATTCAATATATAATATATAAAATTCAATAAAATAATAAACTATAAGTAATTTTTTTAATTTGTTGTGGTAGAACACATTTATGTGAAAAAAATATTTTTTTTCAGAAAAAAAGCCTCCTTTATTTTCAAAAGGGGTTCAAATTTGTTTATAATTAATTGGTCACCAATAATTTCATTAAATATACAGATGTAAACCATATTGTTTCACAATATAATTAATACTATTCACACCTAAAAATCGAGGTGATAGATGATAATAATAATAATATTTTGAATAGTATATATCCTTACTTTTTAACATGGTTTTTCCTTTAACACAATTTGTACTCAATGTTACGTGTAATGCAAGATCAAATTAGTATTGTGTGTAACAAAATATTAAACGAGTATTGCATATAATGTTAGAGTGACTCAATGTTGCGTGTAAAAAATTCCAAACTCAGTTCTATTTTGTAACTCAATCAATATTTATTGTTGTCTGTAGTAAAAAATATCAATAAGATTAAATTAATTCAAAAATAATATTTCACAAAATCTCAGTGTAACAAATAATATAAAATTCATATATCATATTATTAAACATTTGTAAGGAATTTTTGTTGAATTTTAATTTCATTTGTATATAAATGATACGATAAACTCGTTAATATTATTTGAAAAAGACATTTGATAAAAATGAAATTTCTAAAAATTCTTAAAAATATAAAACAAATTAGTTATAATTTAATGGATTGAATAAATTAACTAATTTATAAAAATTTTGAGATCATTTAAATTATTATTTTTTAATATGTATTTTAGTATCTCGAACTTTATAATCATGTTCATAGATATTTATAAACATTCAAAACGTAAATTTATATGATTTACAATCAATCTACATTGTTAAAAATATTTTACAGTTCTACACCAAGTAAAATAAAAACATTAAAATCACTCATAATATCTTATTTATTCTATTAAATAATCTTCATATTTTTTTTAAAAAATTAGGATATTAAAAATATGGTATAAATGAATACATCTATACATAGTAATCTTATGAATCATTATATCCTACCATTCATCAAATTAATGATGTTCACATATAGCATTCAAATCATCATGTGATCAAATAATTTATGTATGTAGTATAGATCACTGAAATAAATGGAAACCCAATACATATTTTTTTATAAATAGGTCTCTATTACAAACTATTATGGGTAAAATAAAAATTACTGATAATGAGGATAACCTGAAATAATGTTATAGTACATTCATTATTCAAGATTTGAAATTTTATTTATTTTCATGATATTATATCCTTATATAATGAAATAATTTTGTTAAATGAAATTAACATAGACAAGATTTATAAATATTATATTTGTACACCTAATTTCAGACACATTCAAGGTGAGAGTGGGAGTTCACCACTATCAAGTATTATAATAAGGCCACCGATAAAAATATTATAATTTGGGATGATTCCCTATTAGTCCTAAAATAGTATCACTTTTCTCAATACCTTTATATAACTACAATAAATATTCATATATATTAATAACAAAAACAACATCATAGAATATTTAGAACATTTATGACATATCCACAGTCAAACATATTCTTATTCATTAATATTATAACTATTTCAAAAGGTGTTCTACTTCATTACAGATTGGTTCATAATATGATCCCTATTATTATTCTTATTTCACTATTTTTAGTATTTTTACTATTGTATAGAATAAAATTATTCCGAATATTCATGAAGAAAATATTAAACCACTTGAATGAAAATCAAACATTTTATACCCCAATAACAACAATAACCTAAATTTTTTAACCAAAATTGGGATATCGTGATCTTCCTAATATTATTACTTTTATCATAAAATATTCATAATATTCATTAATTTTTTTATATTAAACAATACACCCTGATCAGTCCATGTAAAATGAAATAGTTTCTATACTACTTAAGAATAAAATAATTAGTCACCCTTATAATGTCAATAAAAATATATATATAGAATATTTTCTTGTAAGGTAGACAAAATAATACCAACCACATGTCACAGGGAGTGATATACTCATAATTAAATATATTATATAAACATGGAAACTAAAATGCATATGTATTTTCCTTTGATAAAAAAGTTATCATCAATTTATCTCACCCCTAACAATGATATATACCTGTTAAATTAGTCCTTGGGTTTTAGAAGGAAATTTGAGCATCGTGTTAGTCCCCTTTACGAACAACGTCAAAAATTCACCTAGAGATACTGATCTCCCACATATTGTGACTATATTATGGATAGAATTATTTTAATGTTTCTACTAACATGAACATGATTCTATCAGTTGTTTAATATATATACATGTGATATCCTTTGTCCACTATTTACTATAAATAAGACATAATTAATTATATATCCTTATACTCAATATTTTTTTTGATATTCCTAATATCATAATTCATATGATGATATAGACAAATAGTTATCTATGTGGAGATAAGATCCATACATTCTCTACACTTTTGATCGTTGAAAATATTCGTGTAAAATGAACCATAGTTCTTAGTCATATGAAACTTTAATCCAATGTAACTTACTTAATAGTTTTATAGGAAATTTCATATATGAGACAAAATTTTAGATCCTTCACTCAACCTTATCTTGAGTTTTGATAATCTCATCACACCATTATTGTTAGTAATGTAGGTAAGGTTACCCTTCTATCACAAGCTATAATATTGTGTAAAAATAAAATTCACACATACTAATATTATTCAATCCACATATATTAATTTGAATATATCTTTTATAAAATTATCAACTAATTTATATATAATTAATCCATATAAATAAATTCTCTAATAAAATGGGTGTAAATAATTATTTAAAAAATGTTATACAATACTTCAATTCAAATTATTTTATGGACCTCAATATTTTACATCAAAAAAAGTTCGTTGAGTCAAAATAAAAATATAATAAATAAATAAATAATAAAAATTTATTCATTTCGCAATAAGAAAGATGATATTATTATACAATGTTACATTAATTTATATGAAAGTAATTCATCATATAATGTTTTTAATAACACAATAACGAGTGTATTTTTACGTAACCCTACACTAAAACTAAAAACAATTATTTTATCCAATGTTTTTAATCCATATGGATCTAAATATTAATAAGAAAATAAATTTAGAGTATAAATAAATAATTAAAAATATTAATGTACTAGATGAAATAATTAATACATAAAATTACAGAATTAATTGGATGTTGATGAAAAAAGATATATATTTTCCCATTAATAATGATTTATAATATTTCATTTCATTTATTAAAGGTAAAAAATTCATCTAATGTTGATTCTATATAATTTATAAATTTTAAGCATACTTTCAAACCAAAATTTATTAAATTATCAAAAAATATAAATTTCATTTATGTATTGAAGGTATATATAAACAATATATAAAAAACCATATTAAATAACATGATTTTTTAGTGATGATGTTGGTAAATTTTGAATATTCATTCTAGTTCACCCATATGTTCATATGTTTGTGTTCTATAATCCTTTTAAATACGGTGACATGATGTTCATTACAATCATAGAAAGGATTACAAAACAACCCAAGTTCAAATTTTACTTTTCTTGGTGTTTTCTCTTAGTTATTTACATTATAAAAATGTAAAAATTGACTTTTTATATACACCAGAAAATGGATCTTCTGAACAATAGATAACCGGGGTTACTCTAAAATATAAAAAGGTCTATATACTCTATCTTAACATACAAGTTCATATTTTTCATGAATTTTATTGTGATTTTATTCACCATACCATGTATGAATCAAAATATTTCATGAGGTATTGAAAAATAACCTTGAGTAACTCATATATTTCCCTTTTTATTTAATCAAATCCATAAATAATTACAAGTTCACCTATTAATTTTCAATATATCTAAATTTCAGTTTTCTGGGAGATAAACATTATAATGAGTTAAAAAATAGAAGTTTATAAAAAACATAAAATAATTGTCTGGATATGAAGAAGCTCTGAAATATATGGTTTCTCTCTGTATAATCATGAATCGACATACAAACCCCACTTGGAACCATCATGATTATTATGTCACAAATTATTTCCATCTTCCATATATTTACATAGTAATTTTATTATTTTAACAATAAAATAGGTATTCTATTTTATATTAATTAGAATACTACATGGTTTTCAAAATATAGTGACATATGGTAACAATACTCATGGTGTTTTAAATGTATTTACCTATACCAAAAATGAATCATATTATTTAATAAAAAAATCCAACAATGAGTCATTATTGATTTTTCATAAGATAAATTTAATACCATAATTTTAGAATTAAACTATTCCATTATATTAAGGATGATAATTTATTCGACTATTATAAACAAAAATATAATTTTATAGAACATAACTAGTTATTATTTATTCAACTTTATTGGATTTGTTACTAATATATAATTATATAAGTCAATATTATAATTAAAAAATCTATATACATTAAAAACTACCTTGATAATTGTTTTTACATGTTTCCTTCACTTACTTTACCCAATATGATAATTAATATACATTGAAAATAGAGTGTGTTTTTAAAAGGTGTGTTGAAATATAACACAGTAAATCTAGTAACATAGATGTTGTGGTTATTTTGTAACATTATTATAAAATAAATGTGAACACATTACATAGGATCTAACTATTATTTAGTGTTAGGAGGTTAGAAAAATATATATATTCCTTATATTATATTATGATAAAATACCTTACAAAAACACAATGAAACATTATTATTCCTGTAATAGTATACTTGTACCATTTATAGTATTGTGTTTGGTTTTGAGGGGAAAGGGGTTACAAAGGGAATGGTAGAGATCCAATGATCTGTAATGGGTAGCATAGAATGAAATATATTGTGGAATATACATAACATACAAAATTGTAAGGAGTAAATAATAATTAAAGAAGTCTATATAACCAATTATTATTAAATATATATTCTAAAAAAATAAATAAAAATATAAATAATAACATGTAAAAAAAATAATTTAGTTCACTATAATACAATGCATAATTCTAGATATCTTAATCATACCTTCATGACCATGACCACAACATAATATCCATATTGAAAATTTCTTATACCAAGACATCTTACATAATAGGAAGAAATATTCATAATACCCATTATATTTTGTTTCATACTTCCTACCAATGAATAGATGTGATATATAATTCTAGGCCCCACCCACCATAAGAAATATATAATGTGTCAATAATATGAATGAATATGAAATATAATAAATATCAAATTTTATCGAAAGGATTATTTTATAAACACATGTATTATTACTCGATACAAATCTATATAAAATTAATGGGTATAAGTATTTCCATTTTTTCCTAAATCAATTTAATTACATCACTACCATGGTGAATTACAATCAATATAGCTATAATAATAGTATATTTGTAGTTTAATGGAAATTATCATTAGTTAAGGTGAATTGGGTTGGGATAATTTCCTCACCCTAGGTTATGAATTTAATGGTTAGAGACCGACTAATAGTGCCACATTTTCCCTTATCTATCTCTCACTCTCTCTGCTCGTAGAATACTAATGTATCATATTTAATCTTATAATGCCTCTATTTGATGTGTACCCAAAAACTTTACATTATCTCTAACAATGTTTTCTATCATTAATCTCATAGGGATTTCTCTTCTATATTCTTCCTCTTATAATTCCCCATTGACTCTCTATTTTGGATTCTCCCTCCCATCTCGTTATCTATGCATAATTTTTAATAATTTTATGACATCAAATATCACCTCAATTATTTTTTCACTATATCAGTCACTCCATACCACAAATAATGTTTTATAAAATGGAAAATTATTGCAATAAAATTGATTTTTGGTAATATTTAGTGGCACATTTCATCAATTATCTCTTTTACACTCACCGGTTCTTATGGCCACAAATGCTACGTTCTATACTCTTATTTCCTAACCCAAAAATATGAAACCCCATAAATGTTTATATAGATGTATTTTTTTTGTTTTAGGGTTGTTTCATAAGTGATATTGGGTAGTTCCTTCCCCATCACCATGATCTTCAGATAATATTCTCTTATTGTCAACCATTTTATTAGAAACCCCTTTATTGGTCTTGTATGAAGGAGATTATGGTGGGTTCAGACTATGATAGTATTGGATCTTGGAGTAAATGTCTAGGTTTATATTCTTTATAGTATATTTATTGTAATTATATTTTATAATCCACTAGTTCTTATCCTCATCTTGGTAATATTCATTTTTGTGTGTTTTTAATCAATTTGGTTGTCTGTTATTTATCTACAGTGGTTTGGTTATTAATATTATTATTTTGAATTTTTAATGTTAATGATGAGATTTTTGGTATCTTTTATAATTTTATTATGCATTCATGTTTATATAGTTGTGTTAATAGATGGTTCTCTCTGATGGGGTGGTTCCCAATGCTATAGATGCTAGTGTTTTCTAGGGTTTCAGTTTCCCTATTTTGATTTTTTCAATGAAAATAATTTCTTAAATAACTTAGTTGGTTAAAATGGAAGTTTTAGTGATGATAGAAGTGGACTGCACATTATGGGTGGGACTGATGGTATCCCATGGTCTAAGGCGTGGACATGTTCAATTCATTTTTAAATTTGAATTTGAAGGCCTCATGGATCATGACACGAGGTTATTTTGTAGGTGTTTTTTTTTAAATTTGAATTTTTCATAGTTTTGGACATTGGTTAGAATTTTATTCTATAGTAATTGGTATTTTCAAGTAATGGTTGGTTTTAGTTTTTGATTAATGGTAATAAAGTTTCCATTGATTGAAAATTGGATTTAATAAAAAATTAAAAAATGCATTAGATGTAGTAGTGGGAGACCAATACAATGAAAACATAAAATCATTGAAATAATATTTATAATTAAATAATTTCAAATTATAATGGAATATATGGGTTGTATAATAAGATTAAAATAATATAATCATGGGTTTTTTATATTGAATCATAACAAAATTATATTTAGATATTTAAATAAAATCAAAAGACCATCAAAATTAAAATGAATACAAATGTATTGAAACTGTTACATTGAGTTTCCCCATCAAAATTCATAAGAATAATAAAAATGGAAATTTATTTGAGTGTTTAGGAACACATAACATACTGGTAATATTGGAAAAAACTCTTAATTTTCCTATTTAGAGAGAAGTATAGGTAGAGTTTAATAGTATTGTCTATCTATGTTTAGTAACTGAATATTTTTTACATAAATATTTCATCTTTTTAGATTAATTTTAAATACATGTCACACTAATACATGACTAAGTACCCTAAAGGATTATATATATTGGATACAAGATATATAAAAAACACATTTTCATAAAATATATTCAGCATCTACCATAACAATCTTTCCTTATGGTACCCTTCTTAACTAATCATACATAAATAACTTCCTCATACCCTGGGTGAAGTAGAAACATAATAAGGTGTGGGATTAAATTCCCTATAAGAGTAAATATGGGATATTTCAATAAAAGATATTATGTGAATATAAAATATGATAATTTGTATGAGAACATGATATGAATTTTTTTTAAAACATTAACAAATTATTTGTGATAATAAATTATTAGTAATAGAGTAATGATTGTATCATAACATAATACTTGTGTATAATCATGAAGCCAAAATAAAGATATAAAAATGTGAAAAAAGAATAATCATAGTACATAATAGTATTTTTACCTCATTTAAAAATCAAAATGTCTTCTCATCTAGGTAAGGATATGAAAACACTCACCAATAAAAAATTTTGGACATAAAACTAGGACCACACATAAAATTATAAATGTTTAATACCGTGAACAATTATACACATAATATTGGGAATATGAAGTCATGTTGACATGTAGAATAGTTATCTCATGAGATATAATAGACTAACCGTCTGATAATGATTATCCAGATATATTCTAACTGTGTGTTTCAAAATAATTCATCATTTTATCATTCCATAACCCATATGAACGAAATGAGTTTCATAAATTTTTTTACGTCAAATAATCACAATCCATCAAAATAATGGAATTGGATGATATTATAAGATAATATATATTGTAATGAATAACAATTCTAAAAGTATTAATATATGAAAAACCTATTTTTTAAAATTATTTTAAATATTATTTAACAATAAATAACAAAAAAATATTTTTTGGTAATTTTTTTAAAAATAAAAATCCTAGAATAATAGGAATAATATTTTAATATAAACCATTTGAAACATATAATGTAATATTATTCATTGTAAAATCAAAAGATGGTGGGAAATAGCTTCATGTTATATTTGTTAAAAGGCAATATTCTTTTCACACTTTCATTTAAATTCCAAAATTGGTCATACATGTTTTTTACGATATTGATATGAAAATTGTGAAAAGAAAAAAATTGTAGAAAAAATATCCATTATCAAACATTTTTCATTGATAAATAATTTCCCTTATAAATTATAAATAACATTTTTATGGATGAGAAATATTTTAAACACAAAAATTAAAAATAAGGATGGATTTTCTTAAACACATTTTATCAACCATTTTAAGTACCAAAGACTATAAAATTCAACAGAAACATGAAAACCCAATATGTTACCAAAGGAAAAAAATTTTATGTTTTTTAAAGGAAAAACGAAACTATAATTTCCATAAAATGAAATTACACATAGAAATACTTGAAATGAAAATATATTTTAACATAAATGCATATATTAATTCTCGATCTTTTTCATATTTTTTTTATTAAGGCCCTATATAATAAATTTAAATTTATTATGAATCTATTACATAATAATATTCAGTATTATAATACTATATAAAATTTTATTATAATTTATAATTACTCGTCTATTAATTGTCCCCCATTAAAATCATTATTTAGGTGAAAATTGGGCTATTTTCTTTGAATGTTTTACTTTGGAAGTTCTAGTCCTCGCACCTTGGAAATAATTTCTTCATTTATAGAATATATTTAATGTTAGAAATGAATTATTTATTAATAATATACCATATTTTAACAATACATATAGTTTTGTGATGAAAAATTAATTAAACACTTTTAAGAGAATGTGGTCTTTATATACACATAAGTAATGTTTCCATTTTTCGTTGAATGAATAATTGAAAGTTAAATAAAAAATAAAATTTATGTAATCATTTTATTAAAATTATTATAATATATTTTAATTAATTATATCCTTTAGATCATCCATGTAATTAGAAAAATGTAAAACAAATTGCACCACTCAATGGAGATTGAAGTCCATAAGTATGCACATGTAACTTTATCATTTTCCAACGGATGAAATGGTAAAAAGGATATAAATATTTCTCATCAAATAATCGTATATATTATTAAAAAATTATATATATACATTAAATAAATCCATATAACCATAAATGTGGGATAATGATGAAAAATAAAATACACCACTTCCTGGAGAGAGTAGTCTGTATGTACAAATTTGAAATGTTTTTATTTACCACTAGATATTGTTTTTATAAAAAATGGATTTGAATGAAACATGAAAAAATATATACTATTTATTATAATTATTTAATAGTTTAAATATGGTTATAGATTATTTGAAAGATATTAGGGAAGAATAAATCTCAAAATAGTTCGGTAAATACAATTAATTATTCTTGGGGTATCTTTCATAGGATTACACATTAGTACTTATTGAGAAGGTCTTTTGGTGATATGATGACCTAAGGATAATGGGGAGAAAATATTGGATGGTATTTGGGTATATATTGGTCAAAATAATGGGACCATGTATCATGTAATAGTGAGTACATGGGGATCCCCTATATATGTGAGGTGGGTGGAGAAATTGTAAATTGATAAAAATTTACAGTATAATATATATCGTACACAAGGAAAGTGGCTCTAAATATCCATGTAATTAAAGGTACTAAGGTTAAGATATAAATAAAATAAACTATTGTGATTTAACCACATGGGTTCTGTTATCATATACCCTATCTCAAAAGTTAACTCCACTTTTAAACATTTTAACCCTTACCATGGTAACAAAATATATTCCATGGTAACTATTAATTATGGTGAAAAATTAAGTTAAAATTAAACCATATTATTAATTATAATAATTACACTTTGGTAATTTTTGGAAACAAATTGAAATTAATTAATTGGGATAAATAAATTCTAATATCCTCATAAAAACATTTTCAAATCATTTTTAGATAAAATTCCATTATTCCATAAATATGAATTTACTCACATTATTTTTCTAGTGACAACATTATATGAGTGTTAATGAATTTTATAAAATATATTATCAGAAAATTAATTTAAAATCATTCATTAATAGCTATTATTTAAAATTATTATTTTAAAATAAATTTCACATAATAGAAATATTGTTTTGAAAAAATATCTTTTCACCTTAAAATGATAATAATTACTTTTCAAACCAATTAATAAACGATGTATAAATGATTATACATGAATTTTTATAAATTTTAAATTTATTACCTCTTTTATTATTAGTGATTAATAATTTTTTAGAAATGTATCCTTCCTGAAAAGTTAGGTCTTATTTGATTTTAATCTTAAAATAAATATTTTAGTTCATAATTTCTCCACATTAATCAGTGAATTTGTATTAATGAAAATATTTTTAAATAAAAGTTTATCATTTTTTTACTCTAATTAATTACCACTAACTTAATTTCATGGTTATAATATCGAATTTTAGTAATATAAGATTGTTCATAAATGCTCAGTGTTGTGTCTAACGAAATCTATTAAACAAATAAAATTTATTAATCATAAAAATATATATATTCTAAAATATTAGTGTGTAACATTCGACCCAACAATAATAATTTCACCCTAAAAACTGTATTACACAAATAAAACAATAATGAAACATATATTTCCCCGCATTCTACGGTTCCCACAATACATTATAAAATTTATGATTTCACTGAAAAAATTTGAATATGTGTGTGGTCTTATTCCATAACATTTTATCACTTTGATCCCAAATATCCACCAAGTGGCAAATTACCAATCCAATATTGTAACACACTGACCCCAGTTACCCAGAGTCGGTGCATTATTACATAACATTGGCATGATCACAAGAGGTCAATTCTTGAATGAACAATTAGTTTAGTAGCCTTGTAACTACTATATACATACATACATTTTACATTACATCATGAAATAAAAAAAACAACTTTATGTCTCCTTATAACACAGTTATATCCCATAGCCTATCCTGCAGGATGATCATAATATATTTATTCACATCGTGGGAAAAATAAAACATATGAAAGGTTTGACATTAGATGCTCAGTAAGGATAATAATATATCAAAATCTATCATAAAGAAAACATAAACATTTAATGCAATGTATAAGACTAAAACACAAGCCATTTAAACGTAATCTTAAGCATAATATTGAATAGATAAAAAATAATTCTATTTAAAAATTAACATGGATATTATACTAGTTGAATTATCACATGTAATATCAATAGCTAATTTTACAATCATGGAATGCATAATGTAATACATCATAACCACACAGTCAAGGCCTTGTTCCAAGTTAACAAATAATTTTTTTCAAGGCCTTGTTCCAAGACACAAGTTTCTCTCATGAGACCTACAGATAAATTGAGGAGCTATAGTGGGCCCCACCTATCACTTTATAAGTCCAATGAATTCCTTATATGAAATTTTTGAAACATAACTTAAAAATTTATATTAAAATTATCATACAAAATGTAAATACTTTTACCATAAACCATGAATGGAATAAAAATAACACATCCACTGTCAAACATATCACAAAAACCTCAATACAATATGGAAGATTGTATCATAATAAATAAATCTCAATCAATAATAATCAAGGATATTGAAATATATGAAAATAATTAGAAAAAATATTTGAGATAAATCTCCCCTTTTTCTTGAAAACATTTAAAAGTCGAACTATTTATCAAGAAGCTGTTCCAACATGTTTTTTGAATCAAAGTGTCCATACCACTTGGAATATTTCAAAAGAAATATTAATTTTAAGATATAAATTTCCATAGAAATAAATCCTTAAAACCATTTTTAAAACATGGAAATTAATTATAATTATTTATAAGAATAAATCAATAAAACATTTAGAAGGATATTTTAGTTAGAGTTCCTAACTAAATGAGAGACAATTAAATAGAAATAATTTAGGAATAAATAAAATAAAAACTATATAATATCATGCGAATAGGGGGATTAATTATAAAATATTTCAAAAGATAGTATATACACAATATAAAAGTGAATTGACACATAACAACAAAGAAGTCTCAATAGAATATAAATTGAGACAAAATCCCTTACTAAGACTCTATCCATAGGTTAAGGATAAATCAATGACATAATTATGTGTGAAAAATATAAATACATTAAATATGATTATATATTTATTGTAAATAAATCAATGGTCATTCACACATATTATGGTAAAAACAAAACTATTGACATGGATGTTTAACTCAATGAATGAAAATTGGGTTATGATTACTCTTATCTAGTTCATATCAATGACTTAAGTATTTTACAATGGTGTGATTATGTGAATCAAAAGTATATACATACAAAGGGGAGTTGAAATTACTACATAAATAAATAAATTGTGATTTTACCTATAATCATGGAGTAAAATAATAAATAACGATTTTGTAAAACCCAATTTATTGGAAATTGAAATTAGAATTTTTTTAACCAATTTGGTAACATATGAAACATACACCCCATGAAATAAGGATCATACAATGAATATTTAAATAACAATAAATTAAATTATAATACACAAATAATACAATAATTGGCAGTATATACACTAAACAAAAAGAAATAAGGGCAATACTGCAGGAATTACATGGGAAAAAAATGAGATAAAACCCCTTACCATGTACTTTTCCTTAGTTGAGGGTATGATAAATTTCAGTAAAACATTTAAATAATTGTTATTAAATTATTCTAAAAACAAATACCTAAATATTATACCATATATTATCTTCTAATATTTCATTTTTAATTATATTTTAGTAGTATCACTACTTTGGGTGTTAACTGATTTGTTTTCATTTTTATATTTTGTTACATAAGTCTTGAGTGTTACGGATATTATTTATTTGATTCATATACATAATGATATTACATTCATAAAAATTATATTTAATCCTAAAATGAAGATTATTCTTAAATGGTTATGATGGGAAATGAATCACATCTCCTTCGTGGAGACGGTAATCCGTACGTTCGCACGAGCGACATATCATTCCACTGATGGTGAAATAATAGGTAATTGGTTGGTATATCATATATAAAGAATCAATAAAATTTTATATTTATTATTTACATCAATTATTCTCATTGTTATACCCATCTAAATAATGAAGTGTTTAATAAAAAAACACCATGATGTGGAGACGGTAAGCTATACGTACACAAGTATGATGCCTTTTTCATTAATAAGATGGATACAATAATGAATATTGTTGTACCATATTTATAATAATGTCATAGTTAGTATAAGGAACTATAGTTATTTTTTGGTAGGGAAAAAAAATAAAGAGGATGTGGAAGAAGGAAAGAACATTGAATGAGGTGATGCAATCCTTACCTCTTCTTTAGGTGCTTCCTGTTAATTTGATAAAAAGGGAAACATAAAATGGATTTGTGATCAATGTAATGAATCTTGGCTATAGTAAGGGTATTTGGGAGGTTATCTGAGTAGGGGTTGGCTGAGCCCAATCTCATTGGGAGTGTGATTTTTAGAGAAGGAAATATACCCATTTATAAGAGAGGCGAGGGTCACATTAAGAAAATCTTGAAATTTTAATTTATTATACAACCATATTTAGTTTATAATGGATCAAAAAGGATATATATATATTTTAAGGTGGTTATGGGTCGAAAAAAACTCAACCAATAGGTTTTATATAGGTTTAGGTTTCAATAATTACAATATCTTTGAGATCTAACTCTTAGTTAAATAGTTTAACTTTTACCATGTATTCAAGTATTATAATAATATATGGTTAAAAAAATTTCTATATAAAGAAAACAGAACCCAGAGTGGGTAATTATTGATATATATAACCGTATCTATGTTCTTTTTCTGAACCTTATATTTTTAGGAATATTATATCAATTAATAATATAATATTTGTTTTAAAAACTCATTTATGTCAATTTTGACACTATTTGGTATTTGTAAATAGTGAAACTCACAACAACTTTATAACTTCAAAAAAAAATATTTAATCAACCCTAACATGTCATATTAACCTGTAACATTCGTCTAATACATCAAATGTCTCAATTTTTTAATTATATTAATATTTAAAACATCAATTTGTTTAATCATTCAATAATAAGGTAATTACTGCATCATTATTGTGTTATAAAAAAATTTTATTATTTAATGTATAAAAATTATAAATAAAATACAATTATATAGGAAATAATTTATATTTCTAATTAATATTTATAGTCAAATTTATCTTATGTATAACCCTATATTTAAAATTGTTTAGTTATTAAACATTGAATTTAACACTTTTAACACTCTTATATATACTATAATAGTAAATGTCATAATCGAATACAAGTGGAACAAACAGATCATATTTTACTCTTAAGTATTATTTTGGTTGAAGAAAACTTATCCATTATAATTAGGACATGTGATAGGGTGATTATAAAATTATTTTTACCATTTATTACCCTATTTACTTTTAACCGTGGTAAATAAAACATAAAATTTACTATTCACCAAAAAAAATTCATCCTATTGAACAAAATATTACTTACTTATGTGAACCATGTCTTATAGAGTTTTGTAATTCAATTAATAGAAGTGGTAAAATTACGTTTAATGAAAATTTACGAATGTGCCTAGAAGGTGGGTAAAAAACATTAAAAGTTTAATAACATTTTATATATCTAATCTTATTTTGAGATGACTCTAATGAATTACATTGGACTAATATAGGTATTATGTATCTATTTTTACTTGAAAATAAATTTAAATAAAAAATAATTATTTAAATAAAAAAGTTGGTTTTTATGTACTATGCAGTATTTTTAACTATTTATCAAATATTTAATGTTTTCGGAAAAATACCAAAAATTCATCATAAGATAACGCTGATATTATGAATTAGAAAATTATGTATATTTTACAAAATTTCAATACATAGTAGTTTCATTAATTCATATAAAATTAATTCTTATTGTTAATACCATAATGCATGTTTTTGAGAAGAAAAAAGTATCAAATGATTGATAAGTGTTTTTGTCTAATTTCAATGTAATATTATTTCCAATGACCAACATTGTATTAAATGATAAAAATATAATATAATATTATTTCAAAATCATTAAATATTTATATATTTACACTTGAAATAATTTTAAATAAAAAATATATTTTCGATTAATATTTAGTATTTTTCACTATTTATTAAAATAAGAATGTTCTCAGAAAAGCAAAAAACATTTATCCAAACTAAATCTATATGTCCCTATTATAAATAATAATTTAATTTCATAAAATTTAATATATAAAGGTGTAATATATTTTATTTAAAAATGGTTCCAGATTCAAAGGTGGAAAACAACATTTTTTGAAAAATATTTCTTTTATTTGAAAAAATGAAATTGTCTTTATATTATGTATAAGAAACAAAAAATACGAATGTTAAAATTATATGTGATATATATAAAATTTAAAATTTGGTTATTACTATACAAAACTTCTTTTTAAATGGTTAATTTGATAGGTTGTGGTGGCGTACTTCGCACGCTATCATATTATTCAAAGAGATATGTACCATGAAAGCATATGGTGTTACAAATATGATCTAAGAACTCAAAATGGACTAATATATCTTGAACTTATATATCCATTCATTCCATGTATCATATTTGTTCTAATGTGACATTAAATGGAATACCCTATCACTATAATATTGAATCAATTCTCACCTATTATTTTCATCCTAACGTTTATATCGACTCTTATCCATTGTAATATGATGATAACATGCATTAAATTTCTTTAAAATTTCCTAAACTACCTCATGTCCCTAAATAACATTCATTCAACAACTTCATCAAAAAATATTTTCTTTTATAACTTCGTTCCATATTTGGATTTAGAAGTAGCCATATGAATTCTCATGTGAAATCTATTGATGTAAGAAATTCAATTGGAAGTAACTATTAATCTAAAACACATTAGAAATATATATAGAAAGAAACATGCATATTTTATATGGTTTGAATGGTCCTCTTAGGCTGAACATCTATCATTAGATAATAAACAGTTATAATGGTAATATATGTATAGAATTATTAACAAATAATTCTATAAAATTTTGAGTTAAACCACATATCTTGATCAGATAAAACTAAGAGCATTACCCCTCGAAACCATAATTGTTCTTGAATAAATAACTTGGAAATCTCTTCATGAGAGAAATATTCACTAATTTTGTGAAATCCTAATCATTATTCACAAATATATAACTATTCTAGTGTTCCATAAGTCATCAATCTTTCCTGGATGTATGAAAAAGGATTCTAAATACAAATGATAGTGTATAGTGATATGATGGGGAGAATATCCCCAGAATATCAACGTGACACATAGTGGAAATAAAGACAACACAAAATATATAGCGAATAAGTAAAAATGGAAAAAGTATTAATATAACACTATATATAGATGACACTATATTAGTGTAAAATATAAGTCAAGAGTGTCAATGAAGAAGTAATAAAAGAAAAAATAAGATAAGAAACAAATAAGAAGACCAAAAAAGGTAATCTTTATGAGTAAATTGATTCCCATATCGATCATTTACTTCTATAACCCCAACCTAATATATAAATCATGCGTATGTAGTAATTATATTTCATTTTTTTAATTTCCTATATCTATGAAATCTACTCTGATAAGAAGTGGCGGCCCAAACTGTGTTTGAGTACAACTCAAAATTCCACCACCAATAGTGTCTAATGAAAAAATCATATGTGAATATAAAATATAATTTTTTTACAATATAATAATTTAAATATGTAATGTAAAAGAAACCCTATTGATCTCAATATCACATTGAGATTCCAATTTAACCCTACCTAACATTTCCTAAGAGAAATTTCACTAATCATGAGACCTTTCAGTTGATCAGGATACCTGATGTATATCACCAAAGAATCCAAGAGTAAATAATGTCAAAGAATCTGTGTAATAGTATATGATTTCTTAGATAGTTAACCCATTTCAAATCCACAAAATACCCATGAAATTCATCATTTGTACATGTAAATCCTAATATGGTGATCTATTAGAATGTTTATCATGAGGGTTTCAAGTAGAATATTAAGGAAAAACCATTTCCATTCTATTCCTAAGAGATTATAACCAAAACATGGTATTTTCATCCATTCATTCAATGGTAGGTCTTAGTTGTAATCTAATGGTCTTATCATAGGTACTACTTTTTCATGGACATTAAACCAAAAATAAGAGGTCAACCCGAGTGTTCTAGTTATTTTAATGATCCAAATGAATATTCTATGACTCTTAGTTAAATTCATGAGAGTAAGATAAAAACTAGACCTAATATTTGTTTTCCACATTGAATTCACAATAATGAATTAGGTGGAATCTCATGAGTTCACTCATGATATTCTAATGTGTGAATCCAAGTCTTCCTTGAGGTAGGAAACACCTTTTATGGTATTGCTACCTTAAATAATTAATAAAGAAGGAATCTATGGTAACAGGGAAAATGAATAATAAAAAACATTTTATTCAAGGATTTTATCAAAAGTAAATAAAATCATTATAATCATCAACCAAGAACTTCCATTGGATACCCACATCAATTAACAATTTAATTAATCAACTCCTTTTAGAATTACATAACCATTATTTTGTTTCAGATCTAGAATTTTCCCAAGACATCCCTATTTTATTAAATATGTTTTATGTTTCCCATGAAATTTTAAAGGACCATCACATAATTTTTATAACTGAAGTGACATTCCAAAAAAACATCAAGGGAGGTGGTTTGGGTATATATAAGACAAATAGTGATTTTTTCCTATATTAAAGAAAACACAAATGAAGGAGTTTCTTTTAATATTAATGTATTATAGTTTTGGATTTTATACCAAAAACACTCTAAGGGTTGGTTTTGGTTGAGGTTTTTAACCACCAATGGTGATTGGGATTCCCATCGTTTATCTAGAACAATATTGTGTTGATAATTTAATTGAATTAAAAATCTAGTCTCACTTCATGAATGTAAAGGTGTGAATCACAATGACACATTTAATGAATAGTAATACCTTTTGGGAAAATCATATTGACCACCTACCGAGAGATCATAGAAGAGTAATCATGTAATATTATCTTTATATAATATATATAATGAGAGAAATTGATGAATATTTAAAATATATAAAAATAGTCAGTTTATGATAAACATAGAAGGATATATTTATATATAACAAATCAATGAGTTTGGAAGGTAGTGGAGTGATAATCATACAAAGGGCCTTCCAAATTGAGTTAAAGTTATGAAAATAGAGGATCGATTAAGGAGATATAATATAGAATCACAAGGGAAGAAGAGATATCCATGTGGATAACTACTTTTCAAAACATGGAGAAACATTCATAAAAGAATAAGAAGGGTTTAAAAGGTAAAAATATCCCTATACCGAATTTGTAAAAACTATACATAGATTCCACTAGTAGGACATTGTGTCTCATTGCCTTTCTAGTGGGAATTTTAGTGGAATTACCAGTATATCAGATGTCCAATGGCTACCAATGGACTACTACTGACAATATGGTGGATCAACAGTATATAGACTACATGCCCTGACCATCTCCCCCTTTTTTTAAACACTCACATAACCACCTAACCCCTCTAAGTAAATTTTAAAATAATAAAAATCTTGTTTTAATAGAGATAAGGGTTTCTATACCATGTTTAATAATCATGATTCTATAACCTACCCTCTTAAATACACCTAATCCCTAAGTCGTACTTCCATGGGGTGTTGATATTAATAATAGAATAGATAAGTCCGTTGAGAATGTATATTGACACCATTTTCCCATTTTCCATAATGATATTACCGTGTTTCTATAAAAATTAATCCAAAGGAGTCATTCTACCATGGAGAGTCATTATTCAATGACTAGTGGATGATGATACTACTTTATATATGACATTTTCCTAGAATGATACAATACTATGTGATTCATGATCTATTCAACATTCTCTAATGTCTCCTGAATTAAATTTTTTCCTAGAAGAAATACCTCCCTACCTCTAAATAAGACATATGAGAACAATAAATTATGTCATATCAATACCCATATAAATTTACCAATATCACCACAGGGAATATATTATTATATAAGAACTCATAAATAGGAAATTTATTCTCCCTTAAGACTCTGAAATATAGGATTCATGCATAATGAATATCATTCAGTACTCATATAATCTACTTAGAATAGCCATCATTTTGAGGGAGACAACATGATTTCATTATTATGGGAAAACTTGGATCATTCTATAACCCCTACAGAAACCATGATTTAAACTTTTATTTCCTTTTCAATTTAATGGTGGGTGGAATCCCATGAATAATTATGACTTTTTATATATATAATATCCCACGATAATATACCAGGACGGTCAACTCGATAGTTAATAAATTAGAAACCTTAATCATACTTTAGAAAATCACCCATATAGAATCATTAAATAAGGGGGACCTCGATTAACCTATCATGAAATCCATGTGAAAACAATCTATTTCCATTCTATGATGGGTAATAGTGATATTGGTCTAGTAGACAACTCATGTTCTAGTTCACATTCCGAAAGGTGTAACGCCAAGTAATAAATCTCTCTACATCTTCCATTATCTCTTTCCACCATTACTGGGGAAAAAATCAGGATAAATGTTTTTTAGTATGATATGAACTTTTGATATAGAAGTATGAGATTCTCAAATTAGTTCCTACCACAAACTTGTAGGGACCAAGACAAACCCGTGGGAAAGTAGAATCGCATCATCATCAATAACCCAAATTGGCGGTAGATCCTTATCATATGTATTTTCCCTCATGGTCATTCCATTAAGATCGATAAACAACATCCTATTTATTAAATTTTATTGTTATGGAACTTCTAATAAATCTATCATTGTAGGTTAGAAATGAAACTATTGAACATCAATATATATTTTAGCCAATAGATCCATGAACTTCCACTCACTAATATCATCCTATATGAACTGATATAGAGTTTTTTTCTCAAATAATCTGCAATAGAATTTCCTTTACCAAGAATATAACCAATATTAATGACCAAAGAATTAATATATTTCACCCACATCTGATTCTAGTGATTTATGTCACTATGAGAAAATATATATTAGATGCTCTTATGGATAATAGAATCCAAGAAACACTATCCTAGGTTATAATGTATTTGGAAATATAAATCATGAATAACAGATACTAACTCAATGTGGTGTATCTGGTAATATCAGTCATATGGTCCCAACTACTAAGACCAGTAAACCACATCTCACTCCCCTTGCATTAATAAAGCTCCCATCATATTGTCTAGTGCATCATAAATGATTTGTATTATTTTCTATGATATGAAAAAGTTAGGTTCAATTTTGAGGTTTTCCTTTCATTGAACTCCATAAAATCTTTATAACAACCATTATACTATTTAATTATTTCTACATTTTTCATTATTTTTGAAAGTGGAACTGAAAGGGGAAATATTTTTTTGAATGAATCCCCGGTAGTAACTACCTAATCTTATGAATCTCTAACTGTCAAAAACATTATTGAGATTATGCTCAGAAATAACTGCACTCACATTATCTAGATCTATTGATACCCCCATTTCTGAAGGGATGTGATCCATAAAGATATCTCTATCAATAAAAAAGCTACACTTCAATTGTTTAGAATAATGTTTTCCGTCCTAAGGAGTAGTCATGATAACCTCTATATGTTTCACATGTTCTTACCTTGACTAAGAGTACAACTGGATATCATCAATAAAAATGAATATGATGAAATATAAATACAATTAGAAAACCTAATTCATTAACTCGATAACTATAGTAGGTGCATTTTGTAAACCCAAAAACATTACCAATGCAGTCTCTCCTACCCTAGTATGCTTGAATTCGGTGCTTGATATCATTTCATTGGTATAAGATATAATGAAATCACATCCCAAATGATAGAGTAGTTTATTAGTCCAGATAATCTAGGTACATACTTGGGATTCACATTACATTTGAATACAAAAATCAAATAATATTTGTTTCAAGAATAACATTATTCCATGTAGCATATCCCTACATATCAATCAAAGTAAAAATCGTGGATTTTGATTAAATTAAACAAAATATGGGTGATCTCAAATTCTGTGTAAGGGTATGTATACATAAAAAAACAATGAATAAATAAGGAATAAAAAATATAGGATGGTAATTAACAATAACACATGCCATTAAATTAATAACTTGAGGAAAATATGGGGGGAATAATTATTGATAAAATAATTCAATGTAAATAATCACATGATCATGAAACTGAACCACGAATATTCCAACTAATTGAATAATCTCATGAAATATCAATAAGTAAATTCATAATAATGGAATCCATAATGATGTATATGTAAAAAGTATTGTAAATAATTCATGTTATGAATTTAATATAGTCAAGGATTCATGCCAAGAATCTAATATCATAAATTCTTCCAGTAGAGAATCTAATATTGTAAATCCTTCATTCTATGAGTGTAATAAATTGGTACAACATTGACCAAAACCATATCTAGTTTGTCTCATGAAACATACTTATGCATCGAGGGACTATAATGGGACCCTACCATCATATACGAAATCCAATACAATTATCATATTTAATTTTGGAAACATAATCAACATAAATACTCATATCTAAAATTAGTACAAAAAATGTAAATCCATTCCCTAATTAATTATTATAACCATATATCAACAATTGAAATATGGAAAATGGTATAAAAATACCATAACCATAGTCAAATTGATAATAAAAAATACAAATAACAATTAAAGATCGTTTCAGTACAATACATATGCTTTAAAGTAAGAATAATGTTGTTTACTCATTAATGAATAAAAATACAGAAAGAATTTCTTGAGGAAAATATCCATCTATTTTTTTAGTTTATTTTTAAAATAATTTTCATTCAAAATAAGTTTTAAAACACTTTCAACATAATTATCCAAATAAACGAGCAAATTAAGATTCTTGGAAATGATAGTTTCATTGGTTGAAAATTATTAAAATACCATAAATAACATTCAATTTTCACAAAAAAAATATTAGAAAAGAACACTATTTGGAAAGAGACCAATATATTACTTCGAAAATATTTATTTATATGAAAAAATAGGTAGAACCTTATTTTTATAAATCATAATTTAATGTTTAATAAATATTTGTTATTTTTTTATAAATCATGGTTTTATAAGAAAATAGATTCCTAACTGAATTGAGAATGGAAGTAAGAATTTATTGAAAAAAATTTATAAAACATTTTATGTAACAAAGAGTTTGAAAAAAATGATCAATTATGTGAAAAATAGCATGAACACTAATGTAGGATTGAAATAATGATGTAGATGCTCAATATACAAGAGGGGGGTGAATTGTATACTTTAAAAATATCATTGTAACCTTTAAAGTTAGTTACGATTAACAATGTTTTCCTTAATCAAAGGAAAGTGCTAAGTATAACAAAGTTAAACTAAGTAAATTCACAACACCTCTAACCCCGATAATAAACATGGAATGAGATTCCAAAAGTGGTTTCCAGAAATATGGTTCTGGAAATTGAAACTTAACAAAAGTTACAATATGAGATTCTACCTTAAAGCGTATAGAATCTAAATGAATCAGAGTATAAGTAAGGAAGTATAAGAAAGTTATACTTTCCTTAAGATACAAAATGCAGCGGAAATAAAACAAGTAGTTAAACCACAAGTAACAAGATATAAGTCTTTTAACCCAAAGAGAAGGGTATCCAACAACCTTGGCTAAAGGTCCCTTGATTTCTACTTTCAAGCAAGTCTGTCTTACCCACACCAGGGTAAGCCCTCGATACGAAGATCAGAGTCTCTGTCTTGCTATCCCCGCAAGCCCTCAACTTCAAGGTAGTTGGAGACCTCTGTCTTCCTCAGCAAGGAAGCCCTCGAACTTCAAGGTAGTTGGCACCTCTGTCTTCATATCCCCGAAAGTCCACGAATGTAATCACCAACATTCGGAGTTGCACGAAGCATTAAGAGTTAATAAGAGCCTCTCTCTCTAGAAATCATTTCAAGCATGTAATCACATGAGTCGAAGATCAGTCAGCCTTTCATCCCAACAACTTTTTAGTAGCACCGAGCTCTTTCAAATGAGCTCTTATTTATAGGTAAGGTCTGCTCCTTCTCCAATGGTCATATTTTCCTTAAAGATCGGAGGGACCTGTACACATGTCACTTAGAAAATGGTTAGTTTATAACAAAAAAGACGACATCGTTTTATAACAAAACAAGTTTAACAGAATTTACGACATCGTTTTAATTCTAACTCAAAAGTTCGGAATGAAAACTTCGGAGTGAAGATTCGGAGTGTAATGGAAATAATAAAGAGTAGACAGATTATAGAAATGTAAGCAGAATAAATGTTCGTAGTCTAACCAAAATATTTTTCAGAGTCTGAATTAATTCAGAGTGTATAAAACAAAGATAACCAGATTTTGTTTAATAAGAGAATTCGGAATGAGAATTCGGAATGGGAATTCGTCATCAAAATTCGTACTGAGAATTCATCATCATGATTCGTAATGATAATTCTTCATTTGAATTCGTAATGAGAATTCTTCATTGGAATTCGTAATGAGAATTCTTCTTCAGAATTCATAATGAGAATTAATCATTAGAATTCGTATTGTGAATTTTTTATCGAACTTCATAAGAATTCGTATCCTGAATCTGGAATAGAACTTAGTCAGAGTTCATATTCGGATTTCAGAATGAAACTTCCTTATAGTTCTTATCCAGAATCCGAATCCTAAAACAAAATGCTTTATATCAAAGTTTCAACGATTCCGAGAAAATAGAAATGAATCTGAATCTCATACTTAAGAAAAATATGGATTAAAATAAGATAAGGATAATTTTTCTTATAAAATCGGTTTTCCTTAAGAAAGAAATTTTCCTTATAAAAGCAATTTTCCTTAAGAAAGCAATTTTCCTTATAAAAGCAATTTTCCTTAAGAAAGCAATTTTCCTAAAAGTAAGGTGTTTGTGATTTTCAAAATAAGAAGGAATGGAAAAGTCATAAGGAAAACCTTATTGACTCAACAACTAAAAGGATAATAAGAATAAATTTAAAATTAATAAAAGGTAAATTAATTTTATTTATTGTAATTTCAAGAATAATAAATCTCGATTAGGTTGATATTGTGAAATAAACCCTTAAAATGATTATTATTTTCAATTGAGAATTAATAGATGAATCGATAATGTGTATCAACTATAAATCAATAAAAAATTGAAAATAAAATGATACATATTCAAAATTCATAATGTACATAATCACATAATATTAAATACAATGAGGAAGTAATATAACATGGTGAAAATAATTCAGTTATTAAATTTTATACCACTTGGTAAATATTTTTCAAAAACACCTTTGATAAAATAATTTATATATAAATTTTAAAAACATTAATAATTTTTTATTCATGATATTAATAGTCAATGGGGTATTATATATAACATATAAACTAAACTAGACTGATAACAATACAATATTACTGAACAAAATGACGTTAGGAAGAAATCAATTAACTTACAGTTCCTTTGGGTTGAAATCTATTTACACACATGTATAATGGTTTTAATAATTATATTAACATAAAAAAGAACCATATATATATATTTATAATATCATATTTTATTATTTTATAAAAACATATCTTTAGTTTTTTAATAATCATTCAATATATTCATTATTTTGGGTATTAATTTCCTTGTTTTTTGAGTATGTTTTAATTTTTAATTTTTTTGTTCCTCTTAAGTAGGTCATGACTTTATCAAATATAGAATTAAAACCATGATAAATATATATTTTGTTTATTTATTTTAAATTTATTTAGAATAATCCAAAAATTTCATTAACAGGAAATATAATGCACTATTCATGGGGACGGTATTCCATATATATGTGTGGACGTTGCATCCATTTTTATGTCATATTAATGAAACGAAAAGTAATCGATATATATATATATATGTGTGTGTATGTAAATATATATTTAATATCATTATAGTATCATGTTTATTTTATAAATATCAATTTTTTACTAAACCTATCCTTAAAATATTTCATGTAACATGTGAATGAATCACATCCTTTCATGAGGCATTAGTCCACTATACACCCGAAAGGCATTATCATATTCCCAAAAAATTGAATGAAATAATTTATGTGTTATATAATAACTATATATGAATAATAAAATTATAAAAAATATATATCATATATAAAATATAAATACAACATTATTCATAATCATGAAAGGTGGTAATGGAAGAACAAATTACATTGGTTCGCGAGGTAACAGTTCGTCATACACACTAATGATGACTACTTAACCAATTTTATGGATGTATTTCTGGTATTATATAAATAATTATTAATATATTTAATAGTTTTAGGTTATTATAGAATCATGATATAATAATAATTGGTAGAGGTGGGATGAGAATATAATAAAAATGCTTTCAGAAAAAACATTACATCTTCTTCGAGTATCCACCCTAGGTTTTTACTAATTACTTCATAAAATAGATCTATACCCAATATAATTAATATTGGATGAGTTTATATGTGTTTTTAAGGTAATTGTGTAAGAATTTTATGATCTTTATTTATTTGGAGGAGTGAATAATTGAGGTGAGTGAGTGTCCTTTTTATAGTAGAGTAAAATTCTTATAAATAACCTAAACTAAACACTATTGGGAGGTCTGCCTTACATTTTGTTCCTATAATAATAAAAAATATTAGAAAAAATAGGTTATATGGTCCAAATAGGTCCCTCCAATGTGTGTGGTTAAATTTTTGAGGTCATTTTCCTATATGTTTAACGTTTAGACCCTTGATAAATTCTTTTTTATTCTAATCAATATTATTAATTTTAACTACCTTCACTAATAATTTGGGTATTTTTTTGAACATATTAGAAATTATAAATTATTCATATTAAGAAAATGGAATCAAATTTTCAAAATTCAAATCACAAAAGTGGTAGAAATAAATTTAAAATTAATCCCACAGTCCGAATAAGAGAGCTGGTTTTCAATGTGAAAATGTTTAAAAGTTAACTATGTTCTTATATATTTATTCAGTATTAAAAATTAATCAAATTACATAAATTGTAGGAAAAAAATTCTTAATTAAACTATTGATACTTTAAAAACAGTTGAAAACATAACTTGGCATTATAAATTATTTATATTTTATTAAAGGTTGTGGCTGAAGCCACATTTTTTATTAAAGCAAAGAAAATACCTATTTTAACTGGGTAGAGGGAGTCCCATTAAATAGCCAAAATGCCCAGTGGTCATTTATCCCATTACATGGCCGGTATGCCCAAATTTCTAGCCCATGGCCCATTCTGTGAATAGTACTTCTACGGTACCAGCCTGCTACAGCCCACGCAGTACCCGCCGCTCCTATAGTACTATGCCACCGCTATAGTGACCTACCGTTGCTACAGTGCCAGCCGTTGCAACAATATTGCCTCTGTTATAGTATGCTATAGTCTGAAATAGTAATGTGCGCCCAATGGATTTTGAACAACAATTTAGTTGAGAAGTCAATTTTCGTTTAAAATCAATATTTTTCAGTATTCCACAAAAATGAAACTTCTAAGAAAAAATAACAAAAAATATACTATATGATAATTTTGAATTTATACATTGATAAATGTTGTTTTTTTCTTATCAAATTTATATAAGTGTTAAAATTTATTTTTAAAACAATTTAACTACTTCAATGTGGGGAAACTATTTTTAGAAAAACTAATATTTTTAATCATAAAAAATATTTGATTTTAAAATTTGATTGTAAAATTATTTGAATAATTGAATTTTTTTATACAATATATAATATAGAAAATTAATTAATATATATTTAAAAAAATTATGAAATTTAATTTATTAAGATAAAACACCTTTTTCGCATAATAACTATTTTAATAAAAAATCATTTATATTAAATTGGTTCTTATATTCATTTATTATTAATTTGTAAAAAATGAACTCAAACATATATTTTCATATGTTAATTAATCATATTCATAATCTATAATTTAAGGAATAGGTGAACATTTTCATTTTTAATAATATTATTAATTGTTTTTGTTAAAACTCAGTTTTTTGTATAACACAAGCCATTGAAAATACTTTTTTTTGTGAAATTAAAGAAGAAAAATTATTACATGAATTAATATAAATAATATGGATTGATTTGTTTTTAAAATAGTAAATATATATTAAATTCATAGGATGTAATATTCTTTTTTATTATTTCCTTTTCATTTGATTCATGTTATCGAATATGGTACTCGCATTTTAATCTTTTTGGTGTTACAAAAAATACTCAAATAATCCATACCTACTCTATAATGTTATACATGGTATTTTCAGGTTCCTAACTCTCACATGAAGATATCCCAATGTCAATTAAATCATTGAATGCACCATAAATTCCATGATATTGCCAATGATACCATCTATATGGGGAAGTGGTAGGTATTGAATACAATATGCTAATTATACCACTGGTAATCCACACATAATCTCTATATAACATCCTCCTTCTTAGTAAAAGGTACCGGTTAACCCAAGGAACATTTATAAGGTTGAATTAACCGCATATCCACTAAGTCATCCTTCTACCACTTATTATTCGGAAGCATTGTTGGTACCATCCTTTATAAAGTAATTATACTTTTTCTAGTGCCAGTATAAGCCTCATTGTAAATGCAACCTCACTCTTCAAAGGTATCCCAAAAAAACACAAGGGAAGATAAAAAAACGTTAGGATTATACTCCACCTAACCCCGGATGATGAATCCAATCATTAGTTTCATATATATACAATTCTATGTTGTAAACATTGATACTACAAGTTAGTGATTAGAAGGAAATCCATCAATGATAATGGTCAATATTGGATCAAAAGGGTAGAATCATTTTTTCCCTGATAATTAAATAAATAAATTTCATTCAGAGGAGGAAAAGGTTCTTTATAAACCATTAACTACATATCCTAAGTGGACACTGATTTCAATGGCGAGTTCCTTATGACTCAATTGCTAGGGTGTATTAAGGGACTTCACCCCTAATAATAATTCAATCTCTGAACCTAGGAATCCCATTACATCAGGAAAAAAGTGTTATGGAACCATTTTAGATTAGAAAAAAACTAAATTTAAGGCCATCAAGATTATATGATGAACTATAGATAGTCTTACTCTCTAACCAATAGTTGTAGGATAAAATGTATTTAATTGTCCTAATCAATGACCTTATGACATAAATAAAGCTCCTTGAGTAGTCCCACTCTTATAGTTTTGTAAATACTACATCTGAATATATTGACCATGACCTCTCCCTCAGCCTGATAATAAAGTTATACTATAGCTTTCTACATTTTTATATTCTATATATACCACTATAGAAATCCGAACTGGTATAGATTCTATATCACTATGTACTGGAAGAATGGTCCTACCGAATCTATAAATACAACCCAACTTTTTGAAGGATTATGAACCTACTGGGACCCTACCACTACGAGGATTTATGTTTTTCTTCCTACCACACTAATGATATAAAACATAAATTTTATTTCACACACCATCATATCTAGCACACTAGATAAAAGTGTCATGGAGGTGCTTGTTTACACTAGACTATCCACTTTCTTATCTAGCTATAATGCACATTGAACAATACAATTTGGTTACCATATATTATGGTGGGAGGTAATGCCATATTTAACTATTTTAAATATAGTATATTTTTTAAAATATATTCACATGATATAGAATAGAATACCTAAGTCCATCCTAAAAAAACTCACCCTATACAACACATCACTTGTAATAATGGGTGCAAATTTCTAGAGATTGGTGAATTGAGATTTGTAATCCATGAAGGAAATATTAACATGCTTTTGATACATGATTTTCCTTGATCGATCAACTCTCAATATCTGTGGGATGTAGTTGTTGCATAATATTTCCTTGAAGTACCTCTACAATATTAATCGATTCTGGTCTAATTGAGTAAGATAATCCAACCTTCTCCTCGTATATCCAAAAAGGACATGGGATTCCTTCCTGGCCCTCATATTAGGATGCATCTCCAAAATCGTGATGATGGTATGAATAGCCTATAGCTATGAATCCATATTCTAAGGACCACCATCCTCCATAGAAGTAGACATATACTATTTATAGATATATATAGTCAACTTTGGATTGGCTAGTGAAACCATTTGAGTCCCTTTCAAGGACTATACATTTTTCAAAAATTTGTACCAAAGTTAAGAATTGGTTTCCAATATTGTATTGATAGGTGCTATAATGGGATTTTTTATAGGATTCAGAATATGTGGTAGCACTTGTGGTTTTTGTCCCACACAATGAAGCTATCCGAGAGGCATGTATCTAAAAATCAAAGCAAATACTTAGTACACAATGTTATAAAAAGTTCAATTATAGAAAGATAAAGTAATAATAGGCACAATGTCTCACTACATGAGGTATAATTGACTAATAAAATATTTGACACAAATAATTACACAAACTGAAAAACCCATAAATATGTTCAGGTTATATGATAATATTGAATGTCTTTACCATGATAGTTTAGTTATATAGATTTTCAATTCGATGTTATGTAGTTAAAAACTCCTTAAGTTTCATTTTCTATCCCACATAACTGAAACCAATATTTTTTAAAATCTATGAGTTAGAACATAAGAAGTCAATATATAATGGTATAATTATTATGGTATAAATTCTCATGTAATAGACTTAAATACCATTAATTTACCAATTGGAAATCCATTTATCTATAACTAGTTTAAACTACAAGCTTATGTAACCATGGTTTAAGGATTGATTATATATAGGTCATATTAGTAAAAATCAAATCAGAAATCGATGTGGTAAAGAAACATTTATGTTGAATTTAAACATTAAGAAACTAGAATTTTGTTATGAAATATGAGAAATTTCTTATGTATATGACAATGCATATAATATATGAAACATATAGTACAAGGCATTAGATATGCATGGCATGTGATATGGATGAAATATAAATCCCTATGCTCTTATACTGATGGATGAGCTACTTATCCCTTGTCATACCATCCCAATGGTGGAAATTACATAAAAAATATCATCTCATAAAATGTGTGTCATCCAATGGTTATAATAGTAAAATTATAAATAGAAATTTTTAGAACAACAATTCCTTTCAATATAAACATGGACATTCCCATGCATGTGGGTTAAATATTTATAGGAATATAATTATTAACATGTTCAGGGAGTTACTAGTATTTAATATAGTAATAAAATATAAAATTAAAAAGGAAAAATGCTACATTGATACCAATATTTGAGGTTCATAGGCCAGTTCATTGACAAGTAATGGTCCAATGGGCCTCAAGGCCTCATGAACACATCCCTAAATGTTGGAGACTAATAATTATCATTAAGGGTGTATGGTGATACATTAGGGAGACAATGACTATTGAATTAGAGTACACCAAAACGAAAATAAAGTCACTATAAACCACCTATACAACAATTTAAAAAAAATTAACTCCAAAAAATAAATGATGATTTTATAGTGGTGAAAAATATGAGTCAAGCATGTCATGGAAAATGAAACACAACAAATTTGAGGCTATTAAAAAGGAATATAAACTCTAAAACGTACTATGATATATAAGAACCATGTGCCCCAACCTTGTCCTATACTCCCATGCTCCCAAATTAATATATTAATCGTGTTTATGTAGAAGAGTTATTCCCATTATAATTTCTTTCAAATATGAAATCCTTCCAAGTACAGAGCTATGGCCAGAACAAGCTTTGAGAAAGACATATATTATCACAACCAATAGTGTTTGGATATATAATAATTTAAAGGTGTAAAGTAATAGAAACAAAGTAAATCTTATATTCCTTTTGGGATACCTTACCAACCCTACCTCCTTTTCAATAAGACATATGTATATGATAATTTAACCTTTTAACCTTTTAGGGGACTCAAGGAATATACCCTTGGAATCAATGAATAAATAACAACAAGGAATACACATAATTGTTCCAATAATTCCTAAATAATGAAGCTATTTCGAAACTAAATAATAGAAAATATTTATTCATTTTATGATTTTAATCCACCTATTTTGATCAATATGTTATGTTTAGAAGTTAGGTTTCAAGTGTAATCTATGGGATGAACCATTGGAACTATACACCTAATATTTTCTAACTGATATATGGAACTATATCCATTTATTCCAGGTATATTCCCGATTGGAATCCAATGGGATTACCACATTTACATATTATTTGAGGACATTAAGCCGAATATAGAAGATCATCCTGAGCACTGATGTTTTTATTTGAATCTAGATGAGTCTATTAAAACTATTGGTGGATTTTATGACTATAATATACTGATCAGACCCAATATTTATTTACCAATTATAATTTACATTAATGAAACATGCCACATCCTATGGGTATGATCCGATAATTCTATATTGGTATTCCATGTCTTTATCTTGGAATGATACAATATTGACATTATGACCAAGTTCTATAATTAATGACCAAGGTATCCATTATAATAACTTATATGTTTAAAGTTTAACATTCTTTTCATGTCATTTCATAAAATAAAATCATCACCTTAGTGGCATATCTAAGGATTTTACATGATATAACAACCTAAAATAACAATTTAATTATCCAAATCCTTTTAGAATTACATAATAAGTAAGGTGTTCAGAAAATATAATTTAAACAAGACACCCCAAATAGTATAATATTGTTTTAAGATACCCAATTCATTAGAAATGAAAATATTATAATTTTCCTTCTCTAAGAGCCATGTTAATGACACCATAATCCTGGAGGATTAGGTACATAAAAGATAATTTTGATTTTTGAAAACTCTTAAGATAAACACAGCCTAAGTGTTTTTTTAGATAGATTTATATTGTGTTTTAAATTTGATTTAGGACATACTGACACTAAGGTGTGGGTTTTCTAGAGGTCATAAAATACCAATGGTGTTTTGTTGGGCCATAATACATGTAAGTCCAAATTTTGGAAAAAACTAATTGAATATAAATTTTCAGCTCATTGTCTGGAAATACCATCCAATACCCTAACAACCCATTTTATAAATGATGGGAATTATGTGGAAAATAATGTTAACAACATACATTGTTCTTGTAGAATAATCCTCATTGGTTATTAACATCAGATTTGAGTTTGAATAAAAATAAAATGAATAAATGAAAACAAATATCTAAAAATAGTGTAGTTATGTTAATATTCATGGAAGTGATTTAAATGGAACAAAAAAGAAGTTCTAAAGGTAGAAGGGTGATATTCTAATAAAGAGACTTTCATTGTGATAATCTGTAATAAAATAGTGGTTGAATGAAAGATATACAGTTTTTCATCAAGGGGTGATGAAAAGATCTCCAGGTACACAACCAATACAAAAAACAAGTGGAAAATTCACATAAAAAATAGGATTGAAAGGATAAAACCCTCACACCCTTTTATGAAAAAGGGTATCCATATCCCACCAGTTGGACTATGGGTTTCATTTTCTAGTAGATTGAGCTTCAATTGGATTTAACAATGTACATAAATCCCACTAGCCTGCTGATGGATCATTATTCATTCTATTAGATGTATTGGCGTCCTATCACCCTTTGTGAATACCATCATGACTAAAAGAACCCCCTTATTCACTTTCAGAATAATTAAAATAAGGGGTGTCATATGAAATTAAAATGATCCAAACCTTGTGGAATAACTAGAATCATATATGTATATATATATATATATCAATGAAGTTTAATATCATCAAACATCAATCAACTACAACCCAAATAAAATTAATGATATTAAAATTTTGTTGGGGGTTCTATGGGGAAATCGAGAGTGATTTTTTGAATTTACATTACAGTTTGGATAATCGTTTCAAAATCAACTTATAGTTTATTTCTCACAAACATAACTTGCCAATATATCTGAAACCAAGATAAAAAGTCATTAGTATCCCTTTTTAGGTAGTTCCTACATCAGTATGCATTAAAATATCTATAAATCATTGTATTTCCAATGATTAATAGTGATTAATGAACTATGAAAATCATTCAATAGATACCAATTTAAATATTTTATTTAAGGGGAATATACTCAATTCCAGAAACATATCATTTTATCACAATCATGGTTGAAATAAAGATGATTTTATCCTTATTTAAGTGTTTTAAATCCCCTCTTATAAACCTATTTAATATTAACATGGATATATTTGTAAAAATTAACATGAGTAAGATTGGATTTCCTATATTCTATCAATATTTTATGGTCCATCCACTATGAATCAATAATACTGAGATCTCTTTTAGTCCTTATTATAGATAAAATGACATTGGTTTTTTTAATATTGAAAATTTACCACATTTTTCTCCAGCCAAGGGTGGTAAAATATTGAGAACTAATAATCATTGATCAACTCCATAAATATTCTCTTGAACATATTTAACTTTTTTAATGTGAATATATACATCATGGTTTTATGATTATTATATATATCACATCATTCTCTATATTGATAATTCCTCTATATCATCAGGGAAAAAAATTACCCCTTCATGCTTCAAATTTTGATTTGGGTAATATTTCTCAAGAAACGTTAATTTTATAGAGGTATAATCTATCACCATATCATTCTGTAGTATGGATTTTCTAATTACCTTCTTTGATGAATCACTACAGATTAGAAAAACATCCAAATTCTGGGGTTCTATGAGCATTAGTGAATTGAAAAAAAATATTTTTATTTCATTCAAATTTTCATCACATTAATATTTCCCAATAAACATGCATACCTTTTTCCTCAACATGGTTATTGGAGTTTAAAACTATGATAAATTTATGACAGACATCAGTAGTATCCAACCATCCTGGGAAAACTATGAATTTCAATCACATTGCTTAGTTTAGGTAATCATTCAATAAAATTCATCTTAGAAGTATCCATAGATATATGATCTATTGTTACCACTCGACTTGATAATTAATTTTTCTTATTCCAAAAGTCACACTTCAAAAATTTGGCATATGAGTTTTACTTCTTTAGTACTTAAATCAGAGTCCTCAACTAATCTTAAAACCCCTCCATTTTTTTGAATATATAAGAATATCATTTATAATGAGTTCAAAACACTTATTAAGGTAATATCATAAGACAATTTTCAATAGATATCTGAATATAACATGGTAATTAATAACTTGAAATTGATATAATATAAATTAATTATATATAAAACAAAAAAATGGTGTATTGGGTACATCTACTTTCCTGAACAATAATTGATGATTTCTAATATTTGGGTGAATCTAGGAAATATTTTTGATGTCATTCCAGTTACTCTAACAATTCATATATACACTATATATGATACGTTTTCTTAATAGTAATATTGTCATGTTCTCAATAAGATATGAAGAGAGAAATTGACAAATCATTATTCTTATAAAAAAGAACATGGTCACCTATAGTAGTGTAAAATGGTATATGATTTCTTTTTCTATATTTTCATAGAGTTTCTTATTCAATTCCTATAACTATATAAGTTAATTATATATTAATTATCTGAAATATGTGCATAACATTATATGAGTTCAATTGAAAATTGAACTTCATGATATGTAGGAAGACTAGAAATGTAATTATAAAATACATTAAAAAAGTCTTTAAGAATACGTACTTATTTTTTTGAATTTTCTCCAACAATTTATGAAATGTACCACTCATGACTAGGTAATATGATTTATATAATAGAATTAATTTTTATTAAAAGATCATGTTCATCCAAAAAAATATTTATTATTATAGGTTGATTCAGAATATTAAATGTGTCTTCCTTTCCATGAAATTTAATATAGGATCTGTACATAGTGATCAAATCCATGCCCAATATCAAAAGATATTTTACTATATAGAGAATAAAAAAATTTATTGGAAGCCTATTCCCACAAAAATCTATTAGAGTGAGCTATACACTTGATTAGAATTCATACAACCATGAATAGTTTTTAGTAGTAAAAAACTTATAACTATTAAGGTGAGGATGTGATACTCAAATAAAATTTATCAACTATAGAATAGTGGGTATAATAAAATTATAATAAGTAATTTATAGTTCTAGATTTTATGATAAATTTACCTTTGAATTCTTCATTCCAATTACCCGTATCCAGAGTTTTGATTACAAAAAACTTACCTTTCTGTTAAACATAAGCCGTTTCTAAAGATTTTTACCCTTATTATCTTTTCAGTAAGGTAATTTATTCACATAAATCTAAATCTATTAAAATTTTCAAAAATAAATTATGTTATTTTTATGAGTTTGTATCTTATTACCCTACATGGAATTTAACAGCCTCTTCTTCTCTACTCGAAAATCAAAACATTGATGAAAATTTCTCCCATAGTTGAAACATATCCTCATAATTGTAATTAAATTACATGAGTTATTCTTCCATATTTTTTTATTTAATTTATTCTAGCTTCTTCCCTCAGAGTGACATAACATTGTACTCCCATGAAATTCCAAAACCATTTTTTATTAATAGAACTATTAGAGTGAGAGTATTTAGCTTCCGTTACCACAATGATTGAAAGTCAAACAATCTCATCATTGCTCCAAAAATATCTTATGTATAATGTGTTATAATTACATTGTTTCAGGAAAATAAATAAGTTAATAATATTTAATTCTAAATCTATGATAAAAAAAATGTGTACCATGAATTTATTATAAATATTTCATCAATGGTTCTGATAGATTCATAAACCTCTAGATTCAATTTTATAATTTCACGCTCCATATTAGTATAAATATTTAGAGAACAATATTTATTGATAAATACATTCTTATTCACCTCTCATTCCATGGAGTTAATTTGTTTCAATTTCATCACATTCTTAATAAGAGTCCAAAATTGATAAGATTCACCATTTATGTGATATAATTTTAAAACACCTTTATCTCGTTCCAACTAATAGGGAATGGAAATTTTTTTTTCATCAAATTGATCCCTTAATCAATAATTACTACACCAGATGAACCAAAAAATGATGTTTGACATTGATGTATAAAATATTCAATTTCATGGTTCTATATCATTATTGTATTTATGAGTTCAACATGATCAACATCTTTATTCACTACATGAGAGAGTTGGTAAATAATTTCCATAAAGATTTCCATTCTAACTTCAATGTAATTTGGTATATCAATTAGAATGTCATTTCATTTTACATTATATTTTTTCCAAATATGAGTCTTGTTGGTTATATCCAATGAATCAAACCAAAATGAATAACATAAGTATCCAGACAATAAAAATTATAGTGTGAAGTAATATAATAAAAATATAAATCCTGATATATACTAAACTGGGACACATTCTTATAAATGATTTACTATTTTGGACCATCCCCAAGTAATAAAACAATTTTTTTGAATCATAATATCCAAAAAAATACCAGACTCTACGCTAATAACATCTATAGTAATCCACAGATTTCATAGATAATTATTACATATTTTTAACAGAATATTAAATACATATCCCTCTAATACATTCCAAAATCTATAATGTTTTATTTTCTTTTGAGACTAGATTCATGTCAAAATTATTTCCATGAAATATATTTAAAATCTCTGAAAATATTCTTCATGAATTTTATACTCCTTTTTATATCATAACTAATATCCTTATCCATAACCCGGGGAATGTGAAAACATAATAAGTGGTTAGCTTAAATGGTTTGTAAGCGTAAACATGGGATATATTAGTCTGCATTATTTTTGGAGAATAATATATTGACAATTTAATGTGAATTTGATAGTAGATGAAAAAATATTATGTAATTAATCCATATCATAAATTGAGATTCATGGAATTCTGATTCTAGACTAACATAAGAGATATGTATAATAATGAAACCAAAATCATGATCTTTGATGTATAAAATCAGAATATAACATAGGAATGTTGATCAAGAAAATATATATTAACATATCATTGTGGACTTGTATAAACTACAATTTTCCGATAGATAATGTTGATGTAATTAAATCTAATCCCTATATAAAATTATAAACATGAAACCAGTCCCATTCGTAAAATTACAAACATTCAATAATATGAATAGATACACACATCGTGTTTGGAACATGAAGTCATGTTCTCAAAAAAAATATTTATCTCATGAGATATATTAATTTACATAATGCATTATTGGTCCTTAATAAATCTTTCTTCTTCATAATGATAATCCATAACTATTATTATAACATTTCAATTAATTAATTCGTCATTTTACTATAGTATAACCTATAGAAAAGAAATAGGTTCATTATATTTTATCATCACATAATCATAAGATATTTAGAGAAATATTGTTTATGATATTATAAGATCATATCCAGAATGAAAAATAAAAAATATTAATGTATGTTGAAATATTTTAAAATATCCTTTATAAATAAATTAAAATATTAGTTAATAATCTAGTGAAAAAATAACTTCTTTAATTTAGAAATAAATAAATTACCTAATTAATGGGAATATTATTTTATTTGTAAAACCATTTAAACTGATAAATAAAGATTATTTATGAAGGAAATGAATGATGTAGAAGAAATATTTTCATTCTACAACTGTTAAAAGAGAATGTTTTTCATATAATATTGTAAAAAGAGAAATGAGAGTCATTCATAAAATAATTGAAAAGATTTCATTTAATAATTATTAAATAAAATAAAATGTAGTAAAAAACCATTATAAAATACATATTTAGATAAACAAATCTTCCATTAAACATTGAAAAGAATATTGATAGGGAAGAGAGTCATCCTCAGGCTAAAAAGAAGATATATGGCCTGGATTTCATAAAACCATTTTTGCAATAATTTTACACACCCAAGAGATGAAATTATAAGGGAAAAAATATGAAAATAAGAAAATGAGAAAAAAGGTTGGGTTTAAAAGATAAGGATAAAAAAATTCACATTTTAAATTTAACATAAATAATCCCAAAAAATAGATTTTATCATAAAACATTACATCATGTATTAAAATTCATAGAATGATTTATTAAGATTATATATAATAATTTAATGTTTATTTTACAAATATACTATAATCATATTGACATTTATATTAATATTTAAAATTCTATTATAATTTCTTACTACCTTTCTATTGGTTCCATAACATGTTCCATAATAGTAGTTAAGTAATACACGACATCACATAAGAAAATCTAATACAAAACGTCCCCAAAAAAACACATTAGGGACTTCTTATGAATCCATTATTCTTCATGAATGGATATATTTTGCAGATCTCCCTGCTAAGGAATCTCCTTTATGAAAATGATATACATGTTGAATTCCCTCTTTAAGTCCGCATGCGATTTGTGACCACATGAAGCATTGTTGGTGTCCATTCATGAGTGAGACATAGATATTTCTATTCTTGATTCCCAAAATTTCTTTGATAACCTCTTCAATGATTCTTGAAACACCTTACCAATAAATAACCCTCATTACTTTTTCATTTAGTATGTTTACCTTGATGTTTCAACATTAAAATTACTCTGAATTCATGAAGCACCATTGGATCAATAACCATAAAAAATGGACCAATCATGTTAACTGATCTTTGGGAAACCCCATTTCAAGTGTTATCGACATCCTCGTCTAATGGTGGAGATTTCATTCAGGATGACCTACTCCCTTTGTGAAGTAAGAAGGCCCTATGAGGAATTTGAGGCTTCGTGAAGCATTAATCCTCCTCAATTCACACCTTCCTCAAGTGAAGACATCTACAAAAGGTAGGGTCACCATGTTTTACAAATCCTACTCTATAGTTAAGCCATTGACATATATGAATAACATGAGCTTCCTGGAGAAACTATCTAGGAGGCCAATATGCTTTGTGAAGCCCCTTTCATAGCCCCCTCTATGATGCCTCCATTATGCTAAAACCTATGTTTAAAGGATGATCAATTAGATCCCCTCACACTCATCCAGGATTGGTCAAGAAACACCTCATGTCCCAATGTGACCTATTACACCTATTAATATGGCCCTTTTCACTTCAAGTGAGGTATGAGACTCACACCTACCATTTTTTCTCATTATAGGCTCACAAATAGATATTTCTTATCATAATAGTCACAATAACATAGAACTCATGATTGAACACTCCTCCCCAATGTTACACTATGTAACTGATAAATTAATCCTCTTCTTAGAGGTTAATGAGCTTTGGCCATGTTTATCCATGGGGAAAGGAGTGAGTATGCTACGTATGTGATGCATGATGTAAAACTCCCTTGTACCAACATACTCAACACACAATGTTAAACAATAGCCTTTAACTATTAAATAAAAACAAGATGATCCATATATGAGTGGTATATGATGATATCCAAATCACCAACCCCCACAAGGAATGAGATCCACCCCATAAAAATTGGAATCATCATTGGGAAACATTCATGGATAAGCCCCACAATATCTATCGTTGGCATTTCATTGAAAAAAAATGTGTTAGTTACATTACTTACACATATTTCTCAGATTAATCATAATGTATTAGAGGTAAGTGCATACCATTAATTATTTATATTCATCAAAATGGTAATCCTTGTGATTTTTTTCCCCAAAAATCAATCTCATCATATCAAACACTTTCACACATAAGTCTCAAACACATGCTCCTATGGGACACATACTGAGGTATAAGCCCCATCCCATACTAAAATATATGTGTTTTGATCCATATCATCTTAATAGGTACATATGATGACTCTTTGAGGATCAATCCCAACCATTTGTAAACCTAGGTTACTCCATATAGTCGTCCATCTCACTGATACATGTTGAAGGGTGTTTTGATCAACTATCACGGTGTGTAATCTTCACTATATAGAACACATCTCATAGATCTGCCTCTACAAGGTTTCTTAATCCATCCACATTCACAGGGTGACAAATTCCCATTATCAGACACACCTCATAGATCTACCTCTAAAGAGAATCCTAATCAATCCACCTTCCTGGGGTTGCATCTTCCCTTTTTTTGGGAACACCCTTGGATCCACCTCCACTAAGCATTATGATATATCCATCGATAAACCTTTCATGTTATCCATTATAGGAATGAACCTACGTGATATTCCTAAATGGGGTGTCCTGTGAACTAATATCTATATCACTTTAAACCCCAAATCAATCTCAAGGGTTGAACAGAACCAAAGTCTAGTGATACCTTCTAGGGATGTACCTCCTTTATCTTCCTCCATTGGGTTTAATGATCACCCATATCTACAGGATACTAATCCCAAGTTATACCTCATTGGGTGGTCAAGCGAAAAAATAGGTGTTCCATCATAGAGAAAATCTACATTGATCCACCTATATAGGGAATACTAATCACTCAATTCCATCACCTCAAGACATTAAAATTGATGCCCAACTGCACAAAAAATAACTAGTTATAAGCATTGGATTCACTAAGTAAAATAATTGGATGATATGAACCTATGACATCAGCTACCTCATGTAATACCTAGGATGAATGAGGTCAAAAATTTTGAAGATAAATTTCCCTAGGGTTAGATAAATCATGATTGACAGATGATGTCTTAATTTCTACACCTAAGATGATTCTATGAGGATCCATACCATGATAAAGAATATAAGTGACCAATATTCCAAGAATCTATACATGCATGCAATTCCCAACATTACTACTCTCAAGGTGAATGGGTGCATCCGTATCAAGACCCATTTAAATATCCCCACTGAAGCAGTGTAATTACCTAGTGTCCATAATGTGATGGAACTAGGAATGAGTTCCATGAACGTGAATTAACAATAAGATGTAGACCCAGACCATGTGAAACTTTGTAAGGAGGAATCCATAAATAGAGGTACTGACATCCCATAATCGTATTTAGATCAAGGAGGAGACATCATAGCTACCACTGATGAAATCATCCTACCTTTGGAAAGTAAGAATTTAGGGTGACAATGTGACACTTGAAAATATTAACATGTGAGGTAGTGTGTTCTAGTGAAAGTTTCCTAGAAAGAGATGTTGAACCTAATGTGAAACTCCTATCCTTAAAATATAGACTAGTGTCATTACATACATCAACAGATTAGCTTTTCACTAGATCTAGCTATCTTGTTCTTGGACCCACCATGCAAATAGTATGACTGGCATTGAACTCACCAAAAAATGTGGTAGTTAAACATTGTAATTCATGTCTGTGACAACATTAGCATGACTATCACTCTATCACCATGGAATATGGGATGATAGTAGTTAATTGGAAATTACTTCACTTGTATTCAAACTAAATGCTAAATCTAACTACTTTATAGGACCATAGCTATAGGAAACCAACTACCCAATGCCTGATGATGCAAGGGGTAGGATAAATGTCAAAGTGGTAATCCTTCTTGACTCCCCCCCCCATGACTTCTATCATAACTATGGCCTCTAGGATCCCATGATCTTCACCCCCATGAAACATTCAGATGATGGTAACAGAAACACTCATATGTCGGTGTGAGCAAGAGGGGTCATTCCCATAGGGTACATGGATCACCCAGTCTTAGATGCTTTAGAACCACAATGCCACCACTTCCCCCAATGATCAAAAAGTGATATGTTTCTATATAATCTAAAAAACCACTTCGAGAGACACAACCCCAAGAGATCATTTGAATCTCTCACATACACTGAGGATGTTTGTGAAGCTTGAGTCACCATTTCTGTGATGACCGCCCGTAAACCACCATGAAGGGCCACCCAAAGGCCTCATCATCACCAATAATATCTTGTCCTTCAAGATAATGAATAAGCAGTATATAAGCTTACTCTTCGGGCCCTGTTCCGGATCACCAAGCATCAACATCTGGTGAAGGCCCTAGAGAATGCTTGAAAATAGTTATAATGTTCTACGACTCTTGTGAACCCTACAACAGCATGCACATTCTATCATATTCATGTGATAGATGAGCCATGATACATATACACCCATTTCAGATTTAGACCTCAGCCGCCCAATTGGTAGGCTAGGTTGAATCAGTCAATCCCTGGCATCCTCGAAAACCATTATAGTCTAACCCCTGACGATGAGATTAAGGGAGGAGGTCTTCTCTACACCATAAAAAACCCTTGAAGATTTCCTCCCCACTATCACAATTAGTGTGATTATGATCCTTATCATCTTCCTAGTCTAATTAATGTTCCTCCATGATTCGAAAAATACTATTGAGGTCCTCTCCAAATCGCTACCACCAGTCAACAGGGAGGTCCTCCCATGTTTCTAGCAGCTAGGGTGGAGGTCCTCCCCATTCCAACACTGATCAAGGTGGAGGTCCACCTCACTTTATCGACAACCATCATAATTTTCCTCCCCATGTCATCATTATAGAGAAACATTGAGTTCCTCCCCATGTCAAAACCATCTTGAGTGGAGGTCCTCCCTACTCCTTAAATAGTTAACATGGAGTCCCTTCTCATGTTTCTACCATCGAAGAAAGAGGTCCTCTCCACTCTGGAATCGGTCAATGTGATGGTCCTCCCCATACATCTACCAATCAGTATAGTGATATATCCCATGAAAGAACTATTAGATAGTATGGATGTTTTTACATGACGTTGATTACAAAAAAAAGGTCCACCAAATTTTTTTAACAACTACAGTGGAGTTCTTTCGTAATACTACAACAGTTATCCCAGAGGCCCTCCCTGATCTAAGACCAAGTGATAAAAATTCCTTCCCTATTTTCTAAATAATCAATGATGTGGTTATATTCATTCAACTAGACACATTCAAAATGGAAAACCCCTTGATGAAGAACAACCTTTCCCTGATGAACTATACTAAGGCATAATGGAGAACTGCCATCGTCGAAGGCAAAATTTTGTTAAGCTCCACGTCATCATCAATACCATCAACCACTCAGATTTTGAGTGGGAATTTGATTCAGTGATAGAGGCTTCTCCCTAGTCATTGAAATCATAATCTAAATCCTAATCTCAATAGGTTTTTCCTCCCATAAGGTGAGATTCATAAAATCACAAAATTTCATCGTATGTACATGCATTTGGAGGAAAATATGGACTCCTTCTAAGAGATCATTCTTTAACCATCTCTATTATAACTAATTTCCCTCTTTACCATTACCCATGATCAAGGATAGCTATTTTAGAATAGGATTTATGATTAAAATCAATTTGTGTCACCAAATTTCACTGTTTATCCCACAAATGGGGGAGTGGTGAGAATGAAATCCTATAGATATGTGAAGATGTGGTCAGTACCACCCTCAAGAGATGACTTGATAGGCTGAGAATTCCCATTGACTTCTCCGTAGGACAACTAACTATTCCATATATCTACATCAATGTTTCCACTAATAACTAAATTAGATATGATTGAAACTTGTGCTAATAAATATCTAAGAACCTATTCGGAAAAAGAATGCCTATGGAGGACTTTTTCTGTATATCACTTTTCAATTTTATTCTCGAAAAATCCAACTATCAACTTAGATATGCTAAAGTACCTCACCAAGGACTTGGTCACTTGCTTCCACAATACTATCAAGGAAACACTTCATAATCTCTATAATCGTAAGTTTATTTCCCAAAGATGTCAGGAGAACAATGAATCCATTGAAAAAAACATAACATGGTTGAGTTGGAATCACTGCTTCTAGATCATCACCCAACGTTTCTTGGATACCACTAGACCCTCCATCAAATATACATCAAGAGCCTCATAGTTACATGTATATTCATCAAAGTTAAATCTGTACATATGAGGATATAGGTATGGGGATTATATGAATATCTCATCTTTAGAGATTTCATAAAACAACCAGACATACCCACTGATATTAAGTATTTACATCTAGGTATCATATGATAAAATATGGTTATTCCTTAAATATCTTAGGAAGGGAGGAATGATGTATGATTTGAAAGAGAAAATACACCTCATGGAGAAATTAAATATCAAACATAACCTCATAATGGTGTCCAAACTCACCTAAAAATTAATACACTCGGCCCTGGGGATCCATCTGCATCATTTACTATCAGGATGGAAACCAACGAAGGCAAGGGACATCTCGAGCCCTTAGATCCACTTAATGTTGTGAAAAAGAGAGAGATTGATCCCACAGAAACCAACATAATTTATAATGTCATATATCATAAGAGGATCATCAATGAGGTCCTTGTTGAGAGGCACCTGTATTATTGGGATACTCTAAAAGATCCTAATCTTCCTCCTCAGGGGTAGATACAAGTATTTCATAGCCTTCTGTTCTTATTGATATTGATGTCCCCACACATCTTGATAGAGAAGAGATAAGTGTTTATATAAATCGACCATGATATTAGTCACAAAATCTACCTGATCAACATTATAATCCTCTTTATTATCTAGATTGAGCTGCTCCATGAGATTCCGTGCATGACTGCCATGTTAGTGAGCCTTTCAACACATTGGTGGTTAGGGATCCTTATATGTAGGTGACCCTCTCTAATAGGATTTGATATCCTCCCTCACCACTCAGGACTGGTGGTGATCACACCTGATTGAATGTTGTACCTACCATTGGCAGATAATTTGTGAGAAACCCCAAATTTTAGAACCACATTTTCCCCATTCAATGGGATGGGAACTATCAGATCTTTTTACACACTTCATCTCAAGGTGTTGGCCCATGTTTTGAACCCTATAGTAGCAGGAGGCCACTGAGATCTGATCATTTGTACCAATATTTCAAGGGTCTCCCATTATATTGAGGATACTATTACCCATAGTGCCCATTATAGGATTGTATAATGTCCATAAGAATTTTCTCTACCAGTTCTACTCCACCACACCAAAGACAAGAATTGGTTATCTCTTCAAGTACATGAAACTACTTGATGAGAACATCATAGATTTTTTCTATAGCTGGAAGGGCTTCATGTATTATCTCGATATGCAGCTTAGCCAAGAGAAACTAACAAAAATGTACATTGGGAATTTCAAGACTAATATGGTCCCTAACCCTATCATAAAAATCCTCCCAAGTGGGTTCTAATGTTTCTTTGATATGGACCCATACCCAAAGGAATCCATGTATTCTGACAAGAGGACACATCCATTCCCTCTCTTGAAGCATCCATGAAGAATTATCAAGGAATATGTTTTCATTGTAGTATAGGTGGAGGTTCTCTAACAACTAGAGTAATTGGCCCCTCCACACGTAGAACCTATGCATGTGCCACAGCCTCATCAAGCTTAGCCTCACCAGACGTAGAATCGGCAGCCACCGCCTACCAAGCATGACTTCCTGGATAAGATAATATTGATCTAGACCCCCCATCATCCTATAAACCCTCATTAGGGATAGGCTCCCATAGTACCCTTCATGGGAAGGTGCATCTAGAACTATTCAATTAATGATTCTAGGGTGTTCATTTATTTACATCATTCCATGGAACATGGGATTCTGTATATTCCAATGTGAAAGAATCCCCATGAATCTAAGATCCATTATCACCGAGATCATTCCCATTACAACATGATCCCTAGATATAAAATATAATAATGTTATGTGATCAATGAATTGATCTAGGACCAGAAAAAAATGGTATGGTCAAGTTGGGAACTATTTTTTCAAAGGTGGAATGCATCAATGATTGTCCTGATAGCTTCAATGAAGGTGAATGGTTGAATATTTCCAACCATGGGACATAGAATTATAACAACTTATTGGATTATAGGGAAGTTTGTAATTCCCATGGATTCATTTGAACCCACTAAGTCCAAATATAATCTACATAAATCATCTTTTGTTCTTTGTCTGATGCTTTCAAATCCACATCACAGCATTCTATATCTTAGAATATGAGGTTCCACTAGAAAGAGAGAAAGAAATGTCTCCCATACGTTCCAAATCTGTCTTTCAGCCAGGATTATTTCATTTCTCAAGATTTGGGGATCAATCTCAAGGTTATCCCAACATTTTAATACCCATATAATGATGATATGGAGTATTCCATAGTAAATATCATCGAATTGGTAGATCAATCCATTTTATCCGATGATAAGGTATATTAAGAAATCCCATCGAGTTCCTCCAACAGATTTTTCCAGTGAAATAGTCAAAGGAATGAACACCTATAGAATGATAAGTCTAGTGATTTAATCCATTTAGTGAGTGATACTAAAACCTAGATATTGGGTCTGTGCATAGCTCATTAGACACAATACTTTCAACATGATCTATCAAACATGTTGCAAAAGATGACCATACTAACTGATCATGAAGAATACTCATAACAACAATGCGGTTGACCTTGTCAAACTAAATCCATGTCTAAAAAAACTAATATTCAAAATGTAGTTTTCTTGGGTGAGTTATATTATGAGCTGATGTATATTTCTAGCACCCACTAGATACAATAGTTCATCCAACTATACCGTCATGCCTCCTAGTAGAGTATTACCCTATATGTGAAGATTTGTGTTTTAGAAGATACTTATGATGTAATGAATCACATATATAGTGTAACTTTATGGATTTTGATCCTCGAGGCTCTCCTTTTGTCAAAATATTCTAATATTGTTCTTGAAGAGGCCTTGAAGACCCCATTCCAGTTTGATGAATAGGTAACAACCGTAGCGACCTTCTATGACAAGGATGTCAACTAAGAATAATTTTATGTTGCTATATCATTCTATGAAGATTATGATGGATCCCTCATACTGGGAAACATATTTACATTATACATCACCATAAAGTTCAATAGCTTGGAGATATGTTGCTGTCTAGAGGACACATGTTCGATGATCAATGTTATCTCGTCCAAGACATTGGGCATGCTGGGACTGACTGAATTCAACTTGAATCCCTCTAACATGAGGATCCATGGTTATAATAAGACCATGGGGAGATCATGGAGAATAATCCAGTATATTTCCTAGTTTAGTGTCTTGGAAGAAAGACCAAAGTTCATGGTTGTCTCACCGGATACCTCTAACAACACATTGATTGGTAGACCCTAGCTCTATCCCCATGCAATATTCCCCTCCTAATATCATGAATCCATTAGGCACTCTCTTAATGGTCGAGTAGGTGTGGTTCAAGGAGAGTCATCTTACATATACTCCTATGAAACCTACAATATAGATGTTAGATATTACCAGAGAAACTAAAAGATGGTTCATACCAATGTGGTTGATCAAACCACCATTGTAGTCAGCCCATAGATAGGTTTGCACAATGATTTCATTCTCAAAATTTCTCAAGTTTGATTCTATGATGCATGACATGGGTGGTTTCATTGTTGTTTCTGGATTAAATGGGCCTTGTGTCTCTAAGTACAAGGAAGAATAGAAGATTAACTTTTATTCCTACACATGCCATTATTGGGTGGTATTAGTTATCCCAACTCCTATGTAGTAAAGATATGTTCACCATATAGATACAATTGTACATCATACTCATCTATTCCACCATGTGGGTTTGAATCACTAGAAACCAATTCAACACCATTTCTTTGATATCAATAATGGAACGTACAATCATTTTACTAATTGAAACGTATTTATAGGTTCTACCTCCACTCTTTCAGTAGAAGAGGAGTCCCCTAGTAAGGATTCCATATTGTCCCAATCATTCACTGGTGTTCCATAGGAATTAGTCATTCTAGAAAAACCTTATCCTACCACCATTTTCAATTCATCAAATGATATAGAATATTTTGAAGACTCCCTGCCCGTATTTGAAGAGAGTGTCTCCACCATTGAAGAAGAGTTGGTTTAGGTGAACCTTAGTACTGAGGAAGATTCGTGAATAATGATGGTCAATGTAGAAATGTCCCTAGAGCAAAAAAAGTTATGTGTTGCTTTCTGGAAGCATCATCAATGTTTATTTTCCAAGAGTTTTGATGAGATTAAAATATTAGACCATCAGGTTTTTGTCCAACATATTGGTCTCTTGTTGAGTCATGTAACATTAAAATACGCTCATAGGAAAATGAGTCGTTCTCATAGTTCCATGGTTGAGGTTAATTTTGATAATAATATCAATGAAAACATTATCTAGGGAGTTCAGTACCTCAACTGGATATCAAACATCTCCCTTACCAGAAAGAGGAATAAAAAATCATAGTACTTATTGAATTTTGACACCTCAACCACCATTTCACTAAGGAATAATTTACCTTATCAATGATGGATATTTTTATTGATTCTACATATGGGTTCTAGGATCTATCCTTCAAGGATGGATACTCCAAAAACAACCAGATTTAGATGGCCCCTGAAGAGGAGGATTCTACCACCTTCAGAGAGATGAAATGGAACTTCTACTATCAGGTAATTATTTTTAGTATAAAGAATGAAATGGATACTTATCACTGGTCCATACACAATATCTTCAACCTATCCTTGGGATGTTAGTGGAGGGATATATGGAATATTTTGTAGCCAAATCCCGCTAGCATCAAGACCATATCAGATATTGTGAGAACGTGTTTGGATTATTTTGATCCTAGAATTTGATGATGAACTACATGAAGTATGAATTCATGGTAATATATTAATTTTTTTTGGATTTGTGGTCAGATATAGAGGAATCACGATTGAACCAAAGAACATTAAGGTAATCAGATATATGCCTAATCTAGGAATCCCTTGAGAGATACAAGACCTTCAAGGAAATATATACTATATTTGATTATTCTTCATGAATATGGATAGAAAGTGTAATAAATCTTAATGTCTCAAGAAGATATATAAAATTTTATAGTGGGATGAATAGCGACATATCAAATTTGTGGAAATCAAGTAATATTTACTATAACCTCAGGTTCTGAAGCCACTAGTCTCTAAGATGCCTATTGTACCCTATGTGACTTCCTTGGATTGATCCCCCAGTTCCCTTCTCACACAATTTAAAAATGTAGTTAGATTGAACAAATTATACTGTCTTAGTTGCATGAACCTTGACCTGGATGCCAGATAATCCATTATTGGGAAAAGAATCCCCAGACTAGTATTGTAAGGCTGAATTTATATAATTATCATTAGAATCCAGATATATAGTTTGTGTGCCATCTGGTTTTGCTAATGTATATCCATAATTTCATGATATTGAAAATAATTTAGGTCGATGGGAACTGATATTTCACCAGTTCATCATCAGGTTCATTCCATAGATCTTAGTCAATATTTAAGCATTAATAGACTACATAGGTGCAAATTTTGCACCTAAATAGATGACCCTAATATAGAATTCTTGAATGAGGCAATCCTTTCAATTGACCAGGAAATGCCATGCTTGAAAATACATTTCGAAGGTTTCTCCTAGAGCTTAACCTTTAGAAGACTCAATGATCCGAAACTCAATTGGGTAGGCATGGGGATCATCTTCATCACCTCTTCACTGGTAGTTCTGCTGTATTTATTCATACTATCCGATGGGTGCCCAAAAAACAAGGCAGAGTATCAATCTCTAATTACTAGTGTCTAACTGGATCTCGATATTGATGTACATTGCTTAAACATGAAGGGAGACTCCAAAATAATCATCAAGAAGATAAATGGTGATTACATAGTCAGAAAACAAGAGATCATGCCCTAGATGGAGAACAATTTTTGGATGATATTCCAATCCCATAATCATTTAGATATAACTCATGTTCCTTGGTCACATAACGATCAAGATGATGCCCTGGACAGTTTAGCCGCATCTCTTGAAAGTACTATACAAAATGACTTAATCATTCATGGGGCACATCAGAGGGTTATTTCTCCCATCATCCTAGATGATAATATCAGAAAATAGGTAAACCATCTGACCACATATTATTATAAATCCAGACTTTTGGACCCCACCATATTAGAAGAAACCTCTAATTCAATAACCCATTTAATCAGGTATCTATAACATCACGCTCTCCCTAAAGACAGAGATAAACATGTGATATTTCCCAAGCACATAGTGCAGTTCACCCTTGATAGTGGGATTAGCCTCCAGAAGAATCTCTATATGTGAGGGTTTTATAGAATTATAGTATATTACATACAATTAGATGATATTACCCTAGAAATAAAGGAATTTCTTATTGATTCCTACAGTTCCCATCAGGTAGGGTCAAAGATCTCTAACCAGATTTGAAGTCTAGGATATATCTATCCCACCACGGTTCATGACTATATCTAGATTACCAAGAGGTTCCATGCATATAATATTAATTCCTTATTTTTTTCATCAACCAAGAGATCCCCTTTATACCACCATGTATTCTTGACCATTTTCATTATGGGGACTCATTGTTTTCAGACACTATCCACAAACAATAACATTCCAATTTAGGCTCATTTATAACATGATGGATTTCTTCTCCAAATGGAAATAATTGTTTCTCTATAAGGAATTAAATCCTAGATCAATGTTCCAATCCATGAGATCCCTCATCATTCATCAATTAATATTACTCATGAAATTCTCAGTGACACCAGTACCAACATCCAGATGGTTGAAATGAAGAATCTATACACTTAGTAAAGAATCTCGTGTAACAATACTAATCACAACCATGAAAAGACAAATGGAATGATTAAGGCATTCAACAAAAATGTATCTACCATTATATTAAATATTGTGGTCTAGAACATTTAAAGTTTCCTAGACAATATTCCCAAATCTATATGGAATTATCAAAATACCCCCAAACATTATACTCATGTGACATCCATATTCCATGTTGAATGGAATAGTGACATCTCTACTGATTAATGTTCAACTACCATCACTCTGAATGCTTTTATATAACCAATAAATGCTAGAATGATTTGATGAATTACGTCTATCTATGCTAGAATCCATTTAATTGAACCTGATTCTAGCCTAGTACAATTATGTGGGGCACTAGAACAAGAATGAATGTGCATTAAAAAAGAAGGCTCATATCTTCTCATTCCTCTAGAGTAACAGTATATATCCCCTCACAAAATTGATGATACCAAGCAGGAAGCCACTAATGTTAGATCCCAAGTTGGAAAGACCGTATATCATTCAAAATGTCTATCCCAATGGTGCACACTCTTTCATTACCATAGAGAAATATGAATTTAAGCATCCCAACAATTCCATGTTTGTTAACAAATACATTACATGAATATATCACAACATCATTACTGCTTGATGTTAAACTACATGGATAGGTCATTTCATAAGACATTAATCTACAAAATTATCTTCATATCCACATGAAAATAAAATATATTTCACCAATGTCTTAGTTATATTATTTTAAACTATATAAAAATAGACATCCAAGTTTTATGATGTTAAAATTCATAATAATTATCATCCTAGCCAAATGAAGAGAAACTTCATAGAATAATAATGTTCTCTCTATAGATAACATCATCATCAACATTAGTTATCTACAATGTCATGTTCATGAATACATACTACATTTTGGTCCACACAGGATACATATGAATGCCTATATTTTTAAATCATGGTCCATCCACTACAAAAAAAATGCTCCATCCCTTTGTTGGGTCATAGATACAAATGGATATCTCCTTAAAGAAAAACGTGGGGCTTGATTATTTTCCTTGAAGTACACATTGTGACCCCCTAATCTTTATTTCGGGGCCCACCTATGATGATAGTTCATTCATGACAAGTGAACCTCGTTCGAGCTGCATGACAATAAAATCTGTAGCATTCTCAGTTTCCTTTGCATGACCATTAAAGGAACATTCTAGCATCAGTATACATGATGATAAACTATATATCCCCAATGTTCTAAAAAACAATTCATCAAACTATGTGCTTATTCCAAGAATCACAACATTAAACTACATGCAAGACATCCATGGAATGCATATCTGGTTTTTGGGCTTCCATGTTCCTCATCCATGCCATGTTTATTGTGACACCACATTACTCATAACCATTTATTATTTCATACCCCATGGTCCAAGATCTAGAAACATAAACCAGGAACCCAAATATAAAAATCATAACATTAAATTATTTTCAGGTTTTCTCTATGATGTTTTTCTGGTGTTGGGAACTCTTGATCCTCATTGATGTTTATTCTTTCATAACACCATGCAATCTATACCTATTTGAGAAATCAACCTATCATTTTTCATCTTTTATGACCTTAAACTAGGTGGTAACATCCCCAATGCATGTCATTAAAATTAGATCCTACCTTAAACTAGTTCATGTTTCCTATTGATAATTTTGGGATGAATCAGTTCCCTGAGTACACAATATTCATGGAAAACATGTGGCTTGATTCCCATCATTCTAGGATACATAGCGACCCAATGAGAATTTTCCTTTATACCAAACTAAAAATTAATTATCCTTTTGACCTATAATCCTTAGTTGTGGTCGATGAATTATGAACTTAAACTTTCTACAATTCATTTGAAGAATTCTATGTGGTATGTGAGACTCCTTGGCTTTATACGTATCAGAATTTACCTCTTCTATTCCATATATGTACCTTTAGAGTGAACACAATCCTTAATATTCCAAGAAACATGTCTTCAAACAATTTTATATGGTCCATACAATACAACCTTAAACTATGTGTTTCAATTTTATGAACTATGTGTGTCTTAATATCCAACATTATGGGATACTTAGGGATGTATATACATTTTTTCATTGGGCCAATCTACAAATTCATCAACTATTTGGCCCCTTTTAGGAGTTATGGTAAACAAATATGACAACAAACCACATGGATGACAAAAATTTAAATCCCATATTATGATACACCCCATTTCGAATATCAAATATTTATTAATTAGGATTTCCATATTCTCTCAAATCCAAATGGTCTCCCCAATAAAAATGGTTCTTCGATGAGGCGTACATCCATCCATGGGAGATCGTCAGGATGGATATATGCTATCAAATGAAAGACCCTATATTTTTAACATGTTCCACATTCGATATATCATTTTCTTACCTCATTCCTAAATAGTGTGGTTGAGATTCATGTGTTTCGATTATAGTCAACAATCAATCCCTACCGATCAGTCACCCTTGATCCTGATCTCAGAAGTCTCAACATACGTCCTCTTTAACTTCCCAATATCTTATATAAATTTCAATACCATTTGTGTCACCCATAATGTGTGATTAATTTTTTTATGGAAACCCCCTCACTATTCTTTATTTACCACACTGAACATAACTCGTGTGATATTAGGATTTCTAGTAGGGTGTGCATTGATGTAGTCAAGCCGCACAAAGAGTCCCTTGATCCATAATCCATGACCATAAACTGTCGGTTTAGGTCTAAGAATCATGACTTTAAAATATATATGAGTTGTCTTCCTATAAATATTTTTGACTAGTGTTTTAGTCTCATTGACCCTTATTCACAATAGTTTTTTCACTCTGTCACACTAAATATTCCAGTTTGGGATGTCAAAACCACGGTCCAAATAATACAACCAAAAATGGTGTGAAAGGTCCTGATCTCATGATGTTAATCTTTTATATTCATATATATCACATGTAATTTAACTGTAAAATTTTCAATCCTTAATAGACATTGTTAAACATTATGTCCAACATACACATGATTTGATGTAATCCTGCGTATTTATTGTCAAATTTTCATGGTGTGAACCCATATTGTTTTAGGCCCTTTCTCGAGAAACCATCCTTCAGTGATTGTCTTATACTACAACATGAATCTTACTTCATACCATTATTGTAATACAATATAGTGCTCCTACAAAATATGGGCTAGATATTTGATCAGATCATTTTTCTTACAGCAATGTGCTCTCGTCCACAGTGGCATAATTCCAATATTTCTAGAGTCCCTTGAAAAATTTCATCATTTTATTCCCATGAATCAAGTTCCCCTTATATAGTTGTTCATCCACTTCTATGTCTGAAGGGACCCCCTAACATCTTGGCCTCATTCAATTTTGGATCACCTACCATAGTAAGAAAATGTCTTAGAAGACTTCAGATGATATATTAGTATAAGTTCAGTGGTTCGTACATGGTTAGAGGTTGAACGTAATTTGTTTGTTCCCATTCCCCACAATAGGTATAGATACTAACTTTCAAATATGCTCATCAGTTATCTCGTATCACCATTACACACTACTAGTGTTCTAGATTTTTGGTGTTGTTAGTTACACATCCCATTAACCGTTGTCCAGATCGAATCCAATACCCTAACTTTATCCACTTCATGGACTATATCATGTTGGGAAATAAATTTGGATGTTATCAATGAATTACTATACATCCATTTCTTCTCTCACCAATGAAACTCTCATGAGTTAAATTATTTTTTTTCATTCTCATATGAGATGCAATGAGATAGTCCTACATTTTTTCTCACTCAGGAAATGACCTGTGTGAGCTAAGAGATTTATTGCTAGCTGTCTCAAAAATATGGTTTAAGTATGATAATAATGAAAGGAAATACGTTTGAGATTAAAATTAAGAAATACTAGAGTGTGATGGGGTGCATCCAAATGTCTCAACCTCACCTTGGAAAAAATGTTCCTCTACAACATTTCCTTGGTGATTGAATTCTTGAGTTTGGCCATTCTCTATTGCGTGGCCTTAAATTCCTATTTCTATATACCCATGTCTTTATTCTCCTCATAAATAATGGAATTATTATTAAAATCCCAGATCTATTGTCGGTTATATTCCAGCCATCATATAGCATATTCATTCTCGATCAGAGCATCCTTGGCCATAGATACTGCGTGTTGGGCCCCCAAATTCCTAGTTATCTTAGACAAAGTTGCAGTGGAAATCGTAAGCTCATGTTCGAACCCCTCAAGATGTGAAATGTATTCCTCATATTTTTGATGTTCCTGTGATCCCATATACTCGTGTTTCCTCCATGAAAATTTTATATCCTTATATTCCATACATTACGACTAGATAATAATGTCGTGGTCTAGTGCATGAAGAGTACACGAATAAATCATGTTGATTCATTGTCTGGATGAACAATGAAAAATATATCCCACCCTTTGTCGTAGTTCAATTATCCGTATGTAGGTGATGATGTTCTGAATAATACTCTATGACATGTGACAAACATCCAGATTATCTTCGATGAATTTTGGGAAAAAACCCAAGAAATCTTAATGTGTCATAGGTTCATTAGGAAGAAACTTCGCAAATATGTTTTCATCTGGGTCCTCCATATGAATATAATAAAATATATGAAGCTAGAGAACTATTCCATTTATAAAAATGATAAAAAATATGTTTATCCTAGGGTATATCACCTCGTATGCCCCCCATCAATGGAAGCAGCCTCTGCTACACATTATAGTATCACTGAGATAGATTCTATCACCACAACTCACTTATATACTTTTTTTGGTGTAGTGAACTTTGAATCAACTCACACATACTCCACTGGTGGTAATTATATGGTAGGCACACCAAGTACAACCTCCCAAGTCACCTTAATCACTGACACCATCGCTACTTCTTCCATCATAACATTAGCTATGGAAACCATTTTTGGTAATTCCACTACCATTGGTTCTACTACAATGAATCTTTCAACCATCCTTATCATGGTACTAGTTTCAGCCCCTTCGACTAAAAATTCAAAACTAGAGGCCTTTTTTGGCATCACATAGTTTTCACTCCATGCTTCTAGGGGTTCTTCCACTAGCCTTGTTGTGGACCTTGGCTCAACCCTGTCCATTGTGGGTGCGATCTCATTAGTCCTCTAAAGAGGAACCATTATCGCTAGCCTTCCATCCATAGCTTCCCCATTAATCTAGATCGAGAGGGAGTCTTCCACATCATCTCCCCAATCATCTCATCTACCACAACCATTGAATTAGTAGCATTCACCATTAGTTGATCGTCCATGACCACAAAATCAGGAAGGGTCTCCGTACTCTCCCATTAATCGGTTTAGGTTCTATCACCCTCCGTATGAGATTTATTGTGGACGTCCCCTTATTTAATGCTCATTGATTCTTGCATGATTAATGAAATTATCATGAATTGAGATTGATGATTGAGTGGTGTTCAAAAGAATGCAATGATCAATGAGTTTACCTAGTCGGTGGTGGTATGTCTATCTTTGTTTGAGATTGAGTATATGTCTTCCCCCATAAATCCTCTGATTCTTCTTTATCGACTGTAGACACACGTATCACAAAGGCATCTAGAGGGGAAGATATAACCAAAAAAATCCTCACCCCATCTCTTATGTGATACATGATACGCCTATAGTAGAGTATATCTCACATCTCCATCATATACTGAATCTCTTCTATTTTAGGATCTCACAAACCATCCTTTTATTGTCCCAACCCGGTGAAGAATATAGCATCGGTGATGAGATACTTCGAATCCCCACATGAGTACAAATCATATTTTAAAGTCCCCAAGCCTCCTTGGAATCTACACACAAGACATCATTGGGAACATTTGGGTACAACAATAAATTTCCTAGACAGCGAACATGCACAATCATAATCCCTTTAGATGACCCACCTTCATCGTATTTCCATTTTACTTGGATCTTTAGGCCTGGTTCTATTCCTCACTCAACTATTGATTCATGTTTAGGACCATGAAATACTAGACTATATACATGTGTCCAACCCCCTATACCAAATCTCCCACTATGACACCCTCTATTCATCGTTCGACCCTAACCACATGGTGGATGGTTCACCCCTTCATTGGATTTGGGGGCTTGTTGTCTCAACCTAACCCAAGTGTATGCATTTGGACAACTCTTCACATAGTCATGGGAAATAACGTACATAGTATTGGATGGTGGTTGATAATTCCACATCATTATTTATTTTTATGTGATCATTCAACATAACTACCTCATCATAGAAGAAAGAAACAAATGATTCACCTCTACATACACATTCGAGGTCAACTTATAAAAAAAATTGAATTTCCATGAAAACATGGGTGGATTGTAAAGCTCGAAAAATGGAATGAAATCAAATATTTCTATTGTTACCCCACCTCGAAAGGCTAAGAGGTATGATTTATGATCCTGAATCCTTGAACCTTAATCGATCACCACCCCCACCGTAAGGGAAAACAGATGAAACATGAAGTGCTCCACTAGCCTAACCTTATCCAGCACTTCCACCAAACCAAATGGGTGACTCGTGATTATATTCAGAATATTTGTCGTAAATGTAAGGGGAAATGGTGTTTGGGTACTCATAATGGCATGTGTTTGACCACTCAGTTATATAAGAAGTAAAAATTCCCACACACATGTAGTGACATCTTACCGTTCCTAACATGCTGAAGTATCTTGTATAAATTCTCCTGCACTGGGATACAAAGGATGACATGATGCCCTATCACTAGAATAATGGCCATTATAAAAGTAATTTTAAGCACACCCATTTTCATATCTTCTATTAGGAGCATCCAACCACAAATAAGTGTCATGATGAATCATTCCACTATAATTAAGTGTTAAAACTCATTATAAATGTTTTATACCAATAGTTACAATGGGAACACCTCTGTGTTATACAAGTAGGATCCCTCCATGACCCATTTGTATCCCCTATGACATTTTTGAGTCTTAATCAATAAATTTTCCACTAGATCCTCTCCATCAACTAGGTTTCTTGTAGGTTTGTTGAACAAGTATCTGAACCCCTACCAGAAACAAAACAATTATCGCCTACTTCACTTAAATGTTTCCCTTCACTATATCCAGAATTTATTTCACTAGAGATTAAAACAACCATTGTTCCCCCAATAGATTCCTTATATGTGGGAATTTTACAAAAATTTCTACTAGTATTGGGATCCGTACAATTTGGAGAAAATCCCAGAGGCTAACATAAACCATCCTATGATACAGATGTAATATCATATTCCATGGTGTCCACCATCTCAGCAAATCGGACTTGACATCTTGCGACTAGTAAATAATGATTTTTTAAGCCCACACACCATCATAAAGTCCAACCCAATTCATCTCTACCTTGAATTATCATTATTATTTACACAACTAGTAGGCCCAGACCAACTTTTATGTTATTTTTTCTCCCTGACAGAGATCCAAACAATTAATACATAATTTCTTCAGATCCCCAAAACCTTCATCAAGAGTCATCTAATACAACAGAGGGGATGACTCTTTCTCCACCTTCTCCCCATTCACATTTTTGATATGGTTATAGATAAGGATCTATATGGTAGGTAAATGATACATCCATATGTGGCCCATAGCAGCCTTGTTCCACTAGTACTACGCCACGATGCCCCTGAAACAGTAATTTTGTGCATCCTTACATGCATCCAGAATGAAAATTTTTTCACTCAGTTTGTATCGATAAATAAGAATCACCTAGGAGAAAGTATATTCCATTTGGGCCTCCAAAATAATTTCATGAAATGAATTATATTCAAGGTACTTCAGATGCATTCTTTAACCATGATGTTTTCCACCATATCATCCCTCTTAAAATATTCTAGCTTGAATTCTTGTGTGGCCATTAGATTTGACACTTATGTGGTTCTGTGTCTAGTTTGTGATGCTTTTTCATAGAGAATGCCCATGGAGATGGATTGAAGTGACCTGGGTCGTAGTGCTTATTGACGAGGATACGTTTTGTGGTGTTCGGTTCACTATCCAAGCATTTCTGTATAATTTCTCATTGTCCAGTTTGGTAAAATAGCATTCATAGAGAATATTTATAGTTATGGAGAGATTCAGATAAATATGTCAAGGATGTTTTTTTAAACGATGGTTTACTTATTTTTTGATTACATACATTGTACTATATATATGCACACGTCTAGCCAAGGCTTTATGATAGCCTTTCCAATCATTACCACCATGATTCACCATCACTAGTGAGAATCACGAATGATATTCATAAAAGGGAGTGGATTTTCATGTTTTCGATGATTCTTCTTCATAATTTGATCATACTCTTTCCCCTTTAGCTCCATTTCTATATAGGGAATTTCTTTCTGATGAAACACATTTCAAGGTAATTTTCATGGAATTCACAACTAGTATTGAGAAATTCATGATCCAAAATGGCCTAAAAAACCATTAAGGGTCTCCTATATGAATTCCTACTCATTATCTAACAGTTGAAGCTCGTGGAGATCCCAGCTGAGGATCCTCTTTCAAGAATGCATGAAGCCAGATGAAGTCCCTTTTCTAGTCATATGACTCATTTTTAACCCACGAAACCTGAACAATGTCCCTTCATGAGTCTGACGGAACCACTACCATTAATTAATCCCATAATTCCTTTACAAAAAATTTAAATTAATTGGGAATCACCCTGAAAATAAAGTCTCTGCTCATTTTGATCATTTAGGAAATTTAACCAGACCTTTTATATTTTGAATTTCTCCCAATTTGAAATGTACTTGGGAACCATGAATAAAACAAAAAAAGATCATCCAATGTAATTGAACATAAAAACAACCCCTTTCACGTGTTCATGAAATCATTCACATTTTGTGTAGATGAAATTGAAAAAGAAATATGCCTTTCACAATGAAAGATGTCCTTTACAGGAACGTTATGATTCATGAAGCATTAATCCTTGACAAAGAAATCCATTCCCAATGCAAGACTTCTCCCCAATGTTGGGTCACCTTGTTTTATGAAGCCAGATACTTTCAGTATCCCCTAACCTCCACAAATAACCTTATCTTCACAAAGAACCTCTCTGTGATATCCTATGATTTTTGAGTCCCCTAACCCGTGCCTTTATATTTTAACCATTCCACTGAAAACCCTTCATAAATTATGAGTTCATACAGCCCCCACACCCATCGAGGATTGGTATAGCTACACCTCGAGTTACTATGCGACCTATACCACCTATGTCCCAATCTACTTCATGTGCAGCCAGATACCCCCAACAAATTATTCTTCTCATAATAGGTATGTTAATGCCTATTTATATTTTGTATAGGCACACCAACAAGGACCTTGGGACTTACCACCCATCCCAATTGTTACACCACAACAATTTTAAATCTAGGCCCCTCATAGAAGTGCATGATGTTTGGACATGTATGTCTATAGGGTACGAAGTTAATCCTCCACGTACAATTTGTGAGATATAAAACTACCATGTAATAATGTAATCAACAAATGACGTTAAACTGTTATCATACCATATTCAATAAAAAGAAGAATTTCCAGGTTTTAGTAGAATGGGATGGTATCCACACCACCTACCCCCTCAATGAATGATATCCTTATCACATGGAATCATATCCTGCACATAGGGAATGAAATACTCTTTGGGAAGAATCCATTTATAATCCCCACACCATCTATCATTGTAGGATCTTTTAAAACAAAAGCATGAGGTCTACAACATCTTTTTTTCTCAAACTGAGCACAACTCATGTGGGATTAGAGGGTAGTTGCGACCATGAAATATTTTCATTCCAATCCATGGGAATCATCCTAAGCGTAATAAAAAACAGATATACTCATTATATGGTCCTCTTTCATAAATAATCCCCAATAATATTCTCCTTTGGTCCTCCACATAAGGTACAATCCCCAACCCATTTCGAACTACTCGTGTTTTCATCCCTCTATTCTAAAATAGTTTTGTTAAAAACTAATTTGAGGTTAAATCCCTACTAATGGTAAACCTAGGTACCATTACCAGGGGTTCATCTACCTGATCTACCTCTAGGGGTGCTTCAATAAACAATCATAGTTTTACATATTCCATTTAACTGACAAAAATCCTAGATTCACCTTAATGGGGAATCCAGATTCATCTTCCATCATATTGTGACATCTACATTTTCATGGTACACCTCGTAGATCCTCCTATAAAGGGAATCATAATCCATACAGATTATTGGTGAGATATCTTGTCTTTATTGTAAAAACCCCTAAGATCTTCCTCTATTAGAGGTTCTGATCGATCAATCAGTTAATCTTTCAGGTGATCCCATATAGGGATGTACCTCTTTAATCTGCCTCCATGAGGTGTTGTGATCATGCATCTCAATAGGATGCTAAACCCTATATCTAACTCATGGGGTGACCCAACCAAAATTTAGGTGATCCTTTATAGGGATGTACATCCTTCTTCTTCCACAATAGAGTTTCCTGATCTCCCATATCTATAGAACATTAAACCCCAGATCTACCTCATGGTGTGAAATAACCCAAACTCACATGTTCCCTCCATAGAACACACCTCCTTGATCCACCTCCATGTGGAGTCATCATCAATCAATTCCATATTTGTATGATATTAAATTTTAAACCATCACTAATACAACTACCTCATGCTAAGCATGAGATAAATGAGGTAAATTACTTGGATGATATCTTCCTATTTAATCAACCCCCTCATGTAAACCATGCGATTCCTGGGGTGAAATTCTTAGAAGATATACACCCTTAGCTGTTGATACATAATGACCAACACATGATGACTTGTGTTCCACAAATAATATGCCTCTAGTATATTCCTTCCCAATATAAAAAATATAAGAAACTAATGGTCATAGAATCCACACTTCATATTGATTCCCAATGTGAATACTCTCGTAACTAATAGTTTCTTCCATATCATGACCCAGTCGAATGTACAGAGAGAAGTAGAATAATTGACTAGAGTCGACAAAGATATGGCCCCATTAATGAGTTCCAAGAACAGAAAATAACTATATGAGGGATACTTGGACTATGAAACAACTTCCAAAGAGGAATCCATAGAAGTAATTGACATCCCATCATATCATTTTGATCATGGAGCATACATCATCGTTGAATGTGATGAGCACCACCTGACATTGGAAAGAAGGAAGTGGAGTAAAAATGTGATTTCATCTAAAATTTAAAAACTATGCGGTAAGAAACAATGAAAGCATTAGAAACACTATCCATTAACAAGTCATCATTAATACCATTATTTAGTTGAAAACAGGTCAATTGTCCATGCATTTTTCTATTCGAAGGATCTGCTCCTTGAAACTTTTTCATGGTTTCAACTTTTCCAGAATCTAAATAATGTCATAAATATCATTATTATTCATTATATAATCTTTTTAACCATCATTATTTTTTATTTAGGAATAATTAATGATAGAAATCATGGAGTAAATGGTCCACATTCAAACATAATAATTGTTTCCAATTTTCTATAGATGGATGAAAAGAAATGAAAATAATAAATAATAAGTATTAACTGATAATAATAATATTTATATAATATAAATATATATATATTAAATATCTCCTTATAATAATATTATTTAACTACAAATGAAAAACAAATTGAATCACTTCATGGATATGGTAGTCCACAGGTACTCAAGTGTGACATTATCATTTTCAAATAGATGAGTGGATAAAAAGATAGAAACTATTTTAGATTTATATATTTATAAATATTTTTATAAAATAGTACATACCCATTAAATATATCAGTATAACCATCCATGAGAGATGGTGAATAAAAATAAAATGCATTGCGTCATGGAGACGGTAGTATGCACATACACACAAGGGATGTTTTCATTTTCCATTAGATATGATGGTAATAGAAAATGGATGTACCATTATCATGAAATATTATTATTATATTAAAAATAATGGATTAATCATGTTAATAATGTTATCGAATATTCAAATGAAATTAAGGAAGACTGAAACTCAAAGTAGATTAATAAAAGACAATTAATCGTTCTTCGATTATATTCTGTTTTCTTACACGTAAACTCATCTCGAGATGGTATTTTTGGATGAGTAGTAACTATTGGTCATATGGAGGAAGGTTTAAAGGGTATCTTGGTATAATAGGGTCATGATAATGGGATTACATTTTGTGTATTTTTCAGATGAGGATGTGACCTTATATAAGTGTGATGGGTGGAAAACTATTAAATACTTGAAACATTATCCTATAATATATGTATCTATAAAGTCAAGTGGTTTAAAATAGACTAATCATGATTAATAGTATTTTTTATGGTCAATATAACGTCATAAAATTATATTTAGTAAATAAATAAGTGTTATAATAAACCATTTCCCATAGGTTAACCCCTCTTTTATGTATTTTAACACATAACATGGTAACATTATTTTTACAATGGTAACTATTCAATATAAAAATTATTAATTTTTACATATGAACTGTTTTAAATTATTCTTATGGAAAATATTTAAAGAATTTAATGATATTAATATTCTATATATTAATTAAATTAGTTTTTATACCTGTGCATAAAGCACATAAATACAAATTTTTAGTGAAAATATATTTCTAATCAAAAAAATGATTTTATTCTCATTAAATGAAAGTGAAACCCATTAGATGAGTCTTAGATGGTTTTATTTAATATAATATCCAATAATTTCATTAAAATCATTCATAAAAATTGTTAATTAAATTTATTTAGAGATAATACATTATCTATAATAAGTTCTTTTCTAATAATATATATATTTACCATAAAATGACTTTATCTTAATTTACAAAAAATATACTAAATTTATAAATTATTTTACTTCGATATATTGATTATAAATTTACTTCTCCATAAATCATTAGTGATCAATATTTTTTAAAAAAAAATTAAAAAATGTAATATTTATAGAATTTTTTTCTTATCATTGATTTTTTAGAATAGAATTCTCAGTGATTCATAAATAATGTTTTATTGTGAAACAATTTTATACATAATTTTTCTTTTGGGGAATCCTATTAATACTAAGAAATTTTATGTTTAAATTATAACTATATCTTTTAATAATATAACATATTTTTTATAAAAACTGTTTTGTTTGTAATGAAATTTATTAATCACGTAAACTTTATTATTAATAATATATATATATATATATATATTAAAATGTTTGGGTGTTATATTAGGTTCCTTATAACTTTTTTAAGTTAATAAAAATGACAGAAAACTATACTAAATGGTCTAGGAGTGGGGAAGAATGAGAGTATGGGAAGAAATTTTTATCAAATTAGGGGTTATTGATTATTAATTGTTTAACATAATCATTGGGATTTTGGTTTTGGAAAAATATAAAAAAATTCATTAACATGGATTTGAACCAAAATATTTGATATTTTGGAATTAATTTTTCTCTTTTACATGATATTGAACAGAAATACCTCAAATTATATTATTTTGGTAATGGATAATATATTTTTCAATGAGGAATTTTTTTAAATAAAAATATATTTATATTTATTTGAAAACATATTATATCCTTTTAAATTCATTGAATTCTTTTTAAAATAATATATTTCAATGAAGAAACATTTTATAAGGATTTTACATTACTTATTACTACATTTTTATTAATGTTGATATCATAATACTCAATGTATATAACAACATATTTAATTTTTTTCTAATTACATTACTATATTAAAGAAATTATAGAGATTAAAATTACATAATTTCGATGTGTTTATTATAAATTTATGTTATTTTTCTGAAATAAATTGTACATATGTGAAAATTAAAAATATTAAATTAGACAATATGGGTATTCCAATATCATAAATTTGGTTCCAAAACTCTAAAAAAAATATTCTACATTATATTTATATGGTTACCTTGTAAATTATTAATGAATATACATCATTGGTTGTTACTAATTTTATTATCAACAATTTTTTTATTTATTTTATGGGATAGATATAAAGGTTACATTTGTTGTAATAGTTGGTTCCCTCAACCCAACATGAGACGTCCTTTTCAATTACCGTATCATGTATATAGAGATGTATGATTGTTATATTCTTACCATAATAATGTTACTAATTTTTAAAATACTCTTTAATTGGTTGTGTAAATAAATTACTTATCACTTATAATTATCATAATAGTTCCTAGTTATAATGAGAAACTTGAAACAATTTGGAACAAATATTAAACATATATCATGTGGTTTAGATAACTCATTTTGATATGACAAATATGGTGTTTTACTATCAGATAATGGTGGATAAAAATTATTGACACTTATCATAATTTTATCCCTATGTGATCATGAGTAGAGGAGATCATGCAGACTAAGCTTCCAATTAGAACCCCACTTGTTTTGGGTGTCATTGAATTTTTCTAGCAATGATCATGGTTATTTTACTTTCTACATGATATAATTTTCAATTTTTATCATTTGATCATGTATGTTGATTAAACATTTAAACTTTGACATTAATATTTTAGCAAGGTATACTGGTTTGGGTACATAATTGGGGGAATGAAATTGGTTGAATGATCAAGATATGATTTTACATTTTTAAAGGAAGATGATAACTTTATGCCCATGACTGGAAATTTAGTTTATAGAGTAAATATATGTCCATGGTATAATTAGGTTAATTATATAAAATAATGGTAAAAAACATACAATCATACATTAATGGATCGTCAAAAACAGAACGTGTTCTCCTTTGTGAGATATCATAAGAAAAAGAGGTTTTGTTTTAGTGTGCATGTTTATAAGAGGTTCTAATGGCTATGTCATTTCTTATTTCTTTAGGGTACATTATGTGTTTATAGATACCACTCTTGGGATATGAGTTTTAATCACTAAAATTTGGATAAGGGTCTAATTGGAGATAGATAAATTGTATCAAAAAATTTCTCTATTTCGAATCAATTATATTTTAGGATATAGTAGGGCCCACATGTGGAAGCTGGTGAATGTATGAGCGTTATTAGACAAATGTAAAAAAAATTATCTATATTATATTTATTTAGAATAAGAATAATTGAAATCATTTATGAAGATATTTAAAAGCTATTTTATTTATATAAGTTAATATGGGAATATATTATTTTTGGAATCAATATTACATGTTCAAGGATCATTAAATTATTATGTGGCGAATGAAAGAAGTAAATTTCTTATTATTAATCACATTAAATTTATGGGTTTTATAAGTTAGCTGTCAACAAATAACCACAGATATGACACATTTAATTAGTTATTCATGTCCTTTTTTGATTGTTTTAGAGGATAAAAATATTAAATGGTATATGTGAAAATTTTAAAAGTTAAAAATATCCATTATAGCAAGATGTTTTAGCCATGAACAATAAAATTTACTGATTTCATTATTTTTATTATGATTCAATCCTCCTCCACCTTTTCTCAAACCACTAAAGCAAAAAATTGAATTAATAACCATATTCGATCAATATTATATCCTCATGTTGAATATTTGTCATTACCATGATCAATTGTATTTTATAAGTATCTTATAATCTCAATGATAGATTCAATAGGTCAAATAATGATTAATAATGTGATTTCCTTAATATGCGGCAATGAACTAGAAGGTTCATCACATAGATCCATTGAGCTACAATGATTTAGGGAATAACTTTGTACTTCGGGATCATTTCTTCCATTGATGTAATATTTTAATATCATCCTCCATTTATTAATAATTTTAAAAATATCATTTCCATAAATTGAGTATTTCCATAGTAAATTATACTTCTTCAGATATATTCATTAAAAATTTTATTAAATTGTACCCTTTTTTTTACAATTGATGCACACCTATTTCCTAATAGTTATAAAAACATTTGTGAAATTATTTTATTAATTATTTCATTTAATGTTTCTATAATTCATATAGTGGGATATGATATGGTTATAACGCCAAAAATCATATATCAAAATTATCTTTATTGGAATGACTTATGTTTTATCCTCAAATAAATACTATGTTCTATGGTTTTATCCATATCCAATACCAAAAAAATAATATAGACCATAAAATGTGATCCAATGAATTTGTCAGTATAAACATTGGTAAAAAATTTTTTGATAAGAAATAAATGAATATATTCTTATATTAAAAACACCAAAACGAAATAAAGTTAATCTTAAACACCGAAATCATGTATTAAGATAATGAAAATAATAAAATATCTTTTTATTCTTAATATTTATTTTATGAAATTATTATTTTTCTTTAATTTTTATATTTTTCTCACTGGATATAATTTTAGAAGAATAGTTAATATAATAAAAAAATGACTCCATCTTAAAAAAAATATCCAAGGATAATTTATGATTTTATGTTAAACATAATGTTTTAAATTTTAGGACGTAAATTTCAAAAACATAAACTAATTTTTGGATTTACCATGGTAATATTACATTAGAACCAATTTTTATAATTATTTAGAGAATAATTGGCATTTTAGTGAATAATGAAAATTAATATTTTTGAAAATACCAAGGCTTTTATAACATAAAACATGATAAATAATTTCATGATGAAATTTCTTTCATTAAAGTAATATTATATTTTTTAAAATATCTCTCTTGAATTGAAAATCTAAATTTTATATTTTAAAATAAAAACAATATTTTCTCAATTATTTAAATATATATATTAGAATTATATATTAAATTTTCATTAATCAAATAATATGAAATAAAATTAAAATCTAACTTTTGTGGGTAAGAATTATTTAATAAAGGGAATAGTAATTTTTATAAAAAGAAATTATGTAACCATGGGTTTAGATAAGTTACACATGTAAAACGATTAGCTTTTAAGGATTAATATTTATCTAAATATTTTTAATGTTTTGTTAATTGACTCTAAAATATATTAAACCACTAATATGATTTCTAAACATATATAGAAAAATATTAAAACTCATGTAACTTGTAATAAAATTTAAATAATATTAAAAACACTAAATTATATTAAAGATGATTTTCTAGAAGAAATAGTTTTCTAAAAATTTGTATGTTATGACATAAAATATATATTTCTAATTTATACAAATTTAATTAGGATAAATTTAGCCAAAATTTAGACTCAAAATGTAAAAACCAGATTATAAGTGTACAATTATATTTTTAGTAATAAAATAATCTACATGATATATATTTAATAAACAATGATGATTGTTGTTATGATGACCCATTTTTAATAAAATTTATATCATTATTTATTGCATAAGTATACAATTATTAAAAACCGAGAAGACCACGAGGGTTAATGTATTAGGTAAATTAATTACATGGAATAATAACATAAATCATTTATACAATTTAATTATTTATAAACACGGAATCATACAATTATATTCATTAGATCATCTAAAATAGTATGTGAAATCCTTGGGATGTAAATAAAAATGGGGCGATTGATAAATCATGGTATGAGAATAATCAATGAATAAAAACCGGGTAAATAAGTATATGTGTGTCAAGTAGAACATCAATAATGAGGTATGATATATGATTATAATGTTAATGTAACACAGAAATATAGAAACAACATAAAGCATGACATCATCAACATAAGTGAAGGATAACCTCTGAGACATCATTAAATAGTGTTTATTATTATAACATCCCATGTACCATATTTATAATTTCACGAGATAAAAACATTACTTAATACATTATACGGGTAAATAAATCTAGGCCCACCAGTTAAATTAATAATATGTACATGCATAAGTGTGCAATGTATATCATTGAACATAACAATTTACTTCATAAATTTTAATCAGAAGATTAGATAAGTCAGTTTAAATAATTTTAAACCTTATAAAAAATTATAGGTACATATTTGTGAATACCTTTGAGTGTAAATTTGAATTATTATTCACTACACAATGGTTTGGCATTGAAAATATCATAATAAATATTTGTATTATAATAGGGGTACATAATGATTCTTGGATTGGTTAAATGAAAGTGACTTGGGAACCTCATCACATTGGAAAAATTAGTAAAATACAAGGTATGTGTGAATTCATATCCCAACATGAACAATTGGAAATAAAAAAGCATAATAGAAAGTGTGTTAATGAATAAATATGAGAATGATATGATTTGTTACACTGAGAGGGAACTCCTAAAATCTTTTCAGAAGCTTATTAAGATATTGGGGGAACATTCTAAGGGGTCTAGAGAGGTAAAAATATAGTTAATTAATTATTTGAGTGGTTTTAAGTGAATAAGAATTGGGGTTTTGATGGATTTATATAGAATACAGAGTGAAATTGTTTATTAATTTATAAACATAGGATTTGGACTCTATATTATAAATGAATACAAGCCATAAACCATACCATGGTTTTTTCAGGGATTCTATAAAATCATAGATTATATAATTATTTTATATGGTTATGAATCTAAATACTTAAAATAATACCTTTGGTAATGTGGTGATGAATAATGTTTATAACAAGTGGATTTTAAAACATTAAAATATAATATAGGTTTTGGAAGATTCATGATGGGATAAAAAGTTAATAAAAATACATAAAAATATATTATTTTAAAGTGAAATAATAATTTGGGATATTTACATTATTTATATTATTTATTACATAACTTTTGTAAATTTATAATGTTACAATACATTTCATATAATTTTACAATATTTTGTTTTTACAGAAAAATGTTACTATCACAGAAAATTAAGAAAAAATAATTGTTAGATAATTTCAACATGTTTATTTAAAAAATCATATATATTTTATCAAAATGATCCTCATAATTTTATAATTTTATTTTTTAAATAAATTTCCCTTATTATTGTAAAATACATGTTTTTTTGAAAATAAAAGTATTCTAATCCTTATAAAAATTATATTTTTCTTCATAAAATTATATAATCACACACACAAATATATATATATATTATTTAATAATAAAATTTTATTAAAATAAATTTTATTTCAGAAAATACGAAATTAATCAAAATCCCTTTCTTGACTGAAACTCAAATTTTTCAAAAACGTAAATTGAGATTCAAAATATCAGAATCATATTGTTATCAAAATATTTATTTAATAATTTATAATATATTTAAATATAATTATAATCAATATTTTTGTAAGAAATGAAAAAATAAAAATTCATATTGTTGGGGTCCTGATACATAGACCCTATTACCTAAGTGAAATATCATTGGTCATGGCGTGTAATGGTGAGAATTTATTATGGTGGTTCGGGAAACATGGGTTGGGTCGTCTTCTCGATGACCATGAAATTCTCAAGTAAATTGTTTCTATCGTGATTTAGTTTTTGTATTGGAACTTGGGATTGGTCAATAGTAGAGCCCAGTGATACTATCTCCCTTAGAATATCTGATAAATGAAGTTCATAGGGTACAATCCTACTAGTTTATTCCATTGATTCCACTGTCTATGTCAATTGTACTTTGTCACAAACCATACCATATACTAATCATATGATCACTATATAATGACTATACTATCAATAATTAAGAATCATAACTACATTTTATATCCGAAAAAATAAAACATATATTACTTTTTAATAACCCAAATGGTGCATGTGTTTTATATAATTTCATTATTTAATAATTCATTTATTTATTAAAAAAGGGAATTTTATTCATTAATCTTTCGGTCATTGCAGTTTAAATGACTAATTTATGGTGCCTTAAATTTTATTAAAATAACATGAACATAAGACCTTATAAAAAATTTGTTTTTGTTTTAAATTTTAAACTAAAAGTCTTAGAAACCTTCCCTCATCTAACATATATAAATTTAATTACATTCTATATTTACCCATCACATACAATTATTTTCCTTGGAAGAGTCCAACTTCCACACATATAAAAGTGGGGACACTTCCACCCATTCAATAATCAGCTCATATATTGAAATTTCATTGAACCCCTTTCAATATATCCTCTCCTTGAAGTCATTTACACTCAATAATTCTTATAAAAACCAAAAAATACAATATGTCCCTCAAAACCAACTGCTTCATTTGGAGGATGATTGAGGTCTCATTGTAGTTATCAATACATCATTACATTTATTTCTTATTCATTAATTTCTAGATCAACCATAACCATTATATAATAAAAACATAATCATAAATAGTATGTTTGTATGTTATTTTAATATTTATAAAAACATTAGTTATTATCTTCCATCGAGAATCATTATTTGTGTGTGTTCATGAATTACAACCTCCATGAAGGGACACTTTTGGATTATCATCATCACACCACATTGTTGTTATTAATTTTGATATATAAGAGTAAATATTATTTATATAATTAATTATTATTAAATGGTCACATTCTATACAAATAAACCCCCTATTTCATTGAATAACGGAAATTTTAATTGTAAATTATGTGGACTAACATCACCATGAAGAATAATTTTTTATTTTTAATTATGTTTTTCATTATTTATAAAACATATTCAAATATTATTCAACATCATATGAAAATAAAAATAATATCCTTATTCATATATTTTAATGATATTATATCACTTAAAAAATATGACTTATAACAACAGAAATGTATTGAAAGATAATATATCTATTGGTAAAACTGAGTAATTCTAACAGATAATAATATTTATCAGTATTGATTTTAGGCACCATTAGTTATTTTTACCAAGAGACCCATCTTTTGGTATTAATCGTTTAAAACAAAAAATCCTTTACCAACAATTAAATCTATTTCATTATCAAACTATTACAAATATTTTTTTATCAATAGTTGAATTTATTTTAATTAATAATAGTACTATCAAATCTTTTATCATCCTCAGAAGCTATTATAATAAACCATTCAATGATAAAAACCAATTAAACGAAACCAAAATTTTTACATAGGTTGTTGTTTTTTTGACTGAAGTTGATATTTAAGGTTTTATTAAAAATATATCATTAATATATATTCATTTTTAGTTTTCAATAATTTTCATTAGTGATTATATTTTATAATTATTTCGATTTAATAAACATTTAAACACTATATAAAAAAATTGAAATAATTTTGTCCTTTGAATTATATAAACATAATAAATATAAACATGATAATAAATAAAAAATAAATAAACGTAAATGAAATATAAGTAATAAATAATTGATATAATAAACAGTTGATATTTAATATTATCTTATAAAACAAATATATTTATTTTTGACAAATTTAATATTTATTATAAAACAATAAATCAAATAATTAGTAACTTATTGAAATATTATTTTTTTGTTCTATTTTTTCAAATATATATTTTTATTATATATAATATATTTTATGTTTAAAAAATTATTATTATTTTTCAATCCACAAGAGCTTCTGTGATCCTCTTTAATTATCTCGTGCACATGCTCCATCTCCAGTAAACCTGAATCTTCACTGTGGGGGGTTTTGTCTGCTTCAATCTACCTGATTGGAAATGAAATAATCAAATTCTAGTCCCATATATGCCATAGTGAGGGGCACCAACTCCGTATCTTCTACTCCAATATGTACACCTGAAACCCTATTGATTCACCTTCTCACTACGAGTGACAGCAAAATTATCTCCTGATTACCATGAGTTCAACATTCCATTTCCCATCAGTTATCTGGAACCATGTTATTCTATATTATCCACACCTCTTCCATGACTAATCTTTATCTCAGCCTTCTCATAATGTATTCAACCAACCGAATCAAATGTCTTGAATCCCAGATCAGATAGCTTTCCTTAATTAACTCATGGTAATGTAAGGTTGATTGAAAATCCATCCCATTACATTGAAAATATTTCCCTCTCACACCTTCCACCACTATTATTCCCAACTCTGTCAAACCCCTCAAAATATATGACATCATTTTAATGGATGGTTTACTATTTGTTAACGTTGTCCCAGATAAGTTTTTTTCATGGTTTATGTATAATTTGAGATGTCTGCCTCATCGATCCACATCCATAAGAGACCAGGAGGGATGCTAATAAGGTCCCAATGTTTTGACTAGTATATTCCATTACCCATATCTATGTTAAGGGTTCCAACAATTTACCATTACACACATTCGAGGCTTGGAAAATTGTTTTTCACTATTTTTGTTGCAAAACATAAACAAACAATAGGGTTTTACATTCCTAGATTCTCCAATGAAGGCTTCATGTCATTAATATCATCAACTGAGCCCAAATTCCAATAATGTAGGGACCTTCTTTGCCTAAATTCCATATCATCATAGAAACCCACTTCCATGACCCAAATCCCTTCACCACATGTAATTTTTGTATCTTAATGTTTTTTATATCATTTTTTACTTGTATACTAACCATGAAAATTTTATTAATTTGTTAAATGTATTTTTTGGTTTTTATATTTTATCTCTTAATATTAACTATCATTGTACTTTGATCATTAAATTAACACATAAACAAGGCATAAATTATCATGGTTATTTTCATCGTTAGATCAAATTTCATTATGGTGTGGTTTTTGATCACTATCCATTTTGGACTATATTCTTGTGAGTCCCCTAAAAAATTTTAAATTATAAAATTCCATAGCCTATAAGCATTTTACATAGAAATTTACTTATCATTGGTACTAGTGGTGTGATTTCATGACCTTACAAACATGTTTCCATTCCTTTGGAAACAACTATAAATTCTATCAAATCATGGAATTGATTTACTTGAAATATATTTTTTGTAAATTACTTGTTTTTTAGTTATTTTGGTCTACCACATCGACACTGTCTTGTTTATCCACATTCAAATTAGGGTTCCCCCTGGATGAACCCACTGCTAAGGCTGCACCCTCAAAATACTTTCACATCAATAACCTTGGATGAAGGGAGATACTGGATGAGATTAAATTAAAACCCAAAATAACTTGAATTTAAAAATGTATACATAATAGTAGGCTCAAAGGGACATATCATTAAACCATAGACTAGAATATATCATTTTTACCTCCAATTCATGTACAATATGCTGTAATTTGTCTATTCATGCAACTACAAAACTCTTTTGAGATACATGTGGATGAATTGAAATTTGTTGTATCCAAACACAATATCTTCATGAACATTACTGAGAAATCACTGATAATATGGTCACCAGAGACTTGAGAATATATGGAAGAAAATATGATGTTGTATAATGCAATTTTTTTATATTAAATTTATTTAAATTCATTTAAAATGTTTAAATATTATGTTTTTTTGCAATAAAATGTTTTATAAAAAATTTCATTAATTTTTTTTAAAAATAAAATATTCTATTACATTACTATTAATTAAAGATGAAAACAATAAACCAAAATTCCCATTAATCCTCCTTAAACTCAATCAAATGTCATCTTTTCATTTAACAAACTAATTAATTTAATTTTTAACCAAACAACAACTTATGAGTAGTTTTAAGAAAATATACCACTTCATACTACCAATTATATTCTTAAAATGGTTTAAAAATCAATATGATCATCAGTAAATCATTACCAATCCTTTCATAAATTCTAATATAGTATTTAATTACATGAAAAAGTTTAAAAGCGTAATAGTTTTCTTGTTTTTACACGACAAGAATCATGTTATTTTCCATAATAAATAATCACCCCTTCTATGTAGATTTTGGATATTATAACACTTAATATAAACAATTTTTTCTTTAAATTGTTTAAAATTCTGTATGATTATCAAGAAAACATTATCAAGACATTCAACAACTGTAAAATGTTAAATAATTACATTAAAGCATTGTTTTGCGGTAGTATTATTTAATAAGTATGATGTGTGTTACCAAACTATGATATCTCCTATGATATTTCCTATAATGTATCATTTTTATTGGGATAAAGTGTTACCATTATTTATTGGACCCCACACACCTTTAGAACATCTGATCCCAATTTAAAATCATGTTTTCATTATTCCTTAATGATTTGAAAAAAGTAATTATTATAAAACCTATGAAAAATACAAGTGATGTTTTCCACACAAAAAGTTATTTCCTTACACCACATATTCCCCTCATTACAATGATATTTTATTACTCTTGTAATGATTATACTATCATAGCGCCATTTGGAATATGATTCTCTTATATGAATTATAATAGAAGTAATATTCTTCACTGCCCCTATATATAGGTGTATTTGTTTAGTTCGGGATGAAGGAATTATAACTATGAAGGATACACTGCCGTGGGATACCAAAAAACTCTTGTTTTGTTGATTATCCTAAATCTGAGAAAAAAAAAACAAGTGCATAAAATATATCATGAATAAAAATGGATCATTTTCCTTTTATCATTCTTGACATCTCAGAATCTATATTTTGGAATTAGGATTCCATGAATTCTATTCATCACTTTTTGTTTTATCTTTCTGTTTATTGTCTATAAAGTACATCCATATATGGGTTTTGAAGAGATGAATCACCAAGAAACCTCCCACCATATCCCAAGCATCAATGAAATCTGAAAACAACAAGAGGAGGTTTCTCACTGATTAAATTCCCCGAATTAGAAAAGGAAAAATCCCTTACTAGTTATTTCCATTCCAAAATATATACATTGACACAATGAATTATGATCCCAAATTCCTGTGGAAATAACGGGAGTTTGGAAGAGTGTATAATGGGTTCCTTGGGGGAAGCAAAAAGGTTCACTTTCTCCTAGTCATTTTAGAGTCTTTTATATTTTAATTACGATTCTTTTATTAACAATTCCATACTATGTTGATGTTAAGCTACTTAAAATTTTTGGATTTCAAGGTAAGATAAAATTCATGGGGGAGGTCCTCCTAACGAACCTTATTCACTATCCTAGCCTCTAGAGCATGGTAGGTTTTTTTATGATGGTGAGCTGAGGATTCCATTATATGAATAAATTTTTCTCTAGAGAATCATATCATTGGTAGGTATCTTCATTTTGTATTCATAAATCACATAAAAATGAATCTTCAGACAATGATCGACTGATGAAACATTTCCTTAGAGATTTACCACCAAACATTAATCCCGTAGATTAGATGATATGTTAAAACTTTCTATGGGGGAAACAAGAAGACATGAAGTTTTTCATTATAATGAAAACCATGTAATATACCATTATTTAAAATAACAAAAAATATTTTTGGATGATGAATTCAATATAAATATCTCTTATTTTAGGCTTCTAAGCTCTCTTTAACTTGGGATATGACCCATATTTCCACAATGGTGATTGGAACCTTTGGATACTGTGCTCATTCATATGAAATGACTTGCTATTTTACTCCCAAATCTAATGTGTAAATGTTTAGTGTCATGTTCCTGGAGATGATTTCTAGATAGAGGGTTATTGAAAGTATTGGGTCCACTGATGAGTAGAATATAATATGTTAAGTTATTATTTCAAACCTAAAGCCCAGTATACATTTTTAATTTATTAATGGTTGTCTTTGAAGGTTAAGATCCCTATTTTTATGGAAAAAACATTTTTGAAAGTGGGATGTTAACCATTATGGTTAATATATTTCATTAAATTATGTATCAAATAAAGGGTCTCAACCATCATATTGAATTTTCAATACATGATTCTATATTTATGACAAAAATCCAACCTTTAATTAGTGATTTCAATATTACCATTGAAAACAAGGAGTTGAATGAAAAATCAGGCACTGACTTTGTATTTCCCTTGGTCTATGGTTATTTTGAATCAAGTTTGGATTGACGGGTCTAAAATAAAGGTAAATGGAAATCAAAAATTGTTTAGAGATTAGGTAATTATATAGACATTTTCTGTGCTTTATATGAAGCTATCGTAGATAATGGTGTCGTGTTTGAATTCCTTATTAATGAGAATTTATTCAACTAAACATTATTTATTAATTAAATAATTCAATAGTTTTGGGTATTCATTTCCATAATTTTTTTTATTACACTTTTTAAATATATTCCTTAACCAATTTTATAATTTTACTACATATTTGTTTCTAGAGTCGATTGTTTTGACAAATTTAGGGGCTGTTAAAAGAAGTATAATTTTAAAAAATATTATTTTGAAAATGGTTTTAGGAATTGTCATAAAATTGATGATTGTTCTTCAATACAGATGCTAACAATTTTCTGGGGATGAATTATCTAAATGTTTTGAACAGTGAAAAGGTTTAATGACTTATAATAATACTATATAATATGACATATATTCTACCACCTACTTAAATGATGTTGATATTCTTCTATTGATTGTTTGTAGTTATTCCTCCTTTAGAAAATTAAGGGGAACATAACTTGGTAATGAAATACATAGTGTGATAGATCTATGTTGGACCAATATCCCATTCCATGAGGGAGAGATAATTGCCTGGTAGTTTGAGGTGTTTTATTTCACAAGCGTCTATCCTACTACTAATTTATTTTACACAATATTTTTTTTGCTTCTAGTGTCTGGTTGTTGATGAAATGATTCCATGTTCATGTGAAATAGAGAAGATCATATTGATTGGTAATGATCAACTACATCCCACCAGTAGTGTGACTTCCAAACATGGCTGTAATTGGGGATGACTTGATGCATCTGTTCAAACCTTGTGTGAGTTTTTTTGTGGGTTTATTTTTTGTGATTATGTTAGATGCTTGTGTTATCTTTTAGACAGGTTATATTAAATTAATTTGGTGAGTTTTTGACTCAACATAAACTCTGGGCCATCTATGTACCATTTAAAAAAACAAATTTTATTGTACTTATTATTTGGGATTCAATAGAATGTTCTGGTGGCATATTTTCAGATCCTTACCTCAATTCAACTCTCCTCCACACAATGATTTGCATATTTCTAGGCACATCCATTCCCTATCATTTGTCAATATGGGAATGAAAACACACACACACACAAACGCAACATTAGAGCCAAATGTACATAATACATTGAATGGTTATGGGAATATCAATGGCCATCCATAGACTTCAGCATGCCCATGCGTTGAAAGACAAATATACCAGTAGTTTTAATATTTGATAGGTTTGTTGAGAATTCTTGACTACCATCTCTAAGAGACTCAAAATGTAAAACAAGAAGATGCTTATCCATCACATGATAACATATGGCCCATACCTCCCCATAGAACCATCCTCTATAATGTTCATCCTTTCTCTTGGGCACATCTTTTCCACTACTGCCTGAATCAACTCATATAGTTGTTTATTGACCTCATCCGTTATCTCAAGGCTCATGAGATGATCTCCGTGAATATATACTATTCTAGAAGATGATTTCATATTTTATACACGTTTTAATTCATGACGAATTTGTGTAATGGCATTGTGCCTTACAAGAATGATGAATATGAGAATTATGGTGGCACGAATCGATTCAAATTGTATAATGGACATTAAGTTCAACCTACATGCATTAATATGACCCACAAAGCCATGATTTGACTACATCGCTCTAAAATATAGGCATCTTACTTATTTTTGATATAAAATACATCTCTTAGTGTTATAACCAACATAATCCTCTATATATTACATTGTATAGTGAGTGTCCCTATCAATGACTATCCTTTTATAAAGAGTTTTTTTACATAAAATGAATATCATGAGAGAAATGGTCTTCACTTCAAGCAATCGAAAACACTGAAATCCTCCAAATTGTTTTATTGTGTTTCTTTTGATTTCTCTATTTCCTGTTATGGATCATTGTGTTTTCTTTTTCTTTATTTTCATGAAATGGTACCCTTACCATTGTCACTTTTTTATTTTATATCAAGATTAAAATTGATATAATGTTTTCAGAGTAACTATTATTATATGATGGTGGGTGTTGGAGGTATAATTTAAAGAGATAAAATACCCTTGTGGGTGGCATCATAGATGGATCCTAGGTTTTTTGTGATTTTATCTGTTTCAATATTGCAATATAATCTGTTGGAGCTGCATTGCGGGATATGATCATCTAAACATTCTGGTGCTGGATTTGACACATTGGAGTTGGTCTCCATAGATGGGGGTGGGTCATGGTCATTGGGGGGGGGGGGTGTCTAGTATTTTTGTATTGATTCGTTTTGTAATTAATTTCATTATTAATATAAATATTGTTATTTATATTATTGAACATGTGTTAAAAATGTCTTTTATGTGGATTAATAATTAAAATAGATGTATTATATATGATAAATTAATAAATATAATATGAAATATTACAGGAAATAAAATTTTATAACTTTTATTCAAATTAAATATATAAATAAATATTATATGTTAGTAATATTATTACCTGTAGAATGTTTTTTCACAATACCCTTTTTCTAAACACTTTAACAAAAATTTATATTATATATTGGAATTACTATAATTTAACTAGAACAATTATATCTTTTGAAAAATAATTTAGCGATGTAGTTTTTACCATTAGTTTAGAGATATGGACATATATGTTGGTAAAACAATTTACCAATAAAAAAATACAATTCTACCAATAGATATGCCACTATTGATAATATTGAATTTTCTTTAGTGTATTAAAATTAATACGTCCTTAATCATACTAAAAAATTGAGTTATGAGATGTTCAATATTGGGACAATTTGATGACCTACTAGAATAATGATTTGAAATTATTTCATGGATGATTATTAAAAAAAATTATGTTATAATATCTAATAGCCCAATATTTTTAAAGAGGAACATCATGTTCTATAGGATATATTACATGAAACAAAAATATTAGAAGATAATGTAACACCCTTATACATTATAATATTTTTATTTCCAAATAAATTAAATCTCATCAATAGATTTTGTTGAACACATCACAAAGTATATTCATTTTATAATTTGATGTTTATGCATGTAAATTTCATCAGGTGTTTTCTTTTTAATTAATGTGTCTTTCTTATACTCATTAAACCTATATTATAAGAAACATTCTATATATACTATCTATCATTGGTGGTTGTGATATTAACGATGACCACCCTATGTAGGTTGTTTTCGATATTTTGGGGCTTTTAGTATTTTTAATTGTTCGTCACCTCCACCATTATGGTATGTTGAATGACCTTTCTAATGGTAAGACCCTTGAAATATATGAATTGTGACTTGTTAATTATCTAGTACCATGATTTCTTCCCACATGAACCATATAAGGTAAGTTCATTAATTTGATAAATCAATCAAAAATGTAAATGGAAAGTATATTGTGTATACATGACTTGGACTAACGGAGTGTAATTGAATGTCTTGGTTTCATATACGTAAAAACCATTTCTATATATAGAAGAAGGTATCAATGTGAACTTAATTAAATTCATATGACATAAATGAATTAATTAAATAGGTACATGTCCAGATAGACTTGTCATAGTTATGAAAGGATTTTCTGGAATCAAATGAACTTAATTACTTTCGTGACTATCACTAGGTATAAATCAATATATGAATAAATTTTAATGTTCTTAGTTGTAAATAGAAATTTAAATACTTTTAGGATTGGTAAAACTAAAATTATATTTTGGATTCTTGAGGGAATATTTTGAGCACTCAAGGACACCATTTTGAATCAAGGATGCTAATTGACAAGGATGAGACCCACCCATGAAACAGATACTCTTTTATTAGTGAAATCTAGGTATAACACCATAAGATCCCTTCTTTATAATTATATGATTCCTTGGATACACTCCTTGTATCTAGAATGGATTCAAAATACATGAGATAACGTGTTTACATCCTTGGATATGGTCATTTACAATCTGATTTTACCATTGATGTTTTCCTTGGACTCTGTTAGATTCATTAGTGGGGGTATATATTGGATGAAACTTCTTGGATTACGCTCTTACCCCTATAGTGAGGCTACAGTTATTACCTGAGTTGGATTGACCCCTAATGTCATGGTTTCCTAGGTTATCACCATAGAAACACTTAATTATTATTAAAATTATATGATTCCATGTTATAGAATAGATACTTCACTATTATAGAGTTCAGATTTCGTGAATTTTATTACCTCATGTGAACTATTTATATTAACTAGATTTTAATTAACTAATGAACTGGTTACATGTTCGGCAAACAGCTGATATTTGAAGTTGGTAGTTGGGTTTTTAAATTACGGTATATCTTTACATTAATATATGCATGAAAGAACACAATTTCAGTTCATATTACACGGTCTATATTTTATATATTCCATTGGTGGAAGCCTACTATGATTTATCTCACACCCTATCCTATTCACTAGTGGAACCATGGAAGACTACATTCATGAAGGTATTGATAATTGGAAGTGTTCCACTTCAGACACATGATTCATTTCTCTGGTTTAGATAGAGTTAATAGTAGATGACAGAGACAGTGCATGGGATGTTGTGGATACTTTTTGGATTCATTTTTCCAATTTTATAGCATGTATTGTATGAATAATTGAATCTATGTGTTTATTGATTTATAGATACATCAAAATATCTCCATCAACTATGCAATTATTTATTATGTTTGTAATCTTCTGTTGTTCTATCAGTTTACATATATTCATTCCTCTATTTACATGTTATCTTATTTATCAACTATGCAACAATATAGTAATGAGGGTATAGTCTCCCCAGGGACACACCCTAGGCCCTCGCTCCTAGTTGGTATCCTATGAAATTTGGGGAGATGCAGTAGAGGACATGTGGCCTACTAGGCTCAGAGCACCTTTGTGTGGAAACATGGGATGTGACGTCACAATTTGGTATCAGAGCGGTTTTTTCTACAATTACAATTTAGAGACAACATTCCAGATATTAAGAACATAATGGGAAATGGTTATAATAAGTTCATGGGTGTATCTAAACCTTTTTAATGGTAAATTCTTTATTTATTGAATGATAATTATTTTTCTTATTTTTCCAGTTACAGTTGATATCATTTAACCGTTTGTTGATGAACATGGTGTGTTGTGGTTATTGTTATTATTCAAATTTATAATATCATTTCATCCTTTTCCTGATGATATGTTTATAAGGATAATTTTATATATATCATTATTGGAACCTAGAATTTACATTCCATGTATATTTACATTCCATATTGGTAAATTTAACTTTATTTAATTTCATGATATACTTGTAATTGTTGACTGATGTTATGGTATCTATACTATATTTCTTTTTCTGATTTCTAGATGTGATTGAGTGATTTCTAGTATAAATGCATGAGTTGTATGTAACTTCATGGATTAAAATTTGTAATTTACTGAGTAATCTATAGAATGATATTAAATGGGTATAGATTTCAGTAATAAAGTGTATGGTAACTAATTTATTGGGATTAAAAAACCATTATTAACATACTTTGATATATGTTTATAAGAAAATGAAAACATTATAAGAAAATAATACTTAAAAAATGAATTTTTTTCAAATAATTGATGAGGATAATTATTGTTGAACATTAATCTATTAAAACCCATGTTATGTAAACAAGAGAAAATACCAATATATAGAATTCTATGCTGGTAGATGTGGTAGTATAAAATGTATAGTGAGAACATTCCTTTTGTTTTTTCTAATAGTATTTCTATGTAGATTCTTAAATATTATTCGGAGGAATTTTCATGAAATTTGCTGAAAAAATCCACAATAATGACTTCATGTTGTGAGAAAGGAGGGTGGAAATGGACATACATCAGATACGATGGGACCTAAGATGCAAGTCTTATCGCCATGAGTTCCATATGAGGAACCACCCATTAAACCTATTGTTGGCACTGATGATCACATTCGTGATAGTTTTGTACATGTGATGTAGTCTATCAAAGGTTCTCTATGGATCACACCAATTATGGCTTATTTGATGCATGAGTTCCACTAAAATCATCCTTATACCTTCTCAAGGATTTCATTCCACAGGAAGTTATGTCTTAGACATAGGCCACCTTTTCAATATTTCAGCATCTGGGGATGCCTTTAGAATTGAGGGTCAATATTTTTATATACGTGATATGTGACTCAGCCAAGCACTGGTTGGATAATATTACTTATGATAGTCATTATTAGGGAATGGTATGCGATGTTTTCTACACATTCATCTATGAGTAATTCTATCCGCATACACCGAGATATTATCAATACATATAGTTCATGAATCTCAAGCATATGGATATACCATTCATTAAATATTCAGCATGTTTCACTAAGTTGTAATTCATTTCACCACTTCTAAAATGTAATAATATTTAACATCCTAAAATCTCTAAGGATAGGCATTAGTATGACATCCTTGTTTGGTAAATGTCTTTCCCCTATCTACCTAATATGATATAGTCAATAATGATCTAATCACCGAGCATAAATTGATGGAAAATGATAGTACCTGATATATAGGATAAGTGTTGTGCAATTCCAGTAGTTCTTTCGGTATCAGGAAATGTTCAATCAAGGTTTCTCATTATATAAGTGGTTGTAAGAGTTAATGTATTGGAAAATAAATAGTGTCCCATTAGTAAGGAAGAAATGGGAACCTGAACACTCAGCGGGATAAGGACCCCCTTGAGTTTCAAGCATTCATATATATGGGAAATCCTTAGAGACTTAGTCCAACTTTCCCATTTGAATTTAATGGAAGTTGTTCCACACCAGCTCCACCTTAAGGGGAAGATTATTTTATTTCAAATCAGGTAAGGATTTAGAGTAGAAATTATAGGAATGTATGAGGAGTGCATGGATGCATTTGATAGACTCCTGATCACTAGGATTGAAAATAGAGCATTCAAGATCATGGTATTACTACTATTGAAAAATGCTAGAGATCAGGTTTTTTTCATGCAAGAAAAATGATACATGATGTTCAGGATGTATTACCATCTATAATATGAGGTGTTATTATAGTAGAATCCACTATACTGATTGATTTATTTGATACAACATATTCAAAATCATTTATCAATTTATCTATAATAAAATGTACTAGACCTGAAATATAGTATAACTGTGGTGTATTGACCCTAGATGCACCGTTCCGATTTTGGTAAGAAGATATACACCAATTCAAGGACTTTCCCACTGAGGTTGGAAGTAACCCTTTCTCATTATTCCTCTTTGTTCTTGAGATGACGGTCTTTGATGTCATTCTAGAGATGGGTTGGATGGTTCCATTTGACAACATTGTAGACTAAAATCACCAAATTGTACCATTTACATCACCTTAGAGAATATGTAATCTAAAATTGGATGAGTGGGATGTCCATGATATTAGGGAAGTACTAGAGAAACAAGGGCTAGGTGGGGTGACTGCCCAGATTGATAATCACTTCATAGAGGATCAGGGTTTTTGTTCATGCTGAATTCCCTTAGGTAGTATATTGTGTCTAGATTGAGTTTCTTGATAACTTTTCTATAGTACCTCCAGAAATATTGTTAGATTTTATGACCATGATCATTTTATGAGAATCTTTAGTGGAAATTCATTTCTACAGGATACACCTAATGAGATCCCAGATCTCAAGTGGTGGTTGAAGGATATAGAGGGAAATGGTATTATATAGCCCATCACTTCAACATGGGGTTCATCAATTCTTTTTAACAAGAAGGCGGATAATAACCATTGTCTTTTCACGGATTATAGATATTTAATCTAGCATATGGTAAAGAAACAATATCCACATCCTCAAATAGATGATATATTTGACCACCTCTGAGAATCTAGGATGTTTTCCAAGATCAACATGAGACCGGAATATCATTAGGTTCAATTCAGGTCATCAAACATACCTCACACAACATTCCATATATGGTATGGACTATATGTGTACCTCATTATATTATTTTGTCTTACGAATGATCCTTCTATTTTACATTGGTTTAATGAATATGGTTCTCAATCCCAATTCGTAATCTTTCATCATAGTATCTGTAGAAGAAATATCAGTTTATTATCACACTCATAGAGACCATGATATGCACAATGAGATCATTCTGAGTACACTGAGGGAGAATTACCTTTATGCAAAGCATGTTAAATTCCACTTCTATAATAAAAAAGTACAATTATTGGGTAATGTTATCTCAGAATCCAGAGTCTATGTTGATCTAAAGAAGGTGGGTGTTGTGGTTTCCTATAAAAACCCAATAATTTGATTGATATAAAGAGTTCTTGGGGTTGGATGGATGTTATAAAGAATTTTTACAGGTCTTACAATGCCTTAATACACCTCTTATAGTTCATAAATAGAAATATGTTATTTTTATTTGGTCATTAGAGTGAGATAAATCCTTTTATAAGACGAAAGTAAGGCTTTCCTAAAGAACTTTTTTGATTATTATATATATATTATAAAATACTATACACTATTATGTGCTGCAGTGGGAAATAGCCTAGGAGCTGTGGTGATAAAGGAGGAAAGAGTTTTTGCATAATGATCTAAACTATTATGGATTAATGAGATAAACTACCTAACACATGGAATTGAGGTAGAAGTAGTAGTCCATGACATACGTTTCTAGATACAATATCTTATTGGTGTGCACTTTGTGTTGTATTCAGACCACAAAAGCCTAAAATATTTAATTATATATAGTAACCCGAATATCAAATAGTGAAGATAGGTCAAATATCTTCAATTATTTGTTTTTGTGATTTCGTATATTCTTGGAAAGGGAAATTTAGTGGTAAATGCTCTCAGTTGGAAAACGTAGGTGCATGTCGTATGAGAAGTAAATGATGAATTAAAATTCATGGCCCTATTTTTTGAGCTGCAACTACAGTTTCATGACAACAATGACTGGCCATATATATTAGCCAGGATAGTTACATCTTCCATCATTGAGAATGAAAATAGAAGAAAATTTTCAAATCATGAAGGCTTGGTTTTCCATGATATAATTTCTACAGATGTCCCACCTTTAGATTAGTCTATAGACAAAGATGACATCATATTTATACATGGATGTTTCGGGGTTCCTACAAATATAAGATATGATTTGATGTGAGAGTTCCGTTCTTATCATTGGTAATTTCATCCAAGAATCTCAAAGATGTATTGAGATATTCAATTCTTGTATTGGTGGCCTGGTAGGAAACCAAAGATAGAGGTATTTATCACTAGGTTTTCCACCTTTCATCAGGGGAAGTTAGAAAACCAGTGGCCTGAAGTATTTTTTTTAAAGAAACATGATGTTAATGAATTTAAATGGTAATATGTTTCCATGGACATTTTAGTCAGATTATCAATGTTTCCCAAAGGTAGCAACGTTATATGTGTAAACATCAATCGAATTACTAATGTATCCCACTTCATTCTCATGTAGGATAACTTCTTTGTTTATGAGTTACGAAGATTGTACATCTATACGATCATCTATGTACAAGGGGACCCATGAAAAATCATCTAATATATGGATTTCCCCATCCCATCATGGTTATGGATGTGTTTCTTGATGTATATGGGAAAACATGTTATTTTGAGCTCAACTTTTCATCCTTAAAATGATGGAAAATCAAGAAGAACAATATAGGTTTTAGAGGAAATTCACTGAGAATGAATCAATGATTTTGGTGTTTCCGGGTGAAGCATATCACTCTTATCGAGTTTGAGTATAATAACAAATTTTATGGGACAATTTAGATGGAATATTTTGAGAGAATGAATGGTAGAGCATTATTTTTTCCCTTGTGAGGGATAAGGACAAGAGATACACCACTCCTAGGTCCTCATATTGTATATGAGAATTTAGAGAAGGTTCAGCTAACAATGAAGTGTATGTTTATAGCTCATTATAGAAATAAATCTTATGATGATGAACATTTATGAAATTTGGAGATTGGCTTCAGGGATTGAATTTTGTTAAGGGTATCTCCTAGGGTAGGTAATATGTGGACAATTATTCAAGGGATTTTTTGGCTTCTTATGTAGAGTCATTTTAGATTCTCAAGAGAGTTGAGATAGTATCCTATTAGTTTTTATTAACTTAGAGGTATCATATGTGAAATTTGTATTTCACATTTCATAGCTTCTATAGTATCATGACGACCCATATCACACATTTTATTCTAAGGAAGTTGAACTTGATGCTGATTCTTCATTTGTGGAGTATGCTATAAGCATTGTTGAACAGAGAAAAAAGGACCTCAGAGGATGGTCATGCCCATTTGTACCAGTGTAATGAAAGAACATCCATGTACATTAAGATAATTGGATGTGGGAGGTCTATGTATGTGTCTAGTGGATAAAATGGTTCTCAAACAGTGTTTCACAACCCTTAGATGCTGAATTCGGGGACATGTTCCTCCAAGGGGGAATATTGTGAGAACCTATTTTTTTCACTCAAGTTTGTATCTTATTAATATGGTATATATCTTTTTTTGGGACCTAATATAGATAAACAATAAGTTCACATGTGTCTCGAGAGTGTCTAGGGATTATTCATATCTTGGAACCCCATTTTAGGGAGAAATTAGGTGACCTCATAGTTAGAAGAAACCATGAATGTTAGGTCACATTGTGAGTTCAAAACGTTCGAGTATATAAAGTGGGATGGTATAGGGCACATGGTTTTCCCTATCCATGCTCCAGGGGCCACAAGACCATGTAAGAGTTTGATTTTTTAGTATAGAAGTTGGATTTGGTTGGTTCACTATTTCCCTAACTTTGCGACCTAATAGTGTGGTATGCCCCTTCATATATTAGATGGTGCATTGTCGGTTCATGGTTTATCCAACCATGTTTCCAAACCTTGCGACTTAGGTTTTTGGCTGATTTTATAATAAATTTCCCTAAAAATATCTATTTAATACACACCCACTATTATTTTTTTATCCAGTGGAAATCAAGTGATATCCTATCAATTTTGGGTCCGTATTCAATTAAATGCCATATTTTGATCCTGAGATTTGATCTGGTGTTTTTTTGATCATCGTTCATTATATTGGATGTGTATCAGTTAGTTCTCCATTTGTTTTTGCCATTTTTCATTATTTCACCCTTGATTATGCTATTTATATATAGGATAATATGTACTATTTTTATGACATTGATCCATTCTTCATATCTATTCCAATGAAGGCCAAATTAGAGGCCTATACTGGATTATTATATTCATATGAGTATACGTAAGGAGGTCTATAATTCATCCCCCATTTTTTCATTTTATAATTTTCCTTGACTGCATTCAAATTTCATTGGGAATTGACTATTTAATTAATGTTCTTTTCTTATAGTCATTAGAACTGCATTATAAGATTCATGCTACATATTCTATCCTTCTTTGGAGTTTGTGACCTTAATAATGACCACCCCTTATAGGGTGTTTTCTATATTTTTGAGCTGATAGTAGTTTGACATGTTCATATTATCCCCTTTTCCAGTGCATGGTTTGATCCCACTAATGTTAAGCCACTTGAAGTATATGAATTTTGAATTATTAAATCACTAGTTGCATGTTTCCATCCCACTTTACCCTTCTAAAGTACGTTCCTCAATTTAATAAATCAATCATAAATCAAAATGGTATGTATATTGTATATATATGACTTGGAATAATGTATATAAATTGAATGGTGTAGTTTCACATATGTATCACCCAATTCCATGTCTAGTAGAATGTATCAAAGTGAACCTTATAAAATTTTTAGGATATAAATGAATTAATTAAATGGTTACATTCCTATATAGCCTTGTAACACTATTGAAATGTAAGGATTAAACCAACAAAAATTATTAAATCAAATGAACAAACCATTTATTAATCATTAAATGAATCAATTTTAATGTTCTTAGTTATATATGGACCTTGAAATCCTTTTCAGTGTGGTCAGAATAGAGTTAGATTTTGGATTTCTAAGGGAATTCCTTGAGAACTCAAGGGCACCATTCCAATTCAAGGACGTCAGTTTCCAAGGGTGAGAGCCACTATAGAACCAGATCCTTGTCTTTTATTGGATGATTGGTATGAAAATTTAGGATTCAACCTTTACTATTATCGGACTCCTTGGATATTCTCCTTTGATCCAACATGCCTTCTATGAAAATGAGATTCTGTTGTTATATCCATCGGCCTGGCTATTTAATATCAACTTTTACCTTGGATGTTTTCCGTGAACATGGTTAGATTCATTATTTTTTAATTCCTTTAATGAAGATACTTGGATTACACTCTTACCCCTATTTCCAGGCTATAGTTATCACATATGTTGGATCAACCATTGAGGTCATGGTTTCCATGGTTATCACCTTGGAACCTCTTCATTATTAAAAACATTACATGATTCCTTATTATAAGATGGATCCTTAAATATTATTATGTTCAAATTTCAGTGTCAGTATTACCTAATTTGACTTGTTTATATGAAAGGGAACATAATTAGTTAAATAATATGGTTACATGTTCAGACACCAACCAAGGGATGAAGTTGGTACTTGGGTCTTTATGTTTTGTTTATTATTTTTTTAATATGCATTATTTTACACTTTTTCAGTCTATATTACAATTATTGGAGGTTTTAGGCATCATTGGAGGTGGCCTAATGATAGTTTTCTGATATCCGTCCCAGGACTCCATTGGATCCTCAACAAACAACATGTACATAGATGTATACAAAGGTAATCATACCTCTTCAGAAACATGAATTCATTAATGTGATAGGATGGTTCTAGTAGCATATTAATTAGTTGGAGATTAGGATACTAAATATAATTGTTTATTCCTTGTTCCTCTTTTGTATAACATGTATTTTATCTTCCACTTTGTATCTATTTTTTCTTCCTTATAGATACATGAAATATATCATCATTAGATGTAAATTTATTTATTATTCATGTCTCCTTATGTTGTACTATCATTTTACATACATTTACACTTTTATTTATGTATTATGTTATTTATCTGATGATATACACCCTCTAAATGGGGGAACAAATTCCTGATGGACACACTCTAGGTCAACAATTCCAGTCGGTATCCTATTCTGTTTTTGGACATGTTCTTGATGTCATGTGGCCCACCTGGATTGGGGAACCTCTGAGTGGCGTTCTATTCAGGGACATCAGAGATCAAAAGGAATGGGTTTCAGTTATTTAATTTTCCATGTTGATGATTCCTTTTTTATTTATTGATTTTGTGGTATGCATTTCATTACTGAGTATTTCATCTCCCGCCTTAATTTTGTTTTATATTATCTCTGATACAAGGACATGTTTAATGATTGTTTTATAGGGATATAATAACGGAAAACAATAAACTCCTCAATGAAAAAACATAGAGTATTATATATTTTTGAAATGTAATATGAATTTAAAGAAAATTATATATTTTACTTCGGATACTAAACTATTCATTGATTTGGGATGTCATTTCTTATTTCTAGTGCCAATGTAATAAAGTACAAACCATATATGGGTTAGTAGTGTTGGGGTCACTATAGTTCGTATCATATATGATTTATTAGAAACAATTGACACAATATTTAGGTAAAAATATTAGGGAACATAAAACTATGATAGATATTGAGGATAAGTATATAAGGACATTCTAAGGCTTTGGTAACATAGATATTATGTGATTATACTAATAATATATCAATTTTTGGATAATATATGGGAACACTTTTCGGTATTATATGTACCAAGGGGTAATAACTAATAAAAAGGTACATTGAGCATGAGTTCATCATTACATATTAGATGTTAATGAACCTTAATGCCCACCTATTTAGACACTCTTAGATGAAATTCTTTTGTTAATTGAATTTTTTTACAAACCATTTAGAATCATTTGATTTTTTTATTTGATAACATTATCAATTAAATAGTGTTGGTGGTTATGAGATTAGAAATGATCATAATTTTCAAAATAAGTAATGTCTTTCACATGTTTTGTAATTATACATTACATTTCATAATGTTATGATCTAATATATTGTATTCCATTATTTAGAAATTATTTCTTTTGGAAGGAATGGGAAACATATCATTGTGTGTACTCCAAGTAGGGATTTCCCCCTTAGAACAATAGTGAAGTTAGAGCTATAGCTGGAGTTCGATATGAGGTTGGAACTGATCACATTATAACCACATTAGGGAAAATACTAACGTTATAAGATGTAAAAAATTTTGTATGGAGTATTTTACATACCTACCACGTGGTGTAACAATGGTGTGCCACTTTATGGGTTAGAAACATCAATTATTCAATGGAAATACAAATATATTTGTGGTTGGGGAATGGTTAAGTTCATTGGAGAAGTTATTTTACAATAATTTATGTAATTATTTATAGTTTATTTTCATGTAAATTTTTTATTTCTTAGTGGATGAAAAAAATGGTGGTCATTAATTAAAAACACAAAGGATGAGGAAGAAATTACAATCATTTAGTGGAATGATTTTAATGTACTCTTCTTGGAAAAATATTTTCATCCGAAGTAATGAGAGCATATGGAGTAACAATTAATGAGTCTAAGGAAAAAAGGAAGATTAAAATATTGATATTCATGAAGAAAAATTTTCCTGGTTTGAAATGGATGTTGTCGACTACACATGTAATCCATATAGAAATATTGATAGTTTTTATGGGATTAATCGAATACTACAAAGGGAACAACTATCCCAATCATTCGCATCATACTAAAAATGGAATCATTTTAATTCAAGAAATAAAAATAATTATATATGACATAAGACATAAAATGAAGGAAGGATAATAAGAAGATGACAAATAAGAAAATTGAATGGTGGAAGAAGGGAATTAAAAATTATAGAGAATGTGTTACTTCTGGAAGTAAATAGTTTGGTGCTTACATAAAATGAAATAGTTTTTTCTTAATGTGTGGAGAAAATGGACTACATTGTTTTGATTTAAAGGGAATAAAATAATATGGAAATCTATAATGCTTCCACTACAGAGATAGTGGGCACTAAACAAAGGAATTATCCAATGATACGTGAATATATATCAAATTATGATAATTTTCAAGGTCAAAATTATACTATTACTATTGATGAAGTGTAATGATTAATGTGGTCATGTTTTGATTTAAGAATTATTTTACTAAAGTATTTTAATCAATGATTTTATTTTTATATGAATTATGCAATGTATAAGATTGTACAATAGTACTATTTCAATAATTATTTCAGAGCATGGGTTGAATGATACCAATATACAAGAAACGATTCTTAGTGTCATGTTGAACTTTTTGGAATATATATAATTATGTTATTATGACTCTTAATATTTTCTTGATATTTAATAATAATGATAATTAGTTTTTTTCTAATGTTACGGGTAACCATTAAGATTATCTAATCTTTTAAATTTAGTTAATTAAAGGATATTTCAATTTGGTAACATTATTTGAATTATATAAACATTCTTATAGATAAAAGAAAAACTTCATGCTACGTGACAACCCATCTCATCCATCAAGGCTATGGTCTTGAACCCATAACCAAAGGGAAATAAGGATGAAGAGCCTAATAATGGCGAATTTTTTGTTTCAGTTAATAATATTTTTTACATAAATGATTTTATGAAGAAAAAATTATATATTGGATTAAGTCAAACGTTGGGTTTCACTATTTATGATTAGAGATAAATATTTACTCAAGGATATTTAATTCATTTATGGATCTTATGACAACATAAATGTTAATTTTAGTGCATTAGAAAAAAAATCATGATGGATATTTATTTTTTGTAGTAACATATGATGTGGAAAATAATGAAATCAAAAAAATATATGAAATTATACTTTGAAAATATAAATATATCCTATATTTATATTATATTATATTCTCAGTCAATATCATATAATAATTCGTCAACATTAGAAAAAGGATCATGAATTAAAAATGTTATCATTTACCAATATTTAAATCCTAAATTTATGGATTTTTGTTTTTTAACATTCATGTTTTCATTAAATTTATTATGATCGATGATCACTGTCACTTTATGTTAATCGTATGGTGATTGTATTTCCTTAAATTTCCATATATTCACTTTCCACCAATGTTATCACAATTGAAAACCTAGTATCTATTATTCCACATGAATTTAAAACATCCCTTACTCTCTTATCAAGGGATATTTTATTAACCCTTTTCAGGATTTCGGGTTTAAAGGAGGGTATTATATAATTTCAAACCATCAATTACCAAGATCAAGTTTAAATTTTGAGGATCAATTTACGTATGGGGTTGGGAGAATGTAACACTCCCATGATTTTAAATGAGAGGCATCTTGTTCAATAGAATATATGAAATTAAAGACAAAGAATAGAAGATAATTTAACAAACTGATACATAACAATATATTTATTTTTAATTTATTTAAATATATTCAATATCATTTAATGCATTCAACACTTGGTTTAAATGAAACATGATACTATATTAAAATATTATCATTTATACATAATCATTATAACATAGCCATTAATTTGGAAAATATGAATAATACTAGTAAAATTATTAAAGTTATCTACATATATAATGTATAAGATAAAATAATTGGTTATATATTGATTAGAAATAACATAATAATAATTTTAATGAAACTCAAATTTTATCAAAATAGTTGTAATTTTCTAAAATAATGTTTGGTTGTGCGTTACCCAAATAATTTAAATCTAATTTTTACAACTTTTAAAACATTAAAATGAAAAATAAAAATAATAATTTATATCTTTATTTCCAAATTATCATTTTGTAACTTTTTAATAATATTTATAAAATATTAAATTTTTTTAGGAATAGTGAAAATATAGATTTTTATTGAAAACCACAATTTCTTTTTAAATATATTATAAAATATTTTGATTAAAAATATTTAAATTATAATAAATTTAAATATGTTAGTTCATTTTAATCAATTTCATATTTAATTATCATATAAAAACATTTTAAACTTATGAACGTCTTATTTTGGAAACCCCACTTTTTCTACACGCCTCCAAGATTAATTTTAAATTATATTTTTCCAATACTATCGATTTAATTTGTAAAAATTGATTCCATATTTATAATTATAGTAACTTATATTATATAATAAGTTGAATGTAGGTTTTAACCATAATTAAAAGTGAAAATAGTAAAAATTAATTTCCATAGTTAAGGTAAAAATGGATTTACCTTGGAAAGGTGGAAAAAGTAAAAAGATAAGGGTTATAATGAACTACCAACTTTTGAACAACAAATTTAATAAAAATATTTTGACCTTATACCCTGTATGGTTCTATAATTCCCCATTTTTGGCTTGTGTCATTAATAAAACATTTCTTCAAATGATTCCTTTCAAAACAACCATGTGTGTGCTCTCCCTAAATTATAAATGGTGAGCTCCTCTCCTCACCATTACACACACCCAAAGCCCATTTATTTGGAAAATACCTAAAAGTTACCTTATTTAATTCCCTCCGCACATCATAGAGTTTTCCGTTTGATTAACAAACAAGTCTAGTGAAGATTTATATTAAACTAAATTATGTGTCCCAAAAAAGAGGTAACATTTTTATCTATGCATTTTAATTTTAAATGTTCATCAAACAAATTATTATTATTTCAAAATACTAGAAAATATTAAAAACAAGTATCCAATATATAATTAAATTTAAATAAATTTATTTTAAAAACTATATATATCTCAAATTCAACCAAATTGGAAATGAAATCTTCAAACATGTGTATGGGAGACTGCCTTTTTACAAATAGAAGCAGTTTTTTTCTGACTCCACCTTTCATGACTTAATATAATGATGTATTAAACATATTTTTATGATATTAATGAAATTATTATACATATTTATTGATTATATAACATATAATTTCTTACAATCTGTTTTATGATATATTTGATAATGTCTCTCATGTGTATAATAGGATGTGGCCTCGTGAATCAATATGATTCATTTATTACTTATTCATTACATAGATGGTTGTGAAGATAAAATTAATTAATACATATGATATTTATTAATTTAAAAAACATTTTGAAATATAATATAACATATAAATTCTTATTTCCAATCTATTTGAAAATAATAACATTTCTTGTTTATACGAGTTAAATACCGCCTTTACGTAGTGATGCGTATGGCTTTTATTTTCATATTTTATATAGATTTTAATAATGATGGATATTATTACATTTTATGACTTATATAACATATTCATTAATTTTAAATTTTTTTATTAATATGTATTTTCCTTCTATTACATTATTCATTATAAATGGGAACCCCATTCATGGATAAAATTATATATATTATTTATCCATTACGAAATTAAATGGGTAAAAAATGCTAAATAAAATCACACATGAAATTGAATAAATTATCGCCCAAAACTATGATTTTAATAATGAATTGTTTATAAAAATGTGATAATGTACTGTTGGTAAATCACTTTTGTTATGATATATATGATAATATTTCTATAATATATGTATTAATAAAAATATTTATTATATTGGTGGTTCAAACCCATATAAATGTAATCAAACCTTAGGTAAGGGTTTCTCATCTACTTTTTTCTTTAACGAGACAGAATCCATATTCACTACATATTCAACAATATAGTTCATATATTAACACTTTGATATGTTATATAATTAATATAAATTTATATATGGTATTTAATGTTTCATTTTATTTTATCTCTATCATGTGGCTTATCATTCAAATGATACCAATGTGGTAGGTGATTATTTCACAATCACATCATTATTCATGATTATTATTTTTATGTCCCCATTAGGGGAATTATTTTTTACATCTTTTATAAACTACTTTTATTTTATTATAATCTAGTTATTCATAAATTTTTTCAAGTAAAAGTTCCATTTTTAACTCTTTTTTATGTAAATATGATTTATATTCCTCTTCAGTCAAATTTTGTTTTCCTAAAAATCATTTTTTCTAAAAATGTTTTCGAAAATGATTTTTACATTCTCAAATTATTTAATAAATATTTATTTACCAATATTTTTTTAAAAAAAAAATTAATTGAATCTTAATGTCATATTAATAATAAGTCCCATTTATCTTTTAATGTAAATAAAAAAAAAATTTGTTTTAACATGTATGAAAATAAAATAATTGTACACCATCTAAAACGATAAATGTTTTAATGATTATTGAACATGTTTTAAATGGTTTCATTAAGAAAATATTTTTCATTTTTTCCAATGTATTATTTAAAAATATTATTTACATATTGAAAAGGATATTTTCCACAAAAATAATCATAGTTATATTATTGAGGTTCATCAAAACCTTTATTTTACATGTTATTTAATGAGGACTTGTTATTTGGAAATTATCTTTATTATTTATTTTGAGGAAACTACTCTCTGCACTATATAAATGACATTTTAAAACTACAAACTCATGTTGTGGAAAAATGGGGAAAAACTATCTAATATTCATGTAGAAATGGATTATAAAGAAAAATTATAAATAAAATTATACATGAATATATAAATTAATTAATTGATATTAAATGTAATGTTTTTTGTAATATACTAGAACACATCTAATTAATAAGGGTAATAATGTAAGGGTTTATTTTCTCAATTCTGAATCCCTTAAGACAGGTTTATGCTATAACCAATGTTTTATTTTCCATGCTGTAAATACTACACCATTTTAATTTATATCATGATTTCATTATATTTTACAATTTAAACTATTTTTATATGCATTCCCTGATAGGGTGTGATCCAAAATATTCAAAGCTTATAAGGGTTATGATATTCACATCTCTTTCTTAAGACCTCTTTTAATATTTTGAACCCAAATTTTATTTATATGGCATACATAATTCTTAGTAATGTATTTTGACATACTTAATCATGTACTCCTTGTTATTTAGATAACCATATGGTTTTCGAGATTCAAATAAGTTTTTTTTAAATTACTAAATCTATAAGGGGTTTTCATGAATTAATTATCTTATAGGGTTATAATTACTCTTATTTGTATATTTTCCTTCAAAATTGATATATTGTGATATATGATTATTTTATGATGTAATACAAATTTTTCTCATGGAAATCATGTTTTAAAAAAAATTATTCTTCTTTGAAGATTATAATTATTCATCAAAATGTATTTTATTATTATTAATACCAATCACATTTAAAGGATTTTCATTACATGCCTATATTTTTACATACCACCAATGTGAAGCTTAATTTAGGGAAAACTCATACAATTTTTTATCTTAAATGATCTTTATATTACTATAATTTAATTTTAATGAAATGTTTTATTATTTTCTTTTTAAGGATATTGGTTTTCTGTATGTTTATTTCAATATGTTCAAAAGTGTTTTTTCATAAATTCATGATAAATGGTTTTATCATGGACTCCATATATAATTTTGACAAAATATATGTCTTGAACAAGTTTCCATTATTATATATACTTTATAAAGTAATTGTTTATGAATATATTGGATATCTATTTATAAAAACATTATGTTATTTTAACAACTTCATTTTTATATATTATTTTTAAAAGTAAATGTTTTCAATGTACTTTAATTTCCTATTTTCTAAAATATTAATTTTTAATGTGTATATTTAAATATTTTATTTAGAAAAAAAATTCTTAATTCTATTGTGCATTTTTATTTTATTTTTTTATTTTAACTAATTATCTTTTAATAACTCTTTATAATAAGTTTTGAAAATTTATTCCCTTTACAATAACAAATGTTTTTCGAAAACTAATTTTCACATAAATGATTCATAAATAGATTTCTACCCTTTTTATTTAAATAAAATGTTTCCTCTAATGATTATTTTTTATATGATTACGTTTTGATCACCCTCCATATGTTATTTTGTTATAAATACTTTTTTATTATTATTATATCATAATATTACTTGTGATTATATTATTTTAATGTCTTATAAATCCTTTCATTATACATGGTTTAATTAATATATGATGATATATGAATTTCAGGGGCACACATATGTATGTATAATGATAGGTGGAGTCCTATATCTCAATCTAATTTATTTATATATGATTTTATCTCATGGTATAGACATATGTCAACATAATTATTTTTATTACATATGTATGAGAATGACGTGTATTCCAAATTTACATATTCTCATATAATTTATTTGTTTATAAATGTGTTTGAATAATGGAATTAATCACTCATGTCTTCCTATGCATATGATGTATAGCATTTTAGATTTTGTCATATTGTGATGAAATATTCATATTTTTCCTTATTTTATGCCACATTACCTTGTTTTGTATCAATTTATGTTAACTTTCACGACGTATTTAATTTACATGAAATTTCATGTTTTCATGGTCAACCTTATTTTTAAATAATTCATTACGTTTTATTCATAATCACATGTTTTATGATTATTGATATGTGTTTCAATACATGTAACATCTTTTATTATTCCTTAATGAAATTTTTATCCTCTTATATTTCCCTATAATGTTTTATGATTATCATTCAATGTTTTATGATTATTTATTACAATATCTATTTCTGAATTTGATTCACTCTTCATATTTATGATATTATTCATTATGATATGTATTTTCCATTGATATAAATTTTACATCACCCATTTCTTATGATTCCTTTATATAGGATATTAATAGGATTATACCATTTGATAAATCTAGTAAATGTTATATAGGAGAATAATTCTGAAAAAAATGCATGCTCGGGTTAAAAAAAAGATGTTTTTGTAGCTATTCTCAAATTTTTTTACCTTTTAGTCCTTTGTTTATGTGAAAATCTGTGGGATGTTTTATTTATATGATGATATTATTGAAATAATTAATTTATGTTTATATTGGTCCATTATAGTTAGTATCACAGAAGGTTTTAATTCTTTTTGAGATTTGATTTATTATATTTTGGGATTAGTTTTTAAAACATCAGTAAAAACCTTAAGATGAGTCTGGGTTTAAGATGATATCCTGAAATATTGGTAATGTCTTGATTATGATTTCATCACAAGAAATATATCCTTATCTTGATAGTAAATTTTATGGTCGATATGGAAGAGAATCACAATGGGTTAATCAACCGAAAAATAGTTGGTTCAATATTGAATTGATCATAACTCTGATACACGATGAGTGGGAATAGGGCTACACACCAAGTTTAACATTATATGTGAAATAATTTTGTTAATCACACGATCATTACAAACCAATATATAGAATTTATTTTCTAGTTAGTCTTTGGGATAATGTTGAGAATCACAAGTTAACCCAATATAAAATAATCAAGTTCAAAGTAAGACCAATATAGATCCATATAAATTGTACTAAAGGGAAATATGATATTATGAAGGAAAAATATTTTTATAGTCAAATTAATTTGATGATTATGAAAAAATTTATATACGGTTAATATTTTCCGCTCAATTTAAGCCTTTTTTATTTCTCTTATGGTTAGAACAAGAAGAAATATATTTAAACATTGGCGTGAATGATAATGAGATGGTTACCTAAAAAACAAACACATTTGATTTGGATATAGAATGAACTTTTTTTAATTTATACCAAACCAAATATCAAAAAACATGTTTGCAAATGTGACATTTTTTGAAATCTTATGTATAGAAAAGAATATAAGGATGGGGGATCATAAAAATTCCAAAAATACTAATGATTGAGGAAAGGATATTGAACAAGGTATATGTCAAAATTTATGGATAAATCATCAATATGATTTAAATTAGTGGAATAGAGTATTATTTAATTATGGTAAAAATGCCCATATATAATTAAATTATATTGGTAAAATAAAGAGTTTTATTAAAAATAGGAAAGAAGATATTAATCATTCTAGGCTACCCAAAAAAATTAATGTCTTATGGGTGGAGAAATTGAGAATTATCCAATGAAATTACCTAATCTAGTAATTTATAAATATATTAGGAATGAAAATGCTACTAGTCTTAGATACCTATGATGAAACATTTAAATGATTATTGATGAAGAGGATAGTAGTAATTATGTGAACTCTTAACCTTCACTCTGAATTAGTGGATGTGTTGTAGTTATATCAGCCCTATTGTATCTTGGATTATTTATATGAACAAAAAGTTAGAACCCTAAATTGTATAAATTTTAAGGAAATAATTTAGTGGTATGATTATTATGACTATATAAATTAAATATGTGTAAATCATGATATCCACCTCCAAATATTATTGATTTTTTTTAAAAATATAATTTTTATCATTAATTTGACACACCATAAATTTATACAAAAGAAATAATATATTCTAAAATAAAAATTAACATCTATTTGAGAATTACAAATTATGAATTATATAAAAAACAGAATCCTTCACTTGGCCCTTAATACAATGTTATGGGATATATTTAACAAAATTGTTATGGTGAATGAAATGTTTTACATTCATATTTATGATATCGAGGATCATATCTTGTGGAATGTTTTTATTTTCTCTACATTTACCTTTTATTTTAACAAAATAATAATTAAATTAAAAAGACACAATTTATTTTAGTGTGTAAAATATAAATACATGATTTTTGATCCTAAAATGAATATGGTCATATATGGTTTTCTCCTCCAAAATAAATGAAAATTAAACCAATATTGATCATCATATTGTAGTCATAGAATTACTTTATATAAATAGTGGTATGAACATTATGAAATATGTCAATGTGAATATATATATATAAGAACAAAAAAATTCTCCTTAGAAAATAAAATTCTATTAGCACAACTATGAAACAAATAAAATGAAATTTAAATCTTATAATGGATTATATAAAATGAATATATATTTTCAAATTGAATATATTAATTATTATAACTTATTTTAGAACAAAAAATCAATATTAAAAAAATTGATTCCACATAAAAAATATTTGTCATGATATATTATGATATTATATTAAAGATAAATTTATAGATTATATGATTTAAATTAGATATAATTATAATATTTTTTGTATTCATCAAGCTTATATTATCATAAGATGAATTTTCAGATTTTTTCTAGAATAATTTATTTCTAGGTGCATACTGAAAAATACCATTTTGGAAAATGTCGTTTCCTTTATAAAAACACATTTAAAACCTTTTCTTAACCAAATATGTGTAATCAATGTACCATTATAAATTTTTTAAATATCATTTTTATTACTATCCTACATTTGTTAATATAAAACATACGTAATATTTTTTTAAAAGGTTTTAATAATAATTAAAAAATTAATATTTTAAATTTAATTTTATCATTTGAATAATATATAATGATTTTTAAATAAAAAATTAGTGGGTCCAGATTATCTAATAGGGGGGAGTTTATTATTTAGGCATAAGTATTAAGTTACATTTGGTAAATATTAGTTACCTCAAATGAATGCTTATTTTACAAGGAATAATACTTTTCTAAATATTTTATATTATTAATAATAGATGAAATATTTTAAATTAGAACTATAATATGATGGTTAAAAATATATTCAAATTAAATAACAGTCATTATGTGGGTAATAAATGTCATATATGATTACGAACAATCAAATATTTAAATAATTAGTTTCCCGAAAAAAATAGTTTGCAACAAAATATATGTTTGACTTTGAATTCAATGTTCTTCTATTTAGCAATTGAATTAGGTTATAAGTTTCCTAAATTCATATCCAGTACAAATAAATTTTTTAATAAGTTTATACTTCCATTTTTAATAAAATAATTAACATCATTAATATATAATTAAGAGTAATATGTTTTTAAATGAAGTATATTTGGTTGATCAAATATTCATAAATTAACATTTCTATTTATCATTCTAGATTGTTTTGGTTTTATGTATTACCTACCTATAATTTAAACCATCCTTTACCAAACTCACCAATATTTCATTCCTTTATATTCTTACCCATCACTAACCATTATTTTATTTATAAAATAACCACATCATCACTCATAAAATGGGGATTACTTTTATCTTTTCTACAATTCAATCATATTTTGAAATTCCCTTTATAAAATACCCAAATATCCTCTCCTTGATGTTTATTTCTTTCCCTAAATCCCCTGGTCAGTGAAAAATTATTCATATTACCTTAAATTTAATGTGTTTACCAAATATAAATTTGAATCCCTCGATATAGGTATCCCGTATTTTTGAAAAAAAATATGTATTATTATTATTTTTATCCAAATAAAACCATCAATATATTATAATAATAACATTAGAATAGTTAGTTTATTATTGTGTAATTATAATAATTTTAAAATAGTACTTTTCTCTTACATCTACGAGGTAAAATAAGGATCTTTATTAGTATTTGTGTGTGAATTACCTTCTCTCAGAAGCCATGCTTTCTGTTTATCATCCGAACACCACATGGATGGTTGTAAGGATGATATTTAAGAATAAATTTCATTTATATAATTTATTTATGTTCAAAAAAATATATCTTACTATACTACACCACCCATAATATTTCAATGTCTAAAATAAATGATAATAATGTGTTTTCATACTATATATTATATCTCAGGCATCTCATAACTAAACATTATTAGAAGACTTGGTTTTGGAAGAAATCAAACATCAGACAATATATGAATTTTTTTAGATATTATTAATTTAATTTTCCCAATTATTATAAGTACCAAAGAGTTATAAAATTGTAATAATACTTGAAAATTTCATGAATTACTTGAATAGAAGAAAAATAAAGAGAATTATTGAAATTTACATCATATGATTTCATCATTGGAGACATAATCATAAACAATCAAGGTAATCAATGGGATTGTAACATAAAGAAATTCCTTCTACTGTAACAATTAAAATATAAACCACATGAATTATTGATCATAAATTAGATTTGTAATCCCCAAAATTATCTATTAAAACATTTTAATAATCATTCATGGAAGGTATATAAACCACATTAAAGAAATGTGTGGTGAATATTTCTTATGACTCATAGAACAAAATTGATATGGAAATATTTTAGGAACTCAGTAACATTTAAATTATATTCCCATATTTATCTTAAAATAAAATATAAATTTAAATATCCTGAAAATGGGGGTATTCATGACTGAACATATCAAATGGTTAGTATATACACCACAATAAATAAACAAGTGGTGAATTTTCATATGTCTCTGTCAAATAAAAAAGATACTATAAATCTCTTACCATAAGTCTCAAATTCGTTCATACTTGTCAAAAAATATTTTATATTAATTATATGATTATTATAAATATATTATAGAACCATAAATATATATGCACCATACTATATTTGATTTACTAATAACCTTTTATTACATGATTATTTATAATTCCATGTTAAATATTTGTTTCCATAACTAACTACATTGTTTTTTATTTAAATTATAATTTTTATTTATTATTCTATTAATTTGAAATTTTATAATATTATACATTATTATTAAAATTATAGAATTTCATATATATGTAGTTTATATTTTTTTTATAATCCATAAAATTTATTGGTAGAAAATGAATTACACTATTCACCAAGACAGTAGACCATACTTATACATGAACATTGATTCCATTTATTTTTGAATTGACTGAAAGAAATTTAAATGATATATTATCATAAAAAATAATTTAATGTCCTAAAAATCACATATTTTCATTAAAATCATCCCTATTACCATATATGAAATATCATGAAAGAATCACATTTCATTGTGAGGAGGTAGTCCACCGTACAGAAGAATGAAATTATTGTATTCCCAACAACTGGAGAGTATGAATGAATGTGTGATATAATAACTTAATGTGTATAATAATAACATGTATAAATAATAAAATTAGATTAATGTCAAACATATATTTGTGATAATGTAAAATGAAAAATCATTAGTTCTCTAAGCAGTAATCCACAGTACACACGAACAAAGATTTCGTAAGCCATTAAATCTAAGTGGAGAAAGTCATAGGTATTTCTTTCAACATATAAAATATAATTATATTGAATATATCTAGGATATTATATCATAAGAGTATAATAATAAGATATTTAGGTACATGAAGAACTAAAATAAAAATTCTCATTAAAGAACGTAACCTCTTCTTCATGTATCCTCTTTTGGCTTCAACCAAAGGCCTTCCTAAGTTGATTTAATTTCAAAACTAAGGAATATATATTATAAAAAGGAAATTAGGAAATTTATATGCATAGTTATTATCTGAACCAAAATGGTTTAATGGTTTTGATATGAGAGGAGAGCAGGTGGCCTTTTATAAGTGAGGAGAGTGATAGAATTGTAATATTTTTAAAAGAAAAAGTGTACCCATAGTTTTCACATGAAATAATAGTCCGAAATAGAAATCAATATAACCTTTGAAAAGATAAGGATGATATTGTTCCATAAAATATATTTTATACATTATTATAGGTCATTTTATCCCTTATCAGTTTAGTTTAACGCTTTTAAACCCATTTTTACCTTAATCACGATAAATATTGTTTAATTTTTTACAATTAATTTTGGGAAAAAATTAAGATGGAATTATTATATAAATTAAATTATTCGTATTTTATATATGGATTCAATTTTTCAAAATTCCATCCACTAATTTGGAAATTGTTAATTTGAAAATAATCTGGCATTTGCAATGAGAATGTGGGGTTTTAAAGAGACTGTTTTAAAATCCAAAAATGTTTTTATATCAAAATTTTATATAAAATTTATTTCAATGGACTAAATTGAATTATTATATTTATTATTGAAATAATTTATATTTTAAATAAATTTAAATTATTATATTATTTTAAAAATAAATTAAATTAAAAGATAGTTTTCAATTAAAAATAAGTATTTTTATGTTTTCATAGAAACTACAACATCGTAGAAAAATAAAAAAATTCAACCTAAGAAAATTTTTGAATTATTATTGAAAAATTTAATTTAATTTTATCAAATTAATATAATTATGGAATGAAAAATTAATTTTAATAATATTCAAAAATGGGATAGAATTAGATTTTTTGAGAAAATAGTATTTTGGAAACTTATAAAGTCTTTATTGAAAAATTAAATAATTTTCAATTAATATTTTTTATTTATTTAAAACCATTATAAATAACAGTTTAAAATTTTTTATTATTATTCATATCACAATGATTAAGGGCTACTTTTCAACATTTTCATATATATAAATATTTTAATAATATATCATGGTATTGGTAAAAACTAGTGTTGTTTATAATGAAAGATAATGAAATTTTTAGTGTATTAAAATCTTAACCATGTTTTGGATATAATGAATGATATAAAATAAAACATATTTATTTAAAAAAATTATTTCACAAAAACCATGGTTCTTACATTATACCCCTTAAAATAAATTTCTCCATCAAAATTCATCACTCTAATATAAAAATGAAGGTACATCTAGACCGTCATTCTCCCATTCCCACATAATATCCATAATTTTGTGGGTTTTCCATAATAAAATGATGAGTTTATCAGTATTTTTCCATTTAAATTTCTCTATATGATCCATAATATTACATTTTGTTCCTCGTAAGAATGATCTCACTATATCAATATCACCTCTGAGTTCAGTACATGTGAAGGCTTAGTTATATACTATCTTATGATAGATACATGTGTAACATTTTTAAATTGGTAGAGGTTTTATGAAATTTAAAATAAATAAGCTACTATCCCAATACAATAATGTATTTTAATTGGACAAATATATATGGGTATTTCTCCAATATATGTTTCATGGAGAAATTTATGGAAATACATTATCAAAAAATTCAATTTCTAGATCTTGCAGATGATTATCATTATAACTTTTACGTAAAACATTTTTAGTATATACATGGTTCTGAATGGATCTAACATTATATTACATCTCAGTAACAATATAAGGGCCTAATTTAATTCATTCTAAAAATTCATTTCATCATGTATAATGGGATTCATAAGAAGCTATGTTAATGCTTGAGTGAAGGCTACTATGGTAAAGCATCTCAATTAGAGGAATGTGGGATCATGAACACCATTTAAATCTATTGAATAATAAATTATAATATATTCTAGTGTTAGAATATTTTTTACATTTCTAAATTGAAACTTATTATCAAGAGATTTTTGGAGACTTTTCCAATATATCAATGTAATCTTTCGATCTCGATTAGATTAAATTGAATGACATACTCTATTGAACCATGACACTACATAATTTTATATCCAGTAAAACATATCACAATGGAAGTATTATCTAGTATATTTTTATAGTTATAACTTCATACGGTGAATGACTACATACCATGTAGAATTTTTCTCTATAGATGTTTTTTGAATTCTGATGACAAAAACCAATGTGATATCTTCGCATTTTATTTCTGGTGTTGGTAAAAATTGTTGAATTATTTTTAACCACTACCTATTATAATTTTATAACTAAATTACTAAATATATACATTTATACTCTACAATATTTATCTTTATATTATTCAACAAGAATTAATCATTCATATAGTCTAGTGGTAAGTGATATAACCTTTTTTTCCATTCAGTTGTGGGTTCAAGCCCCATGACTTTTCTGAACGCAATATGTTATCACCTAGCTTGAAGGTAATCAATTTTACAAAACTATATTAAAAAATATTTTTATATTTAAATAATCAACAACTAAATTAATAACAATGATTAAAAAAACTATATATGTTACAAATAATTGTAATTAAATGTCCATAAGATGGAATTCCTCCTAAAGATAAACATGTTTTATATCCATAAATGTATCCTAAAAATAATTATTCATGATAAATTCTCATCATGTAAATCCTCAAAATGGGTGTATAAAACATTTAACTTATGATCATACTCAAACATATAAACCCTATATGGAATCTATAACTATTAATTTAGTATTATATGGAGACATATATGTTTGAAAAAATTATATAATCCTTAGATGTTTTATTTTTATTTCTACCCAAGTACCATTAGGAAAATACATATAAAAAATAATCATTAAATCACAAAACACAAATACATTATTCCTTAAACATTAATTATTGACATGGAATAAGTTATTCCATAGTCTAGAAGTGACTTTTTGTGACTAACAATTGATTGGGATAATTCCCAGGTTGTCTACACATAATAAATATAACACCTAAACAATTTATCTCCTTATGACCTTATTTTCATCACATTAAACAGATTCCCATAAATTTGATATATTATTATAGTTTAATTTTCCCATCTTCTTTTTGTGTAGGGTTCTGAATATTTTTTCCACTATATTCATTACCACACAAATTTTCTTAAATGTTCAACATCATCTTAATTTATTCTCAAAGAATATCACATATGTTCATGTTGTTGTTTCATATATCATGATAGATGGTTACTCATAATCAAAATATCTTTTCCTCTAGTAGTTAAATTTTTTTTTCTCATTAGCATCAAATAAACCATAAGATTCAATTCAAACATGATTTTTATGTTTCATCCATTGATTAAAACCAAAAAAACATAGAGTGAGAATCACTAATTATAGTGTAGAACCACATAATCATGAAGATAGTTTATAGGATGTCTAAACCATGAATTATCCTTTTAAATCTGTGAGACCATTTGTTTTTTATATACCATTCATAGTCATCGTCAATTTAAATCCTTCATGATGGCTGGTAAAGAGTTTTTATATTTCCAAAGCATATCCCTTGAGTATAGAAAACCAGGTATACATTAAGGCCAAATGTCATACACCCTATAAGGAGAGAGTACATATCAATATGACCTTTTCCAAGTTATTACCCCATTTTCTTATGTTCTAGACATAAATACACTTTATGTAACTTTGTATGGATGCAATTTTTTGAAAACCAGTCATACAATGCTTTAGAAATATTCTAGGATATTTTCCTCTAATTTGACTCATCCTTTGCGTTATCATTACACATGTTCATATGGATGTCACTAAGGTTTTCACATCATTGTTTTGGAATATTAACTGATCCTATTATATGATACCAACTATAGAGACCCAAGCTTCTCATATATCAATATTATATCTTCAAAGATGAACAATCATTATATAACAAAAAAATACATCTAATGACTATAATAATTTATTCTATTTGGAAGAATGGATAATAATATTATTAGTATATGAAAAATATTCAATTTATCTCACAATGATCTTCCCATTATGCAATCCAACATAAAAATATTGTTCACAACCTTGGGAAATTAAAATAACAAAAGGAGATCTTAGATTTACAATAAGGGTAGACAATAGATATTCTGAATCATAATATTAGAATATTGGTATGATAACATGAGAATAACATTTCAAAACTATACCATTCTAATCAAATATCATAATATTGAGTCAATGAAATAAATATTGAATGTTCATAATAGATAAATCATAAGGGAATAAAAGAACATGATCCTGGATGTCATAAGATTGAAATCTGATATAGATCTATGGCATGACACATAACTATACAAAATCATATGTAAATGATACCCACCATGACATTCATAACATGTTAGGTTAGGGGTAAAAAACTGTGTACATACTTCGGGTAATGGGTAACCTACCATATATCCTTTTTGGGATTGAGATATCCTCCAATGTAACATTTGAGCTCATATAACATTAATCAATTACCCAATACATTAGAGTTAACAATAGGTCCCACCCATCGCATAATTAAAATCATACATATTTGTGCTATATGATAATAAAATATTCATAATATCATAATCATTGATGTTTAATTAATTTCATAAACATTTGATTGTATAATATCCTTTAGAAATGTGACTGATTTTATAATCATTTCATCTTTTCAGCATCACATCACCCATGAAAAAGGACAGAGTTTCATTATATTTATAACATCATATAACATAGGAAAGGGAGGAATGTTTTATGAACATATTGTCACAATAAAATATTTAAAGAAAGAATAAAAATGGTATCATTGGATCATATCCATATTAAATCATTTTTAACAAAAAAAAATTTCATCTTACATAGAAAATGATTTTTAAAAACCATTTAAAATATTTTATTAGGAATATAAATTTTCATTTTAAATTGTTTTTAAACAGTAAAACCTTTGTAAAAAATATTTATTTGAAAATATCCATTAAAAATTATAATGTAATATTAATTTAAAATAATTATCTTAATGGTGTGAATTTCTAATCAGGAAACACATGTTAAAACAAATATTCCTTTTATATTTTCTATAAAATCATAATTTTTAATGATTAAAAAATTATTTTAAAATTAAATTCAACTTTTTTTAAACATGGTTAGAATGTATATAAAAATTATATTATAGTAGTAAAATATATTGGAAAACATTTTTTTGAAAACATGGTTTCAGTTAGAAACAGATTACCGAGAAAATATAGAATTAAATTTAAATTTTATTTAAATAATTAATTCAATTATTTTAAGTGGAAAAAATTAATTTTTTTATCACTAGAAAATATCATAAATATTCATAGAATATAAATATTTAAGAAGAATATTTAGAGTTAGATCAGAATGTTTCAACATTAAATGCTTGAAAAAAAAATACTAATAAATAATAAGATTGTAACAAAAAAGCATCACCACTTTGTTACAATTTGAAAAATAATCCCCATTTAATAGATAAAAATAAATAAATATTTAAAAAATAATTTTAAGTATATTCATAAACATAGGAATTAATTATAATTAAATACACCACATTTAAAAAATTCATGGCTTTTATTGATATTGTCTAATTGAAAAAAAGTGATACAGAATTTTGTTACTAATTCAATAATATTTTGAAGCATAATAACAAATAAATTATATAATTAAATTAAAAATTATATATCATGATATATTTGATATTAATGATATAACATGTCAAATGAGAAGTAAATATACTAAAAAAATTAAATAATTAGTGAGTATTTGTATGTCTTGAATAAATAAGAGGGAGATGATAAATACATCACCAAAAGAATCAAATTCATTATTACTTATTAAAACCTCATTTGCAATAATATTATGTTTATTATGAATCAATTAAAAAATCACACAGATATATATATAAATATATATATATATATCATACCATATAGGATATACTTACAACCTTTTATAACCATTTTATTAACAATTCCATGTTAAAGTCTCATTTCAAGTAACAACTACTTTTTTATTGTATATTTTGATTCAATGTTTTTGGTACTATTAAAATAATCAAGGATTCATAAAATAAATAATTTGAAACATTATATAAAAACATTATATATTAATCATTTATAAATTTAGTGAAATCCATAAAATATAGTGACAGAAAATGTAATACATCATTTATAGAGATGTTTGATCATTTATACACGTGATTGTTTTTGCAATATAATTTCATATTAAAAGAAATAATGTTAAGTGATATATTATAATTAAAAATAATTATTAATTCATATACATCAAATATTATCATTAGAATAATAATTTTTATCTTCCATTTAACTTGTGATGATAATAAATAACTTCACGAGGTGGTAGTCCACCGTGAATGTGAGTGACATAGTATTATTAAAAAAATACATAATATGATGGTATTTGTGATATAATAATTCCATAGTTATATTAATATAAAATATATTATATATAAAGTATAGATCTATCATTACTTCTAGACTTTATATGTGGTAATGTAAAAATGAATGACATTAGTTCACGAGGAGGTAGCCTTCAATACAAATGAATGATGATGTCATTAACAATTTGATGAAAGTAGAGATATTTTTAAGTCATGAACCCAAGAAAAACATATAATTATATTTATGAAACTAATGTAATTATATCCAAATTTTATAATCATAATTGAAGGAGTTGTATGAAGAAATTAAAAAAAATTCTTATTAATGAAGATTACCACTTCTTCAGGTAACCGCATAGTTTTTTTCCTAATCCTTTATATGAATAATTTAGATAACAAACTAATATAGATAGGATGGAAAGAGTGATGTTGGAAAGTGGTTTTGACTGGTATCTGAAAAAAATAGTTTGAATGTGGAAATAAATGGGGAGAGTTGGTATCCACTTATAAATGAGGTGAGTGGAACACATGTAATATTTTGAAAAGAAAAAGTGTACCATTTTTTTAATCGACAAAAAGAGACCAAAATGGGAAGAATTGGATATCTAGACATTTTATGTCTAAAATAGGCTTGGATAACCTATTTTGTACAATATTTTTGGTCATTTTAACCCTTATCGTTTATGTTTAACCCTTGGAAAACACATTGTTATCATAAATGTGATAAATAATTTTTACTATTTTCATATTAATTTTTCTGAAAAATTATTTTGAAATTATTAGATAATATAGATTACTTTTATTATAAATATTGTTTCCATTTTTTCAAATTACATTCAACAAAGTAGGAAAATTTTATTTAAAATTATTTTCGTATAAGTGAATAAATAATAGGTTTAAAAGAGAATATGTTTTAAATACTTCAATTTTTTCTTTCAATATTAATATATTATAGATTGTAATGACAATAATTGGATTAAAGTATATATACTTGAAGTAATTTTAGAGTAAAAATAATTTAAAATATAATTTATCATTATAAATAAAATAACTAAAATGTTTTTCTCAATTATCATTTATCATTTTTCACTATTAATCAAAAAATGAAACATTTATAAAAATATAAAAAATTATCCCTATAATAATTTCAAAATTTATTTTTCTTAACTGATTTTAAATTTATAATAATAAATTTATAAAATTTTTTAAAAAAATTATTTTATTAATGTTAGAAAATAAATATTATTTTACAAAATATTATTTTAAAAACATATAAAGGATTTATTGAATTTTTCTTATTTTCCTACAATATGAATTAATTATATAAAATCAACATAAATAATATTTTAAAAGTATTTATTATTATTCATATAACTATTTTTAATAGATATGTTATATATGTCACATTTGAAAAAATATTTTAATAATATATTATTGTATTGTAAACACCCATATTCATGTATAATGAAAGATAACCAAATTTTGCATGCCTCAATAGCTTAAATTGTTGTTTCATGAAATTCATGATATAAAATAAATTTAGATTACTTGAAAATAGATTATTAAAAAAATTGTGTTACACTGGTACCACTATGAGGAATCATTTTTTAATTTTTTTCTTATAGTGAATCATTATTTATCCAGAAATGCTAAAATATGATGAAATATCATAAAATATAGAAAATATTATTATTCATATATTATAATTATTTTATTCATATAATAAACACTTCTTAAAAGTACCCACCAATTGATTTTTTTGTGTCCATGAATACATCAGTTTGACTTCCTACTAGAATAATGATATGTAATTATTTCATAGATAATTCTAAAAATAATTTTTTGGTATAATATGATATAAATATGTATAAAATGAATTTTTCCTTATTTATTAAAAATATAATATAATATTTAACTCATCAATTATGAAAACCCATTCGTATATAGAAAATCATCAAAGACTTATTATCGTTGATTTCATCTTCATGGATAAATACTAATGTACTGTTGAAAGTAAATTTAAAATCCCTAAATAATTAAAATAAATCCATTATAATAACATTAATGAAATTATAAATAGGAACATAGGAATAAGAATGAATATAAAAATGATCCTCTAAAATTATTAGAAATTTTAAATACTATAAACACATAATGTTGAAAATATGAATAAAGAAACTCTTGTACAATAAAAAATGACTACAAATGAATTTTCAAAATACTACTATATATGAATATGTTTCTAAAATCTTATATTACAATTGTAATTTTTTAATATAGGTTCTTTGAGTGCATTGTACTGTGTAGGGAAACAATGTAATGGTTTCATTTTTTTCTTCAAATTTTAATCCCCTGAGGCATGATCATTATATACACCAAGATAAATTTTAGATGGTTGAAGTACTACCACATTTTCAGTTTTATCATGATTTTAGAATACTTTATTATGTACAATGTGTTTTCCATTTTCATTCTCTCATGAGGTTTTCATTTGAAATATATAAATATTGGAATGGTTTTTATCTCAAATCCTCTTCATTGAGATATGTTATAATATTTTGAACTAATTGATTACTTATATAGTTTATATAATTCCCAAGAATTTATTTTTATGTAATAAATTATTTGATCCATCCTATTTTTGGAACAATATTATTTTCAAGCATCCAATTCAATTTAATAAATTATTTATAAAACTATGAGGGTTGTTTTCATGAATCTATTATCTTTCTTGGGGAATAATCACTCATATTTGTGTATTTTATTTCTTAATTGATCCATTATAAACTATTTTGATTTTAGGTTCTATTTCATGTTATTTTTTATGGAAATAATTTTTCACACTAAAATAACCTCTCATTATGATTTTAATAGTTTGTTATAAAAATCTTAATAATTCCCATTACATTTAATATATTTTTCTTCCAAATAATTTTTTTATTGCCATCAAATTCTATCCTTTTCCTAGTAGAAAATAGAATGTTTTTTTCGTGTCTAGATTGATTATTTCATTCTATTTATTTCATTTTGAATAAAAACTTTCTTTATCATTTTTTATGATTTGGGTGTTTTACCTTGATATTATAAAATATTTCAACAGTTTTTCTATCCTTTTAAAAAAATTATCATGCACTTTAAATATTTTTTTGATTAAATTTAGGTATCTTTGATGTATAATTTATTAATTATTCTTTTTAATTAAAATACATTCAATAAAATTTATAATTTCCTTTTGAAGAAACCATGTCCATTTAATAAAAATATTATTATAGAATATTTTTAAATAAAAAGAACTAAATTGTATTTTCACTTCCCCATATCAAAAATATTATGTTTTTTATAATTTTACATTATTAATGAATCACTTCCAATTTAAATGTTTTAAAATTATAATCAAATATACATTATAAAACATTTAGTTTTTTTAATGATTTTTATTGAAGAACAAATAATATTATGGGTTTTAAAAGTATTTTCATTCACTTTTTAAATTTTCTTAAACTAATATTATACATTAATGTTTTAAAATTGGATTTGTGAAAACATTTGTATTTTCACATATATTCACCCCCCAAATTTTAACTATTAGAATATAATTTTTCGATTACCATAAATATGTTATTATATTATGAATAATTTTTTGAAATTTGATTTTTTAAGATATTTTTATTTTTTATGTTCATGTTATTTGAATGTGTATGAAATCAAATATTTTTCAATGGGGTATTTATGATACTATGAAGTTTGAATTTAAGTGGAACACAACTATATAGATTATAATGGGTGGGGTCTTATACCACCGACTAATTATTGTAATATACTTATATGTCATTAGAGAGTTAGTCATGGACAAAATAACCTTATTCACATAGTCCTACCTTAAGGGGTTTTCTTTCATTTTCAGACATGGACATGATGAGTTTTTTCATATTTGTGTGGGAATACTAGGGTTTCTCACACATATCATACTATAATTACAGAAGTGCCACATTTTTGTGTATTTCATGTTACATAAAAATAAGTTATTTATATTGTGTTTCCATATTACTATATTTTTTATCAATATATATCAAGGTTATAAGATGCATTTCATTTACCTGAAATTATACATTTTAATGTTTATGGATTATCTCTAAAGTATTCAAACCTTTTATATCATTCTCACATGTTTTATAATTATTTATATGTCTTTTCAGCCATGTGATATATTTTATGATTCCTTAAAATTAATTTATGTTTTTCCTTCTTCAATTGTGTTTTATGATTTTCCTACTTGGGATTATGATATTCGATTAAGATATTTAGGTCTTCCTCTTATTCACCATAATTTATATGATATAACTCCTTTTGATATATATATATATATATATATATAATTTCTAAAGAGTTGGACACTAATATGGGTCCAAGCACTAACATTGAGCTGGTGAATACCCACTACTACATTTCAAGATTCCACCTGATAAACAACATTGAAATACATATATATATATATATATATATATATATATAAATTATAAAAAATATCTGGGGGTGGTGAAACCCAATGTTGAAAAACAACCCTCATTTTTTGGAGAGGTTGGTGCTCACAAACAAAAAACCACACCACAAGGCTTGAGAAATTTTTTATTTTAAATGCATTTTTTTAAATTGTTTGACACCCCATGTTAGGTTGATTATCCATCAACATGCATGTATGTACGGTGCCATGCCACATCGAGTTCGGCCCACCAATTCATGGGCTGGTCGAACCAACACATTGTTGGATATATTGGATTAGATTGGTCCCCCATGCCAATATATCATTCTGTAGGTACAAATTACCTTTGAGGAACTATTCGAGGTCTACATTTACACGATAAATTCTCAAATATTTTAAAGTCAATAATTTTTAAAGACATGTTAAACTATTCTCTAGGACTACCAGTCATGTTATTTATATATTGATATTTTTTAAATGTAAATTATTCGATAAAATAATTGCTCCAGTATAATTTTTCAATATTTAATTTTTATTATGAATTTTTTTTTCATGTTGACTTATCACATGCCCTGACTAACCAGTTTATATTTTTATTTTCATATATATTTTTAAATGAATAAAATGGAAACCTTTTAGAATAATTAATTATTAAACTTTCTTTTAGTTAATGTATATTTTTCCACTATATTAAAATGAATAAGGGTATATATTCCTATATTTTGAGTGATACTTATGTCATATCACATCTTGAGTTTGCTTATTTTCATGTGAGAATAGATTGTAATGATTAGAGGTTTTTTCATTTATGCATTCCATGGTGCAAGGGAAAGTGGATCCAAATAAGGAAAATCAACAGAAGATTAATGTGTGCTCGACTCAAGATAATGAATTGATCAAGGAGTTAATCTTGCTCATCATTTGATCCATTATCCCCTTTATGAATCAACATATATAAAATATTTATGTTCAAATCATTTTTTCATTTCATAAATGGATAATTATATTATTATATAAATGAATGGATATTATATAAGAACATAATATTGTTAACAAACTATGAATTACAACAACCACTAATTTTGAAAATCCTATTTATGAAATTATAAGACGTGAGAGTGAACAAATATTATCAACCATTAAATAATTAATTATAATATATTTATGTAGAAATAAGAAAAATGTATAAAAATACTAAAAGAATATAATATGTCATGAACACCATCCACTAATTAATAACAAATTAAACTATATTTGTGTTCATATAAGTCATATTTTAGGGTGACTCAATGTTTTTTGAAGTTTCAACACGTTTAGTGGGTTAACTTAACTAAAATTTGATTAAAATATGAAAACATAACTAGATTTGTGAAATTTTAGTAGAAATAATTGATTGAATCCTAGTTATGGATTCCTAGAATATTAGAATACAATAAATAGTACATGGAAAAAAGATTTAATGTGGGTGGATTGATAAAAGCCTATCATATACTCTTGGAGAAGTGTATCTTAAATAAAATTGTCTATGGAGAGAGGTGTGAGTATACATTCCCACTAAAATACTCAAGAGAATTCCTATTTAATATCTACCAGTTGTGGGATACCAATATTCAAGAAACATAGTGGGATATATTTAAGATAAATCTTTTTATATTGTCTAATATTGGAAATCAAGATTCCAAGACTAACATATACCGTATAATGTTGTATAAAAAGGGACAATAATAAAAAAATCACGTTCATAAATATTCTACAAAGAACATGTCCAAAAATATATTAATTTCTAATAGTACTACATGTCTTTGGAAATATTGATAGGTTCTAATGGGAATTATTTTTTTGATAGAGTCCCCAATTCCTTTTGTACCTCCTCATAATGATGGTTATGTTGCAAATAAATCATATCAGAGAATCATTGATGACACATTTAATATTGAAATTTTAAAATTATCATCAATATCCAGTGAGTCTTGAATAGAACATAATGTAATTGATTCTTATACCATGATATCTTATATTTGAGAATATTTATAAGAGAATGTGATGAATTAACTAAATGTGATTATCATTTCATTGACCTTATTTTTAGTGAATGATAGAATTCATGATTATGGAATAGATAGTACTTTAAAAAATAGTATAATAAAGAAGAAATATTATATCACAATATTTCAATAGATATACTTATCTTATCCGTATAAATTTTTTACTCAAATTACATTAATAAAAATTTAATTAATGGTATAGGGAAACCAATTTAATATCATTTTAATTTAGTTTTCAAAGATTGAGAGAACATATATAAATTAGTTTTGATTATTTCTGATTGATAACAAAAAGAAAACTAAAGAAAAAAAGAAAATGAATAGAATGACTATATAGGTACCCTTGAAACATATTTCTATGAAATAAAAGATATAAAGGGAGATAATCCTTCATGAAACTATTCCACTTAGATGTTGAAAAAAATTAATTAATAGATAAATTTCAATTATTTAATGAATTTATTTGATGATTCCACTTTAGCTATATTTATCATTTAATGCAATATATTTTTTAAACTTTTTGGGTATAAGATATTATACATATTTTTTACCTATTAATCCTAATATAGTAACTAATGATGTTCATAATAAACTAAAATACTGATGTGGACATTCATGTTAATGATTTAGCCTTACACCTATGCCAGCATGAGATGATAACATCCCCACATGAATTGTGGTCAGATTCAAGTATTGAAAATTCGTTAATGTAATGTGTTCTATAAAATAAAATTATCTTAGTTTTGGGTTTGGAGAATATGAGATTTTATTTCATGTTTTAAATAAGGGTTTTATCATATACCATAACTAATTTAACAATTAAATAATTATTGAATCACAGATATCCTATAAATTGAAATGAATATTAAATTTAAGACATGGTAGTATCTAGTTGTGTAATGATAAAACATTTTCATATATAACCAGATAAAAACGTCAATGAAATACCAAAAATGGTGTTTATATCCCTTTATTATTAAACTATTGATAATTAAACAACTTCATTTATACTGATTAATGTGACCAAGATTCCTTTTTTACATTTAATGTGACAAATCCAGAAGGCTTACAGAACTAGTTAAAAATATTTGTGTGAACTGTTTTATGATCAAGAAAGAGGTAATTTAATGTACATAATGAGATTCATTTTTGAGATTTAAGGAATGTAAAAAAATCATTACTTATTATAATCTTAGAGAAGTTTTAGGTTGGTAAGACGAAGTATATCATATCCAATATATATTTTATCTTTTAAAGATATAGTGAATTAATTCATAAACTCATTTTACATTATACATATCTGATCCAACATATTAGTGAAAGTAATAATTATAGAGAGTCATATATTTTGTACAAGTGTTCCATTATCCATTTTGAGACTTTATTATTAGAAATAAAACACTAACCACCATCTAGATGACACATATAAAAAAAAGATATCAAATGAGTTATAATATAAAAATATCCATTATATCTTAAATTTTGGGATTGGATTCAAAAAATATCTAAATTAATAAAAAACATGAATGGTAAAAAAACCCAAGGATCTTATCTTGTAATTATATTAATAATTATTAAAGATATTACATAATACCCTTTGATGGAATAATTATAATTTAGTTTATGAATATATTTATACACAATGGTATGAATCACTAACACAAATAGAGGGAGAAAGATATACTCAGATAAAGTAAATCCTCTAGATGCATAGTTAGTAATCTTAGAAACATGTTATATAATATTTATTTAAATTGTAATGTTCTAAAGACACACATTATATAAGAAATTTTAAAACCAATAGAGGTGATATTATTATAATTGAGTTTGTTGATAGGTCATACATTTTGAATAATAAATACTTACCTTATAATGAAGAATTAAATATTAATAAGATAAAATGAAAAGTGGATATGGTTTTTAAATTTGTAATTCATGTTCCTAATTTTTGAATTAATATAGGGAATTAATTAATTAGACGTAATGTCCCTAATTTCGGAATGTGTATTCAAGATAGAGAATAACGTGGATAGTAAAGAGATTACACGTAACACAAGACTGGTTAATAAAGTATTATGTCTAGTCAAATAAATGAGTATCATGAATACATTTAAATAATAATTATAAAGAAATGAATTTGAACTCAAATTAAAATAATATCTTTCATAATTATTAATGATGCCAGAATCCATTTATGGGTCCAGGTGGCATTAAATCATGGAATAATTATTTTTTCATACACATAAAATAGGTTAGTGGGATAATCACTATTTTCATTGAAAAATATATTGAAAACATATAGAAAATAATAAATATTAATATTTTTAATTAAAACTAGATTGAATGAAAATCTCTAATGATTAGCTTAAACTTGAAAAATATGTTATATGAAACAATATCTACTATAAAATATCCATGGGTTACATAGACCATGTAAAAGTATATATAATAATAATGAATGGATAAATACATGCTAGAATACTTCATGGGGGAAATTCTAACATATTTTTCATGGAATAAATCTCACCATAATGATATGCACTTGTCATAGAAGGTAAATCAAATGGTCACAAAACACCTTATTCTTTAACATTGGACCTATCAAATATTCAATGCTATGTACTGAATTTGCGATTTCAAATTCAATATTATGGTATTGAAATCGATAATTAACAAATGATAACTTCCCATATTTTAGTTAGAACTATCAAATAGTAATCAAGAATGAGAAGGTGATATATACATGGAACATGGAGAGATGAACACTAGTTATCAAGGGGATATTAAACCTATCTATCAATGAATAATTATTTTATTTAACATCATAGTTAGGTTAAATTAATGATTAATATAAGTCAATGAATCCATGGTATACATATATATATGACTATTTTTTATGTTGAAGCTTATAATGTATCTATTAGAGTAGTTAAAGTGAACAAGATTTCTTCAAGTTCTTTGAATCCAATGTATAATTTTATTTTATATCATAAAATAAACTGTGATACATTTATGATAAATATTCTAGTGTAAATTTCAAAATTAAAATAGATGGAAATAGTAAAATACATGGAGATATCATATATTGAGAGAGTTGAAAATGAAGTCAATTATAACAAATTAGTCATGTAATAAAGAATTAATGGGCCAATGACTAAATATCTAACTTATTGGAAGCATAATCATATCATGTAAGAGTTAGAACATTGATGGATTCAAATATGGATTTAATTTAATAGAGAGAGTTTTAATATTTTGTGTCATTGAAAAAAGGTAGTTAATAATTTTTTATTACCACTTCATATATAAATATAGATACACATTATGTTTTATTAAGGTAATAGTAATATAAATTCAATATATACTATTCTCATATTAATATCATTAGACTATTTATTATATAAAATTGATATCATAGTTCAAAAATATAATGATTAAATTATGATATTATGATTTTAATATTAAACACATAATGCCTACTCTTGATACCTCATACTAAAGGGATGTAGATCATTCCAAAATACCAGGTGATATAGGATTATATGGTCACAGAATTATTCTTATTAAGTTCCCACTTTTTGATCATGAATAGATAATAATATGAAAGCCCATCTAATATGAGCACTAAAATGTTTTATATGATATTATATATTCTTATCTACAATAATGTGTATAGGTATCTTGATAAGGGAACATTATCAATATGTTTCATTCATTAACTTACCATAATGCAAGAAAACATCCTTGATATTTTTTTAGTGTAATGGAAGATGTAATTTGGAGCATTATTAGTATTAAGGAATCGATTGAATGATCAAGAAAATATTTATTTCTTTATAAATGAAGAATATATCTTTGGGAACCTAACAGGGTTGGTAGTACCATGACAAAATGAATTTACATGGATGATTAATTTAATTACATCAAATGAAATTCATCAAAAATAAATAAATAATTAATGGATGTTGAAATATACTATGCATTTCACTTTATTAGATATCATTAGAAAAAGTGATTATATTTTAAATTATATGTTCATAGAAGGTTTTAATGGTTATGAATTATAATTATCTCTTTAGGGTAAATGATGTTTTTTAAGATACCACTCATAGTTTGTGAGTTCGACAGTCTTTTATCGAGATAACGGACCAGAGGGTCGCAATCCATGTGTATGTAAATGTTTCACCGATATGGATTAATTGGAGTTTAGAATGAAGTGAAACATACATGATGGATATGGTGAACATCATTATGAGATTGTATATAAGTAAAATCATTCAATTTTTAAATTTGAGTTTTTTTGTTATTATAATTGAATAAAATTCTCTAGATATTGTCATGTTATTAGATTATAAAAGTTAATATGATTTTCTCAAGTGAATGTTAAGGGTTCATGGTTCTGTAAGAAATTAATATAATATTGGACAGATTTGATTTCTAATTATTCATTACATAAGAGGTATTTTTTTAATTGTTATTGTAGATGTTTTCATGACACAAATGAAAAATTAAAATGTAATTTGTGTATTTTGGTTAGGTTAAATATGGTTAACTTACATAAGGTATTGGGTTCTATTTTGGAATAATATACTTTAATATTTATTCTCACATTGATCCATGAATATAGAAATATTCCATTATAATGATTTATAGAGAGACTCTCTCCTTTTCTCCCTTCATTCAATCTGGTTGAGAAGAAAACTAAATAAAGGATATAACCAAATTGAACCCATACCCTTACATAAATTGCATAGTCTTACCATGACTAATGGTATTCTATAAGAGCCATTTATTCTCGATTATATCCCAATGTGGTAAAATTATGATGGAGAAAATATTTTTGATGAATATGTTGATGATATAGAGGTATAATCTCACAGATAAATTGCTCTCTAATGATATGAAGACATGTAGAGTACAATATAATCAGGATTTGAAAAAAATAATGTTCTAATTTTTTACACTATAAAAGCATTTTTAAAATATATTTCACTTGAAATAGATATTTATATAATAAATAAGGTGCCTTGGGATAGATTCTATGTAATTTATTTTCATAAAATGTCTTATTTTCATGCTTCTAAGACATACATGGTCCCATTTAAATTTGTATAATAATGTACATTTAGGAATGTTTCATTTTTAGCGTTCATATTCAACATGATAAGGATAAAATGGTCCCCATATACATAAATGGTCATATTACCCATTATATATGCACTTCATTGTAACATATAAAACCATTCATATCTTATATGAACTCTTAAACCATCCATATTACACTTATTATCATTTTATTTATAGTAGAAATTCAACTTATATACCAATAATTGATTTTAGTATTTGATACTCCTGATTTTGGGTTATTGTGGTTCTTAAAATTTTTATTTGTTCTGCAACACTATTTATTTATATTATTATGAATATACTTTTCTAGTTTTATGTTACACTATTGTGTTCTAATAATATCATGTGAAATATGTAAAATATTTTCTATGATTATGTTTTTTATTTTATATAATAAAATATTTTGTATTACATTCAACCCATAAATAATTTCATCCCCATTAGTTTTTTTAAACATCAGTCACTAAATTAATGAGGATAATTCTTTATCATATCGTGATCCCATTTTTCTTTCTCTAACCATTGAATCCTCTAAGTTAGATTCACCATCCATTTTTATAATTTCCAAATCACAATATTTGTAATATTAAGTATCTTTAAATGAAATTAAATATAATATAATTTAAGTCAAATATTTATTTATTTAGGTGAATGTACATGCATTAGGCCCGACATATACATCTATGACCATGAGTCATGGAAGACATTATAAAATTTTGAAATTTTTTGGGCATAATTAAACAGTAAGCCTAAAATATAATACTCTCCCAATTTTCAAAAGGATAAATGTAACAAATAATTATCTTTCATTTCTTACTAAAAATTTTATATCTTATCAATGGTAATACTGTTAATAATATATGATCACTTAGTTGGAATAAAAAATATTTCACTTGATTATTAATATATATCATTTGTATTCTCTAATAAACATTTTTATTATTTTGAAAGTCTTAAACATTATCAAATTTATCTAAATTGATTTTTGACAGCTACTAATTCTCTTTCACCAATATTATGCACAAAGGATAGAGTGTGATATATTTTCATTTGTAATTCCTCATAATTTTTCATATATAAAATCAAATAGAAGCTAATATTGAATGAAAATTTCACTAAAGGTATATACTGGTCCCATGTTACACAAAAGAAAAATTGGCATGATATCATCATAGAAACACATTTTTAGATAGTCAAATTAGGCTACCCTTCTATTTGAGGCTGATAAGTACTTCTCAAATATAGGGCAGTGTTAAAATAAATCTTATGGTACCTGACAATATTTTAGTAGAAATGAGGGTTATGATCATTTATAGTTGATACAGGTACATTATCAAACATACATAATTCATCAATATAGAGACATTGAAGAACCTCAATGAGAATAACCACCCTTTTTGAAGTAAATGGATAAATTTTTATGGATATCTACATGTATATGATAAAATCATTCATATTAGATATATTGAAAATCATTATAACAATGTATTTTTATAATAATATCAAAATTTAGAATGAGAAAATGGATAGGTTTTATAAAACCATTTGTGATACTTCTATTATCATTTTCTAATTGGTATACTAAAAATAATGACACATAATAAATAATTTCAAATTTCTTATAATTTATCCATAAATTAAATCACAAATACAAAAAAATAATTATTAGGGTTTGAAGGGAAATTTGATCTACGATATTTATCTACTAACAACATTTTTAAATCATGTACTTATGGAATGTATTTAAATTTCCCATAATCGACACAAAATCATCATAGATGAAGTCTATTAATTTCCCATCTTTCACAACCTTAATCTTATTTAATATATTTTTGTAATCTTATAGTGACATATTTAACATAACTAGTTAAGATGGACGGGTAAACACATGTAAAATGATTTGTTTAGCATTGAAAAATAATTATAATATTTATATTTACTGAATATATGAATATATGATCCATGAATATCATTTAAATGGTTTAATCATAATGATCATTTCAATTAAATTCATTAATAATCATATTCTTCTTCTATAGGTTGTATAATATTGCAAAGTAATATTCAAGGAGTATTTCTAGCCATCTCCATTGTATCATGTTATAATAGTTTTTAATTCATATATTAAATTATATTAATCTATATATAAGACACATTTCTACCATAGATGTAGTTTATCCATATTTTTATGGATGTGAATAACCTATACAACTCAAGATACTATATTCGACAGACTTAGTGATTGATCATTAACATTATAATAACACAATAAACTAATATATTGTTTTTTATTGAAAAAAATAATACATTTTCAATTGATTTTTATTTATAAAAATCATTTCTTCCATTGTAGAAACATTATTAAAATTTTATTAATCAATATATTTATGAATTTATCAACGATTTGTTTAATTTCAATTATCTAGATGAATTTTACACAATTATGTGTAAATATTGTTAATTTTTCTTAATAATGAATAATTACTAATAAATCAAATATTGTAACCCTTTATATCAAGGAATATACATATCCTAATAATATTTTTTAGTATATTCCTTTCTCTGATTTCTATGGTTTTTAAGGGGTGAATATATATTATATCTGTTGAGAAAATGTAACTGAGAAAAAACCATTCTTGAGATAATATTGGAAATTATTGAATTAACCATATTAATCTTTTTCTATAAGATTATTAAGACCGATTCATTAATGATTCTCATTATATTCATATATTATAGAGTATATAATTATATCATAATTAAATAACACCGCAAATTAATAAGACCATTATTGAAAACTATATTCATAAAAAGTGTGAGTGTATTAATTAACATAATGTAAAATAATGTAAAATCATAAGTTTCATACCTTATAAGAAATTAAATTATTGGGATATCAACCTTATTCACTCTAAATGGAAGATAATAAAATTTAATACCAATCTTTTTAAAGTATTGAGAAACTATGCATTGATCAAATAAGTAAGAAATAGACCGTAAAGGAAGCCCATTAAAAATATTAATGGAATTTATTTCATTATAACCACCAAAAAATTATATAGAACCATCCATTTTTACAAATAGTATAAGGGATATTTAAAGCTCATTGATATTTTAGGATATATTTCTCTTGAAATAAATTTTATGATTTCAATAGCCATTGACACAACAACCCCAAGTCTAAATGAACATAAATATAGTATATATTTAAAATTTATACATTAAATTAGAATATTTAATTGATTTTTTTAAAAATTTCATGTAATGTATTTAGATAAGGATGATATTTGTTTAAAAAAGTACTCAATTTTCATTAATGTCTTTATATTTATTAAATATATTTCGCTTCAAAAAAATTATTTATTTTTTTGACAAACATATATAATTAAAATCAACCAATTTTATGAATTCATTGGAAAAAATAACTTATTTTTTTAAATCATTATATAAAAAATATAATAGATTTAGTTTTTGCTAATTATTTGAAAATCATGAATTTTAGAAGAATGAAAAAAATAATGATTTTTATTGAAAATGTTATTTTTGTTTTAATTAATAAAAATTATAATTTTATTAAATATTTATAATAGTAAAATTAATTATTTTATATAAATAATAATCATATTAACATCATTTAAATTAATTTTATGATATATTTTGTCCAAAAACGTTTTATAATTAAGAATGCTTTTAGAAAACCTATATTCATCATGTTTTATGTGTTTACTTTTGAAGTAGATTCTATTAATAATGGGAATTAAATTTTATAAAATAGTTTAGATATTGGGAATAAACATATCATATTTTTTCAATGATTATAAGTTTATTTTTTTCATAATTAATATTTAAAACTGTAAAAATTAGTCATTGTAGTTATGGTTAAAACATGTTTACTAAGGGTTAAAGAAAGAAATAATGATATTTTCTTCAATTGGACATCAATAAATCCTAATTTCTATGTATACTGTGAACTCATTATTTAAAAACATAAAATATCTATCCATTTTTAATTATTTTTATTCATAATTAATTTATTATATTTTAATATTTTAAGACATTACTAGTTTCTCTACTCCATCACTTATAAAAGGAGTCACTTAATTTTTATTATTATCTCCAATTTAAACTATATAGCTTTAAGAAAACCTCCAAAATTATTAATAAATTTTTATAATGACTAATTATGGGTTATATTCAACTTAATACAACATTATAAGTGACTTTACAGAGGGATCTAAATGAGTCCTATCGAAGAAGTGGTAATCATCATACACAACCTTTTTCTATTTATTTATTATTTTACATCCTAAAAATCAGTCTAATTCAAAATAAAATGATATATTAAGTATCATTATTATATTTAAATGTTATTATGATTATGGAATGACCATTACCCACCCTCTATCATAATATGGAAAGTTAATGGGTAGGTCATGGGTAAGTGTGGATTGCCACTTCCATATCCCAATGAAATTCATTTCCTTTAACTATATTTCAGGGATAGTTATAAGGTAATGTTAAAATTAAATATATCTATAATTTATAAAATAAATATTATTTTATAATTATAATATCATATATACCTTCTTACATTAATATATATTGGAAAATGCTAATGTAGCTCGTGTGTAAGTGTGGACATCCACCTCCAAGAATCAATTAAAATAAATTCTCATATACTATTTAAATAGATGTTAATAAAGTCATATTTTATGAATATATATGATATATATATATGATATAATAATTAGTCTTGAGAGGTTAATTTTCATTTATATTTCTTTGGTTCAATATTTCAAAAAGTGATAACAACATTCATTTGCACATATGACCTACCATGTCCATGAATATTGTAATTCATTTTTCATACAATATTATTTATGGATGACACTATATATATATATATATATAATTAATATATATGCTAATTATATCATAATTTAAATTGATTATATAATGGACCTTTTATTATTTTAAAAGGATTGTAACCACAAAATATTAAATATAATGAAAATGAAACAATTAATAACAAGAAATGATATTTTTTGGAAGGGGTGATGAATAAACACAAGTTAAAATATAAAAGTTTGATCATATATGATATTATAAGTATGTAAATTAATCATCAATACCATTATAATAAATTTAATTTTATTAAACGTGAGGTTTAAACAATTTCAAAGAAATATGATCTCAAGGTGATGGATTTATGTTTCAATATCCCTTTAGTACTGATTGTTTGTCCTTTAATTTATATTTAATGAAATTAAATGATCCATTCCTATTGAAAAGACATAATTTTTCTAAACTCTATTTATTTCTTGAGAATATATATTTTCCATTAATTTCTTTCACCTTAAAATCATAAGAGAATGAAATGATGTTTTTAAGGGAAAACCACCTTATTTCTATCTTCGGTTGAAAATCATTTTCCTTCCATATCCTTATTTTTTAAAAATATATCCAAATTTTTTTATATTATTATATGGTTTTTTAGTATTATTTGTACACATGGTTTTTCTTTTTTTACAAAATTATTTTAATGTAATCCCCTTTTCATAATCTAAATGCGTTACTTTTTACTTTTTACTGTAAATGTGAAAATAATATTTATTTCAATGTAAATGACATTAATGGATTTTATCACTATGAGAAACATTAAATGATGTTAATATTCCTTTATAATTTATCATGGTTATTTTTACTGAAAAAAATTCCCCAATACAATTGATATTTTTAGATTTTAATATGTTATTTAAAAATGAAAATGTTATTTTCCTAAAGAAATATTTCACTAATCTTTTAATGTAATTATTCTTTGATCATAACATCCTTTGATGCTTAATAGGATTTATTAGGGTCATGGTCCAATTATACCATGTTTATTAATTCTCTATATGATTTATATTTATAATCATGAAATATTGATGAAACGTATTTTTTTTTCACCTGTTACGTTATGATGAAAATTTTTATTATCTTGTGGCCCACATATGAATTTACTTATGAATATGTAATTGATGGGAATAGAATTGTATATCCCTATAATTCATTGGGTAATTAATAATGATCTCTAAGATATAGGGGCACAGTAGTGGTTATCCAAATGACTAAATTAGGGTATATATGAGGTTATCCTTTACTAGAAAGAGTATACACAAGAGGATATCCCAAGCCCAATGATAATACACAGTTTGTTATCCCAAGAATTACATATTATGAAAGTTTTTTTTGAATCCTAGATGTACGATTCAAATGATTTTGATTATGAAACACTTTCTTGAACTCTTGTATGAAATGATCTTATGAAAATGTTATTTTCTCAGGGATCAGGTTCTTTGATCCCTTTAGGATACAATTTTTAGGATCTACAGAGAATTATTCCATGACTTGTAATTATTAAATTATAATTACTGTGTATGAATTTGAAAGTTTACGATCATGTTCAGATACCCTTTAAGGCCTTGTTATGGTTAAATTATTATTTACATATCCCTTCATTACCCATACTGAGCATTTGATCTCAATATTTACTATTCCATCTTTTAACCATGATATGAAGAAATGCTTATATATGATGTTTCTAAGAATATTGATAGCTATGAAGAATCTAGTGGGTGATGTTGTACATATCATTTGAAAAAGATATTAGTATAGGAATGTTTATAAAGACACTAAAACTATTTGGTTATGGAATGGATCATAATTTTATATAATGAATATTCATTTAATAAGATACTATATTAATGTATGAAAAGTATGGATCACTATAGTTGGGATTATAGTTTTTTATAGTTACCATTGGAAATGAGGATGATAAAAAAAGTAAAAACCCATAGGAAATCCAATGAATTGCTAAAAATCCATTATTATGTTAAAAAGGAGTGATTTTCCTAAAAAACATACATTTTCCGGACACCACATTTGGGTGTGGTTTCATCAAAGATGTATCTAGGGAAAATAATCATGAAATGATTTATTTGAGTATTTATTTCCCATAATTCTAGTTTATAGTGAATATTCCATTAATATTAAAATTATATGAAACTATTGTTGGATATTCATGGGTTATTTCACATTCTCATAATAATCCATGATATAGAATTTGATTTGATGATGATATATAGTGAACTTAGTGAAAAATAAGGTAAAATATATTTAAATGATTAATATATCCTATAAATTATCTTTCAGGATTATGTTGTAATCCTCTATTATTATTTTTCTCACAGTATGATGTTTGATTTTAGTCGATGGTTAAATACAAAAGGAAGTGTGTTAATAATACATGTATTAGATAATAAAATGATTATATTCCCAATAAATGAAATAATATGGGATCTATAATTCCAAATATCATTGATATGATTGTGAACATTTTAAGTCCTTTAATCATAATGGGCTTCCAAATGAGAATAAGAGGGCACATTATTCAATTTATTCAATTGGGAAAAATAATCCTCTATATTTTACTGGGTATAATGATCCACTAGTTATTGAGAAGTAGATAAGTACAACTAAAAATATTTTTTCCATTATCCAATGTTTAGAACAGAAATTTTTTTATTTATTGCTATATATTTTTTATAGTACAAGAACGATAATTGCTGATTTTTATTATGAACATTCACAAACATGAATTAATTGACTCTATGAGATTGTTTTTATTTAATATATTATTTCTCAATAATTAATATCAATTTATTCTTTATAATTAAATATAGAAGGATTTCCTTAATCCAAGGTAGAAGGATGACGAATCCATGAGTACCATTGATAAATGTTTTACATGACTTTTGTGGTACGCATCTTTAATTATCAAAAATCCTAAATGCAAGGTTGATATATTATCCATTGGATAAGAACCATTTTTTCAAAGGGTGATATATTTACACGAAATCTATAAATAATAAGAAATAATTATATTGGAAATCAAGGATGAAATGGATATTAGAGTTACCCATCAATTTCATTATTTTGGTAAGAAAATAATGATAGGTTTTGTAAAAAAATTCTAGAAACCATGGAGAGTAGAAGATGTTATTTAATTTATGCTCAAACTGTGAAATGAAACAGGGATGAAATTTTATAAATGAAATTGATAATTTTTTTATTCATGGAATGGATTGTCATTATTAAATCATACAATATTGTGTTTGGAATATAGAGTTATCAAATAATGGATAAATAGTACTGCATAATTCACCACTCACACATTAGTGTTTCAAATAGAAGGTGTATGAGAATTATTCTAACTAGTGATAAACAATAGTGTATAATATGTATGATTAAAATTAGTAAATTATTATTTTCATTGAAATATTAAATTTTAATTAGATCACTATATTCTAATGTGGGGTGTGATGATGATGTGTCGGACGGTATAGTTTTCATACACTCTAGAACTAATATTTTCTTATTTGATTATGAGTCAACCAAGAATTTAATATCTGATGAATTTTATATGGATATCATAATAAAACCCAAAAAATTAGATATATAATTATAATTAAGGACATATAGTGGGATAATGATCAAATCTCAGGTATATGATTCTTCTAATTTTGATGTTTTCAAGGATGTGTTTCCTTTAAATATCATCAATCTCCATCTAGTTGAATTTTATTTTATCATATGCATATATTGGATTTCATTACATCAATATTACATCCATTTCCATTGATTGGAAGTCATGTTTTATATTCTGATCTAAAATATGATTTTTCATCAGTAGTATTATAGATATAAAATCCCGAATAAAATTTCATTCAGGGTATGGGTCTTGATTCCAATTCAAAAGTGGATTTTATCATATATGTTTGGTGAGAAAATAATTATAGAATATATTACTATTGTAAAAGAGTTTTTTTATTTTTTTTGGAATAATTTCCCAGTCATCCTTTGAATATTGATATTTTGTTTTTAACTGAACACATATGTTGTGATAGACCAATTTCAATATATCCTCTAAAAATGGCCACTATTTGGTGGTATGAACTAAATATAAAACTTGATGAATATATTGATATGGGATTAATTCAGTCATGTGTATCACCAACAGTGAAACAATTATTTATTATTAATAATGACTGATCAATAAAACATTATAGTTATTTTCATGAAATTTTTTAGATCAAAAAAATGAATAAGAATATGCTACAATGTATTGATGATTTTTTTGATAAATTATGAGGATATAATTTTTTTCCATGATTGTTCTTTGATCAAGATTCTATCAGTTCAGGGTAAAAAACATGACAGACCTTGAACAAACAATATAAACATGGTAGATACTCTTCGATTTTATTATGATACCACCTGGTCTTACTAATTCCCTCACTATCATAAAACATTTAATGAATTGAGTCATTAGGGAATACCTTTACCAGGTCTTGAAAGTCATTATAAAATATATTATTATATATTCAATGTGATTTTTTTATGAAAATCTATTTAGATTTATAAGAAATTTCCATAGTGAAACAGCCCAAGATTTAATTATATATTTCTATTTAAATAAATATTATTTCCTTGATAACTTTTTATACACGTAACCCTATGTAAAAATGAACCATAAAAATGTATACCATTATAACCTAGACATTATTATTTTTATAAATGTTATTATACGTATTTTAAAAATAATTAAAAGTATTTTTGAAAAATCAAATATTTTTTTAAATAATGAAATTTATTTAAAATAGCCATTATATGTTTTAATAAATTATTTTTCCTAAAGAATGTTTTAATTTTTTTGTAAGGAAGAATAGTACTATTTTTTCACGATTTATAAACTTTTTTCTGAATAAATTATACATATTTTTAAAATAAAATGTTTAAAATTATATTACAATAAATTTTTTAGAATATTCTGAAAAGATTATGTTTTTGACGAATAATGAAAAATATTGTTTTTCCTTAAAAATAGTATTTTCATTTTTAGAATTTGTAATGTATAATTTAGTATTAAAACTATTTGAAAATTATTTTCACATTTATATTAATAATTATACTATTATTTATATTGGAATTAATTTTATGTGTATTTTGGTATAAAAGGATTTATAAATAAGAAACCATTTTCTCTGAAACAAAGTATTACCTTTCTTTGAGTTTTTAATGTAATTTATACAAATATTAAAAACTAAATTTGATAAAATAGATAAAATCCTTGAAATAATCCAATAAAAAATTTATTAAAGATTATTCTTTAATTTATTATTTATAATGAGTGATAAAAATTAAAATATATATATTCACTATAGATAAGGTTAAAATAGATTTTCTAGGGGTAAACCAAGGTATAATTTCTAAATTTGAAATTAAAGTTTTATAAATAATATTTTTTATCTCTATATAGACCACATAACATTCAAAAACCAACCCTATATCTATTTGGAATCACTTAAATTGATTACACCCTTTTTATATTATATTGTTTATGAAATTCCTATTGTGTCCTCTCCCAAATTTTAAAAGCAAACCCATCCTTTCTATTATTTTCATAGATTTGTCTCTTATATCTCCACCAAAACCTATAAAATTATCTTATAACAGTAATATCCATAAATTTGTGTTGATGGTTTTCTTAAAATACCATTTAAATATTCCTAAATAATGTATATAATGGAGGCCTCCAGATGATGAGGCTATCAACATACACATCCACTTTTAATTTTTTTAAATATACTGTAAATATGAGGTATTCATTGCTATATAATAAATTTCATATCATCAATATGCATTAATGTTATTATGATAATTAAACCACCAATATCAACCCTTTATTCCATGAAATGGTATGTGAAAGCATCACTCATTCATAATTGTGGACTGCAACCACTAGGAAGTGATAAAATCCATTTTCCACTAGAATATTACATCGATTGTTATTATATTAGGTTTAATATTTTTCAATTATATTTAAATAAAATTTATTATTCTATAATTATAATATAATATATACCTTATTACCATTCTATCTTTTGAAAATGATAACGTCACTCGGGTATACTTGTGGAGTACCACCTCCAAGAGGTGATTCTATGCATTATTTGATTCTAGTGTGTATAGAAAATTATATGGATAAATTTATTGAATATATATGATTTAAAAATTATTTTAAAAATTTGAATTATTTTTTATCTTTATTTTTAGCCATTCGTTGAAAAGTGAAAACAATGTTCCTATAAACATACAGAATAATGCCTCTACGAACAGTGTAATTAATTTTTCAATCAATATATTTTATTTATGAGAATAAATTTATATATAATTAATATATATGATATTTATATAATTATTAAAAATATGGGGATGAAATAATCATGATAAATTAATAATGACTTGAAAAAAAAACTGATATTCTAAAGAAAAATGAAATAGTGAACACCCTAAAATGATGATTTATATAATGAGTAATTTGAAACATCCCACCTAATCCCATTGGCTTGAGAGGGCAGGTAAATAGTAAATGGAATTAAGAGACATTCACATGTCACCATTGACTGAAAATAAATTTTTAGGGCTTATGAATAAATTGGGGAATGATTTTACCTTTAGATATAACCAACAAACCAAACAACCCACTAACAACAAACTATATGATTTTTTACAACAAAATAACCAAACCCACACATTACTATAAGATAACCAAAAATTACACAAAAACTAATGAGAACCAATAGAAACAAACACAATATCAGAGTACTATATGGAATACTAAACAGGACACCCAAAATAAACCAAGACACACTCCATAGCTCCACACCAAGATCCGTGCTCCAAACACCACCACATCTCCCATGCATCACCATGAACCACTAGCAATGAGATGTTTTACCTTTTCCAGTGTCCTGGAGTACAACATCTTCAAAATCACCAAAGTTCCAATATATGGGGTGAGTACTAATACTCAGTAAGATTTCCGCAAATGACTTTCCTACACACACCTGTAGGATAAATCCATTATCAATTTATATAAATCTATTTATATAAAATAAACACATGTGAAACCATTACCATATGAAAAACACAACATTTCCATGACACCTCACCCATACAAAAATAAAAAGTAAATCCAATCAATCATTTCCTTCGCTATCTCACCATTTATCATTTTCACTATAATTTTCATCTTACAAATAAATGATAAACAAAAAAACAAAAACAATGGATCTTCCATCCAACCCGGTCACCCATTCCCACTAGTGGTACTCTACTCCCACATATACTTTTATTGTGTCCCTTCCATACACTATACATCCCTTTATTATAGTGGTGCTTCTCTCCTACTTCCACACAACATTCCAACAAGCCTTATCCAATCATATAACCCACAAGGACACACAACATGAAAATAATCAATTCCACGACATGCCATTCCACTTCAATATATCCCCCATTTATTGAAACCAATGTTTAATCATTTTCAATGCCAAAAAAGAAGTCAATAAATAAAAATCTTTTTTAAAAACCATTTTTCAATCATCAATTTTCAAAAATCAAACCCATAAACCAATTATAAAATCTCTATTTTAAAATTCACAACAACAACATTTCACCACAAAACCCCCTTTCCCAAAATCCCCAAAACATCACCAAAGTGATTTCCAACACATTTCTCACATCAAAAACCCAATTTATTTTATTTAAAACATATTAATTAAAAATAATAATCATGTGCTAGAAAAGTGGAGTCAAGAGATAATCTACCTTTCATTAGTGTTCCGGATAAATCAAGCCACAGGAAACCGCACACCAAATCCGGAGAGCGCACTAGAAAAACCACTCTATATCCCCTTCCCAATCAAACATAATCCATAAAATCTACACCCAAGGTATCCACAACCCTAAATCTACACACCACGTGTTTATATCTAGAAAACTGGGAGACATAGAGACCAAGATCTAGAGAAAACCATAAAAACTAAGAGGAGAGACTTACCCGGGAGAAACAACCTTCAAATATCTAAGAAAACCCTTTGAATCACATTCAAAATGAGTGGGAGAGAACCTCTAACCCCCACGAACAGAAAATCCTAAGTGAGGCTCGAGTGAGAAAATAATTTGAGTGAGATAGGATAAGCCTAGGGGAGCCTAGATTTAAAATCCATAACACAAAGTGGTCAAAAGGTTATTCGGTACGATTTGGAAAACCATGCACTAACCATGGGCACTCCAAAGTCTCATGAGAAGGGATCTGCATGGATTCCTCACTTGGTTTGGAAAAATGTGCACATGCCATGTGAAGCCTAGTTTCTCCGCATCCATGGTTTCCTAGAGAACCCGCATGGTTTCCCATATCCATTCTCAGACTGTGCGCCTTAATAAAAGCCTCCAAACTTATTCAAAACCATTATGAACTCTCCAAACCTCTTACCAACTCATCCAAAATAATTTAAACCCATAAAAAGGCTTATAAAAGACTACATACCTCAAACTGGGGGTGCTATATTCTCCCCAACATTGAAATTCTGTCCTCGGAATGTATGGAACCATTGCTTTGCCCAAATAGCTTGGTCCATTGCTCGGCCATCTCTTTCTCCCGCACCCAAGACATTTCTTGATGCTGACCATGATACTACATAACATGAACTAATAAAATAAATTTTCAATGCAAGTCATTCTCTTTCGTATCCACAATCTACACTTGCACGTGCACCATGGAAGCATATGGTTCTAGCTCAACATGATCCCAAAGAATGACATGGTCACTATCCGACTAATAATTTTTATACTATGACACGTGAAACACATTGAGCACCGCACTAAATCACGGTGGCAACGCCAACTGATAATCCACCTCTCCAATCTGCTCAAGAAACTTAAAATCCCAAATATATCTCGTATATAACTTACCATGCTCCCCAAACCGATGATGTCCCATCTTTGGAGAGATTTTAAAAAATAAATGATCACCCACCTCGAAAGACAACGATCATCGACGATGGTTCCCATATGATTTTTGAAAACATTGATCCATCTCTCAAACACTTCTTTATCAACATGATTATCTATGTAGTCTCTTTGAAAATACTTGGTCTGATCATCAAAGTCTCTCCAGTTTCCACCCAACATAGTCAAAAATGATAAAGAAGCCCATACAATTCCTCAAATAGATCCATATGTATCGACTCCAGATAACAGATATAATAGGAGAGCTCCACCAATGAGAAGTTCTCCCCCCATGAACCACCAATATACACCACTCAATACCTAAACATATCAACCATGGTTTGTATCATACTCTGAGATTGACCATCTGTCTGTGGATGATATGTCATGCTCGTCATCAATAATTTTCCAACGTCTTGATGCATGGATTTACAGAAATGAGATGTGAACCTCTACTCTCTATATGATACAATAGAAACTAGAATGACATGCCCTTTTACCATTTACTGGATATAGTTTATTGACATATCCACCACCATATGAGATTCACAAATTAGGATGAAGTCGGCCAATATTGTGAGATGATCCATAATCACCAATATAGAGTCATTATTCTATACCATTCTTTGGAGACCCGTCAAAAAATCCATCACTATCTACTCCCATTTCCACAATGGTATATGAAACGATTGAAACATGCATGCTGGCCACTGATGCTCTTTCGCGACTTGCTTATAGGTCAAGAATCTGAAGAAAAACTTGTCCTCATCCATTTTTTTACCATCCTACCAAAACTGTTCTTTCATCACCTTATACAATTTTGGAATTCCAGGATGGACATCCCACCTGGAATGATGATAATCCCTGATATGTTCCTCCCTACAAGCCATTTTTACCTCCATCTGATTCGAAAAACACAAGACTAAATTACCATTCAGTTCCCAACTCTCAATAGTCCCCCACCATTGATTCTTGACCACTTCACCATAAGTTCATAATCATATGATTGTGCCTCTTTAACCAAAACATCCATGTCAGGGACAAATGAAACTACAATGTAGACCGCCCTGCCACCCCGGTCCTCACATTCCAACTGCATGTCGGCTATGACCGATATCAAATGCCACTGATCTAATACCTGAATCACCAATTGACCATATGATTTCCTACTTAATATATCTTCCACCGAATTTCCTTTACCCGTTGTGTACATTAAGTGGATATAAAAAATATAAATATGTTCTATCCATATCCTTTGCCTCATGTTCAAATCTCTTTGTGAAAATATTTTCTATAGGATATTGTGATCAATAAACACTATAAATTTCTCACTACAGAGATAATGCCGCCACATTTTTAAAGCATGAACCATTGCAGCCAACTCCAAATCATGTGTGGGGGTTTCCTTCTCATGAAACCTCAACTATCGTGAGCCATACACAACCACATGATCCCATTACATGAGAACACAGACCAACCCTAGTCCCGATGTGTCATAATACACTAAGTACCCTTTCCCTGGTTCTTGAAAAACCAAAATTAGTACTGATGTAGGGAGATACTTTGGCTCTTCAATCCATTTCCGAAACTATTCAACCCATTGGAATAAGAAATTATTCCTTGTCAAAGCTATCATTGGTGATGGAAATCATACGAAATCATGAAAAAACATCGATAATACCAAGACAGACCAAGGATTATTCGTATCTAAAAAAATATTATTTGGATTTTTCCATGAGATAACATCCTCTATCTTTTTCATATCAACAGAAACACCCCACTAAGAAATAAAATATCCAAGGAAATGAACCTCATGTATCCCAAAGTCACACTTTGACAATTTGGAATACAACCGATGATCTTTCAAGATCCCCAAACTTATCACCAAGTACTTCTCATGCTCAACCCTTGATCTCAAATACACTAGTATTTATCCAAAAACACCACCACAAAAGAATCCATATATTTCTGAAATATCTGAATCATCAATTACAGGGACACCAATTGTGCTTTTGTTAGGCCAAAGTGCTTAACCACAAAATTGTAATGGCCATATCTACTTCTGAATGATTTTTTTGGAATATCCACTTTCCTCACACACAATTGGGGATATCCTGACCTCATGTTAATATTGGATAACCACTGATCTCCCCTTAACTGGTCAGAAAAATCATCAATGCGTGGAAGTGGATATCAGATCTATATCGTAACCTAATTATGTCTTTGATAATCATGATATAGCTACATCTTTACATATTCCTTTTTAACAAAAAATAGCACTTCTAATAGAGATGTTCTCAGCTGGATGTACCAATTTTTTTTTAACTCTTACAACTACACCTTTAATTTCTATAATTTTACAGGTTCCATTCGGCAAGATGGAAGTGAGATAGGACTGGTCCTCATAAAGAGATCAATCGTATAATCAACATTTCTCACAAGTTGAATCCAAGAGAAATATTCAGGAAATACATCCATAAACTGATCCACAAAAGCAAGAAAAAAGTCCACTCATCAAATTCAAATGATTTTAATTCTATGTCTACTAACTAATATAATATCATTCTAATAGCTAGTGCCAAAAAATATGTTACAAACAACAATGTACTCTTCTCTGTTCTAATGAGATTTCTAATGCCATACTTTTTCATAAAACTATCTATTCACACATAGAAATTGATGTGGGCCTTAAAAATTGTCAAACAATCCATTCCCAAGATTGTATCATAAGAATCCATCTCAAGTAATAAGATATCCCACATCAATTTGATTCCATCCATAACTAAACAAAAACCTTGACATAGGAAGGCTCGACACTCCCTTTGACCGAGAGGTGTTAGTAGTTTCAATACAGAAGTCATCATTTCCACCATTAATCCCAACAAATAAAAATGCAAGAATCAGTAAAATAATTCAGAGAACTCATATCACGAAATTTTTTTCATCAACATTGATTTTTAACGAACCGTAACTCTCATTGTGGATGGTCATGAATGATCATCCATCACAACATGCTCAACTCCAAAAAACTACTTTATTTCCATGTTCTTATCATTATTACACTATGGAGGTTTCATAGTATTCTAAGAATCAACATGACCAAATTTAATCATCTTCCAAGGGGTATGTTGTCACCCCATCCCATCGAGGCAAAAGACCCATGTGACCATTAATGTGTTTCACAGACACCCAACCTTGGAGCTTTTCGAAAATTAAACGACTTATGACCCATATTCTTACAATTATCACATGATTGAGATTATTTCATAAAATCTTGCTTGATGTGGCTTGTAGAACCTCACTGAAAAAATCTTGCCAGGCTCTGAGCATCAGTCGATGATTCATAGATCTTGGCATCAGATTCTAAGTCATACTCCCAACCAGGAAATATGCGTCCCTCTTCTTCTTGAACCCAACAGTCAATTTTCCAATATTCCCTATAGGTACCAACATACCTCCCACTGCTGTATCCCCCAGAAAATCCTTCTCATCCACCAGAGTGTGGTTCACTATTTTTGTGTAATCATCTATACATAGTACCTCTATCTTGGAACGAATTTCATTGTTCAGTACAACTTCAAAAATTCATGCCTTAAATGATGTACTACACACCACCTCCGGTGAAAACTGCACTATGTTAATTAACCTAGCTGCATATTCCATCACCACAATGTTCCCTTTCTTAAAACTAAATAAATCCATTTTACAACGAATTCTGAATGTATGATGGTAGAATCTATTATTAAAATATTCCTGAAACCCCTCTTATGTGACACTTTGGTCTGTCCCAACATGGAGCTCTAGCTCCCACCACTAAGGGGAATGATCTTCCAACATATAAGTATCTAACATGACATTCTATTCTTCTAGTTTTCTCATCAAGTTAAATATCTGATTCATTCTATTCAACCATGATTCAATACTCTCTTGCTATGAATCTCCCCTGGGTGGATTATTCTTTTGAAACGAAAAAACATGATCCAAATTACTTGATTCGTCCACTTTATTTGCACTTCATACGGCTTGGAATGCTTTCACTACACACCACACTTTCTACTGGTTCAACTGGGGCTCAGGTGCAAGCACATTTTCAGCAACTTCCTCTTGTTGGTCTCTATAGAGTCGACTCAGTTCAATTTCAACCAACACAAAAACAACCATAAGTATAATTCCCTTAACAATAAATGTTATATTATATACAAATAAATTCACATAATGACTATCAAATACAAGCATTCCACAAGTATAAAATTACAATATTTCACTATTTTGAAAAATCCTCCATGTTTTCAAAATTAACCAATTTTCAAAATACCACCAGTTTCTAGGTTTCAAATCCTTCCGTTTTGAAACCCAATTCAATTTTTTCCGAATCCACACATTAATAGCCCACCCTAAATCATTATACCCCAATGAAATATGTATCCTAGTGAGAGTTCATTTCTATCATGCGTTCCATTCTCATATAATTGGATACACCCATGACAATGAGATATACAATGCCTATAAGTGTCTTTAAACACTTATGTACCCAACACTCTGGTCAAATGACGATCTGATTAAAAGGGGATGCTGCATCATTTTATTCTATACATTCTATGTTCTAAAAATCATACACCATGATACCATCCCTACTCAATGAATAGAATAAGAATGTATTTTAACACCATGACCAATAATCAACACCAAAGGATCTATCAACTATTCTCAATTGAAAGCCAAGGACTGAACAAAATGAAACCACTTGTAACATCCTACCCCATCCCATTGGCTTGAGAGGGAAGGGAAATGTTACATGGAATTAAGTGATGTTTAAAAGGTTCTAAAGGATGGAAATAAATGCTAGGGGTTTCAAGAATAAATTGGGAAATTATTTTCCCTTGAGATAAAACTAACTAACCAAACGTCCCACTAAAAAACTATATGATGCATGAAAAAAGAATTTCCAAACCCACTCATTACTATAAGACAACAAACAATTCCACAAGAAAATGAGAGAACAAATACAACCAAACACAATATCAGATTACCATGTGGATGACTAAACAGGAGATCCAAAATAAACCAAGTCACACTCCACAACTCCACATAAAGATCCATGCTCCAAGAACCACTACATCTCTCAAACATCACCACAAACCACTAGAAATGAGATGCTTTACCTTTTATAGTGTCCAAGAATACAACATATGAAAAGTTAAAAAGTTCCAAATCATTGGGTGATTACTAATACTCAGATGGATTTCACTAAATTACTTCCCTACCCATGTCACTAGGATAATACCATTAGCAATTTATGTAAAGAAGTTTATATGAAATAAACACATGTGTAACCATTACCATAATCCAAATAAAAAATTACCAAGCCACCTCACCCAAACCAAGCATCCCAAAGGAAAGCCATACAATCATGAAAAAATCAATGTCACCATTTAACATTTTCACAACAATTTATATCTTGTAATGAAATGAACTACAAGAAAACCACGATGTTGGAGCTTCCATCCAATCCATTCAACAATTTACTCTATTTGTACTCTCCACCCACTTATCCTTTGATGGTGGCCTTTATATCCACTATCCTTCCCCTTATTATAGTGGTGTTTCCAACCCACATCAACAAACCATTCCAACAAGTCATGACCAATCATATAACACACAAGGACACACAACATGAAAATAATCATTTCCATCACATGAAAATTCACTTCAATAAATCAACCATTTTTGAAAACCACCATCTAATCATTTTCCATGTCAAAATAAATTTCAATAAAACAACATCTTTATTGAAAACCCCTTTTCCATCATCAATTTTCTCAAATAAATCACAAAAACCCATTTTAAAATCTCTATATTAAAATCTACAGTAAGATCATTTCCCCACAAACCCCCCATTTCCCAAAAACCCCAAAACTACACAAAAGGGATTTCTAATCCATTTTGCGCATCAAAAACTAAATTAAATTTAAGAAACACAATTTCATTGTAACCAAGCATCATGTTCTAGAAAAGTGGAGTTGGGAGAGAATCCACCAACCTTTAGGTTTTCGGTGAAATCGACTAACAAGCATCTTCACCCAAAAATTCGACGAATGCACCACCAAAACCACCCTAGATCCCCTTCCCTAATAAACACAAGCTATAAATTCAACACCCAAGGCAACCCCAATCGTAGATCTACACACCATGGGATTATATCTAGTAAACCAAGAGAGATGGAGATGAATATCTATAGAAAACAACAAATAAAACATGAAGAGAGACTTTCCCAGGAGAAACCACCATTAAACCACCATGAAACCCCTTTGAATGGATTCCAAACTTAGTGGGAGGAAACCTCCTACCCCCAAGAACCCAAAATCCCAAGTGAGGCTCTAGTGGGAGAAGAATTGGTGTGGAATTGTTTTAGCATGAGTGATCCCAGATTTAAAAACCCTAACATTATGTGGCTGCATGGTTAGTCAGCCGAGTTTGGAAAACCGTATGCACACCACTGCCTCGAGTGAAGGGATTCACATGGTTTACATGCACATTATAGAAAATCATGTGCAGGCCGTGCAAATCCTTCTATATCTCCCTACACGGTTTCCTAAATAACCTGTATAGCTTCCCCTGACCGTGCTCAGACCGAGTGCCCATATAATATCCTCCAAACTTATTCCAAACCATTCAAAGTTCTCCCAAAATCATCCTAACTCATCCTAAATAATTTAAACACATAAAAAGGAATAAACAAAGGCTACATATCTCAAACCGAGGGTGCCACAAATTAGTAAATGCTTGATCAAATTATGTAATGGTTGCATATATGATTTTGTAAGTGTTTAAATGACTATATTAAATGAATATAACAATTTACATTTATAATATAAGAGGTTTATGTTCTATTAAAAAATTTCAAACTCAATTTAAGTGATTTTTATCACAATTTTATTTTTGTGTGACATGAAAAATTCAGTAATTGTTTCTTTTATGAGTTATATGTACTTCCCATGAATTTATTTTATGTTAAATATCAGGACAATTATGGGGAATTGCATATCCATATAGTGCGATCCATATCATGAGGTTTTGATTTCAATGTTACCAAAGTTATAATAGTGTTATTTTCAAATATCATTGCATACCTGTATTATTTATTAATAAGTATTCAATGATAAAATTTAATGGCCTTACCCTAAATAATATCATTATTTTTATTCTAGTATGATTATGTATATATAATAAATGTTTTAGTTTTATTTTCATCTCTTTATGAACTCATGATATCGATTTGTTTATGGAAAATTGACTTTATTCATCTTTTTGGTCCAAAATAATTTTTAAAATTTCCATGTTTTCTAAAAATTGATTCAATGATTTTTATACTATTGTACTATAATTTTATAAATTAATTTTTACCTATGTTTTAATTTTTTAAAAAATTTATTAATGGAATCTTCTTGTCATTTTTGGAATGAGGATATTTTTTCTAAAAATGTGAAATGAATCTCTAGTTTGACTAACCCAACCTGAGCTAAATTTCCTATCATCATAAATTATAAATTATTTGATGCTTAAATTAAAATTTCCAAATATTATCAAGAAATTTTTTTTTTCATTAATATATTTAATTGTTTTATATTTTATGTAATTGATTTCAATGTAAAAGCTTTATTTCTAACAAGAATTTTTCCCCTAAAATTTTAATTGAATTTTTCATCTATGAAAACGTACATTGATGTTACTTACTATTTATTATGATACGATCTTTTGATACCATCCACTTTTATTACTTAGATTCCATATGATAATGATCGAATTATGATTCGATGAAACACATTTCATGTAACGCCCCGACCCCAGTTACCTAGAGTCGGTGCATTACTTCGTAACTTTGGCATGATCACAAAAGATCATGTCTCGAAAGACCTATTAGTTTAGTAACCTTGGAAAGACTAGATACATTCATAAATGTTACATTACATCATTAATCAAAAAACTAATATCAAAGTCTTCATAGTCCACACTCCTATCCTCTTATGACTATCCCTGCAGGTCTTTCATAAAATACATTTTCACATCTTGGAAAATATTAAAATATTGAAAGGGGTGAGATCAGATGCTCAGTAAGGATAACATTATTGCGGAAGCTTTCATAAATAAACATTAACATTTAAGGCAATGTATAACTAAAACAAAAGCCTTTTAAAATTAAAATTTAGCATAATATGGAAAAAGTAAAACGAAATAATGCCATTTACTTATTCACATGGATATTCTACTAGTCGAATAATCACATGAAATATCATTAACCACTTTCATAATGATGGAATGCATAATTCCAGACTATCATAACCACGTAGCCAAGCCCTCGTTCCAAGACCACAAATATGATTTTGTGAAGGCCTCATGCCAAGACAGTAGTTTGTCTCATGTGACCTACCGATGCATCGAGGAGCTGTAGCGGGTTCCACCTGTTAGATATTAAGTCCAATGCATTCTTCATATGAATAGGTTTAAACATATCATAAACCATAACATAATCGTATCACATAAAACTTGCATAAAGGAAACATAACATTTCCACATTTCAGTAACAAGATATAAATACAACACATTGATATAATAAAAATACTTTCAAACCCATTTTCAATACCAAAATTAAAGAAAATTAAAACATGATATTTATTTTTCATTTAAAAACAATTATGGCTTGTAGAGGAAGCCGAAACCCAAATAATGGCCATGGTGGCGGAGAAGTCATTGTCGCCGCATACGTACGACAAGAAAAACATTCCTTTTTGTCCTTTAGTAAAACACATCGTATAAAAAGATCCCTTTTGAATAAACGTAAAAGTCAAAGGGGTTTATACACCGTATAAAGGAAAGTTGTGTATAAAACCAAATATGCCTCAATGAAAGGAGATTGAGACGAAGTCCCTCACAAAGATCATTTTTTTGAATAAAATAGATCTATTATGTGTATTCAATATATGTACACATAAAGAAATTACAAATACATGATATGACATAATAATATCATGACATAATTTGAAAGTAAGAGATTAACCCAAAGAATGGAAATTGGGTTAAGAAGTTCCCTTACCTTGCGTCCTGTCTTGACTCGACCGTTCTTTAACCTCCAGAATAATAAACTAGAATTAATTTATATTTTATTAAGAACCTTTTTCATGTTCATTGTTCCTTTTATATCACTTATTAACATTTTATGAACATTATGTAATTATTTATGTTAATAACGATCATTTTGTCGATCTTTGATACTTGAGTCAAAAATAAACATCTTATAATTACAAGTTGTTCATGTGGTGAAATATCCATTATATCCAGAATTATATTCATGTTGTAGATATCATATATATCATATATATCCAGTATATTCATGAATTAATAATATTACATAACATTTAGAGGTAAGAAATGAAATGCATCGTTCATGGAGACGGTAAGCCATACGTACGCATGAATGCTACTTTCATTTATATTTCATATTTTATGGATTGAAATTATAATTATATAAAGGTATACTATATTATCAGTATAATATAATTCATAATACCATTTACTCCATCCTTTATACATCCCACATATGTCATTAACGATTTGTAGTCTGCACTTCCTAAAATGAAATTATCGCGTTTACCCATAATGGAAATCGTAATGTTCTGCCATAAATGAAAAATACATAATCATAAGAAAAAACTATAATATATATCGTATATAAAAATAGTGTAATCATAATGGCCACCATTAGAGGTGTTAAAAGAATATTGAACAATCATCATTTCGTGAGGCAGTATTTCACCACCCACAAAAACAGTATGTTCTTTAACCATTAGACGAAGGTGTGTGTAAGTGTAAACCAAATCCTTATCATAAAAACATCCTATTATAGTGTAGATACTTGTGTTGTTACAAAAGAAAGTAATAAAAAGAGGTTAAGGGGTTGGATAAGAAAAATAAAACAAAACAATATTAGAGAATACATTACCTTAAAATCAGGTAACTCTTTTTGATTTGAGAAAAAGGCTTCCTTGGAAAGACTTATACCAAAATTGAGGCCTCTAGGAGTAAGGTAGAGATGTTTAGAGAGTATTTGGGCAGAGGTTGTCCAAGCCAAAAGGCTTTGATGGTGTGAGTAAGGTGGAAGTGGTGGGGGCCTTTTATAAGAGGAGAGAAGGGGCACTCTTGGAAATATTAAAACGTTACTTTATTATGAAATGCTTTTTTCGGATTCTAAAGGTCCCAGACTTATATATTTCTATGATAAGGTGATAAGGGATCTAAATATACTCATCCAATAGGTTTTTTACAAGTGTAAGTCATATATTTTACATTATCGTTTCATTTTATTTAAATTGTTAATTAATGAGGTAATCGTTGCATCATCATGGTGTCATAAATAATTTAATTTATTTATTGTCTAAAAATTATAAATAAAATATCATGATGTAGGAAATATTTTTAGATTTCTAATGAATATTTATAGTAAAAAAATATGACTTGTATAACCCCATTTAAAAATTGTTTTAGTAAAACAACTCTTGTTTGTTACATTTTTATTTTAACATTAAAGAAAAAGTTTTTAATGACATTTTCCAACCAAAGTGGCTCCATGGGGTCCCCACGTCAACCCATGTATTTTCTTGGTCTGCCATGACTCATCCAATAGGGGTAGGACAAGTTTAAAGGTATTTTCATATTTTTATAATATCATTTTTACCTTAAATTTCACTAATTACCTTTAATCGCGATTAATTAAACGTAAAAGTTACTATTCACCAAAAAATTATTTTAATTCCATTGAACCACATTTTACTTCCTAATTACAACCATGAATATCGGATTTTTCAAATTCAAGTCACAAAAGTGGTAATATTTAATTTAAATGAAAAAATCAGTTTTTTAACTACCACTTAGTGGTTTCACTATTCATCAAAAATTGATGTTTTTCAGAACAATGCCAAAATTTAACCCTAAGCTATAATTAATATTAAAAATTAAAAAATGATGCCTTTTTTACAAAATTCCAAACATATAATTTTCATTAATTAATTAAATAATTAATTCCCGCTGTCACAACAAATAGGGTGGTTTTTAGAAACAATAAATATCAAAATATTGACAATTGTTTATGTCCAATTTCAACGTGAAATTAATTATAATTACCAACATTGGATATAATGGTAAAAAAATATTATAATTATACATTAAAACCACTCAATTGTATAATTTATCACTATAAATTATTTTGATTAAAAAATTTGTTTTTAAGTATTTTTCACTATTCATAAAAAGATTGAAAGTTCTCAGAAAATTACAAAAAATTCAACATAGGATAATTTTGATATTACGAATACAAAAATGAAATCCATTTTGAAATATAAATTTTTTATACTTAAAAAGCGGTTATTACTATTCATAACGGCTACTTTGATTAGTCGCGGTGTTTTAGAACTCGAACTTGCGTACAATACAAACTATTGCATTATTGAAAGAGAGGTGTATCATGAATGCTTAGGGTGTTACATTCTCCCCACCTTCAATAAATTTCATCCTCGCAATTTGAAATTTTTCTTTGAAAGTAAAAGGTTGAAAATAGAAAATACCATTGTGGAAAACCCACATCGGAAATAGGGTTAATAAGAATATAACATTAAAAGAAAGAATGATAAGTACAGAGGTCACCTGAGATAGCCCATACTAGGATTCTATGAAAATATAGATATGGAAGAAAAACAAACCATCAAGGTCTGATGGAGAGTTGTAGAAAACTGGATTAGGAGAAAGTTAACCATAAGAAAATCACAAACTTGTGATTGGTTAAACGATCATTGAATCCCCAGTTGGAAAAGTTAACCGGCAACGTTTTTGCTTTAATTTACCTTTTATAAAGTTGGGGAATTTATTTAGGAGATTTACTAAGAACGTAAGGGAATATATATACTTTTCATGTATACTTTCATTCTTTAATAAATTTTTTTACCATAAACCCATCTTTCACTCTAAAAGGTAATAGAACACAAAAATATTCTATTTTTCCTAATTGTATAAGGTTAAAAATATTAACAGAAACCATTTATATTAGTAAAACTATTTTGTAATAACCAGGGACTTCCTGTAGGCTAGTGGTAGGTAATAAAGGCCTATCGCACTATGGATGTGGGTTCGATTCCTGCAGCATTGTCCGATGCGACGGGTTATTTCCCACCCGGCAGGTTGTCCTTTTCCTAAAACTATAGTATTATAATATTCCAAAAATAATCTTCAGAAATTTTTTAACCTTAAACAATAATATCCAAGCTTCAACTTAATCCATTCCAACCTTTATAGTTATCCAAAATACCTCTGTCCAGACTTTCTCTAAAAGGTCTCTAAATTCCAAAATCATTTGTATCATCAGATTCCTCAGACAAGGTAAAGTTTCCCTTATTGTCAAATAAAAAAATATGATTACCTTCGTCATATTAAAACCTTAATGAAATAAACATGTACTGCAGTACAATCCTTATATATATATCGACTTATTCTAATAACCAGAATATAATCCATGAGTCCAAAATCACCAATACATTAATTATTCCGCTTCAATTGTAGTCACAACATAATATTGGACTTGATTCCTTGGCCTTTTCTGAGGTAAGTTTACCTGACGCTTAGGAGATTCATTTCCATAATGCCCCATTTCTCTACAATTGTAGCAATCAACATTGATAGACTCTTTATTTCCCTTGCAATCACGCGCCCAGTGACCTTTTTCTCCACATTTATAACAAACTCCCATTCCTTTTAGGCAAGTACCAGGGTGATTCTTCCCACAATTATCACATAATGGAAAATCCTTATTTCCCTTTTTCCCTTTATCCATCTCTTGTTCCACCATTCTCTTCTCCTCTTGCTTTACTTGGTTGTCATAAGACTTAGAGAATTCCTTTTCTGTCTTGATAGCACACGAGACAATATCTTCGTACGATGAGAAGGATTGTGATACTAATGCTCGACAGAGAAACGGTTTTAACCCATCAAACAAACGATCAATCTTACTTATTGGGTTACGTATATAATCTGTAGCATGCCTCGCTAACCTTGTAAAGTTGGCCTCATACTTTGCGACATTCTCATCCTCCTTTTGTCTCAGACTCAAAAATTGTCTTTCCATATCTGCTCGATGGTCATGTGGAAAGTATTTTTCTAGGAAAAGATCTTTGAAATCTCTCCATTCTATATTTGATACTTCTTCATATTCCTTTGTGTTTTGAATCAGCGACCACCATTGATCGGCATCTCCAGTGAGGTGGTAGACTTCCATGACAACCTTCTCCCTTTCGATACTCCCCAAGGAGTAGAATATTTTCCCTAAGGAGTTTATCCATTGCTCAGCTACTAATGGATTTTTACCCCCATTAAAGGTTTGCGGTTGTTGCCTCATGAAGTGGTCTAACTTTGATTCTCCACGTTGCGGATTAGGGTGCTCCATATGAGTAAGGTTATTATTCATAACCGGAGTGAGTTGTCCCAGTATGGTAATAATTTGATCAGCACCAGTTGTATCTCCAGATCCATAATAATTATCTTGAGCAGGAGGGAAATCACTACACAGAGAGCGTGCATTGATATGGTATCCATTCCTTCCACTAGGCGCCATTTCTATATAATGGCATAAACTAGATTAGTTTACGAATCAAAATACATAATTCCATACTTGTAAAATACTTAACCTAAATTGAACTATTTATGGACATAATCCATATAAATGTTTTCTTTGAGGAAGTATATACTCATAACCCATCATAGTGGTTTGTAATGAAAATAAGAATTATCCAAAGCATATCCCCCGGGAGTTTCGTAACCAAGAGTGCAGCAAGGCCCGTTGTCGTGCACCAGTTCATGTTCGAGTCTAGCTCAAAGAAGTGTTTTCGGGTTTTACCCCTAGGTACATCTGTGCCAGAGCCGCCTCTACCTGCTCGTATCCTGACAGGGATGTATTGCTCAGAAAACTCACAACATCTCTATAATACCTAAATTCTAGGAAGTTCATATATACTAATCCTCAAAGTCTATCTTTGGGATATGTGCTCTAATAAGAGATTATCTAAATCTAGCTTCCAAGGTTAGTACTAAACATCCTCTGATACCAACTATAACTCCCCGACCCCAGTTACCCAAAGTCGGTGAATTATTTCATAACATTGGCATGATCACAAAAGATCAAGTCTCGAAAGACCGATTAGTTTAGTAGCCTTAGAAACACTAGATACATTCATAAATGTTACATTAAATCATAAAGTGAAAAACTAATAACAATGTCTTCATAGTACACACTCATATCCTCTCCTGACTATCCCTACAAGTCATTCATAAAATACTTCTTCACATCCTGGAAAATAATAAAACATTGAAAGGGGTGAGCTCAGATGCTCAATAAGGATAACAATATTGCAGAAGCTTTCATAAATAAACACTAACATTTAAGGCAATGTATAACTAAAACAAAAGCCTTTTGAAATTGAAAATTAACATAATATGGCAAAAGTAAAATGAAATAATGCCATATACTTACTCACATGGATATTCTACTAGTCGAATAATCACATGAAATATCATTAACCACTTTCATAATGATGGAATGCATAATGCGTGACTATCTTTACCACGTAGCAAAGGCCTCGTGCCAAGACCACAAATAAGATTTTGTCAAGGCCTCATGCCAAGACACAAGTTTGTCTCATGAGACCTACCGATGCATTGAGGAGCTGTAGCGGGCTCCACCCGTCACTTATTAAGTCCAATTCATTCCTCATATGAATAGATTTAAAAATATCATAAACCATAACATAATAATATCACATTAAACATGCATAAAGGAAACATAACATTTCCACATTTCAATCTCAAGATATAAATACAACACATTGATATAATAAAAAGACTTTCAAAACCATTTTCAATACTAAAATAAAAGAAAATTAAAACTTGATATTTATTTTTCATTTAAAAAAATGTTATGGCTTGTAGTGGAAGCCGAAACCCAAATAATGTCCATGGCGGTAGAGAAGTCGTTGTCTCCACATATATACGACAAGAAAAACATTCCTTTTTGTCGTTTTGTAAAACACTTCGTATAAAATATTCCTTTCGAATAAATGTAAAAGTCAAAGGGGTTTATACACCTTATAAAGGAAAGTTGTGTATAAAACCAAATATGCCTCAATGAAAGGAGATTGAGACGAAGTCCCTCAAAAAGATCATTTTTTAAATAAAATAGATCTATTATGTGTATTCACTATAAGTAAACATCAGGAAAGTACAAATAAAAGATAGGACATAATAATATCATGACATAATTTGATAGTAGGAAATTAACCCAAAGAATGGAAATTGGGTTAAGAAGATCCCTTACCTTGCGTCCTGTCTTGACTCGACCATTCTTTAACCTCCTAAATAATAAACTGAAGTTAATTTCTATTTTCATAAGAACCTTTTTCATGTTCATTATTACTTTTATATGACTTATTACCATGTTATGAAAACTATGTAAATATTTAAGTTAATAACGGTCATTTTGTCGATCTTTGGTACTTGAGTCAAAAATAAACTTCTTATAATTACAAGTTGTTCATGTGGTGAAATATCCATTATATCCAGAATTATATTCATGTTGTAGATATCATATATATCATATATATCCTGTATATACATGAATTTATAATATTACATAACATTTAGTGGTAAGAAATGAAATGCACCGTTCATGGAGACGGTAAGCCGTACGTACGCATGAACGCTACTTTAATTTATATATCATATTTGATGGAATTAAATTATAATTATATAAAGGTATACTATAATTACAGTATAATATAATGTATAATACCATTTACTCCATCCTTTATACATCCCACGTATGGCATTAACGATTCAAATCACTTTGAGGGGGCGGTAGTCCGCACTTCCTAAAATGAAATTATCACCTTTACCCATAATGGAAATTGTAGAGTTATGCCATAAATGAAAAATACAGAATAATAAGAAAAAAACATAATATATATCACATATAAAAATAGTGTCATAATAATGGCCACCATTAGAGGTGTTAAAAAAATATTGAACAATCATCATTTCGTGAGGCAGTATTTCACCACCCACAAAAATAGTATGTTCTTTAACCATTAGACCAAGGTTTGTGTAAGTGTAAACCAAATAATTATCATAGAAACATCCTAGTATAGTGTAGATACTGGTGTTGTTACAATAGAATGGAATAAAAAGAGTTTAAGGGGTTTGAGAAGCAAAATAAAACAAAACAACATTAGAGAATACATTACCTTAAAATTGGGTAACTCTTTTTGATTTGAGCCAAAGGATTCCTTGGGAAGACTTCTGCCAAAACTGAGGCTTCTAGGAGTAAGGTATGGAAGTTTAGAGAGTATTTTGGCAGATGTTGGCCGTGCCAAAAGGCTTTGATGTTGTGAGTAAGGTGGTATTGGTGGGGACATTTATAAGAGGAGAGAAGGGGCACTCTTGGAATGATTGAAATGTTACATTACTATGAAATGCTTTTTTCGTATTCTAAAGGTTCCACACTTATATATTTCGATGCTAAGGTGATATGGGTTCGAAATATACTCATCCAGTAGTTTTTTGACAAGTGTAAGTCTTAGATTTTACATTATCTTTTCATTTTAATTAAATCGTAAATTAATGATGTAATCGCTGCATCATCATGGTGTCATAAATAATTTAATTTATTTAATGTCTAAAAATTATAAATAAACTATCATGATGTAGGAAATAGTTTTATCTTTCTAATGAATATTTATATTCAAAAATATGACTTGTATAACCCCATTTAATTTTTTTTAGTAAAACAACTCTTTTTTGTGATATTTTTATTTTAAGATTAAATAAAAAGTTTTTAATGTCATTTTCCTACCAAAGTGGCTCCATGGGGTACCCAAGTTGACCCATGGATTTTCATGGTCGGCCATGACTCATCCAATAGGGTTAGGATAAGTGTAAAGGTATTTTCTTATTTTTATAATATCAATTTTACCTTAAATTTCACTAATTACCTTTAATCGCGATTAATTAAACTTAAAAGTTACAATTCACCAAAAAATTATTTTAATCCCATTGAACCATATTTTACTTCCTAATGACAACCATGTATGTCGGTTGTTTTAAAATCAAATCATAGAAGTGGTAATATTTCATTTAAATGAAAAAATCAGTTATTTAACTACCACTTAGTGGTTTCACTATTCATCAAAAATTGAAGTTTTTCAGAACAATGCCAAAATTTCACCCTAAGCTATAATTGATATTCCGAATTCAAAAATGATGTCTATTTTAAAAAATTCCAAACATATAAGTCACATTAATTAATTTCATAATTAATTCCTACTGTCATAACAAATATCATGTTTTTTAGAAACAATAAATATCAAAAGATTGACAATTGTTTATGTCCAATTTCATAGTGAAATTAATTCTAATGACCACCATTGGATATAATGGTAAAATATATTATAATTATATATTAAACCACTCAATAGTATAATTTATCACTATAAATTATGTTGATTAAAAAAGTTGTTTTTAAGTATTTATCACTATTCATAAAAAATTGAAAGTTCTCAAGAAAATTACAAAAAATTCAACTTAGGATAATTTCGATATTAAAAATACAAAAATGAAATATATTTTAAAATATAAAATTTCTATACTTTTAAAAAGTGGTTATTAATATTCATAATGGCTACTTTGATTAGTCGTGGTGTTTTAGAACTCGAACTTGCGTACAATGCAAGCTATTGAATTATTGAAAGAGAGGCATATTGTGAAAGCTTGGGGTGTTACATTTCATTTCCATGTGTTCATTAATTTATGGTGAAACCATTATGAATCATGTTTCCATTTAACATTTTTTGATATGAATTATTGATAAAAAAATTTCAAGACCATTTTATCTCAATAGGTTATTCTATGATATAATTTTATGATATTATTCATACACATATGTATGAATTTTATTAGGTAATGGGTCGGCCTATACTTTTATATCCACAAAATTCATTGAGTTATAGTGGATATCAAAAGAGATAATAATGATTGGAATGAGGATTGAACCAATATCAGTAAGGGAAACATCCTACTATGATAGAATTGGGCGTGAACCATGACTTATTATATTATAGGATATGGAGTGATACCAATCCACTATGAAAGTTTATTTAGTAATTCTTGAATACAGAAATAATATTTCATTCTTATTTGTATGCCACAATGTTATGTTGTATGAAAATGTTTTTCTCTCATGGAAAATGTTATTTTATTACATTATTAATCATTTCATATGAAATACCATTATTTATTCCATAATAGAATCAAATGTCATGTGATATAAAGGGTGTGGTTTTTGAAATTTTATAGTAATGTACATAAATCATTTTACTTATTTTTTGTTTATGTTACCATTGATATTACACTTATTTACCCGTACTATGTATTTGAGAACCCGATTCTTTTATTTAAATTACCCAGTATATGAAAAATGGCTTTGTGTATGATATATATAAGAAGGGTTCTAGTTATTAAAAACATTGTGGGAGATGATATAGATATATTATGAATAAATTGTTTATGTCCCAATGATTATAAAGACAAAGGAGTCATATGATTATATAAATTATCTTAATGTTGTGTATTTTATATACATATAATAAGATGTGACATTAATGTATGACTTTTTTGGGTCACAATAGTATGTTTTAGTGTAATATTTAGAAACATTTGGAGACTAGGGTGAAAATAAAGAGTGTAATTTTTTTAGATAATGATATGAATAAAACAACATCATATGTTATGAAAACTAAATGAGTGGGGGTTTCCAAAATATAAAATTTGATTCTAGATAATATTAGTTTATGTGGGTTGGGAACATAATAATATATGGGTAATAAACGTGAAAGGAGTTTGTCGAGTATATCTCTTCATTCATTCATTTGTATACCAAGTGTTCACTTAGTATTCACATGGTTTGATACTCCAATGTAATATTCATATCCAAATTAAAATTTATTTATGAATAACTATAAATAATTTAAATTGATGACGATCATGAATGATCGAGGTTAAACATAATGTATCAATTATAGAAAATAGGGGGTCATTATGTAAACATCATCAGAATTATTTTTTAGGATTAATATATCCAATTAAGGAAATTTTAATATAATGCTAACCATTTGGGTTTTAGTATCAGATTGAATATTGAACAATGATATGGATATGGTAATGGGTATTCTCAAATATTTATGTAACATATTTAATCATAGTTATATGTGTTCTTATTTATTTGGAAAATTATTAAAGAAACTTAATTTACATCCTCAATGATTATATTTTTATTTTGAAATAAAAACATTTAAGTGGAAAACAATCACACAGTAGGTCTATGATTCTACTATGGATGAAATAAATTAAAAATATCCTTCTTTAAATATCATTATTCTCCATCTTGTGTAATTTTATGTTATCCTTGTCTTGGATTGAATTTATATACCATGATCGCAGATAAATTTATGAGGAAGGTATGTCACGTTTGATATTTCAAATAAAACATTGATCGTCAATATATGTATAGATAAGTATAAAATAATAATAAAAATAATATCATTTTATGGGTCCTGAATCATATGAATATGGGGATTTTAGCTGAGAAGGTTGTAGAGAAACTAAACACTGGATATTTTCCAATTATAAAAGAATTTGTTAATTTATTTTAGGAAGAGTTTCATAGTCTTCTACTGAATCATGAAGTTTAGTTATCAAAAAAAATATTTCATGGTGATACACTGATTTCAGATACTCTATTATATATTATACAATTTATTTTATGGATTTGAAGAATCCAAACCAAGATAATATTTACAATGGATTCTTTCAGATAAGTGAATCACAGTATGGTGAACATATTCTTTTTTTTCTAAGAAAAAATATAACTAAATCATACTATATAGTTATTATTTAGAAATAAAAGAGATCAATATCAAGAAAATGTATCCCATAACACATACTGATTACAAGTTTGAAAAAAATAATAGGAATACATAATTTTCTAATATTTGATTTTATTACGGATATCATCAATTCAATGTGAGGAAGGAGGATATAGCGATGAAAATATTCTGTTAAATTTAGACTCTATAATTTTATTGTGATCCCATTTGGTATTATTAATTCCCATAATATAATGATTATGATAATAACATGGGATTATAGACATAACCTTGATCAGTCTATGGTATTCATTATAGATGATACTATTATATATTCAATATGAAATGAAGCTCCTAAAGATTGCCCCAATATTATAAAGAAGAACATTATAAAAGATAATTTGTATGAATAATTTATAATGTGTGAATTTTGGCCACAAAAGATTCATTATTAAGTTATATAATTTAATTTGAGGGAATATCTGTTGATCCAATAAATTAATTAGTTATTGAATGTTTTCCTAACCCAACGAATGTTCTTAATATTCATAGTTTTCTTGGTTTGGTTGGTTATTATCAATATAGTTTATTTTTTTCCTCATGAAAATCTAATCCACTCACTACATTAACTCTGAACGGAGTATAGTTCTTTTGGAATAGTTAATCGGAAGAAAATTTCATTAAATTGAATATAAGTTTATTCAGCACATCTATGCTTACTTTGACATATAAGGATGAATATTTTTCGATCTTTATTATTTCTTTTAATATGGGACAATATTTATCCCTCATGAAAAGTGATATTTTAATAGTTTGTTACATTTTGAAATTGAGGGATAATGAGTGAAATTTCAATACTCATGATTTGGAGATAGCTTCGTTAATTTTTCTGTAAATGATATGGATGAATTACCTTTACATACATGGGTGTGATATATATACATATCATGAATGTTTGAAGAAAATTTACACTCATAAATTTATAAATATGTTCCAATGAATATGGTATGATATTTTTAAATATTATACTTTCTCAATACATTACCTCCCTATGATGTAAAAAAATGTGGTAGTTTCTCTGAGTTGATAGGGTTCCTATAGTTTTTCTATGACGAGGATACGAAAATATATAATATTTATGTATTTGAAATTAATAGATTAAAAAATATTTATAGATGGGGAGAACTATGATCTTTCTAAAATAATTGTTTAACTATTTATTCATGTGATGATTAAATATTTGAAAAAGGATGATTTAGAATTGCCCATGACAGTATGAAATGATCCAGAGTTCGAACATTATTGCTATTGATGATCCTTAAAAATTGAGTATTGGAAATTATAGGATTGATGAGATACCCAAAGCATATGTATTTTTTTCTCCCAAGTAAATTTTTATAAGAATCATGGTTATGTGGAGGTTATGTGGCTATTTTTTGTGGATCATGTTACACAAAATAAGACACATGATAACATTTCATTAAAAATGCCATGTGGATATATTATGAGTTCTGTGTGATATGGTAATGATCATGAAAAGACACTATAGTAAATTTATTAGATAATATTAAAACCATTTATAATGGTCGGTTCATCAAATTAAGACCTCACAATATGTCTCCTTATCTATAAGAACCTACGTCATAATGGTTCCTCCAATCATGGGACATGTGAATTGACAAGATCATAATAATTACCAAAATTCAATTGGAAAATAAAATATAAAAAAATTTGATGATTCATTTGATTGAATTTATATTGATTTTAAAATTATGGGATTATATTTATAACATGATCATTTTAATGATTAGACATGATATCTTAGGAACTTCCAATAAATAATGAAATTTCCTGATGGAAACTCAATGCGAAAATTTAATATCTCATAGAAAATAATTAATAAAATATGAGAAGTAGTAAAACTCATATGAGGAATAAAGATAATATTTTTCATGAAAACTGATTATGTGCCTCGTGTAATTAACCGGTTGATATTATGAAGACCATTTGACATGCCAGATTGATCTGGGGAAGGGCATCCCAAAACCAGTTTGATATCAAGATGAAACATAATCATGTCATCATTTATCTCGTGATTAACTTCAACATGTGTCATTGTCTAATGAAAAATAAAAATAATATACGACTTATATTGTGAAAAACATTTGACATGTCAATTAAAATATGTTAATGCCTTTGACATGCCATGGGGTTAATAAATATTAAAAAGGGGGGAAATTCATGTGGTTTCACTGTATCATGCGACACAAGGATGTAGTCATAGATAACCCTTGTAGGGATCATATGCAATGGGAAATGAGAATCGCTCTCCTCTGACATTGGAATATATCACTGATATACAAATTTTCTAAAGTGGCTTAGATCGTAAAACTCCTTGAAATTCTAATGTAAGAACATTATATTCGATAACATGCATGATACATAACACCAACCGTGCAAGGATATATAATATCTCAAGACATTATAATATAAATTTTTTAAATATATATTTTATATATATTTCAATTCACTCTACACTAAGATAGATTATGTCTCACACAACAAAGACTTACTTTGATAACTTGTATTACACAGAAGACTGAGTTTTATCAAACAATAATATATTATTAAATTATTACTATTTAATATAATATGATATAACCTAGTTGTTAAAGTATTTGTTCAGAATAGGATTGACAATATTATGAATATAATTTTTTTTATATTATAAAATTAATTCACTAGTTAAAAAGTAATATTAAATGAATATAAAGACCAAATGAATATAAAATGAATACTTTTTATGGAAAAATGTTCTTATATAAACAAATATGTTTTATCCTAAAAAACTAAATTAATTAAAAGTTTTTAATGATATTAATAAAATATAAATTTTATATATTAAATTTAAAATAGTTTACATTTATACAATAGTTTTGATATACAAAAGACAAGAATAAACCCATTATTTCATATAAAATCCTATATTTTTATAAAGGAACTTATTTTGCCTTTTAATGGAGATTCTATTTTAAAACTAATTTTTATCTCTTTTATAAATATTATATTCAAATTTAAACATAATCATCTACGTAGTAATATTTAAATTACTTTACATTGATTTTTTTTAAGTGAATTTTCTTTTTTTATGAATGGGGATAAATGTTGAACATTAATTCAAAACAACTTTTTTCTATAATTTATATTTATGGTTTTATTGTACTTTTAATTTGATTATTATTTAATTTGATCAATTCTATATCAACTAATCCATTTTTTTTATTTTAATCAATTTAACATTGAAATTAGATATAAAAACATAGTAATCTTTTGAAATTGTTTACTTTAAAACACAACATTATCATCCCTTATGTGGGATTAATTTTTAGTTAATTTTTGAAAATATATTGATTGGAATTTTGAAAAATGGATTCTATATTTTAAATAAAAAAAATATAATTTCTAGTATGTTAAAAATAGTTTTCGACTAAAAATATTAGTGATCATAATTAAAATTAATTACAACGATTAAGAGAATAATTGTCTTCACAAATAACTGTAACGTAAAATTATAAGACAAAATGACATATAAACTTCTTCAATATCCACATTATTAAACACTTTATACATTATCACCCCTTTTATTTATATTTTTACATTATTTGAGTAATTTTAAAATGAAAAAATGCTATGAGAATTACCTTTTCCAAAATTTACAAGAGTGTCACTCCTCCTCCAATATAAAAAGGAACTCAAGACTCCCACTTCCTCACACATCTCAAGACACTTTTTATCAACCAAAATATACCCAAATAGATATTAATAATACTTCCCCTCAACCTAGAATAATTACCTTATTTATAAATAAATACATGGAATCCCTTTGGGGTAAACCAAAATGTGTTACCTGAATATGAGGTAACCTCCTCCCTCGAGCTATTTAGATTTATTTCATTCTCTAATCATTAAATTATTATCATTATAGAATTATATAATAAAACTATTATAATCAATATAAGTATAATTTTTATATTAATATTTCAATCTAATCTTACAAACACATCTCTTTAATGGGTAGCAAATATACAATTTATGTGTATTGAGATCTACCATCTGACGAATAGATAATTGTTATGTTTTTCCCATTACCTCCATGCAATGTTAGGGAATTATGATGGAAACTTTATTTATATATCTTGTATACGGTATTTTTAATTTATTTATTATTATTTAATTATTTTACAACACATAACTTTATGAACTTTATTTTGAGGGTATACAATAAAAACATTTGTGGAAGTGTGGACTCCGCCTCCTCAAAGAGATGAGATCATGTCACGTTATACAAAGATTGTATAAATGAAGGTTTCAATAATACTATTTAAAATACATTAAATAGATATTATAATAGAATTATAATATAAATATACATATATATCAATTGTTTCATTATTTTAAAATGATAATGAAATGAAAGCAGCGTTCATGCATATGTACAACCAAACGTCTCCACGAATGGTGAGTTTCATTTGTTGTATCCAAATATTATACATTATTATATATAAATGTATCCTCAATATATATTATATTTACATCATGTTTAAATTCTAGAGACGATTGAACCGAAATCTAATTAATCAGAACAACACATAACATGTAAGAACATAGTCAACAAACTAGGGAGTTAACACACCAAATAGTGAAATTTATGAATGGATTTTATCAAATGGGTAATAAGATATTATAAGAAGACAATTTATGATATTATAAACATAATATATTTATATAAAAAGTTTTTAAAACATTTAAACCTTTATACATGATTTTAATTTCTATTCACACAAAAGGAAACACAAGGTAAGGGATTTCATCTCCATTTACATTCCATTGAGATTTATTTGTTGTTATGAACCATGTTTCTTGTATATGGATTATATACTATCCATGGACGTGTTATATCAAGAATATACGTATTATCATGATATTATAATTTTCATTTAATGTTATTACATCATGGATATGTTGATTCAAATGATTCAATGTTTTATTGGATGATAAGTAATTTTAAAGATTATTCTCATTAAGAATGTTTTTATTGGTTATCTTTGCAATCAAACTTCCTTTTGTGATTTTTAAATTTCTCTTCAAACAATAAATTTAATGTTTTCTACAGAAATTTTTATATATGGTATACAATCTACCAATTTTTCGTATAATGTCATGATTAATTTATCCTTCATGATATTTTGGGTAACAATTTGAATAATTTCATCTGTGGGATTCTAGTTAATAATTACATAATTAAAATAAATTCATAAACCAATTTCTTTTCATTGTGTTATAAGTTATCTTCACTATCATTAAGATTATATGATTATGTTTATAATGACATTGGATATCTATTTTTTTCACTTATTTTTTTGGAATTACAGTTGATACACCTAATTTACACATTGATTGTTTCTCACTTTAACATTTGAATTATTTAACGGGTTTATTTAACAAAGGTTTTTTTGTTTGGAAATTTTTACAATTGAATTCCCATCAGAAGAATTTTTTTAATCATTTTCCAATAATCCCATTCATTTTATTCTCCTTTAGTAATTCATGACTATTATAAAGTAATAGTACCATTTTCCCACTCTTTGGTACTAAAACTGTTTTTTTATAAAACCCAACATTATTTAACTCTTTATTCAAAGAACCAATTTTATTATAAAAACCTGGTTTTCTAGAAATATATTCAAAAATTTATTTAACCATTCCAAATGATTTTATTAAAGGAAATTTTAATCTTTTTTTCTTTTACAAATGATTTTAATGGAACCTTTATGACTCTTTATGATGAAGGATTGTTTTAGGATTATTACAGTACAAAAGGAATGTTATAATTTACCTCTTATAGAGTGTACATATTTACACATTATAATTTCTTCAAATCATCCATTTTAAGTTCAAATGATTAATTTTTAATGATTTTATAAATTTTCTTGAAAAGTTTTAAAAACGTATATTCACATGAAGAATGTTATGAAAAGATATATTTATAGTTTTTTATTCCTAAATGAAAAAAAAACATTTTATATTCACTAAAAATGGGATGTATTGTATCAATACCATCTTTATTATTCATCCGGATATCTTATTATAGATTTGGATAATGATAGTATTGACACTCACTTCCTCGATTCCTTTTAGTCCCCTTGAAATATTAAATTTTATAAGACCATTTAACATTGAATTTCCCCTAAATATCAATATATTTTTTCATAGATATTTTTTTTCTAAATAGTATAATATTTTTTATATGGGGTCTATATTGAAAGTTATTTGATTATTTGGGAAAATATTGATAAATATGTATCCGTTATTAAATATTGATATTTGTTAAGTAATATTGATTAATAATTGAAATGGATGCTTTATATGATAAATTATTTGGACATGTAATGAATGGTGGAGCCTAGAATTGATATATCCCCTTGATGCATCGATAGGTTCTCATGAGAAAAATACATTGCAAAAATTAAATGATTTACTATCATTAGTTTTAAATTGTCTAGATATTGAATCTTTAATGTATTGGTTCTCAGGTTCCTAATATATTATTTCCAAAAATTAAGCATTTTTTACATAGATATTGTTGTTATCATATATATTTTTCCTTGACATTCTTCAATTATATATTTTTTTATTCATTTATTTCTCATTTCATTGATTTAGTGGAATTTGTCACAGTATCATAACCTACAAATTGATTTTTTGTTATAATTTTATTTGAATACAATTTTTTTTAGTTTATTACCATACCATATTGTTTATATCATGCCTCATAAGGTTATTTATTAGATGGAATCTATGTGTATTTATTACCATGCAACACTGACTATTCTTAAAGATTCATTATTAATTCTTCTATACATTACTCATATTGATCAGATGAGTTCGCCATTTTTTTCATTACTAAGTAATCCAATACCTTCATAATGAAATATATTAAATGATATACTTGATGGAATAAAGTTATCCTTTATAGAAAAAACATTTCGTTTTTGTTAGTGTAATAATTTGTAATGAATGACTAATTTATATATCTTGTTTTCTAAGACTACTAAATTATTTTTTCCTTAGGGATTTGATTCATTGTATTCATTATAATGCAATTGTAGTAAAAACTAGATCTAGGATTTTATGGACCAGTTTGTTATCATTGGTATCAAAGGTTTTTTAGTAGGAACCTTGGGATCTAGATTTATGAAGAAATTGATTATAGAACATAAACCTGAGGTAGAATTTAATGAAAAGTATAGAAGTACATCCATGAATTTTGGGAAGGTTGATATTATGTGTTTCTTTCTATAAATAAATCCTTTTTTGATACTATTAGTGGATGTGGTTTTGGAACAGATTTACCTACGGGTAATTATTCTAACATGGTGTGTTTGACCTGACTTGGAATAACCTGGTACATGATAACGAGTCTTATTGTGAACCTGGTTTGACACTCCCAAGGGACAATCATAGGATCATATAAAATTTCTTTACAAACTATTAATATTTATTTTGAAAATGAATAACCGAGAATAACCCAATGTTTATTTATATTGAATATAAGGTTTTATTATTTAGAAATCCAACAATTGATATCTTGGTTAAACCCTAGAACAATAAAGGACCAGTGTTTGAATAAATGGATGAAGTGTTAATGTATAACTATTATATCGAAAACTATATTTAAAAGTCAATTTAGTTATTAAACATATTTGAAGGATGTCCATCATATTTATCATCAAAATTATTAAACATTGGTTTTAGAAAATTACAACATGTATGTAATGTGACAAGAAATCAAGCTTGGCAAGGCTAGAGGTCTTGAACCGATTAATAAAGAATGTCAAGGGCTTCATTGAATCCATTTTTACATGCAATTTCCTAGTTAATATTTCATTGGTTTTAGTGTAAAATCTAGATAAAAAAATCTAAATGATATACCACTAGTATCAATTTTTAGGTCTAGTGATTATTGTATTAACCACCTTGACCATACATAATAGTTACAAACAAATAGTTACACTTATCTCTCTTTTAAGAGCCTACTGATCTTTTAAATGTTTAATTTTTTTACTTCAAGGATCAATGTTAATTTATGGTTATCCATTACTTATTATAAGGGATTAATTCGTGTTTGATCTACACACAAAAAATTAAGGAATTGTTCATAAGAAAATCAAGTGTATCATGTAAGTATATTTCCTTTTATTTCATGATAATATAATTATTTCTCATCATAAAGAAAATTATGAGAGAAATTTTGTCCTAATAATTTATTTTATTAAATTATGTTCTTTTAAATCCTCGTAGATTTTTGGATTTTATGCCCTTAATTTTCCATTTATCATTCACTTATTTGTGATTGGTGAACTCAATCACTCACATTACTTATTTACTCTTTTCCTCGAAGTACATAACTATATTTTCAAGTAATTTTATCCTTCTTGGAGACATAGTTATTTATTATTCTATGTTCACACTGTACATACCATTCTATATTTTCAACAGGATTTCTTACGAACCCTTCTTATGATATAGGATTTAAAACATAGGAAATATCAAAAAATATGTTACCAAGATTGAGTTAAAACTTTGGTAGTGAAATTTATTTGAGGTGGGGGAGAATGTAATGTCCCGAAATTATATAGTAATAAAGCTGCATTTGATCGATTTTAAGAAATTAAACCACAAGCACATATGGGAATATAATATATCAAGACATTACAATATAAGTACATTTTTACATAAATATATTCTAATGATTTCAATGCTTGAAACACTGGGTTAGATTGTGTTTCACAAATTATATATATATTTTGCTAACTTTTATTACACTCAAAGCATATTTTTAGTGAACAAAAATATATTACTAATTTATTTCTAGTACTCACCCATGCATTCACTCAAAAATAATGTTAAATGCTCATTTTCAAGAATAAAAGAAATTATTTCAATGATAACAAAGAACATGGATATCGAATATATTGAAATCATAAAAATGTGATACTTAATATTGGAATAGAATTGGAAAAAAATAATAGAAATTGTTATGATAATAGATAACATTTTGGATAAATATATTTGGAATCATATATGGGAATATATAAAAAATAAATAATAAATTTTAGCATAAAGAATTGAAGTACATGAATTAATAGAACATTCAAATTGTATTATGAAATTCAAAATAGAAAAAATAAGTATTATTGTTTTTATTTATAGAACTCTATCAATCATTGAAATTAATATGAAGTTTTATGATTTCACCAAAAAATTATGTTACACTATACAAATATCCCTCTTTATAATCTTGGAAAAGAAATTTCAGCATGTAAAAAAATTATTTAAATAAGAATAACTGAATTTGAAGAATAGAAAATATGATCGTTATTATAAAATAAATATTTAGAATCCCAAAAAACAATATAATGTCAAAAATAAATATTACATGATATTCAATGAAATTTTAGGACATAATCATTGAAAATAGATGATGTGATTTTTTCTATACAAATTCATGATGGAATGGTTTATTATAGAATTGATCAGATGTGTGGTTTACCCCACAAACTATTAATTCTATGTTTGGTGCGCTATAATATAATACATAAAATTGTAAATTTAAACATCAACTCTAATGAAAATTGGAATTCCATATTTTAGGAAGTAAACTTGTCTCTATGATGTTATAAAGCCACATGAGAATACCATCCTGCAAAAAATTCCATTATTGGGAAATTTAATTTCTATATTAAAATCACCTTTTAATGCATATATAATATATATTATGTTTTTTCACCAAATAAGATGCTATGTGAATTTGATACGAATTAATATTAAATTATAAAGCTAAATCTGCATATTTGATGAAAAATGTTTTGCATGCTAAAGTGGTATCTCAAGGAATGCAGAGATACTCTATGAAAATGGAAATGGAGAAACCTATTTCCGGAATATAAAGGTGGTAAAAACCAAAAATGAATTTTAGTTAATGGGAAACCTGATATAGAAATAATCGTCAAATTTATTCACGAAATGATAAAAATAGGATAAAAGTGAGTTATATTACACTAATAAATGGATATTTTTTAGGAATGTTGTGTATGACCCAACTGAAATAAGAATAAAATGTAATCAACAAAATTATATTTAAGAAGGACTTTTCAAATTAGAAGATTCCCAATTAATAGTTCATAGAGATGAAAATTCATCGAGAAACTATAGAAGATATTAATCATTTTAAAAAATAAAAAATATCAATAGATAATGCATGATATTATTTGAAATATGATGTTATAATATATAAAAATAGAACAAATCATTTTTGTCCCATAATTCTAAAAATTTTACCTTTAGAAACTTATTGTCACTAAATTTCATGAAATGAAATGGAATATATTAATGTATTCTAACTCCTCCTTGTTATCAGTGTATAATGGATGTAAATCCCCTTTAATCAGATCATTAATGAGATCCTCTATGATGTCTTCTTTTATAACCCCTATATACTATTAGTTCCATTAGTCAACCATACTTATGTTGACTTAAAATTAATTCAATTTGCGTAATGCAGCTGATAAATGTGGACTTAATAAATAAATTGATTACACGAACAAGGTGGTAACATGGATGGTCATGGCCTATAATCACAAAATAAAATTATATTGCAACAGATATTGAAACATGATGAACTAATATCCATGTAGTGTAGATGTAATATATATATATATATGAAAAAATAAAATTTATTGGATGAAAAACACGCTGAACATATATGTGATGTTAGCACATGATATGGAAGTTTCAAACATTTTCTAGATTAGAGAAAAAACATAAACAATGAACATATTTTATGCAATATCCATTCAAATATCTCATTCAGAAAACATGGTAAACTTATTCCATTAACCTTTATGTAAATATTATAGTATAATATATTTTTAATATAAAAAATAATATAAAAATCAAATTTTATAATAAATGAAAAAATATAATATAGTATCACCTTGTAATTATTACTAAACAATTAATTCAATATTTTTAAAATTTCACAAGAATGGGTTAGTGTAGTTCCTATTTAGTCCCTTTAATCATTATAATATTACCATAGTAGGGTAAAAATGCTTATGTGGTTAACATATGAACACATGTATAAGTCATGTTACATCAAATCATATAAGTTGAAAAAAATCATACTTATATTAAAATTCTAAAATAAAATAAATAAGCCATAAAAACTAATATAAAACAACACAGTAAGAACAAAACTTATATACAATACATTTTATTACATCAAATAAGAATATTCTGAAACATAAATGAAATTACAAGAAACAAATTGTTATCCAATGTTACATACAATTTGTATAACATGAAGATCCCTTGGGGTGGGAATTAATTGTAGAATCCCTAATTTAAGGAGTTATAGTGATGGAATTAGAGGTACTATATAAAGAGAATATAACTTTAAAATGGAATTTTTTATGGCAGGTGAAAAAGTTTCACACTCACCATGTTGCACAATTGTGTAACGAAAATGAGAAATATGACCCTGTAGAGGACGAGAAATTAGTAAAAATAGAAATTAATAGTTATGTGTAAATATTTTCTTATTACTCTATAATGAATATACATATAATAATGATCACATTAATATTTTGGCTACTCATTGTCAAATTTTTCTTGAAACATTGATTGATGGTTCACCTCTTTCTTGTTCCATCAAAAAATATGTATAATAAGAAATACATAACATAATGGTGTTCACCAAAAAATAGATTAAAAACAATACATAAAACAATATTAATAATAAATCACAAATACAAAAAATTAATGGCAACATTTTAAGAAACCATTAGAATTGTACCCCAAAAATTGTGTTTAATTATCAATTTATTTGACATTAACTAAATTAGTAGAACTAGAATCCAGTTTCGAATGGTACAATTGTAGATTTTATTTTATACATAGGTTGTATAAAAAAAAGTTTTAATGAAAAAAATATAGCCAAGATAGTGTGTAAGTACCATTGGTTTCACGTTGAGATGGTTTAATGACTAATAAAATTGTTTGAATATTTGACGTTGTAGTATAACCATGTCTCTAGATGTTTTACATTCAAAATATAGAATTAAATAAGAAGATATAAAATTATAGATAGTGGAGTAAATTTTTATTAACAATTTGTCTAATATATATTGTAATTTTAAAAATAAATTAACCAATAGGAGATCTCTAAGAACAATCGTTTTTATTCCCTTTCAGATGCACTATGACTTTAAAAAGTACACCAACAACTTCAATAATATCCGGGAGGGAGGGTTGAAATACTAGAAGCTGTAAAAACATTAAAAACATTATGTAATATGTTAGGACAATATCACATACATATGAATTTTATTAATTTTAATATATCATCCCAATAGAGAAAGCAGTCACACATCTGTAGCTATGAAATTCTACAATGATATGAATTATTTAAATGAGAAAAATATAAGTAGAACTGAAAAAAAAAAGAATTAATTTACAAGGGGAAAATGATATAACTGATGATAAACTTAAGAAAATAGACCAACATATCCATTATAATAAATTGATAAAATATACATTGGTACAAATGGAAATGATCATCTGATAGAGCAGTGTGAATTAGTGAAATGATATTCAAGAACACATTAAAAATGACTATAATAACTCATAAACCATGTGAGTTGAGTATATGGATTCATTAATTCAAAATAGATAGTTACCTGAAATAACAGATAACCAGAATTTATTTGAGTTTAGAGATACATTAATTATGAATATTATATAATTTGGAAACAAAAATGAGAAACAAACAAACCATGTGAATTTTAATACCTATTGATAGCTATCTCACTATAAATAATTATTAACGTATTGAAGAATACATGATCTACACCCATCCTAAAATTTTCAAATGACTGGAAATCTAGGAACTAATTGAATAATACCCACTAATTTTACAGAATGAATCAATGGTATCTCAGTTTAATGATGAAGACATAAATGTGTGTTTTTTGAGTAATTTTTATAAATATAAATACAATAATTCTTATAGTCTAGAACGATATATTTCCAAATATTCTACCTCAATAGGAATTCACGTGACCAAACCAATAGGGAAATCACACCCTACTATGAAAAATCAGAATAGTAAAAACAAAATGAAATCTACAGGGGTTACAGTAGTAAAACACTTGGGGTTACTGCAGTTAGAGGGAACCCAAATCATGAGACATAGGTTGATTTGTAGGGCATAGGTCATTTGTATAGTGTAAATAATGAGTTACTATAGATATTAATGATGAAAATCATGACCTGAAGGTGGAGGTGGTAACCTTATGAGAAGCATAAGAGTCAAAGGTGGTGGCCGAGTAGACAAAAAACACAACAAGGGAACCAGAAATTAGGGGTTATTTCAGCTAGAGGGAACTAAAATTCTGATATGGAGTTGTATTTGCAGTGGTTTAAGGTTAAAAGAGTGTAAATAAACTATAACCATAGATACCGGTGATGAAAATCACCACCCAATGGAGGAGGTGTAACCTTTGGAGGCGCGGAGGAGCCAGAGATGGAGGTTAGGCATACCGAATAAGTGTCTAGGGTAGAGTTGGAGTAGGTAGAGGCCGAGAAGATGGGGATTGAATAGGTTACATAAAGAAGGTGGTGTGGAATGGATATAGAACATGCGAGGAAACCATACTCTCAATAGCTGAGCGGGCCACATGCCATGTGTCTCCCCACACATGCTTTGGAACCCTTAGTTACTTTTTATGACAGAAAAACATATGCATATATTTAATTTGAAACTAGATTTTGTCTTGTGAGTTGCCTGCACCAAGTGTTATCCAACATAGAATTTTATGTTTTCCTTGGTTGTGATATTTGAGATATGATGTGAAATGTTCCAGGAACAGTTCTTTCTTTGGAGATTCTCGATGATGGTAGTGATCACACATGATCACCAAAAACATTATGAGTGTAACCCTTTTGTAGTATCAGGTAATGGGTCCTCAATAAGAGTGTTTCACCCTCTATATACGGTGGGAAAGGGTCCTCGAACTTCTTCATGTCACAAATAAATACTATCAAGTAATATTTTTTTCATGGATTATATTTTCACCATCCATCCAGGTATGGCATGGGTCTTTAACCTTCCAAGTGTCACACTCCACCTATATTAGGAAATGAGTCATCGATGACTTAGAGTGGCACCATCCAGCTGGGCTGGGCATGGTTTTCATCCTTATGAGTGGAACCCCTCTATAGTATTAGGGATTATTTTCTCTATAAATTATAGTGTATCCCTGTGTCATCTTGGTCATGGGTCCTCAATCATCTAAGTGGTACCCTCATAAAGTATCAAGGAATTGGTCTTCGATGGCATAGAGTATCACCGCCCAACTGGGTTGGGAATAGACCATCGAACACTAGAGTGGACTCATAATCAAGTACCTAGTCATGGGTTCTATATGTAGACATTACATCCCATCAATATTGTGGCACAAATATAAGAATTAGATTGACTTTGATGAATACTTTAGAGAAGACATGTGAGATGTTGGGAATAATTGATGAAATTTTTGAACTATTGGATACACTTCTTCTTTGTTTGATCTTTGATAAGGATTTCCCATTACTCTCTCATTTTCATTTCTTTGACATAGCATATAAATGTATCTTATTTTATATCCACTCATTGTATTTGTTTAAAATCCTTCCAGGAGTGGAAAAGGCACTGAGGGTATGCCCATTTCTTTCCATTTTTAGCTACTCATGGTTAGATGAGTCTACTCTTCTTCTATTAGTGGACAAACTCTATGGGTTTTTAATTTACCCCTCTAGTTTAGCCACTTGTTCTTTGAAGATCTTACTTTCACTCATTGTCGGGTTAATATGTACACATTAAATGTACCTTGGGTATCTACTAACATTCTCTTCCTTTTGTATCCCATACTACCCATTCATCTTTCTGGGTATCCTACTGGTTATGTATATACTCACCCCTTCATTAAATTTTCCCAACATTGTTTTTTATGTAGGAAACAAACATGTTGACCATGACTATATAGTAGGATATGTATACTAGGTTCTTGGACCGCATTTAGTGGTCCTAACTTGTGATGTAAGATATGGGCTCTATTTTAGCTATTTAATTGTCTAGTTTTTTTTATGTTGGGTTATATTTATGGTTGATCATGGATTTTCCCCCATTAAATTATAGTTTACACTACATTACTTCAGTATTTTTTAGAGGTTCTTGCATTCTTTGATTACATTACATTATTGTTGGATATTTTATTATTTCTCTCTAAGCTTTTTCATTATGATGGATATGTGTGTGTGTAATGATACTTATGAAAAATGATTCCATGATTTAGATATGAATTCATTACATTGCGCCAACCCTAGCCTGTGGAGGTGGGATTGGGTTAGTTGTGGCTCGATCCGCTAATTGGGCCAGGTCATGACAGATTTGTAAGAGAGAATGGTCATTCCATGGGATGTTGTAAAGACGTACCACTTTAAGAGGATTGGGTAGGTTTAGAGAAATAATGTTAATGATTCTTGAGTGTGGATATTAGGTACATGAAACTTTTAGTAGTGTGGGGGCCAATGTATGCATTAACTAGGACCCTGACTACCAACTCATCATCTCATTTTGCATGGACAATTTTTCATGGTTTACTGGGACATGCATCATCTTTGATTTAGAATTTGACATTCCTTCATTATAACAGATACCAATTGTTGATATATATGTATATATACATATTCTCATATTACTATGGAACTCATTGATAACATTAATGATGACTCCATTATAAACGCCAATTGGGATACTTACTGTAATTCATGGATATATAACAAGGAGCAATGGAGCCTATGTTCTGGGTCAATCTTGTGACACCTTCATCTAGGTGGAAAAGAATAAGCACCCAACATTTCATGAAGTAGATCAAGATAGAAATATATGATAAGGATAATTGTATGCCTAGTGTGATTCACATGTTCTAGAATCAAATGCCATTGAGGTTCTATGGAAATCCAGATCCTTAGTTAGTAGAGGATCAGAGATTTGGGGGTCTATATATTTAAGATTGTTATGACCCAAATGAATCATATTTTTTCACTAGAAACAATACATTTACACACATTGGATAGGAAATTGGGGAGCATTGTTACATATATACACGAATAGTCGACACTCTCATGGACAGAATTCTTGCATAATTTTCACGGAGTACTACCCGTCGAGTTTGTGCTAAATCCATATAACGGAGATCCAAGATATGAAGTAGGGAGGGATGATAGTGGATGAATATATAGCATAATTCATATACCTTATCCATTACATACATAAATTAATGCAGTATGGACACTTTCGAGCACTATAGTTTGACCAGGGACTCTATAGAGACATCTGAACCAGCATTGTACTATTGTGCATCCCCAACTATGTTGAGGTTTTTCAGCAATCACTAGTGATAAATAGATTTATTTTAGAGGGATTATAGATAGATGTAGCAGATTTTGGGTACCAAAAAGATTAGTCATATGTAGTAATTTATAGTCAAAATATTCCATGATCTCAATCTATGAGATACTACCATGACTAGATATATAAACATGGTCATAGGTAGAGAATAGAACCAGAATATCTTAGAGAGGGATGGAGGTTTACTTGTAATGGGAGAGGACCCATGAAATGTTATTTTCTAAATATAATGGAAGCCTTTCCCCGAAATATAGGTGATATACCACTATAAAAAACAAAACATCAAGATCATGGATCTCCCATGTATGGATAGGGTAGTCCCCAGGGAGGCTGAGCTGGAAACGTAGAAGGATAAAATATGGTTGGGGAAAAATTATGAGATCCACCAACCACCACCACCAGGAGACCCACATAAGGATCAATGAGCTAGAATCTAGGCCCACGAGCATCTTTAGGATTTGGATGTCGATGATCTAACAACACCCTAAATGATAAGAGGTGTGATTTGAATGTTTTCTACTCTTTCCTTAGTATTAATAGACACAGGTTCTAGTCATTACATTATCTCAATAATCATACTGCAAGATATAGAGATTCATGTTGAGCGTAGTGGTAGGTTCCTACCATGAATGCTTATTTTGTATCATTTATCTTTAAAAAGAGAGATCTATCACTTGGTAGATATAGGATCACATGGGACCTTTTGGTTGTCACAATGGAACCATATGATTTCATCATGGGAGTAAATTGTTTTTTCATGATCTAAGCCTAGATTTACTCTCACAAAAAACAAGTCAGGTTCATGTGCACTGATGGGAAGAGTCTATCCTTTTCATCTAGAGAGATCTCATTGAGGGTAAAGTGGGTTACATGAGTAGGAGGATCATACCATTAGCCATAAGTTAGTGAGTTTATCCCTTGGAGAAAAAAGTTTACTAGGCCTCTGGATTCCTTCAATTGGGGAGGTTATATGGTTGTCATCCCTATGACGTTCCAGGAATATCTTTGAGGGGAGATAGATTTTTTCATTATCTTACATCAAAACACCACACTAATATCACCATTGGCATATCATATGGTACCTTAAATTCTTTGAGAGATATATATTCATTTGGAGGACCATTTTCTAAATAGTTTCATCAAACATAGTGTTCCACCCAAGGATGCTCTATGTCAGTTCATGAAATTAGTAGATGGAAGCTTACATATTTTCATGGATTATTAGCACATAAACCCATCAGTAATAAAGAAAATGTATCATGTTCGATGGAATGATGACCACTTTGACAGGTTGTGAGGTGTGATTGGATTCTCGATGATCGATCAAATGACTAACTACAGCTAGTTAAGGGTCCGTGAGGCTGATGTTCCAAACATAGCATTCTCATGTACCTACAGAATCTTCGTGTTCCCTGTGATACCCTTTTTTGTGACGCCTTCCCCTTCAATGTTTATGGATCTAATGATCTAGGTTTTATAGCCACACACGGACATGACCTTTGTAGTCCTAATCGATGAAATACTTATATACTCTTCATCATAGGAGGATCTGGCCGAGCAATTGAACATGGTCTTATTCTTTCTTCGAGAGTATTGTATTTATGAAAAGATCTCAAACTACTAGTTTTGGATTCATGAGGTCTACATTCATGGTAATTTCATTAATGATCATGGTTTTGAATTTGATACAATGAAGATAGATGTATTTCTAGCATGATATACACCCAATACAGGTTTTGAGGTGAAATGATTTCTTTCCATGGTGGGGGTACTATATGATTTTTTTGTAGACTTATCTAGGATCATATCCTATTTGACCACCCTAGAATGGAAAGGGAGTCCATTTACCATGTTTGAGTAGTGTTAGGGGTTGATTTTTTTGAGGAGTTGAGGAAGAGGACGGAGAGTGCTCCAATGTTGAGACTACCATATAATGATGTGGAGTTTATAGTGAATTGTGATGCATCTGGATCTGGGATTAGATTCATGTTGATGTAGTGGAATGTAGTAATCATATACAGGTGGAGGTAGTAGATTCCCCAGGATAATCACTATATATCTAATGACATAGATACCTAGTGGTAATCTTACTTATAAGGATTCGGAGACACTGCCTTTGGGGGTGTGGTTTTTGGTTTAATCAGACCACCAGAGTCTTATGTATGTTTTCACTCGATGTGACATAAGCCTGAGACAATGTCACTGGTTGGAATCTCCATTGTACTATGACATAAAGATACTTTATAATCTAGGGAATGTAAACATATTATATGAGTCCCTTATTAGTATGTACAAGTATCTCATAGTGATTAATACATTGTGGGAGTTAGCTTCCCTACATCTAACCATGGTAGTGGTGGGGGTGCAATGTTTCATTAGATGATTGTGTTGACTCCTTCATTTCTCTATCGAGTGAGACAGTCCTGGCATATGGACAGAAACTACCAGGTTCTATTTGATTTGGTATCTATAGGTGAATCACCATATGGATGTTATGAAGTAGGGAATCATGTCATCATGTTATAGGAGAAAACAGTAGTTCCTATCTGGATGCGGGAGGAGGTGATGCAGGAGTTCCACAATTCTCACTTAAAAGTAAATATAGGCATGAAAAATATGCATAGGGACATTACATAATAGTTTTTGTGGTCCAAAATGATAATAATATTCATTGATTCTGCCCCTCATTTCCACACCAATCAGCTAGTAAAGGATGAGAACCAAGCTTATTCATGTTTGTTGCGTCCACTTGAGATCCCTGAGTGGAAGTGGGTAACAATATCAATGAACAATGTTATAGGGTCTCCCTATATAGTAAGGGGGAATTATTCTATCTCAGTGATAGTTGACCAATACATGAAGTCTCCACACTTCCTTGCTACTTGTGAACATAGTTCAGGGGAGGGGTTGGGAAGTTGTGCATATGATAGATTTCTTCCTTCATGGGGTTCCCTTGACAATTGTCTTTAGTCATGATTCATGATTTATTTCATGATTATGTATAGTAATGAAGGAGGAAAGCATGGACTATATGAGGATTATTACATTTTTTACCCCCTGACCAATGGTTTGATTGAGATCACTATCTTGGCATTAGAGGATACGTTGATGGATTTCTAGTTAGACTTTGACTGGAGCGTGGATGATAACCTTATCTCGGTGTATTTTTCATTCATCATCCACTTCCACTCTACTATCAACATAGAACCTTTTGAAGCCCTTTATGGGATACCCTGAAGGTCCCCCTTGTGCAAGTTAGAGATTAGTGAGGAATGTCTTTTAGGTATAGTGATGGTACCTGTTAAAACAGATAAAGTAAAATATATCCATGAGAGGATGAGGATATCCCGGAAGAGACATAAATATTTGGCAGATTACCATCGTAGGCCCTTGGAGTTTGATTAGGGAGGACAATTTTTCCTGAGAGTGTCCCTATGAAAAAGAATAAATTCATTCGATTGGGGAAGAAATCTATCATCAAGGATCATTGAGAAATTATAGATCATTCAGATGGTTGTTGAACAAGCCTTCCAACTCACCCTGACTCAAAATATAGAGTGGGTGCATGAAGAATTCCACATGACACATCTAAGATGATACGTTCATGACCCCATACATTTCATCAAATGGGGGGAGGTGGACAAAGATGATGGATCCACCTTTACAGACCACTCGATTGTGACTAGGGATCATCAGAAGAGTAATATTTATGGATAGAACATCCCCTTGGTCTGTGTTCCATGGCCGCATGAAAATGCACAGTATATTTAATTTGAATGGGAGATCTCGATGAAGGATTAGTATCTCGAGTTATTTGGTTAGTTTTTATTAATTTTTTGTAAAACATGAAGGAAATAATGACGTAGATACATTGTTTTTTATTGATGAATCATAGAAATATTTATTTATATACTTCCAGAGTGAGGTGCTAAGATGATATGCGATTTCAAGGCCCAGTGTGCCCTTAATTAATTTAATAAAATTATTAAATATATGTTTTATTGAACACAAGAAGAATCTTAAATAAAATATTATAAATATTAAACAATTTCATAGATCATGAATATGAGAAAACTGTTGTGTTCAGATTGCAGTGTTTTCCCTACTCATGACATAAAATTATTTAACGGAGGATGTTTGGTCCCCATGCGCATTTTCGATACAATCAGTGAAATAATTATTCATTAAATTAAATAATTAATAAAATCGACCTTGTTTAAAATTATATAAATATACTATCGTGTAAAATTTTGTATGGTTATCCACAAAAACATGAAATCACTTTTGAGGGCACTCTTCGTCCTTCTATTGGTGGATCACACCGAACAATGATGAAACATTACATCAGTGTAGATAAGGACACAACAAATGCAATGAAATCTCTTAAATCATTTGTAGGAAGGTTCATTATCTATGATCAATCTCATATCGAGTTTGAAATAATTAATTATTATTTATTTATTCCCTTTTGATTAAATGGTTTTATTTGATCGATCAATTCTAGTTATGGAATTTTCATGCACCCGAGTACCGTATTTCAATTGTTTATTCGTTCTTTTCTAGCCCCTATATTACAATTGTTGATTGTTTGAAAATAAAACATTCACAAATATATTTAGAGATTTATTTTATGTGCATTTATCCCTTGTTGCTTTATTTTCATTAATGACTGAATTCCTTGGTCATGGCTTGACATTGTTTGGAAGTAATGAGCCCGATCGAAACACCATATCTATGATGGATTATTGAATGAGACATAGATCATTGAACCAAGAAAGAATATAGGGATTATATAGGAAAATAAAGATTTTTTTGTAGAAAAATATTTATGAATTATCAATGGAAGAGGCTTTGGGGGTGTGCGTGGAATGTGAGGCCTTTTTCGGATCAACCCAAATTTGAGTTTCCAACCACCGAATAGTCAAAATATACATGTAATCGAGTAGATACATAATATTGAGTGAAACTAAAGTTGAATCTTAAGTGTATAGATATATTCAAATCATGATGATCAGATCTGACGATTATGTGAAAATACAGACTACCTTACATGTTCTAGGATGAACACACAGTGTGTACCCACATTAGTAGTGATGAGATGGTTTTGGAAAATGAAAATTACAAAAGGGTGTGTTGACCAGAAAGACACTATAGGATTCCTTCCCCTGTTAGAAAACCTGGCTAATAGATCCCATGGATGGGAACCTAAGTAAGAGTATACATAATTTGGTACACTGTCGTGTGGTCTAGTTTACTGGCATGATGAGAAGAACAAGACCCACAGTCCTGGTTAGGTAGGATTAGCCATGCAATCCACCTACACATCATTTACTACTACTCAGACAAGGATCCATGTGATGACCATGGAAACATGTAGGATATAATGGGGGAAACACCTTGTGTCGGTACCCCCACAGACTGTGTACCCCCTGGTTCCTTTTTATAAAAATTTGAAGGTCTATATCTCCTTTGATTAAACTCGTATTCTGGCCCGGGAGTGGCCTATCCTGAGTTTTTTCACGCAAAATGCGATGGTGACCTTAGTTTTGTACTTTTAGATACAATATGATTTTTTGGGCACTATTCCTACATATGTTATGATTGATAATGTAAGTGATCATGTAGGATCACTATAATCCTTCTAGGTGGAACCCTTTAACTATATCGGGTTATGGGTACATGAGGACATGGAGTGGGACCCTTCAGCTGGGACGGTAATGAGCCCTCAACCTTCTACGTGTTACCATACTATAGTATGAGGTCATTGGTCAATTAAGACGTATAGTGTCACCCTCTAGGTAGGCCTGGCATGGGTCCTCCACATTTCAAGAGGCACCCAGCTGTAGTATCAGGGAATGGGTCCTTGATAACTTAGAGTGGAACCCTCAAGTCAGGCTAGTAATGGGTCCTCAACCATTTGATTGTCACCCTTCTATAGTATTGGGGCATGGTTCCATGATGAATTAGAGTGGAAACCTCAATGTATAATGGGAATGGGTCATCAACTATCTGAGTGGAACTCTCACGAAGTATCAGGGCACGAGACTTCGATTACCTAGAGTGTCTCCCTCCCATATGGCTAGTTATGGGTCATCGACCACCGGATTGAAACAGTACTATTTTATGAGGGAATGGGTTCTCTACCATGATATTGTGTCCCATAAACTGTGTGTCATCATGATGAGTCTTGTATTGACTTTGACAGATACTTCATCAATGATGAGTAATATTTTAGGAAACAGTGATGGAATTTTTGAACATTTGGATGCTCTTATAATTGGGTTTAGTAATGGGATAGAGATACCATTACTCCCTCATATAGGTTTTTTATTGAATATATATATACTTATTCGATATCCAATCTATGGATTCGGTTACTCTACTCCATGAGAGGGGAAGATTTGAATGGCATCCCAAGTTATTTATGTGTTAATATTCTCTTTTTTGATTGAGTATACTCCTCTCATATGGGTTCAATGAATCAATATATGGTTTATCTACTCACCATTTTTTCTCTAATATGATTTTATGATCTTGAATTCACTTTTTTTGGATTAGTTTTACTCTTTCATTGTACCTTATTTCCCTACTATTTTTCTCTTTCTTTTGAATCACAGAGTGACCCCCTTCATATTTTGGAGTGTCCTACAAGGTATGAATATACTCAACCCTTCATGAGATTTTACCACTATTGTATTGTCTTAATAATATGATAGATATATCTATCATGAAATATGTGTATTTTAGGGGTATTAGGTTCTTGGACCACATATATTAGTCATAGCTTGATATTCAGGAGCTGTGATGTCTGTTAGTTGTATACTTTTTTAGTTTTATTAAGGTGGGACATATTTTTGGCTGGGTGTGTATATTTCTATTTTACATTCTAGTTTAAAATTTCTTAATTATATTCTATCTAGAAGATCATGAATTCTTATTTTTTATTATATCATTTTTTCATCTTTTATTATTTCGCTCTACACTTTTCCATCATGAAACTCTGTGCATGAGAACATGTACTAAGGAAAAAGACTTACATAGTTAGTTATGAATTCCACATTTTTGTACACCCCCAAGATAAAGGAGTTATACTTGTAATTGGTTTGTACAAATACATGAATTGGGTAGGATCGTGACACTGGAAATTGTAAATATGTGGGTGGAATTCTTTTTCCCAAAATTTACAAGAGTGTCACTACTCTTTCCCTATAAAAAACTCAATACATGAATTTTCATAAAAATTTCAAGGCACGTTTGATTAACTAATATATATCCAAAAAGATCATCTAATTCCATCACCTCAATATATAATCTTTCCATTGGGTTTTATCCTTCCCAGGTATTCCTTTAGTGCGATCCGACTTCTATTACCAGAATAAAAGGTAACCTCATCTCTCATGCTCTTTAGTTTAATTTCATTCCAATATATTTAAATTCTTCTTATCAAATGATTTTAAAATTAATAAATTTTCCTCAATATGCTAATATGTTTTTATTTCGAGGGATCTACCAACACATTCACACACTTCCATTTAATGGGTCACAAATATACAATTTATGTTTATGGACATCTACCGCATCACGAAACGATGATTTTCCATTTTTCCTTTACCACATCCCATAGTTTGGTATTGTATTAGATAGACTATTTATATATGATATATAATATATTTTTAATTTCATTATACATTTTTAATTATTTATTAACACTTAAATTTGTTGACTCTCTTTCTTGGGTATACGATAATATCGTTTGTTGAAGTGTGGATTACAACCTCCACAAAGTGATGTGATCCGTTCACACTATACCTAGAATGTATAAAAGATGGTTTTAAATAAATTATGAAAAAGTTAAGGCAATTATATGATACTGAAATTATAATATACAAAGACATATATATCATTTTCTTTTATTCTATTAATACAATAATGATTTGAGAGTCAGGATCATGTGTGTGTACGATGAACCATCTCCAGGAATGGGGCATTTTATTTCTTATATCCAATTATTATATATCATTATAAATACATATATACTTTATATATATGATATTTATATAATGTTTTAAATTTTGGATAATATTAAACCATTATTTAATTATTAACAAAAATGAGTAACATGTTAAAACAAACTCAACAGACTATGAAATTAACACACGAAATAGTGAAAATAGTGAATGGTTGTTATAAAATACCTAATAAAATATTATTATAAGAAAATTTAATATATTATAAACATTTATATGAATCTATAATAACCTATTAACAATATTTAATCCAATATCTAGGATTTTATTGTCCTTTCACTCTATGAGAAATGAAAGGTATTGGATTTCGCCTCAATATACACTCAACTAAGACTTATTTGTTTTTGTGCACCTAGTTTAATTTATATTGTTTATATTACTACCTATGAAATGTTATGTAGTTAATATAAATATTCACATTATATTATATGTTTATTTTAATTTTTTTACTTCATGTATTTTAAGATACAATTGTTTCTAAGTGGTATGGGACAGTTTGGAATGTTTTATGATTATTTTCATTGATAATGTTTTTATTTATTATCTTTACAAAATCACTTCCTTATGTAGATTATAACTTTATATTGAAATAATTACATTCTTTCTATGCACCTAATTTATTTTACATGGTGTAAATACTACAACATTTTCATATAATATACTGATTCATTAATAATTCATTATATTTACTGTTTCAATTTTATTTATTTCATCTAAGGTGATTTGAGTTAAAAAGTACACTGTGGAATATAATTCCCGATCCCAATTCCAATTAATTAGGTTATATTAATTCCTAATAGAATTTAATATTCTATGATTATGTGTATAATTACATAGATAATGTATTAATGTATTTCCACAAATTTTAGATGATTTTATATTTGATACACATAATTTAATCGTTGATTTATTCTCACAAAAACATTACATTCATTTCAATAGTATATATTACAATATAATTTTGTTTATGAATTTTTAAAATTCAATTTAAATCAGAGGAAAATATTAGTTCATTTTCTAATAAAACATTTTATATTCTTATCATTAGGTTAAACATGATGGTTATCATGTAATAGTACCATTTTCCCACTATTTGGAACTCAATTTTTTACAATTTATTTATGACAACACAACATTATTTATTTATTTAGTTAGATAAAATAGTTTATTCTAAAAACCTAGATCATTAAAAAAAAATCTAAAATTATTTTATCCTTTACTGATTGATATTATTAAAAAATTCTATCATTTTTATGTTTTACAAATGTTTTAAAAGGATTCGTATTATATATTTCCAAACAAGTCATTTTGTTAACCTATTGCCATGAAAAATTAATGTTCATTATACCTCATATTCAATGGATTGATTTACGTACCAAAAAATCCTATGAATTTTCCATTGTATGATTCAAAATAATAATTTTTAAATAAAATATATTTTTTAAAATATATTTTTTAATAAAAGGGTTTTCAAAATTATTTTCAAAACAAAATAATATTTCCTTAATAATATGTGTAATATGTATTTTTATAATATTTATATTCATTAATGACAAAATTTGATTATTTTCACTTCACATGGGATATGTTCCATTGATACCATCCATATTCTCCCTCTATGTGATTTATGATTGATTTGTTTAAGGATAGTATTGACATTCACTTCATTGATTCCTTTAAGTCCCATTTGAAAAATTCAATATTCTATGATAATTTTAAATTGAATTTACCCTAAATATCCATATCATTTTTCATAGATATTATTATTTCCTAAAGCATGTACCGTTTTTCATATGGTGTATACATTGAAATTTATTTTTTTATTTATGAAAAAATTGATATATACATATCCTTCATTCAATACAGATATTTGATATTGAATATTGCTCATTAATTAAATCTATTAATCGATATGAATAATTATTTGGACTTGAAACGATGGGTGTGTCCTAGAATTTATATATACCCTCAATGCATCAATATGTTCTCATGAGAAAATGAGTTTTAAAAATTAAATAGGATTCATTAAATAGTTTTAAACTATCTAAGGGATGGATCTTAATAGTATAGGTTCTCTTGATCTTCACACAAGATGTTATTTAGTTAATAATATTCTTCCTAGGTATTAATGTTATCATTGTTATTTATCCATGAGATTTTGTGTTGAAATATCTATGGAAGCATTTAACTTTCATTTCATTGATTAAAGGTCATGCGTTTCAGTATCATAAATTTCCATATTTATTTTTACATATCTAGTTATTTGAATAAATTGTGTTTCCATTTTATTACCTTGGAATATTTCTTATACACATACTTATCAGTTGATTGATTACATAGAATGTGTGTTCAATTATTAAATTTCCATGTTGACTATTCTCATTGATTCATTTTTAATTTGGATATAGATTACCCTTACTGGGAATTTGAGCACAACTTTATTTCTTTCATTTCCCTAGGATTCCAAGAAGCATAAAATGAAAGATATAATGTGATATAATTGATGGAATAATGATATGATCAAAATAAAAAAAAATTAATTAGTATATTCATTTTTAATACTATATTCATTTATGTATCAGGTTTACCAAGACTTCATAGCTCTTATTTCATTCAGGTTTTGATTAATTGAAACCATGTCAATGTAATGGTAGTAAACACCGACTATAGGAATTATGTGGTTGAGCTACAAAAGATCTTGAGTGGCAAGGACAATAAATTCCCCACACCTTATAAAAACACACTTCACTCACACGAAGAAGATCACAAAGGCATGAGAATACTTCTCAGAGTAGAGATTTATTCAATTTCAAGATTCTCCCAATATCTAGATCATAGGGTAATGAATAAAGGGATTAAGTGGAATTAATACATGATTTATGTGATCATTATATTAATCAATTTATGGACATATAGTGTAATCTCTCGAATGTAAAAAAGGAGTTTTATATTATCAAATTTCTTTTTCGTGTTGTCAATTGAATAATTGATGATAAAAATTGAGTATCTAATGTGATAATGGATAAAAAATATAAATTCCTTAAATGATGATGAATAGACAAATTTGTATTAGATGGGGTCATGTTCATTGTGTAACATATTCATTATTCTTCATTTTTCTCACAAAAATTTCATCTAGATCATGTGGTAGTTCCCATGAATGTTATGTGAAGTCCTCTGTTCATGTATACCAAGTCATGAGATGTAATTCAGATATATTGGACAAGAAAACTGATGTTTTCTAGACGTTTCAGCTAGATCATGCATCATCCTCCCAACAGACCCTCTTTAATCACAAAACACCATGGGATTTGTCTGCATAGATTTTGAATAGAGTCTTGAACATGGTAGATGGATCACAAGAGAATCATCATAATTTTCTCTTAACAACTTGGATATTTCCAATCATCCCCAAAAAATGAATGGTAGAAAACTAGGATATGTTTTGTAGCCATCCTCAACATGTAAAACAAGATGGGAATTAACACTCTAACATATCAAGAATATCATGGTGATTACTAGGAAATGTCCAGAAGACATCCCAAACATTACAAATATGTTAGGAATAGAGCCTTTAATATGTCAATCATGTCACGAATACACCCCAAGACACGTCAACCGTGTGTGAGAGACCCACTTGGACATACACCTTGAAAACACCCATCAATACACCTTCAACTGAGTACCCCCTTTATAAGTGGACTATCTAAAATGGATTAGGGATACACACTCATGCATCCATATTCGTGTAACACTCTCAAAAGTTAAATCCTTCAATAAAAACATATTTTATCAACCATTCATGGTCATTATTTCTCTTTATCCATTAGAAGAAAAAAATATGGGATATGGAAATATACCATGGTGTATGTCCTTCCATATTCCAATTACCCTAACTCACATTGCCAAAATTCTCCAAAATATTTATCACTCTTACTTGTCTATCCGAAGAAGAGGTGGTTTTATACATATTCATCGTCTTATGTTTACAACTAACCAAGCCCCCTAGTACCATAAACAAATATAATTTTACAGGAAAATTAAATAATAAAGTTACTGATTTTTTACTATAAGAAAGATATGTAGGATTTCTAGAAAAGGATTGAGATCCACATCATCCACCCCAATAGGGTATATCAATTTCTTAATTCATGTATCTATATTTAATGAGTCTTATCATATTCTATCCCTTGTTTCTCACATAGATAATGAATTATGTGGTCTTAGGAATTTTCAATTATCAAATAACTAGAATTATAACATCCCCCAACTAGAGAATCCTCTGTATATAATCCTCGTTCAATGACATTATATGACTACCCCATAATACTAAATCATCCTTAGGGTAAATATCGAAGAAATCCCTGTATTGAAAATCCCAATAGAAATAACCTTCATGGGATATAATTTTCTACCACCACCCATAAATGGGTTGAGGAATGATCAGAATATAATAAATTTGGTTCTTGTTATAAGTATAAATCAGAGGAAACCATCAAATTTTGTGAGGTCCATACATAGGGCGTCTTTCAATAATATGTGTCCCTTTTTTCATGATGTTAAACTTAAAATCTTGGAATTAAACAAACTATGTGGTTTTTGATGTCTATTATAAAAAAATATAATGTGTCATGAAGGTTCAATCTCATCCTTAAAAAACCAATAAACTACCTATGAGGTATTAGACTCTAGAGTGTATGGTTATATGGAATTAAAAAAATAAGAAGCTACCAATTTATAAGAAATAATGAGAATATGGTTGAGAAACATAGATATAAACGTATTATTCAATTTATAAAACACCCTTCACATATTGAAGGATTAAATACCTGATTAGTTTTTTAGGGTAACAAATATCATATTAGAATTTTCGATAGATTCAAAAAAAAATATTAAATATATCAGAGAGTGCTGGGGTAGGAAAATATTCCTCCCAAAATGGTTTCATGTGCTCAACTATGCATCCTCTTAGTGAGTGTGATTTCCTACGTGTTATTCGGTTTGAAACCACATATAATTACTTTATTTTGAAAAATAGGTTTCTACGTTGTTTAGGAAGTGGGATCCCTTGGGATATCTTATGAGAGGCAAAAAAATGAACCTGACATGACCCTCTTAGTTTTAAATGAAATCATGTTTATGTACATCAATCCATTTTGTTTGAAATTATTTATAAAAAATAAAAATGTAAAACAAAATGTGATCCTCATGTTTTCAAAAAACAAAATAGTTTTACACACATTAGGTTATTTCATTCCAACCCATTTTCGAATAATAAAAATTGTGAACCTGATTTGGGACTTTTAGTTACAAGAAAACTAGTAGACATATATCATGATATATTTTAGGGCCTTTTTATGGAAAAATGTTCAGACCTCATGTGAACCTCACAATTAAAAAGAAAATACATTTACTTATTTTGGTACATTTTATTAAAACCATTTATAGGAATCATAACTTTATTCCTGGTATTAATATAATAATTAATAAAAATAAATATTTTATTGTGTCTCATAATATATTTTTCTCATTCCCTATACAGAAATAAATTCGACACATGATTTGAAATCCATTAATATTAAAATTTAGCTATGGTTACCATGAATTGGGTAATTGTATCCAAGATAATTTTACCCCATAAAAATGAATGAACCTGGAATTTTAAATGAAAACCGTGTTACCTATGAATAGCATATTGAGTTCAATTCACACTTCCGATAAAGAAATGATCAAAAATATTATTCCTTACTATTTTTTGACTAAGAAAACATTTATAATGGAATAAATGAGTCAAGTTTATGTCTTCATCAAGAAAATATTATGGAACATCTTCTATAATAGTAACCACTATTGGTTGTATGAAAACCTCATGCACATGATGCCATCAGCTTCAGTAGGAGAATGCAATTCTTTTAGAATACCACTAACATGGTATGATACTGAACCTAGAGAATGCACATATAAGGAAAAATACACTAAATCCAAAAGACTATCTTTATTTTAGAAAGATGAAATTAAACCAGTGGCACTTGTCACCACAACCAGTCACATCAAAATAATATCTATATACTGTTGAAAGAAACACCTTCATTATCTTAGGAAGGGGGATCGTCGTGTCAACTAAAAATCTCCCCCACATCAAGATCCACCTATTAGGGAGATTAATAACAATCATCATTAGTGTTATCCTATTAGCACCCCACTGTTTCTTGGTAAGAGAACTAAAAAAAATATTTCCACCCAAGAAACTTATGAACTTGTACTAATGATGTATCAATGAGTGTGTAATGATATGGAGAAATTAGATTTGTATCATATCCCCACTTCCACTGAGGAATTCTATAATCATATTTTAGCTATTACCAATGAAAATTTTCATATTTCATTCTCACCTAGATCATTTCTGTAGACAAATTCTTCCAAAAATCATTGGTAAGGAACATATCCCTACCCTCACACATGAATTCCATTGATATATTTTAATAACATAAAAATGAAATGACTAGAATTATATACCAGATTTAATCGATGAAATGTGACACTATAGTTTTGAGGCCAAGAATGTACTAGCCAAAAAAATTCCACATTCTATACTAAACTATCACAACTTTTAAGAAACCATATAGAAGATATGTCTTCAAATTTCAATATGAGTACCGATGTAGTAAAAAAAAACTTATCCATATCCCAATTTCCCGAGCATTATAGCACCATGATCATCCTCAAAAAGTGCCTTGTACATAGTAAGAACACAACTTTCACCCTTCAGAGTGGATTATCTGATTATTATAGTGAATTATGATTAACAAGACCATAAAAATATCCCTATTAAAATAATGGCTTCCCATATTAGTTTGGTATATGTATCTAGATAGGTGAATATACTTATTGAAATAGACTAATGACATAATTCATATCCATAGGACATAGATCATAGCCTCAATTCAACAAATATTCCTCAATACCATATGTAAATTTCCTCAGAGCAATCCCATACCACTTCCTATGATTCTACTTGGTTTATTCTTGTAGCTTACGGAAGCCAAGATCATATCCCGACTTCCATCAAGGAAATACTGAACCAACATACTTTGGGGGATATATATGAGGAGTTACATAGATCAAATCCCCTTTTAAAGGCCAGATATTATATTTTGATAGGGAATGTATATTTCATTCATGCTCATACCCCAGCATCATCTTAGATTTATTATCTTATTACAAAAACCACCCATAAGTTGAATCAAATTCATGTTGATGACATAAAGCTCATCACTATACTCCACCAACTTCTTACCAGTTATATCAGATCCCCACATCACCATATGATTGTAAATATATTCCATCATTTATCATATAGTAGGATCATTTACTAGTAATCATGAAAATTCATTTCTTTATATTCTATCCATGATGTAGAATGTGCCTCATATCCCTAGTATACTTAATTCCAAAGCCCTTAAGGCTACATAACACATATCAACAACACCACCAGATGCTATCAACTCTTCATTTGTAGTGGTATGTGATAAATTTCTTGATATTACTCATTATAGTAGAGAAAAAATCGATCACATGGGCTCTAGTACTGATGTATACAATATAAAACTCACCATGGTAATATTTCACATGGGAATGGAATAATTGCATTTCTTAGAACCCTTCAAATGGAGAGGTTCTCAAAACCCAAACACATTTGTATATTTAAGTTCTCAAAACACCATGGTTGATAGTGTATAGTTCACCCATTAAAAATTAGAATCCCATTACCCTGGTTAATAGATGACCTTGTGATTAAACCTCTATTGTATGATAAGGTGGATGCATATATTTCTGATAAAGAAGGGGATAATTGGGATATACAAGGATATTTACCTAGAAACCTCCTCTGATCCATATTTTTGACCATCTACATTTATGACTATGAGATCCTAGATTAGATATGAATTAGTTTGTGCTGAACATATATATGAACATGTGGGCGACACATTATCACTCAACGGCTATACACTTCCCACATCAACTATTGTAGGGTCACCATTCGACAAAAACAATCTCCATTATCAAATGAACCTAGCTACTACTTTTGTGTATCATAACCCTAGAATAGAAAAGTATAGATAAAATATATAGAGAAATTTTTGTCCATTAACCAAAACTCATCAGATTTAGATCAGAGAAGCATCAGCATGTATCTGTATAGAATGATGCGGAATAAAAGGAATATGTCTGTTGACAACATATTAAGAAAATAAAGACTCTCTAGATATGGAATCTTAAAATTTCATAATAATAAGATAGATTAGGGGAATGAGTACTACGTGATCATGTGGGTCAATATAATGAGATTCCCATATCATTAAGATTGAAAGACATCACCCGGGGGGGATTCATCTTCAAAATAAATTATAAGCTAGACCCCACAAAAAATGTTAATTCAATTTAGTAGGTTAATAATTTTTTTTACTATACAAATATATCCCATGGAAAATTTCTCCAATCATAGGAATCCATTTCACTAAGATCATACAAATGTAAAATTTCTCCAAATAAAAAAATTCATAATAGTAGCCGTTATAGTATCCATAACGGAGTGAACCCATACCACAAAACTAGAGAATTTTTTCCACTGCCTCCACTACAATGTTCATAAAACCAAGAAAAAATCTAGGAAACATCAGTGGGAAAAAATCCAAACCCAACCCATAGGGTTGGAAAATGTTTTTCTAAATTGCCACCACCAGGTCCATTACACCCCAAGAGGGGCATATAGAAATTAGTAGAAGTTCTAGATGAACCCCATCTGATTGGTATGGAAGAATTAATTTCTCAATTTATATCTTATAATCCTTTATATCCTTGAATGGAATACTAATATTCTCAATAATAAGATTAAATGGTTCTCAATGGGGCTTTGAATCATCCCAAACACATAGGGATAATAATTTTTTTCCTTATTATAACCCTAGATGGAATTATAATTCTATAGTTTGGGAGATAAATATCAATGACCATAATCAAATATATTCATCTCATCATGAGGCATACCTTTTCTATTAGAGTCCTATTCAGTAAAAAAGACCTTAAAATCACTTATGTTCACTATTTATAGGCCCAGACATGAGGAAAATATGAAAGAAGTAAATTAAACCTATTATGGGTCATAATAGAAAATGATTCAATAAGGGTTGGGATTAGAGAAATGACCTTGATGAAACCCTGTATGGAGGATTAATTGGTAAATATTATACAAATTTCATGGAGTGTAATGGGATAACTACTATTACTAAATAAACCTTATTGAATTTCATCACCATATAAAAATTTGATTTTACCATGATTTATGAAAGGTAGGATGAAATACCTAAATGAAATCTTGAGTGGTTGGGGATCTGGATACACATAAGGAGGATTCATGTACATAGAATTAGAGACTAATCCAAAACATGGATCCTCCGAATAATGAATTTCCTCCTCCTTGATAGAACTCTACCAATGATAAAGGTAACAACATTTTTTTATCCATTTCTCCATCTTGGTGGTTTGAAATTTCTTCTATAAATGAGTGGATGGAAAAATTATACTGAGATACAAAATTTGGGACATACAAACGAGGATCTTATCATGGGAAAAATTTCCACTAGGTATTTTTTTAGAAAGAGTTATAAATTCATCCTAATATATATTAAGAGAGAGATAATCTTTCTAAAATACTAGATGTTGAGAATCAATATATCTCTAGATCTTGTAAATTGGTCTAAATAAATTATGATGTTGAGAATAAGCATGAAATGCCTCCTTCAGGAAGAAATCATCTCCCTCACTAGGGTGATAATTTGGTCCATGAATATATCTTTAATACTTTGGATATCAAAATAGTGGCACATCAGAAATCCTCCCCTAATTTCTATAGATACAGGGTGGTCTAGAAAGTGGATTCTATAGAACTTCATAATTCTATTTAATCCCTAGTTGATCGAATATATTCTCTGGATGGGATGAATTCCCCCGTGTAGCCTGAAACGAATCAATATCCCAAAAAGATGGATTAATATATTATGACACCTAATTTTAGAAATCATATATTCTAAATCTATGATGATGTTCTAGATCCAGAAAACAATCTCACTCGCTTCATGTCTTGATGTTGACTGATGATGGTCCCTTGAGATCAGTTGGAGGTGACCAAACTGAAGTTTTTTACAATCTTTGATAGGTTTATTCTTGGTTTCATATAGTATCCATCTTATATGATATGTTTTCTGATGGAGAACCCATCAACATCAATTTATATACCTGTTTATTTTGACATTAAGGAAAATGAAAACCATAGTCCTCAAAAATAGAAAAAAAATGGATTTTTTTGAATTTATCTAATGATATAATTCTTTAACATATACACTCATTACCCCTATATAATATAATATTGTTCTATGAAACAATATTGAATTTAATTTTTAAGAGCTACAAACACCTTTTATCGTGATTTAATATATAGGTAGATACTTTGAGTTTTCATGGATTAAAAAACACATAAAATTTTCTCTTAAGTAGACCTAGGAAAAATCTCTTCCATTTGCCTTTGAATTTTAAAAATGGGATGGTGAAGACGAGACTAATTTGTTACACTAAAACCAATATTAGTGCATGTTCATTCACTGTGGATGACCCTGAATTACCAACTCATGCTACTGAAACACATGAAACTCAACAAGGTATACCTCACTGATCATCATTACTAATGAAATTTCAATAAGAGGTTGTTTTACACTATCCTAGAGTTATTTTCTAAAATGAAATCATCTAGAGCATGGTTGAGTTTGTATAAGTGATACTATTTAAGGCCTCATCACATGCAACCTATGTAATTATAACTCTACCATAAGAAGCAGAATACTAGAAAGGTGTTCTGGCCATGCGTTGAATTTTTTTTGATAACTATATGACTTGAATGAATGTTTGATGAGATTCTTTTACATTAAAATAACAACTTCACAAAACCAAAAAGATCCCATTCCTATGGAGGTGTCATTGAATACACCATAAAAGGTCATACATAAGTATCAGACAATGAAAAATCACAATGGAATGTGTCTTATCTAGCTCCTGCACAATTCATTCTCTTTCAAACTTCATTATTTAAATATCTGGAGAATGGAAATCACACAACAAAATAGTAACTTAATCTTTTGAATATCTCATTTTTTGTTTATTTAGAATAGTTCAATTAAAAAACCCCTCTAAGACAACAAATACCCCTAGATTATGAGTTTCATGTACCATATTAGGAGATAGAGGAAAATGATGAAGACATAGAGGATATAGGGGATGGTATGGGTGTGGTTAAACCCTATATTGTTTTCACAACCACACACAATCTATATATACTACTGATACCAATGATAGAGAACTTCGACCAACCCAATAGAAGCATAGAGCTTTCTCAAAGCCCTCCAACAATCTTTCAATCCTAGTCATTTTACATGAGCGATTGGAGGGGGTGAGATAGATTGATAATCCTAGACCAAGGGGAAGGCTGGTTCGACCTATGCTATTAGAAATAGTTTGTCTCTTAACATCTACTCAAGCACTTGATCCATCAACTTCAAACACCTCAACTCCTTAGCCATGGAATAGGGAGAAACACTATAATGGGAGGTGCATACCATTAACATAAAGCATTACATTATAAAACTATTACAATGTTTCCAAAAAAACAATCAATCATGGATGCTCTTCAAATATTAAAATAACTCTAAGAGGAACTCTTCAAGTACCTATGATGTCCCCAAGAGTTTTATATATATGTCACTAAGTTTTAGGGTTTCTGGGCGGAGAATTTTCCATCATAATTTTATACCAACATATCCTTCCCTTTATATGATTATGAAGAAGATATATTTTAACATATATTCCCCATGTATGTTCTAAAAAACTCAATATTATACAAATACAAATGGTTCTAGTTGAAAATTGTTCTCGGATCAACCTCATCCTGATTTGGACACTCTATCTATAAGAACTCGATTATTAGATTTGAGGTATGAGCTTCTTCTTTTCCCTTTTCCTTAAGTGTTTTTGAGAAAATATTGAAAATGGGTAAAAATCCTAAATTTTGCTAGTACACACCGTGTACTTTTCCATATGATGTGTACTTTTGGCCATGTGGGATGGGTACACGGGGCGTGTGGCCATGTAGGCGATGAAGGGTGTAGGAACTGACGACACACCGTGTAGTGGTCCCTTAGAGGACGTGTAGTTAGTCGGCAGGCAAAAAGTAAGTTGGTGGATAGCTATGGGGTAGCACACGCCATGTACTCATGAGGACATGTCGTGTGGTGATATCGGTAGGGGAACAATACCGCTCTAAAGGGAAGCCGCCAGAGTAACATTTTCAAAATTGGAAGTACATGCCATGTACTTGGATGTACACGCCGTGTACATTGTTTTTTTTTGCTTAAAATGGGAAGTATCCTCCCCTGATCACAGGGAAGGTTTAGAACGAGAAGAATGCATGGGAGAGGGAGGCCGGAGCTTTGGAGATCCGTCGAGCGCACGTCCGGAATCCGTTTCCACCTCGGACAATCTCGTTGGAACCTCACTGGTAAGCCCTCCACCCTTCATAATCAGTTCTTTCCAATTATTACCCTAATGAGAGTTACTTGAATTTAATTGAAAATTGTTTTACGTCAGAACTATGTCGTTCTTGGGCGTTTCTAGAATCGGCGTTCGTGTATACCACTCGTTTGTGTATAAGGTAGGTGGCTTAGTGTTTATTTTCCAACTGTTGTGCATTTTGTGTGTTTTTAGTACCATGATCCCATGGTGGGGTGTCGTGTGTTTTAGTACATAGCTATTTTAATTACCTAGAATTGAATAGGTAATTAATTAGGATAATAAATTGATGGTTGGGATCATTGCTTGGATCCAGGACCACCCCAGGGGTGCGTTCCTCTGTTTAGCCGTTTGGCCAGGATACCTGAGGGTATGACATGTTTAAATTATGCAATACTCTTTCCTTGAAAGGAATTGTATGTAAATTGCATGTTTATATGATGGGCATGTCCCGGTTACCTGTTTATCATGAGGGCATTGTTGTGATTAGTATATGGGCACTACACTATTTAGCCTGAGGGAAGTAGTTATTTTGGCCTAAGGGAAATCCTTCTGTGCCTGAGGGGAGTTGATTCTATGCCTGTGGGCAACACATCCTACGCCCGAGGGAAATATCCGTATGCCTGAGGGAAAATTCTTGTGTTGGATACTCTTTACCATTGGGTAGGGGTTTACATGTCTTAAGACATTATCTTTTTTACTTAGAATATTCACTGTGGTGATATTTTAATTTAAATGATTAAAAGGATATTAAAATGGAAATATATTTGGTTAAGTTAGATACTTTTAGTACTGCTTACATTTATTTCATTTTACTACTGCACACTGTTGTTTCATGTTTTACACACAGTTGGGCACATGCCTTTGGTGGGTGCCTACTAGGATTCATTTCTCACACCCTGTTTGGGTCATACATTTTTGCCCAAACAGATTACATTGCTACAGGTGTAGATAGGTGAAAGAGTCCCTATAGAGGTGCTTGATTGTTGCTGAAGAGTAGGGGAGCATGGGACCGAGCTAAGGCTGACGATGCTGCCAGCTATTGTGTTTTGTTTTGTTGTACTCTGTATTGTATTGTGTTGCAGTGTAACATGTTCTGGCTGGTTTCTTAGAATTTTTGGCATATTGTGTTGTCATTTATATACTGGTTGGTTATATCTATTGTAGTTGTTTATTCCAGTTATGTATGGTTATTCGCTTCTGCTGTTGTATGTTTTATTTCATATTCCACTGCACTACACTTTGACAAATGAGGGAATAGTTTCCACACTATCAGACCTAGAACCTCGCTGCTAGTCGGCAGCCTCTGGCATTTGGGGAAATGCGCTTGAGGTCTTGTGATGAACCGGGTTCGGGGAACCCGTTGAGTGGCACCCAGAACTGGGACGTTACAAAGTGGTATCAGAGGCGTTCTTTTCGTTAACTTACTGTTTGGATCCTTAGTCAGGGATAGGATGGGAACGATAGTTGGTAATAATCTCTACCTGAGCGCAGCTAACCCGTGTACATGGAAAATCTAGTCGACCTCGTATTTCTGCACTTCCTTTTCTATTGCAATTTACAGTTGATTTGATTTCACCGTTGGGTGACACACTTGAGATTGTGATGGTTATATTTTATCAATGGGTTCTATTTGGTTGCATCCTGATGAGATGAGGGTATTCCATCTCATGCATAATTTAGGCACAAGCTAGAAATCACATGCCATTCATAGTTACATGCCATGTAGGTGCATTAGAATTTACATGTTGTTGTGATAGTTGTTGTGATAGAAAAGCATGTTGTTGTGATAGCTGCTTTGATAAATACCTGCTATGTGATAGGGTAATTTTATTTGAGTCTGTTTATAGAATGAACTCCAAACTTTTGACTTTGTGGGTTATGGGCCTCCATTTACCGTAATTTTGTAGACCATTAGATTTTTATTTTGTTATAACATAGATGAGATGTCAAACTTTTATTCGTGGGGAGTATAGGCCCTCACGGATCGGAATTTGACACTTAGGTGTTGTTTTTTGGTATTTCTGGGTTCTGAGGAAGTTTCTGCGGTATACTGTCTGGAATCAAAGAATACATGTCGTGTAGTACCTCATACATGACGTGTATGTTCTTTTTTTCGGAAAAAAATAATCATTTTGAGTACACACCGTGTATCCTAAGTACACGCCGTTTAGTCTCTTCCCGTGTCACAAACCGCGTGGGCGGCGACACAGGGTAGGGAATCACTTGGGTAAAAAACGCCATGTACCTCATGTACATGCCGTGTAGTTTTGACCCAGAGTCCAGTCGTGTAACTAACAACACGAGATGATGAACTATTTCCTTTAACACGCCGTGTCGATGACGGACACGTTGTGTAGTGTGACCTGGGGAATCTGCTGTGAAACTAACAACACGGGTCGGTGTCACCTCTCCTTGAACATGACGTGTACCTATGGGACACGCCGTGTAGTCATGTATGAGGACAGACCATGTGGGCATAGCCATGTGGCTGGGAGGCGGGGTAGTGTACACGCCGTCTGCGAGCGTAACACTCTGTGTAGTTTTAAGATGAGTAGTCAGTCGTGTCACAAATGACACGAGTAGTTGGAAAATAACATTGTAAATGCCGTGTAGATATTATACACGTTGTAAAGTTTTTTTTCAATGGGAACCGTGTGGCTTAGCCTTGTAGAAGGACCCGGGCAGGGGAAGAGAAGTCAAGTACATGCCGTGTAGTGATTGTACACGCTGTGTCGTCTTGTTTTGAAAATCTTGAAATAACTTCTTCCTCTTGTTCCCTTTGTGGTTACTTCTCTTTCAGTCTTTGATAAATCTCGAATCTAAGGCATTTTTTGACCTTGTAGTGTCATGCCGCCTAGACGACCACACGTTGTTCGCCTGGAGAGCGGCAACGACTATACTCTGGAGATGGTGGGCCATGGGCTACCAGTTGATCCTCCAACATAGCCAGATGCGGCGCCAGCTGCTATACCGGACATAGGTGTGGAGTCACAGTTCCGTGAAGGCTTTATGTGGTTCATGCAGACCTTTCAGGGAGCACCGTAGGCTACCACATCTATGGTCGAGCTGACTTGTATCTTCCAGCGGTAGCATCCGCCTACATTTATAGGGGATGGTGGACCACAGGCTGCGGAGTCTTGGTTGGAGTCGATGGAGACTATTTTTGAGCATCTTGAGATGCCTCCAGTGTAGGGGGTCAAGCTCGCGACATATATGCTGCGTGATTCCACCAATAGGTGGTGGGATTTTACCACCCAGTCATAGCATCACAGGTACATGGCTTGCGAATATTTTCAAGCATTCTTCTATAACTTTTTCTTTCTAGAGATGCTGAGGGCATATAGAGCTTGAGAGTTCATGAATATGCAGAAGGGTGCTCTATTGGTGATGGACTGTTCTGCTCGTTTCACTGAGCTTCAGCGTTTTGCACCCGTGATGGTGGGTGATTAGATGTTGAGAGCCAGATGTTTTGAGGATGGTCCTCGTTATGACATCCGAGCGCTGGTGAAAATTTTCGGGTTGCCTTCAATACATGCTATTGTGAACCAGGCACTGATTACAGAGAGGAATCTTCGGGAATCAAGTGGTGTGGGCCAGGGAGGTTCAGCACCAGTTACTGGTACTATTTCAAATGTCCAGAGGACGTGACAAATGGACTTCTCATAGGGTGGCATTACCAGTCAGAAGAATGCTTCAGGTGGCTAGGTCATATGCAACCAATGTGGTAGAGAGGGGAACAAGAGGCCACAATGTCCACGTGATCTATTGGAGTGCCGAGCATGAGGCAAGATGGGTCAACTACAGCGTTTTTGTAGGGATTTTCCACCTGTGGCTAGTGAGAGGGGTTCTGTGCAGACTCCGCCTGTGGGAGCAGGACTAGTGGCTTCTTACCAATCAGGGAACTGGAATATGTCAGGTCGTGCAGGCAGAGATGGTGGTCGTGGCCGCGGTAGCCAGACACCCGGATCTCAGAGGCAGCAGGGCGGGATAGCTCAGGGTAGCCAGGCTGTGTCGCAGGGCCGTGACACTGGTTAGACATATGCAGTGCAACAGACCCAGCAAGAGCAGGATCCCGGAACTTCTACAGTCAGAGGTACTATTCAATTAGAGTCTGTCTTATATTCAATACTTTTCGATACGGTGGATACACCTAGTTTCATATCTGTACCCGTTGTGGAGAGCCTTGGGCTATGTCTTTCTACTTCTTCTGATATATTGACGATAGACACTTCGTTGGGGACAAGATCGGCTGGTGTGTGTCAGTGTAAGGAGTGCCCCCTTGAGATTGGTGGGCGTCACTTTCTTTGGGATCTATATGCCTTAGAGATGAAAGCTTATGACATCATTATTAGGATGGGCTGGTTGGTTCCCTTTCGAGCCATTGTAGACTGCTATCATCGTAGGGTGAGTTTCACGTCACCAGAGGGCGGAGAGTTTTAATTCAATGGAGAATGTGATGTTCAGGAGAGTCAAGATGGACCAGAGCTTCATGGGTGAGGAGGAGTCACAGCCCAGATTGCTAGCTTATACCTGGATGATCAGGGGACATGTCAGACAGATTTCCCTCTAGTGGTTGATTGTTTCAGGGATGTATTCCCGGATGAATTTTCAGTTCTACCTTCAGAGCGTGAGGTGGATTTCTCTATTGAGATCGTTCCAGGAGCAGCACTAGTGTCTATTCCTCCTTATAGGATGGCTACATATGAGCTGAATGATCTCAAGAGGCATATAGAGGAGTTGCAGGTAAAGGGTTTTATCCGACCCATTACTTCTCTTTGGGGTTCGCCGGTCATTTTTGCGAAGAAGGTGGATGGTACCCTCAGACTTTGCGTGGATTATTGGAAGATGAACCAGTTGACGATCAAGAACCGATATCCTTTTCCTAGTATAGTTGATCTTTTCGATCAACTTCATGGATCACGAGTGTTCTCGAAGATTTACTTGAGGTCAGGATATCATCAGCTGTTTATGAGACCATCGGATATACCGCTTACAGATTTTCTGAGCAGATATGGTTTGTACGAGTATTTGGTTATGCCGTTCGGACTCACCAACGCGCCAGTAGTTTTCATGGCTCTGATTAATCGTGTGTTCCATCCATATCTTGATTCTTTTGTGGTAGTATTCGTGGACGACATCTTGGTGTAATCTCACACTCGACACGACCATGCCACCCATCTTGGGATCATAATGAGTACATTGAGGGAGCATCGAATATATGATAAGCTCTCAAAGAGCCACTTTTGGATGGACCAGATTCACTTCCTGGGTCATATTTTCTCAGAGGAAGGAGTATAAGTAGACCCAGAGAAGGTGAGAGCAGTAGTTTTTTGGGAGTAGCCGAAGAACGTGTTGTGGATAAGAATATTCTTAGGGATGGCTGGTTACTACAGACGTTTTATCTAGGACTTCTCCCACATAGAATCACCTTTGATGGGTCTTAATAAGATGGGTGTGAAGTTAGTTTGGTCAGAATTTTGTGAGACAGCCTTTCAGGATCTGAAAGGAAGGTTGACATCAGCACCAATCCTAATACTCCCAGAGCAGGGGAATCGATATACAGTTTATTGTGATGCATCAGGTATTGGGCTGGGAGTACTGTTGATGTAGGTAGATCGAGTTGTTGCGTACAAGTATCGGATGTTGAGATCAAATGAGAGGAACTACCTGACACATGATCTCGAGTTGGATGCAGTTGTGCATGCGTTGTGCTGTTGGAGACATTATCTGTTGGGAGTCAATTTTGTGGTTTTCATCGACCAAAAAAGCATCAAGTATATCCATACTCAGCATGACCTGAATCTGAGGTAGAGGAGGTGGGTCGAATACCTACAGTCCTTTGATTTTGAGATTGCCTATACACCTGGTAAAGGTAATGTAGTAGCTGATGCACTGAGAAGGAAGACTCAAATACAGGCGGTGCAGGAGGCCAGTGGCGAGTGGTAGCTCATTGCATTGTTCTCTGGGATGCATTTGGAGGTGCACGATAGTCAAGGGTAGAAATATCTTTCCTCTTTAGCGGTGACTTCTACCCTCCTAGATAAAGTGAGGATGATACATCTATCTTATTTAGAAGGCCTAGTTCTACGGGAGTCGGTGGAAAGTGAGGACCTTATTTATGGTTGGACGATAGGTGATGATGAAGTCTTGCATTTCCATGGATGATTATGGGTTCCATGAGATATACGCAAGGAACTAATGTGAGAGTTTAATGATTCGGTATGGGCATTGCATCAAGGGGTTACCAAGATGTACCATGACTTGAGACTTCAGTACTGGTGGCCGGGAATGAAGAGAGATTTGGATGGTTTTTTTATGAGGTGTTCCACCTTTCAGAAGGCGAAGGCGGAGCATCAGAGACCATCTAGACTGTTACAACAGCTACCCATTCCAGAAAGTAAATGGGATGATGTTGAGATGGATTTCATGACTGGTTCACCAAGGTCACCTCAAGGCAATGATGTCGTGGGGGTTGTTGTGGATAGACTCACAAAGGCAGCTCACTTTTTGCTGATTAAAGAGACCTTCAGTGTTGAAGAGATCAAGAAGTTGTACATCCGAGAGATCATAAATCTTTATAGGGTCCCTCATTCTATCATTTCAGAAAGGGACACTCGCATTACGTCTCGTTCCTGGCAGAGTTTTCAGAGGGCACTGGGTACATAGGTGCATCTGATCACATCATACCACCCTCAGACCGATGGCCAGTCAGAGCGTACGATACAAGTTCCTGAGGACATGATGCGTGCATGAGTCCTAGACCTTGGGGGATCATGGGAGAGGCATATACCCCTAGTCTAGTTTGGGTACAATAAAAGTTTTCAAGAAACTATCGAGATGAAACCTTACGAGGCTTTATATGGTAGGCCATGCCGATCACCTTTGTGATCATCAGAGGCAGGTGAGGCTTATTACTGGGACCACATCTCATACATGGGAATTCTGAGCAAGTCTAGTGGATTCAGAAGCGGATGGCTACCACGTAGTCTCGTCAGAAGTCTTTTGCTGATCACCATAGATGACCTTTGGAGTTCGTGGTCGGGGATAAGGTTTTCTTGCGTGTTTTGCCGAGGCTCGGACATAGGTAGATCAAGAGATAGGATAAGCTTTCACCGAGGTATGTGGAGCCATTTGATATTCTAGAGTGAGTTGGGTTTGATGGTTATTGGTTTTAGTTACTTCAGTGGTACCGAGCCATGCACGACGTCTTCCACGTATCTCAGTTGTTTCGCTATCATTCAGACTCGTCTCACATCTTCCAGCCCGAGGAGTTTGACCGTCAGGTGGATGCGTCCTTTGAGGAGCATCCATTTCGTATTTTTTATAGGATCACGAAGGTTCTTCGAGGCCGGTCAGTTACTCTAATACATGTTCTATGGCAGCATGGCCGTGTGCTGGAAGAAACCTGGGAGCGGGAGACTGACGTACGTGATTAGTGGCCAGAGCTGTTCTGAGCTATATCTTTGCCACCCTTGGAAGGGAAATTTGATGAAGAATTTCTATAGGGGGGGGGAGCTTATAAGAACCCAGTTCTTAGTTTTGAGGTACATGCCTCTTCCTTTCCCATTTCCTTAAGTGTTTTTGAGAAAATATGGAAAATTGAGAAAAATACTAAATTTTGGAAATACATATCGTGTACTTTTCCACACGTCGTGTACTTCTGGCCATGAGGGATGGGTACACAGGGCGTGTGGCCATGTCGGCGATGAAGGGTGTAGGAACTGAATACACGTTATGTAGTGGTCCCTTACACACAGTGTAGTCAGTTTGCAGGAAAAAAGTAAGGTGGTGGCCAGCTGTGGGGCAGCACACACCATGTACTCATTAGGACACGTCTTGTGGTGATGTCGACAGGTGAACAGGGCCGCGCTAGCAGGAAGCCGCTAGAAGAACAGTTAAAAAATGGGAAGTACATGCCATGTACTTTGTTTTTTTCGCTTAAAATGGGTAGTAGCCTCTGTTGTTCACATGGAAGGTTTATAATGGGAAGAAGGAATGGGAGAGGGAGGCAGGAGCTTCAGAGATCCACCGAGCGCACGTACGGAATCTGTTTCCGCCTCGTACGATCTCGTTGGAACCGAACAGGTAAGACCCCCACCCATCTTAATCTGTTCTTGCCAATTCTTTTCCTAACGGGAGTTTTTTTTGTTTAAGAGAGAATTTTTTTATGTCAAATCTATGTCATTCTTGTGCGTTTCTGGAATCGGCGTTCGCGTATACCGCTCGTTGGTGTATGAGATAGGTGGCTTAGTGTTTATTTTCCAACTATTGTGCGTTTTGAGGGTTTTTAGTTCCGTGAACCCATGTTGGGGTGTCATGTCGCTGAGGACATAACTATTTTAATTACCTAGAATTTAATAGGTAATTAATTACGATAATAAAATGTTGTTTGGCATCATTGATTGTATCCAGGACCACCCCAAGGGTGTGTTCCTCTGTTTAGCCGTTTGGCCAGGATACCCGAGGGTATTCCATGTTTAAATAATGTATTATATTTTACATGGGAGGAATTTTATGTAAATTGCATTTTTATATGTAGGGAATGGCCTGGGTACCTGTTTAGCCTGATGGAATTGTTGTGATTAGCCTGTGGGCACTGCACTATTTAGCCTAAGGGCTGTAGTTATTTCAGCCTTAGGGAAACTCTTTCTGTGCCTGAAGGAAGTTGATTCTGTGCCTGTGGGCGACACTTACTACACCCGAGGGAAATATCCGTATGCCTGAGGGAAGATTATTGTGTTGGATACTCTTTACCTAAGGGTATGGGTTTACATGTCTGAGTACATTAGATGTTTACTTAGAATATTCATTGTGGTGATATTTTAAATTAAATGATTAAAAGGATTTTAAAATTTCAATATAATTGGTCAAGTTAGTTACTTTTAGTACTGCTTAATTTTATTCCATTTTACTACTGCACACTGTTGGTGCATGTTTTACACACAGTTGGGAAGAAGCCTTTGGTGGGTTCCTATTGGGATTCCTTTTTCACACCCGATTTGGGTCATGATTTTTGGCCCAAACAGATTAAGTTGTTGCAGGTGTAGATATGAGAAAATGTCTCTATACGGGTTCTTGATTGCTGCTGAAGAGTAGAGGAGCATGGGACTGAGCTTAGGCTCACGATGCTGCCAGCTGTTTTGTTTTGTTTTTATGTACTTTGTATTGTATTTTATTGTAGTGTAACATGTTCTGTCTATTTTCATAGAATTTGTGGCTTGTTTCATCGTCATTTATATACTTGTTGGTTATATCTACTGCAGTTTTTTATTCCAGTTATGTATGGTTATTCACTTCGGATTTTGTATGTTTTATTTCTTATTCCACTACGTTTCACTTTGAAAAATGAGGGCATAGTTTCCCCACTATCAGACTTGGGCCCTCACTGCTAGTCGGCAGCCTCTGGAGTTTGGGGAAATGCGCTTGACGTCTTGTGGAGAACCAGGTTCGGGGCACCTATTGACTGGCACACGGAACCGGGACGTTACACTATCTTTTGGGATATAGATACGGGGACTTATATTTTAAAAATATAACCATTCAATGGTATAATAAGAGAGAAAATTCCTCTCGGGAAGATCCGAATTAATAATAAGTTTCAGGATGTTATACCTAATATTTTGTTGACGATTATATAGAATTAAAAACTATATGATTTTATTCTTTGAATACCATTTCATCAACAATATTTTGTGCTACCTTCAACAATTATTCATTGCTTGAAATACCCCCATCGATGGGATGCTCCACCTAATACATAGTGACACTTCCCTTATTGAGTCTTGGAATGGAATATATGGTAAATTAGGTTTCTAAAATAAGGAATGTAGATAACCAACTGTGGATGATGATATGAATGTTGTTTTGCACAATATTGTGGAACCCCATGTGTATCCTTGGATAATGATCAACATTGATTATGTGCTACCTATAAACCTGATTGAGGAAGAAACCATAATCCCTATATGCTATCATGATATAAAATCATCATTATCTCATGTATATGTTATATCATTAGTGTTTTGGAGTAGTGTATTTTTCAAAAGGGGACAAGAGTTTTTCCCCATAAGTAACCAAAAATTCCCTAAGGATATTTGAAAAAATTCTGTTTCCCCCATGAAATTACCTCTAACTCAAGATGTCCAAGATTTTATTTCCCATAGTGGTAGAAAAAAGGAAAACATGTATCCCAAGAATATATATGCGATGAATCAATTAGTTAATTATGAAAACTACTCTCTTCATGGATCCCCTTATCTCAAAACTTATAAGCATTCCCCTAAAATACCCACCATATCTATAAATTGATCCATATACACAATGATTGAAGAATAATAGGATGACCATAGAAAATCCCTTCCCACATTTGAGGAAGAAATGTCCATCAATACCAATTAGCTTAATTTGATGAATATGGGAACATAAGAAGACCCAAGGTCTACATTGACTAGTGTCGTGATTCCTCTCAAGGATTAGAATATATCAATTTAATTTATAATGTATAATCAAAAATTTGTATAATTGGAATTATATAGAACATCCCGCGCAAATGACCGATGAGGCTAAACATCAACTAGGATTACCCAATGAACATTTTGGTTTCATGTAGAAGCACAGAGGACGAACACATCATATACTTATAATATATAATAGAATGTTTAAAAATTTATCAAATCCATATTTTCATCGGTAGTTTTGTAACAAAAATAGATCTCAAATATCATACCTATACTAAAATAGAAAAGTTAGATAAGGGTCTACATCTATTTCTAAGACATTAATTGACACTATCCAAAAGATGCCTTCCCATTACCGATCATAGGTATCATGATCAATGAAACAACTAGGTTCCAATATCTCCTTATAACGACCCAAAGTTCCATTAATGGAAAATCCCTCGTGATCTTATTAAATGTCTCTTTATATAAAATGTTTTTATAAAATTTCATCTTCTTTAGTTTTATGTTATTAATTTTGACCGTTGCTAATATAGCCATTGAATAGTGATCACATGAATAGTATAAATATAGGGCTTTAACACATCCAATTTTACTTAGAAAAAAGAAGTGATGGCCTCGTCCAGTAGAATTGCTCCATTCAAAGACCATTTTTCGGAGCTCGGAAAAGAGTGGCGTTTTTGGGCTTCTCCCTTGACCAATCCCAAGCTGAGCTTCACCATATCAAGCTCGAACAAGACCGTCTACGGGAAAAGTGGAAGCTGATTGAAATTACCACTCGAGCGATGCTATCCGAGCCACCCCAAGAGTCTGTCACCATAACACACCTTATCCTTAGGTCATTTGCAGCTTTTTTAAAGAGGTTATCTAACAAATAAGTAGTACTATGTTCATGTACATTATTATTATTTGTATATAATAATGAATATAATTTCTAGTCATTTTTGATACATTGTAAATAGTTTTTAAAGTACAAATAATGTTTTTAGTTATTATTTAACTAAAAATTCTATTTTATTAAATTAATGGATTTTTGAATTAAATAACATTTTAATAAAATATTATTATTATTATTAAATTAATTTTTATTAAATATAAATGATCTTATAATTTTATGAATGCAATTATAATTTTTTTAAGGTTTGAAAGCCATTTCTGCCCAAACCTGTGAATTTTTGATAAATGTCGGGATATATTTTAAAAGTGAAAATTGACATATTTAGAAAATTATTTAGATAAAATAAATGTTATTTTTGGAATCAGGACGTCGAAATTATCAAACGGTGAATTTTTTTCAAAATTTTCTGAGACAGTCAAATTTTTTAGTACAAATTAAATACCGTTTAAATATATAATGTGTTTTATGACATCATAATGAACCAATAGTGATGTAATAAAGAACTATAAGCTTTATGTTCGGCCAATATATTTTTTAACATTAAAATAATGTGATTTTGGGTCTGTTTGACTTACTTTTCAATTCATTAATGGATCCCTCAAGACTTATTCAACACCTTGCCGTTTTAAATTAATTTCCATGGGAGTGTGACTCACCTCCACATAAGCAACCCTAATATTTTAAGATTTTTGGACTTTGGCCTTATAAAATATTTTTTTCCTCTTCCCTTTGCAAAAAACCATGGGCAAAACCCATGGTATGGTTTGTGGTTTGGATTAATTTAATATAAGGGGTCCCAAACCTAAAAAATAAAAAATTCCCTCACCTTTCCTATATAAACCCAACCAAGCTCCCACTTCCTCCTCACTCAAAACCTTTGTAGTTCTCCATCCTCTTCCCAAATCTCTCTAAAATCCTCCCAAGGTGCCCCAAGCTCCCAAGAATCCTCTGACAAGCCTGTCTCTATCCTTTGGAAGCACACTTCCAAGTAAGGGTTTTTTCTTCCTTTCTCATTTTTGTCAATTTTCTTTAAGTTGTATTGCCCTTTTAATTTCAAATATGAATTTTAGGTTATGGTTTCAAACCTCCCACATACTGACCTCTCATTGTTTGAATGATGGGAGAACCCTTTATCTCCCATTAAATGCCTCCCATATACACCCGTTACTATGCCGAAATTCTGAAAGGAACTTCTCTCTCTTCTTTTACATTCAAGAAATAATTTTGTATCATGAATCTAAATTTCATTACAATTGGTGGGACATGTATCTATATAACCTCCATACTGTCCATTTCAAGTAAACTTGATGAGTAACCCCTTTCTCTCTCATCAACAATTTTTATGAATTCTTATGTCACGCCGTTACGCTGGTGAAATCACACTGATTTCCAAAGACAATGTCATTGTGTAGTGAATACCATTCCAATTTCTCCATCAAAGGTATTCACCTTTATGCACATTTACTTATTGATTTTAAAGTTTCATTTATTAATTCCACATTACTTTATCGTGGAATAAATGATTATGTTTTATGAATCCATGTTTTATGATCCATGTGGCACACTTATGCATGAAATGAAATTTTTAAGAATGGTGCGCCATTATAGCTCTCTAATGCATTGGGTAAAGTATAGTATCATGATACGTCATGTGCAATGAGTTTTTAATCATGCTAATTCAAGTGAAACAAGGGTTTACTTGTTCTTTATGTGCAATGAGGATTAACTCATGCTCCATGTGCAATGAGCCTTGGCTCATGCTAATTCCATGTTAAGTGTTGTTTCCACATTTCCATGTTATGATTATCATGCTTTATCATGCCTTTATGTTCATGTTTCTTATATTCTCTATTTATATTCCTATTGTCTAACATGTATTTTACTCCTCATGTTATTCCATGTGTACTCCCTTATTGGGATTTATAGTTCACCCTTTTCTTATGCATGTCCTCAGGTTATCCCATGCAATGCTAAGTAAGAGAGAATGTGGTGGTCATGTAAAGGATGTTTTCAATAAAGATGTTGTATTTCATGTTTTGAGTTTTCATTTAGTGGTCCTAAGCCCCAAATACACTAAACCTCTCAATCTTCTTTGTTGTATCAAGTGATGTTTTATGTAATAAATCATGTTTAAGTTTGTAATAAAAGAAGGGTTGTCATAGTTGGTATCAGAGGATATGTTTAGTTATTTTTGGGATTAGGAAAACCTTGTAATGCCTTAAAGACAATACTATGTATTATAAAAACATCCCTAAGTTTTGGTAAGTACTGAGTAAGTGGTTTATTAGACAAATACATCCCCGTCTGGATACGAGCAGGTAGAGGCGGCTCTGGCACAGATGTATGATAGGGGTAAAACCTAAAAACACTGCTTTGAGCTAGACTCGAACGAGAACAAGTGCACGACAATAGGCCTTGATGCACTCTTTGTTACAACTCTCTCGGGGGATATGTTTTGAAAAATTCTAATGCATAGTATGAACCCTTATTAAGGGGATTAAAAAAAATCCCCTAAGAATATATGTTTGAATGTAGATCATGAAAAGCCTAGATTGAAGCCTATAGACTCATGAGTTATGGAAATGAATGTTTATTTATAAGTCATCAACTTTTGTAATTGGATTACTATTTATGTGTTACCCCTAACTTTCCTTTTATTCCAGCCAATGGCCGGTAATATGAGGACTCAAGCTAACAACTATTGTGAAGATCAGTGTGATGACTGTACTAATGAGATGCCCAATCCAATGGGAGCAGGAATCGAGAACTTTTTCACACATCTCTCTCAGAGAAGTCACATTTTGAATAGAAAAACGGGCCAAGAGGAACGTTCAACCCCCTCTAATAAAGAATAATTCGCTATCGAGAGCTTCATTAGAGAAAGGCCTCCTCCTTTTAGTGGATCATCCAATCCCATGATCGCTGAACAATGGATCAACTCCATTGAAAATATATTCTCCATCCTTCAATGTTCTGAACAAGATAAGGTTCTCCTGGCTACTTTTCGTATAGAGGGTGAAGCTGATCAATGTGGACGTTGATAGAAAAATGATGCCTGAGGAGGAGATCGAGGCGTTGGAATGGAAGGAATTCTGAAATATGTTTTTCAATAAATATTTTCTGCGCACCCTCCTGCTTAAGATGGAAAGGGACTTCATTTCCATCAAGAAAAAAGATGAAGAATCTGTTGGATGGTACGATGCAAACATGAGAAGGCTTGCACGATATGCTTCCGGCTTTGTCGTTACCCTCGAATGCAAGATTGAATGCTTCTTTGGTGGGCTGAAGCCTAGCTTGCGGAAAGCAATAGCGATCCGTGACTTCGACAGCTATGAACAAATTGTCCAATGTGCCCTCAAGGTCGAAATGGAGATCGAGGAATCATAGGGATATCATGGGGACAAGAAGAATAAGGTGGTCTTGCGGTCGGGATATTATCAAGTGAGGGTGAAGACGGAAGATGTCCCCAAGACAAATTTTCTTACAAGATACGGGCACTATGAATTCATAGTAATGCCTTTCGGACTCACCAATGCTCCAGCAATCTTCATGGACTTAATGAATAATGTCTTTAGAGATTACCTAGAAAATTTTTTGGTAGTCTTTATAGATGATATTCTATTATACTCCAAAACCAAGTAGGATCATGAGGAGCATTTAAGAACTGTACTGGAGACTTTGAGCAAGGAGAATCTCTATGCAAAGTACAACAAGTATGAGTTCTGGTAGAAGGAAGTCTCATTCTTGGGCCATATCATCACAAGCAATGGGATATCTGTGGATCCCTCCAACATAGATTCAATTGAGGGATGTCTGAGGCCAACATCGGTAATGGATATCTGTAGATTCTTGGGGTTAGCTGGATATTATTGACGATTTGTGAGAAATTTCTCACCATTTTCCAATCCTCTTACCAAGCTAACTCGGAAGGGAGTAATGTTTTCTTGGAGTGATGAATGTGAAGAATTCTTCAAGGAGTTGAAAAAGAGGCTTATCACTGCGCCCGTGCTCACTTTACCCACAAGTGGGGAACCTTTTGTGGTATTCGGTGATGCTTAAAATAAGGGATTAGGTTGTGTGCTGATTAAAAATGATAAAGTGATATCCTATTCCTAAAGATAATTTAAAATCCATTAGCAAAACTATCCAACGCATGATCTGGTGTTGGCGGCTGTGATCTTTGCCTTGAAAATCTGGCGGCATTATCTCTATTTAGAGAAATGTGAGATATATACTGACCACAAGATTCTTAAATATTTATTCACACAGAATGATCTTAATATGCGGTAGAGAATATGGATAGAGCTCAGCATGGATTATGACTGTTCAATACATTACCACCCTGGGAAAGCGAACAAGGTGGCAGATTCCCTAAGTAGAAAGGATCCAGCAATTCGATCAATGATGAGAATTCAGAAGGATCCAATCTTCTTAGACTTGATGAAGATGGACATGGGAATCATATAGAAGGGAACATCATCAATCCTTTCACAAATGATTGCTCAACCATCTATTTTGGAAAGGTTAAAGGATGCTAAAAGGATGATATGGGAATTCAGGAAATGGTGAAAGCTATCAAAAAGGGGAAATCCTCATATTTTAATGTTAATGAAGAAGGAATTGTGCAGTTTGAGAAAAGACTATGTGTTCCATCAAGTCCGGAGCTAAAGAAGGAACTTTTGGATGATGCAAATTGTTCAAATTTCTATATTCACCCAGGGAGCACAAAGATGTATCGAGATCATCGAGAAAACTTTTGGTGGGATAATATGAAGAAGGAGATTGCTGAATATACATCAAAGTGCCTGGTGTGTCAGCAAGTTAAGGCAGAGAGGTAGAAGTCTAAGGGGATGATTCAACAATTTCCCATACCAGAATGGAAATAGGATAACATCACCATGTACATTTTCACCGGACATCCAAGGACATCCAAAGGAAAAAATGCAATCTGGGTTGTTGTGGATCATCTTACAATGACGACACACTTCATTTCTATTCGGGAGGATTTCTCACTGGATCAACTGGCATGGATATATATCAGGGAAGTGGTACGGTTTCATGGAGTACCACTATCTATTGTGTCTGACTGAGATCCAAGATTCACTTCTATGTTTTGGAAGAGTCTTCAACATGCTCTGAATACTGAACTGAACTTCAATACGGCCTATCATCCTCAAACTGACGGCCAATCTGAGCGGACTATCCAAACACTTGAGGATATGTTGAGAGCATGCTCAATGGACTTTAAAAGAGGATGGGATAAATATTTTCCTCTTGTAGAGTTCTCTTATAATAATAGTTTCCACTCGAGCATCCAAATGGCACCATATGAAGCCCTGTATGGGAAAATGTGAAGAACACCAGCATGTTGGGATGAGGTCGGTGAACGCAGGATGCTTGGACCAGAAATGGTCGAGGAAATGGTGGAGAAGGTTAAAACCATTCAGCAGCATATCAAGCCAGCTCAGAGTTGACAGAAGAGTTATGCAGATAACTGTCGAAGAGACCTTGAGCTTAAAGTTGGAGACATGGTTTTTCTACGCATATCTCCATGTAATAAGGTCATGAGGATTGGGAAGAAAGGGAAGTTGATTCCAAGGTACATCGGCCCCTTCAAGATTTTTTATCATGTTGGGGCTGTGGCCTATCGACTAGCACTTCCACCTACTATGGCCAAAGTACATGATGTCATTCATGTATCCCTATTAAGGAAGTACATACCGGACCTTTCACATGTACTCTCTTCTGAGGTAGTACAATTGGAAGAAGATCCTTCTTATGAGGAGCAACCATTGAAGATCTTAGATCATAGAGAAAAAATTCTACAAAATAAGACAATGCCCCTCGTCAAGGTGTTGTGGAGAAACCACAAGTTTGAAGAAGCAACTTGGGAATCATAGGATATGATGAAGCTGAGTTACCCACATTTGTTTTAGTGTGGGAAAAGGACAATTTTGAGGGAGAAATTTCTTAAGGGGGAAACATTGTATCGACCTAATGTTTTATTAATGGAAAATCCATCTTGATTTTATTAAATGTCTCGTTATATAAAATGTTTTTATTAAATTTCAACTTCTTTGGTTTTATGTTAAGAATTTTGACCGTTTCTAATATAGCCATTGAACAGTGATCACATGATTAGTATAAATATAGGTCTTTAACACATCCAATTTTACTTAGACAAATGAAGCGATGACCTCATCCGGTAGAATTGCTCCGTACGAAGCCCATTTGTCGGAGCTCGGAAAAGAGGTGGCATCTTTGGGCTTTTCCCTTGACCAAGCCCAAGATGAGCTTCACCATGTCAAGATATAACGGGACCATCTACGGGAAAAGTGGAAGTTGATTGAAATTGCAACTTGACCGATGTTATCCGAGCCACCCCAAGAGTCTGTCACCATCGCACACCTTACCCTTAGGTCTTATGCACCTGTTTTAAGGGATAAGGTAACAAATATGTAGTACTATGATCTTGTAAATTATTTTATTTGTATATAATAATGAATATAATTTCTAGTCATTTTTGATACATTGTAAATAGTATTTAAATTAAAAATTGTGTTTTAAGTTATTATTTACCTAAGAATTATATTTTATTAAATAAATGGATATTTGAATTAAATAATATTTAAATAAAATATTATTATTATTATTAAATTAATTTTTATTAAATATAAATGATCTTATAATTTTATGAATGCAATTATAATTTTTATTAAGGTTTGAAATCCATTTCTGTCCAAACCTTTGAATTTTCGATAAATGTCGGTTTTTATTTTAAAAGTGAAAATTAACATATTTAGAAAATTATTTAGATAAAATAAATGTTATTTTTGGAATCAGGATGTCGAAATTATCCAACGGTGAATTTTTTCATAATTTTCTGAGACAGTCAATTTTTGGAGTAAAAATTAAATACTGTTTAAATATATAATGTGTTTTATGACATCATAATGACCCAATAGTGATATAATAAAATACTATATGATTTTTGTTCGGAAAATATATGTTTTAAAATTAAAATAATGTGAGTTTGGGTCTGTTTGACTTACTTTTCAAAGCATTAATGGACCCCTCAAGACTTATTCAACACCTTGTCTTTTTAAAATAATTTCCATGGGAGTGTGACTCACCTCCACATAAGCAACCCTAACATTTTAAGAAGATCGGACTTTGGCCTTATAAAATATTTTTTCCTCTTACCTTTTCCAAAAACCAGGGGCAAAAACCATGGGATGGTTTCTGGTTTGAATTAATTTAATATATGGGGTCCCAAACCTAAATAATAAAGAATTCCCTCATCATTCCTATATAAACCCACCCAAGCTCCCACTTACTCCTTACTCAAAACCTTTGGAGTTCGTCCAACCTCTGCCCTAATCTCTCTAGAATCCTCCAAAGGTTCCCCAAGATCCCAGGAAGCCTCTCACAAGCCTCTCTCTAGCTTTTGAAAGCACACTTCCAGGTAAGGGGCTTTTTCTTCCTTTCTCATTTTTGTCAATTTTCATTAATTTGTATTTCCCTTTTAATTTCAATTATGAATGTTGGGGTATGGTTTTGCACCTCCCCCATACTGCCCTATCATTGTTTGAATGATGGGATACCCCTTTATCTCTCATTAAATGCCTCCCATATACACCTATTACTATGCCGAAATTCCGAAAGGAACTTCTCTCTCTTCTTTTACATTCAAGCAATAATTTTGTATCATGAATCTAAATTCCATTGAAATTGTTGGTACATGTATATATATGACATCCTTACTATCCATGGTAAGTAAATATGATAAAGAACCCCTTTTTCTCTCATCAAACATTTTTATGAATTCTGATGTCACGCCGTTACGCTGCCGAAATCACACCGATTTTCTAAGCCAATGTCATTGTGTAGTGAATACCATGCCCATTTCTCCATCAAGGGTATTCAAATTTATGCACATTTACATATTGATTGTAAAGTTTCATGTATGAATTCTACATTCCTTTATCGTGGAATAAATTATTATGTTTTATGAATCCATGTTTTATGATCCATGTGGCACACTTATGCATGAAATGAAATGTTTAAGAAGGGTGCACCCTTATAGTGCTTCAATGAATTGGGTAAAGTATAGTGTCATGATACGTCATGTGAAATGAGTGTTGAATCATGCTAATTCAAATACAATGAGCGTTTACTCGTGCCTTATGTGCAATGATTATTTACTCATGCTCCATGTGCAATGAGCCTTGGCTCGGGCTAATTCCATGTTAAGTGTTGTTGCCACATTTCCATGTTATGATTATCATGCTTTATCATGACTTTTTGTTCATGTTTCTTATATTCTCTCCTGATATTCCTATTGTCTAAAATTTATTGTACTCCTCATGTTATTCCATATGTACTCCCTTACTGGGCTTTATAGGTCACCCTTTTCTTATGCATGTCCTCAGGTTATCCAATGCAATGCTAGGTACGAGGGAATGTAGTGGTCATGTAAAGGATGTTTTCAATAAAGATGTTTTATTTAATGTTTTATGTATTTATGTTAGGGTTATAAGCCCCAAAGACACTAAACCTCTCGATCTACTTTGTTGTATCAAGTGTAGTTTTAAGTAATAAATCATGTTTAAGTTTGTAATAATAGCAGTGTTGTCATACTCCTCATCATGGATGATATTTTCGGGTTTAATCAGATAAATATGGCCACTGATGTTAAAGAATCCATCAAATTGAATGCTCTTCAAGGGATGTTTTTCTCTTTGGTTATTTACTTTAGATTAATGAATAGATGAGATTATTTCTAGCCCACCATGGATCATATATTTAAACACACGTTGAGATGAACCATGGTCTATTATGTCGAATAAATGGTAGATAAATACCGATGAATATTCAATAACATCCAGGATCTTTAAATAATCATTATCAATATGAAATTTCATATTAAGAAGATGAATCCTCTAAAATGTGTTTTCAGAATAATTTCATTGAACATCCCAAGATTTACAGTACAACACCGTGGTATTGAGGTTGATATAGAAGAGAATAGTGGAACCCTATAAATTTCAACCCCATATAATCTTAAATAATTGAGGGGTATCTAATGAAAACTCACATACATTTAATGTTGGATAACTCTACTTGATAGAAAATATAAAAAATTCAATATGTTAATGAATAATGGAGTCTCATACTAGTTAGGTGAGGATTTACAAGAAGTATATGTGAATCTCTTGCATTAGATACCACACCCACCATTTGTAATTTCATAGGTATAAGTAATTTCATTAATCATATATGTTGGTGTCATAGAAAGAGCACTTTCTTATCCTCTCTCGTAGAAAAATAATGAGGGGAATCAAAACTGAATTAACTATATATGTTTAATTATTCTAGGTATATATAACCAGTATTTTGATAGTGATATTTGCTTTTTAACACTAATATTTTCATTGAAATAATTGAGACATTAATTGAAACATCCTAATGTCAACATGGAATCTCATGTTTACCAGCTCAACGATGTCATCTTCCATCATATGCTTTGTTGGAGTTTATTATAATGGGTTGTTATTCTGAAATAATATTTACCCAATCATGACTAAGTGGTTTTTTATACCACTCACTAAAGGGTGGTATCATCTGTTATAAATTTGGAATTCATTGAAAATAACCAGGCCAACACTACCCTATAGTGTGATAAACTGATATCTACCCTTGGATAGATGGATCCCATAGTTGATTAACTACAAAATAGAACCCTATAATTAGATTGATCCAAAACGGAATAGAATATATGTTTATTAGAGAAAATTACCCATTGGAATGGAACAAATGTGAAAAATCCCTCTATAATTAATGATTTGATGAATTTATCCTCATATGAATAGAATCATAATAGATTCCCTTCATCATGAGATAAATCATTACATGTTCCTATGGCGCTCAATAATCTAGGACCAGCCACTCCCACAAAATTTGGAGGCTTTGCTACTATTGGAATGAAATGCTACATGACTATTTAAAATTCCCTAGGAAATATAATGAATGAAAAATTCAATAAAACGTATTATATAAAACCCCGCAAATTTTATATACAAATTTATATTCCTAACATTTTTATATACATGGAATGAATGTTGTGGGCCCATATCCCACAACCACAACAAATAAGCTTAAGTTGATCCTTACTGCTACTAACATTCTTTTTATATGGAATGGGGAAACATCTCTCAAGGAATTCAGGATTCATAATTTCATTATCTTCATAATGTCTTACAACATTACCATAATATGTGTCTTTCCGATTATATTTATAGAAAATAAAACCATAACTTGTTCCATGTATTTGAAGAAATTTTATGATGATTACAATATAATTTTTTTCCATTCATCCAATTATCATGCAACATGAAATGGTCTCATAGATGAATTCAAAAAAACAATATCAAATAAACTATTAAAAAAAGTGGAAAAGGGTAAATTATCTTGGATAGAGGAGCTTCCTCATGCTTTATGGGCCTACCCTACAACAACACACACTACAATAAATGTGTCTTGATATTTATTGGTTTTCAAGAATTAAGTTGTGTTTCCCATTGAATTATAAATGATCTCTCTCAAAATATCTATTAGTGGGAATATATCAGATTAAATGAAATCACAAAAGAGGCTAGATAAGTTAGTATTCCTTGATGAGAAAAGGTTGTTCACACTAAAAAACCATGAATCCCATAAAAATACAATTGCACGAGACTTCAATAAAAAGGTTCTCCTTTTCAAATTCCTTCAATGAGAACATATATTGTCTCTTAGAATCATAATGACACCATTAATGAACCCATTAATGATGTAACACAAATTGGGATGGATTTAAAAAATACAAAATGTATATTCCATGGAAAATTACACATTGGAAACAAATTAGTAACAACATGATACACCCCCAATAATTAAAGGATGCTCAAAAATTAAATTACATTTCCCTATGTAAGTATTTCATGTCCTGATAACAATAAATAAAACATCCAATAATATTTCAACTTTAACTCATGATGTTCAACTTCAAAAAAATTCCAATACCCCATGGTTTTAAATTACATGAATTTTATCCTAACCACATAACTTTAAACAACATGGATATATTCTTTATTGTATGATGTTAAATTGTAGATAATATGTCCTTACCACCTGACTTCAGACTCCATGGAAGGAATTCAAAACTCATGAAGTTAAACAACATGGAAGATCTTACATTGAGAATGATTCACTTCACATGAACCAAAACTGTGAAAAAATGAACTACTATAGTCACTCTGTGTGTGTCAGATCCCCATAAAGGGTTTTTGATTCGATAAATAAATGTGTCTTGATTCAATCTATAACATAATACGTAGTTACGCCTAGATCTCAAATATAGGGTTCGACCATAGTATAAAAGGAAAATATTTTTTCCACTATGTATGGGTCAACCATTAATGAAGGATTTTACATTCACGAAATATATGTGGCTTAATTACTATTATCACATAATATATGGTGGACCAATATTTCAAATCAAAGGTCCAACATCAATATAAATTGGATCAATTCCACATTTTCATATAAGTCAGTCCTATGTGGATAGTTTTTCATTCAAGAACAATGTGTGGATTGATTTGTGATATCATAGTCTAGGTAGTTACAACCATTTATCAAGTCCATGGTCCAAGAACAATATATATAGATGAAATCCCCACTTAAGTATTGGTTAGTAAAGAATGCAATTTTTTCCATTCCAGAAATATGTTTGGAATTATTCCTTATATAAAAAGATATATTATAATATCCAAATCTCAAATCTAGGGTCCATCGACAATATAAATGAAAATAATGTCCCCCTATGTATTTGGTCCAGACATGCATGGTGATATTTTTATTCAATAACATCATGTTTATTGATTATTGATATCATAGGATACATAGTTATTTCTAGATCTCATATCCAAGTTCCATCTAAAATATAAACAAAAAACATGTCCCCCTTTATGTATGGGTTAGTCTTGCGAGGAGAGTATTCCATTAAAGAACAATTTATTACACGATTACATTTAATATAAGAGAAATATTGACACTTATAACTCAAATATTCAGTTCATCCATATAACCCCCCCCCCTCATTGAGTATAGGTCAAGAAATTACAGGTAGTTTTACATTACAAGAAATAAATGTGTCATGATTCCTACTATCGCATGATATGTTGTTACACCCAGATCCCAAATACAACTCTCATATATAATATGTAAATATAGGAAATCCTCCTTGTGTATGGGAAAGAATTATGCATGTAACCAAATGGGAACAACATATAGATGGATTCTTTCCATCAGAGATTACAAAGTGATCTCTATATCCCCCATTAAAGGACAAACCATGAGTTATCATCACTCTCAGTCATGTCCCCGTATGAGAGTTACATTCATTTAGTTATTATAGTCCATAAGAAATTGTAAAATCCCCCTAATTTAACAATTACATAATATTTTGTGAAAAAATAAACTCCCTAACTATCAATTTTTTTTCATGAAAATCATGAATAATGTTATCATAGGGAACATATAAGGATGTTCTAGTTGATGTGGTCAGAGAAAAGTATTGGACTGGGAACCATGCCTTAGATACATGATGCTATACTGCATGAACATATCTATCTCATATGAAATGAATATAAATGAAAAAATTCTAGTTGGATGATATTAAGTTGTTCGATAAGAGATCCCCATGCGAATAAGACCAGCACCTGATGAATGTGATTTAAGAAAGTTCACATATTTTGAATCCACCCTAAATATTCATTCAATAAATGCTGGGTAATCCTTTTGGGTTCTCTAACACTTCATGATTTTTACATTCTACATGAACCAACATCATGTCATAGATATCTAAGTTGATACCAATTGATTCTTTATTTTTCATCATTCTCATTGAACCTTATAGTCATTAGGTTCTTTTGATGTTGGTTCTCCCAAATAGAAATCAGGTAACATGAAATGGATAATCTAACAGAACTTTTGTAGGTTTCAATGGAAGATGAGAAAAATGCCTAAGAGAATACTCTTTGTTGTTTTTGTCATATAAGAGAAGCCATTGTTAACCCTTGATGTTATTGTCCTATCAAATTGGTAAATTGGATTCCCCATTATCAATTTTTCACCAGTACCCACCAATTTACAACTATATTAATGTTAGATATTCTTGGGGAAAGATTTACAGATCCCATAACCCAAAAAATCAGGAATATTATAATACTAATGATGTGGCCCATCTGTGCATCAAATCCATTATCATAGAAACATTATGACGCACTATTTTTATACACTTCTATTTCATGTATGAGACTTATATGAAGACCCAATTACCCTAATTCATTTACTCCTTTGGGAAATATGTCCATGTGGCATGACATTAATTTCAAAATAATATCCATGTAATATGATATTAAAACTACATGAAAACATCTTACCCCCATAATGCTAAACTACATGACAAATAATACATCTTTCAAGACCCAAAATTTCATCAAAATGAAAATCTTATACACAATATTTGATTATGATGATATTTCCTTCTCCATTCCAGAATAAAAAATTGAATTTCTGTATGCCTATATATGATCTCACATTATATAGTAGACCCCTAAGCAGTCCAAGATGTAACGATCCATTATAGAAAGAAGGTAAATGTCCATTCTCCATACATAAGATCATATATACATAGTGGTATATCCATAAAAGAGATGAATATGACATGATTTAGTCCCTTAATATATATATATATGGAAACATATGTATTCCTAGTGATAAAAATTGTACAATTCTATGTTTATATAGGGATGATTAATATAGGCTCACTCTGCCTATGTAAAATTCTGATCTACATATCACTAAAATGAATATGAGATAGATCTACATAGGAAAGGATACAATATATTGATGTACATAATTATTCCTATGCCTTGATAAAAGGTTCTTCCCACACCTAAATTCTTATGACAAGTAAAATGCATCCTTAAGGTTATCTTTCAAATTTTTTGTTGGTATCTACATCCTAATATCATGGCATAAATCTATAAGGAATAAATCCAGATCTCATGGGGTTTAAATACATGATAAATGTGTCTCCACTACATGACACTACACTATGATGACCATAATCCATCATCCTTCATTTATAATGGCCTAGAAGAGTCATGCCCTGGTGAACTAATCATTGCATACATCCATCAGCTTTCAGAGCACCTCAATCTAAAAATCACACTTTGTGCATTGAAAACCTAATGATCTCATAAAACATAAAATTACCTTCGAGACATTAAAATATACCTTTTCTTGACAATACAATAGATTTTTCTACTTAAGGTCAATATATTAGTCCACCAGAGTCATCGTGGCCCAATAGGTAGGGACTTCCCATCCCTATGTGCCTTGAAATTATCATAGTGGATCTCCTCCTCCTAGATTTATTCACAATTAGTTTTTCCATGAATTTCCGTGATAATTAATCATGATCTGAGAACATTAATCCTTGATTTACAAAATTTTCATATCCCACTAAAAAAAATAATTATATTTAACATTGGAATTATAATTAGGTTGTTTTCTATCAATCCACTCATATTAGGTCGACATGTATCAAGACCATAAAATTCAATTACTCGAGTCTAATATGTTCAACCTTAATATTTAGCCTTTGATGGTCCAAATTGATGAACCCCAAACTATTAGTGAAAGGGACATAAAACATTTCAGGAAAAAGACATACGATGGGTGGTCTGAGAAAAAGTCAATTTGTTTTACTATAAACACTTCAACTATAGAGTTTAGGAATAATTTTAGATAATCATAAAAAAGATAAAAACTTATAAGCCCAATATTTGGGACCTGGTAATGTATAGCTCCACTAGATGGATCCCATAGTATTGGAAACATTTTGAGAAATGGTTTATCAAATCCATTCACCTTGATAACATGTTCAGTACACAACAAATCAAGATTTAGGATCTTCTAACCCTTCATGAATAAAAAATTTATAAAATCTACCATCATGTATTTGAACAATAAGATGAATGTCATAAATTCCTTGAGTTGGTACATTTCACATGGATACATATAGCCTTGATGAACTTTATTGGTTCTCAACTATAGTGTATTAGTTTCATGGAATAGATAATATAAAATTACCCTCAAAGGATTCAATATAGAATAATAAAATTTTAAAGATCATGTTTCTAAGGAATTTTCATTCCTTGGGGGAATCCCCATTAAACCAATGAGATATTTTACTCCTTATGGGATATACTGGCTTCCCCCATTCTATTAGTCATCCTCTATCCACTATCCCCCATTTTTAGTTGAATCGAAAATTCATATACAATAATTTACAATCCCCAAACCATATTAATAAAAAATATTCAATTGAATTGATGATATTTCATGGAGTATTATACCGTTTCTCAAAGAAGGAATGTGATATTATATTACAAAAATATTTTATAGACCAAGACACAAAACTAGAAAACACATGTTGTGTGGTCCGAGGATCTCAAAATGAATCTAAAATTACATAGTATACCAAAAACCATTCTTTTATATCTCTTTTTTCTTATACCATCGTATTGTTAAGATGATTAAAACTTCCAATAATTTAATGAAACTAGGAAATGAGTGGATATTTTTCTGCTTGATCATTCATCTATACCCTATGGGATTGAAAATTATGGACTTTGATCACTTAACTATAGGTTCATCCTCCTTGTGATAAGGGACTGCCAATAATATTTATGACTATAAACACAAAGGTGGAACTCATCACTGTATAGTTATTTGAATTCAGTACTAACAAGTTTTACTAATTTCATATTCCCTAATTCAATCTCACATACACATGATTTAAAAAACCAATATTCCACCAAACCATGAAGACTCCAAATCCATAATATTTTATGGTAAAAAAAATTGAATTTCTATAAGGATGTTGGGAATAACAAACCACCATTTATTTTCATCCAACTTAATCCTTAAAAGAACATAGGGTGTAGGAAACCTTCATGAACATTCATTCTTCTGAAAATTAGTTAAAAAGAAATGGTTCTAAAACCATTCAAGGAATCATTTTTTTTTTCTAAATCCTATTAAGAGTATAGGGTTCTCAAAACATTTCTAAATACTAATCCTTCACTTCCAGTGATAGGTGTACCATGTCAAAGAATCTAATCTATTGAAATATATTACCTCAGTTATAAAAGCACTAATATATATCAAGATATTTTCCACTATAAAAATAACCTTAACTATAGTAAAAAAATCCATTAAAAAAGAACCTAAAAACTAATAATACATGTTCTAATATTGATGATCTTAAAATACCAAAATAGATAGTCTGAGTTAAAAGACCCCAAACTATAACAGATGATTGTCAAAGAAAGAAGTATCTAAACAACAATAGTAGATGCTTGAAGATATAAGACCCTATAATATTATATTTATATAGATTTCAATAACTGAATAATCTTATTAAAAGAGACACAATCCTCACTCATTTGAAAACCTGAAAAGGGAACATAAGGAAAAATAAATTTCACTCCTCGTTGTACATACACATTTCCTATATGAAATTTAGGTGAATGATAAGAAAATATAATAAAATAAAAAAAGATTTTAGGGAACATTATTTATTATTGTAAAAAAATCTGGATATTCCCTCTAAGTCCACAAACATAAAATGATATTATATTTTTAACATTATATGAAATATATTCATCCTAGTCATCCTTTTAATACCATGTGATCATAGTAAAACCATAAAACATTCATCAATAAGGAATATCCTCTGAATAATCCTTCTTTTTCAATTATTTCATGAAATTTATTATGATTCAAGCATTCAAATAAATGTGTTTAGATTTTCATGCTATTATAAAATCGATAAAATTCATTTGATGATACCGATGAAATAATTTCATAGTAAATTCAAGCACATCAAGAATGAAATTACTCATGAAAATGATGTGAAATGTTAAAAAAGGTTGTTTCATTGGTAACATACAAAAAGATGGAGGAGTCTTTGTTTCCAACTTTTTTTATATGGGAACATGCATCCCTTAGTAGACGATGAACAACTGTTGCCCTAAATTCCCACATTCCAAAGGCGTGAAACATCCATTCTTTATTCGGAGAAGTTTTCTCCTTGATTGAAATGGGATGATGGGATGTCAGTTATTCTTTCCGTGGATTCCTCCTTGGAACACGTTACCTAGTCCGGGTTTTTCTTAAAGATTAATTCATGGTTCATAAGTCTCATTCTTGATGCCATATCTTTGTGGATGTCGTTTAATTACACGACATCTGTTAGGGCATTCCATGGGGTCTTGACATGGTATCAACTTTCATTTATAGTAGACTGTAACATTAGGCATGTCGGAGCATATCAGGATGTGTGAACATTAGGGAACCTATATTCTTATTCATAAGAGGGAATACCAAGGGAAAAGAACCTAAGGCATCCCACATTAGTCGTGGGGTATCATATGCCTGAGGTATGTCTCAGAGGTCTTCCTCACCTTACAATGTTTATCATTGGTTATGTCAAGAGTTTAACGTCTTGGAGAGATGGTTACACTAAAGGTGTGTCTTCCGAGGTTTTCCATAGGCATATCTGGTTTTACACACGGTAGGCCACAAGTTTAACCTCTTGTAGAGATAGAATGAGGGTGATCAGAACGTCCCATAGAGATGGATCAGATTTGTAAATCCCTAGGAGGGAGCTCTAGGAGTGTTTACTAGGAGGATGGATCAGAACACTATATAAGAGAATACCCAGTATGGTGTGTCCCATAAAGGGAGGATGTCACATCCCGAAAGCTAATCTAGACACCACCGAGGGAGGATCTGGGAGATTGCGCCCCAAATTGGGGGGAACCAAGGTTTACCATTGGCTGGGATTGAACATTTTGGAGGTTTCTTACGTACATGGTTTAGACGATAGGGATAAAAACCTCTGTAGATGAAAGGGGTGATGAATTGGGGTGTACAAAAAGCACAAAAACCCAGATACATGCTTGGGCTTATGCATGGAAATCAACCCAAGTACTACTAGGTGCAGCGAGGAGGTGGATGACCTGATCCCACTGGGATGTGTTGGCCCGGGTAAGAATCAAGATGGATGATGGAGAGTTAATTTCCATTGAGGAATAATGAGATGGAATTGATGTGAGGATGGTGATGATGTTGGGATTGAGCCTTGAAGAGACTTTTTATGTATCCCTGTGGTAGCGAATCAATGACTATGTAGTTCGGTGGGATGATGGGACACCTGAAGATGCAACCGGTGAGAATGGACGCATGGATGGGATGTAGAGGAAATAAAACCTCCAAATTGGTGCATGATCTTCCTAGAACACATGTGATCGAGAGGTAGATTAGGATGAGTAATGAGTGGTGGGACTAAACCACTATGAGGCTTCATATGTATCCCAGTGGCAAAGAATCAAAGTCCACATAGTTCATATTAAGATGTATTATCATCGATTGGGGACTTCAACAGCATACTGGTGAATAGAGGCATAAAAACTTACTACAGGATGCGGTCACAATGGCTTACCGTTGGATGTGGTTGACAAAAACTTATTTCTGGATGGGGGTCATAATGGCGTACTACTGGATGGGGTCACAACAACTTATCACTGGATGGGTTCACAATGGATTACCAATGAATGGGGTTGAACCTCATATGGACTTCCTACATACCATATCTAGAAGACAAGGATCAAAGCGCGCATAGTTCGTTGTGGTGGATGCAGTTTATCGTCATATATGATGAAAAGGCGGAATGCAATTTAACCTCATTCAGGACGAAGGTGGTTTGACATGAAGGCGGTCGGAACTAATGGATGGTGGTCCTGATCCTTAGGGAGGATTCTTACATATCTTAACTTTGAAAAGATCAATGACCACATAGTTTAGAAATGGTTGGGAACCCACGAGAGAATGGTCTAGACCAATGAGAGTTGGGAATGAACCTTAGGGAGTCTTCCAACGTGACTTGTGTTGGAAAGTATCAAAGACCTCTTAGATTAGGAAAGCAGTTGGGGCTTACACTCTAGGCTGTCCAAAAAGGATTCCATAATCAATGCATACTACTCTAATCCCATGTGATTCGTTCACGGTATGAGAAACAAGAGTTAACAAGGACTTGACGATCATAGAACAAAGGTGCGTCCATGAATGGTGGTGAATGAGGCTTAAACAATGATGTTTTTCAGGTGCCTCTATGGGTCAGAAATGGTGGTTGGGACTTATGCATGGATTCAACCCGTGTGCTACTATGGAGTGGTAGTGGGGAATGGGTCTTAGGCATTGAAGCTTCCTGAATGTCGCTATGGAGCTGAAATTCTACATGGGGATTATGCATAGAAGCTGCCGATAATGTCTTCCTCATGTCTGGATATGGGGGTATCCAAACTCTCTAGTGGGTTGAGGTATATAATTGGGGCCAACATCTATGAGAAAGTGCAGAAGTGGGATAACACAAAGGGGCATTGGAATCAATCCAAACAAAGGGAAATCAAAATTATGAATCACATGCCTAAAATTAGGAACACAATGAGGGTGGCGGGAAGATTGAGGAAAACTGTTGAACGCATTCGAAACACATCATCCATATCGCGTTAGCCAGAAATAAGGACAAAATGAGGGCCGACTACAGACCATGTTATAACTGTAGGACCTTACTGGATGTGTTGTCTATAGTCTTACGGGGCATTGTCCATGGACGGTAGGTGAGCCGATCCGGCATGGGACCAGGCCATTAGGGGGTCCCTTCAGACATGTAAGAGGATGAACATACGAATGAATTAAATTCAAAGGATGGGGATGAGTGATAGAATATTTTAACATATTCCAATGCTCTTGAAATTAGACCACTATAATAATTTCAAGAGGTATCTTATGCTTTTCACATAATCCATCTCTTATTTGGAACAAGAGGCATCCCATTATTGAATGATAGAGCATTCTACACATTAAAGTCATCTAGAGAGTACTATTGGCATATAATTCTTAGCGCATAAGGAATCTCTTGTTTGGAGCAAAAAGAATCCAATGTTTGGAACATAAGGTGTACTACAATTTAAAGTCATATAGATATGACTGGTAGCATCTTATGCTTGGAGCATAAGGAACCTCTTGTTTAGGGAAAGAGGCATCCTATGTCTTTCACATAGAGAGTTCTACAATTTATAGTCATGTAGAGAGGACTATTGGCATCTCATGCATGGTGCATAAGGAATATCTTATTTTGAGTAAAATGCATCCTATGTTTGTCACACATGGTGTACTATAGTTTATAGTCATGTAGAGAGGAATATTTGTATATCATTATTGGAGTATAAGAGATCTCTTGTTTAGAGGAATAGGTATCCTATGTTTGGAAAATAGGGAATACTATAGTTTAAGGTCATGTAGAAAGGACTATTGGCATCTCATACTTCTAGTATAAGGCATCTCTTGTTTGGAGAAAAAGGCATCCTATTGTTGGAACATATGGTGCACTATAGTTTATAGTTATGTAGATAGGACTTTTGGGAAGAAAAAGACTAGAAATGGTTGGTGTTGGGGCTTACGCACGTGCGGCCCTTTCGGGTTCAACCTAGAATATGAGCCATGAAATGGGGAATGGATGAGTTACTTGAGGAATGGTTTGACTTAAGGTACTAAAGGAATTAATGATGACAATCTCAACTCACGACATGGGAAACTAACCAAGTGGAATATGTCGACTCAATGTGTATAATGGTTGGAGGAAGAGTTTCTCAAATCATGGTATTCCATAGGTGGAAGGTGGGTGCACATAAGAGAACAATGGAAAATATTGACATCCTGTTCTGAAAAATTCGTTGTGCGACTCTCCATTTTTTATGGGGGTTAGTGATGGTATCGAAGGGATCAGACAAGATGGCTAGAACCGCAGCCCGACACTGAACCCGAGTAGGGGTTTGGGGGTACAACCCATGTGGTTTGGACTGGTTGGAACGTGTGTTCGATCTTAAAGAACTATAGGTCTTCACGAAGTAGATTCACGGAACAAATGTGATCACATAGCATGTAGTCTCGCGAATCAGCTTCGTGAAGGAAAGCTGCTTGTGGGGAATGGACTCACAGAGCAACTATGTGAAAGAAACTGCTCATGGTGCATGGACTCATGGAGCAGCATTGCGAATGAAGATGCTCCCAGAGCATGGAATCTCGGAGCATCGTTGTGAAGGAAGATTCTCATAGAGCTTGGACTCACAGAGTAGATTTGCAAAGGAAAGCTTCTCGGGGAGCCTCAAGAATCCTGAAGGTTCTCCCTCCTTAGCAAATGGGGTGAAGGGAATCACTTCATGGAGCATGGGAGCTCTACGAAATGAGAGAAATTGGCCGCCCAAGGGGAGAAGTAACTGTCTGTCTGAAGGGGGGTGATCAGGGTATTTATAGGCGAGAGAGGTCAGTGGAGCATGCTGCGAAGCACAAATTCACGTCGAGAAGCAAATCACACTACGAAACATGAGGGTGCTCCCTCATGTTTCTCGCAATTGCGGAGCCAGCCATCGTTAAGCTTCACGGCACTCGCGGAGGCTCTAGTAAAGTTCCCCCAAGTAATTCATAACCACATATCTGACCTTCATCGAGCTTCACGGTGCTCGCAGAGGTACCTGTCATGTTCCCTTGCTCTGCGATCGAGGAGGGAGCTTAAAAAATGGTCTCCACGAACTTGTTTTTCATCCCAGCATCAATTGTCCATAACTCATAATCTGTAACTCTGTTCGGGCTCTACAACCTACCAAATCAATGCTTGAAAAATGGGATATGATCTTGCATCATGTATGGAAGCAGTTGGAGTACATTGGGGATGCTTTTTCTAGTTCGAAGTGCCTCTATAGATCATAGTCTTTATTTAGAATCATAGAAAACATTAATCGTCCCAAATATATAGGCCCATTAAATTATTTTATAATGTAGTACATGATTTCCACTAATGTATACTCAAGGGAGGACATGTATTTGAAAAACTGAGGAACTAGTTTAGTTTTCAGCTCTATAATATGTTGCAATTCTTCTAAATTAGAAAAAATGACATATCAAGTCATTTATTCCTTGCTGAAGTGAGCCAATTTATCTAACAAGAATTTTCTCATTGGATTGTAGTACATGATTCACCTGAGATAGATCATCCTAATGATGAATAATTTTTCACCTATATGGGACAATATTGAGATTCCTATCATTGATCATGTCTCAGTACATCATTTCCAACACCTCATATTGGGAAACCTTATTATGATCCTTTCTAAGAGATAATTTGAATGAAGATGAAAACTACACTGCTATTACCTTCTATTCAAGGTCCCACCACTTCTCACTTAGTGAAATCACATCCTTTAGGCCAGAATTTAGATTAATATATTAAAATCCACCATATTTTAGGATGGTAAATGTATAATTATGAATACACAGTTTGTTCTTCAGCACCTCAAAAGGTCCCTTTGAGTTTTGGGTGAAAATACCGACCAACAATGGCTACCATATTAGTTTATAGATTGTTTTCAAACCTGACCCTAAAATCAATCCTATTATGGGAATATGAATACATTTTTGGACAACATCAATAAGAAAGGGACTCATACACATAGGACTAGATGATTTGGTAAATTGGATAGCCTCTATATTTGGTTACTTGGTTTGGTGGAATCATGAGGAATAAGGTATCAAAATTTTTTATTTTTTGTGTGATGGTAATGTAATGTATGGAAAAAGGGTTATTTTTCTATTAGTGAATAATATGATTCTTTACAATATTCATTGGTTAAGAATAATGATGGAATGTCACCATTCTTAGTTACCTCATTGGTAACATCTGTTTTCAAACCCCATATTCCAGGGATGAGGCAACTCCCTCTTATGACACATGACTTTCTGGAATCACAAATTGTTTTTCTATAATTTATTTTTCCAGACACTTTTAAGGTTATGATAGAAAGGAAATACTTTTAAACATACTAAAGATCAAAAAATATATTTCTTCACAATATAAACATTGACCTTCTCATAATGATGCATACGTCAAGGATATATTAGTAGAAGAATAACTTCCATCATAAAGCTCCTCCAAAATTTTGATTCCCTATACCAGAAATAATAACATTACTTCTAGAACATCAAAAGTGGGCACTAGGTGTAACACCCCAAGCTTCCACGGTATGTTTCCCTTCGAATAATGCAATAGCTTGCATTATACGCATCTTCGAGACTCTAACACACTCCGACTGATCAAAGTAGCCATAATGAATAGTAATACTAAATTCTTAAAATTTTATAAATTTTATCTTTCAAAATGGACTTCATATTTGGATTCGGAATATTGAAATTAGCCTAGGGTGATTTTTTGTAATTTTTCTAAAAACATTCAATGTTTGATGAATAGTGAAAAAACACCGAGTTGTGGTTTAAGAATTTTTTTATTTAAATAATTATTTCTATTATTTAAATTTAATTAAGGTCAAAATAGAGACATAATACATATATAAGTTCAATGTAATTCATTGGAGTAAGTCTTGAATAATTTTTGATATATAAAAATTTTATCGAACTTTTCACCGCCTTTTACCCACCTCCTCGGAGAGTTTGGAAATTCACATAAAACATAATTTTACCGCTTTTGTGAGTGAAATTTAGAAAATCCAAGAGACACAGTTAATATCAAGGACTAAAATGTTTCTCAATAAGATAAAAATATTTTTTGGTGAATAATAACATTTTACTTTTATTTACCACAGTTAAAAGTAAATAGGGTCATTAAGGGTAAAAATGATATTAATATTACCCTAACACATGTCCTGATTCTATTGGACAAGTGTATCTTGACCGAAAACAACCTTAGGAATAAAATATTATCATTTAGGTCCGCTTGAATTAGATTAGGACATTTATTATTATTTAATTCAAAGAAGAGTTAAAGGAGATAAAATCAAAGTTTAATAACTAAAACATTTTTAATATAGGGTCATACATATGATAAATATAATTATGAATATTCATTAGAAATATAAAAATATTTCTTATATCATGGTATTTTGTTTATAAATTTTAGACAATAAATAAATAAATTTATTTATGAGACAATGATGATGCAATAATTACCTTATTCATGAAAGAATCAAATAGATGGTATTATAAATATTAAAATAAATATAATTTCAACGTTTTTATGACATCCATGATTTTTTTAGGTGAATCAGACATGTTTGGATTGATTCAATGTATTTTTTTTGAAGTAATCATGTTGTTATTATTTTAACAAAAAACAAATACCAAATAGTGTCAAAATTGACATAAAATAGTTTTTAAAACAAATATTATATTATTAATTGATATAATGGTCCTAAAAATCTAAGATTATGCCATAAGAGTTATATAATAATATATATGACATTAAGGAACCAACTGGGGTTCGATTGGCAATATATAGTATGTTTATTAACCATATGGTGTAAGAATACAAGAAGACACGATAAAAATTAAATTATTTAACTTAGACTTAAATCAAATTGATAAGGTTAAAATGGTAACATAAACTTGTCTAAAACATTTTGGATGAGTTTTTTTTTGATATATACCCACCTTATTATTTAAATAATCAACTTTGGATCCATTAGGAACCGAATATGAATTTATTATAAAATAATATTTTAAGTTTTTCCTAAGGTACCCCTCACCCCTCTTCTAAAAGGGAACTCCCCCTTCTCTCTAATTCACACCTTCTAAGCCATTTGGCTTGGCCAAACCCTGCCCAAATACCCTCTCAAATATCCTCCCTTCATCCTAGAGGCCTTATTTTGATCATAAACCAACCTAAAGAGACCTTTTGATCAAATCAAAAGGAAGAACCCGTAGAATATGTAATGATTTCACCACCCTCTTTCAAGTTCCATTCTTCTTCCACTTACTTTTTCTTTTCTATATCCATTATAAAATAATAACTCCATTATATTCTATATACTGTGATGTTATTATAATTTTTATACATCCAAATTCATTATTCCATCCACCCTTTGAATGACATTTCACCATATGTGCGTACGTACGGCTTACCATCTCCACGTCGTGGTGTAATTGTTATTCAATACATTATTATTTGGATGGGTATAATAATGATGTGTATTTGATGTAAATAATAAATATAACATGATAAGGATTATGTATATATTATATACCATTTAATTATATGTTATATTAATATCAAAATAATGATATTTTTGCTCGTGCGTACGTACAGATTACTGTGTCCACGACGCGATGAGATTCATTTCCAAGTTCACCATTCATCGATGATTATAAAAATATATATTACTAATAAGTATGTAATATATGACATAATAATTATACTTGAGATATATATTTATATATATATATATATGTATTTATGTACTTACATATATCTTGTTCATTTATTTCCGTTCAATACTATATGAAAACAGAAACAACATTTATGCGTACGTATGGACTACTGTCTCCATAAACGATGTTTTCCATTTCATATATACGTCTATTATAAATTTTTATACTTTAATATATATGATAAATAAATAATGTTTTATATTCTGGAAGTATTAAAATCATGATTTAATAGATAGAATAAAGATTAAAAAGTTAAAACACATACGATAAAGAAAGCGATTATTACCGGAAATATTAATATAACCTGGAAGTTATTATTAAATGGGTAGTATAAAGTCATAAATGAAAAATTTATGATATCATAAATATTAATATGGTTCTGTTATAATTTAATAAAATACTATAGTCTTTATACATGAGTAAAAGTGTACCGTCGACTAAAGGAAAGTGCAAGGTAAGGGTTTTTCATCTCACTCCTTATTGCGGTGAGATTCATGTCATATTGCCATTAAAACCTTTTGTGTGGTGTATGTACTTCCCATAATTGTATTATTTGTGTAATAAACATTAATTTATGTGCATTTACAGTTTCATTGTATGATACCTCTTTCATGGGGTGTATTATTTGTATGTTACCATATTGGTAAAGGTTAATTTCACAATCTCTTTATTATCCGAGGTTGTTTTGACGTATGTATCTACTGAGAAAATTTTATTATCCATGTCCATGTTTTATGAAATAGTATTAAAAGGGATTATTTTAAGGGAATTTTTACTAAAACATCATTTCAAATGTTTTAAATATTTATTCTTCTAAATCTTTCTCATTAATGTCCATGTCTTCGAAATGGTTTTTAAGGATGTATTTATATAGACATGAATGTTTTTTAAATTATAATTCCATTGAAAAGTTTCAAAGTGGTATTGGAAACTTTGATTCAATATTTTTAAACGTCTTCTTTTATAAATTGTGTGACTTTTAAATGTTTTCAAGAAAAATGGATATTTCTCTCAAAGAGTTTTACAAATCATTTTCATCTATGTCAACATCCTCTGATGGAATTTAAAATTGTTTGAAGATAATTTATTATGATACAAATATTCCATATTGTATTGAAGGTTTTGTGATATGTTTGACTATGGATGAGTTATTTTTATGCCATTAATGGTTTATGATTAATTTTTTGGCATTTTGTATGCAAGTTTTAAAACAAATTTTTATGTTATATTTCATCCTCTTTTTAAGATGAATGTGTTGGACTAGTATGTTCTGGGTTGGGGAATGGTAAAAGTAAGACCTCCATGTTGGGTTCCGGTTAACGAAAACCCTATGGGTTAGTGTGCGATTATTAGAGGTACTCTGGGTTGGTGTCCGGTTATTAGAGGCACTCCGGGATGGTTTCCGGTTATTAGAGGCACTCCAGTATGGTGTCCGGTTATTAGAGACACTCCGGGTTGGAGTCCGGTTACAGAGGCTCTCCTGGATGGAGTCTGGTTACAGAAGCTCTCCAGGTTGGGTTCTGGTTACATCTATCCCCTATTTCTTGGAATTAGGCCTAGACACAAAAATTAATGTTCGACATTATGCATTTCAATTGTTATGAAAGTGGTTATTGATATTGCATGTGATTATTCGATTGGTAGAATATCCATGTGAATAAGTAAATGGTATTATTTCATTTTATTTCATCCATTTTATGATGATGTTCAACTTTAAAAGTCATCTTTTAGTTTTATACATTTCCTTAAATGTTTGTGCTTATTTTTGAACGTTTCCACTGTATTGCTTACCCTTATGGAGTCTTTGAGCTCACCCCTTTATATGATTTGTTTTCCCAGGGTTCCAAGAAGTGTATTGTGATTTATATTCAGGGTTAAGCCAAGGGAATAATGGTGTTGATAAAGTTATTATTTATGTTGTTTTGTATGTTATAAAGTGTAATGTAACATTCATGTATGTAATCTATTTTCCAAGACTGCTAAACCGGTCGGTCCTTTGGGAGTTGATTCCTTGTAATAATTCCAATGTATTAAAATAATGCACTGACTCTAGGTAACTGGGGTCAGGGCATTACAGATGGTATCATAGGATGTTTATCAATAACCTTGGAAACTAGATTAGATAAACTAAGATTAGATCACATTACCTAAAGATAGACTTTGAGGATTAGTATAGGAGAACATCCAAATTTTTTGATAATGTAAGTATTTTGTGAGTTTTCCAAGCAAATACATCCATGTCTGGATACGAGAAGGTAGAGGCGGCTCTGGGAGAGATGTACCTAGGTGTAAAACCTGAAAATACTTCATTGAGATAGACTTGAATGGGAACTGGTGCAAGAAAATGGGCCTTGCTGCACTCTTGGTTACTACACTCCTGGGGGATATTCTTAGGATAATTCTCATTTTCTTTACAAACCATTATGAAGAGCTTATGAGTATATAATTACTCAAAGAATACATTTTTATGATTATGGATTATATCCATAAACTATTTAATTTATGTTAAGTGTTTTACAAGTTCGGGATTATGTATTTCTATTCAAAAACTAATCTAGTGTATGCCATTGTTTAGAAATGGCACACAATAGAAGGAAGGGGAACTCCAGGAACACACATGATCAAAAGAGTAAGAAGGATCATATCATTCATGGTCCTATATTAGAATTTAGAAGGGAAATAGTCTCCCACATATTATCATCATATGAATAAATAGTATCATGTGTTGATAAGATAAGTAAGGAATTCTCGGAGTCCTATGGCTTTGAAGGGACGTCAGAGAAGAAAAGGATGGTATAGATAAGGATAGATGAAGAGAAGAAGGTAAATAAGGATTTTCCCATATGTGATAACTGTGGAAAGAATCACTTTGGAAAATTATTGAAGGGAATGGAGTATGTTATAAGTGTGGAAAAAGGACACCAAGTACGTGACTGCAAGTGTATGGAAAAGGTGTCAAATGTACAATGCATCATCTGCAAGGAGTTGGGACACTACGCGAACCAATGTCAAAAGTATCAGGGTATGACCCTAAAGATGCTATTGGATAATAATCAAGTTATGATATTACCTAAGATGAAGAAGAATTCCTAGTGTTCTTCTGTTGTTATTATAGGATTATTTCATTTGAGTGTTGTACCAACAATGTACTGGTTATAATAATTATTGAGTAAATAAGGATTGTACTGTGGTACTATTTTATTAAATACTTGAGATTGTGTGGAACCAAGAAAAGTGACTGAATATAAGGTTAATTTTATTTGGAAAATATATCGCTGAGAGAAAGATAAACTATAATATGGTTCTGATACCGAGGTAGTGATTTTGGAATAATACAAGATTGATTTGGAAAAATTATATTGGATATTCTTGACTACATCGAAACTGATTAATGATTTTTCATCATTGGAGTTTAGTAAATTTTTGGATAGAAGGAATATATCCATTATTTATATAAAGAATAAGGGAGCATGAATGTAATCAATATGGTTTTATGGTAATTCAGGGTGTTACCATGTTTTAAAATAATACATGGTGAAGGTGTTCACATGTTATTACATGGAAAAAAGGATCTTTATTGTGTTTAACTTACTTATAAATTTTGGACTGTGAGTTTGTATCATAGTATTTTAGATAAGTCTAAATGTTGGAATGGATTATGTTTGAAAGGTTATTTTTGGATTTATATAAAAGTACAACACGCAGACCGTGTGACAACCCGTCACGTCGGACAATGCTACGGGAATTGAACCCACAACCATAGTGCGATTGGGATTTATCACCTACGACTAGACTACATTAGGTTCCTGGATGGTATAATGTAGTTTCGTTTTTAAAGGGTCTGATATGTGAATTATAAAATCATTATATTTGGAACCCTATACGATTAAAATAAATAGAGTATTTTTTAGTTGTATTATGTTTTGGGGTGAAAGATGAGTTTGTGGTAGAAATTTATTAATTGATAAAACTCTAATTATAAATTAAGTATATATCCTTATGATATTATCCAATATTATAAATAAATTCCTGAAAATTAATAACAGGAACTTAGAACAAAAATGTTGTCATAGATGGTACCATAGACCATCACAAATTTATGGCCTTGTGATTGTTGGTCTTTTCATTTCCATGTTCTCTATCACTCTCCATCAGATATTGATGGTTAAATTTCTCTTCCATATCCATATTTTCTTACATGGAACCCTAGTATTTGTTATTTTTTGTAACATTCATCCTTACCACTCTTTATTTTAAATAGTGGCGTCATTAATCCATTTTTCGATGTGGGATTTCAACTAAGATATTTTGAAATCACAACCCCACGTTTCCAATACCAAGAATAAATTTCAAGGATGTAATTATTTGAAGGAGGGGATAATGTAACACCCTAAACTTCCATAGTACGTTTCCATTTGAATAATGTAATATCTTGCATTGTACCCAACTTTGAGACTCTAACACACCGCGACTAATCAAAGTAGCATAATTAATAGTAATACCCAATTTTTTAAATTTTAAAATTTTATCTTTCAAAATGGACTTGAAATTTGGATTCGGAATATCGAAATTTGACTAGGGTGAATTTTTGTAATTTTTCTGAAAACTTACAATTTTTTATGAATAGTGAAAAAACACTGAGTTATGATTTTAAAACGAATTTTTATTTAAATAATTATTTATATTATTTAAATTGAATTAAGGTCAAAATAGATACATAATACATATATATGTTCATTTTAGTTCATTGGAGTAAGTTTAGAATAATTTTTGATATATAATTTTTTTGGAACATTTCACTGTCTTTTACCCACCTCTTGGGAGAATTTGGAAATTCACATAAAACTTAATTTTAACGCTTCTCTGAGTGGAATTTTGAAAATCCAAGAGACACGGTTAATATCAATGACTGTAATGTGGTTCAATAAAATAAAAATAATTTTCGGTGAATAGTAACTTTTTACTTTTATTTACAACAGTTAAAAGTAAATATGGTAATCAAGGGTAAAAATGATATTAATATTACCCTAACACATGTCCTAATTCTATTGGACAATTGTATCTCAATGAAAAAAAACCATAGAAAAAAAATATTATCATTTAGGTCCACTTGGATTAGATTAGGACATTTATTATTATTTAATTCAATGAAGATTTAAAAGACTTAAAATCAATGTTTAATAACTAAATCATTTTTAATATAGGGTTATACATAATCTAAATTAGATTATTAATATTAATTAGAATTATAAAAATATTTCCTACATCATGGTATTTTATTTATAATTTTTAGACAATAAATAAATAAATTTATTTATGACACAATGATGATGTAGTAATTACCTTATTCATGAAAGAATCATATAAATGGTATTATAAATATTAAATTAAATATAATTTCATAGTTTTTATGTCATCCAATTATTTTTTAGGTGAATCTGAAAAGTTAGGATTGATTCAATGTATTTTTTTTAAGTAATCATGATTTCATTATTTTAACAAAAAACAAATACAAAATAGTTTCAAAATTGACATAAAATAGTTTTTAAAACAAATATTATATTATTAATTGATATAATGGTCTTAAAAATATATGGTTCCTCCAAAAGACTTATATAATAATATATATGACATTAATGAACCAATTGGGGTTCTATTGGTAGTATATAGTATGTTTATTAACTGTATAGTGTAAGAATACAAGAAGACATGGTAAAAATTAAATTATTTAACATAGAGTTAAATCTAAATGATAAGGTTAATATGGTATCCTAAACTTGTCTAAACCCTATTGGTTGAGTTTTTTTCAACCTATCCCCTCCTTGGACTTTAAATAATCAACTTTTGATCCATTTGAAACCGAATCTGAATTTATTATAAAATAATATTTTAAGCTTTTCCTAAGGTACCCCTCACCCCTCTTATAAAAGGGCACTCCACCTTCACTCTAATTCACACAATCTAAGACATTTGGCTCGGCCAACTCCTACCCAAAAATCCAATAATACATCCTACCTTCATCCTAGAGTCCCTATTATGATCAACAAGCCAACCTAAGCGGCCCTTTTGATCACATCAAAAGGAATAACCCGAAGAATAGGTAATGATTTCACCACCCTACTTCAAGTTCCTTTCTTCTTCCACTTCCTTTTTCTTTGTTGTTTCCATTCTAAAATAATAACTCCAGTATATTATATATACTGTGATGTTATTATAATTATTTTACTTCCAAATGCATTATTCTATCCACCCTTTCAATGACATGTCACCATACGTGCGTACGTATGGATTACCGTCTCCACGTCATGGAGTAATTCTTATTCAATAAATTATTATTTGGATGGGTATAATAATGATGTTTATTTGTTGTAAATAATAAATATAACATGACAATTATTCTGTATATATTATATACCATCCAATTATAAATTATATTAATATCAATAGAATTATATTTTCTCTCGAGCGTACGTACGGATTACCGTCTCCACGATGCGATGAGATTCATTTCCAAGTTAACCATTCATCGACAATTATAAAAATATATATTACAAATAAGTATGTAATATATTACATAATAATGATACTAGAGATATATATATTTATATATATAAGTATTTATGAACTTACATATATCTTATTCACTTACTTCTGAACAATACTATATGAAAACGGAAACAATGTTTATGCATACGTACGGACTACCGTCTCCATTAACCATGTTTTACATTTCATATAAATGTCTATTATAAATTTTTATATTTTAATATATATGATAAATATATAATTTTTTATCTTCTATAAGTATTTAAATCATTATCTAAGTGATACAATCAAGAGTAACAAGTTAAAACACGTACGATAAAGAAAGCGATTATTACAGGAAATATTAATATAACATGGAAGTTATTATTAAATGGGTAGTATAATGTAATACATGAATAATGTATGATATCATGAATATTAATATGGTTCTTGTATAATTTAATAACTTACTATAGACTTCATACAGGAGGATAAACGTATCCTCGACTAAAAGAAAGTGCAAAGTAACAGTTTTTCATCTCACTCCTTATTCCCGTGAGATTAATGCCATATTGCCATTATTACCTTTTGTGTGGTGTATGCACTGCCCATAATTTTATTATTTGTTTAATACACTTTAATTTATTTATATTTACATATTCATTGTATGATACCTCTTTCATGTGGTGTATGTTTTGTAAGTTTCCAAATTGGTCAGGGTTAATTTCACAGTCTCTTTATTATCCGAGGTTGTTTTTACGTAAGTATCTACTGGGAAAATTTTATTATCCATTACCGTGTTTTATGAAAGAGTTTTTAAAGGGATTATATTAAGGTACTTTTTACTAAAACATCATTTCAAATGTTCTAAATATTTATTCTTCTAAATCTTTCTCATTAATGTACATGTATTTAAAATGGTTTTTAAGGATTTATTTATATGGACAAGAAGGTTTTTTAAAACATTAATTCCATTGAAAAGTTTCAAAGTGGAATGGTACACTTTGATTCAAAAATTTCTTTAAATGTCTTCTTTTCTAAATTGTGTCACTTTTAAATGTTTTCAAGAAAAATGGATATTTCTCTCAAAGAGTTTTACAAATCATTTTCATCTATGTCAACATCCTTTGAAAAATTATAAACTTTTTTGAAGATGATTTATTATGATACAAATCTTCCATATTTTATTGAAGGTTTTGTGGTATGTTTGACTATGGATGAGTTATTTTTATGCCATTAATGGTTTATGATTAATGTTTTGGAAATTCATTTCCTACTTTTAATACGAATGTTTATGTTATATTTCATCCTCTTCTTAAGATGAATGTATTGGACTAGTATGTTCTGGGTTGGGGACCTGTAAAAGTAAGCCCTCCGGGTTGGGGTCTGGTTACAACAGACCCTCCGGGTTGGTGTCTGGTTATTAGAGGCACTCCGGGTTGGTGTCTGGTTATTAGAGGCACTCCGGGTTGGTGTCCAGTTATTAGAGGCACTCCGGGTTGGTGTTTGGTTATTAGAGGCACTCCGGGTTCGAGTCCGGTTACAGAGGTTCTCCCGGAAGGAGTCTGGTTACAGAGGCTCTCCCGATTGGGTTCCGGTTACAGTTATCCCTTAGGTCTTAGCACGAGGCCTTGACATATAAATTAAAGTTCATCATTATGCATTTCAATCGTAATGAAAGTGGTTATTGATATTTCATGTGATTATTCGATTAGTAGAATATCCATGTGAATAAGTAAATGGCATTATATCATTTTATTTCTGCCATATTATGCTAAAGTTCAAGTTTAAACGGATTTTGTTTTAGTTTTATTCATTTACTTAAATGTTTATGCTTATTTTTGAAAGTTTCCATTGTATTTATTACCCTTACTGAGAATTTGAGCTCACCCCTTTCTATGTTTTGTTTTCCCAGGATTCCAAGAAGTGTATTGTGATTGATATGCAGGGTTAACCCAATAGAATAATGGCATTCATAAAGGATTTATTTATGTTGTTTTGTATGTTATAAAGTGTAATTTAACATTCATGTATGTAATCTATTTTCCAAGATAGCTATACCGATTGGTCATTCGGAACTTGATTCCTTGTAATCAGGCCAATGTATTAAAATAATGCACCGACTCTAGGTAACTGGGGTTCGGGCGTTACACCAGGTCTGACCTTGTCAGCAATCAATCATGTCCTTTCCTTGAGGTTCCTTGTTTTTCCTCGATGGGAAATAAAATATTTCTACATCATGATTGACTAGGTCCAAGAATAATTATTCTATTGGAATGATATAAATCCAAAACATAATCTCATAAATAGATGTATGTTCCATCATGTTGGATCATAAGGGCCAACATATTTTTCTGAAAAACCTAAATAAGCTATGAAAATGTTGTTTAATGGTATAATACATAATGAATAATACTTGAATAAAAATTCTAGGTAAGTGGGTTCTCATATTTTTGAGTGATTCCTTTTTACCATTCCTCTCTAAGGATGTTCCCCCATAAGGAGATGGAATTAAAAGCATTATTGAAGGTGATTATGTATGTGTAGATTATGATGCCTTAAGAATTGAAGTCATTTCCCTCCTCAGAACCATTTGACAAAGGAAGACCTCTTCATCAACCCCTAGTCACCACCCTAGTAAGCTCCAATATTTTTACCCCCCAGATAAGATATCAGGGATATCAGGAGTGACTATCCACTTTAAATTACTTCAATACATATATAAATTAAAATTAAAATTTTACATTCTCAATGGAAATATATCTAATTTAAAAATGTAGAATGTATTTACATTCTTCTTACATGATGATTGGGTGGCCATTTCCATCCATGATAATCTCCATCATGTTAGTAACCACCATCCACAACACTAGGGGTGAGTATTGTATCCATACCTCTACACATTCCATCACCACATCAAGATTTTAGTGGAATTATTATTCTTTAGTGGGATGGTTTTTAATGTAGACAGATGAGGAATATATAATGAATGAAAATAATTTGAATAAAATATCCACATATCATTGTACCCCCTAGAGTTCAATATCCAAGTTTATTACCCTCGGGATTATCCACTATTAACAAACAATAGGAAATAATAGTATAGATGGAACATTGTTTGATGACTCTACACTAATATAGGTTTAACTAGTTTATAATAATCTTGGTAATGAATTGGATGGTTTATGTATCACTTTCATGAGAGGCATCTCTGATTTTCCAGGATTAATAGATAAAATTTTCATTCTAGGCCATGGATTGGATTAAGAGGTCAGTTGTAACTTTGAAAACATAGGAAAATCATGGCATTGTGTTGAGAAAAACCAATATTAGATTAATTAGAAATAATTTATTTCTGAATCATAGTATCTTATCTAGAATACATTAACCAAATGTTTCATGACACCATTAGTTAATTTAGGAACCATATTTGAATAGGGGGAAGGTAATTTTTCTATAACTCATGAAAATTGCGGACTAAACTGATGAGGTGAGTATCACTTGTAGAGAATCAAACCATAAATTATGTTTTAATGGATTAAATTAAATATTGACTCAAATAGGACTGATCGTCAGAGATAACCATACTATTGTATGATAATATACCAATGGGAAATCCATATGGTTTGAAAGAGAAAGGGTCATAATGGAATAGAAAGGGACCGATATCATTTTCATTTATATTTATGGGACACACCCCACTATTCTACTAAAAACAAGAATGAAATAGACACTGGGGATGTTCTAGATGCTCAGGTATCTGTAGTAGACTATGTCAAATACAATCCAATCCCATTACACATGGAAGGGTATAGAGATTCTATACGGGAATCTTACCTTGTAAATATTGATCATGAGAATTTATAGTTATCCCAAAACTAGAATCGCCCACCTATTAATCCTCCATTCCTTAATGGATTCATCTATAATAATGGTTGAAACTATATCTCAACCCTTCTCTCATGTCGGTGGAATATACTTCATTAGGTACACACGAGAATGTCGGCTAAAAAACTTTCATGGTTGGTTCCTCAAAAGCTTCCCACCCCAGTTAATGAATGGGAACTATTCAAGTATGGTTCAGTAGGAACCCTTATAACATTGGAAATGTTTTTTTCATAGTCCACCAACTTCACGACTTTTGGTTCAGAATGGTCCTTCATGATAAAATATTCCTCCAATTTCTTAAACGGGGTGTCTTCCCTTGAAAGAGGGCCCCTTCCAATGGCTATTTCATCTTTCCTGATCAACTCTCTTGAAATAGGATGGGTTATATCCAAATCATCAAAAAAATATGATGGAGGGAGAAACTCATCAAACATATCTCATCATATCGGCACACCATATATTTTCTCGACTTTCCAAAGACTGATGCCGACTTCACCATGTATAAGATGAACATTTTTTGTATCAAGAATTCACCAAATGACCAGGTCTAATATCAAGACATTATTCCAATAAGAAATTTCTTGGGGATCCAAATATATTCATTCATTATAATTAATCTCAAACTCATAGAAAACTCATGAGAAATTTGATTCACCAAGGAGATCCATCCTGAGTGCATCCGAAAGCTCCCTCTAAACCAATAGTCATAGTTAGGAAACCATTTGAGCCTCTAGTTTATTGGAGGATTCATAATTATTGAACACTATATATAGATATCAAAACTAGATTTAATATAGTTCCCTCTAAATTATAGTAGCATAAATATCGAAATATACCTGTCTGAACACTTTTCCATGGAAATAATGTGGCCTATATGGGAGATATTTTCATTAAATGTAATATTTGTTCTCATGACCTGATAAAGGAGAACAATAGGAAAGTAAAGTTTGAATATAGGATTATATATTGTGATTCCAATCCAATAAAGTGTTATTATGTAAGATAGGGTTTATTCTTTAAATCTTATCCATATCTAGTTTAGCAGATCTATCTAGTATGACTAGATGACAGAAAAATGGATGGCGTCCGCACTTTTGACTATAGTGTTATGATGATCCATCATTATTGTAGCATAATTTTTGAAATATTTTGTGATCTATAATTCATATGTATGAGTATAGAATCATATGTTATAATGTAAAGGAACCATTCCAACAAAGATTAAAAAAATATTGTATCTTAGATAACATCACAAGAATCACATGACCCACATAAGAGGTATTGATGCAATGAACCGTTATTAGTCTCACCACCCATGTACACCTTGTATAATATGTTAATAATAAGACCTGTTATATGGATTTTTAATTTTTGACCATGGGATAGTCTGGTGAAACACATTATGGTCAAGAGATCATTCGATGGAACCATCAATTCAAGAAAATAATTTTGAACAACCATTCAATTGAGAACATGATTCAATGCCCAACAAAATTACCATGAATTATTTCATATATTTTTATCATGTTCCTAGATAACATAATCATTGAATGATATCACAATATTGGATCTCATGAATGGTTTTCATTATGAGGTTTCATAATGTGGTATTGTAACAATGATATCGGAGAGATGAATTTTCTAGTTATACAGGGTTTTGATATACTTGCTGAAAATATGGACCCCCAATCCCAAATTTATTTAGAACACTAAAGAATTAAAAAGGTCACAAATAACATCAAAATACAATAAAACACTGACCAGTAGAATTCCATGTGACTCAGATGGAAATTTACTTTCCATAGAACACAATCATTGTCCCTTCAAACCGTTCTTTTGAAGGAGGGATTTTTTGATTCTATACGTCTAAGATATGAAAATGTTAAAATTCTATGAATAAATGAATAATTACTATTATTTTATTTTCAATATAAATAAGGGAGTTTCATGGATATATGTAGATCATGTAGATAGGTTACACAGATCACGTGAACCTTAATACTATATGAAATTTCATAACCCTTTGCATCTCATATTCATGGATTACACATTCCAAATGATCAGATAATGATGAGAAACATCTTCTTCAATGAATCCTTCTATTTATACAAATCCGCAGATGAAAACCCACTTTATCATGTGAAGGCCTCCAGAGAAGTCATATTAATTATATAAACATCCATCAGATGAGTTCCTGCAACCATACAACCTTTTAGTCTATAAGAACATGAAAATTTCATAATGAAAATAGTAATATAAAATATAAAATATAGAAGCACTAACCAATGGTCGTTACATTGATTTTTACATTATGGTCTTATATGTATCATGTTATCAGATCAATGATCTCGCCGTTCCATGAAAAAGTTGTTTGTCATGTATAATTCATCGTGATAATTCCCTTGGACACATCCATTCAAATATTTTATTCCCTAATATAAAATAATTTTTAAAATTTCAACTGTATTGGAAAATAATGAATAAAAGATAAAAAAGGAGGAAACCTCATGTGTGGAAAATTTATTCTTTTTTCAGGGGAATGGGTTATGAATCTAGTGTAACCAAATTTATGGTCACACAAAGGCCCTATAAAATTCCATAGTTATCTTAGGATGGGACTCCAATAGAAAATTTTGATCTTGTGATGTAAATCAGACATCTCTTCCTAGATCACATGAAAATCCTCTTCAATAGAAATCCAAGTCTCACGAATGATCTTGTACATATCATCATCATATTTCCATTACCATTTGACATGTAAAATAAAATATGAGATATACTTTAACAAGAAATTGGTTCAATAAATATAGAATTGGTGGAATGATCATGCAATAATTATTTACGATGCATCAAAAGGATGAAATCTGGATAACCCATATAGAGATCATGTGAAATAAATGTTGCGATGCTTCCTCCACCAACTCAAACCTATATCTCTGATATATGCACCATGTGATGTTCCATAAATCTATAGTGGCATGGACTAAAAATTCCTTTCTATCATCAGAAATACAATCATGGGAGCATAAAGGTGATAATGTATAGCTAGGACTGGAGATCCAAATAAATTTAATTGTTTCACATTTGTTAAAACACATATAATGTCTTAATGGATTCTGCAGGAGTTATATATTATTTTTATGATAACTCTATTGAGCAATAGAAAAAATTATTTTATGCTACAATCATTAAAAAAACGAGTTTATATGTGTTTACTTGGTAATATGAGGTCTCAAAATCACAATGGTACACAAACATTGAGGAACTAATGTGATAATTTCTGAAAAATATTGAACGATTATGAGAATATGGATAAATTGATTTTCATGTGAAATATTTATTCATTTCACAAGACCTCTTCATTATTAATGAGTCATCACCTAAAAATTTTAACAAGATAATGTGATAATACCCAAGCATGTCATCCAGGTCACGTGAATTCCTTTGAACATGTTATCCAAGTCATGCGACATCCTCTAGACATATCGTCTAAGTCCCATCATGTCTTCGAATCTTTCCAGGCATATCATGAGGTATCCCTGCAATATATCGTATGTAATTAGATGAAACCCATGGATGTATCTACATAAATCACATAATGATACCCTATATCACATGTCTTTCTATGGCATCCAGCTGTTTTATTATCAAATTTTTCTATTCATTTTATAAATAGAGGATCTTTAAAGTATAGTGTCATGGAAATCTGGAACATAAAACACGAAAAAAATTATTTTAATTCCCTTTAATATATTTTTGAAAATATTATCCTAAGTACAGTTACTACATCTCATAACCTGGTGTCCTACATCAATGGAAAGGATAAGCAGAAGGCCCAATAAGGAAAAAAAGTGAAATAGTTTACATGTAAACTTTTGAGATATCATTAAGAAATGTAGATAAAGAGCCATATTAAAATAACTTGAAACATAATTTGACTATATGGCTACAATATTTAATTTATACATTCATGAACAAATCACCAAGGTCCATCCCCATGGTGTCATAAAAATTAACAAGGTTATTCACCAAGGAATCGTAAAAAATGTCATCTGTAGTGATTAAATTCATTACCCAATGCATTGGAGTGCTATTTTTGAACAACCTTAATGTGTCATTATTTTCATGTTATATCAATAATTTATAATCAAACATTTGGTAAATAATCCAAAATGAACAAAATAAATGAGTTTAATATCAAAATCACAACGTTTTAAAAAGGGCTTAAAACATGATTAATATTATCTTTATAACTCATTGAAAGGGAATAAGGATTTTATGTAAGTAAATTATAGAATAAAATATATTATTTTTATGTATTGATTAATACCCATAAAAATTATATAGGTTTTGGTATTCATGTAATAAAATAAGATAATTTTATTATAAAAGGATATATATTTTGAGGCGAAAATTCTGTAGCATAACAGCTATATAACATGGTTTTACAGAACATTAAAAAGGGATAGAACATGGGTAACCCTCCAATAAATAACACATAACATTGTATAGCTACAAAAAAATAAGATCATGTTATTGATATTTGAATGAAATTCTATATGAAAAACAAAAATGAATAAAAAGAGAAGATGCAGTTTCTTCTTTGAAAATCCGTCATCCTAATAGTGTCACTTAAAATTCAGAAAAATTTAGTTAATAAGAGTAGACAGGGTCTCTCATAATTATGAAATATAATTGAAAGTGGCAAGGATATAGAAGATCGTACCCCAACATAATAAAATGGAAACTAGAAGACATACCATAAAGGAAATGATAACTAAAAGAGGATAATGAGGGGTTCTCGTACTTGGAAAAGTAATTTCAAAAACATGAATGTTGGGACCTTGGGGGGGGGGGAATTAAGAAAACATTATAGGACTAATTGGGAGTAAAAATTAAAATATCTTAGTTGAAGAGGAATTTGGAATCAAGGTAATTAATGAATGGGTTGGTATATAGAGAAAAAACGAGGGAATATTTTATTAATTTCAAGGGAGAACTCATTAGTGGTAATTTTAGTCCCATGGAATTTCCCATTGTATTTCCCATGGTATTGGCCACTCGGGCGACCTAATAACATGTCATACTGTACACAAGTTGACCAGAATTATCACATCATTATTACATCATTAATGATGACATTAAACAAACTGAAACACCAGTGTATTTTTACTATTCACTGAAAAACGAAACATTTTATAAAAATATCATAAATTCACCATATCCTAATATAAATTATCAGAATTAAAAAATGAACTCCATTTTATAAAAACTATTTTCTTAATATAATATATTTAATTTTTAAGTAAAAACAATATTTAATGAAATAAGTTATAATACAAAACTAATAATTTTTTAAATAGTTACATACTTATGCTATTATATCACATTACCAATAAAGATTCCAAAATTATATTTATAATTCTTTAAGTGTGGTTACTATTCCATTGGTGACATTACTATACATAAGGGTAATATTACTATTTATAATTTACTATTTACCAAAAAATTTGTTGATCTTTTTAGACTCTGAATTTTTTTTGATCTCAACTACATAATACAATTTTTTAAAATAATTTCAAATTATTAATTATTTAAAGAAAAAAATATTTTAAAATACATTTTTTCTAAAATTCACCAAAAATTTGTTACTCTTATAAATTAATCCACTATTTACATTTAAATTTTAAATTCAGAAATTATACTATAATAAAAAATAACAATTATATATATATAAAAATATACAAAAACTAACTACGTCCCCATTAGATATCCCCTTATAACACATGTATAATACCTTAGAGTAAGGTGTGGAATGGAGATAGAATCCTAGGGAAGCTCAGAAAACATTACCTAGGTGGTGATTTCGATCAGTTTGAACTTCTCCCCTAAAGGATTTTGTTCAAGATTAACATTTTAGAGTATGGATTGGGATTGGTCCAAACCAAAGGACCGTGATGCTACCTCATTCCCAAGCTCCAACAGATGGGATTCGTATGGCCTGAGTCTACTGAAAGAGGCCATCAACTATTCTTTCTATATTACTTGACCATGATCATTTTAATTTATAAAAAATAATCATAATGTTTAGTATATAGTTTCCAAAAATAATATTGAAAAATGATCATATAACAGTTGAAACCCAGTGGTCTCTTTTAAGGTATACTCACTTCATTAATTAATGGATACAGTTTTGTTGAGTATTAAATAAAATAACCCTGAAATTCAGGAAACAAATATTATTCAAAAGTTTGGGTCATTACATTATTTCCCCCCTTAAGAATTTTTGTCACTGAAATTTTAACTCATACACTCAAAATAGAAAAGGTGTGGGTACTTATGCTTCATATACTCATCTATTTCCCACATGGATTCTTCACATTTTTGGTTTCTCCACAACACCTTAACAAGGTGAGTATTCCTGTTGTGTAGAACCATGTATCTTTGATCCAAGGTCTCCCCTGGCTACTCCTCATAAGAGAGGTCATGTTCTAGTTATAAAATATCTGGATTTAGTACATTTTAAGGGATATGTATGTCCTTCCTCAAGAGGGATACATTGGAGACACCATGAACATGTGCAATATTTGGAGGAAGTGAGACCTGATAATCCACTACTTCTACACGATCAAGGATTTTATAGGGGACAATGTACCTAGGGATGAAATTTCTTTTCTTACCAAACCTCATGAATCTCTTCCACGGTAATATTCGGAGAATGACATTGTCACCAACAAAAAAAATCCAATTTCCTTCAACGGTTGTCGGCATAACTCTTTTACTAACTCTGAGCAGCCTTAATGCGTTTCTAGATGGCATGGAAATTTTCTATCATCTATTGCACAAAATCAACCCCATGAAGTTTTCTCTCACTAGAATCATCCCAAAAAGTAGGATTTCTACATCATTTCCCATATTGTTATTCATAGGGATCCATTTGAATGCTCGAGTGGAAGCTGTTGTTGTAAGAGATCTCAACTAAGGGTATGTGTTGATAACACACACCTTTAAATTCCATTGATCATGTTATCAGTATATCCTCAAGTTTTTTAATAGTATTTTAAGGTTCTCCATCATCATGGGGTGATAGGCCATACTGAAATTCAATTCGGTAATCAGAGCATGTTGAAGTCATCTCCAGAATTTTTATGTGAGCATTAGATCACGATATGATACGGTAGTATGTTGAACTACATCCAGCCTTACATCTTCATTCACGTAAATACTGGAAATTGGATCAATAAATAAATCTACCCAAATAGAGATAAAATGGGCAGCCTTGGTGAGATGGTCCACAATAACCCATATCACATTGTTTCCTTTGGAAGATTATATGAGACCAGTGACAAATTCCATAGTGTTATTGTCCCATTTTAATGCTGGTATAGGTATTGGTTGTAATACCCCTTTATGAAGTTGTCACTCTACCTTAACTTGATGACATACCAGACATATTATAGTGTAACCATCAATATCCTTTTTCATATTTACCCACCAATAATGATCAATAATGTCATTATACATTATTGTACTCCTATGATGTATAGAGAATGAAGAGATTTGAGCATCATCAATCAGATCCTTCTTTATTTTCAGAATACATGGAACCTATTGTATTGTAGGAAATATAATTACACAATCTTGATCAATATTGATCTCAAGAAACTTTCCACCCTTTATCGCCTCAAACTTCTTCTGTAATAAAGGATCTTATTTCTGAGAATTCTTGATCTTCTCTAGTAATGAAGTTTTATAAATCATTTGGGATAGGGATGATGATTTAAATTCCCTTATAATTCCAATTTTCAGCTTTATTAGTTCATTTATCAAAGGATCTCTTCGAATCATCGTCATATAGGGAACAACTAGGTCATTCCTACTTAATGCAACAACATCTTTGTATGATCATATGAGATGATAATGAATTGAACAATCATAGTATTTTAGAATTTCCAACCATCTCTTCTCTGTCATGTTCAATTACTTTTGTGTGAAAACACACTTCAATCATTGATGGTAAATGTATATATAACATTTATCCCCATAATTACAGAGCCTCCATATATTCAGATAGAAAACAACCACAGCCAGCTCTAGATCATGCGTAGGATAGTTCTTCTTGTGAGTGTTCAACATTCGGGATGCATAAGTGACGACTTGGTCATTTTTCATGAGGATGTATCCATGGAATTTTATAGATGAATCACTAAAAATACCAATTTCATTTCCACTTGAGGGTAGATTTAACATGTGGGTGGTAACCAATCTCTTCTTCAACTCTTGGAATGTTTTCTCACACTTCATTATCCATATTAACTAGACCCCTTTTCTAGTTAACTAGGTTAATAGATTAGAATGTCGTGAAAAGTTTTTCACAAAACTCTTATAATATCATGCTAATCCAAGGAAACTACAAATCTCAGTTATTGATGTATTATGAGGCCACTCCTCAATAACTTTATCCTTTTAAAGGTCAATTATGATTCCTTCATCTGCTATAATGTTCTCTAAGAAAGAAACTTTTTGTAACCTAGATTCACATTTTCATAACTATACAAAATGCCGATCCTTCTATAGATTTTTCAAAATAACCCTTAGTTGAACTTCATACTCCTCACTAAATGTGGAATATATTAGAATATCATCAATAAAAACTACCACAAATTTATCAAGGTTGTCCTTAAAAAAACTATTAATCAAATCCATAAAAACCTTAGGAGCATTAGTCAAGATAAATGGCATAACAACACACTCTTAATGCCTATATCATTATCAGAAGCCAGTTTTTGGAATATCTTCTTTTATTATAGTCAATTGATGATAAAAATATTAATGATCTTGATTTTAAAAAAATTTAGGCCCATGACGTTGGTATAATAAGTCATCAATTCTTGGAAGATGGTATTTATTCATCATTGTGACCCCATTTAGTTCTCTATAATCAATTTATAGCCATATTGATCCACCCTTCTTCTTCACAAATAGAACAAGTTCTCCCCAAGGAGACACACATGGTCATATAAACCCCTTCTCCAAAAGATAATGGAGTAGTCTCCTTAATTCAACGAACTCCACATTTTCAATCCTATATGGGGTATTTGATATCTGATGATATCCTAGAACAAGTTCAATGGAGAAATCTACCTCTCTTTGTGGGGGAGGTTTGGGAAAATCCTCAGAAAATACGTCAATGTACTCCTGATCAATGGGGAAATTTTCTATTCTTATACTCTCATTTCCATATTCTTCATCACCAATCAACTCTATAAAGAAGGATATAATAGGTTATTCAAGGAAAAGATCTGGTTGAGATATATCTCCTTTAAAGATAACTGTAGGTTTTTAATTCATGAATAATGATATTTCCTTTCTTCTGCAGTTGATCATAGAAATATACTTTGAGAGCTAGTCCATCCCATGTATAATATAAAATTCAATCATATTAATGACTACTATATTTGAGGTAAGATTGTGCTCTCTAAATTAAATACTAGAGTTTCTAAATACTGACTATGCATGAAATATCCTACCAGGAGTCTTGGACGATAACTACACTTTTAGAAATCCAGGGATTGATTCTAAATTCATAGTATTCTTGGAGGAAATAATAGAATGCTTCGAACTAGATTTAACGAAGTGACATTATAGATTTAATATTACAAAAAGTGTACCTACCGCCAAATCATTTTGAAATTCAACATCAGCTATCTTGATGGAAAAAATAATGACCTTACTCTCATGGCCTTTACTGAGGCTGATGGTGGTTCACCTCCACAACACATAGATTTATACAGTGATTGGAAATGTTCCCCAGTTCTCCTCTCTTATAGCATTAGACAACAGGTATGTCCTCTACCATTTCCCCATTATCTTTAGTGTTGCGATATTGAGGGTTCACATCACTATGCCAATTCCATGAAATATGGCCATCAATTCCACACTTGTTTCACTTCCTTCTCTCGAGCAGGCAGTTCCCTGAATGATTCTCCCCACATTTATTACACGTGGTACATTGCACATGAATTCCTTCTATTCCATGATAAAAGGTCCTCCCCAATCATGGATCAGTTGATCAAATCTTTTCATAGGAATTATGATATTGATACCTCTCACTAAACTCCAGTACGACTTTCTTCTTACTCAACATTATCTACTAATAGTTATCATAGTCCTGGTTGTCTAGATTCTTCTGTACATGAGATCTTAGACCTCAAAAGAATATATACACCTTACCAATAGGATTCATGGTAATGATTTAGGTGGAATGAGAAAGTACTATGAAGTTCATCTTATAACATCTTATATATTAATTATCATTCTGCTTCATATCATGAAAATATTTCTCTATTTTTGTTCTCATATAACGAGGAAAATACTTATTAAAGGATAACCCTCTGAACTCTTCCCACCCCATAACTTCAACCTCTACTCTTGGACTTGGTTTTTTTAATCAGTTACCACCACAGATCAGATTGTATCATTAAGTGGTAAATAGCCAAGGTTACTTTCTCTTGTCCCAGAAAATGGAGCACCGAAAATATATTCTTGATAGAGCTGATCCACTATTAATAAATCCATGGATCGGTAGATCCACTAATTCTTGGTGGATGATGATGCATAATGGAATCAACAGAATGTTATGACAACCCTGCTTGTTATTACAACTTAAACATGATTTATTACAAAAATCATCACTTGATACAACAAAGAAGATCGAGAGGTTTAGTGTCTTTGGGGATTAGGATCAATAAATAAAAACATGAAACATGAAATAAAACATCTTTATTTAAATCTTCTTTTACATGACCACTACATTAGCTCATACTTAGCATTGCATGGGATAACCTGAGGACATGCATAAGAAAAGGGTGAGCTACAAAGCCCAGTAAGGGAATACACATGGAATATCATGAGGAGTACAATACATGTTATTCATTAGGAATATCAACAGATCACAAGATAAACATGAACATAAAGGCATGTAAAAGCATGATAATCATAACATGGAAATGTGGCAACAACAATTAACATGGAATTAGCATGAGCCAAGGCTCATTGCACATGGAGCATGACTAAATCCTCATTTCACATAAAGGACGAGTAAACCCTCATTTCATTTGAATTTTCATGAGTCAACACTCATTTCACATGACGTATCATGATACTATACTTTACCCAATACATTGGAGCTCTATAAGGGCACACCCTTCTTAAAAATTTCATTTCCTGCATAAGTGTGCCACATGGATCATAAAACCTGGATTCATAAAACATAATAATTTATTACACGATAAAGGAATGTGGAATTCATACATGAAACTTATTAATAAATAAGTAAATGTGCATAAATTTTAATACCCTTAATGGAGAAATTGGCATGGTATTAACTACACAATGACATTGGCTTACAAAATCAGTGCGATTTCGGCAGCATAACGACGTGACATAAGAATTCATAAAAATGGTTAATGAGAGATGGATTGGTTCCTCATCGTATTTACATGTATTGGACAGTATTTAGGTCATATAGATACATGTCCCAACAATTTTAATGGAATTTAGATTCATGATACAAAAGTATTACTTGAATGTAAAAGAGGAAAGAGAAGTTCTTTTCAGAACTTTGGCATAGTAACGGGTGTACATGGGCGGCATTTAATGAGAGATAAAGGGCTCTACCATAATTAAAACATAATGAAGTCAGTAATAGGGAGGTGCGAAACCATAACCCAACATTCATAATTTAAATTAAAAGGGCCAAACAACTTAAGGAAAATTGGACAAAAAAGAGAAAGGAAGAAAAAACCCTTACTTGGAAGTGTGCTTCCCAAGGCTAGAGAGAGGCTTGTGAGAGGCTTCATGGGAGCTTAGGGAATCTTGGGGGGATTCTAGAGAGAGTAGGAATTAGGTTGGACGAACTCCAAAGGCTTTGAGTGAGGAGGAATTGGGATCTTTAGTGGGTTTATATAGGAAAGGTGAAGGAATTATTTATTATTTAGGTTTGGGACCCCTTATATAAAATTAATCCAAATCACAAACCATCCGCTGGTTTTTGACCATGGTTTCTGGAAAAGGGAAGAGGAAAAACAATATATTATAAGGTCAAAGTCCGAACTTCTTAAAATAATGAGGTTGCTAATGTGGAGGTGAGTCACACTCTCATGGAAAATAATTTAAAAAGACAAGGTGTTTAATAAGTCTTGAGGGGTCCATTAATGATTTGAAAAGTAACTCAAACAAACCCAAAATCACATTATTTTAATGGTAAAACATATATTGGAAGAACATAAATCTTATAGTATTTTATTACATCACTATTGTGTCATTATGATGTCATAAAACACATTATATATTTAAACAGTATTTAATTGTTACCCAAAAATTTGACTGTCTTAGAAAATTATGAAAAATTCACCGTTAGATAATTTCGACATCCTGATTCCATAAATAACAATTATTTTATCTAAATAATTTTCTAAATATGTTAATTTTTACTTTTAAAATAAAAACTAACATTTACCGAAAATTCACGGGTTATGATAGAGAAGGCTTTCAAACATTAATAAAAATTATAATTGCATTCATAAAATTACAAGATAATTTATATTTAATAAAAATTAATTTAATAATAATAATAATAATATTTTATTAAAATTTTATTTAATTCAAAAATCCCTTAATTTAATAAAATAGAATTCTTAATTAAATAAAAACTAAAAACAATATTTGTACTTTAAAAACTATTTGAAATGTATCAATAATGACAAGAAAGTATGTTCATTATTATATACAAAAATAATGTACATGAACATAGTACTAGAGATTTGTTACATAACCCCTGAAAATAGCCACATAAGACCTAAGGGTAAGGTGTGCGATGGTGACAGACTCTTAGGGTGGGTCGGATAACATTGCCCGAGTGGTAATCACTATCGAGTTCCACTTTTCCCGTAGACGGTCCTGTTCGAGCTTGACATGATGAAGCTCAGCATGGGCATGGTCAAGAGAGAAGCCCAAGGACACCACCTCTTTTCTGAGCTCCGATAAATGGGATTTGTATGGAGTAATTCTACTAGATGAGGCCATCACTTCTTTTGGCTGAGTAAAATGGATTTGTTAAAGCCCTATATTTATATTAATCATATGATCACTATTCAACAACTATATTAGCAACGGTCAAAATTCTTAACATAAAACCAAAGAAGTTGACATTTTATATAAACATAAAGCGACATTTAACTAGATCAAGAGGGATTTCCATTAATGAAACTTTGGGTCGTTACAATATTCCCCCCTTAAGAAATTTCGCCCTCGAAATTTCATTTTCCCACTCTAAATAGATGTGGGTAACTTAGCTTCATCATTTCCTCCAATTCCCAAGATGCTTATTCAGACTTGTGGTTTCTCCACAACTCCTTGACGAGGGGCATGGTCTTATTTCTTAGAACTTTTTCACTACGATCTAAGATCTTCACTGGTTTCTCTTCATAAGAAAGATCATCTTCCAATTGTACCACCTCAGAAGAGAGTACATGTGAAGGGTCTGGTATGTACTTCCTTAAGAGGGATACATGAAAGACATCATGTACTTTGGAAATGGTAGGTGGAAGTGCTAGTCGATAGGCCACAGCCCGAAAACGATCAAAAATCTCTAAGGTGCCAATGTACCTTGGACTTAAATTACCTTTCTTTCCAAACCTTATGATCTTATTCCACTGAGATATGTGTAGAAACACCATGTCTCCAACTATAAACTCAAGGTATCATCGACGATTATCTGCATAACTCTTCTGTTGACTCTTGGCTGCCTTGATATGCTACTAAATGGTTTTCACCTTCTCCACCATTTCCTCGACCATTTCTGGACCAAGCAGGTTATGTTCACTGACCTCATCCCAACATTTCGGTGTTCTGCACCTTTTCCCATACAGGGCTTTATATGGTGCCATTTGGATGCTCGAGTGGAAAATATTATTATCCGAGAACTCAACCAGAGGAAGATGATGATCCCATACTCCTTTAAAGTCCATTGAGCATTCTCTCAACTTGTCCTCAAGTGTTTGGATTGTCCGATCGGATTGGCCATCAGTTTGAGGATGATAGATCGTACTGAAGTTTAGTCCAGTATTCAGAGCATGTGGAAGACTCTTCTAAAACATAGAGGTGAATCTTGGATCTCAGTAAAACATAATAGATTGTGGTACACCATGAAACCTTACCACTTCCCTGATATATGTCTGTTCCAGTTGATCCAAAGAGAAATCCTCCCAAATAGCAATGAATTATGCAGACTTTGTAAGATGATCCACAACAACCCAGATTGCATTGTTTCCTTTGGATGTCCTTGTATGTATGGTGACAAATTCCATGGTGGTGTTCTCCGATTTCAATTCTGTTATGGTAAATGGTTGCATTATCCCCTTAGACTTCTGCATCTATGCCTTCACTTGCTGACACACCAGGCACTTTGAGGTATATTCAGTGATCTCCTTCTTCATATTATCACACCAAATGTTTTCTCATAGATATCGACACGTCTTTGTACTTCCTAGGTGAATAGATAAATTTGATCTATGTGGTTCATCGAAAAGATCCTTCTTTAGCTCCGGACTTGATAGAACACATAGTCATTTCCCAAACCGCACAATTCCTTCTTCATTTACATTAAACTCCATGGTTTTCCCTTTTTTGATAGCTTGCACTTTTTCCTGAATTCCCACATCATCCTTTTGAGCATCCTTTAAACATTCCAAAAGAGATGGTTGTGGAATCCTTTGTGAATGGATTGATGATATTCCATTCTTTATAATTCCCATGTCCATCTTTATCAAGTCTAAGAAGATTGGATCCTTCTCAATTCTCATCATTGATAGAATCGTTGGGTCCTTTCTACTTAGGGAATCTTCCACCTTGTTCGCATTCCCAAGGTGGTAATGTGTTGAACAGTCATAATCCTTGATGAGCTCTATCCATCTTCTCTAGAGAATATTATGCTCTTTCTATGTGAATATATATTTAAGACTCGTGTAGTCAGTATATGTCTCACATTTCTCTCCATAGAGATAATGTCGCCAGATTTTCAAGGCAAAGATCACTGCCGCTAACTCCCGATCATGCATTGGATAGTTTTGCCCATGGATTTTCAAATTCCTTGAGGCATAGGATATCACTTTATCATTCTTCATCAACACATAGCCTAAGCCCTTCTTCGAACCATCACTGAAAACTACAAAAGTTTCCCCACTTGTGGGTAAAGTGAGCATGGGCACAATGATTAACCTCCTTTTCAACTCCTTGAATCTTTCTTCGCATTCATCACTCCAACCAAACTGTAATCCCTTCTGAGTTATCATGGTAAGAGGCTTGGACAATCGTGAGAAATTCCTCACAAATCGTCGATAATATCCCGCTACCCCCAAGCAACAGATATCCGTTACCATTGTTGGCCTCGACAATCCCTCAATTGCATCTGTTTTGGAGGGATCCACAGATATCCTATTGCTTGTGATGATATGGCCCAAGAATGGGACCTCCTTCAACCAGAACTCACACCTTTTGTACTTTTCATAGATCTTTTCCTTGCGCAAAGTCTCTAGTACAGTTCTTAAATGCTCCTCATGATCCTCCTTGGTTTTGGAGTATATTAGAATATCATCTATAAAGACTACCAAAAATTTGTCAAGGTAATCCCTAAATACTCTATTCATTAAGTACTTGAAGATTTCTTGAGCATTAGTGAGTCTGAAAGGCATTAATATGAATTCAATGTGACCGTATCTTGACCAAAAAGCAGTCTTGGGGATATCTTCCTTCTCCACCCTTAGTTGATAATAACTTGACCGCAAGTCCACCGTGGATAAGTATTTTTCTCCACGCAACTGATCGAACAAGTCATCAATTAGAGGGAGAGGATACTTGTTGTTTACCGTGATTTTGTTAAGTTCACGATAATCGATGCAAATCCGCATTGTCCCATACTTCTTCTTGACGATGAGGACTGGTGCACCCCATGGTGAAGCACTTGGGCGTATAAACCCTTTATCCAGATTCTCTTGTAGTTGTTTCTTCAGTTCTTCAAGCTCTACAACAGCCATTCTATATGGACTCTTGGATATTGGTAAATCCCTAGGTATAAGTTCAATTGAAAATTCAACATCTCTTCTAGGAGGAAGACCAGTCAGTTCCTCGGGAAAAACTTCAGCGAATTCCCTCACAATAGGAATTTCTTCAAGGATGGTTTCTTCCATGGACTCAATCATCTGAACTAGATACATGTGATTAGAGGTCAGTAATATCCATGCTTGAGATGATGGAGCTAAAGGATATTCATCTTCTTCATTACACTTGTAATGAATTGGGGGTCGATTCTCGACATGGAGTGTGATTTCCCTCTCCCGACAATTTATGTTGGCTCTATATAATGAAACCCAATCCATGCCAAGAATTGTGTCAAATTCTACTAGAGGGAGTATGACGAGGTTCACTGGGAAATTCAATCCATAGATTATATCAGGGGAGGACTTATACTCATGGGATGCAATGATTTCCCCATTTTCCATACTCACCCACATCTTCACATCCATGATTTGTGGTGGTGCTGGGATTGTTCTACTAAACTTTTGAGATATAAAATAATGAGTACTCTGCCCATGCATTCGCACGACACTATAAAAAAAGTAATGTTATCAATAATAGAATACAAGTTTTGAAACATAATAAATCATATTAATATTGGAAATGTTTAAAACAAAAATGAGTGGTACATATAATGAAAAAGGAGGTACAATAGGAAGTCATTTATTCAGATGGAAATCATAGAGTAACAAAAAACTTGTGATGAAAAAAAGCTAAAAATTAATATAGAAATGAACAATAAGTCACCGGAATGATGCATCAACCAACCCCTTTCCAGGAATATGTAGATGATAGAAAATGCTCCCGTCATAAGATCTGTCACAGTTGTTATGTAGTGACATGATCCCAAAACCCATTACCACCGTTTGTGTATCAGATCTAAAATATTTTAAAATAATAGCTTCAGTGATAGATAATTATGAATATAAATGGAAAATAATAACATGTATCATAAATTATATATGAAATGGATTAAAAACAAAAAAACATGATGTAATAATAAATAGTAAAACATGATGTAATAGGGTGCCTGAATATATTTGTCGATGTTGTTGGGGATCCCAATAATTTAAACTTTGAGACCGGTCCTAATTTCATAGAAGTTAATAGTAGAAACAAAAATGAACTCAAAAAACTATATTGCCTAAAACACAGACTGGTTACAAATCTAAAATTTAAATACCTCAAAAATCAAAAAATCACCTATCTGTGACAGATCACCTGCAATTATGTACACCTAGAATGTAGCACTCTTGTATGCCATATAATATACTGAAACTCTATAATAATTCAACATACACGTGCCTAAAAATAATAAATTTCCACTCTAGTGATTTAATTAAAATAATGCAATGAAGAAATATAATTAATACCTGAGTGGACTGAGTTGGTGTGCCCATTAAGGTGGAAAAAAGAGCAGAACCTAGAATGTAGGAGTATTAGTAACATATTATGATGAAAAAAGACACATAATGAGAAAACTTGTATATGAAATACATAATGAAGAAATATATATAATAGAAATACTGAATGACTGGGAACATAAGTTATGAAATTGAGCATTGAAAGTTACATATTGAGCAGAATGTACTACTATAAGATGTTGCAGATCCCCAAACTGGAATCTTTATCAACTATACAGAAATCCATGGTTACTAGGAACAACTCCAGGTTTCTCTTCCTCCACCAGAACCATCATTTCCTGCATCAAAACAACATTGGATGAGTGGAAATTATTTTACATTGTTCGTGAAGAAATAGATGTAACAGTAAGGCTGACTGTGAAACCGTAGTTTAAAAATATTTGATATCCCACTCTCTCGAATCACCAATAATTCTTCATTATCCCACTTGCCACCAGGATCCATCTGGTAGATGCACAAAAACTGGTGTTTATTTGTATGGTGTTTTCCAAGTCATTCAGGCTCTGTTTGACAACCCTGCTTAAAACTGTGTATAAAACATATCAGTAAGTGATAAGCACTACAAGAAGTTTTAGTAAGTGTTTTCAAATGATACCTCAAAGACTATTAGCATGCACATAATATACAGAACCACTTTACTATCACGACCACATAAAAATAGATTGTATTGTAAAGACACTAAACAATCTCCAAATTGATACAAATACAGGCCTATAAATCCAAGAGATGAGTGCCCAGACTATGAGAGAACCATCAATATAAAAAAACACTTAACACTAAAAAACTGGGAACTGGGGGAGGTATATGGATTTTAATCAATTTTCCATAAACCACTTTTATACGACATACTAACCAACCCTGAAATTGAATCAGAATCAATATAAACAAAACAAAAAACTAATCATACAAAGAAAGAGTAATTTTAAAAACATGACACATCTGTTTTAACACCTGAAAATAGGTTTCATGGATTTTGATATGACATTACCAGAAAGTTAAATATACCCCAAACCCATCATTGATACATTAAATTAATTTTGAACATGACATCATATTACATTCAACGCACTACAATGTTAGTTTAGCAACAACCATTATCCTAACTTTACAGTAATCATTTTTTTTGCAATGTATCAGATAGCCCCTGAACTGAATCTGAACCAAAATAGACTGAAAAAAACTACCACCCATATAGAGAATGACTTATTTTAAGAACTTGACACATCATCCCTTGAATGCATTTTCCTTTTCAGCCGAAAAGAGGTCAGTAATAGGGTTTTGATGAATAGAAAGAGAAGATAATATAATTTTTATTAACACATCAGTTTTTATAGAATGTTTACAACCGGAAACCTTTCATGCTGAGAAAATATTTTAAAATTTGCATATTTGTGAATAGGCAGAAACAACCAAAATAACTCATACAAAGTAGGGATTTATTTTTTTTGAGTAACATCAATACAGTACGGTAATCAAGCACCTACAAAAAAAAGCATCAAATGTGGATAAGAACGAATCAAATGAAATTAAGTATTGAGACGACTACTCACCCAAGCTATCAAGAATGGGCGTCATTCCAACAGATGAAGCCTATAATTCCATTTATTTAACAGATTATAAATCAATAATGGAAACATCTCCATTGAAGGGGTGAAGTTGAATAAAAGGAGGAAGAATTTGGTGAATGCAAATTAAAAGAAATCAACTTACCTTGAGTATTATAATTGCAACTGGGCTTCCAGAGTGTGTAACAGATGTTGAAAAATCTGTGATATCCATCACAAATATATCAACCAATAGTGCTGAGTGATGCTGGAGGAATACAAAATTAAAATAAATTATGAAAATAATATATAATGTTTTGAATAACATAATAAAAATTAAGTGATTAGGATGTGACCATGGATATGAATCATTATCTGATCATTACCACGATATATCTATTCTATCATGTTCTATAGAATAATAGAGTAATGTCATTTCTACTTATTCAGAATGCATACCTACCTCACTGGAAGTCAAGATCACTGGGTTGTTTATTTTAAGTGCATGTGAAGTAGTCTATACACATATCATTGTATTGTTATTAATATTTCTGATAAATAGGAGGAGTGTCAACTGAGAACTGTTATAATTAAATTCTGGGGGATGAAAATAATAATTAATTTAAGAGGCATTAAAAAAAATTCATGTTTCTCTATATACTTTGCTAAGCCATCCCACAAACATGCATATTACAGGATAACCTTCAAAGTATCACACTTGAGTAAAAAAACTGAAAATTAAAACATAGGGAAGTGGAAATATAAAATTTAAACAATGTAAGTAAATGTGTGTTTTCATGCAAATTATAGAAGCATGGAATTTTAAAGGAAAAAATAATTATCCTTTACAGCTGATTACAAAAGAATTAAAGGTAGTTGGACATACTTGTACTGTGATGCTATTTGCATCATATGGAGAACATTCTGAAATAAGAAATTGAATGATTAGGGATATTATATAGTGATTAGAGCACTCATTTTATGATCATTAAAGAGACAGTTAAAAAAATAATGTTTTCCATCATTAGCATAAGAATGTCAACAAATCAGTACTAAAATTAATTAGAAGCATGAAATTATATTATATCATCATACTGAAAATTATATTCATCCAAGAATTAATATCATGAACAATGGAATGGTGTACTAAAATATTCATGCCCTATATTAACCCTATGGATCCTTCATTTTTGAGTTATTCAAGAGAAAAAATAGTATCAAAATGCTAAACAAATTTGGAAGGAAAAATGCAGTCCATCTTGAATAGGTATGGGTCGAAATCAATGAAATATGTCAATAAATTTATTTGTATTTATAATCTCTATACATAAATAGTAAATAAGGTGGTGGAAGAATAACAATCAAGTGGAAAGGATCACTACCAAATAGTAGTTTGGTATAATTAACCAGTTTCAAACACGTCTCTCTTTGAAAAAAATTTCCCTTCAAGCATGACTACAACAAATAGGTAAATTAAAAAATATATATATATACCATAAAATTGTATCCCCTAATACTGAATATCACCATAATTTTTGTCTCATTGGCTGTTAGCGGATTGGTTGTGTCTCTATAATGTTATCCTCATTATTCTCTAATTCCATCACATTTTGTGGTCTCATGCAAACCGAAATATGCACAATGAAAAGGATATAAACAACACTTTGACTGAAAAAAAATTATATCATGAAAAGGATAATAATTCAGAAGTGAAATATGGTGGTACTCACATAAACATTGATTCTTGCAACAAAATTAGCCTTCTCAATATCAATAGTAATGTTTTTTGTAAAATTGTTTTCAGGCACACTCCCATTGGGAGGCCTATCGCTTTCATCTGCCATATCTTTACGCCTTAAAATTTCAGAGGGATGCCTTCAGTTTTTCCCCACCTAAAACCATGCCATGCCAATCTGAAATCATTTTCAAGCTACATTTTATTGAATAGTACATACAAATTGTGGCATGAATGCCTTGATGAAAAAATGTAGGGGTTATTAGAGGCTCGTGGACCTACAGGTTATGGAGGCATTTTCACAAACAACAGAGGCTTCATTAATGGTTTATTATATCAATCCATTGGTAATTTTATGGCTTTTGAAGAAGAAATATTTCTGTATTTAACAATGCCTGATACAAACTCTATACTAAAAGTGAATCCATCTAGTTTGTCAATATTCTTAGGGTCAAATCAAATTTGGTCCCATGAACCCTTCGAACCTTTTACAGGGAGTGGGTGGTTGGACATACCTATTTTTATAGTATCTAGTTCATGTTTTCAAAGAATATTATAAAAATTCATACAGTAATTCATGATAAAACATCATTGTTTTCTAGGAAATTTATTGATTAAACAACATCCTTTCTAAAAAGACTGCTTTCCCTTCACAGTTTCTCAAATCTCCAAAGGATTTTAAGAATCATCTAGAAAGAAAAAAATTAAATTTGAAACCAAAGATTACCCAATTCTAGCATTTAATTTCTTAAAGTATGTTTCACATAAACTAAGAACAAAAAAAAATTAGAATGTTATCCAATACAAAAATGATTACCATAGAGAAAAAATTAATGGCATTTTAATAGAACAATAGTAAAAAAAGATAGTGTGTATTTATTCAGGGGGTAAGAAGGTTCAACCAATTTTGCATTAATAGGACTACTTAAGTGTCATTTCTTATGTAATAAACAAAAGGAAACCATATTTTTACTAAGATATAACACAAGGAAGATACATGTATATAAGAGTTCGTAAATCCAAGGCTTGTTGGCCTACAACCATCTAAATAAGCACAATAAATGAGATGCTTAAATGTGAACCATAAAAAATAGTAAATATGTTGCATGGAATATCAATGTTTTAAATCCAGTAAAAGTATGAACATATTTAATAGGAAGTTCAATATGAACATCCAGATGAATGAATAATGTGAAGAAACCTCTCAACAAACATGTTGTAGTATGGTAAAAATAATGAAATGAACGTGCCAGCATGTTACCTTCGAGCAAAATGGTTCCTTGAGTAATTTGGGTGAATATTTATTTTTCTTCCTAAGCCAATATTTTTCCTGCAATAAATAAATAAAAAACATAAAAATAAATAAGGAGTAATTTGGTTCAGAATATACAATTGATAAGAAATATATATGGGTTTATGTGCATGAAAACACACGTGTATCCTATAAAAATACTACATAAACGAACTACAAATAAATAAATAAAGGAATTGTGAAAATACAATTTTCTCTTAAACATTACTTATGAAAATAGAAACCAAAAAACAATCTGATTCAAATTGGTCCCAAGAGATTCAAATCAATGAAACATACCTTCAGGAAAGAAAGGATCCCAAGAAGCACATACCTATATCTCAGTTATAAATAATTTCATTCAGTCAAGACACCAAATACATTACAAGATTTAATTATACACGAGCATAGAATATTTCCATGAACACATAGTTACATATCCAAAAAAACACCAAAAGGAAAAAAGAAATCAAAGCTGAATAAAAAGAATTACCTCCAATAATTCTTAATCTCTGAAGCATAGTTGTCCATCACGAATGTCATGCTTCAGGGAATTGGAATGTTCAAATGAATGGTCATAATATTTCTGACTCTATAACTTTTTAATTTTCATGCTTCATTGCACTAGAAAGTTTTTTCATGACTTTTTAATAGTATATTATAATGATTCATATAATACTGCATGTTAAATCATCAATGTTTTATATGAAATTGAATGATAACACAACATCCTTTCTATAAAGACTGCTTTCCCTTCATAGTTTCTCAAATCACCAAATGAATTTAAGAATCAGCTATAAAGAAAAAAAATATCTTGAATCCAAAGTATACCCAATTCTAGCATGAAAATTGTTAAAGTATGTTTCACATACACTGAGAAAACAATGATAAAGTTATCCAATACAAAAATGAGTACCATAGAAAAACAATTTACAACATATTAAAAGAACAATACTAAAAAAGATAGAATGTATTTATTCAGGGGGAATGAAGGTTCAACCAATTTAGCATCAATAATTCTACCAAAGTGACATTTCTTATGCAATAAATAATAGGAACCCATATTTTTAATAAGATATATCATAATGAGGAAACATGCATATAAGTGTTCATAAATCCAAGGCGTATTGGCCTACAACCATCCAAATAAGAAGAATAAAAGAGATGTTAAATTGTGAACATTAATGAAATATTATATATGAAGTATGGAATACCAAAGTTTCTAATCCAGAAAAAATTATGAACATATTTATTAGGAAGCTCAATATAGAAATCCACATGAATGAATAATGAGAATATTCCACTAAACATACATGTTCTAGTATGGTAAAAATAATGTAATTAACATGCCAACATTTTACCTTTGAGAAAATTTGTTCCTTGAGTAATTTGGGTGAATATTTATTTTTCTTCCTTAGACAATATTTTTCTTGCAAAAAATAATGAAAAAGAAACGAAAATAAATAAGAAGTAATTTGGTGAAAAATAAAAAATTTATTTGAGGCCAAATAGTGATGATCAATAACATAATGTCTGAATTAATTAGATGCCCAAATTCTTGACTGAAAATAGATGAATTTTAATATCTTAGAAAAATCACATCTACACAGGGAGAAACAATTAATTTATCACATACCTGAAGTGCGAAGATGTCAAATGTCCATCTTGTCTACTGGACATCGCCAAAATTCCCAAAATTTCAACCATTAGTAAAACATAAATTCATCCTTGAACATATCACAAACTCATAATCACATGATTCACTACTGCATTATAAAAGTGGAAACATAATTTATCACATACATGAAGTACAAAGATGCTATAAGAGGGAATATGAGATTCAAGAAGTCAACCGATATTATATAATCACAGACATAAAACTAACCGTCGTAGAAGTTTTTTATTTGCAAACATAACTTGAAAAATCAAAATAAATTTGAACACATTGTATAGACAATCTTTATGCAGAAGACAAATAATACATATTAGAAGAAATCAAGAAACAAATCAGATGAAAACACCTAATGGAGAAATATAAATTAGTTTAGAACTGAATAAAAAATGAAGGGTAGTGGTTAGTTTGTGGTAGATAATATCAAATGTCGATGAATCGATGGGTTACCAAAGGGAAACCGAAGGACAATGGTTGTAGAATGGTTCTACGGAGTAATGTATATCTCCAATAAAGTTTTCACATAGAAATCTAAGAACAAAACGAAGTAGATCAGTGATAATTTCTATGGAATTAGGAGAACATACCTTTTGTTGTAAGTGGAAGTCATAGATTTCAGACACCGAATGTTGTAGGATCCAAAACCCTATGTTTTAGATATTCAAATAGGTGGGGTCTTTGTTTTGACAGTCAGTACAGACCGTAGATTTCAGATAACATTTTTAGTGAAGGGGTTGGTCAATGATGAAGCGAAAACATTGGAGATTTTTGAACCAGTGAATCGAAATCTTGAAGTCTCAATGGGGAGGAGATCCATAGATGTGAAGATGATGTAGATAAGGAGTGACATTGTGGCGTATCGAAGACTGGGAAGATGTAATAGTGAGATGTAGTGATTTTTTTTAGTTGAGATGCCGATTTCGGTGGAGGAGTATGATGAAGAGGATTTCTATGCAGGGTTTGCAAGAGGGGTAGTGGAGGTGGAAAGTCACGATGTGGCTGGAGGAAAATCGTGATGCGGAGTGAGGCAAGTGCGGTGGTAAGAGTTTACTCGGGTACATGTGGATGGATGTGGATAGCTGGAGAAGCGACATGTAGTGAAAAAATGAGGTGGGAGAATATGTGTGTGACATGTGGCATTGGAGAATACCTAATATTAGTATATATATATAGATGCGTATAACCTGAATCATAAAGTATGCTCTCTATTATTGAATGAAAAACTAGCGAACATGTCACCACTTCGTTTTCGGGGTTCACTTCTGTAGAGGTGATGGAAAAAGCTCTTCCTTTCTACCTTGGAGGTTGTTGGTTGCCTCTGAAAACCCTTGGATTTGGGTAATGATTTGAAAAATGCCCCGGTTCTTTGAATTTGTAGCATTGAACAACACGTTGAGGTTCGTACAGAATGTTACTCTCCTCTGTCGTAGCCACGAGTCTTTCTTGCCGACAGTTAATATCTAGGTACCCTTCTCTTCCACACCTGAAGCATTTCCTCATCCCCTTAAGGCAATTTCCAGGGTGCTTCTTTCTGCACTTTTGGAAAGAGTGGTGCTGGATCTTCTTATCACCATTGGATTTATCCATCGGACCACCAACATTGAAGTCCACGTTACGTTTCTTATCCCCTTGATACCCATGTGATTCTCTGATCTCCATTTCGACCTTTAGGTCACATCGGACAATTTACTCATAGCTGTCGAAGTCATGTATCTCTAATTCTTTCTACAGGCAAGGCTTCAGCCCCCCAAAGAAGTCGTCAACCTTGAATTCTGGGGTAACGACAAAGCCATATGCATATCATGCAAGCCATGTGAAGTTTTCCTCATACACTCCAATTGATTCTTCGTCTTTTTTCTTGAGGGAAGGGAAGTCCCTTTCCATCTTAATCCGGAGGGTGCGCATAGAATATTTATCGAAAAACATCTTCCGGAAATCCTTCCATTCTAATGCCTTGATCTCAACCTTAGGCTTTATATTTTTGATTAACGTCTAACATTGATCAGCTTCACCCTCCATACGATAATCCTCCAGGAGAACATTCTCTTGTTTTGAACATTGAGGGATGGAGAAGATCTTTTCAATGGAGTTGATCCATTGTTCAGCGATCATGGGATCGAATGATCCACTAAAAGTAGGAGGTCTTTTTCTCATGAAGCCCTTGATATCGACTTGTTCTTTCATAGGGGGTTGAACATTCCTCTTAACCCTTGTTTCTATTAAAAACTTGAGTTAGCTAAGATAGAAGCATGACAAAGTTTGCGATTCCCGCTCCCATTGGATTGGACATCTCATTAGTACAGTCATCACACTGATCTTCACAACAGTTGTTATCTCGAGTCCTCATATTACCGGTCATTATCTGGAATAAAAGGAAAGTTAGGGGAAACACATAAAGGGTAATCCAAAGACAAAAGTTGATGAATTATAAATAAACTTTTATTTCCTTAACTCATGAGTCTATAGGCTTCAATCTAGGATTTTCATGATCTACTTTCTAACATATATTCTTAGAGACATTTTTTATAATTCCCTTAATAAGGGTTCATACTAAGCTTGTGAATTTATCAAAACATATCCCCCGTGAGTGTCGTAACCAATAGTGCAGCAAGGCCCATTTTCGTGTACCAACTCTCGTTCGAGTCTAGCTTAAAGCGGTGTTTTTAGGTTTTACCCCTAGGAAACATATGTGCCAGAGCCGCCTCTACATGCTCGTATCCAGATAGGGATGAATTTGTTTGATAAACCACTTACTCAGTACTTACCAAAACATAGGGATGTTTTTCTTATACTTAGTCTTGTCTCTAATGTTTTACTAGGGATTTCTAATCCTAATCCCAAATATTACTAAACCTATCCTCTGATACCAACTATGACTACCCTGCTTTTTATTATAACTTAAACATGATTTGTTAAATAAAACATCACTTGATACAACAAAGAATATCGAGAGGTTTTGTGTCTTTGGGGAATATGATCAATACATAAAAACTTTAAACATGAAATAGAACATCTTTATTGAAAACTTCCTTACATGACCACTACATTCCCTTGTACTTAGCATTGCATGGGATAACCTAAAGACATGCATATGAAAAGTGTGAGCTATATAGCCCATTAAGGGAATACAATGGAATAAAATGAGGAGTACAATACATGTTATACATTAGGAATATCAATAGGGGAAATGAGAAACATGAAAATAAAGTCTTGATAAAGCATGATAATCATAAATGGAAATGTGGCAACAACACTTAACATGGAATTAGCATGAGCCAAGGATCATTGCACATGGAGCTTGAGTAAATCCTCATTGCACAAAAGAACGAGTAAAAAATCGTTGGTCTTGAATTATCATGAGTCAACACTCATTTCACATGATGTATCATGATACTATACTTTACCCAATGCATTGGAGCACTATAAGGTCGCACCCTTCCTAAACATTTCATTTGATGCATAAGTGTGCCACATGGATCATAAAACATGGATTCATAAAACATAATAATTTATTCCATGATAAAAGAATGTGGAATTCATACATGAAAATTTATAATCAATAAGTAAATGTGCATAAAGGTGAATACCCTTGATTGAGAAATGGGCATGGTATTCACTACACAATGACATTGGCTTAGAAAATCGATGCGATTTCGGCAGCGTAACGATGTGACATAAGAATTCATAAACATGGTTGATGAGAGAGAAAGTGGTTCCTCATCATAATTACAAGTAATGGACAGTATGTATGTCATATATATACATGTCCCAACAATTTTTATGGGATTTAGATTCATGATACAAAAGTATTTGTTGACTGTAAAAGAAGAGAGAGAAGTTCATTTCGGAATTTCGGCATAGTAACATGCGTACATGGGAGGCATTTAATCAGAGAAAAAGGGGTCTCCCATCATTACAACAAAAATATGGAAGTATGAGGGAGGTGAGAAACCATACCCCAACATTCATAATTTAAATTTAAAGGGCTACACAACCTAATTAAAATTGGACAAAAATGAGAAAGGAAGAAAAACCCCTTACTTTGTAGTGTGCTTCCAAAGGCTAGAGAGAGGCTTGTGAGAGGCTTCTTGGGAGATTGGGGGACCTTGGGAGGATTATAGAGATAGTAGGGCAGAGGTTGGAAAAACTATAAAGGCTTTGAGTGAGGAGGAAGTGGGAGCTTGGGTGGGTTTATTTTGGAAAGGTGAAGGAATTCTTTATTATTTAGGTTCGGGACCACTTATATTAAATTAATCCAAACCACAAACCATCCAATGGATTTTTCCCATGGTTTTTGGAAAAGGGAAGAGGAAAAAAATATTTTATAAGGCCAAAGTCCGAACTTCTTAAAATAATGTGGTTGCTTATGTGGATGTGAGTCACACTCCCATGGAATATAATTTAAAAAGACAAGGTGTTTAATAAGTCTTGAGAGGTCCATTAATGCTTTGAAAAGTAAGTCAAACAAATAGAAAATCACATTATTTAAATGGTTAAATGTATATTGGCCGAACATAAATCTTATAGAATTTTATTACATCACTATTGGGTCATTATGATGTCATAAAACATATTATATATTTAAACGATATTTATTTGTTAACAAAAAATTTGACTATCTCAGAAAATTATTAAAAATTCACCGTTGGATAATTTCGACATCCTGATTCCATAAATAACATTTATTTTATCTAAATAATTTTCTAAATATGTAAATTTTCACTTTTAAAATAAATACTTACATTTATGGAAAATTCACGGGTTTTGACAGAATTGTCTTCGAAACCATAATAAAAATTATAATTGCATTCATAAAATTATAATATCAATTATATTTACTAAAAATTAATTTAATAATAATAATAATATTTTATTAAAATATTATTTCACTCAAAAATCCCTTAATTTAATTAAATATAATTCTTAATTAAATAATAACTAAAAACACTATTTGTACTTTAAAAACTATTTGCAATGTATCAATATTGACAAGAAAGTATGTTCATTATTATATACAAAAATAATGTACATGAACATAGTACTACCGATTTTTTTCATAACCCCTTAAAACAGCCACATAAGACCTAAGGGTAAGGTGTGATATGATGAAAGACTCTTAGGGTGGCTCATATAACATTTCTCAAGTGGTAATCTCTATCAACTTCCACTTTTCTCGTAGATGGTCCTGTTTGAGTTTGACATGATGAAGCTCAGCTTGGTCTTGGCCAAGAGCAAAGCCCAGGATGCCTCCTCTTTTCCGAGCTCTGACAAATGAACTTCTTATGGGGCAATTCTAATGGATGAGTCCATCGGTTCTTTTTTCTGAGTAAATAGGATTTGTTAAAGCCCTATATTTATACTAGTCATGTGATCACTGTTCAACAACTATATTAACAATGGTCAAAATTCATAACATAAAACCAAAGAAGTTGAAATTTTATATAAACATAAAAATATATTTAATTAGATCAAGAGGGGTTTCCATTAATGATACTTTGGGTCTTTACAATGTTGTTTCCTTCGTGGTGAGATTGGGATCTCATCTTGATTCTAATTATTTACCATAACTTGAGTAATTTGGTTCATCATTCTCATAAAAGTTTCCATGCTGGATTCCATCGGAGGACCGTCTGTGCATTGTTCATTGTCGTCACCATATGCATAGTTCTGTTTGTTTCTGAGAATTTTATAAAATAATAATAAAATATTTAGTATATTATTTCATTTATAAATAATTTAACTATAATTTATTTTTATGTCTTAATGCTTTATGATTAAACATAGTATTCCTTATAAACAATTACATTCTCCAAAAATACTTCATAAGGATTCATAAAAAGCCTATGATTAACACAAAATAACCCATGAGAGTGTCAATATAAGAGTGAAGCAAGGCTTGTTGTCATGTATTAGGATTCCTTGGGTCAATACAGATACTCCTTGTCAATTTTTTCACTCATAGGCATATCTATTCCAGATCCACATCCCCGTGTTCATATCCAGAAATGGATTTATTTTTTTGGAAACCACTTACATAATATTTAACCAAAATAACTTGATTTTTTCCTATATTTAAACGTTTTTATAGGGTTATTACTAAAGTTTTCATAGCCAAATTTTCACTAATTAATAAACTGTTTTTGATACCAACTATGGCATCCCACAGTTTTATAACACAACATTTCATTACATTTTACAAACAGGGGATCTAAAAAGATATGTGTCTTGTAACTCAATGCCAAAATAAACCAAAAAATAATAAATTATTTTAATCCTCTTGAAAATATTCATGAAAAGTTCATCCTATTTAAAGTTACTACATATCATAACCTGGAGACTTACATCAAAGGAAAGGGTGAGAAGAAGGCACAGAAAGGAAAATATGTGCAATAGTTTTCATTTGAACATGAGTCATATCAATATAAACATGGAGATAAATATTCATATCTTAATAACATGAAACATAATGTAACAATTTTCCTCCATAATTTAATTTATACATTCATGAACATATCACCTATGTCCATCCCCAAGGTGTGATAAATATTACTAAAGTTATTCACCAAGGTATCATAAAACTTTTCATCTCTAGAGAATAAATTCTATACCCAATGCATTGGAGGGATATTAGGGAACACAAATAATATGTCGTTATTTTATAGTGATCCAAATATATAACAGGTAAATATTTCATAAATGCCTCCAATAGAGTAAAATAAATGGGTTATATATAAAAATTGTGATGTTTTAAAAAGTCTGTAAAAACAAGATCATTATTTCATTTATAAAACCATAAAATGGAATGAGGGATTTATATTTTTAAATTCCATAATAAAATATATATTTTTTATTTATTGAGTAATACCGATATAAATGAAACTGGTTTGGGTATTTACGTAAATAAAATATGAAAATTTCTTTAAAAAAAGAGAGTAATTGTGAGACAAAAATTCTTCAGCATAATGACTATATAACATGGTTTTAGAAAACAATAAAAAGAGAGGGGAAAAGGTCACATACTCATAAATAACACATAATACAATATACGTATTTAATAAGAATGAAATAACATCATGGTATGGATATTTTAATTACATACCACATGAAAAGTAATCTTGAATGAAGAGAGAAGATGAAATTTCTTTTATGAAAATTTGGCAGCCTAACGACGTCGCATAAAATTCAGAAAAAACCCTATTAATGAGAGTGTAAATGGTATTTAATAATTTTTAAATAAAATAAAAAACAATAAGGATTTAGGATATAATACCCCAACATAATAAAATGGAAACTAGAAGACAAATCATAAATAAGTCATCACTGATAGAGGTGGGTGAACGATTGCATTACCTTGAAGAGTAACATAAAAAACTCATAGGTTGGTGTAACAACCCGACCAAAGTTACACAATGTTAGTTCATTATTTTAATACATTGGTATGATTACATGGAATCAAGTACCAAAGGACCGATCAGTTTAGTAGTCTTGGAAAATAGATTACATACAAGAAATGTAAATTACATTATAAAATAAAAAACAACAACAACATTGTCTCTATTGTCCACATTCAAATCTCTTAGACTATACATGTAGGTCAGTCATAATAAATGCATTATAATCCTAGGAAAAATAAAAGATAGAATTGGGTAATCATAGATGCTAAGAAAGGATATCAAATTACTGGTAACTTTCATAAATAAGTATATACATTTATGGAAATGTATAAGACTAAAAAAGTCTTTTAAACTTAAACTTCAGCTAAATAAGGCAAAGATAAATCAAATAATGCCATTTACTTAGTCACATTGATATTCTACTTGTTGAATAATCACATATAATATCAATATCCAATTTCGTAATGATGTAATTCATAATGCCAGACATTATAACCACATAGTCAAGGCCTCGTGCCTAGTATAAAAATAAGATTTTGTCAAGGCCTTATGCCAAGACACTAGTTTTTATCATGAGACATACCGATGCATCGAGGAGGTATAGTGGGTTCCAATAATCACTTACTACGTCTAATTAATTCCTCATATGAAAAGGTTTAAACATAACATTAAAATTAATATTAAAACTAGCATACGAAATGTCAATATGTTAACTATAAACAATTAATGGTATAAAAATAACACATCCATAGTCAAACATATCAAAAAAACCTTCAATACAATATGGAATATTGGTATCATAATAAATCAACCTCGATCAAGAATAAAATTCCTTAAAGGCTATTGACTTAGTTGAAAATGATCACTAAAAATCATTGAGAGAAATATACCTTTTTTCAAGAAATCATTGAAAATTCATACAAATGAGTCATTTAAATGATAGTTTTTTATAAAACTGTCCCAAACCACTTTGAATCTTTTAAAAGTAATTAACATTTTAAAACATTCATGTCAATATAAATAAATACATAAAACCATTTTGAAAACATAGAAATTAGTAAGAAAGGTTTAGAAGAATATATCATTTAAATATATAAAATAATTTTTTAGTACAAATTACCTTAAAAAGAATCCATTTAAAAACTATTTTATGAAACATGGAAATGTTTAATAAATATGTCCTATTAGATACTTATATAATAATAACCTCGTATAATAACTAGATTGTTAAATTAGCACTTACCTTTTACTTTCCATTGGTCTAGGGTATGTTTAACCTCTTGTATAACGACCATAGCATGTTATTAAATTATACCAGAACCATATTCATATTTATTAAATCCTAAATGATTCATTAATGACCTCATACTACCCATTTAATAATTATTTCCATGTTAAATTAACATTTTGGGTTATAATCGCTTTCTTTATCATACCTGTTTTAACTTTTTATTCTTGATCGTATCATTTATATCCTGATTAAATACTTACATAATATAAACCATGATATATATATCACATAGATTTAGAATTTAAATATTTATAATATATAGATATATGAAATGGAAGGCACCATTTAAGGATATGGTAGGTCGTACGTACGCATAAACATTGATTCCGTATTCATATCGTATTGAACGGAAGTAAGTGAATAAGATATATGTAAGTACACATATACATAAATACATATATACATACATATATACATATATACATACATACATACATACATACATACATACATACATACATACATACATACATACATACATACATACATACATACATAAATATATAAATACATACATACATCCACACACACATATACATATATATATATATATATATGTCCCATTGAATTATTATGTCATATATTACATTCTTATTAATAATATATACTTTTATAATCATCATTGAGTGGTGAACGTGGGAATGAATCTCATCGCGTCTTGGAGACGGTAATCCGTACGTACGCACGAGAGACAACATAATTATATTGATGTTAAAATCATATGTAATTGAATGGTATATAATATAAAAATAATATATAACATATTATATTTATTATTTACATCATTTATACTCATTATTATACCCATCCAAATAATGAAGTGTTCGAATAACAAATGACACCATGGTGTGTTGACGGTAAGCTGTACGTACGCAACTATGGTGAATTTGTCATTTATATGAAGGATATAATAATGAATATGGTTGTAACATACTTATAATAATATCACAATATGTTGGAGGTAAAATATTTATTATTTTGGTATGGAAACAACAATTAATGGAGAAGTGAAAGAAGAAAATACCTTTGAAGAGGGTGGTGAAATTATTAACTTTTCTTCGTGTGTTTTCTTTTGAGTAGATCAAAAGGGCTATATAGGTTGGATTTATGATCTAATTAAGGACTCTAGGTTGATGTGAGGGAAGTAGGAAGGACTATTGGGTAGGTTTGGGATGATTCAAATGGATTTAGAGGTGTATGTTTGAGAAAGGGGGAAGGGCCCATTTATAAGAGGGGTGAGGGTAACTTTAAGAAAAGATGGAAATATTATTTTATAATAAAATAATTTTCTGTTTCTAATGGCTAAAAAATGATTTATTTAAATGATAATGAAGGGATGGGTCGAAAACCTATCAACCAATAGGTTTTAGAAAGGTTATGTTACCATATTTACCTTATCTTTTAGATTTAACCCTTAGTTAAATTTTTTAACTTTTACCATGTCTCATTGTATTTTTTATTATGTGGTTAATAAAATTATGATAAATTTCCATGAAAACCCATAGTGTTTCATAATTAATATATATAACATTTTATAATTACTATTTCCGAATCATTGATATTTAGGTATATTAAATTAAATAATAATATATTATTTGTTTTAAAAAAACAATTACGTCAATTATGACACTATTAAGTATTTAGTTTTTTTGAAAGCCATAAAAACATTGTAAATTCGAATGAAATTTATTTAATCAACCCTAAAAAGTCATATTGACCTATAAAATTAGTGGAATTCATCAGAAGTCTCAATTTACAATTATTTGGATATTTATAACATCAATTATTTTAATATTTCATTACTAACGTAATTACTTCATCATCATTGTGTCTTAAATAAATTAAGTTATTTGAGATCTAAATTTTATAAATAAAATATAATTATGTAGGAAATAGTCTTTACTTTCTAATGAATATTTGTAGTTGAATTTATGTTATGTTTTACCCTTTATTAAAAACGGTTTAGTTAAGCTTTGAATTTTTCCTGTTTAATTCTTCATTAAATAAAATAATAATAAATGTAAAAATCTAATCAAATTGGAATAATGAAGATAATATTATATTCCTAAATATGTTTTTAGTGAAATTAATATTATCCAATAGAAATAGGACTTGTGTTAGGGTAATTATAATATCATTTTTACCTTTAATTACCCTATTTACTTTTAACCGTGGAAAATAAAAGTCAAAAGTTAGTATTCACCTAAAATTATTTTCGTCTTATTGAACTAAATTTTACTTACTGAGGTCAATTTTTTCTCTATGATTTTTTAAATTCAACTCACAAAAGCGGTAAAATTATGTTTTATGCAAATTTGCAAATGCTTTTAGAAATGTGGGTAAAGGACGGTTAAAAGTTCAATAAAATTTTATTTATGTAAACTTATTATAAAATGACTCCAATGAATTACATTGAACATATATAGGTATTATGTATGAATTTGTACTAAAAATAAATTAAAATAAAATAACTAAATATTTATATAAAAATTTGGTTTTAAATAATAACGTAGTGTTTTTCACTATTCATAAAAAATTGAACGTTTTCAGAAAAATAACAAAATTTCACCGTAAGATAATATTGATATTCAGAATTCAATAATGAATTAAATTTTATCAAATTAATGACATATAATTTTCATTAATTAATTTTAAATTAATTTCCAAAGTCAAAACCAAAACGCAGGGTTTTAAAAAGTAAACCTATCAAAAGATTGTCATGTTTTTTGGACAAATTTAAATGTGAAAATAATTTTAATGAGGTACATTTAATTAAATGATAAATATATAATCTAATTATTCTTCTAAACCATTTATATTTATAATGTAACAGTATAAATTATTTCAACTAAAGATGTTGTTTTCAATTAAAATGTAGTATTATTAACTATTCATCAAAATATGAAGGTTATTAGAAAAGTACAAAAAATATATCAAGACTAAATTTTTAGGGCCTGATTCTAAAGAATAAGTTTATTTTATTAAATTGAATATATAAAAGTGTACAATGTTGGATTTAAAAATGGTTCTCCATTAAAAGGTGGTAAAATTGCATTTCTGGAAAAATACATCCTTTATCTGAAAAAAATGATTTTGTTCTCATATTATTTCTACGAAACACATAATATGAATGTTAAAATTTATATGTAATATATAAAATAAAAAATTCAGATAATACTATTCATGACTTCTTTTGGACAACTTGTTTGGTATGTCGTGGTCCGCTCGAACTCATTGTTGCATGTAGCGCAAGTTATTGAATTACTTTTTTAGAAAGAATGTACTATGAAATATTGGGGTGTTACATTCTCCACTACATCAATAAATTGTGTCCCTGCAATTTGAAAATATTCATTGAAAAAAAAATGTTGAAAATATAAAAATACCTTTGTGGAAAACCAACATCATAAATTGGGTTAATAAAATTTAGTCTTAATAAGAATGAAAGGGAATAAAAAACTCACCACCAAATTCTGATCTCGATTATGAGATCATTTGTGGAAATTAGATAAAAATAATTGGAGGAAAACGGTAAATATTTAAATGATGTGATTGAGGTCATCAATCACAAACAAGTGTAATACTGATGGCCTCAAAGCCATCAATCTATGATGATTTAAAATATCACCGGTTCAAAAAATCATAAGTTATTAAGATTACATATTTTTGGCATTATGATCACATCCATAATGTTTAAAATTAATTTATTCATAGATCAAGAGGAGAAAAAATACACATGACAAGTAGAGATTCACCCTTCAACTAATTCCTACCACAAACTAATCTTTAACTCAAAAAGATAATAGAATTGAAAAATATTCTATTTATCCTAATCGTATAGGGTACCAAAAAAAATTAATTTATAATTCATTTGTTAGACTATTTAAAAAAACTACATTATATAAACTAGGACATCACATATTCAAGTAGTAGGTGATCCACCATTGTTTCCCTTTGGTTGTGGGTTCAACTATTGCGGTCTTATGGGACACAACAGTTTGTCGCCCGACCTCCATGTTTTCCTTTTTATGAAAATCCAATAATAATCTCAGGAAATTATATAACCTCAAAAATATAATACAGTGTCAAACTTAATCGATTCAAACCTTTATATTTATCCAATGTACTTCCTTCAAAACTCACAGTCCAAAATTTATAAGGAAGGAAAACACAATGAAGATCCTTTTTCTATGTAATATCATGTGAATAACTTCATCATGTATTTTTTATAACACTATAACACCCTGAATTACCATGAAACCTTATTGATTACATTCATGCACCCTTATTCCTTATAGAATAAAGGATTTTCTCCTTCTATCCAAAAATGTTGTAAACTCCAACAATTATGGATTATAAAAATCATTAATCAGTTTCAAGGTAGTCAAGAATGTCCAAAATTATTTATCCAAACAAATCATATGTTATTCCAAAATTACTACCTCAGTATCAGAACCATATTATTGTTTATCTTTCTCACAACCATATATTTTCTAAATAAATTTCCCTACTCTTGATTCACTTTTCTTGGTTACACACAATCTCATGTTTTTAATGAAATAATACTCTAGTTGAATCATTTTATACACTATTATTCTTATAACATGTATATAATTAATACAATACTCAAACGACACGAAACATTAATGAAAATATAAGAAATATAATAATTCCTCTTCATCTTCGGTGGTATCATAACTTGATTTTTATGTAATAGCAGTATTTGTGGTATACTATGATGATTTGAACATTGCTTTGCATAGTGTCCCAACTCCTTGAAGATGTATCATTTCACATTTGAAACATTTCATACCCTTGTAATCACGTACTTGGTGTCATTTTTCTCTAAACATATAAAAAACTCCAATTCTATTTCAAGCATTTACAAAGGATATTTTTTCAACAGTTATCACATATGAGAAAATTATTCTTTCCCCTATTCCATTTATTCATATTTATCTCTTCCATAATTTTCTTCTCTTGCTTCCCGCCAAGTCCATAGGACTCAGAGAATTCATTACTTATCTTATTTAAACATGATATTATTTCTTCTTTTGATGAGAATACGTGGGAGACTATTTCCATTTTAAATATTGTCTTAATACCATGAAATATATGATCCTTAAAAATCTTTCGATCAAATGTATTTCTTGAATTCTCATTCCTTCTACTAGGCGCCACTTCTATATAATGGAATACACTAGGTTAGTTTATGAATTATAATTAATGATTCCAAACATTTAAAATAACTAATGTAAGTAGCGATTATGAATATAATATAAAATCATAAAAATTTTTCTTTGAGGAATTATTTACTCTTAAATCCTTCATAATGGCTTGTAATGAAAATGGGAATTATCCTAAGCATATCCCCCGGGAGTGTCGTAACCAAGAGTGAAACAAGGCCCAATGTCATGTACTAGCATACCCCAGGTCATGCCTGAACGTCCTTGTTGATGTTTTAAATATTAGGTACATCTGTGCCAGAGCTGCGTCTATCTTCTCGTATCCAAACCGGGATGTATTAATTGGAATATACCTAAAATATATTCATTACCAAAATTCTAGGATGTTGTTCTATACGGATCTTCAATGTCTTTCTTAGGTTAATGTTCTCAAATCATAGTTTATCTAAATCTATTTCATAGGATGATGCTAAAACTCCTCTGATACAAACTCGAATTCTGTAACAACAGTTACCCAGAGACAATGCATTATTTTAATACATTTGTATTATTACAAGGAATCATGTCCTGAAGGACTGATCAGATTAGAGGTCATGGAAAATTGATCACATTCATGATCATTACATACATAATAAAATAAAAAAGAACAACAACATTTTCTCCATTGATCACAATAATATCCCTTAGACTATCCCAATATGTTAGTAATAATATACTTTTCTCATCCTGGGAAAAATAAAATATTGAAAGGGGCGAGATCAGATGCTCAGTAAAGATAACAACATAGCAGAAACTTTCATAAATAAGAATACACATTTAAAAAAATGTATAATACGAAAAGAAAAGACTTTTAATAATAAACTTTACAATAATATGGCAACGATAAATCAAATAATGCAATTTACTTATTCCCATGGATATTCTACTAATCCAGTAATCAAATTTTTATTAATTTCCAATTTTATAATGATGGAATGCATAATTCTAGACATCATTACCAAATAGTAAAGGCCTCATGCAAAGACTAAAAATAAGATATTTTCAAGGCCTTGTTCTAAGACACTAGTTTTTCTCATGAGACCTACAATGCAACTTGGATGTATATCAGGCTCCACCTGTCACATAGTAAGTCCAATTCATTCCTCGTATGAAAATGTTTATACATAACCAAAACATTCGTATTAAAACTAACATACTAAATGTCAATAATTTATCCATAAACCATGAATGGTATAAAAATATCACATCCACAGTCAAACATATCACAAAACCTTCAATAAAATATTGAATATTTGTATCATAATAAATCAACCACGATCAAGAATAATATCCAGTAAAGGATGTTGACATAGTTGAAAACAATCAGTAAAAATATTTGAGAGAAATATCCATTTTTCACAAAATAATTTAAAAGTCTTATAAAGAAATTCATTTAAAAGATAGTTTTTAATCAAATTGTTCCATTCCAATTTGAAACTTTTTAAAGGAATTAACATTTTAAAACATTCATCTCCATATAAATAAATCCTTAAAGCCATTGGGAAACAAGGACATTAATGAGAATGGTTTAGAAGAAGAAATCATTAAAACACTTAAAATTATGTTTTATAAAACATTAACTAAAAAATAATCTCTTTTAAAATAGTTTTATCAAACATGGAAATGGATAATAAATATGTTCCAGTAGATACATACATAAAAAACCTCGGATAATAAAGACATTGGGAAATTAACCCTTACCTTGCACTTTCCCTTTTCAAGGGTATGTTTAACATATTTTATAATGACCATAGTATATTATTAAATTATAATAGAACCATATTCAAAATTATTATGTCATACATGATTCCTTTGGGAATTTATACAACCCATTTAATAATGATTTCCATGATAAATTAACATTTTGGGTAATAATCGCTTTCTTTATCGTATTAGTTTTGACTTGTTATTCTTGATCGTATAATTTAGATCATGATTTAAATACTTAAATAATATAAAAATATATTTATATATAATATTTATTTAGAAAAAAACATTTATAAAACATTTATATATGAAATGGATGGAAACATTTATGGGTAAGGTAGGATATACCTATGCATAAACGTTGTTTCCGATTTCACATCCTATTGAATGAAACTGAGTGAATAAGATATATGTATGTAAATATATATATATATATATATATTTATACTGTAGAATTATTATGTCATATATTACATACTTATTAATAATATATATTATTATAATCATTGTTGACTGGTAAACGTGGGAATGAATCTCATCGTGTTGTGGGGATGGTAGTCCATAAGTACACATGAGCAACAATATCATTATATTGATGGTGAAATCATATGTAATTGGATGGTATATAATATGTATAAAATAATTAAAAATATAAATATATTATTTTCATCCATTATACTCATTATTATACCCATCCAAATAATGAAGTGTTTGAATAATAAACGACACAATGACGCGGAGATGGTAAGCTGTACGTACACACATATGGTGACTTTTTCATTTATAGGATGAATAGAATAATGAATATGGTTGTACCATATTTATAATAATATCACAATATGTAAGAGGTACTAGATTTATAAATTTTTATGGAAACAATAATGAAAAAATAAGTGGAAGAAGAAATGAACTTGAAAGAGGGTGGTGAAATTATTACCTCTTCTTTGGGGGTTTCCTTTTGAGTTGATAGAAATGGATCCCTAGGATGGATTTCTAATCAAAGTAAGGAACCTAGGTTGATGTGAGGGAAGTTGGGAGGATATTTGAGTGGTGGTCTACCGAGATAAATGTATTTAAAGATATGAATGTGAGTGAAGCGGAAGTCCCCTTTTATAAGAGGGGTGAGGGTCACTTTAGGAAATATTTGAAATATTATTATATAATAAAATCATATTCGATTTATAATGAGTAAAAAAATTTTATTTATAGGATATGGATGGGATTGGTCAAAAACATCTCATCAAAAAGGTTTTAGACAGTTTTAATTCTCCATATTAACCTTATCTTTTAGATTTTACTCTTAGGTAAATAGTTTATCTTTTACAATGTCTCTTTGTATTTCTATATTATGTGGTTAATAAACTTATGATAAACTACCATAAGAACCCCAAGTAGTTAATTATTTATATATATAACATTATTTATGTCCTTTGGGTGATTCTTATATTTTTATGAATATTAAAATAATTACTAATATAGTAGTTGTTTTAAAAACAAAATAAGGTCAACTTTGACACTATTTGGTATTTAATTATTTTTGAAAGCCATAAAAACTTTATCACATAGAATAAAATTTATTTAATAAACCCTAACATGTCATATTAACCTATAAAATTATTGTAATTCATCATAAGTCTCAATTTTATTTTATTTGTATATTAATAATATCAATTAATTTTATATTTCATTATTAAGGTAATTACTACATTATCAATGTGCCATAAATAAATTAAATTATTTAATGTCTAGAAATTATAAATATAATATAATTATGTAAGAAATATTTTTATCTTTATAAAGAATATTTATAGTTGAATTTATATTTTTTGACCCTATATTAAAAATGGTTTAGTTATTATGCTTTGAATTTAACTCTTTTAACTCATCTATAAATAAAATAATAATAAATGTCCTAATCTAATCCAAGTTGACCAAAGAGGATCATATTTTATTTTTATGGTTGTTTTTGGTTGAATTAAACTTATCCAATAGAATCAGGACACTTGTTAAGGAATTTATAATATCATTTTTACCCTTAATTACCCTATTTACTTCTATGATTGTTAAATAAAAGTCAAAAGTTACTATTCACAAAAAGTATTTTAATCTTATTGAAACACTTTTTACTTATTTATGTAAACCATATTTATGAGATATTTGAAATTCAATTTACAAAAGCGGAAAAATTATGTTTTATGCAAATTAGAAAATGCTCTAACAAGGTGGGTAAAAAGTTGTAAAAAGTTCAATAAAATTATATATATATAAAGTTTTTATAAAATTAATCCAATGAATTACATTGAAAATATATAAGTATTATGTATATATATTGACATAAAATAAATAATAATAAAATAACTAATTATTTAAATAAAAAGTCAGTTTTAAATAATAACTTTGTGTTTTTCACTAATCATCAAATATTCAATGTTTTCAGAAAAATACCAAAATTTCAACCTAAGATAATTTTTGATATTCCAAATTCAAAAATGAATTATACATTATCAAATTCAAAACATCTAATTTCTGTTTATTAATTTTAAATTAATTCTCATTCTCAAAATGAAAAAGAGGGTTTTTATAATGTTAAAACTATCAAAAGATTGATATGTGTTTATGTCAAATTTAAATGTAAAAATTACTTATAATGACTTAAATTGTATTAAATTAAAAAAATATAAACTAATTATATAGCTCAAATCCATTAAAATGAAAAATTTAACACTATAAATTATTTTGAATAAAAAAGTTGTATTCAATTAAAATTTAATATTTTTAACAATTCATTAAAATTTTAAAGTTATCAGAAATGTACATAAAATTTATGAAAAATAAATTTTTGTGTCCCAATTCTAAATAAAAATTTCATTTTGTCAAATTTAATATATAAGTGTAAAATATTTGATTTAAAAATGGTTCTCCAATAAAAGGCGGGAAAATTGCATTTTTTTTTAAAAAATACTTCCTTTTTCTGAAAAAATATATATTGTTTATATATTATGTATAAGAAACATATAATATGAATGTTTAAATATATACGGAATATATAAAATTCAAAATGCAGATAATACAATTCATAATTTTTTTTTGAATTGCTAGATTGGTAAGTCGTGGTGCACTCGATCTCAGTGTTTTATGTAGCACAATTTATTAAATTAATTTGATGAATTAACATACTATTAAATTTTTCAGTGTTATATTCTCCCCTACTTAAATAAAATTTTTCCTCACAATTTCAAATTTTTCTTCGAAATAGAAGCTTGAAAATAAAAAATTACCTTTGTGAAAACCCACCTTAGAAATTGGGTGAATAAAATTTATTCTTAATAAGAGGGAAAGGGAATAAAAATGTCACCAAACAATTATGATCTAGATTAGTAGAACATTGGTGTAAATTTGAGGCACATAATTGGAGGAAAAACATAAATATTTATAGAGTGATTGAGGTCATCAATCACAAACAGGTGTAAAATTGAGGTCATCAAATCCATCCATCTATGATGATTTAAAATATCATCATTTCAACAAAACATAAGGTATTAGGATAACATATTTTTGGTTTTAAGATCCCTTACCTAATGTTTAATAATTAATTTATTCATATAATAAGAGGAGAAAAAATATACTTGACCACCAGAGTATCATCCTTCAACTAATTCCTACCACAAACTCATCTTTCACTCCAAAAAATAATAGAGTTAAAAAATATTCTATTTATCCTAATATAATAGGGTTCCAAAAATAATGAATTTATAACTCATTTGTTATAATATTTTAAAAAAATAAATTATATTAACCAGGACATCATATATTCTAGTGGTTGGTGATCCACCCTTGTTTCCCTTCGGTTGCAGGTTCAAGTCTCGTGGCCTTGCCGGACGCGATGGGTTATCTCACGACCTTCAGGTTGTCCTTTTAATGGAACAAAAAATTAATCTCATGAAATTATTTAACCAAAAAAATAGTATCAAATGTCAATCTTAATCAATTCCAACTTTAGGAATTATTAAAAATACATCTGTCCAAACTCACAGTAAAAAATTTATAAGGATGTTGAACAAAATGGAGATAATTTTTTCCATGTAATAACATGTAAATGCATTCATCATGTATTCTTTTATAACACTGTAACACCCCAAATTAAAATAAAACCTTATTGATTACATTCATGATCTCTTATTCCTTATAGAATACCGAATATACTCTTTATATCCAAGAATTTTGTAACCTCCAACAATGATGGAATATACAAATCATTAATCAGTTTCAAGGTAGTAAAGAATATCCAATATAATTTATGCAAATCAACCATATATTATTCCAAAATCACTACCTTTGTATCAGAACTATATTATGGTTTATCTTTCTATGAACCATATATTTTCCAAAAAAATTAACCTACTATTGATTCCCTTTTATTGGTTCCACACAATATCAAGTGCTTAATGAAATAGTAATGTAGTATAATCCTTTTATACATTATAATTCATATAACACGTACATCATTAATACAATACTAAATTGAAACAATACTTTATTAAAAACATAAGAAATCTAATCATTCCTCCTTATCTTCGGTAGTATCATAACTTGATTATTATCCAATCGCAGCATTTTGGGTATACTCTGATGACTTGGACATTGCTTCGCGTAGTATCCCAAATCCTTACATATGAAGCATTGTACATTTGAAACTTTTCTTACCCTTGCAATCACGTACTTGGTGTCACTTTTCTCCACATTTATAAAAAACTCCCATTTTTTCAAGCATTTACAAAGGTGATTCTTTCCACAGTTATCACATAAGGGAAAATCATTCCTACACCTCTCCCCTTTATCTATATTTCTCTCTTGCATCCTTTTCTTCCTTTTCTCCCCTTCAAAGCCATAGGACTCAGAGAATTATTTTCTTATCTTTTTAACACGTGATACTATTACATCATATGATGAGAATAAGTGGGAGACTATTTCCATTTTAAATGTTTTCTTAATACCATTAAATATATGATCCTTCTTAATATTTTGATCATGTGTATTGCTTTAATTCTCATACCTTCTACTATGTTCCACTTCTAAACAATGTCATACAGTAGGTTAGTTTTTTAATTTCAATTCATTATTCCAAACTTGTAAAATACCTAATGTAAATTGAAATGATTATGCATATAATCGAAAATCATAAAAAGTTTTCTTTGAGATTGTATTTACTCCTAAATCCTTCATAATGGCTTGTAATGAAAATGTGAATTATCCTAATCATATCCCAAGGGAGTGTCGTAACCAAGACTGTAGAATGTCCCATTGTCATGTACTAGGATACGCTGAGTCTAAACGGAAACTCTTTGTTAGAGTTTTCACTCCTTGTTACATCTGTGCTAGAGAAGCCTCAACCTGGTCGTATCCAGATAGAGATGTTTTTCTTGGAATATACAGAAAATCGCTAAATTACCAATATTCTAGGAATCTCTTCAATATATATTCTCAGAGTCTATCTTAGGGTAATGTTCATGAATCAGTGTTTATCTAATTCTATTTCAATAGTTGTTTCTAAACTTCCTCTAATACCAACTGTAAGGCCCAAACCCTAGTTTACCAGAGTCGGGGAATTATTTTAATTCATTGCATGATTAAAAGGAATCATGTACCAAAGGGCCGATCAGTTTAGTATTCCTGGATATTTTATTACATAACCCAATGTTACATTACATTATAAAATGAAAATAAAAAACAACATTGTCTCCAATGACCACATTTATATCCATTATACTATCCTTATAGTTCCATCTTAATATACTTCTTCTCATTCTCCGAAAAATAATAGATAGAAAGGGGTGAGATCGGATGTTAGTATGGATAACAATATAGCAGAGAGTTTCATAAATAAGCGTAAACATTTAAGGAAATGTATAAGACTAAAACAATATCCATTGATACATAAAATTTAGCATAATATGTAAAAGATAAATGAAATAATTCCATTTACTTATTCACATGGATATTCTACTAGTCGAATAATCACATGTAATATCAATATCCAATTTCACAAGGATGGAATGCATAATTTTAGACATCATAACAACATAACCAAGGCCTCGTTCCAAAAATACAAATAATATTATGTCAAGGCCTTGTGTCAAGACACTATTTAGTATTTGATTTTTTTGAAAGCCATAAAAATATTATCACTTTGAATAAAATTTCAATAATTATCCCTAACATGTCATAGTAACCTATAAAATTAGAGTAAATCATCATAATTCTAAATTTACATTTATTTTGAAATTTATAATATAAATTATATTAATATTTCATTATTAAGGTAATTAATACATCATCATTGTGTCATAAATAAATTAAAATATTTAATGTCTAAAAATTATAAATAAAATATCATTATTTAGGATATATTATTATATTTCTAATGAATATTTATAGTCTAATTTATAATGCGTGTAACCTTATTTTATAAATGGTTTAGTTATTAAGCTTTGAATTTAACTCTTTTAAAATTTCTATAAATAAAATAATAATAAATGTCCAAATCATATCCATGGGGACAATATAAGATCATATTTTATTCCTACGATTCATTTTGGTCTAATTACACTTATTTAATAGAATTAAGACATGTTTTATAGTATTTATAATATCATTTTCCCTAAATTGACATATTTAATTTTAAATGTGGTAAATAAAAGTAAAAAAAACTATTCACCAAAACAAATTTCAACTTATTGAACAAAATTTTACATAATTATGTCAACCGCGTCTCTTAGAGTTTTTTAATTCAACTCTCAGAAGGGGTAAAATTATGTTTTATGAAAATTTACAAATCCTCCTAGTAGGTGGGTAAAAGACGGTAAAACATTAAATAAAATTATATATATCTAAACATATTATAAAATGAATCCAATGAATTACATTGAACATATATTGGAATTATGTATCTATTTTCAATTAAAAAAAATAACTAATATTTCAAATAAAAATTCTGGTTTAAACAACAACGGATTGTTTTTCACTACTCAACAAAAATAAGAACGTTTTCAGAAAAATACCAAAAATTCATTTTAAGATAATTTTCATATTCTAAATTCAGTAATGAATTTTATTTTACCAAATTAAAAATATAGAATTTTCATTGAATATCTTATAATTAATTCCTATCGTCAAAAACAAAAATCACGTTTTTAAAAAGTAAAAACTATTAAAAGATTGACATGTGTTTATGTCAAATTTAAATATGAAATTACTTATAATGACCTATAATGTATTAAATGATAAAAATATAATCTAATTATACAAAAAAATTTAAAATTCATAATTTAACATTATAAATTCTTTCGATTAAAAAACATGGTTTCAATTAAAATTTAATATTTTTAACTATTCATCAAAATATGAAAGTTATCAGAAAAGTACCAAAAATTTATCAAAAATAAATTTTAATTTACTGATTCTAATGAAGATGTTTATTTTGACGAATTGAATATATAAAAGTGTAAAATATTTAATTTAAAAATTTTACTTTATTTAAAGGTGGTAAAATTTCATTTTTTGAAAAATACTTCCTTTATTTGAAAAAATGAACTTGTTATTATATTATGTCTAAGAAACAAATAATATTGATATTAAAATTTATATGGAATATAAAAAATTCAAAAGTCAGATTATTCTATTCATAACTTCTTTTGTATAGCTTGTTTGGTAAGTCGTGGTGTGTTTGAGCTCGGTGTTGCGTGTATCACAAGTTATTGAATTACTTTGAAGAAATAAAGTAGTATGAAATCATGGGGTGTTATAGTTGGGACCATGGGGGATTTGGGAAACATTTTGAAGACTCTTTGAGAAGTAAAAGACTCATGATTCTTCGTGGAGGAATTTATAATCAATAGAATGAAGGAATGGGTTCGTATTTATAAAAAAATGACAGAATATTTTATTAATTTTTAAGGGAAAAATCATTTGTGGTATTTTCAAAACCATGGGATTTCCCATGGTATTGTCCACTTGGAACACCTCATAAAATATCTAACTGTTCACAACTCGACTAGAATTTTGACATCATGATTACATTATTAATGTTGTCATGAAACACACTGAAACTCAAACTTGTATTTTTACGACTCACTAAAGAACAAAACTTTTTATAAAAATATAATATATTCACCCTAACCTAATATATATTCTTTGAATAAAAAAATAATCTCTATTTTATAAAAATAATTTTATAATTATGAGATATTTTATTTTTGTGTAAAAATACTATTTACCAAATAAATAGTAATACCTAACTAATATTTTTTAAAACAGTTATTTACATATTCTATTATATCACATTACCAATCGAAATACATAAGTTATATTTATAATTTTTATGTGAGTCTACTATTCAATTGGTCTCATTAATATTCATAAGAGTGATATTAATATTCATAAATTACTATTCATCAAAATATGTTGATCTTATTAGGCTCTACTTTCCTACATATCACAACTATAGAAGACCATTTTTTGAAACTAATTTCACATTAGTAATTATTTAATTTATACATAAAATTTCTTAAAATACCCTTTTTAAAAAATTCACCAATAATATGGAACTTCTATAAATTTATCCAAGATTTATTTTAACATTTGAATTTCACAAATTTTACCATAATAAGAAAGAACAAATATTATTTATGAAAATTTATTTCAAAATGTAACTAAGGCCTCATTACATATCCCCTTATAACACCTTCATAATACCAAAGAGTAAGGTGTTCAATGGTGATAGAATCTTGGGGTGACTTGGAAAACAATACCTGGGTGGTGACTTATATCAGCTTGAAATTCTCCCTTAAGAAATTTTATTTTATTTTAATGTGTTGGGGTTCGTATTGGGATTTTTCGAGAGAAAAGCCCTGTGTTGCTACCTCTATCCCAAGATCTGATAGATGGGCTTCATATGGACTAAATCTACTTTATGAGTCCATCAACTCTTATTTCTGTATTAATTGAGCATGATAATTTGTAATTATAATAAATAATCATAACATTAACTGTAACATCCCAGGTAAATAATGATATCTTATATTTTCATACTTAATAATTTTTGTGAATAAAATTGTAATTTTACTTTAAATTTGTTGCTCTATTTTATGGCCTTCCAAATACAGAACGACAGGTTTCTTAGCAATCTTATGTTGCATAGTAAATTTAGTTATACTAAAAAATATTAGTATAATATTATTATTTTCAATGGTAGTTTACACCGAGCCATTGTACTGAAGGGAATGAAAATAAAAAACTACAATATGATTGAACATGTTTGCTAAATTTTTTTACATTTATTCACCAAATTTTGTAGTCTTAAATTAAGAACACATTGAATTTTAAGCATAAACACTCTAATATTCTTTTAATTGATGATTTACCGCCTTTGGATGGAAACCCATTTATAAATATAGTTTTTATAACTTTCATATGTTCATATTTGGGAAGATAATATTTTTCTATAGAATAATGACATCAAATTTTACTATGGATTAAATTTTGATATTTTTCTGATAATGTTCATTTTTAATGAAATAGTGAAAACAACTGTATTTTAATTCAAAACTGCCTTTTTATCTAATTTTATAATATTAATATATTACCATTTTACTTATTTTTAAAGTGTAATTAGATTATATTTTTATCATTTAATCCAATTTTGGTAATTGGAATTATTTTAACATTGAAATTAGACATAAACAAGTGTCAATCTATTGATAGTTTTTATTTCTTAAAAACACGCTTTTTGATTTATCAACGGGAATTAATTTTAAATTAATTTCTACCACATTAATGACTATAATTTGTAAAAATGGATTCAATATTTAAAAATAGGATGTCCAAATTGTGTGAATAAGAAATTATTATTTTTAGATATTGTAAAAATTTACTTCAGTAAATATTTTATTTGCCTTGGTAAAAAGGTAAATCTACTAAATGATGGTAAAAAAATAATATTATAATAATATTAAATTACCCTAACATGTGTCTTAATCTTATTGGATGATACATTTACGACCATTTTCATCCTTGGGTTGAGTTTAAGACATCATAGAGCGACATAGAAGTGATATTGACAATTTATATTAATTAATTTAACGTGAAGACAAAAAATTACAAAAACATATATCTTTTATTAAATCAAATTTTAAATTAGATTATATAAGTTATCTATTAGACTATCTTTATTCAATTAAAAGATAAAAATATTTCCTACATTATGGTATTTTATTTATAATTTTTAGATATAATATAAATTAAATTATTTATGACAAATGATGGTGCACTATTTACCTTATTAATAAACGATTTAAATAAATGAGATTATAAAATTGAAAAAACTATCCAAAACATGCCCAATTATTATTTGATGATTTTATTTCTAAAAATAGTGATCTTATCTTATAATTTAATGTATTTTCGGCCTTTTGAAATAAAAATACTCTTTATAATAAAATAATGTTTTCAAATATTTATAAAGTGCCCCTCCGCCCCTTATAAAAATCCATAACCTCTATCCCATTTCTCACACATCTAAATCCCCTTGTTCATACAAACTCAGCCCAATTATTCTCCCTACAACCCTATCGTCCACCTAGAATCCATACTTTAGGCATAAGTCATTTCAAGAAATCATTGTGGTTTAACCAAAGGCAGTTACCATATTTAAAGGTAACGTCTTCCCTCAAGTTCTCTTCTTTTATTTAGTTCTCCACCTCCTATTCCCTTATTATTATATGTTTTAATAAAAAAACAAGTATCATAAATACACAAGTATGTTTTTATGATAATTATTTGAACTACACTTACAGACACCTCAATCTAATGGGTAATGAACTTACTATTTCTGTGGACGCCGAACTAACTCCTCACAAAATGATGATTGTTCAATTAACTCCTAACACCTCTTATGGTGGACATTAAGATGGAACTATATTTATATGTGATTTATATTATATTTATATTGTTTCTATAAATCATTATTTTTAATTTATATCATAAAATTATGGTTTCAATAATTGGTAAAGTGGATAATATCCTTTGAAGAAGTACAGACTTTCACGCCCTCAAAGTGATATGACTCATTAATTCCATATTTGAAAAGTATAAATGATACATTTAATGAAATTATATATTATATTATAATGTAATTATAATATAAATATTTATCATTATGTTTTTATTCCATTAAAATAATAAATAGAAATGAAAGTATCGTTCAAGCTTAAGTACGACTTACCGCCTCCATGAACGGTGCATTTCATTTCTTATCTAAAAATGTTATGTACTACAATAAATTCATATATAAACTGGATATTTATGAAATATTTTATATCTAAATCATGAATTTTACTCTAGAGATAATGGACTTTTGACAACATGAACAACTTGTAATTATAAGATGTTCATTTTTGAATCATGTGCCAAATATCAACAAAATGACTGTTATTAAGATAAATTATTATATAATTTTTATTACACAGAAATAAGTTATATAAAAGTAAAGATTAACCTTAAAAAGTATCTAATTAAAGTATAAATTAACATTAGTTTATTATTCAGGAGATTAGAGAACTAACGGGTCATGTCGGACACGGGGTGTGGGAACTTATTAATCCTATTTCCATTCATTGGGTTAATCTTCTACTTCTTGAATATATCATGCTATAAATATGTGTGAATTAACTATAATTGTTTGAAACTTAATATATACATATATTGGGTGTATTTATATTTTTCACACATAATTATGTCATTGATTTATCTTTAATATCATGATACAATTATTGTAAAGTACTTTGTCTCAGTATCCTTTCATTGAGGCATACATTGTTTTATACACCACATTCATTTATACGATGTATAAAACCCTTTGAATTTTCATTTAATTCAAATGAATTTTTTTTCTATGTAGTGTTTTTCTAAATGAATAAAATAATGTTTCTTTTTATCGTACAAGGTGGCAATGACCTTTCTGCCACCATGAGAATTATTTGATCTTTGGATTCTTAAACAAGACGTAATGCTATTATTAAAAAGAAAAAATAAATACCATATATAGTTTTTAAGAATTTTGGTACTGAAAATGATTTTGATAATTGATAGATTATTTCAATATTTTTAAAAGATATATTGTGATTGTAATGGGGAAATGATATCTTTCCTTTATGTTTGTTTCATGTGTTTTGAATATGTTATTGTTCTTGGGTATTGTTTATGTATATGGGTGGTTACATGATAAACCTAGGGCAGGAGAGCCCGAGATAGCTCTCTAAAGCATTAGGTAACATGATGGAGGAAAACATTAATGTTTCTTCTATGAGACTTATTGAATATACTGTGATGGGTATTCCAAATGTAACTCCCTACAATGGTATGAAATCTAAAACATATGTATGTTATGGATTCCACAAGTTACTGTTATGATTTATTATTTCTAATTATTATTCATAAATCTTATGATATTGTGTGGTATTGTAAATATTGAAAAGTATGATTTCATTGACTTGTATGTATTAATGGACTAATGTATTATTTCCTTGTTTTATAACCCTTTTTGATATTTTTATGCTCATCCCAATTTTTTTTGAAATGTATTTCATAGGACTTAAAGATGAATAGGGTCAAGGTTGGGATCCAGGAAAAGTCATGCTATATAAAAATGGAACTAGACATGAATCTTTTTTTCAAGAGTTTTTATTATATATTAAATTGGATACTATATAAAAGTATCTACATGTAATATTTAAGTTGTTATGTATATTTTATGACCTAATTCTCATAATTTCTAAACATTAAAATATCCTCAATGTGAATTATTAACATAATTCAATATTATGTAATTTTTAAGGTCAGGTAATTTATGTTGGTATCAAAGGTCATTTTAGAAAATTTAAGGAGTTAGAATTTTGTTAAATTAATGTCCATAAATTAATTTATGGTCCAATTTGTATGATATTGAATTTACAGATTACCATATTTGTTCCCTTATGTTATTTCTTTTTTTAGAATGGTTTTCTATAAAGGATTCAGGGAAGCTATGATGGGAAGACATCAAGATAATGATGACCTTCCAAATCAGCATCCTGCGATGGTCAAATTCAGAGTATAATAGCTTGTGGTAGTGGTGGTTTAGTTGACTCAAGTGATAGATGGTGGTTGTGTTTATTGATGATATTTTGTTTTATTGCAAAAAGTAAAGAGGAATATGAAAGTCATTTATGTGTTTTCTTGAAAACCATAAAAGAAAAGAAACTGTATGGGAAATTCAACAAGTGTGAGTTTTGGTTACAAAAAATTTCATTCCTTGACCACATTGTTTCAAAAAATTGAATAACTATTGATCATACTAAAAAAACTTTTAAATAAATACCAAGACATAAAAATATCACAGAGATTCATAGTTATTTGGGTTTAGAAGATTGTTACCAGATGTATGTTGAAAATATTTCTCGGTTATCTAGCGCAATGACTAAGATATCTTGAAAAGGTGTTATGTTTATTTGGAAAAATGAATGTTATGATTATTTTCAAGAATTGATAAAAATATTGGTGAATGATCCAATTTTGGAACTTCCTTATAGAAATTATGAGTTGGTTATCTATAGTGATGCTTCATTGAAAGGAAATGGTTGTGTCCTTATGCAGAATCATCAAGAACTTGCTTATGCTTTACGTCAATTGAAATCTCATGAGTTAAATTACCCTAAACATGTTCTTGAACTATATGTTGTTTTTTGTTTCTTTGAAAATTTTTATGCATCATCTTTATAGAGTAAAATGTGAAATATATACTCACCAAAAAAGTTTGAAGTATATATTCACTCAGAATGAATTAAACATGAGACAGAAATGATGGCTGGATTAATCAAGGATTATGATTTCATGATTCATTTTCATACTGGAAATGAAAATAATGTGGCTGATTCTTTGAGTTAAAAGAGGAATGCTAAATTAACAATGTTATGTTTAGAACCAGATCCTTCGATTAATGATTTGATGAACTTTGTCATAGAAGTTATTGGTGCTGGAAATTACCATGTTTTGTTTCATGTGTCAGTGAAATAATCTCTATTTGAAATAATTAAGGACGAGTTGAAGGAAGACTGTGAGTTACAGAAAAAGGTAGATTTAGTGCATAAGATTAATTTTCCTGAATTTAATATCGGTAATGATTTTATTTTGATACCTGTAAAGAGATTATGCATGCCTTGTGATTCATAGTTGCAGAAATAGTTGTTATGTGAAGCTTATAGTTCTTCGTTTTCAGTTCATCATTGAAATACTGAGATGTACAAAGATCATAGGATGTATTACAGGAGGGATGTAATGAAAATAGAAATTTCGGAATTTAATGTGAAGTGTTTGACTTTTCAATAGGTTAAATCAGAGTGGCAGTTACCGAAAAGGATGCTCCAGTATTTTCTGGTTCCAGAGTGTAAATCTGAAAATATATCCGTGGATTTCATTGTGGGATTACCTAAAACATCTCGATGTAATAATGAATTATGGTTTATTTTTTAATGATTGGCTAAAAATGTGTATTTCATTCATATTTGACAATATTTTTCTCTGGATCAGGTTTTTAGTAGAATATTAAAGAGACAATCAGTTTTCATGGAGTCCCCCTCTCCATTTTATCTAATCGTGACCTTAGGATTACATTAATCTTTGGGAAATAAATTCAGAAGACGATGGTCACTGAATTAAATTTTAGTACAGCTTTTCATCCTCAATCCGATGGACATTCAAGATGAACAATTCAATCAATGGAGGATATTCTACATACATGTTCACTGAATTACCAGAGAAGTTAGAACCAACTTCTTTCTTTGGTTTAGTTTTCATATAATATCATTATTTATTCTAGTATAAAAATGACTCTATTTAAGTAATTATTTGGAAAATAGTGTTGAAATCCATCTTTATGGGATGGAGTAGGTGAAAGGGTGTTGTTGGGAACAAAACAGGTAGAAGAGATGCCATAAAAGGATTAGATTATTCAGAAGAACATGAGAACAGCTCAGAGAAAGTAGAAAAGTTATTCGGATAACAGGAGGAAGGATTTTTCATTTGAGGTAGGTGATCGTGTCTTTCTTAATGTTTCTCCATGGAAAAGTGTGATGTGTTTTGGTGAAAAGGGAAGGTTGAGTCTGAGGTTCAATGGACCCTATGAAATCCTGGATAAAGATGGATCAGTAGCCTATAAAGTAGATTTGCCTCCATGTTTATTCCATGTAAACAATTTTTTTCATGTTTCAATATTGAGAAAGTATAAGACAGATCCATCTAATGTTTTGAACATAGAGGTAGTTCAATTGGAAGAGAATATCTCTTAGGAGGAACTAACAATCCAGATTCTTGACCGAATAGAGGAAGTGTTACGGAATAAGGTAATCCATCAAGTTCACATTTTGTGAAAAACCCATGTGGTTGATGAGGAAATGTGGGAATCTGAAAATTCTTTGAGGGATAAATACCCTCAATTATTAGATTAGTGATTAAAATTACGAGGGAACAATTTCTAAAAGGTGGGAATGATGTAAATTACAAGTTAAATAAAGAAAAATGGTATTTTAAAACATATTATTATTTTTTTATTAAATTTTAATTTTACCTTATTGGGGATGCTCTGTTCGATGGTGTACCTTATATGAAATGATGGGTTTATTTGAAATCATATGTTGCACACAATGTTGAGTTATATTGAAAAATAATAATATAATATTTTTTTAAATGGTAGTTTCCACCTAGACTTTGTAAGGGAGGGAATGAACATAATGAACTATAATATGAATATAAATGAGTGTTAAATGTTATTACATTTATCCAATAAATTTTTGAGGCTTAAAATTGGAATGAATCCAAATTTAAGCATAAACTATATAATATTCTTTAAAAGGTAAATTTATAGACTTTTGATGGGGAACCCTTTTTAAATCTAGATATCGTTACTTATATATGTTCTATGTTAACTACTAATATTTATCTTTATAATGAGGAAATAAAAATTTACTTTGGATTACATTTTGGTATTTTTCCGACAATGTTAATAATTTTAATGAAATAGTGAAAAATACTATATTTTAATTCAAAACATCATATTAATATAATTTATTTATATGGTTATATATTATTTTTAATTGGTATTAAAGTGTAATTATATTATTTTTTTACCATTTAATTCAACATGGGTCATTGGATGTAATTTCACTTTAAAATTTTACATAATCAAGTGTCAATCTTTTAAAAATATCGTTTCTTGAAAACACAATTTTTAGACAACAAGAATTAATTTTAAATTATTTTCCACCACTTCTGGGTATTTAATTTGTAAAATGGAATCCATATTTGGAATTAGGAGGTCCAAATTTTGTGAATAGGTTACTTTTATTTTTAGGCATTAGGAATATTTACTTCAGTAAATATTTTATGTGGCATGGTTTAATGGTAAATATGGTAAATAAGTGTAAAAAAATAATATTATAATAATTTGAAAAATACACATACATGTGTATTAATATTATTGGGTGATATTTGTCAGTCCAATTTTACCATTGGGTCGATTTAGGGAGCTCATTGAGCCACATGGGTGTGATAATGGGACTTTAAATTCATTAATTTAAAGTAAAGTCAAAAATTATATAAACAAATATCCTTTAGTAAATCAATTTTTACATGTGTTTATTTAAGATATCTCTTAAACTATAAACATTAAATTCTATGAACAAAATATTTCCAACATCATGGCATTTTATTTATAATTTTTAGACATCATATACATAAAATTATTTATAACGCAATGAGGAAGTAGTGTTTACCTTATTAATAAATGATTTAAATAAATGAGATTATAAAATATAAAAAAAATCCCTAACATGTTAAATTATTATTGGATGAATTTATTTAGAACAAGAGTATTTTTATAATTTAATTTTATGAGTTTTTGACCTTTTTAAATTGAATATCATTTTATAACAAAAAAATGTTTTCAAACATTCATAAAGAGCCCATCCTCCCCCTTATAAAAATGTATCACCTATAACCCATTAATTACACCTCTAAAGCCCCTTGTATATTCCAAACATGGATTAATTAATCTCCCTACATCACTCTCTTCCAAATATAAGCTTTAACATAGGAATATTCCACTTTAAGAAAGACTTTTGGTTCAAATCAAAGGGAGTTACCAGATTTAAAGGTAACGTCTTTCCCCAAGATCTCCTCTTTTATTTTAATTGTCCACTCCATATGATCTTATTATGATTTTTTTAAATAACAACACAAATATCCTCAATATTCTAGTTTTTTTATGAGAATTATTCTAACTACACCTAAACAAACCTATATACAATTGGTAATGAACTTACTGATTCTGTGGACGGCGAACTAATTCCTCACGAAACGATTATTGTTAAATTATCTTCTACCGCCTATTATGGTAGACACTAAGATTGAAATGTATTTATATGTTATATATATTATATTTATATTGTCTCTATGAATATATTTTTTTCATTTATATCAAACCTTCATGGATTCCCTAATGGGTAAACGAGATAATTTAATATGAGGAAGTGAAGACGACTGCCCCCTCAAAGTGATTTGACTCGTGCATGCCATATATAGGACGTATAAAGGATGTAATTAATATAATTATATATTTTATTATAATAGAATTATAATATTCCTATATATCATTAGTTTTTCAATCCAATAATATAGTAAACATAAATGAAATTAGTTTTCATGCTTACGTAGGGCATGCAGTCTCCATGAATAGTGAATTTCATTTCTTATCTGCAAATATTATATACTATTATAAATACATATATATTGGATATATATGAAATATATGATATATAAATCATTAATATAATATGGATATAAGGGTCTTTTGACTAGGAAATCAACTTGTAATTATAAAATTTCATTTTTGACTCAAGTACCATATATCGACAAATGACCATTATTATCTAAAATGATTAGGTAATGTTTATAATGTTGTAATAAGTAAAATAAATATAATAATAATACATAAATATTTTCTTACACCTTTATAAATTATCTTTATTTTATTATTCAGGACATTAATTAATGAACGGGTCAAGTCAGACATGAGGTAAGGGAACTTCTTAATCTAATTTCCGTTCATTGGGTTAATCTTCTAATTCATGATTACGTCGTGCTATGAATATGTGGGAATTACCTCTAGTTTTGTTACACTTAATTTGTTCATATCTTGTTTATATTTATATTTTTCACACATAATTATATCATTGATTTGTCGTTAATATCAAGATACAATATATGTAAGGGACTTCGTCTCATCCTCTTTTCCTTGAGGCATATCTTGTGGTATATAGGACATTATTTTATAAGATGTATAAACCCCTTTGAATATTAATTTCATTCAAATGGAATTTTTCTATTCTATGTAGAATTTTTCAAAATGTCAAAAAAGGAATGTTTCTTTTTAACGTATGCATAAAAAATGACCTTTCCACTACCACACGAATTATTTGATCGTATGCTTCCTTAAAAATTTATAATATTTTTTTTAAAAGAAAAATAAATACCATATACTATTTTTTTTTGAATTTTGGTATTGGAAATGATTTCAATAATGGATTGATAATGTCAATATATTTAAATGATATATTGGGATTGTAATGTGGAAATTTTTTCTTTCCTTTATTTTTTTAAGTGTTTTGAATATGTTATGGTTCTTGGGAATTGTTTACGTATACAGGTTGTTCCAAGAAAAAAACATGGGTGAGTGAGCTAGAGATTGCTCTCCTGTTAATTGGGTAATGTGATGGAGGTAAATGTTAATTTCTCTCATATGTTATTTAGGGAATATACTACGATGGATATTCCAAATGTAACTCCCTATGTAGCTTTGAATGTTACAACGTAAGTATGTTATAGATGCAATATCTTACCTTTATGAATAATTATTTCCAAATTTTATTCATAAATATTATGATCTTGTGTGGGATGTTAAAGATAAAAAAGTATTATTTCATTGAATTGTATGTATTAATGGAAAAATGCTTTCTTTAATTTTTTTATAACCCTTACTGCCATTTTTCTGGTCATCCCATGTTTTTTTGAAAGGTTTTTCATAGGATATAATGATGAATATGGACAATGTTCGGATCAAGTAAAAGTCATGTTGTATAAAAAATGTAACTAGACATGACTCTTTTTTCAGAAGTTTCTATTTTATGAAAAAATGGATACTGTATAGTACTGTCTGCATGTAATATTCATGTTGTTATGTATATGTGTTGACCTAATTTTCTAAATCTCTAAACTTGAAAAGATCCAGAGTGTGAATTGTAAATTTAATTCATGATTATGTTTTGTTCAAGGATGAGTCATTATATTATTGTTATTGTTTCCAACTACCATATTGACTTATTGTCATATAATAGTTTAAAACCTATGTTCTCATTTTAATTATACTAACTTCATTAATTAAGGGATATAATTTTATTGAGAATAAAATAAAATAACACAATAATTATGGAAACAAATATTTTTCAAAAGTTTGGGTAATTACAATGTCCCCATAAATGTTTACTCAAAACCAGAATATTTCTAGGATTCATCAGTTTTGTCATGTAGGAAAAAATGACATGCTCGATAGACATCCCCGACATTTTAACCATTTAAGGGATAGACCATCTGAAATGCATGTATGCATTGAAGAAAAACAGAACATTCCTAAGAAGATATCATTGACATTTAAACCATGTCAGGCATGGAAACATATACTTGTTCAGCATGTTTGGAAGACACCCCATGACATGTAAAAATGTTTTGGTAGAACCACTTGATCATAAACCATGAAAACTCATTACCATAAACCATCAGGTGAGGACCCCCTTTACAAGGGGTGTTTTTTTAAATGGGTTAGGGTTAGACAATCATGATACCCTATTCACATCATTCTCATAAAAGGATATCCACACCATACTAATTTTTCTGGTTAGTCTTTTATGGTCAATATTTATCTTTATCCATTATAATATACAAGAATGAAAATGTGACATAAATATCCTCCCTTGTTGATGAACTTCCATATTCAAATTCCTTTGGTTCATAGACCCCATATTCTCCTTCGTGTTTATCATCCTAGCTTCGATATTATTAGATGATTTGGGATTATATGAGTAATTCCTATTTAGTGTAAGCACAATCCAATTACCACATGTACCTTAAACCAATTCCCGAGTTTGGGATAAATTGAATTATGGGTACTCTGATTATTATTATAACAAGGATACAAAAGATTAATTCATAAGGCCTATGATCCATATCAAAAACCCCATTATGGATGAACTACTTCATAATCCCTTTATATATATGTAATGAGTCATATCACTTGGAATCCCTTATTTCTCACATTTTGGATGACATATGTTAGATTAAGGATTTTAAACTATAATATCAATAGAATCATAATCATCACCCAAGCTAGGGAAACATAAATGTGTAATACCCATTCAATGAGATGATGAAAATGCCCCATATAATGCCTTATATGTTTTTCATGTAAAAATGTTTTATTTCATATTCGCAATGAACATTGATGATAAAATTAAACATTAAATGATTTTTTTTTGTTTTCACTAGACTACCAAATTTCATTGTTTTTATGTCCCTTAGTAATTTTATTATTATAAACCAACATTTTTAAAAAATTTCATAGGGTTTAAAAATGGGTGAGTGAAAGGATAATGTTATTTATAATTTTCAGGATATTTTCTTTGAAAATTATCCATCCATTATTTTACAAGATATATATTATATAAAAAATAGATACCAATAAAACATTTCAACATTGTATTGTTTGGTTTTGTGGTGTATGAGTTACAAAGTAATACTTTCACACTCAAAACCATAATTCCACATAAAATATAAGAGAATGAATTATCAAATTATAAATAAATATTATTAATATTTATTTGATGTCCCAAATAGTGGGTATCATAGGATTATTTAGATGAATTTAGAGTTTCTAATAATGTTAATATCAATCCATTGAATGATTATTGTTTAGGGTTGTGTGGAAATGATATATATAATTAAAATTACAATGTTTTATCATCTATACTATGTCCAAACATAATTGTGTTCCACATAAGAAATAGGGAAGCTATAGTGGGAAGACACCAAGTGTAAAATATATACCCAGTATTTCATCCAAATATGGATGAAATCAGAAATTAATAGTTTTTTGTAGTGATGGATTAATTTAAACAAGAATGTATTGTTGGTGGTATCCATTTTAGAGTGGAAAACAAACTACTAAGAAGGAAAATGTATAAAGTATATAATTTTATGATGAAACATCCCCCATAATTCTATGGTTCATTTGACATAGTAGTTTCCAAATTGTGGATAAATTACCTAGAGAATATATTTAAAGTCATGGGTTGTTCTAATGGTCGAAATGTGAGACCTTCTATATTTCATTTGGAAGATGAATCTGATAGATGGCTATATTCAGTTATTAATAATTGATAGAAAGATAATCATAATTCCATGGAATGTGAAACATTTAATAATATATTCCTTGAAAAATATGTCCTTAATGTTGTTTTAATATGATGGAGAAATAATTCATGGAATTAATTAAAATGATGAATATTTCATGGCTGTGTATGATGAAGACTTCAAAGAATTGTGCAGGTATGTTCTATGTTTTATTTGGCACACTCAGTGTTATAGTAATCCATTTTACTAATTATTGAGACCATGCATATAAATAGTTAGGTCTCATAGGATTTTTAATGTTATGAAAATTGGTTTCATTAGCTAATAAATTTGAGATATAATTTATAGAAACTAATCTTCAGCAAGGTGATAAGTGTAAGAAATAGTTAGAGTGGCGTGAAATGGAAAATAATCAAACAGTGAGTCCTAGTGGTAAGTCCAATACATGTTCCAAGTGTGGTAAAATATCTTTTGTTGGTTATTTAGGATCTCAAAAGTGTTAATAGTGTGGTATGTTTCTTAAAATCGTTCATGAATAAAAAAAATTAGTTGAGAAACATCTAATAATACAATAACATATATCCAATAAATGGTGATATGTTTTGTCTACAATGAGTTGGGATATTAGGAAAATGTATTTCAATGATGTTATACTCAGGATAAAATTCATCATGATAAATAAGGGAATAGTGTCAAGAAATTAATTTATACTACTATAGTTGATGTTGGGATATCTGATAAAGTTTGAAAAAATCGGGGTATATTAGTATTTTCAATTTTCAACAATATGGTCTAAGTTTTGACACTAATTTTGAGGTTTTACGTGATGATATATTAAAGTGATTAATAACATTTTTTGAGTTTCATTTTTGGGATTATGTAAAAGTAATGTTTTAGTTCAATGTAGACCTCAAGTTAACGTTTTTTCACATGTGGTTTAAGGTATTTATACTATTTTGAATTTATATAATCATTGATCATTAATTTTATTTTGTATGGAATCTTATAATATATGAAAGAATTTTATAATGATGAATGTTTATGAAAAAAATTGATTAGTGGATGAGTGAAAACCCATAACTACGAGAAAGGATGTGGGGCCTGCACCCATAACTGATGGTCAACAACTGTAATATTACTGTCACTTTCCAATGTGAATTCCTAGTTTTTATTAAACAATTCAATTACATTTATTTGTTTCAATGATAATTATAAATTTTATTTCATGAAAATATATGTTGTTATATAGAAATATATTGGATTGAAAAATTTATTTGGTGATTATGAAATTAATGTAATTTTAGAAGAGGATCACAATAAATTTTGGAAAAAAATCATACCTTGGTCCAATAATTTTGATTCTAGGTCATATATGTAGATGTGAGGAAAATCTATTAATATTTTTGGTATTATAAAATAAATTATAAGGTTATTTCAGTTCTAACTAAATATAAAAATCCTTCTTTGATACTTTTCATTTGAAACTAAATAATAGCTTTGTGGAAATTCATTAATTGAGGAAATTCTACTAGATTAGTAATTATGGTTCCTTATTATTTTAGTCTTGATGGTAATGTAATTCCACAAATATGAGAAAAATATAAATAAAATTAAAATATTATCTTATTACATAAATTTTTTATGAATCAAGTTGCCTTTTAAATTATCAAATATTTATGGTTTTAGGGCCCTCATATTTCCATTGATCATTAATTTACTTATAATCAATGACATCAATCAATCTATAGAGTTAACTCTCATTTTATGCCATGTCCAAATCAGTACTTACCACCTATTTTCACCAAAATAGAATCCCATTACTATTTTTATTTTAGAGGAAAATCATATATACCAGTCTCTCTTATTAAGAGGATGGATTTATAACTATTTTTTTGATGTGTGTTTCCAATGACGGTATTTTCAAATTCCATTCCATTAATTAGTGAGATAATATTCATATTGTGAGGATATGATTTATTAAAAGGTAGGGTAATGTAACACACCTATATTTTAAATCTAGAAATATATGTTTTCATAGTTTATAAAAAATAAAACCATATGACTATAAAAAAATGTAAAACCCCATAAAATTAGTATATATTTATTTTCGAATATTTTTAATCACTCCAATATATTGCGTTATATCCAACCCTATGATTTTTATTCTCGATTGAAAAATGGCACATAAAAATGTGTTTAATAAAATGGTGAAATATATAACAATTATAATATATCCATTAAATTGGTTTGATCCAATATTATGAACAAATTTATGATATATATATATATATTATACTCAATATAAATTCCAGATAAATTTTTATCAAATAATCTATCAAATTTTAGTAACGTTGTACTGTTATTCATAAGTATGTTTTCCTCAACAATAATATCAATATCCTTTTGTAAGTAAATATTATAATTACTTTTTGAGACATTTATAAATTTAATTTGAAAACATGAACTTGTTTTTTTAAAAAGAATACCAATGTTAGCTTATGATTATTATTTATGGATATTTCTTAAGATGTTTTTTTATTTATTAATAGTGAAATATTATAAATTCTTAATTAAAAATTCATTTTCATTTAATATTTTTATAAATATTATTTATATGTTAAATTGGTTTTAAATTATAATTGGTTGTTTTATATATCTCTTAATCTAATTTATGTCATTGGAATACTTTTAAAATATAATTTATATATTAATTTTTTTTAACGTTTTGAAAATTATCTCCTTGAAATCCCACATTCCCATCTCATCTATAAGATTAATATTAAATTAAAAGTTTCAACATATGTTACATAAATTTGGTAATGATGAATTGAATGTGAATAATTTATATTATCTAAAGTGGTAAAATTAATTTCTTGTCCATGACGATTGGTGAATACATAGAAAAATTAAATATCACGATTAAGGTAAAAATGATTTTACCATAGGGTTAAACAAGATATATAATGGTTAAAATGACTTAATGACTTTTCCAACACCGATTTCTAGATTCTTTTTAACACTTATCACAATATGAATACTTTTTATTAGTTTCTAGAATAGTTTAAAAATAATCTGTTCCCTTCAATAGTGTATGTAATGAAGAAAAAAAAGAAACTTATTGGACATAAAAATATATAAAACATTAGGATATGGAATAACATCATATGTTTTATTATAAATATTTTTAAATAAAAATAATTGAATTTATTTTTAATGATATTTTATTTTATTTTTTATTGCAAAAATAATTACATTAAAATATTATAAAATACAAGTTTAGAAATTTTTATATAGTAATAAAATAAAAAAATGATACTAAATGTTTCCAAAAGTGATGTAAATTGAAAAATTATTATGTTCTATTAATTGTCTATAATAACTTATAATGATACATAGGTTTTAATATAATATATTTTAAACTCCCTTATTATTTTGGTACCTATTTAAATTCAAATTAAATGATTTAATTTAAAATTGAAATTAATGTTATTTTACGAAAAAATTTATTTTATTAAATGATTTAAATTTACAAAAAAACTATCTTCTGAAAAGCGATATATAATTTTTAAAAATCATCAAATATAATAAATTTTTGGAAAAAGTTTCTTTTATAATTACTATATGGATGTCTAAAAAGGTTAATACTCTGTTAGTACTATTCGGGATAAATCCATATTTTTTCATGTTAAATGAATGTGTGATGAAACTAATTTTACAAACAGATAAGGCATTATTAAATAAATTTGATTTAATATTTATAATAATTTAGTCTAAATTATTTAATAAATATCATTTTATTTTAGTCAAATAGGATAAATTATCGAGGTAAAAAACATGTATATGTTATAGTGGTAAAAACTAAAATGGTAAGATTGAGTAAACCAAAAGACTATGGAATGACAATATATAAATATGTTTATTTTTTCATAGTGGGGGTTATTTTTCACATAATAACACCTTCACATCACTTTGGATCTATATTGGGGGAACACGAGGTAAAAGTGGCCTCCCAATAGTAAATACTTTTGGATATTTAAAAAAACGTCACCCCTCCATGTTATAAAAGGGTAGTCACTCCCCGCACTTATTCATAGAATTCAATCCATTTGGAATGACCAAAAAATTAAAAACCTTCATCAAAGAACATATATCATCATAAAATTCTTATTTTTGTTTTATGAAATCAAACAAAGGAATTCATCTGCTGAAAATCAAAATAAGTTGACAAAAGGGGGGTCAATATTCTTTAACGATTTTTTTAATTTTATTCCTTCCACCAAACTCTTAAATTTTTATGAAAATTGGATTATATAATAAAATATATATATAAAATATACTAATATGTTAGTAAGTTAATATCATAACCTAAATCCCTATATTCTTCCATCATGTCGGTTATGAAATCACCTTTCGTGTGTAAGGTGGACAACTTCCTCATAGACCTATGTTATATTTGTATAAATTACTACCACTCAATGTTAGTTATGATGACGAATACAAAGTATATCTATATTATTTTTATAAAGAAAATATTATTAAGCCTTAATTTAATCATATATACATTTTATAAATTTCTATTTTATATGGGAAATGATAACGTTGATTGTGTGTACAATAGACTATCATCTTTTGAAGTGACGTGATTTGTTTTTCACTAACTATTAACATGGAAATTAATAAAAAAAAAGTAAATATGTGATATTCATGAAATAATTATAATTTTAATAATATATTTATCATTGTTAAAATATTATATATCATATACTTATTAACCTTTTAATTCACTTCAAAATGATAATGGTGTTCATGACTATGTGGACTACCACCTTCATGAAGTGATGTGTATCTCTAATATCCAAAACACCAAATGGATGATATATTTAATTATATTTAAATGAATAATAAGGAATATATTATATAAATATAATTATTTAAATATAACATATTACATACCACCTTTCCATAACGATTATTTAAAAATGGAAACATTTCTCATGTTTTTATATGACCTACAATATCAATGATTTTGACATACTTCATTTCTCAAAACAAACATTCATGATTGTTTGAAAAATTATAATTATATATAAATTTGATAATGTTATAGGGATATTTTTTTATATGTTTATATAATGACCACTTTGACCATAGTCAACCTACATAATTCATTTTGGACACATAAGTCGTATATGGTCAAAACCTATTATATAAAAACAATGGATTATGTAATTGTATAAATAATATTAATAAGTGAAATAAAAAACAATAACCTTAAATTAGGTTTTAAATCAATTATATAATTTTTATATGTAAATTTTTCAGAATTTTAAAGACACACATGACATGTTGGACTCAAGGTAAGGGACTAAATCTAAATTTCTTTTTGTTGAGATTTATGTTGATGTTATAATGAATTCATATATCATAATATGTATATTTAGAATCTTTGAAAATTTATGTATTGAATATATCTATAATAATAGTATTTAATATTTGTAATCTTAGTAATTTATTAGTTTTTTGATTTAAATATTTCCAAGTTATTAAGAGACATTTCATTAAAAAAATCCACATTTAATATTTTCCTTATAACTATTACAGTTCCATATAAACGATTTTATAATTATTATTTTTATTTTTTATAAGAAGATAAATTATTATATAATACAATTTCTACTTGTCACTTATATTATTTCAATGGTTTTCTAAAATGGATTTTTTATGAGTTTTATTTGGAATGTTGTGACAATTGAAAAAAGAAATGTTCTATATAAAGAAAAAAAAATTCTACTACGTTAAACATTATTTTATTTCTATATTCATTTCAAATAATTTTAATATTCATCAAAAGAAACCCATTTTCAATTAATTGGGGTACATTTTTTTAAAATTTTTGTTTTTAAAGAAAATGTTATTTTTATTTCCAAAAGACATTTCTTAATTAGTTTAATTGTATTTTTCAAATGTTTTATACTAGAAATGTGAGAGAAGAAAATCTGTTTTTTTATATGGTCTATGTGAATTATACATGAAGATTTGGTCTTCTCTTATAGCATTATTTTAGGCTGTTACATCTTATATGATTGGGTGACCAATATAGTTTCAGGTTAACCCATTATAGCTTATAAAATCAGGTGGCCCATATATCACCGTGTGAGCCCATTTTTTTCTTAAATGATAGGTGTGAAAAAAAATTACTCCAATGAAATGGTTAATGTTCCATGTAATAATATGGAAGAAGGAGGAGGTTACCAAGGTTTCACAAATGGATTTGAAATGGTACTACATATTCTAACAAGGGTTTAATACTGGTTATAAATGTAATTCTCTTAGTTCCCAAAAATCATTTTTAATGACATAATCTGTTTTTAGGCTTCCATTGAGAAATAATTTTGTGTTTTTTCATGTCAAATATTATTATATCAAACCCTAAAAGAATTTTTATAAGGATGATAATGTTTTTATAATTTTTTATTTTATTCAAGGGAATAATGAGTTTCTTTCTTTTTTTATGTCCCTTAATATGATTTTTATCCTCATCCCTCAATTTAAAATGATTTTAAATGTGTTTATAGATATGTAAGTGAAAGTAATAAGTCATGTGTAAATTCATGGAGATTTTCCATTAAAAAAATCAAATGTTATTTTAAAATAAATTATGGGGAAAATGTATAGTACATAAGAAGTTTCCACTATTTATTTTATTCTTTGGTCATTTGTGAGGTATGGAATAGTTATATAAAACTATAAAAATTAAATAATTACAAAATATAATATAATGAATTATTCACATAAAACTAAATATTATATAATTTTGATGTCTGGTTCCTTATAATTATACACTATTTAAATTTATAAACATACTATATATATGAAAATTGTTATAAGAAGCATAAAATAAAGAGAAGAATAGATCCATGAAAGAAATGATTGGATTTTTTTAATAGAAGAGAACCACGATAAATTTCAATAAAACATACCAAATAGCATATGACACAAGATTCTATGAATGTATGTAAAAAACAAATTAATATATGATTACTATTAATGATTTTTTAAATTTATGGAAAGTTATATTATATATAGAAAAAATATTGAAAATTATTAAAAGAATTTAAGTGTTAATGAGTAAGAAATTAATTATATATCAATGGAACCCAATTTTATAATAGGGTTTCATAAATGGATGTTCAAATATTTTAAGATGGGATTTTTATGGTGCTAGAAGATTGGTCAGTCATAAAATAATTTCAAGATATGGTTGTCTAAACAATTGGAGATGATGAAAAACCAAGATAAAACACCATTAATTGTATGTTATATATTATCAAATGTCACATGTAATGTTTAACATAATGTGAAATTGGAATAAGAAACAGTATGGTTACACATGAAGATTTTTTTATAGAAAACATATAGATAATAAATCATAAAGTGGTACCACCAATTATATCTATAATATAAAGGCTTTATATCTTGAGAAATAAAACATTGACAAATTCCCATCACTAATGGTATATAGAGACTCAAAATTTACAATATTGTTTTGTTTTAGATTACATGAAAGGAATTTAAGGTGATCATTGTAATTTGATTTCCAAATGATGTGGTGTATATGTTATACAACATGATTTTTTCTTATTCATATAAAGTTTAATATTTTATATCCTAATATCTTGGAATATTAACAGAATTTTTGAGATTATATATGATGGGGACATACAATGATGAAAATTATCTGAGTACATATCATGATTAGAATCCTAGAAGACAAATTGTAAGATTCTCTTATTTGGAGTGAATCTATATTTTTAAGACTTCAAAAAAAGAATATGATGGATATGGTATGATAATCAAACTTCTCCCATAGCTTTTTTGTAATTTGAAATCTGATGCATTGAGTGGGAGTTATTGTTATGAAGAAAATATGGGGGAGAGATTATTGTATATGAACATGATTTTGGGCATTATTTTAAAATCACATAATGTTATAAATTTAACAAATAATCAATTTAGATAGACCCAAGAGTGAGTTTTTTGAGTTTTTATCTAATATTGAACATGTTAAATACACCACTGATACCATAGATAATATTTATTGATTTCTACTCCAGGAATTTCTCAAAGTGAATTAGAAATGGATTTTTATGGATCATTTCTATGTGAATTGTGATTCCATCTCTATCTGAAGGTATAATTAATAATGGTATAATGTATGAGTGATGATTAAACTCATATAGAACATAGAAGAGATTATATTATTGGGATTATTTTCCCCTTACCAAATGAGAATTTATTTTATTATAAAAAGAGGGAAAATAAAAGGGCTAATAAGAAATAATATAAACATATAGATATTTAGTGTCATTGAAAATAAATATGAAGGGTTATATTGAAGTTCCCAATGTACCATTTGTTATTATATTTGTTTTAATTAAGCTTAAATGAAATAGTGAAGTGCAGTGACCAATACGTATTTTGTGATATGTGAAGTTATAATGAAACACTCTTTAATTTAATGTTTCTAGAGAATGATACACATAATGGAAATCAATATGGAGAGAGAGAGGTTCATTATTATAGTATATGGGTTGATAGATTATAGAAATAATCCATTTGAAATTTAGATAGAACTGAAATAATATTCATGTACATATAAGAATAGTGTTTCAATTGATAGAAAATATAAATATAAAATGTAACATGACGATGATGAATAAATGTAGTTGTATTTTTTGTATAAGAAAAATCATTGTAATGAACCAACCTAAGTATGACTCAATGTTTTTACCAGAGTTGGCCTATGATATCCCGTGGCATGTTCCCGATCACCACAGGGTGGTGAAAAGTGCCTAAGAATCTTAGAGTAATGGTGGCAATAATTTCTCAAAATAAAATTATACCAAAAGTATTTGAAATTAATATAGCAAACCAATGTAATAAAATAACCAAAAAGAGATTCAAACCTAATCTAAAAAGAAAACTAAAACAAAACCTCATTACCACTAAGTCCCCATGTGACCCCATGGGTCTTTCTCCAAACAAAAAACCCAACATCACCCTTATATATCAAAATAATGATGGAACCTACTTCTGAGCCAAAAAAATGAAAATATAGGCACGAGTAAAAAAATTATTAGGAGAGGAAATGTAAACTATTAAAAATAAATATCTCATAAAAATGATTATTATAATTTCATTTAAAATACTATATTAAAATATAGGTATCTCACGTATTAAACTTATTAAAAATCAATGTCAAATACAATATTCATTTTAAAATATTTTAACTTGAAAATGGACGGCCTGAGGATTTTAGAGGGAGATAAGAGGAGAGTTTATTTTTAAAAAAATAGGAAGAAGTGAACCATATTTCAGAAAAATTTATCATATAATTTTTAATTCCATTGAAATTCTATTTTACTAAAGAGAAATATTATAAATATGAATTTAAAGAAATAAAAAATAATAAGGAAATAGAAATATCAAAAAACATCCCTAGCACTTGTTCATACCCTACCTAGTCTGACCAAGGGGAACCATCCCCAAGGTAGATTTTGACAATACAAAGGGGTCACTATCCATATCATATTCCTATACTAGTTAATCAATCATTCTTGGATAATATACTATATTTGATTTGTTACCATACTATATCAAAATGGGGTTTATCTAATAAATTCGGAAACCCCAACAATAAATATAAAATGAATATAAACTAGAAACAAAACCAAGCATCACCCCTGAATCACTCTAAGGGGTAGTCCTTTTTCCTTTGAACTGGCATTACAAGGGTTAAGTCCCATTACATAGACACCCCATTCCCATTTTCAACCAATGAGGAAATATAATCTCCCTTGGAGAGATTAAAAATTATGACCAATTTATTAAGATTCTAAAAAGTCCTCAAGTATTAATTGATTGAAAACCCATTTCCAAAATAATCTAATACAAAATTAATGAAAAAATATAACAATACATTAGAGAAGCCTAAATAACAATTTAGGATCTATAAAACTTTTACCAATCTAAAAAATATATTTTAGAGATGAAAATTATCTTATAAAGGAATACCTGTCATTTTTTCAAGGACTTGGTATGTGAAGTTTAGTAAAACAATTCCATACAATTCAATAGAAAGAGGAAACCAATTTATCTCATGAAAAAAATTATTCTGAAAATTATACAAACCTAATTAGTTAAAATTCATGGGCCATACGGATAGAAATCAATGATTCCCTAAATTTAAAGGTTAATGATTATGGTAACCTAACTCAAACTAACAATGATTTGACATTTGTAGATCGAAAAAAATCCAAAAAGGAAGTATGAGTCATGAAAACTCCAAACAAAACTTAATAAAAACCCCCAATTTAAAATCAAGGCAACATGAATCCTAGTCCCAAGAGACCAAGGGTAAATAAGAACTGAAGAAAAAATAAAATTATAATTAATTTGAAGAAGATATGAGGATATTAGCTTGATAAATCTATGACAACCTTGCTTTTATTAAAAACTTAAACATGATTATTACATAAAAATTCACTTGATAAGAAAAGAAGATCGAGAGGTTTAGTGTATTTGGGGATTAGTGTCATTACATAAAAACATAAAACATGAAATACAATATCTTTATTGAAAACATCCTTTACATGACCACTCCATTCTCTCGTACTTAGCATTGCATGGGATAACCTGAGGACATGCATAAGAAAAGGGTGTGCTATAAACCCCAACAAGGGAGTACACATGGAATAACATGAGGAGTACAACACATGTTATACAATAGGCATATCAATAGAGCATAAAAGAAACATGAGCAAAAAGGCATGATAATGAATGATACTCATAACATGGAAATGTGGCAACAACACTTAACATGGAATTAGCATGAGCCAAGGCTCATTGCACATAGAGCATGAGTAAATCGTCATTGCACATAAAGAAAGAGTAATCCCTCGTTGCACTTGAATTAGAATGAGTAAACACTGATTGCACATGATGTATCATGGTACTATACTTACCCAATCAATGGAGCGATATAAGGGCCCACCCTTCTTAAACATTTCATTTCATGCATAAGTGTACCACATGGATCATAAAACATGTATTCATAAGACATAATCATTTATTCCATGATAAAGGAATGTGTAATTCATACACGAAACTTTGTAATAAATAATTAAAGGTTCATAAAGGTTAATACCATTGATTGAGGAATGGGCATGGTATTCACTACACAATGGCATTGGCTTATAAAATAGGTGTGATTTCGCCAGTGTAACAATGTGACGTAAGAATTCATAAAAAAGGTTGATGAGAGAGAAATGGGTTCCTCATCATATTTACATGTAATGGACAATAATGAGGTCATATAGATACTTCTCCCAAAAATTGTAATGGAATTAAGGTTCATTATACAAGAGCATTTCTTGAATGTATAAAAGAGAGAGAAGTTCCTTTCAGAATTTCGGCATAGTAACTGGTGCACATGAGAGGAATTTAATGAGAGATAAAGGGGTCTCCCATCATTCAAAAAATAAGAGGGATGTATGGGGAAGGTGCGAAACCATACCCCAACATTCATAATTGAATGTAAAAGGGCATAACAACTTAATGAAAATTGGACATAAATGAGAAAAGAAGAAAAAAGCCTTACATGGAAGTGTGCTTCCAATGGCTAGAGAGAGGCTTGTGAGAGGCTTCATGGGAGCTTGGGGCACCTTGGAAGGATTCTAGAGAGAGTATGGAAGAAGTTGGACGAACCCCAAGGGATTTGAGTGAGGAGTAAGTGTGAGCTTGGTTGGGTTTATATAGGAAAGGTGAGGGAATTATTTATTATTTAGGTTTGGGTCCCCTTACAATAAATTAATCCAAACCACAAACCATCCCATGGTTTTTTCCCATGGTTTTTGGAAAAGGGAAGAGGAAAACAATATTTTATTAGGCCAAATTCCGAAATTATTAAAATATTAGGTTTGCTTATGTGGAGGTGAGTCACACTCCCATGGAAATTAATTTAAAAAGGCAAGGTGTTGAATATGTCTTGAGGGGTCCATTAATGCTTTGAAAAGTAAGTCAAACAAACCCAAAATCACATTATTTTAATGGTAAAACATATATTGGTTTAACATAATGATTATAGTATTTTAGTACATCTTTATTGGGTCATTATGATGTCATAAACGATATTATATATTTAAATGGTATTTAATATTTACCCAAAAATTTGATTGTCTCAAAAAATTATGAAAAATTCACCGTTTGATAATTATGACGTCCTGATTCCAGAAATGACATTTATTTTTTCTAAATAATTTTCTAGATATGTTAATTTTCCCTTTTAAAATAAAAACTTACATTTATCGAAAATTCATGGGTTTTGAATGAAATGGGTTTCAAACCATAATAAAAAAATTTAATTGCATTCATAAAATTATAAGATCATTTATATTTAATAAAAATTAATTTAATAATAATATTATTATTTTATTAAAATATTATTTAATTCAAAAATCCCTTAATTTAATAAAATAGATTTCCTAATTAAATAATAACTAAAAACACCATTTTTACTTTAAAAACTATTTACATTGAATCAAAAATGACTTGAAATTATATTCATTTTTATATACAGAAGATAATGTACATGAACATGGTACTACTTATTTGTTACATAACCCCTTGAAACAGCCGCATAAGACCTAAGGTTAAGGTGTGCGATGGTGGCAGACCCTTGAGGTGGCTCGGATAACATCACTCGAGTGGTAATATCAATCAACTTTCACTTTTCCTATAGACGGTCACATTTGAGCTTGACATGATGAAGCTCAGCTTGGGCTTGGTCAAGAGCGAAGCCCAAAGACGCCACCTCTTTTTTGAGATTCGAATAATGGGCTTCATATGAGGAAATTCTATTGATGAGTCCATCGCTTCTTTTGTCTGAGTAAATTGGATTTTTTAAAGTCCTATCTTTATACTAATCATGTGATCACTATTCAACAGCTATATTAGCAACGTTCAAAATTCTAAACATAAAACCAAAGAAGTTGACATTTTATATAAACATAAAGTGACATTTAATTAGATCAAGAGGGATTTGCATTAATAAAACATAGGGTCGGTACAATATTCCCCCCTTAAAAAATTTCTCCCTCAAAATTTTTCTTTTCCCACACTAAAACAGTTGTGGGTAACTCAACTTCATCATTTCCTCTGATTCCCAAGTCACTTCTTCAATCTTGTGGTTTCTCTACAACACCTTGACTAGGGGCATTGTCTTATTTCGTAGAACGTTTTCTCTACGATCTAAGATCTTCATTGGTTTCTCCTCATAAGAAAGATCATCTTCCAATTGTACCACCTCAGAAGAGAGTACATGTGAAGGGTCCGGTATGTACATCCTTAAGAGGCATACATGGAAGACATCATGTACTTTTTCCATGGCAGGTGGAAGTGCTAGTCGATAGGCCAAAGCCCCGATACGATCAAGAATCTCGAAGGGGTTGATGTACCATGGACTTAACTTCCCTGTCCTTCCAAACCTCATGACCTTCTTCCACGGAGATATGCATAGAAACACCATGTCTCCAACTTTAAACTCAAGGTCTCGTCGACGATTATCTACATAACTCTTCTATCGACTATGGGCTTCCTTGATATGCTGCTGAATGGTTTTCACCTTCTCCACCATTTCTTCAACCAATTCTGGTCCAACCTGATTACGTTCACAGACCTCATCCCAACATGTCAGTTTTCTGCACCTTTTCCCATACAGGGCTTCATTTGGTTCCATTTGGTTACTCGAGTGGAAACTGTTATTATAAGAGAACTCAACCATAGGAAGATGTTGATCCCATCCTCCTTTAAATTCCATTGAGCATGCTCTCAACATATCCTCATGTGTTTGGATAGTTCACTCAGATTGGCCATCTGTTTGAAGATGATAGGCCGTACTGATGTTCAGTTTAGTATTCAGAGCCTGTTGAAGACCCTTCCAAAACATAGAGGTGAATCATGGATCTCGGTCTGACACAATATATAGTGGTACTCCATGACACATTACCACTTCCCTGATATATATCTGTTCCAGTTGATCCAAAGAGAAATCCTCCCGAATAGCAATGATGTGTGCAGTCTTCGTAAGACGATCCATAATAAACCAGATTGCATTGTTGCCTTTGGATGTCGTCGGAGGTCTGGTGACAAAGTTCATTTTGATGTTCTCTCATTTCCATTCTTGTATGGGCAATGGTTGCATCATCCCCTTATACTTCTTCCTCTCTTCCATCACTTGCTGACAAACCAATCACTTTGATGTATATTCAGCGATCTCCTTCTTCGTATTATCCCACCAAAAGTTTTCTTGGAGATCTCAATACATCTTTGTGATCCCTGAGTGAATAGAGAATTTTGAACTATGTGCATCATCCAAAAGTTCCTTCTTCGGATCTGGACTTTATAGAACACATAGTGTTTTCCCAAACCGCATAATTCCTTCTTCATTAACTTTAATCTCTGAGGATTTTCCATTTTTGATAGCTTCCACTTTTTCTTGAATTCCCACATCATCCTTTTGAGCATCCTTTGACCCTTCCGAAAGATATGGTTGAGCAATAATTTGTGAAAGGATTGATGATGTTACCTTTTTTATGATTACCACATCCATCTTCATCAATTCTAAGAAGATTGTATCCTTCTCAATTCTCATAATTGATAGAATTGCCGGGTCCTTTCTACTTAGGGCATCTGCCACCTTGTTCACTTTCCCAGTGTGGTAATGTATTGAACAATCATAATCCTTAATGAGATCTATCCATCTTCTCTGTCGCACATTAAGCTATTTCTATGTGAATATATATTTAAGTATATTGTTGTCAGTATATATCTCATATTTCTCTCCATAGAGGTAATGCCGCTAGATTATCAAGGCAAAGATCACCACTGACAACTCCAAATCATGCGTTGGATAGTTTAGATCATTCATTTTCAACTGCCTTGAGGCATATGATATCACTTTGTCATTCTGCATCAGCACATAGCCTGTCCCCTTCTTCAAAGCACCACTGAATACCAAAAAAATCTCCCCACTTGTGGGTAAAGTGAACACGGGCACAGTGATAAGCCTCCTTTTCAACTCTCTGAAGCTTTCTTCGCATTCATCACTCCAAGAAAACTTTACTCCCGTTTTAGTTAGCATGGTAAGAGGGTTGGACATTCGTGAGAAATTTCTCACAAATTGTCGATAATATCCAGCTAACCCCATGAAGCTATGGATATCTATTACTGATGTTGGCCTCGACCATCCCTCAATCGCATCTGTTTTCGAGGGGTCCACAGATATCTCATTACTTGTGATGATAGGGCCCAATAATGAGACATCCTTCAAACAGTAATCACACTTGTTGTACTTTTCATAGAGCTTCTCCTTGCGAAAAGTCTATAGTACAGTTCTTAAATGCTCCTCATGATCCTCCTTTGTATTGGAGTATATTAGAATATCATCTATAAAGACTACCACAAATTTGTCTAGGTAATCTCTAAAGACTCTATTCATCAAGTCCATTAATATTGCTGGAGCATTGGTGAGTACGAAAGGCATTACTATGAATTCATAGTTCCTGTATCTTGTACGAAAAGCAGTCTTGGGGACATCTTCCTTCTTCACCCTTACTTGATAATATCCCGACCGCAAATCCAGCTTGGAGAAGTATTGTGCTCCACGAAGATGATCAAACAAGTCATTGATTCTTGGGAGAGGATACATGTTCTTTATGTTGATTTTATTATGTTCACGATAATCGATGCAAAGCCGCATTGACCCATCCTTCTTCTTAATGAAGAGGATAGGTGCACCCCATGGTGAAGCACTTGGGCGTATAAACACTTTATCCAGATTCTCCTATAGTTGTTTCTTTAGCTCTTCAAGCTCAAAAACATCCATTCTATATGGAGTCTTGGATATTGGTAGCACCCCAGGTATAAGTTCAATTGAGAACTCAACATCTCTTCTAGGAGGAAGACCAGACAGTTCCTTGGGAAACACATCCGCGAATTCCCTCACAATAGGCATTTCTTTAAGGATGGTTTCCTCCTTGGACTCAATCATCTGAGCTAGATATGTGTGCTCATAGGGTAGTAATATCTATGCCTGAGATGATGGAGAAAAAGGAGATTCATCTTCCTGCTGACACTTGTAAAGAATCGGGGGTCGATTCTCTAAATGGAGTGTGATTTCCCTCTCCCGACAATTTATATTGGCTCTATATAAGGAAAGCCAATCCATGCTAGCAATTGCATCAAATTCCACCAGAGGGAGTATGACGAGGTTCTCCAAGAAATTTAATCCACAGATTATAACAAAGGAGGGATTATATTCATGGGATGTAATGATTTACCCAATTTCTATACTCACTGACATCCCCACTTACATGATTTGTGGGGGTGATGAGATTTTTCTACTAAACTTTCGAGAAATAAAGGAATGCGTAAAACCTGAATCAAAATGTATGTTCTCTATTCTTGAATGAATAAATAGCGTACCTGTCACCACTTAATTTTCGAGGTTCACTTTGGCATATGTGATGGAAAAAGCTCTTCCTTTCTACCTTGGAGGTTGTTGGTCGCCTCCAACAAACCTTAGATTAGGACACAGATTTGAATAATGACCCGGTTCATTGCATTTGTAGCATTGAACAACACGTTGGCCTTCGAATGGAGTGTTCCTCTCATCTGTCGCAGTCGCAGATCTTTCTTGCTGATAATTAACAGCTAGGTGCGCTTCTCTTCCACACCTGAAGCATTTCCTCGTCCCCTTAAGGAAATTTCCAGGTTGCTTCTTCCCGCACTTTTGGCAAGTGGGGTGATGGATCTTCTTAGCACCGTTGGATTTATCCATCAGACTGCCAGCATTGAAGTACACCTTACGCTTCTTGTCCCCATGGTACTCCTGTGATTCCCTGATCTCTATTTCGACCTTGAGGGAACATCAGACAATTTCCTCATAGCTGTCGAAGCCACAGATCACTAATGCTTTCCGCAAGCTAGGATTCAGCCCACCAAAGAAGCGGTCAACCTTGCATTCAGAGGTAACAACAAAGCTGGAATCATATCGTTCTTACCTTGTGATGTTTGCATCGTACGCTCCAATAGATTCTTCATCTTTTTGCCTGAGGGAAATGAAGTCCCTTTCCATCTTAAGCCGGAGGGTGCGCGGAAAATATTTATCGATAAACATCTTCCAGAAATCCTTCCATTCCAACACCTCGATCTCCTCCTCAGGCTTCGTATTTTTGATCAACGTCCACCATTTATCAGCATCACCCTCCATATGATAATCCACCAGGAGAACCTTCTCTTGTTCAGAACATTGGAGGATGGAGAATATCTTTTCAATGGAGTTGATCCATTGTTCAGCGATCGTGGGATCGGATGATCCACTAAAAGTATGAGGCCTTTGTCTCATGAAGCTCTCGATAGTGACTTGTTCTTTCTTTGGGGGGGGGGGGGGTTGATCATTCTTCTTGACTCGTGTTTCAATTCAAAACATGAGTTATCTGAGAGAGAAGCATGACGAAGTTCACGATTCCCGCTCCCATAAGATTGGGAATGTCATTATTACAGTCATCACACTGATCTTCACAACGGTTGTTAGCCCGAGCCCTCCTATTACTGGTCATTGGATGGAATAAAAAGATATTTAGGGGTAACACATAATGGGTAATCCAAATAAAAAAGTTGATGACTTATAAGTAAACTTTTATTTCCTTTCTCAATAGTCTATAGGCTTCAATCTAGGATTTTCGTGAACTGCTTTCTAACATATATTCGCAGGGGCATTTTTTTAATTCCCTTAATAAGGGTTGATAATATGCTTTTGAATTTATCAAAACATATCCCCCGGGAGTGTCGTAACCAAGAGTGCAGCAAGGCCCATTGTCATGCACCAGTTCCCATTCGAGTCTATCTCAATGCGGTGTTTTCGGGCTTTACCCCTAGGATACATCTGTGCTAGAGCCACCTCTACATACTCATATCCAGACAGGGATGTGCTAGTTTGATAAACCACTTACTCAGTACTTACCAAAACTTAGGGATGTTTTTATTATACTTAGTCTTGTATATAAGGCTTTACTGGGTTTCATACTCCCAAAAATAACTAAACCTATCCTCTGATACCAACTATGACAATCCTACTTTTATTACAAACTTAAACATGATTTATTACACAAAACATCACTTGATAAAACAAATAATATCGAGAGGTTTATTTTCATTGGGGATTAGGATGATTACATAAAAACTTAAAACATGAAATACAACATCTTTATTGAAAACTTCCTTTACATGACCACTACATTCCCTCGTACTTAGCATTGCATGGGATAACCTAAGGACATGCATAAGAAAAGGGTGAGCTATAAAGCCCAGTAAGGGAGTACACATGGAATAACATGAGGAGTACAACACATGTTAGAAAATAGGCGTATAATTATAACATAAAATAAACATGAGCATACAGGCATGATAAAGCATGATAATCATAATATGGAAATTTGGCAACAATAGTTAACATGGAATTAGCATGAGCCAAGGCTCATTACACATAGAGCATGAGTAAATCTTCATTTCACATAAAGAACGAGTAAAACTTCGTTTCACATGAATTAGCATGATTCAACACTCACTGCACATGACGTATCATGATACGAAACTTTACCCAATGCTTTGGAGCACTATAAGGGAAAACCCTTCTTAAACATTTCATTTCATGCATAAGTGTGCCACATGGATCATAAAAATGGATTCATAAGACATAATCAGTTTTCCATGAGAAAGGAATGTGGAATTAATACATGAATCTTTGTAATCAATAAGTAATGGCGCATAAAGGTGAATACCCTTGATGGAGGAGTCGACATGGTATTCACTACACAATGGCATTGGATTAGAAAATCTGTGCGATTGCGGCAGCGTAACATTGTGACGTAAGAATTCATAATAAAAGCTTGATGAGAGAGAAAGGGTTCCCTCATCATATTTACATTTAATGGAAAGTAAGGAGGTAATATAGATACATGTCCAAACAATTTTAATGGAATTTAGGTTCATGATACAAGATCATTTCTTGAATGTAAAAAAAGAGAGAAGTTCCTTTCAGAATTTCAGCATAGTAATGGGTGTACATGGGAGGAATTTAATGAAATAGAAAGGGGTCTCCCATCATTCAAACAATTCGAGTTATGTATGGGGAAGGTGAAAAACCATACCCCAACATTCATAATTGAAATTAAAAGGGCACAACAACTTAAATAAAATTGGATAGAAATGAGAAAGGAAGAAAAACCCTTACTTGGAAGTGTGCTTCCAAAGGCTAGATAGTGGCCTGTGAGAGGATTATTGGGAGCCTGGGGAACCTTAGAAGGATTATGGAGAGAGTAGGGAAGAGGTAGGACGAACTCCAAGGGAATTTAGTGAGGAGGAAGTGGGAGCTTGGGTGGGTTTACATAGGAAAGGTGAGGGAATTCTTTATTATTTAGGTTTGGGTCCCCTTAGATTAAATTAATCCAAACCACAAACCATCCCATGGTTTTTGACCATGGTTTTTGGAAAATGGAAGAGGGAAAAAATATTTTATAAGACCAAAGTCCGAATTTCTTAAAATATTAGGGTTGCTTATGTGCAGGTGAGTCACTTTCCCATAGAAATTAATTTAAAAAGGAAAGGTGTTGAATATGTCCTGAGGGGTCCATTAATTATTTTAAAAGTAAGTTAAACAAACCCAAAATCACATTATAATAATTTTAAAACATATATTAGAAGAACATAAATATTATTGTATTTTATTACATCACTATTGGGTCATTATGATGTCATAAAACACATTATATATTTAAACGGTATTTAATTTTTACCCAAAAATTTGACTGTCTCAGAAAATTATGAAAAATTCACCATTGGATAATTTCGACGTCCTGATTCTAGAAAAGACATTTATTTTATCTAAATAATTTTCTAAATATGTTAATTTTCACTTTTAAAATAAAAACTGACATTTATCGAATATTCATGGGATTTGACAGAAATGGATTTCAAACCTTAATAAAAAAATTTAATTGCATTAATAAAATTATAAAATCATTTATATTTAATAAAAATTAATTTAATAATATATTATTATTTTATTAAAAGATTATTTAATTCAAAAATCCCTTAATTTAATAAAAAATATTTCTTAATTAAATAATAACAAAATGCACTATCTCTACTTTAAAAACTATTTACAATGTATCAAATATGACTAGAAATTATATTCATTTTTATATACAGAAAATAATGTACATGAACATAGTTCTACTTATTTGTAACATAACCCCTTAAAACAACCTCATAAGACCTAAGGTTAAGGTGTGCGATGGTGACCGACTCTTGGGGTGGCTCGGATAACTTCGCTCAAGTGGTAATTTCAATCAATATCCACTTTTCAAGTAACGGTCATGTTTGAGCTTGACATGATGAAGCTCAGCTTGGGCTTGGTCAAGAGCGAAGCCCAATGACGCCACCTCTTTTCTGAGCTCCGACAAATGGGCTTCGCATGGGGCAATTCTACTGGATGAGTCCATCGCTTCTTTTCTCTGTGTAAATTTGATATGTTAAAGTCCTATATTTATACTAATCATGTGATCACTATTCAACGACTATATTAGCAACGTTAAAAATTATTAACATAAAACCAAAGAAGTAGACATTTTATATAAACATAAAGATATATTTAATTAGATCAAGAGGGATTTCCATTAATAAAACATTGGGTCATTACAAAATCACTCCTAAACATTGAAGAAATTCATTATAATCACTATGTAATAAGTAGGGAGGCAGGGGGAATTATAGATACCACCCAAAGATGGAGTAAGGAGAGGAGGAAAAATAGATCCATTTGTGTTTAAAATAAAATTGGGGTATTAAGTTTAAAACATACTTTTTATGAACTTAAGAACTACAAACAGTTTGGTCGCACAGTTTGGGAGATTGTGCACCAGTAGTGTGCCTCTTAATAGATACATATGTAGCTCACATGGATTGGCCTCAGGGTTTAGAAACTATGCACCAACCATGTGGTTTGGTTCAATAAAAAATTCTAAAATCAGGGGGTCATATGATAGTTGGTTTGGAAAAACCATTCTCAAACTGCATGCCCTCATCATGGGATACCCAATGACCTATATGGTTACCCTGAGGAGCCACATGGTTTGGCTCCAATCATATAGTACTAATGCATTATAAATAATGTAAGAGGAAAATTAAATAAATGGAGACTCATCACTAGGGGTTACACAGTTCTTCCTAATAAATTCTCACAATCCATGTAAAATGAGAAAACAAACCAATACTAATTAATTCATTCTGAAACAAAAGAAACTCAATTAGACTTCGAAATTGAAAATGATAAAAAAAATGGAAAAACAAAAGATGGGGTGTGACAATATCCACCTATATAATTATTTATTCTCCCAAAATTCCACAATCCTTCTAGTTGATCATCATAAATAAAAACGTTAACAAACCTTCATGATTATATTAATTGTAATGAATGAATGTTTAACAAAAAATAAGGGGAGGAAATTAAATTATACATAAAAAAATATTAGACTCAAATTACATATCAATAAAAAACAAAACAAAATGTTATAGCCAAACACCACACTATTACTGAATCCATCAGGCTTTCTCCATGATCTATATATACAAATGTTAGAGGGAAAATAATTACTTGATGATTGAATAAGATACGGTATAAACACTATTATTTATTCCAATGTGAAATGGGGTAACATGGAATGGGGGATCCAAGATTTTCTCTCACTATTATAGAAGGCCCTAGAAGCCTTCATACTATTTTGGAATTGTTTCCAAGTATGAAACTAGTACCTCTAACTCAACAAAAACATTTTTAACTATGACAGTCACACATAATCCATATAATGAACTAAATGGACCTAACTCACAATGAGATGTTATTAACAGAAATTTGATGAAATCCATGAGATCTTAATGGTTTTTTCTATTTGAATTTATTTTATCATGTGATAAAAAATATTATATATAAATTTAATAAAAAATACATCACCACATAACCCAAACATCACAAAAAGAAGAAATAATATAAAACCCCTGAAATAGAACTCCCACTAGTACAACATTCATCTGAGTGAGAAAAATTACCTTATAGGGAGTGGATATATCTTCACTCTTCATTCGGGAGACACACATATTAAATTTATATAGATGGATTAAATGAATATAAGAAAAACTTGTCTTTATGGACCATGGACATGATGAGTTTTTATCACCCGACTTATTGAATTGATGAAAAACTAGTGTGATTTTCCCTGAAGGATATGATGATAGATCATAAGGCATATTAATTCCACTATGAGAACTACAAGCTTCAATACAATATCCCATTTAATTACAGGAATTATTTACACTGCATAAAGTAATTCGATATGGATTTTTTTCTTTTAGTACCCCTAAAATGTAGAAATATTGCATCATTACATTGGAAAATTAGGTCATACTATATTCTAAACCCCTCGAGTGAAGAACACGATGTAGCGCATACGAGAAATGATGTGATTTCGGAGAATCAACCTCAAATGCTCCCGGAGTTAAAAAAACAAATCAAATGATGGATGAATTATCATACCAAGTGGATTCCATGCTTTTGGAAGAACATTTCTATTTCCTTCCCTACCTATATGTTCCCGAAGATGTACCGTCATAAGAACAAATACTTTATGAATTCCCATTAAAGGTCATCGTAAGGAATGGTACTCATGATAGACTTACATAACATCCAAATCAAACCCTGAAACATTATGTAGTTACCTTAACCTATGTATTTTCAAGAAACTATATGAAGCTAAAGATCATTTTGATTTTTCTTATCCAATATTATAATTCAAAACGACATGTTTTACCATAAGAGGGAAAATGGTTTTATTTCCAAAAAAGGAGGAAGTCTTCAAATTGATCAAATGGAGGGTCTGATAATGGTGAACCACTCATTTCTACACCTCATAATTCAAATGAATATTTTTTAGTGGATTACTCTAAATGAAAAGAAGAAAAACAATCAAAAAAATCATAATCAAGATCTCAAAAAAAAATTAATACTAATCATAAAATAAAAACAATTGAAAAATAAAAAATAACATATTTATAATATCTCATTGAACACTATTTTGAAATCCAATCTCAAACATGTTCAATAAAAATATATCCCCTCAAACAATATACATTATAATGTTTACATTTAAAAAAATCATTTTAAAACAATCACCAAATAACCCAAGAAAAATAATTAGAAAATATTTTAAAATAGAAAAAAAGGAGTGAATTAATTTTATAAAAATAGTTTCTATAAAATTTGATAGAATTAGATGTTCATTTTCTAAGTCTTTTTTTAAATAGAAATGAATCTCATTTAACATTTTGTAAAATTAACTCTTCACTTTTTGAAAATATGTTTATACATTTCAAAATAAGGCTTATAAAAACCTAAAAAATAAGAAATACCAAAATGTAAAAAAACAATTGCATAAATAGAGACATCAACATAATATAAAAAACTAAAAAAATGATTATGATAATAAAAAAATAAGGTATAAATAGAACTTAATTTCCACTATGTCTCCACCAACCCCATGGGTCACTCTTCGAACAGAAAACCCAACATCTACCTCGGTGATAAAAAAAGATCAAAATTTCACCTAAATTAAGAAAAATATTGAAATTAATTATGTGATTATTAAGACACGGTACCAATTCCCATGTAAACAATCACGAATTAATTTCATTAAAATAAAATAATTTTTATTACTAGTTTGATAATCAATAAATAACAATGGTGTTTTCAAACATTAAATTTGATAAAACTTTTATTAACACTACCAGCATCATTTTTAAAAAGGTTATTCTTAAATGAAAATGCCTATGAATTTTATAGAGAGATATGGGTGGGATGTTTTTAAATAAATATGAATAAGTGAAGAATTATTCAAAAACATTTATCATAAAACATTTTAAATAAAAAAAACTCAATTTTATTAAAGATACATATTATAAAAATGAATTAGAAGAAAGGAAAACATAATTGGGTAAATATAATGATCTATAAAAAATACCAAATACAATGAGGCCTAATGATTATGGACTATAGATACTTGAGTGCCAAATAATATGGTATACTTAGGATCTCAAAGGATAATCTTGAACATACTATAACTTGATCAATCATTTTAGTGATCCAGATGCAATCTCACAACGCTAATTTTGAGTCATACCAATGATGGAGTAACCATTGGGATCCATACCTAGTGAATACCCTTTCCATATTTAGGTTAAACTAGATATATTGTAATCCTAAAATAGTGCAATAAGAATTTTGATACTATCCACTATTTGTGCTAGGTTCCCAGGATAACTGTAAAATTGTGGTGGGCCATGAAATTCCAAAAAACCAATTGTCTATATCTAATAAATTGAAAATAGAAACACAAATAATATTCATCCTCAAATATATCTAATGGATAGTCTGTTTTCCATTGATCCAATAATAATCTAGATATGTCCCATCCAAATTTCCACCCATTACCTTTTTTCGACAATTAATGAAATAAACTCACCCCTAAGATATTTGTCAAATGTAGACCAATTTATAATGATTCAAAATGGGCCTCATGTATTCATTTAGTGATAAATTAATCCCAAAACAATAAAATATTCCATAAATAATGTGAAAAACTATTTAAAACCCATTTGGGAAAAAGAAATCACCATTTGGGATCCAAAACACAATAATTAGGAAAAATATATATATTAATGACGACAAATCACATATAAAATCAAACAAAGATAATTTTTTTCAAACACATGGCATGTGATTTTCAGTAAAACAATTCATATAGTTTTAAACATGGAGGAAAAAACATTAAATCCTAAAAAAATCATTCTAAAAACTAAACATCAATAATTACTGAAGATAAACTTTTCGAATGGAAGACAATCAATGATTACTTTACATTAAAGGAGAATTCATAAGGGAACCAACCTCAAAATAATAGTTTTTAAATAACAGTTGGTCAAAACTACTCCAAAATGTTATAAGGAGTAAATAAAACACTAAAAGAACCTTAAGAATAAAAATCACCTAATTAAAACCTATGTTATCATGATCTCAATGCCCAATCGAACAAGGAGAAATAAAAGTCATGATAAAATAAAAATGAAGGTAGAGGGAGAAAATGGAAGGATATTACCTTGGTAAATAACCACAAAACATTGATGAAATGTAATATAATCACAATGGTAGAAGGAGGGGAGAGTGGGAAAGAATAAGGGATCCCCATTAGAGCTACCTGTAACAAATGGGGTGAAATTGAGGAATTTGGGGTTAAAATAAAGGATGGATGGAAAGGTAAAATCAAAATTTTAATGTATATGGATACTTTGAATGATTTGGTCGCATTGTTTTGGAAACTATGCCCCAATTGTGATTCATTTACAAGATTCACAATGCACTTGCAAGGTTTGGGAAACTGTCCACCAACCATATAATTAAGTTCTATCAAAATGTAAAAAACTATGTACACTATTAGTGAAAGGTTTCAAATAAATATTCTCAAACAACAAAACATCAATCAGGGACACCCTATGACCCACCAAGTTATTTCTAGGAGCTACATGATTTTAACCTTGTTGTATAATACCAATAAAAAATCCTTCCAGAAAAAAATAACATAAAATAGACTCAACATCAATGTCATTTACATTCTCCCCCTTAATATGTACACAAACTATTCAACAATGTAAAAAACCAAAACAAAAAAATTTCATCTAAAACAATCAAAAATCAAGAGAAAGTCCAATGAAAAAATTATAAAAAAATAAAAAAAATAAAAAACTAGTTTGTGAAAATCATTGAAGAGTAGTATTATAAATTAAAACAAGAGAATTCTAGTTATAATGTATAATATATACCCAAGGAATTTTGATCACAAGTTATTCTAAATAAATTAATTGAATAACATTTTAATGATAATTTGAAGACCCTATGGTAAATAAATTAATTACAATATTAGTGATGAATGATGGAAACACATAAAAAACATTTTAAATAAGGAAATATAAATTATTAATGGTGGTAAAAAGACATGATTGGGTTTGATAAATATTAAAAAATACTATTTGTTATGTTATAATGTTTTTGTGATTTCACAAAGATAGTTGAATGTGGTTTTGGTATTATTTGAAGTATTGTAGGAAAGAAAATTCAAAAGAAAAATTCTCTCCATGTATGGATTCATGTATAAGTTTTTATGTTAGAATATGTATTGAAAAAATGAAAATGTATTATGAGATTAATATATATGTATATTCTCTATATACAACATATTATTAAATATAGAAAAGAAATATTATACGTGAGAGAGTTATTTTATTTTTTATACATAAGAAATATAAAATAAATAAAGGTAATAAACAAGAAATTTATTCTCCAGAAGAAATGGACTTAATTTAAATGGAGGTATGTTGAGATACGTCACATATTTATATAGTAGGTAATATATTTCTATAAATTGTGATATAAAAATAGAAGTGACTTGTGACATATATTATTTTCACAGATTTTAATAATATATTTTCCAAGGACTGAAGAAATGTTTCAATTTAATAAAATCGGTAATTTATTTTTGATATATGATATTTCTCTCATCCACACATAAGTTGTGTATCTTCATAAGTAGTATATTTAAAAAGGAATGATGTAAATATGAATATAGTTTGAGATAAAAGAACAATATTTTTTTATGAGAAACCATCATTAATGTCTAAGGATTTTTAAAACATATATATGAGATTAAATTTAGAGAAATCATAAAATTTGTAATGTACTGAGGACATTTCACTATGGTATACAAAAAATAATATTTTTATTGTATGATTTAATATTTAACAAAAAATGCGATATTTCGAATAGACTTTTCAATCACCTCCCCAAAATCCCATAAATGTTAACAATTGTTAGCAAGAAACCCTTCATTAATATATTTTCTTGAAATAACATTATTAAAGAATATTTAATATTATTTGAATAAAAATTAATTCATGGAATTTAATTTTTTATGAAAACTGTTACATTGAAAAACTGAATCTCTCTAATTTACGGTAAATCATATAGAAATGTATAAAAAATATTGTGGATTCACATAAACAAACACCCACATCCCTATATCATGTTCTACTATTTATGATCATTCCCTACTTTTGAACAGTTTACATTATGAAATCACATATCTAATTTCAATAATATTTTGGACAAACATATTAAACTTTTATGTAATGGGTCATTACATAATTATATATTGTATATGGGATTTTATAATGGTTAATCAATGGATATTATATGTAAATATTATTAGAACACACCCTTACCGTTTATGATATAATGTCTTGGATGCTTTCCTGGACAATAGTTACCTTTAAGAAAATACAAAGTAACATGATTAAATATTATAGATTACGATAAAATTTGTTTTTATATATAGTTTTAACATATTTTTGATCAATTATAATATCTTTTATACCCTTTTTTATTTAGATATGTCGTTAAGGAAACACATCACTGTTTTTATGAAAAAACACCTAGGGTTTAACACAGTTCCTTTTCAACATTGAATTAAATTCAGTGGAAATGTGTATTTTTATAGACATAAATAGACCACAGGATAACACTGGATTGTGTTATTAATTTATTTTTAAATAAATAATTTTTTATTTCATATATTATGTACTTGGATTAATGAAAAAATAGAATAATATTCTTCAGAAAAAAATAATTATATTATTGTCTATTATAAGAAATGAAAAATAGTATTATTGTAATATATTTATATGTGTATTTTTTGGAATTGAACATTATATTAGATTAGTGGTATTATATTTTTAAGAGTTACTATAGATAAAAAATAAAGGAAATCATAATGAAATATAAAATGACTATAAATGTATTTTCAATATATATAATTATTATCACATATCTCTATTTTTAATATGATTTCTTATAGAAACCTTTTTAATTTTACATAATTATATATATATATAATAGAAATTTATTATATAATATGAAAAAAAATATTGAAATGGTAATGATCAATGTAATGAATATTCATGTTTTTTTAAAATTTAATTACTGGTGAGAACATCTTGTATATCTTATCATAGATGGGTCAACCCATTATGGAAAAAAATCATTCAAAATAAGTTAAATATCCAATAATTGGAAAATATATGTGTTAATAGTTTATAAAAAATGATTACACCCATTCATTTGGTTTTGGGATATGTTGGATACGTTAAATTTGACAAATTTCCAGAAGGGAAAAAGTTATTTTAGTAAAATACATAGGGAATAAATAACTAAAGAATTATGGTAAATTTCATTGAAGGATGGGCCAATAAATTGTGAAACTAATTAATGGGATATTATGATAGAAATAAATAATGAAAAATATATTTCAATGTTGGTAAAAATTAATTTTCTAAAAAATACAACCCTTACACAGACATGAAAATGATTTAAATAAAAATATTAGAATTTAATCAAGAGGAGGATGAGACAATGGGTACGTAGGAGGGTAAATTCACTAGGTTTTTTATGTATACCTATTTTTTTTATTAACCATTAATGTGGGTTTAATATATTTGGTATTGGAATATTACCATATCTCCAAAACATTGACTATTATGGTTATAGTGAATGTAATTAAGTTGGTAATTGTGAATCAAATGATAAAATGAAGAAAATTAAAAATTACAAGTATCATGATAGATGGGAAAGAATATTATAGTCAAATAGAGTCATGTGAGAATATCTTATCATATTTGTAAATGAAATAAGTTAAAAATTACCACACACTAATTTTTATGAAAATATTTCTTATTAATGTTAATCCAAAGTATAAATGATGAAATAAGTGTCATCATGTTGGTCATGTAGCTATAAATTACATTGGGGACTATATAGACCATAATTTATATATTTAAAATATAATTGATAATAAAATGGGTATTGGTTTTTAGAATTTTTTATATATACAATGCCAAGGATGAAATACTCATTCGTTTTTAACTAGATTTCAAAACATACATAGGTTTAAATGTTTTTTCAACACATGATGAATATCTCTATATTGAAATTATTTTTAATTTTGGAGGTTCAATGAGTATTTGTATGAAATAAATAACATATTATTAGATACATGAAAAAATGAAGTGAAATTGGTAAGGGTTTCGTTTTTCTAGATCGTTTTCTATGTCATTATTCAGTTTCTAGAGGTTTGGAAGGTGTTTTTATATTAAAAAGAGAATTATAATAATTTTTTGAAATTTATATAAGTGATTATAAAGTGGATTTCGTGGTTCATAAATGTAATTAAATTTTCTATATTTTTTAGATACTAAATTGGGATATTTTTAGGTTATTAAATTAATTTATGAGATGATATAGAATTTTAGAAATTATATTTAAAACTTAGAACATGTGTCTATAAGTTAGGTTTTATGAAACATTACATTTAACAAAATTATTACTAAAATTACTAATTAATTCTTATTTTTTTAATTGAATGATTTTTTTCTATTAGTTATATATTGGTAGAAGAAAAATTTGGAGAGTTGTATATAGGTAATGTCAAATTTCTAATGGTTTCTTGAGGGTTCATATGATCTTGAATGCGGATAGCCTATTAGATCGTGGGATGAAGTAAATTAAAACATAAATATTTATGCTTACCCTTTCATGTATATGGTTATGTGTTTTATTGGTTTTGCAAATTTGACATATTTTTTCACCCCTACCACATGTTTTAAATTTTTTTATATATTTTATGACTGCAAAACAAGAATATAGTATTTTTTAAAATTGAAAAATAATTCCAAATATATAGTAGATATAAATGGATCATAATCATTGAAATAATACTATAATGAATTGAATATGATTTTTTTGTGGAATACTTATTGTGTTTTCATTAATGTATCCAGAAATGCACGTCCTTAATTGTGAAACTATGGAGATATATTCCCTATGTTATTCCTAGATATTTCAAGGAATATGGATAACCCAACCTCACATTTGAAGAATATATTTACTTCTATAAGTTGATGAAGGTCACCTTTTCACTGATCTAGTATTTCATTATTTTTCTCATCTCCATTGTTTTATTTCTTCATTGTTGTCTTAATTTTCTCTTAGTTATTAGATTTTAAACATATCGTTGTTTTGGATTATGTGTGAAATGACCATAACATAGTTTATTTGATTAAATGGCTTCAAATAACCATTATAAGACACTATTTTGGTTATATCTAAAAAATAATTCTTATATCATATTTTTTAATATCATATGAGAAGAATAACCAGTTGAAAATGAATTCAAAAAATTTATTGTTATTTTCTAAAATTGAGTTATTAAATTTACATGGAATACATAATATATGAATTAGGTAATTAATTATACTAATAAAAATTAATTTATATTCCTCTAATATTAAATATTAAGTATTATCATTCACTATGAAATATTTATATTATATACCCATTATTTTAAAGTATTTAAATAGTTGTTTATTTCATGTTACATAATTATTTCATGTAGAATGTTAATATTTTATAAATAAAGATATTTAATAGGGAATTATAATCAGATGCTGATATATTGTTAATATTATTATGATTTTTTAATATGAAAATCAATGTGATAGGTTAAATAATTTTATTATATATCCTTGATTATTAGTAGTTTATTATATAATAGTTATCTCAAAGATAGAAAATCAACAGTCCTAATATATCGGTTTTTTTAAATTATCATATGTTGTTGAATAATGATAGTACTCTGAAATTTACCAATAAAGGTAATATAAATAATCACCTGAAAATTATTTTAATACAAATATGAATAATTAATTAGATAGTATCAATATATAAAACTATATTTTTGGGATTTTTTTATCACAATGATAAATGAAATTATCTATAATTGATTTTTATAAAATGATTTCTTTATGTCATAGATATGTAATATCTATCAATCTGAAGATAAAATAAGTGGTTGGGGTTTTGTAATCATATTAAAATAATTTAATTTTTAATAGTTTCATATATACATAAGATATTTTATTTATGTTTTTAATTATTGTTAATTTCATAAAATGAATAATTAATTTAAATGTTCTTATATTTATTAGATTACTATTATAAGCATATATAGTTAAATTTTTATTCATATTGGAGTTAATGGAATAATTATAAATGTAATTCATAACACATTTTTATATTGATTATAATCTATTATTATAAGCTATGTATAATAGGTTGATTTATGTGGAAATAATATACAAAAAACCAAATAAATTATGATTTAAAAAATATATTTTATGATATTGAATAAAAGTTTCTGGTTGAATGAGATAATTCATCATTGGAGTAGGCTTGAAATACTTATTTATGTTCACATATATTTTAATTAATTTTTTATGTATAATGACATTTGATATTCATATTATCTATAGTGATTTAGATCCATTTAGGGAATGAGTGCTAAACTCATTTGCCCAGAATGATCTGAGTAATAATAAGATAGAGGCTCATGGATGTATTGATAATTTTTTCTTGTCTTGGAAAAGGGTTGGAATACATGTCTGTAATGATTGTCGATTCATGTGATGGTAGGGCATATTGTATTATAAATAATGGTCTGGGAATGATACGAGGAAGCCAATATGATTTAAGACAATTTATTTGTCATTGATATATCTTTATCTTCGGAATTGATACATGAATCCATGTTGACTAGATGTTATTTATATGATTTGTTTCCAACATTATTACATTGTCATACTCTATTTACAACATGTTCATCTTTGATGTGTAAAATTATGAGAAGTCACATTGTACAAAAATTTTAATAAATAATGAATGGATTAATTTGAAAATTTATGTTGGTTTGATGTGTTCAGACATTATGATGACTAACAAGAGAATATTAATTTATTTAATTAAAATGGAATTGTTTTAAATGACTAATGTTATAATCAAAAAATGAAAAATGTGATAATTTTAAATAATGGTAATTTAATATATATATATATATATATATATTTATTCTTGCATTGTTGATTGATACATAGACCTTACTGGTGGAAACGATGCGTCATGCATGTCAATTATGGCAGAAAAGTTAATGTATTTGTAGTTTTCCTTAATGTTTTTTTTTCAAGACACCGTTATTTATTTTTCCAACTTAGACATTAACCCACTAACGTTATTAGGGAAAACTACAACCAAATGTTTTGATGGAGAGGGGGGTTCTTAAAATATACGATTGTGAGGGAACATGTGGCTGCATTCTCCCTCTCCCGCACTCTCTACATAGGTTTACACCTAAATATTCATATCCTATGAGGTAATGTCTTAGGAAATTTTTTGTGTTTCTACCAGGTATGATTAACCACAATTTTACTATAAATTTATCTTTAGGATATGACTAAATTATTTATAATTGATACATGTATAACGTCTGGGTGGCTCGGGATTCCCAGGAGTATACATTCATGGATTGTGATGGATTGATATATAATTCATTTATAGAGGATGAAATAGATTGTAGGAAGATAATTGGATACATATTCAGTGATAAATATTATGATGTGGATTTAGAGAAAAATTACAATACAATGTATTTCCCAATATGCAGGACTATAATTTGATAGTTAAAGCCTGACATATATCATGGTTGAATTTTGGAAAAGGCCAGAACATAATTTTTGGGATTGTGGTATGGGAGAAACAAAACAATATAGAAGTTTAAGTAGGGTATGTTAAATTATTTATTACTATTATTTCAATAAATATTGACTTACATCAATGAATTAATTAGTGAGAAATTTAACCAAGAAGTGGAATATGAGATGAAAGAAATATAGGACAATATAAATATGGAATGAAATCTATTTCGTAATCAGTTCCAATGTATGTTTGACATTCATTTATTAGATATTATCAATGTGTATGTTACGTAATTCTAGTAAGATAATGAAAGTGGTGTGGGACTCAATTGGGAAGTTTGTTCGCCCATAGTGGTTAACATTCTAATGGTTGAGGAAACCATTGTGCTGAATCTATATAACATGTATTTTAACCAAATCATATATGATATATACATCTGTAATGAACAGAATACATAATCATGTGATACCAAGATTAGTTATTAAGAAAAACCATGGTTTCATATAGTGATGGAGAATAAAAATAGTGAATGTAAGATGAATTATATGGATGATGATATTAACATAAAGACTAAAAGATATATTGTTATTATGAATCTGTATTTGAACAAGGCCTGTGATTAGTTGGAATGGATACACATTATAACAGTTAATATGGAATTTAGGTTCACAGAATGTGCCTATAATTTATTCCTCATGTTTATATGTCCCCATGGACAAATATATCTATCATTAAGTGAGTATATGGATCTTTCAAAACAATTTTCATATTAAAGTAGGGAAATATATAGTAAAAAGTATCTTTATTCTAGTAATGAAGGCTGTTACAAGGAATATCAATCATAGAAAATAGGGGTGAAAGATTTATCCTTTCGAAAAAAATGTATAGGGATTGATTTTTTCTCATATTATGTTAGTTGATGTTTTTTCAATTCATCATTAATGATTTGAAAAGGTATATCAATGGGACTAATTGGATCGTAGAATCCGATGGAAACTACAATAACCAATAGGTAAACTAGGATAGTGATGCTCATTATTATAAAAAATTGATGAAACAAGCGTAGTAGGATAATGACAGTTAAGTTTGGAATCAAGAGATTTATTTTCCCAATAAATTATTATGGTGCCCCAATTTTATATGGGAAGGATAAGAATTTTTAATGGGAATTAATCATTAATCATATAACTATGACCATCTAAAATCATAAGAATCGTTTCATTTTTTTAGAAGATAGATCACTCTGGAAAATAGTGTTCTAATTTCTATACCAATGAATGTTTTTTTGATAAAAAAACTACGAGTACAATTAAAATAAAATAACAAGTTATGGTATCAATAATGTGTGATGAAAATCATGGTGGAATATTTTACTAGGATTCTACAAAAAATGGTGAAGCTGTATGATTAAGGTTAAATAAATTTATAGATTAAGTCGAAAGCCATGTAGGGTATGTATCGAAGCTAGTTTCTGATTTTAATGAATAGAAATAATTATTATAAATATTAATTACAAATAATAAGAAAATGTATTTTAGATAATTATATGATTTAATGGGTAGAAAATTAATACATACGAGGTGTATAATCGATAATGTTGAGGTGTTGGGGGAGAAGTACAGTGTAATATGGGTTACTGATATTTTAGTTACATGAAGGAGTAATTATATGGTGAATAAATGTTATTTCCAATGTTTCAATTTCTAGATATGCCATTTAGGGATGCCATCATGCATCCAATATTGATAAATACAACTATGGATCATCGACATAAGATTCTTTATGGTAATAAATGTAAAATAAATGACCCCAACCATATCATTATTTCATAATCATATTCTGGATGCTACAATGGTTGGGACTATTGAATTATTTTATATGAATGTAATGAGACAAAATAAATGGAATTCATGTTATGGTTCAATGATATTCTAGTGAATATAAATTTTCTAGTGTGGTGTACGAGGAATGAAAAAATATACAAAGATGACAATTTTTAGAAAATGGGATTTTTACAACTTCCCTTTCTCGTTTCTTTTCATCCATGAGATAAAAATTAGTTTGGAATCACTTATTCTTATTTGAGTGTGAGATTCTCATATAAAAATACAATGGGATGTGTATGACATTTTTTGGGAATATGGGATCTGTTTCATATTTTATCATGTATTGGATATATAGATTAGTCCAATATGGTGTAGAGGTTAGTATATGTAACATGATATTTTTTTGGTTTTTTGGGTGATTTGAGAGGATACGAACAATGTAAATGATGGTAGACATACATCACCTTTACTTTTCCTTGTTCTTATAAAATATTTGGGGAAGATCATAGAGTGCACATCAATGGTGGGTTTCATTTTATTCAGTAATAATGATTCATTCATTTAATCCATTAATATTAAATTACAATGAAAGAGTAAATTGTGGGAAAAGATAAAATGGGATCCACTATGATTAGTGATTAACATAATTGATTAAATGTGATTGTGCCTAATGATATGTGAGAGGGTCATCTTGATCATGATAAGAGGGGTTTGGTGATATTAGGTTTCAACACTATTTATAACCCATGTTACTCTATTAACGAATAATAAAGGGTTATGTCAAGCCTTATTACATTGTCCTATCATTATTATTTCACCACCATAGAGGTTATATCAGACTCTAGAGTTTTATAAGGGATTCTTTTCAGCAAGGATACAATACCATGGGAACTAAAATTTTTCATTAAAAAATACTAGATAATTATTGACTAGGGTAATAATGTTGGGAACACATTGAGGGAAGGGAATTTTGTAGCTAATACTTTGGTCTGTAATAGGAACACCAATTAGAGTTTCATGTTATATAATTTCTTTGTGTAATGAATGAAAGAATTCATACTCAGTATAATAGATTATGCATGAGTATTCATCACTTTTACCCCCTTGAGCATGGTATTTTAAATAAATATATTATTTTTAGTCATTATTTGATATGTGAGACATGTTAATGATGTGAAAATAATAGTATATCTATTTAGGTGGTCATTTAGTTCCCATTTTTAATTAAATGGGCCTGATTTCCCTTCTTTATAATTTTTCATGAGATTTATTTTAGTAGGATCACACATTTTTCTCATGTTATACTAACCATGTGTATATATAAAATGGTTTTATGATAGTAAGAACTAGTTGGTGATTCATCAAGGAATTTATGGTTTATGAATATGTTTAATAATTATTAGAGTATTGTGTCTACATTAGATGATTTTTTAGTATTTTTAGTTGATTATGATTATATATGATATTATATTCAAATACTAGAATTATCATTTATTGTGTTTGTATTTCTTAATATTAATTTGTGAAATTGATTATATAGGAATTTTTATCTCATCTCATATCCTTAAATTAATATTTATGTTATTTACTCCCATATATGTTTTTATATACAATTGGTTATAGTAGACATCCTATTACAATTTATGGAATGATTTTAGGGTCATTATCAAACTGCTTCATATTTTTCCATTGACGGGTTACACTAGAGGGAGGGGTCATGAAAGAGTGGTTTTTGAGAGGTTTTATATTATATAGAATAAATATTATAGTTTTTGACCGATGAGGATGTATGGGATGTAATGGAAATAATATTATCTAGGAAAAGTACGAGTTATAAAAAACCAATATGAACTATCAATTGAGATTTAATGTGACCATAAAATTTTATAGAAGAACCACAATGAATACAAAACATGATAAATGAAGTAACAATTCATGTTGGTAGATACCATTAAAAATTCTTTGTTGGTCTATTTTTTTGAATTATATAGACAATCAAAATTAAGTTTCAGTTAATTAATTATATTAACAATTTTAAATTATCTTGGTCCAATTATATATTTCTATAATTATTTTTTATACATATAAATCGATTATGGTGGATGTACCCAATAGTTTCACTTCAAAAAAATCAGAATGTTGTGCTAGAAAATCATTGTATGGTAGAGGTGACTGATGAATGAAATTGGAGGAGGACACTTTTAATGGTTCACCAAAAGATTTCACAAAAAACTATTGGGCCCCCATATTGATTGATTTGATAATATATGGGCAGAAAACTAATTGATATCCTTACGTTAGATTATTTATTAGAAGTATCATTGATTTTCATTGGTTATGATGAAGCTGTATTTTCCAGATCAATAGTAGTGTCATTTGTCCCTCATGGATTGTAATGAGCCAGTTGTTTTATGGTGTATGTTTAAAGATTAGATAGATTTCATATTAATTTCATTCACTATAAATATGGATTTACAATAAATAATTAATTCCCTCAACAATGTTAATATTATATTCTTCAATTGATATGTTATGGAACATTATAATCCCTTTTTGAGATTTAATCCCTCGATTGTTACCCCCATAATATGGAAGACAACAAATATCATCATGGTATTATTTATATACTGATTGCATGAATGATTTGATATTACATTTTTTAACATATTTAAAATTCCTTATTTAATCCATTATCAATAATTTTTTTACAACTTAATCCATTTATTTGTTAACTATACCAATATTTTCTTATATGATGGAATATATAACTCATTCATTAAACCTAGTGATTAGCTAAAGATAATATTTAGGGATAGGGTTTCTCTGGAAATATTTATATTATTTCATAAACATATCATAGGGATTGGTTTTTTGATAATATGGTCTAGGGGGTGGGGTTACTATAAAGAAAGAATTATATAATCTTCCCTCAGTCCTTCGATGATGGTGAATGTTTCTATGGAAGGTGACATTATTTGGTTTCCCTGTGTTTTTCAATAAACTCTTCAATAGGTCCCAGTAATACTTATCTTTTTCTAGGGGAATGGATTATTTTATTATTTATCTTCAATTATTCTCTATATAATAGGAGATTACTTTTTACAATGTTATTAGTTATTATTTTATGCCAGGATTTTTTAAGTTGACACTTTTTATGATATAGCGGTGTTTGTATTGAAATCTAATTTTGGATAGATTTTTATTTAATATTTAAAAAATTTCATATCCATGAACATATAATTAAAAATACATATCAGTCATTAGGAAACATTATTTTTCAGAATTCATTTTAAAACAACTAGGGTGAGTTAGGTCCACCGAAAGTAGAAAAAATCGCTATCTGGAAAATGGTTTTCAGGGATTTTTGTGCTAACGAAAACAATTCTTAAAGAGATGTAATTTCTTTTTAGGAATATTATGGTGAATAAATTTATAACTCATAAAATTATGTACATTCACCATTATTCAATTATAAATGGTATGTTTAATTTCTTTTATAGCATTTCCAAGTGCGAGTTCTAAAAAAATTATTTTCTTAACAAGCCGAGAACTTTTAAATGTATGATAATATAGAATATTTTAACCACATTTTATTCGTGATTCAGGTTCTGTGTTATAAAAAATTATTTAATTTATAATGAAATAGTGTTACCTTTATAGATATATAAGTTATCATAGAATTCAGAGTATTTATATAATTTTTGGGATCATGGTTTGAATATTTAATTTTTTATAATGATCAATTGGTTTCACATGAAATATGTACAAATATTAAATTTTTGTAGTAGGATTATTTAATACATTTGTTCATACAAGAATTTTTTTTACAATTTATATCATTTTTTATTCTTTTTGTAAATATTAAAAAAATTAATGGTAAAAATCAAATGGCGATGTCTAATCATTTTCAATTTCCTCTATACTATATTATAAGAAGAATTTATACATTTCATGATATAAAAATGAAAAATTTATTTATAGTGGTAACTTATATTATTATAAAAAATTCACCGCTTTCATATTAAATGAATTAATTTAAAAATATTATTTTTGAGAAATTTATTAAATGTGATTTATAAATTATTTTTGAAGACATATGATTTTAAGTAATTATTAAATTGTTTATAATCTAATTGTTCACAAATTATTATATTAAAATAGAAATTTATTTACTAAAATTTCATTGGATAATTCATTATGTTCTTTTATTTTCTAAATTGAAATTTGAAAAACATGTAAAAAAATTATTATAATTGATATCCATTTAAAATTTGACCAGAAAGTGAAGTCATTTGGAAATAACGTTAATGTTTAAAACTCCATATGATCAATGTTTTAATGAAATATTTTTAAACTATTCAGGTAGTAAATTAATCTCTATATAGAATGGAAAATATAATTGAGAATTTGATGTGATATAAGTGACTAATTATTTTTAGTATCAATACTATGAATCCTAGTAAATTTTTATATAATAATTATTATAAACATTTATCATGGCATGTTAAGCTATATATATTCCATATTTTTTGAATTATTTTTTCCATGATCTATTAGGTCATTAATTGATTATTTGACAAGTCAAAATACTAATATGAAATTAATATCCAACATAATTAGGTGAAAATATTAGGATTTTAGCAATTTTTGCAGAATAATTTTTTTAAAGAATGCCTATTTAATTTTTTTAATGTTATTAACTTTTAAATGTTTTAATTAAAAATGTTCTATTTTATTTCCTAATCATTTTGAAGATAATATTTTTCATTTACATATTATTTTATTATATAATATATTGACCCATAAAATATTTATTGATATCGATCTAACATTTAATTTGTTTATGGATGACTATATAGACCCTATTGCGAATGTGTGGCTTTTAATGGGAACGAACATCACAAATGTACAGTTACTGTTTTGATAAATTTTATGATTAATTTTTCAGTTTCATTATAAGTATCTTTATACCTATTTTAGAGGTATATCCATGAAGATATTTTTTTGTGGTTGATTAGTGATATAGCATATTTGTGTGAGATATTATCTATAGAACCATTTGTGTTACACATATGGTGAGATCCTTAGTAGGTATCTCATGGCGTGGTTTATTTATCCACCTTTCATTATCCCTCTTTCTTGGTGTTGTTTTTAATTCTCATGGATTTGAATATTGTTTTAGGTATCTGATATAAGTTAATGATTTTCTATAATCCTTTCCTTTTTTATGATATGGTGTCTACTGGCTCAGATTGTGTTTATATTTCTTGAAGGGTAGTAAAAAAATATTTTAAATTTATATTACTAATTATTTTTTTATTGATTTAATATAAAAATAAAATATTTTTCATTTTATATTGGAAATTTTTTTCAATTTTTATGTGATATAATTAGTTTCATATGTGATTTATAATTTTGGAAATTATATTAAACACTTAGATTAATTATTTATAAGTTAGTTTAATCGAATATTTTATTTTCATAAAATTTTTCTTATCTAACACAATACATCTCTATTTCATAATAGTAATGTTGTTTTTTGGTTAGTTTTACATGCAATGTTGTGAAATCCTATGAGTTGTGTAAAGGTAATATTATATTTATATGGGTTGTCTGATGGTTAGCTAGCTCCCTCTCATGAGAATCCATTTCAGGCATTATGTGAAAATAATTCAAACACAGAATTACATATAAACACCCTCTAATGTAGAGGATTTATGTTGTTCCATGGTATTACAAATTTATTTCTAATTTCACTCTAAAAATGAATTTTCATAATTTAAAATGAATTTATGATTGGAAAACATGATTTTTATATAGATATATTTTTTTGAATTTTATTCAAAAAAATTAGAAGATATAAATGGATCAAAATCATTTAAATAAAATTAAAATGAATATAATAAGAAATTTAATAGATAAATTAATGAGGATTATAGGAAATATGAAAATATACACATATCCTCTTAAAAAACTATAAATATATCTTACCTTTTATTATCGTAGATATTCATTTGTTTTTGGATGACCTCACATCACTTTTAGATATCAGAGTATCTTTTATAATTCATTTATGGTCACTTTTTTTATTTATTGATCATATATTAGTATGAAATCTCCTATTTTTTGGTACTAAATTGTGTTTTTGATGTTCATCTCTTTATAGGATCTAAATCTATTATATTATTTTTGTATTTTCAATATTAATCATGAATTATGTTCATTATTTAAATGAATATTGTAAACCTAAAGATGATATTAATTAATATTATTACAAGAATAATGGTTCATCAATGATAGGGAAAATCATACAGGAAAAATAACTATTTGAAAACACATACAATGGTTATTTTTATTATAAGTCCATAAACTGGGTAAAATGAATTTACATATAAGAATTAATGTATGTAGTCATTTATAATGATTACAGATAAATTTTAATTCATAAGGTGCAATTATAATATTTAAAATTAATGATGCTCACTTTCCATAGAATATTCATTATTTATTCCAATGATATTTCATGAATTCTACTAAAATTTTAATTCATTTTATAGAATTATATTTTGTTTATTGTTACTGTTTTTTAATAAAGAACATTCAATAGAGAATAATTGTCGGATATTTATATATTATTATTAATATTGTTTTATAAAATAGAAATCAATGTTATTTTTTGGAGACCATAATCTCTTGTAGGTGATATGATGGTTTGAAATTTATATTTGAGTGAGAAAAATGAAAATCATCTAATATAATATTTTATTTTATAAAATTATAGTATATTCTGGAATAATGATATTATTATTAAAATATATAATCATTAAAAACATAAATAGTCAAAAAATAGAATACTAGAAGTTAAACTCAAATAAGGAAATAATATATTCATATGTTTTAGTAGTGATTCATTAATAATTAATGATATTATTTTTATTTATTCTTTTATATAGTAGATAATTGAAATGGGATTTATCCCATGTCAATGATAATTAATATTTCATTATGACAAGATCAAATAAATTGTTGGTTTTTTTATCGTATGATATTTCTGTTATTCTTAACACATATAAATATAGTCTATTAGATAATATGCTATTTATTTGGATGAATTTTGTTATTTTTTTTATAATGATAAATTTTTTAAAATACGTAAAAATATTTTGATGATTATATTAATTTTTTAAATATGAGAGGTATAAACATAATATTTATTGTTAATTATGGTTATAATTGAAGAGTTATATAAATAATTAGTACACTCTAATAATGTTTATTCCACTGTATTATTATTAGCTAATACATATAGTTTACTTAATTGAGAAAGTTATGAATAATTAGAATGTTATTTTATGGTGGAATTCAAATAGTCATTCGTTAAAGAATAAATATTTTTGGTAGAGTAAACCCAACCTTGTTTATTAAATGTTTTTTCCACAATTTTATTTATTTTGTATACATTAATTTGGTATTTGAAAATAAAGTTATTGTTTATTTTTATCTAGGGATTCAAACCATGTTGTGAATGACTAATTAAATGCGTTTGGAATGATTTTAAAAGTAGTTTACCAGTGATCCAAGTATGTATTGATTGTTTTTTTTTATTTAAAATTATTTTAGGAGACCAAGATACATAGATCAATGATGATTGTGAAGGAAGGACAGATTTCACTATGATAAATGGTTTTTTATTGACATCTAGTATCCTAAATGAGTAAACGGGGGGGGGTGGGGGATTTCATTTTTATATATTTTAATTTCCATAATAATTTATTAATGTTTTAATGGTTTAATGATATTTTTATGAATTATTTCCATATGTTTAATTCTATTGGATTATATTTACAATATATGAATCCTTGAATAGGTAACCATTGAAGAGTCCTAGACTATCAATATATAAATTAAATAATGAATGAATTAATTTAAGGAATAAGGTCGGTTCATGATGATTATAATAGATGGGGATGTACTTGGGAATACAAATAAGTGCTCTATTGGTGATAATACTGGTTTAAAGTACAAAATTATAAATCAATTAAAATAAATAATTTTATTAGAACTAATGAATAATAAATTATTCAACAATTACTTTTATGCATGAATACTTGATTGAGACCTTGTCCTTTTCTATGGAGGATAGTTATCCTATATAAAAATAGTGATAGAGGAGTCTTTGTATTCATAGTTTACCTCAGTGTGGTATTTACGTGTTACTATTCAATTTTTTTTTAATTTTATACACTACCAAACTAAAATTATTTTGCAAAACGACATAATATTATTTTTGGGGGTGTTTCAACAACATTCAGGATGGAAAGTGTAAAATGGATATCTTATCCTTTTTCCCAAATATATATTTATTTATAGATATAAGATGGAATATATCATGCTATAAAATCTTAAAATATAGGGCACATCTTAAAAAGGCTTTGAAGTCTATAGTTTTAATATGAACTTTTTGTGGCCTACAACATTATGAGCTACATCAAATACATGATTTCAGTCATGGTGACCCCAGATTCTCATGAGTGTACATGTATTATTGATGAAACATTTAGGTATAAGTCATTTACATAGCCTATGGTGGCTTTAGTTTGTACAATTGATTATATTTTGGATTATGTGGATGATTATGAGGAAATACATACTGATAGAGACATGAGATGTTATGAATTTTGTAGGACTATAGTATGTAGTTCCACAACTCGACTCACATAAGGGATGCTTTTTATAGGTGATGAGTATAAGATACATGGAATTTGAATATGAGTGAGACAAAAATGAGGGGATGTCAATGTTGTGCACCTTCAATTATATATAAAAATAAATATAATATATATTAACTTACTATTATGCGTAATGTGGTGAGTGTGACATGGTGAGGATGGGAATAGAATGGTATACCTCATTAAGAGAATTGTTATGATCATTTATTTATTAGAATAGATTTAATAATATTATTTCACATTTTTCATGAGTGTTTTTAGAGAATATCCTACTTTGTAAATATGTTATGCTCACCCAAAATATATATAAATTATTTTGAGGAAAATTGGAGATGGTCAAAGATTGAGATGGGAATTATCATTTTAAGTAGTTTTTAAAAGGAACTGGAGATTATTGATCAGTATAGAGATTTTTATAGTATATTAACTTATATGAATTTATGTTTAAAATTAATATCATCTTATGGGATTCTCATGTAATTTTTTCGTAATTATTGTCATTTATTAATTATATATAATTTATTTTTGTTTTAAACCTTATCCCATATGATTAAATTAATATATATGAATATACCTCTCATATATGTGACTATATTCCATCTCCTTTAGTATCTCCCCCAAATCTTATTTTATGTAGGATATGAGGGAATTTATATCTTTTTCCTAGTTACGATCCCAAGATGGGTACGATTGGAGGGATGTGGCGATTAAAAAATAATTTTTAAAGTGTCAAATAAGACTTCATGGGAATTGGTAATTTTTTTTTGGTTATTGAGAAAATTTATTTGTTTGAGAATATGTGATAACATATTTTTTATAACAAGCATTATATTTTTGGTGGAATTGATATTCCGGATGTTATTGATTAGGTTTCAATTGTGTATTTTCAAGTGGTTCTTGTGGCGTCTTGATGAATATCTCAATAAATAACCAATAGGAGTTGTTTTAATATATTGTTTGATGTGGAATTGATGATATCACATGTGTCTAAATTAACTGAAACTAATATATTTGATACCAAATTTAATTTATATTTTAATCGAAAAATGTTATTGAATTTTTGAATTTCATATGGGATATAATGGCTATTGAAATTCATTGATGAATTTTGATTAAAAATACAAAAATTAATTCCTTTAATAGTGTCTATGTTTATCTATTTATTTATTATTACATTTTACTAATTTATAAATTACATAATAAACAAATATATGAAAATATAATGGATTAATTTATCCCCACTGATTATGGTTCTTTGAAATTAATGATGTGATACAAATTTTAAAGATAAATGTTACAAATTCTAAATAATGATGACTTTTTTCATGTAATATTAAGTTTATGTGATTATATTACTTTATTTTCATTTTATAAATATTAAAATCATTCATAGATATCAAATTTCATAATAATATCATTTTTTTATCAACATTAGTGAGAAGATTGCGTAAATTCAATATTTTTATCGGAAATGATTTGGATATTAATAGTCTATGAAGATCATTTTATATCATGATTTTTAGAATGGTATAATATATTTTAATGATAAAATACTAAGATTTTTATGATTTCTGTAACAAATAACGTTCAACATCATTATTTTACTATCGTTAATATTTTACTAAAAGCTTTAGAGAAATCATATTCATCAAAAGGATAATCCATATTGTATTATGAGTCCATGTATATTCTATGATCATTGAATTATAAATATTAATGATAATGAAATGTATTTCTAGTGGGTTTTTTAGTTATAAAATATTGTAGTTATTATCATTTATGGAATAGAAAAGTAAATCTTACATTTCCCATTTCTAATTTCATTCTAATCTAGGGAAAAAAATTATAATAAAATAAGTGTTAAAAAATTTAATATAGGTGATACATGTATGTTAATCATGGAAATCTGTATAATTTTGAAAAAATTAAGAATACTAAAATAATTCCACACTATAAATTAAAAATAATATGATTTTATGTAAAATAGTTAATATTGGAGTATTCTTTATTTTATCCTTTTAGAAACACAATAATAATTTATCTTATATTTATTTATTAAATTATACTATATAAATAATTTATTTATGGTATATTGTTTTTATTTTGGATGGGTCACATCAAATAAATTTGTCAAAAATGTGTTATCACATAATATGGAAAAAAATATATCATTTTAATGGAGTGAATTATACCATATTTTTTATTTACCATCTTGTATTTAAATGATGTAGTTACAAATAACTATATAAAAATAGCGAATGGTTAAATAATGGAAGTAAGTGAAAAAAATAATGTGAAAATTTTTAATAACCTCCAAAATATATAAAAATTTACTTTTGAAGAAAAGATAACGGTATTTATGGGCTATGATTCCACTAATTTAATAAGGTATTTTCTCAAAAACATTTTCCCTGTTGTAAAAAATTAAAAAAAATAAAAAACCTATTTATATAAAACAAAGTCTATATATAACAATTTTTTATTGAAAATATTTTTATAAGTTTATTAATTGATTATATCAAATTTATAAATCCACATAATAATTTGGGGATGAACTTAATGGATTTACAAATTTCAAAACGATCCTTAAAATTCTATAGTAAATATTTGATGAAAAGGTATAATTTTTTATAGATTATGTCATAATTTTTTGTTTAATTGTTTTAAAAGTTAATAGAAAGAATATTAAAAGATGGAAGTTAAAATCATTATTAATTGCAGTAATTATTTAATAAATATATATATTTTAATATCGTTATGTGTTTGATGAATCCAAAATAAAATAAGTTATTAGAATATTTTTTTTGGGAGAGAAGGATGTTGAAATAATGTTTTAAAAATTAGAAATCCCCAAACAAAGAATTGTTATTAATTTTAGGGGAATTTGTATGATTAATTGATTGATTAAATTTATATATTTTATAAATATTATAATTTAATTTCTGATTTTGAAAATTTGAAAAATTTGGAGAAAAGTGAATCAAATTTCTTTATAAATCTTTCAATGAGTTAGTTAAATAAATATAAAAAGAAATAAATTTTTTAAGAGGGAACGATAATGGAACATTTATGACTAAAATAGGATTATTTTTATGTATGTTAGAGGAATCCTCAATTAAATGTATATAAAATTATTATTCCAAATCATATAAAAAATTAGACTACTCTTATTGATAGTGGGACTGAGATGTTTTCACAATTGATGATAATGGTGATAATAATGAATATGATGATAAAAATATTCCAATATTAACATCCTAATCACCCTAAAATGGGTATGGGGTGAAAAATTATAAATATGTATTTTTATTTAGTAAATAATAATATCCTTTTAATAGAATAATCATAAAAAATAAATCCAAATCAATAATAATAACTTCTACATATGAAGAATTAAATTGATACAACACAAATATATTATTTATTTCACCCATGAGGGAAACATCCATTGAGAATACATTAATGGTGCTTGATGCTCAAATTGAAATTTATAAATAATAATTGTGATTAAAATTCAGTTGTACAATGACCAACAATCGAGTCCCAATATCACTCCCTTGTCATATATCACCACTAACTACTATATGAAAATGTATAGATAGTACTAGAATTAATTGTATATTTTCAATGAATGATTCATGTTAAAATAAATGTACCATTATTTAACTAGTATTCCAATTCATATATTTATATAAAGGTATTTCATGATATATAATTCTGTTTAATTTATTTGCTTCTTAACAAATGATATCTCACTAAAATTATTGACATTTAATAGTTCCCTATAATCAATGTATATTCCACTATTTTGAAATTTCATTAGTTAATATATTGAAATAAATTATTATTGAAAAATGTAAATTCATTTTCCACAAGTCAAAATTTTATTAACCTTATAAATTGTCGGTAATTAATAAATTAATTTTCAAATAAAATAACAAGTTTTTTTAAATTCAATCAAAAGTTGAATTATCAAAAAAAGATCTGAACAATACGTTGTGTCCCTAATAAAAATAATTTGTTTTCTTGGTCAATGGAATTATTATATAAAGAAATAACTCTAAATATATAACGATATAAAATTAAACTTATTTCCATATTTTAAATTTTAAGATCATAAAACCACATTAAGCTACTTTGTACATTGTATAATGGAAACACACACACCAAACTTGATAAACCTATATGATTTATCCAAAACAATACAATGAAATATTTTATGAACTATAGAAAATGTGTTATATTTTCACAAAACCATCCTCAAAATACATTAATGAAGCCATCATATACCATTTCACATTGTTATTTTTAAATGTACATAATTAGACCCTTGAATGAACTATGAAATAACTTATTTATCACTATATATTTCACATTATTTTCATGAACTTTGATTAGTTATCCTCCATTGATCATTGTGAAATATTTAAAATAACTAGATTCATAACACAAACCATTACATGATTTCTTATTATCATGAAATAATTTTATTTTTTTAAAATCATCTCAGTACTATAAACTATTAAATTTCATTTGACCAAAACATGGTCTGATAATCATCACCATGTTATGTCATATTAATTAATAAACCAAAAATAATATTCCTTAATTCATTAATAAATTTATATATCATACATTGACACGAATTTTATGGAAACCAAATTTGTTATTCTAATGCATCAATGCTTTCTTATTTGGATCAACATCAGTTTTTGTGATTCACTAGTTTAACAATCATGTTTATAATTTTATTTACCTTTGGGTTTTTAGAAATCATAATTACAATTGAAATATTACATTCTCTCATACTAAACTAAATTGTAATTTAATCCCTATATATCACACTATAAAAATGAAAGACAATATCAGTATAAAAACTAGTCTATGAAATATTTTTACGAAATCATCGAAACATTAGATCTATGAATTAATGATTTAGTATATAGGGAGTTCAAAATTTCATGATATTAATAAACATGCATTATATATCAAATACATGGTGATAAAACACTCATCTTCAATAGAATATTTTCCCTTCAATTTATTGAGTAACATAGTTCCCTGATTTCAACCCCAATTACAAAAAAAGGCACAATATATATCAAAAATGAATAGACATGTTTCTGATTCACATATATGTAAGAACAAGATTAACCTAATATATTTAATTTATTGGATGTATTTCAACAATTTTATTTAATTACATATTTAAAAATCTTATGTGACTAATCTTTTAGTAAAAATCTCTAATGATTACTATTTTTTAGTATTCACCATCATGGAGACTCCATGTTTAAAATTTTACTTAATAACATAGTATTTGATTTCAATATTATTATAACATGAATTCAATTTTATTATTTTTAATATGATCAATTTAATTTTTTACCACACAATATGACAATAAGAAATTTCCACATTTGATAAAGAACCAATAATTGTTAATAAATCACAAATAGTTCATAACCTGATTTTGTTAGCAATATATACTATATAAAAGATGTTATATGCCATGTTATTTTTTTAATTAATTAATCCTGATAAAATTAATTACATTAATCAACATTTTGTTATACATATATTTTATTTCAGGCATAATTTGTCTAACTTAATTTTTAGTTGAATTTACAGCAAGATATTAATTTTTCCCTAAATAAAATACCAAACCATGGTCAATGATACATGTAACATGACTCATGACTACTTTAGATATCATGAAGCGGTCTTATAGTACATTTATTTGAAACTAATCTTCCAAAAAATATTTTATATTTAATATATAAAAAGATTTCTATCATTTATAGAATGATTAAAACCATACTATAAATAATGTTAGATCTATTAATCCTCTATAGTCATTTATGCCATTTTCTAGTCCAATAATTATTTTGATTGAAATAAATTTTCAACCTTCCAAACCAAATAATTTTAACTAGTCCTCTGTTTTAATTTTTTGAGTGATATTGTAATAATAACTACTCCAATTGTATTGGAGTATATGAAAATATGTGAGTTCATTAGTCATTGAAATTTCAAACACAAATCCCACAAAACTTATATTCTTCCCTTGAATATTTAATTAATCTTAAATATGATATCATTAATTTTTTCATGAACCATGAACTATTCATAATTTTTTTAATTTATATAGAGGTTTTTTTGTACCAGCTCTCATGAATTATAATTTCACCTTTTTTGATTTTATAGAATAATACCTGACACATGGTTCCTATATTAAACAATTAAAATTTATTCATTACATGATATAATTTTTTTGACTCATTTACAATTTGAAAAATCATTGGATGGTAAATGTATAATTTTTATTTGAGAAAAACTTTCTTGTTATTTTTTTAAACCCATATGAGTATATCTTTTTCAAACTAAAATATATTTATTTTGATTCACATTTCCACTAAAATTGTATTTATTTTAAAATAAATTTTATGTGTATGAGGACCTGGTATCTCTAAATAATTAGATTCTTAAATTTTTTATTTTAATAATTTTATAATTTTCTTCAATAATTAATAAATCCAAGAATCATATTTTTTACACTACTTCAAATGACACCAGTATCTCATGTAATAATAATACAATGGTCCAAACATTAATCACCCATTGTGTTGTTGTTATAAATAAAATATTAATTTAAATATTTTAATTATCAATTTCATAAAACAATTTTATCATTTAATTATATTATTTAATCAAATCATCTTTTTTTTCTTTGTATGATTCATCACAAAACTCTTTTTAAGTTCATTTTTTGAGGTTCTATTAAATTTAGAATATGATCACAATATTTCTTAGATATTTATTAATAACTTTAATTTGAAGAGGTTTCTATATAATTACAATCCATATCATTAATACCATTTGTATGTATAGTATTGTTGACCTACATATTATTTAATGTTTTTGATTTAATATTTGGATAATAAAAAAGAAATAAATTGTATTTTCTTGTATCAATATACATTAATTTTTATGTTTAATTATTTCCAATGAGGTACTCAACGTAAGGACATGTAACTAAATTATTCATTGGAGTAAGAGTTTAAAAGGATTATAAATAATTATTTGATGGAGAATTTTGATATTGGATTTTAGGAAATGAATTTTGAGTCTATTGAATTCAATTATGGATGACTTCAAATAGGTATATAGGTTTTGGTGGATTTTTGGGGGTTTGTGTGAATATATGAGGACGGATGTATTATTGAAAATTAAATCGATTAAAAAAGGTACCAGTTATAGGGTAATATTTATCCATTAAATCTCATGATTATTCAAAAATATTTAACAATTACCACAAGGCACCTACGGGGGTGTACCAAGTACCTAGTTGTAATATGTGTGGTTTTTTCAAGGTTCATTTTATTTTATGTTTGTATTATCATTGTAACTTTTTTTAAATGATAGATTATGTGTAAAATAATGTTTTTTAGATAGATAAATGGATTCACATGGATTCCTCACAATTTGTAGAAATCGTGCACTTTGCCAACAGTGAACATGTGACCTGGATGGTTGCACTATCCATGCCGCATGACCAACCACACAAGCATGCATCCAACCATTCACTAATGGATATGTAAATATCTAATGTGCACGTTAAACCTCATATGAATTCTCCCTCTCCTATGTAAACATAGATTAATTTTTCCCTTTAGAATGTGTTTTCATAAAATTAGTGTACAGTCTAGAAGACATTGTGGAAATCCAAGTTGCATGTTTAGATAGTTTTAAATTTAAAAATTACACACATTAAATTTTCTATTCTAAGGTCACAACCCTCTTATATAACCCCATTTGACCTCCCCTTCAATATTTACACCTCCAACATCTACCTTTCTCCCTTGGACCTCAATCTCATTGTGATTTTTGTGTGTATTCTTTAGAAAATCTCCATATACTAATCACCTATCTTATTTTCTTCCTTCTTCATTCACACATCATTCTTATTTCATAGGTTATATCTTCTACAACCAATTAATTTCCATAATTTAGTTGTAACCATGTTTCAGTGGCTTTGATCTTGATTTTTTTTCGCTTTCATTTATAGGATCTCCTTGTGGTGATGTTGTTGTTTTCCACCATATTCTAGAAGTTTCCAAGTTTAAGGTTACTAGTTCCATGATGTAACATTTATAATTGATTATATAATGGATTGTGTTATCACTAAATGATTGTTATGGATTACTTGGGTTTTTTACATCTATTTCTTAAAAGGGTTTGGTGTGCATATGTGTTTTAAATTGGGTTTCATTACTATAAATGATGGGTTTTAGTGTTGGTTTCCAATTTTGTATGTGTTTATAGATAAGTTTTGGTTAATGTGAGATGGGTAATTAAATTGAGCACGTGTGATATCTAGGTATCTTGGTTGGAACACTAGGTCTTGTTCTCCAGAGGGTCGGACTTGGCTATAGCCTTATTCCCCTAATCAGATTGATGCTAGAACACTAACTAAACATAAGAGGATTATCATAGAACAATAGATCATTTAAAGTGATTCATCTTGAGTGGCTTGGACATGAGGACCCTAGTGGGTTTTCTTATTCTTATCACATAGGTATGAGGATCCAAGGACCCCCCATCCCTAGATTCATTGGGATTACCCATGGAACTCATGTGATGCAATTAATAACAATTATCTTTTTGGAATTTTTACATTAATTTTTAATTTCAAATAATGTATTATTTAAAAAAATAACTCCTTTTTCTTATAAACTGTAATGTAGATTATTCTTATAGTGTTACTGCATCGAAAGACTAGTTGTGAATTTTATTGGGATTTAGATCAGACCTTATACACACCATTAGGTGTATGATGACCTTGTTTTTTTAGCCATGAAAAAGAAGGTTTACAGTGGTGGAAAGAGTCGATCTATATTTTAGTGTTAATATTCTTGCAGGTATTGGTGAAAAAGTTATGACGGTGTTTCACATATTTTGTCTTGGATATAAATTTCTGATTTTGGTTCCATACTTTCATTTTTTTGTGTTCTAGATAAAATTTAATGCACTTAACTTGTGAGAATTATATTTTTTTGGTTATGATTATTGATTATTTTGGGATTATTGATTCATGTGAGTTGTTTGGGGTTAATATTAATGTGTGAAATCATTATTAATGGTGATGTTTGATGCCTCAGATATATAATCCTACCCATGGGGATTGGGAATTACTTTCCCCTCGTTATGTGTTGACATTTGGGATTTAGGTTGGCTAGAATACCAGATTGGTACAAGAGATAATGGTATTAGATGATGATTTTCTTTTTCATTGGATAATGTAATATGGGAGAGCCTGAATATATTGGAGATATGACTTATAGTGTTGATGTTCAAGATAATAGTTGGGTGTTTGGCCAAGAATCCTCATAATGGGCACTATGTATCCATGGGATGCTTGGGACATGGTTTGAGTCCTCCTATTAGTGATATGAATATGATGAATAATATTCATGTACGTTGAGTTGGGATGGAGTTGGTATACATTTGATTGGGGATTTTATTTTTTTGGTATAGATTTATAATGTGGTTTTAATTTTAAGGTTGCTAATTGTTTTATGGTTATTGTATTGATGGATTCATTGGTTTATTAAATGTAGTCAGGTCAGTCCTCCCTAGAGATATCTAGTGTAACCAATGGATGTGGCCAGGGAGAGTTCCCCTTCACTAGTTTATTAGATACTAAAATAAGTCATGTTTCAGGTAGTTTGGGAATTTGATTAAGGAGCGGGATCTGAACTTTCTCATGTATGAGGAGACAAATGAGGTACTGAAAAGGAAAAATCATTGGCGTTTCTCAAGAACAAGACTATTTCCTTCCAAAGAAGCATTGATTCCCATGAAATAAAGGATTAGATTAAAAATATTTAATGGTTTTTTTGGTTTCATGATACTCTTTAGGTAATTAAGTTTAATTTTTTTCATTTTATTGGATGTTCTCAACTGAAGGTGGTGTGAATCTGTGGTTTAGACTGAAAATGGTGTGCATATGGGTTGGAAAGTATTTAAGGGTATTTTCAAAAAGAAGAGTTTCCCTGAGACATTGGTATTTTCCAAGACATGTTAGTATTTAGATAACTATCAGGGCGATCAGACTATGTTGAAGTTTTCCAAATGGATAGAATAATTGGTCTGGTCCACACGAGAGGTAGTTCACAATGAGAATCTAAAGGTTCAATGTTTTAAAATTGGTATTCAACAAGAAATCTATACTATTCTATACTTGTTCATGTTGAAAACTTATTGTGATATAGTGTATTGAACCCTAATCATGGAGATAGATAATTCCAGAATTTTTGGGTTTTCATGGGATGTTTTAGCAGTGGGAAAGGGAAGAGGTGATTCATCTGAAAACGAATAGGAAGGGAGAGGAGTATAAATATAAGATATGTAGTAGATCAGGCCATTGTTCTCTAACTCCCTCTACTATTCAAATGTCAAATTCATATAATATAATTAGTGTGGAAGGATGTGGAATATGAGATCAACATGTTTAGCCCCACCTAGACATTTACATAAGTGTAGACTCATAGGGAACTTGAATCAATTTTTCAATGTGACATGTACATGTAACAGTGGTGTAGGTTCTGCAGCTTACAGGTTAATTTCATCTCAAACAAAGCAATCATGGATTGTGATTTTTCAGTTTTCTGGTTTTGGTGGTAGGGTAGGATCTAATATTGGGTAATGATAGATCAAGGAAATGTCAATGGCCAATATTCATCATCTATCATATATAGTGATGTGGTACCATCATACTATAAATCAAATTCTAGTGGAATAAGATAAAGGTCCTTCAATGTTTTTTGGTATGGTTGTTATGGGATAATCCATAGCTATTTACCTATATGATATGGGTTATTCTAATTCATTAATTTCAGAAAAGGCATTGTATTAGTTAAAACATGAAACTAATCTCATGTCATATTCCATAGAGTTGGTAATTTGACAAGGCACGAGGATGTAGTGGGTGTTTAAGTGTCTGTCATGTGATATTAGTCTGTCAGGGTTTGAGATGGAATATGATATCATGGTCTTGGGGATGGAACTCATTAACGTGTACCCCAGTATGGATGGGATGGTGTGTTTCTAGGAACATATTGATTGTTCCCTATGGAGAGTGTGTTTTTTGGAAATTGATGTTAGTAACCATGTTTTCTATGGTGATTTGGATCATCATTCAGGATGTGATATACCTCCACTTCCAAATATGGGTATGATTGTTTTCTAGATCTCATCACTCATTTTAATGGACAATGAATGTGGTTTTGAGTATGAGTTACATATTTTGGTGGAGGTTTTTCCTATGTTATTTCAAGATTATTTATATAGATTACCATCGGTGTGATATGCAGAGTTATCCATTTATTTGTTGTCTGGAGCACCACCGATATCATTTCCCTCATATCGTATCCACCCCATTGAGTTGATGGATTTAAAGATACAACTAGATGATTTGGAATTCAAATGATTAATTATAAAAGGATTTTCATCTTAGTCCACCCCGATTATGTTTGAAAAGATGTTTGATAGATTTTTCCCTTTATGTATTGATTATTGAAAGAGGAATAACATCATGATAAGAATAAATAACATTTTCCAATCATTTACTACCTCATTGATCAGCATAATGTTTGTTGGGTGGTTCTCCAAGATTGAAATTAATTCGGGTTTTCACCAGGTCTGATTCAGAGTGGTGGATGTCCCTAAAAAATTCTTGAGAAGATGATATAACCACTTTCAACATTTGTTCATTCCATTCATGTGGAAAAATGCTTCAGTGTTATTTATGGATATTATTACATGGGTGTCCAACTTGTATCACAATTTTTTTGGCTATAATACTAGTCTACAATTGGACTGATGAAGATCATGATTAGTAGATATGTATTGTGCCAGTGACTCTACCAACTCACCATCCCTATTTTAATCCATCCATCAGTGAGTTTGATCTTGGAGCTGATGTTTTTAGGTCATGTGATTTTGGAAAGTAGATCTTAGTTAGACCCCATAGAAAATTAAATTTGTCATTTCATTAAAGAAAACAAATAATATCTTCAATATTATTTTTTCTTTGAAATTAAATGTTTTTATATGAAGTTTCTCATGAAGTTATCATGAATTGCTTCACCGAGGAATTCACATACTTGAAATTTGGTACAGATTTAGTAGATCCTATAATAAATGGATTCATTATAATGATTATGTGGGGAATAAAAAATCACAATTATTAACATATTAGAATCTGTGAAGGGATACATGGTTTAATGTGATGCATCATGTAAGGGTATTTGGTGGGTATTGATGTGGGATGGCTATATGGTGGTGTATGGACCTTACCAAATCTGAATACACGAAAAATATTACCATCCCATGACCAAGAATTAGAAAAATTGACATATTCCATGAATATGTGGCATTATAATATATTTGGGGAGAACATTGTATTCTACAAAGATCAAAATAGCATGGAATACATTTTATATTAGAAGGATCAAAAATTGAGATAGCACTATTGGGTAATGTACTATTAGGGGTTTTATTTTGAAATATTATATACCAAAAGAAAAGGTAATGTGGTGGAAGATTATATGAGATGTAAAGTTCCAGTGCAATCCTTAAGGAGTACAATTATGAGTGGACTTTTGTGAAGAATTTTTTCTAGATTCATTTGGAAGGAAAAGAGTATAGGGGTAGTTAATTAATCGAAACTATTAAGTTGACACATGTAATGGCCCAGACCTCTCTGTCTCAATCCTTTGTCGAAAAGATGGTCATGAAGTGTTCTGGAGGGTGGAATGGACTTCTCCCATAGTTTTCAGAAATTTGTAACTACACGCCGTGTAGTGTGAATACACGCCGTGTACCACCTAGCTGAGTATACCCCATGTTGAATTCTTGTCCTTGCTGTGTGAAATAAATAAGTACATGCCATGTATCCCATCCAAAATGTCATGTAGTGTCTCCCCGCGTACGCATTACCCTCAAACCGTGTGTCGACCAGTCAACGGCCATGTGCCGCGTTGAATGACATGTTGGAAGCTGTGTGGAAACCATGTGCAATGGCCGAGTACACGCTGTGTACATTAGTTTTTCTCGTCTATAAAAGGTGGGGGGGGGGCTCTTACATTTCATACCATTCCCCACCTCCCCATTCTTTCGAGCAGAGCCCTCCCGAGAGACTCCAAATATCCTTTCTTCCACAACTTCTTCGTCCGAGCTCCGATTTACGATCCGTTAGCGGCCACGAGATCGTAACGATGAGGCAGAACATCTGAGTTTGGATCTGTTGTTTTCTCTTTAGACTTTCCTTCCCAGATTCCACTTGAGGTGGTTTTTTCTAGGTTTTGACAGAAGTGACGGACACCAACAGACGTCTTCTAATGTTGATCTGGGGGAGTGTTGTGATCAGAAGATGTTGAGGTAGGGATCTTACCTTCATTCCTATAATTTTTTCATCATGTGGGATGGGTGTCCTGTTTCTTTCATGAGAAATATTTGAACATGTTAAATGATGATAATAACTATCTTAATGAATGGGGATGGGAAAATTGTTTTTTTATCATTGTTTATCTTATTGTTAGGTTTTGAATTGAATAGGCTTATGCCTACTGAAAATCACGGTCGGTGGGGGCCTTTGCTTGTGAAATTATATGATACCCTATCTATCTAGACAGTTTTGTGGATGGAAACGTTGTGGAATATGGAAAATTGTTAATCACGTAAAGTTGTGTGATTAAATGAATAATCGGAACCCTTGTGTGGTCACCCCGGTTGAAAAAAATGGAATAATGAATATGTGCGTGTTGGTTTGGTTACGTGTTGTGTGAAAAGGGTGGGGTGAATCATGGGTTATTACGAATAGGATGGGAAGTAGGGCTGCAATAAATGATTTTAAAGGGGCAATGATGTGGAACGAGCCTTGTTTTGTGATACAATTGTGGAGATGTGGTTATACTTGCAGCATGGCTGCACTAATGGGTTGTGATTTCAAAAGAATGTGGAATGGTGATAAATGAACTATGGGGAATGATAATGAATTAAACGCGGGAATAATCAATGGGGATTGATTGATGATAAAAAGGTGGGTTTTGTGTTTCTTGTGTTCTATCTAACATGATTTGTGGTTGGCATTGTTTTGGTCTATGAAACGCTTGATCTGGTTTGATAATTGCCCAATAGTTAAGGAACTAATAAACATATACTGTTGAAACATGAAAACCTATATGGGGTTGGGATTGTTTGTTGTATGCATTCTCCATAGTAGTAGTTCCATGGAATGTTCTCAGATTCTCTGTTTAGAAGCCATAGGTTGGGCTGTGTGTTTGATATACATATATGTATCTCTATCATGGTGTTTTGTCTCACCCCACCCATGTTGATCACATAGTGTCGAATACTCCCATTCAATGGGAGAGGGTTTTTTCCCCTTAGTTACTAGCTCCTTCCTTCTCCTTCTTCCATAGGTTGTGATGGATTAAGGCGACCTTACACCCAAGAATCTTTGGGTAGGTTTCGATTGGTGTGATATTTTGTAGCCCAAGACTCTTCGGGAAGGTTTACTATTCCCAAGAACCTTCAGGATGAGTCCCAAGTGTGTTCGTGTGAGGATTTGATTGTTGTTTGTGAGGCCCAGGTGCGTGCATGCGGGATTTGTGGTTTGTGAGGCCCAGGTTTGTGCGGGTGGGATATGTGGTTTTTGAGGCCCAGGTGTGTGCGGGAAGGAAGAGTGTGGTAGCATCGGGACGTTCACCATTAGGAAGAGAAGCTAGCTAGTGGGGGGGGGGAACTGGTGCGAGGTACCCAATACTCTTATTCTTATATACTACTACATATTGTTTTTTTTTGTTAGCGTGGCTGGTGTGGTTGGGTGGATAGAATTCCTTGACAGGTTTTGGTTTCTTCTATGGTTATCACGGGACATTAGGATGTCTCCCCACCTATGCATGAGATCTTTAGGTTTCCCTATTGAGTATACTTGTATGATCACCCTACATTTACTTTCAGGTTTCCAGGAGGACTACCAGGGTCGTGCAGGACCCTACTAGTCAGGATAGTTGGAGTTGTTGCAGTTTTCTGTACTCTTGTATCTTTTGGTATTGTACTTTTGACTTTTCCTGTACTTGTACTTCGTTTCAGAATTGTTTAAACATGCATGTGGGATTGGTTTGGGTTTATTTTCATTTACTTGTTCCTTTTTCATTTGGTTTTTGACTCATCTTATTTTCCGATCTTAAATAATAAAAGGGTAATGCATCCCATATTTGTGAAAACTCATACAGTTGGTTCTAGTCTCCATTTTAGGGCCTACTGGAGGCGGGACTCGGGGGGTCATTATCTCCCTTTCACCATTTCCAGCTCAGGAAGGGCATCTTTGGTGGGAGGGGTCGTGACAGAATGGTATCAGAGGTGATGGTTGAGAGATAGGATACAGTCTACAGTTAGACACAGTAAAGATTGCATGGGATGGTAGGGAAACAGTGTTAGGTGATCTTGGTGCATGACATAGGCCAGGGACGACTGGTTAGGACATGGGATTTTAGGGCCCCCCCATGATCCGATGCAAGGAATCTTAGCCTACTGAATGACCAAGTGAGACTACATTGATTGCAGAGTAGAGACACTAGGTAAGGTAAATGCATCATCATGTTTGTGTTTTACTTGATTTGGGTTTTCAAGGAATGAAATTGAAATATAGTGACAAAATGAAACCTTGAGAAATTTCCTTGCTACTTGGGCTTAGGAGATCTTTGTTACCGTATAGCTATGGCACCTGGTCGTCGTCCCCAAGTGACTCAGACAGTTGTGGCCCAGCAGTTTTAGGTAGTCGATTAGTTGAAAATTGACCGAGAGGAGGAAGATGATCAGTGGCAGAAGACTCCCCGTTCATTCTAACGAAACCCCTCAAGATGTACAAGGGTAGTACTTCTGATATGGAGATGGAGGGGTGGCTTGAGGAGCTGGTGATCACTTTTACATTGATCCGTGCTCCGAGGGTGTACTGGTTTCTCCTAGTAGTCAGTCATCTGAGAGGTGTGGCACGTTAGTGTTGGACGCTCTACCTCGGGGAGAGGTCAGAGGCAGAGGTTTCGTGGGCTGACTTTGAGAAGGAGTTCCGAGAGTAATTCCTTTCCTCCATGATCAAGGAAGAGAAGCGTCAGAAGTTACACTCCTTCCAGTAGAGGAGTTTGTCAGTATGAGAATTAGGGATCGAGTTTAAGGGTCTCTTACACTTTGCTCTGGATCTCATTCTCAATGAAGAGTCTCGGGCGAGATGTTTGGAGGAGGCACTTCGTCCTTCACTCTAGTATGCTGTCACCACCTTCACCCTTACTACACACATGGATGTACATAAGAAGGTAGAAGCTGTAGAGAGGATGCACTCGAAAGGAGGTGCACCACGATAGGGGATCCAGCTGGGTTCGTCAAAGGGGAAGGCAGTCAGCATCAGCTCTCTTGCGACCGGACCTTCGAGATTCAGGCTAGTAGGGAGCATACCATAGTAGTTACAGTTCAGATATTCGGGTCCTCATCCCTTTTTCATGAGCCCAGTACTGAAGTGTTTCTCTTGAAGAGTTCTCATGCACATTCAGAGTCGGTTCCCAACCCGAGCTCAGTACGGTGGAGGTGGGTAGGTTCAGCGCCCGCCACAGCAGCAACAGTTTCCAGCGAGGCCCTTTCCAGCAGCAGTAGGACCCTGCTCCTCTAAGGGAAAACATTTTAGGAGGAGGCCGAACTCAGGGTTCTCCTCAGGGACCTCAACCAGGGCGTGGTCGGGGAGGTGTTCAACATCAGAGAGGCAAAGGAGCTTGGCGTGGACAGTTGCATGCAGTAGAGTTGTCAGCTCTGGATGGACCATAGGTTGTGCGAGGTACGATTTGTTTGTTCAACACTCTCGTTTCTGCTTTGTTCAATTCGGGAGCTTCACAATCCTTTGTTGCACATGGTCCGGCCATTGCTTTGGGTCTAAATGTAGAGAGACTTTCCATACCCCTGGTGCTGAGTACACCAGTTGGAGGTCCAACCAGCGTATCCTGTGTTTTCCAGGGATATGGGGTGACGTTGGGGCAGCATCGATCTAGTGGGGATCTTCTTTTACTGCATATGTTTACATACGATGTGATACTGTTCATTGACTTGTTCTTTATCTGTTAGTACCGTTGTCGACTACTTATAAAGAAGAGTCATTTTCTCCGACGTGGTTGGGCAGCATGTAGCTTTTCTTGGAGAGAGGAGCTATCAGGTGGGAAGTCGGCATGTGAAGCCTCTCATTTCCTTGTTATGTGGGCTATCAGTGGTTTCAGATGATACATAGATGATGGATGTTCCAGAGGTTTTTAGGGATTTCCTCGATGTTTTTTCCGAGGAGGTTGTTACTCTACCCCCCAATGTGACGTTGAGTTTGGGATAGACTTACAGCCTGGTGCAGTTGGATTTCAATGACCCCTTATCGGATGGCACCTTCAGAGTTGCGGGAGTTGCAGATTAAGATTGACGATATGATGGAGAAGGGTTTTGTTCGACCAAGCATGTCTCCATGGGGTGCTCCATTTTTTTCGTGAAGAAGGAAGATGGTAGTCTTAGGCTATGCATAGACTACCGAATGTTGAATCAGGTAACAGCCACGAACGGTTAACCCCTTCCAAGGATAGATGATCTCTTCATCCAACTGAGGGGAGAAGGTTGGTTTTAGAAGATTGATCTATGATTTGGATATCATCAGCTGAGGTTAAAGGATAGTGACATCTTAAAAATAGATTTCAGGTGCAGGTATGGGAATTTTGAGTTTGTAGTCATGCCGTTTGGAGTTACGAATGCACCAGTTGTGTTCATGGGACTTATGAACCTTGTCTTCCGAGAGTTTCTCGACCGGTTCATCGTTGTGTTTATCGATGCCATACTGATATACTCAAGATCAAAGGAGGATCACGTTGATCATCTTAGGGTAGTATTGTAAGACCTTTGACACCACCATCTTTATGGGAAATTGTAGAAGTGTATGTTCTTGACGCAAGAAGTACACATCCTTGGGAACGTGGTGTCTCAGCATAGAGTGTCAGTGGACCCGTCGAAGGTGGAGGCAGCTGTTTCATGGGAGGCACCAAAGAGCATGGAAGAAGTTCGTAGTTTCATGGGGTTGGAAGGTTATTATCAGAGGTTCGTTTCGGACTTCTCTCGAGTTTCTGCTCCATTGATAGCTTTGAATAGGAAGGACCAGGTGTTCTTATGGAGCAAGCATTTCCTGAATTCTTTCTACTACCTGAAGGAGAAGTTGTTTAGTGCTCTAGTACTCAGGTTTCCAGAAGAAGGGTTGTTGTATGAGGTGTTTTGTGATGCTTCATGGCCTTGGTTTGGGGTACATACTGATGCAGAAGAAGGGCGTGATCTGTTATGGGTCTAGGTAGTTGCGCCCTCACGAGCGTAACTATGCCACCCATGACCTAGAGATTGTAGAAGTAGTGTTCTCACTGAAGTTGTGGTGACATTACCTCTTTGGGGAGTTCTTTGTGGTCTTCTCAGATCGTAAGAGATTACATTATATCTTCTCCCAGGGTGACCTGAACTTATGGCAGCGGAGATGGGTTGAGTTTCTCTAAGACTATGACTTCGAGATCTCTTACACTGAAAGTAAGGGCAACGTTGTGGCTAATGCCCTGATCATGATGTCACACAATGAAGTGGTTCGGGAATCTGCTAATGCTTGGAATGTGATGGGAGAGTTGGCTGGCTTGCACTTGGATGCAATGGTAGAGGGTGTTAGAGGCTGTTTGTTTCAGATGACAGTGTATTCCTCCTTGTTGTAGCAGGTGGAAGAGTCTTAGTGGGGAGACTCCGAGGCTGAATTAATGTGGGATCGTATCGATCCTGGAAATGCTCTATAAGGATGGTTAGAGTACAGCTGACATCAGATGCTTTTTCAAAGATGGTTTTTTGTTCTGGAGGCAATGCGTGAGGGAGTTCTCCATGAGTTCCATAGCTCAGCCTTGGTGGTACATCTGGGAGTTTCAAAAATGTATCGAGGCCTGAGGGAACAGTTTTGGGGGCCCGGGGTGAAACAAGCAGTGGTAGAGTTTGTGGCTATGTGCCTCATGTGTCATCAAGTAATGGCTGAACGCCATGTTCCCAGTGGTTTGATGCATCCTTTAGATGTCCCATAGTGGAAATGGGTGGACATCTCAATGGACTTCGTCACAGGACTACCCAGAGATCAGGGTGGTTATGATGCTCTCTGGGTAGTGGTTGATCTACTGATGAAATCAGCTCACTTCTTAGCAATTAAGGAGTCGGGCCCAGTGAGTACCTTAGCATAGAGGTACATAGACAAGGTGGTGTGTTTTCATGGAGTTCCGAAGACTATCGTCTCAGATAGCGATACTCGGTTTACCTCACGAGTCGGGAGGGGGTTACAACATGATTTTGGCACCCAACTACGCCTTAGCACTGCTTTCCACCCACAGAATGATGGGAAGACATAGCGGACTATCCAGACGTTGGAGGACATGCTGCGAGCATGCATTCTGGATTTCTAAGGATCTTGGGTATGACACTTTCCTTTAGTAGGGTTTTCCTACAACAATAGCTTTAACTTTACTATTGGCATGTCACCATTTGGGGTTTTGTATAGAAAACCATTTCGTTCACCCATTTACTGGGCAGAGGCTGGTGAGACAGGTGTTCTTGGGCCAGATGTAGTACAGAGCACCACAGAGAATGTTCATCTTGTGCATGAGAGGATGAAAGTGGATCAGGACTGACATATGTCTTATGTTGATCGTCATTGGAGGCCCTTGGAGTTCAAGGTGGGAGATCATGTGTTCTTGAAGGTTTCCCCTCGACGGGGGAAGCAGTGGTTTGGGATGGGGATTAAGCTCTCACCTTGGTTCATTGGACCTTTTGAGGTGCTGAGGCGAGTTGGTGTGGTGGCATATCAACTGGCCCTGCCACCTCAGTTGGAGAAGGTTCATGACGTCTTCCATGTCTCCTAGATTCGTCGGTACTTACACGATGACTCTCACATTATCGACTGGGGAGAGTTAGATATGGGGGATGCCGTGAACTTCGAGGAATGACCAGACAGAATCGAGGATCGTAAAGAGAAGGTGCTCCATGGACGAACCATCGCCTTGGTTCGTTTGTTGTGGAGGCATGGTGGCATGGAGGAGAACACTTGGGGGTGGGAGGCTCAGATGCATGCTCAGTACCCAGAGTTGTTTTGACTTGTGTTTTACTTTGTTCTTCTGAGCTTTGTTTTTATGTTATAATTTATACCTTTGATATATGGAATGCTTGGCTTGGCGGTTGTGAGACGTTTAGTTTCCTTATTCTCTAGATGTGTGAATCATATCCGGATGTGTGGGGAAAGGGAAGAACCTGCTCCTTAATCCAGACGCATTAATGCAGATGCGATTGAACCCATGCGGGTGAGTAAGTGCCACCAAAAGCCGATTATATGTTGACATGGGAGAAGGAATTCCCCAATCCATGTGTTCAGGAAGTGTGTCGGTTGTATGGTGTTGGGGGAAGTGTAAGCTGAAAAATCCAAATATATAGAAGTGGGAAGACCCAATTCATAATCGAGACACATTAATTCGGATGTTATTAAACCCTTGTAGGCGAGTCATTTCCGCCTAAATCGGATAATATCTCGACATAGGAGAAAGAATTCCTAACACATATGATTAGGGGTGTTGGTTGTGTTCCTGTTATAACGAGATCCCTAAGAGGTATCTTGTTGGGTTCGTCTAGGTTGGGTTTTGAATTATCGGGGATGAGAATGTTTTAAGAGGTATCTGATGTAATGGCCCGGACCTCTCTGACTGATTCCTTTGTCGAAAATAAGGTCATGAAGTGTTTGGAGGTGTATACTAGACTTTTACCGCACTTTTCAGAATTTTGTAACTACACGCCATGTAGTGTGAGTACATGCCTAGTACCACCTTGCCGAGTATACCCCATGTGGAAGTCGTGTCCTTTCCACGTGAAATAAATAAGTACACGTCGTGTAGCCCATCCTACACACTGTGTAGTTTCTCCCTGCGTACGCGTTACCCTCAAAACGTGTATTGACCAGTCAATGGTCGTGTGCTGCGTTGAATGCCGTGTGGGAAGCCGTGTGGCGACCGTGTGGAATGGCCGAGTACACGCCGTCTACTAAGAAGTACATGCCGTGTAATTTAGTTTTTCTCGCCTATAAAAGGAGGGGGCCTCTCTTCCTTTTCATACCATTCCTCACCTCCCTATTCCTTCTATCAGAGCCCTCCCGAGAGACTCCAAAGCTCCATTCTTCCATATATTCTTCATCCGAGCATCGATTTACGATCCGTTAGAGGCCATGAGACTGTAACGACGAGGAAGAACTTCTACGCTTAGATCTGTTGTTTTTCCTTTGGCCATACCTTCCTATCTTCCACCTGAGGAGGTTTTTTCTGGGTTTTGACAGAAATGATGGATGCCAACAGACGACTTCTATAGTTAATCTGGGGGATTGTTATGATCAGTACCTGTTGAGGTAGGGATCATACCTTTATCTCTGTAATTTGTGCATCATGTGGGATGGGTGTCCTATGGCTTTCAAGAGACATAGTTGAACCAGTTTAATGAAGATAATAATTGTCTTAAAGAACGGGGATGGGAAATTTATTATGTTATCTTTGTTTATCCTATTGTTATGTTGTTAATTGAATAGGATTATGCCTACGGAAAATCACGTTCATTGGGGGCCATTTCTTGAACAATAAAATGTTTCCCTATCTATCCAGACCTTTTTGTGGATGGAAACTTTGTGGAATATGGAAATTGGTTAATCACGTAATGTTTTCTGATTAAATGAATATCTGGAACCATTTGTAATCACCCTGGTTGAACAAAATGGAATAATGAACAAGTGGGTGTTGGTTTGGTTAAGTGGTGTGTGAAGGGGGGGGGGGTGAATCCTTGTTTATTACGAATAGGATGGGCAGTGGGGCTGCGGTAAATGATATTAAAGGGGAAATGATGTGTCACGAGCCTTGTTTTGTGATATGATTGTGGAGATGTGGTTATAGTGGTAGTAAGGATGCAGTAATGGGTTGTGATTTTAAAAGAAAGTGGAATGTTGATAAATGAACTGTGGGGAATGATAATTAATTAAACATGGGAATAATCAATGGGGATTTATTGATGATAAAAAGGTTGGTTTTGTGTTGCTCGTGTTCTATCTAACTTGATTTGTGGTTGGAAGGGTTTTGTTTACGAAACACTTGATCTGGTATGATAATTTCCCAGTAGTTAAGGAACTAATAAAAAATAATTCTAATTATACATGAAAACCTAAATGGGGCTGGGATTTTTTGTTGTATGAATGCTTTATAGTAGCAGTGTCGAGGCGCGTGCTCAGTTTCTCTGGTTAGAATCCATAAGTTGGTTTGTGTGTTTGATATTAATATATTTATCTGTATCTTTGTGTTTTGTCTCACCCCACCCATGTTGATCACTTAGCGCCGAACACTCCCATTTCATGGGAGATGGTGTTTCCCCCTTAGTTACTAGCTCCTTCCTGGTCCTTCTTCCATAGGCTAAGATGGCATGAGGTCAACATACACCCAAGACACTTCAAGTAGCTTTCGATTGGTGTGATTTTTTTCCCAAGACTCATCTGGAAGGTTTAGTGTTCCTAATAACCTTCGGGATGAGGCCCAGGTGTGTTCGGGTGGTTATGTGATTGCGGTTTGTGAGGACCATGTGTGTGCGGGCATGATTTGTGGTTTGTGAGGCCCACGGGTATGCGGGCGAGATTTGTGGTTTGTGAGACCAAGGTGTGTGTGGGCGGGATATGTGGTTTGTGAGGCACGGTGTGTGCAGGCGAGATATGTGGTTTTTGAGGCCCAGGTGTGTGCGGGTAGGAATAGTGTGGTAGCATCAGGACGTTCTCCATTAGGAATAGAAGCTAGCTAGTGGGGGGGGGGGAGAAATGGTGTGGGTTACCCAATAATCTTGTTCTTATATACTACTACCTGTTGTTTTGTGTTTTTGGTGAGCGTGGCTGGTGAGGTTGGGTGGATAGAATTCCTTGCTAGCTTTTGGTTTCTTCTGTGATTCTCACGAGACATTAGGATTTCTCCCCACATGTACACAAGAGCTTTAGGTTTCCCTACTGAGTATACTTGTATGATCACCCTACATTTAATTTCAGGTTTCCAGGAGGACGACCAGGGTCATGCGGGACCCTACTAGTCGGGATAGTTGGAGTTGTTGCAGTTTGATGTACTCTTGTTTCTTTTGGAATTGTACTTTTATGTTTTCTTGTACTTGTACTTTGTTTCAGAATTTTCTAAACATGCATGTGGGACTGGTTCAGGTTTATTTTCATTTACTTGTTCCCTTTTTCTTTTGGTGTTTGACTCATCCTATTTCTTGATCTTAAACAATAAAAAGGGGATGCCTCCCATATTTTTGAAAACTCATACCCTTGGTGCTAGTCGCCAATCTGAGGCCTACTGGATGTGGGACTCGGGGGGTCATTATCTCCCTTTCACCATTTCCAGCTCAAGAGGGGAATCTTTGGTGGGAGGGGGTCATGATAACACAATTCTGAATAGAGATTGTTCAGGATGAGAAGCATTGTGATGAGTATTTAAACCATTCTAAAAATCTTCTAAATGGTAGGGAAGTTCCACACGAGTTTCCTGGTCATAAAATTGAATTATTTACTTCAAGGGTAATTTTTTAGTTGCATTATCAATACAAAAGGCAGTGATGCAGGATTTTCATCATCAATAGGGGACCATTCATAATGGGACCAAAGAGATGTTTTACGGCGTGCATCATTGGTTCTGTTAACCTTATATGAGGTGATTAATATCTGAAGTTGTATCCTAGTTTTATATGTGTTAGCGGATTAAATCCAAGAACCTATGGCCCTCAATAATTCATCTTCAACATCCCATTACTACATAGAAGTGAGACAATGTCACCATGGACATTAAAATTAGATAACCTCATACACATTATAGAAATAATTTAATATTGGTAGTGAATGATATTCTTAAAAAATACTCATATTCCATCTTAAATAAGGACATGAACAATGTGCATGAGTTGGGTTGGTTGTACGTTTAGGATAATGTGAGGATTCATGGTGTGATATCAACTATGTTTTCAGATTGGGACCCCATGATTTACCTCTCAGTTTCAGAAAATCCTTAAAAATGAAATGGGAACCCATATATAGTTGTTTTAGACTTATATTCCTCAATGGGATGGTCAGATAGAGAGGGAGAATTAGATCTTCAAAGACATTCACCAGGAATGATTGTTGCATTTCAACGGTTCGTAGAATTTATAGATGGTATTGGTTGAGTTTTTATATATCTATAGTTACAAATCCAAGATAATAATGTATCCCTTTAAGGTTCTTTATGGTTGGTTATGTTAGTCTACATTGTGCAGGAAAATAGTTGGTGAGACTTCCTTGCTAGAACTGTGTATTGTGCCTGAGATATCTAACAAGGCTCTTTTGATTACGAATTGTACACTAACAACATATAGTTATCATAAATCATATTAAAATTAGTCGAAATATGATTTATAATTATCATTTTGTAATCATGTGTTCCTGATGGTGTCCCCTTACATGTTTCAATGTCATTTTGGAATGGATGTGATGCTAACACTATGTTAATGTTAGTCGTTTTGAGGTTATATAGAGTTCTAGTAATGTGGCATAATATTTATATTTTTCTTCATAGTTTAAATTTATTCATGATGTGGTTCATGTATCACAACTGATGAATTATATCATTCACCTATCTCACTTTATAAAATTAGAAGAGTTTGATATAGAATCCAATTTATCTCTTATGGAGAGACCAGTGAGGGTTGTGGATTCCCATGAGAAAGTGATTCTGAGAAAATATATACCATTAGTTCATATTATTATGAATCATGGGAATGATGAGCAAGATACATGGCAGATAAGATCATTAGTAGAAGTGTAGTACCCGTTCTTGTTAACTGGTCATACTTTGGAATGACTTACATATGGACGAATATTGTCTTGATAGGGAGTATTGTTACATCCATGGTTATATATTGAGGTTCTTATTCTTTTTCTTATTTATGATCATCGTACATTTCCTTTCTTAGTTTCATTTGGTTAAAAATATTTATTTTTATAGACAGTAGGCGGAACATGATTAGTAGAAATAGGCGGAACATGATTAGTAGAAATATTGCTTCATCCTAGAAGAGACAGTGTGCGAGGGATGGTGGAACTATCCGGGCCACATAACCCTACTGTAGGGGTGTAAGACTAGTCATGAACCCAAAATTATGGGTACATCTAATTTTCATGGTTAACCAGATGGGTGTTCACCTTTCTTTAAGTAAACCATCTGAACTCATTCAGCATATGAAAGAGGATTCATATAACTCTAGTATAGTCTAGAAGACCGTGAAACCAATGAATATTTTTAAAAATGATGAATTTAAAATTTTCCCCCTAATAATTTATGATGCAAACCCAATGAATCACCCCATTCAAATTCCCCTGACCGAGTCACACATCCCCCTTATCGCTTTCTCCATTGGACCTCAATCCCTTTCTGATTTTGTTGTTGATTTTACTAAAAATATTAAAGTAAGACTCTCCTCTATATTTTTCCTCCTTATTCATTTTATTCTCCTTCATCTTTCTCAGATTCTCTATTATACAGAAATTCTTTTAACCAAATATAGCTTGAAACTCATTTATTTGGGTATGATCATGATTTTTATGTTGTTAAATTTCTGTTATCGGGTCTCCTTGTTGTGTGGTAGTTAATTTCTATTGAACTCTAGATTTTTCCCTGATTGAGGTAGCTAGTTACTTGTATTATTATTAATTTGATGATTTTAGTATACATTCAATGGATACTAAATGAGTTCTATGGATTTTGTGGGTGGTTTGAATCATATTTTCAAATGGTTTTGGTGTGCATATGTGTTTGAAAGTGAGTTTTCTAATTGAAAAGGTTTGTTTTTCATGTGCATGTTCATTTTTAGGCATCCACAAGTGTATGTGGGGGTTAATGTGAGAGAGAGTGGATGAAATTTATGATAAGGGAATCCTAAATATCTAGGTGGAAAAACTAGTTATAGTATTATAAAAGTTTCATAGGGCCGAGTCCAAGTTCACCATGAAGTATTGACACTATAACACATACAATACAAAAGAAGATGATTAGAGAACACTGTTCCTTGGGATTGTATTCACCTCATGCAGATCATTAAAAAGGTTTCTATGGGTATTGGTTATTCTTATCAATAAGGTATGAGGATCCTAAGACCCCACTAACCGTGAATCATTAGGGATTACCCAGGGTGGTCATGTTATGAAATTCATATCATTTAGGTTGTTGGAATGTTAAATCTCCATTTAAAATTTGAAAATATATTTTTTCAAAAATGTTATCCCTATTATTCATATAAATATATCATGTTGATTTTTATTAATTTTTATATCATGGAATCTCTTATGTTGATATCCTATTGTGATTTAGATCAGACCCTATATACAACCTTGGGTGTATATAGAACTTTTTATGTTTGAATGATATAATGGAAATTTCTTTTATCATTGTGATGGTGGATTTAGTTACAATTTTTTCTATTCTTATAGGTGTTGTTGAAGGTGTCATGATGGTGTTGGACCTATGGTTTCCTGGAAAACTAATTGCGTAACTGTTTTCCTGCATTATTTTGGTATTTTTTTGATAAAAATGTAAAATTCTTAACATGTGATAGTTTTATTTATTTTGGTTATAATTACTATTTATGATTTGATTCTATATTACTATTACTTGTTTATGGTTAATATATATAGGAAATTCCATTCACATGTTTTATATTTGATGAATATGATATAGTTTTTAGCCCAAGGAAATTGAGAACAACCTTCGGACTTTGCTATGCGCCATGACGAGTGTGGGGTTGGATGGAATCCCGACTAGGTTTGTGACACTAGTTCCCCATCGATAGTATTCTTTGAAAACAAATATTGAAAAAATTACGTTTTTAATATTTAATACTCGGAGCCCTTCCCTACTTATTTCATTATTCATTCAACCCTAGAAGAGTCAATATCCATCCTTTTATCATAATCCCTCATGATTATCTCATTCATTATCTATGAAATTGATGATTCATGTATTAATGTAGAATTTTTTGGACAAATAAACTACATTTGAGTATATTGTTTCAATATTTCTTTGTATCATCATCATATTGTGACCCCAAATTACAAATATTATCAGTTGTTTTTTCTCTTCTCATATATCAAGGAAATAATGGAGATTCAGAAAAATAATTGTTATGTACTCTCATAATAATACTATTTGTGTTTTTCAATAAATTATCAATTGATTTACATTTTTTCCAATATGGTTTGATGGAGATATTGGATAAGTGGGTGTGCATGAACAATATTCAATTCAACAGGTAATAGGGTTTTGTGTGATGTTCATTAAGTCATAGTACAATTGTGAGGGACCTACCACTTGTGGTTCATTATTATTATTATTATTATTACCCAAATTTTGTAACATTATAAGGGGCTCCATGAAGTATAAATTACAATACTAAATGTGTGTTTTTGGGGATATAATTGAGTTACCAAATTCATATAATAAGGATGTGTAACTGGGGGGACATGTATCATTAATTAAAAATTATTATGAAGGATTTCTTTTCATTTTTTTAATTTATTTTCATGTTAAGGTATCCTATATTTTTCTGTAAATGAAATTGTCATTTCCCTAGTTCATTATTAACACTTGAGGCGAGATTATAGGTTACAAAAAATGAGATATTAATCCTTGGTTTTTAAGGGTTATAGTTTTTTTCAGAATTAATGTGATATGTGATATTTTTTCCCTTATTATACTTAGTTCATAAGAGGTGTTCACTCATGTGTTGTATTTGTTTCTTGAAAATTATAAACGAAATTTATTTCTATAAAACGAATTTGTTAGATGATAAGTTCAGTTTATTTATTGATGTATTTTCCATGAAAAATTAGAACATATCCAAAGAGTTATTTACTTAATTATGGGGGAATATTTTTTTCGTGATAGTAAAATTAATGAATTATATATATAATAATATAGGAATTAATGTAATTAAGTTCAATTTATTCCATTAATGTGATGTAGAATTTATGTGAAGTCCTGATTTTTCATGTTTATCATGGTTTTAATAGTTGTATTATTTGAGGATTTAAAAGGGATTATTTTGTATTGGTATTAATTGTGGGTATAATTAACATGTACTTATGGAAGTATTTTGTATTAATTCAATGTTTATTAAGACATATTATCTCATTAGATTGTGTGGATATTAAGTCTTTGGATTTGATGTTATATTGGAAATGAAAATAGAGAGGGAAATTTAATGGATTGGACTTGTTTTATGAGGGATATTAAAAATGTAGAACATAACAATATGAGTTTTGTTTATAAATTTAGATAAGTTCAATATTTCCATTCTCTTTTATTTTTCTTAACATCTACAATTATTTCCCTGAAACCCCAACTTGAGGTGATTTGATTATGATGGGTTGGATGAAATATTAATATATTATAAAGTTATATTCATATGTAATATTAGATTACAAATAATATTGTAAAAATTTGAAATAATCTAACATTATTTCAAAAAAACCTAATTTATATGTTTTATCTCTAAAATGTGAAATTAATGGATTTATGAAATTCATCATTGGGTCATGCCAAATGGTATGTGGGTTACAAAACTCATTTAACACCACTAATTTACCCTTATTATTATAAAACATTATTGTGGTTACATATATGTGGGTGTGTTTAATATCTTGAGGACATTCCACACACTAAAGGATGTATACACTAATTTATAGAGTCCCATATGGGGCTTTTAAAAAGGTGTTTGGGATTTTTGAACATTTTTATAATATAAAATTATTGTTATTTTTATTCAAAAACTACAATTCATTAGAGTCTAAATGATAGGTATATGCATGTATTGTTTTATTAATTTTTACATCTTGGGATCTTGTAGAGAGTAGATATGGATTCATATAATATAGGTGGATATTATTTATCCATTGTCATTTATAATTACACTAATTTTTATTTATATAATGTTAAAATTAATTTTCAATGTGATATTTTATCAAATATTTTATAATAAATTAATATAAAAATTTTGGTTTATCAGGGATCATGAGAAATGAAATATAAATATTTTTATTTAAAAAAATTGAATACATTTTTTAAAAAATTGGATGTTTTATTTTTAATTATATTATAATTTAAGATATCATGATTATTGTAAAATTTATATGGAACAATAGTTTTGAAGAAATATTTTAAAAATGAATCCTTTCTAAATATATGGGTTATAAAAAATATGTGGTTGGAAATATTAATGTGGCATGGTCATAAACAATAATTGGAAAGGTAGAGTGACCAATATAGATTTTTTAGGTTGGTAGAGAATCATTTTAGGTGATGTTTGATATGTGTATCGGAAACATTTTACATGTATGTTTTTTTATTATGTTTTTCGATTGGTATTAATTCCTTAAAATATATAATAATAGATTTCTAGTTATGTATAGAGTGTTTAGATACGTTTTTAAACAAGATTTCCCGAGAAATAATTGATGGAATTTTGTTTGATTTATTTAATTAATTAATAAATTACTAAATTTATTATTGTTAATATATTATAAAAAAGTCAATGTGGTTTAAGAAATATAATTCCTATTAATTCTAGGGATTGATTTGAATAAAAAATATGTGCAAAAGTGATACCAACTCTTATCCACACATATAGGCATTCTTATTATTATTTTAAATTTTTATGAAATAAATATAAAGGATACATTGTTTTTCATTGCAATATAATAGGATATTTGTTTATAAAGGGATGTAATAAATACTTTAAGATAATCTTTAATAGAATTATTTATATCTTGTATTGAATGGTTTCATCCTTATACATATAATTATTATTTCAGGGTGTCTTGACATATTTTTATGCTATAATTTTAGGTTTTATTATATTTTTCAATAGCCTATATTTTATTTAAAATGAATGAGGTTTTATATATTTATATGTTATTTTATTTTCATTATTGGAAAATTAATTTTAAAAATTTATACAGAATCCATCAGAAAAATATTCCAATCTCTATATATAATTAAACACATTTGTATACTTGTTGTGGTATGTTTTAAGTCCATTGATTGGGTACTTAAATATGGTTTTGGTCATGTATTTATATTAAGAGTACATAATTTTTAGGGTATGGAGAGAATGATTGTAATATATGTGTAGGTACTTATAAAATAGTTGAACGGACCACTTAAAAAGTATGAAGTGTTTCATGGGTGTCTATGTAAGTAAAGTGATTATGTGATCTCTTGATTGGTGGTATTCCCTATATGTGTAACATCCTATCTTTATTTAGGTATGGAACATTTTATATTTTCTTGACTATTTCTTTAAAGTGACATTGGGTGCCCGTCTTCACACCCCGTTGTGGTTCCCAGACAGTTTTTTAAATAATTTAATTGAATGCATGGGTTTTATGAAAAATGTTATATCACGCATTAGAATGGTGTTCCTGATTAAAATTATTAATTAAGGATTGAAACTAAATAATAATGATTTATAGACAATTAAAACGAATGAATGAAAAAATAAAATGAAATTTAAATATAACATAGAATGTGGGTTATATAGAAAGTAAATATAATTTTAGTGGGAGATTCTGATATTTAATATTTTTATATTCATTATTTTTTCATACCTTTTATGCAATTTTATTTTTCATTTTCATTTCCATTTTTCTTTTATTTTACATTATTTTTTTTATTTTCCTTTTCTTTCTTTTTTTATTTCTTTTTTTCTTCACCTCTCTTCCTCTCCTCCCTCTCTCACATCGTACCCCCTCTCCTATGGTGGCCCTCCACCTTTTTCCACCATTGGAATATTTTTGCACCTCCATTCACTATCCATTTTCTTCATCATTATGTGAAAAATGATCCTTAAGTTAAGGCTAATCGGATGCAAATGAAATCATAGAGTGTCTTTGAGTATCCTTCGAGCAGCCTTCTGCGGAGGGATTTTACCATATTTTGGGGATTTTTTAAAACCATCCACCTTTTCTATTTTATTCCAAATAAAATCCTTCTATGGATCACAAGATCATCTATGACAATAAGGTAGAGATTCTACTTGTGTTTCCATATTTTCGTTGCATTTTATAAAAACTGCAGGGTTGTGCCGTTCGTCGGTGCCTACAGACATTGTTCAATTTAAACAAATATTTCCAATTTAGTTGTTTTTTTGAAATCATTACTACATTATTTATCATAAATTAAATAGTTTAAATTGTTGAAACATGGTCAGACTCCCATTTTGGGGAGCCGATATTGTCAGTATAAATTCCCTTAACCAAAGCATTTAATTTATTTAACTTCATGTGTTGAATATCCCATTTTATTTTTTTTCAATTGAATAATTATTTTAGAATAATTATGAACATTGAATTGTTGGATTTTTCATGGTTTTTTTGGGTGAATTATTTATTTATTAAAAAAATTCATTTATCTTCTTGTGTTGATACACTACCTTTCCTTATTATGTTTTTACATTGCAATATTTAATTAATTTCTTCTGTTTCATGAGTGTATCATCTTTTATTTAAAGCTAAAATCACATATTCACTCCATGTAATATATTTTTCAATAAAATTTTATTTAAATTCATCTTGGGGAGATAATGTGGGATCCATATTAAGGGCCACACATGGACTCTCCATTCCTAATTGGTTACCTCTATGCGCCAGGGGGTGTCTTAGGCCTTGAAAGACCAAGAATTCTCCAGTCTTTCAAAATACTGTTGAGTGATACGAGTTCTAAAATGGAAAATTGAGGATGGAAATGTTGGAAATGTGTCTACTCCAAGCCTTTGATAATAGTCATCCCCTTATTTGTGAGATCAGGACAAACTCTTGGTGAATCCATGCCTCAGGCGATACTTGGTATTTCAAGAGATTCCCTTCGATGGGCTCTTATGTATTGGGTAATTTTATGTATGTACCATAGATATACCTTTAGGAAGAGCTTGGAATCCAACTCTCAATTTGATCATATTTATAATGATTCAATGAAGGATTATGTTAATGTTTCTTGATTACTAGGAGAGCTGTGATCTTACCTAGTATGTTGAAGCACATATTGTTGACACATAATTTAGACCCCATGTTAATGAACAATATTGGGAATATACCACATCTTTGTTCTACCATACATTTCTAGACACATAAATGGGCATCATAGTTATTATAGGTACTTTATCTAGACTCCCTACTTAAGATGAAGCTGGTGACTAGGGATAGGTACCATTTGGAACCCATGCCAAGTTACATTATTTTTTTGTGCTTAATTGATTGTCTGCATTTATTATATAAGACACACTACATTTAATTAAAACATGAAATGGAATGTTTGAGACACTGTGGGTGCCGGAGTGCTGTGATTTTATCTCACACCCTGCTCGGGAATTGTTGACACCCATGTAGATTATATTCTAGAAAGTATTGACAATGGGAACTGTGTTGCTTCTGATGCCTAGTTATTTCTTGCTGCTTAGGATGGTGTCTGCAGTAGATTACCAAGACTTGCTCGTGATGCAATTTTTTGACCTTGTATTTTTTCTTTTATGTTGAATGTATTCTTGGGTTTCTTTTTTTTATTTGAGTTAGATAAAAATCATGGAATGAAATTATGTTGTGAGATTCCCCGCATGATTCTTATTCAGTTAGATTATTCATATAACTTATGCTATAGTTTATTCATTAATATGATTATACTATTTATTCATAATTGATGTTTAATTCTTCTATTGTAATACCTATTACCTATGAGTTCATAGTCTCCCCGACGTATACAAAAAGGCCCTCTTTGATAGTCAGCATCCTCTAGCATTTGGGGAAATGTGCTTGACGGGATGTGTCCAACCTAACTAGGGGAGGCCTTCAGGTGGTTCCCAGGATGGGGACACTACAAAATGGTTTGAGAGATAGTTTTTCCTTTTGTCTTATTTTTTATGATAGAAAAAAGAGTAGGATATAGGGATTTGTAATGTACATTATGATTAGACATAGTTAACCCCTAAATAGGGGAATCCCAAATTCCTAGTTTGGGATTGTTGTTATTGAATATTCTCGTTATTGTTGTTATGATTTCACTAATGGGTGACTTGCTTGTATTGCATTGGTATTGGTATTGGAATTATTTCAAAAAATAGTTCTTAACATTACATACTGATGATATGGAATAAATACATTACATAAATCATATTAGGCACAATAGTATTAAGATGAAATGCATTTTTCCATACCATATATTATTTTAGAATGAATTTTACTGTTTGCATATCAGTGATATTGTGCCTAGGGGTAAATTTTTTGAAATGATGATTTGTTAAATATAAATTTTTTATTGTTTATTAAATGTTAAGCTAACCAAACCTGAACATGTATAGTATACCTTTGTATGTAATCCTCATAGGTTTTCTCTTCCAGATCAAAACCCGGCTCTAGAAGCTGCATATCTGTTATGTAGTTCTCAAGGGAAGGCGATGTACCTAATCTCAATTTTTTCACCATACATATTTTCCTAATGAACTTTAACTTTTGTCTAAAGGTGTGTGTTTGGCTGTTTTAGACCAATGTTGCATATACATATTCATGTTGTTTCTCAGGAGAGTGGAAATGAGCACATTCTAAAGATGGTGGGTCTCGAACCACAAGTGGAAACTCCTGTAGTTCCTCTTGTGGTACTAAATCGTACTGATCTTCTGAGGGACCATGACACTCAGTTTAGGGATAGTCACCATTGGTTTATATAGTCTGTTTAGAATATCCCCATACATTCCCCATATATGGAATACCTCATGTGGGACTTTCAGTAAAATCACCCTCCCTCCTTTTTAGGGAGCGACAACCATCATGGTACAAAGTCATGGATGAAAGACATAAGGTCTATCTTAGACAATCTTGAGATGATTTTAGAGTGAAGGGTCAATCTTGCAGTCTACTTGCTTCGTGCCTCTACCAAGCGATTATGGTGTGTTGTTTCTTTGGATGAGCAAACCAGTGACATGATTTGGGCTGAATTCTATGTATCTTTCTATGATCAATTTTTCCTGCAGACCCTGAGAGATGATTTTTCATGGAAATTCCTACATCAGGATAATGTATCTATGACAATTTTAGAGTATTCTACTCATTTAATAGTGCATCAATATTTTTTTGGCATCACAGAATAGCAACACGTAGAATACTGAAAGACATTTTATAGAATGGATTAAGGATACTAACCGCTCATAGGTGAACATCTTATATTTGAAAAATATCATAGAGATTGTAAATGAGGCTCAAATTTTGGAGAGAAATGTTAGGGATGCTAATCTTGTGAGCAAGGTCAGTTTAGTTCTGAGATAGGGTGACAAATATTTTTAGATATGGAACAATAGTTTTGAAAGTTCATGTGGGGGAGATCCTAGCCAAATATAAAATTTTGATACCACTGTCACATGTCAACAATGCGTTAGAGTTGGTCCCAAGAATGCATAGTGCTCAGGAGACCCAATATAGTGTCGAGCTTGAGGCAAGATGGTTCACCTACAAAATTTCTTTCTTTATTTCACATAAGCATCATTTGGCAGGGTATCCACAGCTACACCTCTATTAGGTATGGTATCTATGACCCTACAATAGTCTAGACGTTCTTTTTCCACTGGCCAATCAGGATGAGGTAATGCTAGAGGTCGTGGTCAAGGAAATCAAGTTCGAGATTATCAACCTCAACAGAGTGGACTTGCTCAGGCCAACCCGACATTGTCTCAGTGTCATGGTTCAGGTCACACATACGCAGATCCATTAACAAATAGAGGTGTATTGTGTTGGACCATCTCCGATTAGAGGTACTATTATAGTATAATCTATTTTAGTTTTTTATCATTTTGATATCAGCGCCTCACAATCCGTTTTATCTACTTCTATTGTTGAATGTCTTGGTTTTACAACTGAGTACCCTTTTTGCGTCAGCTATCTCGACACTATATTATGAGTCAGAACATAGGGAATATGTACGTTCCAAGAGTGCCCTTTGAGATTGGTTGGTTCCATTTCGTTTGGAATTTATATATCCTCAATATGTATGGCATTGAAGTCATCCTCGGTATGAAATGCCTTCCTATTTATAACGATCATGTGAATTTCCATCATTTTTAGTATTCCTAAACATCCCATGAGGGAAAAACATATCTACCTAATGGAGAATGGGATATAGAAGAAGATCGAGCTATACCTAAATATGTAGAGTTTGGAATAGTGAAAACATAATTAGCAAGTCTCTTCTAGAGTGATCAGGGAATGCAGCTAGTTGAATTCCCTCATGTTTTGGATTATTTCAAGGATGTATTTCTTTTGGATTTAATTGGTCGACATCCTATGAGGGATGTAGAGTTCACTATTAATCTCGTTCTATGTGTGCAAGTAGTGTCTATTCCTCATAATAGTATGTAACCCAAAATGATACATGAACTAAAAACAAGCTTGAAGATCTCAAGGCTAAGGGCTTCATCAAACCTAGCACATCACCCTGGGGTTCACCCGTTATTTTCACCAATATGTAATATAATACCCTAAGGTTGTGTGTGTATGATCATCGACTCAACCTGCTTACAATAATTAATTTAAATCCATTAACTCATATTGATGATCTCTTTGACCTGCTATGGGGAGAAACTGTTTTCTCAAATCTTAATCTGAGGTTAGGATATCACATGGTGGAAGTGAGAACATATGAAAAACCACATACAACATTCCTAAGTAGGTATGACTTGTACGAATATCTGGTTATTCCATTTGACTTCAGGAATGCACTAGTAGTCTTCATGGCTTTGATGAACTGATATTTTCATGCATATCTATATTCCTTTGTGAAAGTCTCCTTAGGAAAAAAAATTCTATACTCGCATTCGTGGAAAGACAATTCCAACCCTCTTTATATCATGCTGAGTACACTAACAGAGCACCAGCTGAACGCTAAGCTCAAAAAATCCCACTTCTGGATTGATAAATTTTACTTCTTGGGTCATATTATATCTGAAGCAGGATTATTAGTTGACCCAGAAAAGTTGAGTGTCATAGTTTCATGTGAGATACCCATGAATGTCTTAAACATACATAGTTTACTGGTTCTTTCTAGCTATTACAGGAATTTCATCCATTATTTCATCTGCCTAGCAGCACCTTTTACATCCCTGACTAATAAAGGTGTATAGTTCATATAGCCAAAAGATTTTCAAAAGCCTTTTAAATAGTTGAAATGAAGACTAATCTTAACTCTGATCCTAATTCTTTCTGAGCTAGATAAAAGATATATTATTTACAATGATGCTTTTGAAATATTAATAGGTGAAATTTTTATTTAGGGTGATCGAGTAGTGTCTTATGGATCCTGCTAGCTGAGACCTCGTGAGACGAGCCATTTTACACATGGCCTTGAGTTGGAAGCTACGGTTCACGCTCTATGTTATTAGAGACACTACATGTTGGGTGAATGATTTGTTTTTTACATGGACTAAAAAATATTAAAATATTTCTCAACTAAAAGATACGTGAACATAAGGAAGCAAAGAAGTGTTAAATACTTGAAGTCATTCGACTTTCAGCCTGATTATACCCCTGGTAAGGGTAATGTTGTGGTAGATTCTTTGAGCCACAAGACACATACACAAGCCATTCATGAAGCTATCAGTGATTTTCATATGATGGAATTGTTTTATATGATTCATCTTGTGGTTTGGAAATAGTGAATGAAACCCTTTCAACATATCTTATAGATATGTCCTATATTTTAGAGGAAGTCCTCATTCGACAATTGACAGATCTTGAGGGTCACATTTTTAGGGAATGTGTTTCAAGGGAGAACCCAACTCATGGTTGTGTTGTTGGTAGATGTGAAACACCCATTTAAATGTCCTTTTATGGGTACCTTAGGTTATACATGAAGAGCTGATGAAGGAATCTCACAGCTTCATTTGGGAAGTTCATCCTAGGATGACCAAGATGTACAATGACATGTGTTGGCAGTACTAGGGGCATTATATGAAAAATATAAGATAGATGGTTTTATCAAAAGGTACTCCACCCATCAACAGGTGAAGGAAGAACCCAAAATACCCACTGTACTCATAAAACCGTTATCCTTTCCGGAATGGAAATGTAATGACATCAAAATGGATTTTGTTACAGGATTTCCATGATCAACTCAAGGTAGTGATGCAGTATGGGTGATTTACTATTGGTTGACCAAGGATTCTCACTTTTAACCTAACTGGGATACCTTTACAATTGGCGTGTTTGGAATGCTATATATCTAGGATATAGGGAGACTTTAGGCCATACCTTGTTCTATTGTATCAGATAGTGATACCCACTTTACATTAATTTTTTTGAAAGGGTTTCAAAATGAACTGGGTTTACAAGTACTTCGGAGTACTGTATATCACCCTTAGACTGATGGGATATCTAAGAGAACATTACCAGTGTTATAGGATTTGTTACGGGAATGTATCCTTGATTTTTGAGGTTCTTGGAAGAAACATATACAAGTTTTTGAGTTTACATATAAAAATGGATTTGAGGGAACAATTCAAATGGATCCATATGATTACCTAAATGATAAATAGTTCCATTCACCATTATGATGCCTTTAAGAATGTGAGATAGCTCTACTGGGTTCTCAGCTCGTTTAGGATACTTCTGAACAAGTCCAATTGATTCAGATGCGTATGACAACATCATACTCCAGAAAAAAGTCTTGTATCGATTATTGCTGCAAAACTCTAGAGTTCGAGGCGAGAAATATAGTCTTTCTGTGTGTTTATCCAATGTTGGGTCACATAAGGATCATGATATATTGAAATTTGTCCCCGAGTTACGTCAGACCATTTGATATAGTAGAGATAGTTGGTCTAGTAGCCTATCAGTTACTATTTTTGAAGCCTTGAACCCGCAATTCTAGATTTAGTACAAAAACATGCTATGTATTTTCCTATATAATATTTTATTTAAAATTACACATGACATTATATAGTTGGCGACCTTTTCCAGTCATGGTTCTGATGTATTAGGCAAATTGTATTTTATATAAGTGTTTACAAGAACATATATATTCATTTAATTCCATCTTCTCAGGCTTCTTATCGGTCCTTAAATACTTTTTAGTACAAGTAGTGACCTAATGATATATATCAAAATAGTTGATAAAAAATCAGAGTAAGAGGATAGATAATAACATGAATCAACATAACATGGGATTATCATAATCATTATCATCAAAACAGAGGCATATGATCAAAATCTTGGGAGGTTACATTAACAAAAGGCTTGGAATGTGGCAATGCATAAAAAATGAAACATCATGTCATTGTGGGTAATAACCACATATACTTGTGAACAATTATAACATTATTTTCATACATCATTTCCATTTTTCTCATGAGATTCATCACTTTATGCAATGCATTGGAGCGCTGCATAAATTTGGGCGCACCCGTCACATTGAAACATTCATATTACGCTCTATAATTCTGGACTCACCCTTCACATCATAAAATTATCATTATCATTCATTCCATTGTGAACATATGTATCTCATGTAATGGAATGATTTTAATATCATAATAACACATTCATAGATTTTTGGTTCCCAATATAAAAGGGAAATGTCATACTTGATACAATAACCATCAACCTTGAGTGAGAAGTAAAATGTGTGTTTTTGAAAAAAGAGTTCTTTTGGAAAACATTTGTTTGACATAAACTTATGTAGAAAATATGTATATCCCAGAAAAGGTAAAATAAATATGAAAAAATTATTTTTAAAGATTGATCATACCAAAAATTTGGTTAAAGATGGAGAAACGGAAGAAAGAATGTTGAGTTTGAGATTTTCCCCTTACCTTGTATCTGGCCACTTTCTTCAATTTAATGTCATGTAAAAAAACATTAGATTAATAAATTAACAATAATAGAACCTTTTTTACATGAATATGGTTCATTATGGTTTCTTTATGTTATTTTATGTTCATTTCCCTGAGTTATATAATTTAAATCTATTTTTTCGAGAATATTCTTTTTATGAATTTCTTGTGTTGTTCACATGTATCCATAAATGTAATTTTGCATATAACAAGGATAAACATCCACAACTAATCATTCATGTTATTAATGATATCCTATAAGATAAAATGGTCTTATAATGAATTATATTATATACCATGTGGATGAATCATTAGATAAGAATTAAAATGATAATTGTTTGGGTTAATTTGGGTGGTTTTTCAAGCACATCGTACTTGTTTTGTTCTATCATTTAGTAATATGTACATAAGATAGTTCCAGAACAGTGAATAGGAAATAATAAATATAAAATATTATGGATCAACCATAAAAAGTGTTTCATGTCCATATATAATGTAATAAATGGAAAAATAAAGCATGTCTTTCTTGAAGGTGATAGTTTAACACCTCACGAACAATGTTTTCTTTTATAAAAAAAATGGATGAAGAGAAGGGGGTTGGGTGGTATAATATCCCATTAGTATCATAAAATTCCAGCATATATATTATTATGGAGTTACTATTCCATGTGGATGAGTATTGGTTGGGAGAGATTAAGAAATGAACATGAAATTGAAAGGAAACTAAAGGAAATGAAAGAGAGAGGGAGAGATAGAGAGAAGAATTACCTCTTGAATCCTCATCTTGAGATCCTCTTTACGAAAGCTAGGATTGGTATTTTGATGAGACCCAAAACTCTTGGTCATGTGGAAGGGGCTAGGGAAGATGTTTGGCTAGAGTTTTGTCATGAATTGAAGCTTGAGTGGTGTGAGGAAATGAGGATGTGAATGGTGGTATTTATAGTAGAGGGGAGAGGGGTTTTCTAAATGTAGTATTAGTAAATTTATTATTTATTAAAAATAAAATTAATAGTGAGTATTCCATGACCATGAATTTTAATGTTATCATGTGAATTCAAACCAATTGGGATTAAATAAGCAGAAAATCATGCATGACCCTATAATTATACTATATAGCTTATTTTACAATTTATTGTATTCCACTGTTCATCAAATAATTCATGCATTTCAGAAAAATCCTCAAAATTTCCCCCAACCATTTTTCGACACCTAGAATCAATAAAAGATGCCCATTTTCCCAAAATAATTTTCTAAATATTATTAATTTAATATTTAATTAAAATCATAATTTTCTTGAAAATACAGTTTTTGAAATTATAACTTATTTTATATTGCTTTCAAAATAATGTAAGGTCTTCTAAAATTATCTTAACACTACAAGACCTGTAATTTTAAATTCATGAATACGTTATATAAAATTTATTTTCTTTTAAACTAACTAAATAATTATAATTAATTATTTATGACTTACAAATATACCAATATTTTAATGAAGGTCATGTTCTCACTTTTAAGATGCATAATTTTTATTTAATATTGAAATGGTAATTTTACTAATATTTTGAATGATTTACTTTTCATAAGGTTATTTTACTATTCATAAGGGTGTTTTACTATTCATCAAAAATTATGTTGGACCTATTAGACATAAAAAATATTACTAATTGCAACCGTGGATGTCATATTTTCGAAATTCAAAAAATATAATTAAAAAAATTATATTTAACAGATATATTATAAATGCCACAAAGTACACAATTATTTATTTAAGAACATAGTGTTTCCTTTTATAATATTTTGATGCTACATTCCCCCCTAAATGAATTTCACCCTCACACTTCATTCATTGTAATTATAATTAAGAATTTATATATTGATAATTAATAAAATCTATTATATTTTGTGTAATTAATTAACAAGAAATTTAAAAGTAAATTTTTAAATTACAACTTCTAATCTCTAATGTTTTCTAGATTGTTTCCCTGATACCAATTGTAAATCCTTGAACACGCACATCTGGATTTAGTACTAAAACATGCTATGTTTTTTTCTGTATATTGGATAACATAAAATTGCACAGAACATTAAACAGTTAAAGACCTTATTCAGTATAGGATCTGGAGGATTAGACAAATATTACATTTAATCTTATTTTACACAAACATAAATATTCATTTAATTCCATATTTTATGGATTCTTATTAGCCTTTTTATAATACTTAGTACAATTAGTCACCTATGTGTATACATCAATAGGGGTGTGCAAAAATCCTTGTAAGAGGATGGATAATAACCTGAAACAACATATCATGGGATTAGAATAGTCTCTATCATCAAAACATAGGCATTAGATTATAATCATTATTGGTAACATTATAAAAAGTTTTGGAATGTGGAAATTCATAATAAATTAAACATAATGTCTTAGTGGTTAACAACTAGACATAATTGTGAAAAATTCTATCATCATGATCACACATCATTTCACTTGTGCTCAAGATACTCATCACTTTACCCAATGCATTAGAGCACTATATAATTCCGGGCGCACCCATCATATTGAAACATTCATTTTGTGCTATATAATTCTGGGCGCACCTGTCACATCATAACATTATCATTATCATGCCTAGAATAATTAATATAAGTAACCCATTGAAAGGAATCCGTTTAATCTCCTAAGAAAATATTCATAAATTTTTTTCCCCAAATTAATATGGGAATAACATACTTGATACGATAACCCTCATCCTTGAGTGATATGTAAAAGGATTGTTTTTTATAAAAGTTTTCTTTTGGAAAACATTTATATGACCTAAACATAAGTATAAAACATTTATATCCCAAAAAAGGTAAGATAATGATGAAAAAATGATTTTTATGGAGATACACTAACAAAAATGGATTGAAAGATGGATAACCTAAAGAAATAATGTAGGGTTTGAGACTTTCCCATTAACTTTTATCCAAACGCATTATTCACATTAATGTCATGTATAACCACATTAGATTCATTAATTAATAATTAATGAACACTGTGTACCTGAATATGATTAATTATGGTTTCATTAAGATATTTTATGGGACATTTTAAGAGTTATAGAATTTAAATCCACTGTCCAGGAATGATAGTTTTTATGGTTTTCTAGAGCAGTTCACTTGTATGCATAAATGACCATTCATGTCGAAAATTGATAAAAATCCATAACTAATATTTCATGTTATAATGTATATTACATATTATTATATAATATTATATTGAATTATATTATATACCATGTGGATGAATAATTAGAGAGGAATTAAACGATGAATGTTTGGGTTAATATGGGCAATTTTTTAAAATATCAAAATTGTTTTGTTTAATCATTTACTAAGTTTTAAAAATGTTAGTTATAGAACATTAAATATGAAAAAATACAAATAAAATAGAATTTTTCAACACTAAAAAGGTTTCATGACTATATTTGAAGGTATAAATGGAAAAAATAAAACATGTCGCTCTTGAAGGTGATAGATTAACCCCTCACGAACAACATTTTCTTCTTTAAAACAAAAGGAAGAGGAGAAGGTGGTAAAATGGTATAATATATCATTTGTATCCTAAAATTACATTATAATTATGATACCAGAGTTACCAAACCATGTGGATGAAGATAGGTTGGGAGAGAATATGAAATGAACGTGACATTTAAATGAAACTAAAGGAAAAGAGAGGGAGGGAGGAATTACCTCTTGAATCCTCCTGTCAAGATCATCCTTAAGAATGCTAGGATTGGTATATTGATGATTAAAAAAGATCATGGAAATGGGGAAGGGGTTAGGAAATAAATTTGGGCTGAATTTAGACTAGGCTTGAGGCTTCAGAGGAGCGAGGAAATAAGGGTGAGAAGGGTGGAATTTATAGTGGAGGGAAGAGGGGTTTTCTCAATATAAAATTCATTATTTAATAATTTCACCAAAAGAAAAGGATTACTGAGACATCCATTGCCAAGAATTGTAATTTTATCATGTGAACTAGAACAAATTGTCCATACATCTGTAGAACATCATCCCTGACTCTATAATTACCTTATTGAGCTTATTTTTAAAATTATGGTATTTCAATATTCATAAAAAATTCAAGTTTCTCAAAACAAATTAAAATATTAACCCCATTCATTTGTTAAAATATTGATTTCAAAAACGATTTTCATTTAATTTAAAATAATATTATAATTAATATTAATTTAATATTTAATGAAAATCATAATTCTCATGAAAAATACAGTTTTTAAAATTAAAAAGGATTTTATAATGCTTTCCAAAATCACATAAGGTCTTATAAAATTATCTTCACACCAGAAGACAAGTAATTGATAAATAATGAACGAATTTTAATACAAGAAAATTTCATTTAAATTAATTAAATAATTATAATTAATTATTTACTATATAAAAAAATACTAATATTTTTACTGAGGAAAATTTGTCACTTTTAAGAAGCCAAAAATTTAATTAATATTTGAAGGGTAAGGTGACCAATATATTTAAAGATTTTCAATTAATAAGGGAAGGTTAATATTCATTTTTGTTGGATATCATTCAAAAAAAATTATGTTTTCCATATCGAAATCCGAACATCTTACAGATCGCAACCATGTATGTCAGATTTTCAAAATTCAAAACATATAAGTGAAAAAATTAAGTTTAATGGATGGATTATAAATTCCCCATAGTACTCAGTTGTTCATTTAAGAAGATAGTTATTCCTTTTAAAACCATGGTATGTGACACAATTACCTCAGAGGTATCATTCCATGCATGACATTGTCTATATATCCCATCTCTGATAATATCATCAAGAATCGTCTCATTCATTTGACCCTAGGGACATCGAGCTAGAGGAAGATGAATCCTTTGAGGATCATTTGATCTGTATCATAGACCATATAATGAATGTACTATGAGGTAGGTTAGTCCCTCTTTCCTGGTTGTTATGGAAACACAGACACATTCAGAAAGAGAACAGGGAGTGAGAGACGGATTACGTGCGCAGTGGCCGGAACTTTTCTCTAAAGAATATCCACTACACTAGGAAGGGAAAATTAAAGACAATTTTTGTTTGATTTGGGATGTTTTAATGTACTATCTTTAATATAGTATGGACCATTTTTATTTTTATTTCTAATTCTCTAATCAAACGTATGGCACATATCTACGTACCCCGCGCTGGGTCCTGTGCATATTTTTTAAATAATATAAAAGACTGTATGTGTTTTATGAATTTTTTATGTCACACCTCAGCATGGTATTCAGGATTAAAAAATTAATTAAAGATTAAAAATAAATAAGAACTATTTAATGAAAATTCTAAAGAAATCAAGACGGGATAAAAATAAAATTTAAAATAAAATAGAGTGGGTCTTATAGAAAAATTAAAAAAAAATAAGTGGGAGATTACCGTATTTATTAATTTTATCTTCTTTCTTTTTCCATCATTTTTATTCTATTTATTTTTTCTTTTTATTTTATATTTTTCTTTTCTTTTATTTCTCAAATAGTTTTCTTTTCATTTTCCTTCTTTTTATTCATTACTTTTTTTCTTCTCCTCTCTTTCTCTCTTCCCTCTCTCACGTCGTGCCTCTCCCTCTCCTTGGGTGGCACACCACCTTCTTCCACCATCATAATATTTATTAACCTCTATTCATCGTCTATTTTCGTTGACATCAGGTGAACTATGATCCTTATTATATGACTAATCTCATTTATTTGGAATTGTAGAGTTTCGTTGAGTATCTATCACACAATCTGTTACGGATGGATTTTACCATATTTTGGGGTATTTATAAAACATCGGGTTTATTCTTTTTTAGGTGAAATAGAATCATTTCCTAGATCATAGGATCATCTATTTCCATTAGGTAGAGAGTCTACTCACCTTCCCTCCATTTCGTTGTGATTTATAAAAAAAATCATTGTTTTTTCCATTCATCAGTGCCAACCAACATTGTTCAATTTCAACAAATATATTCAATTTAATTGTTTTGAACAATCAATGAAACATTATTTATACTAATTTAATTTGATTAAATTGTTCCAACATGGTCTCACACCCCTTTGGTTGTGCTGACGTGGTTTGTATAAATTATAATATCCTTAGTAGACAATTTATTTAACTACATGTGATGCACAACCCATCTTAGTTATGTTTATATTAAATAGTAATTTTAGAATAATTATGAACCATTAATTATTTTATTTTTTTAGTTGTTTGTTTAAAATTATTTAATTATTAAAAATTTCACTTCTCTACTTGTGTTGATATATTATCTTGCCTCATTTTGTTTTGGACGATGCAATATTAAATTAATTTCTTTTGATGAACGGGTGTATTTACATAGATTTCAAGATGAAATCACATATAATGTGATTTCATATCTACTTATATGATATTTTAATTCAATCAGTATGGGGAGAGAATGTGGGCTCAATATTAAGCGCTACACATGGACTCCATTTTCCTGACTTGTTACCTCTACATATCGGGGTGTGTCTTAGGCCTCACCAGAAAAAGATAGTTTTCAACATTTTAATGAAATGTAAAATAACATGTAATTGTAATTATCTTTTCTTTTTCTCCAACAGATTAGTGGTGGTAGCTAGACTAGTGACTTGTCAAGACATTTAAGGTCTTGTCTCATCAACTGCGTAACTCCACCATGGTGAATTAAAAGTGGTTCATTAATTTATTAAATAAACCCCATTAATTCCTCAATGGGTTTCTCATCCCTCCTATTTTAATAGTGATCATGGTGAGGTTTGGGAATGACTTCTTCAAGCGAGGAAACTATAGCGATGTCTTGCTGTAACATTAAGCAATGGAGGAAGGAAGCTTGGGTGGCAATGATTTGTGATCGAAAAATAATGACGAGTCTATCTAATGTGGAAATTACTCCTAATGAAACCGTGACACCACCAATGGATCATGAGAAATGTATTTTGTTTGAAATATGTTTATATAATTGTTAATGATTGATAAATATTTTACCACTTGTTATCAAGTTAACCAGGACGGTTCATGCCGAACAAACAAGGCCTGGAACATCTGCCACTTCATTCATGTTGCGTTCTTTGGGGACAGGTTTCCTTTATTTGACTACTGTATGAGACAATGGGTCACTCTATGGAGGTGGCATCCCAAGAGACTCTTAGGTGCATTCAAAAATGGAAACAGAGCTATGGAGCTTCGCCAGAGCCTTGAAAAAGATCCGCTGGCACAACACCGACACCTGCGAGTAATGAAGGAGGATGAAATTGGATGGTTGTGGTAGTAGTAGATAGTGTTCCACACCCGCCATGGAGGGGAGTCCTAGCATCATGCTGCGACAACTATAGAAGGCGGTCGGCCCATGGCAGACCAAGTAGGTGGAGGCGGCACACCATCACGCACCACGTGTCGGCAGTGGTGAAGGCCCGAACTGCTCCCTGTGGGTCCCGTGGGTGATGAGGTGGTTCCATGATGCACTGCTAATTAAGGAACCGAACATCTCCTTTGATCCATTCGGCAGAGGACTGAGTGCTCCATGTAGTGCGGGCATGTAGGCCGGGCTGCATCACTAGGTGGGCCGGGCTGGTCCGCGGCCCACCGGACCAGGTCCCCTGCATCCTCCCCCTCCCATGGAGAGCTTGTAGAGACACGAAGCTTGATGTACATGGACATTACATTACTTTTTCAGAATAATTAGTAAATAACAAAAATAGGAACACAAAGACCGTAATATTTTAGTGTCTTTGGAAACTCGGAATAAAATATTCTAATCGTGGTGAAAGATCTTCAACATCCCCCAATAAAGATCGTCCCCATTTTTTATTACGTAAAACCTTTCTTTATATCCTGGGGAAAAGAAAACATTAAATGGGTGATCTCAAATGCCCAATAAGTTTAAACATAGAGAACATAAAACAATCCATAAACATTTGAATTCAAAAACCTGAACAAAAAATCTAAACATCAAAATATTGAGTAAAGACATGAATCTTGGAAGTACGTAAGGCATATATCATAAGGGAACATAAATCATGATAAAATAGAATGGGAATAAAACATGTAATTTTGGCAACCATTAAGCACATGTTATGATTTCCATACTATCCATGGCTTTTCTTCCAAGACTATCATAGTGGACAATGCTCATTTTTGAATCGAGTTCACTCCTCCTTTCAGTCATGTAACACTGAACTGGACTAACTTACCATTCCATCCATGTCTATATCAAGAGATATAAATCATTACCCAATGCATTGGAGGGAGATATAGGTCCCACCCATCTCATAATGAAATAATTCTTACTTGTACCACAACATAAACATAAATCATTCATCATAACCCAAAGAATAAAAATGGGTTTCATAAACATCACCCCATAATAATATAATCCATATAAAACAAATGGATATCATTAATCATAAGAAAAGTGAAACCATGTAAAAAATAGAGACATTATAATTGAAACATACACATATGAAATAATTCCATCTTGGATGGAAAATGGTTTTGATAAAACACTTGAAATGAATTCTTGAGGAAAATATCCTTTCTTTTTCAAAATCATTTTCTTTTCACAAAATTCCATGAAATTTTAAAATAAAAGGATTTTCTTGAAAATAATAATGAAATATTGTAGAATAATCTTTTTGAAAACTGGGCATTATGAAACCATAAAAATCCACTCATGACGTATAAGTTAAAAAAACATTCTCCTCATACTTTTGTCAGAAAATTGAAAAAGTAACTCGTATGGTAAACAAAAAAAAGATTCCTTCCATACGATGTGGTAAAAATAAAAAGGGTAAAAATGAATATAAAAATACATGGAAGAAAAGTAAACATTTTATGAAAACAGTTTGAGAACATATGGACAGCGATAATAAACATTACCATAGTAAATACTTTCGAATAAACAATCTTGGATAAGAATGAGATTGGAATAATTAATCCTTACCTTAGGTCTGATATGCTTCGTATGTTTCCGAACCTCCTTTATAATGATTTAAATAATGTCATTGACTTATTACAGATTCATATTCGTTGTTATGATATCATATATGGTTCACTTATTACTTTATATTACCCGTTCTTTTGTAAGTTCCATGTTAAAGCAGCGTTTTGGGTTAAATCGTTTTATTTATCGTACGTGTTTGGACTTGTTGTTCTTGATATTATTACTTATATCGTGATTTACAAAATTTCAGAATGTAAAACATGATTTATATATAATATATATTCATCATATACATATATATATTATAGATCGATATAAGGAATGAAATACACCATTCATGGAGACGGTAGGTCATACGTACGCATGAACGCTATTTCCATTTCCTTATTGAATTGAATGAAACTAAATAGTTGAAATACATATATATATATACATACATAAATCCAGTAGCATTATTATTTCATATATTTCATTATTATTCATTTTATAAACTTTATGACCATTCATGTATGGTTAACATGGAGAATGAATATCATCGCGTCGTGGAGACGGTAGTCCGTACGTACGAACGAGCGATGATATCATTCCCATAATTATTGAATAGAATTGGAGTGAATGATATAATATATAAGAATCATTATGATGTTATAATAACCATATATAGTTATTCTTTACACCATTATACCCATCCATGTAAGGTGTTGGTGGAAAAACAGATTTCACCACGGCCTGGAGACGGTATTCCGTACGTACGCACACATGGTGATTTCATTTTCCGTAGGATGGATAGATGGTAAAATAGGGTTGTTTCATACTTATAATAACATATTAGTATATGAGTTATACTGATGTTATTACTTCATAATGAAACAACTAAATAAGAAGAAGTGGAAGAAGAAATAAAGTTGAAAAAATCGGTAATGGACATTACCTCTTCTTTGAATCTCCTCTTTGAGACCTCCTCTTAAGGCACTAAAATTGGTCATTGAAGAAGACCAGAGCCTCTAAGATGTTTCTATTGAATTAGAGAAGAGAATTTGGCAGGGTTTGGCAGAGCTTTAAGGCTCAATGTGGTTTGAGGAAGAGACGGAGGAGGTTCCCTTTTATAAGGGAGGAGAGGGGCAACATTGGAAAAACTAAAAATATTATTTTATTATAAAGTCATATTCGGTTTTTAATAGCTCCAAATCTAGTTATTTCTAGGATAATATGGGGATGGGTAGAAATTATCTCATACAATAGAATTTAGACAAGTTTAGGTTTCTATTTTAACCTTATAATTTTGATTTAACCTTAAGATAAATAATTTTACTTTTACCGTGTCTTCTTGTTTTCTTACACTATAAGGTTAATAGCAATACTATGACAAGCCAAAAGAACCCCAAGTTGTTTATTATTATTATATATAACGTTATCTATGTCATTTGGCCGAACCATAGATTTTTATGAATAAACTAACAATTAATTATATAATATTTTTTTAAATACTATTTTATGTCAATTTTGACACTATTTGGTAATTGATTTTTGTGAAAATCATAACAGAATGATTAGTTCGAACTAAGTTAACTAAATCAATACTAACATGTCATATGAACCTATAAAATTAGTGTTATTTATAAAAAGGTTCAAATTACATTTATTTGGGTATTTATAACATCAATTATGTCAATATTTCATTAATAAGATAATTATTGTATCATCATTGTGTCATAAATAAATTAAATAATTTAATGTCTACAAATTATAAATAAAACACCATCATTTAGGAAATAGTTTTAGCTTTATTTTTAATATTTATAGTCTAATTTATCTTATGTATAACCCTATATTAAAAATGATTTAGTTATTAAGCTTTAATTTTAACTATTTTAACCCTTCTTTAAATAAATTAATAATAAATGTCCTAATCTACTCCAAGTGGGCCTAAATGGTCATATTTTATTCCTAAGGTTGTTTTTGTTAGTATTACACTAATCCAATATAATTAGTACATGTGTTAGGGTAACAATAATATCAATTTTACCCTTAATTACCCTATTTACTTTTAACCGTGGTAAAAAAAGTAAAAAGTTACTATTCACCAAAAAATTATTTTCATCTCATTGCACAACATTTTAGTCCTTGATATTAACCGTGTCACTCGGATTTTTGAAATTCCACTAACAAAAGTGGTAAAATTAAGTTTTATGAGAATTTTCAAATTCTCCTTGGAGGTTGGTAAAAGACGGTGAAAAGTTCAATACAATTTTTATATATCTAAAATATATATTTCTTCTGAAGTTGGAATTTTAATGCCTATGTGTCACCTCTACATGAACCCACGTCACCCTAAAATTTTTATCCATCGCTCCATACCTAAAAATATATCCCAACTATCCGCCACCGCTCGGGATTTCGTCCCCCTCCCAGATTCTCATCTATGAAACCCCTCTCCCCGCTCTAGGGTTCCCAAAACCCTTTTGTCTTCCACCATCCACGAATACGATCTCCCTCCCCCTCCACAAATCCCATCTCCGCAATTCCGTTCTCACTTCTCCCAAAAACTATATCCTCCGGCAAGAAATCGAGAGCCTCTCTGTATCCATCCTCTCCCGCTCATGTTCTCGCTCTGCACCAGGTATGGTTTCTACATCGACACATCCCTCTCTTAGGCCTGCTCCGCATCTGTATCCATCCGCTCCTCCATCCTGTTTACCTACTCTGCGTCGATCTTCTTTTCCTCTATGCCGCCGATTTTCACTTCATCATCGACCAGGTAATCCTCCCTAAAGTACTACAGCTCTCTATATATCCAATCCATACCCCTCCTAGTCTCGAGTTCCAGGTAATCCTCCTCCACGACCTCCTACGATATGTGTAGTAGCCGTATATTTCTAGTAATTCAACATTCATCCAACATGCTCCTCCATGTTTAAGAAGCAAATTCTTGGGATGATCTGAAATCATTTTGAGAAATTTTATTTAAGAAATGAATCGCAGAAACTGGTCGTTCTTCTGATTGTTGTCCTACTGTTTGCATTTGTATTAGTTTTGCCAACTGTTTTCGATGTTTTCTCTTCAGATCCACCTTAATATTGATCATTCTTCCTCTCAGCTGGTAATTAGCCTGAAATCTACAAATATGTTGTGTTTTGTTTCTGTTTTTTCTTTTTTTTCTCAGTTGTTAAATTATATAGTATAGAGAACCATACTCTATAGTAACATCATCCCCCATTACTACCCGACATATTGGGATGAGTTTTGAATGATCTTGGATTTCATATCAATATCTTATGGAGGAACAGGGTTGGTCAAAATGAAATTATGCCAATACACAGTTTATTTGGCCCCATTCACCTTATTTTCAGATTTGATATCATTAACTAACTCAAACTCTTCCATTAGAGCATACATTTTCACAGGAGAGCGTGGAGGAGCAGCAAAAATAACATATTTCCTAATGAATGTGCATGGGTTGCTGGAGTGACTGTCTTCAATTTAAATGAATATAGAAGGTTTTTGAAATGTTTTGCAGATTATATATATATATATATAATGTGTATGAAAATATTTATGCCAATTTCTCTAAAACATATATATGAAATATATTTTCATATGATTTTTTCAGTTGAGGGTGTCTGTTGAAAATTGGGATCATTACCTTAGCGTTTTATCTTTTTTTTGGGCCGCATTAAAATTTCTTGATAAAATTCTGTTGTACATATTTTCACTTTTTTGTGCTTCTTATATTATGAGTATTTTTTTTGTTGATCCTTCAATAATCACCACAACTCTTCCCATGAAACAGAGACCAGGTGAGCTTCTGTTGATGTTTTCCTAAAGGCTTTAGGTTACCTTAATTGTGTTGTTCTAAAGGTTGTTCCATAGTCGCATGAAGGGATAAGGAAGGTCTACTGAACCATCTTCAATCGATATCATCTCCACTACAATTGGTTTCCAATTTTCATGATTTTCCCCCAAACCCAGTTTCGTTTTTAATTCATAGTAGCACTGGTTGTAGGAAAAATATTCCAGTTGATCTAGATGGAGTATTTCAACGATCCCTTTCCCAACAAGCATTAGGGTAGGTGCATTTCTAATGGCCTGATCTTGATTATAAGCTATATGGACGTTGTACTTTCTATAGAGAAATCTATTTTTTCAATTATACTTTTTATTTTTCATGCGTGAATTGATACTAGGTAGAATTAATCTACTTGGTATCCCCACTCGACTAAATGTTTATTAATTATTGAGAGGGATAGCTGAATGGATCTTGCGGTTACATTACATTAAAAATTAAAGTTGGGTTTGGAGGTGTGCACTCTTAGAACAATTGAAAACATCTTAGATGTCCTGCATGTTTTGTTATTATCATATTGCATTTTTATTTATTCTAAATTTTATACATAATATTTCTAATATTTTCATTTGTTATGTACATATATTATTGAATGTGTCATAAGATCTTGGAGTTGAAGATTTAGTACAATGTGCAATGTGATTGTCCTTTATGTTTTCTACTATTTTAACTGCATATTTAATCCACTTTTATTAAAAAATTCTGTACCACTAATTTATGCATTCAATATATTCATTATAATCATATTAATACAGGTTTTTGATTTTGCATACATGGTGACAGGGTGGAGTGACATTACATTTTTGAGAAATACACAATTAGAGACTCGAGAAAGGACATATTTTCAAGTAGTGGGTCATTTTATTTTGTTTCACTCAATAGATTCTTTTACTTGTATTAAATATGACTGGTGATTCTTTTTTTAGAGCACAACATCATGTACTCTCTTTGAGCAGTGGATGAAGAATTTAATTTGAGTGGTCTTTTCTTTTTGAAGTTATGTTTTCATGTTTCTGTTTACATGTTTCACCTACTTCATCTATCTATATCTTATATTTCTGATTACATGTTTCACCTACGTATCATCACAGCTTATGTTCTTCAAATGTTCAGATGTCCACTAAGCAATACCAGGTAATACTTATTTATACCTTTTCATTTCATATATTTATACAACTTCTTCCGCACTATTGTCATATTTTCTTGGCACTGGTGCTTTAAGAAGAGGACAACCCTAACACTTCATTTGTCCTGTGTAATGTTGCGACATCAGTTCTTACATCTACTAAATCATCTACTCAGGTACATATTTATTTCTCCCTTATATAACTATTATAGTCATTTCATTATTGGACTATACAATACTCGGGTGGTAGCAGTTGTTTGTTGTGACTATGGGTTTTTGGAATGGCTGTCTTCAATTTAAATGAATATAGAAGGTTTCTGAAATGTTTTGCAGATTATATATATATAATGTGTATGAAAATATTTATTCCAATTTCTCTAAAACATATATATGAAACATATTTTCATATTATTTTTTCAGTTGAGGGTGTCTATTGAAAATTGGGATCATTACCTTAGCGTTTTATATTTTTTTTGGGCTGCATTAAAATTTCTGGATAAAATTCTATTGTACATATTTTCACTTTTTTGTGCTTCCTATATTATGAGTATTTTGTTTGTTGATCCTTCAATAACCACCACTACTCTTCCCATGAAACAGAGAGCAAGTGAGCTTTTGTTAATTTTTTCCTAAAGGGTTTAGGATACCTTAATTGTGTTGTTTGAAAGGGTGTTCCATAGTCGCATGATGGGATAATGAAGGTCTACTGAACCATCTTCAATCGATATCATCTCCACTACTATTTTTTTTCCAATTTGCATGATTTTCCCCCAAACCAAGTTTTGTTTTTAATTCAGAGTAGCACTGGTTATAGGAAAAATCTTCCAGTTGATCTAGATGGAGGATTTCAACGAGCCCTTTCCCTGCAAGCATTAGGGTAAGTGCATTTCTAATGGTCTGATCTTGATATAAGCTATATGGACATTGTACTTGCTATAGAGAAATCTATTTTTTCAATTATACTTTTTAATTTTCATGCCTGAATTGATACTAGGTAGAATTCATCTACTTGGTATCCCCACTCGACTAAATGTTTATTAAGTATTGAGAGGGCTAGCTGAATGGATCTTGCTGTTACATTACATTAAAAATTAATGTTTTGTTTGGAGGTGTGCACTCTTAGAACAATTGAAAACATCTTAGATGTCCTGAATGTTTTTTTTCTCATATTGCATTGTTATTTATTCTAACTTTTATACATTATATTTCTAATATTTTCATTTTTTATGTACATATATTATTAAATGTGTCATAAGATCTTGAAGTTTAAGATTCAGTACAAAGTGCAATGTGATTGTCCTTTATGTTTTCTACTATTTTAACTGCATATTTAATCCACTTTTATTAAAAATATTCTGTACCGCTAATTTATTCTTTCAATTTATTCATTATAATCAATATTAATACAGGGTTTTGATTTTTCATACATGGTGACAGGGTGGAATGACATTAGATTTTGGAGAAATACACCACTAGAGACTCGAGAAAGGACATATTTTCAAGTAGTGGGTCATTTTATTTTGTTTCACTCAATAGATTCTTTTACTTGTATTAAATATTACTTGTGATTACTTTTTTAGAGCACTACATCATGTCCTCTCTTTGAGCAGTGGATGAAGTATTTAATTTGAGTGGTCTTTTCTTTTTGAAGTTATGATTCCATGTTTCTATTTACATGTTTCACCTACTTCATCTATCTATAACTTATATTTCTGTTTACATGTTTCACATACGTATCATCACAGCTTACATTCTTCAAATGATCAGATGACCACTAACCAATACCAGGTAATACATATTTATACTTTTTCATTTCATTTATTTATACAACTTCTTCCGCACTATTGTCATATTTTCTTCGCACTGGTGTATTAGGAAGAGGACAACCCTAACACCTCATTTGTCCTATGCAATGTTGAGACATCAGTTCTTACATCTACTAAATAATCTAATCAGGTGAATATTTATTTCTCCCTTCTATAACTATTATATTCATTTCATTACTGGACTATACAATACTCGGATGGTAGCAGTTATTTTTTGTGACTATAGGTATGCTTTTTTTCTTAAGCTTCAAAAGTGCATTATTTGACATATAATTCGGTTGCAGTTGAGAATTTCACTAGCTCAATTCAAAAATGCATTATCTGCAGTTATGAATTTCACTATACTATTTCAAAAATGAATTATTAGACTTATATTCCATTGAAATCAATTTTTTATGTGGCCTTATATAAATTTTTTTGGACATGATCTTCATAGTGTAATTATGGTGGATGAGGCTCATGAAAGATCCATTTCAACATATCAATATCTGTGATGTTTTTCCACAAATTGAACGGTTCATTTTCATCCTTTTTGCACTTATCATCATAAATCCAAATGCAACATTGTTGACTCAAACTATGCCTCATCATCTCGACAGCCAAAATTGAAGCCAAATCAATGTATGATTTTATCCTAGAGGTTTTATTACAAGGAATAATATGTGATAGATTTTTTCGTTTTATTTTGTGATGGGTGTTTTCATTCAATCATGTTGATCACACTATCTTTAAATATTTAAAATTATTAGAAAGTTCCAAGGAGTGTAGGTTGTGGACCATGGCCCCAGGGATGAACCTGCTATCATATCCGTTGAGGTATGTTGTTTTTATTGTTTAACTTTTTCCCTTGACTCTTATAAATTCACATTTTCTTTCCTTTTAACATTCTACGGATTTTATTTTAATACCCAAAAAAACGTGCTTTAGAAACCCATTTGGCTTGTAGTGGTGCTATTATTTTGCCACACATCAACAACAACAAACATTCTTTCAGACACATGCTCTTTTTTTGAGTGATATTCTATCAATGTAATTGGAACTATTAATATATTTGTTTTGTTTTGCAGGGAACCTGGTGGTGCCGATAATTTAAGGTATGACATGTGTATTTTTATTTTATTTTATTTTTATTTATTGTATTTATTTCATTTCATTTTTTAAAATTACAACTATCAGAAATATTATGTATCCAACTAACATTATAAAAAACATTTTGACAGCAGCAGTACCCAAATGAAAATGCATATCAATACAGCTTTGTTAAAATTCGAATCCAGCATCTATTGACATAATCCAAACATGCCTTGGGGGAAATGAACAAATAGCAGTGCACATTTGGTGAAAGAATCCATGAAGAGAATCAACATACCATTGCTTTGTCATCTGCCACTTCTTAGATACCAAACTCAAGCAGCAGGAACCTTCTTCCCATCTTCAATGAAGAAAATTGCAGTTTCTGGCACATCAGGCCATGTGTCTGACATGAAATCCACAATATCGAAGGAAATATACCCTTGTAAATCAATCTGCTACTTCTCATTCAGCCCCTTAACAACAGAGGCGCATGTGGAGAATTGTTTCCCAAGCTTCTTTGAAGCATCACTTAGATTAACACCAAAAAGGTCCAGTCCTTTCACAGTAGTAATACATTTTCTCTTCTTACACACAAAATTTTCAATAATAACTTCATGATTCACATTCATTTTCAACATTCCACCAGGAAAGTGCTTTACTTCTGGATTAGACATTGAGGACCCACCCGATGCAGTTGCTCCGTTGAGAATTCCTATTGAGGAAATGCCCGTGCCTTCGAGCTGATCGGCAATTTTATCAGCTTCTTTTGCATTGGCCTCTTTGAGGAGGTCTGGAGGATATAGGTCAGGAGCATTTTGAATCATCCAAGGTTTGCATTTTTTAAAATCTAGTCCAAATTCACAGTACTCCGCAGGCAAGCCGCAGACATGGCACTAGAGGTCTTGCACTGGTTGAGGCTTCCCCTCCATTTCTTTATTCTATAAAATGTACATATGAATATCGTTCCGAGCCATCCTTTTCTTATTGTATCATTTATTTGGGAGTTAGTGGTACCAGTACATTCCCTTTCTTGTCTCAATCTATTTAATTATCATATTGGGTGTGATTATCTTCTCAACTACATTTTTTTGGTCTGTGATTTTACTATATGGAAATACTGGTTCTATATGCGTTCATCAAGAATTACTATCTTACTACCTCTTAATGCATGGATCAAGAGGTTTTGAAGTAGATATTAGTTACACAATTTCTTACAGCCTATATGTGTGTTCATATAAATTATTGTCTTACTACCTCTCAATCTATTTGTAAAGTGATGGTATACTTATGTTTTCATTATATATTCTCATATATTCTCCATTATGTTTTCATTATTCTCTTATATATTCTCCTATGTTATTTTATATTACTTATTTTCCTAAATTTTCAATTCCCTTTATATTTTTCAATTATAGTTCATTATTAATTATCACTATTGTTTTTCAGTCTATTCAATATTCATGTTCATTATTAACTTTGAAATATAGTTTTGTTTTCTTGAAATTAAGAATTGAACGTATTACTGTGCGAATGCACGGGTAAGTACTAGTTATTATGAAATGACTCTAATTACTTAAATTGAACTTATATAGGTATTATGTATCAATTTTGACGTAAAATAAATTTAAATAAAATAAGCAATTATTTAAATAAAATGTCGGTTTTTGAATAGTAACCTAGTGTTTTCACTATTCATCAAAAATTGAATGTTTTCAGAAAAATACAAAAAATTCACCCTAGGCTAATTTAGATATTCTAAATCAAAAAATGAAGTCCATTTTGAAAGATAAAATTTATAAAATTTCAAAAATTGGGTATTACTATTCATAATGGCTAGTTTATATGGCATATCGTTGTTTAGCGAAACACGGTATTGCGTACAACACACGCTATCGTGGAAGGTCGCGCTTGCATGTAATACAAGACAAGTCAGTGATGCATGTTGTGAAAGCTCCTTTTGGTGTAGCTTACAACACAAGACATTAATGAAATTAAAAATAATATTTTTCATAAAATCAAGGGGTGTTACATTCTACCCCCCCTAAAAATGAATTTCTCCCTTGAAATTCGTCGGGGTTATAAATGGTTTAGTACTAGAAATATTCTTTAATAGAAACCCACATAGTAAAAGGAATACCAAAACTTGGATTTAAAAACTAAAGTATGAAACGTAATGGTTACCCAAAAAACTCATCACTGGGTTTCCATATAGGAGAACATAGGTGAACATATGGATATGGAAGAAAAATCTAACCATCATGTTCTGATGGAGTGTGGTAGAGAACATGGCTATGAAAAAGCCTTCAATCACAAAGCCATAAATTTTTGATGATCTATGGAACCATCTGATTCATCAGATATAAGGGCACTAGGACAACATTTTTGGTTTTCAAGATCATTTCCCTAAAGTTGATGAAATTGGAATTAGAAGAAATACGTTCAAGATTTTGGAAAAGTCTCACCGTTGGTCGTTCTTTGGTCAATTTCCACTTCATCTCTTAAAGAAATGAAGTTTAATTTTTCATTCATGAAGTGTTAGCAGATCATGTGATAGAATGATGGGTCATTCCATCTGTCTCAAACAAAAGGTTATAAAAGTTATCAAAAATTCATAAGTCCATCTATAGTGAGATTAATCATATATTGTTCCTAAAATGGACTTACACTTCATATATCATACTGATTAGTATAATAAAACTAGTTTCTACTAATCAGGGACTTCCTGTAGGCCAGTGGTAGTCGATAAAGGCCAGTCGCACATCGGTTGTGGGTTCGATTCCCACAGCCTTGTCCGACGCGATAGGCTGTCGCCCATCCTGCAGGTTGTCCTTTTTCTAAAACTACATTACTATAACATCCCATCAATAATATTGAAAAAACTTATATCCTTAAACTATACTAACTTATGTCCAACATAATCCATACCAATCTCCAGGCTTATCCATAATACTGCAGTCCACTCTCATATTATACTGAAAACGATTACCTGAGATTTCATATAACAAGCATGTTAATACCATCGTTGATCTCCATATATCATAATATATGTATTGTTGGTCACATTACAAACATTTGAAGGACTTAATCATGTATTCTCTTGAAAAATAAATACCCATTGCATCTTAGTGAAAATATGAGTTTTGTCAAAAGTTAACTCTTTCCACATACCAAAACCCCAAAATTATATATACTCAAACCATGATATAACTATTTTTCTATATCAGTCATGAGCTCATGAATACTATCAAACATTTCATTTTCTCCTTATCCATTCATAATGCACATATCATCTCTTTTTCCAAAAATATCTCAATCACTTTCTATGGTTATCGGTACCATAAAATTAATGAAAACCACAATATACCAATACATAAATATTCTAATATTCCACGATACTATATACATCATTATTTTGGAATCCCATTACATAAACACTTAATCATTCCACCTCATCGTTGTCATATTCAACATCGCAAATAGTGATCCCATGTTACTTCCATTTGTCCTTTGCCTTAAGAGGTTGAACATGTCAATCATAACTAACCCTTGGATTAGGGCATTTATTAGCATAATGCCCCATTTCCTTTCACTTGAAGCATTGAAGTGTTTGTGGTGAATTCTCTGTAGTATTTTCTTTATTCACATAATTAGAAACCCTTTTTCCATTACTTCGACACTCAGCAGCTCGATGACCTTCTTTTCCACACTTAAAAAAATTTCTAGTCCCTTTGAGACAATCTCAACCATGCTTCTTTCCACACTTTGAGCATAAGGAAACATTCATCTTCTTTTCACCATTATTCTAAGATTTCTCCTTGAAATCCATCTTTCGTTTCTTGTCAAAACCATGAGATGGATAAGTAACACCAACTTCCAGTTCTGCATTGATTGCACAATGCAAAATTTATTCATAGCTACTGAAGTTTCTTATAGGTAATTCCCTTCAATGATTTGGTTTTAAGCCACTAAAGAATCAATCAACTTTAATTTCAGGTTGGATGATAAAGCTAGATGAATACATTGAAAGCCTTGTAAAATTCTCTTCATATATACAAACAGATTCATCATCCTTTTTCTTCAGTTCAAGAAACTCCTTCACCATATTTGTTCGAAGAATAAGAGGGATGTATTTATTGAAAAATAAGTTCTTGAACTCATCCCATTACATGGACTCAATTTCATCTTTTGGCCTCGTATTCTTGATAAGATTCCACCATTGATCAGAATCACCTTCCAAACGATATATTGGTAAGATGAATTTATCATGTTCAGAACATTTAAGAGCTGAAAATATCTTTTCAGTGGTACTCATCCATTGTTCGCAACAAGTGTATCAGAAGACCCGCTGAAAGAAGGTGGACGTTGCCTCATAAAGGACTCAATAGTATATTGTTCCCTTCAATGCTCATTTGGAAGTCCAGAATGATTCATAGCTTGTGTAAATTTAGCAATAAGATATTTCACTCCATCTCCCATAACATTTGTTTGTTCAGGAGGACAATCATTGCATTGTCCATTGCATTGATCAACATGGTTCCTTCGGGTTCCAGCCATCGTCTAAAACCCAAAAAGAATAGTGTGAGAGGCAAAAATCATTCTAGGGAAAAAATCATAATTAATGGGGAGTAACTTCAATATCTAACATCATAGGTTTACTTCTAATATTGTTACCGTAATTCTAGTACTATAACCTATACTTATACTTAACCTTAGGGGCATCCTTAGACATACCTTAGAAATATCTCTAGGGATCTCACTAAATTTTTCGCATCTTAGTTTCCAAAGGTTGACTAAACCTTTCCTCTGATACCAACTATAACGGTCTGGAATTACTTCCAGTGGACTATAATTGATACCTATCAGGGCACTCCATGGGCGGCTACACCCCCTGGGCAGGACACACCACCATCCCCAGTGGCAGCCATTTTCTCATGAAGCCCTAGGGCGGAGATCCATGCTTCGTCCAACGCTCACACCTGAGAGTTCCGAAGGATCAGATACATTCATACCTCCTTTGCCTCTGATACCAACTGTAGAGACCCGAAGCTTGAAGTACATGGACGTTACATTACTTCTACGGAATACTTAGTACATAACAAAAACAGACACACACAGACCGTAATAGTTTAGTGTCTTTGGAAACTCAGAATAAAATCTTCTAATCGTGGTGAATGATTATCAACATCTCCCAATAATGATCTTCCCCTTTTTTCTTACCTAAATCCTTTCTTTATACCCTGGGGAAAAGAAAACATAAAAGGGGTGAGCTCAAATGCCCAGTTAGGGTAAACATAGAGAACATTAAACAATTCTTATACATTTGAATGCAAAAACTTGAACATAAAATCTAAACATCAAAATCTTGAGCAAAGACATGAATCTTGGAAGTACGTAAGGAATATATCATAAGGGGACATAAATCATGATAAAATTCCATGGGAATAAAACATGTAATTGTGGAAACCATTAAGCACATGTTATTCTTTCCATAGTGGCCAAGGCATTGCTACCAAGACCTTCTTAGTGGACAAAGTCCCTTTCTGAATCGAGTTCACTCCTCGTTTCAGTCCTGTAACACTGAACCAGACTAACCTACCATTACAGCCATGTCTATCTCATGAGATATAAATCATTACTCATTTCATCGAAGGGATATATAGGTCCCACCCATCTCATAATGAAATCATTCTTACTTGTTCCACAACATAATGATTAATCATTCATAATAACCCAAAGAATAAAAATGGGTTTCATAAACATCACCCCATAATAAAATAATCTATATAAAACAAATGGATATCATTAATCATAAGAAAAGTGAAACCATGTAAATAATAGAGACATTATACTTGAAACATACACATGTGAAATAATTTCATCTTAGATGGAAAATGGTTTTGATAAAACACTTGAAATGAATTCTTGAGGAAAATATCCTTTCTTTTTCAAAATCATTTTCTTTTCACAAAATGCCATGAAATTTTAAAATAAAATAATTTTGTTGAAAATAATAATGAAATATTGTAGAATAATCTTCCTGAAAATTAGGCGTTATGAAACCGTAAAAATCCTTTCATTCCATATAAGTTAAAAAAACATCCTCCTCGTACTTTTGTCAGAAAATTCAAAAAGTAACTCATATGATAAACAAACGAAAGATTCCTTCCATATGATGTGGTGATATTAAAAAGGGTAAAAATGACATTGAATATACATGGAAGAAAAGTAAACATTTTATGAAAACATTTGGAGAACATATGGACATGGATAATAAACATAACCCTAGTAAATACTTACGAATAAACAATCTCAGATAAGAATGAGATTGGAATAATTATCCCTTAAATTAGGTCTGATATGCTTCGTACGTTTCCGAACCTCCTGTATAATGATTTAAATAATTTCATTGACTTATTACAGAATCATATTCATTATTATGATATCTTATATGGTTCACTTATGACTTTATATTACCTGTTCTTTTGTAAGTTCCATGTTAAAGCACTGTTTGGGGTTAAATCGTTTTATTTATCGTACATGTTTGGACTTGTTGTTCTTGATATAATTACTTATATCCTTATTTACTTAATTCTAGAATATAAAACATGATTTATATATAATATATATTCATCATATACATATATATTTTATAGATCGATAAAATGAATGAAATACACCGTTCATGGAGACGGTAGGCCGTACGTATGCATGAACGTTGTTTTGGTTTCCTTGTTGAATTGAATGAAAATAAATATATGACATACATATATATATATACATAAATCCAGAAGAATTATTATTTCATATATTTGATTATTATTCATTATATAACCTTTATGATGATTCATGTATGCTTAACATGGATAATGAATCTCATCTCGTCATGGAGACGGTAGTCCATACGTATGCACGAGTGATGATATCGTTCCCATAATTATTGAATAGAATTGGAGTGGATGGTATAGTATATCATAATCAGTATGCTGTTATAATAACCACATATAGTTATTCTTTACACCATTATACCCATCCATGTAAGGAGTTTGTGGAAAAAAAGATTTCACCACGGCATGGAGACAGTATTCCGTACGTACGCACGCGTAGCGATTTTGTTTTCCGTAAGATGGATAGATGGTGAAATAGGGTTGCTTCATACTTATAATAACATATCAGTATATGAGTTATACTGATTTTATTACTTCATAGTGAATAACTGAGGAAGAAGAAGTGGAAGAAGAAATAATGTTGAAAGAATCGGCAATGGATATTACCTCTTCTATGAATCGCCTCTTTGAGACCTCATCTTAGGGCACTAAAATTGGTCTTTGAAGAAGACCAAAACCTCTAGAATGTTTCTATGGAAGTGGAGAAGAGAATTTGGCAGGTTTTGGTCCAGCTTGAAGGCTCAATGTGGTGTGAGGAAGAGAGGGAGGAGGTGCCCTTTTATAAGGGAGGAGAGGGGCACCTTTTTGAAAAACTAAAAATATTTTTTCATTATAGTGTCATATTCAGTTTTTAATAGCTTCAAATTGAGTTATTTCTATGCTAAAGTGGGTATGGGTTGAAATTCGCACATCCAACTGAATTTAGACAAGTTTAGATTTCTATTTTAACCTTATCATTTAGATTTAACCTTAAGTAAAATAATTTTACTTTTACCGTGTCTTCTTGTTTTCTTACACTATAAGGTTAATAAACATACTATAACAAGCCAAAATAACCCCAAGTTGTTTATTATTAATATATATAACCTTATATAAGTCATTTTTCCAAACCTTTGGTTTTTTGGAATAAAATAACAATTAAAAATATAATATTTGTTTTAAAAACTATTTTATGACAATTTTAACACTATTTGGTAATTGTTTTTTTTGAAAATCATAAAAAATTATAAGTTCTAAAACAGTTAACTAAATGAATACTAACATGTCATATTAACCTAGAAAATTAGTAAAATTCATAAAAATTCTCAAATTAAATTTATTTGGGTATTTATAACATCAATTATGTCAATATTTCATTAATAAGTTAATTACTGCATCATGATTGTGTCATAAATAAATTAGATTATTTAATGTCTAAAAATTAAAAATAAAACATCATTATGTAGGAAATATTTTTAGCTTTATAAATAATATTTTAAGACGAATTTAACTTATGTATAACCCTATATTAAAAATGATTTAGTTATTAAACTTTGATTTTAAATATTTTAACCCTTCTTTAAATAAATTAATAATAAATGTCCTAATCTAATCCTAGTGGGCCTAAATGGTCATATTATTTTACTAAGGTTGTTTTTGGTCGAATTACACTTATCCAATATAATTAGTACATGTGGTAAGGTAATAATAATATCAATTTTACCCTTAATTACCCTATTGAATTTTAACCGTGGTAAAAAAACTAAAAAATTACTATTCACCAAAAATAATTTTCATCTCATTGACCCAAATTTTAGTCCTTGATATTAACTGTGTCTCTCGGATTTTTGAAATTCCACTCACAGAAGAGGTAAAATTATGTTTTATGTGAATTTAGAAATTCTCCTAGGAGGTGGGTAAAAGATGGTGAAAAGTTCAATAAAATTTTTATATATCTAAAATTATTATAAAATGACTCCAATGACTTAAATTGAACTTATATAGGTATTATGTATCAATTTTGACCTAAAATAAAATTAAATAAAATAAATAATTATTTAAATAAAAAGTCGGTTTTTGAATAGTAACCCAGTGTTTTCACTATTCATCAAAAATTGAAAGTTTTCAGAAAAATAACAAAAATTCACCCTAGGCTAATTTCGATATTATGAATCCTAAAATTAAGTCCATTTTAAAACATATAATTTATAAAATTCCAAAAAGTGGTTATTACTATTCATAACGGCTAGTTTATATAACATATCGTTGTTTAGCGAAACTCGGTATTGCGTACAACACACGCTATCGTGGAAGGTCGTGCTTGCGTGTAATGCAAGCCAAGTCAGGGATGCGTGTGGTGCAAGCTCCTTTTGGTGAAGCGTACAACACAAGACATTAATGAAATTAAAAATAATATTTTTCATAAAATCTCTAGGTGTTCCAGAGCTGGGCCGGTCTGTGGACTAGCCCAACTGGGCCGGCATTTGTCAGTTTGGTCGGGGCCTAGTCCGACCCGGACCGGGTCGGGTCGGCTCGACAAGGCATAATAGACCCGGACCCCTCTCGGGCCAGTAATAAATAAGTGACAGTATCTCGCAAACCAAACATCAATTTGACGATCCTTCCATGGGGATGGGATCCTTGGAACAAGACCGTTCATTTTGGAAACTCAATGATAGTTTTGGAGAAGGATGGAGTATGTCCATGTTGGATCGACTACAAATTCAATTGGGCCCTCAGTAGTAAAATGTCAATAATATACAGACCACACGTTAGGTTAACACGCCGTCTGTGGTTTTGGGCCCCTTATGATGTGATGAATCATCGGGTTCCTTCTCCCTGGGACTTCATGAAGGTTGAAATACGGCCGCGGGATTTATGAGAGGTTCTCCATAATCATGCATATCATGAGCGGGTATCTAGTGGATGGTAATGTGGTGGACGTTGGAGATAGATCATACCAAGGTGTGTACCAAGGATCCAGCATGGTTCAACACTTACTGATCCTATATGTTCGAGATCCTATGCAGTTCAGCGTTCAACGATCTTATGTGGCTGAGGGCATACCGCTCTTGTGTGGGTCAGATTATTATTGGGTCAACACTCAACGATCCTCTGTGGGTCAGTTCATATCGATCATCTATGGGTCAGATCCTATGTGGGTCAACAAGAGTTAGTAGCTATCCACTCTGGGTGGGTCGAATCACGAGTTGGTCTATCCGGGGTTAGTACCTATCGATCATGTGTGGGTCATACAACATATGGTCAGCAACAATTCCTCTTGAATTAATAAGATGTTCTAGTTTCGCGACTATTCTCTTGTACTTTAAAAATACACTTATAATGTCACGACCCGTCCTCAGGGCTTGTGCCGCGACTACCCCAATCCCACATTCTAGAGGATAGGAGCTGGTGACTTTCACCAAAGGAAAATCCCCAATAAAAAGGGAAGGAATTTTCTTTAAACCTGTAACACGCACAGTCAGAACACAAGCAGTAGAAGCATTATGTACTAATAAAGAAATGAAAGGTTTTTTTAAAGGAAGTGGGCTAATATACACACCCAAATGAACGACATGTACAAGTACAAATAAACAAGGAAAACAGCTCATGAATCATCCATCAGGGAATCCTACCTGAAGGGTAGGTACATATCTCGAATAACTCGTTCCTGAGGTACGTCCCATCTAGTCCAAATATGAGCAACCTGTAGTCCTTCACCCTCATCCTCAATCACTACTGACCATCGTCTGCACGGAACACAATAAGGTGTGGGCGAAGCCCATGCAGGGGTGAGTATAACAATACTCAGTTGGGGACCCCGACACCCCCAAAGGTCTCCCGGATTCAACTAATGATATACCATAGTATTAAGATAAAATCACGAAGTATCAACAATCCTTGCATAGGTATATGCTTATACATATACCTAAGTTTCCAATCACATTCCGACTCCAACACTCGATCCAAAGCACAACCCATTCCAAAAAAGAAGTTAAGTCAATCTTCTCGATGATAAAAACTAAAAGACAAGACTCACCTTACAAAGGTATACCACTCATGTAGAGGGGTAGAGATGATTTATTGTAGACACTAAATCATCTCTTATGTTGAACCCATGCATGATCCTGGAACAATACCAGCGCTACCGAACCCATGGAGGATCCTGGTACAGAATTCAGAAATGTGGAACCCAAGTAGGATCCTATTCTAGTACCATTGTTGTCGAACCCGTGGAGGATCTTGGTACACTATCATCGCTGTCGAACCCATGGATGATCCTGGTATATTTTTCGGTCCACATAGGATCCTATCATCTCAGTCGCAGCCAGCCATAGGGTTCACGCACCCAGCATTCTCGATTCCTGGATGTTCTGCTCCTCGAGCCATGTGTTGATACATAAACCACCACAAAGTCTCGAGTTGATGTATCTCGTAGTTTTGTCTCATCATAAGGAACCCAACGCGACAGACGATGCCTTAATCGGACGCCTGGTCTGTGAGTTATTGGCATTTCTGTTCTAGGGTCTCGGTTGGTTCTTAGGTTCAATCCAACCTGACCATACCCCAACTAGGCCCAAACCACAAGTAGGGTATTCCAAAAGTATCTTCCTGTTCTAAGCCATATTTCTCCACATATGGTTCATCGATCGAACACCCGTAGCACAAGATATGGGAAAAATGTTTAAACTGGCCAATCGGGTCTGGACTTGGGTCCGACCCGGTCCGCAGTTCTGACCTAGTCTAAAGGGGGGGCTCGACCTGATGGGGGCGGCCTGACCTAATGGATCTTCCAGGCCCGACGGTGGCCCGACCCACGGAGGCCTTCACTAGCTGCACCCAGGGGTATGCGGGCGCGCCCTGGAACCCGAACAGCTTAGCCATTCAAGAGGGACCCTAATCGGCACCAGGTGAAGACGGTCCAGGTCATGTGGGACCCTAAGGGTCCCGGTCCTCCTGAATGGCCTTGAGGCATGCCAATCAGCTCCTCCGGATGCCGGCCCAGTCGGCCGCCTTGGCTCCTCCATCACGGCGCGACGACGCCACTGTCCTGCTCCACTGAATGGCACGACGCCGATGTGCCTCCTATGCAACGGCCTAGCCTGGCCACAGCCTCCAGCTCCTCCACTTGGCGCGACGACACCGCGTCACCTCCACCGCGACCCGACATGGCTGTGGTCCCCTACTGCCCTCTAGGCATCGTGATGGCACTGCGCGCCTCCTCCACGGCCCGATAAGGCCGCGACTCTCCATCCACGTGGTATGAAAGTGCCTCGTCCTTTTGGAGATCTGGAGACCTTGATTCGTCAATATCATTATAGTTGTCCCGTCGCCAGCCACTGTGGTCCGATCCCACCCCGTTATGGTGGTATCAAACAACATTTATCAATTCATAAATTGTACGATGTAGAAAGGTTCAAAAATCAACTCAGACCCCATCATCGTTTCTCGAGTATCTTTGATGAAGTCGCAGGAAAATGGAAGATTCTAATTCGTTGATGTTGGGAAGCGTCTGGGGCAGGAGACTGAGGAAGAAAGTTGTCGGCATTCTTCACAGTCGACTCCTCCTCTATTGTCATGGTTTAATATCAATGAAGATGTCCGTAATTTTTCGTTGGAAGGATGAAGTTCTCCAAGGGTTGTCTAAAGCTCCACCAAAAAGAAATGGGAATAAAAAATAATGGATTAAGCTTACCCATTATTTAATTGTTGACCAAAATAATTCAAAAAAAAATCAAATGGGAGATAACTAATTAATTTAAAGAGCTAAATTAATTAATAGAGCGGGGTTGTCACATTAATTAATTGAGTTCAAGAGCCTTCCCCTACATATGGGGAGTTCAAGGAGGTTTAAAGCTTGTGCGTGCCCCACCTAATAATATTCTACCAAGGGACGTTATGTGTGTGTGTGATCCATCACTAACCTCTTATTGAATGATTTAACCACCACGAAATAAAAATAAGCTGACTCTTATTTTTATTTAACATAATTAAAAACCCACAAATCTAACTTCCATTCCCGTTAGAATGCAACTGTGGTGAAAGTATAACTAAGAAATCACCGACACTACGAGTTCATAGGTGCCCTCAGATTTCAGTCTCGAGAACCAATTTAAATGATATAAAACCCTGCTCATACTTTTACTGAACGTACCCAACCAAAACTCCAGAAATTGATTCAGGGCACATCGGGCCTCAGAATCAAGCACCGTAAAATTTACCAGACTTGTAAAAATTCCATGAATTTATGAAAGAAATTTCCACATAATTTTCGGGTCATTACATTCTCCCCATCTCAGGGGTTTACATACCCATAAGCTACAACCCACACTAACGGAAAAAGTGGGTGTATTGAGCATGCATCTAAGCCTCCCACTCCCATGTGCTCTCCCAGAGGTTCTCATGATTTCAGATAACGTGCACTAGAGCTATCGACCGTCCATGAAGGACCTGATCCTATCGATCCTCAATCTCCACTTGAACCTCTGTGAAAGTATCTCCTTCATCGATGTCCAGCTCTCCATGTTCTATGATGTTGGAAGGGTCGTGCATGTATCTCCTCAGGTAAGATACATGGTAGACGTCACACACCCGATGAAACTGAGGTGGAAGAGCTAAGCGGTAAGCCACCCCGCCTACTCTACTAAGGACCTGGAAAGGTCTGATGAATTGTGGAGAAAACTTGTCACCTCATCCAAATATCAGTAGACCTTGTCGAGGTGAGACATGTAGAAAGACGTGGTCTCCATCCTCGAACACTAGTGGTCTCCGTCTCCTATCAGCATAAGACTTATGACTGCTCTGTGTAGTCTTCCTCCGCTCCAGGATGATCTTCACCATTTCCATCGTAGCATGCTCCATCTCTGGTCCCATGAGTGTTGACTCCCCTATGTCGGTCTAGTACAGAGGAGATCTGCAAGGTCAGTCGTATAGTGGCCTAAAAGGTGCCATCCCAAAGGTGGAGTGGTAGCTGTTGTTATACGCAAACTCTACCAAGGGTAAGTGATCCTCTCAGCTATGACCGAAGTCGAGGATTCATGCACGAAGAATTTCCTCAAGAGTCTGAATGGTCCTCTTAGTCTGACCATCCGTTTGAGGATGGAAGACTGTTCTTAAGCGAAGATGCGTCCCAAAAGCCTCCTGCAACCCTTTGCATATTTGGGAAGTGAAATGTTCATTTCGATCGAAGATGATCGTTGATGGTACACCACGATGCCTTACGATCTTCCACACATAGAGGCGTCCTATGATCTCTATAGAACCCTTGTCTCTAATCAGTAGGAAGTGGGCCGACATGGTGGGTAGGTCGACAATCACCCAGATAGAGTCATGTCCTCTGGATGTACGTGGATGTCCTATCACAAAATCCTTGGATATCATATCCCACTCCCACTCTAGGACCTCTAATGGCTGAAGTAATCCTGTTGGAACCTGGTGATCCGCCTTCACTTGAAGATAAGTGAGGCATCGTGGGACAAACTCTGTTATTTCCATCTTCATACCTGGCCACCAGTCCTATCGTCAGCGGTCCTGATACATATTTTCCACACCTTCATGTACCACTAGAGGAGATGTGTGGAACTCCATCAACACTTCCTCTAGATGTGTGACTAGTACCATAATATGCCCTCTTATGAGAATGACGTGATCCCCACCTTTAGAAAATCCATCAGGTTCTTGCCTTGTGGATATCTATATACGTAAAGCCTCACAGTCAGCATCCCCACGCTGCACCTCCATAAATCTCTAATGAAGTGGAGGTGTGACTGTAAAAGACTACAGAATGGCTGGTCAATCCCGATCCACAAAGGATAACTGCAAAGCGGCTAGCTGCTCTATCGCCTCTCCTAGTAGATGAATGCCTGATCTCCTACTGAGATAATCTACTAAAATGTTCCCCTTCCTAGGAGTATAGACTATCTCGAAGTCATAGTCCTAGAGGAACTCAAGCCAACACTGTTTTCAGAGATTCATGTCCTTCTGCGAGAAGATGTACCTGAGACTCTGGTGGTCATAGAAGACAGTAAAACGCTTTCCCATCAGATAGTGCCGCCAAATATTCAAGGAGAAGACCACTGCTGCTAATTCTAGGTCTTGGGTAGCATAGTTCTTCTCATGTTGTCTCAACTTCCTAGAACCATAAGTGATCACTACTCTCTGCTACATAAGGACATACCCATGTCCGGTCCCTGATGCATTGCAATAGAATACGTACCCATCACCCTCCTCTGATGTCCTCAAGATGAGAACACTAGTCAGCCTCTGCCTCAACTCCAGAAAACTCCACTAGCATCTCTCTGACCACACGAAGGGTTGGCCCTTCTTCGTCAATGCTGAAAGTGGTGCTACAACTCTTGAGAAGTCTAGCACAAATCTCTAATAGTACCCAGCCAGTCCCAGAAATCTCTGTACCTCCGTCACACTCCTGGGTGGCTCTTAATAAATTACAACCTCGATCTTCACTGGATCCACTACAACTCCATTCTCTAAGATGACATGTCCCAGAAAATGTACCACTCGGAACCATAACTGGAACATCGAGAGCTTACCATAAAGCTGGTGCTCTCCAAGTGTGTTATGTACTACCTGAAAATGATAGGCATGCCCCTCCTTAGTAGTTGAGTAGATCAGAATGTCACCGATGAAGAATACCACAAAGCGATCAAGGTATGGATGAAAAAAAGTTTTCATGAGTCCCATGAACACTTCTGGTGCGTTGTTGACGCCAAATTGCATAACCAAGAACTTGTAGTGGCCATACCGGCATCTGAAGGCCGTCTACAACACATCCTCATCTCGTACAATGAGCTGGTGATAACCCGATCAGATATCCATCTTCGAGATCCAAGATGCTCCATTTAGCTAATCAAAGAGGTCGTCAATCATCGGGAGGGGGAGCTTGTTCTTCATGGTCACCTGGTTTGGGATCCTATAATCAACACAGAGAAGCAATCTCCCATCCGCCTTCTTGTCAAACAAAATCCAGAATTCCTAGGGTGAAACACTGGGTCGGATAAATACATTCCCCTACAAGTCCTATAGATGTAACCGCAGCTCAAGATACTCCGTGGGAGCCATCTGATATGCTGGAGTGGATATTAGGGTCATAACGTGGTACAAGACAAGGTAAATGTCTACCAATTTTCGTGCAGGTAGTCCTGGAACATCATCAGGGGAGACATTCGTGTACAGATCCACCACAACAGGAAAACTCGGACTCTGCACATCAACTGCTCTGAGAATGAGGCTATCCAACTGATGTGTGATCAATTGCTCCCTCTTCTGGGTAAGTCCATCCTGCGCTGTAAGGGCTCCCTTCTCACCAGTGAAGGTAAACCTCATCCCATCCTCACGGACACACCACACATTCTGCCTAATACAGTCAATCTGAGCATGAACTGTGGATAACTAGTCCATACCCAAGATGATGTCTTATGGCCTCGACACCGCTACAAGGAGATACTAGCCAAAGATCTAACCTCCTAGAGTAAGCTCACACTACCGGCACTAGTGCATAATCTCCGAGTCTGCTTTCGTAGGAGTCTCTAGCCTTAAGGATTGATCCAAAAGTTTCAGAGGAATATCTGAGCTCCGAACGAGGGTAGTGAAATAAAATAATGACTCTCACCTATGGCCTTAAGTACTGAAGAAAGGGTGGAGTAGACACAGATAATTCCTCGAATCATCTCAGGTGCACCATGGTCGTAGGCCTCGACTAGCTGGAGATGAGCCTACCTCAATCCATCAGCACCCTATAGTCGGGGTGGACCTCCTTTTGGTGTTGGTGGTAGGACCTTGAAACGTCGTCTACCACCTGCTGCTCGTCCAGATCCTCTGCCACATCTGCCTGTTCCCTGTGGACCACCATGGTCGAACCTCTACCTCTACAAGAGAGGTGACTCAACTATCTGCTGCTCATCTTCATGGTTGGTCGGGCAGTCGCAAGCCATGTGACCCTTCTCGCCACACGCATAGGTGGCCTTTTCATTGTATGGCTAGTTCGGTCTCATATGCCCTACACAACCAAACCTGTATCCTGGGGTCACCCACCTAATGGACTGGTCTGCTTGGACATATGTCACATCTATCTTCTTCTAGCTGTAGAAGACTACACTACATGTCACCTTGTGGTGGGTCTCTCTACTCGTGACTCCTCAGCAAGAAAACTCCCCATAATAAGGGATATCTCCAGCACCCATGCCTACGTCAGTATGCTGAGGGAGAACATCGAAGCCTTGATATCTTGCCTGAGACCATACTCGAAGGTCCAGGCCCTGAAGAATGGGTCCCATACCATATCTGTGGAGTATTGAGAGAGGTATGTGAACCTCACTGAATATTGTTCCACTATAATGTTTCCCTATTGCAGGTGAAGCAACTCTTGAATACGCACCGCACCAAGGGTGGCTGGAACAGACTCTGACCGGAAGAGACTCTCAAAGTCTTCCAAGGGTAGTGATGCCTTGTCATGAACCTAGAGCATCAAGCTCAACCATCTTTCTACTGCCGCCATCAACAGACTCATGGAAATGATCCCCATGAAGTCGGCTGGTGTCCCTACCAATCTGAAAACTCTCACAAAAGCCTCCATCCAATCCTCAACTTCCAATTGGTCCGTCTCTACCCTGAACCTAGGAAACCTCTAGCACTGGAACTCATGCAACATACTCACACTACGTGCACTCTATAATACTGGATAAAGTGGTATCGGTGGTCCAGTGGGTAATGGTACCGATGGTACCTCCGTTGTGATGGGGCCCTACACCGAGGCATCATCACTCATTGGGATACCATCTTGTACAAAACTCGGAACAATGGATGGCTTCCTACGTGGGGCAATTTTGAAAAGAAACAGGAGCCCCATGATCAGAAAAACATACATGGTGAGGTGACACAATGTAATCATGAGGAAAACATTTCAAAGGAAACACAAATGCAATTAGTGTTTTCATGCACTGAGTCAGAAGTCAGAAGTCAGAGTCCTAGTGTATGGATACGTAGGCCGCCACACCAACACTGGTTTCCCTAAACTGATAATCACACCCAAATCAATTAACACCATTTCCATTAAAATAATCAGAGTCCATGTTCTATAGTAGAACCGACTCCTCTGATTCCAATTTGTCACGACCCATCCTCGGGGCCTGTGCGGGACTACCCCAAGCCCACTTTCTATAGGCCAGGGGCTGGTGACTAGCACCAAAGGGGAATCCCCGATAAAAAGGGACGGAATTTCCTTTAAACCTATATCACGAAAATTATGAAAACAATCAGTAGAAGCAACAAGTACTAATATGGTAATGAAATGTGTGCTGAAAGTAAGGGGGCCAGTATACAAACCCAACTGAACAACAAGTACAAGTACAAGTAAAAAGTGAAAATACCTCCTAGATCCTCCACCTGGGAATCCTACATGAAGGGTAAGTACAGATCTCAAACAACTTGTCCCCGAGGAATTTCCTGTCTAGTCGAGCTCCGAGCAGTCTCTCGTCCATCACCCTCAGCCCCGATCACTATTGACCGTCGTCTGCACATAACACAACAAGGTGCGGGCGAAGCCCATGCAGGGGTGAGTATAACAATACTCAATAGGGGTCCCCGAGACCCCCGAATGTCTCCTAGAATCATATAGGGATAAACCATAGTATTAAGACACAATAATGAATTATCAACCATCCCTAGTTATGTATAAGCCCATACATATACATATGTTACCAAGCACAGTCCGACTCCAGCACTCGAGCCCAAGCACAACCCATGACACAAAGGAAGTTAAGTCAATAATATCAATAATAAAAAATGAATGAAATGACTCAGCTCAAATAGTTATACAACTCATGTAGAGGTGAAGATATGATTTGTTGCAGCCACTGAATAATCTCCTCTATCGAACCCACGTAGGATCCTAGAACTGTATCAGTGCTGCCGAACACACAGAGGATCCCTGTATAGATGTCATCTTGGTCAAACGCACGGAGGATCCTAGTCTAGTACCATCGTTGTAGAACCAACGGGAAATCCTAGTACATTATCATCTTTGTCAAACCCATAGAGGATACTGGTACTATAGTAGGTCCACGTAGGATCCTATCATCTATGTCGCAGCTAGACAAAGGGTTCCCGCACACATCACACTCGATTCTGATAGGGTCCACTCCTAGAGAAAAGTATCGATTCATCAACTACCATTATGTCTCGATATGATGTATCATGTAGTTCTGTTTCATCATAAGGAAACCAACGCGACAAAAAACATGTCAACCGGACGCCGTGTCTGTGAGTAATTATAATTTTTGTTCCAGGGGACTGGTTGGTTCTTAGGTTCAAACCAACCTGAACGTACCCCAACTATGTCCAAACCTCAAGAAGGGTATTCCACATGTACTGTCTCGTTCTATTATTTTTTTCGCCATAGACGGTCCATCAATCAGACACTAATGACCCAGGATATAGGCAAAAAATGTGTAAACGTGCCAATCGGGTCCAGACTGGGGTCTGACCCAGTCCGCTGGTCCGACCCAGTCTGAAGGATGAGGGCCAGCCCGAAGGGAGTGGCTAGGCCCAAGGGTGGCCTGGCCGATGGCAGGATGGCCGAGGTTGGCCCGTCTTAAGGTCGCACGATGGCCTGCCCTAACCACGCCTAGGGGGGAGGTGCACACCCCCTTGCACCCAAACAACTTAGTCGTTCGGGTGGGAACACTAATCGGTGCCAGGTGGCGCTAGTCCAGGTCACGCGGGACCCTAAGGGTCCTGCTCCTCCCAGGTGGCCTTGCAGATAGCCATTCCACTCCTCCAGAAACTGTTCTGGCCGGCCACCTCGGCTCCTCCGCTGCGGCCTAGCATGGCCACGGTCCCCTACAGCCCTTCGCGTGGAGCAACGGCACCGCACGCCTCTACTACGGCCCGAAAAGGCCGCGGATCTCCTTCTGCATGGCATGATGGTGCCACGCCCTTTTAGCGATTCTACACCCTTACACCATCGTTCTCTTCAAGGCCGGCCCGTCACCAACCTCCATTGTTCCACCTTCGTCATCAACAATCCAGAATAATCAAAGGTGGGGGGGGGGTCAGGCTGTGTTCATGTGGTCTGATTCCTCCTCGTTACGATGGTAAAAAATGGAATTTCTCAATTCATAAAGTCTAGGATGTATAACGAGTACAAAAATCAACTCAAACCCCTACTTCATTTGTCGATGATTGTTGACAATGTTGAGGGAAAAGGTCGAATATAGATTTGTTGACATCAGGAAGCATCTGGGGTAGGAGACTAAAGAAGAAACATCATCAGTATTCTTCACGGTCATGTCCTCCTCTTTGGGCATGGTTTAAGATTGATGAAAATGTTTGTTATTCTTCGTTATAAGGATGAAGTACTCCAAGGGTTCTCCAAATCTCCACCAAAAAGGAAGTGCCAACAAAAAAATAATTGGTTAAGCTATCCCATTATTTTGTTATTGTCCAAAATAATTCAAAAGAATTCTAATGGGTTTTAGTTAATTATTTGAAGGAGCTAAATAGATTTATAGTGGTGGTGGGGGGGGGTGTTGACACATTAATTAAGGGAGTTCAGGAGCCTTCTCGTACTTATAAAGAGTTCATGGAAGTTTAAAGCATGTGCGGGCTCCACCTTATAATATCCACTCAAGGAAGGTTATGTGTGGGTGGGCCCCACCACTAACCTCCTCTCGGAGGCTTTAAAAACCAAGAAAAAAAATCTAACTTTTATTTTTATTTAAAATCAATAAAAACTCCAAAATATAACTTCAATTCTAGTTAGATTGCAACTGTGGTGAAGGTCTTACTGAACAATCACCAACGCTGCGAGTTCAACAGTTCCCTCAAATTTTACTTCCAAGCACCGGTTTAAAATATATAAAATACTTCTTGTACTATTACTCAATGTACCCCAACAAAACATCAGAAATTGATTTCGGGCACACCGGGCCTCGGAATCAAGCGCCCAAAATTTTTTCGGACTCGTAAAAATCCCATGAATGTAAGGAAAAAATTTCCCCAGAATTTCCGAGTCTTTACGTAAAACGGGTTTGAGAAGTTTCTTTTTCTAATGCTTTATGATGGAGATCATGTTTTGTGGGATTCCTCGGTAGAATTATGAGAGACCATCGGGGGTCTCAGTGTCCCGACTGGGTATTGTTATACTCACCCCTGCACGGGCTTCACTCGGACCTTATTGTGTCTTGTGGAGAAAATGAGTAGCTTAGCTGAGACTTATGTGAGCTTGGTCGAGGAGGTAAATGGAGGTGAACTGCTGAGTTGGAGAGCAGTGGAGATGGGTTGTACCTAACCTTCATGTAAGATCCTTGGTGGAATATTATAGGAGTTGTTTTCTATTTTTTTGTTATAGTTGAACCATTCAATTGAGAATGTATTCTAGTCCCTTTACATTCAGTACACACATTTACTAATACAGTTTTACATCGCAATTGCATCTTGGTATATTCATAGATTATGTGTTTGAGCATGTTTAAAGGAAATTCCATCCAATTTTAGTGATACGCCTTTCCAGTGCTAGTATCCAACCCATGTCCTATTGAAGGTGGGCTTGGGTTAGTCACGACACGAGCCCCTATGGATGGGTCGTGAAAAAATGGTATCATAGGATTCAGTTCCACCAAATACATAGAACTCTGAAATTTTAATAGAGAAATAGTGTTATGTGTTTTGAGTGTAGATTTCAATTTAGGGAGTTCAATGTTGATGCAGTGGAAGACGTATCCATACATCAGGACCCTGAATTCTGATTTTGTACTCAGTGCATGAAAATACTGATTGCATGTGTTTTGGAAATTATTTTTACTTTTATCTCATTGATTCAGATCACCAGGTATAACTTATTGACTGTGGCACATATTTTTAGTTTTAGGATGCCTTCATGTAGACAGCCCACCAGGATTCGTGAGGGGTTATACGATAATGGACCACCAAGCAACGAGACTGAGGTGCATCGCCCTATTGTTGTGGTAGCACCTTCAGGTTGAACACCAAAACCACCATGACCCGTTTGGGAAACATATGCCACCAGCCCCACCATCAGACTATACACGATGACTGAGCGTGTTTCATGAGTTCTATAGATAAATTATTATGAGGTTTTGTGGAGTGACAGATCCCCAGGCAGTTGAGGATATGATGGAGGTGGGGGATAGGGGTTTTGTCTTAGTAGAGACACTAGTAGAGTAGATGTTTATTCTAGATGCTAGCATATTATAGGGGAAATTAGTGATATGGTGGAGCCGGACGCTCTAGACACATGATGATTTGACCCTAACCTAGAAGAACATTGAGAGCACTTTTAGGGTGGAGTTCATTCTAGCGACACTATGCATTGTGTGTATTCAGGAGCTCCCGCAGTTACAGCAATGTAACCTAAAAGTTTCCCAGTACTCGGTGAGATTCACTGACCTCTCATGCTACTCCACCGACATGGTACGTGACCCATTATTCATGTCCTAGACTATAGAGCAGGGTGTCTTGTGGGAGATCAGATCATCGATGATATTGCTGAATATCCTGATGTAGGCTGGACTGATCGAGCGGGCATTGATGGTGGAAAGATTCATAGTTGAGTAGAATCTAATGGTGATAGACACCACCAGACAACAAGAAGATGAGTCATCTACAAAATGTAGAAGAAAAATGATGCATTGGTTCATGCGGGCCCGACCCACTGGCTGACGACCCTGTGATGCTGAATCGGAGGTGCAGAGCTCGCAAGGCAGAGAAGGTCATTTGGGAGGTAGACTGTGTTTCACGTGCGGTGGGAAGGGAAACATGGCTCATGACTGCCTGAACCACTATACTGATGATCAATAGAGGTTCGAGGGACCGCCGATGTAGGTGAAATGATTTGAGTGAGGAGTTCTACAAGGCAGAAGACAAGGAAGTGTAGAAGGTCATGCAACATGCCGTGGGCAGCAATTTTGAGGTTCTACTGCCACCACAAACAAGAGGTCCACCCCAACCAAAGGCAGTAGGTGGAAATGGGTGATCAAAAAATCAGGAAGTTGAGGCCTATGCCCACGAAGCTCCAGAGATGATTCGAGTTATGATCTGTTTCTTTTCCACCCTAGATGCAGTACTAATAGACACAGGTTCCAGTCACTCTTTCATTTCCACGATACTCATTCAAAGCTCAGAGATTTCTATGGAGTCATTGGCTTGATCATTTCGATTAGAGACTCTTACGAAAGAAGAATCGATGATTTCTCACTCATGCATATAGTGTGATCTCAATCTAAGAGGGGAGATCTGCAGCTAGGGTATCCTAGTACCAGGGTCGAGGCCTTACGACATCATCTTGGGTATGGAATGGATATCCATAGTCCATTCTCAGATCAACTATTTTAGGTGCAAAGTGTGGTGGGTCCGTGAAGATGGTATCTGGTTTTCCTTCCCTAGTGAGAAGAAAACAATTGATACTCAGGATGATATTTCTCGGAGGAGGGTGTATTTAATCACTCCCCAGTTTTATAGACTCACCCTCAGAGCAGTTGACATGAGGATTCCGAGATAACCTATAGCGGTGTTCTAGTATGACGACGTATTTCCTGAAGATGATCGGGGACTACCTCCTCACAGATAGGTATACTTTCTTATCAATCTGTACCCTGGGACGACATCGTTATCTAGACTAGCAATTCAGATGGATCCTATAGAGCTTCGTGAACTGAGGGTATAGTTTGATGACTTGCATAGAAAAGGGTACGTAAGAATTAGTGTTCCCCATGGGCACCCCCGATCATGTTCACCATGAATAATGATGGGTGAATGAGGCTTTATTTGGACTATTGGTTCTTGAACTAGGTGACTGTGAAGAACAAGTTTCCACTAATGAGGATAAATGATCTCTTTGACCATCTAAAGGGTGCTTGATGTTTTTCAAAGTTTGAACTCAGATCAGGCTATCATTAGCTCAATGTATAGGAATATGACGTACCCAAGACAACATTCAGATGTCGGTATGGCCATTACATGTTCATGGTGATGCCTTTCAGCATTACCAATGCTCTGGATGTGTACATGGAGATCATGAATAGGATCTTTAAGCCATTCATAGTTCTATTTTTGGTGCTCTTCATCGATGAATTCAAGATATACTCTGCGTAGGAGGAGGATCACACCACAAACCTACAGATAATCACTGATAAACTCCGAGAGATCCATCTTTATGGAATCCTCTCGAAGTTCATGTTTTGGATACATGATGTCCACTTCCCGGGGAATGTTATCTCTGAGGCAGGAGTCATAATGGATTTGAAAATGATAGAGGAAATACATTCTTGGGAGTAATCAAGGAGTGTTACCAAGGGGCATAGTTTCTTTGTAATGGCCTAGTACTACTAGAGATTTGTTCCTAACTTATCCAAGGTAGTGACACCCTAGTCAACATTAATGAAGAATGTGAATCCTTTGTTATGGGAGAAGAAGTGACAGTAGGATTTCTAAGAGCTGAGAAATAGATTAAAGAGTTACCCATCTTGAGCCTACTAGAAGATGGAATTGGGTACGTAGTATACTGTGATGCATTAGGGACCAGACTAGGTTGTGACCTAATGCAAGAGAGAGCATTGATCACATACGGCTCATGATAGCTGAGATAGAATGAGAAAAACTAAGTTTCCCATGACCTGAAGTTAGCAGAAGTGGTCTATGCACTAAAGATGTGGTCACACTAATTGATGGGTGGACAATTTACAGTTTACTCTAAAAACAAGAGTCTCGGGTATATCATCTCATAGAGGGACATGAACTTGAAAAAACAACGATGGCTAGAGTTCATCTAGGACTATGACTATGAGATATTCTATACTCTGGGGAAGGAAAGCATTGTAGCTGATGAACTCTGTTGGAGGTCAGGTCTATACCTTTTGAGTGAGGCGACAATGCAGCAAGCTGTGTGGAAGTTGCCTTCTCATGAATAGAGATGGAGAAAATTACCTCCAATATATGACTATCTGTCCCCCACTTCATCTGCATTTTAGGGAGGCACAGTTTGGTTATGTTTACTGCAAGGCCTGACGTGCTCAGATATCTACAGGATAGGATCCTAAGGGATTTTCTAAAGATGGGGAGCATGTCACCCTCTTCAGTGGATGCACTGCGGTACCAGTGATGCTACATGATAAGGTGTTAACAGAGTTTCATACATCCCCATTAGCAGTACATCCTAGAGTGGAAAAGATGTACAATTACCTTAAGTGTTAGTAATGGTGTCCAGGGATAAATAAATCATTGGCGGAGTATGTATCCCGATGCCTCACTTTTCAAAACCTGAAGGCAAAGAATCTGGTATGAGAAGGCTTCGCTCAACCCCTTGAGGTACGGTAGAAGAAGTGGGATGATATATCCATGCACATCATAATGGGGCTACCACGTACATCTAGGGTCCACGATTCCATATGGATGATACTTGACCAACTCACCCAGTTGGCCCACTTCATACCCATCCTAGGGTAGAGATCAATAGAGATATTGGGACGCCTCTAAGTGCAAGAGATTGTATGACTTCATGGTGTTTTGTAGATGATCATCTTAGATTGCAACACACATTTTACATCCTACTTGTGGAAGGGATTGTAGGATGCATTCAAATCGCATCAAATCTTGAGAACTACCTTCCATCCTCAGACAGATGTTCAAATGGATCAAACCATTCAATCACTCAAGGCCATGAATCGTGATTCTGTCCTTGACCTTGTTCATAGTTGGGAGGACTCCCTACAACTGGTGGAGTTTTTATAAAACAATAGTTATCACTCCGCCATCGGCATGGCCCCGATTGAGGGTTTGTATGAGTGACCATGCATATAACCACTTTTGTTCGACATACCCAGGGGAGTCAGCACTTATGGGTCTAGAGTTGGAAAAAGATACTGCAAAGAATGTGAAAATCACCATAGAGAGGATGATGACTTTATAAAGCCATCATAAGTATTATTTTAATATGATACAGAGACCCTTGGATTTGGAGGAGGAAGAAAACATCTTTTTACGGGTCTCAGACTGACAATAATTATGGGGGGTTTGGTCGAGGAAACAAGCAAACTCTGAGGTCTATTGTACCCATCCAGATCCTCTACAGAGTAGGTGAGGTGGCATACTGTCTATATTTTCGCTCACAGATGCACTTGGTGCATAATTTTTTCCACATGTCATAGGTGAGAATATACGTGCATGATCCATCACACGTTATTGACTGGGGCGAGGTGGACATCGACAATAAGGCGATATTTTTAGTGTTTCCGGAGGAGATAGTGGACCGATAATAGTATGTCCTTCATGGGAGGTCTATTCCGATAGTGAATGTTCATTGGAAACACAGGAATCATCAGAGGAACACATTGGAGTGAGAGGCTCCGATGCATGATTTGTACCACCACTTGTTCCCCTAGTTTTGTTGTAGATTTTGTTGATGAAAATCACAAATCTGGGAAGAATTTAAAGTCTAAAAAATTAATTGTAATTTTTTTAGTTATTTTGGATTATTATGAGTCTGTGAAAAATGACGGCACAAGATTCAGAGTCCCAGGGTGCCTGGAAAGATTTTTATAATTTTTTTAAGGTACGTTCAATAAATGCACTCGTGGAATTTTCTCTCTTTTGAACTATTTATTGGATTAAAAATCTGAGGAAACCATTGAATCCATAGTACACATATTTTCTTAAGGGAAGCTTCATTTCGATCGTAGTAGGTCTGGTGAAAAAAGATAGTTTTTGTAATTTTTAAACAAAATTAAATTAAAATGTAATTTTTATTTTTTATTCATTATAGTGGATGAGCGGTGGTGGAAGGATCAATGACATGTAAAATGATTTAATGTCTTGAATCATCCACTACGTAAATCCACCATTGTGAATTAAAAGAGGTTCCTTAATTATTTTAATGAACCTCATTAATTTCTCTATGTGTTGCTCAAATTTTCCCCTCCTTTTTAAATGGATCTCGGGGTGGGGATTAGGAATGTATTTTTCAAGAGAGGAAACTATGGAGAAGTCCTACGGAAACATCCACGGATGGAGAATTGAATCTCAGGATGCAACGATCCTGGATCATCCAACACTAACGACTCTATCCAACGTGGACTCTCCTCCTTCCGGAATTGCGATACTTCCAACGAATCATGAGTTTTTTTTTGAAACTAGTTTATTAAATTTTTATTGTTAGATAAATATTTTCCCACATTTATCAAGATAACACGGAGGGCATAGACTGAATTAACAAGGCCAAGACCCTCTACTTCTTCATTCTTGTTGTGTACTTCAGGGATGAGTTTACTCAATTTGAAGGAAACATGAAACAATGGGTCACACTATGGTGGTGGAATGATGGGATTCTTATAGGAAATGGTGGTAGTGGAAACAGTGCTCCGAAGCATTGTTGGTTCCCCACAGAATATCTGTTGGCGTGAAACAGATGAGCAATGGTGGCGGCTGACATCGGCCAGCAACAAAATTTGCAGGGGGCACGCTATGACATGTCATGGAGGTGAGCCATGACATCCTCCTGCAGCGGCTGTAGAAGATGGCATGCCCTTATATGACAATGGAGGTGGTGTTTGTACAATGTCACACACTATGACAATGTGCCAAGCCATTGAACCTGCAGCAGTGTCGAATGACATGATCCACTCCCTGTGAGCCCGACAGGTAATGTGGGGGTGCCACCTGAAGATGAAAATGGGCGAACTGAATGACACCCTTTAGTTGTTTGGAAGGGTAATTGCGCACCCCATGCGGGGCACACCAGTCGATCGGGCCTGTCCGTGCCCCATCCTAGCCAGGTCGGGCTGGGCCGGTCCGTTGCGCAGCAGGCCGAGCCCGCTGTGGCCCAACCCTTCTCGAACTGGCACTTGCTGGTTTGGACCAGGCTGAGATAGACCCGGACTAGGTTTGGCCGACCCGAGCTTGGTCGGGTTGGCCCAGGATGGGTCAAGCCGGCTTGGTCTAGACCCAAACCCCTCCTAGTCCAAGTAACGGTTTAGTGACAGTATCTCGCAAACCAGACATCCGTTTGAAAAACCATCTAGAGTGCTGGGATCCCTGGAGAGAGGCTGTCCTTTTGGAATACTGCATGAGAGTTTGGAGAATTATGGAGTATGACCAGGTAGGATCAACTTTGAATCCAACCAGCTGCTCGACACTAAATTGATAATAACATGTAGACCAACCGTTTGATTGACGTGCCATTTGTTGCATTAGGAACCTTATGTAGTCACATATCATCGTGTTAATTTTTTATGGGACTTCATTCCAGTTAAAAAATTACTTATGGCTTGAGGAGCGGTTCTACAGAATGAAGCATACTATGAGCGGTAATCCAGTTGTTGATAGTGAGGCGGGGGGTGAATACAGGTCATACGAAGGTTAGTACCGAGAGATCCTTTTTTTGGGCTAGAACATACCAATCTTGTGTGGTTCTAGTCCTATGGTGGTCAACGCTCAACGATCCTTTGCGGGTTAACGCATAATGATCCTGTGTGGGTCAGATCTCGTGTGGGTCAGCACTCATCGATCCGGTGTGGGTCAGTGCGTACTGATCTTGTGTGGGTTAGATCTGGTGTGGGTCAGTGGGGGTTAGTACCTATTGACTTCGAGTGGGTTGGATCCTGTGTGGGTCGAGCAAGGGTTAGTACTTATAGATCATGTGTGGGTCAGACAATGTATGGTCAGTAGATGTGCCTCTTGAAAGAATAATATGATCTTGCTTTGGGACTAATCATATTTAATTCTAAACTTCACTTATTCATGGCTTGAGTTGTGTCTATTTCTTGTGCTTTGTGATTGATATCCTGATTTTTGGTTTTACGCTATATAATTATGTGATTCCTTCAGGGTGTTCAGGGTCCCTAATTGGTATTGTTATACTCACCCCTTCATGGGCTTTGCTCACAACTTGTTTTGTCTTATGAAGATGACAAGTAGATTGGATGAGACATGAGGGAGCCTAGTCTAGGTGGAACACAGAGGAGATTGGATGACGTAAAGAGAAGTGGAGATGAGATGTTCATACCTGTCAGGTAGGATCCTCGGTGGATGATTCATGGAGATGTTTTTTATTTTTTAGTTATAGTTGTATCTTTCATTTGGGAAATTATTCATTACCATTTACGTTTAGTACAAACCTTTACTACAACAGTTTAACTTTGTGGTTCCGACCCATGGACAATGGAAGGTGGGATTGGGGTAGTCACGGAATGGGCCCCGGGGGACGGGTCGTGACATAATTTTTATTTTGAGATATTTCCATTGACATGCTCAGGGGTATTGGGTAATTTTATGGATGTACCATAGTGATACATTTGACATGGTCTTGTAATACAAATATAATCTTGAACATATTAATAATTATGACCTGATGGTTTATGTGAATTCTTTTTGAGTCCATGGAGAGTTATGAACATTTACTACTATAAAATAATCCAATATCCATGGAAATATAGACACATTTTTATTGGTGTGTTGTTATACCTTTCGAATTGTTACAGTTTAGTTAATCAACCATTGTTATACCATGTATATGGTATCAGGCTCATCTCCTTGATTTTCTACTCACCTCGCACCATGATGCCCTCCTCCAAATGAATTCTCCCCACCACTCCCGAAAAATTCTATTCACTACGGTGCCCTCCTCTTGACGAATTATCCTCCCCGGTGAATTATCCTCCCATATAACTCCTCACCCCAACAACCTCCTCCACGAAAACTTCTACTTCCCGTGTTTTCCCACCTGACCTATCCTCATCACGACGCCCTCCTCTCCGACGAATTCTATCACAATGGAGCCCTCCTCACCAACGACCTCTCTCACAGCGGCACCTTCCACCCCAAAGACCTCTCCAATTGCGACGCCCTAATCTCACCTGTCATGGTGGAACCCTAATCCCAAATACATCCAATTAATGCATTTATTTTATACCATATGATTTCATCAATCTTCTGAACTGTGATTTCTGGTTTCATGTTTTAGCGGTAATTCGAAGACATTTAACCATTCTAAATGATGTGAATGGTTGGGTGGGGATATCATTAGAAAACAATATAGGTCATCCATTGGATATATAGATTTGGGAAGACTACGTTCATTACTTGCATAGCTGGTTTGAATTTGGAAGTAGCAATGCACAGTTAGATTTCGGTTACCCATACTATGTATACAAATCCTGAAAATCATTAATGGTTATAAATTATGTTTTCTCTCATCCCACATATTTATTATTTTCTCCTATTTCATTGGTTATGTTGGATATACCATGGTTATCATGTGATTCTAATTATTTTCCTTCATCAATTGTCAATCAATCTCCTATACTATCTTCATCCGAGATAATTCATATTATTTATAGTTCTTTTGAGTATTTCAGTGATTTACCTCAAACTGGATAGAATTGAAGCTTGATTATGGAAAATTGAAGAGTACTTTGTATTAGGTAGGTGGTCCATGTATTTTACCCTACTGTATGTATTTCTTAGAACAATATATTTGTGTTTCAAACTGTAATTTCTATATGTTACCCTAAAAATGTGAAGTTAAAAATGTAGATATTAATGACTTAGATTAAATAAAAATTTTACTCTTAATAGAGCTATTGTTTTATCCCATAAACCCAAAACACTAAATGGGTGTGTTTTCTTTTGTTGTTGGGATCTATGATTCATAAAAAGATTAATAAACCATTTTGGATGATAATTTAACTGATTATAATTATAATTCATTTCACAATTTAGATTATAATTGGATGTGTGATGATTAATCAATCCTTCAAGGGATTACTAAATTTAATTAAGATGCGTGAGAATGATAAAAAAACTAGAACTTTTTACAATTAATCACAATATAGGTGTGTTTACATATTAAATAAAAAGGTGTATGTAAATAATAATGTTTGAATGATGTTATTGAAGGACCATCCCATGGGAATATTTTTTTATAATAAAAGATACTACCATATTTAAATTATTTAAATTTTTATGGAAATATTATAGTCATATATATTTCTTGTGTAATGAATTGAAATATAGTAGGGAATGTTTTCCCAACTGACACTATTTTTTATTAGTACATCAAATTGACTAAAAATAATGATCAGGGAGATTTTTTTCTCCTTGGATACATTCATGGACTACGATAAACCGATGCATGTATGGTGAAAACGTCCTATAAATATTTCACCTAAACATTGTTTTATTACCTTATGATACTCAATCACGGTGTCCCATTTATATTTTGATGCATTTTTATATAATCATTAATGCATTATCTCCCTTAAATAAATTTTGGTACATGGGAATGTTGTCCATCAGGCATGATATCCTTTATATATTGGATACTCATGCATGGAATACCTTATGCATTTTTATACTAACACATGGAATCCATCATATACAGTTCCCCATAAATGTTGTCACAAAAGTTAATGGTTTCAAATATATGTTGTGATTATTAGGAATGGGGTCCATTATATATTGTGACACATAGGTATTGCATCCCTATGTGGTAGATTCCCTTACAAGTTATGATACCCTAGGAATTGTGTTCATTATATTGTGATACAAGGGTCCTGCACCTTGTACGTAGCACCCCTATATGATATGTGATCATCTTTGTGGATTCCTTGGATCTAAACCTAAACACTACACTAGTTACTCTATTTATAGGAAATATATTATCATCGAAATGAATATATATATATATACATGATGGATGGTGTGAATATATATATAATCTTATTCCATTGAAAATATGGTTGATTATGTGCCCTGGAAGAAAATGAGACTAAATTGATTACAATTATTTATTTTTTATAACATTATCGATATACTTTCACATTGTTATATTTTAAAATCATTAAGAAAATAGATCTAGAAACCACTGGTGTTGGCTGACTACTTATATCTGTCACCCTGTTTGGGATGGCCTTCCACTATTGTACATTAAAAGACAACGTGGTTATAATGATTAGGTTCTATATTTATCATTCATGAAATTATTCTTGAATATGGGAGTTAGGAGAACAACGATGTGATGGAAATTAGGATAGTCATGAAGATATAATTTTTATTTTATTTTTTAACTTCTAAGATTCATGTACTATATTTTATAGTAACCACTTATTTATGTATACTGATTCAAGTTTTATAGCCTCATATGGAAATCAATGCATTTATCTATAGTTGGAATTTTCTATTTTATCAGTTATTGTTATCATTTTATTTTATGTCATTCATATATTCTTCTTATCCATTTTGTAGTAGCTTTTGTATAGTGATAAGATACTAAATTTATAAGGATATAGACTATCTATTGTACAATAATTACAAACTCACTATTGGTTTGTTGCCTCTGACATATGCGGTGGCACTCCTGTAGCCATGTAACCAACTATCTTGGGGATCTATTTAGTGGATCTTGGATCGGAAATTTACAACATTGTATAAAAGGATTCTTTTTATATTATCATGAATTTTTTTTATTTTGGATATGATTATATGAATGTGTTAGTTCAGGGTATACAATCATGTCTGGGAGTGTTCAACCCATGAAATGGAAAAGGCTTAGTGTTCAGGGATGAGATAGTGTTCTTATTGATAGTTATTAAAATTGATTATGATTTCACCTTGAGTGATTTATTTAAATTATTCTACATATAGATTTATGGTATTAGGGTATTTAATCCTTGGGTTTCATAGAATGATCATGTTGTTTGATTCATCCTTATAGGAACATAGAGATTCAAATGCCTTAAATATTCTATGATATGTGGGTTTCATACCATGAATTTATATTATATGTGATATTTTATTTAGGTGATTCTATTAATTGATTCAAGATTATTTATCATTATGTTCATATATACCTTGATTTGTGGTTTCTTATTTATAAATCAATATATTTTTCTAACTTGTGATATCATTTATTAGAAATCCACTATCGCTTCAATTTTTGGCTCCCTTTGACGAGAGAGACAAATTTTTGCCAAATTTTATAAGTTCTTTTGTGTTAGGGTTTCCTGATTTTTTAATGACATAGTTTATTAATGTGGTTTGGTTCTTGAAATTTACATAGTAATTTTTTTTTCATAAATAGAACACACTGGTTAATTTTCAAACTACCTATCATAAGGGGAAATTATTTCAAGTCTCTATTTTACAGCACTACTTATAAAATTTATCACCTATGAGAAATGCTTTAGTATATGAGTTTGAAAATTGCTTATTTATGTTTTATTTTAGTGAGATTTAGTCGAAGTGTTTTTTATTTGAAAAAACAAATTCCACCTATTTTTTTACTGCTCAAATGATGTTTAATGAACCTGAAGGCTTTGGTTGATATCACTTATTGTGAATTGATTAAGATTACTGCCTCTCTATAAGAGACTGTTTGATGGTATTTATTGAAAACTGTTTGTAACACATAGTGTTTTGGTGTAAGGATATATAGATTGCATATATTTTAAAAAAATTATTCTTTGAATTTTATCTAAGAGGTGTTTGTTAGGACTATGAGTGTGAAGAAAGAGAGAGAGGAAGGATCTTTTCTATACAATAAACTGGTATAAACTGTACAATCACTAATAGAGAACTACAGTATGTATGAAAAAGATAGAGGATAAGATATAGAAAAAAGAGGATCCCAATGGAAGATATCAACTCTTTCGCAGAGCCAAGGCAGACAACACAGACCCATGCAGCTGCCAAGCTGAAATAAAAAATCATTCATACCCTCTCCCACAAATCAACCCCCCTATTTAGTCGGTTTTTCAGGACTTAGTGAGGAGGTGAAGACCCATATAAGCACTGATATTCTACATTTCAGCTATCATGAATGAGTTTAGTGATAGTAGTTTTATTCTTGATATTCTATGCATTGATTACAATAAATTTCTAAATTAGATTTACCTAGGTGATATTGGAAATTTGATATATAATAATTATTAGGATGATGTTCCCAAGATGTTCAGGTGTTTTGATACACTGTTCATTATAGTTTTTTGTTTGTCCTTATTTAAAAAAACACATGTGATCATGTAATAGAGGGGTGCTGTCTAGGGGCAATAGTGTGTAGGTGGGGTAGTGTGCAGGGGTGGAAGTGTGCCGGGTGAGGGGGAAATCCAAGAGAGGATGGGAGGTTGGGGCACAATGTACAGGGAGCAGGGGTTGTGGTGGTTCAGGGGGATGGGACAGGGTTGCAGGGGGAGGGGCTGTCTTGGAAGTGGTGTCTGGGTGGGAGTTGGGGGGCAGTGTGCAAGGGGTGAAGGGGGAGGGGCCATGGGGTGCAGGGGGAGGGGGGCTATCCAAGAGGGGGGTGTCTTGGGAGGGGGATGGGGGGGGGGGGGTGCAGTGTGCATGGGGTGAAGGGGGAGTTGGGAAGGGGGTGTAGGGGTGGGGTGTCCAGGGGGCAGTGTGTAGGGAGGGCTGTAGGGGGTGCTAGGAGAGGGGGGCTATCCAGGTGGGGGTGGAAGGTGGGGGCATAGAGTAGGTGGTGCAGGGGTGTGGGGTCTGGGAGGGAGGGGTGTCCAGGAGGGGGGCGGTGTGCAGTGAGGGGGTAGGTGGTGCACAGGGAGGGGGCTATCTGGGGGGAGGTGAAGGGGTCTAGGGGAGCATAGTGCCGGGGGTATGGTTGGGGGCAAGGGGTGTGGGGGTGGAGGGGGAGGGGGCTGTCTGGGGGGGCTGTCCATGATGGAGGGATTGTTCGGGGGGTGGGGGTGGGACGTACAAGAGAGAGGGTGGATGGGTATCTAAGAGGGGGTTCCCATCATAGAAATATTTATATAACATAATATGTCATTGCTCAAACATCTAGGTTTTAATGTGGGTGTTGGAGGTACACCAAAATAATATTATGTGGTCATAGAATGGTGTGACTATTCTGGATTTTTTATAATTTGAAACATTTATAAATTACCTTAATCATAATATTGGTTATGAATTTTTTATTGACATGTTATTAATGATTTCTTATTATCTTATGAAATAATAAATATAATGTTAATTCAATTTCATGATTATTTATTTAATGAATGTGTACATATAACGACCCATACTTTACATACATTGTTAATACTTCAAAATTGAAGCATACTTATTGCAACATATAACAAAACCACGAAAGGACCGTATAGTTATAGTGTCTTTAGAAACTAGGAAACATAAACAACTGGTTCATAAAGCGTCTACACGGTTTCCCATATATTTTATCATATCTCTAGTCCCTTTTGGAATATCTTACTTAATAACCTTCTTCCTGACCTGGGGAAAGAAAACATACAAAAGGTTGGGCTCAAATTCTCATTAAGGGTAAACAAAAGAAATATCAATCAGATCATATACATAAGCACATAACTTTTGGAAATCTTAACCTGCAAAAGAGATCATAATTTCATAACAAGGGATAAATCATGGCAGTGAAATGTAATCACAATAATCATAACATAAAACATGAAACTTTGTGGCATACTCACATGATAATAGAGAATCATTTCTTATTAGTCAAGGCTCATTTCCAAGACTATCTTAGTGGACAAAGTCCCTTTCTGAACCGAGTTCACTCCTCGATTCAGTCATGTTTCACTGAACCGGTATAACCTACCGTTCCATCCATGTCTATCTCATCAGATATAAAATCATTACCCAATGCATTGGAGGGAGATATTGGTCCCACCCATCTCATATTGATATCATTCTTATGTGTTCCACAAAATCATAAATCATACATCATTCCATAACCCATGTAATAAAAATGGGAATCTTAAACATCATGACATCATAAAACAATTCATATAAGATAAAGGAATTCATAAAAATAATTCCATCACAACATAATCAAATCAATGTAATAATAGGGATAAAAACAGAACCCTTTGTTATGTTAGATGGAAAATAATTTTGATAAAACACTTGAACTCCATTCTTGAGGAAAATATCCTTTCTTCTTCAAAAACATTTTTCCTTTCTTAACATGTCATACAACTTTAAACTAAAAGAAGATGATTAAAAATAAACATGAAAACTTGTAAAGGATGATTCTTGGAAATAATGTTTTCAAAATCCATTCATGCCATATAAGTTGAAAAAAATATTCTACTCGTACTTTTGTCGAAAAAGTCAAAAAGTACCTCGTACGAAAAATGAAAAAAGATTCCTTTGATATCTTTCAGTAAAAACTCACCGAAGGGTAAAATAAGATTTAAAAAATTGTAGGTGAATGGAAATAATATTACATATTGAGGAAACATGGATGTGGATGATAAAATAAACCCCAGTAAATACTAAAGTGTAAACAATCTTGGATAAAAATGAGATTGTGATATTTCCCTTACCTTAGGTCTGTTTTGCTTCGTAAGTGTCCGAAACTCCTGTATAATGATTTAAATAATGTTATTGACTTATTCCAGATTCATACATATTTTTATGATATCATATATGGTCATATTCTTAGCTTCTTAGTAGTACTATTTAATTGCTATTGGTTATTCGGGTGTTTATAACTTTTTGGTCATATGCGTGTTCTGTCGAATAAATTCTTATTCTTATCTTTAGGTTATAGATAACTCATTTACAGAATGTTATTATTGTAATATATATCATATTAATTCATTCAATTCATTTATATAATCATTATGAAATGAATATCATGTAGAACGAGTCGCATCACATCGTGGAGACGGTATTCCGTACATACGCACGTGTGATGATATCGTTCCTATGATCGTGGAATTGTATTGGAGTGTATGTATACTCTTTCAGAATCAGTATCAATTTATAATAGTCATATATAGTCATTATTTATACCATTATACACATCCAAGTAAGGTGGTGGTGGAAAATAGATTACACCACGGCGTGGAGACTGTATTCCGTACGTACGCACGCGCGGTGATTTATTTTTCCGTAGGATGGATAGATGGTGAAATAGTGTTGTTTCATACATATAATAACATATCAGTATATGAGTGATACTGATTTTATTACTTCATAATAAAACAACTAAATAAGAAGAAGTGGAAGAATAAATAAAGATGACAGAATCGGCAACAGACATTACCTCTTCTTTGATGTGCTTCATTGAGACCTTCTTTTAGGGAAATAAAATTGGACATTGAAGAAGACCAGGACCTCTAGGATGTCTATAGGGAAGTGGAGAGGATGAATTGGCAGGGGTTGGCCGATATTGAAGGCTCAATGTGGTGTGAGGAAGAGGGGGAGGAGGTTTCCTTTTATAAGGGAGGAGAGGGGCACCTTTGGGAAAACTAAAAATATTATTTTATTATATAGTCAAGATCGGTTTTAAATAGATCCAAATTGATATATTTCTAAGATAAGGTGGGGATGGGTCGAAATCCTCTCATCCAATAGAATTTAGACAAGTTTAGGTTCCTATTGTAACCTTATCATTTAGATTTAACATTAAGTTAAATAAGTGTACTTTTATCGTGTCTTCGTGTGTTCCTATACTATAAGGTTAATAAACGTACTATAAGCAGCCAAACGAACCCCAAGTAGTTTATTATTAATATATATAACATTATCAAAGTCATTTGGCCGAACATTAGATTTTTAAGAATAAAATAACAATTACTAATATAATATTTGTTTTTAAAACTATTTTTTCTCAATTTTGGAACTATTTTGTAATTGATTTTTTTTTAAATTCATAACAGAATTATTAGTTCAAGACAAGTTAATTAAAAAAAAACTAACATTTCATATTAACCTAGAAAATTAGCGGAATTCATAAAATGTCTCATATTACATTTATTTTGGTGTTTATAACATCAATTATGACAATATTTCATCAATAAGATAATTACTGCATCATCATTGTGTCAAAAATAAATTAAATTATTTAATGTCTAAAAATTACAAATAAAATATAATTATGTCGGAAATTATTTTAGCTTTATAATGAATATTTATAGTCGAATTTATCTTTTGTATAACCTTATATTAAAAATTATTTACTTATTAAACTTTTATTTTAACTATTTTAATCCTTCTTTAAATAAATTAATAATAAATGTCCTGATCTAATCCAAGTGGGCCTACATGGTCATATATTATTCCAATGTTTGTTTTTGGTCGAATTACACTTATCCAATACAATTAGGACATGTTTTAGGGTAATAATAATATCATCTTTACCCTTAATTACCATATTTACTTTTAATCGTGGTAAAAAAAAGTAAAATGTTACTATTCACAAAAAATTATTTCCACCACATTTTAGTCCTTGATATTAACCGTGTCTCTCAGATTTTCGAAATTCCACTCACAGAAGCGGTAAAGTTATGTTTTATGAAAAATTCAGTTTTTTTTAACTACCACTTAGTGGTTTCACTATTAATCAAAACTTGAAAGTTTTCAGAAAAAGACCAAAATTTCACCCTATGCTAATTTCGATATTCCGAATCCAAAAATGATGTCCATTTTGAAAAATAAAATTTATAAAATTTCAAAAAGTGGTTATTACTATTCATAATGGCTACTTTTAATAATATTTTAATAGCATATCATTGTTTAGTGAAACTCGGTATTGCGTACGACGCAAGCTATCGAGGAAGGCCACGATTTCGTGTAAAGCAAGACAAGCAAGTGTTGTGTAGAAAAATATTCATTTGATGATTTATATAACATAAAAGTCTCGGGTGTTACACTCTACCCCCATTAAAATGAATTTCGCCCTCAAAATTCGTCACTTTGTAACAAACAGAAGAGGATACCTCTCCCTCCTCATATCCTCAAGCTCCCATGTAGCTTCTTCTAATTGGTGGTTCCTCCATAAAACTTTCACCAATCGAGTGGTCTTGTTTCGTAGGGCATTTTCGCTACGATCCAGAATCTCTATTAGTTGTTCATCATAAGAAAGATCTTGCTCCAGTGGTACAACTTCTGAGCTATGTACATGTGAAGGATCAGGTATGTACTTTTTCATGAGAGATACATGGAACACATCGTGAACTTGAGAGAGATTCGATGGAAGCGCCAATCGGTAAGCTTCCTTCCCAACATGATCCAGTATTTTGAAAAGACCGATACATCTAGGTCTCAACTTCCCCTTCTTTCCAAATCTCATGACCCTCTTCCCGGGAGATATTCATAAGAACACTTTATCACCCACTTCAAACTCTAGGTCTTTTCTTCGGTTGTCGGCATAACTTTTCTGTCGACTCTGAGCTGCTCTTATGTGTTGTTGAATAGATCTGACCTTTTCTGCAATTTCATCAACTAGATCGGGTCCTAATAGCTTTCTTTCCCCAACTTCATCCCAACAAGTTAGAGTCCTGAATTTCTTTCCATAGAGAGCTTCATAAAGATCCATCTGAATACTGGAGTGAAAGCTATTATTATAAAAAAATTCCACCAAAGGTAGGGGTTGATCCCAACCACCTTTGAAATCGGTAGAGCAAGCTCTCAACATATCTTCTATAGTTTGAATTGTTCTCTCAGACTGACCGTCTGTCTGAGGATGATAAGCAGTGCTGAAACTCAACTCTGTATGCTGAAGACTTCACCAGAACTTCGAGGTAAATCTCGGATCCCGATCAGATATAATAGAAAGTGGTACTCCATGCAATCTTACCACTTTATTTACATATATCCTGGCAAGCTGATCCAGAGAGAATTCCTCTCTAATAGTAATGAAATGTGCAGACATGGTAAGACGATCAACTATGACCCAGATAGCATTATTTCCTTTGGATGTTTTAGGAAGTCCTGTGACAAAGTCCATAGTGATGTTTTCCCATTTCCATTCGGGTATGGGTAATGGTTGTAACATCCCCTTAGACTTCTGTCTCTCAGCTTTAACTTGCTGATAAACCAAGCATCGAGAGACATATTCAGAAACATCTCTTTTCATGCCATCCCACCAAAAGTACTCTTTCAGGTCCCTATACATCTTCGTGCTTCCAGGATGAATAGAGAATGAAGAACTATGAGCCTCATCCTGCAGCTCCTTCTTTAATTTAGGGATGGGAGGAACACAAACCCGATTCCAGAACTTTATTATCCCATCACAATCAAGGTTGAATTCAGGAACATTTCTCACCTTCTTTTGTAACTCGACATCTTCTTTCTGTGCCTCTTTAATCTTCACATGTATAGATGGTTGAACATTCATTTGAGAAAGATAATATTTTTCCACTTCCATTATAATTCCAAGATCCATCCTGTGTAAATCTATAAATATTGGATCATTTGTGATCCTCATCATGGATAAACTGGCATGGTCTTGTCAACTTAATGCATCTTCCACCTTGTTTGCTTTCCGAAGGTGGTAATGGATTGAGCAGTCATAATCCTTAATCAGCTCCAACCATCTTCTTTGATGCATATTCAGCTCCTTTTGTGTAAAAATATACTTTAATCTTTTATAATCAGTATAAATATCACACCTTTCACCATAAAGATAATGCCTCCAAATATTTAATGCAAAGATTACCGCAGCTAACTCCAAATCATGTGTTGGGTAATTTTTCTCATGGATTTTCAACTGTCGCGAGGGATAAGCTATCACCATATCATTTTTCATAAGAACACACCCCAATCCCTTCTTGGATGCATCACTATAGATAAAAAACCATTCTCGACTAAAAGACAGTGTGAGAACAGTTGCACTGGATAACCTTCTTTTCAACTCCTTGAAATTCTCTTCACATTCCTCTGTCTAGACAAACTTAACTCCTTTCCGAGTCAACTTGGTGAGTGGATTAGATAATCGTGAAAAATCTTTCACAAAACATAGATAATATCCAGCCAAACCAAGAAAACTTAGGATCTCAGTTACTGTTGTTGGTCTTGACCATCTTTCTATAACCTCTGTTTTTTCTGGATCCACAGATATCCCCTCTTTTGAGATTATGTGACCCAAAAATGCAAATTTTTGAAGCCAAAATTCACACTTGGTAAATTTGGCAAAAAGATTCTCCTTTCTCAGGGTCTTCAATATAATTCTCAAGTGATCTTCATGCTCTTCCTTTCTCTTTGAATAGAAAAGAATATCGTCTATAATGACTACCACAAATTGATCAAGATAGTCTCTAAAGACTTTATTCATCAGATCCATGAAGATAGCAGGGGCATTAGTAAGACCAAATGGAATCACTATAAATTCATAATGTCCATACAATGTATGGAAAGCCGTCTTTGTTATATCCTCCCTTTTGACCCTTAATTGATGATACCCTGAACGAAGATCAATCTTGGACAAGTATTGAGCTCCGCGTAGTTGGTCAAATAAGTCATCAATGCGTGGGAGAGGATATTTGTTCTTGATAGTGATCTTGTTAAGTTCTCGATAATCAATACAGAGTATCATTGATCCATCTTTCTTCTTAACAAATAGAATAGGTGCTCCCCAAGGTGACGCACTAGGGCGTATGAATCCCTTATCAAGATTCTCATGGAGTTGCTTCTTCAATTCCTGCAACTCAATTGGGGCCATTCTATAAGGTGTCTTTGAAATAGGCAAAGCACCCGGTACGAGTTCTATTGAAAACTCAACTTGACGATTTGGTGGAAGACCCGGTAATTCATCCGGAAAGACATCATAAAACTCCCATACAATGGGCATATTCATAATCATGAGTTTCTCACCAACCATTTGAGATAAATAACCTTCATTTAGTAGAATCAATACCCATAAAATGGAAGAAATTTATACTGGAAGGTTATGTTCATCCTTGCATCGATATACGATCATAGATTGATCTGGAATATGAAATCTGACTTCCCTTATTTGGAAATTTATATGAGCTCCATATAAAGAAAGATAATCCATGCCAAGAATCACATCAAATTCCACTATAGGAAGGATCACAAGATTTACAGGAAGCACTTTCTCACAAACTTCGATCGGAGAAGAATTATAAACTTTTGATGCGACTGTTGTGCCATTAGGTGTTGTCATAGCTAACTCAACATCTAATTGTTGAGGTAATACGGTGATACCCTTAGAAAATTCTTCAGAAATAAAGTAGTGGGTGGATCCAGAATCAAATAAAACAATTTCTACTTTAGAGTGGATGGTAAGTGTACCTTTCACCACATCATTATCGTACTCCACATCGCTGATAAGAATTGCATGTGACTTTCCTTTGTCTTTAGCCTTAAGAGTTTGTTGATGTCGACCATCATCATCAACCCTTGGATTAGGGCATTTATTGGCATAATGTACCATCTCCTTGCACTTGAAACATTGAAGTGTAGTAGGTACATTCTGTGTATCCCTTCCTTTGTTTGAATCATTAGACATCTTCTTCCCATCATCGCGGCATTAAAATTCCCTATGACCTTCCTTTACACATTTGAAACATTTACTTGTCCCTTTAAGACAACTCCCTCCCTGTTTCTTTCCACACATTGAGCATAAGAAAAGCTCATCTTCTTTTCAGTGTGCTCTTTAAATTTTTCTTTGAATTCCATTTTCTTCTTCTTATCAAACCCATATGACTGATGGGTTACTCCAATCTCCATATCGACTTTGAGAGCAAATCGAACGATTTCCTCGTAGCTAATGAAGTCCCTTATGGCTAACGCCCTTCGAAGACTTGGTTTTAAGCCACTAATGAATCGATCGATCTTACTCTCAGGTTGGATAATAATACCAGAAGTGTAACACCCCGACCCTAGTAACCCAGAGTCGGTGCATTATTTTAATACATTGGCATGATTAAAAGGAATCACGTCTCGAAAGACCGATTAGTTTAGCAGTCTTTGATAATAGATTACATACATGAATGTTACATTACACTTCATAACATACAAAACAACATAAATAATCCTTCATGAATGCCATTATTCCCTTGTCTTAACCCTTCTTATCAATCAAAATATACTTCTTGGAATCCTGGGAAAAATAAAACATTGAAAGGGGTGAGCTCAAACGCTCCATAAGGGTAAGAAATACAGTGGAAACATTTATAAATAAGCATAAACAATTAAGGCAATGTATAACTAAAATAAATCCTTTTAAACTTGATCTTCAACATAGTATGGAAAAAAATGAAATAATTCCATTTACTTATTCACATGGATATTCTAATAATCGAATAATCACATGCAATATCAATAACCAATTTCATAATGATGGAATGCATAATTCCAGACTATCATAACCACATAGCCAAGGACTCGTGCCAAGACTACAAATAATATTTTGTCAAGGCCTTGTGCCAAGACACTAGTTTGTCTCATGAGACCTACGGATGCATCGAGAAGCTATAGCGGGCTCCACCCGTCACATATTAAGTCCAATGCATTCCCATATGAAAACGTTTAAACATAACATAAACATTCGTATTAAAACTATCATACGAAATGTCAATATTTTCACCAGAAAACATGAATGGTACAAAAATAGCACATCCACAGTCAAACAAATCACAAAACCTTCAATATAATATAGAAGTTTTGTATCAAAATAAATCAACATCAAATAAGCATAAAATCCATCAATGGATGTTGACATAGATAAAATCTAAACTATTTGAGAGAAATATCTATTTTCTCGAAATCATTAAAAAGTCACACATTTATAAAGAAGTAATTTAAAAGAGATTTTTGAATCAAAGTGTCCCATACCACTTTGAATCTTTTGAAAGGAATTAACATTTTAAAAACATTCATGTCCATATAAATAAATCCTTAAAAACCATTTTGAAGACATGTACAGTTATTAAAAATATTTAGAAAGATAAATCATTAAAACATTTAAAATTCTGATTTTGATAAAGGGTACCTTTCCGAAATTCTTAAAATATTCATTTTGAAATCATTTAAAAGTCACATAATTATAAAATAAAATATTTTCTTTGAAAATATTCTTATAATCTTGTAAGGTAAGCTTTGACGATTTTATAACGGTGGTAAATAGCCGCACCCGCCCTATAAGTTAAAAAAATCATTCTTACCTTAATTCTATCGAAAACGTTAAAAAGCACCTTGTTTGGAAAACGACGGAAATATTCCTTTATAAACCCATAAGGGTATAAATTACTTTAACTCATATTCTTTTTAAATAATAAAAATGTTTTGAAATACATTTCGAAGAAACATGGATGTGGATGATAAAGAAATCCCAGTAGATAATTACGTATAAACTACCTCGGATAATGAAGAGAATGTGAAATAACCCTTACCTTGTACTTTTCCTTGGTTGGGGTAGGTTAAACTCCTGTATAATGGTGAAATAATTGTTATTAAATTATACAAGAATCATATAAATTAATATGATATCATATATGATGCGTTAACTTTGATTTGTTAATAATATCTTAGTATTATCGTTGTTTTGGGTGTTAACTTACTCATTTTCTTTTATATGTTTTGTTACATAAGACATGTTTTTCATGGATATTTTGTATATTATTCATATCCAGAATGATATCAAGTCCTTATATACTATTATTAATCATAAAATGAGAATTATACTTGAATGAATACGATGGAGAATGAATCTTATTGCGTTCGTGGAGACGGTAGTCCGTACGTACGCACAAGCGACAATATCATTCTTTTGATATTAAAATAATATATAAATGGTTGTTATATCATATATAAATAATTATTAACATGTTATATTTATTATTTACATGAGTTGCATATCATTATTATACCCATCCAAATAATAATATATTGAATAACAATTACACCACGATGTGGAGACGGTAAGCCGTACGTACGCACGTACGGTTACATGTTATTCAAAGGGTGGATAGAATACTGAATATGGTTGTACCATATTTATATTAAAATCACAGTATATATATGATACTGGAGTTATTATTTTATAATGTTAACAACAGAGGAAGAAGTGGAAGAAGAAAGGAACTTGGAAAAGGGTAGTGAAATCATTACCTCTCCTTCGGGTTCTTCCATTTGATTTGACCAAAAGGGCTCCATAGGTTGGATTTATGATCAAAATAAGGCCTCTAGGTTGTAGTGAGGGATGTTGGGAGAGTATTTGGGCAGAGTTTTGCCGAACCAAAAGGCTTTTAAGGTGTGAAGAAATGAGAAGGAGGAGTTCCCTTTTATAAGAGGGGTGAGGGGTACCTTTGGAAAAGCTAGAAATATTAATATATAATAAATTCATATTCAGTTTATAATGGCTCCAAAGTTGATTATTCAAAGGTAATGGTGGTAATAGGTCGAAAACCATTCAACCAATATAATTTATATAGGTTTGGGATACTATATTAACCTTATCATTTAGTTTTAACTCTTAGTTAATTAGTTTGATATTTACCATGTCACTTTGTATTTTTATATTATATAGTTAATAAACTTACTATATACATCAAAGAGACCCCCAAGTGGTCCATTAATGATACACCTATCATTATATAAGTATCTTGGCCGAACCTTAGATTTTTAGGAATTTAATATCAATTTATAATATAATATTTGTTTTAAAAACTCTTTTATGTCAATTTTGACACTATTCAAATATTGATTTTTGTGAAACTCATAACAGAATGATTACTTCGAACAAAGTCAATTAACTCCATCCTAATATTCCATATTATCCTAGAAAATAAGTGTAATTCATCAAAAGTCTCAAATAATATTTATTTGGGTATTTAAAATATCAATTAATTTAAATTTTCACTATTATGGTAACTACTGCATCATCATTGTGTCATAAATAAATTAATTTATTTAATGTCTAAAAATTATAAATAAACTTTCATTATGTATGAAATAGTATTATCTTTCTAATTAATATTTACAATCGAATTTATCTTATGTATAACCATATATTAAAAATGTTTTAGTAAATAAACTTTGATTTTAATTTTTTTCACTCTTCTTTGAATTAAATAATAATAAATGTCCTAATCTAATACAAGTGGAACTAAATGATATTATTTTATTCATGAGGTTTTTTTGGTCAAGATACACTTGTAAAATATAATTAGGACATGTTTTAGGGTAATATTAATATAATTATTACCCTTAATTACCCTATTTACTTTTAACCGTGGTAAATAAAAGTAAAAAGTTACTAGTCACCAAAAATTATTTTCATCTCATTGAACCACATTTTACTTCTATATATTAACATTGTCTCTCAAATTTTCGATATTCCAATCACAGAAGCGGTAAAATTAAGTTTTATGAAAAATTTAGTTTTTTAACTACCACTTAGTAGTTTCACTATTCATCCAAAATTGAAGTTTTTCAGAACAATGCCAATATTTCACCCTAAGATATAATTGATATTCCGAATTCAAAAATGATGTCCATTTTAAAAAATTCCAATCATATAAGTTGCATTAATTAATTTTATAATTAATTCACGCTGTCACAACAAATAGCGTGTTTTTAAGAAACAATATATATCAAAAGATTGACAATTGTTTAGGTCCAATTTCAAAGTGAAATTAATTCTAATGACCACCTTTGGATAAAATGGTAAAAATATATTCTAATTATACTTTAAAACAACTCAAATTCATAATTTATCACTATTAATTATTTTGATTAAAAAAGTTGTTTTTAATTAAAATTTTGAAATTTTCACTATTCATCAAAATATGAAAGTTATCCGAAAAGTACCAAAATTTCACCCTAGGATAAATTCGATACTACGAATCCAAAAATGAAGTCCATTTTGAAATATAAAATATTTCAAAAAGTAGGTATTACTATTCATAACGGCTAGTTTGATTGGTTGTGGTGTGTGTTAGAACTCGAAGTTGCGTACAACACACGCTACTGTATCATTCAAAGGAAAGTGTACCGTGGAAGCTTGGGTTGTTTCATTTTAAATTTTTGATGTCCCCATTTAGTCAAAAAGTTTAAAATATTGTATTTAAAATGGGTTCACTATTAAAAGTTGGTAAAAGTGCAATACTGAAAATGAATTTGTTCTTACATTATGTTTAAGAAACTCATAATATGGATTCTAAAATTTTAAGGATTATATAAAGTTTAAAATTTAGTTAATACTATTCATAACCTCTTTTGAACGGCTTGTTTGGTAAGTCATGGTGCGCTTGAACTCGGTGTTGCGTGTAGTGCACTTTATTGAATTATTTTTAAGAAATAACACACTATGAAATCTTGGGGTGTTACATTCTCCCCTCCTTCAATAAATTGCATCCTCGCAATTTGAAATTGTTATTCGAAAATAAAAGGTTGAAAAAAAAATATCTTTGTGGTAAAACCCACATCGGAAATTGGGTTACTAAAATTTAGCCTTAAAATGAGGAAAAGAGAAATGAAAGGGTCGCCACCAAATTATGATCTCGATTAGGAGAACATTGGTGGAAATTAGAGACATATAATTGGAGGAAAAACATAAATATTTATAGGTAGTGATTGAGGTCATCAATCACAAACAAGTTTAAAATTGATGTCCTTAAATTCCTCAATCTATGATGATTTAAAATACCATCGATTCAACAAAACATAAGGTATTAGGATAACACATTTTTGACGTTTCAAAATATCTTAGTTGAAATCCCACATCGAAAAATGAATTAATGAGGCCTCTATTTAAAATAAAGAGTGGAATGTATGAAGATTACCGAAAATAACACATACTAGGGTTCCATGTAGGAAAACATGGATATGGAAGAGAAATCTAACCATCAATTATTTGATGGAGAGTGGTAGAGAACATGGCTATGAAAATGCCAACAATCCCAAAGCAATAAATTAGTGATGATTTAGGGAACCATATAGGACAAATTTTTTGTTCTAAGTTCCTTTTCTTAATGTTGAGGAATTTATTTATGAGATTGGATAAGATCATAAGGAGATATACTTACTTTATAATTAGAGTATTATCCATTAATAAATTTATACCACAAACTGATCTTTCACTCTAAAAGATAATAGAATGTAAAAAAAATTCTATTTATACTATTCAAACAAGGTTCCAAAATAAACAAATTTATAATTCATCTACCAGATCTTTTAAAAAAACTACATTATTTAATCCAGGACATCTCGTGGGCCAGTGGTAGGTGATACACCCTTGTCGCCCTTCGGTTGCGGGTTCAAGTCTCGTGGCCTTGCCGGACGTGACAGGTTTCCACTCGACCTCCGTGTTGTCCTTTTATGGCAATCCAAAATAATCCAAACTAGAACTATCCAAAATACATCTGTCCAAACTCATAGTCCAAAATTTATAAGGAAGGTAAACATAATGTAGATCCTTTTTACCCCGTAATAGCATATGAATACCTTCATCATGTATTCTTTTAATACACTGAAACATCTTGAATTACCGTATTCCTTATTGATTACATTCATGCTCACTTATTCCATATAGAATGATGGATATACTTCATCAATCCAAAAAAAATTTAAACCCCAACAATGATGGAATATACAAATCATTAATCAATTTCAAGGTAGTCAAGAATATCCAATATAATTTATCCAAATAAATCATGTATTATTCCAAAATCACTACCTCGGTATCAGAACTATATTATGGTTTATCATTCTCTCAACCATATATTTTCCAAAAATTTATCCTGCTACTGAGTCACTTTTCTTTGTTCCACACAATGTCAAGTCCTTAATGAAATAGTACTACAATAAAATCCATATATACTCCATAATTATTATAACAAGTACATTGTTGATACAACACTCTATTGACATAATCAATATAATAAATCTATTAATTCCTCTTCATCTGTGGTAGTATCATAACTTGATTATTATCCAATAGCATCATTTGCGGCATGGTTTGATGACTGGGACATAGGTTCGCGTAGTGTCCAAACTCCTTGAAAATGAAGAATTTTACCTTTGAAACCATTTTCTTACCCTTGCAGTCACGTACTTTGTGCCCTTTTCCTCCACACTTATAACAAACTCCCATTCCTTTCAGAGAAGTTCCAGGGTGTTTTTTCCCACAGTTATCACATATGGAAAAATTCATATTTTCCCTCTTCCCTTTATCCATCTTTTTCTCTTCCATCATTTTCTTCTCTTGCATCCCTTAAAAGCCATAGGACTGAGTAATATCAATAGTTATCTTATCAACACATGATATTATTTCTTCATATGATGATAATACATGGGAGAATATTTCTCTTATAAATTCTGGCTTAAGACCATGAAAGATATGATCCTTATTTCTCTTTGGATTTTGTGCATTGCTGGAGTTATCATTCCTTATACTGAGCGCCATTTCTAAACAATGGCATACACTAGATTAGTTTATGAATAAAAATACCTAATCCTAAACTTGTAAAACACATAACATAAATTAAATAGTTTATGGATATAATCCATAATCATAAAAATGTCTCCTTTGAGGAAGTATATACTCATAAACCCTTAATAATGGTTTGTAAAGAAAATGAGAATTATCCTAAGCTTATCCCCGTGGAGTGTCGTAACCAACAGTGAAGCAAGGCCCATTGTCGTGCACCAATTCCCGTTTGAGTCTAGCTCAAAGCGGTGTTTTCAGGTTTTACCCCTAGGTACATCTGTGCCAGAGCAGCCTCTACCTGCTCATATCCAGACATGGATGTATTGCTTGGAAAACTCACAAAATCTCTATAATACCAAAATTCTAGGAAGTTCTTCTATACTAATCCTCAAGGCCCATCTTAGGTCTATGTGCTCTAATCAGAGTTTACCTAAATCTAGTTTCCAAGGTTTGTAATAAACTTCCTTTGATACCAACTGTAATGCCCCAACCCTAGTAACCCAGAGTCGGAGTATTATTTTAATACATTGGCATGATTACAAGGAATGAAGTCTCGAAAGACCGATTAGTTTAGCATTCTTGGAAAATATATTACATACATGAATGTTACATTACACTTCTTAACAAACAAAAAAACATAAATAATCCTTTATGAATACCATTATTCCCTTGTCTTAACCCTTCTTATCAATCACAATATACTTCTTGGAATCCAGGGAAAAATAAAACATTGAAAGGGGTGGGCTCAAACGCTCCGTAAGGGTAAGCAATACTGCGGAAACATTTATAAATAAGCATAAACATTTAAGGCAATGTATAACTAAAAAAAGCCTTTTAAACTTGAACTTCAACATAGTATGGAAAAAATAAAATGAAATAATGCCATTTACTTTTTCACATGGATATTCTACTAATATACTATTCGATTAATCACATGCAATATCAATAACCACTTTCATAATGATGGATTGCATAAATCCAGACTATCATAACCCCATATCCAAGGCCTCGTACCAAGACTACAAATAAGATTTTGCCAAGGCCTTGTGCCAAGACATTAGTTTGTCTCATGAGACCTACCGATGCATCGATGAGCTATAGCGGGCTCCACCCTTTACATATTAAGTCCAATGAATTCCCATATGAAAAGGTTTAAACATAACATAAACATTCGTATTAAAACTAGCATACGAAATGTCAATATTTTCACCACAAACCATGAATGTTACAAAAATAGCACATCCACAGTCAAACAAATCACAAAACCTTCAATATAATATAGAAGTTTTGTATCATAATAAATCAACTTCAAATAAGCATAAAATCTATCAATGGATGTTGACATAGATGAGATCAAAACTATTTGAGAGAAATATCTCTTTTCTCGAAATCATTGAAAAGTCACACATTTATAAAGGAAGTAATTTATAAGAGATTTTTGAATCAAAGTGTCCCATACCACTTTGAAACTTTTGAAAGGAATTAACATTTTAAAAACATTCATGTCCATATAAATAAATCCTTTATAACCATTTTGAATACATGGACATTTATTAAAAAGATTTTGAAAGATAAATCTTTAAAACATTTAAAATTCTGATTTTGATAAAGAGTACCTCTCCGAAATTCTTAAAATATTCATTTTGAAATCATTTAAAAGTCACATAATTATAAAATAAAACATTTTCATTGAAAATATTCTTATAAGCTTGTAAGAGAAGCTTTGATTATTTTGTAACGGCGGTAAATAGCCGCACCCGCCGTATAAGTTAAAAAAACATTCTTACCTTAATTCTGTCAAAAAGGTTAAAAAGCACCTTGTTTGGAAAACGACGGAAAGATAAATTTATAAACCCATAAGGGTATAAATGACATTAACTCATATTCTTTGTAAATAGTAAAAAAGTTTTGAAATACATTTCTAAGAAACATGGATGTGGATGATAAAGAAATCCCAGTAGATAATTATGTATAAACAACCTCAGATAATGAAGTGATTTCGAAATAACCCTTACCTTGTACTTTTCCTTGGATGGGGTAGTTTAACCTCCTGTATAATGGTGAAATAATTGTTATTAAATTATACAAGAATCATATACATTAATATGATATCATATATGATCTTTTAACATTGATTTGTTAATAATATCTTAGTACTATCGTTGTTTCGGGTGTTAACTTACTCGTTTTCTTTTATATGTTTTGTTATGTAAGCCATGTTTGTCATGGATATTTTGATTATTATTCATATCCATAATGATATCAAGTCCTTAGATACTATTATTAATCATAAAATGAGAATTATACTTGAATGGATACGATGGAGAATGAATCTCATCGCGTCCGTGGAGACGGTAGTCCGTACGTACGCACGAGTGACAATATCATTATTTTGATATTAAAATAATATATAAATGTTTGATATATCATATATAAAGAATCATTAACATGTTATATTTATTATTTACATGAGTTAAATATTATTATTATAAACATCCAAATAATAATATATTGAATAAAGAATACACCACGACGTGGAGACGGTAAGCTGTTCTTACGCACGTATGATGACATGTTATTCAAATGGTGGATAGAATACTGAATATGGTTGTACCATATTTATAATAAAATCACAGTATATATATGATACTGGAGTTATTATTTTAGAATTGTAACAAAAAAGGAAGAAGAAGTGGAAGAAGAAAGGAACTTGGGAAAGTGTGGTGAAATCATTACATCTTTTCGGGTTCTTCCTTTTGATTTGATCAAAAGGACTCCTTAGGATGGCTTTATGATCAAACTAAGGCCACTAGGTTGTATTGAGGGATGTTTGGCGAGTATTTGGGAAGATTTTGGCCGAACCAAAAGGCTTTGATGGTGTGATGAAATGAGAAGGAGGAGTGCCCTTTTATAAGAGGGGTGAGGGGTACCTTTGGAAAAGCTAGAAATATTAATTTATAATAAATTCATATTCGGTTTCTAATGGCTCAAAAGTTAATTATTCAAAGTTCAAGGTGGGAATAGTCGAAAAAAATTCAACCAATTAAATTTATACAGCTTTGGGTTACTATATTAACCTTATCATTTAGTTTTAACTCTTAGTTATTTAGTTTGACATTTGCCATGTCACATTGTATTTTTATATTATATAGTTAATAAACATACTATATACATCCAAGCGACCCCAAAGTGGTCCCTTATAGATACACCTATCATGATATAAGTATCTTGGACGAACCATAGATTTTTAGGAATTTAATATCAATTAATAATATAATATTTGTTTTAAAAACTCTTTTATGTCAATTTTGACACTATTCAAATGTTGATTTTTGAGAAACTCATAACAGAATGATTACCTCGAAAAAAGTCAATTAAAACCATCCTAATATGCCATATTATCCTAGAGAATAATTTTAATTCATTAAAAGTCTCAAATTATGTTTATTTGGGTATTTAAAATATCAATTGATTTAAATTTTAACTATTATGGTAATTACTGCATCATCATTTTATCATAAATAAATTACATTTTTTAATGTCTAAAAATTAAAAATAAAATTTAATTATGTATTAAATCTTATTATCTTTATAATGAATATTTACAATCGAATTTATCTTATGTATAACCCTATATTAAAAATGTGTTGGTAAATAAACATTGATTTTAACTTTTTTAACTCTTCTTTGAATTAAATAATAATAAATGTCCTAATCTAATCCAAGTGGACCTAAATGATAATATTTTATTCCTAAGGTTCTTTTTGGTCGAGATACACTTTTAAAATAGAATTAGGACATGTGCTAGGGTAATATTAATATAATTTTTACCCTTAATTACCCTATTTACTTTAAACTGTGGTAAATAAAAGTAAAAGTTTGCTATTCACCAAAAATTATTTTCATCTCATTGAACCACATTTTACTTCTTGATATTAACCATGTTTCTCGGATTTTTGAAATTCCAATCACAGAAGTGGTAAAATTATGTTTTATGAAAAATTCAGTTTTTTAACTTCCACTTAGTAGTTTCACTATTAATCAAAAATTGAAGTTTTTCAGAACAATGCCAAAATTTCACCCTAAGCTATAATTGATATTCCTAATTCAAAAATGATGTCTATTTTAAAAAATTCCAAACATATATGTTGCATTAAATAATTTTATAATTAATTCCCGCTGTCACAACAAATAGCGTGTTTTTAAGAAACAATATATATCAAAAGATTGACAATTGTTTAGGTCCAATTTCAAAGTGAAATTAATTTTAATGAACACCGTTGGATAAAATGGTAAAAATATATTCTAATTATACTTTAAACCCACTAAAATTCATAATTTATCACTATTAATTATTTTGATTAAAAAAGTTGTTTTGAATTAAAATTTAGTAATTTTCACTATTCATCAAAATATTAATGTTATCTGAAAAGTACCCAAATTTCACCTTAGGATAAATTCGATACTCCGAATCCAAAAATGAAGTCCATTTTGAAATATAAAATATTTTAAAAAGCAGGAATCATTATTCATAATGGCTAGTTTGATTGGTTGTGGTCTGTGTTAGAACTCGAAGTTGCATACAACACACGCTACTATATCATTCAAAGGAAAGCGTACTGTGGAAGCTTGGGATGTTTCATTTTAAATTTTTGATGTCCCCATTTAGTCAAAAAGTTTAAAATATTGTATTTAAAAAGGGTTCACTATTAGAAGTTGGTAAATGTGCCATACTTAAAATGAATTTGTTCTTACATTATGTCTAAGAAACTCATAATATGGATTCTAAAATTATAAGGATTATATAAAGATTAAAATTTAGTTAATACTATTCATAACCTCTTTTGAATGGCTTGTTTGGTAAGTCATGGTGCGCTTGAACTCGGTGTTGCATGTAGTGCAAGTTATTGAATTATTTTGAAGAAATAACACACTATAAAATCTTGGGGTGTTACAAGAAGCGTACTTTGCAATTCTTGTAAAATTTTCTTCACAGGTACCAACAGATTCATCATCCTTTTGCTTCAGTTCAAGAAACTCTTTCTCCATCTTTGTTCGGAGAATACGAGGGAAGTACTTATTGAAAAATATGTTCTTGAACTCGTCCCAATCCATGGACTCAATTTCATCCCTTTGCCTTGTATTCTTAATAGGATTACACCCTTGATCAACATCTCCATCTAAACGATACACTGCTAGGATGGCTTTATCATGTTCAGAACATTGAAGAGCATAAAATATATTTTCAGTAGTACTAATCCATTGTTCAGCAACTAATGGATCAGTAGACCCGCTGAAAGAAGGTGGACGCTGCCTCGTGAAGGATTCAATAGAATGTTGCTCCTTCCTTTTCTCGTTTGGAAGTCCTGCATGATTCATAGCTTAAGAAAGTTGTGTGAGCATGGCTACAAGATTTTGCATTAAAGCTCCCATAATGTTTGGTTGTTCAGGTGGACAATCATTGCATTTCCCGTCACATTCTGCATTAACACGATTCCTTCGGGTTCCAGCCATTGACTAAAACCAAGAAGAATAATGTGAGAAAAACTAATTATAATAGGAATACCACATAATCACGAATAAAATTTCACACGTAAGTTCTTATCATAGGTTATTCATGACCATTTCTAAAAAACTAAGATTGTGTTCTATGCTTAGACTTATCCTTAGGGTTCTTACCAAGGCTTTCGCATCCTAGTTTCCAAAGGTTGACTATAACTTTCCTCTAATACCAACTATAACGACCCATACATTACATACATTGTTAATACTTCAAAATTGAAGCATACTTGTTACAACAATTAACAAAACCACAAAAGGACCGTATAGGTATAGTGTCTTTATAAACTGGGAAACATAAACAACTGGTTCATAAAGCGTCTACACTGTCTCCCATTTATTTCATCATATCTATAGTCCCTTTTGGAATATCTTACTTAATAACCTTTTTCCTGACCTGGGGAAAGAAAACATACAATAGGGTGAGCTCAAATGCTCAGTAAGGGTAAACAAAAGAAATATCAATCACATCATATACATAATCACATAACTTTTGGAAATCTTAACCTGCAAAAGAGATCATAATTTCATAACATGGGATAAATCATGGCAGTGAAATGTAATCACAATAATCATAACCTAAAACATGAAACATTTTTGCATACACACATAATCATAGAGAATCATTTCTTATTATTCAAGGCTCATTGCCAAGACTATCTTAGTGGACAAAGTCCCTTTCTGAACCGAGTTCACTCCTCATTTCAGTCCAGTTTCACTGAACCGGTATAACCTACCGTTCCAGCAATGTCTATATCATGAGATATAAAATCATTACCCAATGCATTGGAGGTAGATATAGGTCCCACCCATCTCATAATGATACCATTCTTATGTGTGCCACAAAATCATAAATCAGACATCCTTGCATAACCCATGTAATACAAATGGGAATCTTAAACATCATGACATCATAAAACAATTCATATAAGATAAATGAATTCATAAAAATAATTCCATCACAACATAATCAAATCAATGTAATAATAGGGATAAAAACATAACCCTTTATTATCTTATATGGAAAATAATTTTGATAAAACACTTGAACTCCATTCTTGAAGAAAATATTCTTTCTTCATCAAAAACATTTTTCCTTTATTAACATGTCATACAACATTAAACTAAAGGAAGTTGATTAAAAATGAATGTGAAAACTTGTAAAGTATTCTTCTTGGAAATAATGTTTTAAAAATCCATTCATGCCGTAAAAGTTAAAAAAATATTCTTCTCGTACTTTTGTCGGAAAAGTCAAAAAGTACCTCGTACGAAAAACGACAAAAGATTCCTTTCATATCATTTACTAAAAACTCACCGAAGGGTAAAATAGGATTCAAACAATTTTAGGTGAATGGAAATAATATTACATATTGAGGAAACATGGATGTGGATGATAAAATACACCCCAGTAAATACTAAAGTATAAACAATCTCGGATAAAAATGAGATTGTGATATTTCCATTACCTTAGGTCCATTTTGCTTCGTAAGTGTCTGAAACTCCTGTATAATGATTTAAATAATGTTATTTACTTATTCCAGAATCATACTTATTTTTATGATATCATATATGGTCATATTCTTATCTTCATAGTAGTAATATTTCATTGCTACTTGTTATTCGGGTGTTTATAACTTTTTCTTCTTATGCGTGTTTTGTCGAATAAATTCTTATTCATATCTTTAGGTTATAGATACCTCATTTCCAGAATGTTATTAGTGTAATATATATCATATTCATTCATTCAATTCATTTATATAATCATTATGAAATGAAGATCATGTAGAACGAGTCACATCACATCGTGGAGACGGTATTCCGTACGTACGCACGAGTGATGATATCGATCCTATGATCGTGGAATTGTATTGGAGTGTATGTATACTATTTTAGAATCATTATCACTTTATAATAGTCATATATAGTCATTATTTACACCATTATACCCATCCAAGTAAGGTGGTGGTGGAAAATAGTTTACACCGCGGCGTGGAGACGGTATTCCGTACGTACGCACGCGCGGTGATTTCTTTTTCCGTAGGATGGATAGATGGTGAAATAGGGTTGTTTAATACTTATAATAACATATCCGTATATTAGTGATACTGATGTTATTACTTCATAATGAAACAACTAATGAAGAAGAAGTGGAAGAAGAAATAAAGATGAAAGAATCGGTAACAGACATTACCTCTTCTTTGAAGTGCTTCTTTGAGACCTTCTTTTAGGGCACTAAAATTGGTCTTTGAAGAAGACCAGGACCTCTAGGATGTCTCTAGGGAAGTGGAGAGGAGGAATTGGCAGGGGTCGGCCGAGATTGAAGGCTCAATGTGGTGTGAGGAAGAGGAGGAGGAGATGCCCTTTTATAAGGGAGGAGAGGGGCACCTTTGGGAAAACTAAAAATATTATTTTATTATAATGTCATGTTCGGTTTTAAATAGCTCCAAATTGATATATTTCGAATCTAAGGTGGGTATGGGTCGCAATCCTATCATACAATAGAATTTAGAAAAGTTTAGGTTCCTATTTTAACCTTATCATTTAGATTTAATATTAAGTTAAATAAGTTTACTTTTACCGTGTCTTCTTGTGTTCTTCTACTATAAGGTTATGAAACTTACTATAAGCAGCCAAACGAACCCCAAGTTGTTTATTATTAATATATATAACCTTATCTAATTAATTTGGACTAACTTTAGATTTTTAGGAATAAAATAACAATTACTAATATAATATTTTTTTAAAAAACTTTTTTATGTAAATTTTGACACTATTTACTAATTGATTTTTTGTAAAAAACATAACAGAATTATTAGTTATATCCAATTTAATTAAATCAATAATAACATGTCATATTAACCTATAAAATTAGTGTAATTCATAAAAAGTCTGAAATTACATTTATTTTGGTGTTTATAACATCAATTATGTCAATATTTCATTAATTAGATAATTACAGCATCATCATTGTGTCATAAATAAATTAAATTATTTAATGTCTAAAAATTACTAAAAAGATATAATTATGTAGGAGATATTTTTATATTTCTAATGAATATTTATAGTCGAATTTATCTTATGTATAACCTTATATTAAAAATTATTTACTTATTAAACTTTGATTTTAACTATTTTAACCCTTCTTTAAAGAAATTAATAATAAATGTCCTAATCTAATCCAAGTGGGCCTAAATGGTCATATTTTATTCATAAGTTTGTTTTTGGTCGAATTAAACTTATCCAATAGAATTAGGACATGTGTTAGGGTAATAATAATATCATCTTTACCCCTAATTACCATATTTACTTTTAACCGTGGTAAAAAAAAGTAAAAAGTTACTATTCACCAAAAATTATTTTCACCACATTTTAGTCCTTGATATTAACCGTGTCTATTGGATTTTTGAAATTACACTCTTAGAACTGGTAAAATTAAGTTTTATGAAAAATTCATTATTTTAACTACCACTTAGTTGTTTCATTATTCATCAAAAACTGAAAGTTTTCAGAAAAATACCAAAATTTCACCCTAGGATAATTTCAATATTCCGAATTCAAAAATGAAGTCCATTTTGAAAAATAAAATTTATAAAATTTCACAATGTGGTTATTACTATTTATATCGGCTAGTTTTAATAATATTTTATTAGCATATCGTTGTTTAGTGAAACTCGGTATTGTGTATGATGCAAGCTATCGAGGAAGGCCACGATTTCGTGTAAAGCAAGCCAATCAAGTGTTGTGTAGAAAAAGATTCCTTTGATGATTTATATAACATAAAAGTCTCGGGTGTTACAGTACATGCCTCATAATGGATAGATACAGGATGCACAACATTGATCAGATCACTGAAGAATTTCAGAAAGAGTTACGATACTTCATGGACATTACATTCACTAATGATTTAGATGGAAGACTTATTTGACGCTCGTGTTTTTATTGTGCTGGAAGTCCATGGTTAACTCGCGAGGAAGTGAGTTATCATATCACTAAACAAGGTTCCAAATATATTGTCATGTGTGGAATCAAAATGGAGAAAAGGTGCATTTGGTGAATGACCTTGATTCAGAGGAATGAATTGGTACGAAAAATTACATTTTCCATCGATTTTGATTTTGTTTACGAAGTTAGCTCCTCAAATAGACCAGTGCAAGAGGAAATGAATACCAAACCACTATTTTTTCCTATTAATCAAGGCGATGACATTGAGAGTCTTATAAAGATGATGGAATATTCAAATAACATATTATATAAGGCATGTTGAAAAATGATCAAACATGAGTTTGTAAAGCTACTATATCCTAGAAATGAAATGTATGGATTTATTAATACTGTTGTCAACTATCTCTATATATTTATTAAGGATTTACTGCTTGATGATGCATTTATTACAGAAAATAATTACATGGAATCAATGATTGTTGACAAATTTGGATTTTCATCTATTAAGATTCATTCTTTCCCCAAGGATTTTTGTCTGTTCTTGAAGGAAAATACAGAGTTCAGTTAGTGCGAACAGTGTGTCACTTCAAGGTGGAAGACTAATAAAGATGGAAAAAAAAGCTCGAATACCAGAGAAAGTGATGTGGAACTTCTATTTAATTCCAAGGTTTCAAAAACTATTTATGTTAGTAAAAATTTCAAAAAATATGAGATGGCATGAAAATGAAAGAAATAATGATAATGATGAAATAGTGGATCCTGCAAACTGGTTGGATTCAAAAAAATTTGATAGGTTATATCTTGATTTTGCAGCTGACCCAAGAAATCTTAGATTGGGATTATCCTGTGATAGTTTCGACCCATTTCGCAGAATGTATACTGAAAAAAGTACTTGGCATGTTTTCATTCACATTTATAACTTTATTTCAAGGATTTGTATGAAGAAGTTGATTACTATCATGAGTATATTGATATCTGGACCCAGTGATCCTAGAAATGATATTGATAAATTCTTGCAGCCATTAATAAAGAAGTTAATGGATCATTGGACTGTTGGTACACAAGCGTATGATCCATTTAGGAATGAGTACTTTTTTTTCACAAAAATTTATTATGGAAGATAAATTATTTCCCGTCCTACAGAATGATGTATGGTTTTAATACAAAAGGGAAACAATTCAGCCCTATTTTTGAAAAAAAATACACGTTTATAAAGAATAAAGTTTCGATGACCTTTCTGCTTCGTAGGGCATCGATGATTTCTACAGAGGGATCATCCATAGAAAAAAAATCTAAGACAATTCGATAATGTCGTCTAGATAGATGATACAACTCAATGAATGTTAGGGAATGACATTGTTAAAGAATATGATGATTTGAATTTTGTTCTTGGAAAAAGTCAATAAAATATCCGAATGTGAAAAACATGTAAATTTGAATTCCAATAACAATTGGAGAATGAAAATCATATTCTTTGAGTTGTCATACTTGTATTCGAATTTATTGCATCATTGTTTGGATGTAATTTATATGAAGAAAATCAATTGGGAGATGTTACATTATACAATTTTAAATGTCAAAGGCAAAACAAAATAAGATGTGCAGTCTCGTCATGATTTGATGGATTGGGATATAAGAGAAAAACATTATCCTTAGTTAATTGGTCTAAATAAGTGGAATATCCATATTTCCATTTCTTCGATGAAAAATGTGGAGAAGTAACAATTTTTTTAGGTCTTGGAATGTTTGATGGTTCTAGATGGTTATTCAAGTAATATTTCGAAAATGGTGAATACACAAGATGTGAAACTAAAATAACTTCAAACCCATGATTACCATGTCTAGTTAAATGAGTTGATTCTTATTTCCATTCTACATTTACTTTCACATAATGATAATGTTGATGTGATTAAGGAATGTCAGTTTTATCGAGACCTTTGTTCCAAAATACTAAGCCGAAGTGTTGTAAAAAAATTGCGGAGAGATGCACCCATTATTCATTGCGACATGATGATAATTTTTCCACCATCATTTTTTACATATATGTTACATCTGAGTGTGAATCTTCCCACAAAAGTTCTTTTTGGTGGTCCAGTTTTGAGTCAATGGATGTATCCTACAGAAAGAATGATTTTTACAATGAAATCTTATGTGAGATGTAAATATCACCCTGAAGGATATTTTGTGAAAAGTTATTTAGCACAAGAATTCATGGATTTCAGTTCATCATACATGGCTAACATCACCACAAGGTCTAATTGACTTATTAGAACTGAAGATGAGCAATATGATCCAATTGAGCCTACATTTCCTTCACTACCCCAAATAAAGGGGATATCTAGATCGTACTCATTGTGTACTTTAAGCATGTAAGAGTGGGAAATGTCTCATTATACAATTTTATACCGCTTTGGTGTGCTTGATGATTATATCAAGTAAGTAAACTAATAAATATTCATTTTTTCATTATGAAATTTCTTCATATCTTTTGACATTTTTAAGCATTCATATTTGTAGAGAATATTTAGAAATTATAAAAAGGAGACATCGCTCTCTATCTGTTAAGAGGATGGAATTTTTTCATAGAAAAAAATTGGCTTCTTGGTTAAAGTTAAAGGTAATATATTTTTTTCTTCTCATAAAAAAATAACATGTCTCTATTTGACATTCAATGTTGGTAGCTTTTAGGTTTTAACTCTACCAATGAATGAAGTATAAGATGAAGTAAGAGCGTTATCCATTGGTCCAAATGATGTGGTATGTGATTTTAAAAAAAATGGTTATTAATGAATTTAAATATTTAATAAATAGTTGTGAAAAAAAATTGCAACATAGAATGACAGTGTCATGATATGTTCCCCACCAAATTGTTATGTGAGTGGATCAGATAGTTAACCTCGGTCAAAAAATATAACATATTATGGTGTTGTTGAAAGAATCATTTTATTAGATTACCATGCATATGTTCATGTCGTAATGATGAAATGTAAGTGGTATGATTCAATGACATGACAAGGAATGCATATTGATAACTGTGGGTTTAGAGTGATTGATATGAATCGCCAGGTTCACACTCATGAACCTAATATTCTTACGTCACATGCTAGACATGTTTTTTATGTAAATAACCCATTACAACAACAAATTGGTGTTATTTTTGACGTTGTTACTTGACATATTTTTGACAAATATATGGATAAAAATGATGCTATGGATTAACCTGTCAGTATTTATTCGAATTAATGACACAAATGACTAAATTAGTAGAACAGATTGTGAACCAGAAATTGTCATTGACAACCCAGAACATTGAAACATTTGTAAGTATTTACCTAAAATTATCATAATATTGTAGGTGTTTTCTTAAACATCAATATGTGATATCAAATTAACTAGAATATTTTATAACATTATCGAATGTAATACTATTTATAGTCTATCCAATTTTTATTTAAGCACATCTATAGTAATTCTTAAACATAAAATTGTCTTGTTATTTTATCAATATAAATATGAAATTTAAAATGTATGTTATTCTTTTATGATGAATATGTATTATTAAATTTTTTTCTTTATTTCTATTTATTTGATAATATTATAATAAATTTCCTAGTCAAAATGTATGAATATGATGATATTAGAATAAATAGAAGAATATGAAGAAATAAACAACATTTTTCTCATCTGGACAACAATGTAAGTACAATTTATATTTGAAAGTTATAGTCTTTGATATTATTTATCTTGTTATCATTCGTTTTATTTTATCATTTATGTTATTTTTGGCTACTTCCTCGAGGAGATGGTTGGATTATACTACCGAGGATGGTAGTTTGGCGGTGGATATTGATTCTACAGTTCTGCCTACAACTATACTGCTTGAGTCAATAGAAGGTCAACCTCCCATTATGACAACTCTATAATATCCATACCTACATTTTCCATATCCCTTTCTTCCCACACCCACATCAGATGGTAGTTCTCAGACTCCCATCCCTCTTTATTTTCCATCACCACCATCCACTATATAGGGAACTGCACCCCCATATATCCCACAACCATATGCATATCCATATCCACCCTCATCTGTATAGGGATATCCATAAACTGTATAGTGTAATCCTACTGTAGATATCCCACCTATCACAGAGGATACCCCCCCCTTTAGACAATACACTTCAGAGGTCACCAGATCCCCCATCTACTGGTATGTGTTTAAACATTAATGTTAGTTATTAATGACAAATTCATATATATTATTATCCATTTTTAATTAATTTCATTATTAGCTCTAGTATCCACCAAATGAAGAGGCCAAAAAACATGCGAGAGGTATGGTATAGACACACAAAAATCATGGTTGAATATAATGAGAACGATGATATAGTTAAAAAACTGGTCCGGAATATAAAAGAATTATGGGAACACATGCTAGACACAAAAATATCATTCCGGTTCAATAAATAAGTTGAAGGGAAGTTGGTGAACAAATAAAGGACAATGCCTGTGCATAAATCTGGGTAAGTAATTTTAATCACCTTTTATATATATTAATTTATAATATTTTCTTAACAAATATTTTGTCCACTGTAGCTCCGATATAATTTTCCTGTTGGAAAAAATTCCAATTCAATAAGGTAAATGGATTTAGGTGAAATGTGGAAAGTGTAAAATTATGACATATATCTTGGTTGGAAAAAGAGAGTTGGAACGGAACTTAAATAAGTAGTGTTGATTCATGATTGCTTGATATCAAAACACAATGAGATAATCTTATATTGGAAGATTCAGGAGATTAAGGTATCTGTTAAATATATATATATATATATTAAATTATTTATTTAGAAAACTTGTTTTATTTATGTTAAAGAAATTATATAATTATTTTTTTCTAGGAGAAATCATACTGAAATCAAATAAATAAAAGTGTATTGAAACATGTTTATACTCGTGTACACACTACACACCTAGATCTTCAGAAAACATAGGTAATTTAATATTTAAAATATTCAGCATTGTTTAGTGTAATTTTTTTGAATTCCAATTAGGATTTATTATTTTTTTATACAAAGAAGAAGTGAATATCGAGGATCACATTCCTCATAATACATTGTTTTGTATAAGCAGAAAAAAGAAAGATTGTATTGTGCCAAAAACATAATCCAAGAAGGCGATTGTAAGTATATTTCAATTTATTTTATATTGAATAAATTTAATTCCTTATATTCTTCATTCATTTTAATTTATGTTATATATAAATCAATAGAATTCTTGGGAGACATTGGCAGAAAAAGAATTTGACAATTTGTGTTGGAACGATCATCTACTTCAGTTATTAGGAGATGAGCATCAGGGTAGAGTGCATTGTTGTCATGGGAAGAAGATTGTACCATCTTGATACTAGTCTAATAACAATGTTTTTCGAGTACCGGTTCTGTTTTGGTCATAAGGGGAACAAATGAATTCCACAATCATAGAAGCAACTCAAATAAAGCCTAAAATGTGATATATGATAATATAAAAAAAGTTATGTATGCATTTATTCTACACTTTCACTAGAAGCTACTGCATCAGTTGACGCATGTTTGATGTCAATGAGTTCTACTAGTGGAGCCAGAGCTGTAGTTGGAGGCAGAGCTATAGCCTGAGCTGGATCTAGAGTCGGAGCTGTAGCTAGAGCCGGTCCCATTGTCAGTGCAGGTACCGATACTGATGTCGATGATGTTGCAGGTGGCGTTAGAGGTACTGATGGTGTTTCTCTAGGAGGTGTGGATTAAGGATATTCTGAATCTGGTGATACTATTATTGAGACTCACTATTGATGTGAATTGTATTTTTGGATTGTTAATATGAGTAATTTTATTATTCAATTAGGTTTAATTGTTGTAATACTGAATTTTATTGTGGTGTTTCTCACTATTTATACATATATTGAACTATTAAATAATGAGATATGTTTTTTTTATTTAGTTGTTACGTTTTATTATTATTATATTTAATTGTATCCTCCACCGACGCGACCATCGTACCTCTTCGATGATGCTACTCCGAGGCGGCCCCTCTATCTCCTCTGACACACCTCCGACGATATGTAGTCCAATTTTACAATTTTTTGTGAGGTATCCACTCAATTAGTTTCAATGATCATGTCATGAATTTGATTTCTTGTACTGGTATGCGGGATATCAATGCCTTCTATGTGGATAACTGACAAGAAAACATAGCTGATGCAATTTATTTTCTCCCACGACCTGCAACAGGGATTGAATTGAATATAAAATTTAGGTGGTAATGAATATTTTATAGCATTTTTTTCCAGACATTAGTAACCATTTGTTGCGTTTTAATCAAATTTTCATGGTATAAAACATGCATACAAAATTGATGATTTTGAGTTTACTATTAAGTTTGCAATATTCGATCTTCTAGATATTGGTCTATATGATGGTTGTACAATTGATCCACATGTATGCCCTTTTAAATCCTATACCTTTATAGGTTTTTATAAAAAATTATACATTATATGAATACATTCATCATATATATTATATGTTTGTTTTCTATATTCATATTTTGTTCACTGAGTGGTGGTTCTCAGCTCACATCAAATGTCCGCGATCGATTTTGGCTATCCAATATAGGTTTTGGGAAGACTGATCTCATTGTTATGTTTAAAGGGACATGAATACATTGAAATTTTATTTATGTCCTTTATGTTTTTGTTCTAATAAGAGGAAGATACAGATGAAGAGACACTACTTCCATCCCCTAAATATTATCTCCATGATACAACTATGGGAAAAGTGTTTTGTGGCAATTTAGAGACCAATAATAATTAATTCACATGCCTATTATCCCAGATCATGGGGCAAAACCACTTTTGGAAGAACCATTCCAGGTTTAGTGCCTTCCAGTGAGCATTCCCCAGATGGGAATTGGAATGGAAGAAAACTATATTGACAAGGTAATCTACAATAGAATCCTCTATTATATGTGGATCTTCACTCCTTTCATTCATTGGATTATTCTGGAAACACATTCTAATTTTTCAAAAATGTGCAGGACCATACAAAGCATACTGGGATGAGTATATATCCAATTATTAAGATGTGGTTGAGTGGTTGTTTTATTTAAATGATCCATTACTATCAGTCATGGCCCAAAAATAAGCAGCGGTGTCTTCGGTGGTGGTTCAATCATGTTTTTTTCCATCTATAGTGGTCTTCGTGAACATGCCATTTGATATAGCGGGGATGGATGCACATCTATAGGATACAAATAAATATTGAATTTCTAGGATTATATATATATATTTGAATATGTGTACCCTAATTATTTTTGGTACTTCTTTTAGACTCCCAGATTAGGTTGAAGATGATGATTAGGGGTGGGTGTCGTTAGGAACTTGGGATGTGTTCTTTTATTTTGTTGCGCTTAATTGATTGTTTGATTTTATTATATATGACACACTGTATGTAATTAATAAATGAAACGGAAATGTTTAGATAATGTGGGTGACGACCAAATGGGATTTTATCTCACACCCTACTTGGGCTTCTGTAACACCACAGAAGATTATATACATGCAGGTATTGATAAAGGGAAGCATACTGCTTCTGATTCTTGATTGTTTCTTGTTTCATAGGATAGAGATTAGTTTAGAGGACCGAGCCTTTCTTGTCATTCAGTTGTTTGACATTAGGTTTTTTACTTTTTAGTTTATAGTTTACTTGGGTTTCTGTTTTTTGTGCTTTCATTTTAGATATACATTCATCCAGGACATTATTTTGTGATCTTCCACACTTGATTCTTATTCAGTTGGATTATTCATATTGATTTGGTTGATGATTATTCATTTATATGCTTCCACTATTTATTATTGGTAAATTTTTTTACTTATGATATGACAATAATGTTTACCAATTAGTGAATAATCTCCCCTGCGGATACAAAAAAGGCCCCCACTACTAGTCGGTAGCCTCGGGCGTTTCGGGAGATGTGCTTGAGGTGATGTGGCCAACCCAACTCGGGGAACCATTTAGGTGGGTCCTGGGATGGGTATGCTATAATATTTATTTTAAAATATATGTGTTTTCAATAAATGAGTGGTAATTAATCTTCATAGGTATGTAAAATTATAAAATTCATGTAACTAGATTTTCTATTTACTATATTTCATATAAATAGTTTTTGAAAATAGTATAATTGAATTGAGACTATTTTTTCAATGAATATTTTCATAGAAATTAATTTTTATTTTTTATTTGATTTATATGAGAAGAAATCATTGAAATATGAATTCACCCACAAAAATATAGAATCAATTTTGATGTTTTATCAGTTAAAATTTTTAATGTGTAAAGATGAGACATCTTCTTAGTGCATGAGTTAATCACATTCTTTGATTCATTAGATAAATTTAACCATATTCATATATTTTCTAGATAGAAAATTTGAACTGTTTTAATGACTATAAATGTGTAATAAAATAATTATATGGAATGGGATTTGATCTATGGAATTATCTAGTCTATGTAATTTATGTTATTATAGGATAAACAAATATAGAATGTCCAAAAAAAGAAATTCATGTCTCAATGAATAATAGTTAAAATAAATATATATTTACAAGAAATAGTGGAGTAAAGGGAAAATATAATTGTTCAGATAAATATTTTAATCCTCCAAAACTATATATATGTAAAATGCAAATTTTTTTCTTACATTATAGAGAGAAAATTTTATTAGTGGTGAGATACTTCTGTAGATGTGAAATTGAAAAATTATTTAACGTGGGAGAGGCCTATGATGATATATTTTAATAAATTTTACCTAAATACAAGTAATATAGGGAAAAAATAAGTGTTTCCATTATTGTAGTAGGAAGGAAATAATTTTTTGGAATTTATAGCTCACATTGGTGAACTAGTTCACATTCCATATGAGTTTCTTAGAAATTTAAATATTAGAGATATTAGATATTATACATATATTTAAGCAATAATTTATTGATATATTATTTTTATATATATCCATATATATTGGAAAGGTGAACGTATACTTAATGGAAGAAGCTGATTTAATAGACACTAATGATGAAAGTGATTTTAATCATTTTATTAGTTGATAAAATACATTATATAGTGGTTGACGTGGTTAAAAAATTTAATCAGAAAGTGAGAATTCAGAATTGAATTATATGTTTTGAATCATTTAATGTTAGGAAGTATATTTCATGTTATATATTTAATGGCATGGAATAATTTAATTGATATTATCTAATGATGAAAAAGAAGTTCCATCTATGTGGAAATCATATATAATTGGAGAGGTTCTTTAGGAGAAATAGTGGTTGAGATTCAAACTAAATGTGGTAATACTGTTTGTATGAAATGGAATATAATATTATTTTTGTTTTATATCATGTGATTGTAGATATAATCCCTCAAAAAATGAAATTATCAATGATTATGTGGTTTTTATTATAATATAACATTTATATGACAATATAAAAAGGTTCTTAGAATAGTATGAAGAAAACATATTTTTACTTTTTCCGTGAGAATTGATATTATTAATAAATATTATAATAATTAATTCATATGTTTATATAAATTGGATCAATAAAATTTTCCTATATAATTAATGTTATATTCTGTGAATATTGAGAAATATGATAGAGAATAGAACAATGATTCAAATAAACATGATAAAAAATTATGATTTATGATATGAAACTATAATAAATTTATTTTGTTAAAAACATGTGCACAAACAATCACATCCTTATTAGGGTTGGATTTTATGGTTCATGTATCATTTTAATTATTACGGTCGTTAAGTTTCCTTTACTATACACAATGGTTGGGTTCACTCTTAATAAAGAGATATATATTCCTGTGAGATGGGTGTGCATTATTTTGTAAAATGTAATTTATTTCCATGTTAATTGGTTTGGTTAATCAATAAAAATTATAGATGTAGAATAGAGAATTAATGTTTGTGGTATAAAGGGATTTTTTTATCGATTGTTAAAATGATTTTTATAGGGCACCACAAGTGAGATGCAATGAGTTTTCAATCAACTTGTTACTAGAAATATGTATAAAATCCTTTATTTATATCATGTGGATCTCAAAGTCCAACATAATAGGAAACTTAATGGAATATTTCAAAGGTAAAATAGTTAATATGACTAAATTTATAACACATGGAAGAACCATTTATTTGTTATAAGAAAAAAATTTATTTTTTATTCATACAAATCTATTGATGAATGTTATATATAAATATGGTAAAGATTTAGTATTTTTTACCAACTATTAATGATATATAATTATTAATAAAACAATCTAGGGGTTTATTAATGAAAAATATATGATTGCGATATCTCTAGTTATGGGTGATGGATATCCCATGTTGAGGGTGAAGAGGGAGTAAGTTTCAAAAAAATCATTAAATGAAATTTATTTTCATTATAATATATTTGCAATTTGATTAGTGTTAGTAATTCTTATATTATTTTTATTTCGTTTATGAATCTTGTAATTAATAAATAACATTATTCACTTATCAATAATGTTTTGGACGATGTCATGATTTACCTAGGATTATTTGAAGATCTTGGAAACCATTTGGGGATTTTATATGTGTTATCATAGAAATAAAATGTTTATTTTAAATCTATCCAAATGTCTATTAGGGATTTCAAAAATAAAGTGTTTTAAAAAAAATATATTTTTTCACTAAAAATATGATGTGATAATTTATTTGGACTATCCAATTTTATTTTGAGAATCATCATTTTTTAGGCTAGTAGGATATTATATGAATGTCATTGGATATTTTCAGAAACTAAAATAAAAAATGATTTTATTGATTCAGAAAGGATTGGCATGAAAATGATGTACGAAATTTAAAATATATTTTAATGAATTAAATGATATGTTTTTTTACTATATTGTTTATCATGTCCATGTCACCAAGGGGTTCTCAATATATTATCATGAATATGGACATGGTTTAAGATTGAAGTTCTCATAATAAAAATTTGATGTGGTGTATATATCAATGAAATTATAACCAAATGAGAATAAAAAATAAATAATTTACTGATATATTTATATTGTTATTTATGATTTAAATATCTTGAGTGGTTACCATGTTAGTTAAGGGTTTGTGGTTCATTCTAATAATTAGAGTATGATTTTTGGTCTCTCTAAATGGAATTGAAAATTATCAAAAATTAAATGGATTTAGTACCATTATACATTCTACATTGAGTTTGGTTATATTTCTTACATAAATAAAATTATAGATAATTACATATATTGAACGAATCGAGAAATATAAGAATTAGATCTGAATTGGAAATATATGTGGTGGATAGTGAATATCCATATGATGTTTAACAATGGGGGAGATAAAATTATATTATATTTGATTTTAATAACATTTCAACTTTTGGATAAAGTAAATATGGGTTAAGAACTGATATTGAATATAAGAGGACATACAATACTATAAATATAAGGGGGAATATTGAATAGAGATCCCTAGAAAAGGATTCCACACTCAATTTTAATGAATGAGGGGTGGATCCCTTATGTTTGAGAGTTTATGTTATCAATAAAATTATTTAATATAGTATGGATCTTTTTCATGGGAAACATTAGACTAATAATAATTATTAATAGTTTTTCTAATTGGAAGGAATGAAGAGAGACATATCCGAGTTAGTATATCGATGTATTATTTGTTAACTAGTGGAGGATGATCAATAGTATAGAATGTGAATTTTTCAACCATTACCATTACTAATCTAAAAATATTATAATATTGAAATGGAATATATAAATGGTTTTCCAACGTAAATTTTAAAGAACAAATCTATTGGGTTTTTATATACAAACTAAAAAAAATTACTTCTTGCCCATTAAAGAGATTCTTTAGTGAAATAGATAGGAAATTTTATTCAGAAATAACCAGGCCAAGTGAAATATAGAAGAACTATAAGGGTAATGGTGAATTTTGGGTTATAAGAATATATCATTCACAATATTTTATCTCATAATATTTAATGTTTCCAATCAATAAACATAATAATGTGATGATGGTATGTGATATATAATGAGAAATAAAGTGTGTGATATAAGTTAATTCATACAAGGCTAAATCACTCTATTATGTACCATTGTTTTAAAATTATTTCTGTCAAATCTATATACTGAGATTAATAAAATGTGATTCTTATTATTAATTATAATATCCAAATATTGTAAGAGGTTAATTTTCATTTTTAACATATAATTTAGTTAGCAATGAATATATTTGTTTCCACAGTTTGGCTAATAATTTTTAAAATTAATTTTAAATAAACTTTCTAGAATTTATATCAAATTACAAGAAATAGATTAAAAACAAATAATTACTATAATATTAATTTTAAACACATAAATAATTAAATTATAACTCATTAAATTTTTAATAAATTATAAATACGAAAAAAATTAAATTATGTATGAATGAAATTTATCTACAATTATTTTTTCTTCTATATCATAGGTTTTGATATAAATGATACATTTATTATATATTTATATATATATTGAAATATATTAAATATATTATATATTATTATTATGATCATTAATAGTTTTTAATATAAGAGATCTTATATTTATCTTTACAAATGAATTTTCATTATTAATATATAATCATTTGTAATAGGGGTCAAAATAGGTAAAATAATGGTTTTCAAATTCTAACCACATTATAAGAAATTTAGACTTTATTGATATTCTTTATTATGATAAAAATTTATAAGCACATGTATCCCAAAAACAATCTCACAAATATCACCTAACTCATATGTATCTTCATCATTACCACTCACCTACCATTCAATTTGAAGGAAAATAATATTTTTTTCACCTTAAAATGACCACATACACCAACTTAAAGACATAAACAACATTCACATTATTAATGTTACCATCCAATTTTACATATCATTGATTTCGAATGAATTATTTTCATCCCATGTAAGACTAATGTTCCTAAGTCCACCAAATCTAAAAAATCTATCAAGAGCATTCTAAAATCATCAACATTAGTTTTATCCACCACTAGTATTTTTTTTCCACTCTCTTCTATCCCCCTCTAAACCTATTAAATCCATATTAATATATAGATTTCAATAAGATTGTTGTAATTTAATTTTGACATATTCATTTGAGAAAGTTTTTTAATCCCCTTATATCAATTGAATTGAAAACATATTTCTCATTCATAATTCTGGACTACCACCATTATGTATAACATATTGCATTTTTAATTTCCTTTTTATATTAATTTTTATAAGAAGGTATATGATGGTTAATTATTTCATATATGAAATAATTATTATTATATAATTTTAAATTATAATTTAACTTATTTTAATTCCATCTGATGGAAAATTTAATAATCACTCATGCATATATGAAAACTATCACATCTACTGATAACATTATTTTTTTATAATCACCCATTTACATGGATAGTTATAAAAATTTATTTTATTAAAATATAGTATTGTATAGATAATTATTTTTCCTTACTATGTTACTTAATAGAAAAAAATAAACAATCATTATAATGTATATTTTTCATATTATTAAATTTCTTAAAACAATATCATCAATAATTTCATAATCATGACACGACACAAAAACTTATCCTCGAATGAAATCAGAAATTAAAAATAATTATGGAAAATAAATTAATTTACCAAAAATAATATTTGAATCTTTATATTTTTATCAATGGATGGGGATTAACATCGACATTACAAACCATTATTGAAGTAATAAAAATAAAATACATCTAATGATGAAAATAAATAATCATAATCTAATAAATTTATAATAAATTATTAAATTTATTTTGTATAAAATGTGGTAGATATGAATCTATTTCTAAAATATTTTATTAATATGATCATTCAATAAATACATGTGGTTATTAAACATTTGAGAATGTCCTAGTTTCAATGTAATAGATTTTATTTTTTTCAATTATCTTTCTTTAAGACAAATACAATATAAATTATGTGTATTGTTTTTGATATTTTATATTATTATCTATTTTTTAAATTTATATTTAAATTATTTAAATTAAGAGTAAAAGTAAACACATAACAATTTCTATTTTTTATTGTTCCTTGATTATTTTTTTTAAAATCGTAATGAATTTTGAAAACACAAATATCCTTTTATTGAGTTAAATTTTTTCTACATTAAATTTTTCTTTCAATGTTTATTTCCTCCACTCTATAATTTTTTATATAAATTTTTTATTTTTCTTTCGAGGAAATTAAATTTTATTTCAAATATTAATCCAAGAAGATTTTCATTCAGATAATAATAATACATTTTTAATAATAATTCCAATTCCCCAGAAATATGGTATTCTCTTCCATGTAAATTTTATTTCTTCATACCAAAGTTATACATATTTATTAGAAACAAAATAATATGATATATTTATTGATAGTAATATTTACTTATTTATTCTATTCAAAATGAAATGATTTTAGCCGTTATTACAATGAGATTCTAAATAATCTCATTTTAAAATAAAAAAAATTCCTTACATAATCATTTGATTTATTTTCCACTATTAATTTTCTTAAGATATCCATTATGTCATTTTCAAGGACAAATTATTTTTGATTCCTTTTAAATATATATTTTTTCAAATGATTCTATTTAATCTTTTTTAATATGAGTCTGAAAATGACCAATAATATAATATTTTGAGATAATGTTATGAATGTTTTCCTAAAATAGTTTTGTGGATTCATTACCATTTCCCTAAATCTCAAAAGGATTTAATTTTTTGGAAATTAATTTTCTTGAATTAGGATCTAATTTCCCTTTTAGTTAATTTTTATTCTGTAATTAAACTCATGAAATAAAAAATTCATTTTTGATCCCATCATATTTGGTGCTACTTGATGTTTTAAAATTATTTTTTCCATATATTCTAACATAAATTATAATTTTTACAATTAAAAATGGATATGAAGTTATTACCCCATCAAAATTCATAATTTATATATAGTATGAAATTTTATTGAGAATATATCATGAATCCTATATATATTCAAATATTTAATTATGTTATATATGAGAAATGAATGTTCTCAAGTCATTCTAGAACACACATATATGTTAGTTTTTATTTCACTAGTATGTATTGAATTATATGGGCATATAATGAAATGAATAATATTTTATATCTCATTAAATAATTATAGGAATTATTTATTCATGATAACTTCACTATGTTATGGGAATCAAGATGATATTGAGGATACACTATGTTTTTAGAATAATGTAGTGACACATACCCCACTATGTTATGGGAATCAAGAATTAATTCTTTATCCACTATATTATGAGAATAAAGAAGAGATTAATTACCCACTATGTTATGGGAATCAGGTAGGTATTCCAACTACGTAATGCTATGGGGAAAATTTAGTGATGCATGCCACACTATGTTTTGATTTACTGTGGTTTTTTTTATGACAAATTTAATTTTTATATTCACATATTATTCTCTATGGATCAATAATATTATCTCATGATTCCAAAATATATGACATGTTATGTGTAATGTCATTTTGATGTTATAAGATATTTTATAATGGATCATTGAAAAATCATTTTTGATTCATGTTTCTTTAATCATATATTTTTACCATGTTCCTTTTTTTCTCTTGTGTATATGTTTTAACAATATATCACTAAATAAAATGATTTTCCTTAACTAGGTGTTTTATATCACACCTTTTTATGTTTTACATTCCCTATGCTATGATAAATCACAAAACCATAGAGTCTTATAGATGACGATCTAGTATGCATTAATTATTGATAACTATTTGTAATAATTTTTTTATATAGATAATATCCAATAACCCCATTCCAAATTTTGTTTCTAAGATTTGATAAATATTGTAATATAGAAGTTAATAAACCCACTCAATTGTTAATACACCAAAAATTAAAATAAATAGATGTATATTACCCCCAAATCCCAAATCTAATAGGGCATTGTTTGGTGACTAGCATAGAGGGGGTATGAGTCACAAATTGGTGATATTACCATCTACATGTAATGTTATTGATATAAAATATGTCATAAAAAACACATATAACCTATAATATATATATATAAAATAATTACTTACATATAAATATAACTTTTAGAAATTTTAGATTACTAAAAAGACAAACAAATATTCTTTATATCCACCATTAAGGACCAACAACTCCTAAAAACTACTAAAACTAGTAAAACCCAACATGACCACTAACTAGAACCCTCATAATTGAAGTATATATATATATATTAGTGTGTGTGTGTGTGTGTCTAGGGTGAGAATATAATTTTTACATTAAAGGATCTTCCCTGAATCTGATTTTTCAAAATGTAAAAGAAGAAAACTAAATCCAATTGAAAAAAATAAAACTGAATCGTGACCTAAATTTGTAATACTATATCTTCTAATCATCATCATAGATGAATCACCAAGTAATTGATGGACCCAATTTATTATCTATCCAAATAATAAATATAAATAATGTAACATTGATTCCATTTCAATACCAGTTTATAACTCTCATACCCTAGGGAAACAATTATTTTTACCATCCCTTCATAGGTCATCATGTATCAAATGAAATCATAGCTGTCATGATCCCCACCATAGAAATTATAGACCTTCTAGTCTAAAAATTGGAGAAGTTATATACTGATTCCATAATATCAACTAAAATATGCCATGGGTTAGTGACCATCACTATGGGTTCATCATTTTTACATATTGGTGGATTTACAATTTAATATAAGAGAAATTAGAAATAAGATATAAATATTCAAAAACACATACTAAAGATAAAAAATATCCTTCAAACAAGCTTATATTGTCAAAATATTGATGTAACTCAATATAGGTAGCTAGAAGTACCAAGAGATAATCCATGCCAATGACAAAAAAATTTATATGGATCATAAATAAATAACAAGATCAGGATTTTATGCTATAACAAAAACCATCTTTTAATGACCTATAAACTGTTTACATGAATGGGGGTGAGTATTAAATGAATAATCAGTAGGGCTATACCCAAATAATATTGGAAAAATGATAATGAAATCATTGTAAGTTATATTGAGCAATAAGTGAAGCTAAAAAGTCACCTAAATAGGCATTCATGGTTTCCATACTCACCATGGACCTCTCTCACTATATATCTCATAAAACTAAACATATTATATAATATCAACATTAGTTACCCACATCCCAGTTCCCCACTAGTTTTCCAATCTACCTCAAAATATAACATCATGAACCATTTATATTTAAATTAATCCCTTATAATTACACCAATACTAATGTGACATAATATGCACCCCAAGTATCACATCATCTCTTCGCATAACATGATCGAGGTTGTTCCTCGTTTCAAATTTCCATGCCACATGTCAAGATAGTAACTGAGTAATTCAATTTATCCACCATATCCAGCATGTCAGTTATTATACTTATATTCATTAGTACCCATATACATCATACCCATAACAATACTAAGGATTATATATCTAAATATACCTGGGTATTAAAAAATAAAAAACATTACATACCATTAAACAAATACATAGTGGATGTAAACCAGCATGCATACCAGCATATTATACATCCAATAGAACGGAGTGGGGATATAGGGGGTAGTCCACTATCTTTTCATCATTAACATGTATATTGGGGAAACTAACCTCCCAAATTTTAATTTCTATTAGTCTCCCAACCAACAAGGGTTAGAATATGGTATTGAGTAACATAACATACATGATATAACATAGAAAAAAATCCCACTATGGGCACTAAGCTAGTCTCCCGCTCAACTATAATTATCTTGTCTATTAAACCATGATGTCACCACTATGAACATGATGTTAAATAAGAACACAAGCTTTCAAGGATCTTCATATAATTAATTGTTCCATTTTAAAATTTTTATTTACATCATTTATATCATTTAAAAATAATAAAAAATTTCTGATTAAAATTTTATTAACCCCCATTTAAAGTCCATTACCTTTAAGCCTACGTAACTATATTCCATAGTTCGACAATATTATCATCATTTTAATTCCATTAAATGACCAACCACCTAGGATAAAAAAATTATTAATCATTAAATTTCTAAAATTATATGTACTATAATAAAACACCTAATATAATATAAAAGTTGTTCATGACCAAGAACAACTAGGTGAATCATTTATTAGGGAAATGAATATAGCTAAAAAAAGATACCTATCCTTATGACCTTGAACACAAACAGAACATAACATTAATGAAAAGTCATTAATCACAATAGTGAGTAGCAAAGTGTCAACCTATTCTGTCAAGTTTGGTAACATTCTTATAACAACATTAATATCACCATGAATCTGTCCTACCATCACTTGTGTCAACTACTACAAAAACCAAGGCCTCCTTGACATATATGGGAAAACTCTATGTAACCCATGGATCACATCCCATTGCATAGAAAGCCTCATATCTAGAAACAAAATATAATGGATAAAACTATAAATAGATTTCATAGGGTAGCTTGGTCAAAATACAAGGCATCTTTACCTAACATGTCAATGGATCACTCGAACACAAAAATTTATCATTCTCAAAAAACCTATTATTTACAATAATGGATCAATGGATATATTTTTCATATGTTACAACTATGGATAACCTAAATAATTAACTACAAAATGTGATTAATTATTTAATAAATCTTTCTTGAATAATAAACTTTTTCATTTGACAATGTGGAAAAGGATTTCATTTATCATGCCAAAATCATTTGAAAATTATAAAAACCTATATATTCATGTTATATATACGACTATTATATCATAAATAAGAAATATTTAATTAAAAATTCATTATTAATAAAATATATTGCAATAAATTTATATGAATTAAGGTATTCAATAAACATGCCTCATTAATTAATTATCTAAAAATATTATTATCATTACATTGTTAAGAATTTCATTAAAATTATCTTGTTGATCTGTATCTTCCCGACCCCAGTTACCTAGAGTTGGTGCATTTTTACCTAACATATGCACGATTACAAGATATCATGTCTCAAAAGACTGTTTACTTTATTATCATTAGAAGTACGAGATACATACATATGTTTTACATTACATCATAAAATATAATGAAAAACATTGTTTCTTTTTAGAACACACTCATATATCATAGACTATCATATATGTCAATAATAATATACATCTCCACATCCTGGGAAAAATAATGAATAAGAAAGGGGTGAGCTCTGATGCTCAGTAAGGATAATAATATAGCGAAAACTATAATATAAACACCAAAAATTAAGGAAATGTATAAGGCTAAAATTTAATCCTTTTAAACATAAATTTAATTATGGCAATGATAAAAAAATTCCATTTACTAATTCGCATGGATATTCTACTAGTATAATGATCACAAGTAATATGAAAAGAAAATTTCAAAATTATGGAATGCCTAATGCTGGACACCACAACCACATAGTCAAGGCCTCGTGCCAATACTACAAATAAGATTTTTTCAAAGCTTGTTTCCAAGACACTACATTATCTAATGAGACATATTGATGCATCGAGGAGCTATAGGTGGATCCACTCTTCAATTACGAAGTCCAATTAATTCCTTATATAAAAGGGTTGAAAAATAACATAAACATTCATATTAAAACTAGTATACAAAATCTTAATTCTTTAACCATATATCATGAATGGTAAAAAAATTACAATCCATTTTAATGTAGACGAAAAAACCGTCAATACTATATCAAAGATTGTATCATAATAAATCAACATTAATAAATAATAATGATGTATATTTAAATAGATAAAAAATATTAGTAAAACTATTTGAGAGAAATATCCCCTTTTTCATGTGAACTCTTAAAAGTAACACTTTTAATCAAGAAGTCATTTCAACGTTATTTTTGAATCAAAGTGTCCCATACCCCTTAAAAAATTTTAAAATAAATTTAAATTTTAAAAAAATATTGTCCATATAAATAAATATTTAAAACCATTTTTAGAACATGGATATTATTGAGAATGATTTAGAAGAATAAATCATTAAATCATTTAAAATGATATTTTAGTTAGATTTCCGAACAAAATGATAGATTATTGAATAAAAATAATTTAGGAATAACATTAATCAATACTTGATAATATCATGAGAAAAATGGATTCATGATATAATATGCAAAAATATATTATATACACCAAATAAAAGTGAATTGGCTCATAACAACCAAGAAGTCTCAATAGAATGTAAATTGAGATGAAATCACTTAAAAAGACCATATACTAAGGATAAAGATAAATAAATGAAATAATTTTGTGTGACAAATATAAATACAATCAATATGATTTCATATTCATTATTAATCAATTAGAGTACATTCACACATATTCTTGTAAAAACAACAATAATGACATGGATGTTTAACTCAGTGAATGAAAATCATGTTAAGATTACTTCCCTGATGTTCATATTGATGACTAGATAATTTAACAATAGAGTGATTATTTTTATCAATAGTATTTCCACACCACGGAGTGAATAAATTACAAAATAAATAAATAAATAGTGATTTCATGCATAATCATGGAGTAAACTAATCACTGAAGTTTGCGAAAAAATTAATGAGAGGAAATAGACATTAGAAATTAGCTTACCAATTTGGTAACTTATAAAACATACACCCCAAGAATGAAGGATGAAAAAATGAATATGTAAATAACATTAAATTAAAGTATATTACACACATAATACAATCATAAGCAGTACATACACCATACAAAAGAAAATTGTTGCAACATAGAATGAATCTCACGGGATTAAAAAGTGAGATGAATACCCCTTAAATTGTACATTTCCTTTGTCGATGTTACATTAACCTGTGGTATAATAGCTAAATAATTGTTATTAAATTATTCATTAACCAAATTCCTAAATATTATATCATATATCTTCTTATAATATTTCCTGGTTAATAATATTTCAGTAGTATCATTGTTTCGATTGTTTAATGATTTCTTTTCCTTTATATGTTTTGTTACATAAATCATGTTTGTTTTGAAAAGGATTTATTTGATTCATATATAGACTTATATTAAGATCTTAAAATTTATATTTAATCCTAAAAGAGAAAATTATTCTTGAATGGTTACGATGGGGAATGAATCTCATCAAGTTCTTGGAGACGACAATTTATACGTACGTACGAGCAAAAATATCATTACATTGATGGTGAAATCGTATGTAATTGGATGGTATATAATATATAAAAAATAATTATCAGGTTATATTTATTATTTACTTCAATTAAATGTTTTTTATACACATACAAATAATGATGTGTAGAATAACAAACTATAACACGACGAGGAGACAGTAAGCCATACGTATGCATGTATGGTGACTTTGTCATTCATAAGATGGAACGATTAAAGAGTTTTGTTGTATCATATATATAATAACATATAAATATATATATGTTACTGGAGTTATTATTTTGGTATGGAAACCACAAATTAAGAGGAATTGGAAGAAGATAAAAACATTGAAAGAGGTGATGAAATCATTACCTCTTCTTCGAGTGATTTCTTTTGATTGGATCAAAAGGGACTATTGGATTATATTAATGGTCAATGTATATAATCTAGGTATAATTGAGGTTATTTGGTAGGATATTTGAGTAGGGTTTGGTTGAGGCAAATGGATTTGGAGGTGTTATTTTGAAATAATGGCAAGTACCCTTTTATAAGAGAGGTGATGGTCACTTTAGAAAAATCATGAAATATTAATTTATTATACAATCATATTCGGTTTATAATGGATTTAAAATGATTTATTTCGATTATGAGGTGTGTATGGGTTGAAAACCTCTCAAAAAATATGTTTTAGTCAGGTTTAGATTTTCATACTAACCATATCTTTTTTATTTAACTTTTAGATAAATTGTTTAACTTTTTCCATGTATTATTGTTTTATTTTAATAAATGATTAATAAATTTAATATGAAAAGGCAATAGAAACCAAAGTGGTTAATTACTGATATATCTAACCTTATCTAAGTCCACTGGATTAACCATATATTTTAGGGAATATTATATCAATTTATAATATATTTTTTCTAAAACTCATTTATGTCAATTTTGACACGATTTAGTAATTTGTTTTTGTGAAAGTCATAACTACATTATAACATCAAAAAAAATATTTAATAAATCGTAAAAATTCATATTAACCTTGAAAATATATGAAACAAATTACAAGTCTCAATTTACAATTATATTAATATTTATGATATCAATTATTTTCATCTTTTAATAATAGTGTAATTATTGAATCATCATTGTGTCATATATAAATTTAATTATATAATTTCTAGAAATTATAAAAAAAATTATGTATGAAATATTTTTACCTTTTTAATGAATAATTTAATTTAATTTATCTTTTGAATAACCCTACGTTAAATTTTTTTAGCTATTAAACCTGAAATTTAATACTTTTTACTATTCTTTAAATAAAATAATAATAAATGTCCTAAACTAATCCATGTTTACCAAAGGGATAATTTTTCATTTCGAAAGTTTATTTTGGTCAAAAAACATTTATCCAATAGTATTAGAACATGTTTTTTATAATTATAATATCATTTTTACCTTTCATTACCCTATTTACTTATAATCCTGGTAAATAAAATTAAAAAGTAACTATTCGCCAAAAAAATTTCATCCTATTGAACCAAATTTTACATAATGATGTAAACATTGTCTCTCAGATTTTTTGGAATTAAATTCATAGAAATAGTAAAATTATGTTTTACAGAAATTTAAAAAAATTGTCTAAAAGGTGGGAAAAAAGAAGTTAAATGACCAATTAAATTTTATATATATAATATTATTATAAAATTACTCTAATGAATTAAATTTGACTAATATAAGTAATATGTATCTATATTTACCTAATTTTTTTTAAGAAATATAATTATTTAAATAAAAAAGTCAGTTTTTATGTATTATGCAGTATTTTCACATTTCATCAAAAATTGAATGTATTCAAAAAAATACCAAAAAAATAAGCCTAAGATAATTTTGATATTATAAATTCAAAATTGATTTATATTTAACAAAATTTAAAAACATAGATGTTTCATTAATTAATTTAAAAATAAATTTTGTTTTTAAAACCAAAAAGTTGGTTTTGAGAAGTAAAATGTATCAAAAGATTGATTTGTGATTTTGACTAATTTAATTGTAAAATTATTTCAAATGACAAAAATTTGATTAAATGATAATAAAATAATATTAATATATTTAGTAACAATTAAATATTTATAGTTTTAGACTATAAATTATTTGGATTAAAAAAGTAGTTTTCAATTAAAATTTAGTATTTTTTCACTATTATTCAGAATATGATAGTTATTTGAAAAACACTAAATATTTATCCAAACTTAATTTTTTTGTGCTTCTTCTAATGAAGAATTTAATATCATCATATTAAATATATAAATATTTTATATATTGTATTTAAAATGGGTTCCCCATTAAATGGTGGAAAAACTGTATTTTTTGAAAAATACTTCTTTTATTTGAAAAATTGTATTTTTACTTATATAATGTTAATGAAACATGAAATATGATTGTTAAAATTATATGGGATATATATAAAAAATTAAAAATTTGGTCATTACTATTCATAACTTCTTTTTAAATAGCTAGTTTGATAGGTCTTGGTGCTCTTGAACTCAGTGTTGCAGATTTCACACGCTAGCATATTATTCAAAGAGAAACATATCAGGGTAGTTTAGGGTGTAAAATTATTCCCTCATTCAATAAATTCCATACTCTAAATTTTAAATTTTTCTTCTTAAATAAAATGTTCAAAAATATAAGACACCATTTTTGAAAACCCAAATCAGAAGTAGGGTTAATAAAATTTAGTCTCCATAAGAGGGAAAGTGAAATAATAAAGCTACCACCAAATAAGAATTTCAAAAAAGAGAACATTGGTGGAAATTATAATTTTAGGAAAAATGTAATTATTTTCATGTAGTGATTGAGGTAATCAATCAAAAACATGTGAATTGAAAATTGATGGACTTAAAGCCATAAATATATGATGATTTATAATATCATCAGTTCAATAAAACATAATGTATTAGGAAAACCCATTTTTGGTTTTAAGATCCTTTCCATGATGTTTAAGAAGTATTTTATTCATAAAATAAGAAAAGTAATACTTGAAAATTATTGTCCCAACCTTTATCTAATTTCTACCACGAACTCATATTTCAGTTCAAAAGATATGAATTCAAGATGACTTGGTCACACCTAAAATGATAGAATGAACTTCTAAAGAATCACATAATCTAAAAAAGATGAACTATGAATTTTCCTTGTCATTATAAATTAACCAAAACGAAAATTGATAGTAGAAGATCAGATGAACTCCAAAAATGATAATCCTTTATAGAATGAAATACTACTCTTAGTATACAAAATTTAAAAAACAATACCCAATATTCAACAAAAACCATTAAAAAATTAATTGCCCTTAAATTATTCTAAATAATCCAAACAATTCTTCAAAACAAAAATTTACAAGGATTTATTCATATATACTTCAACGATAAATCATAACATTAGTCTTTAAATACCATCGACTTCTCTTATAGTCACATACTTAAACGTAATTAACAGAATAAAATATTCTATATGATCGGTTAATCATTTTTCATAAATAACCCAAATCTCTATAAGTCCACAAAAAACATACATTGTTCCAAAATAAAAACATACCATTACTCCTCAAATGAAATCCCATATTATTCAATTTTCCTTAGGCATATAGTGTCCCCAAAAGACCAAACGTCTTCCAAAATAACATTTATCACTTAATCACCAAATCATTTCCATATACTAACGATAAATAATAATTTCCCAAAATCAACATATACTTGATCCAAAAAAAACCATTTAACTAAAAATAATTATTCATAAAAACCAGGGACTTCAACTAGTCCAATAGTAGGCGTTAAATCCCACTCGCACATTGGTTGTGGGTTTTATTCCTACAACTTTGTCTGACATGACGGGTTGCCACACGGTCAATCTATTATCCTTTTTCAAAAACTATATAATTTTATAACATTCCCCAAAATGAGATAAATTCATAAAAAATAATCCTAACATATTTTAACCACAAATTTTATCTCATACCATGCATTTTCATCCCAAAAAGCAATAAAATGTAATTGACTAAAATTTATAGATCATATAAACCCCATTTGTTATTTATAACTATATAAACAAAATAAAAGATAATTATTCCGCAAATAGAATTTTCACATAGATAACCGAAGTGTTACACATAAAATAGGAATGTATTCCATAGTAATCCCATAAACAAAGATCATTGATACATGTAAACATTTTATCATCAATGTATTTCCACATAGGTTCTTTATTGACTAAGAGGTTATCTTATAGAATAATTTATTGAATCGTGAAATTATATGGTCCCCTAGATTTCTTGAAAATGACTGTAAATTGATTCTTATGATCATTTTTACATTCTTCCATATTACTCATTATTTTCCATTGACAATTATTTACATTATATCCTCCATTCCAACACATAAATCATTTATTTGATCCATTGAGACACTTTCCTGGGTGTCTCCTTCCACATTTCCTACATGATGGAAAAAGATCTTTATTTTCTCTATATTATCCACTACTGGAGAACTTATCATTTCTTCATTTCTCTTCTTTGTTGATTTTGGGAGTTTTTTAATGTATATGTTGTTGATCATATTTTTGTAAAATTGATTCTGCATTAGCATTGTATCTTTTACGACTATCAACATCATATTTTTCTGATTTCCACCACTGTTACCTCTATGAACATCATGTTTATTGTTAATATGACGTCCATGGAATCTAGCCATTGACTAAAACAAAAATGTAGAGTGTGAGTAACAGTAGTCATAGAATAATTTAGAGAATATCATGACACAATATTTTCAAACTAAAATACCACAATATTAATCAAGGGTATTTATTATGATCTTATATTAAAATCATTCAAATTGGATTATAATGAAAACATTATTTATCATGGCCAGATCCTAAAGGAGTGTCGTAACAAAGAGTGATGCAAGGCTCATTGTCATATCGGGATACCTCGGGTCAAGCCCGATACTACTTGACAGAGTTTTCACTCCTAGGTACTTCTATTCCAGAGCTACCTCTACCTACTCATATCATGATAGGCATATATTGAATTGAAAATACCCAAAATATCTATATTACCAAAATTATAGGACGTTATTCTATACTAATCCTAAAAGTATATCATTGGGTATTGTTCCCTAATTAGAGTTTTTCTAAATCTTGTTTCTATTGTTTTTATTAAACATCCAATGATATCAACTGTAACACCCTGACCCCAATTACACATAGTTGGGGTATTATTACATAACATTGGAATGATCACAAATGATCAAGTCTCGAAAGACCGATTAGTTTAGTATCCTTGGATGTTCTAGATACATACCTACGTTCTACATTAAATCCTGAAATAAAAAGAACATTGTGTCTCCTTAGATAACACTCAAATCCCATATCCAATCCTGCATGCCAATCATAATATACTTCTTCACATCATGGAAAAAATAAAACATAATAACGGGGTGAGATCAGATGCTCAGTAAGGATAATAATATAGCAAAAACAATTATAAGAACACATAAACCTTTAAGGAATTGTAGAAGACTAATACACAAGACTTTTAAACATAAACATTAGAAAAATATAGAAAATGTAAATAAAATAATGTCATATACATATTCAAATGGATATTATACTAGTAAAATTATCACATTTAATATCAATATCTAATTTCATAATTATAGAATGTATATTTCCAGACATCATAACAACATATTTAAGGCCTCATGCCAAGACTAAAAAAAGATTTTGACAAGGCCTTGTGCAAAGACAATAGTTTTTATAATCAGACACACTGATGTATTGTGGAGCTATAGAGGTCTCCACAAATCACATAATAATTCAAATACATTCCTTATATGAAAATTTTAAAACAAAACATAAACATTTGTATCAATACTAGCATACAAAATGTTAATACTTTAACCATAAACCATGAATGGTATGAAAATAACACATCCACAGTCAAACATATCACAAAAAATTCAATAAAATATAGAATATTGGATCATAATAAATAAAACTCAATCCAGAAAAAATAATGAAATATAAATAAGTGAAAATAATTAGTAAAACTACTAGAGAGAAATATCACATTTTTTTTGAAAACATTTAAAAGTTGCACTAATTATCAAGAGGTCATTTCAAATATATTTTTTAATCAAAATTTCACATAGCACATTTAATCTTTTAAAAGATATTTTAATTTTAAAACATTCATGTCCATATAAATAAATCAATAAACCCATTTTTAAAACATATACTTAATGAGAATGATTTAGAAGAATAAATAAATAAAACATTTAAAAAATTATTTTAGTTGGAGTTCCTAACCAAATGATAGACGCTTGAATACAAATAATTGAGGGATAACATTAATAAAAACATTATAATATCATGAGAATAATGTTATTTACGATATACAATGTCAAATGACATTATATAGACCACATTAAAGTTAATTGGTGCATAAAAACAAAGAAGTCTAAATTGAATGTAAATTGAGATGAAATCCCGTATGAGGACCATATCATTAGGATAAAAATTATTTAATGACATAACTATGTGTGAAAAATATAAATTCAATCAACATTATTGGATATTCAGTTTAAATCAATAATAGGACATTCACACATATTCTTGTAAAAAGAGCACCAACGACTTGGATGTTTAACTCAATGAACGAAAATTGAGTTAAGATTACTCTAATCAAGATCATATAGATGACTTGAAAATTTAACAATGGAGTGATTATGTGTATAAAAAATATATCCACATAAAGGGGAGTAGAAATTACTAAATAAATAAATAAATAGTGATTTTACACATAATCTTGGAGTAAAATAATCAATGAATTTTTCATAAAACCCAACGGTTGGAAATATAATTTTGAAATTCTCTTACCAATTTGGTAACATACGAAACTAACACCTCATGAAAGAAGGACCATAAAATGATGATTTAAATTACCATAAATTAATTTATATTTCACAATGAATACAATCATCGGCATTACATACACCACACCAAAGGGAATAGTGGAAATATATCATGAATCTCTCAAGAATAAAAAGTGATATGAAAACCCCTTACCTGGTACTTTAACATAAGCATGGGTACGTTAAAATCATGTATAATAGAATTATAATTGTAATTAAATTATTCATGAAACACGTTCCTAATTATTATATCATATATCATATTCTAATATTTCATTGTTAATAATAATTTAGTAGTATAATTGTTTTGGGTGTTAACTGATTTTTTTCCTTTATATGTTTTGTAACATACGTCATGTATTTTATGTATAGGATGTATATGATTAATATCCATAATTATATTAAGTTATTAAAAATTATATTTAATAATTAAATACTAATTATCCATGAATGGTTATGATGGGGAATAAATCTAATCACGTTTGTGGAGATGGTAATTCGTACGTATGCACATGTGACAATATCATTACATTGATGGTGAAATCATATGTAATTGGATGGTATATCATATATAAATAATAATTAACATGTTATATTTATTATTAAAATAAAGTATTCTCATTATTATATCCATCCAAATAATGAGGTGTGGAATAACAAACTACACCTTGATGCGGAGACGATAAGCCGCACATATGCATGTGTGGTGACTTTTTCATTCATTGGATGGATTGAATAATTAATATGGTTGTATAATATTTATAATAACATAAATGTAATTATATGGTACTGTATTTATTATTTTTGTATAGACAAAACAAAGAATGAGGATGTGGAAGAAGAAATGATCATTTAAAGAGGTGATGAAATCATTACATCTTCTTCAGGTGCTACCTTTTATTTTGATCAAAATAGCTACATAAGATGGATTTATGGTCACATTAATGAATATAGGTTGATGAGAGGGAATTTGGGAGGACATTTGAGTAGGGTTTTTCCAAGCCAAATGGATTTGGCGGTGTGATTTGGAGAGAATGTGAAGTACCCTTTTATAAGAGAGGTGTGGGTCACCTTAGGAAAATCTTGAAATATTAATTTATTATACAATAATATTAGGTTTAAAATAGATATAAAAGGATTTATTTGGATTCATAGATTGGTATGGGTATAAATACTATTGAATTATAGGTTTTAGATAGGTTTAGGTAACTATATTAACCTTATCATTTAGATTTAACTCATAGTTAAATTGTTTTACATTTACCTTGTATTCTTGTATTATAATAACAAATGAATAATATATTTACAATAAAAAGACAAGATAAACCCAAGTGGTTCATTATTGATATATATAATATTATATATTCCCTTTGGCTGAACCATATATTTTAGGAATATGACATCAATCAGTAATATAATATTTGTTTTAAAAAATAATTTATGTCAATTTTCACATTATTTTGTGTTTGGTTTTTTTGAAAGTTAAAAAACATTTTAACGTTGAAATTTTTTATTTAATAAACCATAAAATGACATATTAAACTAAAAATTCGAAGAATATATCAAAAGTCTCAATTTAAAATTAAATTAATATTTATAATATCGGTCATTTTAATCAATCAATAATAAGGTAATCACTGCATCACCATTATGTCATAAATAAATTAAATTATTTAATCTATAAAAATTATAAATAAAATATAATTATATATGAAATATTGTCATCTATATAATTATTATTTATAGTCGTGTGTATCTTCTGTAGAAAACTATATTAAAAATGATTTAGTTATTAAACATTGAATTTAACACTTTTAAGTATTCTTTAAATAAAATAATAATAAATGTCCTTATCTAATCCAAGTGCACCAAAAGGATCATTTTGTATTCCTAAGATTAATTTTTGTTGAAAAACACTTATCCTATAGAATTAGGAAAATTTTTAAGGTAATTATAATATCATTTTTATCTTCAATTACCATATTTAATTTTAACCGTGGTAAATAAAATTCAAAAGTAATTGTTCACCCAAAAAAATAATCATATTAAACCATGTCATACCTATAGATGTACAAATTGTGTCCCAGATTTTTGAAATTCAATTCACAGAAGTAGTAAAATTACGTTTTGTAAAATTTTGAAAATATTCCTTGAATGTGGGTAAAAGACGTTAAAAGTTTAATAAAATCTTATTTATCGAATCTTATTGTATATTTTTTCTAATGAGTTAAATTGAACTAATATCAGTATTATGTATCAATTTTTACTTGAAAATATATTTCAAAAAAATAAAATTATTTAAGTAAAAAATTCGGTTTTTATATACTAAGTAGTATTTTTCACTATATATCAAAAATTGAATGTGTTAAGAAAAATATCTAAAATTCAGCATTAGATAATTTTGATATTATGAAATCAAAAATTATTCCATTTTTACCAAATTTAAAATCATAGAGGATTTATTAATTAATTTAAAATTAATTCTCATTTTCAAAAGCCGAAAGCAGGTTTTTGAGAAGTAAAAAGTATCAAAAGATTGATATGTGTTTGTGTATTTTTTAAATGTAAATTTACTTCCAATGACCAAAATTGGATTAAATGATAAAAATATAATATAATTATATTTAAAAACCATTAAATATTTATAGATTTACACTATAAATTATTTTTATTAAACCATTTATTTTCAATTAAAATTCAATATTTTTTAACTATTCATCAAAATATGAATGTTATCGGAAAAAAAATTGATCCAAACTAAATTTTTATGTCCCACATAAAAATAATATTATAATTTTATAAAATTAAATATATAAATTAGTCAAATATTGGATATAAAAAGGGTTCCCTATTAAACGGTGGAAAAACTACATTTTTTGAAAAATTCATCACTCATTTGAATACATTGAAGCTTAGTTTGTTACATGATACAATTAATAAAAAACATTATAATCAAATAATAATCATATATAGAACATTATATATTATATAAAAAGAAAAAGCATTATTATAGCAGAATCACATGAATACATACACCCATTAATAGTTTCATTTTATTAATCAAATCTATTCATTATTAAGACTAATTACACCACAAACCAAAGTGATAAAGGGTGATTAAAATACTATTTAAAAAAAATATTTATAGAATAAATATGTACTATACATCAAGGATTAAAAAAATTAGGGGTGTTAATCAAACAATATGCACAATTTATTATTCAGCTATACTGTAATGAAACTATAACCTCTTAGTAATGTTTTCCCAAACCACACCAAATAAAATTAAATAAATTAGAATAAAGGAAATAATCCTCTATAGCATGATAAAATAAAACATGATGAAGAATTTAATGAATAAGAATGAAAAATGTAAAGTAGAAAAAGACACCTGAGATCACCACAAATCAAACATGGGTGGCTAGTGTTCAATCCCTATAAATAGGGCTACAAAAAATAGAAGTGCTTCCATACACATAGGTATATAATTAATGGGTTTATAAAAAAATTTAGTATTTAATTATAGTTTTAGGAGAATTAGTACCTAAAATTAAATTATGTGAATGTGTAATTCATGTAATAATTCTCAATGTTTTACGATTCATCAAAAAACACACCACCTAAGCCCAACAATCCAAGATAAATTAAAATTGTGAATATCATGTCCACATGAATAGTTATTTATGAAAAATTCATTGAAAATGATCATCCACACATTCAAAATACCATCTGATGGTTCATGTCATGAATCAAACCATTATAATTTCTCTTCTTTGGTCAAAAATTGCAATTATGGGTGTGAACACATCATTCACTTCATGAAATGTAGATCAAAACATGATATTTTATAGAAAACATATTTCGTCTTCAAAATACCAAGGATCATTATATTGGATGGTTCTAGGAACCAATGACCATTTATGCATGAAAATGGATAATCTAGATGGATACACACCTCTACATCACATAACACATAGAAAATTATCCACTACATGAATTTAAAACCATAACCGAGATAGAATGGAATAACAACAATATTATCTAAATATACACCCCATGAGGCACCTATCACAAATCTAAAAATCCTAGGAGGTCATCCAACTCACATAAAAGAATAAGACCTAATAAAATATGAAAAAATAGACATATACTAATTATGAACACCTGACATTGATGTATAATAGAATTTTCTAGGAGTTATGTGAATGATAATTGTCTATGAGTTATGAACACTAGACATTATGGGTGAGAAACATGTTCATCTAAATAGTTGAATAAGTATACAAAGATACCGCCACAATTCAATTGATGACCACTAGATAGATGGAGAAAACCATTGGGAACATGGTTCTCTACCATAATTATATGGTAGAACAAACATTTAGAAAACATCTCAAATACAGAATAATTAAATCGAGGACAGTAAACATTACCTGTCCAAGATCTTTACACCTCTTTCACTATAGGATGTACAATCTTGGCTTAGCTGTGAAACATGTAGAGAACCACCTCATTCGTCAAAAAATGAGATGAAAAGATTACATAAAAAAACTATGAGTTTTTCATCCTTCCAAAAACCATCTGGGGTGTCCCTAAAGAAACATTTGACTCTCAAGGTCTCAAACACAAAATTCACTAACTGGGGAACCTCCTACTACAACAAAGATGAATGATCACTCATACGGAAAAGGAAATCTCTCCCCCCAACCTCTACCATATAAAGATAAATTTTTGATAACTCTTCTATTACTATATACGATTTTCTTGATTCATGATATACATCAAAACAAGACTTCCTTCTTAGGGAATAAGATAAAACATTTCCCTTTGCTACTTAATATTAAATCAAACTATATTAATAATGCATGAATTCCATCCACCATTTTGTTCATAGGGTTATGTCTTTCAGGTTGATGACAATACATGGGATCTTATGATTTGTAAAAATCACATAATACTCATTGAGGAGGTATTTTCACCACAACATCAAAGAAACCATGGATGGTAATAATGGAAGATCATGGGTGATAGAGTTAAACTCATTGGGATGTAACTTTTGAGACCCAAAAGACACAATTATTTCATTATACATTATAAACCCAAAATAATATTTATAAGTATAAATGGAAACATCAATATAAGCTCCAATTTTTATAAAATTATAAACTGAAGTATTAATCAATTTCACCATCACGTACTTGACATCTGCATGATATTGATTATTCCATTATAACTACTAATCCCTTATAGAAATGAATATCAGATGAGTCAAAACTCAAGATAAATCACCTATGAACATTTTATGTTAACTTTCAAGAGAAAGGACTTTTTTTTTCTCTAAATATCTCGGTGGTTTTCTAAGATATGGAAACCATGATATTTTATGGATCCATATCTACAATGTTGTGGGATAAGAAATTTATTAAGAAATGTACTTCATAAAACAATATAATAACACTTTAATAGCTTTCGAAATATATACTAAAAATGAATAAATCCCAAAATAGAACATATATGATCTATATTATATTCTACTCACATAGATAAAAAATAATTTCATTAAAAGAGCAACAATTATGAACTAGTCAATTTACAATATTAAAAATTTAATTCATCATTCGCATGAACACAACTAGATATTTCGTCACACTGAATTGTATCAAAATGAACTCCAAATGCACATAATGACATCAAAAATTGGCCTTAATAATATACATAAATTTTAACTACATATGATGATATTCCAAATAACATGTTTTATAGAAATATCTATCTCCTTTTATCTATTCAAATAAATTATCAAGCAATGGAAGTGGATAACGATTCTTCATTGTCATCTAGTGATAGTGTAGAGAACTGATAAAGAAAAACATACTTCCATCGACCATATAATAAAATTGAACAAGACTACTGCAATTTAAAATACTATTTAGGAACAAATATATGTGAAAAAATTCAATGATCTATACCTATATATATCAGTACTCAGAATGTAATATCCTATAAAGATACATATGGATCATATAAGCACTAACTTATTAGTATATCACAAACACAGTCTACTGTAGAAGGGGTAACGCTAAAACATCATCAGGGAATACAATAAATTTATATTCCACAACCCTATGAAAAATAATTAGAAGAACCATTTTGGAACACATCATGTGATCGAAAATCAAGTAAGATAATGAAAAAACATTTATCTAACCCAACTGAGGGTCTCACATTCCATCAAAACTGATATCTCACAACAAATATCATAGAACAAAATGTGTATCATTATGAAATTAAAAATATCCTAAACCAAATACTTATAATATACAATAAATATGTTGTCATTTATTTTTATCCATAATTACAAAATGACTCCCCAAGAGAGGAGTTTCCCCTGGAATAGCTCACATTCATAAAATACATTATGAAAATAAGATCAACATCCAAATAAAATAGTCAATTAAAATAAAACTAGAATAATCTCCAACTCACGTCTAAAATCATGGTATATATGTTTTTATATTAAAGTGAACATAAATACTCAATCAAGCAGATTTTTTATCCACCTTGAATAATACCAAATACTAAATCAAATAAATACATATATACTTTTGATAGAAACTCTAAATAACATAGATAAGTATGAGTTGGTCACTAACTTCTCTAACACTAATGGACACAATCTCCATAGATACACTATACCCTCTGAGGACAAGGTGAATCATGGGTGTGGGATCACTGATATTGATTATAGTATCAGAATATGATATAGATGCTCAATAAACCAGGGGCGGGGGTGAATTTTATCTTTTAAAAATTCCATTGGATCCTTTAAAGTTGATATAAATCATTCTATTGTTTAACAAAATTAAACATGGAAAATTTACAAAACCTCTTGGTTCTACAAACATTCTAGATTCTGGGAGAATGGTTCCAGAAATGAAACTTGTTATACAAAAATAATTGATTTCGAAATTATGGTTCTGTAAATATAACCTATCAAAAGTTTTAAAATACAAAGATTCTACATTAAAGCATATAGAGTCTTACATAATCAGAGTACATCTACAAGAAATTATAAGATAATTATACATTCCTTATTAATCAAATGTTGCAGAAAACAAATTTGAAACAATCACAAGTATCAAGTATGAAATATTTTAACCCAAAGAGTATGGTATCAACAACCTTGGATAAAGGATACATAATTTATACTTTTAAAAACTTCTATCATAACCACACTATGGTAATACCTCGATAAGAATATCGAAGTCTTTCTTTCTATCCCCACAAGCCCTCGAACTTCAAGATAGTCGGCACATCTATCTTACTATCCCTAGAAGCCCTCGAATGTATTCAGCAGCATTCGGAGTTGCACGAAAAAATCTGAACAAGATGTTCCATATGCACAAAGCATGAGAGTATGCCTCTATATATAAATCACTTCAACAACATGTGTTCTCTAGAGTTATTAATTTTTTCGAATGTGAGGTAAAAGTTCAGAGCTCATTAAAATGAACACCTATTTATAGGTATATCTACATTGGTCGGCTCCCTCCTCCAACAATCATATTTTTCCTTGAATCACGGAGGGATCTGTATACATGTCACTCATACAATGGTTAGTTAGAAATAGAATACATGACATTGTTTCATAACTATATCATGAGAATGTAAAAAATGGTTCCTCAACCAAATCTAATTTTACGGTTTCTTAGGAAAATAATGTTTGGAGTCTAAGAACATTCGGATTCTATATTCCATGAATATTCAGTTTCTGCATTTCAATGAATTCATTATTAGAATTCAATATATTTCGGAGTCTGAATTCTAAGGAATTCAGAACCTAAATTCTATGGAATTCAGAGTCTAAATTATAAAGTTTTCAAAACCTGAATTATAATGAATTAGGAACCTAAATTCAATGGAATTCGGAGTCTAAATTCTAAAGAATTCAGAATCTGAAATCTATGGAATTCAGAACCCGAAATATAAGGAATTCAGAACCTGAATTCTAAGGAATTCAGAACCTGAATTCTATGGAATTCCGAACCGGAATTCTAAGGAATTCAGAACCAGAATTTCAGAAAATTCGGAGTCTAAATTTTATAGAATTCTGAGTCTTAATTTCAGAAAATTCGGTGTATGAATTTCCGAGAATTCAGAGTCTGAATTTCTAAGAATTATGAGTCTGAATTTCAAAGAATTTAGAGTCGGAAGTTCATAAAATTGGTAGTCATAAATTTGAAGAATTCGGAGTCTGAATTTCAGAAAATTCAGATTCTGAATTCAGATCCTGAAAATAGAATACTTTATATCTAAGTATTTATTGAATTTCGAGGATTTTGATCTGAAACTGAATTTTACACATAGGAATAAAAAGAGTTTGATTTAGAAAAACTAAAATATGATCAATGAAAACAAGGTAAGGATAAATTTTTCTTGGGGAAGAAAAATTTTCAATATTAAGGAAAATAAAATTTTCCTTGAGATATGGTGTTTTTGATTTTAAAAACATGAAGGAATGGAAAAGTCACATGGAAACATTATTGACTCAACAATGAGGATTTAAATTAACTATAACTTATCCCCTACGTTGACAAAAAATTGTTAACCCCTATTGATTCCACCACAGTAGAAACTGTGTTAATAGAGGCACCTAATTTGGAAAACCTACTACGTGATACCTTCTATGAAAATTCAATGACTCATGAATCTAATAACATAAACATATACATGAAAAAAATGTTCATAATGACTAGGATAGAGCCTAGAATCTACCATTATTAGATAAATGAGATTTTGAGGGTGAGGACATACCCCCGACTATAAAAAGACACTTATATATTGTAAAATGTGAACTGGATACCAAATTTCATCCAAAATAAGATTATTTAAGGAAACAATTTCATGATTATTATATATTTGAATGGTCCCTATAAATGTCCCATTCTCCCACCATTACTATAATACATGTAAAAAATATTAATGTGGTGAAATAAAATTAGATAATTTGATGAAATTTCATTTAAAAATACATAGAACTATAATCATTATCTGGCAATAGTTATAAGAAATATTAATAAAGGGTTGATAAATATGTCTTGAACTCTCTCGTAATGAAGAACCTAATGAAATGTTAAATATCTCAAGGAAACTATTTTCCTTTGTTGTTAAAGAAAGAATCAATTCTCAAAACTGGTCAAGGAAATTCATCCACTAGAAGGATTAGTACTCATGATCCCTAAGGAACATGAACCACCACCTCCCTAATACTCCACACACCATCATCAACACCAATAAAACCCTATTTTCCTTCTAACTATTTACTAAAAAAATTTATCTTTACCACTTCTATAAATTCTTTCATCACTAAGTCAAAAACTGACCCTCATACATTTAAATACATAGACAGTAAAATTCATAGTGTTTCCTCCCCCATTGACATCACCATTGACATCTACACTACGCAGATATTATGATACTTCCTCCTATACATTTTTAATGTATACTAGAAGAGGATTATGACTTAGATCTATACATTAAAATGAACAAACTATTTTGGACTATAGGTCCAATAATATATAATATATATAATTTATTGAAATATTTATTTACTCATGATTTAACTTATTCCGATGGTCTACCCATTTCCAAAACATATGAAAATATGAATGATGATTGATAATTTTCAAGGTATATACCCTACAGATTGAATAAATTTACATTTTAGCCTGAGTAAAAATAATTTCCCATGTAGTATATCATTGGGGGTGATAACTACTATTATATAGATGAGTATCCCTTATTTAACTTGTATACAAATTTTAGTTAAGAATTTTTCCCTATCAACCAATAAAGTTTTCAACTAAGTCAACCTCTCTAGTTTATCATATCCCTCAACCAAAAATTAATAAAACTATTTAAGGATTCCCATGCAAAACGATACCCCTCATAATTCAAAAATGACAGAAGCAAGATAATGATTCTTGAATGCCACCTCCATAAGGAAATGGTTTTGTGACGTTCACTAGGGGTATCTTATACAAACATTTGGTAAGTGTTAATCAATATGGTAATTAAAATTATATAAGATAGAAACACCCATAAAAATCAATATGTGATAAAATAAAGATCTCAAAAACATTCAAGAAATTTCATACAACTCATTGATCTATAGAATGGAAAAAACAATTTCTAAATGATATTCCATAGTAGTGACCACTGACATTGATAAAGTGCTGGAACAACCCATAAGATGGTAATTTCCAAATAGATCACAATCTACCTCATGCATACCAGAATTTTTTTTTCATTTATATATAGGCTGATTATAACATATATACATTATAAGACTTTTTGATATCCACTTATATAACAGATAATGAAATATTTCCAATTCATAGTTAACAAAAAACGAATCTCACTTATCACATTAAATAATATCCTATTTTCCTAGAATAATCATGTTTATCTATCACCATGTAACAACTATTAGTGAGAATATAATGTAATATCAAAAAATGTAACCCCACTACCATATCCCCTCTAGTGTTCTTCTTTTCGCCAACATCTTATATTTAGAGGCATATCTATCTAAATTAATCCAAATCAATCAATAAAAAGAAAATTAATTATACCATACAACACATACGCCTTTCCAACTCATCATATACCATAAAACCCATGAAACACCTCATCTCATCATCTCATGCCACATATTCAGTTAGTTACTGAGTAAATTAAGGGTAACACCACTATAGATATGTCTTGTATTATACCACAATCGATCACAATCCATACATATCAGACATATAATAACCCATATTACTCTATATCAATATATACATGTGTGTGAAAGAAGAAAAAAAAATTATATCCTTATACACACATATATTAATAAATATAACCATCTTCTATTTCATAAGAGAAAAATACATTGATAATGGAGTAAGGTCAGAGAGGGTAATCATTTAACCATTCATCACCAACCCATATGTTACGGAATCCCTCCAATAATTTCCAATCGGTGTGAGTACCTATCCCAAAATTGGTGGGAATCATATGAAATCAGATAAAATTCATTATATAATATAGCTCAAAACCACACTATGGGCATTAACCTTGTATTAGGATCAAATGAAACTATTATCTCTTAGATAGATGGATTCCAACACTAAGAACAAGATATCCTTTAAGCAAACTAGAATTTAGAGAGATTCATTCAATAAATTATTTCCTTTTTAAATATTTTATTATTATAGGTAATTTATTATCTACGATATATCATATTCATTAAAATTTAACTATTCACTATTTGATGTTTGTGACCACCAGGCATAATATAATAAATTTTAATTATTCCCCAAGATTATAACCACTTGTAATGAATTTATATACATTCCCCAACTATTAGAAAATTTATTAACAATTTTCATTAATTGAATATTATTACTCTATAAAACATCCAAAGATATAATAAGAAGATGAATTAACAATCACATCTAATTGTATGAAGCGAGATGGAAATGAATGAAAGTAAACAAGAGACCTATCCATTTGGCCTTTAAAACAAAACATTATCAATATAAAATCCATGTTTTAGTAAAACAATGAGTAATTACATCATAAAATTATTCCATAAATGCATCTACCATCCATGAAAGAAACATTCATTTCATCATGCATTCATCCTTCCATCACGGGTATCATATTTTACAAAAATCTTATTCCTCTCTACATATATCTCTTTAAATAATTAGAAAATCAATGATCACTTCACATCTCATTATATGGATAAAATTCATATAATGAAATGAATTCATTAATTAATTAATAGAGTTAAAATTAAATATAGGCTTTGGAAACAAGGTATCATTCTATCACATGAAAACATGCTCACTTATCCCGAAACATTTATCTTTTTTAAAACCCAATTTAATTAATATCATGGTATAATTCATTTATTATTAATAGGTTACAACTATAGGTAAGATAATTCCTTAGGTGCAACAAAATTTTAATTATTTATATATTCTTCCAAATTAAACATCAAATTATTTTATCTTTTAATGTATAACATTTCATTTTACATTATGTAATCATTTTCAACAACAGGAACTCCTAGCTGAATGTTCTCTATTAAATTAAATTATTATTTATAATAAAAAATTAACTAAACATGTATTAATAATTACATTGATTTCTATAATGTTTTAACAATCATCATAACAAATAAACGTTCCTCTTTAAATACTTAACAATCAACATTACATGTTTTACACTCTTAAATGTTTAAATGAAATTAAAAAAATAAAACCCTGATTAAAAATCATGAAAATCGAAACATAAACATAGATGGAATATTATATTGTTAAACAGGAGGAAACAAATTATCATAGTAGAAAATATCAAATAACTACTCCCAAAAACTATTTAATTACATTAATCTAGTTAATTATTCAATAAGGTTATCTACACTGTCACTGTATGATATAATTCAAGATTAAATTTTTATCACCCATAAAAAATAAGACATGAAATGAATCACCTAAATAAATGTTTTAAACAATCATGAAAATGAATATATCTAAAAGTGAAAGAATATGAAGAACTCTCATGCAAAACCTCATGAGAACGTCAAGATACAAATTCTCTAGAGAATATAAAATATGTCATTAAGGACAATGGATATCATTTTTCATAGCATGAAATGATAAAAATAGAGGAAACAAAAAAGATCAGAGAATAAACCAAAGGAGAATGAGGGAGAACATGCATCATATCACCAAATATAAATTAATCTAAGATGGTGGAAAATCCCAATATAACTATATTTAAAAAAAATTTGTGAAGAACCTCATGAAATATAAATTTTGGACTGAATTAGAGGGGTTCTCATAAAACTATGGGTGTGAAAAAAATAGGCACACTATCACACATAGGTCTTTAGCAAGAATGGTTTATTCATGTCATTAATGCCATGAGTTGTAAGACATAATTAAAATATTGTTACCTTGATCCATTAAACATGGGTCAATTCATGCTATGAGATATATGTTCATATTTTATATTTTTGGGGGAAAATTCAATGCATTTATTTTGGACCCTTTAATGTTGTGAACCGATGGTTCATGTCCTAAATTACACTTTATGAAATTCTATTTACTAGAAATGAAATTCTATTTAGGCTGAAAAATACACGTTTACAACATGAACTATATTTTACATCAAGAAATACCACTAAAAATTGATTTATTCTCTCAAACTGCGCAGATACAGCTCTAGTCATTATCTAAGAACCATGGATTTTGAAAACATAAAACGAGATAGACTATAAGGATCCATGACCTTAGAGTATCATTTCTACTACCACATCTTATCAATCATGATAGCTCATTATCATCATCCTAATACTAATAAATTTCATGATTTTTAGAAACAACATCCCACACAAACATATTATACCTCATGCAGGAATAACCCATGCATGTATGCCAATGGGATGCTTTAACCACTATATCCATATATTGATATGTTCTATACCTAAATCTATTATAACCCACCCATAAATTTTATATATAATGATGATCTATCATAGTGCAGGTAGAAAGACAACCAATACCATAATCTATTATAGCCCTAGATACACATACACCAACCATTCCTTGAAGGATGGTAAGGGAGATGAGGAATCCTTTCTTCTATTTCATAGACATCCTAAAATTTATTAAAAATGCATCCAAAAATTTGGTTATTTGTTTCCCTATATACATGTGATGAGAATCATATGAAATAGTAAAATAAATAATAATTCCACGCACAACCTCACTAAGGGAAACTACCGAGTCTTAGACTCATGTTTCATTATCATACCACATGACCCTCAATATTCACTACAGTGTTGTATGTCTCGAAAAATAATTCCAATAATAAATATTAACATTAATTAATTAAGAAGATGTGAATTAATATCACTAAATTTCATTTATCATTTCATGAAATGTTTTCATACTATAGGGGACATAATAAAGATGATAAGAACATAAAAATATATTACATAATGTGATACCACATCATGTTTTGGGAAACTATATTAATAAATCTCTACCATTTAAAAATTTAATTAACAATCATAAACGAATGACTATCAGGATATTTTTAATTAAATACATTTCCTCTATGTCGTCCCAATCAACATTTAAGAATATAATCAATCATGTAATCCCTAGAATCCTCACTAATACATCCCCTTCCCTTCCTTCCCATTGATTACTATCAAGCAAATCACAATCAATCATTATATGGTAGAATCCAATATAGTGTTTTCATAATAATAATGAAATATTTCATAACAATATTACAATGGAAACTAAAGAATCATAAATAATGAATTTAACTATTTAGAATTCAATAATTACATTACTCAACCCCCAAACAATTATCACTAATCAAATAAACATTATTTTCAATTTTTATTGAGCCAATAAATTTTGAATCATTTATCAGATACAATAATAATTTTATTAATATTCATTAATAGTTAGGAAAAATCATATAATTCCATTTCCATTACATTTTATTTTAATCAATAACAAGTAAAATGATAATTAATTAAAAATTTACATCTGTTAGTCAATTTTATATTTTCATATTTATATTATTTAACAATTTCCAAGAATATTTATTCTATTATAAAAAACACCACTATATAAATTTGATAGAATAATTCCATTTATATCATGAATTAACATAAACATATCCAAAAGTAACATGTTCTGACACATAAATTTTTTTATTTAATGTATAAGTAGATAAAAAATAGTTAATGTAATGTACAAAATTCAAGACTCTAGGATTATAAATATTATTTCACAAAATGATTTAATTTTTCCATATAAATTATTATGTACAATAATTTTAAATAATAATTATAATACAAGAGTATCTGATAATAAATCTATTGGAATTATTCAATTTATAGATATGAATTTATATTAAATAGTATATTTTAACAATATCCTTTAAATTTTTTATTGCAACAAAATAATAATATATTCTCTGATGATAATTTCTCTCTCAATGATAACTCCACGTTATCAACATAATAAAACATAATTTTATTTTGACATCATTAATTAAAATAATAATAATGATGCATTACTTGAAGCATTGAAATTTTAAATGAAAATTATTTATCTAGTACACAAAATTTTTTCGTCCAATTCAAAAATAATTTCTAGATTTTCTTCTTGCATATAGTTAGGTAACTCTTTTCTAAAAGTGTAAAAACAATTAAAAAATGAAGAGTTTCATATGAAATAAATAGGTAATTTAGAAAACTTTCCTATATCAGGAAACTTGATGGTTAGTTGTATAATGATGAGTAATGATTATGATTATTCAAAAGATTGGAAATATGAAATAAAAACACCTGTAATCCCCAAATTACTATTATATATTGGATTGTTCATTTTTATAGAAAAATATGATATATTTGTTCCCTCATTTTTCTGGTGATATATGGAGAAATATGATATAGAATAGTGGTTAGTCACACATAGATGTATTTCCCTTTTGACGCAGATGTGAGGGTTCATAATCTCAATGATTTCATTCTCTATTAGAATTATATATAAATTTAAATATAATTATAATTATATATAAACATATATAACACCAATATCATGTGGGTTTATTTTCATTTTAAATAAATGAGATATATATTCACTTTTAGACCTAATGTTCTTAACATTAAATCTCTATTTATTACATAATTTATCATTCATATGTTGAATATTGTTTTCGGGGTTTTTCTCATTTTTAACAGAAAAAATTCTAGACACACACTTGTACAGGTTTTGTACAATATCGGTACATAGTTTCCTTTAAAAGAATTATTCTCCCTTATTCCACACACACACACATATATAACATAAAAACTCATTGTGGTTATTTTTTCAATAATTGTTTTTAATAAATAAAAACGTATATATATATATATATTTATCATAAAAATATATTTATTAAAAAAATATTTATTTTAAAAACACCTTATTAAATCATTATATTAATATAAATACTTGATTCACGTGTTTGTTAAATATTAAAAAACATACATTTATGTTTTTTAATTAAAACCTTACACAAAAAATTAAAAAAAATATAAATTAAACATAATAATTATATAATTACATAAATATAAATTAAACATCCTAAATACAGTATGACTAACAGAAAACATATAATGACTTATTAAAAATTATGGAATAGGAATTATGAGGGTTCTAGAAAATATATTCAATTTCATCAGACACCACTAATATATTCTCAGCAGAGAGAAATTAATATAAAAACTAGACCGAAATGAATGCAGTATGAATGACTTCCCCATGAAATAACTCACTAGAATCCCTTTATATCAAGAATTTATCCATCAATCTAGATGAACAAAGTGCATAAAAATGTACATAATTTTTTTTAAATACTCTCTATAAAGAGATACTTATCCATAAATGATAACACTATAAATGGAATAAATGATAATGGAAGAGTTATATAATTCCCTGAAAAACATTAAGAAATCATCATATAAATAATTAATCTAACATAAATCATTTATAAAATTTATTAGGATATTTCAATTGCATTTGAAAATGTCATAACCAATTATAGTCATTCAAATCCAAAAAAGGCTATAAAAATACAAATAATAGAAAAAAATGTATCAAAATTTACAATAATACATCCACTATGTTAGGAGAAAAAATAAGAAAAAAATTACTTCTGGTCATTTTAAACAAAATCTACATAACATAAGTTTGGAGAAATAATTCTATATAGTACATCTATAATTTTACTTATCCATAATTTAAAATTAAATATATACATTCATTATAATCATACATCATTTTTTTATTTACCAATAAATTTCAACATATCCTGTTTCCATTATTTAATCTTAATAAAAAATTTGAATAATATATCATATAGTAAATTCAACTCAATTAATTAAAAATATTGAAATCATAATATGTCATGAAAAATGCATATTAGCATTCTTGCATTATAATTTGTATATTATATTCATTGGTAATATGTAGTACATCCCCAATACATTCATATCTTTTTATAAAAAATTTAAATCACTACACTTTAGTGACATAAACTATAAAAATCATGTCAAAAATTTTATCATGTCTGCATAACATATTTCAAATAATATTCGGTATGTTGCTAATAAATATTTTCCATACATCATATAGTAATTTCATTTTTAGATTTTCATTATCAATATCTTTTAATAACCTTATAGTAATGAAAAAAACTCTCTATTAGAACATGTGTTTTATGGACATCATAATATAATCATTTATTTTAAAAAAATTCTTATATTCATGGCATGTATTTTTTTTTCACATATTTTTTTAACATTATAATCACAATTCACAATAAAATGTATTAATTCATTAATGGATGGTGGAAAATAATTTGGACTATAATATTTTAATTTAAAATATGATAGGTTTGAAAAAACCTAAATGAAAATATGTTAATTATTCTTCCAAACAAGGATTTATTGAAATCATTTTAAACACTTCTGATTCATTTAGAAATACCTATTTTAAATATATTCACGTTTGATGAAGGTAACATCGTATTTTATTTGGGAACAAAATATACCAATAAAGTAAATTTATTCAACTGGATCTGAATGAAAATTTATATACATATTATCATAGAGTATGTGGAATATGCCTATATATAACATACGTAAATTAACTTTTTCCAAATAAAATCCCATTATTAATTAAACATGAGAATGTATTAGTTTATTAATAAATTATTTTTATCATATATCACAAAAAATTAGTAACAATTACACTGAAATAATTTATAATATATCATGTTTTATTTTAAATCAATTTTTATGGGTGAGAAACTTAAAATCACTACGCATGATGTATAATAATCATTTTTATCATGATTTTATATATAAATTATATATATAAAAATGTTACATTCCTTTATCACAATCCTTTTATTTAACTTACATATTACTAACGATGATTAATACCAAAAAAATATCAATACAAATATCTTTAAAACCATTGAATAGAAATTAACATGTGAAATGCACCATAATACACGAGGTTGCGAAAATCCACTATATACATCTTTAAAATCATCAGACTTCTTTAAAATAACATTAAATACTAATTAAACAACCATAAAATATAATAATAGACATAAATTTTCAATTAAGTATTTATTATAGGTGAAGATATTATGTTAAAGTGTTTTTTTATAAAAACAATAGTATATTTCACAAATAATAAATGTACATATATCATTATTAATAGTGTCATTGTATGATTATAAATTGGGGAAACCAATAACTCGAAGAATGATATTATCATATTTAGTTGGATCGTAAATTCATATATTCATTCAAAATGCATCATGAAAAATAACTTACCATGATGGGAGATATGTACCCTATGTCAATATTTCTTTACCAATTACATATATTATCAGTATATGTGAAATCCATTGTGGAAAAAAAACAACAAATAATTATAGAACCATTATTATTTTATACACATGTAGAATCTATAAAATATAATAATTTTACATATAACACATAAAAACAAGGAAAAACTATAACTATCCATGAACAAAATAAAAAAAATAAAAAAACATTGAAAATAATGAATTGTATAATGTTACATTCCCTCAAACCATGACACATAACACTTATCCAAACTGAATATAATCATATATATTTACTAAAAAATACCCCTTCATATAAATCAAGTCATCAACAAACATATCAGGAGAGATGATTCATCGAATCATTATTATAATGTATAACCATACCCTAGACAATCTTTTTAGAAAATTGAACCTAAGGTGGGATATATGGGATTAATTGTTTAATGTCATAGAAACCCTTTCTATATAACATGAATCCACATCAACACCGCACATTTTAAATGACGTATACATACCCTAATTAATGGGGTTGCACATGTGTATTGGTCATCAATAGTTAGTTGGGTATAAAAAACATTATCACATTATTCAATAGGTGGGTTTCAATAGGAGAAAAAAATGAAGACCCAATAGTTCATGTTAATGAATGTCATTTGAAAAGGAATGAGAAACAATATAGTCATTAAGTTTTTGTGTATATTAATTGTTGGACTAAGGCATGATATAGAATTAATTATTCCACAACATATCAATGGAAAAATATTTTTTATGTTAGAATCATACAAAAAACTCATCAAATTGAAAGTATCACAAACTGAAAAAAAACTGGCATAAAAGATGAATGAATATCAACATGTTATTTTTTAAATTATCATGTAACTTATATTAGAGTGAACTACCCTATGTATATTTGTTTTCATATTCCTCTCTAAAATTATTTTATATAATATAATACTTATCTTGTTTAGCGTGAACCAAATGAAATGTTGACCATGAATCGGAACATGAAAAGTTAAAATGTGAGAGAGTCTAATAAAAAAATAATTGTTATTGATGATGGTTGAAAAATTAAACTTAACTAATTATTCATTCAATACCCAATTCAATCATAGGAACATTAAAATATAGAACTATATAATTTCTTTGCACTCTACTGTAAAAATAGTACAACTTTTCTTAGAATGTTAATTACACATGACTTTTTATACATTAGATCACAAGGGAAAAACATCTCATGTCCAAGGATGTCCCTCTTGGTTACATCACATCATAATATTAGCAGACATTATTTACATACTAACCCATATAATCCTAACTATTTTTTATCACCCAATTTCATCCAATTTATTAATATTCAAAGTTGACTCCACATTTTCATTCCCTCCCACCACATGTTACACTCTTGGACAAACAATATTTAATGGGGGATGACCCCCCAGTCATTATTTTTATAGAACCTGGAACGCTAAATAGAAATTTTGGTGAATGAAACAAAAACGGGAAAACAACAACCTCAAAATATAAAATTAAGGATAAGAGATAAGATGAGAAAATACTAACCAACTCTATTATATAAATAAAGTATTGATCGCATTACAAAAAATGTAATGGAAAAAATATAATTAAAAAACTAAGAACGTTAAAATAAATCATAGTTAGTGACCATGTATCTCAAAAATCTCTTAAAATACACTATATAATTATAATGCACCAATTAAACACGAAATTGATAACATAAACTTAAAAAACATTTTGTATATATATAGGGTGATCATAACATGTATACTAAATAGGATCCACCCCAAACCCACTCAAGAAAACAATAAAAAAAATTCATACAAAATCACAATGAATAAATAAATAATATAGCTCATAACATAGGTTTCTTATACTATATTTCCATTCCACGGAATGGATGACTCACCAAGGTTCATATAAATATAAATAATTCAATATAAATAATATATATTTATATATATTTATATATAAGGTTCCTCAAAACCAGTTACACACTATTATGTCTCTCTGATACTATAATTCCACACATATTATACTCATCTCTTTCAAAGGTTACCCTTTATCCCATGAAATCATATTCCAATAAATATTTCATTATGATCATCCTATCGCATCATCATCATCATACCCATATTAAACCTAGAATTTTGTAATGATCCACGACAACCCATATAAATTAATTATACTATAAGATAAGAAAAAATGCATGTACACCCATGGGAATCTATAAAATAAAAATATATATAATGTTTTGTTCTATTTCTCAATATATTACAGTCCAACAAAATATTATAGTAAAACTAAGATCCTTAAAAACCCATATAGGGAAGGATTATGTACTATAATCCATTATTTCATATTATTTGATTACTCTGACTCTGTATAATAAGAGATTCTGGAGAGGGTGAAGGTAACTATATATTTTATGAAATTATTTGATGTTATAGAAAATATAATAAAAAATATTAATGTTAATTCCCCAACCAATGGTGGTTGTTAAGTGAATGAAATAAAAAATATAGAATAATGTATTTCATAGAAAAATAATAGAGAATATCTATAATTACACTCAAATACCACTATAATCACATAAGACCCTCATCTACGATGGGTAAGGTAGATGTCTCAACCATGAACACAAATATGATGGAATCTCAATAAATAATTTATTTCCATTATTTATTGTTATTTAATTTTTATTTATCATTGTATAAATCATCTAGGTACATAAGGAATCATCCCAAGATATTTATAAACTAATTTACATATCATTTTTATCGTTATAAAACATCTATTAGTCGGATACCATGATAATAAATAAATATTAAATATACCATTAATATATAAATAATCAAGAAAAAAAATCTTACAATCCAAATTTTAATAAATTGTCATCACACAATGTCATCCAAAATAAAGATTCCATTATAATAAATACTACCTTTAACCGCATCACCATCAAAATAGCCTCAATAATAACCCTAAATTTCTCACCATTATAAACAATTACCATAAATTATTGTAATTATAAAATAATCTCATATAATTAAAAGAAATATATGAAATAATTTAATGGAAAACTAAATCCACGGAACCAAGGTAGTAAAGCATGTATTAGGGATGAATAGTCTCGCTCAGCCACAAAAAAATATCACCAATCAAATAACCATTTAGTTTCATTTTTTTATTCCATAATTTATAATTAGGTTTAAAATTATGTCAAACCTATTATCAATAGCGAACAGAATTAGAATTAATCATATATTTCTGTAATCATCACCTCTAATTTTAATAAATTCCATAAATGATCAATAAATAATTCACATATATCTTATATTAATCAATTATATTATTATTAATTTACATTATATATTAATTTTTCCAAAAATGTTATTTCTATTTGCAACAAAAAAATCACTGGTAATTCATATAAAATAACCTATTAAATTAGGGGTAAATTAAACATATTATAAAAAATATATTCAATAACACATAAACAATTATTTATTTAATTTTTATGTCATGAAACTATAATTAAACATTATTATGAAATACTAAATTCTAGAAATAAAATATTAATTCACACATGGAATTATGTTTTCCTTTTAATTTCATTAATTTGAATTTTAGAAACAATAATAATCATATTGTAGATTGTAACTGAAAATCATTTTCTATTATTTAATGTCATGGAATTAAATAATATTCAACCACATGAATTAATAATTTATTCTCAATTTATTTTGGGAAAAAATATTTATAATTTCTATGATGATACATTCTCACACTCATAATAATTATTTATCAAAATAATAGAAATTAATTAATTTTAACATTATTAATATTAATAAAAGTACAAATCCACAGCATAAATGTTTTATTTTATGGAAGATAAATATTTAGTTGGTATCATAGAATGGTTTATTTGTTTTTTTGATTTAGACTAGAGAACATTATTGAATTATTAATATATAATCCAAGATATTTGGAAAAAATACAATTGATTTGAAAAATGGATATTGTGTCATTTACATGAAATGAAGTCTCAATGTGGATACAAACAAGTTGCTGCTGGTTATTACCTAGAGACACCAAGGTGTAGTAATCCAAAAAAAAGTAGGGCTTATTTTAACGAAATCTCAACACAATGAAAAATAAAACAGGGATCACTACATAACTAGATTAAGACCCTCAAGGGATATGCTATTATTGATTCATGTTCTCTTTACTATACATTATGAAGGATTAAAATTTTATTTTAGGGTGAAATATATAAATTTAGATTTTAGAGAACCTAAAAAATAAAAAATAAGGATATAAGAGGATAAATTAAATGAGTTAAAGGTTGAACTAAAAATATCATAGTTAACCGAAAAGAAACATCGGTTGAAATGAAGGAGTCGTATAGATTAGAAGTCATTGGATTGAGATTTCATATTGATATGATCATTTACTCTTATATTAAATGATATTAACACAACCATTTTAGTTTTTTTTATTTATTTGGAAAATGGATCTTAGAGATAATATCGTTAAAGGAATGTTTTTCTAAACATCAAAGACGTATGGATTCATAATGGGATCTAATTGTCACATATTGATTATAAGGTCAATATAAAGAATTTTGATGTAATTTTTTTTTTCATGACATATAAATGAAAGTTATATAGTTATTTAATTATGAATTTTATATTTATTTATGTCCATATTTTGAATGTAATAAGTTTTTAAATTTTGTATGATAATTAAAATTGAAAGGAAGTTGATTTATTTAAGGTTGCAGTGAATGTTATCCCTTGATATAGAAGTTTAAATTTTAATTTAATTAAATAATATGTTGAATTAAATTGTTCAGGTGAAATAGTAAACAAAAGAGTAACACGATATATATTAGATAATATATTACAATAAAAGATAATAACTGATACATTACGATAACATAATGTTAAAAAAATAAATTATATTTAATTAAAACACATTAATATTAAAATATATAGATATATTTATGTGTTATGTATTATTATATATATTGTATTTTTAAATAATATTTTTATAAAATTGAATTACATATCTTTAATACCAACAAAATGATGAAATGTAAATACAAATTACTAAATATATATTCAATCTACCTTAATTAAGAAAAAATAATTCCATGATAAAATGATTTTTTAAGAAAACTATTTACTTTTATTATTTATTTTTTATTATTAAAAAAATTGAATAATATTAAATCATATGGAACAAATTAATATTAAATATATAAAACATATAAAATTTCATCTATATATGCACACTTGGAATGTTATATGAGTAATTTTCTTTTATTTCATATCAAATACATATTTCTAAACAATATTTTTAAGCTTTATGAACTCTTATTTTAAAATTTATATTGTAAAATCTTAAAATTATGTCTTCTAATATTGTTTAAATTTTTTATCATCATTTAAAAAATTAATTACAAATTACATTTCAATTTATTAATAATATTTAATTACGAAATAAAATATTTGATACCACAGAAAAAAAAAAATTTTAAATGATTTTTTATAAACACTATGAAATTGTTATCTAGACAAATTGAATTGATTTTTTTATATATAATGATAGTAAGATCATATTAAGAAATATAAATTATTACATTACCAACAATTTACTTATTTATCGATTATAAATATGAAAAAAACATATATGTAAAACCAATCATTTTTAATTCAAAAAATAGTTTTTTAATATATTATGATTTATTGTTATTGTTTTTCTTATATTTATATTTTTAATTAGATAAAAAGTTACTCAAATTAATATTTTTATTATAAATTATTGGTTTTAGGGTTTAATAAATAATTTTTAAAAAAATAGAAATTACCATGGTAAATATATAATAAAGGATAATATAGGTAAAAAGAGGTAACTTAATGTGGATTGAATTTTTTTAATATTACGTTACACATAGAACATAAATATGGATTTTTGTTATAAATTAATGTAATTTCTAAAAACATCATCTTCATTCAATCTCTAATGTCTCAATATTCCAATTAAAATTAAACATTAATCCTTACCCACCATGAAATTCCAATGAAATGACTCATTATTTTTCTAATAAAATGATCTCACTTCCTCCCACATAAATCCACAAATAACTATAAAATTAGTATTTAAACCCAAAAAAATCTTCTCCTAAAATACCATTAATATTATTATGGAACATTTCAACCTGAATTCATTATATTTTATCTAATTCTTAGAATTCATCTAAGAGAATACAGAAATCATATATGTGTACATTATCCACTACATATTCTTTCTGTCATTTTTCTCTCATAAAACAACACCCAAACCTATTTGGATGTTATTAATTTTATTTAAAAAATAAAATTGGTATAATAAAATATTTTTATGCATATTGTATTACCATTATCTAGTCTTCTATAATCTAAATAATAAATGAAAATGATTCCCATGTATATGTGTGGCCTTCCATCTATGTGGAAAAGATGTTTCATTTTACATCACTTCCTTCCATGATTGGTTATCTAAATGTATTTAATGAATGAAAAACATATCAATGAAATAATTATTATTTTTACTGATAAATAATTATTTATATTATTTTCTTCCTATCTTTTTAAAAATTACAATGTAAATCATGCATACATGTGGAATACTACATACAAAAAGTACATGTTTTTTTAATATTATCCATACAAGGATGGCTTTGATTTTTTTTATTAATATAAACATTATTAATTAGTAATATATTTCATGAATATTAATCTTAATGGATGAAACCAAAAATAGTAGTCATTATAAAATAATATGATGATATCTGTAAATTATTAAAAACAAGCTCATAAATTTTTACATCTTCATGAATCATCAATAAAATATCATAAAATAAAATAAATAAGTTATTAATCATTATGAAATATATGTTTCATAATATTTAATAATTATTTAATGAATAATTTGGTATGAATTGATGGGGATCAAGATTTAAATCACATAGAATTTTTGAAATAATGCATATCACAAACATCTGATGATTAAAATAAACAAAATCTAAAAAATAAATTTATAATGAATCATTATAAATAAAATTAGAAATTGCATTAGATAAGAATAAATTTATTAAATAATTTATTAAAATGATTATGTTTATTATAAAGGAGTCTTACAAACATCCATTGATATAGAGAGTTATTGAAACGGTTTTAATCATCTTTATTTTCATTCCTTGAGAAATATTTCTTTTTAACCAACTATTTTATTTTTTGGGTGTATATTCTTCATTGTGGTATCATTTTATCAATATATTTATGAAATTCATAGTATTTAAAAAATCTAAAATAGTTTCTATTTTCATTATTTTTTATTCAATTAATTACAAATTTATATAGCTATGTATAAAATAAAATCTCCTTTCATTGAGTAATAATATTTTATTGAACTCCATTATTATATTTTTGGTTTCATACACCATATTATATTATTATATTATACATTCTATTTTTATTTCGGTAAAATGAAATTTTATTTAAAAAAATAAACCATAATGAATTTTTTCTCACTAAAGTAGAAGTTTTTTTTATATAATTCACTTCTATTCAAAATATCTTCACTCTCTTCCTTGTATATATTTTTTTGGCTACCTAATGTTTTAATTTTTTTAAAACCCAATTATTTTTTATATTATGTGGCCGAAATATATACTTTTTTACATATTGTAAAGGTATGATTTATTATACCTTCTAAGTTTGTTTGATTCAATAGGGTTATATTAAAATACTAAAAACTATTTCTCATTCATGATCATATATTTTATATTCCACATCCCAATTGATAGAAAAATCATTACATATATTTAAAGGGTTCATAATTTGATTTATTTTCAAATATAATTTTTTTATGTTTCTAATTAGCCTTTTAAAAAATGTAAATTTTAAACAATAGGAAACTTTATATTTTTCAAATATATTAATTTTTTCTATAATAAATTTTATAATTTAATTTGAATTTTAAAAAAATATGAAAATGAATTAATTCATTGGATATATTTTTTCCTGAATGCTATTAAATATTTTCATATAAGTTTTTTTCTTTTTTAAATTAAATTGTATTAATAAATGTTCCCATTCATAATCCGTTATAATATTGTAACATTTTAAGTGTTATCTAATTAATATTATTTATATATAGGTCAATTTTTTTTTATATTTTTGGGCTTGAGTGGGGATAGGTTCTTATATTATTATACTCTTTATATTTCAAAAACACTAATGAAATTTAATAGTTATTTTTTATTTAAATATATTAAATTGACATGGTTTAATTAAGTATTTTGGAAAAATATTTTTTATATGTTTATAAGGAGGAATATATATTGTATTCATTAATTTACTTGTGAAATGGGATTTTTATAGATCTATAGGTCATTGATTAATGATATATAATGAATGAGATAATTATGGGAGTCATGTATTGATGACTTCCCCACCATGAGAATATAGATGTGATTCTTGTTACACTATGTTATATAAATTTAATAGATAATCCTTATCCATTGTGTAATCTAAATAATGATGTAATTCCATCCTTGTTCTGTTTTGGGAATAAATATTTGATTATATTCACATTATCTTATGGGAATCATAGTGTGATTTCTAATCCAGTACATTATAAGAAATTAGTAATGATTCATACTGAATTTTTTATGATTTATTATGACTAATATAAATCCATATTTCTATGTAATGTGTTTATGTCAAGATCTACGGAAAAAGACCATTGTTTCATGATTTTTCACTATTATACCGAGGCATATTTTTCATCATTTTAAGGTTATGATTTTTTCATGAGTTGTGTACAACTATAGTTGTTAATTACTCTTTTTATCAAGAATTTCACCTATAATCATATTTTGTTTTCTGTTTGTGTTAAAACCCTTAATGACTCGTTAATATATTTTTTCCATTATAGATAAGGTTTAGTGAAACCTTTCATTTTTTTTATTCCGGATATATTGAAAATGAGTATAACATTATATATTTATATAATGTTATCTAATATGTTAGTAGAATCTTGAAGTTATTAAGTTTCAACTATTTTATGGGAATTAGGTATTGATTCATGATCCCCGTTATTATAAAAATTTAAAGTGATTTCTACTATTTTATGTTATGTGAATCATTTAGTGATGGTTAACACACGAAGTTATGTGAATGAAGATGTGATGTATAATAAATAATTCTATTGAAATTTTTATTTAATGCCTACTCTACTAGGTTATTAGAGTTATTTATTGATTACTAATATACTATGATATTAAAAATATGTAGATTTACATGCTCCACTGCGTTATGTTTACTTATCATTATGCATAGGACAAATATTTATGTTTCATTATTATATTATTCACCATGAATCATGATAATTAAATAATTATTCCACACTCTTTCATGATAGTATAACATTTATTATTTTTATTTTATAAGGTACAATTTCAGGACTCATGAAAAACTATTATTATTTTATATTATTTTAATCAGATATTGTTTTAATAAACTTTCTTTCTCAAATGATTATTATATATCCCATGAATACTCATTAAATATTTTTTTACCTTTCTCTTCTTTTTATTCCACTCATTTCATATGTTATAAATTTCATTAGAAAAAAAGATAAGTATAACCTAAGGGATTCCTATAAGTGGATTTAGTATAGTTTAATGAAGGATAATTGTTAAAAAATAATATTTTTATGTATCCAATATTAAAATAATCTAATAATCCTTCAGCATATAGAATTGTGTGATTATTTTGATAAATATTTTTAAAATTACTGAAATATATTAATGTTTTCATTAGGCTTTCTCACATACCTCTTAATGAAAATATAATGTATGAGTTATAAAAATTTTATATAGTAGTGTCTTTATGGGGTGTCAAATTAATACAATTCATTATATTAATGTGTAATAATTAATAGAAATAATAATAATTAGTCTATATGCATGTAAATCAAGTCATCATAGTGTAACTAAACAACTATAACATCAAAATAAAGCCACGTTTTCTTATTCCAATGATTATTCACTTCATGCCATATTTATAAACTATTACCCACATACATTGGGTATGGTAACATAAAACCTCATGAAAACTAACATATTACTTATGGTAGGGTGTATATTGAACCTCAACTACATCATACCATGTTATCAATAATTAATTATTACATATATTATAACATAATAAAAAAATATAAGAAATAAACTATCTCACTTAAAGAATAATATTCAAGAATAAATTCAATAATGGTTTGTCCAAATATCAAATGTCATACCACATCCCAACTAGGACTAATAAATACTCACCTAGGGTGTCCCCTTGTAACACCTTTAAATACATGATGTGGCCATGAATCATTTTCTAACATTAAAATATTCTAACCCAATGTGGGGAATTTTGTCCCTTTATCACTCAAGATGATTAATGATATCTATTCACTACATCATTCAAATAAAAATTTGATTTATGGACCAAAAAAATTAATTAATAAAGAGCATCTCACATGTGAACCAACTCTCAACACAATTATTAGTTACTAATAAGTGAACCAGTAGTCTAGAATAATGAATCATCACTATCTATACAATTAGGATACCCATAAAATACAAGATATAATAATAAAATGTGTGACACATGATAATTTTCAAAATTTTCTTCTCTCTTATGTATAACTTTATTAGTTTCCCAAAAAACCACCCTATTTATACGAACTGATACCAACCAAAATTGTTCACCCAATGGTGTCACCATATCCAACATGCCCTATTTATCCCTAGCATGAAGCACTAACAATAAATTAAACTTACAATTTTTTCATCAAATCTTGATCCTACTAATCGAGGACCATACTAAGGTATGAGACACAAATCCCATAGAAATTCCAATACCAAGTCAAAATAAAAAATCCCTTGACCCATGTTCGGGTCCCATTACACCTCTCCCACACAAGTTCTCCGAAATATATAATATATAAAAAACCATATATGATAGTCTAAATGTATCTTAGTAGGTCTTATACACCCTTAAATCATTTAAATATTCTAATCCACCCACCATAGGGTGTTCTGAACAATGAGTGAGTTTTATGACAAAATCACATATCCCCTTAGGCCTAAGAATCATATACAGACATTAAAATCTATATAAAACAATAATTGTCTATTAACATATCATATAAAATCTAAAATATTACCCATTGACTCTCATAAAACCATTCAAAATATTTTTCCCCTTTGTATTTTATTGTTAAGAACATCCAATATATAAAATGATTAAAGTAGAACTAAATAAAAATATAGGATACTCAATACAACCCTATGTATATAAATTTTAACATTTTATCTATATTACCCATTAAATGAAAAAATGTTCCAAGAAATTATTCATATTCATGTATAAACGGTATCTTAATTAATATTGTCAACACCACCATATTTTGATATTTATTATTTTATTCAATTTATGATCTTCACATACTTGTAAATTCCATTTTAAAACACAATAACAAACATCGTCATCATATTACTTAACTCAAGTCATAACATGAATATAATTAATTAGTAAAATTACAAATTAAATACAAAATTTAATCCAACATTATATTATCATCCAATATTGGTAAGAGACATCCAATGTTGTAAACCTAAAATTTGGGTATTCTGGCCACTGATGTAATGATTTAAAAACACATAAACACAAAATACCAAATATATTACATCTAATAGGGGTCCAATTATATGTTCTGATATTCAAAGTCCATGAAATTTTATTATTTGGAGTACCTCTAATAAAATAGTGATAAGTATTCAATATATCCCCTACATCAAAATACATATTCGCTCAGAAGAAAAATAAAAAACAATATTTTGATGATTAGACTATAATAGAGAAGAACCATAAAAAATATCATTAATGTAACAAGACAAAAATACTGAAGAGTAAAAAAAATGATAAGTAGATGACAAATATAATATCACCTCATTCAGATTGACCAAAACACACTCTAATCAAGCCATGAAACAAGAAGGAAACTTGGGGGACCCTGAGGGATGGAAAAACAATTTTCCACAAATAAGGTTATCACTAACCCCAATTAAGTTAATAAAGGAAGTGAACAGATTTGAAATTTATTTTATTCTCTAGCATATATGAAATTTAATGACTCATGTTACAGTTTGAACCTAATAATGATTATAGAGTGCCCTACATTAGGTCAATCATTATCACAATCACTATGGTCATGGAATGTATTACCTATCATATGAATAAATAATTTTTCAATATCTATAACATAATTAGTTTTCATATGTAGATAGATAATTACCTATAAGATCATCCATTGATTTGGGTCATTGTGATGTTTTTGTTCTATATTTTCTATAAAATCATGACATGATTCAAACCCCCATATATAAAAAATATATAACATTTTATCGTTTATAAATAATATGTAAGGGTAATAATAATTGTTTTATTTACTCCACTATGGAATGATAATTAATCCTTCAAACAATTTTTAATTCTTCTTCATATAGTGAGTATTTAGTCCATGGTGTGACCTCTTCTTATATACAACAGATGCATTCTCATGTTGAAACCTTCCATACTGTAACATCTATATATTGTGGTTTGATGGTCACTTTCGTATCCCTCATCATGAATTAATACAAAAATATTATGGAATTATAGTCACCTATAGTATGAATATGTGATATTTCCACCCTGACCCTTCCTAATAATGGAAAAATAAAATTTCAATAGAAAAAATTGTCCTATATATACAAGTTAAATATATTGAATATGATTCTTTGATAAATTTTCCTCACAATAATTTTCACATGAAATAATAAATCATTAAATTACTTTATCTAATATATATTATATCCAAAATTTATTCTATATCATTTTGGATTTTGATTTCGATTATACAGCAAAACTATGCTCATTTTTTTCTATTTGGTATTGGATATATGATCTTGGTTTCTTATCATACACACCATCTTCTAATAAATACTCCACCTCCAAAAATTACAAATGTTTTACAAAATCCAATTACAAATTAGTATTTGAAATTTTATTATGATATTAAATTCATGTTCTTGTAATTATTAAATATAATATTTATAATTCATTTATCATAGTTTATGAATTTATATTGTTCTAAAAGATGAAATTACTAATGGTTTAATTGTAATCATGCACATAATATAACTTCTAAGAGTATACCAAGTCTTCCTACTGTTAGATATATTATTATTCTAATAATTATTTCAAATTATGGTCTATCATCACTCCTTCAATCTTCATCCAAGTATAAATTCATCCAATGTTTTATATGAGTGGTGACCACTCTGAACTATTCTATTCTAAACATCATTATTAATTAATGATAAAAAATACAGATGGGAATAATCCAAAATATTAATTATCATGAATAGAATAAAATAAATAAATATATCACACAAATAATAAATATTTAAAGATGATTTTCCATTTTTAAATTAAAATAAAAATCAATGTTACTTTTATTTGTAAAAAAAATAATTCAATAGAAATACAAAATTAAAATGAGTGTGGTTTTGAAATCTCTATTGACATACTTGTTATTATTCCCCATTCTTTTGACTATATTATATTATCAAATTTAATATACCATGCTTGGTGTTTTTATTTTAATCCATATAATTCATTGATATAATTTTGAAATCTTGAATAATAACCATTAATGGCAATTGTTTTTGTTAATTTAAATAACCATTTCCCTCTTTTACTCTATTCATAAATGATAAATTTATATACGGTTGATATTTTTTATAATATGCTTCATAATATATTTTAATAAAGATATATATATTTTTATTACTTTTACCTATATAAATATTCTCATCAAATACAATATCCTCAATTTAAGGGAAACATTTTCAAACTAAACATTCATTATTTAATTCTAATTATACTTTATTTTTAATTTTTTAAAAATTATTTTTACAAACTCTCATTTTTATATTTATGAAATGATTAAATTTTCAGGATCATATATTATAAAACATATTTATAACCACTCCAATTATTTTTATCAAATCCTCTTGTAATAGATATTCATTATTAGTCATCACATTAACTAGTAAAATATATATAATAATTTTTTTTAGGCATATAAATTCCAACTATTTAAACACCATTGCTGCCATCATATATGAAATATTTAGTTTAAAATTTTATTTCACTATATTTAAAATTATATATTCTTTTTTATATTTCTTCATCATTATTTCATATTTAGGAATCATCTTTTTTATTCTAATTATTATTCACTTCTTTCAAATCTACCCCACAATGTTCATCAAGTTATTGTCATGTTAATGAGACATCATCATCTATAGAAATATTTTTCTTGAGCTATCTTAATTTTTCAAGACATTAATATTCTACATATATAAAATTTTATTTATATTCTTTTCATATAACTAATAATATCTTCCATTTGGTAGGTATCCATGATATATACTCTAATGATGTTGATCATAAAATTAACCCACATTAAATTCTTACATTATGGTATAACAATGTCAATAAACAAATTAAAAAAAACATATTTACGCGTATAAGAAAATAAATTTTATTTAGACTTTTTTACATTATTTTGTTAAAATATACACTAATTTGGAATACAGGCATATAATATAGTAGCTCTTCAATAAAAATAGTTTAACATAACAAGATCTGATAATTTGGTTCTCCCCATTCGACCAAACTATATTTATTACGACTTGTACAAATTTTTTCAACAATTTATATAGGAAACTATATTCAATATGTATCAAATTATTCTAATTTTATTCACTAAATTATTTCTTTCATATTATAATAAATTATATAATTAAAATATTTAGATATCACAACAAAATTTATTTTTAACAAATTGATAGAATGTTATTAAAACTCCAATGATATTTTGAATAATGTTTCCCAAAATAATCAAAAAATATTTCTGTAACATTTGTAACATATAATAAAATACCAATATATATATTTTTGATATAAAATATTTTGACAATAAGTATATTACTTCATCAATTAATGTGGAATTAATTTAATTTCAAAAATATTATTGCTATTATTACCTTTTTATCCTTTTTATATAAATTTTTTTCTTCTCAAAATTCATCTTTATAAAATATAAAACTATATTATAAGTTATATTTTTTTGAATGTTATTTTTATAAGATTAAAAAATTCATTAATGTTAAATATAATTATATTAAATCTAAATAATAAAATGTGACTTAGTTATTTCAAATTTCAAATATACTACTACATGTTATGTGTACCTTTATGGTAATTTTTCATCCATTCATTAATTAAAAGAATGTTTATAATGAACCAGGATTTTCACACATAAACAGTACATCATTATATATTAATATTTTACACATTTGAAAAATACACACCCGAGTATAATAAAGGCTTAGTGTCTATGGGGAATCGATTACATATTTTATTATTTTTTAAAATATCATACAAAAATCCAACAAATATATTCACATTTATAACTCTTAAATGAAATACCCTACATAATCCTTTCTTTATATCACAGGTAAAGAAAAATTTATATTGGAAGATATTATTTTCATAGTAAGGGTAAACATTAGAGATATTAATCGATGATATAATTAATGAATAATAAAAGATTAAGGGTATGCGATCATTAATATAACATAGAAACATTATATCCATTCTATCAAGGATCATAATAATTAGTCATAAAAAACATTATAATTTTAAAAATAAGAATAATATGAGTGATAAATCATTGTAAAAAATCATGAACTATAAATTAATGTAATATAAGTGTGGAGCTATAATATTTATAGAATAAAATTATATATTAATGTTAAATACTAAGAATGTAGAATAAATATATATTAGGATCAAAAAACATATTTCACACTATGGATCAACCACATTTACTTGTATCACATTAAAGATCAAGCACGTTTAATGGTTTAATATAGTGGATCAAGACCATCATCATGGTTCCCATAATTATCTCATGAATTATATAACTATACATAATTAATTTAAAAAATATAATTATCAACCCCTATATCATGATTGAAATAATAAAAATGTGTGAAATAAGATAATGTAACATTATTCATATAATCATAGCATAACTCGTATAAATAAAAAGGGTTTTGTAAAACTTTTCATCATTATATTGAAGAAAAACCGATGAAAAATGGAATAGGTTACGTTAACATGTTTTCATCCTAATAGTAAAACGTCATGGAAAACAATATGGTTGGGACTATTGTATAACATCCATAGGAAGACATATGAAACATAAAATTATACATTCAATAATGAATAAAGATAACGTAAATAGGCAATTAAAAGAATTATTGTGGAAAATATACTTTTCACATAAAAAATCAATTTTCAAAAACATTAAATTTTTAAATATATTAAAGTGAAAATTTTATTTTCAATAAATATTGGAAAATAACATAGAATTCTCTGAATCATTATGAATTCATGATGGTGGGATGTGCCTTTCATTTAGTCCTTGCTAAAACCAAAATCCCTTTACCTTTTTCAATAAAATGTAATAAGTAACTCGATTAGAATATTATAAAAATATATGTATGAAATCATTTTTTAAAAAAATAAATAAGGGATATTATGTTTTTGTAAAATAAATATAGAATTGTTATGAAATTATTTTCTACTAATTATAAAAAACATTGACATAGAAGAGGAATTATTTTCTACCAGATAGAGAATGAAATTTTATTTTTATAAAAAGATTGTTTTTTCCTCAATAGTTGTTATTGTGAATAAAATTATAGGATGAAATGTATTATAAAAAATATCTATTTGTGAAAAAAATAAATAGATTCAGGATTGGTATATCATAATATATTCTCATATTAATCATTATCAAGAACAATCCCAGTAAACACTGAGATTTTAACTTAAACCCCATACCATTTTTGAAACATTTTATATGTATGGACAATAAAATAAATAGAAATGGTTGTATATTTATATCCAATAATTTTAATTATATCAATAATTAATGATATTTATGGGTAGTATATATAAGACCTAAATAAATCATGTCGTTAATATGTTAAATGCCTAACAGAAATAGAAGAGAGCTAAAATCCTTATTCTCTAATTTCAAAATTCTTTGTACACATATAATAATCATATAGAATAAAAAATTACATATTATAAAAAAATACTAGAAAAATAAGAAAATATATCAAACCATATATTAAATACGTTAAATATCACACCCCCATTTAATTAACAATTCTTTTTCCAAATCACTATTCCAGATGATAACAACTTCATTTTTAGGTTTGTTTTTGTCCGGTATTTGTGTTCCATATAATTATTATATTTTTCAGTAATTTAATTTTTATTTTATCATTATATAAATTTAATTTAATTTCATTATATATATATATATATATATATATTTAGTAAGATAAAATGATGGATAAAATAAAATGAATTACAATATTTTTTGTGATAGAAGGATGGACAAATGCATGAATGTTGTTTCAATTAATTCGATGGATTGAATGAAACAATTTTATATTGAAAAACAAACCATAAAGTACCATTTTTATATCATAAATTTCAAATAAATTCATTAGAATTATCCTTTTTAATATCTATGTCAAAATAAAATGATGAATCACATTACATTGCTACCTGGAGGTGGTATACATAACATACACACGAGTGACAATATCATTTTTCAACTTATTAAAGTGTTATAAGGTATATATGATATTATAATTACAAAATTATTATTATTTAATATATATTTATATGTGTGTATGTTTAAATCTATAATTATATCTATCAATGAGTGGCAGTTATGGAAAATGAATTACAACTCTTTTTAGGTGATTTCCCACATTACACAATATTGATGGGTTTGTTAGACATTTGATAGTGGAGAATATAGATATTGGATATTAAATTATCATAGAAAAATTTAAATGTATTTAATATATTCATGTTGTTATTCTATTATAGTTATTAATTATTTTAAATAAGTAAAATTAAGAAAATGAAAATGAATTGTTAGGAACTAAACATATTCTTTAAAGAACCACTTTTGGTATATTCCAACTAAATTCATAGTAAGGTATTATGATAAAAAATGAACTATAGGTCATGGGGATAATTAAATAACATATTTGGGTATTTTTGGATGACCCAAAATTATATTTATGTGTGTACAGAGGAATAAATAAATTTTCATTTTATAATTGATGGTGGTAACAAATGTAAAAATTCCAAGAAGAATAAAAAATTATAAATTCATTCCCAATAAGAAGACATAAAAATGGAAATACATTTAAATTTGGGAAAATATATGGTCTAAATATTTTTATAGAATAATATTTTAACTAGATTAATTGGGAAAAGTATTGTTGCCTTTTGGTTTAGCCAATGGTAAACACATTTTAAGTGTAATTATGGAAATTAATTTTTACAAGTATAACTACTCACTATGATCAAAAATTAATTTTATAATATTAACTCATTTTAATTATTATTATAAAAATTTCAGAATCCATTTTATCAAATTGATTTTAAATTATTTATGGAATTTAATTTAAAATTAAACCTACTTAAGTAATTACAAAATGATTTTCCAAAGAAAACAATTTAATAAGTATTAAATGTTTTTCACATGAAATAGATTTTAATAAAATATAATAAATTAATAATAATATATTTTATATAATGGTAAATTAAACTAATATTATTATAACATGTAAATTTTTGAAATTAATAATCAATAATTCCATTTCAAATAAAATCATTATTTTTCACTATACAATCAAGAAATTAATATTTTAAGAATATTTTATAAAATTCACCATGCCCTAATTTTAACTAGTGATTTCTAAAACATAATTTAAATTTTCAAAATAAATATTTTAAATTTTCAAAAATATATTGAAAATAAATGTCAAAAATATTATGAAAATACATTTTTAGAAAATATTGTTTTAAGCACAATATTGGATTAATACATATACTATCCATAGAAAACATAAAACATGAATAATAACATGTTTTATTGGATATAATATACACAATTCATTAAAATAATTTAAAAATAGTAAATAATTTATTTTATTATGATAAAATAACATTACACACATAAATATTGTTCTTCATAAAAATAGTCCTTTTACATTCCAATGAATTATATTTTCTTTCATGAGAAATTAATATAAAATGAATGTATTTCTTCTTATGTATACAATATCGTATTCATAATTTTTTTATTCATTAATTAAAATATTATAGTTCTTTTTTAATATTATACTATATTATGGTTCGTTATATCTTAGTTTTTCATGTAACAGAATCAATCAATCAAAAAAACATCTTTTAGAATAATATTTCATTACACAAATTGGTTTTACATTTTAACCATCTTAAAATGAATTTCAATATAGAAATTTCAGCACTATGATAAATAAAATGAGGACTCTTCTACCTCATTATGTACTCGTATTCCAATATAGCACCTTTAATTTGTAGGTTTTGACACCAATCATTGATTGGGTGAGTGGGATAGTTTTATTTAAATGTATTTATATAATCTAAAATCTCCCATGGTTATCACACATAAGAGAGATAATTCTCCAGTGTTATGAGATTTGAGTTCATTACATGTTAAGGATTAGATATGTAATTCCTCTGTATAGATACTTTGAAAAAATCATTTACTTGAGAGAGTTTTGGTGGAACCACAAGGAAATAATTAATTGTTATAATTTCATCAATAATATCAAAATAGAAAATAATAATTGTGATCATAAATACCTTCTTTTGGAATCTTATAACCTTATTTGATGGTGGTATTCATAGAAACACCTTTTCACATACATTAAACTCATGATCTCACTGATGATTTTCCGCATAAAATTTCAATCATTTTTTTCTAAACATAAGTGTTATTAAATTAAACTGACGTTATCTTCAATTTACTCTACTACGTTATATCCCTGATTATTTCTTTCATCATATCCATTACAATATTTTTGAGTTATTCAGTTATTTTAATAGCTGGATTCTTTTGGGACCATCTAAATTGTCGATTGAAATTTATTATTGTAATAAAACATAACGAGAGGAAGGTGTTTATCCCATCAACCATTGAATTCCATGGTACATGATCTCAAAATATATCATGGGGTTTTAATGGTTCTATTTGACATACCATATATCTAATGGTTATACATGTTGGATAATATTAACTGTGTAGAATGAGCCTATCAAAAACATGTCTAGAACCCGTTGTAAATATCCGATCCAAATTAGATACAATATAATGTAGTACCAAATGAAACTATATTACATACATAATAAAAATCATATATCAATAATCATGAGAGAAGTATTTTAAAATATTAATTGAATGACTCGAATTCGTATAGATGTATACTAATACCCAAAGATAATTCCTATTAAATAATTTTGGGGATTTTGATGAAAAATCCCATAATGATGTTTTATTATTTCCATTTTTGTAAGGGTAATGGTAGTAACATTGGATTTTAAATTTTTTATCATCCTAAACATGCTGGAATACCACAAAATTATATTAAAAATTTGTAATATCATCTTTAATGTATTCCACAATAAATTCCTTTTTAATTATTTACAAATCATTATATATTTTGGATCAATATAGAACGATAAACCCTGAGCCTCATTCTAATAGTCATTCTTCAAATCCGGTATCCACAAAAAATATATACATTTTGTAAACATTATATGACAATTACAATGTGGATAAAAACGAAAAATAGTTATAAAGTTATTTTTTAGATCCATATCTTCATTATTTTAATCATTAATATCAACTTTTATAGATTGTGAAACAATCATTTGGTAGAGATAATATTTTTCCCTTCCATAAATATTTTCATATAATTACATTAATAATACCAAAATATTTGTTTATTTATGATCATTGTAAAATATAACCTTTCTTGAACCTTTTAACATGATGAATAATCCACCTTTTTCTGCTTCATGGGGGGTAATGTATTGGAAACTCATATGGTCAATCATCTCCAATAATATTCACAAACACACACATATTTTTTTTTAATATTTAGCGACATTTTTATCATTAAATATGTAATTACATTATAAATAAACCTAATTCTTCTATATCATTAACAAAATAATTATCACAACTAACATAAAATCATGATTTGGTGAATTGTTCACATGAACATTCAATTTTCATAAGGAATAGTCACTAACAAAATAATTTTTCATGTTAACAAATCCTAATACCTTTACTAATCTATTACTATTAGTTTTAATCTAATTTACAATACAATGTACGAATTCTAAGATTAATTGATGAAACATCACTAAAATTTGTTGATATATGCTTCACATTTGTCAATACATTGGATCTCGGATCCATTCTATGATATTTGAGTATGTGGATTGGAAAACCATGATATATTTTCCAAAATAATGGACAATAACCACCAAATCCATGAAAACTATCGATCTCAGTCCTAATGGTTTTTATGGGTCACAGATAAATACGATTGTCCATTGATTGGATTATAGATATACATTCCCTTGAGATTATGTAACTATAAAATGAATCCATTTATAGAAAAAAATAACACATGGAAAAATTTTCTTAATTATTATCATTCATTAAGGTATTAATCATAATCATCTAGTGATATTCAACATATTTAATGCTATTTTATTATATAATATTATAATCAATATATATAACCAATAATTGGTCAACATATTCTATAAATACTCTATTAATTAAATTTATGAATATATTGAAATAATTAGTAAAACAACCTTATTACTATATATTAATATTGTCAATGAATAGTAATGAAAACATTATTGGGTATATAATTATTCATTATCCTCATTTAAAGACATCTAGAATTATATTCACTAATGGGAATGTATTGAGATATTTATAGTTTCTAAAATAATAAAATATTATGGGATAGATTATATTTATTCATGAAATTAATCCCCTTAAATGAAAAATAATCAATCCGTAGTCTAATTGATCCATATTTATTATTAAAAATGAATAGTTGAATTCCTAAGGTGACACAAATTGCTGAATAAAATCCTTTTCAAGATTATCTTGAATTTGTTTCTTCAATTATTATAACTTAATCAGGACCATTATATATGGAGTCTTAAAAATTATTGTAGATATAATATACGTTCAATTGAAAACCATTATTCATCATTCAGGTGAAGACATGGAATATCTTGTATAAATATACCTTCAAAATCCCATGAAATATGTTTATCATAAATGCTGAGTTTCTCCCCAGCCATTAGAGATAAACACTTATACTAAAATGGAATTAACACCCATACGATGGATTGTAATTTTGATTGATGTCCATATTTATATTCACACTGATATGTGACTAAGGATTAAATTGGAATATGAAATGTGACTTTACTAACATAGATATTGATGTTGAATTTATAAAGTGGGAGACAATTCATGCCTCTATAATCATAAAATTCATCTTGGGGGAATATTAATATTTTCATGAAGAAAATTCCCACAAAATTAAACTGATTAAGAATCATAGACATGAGATTTGACCATCAACAAATTATGTTTTTTTTTGTAATTCAAAATCTAATAATTGGGGTTGAATTTTCATTCCATTATACTATTTTTTGTATATAAAATATGTGGTAGTTCTAGAGTTTAATAATACATTAGTAGCACCATTGTGGATGGTAAGGGTTCCTTTCAATATATAGATATCATGCCTCTCTTCAAAAATATTAATTAAATGATATTTCTCATTATCACTAGGATTTATAGATATTTAACATTGATGATTATCATTATACGTTATATTTGGGAATGGTCTATAATAATTCACATTATCCTTATATTTTATTTATTGGAGTGTGGGGTGTATTATTGGTAGCATTATTATATTCATTTTCTTTAGTCGTACCATTAATTCGTTTTTGACATTTATAGGCATTATGAACGGACCGTAAAAATTTAAAAACCCTCCCCATTACATTAATGTTGATCTAATGATATTTATATCCATATTTTGGGCATGTAGATGAAGGAGATTTCATTTTTTCATGTTATTTATTTGAGTTTCCATGATTCAAATTCCTCCTTTTATTTTCAAAACCATTTCACTGGTTGGAATTTAAAATTTTCAATTCTATACATAGTGATAATAAAAATATTTGTTCACATATACTAATTTTAATTATGGATAATAATTTTTAGTGACATGGGGTTTTGGAAAATGGAACTGATCAAACTCACATTCATGATTGATGATAAAAGAAGAAACATACTTGACAAAAATTCTAAAATTATCATCAACAGTCCCAATGGAATTGTCATATATTTTTATTAGCTCATGGCATTCCATTTTTTTATTTCAATGAAAAATACATGGAAAGTGGATATATAAGAAAACACTAAAAACCAGCCCATTATCATTATTAAATTTCATATTGACTCATTTTATTCTTGTAATGATTCCATAGTTGACAAACTTCACCAAATAAATGATAAACATCCAAAATATATTTTTAATTCTCTAAACAATGGAAAAGAGAAAATATATTTCCATTGGAACTAATATATTTCCTGGAATCTATTGGATCGATAGATCCAAAAAAAGAAATTATATGTTCTATCATGAAGGAATCTATAAAAAATTATTCCCCTATTTGATCATTTGTATTCTCTAAATTAATAGTATATTGAGAATGTTATGTGATCATTATTAAAATATTTTGTGTTATAACTCTTATAAAATTTGATTGCTCATGAGGATGATCATTTATTTTTCTATCATGTATGGATTTAACACAGTTCATTTGGGTTCCATCAATTTACTAAAATTAAATATCATATTTTTAGGAAGAATAATCATAATAGTGATCCACATAATATTGAAAAGTAATTTATATGATATCGGAATCATGTTATATTATTTTAAATCAATGAATAATTTATTTAATTCTAGTCTTTTCATGATCATCAACTATTCAAAACCTTTATGATGGTTCATAATGAATCTTTGAGTTTCTAAAAAAATCAACAATTATTGACGAAAATGTAGTGTAGCAAGGCCTATTTTCATGCACATGATGATGATCGAGTCGAAGCCTAGTGTTCCCTTTTTGAAGTTATTAATATTGGGTACAACTACTCAAGAGATACTTCATCATTTTGTATCCAGATATAGTTGTAATTTTAGGCAATCAAGTTACAGTATTCTTCAATATAATTATTGTGCATTTTCTTAGACATTGATTTATCACATGGATACTCACTGACTTCTTCTCATCCAAGATTCCAAATTCTACAAAGTAGTTCCTGTCATACAAACAATATTGGCCAAGTATTTTCATATGAATAATTATATATTTTTTGAAAAACATTTCATACATTTCAAAAATACCAACTAATAGACCAGGATAGTTTATTGTCCTTAGAGAGTAGGTACACCATCATTATTATTTTTTGAAATATATTCAACATCTCCCACAAAGAACCTATTTAGTAAGCTTTGAATACATTTAATATTAAATAGAAATATTCAATACTAGGGGGATATAAACATATGAATGTGGGAGATTAGATGTTGTATAAGGGTAAATGTGGGGAAGTCAGTCGATGATAATTTTAATGAAAATTTAAGAATAGGGGTTTGAGATCATGAATATTACATAAATATTTTATACCAAACATATCAGGGACGATAAACATGAGTAATGTAATTAATATTTAATAAATAAATATACATAAATCAAAGAGTGATGAATCATAAAAAATAAAATAAGAACCATTTGTTCATGTCCTATAAATGTGGAACAATAATAATTATAGAAACCATTTCATATTTGGATATAAATTACAGTTGCCATGAAACCATAATGGATCAGGAATCAACCCTATTTTCTAAAAGTTGAGTAAGAAATTCGACCTACTTCCTATAACAGATCTAGCACAATGAATTTTTCCCCATTATAGATAATGAAAATTGACCTGTTTCACGTAATTATCTCCTTAGAATTAAATCATTACTCAATTCATTAGAAGGGAATATATTTAAGGTCCCACCGATCAAATAATGAATAAAATAGAGATTTGGTAACCATAATAATAAAACATTCATCAAATCATCATATAACAAAATGTACAACGATGAAAACGTTCATACACATTTCATTAATACTTATTTTCGTAACCCAAGGAAAAATAAATGGGTTCCATAACCCTATCATTACCATAATCATAAACCATATAGATAATGAATAATAATGGTTCCATGGGATATAATCTGTAGTGATTCACAAGAAATAGTAAATGTAGTTTTCATTGATGAATAAAGATACCGTACAAATATCCTTAAAAACATTCTTGATAAAAATTTCCATTACACAATGAAAATAATTTTTTAAAATATCAAAATTTCCCAAATATTAATGGAAAATTTTATATTAAAATAAAACAGAAATCCTGTAATTTTTTTATCATTGATTTTTAATATTTTTTTTGAAATATCATTCTCTTCATATATATTAAAAAAGTACTCCATTTATATTTTTAGTAAAATCAAAAAAGTAAAATATTTAATTAATAACATAAATATTAAATTTAAAACATTTTATTAAAATTAAAACAAGGTTAAAAGTTACATTAAACAATAATTTTTAAATTTAAGTGACATTATTAAAATCATTTTAAAAATCATGGACAGACAATATATATAAGTTTTTACTGAAGAGAGAAATAATGTCAATTTTCAATGAAAATTTTCATCTGAAATATTTAGTTCATAAATAGTTGAAAATAAGAGTAAAATAATTATTCACTATATAAAGGAAGAGATGAAATTTATATGATTTTATAGATTTATATTATATGATTTCATCCCTATAAAATCAGTGATAAACAATCATGATAAAAAAATAAATTTTAAAGTAAACACATTACCACATTTGAGATTTTTGAATTGTAAGACCCATGATTGAGTGATAATTCAATGGATATTTATTTCCAATAATATTAATAATTATAATCCTAAAATAAATTTATGGGTAGAATATACACACTATAAAATGAAAATGTTATGAACATGACTTTTGTCTAACTAATATTAAAGTTATATGAAAATAAATTACCTCTATTTTCTAGTTCCATCACAGACTTTATAAAATATAGTATAAAAATATATATTTATTATAAATATATTCCAGAACCATAATAAAATTTACCTTTCAATAATTTATTTACTTATGACTATTTACAACTTTTTTATTGAAAATTATATTTTAAAATTATTCTTTATGACGATTAGTGATTCATTTTTCATGTATATTTTAGCCTTCTAGTTTTCGTCCTTGTAATTTTAATCTGGTTACATAATCTCCATAATTTTAATATTGATATAAAAAAATATTTATACACAATACATATATAAATTCACACATAGAATTTGAGAATAGGAAAATGAATTTCATAATTCTTCGAGATGGTACGTCATACAAATACACATGAAGAACATTTCCATTTTATCAATGAATGGAACAAAATAATTGTATATAACAATTCAAAATCATAAAATCATTTTTATATCTTATATGAAATATATATCCATTAATTCTATCCTTATTATCAATCAATTTATAATAATACTACAAAACAGATGTTATCACATTACTGAGGTGGTAGTCCCCATGTATGCCCGAGTGATGTTACTGGGTTTTTAATGATAAGAAAGGTAAAATGATAAACATGATATTAAAATTAAATAATTATAACTAAATCATAAATATCGTATAATTATTTCATATATATCATTATATCATTTTGTGAGTGGTTTTTAGGGAAAACAAATTACATTGGTTCATGAGGCAGTAGTCCACCATAGACACAATTGATTGTTTCATTTCTATTTTGATAGATGATTAGATGTGTATAAGTTATTATATCAAAATATCAAAATATAAGTAAATTTAATATTTTGGACATATTATATCATTATATTTTAATTTTTTTGAATGATGTTGAAGTTTAAATTAAAAAAATCTTGTAAATAAGAACTATACATATTCTCTGGAGTACGTCTTAGGATTATACCTAAATATTTTCTAGTATAGTTTTTATGATAATAAAAATCACTATATGTCATTTTTATTGATTTAATTTGGATATTATGTAATTAATTATCCAAACAAAAGGATCATGAAGTGTTTATTAGAGAGGATATAATTTGTTCTTCTTCATGTGAGGGACGAACCCCACATGGATATTTCAAAAATGTATCCAATAATTATAATGTAAATCCCAGTAAAAATGATTTAAAATGGGAATACATTAAATTTTGGGGTAAGATAAAGTCTATTTCTTCTAATTAAATAGTATTCGGACAAGTTTAATTGGAAATAATACCCTTATATTTTTTAACCCCATAGTAGTCTTATTTTAACCTTAACAACTATTATTAATTTATAATGTTTTTATTATTTTGAATTATAAAAAATTATTGTGGCATTATTAAACACTATTAGAAATATTTATTTCAAATATGGATGAAATTTTAAAAAATATATGTCACAAAATTGGTATAATTTATTTTATAAATAAACATGAAGATATAACAATAAAATTTTCATTCCAATGAAAAAATATTTCATTATTTTAAACAATTACTATATAATAATTCAACTTTACATTTATTCCAAAAAAATAAAATTAGATTGATAATAATATTTTTTATATAATTTTTCATAAAAACCATTTGAAAAAAACATCTATCATTTAGAATGCGTCAAACTAGAAATTGTTATTTTATAAAAATATAAATCTTCTACTATTCATTGAAAGAAATAAAATTTTCTGAAAATTTCAAAACATTAAATTTAAGATAATTTTGTAATTTATATTAAAAAATGGTGTTACTTTTTTAAAATAAATCAAATAAAGGTATAAATTTTATTCTAATAATATTATGAAAATTTGTGAAGAAAATCATTTTTAGAAAAATTATATTATTAAGAACAAAAAATGATTTATTATAATCTCATGAATTGAAAAAATATATGATTTATGGTAAATAATTATGTCTAATATAATATATATGTTTCTTAAAGTAGCTCAACAATAGTTTTTATTTTAATTTATTAAGATGAAGATACATTTTTTTATCAAAAATTGTTTCTCAAGAAAACATATCTTTTATTCGAAGCTGATTTTTTTTTATTTATAATATGTTGATAATATATTAATTAATTTTATTCGTTTTAAACCATTTAATTTTGAAAATGTAGTTATTACTATTCATACTTATCTATTAAATGAATATTTTATGATGGTATGCTATATTTCTACTCATAAAATATATTTGATACATGTAACGCAACATATTAATGAAAATAAATTTATTTTATGAAACAATTTCATAAAATGTTAAAGAGTTATGATAATATATTTATATAAATTAATTACATTACCATTATCAAGATATTGAGAAATATTGAAATGTTTGTGGTTTGACATATTGAAAATGAGAAGTCTGTTCAATTCAAATTTATTATTGATAATTTTGGTGCTTTTATCTCATTCCATAATTAAAGAATCATAGTTTTAAAATTTTATAATGAAAACATCACACATATGTATATTCCTAATGATTTTTCAATTTTTAGTCATGTGTTATCAGTAATCACTACCCTTTATTAGTGTTTTTACCACTTCAATGATTTTAATATCACCTCAACAATAATAAAATTCTTTTTATCCATTTTTCTCAGAATTGATTTGTATTACTTATTTTTTATAAAAATAATGATATTAATTTTAGGAATTATTTGGTAGAGTTTATAGGTTTATCACAACTACCATATTTGTCCACAAGAGTACCAATAATATATTACAATTTCACCTTCTCATTTAGATGCTATATTGAATGGCCTCTCTAATCAATTGATTATGTCAACAAAAACTCATGTATTATTATTTATTGAAAACCAATTATTTTAATTCAATAATTCCATTTTGTTTCTATACCCTCTATAAAACCTATATATTCCATAATAATATAATATCATTGGTTGAAAAAATATCCCTCAATATAATAGTACTTGTTTTTTTAGAATTAAACTCTATCTAATCATTAAAATTTACTTATGCAATGAAATTATCGATTTCAATATATATTTTCCTATACTCTAATCCTCATTATATATTTCCATCTACACCACATTATTTTGATGATTTTAAGAGAAAAATTTAAAAGAAAAATTTGGGAATCCTTTTCATGAAAAAAGATATACCTTTATTTCCATTTGTTTCATTTATTCTATAAGATTAATAATAATATTGATTAAAAAAAATATAATTAATACTCATATAATAGTATTTTATATCATTTTATATTATAAAAAACATTATCCATTAAATTTAATGAATATATAATATTTCTAAATGAATTTTTATTCAAAAACTAAAATATTTTTTAATGAATTAAAATCATAAAAAATTGGTTTCATAAAATAATTTTCATCCGCATTCCTGTAAATATGTTCTAATTTTTTATTTCAACTATCTTTTGTTGATGATAATACAAACCATTAATATAACTCTTATTTCATACAAAATAATCTTTCATCTCAATAATCTATTTGACATTTTTTGAATACTATAATTTTTGAGAAACAAATTATTCTCTTTTAAACATGATATATTCTATAAATCAAAAGTTCTATTTATGATATAACTAATAAAATTATCCACCCATAATTTTACAATTTTGGTTTTATCTCAACACGAATTTTCTATTCAATGATTTTTTTATTTCTCTACATATATAATTAAAATAATTTCATTTTTCTATAAAATTTTATTTTTTAACAATTATTTATTCTCTTATTAATATTCACTATCACCAAAATATGATAGAAAACCATGAATTTAGATAATATTTTTTGAGTAATTTTAATTTTTTTCATTTTATATTTATAATTTTCCTCTTCCATGTAGACTTTAAACCATATTTAACCGATTTTATCTTTTGCGATGTTCATTACTATCATATTATTTTTCATATAAAAAAATTGTTGAAAAGTACATAATATTTTCTATATTTATAAACCAAAAATTTATTTTACAATTTTCATTACATTTCCCATAACATAATCCTTTTTGATAAAAATCTATAAAACATGTTAAAATTAATGGTAACATAGTCAAAGTTTAATTCCACATCATGAATCATTATTTTTAAATTTTTTGAATCCTCTATAGGATTAATTTTTTGTTCATATGTTCATTTAATATTAAAGTATATTCTCCACGTATTATATTTTATCATTAATTTTTTGAGAATATATATGGAAACATGATCCAAATAATGTTAACATATGGTATATTTTGTTCCATTAATTTTTGTCTATAATTATCATCAATTTATTTTTAATGAAAAAATATTTCAGAATGTATTGATAACATTAAATTAAGAATGTAATTTTTTTCACTCTTATTAATAATTTAATAACCAATTAATATTTATCCATTCAAACATCATCAAGTCATGGATAAGATATTCATAATTATAAATAATTTTATTTTCTATATCCTTACAAAATATCATGAATCTTTATCAAAATTACATTTGATTTTTTGGTTCCCATTACTGATGTTAGTTTTTATAAATAGTGGGATGAAATTAATTATTTATGAACTACACATTAAAAATAAATATTCTTCATGCCATATTAAGTGAAATATTTATTAATTTTATGAATATATAATCCATTTTTATTTTTGTCATATCTATCTAAGATAATAGATTACAGATATATATCTACCTCATCATTTCATATATGGAATCATTTACCATTAAAACTATAAGAACCATTATTAAAAAAATCTATATCCATGGGAATACTAAACCAAAAGATATAATAATCATAAATTAACATATATCCATAATAAAACCTTTAACATTTAATTTGAAGATCAATAATTAAAAATTAATTTGATTTCAAAATGATCATAGAAGTTGTCCTAACAATGACATCATATATATTGGTGAATGGTGATACCTTATTTGGTGGGTGGGAATCAATGGTACTATAAAATAAACATAATACAAAACTAATCCCAAAGTAGTGAATATAAAATAAAATACATGAAACAATGTAATTATTATGAGATATAGAGAGTAAGAATTAATTCCCAAAATTCAAGAGATTATTTATAAAGGTAACTCAAACTTTTTATCAAGTTAATAAACCATGGTGTTTATGATTTTATATTAGAAGACATATTCATAAAATTGTAATCAATATAAAAAAATGAACCCAAATAATTTGGAAGAATGTATATATCATAATGTTGAAAAAAATATAAAAATTTTATAAATAAGTTGATCAAACATTTCTAGTCATCCTTATGATTCTCAATTGTCAGAAAAATTGTATATTTTTATTATTATCATTTTACATTCAGACATGATCATTAGTACTTTCAATAGACTGTTTTTAGGGTATTATTATTGTTGGGTACTAAAAAAATTACCTCGGTTAAAGATACACCCTTATATTTGGAAAAATAATTCAAACAAATTGATGGGAGAATCAAAGAAAAGGGTTGAAGAAACAAAAAATGGTAAATGAAATTATGAACCAGTGAATAATAATCCCATTGTGGATCACTAAACTAAATGGAATCCTACTTTGAAAGGATTATATAAACTAACAAGTTCATGGGATGAAGGGGGATGCACCAGACCACCTCAAATGAATTTATTTTTGAGAAGGTGGAGGAGGAAAATTTTCACACATAAAACATCCCACACAAACCCAAAAAGTTAGTTAGTGACGTGATGTTCATGGATTCACATGATGAAATGATGTTTTTATAGGTCCTAGGTGATAATTTTTCCCACTTCCAAAGATAACTTCATTCCCTCCTCTACCCCAGTCTCCCAAGAGATGGGTTGTTGTCATGGGGTTCCTTGAAAGATGTTTTTCGGCCCACCGATCCAATTCCTCCAAGTATTTATAAAAGGATCCTGAAAAGGACTATAAATAGGGAGGTATTTTTGATGAGGACTCATTGAGAGATTGAACAATTATGAAATGGATTAAGAGAGAACCAAAAAAATATGGACACATTAAATGATTCCCTATATGTTAAACCCACCACATCGTATTAAAGGAGAAAAAATAACACAAATCGGTAGACTTAAAATCAATGATCCTTTGTGGATTAATCTAACATAATTTATATAGTCAATTTCTACTTTTTAATATGTAATCCTTATTCGAAAATCATTTGTTGGTTTGAAATGTGTTCCACATAGTGAATTGCCACATAGAAAAAACTCAGCGACGTGTAGTAAATAGCTATGAAAATGGAACTTGGACCAACGTAGGAAATTTATCCTCTAATTAAACCCTGTTCTTCATTCCACCAGGGTGTAAAACCAAATTTATCACCTGAATAGCAATATTCTATGAAAATGAAACCTCACATCGCATGAAGAAATGCTACATAGAATGGGGATCCTTTAGGTGTTCCACTCAATAGATCCAATCATTTATATCTGTTTCTGTTGCATCATACATGTTACATCCATGAGCCAATCCATTTTAGTTACGAAAATGCCTATCCTAAAGCCACAAAAACCTTATTAAAAGGCCGTTACGCACATCAATATTTCTTTTTGGGTTTACGAACCGATGGTAATTGGAGTCACCAGGGTAATCCCTATAAATATAGAGGACCCCTAGAATGTTCCTAAGTTCACATTACCATGGTAACCCATGTTATAACAATGGGATGCTGATGTGAACCTCCACATTATTGGGATTAAGGGAAATGGATGGATTTTACCATTAACATGGTCTAGTGATAAAATAAGTGTAATCACACATTCTTTTTCCCATGACAAGGGTCTACGCTAATATTATTTAATAGATCCAATTTCAAAGAATCCATACTAGAGTAATACCCTTTGATTATATGAGGTTTCTGTAAAGACCCGAAAATTTCAATGAAATATTTTTTTCTTTTACATTAATTATACCCTGGTGCTTGGAATTTAAATTTTTGGGCGACGATTTGGAACCTCTAACGTAGTGGGTGTGGGTTAATGAACAAGCCCGAACCCACTGCTAATTTGCTCTTGATGCGGGGGGTGATTGGTGATCATGAATGGGGTCGCAACGACCAATTGGAGCCTTCACAGTGGAGCTCGGGTCCCAAGCCGACTATAGGCACAGTCGGGAGAAAAAACAGACCACTAGAATGGCTCAGGTGGGCCGCAGAGTAATGCTACTACGCGGGTCGCCGGCTCGGCGGCACGGGCGGCCGGAGGCGACAGCTGGCACCGATCGGCCTCCTGGAGGCAGCGACACCCTAGTGCACCGTGACATCATCTGTTCCTGCGAGGGAGGAAGATCCCGCAACCACGTAGGATCCAGGTTGACCAGTGGCGCCACCCTGGTGCCGTGTCTATAGAAAACGGGGGCCTTGCCCCCCGCTTGGCCAACTGGCCTAGCCGGCGCACATCCCCCCTCACGGGCGGGCCAGGGCTTGTCAGGCGGACTGGGCCGCACCCAGCCGGGCCGGGCCATGCTGAGCCGGGCCGCCCCGCGCCCTATCGGACTGGACGCGGACCCGGGTCGGGTCACCAGGTTCGGGCTGACCTGGGGTGGGGGGGGGGGGGGTTGGGTCGGGTCGTGTCGGGCCCAGACCCCCTAGTTCTGACTGTTTTCGGTCATTCATCTGTAACATGAGCTACGAACCTCCGATCAACGCACTTTTATTTTCGTAAGAATCCTTGGATCGAGGCGGTTGTTTTAGTATATTACACTCAAGGTTTCGACGAAGTTGGGGTATGGTCGGGTTCGTTCGAACTCAAAGCCAACTGGACCCTTGGAGCGGAAATGCTTATAACATAAGGACTGGACGTCCGATTGGCGTACCGTCAACTATGTTGGAATCCTCATGATGTGATGGTTTTTTGGCATACTCCACTGGAGGTTTGGATGCATCATACATATGGTCAGGTTGGTTTTAGCTTAAAAACTAACAGGGACACTACAACGGAAATTCCAATAACTCTCATACCGGGTGTATGATTGACACACCATCTGTTTCTTTGGGTTTCTATTAGGGATACATAACTTCAGGATACATCAATTCTAGAATTCATGAAAGTTGATGTATCAACACCCTTGGCTCGAGGAGCAGACCCTCTCGGAATCGAATGTGCTGTGTGTGGGAACCCTTGAGATAGCTGCGACTGCGACGATGATGACTGTACTTGGATCCTCCGTGGGTTCGGCAGCAAGGCCGACTGTACATGGATCCTATGTGGGTTCGAAAGTAGGGACGAATGTACCTAGATCCTTCGTGGGTTCGGCAGCGAGGACGACTGTACTTGGATCCTCCGTGGGTTTGGCATCGAGGACGACTGTACTTGGATCCTCTGGGGGTTCGGCACCGTGGACGACTATACAGGGATCCTCCGTAGGTTCGGAAGCGATGAAAACTATACCGGGATCCTCTTTGGGTCTGACAGTGATGAATATGGTTCTTTTATACTATGTGGGACCGATAGTATGACATATGTAATTGTATCCTGAGTGGGTCTGACAGAGTAGCTGGTCATGTATCCTATGTGGGTCTGACTGCTTAGCTAGTATTGTATCCAATGTTGGTCCGACAACATAGATGAATTAGTGACTACATCTGATCATCTCTATCGCTATACAAAAGATGAATACCTATGTGAGGTAAGTCTTGGATTCAACCATTATCAGCGATGTGATTGACTTGTTCACCTGTGTGGACTAGGTTGAGTTTTCCTGTGTGGATTGGGTTGTATTTTCTTGTGTGGACTGGTTGTGCTTGGGCTCAAGAGATGGAGACGAACTGTAATTGATGACTTAGGTATATGTATGGGCATATAAATAAGTAGAGTCGGTTGATACTTCGTGATTGTACCTTTACATTGTGGTTTATTCTTCGTGGATTCTGAGAGACCTCCAGGGGCCTCAGGGGACCAACTGAGTATCATATACTCACCCCTAAACGGGTTATGCCCACACTACATTGTGTTGGATGCAGAAGATGGACATCACTGATTGAGGTGGAGGTTTGTGGAGCTAGACGGTACCCGGAGGTGGACCACTTGGCGGGACGTACACAGAGCGGATGGTCGGACCCGAGGATCTGAGGAGACTATCTGTACCCACTCTTCAAGTAGGAATTCCGGAGGATGACCCGGTGATGCTGTTTTAATTTACTGTCGTTGTACCATCTTTATCAGTTGTATTTTACTTTCAGTTGGGTTTGTATACTGGCCCATTTACTTTCCAGAACATACTTTTGTACCCAGTTTTACTTAGTGCTTACTTCACTTGCATACTGTACTGTGTTGTTTTCCTATATAAAGTCAATGCCTTACTTTTTATCAGGATTACGCCTTTGGTTCTAGTCACTAGCCCCTGGCCTATGGAAGGCAGGCTTGGGGTAGTCACGACACGGGCCCCGATGACATGTTTTGACAAATTAGTATCCGAGGGTAGTCGGTTCTACCACAGAACTTAAGACTCTGATCCTTCCTCTCATTGAAGCAATAGTGTTAACAGTTTTGAGTGTGGTTTTTAGTCCAGGGAGTCCAATGTTGGTTCAGAGGCTGACATATCAATACACCAGGACCCTGATCTCTGATTTCTGACTAAGTGCACGAAAATATTGATTGCACGTGTGTTTCAAAATCTTTCGTTGTGAATACATTGTGTCAGCTCACCTGGTTACTATACTAACCGTGGAACACCTGTTTCTTCTCAGGATAGGCCCATGAAGGCAGTCATCTAGGGTTCCCAGTTACGTACGAGATGGAAGCTCACCGAGCGATGAGGCCTCAGTGCAGGGCCCCATTACCCTAGAGGCACCAGCGGTACCACTACGCGTTGGGACACCGATACCACCATCCCCAACAGTGGGGAGTGCACGCCGCCTGAGTACATTGCACGAGTTTCATCGACAGAGGCTGCCCAGGTTCTTTGGAGAGACATACCCTCAGGCAGCTAAGGATTGGTTGGAGGCTATCGTCAGAGTCTTCAGATTGGTAGGGACACCAGCTGACCACATAGTGATCCTTGCCGTGAGTCTCCTGCATGCAACAATTGGTAGATGGTGGAGCCTGATGCTCCAGGTGCACGACGAGACATCTCTACCCTGGAAGGACATCGAGATCCTCTTCTTCTTGGAGTTTATTCTAGCCACTCTCTATGTGGTGCGCATCCAGGAGTTACTACAGCTGCCTAACGACAGCATGATAGTAGCATAGTACTCGACGAGGTTTACCGAACTCTCGCGCTACTCCACAGTCATGGTATGGGACCCATTATTCCGGGCCTAGACCATTGAGCAGGGACTTAGAAATGATATTAGGGCTTCGATGATCTCCCTCAACATCCCGATACAATAGGGGGTGCTAGAGAGATCCCTTCTAGTGGAGAGGTTTCTCACTGAGTAGTCACCAGCGGCCCGACCCTCCATAGGAGAACACACAACGGAGTCTTCTGCAGCGGTTAGTAGACAGCTGACACAGATTTCCAAGCGGACCAAGCCATCAAATGAGCGATCTCAGGATACATGTTTGGTTGTGCAGGACACATGAAATAGATCCATCCATACAAGGGGCAGGCAGTGCTATCCATGCGGCGGGCATGGTCACATGGCTCAAGATTGCCTGACCTGCCCTGAAGATGAGCAATAGGCAGTGGAGGGACCTCAAAGGTAGAGGTTCGACCGTGATTTTCCACCGAGATCAGGAGGACGTGGAAGAAGGGCTGACCATTTAGTAGGTGGTGGACGTTGTTTTGAGGCCATACCACCACCACCACCATGAGGACCACCCCGACCGTAGGGAACATCTGGACAAGGGAGATCTCAACATCAGGCAGCCGAGACCTACGACCATAGAGCTCCAGGAGCATACGGGTAGGAGCGGGTCTAGATCCAGGCATGGAGACTTTTTCTCACGATGCTTCTTTCTTTGATAATGTAATTTTTTGTGGATTATTTGTGCCTTGGTACTTTGAGCTGCAGTAATAAAAGACACCTATTCTTGTGAAGCTTTCTTCCCTATCCTTTTTTATGTGGTTGATACTGAGAGGTTCTGGTTAAAACTGTTGACTTGACCCTCACATTTGAGATTCCTACTAGAGGATACCTTGTTACCACCAACTACTACTGATAGTGTTACTCTACCCTTGGAGGAAAGATTAATTGTTGGATATGTTTGTAGTAGTGTGTAGGGCTTACGATGTCGACCATGGCATGAAATAGTACCGTTCATGTCATGATTGACTGTATTAAGAAAAGACAAGTTACATCCAGGGGATGAAATTATATTTCTTTTCTCAGAAAATGATAAATCTTAGCAGCTCTTGTAGGATGTAGGTGAAAAGGGGTGTATTAGAGTTCTTTACAAAATCTAGTCACACCCCTAGTTTGTTAAGAGAATGGTTTATAGTCTACTCTAATCTCAAGAGTCTCAGGTGTGACTTTTCAATGAATGACGATGACCTGAGACGATGATGTTGTCTTGAGTTCCACGAGGACTATGACTTTGATATTGTCTATAATCCTGGGTATGGGAATGTTGTTGCAGAGTTTGTTTCATGATGCCTCACTTATCAGCAAGTGAAGGTGGAGCAACATGTACCAGCGGAGATCATGTATCCCTTAGAGGTCCCGGAGTGGATGTGGGACAAAATATCCATGGATTTTGTGACGAGGCTTCCACGTACATACAGAGGACACAACTCTATCTAGGTGATTGTAGACGTACTCATCATGTTAGACCACTTCTTACTGATCAGAGACAAAGGCTCAGTTGAGAGGTTGGGACGCCTCTATTTTCATGAAATAGTACGACTTCTTGGTGTTCCATCATCTATCGTCTCCGATCGTGAAGCTGGATTTACTTCCCGCCTTTGGAAGGGATTATTGGAGGCATTTGGGATGCTGCTACATCTGAGCACCGCCTTTCATCCTCAAGCGAATGGATAGATGGAGAGGACCATTTAGACACTCGAGGACATGCTCTGTGCATTTGTCCTTGCCTTTGGACGTAGCTGGGAGGATCACCTACCCATGGTGGAGTTTGCGTACAACAACAGCTACCACTCCACCATCGAGATGGCACTATACGAGGCACTGTACGACCGACCTTGCAGATCACCTCTATGCTAGACTGACCTTGGGGAGTTAGCACACGTAGGACCCAAGATGGTTCAGGCTACGACGAAGAAGGTGTTGATCATCAAGGAGCAGATGAGGACCACACAGAGCAGATAGGAGTCCTATGCCGATAGGAGGTGGAGACCACTGGAGTTCGAATATGGAAATCACATTTTCAAATGTGTCTCATCACGACGTGGATTACAGAGATTTGGCCAGGGTAGCAAGTTATCTTTGTGCTTCATTGGACCATTCCAGGTCCTCAGCAGGGTATGCGAGGTGGATTACCGCTTGTCCCTTCCAACTCAGTTGCACCAGGTGCATGACATCTTCCACGTATCTCATATATGAAAATACGAGCACGACCATACTCATATCATTGATCATTGGGAGCTAAACATCGATGACGAGGAGACATTTGACGAGGTATTGGTGAAGAACGAGGATCGACATGAGCAGGTCCTACATGGATGGTTGATTCCTCTAGTGCGCATTTTTTGGCAGTATAGAAACCTCTAGGAGAGCACATGAGAGCGGGAGGCTCAGATGCGTGCTCAGTACCCTGTTTTGTTTTCCTAGTTGATGTTGTAGCTTTACGGGAATGTAAATCCCTAAGGTGGGAGTAATATAACGACTTGGATATTTCAAGGAAATATTTTTTTAATACATTGGAATTTTACGACTCTGCGGCTTCTGACGGCGCTTGATTCTGAGACCCGGTGTGCCCAGAAATATTATCTGAAGTTTAGCTCAGGTATGTTTAGTGAAAAAACGATCGAGTATTTCTATCTTTTGAACCGGAACCCAGAATTTAAATCTGAGGGAAGTGATGAACTCATAGCGCCAGAAATTTCTTAAGGTGACATTTACCGCAGTTGCGTTTTATGTGGGTTTGAAGTAATATTTTGGGGTTTATTTGAGGAGTATATAAAATTGTTGTACAATCTTATTTTTTATCTAGGGAGGTTAATTCCCCCCATAGGTAGTTTTGGGTGGGACCCACATCTACTTAACTACACAAGGGTGGATGTCAGGGGGGTGGGGCCCACACGAGCCCCAACCATTCAATTTCCCTATAACTCTTTAAAAACCACCTCTTTAATTGTTGGCTAACCCTTGATATTAATTATTTGCCAATGCGTTTAATTAATGGGGATCTTCCCTCTCCCTTCCTTTAATTAATTGTCAACACGTTTATTAAATGTGGTGATTTAAATTTTGGGAGTTTCTTTACATGTGTACTTAAATAATAGGAGGAGCCTATTATATAATTTTGGGGGTGATCATTCATTGTGCGAACAAGGATAGAGAGAGATCTTGAGTTTTTGGAATAATGTCGGCCTCCGATGAAGAACGACATCTCTTTCGATGAAGAAATGTCAGTTCCTGAAAGAATGACAACGTGCCACCCATTCTATTCTCCGTGATAAGAGAAGAGACGTCGCTTCCTCCTTGGCGCACTGCGACGTCGCCAACGATCCCTTTCTTCGCGACGCCGCCTACCGCGACGCTGACGTCTGATATCAATTGTTGAGGTAGGGGAAAATTTGTATATTTTTTCTTTTGTGAGAATTATACCCTTGTTCTTGGTGTTAAAATTGTTGGGTGATGATTTGAAACTACTAATGCGGTTGGTGCGGGTTAATGAACAAGCCCGAACCCAACACTAATTTGTTCTTGATGTGAGGGGTGATTGGCGACGACGAATGGGACTGCAACGGAAAATCAGATCTTTCAGAGTGGAGCTCGGGTCCCGAGGCGACCGCAGGCACAGTCGGGAGAAAAAAAAGGACCACCAGAATGACTCTGGTGGCCCGCGGACGATAGCGGCGGTGCAGGTGTCTTGGGCGGTGGGGCCGGCGGCCGGCCGCCTGGAGGAGGCGGCACCCCGTCGCACCGCAGGAGGAAGCCCACCGCTGCATCGGCCGCGGCGGTGAGGGCGGAGTATCCCGCGGCCGGGCAAGATCCAGGATGATCACCGGTGCCACCCTGGCGCCATTTCCGCCAAAAATAGGGGTCGCGCCCCCCGCTCGGCCAACTGACCACAACCCCCGCTCGGCCAACCGGCCGAGCCCGCGCACACCCCCCCCCCCCCCACCCCGGCCGAGCCGTGGTGGGTCACGAGGACCGGGCCGCACCTAGTCAGGCCAGGCCGAGCTCAGCCAGGTCAGGCCATGCCCGACTGTGCTAATCCTGGGGGGGGGGGGTGGGCCTCGTCGGGTTGGGCCCAGACCCCCCCACTTCGGACTGCTTTCAGTCATTCATTTGTAACAAGAGCTACAAAACTCTGTTCGACACACCATCAGTTGCGTAGGAATATTTTGATCGAGACGGTCGTTTCAATATATTATGCTTAAGGTTTCGGCAATGTCGGGGTACGGCCGGGTGGGTTGGAAATCAAATCCAACCAGGACCTTGGAGCAGAAACGCTTATAACTTAAGGACCAGACGTCTGATTGATGTACCGTAAACTATGTTGGAATCATCTTAATGTGACGGTTCATTTGTAATACTCCACATGGTGTTTGGAAGTAGAAGAAGTATGGTTGGGTTGGTTTTATATTAAAAACCAACCGGGCCCCTCGAACGGAAACACCAATAACTCTCAGACCGGGTGTCCGATTGACACACCATCTATCGTGTTGGGATTCATTTGGCAAGACAGAACATCAGGATACATCAACTCTAGACATCATGAAAGTTGATGTTTCGACCCACTTGGCTTGAGTAGTGGACCCTCCTGGAATCAAGCGTGCTGTGTGGGGGAACCCTAGAGTTGGATGTGACTGCGACGATGACGAATGTACTTGGATCCTCTGTGGGTTCTGTAGCTAGGATGAATGTACTTGAATCCTCCATGAGTTCGGTAGCAATGAAAGCTATACTTGGATCCTCGGTGGGTTAGCCAGCGAGGACGACTGTACTTGGATCCTCCGTGCGTTCTGCAGTGAGGACGACTGTACTTGGATCCTTCTTGTGTTTGGCAGCGAGGATGACTGTACATGGATCCTCCATGGGTTCAGCAGTGAAGAAAACTGTTCTAGGATCCTCTGTGTATCTGACAGTGATGACTACTGTTCTTTTCTCCTACATGGGACCAACAGTATGACCTCTGTACTTGTATCCTGAGTGGGTCCGACAGAGTAGTTGGTCTTGTATCCTATGTGTGTCCGACATCATAGCTGGTCTTGTATCTTATGTGGGTCCAACAACATATATGAATCAGTGACTAAATCTGATCATATCTTTCGCTATACGAAATATGTATACCTGTGTGAGCTGGGTTTTGAATTCAACCTTTATCAGCGCTGTTATTGACTTGTTTTCCTATGTGGACTAGGTTGTGTTTTTCTTGTGTGGATTGGGTTGTGTTTTCCTATGTGGACAAGTTGTTCTTGGGATTGAGAGTTGGAGACGAACTGTAATTGATGACTTAGGTAAATGTATGGGAATATACATAAGTAGAGTCAGTTGATACTTAATGATTGTACCTTTCCTTTGTGGTTTATCTTTCGTGGGTTTTGAAATACCTTCGAGGGTCTTGGTGTCCCTACTGAGTATTGTATACTCACCCCTACATGGGCATTTCCCACACTACATTGTGTTAGATACTGACAATGGACAACACTGATCGAGGTGAAAGCTTGTGGAGCTGGATGGTACCCGGAGGTGGACCACATGGAGGGACATACATAGAGCAGACGGCTGGACCCGAGGATCTGAGGAGACTATCTGTACCCACCCTTCAGGTGGGAATTCTGGAGGTTGACTCGGTGGTGCTGTTTTACTTTTCTACTATTGTACCTTCTTTCTCAGTTGTACTGTACTTTCAGTTGGGTTTTTATACTGGCCCATTTAATTTCCAACACTTACTTTTTTATCTAGTTTTACTTAGTTCTTACTTCACTTTCATACTCTGTTGTGTTTTTTACCTATATAATGGCAATGCCTTCCCTTTTTGTCGGGATTACGCCTTTGATTCTAGTCGCCAGCCCCTAGCCTATGGAAGGCGGGCTTGGGGTAGTCACGGCACGGGCCTCGAGGACAATCCATGGTAGTATCACCCTTTATTATCTCTAAAACCATCATCCTCCCCCTCTTCCACTAGTAGAAAAGTAAATTTGTGTGATTTTATAAATTTACAACTTTCTATTGGTTCTCACACTAATCATGAATCATGTGGGATGAGAGGATAATGATGATCAAGACATTTTCATGATTCATCAAACTAATTAAAATCTAATAGCTCTGATTCCAGATCTAACTAGGATATGTTTTACTCGTACCAAAGACATATATTAGGGGTCCTCATCTTTAAATATTAGTCCCATTCATGACCCCTATTTCCTCACGGACTCCTTCATGGTGTAATCCCCATATCTAAATCAAAAAAGTCTTCTCCCAAGTTTTACACACCAAATCATTTCCCATAATGAATATCTACTATGAATATGTCCCAACCAGTGGATTGAATATGATTATCTAATGTTTAAGTCGCATATTTAACAAATTATGCCGTCTATCATTTCCAAAAAAAATAGGATACATATGAATCCTTCATATAGATCAGACCCAAAACTCTAATCCAACCTAATGTTCTCCAAGAACATCCACGATAGTGTAATGTTTTTCCAGAAGACCATATGGATTTCAATTCCATCTTGTTTATTCAATGTTAGTCCCACACCAGACCATTACTAGGCTCGTTCCACCTAAATTTCCTTGCTACAAGGCATTAAACTGCATCATTGGTTTCTTGTCACATGACTTTAAAATTTAATGTGTTACATTAAGTGGCACTGAATTATTTGGGTTCTAATTCCTCACATGAGGATTCGTAAGAAACCCATATTAAGGGATTTATCATAATAATGAATCGATTCCAATCCCCTGGATGTTGATAAACTATAGAGTGAATCATCAAATGGCTTAAACACAAATAGTCTCATCAAATCATAAAGAAAATTAAAAACTGTCAATAAAATGGTATCATTGACAAGGAAACTCAGACACATAAATATTTCTTCATTATTGGATACCCTCAAATACATAATTTTTATTCTAGACCCATCCTTATTTACTATTGATCTTCTGACATAAATGTAATCCACAGGCCCATGCCTTGGTAATAATAAAGGATTCACAAACATATGAACATATATTAAATCTGTAAGGGGGTTCTGGAATAAAGAATATTTCAACCCAAAATAGTGTGATGAGACCTAGTTCACATAATCTTGACCAATGTGGTTCATTATGTTTCTTTGCCCAAATAATCTAATGAACTCCTTCCTTTGGAAGCAAGGTCCATGAATCATGGATAATATGGTTGTTGGGTGTTTTTGTTCTATGAATAATCCAAAAGGAGATCATCAGAAGGCTTCACACCCAATATGGATAGATTATACATATAGTTATCCCACTCAATCACTTGTCGATACCATGATTCCCTTCAGGCCAAAACAAAATTGGTGAACTTGACATGAACCCTTGACCAATGGGGTGGTGTTACCCATCCTCAATCCCCTTTCACATTAAAAAAGGGTTGATATCCATGAAAGATAATCAATTATATATGTGGTCATTAGATTCTAAATTGATGGGTTTTTTCTATACTTGTCACATATATTTTATACATTCTTTATATATTCCTTCAATCCAACGGAATGTCAAAGATTTTCACAGACACACATGAATATTATCAGACCAGTTGAGTCCTCTGTGACGAAGGGGACACCTTCTCTCACCCATCTTCTCCAACACTAGGTTTAAAATAAGTTGTTCTTAGAGTAACATAGAAATTGTACACTACATAAACATGATAAAAAAAAGATAGGCCCTCCAGTCATTGAAATCTATCAAACCTCCCACCCAATAGGGGATAAATATCTAGTACTGAGTGTCTCCATTAGGTGTATAAAATCATTTTGGGAGCATATCTCCAAAATGTGACAATGATTACTTACCATAACTTAGAGAGGCAGATAATAATGTCTTCAATTAATTTATAATAGCTTCACAAGGTTCTCATGCTAGGGTCCCAACCAGAAGACATCCTCTCCATTTTCATGAAACCATATATCTTCATTAGGAAGAGGATGTCACACCGAGGTCTCCTATTGATGTCCAACTGACACAAGTCCCCTGAGCTACTCACCAAGGTTCAAAACATATAATCATGTTCAATCTATTTCCCTGGTTTCTGAGGATGATATCTACCATGAAAATATTATGGAAAACTGTAGTAATACATACTTATCAATCCCGTATTCTGAAACCCTACATGAGAATATGGCTGTAATTTACAAGAAATAAATAATTATCAACACTGATTGCATGTCATGCCTTACAAATTGGGTAGAAAATTATTAGCAGATGAAATTAACAACTAATGAACATGAATCCAATATTAAAAATATGATGGAAACTATTAATGATGAGATGAAAATTGATAAAACACATAAAAATCCTATTATCCAAATTAGAGAGAAAACTACATGCAGAAGCATGTCCCTACCAAGTAATTCAAATCCCACCTTTCAAATATTATGGATATCAAGTGTTGGTAGCATCAAATTCGTGGTCCCTCATGAAAATATCATTAGTCAAATTTTATGGAAATAAAATATAATCATATGTAAATTCTTTTGGATGTATATCAATCTCGAAAATATAAAATAGTGGTAAACAAGTAAATGAAAATACCTACACTCAAATATGAGGCCCACCGATCAAATATAGTGGTATCTAGTGAAAACAGATGGCATATCCAAGATATAAATTAGGGATAGACTCATTTCACTGCCCCGATATAGGAGACCTGATAGTACCCACCAACATAACATGGAGGAATAATGCCAGAAAAAATTCCAGATTTGACATCAGAATGGAAATTTATCCCCATTCCATCTAAATTCATATCTCAACACATCATGAAAATGATGGATGATGAGAAATAATGTTATAATCATATCCTCAAAACCTATCAATGTGTAATTGTTTTAGTGAAAATATATAAGAGTCAGACCCACAATCTCATCTCCCCATATGGGGTGACTCATCCACAAAATTAGATTGTCACTATTGAAAATTCATGCATCCCAACTCTAGTTATGGAGGGATGTTGGCCATATTCCATGCTAAATGCACAACTGGATTGAGAAAAAATTCATCTTTAATCTATGGAATATCGGTCCACTATAGTGGCTGCTCCAGGGATTTCATATATCCCTTATATAACACATGCTATTTATCAATGTATACTGGGGGCATCAGCAGAACCACTGAAATAGGATCACAAATATGAAGGTTGTTACCTAGAGCAGGCAGACCCCATCTCCCTAATTAGGCTGCAAAAAATGAAACATGTAAAAAAATCTAGAAAACTAATAGAATATTCCAATTCTATCACTATTGAAATATTTAGTACTTTATTCCTTACAAAATCTCTAAATAAAGGCCTAATAACCTATCAATTCATTTGAAAATTATATAAGTCACAGTAGTAGTTGAGATGGACATCCAGTAAATATTGTTACTATCATCTCTGATGGTCCTCATCAGAGAACCAGTGAGGAAAAACATCATCGGAAGAAATTATCGATCCTGAGAGAATATATTATGATGAGTGTTATGGTATCCCTTCCCTTGACTAGAATATCAGAAATAAATAATTTACTAACCTTTCTATAAACCTCTCGAATTCTCCTCCCTAAGTCAGATACAAAAAAAATTCTTCTTATAGTCAGAAATCTAGCTATTATAGTAGTCCTCTCCATAATGAAAGTCATTGTAAATGCCCTCCCTACAGTGGAATCTTGCAACAATAAGTTCATACCCTTCTTTTAGTAAATAATGTTGTTCATCCTTGTGATTAACACTATATATTTTCTCCCTATGGTTGGACATTAAGAAACGATGGTAGCCCTCATCATAATGGTATCAGCAGTAGATTTCCTCCCCATTGTCAAAATTATCACTGGAAATATGGCCCTCACATAATAATACCAAATTAGTGAAATCCATAATATCCTGAGATTTTTTTAATGACCGATTCAGTTATGTTAGATACCCTACCAATGATAGTTGACATTAAAACTCAACCGGAGGATGGCTTGGGTCCATGATTGTCTTCTGATCCACACTTATACCTTTTAAATATTTCTGACACTCCTACTATCCCCATGACTTAGAATGAAATAACTGTGCATTAATCAATATGGGAAGAATAAAAATTCATCTTTTGTGGAAGAAGAAAATGATATGATGCACATGAGTATGGATGTATCCATGGATGACAGACCGGTTGTATTCTTGCCTATATCCACTTCTTAGTTCAGCATACAAGAGAGTTGTCAGAAGAATTCATGCATAACATTCATCTTAATATATTAAAATATCTACTCTAGTTAAAAGAAAAAAATTACATTATGATTGGTATGTAGACCATGTCAATATATTGGACGAGATTCACCATCTAATTGGTTTATAATCTCTTCTATCAGAGTGGAAACCAAAATCAGAGAGGCAGAAGAAATGCATCGAAATGACCTGCATCCATGTGCTGCACAAGTTGCATTTCCTTATCAGTGATTCCCTATATGGTGTTCATATATAGGGATATGGTGAACATGGAAATTTTCTATTCGACCCATGTACTATTTAAAAAACCCTATTTGAAGTGATATTTTAGAATATCACCATCCCAAGAAGACAATTATACAAATTTCTTATGTAGGAAGGGCTATATGATTGATATGTACTGACCTTGAGTAAGTCATTAAATCATCAGAACTGATGAGAGAAATACACTAAAAAACTCTTGAATAAGTCCACATAAAAAATTCAGGGGGAATATCACCTAAGGGAAGCCTACCATTGAGAATTGTTCATGTCCTAGAAACCAAATAATTCACATGTAGAATAAAAACGATATATAGAACGCACCAAAAAGAGAATTCACAAGATCATGAAAGTGGTGATAGTAGCATCAACCACTATGGTAAGTCACGATACCATGCTCACAATATTTGGGGAATTTTTAACACAAAATTCCCCCCTAAGGCAAGAAAATATATGATGAGATAAAATAAAAAATAAATAGGAGATACCCCACCTCGTAAGGATGGGGGAATTTTAACTTCAACCACATGCCCATGCGATTCCCTTCTTTTCCAACATGGGGATAGATACAAGTAGATAATTCACATATACTATCATGTATCATGAATCATGTCCTTCAAAATGAATTCATATGGACTGGTCATAAAGGTTCCCATTGTGTTACCCTTAATCAATAAAATTAAAGAGGACACATAAATGGAAGGAGAATATACAAAAAAGGGAACATGGAACTCTCCTACCATGTAGCACCTAGTATGCCACCCACAATGCATTATGAATCAGTGATCATTATGGATGTCGACACTACAGACCGTAATAAATTAATGGAAAAATCGAAGATGCATTACAAGATGGTTCTCTCTTAGAGGTGGTCCACACTATTACTAATGGTGTGAATACATGAATCCAAGGATCCTACCTTAATCTAGAGACTCTCTTAGTCAAACATTAATTACCTCATTTTTGAATCTGTAAAAACTATATGTATAAGAAAAAGGTCACAAAAAACCCATATCCTCCTACCAATGAAAATTATCTCCTCACACTCCAGGAGATATTATCTTGGTATTAGGATGAAATAAAATTGTTAAGGCGATTCATTGATGAGCTGCTTCGAGCGACCCGTCCTATGAGATATGTTCTCTAGGAAGAGCTCCCATAGACAATTACAACAAAAATTCCTCTACTCTAATGGTTCATTATAAATTAGAAATCATGTCAAGGATAGTTATCCAAAATAGCACTGGGATCATTGATCTACATGAATCATGCCCTGGAAGGATATCAATATTTCCCTCAATTATGGAATCAACCAGAAAATAATCATGTGAAACCCCAAAGGATTCCCCAACTAGGTGCCCACTACATGTATCAGTAGATCTGGAACATCCAATCTTACACATATTATGCTCAACCTTGCTGAGGTTCAACATCCCATCCTTTAAGATATCATATATATCATTTATTCATTTACATCATGATTTGAATCCCGGAAGAACTATGTACATTAATATGACGAGAACAGAAACCATACCCTAATTTGGTGAGTAATGTCCCAGTGCCACAATGTTTTGGGAACCATTTATTCATAGTATTAAAATTTTAAGGCGACTAAAAACCAAATATGATGAACTACATGTCTTACAAAGACCCAATATGGTAACCCATAGTAACAATAAGTAGTTAAACACATATTCTTAGTATGAACTCTAAAAAGTTCTACCATTGTAAGGTACACTAGATTTTTATCTCACGTGATAATAGTATGGGAGGATATTTGGTGATAGTTCATTTTCAAGATTAGATCAATATTTCCAAAAAAAAACAAAATTCAATGACCTCATAAACAATAAATAGTGGTTGGATGGGAGAGTATCAGACATCTTCTCTAGATGAAAAGGTCTGAATTACTCCTTGAACCAAAATATCCCCCCATGATGAGATTCTTGTTATGTTCACTGATAACCACTATAATGAGATATGAAAAAACACTCATTCATGTGAAATATAAATGTGGGATTTTAAATTTCTCAAACTATTTTAACATAATAAAATATTTTTTTACAATGAACTAATTTCAAGTATCATTCTTCCCCATCAACCCTTAGAAAAATAGTGGTAAGACCTAAAACAACTTGCATTATGGTTAAGCCTCCACCAGCACTAGATCCAACTTTAAGGGATGAAATGAACCGTGCAGGGCTCCCTGGATGCCAGTAGCCATAGCTTCATTGGCAATATGAGTGAATGGGGGCTAAGAGGAATCATTTTGATGAATTGAAGAATAATGTCTACTCTTTCTGAGATAAGAAAATCCATGGCTAGTTTTTAGTATCCATTAATTGAAACATGCTCCATCTATCAGATCCAAAAAAAGGGATGATGAATCATCTATTGAGTACCAGAAGGATTATTTTATACTTTATCACATACTGGGACACACTATTCAAAAAAAATCATCAATTACCTCTTATAAAGAATTATAGATTCCAGACAGGTCATGTTGGGACCACAAACATCACATGTAAAATTTGATTCCACCCCTGACCCGAATGAAGGAACAAAGTTGAAAAGGTTGTTGGAAAAAAGGGGAAGAATTTTTAATTTTGAAATACTCATTAAATATTCATATGAGCCCATGTATTACTAAATGTTTTGTTGAAGAAACCAACTATTCCCCCAAATAGATCTTGATGCAACACAACCAATATCCATGACCCCTCAATCCTACAATGGTCGAGTGTCCAAAAATCAGTTTGAACAGAAAAAAAGAGATCAAGTAAAAGATGATGAAATATGACAATAAGTAATGTTAGATTTCACACTCTTGGATTTCATCCCATCAGATATGAATATATGGGAACCACCCAACCAAAAGAAACCACATGAAGAAGTCAATAAGGCTGGGGGATCATCAGATGGAAAACTAATTTTTTTCTCCATCAATGACATCGATATCATGTCTACGCCTTGGACCAAACCATCAAGATTTTAGAAAATCAATGAATATCCCTTCAGTGGACCCAGTAGAAGAAGATATATTCCTATACCACCACAAAAAGACACACTTGGACAACCATCCTAGAATATGCATCAAAATTGGAGAAGATTTCTTACCACCCATGGCGTGCATACTGACCTTCCTGTATAAATCCCAAAATATAGAAGCACTAATAGCTATTGTCCCATGGTTTGGACCATCGACATCCAATACTCAATCTCATAAAGAACCCATGAAAGTGAATCCCCCTATGGGGAAGCACTGACCTTTACATAAAAATATTATATTCTAAAATTTGTATCCTTAGTAAAATAAAATATATCAACCCTATATTCTCTAAATTTCTCAATAGATCTCAGGGAATCATGTATAGAAGCATTGCTAATCGACAAGGTGTTTTATGCTTATGTGTACTCTACTAATGTCTATCGGTGAAAGAATAACACTACAGGATGCCATGTGTCCATCCCCATCTTGGATTGACATGAAGAAACCATCATGAAAGGGAGAATCAAACCTCTATATGTGTATATTGGGATAAATGATGTTGATATCTAATATTTCATAATAGGGAATGTATTTGGAGTTAATCTCACCCCACTATGGAACATTCATTGTCTAGGATACAATATGAATAAACATACACCCTAAAACACAACCCTGTTGGAATATGAAAAATGTGAGAATAATCTGTTAGAAAAAATCATGTTGAACACTCAGTTTGGAGACCTTGTAGCTGACCCAAAATTCTTTCTTGTCTCGAAAAAAACATCATTCAATGTCTTTCGAGGAAGACCCTAGATTCATCAAAAAAATTGTGATTCCTTCATAATCTAGTCAGTGCATCAAATATTTCATTAATGGATAAAATGTGACATTTCAATCTAACATGTCATGATTCGAATCATTCAAGTCACACTATATTGATGAATGATTATATGAGGAGAATGTGAAGAAACCCTCAGTTGATGGGGTTGATTTTTTCATCGAGCCAATCTTTTTAGAAATACTTCCCAAGTACCCATTCAAGAATCAAGGCAAGGAATGCGGATTACCCATTAATTAGATTATGTGTTTGAGTTCCAATTCAAATGAAAATTCAACAGTCTCCAGGATTCCTATCTTGGACACTCAACCTAATAGTGTTGAACAATCCGCCAATCCCCAAGATAACAATGGATTCTCAGATAGAAATATTTATAATCCACCACCAAAGCCTCAAATAATTAATGCCCCACTTTATAAGGTAAGAGGGGTTGTCTCGTCCTCAAATCATATAAATTATACTCCTTCATAGCTCACCCCATCCTCTCTGGACGAACCACCACTATTAGCCCGGTCATAGGAAGCTATATCAGCCTCTAAATACCAGAAGTGTGATTATATCTTAATTATGATGAGATCATCTAAATACATGTTTCCCTATTAGAATGAGATGATGATGGGGAATATGTTGAAGTGAAAGTGGAATAAATTTTTTGGAATTATGCTCCAACATTTAAGGAAGGTGTTTCTCTGCCACCATTGATTAACACAAAGAAATAAACATGGATACCGATGAATACATGATTCCTACTCGGATTATTGCGGCAATGTATTCTGGAGGGAACGAGTTATACACTTACGTCATAATGAATAATCAATATATTTTTTCCAAGAATAATATAGAACTTTTAGGTCTCGATCCTGAGGTGGGTACTCATTACCTAGGCCTACTGGAACACCATTGTGGCTACAAAAAATATACTATAAGGATGCACCTAATACATTCTGGAAAGAGAGAGGATAAAGTTGACAAGGTCTTTAGAAATAAGATCATTTTGGAGGTCTAACATACCATATTGTAGGAAAATGTATCCTTTTAAAAAATATGAAGTGGCAGATCAAAGTCCTCAACAATTTCAAGGATCTAAATCTGCACTTCCTAAATGATGATATGTCGATCCTAATTGCATAATTGTTGATCAATGTGACTGTAAGATATCATTTTTTCTATTTATTGAACAACCATTTATGATATAATTGGGTCCAAGTGGCCTATGAAGATGAAGAGTCCACTACATTGAGGGCCCCATATGGCGTATTCAGCTATAAGGTAATTCCATTTTGTTTGAAAAATGTTAGTGCCACATACCAACATTCCATAAATCAAAATTTCATCTCCATAATAGTAATTTTATTTTTATTTTATGTTGATGATTTGGTAGTTAAGTATCAATAATACTTTGACAACCCAGAAGAGCATGAAATAATTTTAAAAAAAATTCAACAATTAAATTTAAAAATTATCCCCTTGAAATGTGAAATCTTTATTACCTCAGGGAAATTACATAGTATTATCGTACTCCATTAATGAAATGAATATGACCCCGATAATAAAATGTATATACGTGGTGTGTTACCTCCTCACAGAATAAATTATTTTATTGTACGTCAAATAAATTTAGCCTACATTCGACACTTCATTGGAAACCTTGCAAAAAATGATTATATTTTACTAGGCTAATGCAAAAATGGGTTTCATATCAATGGACTAAGGATATAAAGAAATAATTTCAAAGTATTAATAGGTACCTATTAATCCCACCATTGTTAATCAAAAATATCTAAAGTCATAACCTTAATATGTATGTTACTTCTTAAGAGAGATCCATGGGCTCCTAACTTGCATAGAAGAGTGAAACTAATAAAGAAAGACACTATTATCTTTGCGGAATAATGATTAATTCTGGGAAATTTAATTAAAATATCAATATGAGTTTTCTAGAAATAATATTCATTGTTTAGAAGATATGTCATTATTGGTAGCACCATGGGGTCCAATTGGTCTCTCGTAGCAACCCACTCATGTATATTCTTAGTCGTACAACGTCAAATGGTTCCATATCACATTGGGAAGTCCACCTATAGCATTGCATTATAAGGATTGTGCCTTATAATTCTTTCAAAGGCCATGCACTGTTAGTGTTCCTAAATTAACACCAAAATACCAAAATGACTTCATTTGATATTGAACTACCTGATGAAGATATTTTATCTAATCCAGTGGACTCAAAATACATGAGATATTCATTTTGATGTTGAATCCGGATGTCTGATATAAAAAATAATGGGAGAAACAAATCTTATCAAAGTATGGCATTGAATCATACTCTTATATCTTGTAATGGCATTCCTGCCTTACTCCATACTTTAAGAGTGGTGAACAAATAATGAAGCATAGTACTAGGATCTCATTATAGGCCTGAAGCTAGAATATAATGTGGAGAAAGACATTGAAGATAAAATATGACTCATAACATGTCACCGTTAAATTAAATGGTGACCATGCATTAATGATATAAGTGAAAATCCCTATGGCAGACAACGTTTGAGAACAGATGGAAGATTTCCCCTCAGATCAAAAATTAACCCATATCCATTGATTGCAAAATGTATTGGATGACACATTTGAAAATTTTACCATGGCTTAGATGGATCCAAACTATTATGAAATGGTCATCAACATTTCCCACCATCGGTGGTTCCTACCATTTATTCAATACAAGAAAGAGGAAATCAATTAAATTATTCTCATCCCTGATATGTATGGCCCTAGAAAAATCTATATGTATCCCAATATATATTACAATCATATTAGAGATCTCCAAAAATATAGGGAAGGAATAGAGAAGATTAGGAGGTGACAAATCAATATCATTCTATACGACGACATGAATCCAAAGAGTGTATTCTATAAGAATGGCCTTGATGGGGTCCTTGTGAGGTAAATTCCTATAGAAGAGGCTATTACTTTAATGAAATAATTGCATGTCAGTGCTTGTGGGGAACATCCATTAGCATCTATGATCTCTCATCAAATTTAGAGGAATGAATATTATTGGCCCACAGTAATTCAAGATTGTGCTAAATTTTCTACGGTGTGAAATTCTACCGAGTTCATTAAAATATCACCCATAGTCCCCTGAACATTCACCATATATGAATGTAATACTGGACTTATTCAATTTGGGGAATGGATGATAATTGACCAAAAACTCTAGTTATGAACATGAAATTATTGTATATACTTATAAAACCAACTACTGTTACAAATGGTAATATGTTGTACTCCTCAAAGGGGTCAGAGTAAAAAGAATATTGGGATTTTTGTAATCAAATATAATCACTTTATTTGGTATCCCTCGTACAATACTGATGAAAAATGATTTTAGTTTCTGTTCTCTAGTGATGGAGAAATTATATCAGGAGAATGGTTACTGGTTGAACTGTTTATCCCAATACCATGTGGCAGACACTGTATTGAGAGATTCCATGAACATGATCATATCTAATATAGTATATATGATGGTTGATAAGGGAAATAATTCATCGGTGAATAAGCTCATCCATGTTCTATGGGAATACTCGACCATGACCCACACCCCCACAAAAGAAACCCCATATAGATAAGTACACAGGAAGAATGTGGTTATACCCAATAATGTGAAACTATACTCACTCTAAATATCTGCATCAGATCAGTTATCCATAGAAGTGAAATCCCAAGAACAACACGATGAGCTATAACTACTGGATGAGAAAATATTTTAAACGTTGATTTTTTTTTAATATTTACTAAATCTAAATTGAATGAACCTTCAGAAATATGAATAACATTCAATCCTTTCTCGAAGGATAACTATTGTTAGTTCTCATAACTACAATGATACTCAGATTGAAACACCTAAAATGGGAAGTAATTTTTGATATACATAATTTCTACTATAAAAGTGCGTATTCTATAATTTTAATTGATGGAAAGCTCACCGTATATCCAAATAAAGCATGGTCATTGAAGAAATATTTAATGTAACAAAAAATCATTTTACTTCACTAAATGAAATTAAAATTCTTGGACAAAACATCTTGAATGCAAGAAGTTAAACAACATGACATCTATCATCTGCATCAAATGATGTTAAACTTCATTGAAAAAACATCAGGCCTACTTGACGCCAAATAGAATGGTAATTTTTTTCATAAAAACATGTTGTAAAAATGTATTGGTATCATTATATTCCAATCCATGATTCATTTTTCATGATTTGGATATGTATAGGTGAAAGATAAAAGTACCTTTTTATATGTGAGAGTCGTATCCAAATGGTAAACCTCCATTTCAAGAATTTCATGTGGTTGTGTTCTTGTTTCATAAAGATGCGTAATTATGTAAGAATACTATATCTTCGGGCCACCCACCATAAAAATAAATTAACCACATCCTTGGGTAGGACCAAACCAATATAGGGTGGTCTATTCATTTATGTACACATGGATTGATTCCTTCCCTCATCGGATACATAGAGACAACATGATCCAAAATCATGGTCCAGCCACCCCAACATACAAAATGTCATTTTTGGGCCTCCAAATGACTTTGTATTGTTAGAGAATCCCATGCTATTCATTTTTTATCACATCGACCATAGTTTATGTAAACATAAGAATGGTGGTTAACGGTCTCCCGTGCACCAACAATGAGTTAAGGTTCATGATAAGGCCATAATCTTGATATTAATGTGAAATAAACCCCCTCCCAATGCGGGGTTCAAATTGTTCTAGGGAATATATTTCTATAACTACATGCGGCTTGATTATTTCGCTAATAAGATACATAATGTAACCCATATTTTAATATTGGTCCACCGTCCATTCAAGAATTTATCATTCCCTATATATGGGTCAGACTTGCACTGGTAAATTCATAGAATTGTTCCTGGATTGATTCATGTCCACAAGGAATACATATCAATACATAAGACAACAAATCCTTACCATTCCTTGAGAAAATATCAAACAAAAAATGCCCCATCGTTCATTACATTCCCCCATTGTGGCAGACTAATCCTTTTATATCCTCTATTTCTCACACTGAGCATAACTTACATGGGCTTAAGAGTTTCAACATGGGATTAGCCACATGCATATCAATACAATATAGTACAATTTCTAAACAAGATGATAGTAAACATCACGGTACCTCATGAACTATGTTTTTCATGATTCTCAATATGGCAAGCATTGTAGTGACGCCCCGACCATGTACCTGGGTCCTACAGTGAAAAAAATAAAAATTCCATGGATCCCCTAAACATTAATGAAAATGTTTATTGGTTATTCCAAACCGTGTTTACTATAATAAGGGGTTTTAAATGGATTATTCCCCTCCTTCATAAGATTTTGCTCTATGTTGGGGAGTACATACATCATAAATAATCAAGATATAGATTATTCATGAGTACTAGGATTACCCTTCAATCTATCATACTTCATGACTCATGAAATCAAGAATCTCCATAAACCTTGACATCAATTAGATATAGATCATCATTTTCCTGAGGAGACGTTAGTATTAATATGGACTGAATACCATAGTGGCTCTTCATATGTTTTAAAAAATGGCCTATCAACCAAAGGACAATTCATCCTCATGAGTGGCCTTTACTATTTCCTTTTTCGCAACAGATTCTTATCCCCGTATCATTTATCCTAATCTAAGAGCCACCAAAATCATGGTTTACACTCACTTCCACCCCCCCCCCCACTCATGTTCGGGGTATTCCAGAATATCCCATCCAGAGTTTCCCATATTTACTCATGGATTCAATGCCTAATGTCATTTATGCATGATCTTAAACTGCACAACCAATGCCATTTCAAAATGATTTTGATCTTCTTGTAGATACATTTTTACTGTATGAAAATAAAAATCATAGAGTTCTCATGTTCTTAGCTGAGTGGATGTTTCCTCCAACATTAATCAATTATAATTTTGTGATCTTAAACTATTTTTATCTTGATTATGGCCCATTCTGGACATGTAGTTACACCCAAAATCTAAATCCTTGGTCATCCACCAAAAATTATATAAAATAACTCCCTATGTGTATTTACTATAAATACACTTGGTGATTTATATAAGGAACTATTTGTGTCTTGATTCCAACCATCGTAAGATACATAGTAATGCCCGGATCGCAAGACCTAGACCCATCCATTGAACACAATGACATTTACAATCCTCTTCATAAAAAATGAATCGATGCAGGGACTCCCAAATAGACCCTATTTGTAGGACCGTCTCTTGAATAACTATGTTTCCCCTCTATCATGTCATGGAATCTTTTTTCCTTTCTAGAAGACACTAAATAGTATGGAAATAGACTTAATCACATGGTGTTAAACTACATGATAAAATTATTTATGGTATAATGTTAAACTTCAAGAAATCACAATATTCTCACAAGAGAGGACATTTCCCCCAACACCTATCAGTAACCATGTGGTTTTATATATCTACATAAGATTCCTTCCTATATAGGATATATAGTGATACATGGACATTAATCTTTGTCCAAACATCCCAAATATAAAATAATCATATCCTTCCTTATGTTATGCATAGGTGGAATGTTAAATCATTGTCACTCGTTGTTTCCCATAGCAAGTATATATCACACCGGATTAGGAAATTAGGATTTTTATTCCCCTTAGATCCATAGAAAATCAATCCACAATAATCAGTTCTGGTGGCATTACCTTAAAAGTCACATTATGTTTTTCCCTATATTAGGGAGCCCAAAGTCCTAACTGTATGAAATTAAAATATGATATACCTAGAGAACTATTTTTTGTTTGAATCATGTACATGAATGATATGTAGTGATGCACATAGAATGGATCTTAGGACCAACCATACCCAAAGGAAACAAATATAGAAGAAATGAACATATCCCTACATATGGATCAAACTTGTGCAAGGAACCAGGATCTCCAAAGCTGTGTACAATTCAGAAAATTAGAATCAAAATTCACCACCCTACTTATGGTTCAAATCTATTTTTAGAAATAACCAATCCCTTGGGTAATTTGAACCTGGTGGTTTATAATATGTGCTGAAACATCATTTACATCCATAAATAATCATTTTATGAGTAATATTGGATATTAAAAATCCTCAATGACCATCAATGATTGATTATTAGTTTCTTAAGGATACCGTTGTTTGAACATGAAAAAAATTCCCCAACAAGACTACATAAGATTCCCATAAAAATATATTTCAGAAAAAGTAGAATTCATCATCAAGAGAGGCCCTTACGATTTTCATATTATCAATGGTATCATAGACCCATATTATTTCTCTTTATCTAAATTCTCTAGGAACCATTTTTTACACTCACTTCCACCCTCATGTCTTGGAGATGTCCATAAATACTTTCCTTGTTTTTCTCCAGTTACTCGAAGCCCCTATATCAAAGTCCCTATTTAATGAAAATAAATGATCAATATTTTTGACTCCCAACATTATTCCTTGGGTTTGAAATATCAAATAAGATTCCTTCCATGATCCAATGGATGAAATAAATCAACATAGGTAATTACAACATAATTACATCCTCATTGGTAGACTCTTTAAGAGGACAAAAATGCCCCATTCATATGCATGAATCATATCAAAATATAGAGAAACAGAATATGACTACATCTGTCTTGATTCCTATCATTTTTGGATATATAGTGACACCTAAATATCCTATCTCGAGCACATCTATGAAATGAAAAATTCCCCATTCTTCTCTTTTCATGGGTCAGACCTACCCATGGAACCTTTTAATACATGTATGGAAAAACCTTCTCTACCTGCTATTGGGAAATTTCAGCATGATATTCCCCTTTAATGATTAGGTACCACATTTTCAGAAACAATAATCTATGACGGGAAAGGTACAAATCACAAAACTCATCCATGGATATAAAAAGTGGACGGTTAGGGTATTGATGACACCTTTTTTGGCCATGCACACAAGGCCCTGTAGGATTTGAATAAGTTTCCCACAAAAACAAGAATTCCTCCCAATAGAAAATTTATCCTCAAGAGTGGCTATTCCTGACACTGTATTCTTATATGACATTTAAATCTCACCAAACTCAATGTTTATAGAAACAACATGAATTATAGTTTACCCCCTTTCTCCCCTTTCATGCCTAAATATAATATAGCATTTCTTGACACACTTCCGTGAAAAATAAGATTCCTTTACCCCCATTCTTGGTCCACAAAAACACTATATCAAATATTAAGTCTCAAATGTCATGGTTGTAAAAATTTAAACAACAACATGCCTTATACCTCCATTACACTATTAAATTTTTGTGGGAGTATTGTTCCCATTCGACTCTAATACATGTTCTCCTATTACACATTTAGATATCATTCCCTTGACATTACACCCAATTTAGTCTTACAACAAAATCCAATTTTTCATGAAATTACATGGTCATCTGAAATAGATGTTCGGTGTCCTCTAAAAATTATTGTTTGGTTATTCAAAAAATTCCCCAGTAGCACTGCATAATTTTTTTAAAAAAGTCTTCTCAACAAAAGGAAAATTCTTCGAAAAGAGATGCTTCTCCAATATCTGTAGGCCTATAGAATTTATTCCCTATATCATGTCTTATTTTAAGAATCTGAAAATCAAGGCCAAGATAAATCCCTAATTAATGTGTCAAATATGTTGGGGGTATGAGTTAATAAATTATATTTGGTCCCCACCTGGAAACTCAATGTAAAATCTATTCGATCTAAAAAATCAGTCATGGTCAAATATTTTTTTCCAAAAAGATCAATCAATGTCAAAGCTATTTGACCTAAAACATCATTCACAGTCAAAGAGGTTCGACCTAAACCCTAATTAATGATAGTCCAGTTTACTTGATTTAAAACTGCCTATGAAAAAAGACCCAACACTTAACAATATCAAAATCTAAAAAGAGAATACTTGACCATATTTGATTATAATCTCGATAAACCATTTCATTGTATAGTTTAGGGAATATATTGAGATATTAAAATTCAATTAAAATGGAGACAAAAAATTTAATTAGGCTGAAAACCTACAAAGGTAGGAATAAAAAAATTCAATTCATACCCGCTAAGCTTACACGGAATCGGGAACACGAAAAAATTAGGCTAATAAAGGAATAGTCAAAAAGATTGAAGGATTTTCTAGATAATCCTAGAAATAGTAAAACTACACTCACTAGATCCAATGGTTTAAGAAAAAAATAAGATATCCATTTGATTATTTCATGTAAATTGTCCATGTTCATGATTCAAATGTGTGTTAGGTTCGAATAACATTCAAAATGATGTCAATTATAATTGATTGACATCACAAGATAAGATGAATGGGAAACACCGAAGATCGAGATATTATAAATTTTAATAAATGGTAATGGGGGACATCAAAAAAATGTAGTCTATCCCAAATATGAAATCATAAGTTGCATAGGTACTTGTAGACAATAAAGTACTTCTCAGCTCACTCTTTCCATCAGACAGAAATCCGCCTGACATGGACCACCATCGGATTGTTATATAGAATCCATATTATTATCTTCAAAATTAACTATTTGATGCTCACATTTAATAATGGTCCAAATATCTCTTATTTTAAATTTAATGGACAAGAATTTCGAAATTTATGATCCTTGTAGTCCCTTCATCTTAGTTACATGAGCCTCTCACTCCCACAACTCCACCATTTTATCAATCACATAGTCATGTGAATTTTATTCCTCATCATATGGGTGGTGAAACTCCTCATTAATGTCCCAAAATGACTTTTTAGGATGATGGGAGGAATTGATTTTAACAATGCTATCATTATAAGTATCTGGATCCTCTTGAGCTATGAAAATATGGTATACATGATGATATTATGGTCGATTATAAAAAATTCATGAACCCAAGTCAATGAATAATAACTAAAATGGATTCCTTCTTATCCAAAAATTATTATAGTGGTGTTTATTTGGTGAGAGCGCAGATCTGAATCCATGACCAATACCACACAAGTCAGTGCCTCTTGATGGTGTTGGAACCATAGATATACCACTCAACCATGACATGTATATAATCTGGAAGCACCATCATGACATATGGATTAGCCTTAAGATGAGATACCCAAATAGGAGGACATAACGGCTCTATAGATGATTAGATATCTAGAGCCATGAATGGGGGATTGAATGTGATTTATGAAATTCCTATTGATGTCCCACTTGTTCTATCATCATTAGGACCAAAAAACATATCAGGAATTGATATGGGGTCTAATTCACTCTCCATATGGATAGTGTGAACATAGGTAGTCCCAATTAATCATAATTTATAATGAATCGAATGACTTCTTAAATTAGAAATAGAGGAATATGGATTAGAAATAATAGTTGAGACAGCACTAGAAGCAGTTAGGGTCCCTTAAAATCATCCAATTGGCCTTTCCAAAACCCAATTAAGGAAACAATTCTACCTAATTTGGGCATACTCCAATAAAAGGTATATTGAGGCCATTGTTGGTGGAATAAAGACTCTGTTACTTTCATTATACCATATCACTATCATCCATTATTTTTGTAGGATAACTAGATGATATTATCACTTAACATGGGTAATAGAGAGAGATGAAATCTGTTGTAGGAATCTGAACTCTCTAGAAAAACTATAAGGGTGTAAGGCTCAAAAATAGTCATTTTGTCTATGTGATCCCTTAAGACTCCATCCCCAATCCAAATGATGTAGTAGTGTATTTTAGAGACCCCCTCCCAATGTCACTCATTGCTCAATGGCGCAAAACATAAAGAGAAAAGGTTAATTATGAAACATCACTCAACCTTACAACCATGATGTCAATGATTAATGATTGAGGATTAATGACATTGAGGATGAGATGGATCATATAGAATTCAGAACGAGGAACCCATGCAGTATACCAATACTCATATTATGGGAAATGATTCACCATAATGTCGTAAAAAAAGTAAAATTCCCCAAAAAGATGATGCAAATGCATTTCTTTACTATATCTTCTTATTTAATTCATATGTATATTAATGTGTGGGAAAAAACTGAATTTATAGGTTGTACCTTTTCCAATGTATCATCCATCATTAATGATAAAACTCTAACACAATTTTAGTCATCGAAGGAATGGAAATCCCTTTTCTCTGGTAGATTGAAAATAAACATGTTAATCTATGCTCAGAGAACACACCTGATAAAATCTCACAACCCCAGGTAGATTAATGACCCACCTTGAGGGTAGTACAATATGAGCATGGTCTCTATAGTTTTTTATAGGTTTTCTGTGTTCAACTATGGTGGACTCTCATTTTTGGACCATTAATCTACAACAACATCCCTATCTAAGGTATTGGCTGTCTGTTGGAATTTTTTATACGTATTTCCAATTATTGGAAGTCCTTCTCTCTATTAGTTATGTAACAATAAAATTCCCACTTACCCATGATATTATAGGAAGGTGATAATTATTTAATAGAAATGATTACAAAATTTATGAACTATTTTTCATGGAAAATAGATTGAGAACTAGGAACTCTATACTACCAAATATATATTAATATTTTTAAATTGATTGGGGAATTCCAAGATGGTTTTTTCAACCCAAAATTCATAGGACCAATCATCATAGAAGCAGACTCAAGATCATAGGTCCCAATTGTAGTTCCACCCTCACAAGGGATTACCTCTTGAATGATTGAAAAAAGTTGGATAATCCTGGATGATTGACTAGGAAGATGTATCATGACCATGTTGAATACTTTGTGTCCAAATAGAGCCATCCAAAATGAATATGTCCTCTTAGCTCGAAGTATTTTGGATATCCTCTATCCTTGAAACATTTTCTTGATCAGAACACAAATTTGTCTCGAGACGAACAATAAGGATGCTCTAATCAATCAATGGTAAATGGGTGTATTCTATGAGTCCAAGGTTTTAAATTGAAAATTTAATAGATAATGGGTTATATATATGTTCTAATAGAAGGATATAAATTATAGTACTACCTTGGGGAACAATACCAGATCAGAGATGGGAATTAAAATTCTCAACCAAATCCACCGTTCTTCTGGACACATCAATTTGATTATGAGGAAATTCCATCAATGTTATTGCAATAAATTAATTAGACTTATCTATTATCAATTTTATCAAAGGGATGGAATTATAATATAGAAACTAAAATTCTTTGTAAGATTTAGCGGTGTTGGACCCCAAATCCATGGACAACATACCAATAGTTTATGGAAAAAGATAACCACATACAATCATGTAAAACAAGAAATACTAACCTCACCATTAATATTGAAAGAGTTTAGTTCATGGATACAAAGATCAGTTCTTCTGTGACGGCAGTCCGTAAAGGATCATGTTTGCAGAAGAAAGGCAGATGAGATAATCTCCAAAGAGTTTGGTTTTCCCAGATGAACGGTAAAAGAGAAATGACATAGGACCCCAATTTTAATATGTGGTTCCCTGTCTTGGGTTAACACTTATACCAAAAACTTTTTCAAATTAGTACAACTATCAACATCACTATAGCCATCTCATAATTCCTATCATAATTAGTAAAGGAAAATAAATACTATCAAGGTTTTGGAAAAGGAAGTATAAAAATAAATCTGAGAATCAAAAAAAATTTAAATCATCCAAAAAAAGGAAAAAAATAGGGCACCATGATTCATAGTTCCTTTGTAGACTGCCTTTATGCATTGCAGCATGCTTCGCAAGGAGTCTTTGAACTAACTAGTCTATGGGATGAGGACAACAGTGGCACTGGTCGCTGATAATGAAGATATTTTGTAGGAAGTAGGTGAAGAAATCTACCCCACAAACAACATTACATGTGAACCCAAATGTTTTGAATATGATGGGATGTTGACAAATTCCCATGAACAAAATAAATCTATTTGTGGGGATGACATGTCAATTTTCACTTCCACAGATGATAACCGTGTGCCACCCTGCTAGAAATTTCACTAACAGGTCAGGATGTTATCGTGGGATCTGAAAAATATGCTATATAGGCCACCAATCAGGTTCTTCCACCAAACTATATAAGGACCCTAAGGGGGACATAAAGGATGATGATTATTTGATGATGAATCTTTAAGTTATTGATTTATGAATGAACAATAGAAGAGATTAGTAGAAAATAAAGACTCCTTCTATAATTCCATATTGGTAATAATGCCACATATAATTAAATGGTAAAATATTACACAAATTTGAGGACTATGAACCATATATCCTTTAGAGATGCATCTCCAACAAGGTGTAGAATCAATTCCCAATTTTCAATCTGGTTCTCTCTATAGAATATAACTACTTGGACGGGATATAGAACAACATTGCAGGTCTCTAATCATATAAAAAACGACTCCAAATAGAAAAATACTATACAGATTGAACCATAACTAGTGTACCACCATTGTATGGGGATGACTCCCCCACCAGAATAGAAATATGATATGCTGAAAAAACCCCATCTCACATGAATAAATTCTACATGGAATGTGGTACCTTTGAGTGTCCCAATCCCTAGATTGGATGAATTCTACCTATATCCATCTAATTATCTATAGTCAATCTGTGAACCAGTCCAATGATGTTAGGGCAAATCCTCTCCCTAATCTACCAGACCCATATGATAAAACTATTTGGCACAATAGTGTTCCTTTTTAAATTTAATACCCAGGGTACACGGAGTCACGTGGGTAATCCGTACAACATGGTGGTCCCCCAAATGTACTTATGATTAAATTCCCATTATTACAAGGGTTCAATGATAAATAAGGTATATCACACTTTCATTTCCCATGGATGAGGATTGATACTCATCCCCTTTCCCCGAAGAAATTTTAGGGAATTCCTCCCATAGTTATCCCATTATATAATAGGATGATTTTTATAGAACTCCTCTAATACCACTACCATCCCCATTTTTTACTATTGTAGAAGGAAATATGTATGATTTTTCAGTTATAGTGCTCACTCTGGTGTCTCAAACTGAGCATGGATCCATTGGGATTTGTGTTTACTGATGATAATGGAATCCCCATCAATCACCCAACAAATTGAACTATGAGAAGTCTCATTCCTCCTCTAGTGATGATATATAGGAAGGAAATGTTGGGCATGATATCATTCAGACTCATCCTTTGGTTTTAGTTGAAATCATGAACCCCAATTCATCAATTCCTCCTTTATGGTGTAAGCAACAACCCCAAATCAAATGGGCCTTCTCCTTATATGTAATCCCGAATTCATACCCCCTAATGGGAAACCCCATGTGTATGTCCAACTAATGGCTCAAATGCAGTTCCTATAATTTGTAAGTCCAAACATTACTGAATAATGAGATCTTTGATTCTGAATAAACTATTATACGTTAGAAGCCACCTTGAGGTCTAGACCATTCTCAAAAAGAAACCATATTATTTATTAGGAGTATCACTTATAAAATCATGCTTTCCTAATAGACTATAAGACTTCTGGTTCCCTCTTGTTTCATAAAAGTAGGTCCCACACCAATCCTTTACTACAAATATTTTTCTTAGATGTCTCTGTCGCAGGATGTTAGACTACTTGGTTGGGTCCTTTTCACATGACCATTAAATATGATGTGTCTTGTTAAGTGGAATTGAACTTCATGGGATCTGATTCCTCTCACAAGGTTACATAGAAAACCAATCTCAAGGGTTTGATCCCAACATCGAAGCAATTCATATCCCCCTGATGACGATAAACTCATGATCACCTCATCACAAGGATTAAACAAGCATTGTCTCAATAAATAATAAAGGAATTCATGATATATCTATAAAAGGGTAAAATTGAGGAAGAACCTAGGATACATAAATATTCCTTCATTAATGGAGAATCATGGATACATACAATTGATTCCAGACCCATACTTAATTATGATCGATCTCACGACCTAGATGTAATCAGCGAAAACATTATTGGGATTGAACCAAGGATTCATAAACATATGAACATAGCTTAAATAAATAATTGATTCCTGGAATAGGAAATAATTCCTCTTAAAAGGGTGTGATGATCCTATTTCCCATCCTATCAACCAATGTGTTTCTTTATGTTTCCTATGACTAATTACCCACTGAACATGTACATTAGGAAATAATGACAATGAAACATTTAAATGAGGGTCTTCAGGTGTTTCAAGATCCATGAATAATCATGTTGTAAACCATTTGAGGACAACATTCTTGAATGGGATGAATTTCACAAATAATTAACCCTTTGGAATCTCATGAAGGCACCACAATGTCATTCGAGAAAAAAATACTATGTTTCATTGATGCAATAAAATAAAATATATAATTTTCCTTAAAAAAATACATGCATGAAAATATGTATTTATATAAAAAATTTAGTCATACTCGTATCTAAAAATGACAGAATAATTCTACTAATTAACTACATAAAATATTCATTATGTTCTAAAAAATAAATAAAAACATTACATTAACTATCCTTGATAATAAAATTATATCCTATTATATTAATTAGAATTATTCAATAAAAACCATCTTCATTAATTTTTTTGAATAAATTCCTCCATTATAGTGTAGGTTTTTTGATTTTTGCGTAAAAACATGTCATAAGGGATAGTTTTTTTATACTAAATAAGTTTCCTTATCATGAAAAGTATCATTCCCGTTGGTTTTAGTGTGATTAATCAAGTTTATTTTACTATATAACGTCATTAAATACTTAAGTATCAAGCAATATTTATTATTATATGGTTTTCACATCCTTAACTAAAATTATTACATTGTTAATGCATAGATCTAGTAAATATCTAACTCATCCATAAGCATGCTGATAATAAATAAAACATGATTCCACTGTCAATAAAAATGAATTTATCGACACATGAAACATTTCATAGAAATATCTGTTTCTCATTGTTTTATTTAAATATCACAACACTGAATAAAAGGATATTTTTTGAGTTCTGAAACACTAAGTGTAATGATCAATATAACAATGATGATGTTGTAATTATTAATTTATATACCCCTCCATTTTTAATTTGACACATATTTTCAATTAAATCTCCCTTCAAATGAACATCATGTACACTTCTAAACATCACTAAATTTTATCCTCAAAAAATAAGTAACTTTATTATAGTAAAGAATACATGTAAATAATTATAGTTGTATATCAAATTTAAAAAAATTAATGATTTTATTTCATTTAAAAGATTTTATACATATTTATATCATGTATTTATATGGATGACTCCTTTTGAAGAATTATATGAATGTCTATATCGATTACAATTTGATATGGTTGAGGTAATGTAATGGTCTCTTTTGGGGCTAGGTTTTGGGAACATGAGAATGTATTTCATTTATCTAATCTAAAATTTATAGCTGAGATCTCATACATAAGAAATTATTATACATACCATAAATTAAAACCAATAGAGTTTTTAGTAAAAATTTGAGACTTATTATGTGTGTCCTCGTAATAGAACAAATATTACTTGTGTAGAAAGAAATTTTGTACCACATTTTATGAGACATTGGATATCTCATCGTATATTGGGACTATGTATTATATGTTAATGTTTATAATTAAATATAAATGGGTTAATTATGATTTCATATATCCTAGTTGATGAAATATTTTTAGAACACATCTCTTGTTCATTAGTACAAATCTATAAATATAGCCCTATTTGATGTAATAATTAAAAAAATATTATATTATTTTAGTATTAATGAAATGTTCGCTAAGAGGATTTATTAATTTTTTTATATTTTTGTTGAAACACTACAATTATATGTTGGAATTATTGGAATGAGTAACTCTGAAAATAAAATTGTGGATAAATCATATTGGGTAAAGGAATTACCAATGATTTTTAATGATTGAAATGTTAGTTGGCATGGGGAGTGATATTTATTTATTTTTATTTTTAATTTACTTAAATAATTTTAATATTATATTATTTATTAATGTAATCAACAATGTTAAAATTAATTTATTGATATATTTATTTTAATTTTGTAATAGGGGAATATTTTTGTCAATTGATTACTTGAGAAAAAACAATTTATGTAATATTTGAGGAGTATATGTATTGATGTGGAATCTATTTCATCCATGTGTTTGAGAATTTTTTAGAGCTTATTATTTAACTTAACAATTACTGATTTTAATAGTGTATGAATTATAGTATTTCAATGGATGATTTTATAATTGTATTAAATATATGAATTTTGGATAATGAATTTTTTGGTAATTTATATTTTTTTACAACAAAAAATTAATTTTAGTATGGTTTTATATGTTGAAAAAAACTAACATAATGGACATGAAATTATTTAGAAATGGGATTTAAACACAAATTACATAATTTTATAAATTTAATTGGGTGAAATTAATTTCATTTTTTTAATTCATCATGTGAAATATATGTTATGCCAAAATTTTTAGAGTATTAAAAAATAGTTGATTCTTTGATTAATAGTGGAAAATAATGATTTTAAAATATATAAAATTTTTATAAAATTATTATGATATAAGAAAAACATGAGTTGTTTGAAAAAAAATATTTATCAAAACACATACATATATAAGATGTTATATAAATCATATAAAAATATAAAAATTGCAGTTACCCCAACCCTACTATGTTGGAGCCTGTGTTTTCATTATTTCATTGGCATAAGATATGAGGAATCACAACCTATGTGATCAAATACTTTAGTTGTGTTGGTAAACATGATACATACATGATTACAAAATTACATTTAATAGAAAAATATACAACATATATTTTTTCAATAATATCATTACTACTTTAAGAATATCCTTACATATCATTCATTGTAAACTACCTAGATTACTAGGATAAGATTCAAAATAAAGTAGAGCTTAAATTCATAGTAAAGGATAATTTCTACATAATATATCATGAATCAACAAGAATAATATACATGGAAAGGATAATAACTAATCACGCATGACATATAATCAATAATTTGAAAATAATGTACATCTAGTGATAATATCTACAACATCATGAGTTTTTAGAAAAAGGATCTATATAGGGAACATGATATGATATATTGAGATAAAGTGAATGACTAAATAATATTATTAAAATGGAATAATTATAAACTAACTATTATAATGGAGGGAATGAAAAATATTAACTATATTATAGAAAATATTTTTTACAAATATATATATATATATATATATAATGATTAATTGGTTACCAAATTAATTAGAAATTGAAATAAAAGCCAATTGAATATAAAGGATGTGTTTGTATGAAAAAATATATAAATGTGAATAATTATTTATTTAAAAATAATGAAATCACATTTTATGGATTATATTAAAGAAATATAAATTAAATATAATGTTTACAATTAATCTTTTGTGTTTTCTTTACATGATATAAGAAAAAAAATCAATTTTGTGGATAAAACAAGTATTTTTCATGAAAAAGTAGTTTTAGCACCATTTGATGGAGGACACATATTGAATATAATTTTTAACACTATTAGAATTTTTTTTTGAAAATGAAACTTTTTATTTGGATGTGGGGCATCCAAAATTTACATTGGGTAAATTTTTCGTTCTTTTCTGATAATATTCACATTATAATGAATAATAAAAAAATATTTCTTTTTAATTAAATAACATTTTTTGTTTAAATTTATGAATATTGTTATATTATTCTTTTAATTGGTTAAAAATTCTAATTATATAATTTTTTTATTATTTAATAAAATTCATTAAATTATAATCATTTTTTGGTTAAAATTGGATATATAAATAATGTTAAATTTTGAACACTTTACATGAAAAAATATTTTTCTCATTCGATCAACATGATTAATTTTATATTTATTTATACTAATTATTGGTTTTGAATGTTGAAAAATTGATTCCATATTTTTAATCATAAGATTAAAATTATGTAAATATGTCAATTTTATTTTATGACATTATGAATAGTAACTATATTAATTTTTATTACCACGGTTAGGGGTAATTCGTGTAATTAATGGTATAAATTGTTTTATATATTTTATAAAATTACCATAATACTTTTCATCATTTAATTATATGAGTTTTTTCTGACCAATAGAGAAATTGAGTCTAATTTTGAACAACATTCTGCCACATGGATGGCATTATTGAATTTATAATATTATATTTAAAAACGGGACACATTTTGTCTCACCCACATTAAGAACTACAAAAGTAATTTTAATGTTAGATTATGTATGGGATATATTCGACAAATATTATTATTTATAAATAAATAATTATTACTGACATCATTGAAATTTATTTATAATTTTTATGAAATAAATAATTAATTTAAATGGTGGCACAATGATGATGTAGTTATTTTATCATCAATAAATGACTAAAATAAATGATTTAAAAATATTAAAATAAAAATAATTTGATATAATTAATGTCAGACATGAATATTCCATAATACATTAACATGATATGGTTGTTTTAAAATATATTGCTTGACTATATCATCATATTATGATATTATTAAAAAGACAAAAAGTGAAGAGTTCCCAAATTGATAGTAAATTTATTATAGAATATATCATTTTTTATTATCTATAATAAAATTTTTTATATTCCATATTTTAGAAAAAGTGTTTTAATAAGTAAAAAAAATTTCATTAATGACTATTGTATGGGTCTTTTGGAATTTTATGGTATGTTTATTGACACTCAAAGAATAAAATTACTTAATTAAACGGTAAAAGATAAAAGGGTTGAAATAAGAAGATAATCATTAAGAAAAGATTCAAATCATTTATACTTAGAATTAGATGATTATATGATTACCCATGTGCATCCAATAATGTAATTAAATCAATTTTACAATTTATTATTATAAAATTATTTTTATTATTTTAATATTTTGAAGATTTCGAAAAGTACACCTCCATTCTCTAATAATAAGGAGCTGCTTTCTATCATTTATTCACACTTTAGAAACCATTTGGTTTATCCATGATCTACCCAAAAAAATTAATATAATCATTACCCACATTTTAGTGTCCATATTTTTGGTAGAATGTTATCTTTAGTTGTGTTATAGTGGTATTTAAAGGAGACCATTCGAAGAAGAGTTATCATTTGTTATGGGGTTCTATTATATTTATTCCTCCACTTATTTAAAAGTTTCTCGATTTATGTTCAAATAATTTTTCAAAAACACTCAATATATTGAGATTTTTTTATTTCATTATCATCTCCAAAATATATATCCACTTCTGTCAAATGTTAAAGGAATTTTTCATTTGTGCATTTAGGTGAACAATCACCTCCAGAAACAGATATCATTTGTTTTCCATAACAGTCAATAATTATTGGTTATAATGATGGTATTAATGTACATATGTTAGATTAATGAAATATTAATAATTTCTCGATATTAATATATCTATTTAGTTCATACATTCAATGCATATATAAATGATAATGTTTTCCATGCATACATGTGGACTATCACATCCACAAAGCCTTGTGATTCATTTTTATTGACCATGTCACATGTATAGTTCATATAATAATATATAAATGATTAAATGATGTTATGATCATTATAAGATTATATAAAAATACTTTCATTTATTCCATAGTGATAAATGAAAATTTAAAAATGTTACTCATGTGTACATACGAACGACTATCTCAATTAATATATCATCGTTCTATTTTTATAAAAATAAATAATGATTTGATTAAAAAAATTATTTTATGTATCAAAATGATAATAACATCATGAATATTATTCTAGAGATGATGGACTTATGACCAAATATACTATTTACATTATACCAAGATCAAATTGGACTCATGTACTGAATATTGTCAAAATGACTGACATGAACATAAATAATTATGTAATAGTTACAACATCGAAACAAGTGATATAAAAAAATAAAAATGAGAAAGGTTCAATTGGAATTAAATAATTCTTTTTATTTTTATCATTAATGATGATATATAACATTTTTGATGAATCCAGCCCATGGTAAGGGACATCATCTTAATCTTCATTCTCTTGAGACATATTTTGATGTTATACTCCCAAATTTTTTAATGTGTATACAAACACCCCTTTATATTTAATTTCGTGAAAATGTTTTAAAAATGAATATTTCTATACACAATGGTTTTCTTTTTATATAGACGATAAAAGGAATAATCTTTGTTATGTTTATGGGGACAATTACTTCACTGATTCCATAATAGTTATTTAATATCAGGCATCCTATACAAGGCTTAATGTTTTTTTAAAATATAAAAAAATACCTTATTACTTATTTATGGGTATTTTGGTATTGGAAATTGCATTGAAAGTGGAATGAATATTTAAATATCTGAAATTAATTTTTTTGATTGAAAATGGCATTTAATGAGTGAAATGCTGAAAATTGAAATCAATTATCTGTTATGATGGTACTTGAAAATTTTATTGGTGGTTACATAATAATAAAAAGAAAAGATGTTATGTGATAAACCAAGGATGGGTTGTTATGTTATAACCTCTAATTGATTGGGAATACAAGATGACTGTATGGATATTCCATTTTGTACGAGTGAATCATATTGAATTCGACTACATGATTATTCTATTTTAGTATGGTTATGTTCCATGTTACTGTTATATGTTATATGTTATTTTAATTGGATTAATGGTTATATTTTGTTTAAAAAAAGTAATAAAATAACTTATTTTTGAGAGAAATTATTTTCTACTTCTTAAGAGTGAAATGTTTTACATTATAATAATGTATTCATTGGTTTAAATGTTTTGACAAGACTAATGGATTTCATTATTTGTCTTTCCCTTTATGATCTTTTTATGCTCATCCCATGTTTTAAAAGGATTTACATTGGTGTTAAGGGAGAACAAAGACAATGATTATATGAAGGGGAAATTTTGATGATTGAACATGAAAGAAACCGTGTTTATTATGATTTTTTTATGAATAGAATGGATACAGTTTTTATGTTTTCTCATTATATAAATATTGTTTTATTATGTATGATTTATTGCCTAATTCTCTAAAGCTATAATCTAGAAAATATCCTCATTGTGAAATAAAGTAAAATTATAATCTTATCTCAACATTATATAATGTTTTAATGGTGGGTCCCTAAATTTTTTATCAATGTATGGTTCAGACAATGTGGGGGATTAGGACGTTTTCTTGAGGTTCATAGATAACAATATGGGTTTATAATTTTAAGCGTTATTCTATGTTCAATGTCTTAGAAACCCCTTTTGTGCTTTATTTTTTGAATTTTCATAGTGATTAATAGTATTTTTGGAGTTGTTTATTTTTTAGTTAATTATGTGACATTACATGTAATAACCCATATCATCTTCTAAGGTATATTTTCATATTTCTAGTGTTTTTAAGGAAAAGAGGAGTTTTTGGAAATTTATTAAGTACACGTCATGTACTTTATGATTACCCATCGTGTACTCTGTTTCTGTGGGTAGCCGAGTGCTGGACATGTAGCGACCTTGCACATGGCCATGTGTGGTGACATGGAGACCACATAATGTGGGGTCCAGTGAAGGCAAGTACAGGCCGTGTACTTATAATGTACACGTCAGGTACTTTTTTTCATTAAATATATCAGGGTTACATATGATAGACAGAAACACCTTCTCCTCAACATTGTTCATCTAAGAGAATTTGTACAGCCACGATCCTTCCCCAATCCCCTGATCGAGCATCCGTCCTCCGATTCAACCTCTATTGATTGTGTTAGGATTAACTCAGTAAGGTGTTCCTTCTTCTAGTGCTACATTATCTAATTCCTCCTCTTGCTCAAGTGATCTCTTTATGAATGGTTTATATGTTTTTGTATATCTACGGTGTTATTGGGATATTCAAGGCTTGTGGTTCACATATAACAACCATGCAGCACCGACGTAGGTGTTTTGTGCCTTTCTGTAGCTATTGTTTGAATTTTACGTGCAAAAGTTCCCAATACCCTTGATTAGGGTATTGCGTGTTTACGGGTTTAGCCATGTTAATTTCCCGATATGCTTTTATGCCAGAGTAGAGTTTAACTAAAGTTTAATAGGGTTAATTTATTTCATTTGGATGTATTTTTTCATGCATTTTTTCTTGTTTTGACTGATTGGTATAGTTTTCCTAATAGCCTGCTGTTTACATTCCATGCCTAGTATTGCTTGGATGGAGTGTTTATTATCTTTCTTGTTATTATGTTGTAGATTGGATATCCAAGTATTTCATGATGTTTACTTTGAATTCTTTTCATTTCTATTCTTGTTTGGAATACACTGTTCTGTGGGAACATGGTGTAGTGGACCATAGGTATAATAGACGTAAGGGCTTCTCTAGAGTGTCTCTTATTATTGTTACTATGCGAGACAATAGGGGAAATTTTCATAAGTGCTTCCCCAAATTGTATGCAGTTCCTTGACTTGGGACACTAGGGGAGTGTTTCTTATGTTCTTTACCAGACCACATTTTAGTTACTGATACAAGACTATAGGGTGAAGTGACGACGAGAGCTTCCCCTGAGAGTCTATTCTAAATCTTAACCAGAGGGGTTAGACTGTGTGTACTTCCTAAAGGGTTGATTGTGTTTTCTAGGTTGGACCAGAGGGGATTAGGCTGTGAGAATACTCTAGAGGGTTACCTATTTGTGATTATCTGATTAATTGATATGTGGTGTTTTAATGCGTTGAAACTGAAGGATTGTTTACTATTTAGTACATTATTGTTTCTTGCTTCTTTTTCTTATTACCTTCCTTGTATATTCACTGACTATTAGGAATAGATCACATGATGGGTTCCTACTAGGATTTAGTCTCACAACCTATTAGGTTCATGAGTTTGGGCCCAAACTGATTATATCGTTGCAAGAATAGATAAGGGAAAGTGCCCATCTACTTTAGGTACTTTACTGCTTTGGAGCGGGAGAGCATGAGACCAAGCAAAGGCTTGCAATGCTGAGGAGCTATTTACTTTTTCTTCTAGTACTTTGCTATAGTTTTGTATTTCAGCATTGTGACATGTTTTTCTGCTTGCAAATATATATGTATCATGTTTCATTTATATTTTTTTTCTCCAATTGTTTCTTTATAAGTCTTCTGTTATTTCTCCTTGTTTGGAATTATTACTACTTCAGATAGTGTATATATTTTTCTCTTCCGCTATGTTACTCTACCAATGACGGGATTGTTTTTCCACTATAACACCCACGTCTCTCGCTTCTAGTTAGTAGCCTCTTGCATTTGGGGAAATGTTCTTGTGGCCATGAGACAAACTGGGTATGGGGCACCTCTGGGCGACTTCAGGAATTGGGACATTACAAAGGGGTATCAGAGGAATCCTTTTAAATTGACTTACTATTTAAATCCTATAGATAGGGATAGAAAGGAAATTATACTCGGTAATAAGCTGTTCCCAGGTGTAGCTAACCCATATATTGGAAAAAACTAATCTACCCCATTTATTGCAAGTTTTCAGGTTTGACAATTTTATTGTTGATTTGATTTTCACTTTTGGGTGATTCACATGATTTGTGTTGTTATTGTTGATGTGATTGGGGTTCTATTTCTGTTGCAACCCAATGAGATGAGGGTATTACATCTCATGCATTATATAGGAACCTGATAGGGATCACATGTCAGACATTCTTCCCATGCCATATAGGGTGCATCAGTGATTTCATGTTGTTGTGATAGGTTATGTGCTAGATATTCATGCTGTTGTGATAGATGCCTTTATAAAAATACATGTAGTTTGATAGGGTATTGGGTGTGTAATGTTTTGTTTGAATGAATGCCAATATTAGGTTCTTGATGTGATATGGGACCTCATGGATCTGAATTTGGTGGACCATTGATCAATTATGCTTGTTTATGAAGTGTATAATATTTCATTATTTGATTCACGGGGAGCATGGGCCCTCATGAATCGGAATTTGGCACTTTATGGTTCGTTTCAGAATTTTTCTAGGCTCTGGAGTAATTTTTGAGGTTTAATATTTGGAAAATACTAGAATACAAGTCATGTAATGATTAATACATTCCATGTCTTCTTTTATTTGGCAAGAAAGTAATTTTCTTAAGTACACATCGTGTACTGTATGTACACGTCGTGTAGTCACTAACCGTGTCCCAAACTAGGTGGGTGGGGACATGGGGAATAGAATATTTTGTAGGAAACGCCGTATGCTGGATGTACATACTGTTTTGTAGAATTGCGTAATCGGGTGTGTCACTAACAAAACATATTATTTGAGTCTTTTCTAATACATGTTGTGTCCATTTAGAACACTCCGTGTAGTGTAACCTAAGAATCCGGCCATGTCACTAACAAAACAGGTCGGTTGAGTCTTTTATAATACATGTCATGTCTATCTGGAACACACCATGTAGTGTAACCTGAGAATCTGAAAATGTCACTAAGAACACGGGTCAGGGAAATCTTCCCAGTACATGCCGTGTCCATTTCTAACATGCCATGTATTGTGAGCCGTGTATCTAGTCGTGTCACTAACAACACGGGTCTGAGAAGCTCGTCTTGTATATGCAGTTTCTGGCACTAACACATCCTTCAATATTGTTATAGGAGAACAGTGCGGCCTATCCATGTAAGGGAACTCATATTGGGGAAGAGGATTCAAGTACACACCGTGTTTAAGGACAACATGTCGTGTCTTGGGTGTTACATGGCCAGTTTTGGTAGAAGTTCACACCCATGTGAATGGATTATAGTAACACATTGTATAGTTAGATATACACACCGTGTATCTGTATTTTGAAAAATTTAATGCTTTCCATCTTCTGTTCCCTCCATACTCTTCTGAGTTTCAAACCCTATTATTTGTTATCTAATGTGTGCATTTTACATTACAGATTCATGCCACCGAGACATCCTCAGGTTGTACGCCAGTTGAAAGGCGTCGATCAGACACTAGAAATGATTGATCAAGGACTACAATTAGAACCTCCAGTTATACCAGTTTTGGCACAGAATATCACTCTAGACACAGGTGTTGACGCACAGTTCCGAGAGGGCTTTATGAAGTTTATTCAGTTCTTCCGAGGAGTACCACATCATGCCCTCTCTATGGTAGAGTTGATGCAGGTTTTCTACCTGCCGCATCCTCCCACATTCACTGGTGAAGGAGGACCTCCGGATACACATTCATGGATAGAAGGCATGTTTTCTATCTTCAAACATCTGGAGACACCTACTAAGAGGAGGGTCAAGCTCGCTATGTTCATTCTATGGGATTCCACCAAGTGATGGTGGGATGTGATATCACAAGAGGGACGCCAATAGGTTATGGAATGGGATGAATTCCAACATGCTTTTTATCAAAACATCTATCTAGATTCCTTTCGGGTTGACCGATCCTAAGAGTTCATGACTATAGAGTAGGGCACTATCTCAGTCATGGAGTACTCTTTTGATTTCATAGAGCTGATGCGCTTCAAACCTATTCATGGAGATGATGTGTTATTCATGTCAAGGATGTTTGAGGATGGTCTGAGGAACGCCATCTGATCATAGGTGAACATCTTCTGGATGACATTGATCACTTCTATAGTCAACTAGGCACTAATCACTGAGCGCAATCTGAGGGATTATGGAGTCCTGAGCCAGGGAATCTTGACATCTGGAGTTAGTATCCCTCCTATTGATAGCATTAAATTATACATGTGGTCTTTATGTGGTGATCAAAACAGTCGAGACACTTCTTCTAGTAGAAATTTGGTATGCTACCAATGTGGAAAGAGCAGGCATACGAGGCCACATTACCATAGAGACCCAGTTGAGTGCCAATATTGTTGCAACATGGGTCGTTTTTATATTTTTTGTCTTATCACTTCACCAATAGCTAGTGAAAGGGGTTCTTAAATGACTTAACTTTATGGAAAAGCACCACCAGTTACTCATCATTATTGGAAATGGAGTTCATCCATCCGTTCAAGCCAAGGTGGAGGTTGTGGCCATGATAGTCAGTCACTAGGATTTTAGTGCTAATAGGGTGGATCAGCTCAAGGTGGTTAGGGATGGTCATAGTGTCGTGGTGCATGTCAGACTTTGGTAGTGTAATAGATCTAGCAGGACCAGGATCCTAAACCCTCTACAGTTCGAGGTACGATCCTAGTTGCCTCAGTTTTAGCTTCTGCTCTTTTTGATACAGCAGCTTCCTATGGATTTATATTTGTTCCTATTATGGAAATCCATGGGCTCTGTGTCTTTATATCTATTGATTTCTTGATTTAGGACACACCGTTGGGGAAAATAATTACTAGAGTGTATTAGTGCTAAGAGTTCCTGCTTGAGGTTAGTGGGTGTCACTTCCTATGGGAACTTTATTTCTTAGAGATGACATGCTATGATGTATTTCCTGGAATGGACTTGTTAGTTCCCTTCCAGGAATTGTTCTATTCCTATCACTGTAGAGTGAGTTCAAATTACCAAAGGGAAGATCATATATTCCTAAGAGAAAAATGGGATGTCTAGGCGAGTTCAGCAGGACTGAGGTATTATGGGTTGAGAGGAGTTACAACCCAGATTTCTGGTCCTTATTTGGATGACTAGGGGACTTTAAAGATGGTCTTTCCTCCAATGGTGGATCATCTCAGGGATGTATTTCTAAAGGACTTTTCATGTTTTCCTTGAGATCGAGAGGTATAATTTTCTATCGAGCTCAATCCATGAGCATCACCGTTGTATATTCCCCCTAATATGATGGCTATAACCAAGTTATAGGAGCTCAAGATGTTGTTTGAGGTGTTGTAGGAGGATTGTTTTATCTGACCCAGTACATCACTTGGGGGTACACTTGTCTTGTTTGCGAAGAAATTGGATGGTACCTTCTGCCATTGTGGGGATTATTGGAATTTGAACTAGTTGATGGTCAAGAACCAATATCCCTTACCAAGGATTGATGATCTCTTTGATTGGCTTCGAGGAGCCTGGGTGTCCTAAAAGATTGACTTGGGATCTGGTTATCATTAGTTTCATGCTAGACCATATGATATACCTCTTACAACCGTTCGGAGAAGTTATGGTCTATAAAAGTATGTGGGTATTCCATACAATATCACAAATGCACCTACAGTTTTCATGGAACTGTTGAACCGAGTGTTCCATACATACCTGGATTATTTCATGTTGGTTATCGTGGATGATATCATGGTGTAATCTCACACTCGACATGACCATGATACCCATCATGAGATCTTTTTGAGTACAATGAGAGAGAATCAGTTAAATACTAAACTCTCAAAATGCCACTTTTCTAAGGATCAGATTCACTTATTGGGTCATGTTATATCAGATATAGGAGTATCAATAGACATAAAGAAAGTGAGAGCAGTTGTTTCCTGGGAGCAACTGAAGAACGTCGTTGACATATGGAGTTTTCTAGGGAAGGATAGATAGTACATACATTTCATAAAGGTCTTTTCACGCTTATCTTCACCACTGATGGGCCCGAATAGGAAGGGTGCAATGTTCTTGTGGTTAGATTATTGTGAGTTAGCATTTCATGAGGTGATTGGGAGGATGACTTCAGTACTGATACTATTATTGGTAGATCCAGGAAAGTGCTATATTGTGTATTGTGATGCTTCAGGTATCAGGATTGGAGATGTGATTATGTAGGAAGAAAAAGTCATTGTGTATGGGTCTCAGAAGTTGAAGCCACATGAGGGAAATTATCTGATGCATGATCTAGAGTTTGTTGCTATTTTTTAGGCCTTGCACTATTGGAGACATTATCTTTTGGGATAGAATGTTTTTGTTTTCACTGGCCACAAAAGTCACAAGAATATCTTCACTCAGTGTGACTTGTATTTGAGATAGTGATGGAGGGATTAGTACCTTAAATATTTTTTACATTGAGGTTGCCTATATGCCTGGGAAAGGTAATGCGGTGGATGATGTGTTGAAGAGGAGGGCTCAGATACAAGCAGTTCAGGAAGCCAATAGTGAGTAGAAGCATATGTCTCTACTCTCTAAGATGTATTTGAAGGTTCAAGAAAGGCAAGGGTAGACATTTCTTTATTATATATCAGTTACCTCCACTCATCGTGATCGAGTACGAATGGGGAATCTATCAGATTTTGAAGGCCTAGTGTTATGAGAGATCATGTCAGGAGAGGACACTATTCCTTGATGGACTATAGTCAAGGATGAGATCTTGAGTTTTCATGGGGCATATGGGTGTCAACAGACATACGCGAGGAGCTGATGCTGGACATTCACTCCTCAATTTGGGCAGTTCATCCTCGTGCCGCTATGATGTATTGGGATCAAAACCGTTAGTTTTAGTGGTCGGGTATGAAGAGAGATGTTACTAGTTTCGTGATGAGGTTTTTCACCTGTCTTCTAATGTAGGTGGAGAATCAGCGACCAACCGGGCTTTTGTAGCAGTTACCCATTCCTGAGTGGAAATTGAATGATGTCGCGATATATTTTGTGAGAGTTCTGCCGAGGTCACCTAGAGAGAATGATGTTATTTGGTTTTTCATTGAATGAATCACGAAGGTTTCTCACTTCTTGCCGGTCATATATACTTTCAGTGTTCATGTGGTGTGACAATTTGACATCTGTGAGATAGTACGTCTACACAGAGTTCACACTTCATTATTTCTGTCAGGGATTCCCATTTTACTTCTCGTGTTTGGAAGGGATTGTAGAAGGCCTTGGGTACACAGGTGATTCTGAGTAAAGCATACAACCCTCGGAAAGATGGCCAGTCTGAGCATAAGATTTAGGTTCTTGAGGATATGCTACATTCATGCATCCTAGATTTTGGATGTTCTTGGGAGTAGCACATACCTCTTGTGGTGATTTCCTATAACAATAGTTTTTAAGAAACTATTCAGATGGAACCTTAGGAGGCTATATATTGTAGGCCATGTCAATCTCTCTTATGTTGGCTGGAGATAGGAGACACAACTATTCTGGAACCTCGTCTTACCCAAGAGACCACATAGCAGATAAAGTTTATTCAGAAGAGGCTGACTACTGCACAGTCTCAACAGAAGTCTTATGCTTATCAGCGAAGATGACCTCTGGAGTTCGAGGTCAAGGATCAGGTTTTCATGTGTGTCACATCATGGTTGGTGCACATGACGATTAAGAGACATGGTTAGCTTTCGATGAGGTACATCAGGCCTTTTGAGGTTTTGGAGTGTGTTGGTCCGGTTTCCTATCAGTTGCAATTACCCCAGAGTTACTAGGCTATGCATGATGTCTTCCACGTTTTTCAGCTCTGACATTACTTCTTAGACCAGTCTAAAGCTTTTCATACTTAGGAGGTTGAGTTAAAGGAGGATGCCTTATTTGAGGAGCATCCAATCTAGATTGTTGATCATAGTACAAAGGTTCTTTGTGGAAGCTCTGTTCCTTTAGTACGAGTTTTATGGAAGCATGGGCAAGTACCGGATGAGACCTGGGAGAGGGAGGCCGATGTACTATCACAGTGGCTAGAGCTGTTTGAGGATTCTTCTTATATGCCACCATTCTAGGGAAATCGAGGTACATATTTATTAAGTGGGGATGTTTGTATAAACCTAGATCGTCTTCTCAGGTATGTTTCACTTTTCCTAGTGTTTTATGGAAAAGAGGAGTTTCGAGAAATTTCTTATGTACTTGCCATATACTTTATGAGTACACGGCGTGTACTCATTTGTCGTGAGTTGTCGGGTGCTGGATGTGTAGTACCCAAGTGCATGGCCCTGTGTGGTGACCTGGAGACCACCTAATGTGGGGGCTGGTGAAGGTATGTACACACCATGTACTTATAAAGTACACACCGTGTAATTTAATGTTTTCATTAAACGTATCGGGGTGACGTCTGACGTACAGAAACACCTCCTTCTTGACCTAGTTTGTCTGAGAGCATTTGTATGACTGTGATCCTTCCCCGAGCCCCTGATCATTCATCTTTCCTTTGATTCAACAGCTATCGATTACATTGGGATCGTCTTGGTATGCACTTCCTTCTTCTTGAACATAGTTTCATGATTCCACATCTTCCTCAAGTTATCTCTGATTGAATATTTTAGTCATATTTGTAGATATATGGTGTTCTTTGTCGATTTAGGGCTTGAAGTCTACCTATAAAAATCCTTCTACACCGAGGTTTTTGGTTGGGACCTTTTTGTATGTAGTATTTGAATTTTATATGAAAAAGATCCCAATACCCTTGATCGGGGTATTGGGAGTTTACAGTTTTTTCCCTGTTAATTTCCTGCTATTCATGTATGTAAGATTAGAGGTAAATTAAATGTGATTATGGTTAATTGATGTTATTTTAATGTGTTTTCATATTCATGTTTTAATTTTTTGACTGTTTGGTCTAGTTTTCCAATTAGGCTACTATTTACTTCCCATACCAAGTATTGTTAGGATGGAGAGTTTATTATCTACCTTGCTGTTATGTTGTTGAAAAGTTAGCAATGTATTTATTGTGTTTTAATTTGGCCATTATTTTATTTCAATTCTTTTTTTACTTACACAGGGCAGTGAGAACCTGAGGTAGTGGAGTATAGGGAGAATAGATGTAAGGGCTTCTTCAGAGTTTTCGTTATTATTGTTACTTTGGGATACCATAGGGGAAATTGACATAAGTGATTTCCTCAGAGTGACTTTTGTTTCTCCACACAGGCCACATGGGGAATGTGGCATATGTGCTTCCCCAGAGTGCCTTTTAGTTACTGGTATGAAACTATAGGTTGAATTGACAGTGACTACATCTCCAGAGAGTCAAATTTAATGCTTAACCTTGGGTGTTACACTGTGTGTACTTCCTTCAAGGTTTCTTGTGTTTTCCAGGTATGACCATAGGGTATTAGTCTATTAGAAAAACCCAAAGGGTTATCTGATTGTGATTATCTACACAATTGACATGTGGAGTTTGAATGCTTTGAATCTACAAGATTGTTTACTGTTTATTAGTTCATTGTGTACTGCTTCTATGGATTATTACTATCCATATATATTCACTGGTTGTCGGGAACATTACACATAGTGGTTTCTTTCTAGGATTCAGTATCACACCCTATTTTGGTCATGATTAAGGTCCAAAATAGATTATATTGATGCAGAAATAGATACGGAAAAGTTCCCTTATACTTCATGTAAATGAATGTTTTGGGGATGGAGTGCATGGAACCAAGTTGAGGCTTGCGATGATGAGGAGCTGTTTACTAGTTATTCTTGTACATTGGTTTAGTTTTTTATAGTATTGTAACTTTTTTGGATGGTTTCATAGATATATGTATCATGAATCATTTATATATGTTAGCTCTAGTTGTTTCTTCATCAGTTCTCCGTTGTTTCTTGTTGTTTGGCATTATTACTACTTCCACTATTGTACATCTATTTGTCTTCCACTGTGTTACTCTGCCAATGAGGGAATAGTTTCCCCACTATCATATCCAAGGCCCTCACTACTAGTTGGAATCCTCTGGCATCATGGGAAATGCCTTTGAGGCGATGTGACCAACTGGGTACTAGTCACCTCTGGGCGGCTTCCGGAACCGGGATGTTACAATACATTTTGAAAATTAAAATCAAATTTGTGTGAAAATATTTGAGGTTTAAACCAGTTATAGGTTTTTATTACTTTATAAGATTTTGAAAAAGTAATAATATTTATATGGTTTTATAAAATGGATAACCCACATTATGTGTGACTACCCGCCTTGTCTGCAAGACCATGAGTATTGAACCCACAACCGAAGGGTAAAATGTTTTCTTCTTCTATATTTGTCCTACGTGATGTCTCAATTAGTAAAACTTTATCATTTACAGAGAAATGATTTTATCTAATGAGAATATATTGATTTTGTGAACAACAATAAAATAAAATTTGATAAATTATTATAGGATTTAGAGTTGAATGTGATTTTGCAATACGTTCCAAATTTTGGGAACCCCATATGATAAAGATAAACTAAATACAATATGTTTTTATTTTTTATTTAAACGTTGAAATATATTTTTGAAGAATCTATGATTTTATTACGTACTTGAGGTAATTCAGTTTATTTATGTAAATGATAAACCTATCATGGAGGACATGTGATTATAATAATTAGTATTTGGAATGATCCATTATGATTGATTGATTGGATTTGGAGATAAATGGTAAAATTTATATAATAATAATAGGTTATAAATTTAATATCATTTATGGGTTTCAATCATAGATTAAATTAATTTGAGATATTTTAAGGAAAATTATTTTTGGAATGGTAAATGTTAAACATGGGTATTATTGTTGAATTTGGGAGATTAAAATTATTTTTCATCACATAATGGTATATTATTTATATGTAATTATATTATATTAGCCTACTCATTTTTGTTTTTAGTAATGTTTTATGAAACAATAAATAGATAGATAATCTTCTGGGGATTATGAGATTCTATTAAAGTAGATGTTATTGCTCTAGGCATAAAAAATCCATCTTGAATACTCATCATTTGAAAAAATGTATATTTTCTAGTCGAAATTTATTAATTGATGAGACTATACTACACATGAAAGTACGTTTCCCTATATTTATAATGTATTAGGTAAATTAGTTCCTCACCTCCCAGAATTGGATCTTGAAATGAAAAATTTATCCATTTACTTTTATAGTTAAGAAACCAATGAAATTTTGACCCATCATTGATATATGGTTATGTGACTGTTAGCTTTCTCTTCACCATGTTTTCCATCAATCTCATTGATTACACGATGGATAATTTTATCTTTTATAAAATTGTTTTCCAAAATGGAACCATAGTATGTTTCATCCCAAGTGACCTTCTTACTTCCCTTTCTTTTATTAATTTGATTTTTATTGACCATTGTTTCGATATGAGATTTCAACAAAGGAATTTTGAAATGTCAAACCCCACGATTTTTAAAATGATTTCAAATTGTTAGGATGCTATTTATTAATGGGGTAAAATGTAACATCCCAAATTTTTTGAAGGAATCACTATTGCAAACGTGATATGACACATTGATCTTCAGCGAAAAACTAAATATTTTTATCTAAATTTCACTATTATAACCTCACTATTAGATTGGTGGGAATGAAAAAATTAACTAAATAATTAAAATAGGTTTTACAAATCATTATATAATTATTTATTGTTTTCAAAATTAATTATAAATGGAAATAAATAAAAATTTAATATAATGTATGTGGTTTTATTGGAAAATAAATAAATGTGAATAATGGTGTTGGTAAAAATAATAAAATCAATCATATTGGATTACATTAATGATATGTAAAATCAATATAATGTTTTTGATTGATCTTATTTGATTCTAGACATCATATAAAAACAAATTCAATTTTATAGATACAGTATGTATTTTTCAAAAAAATAAACTTCAATGCTTTTTTATAGATAACCCATTTTTAATAATTTATTTTACACTTTAATAAATTTGTTTCAAAAAATAATATTTTTCTTTGGAGGTGGGACGTAAAAATTTACATGGGTTAAATATATTGTTTATGTTTGATATAATTCAATTTTTAATGAGTTGTGAAAAAATATTGCATTTTAAATCAAAACTAGTTATTTAGAAAATATATTTATATAGTTAGATTACACTTTTAATTGGGTTAAATTGGAATTAGAATTTTTTTATCATTTAATACTAATTATTTCATTGTAATCCATTTTATATTGAAATTGGATAAAAAATTATGTGAACTTTTGAAAATGTTTCCTTAATACGTGTTTTCTCATTCCATCAATGGAAATAATTGTTAAATAATTTAATCCAATTCTATGTTATGAATTAGGAAAAATGGATTAAATAATTTGTGTTAATATTTTCATATTATGTAAATATGCCCATTTTATTTTTGAAGATTATGAATAGAAACAGTTGTAACATTTTTATTACCACAATTATGGGTAAATCAGGTAATTAAAGGCAAAACCTATATTATCAATATGATACAATTTCCATAACATGTATTAAAATATTTAGACAAGGGTTTCTAGACCCATAGAATACTTGGGTCGATTGTAGGACCACATGGATACACATGAAAGAATTTAATGATTTTATAATATTATATTCAAAGAGAATACATATTTTTTCAAACCCTTGTTTTTAACTTGTAATGTATTTTTATTAAGGGGTTATATTAGTTATATCCTCGACTATAAATTGAATTTATTAAAATTATATGGTTACCTACATAATGTTTATTTATTTAAAATTTTTATGAAAAAAATATTTAAATAAAATGGTGATACAATGATGATGTATTAACTACTTCATTAATAAAGGAATCAAATACATGATATTAAAAATATTATAATAAAAATATTTTGATATATGTTATTTCTTTAATAAATTAAATATATAATTTTTACAAGTAAGTTATGTTTTATAATAAATTTTAAGACTATATCTTGAAATTATGATAATTTTAAAATGTTTATAAGTGAATAGTGTCGAAATTATAACTAATGTTATTTTAAAATATATCATATTTTATTAAATGTTATAAAATATTTAAAAATAAAATAGTTTTTTAAATAGATTGAATATGTCCGTAAACATCATACATGACTTTATAAGTGGTCATTTGTCTTCTTATCATAATTATATTGACCCTCAATGTTTAAAAATTCATAATTAAATGGTAAGAGTTAAAAGGGTAAAAATCGATAAGGATTAAAAAGTATTCAAAACATATATAATATTCAATGGATGTTTTATTTTAGAAACATAATAATCTTATACATGAGTAAAACAAATTTTTATCTTTTTTTAATATAAAATTAATATATATTAATTTAATATTTAGAAAAATTCTCAAACTGCCCCTCCCCACTCTTATATTATAGAACTACATAATATCATTTCTGCACACTTAAGAACCCTTTTGGTTTAAATAATATCTACCAAAAAGAATTTCTTGAATCCCTCATCACATTTTAGAGGCATTATTTTAGGCATTAATCAATCGTTAGTGTAGTTAAGGTTGTTCTTAGAGGTGACCACTCAAAGAAGAGTTGTAAATTTTATGTGTTTCTATTTTATTTCTTCATTCACTTCCATTAAATATAATTTATACATGAAAAAAAAACATATTTCACAACTTAAATACACTGAGTTTTTTTAACATAAATCACCGCCTAAACCCATATCCACTTCCATCAAATGATCATGGAATTAATCATTCATGCGTATGCGTGAACTATCACCTCCACAAAGAGATATAATTTATTTTCAATAAAAATTTAACGTGGATAGTTATAATGATGAAATTAATTTCCATATGTGATATTTATGAAATATTAATCATTTTAATGTAATAATATATCAGTTATTTTCATACTTTCCATTCCCATAATAATGATAAATTCATTCCTGCATACGTGTGAACTATCACCTCAATGAAGTGATGTTGTTAGTTTTTATACACCACATAACATATATAGTTCATATAAGTATATTAGAAATATTGAGTTATGATATGATCATTATGTAATGATAAAAAAATAATAACATTCCTTCCATAATGATCAATTGAAATTGTAAAGCATTACTCGTGTGTATATATGGTCGATTGTCTCCATGAATGTAATGTGGTTCATTATACATAATAATATTTAATTGTTTGATTTAAAATTTTAATTTTTGAATAAAATTATAATAATGTTCTAAATATTATTCAAGAGATGATGGAATTTTTCCCACATCAACTGTTGACAACATTCGGTGTTCAGTATCGACTCAAGTACCGAATATCGATAAAACGTCTTGCATAAACATAAATAATTATGTAACTGTTATAACATGGTAATAAGTGATATAAATTGAATAATAAACATGGAAAACATTTGGAATAAATTTAATAATTAATCTATGTTTCTTATTAATGAATATAATAACCATAGATGATGAACCAGACTTTCGTTAAGGGAATTCATCACAAATTCCTTCCATTGTGAAATATTTTAATTTTACACACCAACTTTGTTTGATATTTATAAAAAAATTACATTTATTTTCATTAAATGCTTTTAAAAGTACGATTTCTATACATATTTTTTTAATTTCATTACAAATTAAAAAAGGAATGTTACTTTTATATTTTAAAGAGAAAATTACTTCTCCACTTCCATAACCATTATTTTATATTTAGATTCCTCTACAAGACATTTCTTTATTATTTCAATAGAAAAGAAACCACTTATTCAAATTTTATTGCGTATTTTGGTATTGAAAATTGTTTTGAAAATTGAATTGTTATTTGAATATCTTGATACTATTTATTATTATTTAAAATAATGTTTTCTAATTGAAATGATGAAAACTAAAATATTTTATGTGTTTTGAGTTTAAATGGACATTTGACAGGTGGTTACCTGATAAACAAAGGACGAGAGGTTCTGTGAAAAATCGTTGATGGGTAGTAACATTATAAACACCAATTAATTCAGAATGAAAGTTGGTTGTATGGGTATTCCATTTTATAAGAGTGGCATATATTAAAGTCAACCACATGGTTATTCTATTTAAGTATTATAATTACCACGTTACCTTTATATGTTATATTTGATTTCTATTGTTTTATGGTAATATTCTAATTAATAAAGTGTAATCATTGGGATTATTTTCAGCGGAATGTATTTAATATATCTTAAGAGTGGAAAGTTTTACATTATGATAAAGTATCCATGGGTTTACATGATTCCAAAAGACAAAAAGTTTTACATATTTTTGTCACCGTTACTATGATATTAATGACCATTCAAATTTTTAAAATGGATTATACATGATTTAAGAGATCATAGATATTAGGATGGGATTATGTAAAAGTTTGATGATTGGACATGAAATAAACCATGTTTTTTAAATATTTTTGTTTTCTAAAAGAAATGGATAATGTTTTGAAGTGTCCAGTTTTTATTCCTATGGTTTTACCACGTATCAGTTATGGTCTAATTATCTAATGATCTATACCAGAAAATATACTCATTGTGAAATAACGTAAAATTCATGACATTACTCAAAATTTTGTATCATTTTAAGGTCTAGTCTCTATAATTGGTATAAAACTGTGTTTTATAATACAATAGAGACTATGAGGTTTTATTATGAATTATGGATATCATAATGGTTTTATAATTTTAAGGATTATCATATGTTTGATGTAATAGAAACAACTTTTTAGGCTTCACATTCTGAAATTTTATAGTTATTAAAGATAATTTATTTCAGAAGTCTATTTTTGTTATAATTATGGGTTTTTACATTTTGGGAAGAAAATTGAAATTTATGAGAAACAATGTTAGGTTAGAAAATATTATTTTTTATATGAATTTATCATATTTGTAAAATTTAATAATAATTATATGGTTTTAGAAAATGGACAACATTTATGAAGTGTGAAAACTTGTTGTGTCTATAATGGTTGCAAGTTTCGAACCCAAAACCAAAGGGTGAAATGGATGGTTATACTTCAAATGGCCTTTGTAATATCTTGGTTAGTCATAAATTTTATTTTAATTATATGATTTTATTGAATAAGGATATGTTGATTTTGGGAAATAATTTTATTTCATATTGGAATAATTATTTTGGTATTAAGTGATTATGGTTATTTTGGTAGACAATAACTATTTTTGGAACCCTATATGATCAAGGTAAACATAATAATATTTCATTTTATTTGGAAGATAAAGGATGAAGATTATTTTTTGATGAAACTATAAATTTTTTTTGGGTCTTTAGGTAATTCAGGTTCTTTATAGAAATGATTATCCCATATTAGAGAATATCTGATTATGGTAAACAACTTTTTGTTTTATCCATTTAGAGTGTTTGATTTTTTAGAGATAACTTTTAAATTTTATCATGGAAGACTTGCCTATCAAATACTTTTTATTATTGGTTTTTAATCTTATTTTGTATTATTTTGATGAATTTTAAGGAATGATATTTTTTAATGGTCTATGTTGAACGTGTGTATTACTAGTGAATTTTGGATATTAACATTAATTTTTCATTATACAATGGTTAATTTTTTTTAGGTAGATATTTTATCTTATCCTAACCATTTTGATGGATAATGTGTCATGATATCATAAAGAGATAGATAACATTTCATGGGTTATGTGTTCTCTAGATGTTTATTCTAGCACTTTAGGTATAAAGAATTCATCATTAATACACATCGTTTTCATAAAAAGATCAGTTTGTAGTAGAAAATGATTAATGGATAAAACAATACATCTCAATAAGTATGTTTCCTTATGTTGTTAGTCCAGGAAGAAAATTAATTATTCAACTCTATGAATTGGATCTTTAAAAGAAACTCATTATCCATTTAATTTTATTTTTATGAAAGTAATGAACTTTTATCCCATCGTAGATTTATGGTTGTGTGACTGTTAACTTTCAACAGACCATGTTTTATATCAATATCTATCAAAATATGATGTTTATATTTCTCCTCCATAAACACTCTTCCATACAAAGAACCCTAGAATGTGTTATCTCAAGCAACCTTCGTACTTCCCATTCATCGTTTTAGACTAAATCTTTTATTGACATCTGTTCTGATTTAATATTTCAAAAAAAAAATTTTAAAAAGTCAAACACATTGTTTTTTACAATGTGTTTAAATTTTGAGGATGAAATTTATTATAGGTGGAGAATGTAACATCGTGAGTTTTTTAAAAAAAAATTAAAACTTCACAAAACATTGTACACCACATCAAGATTAAGTAGACAAATGAATATTTTAATTAAAATTCTATCATTATAACTGTACTATTAGAATGAATGGAATGGAGAATATTAGCTAAATAATAAATCTAGGTTTTAAAAATTTTTATATAATAACTCTTAGGTATCCAAATTAAGTAGAAATAGAAATAAAAACAAATTGAATATAAAGGATGTGTTTTTTAAGAAAAAAACATTAAATGTATATAATTTATTTTATAAAAAGAATTAAATCACAATTTCTTATTATACAAGTAATATATAAATTCAATATAATGTTCAAAATTCATCTTATTTGTTTTCTAGACATGATATCAGATCAAAATCAAGTATTTTAAAAATTGAAATATTATTCAAAAAAATATTTTTTACATCCATTTGATGATCAACCAATTATAGATCATGTTTTATACATGTCAATAAGATAAATTGTATTAATTAAAATTACTCAATAAAATTTAAACATCAAATTTTACTTCTCTTAAATTATTGGTATTTTTCTGCTATGATTCATAAGGTAATGAATAATGAATAATATCAAAATTTAATTCAAAAGTATTTTTTTGGAAATTATTAATATAGTCATATTATCATCTTATTTGGTATTAATGTGTAATTAGATTATGTTTTTATAATTTAATTCAATTTAGTTCCTTGGAATAAATTTCATTTTCAAATTTGATATAAAAATTATGTCGACATTTGAATGTTCTACTCTAAACATTGTTTTCTTATTTTCTCAGGAGGATTAATTTTTAATTAATTTCATCCAATTTTTTGTTCAGAATTTGGAAAAATCAATTCTATGTTCTAAATCATAAGGTTCAATGTTTTTAAATATTTTCTTTTTATACATTATGAATAGTAACATTTGAAAAAATTTATTTCAACGATTAAAGATAAACTATGCAATACAATGTTAACATTATATTATAAATATTATACAAATACACTAAAAAATTTTCTAATTCATTTTTATAAGTTTTTTATGACCAATGTCATCATTTTTTATATATTAGGAATACTTGGATCTATTTTGATGACTTTATTTAATTTATAATCTTCTAATGAAAGAGATGAATTTATTTTTCACACCCTTGTTTATAACTAGTATATTATTTTTAATATGGTGTCATATAAATGATACTTTTGACTAAAAATAGTATATTGAAATTTTATATGATTACATATATCTTGTTAATTTTTATATATTTTTTATTACATAAGTTATTAAATTAAATGGTGACACAATGATGAAGCATTAATGGCTTCATTTATGAAAGAATTGAATAAGTGATATGAATAGTATTATTATAAATATAATATTAAAAAATATTTATCATAAAAAAAATTACTGACGATTTTGACATGTTATTAATGTTTTCAAATATATTTTTTACTATCCCTTGTGGTTAAGATATATATAAAATGTAAATAATTTAATAGTGTCAAAATTAACACTAATTGAATTTTAAAATATATCATATTTTATGAATTGTTATAAAATTTATAAAATTCCATGATATATGATACCAGAAGGAAGAAGTCAAAAAAACCATAAATTAATCTTTTATTGGCCTTTTGGAATGTTTTTGTAATTTTATTTACCAACAAATTGTAAAATTACTTAATTAAATTGAATGAGTTATAATGTTTAAAACAAAAAAATAAGAATTAAAAAGTTATTTTATTCCTGACAAATTCTAATTAAATGAATATATTTCGACCCATAATAATCATATATTTGAACTAAATCAATTTTTATAGATTCATAATTGAAAATTAATTTATATAGATATAGTTATTTTCAAAATTCCATGAGTGCCCCTCCTCTATCTTATAAATGATAACTACATCCTATAATTTCTTTAAACATGAAGAACCATCTTATATAGACAAAAACTACCCAAAACCCCATAATATTTTACCTTCAATAATTATAGATTCCTTATTTTACATTAAAAAATGCATTATAGGTGTTAATGTTCTAATTAATAGAGACCATTCGTAGAATAGTTGTCTTTTTTAGGTGATTCTATTTTATTTCATCATCCTCTTCATTAAAATACTCTTCATACATGATGAAATAATAATTACAGTATCATCAATATACATATATGTTATTATGTTAAATACATCACCTAAATCCATCGATACATCCATCAAATGGGAAAAGAATTAATCGTTCATGTTTACTTGTGAACTATCACCTCCACGAAATGATATAATTTTTTTCCATAACAATCTCGCATGACTGGTTATAATGATGGGATTAATATATAAATTTATAATTCTGGAAATGTTATTAATTTTGATATAATAATATATTAATTATGTTTTTATATTTCATCCACAAAAAAATAATTACATCATTTGTGTGTACATTCGATCTGTAACCTCTAGGAAGTGATATGGTTCGTTTTTTTTTTCACCAAATCACATGGATAGTATATATAAGTATAATAAAATTACTTAATGAAGTTATTATAATTATGTAATTACAAAAGAAAACATTCCTACTCTCCATACCTATCAATGATAAATGGCTAATAATACTCAATCGTATATACGACCTACCATCTCCATGATTATAACGTTGTTCATTTTTCATAAAAATAAATAATTGATTGTTTTTAAATTATAATAGATATATGTAAATGGTAAAAATTTAATGAATAATATATTATAGATGATGGACTTAAGAAAACATGGACTATTGACATTATAACATGGTCATTTTTTACTCAAGTATATAATATCAACAAAAAGTATGATATGATATTAAATAATTATGTATTTATTATAACATTGTAATAAGTGATATAAAATAAATCCTAACTGTCAAAATGTTTCCCTTGAATGTAATTAATTTACATTGGTATATTATTTTGGATGATAAAGCATATACAAGATGAATCATACTCGAGGTAAGGGAATTAATATCAATATCCTTCCATTGAGACATATTTTGATGTAATACTGCCAATTTTTTAAGGTATATAAACAACCCCTTTTACATTTAATATATTGTAAATGTTTTGAAAACTAATATTTATATACATATTATTTTATATTATTTACAAATGAAAAAAATTGCTTTTTATTATTTATGATGGCATGAACTTCATCACTACCATTCCCATTATTTGATACCTGGATTCATATATAAGCATTAATGTTTTTGAAAAATTGAAGACAAATCCATTTATCCCATTTTTTGAGTATCTAGATACAAAAAATAGTTTTCAAAATGGAATGATTATTTCAATATCTTGAAATTATTACTTTTGATTGAGAATGAAAATTTATTAATGAAATGTAGAAAACTTCAATCTTTTATGTGTTATGATTGTACTTAGTAATTAGACTGGTGGTTATTTGATAAACCAATGATATGTGGTTCTGTGATAAACCAAGGATAGGTGGTTACATTATTACATCCATTGCATTGATTATTGAAGTCAGCCATATTGCTACTCCGTTTTATAAGATTTCCATATATGGAAGTCAAAATCATGGTTACTCCATTTAAGTATTATTATGTTACATATTAAATTTATATTTAATATGTTATTTCAATGGTTTTATTGTCATCTTTTGATAAAAAAGGTTACATAATGATCTTATTTTAGAAGTATATTATTTACCACTTATTAAGGGTGGAATGTATTTCATTATGATAATGTATCTAGGGGTACAAATTTTTTCATGATAGTAACAATTTTCCTTTCTATGTATCCTTTACTGAGCATTAATTTATTATCCAATGTTTTAAAATGTATTACACTTGATTTAAGGGATAATATGGAAAATTATGGGATCACGGGAAAACTATAGGGATTTGATCATAAAGGAAACCATGTTTAAAAAAAGTGTTTTCTGAAGGAAATGGATAATGATTAGAAGTGTCAACTTTGTATTTATACAGTTTTGTTATGTATAAATTATGGCCAAATTATCTAAAACACAAAACTATAAATGGTCCTCAATGTAAAATATTGTACAATTCTTAACCCAACTCAAGATTATGTAATGTTATAAGGTAACGTCCATATAATTTCAATATAAAAATCTCATGGATAAAAATAAATAAGTCATGGTTAATAAATGAAAACACATTCCATTTAATAAATATCAATACTCACATAACCAGATAAGGCATAATAAATTTGGAAATGTAAATAACTGAGTACACATTCTATTTAATAAATAACATAATAATGAAATTCATCTAGGGATAATATCAATCTTAAAAACTCCTGTATAGTAATTACTGAATTCTCAATGAAGTAATTTCTTAATTATTCAATGTCGTTATCTCAGGAATCATAATACATCTATAATCGGAACCTTTCACAAGATCTTTTAATAGGATTGTTAGAAAACCAATTAATTCTATCTTACTAATTCACTTTATGAGATGTATGATTCCTGATTGGGATGTATATATTCAATCCCCACCCATCATTTCATTTCAAAAGCATTCCTCATATATTGATATATAAATTTCATTCCACACAATTTTCATTATAATGAAATATCTTTATTGATTAATGAATAAAAATTTATAAATATAGAAAAATATTAAAAATACCTTCCAAAGTAAACCCCCATATGAAAAAATTATATATTCTTGAAGAAAGAAACATATCCATAATAAATATTATGGGTAATTAGGGGAAATTTAATTTTCACTGGAAATTGAATAATTGAAGGGAATGTTAATGACTATAAAAATTAATTAAGGAAGTGAATGTAAATAGTTTCCTTAGACAAAATGATTATAAACAATACCTAGAATGAATAAGTATGGTATATATATAACCTATCCCAAGCGAGTTTAATAAAAATAAATGGTTTTTACCATTGATGAATAATAATACCATAAAAACAACATTATAAACATTATTTTTAAAAGTATGATTTTTTATTTTTAGAATATTTTTAAAAAACTAAAAGTTCAAAAAAAAATTAAAATTATTTTATTTCAAGATATGTTTAGAATTATATAAAATAATCATCAAAACATTTAGAGGTCATTACGTTAGAAAATTCCAAACATGACGATTATAATAAAATAATTCTTCCATTCAATTATTTGGTAAAATCCAAATGATCAATGATTTGAAACAAAACTAAAATATATCTTTTATTTTATTTATAGAAATTAAAAAGTGATAATATTTTCCCTAAATATATTTCAAAAATCATAAATCATTTTTAAATTTTTATAGAATACAGGGTTTGGAATGAAAAAAAATTTCGACCATAGAGAGAAAAGATGTCATATTTTCATAAAAAACATTTCTCATTCATTTGATGTACTAAAGTGTGAAAATTTTAAATATTAACTAGAAATTTAATGAAAAAATGGAGGATTAAAAAATAAATCTTTTCATCATGGAATTTTTCAATAATTCTTAACAACTGAAATTCCAAAATAAATAATCATGAAAAGAATAATATTCTGAACTAAATCCATATTGTGATCATTACATTGAAGTCATGAGTAATAACTGAATAGATTTTATATATCAACTATAAATCCACATAAATAAATTGTATATACAACGTAATATAATCATAATTTATTTCACACATAATCATTTATTATCCAAGGTAATGAAGAAATAATATAACATGAAGAAAATATATTATGTTATGAAATTCATTATCACTTGGAAAATGTTTTGTCAAACAATCATGGAAGTAATAAATAAAATTTAAGATAAATATTTCATAAATTTTTAGGGAATCGTGATATTATATGTCAATGAGGAATTATATAAATCATACAAGATAAATTAGGTTCATAAAATGGAAATAAGCCTAAATTTAGAGAAATATAGATGATATCCCTTTCCAAGATTATTTCATTGAAGTGGGGATTAATCAATGAATTTTTTAGTATTATAAAATTTAAATCCAAATAAAACAATTCTATATATATCATTAAATAATAATCAGTTATTACACACATATTCATTTCATGAAATAGTCAACGGAGTAGAAGTTTAACCAGATGAATGGAAATAGAGTCATTAAATCCCTAACAAAACACTCTCTTTTGAATGATCATGACGTAAACACTTGTATAAAGGATTTAAGAATATAATTACATTTTAAAATAACCATATTAATATTTATAAAATCATATATGATCATTTTATAACATCTGATCAACCGTTCATTTTAAATTTTCATTATTTTCATGGTATTTGGGTGTTACTTTTAATGTTTTCATATTCATGCTATGTCTTCAATGTTCTGATTATCTTTAATATTATATCATTCTATCATATAAAAAATAATTATCATAAAAATATTATAATATGTATATGTCAATTATATTTTTTAGACTAATCATGAATGTTTGTTTTGGGAAATGTAGTACATTAATATCATAGAGATACTAGGTTTTATGTACACATTGGTAGTGTTTCCATTTTTCAGCGATCATTATGGAAGATAAGTAAGTAATATTTATTTTATAAATATTAATAATAACAACATAAATTCAAAAAAATTCTCTAAATATACGTACATATATCATCATTGTGGCATGGTGATGGACAAAGTGTAATATTACTTCATGATGATGGTTTTCAACACACACACGAACAATGTAATCATATATCAATGATTGAAAGTGTAAAAAGAAAATAATATATTATAATTTAATAATTATAAAAAAGTCATTTTTATTATATTAATTTCATTTATAACATATATATTAATTAAATATACCATTATTTCATTCCATGAAATTGATTAGGAAAAAATATCACATCATTTCACGAGGTAATAGTTCGCCAGATACACGAGCGCCATTATCATATCCCTGACAGAAAGGAAAGTAAAAAAGGTATATATTATATAAAGAATAAATATGTATAATTATAACATAAATAGAACATATATACTTTATATCTGTCATCATACCCACCCATAAGATGTGGTAAAGGAATAAATGACTTCGTTACGGGGGTGGTTGTCCGCCAAACATGTGAATGATGATTTTGTGACACATTTGAATGAAGTAATGATGGTTTTAGGTCATAAAAATAACATAATAATATTCATATATAATTAATATATTTATTTTATTATATTATATGTTTTTAATCAGAATTATTGTTTGTGGGGAAACATATAATATAAAAACACAGTTATTTAATGTTACATCATTTTGGGCAACCTTCATATGTTTGTAGTGAAAAAATTATTAGGTAGGATTTATACCCAAAAAAATAATTTTATGATTACTTTATTTATTTTGTTCTATGATTTGGATAGGTATTTGATGACAAAAAATGGTGCGACGTTGCAAAGAACCAAGGATATATTGGGGAATTTATATGACAGGTTAGTTGAAAACAAGTAATTTTCTAAATGAAAAAGGAGTCCTCGGGGTTTTCACTTTCCAAAAGGGTCAAAAAATTATTTTTTGTTCATGGACATGATATTTTCTAAATAAGTCCATGAAAAAAATGTTAGAGATGTTTTGAGGTAATCTTTTCCCTTATTATCTTAAATTAACCTAAAATAATCCCATTTTACAATAACTATGGAAAATAAATTACTCTGTTTTTATTATTTATTAATGTAAAAATTTTTGTTTCACCTATAAAATAATATAATATACTGTGATTTAAAATATTAAATACATTTTTAAAAATAACTATCATAGATGAGGAAAAATATAATTTAAAATTAATCAAGCTAATATGGCGAGAAAGCTTGATTTTAAAGAGAAAATGCTAAAAAGTGTACAACGTTTTTAAATAAAAATTAAAAATGAAAATAATTCGAATTATATAAATTTAATTCATTGAAAAATTATTTAAAAATTTTAAAATTTAATATAATTTAAACTATAATTTATCTTTATACATCATTTAAGGAAATCATTAGTTTTCAATTAAAATTCAATATTATTTACTATTCAATAAAAATTGATTCATTATTTTAAAATACGAAAGAATAACTATAGAATAAATTTGACATTATTATGTAAAAAAATATGTTAATTTTATCATATTAATTTTTGAAAATTGGTAAAAAATATTTTTAAATTATATTTTCATAGTGCGACTATACAAAAATTTAGAAAAATATTGTTTTTCAACAAAAAAACATATCATTTTCTGTTAAATTATACATATTTTATATATAATCAATAGATTAGAATATTATCAGAATTTATTTATTGATATTAATACCCACTAATTAAGATTTATTGTTATCATAGTATACTATATTATGGATCATTTTAATCCAGGGTAGCGTGTTTCAAAATATATAAAAGAGATTAAATATAATGTTATATATTTTGTAGGTTGTTTAGATCAGTGTTTTGTGACATATAAGCTGTCAAATGATTTTATTTTTAATAATAAGTTCTTTTGCATTCTACCCACTTTAATAAAATGTTTCCACTCAATTTAAACATAATCATCATAATCAAGGGTTACACAATTTGATTAATGATTTTTGAAAAACACAAATAGAAAATGGGATAATTAAAGATCCTATAAATTAAAAAGATGGGGAAGTAGATATTTTATATAGAATGAAACTTAACAATATTAATAAGTAGAAGAACCTTTTCGGAATGTTAAAATATGGATTTTGAAGAAAATAATATTTAATTATAGAGATTTATAATGTCATTGATCAAGAGAAAATGAATAATCAATGGAATGTTAATTACCTCAAAACCCTAAATATGTAATTATTTGAAAGAACATATGATATATTAGATAAAAATGTAATATTATAAAAATTTTCATTCAATTTCCTTTAATAACTATGTGTAATTATTTTGAAATATATTAATATATGGATATATAATTACCAGGTACATTTCTATTTTATCCAAAAATTTCGTCCTTTTTTTCTTCAATAAATTTACAGTTCATCGTTAGCCCCACAAAATGAACATCCATAAAATTTTTTAAGCCATAATAACTAAAATTCACATTTAAAAAATAATTATATTAATTAAATAGTGACATTAATTTTATTATGTCCCAAACAATCTTCCAATACCAATACGGTTAGCACAAAGTTAAACAATATAATATATTAATCTATAAACCACATAAGTAAAACAGTATATTCATATCTAATATTTATTATTCAAACAATCTAACTAATGGAATATAACTCAGATATAAACTTGTATTATAGTGGGAATTAAACTCTAACCATTCTTCGATTGCAGGTTTAATCCCCATGACTTTTCTAGACAAGAAATTATTTCACCCGACATGTGAGTTTTCATTTTGTTAAACTATATTAATACAATTCCAATAAAAATCACAAAAAATCTATGATGAAATTTCATGAAATAAAATTAATCAATGAATAAAATTTTTACTATGGTTTTCAGTACAACCTATTTTTTTCCTACAAAGACAAATAATCATATTTCATTATTATTAAAATATCATTACTTATCATATAAACTATAAGGATTATCAATACCCTTATACTTATGTCTATAAAATGAAAATTCATTATTCCTCAAATAATATTTCCATTAAAACATATAACTAACAAATTGGTTTTATTTCCTTAATTTTTCCCAAAATGTCTTTAATCATGATAGAAACCCGTCACATAAAAACTAATAAGGTGTTATCATGACATTTATTTTATAATCAATATTGTGCACATAAAGCTCAGGATGGTATCCATAACACTTTTATTAATGAATATACATATGCTTCTATAATTTAACTCAACCCAGGTATGGTTCATAATTATTAAAATTAAAATACCTTTAGTAACAAAAAACCTCAAAAATTAAATTCCAGAACCCCACTATATAAAAAATTCATCCATTTCATTTCCACACATGTCCTTCCTCTGTCTAGGCGTCAAAATTATGAAGTTTTAATTTACTTTGGGAAAGACCAAGGTCCCCTGATTTAAGACAATAAACTATAACTATAACGCTAGGATGAGATTAATTTCTTTTCATCATTATATTCATTATCCACTAGAATTCAATTCATTATTCCCTTCATTTCCTTATATAGAACATTTTCTTATTCCATTGAGATTATGAATTATCCTTATCAAATTGCCTAATAGTGTCAAACATGTTTTGCAGTAAGTACCATTTTCACACACCATGTGACGATATGTTCAACCTAAATTTTCCATTTATAGAGTGAATACCCATAGGAAAAATAGTTTGATAATAACACTGACTTGTAGTATCCATACATTAATGTATTGAAAGAATAAAACATAATATTTTTTTACCGAAACCATGAGTTGATCTTTTATACAAATAATTTATTTATATCATATGGTTGTTATCCAGAAACTATGATATATATAATATGGTTCCTAAAGTGTCTATTAAAATTCCTCTGATACCAACTATATCGATTAGAAGACACTACCCCAAAGATAGTGCTTGTTTTATGACTTTGAGATAATATATGTAAAATCATATCATACTGGAAAAAATAGTGTAGTAATCTTTGTAAACCAGATACATATATGATTCCAAAATTTTATATGATAACATAAATTAGAAAAATTTTTCATGAATATGATTATTTCTAATATAGTATCCTTGTATATCATTCATTGTATAGTTACTAGATTACTTTGGAAGGTATAAAATATGAGCGGTCTCAAATATTTAGGTGGGGTTTAATATTGAAAACCCTTCTAGGAATAAGTAAGGATAATCAATGCGGAATAGTAAATAACTGACATCACATTCCTTGTCATCATTAAAATAATAAATAAGTGTATCCATAGATAATATTCATTAGAAAATCACAATGATAATAATCAATATGGTACGGAGAAAGGTTGATGACAAATTCTATTTAGTCAATTAGATGAATATTAGTACTAGATAAGGAATAATAAATATTGAAATTCAAATAAATAAAAACAAATGTATTTCAATCAATAAATAGACAATGAAAGGAATCCATATATATTATCAATTTAAAATTATCTTAGATAATAGTAACTGGATTTTGAATAGAATAAATAATTAATTATTATAGATCATGATATTTGGATAAATGATACCTATACCTTCAAGAACATTAACAAGGTGGTTTAAAGATATATGTGAAACATATGCAGATATAGATTATATATTCAATTAATGGGATTATAAATGCATTGATAATTAATATAATTCTGGTATCCACCCATTACTTCATTACTAAAGAAATCCCCATGTATCAAATAATCAATTTAATTCATGAAAAATGTGCATTATTATCAAATATATGTATTGAGTAATGAATACATATTTAACTATATTTCTTATGATAAAAAAAATTCCGACACCACAATTTTTAAATTATATACGGTTTAAGAAATGAAAATAACCATGTTAAATAATATGGTTATTTGGTGAATGTTATTCTATATATGAAAATTAATGTTTAAAGGGAATGTAAATGAAAATAAAAAAGAAACAATGTGGTGGAATTCAATAAATAACATTGTAAAAATGATTATAAAACATACATAGAATGAATATGGTTTTTATCAATTAAAAATATCCCCAATGAAGTTTTAAGAAAAATAAAGTGTTGTCATCGTTAAAGATGTGGAACACCATACAATGGTCATGAAATTTTTTTGAGGAAAATATATTTTTCAACATAAAATATAATTTTCAAAACAACAGTATAAAAAACATAATTAAATTAATTTTCTTTGAATATTTTCTTCAAATTGATAATAGATTCTTTATAAAATTGACTATTCATAAGAGAATGAAATACCATAAATTATGATTATGTTAAAAAACTAACTCCTTTAACAATTTTAATAACATGAAAATAAGAATAATTTTTAAAATGACAGGTATGTTATCTTCGAAACATCATTTTAAATTCAAATGTCGGTATAAATGACTTTAAAAATTCATTTTAAATTGTTTTGAAAACTAATTGTATTTAGAAAACATTATATTTGAAGAAAACTTATTTTTAGCTGAAGAGTGAAATGAAGTCATATTTTCATAAAAACGTTTTTTCAATCATTTTATGTACCAATATCTATGAAATTGTATAATTACTTGAAAATATTAGGAATATCTAACGGAAAAAATTAAATTATTTTATTTGATAATGTTCAAATAATTACCTTCAACTAAAATTTTCGAATATACAATGTTGATTAGAATTAGAGAATGAAATAAACTAATATTATAATCATAATGAGAATATGAGGATTAATTAATGAATGAATAATATATATTCACCTTAAATATAAATAAAACCAATTTAGATAAAACATTATATAATAAAATTTTATTTCACACATAATCTTATAACATCAAATATGATGAAGAAGTAATATAACCGAATGAAAGGAAATTCGGTTATGAAATTATTTACCCACGATTACTCTTTTGTAAAATCTCATTAGATGTAATAATTCAAATTGAAAATAAAATTACCATGAATTGTTTTGGAATCATGATAATACATGTCAAATATCTAGTATATAAATCTTTTAATTTAAATTAGGTGCATAACATTACAATATGAATCAATGAAGAGAAATGTTGATGAAGTACCTTAAAAAGATCATATCATTAATGTTGGGATTAATAAATCAGTTGATAATTTGATCAAATGAAAATCCACTTAAAAAAATTGTAAATAAAAAATAAAACAGGCAGTCTACATTACACACATAAAAATATAAATATGTAATCAATGAAATAGAAGTTTAACCCAATTAATGAAACATGAGTTGATAAATCTCTTACTTCACTCTACCATTTTAATGAACATGATTAAACCATATATATAGTCATTATAAACAACTATTTAACATAAAAAATGCCTATTAATTTTTATAATGTTATATATGATCCTTTTTATGACATATTATGACATATTAATTAATAATAATTCATTATTTTAATTGTGTCATGTGTTAATTTCCATGTTTTATTAACAGTTATTTGTCATGATTATTTCAATTCAAGAGAATATTATATAGTTCCATCATCACCATAATATTAATCATGAGATAATTATAATATTTATATATCAATTAAAATTATTATACCAATCATGAAATATAGATATTTTCAATAAAGAATGTTTTGATAGTAGGGATTGGAGGTTGTACATACTCATAATAAAATTTACATATTTCAACAAGAATTATATAAAGATTTATATAAAATTTTATAAATAAAAAATTAAATTAATATCATAATTACTATATTAATTATTTAAAGTTACTAATATATATTATCCCAATGGACTGTTTATGAAAATATTGTCTCATCGCTTTGTGATGTCAGTAGTCCACACATACACGAATGATGTTATCATTTTTATTGAGAAAAAATGTAAGAAATGAATGATATATTAAATTTTAATAATGATAAATATTAATCTTATAAAAATATTAAGTATTTTGTAGGAAATATTTTAATTACATTTATCTTTATTAATATCCATGTAAAATGATAGTAAAAAAGTAATAATGTAGCTTCGAGAGGTTGTAGTCTGCCCATCACCCAAGTGATGTTATCATATCCCATATAGAATAATAAATAAAAAAGATATATTTGATATATTGAATTATTAGTAATAATTATAATATAAATATCAGTTTCAATCTTCATTTCCATCATTATACCCAACTCTAATAAGTTGTAACGGAAAAACGAAAAATATCTGTTCTGGAGGTGGTAGTGTGTCATACACATGGATGATAATTTTATAACATGTTTAAAGGAAGTGGGTGTTGAGTCAATAAGGATTCCATATGACTTTTCCATTACTTTATGTTTAGGGGATATTGTTGAGTAAATAAGGTTTCCTTATGACTTCTCCATTCCTTCATGTTTTGAAAATCACAAACACACTACCTTAAGTCAAATTTCATTTTCCCTAATATTTTACATGATAAATAAAATTTTCCCTCATCAAGGAAAATTTATCCTTACTATGTTTTAATTGATCATATATTAATCTAACATATTTTATTTCAATGTATAAAATTCGGTTTCACGTCTAAAAACTCGGAATCGTATAAATACATAGATATAGAGGATTCTGTTTTCAGGATCTGAATTTATGTTTTGAATCATCTGAATTCAGACTCCAAACTTCTGGAATTCAAATTTAGAATCCTTTGAATTTAGATTCCGAACATTCTGACACCAGGTTATGAATTCTATGAATTCAGACTCTAGACATTTTAAGTTGAGAGTCCGAGTACTTATGGATTTAGACTCTGAATTCCGTAAGAATTCCAATTTAGAATTCTTCAGAACTCAGGTGCCGAATTCCATATAATTCAGACACTTAAGTCTATAGAATTTGGATTCTGAATTCCTGAGAAATAGAATATGAATTTCCATGTACAAAAGACTCAGAAGGTTAACATGATTAAACTCTGAATTCAATTTTATCTTAGACTCTAAAATTTTATTTTTCCATACATTCCGAAAAATGCTTTTGGTAAATAAACCATATTTTTACTTACTCTTGTTTTAGTTATAAATTGTTGTCATGCATTCTGTTATTCTCTAACTGTTGTTTAAGTTCCACGTATATAGGTCCCTCTAAAATTCAAATAAAAATACGACCATTGGAGGAGGGAACAGACCACTGAAGATTTACCTATAAATAGGAGCTCATATGAACGATTTCAGAACTTTTGGAGATCATTTGGACTTTTGGAAGCTTAGAAATTTCAAAAGTGTTTTTCCAGAGACGAATTCCCTTTCAACTATTAGAGCATTGTGAAGATGTTGTGATTAATTTTTTTGGGTGGGAAAAACATGTCCATACTTACTTCATGCAGACTCCAATCGTGCTGATCATGTGTTTCTGGGTTCGGAAGATAGGGGATCTGATTTCCTTCTAAATGGAGGGAATACGGGGATATCAAGAAAAAAACTAATCTTCATATTAAGGTCTTATCTGTGTTTGGGTAAAATAGACTTTCGTGAAAGTATAAATCAACAGACCATTATTCATGGTTGTTGGATACCATACTCTTTGGATTAAAAAATTTCAATACATGTTACTTGTTCTGTTTTAAGTATTGTTTTCCACTCTATTTTGGTTGTTGATGAAATAATCCCTATCTAATACATTCTTATACTAGTACTCTGATAAAAAAGGATTTTATATGATTTAATGTCAAATCATTGTTTTGTTATGTAAAATTTTATTATGTTTCATTTCTAGAAACACATTTTAGGAATCTCATTCTTTTAAGAACTATATTTCCATAATCTAGTATGGTTGTATGACTAGGTTCATTTCAGAACCACATTTCTGGAGTCTCATTTCTGGAACCACATCACTAGAATCAATCATGATTGTAGAACATATATGTTATGGGAAATTTCCTAGTTTAAATTTGATAAATAATATCATCTTTAAATGTTCCTAAGGAATTCTGAATGTAACAATTCACCACTCTTGTATATTGAGTGTCTACATCATTATTCCGATATTACAATCTGTATAATTTCAATCCTAAAATTGGTATCAGAGGGATGGTTCAATATGAACTAATCTCATGATTATATTCAGAATAGAATTCATCATCTTCTTCATATAAGTATAATCATAATTTCATACTATTAAATTCTGACTCATATTCTTCTTAGAGATATTCTGGTTATATATTTTTCTTTCTTATGATATTTTTATTCTTTTTTACAAACTTTTATTACTGACATGTTTGTGTGGAATAATTTTTTTTAAGATGGAAAGATCCATGCATATTGGTTCAGTCGACAATATAAATCCTACAAGAACTCATATATTTAATGGAAATTATTATGAGTTATGGTGAGATAGGATGAAGACTTTTGTTATTAATACTGGATTTGATTACTACCTAATGATGACATGGATTTAAAAGATTCCTGATAAAGAATTAAGAACATTTACTAATCAGGAGAAATCAGAATACCATGCTAATTTTAGAGTCAGAAATACATTACTATGTTCCCTGACTAGGAATATCTATTTTCAAATTTCATCATGTGAAGCTGCAAATAGTATCTAGAAGAAATTGAATGTTACCCATTTTGGAACTTCAAAATTTATAGAGACAAGAAGAGCTATGTTGAGAGCTTAGTATCATGGCTTTAGTATTACTTATAGAGACCCCATAAGAAAAGTCCATCAAGGGTTCATGACCATTATGAATAGCTAACAGTATATGGGAGAAGAAGGTTTGGATGATGAGGCACTTGTAGATGAAATCATAGATATCATACCTAATGAGTGGGAATCAAAGAGGACAACAATTGATGAGAACATGAAATTCACCCAGATTTCCTTAGATGATCTTTTTGGAACTCATCTTCATCACGAGACTAGAATGAGGAGAGATTCAGATAATATAATGAAAAAGAATGGATATGGAAGTGTTGAATTCTCAATAAATTCTAACTATACAAAATCCCAAACATGAGAAAGAGTTACTAGATCAAAGTCAGAAAAAAAATATTATTCAATCAGAATGAAGTGATACCGAAAAATTTCAGAATGAGTTAGCTATTCATGGTCAGAGAATGAACGGGATTGTAGCCCGGAAAAACTACAAAAATAAGTTTAAGAAAAGACACTACTATATAAAGAAATATGGGGAAGTTACATGCTACGAATGCAGAAGAATAGGTCATATCAGACCTAATTTACCTCTTTTGAAAAAGAAGGATAAGAAGGAAGGGAATTCATAAAGAACCATGAAAATTTTCTACCATTCTAATCAGAAGAAAAATCTTAAAGAAAATGGAACATGGAATGCAAGTTTTAGAGACTCTTCTGAAAGTGAATCCTCTAAAAATGAATCATCAACCCAGAAAAATATCAGATTCATTGATACTACTTATTTCCAAAGTACATGTCTTATGGCCAATGTATGCTCTTCCATGGATTTAACAAATTTATCTCTTGATAAGAATTATTATTCTGAAGATATTACTTTTGATGATGATACTTCATCTTCAGATATTAAAGAAATACCTTTGTATAAAGAAGTGCGTCGATTTTTCAAGTTGTTATAAGGAAAACATAAAAAAATATCTATGAAAGTAGACATGGAAATACTAGATAAGATGTTTATAAAATGAAATTTCATATCTCACAAAAGATCATGAAGATAAGGATGAGCGCATAGAATATCATTCTAATGAACTTAAGGAAGTATATTTTGAGAAGAAAAAACATTTTAAATATTGTAACTATGTTATTTGAAAAATAAGTATTTTTATGGAAAAATCTAACTCTAAAGAAATAATTCCTGATTATAGGAATTTAGTCATAAGACTAAAATCCAAAATATATTCCCTTAAAAAACGTCCTGCCAACTTGACATCTGGAATTTAAAATTCTTACACGATGTATTCCCAAACCAAACCTCAGAAAAATACTTTGGTAGTAGGTAATACTCACAGAAAAACTATTTTCAAAAATAACTATTTTATTCCATCCAAAGCCCCATTCTGTACAAAAATGTCAAAGGGGAGGACATTGGAGGAAAACATGTTCCTTAAACTAAATTCAATCTCAAGGCTTCCACAAGGCTTATTTTTAAAAACAAATGAGGGTCCCTAAAATTTTATCATGTAACCCGGATCCAAGAATACATGGATTCCAAAAGTCTAAATCTCTTATTTTCAGAAAAATAATGAAAATACCAACAACAATGCATAGAACATGGATAGTGGATGTTCTCGGCATATGACTGTTATCAAAAATATATTTGAAAAGATTATAAAGACGAAAGAAGGAAAATTAAATTTCCTAGATAATGCTAAGGGAGAAATTATTGTTATAGGAAACATTGTACTTCTTGGAAAGAATGTTGATTTAAAATATTTTATTTGGTAAGGTTATTAAGTACATCCTCATCTTCATAGGTCAACTATGTAATAAAGGTTACCTTGTGAATTTTTGGAATTATAAGTGATTAGTACACAATTCTAAAGAATAGTTTATTCATTCATCCATTCGACAAGAGTATATTTTCACACTAAACATAGAATACATTATGAGTCAAGATATACCTTTCCTTAGTGCAATGGAATATCATTCTTGGTTATGGCATAGAATGTAAGGGCATTTTAACCATAAGAACCTATGAAAACACTTTAAGAAAAGACTAGTTAAGGATCTATCAGAGCTTAGATTTTATTTTTCCAAAGGTTGTGATCCTGGTCAATATGGAAACAAACAAAAATAAATTTTTAAATCCTCTAGTGAAGTCTCAACCACTAATGATTTATAGTTGGGGAATATTGATCATTTTTTTCCAACACAAACTGGAAGCATTGGAGGAAAATATTATGTATTTGTCGTAGTGGATGATTACACTATATTTACGCGGGACTATTTTCTACCAAAGAAATATGATGTTTTTTATTATTTTAAAAGTTTTAGTTCCCAGGATAAAAATGAGAAAATCCTTCCATTGTTTACTATTGATAGTGATCAGGGAGGTAATTTTCAATATTCTGACATTGAATCTTTTTGAAGTAGAAAATGCATTATTCATAACTTCTCAGAACCTAGATCACCTAAAAAATGGTGTTATTGAAAGATGAAATAGAATTCTACAAGAGATATCAAAAACCATGTTGAGTGAATATTTTATATCCAAGCATTTTTGGGATGAAGCTGTAAGTACTTCTTGTTATAATATAAATCGTGTTTCAATTAGGAATTCTCTTAATAAAACTCTTTATGAGTTATGGAATGGTAAAAAACCTATACTTTACTAATTAGTGGTATTTGGTTCCAATGTATTCATTCTGAATACTAAATATAATCTACAGAAATTCACACCAAAATATGATGATGGAAATTTCATAGAGTACTCCACAACTTCTAAGGCTTATAGAGTTTTTAATAAAGACACTTGTACTATTGAAGAGACAATACTTGTTAAATATGATGAAACTGATCATTTTGTTTTTAAATAACCTCAACCTATATCATCAAATGTGTTTTCAAAAACTAATTATCAAACATTTTTAGTAGATCCTTCTGATAAGGAAAATGTTCAAAGAAAATATTTCAGAAGCATTTACCCTAGAAAGCTTCCTACCCCATGTTGATGAGGAGGTTTACAAAACCCAAATAAGTTGTTTCTAAATAATAGTCCCAGAGATAGTAACATTGGTGATGTAAATCAACCTAAAATATCTAGATGTTCCTTACGAAATGAAGTAGAACATCGAGTATTTCATGACTCGTCCTCAGGCCCGTGCCGTGACAACCCAAGCCTGCCTTCCATAGGCCAGGGGCTGGCACCTAGCACCAAAGGCGTAAATCCTAGTAAAAGGGAAGACATTGCCTTTATAAAAGTAAACAAACACAACAGAGTACACAAGTGTAGTAAGCACTATATAAAACTACATACAAAAATTAATTGTTGTAAAGTAAATGGGCTTGTATACAAACCCAACTGGAAGTACAATACAACTGAAAATGAAGTACAACAACAATAAGTAAAGTAGGAGCCACCAAGTCGTCCTCTGGATATACCACCTGAATGGTGTGTATAGATGGTCTCCTAAGCTCCTACAGTCTGATCGTCCACTCCGTGTACGTCCCGTCTAGTGGAACACCTCTGGGTACCATCCAGATCCACAAGCCTCCATCTGGATCAGTGTTGTCTGTCATCTACGTCCAACACAACGTAGTGCAGGCATAGCCCGGGTAGGGGTGAGTATACAATACTCTGTAGGGACCCGAGACCCCTGAAGGTCTCCCAGAATCCACGAATGATAAACCACAAAGGAAAGAAACAAACACCAAGTATCAACCAACTCTACTTAGATACATGCCCACACATATACCCAAGTCATCAATCCCAGTTCGGATCCAACTTCGGAGCCCAAGAAAAATCCAGTTGTCACAGGAAAGAAGTCAATCATACCAATGATAATGATTGAAATACAAGTCTCAGCTCACATAGGTATACATCTCATGAAGAAAGGTGGAGATGATTAGATGTATTCTCTATATCATCTCCTCTGCTGAACCCATGTAGGATCCAAGTACAGAAGTCATCGCTGCCGAACCCACATAGGATCCAAGTATAGTAACCACCGCTGCTGAACCCACGTAGGATCCAAGTATTGTTGTCATCGATGCTGAACCCATAGAGAATCCTATTGTAGTCATTATTTCTACCGAACCCGCATAGGATCCATGTATATTTTTCTTCATCGTCGAACCCTGGGAGGATCCCAAAACGACAGTCGTCATCGTCGCAGCTAGCTCTAGGGTTCCCGCAAACAGAGTACTCAATTCCGGGAGGGTTCGACTCTCGAGTAAAGGGGGGTCGATACATCAACTGTAACAAAGCCCATAGTCGATGTATCCCAATGTTCCGTCTCATCAAAAGAAACTCAACGCGACAGACGGAGTGTCAAACGGACGCTCGATCTGAGAGATATTGGATTTTTCGATCTAGGGGCCTGGTTCGAAATATGCTCGTTCCAATCGCGGTCGTTTACCAAATTTTCCCAAAAATCACTTAGTGTATCAAAAATGGAATCTCTCATATTAAGGGTCCTAGTTCCGCAGTCTGTGCATCGATCGTACGGGAGGTCTTTTCAAAATTCACATTTATGAAAAAAAGGGCCCGGTCCGTTAGGCCCGATGTGATGACGGGTCAGGTCGACCCGGTTTTTGTGGGTTCGACTAGGAAAAGGTGTTGGACCAGCCCAGTGAGTCATGCGGCCTATCCCATGGGGCACAACCAGGATCAAAGTGGTGTGGAAAGTCCCAAAGTGGCTCAGCCCAGCGTGGCGCATCGCGGCTCGGCGCAGCTCGACTCGGCCCGGTCCAGCGCGGCCCGGCTGTCTCGGCCCGAAAGCCGAGAGGTCTGGGGCGGGGGCACGACCCCCGGCTGCCCGAACCGGCGGCACCTCCCTCCAAATCTGACCGGCCTTCTGGCACAAGAGGCCCGCTCGGGCAGGCCGTGGGTTTGTTCAGCGTGTTTCCCACTTGGTGCTACGGTTCGGCTCCGCCCACCCAACTGACAGGCCGACTGGTTCTCCAGCGCGACACCCTCCTTGTGTCACGACTCGCCTCCAACCAGATCGCCGATGGGCCGGCCGGTTCTTCCACTGAAAGGGCTAGCTCAGGCGGGCCTCACTCTCCCGTTGCGTGGCGCCGTGGGGTCCCTCGGTTTCCTCCATCATCCTGGTTCTTCCTCGGTTGAGCAGCATGCGGTTGCGGGTCACAGTTCCTCCGTACAAGGCTGGCGCACGACTGTCACTCCCGTCGGTGCATCTTCGAACGTAACTCAATCGCAAACAAGAGTCTACGGAGGGTTGTCGGGCAGTGTGTGTTCATCATCTGCCCTCCACGTTAGGCGGTAGAAGTTGACTATATATAAACAAATATTTCCAACAAAGAACGGGGTATGAATACTTTCAATTCAATGAATAAACCCCTACCTCGAATAAAGGTTGCGGTTGACAAGCGTCATAGAAAACAGTGTCATTTTCATCATCTTAGGAGTACACCATAAGAAGAATTGACATCTCCTATTTTGTCGTGGATAAGAGAAAAGAGGTTGTGTCGTCGTTCTTCATAGAAGGGAGTGTCGTTCTTCGTCGAAGGATTGGTGTTCTTCAATATAAGAGAAATTCCCATCTTCCTTCACAAAAGCTCTCTCTCAAAAGTTTCCCCAACAAAACAAGTTCCAGACCAATTAAAATAAATCTTCCCCTTATTTTAATTAAACTTTCCAAGCATTCAAAATACAAAATTTAAATCAATTAATTAATTAATTTAATAGGTTCCATTAATTAATTGAGGTGTGTTGTAAAGAGTTAAAGAGGAATAGAGAGAAGATGAATAGTTATATAATTAAGAGAAGTTAACAATAATATGTTTTTTTAGTACCCACAATGACACAAACACATACCTTATTATAAAACATGATTATTATACATATGTTTATATTCGATATAATAATTAGGATTGATCAGATTTCAAAATATAATCAAATAAATTATTTCCATGAGATGAAGAATTCAATTTATTATTGAAATATGTAATCAATTATAATTAGATGAATATATTATATAAATATTATTGTAATACACCTCTAGTGGCTATTGTTAATGATTCTATTCGAGAAACAGGGATTAAACCACCTATGAATTATGACAAACCATGTCATTAATAGTGATTATGTCAATATTTATTACATTAAAAAATTAGTACAACAATGAAGATTTATAATCCTAACATACTTCAGAAATTAGTAACATAGAATATCATAATGATACACATATACAAGGACACTACAATATTATTTAAAAATTCCTTAATAAGCATAAAAATTCCATATATATTAAAACAGCATGAGATTACCATGGGACATCCATAAGAAAGAAGTGAGTTATAATGCCGTATAATGGACTAAATTGAGCATTACATGATGAAATTAATATATGTCAGTTATTGGTGTTTTCAATGGGACAAAAAAACTATGATAATCAAAACATGAATATGAATGAAAAATATAAAATGATAACAGAAAAGCTACATGGGAATATGGAAATTATATTAATATTGAAATAAAAAACATAGGCCAAGGATTACAATCAAGGTACGATAACAAGATGAAAAAACTATAATAATTTATCTTAAACTATAATCATATAAATATTTTCTCATGATACTAAAACATTACAAAATGTATTTTAGAACCATATACATCTGGGTGCACCCATCATTTTAATATTATGTACATTCAAATGTATTTCACATATATCACTCAACATAAGATCATATTTCATGAAATTAAATCCCACTATTATGGAGTTAGGAATATAGGGGAGTAATTCTTCAATCATATAAGGATTAGTATATCAATGTAAATATTATTGAGAAGAAATGACAATTTTAATCACAATACAATGACTTCTCATGGAAAAACAATGGATAATTTTAACTGCATAACAAAGGTACATAATTAATAATGAGATTGATTAATGAGAGTAGAATAGTATTATCATTACATAGATATTATAAAGAATGTATGAGAAATATTTCACAACCTATTCCAACATGATAATTATTGAATTAAAATGATTAGGGATAAAGGGGTTCTTGAATAAATTTATGACATGAAAAAATCATAAAAAAATTTGACAGCATAACTGTGGATCATAACGAATAATGAGACGGATTGAGGTGATTTAAACGATTCTCCAATACCTATTTAATTATAATGGAAATAATTTTTATGTGTAAAGTCATATCTCATCACTAAGAATTGGATGAAAAAATGCAGTACATAAAGAAGGTGATTGAATTTAGAAGAGAAGGAGAGAATCCCTTTCTGTAAATGGATTATTTCAAAAGATTGTATGGATATTTTGATATATTGGGGGAACCATGGAATGGATATAAAGTTGAAAGGGTTGATTATAGTTATTATTAAGGTGTTTTTAATGACGTTGAATGAGTGTTTTGGAGGGTTTATAGCTGAAAAGTGAGTTAAGTTCATTATTATAATTCAAACATTGGTTTTGGACTCTATAAAATAATATAATAAAAAAATCCATATAATGGTTTATTAAAATGATCAATGTAATTGTGGATTAGATTTAAATATTTTATAATTTCAAGAACATAGAATATTAAAATATTACCTTTAGTGAAGTTGATTTTAGTTTTGATCACAAAAAATTTATTCCAAAATCCTAAAATATAATATTTCTATTAGAGGTTTCAAAAATAGTTTATAAAACTAATCAAGTAAACTAAAAAATATAATATTTTAAACATTACATATATATTTGGTATTGGGTACCTTTTATAGAACATATTACATAACATTTGGGCCATTATGGTGTCATAATATATACAATATCATTATACGATATTTATTTCTTTCTTGAAAAAACATCAATATGATATAATAACGAAAATCACACCACTGTATAATTTCAACATGGTAATTCATAAATAAATTTTTTTATCAAGGATTTTCTCTAAATATTACTAATTAAAATTTCAAATTATCATCATTATTTATTGAAAAATACTTGTTTTTTATAATTTTAGACATTGAAACATTTAAAAAAATAAATTTTCACATCATAAAATTATATTACCATTTCTTATTAAATATAATGTTTACAGTATAAATATGAAATAAAATTTCACTTATTTAAGAAAATCTTGAATCCATCAAATGGAATATATTAATTAAAACTATTTATTACACAAAAATACAATTTGAGAGGTTTCTTATAAAAATATAACATTAATCAAACCCATTACCTACTAATTTATAATGTATTAAAAATAAATAACAGATATAAAAATTATATTGTTGAAACTAAATTAAAAAAATAAATATTTTTAGTCTTGATATAGATATCCCTAAATTAAACAAATGATCATTGTAAGGGTGGGGTGTACAACAATTATATTTTCTTGGGATGTATTGTAGAACTTGGTTTGTGATGTGATCTTGATGTGCTTCAAAATATAAAATATATAGTATATATTTTTCATCTAATATTTAATTTTATATTGGTTTTGGTCATGTAAATTTATACAGATTCTATCTCACTTAAATGTTCTGATAAATGGGCTTTATAGGGTATTATCCTTCTAGTGATGGTCATCACTTCATTCATATTTATCAATTGGATTAATCATAAAATTTAATATATACTAATAATATGTTCTGTTTTCACAAACAATATTATCAATGTTCTTGGTTCTTAATGATCATTTAATTTTAAGAGTATATAACCAAAAAATATTATGTATTTTAGTTTGTTTATTATGAAATAGTCTAATTAATTCAATCACAAATGGAATTTTGTATATAATTGTTTGGAGAATTTACCGTATTCTCCTTTAGAAAATTTTCCCTCATATGTTTTTCTTCATGTACAGGAAAAGTTTTTGTACTTCTCTTTCGTAACATATTTTTGTTTAAAAGATAGAAATCCAATACATTGGTTTTACTATAACAATTGGACAATGTATATTTCATTTTTTATAAAACATTGTTTCTATGATATGATAACATCATTGGTTTATCCTAATATGAACGGTCAATATCCAATGGTACCATATCTAGATTTAGTACATGTGAGTGGCCTAGAATATACTTCCTTTAGATTGAAACATGGAACACATAATGTACCTGTTATAGTTGAGGTGGGTGTGTTGGTTGAGTGGTCACCCCTCAAATGGGATCAATGATATCAAAGGGGTCATTTTTTGGACTATGATTTCCCTTCTTCCCACACCGCACGTATTTCTAAAATGGTGATATATAAAGGGACAATTTATCACAGTCCTCATATTCCAGGACTCATTGAAATTTTTATATATAGATTCTCTATCAAAGATGTGCATATTTCATGAGACTTTAAATAGTTTGGTCAATTTTTTCTACCGTAGACACAATGAGGTACCATCTACTTCAACTCTCTCGCATTAACCCCCCCCCCCCACCTGTTGGAGTTCAAAACATACTCTCATATAATGTCCCAATAGGATCCATTACAATACTAATGTAGAATGTTTTATTATATAATAACTATACTTGGAGAAGGGGTGGGTACGAATAGCCCTGTAAATTCATTAAACATGATCTCCACATATATTGGAGTTCTTGATTGGATATTTCAGACTAACCATCAGTCTTTAGGGTGATAAGTAGTGGTTTATCATTATTTTATATTCAATATTTACTGAAGGATTATCCAAATCGTGGACTTATTCCTCAGATCTTGTTTAGAGATAGTAGATATTATAACAATATGGAGTCTTAAAACATCCAATATATATATCATTATTAGTTGTCAAAGTGATAATTTTTCCTTGTTGTAGTGAAATGAACTGACTTGGTAAAGATATTGACTACCACCCAGATGGAGTTATTATCTTTATGCATCTTGGGGAGTCCTATAACAAAATAAATTATAATGTTCTCCCATTTACATAATATATTTGAAGATGTTTCATAATAACCTTTCATATATATCATTTTATATTGACGTGTTGGCATACCAAGAATAGAGATACAAAATATACAATCACTCTATTCATGTTATCCCACCAATGGTTTTTCATCAAATTTAGATACATCTGAGTGATTCTAGGATGATCTAAGATGGATTATATAAAAAGCTTAATAAGAAGATCCTGCTTCAGTTTTGGTTTTTATGGGACTCATATTTGTGTCATGACCTTATAAATCCATCTTCATAAAAGTTTATCTCGGGATTATTCACTACCTTCTATAAAAACTATTTTTCATTTTTATTAACTTTCATTCTTCCATGAAAAGATGGTTGAAAATTCATTAAAGTTGTCAGTATGAAGACATATTATTATTTTAATATCCATCAATTTCTTGTGAAAAAATATTATATCCCTTCTAATACTCTTGATTTATAGAGTTGTAAGATCCTATATACTAAGAACATCTTCCACATTATTTCCTTCATATGATGGAAATTGATTGAATAATCATAATCATGGATAATATCAAACTAAAAATGTTTGTGAATATTAATCTACTTTTATTTTAATATATATATATATATGATTATTTTCTATCTATATAGATATATTATACTTATTCCCATAGAGATAATTTCAATAAATAATAAAATCGAAGATCACTTCATCAAATTCTAGATCATTAGTTGTTTAGTTTAACAAATGGTTATTTTGTTTTCAGGAGTCATAGTATATCACTTTTTTATTTTTCGTCATTATTAATCAAATCTATTTTTTGATACATTACTATATATCAAAAAACATTCCCCACTTAAGGAAAATTTTACAACATCTTTAAATATTATCATCTTCTTCAAATCATTAAAAATGTTATCGTGGTCATTTTTTAAAAAAATTGACACCTTCAACTGTTAACTAGGTTTTGAGTATTTTCAATTTTTATAACATTATCATAAATTGATTATAATACATAGCTAATTGATTTATACTACATATTTTAATCAAAATGTGTGGTCTAGACTACCCTTAAATCATTTTAATTTTTATGGATCCATATATGTATTTATGACTTTTTGTTGATGTCATGCCAAGGGATGTAACATTGTATGAGTACATTTTTTATTGATAACATAAAAAATAGTTTGGGGGGATGATTATCCAGCAAATGAGGTTAAAATTCATTTTTAATATATATAATATTCACGTTCTTTATTATTCATAAACACCATTTTAGTGCATTTTACACTTTGAATACCATTTCACATTATGATTGTAATACCTTCTTAAAATGCACTATTATGTGGTACATTTTTGAACATAATTTACAGTACCAAATGATTCATCTGATTATAAATATTTAAATTTGATAATTTATCTACACTCCAATATGAACATGTTTCATTCGGGAACCAATGGAGAATTCATGGAGGATGATGGAGATATTTGGCAATGAAAGGAAGCAATTCTGGAGAAGGGAGATTGGGCACCAGCCCTCTGATGAGACTGGGGGGCCCCAAATACAGGCCCAATTAATCCCATATTTCGTGGGAGGCTAGAATACATGTATATAAACAAATAACTCTTCAGGATCCAATTCTAATTCGGCCTCCATGGTGTCCATTTAGGCGCCCCAATTTAGAGATACAATTCTGGGCCAGATTCTGCGGCCCAGAAAAACAGCCCACTAATTTGATCATATCTCGGAAATCACAACTCCAAATTGGCCCATATTTTACAGACGGTTAGAAGAAATCCGGAGTTCCATTTTCATCCTGTATGGCCCACTATGATGCGGCCATCTATAAGGTCTTCCAGACGCGTCTGTTCGGTGAAAGAAAGCTTGCTGCCACCTCGGGTAAAGGGTGGAAAAATCAACACTCCCTTACTTTCCACCCACCTATGGCGTACCACAATTAATTGAGGAGACTTGGACTATTGGAGGGTCAACCCAAGGTCTCAGAAAAGTCTATTTAAGGAAGTGGTGTTGGAGGATTGAAGGATCTTTGGTGCTTTGTATAATTGTAATGTTATGCTGCAATTTTGTTGTCTCGAATTTGTCTTTCACATGTAAGTTGTTCAATTCACTTTAGTTTCTTAATAAAAGCTCTTCTTCTTCTCTTATTCTATTGTTCTTCATTTCACTTAGATACCGTTGGATCAAGTTGTGAATTTATTCACACAAAACCTTGTGAAATTATTCACACAACGGTGGAGTGATCATTTTATTTTTGTTGTTTTCTTTACTTCTCCATTTCCTCCCTCATGAGTCTACTTTCTGCATCCATTGAAACCATGGGATCAATGGAGGGATAACTCACTTATGGGTTGATCCAAGGGAGTAGAAAGGGTCTGGATTGGATGTTATTTATCAACTCATTAATGTATAATCACTTCTTTAATTGAGATTTTTATTTGATTATTTTTAAACTCCATCGTCCTTGTTGAATTTAAGGCCACACACTTCAAGTGCTAATACGAACCTTTACCATGAAGTGCTCAAAACTTTGATCCTACAAGTGTATAGGTGATTAGTATTAAAGGGTAAGGTATTAAACCAGTAAGTGATGATTTTGTTTTATCTCCTTAAATGAACCCATCTCAAATATAAGTAATTGAAAACATTAAAAAGGAAATACGTCCAATCCACCCCGAGCGATAACCTAGGATCAACTCAGTCTTTTAATTTGAATTCACTTAAGTATCATAGATTTCACTTAAAACCATCTAAAATCAACCCAAATTTGTCCACTTCATAGCCTAAAACTGTCCTTAGAATGTGTGTGTCGATAGGTTACTTCTTAGGTCTATGTGGATTCGATAACCCAAGCTAGACTACATGGACCGTTCTACCTTTATCTCTTGGGTAAATTTGAGCGAGAATCAAATTTTGGTGCCATTGCCGGGGACCCAAGTGAGTCACCTAAACACCCATTATATTCTCCCCCATTTAATCTTTTCTCATTCAAATTCTCTTATCTTGTCCCTTTCTCATTTTTTTTCTTTTGGCGCATGTCCGCCTACACTCACGATCAATCAAACCGTCTAGTTAGGGTGGATAGTCCTGGGGTTCGGGAGTCAAGTAAACCAAGGGAATTCATTCCATTAGATCCTAATCTTCATAATACTCTAGAGTCCAAAATTGATCCAATTTCAATGGAAGGTATTCAAAGAAACCAACTCATTAACCCGGGTGGGAACCAAAATGGAAACCCAAATGAGGCAGCCCCAAACTTGGGGAATGCAATTGATCAAACCATGAATGACTACCTCACACCTTCCTAGACGAATGCCCCCTCATGCATTAGACACAATTCCCTAGGAGATTCCAACTAAATCATTAAACCCCATGTCCTAAACCACCTTCCCACATTCCATGGAATGGAGTCCGAGATTCCATACCTGCACATTAAGGAGTTCAATGACATTGTAGAAACCATGTGTCCCCCACATCAACTAGAATCAGCTAAGATGAGGCTATTTCATTTTTCATTAAAGTATCGAGCTAAAAATTGGCTAAACAATTTGAGACCATCATCCATAAACTCTTGGGACCAACTACAAAGGGAAGTCTACAGAAAAAACTTTCCCCACCACAAAACAATTGCACATAAAAAGAGTATCAAAAACTTTTTTGAAAAAGAGGGAGAGTCATTATATGAAACATGAGAAGGTTCAAAGACACTCTAAACATGGTTCCAAACCATGTTTTTTCTATACCTGAACCAGTGATAATTTTCAATGAATTGTTGAGTCCAGGGAATAAACAATTCATTAACATGATGTGTAATGGAACCTTTAAAAACAAAGCCCCAAATGATGATTTTGAGTATCTAGAAAGCCTTTCTGAACAAAACCAAACATGGGGAACTTTACCTTATTCTGAAAAGCCACAAATAACTACTGGAATTCATACACTTAGAGAAGAGGAATGCCTTAGGGCTAAACTCACAGCACTCTCTAGGATGGTTGAAGAGATAGACCTTAGGAAAGTCCATGAAATCCAAACTGTTGGCCCTGTTTTCACAATTTGTGACAAACATGACTATAAGACAGAAACCTGCCCAACCATTCCATCCATCAAGGATGTTCTTTTAGGAGGACCCCCAGCGGAAGTAAATGCTTTGAACTTTCAAAATCCTCAATACCAAAACACCTTCAACCCAAGGTATAACGACCACCCAGGCTTCTGCTGGAAAGATAACCAACAACCTAGTCAACCACAGAGACAAAATCCTTACCCCCATCAGAACTACCAAACCCATAACAAGTTCCAATCCCATCCTATCCAATACCAACAGTCACCGGTCCATTTTCAACAAACCATACCACTTCCAAAATATCTCCCGGGGATAAACCAACCTACTCAAGCACCCACCCAAACTGTTCCACAATGCCTACTAGAACAACTGTGCAAACAAATGGAGAGGATGAACTCGGAGGTATCTTCCGTAATACAAGAACTTCAAACCATCAAAACTGGAAAGGAACCCATGCCTACTCAGGCGGTGCCATCCTCAACTTCATGGGGAGAGTCATGTTGTGCTCAAACAACTCATGAACAACTAAAGGTTGTCACTGTTTTAAGAAGTGGGAAATCAATTGAGAAACCTAAACAACTAATTCAAAACCGACATGAAAAATCAAACTTGGATGAAAATTCAAATGAACCCCAAGATCAAACTGAGGAAACTGATAACAATGTGAAAGAAACAACTCTTCAACAAACAAACCCACAACCTTCACCATTTCCTCAACGCATGAGGTGGAAAACCAAGCCTGAACTGAGTGAAACATTGAGGGAAATATTTTCACAAGTCAAGTTGAACATTCCTCTTCTCGATGCCATCCAAACTATACATGCCTACCAAATTTCCCTTAAGGACTTGTGCACTTTTAAAAGAAAATTTTCATATAAAAACGAAGTCCTTATTGCTGCTAATGTGAGTACCACCATTCAAGGGACCATTCCTCCTAAGTTGAAAGACCCAGGTTGCCCTTAAATCAATGTTTAACTAGGAGAAAGAAAAGTTATCAAGGCCTTGTGTGATCTAGGTGCTAGTGTCAATCTCATCCCCTATGCCATTTACTGCCAGTTAGGCCTAGAAGAACTCCAACCCACATCTGTCACACTTCAGCTTGTTGATCGTTGCATTAGGGTTCCAAAGGGGATTTTGAAGGACGTTCTGGTAAAGGTTGAAAACTTCAACTACGTTGTTGATTTCATTGCCCTTGACAACCAGCCAAACTTAGTAAATAAGGAACAAACCCCAATCATCCTTGGTCTTCCTTTCCTTGCAACAATCAACTCTGTTATCCGAGTCCGAAATGGGAACTTGACCATCAACTTTGGGAACATGAGTCTAGACTTGAACATCTATAATGAAATCTCACAAATAGGGGATGATGAGGACATTCATGAAGTAAACCTGATAGGAATCATTGATAATGAATCCATGGAACATCAAGGAATATTTGATGAATGTTTAAGTCAGGATGAGATTGATTTCCTTTGTTCATATGAAGGAAGTTTATCTCCTTGTCTTGAATCATTTTCAAATTGCTCTTCTGATGAAGTCTTAGGTCCAACAATCAGTGAAACCTTTCAAGAATCCACTTTCATGGAGACCAATACAATTTCCTTCCCTAAATCTGATCAATCCAATCTAGTAGCTAAAACTTCTACATGTGGGGAATCAATCCTATCTGAAACTCTAAAAAAAGAAATTGAACTTGATCAAATGTCCCAATCTTCTGCTGAAATTATGAACCAACCTGATCTTGAATTGAAGGAACTTCCTGGTACGCTCAAGTATGCTTTCCTAGGGGACAATAAAACACATCCTATTGTCATTTCTTCTTCTCTTGAAGCCAATCATGAGAAGATGCTTCTAGATTTCCTTAGGAAACATAAGAAAGCCATTGGTTGGACCCTATCTGATATTCCTGGGATTATCCCACTTGTTGGGACTCATAGGATTGTTCTGGAATCTGATTCAAATCCACGTCGCCAACCTCAACGGCGACTCAATCCTAATCTCATGGAGGTAGTAAGGAAAGAACATCTGAAATTGTTAAAAGCTGGTATCATATATCCCATAACTGAGAGTGAGTGGGTGAGCCCAATCCAAGTGGTTCCAAAAAAGGGCGGACTCACTGTGATAACCAATGAGGATGGAGAGATTCTTCCAACAAGGGTGAGTAGTGGATGGAGGGTCTGCATTGACTATAGGAATCTAAACACATTCACCAAGAAGGACTATTTCCCCTTACCATTCATTAACCAAGTCCTTGAGAGAGTGGAAGGTCATGCCTTCTACTGTTTCTTAGATGGGTACTCGGGGTACAATCAAATTGAGGTATCCCTAGAGGATTAAGGGAAGACTACCTTCACATGTCCTTTCGGTACCTTTGCCTTCAAACACATTCCCTTTAGTTTATGCAATGCCCCTGGAACCTTCCAACGGTGCATGATTGGAATCTTCTCATACATGGTAGGGGATTTTCTAGAGGCCTTCATGGATGACTTCTCTGTGTTTGGGGATATATTTGAGGGATGTCTGTAGAATGTGGATAGATTCTTGTCAAGATGTGAAGAAAAGAATCTGGTCCTAAACTAGGAAAAATGCCATTTCATGGTTAAAGAGGGACTAGTTTTAGGCCATCTGGTCTCAGGTAGGGGGATTGAGTTTGATAAAGCCATGGTTGACATCATTCGTGACCTTCCATCACCCAAAAATGTCTAGCATGTGAGGTCTTTCTTAGTACATGCTGGTTTCTATAGAAGATTCATCAAGGACTTTAGTTCAATATCCCATCCCCTTTGTGCTCTCCTAGTAAAGGATGCTCCATTTTTTTGGACAGAAAGCTTTGAGGGTTCATTCTCAACCCTCAAATCCTCTCTCACCTCTCCTCCCATCATGAAATCTTCAAATTGGAACCTTCGTTTCGAACATATGTGTGAATCTAGTGACTTTGATGTAGGAGCTGTGTTAGGACAACGTTGTGATAAAAATCCTTATGTCATTTCTTATGCAAGAAAATCCTTAAATGATGCCCAAATAAACTACACCACCACTGAAAAGGAGTTAGTTGCTGTTGTGTTTTCCTTAGAGAAGTTTAGGTCCTACCTCTTAGGATCCCCCATCACTGTGTTCACTGACCATTCTGCACTAAACCACCTCTTCCAAAAACAAGATGCTATGGCTAGACTGATTAGGTGGGTCCTTCCCTTACAAGAATTTATCCTCACAATCAAGGATAAATAGGGAGTTGAAAATGTTGTAGCTAATCACCTCTCTAGGATGGAATTCAAAGACAACTCAAATCACCTTTCTGTTTCTGATTCGTTCCCTGATGAACACCTATACTCTCTGAGTGACTGCCCTTGGTATGCTGACATAGAAAATGTCTTAGTGACATGAGTCATTCCAAAATTCTTAGGGACTCAAGATCGATGGAAATTACTTTCTGATATTAGACAATATGTGTTTAATGATCCATACCTCTATAAGTTCGGCCCTGACCAAGTCATTAGGAGGTGTGTTCCAGAATCTGAACAAGAGTCCATCCTTAAATTCTGTCATAGTGAGGCATGTGGAGGTCTCTTTTCCTCTAGGAAAACATCTGCTAAAATTCTTCAATGTGGTCTTTTCTGGCCCACCCTCTCAAGGGACTCCTACACATTTTTTCAAAGCTGTCCTAGGTGTCAACAAGTAGGGTCCATCACAAAAAGGAATGAAATGCCACTCACTCCCATCTTAGTGGTTGAAATATTTGACTGTTGGGGAATTGACTTCATGGGTCCCTTCCCAAACTCTCGGGGATACCTCTACATACTCTTAGCTGTTGATTATGTCTCAAAATGGTTTGAGGACATTCCCATTATGTCTAATGATCATCAAGTTATGATTCGATTTCTGAAAGAGAACATATTTTCAAGATTTGGAATTCCTAGGGCTATAATCAGTGATCGAGGAACCCATTTCTGTAACCGCCCATTCTCTTTACTCATGACTAAGTATGGTATTTCTCATAAAGTTTCCACTGCATACCATCCTCAAACCAATGGCCAAGATGAGTTAGCGAATAGGGAGATTAAGAAAATTCTTGAATAAACCGTCAACCCCTCTAGGAAAGATTGGTCTGAGAAACTCTTAGATGCTCTTTGGCCCTATAGAACCGCATATAAAATGATTTTAGGAATGTCCCCATATAGGTTGGTTTATGGTAAAGCATGCCATTTTCCAGTGGAGATTGAACATAAGGCCTTTTGGGCACTTAAGAAAATGGATTATGACCTCTGATTGGCCGGAACAAAAAGGAAATTAGATCTCAATGAATTGGAGGAACTAAGGATGGAGTCTTACGAAAATTCAAGGATCAATAAAGCTAGAGTTCAAGCCTACAAATCATGGAATATCAAGGTCAAACAATTTGAACCGGGAAAACTTGTGCTCTTGTATAGTTCAAAACATCATTTACACCCGGGGAAGTTAAGGTCTAGATGGTCAGGACCTTTCATTGTGCATCACGTATTACCCCATGGGGAAGTAGAGATTCAAGATCCCACAAGTGGTAACATTTTCAAGGTCAATGGTCAAAGGTTAAAACCATTCATTGAATCATTCAATAAACAGGAAATAGAGGTTGAGTGAACTGAGCCAACCAATGAAAAAGGAAAAAATTGATAGATTTAGGATCCATGTCGGGCTAACAACGTTAAAAAAAGCACTGCATGGGAGGAAACCCATGGTTTTCAAGTTTCCTATCATTTTGTTTTTTTAATAAACTTTATATTTTAAATAGGATTAATTAATCATTTTTATATTTTAAAAAAAGACTATTGACATGTTCTTCTATTATGAGTATGGATGGGTATGACAGGGAAGCACCGTATTCATCCGTGTCACGCGGTGTGATCCCTGAGTAATACCATACCCAGAAAATTAAAATAAGACAATGTATCATTAGTTAGATTAAAAAAACAACAATAGAAAAATAGGAAAAACCATAAAAATGGTGATACATGGAATTAAATAAGTCGTTGTGTTGTTTGTTTTGTCCGGTTTGTTCTTATTTTTATGCTTCAGGTACTATTTTGAGTGATACATATTCAATCAAGTATGTTCCTACATCCCCCAAGAGTTCAATGGACTAATTTGGAGCAGCAAGAACTTCAACTTCAACCACCAGGTGATTTCATTCCATGATCCTCAGTTTCAATTTCCTTTTTTAACTTCCATTATCTGCCTCTACTCCTTCTAAATTTTCATTTCTTCGAACAATGGGGACAATTTTATTTTAAGATGGGGGAGATAAAATAAAAAATGATTTCGTGTCAAAAAAAAAAATTGAATGATTTGAAAAAAAATGTGTAAATGGAAGGAACAATTCCTTTAACATTGAAAAGGGTAATACACATTTCACACTTTGAAACTGAATATCAAATAATTTAGCATACCCTAATTCTGATTTTAATCATTGTATAATTTCATGAGCATAGATTTTGGAAAGTGTGGCTGTCCAATGTGATATTTCATCGTTTATATTTTCATCCAAACTAAGAAAGTTCACAATGCAAGTCCTTTGGATAGTGGGGTATTATTTTGAGTTCATGGGGTCCCCCAAAATAAATAGCATAGTTTTGGTGATCATTCTAGTTTAATATGAGTATTCAAAAAAAAATTAAAAAATAAAAATAAAATTTGCACGTAGAGCAATGAAATGACCGAATGCCTGGCTTTCGGCACTTGGGGATCGCGACTCCACAGTTTTCTAGACCAGAATTATTAATTTTATCTCTATTTATGGTAATTTGAATTTGTTTTTGACTGAGTTAACTCGAGATGATTCCCGAGTATGTGGGCTTCACTTGGTGCCCTAAGGTCTTTGAGCCTGGGAGTCTTCGGTAAACTCTCGCTACAGGGGTTGACTCTTTTGAGTGAAATTTCAATTACCATGGAAAAATTGCAAAAAAAAAATAATACAAAAAAAATTTGAATACTCATCTTAATATTGAAATGTGATTCCACCTAGCGCTTCTGTAATTTTCCCCTTGAATTAAGATGAACCCCCATGTCTATTGTGATGCACAACACATACTCATACTTAGTTGATATTGGATGAAATATGGTAATGAATTTGAACAATGGAATGGGCATGGTATTGGGATCGGCTTATAAAACTATCTTGTATTAAAATATTTTGATGGATTTCATGATTTTTGGGTATAAGGTTTTTTGGTGATCATTGTGTATTAAAATGTTTTTTGGAAAAGGGAATTCGAATTTCATATTGTTGAGATATATTTTTCTCGAGACTAGAAAAACTCAAGGTGGTGGTGTTATTAGACACTAAATGAGGCTAATATTCATTGTTAATATATATAATATTCACATTCTTTATTATTCATAAACACCATTTTAGTTCATTTTACAATTTGAACGTCATTTCACATTATGATTATAATACCTTCTTAAAATGAACTATTATGTGGTACATTTTTGAACATCATTTAAATTACCAAATGATTCATCTGATTATAAATATTTTAATTTGATAATTAATCTACACTCCAATATGAACATGTTTCATTCAGGGACCAATGGATAATTAATGGAGGATGATGGAGATATTTGGTAATGAAAGGAAGCAATTATGGAGAAGGCCAATTGGACACCATCCCACTGATGAGACTGTGACGCCACAAATACAGGCCCAATTAATCCCATATTTCGTGGGATGCTAGACTCCATGTATAGGAACAAATAACTCTTCATGATACAATGCTAATTCGGCCTCCATGGTGTCCATTTAGGCGCCCCAAGTTAGAGATACAATTATGGGCCAGATTCTGCGGCCCAAAAAAACATCCCACTAATGTGATCATATCTCGGAATCCACAACTTCAAATCGTCCCAAATTTTACAGGAGGTTAGAAGACATCCGGAGTTCCATTTTATTCGTCTATGGAACACTATGATTCTGCCATATAGAAGGTCTTCCAGACGTGTCTGTTCGGTGACGGAATGTTGGCTTCCACCTCGGGTCAAGGGTGAAAAAATCAACTCTCCCTTACTTTCCACCCACCTATGGCCTACCACAATTAATTGAGGAGAATTGGACAGTTGGAGGCTCGACCAAAGGGCTCAGAAATTCCAATTTAAGGATGTGTTGTTGGGGGATTGAAGGATCTTTTGTTCTTTGTTCAATTGTAATGTTATGCTGCAATTTTATTGTCTCCAATTTTTCTTTCACATGTAAGTTGTTCAATTCACTTTAGTTTCTTAATAAAAGCTATTATTATTCTCTTATTCTATTGTTCTTCCTGTAACGTTGATACCGTTGGATCATGTTGTGAATTTATTCACACCAAACCTTGTGAAATTATTCACACAACGGTGGAGTGATCATTTTATTTTTGTTGTTTTCTTTACATCTCCATTTCCTCCGTCATGAGTCTACTTTCCGCATACATTGAAACCATGGGATCAATGGAGGGCTAACCAACTTATGATTTGATCCAAGGGAGTTTCAAGGGGCTGGATTGGATGTTATTTTTCACCTCATTAATGTATAATCACTTCTTTAATTGAGATTTTTATTTGTAGATATTTAAACTCCATCGTCCTTGTTGAATTTATGGCCACACACTTCAAGTGTGAGTACGAACCTTTACCTTGAGGTGCTCAAAACTTTGATCCTTCAAGTGTATAGGTGATTATTATTAAAGGGTGTAGGTATTAAACTAGTAAGTGATGATTTTGTTTTATCTCCTTAAATGAACACATCTCAAATATAAGAAATTGTAAACATTAAAAAGGAAATACGTCCAATCCACCCCGAGCGATAACCAAAGATCAACTCATTCTTTTAATTTGAATTCACTTAAGTATCTTAGATTTCACTTAAACCCATATAATATAAACCCAAATTTGGCCACTTCATAGCCAAAAAAAGTCCTTAGAATGTGCATGTCTATAGGTTACTTCTTAGGACTCTGTGGATTCGATAACCCAAGCTAGACTACAAGGATCGTTCTACCTTCATCTCTTGGGTAAATTTGAGTGAGAATTAGGGGAATACCAAGAAATTGTTTTGGAATCCCATCATTATCTTCCCTCATATTAGGCATGTCATAATTTATGGAATTTTCCTTAGTATCGGTTATTTTAGCTAGATATGATTTCTCAAAATGAAATAATATCCATGATTGAAATGTTGATAATAAATAAAATTAAGCCACATTTGAATTGAATAAAATCGACGTGTGATACACATTACGGAGGGTAAATACCTATCTTGTAGATTTATATTAGATTTAAAAAAGGAATCCAATCCAAATCAATGATATCATAAAATTCCACTAAATGAGGAAGATATTATTTTTTAGAATAAAATTCCCACAAAATCCAAATTGAGATACAACAATAATAAAATGCATTCCCAATAAAATAAATTCATTTATGTTTTTCACTTTTTGTTCATATGAAACAAAAAAGATATGATAATATATAAATAATTAAAATACAGAAATAAATACAAAACTATATATTCAAGTTTACACGCACATCTATCATCAAAGTCTATATCAATATAGTAAATTCCTTATTCACTTGACCATGGATTTTATTGTTTCTAATAAATTATATTATACATTTGAATCATTCATTAGATTAGAAAATCCTTATTTTATCCACAGTATTGATATAAAATGTAATAATGTACCATATAAATATTATTTACCTCAATCACATTATTTAATAATCTATGGAAATTTTTTATATAATTACATATTTTTCATCACTTAATACACAACCTATATCCTATATAATGTTTCCTTATTTCCAAATACACTATATTTCATAATGGAATATTGGACATCATTTATTTTTCACCTTTATTAGATGAACTTTGATTATATGTAATCATCTTCATGTTGTATGTGGTTGAACATTAAAATTTTTGGTGGTTGTTAATCATGATTTTTGAAAGATTTTCTAAAATAATCAAAATATATCTAAATTGAGATCTCTTTATGTTACAAATATTTTTTTACTATGTCATTAAATTTCCAATCACATTTGTTGATGACTCAGTTCCTCAAATTTCTACCCCATAGACTATAATGAAGGGAAAATTGTGGATGATAATTTTTTTAAAAAAAATTAACACATAAAATGGACACTGTGAACATTAATGTTATTAAATATTAATAAAAATTACTCCTAAACCCATGAATTTCTAGGATTCAATCAATATAAAATATGATCTATTTACGAATATTAAATATTATGTTATGTTTCCCGCTTGTAATGGTTCATAATGATTATGTGAATTATGAAAATCATATCGCATAGGTGTGTTAACCAAGGTGTGTATAATGGCTCATTTTTGTTCACCAGTTAATTAAAGTGCTTAGGTCAATAAGCTATTTTTTTAGTTTACACTAGGTACTTATATTCTTGAGAAATATAATGTAATAGTATCCATAAAGGAATGGTTTTACATGGAAAAAACATAATCTAAACATTGGAATATGTTAGTTATTTTTCTTATGTTTAATTGTATCCCTATAGAATTATCTATTATTTTATAATTATAGTAAAAAAAATTCCACAAGATTCTGATATTGAAAATATAACAACCCATTCATTAATATAAGATATTTTATTATTTATTACGTGGAAAGAAACATTTTATAAACCAAATGATGGAGAATACTAGAGTATTTGGGAAAGTTGGTAAAAATCACATAAACATGCTAAAAAGATACATCAAAATTATTGAAAATGTTCTTTAACAGTCATATAAAACTCCATAGATTTAAAAACAACACATGATTTCCTACGAACATTCATAATAATGTTGGAAGATATAATTCTCTAAAAGGTAATAAATCAATAATAACATTATTAATGTAATAAATTTTAGTCAATAATAATTTCAATGGAATGTAAAAGGGTTATGATTCATAACATGAATAGATGAGAATAATATAAAATGATAAAATAATAGAATCATGGGAATGTTAAAATAATTTTAATCATGGAATTATGAACAATTTAATGATAATTAAATCATAACATGATAAAAAATACATATAATAGATTAGGTTTACTCTATAATATCGTAATATATGTCTTATGTGACTAAGACATTACACAATACGTTTGAGTGCTCTATAATTCTGGTCACACATGTAACATTCTTATCATGTACATGCATATTTTTTTGACAGATATTATTTATTCTACGATCATATTGTTTGATTTGGTTTTATAAAACTATATATTTTTATTTTGATTACATTTATATTGGTTCTAATGAATGTTAATAAAACTTATTATTATATATATTTCATTGTTCTTCACTAATATAATGTAATAATGTCCCAGAGTATATGCAGAATTGATATGGTCAAATATTTTTCCCACTATGATGATAACATTGATGTACAATGATTATATTACTAAATAAATTTCTATGTTAAGATAACATACTATGATTGTTCACATAGTACAAAGAGTACTAGGTGAGAGTACACATAAGAAGATGAGGATTCATATCCTGATGTCTTCACATAGTAATCCCCAAGATGGGATCTTATGATTATATACCCACCAGTAAGAATTCCAAATGTTTTTGTGTCATCAGATATTTCACTATATGTTGGTGTGTAATGTTCCTTATAAATTTAGATAATTAATAATGTGTTCTTCTACTCACGTACATAGATGTATTCTGTAACACCCCAGGTAAATAAATAATATGACATTCTCATATTTATCCATATTTTTGAATAAAATATTAATAATACTTTGAAGGGAATGCTATGCTCGAGGGCATACCCGATACGCAACAATGAGTTTCTTTGAAATCATCTGTTTCACTATAATAATAAAATTACATTATTTTAAAAGATAGTTAACGCCTAGCCGTTGTAATGGGGGAACTGAATGGAACTAACTACAAAATGATTATATATGTTTGTCAAATATTTTTACTTTTGTCAAATAAATTTTGGAGGCTTAAAATGTAAATGAATCCAATTTTAAGCATAAATCATCTAATATTCACTAAAAGGTCGATTAACATCCTTTTGATAGAGAACCATTTTTAAATATACTTTTGACAATTTTATATGTTTTATTTGACAAAATAAAATCATTATTTAGAATCTAGACATCAAAATTTACTTTGTGTAAAATTTTGTTATTTTTCAGATAAAGATCAATTTTATTGAAAATGTTGCATTTTAATTCAAAACCTATTTTTAATATGACTTATCAATATTGATAGATTGTATTTTATATTTATATTAGGGTTTATTTATAATATATTTTTACCATTTAATCTAATGGTGGTCATTGGAATTAATTTCACTTTTAAATTGGACTTAAACTAGTGTCAATCATTTAAAAGATATTGTTTCTTAAAAACACGCTATTCGTTTTGCCAGCAGGAATTAATTATTAAATTAATTAATGAAACATATATGTTTTGAATTTTGTAAAACAGAAATCAATTTTTAATTCATAATATCAAATATATGTTTGGGTGAATTTTTGGTATTTCTCTGAAAAACATCAATGTTTGATGAATTGTGAAACCACTAAGTGGTAGTTTAAAAACTGATTTTTAGTTTAAATGAAACTTTACCACTACTGTGATTTGAATTTCAAAAATACGACATACATGGTTTTCATTATGATGTAAAATATGGTTCAATGGGATTAAAACAATTTTTTGGTGAATAGTAACTTTTATGTTTTTAATCGCAATTAGAGGTAATTAATGTAATTTAAGGTAAAAATAATGTTTTAATAATATTAAATGACCTAGATACATGTCCTATCCTCATTGTATGTATCATGGACGACCTATAGAATCCATGGGTCAACTTGGGGACCCCATGGAGCCACTTTGGTTGGAAAATGACATAAATAACTTTTTATTTTAAGTTAAAATAAAAATGTCACAAGCATGAGTTGTTTTACTAAAACAATTTTTAAATGGGGTTATACAAGTCATATTTTTTCACTATAAATATTCATTTGGAATGTCACGACCCGTCCTCGGGGCCCGTGCCGTGACTACCCCAAGCCCGCCTTCCATAGGCCAGGGGCTGGCGACTAGCACCAAAGGCGTAAATCCCGATAACAGGGAAGGCATTGCCTTTATAAGTAACAACCACCACAGAGTCAGCAAGCGGAAAGTAACTACAAGTGCAGAAAAGTAAAGGGGGGCCGGAAATACAAGCCCAACTGTAAAGTACAACTCGAAAGGGGAAAACAGCAGCTGGAAGAACGGAGCGGCTCCTTGGTCGTCCGCCTCGATTCCTACCTGAAGGGTAGGTACTGATGGCTCAGCTCCTGGATCGTCCACCACGGATCCTACCTGAAGGGTAGGTACAGATAGCTCCTCTACTCCACAGGTCCTGTCGTCTACTCCGGGTACGTCCGCCCAGTGGTCCACCTCCGGGTACCGACCTGCTCCGCAAGTCTCAACTGCGATCTGCGCTGTCCGTCGTCTGCAACCAACACAACGAAGTGCGGGCATAGCCCGTGCAGGGGTGAGTATAAGCTACTCAGTAGGGACCCCGAGACCCTTAAGGTCTCACTAAATCCAACATGGATATCCACAAGGTAAAGGCAGCAATCACGAAGTAACATCAGACTCTACTTAGGTATACGCCCATACATATACCTAAGTCATCAAGTAACCCATCCAATCTCAAGGATACACAAAATCATGAAATCAACGGATAACCATCACCCAGGTATATGCCCATACATATACCTAAGTTATCAAGCGACCCATCTCAATCATGAGGAAACACAAAGGTCAAAAGTCTCAGCTCAAACCAGGATTTTCATTATCGAAACCGTAACTGCTGAAGAGCTCCGTCTCTAGAGTGTACAGTGGTCCTGTCACGACTCCGAGGCTGCCGCTCACTAACCTAGGACTGCTGAGGTACTCCTCCTGTCGAGTACTGCGGGTTTGCGGCCAACTACCGGGCGCTCCGTCCGCTGAGGGTCTGTCGCCAAATACCGGGCGCTACCTAGATAGCCTGCTGAGGTACTCCTCCTGTCGAGTACCGCGGGTCTGCTGCCAACTACCAGGCGCTCCGTCCGCCGTGGGTCTGCCTCCAAATACCGGGCGCTCCGTCCACTGGGCTAGTCGACTCACTCCAAGTCGAGTCGGTCAAGCAGTCGTCAGGTCTCATCCGGCTACACGGTCTCCGTACTCTGCATGCTCGTCTCCACCGTCGCGGGTCTGTCGCTACAACCAAGCGCACACACACTCCGTAGAGTATCGCGGGTCCGCCGCTACAACCAAGCTCTCCACCGCCAAGGGTCTGCTGCTGCATCCAAGCGCACCACCACTGTCAAGTACCACGGGTCCGCTCCACGAGCTACTGGTCGATACTCCAAGTATCACAAGGTCCCGCGAAAAAGTGTCTCAAAAGTCCGTCTCGTCACAGGGGTCTCAACGCAACAGACGGCGCGTCGATCGGACGCCCGGTCTGTGAGTTATTAGCCTTTTCGTCCCAGGGGCCCGGTTGGTTTCAAGTGCGAACCAATCCCGGCCGTATCTCAACTGTACCCCGAACTCCCATAGGGTAAACTCAAAGGGACCGTTACTCAACGTAACCACCAACGCCGCTGACGGCTCGTCAAGCGGACGTCCTGTCTGAAAGATATCAGCTTTCCCGTTCCAGGGGCCCGGTTGGATTTCGGGAATAATCCAACCCGGCCATACTCCGACTGCATCCAAAACTCGGGCGGAGTATTTTAAAAGTTCCTTCTCATCAAGAGGAAGTCAACGAAACAGACGGCGCGTCAATCGGACGCCCGGTCTGTGAGTTATTGGCTTTTTCGTCTCCGGGGCCCGGTTGGTTTTTAAGGCAAAACCAACCCGACCGTACTCCACCTGCGTCCAAACCTCGGGCGGAGTATGCCAAAAGATCCGTCTCATTAAGAGGAACGCAACGCGACTGACGGTACGTCAATCGGACGTTCGTAGCTCAAGATATGAGCGTTTCCGCTCCGAAGGCCCGGTTGGTTTCGTGAACGAACCAACCCGGCCGAACTCAAAGTAACCTGAAACCTTGAGTGCGATATACCGAAACGACCGTCTCGATCCAAGGATCGCGTTTCCGCAGACGGTTCGTCATTCGGAGGTCCGAGGCTCAAGTTATGAGCCAAAAACCAAATCAGGTTCGAAATGGGGGGGTCCGGGTCCGGGCCGACCCGGCCCGACCCCCCCCCCCCCCCCCCCCCCCCCCCGGGGCGGTGCGGCGGCGGCGCGGCGGCCGGCGGCGGCGGCGGCGGACGGCGGCGGCGGGCCGCGGTGGCGGCGGCGGCGGCGGCGGGCGCGGGCGCCGCACGGGGTGCCGCACGCGGGGGGCTCAGCCCCCGCTTCTTTGGAGCGGCGCGGCATTGCCGCGCCGATTTTTGTCAAACGGCCCCCCTTTCCAGGGGGCCCGCTAATTGGAAAACCGGGGGGGCTGCTGCCCCCCCCCCCCCTCCTTAATGAACCACCCCCCTCATTAAGAGGGGGGTTTGCTGAACGGTCCGGGGGATTTATTCCCCCGGTTTTCAGTCATCCGGCCGGCCAGCTGGCCGGCCAGTTTCTTACTAACGGGACCGGAAATTCCGGTCCCGCCTTCGACTTCCGACGCCGGCGGCCCGGCCTCCGGCCTTCTCTTCCGCCGCGGCCCGGAACCGGCCGCGGTCCCCTCGTCCCGCCGCGGCCCGGAACCGGCCGCGGTCTTCTCGTCCCGCCGCGGCCCGGAACCGGCCGCGGCGTTCGTCATCCGGCGCGGTGCGACGACACCGCGCCCCTTCGTCGTGCTTCGATTCTTTTCAACGCGGCGCGACGGCGTCGCGTTCTTGAAGATTTTCCCTCGGCGTGGCGCGACGGCTCCGCGTAAATTAATTGTACGATCATCCGCGTGGTGCGACGGCACCACGCTACTTGCTTCCACCCGCATGAATAAACATGAACGTTGGAGGGGGGTTCGGCCGTGTTCGTGCGGTCCGGCCCCCTCACGTTAAATTAACAACGCAACTTAAACAATCAAGCATCAAGTTAGACATGCGAGATCCACGTTCAAGGAAAAGAATAAAGAAATAAAGAACCAACAACCCCTACCTCGGGTTTAATATTTGAAGATTCGGCTACGCTCCGCGGAAGACGGCGTCGCGGAGGTCGGGTGTCGCGGTCGTCGTTCGTCAAATCCGTTGATGAAGAGTTATGCCCGAAGAGACACGTCACTGGCGGATCTTCGTTTGCCGACGAAGAAGGTCCCAGGAGGGTGCGGCGTTCCCTCTTGTTGACACCGAGGACGAAGAAGAGAGGCGTCGTTCTTCGTCGGAGCTTGAAGATGAAGAGGAAGCTCTCCAAAAGACAAACAAAGAACTCAAAATAAAATAAGACTACCTCTTATTTTATTAACACATAACACAAAAGAATTTCAAACGATTCGTTTCTCACCTTAGCTGCCGAACGAGGATCGGCTGCGGAAGAAGAGGCGTCGCCGAAGAACGTCGCGGGTGAAGCTCGTCGACGTCGCAGATCTCGGTGTGCGTCGTCGAATTTCGGTCGCCGGCGTTCTTCGCGTTCTTCGCGTTCTTCGCGGGGAGATGAAGAAACAAGATCCTCTCAAATCCTTTCAAAGGATTTTTAGGTTGGTCTTATTTTATAAACATGCCAACACACGAAACCGGTTAAGAAACGATCCATCAATTCGAAAGAAACGACCCATCAATTCGAAAGAAACGACCCATTAAATTCACGAAAGAAACAGTCCATTTAATTCACGAAATAAACCGCCCAATTAAATGGTCTGTTAAGAATTAAAGAAAACGCGTCGGTTGACTTTTCAGTTACTTTGACGGGTTTTCGCGGGTGCGTTACTTAGCGAAAGAAACGGCGGGGCTCGTGCGGGCCCCACCTCACAAATATCCTACCAAGGGGTAGGATATTTCTGGATAGCATCCTATCCAGTTCAACTCAGTTCAAGCCGCCTTTAAGTGGCTTCAAGTGGCTTCCAAGTGGCTTAAGCGAAATAAAATAAAGTTGTCGCAAAATTATTTTATTTCTTAACTTTAAGCCCGAAAATTAAAAACCACACCCGAGCAAACGCAACTCCGGAAGAGGCGTTTCTAAGCGAATACCGGCGCTGCGATTTCATCGGTGCCCTCAGAATTCGATTCCGGGCACCGGTTCAAAAGTTAGAAAAACCCGCTCGTCCGTTCACTGAACGTACCCGAGCCAAAACTTCGGAAAATGATTCCGGGCACACCGGGCCTCGGAATCAGGTGCCGTCAGAAACTGCGTTCTTGTAAAATTCCAAAGAAAATTAAGAAAAAAATTTCCTTGAAATTTACGGGTCTTTACATTACTCCCACCACAGGGCTTTACGTCCCCGTAAAGCTTCACCACAAACTTAGGGAAACAAGCGGTACTGAGCACGCATCTGAGCCTTCCGCTCCCATGTGCTCACCTGGAGGTTCCCGCGCTGCCAAAGAAAATGCACAAGAGGAATCGACCATCCTCCTAGGATCCGTTCCTGTCGATCCTCGATCCCCACAGGAACCTCCATATAAGACACTCATTGCCACCGTCTAGCTCCTCAGCTGGGATACGTGGAAGACGTCGTGCACCCGGTGCAACTGAGGTGGCAGAGCCAGGCGATAAGCCACCTCGCCAACCCTGCTGAGGACCTGGAAAGGCCCGATGAAGCGGGGAGACAACTTGCCGCCTCGGCCAAATCTCCGAATACCACGTCGAGGTGTGACCCGCAAGAAGACGTGGTCACCATCCTCGAACTCTAGTGGCCTCCGCCTCCTGTCAGCGTATGACTTCTGCCGGCTCTGTGTTGTCCCCATCCGCTCCTGGATGATATGGACCTCCTCTGACGTGGCCCGGACCATTTCTGGTCCCACAAGAGCTGCAAGATTTCTTCTTTGCCGATAAGAGAAACCTGGTCTCATCCCCAGGATGAACCACATTCTTTGCCTAAAACAGTCAATCCTAACATGGATGATACTAATCCATACCAAGGATGACGTCGTAAGGCCTCGACGCTACTACTAAGAGATCCAACCGTTACTCTCGCCTCCAAGGGTTGAGTCACACTGTCGGCATCAGTGTGTGGTAACTGGTCTCCTCCAGTAGATGTCTCACAAGTGAGGGTCAAGTCAACAGTCAACTGGAACCTCCTAGTAACATCACAAAAGAGGACAGGAATGAAAACATCACAAAGGATGCGTCTTTTATTATTGCAGCTCATAATACAAGACGCTACACAAAAGCAACATCAACAAGGAACTAGAAGTACAAGAGACGTATCCACTAGTTCTGCTCCTGTCCACCTGCTCCAAGAGTTCTACTGTTGCTCAAGCATTTGTCGTTGCCTCTATCTCGGTGGCTCCCCCAAAGCCTGCGGATCGGGAGTCGGACAGTCACGTGCCAGATGACCCTTTCCGCGACATGAGTAACACAACCTGCTCCTTGCACGGCTAGCTCTGTTCCCACTCCGGGTGCCCTGCACCACCGGTCGCAAAACCCGAGACCGTCTAACTGCTGGTCTGGTCTTTCTGGGCCTCTGCATCATCTGTCTACTGCCCACAGATGACTCGACTTCTGATCGAGAAACACGTGGCAAAGGAAGCAGCTCCTGATCACGCTCGGGGTGTAGAGCTACTGGCACAAACTCCACCCTGAAGAAGGTCTCAAAGTCTTCCCATGTGAAAGCCATTCCATCGCAAAACTGGAACAAGTGGCTCCACCACCTGCCTGCTGCTGCCTGAAGAAGGCTGGCAGCAAAGGTCACCATGAAGTCTGATGGTGTCCCCACTAGCCTGAAGACTCCCACCACAGCCTCCAGCCAATCTTCAGCCGCCTGCGGGTCCATCTCTCCCCCGAACCTGGGTGGCCTCTGGCGCTGGAACTCATGCAGTGCGCGCAAGTAGCGGGCATCGCCTACTGCTGGGGCTGGTGGCATCGGTGGCCCAACGTATGGTAGTACCGCTGGTGCCTCAACTGCAAGAGGGCCCTGTACCGAAGCCCCGTCGCTCGACAAACTGTCAGCACACACATCCCTCCGGGCTCTAGCTGGTCGTCCGAGAAAAGACATCCTGAAAGGAACAACGTAACACGATCAAACGATTATACCTGGTGAGCTGACCTGGTTTGAGCTGTTTTAAGGGGGGAAACCTTTGAAAACACACACGCAATCAGTGTTTTCGTGAACAAAGTCGGAAATCAGTTGTCAGGGTCCTGGTGTATGGATACGTCGGCCGCCCGCACCAACACTGGACTCCCTGAACTGAAAACCACACTCGGTACCCTTAACACTATTGCTTCACATAGAAAGAAAAGACGATCAGAGTCTGCGGTAGAACCGACCGCCTCTGATACCAATTTGTCACGACCCGTCCTCGGGGCCCGTGCCGTGACTACCCCAAGCCCGCCTTCCATAGGCCAGGGGCTGGCGACTAGCACCAAAGGCGTAAATCCCGATAACAGGGAAGGCATTGCCTTTATAAGTAACAACCACCACAGAGTCAGCAAGCGGAAAGTAACTACAAGTGCAGAAAAGTAAAGGGGGGCCGGAAATACAAGCCCAACTGTAAAGTACCACTCGAAAGGGGAAAACAGCAGCTGGAAGAACGGAGCGGCTCCTTGGTCGTCCGCCTCGATTCCTACCTGAAGGGTAGGTACTGATGGCTCAGCTCCTGGATCGTCCACCACGGATCCTACCTGAAGGGTAGGTACAGATAGCTCCTCTACTCCACAGGTCCTGTCGTCTACTCCGGGTACGTCCGCCCAGTGGTCCACCTCCGAGTACCGACCTGCTCCGCAAGTCTCAACTGCGATCTGCGCTGTCCGTCGTCTGCAACCAACACAACGAAGTGCGGGCATAGCCCGTGCAGGGGTGAGTATAAGCTACTCAGTAGGGACCCCGAGACCCTTAAGGTCTCACTAAATCCAACATGTATATCCACAAGGTAAAGGCAGCAATCACGAAGTAACATCAGACTCTACTTAGGTATACGCCCATACATATACCTAAGTCATCAAGTAACCCATCCAATCTCAAGGATACACAAAATCATGAAATCAACGGATAACCATCACCCAGGTATATGCCCATACATATACCTAAGTTATCAAGCGACCCATCTCAATCATGAGGAAACACAAAGGTCAAAAGTCTCAGCTCAAACCAGGATTTTCATTATCGAAACTGTAACTGCTGAAGAGCTCCGTCTCTAGAGTGTACAGTGGTCCTGTCACGACTCCGAGGCTGCCGCTCACTAACCTAGGACTGCTGAGGTACTCCTCCTGTCGAGTACTGCGGGTTTGCGGCCAACTACCGGGCGCTCCGTCCGCTGAGGGTCTGTCGCCAAATACCAGGCGCTACCCAGATAGCCTGCTGAGGTACTCCTCCTGTCGAGTACCGCGGGTCTGCTGCCAACTACCAGGCGCTCCGTCCGCCGTGGGTCTGCCGCCAAATACCGGGCGCTCCGTCCACTGGGCTAGTCGACTCACTCCAAGTCGAGTCGGTCAAGCAGTCGTCAGGTCTCAGCCGGCTACACGGTCTCCGTACTCTGCACGCTCGTCTCCACCGTCGCGGGTCTGTCGCTACAACCAAGCGCACACACACTCCGTAGAGTATCGCGGGTCCGCCGCTACAACCAAGCTCTCCACCGCCAAGGGTCTGCTGCTGCATCCAAGCGCACCACCACTGTCAAGTACCACGGGTCCGCTCCACGAGCTACTGGTCGATACTCCAAGTATCACAAGGTCCCGCGAAGAAGTGTCTCAAAAGTCCGTCTCGTCACAGGGGTCTCAACGCAACAGACGGCGCGTCGATCGGACGCCCGGTCTGTGAGTTATTAGCCTTTTCGTCCCAGGGGCCCGGTTGGTTTCGAGTGCGAACCAATCCCGGCCGTATCTCAACTGTACCCCGAACTCCCATAGGGTAAACTCAAAGGGACCGTTACTCAACGTAACCACCAACGCCGCTGACGGCTCGTCAAGCGGACGTCCTGTCTGAAAGATATCAGCTTTCCCGTTCCAGGGGCCCGGTTGGATTTCGGGAATAATCCAACCCGGCCATACTCCGACTGCATCCAAAACTCGGGCGGAGTATGTCAAAAGTTCCTTCTCATCAAGAGGAAGTCAACGAAACAGACGGCGCGTCAATCGGACGCCCGGTCTGTGAGTTATTGGCTTTTTCGTCTCCGGGGCCCGGTTGGTTTTTAAGGCAAAACCAACCCGACCGTACTCCACCTGCGTCCAAACCTCGGGCGGAGTATGCCAAAAGATCCGTCTCATTAAGAGGAACGCAACGCGACTGACGGTACGTCAATCGGACGTTCGTAGCTCAAGATATGAGCGTTTCCGCTCCGAAGGCCCGGTTGGTTTCGTGAACGAACCAACCCGGCCGAACTCAAAGTAACCCGAAACCTTGAGTGTGATATACCGAAACGACCGTCTCGATCCAAGGATCGCGTTGCCGCAGACGGTTCGTCATTCGGAGGTCCGAGGCTCAAGTTATGAGCCAAAAACCAAATCAGGTTCGAAACGGGGGGGTCCGGGTCCGGGCCGACCCGGCCCGACCCCCCCCCCCCCCCCCCCGGGGCGGTGCGGCGGCGGCGCGGCGGCCGGCGGCGGCGGCGACGGACGGCGGCGGCGGGCCGCGGTGGCGGCGGCGGCGGCGACGGACGGCGGCGGCGGGCCGCGGTGGCGGCGGCGGCGGCGACGGACGGCGGCGGCGGGCCGCGGTGGCGGCGGCGGCGGGCCGCGGTGGCGGCGGGCGGCGCGGCGGCGGCGGCGGCGGGCCGCGGTGGCGGCGGCGGCGGGCCGCGCTGGCGGCGGCGGCGGGCGCCGGCGCCGCACGGGGTGCCGCACGCGGGGGGCTCAGCCCCCGCTTCTTTGGAGCGGCGCGGCATTGCCGCGCCGATTTTTGTCAAACGGCCCCCCTTTCCAGGGGGCCCGCTAATTGGAAAACCGGGGGGGCTGCTGCCCCCCCCCCCCCTCCTTAATGAACCACCCCCCTCATTAAGAGGGGGGTTTGCTGAACGGTCCAGGGGATTTATTCCCCCGGTTTTCAGTCATCCGGCCGGCCAGCTGGCCGGCCAGTTTCTTACTAACGGGACCGGAAATTCCGGTCCCGCCTTCGACTTCCGACGCCGGAGGCCCGGCCGCCGGCCTTCTCTTCCGCCGCGGCCCGGAACCGGCCGCGGTCCCCTCGTCCCGCCGCGGCCCGGAACCGGCCGCGGTCTTCTCGTCCCGCCGCGGCCCGGAACCGGCCGCGGCGTTCGTCATCCGGCGCGGTGCGACGGCACCGCGCCCCTTCGCCGTGCTTCGATTCTTTTCAACGCGGCGCGACGGCGTCGCGTTCTTGAAGATTTTCCCTCGGCGTGGCGCGACGGCGCCGCGTAAATTAATTGTACGATCATCCGCATGGTGCGACGGCACCACGCTACTTGCTTCCACCCGCATGAATAAACATGAACGTTGGAGGGGGGTTCGGCCGTGTTCGTGCGGTCCGGCCCCCTCACGTTAAATTAACAACGCAACTTAAACAATCAAGCATCAAGTTAGACATGCGAGATCCACGTTCAAGGAAAAGAATAAAGAAATAAAGAACCAACAACCCCTACCTCGGGTTTAAGATTTGAAGATTCGGCTACGCTCCGCGGAAGACGGCGTCGCGGAGGTCGGGTGTCGCGGTCGTCGTTCGTCAAATCCGTTGACGAAGAGTTATGCCCGAAGAGACACGTCGCTGGCGGATCTTCGTTTGCCGACGAAGAAGGTCCCAGGAGGGTGCGGCGTTCCCTCTTGTTGACACCGAGGACGAAGAAGAGAGGCGTCGTTCTTCGTCGGAGCTTGAAGATGAAGAGGAAGCTCTCCAAAAGACAAACAAAGAACTCAAAATAAAATAAGACTACCTGTTATTTTATTAACACATAACACAAAAGAATTTCAAACGATTCGTTTCTCACCTTAGCTGCCGAACGAGGATCGGCTGCGGAAGAAGAGGCGTCGCCGAAGAACGTCGCGGGTGAAGCTCGTCGACGTCGCAGATCTCGGTGTGCGTCGTCGAATTTCGGTCGCCGGCGTTCTTCGCGTTCTTCGCGTTCTTCGCGGGGAGATGAAGAAACAAGATCCTCTCAAATCCTTTCAAAGGATTTTTAGGTTGGTCTTATTTTATAAACATGCCAACACACGAAACCGGTTAAGAAACGATCCATCAATTCGAAAGAAACGACCCATCAATTCGAAAGAAACGACCCATTAAATTCACAAAAGAAACAGTCCATTTAATTCACGAAATAAACCGCCCAATTAAATGGTCTGTTAAGAATTAAAGAAAACGCGTCGGTTGACTTTTCAGTTACTTTGACGGGTTTTCGCGGGTGCGTTACTTAGCGAAAGAAACGGCGGGGCTCGTGCGGGCCCCACCTCACAAATATCCTACCAAGGGGTAGGATATTTCTGGATAGCATCCTATCCAGTTCAAATCAGTTCAAGCCGCCTTTAAGTGGCTTCAAGTGGCTTCCAAGTGGCTTAAGCGAAATAAAATAAAGTTGTCGCAAAATTATTTTATTTCTTAACTTTAAGCCCGAAAATTAAAAACCACACCCGAGCAAACGCAACTCCGGAAGAGGCGTTTCTAAGCGAATACCGGCGCTGCGATTTCATCGGTGCCCTCAGAATTCGATTCCGGGCACCGGTTCAAAAGTTAGAAAAACCCGCTCGTCCGTTCACTGAACGTACCCGAGCCAAAACTTCGGAAAATGATTCCGGGCACACCGGGCCTCGGAATCAGGTGCCGTCAGAAACTGCGTTCTTGTAAAATTCCAAAGAAAATTAAGAAAAAAATTTCCTTGAAATTTACGGGTCTTTACATGGAATGCCATGTTATTTCCTACATCATGATATTTTTTTAATAATTTTTATACATTTAATTAATTAAATTATTTATGACATCATGATGACGCTGTGATTACCTCATTAATAATGGATTTAAATAAAATGAAAAGATAATGTTACAAATATAATATACACTTGTAAAAGTCCTATTGGATGAGTATATTTCGAACATATACCACCTTATACTAGAAATACATCAATTTGGGACCTTTAAAATCTGAAACTCATTTGCAAATATAGTATCACTTTGTAACTTTCCAAGAGTGCCCCTCCTCTCCTCTTATAAAAGGCCCCCACCTCTACCACCTTACCCACACATAACAATCCTTTAGCTCGGCCAACCCTGGCTCATTTTGTCTCTCCACATCCCTATATTACTCCTATAATTCTCACTTTGGGGAGAAATCTTCCCAGGGAATCCTTTGAGCTCAAATCAAAGAGAGATACCCAATTTTAAGGTAATGTCTTCACTTGTGTTCTTTTGATTTATTTTGTTTCTCCAACCCACAAAACTCTTTTTATTCATTTATTTTGTAACAACTACAGTATCTTCAATATACTAGGATTTTTTTATAAAAATTATCCGTGCTACACTTACACACACCTACATCTAATGGTTAATGAACATTCTGTTTCTGTGGATGGTGAACTTCTACCTCACGAAACGATGATTGTTCAATATTCTTTTAACACCATCAAAGGTGGCCATTAAGATGACACTTTATTTATATATGATATATAATATGTTTGTGTTTTACTTAAGCTTATGTATTTTTCATTTATGTCATACCTTTATGGTTTACATTATGGTTAAACACGATATCTTCATTTTAGGAAGTGCGGACTACCGTCCCCTCAAAGTGATTTGATTCGTTAATACCATATGTTGTACGTATAAAGGATATATTTAATGATATTATATATTATACCATACTTTAATTATAATACTATTATGTATAATTATGTTTTAATTCCATTAAATAATAAATAGAAATGGAAGTAGCGTTCATGCGTACGTACGACTTACCGTCTCCATGAACGGTGCATTTCAGTTATTACCTCTAAATGTTATGTAATATTATAAATTCATGTATATAATGGATATATATGATATATATGATATCTAAATAATGAATATAATTGTGGATATAATATATATTTTACCACATGAACAACTTGTAATGATAAAGAGTTTATTTTTTACTCAAATAGCATTGATCTACAAAACGGCCATTATTAAATTATATAATTACATAGTGTTAATATAATGGTATTAAGTGATATAAAAGGAATAAGGAACTTGAAACATTTTCTTATCCAAGTATATATTAACTCATGTTTATTATTCAGGAGGTTAAATAACGATCGTGTCAAGTCGGACCCGGGGTAAGGGATCCTACCTCTCTCTTTCTTTTTAAGTACAATCTTTTATGTCATTCATTTTAAGATCATATTTCTCTTGATTGGGATGTTCTTTTATATTAATATTACTTTACTTTTTATGTTCATTTGATGAGAGACCCTATTTTCTCTCATCAATCCATTTTGGATGTTTTAATTGGCGCCGTTAGGCTGCCGAAATTTCGTAAGGGGCATTTTATCTCACTTTTTGTTCTCATGAGATTCATGCTACATTTTCCAATATTTCTTTTTGAGTGGTGTATGTAATGAACATTATTCTACCCTTTTAGTAACAAATTTCTTTTATGAGTATTTACATCAATGTTGTAGAGTCTTTCTTTCATGGGGTTTACGTTTCGAAAGTTACCCAAATCGGTAAAGGAACCTTTCACCCTCCACTTTTTAAAAGACTTATTTTGTTTTGTCTTTTAATTTTCATCATATTATCTGGGGATATGTTCTTATATATCCTTATATTCCGTCAATTTTATTTCAAAGAGATGAGATACCCTTTATCTCTCTCATCACCTTTTTTTCTAAAATTTGATGTGACACTGTTAGGCTGTCAAGAGAACTTCTTAACCCAATTTCGATTTCTTTGGGTTCAACATGTAGTTATTGAATACGTCATCTTTTGAATATGGTTGAATGTCCTTTGATTATTTTAAATTTAATATCCGCTTATATTGGGTGTATTTATATTTGTCTCACATTATTATGAGATTGATTTATCCTTAATTTAAGGATACCATCTTTATAATGGATTTCATCTCAATTTACATTTCCATTGAGACTTCATTGTTGTTATGCACCAATTCAGTCTTATATGGTGTATATACTATCCTTTAGAATATTATATCATGAATCCCTTTATTCTCATGATATTATAATGTTTTGATTAAATGTTATTCCTCAATTATTGTATTCAAGTGTCTCTCATTTTGTTAAAAACCCTTTAACTAAAATATCATTTTAAATGTTTTAATGATTAAGTCTTATACATATTTCTCATTAATATCCATGTTTTCAAAATGGTTTTTAGGATTTATTTATATGGATATTAATGGTTTAAAATGTTAAAAGCTTCAATGTGGTATGGGACACTTTTATTTAAAAATCTCTTTATTAAATGTTTTAAATGGTTTTGAAAATGGTTTTTAGAATGGATTCATTATTTAAATATCTTGAAATGTTATATTGTTATTGCAATGTGGGAATGTTATCTTTCCTTTATTCTTAAGTTATGTGCTATAATTATGTTATGGTTCTTGGGAATTTTTATGAAGATGGGTGGTTCCGTGATAAACTAAGGGCGGGTGAGCCTGATATAGCTCTCCAATGCATTGGGTAACACGAAGGAGTTAAACGTTAATGTTTCTCCGAAGAGATTTAGGGAATATACTGTGATGGGTATTCCAAATGTAACCAAGAGGGTTACTCCCTATGTAAGAATGTTATGAATGCCTCAAGTTACCTTTATGTCTTATGATTTCTATGATTTATTCATGATTTTATGATGTATGTTAAAGTGCTTATGTTTTATGGGTAAAGTATGATTTCATTCTTATGTATATATATACTCACGTTTCCTTTCCATACTTTTTATAACCCTTAATGAGGTTTTTATGCTCATCCCATGTTTTTGAAATTTTTTTCACCGGTCAAGGGAATGGTACATGATATGATTATAGTGTCAATGAATTGTCAAGAAAGAATCCATGTTTAATTTTAAATATGTTTTCGTTGATGAGAAAAATGAATACTATCATTTATGTAACCACTTTGTTTAAATGTGGAATGTAATGAAAGTTTTATGATCTAGTTCTCTAAAACTCTAAACCTGAAAAGATCCTCAATGTGTAATCTTGTAAAAACTCAAGATTAAGTAAGTTTTATGGTTAGGGCCTTATAGTTGGTATCAATGGTCAGTTTAGATAACTTTAGAGGTTAGAGTGTTGTTCAAGAAAAAGTTACAAGTTTTGTATACCCACAATGGTTAGTATATTAGATGGCGTCATCATTTTTTTAATGTTAGAATGAGTTTGAGATAACATTGATAATTATTTCTTGTTGTTTATCTTCCTCTTTTTTATTTGATGATTTTATTGATATACTCACACTGACCTTTTTGGTTTTAGTAAATGGCTGGATCTAGCAGGCACCAAAGTAACAGTGGATTTGAAGAAAATTGTGATTGTTTTATGAAAGAACAACTGAATGATATGAGAGCTGCAATGAAAACTCTTGTGGTTATCCGCAACCAACTATTTGGAGTCATGATTGACCACCTGAACCTTATTTATTTTTATAAGGCATCGTATATGCGAGAAACAAATCCATACAGAAGTTTAGGTAAAAATCATAAAGGCAAGTATGTTCCAAATCCTATGTGTCAAATATGTGGATCGAAACACATAGGGAAATGTTTTAAAGGGACAGAAATATGCTATTGATGTGGAAATGAAGGTCATAAAGCAAGAACCTGCCATGGAAAAAGGAAGCATCTAGTTGACTTTAGGAAAGGGAAATAAGTTCTTTATGAATAATCAATTGAATGTTTTAAATGTGGTGGGCATGGTAATTATGCAAACACGTGTCCTACGAAGAAGTCTCGGTAATGGGGTCACCAAGATCATACAAATATTCATTTACCAATACCTAATGCCATTCCAATTTAGGATGAATAAAATGACAATGAAGAATGAATGGTATGGAATATTTCTTAACATATATTTTCCTATTATTGGAATCTTAGGATATGATTCATGATTTTGTTTTTAGGAAAGAAGTATTTCAGAATAAGTTGAAAAGGAATGACTAATGGATCATGAAGAATGTTGAATGAGTAAGAAGTCATCATATAAGGTATTCAAGAGTTATGGTAGATTTTAGGATGGTGAAATTCTTAGACGTATTAAGTCTCATTTGATAATGGGGTTAAATTAGAAGACTTTTTATAGTAACCCTGATGTTTGATATTCGAAAATTTTATTCAATGAATAGTTATCCTTTATTTTATTGATATAGTAATAAAGTACCATTTCGGATTATATGATCCTTGAATTTGAGGCAATTACTGGTTAATACATTTTGGTTTGCAAAATAGACGTTATCAGATAACCTTTGTGGTTACAATATGTTATGATTATTTTTGATGAACTTATCTCTTTTTGAGGAATGTTATAAAATTATATAGTTTTTGAAAAGGGAAAACACGCAGAAAGTGTGACAACCCATTGTGTCGGATGATGCTTCGTGAATCGCACCCACAACCAAATTGCAACTGATATTTATCGCCTACCACTGGACTATGTGAAGTCCCCAGTTAGTTTGAATGATTCTTATTAGTTAGATGATTTCATGAATTAAGAGTAAGTAGATTTTTTTGTTATAAATGGAAATGATTATCCTATCATGGAGGATATGTGGTTAGGTTAATTACTTTTTAGTATGAGACTGTAAGAGTAACTGATGTTATTTTGGAGAAAAATTGTAAAATTTATCTTAGGAGACTATGTGATTAAATACTTTAGAGAATTGGGTTTCAATCTTAGTTTGGTTTACTTTGTATAATTATATGGATAGATATTTATTTAATGGTCTTTGTTTAACTTTGAGTTTTAGTTTTGGTTATGTTCTAAAGGCATGGGAAGTATATAGTTCTCTTTTGTGGATTAGGTGATTCTCTAGAAGTTTTTTATAGCTCTCTTAATGTGAACAAGACAACCAAAATACTCGTATTTTGTAGAAAATATGATCTCTTTTAAGAAATATAGTAAAATATGAAAGCATGACAATTAAATATGAATCCTTATGTTTTAGTTAATATCATAAATAAATTCCTCATTGAAATTTATCTTAAAACAAAAATGTTGTCTGTTAATTTTTCCTACTGGGGAATCAAATACCGTATAACCCATCACAAGTTTGTGATTTTCTTGTTGTTAACTTTATCCTAGACATGTTTACTATCACTCTCCATCAGAACATGACCCTTTATTTTTTCCTCCATATACATATCTTCATACTTGGAATCCTAGTATGGGTTAACTCGGGTGACATTTGTGCTTCTCTCCCATTCTTTTAAAGCGATAGTTTTAATGACCCTTGTTCCGATGTGGGATTTTCAATGAAGCTTCCAAGCCCAATTTTAAAACTGTGAGGACGCAATTCCCAAAAGGGGGGCAGGATGTAACACCCTAGGTAAATAAAGAGTATTAAATTCTCATATTTATCCATATTTATGAATAAAAGATTAATAATACTTTGAAGGGAATGTTATGCTCGAGGGCGTACCCAATACGCAACAACAAGTTTCTTTGAAATCATACGTTGCACTCTAATAATAAAATAATATTATTTTAAATGGTAGTTAAACCCTAGTCATTGTAATGGAGGAAATTAACGGAACTAACTACAAAATGAGTATATATGTTTGTCAAATATATTTACTTTTATCCAATAAATGTTGGAGGCTTAAAATTCAAATGAATCCAATTTTATGCATAAATATTTTAATATTCATTAAAAGGTCGATTAACCGCCTTTTGATGGAGAATCCTTTTTAAATATACTTTTGACAATTGTATATGTTTTATTTGACAAAATAAAATCCTTCTTTAGAATCTGGGCATCAAAATTTACTTTGTGTAAAATTTTGTTATTTTTCCTATAAAGATCATTTTTATTGAAAATATTGCATTTTAATTCAAAACCTCCTTTTAATATGAATTATTTAAAAGGATATATTATATTATTAATTTATATTAGAGTGTATATAGAATATATTTTTACCATTTAATCTAATGGTGGTCATTGGAATTAATTTCACTTTGAAATTGGACCTAAACTAGTGTCAATCTTTTAATAAATATTGTTTCTTAAAAACACGATATTTGTTTTGACAATGGGAATTAATTATTAAATTAATTAATTAAATATATATGTTCTGAATTTTGTAAAATAGACTTCATTTTTAAATTCAGCATATCAAATATATCTTAGGGTGAATTTTTGGTATTTTTTTTGAAAAACATCAATTTTTGATGAATAGTGAGACCACTAAGTGCTAGTTTAAAAACTGATTCGTTTAAATGAAACATTACCACTTATGTAATTTTAATTTCAAAAAATCGACATACATGGTTTTCATTAGGTTGAAATTTTTTTTTCAATAGGATTAAAATAATTTTTCAGTGAATAGTAACTTTTAAGTTTATAATCGTGATTAGTGGTAATTAGTGTAATTTATGATAAAATTAAAGTTTTAATAATATGAAAGGACCTAGACACATGTCCTACCATCTTATTATGTGTCATGTATGACAAAGACAATCCATTGGTAAACTTGGGGACCCCATGGGGCCACGTTGGTTGGAAAATGACATAAATAACTTTTAATTTTAAGTTAAAAAAAATGTCACAAGCATGAGTTGTTTTACTAAAACAATTTTTAAATCGGGTTATACAAGTCATATTTTTGACTATAAATATTCATTATAAAGATAAAACTATTTCCTAAATAATGATATTTATTTTATAATTTTTAGACATTAAATAAATTAAATTATTGATGACATCATGATGATGCAGCGATTACCACATTAATAAAGGATTTAAATAAAATTATAATATAATGTTATAACTATAAATTACACTTGTAAAAGACCTATTTTATGAGTACATTGCGAACCCATACCACTTTATCCTAGAAATACATCAATGTGGGACCTTTAAAATCCGAAACTCATTTGAAAATAAAGTAAAATTTTGAAACTTTCCAAGAGTGCCCCTCCTCTCCTATTATAAAAGGCCCCCACCTCTACCACCTTACCCACACCTCTAATGCCTTTGGCTCGGACAAACCATGCTCATTTTGTCTCTCCACATCCCTCTATTACTCCTAGAATCCTCAATTTGGGCAGATGTCTTCCCAAGGAATCCTTTGAGCTCAAATCAAATAGAGATACCCGATTTTAAGGTAATGTCTTCACATGTGTTCTTTTGATATATTTTGATTCTCCAACCCCATAAACTATTTTTATTCATTTATTTTGTAACAAATCCAGTATCTTAAATATACTAGGATGTTTTTAGAAGAAGTATTAGAGCTACACTTACACACACCTACAACTAATTTTTAATCAACATACTGTTTCTGTGGATGGCGAATTTCTACCTCACGAAATGATGATTGTTCAATATTCATTTAACACCCTCAAAGGTGGCCATTAAGATGTAACTATATTTATATATGATATATAATACGCTTATTTTTTACTTAATCTTCCGTATTTTTCATTTATGGCATACCTTTATGGTTTCCATTATGGTTAAACGCGATATATTCATTTTAGGAAGTGCGGACTACCGCCCCCTCAAAGTAATTTGATTCGTTAATAGCATATGTGGTATGTATAAATGATAGATTTAATGATATTATATATGATAACATATTATAATTATAATACTATTATGTATCGTTATGTTTTAATTCTATTAAATAAGAAATAGAAATTGAAGTAACATTCATGCGTAGGTACGGCTTACCGTCTCCATGAACGATGCATTTCATTTCTTAACTCTAAATGTTATGTAATATTATAAATTCATTTATATAATGGATATATACGATATATATGATATCAAAATAATGAATATAATTCTGGATATAATATATATTTTACCACATGAACAACATGTAATTATAAAGAGTTTATTTTTGACTCAAGTAGCAATGATCTACAAACGACCATTATTAACTTAAATAATAACATAGTGTTGATAGCATGGTAGTAAGTGATATAAAAGGAATAATGAAATTGAAAAAGGTTCTTATGAAATTATAAATTAACTGAAGTTTATTATTTAGGATGTTAAAGAAAGATCGAGTCAAGTCAGACCCGAGATAAGGCATCCTACCTCTCTCTTTCTTTTTAAGTACACTCTTTTATGTCATTCATTTTAAGCTCATCTTTCTTATGATTGGGACGTTCTTTTATATTAATCATACTGTAATTTTTATGTTCATTTGATGAGAGACCCTATTTTCTCTCATCAATCCATTTTGGATGTTTTAATTGGTGTCGTTATGCTGCCGAAATTTCGTAAGGGTCTTATTATCTCACATTGTGTTGTCGTGAGATTCATACTATATTTTCCAATATTTCCTTTTGAGTGGTGTATGTACTATCCATTATTCTACTCTATGTGTAACATACTTTAGTTTATGAGTATTTAAATCAAGGTTGTATAGTCCTCCTTTCATGGGGTGTACGTTTCGAAAGTTACCCAAATCGGTAAGGGAACCTTTCACCATCCTCTTTTTAAAAGACTTCTTTTGTTATGTCTTTTAATTTTCATCTTATTATATGGGGATATGTTCTTATATATCCTTATTGCTGTAAATTTTATATCCAATAGATGAGATAACCTTTTTCTCTCTCATCAACTCTTTTTTTAAAATTTGATGTGACACTGTTAGGCTGTCTAGGGAACCTCTTAACACAATTTAGATTTCTTTGGGATCAACATGTAGTTATTGAATATGTCATCCTTTGAATATTTGTGAATGACATTGGATTATTTTACACTTAATATCCTCTTATATTGGGTGTATTTATATTTATCGCACATAATTATGAGATTGATTTATCCTTAATTTAACGATACCATCTTTATAATGGATTTCATCTCAATTTACATTTCCATTGAGACTTCATTGTTGTTATACACCAATTCACTCTTATATGGTGTATATGCTGTCCTTTGGAATATTATATCATGAATACCTTTATTCTCATGATATTATAAAGTTTTGATTAAATTTTATTCCTCAATTATTGTATTCAAGTGTCTCTAATTTTGTTAAAAACCCTTTAACTAAAATATCTTTTTAAATGTTTTAATGATTTAGTCTTATAAATATTTCTCATTAATATCCATGGTTTCAAAATGGTTTTAAGGATTTATTTATATGGATATTAATGGTTTAAAATGTTAAAATCATTAATGTGGTATGGGACACTTTGATTTAAAAATCTCTTTATTAAATGTTTTAAATGGTTTTGAAAATGGTTTTTATAATGGATTAATTATTTCAATATATTAAAATGTTATATTGTTATCTAAAATTGGGAATGTTATATTTCCTTTATGATTAAGTAATGTTCTATGATTAGGTTATGGTTCTTGGGAATTGTTATGAAGACGGGTGGTTTCGTGATAAACTAAGGACGGGTGAGACCGATATAGCTCTTCAATGCATTGGGTAACGCGAAGTAGTTAAACGTTAAGGTTTCTCCGAAGAGATTTAGGGAATATACTGTGATGGGTATTCCAAACGTAACCAAGAGGGTTACTCCCTAAGTAAGAATGTTATGAATTCCTCATGTTACCTTTATGTCTTATGATATCTATGATTATTCATGATTTTATGAGTTATGTTAAAGTGATTATGTTTTATGGGTAAAGTATGATTTCATTCTTATGTATATATGTACTCATGTTTCATTTCCATACTTTTTATATCCCTTACTGAGCTTTTTATGCTCATCCCATGCTTTTGAAATGTATTTCACAGGTCAAGGGAATGGTAGATGATATGATGATAGTGTCAAGGAAGTGTCACGAAAGAATCCATGTTTTATTTTAAATATGTTTTCGTTGATGGGAAAAATGAATACTATCTTTTATGTAACAGCTTTTTTTAAATGTGGAATGTAATGCATGTTTTATGATATAATTCTCTAAAACTCTAAACCTAAAAATATCCTCAATGTGTAATCTTGTAATAACTCAAGATTAAGTAAGGTTTAAGGCTGGGGCCTTATATATTTCATTAACCATGGTGATAAAAGCTCTTGGAGAAGTTCAGAATGTTTTATGTGTCATGAATGACATGTCATTAATGGATAAGACACTGAAATATTTTTAGCTTCCCAATTTTTAGATGTTGATTTCATAACAACTAATTTGAATTGAACTGTCACCCAAAATTCATTGTCTATGGTATAATGACTTGTTTATTTATATTATCAATTAATGAAATATTGAACATATAGTTTGTTTTCAAGGATATGAAACCTACATTATGAGATATTAAGATAAAGATAATATATTACACAGTGAGCCTTCATATTTGGTTTTCATAATTGATATGTTTACTTCATTCTCTTAGGTATATTGGCCCATTATTATATAGTAATCTTGTTCTTTAGACAAGGCCAACTTATGACTATGAGAAAGATTCATAGATGTTAACAAACTTAGTGTTTCTTATTTATCTTGATTAAATTAGATTTTAATTTAATTAGTAGAATAAATATTATTTAATTAAAGGGAAATAAAATTATTCATGTTTTTTATCACAAAAATAAAATAATAATATATTTACTAGAATCTGAATAAATATATATATATATATATTGTTGAATATTTAATAACGTTTTATTCACTGGTATGTGAATGAAATACTTATTTATGGTTAAAAATATTAATTTGACATTTCTAAAAATACTAATTTGTTTAAATGGAATCAACATGCATCTAGTGATAAATAAAATTTTACAAACTGTTAAATATTTTTTATCTATGTCCAAAAGTTGGAGCAGGACAAAATATAATAATAATATTATTATTATTATTATTATGTGTAATAAATTTTATTATTGGGTTTAAAGTTTATTTAATTTTTGATATGATGTTAAATAATATTTTATCCTAAAACCAAAATCTATAAACAATATGTAATATCTATTGTGTATCACATCCAAAAAATGAGAATAGAGAATTGAATGGAACAATGAATTCTCTCTCGACTCCCCTTTCTCTGTGTCCCTCATAAATAAGTTGTTAATAATAAAATTCATGAAGATAGTAGAATGAGAGATCAATTATGAAAAATGAATGAAATTTAAGTCACCGCATTAGCATTATGTAATCAAGAGGTGTTTCTTGGAGATCATTAGAGAATGTGTGGATCACCACTAGAGGGATAATATACATAGATCCTCATAGTGTAGGTAAAGAAATATGAAATGGTCCTTTTAGATGATCATCAATCATCAACGAGTAAAGTTCTTATGTTAATGTATTTTTTCCTTATATTTTAAATAAATTAAATAAAAATTCTATATAAAAGATAATCACCCATGTTTTTGTGGAGATATTATTAAAATAAATTTTAATATTTCTCCTACCAAGATGCACTTCTGATCTAACTAGAACCAATCAAGTGGTATCAAATAGATGTTTCTTTTAAATTTATTTTTTTTTTGATATTGAATCCATTCAAAATCTGGGTTGAGTTTTAATTTCTTATTATTTCATTAAAAATATGATTTGAATTAATATTTTTTTTTCATATTAACTAAATTTTATTAGTGTTTTATAATTATAAATTGTTATGAATAGATAAATAACATATTGAGATACCTTTGAGTTCTTCAAAATCATTGTCTGGTTAGATGGGTTAACAAGGGGTGTAGTCGGAGTACACATTGTGTTCCTGTTAAATTTTTTTCTTGATGATCCAAACTAATTTTAACACATGGTGCATTTATTTTAAAACACATGTTGACCTGGACAACATGGGAAATGAAAATTTGATATAATGAGTGTTTCCAAAATGTGATTTACTTATAGTTTTGATTAACTGTCACTCTAAATCCTGAGGCCTGTGACTCAAATACATAAAAACCAAGATACATGGCATGTATCTTAACAGAACAATCTAAGTTATCTCTTAATAATGAATAGAAATAAAATTTATATAAAATTGAAAATTTAAACAATAAAAACATATTTAATTGATTAACACACTAATTTGTGTATGAAAATTATATATAGGTTTTAAATAATATTAAATGATTTTTTAATTTATTGTATTTAATTCCCCATTATTGGATATACAATTTATTTTCCATGAATTCCATAAATAATGGGAATCTCCCAATATTATTGGATGATCATTTAGATGAAGGAAAAATAATTAAATAAATAAATAAATAATAATGAATGCATGAGTGTTTATATTAAGAAAAAAATGAATAAATAAATAAATACTAGACGGTTACATTTGCATGGTCATTGCATGCTTGAATAACCATGAGATTGACCAATACCTATGTATTTATTAGAATGTATTTAATGTAATTTTATTATTGATTTTAATTACATTATATTACATCAATTGATATCATATGAGTCTTCCCTCCCACCATCATTTTGTAAGACCCGTGTGTCTAATGATATATTTTTAATCCCATTTAATAAATCCTTTAGTACCTCTAACCTCTATGAGTTTCATAAATACAAGTAATTAATGGGTCATTCAAAGAGTGTGGATATAGTTTAAGACATCACCATGATAATGTAAACTCTGTGTTAATGTTATGTACATGTGTAATGTTGTAACTAATTCCATGGAATGAATATTGAGTTATTCCCCTAGTGCATTAGTTTATTTAATTTTCTCTCATTAAAACATTTTTTAGATTAGATCGTCATCAAGTAATTTAGGTTATTTAATTATTATATATGTGCTTTATTTCTATTATTTAATTTGTACCACTATAAAAAATGAATGAATTAATAATAAAAGGTGAAAATTAAAAAAATAATTAAGTGTAAATTTGGTATCCAATATGGTTAAATGAATATGTAAAATCTAATTAATTTTATAAATATATGAAAATATTAAAACAAGATAAAATTTATTCATAATTTGTTTAAAATGAATCAACTTAATATTAGGTTAGACTAAGACATCCATTACTTTTTTAGGAATGAAACCATAATACTATGTTTAATAAATTACCTATTTCCAAACATGTACTTTTAATTGAGAGTTTCAATGAAATTATTGGGATGACATAACTAAACATGATTTTGTTTAATAGAAAAAATTTTCTCAATAAAATTTAGGAGGGGAGTGTGGACTTAATCCATGTGAGGATTTTCAGATAGGGGAATCCACTCAATGTATAATGCATTGGCAATGATGAAGTCGTAAAGAACACCTACTTTAAATGACTTATTTTTTTTCCATGGCTATAGTATAGATAGATAAGATATTTAATTGGTATCCTTACCAAGAAAAAGACATTTAATTTAAATATTCTATGTTTAATTGTGAGGGATATTAGGACATGATAAAATAGTGATAGATTTAATAAAATTAATTAAATAATTTATTATTTCTCACATAATTTGTAATCATCTTAATGAAATGTTAATAACATATTTTAAATTTAGAATAAAAATAAAATTTAATCATCCAAACTATTTCTATTCTCGATATTATGGGAAGGAAACTTTTTAACCGGATGTAACATATATGAATGGTTTAGATTGATTCAGGTTATAATACTCAATAAATGAAAATCATGCTTTTTAGAATCCTTATTTCTTGAAACTCTTAGTAAAGGTGTTAAAATCTGAAGAGGTCATGGTCTATGAAAATATTTTTAATGTCACAGTAAATGTTCAATGATTTACCCATTGGTCTATGTCTAGTGAACTCATGATGTATAATGAAGACATTCATGCATATGTAATGTTTTAACACCTATGTTGTGTATTCCATGAGATCTAGATAAATACAGTTTGAGATTTACAAGGTTATTTTTTAGAGAAACCATATATTTGGTCACCCATTTGTGTCTCACATAGCTTAGACCATTGTATCTATTATGAAATTAGAGGTTATATGGTTTGAACTCCCCAAAGAGATAGGAACTGACGACATTATAGAATCATTACATTAGAGTTTCTGTATTTTTTTTGTAAATTTTAATATGAAATATATGAAGTTAAATGTTTTATACATTGGTCTATGTCTAGTGAAATCATGATTTATCATGAAGAGCTTCATGCATATATAATGCATAAATGCCTATGTTGTGTATACCATGAGATCTAAATAATGACAGTTTGAGATTTCAATGTTGCCTTTTCAGAGAAACCCTAGATTTGGTGACCCATATGGGTCTCGCATTTTGTGGATCCGTCTCTATATTATGATCCTAGAGGTTCTAGAGTTTGATATCCCCTACGAAATGGGAACTGACCACATTGTTGAATCATTACGTTAGAGTTTCTCTATTTTTTGGTAAATTTTAATATGAAATATATTGACAATTCTCTGGAAGATCATCTTACTATATATCACCATGTCATTAAGAATATGAACCTTAAAGGGAAATATACCCTTATAGTGATTAAACAGATATGGAAGGAGATGATAATTAAGATAAAAAATTCTTCATGACTTTCTCATATAAGGATGATCAAGGTGAATGTAAGGGAACATGATGATATATTTCTTTCTTGTCTCATGAAGGGACAGATGACAGAAAGATACACCCAACCAATGATTCAAGGTATGCTTTAATTGAATTTTTTATCATGTAAAATTTATTTATTACTATTAGTTCTTTATTAGGTAAATCTTTTGGTCCTCAATTATGTAATAAAATAAATGAGCCAAATATATTTAGAATGATTGAAAAAGTGGATGTAGATCTATGAGTAACCAATAGAGATGAACATGTTGTTGTAGCTACAAGGGACTACCACCTCACGTTTCCAGCCAGATTTATCATGGTTTAAAATAGTTTTTATTAAGTTACATAAATTAAAAAAACATTATTTCTGTATGAACACTAGATATAGATGGATTTATATTCAATTTAGGGAATAAATGTTGCTTCTTTGACAAATAACAATGTTTCTATTTGAAGAAAACATGAATATTATAGTCATTAAGTGTAATATTACAAGAACAAAGTAATTTTAATAAATAACAATGTTACTTCACATTAATCATACCACACACAACTTTGGAATCACAAGCTTGGCCATGTTAATGAAAAACACTTGACTAAAATACATGATAAAGGATATTTTGGTGATATTGGACTAAGAAACCTTGGTTTCTATCAACAATATTTACATGAAAATATTCCCAAATCCCTATCAATATATAATGGTGAAAGAGATAAAAATATTCTTGAATTACACCATACTAATTTTGGTGGAAAAGTTTATGAAGATTAAATGGGTGGGTACTCAATCATCAAAAATTAGACTGAATATTTTATTTGATATTGATATGTCTACTTAATGAGTTATAATATTGATCATTATAATAAATTCAAGGAATACATGAATAATGATGATAACTATATTGGTACGATGATTATTAAATTACTCTTAGATCATGGTATAAAATATCTTAATCATGTATTCATTGATTATATACTGTTGTTTAGGATATTATCTTAACTCATTCCTCCGTATATGCCTTAATAGAATGGTGCATGAGAAAGTAGGAATGAAAAGTAATTATTCAAGGTGAGAAAAAATGTGTCATGCATTTATTCCACATCGTTTTAGGGGTTTGAGTTATAAACAGCGTCATACATACATAATCATGTTCTAACTAATGAAAAAATTGTATATCATACAAATTATGGAATGGAAAGAAAATATTTTGGTCTTACATACATGTTTACTATTGAAACGAGTTTATTAAGGTCACTTGATGTAATAATCTTTCACCATAGGCACAAGTCTAATCATTAAAAGATACAATAATGAACGAAAGATATACTATTTGTACAATCCTTCAGAAAAAAAGTTTTGGTCGATATACATCCCATATTTTTTGAGGAGGATCATATAACTAAAAGTAAATTTGGGAGTGAGATAGAAATTGATGAAATCCAGGATAAAGATATAAATAACATAGAATAAGAACAAATTCGAAAAAAACCCAAGGAAGAATAATATTTTCCCTAGACACAATTACAATCTATGTGTACTAGAGAGGTTAGTGAAACAGAACAATATAGTTTTGTAGTAGAAAAAAAATGGTTACTTTTTATGAGTTTATAATAATGATCCTATAACCAATAAAGAATAATTATGTGAAAAAAAATCAAATCATCCATATTAAATGATTTATAAAATGCATTCCTTGTACCTAAAACAAGTATTGATTTTTGAATACCATCCACTTAATGTAAATCCGATTTGTTTCCAACGGGTATTGAAGATGAAACTGGATAAGAAAGGATAATTAAATACCTATAGGGAAGGATTGGTTGATAAAGGGACTAAAAAATCTAGGCATTTACTATGATGAATCCTTTTCAACAATTGAAATTTAAACATACTTCATAATTCTACTTTCAATTTTCTCATTCCATTATCATGATATTTGGAAAATTGAGGTCAAAATATCATTCCATAAAGAGATATTTCTAAGTGTTTTTTTATGACATTACATAAAGGGTTTATGAATCTAAATTATGCCAATAAGGTATACAAGATGATAATATCCATTTATCTATTAGAGAAACTATCCAGGTCCAGGAACATTTGGCTTCCTGGGGCTATAATGAAACATTGTTTTATAAAGAATGAAGATGAATTAGGTTTCTATAATCAAGTTAGTTGGAATGAAGTTGTTTATTAAATATTATATTTTGAGGACAGATTACTCATTGAAAATTAAATACATTTCATACTAGTTTTTTAATTATTGGTGGAAGAAATTATACTCTGCAATGTTCTTGGGTGATAAAGAATATATTCATGAAATCAAGATCTATAGTTATAGAACTAAGATGTTTCTCATCCTAAGACAATGTACGCACATTTATAATATTGTGAATATATTAAATATCTAATAATCAAATAAGGGGTTATTTCTAGTTCCACATTGAATTCATATTTCAAGGAAAATGTTCCCTAATACACGTGAGGAAAAAATAAAATCGAATGGATTCCAAATGCATATGATTTTGGGTCAGTCATGTATTCTATGATATGTATTATGATAGATGTAGACTACACATTATGTGTGTTATGATGATATCATTATGATCCATGTGACCTCCATTGCATGAGATTCGAGGTTATCCATTAGTATTTTAGGTGATCAAAGGATAAGAACCAAGATTAAGAAGGAGATAAGGAATTATTCATCTAACGATATAATTATTATAGTTTCCCAACTAATCAAGAGGACATGAAGTCGCAATCAATATTAATTTTCACATGAATGGATGTATTGTGAGTTTTAAAATAAAAAATTATATAATATTTGTAGATTTTACTATAGAGTAAGAATATATTTTATATTTTGAGGTAGCTAATGAAGGAGTGTGGAAACAAAAATTCATCCAAGAGACATACAAAGTACCAAATATTAGATATCCTATAAAACACAATTATGATAATATTTTATTCATGTATAATTCAAAAGATCCTTTTCAACATTAGTGGATGAAAAATATTCATCACAAGCATCATATCTTGAGGTATTTTTCTTATAGAGGTCATGTTTCAATGAGTAGTATTTCCATATAAGACATTATGATGAATAAATATATGAAATGCATTACTTACAATACACATGAATATAATTTGGGGTCTATAATTCTGTACGTCATAGGCAGTTGGCCATATTCTATGTTCAATTTTGTTAGATTTGGTGTCCTGGGACCAACTATTTATACTTGGATTTAAGGTCTATTCGATGTATTGAATATTAATATAAATTTATATGGGATATCATTTATTCTTATGAATGAATCTATTTTAATAATTTCCGTGATTGTACATCACATTGATAAGGTCACATTAGTACAATGATATTATGAGAACGTTGATGTGATTTGAATATATTATTAAATAATGTTCTGTTTTTGGATACCAAAATATTACAGGAAGCCATGTACATATACTATCAGGTGTAGGAACTCTAATGAAATAAAATCTTCTTTTAATTATGTTTTCACTAAGTAATCTACATGACTGGATATTATGTGAACAACCCCACCATTAAGAATTCAACTTCTTTATTGTCATCAAATATTCATATCTATGAGAATTTTTAATGTCCCTTAGAAATTATTATTGTTGATAACACATCTTACAAGTCATGTACATAGATGTATTTCCTAAACCATGTTAAGAATAGATCATGGAGAAGTAGGATAAGTTGGGTGCATCAAGAGTGGAATATTACTAATGGATTAGAAGAGGAAGAAATTTTTCCTTCCATCTTTATAGATGATGATATCATTTCCATTTGATTGGAATGGAACTGTGACCATTAATTTCATGACCAAGGTGTAAAATCATGTTTATTTTATATATTAAAATGAATATGTATTGAGAATATTGGTTGGTGAAGTGGATGTGAATCCTACTTGATGACATATTATGATAATTGTATTTTATTACCCAGTGAGCATTTATATGTGGTTTCCACTGTTGTGATAGTATGTTCTTTCTATGATGTTAATTAACTAGTTGGTTGATGAGAATGTTGGACATTAAGAAATCCCACATAAGTCCAACATGATATATTCCTAGAGGTTCACAGGTTATGTGTTCCCATAGATTTGGGTTAATGATTTTTCAATTTAATTAATGGGACATATATATTATTATCAAGATTGAGAAATAATTTTATTCATGTTTAATTTAATATATAAATTATATATGTATATTTTCACAATCATGGGAATAAAAATATATTTAAATATTTGAGTAAATATTTAAAAAATATTGATTCATTGATTTGAGAATGAAATATTTATTTATGAATGATATTATTTATTAGTATTCAGTAAATACAGAGGAGTTCCAATATTCCAAAACTATGTGTGGGGATAAATATTTAGTTACAACCAAGTAAATATTATTTTTCTATTTTTTTAAAATCACACACAATAATAAATAAAATAATAATAATATTATAATTTTTTTGTGGAATGAGGTTTATAAAGGGGTTTTAATTTCATCTAATGACCAATGTGTAGTTAACTTATATTTTATCATAATCCCTAACCCTATAAATGTAAATTTATGTATATTTTGTATCACATAACAAAATTTGAAATTGAGAATTATTACACACACTGAATTCTCTCTCAACTACTCTGTATCTCCCCCTCATGAATGTGTAGCACGTGAAACAATTCATCCAGATAAAAGAACAAGCGATCAATAATGAAAAACATAAAACATTCTATTCAATGTGCTTCCATATGGTGATTTATTGATAAAGTTGATATGTCATTTCCACATGTGTGGATAACCACTTGAGGGATTCAATCATTGGAACCTCACGACACAAAAAATAAAATCCAAAAGGGTCATTATGAACAATAAAAAGTAATCAATGAAGAGTGATACAAAGACCAAATATTAATATATATATTAAATAAATAAATTATGAATTTGATGTGCAAAATTTTGGATTATGGTTTCACTCAATGATTAATAATTGAAATATTTATATACCTACCACTAGTTCTAGCTACCCATATGCCTATAAAAAATCACATATTTCATATCATTTTTCCCAAATTACGGACTTTGTGATAAAAAAAATTAAATTATCTAATAAAATAAGTATATCTTTGTCTACATGAATACCCATGAGTTGAAATGATGTTGAAATTAACAATTCAATGGGTTGTCATCGAAAAATAATTAGATAATTTCGGAAACATAAGAGGTGTACTTAATGAATCATGGGTGCATAATGAGAGTAAAATAGGTATATCATTTCATAGAAATAATAAGGTTATTAATATGTATATATTATAATATAATACATCATAAAAAATATATCATTTAAAGGAATAAGAAAAAAATATTGAATAAATATTTTTATGGATGAAAAACAAAATAATTTCATCCACCTAACATGGGCAAAAAACAAATCATGTGAGGGATTAATGAGAGAAAAATGATATTACAGTAACACTAAAAAAATAAGGGATCTAATAAGTATGGTTATAATCATTTCATATAAATAGGAATTAAAATTTAAAAGGACAATCACAAAGAAAGACATTGAAGATGTAGTCGATGGACATGATCCCTTACATTGATATAGTGTTTAAAAAAGATTTATATTAGTTTCAAGAGAAGGTGGGGTGGATTGGGAGGGATTTAGTGAGTAATTTTAATAGTTTATTCATGATCTAAATATTTATGGAGAATAATAATGGTTGAATGGGAGGGTTTTTATAGGATTGGAGAGATGGGTTCTTTGTTGTTTTCCAACCTTATGTTTTCAACACTATATAATAAAGTAATCAAAACCGAAAACCATCCCATGGTTTCAAACCATGGTACTATCCATGTTTTAATATTAGCACTGATTTATATACAAATACACATATAAAATAAAAATACCACCCTTTGAGTAATTGAAGTTAGTCCTGATTACAAGGAATTAATTTTGAAATCATAAAATATAATATATGTTTTGAAAGATTCATAATGGATTTATTAAATAGATAAAATAGTCTCAAAAACACATTTTTTAAATGGAGAAATATATATATAGATTTATATACCTTTTACGGAACATATTATATCACTCGTGGTTTATTATGATGTCATAATATATACAATGTATTTACTGACAATTTAATTTATACAAGATAATACAATTGTCCAAGAAAATTTCAGAAAAAATAACGATCAGATAATTTTGATGTGATGATTAAAAAAATTATATTTGTCTTATCTATATAATTCACTATATATGATAAAGAAATTAAATTATAATCCATATTTATTGAAATAATGGCCAATTTGAAAATAATAATTTTCTAACCCATATAAAAATTAAGATTTTACATCATAAAATTTTATTATCATACTTATTTTATATATACTATCTAATAAAAATATTTATTTATTATATAATATTTTTAAAAAAATTATGAATCCATAAAAAACATTTTCTTAATCTAAATTTCATATTTTTGAAAATTAAAATTCGAGTTTTTCCATATTAAAATAAATTTTTTATTAAACTCATTAGCTAATCAATTAGAAATTAAAAAGGAATCAAAAAATACTACATTTATTTTATTAAAATGGAAAAGTACATATTCATAATATTATGGTTGGGATATATATACCCTTAATACATGAGTTATACACTGAGGGTAAAGTGTGTGATAGTATGATTATTTGGGGATGAATCGGGAAATAAGGGTTGGGTCATGATCTCGATGAATATTTTTATTATTATGATCCCAAAGTCATTTTGTCATTGTAAATTCAATTAAATAGTGAATTAAATTAATGAAATTAATGATAGAAATATGTTATATATTCAAAAAATACTTTTTATATTAATATAATATATGTTATTGTAAATTGATATGAATAATTATAATTATATAAATAAAAAGATATATTATTCTATAGGGTAATATTAATGGAATTTAATGGCGAAACCGTTATGAAATCTTGTTTTATTGATAATTTAAAAAAAATTATAATGACAATGTAAACTTTTTATTTGAAATAGGACTATATAAATGAATTTTGGTTATAGATTTGGTAATTTTATGGTATGGTTCATGATTTGATAAATAGTGAAATACAGACTTTTATTAAATAAACTATATTTTCATTTTAAGTATATACACGTTTAAATTATGTTTTGAATTAGTTTTAAATAATAATAGTTCATTTCAATTTAAAATAATATAATTATTTTCTCTAAAAAATAATTTATTCCTTTTATTTTTATTAAAAAAATTTATGATATTTTTTTTGAAAACCTAATTTTTTACAGGAATTTTACCGATTTTATTTTAAATTATATTATGGAATAATAGGGTTTTGAATTTTCCAAAATATATTCTGAAAATTTATTCAGAATTTATAAAATTAGACAATATGTTCCATTTATATTTGGCCAAAAACAATATTATCCATGGAAAATGTTTTTTCAAGGGTAAAATGTAATTAATGTAATTTAGGTTAAAATAAAATAATAAAGACTATCAAATTATCCTAAAATGAAAAAATATTTTTTATTTATTTAAATAATTCCCTTAACCAAAAAATATTATAATTAAGTAATATTATGTAAACTTGTCCAAAAAAATGAATTATATAAATTTTCAATCAAAAAAATAGACAAAATGTCATTTTCCCAATCTTTAATATCCATTTTTTTGTAAAAATTAGGAAAAATGAATGTTAATAACCAATTTTATTCTTAAATATTTATCTTATGAATAATAATATTATGAGGTGAATTTATTTTTATGTTTTTCAATACATGGATGAAATTATGATATTTATAAGATATTATTTAATATAATTTTAAGGATTTCACATTCCTTTCATAATAAATATATCACTTTTAAAATAGGTATATACAGTAGATAAATATATATATATATATATATATATCCTTATGAAATCTAGAAGATTAATATTTCTCAATATATTTTATCTTTAAACTTTAGTATAGAATTAATTATATTAAATAATTAAAGAAATTTGATGTTTTAATTATTCTGTTAATGGAAATATCATATAAATAATATTCCAAATTATAATAAAAATTATTTGATATAATAAATACATAAATAAAATTTACAAGACATTTACGTATCAGTAATATAAAAATTATTTTTATAGAGTTAATTCGTTATCAAGATATTTTAAAAAATCATTGAAAAGAATAGTGTCAAATTGACAATATTGATATTTTATCAAAATAATGTACTATTATATTATTTAAAAAGTCATAACTCATATATAAAAAATATAATATTACCTAAAATGTTATATATTGATCTATAATGATTTAAGTGACATAAAATTATTAAAAATTACAACTTCATATGTTATAAATATCATTATATTAGTTAAAAATAAAATAAGACAACTAAGGGGAAACTAAAATTATTATGATTAATTTAATAAAATAACATGTCTAAAATATAAATTTTGATGATATTACAACCTTATCTCTTCTAATTTTCAATAAAATTTAATTTTGGTGGTTATCCAATGGGGTATTACTTTTTGATAAATTTATATTTTTTGAAATTATGATGGTGGACCCCACATCAATTACATGAGGGAACCTCCTCCCTCATTTCATCACAACTCATTGAGCCTTCCAGATCTTCCCTAACCTGACCAATTCTTGTCTAAAAATCTATATACACTTTCTATAGGTGTTGTCATGGTCATAAGACTAACTCTAAAGTTCCAAAGAGGCGATCTAGAAGGACCTCATTGGAGAAGAGGTAATGACTTTTACCGACTCTCTCAAGGTCATATCATCTTCTACATCATCATCTCATGTTGTTTATATCATTAAATAATAAATAAAATATCACCTATATAATGGGATTTAATTTTTATTATGGAACAACCATATTCATCCTTTTATCCATCCTACAAAATACAAAATCACCACGCCTGCGAAGGTACAACCTACCATAACAATGTTGCGGTGTAGTCTTTTTTCCACAGCAAATTAGACAGATATGAGTAATTATGAAAATAATGAAAATATGTTATTATTATCATTAATTGATATTTATTATAGTATAATATAAAACCCATATAGTTAAATAATATTTTATAATTAATGGGATGACATCGTGGACAAATCGTACGTATGGCCGACTGTCTCCATAACATGATGAAATTCTATCTCCATGATCACCATTAAAATAATGATTAAATATATGTATAGAACGAATCATATGATATAGAGTATCATCATACCATTATGAAAATGAATGATCTATTGATAGTTCTAATTTATATATATATTTTGATATCAATCATTTATAGTTTTTCATTATATTACTCGATAATGCACATGGTATGTATATAATTTTTCTAGAATAAAAGATTCCTATAATTCTAAGGATGATAGGGAAAAAAGTGAAAAAACAATCCATATACACATTATGATCCACCTTTACATGTCATTTACATAATGATCACTTCCTACCGAATGTCGTGAAGCCAATCTCTACTCAAGCCATCAAGCCTCGAGAAAAATAGCCGCTACACCTCATGTAAATATAGGAATCAACGTGATTCCAGTCAAACATGATAACAAGAAATCCATGTGGAGTCCACATGAAAAATAGCTTAATACAGTTAAATATTGTGATCACCAAGGACATGACGTGTACCAAGTAAAATCACTTAAATTCATGAGAGACCCACACACCACATTGCAGATCCCAAATCGACAAAAAACGTTTCGGATTGTGGATTGCCAAAATGTACATTAGGTGCACATTGTGATGATTTATACTTATTTATGTAGTGGAGAAGTATATAATTTCACACACTTCTTGATGTCCTTCCTTTCTTCCTTTCGTCTCCATTGAAAAGTCATTATCTCATTCCCCTTTCAAACTCTAAATTATTTTTCTTTTCTGTTTTTATTGATCTAAGAGATGTGGAGCTCTTGATCATCAATAGAATTCCAATTACATTTCTTCATTTTTATTAAATTCCAATTTAATTCCCATGTAAGTATTTTATTTCTAATAATAATTTCTATATTTCATGTTTTATTTCACAAACCATTTCTTGATATAAATTCAATTAATCAACTCGTCAATAATGTTGTCTTTCATTTATTTAATTACATCCTACCATGAAATGAGTAGATAAATTCTATAAGTGTTGAGATAAAATATGATGTATCTTCAAGCTTAAAAAAATAATTAATTATAATATTGGAAACCCTAATGGGATTTCTAATCAAGATCAAAATAAATGTGAAATCCAATTGGTGTGGATGACTCTAGCCAGAGGACAATGAAGAAAATGATCTTATATTGATTGGAGTAGACATGTCTATGAAGAATATACTATGAAACATTCTTCATTTGATGCCTAACATAATGCACCTAGGATGTGACCTATCTGTTGAACATGGTCTATTTACTTCCAAGGTAGAGTTAGGTGACTACACCAAGGACAACTAGCGATAACTATTTTATTTGTAGACTAACCTGAAGGACCTTGCTAAGATTAGAACTAAAAACCATTCTTGACTCAGATAATCGACTTGATCTACAACACTCATTAATTAATTAATGTCATCCCAAAATATAACCTAGAACAGACCCCCTAATAGATTCTTATAGAATTGGATCCCTAACCTTTTAGGAACTATATTTCACCCAAATCAAATGTCAGTTTCCATGGGGATTCCACCCTATTCTTCCACTACACTCTATCTCTGTAGTTAGATAATGTTTTTGGCAATTTATAAATTCTAAATTTGATAAAACCCATAGGAATTAATTAAATTACTTCATGAGACCATAAAATTTATATCACAACTTCTTAGGACCATCAAATTTATGGCATTGTCTCATGGGAGGCAATGCTACTTTGGAAAAAAACTGTAGATTTCTGGCCAAGGATTACCATTCCTTAACACCCTTTCTACTTGATTCCCATGAATCTTCTTCATTATTTTTAGTGAATGTACCAAGGTCCATCGACCCAATAATGAATCTTTAAAGCACTCAGTCAGTTTCCCTTTGATCATGAGACTGAAAGGCATTTGTCTTCACCCCACCATTCAGCGATAGCTGAGAAAAATCAACCTATAGAACTGAACCCACCAAATCCCCATCAAATTGTGGAGCACCTAATGCACCCATAGAAAAAAATAATTTACTATAGATTACTATCAATCCATGTTGCAAAACCAAGCATCGTGTGCCGGTCAATCTATACCCACACTATTAAAATTAAACACAGACTCATTCACACGATCCATAACATTGGGTAGTTCAGTTGTCTTCAAATTGAAGACTACCACAAACATATTTCTATCTTCATGGAAGTCAACAAAACATTTTGAATCTAGGGAGAATCATATGATTCTAGAAGACAACATATCTTCCCTTTTACACTAAGATACTAAGAAAAATATTGTATCAACATCAATGCTCTTGAGTAAATTATGACTTGGGATGAGCTCACAAAAATGTATCTTGATAAATACATTCTACCAATTCTGATCAGGATGCTTTGGAAGGAAATTCAAAACATTACTTAGGAGGATTGAGAATATGAATGGAAATAAGGGAATCAATTCCAAGAACTAACAAAGATGTGTCCACATCACAAACTAGAAAATTAGATTAAAATGAATACCTTCAATCAAGGACTCTTTCCAGTGACATGAACATTAATTGTTGATTTAGATAAGGGAGTTTTGATGTTTAAAACACCTGATGCTGTATGTTCTATTTTGGATGATGTTTACCATAATGCATGTCTATAGAAAAGTGATTGTGGGACACCACTACATGGAATACTGTAGGTTGATGAGACCATCTGATTATCAATGCATGATGAGGCATGTACCACAAATCTTGATTCATTTAACATATAGACCACAAAACCCCTTCTACCCTAGTTGTAGAGATTTAGTCATGTCAGATGTGTGGTGAGCCAACCTTGTTTCTATATTGAAAAGATGGATATTGACAAGCATATGATTGTAATTATTTAAATTACATGAAATAAAATCATCCATCATAGAATAAATAACATAAAACATTATATTAGTAGAGCTCAACATAGTAGAAACCCAAAATTAATAATGAATATTTTCACTAGTTTAGTGGTAATGATCAGTTTCAAAACTAGGGGCCACCTGGTTATCAGCAAATGAGCCCCATACAAAGTCCACAATAGCAGACATATCTACAACAACCCATTTTGAGGCCCCTAAAACAACAATTTCCTTCCGCCTAACCAATACCACAATAACCTAGTCCATCCCTATAGAGTAACATGGAGAATCTTATAACATACTTGGTACAAAATTCAAATAAAAGGATGGACACACAGGTGATGGAGATACAAAACTAGCGAGGAACTTTGAGAAACAAGGATATTAAAATGGGTCAGATCCAAAAGTCCTTATCTGAATGATTACATGGTACTCTTCCTTGTAAAACTAATACATACACACGGTTGGAAACTAATGAAGTTCTAATAAATATTAAAATGAATTTATATTTCTATCAACAAAAGTAAATAAGTACATAAGAAGTTCCCAATCAACAACAAAAATATGTAGAGGAATCCATTCCCACAACACCACAAGAACCAATACCCGGTGAGAAGAATCAAGTATATAAAAATGAAAAGGAAAACAATCATATATCCCCACCTACATACAAATCACCTCCTCCCATTCCCGAAAGAGTGAGACAAATTAGGAAAAATGATCGGTACAAAAAGATCCTTAAAATGTTAAAACAACGGCATATCAATATTTCTCTTGATGATGAAATCTCCATAAATCATGTTTATGAAAAAGGTCACAATGAATTTCTTTAAAAACAAAAGGATAGATGATCTGAGAGTCATCTCATTAAATGAAGAATTTCATACGGTTGTACAGAATAAAATCTCACCAATGATGAGAGATCCTTGAATTTTTTTCAATCCATTTTTTGATTGGAAAGTCCAAATTTGGAAGATCACTATGGTATCTCGGAGTCCACATTTTCATAATTTTCATTAGTGTTTTCCACAAGATATGACTACAAGAGAACATGAAAACAAGGGTATTATTGTAGTCATCCAATCATTCAATTATGTACCCAAGTGTTATTCTTAGTGTTGTTCAGTTTAATGTTAACAAATTTATTTTTCCAGCAGAAATTCTAGTTTTGGACCTAGACAAGGAAGCACATATACATATCATTAGTGGATGATACTTCCCGGAGATTGGGAAATCCTTGATTAATTTTAATCAAGGACGTTTCATATTAAAATTCAGAAATGAATAAGTAGTGTTTAACTTGTTAAAGGATTCCCACCATTCAAATGATACAGTGGACTGTAACGACATCTCTCTTTCTCAAAAAGAATAGGAGTACATTGATAGTAAGGATTAGACCAATAATTTATATAAATAAAATAAAAAAGACTATGACATCAAGGAATTCAGATTTATTGAGCCACTCACTAGATAAATTGTCCTTTCATTTATCCATCCCATCATTCATTCAACCTAGATGATCATGAAACCTGTACCCAATACGTTGAATTATTCTTACATAAGAGAGTAATTATCTTTACCCTTCATTGTCAACCCCAAAATATCCCAGGGTAAAGAAGAAAAAAATTTCGATGTCCTAAAAAACACAATCAATCAATTTCCTAGGGAGTGGTGGATATTAATGGAATAAATCCTTCATAGTGTACCCACTGAATTTTATTGGAGATGGATGAAAAACTAAAAAGAAAACCTCAAAGGCGGCTCATAACGCAAATGATGTAGGTTGTAAAAATGTAAGTACTAAATTGTATGGATTGTAGAATTCACATTCCTATCTTAGATAGTGAATGTGTGATTCCCCTCCAAGCCTTTCCAAAAAAGGACTCACTATAGAAAAGATAACTGATAATAAGCTAATTCCAACATACACCATCACTGGGCGGAGTGTTTTTATAGATTAAAGATGTTTGATTGAAACAACAAGGAATGATCATTTTACATTACCATTTATGGATCAAATACTAGTGAGAATATCATTGGATTATTTGTACTATTTCCAGGATGGATATTCAGGTTACAATCAAATTGCAGTCGACCCTCTTTTCTAGCACAAAGCCACCTCCAAATACCCATTTGGTAAATTGTGTATAGATAGATTTCATTCAGTATGAGAAACGCACCAGAAAAAATAAAAAAAATCTAGACACACATATTTCATGATATCACTGATGAATTTCACGAAATATTCATGGATGATTTCTCTGTCTATGGAAGGTCATTTTTTTCCTATCTGTGAAATCTAGAACTTGTTTTCCAATGCTGTGAGAAGAGAATAATATTAATGAATTGGAAAAAATGTCACATCATGGTATATGGATAAATTGAACTAGAAAACAATATTTACAATGAAGGAATTGTGGTTGTTCTGGAAAAGAACAATGTTGTCAAAGATCTACTGAAACAATCAACTGTTAAAGGGGTAAGAAGTTTCATTGGGAATTTTGGGTTCTATAGATGCTTCATAAAGGATTTGTCTAATGATTCACATCCACGAATACACTTGGTGTTAAAAGATATTCCTTTATAATTTAATGAGGACAGTCGATAAGATTTTAAAACACGGAAAATAGTTTTATTGTCTCTCGAGTTTTCATTGCGCCAAACTGGGATAAAGATGTTGAGCTTATATGAGATTCCACCAACCTAGCTATATGAGTTTTTCTCAGAACACACATTAACAACACCTTCTATCCAATTTATTATGATAGTCATTCATTAAATTAATCTTAGTCTAATTATTAGACCATGAAAAAAGAGATATTATATGTTTTATATGATTTTGAAATGATCTTGCCTTAACTAATTTTATCCAATATTTTTTTCCATATAGATCAAGTTTCCCTTCAATTTCTAATGAACATAAAATATGGAAAACCAAGATTGATATGCTGGATTCATTTACTACAAGAGATTGACATCATAATCAATGACACCCAAGGAATAGATAATGTCATTACAGATCACCTCTCTCAATTTCCCCTAACCATTATTATAGAAGACAGTGAGACTGATATTGAAGTAGATTTTCCAGATAAGAAATTATTTATTGTCAAGACCCAGACAAGGTTCTCAAACATGGAAAACTATCATGGAACAATATATCTCAATCATGACCTCTCATACAAGAAATGAAATAATATTCTACGTAATCCTAATCACTGCAAGTGGGATGAACAACTTCAATTTAAGAATTGTATCAATGCCCATTTATGATGATGCATCTCAGAGGAAGAGATACAGAATATCATCAAAATCTGTCACACATCACCAAATGGATGGAATTATTGACAAGAGTTCGTATTGGCAATGATCCTACAAAGAATATATTTTTGGCCCTCATTTTATCCTGATTATTGGGGTTTTTGATATCGATGTAATAGATGTAAAATAAATAGAAGCATCAGTAGACAAAATAAGATTACACAAAACTCTATTTTGGATGTTGAAATTTTGGATGTCTTTGGTATTGACATTATGGGAACATTTCTAACATCACATGGTAGGAGTTATATTATAGTTGTACTAGAAAATGTCTCAATGTGGGTTGAAGCTGAAGCCACATAATATGACACATAAACATTAGTGATGAATTTTCATTAAAATAATTTGTTTAAATGTTTAAGATTTCCACGATTACTCCTCAGTCATAACAGAACACATTTCTCAAATCAACCCGTGTGAGTTTTTTTTTGAATGATAAGGCATATAATAAAATACCATAACAACCTATACCTAAAAAAACACATTGTAAAGTATAATTGTCACATACAGAGGTGAAACAAATTTTAGAGAAAATTGTAAACACCATCAGAAATGATTAGAGTCTAAAGTTGGATGATGCATTTTTGGAAATCAGAATAGTATACAAAACACAAAAAAGAACCACCCCATTTATATTGGTTTACGGTAAACCATGTCATCTTCTGGTCGAGCTAATACATCATTCATTGTGGGAAATTGAGAAGATGAATTTGGATGTAGAAAAGGTTGGAGATGAAATTTTTTTAAAATTGACCACATTGGTGGAAATATAGAATCTTTAATATGAGAGTTAAAGGATATACAATGAAATAATGAATTAATGGTATGCCCAATGAATAACAAGACGTTCCTTCATCATCGAGAATATAGTTTTTCTGGTCAATTCATTATTTAAACTATTTCTAGGAAACCTGAAGTCAACATGGTCTCATCTTTTAGAGGTTGTATATGTTTTTCCATATGGAAAAATAGAAATTAAATAAGACAGAGGACCACTAATCACGGTGAATAGTCAAAGGATGAATATATTTCAAGATCCATTCTATCAAGGTTGTGGAATATACCTCATGTTCAACTAAGATATGAAGGAGTCAAGATCCTGACTATAAAGGTGTTTATTAATATGAAGAAAACCTATGTTAGAGTGGTTTTAGCTATGTTAGGTTAGAATTTTTTTCCTTGAATACCACATATGAAGGAGGATGAGGTGTTTAAAGAACCACAAAATTTGGCAAAATTTTTTTTATCACACATCGTGTACACTGTGGTCATGACATGTCTCTTCCTCAACCAAAATTCATTATTTTATTCCCCACAATTGATATGAATCACCTATAAACATAATTTAGAAGGTAGGTTCTATTTTTAAAAATCACAGGTCTTGACCCAAAAGTCACGAACTGTACCCATTTCCCCCAACCCCTCATCTCCCCCAATTCCCCTCTCCCATTGCACCCGAACCAGCCTCTCGCCCCCTCTTCAATTCTCAAACCCACACCCCTCCCCTCTTCCATTCACATCCCCTCCCACCCCAATATCCTCTACCATAACGACCAACCAATCTAACTACTACCCATCTCTCCTATAGCACACAACTTGCACCCTCCCTATGCACCACCCTCCTACATCCATGGTGTGCATGATGCGACGCCGGCCTAAGACCACACCTCCAATTCCTCCTTAGACATCAAGATCCAAAAAAATGTGGTAAGAGACACTGTTCTATGTCCAATTTTCTTGAATAATCCTCCTCTACATCCACCAATGAGATCAAAATTTTTCACCCAGTGCTTAGCTTCAGCAACCCGCAACATCGGGTATGCCTTCTTCACCTATAGGTAAAGCTGATGAGAACCAAAACAATGATGAATTTGGACATGATCACCGATTTGAATGTTGTCAATGATAAATTACACTTATTATAGAAATTAAAAACTGGTCGCATTACACCATTATGGTAGGAGATATACTGGGATATAATCGTTGAGTTTGTGGCCAAGTACGGGATCACCATTGATTTCCTATGTATTTTGGCTTGGGGGCATACCTCACTATCTCGATTGTACTGAATTCAGAGTCAGGCATGCTATATAAACCGAGGATTTCATTATATCAAAGGTTTATGAAACCATATAGACCCAACCAGCCCTTGATAATGCACCACACCAATGTCCCCTCATCTCTTGTGACCCTCAGTAGTATCACGACACTCAACTCAGGAAGTAGACTCACCTATGGGTGAAAACAATGAACATCCTACATATAACCATGGAATATGGCCCATTTTTACGAGGAGAGATTCATAGAAATGTCATTCATATGGATGTTTTAATTTTAGTAGCATCTATTTGTGGGCCACCGATCAATATGTCCACCCAATTCACTTTATACATCAAATTTCTGACTCCAAGGAAGAGGGGGACACTCATGGGTGGATCCTTCATCACCCAAATAACCATCTACCTATGGGTATTTGATGTATCTCTTCCCATAACCATCATTTGACCCATCATGATTATTGATCATGTGATTCTCAACAAGATGTAGAAGTTTGGGAGGGAAGAAAACATTTATTTCAAGTCATCATGTGTCTAAGAGGCCATACTTCAAGAGTATCTCGCTAGAGTAGTAGCAGTAGAGCCACCATACCCTCCATCCACTACTACACATACCAAATGAATACAAAAAACCCCATTATTCTCCAAACCATTGAACATACCATCACCATACATTAAAACCCTCAATTAGCTCCCAGACGATATCCAGTTTGTTTTGGCGAATCTACATCAAATATCAACCCAACTACATATAACATTCATTGAGCACACTACATTTACCATTACTCCACCCTCTCCTGCCCCATCTAGACCTTCTTACTCTATTATACCCCCACACAATTATACCTATTTGTAGCTCCGTTCTGATTTCATCGACCCTTCCACCCAACAGTGGTTCCTGGAAGAGCTGACCTGGAGGGGAAGGGAGTTTCTACTGAGCCCATCCCCGAGGTACAATTCAATGATCCAGATACTAGAATAATATCCACGATACAAATCATTACATCACCACATTCATTACAAACACTTCTTTCTACCTTCACTACCACACCATCCTTCACTACTTCCCCTCTATCCTCTTCTGCTGTAGCAACTGACGCATATACACCTGACTAGTTGATCAAGACAATATAATGTGGGATGCATCGCATATAGATTTTTTTGCATAGATTACTAATCTATTTTGATCTATATTTTTTTATTTTTGGGACCCTATTCATGTTCAAGGGTGGGTTTTTTTTCATAATTTTATTTCCCACTTATTTAATAATAGTGTGTGTGTGTGTGTATATATATTCATGGTATTTAATTTCTACATTTTGTGTTGTTTTGATTACAATATACTTTATTTGTATCATTAGCATTTCAATATCCTCAAAATCATCTTCCATCGTTGATCATCCATTCCCACAAGTAGTCTTAGAACAAAGTGAACTCGAGTACGTCATTGACATTTTTTTCAGCTTCAGAAGCTATCAGTCCCAATTCACCACCATCAACATCTGTCACGACCAATGATTCCATTCTTACCACACCACATTCATGCTCAAGCGGGTTTAGAAAATTAATTAATCCACCAAATCTACCAAACGAGCTTGCTGACATAGTCTCTAGTCACTATAATTGGCGATAGAGCTTCAGAGCCTGTGGACAATCAAAGAACAATATCCATCCGCCAATTTCGATGATTATGTTTAGGTTTCACATTATGAGAGGGAACCCGTAGTACATATCTTGTTTGGTTTAGTCTTCATTACCTAGTATTTTTCATTCCCTTTTCATTCTTCATTTTTATTCTTTTTATTAAGCTATGTTGCAAAACTATCACAATTTGAATAAAATAAATATCCTAGTTTCTCACTATGTGTACCGATATTTTTTCTCCACTATTACTAATTTTTTATATGTGTGAATTAATGTTTGTTATATAGTGAGGGATATTTTTTTCTAAATTTTTTTTAGGTATATTTATTTTTCAGTATATAAAAATTAAAACACCCCAATGAAATACCAGTTATACCAAGGATCTCTTGATTCCATCTTATTATAATTTTGTACAATATTAAATTTCTTATTAATTTAAATTTGGCACTATACCACTCCCAGAATCAATATATTGACATTAAGGACACTATCTCATAATATGTGTGAGTGGGGGGGGGGGTTATTCTCAATGTTTTACTAGTGATACAATTGATTTTTTATTATTCTCACTTTTTTAGGACACATTTTTACAAAATAATAAGAATTAATGTAACATAAAAGTCCTTATTATCTTATTATTAAAGAAAATGATAACTAGAAATGTGTTAAGAACCATGTTTCACTCCTACGTAGACATATCAAGAATGATAGCTTAGTTTAGAGAATTATGTCAAATTTAAATTTTTTGAAATTATTTGTAATTAAAATATTAATTTGGATATATGATGTATTTCATTTTGAGATTGAATTTGATTCTAACTAACTGAGAGAACTCCATCCTTTAAATTTCATACTATTATATGAGAATATTTTTTGAGATATACTCGGGGCATGTATACCGACTATAAATTCTACTAATATCTTTTTGATATGATGAATGAACAAGTATGGATTTAAAATGATTGAGAAATTCATTGATAGTCACATTCTGTGTTACCCACCTGACATCTATCCTTCAGTTTTTTTCATAGTTTCCAGGAATGGAATATTATGATGAAGCTATTTCAAGCCCATTTCCATTCCTACAGTATTTCTTGTACAATGAATAAGGTTATTTTTAAAAAAGTGTTGGAGAGGCTCAAAAAGCGTGGGATGATTCTTCATTCAAAGATGTATAGTGAAATCACCTAACTATGAGGTTGTGATCCATATTCAATTTTGTTTCATTACATTCTTTTTTTTCATTTCAAAATACAAAAATAAAATAATAATTGATTAGGGATGTGTACTAGAAAGGTCAAAAATCAATATTTTACAAATTAATGAATCCCAAGAATGATCATATGTGGTTATGTTATGAATGTGAGATCTATAAAATGCATGAATTTTGAAAAATATAAATGAAAAGGAAAATAAAATTAATAAAATCATTTTTTATACATTCCTACTACACATATGGATCCAACTGGAGCTACTAAAGTAGAGGGTTAATTTTCAAGAGGGTGGAACTTTATCACACGTATGTTGATACCCATGCACTGTACATTAGATATTACCCTCATTATGAGCTTGAGATTCAACTTTTTCCAATAATCCATCAGCCTCAAAGTCATCAGATCCCTGTGGATGATTCCCTCAAAATTAATTTTATACTAGCCATTACAAACTGAAAATGATAGAACAAGTTCAATCCAATGATTAGGAACTTGTACTCATGGTATGAGCATACCATTACTAAAAATTTTACCCTGACTCTTGAGAGAAGTTCATGGTGAGGTAAATTGCTATTAGGCTTATAACATAATGAACAATTATGATGTTATGATTAGAATAATATAATTTGTTTTGAAAATTAGACTGTGAGGCATGACTAAATTTCTATGAATGATTAATTCTAGAAAATGATCTTTTTCATTTTATACATAATTTAAATTTCATGTACATATAAAAAATTTAATGGATAACAAATTTCATATCATTTTTGAAATCATTGATGAGACGTTCTTGAATGAGGACAATAAATTGTTCATGTTGGGGGGGGGGGTTGAAAAGGAAAGTTTATATATACATTTTACTGACAGTTATTTATATTTTTTCATTACATTACGTTATAATGCATGTGGAATGAGTCCAATTTTGAAGGAATAAACTCATTATAGGATTCCAAGAAAGATATGAATAAAAAGTAAAAAAAATGGCTATGTGTACATCCCGATCCACAAGTACAATTTTTATACCTATCGATCACTGCCTACCCAATGCCGTGAAGACAATTTGTGACCATGACATGAATCCTGAAAGAAAAATACACTAAACATAGTGTACATATGATACATTTCATGATTCTTGTAAAACCAAATAGAAAGAATCACTCAAGGGGTCCACGTAGAAGACTTGTAGATGTGGGTACGTGGTGTGAAAACCCAGGACATAACATTTTCATAGTCAAACCTTTTAAAGTCGTGAGGTACTATATAGCCAAGATGTAGATCTAAAATCTATAGAGAATGACGTGGATTATTGCTACACAACATGTACTTATCGTACACATCATAATGATTTCTGCCTGCTTATGTATTGTGACAACTGGTAATTTCACACACAACTAGACCAGCTTATCTTCTTCTTTTCGTCACCCTTTTAAATTCATTCTCCCTTTCCTCATTAAAACTCCATAATTATTTGTGCTTTTAAATTTTTATTAATCCAAGAGTGGTGGATCATCATTTCTTCAACACCTATCTAGTTCCATTTCATTATTTTGATTCAATTTCAATTTCCTTCTAAAGTAAGTTTTTTATTTATAATTGTGATATACATAATGCATGTTTTATATCTTGAAACTTTTAATTTTATCAATTCCATTAATCGAACCTTCATGCATGTTTTATTTCATATAGTTAATTGAATCTTACCCCGCACTGAGTAGATAATTCCTTAGGTGTAGGGATAATATTAGATGTATCTTCATGATTAAATCAATCATTAAATCTAAACATGGAAACCCTAATGGGATTAGTAATCAGGATCAAAACTAATAAGCTATCCCATTTGTGTGAACATCCCATACAATGATACATTCAAGATAACGAACCTATATTTATTGTAGTACAACGAGATAAGAACACTTTTATTAGACAATTTACTCCTTTGATGCCAAATTTAAGGCACCTAGGAAATTAACTATCTCCCAACCATGAAATAGTAACTTCTTAGGTAGAGATAGTTGATTAGAACAAGGTCAAAAAGGGAAAATTTGTTTCTTTATATACTAAGATGAAGGACCTTGCAATGATTATAACTAATAGCCATTATTTATGTAGATAATCAACTTGATCATGAACCATTATTTAATAATTAATTTCATCCCCAAATAATTCAATGAACTGACACCCAAATAGAGATTTACATCATGGAATCCCATGTAGGTTTAGGATCCATATTTTTACAAAATCAAATCGTAGTCTCCAGGTGGATTTGACCCTCTAATATCACTACACTACATCTCTATAATTATTGAATGTTTGGGACCATTTATGAAATAAAAAATTTATAAAATCCGGAAGATGAAATGAAACTAATGTGAAAGACCATCAACTATATTCTATGTGAAAGAACTAAAACTTATTTGAAAAGACATGTGTAAAAAATGAAGCAGTTAACAACCGAATGATGTGTAATAATAAAATAATATTAAACAGGTGTTAATATGAACATTTATGATATAATAAATATAAATATGGTTTTTTAATAAATGAATAAATTTTATTATTCCATTATAATTTTTTTTCTAACACATACGAAGGAACGCAGACCTAAGGTAAGGGTTAATTTCATAATATCATTATTTTATGAGAATGTTTAAATGTACAGATTTTTTGTGATTTATTTCTCTTCAATTTCCACATTTAGATAAAATATTTTAAAAATATAATTATTGTTATTAAAAAAAATTAATTTATTTCAAATTAGTAAACATTAATCTATTTAAAATTAAATGAGTTGAATCCTTAGTTAAAAATCAAATATGATAACACCGTATAATAAAAATGAAAAGTTTTAAATTTAAACAAAAAAATTATAAAATAAATTTTAAGATGTGATTATTAATTTATCTAAAATAATGTGTGAAAATATGGAATTTTAAATGTTTTATATTGGGTATGACGTTTTTATAAATTAATTTTTTTTTTGAAATTCTAGAGGATCATTCACCTCTTTTATGAAAGAGATCCTCGTAACTCATTTTTTTCAGAACTCATTGAGCCTTCAAGATATTCAATTACCTATCCAATTCCATTATCAAAATATCAATCCATGTTCGTGTGGTGCTTTTCTATTCCAAAGGACAACTATAGTGTTTTTATGTGGAGATCTAGAGGGATCTCGACAATGAAGATGTAATCTATTTTACTGACTCTATCAAGATCATATCTACTTGAACGTACTATTCCGTTGATGTATAAATTATTAAATAATAAATTCATTATAATAAATATAATTATTTTATATTATTATTATTTAATTAACATATTCCACCATCTATACATCCTATGAAATATAAAACCACCACACTTGTATAAGTACAACCTATAGTCGCAACGCCGGGGTGTAATCATTTTTTGATCCCCACATTACTTATATGTATGTAATGATGGAAATAATATTTATATAGGATGATTATAACATGATACTAATTCTTGAGTAATATATACACCATCCAATTTAATGTTTTTTATCATTAATGTAATGATATATTTATTCATGTGTCCGTAAAGCCTACCAACTCCATGACGAAATGCAATTAATTCTCCATGAACACAATTAAAGAATAATTTTACATATATATATAATTTATAATATTATATATATATATATATATTATTCATATCATTCTAGAAATCCATTGACTATATTATATGTGTATGAACTTGAATTTATATGAAAAAACATGTGTAAAAATTGAAGTAGTTAACAACTGAAAGAAGAATAATAATCAAATATTATTAAATAGTTGTTAATATGATCATATATGATATAATAAATATAAATATGTTTATTAAATAAGTTAATAACATTATATAATCCATTATATAGTAGTTTATCATACATATGAATGAATCCTTGCATAAGTTGTAGGTTAATATCATAATCTCATTTTTATCAGAGATTATATATACATATGTATTTTCTAGTTGTATATTTATCATACCCCTAAATGTTTCATAAAAATGTATCTAAAATATTATTTCTATTATTATAAAATTTTTAAAATTCATTTTTACCTATGCATTTCATTCTACTAGTCATTTCACAAAAGGATTTTTTTTCATTTTCAATGTGTGGTATATTTTTGACTTTATATACAAATGTTTGTGAATTTTGTTTTTTGAACATATATGGAATTAAATTATTTTTATAAAACTATACCCCATAGATACCTTGAATCATCCCTTATAATAATACAATATTTATTTCAGAAAAAAATCGTTGTAAAATTGTGCAGCAATTATTGTAACAGAAATGTTTTCGATGTAAAATGAATATTTTTATCATAAATAATTTTTACCAGAAATATAAAAAGTTATTTATATTTTAATGGGGATATTTTTCATGTATTATATCTCTAATATTCATATATTTTGTTTAGGTTAATAAAATACATCTCTCTACATGATTTTATTTAGATTGAATGGTGTTTATGAAACCCATTTTTTAATGGGTTATGAATTTGAGGAATGATATATGTTCCTTTGGAACACAATTTCATGGTTTTAATTATGTTATGGATGATAAATATATATTCGTCCAATTAATTGGGTAATGATTTATATATGTGGATGTTAATATGACTAGAGTGGTAAATGACATTGGTTCAATAATACAGGGTGGAACAAGATGTAAATATTATTCAGCAATACATGGTTGAAATTAAGAGTGAGGTCAGTTTAGTAAAGGACCTTTTTCACTCTGATGGTATTTGGAATGCCCCCTGACTAATTTGGAAAGTATTCTCTATACTTATGTGTAAGACAAAAATTACATATCTTCTGTTATGCACTCTTCGAATATATTCATTAGAAAACATCTAAGAATTATCTGATGATATGATATCATGATCTTTGATATGAAATATTAAATTTCTAAATGTTTTGTCTTTGATATCATGACTTATCATTATGATGTGATTGAGAACTCCCATTTTTACCGTTAATTAGAATCTTATGTCTCCATTATTTACCCTTCTTTTACCCCGATTATGAATAAGGTTATTGTGTAGGATATATCAAAACGGGGTCTAGATAAGAAGGAATAAGTAGGAGACAATTTGGATGTTTTATGAACCAAATGATTATGTTTCCTAGATTCTACAGTCACTAAACCTATAAATTCATGGAATGAAATTTTTATTTTGTGTAAATAATATTATTATATTAAAAAGAAATATATATTTATGAAAATTATTGTTTATTGTAAAAATATTTTCAATGTTCATAATTCATAACTATATTTTAAATATGACCTTATATATCCAATGAAGAACACATTTTTTTATAGAAACATTAGTTAATAGTATAGTAAATTAAATAAGAAAGTAAATTTTATTTATATAACATTTTTTGTTTAGTTATATGGGAAATGTATTGATTTTATTGATGAATTAAATATTTGTTATGAATACAATGATGTGTTTACTGCTGAACTACCTTGATACCCACCTATGTGTGATGTTTTGTTTCCCATTGATATCATCACATATTTAAATAACATATTAAATAGTCCTTATAAAATGTCCCTAAGGGAATTAGTGTAATAGAATAAAATAGTACATGAGATGTGTGGTAAGGGATTTATACACCATAGTGTTTCATCATGGGGAGCCCCAATTATTTTTCTTAAAAAGAAATATAGGGAATTGCGATAATGAATATATTATTGGGAAATAAATTATATTAGTATATATAACAAGTATATACTATCCTTTATTGATGGATTATTAGATCAACTTCAGTGTGATATTTTATTTAAATGATGCATCTTGGTTTAATGTATTGTTCATTATATGTAAAGATAAAATATATTCCAAATATTTCATTTAATATTGAATATTTATGTTATCATTAATTCAATTTGTGTTTTCAAATTCAAAATTTGTTTAAGTGGATATGATAAATTGTATACTGAATGATTTTAACAATATTTTTTTGCTATTTATTGTTGATATTGTGATGTAAATTAAATTTTATTTTGGGTTTCAGTGACACTAATGAATCAATATAAAGGATATTGGGGAAAAAGTTTTATATTTATGATTTATATAGTGTTAATTCATTCTCCTTGAAGATTTTTCTATTAACTATATAGTCTTTATAGATACAATATAAATTTATCACTCAATGAAAAATAAATTGATTTAATGTATAACTGCCAAAATATATAACCCGGGTACTTAGTTTCGCTGGATTAACTAGTTAATATAATAAATTTCTTTATAATTATTCTCAATTAGCTAAGCAGTAATATATTTTTACATTTAAAGGTGATAGGTCTTATGTTAATAAGAATGAAAGGAATATTTTTAATAGTTAATGAGGATATTGGTCAGTCCATTGAGATTTACATTATAATTATAAAGGGATAAATTTTTGATATATAGTGATGCATCTATGAAAGGAATTGGATGTGTTCTTATACTAAATTTTATAGTTATCACAAATGCATTAAGGTAGTAAAATATTACTGAATAAAATTTTATAACACATGATCCTACATTAACAGAAATAATATTAAAATTTAAAATATGGATGAATTACCATTACGGTTAAATATTTAATGTATAAAAATATTCAATAAGTATGAAATACATGCTCCCATAGAAATAGCTAATCGTTCAAAAAATGTGATGGTTATAAATTCCAATGGACTGTAATTTCTCATTACACTAACACACAAACAAGGAAAATAAGGTGGATGGTATGTTTAGTGGGAATGATTACAGGGTTTTGAAAAAGAATGAGCATTTAAAATTATTTAATATTACTGGACATAGTAAAATGGATATGGGAATTATTTTGAAATGGATAACAACATATTTACAAAAATTAATTTCAAAACCATCATTATTATATAAAATAATTTGATACAAGAATTAAGATATGAATATTAAAAAAACCATGTATTGAAATGTGGGATGTTGTTATCCTTCATCTTTCAAGATGGTATTTTGAAATTTACGAGGAATCATTGTGATTCATCCATGTCTGAGATAAAAAGATAAATATTAGATGAAAATAAAAACTCAAATTTCAATATAAACTCTTGTAGAACCAAAATAATTCATGATCTAATGGGAATTTTTTGGTATATAACACGGTATGTGAAATTTTAGACTAAACATCATGTAGTTTAGTTTTTTGATATGTAAATATTGGGAGATGACATCTTAAATGAATCCTACAACCTCTTCATATTTATTTGTAGAGAAGGGGTTATATTACTAAAAATATTTTCATTAGATTTATAAGTTGTTCTAAGAATAAAAAATCCATATCGATTAATGATGATTGTCTTACCATGTTCACATCATCATAATTATTATTTATTTATTAGGGGAAAAGAAACATTGATCAAACCAAATCAAGGGGAAAAAGTGTGGCAGGGTATTGGGGGGTCTGATGTAATGTAAATTGAAGGAATCCCCTATAAAAAGGTCCTCTTGCTGAGTCATGAGGATAATCTTACCATAGATTCCCAATGATGTTTTTTGAGAAGCAACGGAAGCAAGATGATATACCATTTTATCCCTCACGCTAGGTGTGAAACACATTTGTGTTGTTGATGAGGAAGAGTTTTCATATTATCATAATATAAGAGGCTAACCATGGAGTATTACCAATACCCTAAATTTAATTATATAGTGTCCTAAATTCTATTACCGCTTCACTAATAAAAATATTATATTGGAGGCACAGACCGTGACAAGTGAGCATAGCCATTTCCTCGACCAATAGAGAATTGATACACCCATAGTGAACTTACAACCTCATTATGATAAATCCAATGGAATCACATGCCACCCCTTTTACCATAATAATACATTCCCTACAAGATCTATTAGTGTTATGTTTGATACCCATAGAGGGAGATATCCCGCAAACCCAATGTTCTGGAATGATATTTAGAGGATATATAGTACCTGGAATACATTATTGAAGAGGTCGAAGAATAGTAGTATCATGTAGGTTTTTATGAAACTTGAGATGGTCAATGGTCACACTCCTTGTTTTGATGATAATGGAGATCCAAAAAGACTAAACTCCCTTATTCCTTGCTCTATTTCTCTCTTTCGAAATTCACAAAAAACTAGGGATCAAGACCATACCCGAGCCTTTCACGTTGACTAAACAATGGTGAACGATTGGAACCATCATTCCTAAAGGGAATCTATGAAGGTGACTATTAACAAAATTAACCACAAAAACATGTTTCCAGTCACCCTAAAAAACATGTGATATGAACTCTACTCCTAATGAACTGGAAGCATGTACAACTAGAGATGATAAGAATGAAAATTTCTATAATATTATCATCAGTCAACACCACTTTATTGTTGATTATCCCAGAGACGAAATTATATTTTATGGGCATATTACTGCACAACATGACCTCATTCCATGTGTCAAAACTATCCCACAAAGACATGACTCTATGAAAGTTTCGGATGGAAAATGACCCTAATGTCAAAGGAATAAAAACACACTTGTTTGACTCTATGTTCACCTCAAAAGTTTCAAAGAGATCATGTTGATCTGTATCCAATAAAACCTAGAATAAATAGGGGTACATAATTTCATCCCTTATGTAGATCTGAGTAGCTGGACATCACAGATTTCGACACCTAGCCCCAACCAAATTATAATGGAAGAAAATGATAAATTTTTTTTCTAACAACCCAGCAAGACAATGGCAGAAGAGTCAGGAGGTGAGTGACTATCACAGAAAATATGTGTAAAAATTTACCAGACCCTTATAAGGGGACAACACTACATCCTGTGGAAATCACCTTTCCCAAAAAATAAAATCCCCTTAAATCCTCCCATGCCCTCTCGGAATGCATGCACTAAATGGTGTAAAAATGATTTCGAACATCAATTCCTACTTCCCAAATCAACATTTCCATTCTCCATGAAATAACCCAATGGAATTTTACTTCTAATATTGAATCCCATAGAAAAATATCAAATATTATATTAATGTATTTAATAAATCGCTTTGAAACTCTAATTGATTCTGTTGCATGAATGTTGAAAGTGCACCGAACACTAGTAATTAGCGTTTTACTATCTCTGATGCATTGGAAGTTGCACTTCTTGTTAAATATTATACCCATGATCTATCGAACGATGTTGTTGAAGTCATGGATGTGATGTCTGGGAGGATAAAGAAGTGCACCCATATAATCCATATAGAAGCAACCTCTTTGCATATCCACACAGTTGCATATGGATGAAGTGTGACTCACGACACATCTATTAATGATATAATGATTTCATTTTTAGTATTTGATCACCAGACCAATATTGTGACAATACCCCTCTATCATCCTATTAAAACTGTGAAGTGACAATGTTTTACTATTCAAGAAGATTATTTTTTCTTCCGTGAACATGAGGTCGAAGATGCTATTGGAAATCATCCAACTCTAATATGGTAGAATATTCCATTGGTCCGTACTCATTTTAATTAAATGACTAAGCACATACTGGGAGATAATGATTATGGTTGGGGACAATTGATCCCCCTACCTAAGACCTCGGGTTGCATTAAAAAATCACTGATTCTTCCCCATATAAGATACTACAATCACATAAGAGCAGAAATATCTAAAAATGATGTCGGTGACCCAAGAGGAAAGGCACATACATGTGAACACTATTTTAATACTGCTCCATTAAATTCTGACATAGGCCTTATTCATGTGTAACATGATATTCAAGTGAGGTCCATGGACCATGATGTTGATATCATTAATCAACTCATGTTCCACCACTATTTCCCCCTCAATGGATCTTCCCTTCATTAGGACATGCTTCTCTATGAAAATATAGTGGGAAAAAAAGAAAACATATTTTATTCATGTTAGTAGAGAAGATTTTATAGGGGAAGTTACACTTTCTCATAACCTAGTATTGATGGATAGAGGAGGGGTCTTTGATCTTGGGAATGAGCACAAGAGTCGTTGTGTTGGCCACATGAGGAATGCTACCACCTCAGAAGGAATCTTGAATAGCCAATACAATGTCATTATGAACAACATACCAAGAATATTTGTAAAATGACTATAGATAGTCATTCAGGCTCAAATCACTCTTGGGATTATAGATCATTATGGAATCATGATTCTTCTTCTCATGAAATTTGGGTTTGGGCATACATGTAACTTCTTGAAGTAGAAAAAATCCACCCCACCAATAACATATTTGTCTTCAATGTAGGATCCATCCTCCATTGTTAAATTGGGTTCGATATGAAGTCTATTGTCCTTGATGAACACATGGAAATAGGTAGTATTTTTATCACATTCTAGTAGCCATTTGATCATTGACTGTTCAATAATCTATACATTCTTATTTAAGTTGAATCTTCACCAAACATTCCTTCTTCATTGTAAGATAATCAATAACCTTGTCATTACATAAATCTTCATGGATTTCTTCCAACTGTTCAAACTCATTCAAAAAGCCATAAATGTATTTATCAATAGAGTATTATATTTATCCCAGACCAAAATATCATACATTAGGAGATTCAGATATTTATGAAGCTCGATCCAATTGTGGCCATCAATAAGTAACCCCAAGAGCATTTGGAAACCTGTTGTTAGCATTCCACAAAGGTAAAAAAGTGATAGAATATAAAGAAATTCAGTTACTCCTCCCTTAAAGACATATAATCAAACAGAGTAGAATCATCAAAAACACCCTGGGAATGATGAGTTTCACAGGTGTTAGGGTATGTAGAGATGGACTAGAATATGGACATAAAACTATCCAGTAAACTCGAAGATCATAAAAAAACTCTTTGATTATTACACCCCATAAATAGGTCCTTATTGTTTCCCTTGTCTTAGAGAACCTTCCCACACATGAAATGGAAAAAATAAAAGATCTTCTTTTATGGGAAGAGACCTATCCAACTATTCTCATCCTGGTCTGCATTTATATTGATGTGACCTCCAAAAATCCAAGGATAATTTCATGGGTCCTATGAGTTGAGCCCCTACCACAATGATTCTCTTATTTTATCATCACAACGCCCATAATTGTAGAAGGAAAATAGGGAATAAAATCTAATAGATACTCTAGTGGTAATTAATTGGTCATATTCAAATTTCAAATAAATTGAAATATATTTAATCTAGAAAATCCATATTTAACTGTTAACCAGATCCACATGCATAAATCCATGCATCTTAATCCTACGGGTAAACTCCCCAATCCTAGAGTGGTTCTACTTATGTTCAAGGATAACTATTCTATAATCCTTGGACCTATTAATTTTTTTTGGAAATGTAGTCAAACTTACCATGAGCACCATGTCAATGGGATTTACAGATAAAAAATGACTTCATTAAAAAAGAGGGTGCTTGGCATTGGTCTCATGGGATCGTAGAATATGAAAAAGTGATGAGGTATCACCCCGATTGATTCTAGACATAGAACAGATGCTTTTTGTAGATGATTTTGATGTTGGTTGGGTAACCATTTGGGATGAGATATAATGCTAGACCTATATAGGTTCTACATACCAACTAGCCGAGCCCTTAGGGGAATGAGCCTGTCCTACTTGGATAGATACTTTGAAGGGATCACAACCTCTTGGGGGTAGGGTCCAGAGACTTACTTAATGGCAGTTTCAACATACTTAGACATTGTAGGAAGGAACTCCCCATCTAAAGGATGTAGACCACCTAAGGGGGAGGTCAGGGGAAGGATAATATAGATGGCTGGGGAAGGAACCCCTCTAGATAACAGACTTCCAAGGTTGATCCCAAAATGCTACACGTCTCTGAATATATGGCCAAGGAATCGGGGGGAAACACCAGAGCCAAGGGATGCCCTACTTACATGGGACTACAGGAAGACTGATGAAAGCATACTCCTACTGGGAGAATGCCAGTGATGAAAAACCATGTTGGACAGCCCTCAAATGATATAAGTCATGGACTTTATAATCAACCCATGAAATCTTTTAGAGGGATCCTAGTTATGTACCAGTTTTATAGGAGTATGTTGCACCACCCCATACAATCACCTAGGTTATAGAAAACTCAAATCATATATATTGCGGATTCACAAAACCATGAGATGGTCTTTGGTGCTTAAAGGCATGATCATGATGTGGTCGATTCCTGCACAAGTTTTCAGAGTGTCCTTGATGTTGAAAAAACAGTAAGTACCATGGAAACACAGGATAAAGGATGTCCTAAATCCATACAATTAAATCTTACACCCATAAGTGAACAAATTAAATTAAAACAAATCATGATCCAAAATTTACATCAAAATATTGGACCAGTTTTCATAAAACTATTAGCACCATCTTATATTTTAGAATATCCTATAATCCCAAGTCTAATAGGAATATTGAGAGGGAATCATAGATTTTTTATAATATGATGAGGTTGCGTTTAGAAGTCATTCATTGTATAGGGGAGCATCATTTACCCTTGGTTTAATTTTTATATAATAACATCATCTATTAAATAAATATTATAGAATCATTTGTGAAATTATATTGAAATAGTTTTCATAATACATATTTATTAGATTACATTGGTGAAATGATGATTTAGGCTAAGATTTAATTGAAAATTATATATTAAAAGTTAATACTATTCAGACTCATATTATGAAAACTATAATTAGATAAAAAATTATTATGATAAATGAATGGATGAATATGAATTTTGAGTAATAGATCTTATTTTTTGGAAAATAAGTCAATATAATGGTGTTATATGTTTTGGTATGGAACGGAAAAAATGTCCTAGGTATATCAATCCTTATAAAATATAGAAAATAATTAGAGTTACATGACTTCATTTTAAAATTACACATAACCTCTCTAATTATCATGATACATTAAATGTATATTTGTTAAATATTTAGTTCCATGAACCAATCAATGTGATCACTTCATAGAGAAAATAATTGGAACCTAATGCTACTTACTATGAATATATTAATCATATTCATGATTATATGGAACATGTGTTGATGAATTGGATGGATCCACATGTAATGTAAGAGTATAGAAATTATAAGATACAATAAGAAATAAGAAAAATTGATTATGATATGATGAATATCTAACTTCATACTCTCATGTGGTGAAACTCATAAAAATTTCATTGATAAGAAATTTTTCTATGAAAACTCTACTACCCAAGATTTGATTATAGAAATATTTTCATTACAAAGAAAAAACACAATGATGATATATTTATTCAAAAATATTATTTTCACATATATTACTAAATTTTAAAAAATTAATATAATGTATTTTATTTCATTTGATAATTAATCCTGAAAATTTTATTTTGAGGTCTATTTTTTGATTTTTTATAAATATAATATTTTTTAGTAAATATGTGTGTAATAAAAAATTTAAAAAACTAAAAATCTGATGATATTGTAATCATATGTTTTAAAAATTAATTATTATTAATATATATATATAAATATATATAATTTTTAATAATTCATATAAAAAATAATATTGAACAAATAAATATATGTAATACATTTTGGAAATAAAAGTCATGTTTTTATTCATATAAATTTTTATTAGTTATTATCTTTTAATCATGTATATACATGGTTTATTTCAGTATTAGTTTCATTTAAAAGTGGAGTAATTTTTTTTGATATACTACATCCAAATTAATTCCATTATGATAATCATAATTATTTATTTTTTATAAAATAATTATTATTCCATATAAAATAATTTTTATAAAATAAATTTTTATTATGTTTATCCCTCTTATATAAAAATAAATTTCTACCACTTATTCAAATTGATTATTTCAAATTTAATTATATATTTTTAATAATTTTAATTAACATTATTTAATTTGGAGAAATTAATTTTTTGTTATAAGTCATTGTAAAAACCTTAAAAACTTGTGTCCATGATTTGGGTTAAATTTTGTTTATTGCTGGGATGTGTTAAAAATTGTTGGAAGAGAAAAAATGAGAGTTAAAATTGTATTAGTCTAATTAGTTAAGAATATATAAGATTTATTTTTAATAACATTAAATACATGTGTATTTTGTATCATTTTTATAAGAAGATGGCTATATTATCTCTATATATTATTTAATTTCATGTGTATGACAACCCCCACATATTAAATGGGTCATATGATTCACATTTATTCAAAATAATTGTTTAATTTATATTTTAATATAAATTCCCCAAAACATTCCTTGAAAACTCTACATCAATAATGTTCTTTTTTTTACTTTCATAATGGCATCCAATGAAGGTTTAATGTGTAATCAAAATTAGGTAACTCAACGATGATGTAAAATTCTTTCGCAACTCTTTAAAAGTTAATTTTTTTTTTAATTACTATAAATATGTTATAGCATTTACATCATGAAAATAAAATATATTAAATTATCTTAGTTTGTTCAATGATTATGGTCTATTCATTTTCCACCACATATCCATCATATAAAAAATGAAAACATAGCTCGTGCATATGCATGACCAAATATCTCCACAGAGCTGTTAAATTAATTTCTCATCACAATTTTATTTTAATGGTTATTAAAATATGAATAATGAATATATATTTTATTTATGAAAAAATTATAATTATGTAAATATAATATATCTAAATTCTTTTTACTCTTCCACCATTTACAAAATGATAATTTTTGTCATGAATATGATTGGAAAATATCCTCCATAAAGCAATGTGATACATTTTTAATTTCATCCTTTTAATATATGTTTACAAAAAATATATGATGAAATGATTTTATATTTTTATAATGACTATCATTATAATAAATATTTACCACCAACCATGATTCAAGGAAAATATTTACTAAATTGAAAAATACATGAAACAAATTAATAAATTGTATAGTGATGAAAAAGAATGATTTTTAATTAATAGGGGTCAAGAAATTTTAAGTAAAAAGATAATACAATTAATATTGTTAATATTATTCATTTATAGTAATATAATAAATCTACATTTTTTACACGATGATAAAATAAATTATGAGGAAATCCAATATTGAGGTAATGGTTTATTCATCAATCTTAATTTATTTAGAATTGATTCTGTATACATTACCAATGATCAATATTATAATATATTTCTTTTTTAAAAGTAATATAACAACTTATTCTATATTATTACTTGGATTTAAATCAATTTCCTTTTTTCTCTCTCTGTGTATTCAAAATTCTGATAGAATATTTTTTGGAGAATCAACTTGTTCTTCCAATTCAGTCATTAATATATTTCAACCATGTCCATATCATTATATTTTTTAATATAGTATTTACTATTTATTAATGATTTATCTATATAATATTTTTGCCAATGCATAAATATATATATATTTTTTTTAACGTAATGATGTTTTTTTTATTTTACAAATGATGAAAATTTACTATTGCTGTAAACAAATTCATTTTTTATTGATTATCTCACGAATGAAATTTCCTACCATATGGACAGTTCATTTTACTGAATATTCCATTAATATTTGGGATTTTTTTTTTAAATATAATTTTTTAGAATATTCATGTTTTTTTTTGTAAATATGATATTTTAAACAGAAATGTTTATTTTTTCTAAAATTAATGATATGTGGTATTTTTATTTTTATTTTTATATATGAACATACTTTGATGAATACTATGATTTTATATTGATGTGTTTTTTCATAACATCCACCATATAAATCAATATTTATTATGATCTTGTTGTTCTATTTATTTATTTTGGAAATATTATGCATTTAGGGTATTTTTCGATTTAAATGATCATGTTGAAAATAAATTAAATTATTATTCACTTCCTTTATTGGATAAATACATTACACAAATTATGTGATGGGAAGGGACCATTACAACCCCATGTGAAATAGTTGGTCTCATGAGACAACTAGTTTGGGTACTTGACATACACTATGCCAATTTTTGTATGATGTCCTGGTATAGGTCAATGATGGTAATGTTTATGATTTTCAACATTTATCAATATATCATTATGAAACATTCATTTTTTATCAATGTTATTAATTATTTTCTTAGTTTATCTAGCAATATATTATCCTTTTTTGTTATATTTACGTCATAGTATATTATTGTATATATCTTCCATTATATTCATGTAATAATTTTTCTGTGATATCTTTTATCATATGCCTTAACTTTCTACGTATCTCATTTTAATACTTATTATCTTTTTCTTTCCCAATATTAGTAATAATAGAATAAAGAATGATTTCTTGTATATACAATAAAAAATTACACGATTCTCATCAGAAAATTAAGATTCATTTGAGTATTTATTATGTATTTTTATAATCATGTTTGTATCTAGTTTCCCTAGACTACAAAAATATATGAACATTAAAGATGAGACCACTTGTATATTGTGAGAATGTCAGAAAATATACCCTAGTAATGGGTTATATAATTAACATTTATTTGTTTAGTTAAGTATTAATAGGGGAGATAGAACCATGGTTGTTTTTAAAATTTGATGATTTAATTGGATTCCATGGTTGGAAGATAATGTAACATATAAATTATATTAGAGAAATTGAATGGATTTTATTCTATTATGTGAGGAGATTATACATAAAATATTGAATTATTATAATTATGATCTTTAAATATTAGGAAGTAATACGTTCCCATTTTTTAGATATGTATTTAATTATCCATAGGTGATGGAGAAATATTTGTAGTATGTGAACATACCATGAAATGCTGGATTGATTCTTATCGAATTCCGATGTTATCTTATAAATTAATGTTATATTTTTTAAAAAATATATTAATAATTAGATAATCCATCATAAGGAAAAAAACTATATTTTTACCTTTTACTCTCTAAATTAGGAGTTTGAGGGATTTAAAGCATTTGATATTGGGTTATTCCTAATTGTGGGGGGGGGGGGTTATGCCACTCTCTCAAACTCATCATTTAGACATTTTTATTACGCACATCAGTATGAATATGTTATATTATTCGATGTTCGAATATGTGGGGTATATAATCTCATTTATGTATACCTTGAATGGATATAATAGATACACATTGGTTATACTAATGTACAATGAAGCCAGGTAAATGTTATAGTCTCCATGAAACCCATTATTAATTAGAGATTTAGTTATTTAGGATTATAAACTATGGCCCATTGGGGACACTAATGGTAGGGATATGTATACTTTTTATTTTTATTATCATGGGATACTTTTGGTAATTTTAATGATATTATATATGATAGGTTATTATTATTATATTATTTATTATTTGGGATTCCATTACTAATTATTATTTTCAGTTTCAAAATCATTATAAAAATTAATAATCTTTGTATTTTATAAAACTAATTTTATAATATTTTTGTTCATCATGTAAAATGATAAATATAAATTGGTTATTTATAATTAAATAATCATGTTTTTAGAAATAATGGTATTATATTTTCTAATATTTGGGAATTGAATATATATATTTTGTTTACGGTAAAATTTGGATGGTATATTCAATATGAACGATTTATTGTTCATATTTTATATATTTTTTAAAAGAATCATCCATAAAAATAAATTATTTCAAATAATAACATTTAATATTTATAAATATTTATTGTTTGAGCTTCACATACAATGACATAAGTGTTTCATATAATTTTTAAAGTATTTTTATAAATATTTAATTATGTGGTTACTTTGTAAGATTATTTTTAATGTATCATAGTTATTGTTGAAATATATATATATTATGTTATAAATTAATTTTTTCAAAATAGTATATATGAATTATAAATGATTAATATCTCCTAAATGGTCTCCTGATAGTATAATTATACACAATGCATTACCCCGATATGAGTGATTTATCCAAGAAATAAGTAATTGGTATAATGATATATGTCGTCGAATTTGGCCATTTTCGGTATTTAATTAAACAGTTTGGTGACTAATATTGTTATATATAAATACAAATAAAACTATACTAATTTGGTTCATCCATGTTATTTTAATCACCATAATTAACTGATATATGAGAGTTTTTTTCTTGATATTTGAAGATTTGACATAAAATCTTTAAAAATGCATGGACCATGAGGAAATTACAATCAAATCAATATGTAGAAAATGATTATTTTTCCCACTTTCTTTATGGATTTTCATACAATGTATTTTTTATGGTCAATTTAAAAATATTATAACCATGTTTTCTTAGTGTTTTTTAATTAAAAAATTATGTTATTTTAAATTTTATTATTTTCATATAGATCAATATACAGAGAATTTATAATCTAAAGGACTAGTTGATAAGTCACTATTGAGCACCAAAATATCTATGGGTTTTTTTTTGAAAAATTTTATATAAAAACTCAATAATTGTGGTAATAAATTGCATTTAATGGTATTTTTTTAAATATAATCACCATTTAGCTATATCATTTTTCTTCCAAACTCACCCAATATCTATAATTCCCTCAATCTATATTAGATGATGAAATATGTGGTTCATCATGGTGTCCATATATGGTTATGGAATTTTATAGTGGTGGTACAATGGTGTGTTGATTATGTAAATCACATTAAAAAATTGTAATGTATCAGGTAGATCCTTACAATGGTAAGGTGGATGTGGTGGTGAATCATGGTACCACTAATAGTGACGGTAGAGGTCAATGACGACAGGTGTCATTTGAACAGGTGCAGATGACATGGAATGGAAAGGGATGATAGGGTTTTATCTTAAGGGATTAGAATAGGGTTTGAACCATTATTAATGGATTCTTCTAGATCATTTTACTTTTTTACGGTAATTAGGTAAGCAGAAATATGAAATATGTTGGGATTGACCCCACTGATAGTCTTATAATCCATAAAATCATTTACGATGGGTGGTAAATTCTAGTTTACCAATCATAACGAGCATAGATACTGAACATAACATACAAATTTGGTATTATATTTGGGTTATCCATGTTGTCCCATCTATGACTAGGGATGAATTGGCCTAGATCATTGACTATAAAAAACCTAGATTCCCAATGGGGGATGGTGTTGCTCTATTACTGACCCCTACTAAAGTCCTCAAAAATCATTTTATGGATTTAGTATATAACATAGAGTATGATTTAAATTGACCCCAACTACCAAATATGAGTCACACAGAGAACCATTCACCCATGTACATGAGTATATACAACCCGAGGGTGAATTACCGCTCCATAATGGAAAATTTTTCTACAACATAGGAGTCCACACATTGAATGACATGTGACACATATATCTAACAATTTATATATTTGATCAAAACATGAAATAATATATTTAAGTATGATATTATTATTAATATTTATTCAAAATAATATATTATAATTTAATTATCCATTGCTATTTGTTTAGGGGATTTCATGTTTTGATTGATCTCTTTATCTCATTTGTGTTAGTGAATGGTTTTAGGAGAGATAACCATAGACGAAACAAGGTTCTATACTCCCTGGTTATATATAGAAGTCAAGTAGAAGGTAACCCATATATTACATGGATTTTAATATCTACAAATATTCTAAATAAATAGGTTCTCCATACCGAGAAAATGTTTTGGTTTTATTTTGATCAAGACATTTTTAATATGGTGTTTTAATCAATTTTAACCACTATTGTAAAGTACTCAAGTACATTTGGGGCCCTAGTTCACAAAAAATACATTGAGATCTCCATAGATTGATCTAAATTATATAATGAGGAATATTTACTTCTTGAAATGTTTTCACGCAATTGACCAATATATTTACCATGATGAGGAGGGAATCGTCCATTATGAACTCTATGTGTATCATCGATTATAAGAAGATATGTGGTTGGTATATAGAATGGAACATATTTTTTCTATATATTCTTGTTTACCTGTATTATTTGTCATATTTCAAATGGTCATGGGGGTTTGGGATGTTCTTATATCATTTATTATCAAACCATAATGAAAATATTTATAATTTTTCTTTTAATGTCATTTATGGTTCAATATGAATTATATCAAATTTCACCATTTTTATTTTTATGGAATCCTAATGGGAATGTCTATAATCCTCCAAATATGGATATTTCATAAGAACACTTTATGTATTATACATGAAATGTGTAGTATTGTAGATATTATGGAGGATGAAAACTTGATGAAGATTGATCTTAATTTTCCTTTATAGTGATAGTTGTGTTCTTTGTTATCAATGAGATACTCAAGGGGTAAGAGTAACCTCTTTATATTTTTAAAGGTATTTTTAACATACAGATATTATGATTATTTTATTTACAATATTTATAGAGTAATATATGTTACATTGATATGGATATTTTTAATTTATCACATTCATGGTTATTCAGTGGCTGAATTTATGTATATGTATTTTATTTATTATATTTTTTATATTATGATATATATATATATATATATACGTGTCGATTTATTATTTTTAGTCATTCCATGTGTTTCTGAAATATTTTAGGTGGTATTCAGTTAAAAATATCCTATTTATGATTAGTTTGTGGTAGAAAACATGACCGAGATATATGTATATATGGGGTCCCACAAGGAAAGGTTATGTCAATGTTTTATTAGGGAAGTAATTCAGACATGGTAATTGTAACACCCCAGGTAAATAAAGAATATGACATCTTTATATTTATCCATATTTGTGAATAAAATATTAATATTACTTTAAAGGGGATGCTATTCTCAATGGCGTACCCAATACGCAACAACGAGTTTCTTGGGAAATCTTACGTTGCACTCTAATAATAAAATAATATTACATTAAATGGTAGTTAACACCTAGTTGTTGTAATGGTGGGAATGAATAAAACTAACTAAAAAATGATTATATATGTTTGTCAAATATTTTTTACTCTTTACAATAAATGTTCGAGAATTAAAAATGCAAATGAATCCAGTTTTTAAGCGTAAACATTCTAATATTCTTTAAAAGGTTGATTAACCGCCTTTTGATGGTGAACCCCTTTTAAATCCACTTTTTGAAAATTTTATAAGCATTATTTTCAAAATTAAACATATTATTTATGATTTGGACATTGAAATTTACCTTGGGTTAATTTTTGGTATTTTTCCGATAAAGTTCATTTTTTAATGAATAGTGTAAACTGTTGTATTTTAATTCATAACCTCTTTTTAATCTAATTTATTTTTATGATTATATTATCTTTTGAATTGGTTTTAAAGTGAAATTAGAATATATTTTTACCATTAAATCCAATAGTGGTCGTTGGAAATAATTTCACTTTGAAATCGGACTTAAACTAGTTTCAATCTTTTGATACTTATTATTTCATAAAAACACGCTTTTTGTCATGACAGTGGGAATTAATTATTAAATTAATTAATGTGACTTATATGTTTTCAATTTTGTAAAAATAATTCATTTTTGAATTCGGAATATCAAATATAGCTTAGGGTGAATTTTTTGTAATTTTCTGAAAAACATCAATTTTTTATGAATAGTGAAGCCACTAAGTGGTACTTATAAAAACTGATTTTCTGTTTAAATAAAATTTTGACATCTTTGTGTTTTGAATTTACAAAAATCCGACATACATGGTTGTAATTAAGAAGTAAAATGTGGTTCAATGAGATTAAAATAATTTTTTGGGTGAATAGTTACATTTATGTTCTTAATCGCGATTAGAGGTAATTAGTGTAGTTTATGGAAAAAAATAATATATTAATAATATGAAATGAACATGACACATTTCTTAACCTCATTGGATGTGTCATGGCCGACCAAGAAAACCCATGGGTCAACTTGGGTACCCCATGAACCCACTTTGGTTGGAAAATGACATTAATATCTTTTAATTTAAAGTTAAAGTAAAAATGAGACAAACATGAAATGTTTTACTAAAAAAATTTTAAATGGGGTTATACAAATCAGATTTTGGACTATAAATATTCACTGGAAAGATAAAACGATTTCCTACATTATAGTAGTTTTTTTTAAATTTTTACACATTAAATAAATTAAATTATTTATGACATCATGATGATGCAGTGATGACCTCATTATTTAATGATTTAAATAAAATGGAATGATAATGTAATATCTAAGACCTAAATATGTCCAAAACTTATTGGATGAGTGGATTTAGAAACCTTATCACCTTATCCTTGAATTATATCAATGTGGTACCTCTTAAATCCGAATATTATTTTATAATAAAGTGACTTTTCTTTACTTTCCAAGAGTGCCCCTCCTCTCCTCTTATAAAAGGCCCCCACCTCTACCTCCATACCCACACTCCCAAAGCCTTTGTCTCGGCCAAACCCTGCCCATTTTGTCTCTCCACTTCCCTCTATTACTCCTTGAATCATAACTTTGGGCAGAAGTCTTCCCATGGAAGCTTTTGAGCTCAAACAAAAGGGAGTTACCCGATTTTAAGGTGATGTCTTCACCTGAGTCCTTTTGTTTTATTTTGCCTCTCCAACCCCCTAAACTCTTTTTATTAATTTCATTTGTAACAAATCCAGTATCATAAATATACTAGGATTTTTTTAAAAGAAGGATTCTAGCTACACTTACACAAACCTACATCTAATGGTTAAAGAACATACTGTTTCCGTGGATGGTGAATTTCTGCCTCACGAAATGATGATTGTTTAACACTCATATAACACCTTAAAAGGTGTCCATTAAGATGTCACTATATTTATATATGATATATAATATTTTTATTTTTTACTTAAGCTTCTGTATTTTTCATTTGTGGCTTAAATTTATGGCTTCCACTATGGGTTTACGCGATATCTTCATTTTAGGAAGTGCGGACTACCGCCCCCTTAAAGTGATGTGATTCGTTAATACCATACGTGGGACGTATAAAGGATGGATTTAATCTTATTATATATGATGTTATACTGGAATTATAATATAACTCTATATCATTATTATTTCTTTCCATTAAAGTATGATATAGAAATGAAAGTAGCGTGCATGCGTACATACGGCTTACCGTCTCCATGAACGGTGCATTTCATTTCTTATCCCCAAATGTAATGTACTATTATAAGTATATATATAATGGATATATATGATGAATGATACATCTAAATGATGAATATAATTATGGAATTAAAATATACATACCTCTCATTTAGTTTTAATTCCATTAATATGATAAAAAAATGAATGTAGCGTTCATGCGTAAGTACGGCTTATCGTCTCTATCAACGGTGCATTTCATTTCTTACCTATAAATGATTATGTGATATTATAAATACATTTATATTCTAGATATATATGATATATATGATATCCAAATAAGGAATCTCATAGTGGATATAAAGAACCTTTGACCACACAAACAACATGTAATTGTAAGAAGTTCACTTTCGACTTAAGAACCAAATATCGACAAAACAAACATTATTTACATAAATGATTACATAATGTTTATAAAATGTAAATAAGTGATATAAAATAAATAATGAACTTGAAAATGTTCTTAAGAAAATAGAAATTAACTCATGTATATTATTCATGACGTTAAAGAATGATCGAGTCAAGTCGGACCCGAGGTAAGGGATCCTACTCCTATCTTTCTTTTTAAAGTACACTCATTTAGGTCATTCCTTTTAAAGATCATATTTCTTGTTATTGGGATATTCTTTTATATTACTATTACTGTAATTTTTATGTTCATATGATGAGATACCCTATTCTCTCTCATCAATCCATTTTGTATGTTTTGAGTGGCGCCATTAGGCTGCCGAATTTTCGTAAGAGATCCAACCTCTCTCTTTCTTTTTAAGTACTCTCCTTTATGTCACTTCTTCTAAGCTCTTATTTGTTCTGTTGGTGGATGTTATTTTATATTCCTCTTTCTGTAAACATTATGTTGATATTATGAGAGACCCTATTTCCTCTCATCAATCCATTTTGGACGTTTTATGTGGCGCTGTTAGGCTGCCGAGTCTTCGTAAGTGATTTTTCATCTCACTTTTATTCTCGTGAGATTTATGCTACATTTGCCACAATTTCCTTTGAGTGGTGTATGTACTGCCCATTATTTTACTCATTGTGTAATATAATTTCATTTATGAGTATTTACATCAATGTTTTATTGTCCTTCTTTCACAGGGCGTATGTTTCGAAATATTTCCATGTCGGTAAGGGAACCTTTCACCCTCCTATTTTTAAAAGACCTCTTTTGTTATGTCTTTTAATTCACATACAATTATGTTGGTATATGTTCTTCTATATCCTTATTGATTTAAATTTTTGGTCCATGTGATGAGATACCATTTTTATCTCTCATCAACTCATTTTCTGAATTTTGTAGTGACGCCGTTGGCTATCAAATTTTTGCAAGGGAACTTCTTAACCCAAATTTGATTCTTTGGGATAAACATGTACTCCTTGAATATGTCGTTCTTTGAATATGTGTGAATAACATCCTATTTTTTACACATAATATCCACTAATATTTGGTTTATTAGTTTGTCACACATAAATATGTAATTGATTTGTCCTTAAACCACGGATACCGTCTTTGTAAGGGACTCCATCTCAATCTCCTTTCATTAAGGCATATTTTGTTTTATACACAACTTTCTTTTATACGGTTTATAAACCCCTTTGACTTTTATGTTTATCCAAAAGGAATCTTTGTTATACGAATCATTTCACAAAACGACAAAAGGGAATGTTTTTGTCATACGTATGCGGCGACAATGACTTCTCCGCCGCTGTGACCATTATTTGAGTGTTGGTTTCTTCTACAATCCATACCTTCTTTTTAAAAGAAAAATAAATACCATGTTTTACTTTTCATTTATTTTGGTATTGAAAATGGTTTTCATAAGGTTTTTATATAAATGTCTTTTATTGATATCTTGTGATTGAAATGTGGAAATGTTATGTTTCCTTTATGCATGTTTTATGTGATACGATTATGTTACGGTTCTTGGGCATTGTTATGAAGACGGGTGGTTCCGTGATAAACTAAGGGTGGGTGAGCCCGATATAGCTCTCCAATGCATTGGGTAACACGAAGTAGTGAAACGTTATGGTTTCTCCGAAGAGATTTAGGGAATATACTGTGTTGGGTATTCCAAAACATACCCAAGAGGGTTACTCCCTACGTAAGAATGTTATGAATTCCTCAAGTTACCTTTTATGTCTTATGATTTCTATGATTATTCATGATTTTATGAGGTATGATAAAGTGCCTATGTTTTATGGGTAAAGTATGCTTTCATTTTTATGTATATATGAACTCATGTTTCCTTTCCATATTTTTATATCCCTTACTGATCTTTTTATGCTCATCCCAAGTTTTTGAAATGTTTTTCACAGGTCAAGGGAAAGGTACGTGATGTGATGATAGTGTCAAGGATGTGTCAGGAATGAATCCATGTTTTATTTTAAATATGTTTCCGTTTATGGGAAAAATGAATCCTGTCTTTTATATAACCAATTTGTTTAGATGTGGAATGTAATTCATGTTTTATGATCAAATTCTCTAAAACTATAAACCTGAAAAGATCCTCAATGTGTAATCTTGTATTAACTCAAGATTATGTAATGTTTAAAGATGGGGCCTTATAGTAATGGAGTTTGGAGTTTTATTTTTTATGATGCCTCCTTTGGAAAACTGAAATAAAATATTTTATGATTCCTTTATTTAGGTATATTGACATGAAAACCTAGTTTAGGTGTGAAAAACTAGTCTATTTTCTTTCTAGGAATTTATTTTATTTTAGTTTAATCAAAAATATATGAATCATTTTCGAATATAATGATAAATTGTGTGTGATACATTAATCATTTAAATAGTTATTATTTGATGTTTTTTAGTGTCATGAATCCTAGATATTATATAATTTCATTATTATATATTGTGTAATAAAGGAGAATATCCCACAAGAATGGAACTCATATTTGAAGGTATGTTATGGAGAACATCTTCTTATTTTATTACATCATCCAACTGATCACGTGATCCATGGGGCTTCAATTCCGGGACATGACTATGAGGTATCATTCTATGATGTGTAGATGGTATGCGTTCAACATATTTCATTTTATAAAAATATTCCACTATGTATATGTGTGGAACATCATCAACATTATAAATAAAATATTATCCATCTGTGTTGGTTAAGAAATATAATAGGGACATTGAACAATATAAGTTGTCGAGATAATGATAAATTATGAATAATATAAATCTCTATCTATATACCCCTAAATACTATAAAATGACGGTGAATGAAAATTATTTTTGTTAAGGAGCCTAAAAATAAAATGGAAGTGATGAAATATACTATTCTTTATAGTGTAATGATTTATTAGTGGGATTACATTAAAAAAAATAGAATGTCAGGGACACTCTTTCTTAGTAATGGATTAAGATCATCGTCAAGGAGGTGTACTACACAATGTATTTATGATTATTAGAGTAAAAGAGATATTGGACCTTTAATTGGGAATTAATAAAATATATTTATACTAATTTATGTTCTTAATATTCATTCATTACACCCTCATAAAGTAATGTTATAGATTAATATGATCATAAAATATGAACTGAGTCATATAGAGAGAGATTTGTGAATAAATTTTATTTTTATTCTCCCATGAATATGGTATTGAATTGAGACAATCCTTATGATCCATAGTTTCATGTAAGATGAATCTAGGTATTGGTAATGGTTCTTGTTTCCCAAGGGATGAATCTATAGAAAATAATAATTCTTGACAAGAAGTAGGGTCCTACCAGTGGAGAAAAAAATAAAAAATCTTATTCTTGATTATTTTCAATAACATTTCCCCAGAGAGGGTTAATAAAACTATGTGATATAATTTTCTCATAAATAATATTAAAATGAAATATAAATACTTTATATTTGAATATGCTTGAATTTTATGAATGAAGGCGTTGTACAATGGATTGACCAAGACATCAGATATAATACTATGTTTATGTGACACTATCTAGTAGCTCGTGAGATCATGTAAGAGGTAGTTTTTTAGAGTATTTAGTTTTATATCATGAGTTCCAAGAGTTTGATTGATATTTATTACACATCCACCACCACCACCACCTTATTAGAGGTTCTATAAAGTATTTGGGATATATTGTGAAAGGTTATTCACACACACACACAGATATATATAAATATATTTAAAGATTTATATTATTATGTAGTTCCAAAAATGATTTAAGTTTTGATATTTTCAATCATTTCACAGATAATTATAGTTTTTGAAATCTATCTATGTCATTCTTTATTATTGGATCGTTAGTTTGAGAGTAATACATTTTATTAGAGTATATTGCATGAACAATATTGCAAGATACATATACTATATGAAACCAGTTTTTCACCCACCTATGATTTTGGGAAGACATTTCACCTAGTAGAGAATGGTTTTCATGAGTCCTTAAAATAGTGGGGATGTAGAATTATATTTTGGACTTATTTAAGGTCATTTATCTGTAGTTTATGCTAAGATATTCTAGTACTATAAGATGATGGTGTTTTTCTAGATAATTAATTAATGTTCTCGATAATTTTCTAGTTTAAAATTTTTTTGGTATGAGTATGTCCATTAAAAATTTTATTGCTTCTAATTACACAAATTTTAATGATTTTATCACTATATAAAGTTTATGGATCTATAAATTAACAAAACAGTTTAATAAATGTGTGCATAGACATTTTCCATTTTGGAATATTATAATTTTCCCTTCATTGAGAGATCGCTTAATATAATTTTGTTCTTCCAAGGACCAAAATAATATCATCTACAATATATCAGATTCCCAAATATTTTATTAACGATCATAATGTTTAGTTAGTGTATAGAGACATAGGCTTTATATACATTGATATTACATAATATTAGATGAACAATAATCATAATATAGAAATACATTAGTGAGGACCATAATAGATTTGGGTGTTTGAAAGCTTTGAAACATAATATTATAAGTTGGAGAGAGATCTACATCATCAATATTGAACAATATCCCCTTTAATACTAATACATATAACCATTCTTCATAACATGTGGAATGGAAACATAAGAATAATGTGAGATCAAATTATAATTATTTGTAATCCAGGGAAATATTTATGAATGACATGATCATAAGGGAATGAGAACATGATCATAAAAATAGAAAATCATACCCTACATATTCATGACCACAATCAAGAGTACTGGAATAATGATCGTATGTTTATAAGACATTAATCATAAGGAAATCATGGAGAAGAAGTCATAAAATCATAACATATAAATAAGATATAGACATATTTCATTAATAACATATTATAAAATTGTGGACATCAGTAAATAGAAATTAGATAACACATTAATTTAAGGACAAGAAGATAGGTCATCCAATAAACTTTTGTACATGCATATAGGTCCACAAAAACATTGTAAACAGGTAATCAGTTTCATGCATAAAATTATTCCATAGAAGTAAATTCTCAATAACAAAAAATTTTAGGGAACTTCACAGGGAAAACACCTAATTGGATTAAAAACCCATCATACCCAATAATATTTCTCTCTATATAATGGATCATGTTTCACCTTTCCCATAGTTAATTGGGTTTCTCCATCTTCCCATAGAATATCGGGTTTCCACATCATCTCATAGGATATTGGGATTCCCAATCATCCAATAGTGGTTTATGAAACACATGACTCCTAATTTGGATTAGCACACACCTGTTTCCAATTATTGATCAATCCCATTGACTTGATTTAAATAAATATATAAGGATATATAAATCATTACCCAATGAATTGGAGGTAGGTATATCCCACACCAAACACATAATGAAATAATATATTCATCTGAGAAAATATAATAAAACATGAAACATATCATGGCCCATAAAAAGTGATGGGTTTCCTAAAAATCACATAATAACCAATGAAATTAAATTTGAATAATGAAATTTTCATAATATTGTTAAAAATTGAAAATACACGGGTCCCATAATAATTTCATCAAATAAAATCTCATCAAATTAAGTAGGAATCATTGACACCATTCATTGGAAATACAATACATTAAATAATGAGTATTAATGGTATTCATGGATAGTATCCATAGTAAAAGATAAATTTTAAAAAAATTTGTCATCATAGATAGAGATGGTTTTTGAAAGAAAACATGGAACTTTTCAAATGAATAAAATCATTTCATTGAAATTCCCTTACATTATACCAATTGAAAATATATTTTCTTTTAATGAAATATTTGAAATTTTAATTTAAATATTTCTTGATAAAAATAAATTTACAATTTTTAAAAATAAACTTTTTTAAAACATAATACACATTGAAATACATTTTCATTGAGAATATATTTTAAAAAATATAATGTAATTTAGAAACCTTTTATCATACCTTTTTATAATGAAAATACTTTGATAATATATAAAGACAAGCTTGAAAAAACTTTGTAAACATTTTTCAATGAAAATAGATTTGAAAACAAATAATAGTGCATTTTAAAACCATTTTAAAAACGTTAAGAGATAATATAAATCTTGATATTCATATTCCATTAAAATAATTTTCACATTTAAATTAAAAAAATTGATTTTTTAGAAAACATGGTTTGTGAATAATAATGATTTTTGACTGAATAGTGAAAGAAAGTAATTCATTCATAAAAAAAATTTATTCAGCTAAAGTACAAGGGAGTGTAAAAAATGGTAATATTATATGAATATCTCAGGAATAAATAGAGGACAGTAAAAATCATGAGATATCCAGCAATAAGGATCATAAAAGTTGATCAATGGAATCATAATCATAAATATTCTGGATAAACGATAATATTATTATAATAAATTGTTCCCTCTTTGTTTAATTTAAATTATTATCCTCATAAAATAATAACATAATAATAGTATTATAATATCATTAAAATAAAAAACACATTATATATCATCTAAATTTTAGAATATACACCTCATAGAAAAATATATGATCATTACATGGCATGTATCTCATGGAAGGTGAATTGAGACGAAAATTACTTTTCCGATTTGGTAACATTTGAACCATAATCCTCTTGAATTAAATATCTAAAAATGGTTATCTAATAAAAAATAATTTTAATTATAATAATAAAATAATACATTAATTACCAATTTATAAAAAACACAAATGAAATTAGTGGCTAATAATGAACAAGTCTCACTGAAATAATTGTAAGATAAGAAAACCCTTAGCATAGGTCTTAACATTCTTTATAAAAAATAATAAATACATTATAATAAGTATAGTTTAATAAAAACCTACCATAGAACCTTGTTCTTATATATCATACAAAATATGATTTTACTATGGCTTTTTTATTGCACGTTTAATAAAGAACCTTGTTTAGATTTTCTTTTAGGTAATAACGTCTTTGTTTTTCATACATTATAAGAAATTTATATCTTGTGAATTTTACATAGATAATTATTCAATAATTTAAATAATGTCAACCATGGTGGATATTTAATATATATTTAGTATTTATGTGTTTATAATAGCTTATAAAATACATAAATCATAAATATAATACACCGTTCATTGAGATGGTACATCGTACATACACATGAACACTATTTTCTTTTTATTGTAGTATTCAAAGAAATTAGGTAAATTACATATATTGATATAATAATTTTATTATAATTATTATTTCATATATATCATATAATTTTACTAAACCAAACATCATTACATTACATTTATTGAAGGAACATATCACATTTCATTGAGGAGGTGGTAGTCCACACATCCACAAACAAAGTTATTAAATTTTCAAAAAATGGAAAGAATGAATGTATGTTTTATATAATAATTAAATAAGAACAAATACATCATAAATAATTAAAATAAGATATAAAAATTTTATATCCATCATAATTCCCAATTTTGAAAGGTGGTAATAGAAAACCCAACAACATCCTTTCAGGAGGCGGTAGTCCACCGTGCACAAGAACTATAAGTTAATTAATGATTGATGTAAGTGTGTGTAGGTGTAGGTATAACCCAAAGAATAAAAAAATTTCATAATAATATGTATAATTATGTTATTCTAAAATAATGGAATATGATTAAAGGAGAAGGGGGAGAAAGGAAATAAACCAAAATAGGATGGGGAAGAATGTAACATGTTCTTTGATTTACACTTTTTGGTCTCATCAAAAGATCTTCCTTGGTTGTATTTCAAACCAATTAGGGGTTTATAGGATGATATAAGGGATCATTTGTGATTCCTTGGGAGGGTTTTTTATAATCAAATGTGTCTCGAGATGTGTGAGTAAGAGGAATATTGATTGCCTTTTTATAAAGGAGGAGGAGTGACATTCTTGTATGTTCCAAAATGTAAACACTATTAGGGTGTATCTATTAACTCATGTTCTTAAAAAATGTACATATAATAGAGTGAAGATTAATTATTTTCATTATAAACCGCCAATAAAAAAATATAAATGTAATTTTGTAATTCTTCTCCTTAACATCTATGTTTTCCCACTCTAATCGATTTATTTATTAAAGTATCTATTTTTCTAACCTTATTAATTTAACCATTACAAATAATTTAAATTTCTGTTTAATAGTAAATAATGACACAATTATTTATAATTATGATAACTATTTTCCTTAAAAAAATCCCATGCGGTGTAGAAAAAAATAGATTCCCATGTTACTTGTAAAACACATCGTTAACCCAAAAAATGCTAATAATGAATTCACTATTTAATATTCTATATGTTAATTAGACATGATATATTGGTCTATTAAAAGACAATATTTTGTATTTTCGTATCTCTGAAAAATAATTTTTTAGAATTTTTTTAGTAGATTTTATATCATGTAATAAAATATAATTTATTTTGCATAATTTTTAATAAAATAAATTCTTGAATTTGGAATTCCTTAATAATATAATATAAAAAATTCATTTATAAAAATTAAATATAAATTAGTATGATGAAAAAAAATCATTTACATTTATAAATAGTTTTTACCAGTGAACATAAGTTGATTTTGTTCATATCTCAATGATTTATAAATTTTTACCGTAAGGATTGTTAATTTTGATATTTTTCATTACTTAACATATTACATAGCACACATACATGGAATAATATCCCATTAACACAAAAATATAGATACTAAGGTTGTGAAGGTCAAAATGTTTCTATAAAATGACTTTTGGAAAAGTGATTGGTTGTTTATACAGACTATATTATATTTTTAATCATCTTCTAATCTTGTTCTTACATTAATCACTTAAATTAATTTTAAATATGTTCACTAATAATTTTGGTTAATAAATTAAAATGAATTTTTAGAAAAAAATTTAACATAGATTCTAAATACTTAAATGATATTTTTTTCAAAATTATCTTTACATAAGTGAAAAAAATTAATTTAATATTAATTGCACAGATGCTGCGAGAAAGTATGTTTTAAGCAGAAAAGTTAAAAAGGTTGAATTGTTTTTATATTTGATTTTAATGTGAAATTATTTAAAATTAAATAAATTGGATTTAAATATGTAAAATTGATAAAATTACACATTATACGAAAATTTATATATCATTTAACTATATAATTGAAATAGAAGAAAAGTATGATTAAATTGATTTTTTTTATTTTTTACTATTAATTCAAAGATGAAATACATCAAAAAAATCCCAATTATTAATTCTAATATAATTTTATATTATGTATTAAATTTTTTTATTATTTAATCTATTTATATTTATTAAAGTGTATAAAATTATTTTAATTAGTGTACACAGAATTCCATAAAAAGTTGTTCATATTAAAAAATATTATATCCAAACATATATAAGCATTACAAAAAAATAATATTTCTTATCATTAATATTTTTATTTATATAAAAATATTTTAAATAATATTAAAAAAATAGTTATTACTTTTCACATTACTAGTTTTCATGGCTATGTTATAAATAACTTATTTATATATTTATAATAATAAAATGTTGTTTTGTAAGAACTATGTGTTGCAGATAACAAGAAACCAATTTGGGATTCTGTGTTACATAATATTATATTTTAGTAGTCTATAAAGAAATATTTACTTGGAGTATCATACAATAGAATAATAAAATTGTTATTCCATATTACACAACCAATATTATTTTTTTTGTGAAATAATTTCTTTAAAAACATTAAATTAATTCGGAAAAAATTCAGAAAATCTCAGAGATTGTAAAATTATACCTCTATTAAAATGAATTTGACCCCAGCATTATTCTTGGTTGGAAATGGATTAATAATTGAAATTTAATTTATTAGATACCCAGATCAAAACAATTATTACTAAAAATTCATTAAAAAAGTAAAAGTCAGAAACATAATTGTTAACCAATGTTACTCATACGAAGGTTTTCATATAATAGAACATAGGATGAAAGTAAAAAATTGAAATGGATGAAGAGTGTAAATAATCATAGTTGTTGATAAACACCACCAGTCATAAGAAATATCGTGATCCATAGAAAGAAAAAATCACAAAATTATACTGATGATATATGAAAGAGGGAATGATATCATAATAAATTATGATAATCAGATAATATTTTATTTCAAGACTATTTTAATAAAGTTATATAAATTTCATGAGAATATATACTAACTTTAATTTTTCACAATATCACCTTTTATTGTGATTGATCTATTTTCCAATCATCTTTATTCAATGAACTGAACATGAATTTCTGATTTCAAAAGAATTAGAAGATCATGACATCATTAAATAGAATTATTGGTCATTAAATAAATATTTATCATAAAAATTAGTTATCAGATGTTATCTAGTATTCATAAAACCTTTTATGGCGAGATAATACCTTATTATTTAAAATCTCATCTAATTTTTTCCACAAACCATTATATAAATGGTTTATCATTTAACTATTATGAATGATTAATGTCAAAAACATTATTATTAATGTTTCTAAATTTCTCAAAACGTGCTTCTAATTGATTCCCCATATATATAAAATAAGCTATAATTGTCACTTGAAAAACATGAGAATACATTCATTGTGTATTACTTTGAAAATGATAATAAATTGAAATTATGTAAACCCTTATTTAAAAAAGTTATACATCTGTATTCAATTTTTTATTGGATATATTCCTTAAATCCAAAAAATGTAGTAAACTCAATCCTGGATAGAAATAACTACCTCTTCAAAAAATAAATAATTAGATCCTTGGAAATCAGTACAATCCAACATTCTTAATCCAGGTCAATCATCTCCTTATCCAATATAAACACAAATTTTATGTAAGACCCCGAGATTTTATGAAAAATATTATTTTAATTTCATTAATGTTGCATTCTACACCAAGATTACCCTGCGCTATACGCAACACCGTATTAGCTTGCAGTATACGCAACACTATTCTTGGACCGTGTTACACATAATTTTGATAATAGTTATTCTACGCAACATTGAGTATATATATATATATATATTGAATGTATAAATGAAATATGGTTGGATTCTGTTATACGAAACAATGAAGGATTCATTCACAACACGCAACCCTTACTTGGCTTGCATTACACGCAATCGCGACCTTCCTCGATAGCGTGTGTTGTACGCAATACCGGGTTTTAATAAACAATGTTATATTATTATAATATTGTCATGAACAAGCCGTTATGAATAGTATTAACTAAATTTTTAATTTTATAACATTATTATTCATCTTACACATTTCTAGAACATGGTATAAGAACAAAATAACTTTTTCGGGTAAAATGAGTATTTTACAAAAAATGCAGTTTTGCCGCCTTTGGATGGCGCACCCACTTTAAATCTGGTTTTTGAAATGTTTATATGTTCAATTTGACAAAATAATATTCTTCTTTTGAATCAGGATATAAAAATTTACATTACATAAACTTTTTATATTTTTCCGATAACTTTCATATTTTAATGAATAGTAAAAACACGCTATATTTTAATTAAAAACAACTTTTTTCATCGTAATATCTTATGTGGTTAAATTATAATATTGAATGGTTTTAAAGTATAAATATAATATATTTTTACCATTTAATATAATGTATGTCATTAGCATTGATTTTACCTTGAATTCATAGGTTAAATCAATTCAATCTTTTGCAATGTTTTAAAGAAAAACTCGTTTTCTTTCGACAACGTGATTAATTTTAATTTAATTTCTGCATCTTTTGTGTATTGAATTTGGAAAAATGGATTCCATATTTGGAATCAGTGGGTCCAAATTATGTTAATAAGCTACTTTTTATTTTTGGGAATTATGAATAGTAACTACGGTAAATTTTATTTACCATAGTAAAAGGTAAATCGGGTAATTAAGGGTAAATATAATATTTTAAAATTACCCTAACAAATGTCAAAATCCTATTGGATGACTAAAAGTCGACCCATATCACCTAAGGGTCGGATTAGAATCATTTAATGGACATTTTTCCATGAAAATAACTTAATTATTATTAAAACCAAAGAAAGTGACAACATGTCACTCTCTTAAATTTTATAAGTATATTAATTTTACTTATGTGATAAACTTCATGAAACTTCGAACATGAATAGTCTCCAGAACTCTAATGAACTTATCTACATCATATAAATTTATTTATAATTTTTAGGGATTAAATAATTATCATTAATTATGACACAATAGTGATGCAGAAATTGTTTATCTAGTGAAAAATCAAGAATATTGTTTTTATTAAACTAATAGTGACCATAAAATGCAGAAATACCTAACCAAAACTTATTGGCCATGTAAATGTAAACCATAAGCATCCATTGGTCGAATATTTGACCATTTGGAGCCTTATAAAAGCGATTATGACACTTATATTATTTTATTTTAAATGATGCCAAAGTTGTCACCTTCATAATTTAATAAATATAACAATTTAAATATTGTGATTTTAAGATGATAAATTCGAGTAAAATTATTATTGTGAAAGTCAATATATTTATCTTCATCATAGGATTTTATTTTAAATTTTTATACAACAAATAAGTATATTAAATAATTATACAAAAATGATATAGTAATTATTTTATTAAAAGTCAAACCAAATAAATGGTTTTAAAAAATAATAAAATAAATATTATATGAACTATTTAATGTGATACACTAATTTTATAGATACATATTACCTTTTATTAATATATTAAAGATTTTAGTTCGAACATATCTTTTGTATTTATTTTATTTAAATTCAAATAAATGAATAGTGTCAAAATTGACACTATTGTTATTTTACAAAAATAACATATTATAAAATTGTTTAAAAATCACAAAAATATTTAAAAATTATAAATTTATATTTATATGGTCTATAATGTTATAAAGTAAACAATTATGGAAAATTCACAATAAATAAGTAATTATTTGTTATAATTTAAAATTTAGAATTTTATTACCACAAGTAAACTTAAATAGATTAAATAAGGATAAATCAAAATGATAAGGTTTAAAATAAGATCCAAACATGTCTAAATATAATTGGTTGATGAGATTACAACCCTATCTCATCTAATCTTCTAATATGAGTCATTTTTTGAGGTTTTCAAGTGGGGTTAGATTTATTATAAATTAATATTTTTAAGAATTCCTAAGGTGCCCCTCTCCTCCCTTATAAAAGGACACCTCCTCCCCCTCCTCCTCACACCAATTTGAGCACTCAAGCTCGGCCAACCCCTGCCAAAATCTCTTCTCCACTTCCCTAGCAACATCCTAGAGGTTCTGGTCTTCCTCAAAGACCAATTCTAGTGCCCTAAGAGGAGGTCTCAAAGAGGCACTTCAAAGAAGAGGTAATTACCGTTACCAATTCTTTCATCTTTATTTCTTCTTCCACTTCTTCTTCTTAGGTTGTTTCATTATGAAGTAATAACATCAGTATCACTCATATACTGATATGTTATTATAAGTATGAAACAACCCTATTTCACCATCTATCCATCCTACGGAAAAAGAAATCACCGCGCGTGCGTACGTACGGAATACCGTCTCCACGCCGTGGTGTAATCTATTTTCCACCACCACCTTACATGGATGGGTATAATGGTGTAAAGAATAACTATACATAGTTATTTCAACATCATATTGATTCTGATATATTGTATAATCCACTCCAATTCAATTCAATATTTATAGAAATGATATCATCGCTCGTGCGTACGTACGGACTACCGTCTCCACGATGCGATGAGATTCATTCTCCATGTTAACCATTTAAGAATAATTATAATGTATATATAAGAAATAATAATGAAATATATGACATTATAAAGCTACTGTATTTATGTATATATATACATATGTATGTCATCTACTTACTTCCATTTCAAGACAATAAGGAAAGAAAAACAGCGTTCATGCGTACGTACGGACTACCGTCTCCATGAACGGTGTTTTTCATTTTATTTATCTATCTATTATATATATATATATACTGAATATATATGATATATAAATCATATTTTATATTCTGGAAGTAAGTAAATCATGATATAAGTAATAATGATGTCAAGAACAACAAGTCAAAACACCTACGATAAATGAAACGATTTTACCCAAAACGCTTCTTTAACATGGAATTTACAAAAGAACGGGTAATATAATGTCATAAGTGAACCATATATGATATCATAACAATGAATATGATTCTGTAATAAGTCAATGACATTATTTAAATCATTATACAGGAGGTTCGGACACATACGAAGCAAATTGGACCTATGGTAAGGGGAATATCACAATCTCATTTTTATCCGAGATTGTTTATTCGTAAGTATTTACTGGGGGTATTTTATCATCCACATCCATGTTTCCTCAATATGTAATATTATTTCCATCCATCTACAATGTTTTAAATCCAATTTTACCTTTGGTGAGTTTTAAGTAAAAGATATGAAAGGAATCTTTTGTCGTTTTTCGTACGAGGTACATTTTGACTTTTTCGACAAAAGTAAAAAAGAATGTTTTTTTACTTATACGGCACGAACGGATTTCTACTGTTTTATGAAGCCTTATTTTCATGAAACTTCCTCTAAAAGATTTCATGACTATTTTCAATAAAATATCTTTCTTTTAAAATTGCATGATGTTTTGTGAAAAGAAATTGATTTTGAAGAAGAAAGGATATTTTCCTCAAGAATTCAATTCAAGTGTTTTATCAAAATTATTTTCCATCTAAGATAATAAAGGGTTATGTTTCTATCCATATTTTTACATTGATTTGACTATGTTGTGATGGAATTATGTTTATGAATTCCTTTATCTTATATGAATGGTTTTATGATGTCATGTTGTTTAAGAATCCCATTTGTATTACATGGGTTATGCAATGATGTATGATTTATGATATGTGGCACACATAAGAAAGGATTCATTATAAGATGGGTGGGACCTATATCTCCCTCCAATGCATTGGGTAAAGATTTTATATCTCATGAGATAGACATGGCTGGAATGGTAGGTTATACCGGTTCAGTGAAACAGGACTGAAACGAGGGTTACTCGATTCAGAAAGGGACTTTGTCCACTAAGATAGTCTTGGCAATAAGTCATGACTAACAAGAAATGATTTTCCATGATTATGTGTGCATGCCACAAAGTTTCATGTTTCATGTTATGATTATGGTGATCTCATTTTCACATCTATGATTTGTTCCATGTTAAGATATTATGATCTCTTTTGCAGGTTATGATTTTCAAAAAAGATATGATATGATTTTTATTTCTTTTGTATACCCTTACTGAGCATTTGAGCTCACCCTTTTATGTTTTCTTTTCCCCAGGATATAAAGAAAGGTTTTAGGTAAAAAAATGGAAGATCTTTATGGGAGATATTGAAGATCATTCACCAGGATTAGAAGATTATGTTCCGAGTTTCCAAAGACACTAAACTATTACGATCCTTGTGTGTGTGTTTTTGTTATGTACTAAGTATTCCACAAATGTAATGTAATGTCCATGTACGTCAGGCTACGGGTCTCTACAGTTGGTATCAGAGAAAAGGTTTAGTCAACCTTTGGAAACTAGGATGCGAAAACGTTAGTGAGATCCCTAGAGATATTTCTAAGGTATGTCTAGGGATGTCCCTAAGGTTAAGTATACGTATAGGTTATAGTACTAGAATTACGCTAACGATCATAGAATTAAACCTAAGATGTTAGATATTGAGGGTTCTCCCCCTTTACTATGTTGTCTTCCCTAGCATGATTTCGCCTCTCACAAAAAATTTTTTGTGTGGAGGGAACCAGAAGGAATTCGGTTAACATTGAGTCCAATGGGAAAATTGGTGACTATGAGCAACAAAATTGTGTAATGCCTAAAGATAATGATATTGTGATTATGCCGAATCAGTCATCGCGATATATGATTAACAAGGTGAAATTTAGCGGTATGACAAATTCATCAAAGAAGAGGGAGATAAACTATTATGCATGTTCGCATGTTGAGGAGCATAAAGAAAGGAAGATTGAGATTTCTAAAGAAGGGAAGAAGAACCTTGAGGAATACCTCAAATGGAGGGACCGATGTTATCTGTGTGGAGAAAAGGGTCATAGAGTGACAGATTGTTATGGAGTTCAATGTCTTATTTGTGGAGAACATGGGCATTACCCAACTCAATGCCCTGACCTAAAAAGATACTTCTAAATCAAGGAAGGACTTATTCCAGGACAGTAATTGATGTGGATGGACTGAAGTGTTTATGTATTGGTATTCAATAATAATGTTGTTGAGGTACTTTTATGGTGTATTGAAATATTTATGTATTGGTCTATTGTGGTCTTCAATAATTTTAAGGTACCGGTAACCATGAAAAGTGATTAAAATATTTTGGAAAGTAGATAATATGCCCATAATGAAGGGATAAGGAGAAAATGAAATGTTTGACAGTATTCATGAGCTCATGATTGATATAAGGACTAAGTGATATCATGGTTTGAGTATATAGAATTTTGAGGATTTTGGTATATGGAAGGTGTTATGTTTTAACTGCATTCATGTTTTCACTAAGGTATTCAAGAGAATACATGATTAAGGACTTTGAATGTTTGGAATGTGACCAACAAAACATATCTTATGATATATGGGGATCGACGATGGTGTTAAATCTCTGGTAATCGTTTTCACTATGTTATGAGAGTGGACTGTAGTATTATGGATAAACCTAAATATTGGAATGGATTATGTTGGACATAAGTTAGTATTGTTTAATTATAGAAGTTTTTTCGATATTATTGATGGGATGTTATGGTAATATAGTTTTAGAAAAAGGACAACCTGCAGGACGGGCGACAGCCCATCGCGTCGGACAAGGCTGTGGGAATCGAACCCACAACCGAAGTGCGACTGGCCTTTATCGCCTACCACTGGCCTACATGAAGTCCCTGTTTAGTGGAAACTAGTTTTATTAAGCAGTATGATATATGAAGTATAAGTCTATTTTAGGAACCATACATGATTAATCTCACTATAGATCGACTTATGTATATAATTTTTGCTAACCTTTTGTTTGAGACAGATGGAATGACCCGTCATTCTATCACATGATCTGTTAACACTTCATGAATAACAAATTCAACTTCATTTATTTAAGAGATGAAGTGGAAATTGTTCATGGCACGAACAACAGTGCGACTGTACCAAAATAAATTAAGTATTTATTCTAATTCAAATTCTTCAACTTTAGGGAAACGATCTTGAAAACCAAAAAAATGTTGTCCTAGTGATCTTATATCTATATCCATATTTTCACCTATGTTGAAACCCAGTGATTAGTTTATTTGGGTAACCGTTACGTTTCATACTTTCGTTTTTAAAGATTGGTTTTGGTATTCCTTTTTACGATGTGGGTTTCTATCCAAGAAACTTTCAAATAATAAACCATTTATAACCCCGACGAATTTCGAGGGCGAAATTCATTTTAAGGGGGGTAGAATGTAAGACCCCGAGATTTTATGAAAAATATTATTTTAATTTCATTAATGTTGTATTCTACACCAAGATTACCCTGCGCTATACGCAACACCGTATTAGCTTGCAGTATACGCAACACTATTCTTGGACCGTGTTACACATAATTTTGATAATAGTTATTCTACGCAACATTGAGTATATATATATATATATTGAATGTATAAATAAAATATGGTTGGATTCTGTTATACGAAACAATGAAGGATTCTTTCACAACACGCAACCCTGACTTGGCTTGCATTACACGCAATCGCGACCTTCCTCGATAGCGTGTGTTGTACGCAATACCGGGTTTTAATAAACAATGTTATATTATTATAATATTGTCATGAACTAGCCGTTATGAATAGTATTAACTAAATTTTTAATTTTATAACATTATTATTCATCTTACACATTTCTAGAACATGGTATAAGAACAAAATAACTTTTTCGGGTAAAATGAGTATTTTTAAAAAAATGCAGTTTTGCCGCCTTTGGATGGCGCACCCACTTTAAATCTGGTTTTTGACATGTTTATATGTTCAATTGGACAAAATAATATTCTTCTTTTGAATCAGGATATAAAAATTTACAATACATAAAGTTTTGATATTTTTCCCATAACTTTCATATTTTAATGTATAGTAAAAACACGCTATATTTTAATTAAAAACAACTTTTTTCATCGTAATATCTTATGTGGTTAAATTATAATATTGAATGGTTTTAAAGTATAAATATAATATATTTTTACCATTTAATATAATGTATGTCTTTAGCATTGATTTTACCTTGAATTCGTAGGTTAAATCAATTCAATCTTTTGCAATGTTTTAAAGAAAAACCCGTTTTCTTTCGACAACGTGATTAATTTTAATTTAATTTCTGCATCTTTTGTGTATTGAATTTGGAAAAATGGATTCCATATTTGGAAACAGTGGGTCCAAATTATGTTAATAATCTACTTTTTATTTTTGGGAATTATGAATAGTAACTACGGTAAATTTTATTTACCATAGTTAAAGGTAAATCGGGTAATTATGGGTAAATATAATATTTTAAAATTACCCTAACAAATTTCAAAATCCTATTGGATGACTAAAAGTCGACCCATATCACCTAAGGGTCGGATTAGAATCAATTAATGGACATTTTTCCATGAAAATAACTTAATTATTATTAAAACCAAAGAAAGTGACAACATGTCACTCTCTTAAATTTTATAAGTATATTAATTTTAATTATGTGATAAACTTCATGAAACTTCAAACATGAATAGTCTCCAGAAATCTAATGAACTTATCTACATCATATAAATTTATTTATAATTTTTAGGGATTAAATAATTATCATTAATTATGACAAAATAGTGATACAGAAATTGTTTATCTAGTGAAAAATCAAGAATATTGTTTTTATTAAACTAATAGTGACCATAAAATGCACAAATACCTAACCAAAACTTATTGGCCATGTAAATGTAAACCATACGCATCCAATGGTCGAATATTTGACCATTTGGAGCCTTATAAATGCGATTATGACACTTATATTATTTTATTTTAAATGATGCCAAAGTTGTCACCTTCATAATTTAATAAATATAACAATTTAAATATTGTGATTTTAAGATGATAAATTCGAGTAAAATTATTATTGTGAAAGGTAATATATTTATCTTCATCATAGGATTTTATTTTAAATTTTTATACAACAAATAAGTATATTAAATAATTATACAAAAATGATATAGTAATTATTTTATTAAGAGTCAAACCAAATAAATGGTTTTAAAAAAATAATAAAATAAATATTATATGAACTATTTAATGTGATACACTAATTTTATAGATACATATTACCTTTTATTAATATATTAAAGCTTTTATTTCGAACATATCTTCTGTATTTATTTTATTTAAATTCAAATAAATGAATAGTGTCAAAATTGACACTATTGTTATTTTACAAAAATAACATATTATAAAATTGTTTAAAAATCACAAAAATATTTAAAAATTATAAATTTATATTTATATGGTCTATAATTTTATAAAGTAAACAATTATGGAAAATCCACAATAAATAAGTAATTATTTGTTATAATTTAAAATTTATAATTTTATTACCACAAGTAAACTTAAATAGATTAAATAAGGATAAATCAAAATGATAAGGTTTAAAATAAGATCCAAACATGTCTAAATATAATTGGTTGATGAGATTACAACCCTATCTCATCTAATATTCGAATATGAGTCATTTTTTGAGGTTTTTAAGTGGGGTTAGATTTATTATAAATTAATATTTTTAAGAATTCCTAAGGTGCCCCTCTCCTCCCTTATAAAAGGACACCTCCTCCCCCTCATCCTCACACCAATTTGAGCACTCAAGCTCGGCCAACCCCTGCCAAAATCTCTTCTCCGCTTCCCTAGAAACATCCTAGAGGTTCTGGTCTTCCTCAAAGACCAATTCTAGTGCCCTAAGAGGAGGTCTCAAAGAGGCACTTCAAAGAAGAGGTAATTACCGTTACCAATTCTTTCATCTTTATTTCTTCTTCCACTTCTTCTTCTTAGGTTGTTTCATTATGAAGTAATAACATCAGTATCACTCATATACTGATATGTTATTATAAGTATGAAACAACCCTATTTCACCATCTATCCATCCTACGGAAAAAGAAATCACCGCGCGTGCGTACGTACGGAATACCGTCTCCACGCCGTGGTGTAATCTATTTTCCACCACCACCTTACATGGATGGGTATAATGGTGTAAAGAATAACTATACATAGTTATTTCAACATCATATTGATTCTGATATATTGTATAATCCACTCCAATTCAATTCAATATTTATAGAAATGATATCATCGCTCGTGCGTACGTACGGACTACCGTCTCCACGACGCGATGAGATTCATTCTCCATGTTAACCATTTAAGAATAATTATAATGTATATATAAGAAATAATAATGAAATATATGACATTATAAAGCTACTGGATTTATGTATATATATACATATGTATGTCATCTACTTACTTCCATTTCAAGACAATAAGGAAAGAAAAACATCGTTCATGCGTACGTACGGACTACCGTCTCCATGAACGGTGTTTTTCATTTTATTTATCTATCTATTATATATATATATATACTGTATATATATGATATATAAATCATATTTTATATTGTGGAAGTAAGTAAATCATGATATAAGTAATAATGATGTCAAGAACAACAAGTCAAAACACCTACGATAAATGAAACGATTTTACCCAAAACGCTTCTTTAACATGGAATTTACAAAAGAACGGGTAATATAATGTCATAAGTGAACCATATATGATATCATAACAATTAATATGATTCTGTAATAAGTCAATGACATTATTTAAATCATTATACAGGAGGTTCGGACACATACGAAGCAAATTGGACCTAAGGTAAGGGGAATATCACAATCTCATTTTTATCCGAGATTGTTTATTCGTAAGTATTTACTGGGGGTATTTTATCATCCACATCCATGTTTCCTCAATATGTAATATTATTTCCATCCATCTACAATGTTTTAAATCCAATTTTACATTTGGTGAGTTTTAAGTAAAAGATATGAAAGGAATCTTTTGTCGTTTTTCGTACGAGGTACATTTTGACTTTTTCGACAAAAGTAAAAAAGAATGTTTTTTTTAACTTATACGGCACGAACGGATTTCTACTGTTTTATGAAGCCTTATTTTCATGAAACTTCCTCTAAAAGATTTCATGACTATTTTCAATAAAATATCTTTCTTTTAAAATTGCATGATGTTTTGTGAAAAGAAATTGATTTTGAAGAAGAAAGGATATTTTCCTCAAGAATTCAATTCAAGTGTTTTATCAAAATTATTTTCCATCTAAGATAATAAAGGGTTATGTTTCTATCCATATTTTTACATTGATTTGACTATGTTGTGATGGAATTATGTTTATGAATTCCTTTATCTTATATGAATGGTTTTATGATGTCATGTTGTTTAAGAATCCCATTTGTATTACATGGGTTATGCAATGATGTATGATTTATGATATGTGGCACACATAAGAAAGGATTAATTATAAGATGGGTGGGACCTATATCTCCCTCCAATTCATTGGGTAAAGATTTTATATCTCATGAGATAGACATGGATGGAATGGTAGGTTATACCGGTTCAGTGAAACAGGACTGAAACGAGGGTTACTCGATTCAGAAAGGGACTTTGTCCACTAAGATAGTCTTGGAAATAAGTCATGACTAACAAGAAATGATTTTCCATGATTATGTGTGCATGCCACAAAGTATCAAGTTTCATGTTATGATTATGGTGATCTCATTTTCACATCTATTATTTGTTCCATGTTAAGATATTATGATCTCTTTTGCAGGTTATGATTTTCAAAAAAGATATGATATGATTTTTATTTCTTTTGTATACCCTTACTGAGCATTTGAGCTCACCCTTTTATGTTTTCTTTTCCCCAGGATATAAAGAAAGGTTTGAGGTAAAAAAAATGGAAGATCTTTATGGGAGATATTGAAGATCTTTCACCAGGATTAGAAGATTATGTTCCGAGTTTCCAAAGACACTAAACTATTACGATCCTTGTGTGTGTGTTTTTGTTATGTACTAAGTATTCCACAAATGTAATGTAATGTCCATGTACGTCAGGCTACGAGTCTCTACATTTTATAATTATTGGGAACACATTAATGGTGAAATTCACATTATAAAAATTTAAAATTTCATTCAAATAACTATTTAAAGTATTCAACACCATTGAATAGATCATTTTCAATCATTAATGGAAATAATATTCTGAATATAATTTTATATTTCATGTGATGTAAAACATATTCTTAAAAATAAAAAACATATATATCTAAATAATATAAGTTTATTCATAATCGATTACTCATGAATAATCATCTTATTCCATAATACCCCTTTCCTTGAATTTGAAATATGAATCATGCCTTATGGATCCTCAACCTCAATCAAAGCATTCTTATTACATTTATGTTAACAAAATTTTATAACATCCCTTACCATTAACATGATATTTTTTGTCCCTTTACCTTCATCATTATATCCAATACTCGTACCACCTTACAGATTCTCTTTATGAGATGTATACAGAGGAAATAGATTTGTATAATTCTCATACTTCACAAATCCGACACGTTAAATGATAACTATGTTTTTTATATTTCCTTCAATTGAAAAATACTAGAAATAATTGGAAGAGAAACAATTATCATAGATGAAAATGATAAAATCATGAAAAATTACATATAGGAATCCAAAACCGTTACATAATCTTTTAAATATATTACATCATAGTATTAAAATTAGAGATATCCCTATTCATATACATAGAAAGATCCACAGTTAACACACTAAATTGTTCACATTCTAGTTTTCAGTAGAAATATATGCCATCCATTTGATACTGAATATTTTGTCCAAGTATTAACTTAAATTAATATTAAATAATTTTAAATGAATAATCATTACATTAAAAAAACTCTTGAAGGACTTAATAGTTTAGTGTCATTATAAACATGGAAAATTAATCATATAACTTTTGGAATGATCATTAACATATCCTTTGAGGATCTTTGGCTTTAGTACTCCTACTTTATACCATTCGTTATTACCAGGGAAAAGAATCATATTAAATTTGTGAGCATAGATTCTTTGTAAGGATAAATAAGGGAGGTATATTAGAAAAACATGAGAATAAGGGATTTGGAACATTATCATAATAATATAAGTTCATTCCTTGAATATCCAAGATCATAATATAGTGTCATTGAATTTGGATTGGATATTCATAAGACATGAATGATAATTAAATCACAGATCATATGTTTTGAAAACATGACATGGACATAATACATAGACTTGTTTTATAAACATCATTTTATTACATCATGAACATGTGTAAATAGAAATAATTTCACTCATTTATTTATGGACATGAAATCAAGACCTCACATAAATATATGTGCATGAATCAAGGTCTGTATATAACATTTTGATTATATAATCCGGTTTGCGAAATAAAATCATTCTCTATAAGTCAGTTTCATTTCCAAAACATATTAGGGAACTTCATGTGGACTACACCATTGGGAATGAAACACCACTATCCCTAGACATAATATTTTCATTATAATGTATTAGGTTTTCCCTTCTTCCCATATTAGATTAGTTTTCCCCATAATCCTAGAGAGTATCATGTTTCCCCATCATCCTATTGGTGACTAGGTTTCCCCAATAAATTCATAGTTGATCAAGTTTCCCTAAATTCCCATAATGGATTGGGACAGACCTATTTTCTATTTCAGATCAAGAGAAAAATATTTCCCATTAGTTATCAATGCCTCTCACATGTTTCTCCTTATTATCTCATGATATATAAAACATTACCCAATACATTGGAGATATATATAGGTCTCATCCATAACATTATACAATAATATGTAAATTATCCATGAGATAATAAAACAAGAACCATTTCATGTCCAATAAAAAGAGATTGGTTTCATAAACATCGTATCAAATCACATGGAATGAAATGATTGAAATAAAAAATTTAATCATATCATTACCTATGGAAAATATATAGGTATAATTATAATTTTTTAAAATCATGACTTATGAAAAAAGAAGGTATCATTAACATCATTACATCAAAATGTCAAAGCATACATGTTTACTTTCATTTAAAATACAAATCATAAAACCATTTCAAAAAACATTTTCTTATAAATAAAATATTTAAATTTCAATGCAAACAATTCTTTAGGAAAATAAAATATTGACATTGAAAAAATGCATTTTAAAAGATTATCAATTTGAAAAAAAAAACTTGAAAATAGGTTTTAAAACACATAATGGATTCTTAAAAACATTTATTACACTATTTACTTTGAAAAGACTTTGATAACATAAAAATAAATCTTGATAAGATTTTTAAAACGTTTTTAATTGAATGTAGATTAGAAACCATGTAAAAGAGGATTAAAAAATTTCAACACCTTAAAACATTTTCAGTTTCCATAAAATACTTCTCCATGAAAATAATATAAAGTGATAATTTTAAAACCATTTCGAAAGCATTTTTAGAATATATGGTTTTTGAATAAAACACACTTCTGACAAAAGTGATAATAAATGATGTACGTTCTTAAAAACACTTTTTAATCATATTTAATACCAATTAGTGGGAAAAGTTGTACCATTATATGAAAATTACTTGAATAAATAGTGGATAATAATATTTGTGATATATATTGAGATATTTAACATATGATACCATTAATGGAAGCATAATAATGAACAATCGCGATAAATGATGAGATTGTAAAGGTAAATTGTTTCCACTTTAGAACAATTAATTCACGATCCCTATAAGGTAATAATGTTTCATAAACATTATAATGTCATTAAAAAAATGAGGATATAACACATCAAAATATAGTATATACCCCTCATAGGAAAAAATATATGCATAACATTGGCATGTATATCTAGAAAGAATAATTGAGAAAAAAAATTACTTTTCAGATTTCGTAACATTAGAACCATAATCTCAATGAAAAAAATATTTCAAAATTGTTATCAAAATTCTAATAACATTATTTATAATAATCCCAATTTAAAATTTTCATGGGAATTATATATACCACCGAAATGAAACGAGTTGGAAAAAATACATAACTCGCACATTAATTAAACCGAGACAAAAGACAGGTACAATATGTCTTGAATTTTAATGAACAGGTTCAAAAAAATTATTATAAGAATATGTTTATTTTAAATATTCTATATAAACTTTTTATTATATATCATACAATATATTATACGATTATGACTTTATATTATCTGTTTAATAGAAATTCCATGTTTTGGATAAGTTTCTGGTAATAAAGGAATTGTTTTTCATATATGAATTGATTTTTTATTCACAGTAATTTTATTTACATCATGATATAAATACTCTAATCATTTTAAAGATGGATTAAATATCATATATATTAACTATACTTGTATTTTTAATGAAATATAAGTGACTGAAATATGAAATGGAAGACACTATTCAAATAGGCGGTAGGTCATACATACGCATGAGAATTGTATTTGTTTTATATTATATTGGAATGATGAATGTAAATGAAATATAATTATATATAATCATTATTGTATACTTATTATTTAATTTATATCTTATTTACTAACAACAACCATCATTTATACCTTCTATTTTAACTGTGAATGAATAACGTCATTATGAGGAAGTGGTGGTTCACTCATCCATGAATGAGGTTATCATATTTTCACCGAATAAAAACTATGAAGGTTTGTTTTATATAAAAATTTAGTAAACCTAAATAATTCATAGATATTATATATATCATTTATATACAGTATTTATATTATAATTACCAACCATTAAAGGTGGTTAAGGAAAAAAATGAACACCATCACTTTGCGTGGGGGTAGTCTGTTTTACACATGAATGGTATGTTTGTTAGACATTAAATGAGATTTTGTGAAGTTTTTTGTATGAAACATATTATAATAAAATATATGTATATTATTTATAATTATTTTATATATAATAATGTAATAATTAGAAATTATGTGGGGATGAATTGAAATAAAATAAAAGATCTTGTGGAATAATGTTATCTTTTCTTTGGGTAACTCATTTTAGTGTGTACAAATCGGAATCCTTCAATGGAATTATTTGAAATAAGTGGATTATATGTTTATATTAGTGATTTTGGGAGATTATTTTGGTAGGGTTTTAGTGAGCCAATGTGTCTTGAGAGATTTAAGGAAGGGGAAGATTGAATGCCATTTTTTAATGGAGGAGGATTGGCATTTCGGAAAATACCAAAATACAAAAACTATTTATAGGTCTCCCTAAACTATTTTACTTCTAAAAGTGAGAAAATAATTTATTAAATGGGTTTTATGTTGTATAAAAACCTACCAGCATTCAAAAATAAGTTCATTTTTATAATTTTATTCTTTGACTTCTATGTTTCACTACTATTCTCATTTAGGTTTTTATGAAGCTAATTAATTTTATATCATATGTACTTTGACCATTAGAAATATATTAAAGTTATATTTATTATAAAATATAGAAATATTATATTATAAATATTATATCTATTTTTTTAAAATAAATCCCATTTTTTAATATTGTTTTTAAAATAAGCACATGAAATGCCCAAAAACCCTAATTTAACCCGAACCATTCTAATAGAATTTTTACTATATAAAGACCAATATGTTCATTATAAAAAATATATTCTTCCATTAATAGAATATAATTAGTATTTATTAACAATTAAAAATCATTTTTAAGAATATAGTATTTTTAGTAAATGTTAAATCCTTTAATAAAATTCATTTTTAGTTAATTTTTAACTAGATAATTATCACATACGGTGATCCTTAAGTAGTTAATCTAAATAAATAATGTATAAAAATTAAATAAAAATGAACATGTTTACAATAATTATATAACCTTTTTAAATAATGTGTATTTCTAAACTAATGATTTTTCAATATATCATGGTCTTAATAATATAAATGATAATGTTAATTTTTGAATTTTTCCTTACATAACATATTTTATAGGTCATATTATATGAATATTGTCTTAAAAATCAAAAAAATGTAGAAATATATTTTAAGGTTCGAAATAATTCCATAAAATGGGGTTTTGACATGTGGGTCATTTATATATATCATATATTCCTTCTTTAATTATTATGTAATCAACTTATTAAATTAATTATTGTAATTAATGTTAATTGTTTTAACAAATAATTTTAGTTAAAAAGTATGTTTATATTATTAGTACTCAAATTTCGTAGTGACTAAAAATATTTATATCCATTTTCAAAATAATATTTATCAAAGGTGCTAAAAAATTAAAAATTAATCTGAAAGTTGTTGTGAGATTTTATGTTTTTAATTAGGAAAGTTCAAACGATATAATATTTTTTATAACACATTTCAGTTTCTAAATTGGTTACAAAAAACTAAATTGGATGAATTTATGTAAATTTAATGTAATTACAATTTAAATTTAAATTTAAATATAATTTATCTACATAAATAAATTTTAAAAAATTATTTTCATTTAATTTTCTATATTTTTTTATATTCGTCCAAAAATGAAATATTTCTAAAAAATATTAAAAAAGAATCATATGTTAATGTTGGAATTATGAATTAAAATATTATGTTTTTGAACAGAATCAATTTATACATGTGCCTTAAAATAATTTTATTATATTTTATAGAAGGGAAAAAATTTTTATTTTAGAAAATAATATTTCCAAATATATAAAGAATTTACCAAAAATTATAAGTTTGATCATTACAATTTTAATTTTTATAAACTAATATAAATAGATATTAAAAAATATTTAATAATTTAAATATTACTATGTTTTATTTCTATAATATAAATATCCCAATAAATAATTATAATAACAAAATGTTATTTCATATAAACTCAATGTTTTATTTAACACAATCCATGTAAGTATTTCTTATAGCACATGTTTATCTTCGAGTAGCTTAAAATGAAATTATAACATGGTGGAGCATAAAATGAAATTAAAACATGTTTTTTCATGTAAAAAAGATATTTTTAGTGTTGCATGAAATTAAAATTATAAAAAAAGTATAAATTAATTATATTTTTTTCTAAAAATCATAGGCTGTTAGATAAATATCATTTATTGAAAATATTATTATTAGGTAAATTTTGGCCACATAGAATACTATCATTCTCTTCACTAATAATGAAAAATAGATCCTGTGGATTTCTATTAACTATACAAATAGAAATTTATTGATACTAAAGAATTAATACCTTTTACTAGTGGTCAATGATCTCTTTAACTACTTGAAGTGACAATTTTCATTATCTAAGATTATCCTCAATTTGGGATATCACTAAATTTGGATTTTTTAGTGTGATAATTAAATGAATAAATTTATATATCTATTTGAGTATTATGGATTCATATAGATTTATTTTTAAATAAATTTGGCCAAACTTTATTAAAAGGGATATTAAAAATCATATTTATATAATTTATTGATCCATATTTTATATTTTCCATCAATGAAATAATTATCTATTCTCTGTATGGGGATGTGAATATTTGGAATTTCATGATTTTTCTATAATTGGTCAGAGGGAACTAATTATATAGTATACTATTTAAGTGAAAAGTTTTGTATTATTAAGTAATAATTATAGGTATTTTCATCTCTATGGGTAAAGTAGCATTTGAACCCATAAAGATAATATAAGGGATCACATGGGATTTAACCAAGAATATGGTCACGGTTCACAAAATACATAGATTTTTTAAAATCATATAATAATTTTATCAATATTTATCTAGAATTATAGCTCTTATGATTACACATACCCAAAATGGGAAGACCATTATATAGTTTGAGAGATTCACATAGATTACTTGACACTAGAATAAATGTTGAATAAAATTAATCTATTATAATTTCCACATGATGAAGTCAGAAATATATGGTTTGATGATCCTTCTAGAATAAGGAATGGCTATGTATTGATGCTATGGTGGGAATTGATTGGTTATTAGGGTGTATAGATGATACCTCCTGAGCATAATTATGATTCTATTGTCAAATAATATAAAAAATATCATTTTCTAAAAATATCTAGAGGAATCTCTTTCTCATTGAGAAATGTATATACAATTCATATTATTGGAGACTCATGTATATTTTCTTGTAATGGTAAATCGTCATGGGGTACTGTTTATGGACTTAGTTTGTATATGATCATTATTTTGATAAAGTATACAATCTATAATATATTATCACAAATGTTGATCCCATTTATTGAAATATTAAGAAATTTCAACATAGAGGTATCTACAGAATACATAAAAATTAAAAAAACATACCATTTATAGGTTTTTAATGTTGATATAGTATAAGTTTTTCTATCAGATCTATTGTAGTGACCTTATTAATCTTTCATCGGGTGAGGTTGGAACATCCTTGAGTCAATTATTTGGAGATATTACATTATGAGATATTCCAAGATGAGCGTCATGAATAATAATAGAATGGTGTGTTTGAATTTTATCTTTTATGGGATGGAAATTTTCCATGTTTTTACATCTTGACAAAGTCACCATATCTAGCTGGTGTTCTACCTAATCTCTAGCACAAATCCTTTTATGCAATAGTCTACTGACTAACAGTGAGGGTATATGATGGATTTGGGTGAGACTATAACTTCTTATCAGAGTATAAATATAGTGAAAATAATAATGTAGTAACCCTCACAATAGAAATTTAGAAACATAGTATAATCGTAACACAATTAGTGATGATAAATTATGTTGTAATAAAAAATATAAAATTGGTCATCGAATAGGTTGATCCCCCATAAATACAGATTTAAATTAAAAAAATATTTGAGTATACCAAATCATTGAGTCCCATCCCAATCCTTGTATCCAAATACATATCAGTCTATGCATGCCTAAATCACAACACGTACATTTGTATGACCTAAAATGGAAACAAACAGTCTGAAGAACTCTTGGATTATCGTGTACGGTTGTGATTATAAAATCAATAGGGTAAAAAAAGTAACACTATTATAAAAAAGAATATATGGTTGTATTCATGATTAAAATATAAAATTTCTAAATATATCATGAAATCATACTTTTAATTTCATATTCCAAATCCTTGGAGAATGACACTTCCTACTTCGACTCCATAATAGATGCATTGAAATATATTGGCAAAAAAATGGTCATTTTTTCGTTAGTAACAACCATTAAGGGATTTCCACACCCCATTAACTACAATACTCATGATGAAATTATTAAAAACTACAAGCAGTGGGATGTACCACATGTTGAATTAATTTCATATCTTTAAAACAATCCATATACCACGCATCGAACTAGTCAACTATCTCTTGGGAAATCCAACACATTTAATATCATCCCAATCTCATAGATAGTGGTAATCCTTCACATAATCCACAAAAATCCCCTAAAGGAGTGAATATCCCTTATAGATGAAACTAGTCTCTCACTTTTTATGATAATGAAATAAAAAATGTTACACAGAAGTTATAATAATACAATTTATAATCAATTCCTATTAAGAATGATTAATATAGTCTACACACATCCATACGAAAATCATGTCAAGAATAGGTCTCACATAGATAAAAACCTAAAACACCTACAATTCATAAAATGCATAGGTCTCCCGAGCCACCCACACACTCAAATAATGAATCATGAAAAATGATGAAACTCAACACATGATTCAACAGATTTACACATGTAGTCCCAAACAATAGCTTCACACATTATTAGTGAATCACATACCCCCCACAATGGAATATACCATTGTAATCATAACTGTTTCACCATCTACAAAATATTACATGCCCATATTCATCACCAATGGTGCAACTATAACCCATAGGCTCACCAAATCCAATTCCACATATTATGAGGTCTAGTTCCAAACCAAAATAAAGTAGCATCCCAATGATTTTTGCAATGTAATAATCACAACCAATACTAATGTCTCATGTTACATGTTATCAATGAGAGAATATGTAATACCTAAAACATAAAATCATTTCCATCTCACATCTCCAAAGGACACCACTCAATGTTTAAACACCAATTCTATTATGACTTCTTGAAAATTACAATGAAACAACAACAATAATACAAAGATATATAAAATGATAAGAATTCCTCTGGAATATCTCTAATGAGAGACCACTCAAAACAAATATAAAAAAAATCACCTCAAATAAATATACATTGGGTCTGTGAGGATTCATAATTCTCTTGTAACTTCACTAGTATCCCACATTAACATCACCAGCCCTTGTCAGCACATCATTGGATACTCATATATAATTTAATCATATGGGATATACTAAGGATCATCTTCCATCCCAATGGATACATTTCACCATAGAGACCTAATCACTATTCACTTCCAATTCACATTAAGAACATTATATCACTCATCACAGGTCTGCTGCCTCAACACAACCACCATTGTGTTCTCTAAGGATCTCTCGGTCCTAGGAAACTCTACAAAAACCTAAGAAGAATGAGAACACGCATACACAATCGTATAAAGATACGTGTATATATGTTTATCATAGGTTCCACATACTTAAATGATATACATCATCATACATATCATGAAAGACTCAACCTATATTTCCTAACGTTTTAAAAGGATATAGCCAAAATATTCTAATTATACCTCATCACATGAAATTTTATATTGAAATTCGAGGAAATATTAATTATGTATAAAAATAAAAAAAATTATTTAACTCAAAAAAAGTGAAACCATCTCTTAAAATATAACTATTCACATCCATCGCTTCTATATATCTGTTAAATTAACCAGTAGTTTCCTCAAAAAATACATAGACTGAACAAGGATAAAATCATAAAAATTCAATGTAAAATACATAAAAAATTCTATAAAATTGACGAAATGAATATAACTGAATTCATTATACAAATAACTTTATCACATCCACTTCGATCAAAGAGTGATAAATGCAACGAGACACCATCAAAACAAAGTGACAGAAAACCCTTATTCCCTCAATAAACATCAACAAGATCAAATGATATATTCATTTAATCTCTAATTGAAGTAGATATAAGGTGGGTAATGATAACTGAATAGTGGAAGGATGTAGAAAAATCAATGGATCATGTTTTGATTAACCAATTCATCCGATCTTGGATCATCATACATCAACGGGAGCCATGGTTGGGAGGAAAGAAATAGATTTTGTCCCTTAGTTCCGCATAGGGTTTACCAAACTAGGTAAACCCTATAGTGGTATGATAATGATAATGAGTAAAGGTCACCTGATTGAAACATATTTCGATAACCCATACAATATATCCACCACATTATTAATGACTAGAATGTGAGCCCAACTGCGATCTTGGAGCATTATCTATCCCATGTACAAGTTAGGGGATACTGTAGCCAATGAGCTACCACGACACTCCTCCATCGTCCATATAAAAACCAGGCTTCATTCATGAGTATAAAAACATTTATCATGAAACATGCTTAGGGTAACCAGTTATTCTAAATTCAAACCCAAACCTTGTTTCATAAAATGTGTAACACCCCAATCTTATAAAATATGAACATCAAATTCAATTACCTATGTGACATGAAACACAGAGAATAAAAAGAAATAAAAAATCCAATGAATCTGTCATATATTAACTATTTCAAATAAAATTAATCTATATGATAACATGAAATTAACTGATAATATTGTCATCATACAATACACATAACTATGAATTTGTTTGAGGACTTGTGTTACAAAAAGGCAGTGGTTTACTAAATAATTATAATACAATTCATTAAAATAATAATTATCGCTAGCTGTTGTGTTGGAGGTAATGAATATTGATCTCTATTTTATTAAAATATATTTTTTAATTAATATGTTTCCAATTAATGAATATAAAAAACAATTGAATATAAAAGAAAATGATTATACAAAAACATATTTTTATGGGCCAAAGGGGTTTCATATTAATAAATTAAATAAATTAATATTATTTTATGATACTAGTAAAAACTATATATGATATATTAAATAATTTTAATATTAGTCTTATAGATTTTATAGGCATAATATAAAAACAATCATGTTTTGTTCAGAAAAGATGTATTTTTTTAACGCAATTTTCCAACATTTTAATAGAACACTTGTTTTAATGAAAAATGTATACACATTAATATAATATATTTAACAAAATAAACATTAAATTTCATTGAGTAATGTAAAAAATTTCTTGGGGTAAATTTCGTTTATTTTTCTAAGAAATATCAATTTTAAGAATAGTCATAAATACTGAATTTATTGGAAAAAAGACTATTCATGTGAATAATTTATAGTATTAAATTATATTTTTAAACGGTTTTAAAGATACCTAGGATCAATTATAAGACATTTAATCAATTTAATGACAATTTAATCAATTTAATAATAAATGTTTATGTAATTTGTTTTTAAAATAATGAATATATTCACTTAAAACCCGCCCTTTACATCATGCGTATAGGATAAATATCAAATTCAATTTTTCCACAACATTTATCATAATTTTTTTAAAAAAAGATTCCATATTTTTAATATAAAAATTTATATTTTACTAGTAGGTAATAATTAATTATTGTCGAATGTGATTATTGAAAATAATAAATGTTATTAAAATATATTAATGTAAATAATGAGTTTACATAGTTCTTAATATTAAAAGATAAGTTTTGAAAATTACCCAAGACTTGTACAAGACACATTTGATTGAAATATTTCAACCATATTCAATATTTATTCAAAATATATATATTTATTTGAGGAAATTTATGAAATTGAGACCTCCCAATAGTGTTTACTTTTTGAAATTTATAAGAATATCACACCTCCTCCACTATGAAAGGGAACTTAATCCCATCACTTATTCACACATTCCATGAATTTTTATTTTCCAATGACTTAACAATTCACATAATATTTTTCCTAACCTCATCTAAGTAGCCTTAATTTTTTTAATAAATCCATTTTATGTTGGAATGGTTTCAAACATAAAGATGATAACTCATGAAGAGAAAATATTATTCAAAATATATTTTTAATTTTTTCTTCTATGCTTTCATAAATTATTATTATACCATATTTATATAGTATAATAAGTGTATTCTATATAAAATAATTTTTTTTTATTTTTATGACCTCAAAATTCACACATTTCCATAATATGGGTTATGAAATCATTTTTCGTGTGTACAACAGACCACCGCCTTACAAACTGATCTCGTGCAATTATCCATTACTACATTTAATGGTTCAGAATAATTATATATTTATACATTTTATTTGATATATAAGTTATTTATTATGTCTTTATGATTATTAATTTATAATATAACTCATACCTTACTTTTTTCTATTTATTGGGAATATGATAACATCGTTTGTCTTTACGGTGGACTATCACCTAACAAAGCATTGTGATTTGTTCTCAACTTAATTGGAATGTATTAAAGATGATTTTAATAAAAATATATTCTATATATGACTTAAACATGATACTATACTGGATATATATATATATATATATATTTTACTCTAATTAATCCTAATATGACAAGAAAATTTAAATAATGTTCATTCAAACATGCAACCTACCATCTCCATGAATGGTGTATTTCTTTTCAAATCAATAAATATAATGCGTTACTCAAATAAGTAAATACATAATATATATGATATATAAATATTTCATTACATTCCAGATATTATGTAATAATTATTTATGTGTGTGGAAAATAATAACATGTCAAAACATACATGAGAAACAAGGAATTTGAAAACCTAAAACAATGAAAATAATGAATGATTACTAACAGATAAATGATAATACATTATATAAGAATCATATATGATAAAATACTTATTAATATGGTTATGTAATAATTTAATAACATTATTAATGAAACTATATTGGTGGTTATTGGTTGTTAAACAAAAAGGAATCATAAGGTAAGTGTTTTTATCTCAATTTCAAATCATTATGTCCTATTGTTGTGCTATGCACCTAATTACATTTATATGGTTTATATACATACCCTTTACATTTAATATCATGAATCATTACATATTAATTGTATTTTATTTTTAAATTATTTCAATTTATGGGATTTTAATTAAATTTTACCATGTGGTAATGTATATTGATAACCAAATTCCTTATCATGGGGTCATATTATTCCCTCTCTGTTATTAATATACTTATAGTATAAGTGTAATGACTTATGGATTTCAATTTATGTATGTAATCTTTTTTATAAGGATTTCATTTTTATACTCACAATTTAATCAATAGTTGATTCTCACTTCAACGTTATGATTTTTTTAGTGGTTTACAAAAAAATCTAATTTTATTCCAGAGTGTTTACACATGAATTTAAAATGAAGGAAATTAATTAATAAATATTTAATAAGAACTTTATTTTTATTATCCTCTTCTTTTTAAAGATTAAATTCATGTAAAAATTCAATTTTCCCAATATTCGGCATATAAAATGTTTTAAAAAATGTATTTAAGCAATCCTCTTTTATCTCTATCATTGGTCAAAAATATAGTTTATTCTAAAATCTATGTATTATAAAAACCATTCTAAAAATATTTTTAAACATTATAAAATTATTTATTAAATATAAATTTCGCCACTATTACTCTTTACAAAATTTCATGAATGTATTTTTGTATCAATCCACATTTTAAACATTTTTTTATTGAAATAGGAATACACTATTTACCTTGTACGACTTGTATATAATTACCCACCATCATTTATTTAAATCATTCATTTCCTAAACAAATTGAAAGCTTATAAATGTTAAATTTTATTTTCACTGAAATGTAGTTTGAAAATTATTTTCAAACTGATAAGTTTATTTATTTCTCAAGAACATTTGTAAAAAACGTTTTATTGAAATTCTATTAATCAATGATATCGATTTATTATTCTTAATCCAATTGGTATTTGTTGTATTGATACAATTTTTATTATTCATATAGATTGTTTATGTTAATTAATAATAATGAATTTATTTACAATCACATCCTTAATTCATTTTTTATGTCATTAAAATTACATTCAAAATATTAAATTTCTATGATCATAAGATAAAAAATTTCCCTAAATATTCAATTTAACTATATTGGTTTTGATTATTTTCTAATTCATATACCATTTTTACATATTGTGTTAAAATTGAAATATATTTTATTATATAGGAAAATTTTATTAAAACAATATTCATTACATAATACTGAAATTTGATAAGGCTCGTTGTTTATGAAGTATATTTATTATTTGATATATGTTGAATGCTTCAGACTAGAATGTCATGGGTTTTAGAACAGACAATCTATGACAATTGATGCATTGGTAGTCTAAAGGGATGGATTTGTTTTCAATACATTAAAATAATATATTTTTATCCATCATTTTGAAAACATCTTGTGAAACTACATGATGGTAAAGGTTCTATATAACTATAAAACATGGAATCCAATAATTATGAATTCAATTAATTCATAATTTGTAATTATTATCAATTTTTTGACTATGAAATAATCTTTTGATTAATTTCAATCCAAATTTTTTGATTAAATGAAATGGTTTTCATTTATTTATCCTTCCATATGAATTATTTTAGATAATGTTTTTTAAAATTAATTTTTTATTATTTAGTTAACTTTCCATATTTATTTTTAATTACCTACTTAATTAAATGGAATGTTTTAACAATTAGTTACCTTTTCATACTAATTATTATTATTGATTCATTATTTATTCACCTTTAATTAACTATTATTGATCATTTTTTCTGACCCATTCCCTTTACCTAGGATTCCATAATTTTTCCTATGATATATATATATATATATATAAGGATATAAATTATTTTGATAACATATTTTTTTTAAATTATTTTTAATTTTTGCATTAATTTTTAATTCAATACCAGTGCATATATTTAGTTTAACAAGACTACTAAACTGATTTTTCCTTTGTTATTTCAATCTTGAATCTATTATAATATAGTTATAGTAGTCACTGACCCTAGTATTTTGGGGCTAGGGTCACTATAATAGTAATTAATGCAGGTTTAGTTGAAACCCAGGGAACTATATTAACGAAAAGATATATTATGGAAAATAAAATAAATATAATATTTAAATATATGTATTGAATAAAATTCATTTTTTATGATTGATATTATGTGGTTTTTCTAGTAAATAAATCTCAATCTAGAAACTAAATATGGATTTGGTTCTCATAATCATGATCCTAATGGTAATAATTATTAAATGGGTTGACTGAGTTAACCAGAGCCTAAGCTAGTACATGAAAATGGGCCTTTCTATTCACCCAATCTGACACTATCAGTTTATATTCATAGTACAATTCGAATTTTCCTCATAAAGTATTAGGAATTATTTAAAAATATAATGTTAATTAATGACCTAGGATTAACCCTATACTAAATATGAAAATATGTTAAATTAAAAAAGATGAATTAAATTATTATTTTGATTATCAAATTAAATTGTAGAAGTATATTACCAATTTTATTTTGGATATAAGAAAACTAAGGCATTTAATGGTTGGGTATAAATTTTGGTGCATTTGAGAAATCATTAGCTGAAGAGTTATGAATACTATCATGTGTTAATGTGTTTAATATTGTTCATATGTTAAAATTCTTAAACATCTCATTTATGATTTATGGGATTAGAGAATACCATGATAAAGGAAATTTTAAATAAATTTATGGAAATTATTTCTTTTGTGGAATAAATATTTGATAAATAATACCTTTAGATTTCATAGATATAATTTTAATGTTATTAATAACCATTGGTCTTGGTATGATCATTATATAAATTATAATAATAGTTAAATAAGATAATAAAATCTTGTAAAGAAATAAGTTGAATTGAATACCAAAGAAACAAGTTTATTTAATGATTAACATTATTTCAAGGATGACCATAATATTTTGGGAAAAAATTAATGAATTGTAATTATTACCAAAAAATGACAACCCACATGGAGGGTTACAACCAATCACACCCATCATGGATGTGGGGCTTGAACTGTTTACCATTTGACAATAAGGGTTTCTTTCCTAACACTAGAATATGTGATTTCATGCTTAATTTGTAAAATTTTTTGTTAATCCATTTGATTGTTATATATTAATTTTGACCCAATTGTTCTACTATGGAGGATCAGAGGTTAATTTATCGAACATATTCATTTTTGATGAAATTTAATGATATAAAAAATAGTTTTCAATCATTTAGTGTTATTTTGATCGGTTGAATTTAAATTTAAATGCATCAAGAAAAAAAATGAATTTATCGATATTTTTTAAAAACAAGTGACGAATTTGATCGATGTGGAACCAAATAATGAAATTGTTCTAATGAATAAAAATCACATCAAATTAGTATAAATATGTATATTCATAAATGGTAATAGAATTACATAACATTTGAAAATGTATTTTAAATTAAAATTATATATCATTATAATTATTTCTTATGATACTAATCACATTTTCACACCTTTTAGATTTATGGTTTTGATGAATTGTAAAAAATATTGAATTTATTTGTATTCTTACTTTTTATTATAATAGTTTATAATGTTAGGTTATATTTTAAATAGGATTTAATTTTACATTATATTAATTTTAAATATATTAATAAAATTTATGTGGTTAAAATCAACTTTATTGTAACACCCTTCCCCTACCTCATTGGATTGAGGAGGTGGAGAGTGATACTCAGCCTTACGTGACATACCCAAGACGCCGAAGGCTGGCAATAAATGCCGAGGGATTCAAGATTAAGGTGGGGAACAATTTTCCCTTATGAAAAAACCAACCAAAACAACAACTAATGATGCATGGAATTTCAATACCAATGATGTATTCCCAAAAGGCAACCATGTTGTTCCACAATAAAACCCAAAACTAATACAACCAACCATATCAGAGTAAAAGAGGAAACTAAACAAACAACTCTATGAGCCATGACACCACCACAACTCCACACCATGCTCCACACTCCAAGATCAACCCATGGATCACAATGCTCCACTAAAGGAGGGTAATGCCTTATGTTTTCCCACCCCACGATACACAACATCTACAAATACACCTACGTGCCAAAGCATGTGGATAGTACTAAAACTCAGTATGATTTTCCCATATGACTTCCCTACAAATTCCACTAGGATAAATCTGATGGAACATTATATAAAACAATTTATATAAAATAGTCACATGTGGAAACATTTCCATAGGAAAAACATGCCCGTAACAAGCCATCACATCCAACCCAAGAAACCAAGGTAAATCCAACCAAACATGCGACAAACAATTTCATAATTTAAATGTTAGCACAACAACCTCCATATTGCAATGCAATACACAACGAACAACCAATACAACTAAACTGTGGAGTTACCAACCAACATGTTCACCCATTCACACCAAGCGGCACTTCCCGTCCACATATCCTTGATGGTGGCCCTTCTGTCCACTATCCATACCCTTTTTATAGTGGTACTTCTCTCCACATCAACACAACATTGAAAACATGCCAATTCCAAGCATATAACCCACCAAGGACACAACCACATACAATCAACCAATTCCATTTCATATCAATCCACTTCAATAAATCACCCATTTATGGAAAACCATTTACCATGAAAAAAACATTTGAATAAAACAACCATTTTATTGAAAACCATTTCCATCAATCATTCTCACAAATCTACACTAGGATCCCTTTTTAAAATCCCCATTTTAAAATCCACAAGAATAACATTTCACCATAAAACACCTTTTTTCCCAAAAACCCCCAAAACATCACCTGAGGGATTTCTAACCAATTTCACACATAAAACACAATTAATTTCAAGAACCGAACATTTTTATAACCAAAACCATTAGCTCTAACCAAGTGGAGTTGAGAGAGAATCCACCTACCTTTAGGGTTCCCGCGAAATAGACCCACGTACAACCGCACCTCAAATCCGGCGAACAGACCAATGAAACCTCTCTAGATCACTATACCTAGCATCTTTAATACATGAAAACATCATCCAAGGAAACCACAACCCTAGATCTACACAAAAAATGTGTAGATCTACAAAACCATCAATGAGGGAGGAAAAGATATAAAGAAAACCAAAATGATCCATGAGAGAAGACTTACCTGAAAGAAGTCTCCTTCATACCACCATCAAAACCCTTCTATTTGCTTCTGAAATGAGAGGGATAGACCCTAGAACCCTTCAGAACAAAAAATCCAGAGCGAGACACAAGTTGATGGATGTTTGCAGTGTTTTAGGTTAATCTCGTGGGAGATCGTAACTTATAATCCTATTTTATGCGGTCACACAGTTAGTCTGCATGGTTTGGATAACTATCTGCTAACCGTGAGCGTGCTACTGTCTCGAGATCAAGGGCCCACACAGTTTCCTCCCACCGTTTAGAAAACAATGTGCAGGCCGTGCGAAGCCAACTGCCTCCCCCCTACACGGTTTCATGGGGAATCCGTATGGTTTCCACTAACCGTGCTCAAACCGTGCACCCAAAGAAAAGCCTCCTAACTCATCCAAAACCATTCAAAACACTCCCAACCTCTTCCCAAATCATCACATGAATTTTTAACACACAAAAATGCATAAAAAATGCCACATAACTCAAGCAGGGGGTACTACATTCTCCCCACCATTGGACATTCCATCCACAGAAATTAGTGAACCCACACTTTGTAGAAATAGCTCGGGCCACTGCTCGACAATCTCTTTATCCCTCACCAAAGTCTCCTCTTGAATATAACCATGTTTCAACAAAACACGAACTGAACCGATGATTTTACCACTGAAGAATTTCTCTTTCCTATCCACAACCTAAACTAGCATGTGTACCAATGAAGTATCTGGTTCCAGCTCAACATGATCCCATCAAATCACATTCTCACGATCCGGATGATACATTTTCAACTGCGACACATGAAACACATTGTGAGCCACACTGAACGTAGGTGTCAAAGGAAAATGAAAAGCATCCTCACCAACACAGTCAAGAATCTCAAAAGGTATAATATATGTCAGAGATAACTTTCCCTACTTCCCTAGCCGACGATGTCCCAACCTAGGAAAGATTCTCATGAAAGCTTGATCACTCACCTCAAACGACAATGGTCGTCGACGATGATCTGCATTCAATTTTGGATGACTATGAGCCATCTACATTCTATTCTTGATCAACTTGATCTTCTCTGTAGTCTCTTGGACAAGGCTTGGTCCATCCATTGAGGACTCAACCGCTTCCACCCAACATAGTGGAGAATGACATGGCTGCTGATACAATGCTTCAAACGAAGCCATCTCTATGGATTCCTGATAACTTTTATTGTATGGGAACTCAACCAACGACAATTTCTCCTCCTTGAAGCCACCAAATTCCATGACAGAAGCACACAACATATCCTCCTGAGTTTGTATCATCCTCTGACTGTTCATGGGTGACCTATGAATAAATCCATTTCTATCTGTTCCCAGTTCCAAAATGGGATTGGTAAAGACTGAAACATTCCGGCTAGCCTCTGATACTCTACCTTGACCTTCTGACAAATCAAGCATCTCGAAACAAACTCAGCCACTCTTCTTTTCATACCAGCCCACAAGAACATCTCTTTCAATGATTTATACATTTTATGAATTCCAGGTTGAACATCCCACCAGGAATGATGATACACCCTCATAAGATTTTCCTAAAAAGAAACAGGTACAAATATCCGATTCTAAAAACACAAATCTGAATCTCCATTATATTTCCAACTTTTAATGGTCTCCCCACCATTGAGTCTCGATCCCATGGTCACACACTCATTATCAGATATATGTGCCTCTTTAACCAGGCCTACCAAGTCAAGAATCAACAAAACCGGAAAGAAGACCACTCTATCTCCCGGGTCATCACATTCCATCCACATATCTGCTATAACTGACATCAAATGCCACTAGTTCAACTCATGTTTTATCACCTAAGAATATTATAATATACTTAATGCATCTGCCACCAAATTTACCTTACTTGGTGTGTACATTATGTCAAAATCTAATATCTAGAAATATTCCATCCATCTCATTTGCCTCAAGTTCAAATCCCTTTGTGAGAAAATGTGATTCAAGCTCTTATGTTCTTTATATACCGTGAATTTCTCACAGAAGAGGTAATGATGACCTACTATCAATGTATGGACCACTACTGCCAACTCCAAATCATGAGTTGGGTATTTCTTTCCATGCACCCTCAACTTCCGTGAACCATACGCAACCACATGATTCCCTTGAATGAGAACGCACCCCAACCCTGATCCCGGTGCATCACAATACACCACGTACCCTTTTCCTGGTTCTAGAAAAACCAATAATGGTGCTGATGTAAGGAGACCCTTTATCTCTTCGAAACACTATATACACTATTCATTCCACTTGAATGGAATATTATTTCTTTTCAAAGCTTTCATCGGCAAAGCCAAATGTGATAAATCATGGAGAAAACAATTATCATACCTAGCTAAACCAAGAAAACTTCATATATCAAATATATTAGTTTGTGGCTTCCAGAGATAACAACAACTATCTTTTCTGGATCCACTGAAATACCTCTTTCAAAAATCATGTGGCCAAGAAAATGAGCTTCATGTATCCCAAAGTCACACTTTGTCAATTTGGCATACAACCGATGATCCCTTAAGATCCCTATAAATGTTGCCATGTGCTGCTCATGCTCCACCTTTGTCTTTCAATACACCAGAATATCATCTACAAAGACCACCATAAATGAATCTAGATATCTATGAAATATCTGATTCATCAATTCCATAAACACTGATGGCACTTTAGTTAGACCAAAGGGCATAACCACATATTCATAATCGCCGTATCTACTTCTGAATGTTGTTTTAGGAATATTTTCCTTCCTTACCCGCAATTGATGATACCCCGACCTCAAGTTGATCTTGGAGAACCACTCGGCTCCCTTCAACTGGTCAAAAAATCATCGATTCGTGGAAGTGGATATATATTCTTTATCCTACCATGGTTATGTCTATGATAATCAACACATAGCCTCAATGATCCATCCACATTTTTCACGAACAACACCGGCGCTAGCCACAGAGATGTGCTAGGCCGGATAAACCCTTTTTTTCTAACTCTTCCAACATGACTTTCAATTTATACAATTCAGTAGGTGCAATCTGATAAGACAGAAGTGAGATACGGTTGTTCCCCGGAAGGAGATAAATCATCAAATCCACTTCACTTAGAGGAGGTAACCCAGATAATTCTTCAGGAAAAAAATCCATGAACTGATCTACCACTGATGTAAGAACATTCTACTCAACACCGTCTACCGATTACAATGACAACACCACCAGCTGATATAATAATATGCCCACTTCTAGTGCCAAAAAACCCATTGTGCCCTACCATTAACTCCCCTCTCCTCTAAAGAGATGTCAACCTCCATCATGTGTCGTAAAATCCACTGTTCATGCATCACAATCAATGTGAGCCTTAAACACCACCAGCCAATCAATTCCCATGATTACATCATACCCATACATCTCAATTATTGAGAAATTCCAGGTTATCTCAACTTTGCCCACAACAATACAACATGATCTACACAAGAAGGATGGACACACTCTTTGACCCAGAGGAGTTTGATGTTACAAAATTGATGGCATCATTTCTACAATTAAACCTAGCAAATCAACCAGATGTGCAGCAATAAAAGAGTGTGAAGAACCCGTATAAAAAAACATGCATCATGGTAGAATTTAAAAGTATAGTTCCTCGAACCATGGATGGTCCTGGATGATCATCCTTCACAACCTTCTATGCTCCGAACACATGTTTTCATGCCACACTATGCACTTTATTTTCCTCCTGAGGCATCGTGGTATTCTGAGAATAACCATGACCCACATTACTCTGCTGATGAAGGGTGTGATGTTGTTCCCATCCCGTCAATGCATACGACGTCTGCAATCCATGAAGAGTGTCACATGCACCCTTCATTGGAGAATTCTGACAATAATGATGCAGATGCCCCATCTGCATACAATTATGAAATGCTTGAGGTTGTGTTGTAGAATCATGCTTGATGTGGCTCGTAAAACCACACTAAAAACATCACGACTTGCTCTGGGGATTCAGAGGAATATTTACTGATCCTTATGTTTGATTATATGCCATATTCTCACCCTAGGAATAAGTTTCTCTCCTTCACTTGAACCCAGTGTTAGTGTTCCCATTACTCCCCATGGGTACCACCATGCATCCTCCACCCGGAGCTCCCAACAAAAACTGTTTAGCCACCAAGGCTCTATTCACCATCATTGTGTAATGATCTATACACATAACTTCTATCTTTGAACAGATTTCTTTCCTTAACCCTGCATTAATGATCCTTTCCTTCAAATATGTGCTACCTACCACCTCAGGTGCAACCCTCACTAAGATCATATAATTAGCTGCATAATCCGTCAGAGACATAAGCTCTTGCTTCAAACTGAAAAATCTGTCGTATAATGAATTCTGAACGTATGTGGGTAGAATTGTTTATTAAATAATTATTAAAATCCTTCCCACATCATACCTTGGTATGTACCCATTTAGACTACCATCTCCCACCACTGAATGGGAAATATCTTACAGCATATACATGGCCAACTTCATTTTTAACTCTACCGGTGATCCCAAGTACTCGAAGATCTTATTCATTCTATTCAACCATGCTTCTGCCCTCTCCAGATCTGAATCACCCTGGAAGATGGGTGGGTTCAGATTTTCAAAATGAAACACATGATCTACATTCCTTGGTTCATCCACTTTGTTTTTACTTTCCAAATCTTGGAAATCATGAACTATGCATTTCACTAGCTGCTGGGTCACCTGAGCCTCAGGTGCTACCACATTCTAAACAGCCTCCTCTAGTTGGTCTCTACGATGCCTACCTGGTGACATTTCTATATATATAAAACAAACACCCATGAGTCTCACATCCGTAGGCATCACAAAATCTCATTTCAAATCACAATACACAACACTATCACAACAAGGCTTTCCACCTTTTCCATATGTGCCATGATTCACCATTTTGAAAACCGAACAATTTTCAAATAATTTTTTTTCACATTACAATTTCACACATTCATATCAAATCATAAATCATTATACCCAAATGAAATATGCATTCTAGTGGGAAGTCATTTCTACCATGCATATCAGGCTCATCTCATTGGCTACACCCACGACAATGAGATATTCAATGCCTATAAATGTCTCCAAAACACTTATATACCCAACTCCCTGGTAACTAGAAGTTCAACATAATAGGGATAGCTACACCCTTTTTTGCTATAAATTCAATGTTCTGACAATAGTATGCCTTTCTACCTTCCCAACACAAGGAATATACCACAATGAATGTCAACACCAAATCTGAGAATCAACTCAAAAGGACCGAACAAACTGATACCACTTGTAACACCTTGCCCATACCTCATTGTTTTGAAGAGGCATAGAGGGATACTCAGCCTTAAAAAACATTCCCAAGATGCCGAAGGCTAGAAATAAATGTCAAGGGATTCATGATTTAGTTGGGGAATGATTTTACATTAAGACCAAACCAACAACTAATGATGCGTGCACTTTCAAACCCAAACATGTATTCCCAAAAGGCAACCAAGTTGTTCCACAAAAGAACCCAAAACAAATACAACCAACCATATCTTAGTAAAAGATGAAACTAATCAAAAAACACTATGATACATGACACCACCACAGCTCCACACCAAACTCCACGCTCCAAGCACCACCAAGGGGTCACAATGCTTCGCTAATGTAGGGTGATGCCTTGCCCTTGCCCACGTAACGATACACAACATCTGAAAAGACACCAACGTGCCAAAGAAGGGGTTGAGTACTAAAACTCAGAAGGATTTTCCCAAATTACTTCCCTACACACACTATTTGGATAAAATAGTTAGCACATTATATCAAACAATTTATATAAAACAATCACAAGAGTGAAAAATGTCCATAAGCCAAACATGCCCTTTACAAGACATCACATCCAACCCAAGCAACCAAGGGAAGACAACTGAACATGCCACAAACCATTTCATCATTTAAAATCTATCATAACAAATTCCATCTTGCAAATAAATTCCCGAAAAATAACCAACACAACCAAACGGTGGAGCTCCCGTCTTACCCGTTCACCCACTCACACTAAGCGGCACTTCCCGTCCTCTTATCCTTGATGGTGTCCCTTCTATCCACTGTCCATCCCCTTTTTATAGTGGTACTTATCTCTACTTTCACACAAGATTCAGAACAAGCCAATGCCAAGCATATAACCCACCAAGGACACAACCATATACAATCAACCAATTCAATTTCATATCGATCCACTTAAATAAATCAACCATTTAATGAAAATCATTTTCCATGCTAAACAAAATTTCAATAATACAAATGTTTTATTGAAAACCATTTCCATATTTCATTTTCACAAATCAACCATACCATACCATTTTAATATATCAATTTTAAAATCGAAAAGAATAACATTTCACCATAAAACTTATCAGTATCCCTGATATTTTTAACAATTAATCACCATTGATCGAAATAACCTGCAAAACCCTAAACTAAAAGAGTAACATTTTGATGTTCTGAGCACTGCATAACATCAAAAATGTTTTCCAAAGCATTAATCCAGCCTTCATTAATCATAGTGTCTGATGACCCTGTGAATGATGAGAGATGTTGCCTCATGAAATTCTCTACTGATGAATTGTTCATTTGTTGTGGATCTGGATGATCTCATTCATGGATACCAACAGCATTTATATCCTATGTCAACTATTCCATCAAAGAAAAAAACTATTCAGTTTAGATTCCGACCAAATGAGGTTACTAATTTAGAAGGTTTTTTCTTCCTAATGTCATCCCATTATTTCTGCCATGTTTCCTATGAGGGAATCCATTCCGAATACACAAATAATTTAGGCGAAGTAACATGGTAATATGTAAATGATACATAATTTCAATATTAGAAATAATTATTTAATTTATATTAAATTAACAATATCCTATATCCTAATGTTTTCCAAACTGACCTCTAATACCAACTATAAGGCCTCAACTTTAAACATTACATAATTTCATTAAAATCAGAAATTAAAATTAAGGATAATTTTTGTTATACATTTTTAGAGAACTCAAAAATAAATATGAAATTACTTATAATATATTACAATGTAGACCCTTCTACTTAGTATCAACTTTTTTCATAAATTCAAAACACATAAAATAAAAAAGAACTATTTTCGTGAAATAAATCATCATAAGTTCTTCATTTCTCTTACCCTTCCTTATACTCTGGGAAAAAAATTAAAAAAAAATTGGATGATCATAATAATATCAGTAAGTGTTATAAAATAAATAAAGAAAACATTTTCCCATCAATACATACATATCAATGGGATCTAACTTTTCAATCATAAAACATATACTCTATTATATACCTCGTGAAATCTGATGATTTATTAATAGCATATTGAAACCATAAATCCGAATGGTATCTTGTGGAATCCATAACATACTTAAATTGTAGCTTTCTTAGATACATATGGATTCATGTTTGGAATACACATTACAGTATATTTCCTAAATCTATAAGTAGAAACATTAACATTTTTTGGTCACACTACCCAATTCATTAGAGAGAAATGTTAGGCTCACCCTCACATGGTTTATCACATAACCACCCATATTTAGTTTATCATGTAACCACCCATCAAATTTTAAAGTACCATTATATAATCATAAAACATAAATGATTGAAATAATAAACATTTCACTCATCAATCACAACAAATCAATTCATGATATTGAAATATTCAATCCATTTCTATAATTAATTAAATCATTTAATAAATTTCTTTTTGAGTCAAAGTATCTCAGAAAACTTTGAAAATTTTAAAAAACTAAATATTTAAATCATCAATGTCCATATAAATAAATCCATAAAACCATTTTTAAGAAATGGACCATAATGAGAATGATTTATATGATTGAATATTTAAATCATTTAAAACAATGTTTTAGTTAATGAGTCCCTTACCACTTGATAAAATACTTTAATAAAAATAATTAATGAATAATATTAAAAGAAAACTAAATATCATGATAATAAAAATATTCCCGATATAATATGTCAAAGGGACATATATACAACTTATAGGAAAATAATGTTTCACAATAACACAATATGCATCAATGAAAGGAAATTGACTCATAATCTATTACAAAGATAGTATTAATGCCGTATGAATTTATAAATGGGGTGATTATCTGTAGCAATTCTATATCCACAAAAAATTAAGTAGAAATAATAACATAAATAATAAAACATTGATTCCACACATAATCATTAAATAAATAATCAGGGAAGTATATGTAAATCCAAAGGACAAGAGTTTGTGTTTAGAAATTCCCTTATGAAATTTTAGTTGCCTAACAACATCACATAAAAATTAAAAAAATATGTTTCTGATAGAAGATAGGTTATATCATCACATGGACGTAAAATTTACATCAATAAGGATATATAATATCATATACCAACATAATAAAATGGAAATAAAAATATATAACATAAAATAAGTGTTTGACTAAAATAGGAGGCTGAAAGGTTCCCTTATACAGAGTCCGACTAAGAAGATAAGTTCCTTATTCTTCATGAATAAGAAACTTAAGTTAACTTATAAATTCTTGATGACTTTTTTCAATTTTATTATTACTCTTATATAACGTATTACAACATTATAAACATTAAATAATTATTTATGTTAATAGTGTTCATTTTTTTAATATTTGAAACATGTGTCAAAAATGAACTTGTTCTAATTAAAAATTACCCATGGGGTCAAATTATATTATCTATGTAATGATATTAATTATTTAAATATCATAAATATAATAAATATACATTATATATATTTATTTATAATTGTTCATAAAATTTGGAGGTAACAAATGAAATGCACAGTTCATGGAGACGATAAACTGTGTGTGCGCCTGAACACTACTTTCATTTGTTTTTAACATTTAATGGAATGAAAAATAAAATATACATAGGAATATAATGATTTAAATATAATATATATGTTATATATTTCACATATATTCATTAATTCTATCCTCTATATGCTTCATTTATAGCATGACCGAATCATATCAATTTGAGGGGGCAGTAGTCTGCACTTCCTCAAATGAAATTATCATATTTATCCATTATGGAAACCATAATGGTATTATATAAATGAAAAATAGATAATCATAGAGAAAATATAAATATAATATATATCACATATAAATACATATACCTAATAATGGACACCATGGGAGGTGGTAAGAAATAATTGAACAATCATCGTTTCATGAGGTAGTATTTCACCATCCACATAAACATTATATTCTATAACCATTAGATGAATGTGTGTGTATTTGTAGTTATAATATTTTTTATAAAAAAAATGTGTATATATTGTATACTAGTTTTTTTAAGTAATCAAAGAAAAAAATAAAATAGGGATTGGATAATTAGAATAATGTAATGGGATTTTAGAGAAGACACCACCTCTAAATACATGTACCACTCTTTGATTTGAGCCAAAATGAATTTTGAATTGACTTTTTCCAATGGTAAGACATCTAAGATGAATATGGTGATGTTATAAGATACATGGCGTAGATTTTGGACTAGAAAATGGGCTTGATAGGTTTGTGTAATGGGATAGATATGGTGGCTTTTTATATGATGGAGAACGAGATCTTTAAAAATGATTGAAAGTATAATTTTGTTATAAAATTATTTTCGGTTTCAAAAGGTCCACAAAACATTAAATTAAAACATAATATTAGTTTATGTCAATATAAAATCATCCAATATTTATTGTACTGCTTTTGGATATTTTTTATTCATTATCCTATTTATTTAACCCTTTTTTACTCATACCATTTTTTCAATAGTTAAGCAATTTGAGAATCAAAATTGTTACCAAAACATGAAAAGTATCTAATTAAAGAGAAATTAAAAAAAATTAGACTTATTATAACAATTTTAACAAATATTAGTTTTTTAATAATTTTATAATATTTATTAAAATATTTTATATTTTTAAATATGAATTATATAAATTTTGACACTATTCATATAATGTATTTTTTAAAAATCCATAACAACATGATTGCTTCAAAAAAACGTCATTAATACAAATATAACATGTAAATATAATTCATAAAATATGTGGATGGCATAAAAATAACAAATTACATTTATTTTAACATTTAAAATATCATTTATTTGAATCGATTATTTTTGAAACAATCATTGCATCATAATTGTGTCATAATTATATTTATTTATATAATGTATAAAAATTATAAATAAAATACCAGAATTTTGGAAATATTTTTATCATTCAAATTATTAATTATTGTTTAAGGTATTACTCATAAAATCCCTTATAAAAATTTTTTTAGTAAAATATATGTTTATATGTTGTATTTTTTTAACATTAAATTTAATATAATTAAAGGTAATTTTCACTTGGAAGTGGCTCCATGGGGTCTTAAAATAGACACTAGGATAAAAATCGTTAGAAATGTATCATCCAATGGGTTTTTGAAAAGTGTTTGGGTAATTAAATACTGTTATAATATTATTTTGTACCATTATTTACCAGATTTACAATTTACCCATTGTAAATAAAATATTCACTGATTTTACTATTCACAATGTCTAAAACTAAAACGTACCAATTTATAAAAATTTTACATTTTGATTACAAATATAGAAATTTTTTTCCAAATTTAATAAAAATAAATAGCAAAAAATAATTTAAAAAAAATTCTCATTGTAAAAAAGGTGTGTTTTAAAAAATAACAATCAAAAGATTGAGATTTGGTTATATCTAATTTCATTAAAAATTACTTAGAATGGATAAAAGCATATTAAATGGTAAAAATATAATCCAATTACAATTTAAAACCAAATAAAATTACAATATTTCAATATAAATATATAGATGAAAAAATATTTAGACTCAAAATGCAGTGTTTTTCACAATTCATTATAAAATGAACATTATCAGATAAATACCAAAAATTTACCCAAAGAAAATTTTGATGTCCCACTTCTAAATAAGATGTTTATTTTGTGAACATAAATATATAAAAGTAAAAAAACTATACTTAATAGGGGTTTTCCATTAAAATCCTGTAAAATGGTTTTTTTGAAATATTATTGTATTTATGCTTAAATTAGATTCATTCTCATTTTATGACTTTTTTGGTTAAATGTAAAATCATTTCAGAAATATTTATAATTGTATTTTAGTTAGTTACATTAATTTCCACTAATATAAGTAGTCGACATTAACTACCATTTTAAATAATATTATTTTATTATTTTTTAGTATGACTCAGCGTCGTGTGCAACAATAGATTTCATAGAAACCTATTTCTTCTTGTCGGGTACACAATCAAACATATAGTCACCTTTAAAGTAAATGTAATATTTAATTCGAAAATATTAATAAATATGAAAATATAATATCTTTTATTTACCTGGGATGTTATAAGAATGGGATGTACATGGCTAACCAATCCAATATTTCCTACATTATGAAAAATGGTTGCGTATGGGCTAATAATTACCACAAAAGTAAATTCAGTATTATAATATATAATGATATGTAATGTTACCGATCTTGTGATTCATATTGGGGGCTATATCTCCAAATTTCCAATTTCACCATCACAATTTTACTTAATGTAATTGTTTGAATTGAAGAATATGCACCCTCATCCCAACCAAGGCAGTCCAAGTGAGACCCCTAGTGTTAGTCAAGGGGTATTATATATAACCAATTTTATTAGAGTCCATCCAAGGTGATCCATTTTTAAAATAACCTGTGTCACTCCTGGTATGGTAAAATAAGTCCATGAACAAACCTCTGAGTTCGACTTGGTTATCACATTTAGGGGTTCACATATCTCTTGTTACATGGTGTACCCATCCCAACAATGAGCCGTTCCATGGGGTCTCCCAAAGGGAACCGATATCACACATTTAGAGGTATAATTGGGAAATGAATGGCTAAATTGACCTAGGATTTATTACTATTGCCCCCAATATATTTTCAAATTAATTAACCGAACTATCAATATGGAATGGTGAGCCCAACCATGATGTCCTTAGGATGGATCCCAAAATATATCCCATATCACAATTAATAGTGTATGATTTGTTGAGAAAATCCATTCTATTTATTTAAATAGTACATTTATAATAATTTAATCAAATTATCAATTCCTTCAAATCAAAATACAATATTATGGAATAATACTTGAGAAAAGAACACTGTAAATCTTGATTGAAAAATTTCAGAAACTCATTTCAAGGGGTTTATTAAAATCCAAATCATGTAGAGGAGTTATTAGGCAATAAACTTTATTGGGGAATAGACTGCTAAATTTAAAACAAATACATTTGGGTGGTCTAACTCAAGTAAAACAACCCCAGTGGTGATTTTCAACTTTCTATGTTCATAACAGGAATGGAGAACAACTCAATTTAAATTATTTAGAAAATAAGGGGCATCACTAGAAGGATATAACTCATAACACAATGGAACATGTTATTAAATATAAAAAACTAATGGAAATTTATTAGAACTCCTAGTATAGGTTCATAGAGCTTCCCTCATCTAGCATCGACCTTTGATTCGAGCTAGAATGAGTGTTATCCTAGATAAACTAAAATTAATTTATAATGGGGGCAATGATCTTGCAAAAAAATAGAAAAATATTGGGGATGAGAAATGGAAAATTTTTTGAAGCGTATTTTATATCATACCCCATGATTTATGATTCATAAAATTGAGAAAAATTTGATGATTTAATAGATAATTAATGGTGATATATAAATTAAGAGGAAGAGGATCTATTAAGATAGGAGGAGGTGATCACACACATTAGTAAATAAAGAAGGATGATGGATTAAACATTAAAAAATTGCAGGTGATGAAGAATAATTCCACCCATATAGATAGGGGAAAGGGTTTTTGGTGTACAGTTGGCCTAACCGTGTCCCGATCTTGCATCATGCCACTTTCCCAGATGAGCGTCAAACTGGTTAGGTGCATAGTTAGTCTATCCAAGTCCACCCAAAGAAAATGCCTCAAAAACATTTTTGAGACATGTTTATTAGATGTTTCAGAATGTTCAACCATTTTTAGTGAAATATTACAGAGCCTTCTGCACCACTATCTCAAGAGGCATAGTTACATGATTTTTTTTCTCTAGTTGGCACACATTCTCATAACCATGCATCAATGGCTTATTAATTATTATTTTATGCTCTAGGGTCTGATAAATCCATGTAATCCCTTTAAGACCTCCATGAATCCATTAGGATCATTACTATGATGAAAAAATTAATTTATATAGGAATGATGGATGCTACCTCTAATAAGAGTATGGATATTATAACCTCCAATTTTTTGGGCTACCCATCCATGTGTTTCACTTTTTATGGTGTAAAAACCTCATTTTAAATGATTCATAGAAACCATGAATTTACATCAACCTACCTATCATAGCTGACATCCAGAACATATTTTTCTAACAATAATCCTTGACAAGAAGAAATAAATTCTCTTGATGAGCCTTGATTTTCGGATCAATCATATGTATATGATGCTCTTAATTGGATGAATCATACTCTATCTCAATATCCTAAAGTTCAAGTTATAGAAACAGGTCATCAGCACAACATATTATATGGGATCCACTGAATATGTTGGGCTTGAAATAGTACATCTGAGGCAACTGCAACTTATAGGATTCCAGATCTACTCTTTAAACTATATATAAAGGCCGAACAACATGAGGAGAGACATTTTAGTATCTTTAGATTAATATATGACCCAATCTAGGTTATACGTACAAATGAATTGATGTACCTTCTCAATATTTGGAGGTATACTTAGGAAATTGAAATAATAATTTTTCTTGGACTAAAATGTTTCCATATACTTCTGAATCAAATATACAAGTCATGATGCATCTTAAACATGAAAAGGGAAAAGTAGTGCGTCCTCACCTACCTCTACTAAGCACCGAGGTGAATGTAATGACCTATTGGAAAGTTATTCATTTAGGTCCATCTTATTAAATTCCAATAATATTTCGTGGTAGATAAACTCAAAAAGAGGGCTATGTTTTTTATGAACCTCTGAAATTAAATATACATGCCTCCATAATGATCCGTAAAAACATTATCATTATCATAAAATTCATGTTAGTATAGGAGTGATTTGTTTTAATCATGAAAACCTTTGAAACATGTAAATTATACTACCCTTTCCAAAATTATGAGATAAATCAGACATATTGGTCTGAAATGATAGAACGAGGTACACCCTAAAGTCACACAATCTCCACAAAATAATATCCATACGCGTCTAATAAATGGGGAGGTCTCCTCAATAGGTATGACACTTGTGACCTTGGTAAAACTATCAATAGTCAACCATAATGAATCACTACATGAACTTGATCTCTGAACACCTATCAAAAAATCCATAGGGACATCATTCAATTTTTACTAGGGAATGAGTAGAGGATGTAGAAGTGTCATGGGTTGTCAGGGCTCATCATTCGCGTACATAGTGGTTGATCACTCAGTGATAAAACCATTATTCTTTATTTTCATTCTAGACCACCAACAATGAAAATTTAAGTCCTAGTACATATGGGTGAGGTATGTATGAACATCACAAATGGAGGAATTTGATTCTAATATCAAGTCGACATATATATCAGAAAGCACTATAACAAGAAAATATTATATTAGGGACTCATTTCTATCGATAACTGTACTAGGAGGTGGATTCTCCCATGTCACACTCTCCTTTAATAAATGTTCCACAAAGCCAAATAGATGAAACATTATCAATCATTCTAGAAGAGTTTATGTCACTGGTAGATCTGCTAAAGATGGCTTCAAATTCTATTCTTGAACATCTATGTATGGATTATATAAAAGATCCATCAATTTTCACTAAAAAATGTCCTCCAAGATGGAATGTTTCTCAGCCCTTTAGATCATGGAAATAAAAATGGTGTTACCCTTTTAGAGTGTGTAATAAATATCCATGTAGAAGGAATGTAAGTCATCTACCAACCTGTTCTACCTTAGATTCATGTCCTTATGAATATATATTTCTTTGAAAATATTATTATTCATATATATGGAGAATATCTCACCCTACAGATAAGTACTTATAAAGATCAATTTGTGGACAACTAAAACTATATTGAGGTTTTTCATAGGGAAGTTCCACTCATGATGCCTCAGAATGTGGGATCCATATTCCACAATTCTTCCCCCTTCATCAAAAGTGATACCATCATGATCCTTGAAGCATTTAAGTAAATATAAAATCCTCTACCCAGATCTGGAAGCATTACAATTATTATTGAAGTTATTATCCCATTTAACTCTAGAAAAATATTTCTCAAAAGATTTTCTCTAATATAATTTAACATATTTTTAGTCCAGTCCATAAAAAAATATTAAATGAATTATATATCCTCAATGAATCACATGTTGTAGAAAACGATACCAATAAATACCTAATTTAAACACTTTCTTAGGTTTCTACAAGGAAAGCATGATGGTTACCATTTCTAGGTCAATAGATATTCCTACCCCCGATAATATATAACCTTTGATGTGAACCATATAAATCAAAATGATTCATTTCATGGTCCTTGAAAACATATGGTTATCATTCATTTAATTTACAATGATATGAAAATTGTTCACATGGAGTTTTGTTGTGCGATAATACACTAATATGTCTTTAATAAAGACCACCGCAAATTAATCAATGTACTCAGGGAAAAACTAATTCATCAAATGGAAAAATTATATCAGTGAATTTATCATGTTGAAGAACATAACCAGTTATAAATACATGTCTTATGTACTCTAGAATAACATACATGGTATATATGATTTCCTCACACAAAACGACAGGAGTCTGACCTCTAATCAATATTGGAGAAAACTGTTTATCCTCACTGCTAGTTGAATATGTCTTCTGTATGATAAAGTGTATTCTATTTATTCACCTTGATATAGTTCATTCCGTTGTAATACGGGAACAATATAATGGAAACATCCACATTATTAGTGAAAATGACAACTGAACACCGATGAACTGTGTTGGGTTAGATAAAACCTTTTCATCTAGATCATCATGCTATATCTTATGTTCCTGGATCATTGAAGGTTCAATCATATATAAAGTAATGAACAATGTGGTCAAATCTATAACTAAGTCCTTTGTGGACTCAATGTATATATTAATAGGTAATCCTATGAAATAATATGGTAATACACACATGAAATGATACATGAGAGGAGATATTTCCACTAGATGCCTTCCTATATAACTCAGAAATAGATTGCCTATTTAGGAAATCACCTTATCCATCTATGTACAATTGAATCAAACTCATATATACTAGATATTACATTCATCCTTATGTATATATATTCTTCCCTCAATTTATGTGACTTATAGCCTTCAGTAGTAGAAATCAATATGGGTGCAACAATGAATATTCCATTCTATACTGAGAATGTCATCAAATCTGGTCATCTTGAGGATGAAGAAATTCCATATAAAATGGTTCCCAACTACCTCGTGGGGACCCCATGACATGGAATATACCCTCTTCTTGGAATCTTAATTTCATGTCAACAGTCATCACACAACTATAGTAGTAAATTTCTTGGCCCATCCATTTTATAGTAATAGAATTTAGAAAACAATTTTATGAAATCATTACAAATTGTTCAGAAACTATAGTGTATTATAAAAAATTAATACCTCATATAATATATGGGTATTGAATCTAGTACTTAGGAATAGGCCACACTATACATGCATGGCATGAATAGTGACCATGAGATGATTCTTTAATCTCTGAGTATCTGCACTTTAGTGATGGTGAAGCTCTGAGGTCTAAATGCCTCATCCATGACCACTACCTCTACATGATAGGATGATAAATGACCAACTCCAATATTGACATGGTGTCATTGATAATGTAAATGGGGTTTGTGATGGAACATGACATTGGTATCTGGGAATAAGATGAATGGATTACTAGAATAGCTGGAGGTATCCCGTCATTCCAAAATCCATGTACTTGATAAGATCCATGTACCCTGAGGCCTTTAAAGACCAACCATATGACATTTATGGAAAACCACATAGAAGTCAATCCCTTCCAATTGAATATTACTACACCTCCATGCTCCCTAGAAATGAATTTTCTAACTTCATGAAAAACAACTTCCCTGATTGGAAGATGAACCACCTTGTCTCGCGTTGTTGGACTCCCTCAGGTTTCACTCACTGATGATGGCCTGTTTGAATATATATGAAATACTAGTAACCCAAAATGTATTCACCTATTATTGTATAGTGTATGAAATCCCATCCTCAAAATTACGCTTTTTCATCATCTCATAACCCATTAGATTCGGCGAAAACCCCTTAAAATTTAGTACAATATGATGAATATTCCATTGATGACATTTCAACTTGGTGATGGTTTATGAAATATTGAGTAATGTAATATCTCATTGTCTGTAGAAAGAATCATTATAAGAACACTCTATATATTTACACATAGACAATACCCTGATGTTGAATATCCTAAGTAAGGACATTGAACCAACACTTGATAGATTTACATAACATATAAGTGATGAAAATAACCCTCCAGTTTGTAGGTGTCTTGATATGAATGAAGATAGATAGCAAAGCCTCCATCCCGGACTCAATAGCCTGAGTCCCATCATTCCCTAAGAATGTGGGAGGATGTTCCTACAAGAATTCATGAGTCAACTCTTCCATAGCATATCTTGGTTAGGGAACACCATATATGGATTGTATGAAATAAAAAATTCAAACATACAAATGAACATAAACTCCAGGTGGAAAATATGCAGGTGTTTCCACAAGTTGAAAAACTAGAGGAAAATTTTTTAGCATAGGGCTTATCACCATTGAATTTTTCTCGTCACCACTCAACCAGTGTATAAATAAAGGAAATCACATAAGAATATCTCTATATTTTCTAACTGTACTCATAGATATGATTTATAATAGATAAGAAAACTATAAAGGTATAAACACACAAATGGCCTTCATATAAGCAATTCACACACCTTAGATAGCTCTAGGAGCCCGATTTTTTTTATAAAGGGAAATCATAGATAGATTATAGAGACACAACATACTCCACAATTCTATGGTCATCTTAGGATCATGTTCTTGAATAAAATATCAAATGTTTCGATATGTGGATTCAAAATTACATTGAATAAATGAAATATCCCTTTAATTTTAATTTCAAACATCATTTAGTGGTTACCTTTTTATTTTTAAACATCAAAATGTTTATGTTCATTCCTTTTTAATTTTGTATTCACAACATATCTCAATTATTGGCATCTGCAATTTTGAATTTATAAGGCCCGTAATCTCATAAAGAAATAATGGAATACCATGAAACTGTAATATATCTTACTCATATAGTATAATTTGATGATTAATAATTCATAATGATTTTATTAATTTAAATACATTTCAAATTTATGAGTACTGTCTCCTTAAACATCCTTTCCAAATCTTAATAAAAACATCAAAAAAATATAAGTGGTCATATAATGTGAAATCATTAATATATTATTGAAAAAACAAATTAGAATTATTTCATAACATTAGTGGAACTAATAATGTCATCTCTTAAGAAATAAAAGCACACTGAAAGGGAAAACAATAAAGGAACATAAAAAAGAACATGAAATATAAGAAATGAATATAGAAATATTGATTAGAAGTGGAATATTTAGAGGCATTCATGTCCTATAGTTCAACAAATTATGCATGAATTATATTCCATTATATCATCCGACAAATGTAAATAAACCCATTAGAATGAAATTTAAAATAGTAGGGAAATAAAAAAGTTCTTCACCAAATGTAGAAAAATGATCAACAGTAATATTAAATTCAAAAAAAGTAATATCCCAAAAAATAACATTTGGGTTTCCACAATATGATGGAGGTATAATCCAATAAATAACCTCATTAAAAAAATCCATTTGTCCTAGATAAACTTTCATAACAAAATAGTAATACAAAAAAATACATATGATACCACTTTTTTCTTCCCACCCCAGAATCTGCATGGTGGTACACCAAGATAATGGCCACAAGGCCTTAGGCACCCCTCCATCAATACCATACGATGTCAACTAAAACAGTTGGATATAGATATTTCTATATGGATACTATTCACTAATTTAGTAGAGTGTAGAATATGAATATAAAAGGAAATAGAAATAGAAAAAGTAGATAGTATAGTGACCAGATCAGTAACCCATCATAGCATATGTAGTATTAACATGCATATAATTGTGGAATTAAAAATTAATTAAATAAGAATGATGAATTATAAATTGGTGAAAGATAAACTAAAATAGATACAAAATTTGAAGATCATGATGTTATGTTAATATACCAAAATATTAAATGGGGAATATGTGATACATGCTTATAAAAAATTCTACCATGATATAACAGGTCCATGATATAGCTACTACTAGCATCGCAATCATAGAGATTGTCCTATTCTCATGTACTCCAACCTAGGATTGATAATCAAGCATTAGATGATGGCGTATTCCCTTTATAAATATCGTCAAGAATTAAGTCTTCTTGTTTACCAAACGTATCCCAAAGAGGTTGTTGGATATTCATAGTAGGCCAACACCAATGGCATATATAACAATCGATTTTGTGAAAATATAAATGAACAGAGATATATAAATAATAAATTAGAACAAAAAATAAATAACTATGTACAACAGACTGGGTTTCACTAGGGATACTCGTCCAACTGAACATCCCTCATTCTATGTCTGGTGTTTCTAAGCTGAGAATTTCAACATAAGTAATGATTATATTATAATATATAAGAGATGAAATTTGAAAAATAATTTTAATCAACTTGGATGAAAAATAAAATAATTTCCAATTTCAGAAATAAATTTATTAATTAAATTCATTTTTTTAATTTATGATGTTTGACACAGATGTCATCTAAGACGGTCCCGGAATCAAACATAGGGGTTCAAGTCTCTCACCTGGCTTGGTGCAACAATATCTATAAAAAGATCATCCATGTGTCTCCCCTAGGGATCCAATATCACTTTTCTATAGGTAAAATTTAGAAATGCAAATAATGTTCATCCCAGACATAGATTGTGTATCCTATATTGTATAAACAAATTTATTAACAAAAAAACTTGGTGGCATGGTGATCATATCCAATGGGTAATTAATTTTTATGTTCTTGTATCACCATCAACACTAAGAGGAGGGAATAATTTGGTGACCAAAACCATACCATTTAGCAAAAAAATTAATTTTTAAGATTCTATATATGTTATCCATTTCATATAATTAGACAACATTTTTATTTAATAAGGATTATATAATGTGGTTTTAAATATGAGTCTAAATATTTCAATTTTGTAATTTGAAGGGTTTCATTGCAATGAACCACATCAAAAAGGGGTTATAAAAGATTCCATGTAATAGAAAAATAGGATATTAACGTTAAATCACACCCATTAGTGTTGTGTAAGATAATGTGGCCAACATCAGTGGGGATTATCCTTTACTTATAGTCATCAAGGGAATGGAAAAAACTCGATTTAATTTGGATAGAAAATAAGAGGCCTCATTAGAAGGGATTGGATCATGGCATGACAACACATGTTATAAAAAAATGAAACTATGCAAATATTTCTGGACCACCCTTGATAAGTTTTCATTTCTTCCCTCATCCACTTTTGACCATTAATACAAGAATGAATGTTACTTATTAGAGAAATCATCACATGCCTTGAAAATGGAGAAAATGATCTTCCAAGAAAATAACGCAATATTGGATAATAGAAATGAAAAATGTTGGTAAGAAGAACATAGATAATACCAAAATATTTTTGATGAATATTATGGAGAATGATTTGGATAATGGATGGAGAAGAAATGGTTGTCCCTAGATTAGGATGTGGAAGATCTGTCGAGATAGGAACAATTTTTCATCTTCACTACATAAAAAAAGAAGGGGGTTTAAAAATTAACAAAATTAAATGTAGAATGTGAAATTTCAATTATATAAAATAGATGTATGGTTTGTCCAGACAGTTGAAAAAACAATGTTCCAACCTTCCATCGTCCCAATGCCCAAGGAGGACCCACTCAGGAGAATGGGGCACAGTTTGGTAAACCATGTGCAGCTCATGAAATATGATAACATAAATTTATTGAGACATGTTTTAAATTTTCTATGGTCATTTTCACATGATTTCAAAAAAATCATCTGAATCGTTTCTCCCAACTATCTCTAGCATCTTGGTTGGATGAAACATGGGGGCTAGGTGGCACAGTTTTTCCTAACCATTCAACCTATTCATCTTCATCAAATTTCATGGATCTAGATCAAGAAAAACCTAGGACACCCCTGAGACCTCAATAAATCCATTATTAAATATTAATAGTGTAGTAAAATTTAATATAATAAAAAATATTATGGTCATTACCATTTAGAAAAATTGTGACATTACACTTTTCACTTTGAAATTTACATTATTACAAGAGGTAATATGGATAAATCTAAATTCATTACTCAATACTGAAATTTGATAAGCACATTGTCATTAAATTTTATAAATTATTAGATATATGTGTAATTATTGGGACTAGTTTTACATGATTTGGGGACCATTTAATGTTACCCCCTCGATGCATCAGTATTATCATTGGAAAAATCCATTTTATAGCCTCTTCTAAATGGGTTTCTACTAATCATTTTTATGTTGTATTGTTAAAGGTGTAGACGTTAAATGTTCAATGTTTGTTGGAAACATGGAATTCAATAATTAATAATTTCCCTCCATAATAATCATTTATTCTTATCCATGTGATTTTGACTATTTCAAAATCCACAGATTCATTTCATTCTAATTTTTTTTGATTAAGTGGAATGGATTTTAGTTATTTACCTTTCCATACTGATTATGCCTTATACATTTACTGGATCATAAAATGTTCTTAGTTATTTACTCGGACATAATGATTTTTAATTATTCAATTATATAAATTTTATGTGTTCTCAATTATTTACATGTCCATATTGATTTTGATTATAGATTCAATATTTCTTCAAATGTGCAGAACCCTTAATAAAACATTTCAGCTCATACATAATTTTTTTGTTTCCCTAAAATTTCATTATTTTTAATAAAAAATAAATATTAATGGGTATTCAAGATGTAATAAATTAATTTAAAAAATTAATTTTGAAATTCAATTATAATAATATACTCATGTATGTCTGTTTATTATCAACGATATTAAATGATCAATCCTTTAGAATTTGAATCATGTATGTATGGAAATATTGTTGTAGTAGGCACAATCTCATCGATTCTCAGGTTGAGGTCAATACCAAAAATATTTTATATTAATTATATAATCTAACAATTACATAGTAATTCACATCCACTAATTAAAATGGTAAATATAGGATGCCAACTATTACACCATTATTCCTTGATATGGCATGTAAATCATCTAACCTCCTCTCACAACTGACTCCATCCTCAAATCATTGGATTTGATTAATGATTATTATTTAAATTCCAAAATCACATCCATAGAAAAATTTTAAACACTAAGGATTAGTATACAATTTGAGTTTATTTAACCTAGAACTAATAATAATAATGCCAAGAAAAAAATCAGTAAGCCCTTATCTCTTAGAATTCCATGATATCGAAAATATGATCGTCCCACATACTATGGTGCACCCAACAACAAGGATTCACCAATGATAACTAATTTCAAGATAATGGTTTTCTAACCCTTTGGATTTTTCTATGGAAACACACCTCAAAAGGTTCTCCATGTACCAAGACTCACTTATAATTCCAATTAAAGGTTGATAATACTGATTGTTCCCAATTGAAAACTAAATCAAATGTGTCTCACCATATATTTAAAATTATAAAATATTCCATATATCTATAAATTTCCCATCAAGATTACCAACATAAACATATCAAGAGGTGATACTAACATAGTTATCATCACATCATACCCATTATATGACATCCTTAAATTATAACACTTATTAATGATTTCCTCGATGAACACTTAACTGCATACATTGATGCAATAAAAATCTACATGATTTTTATTCATCAACATCCATCAAAATTATATGTTCTCCCATCATGCAATAAAATTTATAGAACTGATATTCGATGTAGAACCATGGTTGGATAACCAACAAAATTATCAATCTTTTACTATCTAACCACGAAAAAATCACAATTGTGATATGAATAATTAAATAAAATGCCAAAACTAACAAGAGCTCAATTGGATGCATAAAATATACCTAAGAACTAATTCGAGTATCGATACAAATATTATGTAAGAACAATATATCAATAGAAATACCAAAATATGAATCCATAGCGTCTCCATTACCATTCAGTGAAATATCATTTAACTCATAAATGATCTTTTGGAGATAAGGGGTTTTCACCCTCAACCGACACTATGCTTGACACCGTTAGGGTATCATTATTTTCACCATCATAACTAAATATTAATCATTGTTTCCTATGACCCATCCATCAATAAAAATAGTTACCATAGTGTTTTCATATCATTCATACCCAAGAAACAACTAAATCAATGATTACCACCCATTCCTAGCTTACCCAAAACACCATTCTCAATGTTTCCAAAAATAATAAAAAACAAGGGTCACACCCTCAACCTTCCAATCGTGTACTAATTATTATAATTTTACCATTTATTTGTTCCAAGAGTGTTGTAACAAATTTTTTCCCAACATTTAAAATATACTACTTCTTCGGATCCACAATCACTCATCCTAGTAAACCATATAAATTAAATATGAAAAAACCTTGATAGGTTATGTGAATCAGATTCATACTCCCATTTTCCCAAATCACATTCCCAAAAAACACATTAATGTGTCTCTATAAATATTAAATATTCCCAAATTCAAAACATGTTGGCCATTATTCCACACTTTTCAATTCTATACACTTAGGAGTATCCTTATTATTCTATCTCAAGGTTGGTATTTCACATAATCTAGGATCCACCACAAAACACCCACCTCATGTGTTTTAATATAAAACAATTGAACATCCAAACACACTAAAAAAACCAATGTATCACCACCTCGGATATTCAATCAACATCCAATGAGAACAACAATTGAAATCCAATTTTAAGGAATTAGTAATAATTACTTCGAGCCATGACTTAAATTTACAATTTGGGGACTCCCTTCATAGTGTGGTCATTTGAAATCTTGATCCAGATATTCTCTACAAATATTTGGGGTTTCCAAATCCATGAGGCATCCATTCCAAATCTAATGTAATTTATTAGGTACAAAATAACTAAACTCATCCCGTGGGGGTACTAATGAAACGGTTCCAAAATCGTGCACTGAGCCACTAAGGTTCCCCATTCATTCCATGAAAACATAAACTACATTCATCCAATGGATATCATCCTGATCTAGGATCAACATGAACTACCCTTATAATGGTTTAAAAAACACATGAGGAGATAAATTCTATTTCATTCCAACATGTGTATCATGAAACATTAAAAATGGAATCATTTAAACAATCCAGTATCCAAAACAAAATATTTAATATCATGTTACCCATTATATTATATAAATATCAAAATAAAAACAAAATATTAATAAAAATCTCCAATAATACATGAAACTATAAATTCCCATAGAAAATGAGATCATGTCTCGCTAGTCAAAGGTATATTTCATGTTCTGGAAAAGATTTTATCCACCGGTCTAAAAAATCTCTAAATTATAGATTTTTATATTTTTGATAGAACACAGTGATGCCACAACTAATCCACTTGGCCAGAAATGTGTTCCTATGGGATTAAGAATTCCTCATTAAAAAGCATAGTAAAACAACTACTATGGAGGGCATGAGAGAGATTGTAGGGATATCATTCTGTTATATCAGAGGATAATTTATTTTATGTATCTATAAATTTAGATTCCTAATAGAAATTAAGGTAATCATTAAAATATTTTTATAATACATTTCCAAAATTAATTTTATAACACAAAAAATGAAATTTAACTCCCAGATAGTCAATCACTCTATCAAAAAAATTTAATAAAAAATATATATGTGACTCTACCTCATCACTAAGTCTTTACCAAATCTTAGTCTTCACATACCTATCCTATTATGCCATATGAAACCATTTCATGTACTATGATCTGATCTGTATATGAATTATAAGTTTTTTACATGGTAAATGATTTCCATCTTGTTTAAGAGTACTTTTTCATAATGGTTTCACAAAGGGAAACTATTATAAACTATAATATACGTATGTGTTTGAATGAGGAAAATAAATATATTAAGAAAAAATTCAATATAATATAAATGTATACACATATTTTATATCCTTATAGATCAACCATACCATAATTGGATCATTTAAAAAGTGGTTGTCATACAATTGATGAGGTATATAGCCAACAATTCATCTATTGATGTCCCCTTTAAATGGATAGATCTGACCACTTTAAATGGTTGATTTTATTTATTACCAATTCACAACTATGTGAATAGAAAATCACTACATATAAAATTAATATCATGGATCTGAGGAAATAAACATACTTTGAGTTAAAATCTATAACACACCCACAATCCCCATCGATGGTAGGAACTGCCTTGTATGGATCAACTGGGACACTAAATTATAGACATAGAAAAACTAAAAATGTAACAGAAAATATACAACTCACAATTACATAATCATTAAATTTCACGAAATATTCATATATGAAACACAAATACAAATTGAAATCATATCAATAATAAGTATCATGGGGATACACATAGACACCACACATGAATCATATCATGCATGGGTCACATGATCCACCAATGAACTCAATGTAAGAATCATGAAATTGGTCCCAACTCATCACATGGATCACTAGCTCAAATCATGTTGTCCTTGAAATTTATAAATTTTCTATATTAATCAAATCATGTAATAGTAAATGGGAAAACCACCATGTTCCCAGAATATATATCATCAACTGCTGATGAACACCATCATGTTTATGTCACCCATGTTGACAATAAAAAATGAAGGCCCACTATAACTGAAACCTCAAATAAAAATGTATAATTATAAAAAAAACTCACATTTGTTCATTACACTGACTCCCTAGGAAATATATTTACCCATGGTGTGGTTCCATGTCACATTACAACCTATAGTGTCTAATATAATCCTAAATCACATCATTAGATGATTCTAATTAACTCTTAATGGTAGAATCTCTCAAGCCATCCCAAAGCCCCTTGGAATTAAAAAAAGTAATCCAAATAAATAAATCATAAGCCTATATCCCCACTAAAATATCCAATGGAAGATTTTATAACTTACATATAATAGTAATCACGTATTACATAGCTAAATTGGTTCTTATTGGAATCAACAGCTCTAATCCCTCCACGAGAATCTCACACCCACATCACTAGCCATAGAAAATCACTCATAGGATACCCTCATATCATAATGTTCCCCATGAATGAATATGGTAACTTTTTTATAAAAAATGATATCTTCACCCAATAATGACCTAGTTACTGGTGAACACCAATTCACTAATGGTGATTCAGAACACTCATTCCACGATTGGTTGCTAAATTCCACCAACTTGTGTAATATTATGGTATCTCAGTCCTTGGCAATGACAACCAAACCCATTATGCATTTCAAAAAACATATACACCTATATATAGAAACACATGTTGTTTTACTTCATAGGGATCACCCACAACAATTGATATATAGTTATTATCAGGATCTTGAAAGAATCTATTTATATTTTATAATATTTGTTTATGTTACACATAACCCTGATGAAATTCTTATCACCACTGAAGAACATAAACCTCATAATAAATTTTTTTTTTAAAAATAAATAAAATTACATACCATACCTATAATTCTCACAGTTCTATGACATCATATCCTGATTATGATAAATAACACACAAAGGGTCCTTAACACATCGATAGAATCAACAGAATTAATATCCATAAGATCTGATGTAAAATCCATAAAAAAATCAATAAAATTAAACCACTGTTCATAATTGAATTATTTAGATAAATTACCATAACTAGATACACATACAGTGCCGATCAACCAAAACAATTGCACTATATCAACACAAGATTATCTATGTCCAATATTGTCACATATTATTTAACAGGGTCTTTTGTAGTCATTATAGAATATCTAATAATAATAGAGAAATTGTGATGGAGGGTAAATGAAATAGTCAATGATAGGTAACAATTATAGGATATTTCACATAAAATCAAACATATATCAACAAGAATAATACATAATCTTAGTGAACCAATAGAGGGATGGTAGGGAGGGTTCTGGTGATTTATCTCTCATATGGCTTACCAGAACTGGTAAATAATGTGGGGGATAGATAGTGAAATGAAGAAAATTGCTATTATTAAAACCCCTCCCAGGATACTGAATTGGAAAACTAGATGGGGATCCATAGCCATTATGTGGAACTCTAACTAGACACACTGGTCTCACTAGCTATCCATAAAATAATTCAAAAAAATTATATTCTTTTAGGGAATTTCTACCTGTAATAAGACGAGATGTCAAAATATCCCCACCATAGCACTCAACATCCTTGAAATTTTATCCTAGCACACACACCACATCATTGGATCATTCATGATCATTAACCATGACATTTTATATATTTTATAACCCAAAAAACCAATAATCACATCAATTCCACAATCATTCACAATATCACATCATGATCTCACTATAAATCTATATGTATGATAAGAAAAAGATGAGAAAATGATCACTCTCATCCACATGAATACATTGTCGACACTTTTCACACACATATTTCTTGGTATTTGTTGTCTCATAAACAATAACTTCTCAAATGATATTGTTTCATGACTATACAATCATTCAATCCATGGAAAACTAAAAAAAATGGTGGCTTCCACTGTAAGAATCACTAATTGGAGACACCAAACCAATTGTCCACCAACCTAAAAACCATGATACATATGATGTTCATGAAACAAATTTGTTATAACATGTTCAAAATAATCTATAAAAAACTATTTGGACTTCATCTGGCCATCATTACTTGAAATATTTTATCACGATACTTACACGTAGAAAAAATAATATCATGTCTCTAACCCCACATTTCCACTAATGATCCCATTCATGACGTCTCTATTGTTCCACGCACTAAACAATAATTTTATATTATTTATAATATTTTCCCTATAAATTCACATTGATAACATATCATTTAAATATTTACAACATCAAAAAAGTTAAAAATTGGGTTTCACATCTTGAAACGTTGCATTAAAATTTGGTCACATGAATAACTAACTAAATCGTGTGATGAAAATATGTTTCAGCACTAAAACATGTAAGTCGAAATGATAATAAAATTTCAATATCGATCCATAATTTATAATTAAAAACAACTCCAATGTGTCTTACCATCTTATAAAATGTCATGTTAGTTGAATGTTCCTTAATATACATATATCATATGATCCCCCATAGTAATTTCTGAAATGATGATATCGATAATGTTCCAACCCACTACATTCTGGTTCATGATGAATTCCATTATTTACTTTTCTAAGAATATACAAATAATTTTCCCATGCAAATAAATATACATCTATAAGGAAACCAATAAAAAATCATTGAGACTCATAATGATCATTAAATTGGTGCTATATATTATGCATATTATACATTGTCTTTAATGTAATTTCTTCATCTCGTTCATCTACCACATACACCAGCCACAAGGATCCCATTATATTCAATTGAACAATGATATGACTACATCTTAGAATACACTAATATTTCATTATTCTCAATAAATTATCTAGTTTCCTTCAGATGTAACATCTGAATCATCATCAAATTTTTAGCATGGGACTAGATATGCTCAAATCTACTACTCATTGTCCATTTAGAGTATCCAATTTTTTCCCACACTCTACATTACATAGAATATTGTCCTTATCATAAGATAACACATTATATACATTATTAGATTAATTTACCTCTATATATGAGCACCTTTATTGTCATATAGAATGTAAAAATCTATATGTATGGTACACAAAAAATATCCACTGACAATGGAAACTAATTATGATCATCTATTCAACTAATTTCAATGAGAAAAACCTCTAAAAAGTATAAATTTATTTCATTGAACACAATCCATTATATCTAACAATCTATTCTAAATGTACGTAATTTTTTCTAGTGGCCTGTGAATATATTATGAACACCCTTTCGATTGTGTTGTCCCCTAAAACATACCACTACACCAAATCATGATATTTCAAATGATTTTAGACATTAATTGACCAAAAATGGTACCCCAGTCAAATATTGATGTCATCTTCATCTACATAGGAAACTGCATATCAAATAAACATTGGACCCCAAAACCCTATGAGTTCCATTCCTAACATTCAGGATTCTATGACCATGGGTGAAATTTAACCAAAAACATTAGTTTCTGTTTTCCACTATCTCATTTGGGTTCATCCACTGAACATGATACATCCACACTGGTCATCTCACAAACCATCATTCAATGATTCAATCAACCTATATGTAACCCCCTCATGATCTATAAGACCTCATATTTTCCTTAGTAATTTATTAAAACATGACTATTACTATAAAGTAGTGTGATTATTTCACAAGTCACATTCTTCTATAATATACTAACTTTCCTTCATTTTTTCCATGTGAACAAGTCACTAGATACCCCAAACCAGAGAAATCAATATTATCTTTTAATTCAAATTCCACACCTTGCAACATGGCCTCACCACAAATCACACATATGATGTGTCTTGTCTCATTTTTTAAGTGACTACAACACACTAAATCTCAACCTTGCATCATTAATAATATAAATAATTTTACATAATACTCCTAGTGTAAAATAAATTTAGTACATACCATCTTATAATCCATCAAAAGGTTACTCACATACCAATGTAATTATCATCATTGTAATTTTCCTTCAAAATTATATTTTCTTATTCCTTTATATGTAATATTCTCACCCTTGTAACAAATAATTAGTATGAGGAATAAACCTACTAGTAACTAAATCATAATTTAAATGGATACAATGTATTAAAAAACATTTCCCAATGTTAAACAAGGGTTTTAAACACAATAAATTGTATCTATCTAAATCTCTAAAGAAATTACACAATGGCAAGGGCCATAGAAAAAAAGTCCATGGGTCATGGATTCTTTGTTTCGTTATGTCGAATGCCACCATATAGTAAATATATCACATCACATAAGATATATATGTATCCAAATAAACCTAACCTATACATTGGCAATTCTCACTAGATATGGAAATAAGTTTGTTAACATAAAAAAATGACAAGCAATGAAAACACTAGACATACCATACACTGAGGAACTTCATTATCATCATCACTAATGTTCCACATCTCACAATATCACATAAAAATCTATCAAATGTAGACATGAATAGGGGTGAAAACATCCACTGAAAAGAAATATATATATATATTATTGACAACTTACATGATAAAAAAGATGCATGCGACACTTGTTTAGGATACGGTCAAGTGTAAAATATTAATAAAATAAGAACTATAAAATATATTTGAATCACATGAGGTGAAAATATATGATAATATTGAAATGAATAACATCAATACCATAACCTAGTAACCTAGAATTCCCTCAAGAAATAAGGATGGAGAATCTCTATCCATGTTTTTTCATACGTTCCAAAACATTTCTATATCATCTATATACCAAATTCAGAAAAAACTAAAAAAAAATTAAATAATGTCCGCCAATACCTTTTTGTCACATACAAAGAAAAAAAATTATGGTTGATGTAGAATAAAAAATTATTTCATTCATTTCTCCACATACACGTTGGAATTACTATTAGAACAGATCATTTGTGTCAGAACCATGGGGTACAATACCATCATTCAAATTATATAATATTAAGAAATATCCAAACATGTAAACATTATATAATCAGAGTATACAGAAAACGAAGAATAATAAACAATATAAAAAATGTTTAAATAGTAAAATAAATCAATTTTATAATATAAGAGATTATTTCCCATTAGGATAACGAGGGATTGAAATAACTAACGGTACAAAATTAGAAGGAGGATCTTCAACAACAAAGATCACATCATCCTAGTTTATAGACTAATGGTGGAATTATATCTTGATGATCATCCCCAGATGGAACTAAACCAATTCCAACAATATGTGAGGGATGCTTGGGTCCCAATGTATTATGGATACAATTTAATTATCTGTGTACAACTCAAATGGACACCACCAACATGGTCATGTACCCAACTAGTATTATGATGTGTATGATCATTTCCTATGATTAGTACAAATTAATAAGAAAAAATTGGACCTCCAAATAATAATGTAATTATAAATAACATGCAAGCATTAACAATCGTATAATGTGTGGTGGAAAATTGACCATGCTTCCATTAAAACAGTCCATACGTACATTGAATCCATTATAGATATATAATCATACCTAAAATTGGGATTTACAATGATCACCATAGAGATAATGAATCTATCACTTTTTTTCCTCATGTAATCATGTGTACATGCTGATTATCATTCTATAGGAATTGATTATGACATGTTACCCAACATCTACTTGGGATCTTGGCCTACTCATCAGTTACTATACATCTAGTGACATTAAGGAATCAACTAGGTATTGAGTACATCCTACACATGACATCCTTTACATATTCATGTATATTCAATTTTTTTCAGGTTCAACATTGATATCATCATATGTTTAGCATACCCTTCCTCAAAGGGACAATCATGTTGTGATGGTTCGTCAATTTTGATCATTATGACTGGGGTTTCTAAAGTTATGGAAATATAGTTAATAACCAAGATAATAAAAGGAAATTATATCTTTTCATTACATCATGCATATTATTAGCTACATATAGATACATCTGATAATCATTAAACATTAAAAAACAAGATATAAAGTCAAACAGATGGAATAAAGCGTCCTAACGGGTCTTACATGATAAACACACATCCTCAAGTGATCACTATAAATCCTGGTCAATATGTTTTTCCAATTTATGAATCAATTCATGGAATATATTTTCAAATATAAATACAACATAACTTATCTTAAAGATTCATAGAAAATAGGCATGTTATTAAAAGAATCATTTTCATGGGAATCCTTTGAATACTCAACACATAAACAATATAAATGATCTTTAAAGTCTAGGTACACCACACCACTGACATAAGAATCAAAAATAGTCTTGTGGGATATATTTCTGATATATGAAAATAAAAAACATCCAGTATTCCATGTATTACATTAACTCATCAGGGATCAAGCCTCGACCATTAGAGGTTAGTATCGAACATGTGAAGAAGGGTCTACTAGGGTAATTGTCACTTTTCCCCATTACATTCTGCATGGTTACTTTAATTAATTAAGACACTAGACTCATTAATTTTATTTAGTAAATTATAAAAAAAATATTTTAATTAACAACATAAAATGTTGTTAACATCATATATCATAAAATTAATCATTATTAATACCAAATGGTATAGTATAGGGAAATATCCACCTCAAAAATATTCATGGCTTAATTAAGATAATCTAAAAAACATTGTCCATGTTTTTTAGTTCATTAGGTCTGTGTCAACTAAATGAAGGATGTATCAGATTCCAAAAAATTCCAAATCATTAATACTACATAAATTATAATTAATTAAATAGATTTAAGAAATACCCACAATAATAAAGAGATGTATAATTTTCAAATGACTAGTTAGATGTCACACCCATGTTGGATTCTTGACTAACTATCCATAGATGGTCCATAACAGACATCCAGCTTTCATTTCGTAAAAATAAATTTCAAAGGTGAAAAATTTGAGGAAATTGTAATCTAATTATACTTTAACCATACAATATCTACAATAAGGGTAATACCATCATTTAAAAAACTATCAATGGAACATAATCATCACCAAAAGGTATCTACATTCGATTATAGCAAAAAAACTCATAATACTAAAAAATTCTCTCAATATCGGTTTGAATTCACATGTGATTTATCTATGTAAATTAAATAAACATGTAAAAATAAAATAAAGGGAATAAAGACAGAAAGGGATATTATATCATAATCTTAACAGAGATGAACCCAACACAAAACATTATTCTTTGACTTGTGAATAAATAGATTAGGGGATATCTCTGAGACCAAAACACAACATTACCATACAGTCTTTGGTCAGGGATTTAATGGAATATAGAATTATGGATCTTATAAATTACTGGACCCTTGAAAAATATACAATACTACCGAGTAAATTTCATGGAGTGAAATAATGATTATTTTCATGAGAATCTAGAATAAAACATAAGGTATTCTATCCACGATGATTGATAGAATGACATGTCTTATCGTGAAATTAATAATTCCTGCAACGTCTAGTTGACTTAAAAACCCATATGGCTTTGCCAGATTTCACCCGTTGAACCACCCGACATCTATAGGATTTTTTTAGAATATCAATTTTTCTTATTTGGAACCTCACATTAATAACATGACCTATAATAATCAAAAATAACATCCTAAAAATTTTAAAAACAATCATATTATCCTTAGTAATTCGAACCTGGAATAATGATGAGGCATGATTTTGGTCATATATAATTTTGTGATTAAACATGGAGATTTTTTTTATGATTTAAAAAAAATCATTCAGTTAATATTGGTATCTAATGATATATTATAGATTGGAATGGGGAGTGAACCATATTCAATAAGGTAATCTATCCACTATATCAGTCTTTGGAGTGATGCTTGATTATAGAAATGAAGGAATGTTGAGTGAACCCAATCAATTATTGGTTTTTTCCAATATCGTATTCTTTTAATTAAACTTTCACCAAGTTAATTATTTTTTATTCATATGATTTTTTCATATAAACGATGTCATGTTATTATTATTTTGATATTCTCTCAAGGTCCATGAATGATTAATGATGATTACTCACTCTTGATTAATTTTTTTTTGAAATAAATAAGAGTTATTCCATGACTGATGTTTAATGATCCATTTTTTTGGGTTGAATTAAATTTTTATACTGATTCCTTATTTTATAATATTATATATTTATTCCAATATTTCACTTTCATATATTCACTAATTGATACCTCATATTATTTCCCATACGGAGTATCCGAGATAACCCTTTGTTTTGTTCTTCATTCCCTAATGTTATGAAAATTTTATTACTAAAGATATATTTATATGAATATCATGAGTGGATAATTTTTTGAGTGATTAAGAGGATTTCTTATAGAATATATAATTCTAGTTATAGTGTGAAATGTTCCGAATATTATAGAATGATAATTGTTTTTTACATGATTGTTTTTCATAGTTCATTAAAATAGTGAACCTAAATGGACTAATTATATGTGTGATACAATGTTTTCTTTTTGTATTTTAATTAATTATGGTTAATATTATTTAGAAATTATTTTTAAAAAATTTATTATTATAAATTAAAAAAATTAGGACATGATTCGGGTGTATGATATTAAACTGCCTTAATTGGAATTTGAGCACGGTTAAGATAATAATAGGGGACATAAATTTATTATTTAAATATATTTTTTGAGTTAAACAATCCAATATTCGTTTATATGTTTCTAGATGATTGTAAATTTAATTATATATATTCCCTTTTTAGGTATTATGTTGTAGGATTTTAAGGTAAGTAATGACATTATGGAAAATGTTCATTAGATTCTATTATATTACTAAGGAATATATAACCTATAGATTTAACATGTGATTTAGAGTTTAGTTATCCTGAATTAATGTAATAAGTTACATGTGATCAAAGAACAAAATAACTGTTAATGTAAATACATTCATTAATGGAGAGTTAAGAAATGTTTTTGGGTGAAAGGTGTCATCATTTTTTTAAAATATAAGTTTAGATAATCATTGGAATGATAGTGGTTTGGTGAATATTCTGTTAAAGGTTTTTTTAAAATAATATCATTGTATTAGAAAATTTATATGATTACTATAAAAAACTTTTTCAATGATGTGATTTTAAATTATTTATATGTATTGTGTTTACTTACATAATAATATATATATTTTCTTGGATATATGGTGTTCACTTTTTTTAATGAAATGAATAATATATTTTTTTGAATATATTATTATGGAATATACATTTTTTATGAAACATTTTGTGTTTTTTTGAAAAGGATAGAGGCTGAACCACTATTTTTAAAAAACCAAGTAAAGAAAATGTACAAGAGTGTTCAATAATTAATATGAACAATGTCAACAATCAAATAGTTTCCTGCCTATATTTTTCTTCATTCTTTTTGTGATTTTTCATTCCTCCTCATGAAGAAAAATCTATCCCACTCTACCATAACCACACCCCCAACCAATTGCTCTCCCCCTATTTGAGGTTAGATACTAAATCATTTCCTGTAATGTTTTAGAATCAGTGTTGTCATCAGAGATGTCTTTATTACATTGCTTCAGAGAGACTCCATGTGCCACTACATTCACCTCTTATATATCTTCAATTGCTATAGATATAGAAATACTCTTCTGCTACATTAACTCTTCTGATTTTCCCATGATAGAGAACTTTGACTTATCAACACCCTTAAAATTTTGGAATCAGTGGGTGGAATGATTACAAATGGTAAACTTCTCAACCACCATTAAAAGAACAACTAGTGCCTTTTTCATTTTATAGGAAACAAGCTACAAATTTCTTTATCCCCCAACAGTTTTGGGAATGCATGAAAATTTTTTGAGATGAAAAAAGAGTCATAATCCAAGATTTGATTTTCGTTTTGGTTACCTGATGTTACCATCATTCCCTATGAAATTTTATGATCAATATATATTTGAAGATTATCTTTAACCATTTGATCCACCATCAAATCATCCACAATTCGTAATGAAATTTTTTCATTTCAAGCATTCAACTATGTGGATAGAATGTCATCCCAATATTTATTTCATAATCTTCCCCTTCTAATCACATGTGGATTTGTTTACTTCATTAGGAAAAATTTCATTCATTTATTCTAATAGGGTGTTGCTCTCAGTATCTATTTTATCCTATGTGGTTTTGTGTTTCCTAAAACAATTATTTTCATCATGTCTCCATAGAGAAGAAGAGCTACAAAAAATGGAGTGCCAATATTTATGTTGATCATGACCAATAAAAATAAAATCCTTGAAATTTTTTGGCACTTTTTCATAAATGGTCATCAACATAATGATTTTATCCTATGTGGAAAGAATTACGTTATCAACAAGAGTAGATCCCAGTTCAACTTCAACCAAAATTCTAGCACAATGTACTAAAAGAGCAACATATGTTTCCATGTCAATTGTAATTGGAATTCCAATAGACATCACCATATCATATTAAAGTTTTGGATTCCCCAAAATCCAATTTTTTCCATAAAATCTAACCCAAAATTGATTTTTAGAGTTTCCCACATCAAAAATATTGATCTTCTTGTTCCATTCGCGAAGATGAATAATTCCGGGTTTCAGTGCAGTTGAACCAAAGCATCGAGCTCTAATTTTATGTTCTTCTGTGGGAAAAATCATATGTAAATATCAACATCCATACTAAACACATTTCCTGGAAGAGAACCCGTAGCAAGATGAAATTCGATCCTTAAGCTCCTCAATTTTCATTGGTCGAGATACTTTGGGTAAATAAAGTCTACCAATGATTGAATATTCTCCAATTTTTTTTTATAAAACAACATGAGGATCTTCTTTTATATGGGAAATTTTCATTTTCCTTTTAATGGAATAATTATATGTACCTTTCAAGTAGGAAAATGAGCGATTGTCAGAGGATCCTTCATAAGTAGCACCGTGTGGCAACACATCCATTTCTAGATCAATTGAAGTCTTCTGGACATCCTTAGATTAAAAAAAACATCGGTCTCCTGAGGTGTATTTGGGGTTTGGTTTAGTGGTAAGAACCTTAAAATCCTACCTAAAAAATGGGGGATCAAAACCCATTGAGAGTGGGCACTATAACAGAACTATTGTGGCGGAAGTACTGTTGCAATGTCGTGCACTATATCAGAGGCGGGTCATTGTAGCAACATCAAAACACTATAGAAGTGGCTGGTACATTGGGGTAATATAGAAGTGGGTACTCTAGCAGTACAATTCACATAATGGGAATTGGGCCTATGGGCCATATAATTGGTTAAATGCCCACTTTTCCATAGTGCTATGTAATGGGTTTCCTATACCCAGTTAAAAGAGGTATATGCTTTTCTTTAATAATAAATGAGGCTTCGACCCCAACATTTAAAAAAACCAGTCTTCTGAGGTGTCACTGGATTTTCACCAGCTGCAAAAATCCTTTGAACTTGTACCTCCAAAACTCCACCGATACTCGATGCGGTGTCGGGAAGTTCTACACCCTCAGACTCCATCACAGGGATAGTTTTCACCTAATCGACTGTCTGGTAGGTTCCACTGACCAACTCAGAAATGGAACTAGTGACCACTGCTTCAATCACCACCCTCCGCACAACCTTTGGCACCAACACTCCATCGATCTTCACCACACCGCCGCCAACATCACGACCCACAACATGACCAACAACTGCAGCATCCTTCACTGCCGCAACACATCACGCAACCTGCAGTGTCAGGGCCCTGTCGTTTATAGTATCACCTCAAGCATTACAACTTTTGATCTCAGCCTCTGATGTAGATCTAAATGTTAACTCAATGAAACCCTAGATTGCCACCTGGTTAGTGAGGGAAGGAGTCCCATCTCTCATCCCACTGCCTCTTAATCATCTTCAACATTTTGAGTGATTAATGATATTTAATGGAAAATGCTATATTTATATTAGAATAATATATGATCAAATTATTTTTTTATTGGGTTATGAATTTGGTCATGAATATTTTCTATGTGTATTAAGATTAATTTTCTTTTGGAATGATATATGATTATCTTTGGGAATCATTATAATTTTTTTGGATACTCATATATATTTTTATTTATTTGAGATTTTATTTTAACACATATTATCCATTGTGGTTTTGGTTATGGGTTGAAACTGGAGGACTATTTAGTCATCATTTTTTGGATCTTTCAATCCATTAAGATATATTTTTATTGCATTGATTTGGAAAATTCAACATGGTCAATTGTATTATGACATGTAGACGAGGTGGAAAAATAACTAGAAAATCTAGATAGGGAAAATTTATTTTAAAAAATATTTCATGTTATAATATTCTTTCATATTAAATATATTGATGGTATTAGAATTCCTAAAACCCAGGAAATGCGAAGATAAATTTATCGAGTTATATGTGGAATGCATTTCTCATCTATGAAGGTAATCTTAATGAATCTAATTCAAAATTACAAGTATCACAATGGTATTTTCATGATTTATGAAATATTTATGAAATTAAAAGTATCTAATTCACAAAATATATTTTTATTTAGTTTTAAAAAATAAATATTATCTATATGGATTAAAAAAATTCATTCCACATAGTTATATTTATCATTAACTCATTATATATTTTTAGAAAGATTTAAGCCTTTTTTATTTGATGCAATATTAAATTGGAATTATTTAATTTATTTAATAGAGAATAACATAACAAAAAATTACTATAGAATTTATATTATAACAAATTAATATTTTTTTCAATGTGGTGTACCACATGCCACACCAATCATAAATGAATTGACGCACACTATCAAAATATTTTTATCTAAATTTAATTATTCTCTTCTAAAAATTAGATTGAAATTATGAAATTGAATAATATAATTATTAAAACATTATAAATAAATTCCTAAAATATAATCTATTTATTAAATCATATGAAATATGTATAAAATTTTAAATGATTAATATAGTATCATATTTTATAAAAGGTAAAATTTTAATGAAATTTTATTTTTTAATATTATGTATCTTTATCACTAATGAACTATGGTATTAATTAAATATATTTCTCTATAATGTAAAAGTAAAAATACACATTCATACATTGATTATCATTTGGTTAAACTTGATGAAAAAGATTATAAATTTAAAAAGAGTTATCTTACACACCACATTTTTATGTACAATTTATCTTTTTTTTATTAAATTAATCATTATTATTGAAATATTTTAATATATTATGTAGATAATTTAATCAATAAATTATATTTGTATTTATATAATGTTTGGTACTAGATAAAACATAAAAATATAATTTTTTATGTATAAAGAAATTCAATAAAAAATGGATTTTCATTTTCGTTCAAGGTTCATTAAATAAATTGTATTCAATTTTAATATAATAATATCATAAAATAATTTCTATATTTAGAATAATAAGTTAATATTATTTATTATGGTAAATATAAACTTTCATCATAATTAATAGTAGCCTTTGAAAAGTTTAACACCTCATTAATGGGTAGAATTGGTTGAAATAATAGGATAAGGCTTCAAAATATCTCAAACATTATTCCAATAATGGTATGATACGTGTATTTCATGAATATTCATGATTATATTAAATAAGTAGAAACAAAATTTTATGTTTCTATTGATTTTCATAGTTATACTACTTTATGTAAATAATAAGTAGCAAAAATATCTATATTTGTTTTATAAATGTTAATTTTTTCACAAGAATTAAAATATGTTATGAGTGGTTATGCATGGTTATTATGAAGATGAATAAATTAATTTTATTAATGATTTTTTGTATATTTTTTTATTTTTTATTTCGAATAATGTATATTAATATCTAATATAGTGGTTATGAATGATGGGGAAAACATTAATATAAATTTTTTTAAAATATTAAAACTGTTGTTTTTGAGAAATTTAAGGTTATTAACGATTTTTATAAAAACGTGAAATTTAAGTAATATATTAAATAATAAAAATAAAACTTCATATTAATCAAGTTTTTTAAATGATATATTATATTAATTGTTCTAATAATGTATACAAATATTTATTTTTAAACAATATTTATTTAATTCTTATAAAATCAATTAAAATGAAATATTTTTTGCAATGAAATTTTCAATTTATGAAAATATAAACAATTTTTAAAAGATGAATTCCATACTTGTTTAGAATGAAATTATTTACCCTTAAAAAACAATGTATTTTGTTACCATTGTTAGTTTCAAATGAGATACCGAGAGGGTGAAACTAAGAGATAAAGTTTAAAATGACACACAAACTTTTAAAAATAATATTCGATGGCTTTATTACCTCCGTATACCACATTTACATCAATATATTCACCGTAGGAATAATTTTAAAGGAGTTTTATTCATATAATATATTAATATTTGATGAATTTTCATTATTTCCACCCACCACTCGTTTGAAAATGCCCATAATCTTCTCAGTTCTACACACCTGCTAGAGGTAGCTATCTCAAAACAAATCCCGAAAAAAATCTTATTTTCTTCCCAAGAAAAATCCAACATGTATTTGGATTCCAAATAGTCCTTACCCAGGGTCAATTAGAAGATAAACAAATAAGGTTTATCTAAGAACATTTATTCATCTTCACCAAATAATTTTAAATTTATTTTTTTATTTACCACGTTTAATTATTCTTTATATGTTGTATTAGTAAAACTATGTCATTTATTTCTTATTGTATTAATATAATAACTATTATATATTTACCAGCATTTCAAATATAAAATTAAAAAGACATCATATGCACATATGGACTTCCATCACAAGGGATGATGTATTTTATTCATCATCACTACATATCATTGAAATTTATATAGATGTCTTTGTTGAATATATATATATATATATATATTTATTTATTATTCATCTGGATAAAACATCCTCTTCCTTCTTAACCTCACATTTGTTATTAAATGATATTTTCACTAAATAATACAAGTAGACTACATCCTCCACGAATTGATGTGTCTCTATTTCCACTTTATATATATGTAGATATCCATAATGAAATATTTAATTTATATATTTTATATATAACATTATTATATTTATAGTAATGAAAAATACTATTGTACATTATATTTTCCCAAATATTATATTGTCAAAACATTATTACTGCACATTTACAGAAAACTGTTTCCACAATGCGATGAAATTAACTTCTCATAACCACCTTATATTAATGGTTATTAAAGTTTATATAATGAATATATATTACAATTATAAAATTATTAAAATTATTTACATGAAGAAACCATGAATAATGTACATGAATAATGGAATAGTTGACACTCAGTCAATAATTTTAATGATGAACTATTAATATATGTGTAAAAAGACATTAAATGTGAATTATATGTGGTATAATAAGTAATAACATTGTAATTATATAGATTGTTATTAAATATAAATCAATAATACCAGTGGATTACATCATGAATTTTGTATAGACAGGCATGGGATAATGGTTTCTCATCTCATATTTCTAATTTTTCGGAATTTGAAAAATTCACCACTTATATCCATTGTGCGGTGCATATAATACCCACTATCACAAGTCGAATGTTTTGAGGAACCATGCCAGATGGGAGACATAGTTTCTCCTAACCATGTTTCCTTGTATTATTATATAAATGAAAGGTCATCGAGATCTATATAATTCATAAAGACAACATAGACCTCAATTAGTCCATTAATAAATGTTATTAGGATCGAAAAATAGAATTTATACAAAAAACAATGGTGGAAACCTTTGAAGAATGTTGGGATGTAAAATTTTATATTTTAATGTTATTATATGTTCTAGGTAAATATTGATAAATCCATATTCATTACTCAATATTAAATTTTATAATGAACATTGTTCTTTCAATTGAATCAAATATTTCATATATGTGGAATGATTTGGAATAGTCTAACCTGGGTTGGGTACAATTTAATGTAACCCATCGATGCATCATTTGTCTCATGGGATGAATTAGTTTTTCAGCAACTGTTGAATAGGTTTCCAACCATAAATTTCAAACCGTATTGAGATAGGTTGTGATGGTATCTGTTTCGTGTACTTGTGAAACATGAAATCAAATAATTAAGAATTATAATTTTTTTTGGAATCATTTATTATTATCAATGAAATATTCATAATGTTAAAATTGATGGATGCATTTCATTTTTTTTTGTTAAATAATTTTTTTTAAATTTTTATATTACATTATAAATTTATTTAATCAAAAAAATTCTTTTTTATTTACCTTTTCATATTATTAATTAATTATTTAATTAATTAAATTTCATGTGTTCATAGTTATTTACCTATAAATATTGATTATTCTTATTGATTCATTATTTCTTCCAATATACTTAACCCTTTTTGAGAATTTTGGCTCACCCATGTTTTTTTCTCCTTCCCTTGGATTCCATTATGTGTACTTAGAAATATATTAAATGATATGATAGAGGGAAAAATGTTATTTTAAAAAATTATATTATAATTATTTTATTAGTTTTTTTTAAATCATTTATATATCTAGATTACATAGCCAACTAAACTAATACATCCCTTGGTATCAGAATTTCATATCTATACTAATGTAACTGTAGTAGGTACCAACTCAGGGATTCTTTGGTTAGTATAATGAAATTTTTTCTCTTACAGTAATTATAAAATCAAAAAATTCATTTGGAAATCGTATCTAGTAATGACAAGGGTCATTATAGGATCCCCCCCATAACATTATTCTTCCTTGAAAAGACATGTAAATCATTGAACCTCCTATCCCCAGAAACTCTATAATAAAATCATTATGAATATTTTATTCCATTTCCCAGAAACCCAAAATCACATCCATATCATAACTCTTAACACCAAGTAATAATATACACTAGTAGTTCATTCCTGATTTCACTAATTATATGAACACAAATAAAACACCAAATATTCCCTTGTCTCTTAGAATTCCATGACATAAAACATCTACTCGTCCAAAAGAGTGTGGTTCTCGCCACGATAAGGCTTCACCAGTGCTATCCATTTTCAATATATTGTGTTATACTACATAAAAGATCCCCATCTAAACAAGGATCTAATGGTTCACCATGTTCTAAATCCCACAAATAATACCATTTCAATTTTGATTATATCAATCTTTTCCAATTCTGAATTGAATCTGATGAGTCTTACCATATTTTTGAAAGGATAAAATATTCCATCCTTCCTTAAAATGAATGAAATGATTAAAGACAATCACATCTCAAAACCATATCCTCACATAGTTCCCATTACATCATACCAATTATATAATAACCTTCAGTTAGAATTCCGATGAATGACTTCCCTCAAGAAAATTAAATAACATGCACTATCACAACACAAATCTTATTGATCATGATGACTAAGCATCTATCAGAATGAAATATTCTCCCAACATGTACATAAATGATCAAACATTTCAATAAATTTAAAACCATGGTTGGATCATCGTAAACTTTCTTAGAATTTCAAGATCTATCCCACAATGTCATCACAGTTATGATTTGATTAAATAAATAAAATTCCAAAACTAGTCATAGATCAATGTTGATTCATTGAATTCACCTGAAAAAACATTATTATTTTGATTATTTAATTACAGAGGAACCATATTTCATAGAAAATACCACACTCACTTAACACAGTGTTACCCCTACCATTCAGGGACATGTCTTTCAACTCCTCTATGGTAATTTTCATACAATGGTCATTTACCCTCGACTGATGCAATCGTTAACACCTTGAGGTTATAAGTATTATCACCATCATAAATAAATATGAATCTCTATTGTCTATGATCTTCCCATCACTACACATAGTTACTATGGAGTGTCCATCCCACTAATACACAATAAAAAACAACAACATTGAGAAACCACTCATCCCCAAAATTTCCAAAACACCATTCTCAGTATTTTTGAATTTCATAAAAAATGGTTACGCCCTTAACCATCTAATTTTGTACTCCCAAACATAAGGATAACATTACTTCATTCCATGAGGGACATTCCAAATGTTTCCCAACATAAACAAATAATACTTCTTTTGAACCGCACTCACCCAACCAAGTGATCCATGGAGCATTATTATGGATCAAATTTGATTAGTTGTTCCACCACACACGATCCATTACCCATTTTTCCTTCTTCTGATGGACAGAATGAATTATAACCGAGGAACATAGAAGTTTCATTATAAAACACATATCATGAATGTATCAATCTAATCATTATGTGAGAGACTCTGAACTAAATCTTTCACTTCACTACTATTAGAGAATCACCCTTGTTTATCAACAGTCTAGATAGTCCTATGTGATGACACACAAGGATTTCTCTCCAATGTGAATCACACAATGGGAATTCATGTACCCAGTGTGTAACTACCCTAAAAAAATAATACATTTCTGTAATTCAAATACCAAACTAACATTCCCTTTTTCCAATATCACATAAACTATCTCATACATTAATTATTCAAAAAACATATTATATAGGACCTCATACCTAAACTTTTTACCATAATCCCCCACATGTCCATTACATCTACTTTAGATTATCAATCTCACTCCACCAATAGGACAATATTTTTAAATTCTATAATCCTTCACCCACCCACCACCTCAAGGATTTTAATTTAAAACTATTGAGTAACAATACCCACTCAAAATATCATATAGACAACTACATAGGATATTTACTCACCATACAATGTGAGGTCCAATCCAAATCAAATGGTAAGTAATCTTTGATCCTTCCTTCGACTCTTGACATAAATTCCAAAAATCAAGGACTCCCTCAACTACATGGTCCTGTGAAATATCGATCATGATTTTATCCATAAGAAATATGTGTTTCCAGATCGATGAAGAGTTTGTGCCCATTATAGGGGCATTTATGAGGTATTTAATTAATATATATCCTGTTTGGGTTCCCTTGCTGAGGTTTCAAAACCCACCACTAACCCACTATGGGTATCCATGCATCCCGTTAAAAAGGAAACCATATTCCACCATTCGATATCATCCATTTCTGGGATCCATATGACCCTCCCACAGAATAGAGAAAAAATATCACATTTAATGATACATGTCATACGAGTCCTACATGCCTAGATAAAAGAATTATTAATGGGATATTTCAAATAGTAAAATATCCAAAACAATTAATATCACTTCATGTTACCCATTATACTCAATAAACATCATAATAACAACAGAAAATGTAATAAAAAAATCTTATAAACAGGTAACTAGGAATTCCCATAAAAACTATCATTACGGATCAACAGCACAATGTCCATCACATGTTTTGAAACATATCATGACCACCTAAATACTAAATCTCCAAATCTTAGAATTTTTTTCTCTTTGATACAAAATTTTGATTCCCCAACAAAGTAATCTTGGATGAATCGTGTTCCACATTAGATTGAGTGTTCCTCATCATATATAAAATAAAACCATATAGTTATGATGTCATTGGATAGATATCGGGGAGAGTATTCTATTATATCATATGATAAATACTGTAAATTATCCATATGTTAAAAATCATAATATAAATAGATGTTAAAAATATAATAGTAATACAATGAATTGGAAATAATTATATTATGACATAAAACATGAAATTTAACACCCAATTATAAGATCACTAATACACAAAAAATAAAAAAAATATAATACACTCGGCCACATCACCATGTATCAACCAAATTCTAATATCCACATTCCAATCCTATTTTTCTTTCCCAATCCACTACATTTCCTAATGTTAATCCTGTAAATGAATCCCTAGGCCTGTATATGCCTCGTGATTCCCATGTACTTCATGTGTATAAACTAATAACGGGTTTAGCAAGGGTCACTATTATACACCATCATATATTTGATTGTCTGAATTGGGAAAATAATTACATTAATAAAATACCATGATATTATACATGTATACATATATTGCATATCCTTGGAGACAAAATCTTTCATATTTGAAAATTTCTGGGAGGGAGTGTCTTTAACTGAGATGATTTACATTGCCGACGAGTCATTTTTCCACATACCCATTGAAGGGATAAAGATGGAAACCTTTAACATATGTGATAATTTGCATCCAATTCACAACTAGGAGAAAATGAAATGACAACATTTCATCTCATTCTAACAGCTCCAGGGGAATCCACATATTATGTTGGAAAACATGTCACTCGTTCTAACTCACTCTCTAATGTAGGAACTATATTTAATGAATCATCCATTCCAGTAAATTATAGATATAGAAAAACTACACATATAACAACGAAGATACAACATGGAACAACAAAATTAGGCCATGTCATTAAATTTTCATACATATAACACACTTCCCCATGGAAATCATATCAAGAATTTTCATCATTGGAAAATACATAAAAACCGCACAAGAATTGTATCAAGAGTTTAACCTATGATAAAACAATGAACCCATAATAGAAATTATTAATATGGTCACAACCATCATATGGATCAATATCTCACTGAATCATAGACTAGTGTTCAATTAAATTCTCATTGTAATCACATCATGTACTCCTAAAAGCAACGTCCATTGTATTCCCCTATCCTATCAAATACACATATTAACAAAATTACTCTATCGTTGTCACCCATATTTACAATACATATCAAAGTACCACTCTAACCCTGACATTAAATTTAAAGGCCTAATTATAAACCAAATTTTCTTTGCATCAAAAAAATGACTCCCTATGAAATTTAATTATCCATGTAATGGTTTCATTCCATATCTCATCTTAGAGAGTTTAACATAATCCCAACTCATATCTCTAGAGGATCTCTCTCAACACATATCCCCCAAATATCTCATGCCATAAAAAAATGCACTAGAAGACACGTAAACTAATCCAAATAACTATAACCTAATCCCATTCCCCAACTAAAATACCGAAGAAAAACATTATATCCTACCTACAATATGAGCCACTAATTACATATAAATATTGGGTCCTGTAGGAATCATAATACAGTATAAACTTTATGAGTATCTCACACCTACATCATTAGCCCTAGGAAATCCATTCTAGGTTACTACATATCATGATATTCCATATGAACAAAAAATACTCTTCTTATGAAAAATGGTACAATCTCCCTATGGTTAACTTCTTACTGATAAATACCAATTAGCCCATGGAGCTTCAGAGTAATAATCACATGTTGGGTTGCTTAATAACACCCACATGTCTAGTCTTAGGGTCTTTTAGTCCTTGGTAACTATAACCAAACCCATGCATCATGTACAAAAACATATACACATGTATATAGAAACACATCTAATTTTTCTTCATAGCGGTCACCAACCACAGTTGATATATAGTGGTCACAAAGACATCTAAACCATACACTAAGATTTCCAATATTTATCTAGGATTCATACAACCATGATGAAATCCCCTCTCACCACCACAGAACATAAATCTCATCGTAAGGATTAATTTATTAAATCAATAAAATATCATACCATTTTTATTAATCTCACAAAAATTCCATCACATCATCATATAGATTGATAACTCACAATGGGTACCTAACACATCCTTGTATTCAACATAATTAATATCCTAAACATCTGATGTGCAATCCATAAACTATTGCATACAATTAAACCAATGATCATGATTGAATTATTCATAAAAACTTCCATAACATGATATGATTCCAATGGGGATAAATAAAAATTATGGACATTCTCAACACATGACGATCTATTTCCCATGTTCTATCAACTTTTTTAACATGATCTAGGGAAATCAACATAGAATATCTAATCAATGTAGAGCTATATTGTGGGGGGGAGATTATGAAAGAGTTAAATGTTGGAAAAAAATCAAGGATCTCAAATACGTTCTACAATAAATCACACTGAGGATTATACATAATCCAAGGGAACCAATTGTGATAGGTAGGTATCAGGTTTGGTGATTTATCACTTATAATGATCAATAAACCAGGTAAATATTGTTGGGTATTAGTGGTGAAAAGATTTAAATTTCCATGATTAAAAGTCCTTCATATATACAGATTATAAATTCTAGTTGGGGATCTGTAGCCAACTGGTGGACCTCTTACTAACTACCATTGGATAAGTATCTTCTCATTACATATTAGAAAGAAAAAAATGTCTTGTAATTCTTACATATAATGAAACATGATTTTTCAATCTCCCCAACATTGCACTCAACATCCCAAAGAATTAATCTCAACACTCAATCCATGTAACCAGATCATCCATGATCACCAACCATAATGATTTCTCTATGTTCTTACCCCCAAACTCCATGAATCACATAAATGTTTCAATTATTCAAAAAATCACATCATACTCTCAGTATACATCTTTGGGTATGATCACAGGAAGCCAAACCCTACTGTTCACTAGAATCCAATTTAAAACTATACCAACAATCTTCGTACCCATATCATTTGTTATTCATGGTGTCAATTTCCAAATAATTTTAAACCAATATTTTCATGACCATGAGACTATTATTTCCAATGATAATTAAAAAACCATGGTTCCACCCACAATTGGAATCACTAATTGAAGACACCAAACATGAAGTCTGCCATCCAGTAAACCATGATAGTTATGATGTCTCAAAAATGACTCTCAACTACCATGTTCAACATCCTGTTAGAAAACTAGTTTGAATTATATTATATTGTATTTCTTGAAAGAGGATGTCACAATACATACACCCTTACAAAAGAATATCTTGCCTCCATCCAAATATTTCAACGTATGAACACACACATAGAGCCTAATACTTTTCATGTACCCCAACACAAGATTCCATTTCCTTCTAAAAATATCCCTCTAAACTAAACATAAAAACATTTTATTACATTCTTCACAATGAACAACATGTGACAAATTTTGGTTTCACATCATGAAACTTGTGATGAAAAATGGGACACATGATTCACTAACTATATCATGTGATGGATATGGGTTTCACAACTAAAACATGCTAGTCTAAACAATCGTTATAATTCAATAACAACCCCTAATTCCTAATTACAAAATATTACATAGAGTCTCAAAAAGATATATATCTAAATTGTATCCAAATTTATTAAATGGTATTGTATAATTTTTACCATCATAATAATTTCCGAAATGATGATATCAATGCAGTTTTGACCCACTAAATTCTGGTTCATGAGGAACAATAATCTATACATTTACATCCATCTACCAAAACTAATTCACACGCTAAAATACCCACACCCACACAGACACCAATAATAAGGACTTAAGCCTCACATGGATCAATAAATTTTCACAGTAACCCTACCATAATTTTCAATGACTCCAATTAAATTTATTCATTTGGTTTATCAACCACATACACTAGCCTCAAGGATCTCATTCTTGGGTCAATACACCATGTATTAGAATCCATCCTAGTATGCACTAATTTTTCTGGATTCTAAATCCATTTTGTAGTCTCTATCTGATGTAGCATCTGAATCAAAGTAATACATTCTCTATTAGACTAGATACATATAGTTCTACTAAAAATTGTTAGTCAGAAGTATCCAAGTTCTTTTAATGGTCTCTCTTACTTGACCATAACCTTTCTAATAAGATATTACAATACACACTTGATCATATTAATGATCCCTAGTATATGAGTATCATTATTGTCACATGGAATGTAAAAATCATTATTTATGGTCGATGATGTGTCTTAACCAATGATATTGACTAAGTGTGACCATCCATTAAATTAATTACACTGATGAAAACTAACTAACTATGGATACCTAGTTTTCTTATATCATAATCCATTATATCTCAAAACACATTATCAAGGTACATAATGTTTACCTGTGTATTATGCATATATTATGAACACCCATCAGATGATATATCCCTCTGATACATGCCACTACACCGAATCATGATATCCAAGCCAATATCAATCTTGGGTTTATGAAAAATTAATACAAAAATCCAGAATTGATCTCATCTTCATCTGTATAGAAAACACTATATCCATTCCACAATGATCCACTAAACCAGATGAGTATGAGGCCAAACATTATGGATTCCAAGACCAAGGGTGGCCTTGAATTGAAAATGTTAGTGAGCCTTTTCCAATTCCTCTTATGGGTTCATCCATAGAACCAGATACATCCATAATGGTTCGATCACTACCGTCCTCTCAATGATTCAATCGACCAATGTGTAACCCCCACATGAACATTCAAACATCATGTTTTCCCTCTAAATTCAAAAAATGAAAACTCTTACTAAAATTTAGCGTTATTGTTTCATAAGTCATGGTATTCCATGATAGACTCAATTTACATCATAGTTTTCCATGTTCATAATTCACCATCTCAAAAAATCCTAGGAACTATCAATTACACTTTATGAAAAACACAATACCTTGTGAAAAGGTGTCACCACAAACCCCTCATCACAAGGTTGTTATCTCATGTTTCTATTCATCCACCACACATATTATATCATCCTTTTCATTATGAATAATATAAATCCTGCTTCATAATACTCCTAGGGTCACCAAAACTTTAAAATACCATCTTTCAAACCATAAAATGGCATCTCACATGAAAATATAATTTCTATCATTGGGATTTTCTCTTTAAAAATTATACATTATTTTTCAGTCATAATGAACATTGTAACTCTTATTACTTCCAGTTAGTATGATGCAACTACCAACAGGTACCCAATTCCACATTTCTATTGATAAAAGTTATTATAAAATCATTTCACATGGTTATAAAAGGGGATTAAACCCATGAAATTATATATAGTAATATCTCTAATGATACACTATAATGGAAATCGATTTAGAAAAAATTACACGCATCGCGTATTCCTAGTTTGGTTATGTAGGATTTCATAAACTGTAAAATATATCAATACACATACAATACACTTAGAACCATATTAACCTAATGTATGCACTGGTAATTCAGACATGATTCCTGACTATGTCTCTAAACATCCAAAAATATACTAAACATGCGAACAATACAATGATAAAGCATTAATGACCTCCATCATCAACCATTTTTTCATCATCACTAAGGTGCACCACATCCCAATATCACACATCCTCAAATCAAATGTAGACATAAATAAGGGTGAAAAAAATCACACATAGGAAATATATATGTCTTGGGAAACCTATGTGTCTAATACGAAGTATGTGATTCATCTTGATGATACAATCCATGGAAAATACCAATAAAATCAAAATCATAAAATATATTTGAATCTAATGAGGTGAAAATATATTATAACCATGAAAAAAAGATAATCAGTCCATTCCTTATTGACATGGAACTCTTCTTGAAACATTGGTTGAGGAACCACAGTCCATATTTTAGCATATGTTCCAACACATTTCTTAATATATTATCTACCAAATCCAATAAATTGATAAAACAATGATATCATATCATATACATCCATTTTGTGACATCCTATCCCAAATTAGTATGATTGATTTAGAATACCAAATATACTAATGCATTCATGTCTATATGCTATAGTCGTTTGATTATAAATAAGCATCTATGATGGAATAGGGGGAACTATACATTGAATTATATTTCATAACATTAATTAATGTCCATACATTATACATTATACAATAAAATTATTGAGAAAACCAAAAACATATGAAAAATATAAATGAACGTGTAATTAGTAGATTTAAATTAATGAAATAATATAATAGTTTATTTCCCTCCATTATTATCAAGAAATGAAATAAATAATGGTACAAAATTACAAATAGGATATACAAGACAGAGAATATCCATACCCTGGTATCTAGACTTAGGGATTAATTCCATCTATATGATCAACCTGTCCTTCTACCGAAAAAATATCTACACAATGTGATGGATTCTTGGTTACCAAAGGTTTATGGAATCACTATAAGGTTGTGTGTACATCTAGGAAGGACAACCCCAACATGGTTAATTTTCCAACCTGTAATATGTCATGTATGTTCATGAAGTGTGATCTGTAGAAATTAATTAGAAAATTAGAACATTAAAAAAATATTATAATATAAAAAAACAAACACGTAATAACAAAATTATGGAAATTGGTTATATTCTTATCTAGAATCCGCATACTTCTCCATACCTACATCATCAATATTCATGATGGATAATTATACCTCGTATCATGGGTTACAAGAAACTCAGTATGGCTAGTTAATCTTTCAATTGGAATCCATATGCAATCATGTGTATATGATATTGATCATTCAATTGGAATCAACTATGAAACATTACTCAACATCAACTAAGGATTGAGATCCACAAGATATTTACTACACATATACATACACATTGAAATTAGAATCCCCTATGTATCAAGTGCATCGTGTACATGACATAGTTTAATTCATTATATATATACACCATTTACCTAGGTCAAACATTGATATCATCTTTTGATAAGAATAATCCTCTTCCAAGAACATGCCATGATTGTTTTACTATTTTGATCACAAAGAATGATGACTCTAATGGCATGGTCAAATAAAATACAGAATATATAATACATGGAATGCATAAAATGACCCATGGGAATTAATTATGAAATAGAGATATGGTTTATCATTAATAAATAAGAAAAATCAATGTACAAAGGAAATCACATTGAATAAAACACATAAAGCATCACACATGCTACATACACAGCCTCATGTGATCTCTGTCATGCATGGTCACCATATTATGATAATACAGGAATGAAATCATGGAAAATAGTTCACATATAAACAGAGAATGAAATATCATCAGGGGTAATAGAATTTACAAAAGTGATCAAGGGAAACATTTTTTATCATGTAACAAAATATTACTCACGCCATAATAATTATACATTGTCTCAAAGGGCCAGTCACACCACACACGCATGATATTGGTGTCAAATAATATCTCATGGGATATATTTATGATTTATAACAAAGAAATATTGATGTCCATGTTGCCTTATTGACACATGTTTTATCAAGCATCGACTATTAGAGGTCAGTATCAATCAAGTGCAGAAGGGTCTACTAGGGTCATTGACACTTAGTCCAATTACATTAATCATGGTACCTATAATTAAATAAAAACATATGCCACATTAATTAATTAGGCATTAATTGTTATTCATACAAATTGAGAATTGAATGATCACATTTAAAATTTTAGAATCTCATTTATCACATCATTAAACATACATAATACCAAATGGTAGAATACACAAAACCAATAACATCAAAATGATCCATGTCTAAAACCAAGTTTATAACAACACCTTTTTTCATGTCATTTATGCATATTTGGTATCTATAGATTACCTAAAGGCTCTATTTGATTAAAAATGGTTAGAAAAAATAAATAGTAAATAAATTATATTGAATGAAATAAATTTAATAAAAACTTGCAATAAGGATGAAATATTTAATTTTAAAAGTACAAATAAAAAGTCACCACCAAGTAGAAAAATTGATCAACCATCCTTGGAAGGTCTATCACATTCTTCCAACAGCATTTTAGGATAAATCCTTATCACACGACCACAAGTCAAGAAAAATTGAATATAATTAAATAGTAACCTTACAATAATCACAATAAGGAGAATACCATCTTTGAAACATCTATAAAAAGAACATGTTCATCTCCAAGAAGTGTATTATTTCGATTAATAAAAACATCTTCATCATCGAAAAATTTTAAAAATATAATATATTACATTTTCATATGAGTTGTCTAATATATATAAATAAATAACTAAAAACAATTCAAAGTTGAATGTGATATAAATGTATTTTATTTTATAATCCTAACTAAGTGGAATCAATAATAATTGTTTTTAAAATTTTTGTGGAAGAGAATAAATCATATGATATCTTGGAGATGAAAACCAAACGTTACTATATAATCCTTGGTAATAGATTTAATGGATTGGAAAATTTGGTTCGAAACACTTATTGTACCAATGAAATAACATAAATACTACCATGATCATTTCATTGAGTTAAATAAGCTTTCATGTAATGAGAATTTGGGACTAAAACCCAAGGGAGGATGACCATTATTGTTGATAAAATGTCACTTAGTGTCTTTCTGTGAATACATCCTACATCACCTAGAAGAGGTATAAAGCCCTATGGATTTACTCAATTTCACAATCCCACCCATCAAACATCAATGTAATTTCAGAAAAACAACGTATATTGATTCCAAAACATACATTATAGAAATGAACAGTAATGAAAATAAAGAAATGTAAAAAAAGTTCAAAAAATATAGTTTTTACTGGGAATTCGAACCTATAATGATGTTGAGGCACGCATGATGTCATGTGGTATTTTGACATATAATAGGTGATTTGGTAATGTCTGTTACACAAACTATTCATTAGAAATGATTTGAATATTGTGTTATATTATATAATAGAATGGTTAGTAAAAATGGTTCAATAATGGTATTTTTCTACTGTAACAGTCGTCAAAGTGAAACTTTACTATAGAAATGATTTAATATGGAGTGTATCCAATCAATTATGGGACTTCTTCCACTATGGTGGTATTTGAATTAAACCATCACTAATGTTATTATTTTCAATGTCTATAATTTTTCAAAATATCCAATGACATGTTCTTATTTAGAAGATATTTTTTCACGGACCATGATTTATTTATATTGATTCCTCAAACATAGGAATATTTTATTTTAAAATAAAACAAATATTTAAATTGGATAGTGTTTTTTTATCTAGGATTTTATGGGTTTTAATTCCCATTTTTTCCAATCATGCACTTTTATTATGATATTATACACTTATTCTATTCATTTAATTACATATAATCAAGGATTTATATCTACTATGATTAAACATAATGATTATATGAGCTCAACCATTATTTTTCCCTAATGTTATGAGAGAGATATTGTGTAATATTTATCTAAGTTTTCTTCATGAGTGAATTTATTTTTTGTGAGATGTAGAGGGTTTTTTTATAGAATATGGAAATCTAAATATAGAGGGAAATGTTAACAATTATATGGAATGATATGGGTTTTGTTACATTATAGTTTTTTTCCTAACTATATAAAATATTGAAGCTAAAAGGTCTTGTTATATATTTGACATAATGTTTCCTTTTGATATATTTATTATATAAGGTTAACATTTGGTATAAAAGTTTTATAAAAAATAAATATTTGTAAATATTTTAGTTTACTACAAGATTTGGGGATTTGGACTTGATTGGTAACATTTGATAACAAGGATGTGTTAAAATAACTTTATAGGATATAATATTATTATATAAAAACAATTCTTATTTTAAAGAAACCATTATGGGTTTATAAGTTTAATAATGATCATATGATTAATGGTATATATTCCATTTTTTGTTTTAATGTTTTAGTATTTTCATGTAACCAATTATATTCTAGAAAATGTTCAATAGATTCCATTATATCCATGTGTTATATATCAACTATAATAATAACATGCGATTTAGAGTGAATTTATTCTAAAATAAAGTTACTGGGTACATGGGTTGAAAACATCGCATAGACAAGAAGATTAAGACATTATTTGATGGTGAGGTAAGGATATATAATATAGGTAAAAGGGTTATCAAATTTTATGAATATATATTTATATAACCATAGATTTAATAGTTATTTGGTGACTAGGTTATTATTATTATTTTTAATAATATCCCTATTTTGGGAAAACTATAAGATTAATTTAAAAAATACTATATTCTGGGAAGATATTTTAATTAGGAAATAAATATTTATTTTTCTTATAGAAGAATATTTATATTTTTTGGTTCCTTTGTGATTCATGATATTTTAAGAAATTAATAATATCGTTTTCTAAATATATTATTGTTGTATATACATTTTTATTCAAATTTATGAGTTATTATTGTAATTTAATGCTTAATTTTATATTTATCATAGAATAATATGTGGTTAAATCATTTTATTATTTGGTTCAATAGATGGTTTAGAAAATTTTCTATGTGTATTAAGATTATATATTTATGAAAAGATATATGTTGAACTCTGGGTGTCATTATTGATGTTTTGAGGTTTGATATATAAATGGTTATTAATTTAATATTTTATTTTATCATGTAATAACCTTTATGGGATGGGTTAAGTTGTGGAAACCAGAACCATGATTATTCATCTTTTTTTCTGGATCATACATTCTGTTAAAATATAGTTTTAATGAATCAAGATTGGAATGTCATCATGGTTAATTATCATATGGCATATAGAAGAGGTGAAAAAAATAGAAACACAACCAAATGAAGCATATTTATGAAATATAACATGTAATTATATTCACTAATATTATCTATATCGATAGTAATGGAATTACACAATTCTTGAGAAAGATGATGATAAATCAATCGTGTGATGTGTGGAAAAATATTTCTCATCTATAAAGGCACTCATAATGAAATTAATTCAAATGTCTGAGTATCACAATGATATGTTATTATTTAATCAAATATTTAGGAATTATTACATTTCAAGTTTTTAGTATTGACATTAATTTTTTTAAAAGGAATGAAAATATATGTGGATTAAAATGTTTCTATTTCCATATAGTTATATTTATCATTCACCCATTTTATATTCTTATGACAATGTTTTGAACCATTTTTATTAGATAAAAAATTTAAAATAAAACTTCAAAAATTTATTGAAATGGGTCAAAGAAAACACCATGAGATTTTAGATGAATATTAGTATTAATAAATATTGTTTTTGGTGGGGTGTCCCACACAAAACACCAAGCTTAAAAGAAATGACGTATTATATCAAAATATTATTATTTGAATTTAAATGTTCTACCTTAAATATTGGATTGAAATGTATGAATGAGAGAAAATTATTTATGAAAAACAATTATTTTTTTCCCTCAGAGAAAATTTATTGATTAATGAATAAGAAATATATATTTCATTTTAAATGATTATAATAATAGCAATTTTTATTAAAGATAATTTATTATGAAATTTTGTTTTTCAAAATAAAGTATCTTGATCATTAAAGAAGTAGTATATTTATGAAATATATTAATCCTTAAACTAAAAATATAAATAATCATGCATAAATTGATAATCAATTTGATAAAAGTGAATAAAAATATTTTAATGAAATAGATTTATTTTTTAGGGAACATTTTTTTCTGCAGATTGTATTTTTATCATAATAAATTTAATTAATTTAAACTATTGAATTATCTTAATGTGATGATAAAATTTGGCTTTTTTTTAAAAATGATAATATTTATATAATTGTTGATAGTATATATATATATTGAATCTTATTTTTTAGGCATAAAAATTAAATTAAATTAAATAAATTTTTTTATTTTTTGTAAACATGTATTTAATTTATTTTAATTCACTTATATGATAAATATATTATAAAATTATTTCCATATTAGGAATTAATACTTTAATGCTATTTATTATGGTCAACAAAATTTTTCATCATAACACATAATAACATTGTAAAAGTTTAACATGGAGATAATGAGTAGAATGAGTTAAAATTATTTGACAAGGCTTAAAAATATCTCAAACAAAATCCTTAATCTCAATTGAAATTTTTATGTCATCCACATTTATCATAAATTTAAAAAAATAGAAAAAATGATGTTTTCTTATTTTAAAATTTATAATACGTTAAGTAATAAATATTTAAAACATGTTTATATATTTATTTTATAAAAATTAATATAAATTCACACTAATTAAAAAAATATTGTGATTATGTATATATTGTTATTGGTATGATGAATATATTATTTTTATGTTATTATATTATTTTTATATTTTTTCTAATTTTATAATTTCCATTACTACATACAAATCACAGATGTTATGGTTATTCATGATGGTGAAAACAACATTGTTATTTTTTTAAAATATTAATAGTTATATTTTTTGGGTAATTTAACATCATTAATGATTTGTATAGATTACAATAAATTGAATGTAAAGGCTTAAATGTTAAAAATCCAAAATCATTTTTTTCATGATGTTTTAAATGATAAAATATATACCTAGTGTCAAAAATGACTCATGATATTTTAGGTTAAAAAATATTTATTTAGTTGTTATAAAAATGAAAAAATATTACTCTATTAATAAAATAACAAATTTATAATTATATGAACCTTTTTCAATATAATAATTACTTAATATTTTAAAATGATATTATTAACCCTTAAATAAAATGTATTTTTTTACCATGGTTAGGGTTAAATGTGTTGATGAGGGGGGTGAAATTAAGGGAAATGTTTTATAATGAAAAAAATAGTTTTCTACATAATATTGGATGAATTTATTACATCCTTATACCCATTTTTCATTAATATATAAATCATTGTATGCATTTTTATGGAGGTAGAAAAATAAAATATTATAATATTTGACGTATTTAGAGGATGGCCACCCACCAAACTTATAAAAAGGTTCCTAATATTCTTTGTTCCGTACAACTTTGGAGGTACCGATCTCATCCAAAACTGGATATAAATCTTATTGTCTTACCAAGAAACATTTAACATGTGTTGTGATTATTAATTGACCATCACATGGGTCCATGAGAAGATATCCAAATGTGGTTAATCAAATAAGAGTTAATGATATTCACCAAATACAATTATGTATATTTATTTTTCACCTCCTCTATTTATTATTTCACTATATTAACATAGTGTCATAAGTAAACCTATATTTCTTTTCAACTAATATAATATATATTATATAGTTATCATGTCAATGGGACATGGAAATGGAATCATCCATACATATGGACATCCATCAATTTTACTGATGTATTTTTTACCATCACTATTTCTCAGGGAAATTTATCAAGATATATTTAATTAATATAAATATATATTGTAATCTTAATATTATTCATAAAGGAAAATATATCTCCATCCATCATTACCTCTAATTTGTTATAAAATGATAACATCACTCATGCGTATTTATTGACAACCACCTACACGAATCGATGTCGATATATTTAAATATTATATTAATATGTATGGACATGAGGAACTATTTAATGGATATATGTTTTATATATATATATATATATATATTTATATTTCTAGAAAGGTTATTTATTATTTTTTTATCCATTAGAGTGTTAAAACAACATTATTCCCTATATGTGGACTACTATATCCACGGTGTGATGAAATCCATTTATCATCACCGCATTATATTAATTGATATAATGTTTATATAATTAATTTGTATCATAATTATGAAATTAATAATATTATATAGATGATGAAACAATGAAGAATTTTAAAAAATAGAGCAGTTAACACTCAGACCATGATTTTAAGGGACAACTCTTAATATATAGGGTATAAGATGTTATATGTTAATCATGTATGGTGTGATAAGTAATAATATGGCTATTATATTGATTAATAATAAATATAAATTGATAATAAATGTGATTCATAAAATAAATGGTGTATACATGGATTTGACGTAAGGATTTCTCATCTAATATTTGTTTTCATGGGAAATTCTACATATTCTCCACTTATGTACATTATATGGTGAATATAATGACCATTAATGTATTTTATGACTATTTTAATGATTATAATATAGATTTATTAATTTATAAAATGTTATTTATTTCATGGAGTTTTTATTCAAGGAATACTAAATCTATAAGGCTTCATCATCTCAATATGTTTTCATTAAGACATGTTTCTTGTTACAAACATATTTGTTTTTATTAGGTAAATACAAATACCCATTAAAATATTATATCATGAACCTAGAAATTTTTTCTTATGTGAAATTTCTTAAATAATGTTATTTATTTTTGGGGGTTTATGATCCAATAGTTAATAATATGGTATGTGTTATTTAAAATTGTCATTTAATTTTTGGATTATCCATATTAAATTTCCATTAGAGATAATTAAATAATACCTAAAAATTAAAAACCATCTGTTGTATTATCATATGTATATTCCATTAATTTCAAATTATTAATAACATATTATAGTTTTTGGAATATAAAATGACTGAGTAATCATTTTTATAAAAATTTGACCTTATTTCCAATTTGGTTTGTGATCTTTTTTGTCAACGTCTATGTCAATGAATATATTTTCAAAAATGATTATGTTAATTATTCCAGGATTAAATAAAATTATTTTCTATTATATTTTAACTAATTTTCATGGGATAAAAAAAATATTTGAAATAATTTTAGAATATTTTATTTATTACTTTTTATAAAAAGTTCTAAAATAATATACGATTTTACACTTACCTTATGTACATATTTTCTAATTTTATTAACATTTAATTATAATGAAGATTCTATAGTATTGTACATGATTATTTTCAATGAAAATAATTTTCATAATATTTACCTAGTGTTTATTTAATGTTGAAACGAAAGAAAATAAAATTTTTATCACGTTTTGAAATAATGGTTTGATTTTTCATTCAAATAATATTTTCATCTTGGATAAAATCCTATATTATTTCAAATACATCATTAGAGATAATAATTTAATGATCCACCAACATTATTCGATGATTTTTTTAATCATGTTGTTATAATTACGTCATGAAACATGTTTCATTCCTATGGTGTAGTAATGTTGTGAGTAGATAACGAATACTATATCAAAACAATCTAACATTATTATTTAGAGGGAATATGATTATATAAAGATGATATGTTAATAAAACATGTTTATTTTTAATATCTTATTATATAATTATACTATTAATGTTATTATGATGTAGTGTAACATATATTTATTGTGTTTTTAGGTGGTTGCTGGGTCTATCAAAGCCCTCCAATGAAATGTGTAATGAAGGATATCTCATTAGAATATACAAACTAGATTTGTGTTTTAATCAAGACCATTAATAGAATATATCCACTTATATGATATTGGGAATGATCCCTGACCAAGAAAATGATTAAATTTGAAGTGAACCAAATCCACTATGAGAATGTTTCCACTATGATAATTTTCAATTTGACCCTTGACTAATGAAATGATTTTCTATTATTATGATTTCTCCAAAATTATTATGAAATTATTTTTAACTTGGGATATCATCTCATAGATCCTGAATTATTAATGATGATTTTTCAATACTAAGAGACATGAATTTTTAAATTATAATTCTTAATTCTAGGACACATGTTTTATGATAGATGTTTTGATTGTAATGATTTCTTTTATAATGGGCACTATAAGTATGATTATTTTCTCAATCCCATATTTCTTATGACTAAATATTACAATCGATTAATATATCATATGTTTATGCATACTAATCATTTTAGCTCCCTCATAATTTTGTTTCTATTTCTCAACATTATAGAGAATTATAATATGTAATATATTTATATAATTAGACTTTTTGTAACAATAATTTGTTGGATATGTTGAGGAAATATTAGGAAAAAAAAATTATATTGGAAAACATTCACATTGGGATTGAATGTTATGGGTTTTTTATATGAAGTGGTTTTCCCTAATTATATAATAATCTAAATATAAAAGGCCTTTTGAATTAAATTGATGAAAATTTGGGTATTGATATATTAATTATGAATTCTTAAAATTGATTTCAATTTGTTGGAATCCATGAAATAATGTTAAAGAATCAGTTTTAGACTCTAATATAGGTGTACAGGTTTCTAGAAGTCTCAAATATATGTTTTTTGATATCTCATGAGTCCTCTATATGGGATTGGTACTCCCTCAAATGACACACATACTATAGAGGTGTGTTGGTCCACTTCAAAGAAAATGGTTGAGAGACTACATATCTTGGGAGAATATAAGTTGTTTAGATATAATAATTTTGAATTATTTTTTGGATAACTTTATTTTCTTATGATATAATTTCTCATGAGGGTCTTCGATATAGAGTTTGGGACCTTCATACATCCTTAATTTTATATCCTTACAAAAAATAATATTAATTTAATGATTACCTTGACTGGGGTATTGAGTTGACCTTAATCTCATTCCTCAAAATTTATTTAAGAATTATAGTAGGATGAATAAATAATTCCATAATTGAATGAATTTTTTATATTTAGAGTTAATTGTGTATAAAATGGGTTATTTGATGTTTCTTATAGAACAAATAGTTTTGATAGAGATTCAAAATAATTATGAGAAATAGTGATTATTGTCATTCATGTTATTGACATGTGCTATAATTTCATGAGTTGTATCCCTTTTCATATGGTTATAGGAATATTTTTCCCTTTGGGGTATTTGGATTAATTTTTTGTATATAATTTTGGAGTGTATTTAGTTACATTACTATTTATATTCATTGTTTGTATCATAATTTATTTTTCAACATTCTTTATTCTTTATATCATATATTTTTTAAATTTTTATATATGAGATGTGTGTTTGTGTGTTGATATTTATTAGTCTAAGGGATATAATGTGTCTTTTCTTCCTTCTTGTTTTTTGTCACTGGACCTATTCCTATTATACGTTCTCTTGGTGTGGAATCTGTAACGTAACAACTACCCATGAATGGTCTCTTAGGACTGATCAACATAGAATTACTAATATGGATTAATTTGGGAGTGTTAAAATTCACTACTGGTGCTCTATGATCATATTTATTGTAGATATATGCATTATTTCGTGAAAATTACTTCTAAAAATCATCTAGGGACTTAAATTAGATTATTAAGGTATTCTAGTCAAATATAATCAATCATTTCATATTTATAAGTTTTATTTCTCTTTAAATAATTCAAGGAATTTAATAGTTATTATTTATCTAATTTTTGAATTGTTAAATTATTATATTTTTAAATAGTTTTAAAATACATTTATTTCTAAATTGTTCATACTTGGTAAAATATGGGTTTCATATGAGGAAACCATTTAGAGAAAAGAATTACTCACCCAAGCTAACAATTCTTGTTGTGGATATACGTGTTGTGTGTTATGATAGTGGAAATTGAAATTTTTTCATGTTCAAAAATGATACGGCCTATGATTTATTATTATAGAGGGATGAGATAATATTTTCCCAAAAACCTTTTTTTAGTTTTCTATCTCAAAAATATAAGTGTCAATCATAGTGATATTATTATTATTATTCTATGTATTATTAAACTTTTCTTATCCTTTCTATGATAAAATGTTTCAATAATAGTTTAATAAAAGGATTTCTTAGATTTTTATTAATGTAGTTTTATATTTGGAAATAATTTTTCATTTTCCATTGGGAAATTAATTCCACATTGATTATATAGTTTCCCTTAATACAGATTTCATTAAACTAGTGACATTGGAATTCATTTGAGGCAATGTATATAACTGTGTCAAGTCCTTAGAGTGTGTCATTACTTCATGAGATTTATAAAAAAGAAAACACTAGATATTTTTTTAGTCTATCATATCACTGTCTATTGTTATGTAAAACATGAAAAAGTGATATTAAAATTGTTTTCTTTTCAAATATAATAATTGTAATTTTTTTGTGATTTGGCATGGATTAACCTAGTTTGTCCACTAAATGGTTAATAATTCATTTTGATACTTATATATATTAATGATTTGAGTAGTTTTAAGATAATAAATAAATATTTAAATTCAAAAAAACTATTTAGAAGATGAATTTTCATATATGAAAATTATTTTTAAAATATAAAATATTTATTAAATATTTATCATTGTAGATGAATGTTTGGATTAACTTTTTATGCATTGAAATACCATTTTAAATGGGCTCATAAATTATGATTCTATATGATAATGATTCAAAATCAATAATTTATCCTTAATTCACATCCATGTCTCCCTTGAACTCTCTCTCTCTCTATCCCTCTCTCTATATATTTTTATAACCTTGGGTACTATAAAATCACGAAGAAGAAGGATCCATCCTAAAATTTTTGGAGAGTCATCTATCCCATAGACTATCATGGAGGATAATCCTAATGGTTAGTTCAATGTAATTTTTATAATAGTCATGATGATATTATTGGATGTATTTATGATAAAGAAAAAAAATAGTATCAAAATTTATTTTAGATTTATCAAACCAAAATAATAAATATATATTTTGTTTTAAATGGTTTTGGTTAATGTTTTCAACACTTATTTATCAATTTAATACTCAAAAAATTATTTTAATTCAATTATGTTAATTTTTTAATATATTCATTAGAAAAACCATGTGAGAACTTGTGATATGTTGAATCTCTCTGAATAAGATCTTCACTAATGATATATATTGATTCGTAGCCCATGTTTTATGGTAATTTATTAGACTATATGGTTAATATATATGCTTATTTGGATGTGTTCAAATGAAAAATTTATATTTCACCACAATTAGTTGGGTAATATCCTATTTAATTTAATTTGTATTAGATAGTTTTAATGGATTAAGATTGTATAGAAGTTGATATTCTCATGTACTAAAATAGAATGATGTTAATGGCTACTGTGGTTATTGAATTTCAATAACCTTTATATAAAGGTTATGAAATGTATCCATAATAATATTAAAATTCTACGAAAAATGAGTTTTTTAGGGTGAAGGACCATAAAAATGTTTTCCAAAAAAATGTATCATCTTTAGTACTTCCATAGTATATTTACTGACCTATTGTGTTATGGTTCAATGAACCATGATGATAGACCACTCAATGGTGGATATTGGGATAAATTGGGGTATTTCAAGATCAATGAACTAAATTTTATTAGTTATAATAAAAATAGTAATATTTATGGAATTACCATTATTGTAAATTGGTTATGAAGAAGGTTGTAGTCATCCTAATAATACCTAAATATAGAGTATTTAATCATATATTATTGAGTATATGTATCAATCAATTGTAGTATGTTAAATAGTAATTAACTAACCCACATGACATGGTATATATAACATCATTTCAGGTGTATGTATAATTTAAAAAAATTATATGATTATTAAAATTCTGCAATCATTTTCTAGTGTATTGTCATCAATCCCAAATCGAATTCACTGGCAGGTGTTTAACTAATACAATTAAATTTAATTAGATGTGATATAGTTTTAATATGTATTTACATGTTTAATAATTGATAAATACAATATAAATTATGAAATAAAAGAATATATGATGTTATTTATATTTATAGATAAATTGTTAAGAAATTATAATATAAATGTTTTAATTTGAAATCCTTATTTGGAATTCATTTTTTGAATGGTTTTATCCAAGTGTTACTATATAATATGAAATTTCATTATAATTATTAACTTCTTCTTGATAATAATATTATTTAATATAAATTAGTTGAAAATAAATTCCTTAAAAATATTAATATAAAAGAGTTTATAATGAAAATAAATTTTAAATATTTACGTTTTTATGTTTGGTAATTTTAAAAAATTGAGATTGTTGATGCCAAGAAGTGCTTAAGTGTGGAGGAATGTTTCTAAATGACAATGAGAAGTCATAGTCGAACTTGGGGACCCGTTTCGGAAGCCCCGGAGGTGTTTTGTGAAAAAAAAATGGTGAAACGAGCGAAAAAATGTGTCCCTCGTGGAATGTACGGGGATTCGCAAAGAACCCTCAGTGTCGGTGCGAAATATTTCTGTGCCCACGTCCGAGTAGTTGATATTTCAGGTCGCCGCCTCCGTCGCGTAATTATTTCACGTAGCGCTGAATTTTGAACTGTTGGATGCCTATAAGTAGAAGGAAACCCCCATCTGTTTTTGGGCTGAAGAATCTGAACCGCCTCTCGTGTGCACAATTCGCCTTCCGTGCACGGGAAATATGGACTTTAGTGATGTTTCTTTTTCATACCATGTCCCCCTGAGTTCCACCTTCATGCGAGATCCCCATGGATTAGACTAAACACCAACCCCATAGGGGTCCTCCCCTTGCGAACAGTCCCTTAGTTTGCACGCCGGCCAAATAAGTTGTGCACAATCCTTCCTTTGTGCGCACACCCCTTCCTTTGTGCACAATCCTTTCCAATGCGTGAAATTCCTTCATGTTGTGCGCAAGACCATTCCTTTGTATGAAAACCCTTTGCACGGAATCCCCTTTCATTTCACACAGGCCCCTTCAATAGAGCACAATCCCTTCGAGCTGTGCGCAAAATCCTTGGCTTCAATTCCGTGCCAAATCTCCATGATTTTGCACCGACCCTATGTTTTCCACGCCCGCCTTCCCAATTGTGTGCACGCCTGCCCCTATTGGGTGCATTCCTCCCTTATTCCTCAGAACCCCTCCTTATTATGCATAGCCTATCTTACGTGTACCTCCTATTACACAGAACTTTATACAGGATTGCACCTGATGGTCCATACCGTGGGGATGCACCCCCGCACCCCTTCTCCAGGTTACTGCCGGGCTACGGTCCCGTCCCTCTGGGCCTATCCCTTCTCTACAATCATTGACCCCCATGAAAACCGGAGAGTCCCACTATGATCTTTTCAGGCCAGGACATCGGAATTTTCCATTGATCCCTTATGCACACCCACCTTCCACCTATGCAATACTGTGATTTGAGATAGGCCTCTGCACACCATGAAACACCTTTACTTGATATATTCATATTGGTTCATTTCCTATGTCGTGAGTTGAGATTCTCATAATCAATTCCCACAATTCCCATGAGTCGAATCATTAATCAACCAACTCAACCAAACCCCAATACCTAACTCTTATTCCAAGTCGAACGATAGGGCCGCCCTAGCGTAAGACCCAACACCGGCCATTTCTTGGTGCCTTACAGAAATAATCTTATCTACATGACTATAAATTGTAGTACACCCAATGTTCTAATCATAGGATTCCTCTTTCTCCATACAAGATATTCCCTATTATCCAAGCATGAGATAACAGTAGTCATATCTACATGACTTTAAACTGTAGTAATCCCTATGTTCTAAAAATAGGATGCCTCTTTCTCTAAACAAGATATGCCTTATATGACAAGCATAAGATGCCTAATTCCATGATTATAGTGGCCTAATTTCAAGTGTGTTTGAATCTTTTCCAACATTCCATCACTCCACCTCATGCTTTGTGTGTCCTTTATTCATATCTGCATACACTTCTATGTCCGAAGGGACCCCCTAACAGCCTGGTCCAATTATGCATCGGCTCACCTACCATCCTGGGCCAACTCCCCAAAAGACTTTGGGCGACACATTGAGTCAGGTCCTGTGTTTCGAATATAGTCAGTAGTGGACCATCATTTTCTTGTCCCCATTTTAGGGTAACAGGATATGGATACTGTGTTTCGAACATAGTAAATAGTTATCCTCTATCACCACCCCACCCTCAATGCATTCCGAATGACAGGCATGTGATTCACACTTTTCATCTCCCTTTGTTCCGGCTACTTCCAACACCCTTGGCATTATCATACTTGTTCACTATCACATAGTTCTAGGACTCAACTATATTCCACAACCCACAAGTGAGTTAGGATGCCCTCAAGGCCAGACATGAGGAAGACATTACGGGCTATTTCCACACGTAAGCCCCATCCATCGTTTCCACTCCTTAGTGTGACCTGGGAAGCTTCCATGCGTAAGCCCCATCCACCATTTCCACTCCCACGGCCATGTTGATTCCTTCCCTTCCACAAGGAGTTGAGGGTACTGGTTATGTATGTCCTAGGGGTGTGGAAAGAACCCACCACATCAAAGCTGCAGGACGTTAAACTGTCATGCACCTTTTCCCTCAACACATGATGCTAAAATATGATACAACCCCGTTCCTCGCATGCAGGGTCCCCCACCTTGGAAATTATCCATTCCCACCCGTCTCCATGAGGATGGGATCACCCCTAAAAGGGGATGATATCGTCCTTATTGGAGTGGCATTTGTCTGCGGGGCAAGGAATCTGCCATGGGGTTTGCCCCTAGTCTTTCTTCGAGGAGGCAGCATCCCTACTCCTCCTTTCTTCAGTGCCAAGGCCAGAGTATGGAAAGATAGGGAACATGGCTCCTCTTTTATTCATTCCCAAGTCCCTCTCCTGGCCTTCTTTTTCACCCACCGAGCATCCATCCTGGAGTATGTCACTAAACCATGGGATGCTCAACGCGTTAGCCCCTCTTCGTTTCCCGTGGATACACCCTTCACGACGTGATCGTCAGGTCCCTGCTACCTCTTGTTTCTCACACCGAGCATGACTCTCGTGATCTTAGCGTGATCATCAACCATGAAACACCTTGGGCCGCCTCAGAGCGTAAGCCCCAAATACCCTCGTTCGAGCTGTATGACGTGAACATGCCAAGCTCCCTCGCCCCGCATGAAGTTAATCTGTATACCAGAACTACGAGGACATTGATCCATTCTATGGCATTGTACGTAGGAAGTATCCATGAGGTTCAAGACACACCACATTGGGCTGTCTCTGAGTGTAAGCCCCAATCCACCCCGAAAAATGGGGACTTTGATCCATGCTAAGGAATGGTAGGTTGGAAGCCTCCACGAGGTTTAAGCCCCACCACATTGGGCCGCCTCAGAGTGTAAGATCCATTCCATCACGAACTATGGATAATTTGATCTGTGCTAAGGCATGGTATATAGGAAGCATCCATGAGGTCCAAGCCCTACTACATTGGTCCACCTCACTATGTAATCCCCAATCCATCCCGAACTACGGGGACTTTGATCCTTGCTAAGGCATGGTACGTTGGAAGCCTCCACGATGTTCAAGCCCCACCACACTGATCCGCCACAGAGTGTAAGCCCTAAATTCACCCATCCCACATGACGTCAAAATACAATCCATCCTGATCTACGTGTACTTTGATTCATGATAAGGCATGGTACATAGGAAGCCTTCAGGAGGTTCATGCCCAACCATCACTGGCCCCTACCGTCTCTGTGTTGGTGTGACAATCCCCTTTCCAACCCGAACAACGGGGAATTTGATCTGTGTTAAGTCATGGTATGTAGGAATCCTCTACGAGGTTCAATCCCACAAAAAACCCAGGTCCCGTCAAATCAGTTCAGCGACTCCAAATTGGTCCGCCTTAGAGTGTAAGCCCCATACCCGTCCCGCATGATGTTAAACTATATTCGCCATCTGAACTACGTGGTCTTTGATTCCCCTACACGGGGATACGTAGGAGGACTCTATGTGTCTCAAGACCATTAGTCATGTCTCATCATGATATATCACTCGAGCCCACATGTCACAGGAATCTCATGCCCTAAACCGGAGGTTGCACTTCCTATGGGTCCTACACATGTGTCCATTATCACTGGTCACCTCTTTTGGGGTCCCATCGTTCCATCTTGAACGACACATACATTGATTCCCTGCCATGGGGATCCATAGGAGGCCGCCACGAGGCAGAAGACAATCACTCAAGGCTCATCCTGATCTCTCCCTCGATCCCACAAGTCTTGGGAAGCTCATGCCCCAACCCGGAGGTTCCACATCCTCTAGGTCCTACCCATTCATCCATTCTCATGGGTTTCCTCTTCAGGTGTCCCATCATTCCATCCAGAACTACCCGGACTTTGATTCCCTACCACGGTGATATGTAGAAAGTCTCCTCGAGGCATAATCCCAAATCCATAATCCATCCTAATTCTTACTCGGGCCGCCACATCCCGGTGGGATCATGCCATTTCATTCATCATTTCCCTCCACAGCATTTGGGAAGCCACCCACGTGCTAGCTCCAAAATTGGTATTCCCTCCATGGGGTTCTTCAATCTGATCCACTCTAGCTAGTGTTCTGATCTGTCTGATCCGTCTCCAATGGATGTTAAACCTGCGAAATACCCAATATTAAAAATGGGAAGCTGAGGAAAACATCATATGCATGCCAATGGCGTACAATTCCCCGCGTTAAATGTTGGATTCCTTGGGCTTCTGCAGCCTCAAGAAGCCCTATAATAAGGGACAAAAGATAGACATGCCAATTCCCCAGCGTCCAGACACGCCAGGGAGGCCCAATGTGATTACTCTCCTAACCGATGGTTTCTACCCTAATTGAACCCCTTGGAAGGTCCTGATAGAAGTGGTGTAATTAACTGGTGTACATGAAGATATGGCACCGGGAAGGGTTTCACGAACTACGTTTTAAATCTATGAGGGAGACCCGGACTAGGTGATGAGTTCCGAGGAGGAATCCATGGAAGGAAGAACCATAATCCCATAATCCCATTTCGATCATGGAGCCGACGTCCCTGAATTAGGAGCAGATGATGCCCACCTTTGGGAAACGAGAATGCTTGGTAACAACAGCGCGTCCTCTGTGTGACAGGAGCGCGCGTCTCCGGTGAAAGTGTCGGAAACATATATATTCTGAATTTTATTCTTATTTAATTTAAAATTTTTGATATTTTACATTTCACACAATAATAAATATAGTTTTTATACTAAATTCCCAAGTTATTATTTATTTTTCTACTTCACCAATTTAATATTTTTTTATATTCTATTCCAAAATAATCATATAGTATATGAAACACCAAGTAATCTTGTGTTACATGCATGATAGTTTTTTATCACATTTCAAAAACACACCTATTTTAAAACTACATTTTGAAATGTTCAAAAATTTCATTTCTGAAATTAAAAATCATTTTTTAAATTTTAATGTACAAATTATATACGGGTTATTTTTTGATATTTTTTGAGATGTATCATTCTTTGATAAATATTGAAAAATACAAAAGTTTAGTAAAAAAATCCCTTCTCATATAAATAATAAACAATGTTAAATTATATTTTAATTATTTTAATTTTAAAATAGTTCAATAATAAAATTATATATACATCATAAGTCAATGTAATCATTTTTTATATTTAATTTATATATAGAGACATAATGATATTTTGATCATTTCACATTGTAAACATGGTTTCTACCCACATGTTCATTGTTAACATTAAATTTTATATAGAAACTTTTTTGAATTTATTCTTTAAAAATGTATATACATTTTTATAATAATTATAATATTTATTGTCTAATAATATGAAAATAGTTACTTCGAAAAATATTACTAAAATTAATTAAAATTAATTAAAGTGAATAAGGTAAAACAAAGAAAAATATGGTACAAAAGCTTAATTATAAAGTACATATGACCTAGATAATTTTTTTAAAAATGATAGTAATAGATATGCTATATCGCCTCTTGGATATAATTTGAGGAGTTAGTGGGACACATATTAATGAAAGAAACACATATAATTTGTCTAGTAAAAAGGTCAAAATAAGGAATGCTCCTTGAACATTACATTTATAATGATTTAGAGTATGGAATAAGCTACACATATTAGGCTATAAATTTTTTTTTAATAGAGAAAATGTTATTTATCATTTTATTTTGACTGTAATTTTTGCAGATGGAATTAATATATTAAATGGGTAAAAATTCTATTGGATGGATTTTTTAGTTAATAAATAAATAAAATTAATTAACATAAAAAAATTTAATGTAATGTAAATTTAATTAATTATTGTGTTAAATTATTATTATTTTTATAATATATCAGTATATATATATATATATTAACTTAACAAATTTTAATTCCATCATTGTTTTGTATTTTTTTATAAAATGGTGTTAATAATGTCTACATTTAAAATAATGTTATTTAAAAATAAATGATTAGGTATTAAATGATTTAAAACTATAGAAAATAATATATTCATTAAATATATTTTAAAATATTAATAAATACCTTATATGGTGCATTACTAGAACAATTGACCATTTATAATTATCTTGTTGAACCCAAAATATTAAATACATTATTATCACGCTCTGAGCTAAAGTATTGTTCTTCCACATTAAATGTTCTTATTTTTATAACAATTTCCAATAGAAATGCGATTTGAATTTATTTGTATTAGAAGAGTGGCACTCTCTCTCCATTATTAAAAAGGAATTCACTATTCACATTCCTTACACCTCTAAAGAAATATTTTATCATCCAAAATCATAAATAATCGAATCCCCAAATCCCTAACATAAACATAGATTTCTAATATTGTCCATATTTCAAACCATGTAATCCCCGTGGTGCAAACCAAAAGGAGTTACTTAAAAAATTGTTAACATTCTTCAATGTCCATTTATGTTTTATTGGTTTCAATTCCCCTTATTTTATTATTATTAGTAGATTATATAATAAAATCCGTAACATAAATATACTAATATTTTTTAATTACATTTTTTATACATACAATTACACATACATCCATCAAATGGGTAACAGACATACCATTAATATGTACGATGAACTAAAACCTCTAGAAAAGATGTTGTTCATTTTTTCCTTTTCCACATATCATGGATAGTAATTATTATTGAAAATATATTTTTAAATGTTATATTTTATATAATTGATTTATATATACATATTTAATTATTAAATAAATACTACCATCATTCATTCTAGTTTTTGTTAATACGATAACTTCATTTTTGTACGCGTGGACTATCACCTCTTAAAAGTGATTCATTTCATTCACAATCTACATGGAATGTATTATGGATGTGTTTATTAAAATTCTTTGATATATATGAAAAAATAATAATATGGTAATTATAATATATATATTTTTGTTATTTACTATCATTATTTCAATACAACACTAAAACAGATACAAACTTCTATTTTATGTATGTACCACCATCTTCATGAATGGTGTATTCCATTTCATATTTAAATATTTAATAGATTATTATAATTATTTATATAATATATATAAATATATATTATATTTATATAAAATTTAAAATTATAGAAATAACTAAACCATTATATACGTAATAGGTTCAAGAATAATAATTTAGGACTTGTATGACAAAGAAAGACGATGTTACTTGATGCTTAAAATTAACATAGAATAGTTAGTAAATGGGTAATATAAAGTCTTAATAATATCATATATATTATTAGATATAATTATATGGTTATTTAATATTTTTATAATGGTCTTATATTTAATATAAATGAGGTTATAATGTGTATAAATGTATTTAATCATTAAAGTAAGGGTTTTATCCCCTATCTTTTAATTTATGTGAGACACATGCCATGTTAACCACATATTTATTATATGTGGATTATTTATTACCTATGGAAGTATACAATGATTATTATATATAAATTTATTGTTATTTAAATATATATTTGATGATATTCATTTTATGGGGTTTATGTTTCAAATGTAACCTGATCAAAAAATTAATATGGTCTCGATTTTCCATCTTTGAGACAAATGTCATGCTATGATCCAACACTCAAGAAATAGGAGGACGTTTTTTAACATTTGGTTACATATGTTATATTAAATTAATTTTACTTTTTTTATAATTTATTATACTTATGATATTTATGAAATCATTTTTATGAGAATTGGGATTTATATATCCCTTTAGTGTGAAATCTATGTTCTTTCAAAACACTCATTTCTAAAAAAAATTCATGATTCATTTATATGTATTATATTTATTTTTAATGAAAATGGTATATTATTTTTATATATTTCTTAATATTTATTCAATGAAAAACTTTTAAAAATTATTTCAAAGCATCCTTTATATGTGTTCATTTTTATTTGTAGAAAATGGTTACAAATAGGTTTTATGCTCAAAAAAACAATTTTCAGTTTTGAAATGATAATTTCCTCATGAAATGTTTTTTAAAGTAATTTCCAAATTAATTACAAAATATGATGTTATCATTCAGTTTTACTCATTCCTTTCTATTTAAACGATCTGATGGTTCAATTCATATTCATTCTCTGAATGGTTTATTTTTTGATGGAATGATTTTTATGAAACTTGATTCCCTTTCATTGGTTAAATGTTTACGAAACCCATTACATTGAATAGATTATATTTTTATAAAACAAACATATTTTTATATATTATGATAATATTATGTCATTATGAAACCGATATATTTTCCAATGGTTATGATATTATTAAATATTTATGATATACATTTCATTTCATTGTATATGATATCATGTTTATAAAACCCATATCATTTTATGAGTTATGATAAGTTAAATATTTTTCAGAATATATATGAATGATTCCATTCGGATATGGGTGCGACTTATAAATCCCTTCAATGAATTGGATAAATATTTATATCTCATGATATAATGATGGAAATAATGTAGATGTGGTTAGTCTAAAATTTGAAGTTGGAGAATCCTGATCCACTATGTCATAATTGGGGAGCCAAATTCTTTATAATTAAAAACAATGAATCGTTTTGTGATTATGTATCCCACCTAGTAGGTGTAGTTCCCATTAAGTTCCCTGATTAGTTCATGAAATGCATCTTCACTTATAGGTAATGATATTACATTTTTCTGTATGCCACAATTCTATTTCTTACACATATGTTTTCCTTTCAAGAAATATTCTATTTATTCTCATGTGATTCCATCCATTTTAACAGCTAGAATTTTTTCCATATTTAAATTTTAGGATATTTTATATGAATAGTATGATCTTATAATGTTATTATCATTTTTTGTTATCCTTATTCTAGTGTTTATTCTTACATATCACTATAGTTTACCCTTAAAAACCATTTAAGATCACCCATTTTTATATTTAATTCCCAAGGTGATGAAGATATATTTTAGGTATGATTTTTATGGGGGAGTTATTAGTATTGGGGAAAATTTTGGGAGATAATTTATGTCAATCATTTACCACTGTTTATGCTTCAATGTTTCAATAGACACTAAAATAATATGGTCTCTGATCATCTATTTGTTTAATGAATTAAGTATTATACAAAATGATGAAATGTTAATGTGTGAAAGGAGAAGGTCATTATAGTTTTCATCAGAGAAAATATTTAGTAATCATATGGAATCTTGAATGAGAATCCATTAGTGACATACATAGTAATATTCATATGGATATGTATAGTGATATCTCTAAGGATGAGTTTTACAATGAGAAAAAGTCTAAGAGAATGTCATGGAATTTGAGTAAATTATAGATCGAGTGGTTTCCTAGAATTAAATCCATGTATAGATACTCAATGTTAATTTGGATATAGAATGGATGTACCTATGGGTAACAACTCTGAAAAGGATGATTGATCTCGAATCGACCATAACCTGGTACAAAACAACAGTCCCTGACTTGCACTTTGGTTGACACTCCTGGAGGATATGATTTGGTAATTCCAAAAATCATTATGAACCAAAAAGATGTATTTATGTTGAATATACAACGAATAACCTTTTATAAACATAAGTTTTTATATATTAGTGATTCAAGATCTAGGAATTACACATCCTATATGTGTTTTAATAATGATTATGTGGTTTTCCATTATGATAAATGATTCTAACACTATTTATTATAATTTTAGTAAATGGAGGGAATCCTATGGAACTGGATTAATACTAAATGTGATGGGAAATTTGTGGATGAGTAGTCAAATAGTGTGATCAATAGTGTTATAGGTGTTTTCATTATGCCCAGTCATTTTTCAAGGGACATGAAGAAAAATGTATACCTTAACCAACTCCCAGACTCACCAATGAATAAAAGGAAATATTCATTGAGGGATTAGGTAATGGGGACCAAGGAGGATAAACTATTTAGTTTCATTTGTTTCTGTATTGTGGAAATTATCATCCATGTGAAGGTATTATATGAACAAGAAGATATTTTGACTATGGGAATGAATGAGTTAAAGAAAGTAGCTGCAAATAAAATATGATGAGTTAAGTTAATAGAATATATGGGAATATTTTCCTACATTTGAAATATTAAAAGGATAAATTATTTATGTGAAAAATTAATGGTAACTATGAAAATAAGTTTCCTTTGAGAAAGTCTAATGAAGATAATCCACAAGGAGGTAAAAGTAAAAAAATTTCTTCTAATGATGTAGAGACCACAAATGACATAGGGATGGAAGTTTCATACTAATAGTTTTATTTATAAAATTTTATAAATTGTTTTTGATAAATTCCAATACAACATTTATATTTAAAAATAAATGAATGTGATATTGTGGGAACATACAATGATGCTTTGTAACTTTTTTTATTTAAATGAAGTCTGAATGGTGTATTTATTTTTCAGAATTCAAATATTTTGTTTTACGAATCATGAAATATATAATTATTTTTAGTATATATTTTTATTAACTATTTTAAAGGATCTGATAAATATTTCTGGTGATTTATAAAATTGATTTCATGGAAATATGATATTTTTATTAAGGGATGATAACATGTAATATGTTATTAATGATTAGATAATGTTGCTTGCATAATATTATGTATGATGTAAATAATTAAAGTGGATGATACTAAATACATTGGAACTAATTAATTATTTATTGATAAGTTATATATGATATTATTGAAAAATATCAAAAAATATTATTTATGGAATATATCCAATAATCACTAGAATAATGAAATATTCATGTTTTCAATAATGTTTTTTAATTTATATTATTACCAATTTTCAAGAGATTACATGAGTAATTAAGTAACTTGTTTTTTGTTCAATTAAAAACATATACTTCCATATATATGGGGGATCAATGCTAAAGTGATTTTCGTAAATTTAGTGATCATATTAAAAAAAATTGATTTATATATTTCAAAATGGATATATGATTAACCATTAATGGTATTTTTAAGTTAAAAAAATTAAATTTGTGAGATTAATATATTATTTCAACACATATGGATTTGATCCTATATGGATAAAATGTTTTAACCAACTTGTGTTGATGGTAAATTAAGATATATTGGATGACATATCATTGTTCTCATGATCTGTTTATGCATCATGCAAAAACAATTCAGCTTTCTTTTTAAATAAAGTTGTTATGTGGAAATTAATGAAGACATCACCAAAGGTGAACTATTTCTTATAAAGGGGTATTACATCATGTGTGTATATATTAATTTAATAAAACAAACCAACACTATGAAAATGGTCATTGGATTAAATTTTCTTCTTATTATAATTATCTCAGACTCCCTCTCCATTATTAAAAAGGTATTCACTATTATCATTCCTTATACCTCTCAAGCCATATTTTATCATCCAAAATCATAAAAAATTGAGTCCAAAAATCCCTAACATAAACATAGAGTTCTCATATTTTCAATAATTCAATCCAGGTAATCCCCGTGGTGAAATCCCAAAGGAGTTACCTAAAAAAGTGTTAACATTCTTTAATGTCTATTTATGTTTTATTTGTTTCAATACCCATTATATTCTTATTATTAAATGAATATATAATAAGATCAGGAACATAAATATACTAATATGTGTTAATTCCATGTTTTATAGAAATAATTACACATAAATCCATCAAATGGGTAACAAACATACCATTCTTATGTACGATGAACTAAAACCTCTAGAAAAGATGTTGTTCATTTTTTCCATTTCCACATATCATGGATGGTAATTATTATGTAAAATATATTTTTAAATGTTATATTTTATATTATTGATTTATATATACATATTTAATTATTAAAAAAATAATACCTTCATTCATTCCATTTTTTGTTAATACTATAACTTCATTTTTGTACGTGTAGACTATCTCCTCTTAAAAGTGATGAAATTCATTCACAATCTACATGGAATGTATTATGGATGTGTTTATTAAACATATTTGATATATATGACATAATAATAATATTTTAATTATATTATATATATTTTTTTATTTACTATCTTTATTTCAATACAATACTAAAACAGAAAAAAACTTCTAATGTATGTATGTCCTACCGTCTTCATGAACTGTGTATTCCATTTCATATTTAAATATTAAATAGATTATTATAATTATTTCTATACTATATATATATATTATATTTATATGAAATTTAAAATTATATAAATAACAAAACCATTATCTACGTAATAGGTTCCAGAATAATAATTTAGGATCTATATGACAAAGAAAGACGATATTAATTGAAGCATAAAATTAAAGTAGAATAGTTAGTAAAAGGGTAATATAAAGTCATAATAAAATAATATATATTATTAGATATAATAATATGGTTATTATATATTTTTATAATGATCTTATATTGAGTTTATATGAGGTTATAATGTGTATAAATGCAGTTAATCATTAAAGTACGTATTTTCTCACCTATCTTTTAATTTATGGGAGACAAATTCCATGTTAACCACATATTTATTATATGTGGAGTATTTATTACCTATGGATGTATACTATGATTATTATACATAAATTTATGGTTTTTAAAATATATATTTGATGATATTCGTTTTATGGGGTTTATGTTTCAAATCTAACCTGATTGGTAAATTAATATTATCTCGATTTTCCATCTTTGAGACACATGCCATGCTATGATCCAACACTCATGAAATAGGATAAAATTTTTTAACATTTGGTTACATATGTTATATTAAATTTATTTTACTATTTTTATAATCTATTGTACTTATGATATTTCTGAAATCATTTTTATGAGAATTGGGATTTATATATCCTTTTAGTGGGAAATCAATGTTCTTTCAAAATAATCTTTTCTAAAAATGTTTTCATGATTCATTTATATATATTATATTTATTTTTAATATAAATGGTATATTATGTTTCTATATTTCATAATATTTATTCAATGAAAAACATTTAAAAATTATTTCAAATCATCCTTTATAAGTGATCATTTTTATTTGAAGAAAATTGTTTTAAATAGTTTTTATACAGTAAAAACCTTTTTTCAGTTTAAAAATAAAAATTTCCTCATGAAATGTTTTTTAATGTAATACCCAAATTATTTACCAAATATGATGTTATCATTCAGTTTTACTCATTCCTTTCTAGTGAAACGATCCAATGGTTCAATTCATATTCATTCTCTGAATGGTTTATGTTTTGATGAAATGATTTTCATGAAACTTGATTCTCTTCCATTGGTTAAATGTTTAGGAAACCCATTACATTTAATAGATTAAATGTTTATAAAACAAACATATTTTAATATATTATGATATTATGATGTCATTATAAAACCAAAAAATTTCCAATGGTTAGGATATTATTAAATATCTATGATATACATTTCAGTTTATTTTATATGATATCATGATTATAAAACCCATATATTTTTATGAGTTATGATAAGTTAAATATTTTTTCAGAACATATATGTATTATTACATTTGGATATGGGTGGGACCAATATATCACTTCCATGAATTGGATAAATATTAATATCTCATTATATAATGATGGAAATCAAGTAGATGAGGTTATTCTAATATTTAAAGTTGGAGAATCCTGATCCACTTTGTGATAATGGGGGATCTAAATTCGTTATAAGGAAAACAATGAATTGTGGTGTGATTATATATCCCACTTAGTAGGTTTAGTTCCCATTAAGTGCCATGATTAGTTCATGATATGTGTCTTCACTTATATATAATGAAATTACATTTTTATGTATGCCACAATTCTATGCCGTACAAATATATTTTCCATTCAAGATATATTTTATTTATTCTCATGTTATTCCTTCCTTTTTAACTGCTAGTATTTTTTCCATGTTTATATTTTCGGAGATTTTATATGAATAATATGATCTTATAATGTTATTATCATGTTTTGGTACCCCTATACTATTGTTTATTCTTACATATCACTTTTGTTTACTCTTACTCAGAATTTAAGATCACCCATTTGTATATTTAATTCCCATGGTTATGAAGATATATTTTAGGTATGATATTTGTTGGAGGATTGTTAGTTTTGGTGAAAATTTTGGGAGATAATGTATCTCAATCATTTACCAGTGTTTATGCTTCTATGCTTCCATGGACACTAAACTAATATGGTCTTTGATCATCTCTTTTTGTACTAAATTACATATTCAATATAATGATGAAATCTTAATGTGTGAAAGGAGAATGCCATTATAGTTTTCATTAGATATAAGATTTAGTAATCTTATGGAAACTTGAATGAGAATCTGTTAGTGAAATACATAGTAATATTTCAAAGGATATGTATAGTTATTTCTCTAAGGATGAGTTTTACAATGAGAAAAAGAATAATAGAATGTCATGTAATTTGAGTAAATTATAGAGCGAGTTGTTTCCTAGAATTATATCCATGTATAGATACTATAAGTTAATGAGGATATATAATCGACGCACCTAGGGGTAACAACTCTGAAAAAGAGAAGGTCATTATAGTTTTTGGATTAATGCATGAAATGAGTCTTATGAATTGTTTTAATGGGGTGAAATTATTTATGTGTAATTTTTAATATGGTAATATTGTCTACATTGTTGTCCTATTTTCTTTTGAATTTTGAATGGTGTGTGGATATGAATTACCATAAAATGTTGGGATAGAGCATAGTTGGGAAGTACAACATTCAATTTTGGTCAGTATGTGATGACTCGAGGATTGGATGTATCACAAATCATTAGTATATAAAGTTCTAATGCATTAATTTGTGTTTTTTATTTGAATAAGGATATTTTACGCAATGTGTTTAGAAACTGAAAAAACTGTTTATAAATATGTTTAACCTGATCATTGTTATGGCATTTTATAAAACTATTACACCTAAACTGATATATTTTTAATAAAGTGTGATAACATGATCTCGTCATATTTTTTGTGTTTGGAATTATCTAGGATTACAAATGTAGTGTTATACTCAAAACATTCTTGGGAACATTTGTGCATTTGTATATTTTTTTATTGAGACTCAAGGAAGTGACATGTTTCATACAGTTTTAGAGATGTATCTTGACATAAGGGGAAATGCATGTGGAGATGGATATTAGAGATATTTTGGGCAATTATTGGTATGATTACATTTTTTTGGAATATAGTAATGTTTTATTCTGGACTTATTGATTCATTTTCCATTAGTTTATCACTAAAAAACTGATTTTTATTGGTTTTATCTAGAATTATATTAGTTATAAAAATGAATCATATTGTTGGTTTTTTAGAATTTATATTGTAATGTTATTTTTATCTTCATGGAAAATATTCCTCAATCATTTTTCTAATACCTTGGAATATATTTTCACCCTTTAATATCCTTGGGACATCATCTAATGTCAGAAACAACTATGTCTTATCCAAAGACTATTAATTTTGAAGTGATGACACAAAAAATGTAATATTCAATCACATATTACAAATGATAGCTTTAAATCACGTGTCTCATAAATTTTCTCAGGATAAATTAATTAACATGAGGAAGAAGTTACTTGCTTTTAAATATACAAAATAACATATCCTAATACATTCCATGGAGGTTTATTTTTTCTAAATAAAACAAACTCACTACAGTATTTTATTAGTAAACGTGTGTTGACCTACCATATCTTATGATCTATTAAATGATCTAAAAATTCATATATTTATAGTATATTTACTCACATTTCAGTTAACATAATATTTTGTTCATATATTCTTGAGAGGATTTTCATAAATATTCAGTATTAACCATTCAATCCATGAAAACTAAGACAATTTATTATAGTGGTGGATAACGAAATTAATTAATATCCAATATCTTTGAAGGATCAATATAAATTTCCTTTATTGTCATTACATGATCATTTAAAGATACTTTAAGTATCCACAATTAAGATTTTATTTTGATTTTTTATTTTTTTTTCTATAATTAATACAAATGATACATGATCATGATACTCTTCCATGATAATTGAATATTTTATATTATCATCTATAAACACACATAAAAATAGATAACTATTATATAAAAAGATTATATTCATTAGATACAATAAAATAACATTTTGATTTTAATGTTTGAATGGAATCAATAGGAATTTATAATATTGAAATATTCTTTAAAAGGATGTATTTGGTATATCCTCACATTTTATCATTAATTGAATACATCCTAATTAAACATCTATTATTGAGAAATATTATTCTGACATAGATTAATTCATTAGTTAATAATCATATTTGGTGGATACTTATTCCTAATCAATATATTGTACAGTTCAAATTAAGTAATATATAAATGCATTTATCCACTAATACTCTTGAAAAAGAGGACTCGAGCACTCCATTGTGAGCAATTTGGGTATATAAAACCATTATCATGATTGTGTTGGAGTTTCATGTTTAACTATTCTAATTTTATCATGTAAATTCTATATAGATTCATTCATATTTACATTGTCAATGAATAATTTCTATTAAAAACTCTTATTTGTGTTATTGAGGGTGACCAAAAACATATTCAAGAAATAATGAAAATATTTCTTTTATAATATAAAAATCTAGAATATTGAGTTTATCAAAACAGATATCAAATAAATATCCATCATTATTCTATATTAAGACTCACATAATATATGTAAAATCTACAGGGATATCATAGTCTATCACTCACTAATATGTGTTCATAGATTTATTTTTGATATGAAATATGATTTCCAAATAACCCAAATTTATTTCTGATTTCTTTTGAATAGCTGAATCAATTCAAAAAATCAAATTTAAATCAACTTAGGTATACTAAAAATAATTTCATGAATTAAATTCCCAAAAATCTTCAACAACGGTAGAGTTATAGAATTTGATTTCATATATTGTACTAATATAAGTATTCTATAATAATTAAAGTTATAATTTTTAAATTTATTATTTGTTTCACATATAAGACAGCTCATATATAAATAATTATAAAAGTCTATATTTTAAAAAATTATTAGTTATTAAGATGATGATGAGTTAATCATTACAATATTTCTTTAATCGTGATTTTTAGTAGATGCTATTTTCAGGGATTATTAACTTCACAAAAGATTTAGATTTTATATATATTGATTTTAATAAATAGAACATACAATAGTAATCATGTTGGATAAAATTACGTAATCATTATAATTAAATATTTCAAGTGTAGATGGTTTATTTGGACGAACATAATTTCCATCTATTTCATTATTTCCATTTTACAATTATGAAGAATTATTATCCATGATGTATTTATCTCTTAAACTACATGAATTTTCACATTAAATTCAGTATATTACTTAAATGATTCCTCAAATATTGTAACATTTAATCATAGAAATATTATTTCCTAATTCTGTTTTAGTTTTTTCATTTTTATAATACTACATTATCCTCTCTGTCTCTCCAAAACATTGAAAGTAGTGATATTATATAGTTTCAATTTCTAACTTGAGATCACATAGAATAATTTATTCATTGATATATAGATCTTATATGAGAATCGAATTATAGAACCCTAGATTTATAAAATGATTTTAATGCCTTTTCTGTTTTTTTGGAGTCCCTGGGATAAATTTTCTATTGATTGTTGGGTGGTTAAGTTGAACATATTGCTAAAAATGGAAATAAGTAAATTTCATGTTGTTTATTTTTATTCAGGATTTGAATGTTTTCTTGGGAGGTTTTTTTGAGGTGCATTCATGGGTATTGTGGTTTTAATGGGATTAATTGGTTCATAGTTTGTGATCTGTTGACAACAAGAAAGTGATTATATTATTTTAAGCTGAAGCAATGCAAATGAAATCATTCTAGGAATCTAAAATTTACACAATATGAACCACCATTTGACAATTTGTGTTTGGTTAATTATATCCTATTTCCTTCCGTCATGTCCTTGGAAATACTCATTTATTTCCCATTCCCATATTTTACACTTATTTGTTTTAAATAGGTTATTTTTAGTAATCTTTAACATCTATAATCCAATTCAAATTATTCATGGATATTTTAATCATGGAAATCAAGGGATACGACCTCATTGATCATTATATTCATGGATTGCATCATTTTTTCATGAGATAAAAAATATATCTGTGTTTTTGTAACCATTTATATGACATCATATATGGATTGATAGAATTTATTATAATTTTCAATAATAATGGATGAAATATAACATAAATATAGAATCTTCTAGCATCCATTCTTCAAGAAAAACCGAGGTGGACATTTTTCCACTATTTATTCATTTGTGGGAAAGAAAATTATCACATGATTTTTTAAATGACTTCTATAATTCTTTTCAATTGTTACCCCTTATAAAAATCTATGAAAATATATCTTACTAGTTGGATTTAAAAGTGTTTTAATATCATATTAGTGTGCCATAAAATAATATATTTTGGTTTATCTCTGGTGTTTTAGGTATCCTAAATTATTAAAGAGGAATCCAACTTGGAATATATTGTCACATAGATTATTTAGTCCAACATATTGATATTGTGATTATTTCATTGATATAAAAATAATAAATAATTGGTTACTAGTTAAAGATACTAAAATATTAATTTAATAAATGGTTCATTAAATAAATATACCACCAGTAAGGATAATAAGAAACTAGTGAGAGGGAGAATCCTAGAATATTGTTTAACAAGAAATATAGGTGAATAATGATTTGTCTTATTATATATTTCGGCATTTATGGATTCAATAAAGTAACATAATATGGAGGAAAATAGTTATTTTAATTTCCCAATAGACCATATAAATCAAACCCCACTACTCATTCATGATGATTTAGGACCTAATCATGTATACATGTAACAGTGAAGGGTGAAAAGAACATTTGACCTCTTAGACACTCATAGTGAAATTAATGTGTATATAGAAACTTATATATTTGAGGACCTATTGTAAGAATGATTAAACTTAACTATTCTAGATCCGATGGACTATGACATTACATTGAATGGAATTTTTGAACTTTTATATGACAATTACATTCCATAAAAATTACAAACAAAATGATAAAACACTTATACTAAATAGAATATGGATATATGGAAGAAATTGGGTATACTATTATTTTATATCACCATGTATTATTTTCACCAATGTTATCTTCATGTGAGAGAATGAATAATCATATTTCTGTTGTTGGCCAATGAATTACATTCCAATTATAGGTGATAACATTCCATATTACTGAGTAAAATTATTTGGAGAATAAGATATAAGTTAGATAGATAGAACCTATAAAAAATCCTAGATAAGGGGGAACCATTTTCAATCTAGGTGCAAGTGGGATCTTCACCCTGTGAACTAAATAAAAGAGGGACAGTTAATCCCAGATAAGTTATTAAACATAAAATCATTCCATGATATATGTATCATATCCATGTTGTTTTAAAACTTTTCCAATGTTTTTTTATTATAGTTATCATGCACACATGATTAAGGAATTCATTGTACCATTGATGAATTTCCACCAATTCGTAAAAATAAGAAATATTATGAGAAATTTTTATAAAATTTAAAACTAAAGTTGTGTAATTTTATTGACCCATCCACTAATAAAGTTTGCATATACAAATTTTTCCTATAAGAATAGTTCTTATAAATTATCCATGGTAACACTGAATACCTCTAAGAAGATTCTGTTGTGAGTCATTCTTCACAATAGAATGGAATTTCTATACCATTACAATGTAGTGAAAATTATATAGATTATAACAAGGTATCACAACCATGATATTGGTACTCTCAAAATTTAATGGTAACATACTTTTTAATTGGACTCTTTTTAATTGTTTTTTATAATGGTGCATTATAATCGATTCTATTATCTTATTTTATTAATAAAAATTAACACATGGAAGTTATTCTTCACATGATGATTTTCATGAAAAACACATTAAAAAAGAGTGACACATATTTAAATGCGCAACATTTTTTATTAAATTTGATACAGTTAAGATTCTACAGTATTTTATGTTATTATATATATATTTTTTAAATCATTTTTATAGAGTAGATGATTGCATTTGACTAAAAATTTGCATATTTTTGACATTAAGTGTCCATAAATATTAAAAATTAATATCATCATATATTAAATGGGTACTTGTATATAAATAAAAGTATAGTATGTGATTTAATCATTATGTGTGGAATTATATTGGGTTAGTGAGTAGAAAGGACTCTAGGTGCTGTAGAAGAAATTTAAAATGGGACACTTCCAGCTCTATATGATCAATACCTAGATTTCATTATGAATGAATTATTCAGGTTACCACTAGTTTAGTAAATCTTGATGTATTTTAATATACTCCTTCGAAAAATCCCAATTTCACACCAGTACTATATAACAACTCCAAAAGTATTGAGGGAATTGAAATTCCATCTAAATAAATTGAGAATAAATACTTGACTAGAATGAGTACACTACCTTAGGTTTCACCAGCTTTATATATAATAAAGGAAAATATTATCCTTGTGTAATGTGTTTGTTATCATAAATTGAGTCATATTTTCATTAAAATATAAATCCTATTTCTTCTATAGATGTTTTATTTGATAATTATATTTATCCATATAGTTGCCTATGATTGATCAACTTATTAGGGCACCATCATCTCAAGGTTATGATAGAGGTTATTCTGATGTTTTCATTTTTAATTCAATATTTCCTTTTTGATTATATATTTATACCATTTGTCCTTATTTGTAAACCTTTTGCCTTCATGTCCTTAATAAATCATTTATTACACATGTAGGTTGATTCCATTTTCATGCTAATTTTTTAGGATATTGTTGTATACTCATGAAATTGGAATGACCATGGGGATAAAATCGAAATGTACAATGTATATTCATGATCACTGGTTATATTCCAATATTTATATATCTGACATATGGATATTACAATTTTATTTCCTTGGTAATGTCATTTTTTGTGATTTCATTTATGGTTATCCTAGAAGTATTGATGATATAATGTCTTGGAATCTATGAAATAATGTTTTTGGGGTATTTATTTTTAAAGGATTAGAAGGTCAATTGCTTCACTTTGTTAGAGAATTTTAAATGCTTGGTTATACTATGAATAATATGATTGTTATGGGCATTCCATTCATTTTAAATGTTGGATTTCAAAAATTCATTCTATATTATAATGATAATTTCTACTAAAATCAAATCCTAATCAATATTGAACACCACAAAACAAATGTTGTATATTTTGATGTGTCTGGTTCTTATCATGGTTGTGTTCTCATATATGAAGATCATTTTTGACACCATGTTTATGGATATTGAATGTTCATTAGAATATATACCCATGAAATAATCAGGAATTTTCAATATATTTAAATCCATTAATATATATTTTCATTACATATTTGAACTATGTATCATATTTATCACTTGCCAAAAGAGTTTCAAATACTTCTCCACTCCATGTGACACGAACCTAAGGGAAAAATTTTAGATTGAGTACCTATAGGTATTTGATATTAACATATTATGCACACCTTTTAATGTAAATTATATGTTATATTATTTGAGTAAAAACATATATAATGTAATTTTCGTAGAAGCTAGTAACATTTGGTTGTTGATCAGTGTCATTTATAACATCTTTAAGTATTGTGTGGCATATGATTGGAATGCATTTTTATTCTAAATTAACCTTATTCCTATCAAATTAATTCAATAAAAGTTTCTAAATAATAAAATCATCAATATATTACAATTATTTAAAATATAAATAGATTTGAGACTTCCAATGGTAGGAAAATGGAAGAAAAGTCCATCATATTTTATTGAAATTGAATTGTGCTACAGAATTATTTCAATTAACATCATTATTTATCATATCACCTTTCATAATGGGTTGTTAATACTTATGTTTTAGAAATATTATATGAAATGAAAGCTCAATTATTATATAATAACTAAATTGAAGTTACTATTACGAAAATTCTAACTTTTCATTATGTAAAGATTGATCGTATTATAAAATATATGGATATACCATATATTAAAGTTGGAATAAATTTTTATTTATTTGATGCAATACTATCAAGAATGATTTGGAAGCATGATGTTACATGGTTTATTGGGGACTGACTGAAAAAGTCATAACAATTTCTGCCAACCTAGGATTCCAACATGGTATAGGAAATGTAAAATTTATATATTTTGGATGTGTTTATATTTTAAGAGGATATAGTTAAAATTATTTCTAATATATATCCTCAATTTAAATCCCAATTCTAGTGATTATTTAAAATGGATATTATAACTCAATTGACCTTTAGCAGAAAATAAAATCAACTCAGAGATGGGAATTCATAATTGTTAATTCATAAATATGATGATATTAACAGATCTTGTGTCATGGGAATTTTATAGTGAACCAAGACTTTTACACACATCATTACATGATATTAACCATTATTGAAATAAAATTAATGCTATTTATCATAAAGTCTAGTTTCATGGATCACTAGGTACAGAAAAATAAAACATGGGACAAAATAAAACATTTATTTGTTTAGAATCCATTATGCGATCATAAATTCTTTTGGGCCCATATATCAGTGTAGGATACATCGGGGAAATCATGAATAAATGGATGAGAGAAAAAACACAATAAAAGAATAGCCATAAGAGAAATTCTTAGGACACATGTTAGAAGGTGTAATAAAATGACATTAATATAAATGTAACATAAGGAATCATAACATATAGAACATTGGATATTAAAATAATGGACTAATCGTGATGTTCTAGCAATATAATACCTGAATTTTGGATGATTCAAGGATCTTGGTACATAGAGGAGCACATGTCAAGGCCCGTTGCACCTAGAGGATCACAAGTGAAGGATAGCCACCCAGACTGTTCCACCTATAGCATGAATTGAGGCGGACCACCAAGACTATTGCCCACATATATTAATGAGACTAAACATTACCCAATTAATTAGAGCACTATCTGGCCACAAAAATGATAACATTTTCATTGATATTTTTTCAACATAAATAATTATAAATATCACATCGTACATAAATATAAGTGTAACAGAGGAAATACATTGGAATCATAATCAATTCCTAAAGAATAATAAATTTTCGTATCATTCAATTATTAACGGAATAATTTAAACAAATAAAAATATGGATTTATAATTAAAAATATGTATATATATAATTATAATTTATTTCAAACATGTAAAAATAGTACATAAGAAACATTATTATATAATCAATTTTGTGCAATTGTAAGGGAAATACTAATGAGTATTTAGAGAAGAAAAGGGGATTATATTTTATATAAAACCAGAAGTGAAACAAGATGTTTTTAATAATACAATTAATTATTTAATAATACTATTGGTTTCTTTAAAAAGTATTATAAATTTCACTTTAAAATGTAAATGAATTCGAGAAGTTAACATAAAATGGATTGCTTATTGTGAATCATTGGGTAGGAAACCACATTAAAACATATATATCCAGGATGAAGAAGGCTTAAAATATCATGATACCTAATTTTGTAACATATAAATAGAATTAAATACAATTAAATAGAAATTAATGATAATTTAATTTGGGAAAAATTATAGAAATTGAAACCCAAAGGAAAATGGAAGTTTGTTTAGAATCCCTTATCATAAGTCTGTTGGTGTTTTTCTTTTGCTATTAATGTCCAATAAAATCAAAAATAAATAAATAATAAATAATTACAGAAAATTATATACATGTATTTCATTTCATATTACATTATTAAGTTCATTTATTTAAATTTTGTTGGTTAAAATATTCAATTTCATTATTTGGGAGTGCATGTTTTTTTAGTTTTCATTATTAGCTCGCTAGAATCAGAGTATGGAAGTTCCTAAAAATGAGATTGGTTTTCCTAAAGTGTAATTAAATTTTTTTAATGAACATACAGAAGATAAAATTTATATAGAATTTAGTTTATTAAATGTTATTAGGATGAATAATTAGATATAAGTTTTAAGATAATCAGTTGGATTAATTTGGAATTTTTTCGACAACACGAAATCATTTTGTTTTATAAATTAATATTATATGAACTAAATGAATAAAGAATAGTAAATAAGTTATAATAGATATTTTATAATATGTTTTAATAGTAAAAACGTCTATATGATCATATGAGAAGATGGAAATTGAAATTCAAAACATGTCATCCTTGAATGCAATGGAACAACGCATCTCAGATGGTGTTTTCATTTTCGGTATAGGAGGAGGGGAAAAGTGATATGATGATGGATTATTACATTAAAATTAAAAACATTACGTATATGGTATGTACTAAATATATCACACAATTTGAATTAAGGGATCTTAGGAGTGAAATGAAAATAAATAAAGCTAAAAAGAAATTGAATGAAAATGGAAGAATTATTTACCTCTTGATTTATTCTTCTTGAGAACCTCCTTAGGGTATTAGTTTTGTCCTTTTGTTAATAAAAAAAATATTGGATGTGGGGTGAGGTTTGGGAAGTATATATGGAAGAATATATTCAAGGCTCAAGGATTTATCAGGGTGAGGAAAAGAGGTGGTCAGAGGTGGTATTGATAATGGAGGAGGGGGAGGGGGTGTTTTCTCATAATTTTATTAAATTTTGTATTATTTTTTCTTTGTACAAGATATATTGATATCCCTTGAGAGTAAATACGGTAATGTTAGGATGTGATCATGAAAAAATTATAGTCACTTATATCATCCATGAATCAAGAATGAATAAATATTCATTTATTTTCATATACTGTAAATTACTCTATTTCATTATTCACCAATAATCATGTATTTTATAAAAATCCAAAAAATCACCCTAACACTTTATATAAAATAGTAATTAAATATTGATGTCCATTTTATAATATTAATTTTCTATGTAAGATAAATTCAATTGTTATTTAAAATCATAATTTACATTGAAAATAAATATTTTAAAATTAAAACAATTTTTAAATCCCATTAAAACATTATTGGGGTCTCATAAAATTATATTATAATCATATTACATCAAAAAAGTTATGAATAAATTTTATGAAAATAAATTTTCTTTTAAATTATCAATATATTCAAACAAAATTTATTAGATAATTATTACTTATAGAATTAAAAACACATAAATAAATATTTTTTAAAAAAAATTATCTATTTATACTATGATATAATTATACTATTTTTCACATATATAGAGTATAAATTTAACTTCGAATTATATTGGTGAAATTATTATTCAAATGGCTAGTTTAATAATCATAAGGGCCATGTTACTATTCAAATTTCCAAGTTATTATTTCATTTTTGTAGGTTCATTATCATCTAGAAACTCATCATATCTCATCCATTCATCATTTATAAAGCCTTTATTTTTTTATATTTCTTTATAAAATATCACATTATTATAATAAGGTAATTTCTATAGAAAAAACTGGGTCGTTACATTCCTACCCACTTTTAAATTTCACCCATGATTTTTTTACATTCAATGTTGAAAATAGGTTCATATTCTTCTCTTTCATCGCTTCTTCATGTTCCCATGTAACCTCCTTGTACATATGGTTCCACAAAGGTACATTGACAAGGTGATGTGTATTGTTTTGTATAACATTATCTATATGATACAAGATCTACATTGGCTACTCCTCATAAGAAATATCATTCATCAGATGTACCAAAAATAATGAAATCACCCGGGTATTATCCAGTATATACTTCCACAAGAGGGATACACGGAATACAACATGTACTTAAGGCATGGTTAGTGGAAGTTCTAGTTGATAGGCCACAACTACGGCACGTCCAAGGATCTCTAATGAGATGAGATACCAAGGACTTATCTCCCCTTTTTCCAAAATATCATTATCCTATTCCATAGAGATATATGGAGGAATTCCATTTCACCAACATTATGCTCAATGTCCCATCGACAATTTTCTACATAACTATTATTTCAACATGGGGATCCCTTGATGTGATGCTGAATGATATTAACCTTCTCCACCATTTCATAAACTATATCCAGTCCGACCTGCTTATTTTCACAGACCTCATCCCATCATGTTAGTGTTATGCATCTTTTCCCTAAATGGATTCATTTTGATCCATTTGGATTCTTAATTTAAAACTATTATTGTAACGGAACTCAAATACAGACAGAGGTTAATCCCATCCTCCTTTTAAGTTCATATAACATGCTCTCAAAATGTATTTTATTGTCTGAATAGTCCACTCATATTGGCCATCTTTTTTAGGATTGCAGTTCTTTTAGAAGTTAATCTCTGAGAATAGATCATGTTGGAGATTTTTCTAGAACATGGATGAGAATATCAGATATTAGTCATATATAATAGATAGTGGTACTCTATGTAGCCTTAAAAAATCCATGATCTATATCCATGCATGTTGATCCAGTTATAAGTCCTCTAAAATTGAGATAAAGTATTATTTCATGGTATGATTATAGAAAATAACACATATAGCATTGTTTCCTACAAATAACATTAGATGTGCAGTTACAAATTCTGTTGTGATGTTTTCACATTTCCATATTGGAATGGGTAATGGTTTCATAAACCCTTTATAATTTTTCCTTTTTGTCTTCCTTTGTCTACATACTAGGAACATTGATGAATATCCAGTAATGTCTTACTTCATATTGTACCACCAATAGTTCTCTTAGAGAACTCAATACATCCTTATGACCCCTAGGTGAATAGAGATGGAGGAGCTTTGTTCATTATTTTGAAGATCCATCTTTATCTCTAGATCATATAGTACTCATAATCATATCCAAAATCATTCGACTCATTCATCAAACATTTGGGAATCTAAGGATTTCCCATTTTTTATATCATCCACCCCAATATGAATTTCCACATCATTTCAATGATAATCCATTATTTTCTTAGAAAGGTAAGGTGGAGCGATCATTTCAAAAAGGATTGATGTTTCTCATCCCATAAGGATTATCATGTCCAATAATTATATTTTAATGAAGTTAATATCTTTAAAATTATCATCATTGATAATGATGTAGATTCATTTCTACTTAGTTCAGATACCACTTTATTGGCCTTACCAGGGTGGTAGTGGATTGGGAAATAATAATAATTTTAATGATATCTAACCACCATCACAAGAGTATATTAATATCCTTTTTTTGAATAAATATTTTAAACTATAGTGATCAGTATATATCTCATAATACTCACCATATAGATAATGTCGCTATATTTTCAATCTAATGATCATATCATCCAACTCCAGATCATGCGTAGTATTGTTTTTCACAAAAACGTTTTTCACCCTTGAGTTGTAGGGTATCAAATATCATTTTTCCATAGCACACAGCCTATGAAATGCTTCAAAGTATCACTATACACAACAATTAGTTATACACATTTCCTGATTCGGGGTGTTGGTGTAGTGATAAGGCTGTTTTTATTCTCTTTAAATAATTTCTCACATTCTTGTGTCTAGTACATCATCAATCTATTCAACATCAGCATGATTATTGGGTTTGGAAAATGTGATACGTTCCTCACAAATAATTATTAATACCCAACTAGACCAAGGAAACTATGGTTATTCATTGCAGATGTTGTTCTAGGATACTCTTCAATTGAATTTTTCTCATAAGTGTCCATGTATATCCCATTCCTAGTGACATCACTCCCCAATATTGATACTTCATTTACTAAAGAATCGCATTTATATTACATTAAATAGTGTTTCTATCTTCACAATGTCTTTAGAATAGTAATAAAATCCACCTTGTGTTGCTTATTTCTCTTATAGTATATTAGAAGATCAACAATAATGCCCACCAAAAATTTATCATGGTAATCTATAAATAATTTTATCAATATGTCAATTAAAATTGTAGGATAATTATTGAGTCCAAAAGACATCACTATGAACCCAAAGTATCCGTACCTTATTTGAATGGCAGTCCTGAGAATATCAACCTTCCCCATCTTTAATTAGTGCTTACCTAACCAAAGGTCCACCTTAGTGAAATAACTAGCACCATGTTGCTGATCAAAAAACTCATAAATCTAAGGTAGGGGATACCTTTTCATTAATGTTATTTTATTATTTCCATAATAGTTAATTAGGAGGCGCATTGATCCATACTAATATTGATGAAAATTATAGGCAAAACCCAGAGTGAAGATCATTGGTGTATAAAACCCTTGTCCATATTTTCCAATAAGGGCTTCTTCAACTCATTATACTCAATAGTGTCGATTCTTAAATGTGTCATTAATATATATTGAGATCTAGGAATATGTTCAATTGATATGTTGACCTCCCAGTTTGGCATATGACTATAAATTATTAAGGGAAACATGAGTGTAATCCCTTGTGATGGCCATATCATTGAACATTATCGTATCCGCTATATAAATAATTTGAGAAATATATTCATTCTTAAAAGGAAGTAATATCAACGCATGAGATGATGATTCTGAAAGAGATTCATCTTACTCCTAACACTTGTCTAGAAATTAAGGGTACTTTGGTATTTGAATAAGGATATCCATTTTCAAACATTTGATGTTGGATTTGTATAAAGATAGCCATTACAATCCCAAAATAGAATCATACCCCACCAAGTGATGTATGGAAATATTCATTCAGAGGTTAAGTCAACAAACAATAACTGGGGATGCGTTATAAACTTTGGATTCCATAATTCCCCATTTTTTGTTTTCATAGATAACAATATATTAATATTTTGAGGTGGTTTTTGAACATTTATACTAATCATTATATATATGAAAGAATTTTTAGAACCCTATTCAAATAGTGTGTTAACTATTCATGAATGAATAACCAGCATACTTTTCACCACATCATTTTCAAGATCCACCTTATTTGTTGTGATATCATATGCCCATCCTTATTTCCTTGGATGTTGTGGTCGAATGTATCCGACAAGCATGGGAATATGGAACTGGATTGAAAAATAACCTTGTTTAATGGAGTTGGAAAAAGACACTTTAGGTTGAGTGATTACCTGAACCTTCATTTCTTCATCCACAATTGTTAAATTATTCATATACCATTAGCAATTCATATCTAGATGCCTCGATCCCCCCACATACAAATCATTTCATTATTCACCTCAATTAGTTCCTTAGATACTTATTTCAATAATTTTGAACCATGGGATATTCTTGATTTATTGAGTAATTGTTTCTAGATCCACCCATATTTGAATAAATTTTTTACTCTATTCCATTGGTCATGTGGGACTATTAAGAGTATGAATTTTCCATTTCAAATGTTAGAGAATAACTAAAAATGTCACTGTAAATATAAATGTCTTGAATCTTGTCATGACCCGTCCTCGGGGCCCGTGTCGTGACTACCCCAGGCCCGCCTTCCATAGGCTAGGGGCTGGCGACTAGCACCAAAGGCGTAAATCCTGATAACTGGGAAGGCATTGCCTTTATAAAAGTAAAAAAAACACTACAAAGTACAAGCGGAAGTAAAACACTAAGTACAAAGAGAAGTGATGAAAGATAAATGGGCCAGAATACACACCCAAATGAAATTACAACTACAACCGAACAAAGTACAATAGAATAAGACAACAACTAGAAGAAAGGAAGAAGCTGCTGGGTCTTCCTCCTCGGATCCTACCTGAAGGGTAGGTACAGATGGCGCAGCTCTTGGTAGTCCACCACGGATCCTACCAGAAGGGTAGGTACAGATAGCCTCCTCAACGCTCTCACCCGTCAACCTCCTCCGTGTGTCGTCTCGTCGTGTAGTCCACCTCCGGGTACTGACTCGTCATGTAGTCCACCTCCGGGTACCGTCCAGTCCTCAAACACTCGGCCTCCGTCAGCACTGTCCGTCGTCTGCAACCAACACAACGAGGTGCGGGAATAGCTCGTACATGGGTGAGTATAACGATACTCAGTAGGGACCCCAAGACCCTCATGGTCTCACTAAAACCAACAAGGATAACCCAATGAAGATCTAATCAGATAACCTCTACTTAGGTATATTCCCATACATATACTTAAGTTATCAAGTAACCCATCTCAATCCTGAGGAAACACAAGGATTGTGAAATCAAAGGATAACCACTACCCAGGTATATGCCCATACATATACCTAAGTTATGAAGTAACCCATATCAATCCTGAGGAAACACAAGGATTGTGAAATCAACGGATAACCACCACCCAGGTATATGCCAATACATATACCTAAGTTATCAAGTAACTCATCTAAATCATGTGGAAACACAAAGGTCAAAGACTCAGCTCAAACCAGGATTTTCATTATCAAAACCATAACTGCTGAAGAGCTCCGTCTCTCGAGTGTACAGTGGTCCTGTCACGACTCTGAGGTACTACTCACTAACCTAAGACTGCTAAGGTACTCCTCATGTCGAGTACCGCGGGCCATCCACCCAAACACAGTAGTGCTTCCTGCCGGGGTATGCCACCCAAACACAGTAGTGCACAACCCCTAGTAGCCTGCTGAGGTACTCTCTGGATGAGTACCGCGGGTCTGCACTGTCACACAGGTAGTGCTCCGTCCCCCATAGGTCTGCACCTCACAAAGTAGTGCTCCGTCCACTGGGCTAGTCGACTCACTCCAAGTCGAGTCGGTCAAGCAGTCGTCTGGTCTCAGTCAGCTACACGGTCTCCATACTCCATACGCTCGTCTCTGGGAGGGTCCGCTCTACAATCTACAAGTCGATACTCCAAGTATCTAGACGTCCCACGAAGAAGTATCTCAAAGGACTGATTCGTCATAGGGGTCTCAACGCAATAGACATCGCCTCAATCGGACGCCCTGTCTGTGAGTTACTAGCCTTTTCATCCCAGGGGCCCGGTTGGTTTCGTGAGCGAACCAATCCCGGCTGTATCTCAAATTTACCCCGAACTCTCATAGGGTATACCCATAGGGGCTGTTTCTCAACATGATCATCAATTCCGCTGATGATTTGTTAAACGGACGTCCAGTCTAAAAGATATGTGTTTTTCCGTTCCAGGAGCCCGGTTGGATTTCAGGTGCAATCCAACTCGGACACTATCCAACAACCACCAAAACTCGGGTGAAGTATGCCAAAAGTTCCGTCCCATCAAGAGGAAATCATCGAGACAGATGGTGCGTCAATTGGACGCCCGGTCTGTGAGTTATTGGCTTTTTCATTCGAGGGGCCCGGTTGGTTTCGTTAGCGAACCAGCCTGACCGCACTCCGACAGCATCCAAACCTCGAGCGGAGTAATCCAAAATATCTGTCTCACTTAGAGAAAAGCAACAAAGTTGACGGCACGTCAGTCGAACGTCCGAAGCTCAGGATATGAGCATTTCCGCTCCGAGGGCCCGGTTGGTTTCGTATCCGAACCAACCCGGCCGAACCCAAAGTGTTCCGAAACATTGAGTGTGATATACCGAAACGACCATCTCGATCCAAGGATCGCATCGCCGCTGATGGCACGTCGTTCGGAGGCCCGTAGCTCATGTTATGAGAAAATGACCGAAAACATCCGGGGACGGGGGAGTCTGGGCCCGGACCGACCCGGGTCCGGGTCCGACCCGGTTTGGTGTGACCCGGCCCGGCCCGGCCTGGGCGCGACCCGACTCGGCTCGGCCGAGCCGGCCGAGCGGAGGAACCCGTGAGGTGGGCGCTGCCCCCGCGGGATGAGAAGCTGCGACCGACGTGGGGCCGCGCTGGATCAGCGGACGTGGCAAAGCCGCGTCCCGTGTGTGTCGGACCCGTGCGGCCACGGGTCCGCTGGCGGTCGCCGCCGCGGCGGCCCTATATGGCGGCGCACCGGGGCGCCGCCGCCTCCGGCCGCCGGCGCCACCGGTGGGTTCCGCGGGCCACCAGAGTTTCTCAGGTGGTCTGATTTCGTTTCCGTCTGCGCCGTAGCTCCTCCCGGGTCTCGTACTTCACTACGGAAACAACGAATCACCTTTGCGGCCTGATTTGTCACTGCCCTCCAATCCGCACATTAATGAAGAACTGTGGAGGGTTGTCGGGCCGTGTTTGTTTGGACCATACCCTCCGTGTTAGGTGATACCAATCAGAAGAAGATAATCCACACATGGAAAACAAAACAAAATGCAATTTTAATAAATTAAAATTGTTCTTGATTCAGGTTCTTTGTTTTTAGGAGGAAACAACCACGGAAATAAATACATTTCACAAACAAAAACCCCTACCTTAACTTCATCGTCGGATGCGAGATCGACCGTCGCGGAAGAAAGGGTCACCGCGTCACGGAAGGGCGTCACTGTCATGCGGTACTCGGCGTCGCGTCGACGAACTCCGAGGATCAAGAACATACAGATTTAATTATAATAATTAAATCCATGTTGATGTTATAATCCAAAAAGAATTAAAAAAGAAGTGCTACCCCCAACCTTATCATTGTCGATCAAAGGTTGTCGCGGGGTTGGATCGTCGTGGAAGAAGCATCGCGGAGGGAGAATCACGAAAGAAGCGTCATTGACGTCACGGTGCACGGCGTCGCGTCGTCGATCTCTGAGGGTTTGGCGTTCTTCATCGGAGGTCGGAGCATTCTTCGCGTTATTCGTATTCTTCGTGTTCTTCGTCGAAGAAGAATGCTTTCCTCCCAAATTCTCTCCACGCCACAAGTCCAACTAAATAAAATAAGTTCAACCCTTATTTTATTATTGACCTAAGCTTTTGAAATTCAAAAGATAAGAAACGAACAATTAATTCGTTGAATTAATTGTAACGATTTAACTGCCCAATTAATTCGGGCGTTTCTTAACCCGAAAAACGCACGGTTGACTTTCATAAAGATGGGTTTTCGCAGGTGCGTTACTATGCGGAAAATAAACGGTGGGGCTCGTACGGGACCCACCTCAAAAATATCCTACCAGGAGGGTAGGATATTTCGGGTTCTACCCTATCTGCTTCAAATCAGTTTAAGCAGCTTAAAGTGGCTTTTAAGTGGATTTATGTGAAATAAAATAAAGTTTGTCGTACCAAATTATTTTATTTCTTAACTTAAAGCCCAAAAATTAAAAACCACACCTGAGAAAACGCAACTCCAGAAGAGGCGTTTCTAAGAAAATATCGGCGCTACGATTCCATCGGTGCCCTCAAAATTTGATTCTGAGCACCGGTTCAAAAGTTAGAAAAACCTGATCATTCGTTCACTGAACGTACTCAAGACAAACTTCAGAATATGATTCCGGGCACACCGGGCCTTGGAATCAGGCGCCGTCAGAAACTGCGTTCTTGTAATATTTCCAAAAAAATTAAGAAAAAAATTTTCCTTGAAATTTCCGGGTCTTTACATAACTCCCACCTCAGGGCTTTACGTCCCCGTAAATCTTCAACACAAACTAAGGTTACAAAAGCAGTATTGAACATGCACATAAGCCTTCCACTCCCATGTGCTTACCTGGAGGTTTCGTACTTCCAAAGAAAGCACAGTCGAGGAATTGATCATCCTCGTAGGATTCGATCCTGTCGATCCTCGATCCCCACTGGAACCTCCGTGAAAAACAACTCATCGCCATCGTCCAGCTCCTCATGGTCGATGATATGGGAAGGGTCGAGCACGTATTTCTTTCATTGAGATACGTGGAAGACGTCGTGCACCTGGTGCAACTGAGGAGGATGGGTCGAGCGGTAAACCACCTCGCCTACCCAGCTGAGGATCTAGAAAGGTCCGTTGAACCACGGAGATAACTTGCCGCCTTGGCCACATCTCCGTAAACCTCATCATGGTGAGACCCGTATAAGGGCGGGATCATCTTCCTCGAACTACAGAGGTTTCCAATTCTTGCTAGAACTGGAACTCAAACGATTTCTTCCACGAGGGTAAGGTTGACCGACTCAAGAGTGATCGGTCACACCCTCCTATTCATGAGTTATCCTGTACTGCATGGGGTTTCCTTTTCGCCGACCAAGGAAAACCCGTCCCGATGTCATAGTTAAATAACAACCTTTTTGCATAATACCATCAATTTGGGTATGAACTGTGATTGCCCAGTCCATACTCAAACCAATGTCGTAAGACCTCGACGCTGCCACCAATAGATTCCAACCGAAAATCTCGCCTCAAGGGTCTGATCACGCCGTCGGCGTAAGTGTGATTATCGAGTCTCCTCCCAAGGTATCTCCAGACATGAGGGTCAAGTCCACGTCTTACCGGAAACTCTAGGTCTGGGACAAGATTTGTGAAAGCGAGGAATGATTCATATCGATGACTGTTACTACAGCAGCTAGCAGTGGACACAGACTATCCCTTGAATCAATTTTAGAGCCATTGGGTCACACTCCTTGACCGCATGCAGCCGCACTCTTCCTCCGCCCTCCAGCTCCCTGAGCCTGGCGGGGATAACTAAGGCGGGTGGTTGTAGCATGTTAAGATGTACACCACCTCATGCTGCTATCCTAGCTCTACCTCCACGTCTGCTACTTTGCAGACTCATCTCTCCTTTAGGCTTCCTCTTATGGAAAAATTTAACATGCCCGAGTCTCCAAGACTAGCGCCAGTTTCCTATTTCTTACTGCAATATGCAGTCTTCATCCGCTCCTGGATGATCAGCACCTTCCTTTCCTATGATCTGAAGAGCTGCTAAAATTTCTCCTTTGAAGAAAAGAGAAACTCTTTCTCATCCCCTGGATGAACCACACCCATTGCCTAATACAGTCAATCCTGACATGAATGATGTATTCATGCCATGGATGACGTTGTATGGCCTCGACGTAACTACCAAGAGATCCAACTTTCACTCTCACCTCCAAGGGTCGAGTCACACTATCGGCAACAGTGTGAGGTCACTGGGTCTTCTCTAGTAGAAATCTAGAACGTGAGGGTCAAGTCAGCAGTTTTAACCGGGACCACTCAGTATCAACCAAACACAAGGACAGGAAAGCAAACAAAGATAAGTGTCTTTTTATTATTTCAGCTCATAGTACAAAGACACGAATACAACAGAAAAATGGAACTAGAGTACAAGGGACGTATCCACTAGTTCCGCTCCTGTCCATCTGCTCTCGGAGCTCTACTGCCTTGTCCACTGCTCGGCTGTTGATCAAGTACCCGCCGCTGCTTCTGCCTCAGTGGCTCCTCCAAAGCCTACGGATCAACTATACGAGGAGTCTGACAGTCACGTTCCAGGTGACCCTTTCCGCTGCATGAGTAACACTATCTATTTTTGGCACGCCTGGCTCTGACCCCACCCCGGGTGCCCTGCACCACTGGTCCTAAAACCCGAGAGCATCCAACTGCTTGTCTGGTCCCCCTGGACCTCTGCATCATCTGTCTACTGCCCATAGATGAATTGGCTACTGATCTAAAATCACGCGGAAAAGGCAAATGCTCCTATACACGCTCGAGGTGTAGAGCTACTGGCACAAACTCCACCCTGAAGAAGGACTCGAAGTCTTCCCATGCGAAGGTCATCCCATCACAAAACTGGAACAAGTGGCTCCATCACCTGATTGTTGCTGCCTGAAGAAGGCTAGCAGAGAAGATCACCATGAAGTTTGTCGGAGTCCCCACTAGCCTGAAGACTCCCACCACAGCCTCCAGCCAATCCTCAGCCACCTGCAGGTCTGTCTCTCCCCGGAAACTGGGTGGTATCTGGCGCTGGAACTCGTGCAACGCGCTCAAGTGGCCTGCATTGCCTACTACTGGGGTTGGTGGCATCGGTGGCCCAACATATGGTAGTACCTCTGGTGCCTCCGCTGGTGCCTCAACTGCAAGAGGGCCATGTACTGAAGCCTCGTCGCTCGACAAGCTATCAGTACGCACGTCCCTCTGGGCTCCAGCTGGTAATTTGAGAAAAGGCATCCTGAATGAAATAACGCGACACTGTCAAACGATTATACCTGGGGAGCTGACATGGTTTGAGCTGACATTTAAAAAGTTCTGGAAACACACACGCAATCAATGTTTTCGTGCACAAAGTCGGAAATCAGTTGTCAGGGTCCTGGTGTATGGATATGTTGGCCGCCCGCACCGACACTGGACTCCCTGAACTGAAAACCACACTCGTTACTCTTAACACTATTGCTTCACAGAAAGAAAATATCAGAGTTATAAGTTATGCGGTAGAACCGACTCCTTTGATACCAATTTCTCACGACCCGTCCTCGGGGCCCATGCTGTGACGACCCCAAGCCCGCCTTCCATAGGCCAGGGGCTGGCGACTAGCACCAAAGGCATAACTCCCGAGAACTGGAAAGTCATTGCCTTTATAAATGTATACAAAACACTACAGAGTAAAAGCGGAAGTAAAACACTAAGTACAAAGAGAAGTGATGAAAGGTAAATGGGCCAGAATACAAACCCAAATAAAAGTACAACTACAACTGAACAAAGTACAACAGAAAAAGAAAAAATCTGGAAGAATGGAAGCATCTCCTGGGTCGTCCTCCTCGGATCCTACCTGAAGGGTAGGTACAGATGGCACAGCTCCTGGTCGTCCACCGCGGATCCTACCTGAAGGGTATGTACAGATAGCCTCCTCAACACTCTCGCCTGTCAACCTCCTCTGTGTGTTGTCTCATCGTGTAGTCCACCTCCGGGTAATGACTCGTCATGCAGTCCACCTCCGGGTACCGTCCAGTCCTCGAACACTCAGCCTCCATCAGCACTGCCCGTCGTCTGCAACCAACACTATGAGGTGCGGGCATAGCCCGTGCAGGGGTGAGTATAACGATACTCAGTAGGGACCCCGAGACCCTCAAGGTATCACTAAAACCAACAAGGAAAACCACAAAGAAGATCTCAAGAGATAACCTCTATTTAGGTATATGCCCATACATATACCTAAGTTATCAAGTAACCCATCTCAATCCTGAGGAAACACAAGGATTGTGAAATCAACGGATAACCACTACCCAGGTATATGCCCATACATATACCTAAGTTATCAAGTAACCCTTCTCAATCCTAAGGAAACACAAAGATTTTAAAATCAACGGATAACCACTACCCAGGTATATGCCCATACATATACCTAAGTTATCAAGTAACCCATCTCAATCACGAGGAAACAAAAAGGTCAATGCCTCAGCTCAAACCAGGATTTTCATTATCGAAACCGTAACTGCTGAAGAGATCCCTCTCTGGAGTGTACAGTGGTCACTTCATGACTCCGAGGTACTTCTCACTAACCTAAGACTGCTGAGGTACTTCTCCTGTTGAGTACCGCTGGCCAGCCACCCAAACACAGTAGTGCTTCCCACCGGGGTATGCCACCCAAACACAGTAGTGCAAACCCCCTAGTAGCCTACTGAGGTACTCTCCGGACGATTACCGCGGGTCTGCTCTATCACACGGGTAGTGCTCCGTCCTCCATGGGTCTGCACCTCACAAAGTAGTGCTCTGTCCACTGGGCTAGTCGACTCACTCCAAGTCGAGTCGGTCAAGCAGTCGTCAGGTCTCAATCGGCTACACGGTCTCCGTACTCCGCACGCTCGTCTCTGGGAGGGTCTGCTCCACAAGCTACAAGTTGATACTCCACGTATCTCAATGTCCCATGAAGAAGTATCTCAAAGGACCACCTCGTCATAGGGGTCTCAACGCAACAGACGGCGCGTCAATCGGACGCCCGGTCGGTGAGTTACTAGCCTTTTTCTTCCCAGGGGCCCGGTTGGTTTCGTGAGAGAACCAATCCCAGCCATATCTCAACATTACCCTGAACTATCATATGGTATACCCATAGGGACCGTTTCTCAACGTGATCATCAACGCCGCTGACGGTTCCTCAAACGGACGTCCAGTCTGAAAGATATCAGCTTTTCCATTGCAAGGGCCCGGTTGGATTTCGGGTGCAATCCAACTCGGCCACTATCCAACAGCAACCAAAACTCGGGTGAAGTATGGCAAAAGTTCCATCCCATCAAGAGGAAATCATCGAGACAGGCGGTGCGTCAATCGGACGCCCGGTCTGTGAGTTATTGGCTTTTTCGTTCCAGGGGCGCAGTTGGTTTCGTGATCGAACAAGCCCGACCGCACTCCGACGGCATCCAAACCTCGAGCGGAGTAAGCCAAATGATCCGTCTCACTTAGAGGAAAGCAAAAAAGTTGACTGAACATCAATCAGACGTCTGGAGCTCAAGATATGAGTGTTTCCACTCCGAGGGCCCGGTTTGTTTCGTATCCGAACCAACCCGGCCGAACCCATAGTGTTCTGAAACTTTGAGTTCTATATATCGAAAAGACCGCCTCGATCCAAGGATCGCATCACCGCTAATGGTGCGTCGTTCGGAGGCCCGTAGCTCATGTTATGGGCAAAGGACCGAAAACATCCGGGGACGGGGGGGTCTGGGCCCGGACCGACCCGGCCCGGCCAGGACGGCCTGGCCCGGCTTGGGTGCGACCTGGCCCGGCGGGTTGGCCCGGCTCTGCGCGGCCGAGCCGGCCGAGCGGAGGAAACCGTGGGGTGGGTGCTGCCCCCCGCGGGATGAGAAGCCGCGGCCCACGTGGGGCCGCGCTGGATCAGCGGACACGGAAAAGCAGCGTCCCGTGTGTTCCGGACCCTCGCGGCCACGGGTCCGCTAGCCGCCGTAGCCGCGGCTTCAGCCGCGGCGGCCCTGTCTGGCATCGCGCCGGGGCGCCGCCGCCTCCGGCCGCCGGTGCCACCGGTGGGTTCCGCGGGCCATTGGAGTTGCTCCGATGGTCCGATTTCGTTTCTGTCGGTGCCGTAGCTCCTCCCGGGTCCCGTACTTCACTGCGGAAACAACGAATCACCTTTGCAGCATGATTTGTCGCCGGCCGCCAATCCACGCATTAATGAAGAACATCGGAGGATTGTCGGGACATGCTTGTTTGGCCCACACCCTCCACGTTAGGTGATAACAAACGGAAGAAGATAATCCACACATGGAAAACAAAACAAAATGCAATTTTAATAAATTAAAATTGTTCTTGATTCAGGTTATTTTTTTTAGGAGGAAACAACCACGGAAATAAATTCATTTCACAAACAGAAACCCCTACCTTAACATCATTGTCGGACGCGAGATCGACCGTCGCGGAAGAAAGGGTCGCCGCGTCGTGGAAAGGTGTCGCTGTCGTGCGGTACTCGGCGTCGCGTCGACGAACTCTGAAGATCGAGAACATATAGATTTAATTATAATAATTAAATCTGTGTTGATGTTATAAACCAAAAATAATTAAAAAGGAGTTATACCCCCTACCAAGTCGTTGTCGATTAAAGGTTGTCGCGGGGTTGGATCGTCGTGGAAGAAGCGCCGCGGAGGGAGAATCGCGGAAGAAGCATCGTTGACGTCGCGGTGCACGGCGTCGCGTCGTCGATCTCTAAGGGTTTGGCTTTTATCATCGGAGGTCAGAGCGTTCTTCGCGTTATTCGTCGAAGAAGAACGCTTTCCTCCCAAATTATCTCCACGCCACAAGTCCAACTAAATAAAATAAGTTCAATCCTTATTTTATTATTGACTTAAGCTTTTGAAATTCAAATGATAAGAAACGAACAATTAATTCGTTGAATTAATTGTAACGATTTAACTGCCCAATGAATTGGTGCATTTCATAACTAGAAAAATACACGGTTGACTTTCATAAAGAAAGGGTTTTCGCTGGTGCGTTACTAAGCAGAAAAGAAACGGTGGGGCTCGTGCGGGCCGCACCTCACAAATATCCTACCAGGAGGGTAGGATATTTCGGGTTCTACCCTATCCGCTTCAACTCAGCTTAAGCAGCTTAAAGTGGCTTTTAAGTGGCTTTAACTGAAATAAAATAAAGTTTGTCGTACCACATTATTTTATTTCTTAACTTAAAGGCCAAAAATTAAAAACCACACCCAAGCAAACACAACTCCAGAAGAGGCGTTTCTAAGAAAATATCGGCGCTGCGATTCCATCGGTGCCCTCATAATTTGATTCCGAGCACCGGTTCAAATGTTAGAAAAACCCACTCATTCGTTCACTGAATGTACCCAATAAAAACTTCATAAAATGATTTCGGGCACACCGGGCCTCCGAATCAGGCACCGTCAGAAACTGCGTTCTTGTAAAATTCCAAAGAAAAATAAGAAAAAAAATTTCTTTGAAATATCCGGGTCTTTAAAAATCTCCATCAATTTATGTATTATCGGCCCTAGTACACTTAATAAGTGATCCACTATATATTCGATGTTCATGAAAAAGACATATACATATCTTTCAATCCTTGTAATGATTGCTTCAGACACCCAAATAGGTTTATCTTCCTTCAACTTACGTATAATTAACTGCATTTCTATTTTGACACTGAGGGTTTGGAAAAAAATATTTTAAGAAAAACAGTTTTTGAATTCATCCCAAAAATGTTATAAATTTCCTCCTTGTACATCAAATTATTTATCACATTCCACCATTAATCATCTTAGCCATCAAAATGATTGTCTGTCAATAGAAAATTATCTTCTTCTGAGCCCTAGAGGGAAGAAAATATTATTTCAATGTAGTTAATCCATTGATCTATAATGAGGGTATTGAAACACCCCTTAATCATGGGAGTCATTTTCCCTATGATGGATTCCACGAAAACATTATATTTCATTAAAGATGGGAAATGTTCCACACGATTTAGGTTATTGTTCATAACATGATCTAGTTGAGCAAGGGATGTCATGATGTTATTAGAACACATTCCGATCATAATTTTCATTTCATTATGGTAGTCATCACATTCCATAATACGTTTATTATTGACATGTGTTCTTCTATTTCCCATCATTATCTAAGAAAATTAATGTGCAATTATAGGTATTGAATACATTAATAATTAGAATAAAAATGAATCATTAAACATAAATGGATAATGTTTTAAAGGAATATTATATATTATCTGGTGATTCCCTAAAATCAAATCTAGGTTATCCATGATCTGTTTCCTAAAATATATTCTTATAATTATTTTTCCCTTAATAATATTTTGTAATGAACATATAAATTTACCAAAGAATATCTTATATATGTTTTAATCAAGGTCCAATGTAAGGCATGTTTTCATGTATTAGGTTACCTTCAGTCAGGCTTAGAATACCATGCCATATTTTTCTTATCATAGGTACATATATTCAAGAACCATTATCTCATGTAGTATACAAACGTAGATGAATTTTCTTGATATATAACATACACTTTACATACCAAAATTTTGGGATGTTTTTTAGTCATAGTCTTATCCCTAAGGTTCATATTAAATTACACTATAAATATCCCCCACAAATAACTATACATTTTATTTGATTCTAACTATAATGACCCTTGCCTTTTACATATATCATTACATTATTTTAATCATAATTAAACATCAAATTACACTCCAATGATCATAAATTATTATATCAAGGAAGAGTGGATACGTAAAACTTAAACCATTGGACTAGATAAAACATTTCAATATTTTACAAAATTTATGTGCTCCTAACTTATATTTTTCCATTATATCATCATTGGATACCCTAGGGAAAATATGAATAAAGGGATGAGCTAAAAATCCGTGTAATGGAATAACCATAATTGAAAATCTTAGCACATGAGTTATAAAGAATATAATATTGATATAAAAAGTCACATAACACATGGAATCAAAACCTATAGAACATGGAATCCTAAAATCAGGGATTCATAGTATGGTGGTAGAATCCTAAAACATGATATTACGATCATTTAAAAAAATTTTCACATAAAGGAGTAGGAGTCAAGAATCATTTTTCATATAGGATGATAAGTCAGGCTAACCACCATGATCATGGCTCATAGAGCACGAGTCAAGGATAACTACCCAGACTGTTGTACATAACATCTCATTAGACATAACATCACCCAGTTAATTGAACATTATGTTGGTTAAACTATAATAATATGTTCATGAATATTTATTCCACATAAAAATCATATGTAATCAGTCATACATAAATATAAGGCTACTCATATAAGGAAATCGGTATCCTAATCAAGTCATAAAAATAATAAATGATCATATCATAAAAGTGTCCATAAAAGTATGGAATTAAATCAAACAGGGGGAATTATAATGTTAAAATTCGATTATATCATGATAAGTGATTTCAATCATATAAAAATAGTATTTTATAAACATTAAAATTAAAACATTTTGGTGCATTTTTAAGAAAAATAGTAAAGTGTATTTAGAGAATAAAAGTGTATATTCATTTATTGAAAAGCACAAGTGATCCCAATTGTTTTTCATTAAAAAATAATGATATTGAAAAAATGGGTTTATTTAATAATAATAATAAATTTTATATTAAAATTGAAAACAATTTGAGAGGTTCCTTTAAAAACCCTTCCATATCAGGAAGGATTAAGTGGGAAACCACAAAAAAACATGTACATCCCCATAGAAGATAGATTTAAATATACTGATACATGATTTTGAAACTTATACATAGAATTTATGATATTTACCACAAAATAGAATATAATATCATTTTGGTTAAACTATATAAATAGAAACCTGATGGAATAATGGAGGTTCCAGTAGAATTTTTCACCTTATGTCTGGGTGTGTTCTTCACAATGTCTTAATATCCTGTATAGTCAATCTAAATTAATTAATTAATAATTATAAAAAAATTAACACATGTATATGAATTATTAGAAATTATTTAGATTCAACTATGATATATTGATGTGTTAGAATTTTCAATTTCATCATTTGAGTGTGCACGTTTTCTTAGTTTTCATGACTGATTCACTTGTATAAAAGTAATGATGTCTGTGTAAAATATGTCTGGTTCACTAGAAGTGTAATTATATATATTCATGAAAATAATGAATATAATATGTTTATATAAATCATTTGGTTATATGTGATGAGGATAAATCATTATATACAACATTAATAATAATCTCATTGATTAAATTGGCGGTTTTTCGATCACACAATCTCATTCGATTTTAAAATTAAAATCAGGTGTACTAAATGATTCCATAACATTAAATAAGTTATAATACATTTATTATATTTTGGTTCAATCAGAAAAATTGTTTCATGATAATCCATGAAAATGAAAACATAAATTTTAAACACTTTTTCCTTGAATGAGATAAACTAACACATCTTATACAGTCTTTTAATATTTAGTATAAGATGAGGGGAAAATATATGTTGATGTTTTATTACAATCTAATGAAAAAATTATATTATATCTATGTTACTAAATTTATAACTACATTTTTATTAAGGGAGGAGAGGAGATTAAATAATAGAAAGGAACATGAATTTTTTTTGAAAGATATCAGTATATGGTTTTAAAACTTGATTTATTCCTCTTGAGAACCTTATTAAGGGATAGGTTTTTGTATTTAATTTAATAGAAAAAGATCCTAGAATTGGGGGATAGGTGTTATAAGAGTATTGGGATGAATATATACAAGGATCAAGGCTTTATGTGTGTGAGGATAAGCGGTGTCGAGGGAAGGTATTTATAGTGGAGGATGGGGTGTTTTCTCATTATTTTATTCGATATTTTCTTATCACGATCTAGACAGGGCATTATGTTGAAACATGAGATAATATAAAATTATTTGTGCATTTAATGTTAATAAAAATGTGCACTTACATCATCCAAGACTCCTTAATGAATCAAAAGTTCATATATTTACATATACTGTAAATTATCGTATTTAAATATTCCCCAGAAATTCTATTACTATATAGATTCTCCAAAAATACACCCTAAATTTATTTATACATGTTAAATTAAAAAATGAACACAATTTTATAAATATAATTTTCTAAATATGAAAAAATTAATTTTTAATTAAAATCAATATTTATATGGAAAATACAAATTTTAAAATTAAAACTTCTTTTATATCACAATGAAAAAATTTATTAAATTCTCATAAAATTATATTATAATTATAAATCTTAATAACAATAATTTATTAACAAATTTTGTTACAATATGTTATATTTTAAATTTTTATATAAATTATAGAATTTTAATTTAATAATTATGACTTTTAGAAATACTTACACTTAGTTGATAATTTTTTAAAAACATATATACTTATACTATGATATAATTATATCATTTTGTCAAATATAATAAGGATAAATTTATTTATAATTCCATTGGCGATGTTAAAATTCAATTTACTTTTTTAAAATTCATAAGTTTAACATTATTATTTTAAAGGTCAAGTTAATATTTCATTAGAGTAGGTTCCTTAACTTATAAAAACACTTATTATCCCATTCTTTCATCTCTAATAAATCATTTATTGTTTTTTATATGTGTTTATACCATATTGCATAATTGTAAGGATTGAATTTATATAAATAAAACTTTGGGTTGTTACATTTTTGGCGGTTATTGGCTAATTATATCCCTTTTAAGGATTTATCTTATAATAATAATCTGTTCTATATAATGATAAAAAATGTCCTTGATTGAGTTTTATGTGGTTATCCTTTTCATTGTCAACTATATTGGGTGGAAATATTTGAAACATCACTGATTGTACATAGCCTTGTCCATGTGACCATGAAAATAACTAGATGATCTGAAAGAGGATTATAATAACTTGAAAACATCAAAAATCATCATCAGAGTATAATTTACAACGATTGTATTTCAATGTGGGTATTCATATATATTGATCATTTCTACTGGACATGGTTATTAACATTTTGGGATGCAATGGAAAATGTTTCAATTGTATATTTTAACATTTATGGTTATTAAATAATACGACTTGCTGCATATTGGTTATCCTTACCATTCCTACTCAATGTAACATATAATTGAATAACGTTTCTCAAACAAAATAAGTATTAGTGGGGTCCCAATAATGTGACCATTTTGGATTATAGTATATATGTGTTGAAGTATAATTTTCTCCAGGAACTGGTACATATACTAATTAGATATGAAAAAACATTTAGGTGGAGATAAAATTTTTCGTATGAGTATTATGGAAGAATATTCACGATTCAGAGGGAAAATTTTATCATAACTTGTTCATTATAGAGAAATTACTAGTATTTTCACAACATCTGTTTTTGGAGTTTTTTTTATGATTTTACAATTATGTATTGTTTTATTTGGATAAATTATTCGAGTTATTTTTGGGTGATAACATTATGTTAATATGGAATATATTTATTGGAACCATTAATACCTAGAATGGTTATTTATGAAATAAATATTTTTCATGTATGTATTGTGAGTTATATTATAAGAATGAATTAACTTCTGGGTAGAATATGATCCCACTGTGAGGTAATTTCATGATGTTAATGGGTTGTGGAATTTTAAATCACGGTGATGTTAATTTCTATTTACAAGACCTTTTGAGGTTTTATTATGTTAACACTCTTTTCATTCCATGAATCTGGTCTGTAAAATCATGTCCTAATCCTTCATGTTATTGAAAATAATCATTTGGTTCACATTTTATTCCTTTCTATATTCATAGTTCCAATAGATTCTTTTTAGTGATATCTGATATCAAAAAACACATTCAAATGAATCATTGAGTGTTTTATCCTAGAAATTAGTGTTTAAGTCATCATTCCTCTTTCTCATCATATATCTCTTATGTTTTCATGAACCTAACCAAAAAGCAATGCTTTTTAGCAAGATATATTGAACAATATCATGTTCCACTAGTTATTATTCGGATTTCGTAGAAAAAATTGGAGAATGTGGGTTTATTTGTGGAATATTATAATATCCCCATTTAAGGAATATAGAGGTAGGAATTTTCTCTATATCAACACATTTATTAGAATAGAAAAGATCATAGGATTATTTTAATGATATATCTTATAATTTTAAATGGTTATGAACTGTTAAAAATATATTAAAAATCCTATTATGGGATGGATATTTATTTATGGGAGTAGATGTTGTCAACAACATGTTGGACAAACATATGAAAATGGATTTCATAAATTGAAAGAAATAATTTTTGAATATGATTAGTGTATATCTAGTATGTGAATTATATTCATAAAGTTTAATTTTTCATGTGTTTTCATGATTTTATCATTTATGGACTTGTTGAAAGAGGCACATTGATTAGTGTAGACTTGAAATACAAATAGAAAATTTCCTCCTTGCATTGGTTAGGAGGGGGTAAATAATTGTTCAAGAGCATAAGGGCATGATTCATCTTTCATTGTTGTGTGTATGTTTATGTGTGAATAAGTATATAATTGTACCAGATTGCATCTTATGAATACATTATTATTTATAAAAGGGAAACTATTTTGGGTTTTCGAACTTTTGGAAAGAATATTCATCAATTATATTTTTTAATGCTAAAACTGATTTATTTTCAATTTATATTCTTCAGTAAATCTTAATACTCCAATGAGTTGCCATATTTTATTTCTAAGTTGTTTGTGGGAAAACACTCTTGGGGGGATTCCAATTGATAAATAATACTCATCCATTATATATGAAATATGGTTCATATTTATATGTTTTTTCCAATGATATAGATTTTTGGAAGGATTCTTACTTCTCGAATGGTGCCTCTAGATATCATTGTCACATATGGTGATGGTAGAGCTTCTGGTGGATCACGACATGGTCAGTAGTAGTTCATCATTTGGAATGATTCTTTACTAGTTCAATGAATTAGTTTTATATTCTATACTAATCAATTGTTATTATTTTTTGGTCGTTGAATTTTTTTTAATGTTGGGGTTTCCCAATTTTGTAAATATTGGGTTTTTGTGCAATCATCAGTTATGTATTTATTTATATCAGTTTCATAATATATTTTTCTCTAATAATGCAATTACCAAAATAATTTTATAATTTAAATTATGGTTCTATATACCATATTTAACATTTATAATTACTTAAAATAGTATCAAATAAAATTACATTTAATTCAACTAAGAACATTGAACATCACGTGTGGATGTGAACCACTATAACTAGGAATATTAAACGGGAAAAATTATGTGAAACTGAAAACATGTTATTTCGTTGTATAATAATGTTATATTCAATCTAAAACAACACCAAGTAAGAAACAAAAAATTTAACACCCCAAGATGTCATATTACATTAAGTCTTTAATGTAATTGAATATCTTTTATTGCACACAACACCTACTTGGAATGCGTATACGATTGATTGTGTTTCGGCGAAACAACACATTTTTATTATAATTATTTAAACTGTATATTTATTTTTCTATTAAATATTATTATATGAATAATAAAATAAATAAAATTTAAATGTTATTTATAATTTTATTACATAATTGAACCATATATATAAAAAAATTATATGTTCTGTTAATATATATATATATTTAAAAAACTATTTTTTAAAAGATATATTTCCATGTAATTTTGCAAATATAATAAAATTATTTTTAGGAACAACTTAAAATTAATTTTTTTAAATAGACAAAAATTTTGGATTCAGAATATCAAATTATGCTTAGGGTTAATTTTGGTATTTTTCTAAAAACATATTGTTTTTTAGGAATAGTGAAAATTACTACATAGTACATAAAAACAGACTTTTTCGTTTATATAATAATTTTTAATTAAAATTGATCTTAAAGTGAAAATAGATACATAATACAAATAGTAGTCTTATGTAAGTCATTTGAGTCATTTTTAAATAATATTCGAAATATAAAATTTCATTGAACATTTTAATGCCTTTTACCCATCTTCTAGGCAAAACTGCTAATTTTCATAAAATATAATTTTACCAATTCTCTGAATTGAAATTTAAAAATCCGTGAGACACAGTTGTTATCAATAAGTTATTTTTTGTTAAATAGGAAAAAGATAATATTTTGTGAATAGTTAATTTTGAATTTTATTCACCGAGTTAATAGTACATAGGGTAATTAATGGAAAAATAATATTATAATTATATAAAATTACCCAAAAACATGTCCTAATTTTATAAGATAAGTGTTTTTTGAAAATAATAAATGTTAGGAAAAAACTATGGTACCTTTTGATCAATTTGGGTTAGATTAGGACATTTATTATATTTTATTTAAAGAAGAGAGAAATGTGTTAAATTCAAATTATAATAACTAAATCATTTTTAATATAAGGTTATACATAAGATAAATTTGACTATATATATTAATTAGAAATATAAAAATATTTCCTATATCATAGTATTTTGTTTATAATGATTTTATGTACTGCCCCGACACTAGTTACCAAGAGCCTGTGCATTATTTTAATACATTGGAATGATTACAAGGAATCAAGTCCCAAATAACTGATCGATTTAGCAGTCTTTGAAAATAGATTACATACATGAATGTTACATCACACATTATGACATAAAAAACATAAATACTCTTTTATTAAAAACATTATTCACTTGTCTTAACCTTGCATATCAATCACAATACACTTCTTGAAATCCTGGGAAAAATAAAACATAGAAATGGGTGAGCTCAAATGCTCAGTAAGGATAACAATACAGCAGAAACTTTCATAAAAAACATAAACATTTATGAAAATGTATAAAAGTAAAAAAGCCTTTTCATCATAAACATCGTCATAATATGGAAAATATAAATCAAAATAATTCCATTTACGTACTCACATGGACACTCTACTAGTCAAATAATAACATGAAAGATCAATAACCAAATTCATAATGATGGAATGCATAATTCCATAATAGCATAACAACATAGTCAAAACCTTTTTCCAAGACTAAAAATAAGATTTTGTCAAGTCCTTATAAAAATATAGTAGTTTGTGTCAAGAGACCCACCGATACATCAAGGAGCTATAACGGGCTCCACCCTTCACTTTCTAAGTCCAAATCATTCCTCATATGAAAAGGTTTAATCATAAAATAAACATTTGTATTAAAACTAGCATATGAAATCTCAATACTCTGTCACTAAACCATTAATGGTATAAAAATAACACCTCCACAATCAAACATATTACAAAACCTTAAATAAATTATGGAGGATTTGTATCATAATAAATCATCTTTAAACTAGATTAAAATACATCAAAGGATGTTGACATAGATGAAAATGATTTGTAAAACTCTTTGAGAGAAATATCGCTTTTTCACGAAAAAATCAAAAATTGACTCAATTTAAAAAGGAATACATTTAAATACATTTTTGAATCAAACTGTCCCATACCACTTTAATTCTTTTGAATGCAATTAACATTTTAAAACATTCATGTCTATTTAAATAAATCCTTAAAATCATTATGAAAACAGGGACATTAATGAGAATGATTTATAAGAATAAATCATTAAAATATTTAAAATGATGTTTTAGTAAAAGGTCCCTTAAAATAATCCCTTTCAATAATATTTTATGAAACACGGACATGGATAATATATATGTCCCAGTAGATACTTATGTAAAAACATCCTCAGATAATAAAGAGATTTTCAAATTAACCCTTACCAATTTGTTAACTTACGAAACATACACACCATGAAATAAGTGTCATAAAATTAATATTTAAATACATATTAATTAAAGTTTATTACAAAAATAATACAATTATTGGATGTACATACACCACAGAAAAGGTAATAGTGGCAATATGGCATTAATCTCACGGGAATTAGGAGTGAGATGAAAACCCCTTACCTTGCACTTTCCTTTAGTCGAGGGTACGTTTAACCTTATGTATGAAGACCTTGGTATGATATTAAACTATACCAGAACCATATTAATATTTTTGATATCATACATTATTCATTTATGACTTTATACGACCTATTTAATAATAATTTCCATGTTAAATTAACATTTTGAGTAATAATCTCTTTCTTTATCGTAACTGTTTTAACTTGTTACTATTGATTGTATCACATAGATAATGATTTAAATACTTCAAGAATATAAAACATGATTTATATATCATATATATTTATAATATAAATATTTATAATAGATATATATATGAAATGGAAAACACTGTTTATGGAGACAGTAATCTATACATATGCATAAACGCTTTTTCAGTATTAAACGGAATTAAGTTAATAAAATATATGTAAGAAAATATATATATATATATATATATATCTAGTAGAATTATTATGTCATATATTAGAATCATGTTAGTTATATATATTTTTATAAGCATCGATGAATGGTGAATGTGAAAATGAAACTCATTGCATCGTGGAAACGGTAAGCCGTACGTACGCACGAGCGACAATATAATTTCCTTAAAGGTGTGGAATTGGATGGTATATTAATTTTATAGAGACATTATCATGTTATTATAATTATTTATATATATATTACTAATCATTATATCCATCCATATAACGAAGTGTAGAATAACAAATTACACCACGACGTGGAGATGGTAAGCCGTACATACTCACACATGGTGACATTATCATTAATTAGAGGGATATAATAATAAATTTAGTTGTAAAATTTTTATAATAACATCAAATTATATACAAGATACTGATGTTATTATTTTATAATTGAAACAACAGAGAAAGTGTAAGTGGGATAATAAGAGAACTTGAAAGAGGCTGGTGAAACCATTACCTCTTCATCTGGTTCTTCCTTTTGATTTGATCAAAAGGGATCCATAGGTTGAATTTATGACCAAAATAATTTATATAGGATAAATTTAGTATAGTTGGGAGGATATTTGGGCAGGTTTTGGCCAAGAAAAATTGCCTTGAAGGTGTGAATTAGAGTGAAGGGGGTGCCCTTTAATAAGATCGGTGAGGGGCATCTTAGGAAAAAATTAAAATATTATTATATAATAAAATGATTTTTTCGGTTTCTAATGTCTCTAAAATATATTATGTAATGTCTATGGTGTTTATGGGTCGAAAAACACCAGTAATATAGGTTTTAGATAGGTTTGGGTCACTATATTAACCATAACTTGTATATTTAACTCTTAGTTAAATAGTATGACAATTACCAGGTCTCTTGTTATTTTTATATTATATGTTTAATAAAAATACTATATAATTTGAATAGAACCCCATGTGGATCATTAATGATACATATATCATTACATATGTCCTTTGGCTGAACCATATATTTTTAAGAATATTATATCAATTTATAATAGAATATTTCTTTTAAAAACTCGTTTAGGTCAATTTTGACACTTTTTAATAAATGATTTTTGATAAAGTCTTAATAACTCTATTAATTCGAAAAAAATTCATTAAATAAATCCTAAAATGTAATATTAACCAATAAAATTCTTGGATGGAATCAAACCTTTAAAATTATATTTTTTTAAAATTTATAATACCAATTATTTGACTCATTCATTAATAAGGAAAATACCTAATCATTATTGTGTCATAAATAGATTGAATTATTCAAAGTCTAAAAATTATAAATAAAATACCATTATGTAGGAAATATTTTTATATTTATAATGAATATTTATATTATATAATATAACATATATTACCTTATGTAAAAATTGTTTTTCTAAAAGATATATGCTTATGTCATTTTTGTATTTACTTTAACTTAATTAATATAATGTGTCATTATCACTTACAAGTTTTTCCATGGGGTCCCCTAATTGAACAAAAGATGCCCATGGTCGGACATGTATCATAAAATAGTGTTAAGACATGTTTTAGTGTAATTTAATATTATTATAATATTATTTTTTACCATTATTTACCAGATTCACCCTTTATCGATGGTAAATAAAATATTTGCGAAGTAATTATTCAATATGTCTAAAAATAAAAGTTTCCAATTTACATAATTTGGACCTCTTGATTCTAAATATGGAATACATTTTTATAAATTAAAAACACATAAGTGGTAGAAATTAATTTAATATTAATTCCCGTTTGTCAAAATAAAAAGCGTGTTTTTAGAAATAATAACTATCAAAAGATTGACACTTGATTATGTGTAGTTTAATTGTGAAATTATGTCCAATGACCAAAATTGGATTAAATGGTAATAATTTAATCTATTTATCATTTAATATCACTCAAATTCATAATTTCTCACTATTAAATATTTTGATTTAAAAAATTATTTTTAATTAAAATTTAGTAATTTTCCTTATTCATCAAATATGAAAGTTATTAGAAAAGTATGAAAATTTAATTGAAAATAAATTCTTATGTCCCGATTCTAAATAAGAAGTATATTTTTTAAAATTAAATATATAAAAGTTTCAAATATTGTATTTAAAACTTTTCTCCAACTAAAAATCAGTAAAAATTCAGTTTTTGAAAAATACATCTTTTATCTTAAAAAATTAATTTTTTCCTATCTTATGACTAAGAAACACATAATATTGATTCTAAAATTCTAAGGATTATATAATGTTCAAAATTCAGTTAATACTATTCATAACCGCTTTTAAACGGCTAGTTTGGTAAGTCATGGTGCGCTAGAACTCGATGTTGCGTGTAGTGCAAGTTATTGAATTAAACTGAAAAATTACGTACTATGAATTCTCGGGGTGTTATATTATTCCCTACATCAATAAATTGTGTCCTCTCAATTTGAAATTACATTTTGAAAATAAAATGTGGAAAATAAAAATTACCTTTCGGAAAACCCACATCGGAAATTAGGTTAATAAAATTTATTCTTAATAAGAGGAAAAGGGAAATGAAAGGGTCACCACAAAGTTATGATCCAGATTAGGAGAAGATTGGTGGAAATTAGATACATATAATTTGAGGAAAACCCTATATATTTATAGGTAGTTATTGAGGTCATCAATCACATACAAGTGTAAAATTGAGGGACTTAAATTCATCAATCTTTGATAATTTGAAACACCATTGTTACAAAAAAACATATGGTATTAGGATAATACATTTTTTGTTTTAAGTTTCCTTCACTAAAGTATACAAATTAATTTCTTCATTGAATAATAGATGAAGAAAAATATAAACATGAAAAGTATAATACCACCCATTAACTAATTTCTACTACAAACTCATCTTTCACTCTAAAAGATAATAGAACATTAAAATAATATTCTATTTATCATATTCGTATAGGGTTCAAAAAATGAATATATAATTCATCTACCATAATTTTATAAAAAAATCTACATTATTCAATTTATGAAATCACGTGGGCCAGTGGTAGGTGATGCACCCTTGTCGCCTTTCAGTTGCACGTTCAAGTCTCACGGCCTTGGTGGATGCCCCGAGTTTCCACCCGACCTCATGGTTATCCTTTTCATGGAAATCCAAAAATAATCTCAAACTAGACTTATCCAAAATAATTGTATCCAAACTCACATTCCAAAATTTATAAGGTTGGTATACACAATGAAGTTCTTTTTTTCCCACGTATTAATATGTGAACAACTTCATCATGTATTCTTTTAAAACACTACAACATCCTTAATTACTATAAAACCTTATTGATTACAGTCATGCTCCCTTATTCCTTATAGAATACTGTATATACTCCTTCTATCCAAAAATTTTATAAACGCTAATAATGATGGAATATACAAATCATTAATCAGTTTCATGGTAGTCAAGAATATCGAATATAATTTATACAAATAAAACATGTATTATTTCAAAATCACTACTTCAGTATCAGAACCATATTATTGGTTATCTTTCTCTCAAACATATATTTAAAAAAAATTGACCTGTTATTGAATCACATTCCATGGTTCCACACAATCTCATGTCCTTAATGAAATAGTATTGCAGTATAATCATTTTATACACCATAATTATTATAACCATTACAGCGTTGAAACATAACAGAAATGACCTAATTCTTTAATAACAACCTAAGAACACTAGTCATTCTTCTTCATCTGAGGAAGTATCATTACTTGATTATTATCCAATAAAATCAATTGTGGTATACTGTTATGAATGATACATTGATTTTCATAGTGTATCAATGCCTCTCACATTTGAAAATTTTTTCTTACCCTTGAAATCACATACATGGTGTCCTTTTTCTCCACACTTATAAAAAACTCTCACTCTCTTCAAGAATTTACCAATGTGATTCATTCCACATTTATCACTTATTGTAAAATACTTCTTTCCCTTATTCCCTTTATCTATCTATATTTCTTCCATCCTTTTCTTCGTTGGCTTCCCTTAAAATCCATAGAATTCACAAAATTATTTACTAATCTGATTAACACATGATACTATTTATTCATATGATGATAATATGTGGGAGACTATATCCTTTCTAAATGTTGGCTTAATAACATGAATGATATGACCCATCTTACTCTTTGGATCAGACGTATTACTGGAGTTCTCATTCCTTCTACTGGGAATCATTTCTAAACAATGGCATACACTAGGTCCGTTTATGAATCTCAATTCATAATTACAAAGATGTGAAATACATGACGTAAATTGAACAGTTTGTGGATATAATCCGAATTCACAAAAAAAAAATTCTTTGAGGGGGAATATACTCTTATACTCTTCATAATGGTTTGTAAAAAAATTGAGAATTATCCTAAGAATATCTCCTGGGAGTGTCGTAACCAAGAGTACAACAAGGCCCATTGTCGTGCACCAGTTCCTGTTTGATTCTAGCTCAAAGATGTGTTTTTGGGTTTTACTGATAGGTACATATATTCCAGATCCACCTCTACCTTCTCATATCTATATTGTAATGTATTTTCCTAGAATACTCAAAAAATATATACATTACCAAAATTCTAGGAATTTCATCTATACTAATCCTCAAAGACTATATTAGTTCTATCTGCCCTAATTAGAGTTTATATAAATCTATAATCCACGGTTATTGATAAAAATCCTCTGATAAAAATTGTAATGCTATGACCCCAGTTACACAGAGTTGGTGCATTATTTTAATAAATTGGCATGATTACATGGAATCAAGTCCCTAAGGACCGATTGGTTTAGCAATCCTTGAAAATAGATTACATAGATGAATTTTACATTACAATTTATAACAAAGAAAACAACATAAATAACTTTTATTAATGCCATTATTCCATTGGATTAACCCTTCATATCAATCACAATACACACCTTGGAATCCTAGGAAAAATAAAACATAGAAAGGGGTGAGCTCAGATTCTCAATAAGGATAACAATACAGTAGAAACATACATAAAAAGCATAAACATTTAAGGTAATGTATAAAACTAAAACTAAATCCTTTTCAACATAAACTTCATCATAATATGGAAAATATAAATCAAAATAATTTCATTTACATACTCACATGGATACTCTAATAGTCGAATAATCACATGCAATATCAATAACTACATTCATAATGATTGAATGCATAATGTTAGAATCTCTTAACCACATAGTCATGTCCTTATTCCAAGACTACAAATAATATTTTTTAAATGCCTTGTTCCAAGACAGTAGTTTTTCTCATGAGACCATCCAATGCATCTAGGAGCTATATAGGGCTCCACTCTTCAATTTCTATGTCCAATTCATTCCTCATATGAAAAGGTTTAAACATAACATAAACATTCGTATTAATACTAGAATACAAAATTTCAATTCTTTATCACTATACCATGAATGGTATAAAAATAACACATCCACAATCAAACATATCACAAAACCATCCATATAGTATGGAGGATTTGTATCATAATAAATCTTATTCAAAAAAGTTTAAAATCCCTCAAAGGATGTTGACATAGATGAAAATGATTTGTAAAACTCGTTTAGAGAAATATCCCATTTTCATGAAAACATTTAAATGTCGCACAATTTAAAAAGGAATACATTTAAAGAAATTTTTGAATCAAAGTGACTCATACCACTTAATTTTTTTTGAAAGTAATTAACATTTTAAAACATTCTTGTCTATTTAAATAAATCCTTAAAATCATTTCGAAAACATGGACATTAATGAGAATTCTTTAGAAGAATAATTTTTTAAAACATATAAAATGATGTCTTAGTAAAAAATCCATTAAAATAACCTCTTTGAAAAATAATTTATGAAACATGGACATGGATAATAAAAATTTCCCAGTGGATACTTACTTAAAAACAACCTCAGATAATAAAGATATTGTGAAATTAACCTTTACAAATTTGGTAACATCTGAATCACACCCCCCTGAAAGAAGTATCATACAATTAACATGTAAATGAACATAAATTGAAGTGTATTACACAAATAGTACAATTATTTTCAGTACATGCACCACACAAAAGGTAATAGTGGCAATATGGCATGAATCTCACGGGAATAAGAATTGAGGTGAAAACCCCTAACCTTGCACTTTCCATTAGTCTTGGGTAAGTTTAACATATTATATGAAAACATTAGTATGATATTAAATTATAAAAGAACCATATTAATATTTATGATATCATAAATTATTCATTTCTGACTTTATACTACCCATTTAATAATAATTTCAATGTTAAATTAACATTTTGGGTAATAATCACTTTATTTATCATACGTGTTTTAATTTGTTACTCTTGATTGTATCACTTAGATCATGATTTAAATACCTCCAAAATATAAAACATTATTTATATATCATATATATTTAGAATATAAATATGTATAATATACATATATATGAAATGGAAAACACCGTTTATGGAGACGGTAGTCCGTACGTACGCATAAACATTGTTTCTGTGTTGAATAGAACTAGGTGAATAAAATATATGTATGTACACAAACACACAAACCCACACACACACACATATATATACATATATATCCCTAGTAGCATTATTATTTAATATATTATAAAAATTGTAGTAATATATATTTTTATAATCGTCGATGAATGGTGAATGTTTAAATGAATCTCATCGTGTCGTAGAGATGGTAATCCGTAAGTATGCATTTGCGACAATATCATTTCCATAAATGTGTTAAATTTGATGGTATATTAATTTCAAAGAGACATTATCATGTTATTGTAATTATTTATATACGTATTACTCATCATTACATCCATCCAAATAAAATAGTGTTGAATTACAAATTACACCACGACGTGGAGACAGTATGTCGTACGTACGTACGCATGGTGACATTATCATTAATAAGATGAATAGAATAATAAATATAGTTGTGAAATATTTATAATAACTTCACATTATGTATAATATATTGGTTTTATTATTTTATAATTGAAACAACAATGAAAGAGGAAGTGGAAGAAAAATAGAACTTGAATGAGGGTGGTCAAATCATCACCTCTTCTTCGTGTTCTTCCTTTTGATTTGATCAAAAGGTATCCTTTGGTTGGGTTTCAGACCAAAGTACATAATCTAGGATAAATAAAGATATTTGGGAGGATATTTATTCAGTTTATGGACGATCCCAATGGATTTGAATGTGTGAATTAGAGTGAAGGGGGAGTTCCTTTTATAAGAGGGGTGAAGGGCAGCTTAGGAAAAACATCAAATATTATTTTCTAATAAAATAATATTCAATTTATAATGGCTCTAAAATGTATTATTTTAAGGATATGGTGTTTATGGGTATAAAATCACTCAACCAATAGGTTTTAGATAGGTTTGGGTCACTATATTAACCTTAACATTTAGATTTATCTCTTAGTTAAATAGTTTGACATTTACCATGTCTCTTTGTATTTTTATATTATATAGTTAATAAACTTAACATATACTTCCAAAATAACCCCAAGTGGTTAATTAATGATATATATATTATTATATAATTCATTTTGTCGATCCTAAGATTTTATGGAATATTATATCAATTTATAATATAATATGTTTTTTTAAAACTCTTTTATGTCAATGATGAAACTATTTAATAATTGATTTTTTTAAAGTCTTAATAACTATATTAATTCGAAACTAATTCATTTAATCAATCCCAACATGTCATATTAAACAATTAAATTAGTGGATGGCATCAAAACTTTCAAAGTTTATTTATTTTAATATTTATAATACCAAATATATGATTCTGTCATAAATAAGGAAAATATTGAATCCTTGTTGTGTCATAAATATATTTAATTATTCAATGTCTAAAAATTATAAATAAAATACCATCATGTAGAAAATAATTTTTTATTTCTATTGAATATTTATAGTGGAAAATATAACATATATAGACTTATGTAAAAATTGTTTTTCTAAAAGATATATGTTTATATCATTTTTTTATTTTCATTAACTTAATTAATATAAAGTGTCATTATCAATTAAAAGTGGCTCCATGGGGTCCCAAAATCGACCCAAATATGAACATGGTAGGAAATGTATCATCCCATAGGGTTAGGTCACGTTTTATGGTAATTTAATATAATTATAATATTATTTTTACCTTTATTTAGCAGATTCACCCTTTAACCATGATCAACAAAATATTTACCGAAATAATTATTCAAAATGTCTAAAAATAAAATTTACCTATTTACAATGTTTATAACTCATTATTCTAAATAATTATTTCATTTATCTAAATTCAAAACACAGAAGTTGCAGAAATTAATTTAAACTTAATTCCTGTTGTCAAAACAAAAAGCGTGTTTTTAAGAAATAATAACTATCAACAGATTGACACATGCTTATGTCCAGTTTAAGTGTGATATTATGTCCAATGACCAAAATTGGATTAAATGGTAAAAAAATATTATAATTATACTTTAAAATCACTGAAATGCATAATTTATCACAATTAAATAATTCGATTAAAAAATTTGTTTTTATTTTAAATTTAGTAATTTTCACCATTCATCAAAATATGAATGTTATCAGAAAAGTATTATAAATTTATTTAAAATAAATTCATAAATACCAATTATAAAGAAGAATTTTATTTTTTCAAATTGAATATATAAAAGTTTCAAATATTTTATTTAAAAAAGGTTTTCCATTTAACGGTACTAAAATTTTATTTTTTGAAAAATACTTCTTTTATCTTAAAAAAATTAATTTGTTCCTATATTATGACTAAGAAACTCATAATATTTATTCTAAAATTATAACGATTATATAAAGTTTAAAATTCAGTTAATAATATTCATAACTGCTTTTGAACGGCTAGTATGGTAAGTCATGGTGCGCAAGAACTAGGTGTTGCATGTAGTGAATGTTATTGAACTACTTTGAAAAATAACGTACTATGAAATGATGGGGTGTTATATTTGATAGTATATAATTAATGTTATTTTTTACATAATGATGATTCAATAATTACCATATTAATGAATGATTAAAATAATTGATATTATAAAATTTAAAATAAATGTATACAAAATCTTTTGAGGCCATCCATGAATTTATTTGGTTCATATAACATGTTAGGTTTGATTAAATGTAGTGTTTACATGTAATAAAGTTGTTATGGATTTATGAAAAACCAATTACTAAATTGTGTCTAAATTATCATAAATGGGTTTTTAAAACAAATATAATTTTGTTAAATGAAATAATAGTCCAAAGAATATAATATTCATCCAATTGAATTATAAAATGTTAGATATGTCATTAATCAACCAATTTTGGTTCTCATGGTATTTTATTGTAACTATATTAACCATATAGTGTAAAATACTAAAATTCATGGTAAAAGTTAAACTATTTATGTAAGAGTTAATTATAAAAGATAAGGATAATATGCTGAATTGGACAAGTTTAAAAACTATTTGTTGATAAAATTTTGACTCAAATCCACCTTATACTATAAAAAAATATTTTTTGAGCTATTATAAAAAGAAAATAATTTTATAATAAATTAATATTTCATTATTTTCAAAAAGTGCTTCTCACCTCTCTTATAAAATATTACTTCCCCTTTTCGTAAATACACACATCCAATTCCATTTGGATCCAAAATTATATGATGAAATCTCCTCCCAACTAACCTAAATTAATCCTATTGGCCTTACCTTGAGTATAAATAAAACTTATAGATCCCTTTTGTTCATATAAAAAGGTGATTCTAGAAGAAGAGGTAATTATTTTATAACCTATTTCAATGTTCATTTCCTCTTCCCCTTCCATTTTTTTCCATAATAAAATAATAACTCCTATAACTTCTACATGATGAGATGTTATTAAAAATATGGTACCAACATATTAATTATTCTATCCATCCTATGAATGAAAAGTCACAGTGCACACGTACATATGGCTTACCACCTCTATGTCATGGTGTAATTTGTTCTTCAACACATCATTATTTGGATGGGTATAATAAATTGTATTATAAATTTATATAATTAATAATAAATTTTAATGATACTGAATATATAATATAAAATCCAATTAATGACCATTTCAACATAAATAGAATGATATTGTCACTCATGCGTATGTATGGCTTAGCATCTCAACGACACGATGGGATTCACCTTCAACGTTCACCATTCATGAATTTTCATAAAACTATATATTTAATAAGTGTGAGATATATAAAATAATATTCCTACTAAATTATTATAATTTTATTTAGATAAATATATTTCATTTACTTCCATTCTATAAGATAAGAAACCCGAAATTATGTCCATATATACTTCATAATATAGTTTCCATGAACGGTGTTTCCATTTCCAATATATGTCTATCATAAATTTTTTATATTATGATTATATTTGATATATAAATAATTTTTTATATTATATAAGTATTTAAATAATGATATAATTGATATAATCTTGAATAAAAATATAAAACAAGTACAATTATGAAAGCGATTATTAACAGAATTGTTAAATTAACAATGAAATTAATATTAAATGGGTAGTATAGAGTCACAAATGAATGATAAATGAAATCATAAATATGAATATGGTACTGGTATAATTTAATAACCTCATATTGTAATTATATAGGAGGTGTTGGGCGGAGAAAAGAAGGAAGTGATGGCAAGAGGGGGGGGGTGAATTTCCCTTTAAAAATAAATTAACAATTTAAAATCAAAGTTAAAGGTGTAGCGGAAATAAAAGAGGCAAGACATGCAATTGATAACGGAGTTCAGCTTAAACCCAAGCCTACGTCTCCGCTCTGAACTCAACCGTTGAGAGATTTACTACCGCTTGCATTTTAATGGTTTTAGCAAGAAACCCACTAGACATTAAGGTTAGTCTAGAACCTATTACAGCTTGCTTTTATTGGTTATGCAAGAACCCACTTGCTTTCAATGGTTGAGAAAGAACCCACTAGCCTTCTTACAGGTGAAGGCTAGCTCACCTATGTCTCAAGCCTTTTAAAAGGGAAGGCTTGACCAACCTCTTCACACCTTGAAGGTGATGTGAAAACCCAAAAGAGAGGATGAGAGAAAGAGATGGGGTTTGTAGTCACAAACCCAAAATGATGCTCAAAAATGATAAAGCAATGAAAAACCGTAATGGGGAAGTCTTGGGCGCCAATGGATTGAAGGAGTTGATGAAGGGCGCTCCCAAGCTTCTTTGGTGGTGCTCCTTAGATGTGGAAGTGAGTTGGAGCAATTGGGGTTCCCTTGGAGGAATTCGCCGGAGGTTTGCCAAATGATCAAAATGTATCCCGTGGGCTTCCGTGGCTTGATAATGGTTCCGGTATTGATCCGGGGCTTCCTAGTCCTTTATTTATAGAGGGGGAACCCTCATATGGCCTTTGGAGGTCTTCGGAGCCGTTGGAAAAGGCTTCGGAGCCGTTGGGAGTCAAGTGGACCAGCCTGGTCAAATGCCCAACGGCTAGTTTGACTGGCTCCACCGGCTGACCGGTGCTAGGCCACCGGTTGGCCGGTGCTTGCAAAATGGAGAGGCTTTCGGGCTCAGGCTCCACCGGCTGGCCGGTGAGGAGGCCACCGGTTGGCCGGTGCTGAGGCAGTAGCAAACGCTATTCTGCTAGGTGCCACCGGCTGGCCGGTGCTGAGCCCACCAGTTGGCCGGTGCTGAGGCAGTGGCTCAGACTTCTGCCTGGGTGCCACCGGCTGGCCACTGGTGAGGCCACCGGTTGGCCGGTGGGAAGGCAGTGGGTGTCCCTTCTGCCCAGGGTCCATCGGCTGGCCGGTGGTGAAGCCACCGGTTGGCGGGTGGACTGAATTTCAGTCCACTTTGGCTTTTTGCCTTCTTGGCCTTCTTGGCCCAATTCCTTGGCACCCATAATTTATGCCTATCATCCAAAAACACTTAAAACAATATTATATAAAAACTAAAGTGATTGTGATCATGAAAATTAAACCACTAGGTGTACGAGAGGTACAACAATCTCCCCCTATTTTGATGATCACAATCACCAAAACAAACAATGTCAAAAATGGAATGAAAGGCATGCTTTAAATTGTTTACTTTCAATTTTATCCTTTAAAGCATGAGAGAAAGATTTCTCCCCCAATCAACCAAGTATTTCTCCCCCTTTGTGATTATCAAAATAGCACGGGGCATAAAACTTGATTGAGGGAAATGTTGAAAAACGAGATAGAGATTTTTAAATCAATTGAAATTTTTGAAATTTGAATTGAAAGTTTTGAATCGAAAATTTTGAAATGAAAATTTTGAATTGAAAGTTTTGAATCGAAAATTTTGAAATGAAAATTTTGAATTGAAAGTTTTGAATCGAAAATTTTGAAATGAGAATTTTGAATTGAAAGTTTTAAATGAAAAATGAATATCAAAGCAAAAAGGCTTAAAAGATCCTAACTCCCCCTAAATAAAAACAACAAATCACCGGGGAGAGGTTTTTGAAACCGAGACAAATTTTGGTTTGGTAAGACTCGCTAAAAGGGATTTTTCAATCCACACTTGTCTAGTGGTGGGTCTTCTCCTATAAAATTTATCATTAAAGGAAATGGTTTTGGGCCTACCATACCGGGCATTTTTACAATTTCACTCATAAATTAAGTGCCCGGGTTTTTTGCAATAATTACAAAATTTAAATTGGGAGCTCTCCCTTACAAAAATAGTAGGTGCATGGGAAGAGGAAGCTTGCTTGGAATAGCCAAGCCCTTGGGTGGTCCTAGATATGCATTGGGAACCTAGCAAATTGTTCAAATTTTGTTCACCTTGAGTGAACTTGGCTAGAGTCTCCCTTAGATCTTTGATTTTTGATTCCATGGAATCAACATCGGGAATGTTTTGGACCTTGAGGGACAACTCCTCCTTCTCTTTGAGAAGTTGTTCCTTTTCGGAAGAGGGTTTTTTGAAATTCTTTTTTAAAGCAACAAATTTGGAAGAAAGTTCGTGAAAACCTTCCTCCAATTGATCTCTAGCATGTTGGAGATCCTCGTAGGATAAATGATTTAAAGAATTTGAAGAACAAGAGGAAGAGGAGTCGGAAGATGTTACCTCATGAAATGCCATTAGGCATTTGTTACCGTTGTTTCTTGAGGAGGAGGAGGAGGATGTTACCTCATGAAATGCCATGAGGCATTTGTTACCGTTGTTTCTTTAGGAGGAGGAGGAGGATGTGGAGCTATCACTCCATGTGGCCTTGAATGCCTTCTTCTTTTCCTTTTGCTTGGCATTTTTCTTATTGAGTGGACAATCGGGCTTGTAATGGCCTTTCTTTCCACACCCGTAACATGTTACCTCGGGCTCGGATTTTTCGTCGTGTTTTTCCTTTCGAGCCTTGCGGGATTTCTTCTTCTTGTGCTTCTTCATGAACTTGTGCATTTTGCGGGCAAGATTTTCCATTTCGGAATCTCCTCTTGAAGAGGAAGAAGATGAGGAGGAGGAGCTTTCTTCTTGTTGAACCTTGAAGGCGATGTTCTTTGGAACATTGATTGGTTTGCCTTCTTTTTCAGCTTGCCTCCTCATGGTGATCTCATTGGTCATGAGGGATCCGATGAGCTCTTCGACCGGCATGTTCTTGATGTCCTTTGCTTCTTGGATTGCCGTTACCTTTGGAGCCCATGAGCTTGGTAGGATCCATAGGATCTTCTTGACCATTGTTTCTGCAGACACATCATCACCATGGGACTTTCTACCATTGCAAACGTCAGTAAAGCGTGTAAACATTTCAGTAATATTTTCAGATGGATGCATGGTAAAAGACTCAAAATCATGACGGTACATGTCCAATCGAGTATCCTTCACTTTGTTGGTCCCCTCATGGGTAACCTCCAAAAGGTTCTATATTTCATGTGAGGAGGTGCATGTGGAAACTCGATTGAACTCATTACGATCAAGGCCGCAATGTAGAGCGTTCATGGCTTTGCCATAAAGCTCGAAATTTTTAATGTCGGCTTGAGTCCATTTGGATTCATCGGGAGAGGAGAGAGAATAACCATGCATGACAATTTTATAAATGGGATATCCAATGCTTCTATGAAATGTGGTCATGCGGGTTTTCCAATAATTATAGTCGGTTCCATCAAAAAATGGAGCACGACCCAAAGAATATCCTTCAGGGGCGAAAGAGGCTGAAGCCATCAAAAAAAGATCTTGAATTTGAAACTAGTTAGGGTATTACTCAAATTTTCCTCTGATACCAATTGTTGGCGGAGAAAAGAAGGAAGTGATGGAAAGAGGGGGGGTGAATTGCCCTTTAAAAATAAATTAACAATTTAAAATTAAAGTTAATGGTGCAACGGAAATAAAAGAGGCAAGACACGCAATTGATAATGGAGTTCGGCTTAAACCCATGCCTATGTCTCCGCTCCCAACTCAACCGTTGAGAGATTTACTACCGCTTGCTTTTTAATGGTTTTAGCAAGAAACCCACTAGACTTTAAGGTTAGTCTAGAACCTATTACAGCTTTCTTTTATTGGTTATGCAAGAACCCACTTGCTTTCAATGGTTGAGCAAGAACCCACTAGCCTTCTTACAGGTGAAGGCTAGCTCACCTATGTCTCAAGCCTTTTAAAAGGGAAGGCTTGACCAACCTCTTCACACCTTGAAGGTGATGTGAAAACCCAAAACAGAGGATGAGAGAAAGAGATGGGGTTTGTAGGCACAAACCCAATATGATGCTAAAAAATGATAATGCAATGAAAAACCGTAATGAGGAAGTCTTGGGCGCCAATGGATTGAAGGAGTTGATGAAGGGCGCTCCCAAGCTTCTTTGGTGGTGCTCCTTGGATGTGGAAGTGAGTTGGAGCAATTGGGGTTCCCTTGGAGGAATTCGCCAGAGGTTCGCCAAATGATCAAAATGTATCCCGTGGGCTTCCGTGGCTTGATAATTGTTCTGGTATTGATCCGGGGCTTCCTAGTCCTTTATTTATAGAGGGGAACCCTCATATGGCCTTTGGAGGTCTTCGGAGCCGTTGGAAAAGGCTTCGGAGCCGTTGGGAGTCAAGTGGACCAGCCTGGTCAAAGGCCCAACGGCTAGTTTGACTGGCTCCACCGGCTGACCGGTGCTAGGCCACCGGTTGGCTGGTTCTTGCAAAATGGAGAGGCTTTCGGGCTCAGTCTCCACCGGCTGGCCGGTGAGAGGTCCACCGGTTGGCCAGTGATGAGGCAGTAGAAAACGCTATTCTGCTGGGTGCCACCAGCTGGCCGGTGCTGAGGCCACTGGTTGGCCGGTGCTGAGGCAGTGGCTCAGACTTCTGCCTGCGTGCCACCGGCTGGCCGCTGGTGAGGCCACCGGTTGGCCAGTGGGAAGGCAGTGGGTGTCCCTTCTGCCCAGGGTCCATCGGCTGGCCGGTGGTGAAGCCACCGGTTGGCCGGTGGACTGAATTTCAGTCCACTTTGGATTTTTGCCTTCTTGGCCTTCTTGGCCCAATTCCTTGGCACCCTGAATTTATGCCTATCATCCAAAAACACTTAAAACAATATTAGATAAAAAGGAAAGTTATTGTGATCATGAAAATTAAACCACGAGGGGTACGAGAGGTACAACAGGAGGCTAAACATACCCACATATAAAAGAATGTTCAAGGTAACGGCAAATTCCTCAATCCCATTATAATCTAAGATTGATTACGTGTGAGTATTTATTGGGAAATATTTATAACACATGTTCATGTATCATAAAAAAGTTTTCAAAATTATTATATAAAAATTTTATGGAAGGTTATCTTCAACTACATCATCAATTTAAATTTTTTAATGATATATTGTTTTCTAAATCTGTTTAATTAATGTCCTTGTTTTCAAAATGATTTTACGGATTTATTTATATGTACATTATTATTTTAAAATGTTAAATATTTTAATATTTTTCAAGGTGGTATATGAAATATTGATAAAAAAAATATATTTTAAATGTATTTCTTTATAAATTGTGTGACGTTTAAATGATTTCATGAAGAAGATATATTTCTCTCAAAGAGTTTTACTGATTATTTTCAATGTTTTCAACATCCTTTATTTTGTATTATTATTGACTAAAGTTGATTTATTATAATATAGTATTCCAAATTGTATTGAATTAGTTAATATATGATTGACTATGGCTGTGAAATTTCAATACCATACATGGTTTTTGATTAACATAATGGCAATTTTTATTCTATTTTTAAGACATATTATTATGTTATGTTTCACCATTTTCATATAAGGAATCTCTTAGACATAATTAGTGTCCAGAAGGTACAACTATATCTCCTCGATTCATCCGTATGTCTCCTGAGAGAAATAAGTGTCTTGGAACAAGGCCTTGATAGAATATTTGTGAATAGTCATGGAACAAGACTTACGTAGTAGTTATTATGTCATGCATTATTCATTCCCTTGTTATGAAATTAAATATTACGTGTGATTATTCGACTAGTAGAATATCAATGTCATGTTTTAATATAAATGTTTGATATATTTCTTCTATATTATGTTCATTTTTATGTTCTAAAGTTTCATGTTTTAATTATACTACTTTCCTTAAAAGTGTATAGATTCAGCTGATTTATTTACCTTTAACGAGCATATGAGCTCACACCTTCCATATGTTTTATTTCCCCAGTATGAAAAGAATTTTATTATGAATTATTTTTGTTTTTAATCTAAATGACTATTGTTGTTATCAATGGATTATTTATATTGTGTATTATGATAAAAAATTGTAATGTAATGTTCATATATGTAATTTATTTTCCAAGACATTTAAACTAATCGGTCATTTGGGACATGATTTTTTATATCATTCTAAATAATTAAAAAGATGCTCTAACTCCAGTCTTCTGGGGTTGGGGAATTATAGTTGGTATAAATGAAGTTATAGAAACATACATGGAAATATATTTTCAATACATTTATAATGGATCGTTACCATACTATTGACTTTAAGGATAAGTATATAAGAACCCCCTAGAATTTTGGTATTGATCATAGATAACCGTGGATTAAATCTAAAATTTTATTGATTAAAAGTACCTTACTTTGATTATGTGGTTTCTATAAATGAGATATGTTTCTCAACCATTGATTACAGGTCATAGTTAAATGATTAATCTAGAAGGAATTGGATTAAAATTCAATACGATTGAAAATATGTTGATTTTGAGCGTCAAAATTGGATATTTACTAGTTAGAAAGAATTTGTGATTATATCAAATCAGTTATCATGATATATGATTAACAATGTGATTTTTTATGACATTATTAATGCATTGCATAAGAGTAATATGAAAATTTATAAATTTTAATATTTTATGATGCCTAGAGAAAATAAGATTCTATTTCCTACATGTTAGGAGGAAGGGAAGACGAACCTTGATGAATACATCAAATTTAGGGGAAGTTGTTATCTATGTGGGATAAAGGGTCATCGAGTGACCAATTATTCTGAAGTTAAATTTCTTATCTATGGAAATCAAGGGAATTACCAACTCAAATACCAAATATAAGAATCTACCTCTATTCCATGGAAGGGCATATTCCATAAAACCTCTTAAATTGGTAGTATTATAGTATTTATTTATTTGTATCTAAGAATTATTAATAAGTGAAATATATAAGGAGTATTCAGTTTATGTTTTTTTAAAGATTTTCAAGAATATGTGGAATAGTTATAATGGAATATGAAATTGATTTAAGAGTAATATTGAATATGGAGAACACATGATTAAGGTAAAGATAACCCATAATATAATCCATATGTTAGGATAATGATGCTTGGATCAATATTTGACAAATTTGAATAATAAAATTACATGTTTCTAATTTCGTGAGAACTAAATTTTGATATTTCAACTAGAGGGTTGTGATTTCATGGATGAGGTGTATAACCTTTTGGAACTAAATGAATAATCCACTATGTTTTGGAAGAATGAAACATGAATGTTTTAAATAAGGATAATTTATAATTCAGGTTGTTACCATGACTCAAGAGAATACATGATGATGGTATTAAGATGTTAATATCTGTGAAAAAGTGATCTTCATTATGTTTACCTGCCATATTAATTTTTGGACGGTGAGTTTAGACAAAATTATTTTGGATAATTCTAATGGTTGGAATGGAGTAAGATGAGAACATGATTTGTTTTTTGACGTTAATGTAAAATTTATCGAATACTTTGACCTATCATTTTGGATTTTAGTAAACATATATAGGATTAATCAAATACTTTTGGGGAATATTATTTATAAAATGTGCTTTAGAAATTAATTTTTTATTGAACATTCATTTTTTAGTGTACAAGATGAAGTTAAAATAGATCAAAGCCCAACCGAATGATAAGATTATGATTATAACAGGTAATGAATTTAATTATTATTCATGAGTTGTTATTTTTTTAGAAAATTAATCCCTACTATTTAAAAAATTTAATCTAAAAAATGTGTTATAATAAAACCTAGTGTTTTCTGAACCGATGATTTTTTAAATAACCACAGATTTATGGAATTAAGACCCTCAAATTTATATTTAATGTTCTCTTGTTTGTGATAGGTAACCTCAATCACTCCCTATAAGCATTTATGTTTCATCACCAATTTTTCTTCTTTAATTTCCAACAATGTTCTCTTATATGAAATCCTAATTTGTTGGTGACTTCTTTATTTCTCTTTCCCTCTTATTAAGACAATATTTTATTAACCCTATTTTCGATGTGGGTTTTCTACAAATGAAGTTGTATTTTCAAAATTTTATTTTCGATGAACAATTTAAAATTTTGTGGAGGCAATTTATTGAAAAAGGAGTGAATGTAACACCCCAATATATCATTCTAATTTATCTTATTTAAGTAACTTAATAGCTTATATTCCATGCAACACTGACATGGCTTGTATTTTACAAAAGATTGAGTTTCTACGAAACAACACATTATTATTATAATTATTTAAATAAAATAGTTATTTATTTATTTATTACTTTTATATACACAGTAAAAAATAAATTTTAAATGTTATATATAAAATTTTCACATAAATAAAACATATTTATAATGAAATGTATATTTTTTGTTAAAATAGTTAAATATTTAGAATAACTATTATCTTAAAAGCACTTCTTTTTATGTCCTTTTCTGAACAATAATAAAATTACATTTAGACACTCCTATAAAATGAATATTGTAAAAGAAAATTCAATTTTGAATTTTTAATATCCAAATTATCTTAGGGTGACCTTTTGGTATTGTTTTTAAAACATTCAATATTTGATGAATACTGAAAATTTCTCCATAGTACATAAAACAGACTTTTTCATTTAAATAATCATTTTTAATTAAAATTTATGTTAAATTAAAAATAGAGAAATAATACAAATATTATTCCAATTTATGTAATTTTATTCATTTTATAATAATATTGGATATATTAAATATTATGGAACATTTTTACGTATTTTCCCAACATTTTAGGAACATTTGCAAATTTGCATAAAATGTAATTTCACTACTTTTGTGAATTGAATTTTAAAAATGTGACAGAATTTTTTTTATAATTATGTAAAATTTATTTTCATAGGATGAAAATAAAGTTTTTATTAGTAGTAACTTTTGAATTTTATATACCACGGTTAAATGTAATTACGGTAATTAAAGGAAAAAAATAATGTTATAATAATATAGAATTATCCCAACACATGTCCTAATTATACTATATAAGTTTTTTTCGAACAAAATAAACCATTGGAGAAAAATAAGATCCTTTTTTATCAATGTCTGTTAGATTAAGATATTTATTATATTTTATTTAAAGAATAGTTAAAAGTGTTAAATTCAAATTGTAATAAGTAAACCATTTTAAATATATGGTTATACATAAGATAAATGCTAATATAAATATTTAATAAAACATATCATTTTATTTATAATTCAGTGGTATTATATAATTATATTTATTTATGCCTCAATGATGATGCAATAATTACCTTATTAATGAATGATTGAAAGAATTGATATTATGAACATTAAAATAATTTTATATTGAAAATTTTGATGACATCCATAAAATTTAATGTTATATCTTACATGATAGGGTTTATTTTTTTTTAAGGAATAATGTTTTAATGACTTTATCAAAAATAAATTAATAAATATCGTCCAAATTGACATAAATAAGATTTAAACCAAATACTTTTTTATTAAATGATATAGTAGTCCAAAAAATATAATATTATGATAAATGACATAGATAATTTTATATATGTCAATAATGAACCATTTTAGGTTCTCATGGAATTTTATAGTAACTATATTAACCATTTCGTATAATAATACATGATGACATGGTGAATGTTAAACTATTTAACCAAAGGTTAAGTCTAACAAACAATGTTAATATGGTTACCTAGATATGTCTAACCCCAATTGTATTGGAGGTTACATACCCATAAACCACTTATTTTGAAAATAAATAAATTTCAATCTATTAAAAATTTAAAATAATATTATAATAAATTAATATTTCACGATTTTACTAAAGTGCGCCTCACCTCTCTTATTAAAGGGTACATACCATTCTCTTAAATTAACACCTCCAAAGCCATTGGGATCTGCCAAGCCCTACTAAAATATCATCCAAACCATGATCAATTCAACCAATAGGCCATAACATGAGATGAAAGGAATCGTATGGAGCCCTTTTGTTCAAATCTGAAGGAAACACCTGAAGAAGAGGTAATAATTTTATCACCTCTTTCAAATTTAATTTCATCTTTAACATCATTTTTCATTGTTTTTTTCATACTAAAATAATTAATATAGTACCATATACATTATAAGATGTTATTATAAATATGGTACAACCATATTCATTATTCTATTCATCATATGAATGAAAAGGTCACCATGCACGTGTACATATGGCATCCCGCATCCACGTCATGTTGTAGATTGTAATTCAACACTACATTATTTGGATGACTTTAATAATGATTATAATTACTTAAAATAATTAATATAACATATAAATTAATTTTTATATATAATATATCATCCAATTTAACACCTTTCTACCATTAATATAATGATATTATCATTTTTGTGTACGTACGGATTACCGGCTCCATGACGCGATGAGATTCATCTTCAATGACCACCCTTCAACAATTCTTTTAAATATATATATATATATATATATTGATTAAGTATGAGATATATGAAGTAAAATTTATACTGTATTAAAATATATTTATGTATCAAAATATATTTCTTTTTCTTACTTTATACTATATAATATGAAAACAGAATGAACATGCATGTATACATACCGACTACCAGCTCCATGCATTTTGTTTCAATTTACTAAATATATATTTTATAAATATTTATATATTGAATATATATTATATATAAATTATATGATATATTCAAGAATTATTTAAATCATGATCTATGTGATATGATCAAGAATAACAAGTTAAAATAGATATGATTAAAAAAGTGATTTTTCCGGAAATGTTTCATTAAAATTGATATTATTATTAAATGAGTTGTATAAAGTCAAAAATGATTCATATATGATATCCTAAAAATTAATATGGTTCTGGTATAATTTTATTACATACTATGGTCATTATAGAGGAAGTAAAATGTATCCTTGACTAAAGAAATGAACAAGTTAAGGTCTAATTCAACAATATCATTATTATTTGAGATTATTTATGTGTAAGTATTTATTGGGATATATTTATCATCCATATCAATGATTCATAATTTTTTTTGAAGGAATCAATTAAGTGTTTATGGAAGGGAGTCTTTAAATATATAATCTATTTAAATGTTTTGCGGATTTATTTTTTTTCTTAATATATTAAATTAATGTCCATGATTTTAAAATGATTTTAACGATTTACTTATATGGAAATGATTATTTTAAAAAGTTATTTTTTTCAAAAGTTTTATAATGGTATGGAACACTATTATTCCAAAATCTATTTTAAATTAATTTTATTATAAATTTTGTGACATTTAAATTAATTCATGGAAAAGGGATATTTCTCTCAAAGAGTATTACTGATCATTTTCATTTAAGTCAACATCATTTATTGGGTGTTGTTCTTGATTGCGGTTGATTTATTATAATACATTCTCCCATATTTTATGGAATGAGTTATGTTATTTTTTACTATAGGCGTGCGATTTTTATACCATTCATGGTTTATGTTTAATGTATTGTCATTTCGTGTTCTAGTTTTAATTTGAATGATTATTTTGGTTTAACCCTTTTATATGAGGAATGAATTGGACATTGTAAGGGATTGGTGGGGCTCGCTATAGTCTCATGATGCATCTGTAGGTATCATGAGACAATGAAGTATCTTGACACAAGACCATAACAAAATATTTGGTAATGGTCATGGCACGAGTCCATGACATAGTAGTTATTATATTTAACATTACATAGTCCTTCATTATGAAATTAACTTTTACATGTGATTATTCGACTATAAGAATATCCATGTTAATTTTTATATTGTATTGTTAATATGTTAATGTTTGATTTATTTTTTTCCATATTATGTTTATGTTTTTGTTAAAAAGGATGTTGTTTTTATTATACATCATTCTTTAAAATTTAACAACTTATTCTGAATTATTTACCCTTACTGGGCATCTGAGCTCAACCCGTTTTTATGTTTTATTTTTCCAATATTCCAGGAAGTTTATATTGATTTATATTTAGGGTTAATATAGGTGAATAATTGAAATATAAATGGATTATTTATATTTTTATTTATTATATATATTATAATGTAAGGTTCGTGTACTAAATCTATTTTCAAATACTACTAAATTATTTGGTCCATCGAGTGATGATTCTTTGTATCATCATAATGTATTAAAATATTTCACTGAATCCCTTCTTCTGGGGTTAGATAATTACAAAAAAATTACTAAAATGTGAAAAATTGAGGTTATATAATGTAAAACAAAAAAGGGTGATTCGATCCCTTATTATATTTTCACCAATGAACATCACTATAATAGAGAAACAAATAGTTATTAATATAATATTCAATTATGAAAATATATCAACCCATGATTGGATACAAGTGAATGATAAATTGTAATAATATTGGTGTATTTATATATAAATATTCCAATTAGTTATTATGGACATTGGAAAGTATGGTTGATGTTCATTATGAACATTTCTCAAAAAGACCATTTTCATCATTATTGTTGCCTGTGTAATAAAGTGACAATTTGGATTATTTTATAGTTCTATTTTTTGAATCTATATGAATATTTTAATAACAATTTAAAATATTCTTTTTATAAAAACATTATAACATTATATTGTATTTCATTTTCATTAAAGTATATTTTAAATAAATTAATTGATATTATAAAATAATGAAGTTTTAAGAAATTTTACTAGAGTCATACTGTTTACAATACCATAAAACCTATTAATGATCATTAACTAATGATTTAATTTAAAATTTAAAATAATTGTATACATGGCTTTAGTTTAATATAATAAATGTTTTTGTTCAGTTCAGTGCATCTTATTAATCAATGGTGGAATTTAAGGTAATTTTATATGAAGATCAGTATTCGGGTAAAAATTAAAAATACTTTTTTTAGGAAATACAAAAAATTCATATAAAATAATAATTATATGAACATGATATATAATTAATTTACCCTTCATATTTCACAATTTTTATTTATGTAATGACATACAACCTAAGCTGTTACACTTAGAAACACATGCCCAACATTTTGAAAACATGGGTATAGCCTTTTCAAAAAACTGTTTTTATGATTTTTACATGTATAACACTTGAATATATTTTTACCAATTATATAAAATAATAAATATAAATGGGATATTATATTTGTTATTAGATGTTCTATATTGGAAAATATTTTTACATTTATTTTTAAGAACCCAAAAAAGTTAATGTGGTAAAAACTGTTTTCCCATAGTATATCTAAAATAAAGATGGATAGTAAAGATACATACTAAATGAATAAACTACTAAAAACCTACTAAGCTAATTTTTTTATTTTTTTTAAAAAAATAAACATTCATTTTAATTATAATTACTTTCCAAATTCATAAATATTAATTCCCCAAAATGTGGTTAGTATTAAATAAAAATAATAATAATTGTATCAATTAGTACTTCCCCTTCCACATGTATAGATTCTCCCATTACGTCCAAACATTCCTCATAAGGACATTGAGAATTATTTATCAATAAATTCCCCTATCAATATTCTCCCCAAGCTGGTTCTGATGATTGGTAAATCCCTTCTCCATCTTTAAGAAGCATCATCCCATGGTAATAGACCTATCACTCTCTTCTTTTATATTCATGAATCATATATATATTATTTATTTTGTATATCAATTGGTCATTCATTAATGACATTATAAATACCTCATTAATGATTTTTTTATTATGTGATATCATTTATCACATATCATTATAACATTTTTCTCAAGTCGTTTCAGTGATGATATTTTTTAAGGGTCCTCAACATAACATTTTATTTTTCAAGTTCATTAATTTTGTTTTATTGTATTATTAAATTCCAATTTAATATAAAATTTTCTTGTAATCCAATAATTGTATATTCCATCATAAATTTCTTAAATGAGTGTTTAAATATTATCTCTCTTTATATCCTTTTCATGTTGATACAATATTCGTACTTGTCTATATTCCCAAACCATCCTAAAATTTTGGTAAGGTATATTGCAAGTGCATTCTAGGAGAATAAATCCATGTCATAATACTAAAAGTGTAAAGGATCGAGCACAAAATTTCCAAGTGCTAAAATCCTTAAAATACACATATTGAGAAATACAGAAAGGATTACTGGTGAAAAATAACGGTTCTTATAACACATAGAGTTTGACAATCTCAGTGGGATATGATTTTATTTATTTAAATCTACCATACAAATAAATTTTTCATAATTTCTTCATTATTGATTTAATCCCTTACATTTTAAAATATACGTATTAAAACTATTTGGACATTGTTGTTAATTCATTGTTTTCGGATATGTCATTTATTCTATATAATTTATTATTTGATACAGGAAAATGATGCATGAAATATTCATTCATAAATTATACTAAGTGTTAATTTCTCTTACTACTTGAAAATTATTCCATGTAATATTATGTAATGTTGTGGATTGGGTTTTACATACAATGATTTGTTAGTCCCATAATTATATATATCCAAAATGTATTGGTAGGACTCATGAAATAATTAAGATATTATAATGAGGGAATCCTTACCATTTATGTAAGAAGTCTGGGAACAATTCAATGTTGTAATTTTATGATATCTGACATTATTCATTCCCATCACACAGTGATCAATTATTATTATATTTATATTTTTTCATTATAATGATAGTAATGTATTTAATTATTATCATATTTTTATGTGAAATTATATGACATGGTTTATATATTAATACCATACATCCTATTTTTTATACATACATACAGTATAAAAAAACCTCCTTACTATGCATATATGGTCACCCTTTTGTTTTCTATTATTATCCCTTGGGAACAAAATAGACTAATGAAAATAAAAAATGGAATCCATAGAGAATAATTCAAAATTCTCTAGGGATGGGTGATGATTATGGTTTTAATTTTATCAATATATTTGAAGGAATAATTATTATATATATGATGAATTCTTCTATGACTAGTGATTAATAATTGATTGAGACAAATGGAAATAGTTTGATAAATACTCAAGAATGATATTAATGATTATTATAGAATTTTTATGGGTTACATGGTTCTCATTCACTATGTAAATTCCCTATTATACATGAGATGATGTAGGGATAATTGTTAAGGATTAATTGGTTTTTAGTTTAAAAGAAAATAATCCATTATTTGTGATGATGACTGGAGAATTAATATGGATACATATACATGAATTTGAGTTCATGCCAGGAAACTTATCCTTATAAATTTTATGATAGTTGAAATACTCGTAAATGATTAATCACGTTTAATAATGATTTTTTCACAACGGTTACATCATGTGAAGACTATGTAAAGATAAATTTCATGAAGATGACTAGGAGATTCATCCAAAAAAAGAGAAAATGTATTTTTCATCATGTTTTTCAGAGTTTTATTGAATTATGTTTATTGGACCCCAATATATAATTTACAGAATATGGAATTCATTTGGATGTTTATATATTTGATGAAAATAAAAAATATATGTTCATATATATATTCAAAGAATAATAACAGATGAAGAAGACGAGAAGATAATAAGTTAAGTAATATATGAATTGATATTAGGATGGAATAACATTTTATATCTATATTAAATATATGTCATTTAAATTGATTGTTTTATCCAAAAAGGGGAACAATCAATATATTTTACTTATCCGGCTCAACCGAGGGCCTATACAAGATCAAAATGTCAACTTCACCAAAGAGAAATACATTGGGAAATCCTTTAGTAGGCCTTGGTGTGTCCCTAGTATTTGGTAAGGAGAGTCTACAAAGGTGATAAGTGATAGAGACACTATATAGGGAGGCATGATGTAAGGATAGTATGGGGAAGAACCCGAGGGGGTTGTGATTTATGGGGAATTTAGGTATAAGTTGAGTATTAAATCATTCTCCTAACAAACATAGGTTTCTATGTGTGATGTGAGAAAAGGACAAAAAAATCCCCCATTAAAGTTATTGATAGATGTATAAAGCTCCAATTTCATTGATCCAAACCATTTAATCACATAAGACCTAATGGTTCAAAACCATAACAAGAATCTTCTTCTTCCTAACTTTTTACGGAACTACTGTGTATGAATGAAAATGCCCAAACATTAACATGTTGTAGCCATGTACTCCAGGATAAACATGACCCCTTGATGATGATTCAATGTGGTCATGAATCATTAAACTTGAAATCAATGTAATTTATTTTTGAGAATAATTTTTATAATTCACCTCATCTAATCTAAAAATTATGTTTTATATGGAATTAGAATGAAGGATAAATTCAATCTTCTAAAAATGGTGATCATATTATTAAATATGTGTGCATATGAGAAATCTATAATGAGTAATAGTAATATTCCCTTATAATAGGTGTGAGTTCAACACAACCTAGATGTTGTGTGAATTTGATTATATAAATCATCATGTAATTTATGGGTGATATTTAATGAATCTTGAAAATATGATCTATGTGAGTGAGATGAAACTGATATTTGACTATAAATATTAAATAACCTCTACCCAAGTTGTTGATGGAAATAAACCTTTTTGAGTGTCTCTTGATTCCAAAGAAGTATCACACCATGAAACAATCTATTTTTTTAAATACAAGTTCCCCAGAAAATATTAGTATATAAATAAGAATATAATATATTGTTTGCCTTTGAAAATTGTAAATTACTCTCAAATATGCTTCATGTAGAACACAATTCCGTGAGGTAATAGAGATTGTGAAATAATGTGTCCCTATGGATTTCAAAAAAAATGCAATATTTAAAAAGGCCTTATTAATTCATGGAGAGAACAACCCATAAGATAAAATTTTTTTTTAGAGGAGGTTTAATTCCGAGAACAAACTTACATGATAGAGAAGAATCGGGAAATATCATACTAGCTTGGATAGAATGTACCGTGAGCCTTAAATTGGTTTCAATAGAGTTATGTTATCCTAAATACATTTTTGCGTATAATAGAGTGATTATATTTGTACATACACAACACATACATATAACTCATATTCATTGGAAATAATAAGAAAAACATGATGTGTGTGTGATTGTGTGGTGAATGTAAGAAGGAGGAGGATATTTGTTATTCAAAAAGAAAGTGAATGGTGTATGAATGATCAATTCATACATAATAACAATGAGTAAGTAAGATTCTATAGAAAATATATTATTACCACATAAAATAACAAAACCTTAAATAAATTTCATAATGTTTTAGATTCCATGAAACTCATTGAAAAATATTTCATTATTTTAGGAGACATGAGGTGTACATGGTATAATAAAAAATTTATTTGAACCCTTGCCCAATTTTTATCAATAATGTGTAATTTTTTGATAGAATGTGTATAATACTTAGAAAATTTATATAGAAAGGAATAGTAAAACATGATGTATTTTGAAATATTCATCAGTTGATCATTAGAAAAGATAATACCTTTAAGTAGATGCACCATAATGCACTTATTTAAAGAGGATATAGATGACATGAATATTATATTGCCAATTTATTAGCTATCAAAGTCCTTTAGTAGAACAATAATATTATCCAAATAATGAAATTTCATCTAAATAAGATTATATAACTTGTTTAGTTAATTTATTGAATACATTTTACGAGTTTGTGTCGAAATTATAAACAACTCCATTAGATACAAGAAGAACAAGTAAAAAATAATAGAAATGAATTAGAAATTTTTTTTTATAGTAAAAATCACTATGTTCCAATTCTAGGAATTTTTAGTCAATTTAATCTGTTAAGGATGAAAGAATATTCAAAACTACTACATTTTATTGTTTGTAAAACATTATATATGGATTTCTCTTAAATCTGTATATTTTCAATAGTAGTGATGTCAATTGAAAGAATGTAATATCAGGTAAAAAGTTGGGTACCTTGATTCACAACCCCCTCAGTGTCACTCCACGATTCATATAGTCTCCAAAAGATGTATTAGAGCATATGTATAACTTTGAGGGTATCATGGTTTTATCCTCAATTGTTTTGAAAGGATTATATGATGTTTATATTTGAGATTGATTCTCAAAAACATAAGCTAGAAAATTTAATCTCCATAACATATTAAGAAAACATGAATGAATTTTCCATGACTATAAAAATATGGAAGCAGATAGAATAAGAGAGATTGAGAATAATCTGAAATTAATAATAAAACTAGCAATTCCCTATTTTATAATTAGCTGACAATTATGTTTATTAAAAAAATAGTTCATTCTATGGCGAGTATCTGGATGTTGAATCTATAAAAAATTATTTAGACCTATGCTCTCAATTTGAATGATATATGAAGAGTGGTCCTGAATAACAGATTTAATATATTTTTTTCATTCATTAATCATTATTTTGATATAGAAACACTTAATGATGAAATCAATAATTAGGATGATTCATGTACAAAAAAAATTAATAGGGTCAAAGTTCTCACATACATTGTTGAAGAAAAATAATAATCTTTTACTCTTTTAAACAATAATATTTCTAAAATTTAAGAATAATTTCAATTGAGTTGTTTTAAGATAAGTGTGATTAATCATTTTATTTGTTATATAATCCTTTCATTTGATTTTTTTTTGTATTTTATTGAATTTTAGAGATTCTCAACATTAAGATGAAAAATGTATATTAATAGAGATTTTTATTAGTTAATAAAAGTTAATATTTTATTTAGAGAATATGTATAATTTACATATTTTATAATACTCACATAAAGTTACCATTAGTGTCAACGAATCCCCATTTTATTTAAATGGGAGAATAATAAAATAACTTGATATCCGTTTGAATGATTGTAGTAGTCAACAGGGAGAACAGATCAATTGAATAAAAATTGGATTCGAATGATTGTTAACATCAGTTGAAAATGTGATGTTTTCCAACATCATGAAGGTTATTGAAAATGATTTACAATTGTGAACTTTAATGGAGACACATGATGGTAATTCCAATGTTTCTTAGTAGATGCATTTTGTCCCCTAAAACATATTTTGTGATTCAATTAGCCAAAAGTGATGTTGCTACAAAAACTAATGATGAGACTAATGCCTATGAAGATACTCATATTTGTGGTAATATGGACTCATTATCAAATATGGAACAACATTCTACAGACACGTGAAATAGGGTGACCCATTAAACAATTAATTAGTTTTCCAATAATACATTCGTATCAGTAAGTGTAGTATTTAATCCAATTTATGGGAAAATATTGGTTGACATAAATATTGAAAAATCAACCAATTGTCCATTGCTATATAATAGGATGATAATAAAAAATAACACCCAAATTTATTCTACAATTTTGTAAATGTAAATATGTAATCATCATAGTAACAAATCATTGAAGACATGTACTATAGTATAAATAAAGAGATTTTTTGGATATTATTGGTGACTCTAGAAATTTGGGTATTATTCAATTGATTTTGGGAATACTTTTTAATATTTTTTTAAAAAAATTATTCTCAAAATTCAGAGAGAGTATATGTAAATAAATAAAGAAACATAAAAAACTAATGAAAAATACATAGATAAAGAATAATATATCATTCAATAACAAAACATGTTATCATAAAGACTCATGTAGTTATTAAAAGATATGTTTTCAATGCTATGATGAGTGCATGTATATACTAATCATTAACTATACAAATGTTGATGTTATTAAAAGACCAAAAATAATGAATATGAAAAATAGGATGAAAATTCGTTCATTAGAAATGTAGACAAGAATATAGTAATGAAATTTTTTATACTAGTTACTCTCAAGAATAATGATAATATAGATTCCATGAATTTCATCTCAACAAATAGAACATAATTCTACAATTTAAAGGGATCTCACACTATTGACAATATTATAAAATCTGTGGATATTAATTGAAGATAAAGGAAGTCAATTGTTGAATCAATCTAAAGGAAAAAAATCAAAATTTATTAAAGACATTATGGAAGAATTAATAAATAATTTACCAATTTAAGGTATCTCAAAAACAATTAAATAACTTAGTTGAATGTTCAGAAAAATAATATGATATGATTGATTGATAAATCATATTTTCTAAAAATTTTCATACATCTAGAGAAATTGAAAAAAATGAGGATGAAGCATTTCGAAGAACCAATGAATAGGGAAAAAAATTGTTCCATGTGATGTAGAATTAAATATTCATAAGAGTATTATAATGCATGACTAGTCAAGTGTAATACATAAATTGTGTGAAAGGTCCTTGAAGTCTTGTCCAAATAAAAATAATTGTAAAAACTATTCAACCAACTTAATTGGAAATGTAGAAAATAGAAAAACAATAACCAGGAAAGGAAACCTCCATACTAAAATAAATGGGAATAAAAAATCCACACAAGATAAAGGTGATTGAAAGAAAATATTCCATGATGTTTAAGGTATCATATAGGTGTAATTTAAAAATTATAAAATAATGCAGAGTTCAATAAACATTTGAACATCATTGAATGTAGTCATTGGGTTGCCAGAAAATTCTCATCCCTTTTACAGTTATAATAAATCTCATAATTGTTCAATCTTATTAAAATATTTTTTCAGTATATTTTTTTTACATTTTAGGGAATGTAAGTTGAAGTTTATTTTAAACTAGTGAAATGATTAAAAAAAGATGAAGAAAAATTAGATGAATGATTATTCAATATTTGATAGAAACATTAATTTTTCAACAATAGTGGTTTATAAACAACAATATCTTGAAGATATTATGGTGAAACATTCCACGTGGTCAAATGAAATGTAATGAACCCATTAAGGAGGATAATTCTAAATAGATAACATTTTGGGGATTATTTCAAAATGTTATTGAAATTCATATCATCCCGCAAAAATTTGAATATATATGTAATCAAATTTCAATTATTTCACTTGGATTGATTATATCAAATATTTTAATGTATGTGTAGTGTTGGTTTGTGAGAAATCAAATCCAATGGGGGAGGAATATATTCCTACCCTAGAAATTTTTGATGTGTATACTATAAGTGTCCTATATAATATATTAAATCAAAATTGATTTTCATAAAACATTATTTATTATAAATTAATTTGTAATAAAAATTATATCACTTACATGGTAGTTAATATGTAACATAGAGCACCATTGGTGTATCTATCATGTTTTCTACATAGGGTGAGTCTAGATAGACATATATTAGTCAAACTAAAGTCCCATATACATGTAAAGCATGTGGAACTATACTTAATTCATAAAAAAGAAATATAATTTATAAATTCAATAAATGTTAGAAGAACCCATTTTCATTATTCATTTTAATTAATTCTTTCTTAGGGGTATAAGGGAAATTTAATTTTAAGGAAGTGTTTTCGAAAACAATAAAAAATGGATGATTGAAAATACCAAGTGTATTGTTTGTGAATATCATTTTGTATCTCTATATAAAAAGTAATAAAAATTCAATGTGAGATGAAGTCGTATATGATTATTTATTATACATGATTTTAGAAAGATATATATAGTTTGAGAAATATTCTAGAAGGATGGTTATAATGCTTAGAGAATTGATATGGTTTCAATATTTCTCATTATCTAATAAAATTAACCATTATTGATGTAACTATGCTTGGATAATTGTTATAGATTCACTAGTTTTCATTTTGAGGGACAATTCCCAATGATTTTTGACTATTCTTAGAGAATTGATATGTATTCATATAATGGAACTGGATGTTAAGGTTTGAATATTTTCCTTGTAACATTGATGATTCATGAATTGATCTTCCATTATTAAACAAATGTACTACGATTTTTTCACATTTTATAAATCACGTGAAATTCATGAAAAAAGTTATATCGTGAAGAATAAATAACGAGTTGTCCATGGAATGATAAAAGATATTTTCTATGATGTCTTATTGTGTTTGGATATATATATTTTAATTATTAGGGGCCATGAAATTATATATTAGATAATAAATTCTTATGTATGTTGAACTGATTGAGAACACGATAAAATACATGTGCATATATATATTGCATGAACAATAAGTATAGAAGAAGAATAAAATAAGAGAAATAATGTTTTCTAGTAATTTTTTATTGAATATGGAATAAAATATTTTACATATATTTTTTTAAGTAAATTTTTATGGAGTTATTAAAAATAATCCCAACCATTATCCCTTCTATATATAGCTTGAAATAGGGATTATTAAGGAGAAGGAAGTCATAAACTACCTAGGAAACTAGCCTGGGAAAGGTTGTGGGTGGCTATGGAGAGGAATGTGTATAAGGCCCAAAGAGGGAACACTGGGAATTTGATGTGGTGCCACCATGTGGGGTGGAACAATGGTAGGATGTTAGGGGCTGATTCCAGAGGGATATCACGATAACTAGTGGCCATGGTTAGTGGTTTAGTAAAAAACAATTCCCCTAACATACAGAGGTTTAAAAGTGTAATTATTGGATAGAATGAATAGTTTATTCATCATTAAAATTACTGGTTTAAGTGTGGTCATTTAATTATTTAATTTAAGGCAATATATCTCTTTGGACTTGCTGGGTTAAAACTAATGTTATCATATTCCTCCTCCCAACCTTCAATAGTGCTACTACTCGTTGACGAAGTAGAATTTGTCTCCCATCATCGAACCCACAAAGATAAATCTAAGACCGCAAAGATGAGTCTAAGAGGGAGAGGATCATAATTTTGGATACATCCATTTTCTAGCATGAGAATAACTCTAAGGTTTCAATTTTTCTATTAAATAGATGATGTTGCAATAGTATTTTAATAATGGGAAATTTTTAGATTCAATAATTGAAGATACTAGAAATATTTGTTCAGACATATGAGGACAATGTGAGGAGTAACAAGAAGTTGTCATTAAAAATTTAGTGCACTTTAATCATCCAATATGACTCTTGAATATTTTTACATTCATCGATGAATTATATTTTTCGTACATTCAATGCCACAGGAAACATAGATCTAGGATAGAGGAAGCCAATGAATATTTTCCTATAAATATTGAAGTCCCTCAACCTATGTTGTTACTGAGTTCGAAAATTGTGGGAGGCTCAAATTACTAATGAAACAGAACACTGTGAACCAAACAAAATAATGAAGCAGAATACTGCATGATATTATAATGATAAAGATAAGAGAAGATCTCAGGGGCCTTCAATATGTGAAATTCAATCTAGAACGAGACCCACATATAATAAAGTTTCATGATGCATTATGTACAATGAAATAATGAATCTCTCCACGTTTTGTGATTGATTGAGATCTGAGAGGCCATCTTCACGAAGGTAGAGAACCTAACACATGCCATTGTAGACTTTTTCAAAGAGGAGGATGAGTTTTAGGAATAGACATGAATGAGTGAGATGAATTATGCCTAGTTTTCTATTGTTTTGAAATATTCTCCCACATGACTATTATTGGTTTTTAGAGGGGTATATTATCTCTCATAATTTTTCAGCTCATAGTATATAGTGCATGTGCACATTCATGACCTAAATATTTACTCATAATTATTGAACCCAAACTGGAGAAATAGGTTGTGTGTGTGCATGTGAGAATAATGTATTAAGGGATAATTAATGAGTTATAAGTAGAATAATATGATTGGTGTATTCAAGCATCCACAGACACATAAAAACCATATGAAAATGAGATTCTTGAAAAATTATTTAATAACAAAAAAATAATATAACATTTATAAATTGCATATTTTTTTTGGATTAATTAAAACACATGAATTATGTTTACATTATTTTAGTTTACATGATGTATATTAGTAATACTAAATAATTTGTGTTCCTCCTTGAATTCATTTTTTGAGGTTGAGATATTTATTTGTACAAGGGCTATCATTCCATGAAAATTGATATATCAAGGGAGAATAAATTTTTAGTGTATTTAATTATTATTCAGTTGATCATTCTAAAATATTTTATTTTTATCATGAGGAAGAACCTTCAACATATTATAAAGTATAAGGACAAGAAGTATATTGTCAAGTTTATTTACTATCAATCAAATAACAATATTAGAGAAAAATTGAAATAAAGTTGATTAAATTTCATATATTGAAGTAGAGAGGTATTGTTCCGTGTGTTTATTTAATATATTTAATTAAATGGTGCCTTTAGTAAAAAACAATGTCATATAAAAATTGTAGAAATAGTATAAATATAACCATTAACCGAAGAAGATTGTTTATTTCATGCCTAAAAATTGTTTTCAAATTCTAGGAATATTTAATTAGTGAAAAAGTTTTTGATAGTAAAATCTATGAAACAACAATACTTTGACCATGGAATAGAGTATTTATTTTTGAAGAACAATGAAAAAATAAGTGTTTGATGAGGTTTCCAGTATTATCTCTATTTCTTGTGTGTTTGTAAATATTAATAAAACACTACATGATTTATTCCACTTTTAATAGATGAGGTTAAACATTATTAGGGTTAATTAAAATAATTTAAAATCAAGATAAAAATTGGGTACACTAATTCACCACCACCCCCCTCTCAGCGTCCCTACCCAATAACTCACATATCAATAATAATAATATATTCATGTTCTCAGATAATTATTTTTATTATCAATCTACCATAAAAAATATATTATGAATTTTTCTAAGGATATTAAAATTTTTGCTCCTCTTTTACATTATCCATATATCATTTATTAAAAATTCCACATGATCTAGACTGTTTTATTTATTTTTGTTAATGTTTGAATGAAATCACTATTTAGTAAAACCCTTATCAACTAAATTTTGTTGAAAATATTAAGAACCTAATAAGAAAATTATAATGGGTAACTTATATTATAAAATAAGAAAATTTAATTTATTGAATATTTTAAATGATAATTACTATATTGGTTAATGGTTATTGTAAAATTTAAGAGAGAATATTTCTAATGATCTCAAAAAATAATCATGATAATTGTAGGAGTTTAATTTAAAAATTTTGTAAACAGTATAATAAAACCAATGGTAAAAACCCAGATTTATCCAATGGTGAAATAATTATAGATAAGTAGTGTGGTATAAAATTTGGTCACTATAATCATTAATAAGATGTATTATTTTAAATTTATATAGTTTATTCTATTATGATAATTTTGATATCTCTTGATTAGTTATATTAATTTTATTTAAATAGTTTAATCAAAAGATTGCTAATTTCAATATATTTAGGTGGTGGGTATTTTATTTCATGTTTAAATAAAACAAATTTAGAATAGATTAATATATCTTATCCAATGTGGAAGGAGGAAGATCACAAACCACTATTCTCACTCTTTTTAATGATTTACATGTTAGGATTATCATGAATCCATTCTCAGATGACATTGAATCATTTTTAAAATATCCATGTTACATGAAAACACATTTATGATCAATTTAATAACTCTATTATACCTTGAAGCTTTCAAATATAAATTATGTTCTATTGGATAATCATTAACCATCAATTTTCTCATCATGTAATGAATGGAATGTATCATCAGGGTATTCTTATATTCATATATTTATATCAAACACATGAATCACATGATAGTTATCATGAATATAAATATTAGTTAGACTTATGATAATAATATATGTACCTAATTATAAGTTTTTCGTTGGGGAAATATCAAAATTAATTTTTGAAATCCAAATTTTGATATATTTTGTAATTGATTAATATGATTGTTTTATAAAAAAATGTTCAAGAATATATTTGTAAATTTTATTTTAGAAACAAAATATCAAATGACTTATGGATTATTTTATATATTCAATTTAAAATAAATAATTGTCATTTAAATAAATGGATTATATTTTTTTCAAATTATCTCGATGTACTATTTTGATACACATATAGTAGCACCTTGATCGAAATACCAATAGAAAATATTTATCAATAACACATTGAATTGATTAATATACTCATTAATTATGCCAACAATTTGATATTTATAGTTTTATATTATTTAAAAAATAACAATAATTTCAAGGAAAAAATTATTCATGTGGGGAAGGACGTAATGAATCAAAATTTTTTCTTCATTAAAAAATTTATATTTTTCCTCTCTAACATTTATATTTTTTACAATAGTAGCACACTGAATATATTTAAATTTTATTAGAATATTGAATATCAAGTGTTGATATGAACTTTTGAAACTAGGATCAATAGAGGGATAGAAAAGGATACCTAAAACAAACACTAATTTTTTATTGTTTATTAGTGTAATATTCCATTTAAAAACCCAATTTCATAATAATTATGAATATGTGGATAAAAATAAAGGATTTATAAAGAGAAATATAAAAACCTAGGCCAATTTTATCCCATTGAATAGTTGAACACATTAACATCACAATAATATAGGGGTAGAGAGTTAGTAATTCAAATTTTTTTTTGAAATGATATAGAACACTGATCGAATTAATGGGAATGATGATGTATAGTAATATTTGTGTATTTATAAGAAAATCTTAATTTTATGAATGAAGAAATTTGGCCAATATGAACAATGTGAATTATGAATATTAACCATTATGAAATGTTGTTGTTATTATAATTATTGGTGCAATAATGCGACTATTTGGATAATTTTTTAATTCTGTTTATGGAGTTATGTAAATATTTTCATTTTTATTTAAAATAAATGTTATTATAAATATATACATTTATCTTATGTTATTTCTATCTTCAATTATATGAGAAAATATTTTTTACATTATAATTTATATTCCATTAAATCATAATTAATTTTTATTATGATCTATCAATTTACTATATAATAAAAGAAATAAATTTTAATTAAGTAATTATATTTTTTAAATGGTAAATTTATAATATTAATAGTGTTATTTTTATAAAATCATTTTCACTTTTTGTTTTAGCACATCAAAATTAGATTAGGTTGATATTATGGAAATTGTTTTAAAAAATATAATTTTGGGTTAAAAGTGAAAATAAAATTTTTATGAAATACCATATATATCATGAAATAATAATTTTACGATCATGATTTCTAATTTTTCCCATATTATTTATCAAAATTTATTTAATATTTGTATTAATATAGATAGTTTCACACATAGAAACATATTCCTAGAATTTTAAAATCCATGATTTTCCCTATTAATAATAAACTATTTTTTAATAATTTATATACATATAACATTAAAATTTATTTTTATGACATTATTAAATTTTTAACGTAAATTTTAATACATAATTTGAAATTGATGTTCTAAGTATGGTTATATGGTCATTGTCATTTTATGGAACAAAAAAAGTTGTTGTGAAAAAACATTATTTATCAAAATATATATAAAATAATTTAGTGTGCTACTGTTAAATAGTAAATTCATAAAATATATAAAATCTAAAACATTACATGGTTTTTTGATTAATCTAATGACATTAAATATACTTTACCAAATAAGTTATCTTAAAAATTCTACAAAATTAACACAAAAAAATATTTGGTAAGATTTAAATATAAAATATTGATTTTTAATTAATTAAAAATATCCATCCTCATGTATAAATACCCCCCATTCCTTGACCAATTTCACAAAAAAATACTTTTTTAATGAATCATATCATAATAATTATATTTATACTGTATCCAAGGTGGTTCCATGGTTCGATGGAGTCCCTATCAAGACTTCCTAATCACCCTTCCTATGTAAGGGACCTCTCTCTCTCATTCAATTCAAGAACCTCCTTTATATTTATCAATTTGAATCAAAAAATTTTATGTATTCATTCCTTCATAAATATCCACTTACCATCCAATTTTTTATAATGGGATATCAATTATCCATTCTAATTAATATTTTTTCATACGTTGTAACTAATTATACCATTGTTAACGGTCCTTAATCCACATATTTTATTTTCTATATTGATCACTATTTATATAATGTAGTTTTGAATTCCCATTTCATAATTATATATTATTTTTATTCCTAGGTATTTCATTTTATCACCCTATCATTTTTCCCATTTTATTTTCGGTTCGATCCAGTGGCACTCTTGGCCTTATCCTTACAAACCAATATGCTAAAGAATGCTAACTAGTATTGTGAGATTGATTAGGTGATTGTGGGAAGATAATACCCTCTCATGATGATTATGGTAATGGTACATATATACATAAAAAGATAATGAATTTGATATAAGAATTAATAGAATAAATACAAAAAAAATCATATACCACAACAATAGTACTAATAATCTCAAAGGGAGTCAAAAAATTAATTGATAAATACACATTCCTTGAATTTTCATTAAAAAAATTGACAAGAAGGGTTGAACATGGAAAACCATTTTAGTAAATATAAAATTCATATAAAGGAATCCTGATTTATGTAGAGGAACCACATGGAAAAGATGTACAATTAACCAATATGACCCAGCTCTTGAGCCTGATTCTTTATTGGATCTCAAAAACATTAATTATAGATACATCTCGAGGTGCATGTGTAGGGTGTGAGTATTAACATAGTAGACCACAACAAACATGTTTTTGTCTAACATCCATAGTTATATTATTTATTAATACAAAAATAAATTGTAGAAACTCTTAAAAAATATAAACAAACCACTCTACTTGTGAAAACCCACCACAAGTGGGAATTTCCCCTTCTTCAACCAATGCTAGAGTTCAATGATGTATCCGTGATCCATCTTATTTGATGTAACTAGTATTCTGAATCATACAGGTGTCACTCATTACCTTGTTCCATCTAACACATCATTTTACACTAATAATGTAACATATAACTCGTCATCATGGTATATATACATCCCAGGTCCTTCTAACATATGATCAAAAGTAATTATCAGCATAACAACCTATAATCTATAATTGTGAAGATATATATCCCCAAATATAAAATAAATCTCCATCATATCAATATCTCAATATCATTATGCATGGCATATTTTTCCTCTAATAATCCCATCCCATATGCCTTAATATAGTGAAGATCATCATCCCCCAAACAATAGTCTTAGTCGACATCTCTCATGGAATGATACAGTAAATTATCCCACAAAATTGATGGTCAACAACTTTCCTAAACTCGTATTATGTACATAACCTTCACCAATAATTATTCATCAACCCCACCACAACCAAATCCTATTTGTTTGAACATTCCTCCAATGGAATTTTTGGAAAAAATATTGAGCAGAAATCTCATAATATTTCTATGACAGACCATCCAGAAACCCCATTTCCACATAAAAACCATGTTAACCAAAACATGATGGTTAACATCGCCCTAAGTATAATGGTACATGGATTTTGTTTTAATTACCATTTCATCTCAATCATTTTGTTCCATTTCACCCAAACCTAGTTTTAATAATCACTCCAAGTATATCACGCCACACCATCATCCTAATGAACAATGTTGTCTCAGTAACAATCATCAAATTCACCAAAATTACTTGGATAATTCATATCATGTTTCCTCAAAACACATACACACACATCATATATAATGAAATTAAACTATTAAATAATTATCCCATCCATCCGAATTAAAAAAATACTCACAATAAACTTAATAAATTTTTATTCATGTTAAATAATGCACATATAAACTAAAAAATAATACTTTCAATTCAAATAAATATTAATTAATTTAGGGTTTCACCTAAAAAACCTAGATACTCATATTTAATAAGCCACACCTTATTATAATATATTTAAGGAGAAATATATAAACCAACTACATTATACTCATAGTCTCTAGCTCGTAAAATACTAGACATTATTTTTAAATATATCATATGAAAAATACGTTTTTGAAAAACAACCTCAAAATATAGAAATATTTCGTGCAATGTCAAGTCATTATATATAAAGAGATAAAAGAGGAAGAAATGAAATATTATTGAATTAATTACCAAATTGAATCATCATCTATTTATGGATGTTGAAATCTATATAAAATAAAGGCATAGGCTCAATTCATAGAGTATGAAGACATAGACCCCTAAGAACTAATTATAGAGGTGCATGTGTGCGATAAAGAAAACAATAGAGATCCATATTAAATAAGGAAGTGGGAAGATAATCAGTTTTCCGCATTAAAAAATTCATGGATACTACATGGTTAAAAAAACCAAGCACCTACCATGTGGTGCTTAATATACTATGGAAATGCAGCTCTCATGCACTGGACACACTAATAGATAAAACATTCCCAAACCATGTGTTTGAATCATCATTAAATCAGTCAAAAATGTTTTACAAGCATGGGATTAATATTTTTTGAAATATATTCCCTTTAGAAAAAAACGGTCTCATTGGTTGGGCGACACAGTAAGAAAAATAGTGCTCCCACTCTTGTTTTTTCTAAAACAGGTCTTTCATGGTACAATGCTTCTGAAAACCCCTTAACCTTTTATGTCACACACTGATCATTATAATCAATAAAAAAAATAAAAAATTCATTCAAACTTTTGGTATTATGTCCTAAATCCTAAAATGAATGTTGTGTAATCATCTAAAAAAATATTTCAAATTTACATGATAAATCAAACCATTAAAAACATGGGATGATACATCCTTCCCAACTGGAGATAACACACACCAAAGATGTGAGGTATCACTCCATGATGGATCCAAATATACATAATATATTTACATTAATCTAGTCTACCCAGGATACCTATTCACTGTCAGTCCCCCTTAGTGGAACTTCCCACCTTATGAATTACATACCCGATCACTTCCTGATAGAAATGATAGAAATTATGATGATTTAATCAAAATATCCTTTGTCACAAAAGTCAAATAATTACATATAATATTTCATTAACCTAATTATGTTCCCTATTCATACAAGTTTCACACATTATATACGTAAAATAATGCATCACTTTTGATGTCCACCATTCTTACAAATCAAAAGATGATAAAATTTTATCTTGTTTAATATATATAAATATATTAATTCCAATTATAGTCCCAATGCCTATGCATATCATACAGAACATACATCACACATGATTCTTACATATAAACAACACATTTTTCGTAACACACCCGGTTTGAGTGATTTTGCAATTTTTATGCCTTTTTAGGTGTTTAATGTTCTTGAGATGAGTTGGGAATAGGTTTGAAGAGTTTGGAATGGGTTTTAAGGACTTTGGGGGCTTTTCTTGGGGCACACAGTTTGAGAAGGGTTAGGGGAAACCATGCGGGTGATCCTGAAAATCGTGTAAGGGGAAGCAGTAGGCATTACATGGCCTACACATGGTTTTCCAAAAAATGGGATGAAACCATGTGGAGGCTTGATCTCAAGGAAGTAGCATGCTCACGGTTAGGGAAGGCTTTCTAAACCATGTGGACTAACCATCAAACCACTTAATGATGGTGTTTTTATGTTTGGGATCCCTCAGGCTTGACTTTAATCACTCTAATCTTCGTCCCACTCAAGACTCACACGGGTTTTTTGGGTCTCAGGGGTTGAAAGGGTTCTTCAACATGGTTTGGAAGCATTTCAAAGGGGTTTAATGGTGGATTGAAGGTGGTTTCTCCTGGGTAAGTCTCTCCTCTTGCTTTCCTTGTGTATTCCTCTAGATCTGCATCCCTCTCTTTCTTGGTTTTCTAGATCTACACTTGTTGTGTATAGATCTAGGGTTGTGGTTGCCTTGGATGATAATTTTAAATCATATAAATGTTAGGAAATAGGATCGAGAGAGGTTTTGATGGTGGATTCTCCATATTTGAGGTGCGGTTACTCATGGTTCAATTTCTCGTGAAATGTAATGGTAGGTGGATCCACTCTAGACTCCACTTTGTTTTGCGACAGTGGTTTTTGGTTAAATTTTTTTTTTGGAATTTAATTAATTGTGTTTTGATGTGGAAAGTAGGATGGAAATCCATTTGAGGATTTTTGGGAAAAGGGGGGTTTTATGGTGAAATGGTATTGTGGTGGATTTTAAAATGGAGATTTTAAAATGGGCTGTTGAGATTGATTTAGGAAAATGGTTATTGAATAAAATTCATAGAAATAATTATTTTTATTTATTGATAGGTTTTTTCTTAAGGAAATAAGATTTCAATAAATTGGTGATTTATTGAAGTGGATTGACATGCAGTGTAATTGGTTGACTTCATGATGTTGTGACCTTGATGGGTTATATGATTGGTTGTGATTGGTTGAAATGTTGTGTGGAGGTGGGCGGTAAGTCTCACTATAAAAGGTGATGGATAGTGATCGGAAGAACCACTATAGGAGTAGTGGTCGGGAAGAATTTATAGTTTTGATTGGGTGAACGGGTTGGGCAGAAGTCCCATCATTTTGGTTGTTTTGGTGTGAATGAGGGAACGGGTTGGGTGGAATTCCCCCCATTTTGGTTGTTTGTTGTACATTGCATTGAATGATGGAATGGTTGTTCTAATGTGTAAATGAGGAAATTGCTTGTGGCTTTTTTGTTTGGTTTTCCCTTGGTTTCTTGGTTAGGGTTTGATGGCTTAGTAAGAGCATGTTTAGATTGTGGAAATGGTGGTACTTGTGATTATTTTATATAAATTGTTTTATATAAATTTTCTAATGGTTTTATCCTAGTGGCCTGCGTAGGGAAATCATTTGGGGAAAACCTACTGAGTTTTAGTATCCACCCCCTTCATTGGCACTATGGCGTCTTTACAAATGTCGTGTACTATGACGTGGGAAAAGGTAAGGCATCACCCTCCATTAGTGGAGCATTGTGATCTCTTGGTTGGATCTTGGAGCTTGGAGCATGGTGTGGAGGTGTGGTGGTCTCATGGCTTGTGGTGTTTGGTTGTTTAGTTTCTACTTTGTACTCTGATATGTTGTGTAACGGTCTGGTTTTAATGGTATCGGGTTGTATTGTGGAACAACATGGTTGTTAGTGGATGGTTTGGTTGGGATGAAAGTGCATGAATCTTCAGTTGATCGATTGATTGTGTTGGGTTATATTCTTAAGAGAAAATCATTCCCCACTGTTCCTTGAAGCCCTTATAATTTATTTCCATCCTTTGGTGCCTTGTGAATGTTGCTTAAGGCCAAGTAACCCTCACTGCCTCCTCGATCCAATGAGGTAGGGGCATGGTGCTTCAAGTGTAATCAGTTTGATTGGTTCTTATCTTTCATGTGATAGTAGTTATTCGGTCTCTTTGGTGCCTTCATTTTGGATTTGACATTCTTTGTTGTATATTCCTTAATTTGGGATGGTATCATGGTATAGAAATGTCATATCATGGAATGTATAGCATAAATGGGCATAGCTGACCCTCTAAGGCTAAAATTCATTTTACCAGGTAGTTTGGAACATAAGTGTTTTGGAGACACTTATCGGCATTGGATATCTCACTATCATGGGTGTAGCCAATGAGATGAGCATTACATGCATGGAAGAAATGAATTCCCTCTAGGATGCATATTTTATTGGGGTATAATGACTTATGAACTGAATTGTAAATTGTTTTTACAAATGTGTCAAATTGTACTGTGTATAAATATGGTATTTTGAAAATGGTTTGGTTTTCTACAATGGAGAAACATGTCCAATGTGGAAAATGTGTAAAGCCTTGTTGTAATAGTGTTGTGTAATGTGATTAGAAAAAGGAATTCTTGATTTCTACAGAAGTGAGATTCATGGTTGTTTGTTTTCTATTGATATAAATGGCACTGGGTAGGCATCGTAGAGACCAACCGGAGGAGGCTTCTATGAATGTGGTTACACCTGAGCCCCAAGTGAACCAACAGTTAGTGCAAAGAATATTTCAATAATTCCAAGCTGTGGAAAGTGGAAATAAAGTAGATGAACCAAGGAATGTTAGTCATGTGGTTCGATTTCAAAATCTGAATCCACCCATATTCAGGGGTTATTCAGAGCCAGAGAGGGAAGAAGCATGATTGAAAATAATTAACAAGATATTCATGTTCTTGGGAACACTTTTAGAATTGAAAGTGAAGTTTCCCATGTATATGTTGGATGATCATGCCCTTCCATGGTAGGAGTTGTTAGTCCAAGATGGACAGATCAGGGTGAGACGTATGAAGGATCTAAAGAATTGTTTAATAAATATTTCTATCCACATATGTTCAGAATTTAGTGAACAACTTATTTTCTTCGTTTTGAAGAAAGATCATATGTATGTGATGGAGTATGAAACTACGTTTATGAACTTAGTACGGTTAGCACCCGAGGTGGCGGGTAGCATGTCATTGAAGGAAGGGATATTTCAAGAGAGGTCATGGAAATAAATTCGTTCAATGATAGCGGTGTTGTGTATATAAGATTACACAGAAATGGTGAATAGAACATCCGTGGCTGAGTGTGATTTGTTTGGATCTCTGGGTGGAGGAAGCATTGTCGTACCAATGTGGAATAGTGGGAACTCTAACTCTGGGTTAAAGCAGAGGAGGGACACTTATTACTAGGGCTAGAGTATGGAAAAAAATTCAATAGTAGGATCGGTGAATATTCCACTTTGTATACCAAGAGAATACCAGGATGTTCTCAGTGTGGTTATATGAGCCACATCAAGTGGGATTGTACGACGTAACATCGAGGTTGTCATAATTGTAAGAAGATGGGGCATCTGCAACATTACTTTTGAAATTCACCAAGATCAAGTTTGCATGAAACTGCTCCGGGTTCGCAGACGTCGTATGCTTCGATTGGACGGGGGCTTCATTATACCCATCAGCATTAGAGTAAAGTAGGTCATGGTGATTCTTGTAATACCACGATGCCACATCAAAGCAAATAAAGAGCATAGTTTGGCCACAAAGGCATTGTTCTTAGATGAGTAGGTTGTGGAGGATGATCAGTCAGGACTATCCATGGTGTGAGGTACTATTATTTTATATTATTCCTTGATGAAAGTGTAGTTTGATATGGGTTCTTCACACTCTTTTATTAATACACATGTGGTTGATTTTCTCGTATTAAGGGTAGAAATGATTCCCTCGGTTGTAAAACATCAAACTCGTCTAGGTCGAAGAGAGTGTTGATCCTTGTAGTGTAGAGCATGTTGTATCGTTGTGGGAGAGGTGGAGCTAATGTAGAATTTCTCAGTGCCTGATATGGATGGGAATTGTGTAATCCTGGGAATGGATTAGTTGGAAGCATCTAAGGCCCACATCGACTGTAATGTGCAGACAGTGGATTTTATAACACACGATGGCGTTTGACTTCTCTTTAGAGTAGAGATTCCTAAAATGTAGAGTGCAATGGGTTTGTTAGCTCCATCAGTGGGGATGATATCATAATTGTTGGTAGTATTGACGTTAGAATCTGTAATGGGTGTTGAGTAGAGTGCACTTCCGGTAGTGGTGGATCAGTTCAAGTTTGTTTATCCGGAATAATTCTCTAGGTTACCTCCCATAAGAGAAGTGGATTTTATGATTTATCATTTTCGAGGGACCAGTCCTACCTCACATCTGCCTTCTCAGAAGTCCCCTACTGAATTGAGGTATTTTAATGTTTAGTTTGAAGATTTATAAAACAAAGGGTTTATCCGGCCTAGCACGTCTCTGTGTGCATCGCCAGTGTTGTTTGTGAAAAAGGTATATGGAACTTTGAGGCTCAGTGTTGATTATCGTCGACTTAACCAAGTTACGGTAACAAAAATATACCCAATTCCACGAATTGATGACTTGTTCGACTAGTTGAGGGGAACCCAGTGGTTCTCCATGATCAACCTGAGGTCAGGATATCATCAATTGCTAGTGGTGAAGGACGATATTCCTAAAACAAAATTCAGAAGTAGATTTGGCGATTATGAAATTTGTTAATTCCCATTGATCTATCAAATGCGCCATCGGTGTTTATGGCCTTAATGAATTGGGTATTTCATAGATAACTGGATTCATTTGTGGAGGTGTTTGTAGATGATATTGTAGTGTATTAAAAAGCAAGTGTGGAGTAGCAGAAGCACATGGAGACAGTACTAGGGATATTGAGGGATCATCTGTTGTATACCAATTTTTCAAAGTGTGACTTTTGGTAACAGGTTTCCATTTTCATGGACATGTTATTTCTGAATGGGGTGTTTCAGCGGATTTGGAAAAGATATTGGATGTCACCTCATGGAAGCCACTAAATAATGTGTTTGAGATATAGAGATTCATTTGTTTAGTAGGGTATTATAGGCATTTTGTTCATGAATTTTCATTTTTAGCTTCACCAATGATAGATTTAACAAGATCGAATGTTCTATTTCTGTGGAATGATCAGTGTCATCGGAGTTTTGAAGAGCTAAAGGGTCTCCTTAGAAAAGCACCAATCTTGGTTTTCACAGAACCAGGAAAAGGTTATGTGGTGTATTACGATGCATCAGGATCAGGGTTGGGGGATTTCTCAATCAAGGGAATCATGTGGTTGTGTATGGATCATTACAGTTGATGGTGCTTGAGAAGAACTACCCAAATCGTAATTTGGAATTGGCTGTAGTGTTCCATTCTTTTAATTTGTGGAGTCATTATCTCTTCGGTGAGAAATTCATGGTATATACAGATCATAATATCTTGAAACACATTTTCTCTCAAATGGGATTTGAACTTGAGGTGATGTATGTGGATGGAATATCTCTAGATGTTTGATTTTGGATTAATGTACACATCGGGTAAGGGATATTCTGTGGAAGATACATTAAGTAGAAAATATTATCCATATGTGGTAAAACAGGCATTAGGCCGGTGGCAGTTGATGTCGGTTATAACAGAAATGAAGTTGGAATGTGAAAACCAGGCCAATACAACGGTCTTCCGTCCGGTTTTGTTGATTCTAGCATGGTTGGTCTGGTTAGAGAGGTAAAAATATATGATTCTTAGTGTGTGAACATGGGGTAAAGACTCAATTGTGGGTAGACCATTGAGTGTTGAAACTGAATGGAGATTCAGTTTTTTGATTTCAGAATCAGATGGTTGTTCTAGTTTCTTATTAGGAGGATCTTCTCAGGGCGTATCATCATTTCTGGTGGGATGTTCATCTTCGAATTTATAAAATGCACAGTGTGTTGAAAGCACAGTTCTGGTTGGATGGTATGAAAATATGTGTGGTTGAGTTTTTTTTGAGATGCATTACTTGTTAGCAGGTCAAGGCTGAGCATCAGAGGCCAATGGGAATGTTGTAGTCTTTACCAATCCTTGTTTGGATGTGGGAGTAGACAGCCATGGATTTTGTCATAGTTCACTGAAAAATGGTTAATAAACATGAAGCCATTGGGTGATAGTGGATCGACTAATGAAGTTGGCCCATTTCATCCTAATTCGTGAATCTCATACGGTGGTGGATCTCTAAAAAAAATATATATAGGAGGTTGTAAAGAGGCATGATGTTCCAGTTTCGATTGAATTAGATAGAGATATGAGGTTTACATCTCGTTTTTGGAAATCCATGCAAAAAGCCCTTGAGACATAGTTTACGATTATCGCAGTGTATCACCCTCAGACAGATGGTCAATCTGAGAGGTCGAAACAAACATTGGAGGATATGTGGCATTCATATGTCATGTATTTTGGTGGATCGTGGGAGGATCACTTGTCGTTGGTTGAGTTTTCGTACAATTATAGTTATCGGGAATCCAAACATATGGCTCATTTTGAAGCGTTGTATGGGAAGATGAGTCGTTCTCCACAATGTTGGGTGGAAACAGGTGGGTCCTTGATGGATGGACTAAGCCATGTCTAGGAGAATACAGAGAATATCATGTTGATTTAGAGGAGAATGGGGATGGATCAGAGTCATCTGAAATCATATAAGGATCATCGTCGACGACCGTTTTCGTTCATGGTGAGTGATCATGTTTTCTTGGGGATATCTCCTAGGTTGGGAAATCATTGGTTTGGGATGAAGGAAAGTTATGCCCGTGGTATATTGGGCCATTTAAGGTTCTTGAACAGGTTTGTGATATGGATTATAGTTTGGATTTTCCACCTCGGATCAGTATAGTGCACAATGTGTTTCATGTGTCACATTTGAAAATGTATCCGCAAGATCATGACCATGTGATTCAATGGGATCATGATGAACTAGAAGCATATAATTCCTTTGTGCACGTGTCAGTGCGTGTTGTGTATAGGCAATATAATGTATCTTTAGGTAAAAGTGTTGCATTAGTTAATGTTTTTTTTCATGGATAGATTCAAGAGGATACTTGGGAGTGGGAGAAAGAGTTGGTTGAGCAGTGGCCTGAGATCTTTCGGCAAAGGGCGGGTTCACTACTTTCTGAGGATGGGAAGTCCAATGGTGGGGAGAGTTTGGCACCCCCAGTTTGAGAAATGTAATCCTTGTTTATTCCTTTTTATGTATTTAATGTCCATGAGATGAGTTGGGAAGAGGTTGGGGGAGTTTGGAATGGGATTGAAGGAGTTTGTGGGCTTTTCATGGGTCGCACAGTTTGATCATGGTTAGGGTAAATCGTGTGGGTATTCTAGGAAACCGTGTAGAGGGAAGAAATAGGCTTCACACATCCTACGCACGGTTTTCCATGCCGTGTGAGGCAACCGTGCAGAATCTTTCTCTCAAGGCTGTAGTGTTCGCACGGTTAGAACATGGTTTTCCAAATAGTGCGGACTCACCATGCGACCACTTAATGTTGGGGTTTTTAAATCTGGTATCCTTTGGGATTGACCTAAATCACTCCAATATTTCTCCCACTCGATCCTCACTTCTGTTTTTCAGTTCTCAGGGGTTGGAAGGGTTCTCCCACTCGGTTCGAAAGCATTTCAGAGGGGTTTCAAGGTGAATTGAAGATGGTTTCTCCAGGGTATGTCTCTCCTCTGGGTTTCATTTTTTTCATCTAGATCTACATCCCTCTCATTCATGGAAATCTAGATCTACACTTCATGTTTGCAGATATAGGGTTTTGGTTTCCTTGGATAATGATGTTACGACTTATGAATGATAGAAAAGGGGATCTAGAAAGGTTTTAGTGGTGCGTTCGCTGGATTTGAGGCGTGGTTTGTCGTGGGTTGATTTCTCAGGAACCCTAATGGTAGGTGGCTTCTCTCTTGAATCCACATGGTTAGAGCTAGTGGTTCTTGGTTACAATTAATTTGGTTGGATTGAAATTATTTTTGTTTTGATGTACAATGTTCATTGGAAATCCATTAGAGGATTTTTAGGAAAGATTGGGTTTTTTGGTGAAATGCTATTGTTGTGGGTTGAAAAATAGATATTTTTAAAAGGGTTGTTGAGATTGATTTTGGGAAATGGTTTATGAAGAATATGATTTTCAATAAATATGTTTTTTAATTTACAAGTTGTTTTAAAAGGAAAATGAATTTAAAAAAAATGGGTGATTTATTGGAGTGGATTAACATGCAATGGAATTGGATGATTTCGTGATGTTGGGACCTTGATGGGTTATATGCTTGGTTGTGATTTTGTTAAATGTTGTGTGGATGTTGGTGGGAATTCTCACTATAAAAGGTGATAGATAGTGGTCAGAAGAACCACCATATTAGTAGTGTTTAGGAAGTACCACTTTTTGTTAATGGGTTTACGGGTTGGGAAAAAGACCCACTGTTTTGGTTGTTTTGGTGTCAATGGGTGAACGGGTTGGGCAGAAGTCCGAACGTTTTGGTTGTTTGTTGTGAATTTAATTGCAAGATGGAATTGTTGTGAAAATGTGTAAATGAAGAAATGTCTTGTGGCTTTTCTTTTTGTCTTTCCCTTGGTATCTTGGTTTGGGTGTGATAGCTTGGTAAAGGCATATTTGGCTTATTGAAATTGTGGTACTTTTGAATATTTTATATAAATTGTTTTATATAAATGTTCTATCTATTTTATCCTAATGGCATGTGTTAGTAATTCATTTGGTGATAACATTCTGAGTTTTAGTACAGAGCCCTTACTTTGGAATATTTGTGTGTTTGCAGATGCCATGTACCGTGACATGGGAAATGTTAAGGAATCACCATCATTTAGTGGAGCATTGTGATCTCATGGTGGAGCTTTGAACGTGGAGCTTGGTGTGGAGTTGTGGTGGGGTAATGGCTTCTAGTTTTTTGTTGTTTAGTTTCCTCTTTGTACTCTGATATGATGTGGACAGGTTTGGTCTTATTGGTTTCAGGTTGTATTGTGGAACAACTTGGTTGTTAGTGGATGGTTTGGTTGGGCTAAACGTGCATGCATCTTGAGTTGTTGCATTGGTTATGCTAGGTTATCTTCTAAAGAGACAATTGTTCCCCATGGTTCCTTGAATCCCTCGAAATTTATTTCCAGCCTATGACGCCTTGGTAATGCCACTTAAGGAAAATTAACTCTCACCGCCTCTTCAATCGAATGATGTTGGGGTGGGGTGTTTCATTGTTGGTTCAAATACATCATCTGAACCTCATGCACCCATACCAATCAAACAAATATACAGAATGACACACCATAATGAATGTGTGTCACTAAATATTTCCAAATCCATGACATACTAATAGCCTTCTATTTCAACAATGTGTACAATGCTTCAATGCACATTAACCCAGGCCTAACCTCTCTATGGAGAAGGACCAGCTTCTAGTCATCGACCTTATTTCTTGGTTTCTCTATCTCACTCCCCCCTCTCTCTTTGATGATATTCTTTCATATTAGTGTCTTGTATACATAATTCTAATACCACTACCAGTCCTAACTGAGATCCTTTATTCTACCTCTGTCCCTGGATACGAATCATTTGAGCAGCATTTTGGAAAACCCAATATAGATTACCCATCTAACTTCATGCCAATAAATCCATTAGATCCCTATATAAATATGTTATGACATTCCCCAGTTTGCCCAATTGGAACAACACCATTGAAGAAACACCCTTTTGTGTCCAACTTGAGTCTCTCGCCTAACATCCGTACAAAGAATCATCATGGAATAACTTCCAGATACTTTTAGTATCACCACATAGAACACATGATTTCATCAAAAGGATATAATATGACTTGTTCTTCAATTTAAATTTATCTATAAATACCTAATTCACAACAAAATTGAATGATTTTATCCATAATATCTTCACCTAAATTGTGATTTCATCTCATAAATAGTCATGGAAATTCCTGAACCTCTTATGGTTATCACCAATTATAGAAGTGTAAAATGAGACTAATATGTGAAATTTAGTACATAATATATTAATTAAATATCTTTAGGATTCATGTTCATGATAAAAGGGTTCTATAACCCATAACATGTCTAGGGAAAGCTTCTCAAAGAACATATCCTTGAAATTCATCCATTATGGGCCCACATGCGTATTATCCAACACATGAATATCTCACCATCACATATCAGATCCTCTATGAATATATGTAGACATCATTACCCTCTGAAGATGGGGTGTCTTTAGATGGTTAAGAATTGTCTACCCAATATCAATCTAATTCTATGCATCCTTTTTCCCACCCCAACATTGAACTAATGGTGGGGGCTAATACAACTACACACAAGTAAAATAATCCATGGGAAACTTATCTCTATGAGATCTCTTATTTATACCCTTTGTTACTTCCAATATTCTTTACCTAATATTATTATCTATGAATGTCCCAAAATTTACCATCTATTTCAGTTTCCCACACTATAATAAAATAGGAACCTTTGTCTCATGATCATCCTAACCCCCAGTAGCCTCATCCCATCTGTCATGGTTCTAATCTGATGCATTCTCTTGTGGCACCACAAGTTCACCCTCCTCACACTCCACCAGAATTACTCTAGGTGGCATCACATTAATGAAAAAAATATCATGGTTAATGTATACATAAATTGTTATTTATATTTATCCCATATTATGAAATCTATAAGAGGTTTCACTTCTCTCCATTCATTTAGTCCCCTACCACATGCAGTTCACATGACATATAACATTATGGTCTCTTACATACCCATATCAGGGTAATCTATCACATATCATCTACCCATATGAATCCTTTTGTTCCCATATAATTCTAAGATACGACATATCATTAAAATAAAACTTCATAAATCTTGGTTTGTTGAGTAGATTGCCACAATAATTATATACATGATTTTTTTTTACAATTTAAACAACTCACTCACACATAATTATATCTACCTACAAATAATAGGGACTAGAATATACATATAAAAATCAAATAGATTCACACAGACTTTTCATCAGAAACCCCATCCCTATGCAAATTATGTATAAATCAACCAAAAGGCTGAGCAAGAAAACACTATTTAGATTTTTTTGAAACATTAAATTTAAAAATCCATCATAGTGTATTCTAGGATAATAATTTAAATAAAAATTTATTATCAAATCACATGAGCCTATGTTCCTATGATGTTGAATGTATACTCCTTTTCTCCATACTTGGACTAGGGTACAAACATCATAATCCAATAAAATCACAACCATGTGTTGCAATCGAGTTGGAAATCCATGTGTTTCACTCGAGTTGATATATAAATTTCATATTTTATGTTTTCTAGATGAGATATAAGATCAAAATAACTATTATGAATAACAAAATTATTTCCCAAAAAAACTAATTTACCGCCTTATGATGGATAACCCATTTTAAATATGGTTTTTGAAAATTTTTTAATTCATATTTGAAAAAATAATCTTATTATTAAGAATTGGGACATAAAAATGTATTCTTTCTGAAATATTAGTATTTTTCTAATAAAATTCATATACTAATTAATAGTGAAAAAAATACATTTTAATACAAATTTTTATTTTTGTCTATCTTTTTTATAAAGTAAGATTCTATATTACTTTCAGAATTATTTTGGACTGTGGGAATTATTTTTAAATTAATTACGAAAGTATATGTGTTTAGAAAATTTAAATATGTATTCCATTTTTGAAATTAGATGGTAAAAATTAGGTAAATATGTCTCTTTTATTTTTCTACATGATGTATACTAACATTAGTAATTATTTTTATTTACTATAATTAAATCGAAAATCAGGTACATAAATAATAAAATAACAATATAAAACTATCCAAAATCATGTCCAAATCTTATTTTACGAGATATGGCTGACCAAAAAAACCATTGTAATGAAAAATCGGCCTTTGTAAGCCTCATGGGTGTTACTATAACACTTATAACTTTTAATATAAATAATGGAAAATATGTTAAAACATATTTCTTCTTAAAAAATTAATTTTTATATGTATTTATATTAGTGATAACTTAAAGTATAATTATTCATTATAAATATAAGAAGGTTTAATACATCAATATATTTTATGTATAATTTTTCAAACTTATATAATTGTGTTTAATTATGAAACAATGATAATAAAATGATTTCATTATTATTGAAGAAATCTAATAAATGAGAATAAAAATATTAACAAAAATAAGTATGTTACATAATTAATGTCATCCATAGTTTTTATAGGAAACTATAACATTTTGGATGGTTATTAAATGCCTTATTTTGATGTTATCTCTTGGTTTGGATTTTATTTAAATTCAATAAAATGACATGATTAAAAATTGGCAGAAATAAATTTTTAATAAAATAGTAATCTATTAAATAATATAAATATAAAAATATATATTAAAATAAAAAAGTTACAATTATATTGTATAAATGTTTATTATGTGTCCAATTATGATTAATTAACCACATATAAGTAAAATAAATATCCACTTAATTATTAAAATGTTCTTACCATGATTTAAATTTAAAGAGAACGATTAATGGTAAACTAAAAAATATAAGTTTCAAAATGAAATCAATAATGTTTAAAAATTATTTAATGAGATGATATCGACCTATAATTATATTATCTTTGACATATAACATTTTTGTGCATTTTAAATAAAAAAAATTAATTTATATTCATTTAATAACTAAGTTGTTTCAATGGTTCCCCTTTCCCACCCATAAAAAATAGTACCCTCTGTTCTCTAATACTCACACGTCCAGAACCTGTTGGTTCAAAAAATAGATTCCCAATAATCTTCTTAGAATCCCAAAAAATAATCCTAGAATCATTTATTATGTCATAATGCTTCCCATGGTTTCTTTTGGGTATAAACTAACATATGTTACTTGACTAAGAGGCCACACCATCACTCATTCTTTTTTTTGTTTCATTTCCATAATCCATTCCCTAAATTATTTTATATGATTAAACAAAAAAACAATATAAAAAATATACTATGATTTTGTAATGGTATATTTTCAATCCACACTTATAAGACATCCATTTAATGAGTAACGAACATAATGTTTTTTGTACGGAAACTATTCTCTCCCGAAACGATGACCGTCCAATTTTCTGCTACCACTTATCATGGTGTCAATTATTATAGAAACTATTTTTCATAAGATATATATTATATTAATTTTCCATCCATTATTTTATAGGTTTTATTTTGTATATTTATGCTATACATGTTTTGTAAATATGAAAATTTATTTTGAAAAAGTTTGGAATACTGCCCCATCAAAGCGATATGACTCGTTCCAGTTGTACATGGAACATATAAATGATAGATTTATTATAAATTTGAGATACAAATGACATTAATATAATAATGGTATTATAATATATATTTATATCATTTAATTATTATTTATTCATATGAAAAAAATGAAAGTAGTGTTCATTCATACGTACAACCTAACGTCTCTAGGAACGGTGAATTTCATTTAATAACTCCAAATATTTATACTATATACATATATACTTGATATATATGATATTTAAATCATGGACAATATTCTGGACATGATGAAATATTGCCCACATAGACAATTTACATCAAAACATGTTCGTTTTTTACTGAAATACCGAATATCGACAAAACGACAGATATAAAGATAAATAATTCCAAAACCACATAATAAGTGATATAAAATAAATAATAAACATGAAAAAGGATCCAAATAATGTATAAAATTAATCTAATTTAATTATTCATGAAAATAATTATTTTTTGGAAAAATTCAGAATAAAGGTATTGGAAATTTTAACTGAATCTCTATTTATTGAGTTAAATATCAATGTCAATGGTTTTTTTACAAGAATGTGTGTGAATGAACTATGATTGTTTGAAAAATAATATCCTCTTATATGATTTCTTTTTTTATTATTCACACATATTTATTAAATTAATTTTCCCTTAAACAAATGATACGATATTTGTATGTGTCTTCATCTCAATATCCTTTCATTGATTCATTTTTTTGATAATATACACCACCTTATTTTATACTAATTATAATAAACCCTATTTACATTAAATTTAAATAAAATAGAATATTTTTTTCTACTAATAATTTTATTGTATAGAAAAATGAATTTTTTAACGTATTCATCGTCAAAAACATATTTGTTGTCGTAATCATTTATTGATATTTGGCTTCCTCTATATGATTTTTTTTTGAAATAGAATATAAATCCCTTATACCGTTTTTGCATTTTTTGGTACTGAAAATAGTTTTGAACGTTGATATACTATTTCAATACATTTAAATTATTTCTCATTATTACAAATTAATTTTAAAGAGAAACATGTTGATAATTGCAATATTTATGTGTTATAAATAAATAATGGTACTTGGACACTTGATGGGTCGTTACGTGATTAGCCAAAGATGAGTGGTTATGTGATAAAACAATGACAGGTGGTTCCATGATAAACCAAGGATAAAAGTTTCTGTTGCAAACCCTAATCCATAAGGTATGGAAGTGATCCATATGGCTATTTCATTTATTGATATGTATTAATGTTGACCGTATGGTTATTCCATTTAAGTATGGATATGTACCAAGTTAACTATGCATGATATATGTTTATTTAAATGGGTTTATAGTAATATTTTGGTTTCAAAATGGTTTAGTAAATAGCTTATGTTCATTAATGAGTATTTAATACTTCATAATGGTGAAAAGTATTGCTTTATGGAAAATTATTCATTGTTTTCTTGTTATTCCTAGACTAACAATTTTCCTTATTTTTATATTCCCTAATGAGTTTTTTATGTGCATAAAATTTTTTGAAATTTTTTTAAAATGATTTATATAGTCAATGATGGGTCATGGAATAGTAGTGATGTTTAATCAATAAACAAAACCATTTTTCATTTTAAATATTTTTTTTAAAAAATAGATTTTGAGTAGAAGTGTATAATTTGTAATATTAAAGTTATTGTGTATGTGTTATGGATTAATTTAATAAATATCTAAACCGGAAAAGATAATCAATGGGAAATAATGTCAAATTATTAACATAACTCGAGATTAAATAATGTTTAGGGTCGATACATTATAACTAGTTACAGATGATGGTTTATACAACATTGTTGATTACGATGATTTCTAAGATGTTAGGGATATCATCATGGGATTTTATTATTCAGGATGATCATAAGAACAACATCTTATAAATCCATTTTTAGGCTTTATGTTCCAAATCTTTATTGTGATTAATTGTATTTTTGGAGACTTTTATTTTTTTGGTAATTAGGGTTTCATAATTTTAGGGATTAAAAATGAAAGGCATTAGATAATATTTGAGTTAAAAATATGTTATGTTTATTTTTAAAGACAATATCTAATTTTTTGGATCATTATAACAATTATATTGTTTTATAACAATATTAACCTATAGGATGGGATACAACCCATTGCGATCAACAATTCCACATGAATCGAACCTGCAACTAAAGGGTAACAACGGTGAATTTCCCAACACTAGCATGTGTGAATTCCATGGTTAGTAATAATATTTATTTTTAGTTTGAATAGATTATTGAAATAATGATGTAGAATTTGGGAATATACATTTTATCAAATAAAGATCCTTGGTATTCGAAAATGATATGGGTATTTTGTGGTTCATGTTATTTTGGAAAACATTTTCTATTTTGGGGACCCAATATGATCAAGTTAGACATAATACTATTGGATTTTAATAGAGGATTAATGGTTGAATTATATTTTGTATGAATATATGTTTTTTAGGAGGACTGAAGGTGATTTAGTTTATTTATGGAAGTGATTAACCTATATTGGATAAAATGCAACTTAATAAATTATTATTTCATATGAGACATTAAGAATATTTTATGTTATTTGGAGTTAAAAGTTATAATTTATCATGGAAGACAATGTTATAAAATCCATAGATTATTTTGTCTTCAATCTTTGTTTGCATTATATTGAGGAGCTTTATGGATAATTATTTATCAAATTTTCTTTGTTTAACTTTGGATATTACAATTGGATTTTGGAGATTAAATGTAGTTTTTCTTCATTCAATGCTTTCTTATTTTTGGAGAATTATCCAATTTTATCATAACCATTATGGTTTTGGTTATTATTTAAAGACATGATGAATAGATAGTTAATCATTTATGGATTATTTGATTTTATAAAAGTTGATTCTAAGGCTTCAGGTGTGATCTAGTCATCTAGCATACTCTTCGTTTGGAGATAATATTTGTTTCTTGTATAAATTTATTAAAATTTAAAACACTACATGACATTTAATTATTTTTCCTTATGATATTATTAAATTTAGAAATATAATTTATCAATTTTATGAAAATGATCTTAAAATAAAAATACTTTTTTTACTTTTCCTACTATGAAATAATAGATCGTTTAACTCATCACAGGTTTGGGGTTTTCTGATTGTTAAATTTTTATTGATCATGTTTTCTGTCACTATCCATTAAAACATGAAACTTAGTATATCTTCAATATTCCAAATTTTAATCCTAGTATGTGTAATCTCAGGTGACCTTTTTTACAACTCTTTATCACATTAAATGTTGTATTTTTATTAACACATTTTTCAATGTGGGATTGAAATAAAGGTATTTTAAAAATTCAAACCCTATTTATCTAAACAAAATTAGAATTGTGATTGAAATAATTATTATAGGGGTGTAGGATGTAACATAACATGTTTTAAAAATGAAACACTATGTTCAATAGCTTATATGATACACTACACCGACCATAAATGAACATCAAAAATTATTTTTTCAATGTTACTATTATAACATAAGTGTTGAAATTGTGAGAATGAAATTTATTAAACTATTTATAAAAATATGGTCTACATGTGTTTATATAACTATTCATTGGTAACAAAATTTAATAGATATGAAAATAATAACAAATTAAATATAAAGGATCTTTTTTATGAAAACCTATTTAAATGATAATAAATGTTTTAATAAAATCATATCACAATTTTTGGATTATATTAATGAAATATAGAAACTTTATGATATTTAAAATTCATATAATATGTTTTCTAAATGAGATATAAAAACTAAATCAATTTTAATCATTAATGAACTATTTTTCAAAAACACATTTTACCAACTTTTGATGGGGAACCCATTTTAAATATAGTTTTTGACACTTTTATATGTTATATTTCACAAAATAAACATTTTATTTAGATGAGGGACTTAAAAATTTACTTTGATCTAAATTTTATCATTTTTCTGATAAAATTTATAATTAAATGGATAGTGAAAATATTGAATTTTAATTCAAAAATGCCTTTACGTCTAATTTTTTATATAGTTAGATAGTACTTTTATTGTTTTTAAATTCTAATTGGGTTATGTTTTTATCATTTATTCCAATTTTATTAACTTGATGTAATTTATCATTAATAGTTGATATAAACATATTTTAATCTTTTTGTGAATATTACTTTCAAAAAATATATGTTTCCATTTTCATAATAGGAATTAATTTTAAATTAATTATTGAAACATCTATGTTTTGAATTTATATTTTTTGAATAATTGGAATCATAGGGTACATATTATGTAAATATTTCCATTTTATTTTTGGAAATGATGAATCATAACTTTGGTGTTTATTTTTATTTATGACGCTTAAAATGAAATTTAGGTAAATAAGGGTACTAATAATATTATAAGAATATAAAACTACGCTAACACCAGTAATAATTATATTGAATGATTTATGGATTACCAATACAACCCTTGGGATTAATGTTTTCCTTTTTATGCCATTGGTCTATGACTATGATAATTATAAGATTTAATTTAATGGAAATGAAAAAATAGTATAAACATATATCTTATTACTAAAAAAAATTATTATGGATTTATATAAGTGATATATTTGACTATAAATAGTCATTAGAGTGATAATGTTATTTCCTACACATTTTTATTTTATTTATAATTTTTACACATTTAATAAATAATTTTAATTATGACACAATGTTGATGGAGTGATTATTTTATCAGCAAAAAAATTAAATGATAATATAAATATAAAAACAAATATTAGTTTAGATATGTATTTCATCTACAAAGATTCATGGTAAATATGACATGTTAAAATACTATTAATTTCTTTTAAGTTATCTCTCTGTTTAGATTTTATTTAAATATAATAAAATCATTAGTGTAAAAATTGTTATAATTAATATTTCTGAAAAACAATAATATGTTATGTTATTTAAAAATTCAAGAAATATATATTTTAAAATCACAATGTTACTATTATAAGTTATTAGTGTTATTTAATTGTAAAATTATGATATATTTACCCCATATAAGAAAAATTAATATCCCCATAATAATTAAAATGTTGTTTCTAGAATTTAAATTAAAAGAGAATAGTAAAGGGTAAACTATAAAGACATGGTTTAAAATAAACATAATACATTTATAAAAATTATATTATGATAGTATTTAGACCTATAATTATATTATATTCAACATATCTCATGTTTTATTGATTTTATAAAAAAAAATTATTTATATTAATTTAATAATTTAAGAGTTTTAAAGGGTTCCCCTTCCCCCTCATACTAAAATCTACTCTCTCTATTCTTTAAAAATTACACATCAATACCACTTTGGTTCTAAAAATACCTATAGAAGAATCATCCTATAATACCTCCCCTAATCGTAGAAGCCTCCATTAAGGCAAAAAGCTTCACATGTAAGCCTTTTCATAAAAACCATGGATGTTACCTGATTAAGAGGTAACACAATTTCTCATGATTTTTAGCTCCACATCCATTATACAATACATAATATTTTATTTTAATATTTTTAAAAACATCAACCATTATCCTAAATATAAATGGATGACTTTATTATATTATTTCAATCTACACTTATAGACACCTCCATTTAATGGAAAATAAACATATTTATATTCTGTACGACGAACTTCTTCCTCACGAAAATATGATTGATCAATTTTCACCTACCAAATATCATGGTGGAAATTATAATAGAAACTAGTATAAATATGATATAAATTATATTTATGTTTTCTATACACTTCAATAATTTTTATTTATAACATACCTTTATGATTTCCATGTTCTGTAAATATTATAATTTTTTTAAGGAAGTGTGGACTACTGCCCCATGAACGTGACATGACTCGTTACCGCTAAGCCTGGAACATATAATGGATTGTATTATTAAACATATGATACATAAATAATATTAATATAATACTGGTATTATTATATAAATTTATATCATTTAACAATTATTCTTTTAACATGACAAAGGAATGAGTGTAGCAAATATTATTAAGTACGACCTATTATAATCATGAAATATGTATTTCATTTCCAATCACCAAATATAATGTATTATTCTAAATACATATTTAACTGATACATATTATATTTAAATCATGAATAATTTTATTTAGATGATATACATTTGACCTAGTGGAAATTTTGTAGTAAAATGAGTTTATTTTCGACTCATGAAATAGATATTGACAAAAAGTCATATATGTAATTAAATAATTATATAACCTAGAAATAACTGATATATAATGAATAATATCCATGAAAATGGTTCTCTTGATAGTATAAATTTACCCTAAGTTTATTACTATAGAAAATAAATAATGTATGAGTCAATTCAGACTCAAGGTAAGGGAAATTGTAACTCAATTTCTATTTATTGAGTTAAATATCCAAGAAATTGAATTTTTTTCAAGAATATTGGTGAATGACCATTGATTTTTTTACACTAAATATACACTTATGTTAGGATGATTTATATTTTCTCACATAATTATGTCCTATATTTTTTCTTATTCCAATTATACGATCTTTGTAAGGGAATTCATCTCAATATACTTTCACGTTGGCATATTTTGATAATATACACCACCTTATTTTATATGGTGTATAATAAACCCCATTGACATTTAATTTATTTCAAATGAAATATTTTATCCAAAATAATTTTACTAAATGAAAATAATAAATTCTATTAATTTATGCAGCGATACTGACTTCTCCTCCACCATAACCATTATCTGAAATTTGTATTACTCTATAAGATTTAATTATTTTAAAATGAAAATAACTTCCTTATTCCGTTTTTGGGTTTTTTTCTACTGAAAATGTTTTTGAATATGGATTTAAAAATATAATATCTTATAATGGTATCTTATGATTCCAAATGAAATTTTAAGAGTGACATGTTGATAAATACAATCATTATGTGTTATAATTATATAATGGTACTTGGACTTTTGATGGTGGTAACATGATAATCCAATGATGAGTGGTTATGTGATAAAGTAATGGTGGGTGGTTCCATGATCAACCAAAGATATGTATTTATATTATAATATCCAATTCATTGGGTATAGAATTTGGTCATATGGGTATTTTATTTAATGAAATTTTTGGAAGTTGACTATATGGTTAGTCCATTTTGTTATGGTTTTGTCCCAAGATACCTTTATCGGATATATTTTTTATTTTATGGGTTTACGGTAATATTTTTGTTACTAAAAGGGTATGAAATATTCTTATATTAGGTGCAGAGAATTTACTAATTCATGGAGGGGAAAATTATTACATTATGATATTGTATTAATGGTTTCCATGTTTTGGGAATACTAAGGGTTTCCCTTATTTTTGTATTCCTTACTGGGTAATTTATTCTCATACCATGTTTTGAAATTTTTTTCACATGATATAATGAATAATAGATTAATGGATGGATCCTGGAGATACTATGAAGTTTAAACATTAAATGAGACCATGATTCATTTTAAATATTATTTATTTTTTTTTTGAAAAATATATAGTGAGTAAAACTATCAAATTTGAAATATCCAAGTTTTTATGTATGAGTTATGGCATAATTCTATAATTCTCTAAATCTGAAATAATATTTAAGGTTAAATATATTAAAATTATTAACTTAATATATGAATATGTAATGTTTAATGAAGATAACTTATATCCTATCACCATAAAATTTTTTCTATCATCACACCCCTAATTCATTTCTTGATCACCAAACACCATGTTCCATATTTCTCTAAAATCCTGGTTAGATGTTTCCTAAACCTCTCAAAAATGATTTATATTACAAAATATACTTTTATATCTCATTATATTCAGATAATAAATTCACCCAAAGAATCCACCAGAATTCAATCCTTAATATGAGTCAATGGAATAAACGGAAAATTGGTTCACGTCCATCATTATGAAATAACTTATATCTCCCCATTAGAGTATATTAATTTGATTCATCTGTAATCATACATGTTCCACAGCCCCCAGTCCATGTTTATTAGGATCATGAGCTATAAGTCTTCCAAAAACTCATTAAAATTTCATTATTCCTATTTATATACATTGAATTCAGTAAATTAAAATTAAATCATTTCTATATATGAATAATTTTCTATATTCTAGAACCCCCCAAATCATACTTTTTGTTCGATCCAATTCAATTAATTTAATGTAACTTGATTTACTCTCCCACAATCCTCCCAAGACCTATAGTAGACTCACATGCATAGTTAAATGCTGAAACAATTCCTCTTTAGTTGTAATTTCACCAAATCAATGAATTTCATATAATAAATTTCAATACTAGACCTAATATATCATCCATATTATGGATAAAAACCACATAATAATGATTATTTTAAATCCACTTGAAATATTTTGTAAACCATGATTTCCCTAGGGACTCCATATCAAAACTGGTAACTTCATATCTGACATGTTTACTCACATTAATGGTCACCATATGAACATAATTACAAAATCACAAACATTCATTCTATATTTTTTTCATGATTATAATTCTTATCAAAGGATGGAAAGGCTAGACACCCAAGCGGTCCTTCACTAATGCTGTAATTATAGACATTTGAACCCCCTATGGGAACCAAATCCCCACAGGATGACACAACATATTCTATTTTCATAAAACATTTATGCATAACCATGATTTTCTTAGATACATAGTAGAACATCTTATGAACTATTCTGAACTCAACATAACTACATTTCATGTCAATATCTATTGAACTAAAAAACATAATATAACATACCTTATGGGTTTCCTTATATTTTAAAAGTCACAAACACACCAAATTATATTTTTTATCTATGTGTCTCAAATCTCAAACATAGTATAAATGACCTGTCTCAAGAATTTTTGTAGTCAATGGGACAAAATCCACACTCTAATCACCCCTGAACTGTTAAATTATAAATTTTAGAGAACTAAATCATGTATTTCAAATACATAAACATGAGGAAACACATACCAAACTATTTGACCTTCCAATAAGTAATCCATATTAATATTCTACCTTGTAAAAGACTCCATTGAAAATCAAAACTCATCAATGAATATTTATATGAATAATGTCTCTGTCATAGATATTCCAAATTAAACGAAACAAGAACACTAAACCGATAATCTATAAATCCATTGCAATATATATTGGAATGAACAATATTATTTATTTCTTAAAAATTAAATAAATTAATCCATTTCTCAATCACCTATAAGGGGTACATAACTAAGGAATCAATGTCATGTACCGACCCAAATGGGTCACATCACATCATGTACACAAATAATTGAATCATCATCATGTAATTAACCCTGAATGAACATGATGTGCTATCATATTTTTTTATTATAGCTGAATAGAGTTAAATCATGTACTTATATAGTAAAGCACTATGAGAGAAATTACGGACGCATTATGCAAATGGTTCCCACATTAGTGAAACAACCACATACACTAGGATTCCAAAATTTCTAGAGAACCCTAACATGATAGATCATGATGCATGAGATGCATCTTTCATATATACTAAATAACCAAAAACTAATAAAAACATATGATCATTACACATCTATGTGACAAATTAATGGTGAAAATAATATATAATCATAACATCCAATTCCATATAAATAATATCATGCCCCTTGAAATCAAGACAAGATACTATAATATGTGTTCATAGTAAGCCATCTTGATATCCATCTTAGGAATCGAGACATTCCTATCTCATAGCTACTATATGACAATTTTGTATAAAAAAATAATTCTCCAACACAATATTCTGATGTAATCACACCATTGATTAATAATTGTTGTATAGACTTGGGGTTTCTATTTACCTAAAGTATGTTTCCCAATACTCTAGAAGATACATACCACTATAAGGGGTATTTGGATATAACATATGGAAACTAGACCACTAATATCATGGTGGGGACTCAAAAAATAAAATACTAGTTTAATACATAATGGAAAATGACTACTGTAAATATGTTAAATAAATTATCTAATAATGATAATAATAATATGAGTTGTTCATCAATACATTGGGGATTGAATTCCCTTACGGTAAATTACATATTGATATTGAAATTTATAAGAATAGAAAAGGGATGAAATAAATTTCCAGGATAATCCATTATAATCAATGAGCCTCAACTAATCTTGAAATCCAAATCATATTTATGATACTCCAGAGTAATCAAGTGATCCCAAGCCTATGCCCATCCAAATCCTATAACATGTTATGGATTCTCATGTTCCATTATCAAATGACTATTAATGTCGGGTGTGAGTATATAAATCAGTAGTGAGCAACTGATGTGATACCGGGCTATAAAAGCATTTTGCTGATATTTGCATTTGACAATCTCTGAAATAAACAATAAACCACATTAACTAAATAGACAAAACTACCACCAATACCTTCTATGAATTGATATTAGAATATCAATGATAAAGTATTGGCGACCATTCCAACCTATGTATTCTGTACCACAGAACTATCAATCCCCATGTATGTAAACCTAATCGAAAACACCTATTACTACTAATGACGGGGTGTGTTTGATCTTATCATGATGCCCAATCATACCAATAATACAGGCATATGTATCATCGATATCAATTTCATGCATTTTAAACCTCCACTGTTGGTGTATTCTGGTCCATTTAATGAGCCCCCATGTAATAAAAAACTACCCTATGAGAGACTTCATAGTTATAATTAACATTGAATTTTGTAATTCTTCAAAAAAGCTCCATAAAAAATTACCAAATAAACTCCAACTTCATATCCATGGTATACCCAAAAAAATTATGAATACAACTTTTATGACTATTTTATAATACATGTATCACATACCACCCTAATAATAGATTTCCCATCTAGTAGTATGTCCACCCTAATAAAATATTCAATTTATAATTAAATCTTATTTCTACAGGTGTTTTACCATAATTAAATAAAATACCACCCATGGTTGATTTCAATATCAAATTATGTGTACACATACCCTAATAGAGTATTCTATTTCATTGATAATAATAAAGAAAACTGTGTGTTCTGTCAAAGAACTAAACCATATATCACCATAAATTCTCAATTGCACCCCTCACAAGGGGTATAAAGAATACTAAGTAACCATAGGATACATCACAAATATTGTGGTTCCCTTATTAGGGTCTATAGTATCAGTCATGATGTAGGTATTCACCCATCCAACAGTTTTAATCATGCCCCTCGACCATATAATAATGTTACTTAGCCTTATAGGAATGTTAAAAATCACTCCACAGAGATTGACCAAAGCCCATCTCAGATTCCCAAATCATCACGTGGATTGATGTGAACCCTATCATTGTCCACTTAACTAATGGTTAGTACAACATGGAGACACAATTACAAAATGGTGGAGATTAATCAACCGTGACTTGTTCAACGAGCCCAAAAAATATAGGGTGTTAAAATTGTTTTTCAAATGTACCACTTGATCCATTTATCTTAAAGCATCACAATATCTATCATGGAGTTATATATAGGATGATATGAATAAGAATTATGTATTAAAAATTTAATTTTAAAAAATACACACATCATGGGGTCCAATTGGATAGGGTTACAATCCTAATAGTGTCCATGATCCACACTAGATGAGGTGAAATGGTCCCCTATGAAATGCCCAATGTTGACTCAAAACACTATTCAGCCTGGAAGTCAGTTAAACAAGATTAATGAATTATAAACTATATACATGATAGTTAATATCTCTCATGGGAAGACTTATGTGGTGATTCCACATAGCCACATGCATTTGAATTGTCTATATAAAATCCATCGTTCATGTAATAAGATTGAATACAATATTAGATGCTTTTCCTTTGGGTTCATTACCCTTCATGTCTCTCCAGCACTCTCTTATGATCGCCTGAGATCATGTTAGAACAACAATCACTAACCACATATATTGGAATATATTCTACCACATGATATATGAAAATGTATTAATAATTATTAATAAAAAAATATTAAGAAATTTAATAATTAACAAAAACACTTGAGGGACACTCGTTGTACTAGAGTCATATATAATTCCACCTAAAGGGTCTATAACACACATCCAAAATCATCACAACATGAATAATCCCAACATGATTTGATATCAAAAGATAAATAAATATTATTTAGTTAGAAAAAAATATTTAATTTGGAAACGTTATGTACCTTTTATTATTAAACAAATGAATACACCCTCGCAGTATCTCATGATGTCTTGTTCATAGTATGATCAAAATCTATATCTCAAGAAAAATATTACAGCATACACTAAATGAATCAAAACAGAAACCCAAATTGTAATAATACAAAATTAGATTAATGGGATCTAGATAAGAAATGTGGGTACATAATATATACCCACATTCAATAAATGATTAATGGTGAGATTTTTCCTCAAAATCAATTAAGATCCATGAGTAAGTGAAGAATGGGGGTGTCTTAATCAAATGGAATAATTAATATTTGGACAGTAAGGATTCCACTTTAAAAATATTTGGGGATGGGTAAATGTATTGATACCATTATATTGACCATAAAATAGAAATTATATTCTGACAACATGATATTATCCAATTATTTAATTTAGATAGTTTTGTTGGACCTAGTTAAAATGTGGAACATTGAAACTACTTAAATGGTTGTGGCATAAGAAAAAAAGGATACAATATGACACCAGTGGATGAAACGTGTATTTTTATACAAAAGGCTACACCAGCCACACTGGTCCCTATTGAGCCCCTCACGGGTCTCTAGGACACATCTATATCCATCTAATCATCCAATAATATATTATTATTAAAAACTCTTTGAAATCAATTTTCTATAGTATTTCAAAAAATTAACCATCCACTATAGTAAAAATTTAAATCCAATTAAAACATATTAATGATCAAATATACATAGTTTATTACAGTTTCACACATTACAATATGGATCAGAACATGGAGTAATTAATTTCATTTATTAATATTGAGAGGGAGGATAGTGGTGAATCTTAGAATAGATTCATATAATTCCAATGAGATTAAATCCATTTTGTAGAATGAACAGACATGAAACTAATATATTGGTTATTTATTTTATTTTTAAAACATATAATAAATTCCCAAACACTCCCATCTAAATATTTTATCTATTTCAAAAACCATTATATATAATAATTAATTATTATTATTATTACAAATGTTTGTTTAAATATCACTTCAATTATAAAATAAAGGGATATTATTTATCATCAATTATATATTTTCCAAATCTTAAATAAAAATAAAATATTAATTATAAATTTTATTAATCATTTTATAAATAAATATGTATCATATAAACTAAGACAATAAATAAATTTCTTTTTAAATATTGATATAACTATATAAATATATATAACCCCTAAAAATAATAGTAAAAGATATTATTTATTATCATTTTATTATATAAATATTTATTTATTATCTTTTGAATAAGTAACAAATATTTAATGTTTTAATCATATATTATAATCATGAATATATTATGAATGGACATATCAAATTACTGTTACTTTAATTATTATTAATTCATAAAGTAATATAATAGTTAGGATTTAATTCCAATTCAATTGAATGTAATGAAATTATATATAAACATATTGAATGAACCTCTTATCATATTTATCAATCGAATTTTACATGACATAAAGAAAATCATTAATAATCATTTATTAACTTGTAACGGAACACCCATAAATGAAACTAATATTGAAATACTAAAATTCATACTTAAAATGAAATGGTGTCACATATTCCTTTTGTATAATATTACCAAAACATTAATGATTCAAAATTGTGTCAACACAATATATATTGATTAATCATTTATTGAATTTTTAAAACACAGATGTTATTAACTATTGTTATTGTGAATTTATTTTGAATGATCCATTTAAATCAATGTTCAATATAGTGGTTATACCTTTGACATGGAAGGGAGATTTTATATCATGGCTTGTTAAATAACTTTTATATAACATGTGACACACCCAATTTATATTTTCTTATGATCACTATATATATCAATGGTTAGAATTTATATATCAGTGAACATGATTCATCAAATACAATAATAGTAATATAAAGTATATAGGTTAATACATATGTTCCAAAATCGGAATATCAAATGAAATATAAAATATATATAAGTAATTTTGAAAGTCAATCCACTTGACCTCCCTTATTAAAATCACCCAGTACAAAAATCATGATAAGAAGTCTCAATGACTTATGAGACCCCAAATTTTGATGGTCTAATGTAATATTTTCCCAATTAGATAGGTGTTTTCTAGATACAGAAACAAATATATTTTAATATAGAGTTAAAATATCTAGGTACTAGTTTTATAGAGGAAGTAGAATAATTTTTCAAAAGTAAAAATAAATAAAACATATTATCAATTTAATATTATGTAAATTTGTTTTCAATATATAATGTGATGCTTATTAATATATTGCTAACTGAGAGTATAAGTTTTAATTTTTTTTAGAATAAATAATAATTTAGAACCCCAATTTCACTACATCTAATTGTTGAATGTTTTTATTCTTATGACACAAAGATGATAGTCATGATAAAAATAAGATTAAGATATTATCACAGAGTTAACCATAATATCATTTATTCATAAATTGTTTGTTAAAACATCACCCCATTTTAAAAAATATATTAATCGATGATTATTTAGATGTATTTTATTCAATCATTAATGTGATTTTGGATAATTATCTATACCTATTATATATTATTTTCTAAATATATTGTGATATGATTTATAATGAAATGTAAAACATCAATCTCTTAGTTGAAGTTTATTGTCTGTAGTATTTTTGAACGACATCAGAATACACTATATACTTGGTCTCTACAATATATTCAATGATCAGTTGTTAATAATAAATCATTCAACAAAAATATCACACATTAATTATTAATATAAATAAATTTTTTATATAAATCCATTATAATATTTTTGAAAACATTCATATGTTCATCCCCTCAAAACTACTCCATAATCACCAATATAAACATGGTAAAATCATTTGTATACAATATAATCATCCGGATGGTTTTTATATCCGACCATTTCATCTCTCTAATGTATAAATGATATATTACTCTTATGATCATTCTTTATGAAACATAATGCCTCATACATATTATAAAATAAAATATATGTCTATTAATCATAATATATGTGATTTTACTCATTATTTTTATCACTACATATGTCTATGGTAAAAATTTCAAAGAGAGATGTATAATATGAGTTGTAGGAAACAATACTAACATGGAATTTTATATATTATATAATTTTAATACATTTCAAATTTATTCCCATTCAGATCGTAAAAGTAGCATCATAGATCTATATTGATGAATTTATAGCACTAAAATGTCTCCTAATGCACCTAATTATTTCATAGAGGATAATTTATTTAACGATGTTTGAATTTTGTATAACACTATATTCTCATTAATCATTTATAAAAGGTCATGAGCATAAAAGTATTATGAAATAACTATTTCTCAACTAAAATACTTATAGACATAGCGGGAAAATTCTTTTGTAATAAAACAAATTTATTCATAAAAGTCATCAATATAAATATTTATGGATATTGATCTATTTAGAAATGCACAAGTGATTATCTATAACATATACACATTATTATCATTATTTTTTTTCAAAATGTATTCTTATTTTCATGTATAAAACTTTATAAGTATTATATTTAATAAGTATTTCTTAAAATACATTTTTTACATCTCATAATCATATTAAAACAAAATGGGAAGTAAAATTAAAATATATTTTATTATAGAACATGGTGGTAAGGTCCATTAGAGTTTATTAAATGAAATTTCACGATTACATTTGAATCACATAGTTCTTTATAGGTACTCAAATTACCGTCTATTTCTACCTAATTTATAAAAACCCCATTACTCATGAAATACTTTACATCACTTATATGATTTAAAGAAACCAAAACAAAGTATTGGTACATGGAATAAATTTCAAATTTATGAATTATTAATAATTTTTATCTTATGATATTTCTATACAATCCCTATTGAAGAAAAGTTTATATTTTTCTATTGATAAATTTTCACCTTACTCGGTGAATAGAAATCATCATCACTGTGTTCCTCTAAACCAACAAGTACTCCCACACATTACCTATATCTCAATATGGAATTACATGTATTTCTATGTCGAGGTTTCTCCAGTCATTTCCATGGGTGGTGGTAGATTTATGATTATTATAAAACATGTATATTGATATAGATGAATGAACAAAGACTATCAATTGATGATTATGGAACATTATGTGTTTTATGGTTTATGGTCACGATGTTTGGGTTCTATACCACATGGATTACAGTCATGTAACATGGGGACCTAAAATATTCAAGAATTAATTACAATATTCCTTATTTGATAATTGGTAGAATACATTGTAACATAATATTGAGGATTTAAAATGCTATAGAATATTTTTTTGTAGTATTAGTCAACCATAGTTTTATAATTAATGAGCTAAAAATTAATGGAGAATGGCAGGTATTGGTTGAAACTGGTATCTCATTAATTGATGTCAATATGTATTGGATTTACAGTCATACATTATTCTTAGACCAAAACATAATCTAGTCATAAGATCTATTGTGTTTCATTATTTACTAGTAAGTCCTAGTGGGGTCCAATTGGAAATTTCTCTCCCATTACTAATACATTAAATGGAATAACTAATAAGAATGATAAATGGAAATGGAATTTCAATAGATATATAAATACTCAAGAAATTTATTTGAATCAGTATGGACTTCACTTTCATGGTGATGATTTTAGGATAATATAATATTTATGATGTTTCCAAGAACTCTAAATGAATTGTTTATATCTATAAAGGCTCTTACCATGGATAGGGCATGTGATAATCTATTAATATAAATTTTTTCATGACCATTGGTGTGAAGTATGCATAGATCAACAAGTAATAGGGCCATGCAATGAAAAGAAATTTTCAAGAATTTTTTTTAAAATTTCATTGAATTTTACGAGTCTGTGGCTTTTAAAGACACTTTATTCCGAGGCTCGGTGTTTCCGGAATCAATTTCTGATGTTTAGCTCGGGTACATTTAGTAAACGAATGAGCGGGTTATTCTATCTTTTGAACCGGTGCTCAGAATCGAAATCTGAGGGCACTGTTTAACTCACAACGTAGGTTTTTACTTAAGAGGACTTTCACCTCAACGACAGATGATCGGGTATGAATGTTAGTTTTTGGTGTTTTATGTGAGTTGAAAAAATAAAATAAGTGATCAAATTATTTTATTTTGTTAAACACATGTCATGGGGATAAAGTGGATAGAAGCTCCACTTGGGAGTTGGTGGTGGGACCGCCACACCATAACCTCCCATGAGAGGTTATAGTGGTGGGTCCCATAGAGATCCAACCTCCCATGTGAGGATAATTTTGGTGGAAACCACACGAGACCTCCCATTAATGGGAGGGGAATCATAATTCCTTGACTCCCCCTAATTTATGAGGGAGAGCCTCTAGGATTAAATCCCCCTCTTAATTGTGGAGGATGAAACCTCCCTTTTTAATTAGGGGTCCACCCAAGCATTAACCACCCCTTTCCTTTTTGTGGTTAATTATTTGTGGGGCCCGCCAGGAAATATCCTCCCTTTGGAAGATATTCTTCTGTGGGGACCAACCAGGCCAATAACCCCCCTTTTTTGAATTCCTCTTCATTTTAATGTGCCACCACAGTGGATTAATTGGGTGGAGCCCTCTATCATTAATCCTCCATTTATGACTTGCATTCCAACGATGAACCATCCCACTCCTATATAAAGTAGGCTAGGGGAAGGAGTTCAGGTCGACTTCTTCAAGCGGCAGAACACGAGCAGTGAAGCACGGTGCCCAGAAATTGGATAGTTTTTCTCTTCCTCCAAATTAGAATGATGAATGAAGAACGATGACACCGCCCTCGGCTCCTTCCTTCACGACGTTGACAGAACGACACATGTCTTTCTTGATGTCTGTCTTCCAAGACTCGTCATCGTTTAACGTCGTTTCTTTGATGTAGGGGTTGTTATGTTATAGTTTTAATCTCGTTCACCATTGTTCTTAAATTATTGAGTTTTGTTTGTCCGAATGATACCATCTTGATGTGGAAGGGCTCGGACCACATGAACACGGTCAGACCCTTCCCCTCTCGTTTTTTGTTTGTGGACGATGGAGTCGGACTTCAAAGAACCGGCCGGCGACGGGCCGAACACGAGCGGATCGTCAGCGCATGATTTCCGGGTCGCCGCAAAGCCGCGACACAATCGTGACATGCGGGGTAGAGGGAGACTGCAGCTGGGGTGGGCCGCGGTGGAGGGGTGTGGTGCTAGCGCGCCGTTCCGGAGCTATAGGGGCCACGCCAGGGGCGGGCCACAACACCGTCGCGCCGCGACAGTTGAACAATGCTGCGGTAGATCTAAAAGGGTGGCCGACTGTGTCGGCCTCCGGTGCCACCACGATGTGGGACCTGAGGGGGTCCCATAGACACCCATGGGACAAACATTATGGTCGGTCATTTCAAAGAAACCGGGGGGTGTAACCCCCCGGACCAGTGGCTAAGGCGGGCCCCACTGGGTGCCTCCAGCCCCCCTGGTCGGCCAGCCATGCGGTTAGCCTCATGGGCCACGTGCACCGGGCCACGCCATCTGTGGGCCAGGCCACGCACAACCAGGCCGGAATAGGACCCGGATCGGGTCGACCCGGTTCGGGCTGACCCATAGGGTGTTGGTTCGGTTCGGACCGGGCCCAAACCCCCTATTTTCGGACCGTTTTTTGTTAAATGAACATATCATGAGATATGAACATTTGATCGACGCACCGTCAGTTTCATAGGATTCCTTGGATTGAGATGGTCGTTTTGGTATATCTCACTCACGATTTTGGCAAATTTTGGGTATGGCCAAGTTGGTTCGAACCTGAAACCAACCGGGCCCTCAAAGCAGAAACACCTATAACATGAGGATCGGACGTCTGATTGATGTGTCGTCAACTATATTGGATTCTACTTAATGAGATGGTTCTTTTTGAATACTCTACATGGGATTCGGATGATATGGGAGTATGGTTGGGTTGGTTTTAGCTTAAAACCCAATTGGGACCCTAGAATGATAAAGCTAATAACTCACAGACCGGGTGTTCGATTAATGTGTCATATTTTGTTTTGAGACCCCTATGATGAGGCAGTCCTTTGTGATACTTCTAAAAGAGACTTTGTGACAGTTGGAAGTGACGACCAATTTCTCGTAGAGAAGACCCTCTCTAAGACGAGCGTACGGAGTGCAGAGACTTAGTAGCTGTAGACCTTACGACTGCTTGACTGATTCGACTTGGAGTGATTCAGTTAGCCTAGTGGATGAAGCACCTGGTATATGGCGGTTGACCCACAGTGGAAGGAGCACCTGGTAGTTGGCAGCAGACTCGCGGTACTCGACAGGAGGAGTACCTATGAAGGCTATTACGGAGAGTGCTCGGTATTTGGCGGGAGACCCATAGCGGACGGAGCACCCGATATTTGGGAGCAGACCCACGGTACTCTAATGGAGGAGTACCTTAGCAGTCTAATGTTAGTGAGTAGAGCCTCAGAGTCGTGAAAGGGAAATTGTACTCAACAAAGGAGTAATTCTCCAGCAATTTTGGTTTCGGTAATAAAAATCATGGTTTGAGCTGAGTCAATGACTTATGTGTTTACCTCATGAATGAGATGGTTTACCTAATAACGTTGGTATATGTATGATCATATACCTATGTAATGGTTGTGTATTGAGATACATCTTTGTGGTGTATCCTTGTTGGATTTAGTGAGACCTTGAGGGTCTCGGGGTCTCTACTGAGTATCGTTATACTCACCCCTGCATGGGCTATGCCCGCAACTCGTTGTGTTGGATGTAGACGATGGATAGCACTGATAGTGGTTGAGGCCTGTAGAGCTGGATAGTACCTTTATGTGGACCACACGATGAGACGGTACCCGAAGGGGGACTTCACGATGAGACATTACCCGGAGATGGACTTCACAATGAGACGCTACCCGGAGGTGACAGACGGATGTGGAGAGCGGAGGTGTCAATCTGTACCTACCCTTCATATAGGAACTCCGGAGGACGATCCAGGAGCATATTGACACCTTCCTACTGTTTTTTCTTTTCCTTGTAATTTACTGTTGGGCTTGAATTTCCTGCCCCCTTGTACTTTCAACATAGTAGTTATACTGCTTAATTATTTTTTTCTTTCGCTTTTACTCTAGTTGTGTGTGTTTACGTTTCTTAAAGGAAATACTTTCCCTTTATATTGGGATTTACGCCTTTGGTGCGAGTCGCCAACCCGTGGCCTAAGGAAGGCAGGTTTGGGGTAGTCACGGCATGGGCCCCGATGAAGTGTTGTGACAAATTGGTATTAGAGGACATCAGTTCTACCATAGAACATAGTACTCTGATCTTTTCTCTTATGTGAAGAAATAATGTTAAGGGTACTAAGTGTGGTCTTCAGTTCAGGGAGTCCAGTGTTGGTGCGGGCGGCCGACGTATCCATACACCAGGACCCTAACTTCTGATTTCCGACTTATTGCACAGAAACACTTTTTGCGTGTGTGTTTTCAAACGATTATTTTAAGTCAGCTCAAACCAAGTCATCTCACTAGGTATAGTCTTTTGACAATGTCACATATCTTTCTTTCAGTATGCATCCCCACGGACTACCAGCTAGGGCCCCAAGAGTAGAACGTACTGATAGCCCACCGAGCGACGAGGCCTCAGTACAGGGCCCTCTTTTAGTTGAGGCACCAGTGGAGGCACCAGCGGTACTACCACCCATTTGTACATCGATGCCACCATCCCCAATAGCAGTTGATCACTCCGCTTGAGCGCACGGCACGAGTTCCAGCGTTGGAGGCCACCCAGGTTCTAGGGAGAGACAAACCGACAGGCGGCTGAGGATTGGATGGAGGCTATGGTGAGAGTCTTCAGGCAAGTAGGTACACCGGCGGATTTCATGGTGATCTTTGCTGGTAGCCTCCTTTAAGCAGCAGCATGAAAATGGTGGATCCTGATGCTCCAGATGATTGGTGAGACATCACTTCTATGGGTAGAATTCGAGAGCATGTTCCAGGCAGAGTTTGTTCCAGCCACCCTTCGAGCGGTGCGGATACATGAGCTACTTCATCTGCAGCAGTGCAACATGAGTGTAGCTCAGTACTCAGTGAGGTTCAAAGAACTCTTGTTCTACTTCAAAAATATGGTACGAGACCTGCTCTTCAGGGCCCGAACCTTCGAGAAGGGGATCATGCATGATATTAGAGCTTCAATTGTTTCTCACAACTTTCTGATGTAGACAGTAGTGTTGGAGCGAGCCCTTATAGTGATGATTTTCCTTACCGACCAGTCTCCCGTATCGGGACACACCACAAGTCGACTTTTTGTGGAGTCTATTATAGATGGCAGTAGAAAGATGACACATGGGTTAAAGAGGACTAGACCCACTGGTGGCCGACTGCACGAATCAAGTTCAGTTTTGCGGGGCAACCGGAGTGGAGTTAGATCCAGTCGTTCCAAGAGCGGGAAGTGTTACTACTACGGCAGGCTTGGTCACATGGCACATGACTGTTTGACCCACCGTACATACAATCAGCAGATAGATGAAGAACCTCCTAGGCATAGGCAGAGGTTCGATCAAGGCAGACCGCATGGAGCAGGAGACAAAGGCAGAGGAGCTGGTTATGTAGTTAGAGGTGGACGACACTTTGAGGTGTTGCCACCACCACCACACGAAGGTCCACCCCAACCACAAAGAGTGGGTGGACAAGGGAGATAACAGCTTCAGGAAGCTGAAGCATACTCTTATAGAGCTCTGGAAGTAGGTGGACAGGATTGGGACTAGTTCCAAGCATGGAGACCTTTGTCTTTGGTGCTTCTAGTTTCCATGTGGTCGTTGTTATGTATTCATTGTGTCTTTGTACTTCGAGCTACAGTAATAAAAAGACACTTATCATTGTGAATTTTACTTTACTATCCTTTTTATGGTTTATACTGAGAGGTTTCAGTTAAATCTATTGACATGACCATCACTTGCGAGATTCCTACTCGAGGAGACCGAGTAAACATGCAATGATGCCGACAGTGTGACTCAACCCTTGCAGGCATGTGTAATGGTTGGATCTTTAGGTAGTAGCATCGAGGCCTTATGACATCGTCTATGGCATGGAATAGTACCGTTCATGTCAGGATTGACTATATTAGGAAAATAACGTGGTTCATTCTAGGGATGAGACCAGATTTCTATTTTCATAGAGAAGAAATATCAGCAACTCTGGAAGAATGTAGATAATGAAGGGTGGAGATTAGTTCTTACAATTGGCTAGTCTAACCCTTTGATCATTGAGTGAACAGTTTAAGGTCCTCTCCAACTCAATAGTCTTAGGTGTATCATCTCTCAGAAGGACATGAAACTGAGACATTGGTGATGGCTTGAATTACTCTGGGACTATGACTTCAAGATTTTTTATACTCCTGGTGAGGGGAACGTTGTAGCAGATGTTCTTAGTAGGAGTATAGTCATTCAGCTGTTAGGAGTGGAGAGATAGCATCTGGCCTCGTTTCGGATATCCATTGTGGATAGTGATGGAGTCAACACGTGTAGAACCAAAGATGTTTCAGGCTCAAACAGAGAAGGTACAGATCATCTAGGAGTGGATGAAGACAGCACAGAGAAGAAAAATGTCATATGATGGTAAAAGGTGAGACCACTGGAGTTCGATGGTGGAAACCACATATTCCTACTAGTCTCACCTGGATGTGGTCCATAGAGATTTGGTCGGTGCGACAAGTTATCTCCGTGTTTCATTGGGCCTTTCTAGTTCATCAGTAGAGTAGGTGGGGTGGTTTATGGCCTGGCCTTTCCACCTCAGATGCAGTGGGTTCAAGAATTCATCCACATATCTCAACCAAGGAGATGTGTACACGACTTATCCTTTATCATCGACCACAGAGAGCTAGGTATTGATGAAGGGCCGACTTTGACGGAGTTTCAGTAGATGTTGAGGATTGACAGGAGTGGGTCCTATGAGGACGATCGATTCCTATTGTGTTGTTTCGCTGAAATCACATGAACTTCCATGAGATCACATGGGAGCGGGAGGCTCAGATTCATGCTCGGTACCTCCTTTAGTTTCCCTAGTTTGTGTTGTAGCTTTATGAGGACGTAAATACCTGAGGTGGGAGTAATGTAATGACCCCAAAATTTCATGTAATTTTTTTTTTTAAAATTTCTTTCGAATTTCACAGGTCTGTGGCTTCTGAAAGCACATGATTCTGGGGCCTAGTGTGCCCGGAATCAATTTCCGATGTTTAGGTCGGGTACGTTTAGTAAACGAACGAGTGGGGTTTTCTATCTTTTAAACTGGTGCTCAGAATTAAAATCTGAGGGCACCATTGAACTCGTAGTGCGAGTTTTCTCTTAAGAAGAATTTCACCTCAACGATAGATGATCAGGTATGAAAGTTAGTTTTTTTGGGTTTTACGTGGGTTAATAAAATAAAATAAGTGAACAATTTATTTTATTTTTTTAAACACATGTCGTGCGGATAAAGTGGTTAGATGCTCCACTTGGGAGTTGGTTGTGGGACAGCCACACCCTAAACTCCCATGAGTGGTTATGGTGGTGGGGCCCACTGAGATCTAACCTCCCATGTGAGGTTAATTATGGTGTAAACCACATGAGGCCTCCCATTAATGGGAGGGGAATCATAACTCCTTCAATCCCCCTATTTATGAGGGAGGCCCTCATGGTTTAAATCCCCCTCTTAATTGAGGAGGATGAAACCTCCCTTTTTAATGAGGGGACCACCTAAGCCTTAACCACCCCCTTTCATTTTTGTTGTTAATTAATGGTGGGTCCCACTTGGAAATATCCTCCTTTTGGAGGATATTCTTTTTTGGGGACCACCCGGGCCAATAAACCCCCTTTTTTGACTTCCTCCCCATTTTAATGCGGCACCGCAGCGGATTAATTGGATAGAGACCTCTGTCATAAATCCTCCATTTAAGACTTGGATGCCAATGACGAACCCTCTAACTAATATATAAATGAGGCTAGGGGAAGGATTTCAGGACAGCTTCTTCAAGTGGTTGAACACTAGCAGTGAAGCACGGTGCCCATCACCTGGAGAGTTTTTCTCTTCCTCCAACAACGAACGATTAACGAAGAAAAAAGAACATTGAAGCCACCCACGGCTCCTTCCTTCCCGACGTTGACGGAATGACGCATGTCTTCCGCGATGCCTATCTTCCGCGACTCATCATATTTTAACACCATTTTATGAGGTTGGGGTCGTTAGGGTTATGTTTTAATACATTTAATCATCGTTCTTAAATTCTTGAGTATCGATTGGTCGTATGTTACCATCCTGACGAGGAAGGGCTCAGACCGCACTTACATGGTCCGACTCTTACCCTCTTATTTGTTGTTTGTGGACGATGGATGAGGACTGTGAAGAACTGGACGGTGATAGGCCTACCATGAGAGGATCATCAACACATGATTTCCGGGTTGCCGCAAAGGCACATCACCGTCATACCACACGGGTTAGAGCGGGACCGTAGCCCGGGCGGGCCGCGGCTGAGGGGCGCAGCGCCTTCGCGCCATGCCGAAGCTACAAGGGATGTGGTGGCAGGGCACGGCGTTGTCACTCTGTGCCTGTTGAACAAAGCTATGGCCTAAGGCCATGCTGGATCTGGAAGGGTGTCTAGTGGTGCCGACCAACGACGCCACAAAGAGGCGGGACCCGAGGGGGTCCCAAAGATACCCAAGTGTCAGCCGTCATGGCCAACCATTTCAATGAAACTGGGGGGTGGTACAACCCCCCCCCCCCCCCCCCCCCCCCGGACCAGTGGCTAGGGTTGGCCCCATTGGGCACTACCCTCCCCTCTGGTCGTCCAGTGACGCAGCAAACCGAGTAGGCCATGTGCGCCGGGCCGCGCTGGTCGGGCCGGACTGTGCCGGCTGGGACAGGCCGCACTTGCCGGGCTGGGCCTTGCCTGCCCCAGGTCGTGCCGCACCCAGCCAGGTTGGGCCGCAGCCAAACTGGCCGGACCCGAACTCTGATCTGGTCGACCCAGTTCAGGCCGACCCAGGGGGTGTTGGGTTGGGTCGGACTGGGCCCAAACCCCCAATTTCCTAACCGTTTTCGGTTAAATAGGCATATCATGAGCTACGAACCTCCGATCGATGCACTGTTAGTTGTGTTGGATTCCTTGGATTGAGTCGGTCATTTTGGTATATTACAATCAAGATTTCAGAGAAGTTTTTTTATATCCGGGTTGGTTCGAACCCAAAACCAACAGGGCCCTCATAGCGTAAACGCTTATAACTTGAGGACCGGATGTCTGATTGACGTGCCGTCAACTATGTTGGATTCTCCTTGATGATATGGTTCTTTTGAAAAAATCTAAGTGGGATTTTGATGATATGGCAGTACGGAATGGTTGGTTTCAAAATAAAAATCAACCGGGCCCCTAGAACAGAAATGCTAATAACTCACAGACCGAGCGTCCGATTGACGCGCCGCCTGTTGTGTTGAGACCATTTGATGATGTGGTACATTGTGATACTTCTGCGAGAGACTTCGTGACACTTTGATGTAATGACCAGTGGCTCATGGAACAGACCCTCTAGGAGACGAGCGTACGGAGTGAGGAGACATAGTAGCTATAGACCTGATTAATGCATGACCGATTCGACTCATAGTGATTCAGCTAGCCCAGTGGATGGAGCGCCCGATAATTGGAGGCAGACCCACGATAGATGGAGTGCCTGGTAGTTCGTAGTATACCCACGGTAGTCATCCAGAGGAGTACCTATGTAGGCTATTGGGGAGAGTGCTCGGTATTTGGCCACAGACCCATAGCGGACGTAGTGCCCGATATTTGGCAGTAGACCCGCGGTACTCGGCAGGAGGAGTACCTCAGCAGTCTAAGGTTAGTGAGTAGCACCTTAGAGTCGTGATAGGGACACTGTACTCGACAGAGGAGGATTTCTCCAGTAGTTTTGGTTTCGATAATGAAAATCCTGGTTTGAGCTGAGTCAGTGACTTATGTGTTTACCTCATGATTGAGATGGGTTACTTGATAACATATGTATATGTATGGGAATATACCTATGTAAGTTTTTATATTGAGATCCTAATTTTTGGTTTATCATTTTTGGATTTAGTGAGACCTTGAGGGTCTCGGGTTCTCTACTGAGTATCGTTATACACACCCCTGCACGGGCTATGCCCGCACCTCGTTGTGTTGGATGCAGATGACGGACAACACTAATCGTGGTTGAGGATTGGAGAGCTGGATGATACCTGGAAGTAGACCTCACGAAGAGATGGTACCCGGCGGTGGACTTCATGAAAAGATGGTACCCAACGGTGGACTTCACGACGAGATGATACCTGAAGGTGACAGATGGATGTGGAGAGGTGAGGTGGCCATATGTACCTACCCTTCAGGTAGGAACTCCGGAGGATGATCCAGGCGCATCTTGACACCTTCCTGCTATTTTGTCTTTCCCTTGTACATTACTTTGGGGATTTTATTTCCGGACCCCATGTACATTCAGCATAGTTTTTATACGACTTACTTAGTGTTTGCTTTTTCTTATTCTCTGGTTGTGCGTGTTTGCATTTCTTAAAGGAAATTTCTTCCCTTTTATTGGGATTTACGCCTTTGGTGCTAGTCGCCAGCCCCTGGCCTATGGATGGCGGGCTTGGGGTAGTCACGGAACGGGCCCCGAGGAAAAGTTGTTACAGGACATAAGATATTTTCAATGAGCATTTGTAATTCTTCTTATAAATAATTATTTTTTTATTAAAATATAAAATTATGTTTTCAAAAATACAGAATGTCACTTTTTGTATATTTCCCTAGTGAGTTTTCAAGCAAAAATATTTCATGACTAATGTAATATTAGTTTAGGGTCCAATGATTTGTAACAATGGTTTATTAAGTTTATGGTTCTATAGCATTAACAAGGGTGTACCTAATTTACATTCACAATTTGTTAACCTGGTATCAGGGTACAGTTTTAGTATATCCTAATTGGGATTTCGAGGGAGGACAATACTCCATCATTCTTTTGAGAATGTTATGAGAATAAGGTAATTTGTTGGTTAATGTTATTTGATCTTGAGTGATGGTCTAATATAGTCACACTGAGGAGAATTGAAAATCAATTTTTGATTAATAGTTTCTCAAAAATTGTTCCAGGTATCTGGATGATTAGAATATCTATCAAAAAATGCAATATATAACTATGATCGATGGGTCTGTGACCATTTTATTGATCAAACTCAAATATGGTAAACTAGGTAATTTTATACATATTTCTATGGGAGGTGGAATTTTTCAGAAAACCTAATATCCTAATGATATAATGTGTTATTCAGGGATATAGATACATGGAAATATAATGGAATCACAAAATTATTTATTGACTTGGGTCATGCTAATTTTTTCTTTTGATAAGGAGTGGTGATTGATGATAGTTTGTATAGTTTAACATCATGCTGTGGAAGTGTATGGTCCTTGCGGTTTATCATCGTTAAATGAGAAAGTTGTTGATGTGAAATTAATCATCATGTAACATCATGTCTTATATGATGTTAATTTTCATCTAGTAAGGAAATATTTTTTGAACCAAAGTAAAATTTATGCGAAATATATTTATGGAAACTCTTTATTGGTCAAGGGAATTCAAAATAAAGTGTAATTCTCAAAACATTCAGTGGCATAGGATTAAGTATCTATATGATGGAATAATGTTTTTAATTTATGTATTTCATGAACAAAAAACATGTACATAGAACTGATACATTTTTAGGATAATATATTATAACAAAATTGACAATATTTATGAATTTTAATGTCATGGAATGAGGAATAGAGCTTAGGGGAATATATATTTTATTTTTCCAATATTTTATAATTTTCCAAATGTATTTCCTAAATGTATGAATCATTAAAATGTAATTTATATCAAAAAATTCCCTTTGTGTAGATCTAACTCATACAGGAAAAAATATATCATAATTTTTGGTTAATTTTTAGTTATACATAGGATATAATGATCATGAGTGTAACTACATATCCTGTGATATTTATAATCATGATATATGTAGTTTTTACACAACCCCAAACTTATATACAATCCATATATAGAGAGGGGTAAATTTAATTTCATTGATATTCATAGTTAGTATCAGTAATGTGTTATTGGACAATCAATACAAATCAATAATGATTATAATCAATACATACATAGTTCATGTGAATTTAACAGACACCATATATAGATCTAAATCCTATAAATGCTAGCGGGAAAACATACCCATCAACTGATTCCATGAAATATGCCTAGGGTGTGTGATAACTAACTATCAATGATATTATTAAGCCGACAGGGAATTGAGGGAGGATTTCAATGGTATAGACATGTTGTAATCTTGAGTCCCATAATATTAGACGATTTAAATAAGGGTTGTGAATTATAGATTTTCATGATATCATAAATCTCATTTTTGGGCCTAGGATAATATACCAATGCATAATTATGTATCCGGATGGGTCTTGAAACCATCAACCATTAGATATTATACGATAAGGTTCATAGTGCCGATCCAGATAATGGGAAATTAAGGAGGTATTTATCATTTAAAATATCATTTATTGGTCAATGATTTAGGGTCTTGGTATCAAGACATATTTGAAATAAATTATAATCAACAATGAAGCATATATATTATCAAAGAGACTCACTATATTGATCTATACAACACGTTGGGATGGTAATTTTTCATATACTCATAGTGATACTTGAAATCAGTGTCATAAAAGGGGTTCTCTATGTTGATTGAGTCTATATATATGTATATAGAATATTTATATCATTTCCAAGTATGGAGATGAATGATTCATCATGGGAATTAATTCATGGGAGGGATATCCTACACTACACAATTTAGAGATATGTAAGATAAACTATATGTCATTGTATTTATCATATTATGATCAATATATATAGGTGATTATTATATATCATCATTCATCGTTGAACTAATAAGACAAAAAATAGGTTTTATTATCTAATTTTTTTTGTTTTCATATGAGGTTTATACTAAGAAATTAATTTGTATAATAATACAGGTTATAATCTTTATTAGATAATAACTATGTTGTATATGCAACAAACTAATATTGTTTGAATTAATTTATCTTTTGTAAATATAACATTTCAAAAACACCGCTTATAGTTTTTTATGAAATCACTATGTTTGGGTTGTGTTAAATGCAACAGAATGTTTAGTTTTCTCTAAACAAAACACATATATTAGAATATGGTACTATAAAGAAATTATTTTTGATTTGTTAAACACAATCATAAGTCTCCTCAACATCTTTGACTACAGAAGAGACCTTGTTTTAGAATACTACAATTAACTATTAATATTATTAGTAAAATATTATTATGGTTTCCACCTAGCCAATAAAATGGAGTTCATGGATAATATTAAATAAATTATTGATATATTTTTTACCCATGTTATAATAATAATTATCTGGTGACCAATTTAATAGAAATGAAAATATCTTCCAATTTAAAAATATAGGAATTCTTTTCCTGGAAATCAATATTTATGAAATTGAAAATGTTTTGTCTTAATAAATTAACTTTTTTTTTGATATATAGTTATAAAGATACATATATATATATATATATAATTAATATATTAATTCAACTATTTAAAATTCCTTTTATGTTTTTCCTATTCAAAAAATAACAATAAATCAAATTTTTTACCTAAATATTTATATTTTTTCTAACAATTATTTTTACCAACTTTTAATGAAACACCTATTTTAAAAATAATATTTTTTTAAATTTTTATAAATTTAATTTGAAAATAGAATCATCAAATTTTAATGTGTAATATAAATATTTTCTTTGGATAAATTTTTTTTATTTTTCTATGAATTTTCATTTTTGATGAAAATTAGAAAAGTCTAAATTTTTTTGAAAACATCGTTTTCTTCTAATATATTATATAGATAAATTATATAATAAATAGTGTTTAATGTATATTCAGATGAATTATACATCTATCAATACAATTTAATCAATTTTAATCAATTTAAAATTGAATTTTCATACAAATGATATTCCAAAATTTCGAAATTTTCACTTTAAAAACTAGTTTTCTAGTTGAGTCTGTGGGATTATTTTTTTAATGTATTTCATAAAATAATGAATTTAGAATTTTTAAAAATTTTATCCATATTATTATTATTCATTATTTATAATTAATTTTATGTTTAAAATAATTTTTTTACCCAAAATATCAGTCAATATAATTGAATTTTATTACAATAATAAAGGTTAAATGAGTTTATATAGTGCTTAAACAATAACTTTTGTTTCCCAAAAACATTACCATTACTAGAGGCATATTCTGTTATGGGGGACTCCCTATAATTTTTACCGCTGTTCATTTAAAATAATATCACCCATCCAATACTATTAAAGAGAACCCCCCTGATTTGTAAAACATAAGAAACACTTTGAATATTAAAAAAACTTCCTAAATTATATAATAACATTATACTTATCAACATATAATCCTCACTATTATAGTAAGGAAAACTATGTTAGTTTTTTTTGTCAAATTCAAAAGGAATTAGCTAAATAAGAGGTAACACCCTTCTAGGAGAAATATTTATTTCATTATGTGATCCCACAATTAGACTAGTTTCATCATTATATAGTAGCCAAACTATACTAAATATAAAAATATTTTTTCATGTTAATTTTTTTCTAACACTTAAACAAAATCGGATTAAATTAGATACACAATCATCGTTAGTTTATACGGAGTACTACCGCCTCGCAAACCAATGTCGTTCATTCTTCCATTTCCATATTCTATGTTTCTAATAATGATATAATTACATTTTTTTATTATATTTATGATATTTTTTTATTATTATAAAATAATTATATAACACATAACATTATGCTTTTTTGGAATATGATAACTTTGTTTATAGAGTTGTAGACTAGAACCTCTTCAATGTTATGTGATTGTTCGAACATAAAAAATGAATTAAAAATGGGTTTTGAAAATTTATATGATATTTATGAGATAATATATTATCTATAATTATAATTTCTACAAAAAAAATTTAGTTACTATATTTCATTCAATATGATTGGAAAACAGAAACATCGTTAATGTGTATGTACGAACTACCATCTCCATGAATAATGATATATATTTCCTATGTAATTATTTAAAATATATTTTCAAAAACTTATATTATTAATATAAAGGATATTTATTTCCCCATTTATGTTCATTAAATAAGTAAATCGTTATCTATGAATGAGGACCAATAATAACTTGGGAAAACAATATTTATATATAATACCATATATTAAGCATAAAGTAACATTTCCATGAAATTGTTAATAAACAGTTTATATAAATTCATCCTAAAATAATACATGGTATCATATATAATATAATTATTCATTGGTATATTTAAATTAATCATATATTTATTATACATTCGGTTTGATCATGTATAATGAAATTTGGGACTTATGATAAGGGTTTTCTAATCTCACTTGTATTTATAAGAGATATATAAAATATTCAATAGTTATTCTTGTTCTGAAGTTTATATAATACCCTAACACATGTTATATCATGACATTAATTTATATAATGATATTAAATGTTTCAATTGATGATTTTATTTCATGGGATTTATGATTAAAAGAAATCAAGTTGGTAATAGTTTATTGAAACAATGTCATCGTTTTTTGGAATAATATATGATTATGCTTCCGTTGATGAAATTTATGATCCATTATTAGGTAATTCTTATAAAATTTATTATACACTGTTTAACTATCATGAAATACTTGTGTGGAACAAATGTTTCATTATTTAAACATAAGATAATTAAGAAAATATTTTTTTTATAATATGAAATTATATATCTCTTTGTTCTGAAATATGTTTTATTCACACACCATGTTTTCATAAATCTTTTCGGTTATTTCAAATGATATCAAAATATAATTTTCATGTAGAATGATTTTGAGAATTTTTTATGTTTTAAAGGGTTAAAAATGGTTCTCAAATATTTTTTTTATATGATTTCCTTAATATATTCAAAAAATAATTTCTTCAAAATATTTTATTTTTAAAAATATTTTTTCAATGGGGATGAGATACATTCTTAAATAAATGTTTTAAATGATTTTTAATGATTGCATCAAAATATAATAAAAGTTTCCAAAAAAAATTTCAAAAGGATATTTTATTTTCAATGAAAGGGGTTTTCCCTTAGGATTTGTTCTATGTTATATTTATGTATACTTCTCAATCTATGATAAAATTATTATATAATGTTATTTTTCAATATGCTTATGGTTCAAAGAAACCATTCATATTACTTCCACATATGGTTTTTGTATTTATGGCATGATATTTATGGAGCACATTAATTTTTTAATTGTAGAAAATATTTCAAATTGATTTTTATGAATCCAATTTATTTTACATAGGAAAATCACATTTCCGAGAGAATTACATGAAACCTGTTTCATTGAATGGAGTTAATCGGGTTATGAAGGAATAATTGTTTTGATGTGATTTAATTATGGTATTAAATATATTTATTTATTTATTTCTGTTATGGATCTAGGGCATGGCTTATATGATGGGGTTTACTAGATAGCATTATGTATTACCTTTACATCATATATGATTGGTTGACCCAGATATTTCCTAGTAATCATGTTACTGCATATATGATGGGGTGCCCTAGAATTGCATGATTTAATCCTATTATTGATTATATAATGTGGTGGCCAATATAGTATTGGGTAATACCATTATATCTTATATTATTGGGTTTCCCAGATAATACGTGGTAAGCTCAATATACCTTATTTGATGGTGATTACAGATAGCGCTGAGTGACCCTATTATATATTGAAAATGAATTGGGTAAAAAATTAAATTTCATAAAACTATGATGGGAAAATTTCTTTAGGATAAATCCATTATTGTAATAAGTTATAACCGGATCCACTATACAGAAAACAGTACTACTAGGGATGGTTTTGTGTCATGACTAGTATGTGTATCCTTATAAAGATACATAATATATTTTGAAAATGGTCTTTGAATTGTAAGGAATGATTTTATATTATTTAGTTTGTACCACAAATAAAAAGTGTTATTCATATTTTATTCTTTTATGGTTTATTTTCTTAGTTACATTATGAATCATTTCATATGAAGATACAATATTTATTCCATGAATCTATATTATGATGGTTTATATGCACCATATGATATTCTAATTATATGATATTGTTCGCATAAACATATGATCATGTTTCTATTATATATCATTCCTTTTTTCCCTTACTAAAAATATGAGCTCACATCATTCTTATGATTATTTTCCCCAGGTTATGCAGAATACTATTAAGTATTTGTATTAGTAAAGTTGAATAATTTTATTGGATATGTTAAAGATCATATACTATGTTAGGATATTATGTTTCCTAGATTCCAAATATTGTACACTATTATTGTCTATAGGTATGTAAATTTGTGTTGTGATGAATATACATATAAAATTAAATAGTTTAAATAAAATATTAATATGCATTACCAAGGATACAAATAATATTCCAATGATTAAAGAAGTATGATCTATGATTTAGGCCTCTTATATGTAATTTTAATTATTAGGTTATTTTCCTTTATGATAATTCCTTATCAATTTTTTTTGACTTAGTGTTTAGTGATAATTAAATGTAACTCACTTATCATTGATTTCTTTTGAAGTATAAAGTATTGGTATTATTGAAATAAACTTCTTAAGTTGAAATATCATGATGATAATAATTATATTGACATGAGTATTGGTTATACTAATATAGGTAATGACACAACATATGACATATGAATGTTATTAGGTGACCTTGAAAAATGATTTAATGTAATGATGATACTTTTATATAAGTATAGTAAACATCTACTTGTTCCTCATACTGAGAAAATTGTTTTTATCTTGGATAAATATATGATTAAGGGTTAAGTAATCTGGATAGTTCTGATTAACATGTATGTTATTATTGTTTTTTTACAAAGTAGACTCTGTTATCATTGATGAAGTTACAAAATATTTAAATTTAAATAATATATCCTTTAATATTTGTAATTAGAAAACATTTATTCTTTAAAAAAGGCTTTATGGTAAATCAAGTTATTACATTGTTTTAAGAGAAATCATGATTAATGTATTGAAATGGTTGGTATGTTAAAACTAATAGAAACAATAAAATATACATGGGATCAGTGATAAATTTTTTTTGATAAATTTAGTGATCCTATTTCAAATGTTTTGGAATTTCATATTTCAATAGAGTTTTATGGAAAACTATTTATGGAATGATTTATGCGAAATATTAGATGTTGTTTTATAGATCAATGTGTTATCATACCAATTAAATATTTATTCATATTTGATAACATGTGACATCCATTTTTTTGATAATGTCACATGGAAGAACCAATCATTCTACACATGGGTATAATGATATGCTAATGATTCAGGAATGAAAAATTAACTTTCATTTATTTGAATAAGAGATGAAGTTGAAATTGATCGAGGAAAAAAAAGGTTGATATTATGCTGAAATAATTTAATGATATAATCTCATAAAAATTATTAAACAATATGAATAGTGTATTAAATTTATAAGAAAAATTCATTTTATCATCATTTTTATGATATAAATGCAGTTTTTTTTTAAAAAAAATGTGTTTATATATTTGTGATTGTTACCATTATAGTAAATATGATCTCAATAACTCTCTATCAGAACATAATAGTAATATTTATTTTCTATTTCCATGTTTTAACATTCCACATATGTTCTCAAATTTGGCAACCTAGTTATGAGTTACTTTGGGTAATCGTATATTTTCAAACATTCACTTTTTAAAATAAGCTCTATTATTAATTTTTATATGGTGGAATTCTATGAAAGGAACATTCAATTATTAGAAAATTGATTATCCATATGAATTTTGAGTGAAAATTCATTTTAAGGGGTGTATAATGTAACACCATGGTACTTTGTGCAATATTTTATTTATTTAATTTAATATTTTTCATATTTTTTTTCACCTGAAATAGAATATTGTATTTTATAAAAAATAAATAAGATTTTCATTCATAATACACTAAACAAAGTTATGATTTAACTATATATAAATATTATATTAGATTTTTTTACATGAGACACTATTTTTACCTTGTGTTACTTAAAATTCCATTATCTTTCAATAAATTTTGTTTCACTAGAGACATAGTATTACCCTACAAAAATGTATAGTCAATAATATTATTAATATATTCATATTGTTTTCACCAAGACTATAGAATTATTGTTATGAATATGTTAATTAAAATTATGAAGATATGGTTTACAAATGTATTTAAGAAGAATAATTGAGTGACCTATTAATAAGAAAGGAAAATAAATCTCCATAAAAAATATGGGAAAGCGTTTGTTAGAAATTTAAATTTATGAAATCGATCACCTTTTACATCAATATTTTTTTATCAAACAATTTTTATAAATTATATTAATAAATTATATATATGTGTTTGTCTGTGTGTTTATTACATTCATTATACAATTTCTAATTTTTCTTATGTGTTTTCTAGAAAATAGAAAAGCAAAAAATCCAATTGCATTTATTAAGATTTATATTTTTTCAATATTTAAGTTCACTTTCTTTTAATGGTAGGCCTATTATAAATATTATTTTTCACACTTTTAAAATAAAATTTATAAATATGTACAATTACTTTTTAGTTTATAATATCAATAAATATTTTTGGTAAAATTTTTTGGTATTTTTTGAGATGTTTATTTTTTTTAAGGAATATTTAATAACAATAAATTCTAAATGAATATTGCATTTTTTCCAAATTTAATTATTTTGAAAAAAATTATTATAATATTTTTTGAAACAATAATTATATGAGTAAATCATATATTAATAAAATTTAGGTTATATCAATTATTTTCACATTGAAACTGGATATAAAAACTTTTCAATATTTTTAACATGTTTACTTTAAAAACAAGTTGTCTTCTTTTGTCGATAGTATTAATTATATAAAAATTTGTTCGAAATTCATGTTTAGAATTTGGAAAATTTAATTGTTAATTGTTATAATCATAATTTATAATTTCTATAATGGTAAAAATAGTTTTTGAATAAAAACATTAGTGAATTTAATTAAAATTATTTATATTGATTAAGTAAAAAATGAGCTTACATGGTGGTTAAACAATAACATAGTGAAAAAATAACCATTTCCCTTGTTCTAAAGAAATTTTATATAAAATTTTAGATAAAAAAATTACTGTCATTTTACCATTATAGGAGGATGATTATGTTAGGAACACCTCTAAATTGTGTTAACCTTTTTCTATTAACAATAATTTCATTCCTCCCAATCTGTAAAATAGATCTCCCTAACACACATCATTACACATTTCAATAACTTTGGATAATATAAAAACATTCCAAATAAGATTCTAATTTCAATAATCTCATCCTATAAGAGAACCTTTCACATTAAATAAAACCATGTTACCATATAGTGTAAACCAAATTGATTTACCCATAGATGAAGTAACATCATTTAATAAAAACTATTGTATTATTCCATTACCGACTTCATATGTGTTTCTTATGAAATGACTATATAATAACCTCAGTATCATTAATATAATTAAAGTTATTTTTTTATTTATACTTAAACATTCAAACAAATCCATGAAATAATATACACAATCATCATTCGTGTGTGCATTGTAATACTGCTCCACAAACTGATGTTAATCATTTTCCATTACCTCCATTCAAAAATGGGAATAATTATGTAATTACTATTTTAATATGATATTTATGATATTATTATTTATTTATTCCTATGTAATTATTCTATAAAACATTACATTATGATCATTATTTTTTGGGAATATCATAACTTTATTTTTGAACATGTGGACTACACACTTCTCAATGCGATGTGATTCGTCCACACATTACCTGGAGTGAATTAAAATTATTTTTAGTAAATTTATATTATATATATTTAATAGTAATTATACTACAATTATAATATATATATAAAAAAATATATAATTTTCTTTTTTTCAATTAATATGATAAAGTATAGAGAAAGCATATTTGGGTTTGTACGACCAACCGTCTCCTTGTATGGGTTATAACATTTCATATTTCTATCACTTATAGATTATTATTAATACATACATACATAATATATAAGAGATTTTTATCATGTTTTAAATTATATAAATAATTAAATCATGATCTATTTAATATTACAAAGTACAACCTGTCAAACAAATATATGAAAATCACATCGATTGTTGCATGGTACATAACCTTAACGTGAAATTTTTAATTAATGGGTATGATATAATAAAAATAAAATAATATATGGTATGAGATATTAAAATATTTTTCTTTGGTAAACATATAATAAAATAATATTAATTATAATGTATGTTTGAACATTTATTATTAAATTTAACACTTATGGTTTGGATTTTCTCATAAAACTTATATATTGGTGAGACATATGCTTTATTCAACACTTATTATATTTTTGTGGTATATGTACTTACATATGACATATTATGTAATGTATTTAATTTATTTAATGATATTAAATGTTTCAATTTTTGTTATTATTTCATAAGGTTTATGATTCAACGATTCTAAATTATTAAAAATTTGTTGATATAATGTCATTGTATATCGGAATTGTTTATGATTATGCTTCCATTGGTAAAATATTAGGATCCAATTCACATGTAACCTCAATAATATTATTCTCCTCTTGTTATTTATTATATATTAATATATCTATTCCATTTTCCATGCATTTATACAAAATATAATTTGAAAAGTTTGTAAATAAATCGAACCTCATTTCACTCTTTGGTCGAAAATTTCTTTTATTCACAATCAATGTTTTCTGAAAATGTTTTAAAAAATGTTTTTATTTTATATTTTAATATAATATTCATTTAAAATGATTATAAATAATTTTTTATGTTATTAATTATTTTGTAATGTTATAAAATATTCTATTATAAGTTATCATGTTTATTAAAGAGGAAAATGTTTTTCAAAATATTTTCTGTTTACAAAAATGTTTTTCAATGTGGAAAGGTTATTTTCCCGAATAATAGTTTTAAATAAATTTTAAGTAATAATTAATAACATAACAATTTTTTTTTCAAGGAATGTTATATTTAAAAGGATATATGAATTTTAAATAATAGATATTTTTCATTATGAATTCATCCAATTGATCTTTCAAAATCCATAACTATCTAAGAGGGAATCCTTTTATATAGTTATTAATTAATATTTATATGATCCAAGGGTACCATTAAAAGTTATTTCATAAATTGATTTATGTTTTAATGTAATTTTGTTTACGGAACACCTTTATTTTAAATGTGTAAAACATGTTTCAAATAAGATGGTATGAATCTTTTATCTTTTTGATGAGTTAATGACATTACAGTGGTATTGACATAAAACCCATTTTATTCATGGGAAAATAGAGTTATGAATGAGTAATTTTTTTAATGTGTTCTTATGATTATATAAAATATTTTTGTACATTATTCATGTTTTTTCATAGACATGGTTTATATTATGGATTCCAAGATAGCACCGGGTATGCCTGTTATAGATTATAAGATGGGGTGTCCAAGATTTATCAAGGTACGCTAATTGCATCTTATAAGATGGGTTGACCAAAATAGTGTTAGGTAGTTAGGTTATGCTTTATATAATGCGATGTAATAGATAGTGTTGGGTAATCCCGTTATAGGTTAGATAATGGGTGGACTATATAGCATTAGTTTAGCCCATTACAACTTATATATTGGGGTGACCTTGATAGCATTAGGTGTTCCCATTATATCCCTAAAATAAATTTTTTAAATATTTATATCTCATAAGATAAGAATGGGAACAAGATAATGGTCTTGATCCACAATGTTAAGAATGTATAACATGATCCACAATAATGAAAGGACTATAGCGGGTGATTGTCGTGTGTCCTGTCTAGTAGGGGTATCCCCTAGGATGTTCCTTGATAGGTTTTTTATATAATAATTGACATATAGGGAATGATTTTAAATTATTATTTGTATTACACGAATTCATTACCTTGTTCTTATGTTATACTTCCACAGATTGTTATTTTGATTACCTTGAGATAAATTTCATATGATATTTAATATTTATGCCATTACACTTTATTATGATCTTTTATATGTGGGTTCTTTTCTTTTAATGATATGATCATGTTCTCATAACAATATTATTATGTTATGATTATATATATCACTTATTTACACTTAATTATGATCAATGATCACCACATTCTAATTTTTCATTTCCCTATGTTATGAATAATTGTTTAAAGTAGATTTAATAAATGGGAAGATCATTAACGATGATATTGATGTCCTTTCACCATGATAAATGATTTTGTTTCCATGTTTCCAAAGACACTATACCCTTATTTTCATCGACCATATACTATTTTTATTGAGATAAATTTTCATGTAAAATAATGTTATATCCATGTATGTCATGCTCGGTTCACTATAACATAGAAGGGTAACACCAAATGTGTCTTAATCAGCTTGAATAGTTGGGTTACTAAAAGTTTAAAACATAGAATAAGAATATATGAGTCAATTGGAGGTGAAGAAAATTTGATATAAGCCAAATATTTGAAAATATTGAAGCCCTTAACCCACAACATTAGGACAATATCATAGTGACTTATTAGATAATTATCCTCTAAGACTATAATATCCGCTTGAAATAAGCTCCTGGGAATTTTGTTGTTAACCCGTGACTCTTACTATGGTCCATTCAGATTATCCAATCCCAATTAAAAAATTACTATAGTTGAAATATTGGGTACATGGGATCACATTTCATGTGATTTGAAGAAAATTATAATGACTCAAGGAATTTTTCAGTATTAAAAATGATTTTGATGTTGGTTAATGTAGAATATAACATTCAATAATATTTTAAAAACACTAATGGATACAACATCATGGATTGAATGAAATTTTTGTGCAAATGCATAAATCATGAAATTAATTAATAAATTTTTTAATGGTAGATCTATCATGAACGGTTCTATTTTCATATAGATTAATGTCATGAATCTATGATACCTATGTCTTTTAAAATGATGTGATAAGAATAGGGTCTACATTCAATGAATATAATACAACACAGTCGTTATAGTCTCAGAAGGCGTATAGGATTCCCATGAAAACATGATTCACACACATTTTAAGAAAAGACAGGTGACATGTTATATACATTACTCTGATTCGGAGTACAATGAATGGTTTTGGAGGGTATTTTACATCTTAATGTGGACAAGAATCACTAAATAGACATAATTATATATGTGGGACCAGGTTTGGAGTGACAAAGATTAATTTTTTGTATTGAAATTGATATTAATTTTATCATTGTATATCATATGGTTTTAGGAATAATAACATATATAGTTTATGTAAAGAAAACTCAATACACCTTTCTGACAAATACACAATGAGAAATCATATGTTTCTCTTTATATAGAAATTGAGACTACAATTTTAGATAAATTTTTCTATATGAATCATATTATTACCAGAATCACACCACATGATTTTCTTATATTGTATCCCTTATGCTAATACAAATCTCAAATATTGATGGGTGCTATTGAATTTTCATAACAAATCATATTCATCTAGAGTGAATTCCAAATGATGTGATGTCTTGAATTGGGGATTAACGAAACACAATGGATAATGATTCAAGGTCATGATAATGTGATACTACTTTTTTAACATATTGGGTTATGCAAAGACTCAACATTATCTATAAAACACACAACCAAGACAAAATTTACATATATTTTGATCATGTATTAAGAAAATTTGGCATGTCACACATTCGGACCACATATCATGTATGTGTTTTATGAATATTAAAATCATTTGATATGGATGTATACTATAAAATTTATCATCATATGTTAATGAAAATATCCATGTATTTTTATTAGATCCACTAAGGTTAATGTGATTTTTTGTATTTTAATGTCTTCTTGTTAGAAATTACTTATAAAGGATAAATAATATGAGTAATTCTCTATCCCAGTAGATCATGAGATAATATGTGGAATAAATCATGTTATTAAATGAATATATGATGGATTTTTATTTGAAAATTAGTGGGATTAATGTTTCACCATTAGGGAAATAGATCATCATGTTAAGGTTGTTCCTTCCTCCAAGACCAAGATATCAATTTGGCACAAAATCTAACGTGTTATATTATTCACCTAAAATTCCTATAAGAATCACATATTTTACCAAGTAATAACATTTGAAAAATCACTTATGAATTGTTTTATTCACCAATAAATACTAGTATAGTGTATTTAGGGAAAATAATTTCTCTTAATCCCAAGATCTTATGAATTTTTCTATTCACAAGTAAAACATTTCTTCTATTTAGATTTTTCAGACATTATTACCAATATTGCATATCGGAGAACAAATAGCATTCGGGATCATGGTCCATGAAAAATAAAGTGAATATACATTCTTTTTATCTAACGACATATACAAGAAAAATAAAATATTTTTTTTATTGTGGATAATGGGTTTCCCAAATGGATTTATAAAACACAATGTGGTTGGTTCTTCATTTAAGATATGTACCCCAAAAAAGGATATAAGAATTTGTTTTCATAATCCTACATTGATAAAGGTTATCATGAATGGATGCATAATATTAAGGTTATCTGAATCCCACTGAATGGTTTTATAATAATAAATTTAAATCAAAACCCGTGAATATATATGTCAATATTAATTTGAATGTGGGGTGTATTAGTCAACAATTTGTATTTAGGGAATTCTATATGAAATGATTTCAGGACTTGAGAGCATTTATTTTTGGGTAAATTACAATAAATGACCAAATAATCCATTAGGAAAAATTTGTTAGGTATTTTTTTTATTCCACAATTATTTCTAGCTGGGTCCCATTAGATTAACCAATCATTATTAACAGTTTTTTACTAGGGAACCAAGAGTATGTGGGATCATGTTCTAATGAATACATAGAAAAGAATATCAACACATCTAATTGGTTGATTTAAACCCATATATTGATGATATGATGATTTTTCATAGAGAACATAAAATTCAAAAAGGTAGCTATCACCCAAAAAAGTATCATTCCACATATATTGAAAATATATATTGGGGAAGGGATAAAATATGGGAATCTTGAGAACACTATTCTCAAGGGATGGTATGTTATTTATTAATCTCCCATGACATGTTGTTTAACATTGTGCGACTATGAATTTCTCTTCTCATGTCCAATTTCATGGGGTAAGGGTGTGGTTCAAAATATTTAGATATTACATACCTCGATTTCAATGGTCAAAGAATCTCACCACGTTCCTTATGAACACATGATATATTCTCAATATGAGAAACAATATACAACTTAGATGTTAGTTTATCTGATTTAGAGTTTATAAATATGAATATGTAGGGATATAGAAATTTAGATTCTTGTATGAAAAAATAATTTTTATTATCATTTTGGAAAGTATTTATATGTAATGAAGATCCATATATGGATCTAAAATAAAAGTTCTGGGTGTCACTATGTATCATGATTGTCCAGGAATTAATCCACATGTATTTTTCATAAATATCCCTAAAAATTTCCAAAACATATAAATTGGTGGGGGGTATTTTATATATATATTGTAGATAGTACTAATAATTATCATAGATGTATGACTATGTAACTTGTTGTAATATGAATCAATGTAAACATAGTTCTTAATGGAAAATTTTGTGCATAGGTATGGCCCATATATGGAATGGTGAATTTCCATTATACTTTGCAGATGAACAAATGAATGGAGAACTGTGAATAACTATAAATCCAATGTGAATTGGATTCAATCCCATTATACATTATGAGAATGATACATCCATAGGTCTATCCCACATGAATTATGAGGGCATTGTTTTTAAAATATTTTTGGGGGATAGTGACTTGATATACATGCATCACTATATATCTTGTGATAATTGGAAACAACCCACACGTAGTTTTTATATTTTTTTCTTTTTGAAAATCCAAATCTCACATAAGGATTTAGTCATTTTTTTCTATGTAGATTAAGCTAAATCACCGTAATAAAATAATGAATTAGTATTTGTGCCCACGAAAGATTGATACTGATAGTGGGTGAGCCTTTAGGGATAAGAAAACGATAGAACAACTTTTTCTTCATGAAATGATTCTTAGGAGAACCCAGAATAGGATGATAAACCCATACACATGGAATGTTTTTTTATAGATACAGATCATGTATAAAAGAGGTGGTCGTTCTGACAAGGATACCACATTTTGTACCCATTTTTCGTTTATTTTATCATCATGCAATACGGATTCCTTAATTGTAGATTAACATTATATTAAAAGGAAATATTTAGTGCAATTCAAAATAATGTGGCAAGGATAGAGAGATGTAATATAGTTTAAATTAATTATTTCAGAACAACGGTATGAACGATGGTGGTTATGGAAAATATTTCTTATGAATATTTGTTTTTTCCAGAATAATGTGTTCCAAATATATTTAATAAAAAGAGTAATTCCCAATTAAATATAACTTATGTATAATGTAATTCCCTTCCAAAATCTGATGAAAATTTTGGGTTTCATCTCATATATCATTTTGGTAATGAGAATCAATAACAATTATCAATGGAGGAATTAGTAGTGGTTATTGTTTTTATTTAAGGCTCATTCAGCAAAATTATGGTAGACTTTGTGGTTTTGTAGTTTACAAAACATTCTCTCGTTGTGTAATTATATCTCATACATGTTCTTTTGTGACAAATTTTTTTAGAGTTATTTCTATATATAGATTTTTGGGTTGATGAAAATTTTAATTCAATGTGTTAAAGTGGTTCTATTTTGTAAGAAAATGAATATGGAGTTCATTTTGATGATGTTTCGGTATTGGTATTGTAATACAACAATCCTGGCACATGTTTTCCAACCAATAATTATTGTCTACATCCATCATATTGTTTAGTATATTTGGATGTTTCTTATTCAAATCTTCTATATCTTAATATACAGATGTAATATTATAAGACAATTGTTTGGACCTAATTTCATACACCTAGAATATCTTATTCAATTCTGAAGAATATTTTTTGGTTCCATTGTCTATAAATATCAGTCTAGGAACACAAAATTTATTGATACTATAAGATTAAATGATATTAGTGATAATATTATTTCTTGAATTAATTAAGGTGTATTAACCATGATCTTCTGTAAAAGAACTTTTCATTATTAAATTTGTATAAAACAAATTAGGTATAGATAAGGAATATAGACCCTCAACAACCATTCCATATATCAGAAACATCTATGAATAGTTGCTTGATTGGAGTAACTTTCTGAGTTTATTGAGGATGTTTTGAAGAATATAAAATTATTGAAGTAACACGGTTAATACTATGTGGACCATCATCATCATATTCTAGTAGTAACTAGGCCTCTTAATTTTGTGTGATATATTTATTATGGAATAGTTGTTGTGACCGGATAATACATTATCATGCATTATAAAGAGGAGAGTCTATAAACCTATAATAAATCATAGGATAATACCACTAATAATTCAATTATAGAGGCATTTCTACTCATTCAACACATCCTAAAGAGTTCTTATTTCAGGTCGACATCAAATCTTATTTTTTTGATTTATCTAATGGGAGGGTCCCATTTTAGAGGTAATCTATTATGGGATCCATCAATTTAGTTGTCAATATTGTCTCATATTTTTATTTGATAACATTGATCAAGTTAATTTCATCAATTACACAGATGATGACTGGTAATACTACCGTTTACTATTGAATGGGGAATAAATCATCATCCTGATCGACAACATCTGGGTTTGTTAACACATTAGCTGGTGCATAAATGTGATAATTCTTTTAACAAGGTATGTGATGCAGTGTTGGCTCAATATGGAAGTCTACCATAATTTATTTAATGTAATCCATGAAAGAGAATAATTATTACTTCTTTGTGGTGTATTTTATATTTAAATAAGTGATCATTAGCTCTGAATCACCATTTACATTCAAATAATTTATCTTAATCTATATGTTTATTTTCATGAATGCAACGTAGGATTCATATTCTACCATATTATTAGGGAATCCTTCATATAACTAGAAGTTGTTTGGAAGAATTTCATATTTCTCTAATAAAATACTATTCAAAATCAACCTATTTGATCATAGGGTGTTCTATTTTTATTCCAATATAAAATTGAGCAGAAATCCCAAAATAAATATCCTTTTTGGGGAGTGTTATGGGAATAATATCGATCCTCATCTAGAAGTTTCATTTCCTCTGGGATGTTTTACAAGGTATGACATTCCACAATGAAATCAGATAGTACAATTTCTTTGATTTCGTTATATGAATTGAATTGAATATAGAATTTTTTCATTGTGATTTTCCATTGGTTTGAATATAATATTAACATGGGGTGGCTGGTAATAATCATTAGTTGATCGATATGAGGGACCAGGTGGACATCGTGATGCAACTTATAATGCGTCACATTTTTACTGTGTATATGTGAAAATGATAAGTATTATTATTAAAATAATATTGGGATGAAATATCATTAATTATTCGGTTATGACTATAGAAACTGTTTTCATAATGCATAATTTTTCATTATAACGATAATACCAAGAAATCATGCCTTGTAATCCATGTATAAGATACGTGATTTACCATTCACTAAATATAATATAGGTTCTTATAGATACCTATTAATTTTTTATGATTATATGGTGGTGGATGTTCATGGATTTCAATAGTATTTTATAGATCAACTATGATTACATTATGGAATAACATGAAGATAATGAATTTCCCTAACATTTGCGTAATATCACTTATTTTAGGATTCATATTCGGACTTTACTACAGAAATTTGTTGAATATTATTTGATTATCTGTTATGCGGTCACAATGATATTATAATTTAACATATATTTCATTGATGTAAAAATTTGTGTTTCATCCCAAGAAGCCATTAAAGATGTTATGAGTATAATTTTGGTATGTTTACAATGAATTTTGTATCCCAAATTTCATGAACTAGTACAAAAATATCTTTTGACATTATTTGAATGTAGTAGTTCCTCATCATCATGGATTATTATTATCCAGTTATTCTTTGAATACCCATAAGTCATTGTTAGGGCTCAGAATCCATCTTTTCTATTGTTAAAATGTTATGTGATCATTATTGGGAAATCATCCATATAGATATGTCGATTATCTTCATTAATAAAAATGTAGTCCTTGATCTTCCTATTATTTTTAATAATGAGAATAATGTATTAAATCCATATTGGGCACTACACCACATGATAAAATATTTCATTATTCAATTTTTCAACTCTATATTCTAATTTTCCATTATGGGAGGGGTGAACTGACATGGATTCCTTCATACAACCATAATGATCATCAGCAAATCCAAGATGAAATGTATCAATATTTGGATTTATTCTGCAAAACTCAAAAGATATTTGAGGGGACATGAATCGATGATAAATTAGAATTGATATATATATATATATATTGTTCTTAGAGAGGCTAGAAGACACCAATAAATAAAGGTTACTTGCCCTCTATTTTTCCCTGGTTAACATTCCTGATATCATGAATGGTGGTGGAGATTGATTCAAAATATTCAAGGAGGGAATGCCGAATTTCATTTCCATCATTTTCTATCTTTGTATCTATAGGGTAATATCCAAACATGGTGCCCAATTAAAAGTAATCACAATCTATCATGATAAAAAAATAGGAAATGTGGATAGACAATGACATCATTAACCACCCAAGTCTTTGGAGGTATTAGAGGGATTCATTTTTTACAAAATGATTCTACACTTGAAATATATTCAGTGAAATACCATGATATAAGTATTTTGTTGGTGAATTTTTTATTTCTATTGATGGTGTTAGTAATGTTTCAGATCCTAACAGAGCATTATCCGTGATATAAATTTATGATCCTAATACACCAAATGTAATAATTATCACATCAAAATGGGATATTGAAATTTTTGGTTAAAAAAACTCACTAGGAATGACTCTGCATCGTTTTTCATGTCTATGGGATGAACATTATCACTATTAAGCATTTTCTATGGCTTTTTAGGGGTGTTACCCTAGTTGTTGTGATTAGGAAAGTACATTTAATATTATATAATCAGTGTATTTCCCTTCCAATGGAATAAATTTTCCATGGAATATCAAGATTCATAAGAGTCATTTATGATATACCATTTAATATTCTAGCTAGTCCATTGAGAGGGTATTTTAAACATTGATGAAATGTTGATGTTACCACAATGTGTCTTTGAATCCAACTTCATCTGAGAAGGACATTGTATGATGTGTCTTACTGGATAACCATGAAATCAAAATTATATGTGAGTTACTTATGTTTTTTAATTTTGTATGATCTTTCCAATAGTCCATGAATTAATTTTTGTGTACTCTTGAATGCTCATTTTAATTTAAGAAAAATCACCCTTCTTATGTCCAAAAAATTAGAGGGTTTAGAATTGGAATATGTTGATCAAAAATCTATTTTCAGACACATTCCTTTATATGTTTTCATTATTTAGCATGATTGAATTATATTGGAATCTAACATGTCGACTATTAGCTTCTCTCTAATTGTGCTCTATGAATGAGATGTTGTTATGAAATTCTTCTACACAGCTTCTACCATATAAACCGTAGCTATGTAAACATCTATCTATAATTCTTGTGGATGATGAAGGGGGATTAAAAATTCCACTTTGAGCTCTTACGAATTATATATAGAATCTATTATTGTGAGTTTGGTTAAAAAAACTGCAAATTATTTAGAATATGGTATTTATGTCCTAGAGTTATGTGCATTTGAAGTTGTATTTTCGTCATAGAATGTGTATTATGTGTTGATTTTTTTATGTATTTTAGATCTATTTTTATGAAATGGTCAAGGGAATATATATCACTAATGGAGAGGGATATAATTTTCTACCTATTCATTTAGGTTGATCGAAATGTTACTTCAATGCTAGCCTATTGTCTAAAAACACAATGTTTAAACAAATAATGAAATAATCCATAAAATATCCATCAATTTACTTGTATTTTTCAATATCTATCCAACAAATCACATGATCATATACAGATTCAGTAGATATATGACAAGAGTATTGGTTTCGACCATTATTACAATATCTCATGTGCACTAATTCTCTACACCCTCGACCTATAGTGTCGTGGTTAGTTATAGGAATCTAATACTCATGGGATTATTCATCATCAGAGAAACTATTTTTTAAGTTAATAAAATTTATGGTGGAAAAATATACATCTTCATCTAATGAGGATTCCATTGTGTGGGATGGTGTATATTCATCAGATGATGAAGGGAATAAATATTAATGACTCAATGCAAGTATGGTTATTAAAAGATTGTCTTTATTCCATTAAATTTCCACCATTTACCCACAATGTCTACCTTAATGAGGTTCAGTAAATGGATCCTCCTTGAATACAAATATCCTGCAAATTTTTCAATGTTGTGAATCAAAATGTGGTGTTATCTATGTTAATGTTTTGTCAGATCAAACTATTATCAAACATTTTTTCCTTGATAAGAAATCATTTTTTCATATCGCTCTCCCTATTTAGTATGGAATTTTGTATGAGTGTTACATAAAATAGTTATATTCTCAATTTCATATGTCTATAATAAACTATTCCTCGGATGATATCCTTGAAAATGATGCATTATTGGATGATGTGACATGGTATTCTATTATGAATAATAGTCTGGGTGATCATTGATTCAAACATCAATAAGTTTCATAGGTTCAAGTAGTATGGGGATATTTTTCCCATAGTTTTGAGTAATTAACTGGTAAAATATTCCTTTTAAAAGGGATACACCTAGTTCTTTTCTCCCATGTAACATGGGATACCATCATCTATTTTTAACACTGGTCATTGGAGGTTTTTCAAAACATTTTTTGTGGTGGGATGCACCTATCAATTCATGAACATTGTCGGTGAACCAAAGGGAACCATTTTCGTTTGAGGGTGACCGTTATAGTCACATCTATGCAATATATTGTTCAATATACTATTTTTGGGGTCTAAGATATTGAGAATTTTCACTAAATTTAATCCTCTAGTAAAAAATGTGTTTCAATGTAATTATGGGATTCATATATTTATTTCATCAAATCCAATTTTTTATAGCTCATATCAGAGTTTATAATCATAATTCTATCACAAATTCTCTATCAAGGGGGGGATAATTATTTATTATGTGTTTCCCATCCATTTTGTGATGAAGTTAGATAACCCCAAATTTTTTTCATTGTTTTAATTTTTTGAATTTGATGATTTCAGTTTAACATACTGTTGAGATGAATTAGAAAATAAATTCTTTTAAATTGTATTCTTATCCTACAATGGATCCTTGAAGAATGTTTTTGTACCAAACTAATTATAGTCTGATAAGAACCATTATAAATAAAATCCACTTTGTTGAATATTCGTGGTCACTCACGCCCATCATATGGACGCATTGGTATATAAAATGGATGATATACTATTTTATATCCCAAATTCCTTCAAATATTATAATTATGGGATTGATAAATAAGGTGGGGAAAAATTATCATCGACCCTTTGGGGTATAGATTCCTTTTGGGCTATAAAGGGTGCACCCACGTCATGGTTTCCATATCATTAGCTAGAAAATTAATGTGGTTAATGGTTTATATAGGTATCAATGTTTGGACAACATATTATACAAGGATAGTGTTTGAGGATTTATGTGGTTGTAATGAATTTATATTAGAATAATTTTCAATTTGTACTAGGGTTTTATGAACCCACAAATAAATAGCATGGTATAGCTATCACAGAATAAAATCCTGGTATTTGTTAAATTTCATTATTTATGTAGTTCACTTTCCTGGATATGTATCCAAACTAATTCTCAAATTCCACCCCCACCGACATATTATCACCCTCATGATTTGTATGGTATGGATAAACATTTACTTTTGAATTAAATAGCAAGTAAGAATATTTTCCATCATTAATTCATCATTGAGCAGTTGAGGCACTGTACCTCACACTTGAACAATGCTAGGCATTACACTACAGAGCATATTTCATCCGTTATAGATGGTGAGTGATATATGGCACCACATTCCCTTTATTCGTAAAATAATTCCACTAAAGAGGTGGTAAATCTTCAATCAGAGCTTCCATGTAGTAGTTCCAACACTAATTCTATATACATGTAGCATCTATTTATGAATCCTTATCACCCAATTATCAATGTACTATTTCAACTTTATTCCCCATTGTCTTCGATTCATGGTATGCATCATTCCCTATATTGATGGTAACTACATTAAATAAGGGAAACCTTGTGATAGCCTTCAACGTATCATTGGAAATGTATTATGGAAACATTTTACCCCTAATTTTCCTTTCAAAAGGTCCATTAGAGTACTTTCTATATCCCTTAGTCTTGATGGTTCATATACTCCTATGAACCTTATGAGATTTGAGAATATCTCTAGATGTTCCACATATTATGGACATTAAATAGTGACATGATGGTGTGTCCGGTTATTCATTATGAGTGGACCATAAATTAAATGGATATGCCTCATAGTGAGAGAATATGCGTGGAATCCAAACATCAGTACTTTACAAATATCTATTAAGAGACTAATAACTTTGGGGACATTATAAAAATGCACCCATGGGTTGATAATTATTATGGGAAACATGTGGCACATTATAATCATATTATTAAGGATCATATAAAATTTTGAGAGTCAATGGAGATAAAAATTCACTTACACATAGTTTTTTGTGGTCGATTGGAAGTCCCCACTATTTTCATTAGGACCTTCAATGAGTTTTATTGCTATGTTTTCTGGGTAGTGGTTAATATTTCCCTACCCCTATGGGTTAGATTCACACAATGATGGCTATCATGGAGGCTATAATTGAAATCATCATCATTTGGTTTAATTCTATGTAGGAATGGATAAGGTGTTGTGGCTGAATGTGATGGGAGTCACATACATCCAATATATTTTGGGTAGCAAATTACTTTATATTATTTATTTTAGATGTGTTACCATTTTTAAAAAAATCCCATATTAGGTTCCTTTGGGGGCCACTACAACTTTGTTTATAGAAAATTTTCGCTCCCAATGTAGATGACATTCATTGTATTGACCAACTAGCCCACATGTTACTCATTGATATGATATATCTTATAGATAAGAAATTTAAATATGTCAAGACCATGGATCATTGAGGTTAAAGGTACAAGGTGATGTGCAATGTCTATACTCTCCCAATCTTGGATATGAATACCTAAAATTTATTTTTTGATTAATTTTATTATAGATTTCATGTTGTGTAGGTTATTGTGTGTTATTTTATTATTTCATAATATCCATTAGATCATTCCATATATAACATGTAATGGTTAATCTGATAAAAAATGTGTTTATGATATATAGGTGACACTCATATCCCGAACAATGGTTGTGTCTACGTGCTATCTTCTCAAAGGTATCCCACTTCTTCAACATTTTTCTAAGGATTTCAAAACCCTTTTCGATAACATGTTAATCCATTGTTGGAAGTGGATATGGCCTATAACATAGTCAGATAGTTCTCTCAATCTATATCCCTCTATATATCAATGTTGGCATCTTCTTCATCGGGGTCATATTCATCCAAATGGTAATCCCACAGAGGACTATTCCCAAGACTTCCTATTAAATGGGGAGAGGTGTTTCTATGGGTTGAGAGGGAATATTATAAGAATAACCCCATGGTTTTTAACACCTCTGTATATAAAGGTGTCACGAAAAGTACCTGAATTTCTTTTATTGGTGTGATATCCCATGGGGAGGTTTTCTATGGTAGATGATAGTGGTAGGGTGCATATAATAAATTTCAAGACTACCTAAAGAAGGATTTTCATACTAGTTTTCTCATTATTGTTTTTATTAGATCAATTATACAAAAACATTATTGTAGATAAACATCATATAGACTCTAGGACACTTTAAATGCTCCATTGAGGAATTTGAGAATCATTTAATTAATGTCATGAATGGAATATAATGACCTTGTTTTTGGGATTAATTTGTGAAATAGCCTACACTATGGTGGTCATCATGGTATTACAAGGACCATATGTTACTATTTTAATATTTTCCCATAGTAGATATTTTACAGGAATATGCTGGGGAACTTATTCTTTTTTTTTTGTGGTGATATTAACCTTCTTGTGGGTGGTTTGATGGAATATATTTTGTCAATACAAGTTGAACATGGGTTATAATCCTAGTTAAAATATATGTTCACCAATTTAATTATTTAATTGACCTCAATAATGGTATAAGGGTAATGTTCTTTCATATATATAACCTATGAAGGATACTAGTATAGTCCTTCATTAATGGGATAAGCAGCGTGCATATTGATCTAATAAGCTAGAAAAATATAATATATATATTTATCTATTGCGAAAAGATCTATTTATAATTTAATATCCAAATCAAGGTAATGGAACTCAATTATAAATCAGATATGGGCATGATATTGGTTACCCATTTGAATATAAATATTGTTTTCTTTGATAGAAAATTGAGACTGTATTTTTTTTGATTTTCAAACATGGATGTCAGACCATAGATCAAATTAGATTTTGATACCTATGATAATCTTACACATTTATCTCAAAATGATAATATGCCTACTATATGGGAGCATGAATATGAATAAACCCCAATGTATCTCTATGTTTATGTTAGATGTAGTGAAATGTTTCTCTGTTAATTAGTACATGAATATAGGCTTGTCCCTAATCATTTTGAGAATATATTGGTGAAATTTTACCATTTCATCTATAATATTTGTGAATTGTAGGAGGTTGTATGTATGAATATATTCCATCATATTATTATACTCCATGACGTACAAGAAGGCATGAAAAATTTATGTGTTGAAATAATCTAACTGATGTCATCTTAATTCCATCAAAATATGCCAATTATATTTTTGATTGGGAGTGTGAATATGTTTTCCCACATGCGTTATGATAGGATGAACGAGAATAAATGTTCTACGTGATCATGGATATAAGAATTTTTTATAGAATAAACTAGAATATACCCATGGTCATAATTTTTGGGGGAATAGTAATAAACCTGTTGCCTGTTGTTTATATCATTTTATCCCCATGAGTTCTCCTTGGTGTCTGGGTATGGGTTTCCAAGGAAATGGCCAGCTAGTAATTATATTAATTGTTGTATGAGGGGATTTGGATTAATGGAATCAGTTTTATCAGTTGATATGATCTCTCCTTAACCACTCCTAAATTTATACAGATCTAGGGATAACTCATTGATCCAACATAATATAATAAGAAGTGTATTTCTGGACTTCCTCAAAGGATAAGCTCCTGAAGCAGTTAATAATGGTGATACAAGTCACTAATTTCACTACTCCCTTCTCTATGTGATTCAGTCTTGAAAAATATAGTTCATAGGGACTCGTCAATGTTGAAACATGGGTTGGGATAATGCAATTTTTATTTTGATCACTTGAAAAAAAATTTATGATCTGATACTACATGCATTAGGTGTTTTCTGTCGTTTTGTGGTCAAATGGGCCAACTGGTACTATTAATGTTCCATAATGTTTTATTGATAACACTATGACTTTTGGTTTATGAAAATATTGTGATTAAGGTATAAATAATATTGATAATAAAAATAAACAATTTACAAATTAAAACAACATTTCAAGTGATAAACATTAATTATCAGCTATTCAATGAGAATCCATTTATTTATTTTCATTATCAGTTTGGCCCTTTTTTATATACGGAATTGGAATTTTGAAATTGGTCTCCCCAGGGAAAACCTGATTTCATTTAATTAATGAAATTTTTTTTAATATTTTTAATTTTCATAAGATAGTCAAATGATAATGTCTTGTAATGTCGATATCCCATTTTATGGAAATATTTTATGTTGGGTTCAAATCTTCGTTATGAAAAAATTTATTCTGTTAAATGATTTTCAAATATTATTCTCACTAGGTATTCCATTTTTTTAACATGATTCATTTGGGTTAGTGGAATATTGTGATTGTATCAAAACAGATTCATAATAATTCATTTTCAAATGTTTTATCTACTGAAACTCCAAATTGATCCCACATTTATGTCAAGTTATGAAACATATTTTTAAAGGAAGGTGGTTATTAGGGTTTCAAAACCATATAATAATAGGAAAACTCATTAGATGATTGGATGGGTGGCTGGTATCATCAAATAATTTTTTGGGGAATTATTGTTTACATTATATCCCTATTATAAATTTATAATATGTTTTTGAATCATTCTCATTCCAAATATATGACCAGTTATGTTATCAAAATGATCTAGTGTTTAATCTCTAAAATGAGGGAGGGAATTTTCGTAATATAACCATATGTATGTCTCATAGTTTTTACATCTTATATTCCATAATTTCTTAAAAAATGGTTCTCCATTTACATTGATGACATTTCACATTAGACACTTGGGTTTAATTCCTTTCAGTGAGGAAAATGGGGGTTTTCAGTTCAGAATTCAACTCTATGTTGTGACATACATATTTTCTCAAACAATGTGTATTGGAAACCCACATAGTTCATATAAGAGAAAACATTTTAGTTTAAATTAATTTATAAATGGAATATATGGGGGAATTTATTTAATGATATGGATCTTGGGCCTCAAGAAGGTGTTAAATGATTCATGTTTGTTTTAGAAATCAGTTTCCTCATAGTTTAATTTCTATAGGATTTTTTATTGAAAAAGGTTCAACAGTTTTGGTTCAAGTGATATATATACATATATAAAAAATTTTATGCACCTAATTGAGATTATTTCCCAGTATATGATGTGAATATTTAAATAAACATGCACCTTAATATAATAACATATTGGGGTACTAACCCTATGATAAAAGCGCAATTATCCATGATATCTTAGAACATGTGTGTTGCACACTTTTTGAAAATGATTAGGTTAAAAATGATTTTAAAAATTACTTAAGAGAATAAGGATGTCCCTGTTTAGGAAATACACATTGATGTTTCCTTGATTTTTCTTCATTATGATCATAGATCAATGAAGAAATGGAATATATATTTGGACATTACACCATGTAAGGATCCCAACAAAATGAAATTTTTATTTTTCTAATGACATGATCACCACATGTCCTTATATCCATTTAAAAAACACTTATTATAAAAAAAGGAAAAATAAGAGAACATAAAAGAAATATATTATCGTGGGACATACACAATAAATATTCCATGATGATTTAACATGATATTTATAATTATGATTTATTCATGAAACATGATAAAAAACCACATTATGGATGTTGACATATAGGTAATTCTATAACATTTTTATCATACATGTATCTTAATCTTAAATAAGAAATCCATTGTATCTTTATTATAAATAAGTAACAGATTCCCTATAATTTAAATGGTTTTTATTCCATCTTAAATATGCGGGAGAATTGTATAATCTTAAGAATGTTTGGGAAGTGTGAGATAGACTAAAAAGAATATCGATTGTAATCTTCCATGGGGGATTCCCATTAAGCATATCTATCCTTTATCCTATATTGTAAAAATAATGGGAGACCATTATAGGTGTGTTAAATGTTCTTAGATGGAATAGGTGGGAGACCAATTTCAAATTCCTATCATGAAAATGGTATCTTGGGGGAATATGCATATTCTATTATTTTTATACTCTGAACAAAGGGTAATCCAAATAATGTTTAATTTTCAAGGGATTACATGGATCTAGAACACATATATTTGTGAGCCTTCCTCTGTAGGATCCTATGTTTGAGATATATCTTTTGAGAAGGATGAAATTTTTTGGGCTATTATATGAAAAACATAACTAATCTCAAGGATTATAAATGACAAGGAGACATGTTGATGTGAAATACGTGAAAATGATGACATGCCCAAGGGTTGGCAGAAGATCCATCCGCCATGTACCAAGGCACCGACATATAAGATCAACCCTATTTTAATTTCATCATGTGATAAATGAACTTCTTATACATATTAAATGATATAGTTGTCTTATATAGGGGTGTATTTATATCATGTTTGAGATGTTATCGGGTCTCTTGAAATATGAAGGAACTGATCACATGAACAATGTGATTCTTTCATGTGATATATTTAACATGTCTAGAGTGCTTCACTTGATTAGTAAACTGATCAATAGAACTAATATACTCATCTGTATGAGGAACAACATAATATCAATCATGAAAATACCTTGTTATTTTGATAATTAGTTCCTAAAAATACAATGGTGATTATCCATCGAGGAATGTCAGGATTATGAAAATATGACCAGTGCCTCTGAATGATCAATGAAATGGTCCTATGCACTGAGTAACATACCAAAACTATTTTCCAAATGTAACACAACTGATATTAATAAAATGATGGATTGGGAAATTTCAAGATCAATTTACTCCATGATGCCATCTCTTATATGTTTATGTTTCTGTATTTCTCAGAAAAAAATTATAATCATTTCAATCCCAATAATCGATTTCATTTTACACGGTGATTAATTTTAATACATTGAATTTTCCCAATTGATGTTTTTTATTAAATAAGTCCCAAATGATGTATATTCATCATGTGATCCACCCACACCTCATAAGCAGAATCCTCCCTTTATCTCATGGTAAACAATGAACATGTGATCTATCATTAATTACATGTCTTTTCCATTAATTTTTATGATAGTACTACTTATTATGGAATTGATCATGATACGATAAGGGGGTTCCATGTATACTCAGGATATACATTCACAAAGGCCTTCCTATAATCATGACAAAATGTTTAGAGTCATTCTCATTATCAAGAAAGCATATCTTTAGGTCTTCAAGAAATCAAACCAACAAGTACGTGGTCCATAATGTGATCAAACCAGCATGTCTAATGGTTTATGAATTATCAAGGAACAGATCACATGTACATTGTAATCCATAAGAATGTTTTTAAACTCATCTATTTAATCAAATTACTTTGAAGGAGTTATTTCAGGATCATTCATTGTACATTGGTATATTTTAAACCCATTTCTTTAGCAAACCACATTAATTTTCCTTGGATAATTTTTTGATGTCGTTGTAGCTATCAATGATGGCCATACGCTCATGTCATGTCAGTGTGTGACCTCTCTTGTAGTATATTTTTTATCTATTTTTGAGGTAAGGATTATCTTTATTTGGGTATTTTTAACATAAATTTTATAATGTTCACTTTGTGGGAATCAACAACATTACAATATTAGTAAAAAACATTTTTTCCTTAATTTACATGAAAATAAAATATTTCACATATATATATAATTTAATAAAATTTAATATTTAAATGAATAAGAAAAGAATTTTTTTCACAATAAATTTTATAAAATCTTATATTTTATCGTTTAAATGAATATAAATCATATGAAAGAATCTTTTTTGTTGAAAAAAATTTACTTTTCTAATACTTGGATTCATAAGTCCTATTTCCTATAAATTAATATCAAATTGAATATTGAAATAATAGTTTATAAATTTTAATTTTTTCAAACTGTAATTAATTTTTTATCTTTCATAAATTCATAATATTAAGGTAAAATAAATTACAATTATTTAAAAAATATGGCTTTTCAAATCCACCCATTTCAAAAATATTAAAAAATAATTATAATAATATATGATAATATTATTTTATCATTATATTTTAATTCACTAATTATTATATTCATAAATTATTAATATCATTTAATTATCTATTATTTTGTTATTACATTATTTTGGAGTTATTGTTATTATAGAAAATTGAGGATAATATTAATTTAATTGGACAAAATTCATAGTTCATTAAATTCTACACCATTAAATTTACTACATAAATTAAATTTTATTAAATAATCATTGATGAATGTATGATAATGTATTCGTATCATATTCAACGATTAGGATATAACTTCTAATATGACATTTTTTCCTACACTTTTTGGATATGTCATGATACTTAACTTTTTTTTTAAAAAAAAATCATTCATACAGTCATATACTCATGTATGTATATCCCTATTCAACGATTATCTTAAATATAATATTCTTAAAAACAAATAAATCTCCAAAACAATTGAATAGAGATAAACCATATATTAATTAGAAATTAACCCTGATAATAAATATCAAATCGTATTAATCATGAGGTCATATAATCACACATTGGGAAATATAATGCACTATCAAAAATATGTGATGAAATTCATAAAAGATTAATGAATAAATTATCAATTTTAGGGAAAAAATATTATCGAACATATCCTTTCAAATAATATATACTTGTTATTATATCAACATCATGTGTATGTTACACGTATGAAATATCAATCGCTAAATAATTTTTTCTTCAATACATTTAAAAAAATTAACCATTAATTTATGTAATTGTCATGGTTATTGATAAAATGTAATATTTTATCCATAAAATATGTGAAACAATACTAATGAAAAATACATATCTCTTTCACCTAATCCCCAAAAAATTTAGAGTATATAATTATATAATCATAAATCATAACTAAATAATGAAAATTACTATGGGTTTCATTCTTTTAAATCAATTGATATATCCTCCTCACTACCATAGATATGAATAGAAATATCACTTTTTAAATCATAACATGAAAATTATATGAATCAAGACCATTTATGTGTGCTACCTTATTTAGTAACTTGACAAATTAGTTTAAAATAAATACCTTTACCAGTTTCAATTTAGGGATATTATTTCAACCAAATAATTAAACTAAAATATAAATTTTGATATTAAAGGTAATAAAATGTAAACATAATAATAATGTGTCATCACATATGAATTAGTTTTTTAAATTGTGACTCTTTGAATTTTATCTATTACTATTTTTTCAATCATTGGTTATCCATAAATTTTTTTTATTTAGTTATCTAGCCTAATTAATTACCATCACACTAAAATCATCCATTATAGATCATTAAGAACAATGTGAATTGATTTTAGAATTTCCAATGGATATTTTAAATAATTTGTGTAGTCAGGTATAACGTCCATGCAAGAGGTAAAAAATGTTAATACATATTACACATTTTTTATGGTTTTTACCCCAATACATATTTCTAATTGAGCCAGCATCCACTTCTTGAATCCAGATGAGGATGTCATTTATAACGGAATTACACAATCTCAATATAACATTCCAAAAAAATATAAAATATTTAATTTATTATTTATATTATATATTATAATTTATTATTTTTTAATATTCATAAAATATATAATATTCTATAATTTTTCATGTAGGACGTTAGACCCTCCTAAACAAGAACATATCGTAACATATAGATGAATATGATTATAATTTTGCTATATAAGGAATGAATTAATTATTAAAAATTATACTTTTTTTATTTTGATACAGTTGACCTTGTAAATATTATTTTTGGTTTATTTTCTAAAATAATAATTATTTCATATGAAAAAAATTACATTACTCTATAAAAGTGGTAGACTTCACAATGAATGATAATTTTTTTAATTTATCATATAATTGGTTTAGAAAATGTAAATTATAATGGTCAATTCATAATATTAATTATATAATAAATTATTAATTTACTAATATATATAACTATTATAACCATCAATTAGAGGTTGTGGTGATAAAAATTAAATTCATCACTTCATGGAGGAAGTAAATCACATAATACATGAAAACCAATATAATTTTTCATAATAATAAGTGGAGTAGTGGTAAATAGTTATTTTATTAAAATATTATATAAATTTATATAATTAATTATATTATTTCATATTAATTTTAAAATTTTATTTAATAATTTATGAATGAAAAGAAAATAGGCTTTGAAAAAATTACTCACGTTGTGGACTGGGACTTTCCCCAGGAAGACTGCTTGTAACTGTACGTCATAAGAAAGTCTATATTGTAATTATGCTAAAGTAAAAGTAATTGGATACTAATGTAATGATTAATGGTAGTGTTTAATTAGGGAAATAGATATTTTTGGGTGGTTTTGAAGGGTTGGTGAGAGAACAATTTTATAAGTGACAATAATGATATTTTCTAAAAATAAATATAATTAATAAAAAGAGAGAACATTATAAAAAATAAAAAGGACTCCAAAGAAGATAAAAATATGTTAGGGGATATATGTATTAGAATGACTCATCCAAAAATGTTATCGATGATTTAAAAATGTTTTTATTTATTTTATTCTTAGAATTTTTACTTTTACCATTTTCAATAATATCTTGTGAACTAATATTTTTCTAAATAATTTAAATTTAGTTCTTAAAAATAATATGTAACATATTATAATGATTTTAACGATTGATTCTAAATATTAAATAAATTTTTCAGATATAAGTTATATATATATTAAAAAAAATTATTGATTTCTTCATGTAACTCGTAAAATCCATTGTTAGAAAAAGTTTATTTTTATGGTCAATTTTAATGTTTAGTGTGAAATTATAAATGTATATGATTTTGGAAATATAAATTGTATTATTTTAATAAATAAAATTGTTATTAATATTTAAATTAAATAAAATATATATATTTTACTATTGTTAATCACATGAAATGATCGAAAAAAATGTATAACAAAATATTTTAGAAGATCATAAAATGATACTCACATGACTTAAATATTAAATTAAATATTTATAAATGAGTAATTTGAAAAAATATATATATATTTTTACTGTTATATATTATTACATGTAATATAAAAGTCATCATTATAATCTTATAAATAGTTTAATATTAGTGAAAACAATGATTATCCCAATTCACCTCAAAAATTATTTTATAAATATTTAAAAAAATAATCCTAAAATAATTTATGAATTACTAATGCAAAATTAATGTTAGGATTATGTAATTAAATATATAAAAATTATTTCTCATTTAATTTATGAAATAGAATCTAAATTAACACTTTTATATTGAAAAAGTACATTTTTTTATAACAATAGACATTAATATTGATACAAATAAGTTTGTAATTAAATTAATACTGAGATATTGAATTTTTAATAAATATTTATTACATAATATAATAATTGTTTAATTATGATAAAATTAAAATTTTTAGGTAAAATTGTAACATACCAAGTAATTAGATAATAATATATTTTCATATCGATGTCTATTTATGAATTAGATAGTGTTTTAGAGACATAAAATGAGAATAAATCCAATCTTAAGCATAATATACTCTAATGTTTTTAAAAGATTGTTTAACCGCCTTTTGATAGAAAAACATTTTTAAATATAAATTTTGACAATTTTATATGCTCTATTTTTCAAAATAATCTTATTCTTTAGAATTGGGACATTGAAATTTACTTTGGATAAATTTGTGGTATTTTTATAACAATGTTCATTTTTTAATGAATAGAAAAGTATACTGCATTTTACTTCAAAACTACATTATCATCTAATTTATATATTTGGTTAGATTATATTTTTAATTGGTTTTAAAGTGTTATTAGAATATATTTTTACCATTTAATCCACAGGTGGTCATTAGAATTAATTTCACTTTGAAATTGGACATATACAACTGTCAATATTTTGATAGATATTGTTTCTTAAAAACACACTATTTGTTTTGACATCGAGAATTATTTTTATATTAATTACTGAAATTTCTATGTTTTGAATTTAAAAAAATGTAATCCATATTTTTAAACATAATTTCCCAATTACGTAGTTAAGTCCTTTTTGTTTTAGGACATTATGAATAGTAACGACGATAATTATCTAAAATTATCGTGATTAATTTGAAATCGGGTAGTTAAGGGTAATAAAATAATATCCTAATAATATAAAATGACCCAAAATATGTCCACATCCTGTTTTTTTTGTAGTGGTCGACCATGTACAGCATTGGGAAAACATAGGGACCCTAGGGATTCACTTTTGTATGATAGTGACCTTTTATCATATTTTGTTTAAAGAAAGGGAAATATAATAAATGTACGTAATACCTAAGTAAAACAATTTTAATTTTGTTTATATATATGATATCTTTTACTATAAATTGTATTTTAAATCTATAAATATTTTCCACATTCATGGTATTTTATTTATAATTTTTAGATATTAAATAAATTCATTTATTTATGACACAATGATGATGCAGTTATTACCTCATTAATGAAAGATTTACATATATGATATTATAAGTGTTAAAATAACTTTTTTTGGAATAATTGGATGCTATAAAATAATTTTATAGATGTTTATGACATGTGAAATTTATTTTAATGCTTTTACTTTGAAGGAATAATGCTTTTATGCCTTTATCAAAAGTCAACTACCAAATAGTGTCAAAATTGGTATAAATGACTTTTTAAAACAAATGTTATTTTATTAATTGGTATACTATTCACAAATATTAATATTCTACCAAATCACATATAAAATGTTACTATTGTCATTATTGATACAAATATGGGAATATTGGCATTTTAATGTTATTATTCTGACCTTATAGTTTGAAGAAAAAAGACATGGTTAGAAATATTATTTTTATCTAAGGGTCAAAATGATAAGATAGGGTGAATTATATGACCTACGCTTGTATAAATCATACTGGTTGAGAATATTTCTACCCCTTACACTATTATCCTAGAAATATATCATTTTGGAACCATTATAATTTTAAAAACATTTTATAATAAATTAATATATCATTACTTTCCAAGAGTGACCCTTCTCCCTCTTTTAAAAATCCCTCACATATACCACCTTACTCACACCTCTCACTCCCCTTATATCATCCAAAATATTATCAAATAATCTCTCTTCATCCCTCTAATACTCTTATAAGCCTCACTTTGGGCAGAATTTATTTCAAGAGATCCTTTTCCACAAATCAAATGAAGATACCCGATGTAGAGGTAACGCCTTCTCTCAAAATCTTTTGTTGTATTTTCCCTCTCCACCCCCCCCCCAATTCTTATTATTTGATTCCATAACAACACCAGTATCCTCAAAATACTAGAATTTTGTTATGAGAAGGATTTTTTTACACTTACACACACCTCTGTCTAATGGTTAAAAAATATACTATTTCTGTGGGTGGAGAATTACTGCCTCACGAAAAGATGATTGTTCAATATTATTTTAACACCTTTAATGGTGGAAATTATGATTTAACTATATATATATATGATATATATTATATTTATGTATTATCTATGCTTATGTATTTTATATTCAAACCATAACATTATGCTTTGAATGTTCTGCAAATGAGATAATTTCATCTGAGAAAGTATGGACTACCGCCCCATAAGTGATGTGACTCATTCATGCCAAACATTGAATTTATAAAGAATGTAATTAATAAAATTATGTTACCTATATAAAATATGTATTATACTGTAATTATAATATATATATATATATGTCTCATTTTGTTTTAATTCCCTCAATACGCAAAGAAATGAAAGTAGTGTTCATGCGTACATACGGCCTACCGTCTCCATGAATGATGCATTTAATTTTTTATCTCCAAATGTTATGGAATAGTATAAAATGAATATATAATTGATATATATGATATTTAATTCATTAATACCATTCTGGAGATGATGTACATATAACTACATGGGCAATTCATTTCAAACAAGTTCGTTTTTGACTCATGTACCGAATATCGACAAAACGCATGATATGAACTAACATAATTAACTAATTATTATAACATTATTATATGGGATATGAATTGAATAATAAACATTAAGGAAATTCCTTAAGAAATTATAAATTTAACTATGTTTATTTTTCCAGAATATAAAGAACAAACGAGAAAAAGTCAGACTTGAAGTAAGGGACTTCCTATAAATCTTTTTTCATTGAAGCATACTTAAATTTATATACGACCTTATTTTATTAGTTGTGTAATAAACCATTTTTACATTTAATTTCAATCAAAAAGAATATTTTTACATGAATCGTTTTACTAAACGAAAAAAGGAATGTTTTTGTCTTATGTATGCGGCGACAATGACTTCTCCGCCTCCGTGACCATTATTTGAATTCCAGATTCCACTACAAGCCATAACGTTTTTTTAAAAGAAAAATAAATACCATGTTATAATTTTATTTTATTTTGGTTTTGAAAATGTTTTTGATAATGTTTTGATTATATCAATGTGTTGTATTGATATCTTGTGATTGAAATTTGGAAATGTTATGTTACCCTTATGTATGTTTTATGTGATATATTTATGTTATGGTTCTTGGGAATTTTTTATGAAGATGGGTGGTTCTATGATAAACTATGGGCGGGTGAGCCCAAGATTTTTATCCAATGCATTGAGTAAGAGGAAGGAGTTGAATTCTATGTTTTCTCTAAAGAGATTTAGGGAATATACTGTGATGGGTATTCCAAATGTAACCATTAGGGTTACTCCATATGTAAGAATGATATGAATGCCTCAAGTTACCTTTATGTCTTATGTTTTCTATGAGTTATTCATAATTATTATGATTTCATTAGTTATGTTAAATTGCATATGTTTTATGAGTAAAGTATGATTTCATTGATTCTTATGTATACATGGACTAATGTTTTCTTTCTGTATTATTATATCCCTTACTGAGATTTTTATGCTCATCCCATGTTTTTGAAATGTTTTTCACAGGTCATGGAAAAAGTACATGATGTGATGATAGTGTCGAGGAAGTGTCACGAAAGAAACCATGTTTTATTTTAAATAGGTTTCCTTTGGTGGAAAAAATGAATATTGTCTTTGATATAACCACCTTGTTTGTATGTGGAATGTAATGTATGATTTATGATCTAATTATAAAAAACTCTAAACCTGAAAAGATCCTCAATGTGAATTCTTCAAATAACAAAATATTAAGTAATGTTTATAGAAGTGGCCTTATAGTTGGTATCAATGGACAATTTAGATAACTTTAGGAGTTTGAATTCTATTAACTTATTATCCAAATATATTTTATTTTACATTATGGTCAAATTGAAATGATATAAAATTTGATGATTACCACGTTTCTTCATCTAACACATGATTATTCAAAATGTTATTTCACAGAGGAAACAGGGAAGTAGTACACGGATGGCATACAAGAAGAAATTACCTTTCAAATCATCATCATGAGATAGTCAGAATTAGAACTGAACAGTTTGTTGTATTAATGGCGTAGTTGAATCAGGTGATAAATGGTGGTGGTATCCATGCAAGAGATTAGCAAGATAAACCGCATAGGAACATGTCAGCGGAGGAAATTATCATGAGGCATCATCCCCCATCATTCAGAGGATCATCTGACCTTATTCTAGTTGAATGGTGGATTAAATCACTGGAGAAGATTTTTGATGTCATGGGGTGTTCAGATAATAAAAAGGTTAGTCTTGCTGTTCACTATTTGGAGGGTGAAGCAGATCAATGGTGGTCGATGGTTGAAAATATCGGAGACGCTAATCAGATTGATGCTCTTGATTGAGATGAATTCAATGGTATGTTTCTTGAGAAATATTTTCATAAAGCTGTTTGACTTAGTATGGAAGAACAATTATTTGAATTGAGGTAAGAGGACGAATCAGTGGCTGCTTATGAAGAAACGTTCACTCGATTGGAATTGTATGATACAAATTTTGTCCAAGACCTTTATAGTAAAATCAATCATTTTTCTCAGGATTAAATCCAAAATATCGAAGTGAAATAGATTATCGTGAATTCAAACTTTATGAAATGATTGTTCGATATGATTAGAAGGTGGAATAGAGTTTTTCGATGATAAATTGTTCTTTGACATCCATCAGAAGAAGAGACCGAGGTGGCAGGAGAAAGTTATGAATCCTTCAAAAAGGTTCGATGTTAAGAAAACAATGTTTTCAGTTTGTGATAAATGTGTTAAAAAGCATGATGGTGAATGTATTTTGAATTCTGGAATGTTCTTTCAATGAGGTATGATTGGACATAAGGCTTGTGATAGCACTGGAAAAGATCAATGTAATGGCAAGACCAAATTTGATTTACAGCTAGTGAAATGTATCAAGTGCAATGAGATGGGTCATTATGCAAATGAGTGTTCGACAAAGATCACGATTGATGGGAAGTAGTCAAACTACAAGAAAAAAGGTGTGGGGAAATCCTTTGCAACTACTTCAGCAGATGTTGGGCCATCAAATGAAGTGGTATCAGGTACATGGTTTGTTTTTTCAGATTATGCCATTGTGTTGTTTGATTCAAGGTCTACACATTTTTTGATCTCTGAAAAAGATTATACTAAATTAGGAATTCTATCTGAATAAATGAATCATGAACATGTATAAATAACACTTGGGGTAAATGTTTAGGAAAAAATAATTTATAAGAATCTTCCTATCCTTGTCCTTGGAAAGTACCTATTTTAAAACCTTATTGTTTTTCCTCTAGTAGAGTTTGATGTTATCTTGGGTATGGATTGGCTCTCTGTTTACCATGCTATGATTGACTGTAGAGCTAAAGATGTTTCTTTTATGAATGAATTTCAGTTTTTGTACAAGAATGAACCCTTACTATTGAAAACATATCGAGAGGCTGAGAAACATGTAAAAGATGGAAATGAATGTTACCTTACTCATATTGTTGAAAACAAAGGATCCATTTAGATTTATGATGTGCCAGTGCTAAATGAGTATCCTGATGTTTTTCCTAATGAGTTTCTAGGAATGATACTAGATCAGGAAGTTGAATTTAATGTTGAATAATTTCATGATGCTAAGACAATTTCAAAACCCTCTTATCGAATGGCTTAAATTGATCTTTTAGAGTTGAAGGGCCAATTGCAATATTTTTTAGAGACAGGTTTCATTCAACCTTGCACATCACCATGGGGTGATCCTATCTTATTTTTTAAAAATAAAGATGGATCAACGAGATGTTGCATTGATTATAGAGCCTTGAATAACATCTCTGTTAAGAACAATTATCCTTTTCCTCATGTTAATGAATTTGTTTGATCAGCTCCAGTGAGCTCAGTATTTTTCAAAGATTGACTAGAGATCGGGGTACCATCAGTTGTAGGTAATGGAAGCAAAAATTATGAATATTGCATTTCGTACAAGATAGGGCCATTAAGAATTTTTAGTTATGCCTTTTGAGTTAACTAATTCACCAGCTATATTCATGTACATTATTAATAGAATTTTCCATGATTTCTTGGATAAGTTTGTGGTTGTTTTAATTAATGATATTTTGGTGTTTTCTAAATGAAAAAGGGTTCATGAAATTAATATAATGGTTATTTTTAAAACCATAAAAGAAATGAAATAGTATTTGAAATTCATCAAGTGTGAGTTTTGGATCCAAAAATTTTCTTTCCTTGGTCACATTGTTTCTAAAGATGGAATAAATGTTGATCCTACAAAAAGAAATGTTTTTAAAGAATAGAAAACACCCATAAATGTAACCAATATTCATAGTATTCTTGGTTTGGCAGGCTATTACCGATGGTTTGTTAAATATTTTGCAAGGTCTTCCAGCCCATTGACTAAGCTAACTCGGATGCGTGTTATGTTTATCTGGACAAAAGAATGTGATGATTATTTTTATGAATTGAAAAGAAGATTGGTGAGTTCCCCAGTATTGGTACTACCTTCCAGGAATGGTGAGTTTGTTATCTACAGTGATGCTTCATTGAAATGACAGTGTTTCATCCTATTGTTGAATTATCAGGTAATTGATTATACGTTACATCAGTTGAAAACTCAAGGGATAAATTACCCTACACATGGTTTGGAATTTTATGATGTTGTTTTCTCTTTAAAAATTTGGTGGTGTCATTTATATGGTGTAATGGTTTAAAAATATACTAACCACAAAAGTTTAATGTATATATTCAATAAAAAATAATTGAACAATAGACAGAGTAGATGGCTAGAATGAATCATGGATTATGGTTGCAGGATTCACTACCAGCTAGGAAAAGAAAATAAAGTGGCGGATTCTTTGAATCAAAAAAGTATTGCTTCATTAACCATGATATGTTTGGAACATGTCCTTTAGTTAAGTATTTGATGAATTTTTTTTTAAATGTTGTTGGTGCATGAAATTATTTCATTTTTTTAGGTATCGATGAAATCATATGTATCAGACAGAATGAAGAATGCATAGAAGTAAGACAGTGAATTGCAGAAAAAGGTAGAGCTGGTTCAGAAGGTTATGTTACCTAAATTCAACATTGATAATGATTATGTTTTGCGATTTGGTAAGAGATTGTGTGTGCCTTGTGATTCATAGTTGAAGAGAGAGTTGTTATGTGAAGCTCATAGTTCTCCATTTTCAGTTCATCCTAGTAGCACTAAGATGTAAAATGATCTACGGGAGTATTAATGGTGGGATGGAATGAAAAGAGATATTGCTGATTTTACTGTGAAGTGTTTGACATGTACATATGTTTAACAGAGTGGAAGTTACCGAAAGGGATGCTTCAAACTTTACCAGTGCCAGAGTGGTAATGGGAAAATATATCCATGGACATCATTGTGGGATTACCGAAGACACCTCGAGGTAATAATGCAATCTGGGTTATTGTTGATCGCTTGACTGAATATGCTCATTTCCATGCTATATGAGATGATTTTTCGATAGATATAATTTCTCTATTGTATCTTAAAGAGATAGTCAGGTTAAATGGTGTTCTAATCTCCATTGTAACTGATCGTGATCCCAGGTTCACTTCTAACTTTTGTAAAGTCCTTTAGAAGTCGTTGGGTACTGAATTAAATATTAGTATAGCTTTTCATCCTCAATCAGATGGGTATTCATAACGAACAATTCAGACATTGGAGGATATGCTACGTGATTTATCGAGGGATTATCAAGGAATTTGGGACTAACATAGTTTATTGGTTGAGTATTCTTATAATAATAGTTTTTATTCCAGTATACAGATGGCACAATGTGTGTAATTATATGGGAAGTGGTATCGAACTCTAGATTTTTAGGATGAAGTGTGTGAAAGGAAGTTGATGGGACCAGAATTTGTAGAAGAGTTGACAGAAAAAGTTCAACTGATAAAGAAAAACATGAGAATAGCACAGAGCAGGCAGAAAATTTATGCAGACCACAGGAGGAGGGTTCTCTCTTTTGAGGAAGGTGATCATGTCTTCCTCAAAGTTTCACCATGGAAAAGTGTGATGTGATTTGGTATGAAAGGAAAGCTCATTCCAAGGTTCATTGGACCATATGAAATTCTAGAGAGAGTTGGATCAGTTTCATATCACGTGGCTTTACCTCTGAGTTTATCTCAGGTACATAATGTTTTTCATGTTTCAATATTAAGGAAGTACATTCCTAATCCATCTCATGTTTAGAGTTCAGAGGTAGTTAAGCTGTAAGAGAATCTATCTTATGAGGAACAAAATGTCCAAATTATTGACCACAATGATAATGTGCTGCGTAATAAGTTGATTCATCAAGTAATGGTTTTTTGGAAAACCACATGATTGAAGAGGCAATATGGGAATCTGAAAATGCAATGAGGGATAAATACCCACACTTATTCGATAAGTAGATAAATTCCAGGAACAAAATTTCATAAAGGTGGAAGGATGTAACATCACAAGTATTTAAAGAATAATATATTATCATATATATGACTATTTATGAATTAGATAGTGTTTTAGAGGCTTAAAATGAGAATAAATCAAATCTTAATCATAGATTACTCTAATGTTTTTAAAAGATTGATTTACCGCCTTTTGATGGAAACCCGTTTTTAAATTTAAATATTGAAAATTTTATAAGATCTATTTTTCAAAATAAACTTATTATTTTTAATTGGGACATTGAAATTTACTTTGGATAAATTTTTTGTAAATTTTCTGACAATGTTCATTTTTAATGAATATTGAAAAATAATGCATTTTACTTCAAAACTGCTTTTTCATCTATTTTAATTATATGGTTCGAATATATTTTTAATTTTGTTTAAAATGTATTGAGAATATATTTTTACAATTTAATCAAATGGTGGTCATTAGAATGAATTTCACTTTGAAATTGGACATAATACTTTTCAATCTTTTGATAGTTATTGTTTCATAAAAACACGGTATTTGTTTTGCAAAGAGAATAGTTTTTTAATTAATTACTGAAATTTGTAGGTTTGGAATTTGGAAAAATGGATTAAATTTTTGGAATCAGAACGTCCAAATTATGTAATTAAGACCTTTTTGTTTTTGGACATTTTGAATAGTAACGACGGTAATTATCATTAGTTCTCGTGATTAATTATTAATCGGGTAGTTCAGTGTAATAAAATAATCTCATAATAATATAAAATGACCCAAACATGTGTCCACATCCTCTTGGTTTTGTCATTTTCGACCATTTACTGCCTTGTGGCAACATAGGGACCACATGAAATCACTTTTTTGTGATAGTGACCTTTTATCATATTTTTTTTAAAGAATGGGAAATATAATAAAAGTATGTAATACCTAAGTGAAAATATTTTACTATTTTTTATATAAATGATCTTTTTGACTATATAAAGTAATTTTAAATCTAAAAAAATTTCCTATATCATAGTATTTTTTTTAGAATTTTTATATATTAAATATATAATTTTATTTTTGACACAATGATGATGCATTTGTTACCTCATTAATGAATGATTTAAATATATGATATTATAAGTGTTAAAATAACATTGTTTTGAATAATTGGATGATATCCACGAATTTTATAGAATATTATGACATGTGAAATTTATGTTAATTATTTTATTTCAAATGAATAAATCTTTTATGCCTTTTTAAAATTTCAACTACCAAATAGTGTCGAAATTGGCATAAATGAGTTTATAAAACAAATGTTATTTTATTAAATGGTATAATAGTAACAAAACACAAATATTCTGCCAAATGACATATAATATATTACTAATATCCTTATTGATAGAATTATCAGTCTATTTTCATTTTAAAGTAATTATTATGAGCATATAATTTCAATAAAAAAGACGTGGTAAGAATTATTAATTTTAACTAAGGGTTAAAATGATACGATAAGTAGAACTATATGACCTCCACTTGACTAAATATTATTGCTTCTATGGATTTACACCCCTTATCCTCTTATCCTTGAAATATATAATTTTTGAACCATTCTAATTTGAAAATAATTTTATAATAAATTAATATTTCAGGACTTTCCAAGAGAGCCCCTCCTACCTCTTATAAAAAGCCCTCACCTTTACCCCTTACTCACACCTCTAAATCATCTTGGATCGTCCAAAAACTACTCAAATAAACTATACACATCCCTCTATTTCACATAGAAGTCTCACTTTGCGATGAAGTCTTTTTAAATATATATTTTTCCTCAAATCAATAGAAGTTACCTGATATAGAGGTAACACCTTCTCTCAAAATATTTTGTTGTATTTTCCATCTTTACTCCCCCTAACATTAATTATTCATTGACTCCATAACAAGACCAGTATCCTAAATATCCTAGGATTTTGTTATGAGAAGGATTTTATTTACACTTTCACACACCTCTGTCTAATGGTTAATGAATATACTATTTCTATGGGCGGCGAATTACTGCCTCACGAAACGATGATTGTTCAATAATCATTTAACACCTTTCATGGTGGAAATTATGATGGAACTATATTTATATAGTATATTAATTATATTAATTTCTTCTCTATGCTTTTGTATTTTATTTTTAAAACATAACTATATTCTTTGCATGTTGTGAAAATGAGATAATTTCATATAATGAAGTGTGGACTACCGCCCACTCAAGTGATGTGACTAGTTAATTCCAACCAAGGAATTAATAAATTATGTAATTAATAAACTTATGCTACCTATATAACATATTTATTATACTGGAATTATAATATATATTTGTCTCATTTAGTTTTAATTCCTTTAATATGATGAAGAAATGAAAGTATCAATCATACGTATGTACGGCCTACAGTCTCCATGAACGGTGTATTTCATTTTTTATATCCAAATGAAATGGAATAGTATAAAATGAATATATAAAGGATATATATGATATTTAAATCATTAATAGAATTCTAGAGATGATGTACTTATAACTACATGGGAAATTCTTTTCAAACAAGTACATTTTTAACTCATGTACCGAACATCGAAAAAACATATGATATGAACTCTCATAATTAACTAATTATTATACCATGGTAATATGTTATATGAATTGAATAATAAACATTAAATCAAGTCCTTAAGATATGATAAAATTACCTAAGATTATTATTCAAGAATATAATGAATGAACGAGAACAAGTCAGACATGAGGTAAGGGACTTAGTCTCAATCTCCATTCGTTGAGGCATACTTCAATTTATATATGAACTTATTTTTTTAGTTGAATAATAAAAACTTTTGACATTTAATTTCATTCAATGAAATATTTTTACATGAAGAGTTTTACTAAACATCAAAAGAAATGTTTTTGTCTTACATGTGTGGTGACAACTACTTCTCCGCCGCCAAGACCATTATTTGAGTTTCAACTTCCTCTACAAGCCATAATTTTTTTTAAAATGAAAAATATATACCATGTTTTACGTTTATTTTATTTTGGTATTGAAAATGGTTTTGATAATTTTTTTGTTATATCAATGTGTTGTATTGATATCTTGTCATTGAAATGTTGAAATTTTATGTTTCATTTATCCAGGATTTATGTGATACGATTATGTTATGGTTCTTGGGCATTGTTTATAAAGGAAGGTAGTTCCGTGATATTCTAAGGGAGGGTGAGCCCGAGATAGCTCTCTAATGCATTGGGTAACGCGTAGGAGTTAAACACTATGTTTTCTCTGAAGAGATTTTGGGAATATATACTATGATGGGTATTTGAAAGGTAACCATAAAGGTTACTCCATAAGTAATAATGATATGAATCCCTCAAGATACCTTTATGTCTTATGATTTCTTTGATTTATTTATAAATATTAAGATTTAATGAGGTATGTTAAAGTGATTATGTTTTATGTGTAAAGTATGATTTCATGGATTCTTATGTATACATGGACTAATGTTTTATTTCTGTATTTTTATATACCTTACTGAGATTTTTATGATCATCCCAAGATTTTGAAATGTTTTTTATAGTTCATGGAAAATGTACATGATGTGATGATAGTGTCGAAGAAGTGTCAACAAAGAAACCATTTTTTATTTTAAATATGAATCCATTGGTGGAAAAAAATGAATAATGTATTTTATGTAACCACCTTGTTTAAATGTGGAACGTAATTCATGATTAATGATCTAATTCTATAAAACTCTAAACCTGAAAAGATCCTCAATGTGAATTCTTGAAATAACCCATGATGAAGTAATGTTTAAGGGTACATGCTTATATAAATAAAATAAAATTTTTACCAAAATTTCATCTAATGGAATTCTTTTTAACAAAATAATAAATGAGAATTATTAATATTTAGTTATTTTAATTATTAATTGTATTTTTTATTTTAAAATTATCATATTCATCATGAAATATTAATATGTCATTTTTTAATTAATTGGTTATTCTATTAGTTTAGTGTTTCTTGTGACATATGATATTGAAGATATTTTTAATTTGAAACGACCAAATTTATAGGTCATTATAATAAATACGAGAATAGATATTTGTCTTCATAATATTGTTGTAATTTAGTGTTATATTATCAACTCCATATTTCATAGAAAAATATTTATTTTTTACAAGAAAACATGGATCACCCCAGGTGGATCTTAATGATTTACGAAATTATTATCAAGAATCTTTTTTAATCGATATTTAAATTAAAAAATTGATATCTATTTTACACCTTTTATTATAGAGATATAGATTTTGATTACAGCCATTTACTATGTCAAAGTAAATTCAGCCCCCCGAATTTTTAAATAACACTATGAAAAACATCAGGATATAAATCCATATATTCATTTACTAGAAGAAAATCATTAATTTGAGTAGGTCACTTATATTAAATGACATATTCAAAACAATTTTATATCAGATAATTATTTATATTATTATCTTCATGATATGTTGTTAAAGTTATTAATTTATTTTTGTGTACAAAATTAATCATTTTTTGAAAGACATATTCATTAGATCTTCAATAGATTATATCAGGGTAAATATAAAGAAAATATATATCATTTATTACATCATATATGATAATTGGTTGGAATATAAAGTTTGTAGAAAAAATTATTTCAAAGTTAATAATAGGATGACTAATATAAATTCCATTTTTCTGTAATACTCCAATAATATGTTTTTACTAAATGGTTTTATATTATTTTATGATATAGTATTTACATTATACATTAAAATTTTACCCAAATAAATGAATGTGTGGATACTTAATAAAAAAACATTGGAATAATATAAATAAAATATAAATATTCATTTCCAAACATTATTTTATCTCCTTTAATCTTATTTTGAATGATATTATGACTTTTCCACACCTATCAAGACTCATTCATAATGATTTACACTATGATTAACTATCATTGGAAATTTATAATTATATGGAACTAAATCGTTGTAAATGAAACATCTCAATACAGTATAAATATATATTTATAGACTAATGGACTTATTAGAACACCTCCTCATTTTTTCCTAGGCAAAATGGTTAATATTACAACATTTTTAAAACATGACTGATTATATCAAAAATATATATAAAATAAATTTTTCCACATTTAAAGAATTTAGGGTGGTTAGCTCCAAAATTACTAGTTGATGATTCTATTTTTCATCCCACCTTGACAAATTCATACTTATGTTGTTATGATTTAAATATGTGTCAGAAATTCCATTTCAATATTATCATTACAAAAAATATCCCTCACAACATTTAAGTTATTTAGAGTCCAATTATATTTTTAAATTTATTATCGGACCTATATAAAATCTATCAAATTTACTCTAATGATCATAAAAGAAATTTGTTGTATACATATCTGATATTGTATAATGTCAACTCTAAACATCCAATGAATCTTCGTCCAATTTATATAACTCTATAAAATGTTTTTTCACTCTTTGTTAATGAACATAATTAAAATATATATCATGAAAAATATCATTAAACACCATCCAAAATTGGTTATTAATCATATTTTAATATATTATTACTAAAAAATGACCACCATCGATTGACATAACCTTCAAAATTATTATTTGAAAGTGTTTTTAATGGTTTAAAACATACGAAAACTATAAATATACGTACTAATGAATTTATCTATCATCCTATGATTATCATGTCTAAAGAACCCCTGAAATACCTATTGCTCTGTCATATAAAATATATCTCTATAAACATATATCTTTTTGGAAAATTTGATCTTCAATTTTGATATTTTGAAATATTACCTATCTACATAAATTTAGATGACACTTATAAATACATTTATGATTTATCCATTTTATTTATCTCATTCTAAAGGTTATTAATCCCATGATTCCTTCCTATAGAAGCTTTCATATATCCTCTACAAAAACCCATTATGAATAAAAAATAATTAGAAAATGAAAATTTGAAATATTTAAAATCAATCACATAAGAATATAACTATATATATTAATATCCTAAAAGTGTATTTTAATTTCATTATATCATCTATTTTATTTAAACACTTCTTTTTGTATCTTCTATAAAACTATGTTATAAATGTATACCACATGTAAATTAATTTATAATATAGGATGAAATTTCATACCATTATATTATATATTATTTTTATATTACTATCGAATTTGGAAAATTATTACATAAATTGGATGAATTGGTTTCCTGCAAAATAGTTTATTAAATTTAAAGAAAAATTCATTCAGTAAAAATCATCATATTTATAAATGATTTACCATAATGGAAAGGGAAATCATTATATGGTTCATACTAAGCCTTAGATAACTGGAAAAGTATTTGATAACATGTAATAATGAAGAAAACCCTAATAAGGGGTATTAAAAAAATGAAATCATGTTATGACATTTACAAATATGTGATCCTATATAAATTGTTGCGTTTATCAAAATAATTCATTTAACTAGTTAATAGAACATAACTACCTGATAAAATTAACCCATTATCAATAAAAAACAATTAAAATTATTAAAATTCATTTTGATTTATATTGATAAAACTATTCATCATTAAAAGTTTACAATGTTTTCATTCCATGTAAGATAATTATTTTTATTAAAACCATAATAATAAATAAAATAATTATCTTGTAAGATCTCATTCATAACCTTTTAATGGTATTGTTTAATATGAATTAGAATAAATTTTTCCCCTTTAATTCAAGAGTAGTAACCATACATGTTATCACATTTATTGTTATTCCATATATGACTACAAATTATGCAATGTATTAGTGATCCATATCAGAATCACCCATAATCATGATCTATATCTAGATCATATGTCGTATCCTATATTTTTATATTATTTCATAATAATTTTTTTATAATTTTTTCATTAAACGCATCGAAAAATAATTTGAACACAAAATAAAAATTTATTCAGTATTCCTAAAAATTGCATATTAATATTAATTTCATTTGTAACCCCTTTTTAGAAAATATTCGTAGTAGAAGAAGAATATTATATAATTAGAAAATAAATAAACCTTATATATTATTCATTATAATGAATAATTTCTATGATGATTTGAAATAGTGATCAATATTTATTGGTTAAATAATACATTCTCATTCAATTTTTTTTTAAATAGTCGATATCATCCCTATGGTAAATGTTTCAATGATTCATTTTAATTTTTTGAAATTATTTCAAAACGTAGAGTAAAATTAATTTTATAAATATTTTATATATAAATAATAACATTATTGGTGTGTTTTGAATTACATTTATTAGATGTAGAGTGTATGGAAGGAATTTATTCAAATACAATTTTAATGAAAAATCAGTAAACTTTCGTATTGTCTAGCTTCATACATTATATAAATCATAAAAATGAAAATTATATTATATATTTTCTTTAATATAATTAATTTTAATGTAAATTCCAATATATAAATTAATTTTTGATCATTTATTACCATTATTTATTTTTCTTCTAAAACGGTATTGTTCATACATCATCGTTTTGTGGAGCTTCGGTTTATGACATCAAAAAAAATTGGTACACTGATCATGGTAAAGGAATATATTTTAAATAATCTCCAAAATACTAAAAATTTAATTTTAATACATATTATTCATTTAAAAAATATTTTTCAAATATATTATAGTCATGAAATATTAAACACATCATATCTCTGAGATGGTATTCTAGAGACATGTATGAATAATGTTTTAATTTTTCTAATGTCATGAAAATAAATAATTTATATAATATTTAAAATTTATAATGTCATATAATTGTTTTACAAATAAAATTATCATTAGTGGAATATTTATACACATTTATGTCAGATAATAATAGGAAACAAATAAGATCACATTAAGAATTTGTTAGTCTATACAGGTCCATGAGAAATGTTATCCTTTTCTAACCGAGTAGTGAATGATATGGTAAGTAGTTTCATATAAATATAGATTTATAATTATTTCATATATATCATATAAATTATTTTAATTAATCATTTTAAACATTCTTATGAACCAGTAATCAATAATGAAATGAAATGCTTTATAAAGTAAGTAGTCCATAAACACGCACTAGCGGATCATTCATTTCCCATGTGATGGAAACTTAGATGAAAATGCATTATTCTAATAACATAATAATACATTAGTATATATAGAATAATAATGTTTTAATATGATAATTATTACATAATATTTTAAGGATTTAATATAATAAATAAGCATTAGAACACCACATCAAATGGAATATCACTTCTTTTAGATACATCGATTAGCATACACAATAATCCTTATATCATTGGTATGTTTGGGAGACCAAGACCTATAGATTATAGTGATAGATATATTAATTATATTTCAGTACCAATTGGTTGAGGTAAATTTCTTATTTTTCATTAATAATAGATGATATGATGTTCCGTTTATTAATCAACAGGTGTGACACTCTTTTAATTGTTTATAAATTTTAAATATTATAAAACTTTTGCTTAGGGGACAGAATATGTATGTAAATTCAATTATATGGATAAGGTTATTTGAGTTTATATATTCTAAAAAATTTATAATTAATAATAAATATCATGACCATATCACTTAGTTTTTACCAAAGTTAACATGTTTTACCATTTACTATGGTAAGTATTTTTTTTATAGGTAACTATTCATTATGACCAGAAATAATTTTGACCCTTGAAAAAAATTAAAAATCATGATTAACAATATGAAATAAATTTTATTGGAGTATTTTTTTATTATTTAATAATTACATTAATTATAATTACTCTTACCCCAAAAAACCCTTTTTGGAAATATAAATTGTTTAAGCATTAAATTATTTTTAATCAAAAATCATATATATTTTGGATTTCATAATTAATATTTTGAAAAAATTTTAGAAATGGAGTGTGATTTTAAATTAAAACTTACATAATATACAATGGGAATTATATAAATTAATTATTTTTAAAAACATATAATTTTTAAATAATTATATTTTTCATTATTCACCAAAAATTAAAACATTTTATAAAAATACACAAAATTCACACTAATATAAATATAAAATTTGAATAAAAAAATTATTATTATCTTTTGGAATTTTAATTTCCTAAATTTAAATATTAATATTTTAAATAAGGGTGTATAATTTATTAATATATATATATATTTTCTGAAAAATAGATTTCTTTTTTTGAGAAAAGAATTGCATATAATTAGTACAGAAAAAATGGATCCTTAAATTCTAATAATGGTTATTAAAAATACATAAATTTATTATTATTATTAATATCACATTTATGGTTACATAATAATTTATATATATTTACAATATTAAAAATAATAAAATGGAACATTCATATTATTGATTTGAAGAATAGTACTCATTATCTAAGAATATATTTTTTTTAATATATTGATAATAATAAAAAAATTATTTTTATTAGAGAACCTAGTTTAACATAGATATGAATTTTCATGATAGTTTTCATAACATCATGTTGGATTTAATTGAGATAAATATCCCAATTTTCAATGTTCCTATCATCCAAGGATTTTTTATGTGATCAATATTAAAAGTGTTTGAGTATTATTTGAAGGATATTTTTTTTATGAATATTTTAATAATAATTGATTTATCATATATATATTAAATATATAAAACCTAAATAATCTCTATAATTTAAAGATATGTAATTATATTTAGGAGGTAGAATATAGAAATTTTAATGATGCACATATCAAGGAGGTTTATTGTTCTTATTAGAAAGAGGAAAGGGTCATTAATGTGTTTATATGTATATTTAAAAATATTGTTATAGATGATCAGGTTGATACACTATTATTAACGTCATTTATGTATTTGGGTGGAAGATAGTTGAATTTATAGAATCATTTAACTTTTTCTGTATGAAGATAAATGAGTTTCGTAGTACTATGAAACTTGTAAATCGAGAGGTTCATTGGAAAAATTATAGTATGTTTATGAATAAGTGTTGTTCATAGTATAATTTTATATATAAAAACTCCACTAGTTTATTCTAATTATAATATTTATATAGTGGGTGAACCTATTAAATGTCCCATTTTTCTTAATTCTACAATTGATTCTTCCATGTTTTAGGTTTTTAAGGTGGGAGTGGGGATTTAAAAAATAACAAAAAATGATCACAAGAATAAATAATTTTAAAATTTTATAAACACTATTTTACCCCCTTGGGTGACTTCATTATTCATAAATAATACATGTAAGAATATTTTTATCAATATTGGTTTTATATTTTATATTTTACAATTTGAATTTAGGTTGAAATATTTTTTTAAAGATTATTTACTTTGTACATTACTTTGATAGAAATATTGATAAAATAATATTAGATCATGTTTGTAATGACTAATAATATTGATTTAATTGTCATTTAAATATTTATTTTAAATGAATTATAGGTTTTAATAATTTATTTAATATTTGATGATATTTTTTTATATAAAGATAGAAATTTCGAAATCTTACGTAAGCATCATTTTTTTGAAAATATGTAAATTTTTGTTAGGTGAAGCAATATGATGATCATTCTTAGGGGATTTTTATAGATTATCATGTATAATTTTATGTCATTCTTGGTAATTATTTTTCCTATATATTATTAGAGGGAGTATTATCTAAAATACATTATCGAATATTGAAGTCCTTTTAATGGGTTAAAAAGGGAAAATGTGATATCGAGATGATATAGTTTCCAGAAAAAATGTTATTCCAAAATTATGAATGATATTTATGGGATAAAAATTTATATATATAGTTTATATTAATATTTTCTTACCTATATAATGTAACATGATATGTTTTGTGTAATGATTACTTTTAGAATAATTATATTTTGTATGGGAAATGTTGAATTTTTTTGAGTTGTGTATATGTATCTGATCAATGACTATAATTTTTAACCATGCTAATGAATTTTGTAATGTTTTTTCAATAGTTTAAATAGTTTTGTTAAGGTATTCACTTGAGTTTCATAATAATTGTTTTTATGACATGGTTGAATCGGGTGAATATATCATAAACCTTTGAGTTGATTGAAATACATTGATTCCAATCATTAGACGCATAATCATAATAATTTTAGAACCCATGAGTATCCATCATAATCATTTGAAATTATATTTTATGACATAAAAGAACTAAAAATTAAATTTTATCCATGAAAATATTAAAATAATTAATTTCTTACAACATATAAATAGATCAATGTTTAGAGATTATGATACTTGTGCTTCTCGAATGGATTATCTCTATATAATAAGTCTTCAGATAGATTTTATGGTTTTGATGAATCACAAGAATTGAATCCATTATATGAAATTGATATCACATGCATTTTCTTATCATACACATTTTTTAGATAGTATTTCATCATCACCTATAATGTTTTCGTTTTTTATAAGTTATAATTTGTTTTCATGGTATAATTATTTATTATCTGATGAAGAAGAGATTAATTAAATCAGTTATATCAACCAATAATTAATGGATTAAAAATTATTATCACAAGTGAATCATTATTCATGAAGAGATTATGTAAATTACTTTGGAGTACAAGCTTGATTTTCTGAGATTAGTTTCATGCTATATATGTAAGTTCAATATCATAGTTAAAACCATACAGATATTTAAAATTATTTAGATTAAAAAAATTAATGTAATAAATTAATATGTATGCATTATAAATTTCATGAAATTAAAATGATTCAAAAAAATTTAATGTGATTAATTATGAAAAAACATTAAATTAAATAAATAAAATTATTTTTTATTTTAGAATATCATGGGGTTTCTATAATTCGAATTTTAAGATAATTTTAATTCATATAATGAATAAAAAAATTAGGTACATAAGAATTAAACTAATATATGGTTTTAGATAACTCATGAACTCTATAGATGTTAAATATAATGATATTAATACATTGTTATCTTGAGGATAGAATAATAATTCCCTATTAAGGGGAAATAATATTGAAATAATATGAAATATGACCTATGTTTTTAGTATAATGTAAAGAGCTTATACTTTTCTTGATCTATAATGTTTTTTGATACCATTAGTGTTGTTGAATTGCTGGAATGTTATACACCTGTAGACATGTTGATCTATCTTGTAGTGGAGGAGGACCATCATAAAATGGTGAACATAAAACCATGATAAAATCAATTTTCATTATTTATGGGTTACTTTTAATTTTTAATTTTATTTAAAATTAGTGCATTCTAGAAAATAGAATATAGGGAACATAATGTTTATAAGAATTTACAATCATTTTTTGGATACTATTTCTAATGATAGTGTTAGAATCAATGATTGTGGTAAATAAACAAGAATCAGATTTTGTATGATATTATAGATGAACCATGTAAATATTTATAAATTGACTCTTTATTATTATATTAAACCATATGTTTATGTTTTGAGAAATCAAATAGCGGATTATGAACCATAACAATATTTTTTGGTTGATGTGGGAGTTTATAAATGACGTACAATAAATCGGCCTAGTATTAGTGGTCAATCAGTCCTGGGGTACCATAACTTATTCCATACCATTGTTATACATTCCACTTAATTATCCAAGAATTTTAAGGTTCTATGTTTGGAGAGTAATAAATTCCTAATATTATAAGTTGTTCTTCTGTTTAGTATAATGAAATATCATAGTCAAAGTAATATCATTTTCCCCCACATAATAAATTTTGGCAATGAGGTAATAGGAGCCAAAATTTATTCCTTAAATCCATTAATTATGGAGACTATATGAAAAATTTTTATTAGAGGAATATAGAAAATTATGACCATAATTAAGAGGCAATGATGCTGGGGTATTTCATGTTCATTCTAGGATTAGCTTCTCATTGATGGATGGGTCTATACTCATGATATGGTTGGAAAAGACTCGACGAGTGGTTCATCTACTGGCCATATTGATCCCCTTGTGTTTGGAAGATTAATTTTTTTTCATTGAATACCTATAAATATGGAAAGATATAATTTTTTTAATTAATTATTAAATTTTTAACCCATGTGGTTTGAGCTTGCAGGGATTTAGTAAAGATGTTATGATTCTTAGAAGTTGTGGACTTGGTTTTGTTTTGACTGGAGGTCATGAAACATGGATGTGGTTATACAGAAATTAAATGATATAAATAGATAATAGTTCATTAATGTTTGATGAATTAATTTAATAAATTTTAATTGATACAAATGGATAATTTATCATAATTTACTAAATTATATAATTTGTTCTTATAGGATATATAGTCATTGTAGTGGCACCCCGGAGTCCGTGAGACGTTACCTGGAGTTGAGTCAAAGACTAGTTTTCTCTATAGTGAGGTAGTGAGATATATTATATCACTTAAATTATTGGTTTCAATATGATAATCCACCATCTCTATTAGGGAAACAGAAACCCTAGAGATTTATAGGCCTGGGGATGTATTCACCAATATTTTGGTCAGATGATTTGATTTCCAACTACCCCCTTTGTCGATGATCTGTTATCTTTGTCGATAAATGTGATGGTACACATAATTTTTAGTTATCCCAATATATATATGTTTAAGGATGTAATACATTTTGGTTATTTCACAGACATATATTCTTTATAGAGATTCATACAGTCAACTATATGTGTGACCTGTATAAGTTGGGGTGGCTTGAGGGTCCTTAATCGGTGTATGGGATGTGATGTCATTAGGTATAATATTCGAAATATGGTACAAGTTATATGAATTCTATTGTTTCCCAAAAACTACGTAGATATTTTTTATTATATCGATGTGGAGGTTGTGTTACAGGAGCTTCATGTTCTAGTTCTTATCAAAAGTGTTTACAGGGTTTCTTTTTTGGAGAGAGATTCTCATGACGTGCGATGTTGGGGTAATTCAAAAAACCAGTGGGGAAGTGATACTGGGAGAAAATTGATATTGTTTATAATATTATATTCTCTTTAATGGGATTCATGGTGAGAGTATCCACAATGAGGATGGGAATATAGTATACCTATTTAGGGGACGTGTAAGTTTCAATTCATGTTCATTGTTCTCTAACATGATTTCATTACTTTATAACAAAAGGATTTTGAGAGGATTTTATTATGTATACTATTATACTAACCATACATTTTATAAACTTTTTTTCATGTTATAATGAGTAGCAATAGATCAAGATGGTTACTTCTAGGTTGGGGATTACATGATCTATTCCGGCGTCTTGGCCGATACAGTTTTATTTTCTTTTTAGGCATGTGGTTTTCCCTATTAGTTGTAGTAGTTGTTTCATGAAATGGCATATTTTCACTTGGGTCTTGTTTATATAATATTCTAAGCCAGATTTGGTTGGTTTCTATCTTATTTTTCTCTTTTACATATGTTCTCGTAGAGGGTAATTCCTCTCATTTGTATGTTTTCAATAACCTCGGTGCTAGTCACCTACAAGGGGCCTATTAGAGATGTGACTTTGGGGTCATTATATATTTACTCCCATTTGCGACCTAGGTGGGGTACACATTATGGGGATATTATCATGGCAGAGCAGTATCAGATTTATTTTTGAGTGATATGATAGAGTTTGGATTAAGACAAATGTGTGGTTGCAATGGTAATTAGGGAAACTGTGCCGACAATTTTTACCAATCAATGTAAACATGGTATTTCGGATGAAACATGGTTATTTAGGCACCCTAGTGATTTTATGAAAGAACTATTAGGCATATATTGTCAACTAAATGAGGATATACTATTTTTAAGGTAGAGACTTATGAAAGGATCATGTGTAATTGTTATTTTCATAAGTATTTTTATGTGTAGAACATGTCATATGTTAACCTAATATTGAAAAAATAAAACAACTAATTAATGTAAATGTCATGACCCGTCCTCGGGGCCCGTTCTGTGACTACCCCAAGCCCGCCTTCTATAGTCCAAGGGCTGGCGACTAGAACCAAGGCATCATTTCCAATAAAAAGGGAAGGCATTGACTTTGTAAAGTAATCAAACACCACAGAGCATGCAAGCACGAATAAGCAACACTAAGTAAAAATTGGGTACAATAGTAAGTGCAGAAAAGTATGTGGGCCAGAATAAAAACCCAAACTGAAATAAAGTACTACAAAAAAAGGAAGTACATCAAATGAGAAGTAAAACCGCAACGTTGAGATGTCCACTGGTAGTCCCATATGAAGGGTGGGTACAGATAGCCACCTCAGCTCCTCAGGTCCAGCCATCCGCTCCGTGTATGTCCCGCCCAGTTTTCCACCTCCAGGTACCGACCTGCTCCACAAGCCTCAACCACGATCAGCGTTGTCCGTCGTCTGCAACCAGCACAATGTAGTGTGGGCATAGACCGTATAGGGGTGAGTATAAGCTACTCAGTAGGGACCTCGAGACCCCCGATGGTCTCCCAAAATCCAAAAAGGATAATCCACAAAGGAAAGATACAATCACGAAGTAACATCTGACAGTACATAGGTATATGCCCATACATATACCTAAGTCATCAATTTCAGTTCGGCTCCAACATCCGAGCCCAAGTTCGATCACATCCACACAGAATAACACATCACAATCCACACAAGAAATCAAGTCAATTATATTGAAGACAATGATTGAAAGTCAAGATTCATCTCACACAGGTATGCTTCTTCGTAAGACGATAAAGATGATCCGATGTAGCCACCGATTCATCTAAGCCGTCAGACCCACACAAGATCGATAGGTACTAACCCCCGCAATGACCCACACAGGATCGGACCCACACAGGATCTGTAGGCACTGGCCCACACAGGACCATTGAGCGCTAACCCACACAGGATCTGACCCACACATGATCGGTAGCACAGATCCACGTAGGATCGCTAAGTGTTGTAGTCGTCATCGTCGAATCCACAGAGGATTTCTGTACAGTCTTCATCGTTGTCGTAGTCGCAGCCAGCTCTAGGGTTCCCGCACACAGTAAGCACGTTCGGGAGGGTCCGCTCCACGAGCCGAGGGGCTGATACATCTACTGACACGAAATCTAGAGTTGATGTATCCGAAATTTCCGTATCATCAACAGGAACTCAACGACACAGACGGCGCGTTAATCAGACGCCTGTTCTGAGAGTTATTGGAGTTTTCATCCCAGGAGCCCGATTGGTTTTTAAGTCAAAACCAACCTGAACGTAATCCAACTGCGTCCAATCCTCGAGCGGAATAAGCCAAAAGGTCCGTCTCACTAAGAGGAATCCATCAAATTCAACGGCACATCAATCAGACGTCCGGAGCTCATGTTATAAGCGTTTCTGCTATGAGGGCCCGATTGGTTTCATGTACGAACAACCGGGCTGTACCCAAAGTTCTCCAAAACCTTGAGTGTGATATACCGAAACGACCGTCTCGATCCAATGATCACATCGCAGCTGGCGGTGCGTCGATCGGAGGTCTGGCGGCTCGGCCTGGGCACGGCCCGGCCTGGCGGCTCGGCCAGTCGGCTCAGTCGTAACGGTCGAGCGATGAGGGCAGGGGGAGGTGGGGTGTTTCTCCCAGCATTGTGAAACCACAACCCTCATGTGGGGGCCGCTTTTGCTGGCCAGCTGGGGGTTACGACCCCCAATACTTCCCCCTAATCGGCCGGTCAGTTGCTGCCGCCACGGGACTGGGTGGTCCTGTCCCCCTGCTCCGACGCCGGTGGCCAGAAACCCTGCTCCGCCGCGGCCTATGGCGGCGGCCTTGATCCGTCCGGTGTGTCGCGATGGCGAAATTCCCTCGGTCGGGGCCCCGATCCGGCCGCGGTGCCTTTTTGGTTATCTGATGCGGCGCGACGGCGCCGCGGTTTGGTTCGTCTTCAACGGCACGGCGCGACGGCGCTGCGCTTCTCCACCCTTTCTTTAATATTTCCCGCGCGGTGCATCGGCATCGCGTTTCCTTGATCGTGCCGCAAACAATATCAAACAACCAAAGGGGAGAGGAGGGTCGGGCGTGTTCGTGCGGTCCGACCTCCTCCCATTATTGCAATAACAGGCAACCCAAATAAGATGATTTGTCAACGATGAAAGTAATCATGAACAAATGAAATAATAACCCCCCTACCTCGAGCGTAGTCGTCGAACGAGGTTTGTTGCGAAAAGGGACGTCACAGAATTGATTGTCATGGAAGAAGGTTCTGCACACTTGGCGGAGATCATCCGAGGAGGAATGGTGTCTCCCTTCCTTTTTCGCGGGAAGGGGGGACGAATGGATGAGTGTCAGATCTTCGATCTCCGAGGAAGGCATCTCTCTCCGTTGTCCATCGTCGGAGGTCAACGTTATTCGCGTTATTCTTCGAGGAGGAAGAACTTCAAGAACTTGAGAAAAATCTCCCAAGCCTTCACGCACAACGAACCTATTAAAAAAATAAGACTTGTATTATTTTATTAACACACAATCCAATGTATTAAAATTCAAAATTGAGTAAATCAATTAATTGAATTAATAGAAACGTTTAAACTGCCAAATTAAAAGAGGTGTTTCATAAACAGATAAACGCAAGGGTTGACTTCCAATTAATAGGGGGGTGCAGGTGTGTTACCTTATTAAAGTAGGGGGTTTAGGAAGAAAGGAATCAGTGGGGCTCATGTGGGTCCCACCTCACAATTATCCTACCTAGTGGGTACAATATCGTCGGTCCCACATCATCCACTGAGCTTAGGTTCATCAAAATAAAATAAAATTGGTTGCACCACTTTTATTTTATTCCTTTACGTAATCCCAAAATGTAAAAACCACACCTGATCATACACAACTCTAGAAAAGGTGTTTCAAAGCAATTATCAACGTTGCGATTCCATCGGTGTCCTCGAATTTTGATTCCGAGAACCGGTTCAAAAGTTAGGAAAACCCGCTTGTTCGTTCACTGAACGTACCCGAGCTAATCTTTGGAAAAATGATTCTGGGCACACCGGGCCTCAGAATCAGGTGATGTCAAAAACTGCATTCTTGTAAAATCCCAAATAAAATTAAGAAAAAAATTTCCCTAGAATTTTACGGGTCTTTACATTACTCCCACCTCAGGACTTTACGTCCCCGTAAAGATACATCAAAAACTAGGGAAACAAATGTGGGTACTAAGCACGCATATGAGCCTCCCGCTCCCAAGATCTCTCCTAGAGTTTCCTGTGCTACCATCTGATGCGCACTAGAGGAATTAACCGTCCACGTAGGACCCGCTCCGGTCGATCCTCAATCTCCACATGGACCTCCGCAAAATTCTCCCCATCATCAACGTTGAGCTCCCCATATTCAATGATATGTGTTGGGTCGTGCATGTATCTTCTCATCTAGGATACGTGGAAGATGTCGTGCACACTGTGCAACTGAGATGGTAGAGTCAGGTGATAAGCCACCTCTCCAATCCTTTTGAGGACCTGGAATGGTTTGATGAATCCAGAAGACAACATTACGCCTCGGCTAAATCTCCGTAATCCACATCGAGGTGAGACCCGCATGAAGACGTGATCGCCATCCTCGAACTCTAGTGCCCTCCGCTTCCTCTCAGCATAAGACTTCTACTAGCTCTAAGCTATCCTCATCTGCTCCCAGATGACCTGGAACTTCTCTGTCATGGCCTGGACCATCTCTTACCCTACAAGTGTTGACTCCCCATGGTCTATCCGGCACTGAGAAGATCTGCAAGGTCGATCGTACAACGCCTCGTATGGTGCCATCCCAATGGTGGGGTGATAGCTGTTGTTGTACGCGAACTCCACCAAAGGTAGGTGGTCCTCCCAGTTGTGACCAAAGTCGAGGAAACATGCGCGGAGCATGTCCTCGAGAGTCTGATTGGTCCTCTCCGTTTGACCATCTGTCTAAGGGTGAATGGCGGTGCTCGTACGTAGCTGCGTCCCGAACGCCTCCTGCAACCCCTTCCAAAGTCGGGAAGTAAAGCGAGAATATCGATTGGAGACGATAGATAATGGTACACCATGAAGACGTAAAATCTCCTGAACATAGAGGCATCCCATGCTCTCCACTGAGCCCTACTCTCTGATGGGTAAGAAGTGGGCCGACTTGGTGAGTCAGTCGACATTTAGCAAAATGGATTCGTGACCTCTGGAGTGCATGGAAGTCTAGTCACGAAGTCCATATATATCCCGTCCCACTTCCACTCCGAGACCTCCAAGGGCTGCACAAGGCCTGCTGGTACCTGTTTCTCTGCCTTCACCTGCTGGCAGGTGAGGCATCGAGAAACGAACTCTGCCACAACATTCTTCATGCCCGGCCACTAGTGCTATCTTCTGAGATCCTGGTACATCTTCGCCACTCCAGGATATACTGCCAAAGGGGAGGTGTGAAACTATCTCAGAACCTCCTCTCGTAAAGCAACTGGTACTAAGGTACATCCTATGAAAAGTACATCATGCTCTCCTCCTACAGAGAAACCATCGGGTGCCTGTCATGAGGATATCAGCGCACGCTGCGTCTCATAGTCGGAGTCCCCACGTTGTGACTCTCTAACCTGCCGTAGTAGAAGAGGATTGATTGTAAGTGACTGAAGAATGGATGCTCCATCGTTATCCATTAAGTATATCTGCAAAGCGGCTAGCTGCTCTATTGCCTCCCCAAGTAGATGAATGCCCGACCTCCTGCTGAGTGCATCGGTTAATATGTTCCCCTTTCCAGGAGTATAGACTATCTCAAAGTCATAGTCCTGGAAGAACTCGAGCCATCACCACTATCTCCGGTTCAGGTCCTTCTGCGAGAAGATGTACCTGAGACTCAGATGGTCAGAATAGACTGTAATGCACTCTCCCATCAGATAGTGGCCCAAAATCATTAGAGAGAAGACCCCTGCTGCTAACTCCAGGTCATGGGGAGCGTAGTTCTGCTCATGCTTCCTCAAATGTCATGATCCATAGGTGATCACAACCTGATCCTTCATCAAGACACATCTGAGTCCAGTCCCTGATGCATCTCAGTAAACTACGTACCCAACTCCCTCCTCTGGTAGCCTCAAGATAGGCGAGCTGGTCAATCTCTGTCTCAGCTTCTGGAAGCTCTGCTGACATCTGTCTGACCACACAAAGGGTTTCTTATTCTTCGTCAATGCTAAGAGTGGTGCCACATCTCTAGAGAAGTCTGGCATAGATCTCCGGTAGTATCCAGCTAGTCCCAAGAAACTCTACACCTCCGTCACGCTCCTGGGTGGCTCCAAAGCTAGCACTGCCTCAATCTTCACAGGATCCACCCCAACACCCACCTCAGAGACGAAGTGTCCCAAGAAGTGGACCTCACGTATCTAGAACAGACAATTCGAGAGCTTACTATAAAGCTGGTGCTCTTGCAGTGTGTCCAGTACAACCCGCAAGTGGTAGGAATGCTCCTCCTCAGTCGTCGAGTATATCAAAATGTCGTCGATGAAGACCACGACAAATCGATCGAGGTATGGCTGAAAGATCCTCTTCATGAGGCCCTTGAACACTGCTGGAGCATTGGTTACGCTGAATGGAATAACCAAGAACTCATAGTGGCCATACCGACATCTGAAGGTCATTTCATGCACGTCCTCATCCCGAACTCTGAGTTGATGATAGCCTGACTTGAGGTCTATCTTCGAGAACCACTGTGGTCCCTTGAGAAGATCGAAGTGGTCGTCAATCCTTGGTAGCGAATACTTGTTCCTCACGGTAACCTGGTTCAGGCGACGATAGTCGACCCATTGTCGCAAGCTCCCGTCCGCCTTCATGGAGAACCATATTGGGGAATCCCAGGGTGAAACACTGGGTCAGATGAATCCCTTTCCATGAAAGTCCTCCAAGTGTACCCGTAGCTCTCGATGATCGGCAGGAGCCATCCGATATGCTGGGGAGGATATCTGGGCTGTACCGGGGTACAGGTCAATATAAAATTATACCTCTCTACGAGGAGGTAGACCTGGAACGTCGTCGGGGAAAACGTACGCATACTGATCCACAACTGCAGGAAAAATAGGACTCTGCACGTCAACTGCTCCTAGGATGAGGCTATCCAACTGATGTGTGACGGGCTGTCCTCTCCTCTACAAGAGTCCATCATGTGCTATGAAGTAACCCTTCTCGCCGGTGAAGGTGAACCTGCTGTCGTCGGTGCATACACACTGCACCTTGTGCCTAATACAGTCAATCTGAGCATGGATTGTAGATAACCAATCCATGACCAAGATGACGTCGTAAGGCCTCGACCCCACTACAAGAAGATCCCAGCCGAAGCTCTCGCCTTCTAAAGTAAGCTCCCATTGCCGGCACCAGTGCGTAATCATCAAGTCTTCTCCCGTAGGAGTCTCTAGCCGTAAGGATCAACCCAACGGCTCTGTCGGAATCTCCATGCTCCAAACAAGGGCAGCAGCTATAAAAGAATGACTCACTCTTATGTCAATAAGAACTGCATAAAGGGTGGAATAGACACAGATAGTACCTCGAATCATCTCGTGCATGCCGTGGTCGTAGGCCTCTGCTACCTGAAGCTATGCGCGTCTCTGCCTGCCAGCTCCCTGTGGTCGGGTTGGGCCTCTTGGTGGTGGTGGTGGTAGAGCCTCAAAGCGTCGCCCACCACCTGCTGCTCGTCCAGCTCCACTACCTCGTCCGCCTGCTCCCTACGGACTGCCACAGTCGACCCTCTGCCTCTACCTAGGTGGTCCCTCAACTGTCTGCAGCTCCTCGGCACAACGGGTCGGGCAGTCACGAGCCATGTGGAACTTGCCGCCGCATGCGTACCACTATCTGCCTCTCGAAAGACAGGCTCTGCACTGAGTGCCCCGCACCTCTGAGCTAGTGTCCTGGGGTCATCTTCCTGAGAGTCTGGTATGCCTAGACCCTTGAGTCATCTGTCGACTGCCTTCTATAGTAGACTTTGCTACGTGCGGTCCTGCGGTAGGTCTCACTACTGATGTAGGCTCAACAAGGAAGCTCTCGATGAGAAGGGATCTCTCCAGTACCCATTCCTGTGTCATAATGTTGAGGGAGATCAGTGATGCTATGATCTCATACCTCAATCCATGCTCGAAGGTTCAGGACCGGAAGAATGGTTCTCATACCATGTCCGTCGAATAGCGCGAGAGGTTGGTAAATGTCGCCGAGTACTGGGAGACCGTCAAGCTGCCCTGCCGCAGCTGTAGTAGCTCCTGGATGCACACCGCATGGAGGGTGGCTGGGACGAACTCTGAGAGGAAGAGGCTCTCAATGTCTGTATATAGGAGAGATGCATCGTCGTGTACCTAGAGCATCAAGCTCTACCATCTGCATGTTGTAGCGTGCAGGAGACTCACTGCAAGGATCACCATGAGGTTTGATGGTGTCCATACTAAACGAAAAACTCATACAACTGCCTCCAGCCAATCCTTGGCTGCCCGAGGGTTCGTCTCCCCGTGGAACCTGGGCAACCGATGATGCTAAAACTTGTGCAGTGTAGTAAGGCGACATGCACCATCAGCATCTGGGGCTGTTAGCATCGGTGGCTCGGCGGGTAGAGGTACCACCAGTGCCTCTACTGTCAATGGGCCATGTACTGAGGCCTCGTCCCTCGGTGGGCTGTCGTCACACACAATGCTTGGAACCCTAGCTAGTTGCCGTCATGGTGTCATCCTGAAATGAAAAAGGTGTGCCATGGTCTAACAGTATACCTGGTGAGCTTACATAATGTAATCACAAAGAAAACATGAAACACACATGAAATCATTGTATTCTTGAATTAAGTCGTAAATCAGAAGTCAGAGTCCTGGTGTACGGATACATTGGCTGCCGCACCAACACTGGACTCCATGGACCGATAACCACACTCAACACTCTTAACACTATTTCATCAAATAGAAACATATCAGAGTCCTAAGTTCTGCAGTAGAACTAAACTCCTCTGATACCAATTTGTCACGACCCGTCCTTGGGGATCGTGTCGTGACTACCCCAAGCCCGCCTTCCTTAGGCCAGCGGCTGGCGACTAGCACCAAGGCGTATTTTCCATTAAAAACGAAAGGCATTACCTTTGTAAAGTAAACAAACACCACATAGAAAGCAAGAAAGCAGAAGCAAAAATAAGAAAAAACTGGGTACAACTGTAAGTGCGGAAAAGTATGTGGCCCAGAATATAGACCCAAACTGAAGTAAAGTACCACTGAAAAAGGATGTATAAAAACTGAAAAGTAATGACACAACATCGAGCTGTCCACTGGTAGTCCCACCTGAAGGGTGGGTACAGATAGCCACCTCAGCTCCTCAGGTCCAACCGTCCGATCTATGTACGTCCCGCCCAGTGGTCCACCTCCAGGTACCGACCAGCTCTGCAAGCCTCAACCACGATCAGCGTTGTCCATTGTCTACAACTAACACAATGTAGTGCGGGCATATCCCGTGCAGGGGTGAGTATAAGATACTCAGTAAGGACCCCAATACCCCCGAAGGTCTCCCAGAATCCACAAAGGATAATCCTCAAAGGAATGATACAATCACGAAGTAACATACTACACTACATAGGTATATGCACATTCATATACCTAAGTCATCAATTCCAGTTCTGCTCCAACATCCGAGCCCAAGTTCGATCACGTCCACACAGGATAGCACAACACAATCCACACAGGAAAGCAAGTCAATCATATCGAAGATAATGATTGAAAGTCAAGATTCCTCTCACACTGGTATACTTCTTCGTAATACGATAAAGATGATCAGATGTAGCCTCTGATTCATCTAAGCTGTTGGACCCACACATGTTCAATAGGTACTGACCCCCACAATGACCCACACAGGATCGGACCCACACAGGATCTGTAGGTGCTGGCCCATACAGGACCGCTGAGCGCTGACACACACAAGATTTGACCCACACAGGATCGGTAGCACTGATCCACGAGATATTTATGAGTGCTGTAGTCGTCGTCGTCTTCGAATCCACAGAGGATTTCTGTATAGTCGTCATTGTCGTCGCAGTCGCAGCCAGCTCTAGGGTTCACGTACACAGCAAGCGCATTCGGGAGGGTCCGCTCCACGAGCTGAGGGGATGATAAATCAACTGACACGAAGTCTGGATTTGATGTATCCAAAAGTTCCGAATCGTCAACAAGAACTCAACGACACAGACGGCGCGTCAATCGGACACCATGTCTAAGAGTTATTGGCTTTTTTGTCCTAGGGGCCCGGTTGGTTTTAAGTCCAAACCAACCCGACTGTACACCAAATGCATCCATACCATGAGAGGAGTAAGCAAAATGGTTTGTCTCACTAAGTGGAATCCATCAAAGTCGATGGCACATCAATCGGACGTCCGGAGCTCAAGTTATAAGTGTTTCCACTCCAAAGGCCCGGTTGGTTTCGTGTATGAGCCAACCTGGCCAAACCCAAAGTTCTCCAAAACCTTGAGCGCAATATACCGAAATGACCATCTAGATCCAAGGATCGCATCGTAGCTGATAGTGTGTCAATCAGAGGTCTGCAACCCAAGTTATGGGAAAAAGACCGAAAGAGGTCCGGGAATAGGGGGTTCGGGCCCGGTCCGACCCGGCTCGATACCTCCAGGGTCGGCCCGAACCGGGTCGACCTGACCCAGGTCCGGGTCTGGCCTGCTTGGGTGTGGCCCTGCCTGGCTTGCGCGGCCCGGCCTGGCTGGTGCGGCTCGGCCCGGCCTGGGCGCGGCCCGGCCTGACGGCTCGTCCAGGCGGCTCGGTCGTAACGGTCGAGCGATGAGGGGGGGGGGGGGAGGCTGCCCCCCGCGTTGTGAAACTGTTACCCCCATGTTGGGGGCTTCTCCTGCTGTCCAGCCATGGGTTACGACCCCCTGCACTTCCCCCTGACCGGCCCGCCCGCATCGGATGGCCGGCACCGGCCGACCGGCTGCTGCCGCCATGGGACTGGGCGGTCTCGTCCCCCTGCTCTGACGTCGGCGGCCGGAATCCCAGCTCCATCGTGGCCTATGGCCGCAGCCTTGATCCATCCGGCGCGGTGCGATGGTGCCGCGCCCCTCCGCTGCGCCCTCTCTCCGGCCGCGGTGGCTTTGTGGTTCTCGGGCGCGGCGCGACGGCGCCGCGGTTTGGCTCGTATTCAACGGCGCTGCGCTTCTCCGCCCTTTCTTTAATATTTCCTACTCGGTGCTTCCGCACCGCGCTGCCTTGCTCGTGTCACAAACAATATCAAACAACCAAAGGGGAGAGGAGGGTCAGCCATGTTCGCGTGGTCCAACCTCCTCCAATTATTGCGATAATAGGCGGCCCAAATAAGACGATAAGTCAACGATGAATGTAATCACGAAGAAATGAAATAATAATCCCCCTACCTCGAGCGTAGTCTTTGAATGAGTTTTGTTGCGGAAAGGGATGCCATGGAATTGATCTCCATGGAATAAGGTTCTGCACACTTGACAGAGATCGTCTGAGGAGGAACGGTGTCTCCCTTCTATTGTCGCGGGAAGGAGGAATGAAAGGATGATTGTTGGATCGTCGATCTCTGAGGAAGGCGTCTCTCACCGTCATCCATTGTCGGAGGTCGGCGGTCTTCGTGTTCTTCGTCGAGGAAGAAGAACTTCAAGAACTTGAGCAAAATCTCCCAAGCCTTCACGAACAACGAACCTCTTAATAAAATTTGACTTTTTGTATTTTAATAACACACAAGACAACATCTTGAAATTCAAAATTGAGTCAATCAATTAATTTAATTAATATAAATGTGCCAAATTAAAAGAGGCATTTCATAAACAGATAAATTCAAGGGTTGACTTCCAATTAATGGGGGGGTGCGGGTGTGTTACCTTATTAAAGGAGGGGGTTTAGGAAGAAAGGAAATAGTGGGGCCCGTGTGGGTCCCACCTCAAAATTATCCTACCTAGTGGGTAGGATATTGTCGGTCCCACTTCATCCACTTAGCTTAGGTTAATCAAAATAAAATAAAATTGGTTGCACCACTTTTATTTTATTCCTTTACTTAACCCCAAAATTTAAAAACCACACCCGAGCATACACAACTACGGAAAAAGTGTTTATAACCAATTACTGGTGATACGATTCTATCGGTGTCATCGGATTTCGATTCCGAGCACCGGTTCAAATGTTAAGAATACACGCTCGTTCGTTCACTGAACGTACCTGAGCTTAACTTTGGAAAAATGATTCCGGGCACACTATGCCTTGGAATCAGGTGCCGTCAGAAACTGCGTTCTTGTAAAATCCCAATGAAAATTAATAAAAAAAATCACATGAATTTTACAGGTCTTTACAGTTAACGTCATCCTTATTCCCAGTTTATAACATCGATTTTCTTTACATTTTTGTAGGTATGGATCCGAACCGACGTTCTTAGTAGGTTTTCAAGGGAGATTTCATGTAGGTTGAGTCAACATATCACTATATTGTAGTAGATGATAATGATGATAATTAGAGGAAGAAACTCAAATATTTTTAGCGATAGATTCTACAGATCTTGAAGAAATTAATTTCATATTTCTTCATGGAATACTGATCGGAGGAGGTTGAGATAGCCTTCATATTAATATTTTCTCAGAAGGAGCATTGAGTATCATCAGGTGCAATGATGTTGGTTAGCATAGTGAGGCAGTATTTGTTCTTGTTCTATAGGGATCGCATGGAGCCAAAATTCTCATGGGGGATGTTCTGAGTGTTATTATGAGCTGAGTTCATTTCATCGACCACAATGTTTTCCTTTCTCTTGAAGCTTCTTACCCTTCGTTAGGGAAGGTCTAGTGTGCGAGAGTTTGGAATCCATTTAAATAACCTTCTGTTATATCCTTCAAATATGTTTTTAGATGGGTAGGCTAAATCAAATCATTTCATGGAGGCTTTTCTTATTGAGATCTAGCTATAGGAGATCCTCTTTATGCTAAATCCATATTAGGAGGTTCTTGAGAAGGTGGAGGTCATTGAGAAGATATTAGTGAAAATCAGGTTGTTAAGAGAGGGAAGTCATCATGATTCCGCTGAAGATGAAATGTGGCCAAAGTTTTCCATATTTTAGGATAAACGAGTATATCATTAGCCATGGGTAGGTCTCTTCCATTAACGTCTTGTTTCACATGGGTAGATTCTCTCAGGCCAATACGAAGGGAACTAGTTTTTTATCTTATGGAGAGAATGGTCATCAGCAACATGACAACCTGACTATTCTGAGTTGTCAGCATGTGTCAGGTGTTCTACTCCATGTTCATTTGTTGAGAAAGTTCCAACTGTTGTAGCTACAATAGGTTGTTTTTTTCAGATAAGAAAAGAGTAGATGGTTGTTGGAAGATGATAACCGAAGGACACTGTATGTCCTCAAGGTGAAGAACAAGGACATGGAGGTGGTAATTGGAAGGGTCAAATATGATGTGGAAATTGTCATTGTAAGATTAATGTGTTAGAATTTCATGTTATAGCTATGTCAGTCATATTCCTATTTACCCTTAGCTTGTTTTGTATTTGGTTTCATTCATTGTTTGATTTAGGATAGACACATTCCTCCATATCACCTACCCTTGTCCATTATAAGGTACTTGAGGTAGATAGGAATCATTTTCCCTTGGCATTGACTATGAATGTGGGAGGTCAATATCACATGTTTAATGATTATTGTGACTATGAGCTAGTGTTGGGGAAACACCACTAATGAGGATATTATCTATGGTTATAGATATATCTATATGATGAAATCATCATCATGGATTGGTTGTATTTGGTGAAGGATATCGTGGCTTTTTAAAGAAAAAGGTGGTGTTCTTTTAATCTGATAGAGATCCAACAATATGTTTTACCAAGTAATGCCCTCATATGGGTCATATGCATGTTCTATCCATTACATCCTTGATGGGTAAGATGATATAGAGTTTATTGTAGGTTCATAAGTCTGTCTGTCCAAGTGTCATGGAAGATTATATTGATGTATTTCTAGGAAGAAGTATTGCTACCCCTTCGATGAGGTATTGAGATCAAGATTGAGAAAAAACTAAGTTTATCTCCAAACTCGATGTCTTTATATTAGATGGTGCCTTATATGTTGTGGCAGTCAAGTATACAACTCGATGGGTTGTTGTAGTGTGGTTTTTTGTGGCCGAATATGTAATTTTTTGGTGCTCCAGTATTGTTCATGAATAAGGATGATGATATTTTACTATTTTTTCTCGTTTATAATCTCTTGAATAAGCTACATTTAAGAACTACTATCGTATTCCATATATTGGTGATTTATTCGTTCAACTGAAGCGTGAAGGTTGGTTCATGAAGATAGATTTGAGGTTAGGATATAATCAAATGTGTTTGAAGGACGATGATATACTAAAGACTTCTTATCATTGTCATCATCAGCATTATAATTTTTTGTGGTTCTGTTCGGTGTGATGAATTCTCTAGTAGTGTTTAGGGGGTTAATGAATTTTTTGCTATGTGATTTACTGGATTAGTTCATTGTGTTTTTCTTATATGACATCATTGTGTACTCCATGTCATAGGATGAAAATTCACAGCATATGTGTGACATTTTGGGTGTTCTTCTCCAAAAAAATTTATTTTTAAAACTGTTGAAGTGTCAGTATTGTGATCGAGATGAATTTTTTATTGGAAATAATAAATCCCTGTAGGGAATTGATATGGATCCATCCATGATATAAACAGTTGTGTATTGAGAATCCCCCAATATAGAGGAAGAAGTGTAAAATTTCCTTGGACTTTTAGGTTATTATAGGATTTTACTAGCCTATTCCTCTAAGTTAGTGACTCATCAAATAGTGTTGAATAGAAAGGATCAGTTGTTCTTAGAGATTGATCAGTGTTAGTAATCTATTGGTTATTAGATAGAGAATCTGGCATGTTTTCCAGTTCATTGATTTCTAAAATAAGGAGTTTAGTTTGAGGTTTTCTATGATGCATCATTTCTGGGGATATGCTATGTTTTGATGTAGAAAACATCAATCGTTTCATTATGGGTCTCGGTAGTTTCATCCACACAAACATTATTATACAACCCATTTCCTCTATTTGGATGTAGTGGAAATTTCCTTTAATTTTTTAGACATTTCATTATTAGTGAGTATTTTGTGGCCTTCAATTTTCATAAAATCCTGAGATATTTTTTTCATACGGTGACTCAAACATGAGACATATTCAGTGGATGGATTTCTGTTTGGACTATGAATTCATGATTTCAAGTATGATTAGAAAGGGGGATGTTGTGGCTGATTCATTTTGAATGATGTTTTGTAGTAATTGAGTCTGTGAATCTAATGATTCTTGAAGAGTGATGAACAAAATCAATATTACATCTTGATATAGTAGAAGTAGGGGGAGGAGGTTGCCTTTTCCATAAGACTGTGCAGTTATATCCAATGTTGTAGTTATAAGAGGGCATGATGGGGGATCATGAGGTGGATGTCTTGAGTGAATGAGATGTATGTGTGATGCCCTTTCTGTGTGGTCTGTGGATAAACAACACGAACTTTTGTTTTAGGAAATGATATCTGTTCATTTAGTTATTCATGAGATTTTTCTTATAGAGTTCCCTAGATCCCACGTAGTGGTACATCCCTGTGTGAAAAATATGTATCGAGCATTGAGATGTCAGTTTTAGTGGCCTGTGTTTAAACATGTATTAACATAGTTTCTATCTCGATGTTTGGTCTACAAGAATATAATTGTCAAGATTTGTGTTCTCGATTATTTTCTTTAGATATTATGTCTTCAAAATTTTTAGGTTGGAGGACATCTCAATATACTATTTTACCATTTTAATCCAATCTTAAGGCGTAAATGATGCAATATGGTTGTAGTCTATGGCATCATAAAATCATCCAACATTATTGTGATCAAGGAGTCGTCCTCAGTGGAGGTTTTGTTTAGGCAGTATCAGGAGGAGTTGGTGATCCTCAATGGAGTCATAAGGAAAATAATTTCCAATCGAGATCCTCATATTACATCCAAGGTGTGGAGAGGTCTCCATCATGTTGTTGGTTCTCATATATGACATAACACTACTTTTCATCCATAGTCGGATGGTCAGACGGACTACACCATCTAGTCCCATGAAGATTTTTGTGGTACTATTTCATGGATTTGTAAGGATTTTGGATGAGGAACCTTCCCTTTGAAGATTCCACTTTCTACAATTGTTTTAATTCTACCATCTGTATGGGTCCATTTGAAGCCTTGTATGGAAAACCTTTTTTTATCTATTATGCTGGTCTAGGTCAAGAGAGTTAGCAATTCATAGACCAGAATTAGTATCGTTTAAGATATTCTGGGTTTGATGAAGAAAGTGATGGCTCATTTGAAGTTATATGATGATTGTAGGAGGATCACATGTTTCTAAAGATGACTCCACATTTTTGGAATAGAATGATTGTTCATGGGAGTAAGCATTCTCCTATGTTTTTTTGGACATTAGAGGTGTTGCCTCATATGGGATACAAAGAGTATTGGGTATCACATCCCTCAAAAAATATATGGATACACAATATTTCTCATGTGTTGTAGATCAGTCATTATCATTATTATTATTCACACATCATTGATCAAGGAGATATCAACTTTGATGATGATGTAGATTTTGAGGAGTGGTCTGTAAAGATCTAGGACTACAAGAAGAATGTGTTTCGCAGGCGTGTTATAACATTGGTTCTTGTCATGTGGTGGAATAACAACATGGAGGAGATTACTTTGGAACATGAATCATATATACATTCATATTACCCACATTTGTTGAATCTTTATCTCTTATCAGGTTATGTTGTTTTTTGGTGGGTTTTTATTCTTTCCATTTATGAGATGGATTTATATTTTTTCTCGTTTTTTCTTGCTCAGTTTTTATTAGTATATTCTTCAGGAGGGTCATTAGGAAGATACATTAGTTTTCACGTGTTTTTATGTTATTTATTTGATGAATTGGGTGTGATACTATGGTTGGAAGAGGGTTTAGAGGTATCTTGTGGGTGGTTATTCAGAACCCTTTTTATGTTTCCTCTTTGGGTTGGTTTTGGATTCTTGAGGGAGATAATAGTTTGATAGATATTTTATGTAATCACATTGACCTCTCTGATTGCTTAGTTTTGGTGAAAATCGAGTGGTTGAGGTGCTATGTGTAGTAGAAGGGACCCATTTAAAGAGTTTGTAAAACTTCATCTTTATCCAATGGTTGGTAAGGACTAGTGTGTTTGGAAATATAGGTGGTGATGGTAGGTCATGACAATGACTCACACTGTGGAATCGTAATGTTCACTCTGGCAGGTGATTCACTGATGATTAGATTCCATGGTGACTTGCGACATTCATTTACTGATGGTGAGCCACAACATTTACTTACATCGGTGTGTTATAATTGTAGGTTGTGAATTTAGGTCTCCATATGTGAGTTTTCAAATTGTGAAATGACAAATATTGAGTCATTTAATGGTGGATCTCATAATTATTTCACATCCAATGGTGAGTCACCCAATGGCGACTCATCCACCAGTCTCTTTTCCTACATTGAGTCATCCACCAGTCTATCGCACCAGGGACTCAACACCTAGTGACTGAATGGTAGCTGTTCCAATGGTTATTCACCCAATTCTGACTAATCCACATGTATATCATCCACGGGTGACTCGAAACCTTGACTTACCCAATGTTTATTCATCGACAATAGTTTTTCAAAATTTTAGTGTTCTCTTATTTTTATGTTTGCTATAGTTTCACCCCTTTGACATTATCATTGACAAAAAATTAATTCAAAGCCCTTTTTTAAGGGATTTAATACTCATTCAAATCCCATAACCCCAATTTATTTTTTTTTCATTAGGGTCTATGTTCATTTAATTGAATAAAATGTGTAATCTAGACAAGATTTTCTTATAATGTTAATCTAAAATAAATCTAAACTGCTACCATGTTTAGATTTTTAAAAGGTCGAGATATGTTGAAGAATTATTCCTTATTATTGTTTTTCCTTTGTGTATTATCCCCATAGTTATTCATTCCATAGAAGTCATGAAATTGAACTATCATACATTGATCCCGATTCCTTAGAGTTTTTCTACACACCACCTATTTTGGTGAAACCATGAGGTGTCGATCCATATTCTCTATAAGGTATATTGTACATTTTTTCTTATAGTTTCCTCAATGTCATGAACTAACCTGGGACGCCCAGGAACTGGTCACCTGAGTTTACCAGCGACATGGCCTGAGGGGCATTCCCAATCCCCACAGGTAGGAAACTAGTGTCATGCATCAAAACTAAACAAGAGGGACCGGTTTGTCCCATAAATGAAAGACTAGTATAGAAGCGAAAAAAGTAGAATAATGCAAGGAAAGTAAATGAAACGAAAAAGGAAGAACAACCAATTGAGTAAACTAACTTTACCATGACCTATAATCATTGAAACTCAGAGAGTCTCTCGCCAGTCCACAACCAACTCTCACCAACAGAAACCAAGCTCATGTAAAACCTACAACAAAACATAAAAAATAGGAAAACTCTATACTCTTGTGTATTAAAAAATAGTAGGCGTTCCCAACACACTATTCCCAATGCACTAACTTTATATAAATAAATTTACTAATTCCATGTTTGAACAAAATTATTCAATATATTTTCATCAACACTCACTTCCATTTCTAAAACAAGTCACAGTCCATTGCCCTTTTTAATTTAAAACATGTTTAGAATTTGAAAGGAAAGGTCCATTTAATTTTAAAACATTTCTGCGACCAATTTAGAAATTCATGTTTCTGTTGTTAGTGAAATCGATAAACACACACAACACGAAACACACATTTAGGGAAATTGAATAGAAGTGGCGCGCATGGGCCAGCAACTGAACTAGACCTCTCCAACGTCCGCCACATAGAAATATACACTGAAGAAAACATGGTTCGAACCTAGGAGATCTTGAACAATCTTGACCTTTCTATACATGTGACCCATCCCAAAGGCATGACCTAACAAGATGACGTCATAACACCCTAATGCTCGGCATATCCCTATATGGCCTAATCGAGGGACTCAATCCCCATAGCAACAATAACTCAGTATTCCCCTACTATGGGGCCACTAGCCAGTGCGTAATCTAAATAACTGCAGCAATCGTTCTCAGAAGATTCACTCATTATGCCAGGTTCCCATGTCAACACATACAATAAAAAGGGGTGCGTCCACAATGAAAATCAATCATTCACGAATAAAAATGTCACACACAACTTACACGATCAAGTCACACCAAGGATCCCCCCTAAGTTACCCCAAAGTGAAATTTTCCAAAATAATTTATTTTATTAAAGGGATAAATGGGGCTTCAACAACATTAAGGAAAAATATCATTTATTATAAACCCAAAACACTAATTCAAAAGAAATAATTTATCATTTAAACCAAAACTACATTTTAAATTCCATGAATTATGTTTAAATGTTAAACATGAATTATTTTAGTATTGGGTGTCCGTTCATAAATAAAATATTCCAACTGTTGTGTATAAAATAAACAGATATTTTTACACCAAATAATCATATAAAAATTATCTATATTATTTTATTTCTTATTCATTAAAATTAATAAAACATCAAAAGATAAAAAATTCTAAATCTAAAGGTGAGTGTAGTGGGAACCTACCTCGGCTCACTACCCGAACACAAATTCATGTCACACCTCACACAAATGCAAAAACACGCACACGCCAACAACCACAGGACCGTGGAAGAATATTGTCAACGTGCTGCAATCGCAAAGGTAACTAAAATACAAAAACACGGACTAAAAATAATTTGAACTAATAGACAATGCGAACACCACATCGATATGTTTTAAACAAACAAATCGCACCATCTGCACTATTTAATAAACCACTTTGAAATATATAAAACAATTTTTAAAGGGAAACCCATGGATTTAGACACCCAAAACCTATTCAAAACCTCTCCTTATAATTTTACATGCACTTGAAACACTCCATATCTTAATGCGCACCACCTGAATAGTAAAAATATCAAATTACACAACTTAATAAAAATACCCACATGTCAAAAATCCATTTTGAAGACATAAAACCTCTCATTGAGGTTCAAAATGTGTTTAAAATAACCACACCACATCGTAATAATTCACAAATAATTTTAAAAATCCAATGATCCCTTTCAAGAAAATTCCTAGAGTGTAGAACCTTACAAAACGCATGATACAATGAGATCTACACTTAAAGGAATGTGCTGCTGAACGCATTTCTAAAACTAGACTCACAACATATGAATTATTTAAAAAAAATATAAAACTGTTTTAAGAGGTATATTTTCACTCTACACACACCCAAAACACCAACTCAAAACCCCATATTTTGATCAAACGCACACCCGTTATTTACCAAAACAAAACACACACCACTTTAAAACCAAAACCAATTTGGGCAACCATAAAAGGACCCCAAAATATGAGTTCTCACGCTACAAATAATTTAATATATTCAAATAAGACATTTTATATCGCAGTTAGCACATAAACATCGATAAGACACTTTCTCCACAATAAAGTGTGAACTACTTATTGAAACAATTTCAATTAACACCGCACAAGGGATAAACAACAATATTTCCACACCAAATAAATTACCCAAGTGTTGCACAATAATACATATCATCTATATAAGGTGAGAATTGCAAGAAAATGATGTAACTGAAATTATAATAGCAAGTGTGATGAGAGATCCACTTTAGAACCATGGGGTGGTGAAAAACACACACCCTAAAACATTCCATGCGAAACCTAAACCTTAAACCAATGAAACGAAATGATAAGCTGAAACGCCCAACAAGATCAATATAATAACCAGAGTGGAAATGAGGATAGATGCTATACAGGAGCGGGAAAAATGCACCGGCAAGATGTGCGCTGGTAGGGGGAGACACATGCAGGTTGCATGGAACAAGGAGGGGAGGTGGCAGATCTCAGGGGGTGTGTGGGGTCCGCTGGATGGTGCTGGGTGTAACAGGCCACCGGGACAGACCAATGAGAGGCCAGAGCAGCAAGAGGGAGGCTGGTCTTACATGAGGGTGGAGGTTATGGTGCTGCTACTAAGGAGGAGGCGGCCAGAAGGGAAGGTGACGTTGGAGGGGCCCTTTCTGGCGGTGCTGAGCATGGAGAAAGGACAAGGGAAGCAGGTCCTGCGGGAAAAGGTGGGGGAGTTTTGACGAGATGTTGGGGGCCGGATCGTGGTGAGAGGGTGAGGAAATGGGGACCTGTGGGGACGAGGTGGTTGGGTGAGGGGAGGCCTAGATGTGGCGGGTAAGGAGAGTTCCATCGAGGCCTACTTCTCAGGAGGACGACCGACAGGGGATGAATAGGGGGCACCGCACGGGTAGAATAGGGTTTGGGGTTTAGTTTTTTTCACTTATCATATTATTGTTATAAAATAATAATAATAATAAAATATGAAATAAAATGATAGTAATAAAATAATAATAATAATGATAATAACAATATACAAATATAATAATAATAATAAAATTAACATTAATAAAGATAATATTAATAAAATTTAATAATCATCAAAATAATAATTATAAAAATTATAAAAATAATATGTTGAATAATGATGATAATAATAATAATAATAAATTGCATGATTCTAGGGATGGTGGCGCGGGTGCTGCCAAACGTGGGGTGACTGCGTACGGGTCCGAAACCCAGAAAAAAACATTAAACTTCGTCAATTGTGATCTGCGACCCAGTTCGGATCTTGGCAAGAGAACCCAGGTGAAGAATAAAATCATTAATTAAGCATGATTGTGTGACAATTCTCCCCACCATAGATACTTTCTTCCCCCATTAAGTCACCCAGCCAAACAAAAGATAAAATAAGAGAACATGCCCTGTTGAAACTAAAAGAAACCACAATATAAGAAAACAGGAGAACACGAGAGTGTTCTCCCCACAAGGATTCAAATAGTGCAGAAATTTAATACCCAAACATACCACCGCTAAAATTGGGGGTCGACGTAGAAACACCAAACCGATCCATACTAACCACTATAGGACGAGCGAAACAACACCTCTACTAAAACTTGGAACTCTCAAATCAGACTAAAGAAAGCCCGAACACTTGAGAAAAAACCTCCGAGAAGAACATTACCCATGCAATAATCCCGAGAATAACTGCAACCCTGGAATCCTCCGTAGGCACTTATGTCTCTAAACAAACACTGCTAAACCAAGATTGACCCATACAAGTTTCAATCACACTCTTAATAAAAACACACAACATAGAAGACCCTGACCTAAAAAACAAAATTGTTTACATTTAAATAGAGCATGTTCGTCATAACTCCATGACAAAACAATTATATTTCAACAACAGAAAGACATTAAGTGTAAAAAAAATAGGAACGAAATGCCTTTAAATGTTCCACAACTAACACAGAACATGAATCCCGAACTGAGGCTTCACACCCCCGACAACTCCTGACTGCACGCGAGCTTCACCCCAAGAACTATGTCTGGGACACTGATGGTAGAAGAAAATCCTATCTCATAGTCTGGTACTAGAATCCTTTGGCCACAACATCTTTTTTAGGAGAGTCTTCCTGCAGAACTTCTCTAGAAGACCCAGACATTCTAAACAGTGGTACGTCTTCGGAGGGATGCGACAAGACAACTTCATGTGCCTGAACTAGCCACACCGATGGAACACTACTAAACAGTCCCATGAACATGAAGCCAGAACAACTGTAGAGGACTCTTTAGCAACCAGTTCCTCTGGCACACCCTTCTCAAAAAATGGGAACCTTTATAAGGGAACAGATGCGCTGGATTTCTGACAATCTACACATCGAATAACAACTCACCTAAGAACGCCTCATTCACCAGTTTCTCTAAAAAATGGTCCTTAAAAGGGAGGATCAACTCCATGATCTCTGGATAAAGACCCCCAATGAAGAGAGAAGTCTTCATAAAATCCTTTGACGCTACCACCAGAGAAAGGGACAATAGTCCTTCAAAGTGAGGATTGGATCCATGATCTTTGGATGAAGACCCCCGATGAAGAGATAAGACTTCATCAAATCCTTTAACGCTACCACAAGAGAAATGGACTAATGTTCCTTGAAACGGTCAATATATGACATCACCATTTGTTGGCCTTGTTGAATTTTCAAAATCTCTTCCATTTTATTCATATTCACATATTCAGGAATAAACAATCGAATGAAGACAGATTTAAAAAAATCCCACATCATTACAACTAGCAGTGATGGCGGGGCGAACAACTCTCATTTTTCCAGAGTCAGACCTTCAAACAGACCCAAAACAGCACACACTCTGCAACTTTGGGATTTCCCAAAACCCTGAAGACACGCTCGACCCCTTCAAGTAATTATACTTCTTCTAATGGACCCCAATCACCGTGAAGGATAGACAATGTCCAAGAATGACCAATTACTGGCCATGTCGTATTAGAAACTCTGGGGACCTTTCTGGGAAGAATTTTCTAAACAACATATAAAACACTAAACCAAAACTGATATCAAATCAATGAAATAACATTCAAATCACCATCATCCAAAAAAAACTTGCTCAAAGAAGAACAACCAAATGCAAACAAAAACCAAAATTCATTTTTCAAAAACACCATTTAATTTTAGATTCAAAACCACCCTCTTTCAAAGACATTTCCCAAATACCAAACCCACTTTTCAAACCAAATTCAATTTCCAAAAATCAATTTTCCTTTATTTAAATCGCTTTAAAAAACAAGTTCAAGCCTTTTATTCCAAGTGAACACCCCAATAATCCCATGAACTGTTGCCCATGTCTTCATCTGCTTTCATCCATACACACCAACACGCACTTCCCAAGCATTCCATCACATGTCCAAACACTCATAAAGTGTACTTGAGGTTGCAACAAAACCATATCTCTACCAGTTCTAAGCAACCACATGAATTTTTTTAGGCCAAGAGCTCTCAGTTTTGAAAATCCAATTCACAAATTTAAATCCATTTAAAAGAAAATGTTCTCATTTCAAATAACCTTTTTCATTTTAAAAAGTGCACTTACACCCACAAGAACCAAAACCACACACAACATGTATCAAATCCTTGAAGAGGGCGACTAGTAGTCATGATTAACCTAGCGACATGGTTGTGGGAAATGCCCCAAGTAAGCGTTAATGACTAGGAAGAACCTAAACCGTCTACGCGGACACCACATGGGTCACTACTCAATGTAAAATCACAATGTAACATCAGTTTGTCTCCATTGTCATGTCTCAATCCAAAACAATTTGGAATAATACAAGAACTCAATTCACGAACTACTCGTGGCGACTCGAGCTTCGGAATGGGCGGGGGTTCATGATATCCTTCCCGAACCTACCTCTCAAGTCCCGACAGTCATAACCTCCATCTAACAGACACCCCAAATAACAAGGGCCTCCTCTGATATAATTTTTCCATGAACCAACCCAGGTCGACCTTGAACTGGTCAACCGAGTCGACCCGCAGCATGGCCCGAGGGGCGTTCCAGATCCCCACGGGCTGGAAACTAGTGCCAGGCATCAAAAATAAACCAGGGGGAATGATTTGGCCCATAAATTAAAGACAAGTAATGCAGCGGAAAAAGTAGAATAATGCAAGGCGAGAAAATGAAACGAAAAAGGATGAACAACCAATAACAGCAAACACACCTGACCAAGATCAAAACTCCTCATGACTCCAAGAGTCACTCACCAGCCCACAACCAACTCCTTCCCACTGCAAGCAAGATCAAGTCAAACCTGGAACAAAACTAAAAAAACATGAAAACACTATAGGCGTGAGTATTAAAACTCAGTAGGAGTGCCCAACAAACTATTCCTAATGCAGTACGTTTAAATAAATAAATTTATTAAATCCATGTTTGAACTAAATTATACACAATATTGGTTTCCACAGTCACTTACTTTTCTAAAACATGTAACATTCCATTGCCATTTTTAATTTAAAAGGAGTTTAACGATTGAAAGGAACGTCTTCATTGCATTTTAAAATATTTCTGCAAGCAATTTAGAAATTCAAATTCGAGTTGTTAGTCAAATGGAAAACCACACACAACACACAACACCCACGATGGGCAATGGAAAATAAGTTGAGCACAGGGGCCAGCAACCAAACTAGACCACACAAATGTCTTCCACATAGAAATAAACACTGAAGAAAACATGGGTCAATCTTAGGAGATCGTTAAAAATCCAGAACGTACTATACATGTGACTCATCCTGAAAAAATGCCCTAAATCGATGATGTCATAACACTATAATGCTCAACATATCCCTACATAGACTAACCGAGTTTCCCAATCCTCATAGTAGCAATAACTCAGTATTCCACTACTGTGGGTCCACTAGCTAGTTCGTAATCTAAACTAGTGAAACAATCATTCTCAGAAGATTCACTCACTATGCCATGTTCCCATGTCAAAACATACAAAAAAAATGTGTGTGCAAAATGAAAATCAATAATTCACAATAAAAAAATATCACACACAAATCACATGATCATCGCACACAAAGGATCACCCCTAAGTAACCCTAAAGTGATATTTTCCGAAAACAATTTATTTTATAAAAGTGTCAAACGGGGCTTCACCAACATTATAGAAAAAAATAATTTCTAAAGAACCCAAAATACATATCTAGAAGAAATTATTTATCATTTAAACCAAAACCACCATTTAAATTCCATGAATTATGATTAAATGTTGAATGAACATTCTTTCACTACTGGGTGTCCGTTCGTCAAGAAAATATTACATGTGTCGTGTATAAAATAAATCGCTCTTTTTACGCCAAATAATAATATAAAAATTAATTATCTTATATTATTTCCTATTCATTAAAATTAATAAAACAACAAGAAATTAATAAATTCTAAATATAAAGGTGAGTGCAGTGGGGGACCTACCTCGACTCGCTGCCCAAACACAAAGGCTTGCCATGCCTCACACAGACGCACAAACACACAGACGCTGACAAATTCAGGAACATGGAAGAATATTGTCAATGTGCTACAACTACAAAGGTAACTAAAATACATAAACACGGACATAAAATAATTCAAATGAATAGACAACGCAAACACCACCTCGATATGTTTTCACCAAACAAATTGCACCATCTGCACACTTTAATAAACCACTTTAAAATATATAAAACAATTTTTAATGTGAAACCCACGGCTTTAGACACCCAAAACCTATTCAAAACCCCTCGTTATAATTAAACGTGCACTTTTAACACACCAAATCAAAATTTTCACCACTTGAATAGTTAAATAACAAATTAAACAACTTAATAAAAATACCCACATGTCAAAAATCAATTTTGAAGACTTAAAACAACACCTTGAGGTATGCAACATGTTTAAAAAACCACAACACATCATAATAATTCAATGATAATTAAAAAATTTAATGATCCATTTCATGAAAATGCATAGAGTGCACAACCTGAGAAAACACACGATACACTAAGATCTACACATAATGGCATGTGCTGCTCAAAGCGTTTTTAAATCCAGACTCACAGCATTTGCATTATTTAAAAAAATTATAAAACTGTTTTAAGAGGTATATTGCGTCTCTAAACACACCCAAAAATACCAACTCAAACTCCATCTTTTGAGAAAACACACTCCCATTATTTACCAAAACCAATCACGCGCCACTTTAAATCCAAAATCACTTTGGACTACCATAAAAGGACACCACAATATCAGTTCACACACTAAAAATACTTTAATAAATTCATATAATACATTTTATATCACACTTAGCACATAAACACAAATCAGACACTTTTTTCACAAAAAAGGCACGCACTCCTTATTGAAACAATTTCAATTAAAACCCCACAAGGCATAAACTATAATCTTTTCATACCAAATAAATTACCCAAGTGTTGCACAACAATAGGTAGCATCTATATCAGGTGTGAATTTCATGAAAATAATGCAACTCAAATTATAAAAGGAAGTGTGAATAGAGACCCACTTCAAAACCATGGCGTGAAGAAAAACACACACCTAAAAATATTTCACGCGGAACCTAAACATTAATCCAAATAAACGAAATAATAAGCTGAAACACCCAACAAGATCAATAGAATAACAAGAGTGAAAATGAGGATAGATGTTATACCAGAGATTAAAAAATTGTGCCTGTAAGATGTGCACTGGTAGGGGTGACACGAGCAGGTTGTAGGGAATAGGGAGGGGATGCGACAGATCTTAGGGGGGTGCGGGGTCTTCTGGGAGGTGCTAGTTGTAACAGGCCCCTAGGACAGACCATCGCGAGGTTGTTTCAGCAAGAGGGAGGCCAAGTCTGGCAGGTGAAGGCAGGTGCTGAGGGAGGCCGAGGGAGGCAGGGCTTCGATGCGGGAAGAGGTTGAGGCGCCGCGTGGGTAGAATAGGGTTTGGGGTTTAGTTTTTTTCTTTTCATTTTATTATAATAAAATAATAAAATAATAAAATCTGAAATAAAATGATAAAAATAAAATAATAATGATAATAATAATATACCATAATAAAAATAAAAATAAAATTAACATTAATAAAGATAATATAAATAATACTTATTAATCATAAAAATAATAATTGTAAAAATAATAGTAATAATATATAGAATAACGATAATAATAATAATAATAATAATAATAATATGAAATTGCACGACACGAGGGCCGGTTGCGCGGCTACCTCCAAACATGGGCTGACCGCGCACGGGTCCGAAACCCAGAAAAAAACATTAAACATCATTATTTGTGATCCAGGACAGAGTTCAGACCATGTCGAGAGAACCCAGGTGAAAATAGAAAAAATTATTTAAGCAGGCGAGTGTGACACTCAATGTTTTTACTCCATTTACACCTTTCCATGTGTTGGAATGTGATCTCCATATTTCTATGGGATCTTTCTTGGTTGTTGGTTAGTGTGGTGGTGTCGCGGTTTCGTCGGGTTAATGCAGTTATTGCGTGAGAGATGTTCATGATCTATTGAGTAGGCATGTTCTCTCTGAATGAACATCAAAAACATTTAATTGTAGGGGATTAATTTCTACTCTATTTTTATATATGTGTAATCATAGAGTTATGATGATTTATTCCATTTGATCATAATGAAATTGAAATAATACATATTTAATCTAGATTAATTAATTTTTATCAATTTCATATATATATATATTTATTTATTTATTTATTTATTGATGATTTTATAAATTCTGTGATATGTATGCTTTACTAGTTAAGAATTTCATTACTGTTGTAATTGGTAAAGAATTCAAAGTTGAAATTAATTTATAATTAAATTGATTACTTTTTAAAGATACATGTTAATGAAAGTGGATATTGGGGTAATTTTATGATAATCAAATTGATGAAGATATGCATATTTAAATGATTTAGTTGATGAACCAGAAGCATGCTGATACTTGTTGATGAATTTATTAAAGGCATGATAAATCAATTGTTTAATTAATTTGTGATATCTTGAGATGATTGTTTCTTATGATGCCTATAGTTGGAAACTGTGATAATGAATTACTTAATTCAAGGTGGAAAAGAACTAGTTGTTTGAAAAAAAATAATTACATTATAGGGAATGAATTTCTCGCTTATAGTAAAGTCCATGTGCCTTGTGCTTTGGATATGTGAGAGCTCTTTGTGTGTGAAGGATGAATTCCTTTTTTAGGGCCAAGTGACCAGTTCCTATGATTAATTTCATCCTCCTAGATGTTATGTTATATGATTCTAAGATTGTTGAGCCTTAAATAATGTTTTCATATGAGGGGGTAGGGACGCCCAGTTTTCGTGGTAGGATTTGATGACTAGACATTATATATGAATTAGTTTATGTATGTGCATCTTAATGAGGATACTAGAGGTGGTGTAATTGGTTGAATTTAGGCTTATCAACTGAAATGAATGTTGGACTCCTATTGAATTTGTAGTTTATTTACCGACATTACTATCCAGAATGATTGAGACACATGGTCGTTACCACCCTCCTTCACATAGAAGAAAATATGCATAAGTTTTTTTCATGTGATTTCAGTGTTTAGTTTCTCAATGATGGATGAGTCTATCCTCCAACTATATATGGAAAATTCTTGAAGGGTAGTACATCTACTAACTATGTTGAGAATAATGAGTATCGATGCTTACGATTTTTTTTCATATAATACAAATAAAAAGGGAATGTAATAATTCATTTATAAAATGAATGAATGTTTATCCCAAGGGGGTGGATCTTGTTGGGTTGAATAATGAGGTTATGTTTCTGATAAGTGGTGGAATCAGTTTGGTTATTCTTTTAAGTAATTTAACATGGTTTTCATGCCAATAATTCTAAATGTGGGGAATTTATAATGTTTAATTAATTATAAATTAATTAATTAATATAAACTGAAACTAATAAAAAGGGTTAAAATAAATTAATGTAGAAATTTGAATTATAGTGTGCTAATAGGATATCTAGTCTAAGATGTTGAAGCCTTTTGTCCACGATATTTTAGGTATAGTTGATTCTATGAGAAGATGTTTCTTATAGTTTGTTTGTAATCAATATTATACCTTGTGAATTTTGTGTTACTATATGCTACTCCACCCTATCAGTTATTGAAATGGACACTTTTGGGAATCTAATCCCTTTAGGGGGTGTTTTCCCAATGTTCTGGTGGGATTATGGATGGCTGACTACCCACATTTGACCATCTCCCTTGTCTTGGTAGTTACATGTTCTAGTATTCATGGTGGCTAGTATTCCCCATGTATGTCAGTAGAGATATGTAATGGCATGTGGTTATTTCAAATTCATAAATTAGGGATATAGTTTCTTATGGAATAAGATATGTATTACGTGTAGAGGCCACATTTTCTTTAGAATCCTTACTCAATGTACGGTTTGTGATGGCTTGAGTTATAATTCCTGCCGTATGATACACTTTATATGATTTGTGATGGATTTTGGGAACTACATGGTCACTTATGGTATTGCAGAAATAGTGGTTGTGTCGGTCGAGGTTCATTATTTGGTTCATTTACCATGTGTCTTCGAGCTATCCATTTTTGAGTGATATACTGAAGCGACGTTGAGGAAAATAGGCAAACCAGCATGGGAGTGCTTGTGAGGTACCCATGATATTCATTATTATATTATATAATCATGTATGTTGAACATAGTGAGAGAGTCCATCTTGATGATTGGAACATATTATATCTATTTATCTAATGATTGAGTTTCACTTGTGTTTCATTGTTCTTTAGCACTATTTATTTTCATTTTCATGAAATCATCGAGGGAGGATCCTACTGAGTATACTATTAATCTCACACTACATAATATAAACGATTTTAAGGTAATTTGGAGTAGGTTAGAGATCAGTCTAGTTACAAATGACATGGGATTTGTGAGAGATATTTTGGATTCATGTTCATTTTCCTTTTACCTTCTACCGTAATTATAGTTTTAATATTTTTTATAGTATTACTTACAAGACATTACATATTCGCATTTAGGATTATTTTATATTTTATTTTGAGTTGTAGTTGGTTGGTGTATATCTTATCTCATCCATTATCATGTGTTCTCTTAGAGGTAAATTCCTCCCATCTATGTGTTTTCTATACCCTCACTGATAGTCTCAAACATGAGGCCTGATTATGGAAGGACTCGAGGGGTTATTATTTATCATCTCCTATTTACGATCCAAGAGGGGTACACAATCTAGGGAGATTTTAGGAGAGTTATAGATTATTTTATGAAGTTATAAGATGAAATAAACCTTAAAACTGGAAGATATGAGTTTTAATTTCAATTTCGAAATCTATAACTATAATAAACCTTAATAAATCATGGATGACCTTCTTGTGATACCACAACATCTTTGAAAATAATACATATTTTGTTAATTCGTTTTGGTAGTTATTGTTAGAGTTCAATGGCTCACATTGTGTGAGGAATATTGGAATGTGTATTCCCTTAAATATGTGATGAGTGTGGTAATCATGTAGATACATGAAATATTAATATATAATATTGATCTAACCATTATGAAGTGCATCAAATGAACCAAAAATTATTAGATAAGTATAATGATTCTAATATTTAATTAATTAATCTTGTTTATATAATATAGTGTGTGCATTTAAGAATTAACTTTTTGTTTAAACCCCATGCTATCCATGTGTAACATTAATTTTTTTATAAATTTATCCAATCCATAAGGGTCATTGAACAAATTTTCTAAATGAGAAATGTTAAAAACAATAAATATTCATGATATCCTCTAAAAAATCCCATAAAATTGTGTTATGATATGATATTTTGTATTCTATATAGATTCAATATTATTTTATACATTAAATACTATTTAAAATCCATTTTTGGACTATAAATATATTTTAAAATAAAATATATATACATAATAATGGAAATAAAATTAAAATAGTTATATAATAAAATATTCATTATAGGAATTTGTTGATTTTATTAATTCATGAAATCATTTTGTAATATAATATTTAATATTTTTAAAGATATTTATTTTATTTTATTATTCTTAAACCATAATCATATCGATTTTCCAACAACCAAATGAAATTGTGGTGTTAAATTTTCTATCTCTTATGTTATCATTGTTTTTTATTAAACAATGGATCTTGTAATATAATTTTAATGTTTTGGAGTATTTTTTGTTCTTTCAAGGTTTACCCTCATTGTTTGGTGTAACTTTCGAGTGGGCCTGGCCATGATGAGGGTGATGTTTTCCATGGTCTTGGTGTCTTTATCCAAACAGCAGGAGCTATATGAAAACTATACGGGTAGTTATATAATAGTAATCATCCTTCATAATGTTGTCACTATATTTTGAAAGAATTATACCAACCATAATACACATAAATGCATTTTGTTTTTCCAAAATTACCCTTTCAAATTAATGGTTATTCTACCTTTCTTTCACTGTAGGCATTGAATGACATTTAAGATCCCAATGATTTCATATTCTTTTGATTCCTATGCATTTTTTCCAAAAAATTGTTATGTATAAGTGTTGAAAATGTATATATTAGTCTCATTCACTCTATCAACCTTTCATTAATAAATTCTTCTCATCATGGTTTCTCCCATGAACCCAGAAACATGTGTGGATAATCATTGGGTTTATAGTAGAACTAATGTTGGGGTTTTTTTAATCTAGGGTTTAATAATAATATCTCTATAATTTATTGGATTCTTGTTATTAAATAATTTCAGTTTAATGGGTTTTTACTTGATTTCCTCCCAATTATAGAATGTGTATCAATGAATTTTTTCAAATTCAGAATTCATAATGTGGTAGTCCATTATAAATACATATTTATTGAAGTTATGAATATATGTGATACTTAGGTAATAATTTGAATACTTTTCAATGTTTTTCTAATATTTAAATTAGGATTTAACTTTTTAATTTCATGATTTTTTTGTTCGAAATGGATTGTTTTTATGTGTTAATAATATGTGAAACCCCTATGAGTAATTTTTAAATATTTATAATGGTCTGTGATGGATTTTGATTCAGTTTTTTCATTTCATTGAATAAAACTATGTTTCAAATTGGAAATTGATTAAGAATTTTTTTTATCATAATGTAATTTAGAAAGTGGTAATTTAATGAACAGAAAAGAATGTTTTTAAACTATTTTATGGTAATCTCACTGTGATAATTTCCTTAATGGATATTTAAAAATGGGTTTTTTTGGAATAGATTTCATTTGGACTTATTCTAGATTTCAATGATTAAAAAATAACCTGATAATATATGGATTTGATATGTTTTAATGTTGTTAGTGGTTTAAATGGATCATTAATGATACATAAAATGATGTATTATGTAATTAAATATTGTTTGGAATTTTGATTATTGTTTTAGAGTAATTGAAAAGTTTGAAATGTTTTTATATAAATGGATATGAATGGCCACTCTTAACATCACTATTAATTTTTTACCTAATGTGACGGTTTTGTATCACTATTATATCCCTGAAATCCAATTTGGGGGTTTTTTAATATTAAATTGACAATTTTACCCCTTAAATGGGAATTTTGTTTTTTATATCAATAATATCGGGGATATATAAGGATATTCTTTGTGAGGGTGCTGGAGGTGAGGGGGGTTATTTTTTATTCCATGCATTCTAATCATGGAATGAATTTTTACTCACCTCACATATATATTGTTATGGGAATGTTAGTACTAATTTTGGGTCATTATTATCTTCCATTAATTGGTTTAGATATGGTTGGTAGACCTAACAACATTCTATAAATATGAACAAGGTGCGATGTTCCATTAAAATGAGGATTATTTGTGATACATAGATCTATTGTGGTTTAGAATTTCCATATGTTAGAAGCTGTTCTATGAGATAAAATGATAAAGTTTGATCCATCTCAATATAGGTTCTTAGAAAAGATCTCATGGTCAATACAGTTTCTTCTATAGTGGTTTTCATTAGAGGTATGATCTTCTCCTTGATTATTTCATTTCCTACTATTAAATTGTTTTGGAACCTAAGTTTTTTATTCAGAATTTATATAATTTTTTATTTTGTGTTAATTGTTTTATATTATTGACACATCTGTAATTGGGTTGATTTCTTTGAAATATGGTCTTAAAAGATTTATTGGAAAATCAATTTTCTAATAAGGAATATATTATTATTTTAAAAATAATAAAGAAGATATTTTTTTCTTTAAATATGTATATGAATTGTCAAATTTTTATGAATTTATTGTTTTAAATTATAGGATACAATATTATTTTGTTTGAGAACTATTTTTTGGTTTGTTGTTTTAAAAATGCTTCGGATAGTGGAAATATATTCATGTCATGTCTTTTTATATTAAAGAAAAATTCATAACATTTTAAAATCAGTTTATGTAAATATAATTTTTTTTAAGTTCATATGATTGAAATCCTAATTTCATATTAAAAATTCAATATACCACAAATAATTTTTTATAATTTTCAAAATCCACTTTTTGGGTTAGTGGTAACTACACAAGAACCAAAATACATCCTGATTTCAACCTCATAGGTTCACAATTAAAAAACTAAACCCAACAAGATTCACAAATACAAACCAAAATAAACAAAATCGCACCTTGATTCCCGCCAAATAAACTCCCCAAGGGCCGGAAGATCGCCGCATGGATCGAGGACCGCCTGACCGGTCATTGTGTAAACCAAAGCATCGGTGCCATCTTTGAATCATCAGATACATCATCCAATCATCATCATACTCATCACTATGGTCATCCTCTCTAAGCATCGTCGACACCGAAAGCCCAGGTCTTTGGCTAGAGGAACCGTCGTCCGACATCAGTAACTAAAAAAGAAGAAACACCACAAAATCGATGGAAGATCAGTCAGAAGAGGATCCCATAAACCAAACACTTCGAACCACCATATGTCACCCTTGTCACTGCCATTGATTACCATCATCATCGTCGACCGAACACCAACATCGTCTCCATAATAACACCATACTAGACGCACCTCCTGGACACCTGACACAACTCTGGCTGACGAGCAAAAGAAACCACAAATCAAACTTCTTAATTAAAGAAAAATATAATCGGGGAATGAAAATGAAAGTAACCAGGATGAGGGAATATCAGGTAATAAACTATAATGGAAACTCGGGATGAAACCTTAATGGGGAGCCCCATGACTGCTAAAACACCATGCCCAAAACCTCTAGGTGTCCATTGCTCCATGTTCTACCTAGATAGATTTGATTGAACATTAGGTTAGAGCATAGTAAGGAATCCGAGGGTAAAGTAAAGTGGGGAAGAAACCCAAATGTATGCCAAAACCAAGAAGGGGAACTGAGAATGAAACCCTTGGAAATAAAGAAGGGGGATGAAACCATATAATGCAGGAGAAAGAAGAAGACATGGGATGAAACCCTTATAACCACTGATCGAGGAATCCCCTTAATGAATGATCCTACAACTTCAGTCATAGATCCGTCTAAGAACCAACACATCCGACCATATCGAGTTGAATGTTTCGAACTATGCAGGTAGAGTATGGGAGGTAGTGGAGAAAGAGAGATAGATCAAGAAGTGAGGAAGAAGAAAACCAAGCAGAAAATAAAATCTGTAATGAAAGGGAAAACGAGGAGGACAGGAAACCTGGTGATGAATGGGGAAGAAGACCCATCACCGCCATTGAGAAAACCCTATAGAGAAGAAGGTGGATCTGAGAGCTGAGAGTCAAGAGCGATTTCCGGGTGAGTGAGGCACCATCTATCCACTTAAAATTTTAACATACCATTTATGTATTTCTTTATAAAACAAATTCTATAGCCTCGATTAGTAGATACCAATTAGTCTATTTATCTATATCCTTTCTCTATATCATGTTCTTGTTTTTAAATTAGTTTTTGTGTTTTTCCCTTGAATCTGATGTGGGATAAGATGTGTGATTATGAGTAGCTTTAGTTTTCATTGGGATAGTTTCATACATTGATTTATTTTTTAGTAAGTTTTTTTTCTATATAGTGTTGTATCATCCAAAAAATCTATCTTTGATGTTTCGTTTAGTGGTTATTTTGGTGAATATTAATATGAATATTTTTATAATTCCATGTGGATGTTGATTTATCTTGATATTAAGGGATTGGATTAGTGTTGTTGGTTATACATTATTTTACATATTCATTTATATAGGTTTTAAATTTGATTCCATTTTCAATGAAATTTAACATAAGGACATCCCATGTAGGACACTCAGTTGATGTTTCACTGTATTTTACCTATGATTTTGTTTAAATAATTTGAAATGGAATTCCTATTATTCAAAAAAATTATTTTCAATAATATAAGGTACAAGATTTCTATTTGATACTTTGTGTGTGAAGGTTAGGTTGTGGAGTGGATAGAATCTATGCTTGGTCAATACAAAATGGTTTCAATGAATTCAATTATTTGGTGAGAAACATAAATCATCTAAATCCTACTTATTATTTGGGGATTTCCCTATGTGAATGAGGCTAATTATATTTTGGAATTAGTGTTATGTTCACGGAGAGTCTAGAAATCTCTTTATCGCCCAAATCTTGAAGCTTCTAGGGGATGTTTATTATTAATTTGAGATTTTCTCCCTAATTGATTAAGAGGTGTATTTCTATAAATATAAAAAGCATTTGAGTACATAAGATACATTGGTGGATTTTTATGATTTCATGGTAAAAATGATGATACATTGAGGATCATGATTAAATTTGAATGGATTAGGATACCATTTGGTGCTCTTGTTGTATCATTATGGTCTATTCATAGATTAGGTAACACGTTGGTGTAGGGTTTCTAAATCAATGCAGCCAAACCATACCTATCCATTTATCATACAATATTTTTTTGACTCAACATAATTGATAATCTATCATTATGGGATTCAAGTTTTATAGAGAGGTATTTATATGTGTCATAATGTATTATGGATTTGGTCCTTGTGATTATTGTCCGGAGTTTTGTTCGGTGTAATAGTAATGCTCTATTTTGAATCAATTTTTCCCAAAAAATGGGGGATTTCTATAAGTTATTAAGTTTCAAAAAATGGTTTCATAAATCATATGTAAAGAATGACACCCCTTAGATTTCATGAAATTTATTTATAAACTAGTCATTTAATTTTCTTAGAACCATAAAAATAATGTAAATTGTATTGTATGAAAACCTTTTTTTGTGTATTCAGGTATTAAATTTGATTAAAAATGTTATTTTTTAATTTTAATAGGGATTCAATAAGATTGTTCATTAGAAAAAAAATTGTACTGTATTTGGAAAATGACAGTATGGTTTGATGAACGTTATTAAGATTTATTTTATTTGTGAAATGTAATGAAATTTTGATAGAAATTATTATCTTTGTTTTATTTTAGTGATGTGTGTTCCAATAAGGGAGAATTGTATTAAAAAAGATGGTTTAATATATATGATGGTCGCATTCCTTTTTGATTATGTATTCAAAATTATTTGAACTTTTTTTATTTAAAAGAAGTGATATTATCATGTTGTGAATGTGATGTACCTTGTTTCATTGTTTTATTTTTTTGATTTCACCCCATGTGTATGTGTGAATTTTTTTTTATTTTGTAATGATTGATGGGATGTTGCTCATGTCTTTTATTATTTTATATATTTCTAGAAGAAGGGTTTAATGACTTTCCCATGATCCTTACTACACCTAGTCTCTAAGTGGAGTGGTGAATTTGGATCATTCTTTTCCCTTAGACCCCATATATAACCTCCATGAATAAATGAAAGCCTTCATTATATAGTGACTAGGATATATGGAAGTATCAAGATGGTTGTAAAAGATTTTAATGGCCTTAAATTAACTATCAATACAAGATTCTATATGACTAAGGTCATTTTTGTGATTTCTTTTATGTTTTATGTGTTCTTGGTGGGAGTCAATGGTAAATTTTCTTTTGATTGATGGTATTGGTAATATTTTTTTTAATCCTAATTTTTTGAAAGTGGAGTGAGATATAAAGGATGATCTAGGGATAGAATAAAATGGTTCTTACAGTGGGAGTAAAATGTGTCTTATATGTATCAATTTTAGAGATTCATGAAATTTTATAAAAACTTAATGTAAAAATATTCTATTTTCCACCATTGGGACCATTTGGATGATATTTAAATTTTATATAACATAGGTTTTAAGAAGAGATCATGAGTTTGACCCTTTTGTATTTTTTGTTTTAGGACACAATGTTTGATGGATTTAATTTTTGTAGTGTTTTTGGACATTTGACTATGATCTTTGTAAAATATTATTATTGGTCTCATTATTGTAAGATTCTAATAAATGGAAAAAATTATTTTCGGGGTCATACATTATTATTTTATGGAAGGATGTGAGTGATGTTTCGATTCCACTCCTTATTTGGGTCAACCTCTAATGAGTGTAATTGTTTTTAGCTGTTGTTCATATTGAGATTTTATGGTGCTCATTTTCTAGACAGGAGAAAGGCCATATAATCCTGCGTTGATAAGTAGTGTAGGTGAAATAAATGTTTTTTTCTTACTACCTAGGGTTTATATTTAGTTTTCACAAATCCACATTGTGTGTGATTAGATTTGGGACTCTATGTTATCAGTATTATTTGTGGATGTATGAGTGAACTCATGTATTTCATTTGAGGCATCATGTGAGTTTTCCTTCCTTTTTTATCATTGAAATACACATAGGTTGAGAGTTTGTATCTCTCATGGATACTAATTTATATTTGGGATGTCTGTCATGATATTTTCATTAGACCCACTATGTCAATCTAGTTTTAAATATGGCAATGGCTTTGTTTTGATTTCATTTCTTAATAGGTAATATTTTTTGTGGATCTGGTTTCAAATATGTTTGGTAATGTTTGGAAATTTATATTAATGATAAATTTATTTAGTTTTGAGGATATTATTTTTTTGGCATTTATGTAAATTAATATTAATTATATTTCATTGGTTAGTTAATCATTGGAAACATTTTTTCTATCTCCATATAAATTTTCAACCATGTAGTATTTTGGGATGAATTTGGAAAGGTATGTAGACTTTTGACAACTACTTTTCATTTTAGTTCTCAAATTTTTTTATTTTTTGTTATATTGTGTTTTTATGGCTTCAAATGTTTTCTAGGCTTGAATTTTAGTGTTTTGGAATTTTTCTAGTTGTTTTATGGATTACCAGTATGTTTACGAGTAACCATGTGACAAACGTACAGAAGACCTTGTCATGTAGAATGTGATCTTTTTGGGACTCTATATTTTTTTTAAATCCATGATGAGATAAATAAGATCCATGATGATGATTTTGGCCATGGAGGTGAACTACATAGCATGAACCACACTATTTTTAAAATAGTGTTTACAAACCATGTGATCGACCATGAATGACATAAAAAGTGATTATTACAATAATTCCCAATTCAAATTAAGACATATTTCACCATTTATCCATATTGTATATTTTATCCAAATATTTACTCTCTCAGAATGAGTTCAATCATCCTTCTTCGATTGTTGTACTTTCATTGTTATTTTCATGTTGTTCAAGGTAAGATATTCCCCTTCATCCATATTATTTTTATTTCTTCCAAAATATCACATGGTTTTGGTTTCTCCCGTAACCCAAAACCATTTTATCCAATTTTTATACTATAGTTAGAACAATTTTTTGGGGTTTAGGTTATAATAGTTTCTTATCCCTATCTATCCTTGTTTGGATACTCTATGATGAGGGAGGTGTGATCAGGTCGGTTAAAGATCCATTTCAACCTAATTTTGGTAGTGTTTTTATATAAATTATTTCATATTACAATTTTATGTTTTTTTCTTTAAAGAAACTTTTTATCTAATATACGAATATATATGATATCCATGTGAGTACTTGAAATAATTTTTCTGTGTATTTGGGTTATCATAAAGGGGTTCTATTATGAATTATATGTCAAGATGTTTGAAATAAACTTTTGTAGATGCGATGAATATCTGAAATGATATTGAGGAATTTTGAAATGGTATCGATTTTTGTTATAAATTTTTATTTTTATTTGGTGTTATATATGTTAAAAATGTTTTAATGTGGGAATTATTTTAAAATTATTTATTTACCACAATGTTATTTTGAGAGGGGATTATCAATGAATTTAAAATGTTGGTTTTATATTATTATGTATTGTTAACATTATGAGAAATTAATTAGGGGAAAATAATAAAATCAATTAATGGAATAGGATAGAAATTGTCTCTATTTTGAATTTCATATGTGAAAACCGGTAATATAAAGGCAGGTATTGAGATGTTTTAATTATGTTAATGGTTTCAATGTATCTTTTGAATTCCTAAACTGGTGTTTTATGAAATGTAAAATGTCTTGGATTTCTTATCCTAGTTACATGGTAAGAGTATAATAAGAATTTTTTTATTAATTTAGTATTATAAATGTCCCATATTGTTTTCCCTTTCAATTTTCACATCTTTTATGAATTATTTATCACTATTTGATCCATGTTACCCCTAATACAGGTCATTGAAACTATGAAATGATTATTTACCCTCTTATGTGGTAATCTTTTTGTCTATTCCACTTATGTTCTAGCCATATTAGTATATTCAATGAGTAGGTTTCAGACGTGAGGGAGAATTATTGCATTTTCATTGGCTATGACTCTTGTCTTGCATGTTCATTTTATTCACATATCTAATGGACATGGGAACTGAAGTACTATGTGTGATTTTTATTTTTTATATTAAACTAATAGGTTCACATGTTTCTAGTTACCCTCCATCCATTCTAGGAGGGAGTGACAGTAGAATATTTAAAATATAATTAATCTTATGTGAGATTAAGTATTCATTTACTGGATGGAATTAGTAAATTTTGTATGATAGGATATGATAGAAATTTATAATGATAGATGGGTAAAAAATTAGTGATCCAATGATAGGTCTAATTATAAATTAATTTTCATATTTTGAATTTTTATATAAATAATTTTTTAATAGTTCTATATGGTATAATTTCTCCTACTTATATTTTTGTGGAAGTTATATTTTTCTTTTGCTTAATATTTGATTCATGACATTGGTTTTCTGGTTTTTCTATTGTTTACCCACTTTTGTTTTTTCGATTCATTTTAATGATATTTTTCAATGTGGTTTGGTAAAAAATCATTTTGAAATAATGAATCTTTTATTTGGTTTTAATGTCAATTAAAAAATGGGTATTTTGGATTAAATGTTTATACAGTGGGTAAAATTTTTACAAAGTGATTTATTTAATTTAATGAAAAAATTGTATTATTATTAAAACCGTTAATGGGCATCGGGATTTTAAATTTCTTTGAATGATGGAAATTTTTTCAATGAGTGAGTTTTTATTATTATATGGTAACGTATGATGTTTTATAAAAATGATATTTATAGTTGTATTCACATGCTAATGATTGAAAGACAAATTCATAGTTATATTTTCAAACTATAAATTATAAATTTCCTTATTTAAAATATTTGAAAGTCTTGGTAGGAGAAGACCTGTTGGTCTTCCAAGATCCTGCTAATTTACAATTTAGGTTCTAAATTTTTAGATGGATTTAAAAAATGGATTTATAAAGATCATTTTGGCTATGTATCAAATTTATTTATATTGTTTTTATTTCTGGATATTAATGTATCGACCAAGAAGATCATCATTATTCTCGATTTCATATGTTTATTTTTCTTATCTGATCATACATTTTTTTATGGATTATGTTTTATATTGATAATAATTAGTTGGAATCAAGTGGTTGGTTATGACTTATTTATATCATTTATTTATTTTTGTTTCATTAGTGTTTTATATTACATATATATCCATTGAAAAGACATGTCGTGTTAGACTCATAGTATATGTTACAATGTCTTTTAAAACTAGTTCAATGAAACAAATAACCAAGTTATTAATATATTTTCAAAGCATTATTGTCCTCCCCAAAGGGGATTAGAAATTATCATTGAGAAATATGGTTAGACTGATCAGCTATAAGGTGGATGGATGCATGGGTTGGTTCTCTATGAATATTGAATAAGTGTATTCAATATTTAAACTATATTCAAAAAATTATAAATTATTTTTTCTATGAAAATAAATTTATATATATCATTATGGTCATATTGGTTGTTCAAAATTTATATTTAATCATAAATTAATCCTGATATAAAATTTAAAATATTAAATGGCAGAAAATAAATATTTATCAAATTTTATATTTCATTGTCTTAAAATATGAACTTGATTTTAAAGGAAGACACCAAACGTAGTTTGAGATAATTTCTCGGATTACACAACCCTTTTCAAAACATGTATGTTATACTTATGGATATTATTTCATTTTCTACTAAATTTCAATTTTTCATTGATTTAAATTTACTATGAAAACTCAATTTTTAACACTGTATTTATTTTAATGAAAAAAATTATCCTCATAACAATATTTTTAAATGTTTATTCAATATTTTAAACCCATTTTATAATATACATTTTCTAAAAGTCGTAATGAAATATATTGAAGATAATTTCACAATATTGAACAAATTATCATTTTTTGAAATTCACCCATTTTATCATTGCAATTAAATAATAATAAAATCCAATATAATGTTTGTTCTAGATGAATTAATTTCATAATGTTAAATTGATTTTGTATGGATCTCATTATCTTGGAGAATTTGATTACCCCACAAAATCATTCAATATTTATGTTTTAATTCAATTATTATTCTTTGATTAACCTATCCTTCCCTTGGTTAATGGATTCTGTTCTTCTGTATTGGGAGAACTACACCAAGGATATGGTATGTGGAATAAATATAACCAATTATGAGGAAAATCACGTACTCGAAGGGAGACAAACCATGGTCCACAAAATCATTCAATATTTATGTTTTAATTGAATTATTATTCTTCTTTAACCTATCCTTACCTTGGTTAATGGATTCTGTTCATCTGTATTGGAAGAACAACATCATGGATATGGTATGTGGAATAGTTATATTCAATTATTATTCTTCTATATTGTGATGGTTCTTTATGGAATAGATATATTCAATTATGATCATCCCTATATTTCTATCATTAAAAAATAGAGGACTTGTGGTTCCCAATTTTTATAGATCTTGGAGAACAACATTAAATACTCGATTTATAGATATTCTCCATTTCTTGGAATATCAAATACTCGATGGGAGAAAAACCATGGTCCAATATAGACCATGAAACTACGATTGTGTAATTCATGGGAGGTAATGAATTATTAATTATTCATATGGGAAGAACCTTTTTCCCTACTCTTTAGGTGATTAAAGATGACCATGATTTAGTGTTTAAGATTGGGAATGATCATCTGAATCCAACCATTCTAAGGATCTCCAAATGGAATTATAATTTTGATCAATTTTATAAGGGTAAATCAATATACAAAATGTGTTTTAGATTACATAGTCTGAATTTTGTGTTTTTTCAATCAAAATATTCTAAATGCCCTAGATAATTTAATTAAATTTTATCTAAATATGGATTATCATACTTTTAATGGTGAACTAGTTTATATCCTAGAATTATTATTGATTTTCATTTTGATGCAATGATTCTATATATTATTACATTAATTTCAGTTGATCATAAATATGATTTAAATTTATTCTATAAATATATAACCCCATTTATATTTATTTAATTATATTATAAGGCCCCGACCTTAAACCATACTTAATATTGAATTAAATGAATAATTGAAATTGAGGTTCATTTCAGGTTTAGAGTTTTAGAGAATTAGAACATAAATATTACATCTCAAAATATTACAAAGTAGACACTTCTACTATGTTTCCATAAAATAAAAACTCTTAAAAATAAACATGTCTAGTTCCATGTTTTAGATAGAATGTCTTTCCTTGATCCCATCCTTGAACCTATTCATATTTAAGTCTTGTGGAAAACATTTCAAAAACATGGGATGAGCATAAAAAGCCTAGTAAAGGATACACCATGAAGGAAAACCGTTAGTATTTATAAACAACAAGTAAACCAAGAACACTTTATCAAAGTAATTCTTTTCACCGTTATGAAGTAGTAAAAAACTCCTCACTGAATAAAAGATCATTACTTACCCTTTTGTAACCAAAATATGACCATAAAACCCATATTAATAACACATAACATATAAAGGTAACTTGGGACATAAACATACTAAAATGGAATAACCATACGGTCAACTTCCATATATATCATTTAATGAAATATCCATACGGGCGACTTCAATACCCAATGAATTGGAGGTTATAACGTAACCACCCATCCTGGTATTCACGTCACCACCCGTAATATGGTTTATCACGTAACCACCCCTCAAAAGTCCAAGAAACATTATAAAATCATAACACATAAATCAATTATAAAGGAAATAAAACATTTCCACATTTCAAGCACAATATATCACTTAAATATATTGACATAACAAATACATTATCAAAACCATTTTCAATACCAAAATATATAAAAGATTATATGGTATTTATTTAATTTTAAAAATATAATAGCTTGTTGAGGAAGCCAAAGATCAAACAATACTCACGGCGGTGGAAAGGTCATTGTCACCACGTACATTAAAAAGAAACATACTTTTTGTCGTTTAGTAAAACACTTCATATAGAAAAGATTCCTTTCAAATAAAAGTAGAAGTCAAAGGGCTTTACACACTACATAATAGAAATTTTTGTATAAAACAAAATATGCCTCAATGAAAGGAGATTGAGACGAAGTCCCTTATAAAGTCGGTATACTTAGATTAAGGATAAATCAATTACATGATTTTGTGTGAAAAATATGAATACATGAAATATAAGTGGATATTACGTGTAAAACAATCAGAGGTCATTCACACATAATCTTGGAAATACAAAACCAATGACATTTATATTTAACAAAATGAAATGAGATTGAGTTATGATTTCCCATCAATGTTCTTCTAAATGGCGTAAGAATTTACCAATGAGATGATTATGTGTAGAAATAGTATATTCACAAAAAGGATAATGGAAATTACAACATAGATATTCCACACATAATCTTGGCATAATAAAACCAATAAGTAGAGGTTTAGCCCAAATAATTGAAAGTGGGTTACGAAGTTCCCTTACAGAAATCCGACAGCCTAACGACGTCACTTTAAAATTCAGAAAATGAGTTGATAAGAGAGAAAATGCTATCTCATCACATGGAAATAAAATTTACATCAATAAGGATATATAAGAACATATCCCAACACTATATTATGTTTATTAAAAGACATAACAAAAGAAGTCTTTTAAAAAGAGGAGGGTGAAAGGTTCCCTTACCGACTTGGGTAACTTTCGAAACATACACCCCATGGAAGAAGGGTCATACAATGAATATGTAATACCCATAATTGAAATTATACTACACAAATAGTATAATAATGGTATGTACATACACCACTCAAAGGAAATGGTGGAAAATGTAGCATAAATGTCACAAGAATAAAAGTGATATGAAAAATCCCTTACGAAAACTCGGCAGCCTAACGACGCCACTTAAAACTTCCAAAAATGGATTTACGAGATCAAATAGGGTCTTTAATAATATTAACATAAACATTAAAGTATGAGGAATATAAAATAACATATCCAAACATAAGAAATATTAGCTTAAAAGAAATGACATAAAAGAGAGTACTTAAAATGAAAGAGAGAGGTAGGATCCCTTACGAAAAGTCGGCAGCCTAACAGCGCCACTCAAAACATCCAAAATGGATTGATGAGAGAAAATAGGCCCTCTCATCATATTAACATAAAAATTATATTAAGATTAATATAAAATAACATCCCAATCATATTAAAGATGTTCTTAAAAGGAATTACATAAAAGAGTGTACTTAGAAAGAAAGAGAGGGGTAAGATCCCTTACCCGAAGTCCGACTTGTCTTGTGTGTTTCTTTATATTCCTGAATAATAAACTTTGGTCAATTTATAATTGCATAAGTAACTACTTTAAAGATTATTATTCAGTTAATATCACATATTTTAATGTTATAATAATTGTTTAATAATGTGAGTTCATATCAGACATTTTTGTCGATGTTCGGTACATGAGTCAAAATTGAACTTGCTGGAGAAGAATTTTCCATGTAGTTATTGGTAAATCATCTCCAGAATAGTGTTAATGATTTAAATATCATATATATCTAGTATATATTCATTTTATACTATTTCATAAAATTTGGAGATAAAAAATGAAAAGCACCGTTCATTGAGATGGTAGGCCGTACGTACGCATGATTGCTACTTTCAATTTTTTTTTCATATTAATGGAATTACAGTTAAAATAGAGATATATATATTATAATTCCAGGATGATATCCATAATTTAGATATAATATATGAAATATATATCCATTATATATATGTACTTATAATATTACATAACATTTGAAGATAATAAATGAAATGTACCGTTCATGGAGACGGTAAGTCGTACATACGCATTAACGCTACTTTAATTTCATTGGATCATTACTGGAATTAAAAGTAGATGAGATATATATATATATTATAATTCTAGTATATTATATATGTTATATATATCACATAGGTTCATCAATTTCATTCTTTATACATTCCATGCATTGCATGAACAAGTCAAATCATTTGATGGGGCGGTAGTCTACGCTTCCTCAAATGAAATTATCACATTTTTCCAACATGCAAAAAATAAAGGTATGTTTTAAATATAGAATAAATAAGCATAAAGAGGGAATAAATATAATATATATCATAAATAAATATAGTTCCATCATAATGTCCACCATGAGAGGTGGTATGAGAAGATAGAACAATCATCGCTTCGTGAGGCCGTAATTCGCCATCCACAGAAACAGTATGTTCGTTAACCATTAGACAGAGGTGTGTGTTAGTTTAGCTCTAATACTTCTAATAAAAACAACCTAGTATAATTACTATACATGTTTTGTTACAAAAGAAAAAAAAATAAAAAGAGTTTAGTGGGTTGGAAAAGCAAAATAAAACAAAAGAACACTAGGGAAGACTTTACCTTTAAATCGGGAAACTCTTTTTGATTTGAGCTCAAAGGCTTCCTTGGAAAGACTTCTGCCCAATGTGAGGCTTCTAAGAGTAATATAGGGATGTGGAGAGACAAAATGGGTAGTTATTGTCCGATAAATAGTCTTGAGAGGTGTGGGTAAGGTGGTAGAGGTGGGGGCCTTTTATAAGAGGAGAGGAGGGGAACTCTTGGAATGTCTTGAAAAGTAACATTATTATAAAAAGATTTTCAGATTTTAAAGGTCCCACATTTATATATTTCGAGTATAACGTGATAATACTTATAAATCTACACATACAATAGGTTTTTGACAATTTTAGGTCTTATATTTTAAATTATATTTTCATTTTATTTAAATCGTTAAATTAATGAGGTAATCGCTGCATTATCATGGTGTCATAATTAATTAAATTTATTTAATGTATAAAAATTATAAAAAAAACATGATGTAGGAAATCTTTTTATCTTTCTAATGAATATTTATAGTAAAACATATGACTTTTATAACCCCATATAAAAATTGTTTTAGTAAAAAAATACATGTTTGTGACATTTTAATTTTAACTTTAAATAAAAAGGTATTAATGTCATTTTCTAACAAAAGTTGCTCCAGGGGGTCCCCAAGTTGACCCATGGATTGTCTTGTTCTTGAATGACTCATAAAATAAGGGTAAGACATGTGTCAAAATCATTTCATATTATTAAAACATTATCATTACCTTAAATTACAATAATTACCTCTAATCATGATTAGTAAAACTTAAAAGTTACTATTCACAAAAAAAATTATTTTAATCTCATTGAACCACATTTTAATTCCTAATTATAACTATGAATGTCAGATTTTTAAAAATCAAATCACAGAAGTGGTAAAGTTTCATTTAAACAAAAAATCAGTTTCTTTAAGTACCACTTAGTAGTTTCACTATGCATTAAAAATTGAAGCTTTTCAGAAAAATATCAAAAATTCACCCAAAGATATATATGATATTCTGAATTCAAAAATTATGACTATTTTAAAAAATTCAAAATATATAATTTGAATTAATTTATTTAATAATTAATTCCCACTGTCAAATAAAATAGCATGTTTTTAGGAAACAATATCTATTAAAAGATTGACACAAGTTTATGTACAATTTCATAGTGAAATTAATTTAAATGACCACCATTGGATTAAATGGTAAAAATATATTCTAAATAAAATTTAATATAAATTAAAAATATAATCTATGGATATAAATAAATCATATTAAAAGGTGGTTTTAAATTAAAATTCAACGTTTTCTCTAAAAATAATCATTATTTGAAAAATTACAAAAAAAATACAAAATGTAAATTTTGATGTCCAGATTATAAAGAAGGATTTTATATTGTCAAATACAACATATAAAATTGTCAAAATTATATTTGAAAAGGGTTCTTCATCAAAAGGCATTTAATCGGCCTTTTAAAGAATATTAGAGAATTTATACTTAAAATTGGATTCATTTGCATTTTAAGCCTCTAACATTAATTGGATAAAAGTAAAAAATATTTGAAAAACATATATAATCATTTTGTTGTTAGTTAAATTCTTTCCCATCATTACAATAGCTAGGTGTTAACTACCGTTAAATGTAATATTATTTTATTGTTAGAGTGCAACGTAAGATTTCAAAGAAACTCGTTGTTGTGTATTGGGTACGCCATCGAGAACAGTGTTCCCTTTAAAGTAATATTAACATTTTATTCACAAATAGGGTTAAATATAAAAATTTCATATTCTTTATTTACCTGTGATGTTACATCCTTCCCCCCTTTTTGGAATTGCGTCCTTGCAATTTTAAAATTGGGCTTGGAAACATCATTGAAATTCCCACATCGGAACAAGAGTCGGTGAAACAATCACTTTAATAGAAAGAAATAGAAGTACAGAGGTCACCCTAGTTAACCCATACTAGGATTCCATGGAAGAAAAGGCAAAGGGTCATGTTCTGAGGGAGAGTGATTGAGAACATGTTTAAGAGAATGTTAACCACAAGAAAAATCACAAAATTGTGGTGGGTTAAACGGTATTTGATTCCCCATTAGGAAAAGTTAATAGACAACATTTTTGTTTTAAGTTATTTTTAATTGAGAAATTTATTTTTTATCTTAATGAAAAATTCTTACTTGTCATTTTGACTTTCAACTTTTACTAGATTTCTTACACAAACTCATACTTTCTCGAAATGATGACTATTTATGAAGACTTGTTCACATTAAGAGTACTATAATCAACTTCTAGAGAATCACCTAATCGACAAAAGAGAACTATATATTTCCCATGTCTTTAGAAACATACCAAATCCAAAATTGTTAGAACAAGATTAATTAATCCAGAAATGAATAACCCATTATAAAAAGAAAATATATTCTTAATCTCCAAAATTTGTCCAACAAAAGTTCAACAAAGACCATTCAATAAACAATTTGTCCATAAAATTATTCAAAGTAAACCAAACAAATATTAAAACCCAAATATTTAAAGGATTTAATCACATAGACTTCCAAGGTACAAATTAACACGTATCTCCAAATAAAATTAGTTGCTCTTAAAGTCTCACATTGAAAAGTAATTAACATAATCACATATCCTCCATGATAGGTTAATAATTTCATAGATAACCCAAAACCAACATACTCTTAATTCATAAAATTATCTAAATAAAAATAATAAGTCATACTAACCAGGGAGTTCACGTATTCCAGTGGTAGGCGATAAACACCAGTTGCACTTTGGTTGTGGGTTCGATTCCCGCTTCTTTGTCCGACGTGACGGGTTGTCACACGGTCTTCGTGTTGTCCTTTTTCCAAAACTATATAATTCTTAAAACATTCCCCAAAACGTGATAAAATCGTAAAAAATAACCATAACATAATTTAATATCAAGTTTATCTCATGTCGTTCATATTCCATCATAACGTATAGTAACCCATAATTACCTCAAAAGTAAGGATCATATAAACTCTAATGGTTACATTTATAATTATTACCTAAACTTCCATGTCGAGTTGGTTCTCTCGTACATGATGCATTAGAGAACTCACCAAGGTTCAAGTGGATGATCATGACTCCTGATAGTTGGTTTAGAATAACCCTGAGATTTCTCATTGAATTCCCCATTTCATCTAGTCTCTTAATCAGAGAACCACCACAGTTTCCTTTAAACCCCTTGTCACTTTAGTGACTGTTAGATCCATCCATTTTCTAAAACCAGAAATGTCACAGTGAGTATATCAACAAAATCATTATTTTGTAAAGAGGAAGATAAACACTAAGATATACTTATCCAAGTTATCTCAAACTCATTCCAACCTTCAAAAATAACAATTACTCAATATAATATCATATCCGTTTTGGTTATACACAACTTGTCACTTAACACTCTATCCTCTAAATTTTTCTAAAACATCATTTGATACCAACTATAAGGCCCCAGTATTAAACCTTACTTAATATTGAATTAAATTATTAATTCACATTGAGGATCTTTTCAAGTTTAGAGTTTTAGAGAATTAGGATATAACTATTACATCTCAAAAGATTACAAATTAGACACTTCTACTAAGTTTACATAAAATAAAAACTGTTAAAAAGAAACTTGTCTAGTTCCCTTTTTAGATAGCATGTCTTTCCATGATCCCATCCTTGACCCTATTCATCATTAAGACCTATGGAAAACATTTCGAAAACATGGTATGAGGATAAAAATCCCAGTAAAGGATACACTAAGAAGGAAAACAGTTAGTTTTTCTAAACAACAAGTAAACCAAGAATACTTTATCTAAGTAATACTTTTCACCTTTATGAAGTAGTAAAAAACACTTCACTGAATAACAGATCATTACATACCCTTTTGAACGCAAAATATTACCATAAAATACATATAATGAACACATAACATATAAAGGTAACTTGGGAAATAAACATACTTAAATGGAATAACCATACGGTCGACTTCCACACATATCACTTAATAGACTAGCCATACGGCTGACTTCCACACCCAATGCATTGGAGGTTATAACGTAACCACCCATCTTGGAAATGACAACACCACTCGTCATATGGTTTATCACGTAACCACCCATCAAATGTCCAAGTAACATTATAAAATCATAACACATAAATCATTTATAAAGGAAATAAAACATTTCCACATTTCAAGCACAATATATCACATAAATATATTGACATAACAAATCCATTATCAAAACCATTTTCAATACCAAAATACATAAATGAGTATATGGTATTTATTTACTTTTAAAAATATAACTGCTTATTGAAGAAGCCAAAGATCAAACAATATTCACGGTGGCGGAAAGGTCATTGTCACTACGTACGTTGAAAAGAAACATACTTTTTGTCGTTTAGTACAACGCTTCGTATAGAAAAGATTACATTAGAATAAAAATTTAAGTCAAAGGGGTTTATACACCGTATAAAATAAAGTTGTGTATAAAACAAAATATTCCTCAATGAAAGAAGATTGAGATGAAGTCCCTTACAATGTCGGTATACTTAGATTAAAGATAAATCAATTACATGAATATGTATGAAAAAAATGAATACACCAAATATAAGTGGATATTAAGTGTAAAAAAATCAGAGGTCATTCAAACATAATCATGGAAAAACAAAACCAATGACATTGATATTTAACTCAAAGAAATGAGATTGAGTTATGATTTCCCATACAAGTTCGTCTAAATGACGTAAGAATTTACCAATGAGATTATTATGTGTAGAAATAGTATATCGACAAAAAGGTTTGTGAAAATTACAACATATTGATTCCACGCATAATATTGGCATAATAAAATCAAGAAGTAGAGGTTTAACCCAAATAATTGAATGTGGGTTAAGAAGTTCCTTATAGAAATCCGACAGCCTAACGGCGTCACATTAAAATTCAGAAAATGAGTTGATGAGAGAGAAAATGGTATCGCATCACTTCGACATAAAATTTATATCAATAATGATATATAAGAACATATACCATCATAATAGTATGTCAATTAAATTACATAACAAAATAATTCTTTTAAAAAGGGGAGGGTGAACGGTTCCCTTACCGAATTGGGTAACTTTTGAAACATACACCCCATGGAAGAAGGGTCATACAATGAAGATGTAAATACCCATAATTTAAATTATACTACACAAATAGTATAATAATGGGCAGTATATACACCAATCAAAGGAAATGGTGGAAAACGTAGCATAAATGTCACGGGAATAAAAGTGAGATGAAAAATCCTTTAAAAAAACTCGATAGCCTAACGACGCCACTTAAAATGTCAAAAAATGGATTTATGAGATCAAATAGGGTCTCTCATAATATGAACATAAAAAGTAAAGTATGTGGAATAAAAAATAACATCACCAAACATACGAAAGATGATCTTAACAGAAATGACATAAAGGAGAGTACTTTAAAAGAAAGAGAGTGGTAGGATCCCTTACAAAAATTCGGCAGCCTAACAACGCCACTCAAAACATCCAAAATGGAATGATGAGAGAAAATAGGGTCTCTCATCATATGAACATAAAAATTCCATTAATATTAATATAAAATAACATCCCAATCATAAGAAATATGAGCTTAAAAGGAATGACAATATAGAGTGTACTTAAAAAGAAAGAGAGGGGTAGGATCCCTTACCTCAAGTCTGACTTGTCTTGTTCGTTTCTTTATATTACTGAATAATAAACTTTGGTCAATTTATAATTTCCTAAGGACCTCATTTAAAGATTATTATTCAGTTCATATCACATATTATAATGATATAATAATTGTTTAATAATGTGATTTCATATCAGACATTTTTGTCGATGTTCGGTACATGAGTCAAACTTGAACTTGTTGGAAAAGAATTTTCCATGTAGTTATTGTTACATAATCTCCAGAGTAGTATTAATGATTTAAATATCATATATTTCTATTATATATTCATTTTACACTATTTCATAAAATTTGGAGACAAAAAATGAAATGCATCGTTCATGGAGATGGTAGGCCGTACGTACGAATGAATGCTACTTTCATTTTTTTCATATTAATGGAATTAGAGTTAAAATAGAGATGTATATATTATAATTCCAGAATGATATCCATAATTTAGATTTAATATATGACATATATATCCATTATATATATGTACTTATAATATTACAAAACATTTGAAGATAAGAACTGAAATGTACAGGTCATTGAGATGGTAAGTCGTACATACGGATGAACACTACTTTCATTTCTTTGGAACATTACTGAAATTAAAACTAGATGAGATATATATATATATATATATATATATATATTATAATTCCAGTATAATATATATGTTATATAGATCACATAATTTCATCAATTTAATTCTTTATTCATTCTATGTATTGCATGAATGAGTCACATCACTTGATGGGGCGGTAGTCTACACTTCCTCAAATGAAATTATCGCATTTTCACAACATGCAAAAAATAAAGGTATGTTTTAAATATGAAATAAATAAGCATAAAGATGATATAAATATAATATATATCATAAATAAATATAGTTCCATCCTAATTTCCACCATGAGTGGTGGTATGAGAAGATAGAACAATCATCGCTTCGCGAGGTAGTAATTCGCCATCCACGGAAACAGTATGTTCTTTAGCCATTAGACGGAGGTGGGTGTTAGTTTAGCTCTAATACTTCTCATAACAACAACCTAGTATATTTATGATACATTTTTTGTTAAAAATGAAAAAAAAAATAAAAATATTTTAGTGGGTTGGAGAAGCAAAATAAAACAAATGAACACTAGGGAAGACTTTACCGTTAAATCGGGAAACTCTTTTTGATTTGAGCTCAAAGGATTCCTTGAAAAGTATTCTGCCCAATGTGAGGCTTCTAAGAGTAATAGAGGGATGGGTAGAGACAAAATGGGTGGAGGTTGGCCGATACAAATTCTTGAGAGGTGTGGGTAAGGTGGTAGAGTTGGGGGCCTTTTATAAGAGGAGAGGAGGGGAACTATTGGAATGTCTTGAAAAGTAACATTATTATAAAATGATTTTCAGATTTTTAAGGTCCCACAATTATTTATTTCGATGATAAGGTGATAATACTTCTAAAACCACACATACAATAGGTTTTTGACAAGTTTAGGTCTTATATTTTAAATTATATTTTCATTTTATTTAAATCGTTAAATAATGAGGTAATTGTTGCATCATCATGGTGTCATAAATAATTAAATTTATTTAATTTCTAAAAATTATAAAAAAGAATCATGAAGTAGGAAATATTTTTATCTTTCTAATTAATATTTATAGTAAAAAATATGACTTGTATAACCCCATATTAAAATTGTTTTAGTAAAAAAATACATGTTTGTGACATTTTAATTTTAACTTTAAATAAAAAGGAATTAATGTCATTTCCAACCAATGTGGCTCCAGGTGGTCCCCAAGTTGACCCATGGATTTTATTGGTCAGAAATGACTCATCCAATGAAGGTAGGACATGTGTCAAGATCATTTCCTATGATTATAACATTATATTTACCTTAAATTACACTAATTTCCTCTAATTGTGATTAGTAAAACTGAAAAGTTAATATTCACCAAAAAATTATTTTAATCTCATTGATCCAAATATTACTTCCTAATTAAAACCATTCATGTCAGATTTTTAAAAATCAAATCACAGAAGTGGTAAAGTTTCATTTAAATGAAAAATCAGTTTCTTTAAGTACCACTTAGTAGTTTCACTATGCATCAAAAATTGAAGCTTTTTAGAAAAATACCAAAAATTCACCCTAAGATATATATGATATTCCGAATTAAAAAATGATGTCTATTTTAAAAAATTCAAAATATATAAGTTGAATTAATTAATTTAATAATTAATTCCCGCTGTCAAAACAAATAGCGCGTTTTTGAGAAACAATATCTATTAAATGATTGACACTAGTTTAAGTCCAATTTCAAAGTGAAATTAATTCAAATGACCACCATTGGATTAAATGGTAAAAATATATTCTAAATAAACTTTAATATCAATTAAAAATACAATCTATCCATATAAATAAATCAAATTAAAAGGTGGTTTTTAATTAAAATGCAATATTTTCACTAAAAATAATCTTTATCGGAAAAATTAAAAAAAATTACAAAAAGTAAATTTTTTGTCCAGATTATAATGAAGGATTTTATTTTTTCAAATAAAACATTTAAAATTGTCAAAAATATATTTGAAAAGGGTTCTTCATCAAAAGGCGTTTAATCGACCTTTTAAGGAATATTAGAGGATTTATGCTTAAAATTGGATTCATTTTCATTTTAAGCCTCTAACATTAATTGGATAAAAGTAAAAATATTTTAAAAACATATATAATAATTTTTTAGTTAGTTCTATTCTTTCCCACCATTACAATGTCTAGGAGTTAACTACCATTTAAAATAATATTATTTTATTGTTAGAGTGAAACGTAAGATTTCAAAGAAACTCGTTGTTGTGTATTGGGTACACCATCGAGCATAGTGTTCCCTTTAAAGTAATATTAAAATTTTATTCACAAATAGGGATAAAAATAAAAATTTCATATTCTTTATTTACATGGGGTGTTACATCCTTCCCCCCTTTTGGGAATTTTGTCCTCTCAATTTTAAAATTGGGCTTGGAAACATCATTGAAAGTCCCACATCAGAGCAAGAGTCAGTAAACAAATCACTTTAAAATAAATAAAGAGAAGTACAGAGGTCACCATAGTTAACCCATACTAGGATTCCATGGAAGAAAAAGCCAAGGGTCATGTCTTGAGGGAGAGTGATAGAAAAAAATTTTAAGAGAAAGTTAACCACAAGAAAATCCACAAAATTGTGGTGGGTTAAATGTTATTCGATTCACCGGTAGGAAATGTTAATAGAAATAATTTTTGTTTTAAGTTACTTTTAATTGAGAAATGTATTTTTGATCTTATGGAAACATAATTACATGTCATGTTGACTTTCAAATTTTACTTGATTTCTTACACAAACTCATACTTTCCCCAAATGATGAGTATTTATGCAGACTTGTTCACATTAAGAGCACTATAATCAACTTCTAGAGAATCACCTAATCCACAGAAGAGAACTATATATTTCCCATGTCTTTATAAACATACCAAAACGAAAATTATTATAAGATATCAGATAATCCAGAAAATAATAACCGTTTATAAAAAGAAAATCTATTCTTAATCTCCAAAATTTGTCCCACAAAACCCAAAGTTCAACGAAGACCATTCGATAAACAATTTGTCCATAAAATTATTCAATGTAAACCAAACTAAGATTAAAACCAAAATATTTTAAGGATTTAATCACATAGTCTTCCAAGTTAAAAATTAACACTTATCTCCCAATAACATTAGTTGCTCTTAAAGTCACATATTGAAATGTAATTAACCTAATCAAATATCCTCCATGATAGGTTAATAATTTCCATAGATAACCCAAAACCAACATACTCTTAATTCATAAAATCATCTAACTAAAAAATAATAAGTCATACTAACCAGGGAGTTCACGTATTCCAGTGGTAGGAGATATACACCAGTCGCACTTTGGTTGTGGGTTCGATTCCCACTTCTTTGTCCGACACGACGGGTTGTCACAGGGTTTGCATGTTGTCCTTTTTCCAAAACAATATAATTCTTAAAACATTCCCCAAAACGAGATAAAATCTTAAAAAATAACCATAACATAATTTAATCTCAAGTTTATCTCATGTCGTTCATATTCCATCATAACGTATAGTAACCCATAATTACCTCAAAAGAAAGGATCATATAAACCCACATGGTTACCTTTATAATTATTACCTGAACTTACATGTCTAGTTGGATCTGTCATACTTGATGCATTAGAGAACTCACCAAGGTTCAAGTGGATGATCATGACTCTTGATAGTTGGTTTAGAATAACAAAGAGATTTCTCATTGAATCCCCCATTTCATCCAATATCATAGTCAGAGAACCACCACCGTTTCCTTTAAACCCATTGTCACTTTAGTGACTGCTAGATATATCCATTTACTAAAACCAGAAATGTCATTGTTAGTATATCAACAAAATCATTATGTAGTAAAGAGGAAGATAAACACTAAGATATACTTATCCAAGTTATCTCAAACTCATTCCAACCTTCAAAAATAACAATGACTCAATCTAATATAATATCCATTGTGGTTAAACAAAACTTTTCACTTAACACTTTAACCTCTAAAGATATCTAAATCATCCTTTGATACCAACTATAAGGCCCCAGACTTAAACCTTACTTAATATTGAATTAAATTTTTAATTCACATTGATGATCTTTTCATGTTTAGAGTTTTAGAGAATTAGGACATAACGATTACATCTCAAAAGATTACAAATTAGACACTTCTACTAAGTTTCCATAAAATAAAAACTCTTAAAAAGAAACATTTCTAGTTCCCTTTTTAGATAGAATTTCTTTCCATGATCCCATCCATGACCATATTCATCTTTAAGACCTATGGAAAACATTTCAAAAACATGGGATGAGGATAAAAATCCCAATAAAGGATACTCCAAGATGGAAAATAGTTAGTTTTTCAAAACAACAAGTAAACCAAGAATACTTTATCAAAGTAATACTTTTCAACTTTAGGAAGTAGTAAAAAACTCTTCACTGAATTAAAGATCATTACATACTCTTTTGTACCCAAAATATTACCATAAAATTCTTATAAATAACACATAACAGATAATGGTAACTTGGGAAATAAACATACTTAAATGGAATAACCATACGGTCGACTTCCACACATATCACTTAATGGACTAGCCATATGACCGACTTCCATACCCAATGCATTGGAGGTTATAACTTAACAACCCGTCCTGGAATTCATGGAACCACCCGTTATATGATTTATCATGTAACCACCCATCAAATGTCCAAGTAACATTATAAAATCATAACACATAAAAAAATTATAAAGGAAATAAAACATTTCCACATTTCAAGCACAATATATCATTAAATATATTGACATAACAAATCCATTATCAAAACCATTTTCAATACCAAAATACATAAATGTGTATATGGTATTTATTTACTTTTAAAAATATAACGGCTTGTTGAAGAAGCCAAAGATCAAACAATACTCGCGGCGGCGGAAAGGTCATTGTCACTGCGTACATTGAAAAGAAACTTACTTTTTGTCGTTTAGTACAACGCTTCATATAGAAAAGATTACATTAGAATAAAAGTAGAAGTCAAAGGGGTTTATACACCGTATAATATAAAGTTTTTTATAAAACAAAATATGCCTCAATGAAAGGAGATTGAGACGAATTTCCTTACAATGTCGATATACTTAGATTAAGGATAAATCAATTACATGAATATGTGTGAAAAATATGAATACACCAAATATAAGTGGATATTAAGTGTAAAACAGTCATAGGTCATTCACACATAATCATGGAAAAACAAAACAAAGGACATTGATATTTAACACAATGAAATGAGATTTAGTTATGATTTCCCATACAAGTTCGTCTAAATGACGTAAGAATTTACCAATGATATGATCATGTGTAGAAATAGTATATCCACACAATGGTTGGTGGAAATGACAACATAGGGATTCCACACATAATCTTGGAATAATGAAATCTTGATGTAGAGCTTTAACCTAAATAATTGAAAGTGGGTTAAGAAGTTTCCTTACAGAAATCTGATAGCCTAACGACGTCACTTTAAAATTATGAAAATGAGTTGATGAGAGGGAAAATTGTATCTCATCACTTGGACATAAAATTTATATCAATAAGGATATATAAGAACATATCCCAAAATAATATTATGTGAATTAAAAGACATAACAAAAGAAGTATTTTAAAAATAAGAGGGTGAACGGTTCCCTTACCGAATTGGGTAACTTTTGAAACATACACCCCATGGACGAAGGGTCATATAATGAAGATGTGAATACCCATAATTTAAATTATACTACACAAATAGTATAATAATGGGCAGTACATACACCAATCAAAGTAAATGGTGGAAAACGTAGCATAAATGTCACAGTAATAAAAGTGAGATGAAAAATCCTTTACAAAAACACGGCAGCCTAACGGCGCCACTTAAAACTTCAAAAAATGGATTTACAAGATCAAATAGGGTCTCTCATAATATGAACATAAAAATTACAGTGTGAGTAATATAAAATAACATCAACAAACATATGAAAGATGATCTTAACAGAAATGACATAATGGAGAGTACTTAAAAAGAAAGAGAGAGGTAGGATCCCTTACGAAAATTCGGCAGCCTAACAACGCCACTCAAAACATTCAAAATGGATTAATGAGAGAAAATAGGGTCTCTCCTCATATGAACATAAATATTTTAGTAATATTAATATAAAATAACATCCCAATCATAAGAAAGATGAGCTTAAAAGGATTGAAATAATAGAGTGTACTTAAAAAGAAAGAGAGGGGTAGGATCCCTTACCTCAAGTCCGACTTGTCTTGTTCGTTTCTTTATATTCATGACTAATAAACTTTAGTCAATTTATAATTGCCTAAGGAACTCATTTAATGACTATTATTCAGTTCATATCACATATTATAATTTAATAACAATTGTTTAATAATGTGACTTCATATCAGACATTTTTGTCGATGTTCGGTACATGAGTCAAACTTGAACTTGTTGGAAAAGAATTTTCCATGTAGTTATTGGTAAATCATCTCCAGAATAGTATTAATGATTTAAATTTAATATATATCTAGTATATATTTATTTTATACTATTACATAACATTTGGAGATAAAAAATGAAAAACATCGTTCATGGAGACGGTAGGCCGTACGTACGCATGAATGCTACTTTAATTTTTTTGTGATATTAATGGAATTAAAGTTAAAAGAGAGAGATATATATTATAATTCCAGAATGATATCCATAATTTAGATGTAATATATGACATATATATACATTATATATATGTACTTATAATAGTACATAACATTTGAAGAAAATAAATGAAATGTACCATTCATGGAGACGGTAAGTCGTATGTACACATGAACACTACTTTCATTTCTTTGGCACATTAATGGAATTACAACTAGATGAGATATATATATATTATAATTCCACTATAATATATATGTTATATAGATCACATATGTTCATCAATTTAGTTCTTTATACATTCCATGTATTGCATGAACGAGTCACATCACTTGAGGGGAAGGTAGTCCACACTTCTTCAAATAAAATTATCGCATTTGCACAACATGAAATGCATAAAGATATTTATTAAATATAAAATAAATAAGAATAGAGAAGAATTAAATATAATATATATCATAAATAAATATATTTCCATCACATTGGCCACTATGAGATGTTCTACGAGAATATAGAACAATCATCGCTTTGTGAGGCAGTAATTCTCCATCCACAGAAACAGTATGTTCTTTAACCATTAGACGGAGGTGTGTGTTAGTGTAGCTAGAATACTTCTCATTACTAAAACCTATTATATTGAAGATACTTTTTTTGTTATAAAATAATGAAATAAAAATAGTTTAGGGGGTTGGAGAAGCAAAATAAAACAAAAGAACATTAGGAAAGACATTACCTTTAAATCGGGTAACTCTTTTTGATTTGACCACAAAAGCTTCCTTGGAAAGACTTCTGCCCAAAGTGAGGCTTCTATGAGTAACAAAGGGATGTGGAGAGACAAAATGGGCAGGGTTCTGCCGATCCAAAGGCTTGAGAGGTGAGGTTAAGGTGGTAGAGGTGGGGTCTTTTTATAAGAGGAGAGGAGGGGCACTCTTGGAAAGTCTTGAAAAGTAACATTATTATAAAATGCTTTTCGGATTTTAATGGTCCCACAATTACATATTTCGAGAATAAGGTGATTATAGTTCTAAATAAACACATCCAATAGGTTTTTGACAAGTTTAGGTCTTACATTTTACTTTATCTATTCATTTTATTTAAATCGTTAAATAAGGAGGTAATCACAGAATCATCATGGTGTCATAAATAATTAAATTTATTTAATGTCTAAAAATTATAAAAAACAATCATCATGTAGGAAATATTTTTATCATTATATTGAATATTTATAGTCAAAAATATTACTTGTATAACCCCATGTAAAAATAGTTTTATTAAAACAACACATGTTTGTGACATTTTAATTTTAACTTTAAATAAAAAGGTATTAATGTCATTTCCAACCAAAGTGGCTCCATGGGGTCCCCAAGTTGACCCATGGATTTTCATGGTCGTAAATGAATCATACAATAAGGGTAGGACACGTGTCAAGATCATTTCATATTATTATAACATTATCTTTACCTTAAATTACACTAATTAACTCTAATCGCGATTAATAAAACATAAATGTTACTATTCACCAAAAAAACTATTTTAATCTCATTGAACCAAATTTTACTTACTTATGACAACCATGTATTTCAGATTTTTAAAAATAAAATCATAGAAGTGGAAATGTTTCATTTAAATGAAAAATTAGTTTCTTTAACTAACACTTATTAGTTTAACTATTCATCAAAAATTGAAGCTTTTCAGAAAAATACCAAAAATTCAACCTATGCTATATTTGATATTTCGAATTCAAAAATGATGTCTATTTTAAAAAATTCAAAATATATAAGTTTCATTAATTAATTTAATAATTATTTCCCACTGTCAAAACAAATAGCGTGTTTTTAAGAAACAATATCTATTAAAAGATTGACACTAGTTTAAGTCCAATTTCAAAGTGAAATTAATTCAAATGGCCACCATTGGATTAAATGGTAAAAATATATTCTAAATACACTTTAATCTCAATTAAAAAGATAATATATCCATATAAATATATCTGATTAACAGGAGGACTTGAATTAAAATGCAAAATTTTCACAATAAATGATCTTTATCGGAAAAATAACAAAAAAAATTACACAAAGTAAATTCTGATGTCCAAATTCTCAAGAAGGATCTTATTTTGTCAAATACAACATATAAAATTTTCAAAATTATATTTAAAAAGGGTCTCCATCAAAAGGCGGTTAATCGACCTTTTAATGAATATTAGTGGATTTATTCTTAAAATTACATTCATTTACATTTTAAGCCTCTAAAATTTATTGGATAAATGTAAAAATAATTGAAAAACATATATAATAATTTTTTTGTTAGATCCTTTAATCCCCATCATTACAACGACTAGGCATTAACTACAATTTAAAATAATATTATTTTATTATTAGAGTACAACGTAAAATTTCAAATAAACTCGTTGTTGCGTATTGGGTACGCCATCGAGCATAGAGTTTCCATTAAAGTAATATCAACAATTTATTCACAAATAGGGATAAATATAAAAATGTAATATTATTTATTTACCTAGGGTGTTACATATATGATATTTCATTTCAAGTTATAGAGTTATCCAGAATCAAGTGAATCCTCAACAAATTTCAATATCATGAAGACATGTTAATATAATTAAGATATTAAAGTACATTAATTAGAAAATTTTTTATCCTGGAACATAATAAGACATTGTAAACTATGTGAAATAGCTATCAAATACCATTGATGTAATGAATACAAGTGGAAATTCCTGGTCTACATTTTTAATGAAGAAAAAATGGAAAATTAATTAGTTGGACCTTCCAAAAAATTGTAACAATTTTTTACCACCTCATTGAGGAATTATAGTAGATTATAAAACTATGTACATTGTGGAAAAAAATCATTTATCCAGAAATATCCCATGAAATTAAATGATTAATTGAATTTTTTCAAGATGATAACATCAATATATCATATGAAAATAAGGTTTGTGTATTAGTATATCACCTAGAAATAAATCATCCAATTATATATACTCTTGAAATGAGGTCCAGTGATCACATTTATATTATATCATTAAATTATTTTTGTGAAGGCATATGAAGAGACCCTATAGAGCCTCAAGATGATAATATAATTTGCCACAATCATCATGAGTTGGATTCAAGGAATGGTGGAAATATCAATATGACTCCCCCTCAGCTAGAGTTATCTCATTAGTATTCATATTAAATAGTAGATAGAGTTTTAGATTACATTAAACACCAATAATGTAGGAATTTCAGTGGAAAATTGATATATAAAATACATAATTTCATTTTAACTCTACACAATATGTCATCATGATTAATGTTGATCATATACACAATGATTCAAATAATTATGGTATCTCTAGGAATATATATGCCCCTATTTAAAATGTTCCAACTACTTTTTGTAATATATTTTTTGGGGGACCCATATTCTAAAACAATCGAAAATATGAAACCATAAATGCACCAAACTCCATTTATGAGATGAATTATATTTTAATTGATCATATAAATGACAAGGGAATCATTAAATATGATGGAATTACTATGGTTATTTTAGTGAATGTCCAATTCCCTGATGCTAAGAAATATTCAGACCAAAATAATATAGTCATCTTCTCTAATCCATACATACTATTCAAAGAAAAATCATTTGTTCAATAAAATAATGGAAAAAGGATTCATTAGGAAATCATCTTAGAATAAAAGTAATTAGAGAAATATTAATGGATAACGTATATTCTAACAGAAAACTAATTGATGTTTTTATTTTTTTATTATAAGTACATGAACAACACTAAAACAATTATCAATATATATATTTTAATCAATAAGAACAAGACAGACCTTCTAGGTATTTCTTTAAAAAATATTATTTTTACGAGAGGATTTATTCTATTAAAACAATGTTGTTACATGTTATAAACTCAAATAATTCATTTAATGAAATAAAAAACACTATGGGTCTTATCTCAATCAATAATTGATTGTAATTATTTTTTAATTTCTAAAAAACATACGTTTACACTTAAATATAAATTTCTAGAATTTAAAAAAATAATTACTCTGTTTTTAACATCGGATGATATGAAATTAGGGAATTATGAATGAAAACATTCATTTTTGGATGAAAAATTTACAGTACATAGACTCTTATTAGAGACTTGAGTTTCGTCTTAAATTAAGATGAGAGGCCTGGAATGTTTATATATTCTACATCCATATAATTATTTAGTGAATTTATAGATTATATAATAAATTAGGAAAATAATTTAGAGGGTACCAATTATACATGGAACAGAAAGAAATTGAATAAAAATGGTTTCCATTTAATTGGATAGAAGTTTTATCAATGATATATCCCTTGAAGTCTGAGAATATATTTAACACATAACTATTGATAAATTGAATTCATATCCCCATCTAATTATGAAAAATATTACCACAATATAGGTTAAACTAAACATTCTGTTCAGATATAACAATACCTGGACCAAGCATCATGATTATAAAAAACTATTTCAATACACCTATAAAACATTCAATTATAATGATAATTTCACTAATTGTGTTCTAATTATTAAAATTATTATGAGAAATATAAATTTTTAGTTATGATAGTTCTTCAGTAATATTAATGAAATCAATGCTCATTAGGAATCTTTGTTTCACACTATTGAATAAAAAGACACTAGTAGTGAATTTTCCAAGGGCCTTGAGTACAAATGTGTTATCACTCATTATATCAATATCTTCTTAAATATAAATGAATTTTTTTAGATATAGTATTATAATATTAAATATATTAAGGATATTGAAAGGAAAAGAAATACACTAAAATCAATTGAAATTGTTTTGAACTCAACTGACCTCTAGATATTATATGTGATAGGTGGAGTTTTTAATAATATAGATTATTTGGCTTCTCATGTTGTCTCTTATTACAATAATCACTTTTATAGTCTTAGAACAATAATTTTTCTTTTGTAATACATAATTATTATTAATCTAAATACTTATGAGAATTTAAAACATACTATAATTACCAATGAAGTTAGTATTAAAGAATACATTTTCTCCAAACATTTCTATCTCTCTTGGAATAGATGGGTTAACTAAAACCTTCTTCCAGATCTTTTTGGTGACTATTATTTTTGTTTTTTGTAGAATTTTCATTTTTTTCAAATTTGGTCACATAAAAGAGGGAATCATAGATTAATTTTGTTCCCTAAATATTAATTTTCACAATTAGAATTATTTTCATCTCTCACGACCTATGTCTCTTTTCAATACTATTAACAAAAATATTGAAAACATTTTTTCATAGAATGAAGTAAAAATTTGAAATAGTATTTTTTCATGAAATCGATTTGTATTGATAAAAGGTATAAACATTCATCATTTCCTTATCAATACTTCTGAATATTTTAACCTTCACATGAAATCTACCATAAGAGGTAATATTTATCTCATTCATGATGTTAAAAAGGATTTGATATGTATGAATTGGACCACATTCATAAAGTTTTAACTAGCATTGGATTTGATGAGGACACTATTAAATGCGACTTAGACATTCTTAGATCATCCCATATTTCATTTATTATCAATGTTTATCCATTGTTCTATATAGCATGCTTCATATGTGTAAAAAATGATAAACCTCTCTCAACGATTTTTTCGCTATTGATAAGAACTAATAAAGTTGTATTCTACCCAAAATAGTTAATTCCAACAAAATAAATTCCATAAGATCTAATAGTATCCTTTCTAATGATACTCATTTACTATATGTTGAGAAAATTATTATTTTCATTCAAGGTTATTAATGAGACAATAAGAACAGTAATAATTATCTTCATCATTATGAAAAAGTCTCAAAGAAAGATATATGTTGTAAAAACTAATTCTTATATTTAGGAAAAGGTATTTCTTTAGCAGGAAAAGTGGTCATCAACAATGAGTTGAGAGTTATAGAAGTTTATCTTCAATTAACTTATCATCATTTTTTGATTTTTTGGAGAAAACCATGTGCCAAAATCTTTTCTCAACATGTGTTCCCAATTAGCAATATTTTGGATTTATGGATGGGAAGAATGAAATCAATGGTAGGTAGGGCAATCCTCATGATTGATGTTAATGTGTCATAAAATATTTACTCATTTTTGGTTTATAAATTGCTGGATTCCCACATTATGAATAACTACACTTATATCCAAACCATTTTTTGGATAGGATGTATTAATTTAAAAAAACATGTTACAGTCTCATGTAGAAAATGCTATCAAATATTGATTTTAGAGGTCCTGGTATAGTATATATATATATATAAAAATTAAAAAACCCTTACATGATAATTTAATTCGGAGTCTCATCAATAATAAGAAGGAGAACATTTGTTTTTTGATATATAGATTTTTAATAAGTTGTACTGATCATAATCAAAACTATATGGACAATTTCATATGACATTCAAACAAGGCTCCTTTCTCCAACATTTCATTTAATTCTTTCATGAAATCCAAAATCACTTTATCTAATAAATTATGTTCAAATAATTACATATTTATGACTCTTCTTAACAATTTAAAATATCCTCATTCAAATAATGACACATATTTCTTTATCAATGAGGAAATATGTAATTCCTTGGTCATGCTTCTCGCTAAAATCATGAAAATGGTTCTGATTTATGACTTCATTAATGGAGATAACATTTTATTTTGGAAATATTCCTCCAAAAGTATTGTAATATCGAAATTATTCAACTGGTATGTTTTTAGGAGTATATGAATAGTTTTGACCACAATTTAGATATGAATATTGATTTTTTTCAAAAAGAGTACACCTTTAATAGAGAGTTATATATAACAATTATATTCCCGATGGTTTTCTTTAACTATTTGGAATCAATTTTTTCTCCGTATGTGTCCTATTTGGGTAACATATGGATGAAATTGATCACATATTTCTATTCTTTATTACTGGTTCTGCATTACAGATACTAGTTTATTATTTTCTTATAAGTGAAGTTTTGCAACACGTTCAATATCCATGAAAACATAACCATATGAGATTACATACCTCTTTCCAAAAAGTTGCTCAATATCATACCTTTTGATGTATTTGAAGTTATTCATATAATATGGATCATCAAAGACATTTTTTGTCTGATAGTATTTCATTCTATTTACAGTTGGCTCTACCTCAAGCTATTATTGCTTTGAAAAATGTTGGTGCTATTAATAATTTTTATTATTATAATTCAATAGATGATATTAACTTCCATAATAGTTTAGTAATTTCATGTAATTATCAAAATACTTCAAGAACATTGGATGTAATTTGGATCCTTAAATTTTTGTGATATATCAAAAATAACATAGATAGAGCTTCAAGAGGAATCCCTAGCCACTTTTGATATGTTTTAGTATTCAAATATCATAATGATGATGAAAATGGATTCTTCTATGGTCTATGTGGAATCACAAAATCTCGTGATTATGAATTAATAATTATAAAAAATGTTATCATTATGGATAATAAATTTGGTCGGTTAAATTTTAGGATTCAATATTATTAAAAACAATTGTGCATGCAATCAAAAGTTGAAATATTCCTCTCTAATTGATGTTTACTTTCATATGGATATATTTCATGGAATCTGGATTGTCTATGAAATATATTATCATGAATGAATATAGTTATCAAGAAAATTGTGATTATAGAATTGATCGAATATGTGTAACTACAAATGATTTTACCTAGAACAAAGAAATTATTGATAACCTTTCCAATTTATTTTGAAGGGATTATATTAATAAATTGTTTTTTAGACTTCTGAAATTTATCTTTTATTCAATACATTATGAATGTCCATTTGGGGAAGTTCTCATTATCAAAAAATAAATAAATTATGTTTAATGAAGCTGTTCATTTGAAAATTAATGACCTTATCCATAAAATAATGATACATTTTATTTGATTAATTTATAGAAATAAAAGTACAATTTTCAAATGTGGAACATTTTTACTATTAAATAAAACATTATTTTTTTTTGAAAAAAAATAAATTATTATTAATAATAATATCATGACATGTGCATATAATTTTTCTCAATATCACAAATAAATTTTAAAAAAATTTCATAATTCACCTTTAATATCTAATTACAATATTTAATAAAAAAATTTCAATAAATTAAGTTTATGAATCATAAAATGAATTTTTTCTTATTCCATTACTAACAATCATAATTAATGAATTTATAATTAATTCAATTCTTTATACAATGAAACTATTTCATTATATCCATTTATCAATTGTAATTATCCTTGTATATTGGTATTAAAATATAGTGCTCATATGAAATCAAATTGATTAAGAAAAAATCATTTTTACTTTTAAAAATATTTCTCATACTTTCTAAAAAATTGATAATCAATGTATGAATAATTAATCATTTTATTACAGAAAAATTCATTATATATAATAATAATAAGGTTATTCTTATTCATACATTCCAATCCAATGTCTCTATCCAGAAGATCATATTTAGCTAATAATAGATATATATTATACCACAGTGCATTTAATCTTAATATTGTGCCTACAACACACTATCATGTATATATATTATATTTGAAATAAAATTTAAAACATTTTGGTGTCACATTCTACACCGTTTAAATAAATTACATCTTGATAAATCTAATTTTTTTCACTTAAAATCTGTTTTTAAAACATAAAAAGAAAACAAGATTTGGATTTTATCATGAACAATAATTTCTATTTGATGTCAATGAAACCTATAAAATAAAATATTAAACATCATATACAATACTCAAACATTATTATGTTCTCGTAAAAATACTTTATAATAGTTATTGACCTCATATGACACGACTGATTTGAGATATGGTGTTACAGTTAAGATAGTGAATTTAAGAAAATATACCGACATGATTTCCTTCCACTTCATATGTGAAATTTAAACAAATTTTTGTTTTTAATTATTCATTTTCCACTTATATATCATCACTTAATATAATAAATAAATATTCCATAGGTGGTTTTTATTATTTATGTTCAAAAATAGACATTTCATGTATCAAAATAATTATAAGAGAATGAAAATATATTCATCCCATTTATATCTAATAAAAAATGATTATAAAAAACTAATATGATATATAATATGAAGAAATATAATTTAATCTATAAATATACAAAAATAACTCCCCAATATCATATTAAATAATAAAAAAATTAACATACACAAAAACACTTTATTATATGCCCACAAAACTAATTCACAATGATTTGAAATATTTTATTCAATATTTTTGAAAGATAAATGTAATATTTATCAATATATACCAAATATCACACCCAATGGAACATTATAAAAATATATATAACATAATCATATAATCAATAAAATTTACTAATCAAACCCAAAAATAAATTGAATCACTATAAAAACATAATAAAAACCTATATGCTTCAAAAAATTAACTCGACCATTTTTCATCATTAAATATCTACCACATTAACATATAATATCATACTCATAAAAATAATAAATAAATCATCATTCTAATAATTCCCCTATTAATATAGTGAACTTACATAAGCATAAAAATAATCTCGTTTTCATCAAATCATATTTCTTTCGAAATTATACAGTAATATATGATAAATTATATGTTTTAAAAGTAGAATAACCTATTTAAAACTATTAACCATAATTAAATTAACACAACATATCATCAAACCAAAAATGTTATAAAAAATGATCTTATGTTTTCTACATATAAAATAATTCACTATCAAATTCACTTTAGACTATAGAAAAATTTAATCTTCGATGTTACATATAACTCATAAATTTAATAAAACTCATTAAATGTTTCTCTAGGTACTCTTATTTCATAAATATCCAAAAGAAGTCTCAATATCAATAAATGTATTATAAACCTTAGTTACAGAAACATAATATAGTAAAATCTCATAAATTATACTTATATAATAATTTATTAAACTAAAAAATTATATAATCCTTTGCATTTGAAACCAACTAAAACAAGCTATCTATTAAACAACCCAAAATTAAATGATGTATAACAAGGTCTTCACATTATTACATTTTATTGATCTTTTAGATTAGTTATTAAAAATCATTAAAAATATCTCTTACATATCATAACCATAATATAAAATGTTTAATGTTTCATTCAATATATATTTCTCCATAAATATATGTTTCATAAATATAAACTCTCTTTACAGTCAAAACACATTATCTTATATGATGATGAATTTCCTTTGTAGAATATTATAAAATTATATAGCTTATGAAATTCTATATCCCTATAGAAGAAATTATCTAACATGGTGGGGGAAAAAAAATTTCATAATGGGATATAAAATCATTTAAACACATTTTTTCATTTAGTTAATAATTTAATCATAGTAAAATTTTTTCCTTAGTCTACATAATAAAAATTAATATAAAATAATCATTATATTATTAAATATTACTATTTTACATCAAAAATATATTCTTAAAAAATATAATAAGAAAATATAATGTGAAAATAATATTCATAGTGGTTTTTTATAATACATGGTTACACATGAAAACAATTTCATATAAAATACATATTCACCCAAAGTGGGGTATAAAAATTAACAATAAAAAAAGATCATTATAATACATTTGGGAAAAATTATTTTGTTGAAATATAAATTAGAATAATAGAAAATCAATTAATTCATGTTGGTATATGGTCTTCCAATTACTATTATAATCAGACTAACATGGACTCTTATACATGAAATATCCTAATCAGTTTTTTCCAATATATATTCCTTAGAGATTAAAATCATTACCCCATAAATTGAAAATTTGTATTAGGTGAATCCATCATCATGAAAAATAAAAATGGACCATAACATACATAGAGCACATAAGAACAATCATCTCATCCATAAAATATCATAATATCATTTTATAAATAATATACAAAAACATGTTTATAATTCTCATAAAAATAAGGATAAAATTATTTTTCATTGAAAACTGATCCAAAAAAGATTAATTAATAATGTTAAATATGTTTTTTAGAAATAACATTCAAAGATGTAGTGAAATATTCTTAAATAATAATATTCTTGAATTAAATAAATTATATTATTGTTGGATATGTTAAAAATTGATTTCATTGACTATTTTTTTAAAATATAAAAAATATACAATTTAGAAATCATTTAAATAGATTCAATTAAAAATTTGATCAAGACTTTAAAACATGGAAAAATAGTTCTATAATGCAATTCATACAATTAATATATTAACAAAAACATTGTAATGGACATGGTTATTGAGGGACAATTGAATAAAGAAATTAAATCATTCAAAATTATACATTAATAAAAATATCCTTACCCTAAGCAAAAACTATCACTTTAGAACATGAAATACTATTTAATTAAAATATATTAGTTATTAAAATTATTAAAATAAAATTTCATGTTTATTTAATCATTATTATCCCATTTATTTCATTTATTACAATGTCATATACAGTTATTAAATAATATATATTTTTGTACGAAGTTTTGAGGAAATTCAGTTCTTAGTCAGAAAAAAACATAGTTGGGATGGAAATGGTAAAAGGATAATTGATTATTTATAACTATAGTTTTAATAATTATGTAATTATCAATTTTATTAATTATATGTAAATTTAAAATCATTTATGGAACATGGAAATAAAAAATGAATCAAATCAATCCGTGGACGTTGTAGTCTACATCTACGCATAAGATATGTCTTCATTATAAAACTTATGTAATGGTAACAAGATAAGTAATAATATATCATAATATAATAATGATAATTTCACGAATATCATATATATATATATATATATATATTAATTTATTAATATATAATTCCTTGTTTCATAATGTAGTTAAAAATAATGAAACACATCAATTCGTAGAGGTGGTATTCCTCACAAAATAATGATTGATGTTTTTATTTCCAATAGGATATAATTAGAGTTTCTAAATAGTCATGAAATCAAAAATATAATATATATATATATATATATATTTTGAAAATACTAGTTTTTTCATTTAAGCATTATTATATTATATTTTATGGAGCATGATGAAGAAATAATATTGAAAATACCAAGTTATGTGTTACAACCCTTCTTTGGATATCCCTTTTTAGCTTACCCTTAACCATTATATGATGTAATTTTGTTGAAAAAATAAAATATATGATTTGGGTGGTGATAATTGGATGTTATTTAGGTATGGATATTTTATAATATATTTTTAAATATTAGTAATGATCCGAGAAGAGGATATTCTTTTTTATTTTTGAGGTGCAGCAAATTATATTACATACATGAAATATTAATATATGATATATTTATAAATCATTTAAAAAGGATCCAAAGTGCATTATGTTTGAATTTAATAAAGATATGTTGAAATATTGAAAAATAAAAAATTATGAAATGTTTTAGGAGTAATTATAAACCACATTTATTGTTTTACCCTCCCATTAATTTTAACAACCTAGGTAATTATATAATTAATTGATACTAATTTATAATTTTTTATATTCATTTTTAGATTTAATAATCATATTATAAGTATAAATAATGATTTATGGTTAATAAATATTTTTTCCAAAAAAAGTTGTTTTACCGTCTTTTGATGGATAACCCATTTTAGATCTTGTTTTGACACTTTTATATGTTATATTTGGAAAAATAACATTCTTATCTTGAATAGAGACATTAAAATTTTGTTTGGATAAATTTTTTTAAATTTGTTTGTTAACATTCTTATTTTAATGAGTACTGAAAAATATTTCATTTCAATTCAAAACTGATTTTTCTTATAATTTATTTTCATTGTGATATTATCATTATAATTGTTATTAAAGGTCAAATATATTATTTTTTTATCATTTATTGCAATTTTCGTCATTTGAAGTATTTCATCATTGAAACGTGGTATAAAAACAAGTCAACATTTTGATGGTTTTTAATTTTAAAATACACATTTTCAAATTTTGTTAATGGGGTTAATTTATAATTAATTACAACAACTTATGTATATTAAATTTTTAAAAATTGAATTCATATTTTGAACCATTAGGCCCCAATTATTGTAATAGGTTAGTTTTTGGATTTTATGAATTGTTATTATGGTAATTTGATTTAACATGTTTGAAGGTAAATCAATTAAATATGGGTAAAATATATTATTACAATCACAATACAATTACCTATACACATTACATAATCATTTTGTATGTGTAAAAATTTACACATAACACCATTGTATTATAGTAGATTCATTAAATGGACATTTTATCAACAATATGATATAAATATTATTAAATTAAAATAAAGTGACATGAAGTGACAAAATGTCACCCACAAATTTCATATATTTAGAATAATTTTAATATAGTGATAATTTTGATATAGCCTTGATCATAAATAGTTTCCATAAATATAATGAAATTATATTGAAAATGAGAATTTATTAATAATTTTTTAGTTTTAATAATTATCATAAATAATTACTCAATAGATATACATTAATTATTTTGTTAATAAAAATATATAATATATAATATAAAAAGTATTAAACTAATGATAATTTGAATCAATTAGTCTAATTATTCAATTTTCTAGGTATTTATGACATTCTATAAGTCTAATAAATCTGTTTTTCAATGTTATGAATATATTTATATTTTAATTAAATTTGATGAATTAAATAGTGTAATAATTGACAATATTGATATATATTAAAAATAATATATTATTAATTTCATTTAAAGTAAAAATATCATTAAAAAATAAAAATAGACTATGATAATGTCTATTTTTTAAAAGTGCCTATTTATGGAAAATTAACCCTATATATATTAATTTTACACACTCTTAATATTTAAAATGTAAATTTAAATATATTAATTAAGGTTAAAGAGAAAATATAATGTTTAAAATAAAATAAATACAAGTCAAAAATTTATTGTTTAAGATTATCTCAGACCATCCTTATCATTTCATAGACATAACTGAATTTGGAGTAATATTGATTTAATAATTAATTTATATTAATTTTTTATTTTATGTGTTTTTAACGGCAAACTCATATCACGAACCAGCCTAAGCCAACCCTGAACTGGTCATAAGGGCCCATCTGCAACAAGTCCTGAGAGGCTTTCATGATCCTCCCTAGATGGAAAAAAGCACCAAGGGCATCAATAAATTACATAAGGGAACAATTTCTTCTATATATAAACAATAAAACAAACTGCTGAATGAAATGGATAGCCCAAAATACATTTATATAAAAACTGAGTTGAAAATTATTTGTACAAGAAAGTAAAAGTACAACTAAAATAAAAACTCATCTAACCAAACCCGATAACCAAATAACTCCATTGGACCTTTCTGGTCACTCTCCTACATAAGGATCACATGTCTCCCATGGTGATCGAACTCAAGCTGAAATCTACACAATGGCCAAAAACAAAAGATAACTATATGCATGAGTATTAAAACTGAGAAGATTAGTCTAATATTCTATTGCTAATGCACATCCTTTAAAATAAAAGAAATCTCAATTTCATGATTTAAATACAAAATATAAAGGTATTTTTTTCCAAATAAGGTCCCATGCTATATAAAACAAATTACCAGACAAAAACATTCATGTTTTATAAACAAGAATTCTAGTATAAATTTTCAATGAGATGAAACATCAAAATGAAAATAGTTTTCAAGAGGTTTGCATTAAAAAATTTACATATTAAAATAAATCACACAAACTACTAAATTTACCAACCAAACACACTGTATGTCAACAGTGAGTAAAAAATAGCCAATGAGAAAAGTCACGAGAACTCCCCTAGGGACTTGTTAGTTGTGAGCCCTAGGTACCCTGTATCTCAGTGAAAGTAACAATAATAAATATCGGTTATCATGCACAGAAGCCACTAGTAGGGATCATTCCCATAACCTAGTGGTACCCCAACAACATCATCAGCATAGTTTAGTTAGTGTTGTCATTGTCAAACTTGTTACGTGAAAGAGGGACCAAAACCCACAGGATAAATATAATACTAGTACACATCCAACCACATAGATACATAGGATTCCCTTTAGTGGTATATAAATTTACATATAATAAAAAATTCACTTTTCACATTAAAATTTCATTCCAAGACCATAACCACACAAACATCCCACAAACATTCTTCATAATTCTTTCACGAATCAATCAACCACTGAACATTTTCATAAAATAATTTCAAGAAGTGTATTGAAGATTTGTGCGTAAAACTCATTCAAAAAAACACTTTTAATTATAAAAAACAACAAAAACATACCCTACCATACTTGGCAGCCATAACTACATTTAATAAAATCATTTCATGTTCCTTAAAAAAATCCCAATTGACACAACATGGTATATAACAGTAAAACATTCATTCATCTTTTTTAGGAAATGCCTAACTGACCTTTAATCATTTTCTCAAAACTATCATTTGACTGAGTTATGAATTTCAATTTTATTAAGTAGGATTATTCACACCATTTAATGAATCAAAACACATTCATAAGTCCCTCAAAACAATCAGGTTACATATTCAAAACACCCCCATTTTCATAAGAATGTGAAAGATTCCATTTTCCAGCAACTCGAGCCAAAACATGTTGTAAACCAAAAACCATTTGTTTTTAAAACCAAATCCAAATAGGAAATCCATTAAAGGTTCCCAAAATAATTTATCACAAGCCTAAAATGTATTTATAAATCGAAATAAATAATTTTTAATTTCACTAGACATAAAATCCAACTTAGCATTTAAACGAATACATGTCATGCACTCTTTAACAATACAACTTATGCTAAGCACATAAAAATGGAAAAAATACCATTTTCCTTCCATAATGATATTCAATATACTAAATCATTTTCAAAATACCATAATCCTTGTGTTAAATCTCATGGAATAATCTATCAAACAAGAGGAGTGTCATTTATACCAAAACAACTATATTTTTTAAAAAATAAGTCATAAAACATTATTTGAACACAAAATCTATAATACCAAAGTTTTACAACAGAACATATAATATAAAAAATGTTATAACAGAATTATAATGATGATTATAAAATGTTAATGTCTTGTGTAAGGGGTATCCTAACTCAATTCCTTTGCGTAATGGAAACGCACACCCAAATTCACCATCCGAGGGTTTACTAATCCTAAACATATGACGACCAGCCCCAAACGAACAAAACCCACATAAACAAGCATGGTATAACTGAATCCTCGGTCTATCATGAGTAGGAGACATTATAAAACCAGGATATAATGAATGGAGGATGAAAAGGGAGGATATAGGCGAAGGAATATGGCCTTTTCAACTGGAAAACTCATCATATTCCATTATGTATGCACCCATAGAAAAAAGGGAATGGCCTTAAATTTTCTGTAGATTCTCTTATGTTTTGGAAAAACCCTGAAAAGATGATTTTTGTGGAGAATATCTCGAACGTAATGAGTTATGTATGAAATAACTTACCTTATCAATTCTGGATGATTTTAGGTAACATGAGATACTTCTCCCTAATACGCGACTCATATGACCTCCAAAGAGGTAAAATCGATAATGAGAGTGATTATAGGGATATTTTATTCGAGTGGGATGTGGAATAACAAAATTATATTAAAAATTTAATAATATATAAATGATTTTTTTTAAACATGAAATGGGACCATGGGCTGGCTCAATACCTAAATAAGATACCCCAATTCATCATGTTTATGAATTTCTAGGTGGTCCAAAAGGATATGGTAGTAATTATATGTCAATGGAGGTAATGTGGAAAGTTTAGTTATTGAAAAATGTTGAAAGGAAAATGTTTTATTTTTGAAAAAAATTGATTTTTAAAACTACAAATGGGCTCACGGTTTACCCAAATCATGATATAACTTCCCCCTCTCTAAAAATAGTAAACAAGAAATGGGGAACCCAAATTAGGGTGATTATACATATATTAGAGTTCAAAAAAAAACTAATCGCACCCAAAACCCTATAAATGGATTGGTATTTGCAATGAACCGGATCAAAACCATGACATGACAATATTTTAAGGATAAACACCCTTCTTAGAGGTGTTAAGGTGTTCATTAAAGGTGATCAATCTAAGAAAATGTATCATTTTTATTTTCAATATTTCTATATTATTACTTCTTACACTTCATCAGATATAATAAAAAATTTATAAAATAATAAATACATTATCATAAATATAGTGATATTTTATTATGTTAATATCATGAAAATAATCCATCTCCAATTTCATCAAATGAGAAAGGAACATTTTGTTTGTGTGTGCGTTAGACTACAGCCTCGTGAACCGATATTATTTTTCTACATCACAATATTTTAATAATTTTTATAATGATGGAATTGATGTTAATATGTGAATTTAATGACATATTATTCATTATAAGATAATATTATATCAATTATCATCTTACTCTTCATGCACATAAAAATTATAATGTTGTTCGTGCGAACATGTGAAATATCACCTCCACAAAGCGATGTGAATTGTTTTTATTCACTACATAACATGTATGATATGTATTTTATATTGAAATTATTAATATGATATTAGTTATTTTATGATCGTTTTCAAAAGATAAAATAATACTGACCTTATTTTTATAATGATAAATGAAAAATAGAAACTATTACTCACGCGTACATACGTCCTACCATCTCAATGAATATGATGTTGTCCTTTTTTCATAAAAAAATTAATTGTATTATTTAAAAGTATAACTGATTTATAAAAATGATAATAAATTCTTGAATATTATTCTAGAGACGATATTAACTACTGACGTATTAACATGTTCATTTTCGACTCGAGTATCGAATAGTGACAAAACATCTGATATGAACTTAAATAAGTTTTTAATATTTATTACATGGTAATTAGTGATATAAAATTAATAATAAAAAGTAATAAATTTCTATATAAAGTAAATAATTAACCTATTTTTTTTATCCATTTATAAAAATAACATAATTGATGAATCACACTCGAGGAAGTGGAGTTCATATCAATCAATATTCATTGATTCATATTTTGATATTATAAACAACCTTATTTTATGAGGTGTATATAGAAATTATTTTGGTTGTATTTTGGAATTCAATGTGTTTTTTAAAATGGATTTATTATTTCAAAATCTTGAAATTATTTTCTGTGATTTCAAATGTGATTTTATGAGTGAAATGATAATAATTTCAGTATTTGATGTGTTATTATTATATCATGATAAATGGAAATTTGATGATGGGTTCTGTGAAAAACCAAAGATGTAGGGTCCTGTGATAATCCAAGGATAGATGGTTATGTTTTAGCCTATAATTCATTGGGTATGGAAGTCATCGATTTGGAAATTCATTTTGTAAGAGTGAAAAATATTGAAATCAACTGCATGGTTATTGTATTTTTTTATTATGTCCCATATTACCATAATAAGTGATATATTCTTTCTATGGGTTCAATGGTAATATTTTGATTGAAAAAATTGTTATAAATGTTCTTACATTCAATGGAATGTATTTAATACTTCAAAATGTCCAAATCAATTACATTATGATAACATATTCATGGTTTATATGTTTTGTAAGAATAACATATTTCCTTATTTACATATACCTTACTGAGTTTTTTCAGCACATCCCATGATTTAAAATTTTGTTCACATGATTTATTGGAGAATAGAGACAATGATGGGATCAACGAAAAATTTTGGAATACAAAAAATGAATTGAAACCATATTTCTTGTTATTAGATTTTTTTGTGAAAAAATAGATATTGAGTATAAGATTATACTTTGTAAATTTTGATTTATTAAATAATATTTATGGTCAAAATCTCAAAAAATATAAACCAAAAATATTTTTGTAATGTTAAAATGTGAATTGAAAATTTAATTTAATATGTGATGTAAATAATAAGGTTGGGTCCATATAGTTGGTATCATAGCACATTCTTGATGACATTAGATGTTAGATTAATATTAATTACATTACACTGAAATAGATTACAATAATTTCATGTTCAAATTCTATATAATTTGAATATTACAATGTTTCTACATCTAACATATTTCTATTCAAAAAGGATTCCGATAGAATAAATTAGGCAGATGTGAAGTGATGAGATATAGTGGAAAACAAGATTCAAAATTTGAATACCAAGATGGTAGGAATATTAATTGTGTAGTTTTTTTAGTGATGGAGGAGTTGTCTCACGTGATAAATAGTGGTGGTGTTCTTGCACAATAGAAACCTGATCAATCATTGATGAGAGTGATGATATATGTGAAATTAACGAGATACCAGCCCCCATCATTAAGAGGGTCATTTAATCGCCTTCTAGCTAAATCCTGGATTTAATTCCCAGGAGAGATATTTGATGTCATGGGTTCTTAATAGAATCAAAAGGTTACCCTTATTGTTTAACATTTTGAAGTGGAATCTGAACAATGGTGGTTAATGGTTATCAATATAAAATTATGTGAAGAGATTGAGGGCTTGGAATGTGTTGAATTTAAGAATAAATTCCTTATTATGTATTTTACTAAGGTTGTTCGACATTGGACGGGAAATCAATTCATATAATTAAATCAAATAGAGGTCCAATATTTGGTTGTGTATGAAGAAAATCTCACCCGTTTGGCATGGTGTGTTACGAAAATTATATAGGATATTGATAGTAAAGTCAATTGGTTTTAATCAAGATTGAAACAAAAATATCAGTGAGTTTAGCTTCTCAAAAATTCAAAAGCTATGAGGAACCAGTATGATGTGATGAAAAGGTATAATTGATGTTTTTTTTATGATCATTTATTCCATGAGAGGAAGAAAAATTAATGTTCTAGTTGTCCTGTAATGGGAAAGCAATCATTAATGAAGTTTGGAGGTTATGAAACTAAATTTACATCTTGTGAGAAGAGGGGTAAAAAGAATATTGGATAATATCTTGCAACATAGGTTCAGTTATTTTTATGTGGTATGATGGGTCATATTTCTCATTATTTTAAGGTGGATGATCAGGTAGGCTATTAAAAGCTAATGGTAAGATGATTTAATTTCAATGAGTTTTGGAATTATTTCAACGTGTGTTGAAATTTGATTACCCATGGTGGAATCCCAAAAGATCAAAAGTAAAATGTCATGTAAAAATTTTGTTATACTACAATTGTTGATGTGGGACCATAAAAGGATATGGAGACATGTATGTAATTGTTGTTTTAAATATTCCAATAATATGTTTGAATCTGTATCATCACATTCTATTATTTCTGGGATCGTTACAACTAAATTAGAAATATTTCCTCATAAATTTAATATAAGAATTTTGTTAAAACTCTAATTAGAAATATTAATGTGTCCAAGATTTATAGTTATGTTGTTATTATCATTGGTGGGATGGTCCGTCCTATAAATCTTGTAAACACCACCCTATTGGGGTTTGATATCATTTTTTCAATGGATTGTCTTTCAGTTTAACATTCATAAATATATTTCAATTCCCAAATTGTTGTATTAAATGGATTTAAAAAATTGATAAAATACCAAGAGACGGATAAATTGATTAATGCTGGTATTGAATGTTATCTAGATAATTTTTTTGATATGAATGAAACAGTTTTGAATAATGACATTCCAGTAGTGAATGAATTTAACAATGTTTTTCTAGATGATTTGTCAACTGTCGTTCCTGATCCACTGGTTGAATTTTAGATTGATTTATTTCTTAATTCTAAGAATATTTATAAACCCAGTTATTGAATTGATAAATTAGAATTGATGAAAATAACTCACAATTAAAGTAATTACATCAAGAAGGTTTTATTCGACCGATCACATCGCTCTAGTTTGCTCTTGTATTTTTTTTGAAATAGAAGTATTTTTGTATGAGAATTTTATTCATAAATATCCTTGAACAAAATCACTATTAATAAAAATTATCATTTACTTATTTTCAATTATTTTTTTGATTATATACAAGGAGTTCATTATTTTTCGAAGATTTTATTGTGGTAAGTGTAACATTAGTTGGAGGTGAAAGAGGATGATATTTCAAATACAGTTTTTTGAACAGGATATGAGCATTATGAGTTTGCGATTATGCCCTTTGGGTTATCTAATTCACCCATTTTATTTATGAATCATTGGAATGCGGTATCTAATCCGTTTTTGGATCTGTTTTTGGTTGTTTCTATAGATTATATTTTTGGTATATTTCAAAATACTAGAGGAACATTAAAGTAACATATAGATTGTTTAGAAAACAAGAAAAAATGAAACTATGTAGAATGTTTAGTAATAGTGAATTGTGGGTGTAGAAAATATCATTCCTTGATAATATTGTTTATAAATATGGAAAATCTATTGACGCCTCAAAATTTTTTTTTGAAGAGTGTCCATGTGAGACCAATATTAGAGAGACGCATAGATTTCCGGGATCATAGGGTTATTACTGATTGTTTGTGGAAAACAGTTCTTCTTTATCTAGACCACTAAATATGTTATCATGAAATGGAGTAATTTTTATCTGCACAAAAGAATGTGATGGTTGTTTTCTGGAACTGAATAGATGATTCTTAAATGCACTTGGTTTGTCCCTACCATCCATAAATAGTGAGTTTGTTTCTACATATAAACTTCATTGAAATGATTTGGTTTTTTCATCATTAAAAATGTTCAGGTAATTTCCTATTATTCAACATAGATGATACCTCATGAGTTAAATTACCCTATATATGATTTGGAATTAGATCATATTTTTTTTTCATTAAAACACTAAAGGAATCAATATTATGGTGTAAATTATCAAATATATACCGATCACAGATGTCTGAAGTATATATTAACTAATAATGAATAGAATATGAGATAGTGAAGATGGATGGAAGTAATCAAAGATTATAATTGTACAATTCATTACCATCCTATAAAATATACAAAACTTGGTTGATGAATTGATTTAAAATAGAAATTATATAATAACCATGCTACAATTAGAACATGATCTTTTGGTTAATGATTTAATCAAAAAATTGCATGATGTTTTTAAAATAATAAATCCCTCTATTTTTTTCATTTATTAATGGAATCATCACTATCATATAGAGTTAAAAAAATTGTAGAATGAAAATAGTGAGTTTTAGAAAAAGGTATAATTTGTACCAAATGCTATGTTATATGAAATTAGCATTGATATATATTGATTTCTGAGATCTGGGATGTGATTACGTGCCCCTTATTATTTCCCTTCGAAGAACAATTTGACAAACTATGCTCCATGTTTTCATATTTTTAGTTAATTATAGAATCACTAAGATATATGTATTTCATAAGGTTTTTTACAGGTGGGGTGGAATGAAAATATATATTCATAATTTTACCCTAATATATTTTAATTTTTAATAGGTTAAAGAAGGACGAATAGTTAATTAAAGGGTTGATTCATCCTTTTCCAGTGCTATAGTGGAAATGATAAATATATTTTTGGAATTCAGTGTGGGATTAACGAAAACCACTGAAGAAAATAATGTGCTATGGGACACTGTAGATCAATTGACTAAATATATTATTTTTTTTCCTATTAGACATACTATGTCTCTATAAAAACTTTACCGATTGTATATTAAATAGATTGTCAGGTTAGTTGGAGTTTCACTATGTATTGTATCTGATCATGATACAAGGTTCACTTTTATCTTTTGGAACGGCTTTCAAAAGTTGTTGGGTACTGAATTAAATATCATCACATATTTTAATCTTCTATCATACTGGCTGTTAGAGTTAAAAATAAAGACTATGGATGATATTTTATGTGTGAGTTCAATAGATTACTAGGGATGTTGGGATCATCATATTTCATTGGTTGAATTTTTTTATAATAACTGTTTTCATCCTAATATAAAAATGGATCCATTTGAGTCATTATATAGAATGTGGGGTTGAAATCCAATATTAGGTGATGAAGTATGTTAAAAGAAGGTTTATTGGATATGAGTTGGTAAATGATATGGAATTGAAAGTCTGGATGATTCACTATTATATGTGGAAATCATAGTGTAGGGAGAAAAGTTCGTTAGATAACCAGAGGAATTATTTTTCTTTCGAGGTAGGGGATCATGTCTTTCTCATGGATTCTCCACAGAAAACAATGATATCTTTTGCAAGAAGGGGAAGCTGAGTCCATTGTTCAGAGGACCCTATAAAATCATTGAGAATATTGGATCAGATTCATATAGAGTGTCTTTATCTCTGATTTTATCCTAGATATAAAATGTTTTTCATTTCCCAATGTTTAGAAAATATATATCAGATCTATCTCATTTTTTGAGTCCAGAAGTAGTTAATTTGGACTAAAAACATTCTTACGAGTAATAGACAGTCCTTATTTCTTACAACATATATAATATTTTGTGTAATAAGGTGATTCATCTTGTTGAAGATTTTTTTGAAAATAATACTGTTGAAAAGGAAACATTGCAATATGAAAATGCTTTGAGGGATATGTACCCACACTTGTTTGAGAAGTGAATAAAATTGTAAGGATAAAATTTACAAAAGGGGGAAGAATTTAACAACAAAGTAGTTTTTGAGTTAGAATATAATCACTTGTAAATTATTTTCATTCATACAATATAAATTTGAATCATAAGATAATTATATATCATTATTTATCCTTCATAATATGAATTTAAAAAAAATGTTTTTTACACCCTTTTCATGGTGAAGACAATGTTAATGAAGTTATTGAACCTTTATAAGTTCTATATAGAAGATTAAAATTCATATTTTGATTAGTTATATCAAAAAAATTAGTTTTGATATTGTTTTCAGATTTTTTTGAAAACATTCATATTTTAATGAAAATTGAAAAATACATTATTTTAATTCAGAAACCCTTTTTTATATAATTTATATATATTGTTAAACTGTCATTTTAAATGGTATAAATGTATAATTAGATTATTTTTATATATTTTAATCCAATTTTTTTCATTGTATTTATTTTTACATTGAAATTGGATGGAAACACATGTCAATATGTTTATTATTTTCACTTTTATAAAACTATTTTTATTATTTTTTCAATGGGATTAATTTTAAATTTATTAAATAAAATAGTATTTTTAATATTTGTAATATTAATTTCATATTTTTAATTAGTGTACTAAATTTTTTTTATAGGTTACAAGTTTTCTGAAATTATAAATAGTAACCATGGTAATTTTTTTTTACTGTGGTTTAAGGTAAATCAAGTAAATTAGGCCATCAAATAATATGATAACGACAATAAAATTTCTTTAAGACCTTCCAAAATTTTATTATATGAGTATCCATAGAACCTAAACACATAAATATCATAATGATATTATTTAATGAACTATTTACCATAAATTTGAAATAAAGTTTATTTAAATAAATGTAAGTGACATGTATGTGACTAAATGTCACTCTCTAATTTTTTATATGTATAATAATTTTAATATAGTGTAAACATAATATAACATAAATAATAAATTGTTAATTAAAATATAAATAAATTATATATATCATGGTAATTTATTTAGAATTTTTAGATATTATATAATTACCATAAATACAAACACAACAGTCATACCAAATTTTTTTTATTAATGAAAATATAAAATATATGATATAAAAAATATTAAAATAATATAATATTAATTAATTGTGGTACTAAAATAATTTTCTAGGAGAAAATGACATAGTAAATGTCAATTGAATAGTTTTTTTCCTGAATTAATCTTTCTTTTTATATATTATTTAAATTCAACTAATAGAATAGTTTTAAAAATTGACACTTTTGATATTTTATAAAAATAATAATTTATGAAATTATTTATAGAATATAAAATATTTTACAAAATAAAATTTGTCTATGATAATGTATAAATAACCATAAAGTTTCAAGTTATAGGAAATTGACCTTATGTATGTTATATTTATAGACTCGTAATATTTAAAATTATGTTATAGTAGTAAAAATTAAAATAGATTAATTAAGGGTAACACTAAAGGGTAGGGATTAAAATAAAATCAATACATGTATATAAATTATTGTTTGAGTGGATTTAGAAACATCATTATAAATATTTTATATAACTCCATTAGAAGTCTTTTGGTGATAAATAGTTATTTACATCAATTAAATATTTTATTCATTTCCATGGGTTTCCTCCACTCTCCTATAAAAAAGTACATGTTATTTTCAATAACATAAACGTTTGAAACCATTTTCATTAGCCACATCATACCCAAAATTCTTCTTAAAATCTCTCAACACCTATCATGTCCCATAATTTAGGAATAAGACCATATTTGTAGGAGTTAAGGTGTTCTTCAAAAGTGAACAACTGAAGAAGATGTATCATTTTTATTTAATTATTAATATATTATACTATATTATGAATCTTTAATATTCAAAATAAATTTTAAAATAATAACTACATTATAAAAAATATATTGAGATGTTATTATGTTAATATAATTACATAAATCCATCTCCAGTTTCATCATATAGAAAATGAACTTTCAGTACGTGTTTACAGCGGACAACCACGTCACGAACCTACATAGTTCATTTTTCACCAACATACATAAATAATTGTTATGATTATGAAATTTATGATATTATGTTCTGTTCATGAAATAATAATAAATATAAAATAATAATATATAAATTTTTTTATTGCTCTACATGCACATAAAAAAGTAAAAGTTACATATGCAAATGTACAACCTAACGTCTCCATTATTATAACATTGATCATTTATCAAAACAATACACAATTGTTTTATATAAAAGAATAGTTGATGTATAAAAACGATAAAAATGTCATGAGTATTATTTTGGATATGATGGACTTATAACCATGTTGACTATTGACATGCTTCCATGTTCATTTTTCACACACATACCGAATATCGAAAAAATGAAAGATTTAAACAAAAAAATTAATATAATTATTATAACATGGTATTAATTTATATAAAATAAATAAGAAACATGAATATGATTCCCAATAATGTAAATAATTATCAAAATTTTATTATTCAGGATGATACAGAGCATACATGATGAATCAGACAAGAGTAATGGGACATCATCTTAATATTATTTTATTGAGGCATATATTGATGTTATAGACCACCTTCCTTTATGACGTGTATAAATAAATAAATTTCATTGTATTTTTGTATTAAAAATGGTTCTGAAAATGGGTTTATTATTTTAGTATGGTGAAATGATTTCTCTTGATTGAAAACTATATTTTATAAAAGATATTTAATAATTGAAATATTTAATGTTTTATAATTATATCATTGTACATGGAAATTTGATCGGTGGTTATATGATAATCAAAATGTGGTTGGTTTCATGATAATCCATTGATGGATAGTTATGTTATATCCTCTAATGCATTTGGTATGGATGTCATCCGTAAGGCGATTCAATTTCTAAAATATACAAATAATGAAGTCAACCACATGGTTATTCCATTTAAGTTAGATTATGTCCCATGTTACCTTTATATGTTATATGTTATTTATATTGATTCTACAGTAAAATTTATTTTAAAAAAAGGTTAATAAATTATATTATATTAATTAGAAAATATTTACTACTACTTAAAGTGTAAAATATTACATTATGATAATGTATTCAGGGTTAATACGTTTTCACAAGTCTAGCAGTTTTCAATATTTTTTTATAGGTTATTGAGATTTTTTCATCATCCCAAGTTTAAAAATGTTTTTCATGGAATTTAAGGGAGAATATAGTAACGTATATGATCAAGGTAAAAGTTGTGATGATTAAATATGAAAAGAAATGATGTTTGTTATTAATATTTTTTTGAAATAAATGGAAACTAAGTAAAATATTGTTCTTTGTAATGATTTAGTTGTTATGTTTGAATTATGAAACAATTATCTAGAACACTAAACTGAACATATTTTTTAAATTTTATAAAGTGAATTCTAAATTTAAATTGCTATGTTATGTAAAGAACAATGTTAGGTCCTTATATTAATCTTGATTAATATTAAGTATCATAATAGTTATCATCAATTATTATGGGTCATGAAACTAATTCAAAAAAGATCATTTTGAACATACCTAGAACATTCATGATATCATTAAACATTTACTATAAAATTTTGAAATGATACATTTTATTTAATTTAAAATTGAGTTAAAATTTATTTTAAAACATTAAATAATATTTATTATCATTTTAATAACTATTATCCTATTTTGATATAAAATTTATCATGATAACAATAAACATGAAATAAAACACTTCAATAATAATGAAAACCCTTTTCATAATTTTTATTTTTTATGTACGCATACACACCCACACAAAAATAATTAATTAATATCAATAATCACATATCCTTACATTGAATTAATAAAATTCATATAAAAACATAGCCAATCTAAAAATTTTAACTTTTAATTTGTTTAAATTAATTTTTTTATAGTTATTATATTCTTACAAAATTATTGTGTCAATGTTTCCTCAAACTTTTAATTAATCATATATAACTAAAAAATTAAAAATAAAATCATAAATTATATTAAATTATTATAAATATTTTTTTTCATATGAGTCCAAACATAATTTATATTTTTTACTATCCTAATCAGAATTGAAATTTTATTTAGAAAATGAGTGATAATGACATTATATACAAAAATAAATTATATTATTTATTTTATTATTAATGAACATTCAGATCTAATATATATAAATTAATCCAATTTGGTTGATTGTAAGAAATTACCATTTTAATTGTTTTAAAAACATTCCAATTCTTCAAACATTTTCACATTAAAAATCATTCTCTCATCATGCATGAGGGGTTAATTTTAAATTAATTTTTAAAAATTATTTCTATATAAATTAAAAAAAATTATAAATATTTGGAATAAAAACAAATTATTATTTAAAGTATAGTTAACATAGTTGTTGACCAAATAATATTTGTGTAATTATTTAATATTTATTATAGTGATTAATGTAAAATATTAGTTTGCTTAAGGGTTAAAATTTATAAGAAGAGGAAAAAAAGACCAAAAATCAATTTTATTTTACATATTTTTACCATATTATTTTTTCTATATAACATTTTTAATTAGTGGAGTAAAATTATATAAGTAATCTCTCTTAGTCGTTCTTACCTTTTTAATTTACCAGAATGTCACTTCTCCTCCACTACAAATGGGAACTCTCACCGACTCACATCATCAAAAATATAAAGGTCATTGGGTTGTTGAAAATTGGAAAATATTACTTCCAAAAATCCCTCATATTATACTAGAATAAATACGATGGGAAGAAATAAAATTTATTTTGTCCTTTGGTGTAATCTAAAAGAAACTGCCCGAAGAAGATATAACCTTCTTCAATGAGATATTTTGTTTCATTTAGTTATATAAAACATTAAATTAATGTTATATAAATATTATATATTAACATAATTATCATAAATATATTAATATATTTTTATCTTTATGTTATAACAATCACTTTATTAAACATCATTCAAATATTATATGCAATCATCCTTCACGTGTATAGAAGACTACTGCCTTTTGAACTGATGTCATTTTTTCTTCCATTAACACATATATTGGTTAAGAATAATGATATAATTAATTTTTTATAAGATATTTTTGATATTTTTGACATATTTATGATTCTATGATTATTATATAACACATATCTCCATTCTTTTAACTTTGTGTGAATACGATAACGTCATTTTTGGACCTAGGGAATACAACCTCCCCAAAGCAAGACGGCTCATTAACACTTTCCATTGAATATATAAACGATTGATTTATTAAAAATATTTTATATTTTTGATGTATAATTCAACTGTAATTATATATATATCAATATATCTATATTTTCATTATTTCAATAAAAAATATAATGGAAACAATGTTCATGTGTACGTAGGACCTACCATCTCCCTAAACTATGTATTTTATTTATAGTTTTATATATAATTGATATATAAATTATTAAACCTAAAAAATATATACGATATTTATAAGATTATTTTCATTCTGGAAATAATGAAATCATGATCAAATAAAAATAACAACAAATAAAATTTCTAAATATATATGAAAAACAAAGCGCGTATTGCTCAAAAGATAAGTTTGACTTGAAATTGTTAATAAATGGGTAATATAAAGTTGAAATAAAATAATATTTTTTTTTTATATTTATGAATATGGTTATTTAATATACTTTTTGTAAAAGTATTCTTATTATACATATCGTTTGAATGTTTAAGAAGAGTTCCAAGACCTAAGGTAAGGGTTTTCTCTTATCACATTTATTTCTTCATAATATATGATATATTCACCCCTTATTCATATTGTGTAGTGTATATACTAAACATGAATTTATTATATGGTTTGGACAATAATATTATTTGTAATCAAATACCCATATTAGGATCTCCATTTTATAGGTTTTAAGGTGAAAAAGTTACAAATTTGATAAGGTAAATTTGTCTCAATTTGAATTCTTTGAGACACATGTCATGTTATGCACTGACATTATTTTATACGGTGAAAATAATTACATTGGACATGATATATAATCAATACAATCCTTCTAATGATATTTTTAATATAATGTAATGTTATTCTTTCATGGTGATTTTTTTTCTATGTTACTATGTAGTAAGAGTATTATGTCTACAATCTCCTCATTTATCGGGGTTGCATTTGATTATTCCTACATTGAAAAAATATTATGTTTCATATCTCAATAACCATCATGAATTTTCTTTTTCTATGATTATTCGTGATATCATCATTTAATGGTACCATTTTCCCCAACTAGTTATTAAATATTATAAAGAATATTTTTAAGAAAATTTGACTTTATTTTTCTCTTTGGTCGGAAATATTTTTTACCACAAAACCAGGTTTTCTAATAATTCATTGAAAAGTGATCTATTATTATTATATGATCATTTATAGAAATTGTTACCCATGCTTTTACATTTTCATAAAATTGTTTTAAATGAAATTATCTTCCATTATTTTTACCAATAAAAGAACTTTTATAAAAAATTTATTGTGAAAAATAATGTTCAAAATGTTTGTATTTATCCACTTTCAAGACCATTATTATTTTGAAGATTCAATTTCATGTTTACAATATTAATTCTTTTTTAGACAAATATTATTCATACAATGATATTATTAATTTTTTATGATATCTATTTCATTTCATGGGTTATGATATCATGTTAAATAAAACCATATAATTTTATTATATACAAGAAGATTAATTTGTTATTATGTAATGAAGAAATTATTTATGTTTTTTATGTGATGGGTGGATCCTATATCACTCGCCAATGAATTGGTAAATTTTTATATCTCATGAGATAAATATGAGAAACAAATCGACTACATTGATCCATAAGGGTAAATAGGTGTGGCCTAATACAAATGGAAATCAGTCTATCCTAATCCACAAAGGAAAATAGGTATGTCCTAGTCCACAAATAAATAGGGTTTTCTAGTTAATAGTTAGAAATAAGTTCATCTAGATCCACTATGGGAAATAGATGTGTCTTTTTCCGATATGTTTATGGTATGGGATGTTATCCTTAACATCCGAAATCGATTTCTATATTTATTATGGTTACACAGTTTAATTTCACCAGTATAAGGTTTATGAATGTTTTTGATGATTTATCACCCTTATGATACATGTCTTATGAAGTTACAATATTTGTTCAATGACTCATGAATATGAACATTGATAAGTTTGTTATAATCTTCAAATGTTATTATTTTATTCTAATACCCTTATGCTCATGTTATGCTTATATAGATCTATTATTTCCCATTTTTGAGAAACATATATCACCAATTCACATTCTTCTTTTCCCCATGTTATGAATAATGTATTTATGTAGGAGTAAAAACTATGAAGATATTTGTATAAAACATTGATGATTTTATGCCAATTTAGAGTATTGTGTTTTCATTATTCAAAATGTATTATATTATTATTGTCCCCTGGAATGTATTTTTTTAATGTGATGAATATTCATAAAAAATGATATAATATCAATATATGTAATGTCTATATGAATATTGATGCTATCAAAGGAAATGTTTATTCATCCTTCTCAAAATAGGATGTGGATACTTATGTTTAAATCATAGGGATAATTCTATGTAAAAGTCTAGGTATGACTTTAATGATATGACTAATGATGAATAATTGTACATGAAAATTTCCTAGAAATTTTTTAGATGATTTAGCCAGTAGTTTCACAGAAATTAGATCACTGTTTATATACTACTTAGATATGTTTCTCTATAAAAAATGAACATTAGGGTAAAACCCCAGAAAGAACTATATTATAATAGATTCAATTGGGAATTGGTGGATGATAATTGGGCTTATCGAACACCAATTCAGACACTCCAAGGGGATATGAAATGGAAATTAAAAAAATTCATGAACAAACATGAATTATTTGTATAGATAAGGAATTTAAATGGTCATGGATTAACCTAGGATGTCATTGATTAAATAATAATGTGTTATGATTTAGGAATCATATAAGTAAATTTTCATTATTTTTTTGTCTTCATCTTTAATACATTTTCATGAATCAATGAATACTGATTTTAATCAATGGATAGAACCCAACGGTACTATGAAAATGTATTTGAAAATAAACACTAAAATTATTGTACTCCTATGAAACCAAATGATATGTGTTAGGTCATAATAATATAAAGATAACATAATAGGGGGTGGGATTGTGTCTTTTGAAAAATCATCAATAGTTATAGATTTTGTATACATTTGTGATTTATGTAGACATTAATTGTGCTATTTTGAATGAAATATAATAGTAGGATAAACAATAATAATGAAGACATAAATTTAATAGTGCTTTGGGGAACATGTATCCCCTCTTCCACTCCAACAATGCTCACTCTACAGGCATCATAAATTTCACCTGAATAGTCCTCTTATCACAATACCTAAAATCTAGAGAGGATAGAAGAATGATGACACATTTACAAAAAGGATAAAATAGAGGATTCTTGTTCATTAATATATAACATGTTATACACAACTTAGTACTATAATCCAATACATAAATCTCAACTGAGTACAAGTATATGATACTAAAATAAATGAAAATAGTTTTATTTTTTGATGGTTCAGGATATATTTTACAATTCATGTTGCAACATTTAGAATACATGGATATGATTCTTAGAAAATGAAATTCATCCAGAATGAATAGTTATAATGTGATCTATATTTCAAATTATCTTCAATGATAATAAAAAAAATACAAACTATAGTAATATTAAATTGAATGAGGTTGAAATATGCATGTAACCATGTTCTATAAAAATTTTCAAATTATAGTGGCAATCATTCATTGTAGAAGATCTATAATGGATTTTAACGAGTATGAAATCATGTGTATGAATGTTATATAAAACCATTTTCTAAATATATACACTAGAAGAATATATAGAGACAATAGCTTGATACATTATTCTGGATCAATGAAAATAACAATATAGATCTCAGATATTCGTATTCAAAATGGTCTGGGGGAGTTGCAACATCTCTAAAGAATATGTATTAGTTTCTCTAATGAATATAGTTCATCGAATCAATCATAATGTGCTTTAATTCATTCGAATATGAGATTTTAATTAGCGATTAATTCTTTTGAGACTATTTCTGTAATCTCATATAAAATAAAAAATTTAAATATCTGACATTGAGTAGTCAAACATATTATTTTTTTAAAAAATACATATTACCAAACATTGGTTTCAGCTACATATTATTTATTATCTAAATTTAATTTTAAAAACAAATGGTTGATCATAAAAATATGGTTGATGATCCTTATGTTTTTCTCTCGAACGTAGGGTTTCTTACTAACTTAGGTTTCCTTTAACATACTTTATTCCCTTGAAAAAAATTTTGTTCCATCCAAATATATGGTTCGTTAATAATATTATATTATAATGTAGTGTTGTTTAACCATATATACAATTTTGAGTGTAGGGTTCATTCTTTATGAATAGTTTCATGATTTATTTTTATTCCTTATGTTGAATTTATCAGCAATGGGTATAAAAATTGTTTCCATAATACACCAAAATGATTCTAAACACATAACCAAATATTCCTTATGAATTTAAATCTTTAATAAAATTCCATAATTAATACTATAAATATTATTAATTTACAGAAATAAAATTAATGTAATATCATTATTAAAAAATATGATAATTTTATAGCTTGAGAATCCGTATAATTTATAGTGTATTTTTGAGACAATAAATTCCTAAAAATCTCCCCGATTTAATGATCCAAAAACCAATAAAGTACGTAACAAAAATTATAGTCTCTTATAAACACGTTAAAATATTTTCATTGCATTTTCATAGTACAATTTTTATAATATATTTTAATGAAATGTTAAATGAAATTTGGTGTTTAGAAAATTTTCTTCCTCTATTGTGATATCAAAAAGAATATATAAAAAATTTATTATAACACATTCATTTTTTTAATAGAATAATAAATTTGTGTATATATTGTACTATTTTATGAAATAATATATGGGTTTTGATAGTAGTGATAGACATATAAATAAATATATAAATGAAGAACATAGAATATTAAAATAAGAAAAAAAATATTTATAAAAACTATACAAATGAAATATTGATTTTGGATAGAGAAAAGGGCTAGACAATAGGTCTGGTAGAATGGGAAATCATTTGGTTAGGAGTGGGTTCTGCTGATAGATCTAGTGTAGCATGATCCACTTAAAAACATATTTCAATTCTATCAACTGATATGGTATCATTTTTGAATGATTTTCTTCTAAATTCTATATAAAATTTCGTGAATTTTGAAGGAAATTCAAATTATCAATAAAATTAACATTGAAATAGTTATGATGATTTTTCACTATCTACAAAAATATTGAGTGCTTATCAGTTAAAATATTAAGAAACAACCTGATTCATTTTCACTAGAAGTGATTTTATAACATGATTTCTCTAATATTCATTCAATACTGTTATAGGTGAACTATTACAGTAAATATTCTTGATGAATCTAATTCATATATTCCATTAATGATGTTCCAACTTGAGACCTTATTATAAGGACCCAGCCTTAAACATTACATAATATTAAATTAAATGAATAATACACATTGAGGATCTTTTCAGGTTTATATTTTTAGATAATTAGGCCATAACTGTTACATTATAACTTGAATATTACAAGTAGACACCATTAATCAGTAACCATTTTTTCAAAAATTAAAAACTCTTTAAAAAACATGTGTAGTTCCTTGTTTTAGATAGAATGACTTTTCCTTGATCCCATCCTTGACCCTACTCATCTTTAAGTCATGTGGAAAACATTTCAAAAACATGTGAATAGCATAAAAAGCTCAGTAAGGGTTATAAAATAAGGAAGGAAAACATTAGACCATTAATAAATACAAATCCATGAAACCATGCTTTTCAATCATAACATACCTTATGAAATCATAAAATTTATGAATAAAACACACAAATCATAAATCAGAAAGGTTACTTATGGTATCCATATCAAACATACATTGTAACTATCACAGCTACATAATGAGTTACACTTGGAATACCCATTACGATATATTCCCTAAATCTCTTAGGGGAAACATCACATTTACCTCCGTCACGTTACCCAATGCATTGGAGAGCTATATCAGGCTCACCTGCCCTATGTTTATCACAGAAAATCCCATATACATAAATAGTGCCCAATAAACATAACATAACCAAAACATATAACACATGTATAATGGAAATATAAAATTTCCACATTCCAATATATCAAATCAATATATTTAAATAAACAATGTTTAATCATATCATTTTCAAAACCTTTTAAAAATAGATTTTTGAATCGAAGTTTCTCATTCCACTTTGAAGCTTTTAAATGAATTATCATTTGAAAAAATTAATGTCAATATAAATAAATACAAAAACTCATTTTGAAAACATTGACATTAATGAGAAATATTTAGAAGAATAAATCTTTTAAACATTTAAAATGATATTTTAGATAAAGTGTTTTTTAACAAAAAGGGATACACTTGAGTACATATAATTGAGGACTAACATTTAATCAGAACATTATAATATCATGAGAATAAAGGGATTCATGATATAATTTGTCAAATTACAGTATATATCCCATATAAGAGTAAACTGGGGCATAACAACAATGAAGTCTCAATGGAAATGTAAATTGAGATGAAATCCCTTATAAAGATGGTATCATTAAATAAAGGATAAATCAATCACATAATTATGTGTTAAAAATATAAATACACCCAATATAAGTGGATATTAATTGTAAAACAATCAGAGTTCATTCACACATATTCATTGGATGATATATTCAATGAGTACAAGTTGAACCCAATGAATTGAAATTGTGTTAAGAAGTTCCCTTGTAAACATTTTATAGCCTAACGGCATCACTTTGAAATTCATAAAATTAGTTGATGAGATAAAAAGTGTATCTCATCACTTGGAAATAATTTTCACATCAATGAGGATTTAGAAGAACATATCCCAACAGAATAAGATGTTAATTAAAAGACATAACAAAAAGAAGTCTTTTAAATAGTGGAGAGTGAAAGGTTCCCATACCGATTTGGGTAACTTTCGAAACGTACACCACATGAAAGAAGTATCATACAATGAAGATGTAAATACTCATAAATGACATTATATTACATAAATAGTACAATCATGGGCTGTACATACACCATAAATAATGATATAGTGGCAAATATAGCATGAATCTCACGGGAATAAAAAGTCAGGGGAATAATCCCTTACCACGTTGTAATTAATGAAGTAATAAGAAATAAAGTTAATAACCACCAAATGAATCATATAATACCCTTAATATACATATAATCATGATAATGTATATAAAATGTAAGCACACAATACACCACGTGCAAGATATAATTGGTGAACAATAGAAATCTCAATAAATTAAAAGTGAGAAAAGAAAATCCCTTACCTCGTGTCCTTCTTGACTTGATCGTTCTTTAATCTCCTGAATAATAATCTAAAGTTAATTTATAACTTCATAAGAACCTTTTTCAAGTTAATTATTCCTTTTATATCACTTATTACCATGTTATAAACATTATGTAATCATTTATGTTAAGAATGTTCATTTTGTCGATAATTGGTACTTGAGTCAAAAATGGACTTCTTATAAATACATGTTGTTCATGTGGTCAAAGGTTAATTATATCCATAAGGAAACTAATTATTTAGATATCATATATATCATATATATCCAGTATCTACATGTATTTATAATAGTACATAACATTTGGAGGTATGAAATGAAATGCACCGTTCATGGAGATGGTAAGCCGTACGTACGCATGAATGCTAATTCAATTTCTATTTATTAATTTAATTGAATTAAAATCATATTTATATATAGTTATATTATAATTATAGTATAATCATATACAATATTATTAACTCCATACTTTATACAAACCACATAAGGCATTAATGAGTCACATCACTTTGAGGGGGTGGTAGTCTGCACTTCCTCAAATGAGATTACCGTATATACCCACTATATGAAAAAAAAGGCATGATATATTTGGGTATTACAGAAGCATAAGGAAATCATAAAATTAATATATATAATATATAAATACAGTTCCATCATAATGGACACCATGAGAGGCGGTAATATGTAATTGAATAATCATCATTTCGTGAGGAGTTAGTTTTCCAAACACAGAAACATTATGTTCATTATCCATTAGATGAATGAGTGTGTAAGTGTAGTTCGAATCCATCTTATAAAAACATACTAGTATATTTGGGATACTTTTTTTTTACAAAATAAAGTAATAAAAAGAGTTTAGGGGTTGGAAAATTATACTAAAAGAAAACAATTAAAGTGAAACTATTACCTTAAATTTGGGTAACTCCCATTGGTTTGACCCAAAGGACTTCTTGAAGTGCCTTCTGCCTAAGGTAAGGCTTCTAGGAGGAGGATAGGGATGTAGGGAGATTAATTGGACATATTATGGACGAGCCAAATGGCTTGATAGGTGTTAGTAAATGGATAGAAATGGTATCCTTTTATAAGGGAGAGGAGGGGCTCTTTATAAAAGTGTGAAAACATTATTTTATTATATAATGATATTCGGTTTCTAATGGTTCAAAAATAATTACAGTAGAAGATAAGATGACTAATATTCGAAATAAAATAATCCAATCATAATTGGACATGTTTTGGATAATGAATTAATCATTATAATCTTATTGATTTAAATCATTTATTAATGAGTTAAATACTGCATTATTATTGTGTCATAAATAATTTAATTTACTCGATGTCATAAAATTATAAAAAAATAATATCATGTAGGAAATATTTTTATCTTTCCATATAATATTTATTGTCTAAAATAGGACTTATATAACACCATATAAAAATTAATTACTAAACATTTATTTTAATGTCAATTTTGTCTTCACATTAAATTAATTAATCTAAATTGTCATTATCACTCCCAAGTAGATCTATGGGGTCCCAAAATCTACCCAAAGATGCCCATATTCGTAAATGACTCAACTAATATGTTTTGGACAAGTGTTAAGACAATATTAAATTATTATAATATTCTTTTTACCTTGAATTACATTATTTACCTTTAACCGCGGTAAATAAAAGTCAAAAGTCACTATTCACCAAAAACTATTTTCATCCCATTGTACCAAATTTTACTTCTTGATATAAACCATGTATCTTGTATTTTCGAAATTCAATTCACAGAAGTGGTAAAATTTCATTTAAATGATAAATTCAGTTTTTTAACTACAACGAAGTGGTTTCACTATTCACTAAAAATTGATGTTTTTCAGAAAAATACCAAAAATTCAACCTAATTTATATTTGATATTCCAAATTCAAAAATTATGTCTATTTTTACAAATTCAAAACATAGAATTGGAATTAATTAATTTTTAAGTTAATTCTCGTTATCAAAACAAATAGCGTGTTTTAAAAAATAATTACTATCAAAAGATTGACACTTGTTTCTGTCCAATGTCATAGTGAAATTATTTCCAATGAACAACATTGTATTAAATGGTAAAAATATTTTTTAATTTCACATTAAAACCATTTAAAAAGATAATATAACCATGTAAATGAATTAGATTAAATGGAACTTTTGAATTAAAATACAATATTTTTCATGATTCATTAAAAAATTGACTTTATCGGATAAATTCAAAAAAATTACACAAAGTAAATTTTGATGAGACCATTATAAAGAAGAATTTTATTTGATAATATATAATGTATTAATGTAACAAAAATAAGATTTAAAAATGGTTGGCCATTAAAAGGTGATGAATCGGCCTTTTAATGTAAATTATGCAAAAAATTAGATTTATCTGCATTTTAAGCATTTAAATTTTATTGGATAAATGTAAATACATTTAACAAATATGTATAATCATATTGTAGTTAATTTCATTCATTCCTGCCAGTACAATGGCTTGGAGTTACCTACTGTTTAAAATAATAATATATTATTAGTGTGCAACATAAGATTTCAATAAAACCCGTTGTTGCGTATCGGGTATACTATCGAACATAGCAACGCTTTTAAAGTAAAATTTATATATAATTCAAAAATTAAAAAAATACAAAATATTCATATTCTTTATTTACACGGGATGTTAAATCCTTCCCCTCTTTTGGGAATTGCGTCCTCGCAATTTTAAAATTTGGGTTTGGAATATTATTGAAAGTCCCATATCGGAAAAAAAGAGTTAGTAAAATTGTCTCTTTAAATGAAAGAATCAGAAGTACAATGGTCACCTGAGTTAACACATACTAAGATTCCATGAAAACATGGATATGGAGGGGAAAACAAAGGTTCATGTTCTGATTTAAAGTGATAAGAAACATGTTTAGGAGAAAGTTATCCACCAAAAAATCACAAATTTGTAATGGGTTACACAATCTTTGATTCCCTAGTTGGAAAAGTTAAGAGAAATTTTTTTTGCTTAAAGTTATTTTTTGCTGAGGAATTTATTTATGATCTTAACCAAAAACAAAAGTATGTATACTTACTTGTCATATAGACATTTATCTTTTACTAGTTTTCTAAAACAAATTCATATTTTTCTCCAAATGATGAAAATTTAGGATGACTTTTCTTCACATTAAGAGCGCAATAATCAACTTTTAGAGAATCACATATTCCGAAAAAGATGAACTATATATTTCCCATGTCGTTAGATATTAACTAAAACCAAAACTTTTAGTATAAGATTAGATAATCACCAAAAGGATAATCCTTTATAAAAATAAATACTACTCGTAATCTCCAAAATTCGACAAAAAGAACCCAAGGTTCAGGAAAGACCATTAAATAAAAATTTATCCTTAAAATTAATCAATGTAATCCAAACTAAGATTGAAACCCAAATCCTTGAATGATTTAATCACATATTCTTACAAGGTAAATATTAACATTTATCTCCAAATAACATCAGTTACTCTTAAAGTCTCATACTGAAAAGTAATTAACCTAATAACATATACCCCATGACAGGTTAATCATTTCCATAGATAACCCAAAATCAAATTATTCCGGATTCATAAGTTCATCTATCTAAAAATAATTAGTCATACTATCCAGGGACTTCACGTAGTCCGGTGGTATGAGAAAAATACCAGTCACACTTTGGTAGTGAGTTTGATTCCCACATCTTCGTCTGACGCGACGGGTTGTCACACAGATTGAGTGTTGTCCCTTCTGAAAGACTACATAATTTTATAACATTCCCAAAAAGAGATAAATTCATCATAAATAACCATAACATATTTTAACCATAAAGGATATTTAATAAGTTTCGTTTTGCATCCCAAAATGTACTAACCGATAATTTCCTCAAAATCAAGGATCGTATAATCCAAAATGGATCTTTGTAACTATAAACAAAAAATAAAATATAATTATTCCGTGAATAAAATTATCATATATCAAACTCTAGGGTTACACATACTATAAAATTTATTCTAATGTAATCTCATCATCAATAGAGCCTTCATAATTTTAAGCATTTCACCATCCTAAAATCTACCATAAATCTTGAATCCCTTATTTTTTGACCTCTTACTCATTCAACATTCTCCATGATCCCTTAACCGTTCTTTGCCAACTAATTCTGAAAAACTTCTTTCCTATAAACAAAATCATGAATCATATCCAAATATTTCAATAATATCAAAACATATGTTAAGAATTAATCCATTCATTTCATTTTTCATTGTCAGTTTCTTCATCCTCAATCAGAATGGAATTAGGTGTTGGTAAACATATATTTGTACGATCTATGTGATCCCATTCCCGAAACATCTTCATAGGACATGTGTTTTCATAATGACCATACACACCGCATTTAAAACATTGAATTTATCCCTTGGAATGGACTTATTTCCATTTCCTAGAGTCTACTAGATGATTCCTTTTTCCATTGCAGGTTCGTACTTTATGACCTTCATTTCCACATCTATAGCATCTTTCTGTCCCTTTGAAACATTTTCCTAGGTGTTTCTTTCCTCATCGTTGACACGTAGGTTTTTGAACATACATACCTTTAAGATTATTACCTGAACATCCGTGGGGATTTGTTTTTCACATATACGATGCTTTATAAAAATCACCAACGATCAAGTTGTCAATCATGACTCTAGATAGTTTCTTGATAATAACCACAAGAGTTTTCATTGAATCTCCCATTTCATTCAATTTCTCATTCAGAAAATAGTCATAGTTTTCTTCACATCCATTGATACTTTGATGCCTGATAGATCCAACCATTGAATAAAACCAGAAAGGTGAGTGTGAGTATATCAATAAAATCATCATATAATATCTTATGAGGAGGGAAAATACTAAGATATAAATATTCATGTTAACTTAAACTCATTGAACTTATCTAAAAAATACTATGACTCTTTCTAAAATCCTAACCATTATGGTAATGTCACTTATGCTTAAGGAATACCATAACCTCTAATGTTTTCTAAATTGACTTTTGATACCAACTATAAGGACCTAACCTTAAACATTACATAATATTGAATTATATAAATAATTTACAATGAGGATCTTTTCAGGTTTAGAGTTTTAGATAATTAGGCCATAACTATTACATTATAACTTGAATATTACAAGTAGACACCGCTACTCAATATCCATTTTTTTCATAAAATAAAAACTCTTAAAAAGAAACATGTCTTGTTCCATATTTTCGATATCATGACATTTCCTTGATCCCATCCTTGACACTACTCATCTTTTTTTCCTGTGGAAAACTTTTAAAAAACATGGGTTGAACATAAAAAGATCAATAAGGGTTATAAAATAACGAAGGAAAACATTATCCCATAAATAAATACAAATCCATGAAACCATACTTTTCAATCATAACATACCTTATGAAATCATAAGATTTATGAATAACACACACAAATCATAAATCATAAAGGTTACTTATGGAATCCATATCAAACTTACATTGTAGCTATCATAACTACATATGAAGTTACACTTGGAATACCCATCACAGTATATTCCCTAAATCTCTTAGAAGAAACATCATGTTTACCTCTGTCACGTTACCCAACACATTGGAGAGCTATCTCGGGCTCACCCACCCTAGGTTTATCACAGAACCACCCGTATACGTAATCAATGCCCAATAACCATAAAAAAATCATAACATATAACTCATTTATAAAGGAAATATAACATTTACACATTCCAATATATCAAATAAATATATTGAAATAAACCATGTTTAATCAATTTATTTTCAAAACCTTTTAAAAACAGATTTTTGAATCAAAGTGTCACATACCACTTTGAAGCTTTTAAATGAATTATCATTTGAAAAATTTAATGTCCATATAAATAAATCCTAAAACCCATTTTTAAAACATGTACATTAATGAGAAATCTTTAGAAGAATAAATCATTAAAACATTTAATACGATATTTTAGTTAAAGAGTTTTTTTAACAAAAAGAGAGACACATGAATACATATAATGGATGACTAACATTTAATCAGAACATTATAATATCATGATAATAAAGGGATTCATGATATAATATGTCAATGTACCATATATATTCCATATAATAGTAAATTGGTGCATAACAACAATGAAGTCTCAATAGAAATGTAAATTGAGATGAAATACCTTATAAAGATGGTATCCTTAAATTAAGTATAAATCAATCACATAATTATGTGTTAAAAAGATAAATACAACCAATATAAGTGGATATTATGTGTAAAACAATCAGAGTTCATTCACACATAATCATTGGATGATATATTCAATGAGTACAAGTTGAACCCAAAGAATTGAAATTGGGTTAAGAAGTTCACTTGTAACAATTTGACAGCCTAACAGTATCACATTGAAATTCAGAAAATGAGTTGATGAGATAAAATGGGTATCCAATCACTTGGACATAATTTTCACATCAATGATGATATATAAGAACATATCCCAACATAATAAGATTTAAATTAAAAGACATAACAAAAATAATTCTTTTAAATAGAGGAGGGTGAAAGGTTCCCTTACCGATTTGGGTAACTTTCGAAACGTACACCACATGAAAGAAGCATCATAAAATGAGGATTTAAGTACTCATAAATGACAGTATATTACACAAATAGTAAAATCATGGGCTGTACATACACCACAAAAAAATAAGTAGTGGAAAATATAGCACGAATCTCACGAGAATAAAAAGTGAGATGAAAAATCCCTTACCACATTGTAATTAATCAAGTCGTAAGAAAAAAAGTTTATAACCACAAAATGAATCATATTATTCCCTGAATATTCATATAATCATGATAATATATATAATATTTAAGTACACAATACACCATGTGCAAGAAATAAGTGGCGAACAATAGAAATCTCGCGAAATTAAAAGTGAGATAAGAAAATCCCTTACTACATGTCCGACTTGACTCGGTTGTTCTTTAATATCTTGAATAATAAACTAAAGTTAATTTCAACTTTATTAATAACCTTTTTCAAGTTTATTATTCCTTTTATATCACTTATTAACATGTTATAAAAGTTATGTAATCATTTATGTTTAGAATATTCATTTTGTCGATAATTGGTACTTGAGTCAAAAATGGACTTCTTATAATTACATGTTGTTCATGTGGTAAAAGGTTCATTATATCCATAAGGAAAATCATTATTTTGATATTATATATATCATATATATCGAGTATATACATGTGTTTATAATAGTACATAATATTTGGAGGTAAGAAATGAAATGCACCGTTCATGAAGATGATAATCCGTATGTACGCATGAACGCTACTTCCATTTTTACTTATTATTATAATGGAATTAAAAACATAATTATTCATAGTTATATTATAATTATTGTATAATCATATACAATATTATTAACTCCATCCTTTATTCAACCCACATAAGGTATTAACGAGTCGCATTACTTTGAGGGGGCGGTAGTCCTCACTTCCTCAAATGAGATTATCGTATTTACCCACTATGAGAACCATAATGGCTTATTTTAATTGGATAGTGAATAAGAATAATGAAATCATAAACATAATATATATCATATATAAATATATTTCCATCATAATGGACACCATGAGAAGCGGTAAGATATAATTAAACAATCATCATTTCTTGAGGCGTTAGTTTGCTACACACTGATCCATTATGTTCATTATCCATTAGATGGAGGTGTGTTTAAGTGTAGTTCGAATCCATATTATAACAACATCCAAGTATATCGAGGATATTGTTTTTGTTACAAATCAAAGTAATAAAAAGATTTTAGGGGTTGGAGAAGTAAAATAGAAGAAAACAATTAAAGTGAAACTGTTACCTTTAATTTGGGTAAATCCCTTTGGTTTGAACCAAAGAACTTATTGAAGTGCCTTCTGACTAAGGTAAGGCTTCTAAGAGGAGAAGAGAGATGTAGGGAGATTAATTGGGTAGAGTTTGGACGATCCAAATGGCTTTAGAGGTATGAGTAATTGGATAGAAATGGTCTCCTTTTATGAGGGAGAGGAGGGGCTCTTTAAGAAAGTGTGAAAACATTATTTTATTATATAATGATATTCGGTTTCTAATGGTCTAAAATTAATTAAGGTTGGAGATAATATGACTAGTATTCTAAAAAAAATCATTCAATAGGAATTGGAAATTTTTGGATAAAAATTTAATCATTATAATCTTATTTATTTAAATCATTTATTAATGAGGTAAATACTGCACTATTATTGTTTCATAAATAATTTAATTTATTCGATGTCTAAAAATTAAAAAAAATAATACCATGTTGGAAATATTTTTAGCATTCCCAATAATATTTATAATCTAAAATAGAACTTATATATCACCATATAAAAATTAATTACAAAATGATTTTTGTTAATGTCAATTTTGTCTTCACATTAAATTATTTAATCTAAATTGTCATTATCACTCCCATGTGGCTCAATGGGGTCCCAAAATCGTCCCAAAGAAATAAATGGTCGTAAATGACTCAACAAATAAGTTTTGGACAAGTGTTATGGTAGTTTTGAGTTATTATAATATTCTTTTACGTTGAATTACTTTATTTACCTTTAACCGCAGTAAATAAAAGTCAAAAGTTACTATTCACCAAAAATTATTTTCATCTTATTGAACAACATTTTACTTCTTGATAACAACCATGTATGTCGGATTTTCGAAATTCAATTCACAGATGTGTTAAAATTTCATTTAAATGATAAAGTCGGCTTTTTTAACTACCACTAAGTGGTTTCACTATTCATCAATAATTGAAGTTTTTCAGAAAAATACGAAAACTTCAGCCTAATCTATATTTGATATTTAGAATTCAAAAATGATGTCTATTTTTCCAAATTCAAAACATATAATTGGCATTAATTAATTAAAAAGTTAATTCCCTTTATCAAAACAAATAGCGTGTTTTTAAGAAACAATACTATCAAATGATTGACATTTGTTTATGTCCAATATCAAAGTGAAATTAATTCCAATGACCATCATTAATTAAATGGAAAAAATATATTTAAATTTATCATTAAAAACATAAAAAAGATAATCTGACCATATAAATAAATTATATTAAAAGGATCTTTTGAATTAAAATACAATATTTTTCACTATTCATTGAAAAATGAACTTTATCGAAAAAATTCCAAAAATTTACACTAAGTAAATTTTGATGTCCCCATTCAAAAAAATGATTTTATTTGTTCATATGACATGTATTAAAGTGAAAAAAGTAGATTTAAAAATGGTTCTCCATTAAAAGGTGATAAATCGGCCTTTTAATGTAAATTTTGCTTAAAATTAGATTCATTCTCATTTTAAGCCTCTAACATTTATTGGATAAATATAAATACATTTAACAAATATGTATAATCATATTGTAGTTAATTTTTTTCATTACTGCAAATACAATGGCAAGGAGTTAACCACCGTTTAAAATAATATTTTATTATTAGTGTGCAACATAAGATTTAAAAAAAACCCCATTATTGCGAATTAGGTATGCTATCAAACATAGAAACCCTTTTGATGTAAAATGTATATTTAATTAAAAAATTAATAAATATGAAAAATTAATATTCTTTATTTACCTGGGATGTTACACTTATGACCAAATTTGGTGATGTTTGAGGAGAATATGTAGAAGCTCTGGCATGATTAACAATCCCTTTGATAGATTCAAATTGAATTTTGAATTATCGTTTCATGTTTGCAAATTTTGTTTTCGAAACATATTCTAATTTCAGTTTTCCAAACAGATCAGACATATCATTTTTCAAATCATAAATAATAACTTTTGAATTAACATTTTCTCTGAGATCTTGATGAAGAGTCTAAATAAACTTTAAATAAATCCATAATGTGGATGAATTTTTCAAATAATCAAATGATTTTGAGGATGCTTCAACTTCCTTGTGAAGACAAGAGTTCTCCTCCTAAAACATGTTAAAATTAATTACAAGATATTCAATCTTATATATCAATAACTGAAATTCTCTTTCATCTAAATTCCATGACTAAGAATCAATAAATAGAATAGATAATGAATTAACATTATCCTTATCTACAATCTTCCCACATGAATAATTCATAATCAAATGAAACAATTTCGTTTTTTCATAGAATGGTTGAATTATTTATAGTAAATGTCCTATTATAGAGATAGACTGATTTCAATGATCACAAAGGTATTATTGACCGATATATGAACCTATTATTCTCACGGAGCGTCAATTTACTCGTTTTCTGGTTGAGGAACAACCAATAGCTATTGATCCTATCTTTCTTCTTCTCGATCTGTAGCTTGCTATATTAGTTCCAAATAAACTGAAAGAGTTACCTCTCTAGATCCTTTCAGTAGATCATTTTTTGTTGTACATCTCTTTTTCATAGTTTAATAACAATTTTATCGTGATTTCATTTATAAAAAAACATTCTTATCAAGATCTGAACCATCATACTAAAGCTTTTTAATGGTAGGTTTAGCAACAAATTTTTCTAAAGATTCTCTAACTTCTTCATTTATGAATTTTCATTGCACCCCCTAAAAAATATCCTTCCTTTTATTAGTCATCTAAACCAATATGATTCATCTTGCCATTCAAATAACTCTTAAAGAAACCAAATTATCTTATAGTCCCAGCATTCATCACACAATTGTGATGACATTACATTGAGAATAAAATACTGAAAATAAATTATTTCTAAAAAATAGGAGACAAGATCAATCAATAAGGGTAGAATTACATTTTTTCCTCTAAATGGATGAAATAATTCAAAGATCTCTATATATATCTCTAAAAATTCATCGTGAAGTCCCTGATAAATCAAAACATAATATACATGTCCAGGTATTAAATAATCTTCATCTTAGCAACTATAGGAGCAATAACAGTATGAATAAATATTACAAACAATTATTGATATACCTCAATATCCTTAAAATCATTTTTCTTATATTATTTGAGATAATAAAATTATAGTATATCTTCATATTTGTGAATATGATTTTAAATTTATCAATATTTAATGTGGAATAATCCATATTTGAAGATTTTTAGAATCATAACAATTTCTACTATGGTGATAAAATATTCTCTATCTTCTATCTGAGAGGATTTGTTATCTTCTGATTCACCAAAACTAAAATGTACACTTCTATAAAACTGTCTTGAATCTAATACAAAAATAAAATATATATTCTAGTACATAAATAAATTCAAACCTTAAAACTAAATGGTTTTATTTATTAGATGTTTTTTCGTAATGCCTTTCAATGTTATCAAATTTCCCATGAAGAATCTTTATGGAGGTAACACACTAATACTTCGGGTCACTTGGTACAACTTTATTATTTCACTTGGACTTCTCCATTTTAAGGAATTTGATGTTTTAAGGGTTTTAAATTCTAGGGTTTTGGATGAGAGACAAGGTCATAGGTAGGTGAAATTGTTTTAAAATAATGTGTAATATAAGTTAATGGGTTTTTTTTATGGAATGTGACATAGTCTTTTTTCTCATGCCAGTTATGTTGGGTAATCCTTAAAATTTAAATTTCCAAAACACAAGATTAAAAAAATGATATATTTAAACGGATATATATAGAAATTGATAAAAATTAATTAAACTAATATAAATATTTAACAGAAATAAGTTTAAAAAAACTAAAACTATAAATAAATTTATTTAAATAAACTATTTTTTTAAAATAAAATAATCTTTACTACCCTTTAATAAAATATAAACCTGCAGTGGAAATATGTTTAGTGAATATACTAGTTAATTGATATTCGGGATTAACAAATTATAAATATATATCCTTTTAAAAAACATTATCTCTTCCAAAATGAGGTATTATATAAATATTTCTAGTCTTGAATTGTCTTATAGGGTTTTTGGAAATATTTTTAGAACTATTATTATCAAGTAAAAAATTATATTTTTGAAATTTACTACAATGTTGATTAGAATGTTTTGTATCCCAAAAAAGTTTTCCTAGTAACTTCCAGCAGTCACATATTCTTTTTCTTCCATTGATAAGGAAACTAAGTGTTTTTTCTTACTCGAATGTCATACTAAATATTTTACTAAATACTGATAGCTACCATAGATTTTTTTCTATCTAATATACATTCAAAAAAAATAGTATCTAAATATGATATCATATTAAATTAATAATATTTTGGGTATAAGAGAGATTGAAAAATATATTATTTTAGGTATCAAATATTCATTTAATAGAAGTAATACGGGATTCTTTTGGATTATACCAAATTCTATCACATAAACATACATAAAAAATAATTAATAGTCTACTAATAGTAAGATATAATAATCAACCAATCATACAACTATATAACCTATTGTCAACTACTTTTTAATCTTTATCCAAATCCTAGTTTATATTTGTACACATTGTTCTGGTTTAAGACATACTATTTTCAAGACAAAACAATTTCAATAAATATATAATATATTTCATTTGATATAAATTATTTCTATAATATTTTGGATAAATCATAAATCATAAAATGAAATTTTAATCTCCCGTAATAATCTTTTCTAATTTATTTTTATTTGGTTTTGAGAAATCATTATATAGTTTTGTATATTTTTTAAAAAAATTTCATCATTGACATATATTTTTTCTAGTAAACTATTATAACAAATATTTTTCTTTAAATGTGTTTGAAATTTCAATCTAATAGTAAATTAATTTTTTAAGTAAAATATTTTATTCTTTTATACCATTATCAAGGTTCCTTTTTGAAGTCATAGCGAGATATAGTAAAATTGACATTATAATTTGGTTTATGAGGTGTTAAAAATACGGATGTTGTTCAACATAGATATCCTATAGTAAATAACCATTTAAAAAGGATGATTTAACATCTATCTGATATAATTTAAAATTCACATGAAATAAACAAGATAAAAGGATTCTAATATATTCTAATCTAGATACATGGGAAAAGGTTTTATAGTATTCTATTTAATCTTCTATATTATATCCTTTAGCTACTAATCTATCATTGTTTTTATTTATGATCCCATGATCATGATATTTTTTTTAATGTATAATTTGATTCCTATTAAAATATAATTTCATTTTCTTTCAAATAATTCTTAGACTTCATTTCTTCTGAATTAGTTTACATTTTATTTCAGTTCTAACATTCAACTCTCATCTTTTGAATATTCTATAATAAAAATAAGGTCTAACTGAGACATAACGGTAGAGAATTCCGAAATTTATACTACATTTCTTATAATTCTAATTTATGTGTCTGGATGTCCTATTGTAGTTTCTAAATGATGGTTCATTAGGGTTCTTGATTGTCCATGAAGGAAAATTTCGTGTTCTTCAGTTTCATGTTCTTCTAAACTGGACTGAATTTTATTAATATCAATTTCTAATAATAATTATGTGATTCATGGTTCATGTTTTCATGAATTTTAGAAATATCATCAATTTGATCTTTATCATTAATTTCAGTGTCAGTCTCACGAAACATCACATGAATTGATTCTTCTAGAATAATTGATTTTTTATTAAAAACTATAGAAGATTTAAAATTCATATTCTGTCATAGAAATATTCTTTAATCACTTTTTTGATTGATCATTCATTGGTTTTTATTAGTATTTGCGATATAAAACTTAAATCCTAAAACAATAAATTATGTTAGCTTAGGTTGTTGGTTATTCCCAAGATAATAGTGTGTAATTTTAAAAATAGTCCTTATTAAAAGGCTATTCAGGATATAACAGGTTGTTCTCATAAATTCTTCTGAAAAATAGGTAGGAAGACTCTATTAATTCTGTATAGTTCATGCCATGTTATGAAGAATTATATTACCTGAATCAATAATTCGATTTTTTAAGATGTTATTGGTGGAGAGAATGTGGGTTTAACCCAAATACTTCAGAAAAATGGTTTTAAATTATTTATTATCATATTCTTCATGATGATACCTTCTCCATGTGATTAGATTAAAAATATTTTTATTTTGAAAAATTTTAATAAAACTATCATAAATTGTAAAAAAAATATCTTTAGATTTTTAGAAAATATACCCACGGAAATTGAGAATTATCATGAATAATAAGGTAGAAAAAAATTTTACCATCCAATCCTGAAAATATTTATGTTCCAAAAAATTCAATATGTATATTATCTATTTTTTTAGATATAGAAATTTTGGTCATATATTTTGAAGAATATTTCTTATGTATTCTAATTTTTTATTCCTCATATAATCCATCATTGTAAAATTTAAGGAAAGGAAAATCAGAAACAAATGGATTCGTTGATTCATTTTGTAATGAATTCATATTAAAATTTCCAAGTCTCATATTCCTGATACATGACTCTTTTGTCATAGAAATTAAACAATTCAATTTCTATTTAAAAAAAATTTAAAATGAATGTATAAACACTATTAGTTATAGGTGATCTAAATTTGAGTTGCTTATCATTAAAGACATGAATGAAAGTGATAGAAAAATCAATAGAAAATCCATCGTCACATTTTTGGTAGATACTTATCTGGTTGTTCTTTATCCCTTAAAAATAAATTACATTATTTATTGAGATATTCTTTGGATCTCCGACTATTAAAACTTAATCATTCTTTCCTTTTGCATTGACACAAAATGTGACTTTTCCTCCATTTATTTTAGTCAATTTATAGAAATTTGATGAAAATCCATTCATGTGTCTGGATCATCCATTGTCCATATACTATATGACTTTATTTTTCATTTTTTCTTTTCTAAAAAATGAAATTGATTGTTTGTTTGTTGTGGTACCCATATTTTATTGCATCTAGCAGTGTTACTGATCAATGATCTAGGAATTGATATCCTATTTATTTTACCAAAAATAATATCACATAATTCAAAATTAATGTTTGAAATAAATGAATTTTTTATTCAACTAGTATGAGGATTTATCAAATAACAATTGTAAGTGAAATAAACATTAATTCCATAGTAATAACGTGTACCTATTTTTGATTTTGGTAGAATTTTATTCTTAAAAATTTTTATTTTTCCCCTTGATTCATAGTCAAATTCTTTTTCTTCTAATAAAATTCTTCCAAAGAATCTATTTCAAAATTTTCACTCATTTTGTAAATGTAATTTCAGTACTCTTATAAGATTCTACTTCTCCCTTTAATTCATTCATTGCCTTCTCATGATCAATACAATTTTATGTAGACGAATTTAAATTTTCAATTATATCTTGATGTTGTTTAATCATAATTTTTATTTCACATAACTAAATATTATGAATATTTTTCAATGATTTATGTTTATTTAATAAAGAATTGTATTTTTATTTTATAATTGAACAATAAGAATACAATTTATCATTTGATCAACTACCATAGTAAGAAGTAGAAGAGTAATATGATGGTACCACTTCATTTTTCCTTATTGATAATGAATATATTTTCTTTTTTATTTTTTGGCTCGTTCTCTGAATCTGATTTTGAGGAGCTATTGGAGTCTTTAGTTACACTCCATGTAGCTATCATGGATATTTTTCCTAACACTAAAAATCAGCATTCATCTGATATTTATTCTATGGCCTTTTTCATTTATCATTCAATAGAGGGAAATCAATTCTGATGTGGGCCAATTTTTTTATTCACAACATCGATCTTCTCGGAGTTTTATTTCATCTTTTTAAAAAAATTGAAGGCTCTTTTGTTTTATATATTTTATCCAATTTTCAATATATATGAGACAACTCTACTTCAGAGTATGAAGATTCTTATTTTTTGTCTCCTTTGGCTACATGTTTTGTTTTTTGGTCATTCTTCTGAGATGTCACATTGCGAGAAGTATTTTTCATTTTTTTATGTCTTATGATATTAAACATTGTCTTTTTTATATTCTATATAAATCATAAGAGGTCCAATAAATTCATTCAATATTTAATTCTTGATAGGTAGTGATTGATGAATAGCCTCTATTATGCCATACTATTTTGAGTACATTACTCGGAGTAATTTTAGTGATTCATCAGACTGACTGATGAGTTCTCTCAAGGAATTAATAAAATAGAAAAAAAATTGTTAACCTTCCATTCATCTATATGATTCATTCACCATCAAACATTCTAAATGTTTCAAACATTCTCTTTGCTGTATCATATCTCATCTGTCTAATATTTTCTATTCCATCATATGTTATAGCTATTATTTCTTACATCTCATATGCCTTAGGATATTATGATAAAAAATTAAATTAATTCTGTCCATGTCCAGAGATGTTATAATTCATTCCATTATATTAATTTCATATTCAGTTCATGTTTTAGTAATCAACATTTTTGGTCATTCATGAATCATAAAATGAGTAATGGTAATTGAATAAACTGTGAATTCTATATTCATCAAAAGATAGTCATGCAATACTTCCAACGTCCATAGTTGTCTCCATTGAACTATGGTTCCTAAACCATAGACATAACTTCTTTTTGAATCTGTCATTTCCATATTCGTTGAATATACATTATAATTTTCTTCTTTCTAATTCATTATCACAAAAGATCACCTTTGATAACAATTTTATGTTTGAAATAGAACAAATATAACATAAGAGGGTAGCGAATTGTTTCTTTTAAAATTCATTAAAATATTTTGATTTTGAATCTATTTGTGATTTACGAAGAAATTATATATTTTGTTTTGTATGTAATATAATTAGTGGATAAATAAGATGAATTAACACACCATTTTTATATTTTTTTCAGGGCACAAATATCCCTTTGTTCACATCACCGACACTATTTGTCTGATCTAAGTGTATTTCACTACAAGGATTCTCTTATCACAAGACATAATATCCAAAACTGACTACAAGAAGATGACACCATTACAGTAGATCTTAAATAAATACTTTTAGTTCATTAACAACGATTTTATTATACATATCATAGTATAATAAAGTGAGGATAAAATCAAAATTTAGTATGATTATTTAATACTCTAAAAAATCAAAAACGTTTGGTTGGTTGATGGTTCAGGTTGTACATCACAATTGATGAAGTAGTAAGTGAAAGTGGATGGATATTGTTCTTTATAAATTAATGTCACCAATAAATAATGGTTTTGATGTTATAATAGTTGAAAATGATCACTAATAATAATAGAAACAAATAGTAGTATAAGTAATCTTATAGAGCATGACGTTAAAATATGTATGTAACCAAACTGTTACATCTTATGAAAATGAATGTGTTGATCACTCACTATAGCAGATCAATAGATGATATTTACAAGAATATAGTTATATTTATTAATTTTATATCACTCCATTTTTTGAAATGGTACACTGGTAGAATATATAGAGCATATAGAAAGATATTTTATTCTAGATGCAATAAAATTTCCTGGTATATTGTGAATGTTAATATTAAAAATATTACAAGGGAGTCATAATAACCCTTGGGAATAGAATTGATATTTCCCATTAAATACTGTTCTTTGAATCGATCACAACAAGCTTTGAATCAGTCAAAATTGAGCTTTTAATCATCGTGTATTTCTTTTAAGACCATTTTTGTAATCTCAGGTAAAATTGGAAAATATAAATAATCAAAGATGAATAGTCCAAAGTAGGGTTTCTTCATAAAAATAAAAAATGAAACATATAGATTTCAACTATGTAGCATTCCTTCTAGGAACATAATGTTGAAAACAATTGGCTATTCATTAAATCATGTTTGATGATCCATATGATTTTTATCCCAAACATAGGTTTCCTTACTTAGGTTGGGATCCTCGACCATGAATCCTTTTTTGAAAAATGTAAAATTCCATCCAATCATAGGGTTATTTAGCAAACCTTTTTGTATAAAGTATGTTAGATTACCTATATGTTCAATTCTTAATATATATTTTATTCTTTATTAGTGGTTTCAAGCATAGGCTGTATTAGTTACGTTATGTTTATAATCAAAGGGTACAAAGACTGTTTCAACAATAAACTATCATGAATTAAGTACACTTTAAATAATATTTCTTCTAAATTAAAAAATCAATATAAATTAAGAATAAATATTGAGAAGATAAACAATTTCATGAAATAAACATAATTTAATATATGTAGTTAACAAAAAATGTGCATTTTTTGAACAAAATTAATAAGATTTATAGAATATTATTGTTCAAAAATATACCCAACAATATGGGAGATGGAAAGAAATGACTTTTTAATATACTATGAATAAATTACTAACATATTAATCATGTTGAAGGTCCAAACGATCAATGGTGGTAATAATTTTTTGTTTATTTCTTCACACGAAAATGTGCGCTATCATTTAGTGATTTTAATGATACACTAGTTTTAATGAAATTGACCAGTAGCACTTAAAATTTATTTTAAAATCATCATAACTCAAATAATTGCAAGTTCAATTTGTCTTCTTATCATTTCGAAAGTGTAGAAGATCGGTGGATTACTCTTGTGTAGAACACAAGAATACATTATAAAATAAATCGATGAAATGGGAATAGTTTATATTGATATTATTAACTAAGTACTTAACTCATATTCTATGAAAAAATATTGAAAAGTAATTCAATGAGATAAATATAAAAGTGTATTTGATCTTTAAGGACATATAAAGATAAATTTACAATACATGCAAGGTATGATTCTTGAGTTACCATTATCCCTGAATGAAAAATCTATTTATTATATGGTTGACTCAAAAAATGTCTTCAAAAGACCATGGAAATAAGAGATAGTAGTGTTATGACTAATTAATTCTATATGAATTGATAGTATAAATGGTAATGGGATATTCCTACCATTCATGTGTCTTTAATAAGATAAGAATGATCATGTCTCATGAAATCTCAAATGGTGGAATTGAATTCTAGAAAACTATTTGTATGAAATGTGGGAAGAATCAGCAATGGAATTTCATGAATAGAAATGTGAGGTTGTTCAAATGATGAATGGTAGGTCATAAAATCTATGAGTGTCTATATACGGTTAAGGGTATGATAAATGTTATGCAATAGAATATAATGGAATCTAATTCACCACACACAATCTAGAATTTAAACTGCATGGATTCTATGGATTTAACGAATTAATTCCTCTATACAATGGATAATATGATGATAATTAACAAAATCCTTCAAGGTAAAAAAGAATGTGTAAAATCTTATGCAATCACATTGGATGAAATGAATTGGGATAAATAGGGAAAAATTATCATCCCTACCTTAGTTGGAAATTCAAGTAAGATTTTATATGAGAAAGTCCTATGAAAATATTTTTATTCATCCTTATTTGAATATTAATGATATTATATACCTATATATGGATTCTATAATAATAAAATCACATTATATATTCTATTATTACCAATACAAAACCATGTTTTCAATGGAAAAGTGTTTTTTATATGATAAATGTTAATTTAAGGAATAAAGGGTGACTTATATTTAGGTATGGTTATAAGGTTAACATTTTATGGAATTGTGCGATTTGGAAGTTGGATAAGTTTGTATATATTAACATAATAATTAAAAATATTAATATTTGTGCATATTTAATATCTTGTGACAACCATTTTTATGATACCCGATGTTATATAAAATGAATTATTGGACTATCTATGGGTCTTACGATTGATTAGGGATTTATAGATAAACAATTCGCCTTCATATCATTGAGTAAGAGATGAAGTGGAAATTGATCATGTCACATCCAAATGGTAAAATGGTGCTACTAAAATGGAATGAAATCCAGTAATTATATCATATTGTGAAACTTTATCAAATTTATCTAATGGATTTTGAAACAAAATTTTTTATCATAGTACATTCATTTCTGATGAATCCAATGGTTCCGTATATCATTACAAATTTATTGTTATGTGATCATTAACATTTTCATGACCATGTTTTCTATCAATATTCCTCGAAACATGATTGTTATATTTTTATTCTCTTTCCAATATTTAATGTTCCACATAAGCTCTCTAATGTCGAAACCATGTTATGAGTTACTTTGATTAACTGTTTTGTTCTCAAACATCATTTTTGAAAGGATGTATTAGTATTCATTTTATAATGTGGGTTTATATGAATTGAAATTTATTGTATTAAACCATTAATGAACATGATTAATTTTGTTATTGAAATTAAGTATAAGGTGTGTAGAATATAACGACATGACTTTTTTATTTATTTTTATTGAATAAATTAAATTGATTTTATGTCTTGAATTTCACTCTACACTAAGTTATGATTTATTTAGACTGAACACAATGTTATTATTTCACAACAACAAATAGTTAGATTCAATTTCCTAACTCATGACAATATGATTGGCATATGGTAAACACAATACTGAGTTCCATCAATAGTTTTCATTCCACAAAAAACCATGTTTTACCTAGATATAAAATGATATTATTATTAAATTTGTAGTTATCACTTAGTAATTGTAATTGAGGTTTTAAAAGGGATTAAGTAAATAATGAAACATTGTTTTACACATAATTATAAAATTATTTCATTTCTTATTAATTATTTATAAATGATAATAAAAATAAATTAAATATAATAGATGTGCATTTATGAAAAAACAAATTTTCATCCCATTAAGGTTTTTTAATTCAATAAATTAAATAAATCACTATTAGTGGGGGATCGTAATTAAATATACATATATATATTATAAATTACAAAAAAATATACATTTTTCTAATATGTTTTGTAGTCATAAAAAAGAATAAAACTTGTTTTATGCATAAAAACATGCATTATTCTAAAAGTCAGTTTCACCATCTTATAATGATGGAAATGAATAAAAAAACTATGAGATACATTAATAATTATTATATGAAAAAGATAAATTAATTTCTTTTTTAATAATTTTAAAATTTACTTTGGGTGATGTTTCTGTTATTTTTTGGATAAGTTTCATTTGTTGATGAATATTGAAAAGTAATATTTTTTAATTGAAAAATGTATTTTCATTATCAATATATTATAATTATATATATATCTGGTATTATAGAATATATATATATAAATTATTAATAAATTAATAAAATTTATATCATTGTAACCTATTTCACATTGAAATTGGAACAAATACATTTCACATTTTTTAACATTTTCACTTTATAAACTAGTTTCTTTGTCTTGTCAATGAGATTAATTTTAAATTAATATCCACCAATATAGTGTTTATAATTTTGAAAAATGGATTCCACATTTTTAAAAATTCTCATTTAAATGTTATAGTATGTTAAAATTAGTTTTCTAGTGGAAAATAATAGTTAAATAAAAAATATTAATTACATCGATAAAGGTAAAAACATGTTTTCTTAGTTTTTATAATTTAAATAAAGTTTGAAAATAACCTAGAAGTATGTAAAAAATCTAATTAATGTTAATGTTTCAAAAATATCCTCCATTTTACATAATTATGTTTTTATTGGAGGTACATACTGTAAGAACGATCTCTCTCTATTGTTTATAATTTTATATTTAAAATAATTCCACTCCTCCCCTATAAAAGGAATATAACACCACTAACTTATTCAAAACTCTCATGCACATTATATCATCCTAAAAAATATACAAAAATATCCTAGAAACCATCTTATAATCATAGAATCCACAATATTTAATGAAAGAAAATTATCTTTTTCCTTCGGTGCACACCAAATGGAATTACCCAATGAAGAAGTAAAATACATCAACAAGAATATTTGTTTCATTTGATTCCCCACCTCATTAAATCGTTATTATATAAATATTACATAAAAACGTCAGAATCCTAAATATAATATGATTTTTTTATTTTAAGGGTATGGCCTCAACTATCAAAAACATTGATCAAATGGGATCTCCTATCATCATTCATATCTATCGAAGACTACCACTTCTTGAACTCATGTCATCAGTTCCTCCATTACCACCTCTCATGGATGTGAATAGTTATGAAAAAAATGTTTTCAAAATGATATATATGATATATATGATGTATTTATTTTTTGTTAATAATTAAATATCCCATACCATCATGATTCCCATTCTATAGAAATATGATAACACTTTTTGTGGATGCATGAAAAACCACGTCCTCAATCCCTTCAAATATTTTTTATTTAATATATAGAGAAAAACCAACACCAAAAGATGGGGTCCTAAAATAGTACAGGCCGAGGGCATCCCCTAAGACCGTGTTCACACCCTCGGGTTTGATATAGTTAATGGAGATGATACAGGTACTAATGGAACTATGGTGTTCTAAAGGGGGTCAAATGATCTGTGACCTTGTTTCCCGCATGATAGGAATGGATGACTCAGTTGTTGATGCCAAGAAGATCACTACAATTACGAATAGTAAATGCTATGGACAAAGGAAAAAATCCATTCCCAATTAGGAAATCATATAGGACTATTGAATATGTTTCCACCTGGGTGATATCAAAGTCCACTTTCATGTAAGTGGTGAGTCCAGTGAGAATCACATTGGCCTCAGCCAGATGTGAGGTGCCATTATCATAGAATAAATAATAGGACATAACCCCAATTTTCCTGGGACCTCGAACCACACCCCCACCACTCATTGATCCCATAACATAGGACCCATCTGATTTCTATTTTTAACTTGAAGAAGAAGGGTGCCAACAAACCCATTTAAATTTTGGATTGTCAAAGCATTGTAGTGCGCATAATTCCTAACATGAAAAATCAGCAACAAGGGAGAATAGTTCAAATTATAGATGAGCACTACTATATCCACCAGAAGGAAAAAATTCATCGCAATGATAGACCTGATGGAAATTTAAATTTTTACTTCAAAAACCCTTTTGAGGAAAAAGTGGGAAACATAAAAATAAAACATACAATATGTTACTCACTGATGGTATTTTGACCATCGACTCTGGCCTGGTTCTATGATTTGCACAGACTCTCACACCCAGCCTTATGGATCGCCACTTGAGGCATCCGTTTTGTACCAAATTCCAATGATCCAAGGAACCATCTATCGAGAAATAGAGAATCCTTCAGATCCTGAGAGGAGAGGACTATTAGGAATCTAATGACGGACCACAATACCTATGTAGATACATGAAGCTTGACGTACATAGTTATTACATTAATTTTGCAGAATACTTAATACATAACAAAAACAGACACACAAGGACCGTAATAGTTTAGTGTCTTTGGAACCATGGAACGTAATCTTCTAATCGTGGTGAAAGACCTTCAACATCTCCCATAAAGATCTTCAACTTTTTGTTTCCTTACATAAAACCTTTCTTTTAATACTGTGGGAAAATAAAACACAAAAAGGGCGAGCTCGAATGCTCAGTAAGGGTAAGCATGGATAAAATAAAACATACCATATACATTTGAACTTAAAAACATGAACATAATGTTTAAACATCAAAATCTTGAGCAACAACATAAAACATGGAAGTACAGAAGGCATAGATCATAATGGAACATGAATCATCATAAAATAGCATGGGAATAAAACATGTAAATTTGATATCCATTAAGAACATGTAATGATTTCCGTAGTATCCAAGGCATTGCTACCAAGACCATCTTAGTGGAAAATGTCCCTTTATGAATCGAGTTCACTCCTCGTTCCAGTCATGTAATACTGAACGAAATTAACTTACCATTCCAGCCATGTCTATCTCATGAGATATAAATCTTTACCCAATGCATTGGAGGGAGATATAGGTCCCACCCATCTCATAATGAAATCATTCTTACTTGTGCCACAACATAAATATAAATCATTCATTATAACTCAAAGAATAAAATGGGTATCATAAACATCATTCCCTCATCACATAATCCATATAAAAGAAGTGGATATCATTTCATAATAAGAAAAGTTAAACCATGTAAATCATAGAGACATTATACTCGAAACATACACATATGAAATAATTTCATCTTAGATTGAAAAAATTGTTTTGATAAAACACTTGAAATGAATTCTAGAGGAAAATATCCTTTATTCTTCAAAATCATTTTATTTTCAGAAAATTCCATGAAATTTTAAAAGAAAAAGTATTTTGTTGAAAATATTCATAAAACCTTTTAGAGTATACATCATGAAAATGAGGCATTATGAAACCGTAAAAATCCGTTCATGCAGTATAAGTTAAAAATAACATTCTTCTCGTACTTTTGTCTGAAAAGTCAAAAAGTACCTCGTATGGTAAACAAAAAAATATTCCTTTCATAAAATGTAGTAAAAGTAAAAAATGGGTAAAAATGACATTAAACATACATGAAAACATTTTTAGAAAACATGGTCTTGGATGATAAAGATAACCCCAGTAAATACTTACGAATAAACAATCTCGGATAAAAATGAGATTGATAAATTATCCCTTACCTAAGGTCTGATATGCTTCATACGGATCCTAACCTCCTTTATAATGATTTAAATAATTTCATTGACTTATTACATAATCATATTCATTGTTATGATATCATATATGTTTCACTAATGAGTTAATATTACCTGTTCTTTTGTATATTCCATGTTAAAACAGTGTTTTGTGTAAAATCATTTCATTTATCGTATGTGTTTCGACTTGTAATTCTTGATATTATTACTTATATACTGATTTAAATATTTCCAGAGTGTAAAACATGATTTATATATAATATATATTCACCATATACATATATATTATAGATCTATAAAAAGAAAGAAAATACACAATTCATGGAGACGGTAGGTCGTACGTACGCATGAACGTTGTTTTCATTTCCTTATTGAATTTAATGAAATTAAATAGATGACATACATATATATATACATAAATCCAGTAGAATTATTTTGTCATATATTTCATTATAATTAATTACATATACTTTATAATAATGCTTTAATGGTTAATCATGGAAAATGAATCTCATCGCGTTCGTGGAGACGGTAGTCCGTATATACGCACGAGCGATAATATCATTCTCATGATCGTGAAATTGTATTAAAGTGTATGTATTATATTAAAGAATCAATACCAATTTACAATAATAACATATATTCATTACATTCACTATTATACCCATCCAAGTAAGGTGGTGGTGGAAAATTGATTACACCACGGCGTGGAGACGGTATTCCGTACGTACGCACGCGCGGTGATTTCGTTTTCCGTATGATGGATAGATGGTGAAATATGGTTGTTTCATATATATAATAACATATCAGTATATTATTGATACTTATGTTATTACTTCATAATGATACAATAAAAGAAGAAGAAGTGGACGAAGAAATAAAGTTGAAATAATTGGTAATGAACATTACACTTCTTTGAAGCGCCTCTTTGAGACCTTCTCTTAGGGAAATAGAATTGGTCTTTTAAAAAGAAAAGGACCTCTAGGATGTTTCTATGGAAGTGGAGAAGTGAATTTGGCATGATTTTTCCAATCATGAAGGCTCTAAGTGGTGTGAGGAAGATAGGGAGGAGGTGCCCTTTTATAAGGGAGGAGAGGGGCACCTTTGGAAAAACAAAAAATATTATTTTATTATATAGTCATATTCGGTTTTTAATAGCTCCAAATAGATTTATTTCAAATATAATGTGGGGATGGGTTGAAATAATCTCATAAAAAATAATTTAGATAAGTTTAGGATTCTATTTTAAACATATCATTTAAATTTAACTTTAAGTTAAATAATTTAACTTTTACCATGTCTTGTTGTTTTCTTTCACTATAAGGTTAATAAACTGACTATAACAAGACAAAAGAACCCCAAGATGTTTATTATTAATATACATAAACATATTTAAGCCATTGGCCTAACAATATATTTTTTGGAATAAAATAACAATTAATAATATAATATTTGATTTAAAAACTATTTTATGTCAATTTTGACACTATTTGATAATAGATTTTTTCTGAAAATCATAACAGAATGATTACTTCGACAAAAGTTAATTAAATCCATCATAACATGTCATATTAACCTATAAAATTATTTTAATTCATAAAAAGTCTCAAATTTCATTTATTTGGGTATTTATAACATCAATTATGTCAATATTCCATTAATAAGATAATTACTGCATCACCTTTGTGTCTTAAATAAATTATATTATTTAATGTATAAAAATTATAAATAAAATACCATTATATAGGAAACATTTGTATCGTTCTAATTAATATTTATAGTCGAATATATCTTATGTATGACCCTCTATTAAAAATGATTTACTTACTAAACTTTGATTTTAACTATTTTAACCCTTCTTTAAATAAATTAATATTAAATGTCCTAATCTAATCCAAGTGGGCCTAAATGGTCATATTTTCTTCCTAAGGATTTTGTTGGTCGAATTAGAATTATCCAATAGAATTATGACATTTTTATGGTAATAATAATATCATTTTTACCCTCAATTATCCTATTTACTTTTAACCGTGGTAAAAAAAGTAAAAAGTTACTATTCACCCAAAAATATTCTCAGCTCATTGAACCATATTTTAGTCCTTTATATTAACCGTGTCTCTTGGATTTTCGAAATTAAATTCGCAGAAGTGGTAAAATTTCATTTAAATGAAAAAGTCAGTTTTTTATATACCACTAAGTGGTTTCACTATTCATCGAAAATTGAAGTTTTTTAGAAAAATACCAAAAATTCAGCCTAATAATTATTTGATATTATGAATTCAAAATTGATGTCTATTTTTCCAAATTCAAAACATAGAAGTGGAATTAAATAATTTTAAAATTAATTCCCATTATCAAAACAAATAGCGTGTTTTTAAGAAACAATAACTATTAAAAGATTAATATTTGTTTATATCCAATTTCAAAGTGAAATTAATTCCAATGACCGAAATTGGATTAAATGGTAAAAATATATTCTAATTTCAATTTAAACCCAATTAAAAAGATAATCTAACCATATAAATTATTGTGATGGAAAAAAGTTGTTTTTAATTAAAATATAGCGTGTTTTTATTATTCATTAAAATATGAAAGTTATCAGAATAATATGAAAAAAAATTCCAAAGTAAATTTTTATATCCTGATTCCAAAGAAGAATTTTATTTTGTCAAATTTTACTTATAAACATTTCAAAAACAATAATTAATGTGGATGTTCCATCAAAAGGCAGAAAAACTGCATTTTTTTAAAAATACATATTTTACCCGAAAAAAATTATTTTGTTCTTATACCAAGTTCTAAAAAATATGTAGGATGAATAATAATTTTATAAAATTAATAATTTAGTTAATAATATTAATAAGATCTAGTTAATAAGAATAATATAACAATATATCGTTGTTTATTAAATCCTGGTATTGCGTACAACACACGCTATCGAGGAAGGTCGCGATTTCGTGTAATGCAAGCCAAGTCAGGGTTGCATATACCACAATCTAATACGATGTTGCATATAGCACAATATAATCTTGGTGTGGCATAAAACAGAAGACATCAATGAAATTAAAAAGAATATTTTTCATAAAATCTCAGGGTGTTACATTCTTCCCCTTTTAAAATGAATTTCTCCCTCGAAATTCGTCGGGGTTTTAAATGGTTTACTACTCGAAAGTTTCATTAATAGAACCCAAATCGTAAAATGTAATACAAAAACCAATATTTAAAAACCAAAGTATGAAACGTAATGGTTACCCAAAGTAACTCATCAATGGGTTTCCATATAAGAGAAAATAGGTCAAAATATAGATATGGAAGAAAAACCTAACCATTAAGTTCTGATGGAGAGTGGTAGAGAACATGGCTATGAAAAATCCAACAATCACAAAGCCATATATTTTTGATGATCTAAGGTACCATCTGATTCATCGGATATAAGAGCACTAGGACAAAATTTTTGGTTTTCAATATCATTTCCCTAAAGTTGAAAATTTTGAATTAGAGGAAATACTTGCTTGATTTTGGTACAATCTCACTGTTGTTAGTGCATTGAACAATTTCCACTTCATCTCTTAAAGAAATGAAGTTGAATTTGTCATTCGTGAAGTGTTAATAGATCATGTGATAGAATAAGGGGTTGTTCAATCTATTCAAAAAAAAGGTTAGCAAAAGTTATCAAATATACATAATTCCATCTATGGTGTGGTTAATCATATACGATTACAAAAATGAACATATACTTCATATATCATACCTCTTAATAAAATAAATCTAGTTTGTACTAACTAGGGACTTCCTGTAGGCCAGTGGTAGGCGATAAAGGCCAGTCGCACTTCAGTTGTGGGTTCGATTCCCACATCCCTGTCCGACACGATGGGATGTCGCTTGTCCAGTATGTTGTCCTTTTTCTAAAACTACATTACTATAACATTCCAACAATAATATCAATCTAACTTATGTCCAACATAATAAATTCCAATCTTTAGGCTTATCTAAAATACTTCGGTCCAAGCTCATAGTATAAATAAAATTATTACTTGAAATGTCATATAACAATCACGTGAATGCCATCATTTATCCCCCATATATCATAAGATATATCTTGTTGGTCAAATTACAAACATGTGAATACCTTAATCATGTATTCTCTTGAATAATGAGTACCCATTGAACCTTATAGAAAACATGAATGTTGTTAAATTTTAACACTTTCCACACACCAAAATCCCAAAAATTATATATACTCAAACCATAATATCACTTAGTCCTTATATCAGTCATGAGCTCATGATTACTATCATATTATTTTCTCCTTATCCCTTCATTATGGGCATTTCATCTGCTTTCTAAAAATATTAAAATCACCTTTTCATGTTTACCAGTACCATATAATTATTGAAAACCAATACATAGATATTCCAAAATTCCACAATACCATAAATGAGATTCCATGATACTATTTTGAAATCCCATTAAATAAACACTTAATCATTACAAAACATCATTTTCATACACAACATCACAAATCGTGATCGCATGAGACTTCCATTTATCCTTTTCCTTAAGAGGTTTCTCACTTTGATCATCATTATCCCGTGGATTAGGACATTTATTAGCATAATGCCCCATTTCCTTGCACTTGAAGCATTTAATTGTTGGTGGAGAGTTCTCTATAGTTTTTTCTCTGTTCACATCATTAGCAGCCTTTTTTCCATTACTTCGACAATCAACTGCTCGATGAACTTCTTTTCCACACTTAAAAACATTTTCTACTACCTTTTAGGAAATCACCACCATCCTTCTTTCCACACTTTGAGAATAAAGAAACATTCATCTTCTTTTCACCATTGTTCTGAGATTTCTCCTTGAACTCCATCTTTTGTTTCCTGTCAAAACCATGAGATGGATATGTTACACCAACTTCCAGTTCTACCTTGATAGCACAACACACAATTTCTTCATAGCTACTGAAGTCTGTTATAGCTAATGCCCCTCGAAGACTTGGTTTTGAGCCACTGAAAAATCGATCAACTTTACATTCATGTTGGATGATAAACCCAGATGTATACCTTGCAAGTCTTGTAAAATTCCCTTCGTATATACCAACAGATTCATAATACTTCTTCTTAATCTCAAGAAACTCCTTTTCCATCTTTGTTCGAAGAATACGAGGGAAGTACTTACTGAAAAACAAGTTATTGAACTCGTCCCATTCCATGGACTCAATTTCATCTCTTTTGCCTCGTATTCTTGATAATATTCCACCATTTATCAGAATCACCTTCCAAACGATATACTTCTAAGAAGACTTTATCATGCTCAGAATATTGTAGAACTGAAAATATAATTTCAGTATTACTGATCCATTGATCAGCCACTAAGGGATCAGAAGACCCACTGAATGAAGGTGAACGCTGCCTCATGAAGGATTCAACATAATGTTGCTCCTTTCTCTACTCTTATTGAAATCCCGAATGATTCATAGCTTGTGTAAGTATGGAAATAATATTGTTCACTCCATCTCCAATGACATTGGTTTGGTCAGGAGGACAATCATTGCATTGTTCATTACATTGATCAACACGGTTCCTTCGGGTTCCAGCCATTGTCTAAAACCCAAAAAAAATGTGTGAGAGGAAAATACCATTCTAGGAAAAACACCATAATAAAGGGGGAGTACCTTCATTATCTAACGTATTATGATTAATTCTATGTTCGTTAGTGCATTTCTAGGACTATAACCTATATTTATACTTAACCTTAGGGACATCCCGAGACATACCTTAGAAATATCTCTAGGGATCTCACTAAACCTTTTGCATCCTAGTTTCCAAAGGTTAAATAAACCTTTCCTCTGATAGCAATTGCAGAGACCCGAAGCATGACGTACATAGATATTACATTACTTTTGTGAAATACTTAATACATAAAAAAACATACACACAAGGACCGTAATAGTTTAGTGTATTTGGAAACATGGAACGTAATCTTCTAATCGTGGTGAAAGATCTTCAACATCTCCCATAAAGATCTTCCACTTTTTGTTTCCTTACCTAAAACATTTCTTTTAATCCTGGGGGAAAATAAAACATAAAAAGGGTGAGCTCAATTGCTCAGTAAGGGAATGCATGGATAAAATAAAACATACCATATAAATTTGAACTTAAAAACATGAACATAATGTTTAAACATCAAAATCGTGAGCAACGACATAAAGCATGGAAGTAAATAAGGCATAGATCATAATGGAACATGAATCATGATAAAATAGCATGGGAATAAAACACGTAATTGTGTCATCCATTAATCAAATGTAATGATTTCCATAGTATCCAAGGCATTGCTGCCAAGACCATCTTAGTGGACAAAGTCCCTTTCTGAATCGAGTTCACTCCTCATTCTAGTCATGTAATACTGAAGCGGATTAACTTACCATTCCAGCCATGTCTATCTCATTAGATATAAATCATTACCCAATGAATTTTAGGGAGATATATATCCCACCCATCTCTTATTGAAATCATTCATACTTGTTCCACAACATAAACATAAATCATTCATCATAAACCAAAGAATAAAATGGGTTTCATAATCATCATTCTGTCATCACATAATCCATATAAAAGAAATGGATATCATTTCATAATAGGAAAAGTGAGACCATGTAAATCAAAGAGACATTATACTCGAAACATTGACATATGAAATAATGCCATCTTAGATGGAAAAATGGTTTTGATAAAACATTTGAAATGAATTCTTGAGGAAATATCCTTTCGTCTTCAAAATCATTTTCTTTTCACAAAATGCCATGAAATTTTAAGTGAAAATTATTTTGTTGAAAATATTCATAAAACCTTATAGAGTATGATTCATGAAAATGAGGCGTTATGAAACCGTAAAAATCTGTTCACGCTGTATAAGCTAAAAATAGCATTATTCTCATACTTTTGTCGGAGAAGTCAAAAACTACCTCGTATGGTAAACAAAAAAAGATTCCTTACATACCATGTAGTAAAAGTCAATAAAGTGTAAAAAGGACTTTAAACATACATGAAAACATATTTAGAAATCATGGGTTTGGATGATAAAGATAACCACTGTAAATACTTACGAATAAACAATCTTAGATAAAAATGAGATTGATAAATTATCCCTTACATTAGGACCGATGTGCTTCGTATGGATCCAAATCTCTTGTATAATTATTTAAATAATTTCACTGAATTATTACATAATCATACTCATTGTTATGATATCATATATGTTTCACTAATGACTTTATATTACCTGTTCTTTTGTAAATTCCATGTTAAAGCATCGTTTTGGGTAAAATCATTTCATGTATCGTATGTGTTTCGATTTGTCTTTCTTGATAGTATTACTTATATACTGATTTACATAATTCCATATTTTAAAACATTATTTATATATAATATATATTCATCATATACATATATATTATAGACCTATAAAAATAAAGAAAATACACCGTTCATGGAGACGGTAGGCCGTACGTACGCATGAACGATGTTTTCATTTCCTTTTTGAATTAAATGAAATTAAATAGATGAAATAGATATATATATATAAATAAATCCAGTAGAATTATTATGTAATATATTTCATTATTATTCATTATATATACTTTATAATCATTCTTGAATGGTTAATCATGGAAAATGAATCTCATCACATTCGTGGAGAGAGTAGTCTATACGTACGCACGAGCGATGATATCATTACCATGATCGTGGAATTATATTAAAGTTTATGTATAATATTACAGAATCAATATCAATTTAAAATAATCATATATATTCATTACTTTCACCATTATACCCATCCAAGTAAGGTGGTGGTGGAAGATAGATTACACCACAACGTGGAGACGGTATTCCGTACGTACGCACGCTCGATGATTTCGTTTTCTGTGGGATGGATAGATGGTGAAATATGGTTGTTTCATAGTTATAATAACATATCATTATATGAGGGATACTGATGTTATTACTTCATAATGAATCAACTAAATAAGAAGAAGTGGAATAAGAAATAAAGTTGAATGAATCGGTAATGGACATTACCTCTTCTTTGAAGCCCCTCTTTGAGACTTCCTCTTAGGGCACTAGAATTGGTCTTTGAAGAATACCCGGATCTCTAGTATGTTTCTAGGGAAGTGGAGAAGATAATTTTTCAGGGGTTGGCCGAGCTTTATGGCTCAAAGTGGTGTGAGGAATAGAGGTAGGAGGTGCCCTTTTATAAGGGAGGAGAGGGGCACCTTTGGATAAACTAAAAATATTATTTTATTATAAAGTCATATTCAGTTTTTAACTGCTCAAAATTAATTTATTTCAAAGATAAGGTGGGGATGGGTCTAAATCCTCTCATCCAATAGAATTTAGACATGTTTAGGTTTCTATTTTAACCTTCTCATTTATATTTAACTTTAAGTTAAATAATTTAACTTTTACTGTGTATTCTTGTTTTCTTACACTATAAGGTTAATAAACATACTATAACAAGACAAATGAACCCCAAGTTGTTTATTATTATTCTATATAAATTTATAAAATCCATTTGGCCGAACCATAGATTTTTAAGAATAAAATAACAATTAATAATATAATATTTGTTTTAAAAACTATTTTATGTCAATTTTGACACTATTTGGTAATTGATTTTTGTGAAACTCATAAAAGAATAATTAGTTCGAAAAAAGTAAATTAAATCAATAATAACACATCTTATTAACCTAGAAAATTAGTTTAATTCATAAAAAGTCTCAAATTACATTTATTTGGGTATTTATAACATCAATTATGTCAATATTTCATTAATAAGATAATTATTGCATCACCTTTGTGTCATAAATAAATTAACTTATTTAATGTCTAAAAAGTTCAAATAAAATACCATTATGTATGAAATCTTTTTATCTTTATAATTAATATTTATAGTCTTATTTATCTTATGTATAACCCTATATTAAAAATTATTTACTTATTAAACTTTGATTTTGACTATTTTAACCCTTTTTAAATAAATTAATATTAAATGTCCTAATCTAATCCATGTGGGCCTAAATGGTCATATTTTCTTCCTAAGGTTGTTTTTGGTCGAATTATACTTATCCAATATAATTAGGACATGTGTTAGGGTAATAATAATATCATTTTTACCCTTAATTATCTTATTTACTTTTAACTGTGGTAAATAAAAGTTAAAAGTTACTATTCACCAAAAGATATTTTCATCTCATTGAACCACATTTTAGTCCTTGATATTAACCGTGTCTATCAGATTTTCAAATTTCAGTTCACAAAAGTGGTAAAATATAATTTAAATGAAAAAGTCAGTTTTTTTATCTACCACTAAGTGGTTTCACTATTCATTGAAAATTGATGTTTTTCCGAAAAATACCAAAAATCCAGCCTAAGAATTATTTGATATTCCGAATTCAAAATTGATGTCTATTTTTTCAAATTCAAAACATAGAAGTGGCATTAATTAATTTTACAATTAATTCCCATTATCAAAACAATCATCTTGTTTTTAAGAAACAATAACTATCAAAAGATTGAAATTTGTTTATATCCAATTTCAAAGTGAAATTAATTCCAATGACCAACATTTGATTAAATGGTAAAAATATATTCTAATTACACTTAAAAACCAATTAAAATGATAATATAACCATATAAATTATTGTGATGAAAAAATTTCTTTTTAATTACAATATAGCGTGTTTTTACTATTCATTAAAATATGAAAGTTATCAGAATATTATGAAAAATTTATCCAAAACAAATTTTTATATCCTGATTCCAAAGAAGAATTTTATTTTGTCAAATTGAACTTATAAACAATTAAAAAACTAGAATTAATGTGGGTGTGCCATCAAAAGGCAGCAGAACTGTATTTTTTAAAAAATACATATTTTACCCGAAAAAATTTATTTTGTTCTTATACCATGATCTTGAAAATATGTAAGATGAATAAGAATGTTATAAAATTCATAATTTAGTTAATATTATTTATTACGGGTACTTCATAATAATATTATAACAATATATCGTTGATTAGTAAAACTTGGTATTGCGTACAACACACGCTATCGAGGAAGGTCGCGATTTCGTGTAATGCAAGCCAAGTCAGGATTGCATATACTACAGGATAATACAGTGTTGTGTATAGCGCAAGATAATCTTGGTGTAGCATACAACATAAGAAATCAATGAAATTAAAAAGAATATTTTTCATAAAATATCAGGGTGTTACAACCTATGCACATTCCACTTCATTGAATGATGATGAGAAATCTCATCCCACTTGTTGCAATAACAATGGAATCTTGACGCTATACATATTCCATGAATCATTATATTTTCATCCATGTTTGTGTGATTTTGGGGTTTTTGTCGTGAAACTCCAGTCAATAATTTCCCCTTAAAATGTAGCATAGTGGTGACCACCAGGTTGTCTCACAAGGAGGTTGTAGGTTAAGATATCAAAATGTCACATTGTTAATTTGTTTTTGAATGAAATAGGAAATTTGGGTATTTTATTAAATAATCAAGAATAAAAAATAAATAAAAACTAAAGAGACAGAAAATTTGTGAATGAGCTAGAAAATTGATAGGATAGAAAATTGGTTTGAAATCAGAAACAAAACAGTTGTTACAGACAAGCTTTAGCCTACCGAACACTCGCCTCTTCCTTGTTTAAAATTATCCCCCTATTGATTATCTCAATGCCTACCCAAATACCTCTAAATAAACAACTTATTTTCCAATTATATCATATTAAAACCTCAATAGGATTGATTCCCCTCATACAGAAGTGATCCTATTATTTGAAAACCTTCAAAATAACCAACCCTATTTGAAATCACTATGCTCAATAGTAATACCTCACTGAAGAAATTTAAATAGTAAAATCTACTATTTTACTTCATAGATTGGGAAACCATCCGAAAAAACATGTTTAGAATATATTCGTGAAATAAATAAACTGTCTTCATCCAAGAAATATATGTTCAAGAGAGATGCAAATAGATATTACACATGACGATCGAAACTCGGAAGGGATTGTATGTCGGTTGTCGCCGTCCAAAACCACTTGGTGCTTAGTCTCACATCACATGAGAATCCCACATAATCTTCATTCCAGGAAGAGTTCACACCATCTTTATCAAGGTCTCCACAAATCCAACCTCCCCTTGAAAAGAAATAAGAGATTGCGAGATAAGGGTTGGAGGGCCGGAAATTCTTCTGTCCAGATTCTATCTGCCCGAAGTATGATTCTGTTTTGAACACTACTCGGCCAAATCATCCTCTATACCCTTAAAAAGGGTTGTTCAAATATATCATCTCTATCTCTCCACCATTGTTAAGCCTCTTTGAATACGTGGTAAAAAAGTTAGGAATTAATTACTCAGTATATTTTTCTCTGCCCGAGGAGACTCTTCATATTTTAATTGTTTGACCCGCTCAACGTGTCGCATAATGACCAACTTTGACCTTGAAACTCATCATGAACGCACGCCCTGGAGTCATGTTGCACGCCCATTTGGAATTAATGACTTCTGAAAACATTCTCCTATGTTATGCTTCATTTATTGAGGTGGACTCCACACATCTGAACATACAAACATTTCCGAAAGAATGATTTATTTGGGCCCTTAGATGGACGATTTAGAACATGGTCTTGTAGAAAAATGTGAAGAAAATATTCCTGGGGTTCCTACAAAAAATAAATCATTCTAATTGAATCAATATATAGATATATATTCCCAAAACATCATACTTGTGAAAAAATGATAAAAATACATAATTAGCGAATTTTCACAATTTAGCTCAAAATACAACAAAATTCGAAAAATTACGCAATTTTACATGTAATGACACATTGGTGAGGATTAAATCATTTAAATATAGATACAATATTTTTAAAATAAAATCACTATCATCATGTCATGGTTCGAAATGTACAAGGGAAAAAATTAGCTTGAATCTTATAACACTACAACACCTTATTCTTGCTCCCATCGGTATCCAGAGTAGAAACCATCCTACAGATGTACCTAGTAGATAATGTACCCAAGGATTTGGGAGTAAACCTGCATTTATACATCTCAGAATTGAACATGATTTACTCGAGTGGGTTCTTTTGCTCCCCGTCTAGAACTGATTTTATAAAACAATGATAAAGGCATTCTTTCCATATCGAGATCATAGGTAGGGGACATCCATGGAATCCAAAAAAAGAGCCTTCCCAGTTGCATCAAGAAAAGGTAATGTCCCCCACACCAACCAGCCAAAGTTATATATGTTGAACAGACTGAAATAGAGGATAGATGACTGATCAATAGTGAGAGACATGGCCACACACCACCTCTGAATTTCTACCACAAATGAAGGTCATAGATATGCCCCAAAGCGGTGTGATTCATTAATATATTACAAAAAATGTATAAAGGATGGGTTTGCTAAAAATAAGTGATATTTATGAAAATAAAAACTAATTTAGTTATAATATATATATAATAGACTCACATTATTTAATCATCATTCTTTAAAAATGATAAAAATGGAAACATCTTTGATACATATGTATGTCCTACCATCTACATAAAAGGAGTACTGAATTTCCTATTTATATAATTTTTAGAGTATTATAAATATTATATAAACCAATTATATATCATATTTATATAATTTTTATCATTATATTAATTTGAAAATAATTATAAATGAAATATGACCAAATAATAAATGTGAGTTTACTCTCACTCAAAAACAATGCAGTTATTAACCAAATTGAATATATTACAAGGAATTTATAATAAATGGGTAATATAAAGCAATAATAAAATAATATATGGTATAATATATATGAATATGTTTCTATTACTTATTTATAATAATCTAATATTTATCGTAAGTGAGATTTCAACATGTACGATAAAATTGAAGACCAAAGGTAAGGGTTTTCTCTACTAACTTTTCTTTGTTTGAGATATATTATATATTCACATATTATTATATTTTGTTGTGCATACACTTAACATGAATTTTTTCTATGATAATTATCCTTAAATTTATGTGTTTACACATATCCATTTTATGATATGTATCTCATGGTGTTTACTGTTCAATATTTACAAAATGAGTATGTTAATTTGGTGGTAATTTTACTTCCTTTAGACACATATTATGTTGTGAACCTATATTATTGTTAAATGAAAATATAAATAAATTTTAAATTTTATATCATGAAGATAATAATTTTCATGGCATTACTTCCACTATATCATCATTATCTGAATTGTTTCTGATTATTATTTCGTTGATGAAATGTTATGATCCGTCTCTTAAAATCCCACAAGTAATATCTTCTCCAATATTTATTCATTGCATTTTCATGTTAGGTCACTATTATTCCATTTTATCAACATGGATAGTAACGAATGTAATATTATTGTGGTATTCAATCAATGATCTTTATAGAGAATTTTATGTTGCAAATAGAAGGTTCTAAATGTATATATTAATATTCCTTCATAACTGTTGTTTCATTGCAGAATACATTAAAATTTTAAAAGATTTATTTTTTGAAGATATTTTTTTCTATTATTATATATAATCATTGATTTTAAATCTAGTTTCTAATTAATGTATTTCAATATTTTTTAATATTGTTTTCTAAATTATTATCAAAGATTATTTTATAAGTTATTAATGTTATTTACAAATAAAATAAATTTCAATATGTGTTATAATTTAAATTTCATTTAAAAAAATTATTTTTAACATGAAATTTATTAAATTGTTTTCAAAATATTACATCTATTTTTCGATGCATTTTTCAAGGGAATAGATTTTCTAAATGTTTTTCATCTAAAAATCTATTTTTCCTTGAAATTTCATTTTTCCATAAGAAATACTCAAACAAATCTCTCAAAATTTTATTCACATATTATGATTTCTTATGATATGGATTATTATTTAATAGGGTTATAATCCAAGAACACAATTATTATCCTTTATTTGGATTGTTTTTGTTTAATATGGAATTTTGTTTATAAATCGCTCTTACATTTGTAGGATATTTTATGATGAAATGATTATAAAACCTGTCACTTTTCATTAGGCTTGATATAATTAAATTTATGTTATACCCATTTCATATTATGGGTTGTGAATGAATTTTTATGAAACAAACATAATTATTTTTTATATGATATGATTAATGTTTTTTATATTGTAGCATGTATATTAATGTATTTTTTATATGATGAGTCGGACTTATATCTCCATCCAATGCATTGGGAAATGTTTTATATATCATGACCAAAATATGGGAAAAAATTTATGGGATTGATCCATAATGGGAAACCAATAACTCTTGATCCACAATGCGAAGTAAGTTTATCCGAATTCACAAAGGGGGACATGTATATCCAAATACATGTGGGAAACATGTGCATACAAATCCTCTATGGGTAACACAAGTGTCATAATCCACTATATTGATGGACTTTTTAGTTTACCTTGACACATTAAACAGGTTTATATATTTATGATGGTTCCATACTAATATTACAAGAGATCATGTTTCATGTTTTATTTAGGATTATTTATCAAATTTATGATTCATATCAAATAATCTGAAAATCATTATTCCAGTAGTCATATATATGATCATTGATATCATAGGTAGGATATTCCAATGTTATTCTCATGTTCTATTTCTATTATTATCTTCTTATGCTTATTTATCTCAAGTATTTACAATTAGTATGCTTCTAAGATCCCTATTTCAAATATTTTCATTCCCAAGGTTATGTAGAATGGATTTATGTTTGAGTACTAAATGGGAATTTTCTTTGGAAACATCAAATTTCATTCACAATATTGAAGATTGTGATTCCATGTTTCCAAAGGCACTAAAATAATAGGATATTCATGCATTTACATTTGTAATATTCTGAATATTCATCTAAATTGATATAATTTCCATGTATGTAAAGCACATGTCGCTATAATTAACTTATACAAAAATAAAATATAATGATGATTCTGAGGTAAATTATTATATTATTTCATATAAAAGGGCAAATATCTTAATTTAAAATGAAAAAAAATAATGAATCATTCAATTTCCAATTATTAAGGAAATGATATGTTAGTTTTTAAAGAAATTGTATTTTTCACCATTGACACAACATGAAATCATTAAAATAAAATTGCCTTAAATTTTCATATTCCTTTTAATGTATATTTAATTTAAAAATTAATATAATTTATTAAAAATAACTCTTAGAAATATAAGAGAAATTATATAATAATTTCAAGCAAAATATGTAGTAGACCCATTTTTTTATGGAAAATTGATTTTGAATGAAAAAACAAAATTATTCAAAAACAAATTATAAAAAAATTATTTAATTGAATTTTAATTATTCAATTTTGATATATAATATATTTATTTTATTATAATAATATATCAATATATTTTAATTTAATTTACTATGATGAAAATATATTAGGTGCAAAATATTATTTTTAAAAGAATTTCTCTTTTACATTCAAGTTATTTGTTTTTTTTTTCAAACCAATTGATAATAATTTTCAGATTTATTATTAATTTTATTATGGAAAACATTATACATATGATTAACAGTATATTTATTTATTTTTAATCCCACCAATTTAACGGTTCAACAAAAATTATCATATTTAAATAATAATATTTTTCTAGTATATACCAAATTTCTAATCCATTTAGTTTTGTATACAAAAAACAATCAAATAAATTAGTTACTGAAATTAAATTAGTAATACTATAGTGTTACATTTATTCAATATGTATATTCAATTTTATCAATGGTATTAATGATATAAAATAGTTTATGTGTACTGATCAATATCAATATTTGTCTTCCATTATCATTAACCATTATAAAATATAACAATTCTACTTATTCGTTAATAATATGAATAACCAATAATATATTCCATTTATTTATTTTTTCCCCATTATTTCCATATATTCAATTTAAATTAGAAATTAATGGACTTACCTGAATCATATATATATATATAAATAACCTTTTGATTGGTTGGTCTAGATATAATTTTTCCTCTATTGAAGTTGTTTATTATTTTCTTATAAAGAGATAAATATTTTAATGGGAGGTGGGTAGAAACCATTTTCATTATGTTTAATAATCTAGGTGGTAATCCAAATATAATATGATATGATTTTTTAGGTATATATCATAGAAAAATTTATGATTTCCTATTTTAATCTATGTTCACCATTAAAGAGACATGATAATTTACCTTCATATGTTCTTATGTATATGGAGTATTACCTTTTAATTTAACATCATTACTTCATTGTTTTTGATATTATTAATAGATCATTACATTTGAGATTATATATCATGCTATATTTTTATGACATCGTGATTCTAGATTAAATCGTATGAATTCTTGATCTGGATTCAGAAATCATTTTTTTTCTCTATATCTCCTTTCCTATTATATTATGATCAAATATTAATTATTTTATATCTCAATTATAATTTCTTACCCCACACATTTTATTTTCATAAATTTATCCTTTTTCGTAATTTTCCCTCTTGAGTGTATATTTTAATGGAATTTTTTCACTTTATTAATGTTATAAAATAATTCCTATGATTAAATTTTATAATTTAATAGCGCTTTTTATTTCTAGTTAATACATTTTAATATTTTAATATATGGTATTGGGACTAGTTATGGTTCCAATGTACTATTTTAAGCATCACAGTGCCATTATATTATTATATGAAAATTATTTTATTATTTTTCATTCTTTTATATATGCATTTCTTGTAGATATTTTTTTTCTTTTGAATGTAGTATCTAATAGGAAAACACATATAATTATTGATTATAGTACTTATGTTTACCCAAAGGATGATATTAATTGTATCCCCATTGTGGAAATGAGGGTAATTGAAAAAATAAGGGATTATTTTTTGAAATAGAATATTAAATAAAATATTTTCAAAGTTATTTATTAGTTATAAAACTTTAAAAGTCTTATGTGACTCTATAATATTTTCAAATTAGCTAATATTAATGCTTTATTTCCCTAAAACAGTGTGTTATACCACATAGGTTTTGAATATTAGTATAGGTAAGCAGGCATTCTAAATAAATTAACAATCTCTTAGGGAATCACTAATGACTCTTGTGAATATTAATTATTCTCCAATGATCAAAATTTGGATGATGTATATCATTTTCTTTTGGATATTTCTCCATCTCTTGAGATTACCAAGAATGTAATGAAAATCCACCCCTGATTCCTTGTAATCACATGGGTAAGTGAATTTAGATTTATTTTATTAATTTTTCTAATATTTGATTATTATTTCTTGGTATTATACAAATATGACCGATGTTTGGGTTTTCAATTATAATTTAATTTATTCACTTTTTTTTATCTTATTTTATAATTTAATCCCCCGAACGTAGTTACCCAGAGTCTGCCCATTATTATGTACCATTTCCATGATCACAAAAGTTCATGTCTCGAATGACAGAATATTTTTGTATCCCTGGAAGTAATAGATACATTCCTAAGGTTTACATCAAATCATAATTTGGAAAACTACAACTAAATTTTTTCCATATATAACACAAAGATCTCAGAGACTATCCCTACAGGTCAGTCATAAAAGACTTCTTCGCATCCTGGGAAATAAAACATAGAAAGGGGTGAGCTTACACGCTCAGTAAGGATAAAAATATAGCCAAAACGTTAAAAAATAAGCATAAACATTTAAGTAAATGAATTAGACTAAAACCAAATCCTTTTAAACTTGATATTCAGCATAATATAGAAATTATAAAATCAAATAATGTCGTTTACTTATTCACATAGATATTCTACTCGTCGAATAATCAAATGGAATATCAATAGGAAATTTCAAAATGATGTAATGCATAATGACAGAGTTCATAACCACATAGTCAAGGCAATGTGCCAATGCTAAAAATAAGATTTTGTCAAGGACTTGTGCCAATACACTAGTTTGTCTCATGAGACCTACTGATGCATCGAGGATCTATAATGGGCTCCACCCGTCACTTACTATGTACAATGCATTCCTCACATGAAAAGTTTTAAACATAACATAAACATTCATATTAATACTAGCATATGAAATGTCAATACTTTTTCCATAAACCATTAATGGTATAAAAATAACACGTCCACGGTCAAACATATCTCAAAACCTTCAATACAAAATGGAAGATTTGTATCATAATAAATCAACTTCAAAAAAAGACTAGAATCCATTAAAGGAAATTGACATAGATTAAATCAATGGTTTTTGAGAGAAATATCTCAATATTTTTTTTGAAATCATTTAAAATTAATATAATTTTATAGAAAACATTATTTTAGAAATATTCATATAATCCTGTATGTTAATCTTTGATGATGTAGTAACATCAGAATATATCTTCACCCTCTATATACGTTAAAAATAATTCTTAACATAATTTTTTTTGAAAATGATATAAAATAAATTTTTTGGAAAACGACATAAATATTACTTTAAAAATGAATAAGATCAAATAAGGGTATAAATAACTTTAAACCATATGCTATTTGTAAAAACCCGTAAAATTCAAGGTATATTTTTTTCTAAATTTTCTTTGGGATTGTACAAGAACGCGGTATCTGACGGCACTTGATTCCGAGGCCCGGAGTGCCCGGAATCAATTCCCGAAGTTTGGTTCGGGTACGTTCAGTGAACGAACGAGCGGGTTTTCCTATCTATTGAACTGGTGCTCGGAATTGAAATCTGATCGAACCGATGAACTCGCGACGCCAGTAATCGCTTAATGGAACCTTTACCGTAGTTGCGTTTGTGCGGGAGAAGAAGTTAATTTTGGGGGTTTAATTAAATAAGTAAATAAAATTGTTGAATCAATTTTATTTCATGTCATGTGGTTAACATCTCCCATGGGAAGTTGGTTGTGGGCCCACATCCACCCAACTTCCCATGTGTGGATATTTGAAAGGGTGGGGCCCACACGAACCCCCCACCTTTTCAAATTCCTTAAACCCGATAACCCCTCTTAACCCCTCACTTTCCTAACTCCCCATTAACTCACTTTCAATAATTTTTGACAACTTGTTATAATTAATTAAGTGAGTTACTTAATTTTAAAATCTTGAAATTCAAATGGTTATGTTGTGTTAATAAAATAATACTTGGTCTTATTTTATTATTGTTAGAATTTTGCAACCTTGAGAGGATTGGGAAGCGTGGAGTCTTCTTCTTCTTCAACCCCGACGAAGAACGTTAAGAACACCATTCTTCACCGAAGAACTTCTCCGCCGAAGAACACAGTTCTGCCACGACACCGTATCTGCGACGCGACGTTCTTCTTCTACGTCGTCTCTTCCGTGACGATTTTCCACAACGAAATCTCCGTCAACAACTTTGAATCCTCACTTTGCGACGTCAACATTCTTTTTCCGCGATGCCCGACCTCCGCGACGCTCGTCTTCCCCGACTCGTTGACGAACACCATTCCTGAACCGAGGTAGGGGTTTTATTTATTTTAATTGTTCGTGAATACCAACTTGACGAACATTGTGGATTTAAACCATTTGTTATCGAATAACATGAGGTGGTCGGACCGCACAAACACGGCCGACCCTCCTCCTTAATTTACGTGTTGGTTCCTCTGTGGTTGGTACGGGAGAGCGTGGTGTCGTCGCACTACGCGGATTCATGCGGATGGAAATGTGCGGTGCCATCGCGCCGCGCCATGGAAAGAAGTTTAAGAACACGACGACATCACACCACGTAGAAGAAAATTGAAGGTGTCGTGGTCGGAGCGGAGCCGTGGCGGAGGGGCGCGGTGTCATCGCACCATGCTGGACGACAAGGGATGCGGCCGGTTCCGGGCCGCGGTGGAGCAAGGTGACCGGCGGCCGGACCGGGCCGCCGGTGTAGGAACTGGAAGGGGACCAACCAACGCCGGTCCCATTGATAAGGAGTCGGCCGGCCAGGTCAGGCCGCCCGGAAAGGGGAGGAGCCGGGGGAATTAAATTCCATCGGCCGTCTTCAAACGGAACCCCATAAATGGGGAGGGGGCACAGTTACTCAAGGGGCGCAGGTGCCCCCCTTTTTGCAACAGCTCGGCCTTCGGCCGAGCTGGCCGCGCGCTCGGCACGCTGTGCCCAGCCGAACCGGCGCCTGGCCAGTCTGCTCGGCTGGGCCGCGCTGGGCCGGGCTGAGCCGACTCGGACCGGGGTGGGTCAACCCGGTTCGTGCCGACTGGGGGGTTGCGGGCCGGGTCGGTCCGGGCCCGAAACCCCCGTTTTCGGACCGCTTGGGTTCAATTGCCCATAACATGGGCTACAGACCTCCGATCAAAGCGCCGTCAGCGGTGACACAATCCTTGGAATGAGATGGTCATTTAAATATATCACACTCAAGTTTTCGGAGTATTTTGTGTTCGGCCGGGTTGGTTCGTACACGAAACCAACCGGGCCCTCGGAGCAGAAACTCTCGTATCTTGAGCTACAGACGTCCGATTGGCGTGCTGTCAACTTTGTGGAGTTCCTCTTAGTGAGACAGATCTTATTGCATACTCCGCTCGAGGTTTTGACGCAGGTGGTGTACGGTCGGGTTGGTTTTTCCTTAAAAACCAACCGGGTCCCTGGGACGAAAAAGCCAATAACTCTCAGACCGGGAGTCCGATTGATGCGCCGTCTGCGACGATGAGTTCCTGTTGACGATACAGAACTTTTGGATACATCAACTCTGGACTAAGTTTCAGTTGATGTATCAGATCTCGGCTCGTGGAGCGGACCCTCTCGAACGAGCTTGCTGTGTGCGGGAACCCTAGAACTGGTTGCGACTGCTACTGTGACTGCGACGACGACAGTGTAAAGATCCTCAGTGGATTCGACGATGACGACTTCAGCACTCAGCGATCCTATTTAGATCGGTGCTACCGATCATGTGTGGGTCTGATCTTGTGTGGGTCAGCGCTCAGCGGTTCTGTGTGAGCCAACGCCTACAGATCCTGTGTAAGTCTGATCCTGTGTGGGTCTTTGCGGGGGTTAGTTTCCTACCGATCCTATGTGGGTCATTGAGGGGGTTAGTACCTATCAATCCTTTGTGGGTCCGAAGACTTAGATGGATCAGTGATCATCTCTATCATCTTTCGAAGAATTATTCCTATGTGAGCTGAAACTTGTTTGCTTTCCTGTGTGGATTGTGTTGTGCTATCCTGTGTGGATTACGTTTTTCTTTCCTGTGTGGAATACGTATACTTTCCTGTGTGGACTGGATTGTACTTGGGCTCGGAGGTTGGAGCGTATTGGAATTGATGACTTAGGTATATGTATGGGAATATACCTAAGGAGTGTCGGTTGTTACTTAGTGATTGTATTTTTCCTTTGTGGTTTATCCTTTGTGGATTTTGGGAGACCTTCGGGGGTCTCGGGGTCCCTACTAAGTAGCTTATACTCACCCCTACACGGGCTACGCCCGCACTACGTTTTGTTGGTTGTAGACGACGGACAGTGTTGATTGTGGTGGAGGCTCGCGGAGAAGGACGGTACCTGGAGGTGGACCACTGGGCGGAACATACTCGGAGCGGACGGCGGGACCCAAGGAGTAGTGGAGCGATCTATACCCACCATTCAGGTGGGATTTCCAGCAGACAACTCGGCGTAGCAGCTTTTACTTTTCTGTTGTTGTTTTCCCTTTCGAGTTTTACTTTACTTTCAGTTTGGGTTTGTATTCTAGCCCACAAACTTTCTGCACTTACAGTTGTACTCAGTTTTTACTTAGTGTTTACTTTTTCCGCTTTCTTACTCGGTGGTGATTGTTTACTTTACAAAGGCAATGCCTTCCCTTTTTACCGGAATTTATGGCTTGGTGCTATTCGCCATCCCTTGGCCTATGGAAGGCGGGCTTGGGTAGTCACGGCACGGGCCCCGAGGACGGGTCGTGAAAAATTAGTATCAGAGCAGTTCGGTTCTACTGCGGACTCTGATATTTTCTATGTGAAGCAATAATATTTAGCATATTGGGTGTGGTTATCAGTCCAGGGAGTCCAGTGTTGGTGCAGCGGCCGACGTATCCGTACACCAGGACCCTGACTTCTGTTTTCCGACTTAATGCATGAAAACATTTGATTGCATGTGTGTTTCAAGTATTCATTGTGATTACATTGTATTAGCTCACCAGGTATACTGTTCTGACCGTGGCGCACCTGTTTTTTTTCTAGGATGGCCCCACGACGACAGCTAGCTAGGGTTCTGAGAGACGAGCGTGACGACAGCCCACCGAGCGACAAGGCCTCGGTGCAAGGCCCTTTTTTAGCAGTGGCACTGGCGGTAGCTCTACCCACCGAGCCACCGATGCTTCCAGCACCAGCCGCTGAAGATGTACGTCGCCTTAGTGCACTGCATGAGTTCCAGCCCCAGCGACCGCCCAGGTTCCGCGGGGAGATAGACCCCCAGGTAGCCGAGGACTGGCTGTAGGTAGTCGTATGAGTTTTCAAGCTAGTGAGGACACTAGTAGACCTCACGGTGATCTTCGCTGCGAGCCTACTACACGCATCAACGGTCCGATAGTGTAGCTTGATGCTCCAGGTGCACGATGAGGAATCTCTACTTTGGATGGACTTTTAGAGCCTCTTCCGCTCGGAGATCGTCCCAACCACCCTCCGTGTGGTGCGCATTCTGGAGCTTCTTCAGCTGCGGCCGAGCAGCATGACGGTCGCTCAGTACTCGGCGAGATTTACTAATCTCTCGCGCTACTGGACCGACATGGTACGAGACCCATTCTTCCAGGCCCGGACCATTGATCAGGGATTGAGACACGAGATCAGGGCATCGCTGATCTCCCTCAGCATTCCGACTCAGACAGGAGTACTAGAGCGAGCCCTTCTGATCGAGAGCTTTCTTTCTGAGTCAACACCAGCACCGAGACCCACCGCAGGGTAGCACGTAGCAGAGTCTTCTGGAGCAGGCAGTCGACGGATGACTCATGGGTCCAGGCAGACCAGACCCTCAGGCAGACGACCTTAGGATACTGGCTCGGAGGTGTGGGGTACACGCAGTAGAACCAGTCTTACGAGTGGAAGACAGTGCTATGCATGCGGTGGGTAGGGCCACATGGCTCGTGACTGCCCGACCCGCCATGCAGATGAGCAGCAGACGGTTGAGGAACCACCTAGGAATAGGCAGAGGTTCGACCGTGGCGGTCCGCAGGGAGCAGGCGGACGAGGCAGAGGAGTTGGCCGAGCAACAGGTGGTGGGCGACGGTTTGAGGTTCTACCACCACCACCACCAGGAGGTCCACACCGACCTCAGGGGAGAGCACAACTTCAGGAAGATGAAGCCAACGATCATGGAGCTCCTGATGCGGGTGGAAAAGTTCAGGACTAGCTCCAGGCATAGAGGCCCATGACAATAATGCCTCTGGCTTCTTTGTTTGTGTTGCCTTGTGTCCTTGTACTTTGAGTTGAATTAATAAAAGACACTTGCAATAGTGATGTTTGATTTCTTTTTCTTTTGTTTGTTAATACTAAGAGGTTCCAAATAAAAAAACTGTTGACTTGACCCTCACTTGCGAGATTCTTACTGGAGGAGACCTAATGACCACACACTGATGCCGACAGTGTGACTCAACCCTTGGAGGCGAGAGTAACGGTTGGATATCTTGGTAGCAGTGTCGAGGCCTTACGACGTCATCCATGCCATGAATTAACTAATCATGACTGGATTGACTGTATTAGGCAAGGAACGTGGTTCATCCAGGGGATGAGACTGGATTTCCCTTTTCGGCAAAGAAGAAATCATTGCAGCTTTGCAGAACGTTAAGGATGAAAGGGGAAACCCTTCGTGTGGTCAGACATATGTCAGTAGAGCTTCCATGAGCTGAGATAGAGTTTGACCAGTGCCCCAAGAGGCGAGGATAGAGATGGAGCAGCCTTCCTTCAGTCTCTTACAGTCACCCCTCCACTACTGCAGCGGGTCAGAGAAGAACAACATGGGGACGCTGACTGTGAGACACGGAGTGCACAGATATCATCAGGACAGGCACCTGATGGTTTCTCCTTGGAGCAGAGAATGAAATCCTTTTTAGAGGACATACCTTGGTACCAGTTTCTTTACGGGGGAGGTTCTGAGAGAGTTTCTCACTTCTCCTTTGGCAGTACATCCTGGAGTGGCAAAGATGTACCAGGATCTCAGACGACAGAACTGGTGGCCGAGCATGAAGAAGGTTGTGGCAGAGTTCGTTTCTCGATGCCTCACCTGCCAGCAGGTGAAGGCTGAGCACCAGGTACCAGCAGGTTTGGTACAGCCCTTGTAGGTTCCGAAGTGAAAGTGGGACCGCATATCTATGGACTTCGTGGCTGGACTTCCATGCACTTCCAGAAGTCACGACTCCATTTGGGTGATTGTCGACCGACTCACCAAGTCGGCTCACTTCTTACCCATCAGAGAGAAGGGCTCAGTGGAGAGCTTGGGACGAATTTACAATCGGGATATTGTTCGGCTTCACGGTGTGCCATCATCTATCGTCTCCGATCGAGATGCTCGCTTACTTCCTGGCTTTGGAAGGGGTTGAAAGAGGCGTTCGGGACAGATCTACGTCTGAGCACAACCTTTCACCCTCGGATGGATGGTCAGACGGAGAGGACCATTCAGACTCTCGATGACATGCTCTGCGCATGTGTCCTTGTCTTTGGTCGTAGCTGGGAGGACCACCTACCCTTGGTGGAGTTTTCGTACAACAACAGCTACCACTCCACCATCGGGATGTCACCGTACGAGGCGTTGTACGACCGACCTTGTAGATCTCCTTTGTGCTGGACAGACCCAGGGGATTCACCACTTGTGGGGCCGGAGATGGTCTAGGCCACGACAGAGAAGGTCCAGGTCATCCAGGAGCAGATGAGGACAGCTCAGAGCCGGCAGAAGTCATACGATGACAGGAGGCGGAGGCCACTAGAGTTCGAGGATGGAGACCACGTCTTTTTTCCTATCTCACCTCGACGTGGTTTACGAAGATTTGGCCGAGGCGGAAAGTTATCTCCGCTCTTCATCGGACCCTTCCAGGTCCTCAGCAGGATTGGCGAGGTGGCTTATCGCCTGGCTCTACCACCTCAGTTGCACCGGGTGCACGACGTCTTCCACGTATCTCAGCTGAGGAGATACGTGCACGACCCGACGCACATCATTGACCATGGGGAGCTTGACATTGTAGATGGGGAGACTTTTACAGAGGTCCTGGTGGAGATCGAGGATCAACAGGAGCGAGTCCTAAGTTGACGGTCGATTCCTCTAGTGCGCATTATATGGAAGCACGAGAACCTCTAGGAGAGCACTTGGGAGCGGGAGGCTCGGATGTGTGCTCAGTGCCCTCATTTGTTTCCCTAGTTTTGATGTTTATTTACGGGGGCGTAAAGCCCTGATGTGGGAGTAATGTAAAGACCCGTAAAATTCAAGGGAAATTTTTTTCTTAGTTTTCTTTGGGATTTTACAAGAACGCGGTTTCTGACGGAACTTGATTCTGAGGCCCGGAGTGCCCGGAATCAATTTCCGAAGTTTGGCTTAGGTACGTTCAGTGAACGAACGAGCAATTTTCCTATCTTTTGAACCGATGCTAGGAATTGAAATCTGATGGCACCGATGAACTCGCAACGCCGGTAATCGCTTAAGGGAACCTTTACCGTAGTTGTGTTTTTGTGGGAGAAGAAGTTAATTTTTGGGGTTTAATTAAAAAAGTAAATAAAATTGTTGAATCAATTATATTTCATGTCATGTGGTTTACTTCTCCCATGGGAAGTTGGTGGTGGGCCCACATCCACCCAACTTCCCATGTGTGTATATTTGAAAGGGTGGGGCCCACTCGAACCCCCCACCTTTTCAAATTCCTTAAACTCCCTAACACCTCTTAACCCCTCACTTTCCTAACTCCCCATTAACTCACTTTCATTAATTTTTGACAACTTGTTATAATTAATTAATTGAGTTACTTAATTTCAAACTCTTGAAATTCAAATGGTTAGGTTGTGTTAATAAAATAAGACTTGGTCTTATTTTATAATTGTTAGAATTTTGCATCCTTGAGAGGATTGGGAAGCGTGGAGTCTTCTTCTTCTTCAACCTCGACGAAGAACGCGAAGAACACCATTCTTCAACGCAGAACTTCTCCGCCGAAGAAAACGGTTCTTCCGCGATGCCGTATCCATGATGCGACGTTCTTCATCTGCGTCGTCTGTTCTGCGATGGTTTTCCGCGACAAAATCTCCGTCAACGACTTAGAATCCTCACTTCGCAACGTCGATGTTCTTTTTCCACGACGCCTGACCTCCGCGATGCTCGTCTTCCACGACTCGTTGATGAACACTATTCCTGAACCGAGGTAGGGGTTTAATTTATTTTATTTGTTCGTGAATACCAACTTGACGAACTTTGTGGATTTAAACCATTTGTTATCGAATAATGTGAGGGGGTCAGACCGCACAAACACGACCGACCCTCCTCCTTAATTTATGTGTTGGTTCCTTTGTGGTTGGTATGGGAGTGCGTGGTTCCATCGCACCACGCGGATTCATGTGGAAGGAAATGTGTGGCACCGTCACGCCGCTCCATGGAAAGAAGTTTAAGAACGCGACCCCATCGTGCCGTGTCGAAGAAAATCGAAGGCGTCGCGGCCGGAGTGGGGCCACGCCGGAGGGGGGCGGTGCCGTCGCACCGCGCCGGACGACAACGGTCGCGGCCGGTTTTGGGCCGCGGCGGAGCAAGGTGACCGGCGGCCAGACCGGGTCGCTGGTGTAGGAACTAGAAGGGGACTGGCCACCACTGGTCCCGTTGAGAAGGATCCAGCGAACCAGGTCGGGCCGGCCGGAAAGGGGAGGAGACGGGGGAATTAAATTCCCACGGCCGGCTTCAAACAGCCCCCCATAAATGGGGGGGACCGCGGTTACTCAAGGGGGGCAGGTGCCCGCCTTTTTCCAAAAGCTCGGCTGAAGGCCGAGCTGGCAGTGCGCTGGGCACACTTTGCTCAACAGAACCGGCGCCTGGTCGGTCTTCCAGGTCGGGTCGCGCCCAGCCGGGCCGGGCCGCGTCGGTCCGGGCCCGAAACCCCCGTTTTCGGACCGCTTGGGTTCAATTTCCCATAACTCGGGATACTGACCTCCGATCGACGCTCCATTAGCGGTGACACCGTCCTTGGAATGAGACGGTCGTTTCGGTATATCGCACTCAAGGTTTCAGAATATTTTGAGTTCAGCCGGGTTGGTTCGTACACGAAACCAACCGGGCCCTCGGAGCGGAAACGCTCATATCTTGAGCTACAGACGTCCGATTGACCTTTCGTCAACATTGTTGAGTTCTTATTAGTGAGATGGATCTTTTGGCATACTCTGCCCGAGGTTTGTCCGCCAGTGGATTACAGTCGGGTTGCTTTTGCATTAAAAACCAACCGGGCCCCTGGGACGAAAAAGCCAATAACTCTCAGACCGGGCGTCCGATTGACGCGCCGTCTACGACGATGAGTTCCTATTGATGATACAGAACTTTTGGATAAATCAACTCTGGACTAAGTGTTAGTTGATATATCAGACTCTCGGCTTGTGGAGCGGACCCTCCCGAACGAGCTTGTTGTGTGCAAGAACCCTAGAGCTGGATGCGACTGCTACTGTGAGTGCGACGACAGTGCAGAGATCCTCAGTGGATTCGACGATGACGATTTCAGCACTCAGCGACCCTATGTGGATCAGTGCTACCGATCCTGTGTGGGTCCGATCCTGTGTGGGTCAGTGCTCAGCGGTTCTGTGTGAGCTAGCACCTACAGATCCTCTGTGGGTCCGATCCTATGTGGGTCTTTGCGGGGGTTAGTTTCCTACCGATTTTGTGTGGGTCATTACGTGGGTTAGTACCTATCGATCCTTTGTGGGTCCGACGACATAGATGGATCAGTGATCATCTCTATCATCTTTCGAAAAAGTATTCCTATGTGAGTTGAAACATGTTTTCTTTCCTGTGTGGATTGTGTTGTGCTATCCTGTGTGGATTACGTTTTGCTTTCCTGTGTGGAATACGTATACTTTCTTGTGTGGACTGGGTTGTACTTGGGCTCAGAGGTTGGAGCGTATTGGAATTGATGACTTAGGTATATGTATGAGAATATACCTAAGCAGTGTCAGTTGTTACATCGTGATTGTATCTTTCCTTTGTGGTTTATCCTTTGTGGATTTTGGGAGACCTTCGGGGGACTCAGGGTCCCTACTGAGTAGCTTATACTCCCCCTACACGGGCTTCGCCCGCACTATGTTGTGTTGGTTGCAGACGACGGACATCGTTGATCGTGGTGGAGGCTCGCGGAGCAGGACGGTACCTGGAGGTGGACCACTGGGCGGAACATACTCGGAGCGGACGGCAGGACCCGAGGAGTAGTGGAGCTATCTGTAACCACCCTTCAGGTGGGATTTCCAGCAGACAACTCGGCGTAGCAGCTTTTACTTTTCAGTTGTTGTTTTCCCTTTTGAGTTGTACTTTACTTTCAGTTTGGGTTTGTATACTAGCCCGCTTACTTTCCGCACTTACAGTTGTACTCAGTTTTTACTTAGTGTTTACTTTTTCTGCTTGCTTACTCTGTGGTGCTTGTTTACTTTACAAAGGCAATGCCTTCCCTTTTTACCGGGATTTACTCCTTGGTGCTAGTCGCCAGCCCCTGGCCTATGGAAGGCGGGCTTGGGGTAGTCACGACACGGGCCCCGAGGACGGTTCGTGACACTATTAATTAGTAAAAAAATTTGGAATACATTTTATGGAAATCACAGATGTTGATGATAATGAGGTCCTAGTAGATAATTACACATAAACAACCGTGAATAATGAAGAGGTTGTAGAATTAACCCTCACCTTGTATTTTTCCTTGGTCGAGGTTGGGTTAGCCTCCTATATAATGGTTAAATAATAATTATTAAATTATACAAGAATCATATACATTAATATGATATCATATATGATCTTTTAATATTTCTTTTTTAATAATATTTTAGTATTATCATCGCTTCAGGTGTTAACTGATTGGTTTTCCTTTATATTCTATGTTACGTATGTAATTATTGTTATTAATATGATGTATATTATTCATATTAAGAATTATATTTAGTATTTAAACAATATTTTTAATCATCAAATTAGAATTAGTCTTGAATGGATACGATGGGGAATGAATCTCATCGCGTTCGTGGAGACGGTAATCCGTACATACACACGAGTGACAAAATAATTATTTTGATATTTAAATAATATATAATTGGATGTTATATCATATCGAAAATAACATTATCATGTTATATTTATTATTTACATCAATTATACATCATTATAATACCCATTCAAATAATATTATATAGAATAACAACTACACCATGACGTGGAGACGTTAAGTTGTACGTACACACGAATGGTGTCATGTAATTAATAGGATTGATAAAATGATGAATATGGTTGTACCATATTTATAATAACATCACAGAATATAGAATATACTGGAGTTATTATTTTAGAACAGAAACAACAAATAAAGAGGAGGTGAAAGAAGAAAGGAACTCGAAAGGGATGATTAAATATTTACCTCTTCTTCGGGTTCTTCCTTTTGATTTGATCAAAAGTGATCCATAGCTTAAATTTATGACTCATTTAAGGCCTCTATGATGAATGGAGGATAATTGAGAAGATATTTTTGAAGGGGTGGGTCGATACGAATGTCTTTGAAGGGGTGAATTAGAGAGAATGGGAAGTGCCCTTTTATAAGAGGGGTGAGGGGCACCTTAGGGAAGGATTGAAATATTAAATTATTGGAAAATCATGTTTGGTTTATAATGGAACGAAAATGAATTATTTAAATTCTATTGTAGTTAAGGGTAGAACACCTCTCAACCAATTGGTTTTAGACTAGTTTGGATCTCTATATTTAGCTTATCTTCTATATTTAACTCTTAGTTAATTAGTTTGACATTTACCATGTCTCTTTGTATTTTTATATTACATGGTTAATAAACATACTATAATATTCTTAGAGAAACTCAAGAGGTTATTTAATGACATATATAATATTATTTTAGACTATTGGTTGAACCTTAAATTTTTAGGAATAGAATACAAATTAATTATATAATATCTGATTTAAAAACACTTTTATGTCAATTTTGACACTATTTTCTATTTTGCTTTTGATAAATTCATAACATCATTAATACATAGAAAAAAATTAATTTAATAAATCTTATCATGTAAAAGTATCCTATAAAATTCGTTTATGGAATAAAAACTTCCAAACTATATTTATTTTAACATCTATAACACCATTTATTTGACTCTTTAATTAACAAATAAAATACTGTATCAAAATTGTGTCATAAATTAATTTATTTATCTAATGTATAAAAATTATAGATAAAATAAAATTATGTATGAAATCATTTTATCTTTCGAATGAATATTTATATTTACAGAGATAACATATATTAAACTATGTAAAAATTGTTTTACTAAAATATATATCCATATGTCATTTTTGTATTTAATATAACTTAATTAATATAAAGTGTCATTATAACTGACAAGTGGCTCCATGGGGTCCCAAAATCAACACAAGGATGACTGTGGTTGGACATGTATAAACCAATAGGTTTAGGACATGTGTTTGGGTAATTTTATATTATTATAATATTATTTTTTACACTTATTTACCTGATTTACCATTTAAGAATTGTAAATAAGAAATTTACGAAAGTAATTATTCAAAATGACTAAAAATAAATGATACCAATTTACACAATTTTGACATCCTGATTCTAAATATTAAATCCAATTTTCTAAATTCAAAACACAGAAGTGGAAGAAATTAATTTAAAATTAATTCACATTGTCAAAACAAAAATCGTGTTTTTAAGAAATAATAACTATCAAAAGAATTACACTTGCATATGTTTGGTTTAAATGTGAAATTATATCCAATTACCAACATTTTATTAAATGGTAAAAATATAACCAAATTATACTTAAAATCCACTCAATTGTATAATTTAGAAATATAAATTATTTTTATTTAAAAAGTTTTTTTTACTTAAAATTTAGTATTTTTCACTATTCATCAAAAATTGAATGTTTTTAGAAAAATACCAAAAATTTACCCTAAGGTAATTTTGATATTCCGAACCCCTAAATAAATTCCATTTTCAATGATAAGACTGATAAAATTTCAAAATGTTGGTATTACTATTCATGACGGCGTGTTTTATTGGTCGCAATGTGTTAGAATATCGAATTTCAATACAACGCAAGATATTGCATTATTCAAAGGGAAACATACCATAGAAGATTGGGGTGTTACATTCTCCCCACCTTCTAATAATTTCATCCTAGAAATTTCTATAATATTACTACATAAAAAGACTCAGGTGGTTCATCATCATAAGTTCCTCGGGTTCCCACATTGCCTATTCTATCTTATGGTTTATCCATAGATCTTTTACCAGACAGGTCGTCCAGTTTCTGAAAACCTGTTCTCTTGTATCAAGAACCATGATAGGCTTTTCACAATAAGACAGATCAGGTTCCAGTTCTAATTCTTTATAGGTAAGTACATGCATTGGTTCAGGCATGTTTTTTCACAATAGTAAGATATGGAACACATTAGAACATTAGAGAGACTTGGCGACATTTCTAAATGGTAAGCTACAACCCCAATTTATTCTATAATTTTGAAAGCTATGATGTACCTGGGACTTAGTATACCCTTCATAACTAATCGTATAACTCCCTTACATAGAGATACCTTCATGAAAACATGATCTGCAACCTGAATATCCAAATCCTTCCATAGATTATATGAATAGATCTTCTGCCTACTCTGAACTGCATTGTTGTCGGTTTGGATTACCTTCATCTTTTCCATCATTTTCTCAACATGTTTTGGGCCTACGAGTTTTCTTTCACCAACTTCATCCCAACAAGTTGGTGTAGGACATATCTTTCCATATAATGCTTCAAATGGTACCATCTAAAAACATGAATGGAAGCTATTAATATAGGAAAATTAAACTAGAGGTAAATATTGATCCACATACCTTGTACATCATGTGAGAAAGATCCCAACATGTCTTCTATGTTTTTAATAGTTCTTTTTTTATTATCATTTAGTTTGAGTGTGGTAGGCAGTGCTCAAATGATGTTCAGTATCCAAGGCTCTCTAATGACTTATCCAAAATCATGATGTAAAATGTGGATCACAATAAGAAACAATCGATAGGGGTACTTCTTGTAGTCTCACAACTTCATTAATATATATTCTTTGTAGACGTCCAAGTGGTAAATCTTCTCTTATAGTAAGAAAATGTGATGACATGGTAAGATGATCAACAATGACCCATATTGCATCATTCCTTCCTGGAGTCTTTGGTAGTCCCATGAAAAAGACCATCGTAATATTATACCATTTCCACTCATGTATGGGAAGAGGTTGCAGGACTCCTCCAGGTTGTAGCCTTCCAGCTTTAACTTTTTGACAAACCATATATCTTGAAAAAAATAAGAAATACCCTTATTCATGTTGTCCCACCAAAAATATTCCTTCAAATATTTATACATTTCGGTTCGCCCAGGGTGTATAGAGAAACTAGAGCTATGAGCATCACCCAACAATTAACTTTTTAGATAAAGTATATTGTAATGACAATTTCTCTTCTCAAACTTCAAAATTCTATCTTCATACCCAAATTCACTCAATCTCCCATCATTCACCGTTTTAATATTTCTTTAAACAGTCCACCATATGTCTGAGAACTTTTTATATTTTCTAGTTAATATTGTTTGGCAACCATTTGAAAATGAATTAATGATTCACCTTTCATGGTTATTCCTATATCCATTTTTACTAGATCCATGAAAATATGAACCCATTCAACTCTCATATTGTTCAAAAATCCATGATCCTTTCTGCTCAAATAATTTTACACCATATTTTCCTTCCTTGGGTGGTAGTGTATAGTGGAATCATAATCCTCATGTAGTTTAATGAGTCTACTTTGCCTCATGTTGAGTTATTTTTTTGAGAAAAAATACTTCAAACACTTGAGATCAGTATAAATCTCAAATTTTTCACCATCGAGATAGTGTCTCCATATCTTTAAAGAAATAATTATATCTACTAACTCAAGGTCATGAAAAGGATAGTTTTGATCATGAATTTTTAGCTATTGTGATGCAAAGAAAATAACCCCATAATTTTTTTATAAGGACACAACCAAGTACTTTCTTTGAAGAATCACAAAAAATAACAATCCCATCATTCCCTGAGGGTAAAGTCAATATAGGATCAATGAAAAAAATTCTCTTCATTTATTCTAAACATTCTTCAAACTCTTTTTTCCAAAAAAATTTAACCCATTTATTTTTGAGTTTGGTTAATGGGTTTTCCAATCAGTCAAAATTCTGAACGAAACGTCGATAATATCCTACTAAACCAACAAAATTGTGTACCTCAGTTATACTCGTTGGTGCTGGGCATTATTAGATTGCATTGGTTATATAAGAATCAACAAATATTCCATACTTAGAGACAATATGGCCATGAAAATAAATCACATGAAGCCAGATTTCACAATTACTAAACATCCCATATAATTCATTTCTTTTATAAGTCTTTGGGATAACGAACAAGTGATTTTCATGATCTTCATAGATATATAAGTATACCAAGATATCATCAATAAATAACACTAAAAAGTCATCAAGATATTCCTTGAAAACATTATTCATTAGATCCATGAAGAAAGAGGGAGAACTATCCAATCCAAAAGGCATTACTGTAAACTCGTAATGCCTGTCCCTGGTTTGAAATGCCGTCTTCAGAATACCATCCTTCTTCACGCACAACTGATGATATCCAGATAGAATTTCCATCATTGATAAGTATTGAGCTCTATTAATTTGGATTAATAAATCATCAATGCGAGGTAGGGGATACTTTTTCTCTATTTTTACAGCATTGATCTCCCTATAGTTAACGCACAACCTCATAGACCCATATTTCTTCTTAAGAAAAAGAACAGGGGCTCCCCATGGAAAAAAATTAGGTCAAATAAATCCATTATTACTCAATTTATCTAGATGTTTATTTAGTTCCACTATTTCCATAGTGTTTATTCTATTAGGGGACTTCAATATGGGCCTTTAAATAGGAATTAAATAAATGGAATGCTCAATTTCTATTTCTGGAGGAAGTCCATGTAAATCGTCTAGAAATACATCAACATACTCTTGTAAAATAGGTACATCCTCTATTTGAACATTCTTTTCCTCACCTATATTTATTTCATTCTCTTCCTCCCCAATAATAGAATTTATTTAAGATACTAGGGTGGATATAGATAAGAATCAGGTGGTTAGGTTTCTACTCTAAATATAAGGTGTTCTTTAATATTATAATAAAAAATTGTAACCTCCTTATTTTTACAATAAATCTTCGCATAATGGACTGAAAGACAATGCATACCATGGATTATATCAAATTAAATAATGGGTATGAAAATTAGATTAGAACATAAAGAACATTTACATGCTCTAATGGGAACTAATTCAAAAAAGAACATTGCGATGATACTTCCCTTAAGAGTTTTGACAGATAACTCCCTTGATAAATCAAATTCGAAATATCTAATTTTCATAGAAAACTGGGATGATATGAAACTATGCGATGATCCAGAATCAAATAATTCATTTTGTAAACTTGAGGAAACCATTAAATTACATGCCACTACGTCTTTCGGACCATCAATCTTAGTAATTGAGATATTATAAGCATGCACATGATCCCTTGTGCTTTTATAAGGTAAGATACCATAATGCTTATGAAATTCATTTGAATAATGTCCCATTTCTCTAAAAATGTAGCATTCAACATTAACAACCTCTTTCTTCCCCTTGAAATCACGAGCATGGTGCCCTTTTTCATTACAATTGTAACAGACTCCCATTCCCTTTAGACATGTACCAATGTGTTTCATCCATCATTTACTGCAAGACATACATTCATCTTTTCTTTTCTTCACCTTATTTCCATTTCTAGAGTTTTAAGCATATCTCTTTATCTCTTGCTTTGCTTTAATGGCATAAGACTTAGAGAAATAATTTTTTTGTCTTAAAAGCTCATTAGACAATATATTTGTACGACGATAAATATTGTGAGACTAATGCTCGACACAGAAATAATTTCAACCCATCAATGAAACGACCAATCATACTTCTTGGGTTATATATATAATATTCATCATGCCTTTATAACCTTTTAAATATAGCTTCATACATTGCGACATTCTCATCCTCTTTTTGCCTAAGACTCAGAAATTGCATTTCCATATCTTCTAGATGGTCACTAGGAATGTATTTTTCTAAGAAATTCTCGTTACACTCCCTCCATTCCATATTTGATACTTCATCATCTTCCATTGTGTTTTTGAATCAATGACCACCATTGATCTGCGTCTCTAGTGAGGCGGTAAACAGCCTGGACAACTTTTTCCCTTTCGCTACTCCTTATGGTGTGGAATATTTTTTCAAAGGAATTTATCTATTGCTCAGCTACTAATGGATTTGTACCCCAATTTAATGTTTGAATTTGTTTTCTCATAAAGTGATCTAAAATTTATCCTCCACAATGTGGATCAGGGTTCTCCATATGGTTAAAGTTATTATTCATAACCTAAGTGACGTGTCCCAGTATAGTGATAAGCTAATCCACACCAGTTATATAAACAACTCCAATATAATTACCATTAGTAGGAGGGAAATAACTACATAGTGTGTGTTCATTGATATAGTTTCCATTACTTCCACTATGATTCATTTCTAAACAATTTCATACACTAGATTAGTTTATGAATCTCAATACATAATTCCAAACTTATAACATACTCAACAGAAATTGATCCTTTATTGGATATAATCCATAATCATAAAAAAATGTTTTCTTTGAGGAGGTAAATTTTCATAAATCCTTCATTATGGATTGTAATGAAATTTTGAATTATCCTATGCATATCCCCTAGGAGTGTCCTATCCAAGAGTGTAGCAGAGCCCATTTTTGTGTAACAGGATACCTCAGGTCAGTCCCGAAACTCCTTTTCGGAGTTTTCACTTCTAGGTACATATGTACTAGATCCGCCTCTACCTGGTCGTATCCAAACAGGGATGTATTTCTCAGAAAATAAAGAAAATATCTATATAAAAATATTTCTAGATAGTTCATCTATACTAATCTCGAAAATCTATCTTAGAGTAATGAGCTCTAATAAGAGTTTTTATAAATATTTTTTCCAGGGTTAGTAATATACTTCCTCTGATACCAACTGTAATACCCCGACCCCAGTTACCCAAAGTTAGTGCATTATTATTTAACATTGTCATTATCACAAATGTTCTAGTCTCAAAAGACCAATTAGATTAGTATCCTTGGATGTACTATATACATTCATAAGGTTTACATTACATCATAAAATGGAGAACAACAACAACATTGTTTCTATAGAAAACACTGAGATCCCATAGACTATCCCTACAAGTCTGTTATAAAATACTTCTTCATATCCTGGGAAAAATAATACATAGAATGTGGTGAGGTAATATGCTCAGTAAGGATAAAAATATAGCAGAAAAATTCATAAATAAGCATAATCATTTTAGGCAATGTATTAGACTAAAAAAAAGTCTTTTAAACTTGAAATTCAAGATAATATGCCAATGAAAAATATTAAATAATTTCATTTACATCTTCACATGGATATTCTACTAGTCGAATAATAACACTAAATATAAATGGCCACTTTCATAATGATGCAATGCATAATTCCAGACTTATAACCACATAGTCATGGCCTTGTGCCAAGACTACAATTAAGATTTTGTTAAGGCCTTGTTCCAAGACACTAGTTTGTCAAATGAGACCTACCGATGCCTCAAGGAGATATAGCAGGATCGACCCATCACTTACTAAGTCCAATGCATTCCTCATATGAGATGTTTTAAACATAACATAAACATTTGTATTAAAACTAGGATAGAAAATGACAATGATTTATCCATAAACCATGAATGGTTGAAAAATAACTCATACATAGTCAAGCATATAAAAAAATCAATACCAAATGGATGATTTCTATCATAATAAATCAACTTAAAATAACATTAAAATCCATTAAATGATGTTGACGTAGATGAAGTCAAAAATGATTGAAATATCTCATTATTTTTTGAAATAATTTGAAATTGATATTATTATAAAAGAAGTCAATTATTTTTGAAATATTCTTATAATATTTTTAGAGAAGCTTTGATGAAGTTATAATGGCGGCATATATCCGCACCCACTATATAAGTAAAAAATAACATTCTTACCTTGTTTTTTCCAAGAAGGTCATAAAGTAACTTGTTTGGAAAACGACAGAAATATTCCTATCAAAACATATAAGGTCAAATAAGGGTATAAATGACATTAACCCATAGTATAGTAATTAGTAAAAAATGTTTCTGAATACATTTTTATGAAAACACTGATGTGAATTATAAATATTTCCCAATAGATAATTACATATAAACAACCTTGAATAATGAAGAGGCTGTAGAATTAACCCTTACCTTATACTTTTCCTTGGTCAAGGTTAGGTTAACCTCCTGTATAATGGTGAAATAATTTTTATTAAATTATACAATAATCTTATACATTAATATGATATCATATTTGATCTTTTAATATTGCATTGTTAATAATATCTTAGAATTACCGTCGCTTTGGGTGTTAACTGATTCATATTCCTTTATATACATTGTTATGTAAGTAATGATTGTTGTGTATATGATGTATATTATTCATATTTATATTTATATTAAGTCTTTAAAAATTATTTTTAATCATCAAATTAAAATTAGTCTTGAATAGATACGACGGGGGATGAATCTCAACGCGTTTGTGGAGACGATAATCCGTACGTACGCACGAGAGACAATATCATTATTTTGATTTAAAAATAATATATAATTGGTTGTTATATTATATATACAGAATAATTATAATGTTATATTTGTTATTTAAATCAATTATACATCATTTTTAGACCCATAAAAATAATAATGTATTGAATAACAACTACACCACGACGTGGAGATGGTAAGCTGTTCGTACGCATGTATGGTGATATGTCATTCATAGGATGGATAAAACAATGAATACGGTTGTATCATTTTTATAATATTATCATTTTATATATAATATATTATAGATATTATTTTATAATGGAATCAATAAAGAAAGTGGAAGTGGAAGAAGAATCGAACTTGAAAGAATTGATGATATATTTACGTCTTTTTCAGGTTCATCCATTTGGTTTGATAAAAGGTCCACATATGATGAATTTATGACATAAGTAAGGCCTGTAGGATCAAGGGATGTTAGTTGAGAGGATATTTTCATAGGTTTTGGATGATCCAAATGGCTTTGAAGGTGTGAATTATAGATAAGGGGAAGTTCCCTTTTATAAGAGGGGTGTGGGGCACCTTATGAAAAGATTGAAATATTATTTTAGAATAAAATCATTTTCGATTTATAATGGCTCCAAAATGAATGGTTTAAAGTATAAGGTGGGGATGGGTCCAAAACCACCTAACCAATGGGTTTTATTTTGGTTTGGGACACTATATTATACTTATCTTCTAGATTTAACTCTTAGCAAATTAGTTTGACATTTACCTTGTATCTTTGTATTTTTAACTTATATGGTTAATAAACATACTATGAACATCCAATTGAAACTCAAGTGGTTAATTAATGACATTTATAATATTTTTTTGAGACATTTGGCCGATCAACTGATTTTTAGTAATATAATATAAATTAATAATATAATATTTGTTTTAAAAATGCTTTTATGTCAATTTTGATAGTATTTTTTATATTGTTATTGTTAAATTTATAAATGCATTATTAATTCGAAAAAAATTCATTTAATCAATCATAACATGTCCCATTAACAAAAAAAATTCTTGGATGGCATCGATATTTTCAAATTATATTTATTTTAACATATATAACATCATTTTTTTGATTCGTTCATTAATAAGAAAAATACGGCATTATCAATGTGTCATAAATAAATTTAATTATTAAATGCCTAAAAATTATAAATAAAATACCATTATATATGAAAACTTATTATATTTTTAGGGAATATTTATAGTCTAATAGATAACATATATTACCCTGTTTAAAAAATTTAACTAAAAATTATATGCTTATGTCATTTTTGAATTTACTTTAACTTAATTTATATAATGTGTCATTAGCACATACAAGTAGCTTCATGGGGTCCCAAAATCGACCCAAGGATGACCATGGTCATCCATTTATTAGCTAATATGGTTAAGAAATGTGTTAGGGTAATTTAATATAATTATAATATTATTTGTTACCCTAAATTACTGCATTTACCCTTTAACCATGGTAAATAAAATATTTACCAACGTAATTAATCAAAATGATTAAAAATAAAAGTTACCTAATTATACAATTTTGACCTCCGAATTATAAATATGTAATCCATTTTTTTAAATTCAAAACATAAAAGTGGCAGAAATTAATTTAAAATTAATTCCCGTTGTGAAAAAAATCTTGTTTTAAAGAAAAAATAACTATCAAAAGATTGACACATGCTTATGTCTAGTTTAAATGTGAAATTGCGTCCAATGACAAACATTGGATTAAATGGTAAAAATATAAAAAAATTATACTTAAACACCACTCAATAGTATAATTTATCACTAAAAAATATTTTGATTAAAATAGTTTTTTAAAATTAAAATTTAGTATTATCTACTATTCATAAAAAATTGAATGTTTTCAGAAAAATAAAAAAAATTCACCCTATGTTAATTTCAATATTCCATACTGAAAAATGAAGTCCATTTTAAAATATAAGATTGATAAAATTTAAAAAGTGGTTATTACTATTCATGACTACTAGTTTGATTGTTCGCTATGTGTTAGAATCTCGATGTTGCATACAACACAAGCTATTGCATTATATAAATGGAAACGTACCGTTTAAGCTTGGGGTGTTACATATCCCAACTTCCCTTCAATATTTATTTTTATCCTATAATTAGACTCTTGATTTGGAATTATTTTTCAAATTTAAAATTGGATCAGATCCCTTGACCAAGTGTGAATTTTATATTTTATTAATAGAGGATATTGAATTCAATCATTATATGATGATATTTGAATTTGATGTTGGGAAACTGTGGTTTCTTGACATTATATTATGTATTATCACATGATATTTTATAGTTGTCAATGTATTTCATTCATAATGATAAATGGACATAAAATTAATTGTCATATAATTAAATATAAATTTTTAACCATATAAATAGATTTAGGATTTATTGGAGGAGAAAATTTAAAAAAATTAACATTATATTGTGAGGTGGAATCTATTTTGTAATCAATATTTACAGGGATTGTTGATCTAAATAAAAAAAGTAATGTATCATGATTGATATGGAGGATAATTTTTTAATTAGAGCGAGAAATAAAATTCGATGTAACACAACCTACACACCATCTACCCCAATCTTAATAAAATGGAATATTCACTAAGTAGGCCACCATGTGGTTGTATGGCCTTAAATGTTGTGTATTCTAATACCATATATCATGATATTCATGTATAAAACGAGTATTAGTGATACACATTGAGTACCCCCATTGAAATATGTGTTATGTATTCGATCATTGGCAATGTGTATATGATATTTCTATCCTATGTGTCAGGAGTTATTTTATTGAAAAATATAACCACCATTTTGGGGAACCCTCATGATAGGGACATAATGGTATGATGTTAACAATGTATTATATCCTTTTTATGTTATAAAGAAGATGTTAGTAAAAATGGGAGGGTCTCGGGTTATCTGACTATTATTTATTCAAAATGAGGGGGTGTATTCATTAGTTTTCCTTAATAGAAACTCCCAATGTTTCCCAGAACCATAACTGGGTACAAACCTGCTTTCTGTATTAGACATTCAGTTGGGCTTCCAAATATGATGGCACATAGAAACTCTCATTATATAAGAGGATGGGAGGTTGGGATCTAACATCCTTTTGGGGGAAATTTTTCTCACTCTAGGACTCTCAAGATCTAATATATATTTTTGAATCCTTTAGTAATCCTAATATAGAACCGGTCACCATGAAAAATTGACATTAGTTTAAATATCAATCATTATTAAAATAATAAACTATTTACGCTAATACATTGAACAGAAGTTAAATATATTTTATTTTTCATAGGGAATCATTTATTGAATCCATATATACGTATTTGAGGATATCCATCTATTTTCCCTTATTTGTGGATGTTTCTATTCTGAATATTTTTTCTAGGTGGATCTTAGTATTATATCCTAATGGGAGGTGATTAATATAACAAGGATGTGGTTGAGTCGTTATGAGGTGCCATACCGATAATGTTTATATTATGAATAATAACCCATATAGATTGTCAAACCTATGTAATTTAACATTATTATAGAATGAAATATGTGTGGGTACTAAGAATTTGGGTATTTGAGCTCCCACCACTTGGTGGAATCATACATATCCTTATTATAAAAGCAATCAGATTCCTCATTATTGAATCAGACCATTGGAACTAACTATAATATGGATAATGATATATCTTATATATCATATCACACCACTTATTGGGGTATACATTATAGGGTTTTCTTGGACTGGTGTACATTCATAATGTTCTTGATATAACTATTTTGACTCACTCAGACCAGATGATCTATAATCAATGTGAGAGTGATGTGATAGAAATAAATATGTCTCCCAACACACTGATGTATGAATTATGTGTTGCGATATATATTTGGATATTTTTATATAGATCGGACCTCAAGAATACATCCTATGTGTCGAAATTATAGACAAAATCAGATATCTCATTGAATCATGGATTTCTCAGTCTGTTGATGAATTTGGTAGAATGATCAACCCAAGAGAATGATTTTGTCCAGATGGTAGAAATGATGGAGACATGACGGGACATATATTTTGGGGGACTCCAATTTGATCTTAGTTGTTATAAGGGAATATTAAATATTCTATTTATTAAATGAATCATAGTTATTATAATTTAGTTGATCTCGGATTACATATTGAGTTTTACCTAACACATAAGATATAAATTATTTTTTTGTTATTTGGGGATTACAAAAATTTACCTCATTTGTATGACATGGTATCATCGCGTAGATCAGGGATTACACATTGTGGATTCCCTTCAAGAATGATATGATCATTCCAAATCCCTAAAACCATGTGAGTTATGATCATTTTGAGAAATAAGTGATAAAATTTAATCTATATTATTTCTTATAGATGTAGGAAATATATGATAGTTCCATCCTTTGGATGTTTTGTGGGGATCTGATCCCTTTTGAGAGAATATTTTAAACCCTTGTTATAGTGGGAATCATAATCATCGTAATTCATTAGGTTAAGGATTACACATTTTGGATAACCTAATGATCCAGGGAAATGCAATGAGGTTTTCTCAAATATTGGGAGCTAGTGAAATGGTTATAATGTTATGGGATGCCTTAATGTACTATAATATTTTTATTCGTTATCCTTCATTATTTTCTTCATAACATGACATGAAATTATGGATGGTATGTCCATGGATTTCATTGAATTTTTTTGTTATATTTGGGACATGTCCAAAGATAATTTCATGATCTAGTTGGCTATTCTGGGGGACCACACATAATCTAAAATCCATGTATGAATTCCATCGCATGATCAATGATGTCTTTTCTATAGGAAAATGTATTTCCTTTCTAGATATTCATTAAGTACTTCACATTATCTCACCAAACATGATTGGAGGAAATCTCATGATCCAGCTTACATTATATGGTTTCGTCATTAATGATTCCTAACATGCTTGGAGTTCATTGGGAGAATCAGTTTGACATCTCTAGAGGGTCCTGCCTATCATGGATGTATTTTGATCTAGATGAATAGATCTATGGATGTCAAAAAATAAAGTGGAGATACTCTAGTTCCATCATGAGAAATGTATGATATTCATTGGACCCATTCTATGAATTTGGAAACATGCATAATGCATAATATAAGGTCCGGGTGGCGAGCCTAGAAGGATTTGTGAGAATCGTGTGGCATTCCTGATGGTGCCATTTGACTTACATTGACACATATATGGGACATTGAAAAATCAAAATACATTACCAAAGTATTGTAGCATGATATGGGTGACATGTCTTGGTGATATCTTATGACCAGGGTGGTCCATTTGTAACACATAATGATCCCTATATTATTTTTCAAATTTGACTATCAAATTTTAGTCTTTGTCCAACTCTTTTAATGTATGTGTGCCATAAAATTTTTTTATTGTCTTGTTTGATACTTGTGTGATTTATTAGATATGTGTTATGTATTTTTCATAACCAGTAATAAATTATTCATGTGATCTATGAGTGACCAGAATAAGTCCATATGTTTGTCCCGTTATTAAATAGGAATTCCTCATATCCATACATGGTGGAAGACCATAAGATCATGATATTGGAATCCTCGAGAAATATGCTATAATGCATGGGTTCACTTGTTATCGGATAAAAATATTTATTCATTTATGATGGGGTGGTTGATTAATAAACCTCACCACCCTAATTATTTTCATCATTACATGGTTTTTATTATACATATCTGTGATGGTGTTGGTGAAGGGATTTGATGATATCTGTTATATGATATGGAGTCGTGCGTTATTTTGGAGGGATAGTTGATTTTTAGTTAATGGATTACCATTCAATTAACACCCCATTAATTTATTTTTTCTTATTAATGGGTTCCTGGTTAATCATGTAGTCAATCTAGATTGATTTTAAAATTTCTTATCAACATGTCAACGGGAGTTTGAAAAATCAAGATGCATGTTAGTATGATTTCATGTTATATTAGGTGACATGTATGGGGGCCTCTACATGTCAAAATTGTCTTAACAGGGGGCCTTTATGAGACAAGTCTCTCATGCTGATGGTATTTCATGAGATCATTATTTTTCTCTGAGGGGGATTTTCTTAATCTATTGTGATATATGTGATATCCCTTCTCATAAAGCTACCATTATTTCCTTGTCCATTTCACATAGGATATATATTTCAAGAGTTTTTTTGAATTTTTTCAAAGGAAATCATCAACCAATCCTTGAATTTTCATCTCAACTACAAAGGCTCCAATGATGATGTGAATCTATTAACATGATCACTTTTTTATTTTTTCATGTGGAACAAAAGGGGGATCAGATGAACACCCGGACTTGTCTAAAACGCATCACATGATAGGGGTGAAAAACCAGTGGGATCCCTAGAGACAATGTATTGATGCCTCTGTGGATACCACAATGTCTTGTAAACAACATGGGGGTGTCACATGATTATTTATGACAAAAAGAGGGTACAATATGTTTATGTTTTAATACTTATTTTTTATGAGTTTGGGATGTTTTTTGGTGCTAGTCCTTTGTTAAGATGTGTAAAATGGTTGAGCTTATCTGGATTCTTCTGTATGATCAGCGAGTGTCTTGGAAACCTTCACAAAATAATAAGGACTATTCAATGGGGGCACATTGTGATATCCCTCAATTTATGCACTATATATGACTATCATCATGTATATTATAAGGTACTACAATATTTTTTCTTCAGTAATCTCAATCAATCCATGTGATCTTGGCTACCTTCTTAATCATTTTAATTGTGGAGAAAATAAATTCCATTTTCATGTAATACTTCCCTTATGAATTATCCAATTCTCATTTCGATGGAGTCAATAATTTCCCTCATAAGAGCAATGGATTTGGTAACAAGGGCTTGCTTTTGAGGACTGTAAATTTCCTACCAATGCATTTGTGTTGTCTTCTATAGGTGTCTTGTGTGATGGATAATATGTTGAGTGCCTTTTATTATTCAATATAACTTCCTATAAATATGGGAATGGAGGGAATATAATTTACATAATTATAATCACATAGAGATCTGGTACCCTTCTCTCATCGTGTGACCCTCTAGTATGAATTGAATGAGAGATATGTATGAAAGACCATTTTAAAACAACCACATCACATGAACTTTTTTCCTAAGATAATTTATTTTAAATAACTATTAATGTATCTTAGTTATTTTTTTAAACGATGCATTTATGGTTTGATGATTATCTCTGCAGAATCCTTTATATCATATAACTCATCCATTTAGACACTTAACTATTACTTGGTTCACATGACCATTTTAGCATCATGCGATAATCATTTTTATTAATATTTCAGTCATCACATTTTTTCTCGTTGTTTTAATCATCATGTGAGACCTTTCATGACCATTAAAACTTATGAATATTTTATTCAATCAAAAATCACCGTGTGATTCATGTGATGTGTATGTGGCTACTAGATTTTGTACCTTTCATTTGAAAAGTTTTTCACTTTCCTAATATATGATATTTCTATTATGTAGATGTCTTCCAACTCTCATTACAGTTCTTAGGAAAGAAATAATTAAGGAGTTATTGATGATAAGAACTATAATGTTTACCCGAATACCATATGTGATCTAAAAACAAGGTCTTGATGTGGTTTCACCAATTCAATGTCCAGAATTTTCCTTCATCTCATCAGCTTTCTCTATATTACTACGTCCTAGTGGAAGATATTTTCATCCACTAAGCTAAAAAATCCTTCCATCATTTCGGGGGTTAACTTCCCTTGATTTCACAAAGGCAACAAGTTTTAGATAGAAATATATACATAGAGTTGTCCCATGGGGGTAATATATATTAGAGAAATCCTCTACATGTTTAAACAGTTGCGACCTCACTCAGTAATACATTTCTTGGACCAATTGAATACTTGTATATTCATTGAATTACTCAACTAGTAGATGGACTTCATAATGGTATATGCGCCCTAGTAGAAATTTTTATAATGAACAAGGTGAAACAATCTCGGTCATATTAATCTTTTTGGAATTTTCTAAGCTGTTACACATTCTCCATATTTTTGAAGTACTATGTCATTCCAAATTCAACTTTTATATAATGTACAATCTTCATTGAGAACTGGTTAGCTGTTTATGTCATCGTACACACTCATTACACATATCCTATAAAGCAGTTGGATTCAACCGCCATAAAATATATCATCAAGGTGGGAACCCCCCCCCCCATGGAAATGTATGAATAATTATTTATTATTATATATGCCTATGATGGTCTCACATTAAATCCATTATTATAGAGGGATATTCTCAACATTCTGAAGGATATTCTAAGAGAAGAGATTATTGTGTGTTCACTAATCTGGGTGTAATATTTTATCAAAACCTTCCTTTATCTCCATAGAGTATGTCCCCCAATTTTCAACCCTCACAAATTCCCCTCTTGATATGTTCATGATAATAACAGTTTAGATTATGATGTAATTGAAAATGGAGACCGTGCCACCTAGGGATATTGGGTGAATCATGAGACATCTTCTTTACTTAGGATAGAAGGTTTTTTCGTTATGTCCATATATAAGTGGATTTCACTATATGGGGATGTGTGCTTAAGAATTTGAGTTAACACATTGGTGGTTGAGCAAGACCAATATAGGGATGACCTTTTAATCTTGAAATTTCAACTATTACAAGGCATTATTAGATCTTCAACACATTGTAATGGGAAGAATCTCATATATGACCAGTGAACCTTTTTTATTTTTATTTTGATGTATAGGGGAGTCTTTTGACAATTAATGATAACATGATTCCATAGGGATCCATGGTGCCTTATTTCACCCTAGGTGTAATGAATTTCTAGGGTTATTTCCACACCATTAATAGATAATGAGGTTATTGATATGCTATTCAAATTTTATCACTACTATTTTTCTCTTTATCTTACACTGAATGAGCCAATTATTGATAATGGAATTGACAATCATCATCAGAGGTCATACAAGATATCACTTGGGGATAGGGTTCTTATGGACACGATGTGTGACATGATCAATTATGAACAATATAACTTGTAACAGTTTTCTATCCATTTTGTTTTACTCAACATATTACCCCTGTCTATTTTTCTTGCGTGATGGGAGAGCAGCATGCTGTGGAAATCCACTAATTTTTTATCGTATTGGAATGTGTGGGTACAAATTCAATGATAGTTCTTCCTTATACTAGAACTCCTATATTCCTATCACATTATTACGAAAATTGTTGTACCTAGGCTCTTCTTGATGGTATGGTGAATAAATTAGTTCATCATGTTAACAATCCATTCTCCTCACCACCACCTATGTATGTAGCAATAGGTGATTTGAATTATGACAAGGTTGAGTCACCAACGATGTTCTCTCATACTGATGATAATCATCCCATTAGTTGGGAAAATGCATCTGAGGTGGACTATCCTTTCTCATAAGAAACAAGAGATTCTTATTTCGAGGTTTGGACATTTTATGGTTTCTCTCATGCTTCCTCATCATCTCATATAGTCATACCTCATTTTGATATTCCAAATCCAAAATCCATAGAAGCTCAAACACATCACAGGAAGATATTTTTGAATATTCATACACTCATTTTTTATACTATTCTAGGAACAATCTATGAACATAAAGAACATTTTCCCCACCTATTTCTTAATTTCAGTGTGGGTGTCTTTGATCATAAATCATTATATGACATCATTATTTAAATAATCATGACATGACAAGACATGGATACCATCTTGAGGTAATTGAATTATTTTTTGCTATTGTTCATCCATAGACATGTTTTATGAAGGGATATTTGGTGGCATTGGAATAGAGATGATAGTTTATTTATAAGTTGAACCCCTAGTAGATTTCATAACCTTGCATATATGGTCATATGAGGAGATCTAAGATCTCCCATAGTCTGACTTTTCATCATCATATTCCTCGAAAGAAAGAGAATCAAAAAAGTGTCTTGGAGATACCAAATTTTATTGAAACCCTTTTACCAATTTCATAAGTATAAGATGGGGGGTCTATAAGTACATCCTCATTCAATCGATGATTCTCTTCAGACAATTTCCAATTTAGAGAGCTCATCCATTTGAATCTTAATATAGTTAAATTGATGAAGTGTACATTTTTCTGATCGAATATTTGGAGAGGATTTGAAATGTGGAGATCCCTCATTATCTATTCCATTAATGAATCAATCCTCTAACAATTATAATTATTTTTTAATTTTTTTTCATTCATGATGTGAATGAATTTTTCATGATCTGATGTTGCATGAGACATCAACGATTCCCATCCGTGGAATAATATCATGTAAACCTATATTCTTGGATTTGAATTATAAAATAATAATAGATTCATTTCAAGACATTATCATGAATTCACACCAACATGATATTCCACATTTATGTATCTTCACCAACTATCATGAGATCACATGATTAAAATATTGATAATATAGGTATAATTTATGTATTATAGGGAGATTCCTCTATCGTTTCTTGATTCCAATGGATTTGTTGAGCATAGATTTATTTTTTTATAAGGCCATATTGCGGGCCTTACATGTTATGTGTCACATTTGATCATGCTTATTATTTTTTTCATTGAAGTTCAGGGTCTTATAAGTTGGCCTTTTTATTATTATAGTTTATGTTCATTTTTCTTGGACCTTATATTTCTATATTTTTATGTATTTTAGCTTGGAACATACCTCAAAATTCTATAGGATCTTTTAGCTCGGAACATCAATCAATTTAATTTAGGTACTATTAACTCTGAACGTAAATCATTATAGTTTATTTAATTTTATACTCAAGAATTATATCGCTATTGTTTATGGAATTTTAAATATTATCATGTATCATTGTAGTTGAGAATCAGTAGCTTGGACTTTAGATCACTGTAGTTTAGGGTCTATTAGATCAGTCATTGATATTATAGATAGATTAAAATTATTCGATAAAGAATCGATTGATCATTATAGAATATAATACAAACATTATAGGGATGACCCATCACTTCCTAGGATTCTATGTTCATGAATGGTATTGTTTATTCCCTTGGGGATTAGGGTTCCATATCTAAATGTAGCATATTATTATCATTGTGTGGTCAAAGCCCTTATGTGTTGATATAATTTTCAAACAGAGATGTATCAACTCCTTTCCAAGGTTCATGGAAGATTTATGGGTGTGATATTGGCCGAGGTCAAAACATTGGGAATGTTAGGTCCATAATGATATTTTGGTTGAGGGTGATGTAAGTCAAAACCCAAATGTTTGAGTCTAGGAATATGGAACGGGGATGACAGGTCGGGTATGACCCATAACACCCTGAGGTTCCAGGTTCATCCATTGTGTTTCTAGGACACAAAAGGATTGGACATCCTTTACTTTTATGAGGATATTCCATAATATGGTATGTCAATGCACTTTTGTATCATATCATGGTTAAGAATATAATAAATTCACTCCTTCTCAATAGATATGAATGATTTTAGAAGACTCAAGCGTCTATCTATTGGGGTTGGGTATGGGATTATGGTCTATATAAGAAACTTCACAGAACCCTTGGGTATTTTATCTCTTTGGTGATGATTGAGCTCTTGGATATGTCATTTCGAATCATGGGGTGTGGACCATCAAGAGTTCTAATAATGGATAATCACATTACTTCATTAAAAAATTGGAAAAATATAGGGATATGATGATGAGGTGGTTTAATTAACATGAATAGTCTATCAATTGGAATTGTAAATCATATTGCAAAGCGTTCATGTCATGAGAATGGTGTGGAAAATCAAACCATGAATGTCCCAGAACCAACTAAGGGGTTACATTTATCCCCTATGACATTAGAGATCACAAGAATTTGAAAACCTTCTATAAGATTACTATATTTTCATGATAACAATAAAAAAATATACAGGTTCAATAAGAATACATTCATAGTTAAAATAATATTCCCATGATTTTTATTATATTTTCCATTGTCCATTGATGGTTTGAGGCAATCCAATGTTCTTAAATCATGAACGTTAATTTGTTGAAAAGGTAAAATTAAATAAGGGTTTGAGCACCAAAAAAGACGTTTCACCACCCAATGAACACATTATTGTAGAATGGAGTCTTGAAAACCCATTACTCCAGCATTTTCATGGACTACCGGTTCCAGGGAGCACAACTCAAATTTTAATTGGGATACAAAAACGGACCAATGAGTTTTATGCATTATTTATTTATGTTGTAATTTTTTTCTAAACTATGTTGATGATGATTTTAGAATGAAAATATTTGATTTTTTATCACATTTCCCACTACGTGTTTACATCATAATGTTTTTGTGTCTATTTATCATGATGTTTATCAATGTGGGATTTGTAAAATCAAAGTATATAATTTTTGTTCATACATTTTTTACAAACATGAAATATATTTAAGGTGATAATTCATTTGGACCTAATATGATGTGAATTTTACAAAAGAGTCAAATTAGGATAGAAAGGGACATGAATTTTCCATCTTCCATCTGTGAGGGAGATGAAAATGTTTTAAATAATTTAGTTGTGTTTTTAGGATATGATTAATGATATGAGGCAATCTCTCTTGGAATGGCCTAGAACAACCTAAGACGGAGAGTTCTTAAATTGTGATGCCAGGGCTCATAAGGATCAGAATGATTTTTTAGAGTTAATCATTTTGTTGATGAACATTTTCATATATTAATGGGACATATTCATACATTCATATCTAAGAAAGATCCATTGAAATTGTGTAACCTTTTCAAAGGGTAGTGGATGTGTTCCTAGCATCCCAAGGCACTCAATAAATGAAGTGTGATTAATGAATTGACTTGAGTGAAAGATAATGTAATAATTTCATAATTATTCTGAACATGGTAAGGCTTTTTAGTTATATTGATTAGGGATAGTATTGGATGATGTTCGAAAAAGTATATCATTGTATAATAGAGATGTATTTTTTTCCATGAAGTTTAATGTCATGCGTTATATACATATGAAATGGTGTGATAAATAGTACAAGATATATTATGTGCCTAAACAAGACATATGTATATATGGCTTGTATATAGGTAGAATGAGATTGTATGGAATGGACCCTATATAGTTTGGGAGAAGTTCCCTACACAGGTCTGACCCATACACAGGGAAGGATTAATATTTTTCACCATTGTTGGATCTATGAAATAGATATATGTTCATAGTTACCAACCATGTGAGGATATGTTTAAATAAATATATAGATCTTGAACTAGAAACACTTTAAGATGGTTGGGACCATACATAGAGATGGGAATTATTTAAGATGATTGTTTTATATAGTCCCAATATTGAATATTTGAGCATCACTAGGTTTCAAATGCTTATATGAATCATGAAAAAATATTGTTTGTTAAAAAATTTGCATTTTATCATTATGAGACAAGGATGTGGTCTCCCCAACATGAAATGAAAATATTGTGAATTTCCCCTTGAATAATGGTATAGGTTTCACAAAGTGTCCTATGATGTAAAGAAATAATCCATACATTGTTCTAAAATGGTGGTGTAGTGGAAGACTGAATCCATGGGTAGTGGTCCTCTTGGGATAGGTCCATAGTAACATATAGTTTGTTGGCATGCAATATATATCAATCATGTTTTTTAAAATAATGGGGCTAGGAGTCGTGGTGTTACATTAAAAAAAATTCATTCAGTCCCATGGAATCCCCATTGTAAAATTGTGTACCTCAGTTATGTGTCAAGAATCCCTTGCCAAAATTCCTATGATTATGTCAGATATTTATGATGTAATAAAAAAGAAATTGAAAATTTTACACATGTAATTGAGGAAATTTGAGAAGGGATAGTGGAATATTGTACTATTTTGTGGTTGGATAAGGATTTATCATCTATGTTTTCCTATATATGTCATTTGAATGAGAATCAATCTGTGTGTTCTTATAGAAACCCAGGAAGTGTTGTTTCTTATTGAGAAGACATAAGTTATGATGTATAATGTCTTTCGATACAGATGCAGGTCACCCGATGTGAAAAAAGTCGAATGTTGTGAGTGGTATCAGGAATGGATTTATAGGCATCCCTACGTATCCTAATATTGTATGAATTAATCCACAATTAATAATCGGATTAGAAAATTTTGAATGTGGATTGGATTCTCACACTTGGACATGGGTATAATCTCATTCTTTCACCTAAATCATGCTTATGTGTCGAAAATAATTTGTGAGATTATGCATTGGTTCCAACATAACGTCATCCAATGAAGACATCAGCAATGATATTTATCAATTTGCAGTATGGACGACGATAACATTACTTGAATAAAGACGATCATTGGAGATCTGTGTAGTTTAATTCCATTTGTTATGGATTAAGGAAACATTGAACTTTATAGTATTGTAATCACAAAGAGCTCAATATATTTTAACAACTTAATTTTAGGATGTAGTATTTTGTTTTCTTTATCAACTAACTTCAAGGTTCAAATTCGTACATTTTAACATTATGTGGTCAAGAAATATTTCAGTAGTTTAACATCACGAGACAAAGACGTGGGATAGTTGATTGTAACTATGAAAAATGTTTCATGATAAACCTCACATTGGATGGAGGTGTCACATTCCCCCCATACATTGTAACTAGTGAGTAATATATGTTGTGATTGAAATTTTTTATTATATAAGGGCATGACCATTTCGGTTCTAGTTTTAGATGCTTGTTTCCTCTATCATTTGGGTTATAACAGCCAACACTCGTTCTCTATAGAGGAATGAATTGATTCAAACATTATTATTAAATGATAATGTTATATGATTCTAATTGACTTTAGGGTTTTACAATTTACACAATGTATTGTCATTAATATTCTACAATTCATCTACAAACTTAAAAAATTTCTCATCATCCAAGAGATTTCTGCAAATTTTTATCCAATGTGAAGACTATTCGACGTCTATGTGTAACACATCCTTGATCTCGTACACCAATAAATATTGTGTTTCATGTATAGTAGCATGTATGGTTGTATGATAGGTCCATAAAGAATGTACTACTACAAAATCCAAATTTATATGCACAGGTTTTTATCAGTGCTAAACAAAACGCTGCTAAAATTAACATTTATCATCACTTGGTTTATCACAAATAAAGGGTATCCTTTATCAGTTCTTTATTTAAAGTGATGATTAATATTTATTTCATCAGCGAATTTTCTGCACTGATACTATTTCGAATAATTAAAACTAAATCATTAAATAAATTAAAGTAAAAATGTAATTATTAACAAAAATATTACAAATTTTATTAATTAAATAATTATTGATAAAAATGAATAAATTGATTATACATCATTAAATATTAAAAAAATTATTAATTAGATAATTATGATAATAAATGATATTAAATTTATTATATTAAAAATATAGATATATGTTAATCTGTATAAATATGATTTCTATATTAAGAAATATTTATGTGATTTACATTAAATAGTTGTATATTAATTGAATAATTGATTATAATTAATAAATCATAAGAATTAAAAGTATTGACTAATTGAATAGTACTCAACTTATAATTGATTGTCGTTAGATTTTACAATTTAACACTGATCTAATCTATGTTATATTAATTTCACATATAAATAATTAATTCTTTTTTATATAAAATTCACACACACAAAAGAAACCCCTTTTTCAATATGGTTAAAGTGTACTTATTGTCAATTTATTCAATTTCACTCATTTTAACATATATGCATGCCCTTAAAATTATATATTCATTACTAATATTAAAAAATATATTGTAAAAAGATATTTATAACCAAATATATTTTTAAATGTACATTTATTTTAAATATACATGTTAACTGACTATATTTAGATATTTATAAATTTATATATGTATATAAATAAATATTGCTTTAGAATTATTTATATTATTATAAATAAGTAATTAAAAAAATTAAATATTTATTAAATTTCAAATAAATTTACTAAAATAATGAATATATTTACTATATTTATATTAACCTATATATATATATTTAATATACAATTGTATAATAATTTAAATATATATAATGATATAATTTCGATTTTTAAATTTTATTTCTATAACTATAAATAAATAATTATAAATTATAATAAATATATTTAAAAAGAAATATATTCACTATTATTATATTTATATATAATTAATATATATATATATGAAAAAATTATATTTATAATTACAAATACCTTATTCGTGCTGAAGTGATTTGCGATGATGAAAGAATCATTATCAATGTTTTTTTGGTGCTGATAATGATGAGGCTTTATCTACACTAAACAATGCAATGAAATAAATCTATATTAACAAGAAAAATAACTATAGTAAAGATAATGATTGATTTTATCAGTGTTTTTTAGAACCGATAATGACACATCTTTAAAAACACTAAAAATGTTGTAATAATAAGTCATTTTGGGCCCATATTTGTACGCAACGATAAATGTGTCCTGGTATATTTAAAAAAAACCTAACCTTTGGAGTACCTACCACAATATCAAAAAAATATCCTAAAAATCCACTTAATTTTTTTTGTGCTCAATTGTGGTGAATAGAAGCTCGAATAACAAAACTAAACCCTATCCTGTTTATCGATCAACATGTCCAGCATCTAGTGTTTGATCGCAGTAAGGGTTTATGAAGAGGGTCTCAGATTTTCTTCAACCTTTTGAGGTATACCATTTCATTTTCATTGCATATTTATTCCTTTATTTTTCATTTATCCTTCAATGATTTTTTAATGATCCTTTGGTTATGATCTATTTTTTATGTTTTTATCAAATATTAATGGAATTATTTTTGGAACAATAAATATATAGACTATCGATGTATGATATGTTGTTCAAATCTGACATAGAAAATTGGATTCATTAATTTTTGTTTTACAAATATGTTTCATATCTTCTTTATAAATAATCTTTTCATAAATGTTGATAAATTTATAGAAACTTTCATGGAAATTTATATTTATTTTCTACTATTTTGATGCACATTTTCAGTTCCATAATGATAATATATTTGCTGAAAACATTCAGGGAACCTTAGTGGACATGCTTCTTCAGATTATATTTTTCACGAACCAAGTCAATGGAGTGATGATTTTCCTCTATTGGTTATCTATATCATAGGATCTACTTCTCCTAAGAGTTTATTATGGTTCTTACTTTTCATATGATACATATTCAATGTTTCCATTCCTAGTAAAGCACATTAGGTTTTATCACACCAATCCTCCACGCGTGGTGCCTTTAGTTAAAATTATGATTGAATATTAAGTTTTATCACATTCATATTTCTTATAATCTGTTTGTTTTTTTTCTACTAGTGAGATATGTATCTATGTATATATATCAATTGAATCATTTATATCCATTTTCTTCTAATATGTTATCCTATATTAGGTAATAAAGATTTTTGTTATGCATTTCCATTGAATGCATGGGTCGTGATATAATTTTGGTCCACCTCTGGAACTAATTTTTTATATTTGTTGGGGGGAATCACAATTATGGTTTTTTACAACCAAGTTTAAACCATCCTTCAGTGACATTGTGGTGTGTAAGATATATTATGATGATCTGACCTACTGTTGTTTCGGTTATTCATGTTAGGGTAATTACACTATCCATCTTCTGGTTTACACCTATAATGTTTAGTGATAATATTATTTATTGTCTCCCTTTATCTCCATCTCATTATCATATATTTTGAGATGACTCAACATAGTGTATATATAAATATACTTATCAAGTATCATCTGATAAGAGACATTACTAATAACATGATTCATCAGAAAGATGATGCATCTCATATTTCCTTCTATGTCTCCTTTTCACCCTCACACTCTCTACATGGTGGATAATAAGGTATAAGGGATTCAAAAAAACTTAACTTTTATTCTTGGTATAATATATTTTTAGTGTCTGTACTACATCTATATTTTTACACTAATATGATATTCCATTTAACCGATTAAAATAATAAATAATGTGATGTACTCAGGTAACATTCCATTATCTACAAAAACAAAATAATATTTATTTAATTTTAATAATTAATTATTATAATATTATTAATTATTTTACTACATCTACATTATTTTTCAAATCCCAACAACCATTATTATTGGATTTGTAATAACTAGGCTCATTGATATTCTAGTAAAAAGGTTCCATAGTTCACTTATCATAAACAGGATGTGAATGAGAGAGGCAGTAGTATCCAATTCATGGAGATACTACACCAAATTTTTAAAAATGTATATTGTTTTTAATATCCTTAACTTCATTAAAGTATAAACCCCTCGAACCAAGACTTATTTGATTCATTCCAAATAAACCAAAATTATAAAAAAAATAGGTCTCCCATTTTATCATTACACATATTCCTCAATCAATGAATCCATTGATTGAATTGATTGAATGAGAGTTTATTATTATTTTTTCTCATATATTATTTTCTTATTACTCCTTATTTACCAATATTATATTTTCATTTGTTTAGAAGATTTAGGATTCATTTGATGGGGATTAATTACTTTCATAAATTAAATATCATATGTTCTTAATCATACTAAAATTCATTGAAACAATTTTATGATGTTTTTCCCTATTAGAATTGATTATAACATTCTAATTATATAATTAATATCGTATTTGTATTTTTTATATATTATATAGATTAAATATTTACTGAACCCAATAGGATGGATATAAACTAAAAATGAATGCATGTTAATTGTTTTAAAAATGAATATAAAGATGGAGTTTAAGAGGTTATCATGTTTAAAAGAGTGATAGAAGATGACACTTATAAAATCCTTTATTGGAGTACATGTTTTTTAGTTCACGAAGAATTAGTATGAAAGAGTTGGATGAAAATTAGATTTGTCACATAACCGATCAAAACTATAAATGTTGGACTAAACAGGGGATTCAAGTGAATGTCGACATTAATTAGGATGATACTATGGTTAATGAATCATTTGATATGAATACCTTCATATAAAATGATGGAGATCACATGGATTAAATGAAAATGGAAATTCAATATGACATTCTGGATTTTCCAATGTTTTTAAAGGGGTTAAATAGATGTTTCTAGAAACCACTATACACCGGTTGTAGTAAAAAATCAACATTATCAGCTATATTGATGTTATATAATTTAATAGATAGTAGTGGATGGAGTTATATTATATCTGCATATCTAATTATTTTTCAGTAATATATTATACCAGAAGAAAATGATCTTCCATTTCCCACATAAGATTCAATTAAAATGATACATTCAATGGGCATGATCCATAAAAAATACATTCTTTTCCAAATGATGCATATTTATTAACAAGGACCTGAATCACTCATAAAATGACATTAGTGTGGTAATGATTAATTCAAGAAAAATTTATGAAGTTCTTCAAAATATTTACATTACTTTCCAATCATCCAATGGTTTAAAAGACGCATGGATGTCAAGAATCCACGAATAAATTAACATGGAATATGTTTACAATAATTCATGGTTGGGGCCTAAGAAATCTAGAAAATTCACTTAAATTTAAGTACATTGATTTTGTTTTTACAAAATTTGGATATGATGTTATGAACGTTCATCCCACATTATCTATAGATGGAATAAATCATATTAATGTATGGAGTAGTACCCACATTATATGATTTGTAATTTTGGATTATTATACATTATTTCCCTGGTTATGAATGAAGATAAAATAAATTTTGTTGTCTTTTATTATATTTATACCACTTAAACCTCATTATAATATTTATGTATATATGGATTCATTGATAGAATATAAAAAATTTATGTTAAATACATATGTTACAATTTATGATACTCGTATTAGTGAATAATTCACATTGAAGTTCATGTTCTATGGAAGGATAATTAACTTCCTACCTTGTTGAAATTTATCATAATATAGAATTAATATAATTTTTTGGTGTCTTATTTAGTAAAAATGAACATACTCGGTTCAATATAATCATTCCCCAATGAATGTGTTTTTAGGAAATTAGATATTTCTACCTCAATGATATAAATACTAATACAGGATGATAGTATTCAATGAGAATATCAACCAAGTTAAAACATTGTCTCATTTAACAAGTGATAAAAACTAAAAAAAGGAAACAATATTGACGTTGTTTTTGGTATTCCATTTCATAAAAACCTTATAAAATCATGTTGGAAGAATATATCAATTGTATTTTAATTACCATATTGTAATATAAATATATCAGACATTTTCTTGATGTCTTTCATGCTAGAATAAATGTATTTGACAGTGTTGTTGGAATATTTCTAAATGATTATGAAAAAGGAATGATGGAAACAAGGGTAGGTTGTACTTGATTGAATTGGGTATAAGGGAAAAGTTGGCACTCGTTATGGGTAAAATGATGACTTTTCTTCTTCTAAAAAATTACACTATATCTTGAAAGGAAAAATTGATTTTTTTCCTTTTTCATGCATGTGTAAAATTTCCATGAGGTTATTCATACAAAATCAATAATATTGTGTTAATGTATAATTTTAAGATATAAGGACTATAATTATGCTACTATCATGTTTTGATGTAAGATTAATGCATGTTCCTTCAATGAAATCCTACCTCAAAATGTATGTTAAGAATTAACCAAACAATGATTATTTTTCAAAGACATATTCTTTAAAATCATAGACCCTATGACGTTTCCCATCATGAATAAATAGAATGAAGTCATATAATGTGAATTATATATGTTCATCACACCAACATTCTGGGACATAATGTTCCCCTTAAATATTAACTTGGTTATAGGGGTTCAAATTTTTGGTCATATCCAATGACAGATAGTTGTACTCCATCGAACTATATATGAAGATTTTGAAAGGTTATGTCACTAATTCATGTTGTCCAGAAGGTTGTATTGTATAATGATATATTATTGAAGAGGGTTTTCAATTCTTTACCTATTACATATCAGATGTTGAAATCCATGTTCTCCATGAATATCACAATAGTGAATTCCTTATGGGTGAAGGGATAACTAAAATAGATGTTGTTATAATTTCCCGAATAGAGCGGGAGACAGTACATCATTACTTATTAAATAATCATATTGATGTGGATCTGTATATTAAATCCCACAAATAAATTCATATAGTTGGGTATTCATCCAGGACTGAAGGATAGATATTAAATACATATAATAACCATTGTATAGAATGGTTCATAGATCAAATTTATAAGGAGTTATCCAATAAACCAAATTCAATTGTCAAACAAAATCAATGGCTATCCGGAGGTCCGAATGTAAATTTCATATCTTACACTGATTTTTTAATATATTGTTATATGATCTATAAAAAAAGATATAATGGATTTGATATGGGGACAAATAGTGGTGTTCCACTTGTGGAAGAAGTGATACACACATCTTTTTCCAAGGATAGATATACAATTTATGAATGTATGACATTTTTTTTGAATTATCATATAAAATTATGAGTTTGATTAAATAATATTTCATTTCTTTTTTTCCATTTCAAATGGTTTGACAATAATAATTGAGTGAATGTTGATGAAATGGGATTTGTGAAGGTTAATTTCAGTGTGGAAGGGGAAAAGGACAATCCCTTAATAATGGAATCACATGTGGTGGATGTATATTATGTGATTGATCCAACAAACCAAAATTGGTTGATTTTTCATCTAGAGAATGAATCAAATTCTGAGCCAGATGAAAATTCAATGAAGGATGACCCATTAATTTAGACATCTCAAGTAGTTCATGCTAATCCCAATGTAGACAATGTCTTCTATGATAGAGGGGATTACAAGGACAGGATTTGGAATCTCTATATTGGAACCAAATCCTTTTAATAATTAATAAAATAATATGGGTTTAATTAAAATGTAAATGTTTTTTATTATATTATGTTTTTTTATTATATTATATGTTAGTTATTGGATTAACATGATCTAAATTAATGGTTTGAATAATCTTATAAAAATGTATTCTACACATAATCACACTACCAATCCCTTAGAAGAACAAACTATAATGAATGAAATCCTTTGGAAATATTGAATGATAATGTTATTATATAAATTATCTATTTTAACATAATATTAGATAAATGAACATTGAATTAATTATCATTATTTCTTATAATGTAAATTTATTTTATAAGAATTTTCCACTGTTTCAATGTTTTTTTGGAAGAGTAATGACGTTTTTTTCCACTCAATCACATTTCTAATCTTGATGTTTGAATTGTAAAATCAGTGTCCATTGAATTTATGTATTGTATTGTATATATGTTTAATTAAATTGTTTTTATTATTACTCAAAAAATAATTTTTTACTATTAAAGACGGATTATTTTATTTTTGTTGGGTTCCCTGTCCATCAATGATACCTCTCTGCTCTAAAAAATCAATAGAATTATTCTCCATCAAAACCTTTTAACCCCTATAGTGGTTCATTTATCACTTTCATTGGTGTTACCACTACTACCGTTATAGGAAGAGAAATAAAACATCCTCTTATCAATTAATGAGGTAATAATGATGTATTCACATTAAAATCATGTTCCATATAATAAATGTAATATTTCATATTTATGTAACTTTGGTTTTTTTATTAATACATGAATTATAATTTCTTTCTTATATGGGTGGATTCTATTTTATAAGTTGGTTTTCTCTCTCCATATTTCATGCCTTTCAACACAAAAACATCCCCAAATTAGCTTTACTCAATATATTTTCACTCATATAGTGGTGAATTAATATTTTTCTTTCATTTTACCTCCATCGCCTTTGTAGGAAGCGAAATGACGCTGCCTCTGCTCAACTACAAAGGTAATCATGATTTCTTTACATTGAAATCATTGTCCAAAGAATTATTGTATTGTTTCATATTTATGATTAACTAATTTCATTTTATTATTATTAATATAATAAATATTCGTATACAGGTGGATTATATTGTTTGAGTAATGGTGCTTTGTTAATATTTCATTCCATTCTACACCAAAATTCCACAGAATTCTTCTCCCACAAAGCTGTTAACCCCTAAAATGTTTATTTTTATCACTTTTCTTAATTTTATCTCTACAGAACTATCAAAAATGTAATATTGATATTTTAAAAATAAAATAATTTTCTAAAGAATTATTTACTATTTTATATTTGGGATTTATTAGTTTATTATTAGACATAATAATTATTTTTATATACAAGTGGATTATTTTTTTGATTTGAAGTGGTTTGTTCAAAGATTGTAATACAGTGTTGGTAGTCAGAAAATGAATTAAAATAGAAAACATGGTAACATTGACAATTAGTATGGTTTTGAGACTTTTAGATGTGTTGGAATTAGCCACACATTAATATGACACACGAATTGACCAGTGTGACTCTATGTACTATATTTAAAATTTAAATTATTTTTATTAAAAAAGACAACTGAGATACTCAAAACTAATCAAACATATTCATATTGTTTGGATACATTACGATAATGATCCATATGGATTTTAGGATGTGTATGAATCAGACAAACCTCAATCTGATACATGATGTGACCGATATAACTTAATGTGACTGTTAAAATTTAAAAATCATTATTTTACTTAAAAAAGTGTGACTCACTAATAACCAACAAAAAACGGACTTGGATGTTTTTGATAATTTATGGAATTGTATCATAAATCATTAATGATGTGTAGTAATTGGTCTCAAATTAAATGGACACATAATGTGATCTATATGAATCAAATTGTGTGTTTCCTGTAAAAATAAAAATTTAGTAAAAAACACAAGTAACGATCTAAAAAATGAGAAATCAAATATATATTATTATGATACACTAGGAATATGATCCATAAGTCATTTGGTACATTTTTTAATATTTTTTACGATGTTACGATGCACGGTGTGATCGATATGAGTCTTAGTGCATCATTATTTATAATTGAAAATAATTTTACAAACAAAAACTAACTTGCATACTCAAAACTGAATAGACAAATTCATATTGTTTTTATAATTTAGAAATATAATCCACAAGTGATTTTTTTAATATATGAATCATCTTAACCTCAATATGACACATGTTGTGACCGGTATGACTCCAATAGAGTGTTTTTATTTAAAATTGACATCAATTTTAGTAAATACATCAGATGACCAACTGAAAGAAGAGAAAATTATTTCACATTTTTTATATACTAAAAAAATAAACCATAATTGATTTTTGTGTGTAGGAATTTTCTTAATCTAACATTGATGCACAATGTGATCAATATGAGTCAAGGTACCTATTTCATTTTTAAAAAGTCCTTTTAGTAAGAAAGAAAAGTGGAATACTAAAAATTGAGAAACCATATGCAGATTATTTTAAAACTACAGGACAATAATAAATAAATCATTTGGGACATGTAGAAATCTTTCATACAGAAATCTGATTCATGGTGTGATCAGTATGTCTCGAAGTGTAATTTTTAAATAAAATTTGTCATCAATTTTTGTGAAAATCCAATCATCCCAACTCAAAACCTTTTTAACGCATTTAAATTGTTTTAAATAATTTCTAAAAAAGAATGATCAGTAATTTATGGTGTCTATAAATTAGTTACACCTCATTTTGATACCCAATGTTATCAATATAATACAAAATATGAGTTTCAATTTTAAAATGACAATTTCGTAAAAAAGATAATTGGTTTACTCAATTATGTGGAATCATATTAATATTGTCTTGAAAAATTAGAAAAATGATCCATATGTGATTTGAAAAATGTAACAATCTATCACAACTCAATCATATGCACGATGTGACCAGTATGACTTAATGTGCATATTTTTATTTAAAATTGTCATCAACATTTGTAAAAAACCATATGACCTATGTAATACTGAGTAAAGGAAATTAAATTGTATAACTAAACTAATAACACATTTCATTTGTAATTTTTGATGTGTAAGAGTCTATGGAATCTCAATATGATACACAATGGGGAAAGTTTGACACAGTGTTTGATTTAATTTTAAAATTACAATTTAGTAAAAAATATTGGTGACATACTAAAAACAATGCAATCCCATTCAGATTTTTTTTTGAAATTTTAGGAAAATGATCCACATATCATTTTGGTCGTGTATGAATCAATTATACCTCAATATGACGTACTATGTTACCGGTGTGACTCAAATTGCATCTTTTCTTTAAAATTATCATCATTTTTAGTAAAATAAAAACTTCCCCTACTCAAAACAGGGAAAACACATTTATATTGTTTTGATACATTAAAAAATTATTGACTTTTAATTTGTGACATGTAGGAATCATATGTACCAAAATCTGATACTCGATGTTCTCTGTAGAAATAAATGTATCTATTATCAATTTATAAGCAACATTTTAGTTCAAAAATTATCACTCACAAAAAAATGATCAAACAAAAATGGATTTTCTAGATATTATTGAAAAACCATTCAGAAGTCATTTGTGACATGATATAATCTGTTTCATGTGAAAATGATATAATATGTGATCAGACTAAGTAAAATGTATTTGTTTCCTATTTGAAATGACATTTTTTATAAAAAAAATGATGTAAAAAAATCAATATAACAAATTCATATTGTATTGATACTTTAGTACAGTTATCCAATTGTCATTTGAGAGAAGTTATAATTAGCTGAACTATTATATCAAACATAGTGCGACTAGTTTAACTCCATGTATGTCATTTTATTTAATATTTACATAAGTTTTAGTGAAATTTATACTTTCTATTAGTTTATTTCATTATATTTTATGAACATAATTTTTTTTCCTATACAGTTGCATTATTCACCTCGAGCATGGGAGGTTTTATTTTTAAAATATCATGTGTCAGATCAGAATTAAAAGATAAAGGAACATTAATTTTTTTGAATGTATGTATTAATTTTATTTATGTAATTGTATAAACTAATATTTTAAATAATAAGAAAATAGTGTTTTGTATTTATTTTTTTGATGTAAATTTCATTTCATATAAAACATGTATTTTTACTTATTTATATTGGTATCAAGTGTGTTTTTGGTGATATGGGGTACTTTTACAGCATAGTACAGTGGATCCATATTTTGTTGTTGCGGAACACTTCAGTATGGACCATTATCAGTGCTTTTATAATTGTTGATAAATGGTTCCTTCAACTGTGCTAAATTAAAGCATTTATAAAATCTTCATTAGTCATCGTCATTTAGGAGACGATAAATGAAATGAAATTTTATCAGTACTAAATTAGTCTATGCTTTTCTTCCACTAATAAATTTAATTTTGAGCAATTTAAAAAGGCTTGTTTTGTAGTAGTAATGGAATAGATTTTTCGACTAAGACATATTGTCCATATCACTATCTCATAGAGTATATATGAATAAGTATTATTTAATTCCTCTATATATCCATTTTTTACTACATGATATTATGTTGGGTGATTATAATCGATGTGTAACTCCTAGTACAATTTATTTGACACTATAAGATAGAAGATGGTGCAGATTTCCTTTTGTATTGTGTGAGGGACTCTGAACCTGATGATGATATTTCTCTATAATAATTTAATGTGTTTTTACCAAATAATATATTCTTGAGGTATTCTCATAATCCCATTTAGACAATAAGTTTGTGGCAGTAATGATTTACTTAATATTCTTTTATGTGGATGGGGGATATGGAACTATACTATCCCCTACCCATATGGAAAAGACTGGGAATATTTTTCTATATGTATTCATTATGGTTGTTTTAGATAGATATTAAATGGATATTGAATGCATGAAATTTATTATTGTATTGCAGACAGTCATGTATCATGGTTTATAGTATTAACCCTACCTCCTGATTAGGTGACATAACCTAGTCCTAGATTGTTGAGAATCACAATAACATATATGTACCTATTCAATGATGGTTGGAATCTATCATTTTCTACGAATATGAAGATGATTCCATTGATGATTCTCTTGTAAAGGGATGTCTGCTCATTTTGACTATCCCATAGTGTAATGTTTTTGTCTCACCAGCAAACATATTCCCTTCCGGATTGATCTATTTTGAGTGTCTCCTTTCATATTTAATGACCCAATCATTTATGAATAAAATCCCCTTTCATTTAAATTAATTAAATATCTCATGGTTATAGAAAACAAATTCACATCTATTATTATATCCAATTCGATTTTCAATTACTGTTATGTATCATTACTTTTGATAATATAGATATTGAACAGTGATCACCTAACTAGTATAAATATGGGATTTTAACAATTATGTTTGACTCATACATAAGAAGTTACAAACATAGCTGGTAGGATAATACCCTATTAACACCATTTACCAATGAATCCAAGAAAGATAACATTTTTTGAAATTTCCCTATACCATGACCAAGATGAGATCCATCAACTTAAACATGATCATAACCACTTATGGGTGATGTTTGAGCTCATCTAGATCATGGACCAAACTAGGATCACTGAATGACCCCATGAAATCACCAACATCATGAACCACATTAGTAGGTCCTATTATGATGTAATAAATTGATATGTATCAATACCCTTCCCTTAAAAATATATACATTATTTTTATTAAATATTAAATATACTTTTATCCAATTTTTCATAATTTTTAAATATTTTTTAAAGAAAAAAAATTAATTTTAGTTAATTCCAAAATCTATTTTGAGGAATTAATGAATTTTTAAAATAAATAATATTTTAATAAATTTATATTATTAAATTTTATTTTGGAATTATAAATGATCATATAATTTTTATGATTTCAAAAGTAATTTTTATTAAGATCTGAAAACTGTTTTTATTCAAACCCTTCAATTCTAAATAAATTCTAGTTTTATTTTAAAAGTGAAAATTCCAATATTTAGATAAATATTTAGATAAATAAAATATTATTTTAGGAATGAGGATTTTGAAATTATCTAAAAATGAGTTTTTCATAATTTTCAGAGACATTTGAATTTTCTGGTATAAATTAAATACCGTATAAATATATGGTGAGTTTTATGACATCATAATGTTCCAATAATTATTTAATAAAAACAATAAAAGGAATATTATCGAAAATAAGTGTTTTAACAATAAGATAATGTATTTTTAGGTTTATTTGATTTATTTTTCAATGCTTTAGTAAATCCTATGAGTCTTATAATATATTTTATGATTTTAAAATAATTTCTATGAATGTATGACTCACCTCCACGTAAGAATGGATAATATTTTAATATATTCAAAAATTAACCTTATTAAATAATGTTTTGGACTCCCCTTCTCTAGAATTAATGTGAAAAAACCCTAGTTTGTGTTGTGGGTTTTATGATTTTATTGTGTAGTGTCCAAAACCAAAAAAAATAATGACATCCCCCTCCATTTCTATATAAACCCACCCAAGATCCCATTTATCTTCACTCAAAATCCATAAAACACAACCACCCACAACCCCTGACTCCCTATAATCCTCCCAAGGCACCCAATCTCTAGATAAGGCTCTCCAATGCCATTAGAGTAACATATATAAGTAATTTATCTTCCACAAACCTCTTTTATGAAGAACTCATTTTACGATATGTCTTCTAAGATCAATTTTCTTTTGTTTGGATAATTTAATACATACTCCCATTACTGTAAATTTTATTTATATATAATAATATATTCCCTTATCTTTTATTAATACATCCACTATCCATTATATACAAATGTTACCATAACTAAATTTCATAATGGATCCTCACCTTCTTCTCTTCCTTTCAATTCAAGAACATTGTTTTTTAGTAGTTTTTTTAAATTTCAATTGGTTATATTTTAATCATATTATAATAAATTTTCTATTTTAAATTTGATTCAATGTCAATGATGGATCATTTATTCCCCCACGTTAGCACCCTTACCTAAGCCGTTACTATGTCAAAATTCTGAAAGGTATTTTTCTCCTCTAATTTCCATTCAAGAACTTCTTTTATATTATTCTTATTAATTATATTTCAAAAATTGGAATATTATGTTCCATGATCCTCTAAATTTTAATTTAATGTTTAAATTATGAGATACACCTTTCTCACTCATTAACAAATTTTGGGAATTTCTGTATGACGTCGTTATGCTGGTGAAATTGGACTACAAATTTCTGTGCCAAAATCATCACACATTGAAAATTGTACCCATTCCACTATCAATGTTATTCACTATTATGTACATATACTTATTGATTGGGGTCATACTTGTTTTTATTCCACATTCCCTGATCATGGAATAAATGACCATGTTTAATTAATCCATTTTATATGATCTATGAGGCACACATAAGCATGAGATTGAAATGACTATGAAGGGTGAACCCATATAACACTCTAATGCAATTTGAAATTTTTAGTATCATGATACGTAATGTTAGAAAATGGGTTTACCTAATTATTATATTGGATATTTTCCACTATGAAGACATTAGGGTTTATCATTGACATGTGTTTATGATGCAATGTTTTATGTTTTTTCTGCATTTCCATGTTTTGAATATAATTCAATATCATGATTTTATATTCATTTTCCTTCTATGAAGTGTGGATATGAAATTTTTAACATGTATTTTAATTCTATAGTTATTCCATTTTAACTCCCTTACATGGCTTTATAGAAAACCCCTTTATTATATATGTCCACAGGTCATCCCAAGAAGTGTTATGTACAAAATAATGTTGTGGTCATGTAAAAGATGTTTTCAATAGAAATATTGTATTTCATGTTTTATGTTGTTCTTTAATGTTCTTAATATCACAAGATAGTATACTTCTCGATCTTCTATGTTGTATAAATTTTAAATCAATGTAATAAATTATTCCTAAATAAGAAATAAATTGTAGGTTTGTTATAGCTTGTATATAATGAATGTTTTAGTTATTTTTGGAATTAGGTTTTGAAAACCATAGGGAAAATATACAGGAATATGACTATGTGTACGTAAACATCCCTAAATATAGGTAATTATATATTATGTTTTATATCATGAAAATAAATACATGTTTTGAAACTAAAAGTGGATGTGGTGCATTCACTATTGTACCTAGGTGTAATAACTCCACCATGGTATTATGGACATGAATCTGGGAATCCCGTTATATGACAACTGGCCTTAATAAACACATGTTTAGAAACTCCTAGGGGATTTTCGTTGATAAATTCATAAACTCATTTGAAAACATTATTAAGGTAACAATGTATATAGGAGTATATAAATATATGTAAGGAATTATGATAAGGAAAATATAGACTGATGCATAGAAACTCATATGTTAATGAGATAATTGTAACTTATATGTTATTCCTTTAATGTCATTGGATTCCCCTTTATGTATTTTACAGCTTTTTGTACACATCCTTTATATTCCTTTTATTCTACCCAATGGCTAGAAATAGGAGGAATCAAGCTAACATCTTATGTACAGGGCAATGTGAAAATTTCTCTAATGAGATGTCCAACCAGATGGGAGGGGGAGTCAAAATCATTGTCATGATAATCTTCCTGTTAACTCATGTATTGAATAGTAACATGGTCTAGGATGAGCTCTTAACCACCCCTAATAGATAGAAACCCAGAGTCGATTTCTTAATGATACAAAGGCCTCCTTTGTCTAATAGAACATCAAATTCCTTAATAATGGAGACGTGGATCAATTCCATCAAAAATATCATTTTTATCCATTAATTTTCTAAACAACATATGTTTCTTGTAGATTTTTATCGTATGGAAGATGCAGCAGATCAGTGGTGGAAATTGATCAAGAATATGAATCATGAGGAAGAAATCAAAGAAATGGAGTGGAAATAATTCTGGAATTTTATTTCATAAATATTTTCCCTATACCCTCCATCATAAGATTTAATGATATTTATATTCCCTCACGCAAAAATATGATGAAGATGTTGGGGCGTGTAATGAAAAAAATCACTAGACTTGCATGATACACCTCTAGTTTTTCCATTACCCCAGAATTCAAGGTTATTTGTTTCTTTGTTGGGATAAATCCTAGATAATAAAGTAACTTATCAATCCATGACATTGATTGCAACATGAAAATTGTCTGATGTTCCCCCAAATTCAAGATGCAGATAAGTGTACAAGAAGGGTATCATGGGGATAAGAACAGAATGTGGACATTAATTATAGCATTCGAATGGATAAATCCAATGGTTCTATGAAATTACACAACCCCACTTGTCAAAGGTGTATAAAGAACAACAATTGAAAATTCCTATGGGGAACAAGGAAATTTTTTCATTGTAGAAGCAAAAGGAACCTAGACAATGATTTCAAACCTAATAAAGACACTAATGTGATAGTGTAATGTAATAATCCTGTAATGTCTTAGATTATCCGTTTATTATTTTTTAAATATTATATGGAATTATTTCATGACCGAGCACGAAGACGGCACATCATTCCGAGGTCTAGTGAGCCCGGATGGGTGGTTCAAACATTTTCTTAATTAAGTGAGTCGGCACTTGTGCGCGGTTGTGGCAGTTTCCAAATGAATGCCCGTATTAAAAATCTGACTGCACCGTTGCGTCTGGGACAACAACGTTACCTAAGAATGAGGCTAACTTCGACCGATGCGGGTTGAGGGAAAAAGTTAATTTTTGGATGTTTTAAGTAAAATAAAATAAATTAAATTAACTAGTTTATTTTATTTCATTTAAGTAAACATCCACTCCAGCGCGGTAACAACACATCTGTTTCCTAAATTAATGGAACCTCATAATAACTTCAAAATGGCGAGTAGACGTCATTAATGATGATGTGTAATTAAATGCAAACTTGTTTCACCTTTTTAATGGGTTATAAAATTGTACATCCTGGACAACGTAGAGAGAGGAACCTCTGCAGAATCCACGGTGCGTTGGAGCAAATTCTCGATGACAAACAACAATGGATCGAAACCAAGGATCGTTGTGCCGAAGTAGAAGGATCTCGACCGAAACGACAGCATGACGCCTTCATCAACGATCGATCCTTTCGAAAGGTAGGGGTTGTTATTTTGATTTTTTCCCCGTATTTGATTTTAAATGATGAATGTGGATCAACCAAGAAAAAGTTGATCCGCGGATTCGTGTGTTCTTGATGGAGGGTTTTCTTTGGGATGATTTTGTGGAATTACTTCATGCATTAGGATGTTGTTTATTCTTGATCTTTTTAAGCCTATTAATGGGAGATAATTAATGACGTGACGAATGATAGCGGAGGTTCGTTCCTCAATTTTTTTTGGATTTCTTCCCCCTTTTTTCCTTGCATGTTCTTCACATTTTTCGTGTGGCGACGAACAACGGATCGTTGCGCATCCGTTCTGCAACGCAATAATCCCAAATCAAAGGATCGACACTGCAACGACCTTGAGGATGTGAGGAGACGATGGAGGGCGACAAATCGAACCAGAGCAGAAAGAGCGTTCTTCGAGCTTTCTTCATGCGGGACGATCAGAACACTTTTCGGAGCTGATCGGAGGCCCGAAAATGATGTAAGCGGCTTCGTGGTGTCAGGGAGAACCGAACCTGGAAGTCTTGTGGCGATCGGACAACCAGATTGATTATCGGAGCAGCATGGGAGGTGTGCCCGCGAAGAGCACCGTTTCTGGAAATTTCCAGAATACATGACGTGTACTTTCGAAGAACACGCCGTGTAGTTCTGGCGGGGGCGGCTAGGGTTTTGGGGTCAGTGAAAAATCACACGGTGTGTGACCCTTGTCACACGGTGTGTTGGACCTTCCCCGAAGCTCGTCGTGTACATTGGGTAGTATACAGACACAGGATGATCTACACGGCTTCAGGAGGCACATCGTTTACAGCTCGGAAGAGGTGGCTACGCGGAGCTCGGTGTGTATCACGGGGATACATGGACACGGGATGGAGTACATGACCATGTACTCCCTCAACCAGCCCAGTGAGGTAAACAGCGCGGGTCACCCTGTGTGCAGATTGCACGGGTTGGAGTACACAGTTTGGTGACCGTGTATGGGCACATGGCCAGAGTACACGGAGCCGACCACAGTTACCCAGACATGGCATGTACTATGTACTACATGGCATGTACTATGTTTTTCTACATGACCAACCTCATGACATGTGTCGTTGTGTACGGGCAGTACCCGGGGTCGGACAACACAACATGTATCATTTCTACACGTCGTGTACTTTTTGGAAAACAGCTTGGTCCCTTTTGTTCACCGTGCCTTGAACATCATTCATTTGGGTTAATGACCCTTTCTTCTTGTTCCCTTGATGGTCAGGCATCATTTCCTCACGCAAGATTATGACCCCTTCAGTAGGACTTTCTATGATAGAGTCAGGCATCCATCCGAGAGGCCCGAATCGAGATCCTCTATCCATTCTAGACCCTAGGTAGAGTCACATATCGATGTGACCAGTGTTACCGGGCGTTGATCCTCTACCTAGAAGGTGAATTATAGATGAGTCACGATATCCCCCATGGCCCTGGCAGTAATCCTCACCTGTGTATCGAAATCTTTCCCACACAAGAGTGTGTCTCCCGTAATGAGTGTAGCTATATCTCATGACAGTTCCCAACGAACAGCTCTTCTCAGATGGGCGACATCAGATCTATAAGACTCGTGGAGTGTGTTCTCTCAGAATGAGTGCATCATCAAATCTTTGGACGGAATCCTTTGCAGGGGTATGCGGTCGTGTGACTTGTTTCTAGAACACGGTTCTGATTTTTGAGTATATCTGGTTTGTTCTATATGTTCTGTAGTCATATATTGTGCATAGGTGACCATACATTTACATTTTGTACTACATTGTGGTTTTCGGGGTCCTCTACTGAGTATTGTTATACTCAACCCTGCACGGGATTTTCCCGCACGTCTGGTGTCTTGTGCAGACAAGCAGCCATTTTACAGAGTCGAGGGCATACTTGGACAAGACTGAACTTTATGATTTCTCTATAGGTCGAGGCCTTCCTATGGCTATGAGCGGTAGTCCCAGTACCTTTGTGCTTACAGGATGGACTTTACAGTTTTTCAGACTCTTGATTTTCGTGGTCTTGTATTCTGGCCCAGTTTACTTTTACACTACTCTACCTTTCGTCGTACTATGTTTGTTGGGTTTAGTTTTATGCATGCATTTTTGTTCCTCAGTGTTTTACATTTCCATATTTGTGGGCATGGAGATGTGTGTGTGTGTGTACAGGTACATAGGCAATTCCTCCCATGTTAGTGACCTTCCTACTAGGTGTTATTCACCGTCCCATGGCCTATTGGAGGCGGGCTTGGGAAGTCACGACGTGGGCCCTTCTGAGACGAGTCATGACAGAGTGGTATCAGAGGGGCTCAGTTCTATCTTAGGACCAAGAGTCTGTGAGTTTGGTTTGGGGCAACAATGTTGACTGTTTCGGGTTTAGCTTTCAGGACATATACTCAAGTGTTTGTGTGGCAGATGACATATCCATACACCATGGCTCTGATAACCGGATTTTTGTCCCAGTTCACAAAAACACTGGTTGCGGGGAAAGAAAAGGTACATGCATCATATAAGAATGTGTTGTGTCTTCCATGTCCTTGGTGTCAGCTATCCAGATATACTCATTGACCGTGACACATCTTGTTTCTTTAAAGGATGCATCTGTGACGTGTTCTCGCTAGGATTCAGTAGCACGATCATGAGGACGACCCCATCGGTGACGAGGCATCGATACATGGACCAGATCCCCAGGTGTTTCCACCAGGTGGTGCACCTTCTATACCACCAGTGGAGCAGCCAGTGGTACCCGCTGTACTGACTGGCGATGAGCACAGGCTCAGCACTCTCCATGAGTTTTAGAGACAGAGTCCCCTCAGGTTACGAGGCGAGCCTGACCCTCAGAGGGTGAGGACTGGATTGAGGTATTGACAAGAGTTTTTCGTCTAGTGAGGACATTGGCATACCATATGGTGATCATAGGAGCGAGCCATCTTGAGGGATCGACGGGACGATGGTGGAGTCTGACCATGAAGACTCATGATGAGGATACTCTTTCATGGAAAGAGTTTGAGGGACTCTTCAGGGAGTAATTCTCTCTGGTTACACTGAGAGGCGTGCACATCCATGAGCTTCTTTAGCTTCAGCAGGGCAGTATGATAGTGGGTGACTATTCATCGAGGTTCACCATCCTCGTCAGGTACTCGATAGAAATGGTCAAGGATCAGTACTTCAGAGCTCAGAACATTGAGCGATTTCTATGGTGTGAAATACGAGCTACTGTCATGCCTCTATGAATTTCGACATATGGTGGAGTGCTCGAGCGGGCCTTGGTGATCGAGATCTTATTGGCAGAGCAGAGATAGATGCCAGTAGTCAGCAGCAGGCAGATAGGTGCAGAGACACCGAAATTAGGGATCCAACATCAGGCATAGTGATCTGGACGTGGGAGACGTCATTGGAGGACCCAGGACCGGGGATCGACAGTCCAGGTCTCTCAGGCTGGATCCAGTCATCCTAGGGAGAAGCGATGATACACATGCGACGGTAGGGGGCATCTCGCTAGAGATTGCCCGACATGTCGAGCTACTGACAGGGAAGTAGTGGATAGACCACTGAGGAAGAGGCAATGAATGGATTAGGAAGATACACCAGACGGAGGATGTAGAAGAGGAGCCGGGAGAGCTGTAAGTGGTGGCAGACGTTTGAACATACTTCCACCACCACCCCGAGGAGGTCCGCACCAGACTCAAGGAGCTGGGGGATAGGGACGAGGACAGATGCATGCGGTCGAGGCGTACGACCCAGGGTCTCTAGAGATGATTCGAGGTATAATCTGTGTCTTTTCTACCTTAATTGTTGTACTCATAGACACAGATTCGAGACATTCCTCATAGCCTCATGACTTGTACAAAACCTCAAGATTCTGGTAGAACCGTTGACTCGATCCTTAAGCTTCGAGACACCTTCGGGAGGAGACTCGACGATCACACACCATTGCAGACAGTGTGGTCTTACCCTTAGAGGTGAGAGTTTTGGTTGGAACCTCTTGGTTGTAGCGTTGAGTCCTTACGACGTCATTCTCGGTATGGATTGGTTATCTTTGGTCCATGCCCAGATTGACTGTTTTAGATGAAGAGTGCAGTGTGTCCTCCGTGATGGAACGAGGTTTTCCTTTTTCGGGGAAAAGGAAACCCAGGTAGCACAAAATGGGATCATGCATAGGAGTGTTTATCCGATCACTCACGAGTTGTCTAGCCTTACCCTCTGATAAGTATATGTTTTGAGCTCTCAGTTCCCAGAAGTGGTGGCGGAGTATGAGGACGTCTTTCCCAATGATGTTCCAGGACTACCTCCCCACCGGGAAATTGACTTCTGCATCGACTTACACCCCGGTACGACACCAATTTCCTCATCAGCTTATCGGATGGCTCCAATAGCGAATCGTGAGCTGAGGGTGCAGTTGGAGGATTTGCAGAGCAAGGGTTTTGTAAGACCCAACGTCTCACCCTGGGCGGCCCTAGTCTTGTTTTCCAAGAAGGCATATGGGTGTCTGAGGTTGTGTATGGATTACCGGCACTTGAACCAGGTGACGGTGAAGAAAAAGTATCCACTGTCGAGAATTGATGACCTCTTCGATTAGCAAAGAGGGGCATAGTGGTTCTCGAAGGTTGACCTTTGATCAAGATATCACCAGCTACGAGTGCAAGAAGAGGATATACCGAAGATGGCATTCAGATGTTGCTACGGTCACTATGAGTACTTGGTGATTCCCTCTGGCATAACGAACGCCCTTGCAGTGTTCATGGGTTTGATGAATAGGATCATGTAGTCGTACATGGACCGGTTCATAGTGGTCTTCATCGACGACATCCTTGTGTACTCGGCGTTAGAGGAGGAGCACGCGAGACACCTACGGATGGTTCTGGATGTACTTCGGGAGCACCTGCTTTATGGGAAGATCTCAAAGAATCAGTTCTGGATTCGAGAGGTCCACTTTCTGGGACATTTCATCTCAGCAGATGGATTAGCTGTGGACCCAGCCAAGGTGGAGGCTGTGTTATCATGGGAGCCACCTCGGAGCGTGATAGAGGTGCAGAGATTCCTTGGGTGGGCATTATATTACCAGAGATTCATCCCTGATTTCTCCCGGATATCAACACCGATGACATCCTTGACCTGGAGGGGGAAACCCTTCGTGTGGATTGAAAAGTGACAACATGCTTTTGAGAAGTTGAGTGAGAGTTTGACGAGCTCCCCAATCTTGAGATTGCTGGAGGAGGGTGTCGAGTACATTGTTTTCTGTGACGCATCAAGGAGTGGGATCAGCTGTGTCCTGATGCAGCGGCACGTAGTGATTTCTTATGGTTCGCGCCAGCTTAGTCCGCATGATCAAAACTATGCGACCCATGATCTTGAGTTAGCAGTAATAGTATTCGCATTGATGATGTGGCGAAACTACCTTATGGTTGAGCGGTTCATTGTCTACTCTGACCATAAGAGCCTCAAGTACATATTCTCACAGAAGGATCTGAATCTGAGCAGAGGCATTGGCTGGAGTTCCTCCAGGACAATGATTTCGAGATCACTTATACTCCTGGGAAGGGGAACAAGGTGGAAGATTATCTAAGCAGAAGGTTAAGCTCACAGCTGTTGAGTGAGGTGACACAGCAGTTAGCCACGTTACAATTATCGTTCGTGGATGGAGAGGATACAGCTTACCTACAGTCGACGGTTGTCACCCCTCCACTCTTACAACGAGTTAGGGAGGCACAGCTTGGGGATGTAGATTGATTGGCCTTACATGCTCAGTTATCTATAGGACATGCTCTTGATTGATATTCGCAAGGTGGGGAGCACGTACTTATTTTCAAGGGATGAACTGTTGTACTAATGGCGTTGCAGGAGGCGGTCCTAAGGGAGTTCCATACATCTACTTTGTTGGTACATCCTAGAGTGGAAAAGTTGTACCCGGACCTCTGACATCAGTTCTGGTGGTCAGGAATGAAGAAGGAAGCAGGAGAGTTCGTTTCTCGATGCCCCATATGCCAGCAGGTGAAGGCTGAGCACCAGGTTGCAGCAGGGTTAGCTCACCCCCTGGATGTTCCAGAGAGGAAGTGGGATGGAATATCGATGGACTTCGTGACAGGCTTACCACAGACGTCCTAGTGTCAAGATTCCTTCTGGGTGATCATTGACCGACTCACTAAGTTGGCCCACTTCATAGCAATCCAGGAGCAGAGTTTCGTAGAGAGATTGGGATACCTCTATGTGCAAGAGATAGTTCGGCTTCATGGCGTCCCATCAACTATAGTCTTAGAACGAGACGCCCTCTTCACATCTCAGTTGTGGAAGGGATCGCATGGGGCTTTTGGGACTCAGCTAAGCTTGAGTACAGCATTTCATCCCCAGATGGATGTTCAGACGCAGAGGACCATTCCGGTTATGGAGGATATATTGCGAGCTGGTATCATGGACTTTGTTCGTAGTTGGGAGGAGCACCTACCACTGGTGGATTTTGCGTACAAAAACAGTTACCACTCCACTATTAGTATGGAACCGTTCGAGGCCTTGTATGAAAGACCCTACCGGTCGCCACTTTGCTGGACTGACCCCGCAGAGTCATCACTCATGGGTCTAGAGTTAGTGAGAGCTACCAAAGAGAGGGTGTAGATCATCCGGGATCGGATGAAGACTGCATAGAGCCGGAAGAAGTCTTATGCTGACAGACGATGGAGACCTCTGGAGTTCGAGTAGGGAGACCACGTCTTTCTTCGGGTCTCACCTCGATGAGGGTTGTAGAGATTTGGGCTAGGTGGCAAACTATCTCCGAGGTTCATCAGACATTTCCATATCCTGGGCAGAGTTGGCGAGGTGGCGTACCGCCTGGCTCTACCGCCACAGTTGCATCGATTACATGATGTCTTCCATGTGTCGCAGCTGAGGTTCATCAGACATTTCCATTTTTTATCATGAGCTCAAAAAACCATGATAATGAACTAGTATACATTTCCATGAATTTATGAATTATTCAATCATCTATGTAGGGCTCAAAACTTCTCTATGGTGGATCTGTGGTTGAGATATTTCCATGTAAGGGTGATGGAGTATATCTCAAATACTGTTTTTCATTCATAGTATGATCATTATGAGTTCATAGTGATTCAATTTGGACTCAATAATTGTCTAATAGACTTAATGGACTTGATTAATATAGTCTTCATATATTAAATTGAAAATTTTGGGCTACTATTTAAAGAAAATATCATAATATACTCAAACACGAAGGATGTTCTTAAAGAGAATCTCAGAACTATACTAATGACCTTGAGAAAGGATAAACACTATTAAAAGTATAAAAAGTTCATGTTCTGGTTGAAGGATGTCTCATTCATGGGAAATATCAACATAGTAAATGGGTATATCGATGGATTATTCCATGAAAATTGCAATTGAGGGATGGTCATGTCCATCATTTGTGATAGATATTCATATCATCCTTGGGATATGTAGATAGTACTACTAATTTGTCAGAAATTTCATCAATTTTAAACCCCTTTAACGTAGATAACTCAAAAGGGAGTCAAATTTTATTTTAATGATGATTTGAAAGAATGATTTATGACGAGGAAAACGTGGATTTTCAGCAACGCTGTGCTAATATTATCCAAAAGTGGGGAGATTTTCAAAACAAATCATTGAATAAATGATAGGATTCGGATATGTGTGGATTAAAAATGAATAATTCCTTGTCGATGCCTCGAGCCAGTTAAAATTCAAGAACACAAATATCCTGTAAATGATACGGAGTTATCAACTTTGAGTGTTGCGTTGCAAATCTGGTGGCATTATCTCTTTTGGGAGAAGTGTAAAATATACAGATCACAACAGTCTCAAATATATATTATCCAAGAAATTGATGAATATGATCTAAAGAATATTGAGTGATCATGGATTATGACTGCTTCATCCACTACTATCATAGCAATGTGAAAAAGGATGGGGATTCTATAAATAAGAAGGACCTAGAAATTCTATAATTAATGGCAATTGAAAAGGATGCAATATTATTGGATTAGAGAAGGATGTATATTAGAATCATAAAAAAGGAACATAATTATTACTTTCCCAAATGATTTCTCAAAAATAATTATTTGAAATGTAAAAGGATGATCAAAAGGATGATGTTGGAATTTAGAAGATAGTGTAAACTATTATAAAATGGAAACCCTTTGAGTTAAATGATAATGATTAAGAAATTTCTGTATTTGGTTCTAGACTACGCGTTCCATCAAACACATAGTTAACAAAAGAACTTTTGGATCTTGCAAATAGATCAACATTATCCATTCACCAAGGAAAAACAATGATTTATTGAGATATCTTAGAGAACTATTGGTTGGATAATATGAATAAGGATATCACTAAATATTCACAAATTGTCCTGGTATGTCTATAACTGAAGGGTGACCCGATGAAATATAAGGGGATAATATAACCATTACCTATACCAACATGGATATAGAAAAACATCACCAGGGACTTTGTTACTAGATTTTCTAGAACATACAAAGGAAAGATGAAATCTGGGTTATTTTTTATCATCGTACACAGATTTCACACTTCATTGTGATTCAAGAGGATTTCTCACTAGATCAACTAGAACAGATACAAATCATAAGTACCTATATTGATTTAATATGATTAAGATCCATGATTCAACTTAATGTTTTTGAGATGTATACACCATGCTCTAAAAACTGAGATGAATTTTCATAGGGCATATCACCATCAAACTGATGGCCAATATGATCTGACTGTCCATTAACATGGATACATTTTAGGAGATTTCTCAAAGGACCTAAAATGTGGATAGAACAAGCATCATCCTTCGGTGGAGTTATCTTACAACATGTGTTCCCATTAGAGCATCCAAATGGGCCACATTGATTCCCTTTAAGGGATGAACTGCATAACATTGGAATTTTGGGGCGAATTTGGTAAAAAAACATCTAGGTCAGGGAATGGTTAACGAAATAGTGGGAATGTTTAAGACAATCCCGCATCACCTCTAATCACCTCAGAGATGACAAAAGAGCTATGTTGAATATCATATATAAGACCATCCATAATATGTTAGAGATATTGTTTTCTTATTCATATACCCATGAATGAGGTCTATGTGATTTTGAGAGATGTAAATTATTCGTCCATGTTATATCATTCCTTTTAAGATCATTGATCACATCAGACCAGTGGCCTATCAACATTCTCTCCCACTGAACATATCTCCTGGAAATGATGTATTCCATGTATCCCACCTATGGAAGTACATATCTGACCCATATCATATACTCAATCCCTATACAGTACCATTCGAGAATGACAATCCCAATTAGGATTAGCCGGTGATGATCTTTGAGAGTAGAGAAAAATTTATATCAAATAAGACAATCCCCCCACCGTCAATGATTTGTAGAAAACCCCAAATTTGGAAGAAGAAACATTTGAGACAATGGAGGTGAAGAACAATAGTTACCCTCATATATTTTAGTTTGGAAAAAGGAAATTTCTTAAGGTGGGATGGTTATAATGAACCAAATATTTATAATTAATATTCCATTTAATTTTACTTAATTAAATGTCTTGTGGTTTTAGAAATCACAATAAAATACTTTTTGATATCCAATTTGATTTTAAAAGGATATTTGGTATCATTAACATTGATAATATATCCATTGAATAGATATCAAATTTCTAGTATAAATATGGCATTTTAACAAATCCTTTTGACTCATACGAAGGAAGTGATGCCCTCAACCAGTCGAATCATGACCAGTGAAGCTCATATATTGTTGATTCCATGGGAGATATAATTCATGGTCTTTTACCTTGACCAAGAGAAATATGAGATCCATTAAATTAAGAATCAGAATAACTGCTTAATGAATTAGTTCATGCTCAGGGAGATCACGACCCAAACCATGTTCACCAAACGACCCCCGAAACGCCCCATTATTGCACACCTTACTCATAGGTTGTAAGCATGTCTAATAAATGGATATGTATCAAGACTCTAAAAATAGTAATATCATAATTATTTTTTAATATAACTAATATGATTTTATTTTATAATTGTTAATTTGTATAAAAATTTTAAAGCAAAACTATTATTTTATTTAATTAAGAAATTTATATTTTGGAATTAATGTACTTTTGATATAAATAATATTTTAATTAAATATAATTATTATACTGACTATTTTAAAATTTAATTGATCATACCATTTTTATTAAGTGAAATGTAATTTTTATTAAGGCTTGAAATGTTTTTCGTCAAAACCCATCAACTCTCAATAAAACTCGATATATATTTTAACAGATAAAATTAAAATATTTAGAAAAATATTTAGGTAAAATGAATATTATATTTTGAATCGTGATGTTTAAAGTATCCAATGATAAATGTTTCATGTTTTTCTAAGATAGTTTAATTTTAAAAAAAATTTAAATACCGTATAAATATACGGTGTGTATTATGACAACATAATGGACCCATAATGATGTTATCAATACAAAAAAAAATTGTATCTTCTACTAAATTTATGTTTTTACCTTTAAAATAATATAACTTTTGGTTTATATGATTTATTTATCAATGCCATAGTGAATCCTCCAAGACATAGAATATATTTTAGGAATTTCAAATCATTTAATTTAATGTATTACTCACCTCCATATAACGAAGGTAAATATTTTAATATCATAAGACCATTTCCTTATTAAATAATTTATTCCACTCCCCTTTCCGTGAAACTGTGGGAAAAAACCATGTGATGGTTTGCGGGTTTCAAAATTTCTTTGTATAGAGTCTTAATCCAAAATAATATTAAAATATACCTCCCAATGAACCCCATTCCCCATACTACCTATATTCCACCAATGTCACCCCAATCACCCAGGAATCATATCCCAAGACATTAGAGTCACTTATCTATGTAAGGGATCTTCCTCTCTCATCTATTATCATGTACTCATTTTATTATATGTCTTTTAATTGGAATATTCATATGTTGATATATTTTCATACATAATCACCATACATTATATTTTATTTATAAATAATTTCATCATTCTTTCACCCTCATTAATCCTTCCATGATTATTTATATACACATGTTACCATGCTGAAATTTTCTAAGGGGTCCTCACCTTCCACTCATTCATTAATTTCAAGAACATTGTTTCAAATGAGATTTTTAATTTAAATTTGTTGTATTTTAATCCTTTTATAATCAATTACATGATGTCTATTTGATGATATTTTAATTATGGATCATTTATTCCAACTCATTTTAACCTTACCTAATCTGTTTCTATGCGAAACGATCCTAAGTTATTTCTCTTTTCCTATTTCCATTGAATAACATATTTTATATAATGCTTCTTAATTTCCATTTGATATTTAGGGAAATTATATTCCATGATCCACATACATTCCATTTCATGTATAAATGATTATAAACCAATTTCTCTCTCATCATCCCATTTTATTAATATCCATATGATATCGTTCTGCTAATTAAATCACATTGTAATTTTCTATGTCAAAATCATTTTTAGTTAATACTATACATTTTACGCTATCATGGGTATTCACCATTATTAACATATATTTGTTATGGTCATACATGTATCCATTCCAAATTCCTTGATTGGGTAATAAATTATGATGTAGAATGAATCCCAGTTATATGATCTTTGGGACACACTTATGCATTATATTGAATTAATTGTGAAGGGTGCGCTCTGATAGAACTCTAATGAATTAAGTAATGTTAAGTATGAAGGAATTTAATGTTGGGACACAGATGTAAATAATTTATTTATGGTAATGTTATCCACTATGAAGTATTTTTGTTTAATAATTAACTTTTGTTTATGATATACTGTTAAACATTGTTTCCTCATTTCCATGTTATGATTATCATGATATATCATGACATTAAATTATTGTTCCATTATTCCTTGTTGATAAATCTTGTATATCATGTACTTATATCCAAATATTATTCCATATTTACTCCCTTGGTTGTATTTATATCTCACACCTTTTTTAAGTATGCCAATAGGTTATCCCACTTACTGTTAAGTATGATGGAATGATGTGGTCATGTAAAATATGTTTTTAATAAACGTATTGTATTTCTTGTCTTACATTGTTATGTATTGTTAATTACATCCTAACACACTATAAATATTGATATTATAATATGTTTTAAGTGAATCTATATTTAATAAAGCATTTTTAAAAATTAAATTATGATACAGAATGTAATATAATAGATAACATGTTATGGCTCCATCTATATGGGGAAAGATATCGATTCATCATGATTAATGGAAGAAATGACCTTTTTTACAACATATGTAAGATTACAATAGATGACACCATTCATCAATTCATTAAATTAATTTTTTCTTTCTTGTGATCATGGTTGGGGAAGACTGTGGCTACATTAGCCAATGAGTTGGCATGAAAATTTTTTATCGGAAAAAGGCTGCATTATGGGCCGAAATGGGAACTCCACCATCAATCCACTGACGTAGCTGGTGATAGGGTCCAATTTTCATTTTAGGTAATATTATCTTTTTATCTTCTTATATCACTATCTATAAATCCACATTGATGTTCATTTATTATTTTTATATCTATAGGGATATTTCCATGCAATCGATGATGTCATGGTATTGTACATCATTATTTATACAACCATTAGATAGTAAGGAAATGTAAGGAAAAATGTGATAGTTCATATAAACCAATAAAATATCAAAACTAAATCTATTAAGTCTTAATCTTTTCACTTTTAACAATGATATTATTGTGTGTGGTTCCATTAAAAAAGATCTCTAATGTCTGTTGAGTGTATTTTGAATAGAAAAAAAATCCTCATTTAGAAACCTGTTTTTTTTGAGTTTTATTTTCTGGAGATAGATGTGATGAATGAAAATCATTTGTGGTTTTTCCATTCATAAAATTATTTGACACAACCAAAATATCATACTGTTTCCAAATTAAAGACATCGGGAAAACTGCCCATTCATAATAGGATGATCAAGGATGTAATTTAGTAGGATAATACAGGTGTCAAGGTGGACTTCATTGTGTTTCTTGTAATACAACCTAGTTTTCCACTATAAGGATGTGTGTAAGGAATTTATTCTTTACATAAAAGTATCTGGTCTCAATAAATATCATTTTTTAAATACGGTGCTACAAAATAGTCTCACTCCCCCTTTCATTCATCAATGTGAGGAGGGATCCCAAGTAGCGTTCCTTGGATACGACATATAATATGATTTTCTTCCATCCCACCAGTAGAAGAAAAACCAGTGTGTGAAATTGGATCTCATGGTGACTCTTGAAGGATTCTTGGTAGTCATTATCCCATTTATATTCAATTTCCCTTTTCATTAGGTTGGTGAAGGGGATAGATTTTATAACAAAGTAGTTTATGAAATTCCCAATGTATGCAAGGTTCCCCTGAAACCCCCACATTTTTTTCGAATTTCAGAGTAGGTGAACTTTCTAGATATAAGTGCTTATTTAATTTCCATCCTCTATGGAATAGTGGAATACCAAAATTTAGTGGAAGATGCCTAATATTTTCCCTAAGGAACATTTTAACAGATTAATGTTCATACTATGATGTCGAAGCATTTACCATACTTTTTAATGATCTTGGATGTGAACAGATAGCGACGTCCTAAAATGGGAGCCACTGAGTGGTTCCCTGAGCTAGTTGGCCACATCCCATCAAGCGTGCCTCTGCGTACAATAGGGGTGTCAACTAGTGTGATGGTCAGGTAAGTCAGTCTTGGGGAGACTATACATTTTTTTATCAGAATAAAACACCAGAAGAAGCAAATAACAATTAACCATATATAGAAGCATATATAAATAACCATCACAAATCCATTTCATATGATAAACATATAATAAAAATACAATAATTAATAGAAAGTTTATGCATTGTCTTCCAATGGAAATGTCAAGTGATAACAATGAAACTAAAATTATTGACCCAACGACTCCAAAAAGGGTCCTGAACCAAGTCTGATTCCCTCTCCCATGCTCTAACCCCAAACAAAAAAAAATTCCAGGACCTTGCCCTTATCCTGTCCTGGAATAAAAATGTCTGCACAGGTTCCGATCTAGTTTCCCATATAGGGTGTGTGTACAATTGACTAGGCCACCACCAATGGTGTCGAAAACGAGTCCAGTCAAAAGATAGTGCATTCAGTTTTATGAAGCAATAAATAAAGTGCAATATTTAATCAGCTGTCATATTGTCAATTAATATTTAATGAAAACATTATAAAAAATTCAACTAATGTATCCCTTTTGAATCATAATTCATTATCATTAATCATTTGGTGTAGGTCTTCAAGCCTATCACCAAAAATCTCATTGGAATCATCATTCAATTTTATCATTAATAATTTGGTGTTGGATGTCATTCCTATCACCACAAATCTCGTTGAGTGTAGGACGTCATGCCTAGAACTCCAATTCATATTTAGTGTTGGTCATAATTCCTAATACCATTACTTCTTAGCAATCAGATAACTATTGGTGTGGAACACCATGTCCATGTCCCAACTTCTACATTGGTTTAGGATGCCATTCCTAGTATCAAAAAATCTCATCCATTTAACCATTATTAAATTAACAAGAATATACCAAGTTAATCATTTTCTAGTAGAATGATTAGTAAAACATTTAAAAATAAATTAGTTAATTAAACAATATAAAAGAATATATCCCATTAAATAATTCATCAATTAATTAATCAATCATAACCATTCCCATTCCATAATTTATTCTTCTAATTAATTATGATATTCAACACCATTAAGTTATAATTAATTGAAAAAATTAATTATCTTTATTAACATAATGAAACATAATCAATTTTTCCAATTAATTATCTTTTTTCATCTTCTTGGAAAATAAATAATCCCCACAAATAATTATTTTTAATATCCAAACATAATCTCATAAGTAATTCTCCATAATTAATTATCTTACCACATTAAATTTAATATCTCAAATACAATATCAAACATTAAAAATATAAACTTTGTAACCCCCCCCCACCATCTTTTTTTCTATGAATTAAATACCTAATAAGATAACCAAGACAACTTTATTCATATCCACATGCCTAATTAATCCAAACTATGAAAAAAAATCACTATGTGAATTTTTTAATCAAAAACTCACATTCAATTGTCCTGATACATGACTGCGGGAGTTCAGTTTTAGAAGACCTAACTCAGTTTATTGATGGAAGGTAGCCCAATAGAAATCCCCAAAATCTAAGTTTCTCGACGTCATCGATCATAGTCCAGATCTAAGTCCCTAAAACCAAAATTAAGATCAATGAAATCATGATCATATGAAACTAGATCTATATATATAATCATAGATCTAAATTTTATCTCATTGGTTTAGATCTATGAAAATGGAGAAGATCCTCCATGAAAAGACATAATAATGATGGAGGAATGACCATGAGGAGAATTAATTTGAAATCCACTTTCTAAGAGGAGAGAGGATATTCAATTTGAGCTTTCAATTGAGAATAATTGTGTTCAGATTGCCTTAGAATCTATCTGGAAGGATTTGAGAACACCTAGAATTTGTAATGCATGAGCCAATGTTGAAATTTGGTGATCCCTAGGGTTTTGGGTGGTTTTAAAAAGGATATTCAGAATTAAAATCCTACACACCCAATTTCCAAAGCATAGAGGAACTCTTAATGAAAAACAGTTAACCAACCATGCAGAATCCACTATAGATTTTTTGACTATTGGAATGGTTTTATCGAATGTTTTTCAATCTTTGAACAAACTGTGTGGACTCCACTATCCTATTTTACACACAACGGATGGTTTGGTCCCACAGTTTTTCAAACCATGTGCAAACCATGTAGAACCCATTGTCATTTAGTTTTCTATAAATTTTCTCCCAAATTCACCCAAAGCCACTAATCCATGTTAATGGTTCTTTGAAACTGCAAAAACTACCTGAAAATGCACCTGAGATGACACTACAAAAAGTCACGATCTAACAATCTCCCCACCAAATAACAACACATCTTTGAGCTACACTACCTAAATTCTCTAAGATTCCATGCCAAAAATATTGGTCCATTGTGCCCTATTTTCTACTTTTCATTCCCATGATTCTTATTGAACATTTCCAAGTTTCCATAACAAATGAATTAATTGCATGGTCTTTCCATATAAAACATCCTCACTGCGACCCTACCCACACCCTGGATTCTCTTCAAAGGTCGCATCGATATCATGGTCAAAACTCTTCACATCAAACGCATGAGAATGGTATAGGTTATATTTTCATAGTTGAGACTCATGGAAAACATCATTCATAGAGATGAATATCTGTGTAAGTGCTAATCGGTACACCACCAGCCTTATTCCCCCCAGCACCTCAAACAGTCCCAAAAACCTGGGCGCTAACATGCCAAACCTCCATATCATTTGGTGACAAAATCTATGTGACACCCGAAGGATAACACGATCACCCTATGTAAACTATAAGGGTCCTCTCCATTTATTAGCATATGACTTACTCCGTCTCTGTGTCGTAGACATATGCTTTCGAAATCAACTTCACCTTCTCTGATGACTCCTAAAAGAGACTCGGTCCTAACTACTCTGACTCACATTCCTCTAACAAATATATCAGTGATATACACCATCTACTATAAAGATCCTCATATGGTCCAATCTATATAGTTTCTTGGTGACTGTTGTTATTGGATAATTCCATTAAAGCAAGGTTCTTTTCCATGAACCACCACCAAAGTCTAGCACACATGCTCGTAACATCTCCCCTAACACCTGTGTATTACGCTCTGACTTCCCATCAGTATGTGGGTGGAAGGACATACTCAATAGAACATGTCTACCGAGAGCCTTCTTTAAGCCCTCCTAGAATCATGATGTAAAGCGTGCATCACGATCTGAGACTATATTCCATTGCACCCCATGAATACAAACTATCTCTCCCATGTAATGTTCTCCCATCTACTAAACAATAATGGTTTACTTAATATGTATTAAGTGTGATGCCTTTGTTAGTTGATATACAACCACCCAAATATCACCATTCTTCTAAAGAGTATTCTGATGTCCTATCAAAAAATCCATAGTGACATCACCCCACTTCTATTTTGGAATACGTAATAGTTCTAATAGGCCTTCAGGTCGTTGATGCATTACTTTCACCTTTTCATAGGTGAAAAATCTTGTTATAAAAACTGATATCGCATTTTTCATACGTGGCCACCAAAACTGTCATCGAAGGTCACTGTACATTATTTTCACTCCAGGATGTACCGCACCACATAATGCAAGATATTCTTTCTTGAGTTCCTCATGCATTATCTTAGGGACGACAACTCTATTTCTCACATAGATGATCTCATCCTCATATATTTTACAGCCTGATGGTGTCTCCCTAGCTTAAAAGATTTCTTTCAAGGGTAAACATTAAGGATTATCTTACTGTCTGTCTCTGATCCATATCATGAGTGTAGACTCCACTACTAAAGGAACCAGATCCATCCTCTCCTGACTCTCATGAACTATCACTTTCATTTTGGAAGGAAAATTCATCATCTTCCACTCAGCACGTGACTCAGGTACCTACTTAGTCTGAGTTTTTTTTCTCAAAGCATTATCCACACTATTCCCCTTTCTGTGTGTATATTATAATTAAAAATTTTATTACATCATATACTCCACCCATTTTCTATTTTGATGATTCATGTAATGTTATGGAAAGATATACTTCATGTTTTTGTGATTCGTAAAAACTGTTAACTTTTCACCCAAAAGATATTGTCGCTTCCACTTAAGAGACTAAACCACTACTGCTAACTCAAGGTCATGCATAGGGTAATTCTGTTCATGTGGCCTAAACTTCCAAGATCCATATTCTACGAATCTACCCCTGCATCAACACAACTAAGAGTCCAACCTTAGATACATCACAATACACAATGTACTCCTCACCTGATTCTTATAAGATCAAATTTTTTTCCAAAATCAAACACTATTTAAAATCCTAGAAATCATTCTCGCATGCTTCTACCCAATCACACTTTACCCATTTCATTGTAAAACCAGTAAGCATTGAGGCCAAAAAGGAAAATTTTAGGATGAATCTCATGTAATAACCCGCTAATCCCATAAATCATCAAATATTGAAGACATTCATGGAATGATTCGATGAAATCATTTTATAGCCTTTTTCTGGGTCCACTACCACACCTTCTTCCAATATGTTGTGTCCCCAAATGTCTACCCCTATCAAATACTTAAATGATAGTTATATATCTTTCCTTAAATCATTTTCTCTCTTAGGGTACTAAAGACTTTGTCAAGATGTTAGGCATGATAATGTTGAGTCTTAGATTACACTAAGATGTTATCCAAAAACACCCCCACAAATAGTTTTATGTAAGGTTGTATGATCTTATTCATCAAGGACATAACATCTTTTGGAGCATTAGTCAACTAAAATGGCATTACAGAAAATGCATAAAAGACATAGGTGCTCCTAAAAGTATTTAATGGTATATTATAATTCAAAACATTTGCGTGATGACACCAAGATCACATATCGATTGTTGAGAACACACTATCCCTCATAAGATAGTCAAATATATAATCGATACACAGAAGAGGTTATCAGTTCATCACATTCAATTTATTCAATTTCTGGTTATCGACACACAAGTGTAGACTAACTTCGTCCTTCTTTTCAAACAAAATTGGTGATCCCCAAGGTGATTTTCTGGGATGGATATAAACATTATCCTCTAACATTTTCAAATATGTTTTAAGCACTTGAAGCTCAATCGATTCCATTATTCAAGGTGGAATAGATACTGGCTAATCCACTGACATGAGTCCCATAGTGAATTACACATCTCTTTGAGGTGGAAACACTAATAATTCATTAGGAAAGACATCCTAAAATATATCTACTAATTGTGGAATTTAGACTATTCTACCACACCCATAATCAATATAAAGGCTTGAAACATTTACTGTGGGCACTCCCAGTAGATTTATAATTGGCCCAGCTCTTCTTGCATGGATATCCCATTCTCCACGAATGAAATGTGGGTCACCTTCAAGAGATACAAAGGTGACTCTCCTGCAGTAACAATCTATGTGGGATCAATATGTGACTAGCCCATACATACTAACAATTACGATAAATCCCATTATATCAAGTACATATATATTCCAAATGAAACAATACTCTCTGATCTCTATCAAACATCTATTACCTAAATAGATATCCCCAGTTCTTTTTCCTAATGGTGTATCGATATTCATCATCCCACTAATGGACTTCACCTATGGGTTCATACCATTAAGACAGTATGCATATATGAAGTAATGAGAGGCACTAGTATCAAACAAGGTATTATCTAATATAAAATCAACTAGAATTGAAAATATCATTGTCGATAGACCATCCTTGCTCTCCGCATCTGTACGATGCACTGCTTGTAATTGGCTTGCCCCTATTACCTGTGTTGTTTCCTGACTCCCCTATGTAGAACCACTTTGTTGATATCGGTTCTTATACCTTGATGTACAACCCCCACTTCTTATTCTGCCTGTTTTAGAAGAACTGTGGCAGCTAGAACTATATGGTGTAGAATAACATATTTCCACACTCTAACTCTGAGAAGCACCTCCATCAGCACCATCCTACAGCTAATTCTTGCAGAACCCTTGTAGGTGTCCCATATTGACACAAAATCAGCACTCTACAGGTGGTTGAGGGAAATGTATTTGTTAATTTCACAACCTATCACACTAGTGGAAAATAACATGTGAATGATCTGGTTCAACAGTTCATTTTGAGGGTCCACCTTTCTTTCCACTTTTCTAACTAAGATTCTCATGGCTTCACTTCTAGCTATTAGAGGAACCACTCCCTTATCATCCAGCTACATGTTATGTACATTAAGCCTTCTTTAGGTTCCCCTCTAAATGGGGGTCTGATTGTAAAATTCTAAAAATATCCTTGACCTATATATATCCACCAAGTAATTAATTTCACACATATGTCTATCAAGAAAATGTTTTTCCAATAAAGCCCCATCTTCCACCAATGTTTGACAAAAATGTTGTAAATCTATGAAACATTCTGTTTACTCCATTAAGGACATGCTCCCTTGTGACAGATGCATAAACTATAAATCCTTATTTTTTCTCATCCTTCCTGGAAAAAATTTTACCTAGAAAATATCCAAAAGGTTTTTCTATAACATCGTGTCAGTATGTATAGATCATTCCTGAGTAACTCACCAGCGCTTCATGGAACCCCGCAGAATATAAGCAGCCAACATGACCCACCACTTAGTCAGTGTCTCAAAATTTTCTAATATCATCTCAATGGATTCAATCTAGAATTCATCTCCCTAAGGTCCACCCGCTCTAATAAAATTAGGAGGGTGTTGCAATAGAATCTACCTTATCAAAATAGACATGCTTTTATGAACCCGCACGGGGTATATCTCCATAATCATTATGAACTGATCGATGTTCTCTCATAACTTTTCCCATTCTTCCTCATCTTGCAGAAATGGTTCCCCAAGTTTCCTATTTTCATGAATGTTCTGGGTCATACCCCTTTGTCTCTCCCTCAAATTTGGGTCTTGGAGGAATACTCTTACAAATCCAAACACACATCTTAGGTCCCATAATGAAAAATAATAACATTTATATAAGGGAAGATACTAACACAACAAGTATAAACATGTCATTACTCCCCTTTCTTTCAACACAGTCTACACTGAGGCCTTATCACTATCCTTAACCAACCTACTCCTAGGTCTTGGTTAACAAGGGTACATTTATCCTCATTAATTAATAAACCATTAATTAATAATGTTGTCTCAAATTAATTAATTCAATAAATAATTAATTATCTTATCATTCCCATTTCATCAATCGTGGTCCTCATTAGACACCTAATTATTCTCATTCTACATAATTATTCCACTCTCACAACACGGAAAAACAGTTCATGGTCAAAAACATACCCATAACACATTTTCCCATTAGTTCCTATAATTATGTATGTATCAACAACCAAGAGTACCTAGAATGATTCATGCAGATAGAAGTATCTTGCCTCTGTAAGAAACAAATAAATGTTTTATTATTTTGGAAACAAATATCACATCACAACACAAGTTTGTCTCCCATGGTGAAATAATATTCAACTGTAACAACAAACAAAAATCTCAACAATCCCACCCCGAGTAATCATATTTTCCCTCATACAAGGGTTTGAAACTCCCATGCACGATCTAATTACCATGTATCGACTCTTCCAAGTCTCATGTCTACCATTCTGAAAACAGTGAGACAATAGAAGATGAAATAAATGAAAAATCCTTTGGTGCCACATTGTGATGTCCCAACCTAAGAGCCACTGAACGATGCCCCAATCCAGTCGGCCACATGCCCTAATGCGCGCATTCCCATTTTCTAGAGGTTGCAGATCGGTAAGTCAATATTGTGTGGACTATACCCTATGTTACTAGGATAAGACACCAGTGGAGGCAAATAACAATTTATCGAATGCAAAAGCATATATAAATAACATGTATAAATCCATTTCATATGATTACCAACTAAAAAAACACCATACTCAACTGAAAGGTAATGTGGTCTATGCCAATGAAAATGTCATGTGTCTAAAATTAAACTAAAATTAAAGGCACAACGACTCTATAACGGGTCCTCAACCATGTCTGGTTCCCTATCCTATTATCCAATACCAAAAAAATATATCCCATGGCCTTTCATTCTTGTTGTCTTACAGTAAAAAAGTCTACTATGGTGCTGATCAGGTGGAACGAATGGGGTGTGAGTTCAACTTAGTAGGCCACCACTAACAAGGTCTAAAATGAGTGCTGTCAAAAGATAACGCATGTCGTTTTATGAATAAATAAATACAATTCATAATTTAAATAGTTATAAATTTGTCATTTAATTTTTATTCTACACATTAGATCAATTTCAAATAAAGTGTCCCTTTTGAATCATCGTTCATTACTATGATTAATCATTTGTTGTATGATGTCATGCCTCGCACCACAAATATCATTTGGTGTAGGCTATCATGCCTAGCACTCCAACTCATATTCAATGTAGGTCATCATGACTAAACCCTTACATTTAAGAAATTAGATAATGATTTGGGAGGAACCCCATATCTATGTACAATCTTTTATATTGGCTGCATTCCTAGAACCACAAAATATCATCCATTTAATCACTCATTAATTCCCAAGAATATTTCACATTAATAATTTACTAATCCAATTATTAGTTAAATACTTAAAAGTCCATTAGTTAATTCAACAATTATCTAAGCACTTAACCCATTAATTAATTCATCAATTAACTAATCAATCCAAACCACTCTCATTCCATAATTATTTCATCTAATTAATTATCTAATTCAAAACCATCATGTCATAATTAATTCTCACTATTAATTATTGTTAATAACATCATTAAACTTAATTAATTCGTCTAATTAATTATCTTTGGCAATCTTCATGGAACATAATTAATTCTTATAATTAATTATCATTCATAGCCTACAAAAATATCATAATTAATTCCCCATAATGAATTATCTTTCCACAATCAATTTAATATCTAAAAAAATATCAAACCTACAAAATAATGTTTTTTTAACCCCCGCCCCAACCCCTCACCCGCAATCATTTGTTTTGGGATTCAATTATCAAATAATATCACCTAGAAATATCTATTCAAATCCACATTCTTAATAACTCCAAATTAGAAAAAAAATCACTATGTGGAATTAGTAATCATAAACTCACATTGACTTATCATGATACATGACTATGGGAGATTGGTTTAGGCTACATACTTTGGATTATTTTTGTATGATAGACAAATATAAATATCGAAAATCCAAGCTGCACAACGTCATCAATCAAACTCCGTATTTACGCCCCAAATACAAAAAGTAAAATCAAATGATTCAATATATTGCAAAAATAGCTCTTGATATACATCCATAGGTCTAGATATTAACTCATAGGTTTAGATCTGTGATAAATTTTAATATTTTTGGTGAATTTATTTATGAAATATGGAGGAAAAAACGGGAGTAGTATAGGGATGAAATCCACATACCGGGAAGAGAGATGATCTTCAATCCGGGCTTTCAATATCAAAGAACGGTGTTCAGATTGCCATGAAATCCCACCTAGATGGATTTTATAAGACCTTGAATTTGTGAAGCCTGAACCACGGTTGAAATATAGGAGTCCTGGGCGGTTTGGGTGGTTTTAAAAAGGATTTTCAAAATTAAAAACCCATGTGCACAGTTTTCTGGGCATAGGCGCGCAGTTAGGTAAAAACATGCGCCAACTGTTCGAACTCTACTTCCCATTTTAGCACAGTTGGTACATCCTAATAGAATTGTTTCTCAAACTATTTGGAAACTGTGTAGACCCATATGTTATGTTTCACATGCTTGGTACAGTTTGTTCACACGGTTTATTAAACCGTGCACAACCCATTGTCCATTAGTTTTCCATAAATATCCACCCACAAGCACCCCACACCACTAATCCTAGTTAAAGGTACATAAAAACATTAAAAATTACCAGAAAATGAACCTGATATGAGAACATAATAATCCATGATCATACAATATCATAGTCGGGATTTAACAACCAGGTCATGAACATTACACACACATATTCTTCAAAACAAACATTAAGATATGGTGCATGACACACTAATCTGTGGAATTACGATTCTTAATCCAAGTGGATTGACCTGATTGTAAAATATACCCTATGTTTGTTTAAAATAAGTGGCTTCCCCATCTTCATGTTCTATCATTTTATAATTTTACCATGAGTACCCATCCTTAAATAATAGTAATTCGATGCTAGAAGTTGCAATGACTAATAGTAATGTGATAAAAATTGGGAAATATTTCTTAATGAATTGTTATTTAAGGAATATAAAAATTATAGTGACCATAATCTTCCAATTATTTATATTCCAACGGATGATGATGGTGAGTCATCTTAGGAATTTCACTACTCGAAAGAAGAAAAATTTGTTAAACTTTTCAACTTCGGCCTCTATATTTGACGCCTGAGATAGGTTCATCTTCATGACAAACTACAGAAATCCTAAATGGTAATAGGGTATGCTGAGATGGTGTCTGGCCATATCTTGATTTGGTTCATGAATTTCAATATAAATCCAATTGTGCATATATAAATGTTTCATTAGAAATGATATTTATGTGTCTTTCTCCAAAAATGAAAGGAGACACTCATTAATGATGGTTGTAGGTCTTATTATAATCCCATATTCACCTACTAGATCTCATAAATGGTGGGGGAGATTCCTTCCATGAATACAAGAGGGGAGTTCTTATGGTCATCATCTTCTTTTTCTATCATTGAGTCAGTGGTGTCATTTTCATAAGAGTTTGGAAATGTGGGGTTATATCTATCACTATTTAGTTTATAGAGTTCATATGAAAAGTAAATTATCATCCCATAAATTTAGAGTCATTATTGATATATTCTAGAGTTGAATGTCTATTACACTGCATCATGGGGAATAAAAGGAATTGTCATCATAGAAAAAGCCTTTATCACCAACTATATTAATGGGGACCACATATTCGAAGTCATCCATACTCTAGGGGTTTATAGTGGTAGTACCAAAAAAGATGGGGGATGTAACCTGTATATAAATATCCACCATGGTTCGCTTTATTCCATTTTTTAGAAACCTTCCTAACCATATGTGGAATAAATAGTATCAAATGGGTCACTTTCTCCATGTATTATTTTGACCTTTTTATCAATGGGATTTTTCAAACATTGATGGAATGTTGAGGGTTCCTCAATATGGATATATCAATAGGGAATTAATAGTAGGACATAATATGTGGTTTCATACTAGATAAACATAAACTAAATATTGGATGTGAGATCCCCAATCTAGGATTTGATTTTTATCTTCATAAGAGAACATTTCTCACACATATCATATAGTAGAATGGTCATCTATGTGGGAGAAAAATCTCATTCACTATACCAAAAATGTCAGTGGATAAGAATTGAGATGAGTTTGATCTCGATGATATTTTCAATAAAATTCTTTTTGATGAATACATTATTGTGTCTACCCAAAAATTATCGGTGTTAGATGTGTCACTGGATGAAATATTATAGATCATGGTCTATGAACGATATTGTGACATTTCATTCTATAGGCATGGTCTCCACTAGATAGACCACATCTGTAGTAACTTCTGTATAGAGACCATGTGGGCTTTGTTGGGCTTCAGCAAGTGACTCATTAAGAAATTTTGAAATATGGAGGACATCAAATATTGAGATCATTGAAGGGAAAGATTACAGTTGTATCATAATGACTTATTTTTGTTCTAGAGGTCATCAAATCTTGAGGAGTTGTTTCTCCCAATTATATACCCCTGAAATGGAGATATCTAAGGTAGATGGTACCAAAAATTGTGAAATTGTTGAGGAAATACATGATACTATTTATATAGGTCATTTCATCCACCACTTTTTTTGGATGATCATAAAATTATACCCCATATAAGAGGTCAGTTACATAACTGGGGGTAGGAAAACACATTAGGGTTATGGGACACATCCCATATTTGTAGGTCATATTAGACTGATTTACCATGAGTCTCATCTGCATATTTGTTTGATGATTTTCATTGAATATATGTTCCGACCACTTATTTATTATCCCATGTACCCCATTTAATGTCCATGTGGCCTCCAATTCCTATGTTAGGGGTGGGAAACCCATACTAGGAAGCATAGTAATCATCATAGAACACAATTTCCATGTTTATCATGTTAACAGATGCATATATAATCTCATCATTTAATGATGGATCTATTTTTAGGGAATTTCCAATCCTTTGGATGTTTTTTGGATGAAATCTCTAAATGTTAGATATTTATTCAATGTAGAAAATTAATCATCATATTCTTCCTCTTCTTCTGTCTAATGGTCGTGTCCACATTTAGGGAAATATCTAATTTCCACTCCCTAAGTGGAGGTGTTTTTATGGGTCACTAATGATGTTATTATACTGCTTCATGAGCTTGATCAATTTTCTTTTGAGTCATCCAGTTGTTAGACATCTACCTATGCCTATTGGGAATGCTCTGGCAATCAATTATTTTCATCATATAGTGCGACGAATATTCATTTCACAAGATCTAAAGAGTTATCCAATATCACCAATATGGAATCTACAGTGTTGTAGATGTAATATTTAATGAAAAAAGTAATCCTATATTTTATGACTCATCCTTATATGGAAAGTTAAGTATTCGGGACGGTCGGTGAGGATTCCATCATTAGACATCCCAAGTTATAGTTTCATTATTAGGTTTTTGTCTACAGATTCTATGAAATAAGCAATTAATTTTTCATTTCATATGGAATATAATTTATTTATACATTCCTCAAATTTAGGTAACCTTTATCTGTAATGGATTCTAGCCATGAATGGTTTTGGGATTTCTGTTGCTTGACTGGACTAACTGGGTAGTTTAGGACCTAACAAGGTGATGGAATGGGAACAACTACTATATTGAATGTAATAGTGAAAAATTAATCCATTTGAGAACTATTTCCTTATTATAAAAAAGTGATCCAATACATAAATCATATCAACAGAATAGAATCTTCCAATTGTTGTGTTTTTTCTATGAATTCATGGAACTCACCAAGTTACTTCATTAGGATCAATGTATTCTGCAGCTTCTCCTGATGATTTTTAGTATAGAGTTTGGTAAATTATTCTTTTGATAGAGGGATGATATGAGAACATGAAAATCATTTTCATCAAGATATCAAGTCGTGCACCAACAAATATTTTTGTTGATTAATGTTTTTTGGTTGAAAATTGTTGTTTTTTATGCATTGAGATGAAATAGAGAATGAATTGATGATAAAGGTATTATAATCCTATAATTTTTTCCACATGAAGGATGATGTAACAAATGATGTATTGAACTACTTGTGTCAGTACAATACCAATCATCTTAGTTTCCTCATACTGGTCATAATGGACCATCATGATACCACAACAGGATGAGATTTTTATGGGTTTTTCATCAAGGTGTTATATTCCATCAATGGTAGAGATGGATGGATTTCTAAAATTCAGGGGAGGAAAAGTGTCATTACCTCATTCAGGACACAGATTCTTCTCAGGCTTGACAGGCTCACATATCACTTCCATGGATTCCACTCGAGTAGTCAGGGACTCAATGGACTTGATCCACTCTAGAGTTACTATTATCTTAGACACCTCCCATCAATAGGGATTGGGTGGGACATAATGAGGTGGCACTATTTTTATCTCCCTATGATTATATATTCACGATAATTCTAAATGATGTCCCTAGTTTTTTAGATCATGTCACCATAATGGGGGGATGTAATGATAATTTTCGACTTCTTCATTTATGTAGACAGGCAGCCCAGATTTATAGCTCGTCTAATAATCAGATGTTTCTCATGTTGGTGGATCATCTAAGGGTGGATGAATATCCATACCTGCATAAAAAAGCTGCATAGTGGGAATATTTACTCTTATTAGACATTCATTTAGTTTTCTAGTTGTTTTAGTCTAGTTCTCATTTTGGGAGAACGGTTTATCTAGGAAACGATTGTCAATTTTCCATGTGGTGACTATGATATATTTACACTTTCAATTTATATTTGGATGTTTTCTTCCATAGAGGTGGAAAATAAATTTTCATTGGTTCCATTTTTTAGTTCCTCCTTCTTTTTTAGGTTCAAAAAACCATGTTTGGTTAATTCAGGTCACTATCCTCTCAGGGTAGGATTTCTATGTCGTGGCCCTATGCACATGTGTCATTATCCATAATAAATATTGTGTTGAAAATTGTGAAATTAATATAAGTACATCAGGAAATGATGTTAGTACCATTATTTTCTATATAATAGGATCATTCAACACAACCGTTATTGCGGTCATTCCTCATCCCATTGTCTATATTTTACATTCTCTACTTGTGAAGCTAGAATGGTTTGATTCCATTCCTTGTACAATCATTCTAACGTAACCAGTGAGTAGTGACCTTAATGGAGTTTTCGTTTGTGACTACCAAAATTGTCCCAAAGAATAATATGTTTTCACAATGGTTTATGGAATTGATGGGATGCGAACTATTTATATTTACATCCCAAACTGGAGAAGATTTATTCCCTTTTCTATAATTATGATGAAAAATATTCCCAACACCCTATGAGGTAGGTACTGTTAAGGGCACCAATTATCATTTAATGATCATGTTTATAATGATCTAGTCATTCAATATTTGGATTTGATGTATTATAGGTTGGATACTGAGATATAAATTCCCTACATCCCAGTTATATAGGTTTAATATGGTACCACCATTCATTTCCCCCCAGACCCTCTCTATGTATAATAAACATTGTAATTTTGATTGAGATAATAATGCCCCCATACTAGTGGGATGGTTTTGTCCATATATTCCACTTATATGTACAAAATTCTATTTGGGATTGATCATCCACAGGTTGTATGTAGTGGTAAATATTCCCCCATCATGACATGCTCGGTTAAATCATAGAATACTACTATAGAGGCGAAAACAGTGACCTATTTGAAGTTTTGTAGATATAGTTATGTTGGAACTGGTGAAATGTAATCCCATGATGGGATTCAGTTTCCAATAATTATAGTTGATTGGGTCACAATTTCAACTTCTTTGTCTGAAATTCATTCTTGTTTCTTCAAAAGGACCAGTTCAACGTGTTTTCGGTTGTCCTCTCCCTCAGTCCATGATTCCTTGGCACCATAGATGTTGGAAATTCTATTGTAATGGCCAATTGGATCATGTGTTAACTAATACCCTTATATCTCCAGAAGTTATGTAATTATAGGTCCCCATGTCTGAGGGGTTCTTCTATTCCATGGGTGTTGTTAAATGTAATGCTGCATAATTTCTCTATCCCTAGACACAAAAGCATGATATTCCTTCTTAGAGTAGCTACTGATTTGTTTTAAGAAATGGTGGAAAGAATATTTTATATTTATAATGTTCTTTTCTAGTTTTATATTAGGGTCCATGGATGTAGCAGTTGGGTATAGATGAAAATAGAGAATCATGATGGTCTGGAGGTGCCCCTTTTATCATAGGTAAATACGTTGTCTACAATTCAATATTGGATTACAATCCAATATATTTTGGTAAATTTAAGGAATGAACTATTTTATAACTCCTTGGTGATATTACAGACAGATGATGAAAGGGAACATAACATGGTTGAAAGGTTTTTTCACGATAACTAACTCTATAAGTCAATTTTTTCATCCTCTTCATCATATATACATTCTTCTATCTGGTCACATCATTGAATATTTTTATTTGGTTCACCTATTAATGAAAGTGGATTTTTTTTCATAAATTTGATGTCAAACTACATATTATTTTCCATTATGATTTGAGTACCTCTATAGACAAAGGCATCTACGATTTGGGCACCTCTCTATGCGGATGTCTTTGCGGTAGGAGATGATTTCCTATTTTGTGGTGGGTATCATCATGTGGAGGTTGTCCACAATAAATTTTATTGTTATAGTAATTTTTATATATCTCCAAACTACCACAAGGAGTGATAACATTTTAGTGATCACCTTTTACTTTAATTGATGAGTTGAAATAACATCACTATGTTGAGAATCTTTCATGAACAACTTTAATGACACTATCATGGGGATGATTGGAGAATGATAATTTTTTTATAAACTTCTGATCATGGTGACCTATATTTTTTAGTTTTGTATTTATATGAGCCTGTTGTATTATGGTTCCGAGATTTTGTTGATAACAATATTGGGGTACAGAAGTATGATCCTATCATTGAGAAGCTAATAATATATTTCAATGATCTTCTTCATTGTTTGATGGAATAATAGCTAATCCCAAGGCATGTTCTACTCTCACATTGTGATATGCATTTATAATAGGGAAATAATCCTAATCTGGAGACTTTGGAATATCCTTCTATTGTTTCTGTACATGAATATGATCATGTACTAAGGTATGTGTCTCCCTCAATTGTTGAGCCCATTTGAATTGGTAGTATGATCCCAAATTGATATTCATTCCCCATTAGAATATATTTAGAGAACTCTAGAATAGGAAAAGATATAAAAGTATTCTCTTTTATAGCGTCTAATGAATGCATATATAGGAATTCATCCACAATAGTAGGGATATGAGCCTAGTAATTGTGATATATTAGAATATTCTAGAAGGATTCAATTATAGAAATATAATATTGTCCCATGATATTTGCACTATCTCCAAGTGAGACATGGAAATAACAGGGACATGAACCACTCCAGGGCCATTAGAGAATACTAAATTCAGTCTTTGATAATAACATATGCATTTCATGAGGTAAGTTCCTCTCTCACATGGTAAGATCATACAAGAATAGGGATATGATCCCAATCATGGGAATTTGGAATATGTTTTTGGTATTTTTTGGATAATACTGAGCCCCTATACTAATTAATGATCTTCTCTCACCTAATGATATGTAGTAGGAAATAGAAAATGGTAACAATTTGTTGCCCCTCCCATACCTAAATATAATTATTATCATCCAACATATGAGTAAGAATGTGAGATTGCACGAGGGAAACCACTTGATCATAATTATCAAAGTGTTGTGATTTCTTATCAATGTGTATTTATATATTCTGTTGTCCTTGTTTCTATATTAGTTCTAGAATATTTCATAGGAATTCATCACATATTTATAAATGTAATTAAACTTTATGAAACTGTGTTACAGAATATAAGCGTGTCCATTATCAATGTCTAATATATACTAGAAGATATATTAGATTAATGCGGTGATATATTCAAAAATCTATCCTCCTTGTTCCAGTGGAATATTCTGATATTCATTATCCATGAGTGTAAAAATACAAACCTCCCCCATGTATGTTCCATGCATATTCTTGCCGACTTGTTCTGAGAGGATAGGTATTTGAACTTGCTCAATTGTATTTTCTGCAATGTTATTTCAATCATCGCCCATGGGAGTGGGGATATGAGTCAGTCACAATTATCCTGGTCCATCCACACCTAATATTTTCTTCCATATTCCACATTCAGGGGAAAAATATGTTAAAGTGTGTTTGGTGGTACCCATAATAGGTGACTGAAGAGTACTCGTGGGATATTGTTGTCGATGGTAGAATTAAACGAACCCTCCTTAGGGGACCATAAACCAAAATGGTGACTAGGTTGAATCATTGGTCTACCTTCATCTATTACTGATGGTGGATATTATTAGTTTCCATGGATAAGCTCATAAAACTATTAGCTATGAAAACAAGTGTGACTGGATTAACTAAAACATTATTTTAATGATGCAGAATCGTCTGTTTTTGTGTTTTTAATTGTTCATGAGATGCCTAATGGTTTGACATAGTGCCATGTTTCTGGTATTATCATCTCATTTCATTCCCCACCCTACAATAATGATTTTTGGTTGTTGAGTTCAATCATAGGACCATAGGGGTTATCGTTTTAATTGATTTTCTAGAACGGTTGTTGGATAAAGAATTGTGGAATTAGGGAATTGTTTGTGAGAGTAGTATCTACATTTCCAATGAGAACATGAAACAATGTCAACAATAAATTCATATTCATTGGCATGCTATGTTATCAATCATATGTGAATGGGTAACACTGTTGTACTTACATTTTGTATCTATACATTCATCCCAATTTTAATTTTCAAATAGATGATGAACATATTTCAAAGGAATATCATTTAAAATGGATAATATATAAGATTCATGATAGGTTTTCCATATTTCCATAAAATATGAAAAAAACTCCCCAAATCATTGTAAACTTGTAAAATTTTCATTTTATAGATTCACATCATTTATAAACTTATTTAATTGTTTTGGTGGGAAATAAAAATGGTTCAATGCATGGTCCACCAATCCTTTTTTATATTTGATATATTCATGTTGGCTTCACTAGATTTGTTTGTAAAAAATATAACAACAGTTTTGGAGGACCCTCATGACATAAACAAAATGATATAATGGTAACTCGCTAGTCAATCCTATTTTACCATATGATGGGGATATTATGGTAAAATGGATTTAAATGAGATTCAAAAAATTTAGTATAACTATAAATAGGGGTTAATTCATAATTTTTATTTAATGGAAACTTCAAAGAGTATCCCACATGTGTAAGTATGTATAATCTTGTTTCGTCATTCCTTGAAACATGTATTCTAGCTCTATGTATCACCAATTCTAGGAGGATTCCATTGGATTTATGTATGGAACTGGAAACATCCAACATGCCATTATCATAAAAAATACCTACATTCTAAATGCAATTGTTCTTTAAGTTTCAACATTATGATACTTATTAACATAAATTTGTCAAGAGGATGGGAGGTCAGACTCATCACATCCTTTTGAGGGGAATTGTTGTCTACTCAGAGACTCTCTTTTTAAATTTAAGATATATAAATGAATCCTTTTTAAATCAATAAGTATAGCATAAGTTTACCTTGGAATTCTCAATATATTATTAGCATGTGTAAAATTTAAAATCATCAGTATATATTCAATGTTCTTATTCGTTTGAGAAATCTTTATGTATTCAAGGTTCTCCATCAAGGGTATCCTATAATATACTATTTCAACATTATTTTAATCTTCATTAAGATGAAACTGGTTTTTAATCCACTCAGTGGGGGCACACTATAATTTATTTTTCATCTAGGGAGATGAAGGTTTGTTTGGATCTCGTGATCATGCCCATGAAATGGGATACCTACGTATCCTTGAAAAAAGAATCAGAACCCCCATTGATCAGTTCCTCTGAAAGGGACACATAATACATTTTAATGTCATGTGATATGGACCCAGCCATACAATTTAATGTCACATGGTATGGACATCTAAGTGGAATATTCATAGACAATATTTGGCATGGGACATACGTTAATGAAACCCAATGAACCTGGAAAGGATATGGGTTTCCAAGTAAAGTTAGACCATGTATGGAATAAGGCCCAAGGGGAATATGGTTGATTTCTTGTGTTGGGTTTGAACATCATGGAAGCATCCTACATATCCCATGAGGATGAGAATCAATTTCCACGTTGGTCAATTAGTCTCATTGGAGAGTATGGTCCTTTGAGAGAAATATGTTTTGGATCACTACTAGAAAAGGATTCCTTGGTGATTTGGAGGGTTTTATATAGGGATTATTATTATGGTGGATGCCCAGAATAAGGTTATTAGGGATGGATTCCTAAAGAGGATATATAGTGATCTCGGGACCTGAAAGGGCTTCCTATGTATCCTAGTTTGAATAGGAATACGTGTTCTTGTAGTTCATTCACATTTTGTGTTTGTTTACATGTTTTAATCATCACAAACATCTCATCCGATGTGATGCATGCTTTTTGTGTTAAATAAGAGGATGTAATTATTTCATTAATTACACTTGAACTTTCAGATTTTTCCTCCTCCACTGGTGGAAGAGGGTGATCCTATGGTGGCAACGATGGATGAGGGAAAGGTGATCCGGGAAGAGGGCGAGGTGACAAGCGTTCCCACAATTATCTACACATTGGAAAGGGTCCAATGGTAGGAAAAATTGACGACATTTTGGTCAATATACTTGGATGCCTATCCTTGAATTCATCCTGATAGGGAAGTGATATTTATCCTTTATTTAAAAAGAATAACTATAGGTGTTAACCATCACTTCCCTACCAGAAATTTGAAGTTTCTAGCTCTTTGAGAAAGGTGAGGTCAGGGACCAAACCCTTACTCTCATAATGGGGAACTTACAAACATTTTTCATAGGAGAAAGGTCCATGTGAATTTCAAATATACAAACCCATAGAAACACCATGAACCCTAGCCCCATTGTGAAACAAATGTGGTAATCCTATGACTGTGGAAATAGAAACCCAAATATGAGACATGCTGATTTTCCTTGCCAAAAGGATTGATAAGTCATGAGGTTTTGGTGGGTGTCTAAATAGAATCCCTTTCAGACAAGGGATTCATGGAAGAAGAAGCCTTTCCATGTATAGATTTGAGTAAGGCTTGATGTCTTATGGACTAAAGAGTATATGTGAATCAAAGTGGGGAACCCAAGTAGGTAAGGACACACATGTATGGTCACACAAGTACACTTGGGAGAATGGATGTACCCTTATGTGACAACCATCCGTTATGTTAATACTTTGTAGAGACCTTGCTCAATCTTTCAAGAGTATTCCCTGGTGATCCGAGAAGTGGGGCCCTCAATTTTATATGAGACGAATGGGCGTCACACTAGTATTTCTAATTTGGGGAGGTTTTGCACATTATGCATGGACGTGTTATGGGTTTCAAACACTAAAAGGACAAAAATCCAACGATCCTACCTTAAATCATCCACTCAAGGTGTTGATGAACAACCTTGAGTGTTTTAGAAGACTACGGTGATGTACTTGGACAACCAGAGCAGCAATTGGGCTTCAAGTAAAAATTTCCCATACAAATGAGGCCCCCAAGGGACTATTTATAGGAAAATATTGGTCCCTGTGTTAAAAGGGAATGGGAGATCTAGTAGGCTGCAAGACATATTTGAGTTTGCAAGTGGGATGCATGAAATATGGGGTCGTGCATGTAGGCTACATGCTGACAGAGTTTTGGCTAGGCTAGGTTAACTAAATAATCATGCCATTGAAAATCCTGATTTTTTTCTTGTATTTTCTCCCTTTCCATTATAATGGATTCCCTATGTAATATTTCTTGATTTTATGAAGAAATGTAGTTTCAAAAAAATTCCTCCAACATAATTGGATCAAAAATGAAATGATGATCCTGTATTGAGGTAATGTAGTGAATGAGAAAGAAAAGAGCACTGGGGCGTGTAAGTATTGGAGATCAAGTATACATGGGCGCAAAAGATTGCAATGCGTAAGATTTTTAGCGTGTAGGGTGACATGATCCACTTATATATAACAACTTCATTTATGTGAAAAGTCTCGAAACTTTTGAATTTTCATATCTCAGCACACAAGTCTTCTTCTATTATGTCGCTTCTATTTCGACATGCTTATTTTGAACATTTTTTTATTGCATTTTATATGTGGGGATCCATACATGAGTGCTGAATTATACATGTGCACCAATTTTATTCATTAATGGCATACTGCCTTTGAGAATTTTTCGTAAAACACCAAAAAAAGAACTTAAAAAATATGATTTCTATATTTTAGCAGGTTCAATGGCTCCCCAATGAATTGGAACAAATAATGAGCTCTCCAGCAAGAGGACTGATGACCAGATTATTGTCGTTAGTGATGATTACTTTGAAATTTGTGAAACCACCCTTCTAGAAATAGCTAAATATTTCATGAAGTATTATTTCAATTTTCCATGATGCACCAATATGACTTGGAATAGATATGGACATTAGCAGGATGATAATATTCCATATCCAAAGAACAATTTCCCACATGTGTGGTTTAAATATTATACCAACTTATCATAGTCCAATGATTCTATTGGTTGATCATTCCTAAATGATGGGATTGTAGAGAAAGATCATATTATGCATCATAGATCATGTGCATCAGATTCGAAGGAACTTACACCCGATCTACAACAAAAAATCTACTAATCCATCATTCAAAATTCTCAGACAGATTAGTCCAAAGGTTGGAAGAAAATTTTGGAATTTTGCCCTAGAGGAGTTGTATCACATGGAGAGGTATGTATCAGTATGTGGTAGATTTACACGATTTCTGGATCTCCAATCCCCAGAGACACGTATGATGTTTTATTCCCCCCAAGGTGACATGGAATGACTCATATAAGACACCATAATTGGTTAGTGAGTTGATGAAAATATTTAACAAACTCAATAATTAAATCACCATGAAAACAATCACCAGGAAGGATATTATATGGATGAATGAATAGAAATATTTTTAATCAAAAATAAGGAAAAGGGTCCCTCTTACACCCATCCAACTAATTGTCTGAGGGAAGAAAAGACAGGAACTCCTGACACTTTTTGACCAACATCATATAATGGTGAATTAAATAAGTGGGGATAAGTTATGAATCCAAAAACTCATACATAGACATGCCTGGCATGTTCCTTGACCATGTGACTTAGCATAAATTTATTACCAGACAAGACTACAAAGGATGCTTACGGTGAAAAACCTTTGTTATTGAAGATCTATGGGTGGGGAAAATGATTGTATGGTTGGATAATTCTCACTTTACCAAGATTGATAAGTGTTTGCTTCATATTTACATTGGGAAGTCACTCTATAGAATAGTGGGACCATTCCAATTGTTGTGGTGATGGATTGCTACTCACTTTAGAACTTATGTTGTACAAAGTGGAGTACATGTTTTTTGAAGTAATTTTCGACCATCTATTCAGGAAGTTTTTGGTATTTTACCATCATCTTGGAATGCGTATTACATCAAGGATAGATTGAGCATGAATAAAGAGTTCCATTTCATTCTTTATGGGAATACCCCTAAATGGTGATTCATTGATGATGGTATGACGAGTTTGGAATTCATGGAATATATCCTAGCCTTCAAAGATGTTGTGTTGTCCATAAGAATCGATGAAAAAACCATATGTGAGGCCTATTCCCCTTATAAAATTGCACGTTAATTCAAATTTCTACAAAATAATACTTTAATCATGTTAGATTAGAGAAAAACCAAATGGTTCTCTAAAAACTATGGTTGTTGACATCTGTGGAGAAGATGGGGATAATATTTAACTTACCCATCACTGATGTAGTAAGAATATTGACTATATGGTATGCCAAAAACACTATAGCATCTTACCCTGAAGGGTTAATAAATCATGTCATCCATCCAGTGGGGATAAATGGATGTAGAAAAAAGGAACCCCATCATTTGGAAGATACTCCATCGTTACATGGGGCTGAATTGCTAGAATCTGAGGGTGGTGGTGACGATGATATAAATTCACCAAAGAGACCTTGTTCCAGATATAAACCTCCTATCAGAATTATGAGATCGACTCCGTCCATCTCTACCGATGTCGTATCAAGGAGATCTGGTCACCATCATTCTAAAGAGTGGTGAGTTCCATTTTCTAATCCCTCATATGTGACTGTGGGTGCTTGGAAGAAACTAATGTCCAAGTTGGTAGGATTCTCCTAACAACGTTCGGACATGCATTTTGAATATAATATACCAGAGGTTGTTCGAACAAGGAATAATCTATATGCTTATTTTGAAACCAGGTGGATAGTTCTGTGCTAAGGACTGCATATTCAAAGAGTAGGTGATTTGCAGACTTCTTCTGACATTATTTTTAAGGATAATCCCAATCAGGTGAGGACCTACATTTGAGAGATGTAAATTATCATATATGCCTCTAACTAATCAATTTCTACCAGAAAGAGGCTAAAAATGATAGATTGTGATACCACCGATGAGATTAATCATTCATTAGACGAAGAGTGGTGTGACTTTGTAGATCGTGAGGATGTAATTTTCCATTCTCCCACATTATCTTCCATTTTGTAACATGAAATTTAGTCAAATCACTATTAAACATGTGAAATATCTTCTTAACATAGATTTGGGTAAATTAAAGACAATTCATGTTCTTTCACCAGAGTATATCCATGTAGGAATTGCTCTTGAAGAAACTAGATCACCGTGTGAATTGGGATAAATAAATTCGGGGAAACAAGCCATGGATGAGGAAATAGTGGGGGCATTGGAATCTGGATTACATGTCTTTTTATAGAATGATTCAATCCCTCCTATGAAGAAGAAGAATCAAAATCATAGAAGAAAGGAGGACATGGTTAAGCCCATCATTAGTAGTTGTAAGTCTCTCTATTAATCATGAATTGTTTCATTATTTGTGAAAAAGTGTTTCAAATTTTTATGATTATAGGGGATTATTCAGTTTAATTTTTGAAAGAAACTACTGATATGAATCAAGGAACCGTAGAAGGTGCTACTGAGCATAAAAAAATTCCTGAAAATGCAGTCGTTAATAAGGAGGAATTGAAGCCAAAGGAACCACCAACTATTCTCATCACAACTCTGATTCCTGCTATCCGGGGAGAGGAAGCATCTGGTAAATCAATAATACATCATAGGGAAAAAAATGTAACAATAGATAACATCTATTCTTTGATACTTTGATGTTCATGAAATGTACTAGATCATTTGGCAACAACTGATGTTGACCATATAATTGTTATAGAAGAATCTACTTTGGATCAAACGTTACCAAAGGAATCTTGTAATGTAAACACAACATGTGCTCCCACCGGTGAGACTAACCTATGATCTAAGATATCAATTGATGAAATGATGAACCATTGAATGTATTTTGAATGAATATTAGAAAATGTTAATATATCAAATTCTATAGATGGTTTTGGAGTGCCTTGTATAGAATCAACTAGATGCAAGTTCTTATTATTCATCCTGTTAAAATTATTATGATTAACCTGCTCACCATGGTTGATTGAAATATGCAGTTCTATCTAAAGAAACTATTTTTGAAATGTTACTTAAAGCAAGTGTTGATATTAATGTCAACCCCACCATTGTAGATAAATTGGCTCAGGTTGATCTTGATATTGCATGCATTCTCAAGATTTACACTGAAAATCCTAAGAATATTAAAGATATCACTCTACATCCACAGACCTCAAATAAAATTTCTGAAACTAAGAACGTAGTAGAGGGTTCTTCTCAAGCTTCTAACTTACTATTATCGAAGAGACGCTAATATTGTGATTTCATTAACATTTTTTACCACTTTAATTAAATCATAACCATAATTCACGATTTACAATATAGGGTTATCATCTACAATGTATAGGACAAGAGGTGAAACCTCTAGATTATCCCAAACAATTTTTGAATGTGGATCAACCATTTTTCAAGAAGGAACAAAATATGTCACTTATGTTAGTGCTTTAGTCCAAGAATATACCCCCCTTATGATAGTGTTTTTGAATTGGACCCAGAACATCAGAATGATCTTCGTATTTCTCAAGGCAAGGCATCGAAGAAAATATGTAAGATAATATCTGATATTTCCCATGAGGAACATCCTTCAATAATTCCACAACCTTCATCTATTTTTGTCATGAAAGGATTTAGAGATCTTGAATACCGTGAAATTTATAATATGTTGAAATAGATTATTCGGAGGAGGAGCTAGAGAAAAAAACATCAACAAGATGTGATAAAAGCCAAAATGTAAATCAATATTGAAGACTCCAAAGCAGCATTATACCAGGATGAATATAATCATTGTACAATGTTTATGGAACTGAATATGACTATTAAGGAAAAGACTATTCAGTAGATATGACTCTAACAAGAGTTGGATATTAGTATAGGAGAGCTTTACCAGCATCATATCTCAATAGGAGAAGTCCAGAAGGATGGTGCAAAATCCATTGAGGATTCTAGAGAAGCACATCATCATGTTGAAGAGAGAAAGGATGGTAAAATAAAAGAGATTCAATAGGCATCTATTGAGACTCAAATGTTAATCAAACCAATGAATAATTATGTAGAAAGAATATTATAATTTTATAGTAATTTTTGAATAAGATAGAGCATCCAATTTGTGGATTCTACACTGGGAAAATTTTAATGAATGAAATGTATTTCATCTTAAATCATATTTGTATTTTTTTCTATTGCTAACTGATTTTGATTTAGCTAGGGAATTGGGCCCAGTAATCGTAGTTTAGTTTTTTCTAGGGTTATATGGACAAACCAACCAAAATTTTATCTCTTGAGTTATTATTTCTCAATATTACCTAAACCATTCAAAAAAAATATTTAGTTTTTCGGGACATGACTTTTGTTTAGAGTGCCCTTCACGGGTTCATAATCTAGTGACTACCATGTCTCTTAGCTGTTTAGAGTCATGCATGTTATACAATAATGGTCTAGTATTTAGGGTCGAATATATTTAACCATAAATTTAGAAATTTGATCCCAAACAAAAAAAATGTGGCTAAGAATTGTTTTAATTATTCATTAAAAAATTCAAAGGGGAATCTTGGGCGATGAATTTTGTGGTAACCAAATTTAAAAGTTGTATCAACATTAAGAGAGTTTCTTCCAAAATCAAGTTACCATTATTTTGAAAAATCCATTATGGGTGTTGTATTATGATGGTCCACCTAGGGAATAAGATGCATACCAAATAGTGGAATCCTTTTAATGATAGGCACGTTTTGTAGGAAAGTTATTCAAGGCCAACTAATTGCACGTACTGCACAGTCAAGAAAAATAGCCCTTTATGAATTTAACATTTTTCAACTGATTGATAGGGGAAAATAATATTTGGTTGACTCATAAACATAGTGGGTTGTTTTATCAAGGGAATAAATTATAAAAATGAAATGACTATTTTATACTAAGATATTTCATGGATAGGAAATCCATTTCTATATATATATTTTCTATGAGGAATGGTTATGATTTATCAGAAAGAGGAAATTCTAATCTCATACTGTCTAGTTTTAAGTCACGCAGTGAAGCCATTTTTATTGTTTAGTTTATGTCATGCGGTGAGGACATTGGGTGACTTTAATTTATAGACTTTAGCTATGACCGAAGATACAAATCTATCCAAATTTCTTTATAAATTGTTTTGAAACATACTATCATATTCAGGTACAGAAGGGATAATTGTAATCTATGACTTGGGAATTTCTGGAACCAAGGAATGATATGATAAATTTGTTACAATCATTAGAGTAAATATTTTCCAAGAACGAAGTTACCGTTACATGACAAGCCCGTTATGGGGGTTGTATTATGTAAGGCCAACTAAGGCATATTCTTCATAGCTATATAGTGGAATTTTTTACTAAAAAACATATTATGTATGTAACTTATGAAAGGCCACCTAAAGCTACATGCTGCATAATTTGGAAAAACCAATATTAAAAATCGAATATTCTACTACTAAATGCAAAAAAAAAGAATATTTGGATTCAAATTTTTTGAAGCACACAGTTTGGTTTATTGTGAAAGGTACCTAAATATAGAAAGGGTATTTTCAACCAATATTTCCAACAAATCAAAGGAAAATACTTTTTCAAAGGTCTGACCCAAACATAAAAGTTATAATGTCTGTTGATTTAGTTCATTCAATTAGGACCCGAAATTTAAATAGTATATAATATATGGCCATGTGATTCCAAGGTTATTTTATACTGCATTTAATACATGGTAATGGAAATCATTAAGACTTGGTTTTAAGACTTTTAGATCAAGTGAAAAATAATGGTACAATTATACCTGAATGATAGTTTTAAAATATATATTCATTCTTATTTTCATCACTGTTTGAATGAAACAATGATATTATAACCAAGAACGAAGTAACCCTTATTTTACAAACCCGTTATGGGGCTGTGTTATTCCGTGCCTAATAGGGAATATGCTGCATAGCCATAATAGTGGTATCTTATGGATTACTAGCCTATTATGTAGGCAACTTATGAATGGCCACTTATGGGCACCGACAACATAGGCAAGCAATAGGGTTTTTAAATATTAGAAACTATATCACCAAAAACCGTAAGAATGATTACTCTGATCTGGAAGTATTCATGATTAAGATTGTGATATATGGAAGGGGATGTTTCACATTGCATATGAGAAATATTTTTATCAATATTATTCATGAGTTTGACGTCCTTTATATAGATCTAAATCATATGTAAAAATGAGACATTCTTTGTTTCACATGAATTAATTTTGAGATGTGCAGTTTTAAGTCATGTAATGAGGACATTATACAATATTTTATTAAGTCATGAAGTGAGGAAAATAATAACCCCATAAGAAATTGAAAGACCTTATTTATAAAAATAATCCTTTTACCGAATTCCTAATACCTTGTGAGATATGTTTGGTGTGAGATACAAGGAGTAGTAAGGGTATCTTTTACAATGAAAAGGTGACACAAATAATGAATAAGGGTGTTAAATATCATTGCTTTTTTACATCATATGGTAAAGATGAAGATGAACTGAGGTGAAAATAAAGACATACTGTAACTGGATTTATGAATAAATCCCAAATGTCACTATGTGTCTTACTGGGGAAAGAATCTAGTCATACATTGTTCTTAACACAGTTCCTATGAAGGTTTGATTCTTATTTACGGAATTTGGGGTTATTTTTATTGTGGATGGGCCTATGATTGGAGATCTAGGCATCACTACGTATCTCAAATAGATGAAAATCAAGACATATATAGTTCATTAAACAATAATTCATTATGCCAATGGAGTATGTAATGAAGAATAGGGGTTTTGACACGTTTCGAGTTATTGATTAATCACAAGGCCTAAAATGGAATAATGATGAAATCATATATCTTAATGAAATAATCTTTACAGATCTGATTCACATACGAGAATAGTGAAAAAATATGAATATTTGGTAATTGAGGTTGGGCCTAAAATATGAGATTTAGGTGTCTCTACGCATCTCATTGAAAATGAGAATCAATCCATACATAGTTCTTGAAGCAATATCTAAATACAAGTCTGACCAAGAAATAGGAAAGAAAAGAACTCATGTGCTACTAAAGAGAATCGATGATGACAATGGTGTTTTCTTATTTAATATTATAATGTTATATAGAGAAAACAGTAGTTATGCAGTTTAATGACATTTAATAAGGACAAATGATGTCATGTATTTTAACGTCATGCAACAAGAACAAATATTCTATGTATTTTAACATCATATTACATGTACCCATATGGTTGTTATATAGTTTATTGTCTTGAAAATGGACATGGGGGTTATGTTGTTTTATGTCTTGCAGCAAAGACATTTTACTATGATGTTTTAAGTCTTACAGTGAGGACGTTGTACTGTACAATTTCATGTCTTGCAGTGGGGATGTTGTTTTTAACTACAAAAAAGTCGTTCATTATAAATCACACATTTGTTGTATATGTAATAATCTCTCTATCCATTTTGATTATGGAATATGCTCCATTTTAATATACATTATGTATCTAAAAAGGTCCTTCCCTCTTTGGATCATGTTTTGGATGTTTCTTCCCTGGTATCACTGGAGTCCTAATGACCAACACCAATCCTCCTTTAAGAAATGATTGGAGGAGAAAATTATTGTTAAAACCTCATGATATTCTATTCTGATAGACTTAAAAATGATACAAAGTATGACATATTTTCCCATATAATCATTCCAGTTTGTTGAAATGTTTCTATGACCTCTATTCTGTAGGAAACTGATCAAATATTGTAACTCTAAGTGATGGACATTGCATTTCAAATGGATGAATTGCTTTAGTACCATATACACATGAATAAGGGGTTTCTTGGGTGGCAGTACGTGTACTGATCCGATAATCCCATAATGAATTGAAAAGGTTATTATGACATGATTTCTTATCTGTATCCACCATCTTCTGGATTTTATTTGAAAGGGTCTTGCCTCTATATATCTATTGGCCACCGCATGATGGTGAGTTGAATTGTTGGATTGAATATAATGTTCCTGATACAACATTTTTACCTCAACAGAACTAAAATTGGTGCCATTATCATTCAAAATAGTATGAGGGACACAAAATATGGTGATGATATTACTTTTGAAAAAACAAAAATGATTTTTTCTTTAGACTTCATTGAGAGGTATTGAATCAACCCATTTGGATAAGAAGTCAGCAGCATTAAGGATATATTTGAATTAATTAGCGATGGATGGAGGATAAGATCCAATTATATGCATTCCCCATGTGGAAAATGGCCAGCAGTTTTTACATGTTTATATCAACTCTGATGTTTGATTAATGATGACAGCATTCACATGATAGGTATGATAATTTATTATGTAGTATTTTCAATCACTCACCATTAAAGGCCCAAAGTGTCCAATCCTTTGAATCTGTTCAGATATTATATTCCTAGATTGGTGAGAACCACAAGCTCTTGAATGTACTTATTTCATGAAATCATCAGTCTCCTCTATATTAATAAATCTAAAGACGATTCAATCAAATCCTCACTTGTAAAGGATCTTTTGGTGGTCTGGGATATCATAAAGAGTAAAATTAGCTGCTTGTTTCCAGATCTCTATTTTTTCATCCCTATTTGGTGGAAGTACCCCATTTTGAATATATTCCATAATGTATGTTCTACATCCAAAGGTAAGACTTTATTTGTCATAAATATGACTAGTTTCATTATTTACCTTCATTATGGTTTGAAATAAATGTGATACCACATGGTGATGGTCTATGCTAATGATCGTCTTATCCCGATTTGGACCTTCCAAGGAAATAGCTGCATTAGCCAGTGCATTTGCACTGACATTTTGTCTGAGCTCATCCACAGTGGTAGATACATCTTCTTAAAATGCCATTAAAGAATCCCCGAGATCTTCTTCTTTTTATTCATTATGTGTTACCTATTTTCTTTCTACTTTCGTGTTAGATGACAAAGAAAAACTCCCAGAGTTATAGGAGGTCTCAGTATTTGAACATCCTAAAAATGGGGCCACAAAATCTGACCCTACTAATGAAAAAGGGTCTTCCTTGGGTAATAAAGTGGAGATGATGGATTGAGAATAAAAATATTTTTCATTCTCTATAATTTCCACAATTTAATCTTTTGTGACTAATGAATTTGAGTCCTGAAGTAGTTGAATTGATTAAGTGAATTTATCTCTATTTATGCTTCCATCACTACTCGATGGATCAATAGTTTCTCCCATGATATCAGGCTTATTTTCCACAATTGACATTATTCTAGTTTTTTGACACTCCATTCCATCAAAGAGTCTAAAAATGGAAAATGGTATCACATTGGAATGAAAATTGGAAAATACATGAAGAAAAATCTAAATTTTCAAAGGCGTGATTTTTGAAATCGCCAGAGTGAAGCCAAAACACCAGTGGAAGGCATCCAACATGCGGGACTAAATGTTTTTCACAACATCTTTGTGCGCCCATATCTGGTGTGAAAGTCACTTGGCCTCCCAACTCATTTCGCTAAAGGTCTCTTATTTTCCTATAAATAGACACATGGGGGGCCTATTTGTAATGAAGAAATTCAATGAAGCCTCATTATTTCTCAAGTCACACTAGTAATTCTCCCTAGTCTTATAAAACATTCATTGTAGTTATTAAATACCTTGAGATGCCGATTTAAGGGAGGATCATTGGAATTAATTCCTTTTTGTGTTTTCAATCAATAACTCTTTCATACCTAAATATACCAACCTATCTAGGTGATAAATACTTACACACCTCCCAGCCCTCTCACAGGAACATGAGCTCCCCACTTATTGGAAAACCTGTGAATACCTTTGAAGTATTGAGAAAGGCCTCGTCCAAGTATTACTATACAGGTTTTTCATCTCTTAAGTGAATATTTGGTCACAGAAGTATACTTTATAGACCATACTTTCACGCCCTTCTCTACAGGGGTGCCCTGCTTTGATTAAATTATTCTCTTCACTCTATTCATTATACAAGCCATTAAACCTTTCTAATCCATTAATGGAAATGATTTTTTTTCATTGGCTCCCTAGATTGAAACTGATTTTATTGAGAAATCCACCAAAACATCCTATCATATCAAACCTTTGGGAAAGAAATATCTGTGTGTCTCCTGTTTGGGTTTGTATTTCAGTAGTCAGAGGTTTTCCACATTTTTTTAAAAATGGGGTTAGGATTCATGGAATGTCTATGGGTTTGTATATCCAGAGTCACATGGACCATTCTCCCAGAAATATTTTCTTGGAAGATACCGATTTGGAGGAGGGTTGGGTCTTGGCCTCTCCTTTCTCAAAGAGGTGACCTGGAACCTTAGTTCACTGGTAGAAAAGGTACAGTTCACACTTACTTTTCTAAAAAAGCAAAGGAGAAGTCCCCCTTTCCAACAAGGACCAATTTTATAGAAGCCATACTCATGTAAGCCCTTTCAACTTCATCCCTTCTTCCTTACATTGGACCCCTTATCCAGTGTAAATAGAATAGAGGGAAGCCTCCTCACCTTGCCCTCTACCATGGTCGACACACCCTCTTCCATCAGCGGAGGAGGAAAAGTTTGAAGTGTCAATATTAAATTTTTCAAATCCTATTGTTTCTCACACCGACCTGGAATCACATGGGATTAAAGATACATGATGGTTACTACATGTGCATAAACAATAATTGGAACGAACTATGTGCCCTCTGATTCCCACCATAACTATGATACGTAGGAAGCCATTTCAAGGCCCATGCTCATTGGGCATCCTCCTTAAGAATATACCCCAAATTAAACCCCAAATAATAATGGCATCCTTTTATCAATGTAAAACCATAATCATCTCTCTCAAAGGACCATACTATCCTATGAGACTTATTGAACTACATGGGCATTGATTAACATTTTTATGAGATACGTAGGAAGCCTCCCTTAGGCTCAAGACCAACACTTCAAATCAAACAAGTTCTCCTTGGGCCATATTCCCAATAGGGTCGGATCCTACATGGAAAACCATATTCTCTTCAAGTTCCTCGAGTTGCTTCAGTATAAGTCTAACCATATGTTTTGACCATGAATTGTTCCCTTATAGGTCCTTATAACTTGACCTTAAAATGTACGATGTGTCCTATTATGCGGCACTGAACTACGAGGGTTATGGTTTCTTTCAAAAGGATACATAGGTAGTTCATTTTTTTGGTGTGATCCCAAGATCAAAACAACCCTTCACCTTCGTAGATGATAATAAATTCTAGAGTGCCCCACTGAGTGGCTTAAAAACCAGTATCATCACAATAATGATTAAATGAATGTCTAATCGGAATATTAGAGGATACCATTGCTATAAAACCTCAAATACACTTGAATGTTTCCATTAATGAATAACCTTGAATGAAAAATAATGATTCTATGTTTTATACAAGTTAATATGTTATGGTAAATTCCTAGGGATACTTATGACATACTTTGTGAAATAATAAGGACTCAAAAAATTATCTTATATTTACAAAGAGAGTCCCGAGATGGACAATAATCCCCCCCCCAAATGGGTGTGATGATTCTGACATCCCATCCTCTCGACGAATGTACGCTATTAAGTATAGTAAAGTTCAAAATTAATGAGTTACTTCCTTTGGAAAGCAGGTCCCCCTTAGATTTTGATCAGTTGGAAGTTTCCGGTTCCATAAATAAATTCAATGGAAACAACCGTGAAATAAATCTTCTTAAATCTAGAACAAATGATTCAATTAATTACGAAAAAATGTTGAACCTGACATGAATCCTTAACCAAGTTAACAATGTTACCCACATATTAGGCACTTATAATTTGATAAAGGAAGACCATACAAGGGAAATAATCACACATGTATCCATCTAAAAATATGTTGTTTTAATAGATCATGTTGTTGTGTTAATGTTTTCCACATAACTCCCTTCAAATAAAAGAATGGATTTCTCTAAGAAAACATCTGTGAACATCCCAACTACTGCTCAAGTTGGATCTCCAACCTCAGGAAGGATGTCATCTCCATCCTAGATTCTTCAATTCTTGGTCTCTAAAGTATTAGTAAAGGAATATCACTAGCACAGTACAATCCTAACTTTGGAGGCTTCTTGACAGGCCCTCCAGGTCAACAATAATATGCGATCATCTGGACAATGACAACCAATTATCAAGAAGTAAATAGTGCCAACCACTGTCTCAAGCAGTTTTTGGTCTTTGTCCCCAGATTTCAACAATAAATCCCTCCCATACTACAGGGTGGTGTATCAATAGGTTGCACAAGGACTCAATTCAAGAAGGCATGAGTCAATCCTGAGGACTCCCACCTGCAATCTCTGCCAGAATCACACGGTAGTGTACCCCAAACAAGATGGGGGTGTTTCCTCGGGACGTTTGGCCCTGGTCTATCAGACTCGGGCACACAAGTCAAACCATTAGAGAAAACATCTGGTAAACAGGGAGAAGGTTCCCATATCTTCCTCCTCTGGAAAAGACCAACAATTTAACATGATGGAAAGAAAAGAGTGAGAACATACACTCGTCCGTCCTAATTTTTATTCTCAGCAGACTCATTTGACAACAACACACTAATCCCACTAGATAAACATGTTGGAGTACTTTGAATAGGCATATACACCTATTTACAAGTACCATCCAGTCAGCGGTCTCGTATGACTGCATTAAAATATTCCTTCCAATCTAATTTGGTGGCAACTAGTAAGCATGAACATACACATATTTACAATCACCAATTCACTCATCAGTCTCATATGCCAATATTGAAAGAAGTATGTCAACCATACTTTATGGAAATCTATCTGTAGTCACAAACACCTGCCAATATTCATCAATCCTACCAACAGTCTCGTTTTGTAGAACCCGAAGCAGTCAGTCAGAAAACTCCGACGAAAAATTTGGGGTAGACCTAACTCTCTGCCCCAATGCATGAGTACTATCAATATCTATTGACAGGAATATGAGGAATATAGAAGGCACATACAACTACTCCAGATACAAAATGGACGTAAATTACCATTCCTGCTACTGAATTCAACAATCACATCTTATCAATGTTGTAAGGAAGGCGCATATTTCTACCCATATTCTGGAAGCATGCTAGGAAATTTTAACAACTACTTAAGTTGTATCAGGGAAATAGACAAATAAATATATACCCATACATGGGATGAAAAATTGGAATGCCACCCCAGAGCAGATACACACCTCTTTTCTAGTCTATAATGGTCATGGATAATACTTCCACATATCATGTTGGAAATAGTATTAGTAACATACATACATTCCAATAATAAGTAATCTGTTCGTTCCAGTAACCACTCTGAGGGAGGCACATATACCTATAAATGATAACCATTTTTTATAGCATGGGTCCCCAACTAATTATAAGAGAACATCCATGAAAATGTATCGCCAAGAATTTTTGTAAAATCAATAGTTAAGCTGTGATATAGATCCTCTTAATGTAGGAGGTCATCAGGCCCTCGGGCAATAATCTGTTGCCACTTTAGATCCTATCCTCTCATTACCAAATTATGGGTGTAGTAGTTGTAATTTTGAATTTCCTTGTCAGACACTTCATTAGTACAAATTTCTTCATGTATATTTGGTCAATCCATAGTGCCTATCTCAAGATGACATCCATGAAAACCCTCTATGTGACCAGAATACCAAGGAGAAAGATAATTTATCCCTTTCTAGAAACAATCATGGTGATCCTCCACAAGATGGCACTCACTGCGTAATTACTTCCCACTATAGTATTTCTCATTGTCATGAAATTTACATTATTAACAATGTAGCAATGATAAAGACCTCCTATATTGAGGAACTTGAAAACAAAAATCCACCCTTATCGGATACCTTTTCATTTAATGGTGAAACACATTCTCCACCAGAAGTTATTATAACTGAATGGTCATTCTCTGAACCTCCATTAGGTCATTTTTCAACTAATATAGAGAATCCATTCTGGTCAGAAAAAGTGAAGAACACTAATTTAAAAAATGATGATGATTTCCTAAATGTGAGGAAATAATTAGCTAGAAGAGAAATCTCAGTCATGTTATGGGATTTGGAAAATTCATAATACAACATTCCAGAATTGATAACTTAAGATTTCATTCATGTAACTCATCTCTACTTTCGAAAAAATCATCATCATTTGAAAACTAACGTATTTCTATATAATGAATATCAAAATCATGAAAATGTAATAGAAGGGTTTCAACCCCAAATTGACATGGCACCACTCTCTGTTTTCTCAACGTCCAAAGGATGAAAACAACAGATAACCCATTCATTGTGAATGTCTCAATGCTCTAAAGATGCTATGCCAATTAATTTATGATTCCCAATCAAGTGTTCTTATCATAGGATGGGGTGCATATGGAGAATTTCATTTCATGACCCTCCAAAATCAGCAAAGTCAGCCAAAAGTGTTTTCATGAAATGTTATTGCCCATGGTCAACCACAATAAATAGGATTTGTATGTTATCGAATGTATGATCAAGAACAGGCCTAAACTTTTTCTCATCAGAATTAGGCACAAATAGAAGAAGTTGTTGAGTTTCTTTTACATCAAGGATTTGAGAATCTTGAACAGGAATCCCGTTTAGAGGATGTCATGAGTCAAATAATTGAAATGTCTGAAATAGCACAACGATCTTATGAAACAGGTGATTTTAGTGATTGTCAGATGATGCACTTAGCTAAGGAATAAACCCAAATACGCAAAATTAAAAGAGAAATTAAACTAATGTTAGCCATACAAATTCAGAATAACCCCATCATTCTATGACGGAGCACATTTTATTGAACCATAATATTCATTAATGAATGTTCGATTATTTGAAGTAAAAGAATAGGAACAACCCCAACCTCTAGGGCAGGGGGCTTTTTCACATTGGCAATTCCCTCCTCAATGGATGTTATTTTTCTCCCAATTTGGGATGCAACCGAAAGGGAAGCATAAAATTGAACTATACAATTATTCCCTTCATGTCACACATCACCAATTAAATCTATTTAATTCTTCATATCAGAGAATAGATTCTAATGAATGAAACAAAGTGAGACAATCTAGAAGAAACACTAAAATAATTCCATCAATGCATTATATGTCAATGAATGTTATTAACACCATTGCAGAAGGTCCTCGGGAAAATAAGCTATGTTTATGGGATTCAGAAGATGAAGTTCATTCCCATAATACGGTACACAACAAGGTAAACGAAGAAGGTTTGTGTACCCAAAAATAGATTCTTACCCAGAATCTAGGTATGCCTTCAAATAACCAACTCCCCCATCTCTAAAAAGCATCAATCAAGGGGAATGGAAAAAAGTTAGATTGTATCTCACTTTTCCATCAGAGAAGTTCAATATCATTCACATGAAGAGATATTTGAATAGTAAGAAGCAGGAATAAATGAGTTGAAAAGAATCCACACATCTATATTTAAAAACAACAATTCTATTAGATGATATAACCTGGAATGTCCACAACTTTCTAATCCTGTAGGATCTCCTTAGAAAATAGGATTTGTTATAACTAAAGATGTGGAAAATGAATTCCCTTCATTGGGTATACAACCAAGGCATATATCAGCACCACCATTAGTGGTTTTACAAGTCACTGCACCAGCTGAAGATCCAATTTTTATACCTGCATAGGTTCCAGCTCATTCGTACATTCCCCAAATTCCTATGAACACAATTGAGGCATTAGCGGCTCGATTGGACTATATGGAGGAACTGCGTGCACCAGTTCATCCTAAAAAGAGTGCTTACCATGAATGGGTGGATGAAATTCCTCCTCCACCAAATTTTGTGAATACCACAATCCTTATCATTAATGGTTTAAGAGATATGAAACAACACCTAACACATTTTGTTTCTTGTTGTGATCCCATAATGGGATCTTCTCAAAAACCATAATAAGTTAAGCGTAGTTGTTTTGTGCAGTCATTACAAGGACCAAATTTTGAATAGTATACATGTTTGCAATCTCTATCAATTACCAGATGGGAAGATCTCTGTCAGAAATTTCTTTTTTAAATTAGCTCAATGCTACCAAAGACGTCAGTTTTTGACCTTACTAATTGAAAAGATGGAGGATGATGGAGTTTCATATTTCATTACATGATGGAAAATATTAACATATTCATTAATTTTAGCACTCCCCCTAGAATAATTTCTACCAATCTGTGTGGAAAATTTGAGTGATGAATTACACACACCATTCATCCCTATGAAATACACAGGAGGGTTTCAAGACCTTACTTTGATTTCTCAACAGATGAAGATTCAATTATAGAAACAGAGGAAAAAAATAGTGTAAATCCATCAGTTCTAGGGGGGAGGATATGAATAGAAGAAGCTATTATAGTCACCCTCAAACAGGCATCTTTACCTGCTACAACTTCATGAACCTCATCATACCGAAGGGCTCCACCTCCGGAGCATCCAAATCAATGATTACCTTGTCATGATGATCAAAGAGATCAAAGGTGTAAAAAGTTTGATTAATTAAAGAATAATGTTTATTATTTAAGGAACACAGAATATTCTGTTTACTTCTTCTCAGCCCTTGAAAAAAATTTAGTTTAGTTTCCAAGGCCGTCAAATCCAAATAAATATGGATATTATGATCATCCAAATTATTTTCCAGCTTATCAGAAGTTGGGACACCCCATTTAAGAGTGCTTTGTTATCAGAGAACTTATGTAAAAGATTGTAAACTATAGACAAATGAAATTGAAATGTTTATCATCTCATGTATAATGTGTTACTACTGCCAATCCGGAATAAGAGGGATAATGGAAAGTGGTTAAAAGTAAAAATGTGAAAAAATACGATGATTGGATGATCAAGAAAACGATCAACCAGACTCATTATATTTTACAAACACAGTTGAAACACCCAATTGTGTCTTATGAAACTTCTGTCATAGCAACAATATATTCATCAAAAGGCCAGTCCTAAAAGAATAAAATTTATTATAAATAAAAAATGGAAATCAGAAAATGCTGAGCTCCTCTCATGGCCAAAGTTTATTCAACCGGGATCATGCTATTTTTCGAACACAGTTGAATCAACCAATTGTGAATTCTGTCACTCCTATCATAGAAAAAATATCACCATCAAAAGGACAATCCTCAAAGAATAAAATTGATTAAACGGACAAAAAGAAATCAGAAAATGATGATCTCGTTTCATGAACAATTTTTTCCTTGATCCTGGGAGATTTTATGCCATCTATTTCAAAAGCACGGGCACCACCACACCAAACGGTAAAACCAGAATTAACCGGTCAAGATGAATATTCTTCAGATGACTAATTGATCTTTGGTTTAGTTGATGTTATCCATTTAACAAATCCTTATTCTAGTGATGATTCTCATAATAGTGAACCATAATTCCATGTAATTATTTAGGGAACAAGTGGAAGGGTCCAAGGTCGAGGATACAGTGGAAGTTGTGGAAAATCTAGAAACCACCATTTTAACTCTACCCTTTCTCTAACCATTTATACGGAAGATACTCTTAAAGGAGACCTTTAGTTAGATCAATAGGAACATGGAGTTTCTTCCATGAAAGAAATGTTCAGTTCGGACATAATTATTTAGGAAGACAGATTAGAAGCTACACAATCTTCTTCTTAGAAAATGAATAAACCTTCTCTGTCTAATTTACCAAAGTCAGTAGTATTTCCAGCTTCTTCTCCAACACAATGTACATCTACATCAGAAGAATCAACTTCCAATTCACCTGAATAACCTACATCTTCATGCATGGAAACACAGACCTCTGGACCCAATGTAATATTTCTTGAAAAAATTGGCCCATGTACCGTCAATGATATTAATTTTGGATTCTTTTAATTTTTCAAAATATCTTCAAGAAGCACTCATTGAGGCCTTGTTAAGTCCTTTAGAATTTGAATCCAAAGTTATTGCTGCTGAGGTTTTCCATTTAGGGAATGCGCCTACAGAATGTCATGCAGTCATATCTTTTATAGATGAAAATGAATATGATGTTGTGCATGGGAATATAAAACGTTTTTATTTTTTTGGAAAGGACAATGACATAGATATCCGACCAGACTTCATTGATAATGGATCTGGGGTCAACATCATTCTCGTTCGTACTCTTTGTCGATTGGGCCTGACTAAATATGACTTATCTCATTCAACATTAATGTTGAAAGGATAAGAAAAAAATGATCAAGAAACTTTTCTATAGTTTAAACTCAGAACTCAGTTTGTAGATCTTGTGTGTAATTCAGATTTCATGGTTGTTCATCAGGACACAACCTTCAATATTCTTCTTGGAAGGCCTTGGCTGCATCAACATCCAGACATACACTTGTCATACCACCAATGTATCAAATAATGTTTCAATGGTAAAATTGGATCATTTTATTGTAACAATGATTTGATCAGAAAATGTGCATATCATTACATTGACACAATGTTTTATCACCTAAAAGGAACAAAGCTTTTTACAAAGTAGATAAACAGATTTAATGATCCAAATGGACTAGAAAAGGTCCAAAAAAATCCATTCATACCTTTGAGTACAGATTATGTGTTACTCATCAATCAAATTGAAATGGTAAAACCAAACCCAACAACTCCTCTAGTAACTTCCAGAATGTCAATTATGGAAATTGATCCTGAAAACATAGAAGAAATTATTGACACATCAACCAATAATGAATGCCTGAATGGAGATGTTTTCATCTTATTTGCAGAATTACAACAAGCCTCTACATCATCAACTAGAGTATAAGAGATAGTGGTAATGCTAGTGGATGAAAATATGTTTATTCTCAATCCATCAATCCCTCTTTATTACCACAGGAATAGACTTCATCATCAGTAGGGTCTGATATAGTGGCCTTTTCTTCAGGATATTCAAATACTAATTTCTCCCCTGACACTATATGTTTTTCCTCATCATCTAAAATTCATGTAGAAATATAACTGATAATACATAATAAAGAGTAAGGAGGATGTTCTCGGGGATGATCCTCCATCAATTAAGGAAGGTGTCTCTACCATCATGGATGAACTCAGAGAAATAAATATAGGTACAAAAGAAGATCCATGCCCCACTCTAATTAGTGCAACCATGACCAATTAAGAACAATAGGTGTATAATTCCTTTAAAATTGAAATTGAGATATATTTTCTTGGAATTATAATTAAATTCACGGTCTCAATCCTAATATATCCACCTATAATTTGGGTTTTCTAGAACAACATCGCGGATTTAAGCAAGCAGCAAGGAGAACACACCCAACTAATGCCTCTAAAATTTAAGCTAATTTTGATAAGATTGTAAAGGATAAATTGTTCTGGGATGTTCAGTATCCAAAATTTCTGGCCAATATTGAACCAGTAAAAAAGAACAATGGAAAAATTTGAGACTACATTGATTTCAGAGAACATAACCAGTGTTATCCAAAAGAATATTCTCCAAAAAAAATTATAGAACTTCTAATTGATGAAAAAACTTTCTATTAAGATCTTTACTTTATAGATGGATACTCAAGGTATAATTAAATCCTAATGGCATCATAAAAAAGATTATACCACTTTTAGAGACCCTCAATGTGTGTTTTGATATCTGGTAATTCCCTTTGGATTAAATAATGCTGGTTCAACATACCAACGTTCCATGCACCATATCTTCAAAACATTCATAGGTAACTTTTTTGAATGTTATGTGGAAGATTTGGTGGTCAAATCTAGACAATGTTCCAATCACTTGGATGATTTAGAAACCATGTTCAATAAACATCAACAACCTAGTTTGAATATCTACCCCATGAAATGTTCATTTAGGGTGACTTCAGGAAAATTCATTAAATTCGTTTTACACCATTATGGTATCCATGTTGATCTTGAGAAAAAAATTAAATCCTAGTTATGTACCCTCCTCGATATTTGAAATAATTAAGAGGACTAAAAGGACACATGGCATATATTGAGAGATTTATCGCCAATTTGGCAGGAAATTATTTACCCTTCACCAGATTAATGAAGAAGGGAGTCACCTACAAATCGATTGAAGATTTTCATGAATCATTCAATACCCTCAAGAAAAATATATTGAGTTCACTAGTATTAATTCCGCCTATTGAAGGAAGACCAATTATTACCTATGTGATAGCTTTAGAGCGATCTCTAGGTTCCTTCCTCACCCAAAATAATTATTTTGGGAATTCAAATAGCATTTACTATCTCAGTCATACTATGCTTCATGTAGAAACATGATATTCAGGTATTGAGTTGTGCTTCATGGCATTAATATTTTCAGTACAGAATTTGTTGGACTACCTGCAACATCATGTGATTAAATTGGTTTCTCGTAATAATCCACTGAAATTTATCATCATTCCTCCTATCCTTACATGACATATGGAATGGTGGGTAGTTATTTTACAACAATATGATATCCAGTTTGTACCAAAAAGGCTATAAAAGGCCAATATATGTCTGACTTCCTTATTGAGCATCCATTTTTGGAAGAAGCATAATTTAATAATGAGCTTCTTGATGAAGCTGTCTTCTTTATTCACGATAATTTCCAAACATGGGAAATTATTTTGATAGTGCTTCCTGAAGACCAATAGGAAAGAGAATAGAAAACACTAAACTCATCAAGGATGGATTAGGAATTGTCTTAATTTCCTCAGAAATAAAAGTATTTCCTAATTCATTCCTAACATTAAAAGGTGGTATCAATAATGAAGCAAAATATCATTATCTCATCGCTGGGTTGGAATTGTCCCTTCAGGTTAATATGTATCATTTAAAGGTAAAAGTTGATTCAGAATTGGTAATCAAGCAAATTATTGGGAGTATATTATCAAAAAAAATAATTAATTCCTTTAGGTTATTATGTTAGAAGTTTGTTGGCTAAATTTCTATCAGAGCAGACATTTCCTTATGTCTCTCGATAAAAAAATGGTGAAGCAGGTTCGTTGGCTAATGTGGCTATAGCCATGGATGATCAAAATCGAGATGAGACGATTATCAGCATAACCCATTATTGCATGGTCTCACATTTTGTTCAAACATAAATGGAGGAAATTAATGAAATTTTCCATATTTCAGAATCATATGATCATACCATGGGATGGAAAACATCTATCAAGGAAAATCTTCAAAAATGGGGTGATTCCACCAGATAGGGCTATGAAAGAACAGATTCAGTGAAAACTAGCCATTTTTCTAGTTTATGATATTCTATACTTCCAATAGATCTATTACAAGTGAGGCTTTTATTGAATTATCGTTAGATGTATTGATGGAGAAGATTAAGCAGATTTCATTAAATAAGTACATTCTGGAGCTCATGGTGCCCACCAATCTGGGCAGAGACTCTCTGATCAGATCCAAAGTCTTGGATACTTTTGGCCTTCAATGATGCAGGATTGAAAAAATCTAATTAAATAATGTCATTACTATCAATTGAATGCCACCATCATTCATAATATTCTATAGTTTCTACATAAATCTAAATACTCTTGGCCATTTTCCAAATGGGTAATCGATGTAGTAAAGCCTTATAATCCATCCATGGCTATCATTTTCCACTATATTCTCATTGCTATTGACTTATTATCTAAATTGGACGAGGAAATACCTCTAATAGAATTCAGAGCCAATAGAATTGTTCATTTTGTCAAAACTAATATCATCAATAGATTTGGTGTCCCTCATACTATTATGAAAAACAATGACAACAGTTTTTGTTTTGCTGATGTAAAAAAGTTGTCTCAAGAACATAAAATCAAGTCCAACAATTCTTCTCGATATCATGAGAAGGACAATGGATATAAAGATACCTTCAATAATACCCTATCAAATATATTCCATAAGATGGTGGATAAAGATAAGAAACGGTAATAGGTATGTCATTCAAAAGATGACACTATTTAGCTATGTAGCATGTTTCCTATTTGGCTCGGAATAATACAGATCCCATAATGGATTGTCATGTAATGGTAACATTACTCTTCAAAGTGACTTCCCTTATGTTGGTGCATGTTTTAGATTTTGTGTCCATAAAAAATATTACTCAAGATTACCCGTGGAAATATTTTATGAATTTTAAAACAATTTTTAGCCATAGATATTTGTTTGGTATCGAATTCAATTTTTATGGTCAATTCTATTTCGACCCTAAATATTTTCCCATTATGCTTACCTGGCCCAATGGAATAGGTATAACAAAAGAAATTAATGAATGTGGAAACATAAATGATTAACGACAACATACTTTTCATTCAGGAAAATGTTTCATAGAGAAGCATCCAATAATTAGAATCTCTCTCTTAAATTTTTTTACAAAAGGCTTTCTATGTAATTCACCATTTTTTAAACAGCTCCACGAGCCCCATCTACTGCTTGTTGGAGTTTGATTATCTGACCATCCCCGCTCTCTTCAGCATGAAAAAGTACTTCTATCACATCAATGATAGCTTTTTCACCTTCATTCTGGACATATCCTAAGGAGATATGAATCCGGTCAAGCTCCCTTGTAATGATATCTAACTCCTGTTAAAGGCATAGTTGCTGAATAGTGTTTACATTAATAGTTTGCATGAGTCCCTTAATCATTTCATTGGGATTAACCTCATCTTGGGACAGTGCTGCTAGGAACACATCATTTTTTATTGACAGTTTGGATTTAATCAAGACTTCATGAAGCTTATGTTCTTGCTCCCTCCACCAGATAATCTCTTTCTCCACAGTCTGAATTTCATAGTATTCAGAACTGCCAAATCCTAGTGTGAGAAACATAATGTAAGGTCATATAATTATTGAAGGTAGTCCTTCAAGGGGCACCCTATATATTATCTTCCATATATTTTTTCATTCTTTGGGTTGATCAAGACGAAGAGCCTTTTACAGATCTAGGATCGATTCATAATCATTATCATAAGGAGGGACATATTCCAGGACTAAGAACTCAATGATGTTCCCTGCACAATTCCTTCCTAGAAAATGGTTTCTCCACCATAAATTATTGATTTTCTTGATGTAGAGGAATCACCTCTAGACCAATCCATTGATGTTGATAGCCATGTATGTTATATCAAGAATCATGTATATATTTAAGAGGTAATAAAAATGAATGTTATCACAATATCAGTATTTCATACCTAGAAGTAGGTCAACAGCTTGAGAAGAATCCTCCCCAACATTATCAGTATCAGAAATTTTAATTGATGTCCTGGATAAGGAGTGAAATCATTAATATGCTCAGGATTTACAAAGTGAATCTCAGGAAGACCTGCTACCAGATGATTAACTTGAAAAAATGTTTCTGTGATGGTAGGGTTGAAATTAAAATCAACACTTCATTTAAGAACTTTTTCAGTGGTAGTTTCTTTATATAGAACAACATATATCAATCAACCATGGTTAGCAGGTTAATCATAAGATGATTAACAGGAAGAGTAATTATAACTCACGACCTGTTTATTCTATATAATAGACTCCAAAATCTTCTAAAGAATTTGATATTTTAAATGTTCTAATAGTTATTCAAAAGTCGTTCCATGGTTCATAATTTCTTCTAATGATATATCAGATCCCAGGTTAGTCTCACCCATGGGAACAATTTGCATGTTTACTTCACAACCTTCCTCCAGCAACTTGTGACACCGAGTAGCTTCATCAGAAACAATTTTAGGGTCTGCATCTGTTGTTTCTAGATGTTCTAGTGCATGGGATGAACATAAAAGTGTCACAAAATGGAAGTCAGCTATTGTTGCATTGGATTTTTTAGGAAATATTATTGATTTATCAGAAGCTTCCTCTCCTTTGAAAAAAGTATTTGAAGCAGTGCTGGGGAATGATGTTAGCTTCTTTGGATTTAATGCCGCTTTAGGAACTGCTAGATTAATTGGAATTTTAATTTTCGTAAAAATACCTTCTATGTATCCTTGAGTCGTATCATTGGCTTCTTTTAATGAATAAACATATGAAGACCCTATAATCATGAAATGTTTAATCACTTTTTCATGAATAAAACAAAAATTACCGATTATCTAGAAGACTTACCACTGCTAACAAATCACTTAACCGTAGGTTTCTTTCTTCGATGCTTTTTATTTTTAGTCTTTTTAAGAGGGATTGCATCATCATCTATAAATACAGGTATCGACAAACCCAGTACCCTCTCTATTTCCTCTTTCATGGATTGTCGGCATATAGATGTTTATCTTAATTCACGGGGAGATCTGGTAGCTCCAAGAGCGGTACCTCCATGACTATATTGTGGTGAAGGAATTTAAATTTTCATTCCTTTATCCAACTATAATTTATGTCAAAATATTTCTTATGTAATAATATTGTGATTAAAAATCATGTTTAAAAATAATGGTAGATAAAAAATGAAACTTAGATACCCATGATCATCAAAGTCACACCATTCTTCGTCTAATGAAGGATTAATCCCTTTAGTGGTACCATGATCAAACACTTACTTTACCCGATTTTTGATAGGATTTGAGTCATTAGTGTTATATATAAGCATCTCCACCTCTCTAATTTATGTTTTTACTCAATAGGATTATCCTTAAAAAGAATGTAGGAAGAATCCTGGAAATCCTCTAGTCTTGGAATATACAGTCCTTCACACAAATCCATCCACTTGGTCTCAGAATCACAATATAGAATTTTACATTTTAGAATAGAATCCAGTTTTATTTATTCAAAATTTATGTCCGAGGGTTGCGATGAGTATTTTATATCCTTGGACTTCAGTTTCTTCCCAACACCCGTAGTCACTGATGATGGATTGGAAAATGGATCTTGATGCTCTTAATAATGATAATGACGATATGTACTTGTTATGAATTCAGTAGGGATTGATGGAGTGACTATTTTTATTCTAGTAGCTGAATTATATCTGTCAGACGGTCTCTATTGTGGTTTTGGAGCATCATCACCTCTACTATCTAATTCTTGAAAAGCGTCCCATAATGATGAATAATTACATTCCAATCGATAAGGTTCATTCATGCTACCTCTCATTTTCCACACTTTGGGGACGACATGATTTAATACCCATTTAGGGTTTGATGTATCCCAGTTTTCAGCATACTAGATGGTTAAACATTTTACTGCATCCGCAATAGGTAAATTAAAAAATTCCCTGGTCTTCTCTGCAGATGTCAATAACCATAATTGTCCGGAAGGAATTGGGTGTTTCTCTAATATAACATACACATGAGATGATACTGTATTATGTTGTAGACATTTGAATATATTTTCAAACCTATAAGGGGAATAGGCCTCACATATGATTTATTCATCTATTCTGCTGGAAAACACGCCATCTATGAAAGCTATCATATATTCCCTCAGTTCAAAACAGGCAGTACCATCAAAAAAAATCACCCTGTTGGTGGATTACCATTGGTAAATAAATTAAATGCCTTATGCATGCTTAATCTGGCCTTGTTTTCATATGTATTCAAAGACAATAAGGAAATACCAGAAAAGGATTGAATAGACGGTCATAAAGAACTTCCAAAAACCGATACTCCACTTTGTACAACAGAAGTTCTAATGTGAGTAGAAATCCAACCCCACAACTCTTTTATTTGCCTCGCTATTCTAAATGGATATTTTCCTTTGTAAATATGCAGCAATATATTATGAATCATGGCTAAAACCAGAGTATCCAACCCTACCATCCATTTCTCTACTATCTTTGCTACAATAAAAATGGTTCCTGGCCTTACACCACCTTTGGAGTCTTATACAGGTAATAAATATATGCTAATCCAAATGACTAAGAAATCTGCCTGAAGATTCTTTGCAAGAATTTTAGGTTTTATATCATATCCCCATATTTCAATTTATCCATTTTCCAATGTTGTCCCAAAGGTTTCAGTAGTGACACTCATCTCTTACCTTGTACAACTAGTTGGAGGATATTTGGTGGCCCTTTTTTACTTCTTCATGATAAAAAATATTTCCATCCATTTCTCTAGATGAATGTAAATCCTACTGTGATTTTTTTGCAGTGATTTCATTATCGAGTGTGTAAAATATTTTCAACAACTCATGAGCTATATATGTTGTCTTCTCTGAGTCATTCCATGTCACCAAGGGAGGAATAAAGTTATAGTAAATGTCTCCAAGGATTTAATGTCTAGATATTTTGTAAATGTCCCAAAAACTGATACCTGCCTCTCTATGTGTAAAATGGTAGTAATTAGTCCATGGGATCCGCCAACGTAATAACTATGGCATGAAATAATCATTCTTGTAAACATAGGTTTGCCCACCCCAGATAGCTTCATAAATCCGGATGATTCTGAAATCATCTACAAATTCTGCACATGACTTTTTCTCCCAGTATGCCCACATCCATGCAGGTTTAAACAACCTCTTGGGTAGATATACCAGATTTTCTTCAAACCCTTGGACTGATCTATCTGAGAATCTAATAAAATGGATGAATAACTGTGTGGATACAGCTTGGGTTTGTGTGCCTTAAAATCTCGAGCACACAGTCTATGATGCATAATATGAGAATTCTATATTATCCCATCACTAGAAAATGAGACCCCAATAGAAACATTCACCGATGAGAAGTTTTTATAATCCTAAAACCAATAATGTGGGATGTAGTTCGTTGGATATGGAATGTTAGTATCATGCAAATGGCCATAAATATATAATGGCAGATAGGTTATTCGAGGAAATTTGAAACGATACTTCTTCAAATATTTTTCAATGTCTGGAAGAGTGGCTTCTTAAACATAAATGTAATCATGACCCACGATATTCATCACGTCATCAAGCATCTTTCTGGTGAACTCAACAGAAGTTCCAATTATTTTGGGAGCCATTAAACCTGAAAAAAGATGAAGATCATCATTTTAATGTAAATTCATTTTCTGTGATTTACAAATGAATTAAGGTGTGCAGGTTTTAAACATGGAGTGCATGTATAAGGCGGTGCACAAGTATGGAACTCCACTTACGATGAACAGAAAAAAAGCGTACAGAGGAAGTGTGATGAAACAGGTGCATCTGAATAGAAGATTTGGGTGCCGAGAGATGAGAATACAGATGGTGTAAAACTTTTCACAATAGTGAAGACGTTATATATATGTGAAGAATATAACCCTTCACACAAAAAATCTTAATCATTTCACACTTTCACGACCACGTCTACTTGAGTGCTGAATTCTTGTGTTCCCCATTTCCCTTGTCCTTCTTCTTCATTACTTTACATCAGTATATGATCCGGTTTTCATTTCAGATCTAATTCTAAGGGGGAGATTTTGGTGACACTCCATTCCATCAATGTGTCTATAAAATGACAAATGGGATCCCATTTTAATGAAAATGTGTAAATACATGAAGAAAAATCATGATTTTCAATGGAATTAATTTTGAAATCCCCTGAGTGAAGACAAAACACCCATAGAGTGCAGCCTACATGAAGGAATAAATATATCGTGAAACATCCATGGTCGCCCCTATCTGGAACGTAATTAACTTGTGTGCCCATCTCTTTCCACCCATGGTCACTTGTTGGAATATAAAGAGACCATAGGGGCCTCCATTTGTATAGACGAATTTCCGTGAAGACCAAATGCGAATTTGGTACTCCTAGTACTTCGCCCCAGTCTTTTGAAACGTTTAAAATAGTTCATCAACACATTGATCATAATATTTAAGGGAGGATCATTGGGCTTTTTTCTTTCTAGTGTTTGAAAACCATAACACTTTATTTCCAAAATCACCCAACCTCCCTATGTCAAAAATACATGTGTGCCTCCCATTCCTCTCTCAGGAACATGAGGGACCCAGTTCTTGAATCACCTGTGAATACTTTTGAGGGATTGAGCAATGTACCACCCATGTATTACCATACAGGTTGTTCGTTTCATAAGGGAAAATTAGGTCACCCATGTGTACTTGTGTGACTATACTTTCAAACACTTATGTACATGGGCGACACTCATTGATTCACTTATTCTATGCACTCTATTCAGTCTACAAGACCTTAATCCTTCCTCAACCATTCATGGAAAGGAGTTTTCTTCATTGGATCCCTTGTATAAAAGGGATTCTGTTGAGACCTCCACCAAAACCTCCTGACTTATCAACCATTTGAGGAAGGCACATCATAATGTCTCCTATTTGGGTTTGTATTCCCTCAGTCATAGGATTCCATCATTTGATTCACAATGTGGATACGATTCATGGAATGTCTGTTGGTTTATATATCTGCAGTCACATGGAACTTTCTCCAAGAAACAAATTTTGTAATATCCCAGTTTGGAGGAGGGATGGGTATTAGCCTCTCCTTTCTCTAAGTGGTAACCCGAAACCTTAGGTCTCTGTTAGGAAAGGTATTGTTGAAACTAAAATTTCCACAAAAGAAATGGAAATTTATCATTTTCCTACAATGATAAATTGTAGGGAATACATCCTAGTGTGAGATCATTCACCTTCATCCCTCCATCGTTGAGTTTTAACCTTGTCCAATGTAAATAAAATAGAGTAAAGGCTCGTCGCCATTCCCTCTTGTACTGTCGATGTTCCATCTTCCATCAACAGAGGAGGAAAAGTGTGAAGTTTCATTGTAAGATCTTTAACATACTATTTTTTCTCACACTACACATGACTCATGTGGACTTATAGATACCTGATGGTTAAACATGTGCATAAACATTCACTATAAAGAAATATGAGAACTCAGATTCCCACCACATCCAGGATACATAGAATGCCATCTCAAGGCCCAAGCTCATTGGGCATCCCACTTTGGAATAAGCCCCAAATTAAATCTGGAATCATCAAGGCATCCTTTTTAGGAAGTATGTCCAAACTGATAACTCTCGAAGGCATATACTCTCCCATGATACTTACAGAACGACGTGGGATTTGATTCCAATTTTTATGAGACACGTAAGAAGATTCCCTAAGGTTCAAACACAACACTTCAAATCCACCCAGTTCTCTTTGGCTTATATTCCAAATATAGTCTGATCCTACATGGAAAACCATATCTTTTCCAAGACCCCTGAGATTTATTAGCATAAGTCCCCCACTGTGCTTTGACTGAGCATCTTTCTCATAGAAGTCCTTATCACATGACCTTAAATGGAATGATGTGTGAGGCACTGAACTACAAGGGTTCTGATTCCTTTAACAATGATACGTAGGTATCTAATTTTATGGTCACAATACCAAGATCAAAACAATACTTTGTCTACCTAGATGATAATAAATTCAAGAGTGCCCAACTGAGATGAATAAAAACTAGTATCATCTCTACGATGATTAAAATAATCTATAATCTTTCTATTAGAGGATACCGTTGATAGAAAATATCTAATATACACGGATGTTTCCATTAATTAGGAACCTTGAATGGATACCGATGATTCCAAATTTTACAAATGATAATAAGTGATTGTAAATTCTGAGGGATACTTATGATATACGTGGTGAATTAATAATGATTAATAAAAATATTTTAAATTTACAAAGAGAGTCCTGGAGTATACAAAAAATCCCCCCAAAAGGGCATGATGTGAATGAACACCTATCCTCTAGGCCAATGAATGTTCTTAATATTTTGTAAAGTTCATACATAACGAATGCCTGCCATTGGATTGCAGGTCCCCTTTTCATAAAAAAAATTATTGAAAGTTTCTTGTTCTAGAAATAAATCTGATGGAAACTGCCATGAAATAGTGATTCTTTATAATAGAACACATATTTCATGTAATTAGGAAACTAATTTTCAGGAAAGTGCTGAGATTTGGTTTTACACTTTCAATTTGATTGATGGGTAGCACATAATCACCACTCAAATGCTCAAATTGATTTGCTGGGATCTTTTTAAATCCATTCAGAGCGTTAAAAATGTTTACTTTCGTTTTCATGGTCTTCATTATTTCTATGTTATAATATTCTTCCTCAATGTAATGATAGTCATACGTTTTTAATGGATCCTTTTCGACTAATAATACCCCGATTAGACCATTGGAACAGTATATAAGACATTTGAGGTATGATGAAGGTATGGTTTCATGTTGATGTAGCCTAGTTCTTCAATGAATAAAGTTGAAGTTTGTGACCTGAGGAGCAACCAGGAAATATAAAATAGACACAAGATTTCCAAACTGATAATTGAGTGAAATATCACATAGAGGTTCTTTCTCATTCTGGTCATATGATTGAAAAATTAAACTGGTAGGAGATAAATTTGATTCAGTATAGCCTTGTTGATGAAGTGTATGAATAGGAATGAGGCCAAATCATGAGCCATTATCAATGAATTCTTTTCAGATGTCTATGTAATTGATATTTCCAGAAAAATATAAGGGTCTTATCAATCCATGTACAAAATCATCATAATCATCATTTTTAAAAGATATTAATACATTACATTATATAGGATCATTCTCTATTCGGTTAACCTCACCAGTAGTAACTTCCATTTAAAACACTTGAGGACATGACAAAGCCTCAATGAGTTCCTTTTGAAGATCATTTGATATATTCAAAGCATCCATAATTGATATCAAGTTGAGCACATGGTCCAATTGTTCCAAAACATCATACTTTTTTTTCTAATGGTCTGTGTCTTCCATCATGAAGATGCAGTAATGTTGCTTCTTTTATAATTTATGATTTTGATGTAGATGTATTCTGTGTTGCAGAAAAAGCTCGAATTACTCCTGGATTTGGAAGATTGGACCAACTAGGTCTATTCACTTGCTAAGAAGAAGACTGTGTATCTTTTAATCGGACGTCCAAAATAATTGTGTCAGAACTGAACATGTCTTTCCTGGAAGAAACTTCTTGTTGTTGTTGAGCTTGCATAATATCGTTTCCATGAGTTTCAACTACGTATATGGTTCGATAAGTGGTAGTGTTAAAATGTATATTTTTATAATTCCCACATCATCCTTTGTATCATCGACCTTGGCATCATCCTCAAGTTCCCCAACTAGGTTCATGGAATTATGGATCTTTTAAATCTGAATCACCATTTTCATAAAGATCGATTAAATGGATAAAATTATCAAGACCAAATATCAAATCTTTATTTGATTATAATTCTTCTCAAAAGGTTCATTATGATTGTACCGTTTGGAGGGGTGGTGCCAGTGTTTTTGAAACAGAAGGCCGGAAATCTGCCAGGGTCATGGACCACTTTTACATTAACATCAGCTCATCTTCTTCTGCAAGAACTTTATCTTTATGATCACATTACATCTTTGATGAAATTTGTTTTTATGAATATTGTTTTCTTATGGTAGAAGTGGTGGAAGAAACAATTTTCTGTTTCAACTATGTTTGTAAAATGGGATCAGTCTATTTGATTGTTTTCATGATCATCCACTCATCATAATTCTTCACATTTTTTCTTTTGTCTTTCTACCATTCTTAATATTCCACAAGATCGGTCATAGTATAACATGCTAATTGATCTTATGAACTTTTTAGTTTCACTTTTTTAGAGTATACCATCATTTTCAGGAAAACATTGAAAGAAAAACACTCATTAATGGGATGTCCCAACATCTGATAAAAGTGAAAATAATTTAGAAGATCATCATATAATTTTTTATTGGTTTTCTAAGGCCTTTGAAACTGAACTAAATTGCTTTCTAAAGATGATATTAAGTAACCATGAACATGTTCATTACGAAAATAATAAACATTATTCTTTAATTCCTCCAATTGTTTACGCCTTTGATATCTTTTATCATATTGATGAGGTGGTCATTGCTGTTGGTGCCTGGAGGTAGAGCCATTCACTATGATCAAGGTCTTAATGTAGAAGCAGTTACAAGAGCCTGTTTGAGTGTAACTATAGCAGCTTTATCCTTTCCTATCCTCCTACCTGGATATGATGGAATAACATGAGATTTAACCTTAGTTTCTATAATAGATTATTCTATCTATTGAGGGATTTAAGTAAGGTCTCATGACCCTCCTATGTATTTCATAGGGATCAGTGGTGTATGTAACTCATCACATAGATTTGCCCCATATAATGGCAACAACTCTTCATGAGGGAGTTCTAGAGATAAGGAATATGATAATCTGTTCCATCACATAATGATATCTAAAACTCTTTTATTATCCTTTTTTTTACAATTGGTATGATCAAAAACTATCATCTTTGTTTTCGTTGAGCTAAATTGAATAATGAATTTCTAACGGAGATCATCCCATCCAATAATTGATTGAGATTGTAAATTTGTATACCATAAATAATTTGGTCCCTATAATTACTACAAAAAGCACATAAGATTTACAGCTTCTTGTTGTGGAGATGTTCCGATCAAGGGATCATATTGAGAAACAAAATGTGTTATGTTGTGTTCTGGATAGCCCAAATCATTAAATATTAGGAATTTGGTATTCACCATATTTTGTGGGGGATGAATTTAATCCATCCATTCAGGGTAAGCTCTAATATTCATCTGAACTGGTGTACGTCGTTCCTCCATAACATCCAATTGAGACGTTAATGCCTCAATGGTGTTCGTAAGCATATGGAGAACATCCAGATGAGCTGGAACCTGTGCTGGTATTGCAATACGAGCGTGATCTTGTGAAATGACCAACAAAATCATAGATGGTGGTGCTAATATTTTCTTTTTATAACTACAGAAACATGCCTATCATCATATATCTGATCCTGCAATGATAGTGTACCAAGTAGAGGCATTTCATTATCTGCATCTTTAATTACTACAAATCCTCTTTCCCAAAGAGCTCCTACATGTTTTTCATGTTGAGGACCTATCTGGGTTTTACGTCTAGTAGAAATTCTACATCGAAGTAACTCTATATTGAGTCTTTTCAACTCTTTCATTGCCTCTTCTTGATGTGGAAATATATCTTCAAGTGATACAGATTGACCTTCTCTAGTTGAAAATTGAGATGCAATATGAATTTTTCCATTCCCCTGTTAAGATTACTTTCGGTGGTGTGGGAGTTGGATATTTGAAGGTATACCAATATTATGGGTAAACATTTGTTTTTGGCAACATACACCTTCTTCATTTGCTTTAGTGTGTACAATATTTGAAAAAAGAACACCATCTTTTGATTCCCCTTAACTGGACTCATTTTTTAGAGGATCTTATATAATGGTGTTAATAAAATTCATTAACGAATAATACATCGATAAAATTTTGTCATTATTTATTTATGATTGTTTCCCTATGTATCTTCTATGAGACTTTGTTCTCCTATTTGATAGATTCTTGGGAACTGTTTAGCGGAAAGTAACTCGAAGGGAATCTGTGGACAGTTTAATTGTATGCTTTCCTTGGGACTTCTACCCTAATAAAGGGAAAATTGACTTTTGTTGAATATAGTATTGCAGATGTGAAAAAGCCCCCAGTCTTGCACACTGGGACTATTCATTTTCTTCTTCTTCTAATCATTGAACATTGTTTAATGAAATTTAAGGGTGAGATAAATGATCCCCCTACCATGAAATCTAGGGTAATTATTGAACTGTTATGGATAAAATTCATGAACCTTCTCATATGATTTTATGAATTTTGGTTCAGAAATTAGTTGGGTGCATTATCTAACCACCACTGAAATCACCTATTTCAAAACATCACATTTCTATTTCATAAATTTTCATTCTCCAACGCCTGACATCCTCTAAGATGGATTCCTACTCAATATTCTCAAATGATTGATATATAAGTAACTCAAAAACTTCTTTTCTTTGGTCCTGACTCTGATAAGAGCTGGTTGAGGCCTATTCTTGAGAATAAATTTTAATACATTCAAAATCAATTGATTGTGGCGACCATGGAGAATACTATTGTGTGAGACCACTTTTGGCAGACTTTGATGATCTTGGAGTGTAGTGAAATGCAATTCCCCATATTCACCCATATCTCTGATATGAACACTTGACTGGGAATCAAAAATTAACCAGCATATCATCTTTACAGCATTGAGGAATGCACCCTAAAGGGTTATCTTCTATTTTTCAGACATTTGAAGTTAGAAATCCGAGAGGGATGCCATGTAAATTTGGTGTTTCAATCCTTCTTTTACCTTTACATGATTTTGATATTCATCATATGGTAATATTTTTGTTTTCAAATGATGAATAGTCTTCCATAAATTGATGTTGATATCGGAGATAGAATCCTCTATAATAAATTATGAAATTTTATAATGAGAATTTCCCTATAGTTGGAACATGACTGGTAATTCTCTGTTAGCTAATTGTTTCCCCGTGTTTATCTAATCTTAATCATATTTCACTAGAGGTTTCTCCACATGGTCTGACCAAAGTGGATGCTTTGTATTAGAAGAAAAATGAACCAAGGGAGGTTCACTGAATGACTTTTCCCTTATGATATCTTCTGGTTGAGAAAGTCTTTCACCTATCATTGATAAGGCATCAGACATGACTGGCATAGTGTTTTCATGTGCCTCGATATAAGAGGGATTTCTCATCACTATATTGTCAATTATAGAAATTTTTTTTTAATTTGAAATAATTATGTATAAGGGACATTCTTAGAGGATGAAATCATGGATATGATCACCATGATGGATTACAACAATGGATAAATCTTCTTGCTCCTTGGTCTTCTAGCCACACAAAAGGTTGTTGGGGTTCTCATCCAGAGTTAGGAATTCTAGATTGACCAAATTTTCATGATTCATGTCTTTATGATGATGTTTCTGATGAGGAACTTCATAATTATTTCTACCACTCCAATAATTCAGAAATGAGAAGGTATGATCTAGATATGAAATAGATAAATGTATGAGGCCTTGAAAAACTCCAGCATTAAGAGAAGGAAAATTATGGCCTCACTATTTATTTTCCAGCAGTGCTTGGCGAGACTTTTTCATAGATGTTCTCTTTTACATAGTTGGGGAATTTTTTTTGGTAAAAGTGGTTATTATTGGCAGGTATATGTTTCTTCATTTGTGTGGTAAGTCGAACAGACCTATTTTCTCCAATTATAATGGTTGTGTGTTCTCGATCATGTTGTATATATGATATGGGGGATTATGCCCCATAACCCTCCTATACTAGAACATATTTATATATCTACTCTTAGATGGCAAGCTGATGTGTAATCCCATTTGTGTGGATATATTTATGTGTTTTTCTCCCTGATACAGCTGATGTGGTTGTTATAATATCCTAGAACACTTCCAGAATATGTGTAGGGGTTTTCATCCATCATTTCACCATTGACAAGATATGTTAGCTGCCTTCCGCAATAGGAACAGGAATATACGACAATTCCATATCTGTAGTAGTTTTATGTCCCTACTCCTTTCATCCTTTTACTATAAATTCATGTTGACAAAACTCATGTATGGGGGATGAAAGTTGGGTATTCCCCATATTGGTCGTCATAGCTTTCTGAATGACTTATTTGGGTGCTTCCATAAAAGATAGTTGTCAGACATGATGGACATTAGCAGGTGTATGTGCCTGCTAGCTATTTCCCATCATGTATGGTTGATGAAATTCTTTTAATATTAGATGTTTATACTTTTGACAGAATTGGTGATGGTAAAATGGTTTAACTCCCTATTCACCAGTTTCCACCACATTGGATTGATGAGCTTCTATAAATGTAGTGAGATGAGCCTGTTGACAGTCTAATAACTTTTAAGCAGGTTAATGTGCCTGTTCAAGGTACTCAACCCTGTTTATTTGTGTGATTTGTGGGTTTGTACAGAAAGAGTCTATTGGGTAGAAAAATTATGATGGATGTGTGTATCTTCATGTTCCTTTTTTCCATCAAGTTAGGTAGCAGGGATTCTATGAAAGGGGTTGACATTAGAACCTACTATTTTTTTACCATACATTTTCCTCATAGGTTCATCTTTGCGTGCCCTAGTCTGAGAGGCCCATGCCGAACGTCCTAAAGAAACACCCCCATCATGATGGAGGATCACTACTGTGTGATTCTCGAGTAAATTGCTGGTGGGAGTCCTCATGAAGGACTCCTACAATCTTGAATTGAGGACTTGTGTGACCACTTGATCCACCACCCTATATTGTGGGAGGGATTGACTGTTGCATTTTGTGGATAAGGACTTGAAATGGTTGAATATTGTGGTTGGAACCGTCTGCTTCTTGATCATTGGTCGTCATTGTCTAGAAGATCGAGGTTTGTTATCGACCTAGAGGGCCTGGTAGATAGCCTCCAAAGTAGTGATTGTAAAGTGTCAGTGATATTCTTTCACAAGCACATTAGAGACACAACATTGAAGATGATGGGTTTGTGATGATGTCCTTCTCGAGGATGGGGATCTGGATTTAGCATTGTTGAAAATTGCATAGATTTTGTTTTGAGGAAATCCATTTTGGAGTGAAGGAAATTATGATAAATAGTTGAAACAACAAAAAACACTATTAAAACATCATCTTTTTATATGGATACATGCATGATTAATTCAATTGTGTGGACTTCCATTATCAATTTATAGGTTCCTACATGTGTCTAACATTATTAAATTAGTCATGGATTCATGTTGCGTTCAACATTTTTATTTTATAGTTCATTGAAACGTGTATTCTTGTTATATGAATCACTGCTTTAAAATGGTCATCCTTGGATTTATTTATGGAACCAGAATCATCCTACAGTTCTTCATCTAAAAAATGACCTGCTTTCTAAAGGCAAGTGTTTGTTAATTTTATAATTTATGATACATTAGAACATACAATGGTCAAGAGGATGTGATTTCAGACTCATCACAACCTTTTGAGGGGAATTATTTTCTACTTTGGGACTCTCATTATAAATTTAAGACATTTTTTGCATCATTATTAATTCACAAATTATGGAATAATATTCTCTTAGAATTTTCAATCACATATTAACATGTGTAAAATTCAAAATCATCAGTATGTGTTCAAGGTTCTTCATCAATGGAGATATCCGTATGTATTGGAGGTTATCCATCAATGGTATCCTCTATTATAATATTTCAAGATTCATTTAATTATCATTATGATGGTACTGGTTTTTGAGCCGCATAGCGAGGCACTCTAAAATATATTTACATCTAGGGACATGAAGGTATTGTTTGACCTTGGGATCATGCCTATAAAATTGGATAACTACGTATCCTTGTAAAAGGAATAAGAACTCTCATTGTATGATTCCACTGAATGGGACAAATCATATTTTTTAATTACATTTGATAAGGACATATCCATACAGTTTAATGTCATGTGGTATGAACATCTAAGCTGAATATTCTTAGTTAATGTATGATGTGTGACTTATGTTAAAGAATCACAAGGAATTTGACAATCATATGGGTTTCCTAGAAATATTATACCCTATTGGTAATAAGTCCTAAGGAGAACATGGTTGATTTGGAGTGTTGTGGTTGAACCTCATGGTGGCTTCCTACGTATCCCATGTGGATGAAAATCAAATCCCATGTATTTCAGTAAGTTCCATATGAGTATATGGTCCTCTGAGGGAAATTAATTTGGTCTTACACACAGAAAGTGATGCCTTGGTGATTTGGGGGTTTAATTTGGGGCTTCTTCTTGAGGAGGATTCCTAGATCAAAGGAATTTGGGTAGGACTTTTGAAGATGATATCAAGTGAGCTCAGTCCCTAAAAGGGATTCCTACATATCCTGGTTTGAATATGAATTAGTGTTCTTATAGTTCTTTCATAGTGAGAGTTTTGGTACATGTTGAAATCATTACGAATCTCAAAGCCTAGGTGAGTCATGCTCAGTGTGGGAAACAAGAGGATGATAATGATTCAACAATGATACATGCACATTCCAATTTTTCTAGATTCACTGGTGGAAGAGGGCGATCCTATAGTGGCTATGGTGGATGAGGGTCAGGTGACCCGGGAAGTGGGTGATGCAACAAGACTTCCCTTTATTCTCTTCACATCCATCAAGGGTCTAATGGAAGGAAAATATGGATGAAGGGTAGGGGATTATACAAGGATGGCTTCCCATGATTTTATCCTTGAAGGGGAGGTAGACTTATACATTATTTAAAAGGAAGAAAAGTATGTTTGAACCATACCTTCCCAACATGAAATTTTCCGTTTCCAGCTCTTTGAGAAGGGCAAGGTCGGGGCTCAAACCCCTATTCTTTGAACTGGGAACATCCCAACAATGTTCCTGGGAGAATATTCCATGTGACTGTGGATATACAAACCTACAGACACTAGTTGAACCCTAACCCCATTGTGAAAAATATTTGGGAAACCTAGGAATGTGGAAATACAAAGCCAAATAGGAGAATCATTGACGTTCCTTTTGAATTTTTTTGATAACATAAGATGATTTGGTGGATGACTCAATAGAATACCTTTCAGACAAGGTATCCAAGGAAGATTAATCCTTTACATGATTGGATTTTAAGAAATCTTGATTGATTATAGACTGAAGTGAGTTAGTGAATCAAAGGGGGGCACCCAAGTAGGCAAGGGCACACAAGTATGGGAACCCAAGTACACATCAATGACTAGATGATCACTTAAGAGATGAAAAAATGGTATGTTAATACCTGGGTGAGACCTTTCTCAAGCCTTCATGAGTATTCGTAAGTGATCTCAGAATTGGGGCGCTCTAGTTCCTTTCTCGAATACTAACCATAGGTTAAATCTTTTTTATGTGTTAAAGGGGAATATTTTAGTTATTCCATTTGTATTTATTTGTGGTTATATATGAATTTCTCCATATGGTATTCTATTTATACATTGAATCTATTTTTCTAGTCTCTTCAAAATTTACATCCATGTTGGGATGGGTTTATTATGTGAAAGATATTATTGTTATGTTATGATGTTTCTTACACATCAAATTTATAGTAGGAGTTAAAACCATTATTGTTTTTAACATATTTAGAAAAATATCATGAAATATGTTCTTGTGTAGGTTTTTAGACACATAGTATTTGAGCATGATCGTAAAGGATTTATCTTATAAATCATATATATTGATGTAATTAGAGTCATAGTAGTTCGATCACTCCCTTAGAACTGACCCAAAGGGGGATACCCTAATATATGTGCCATCATATCATACCACTGATTGGGAATTACATGATAGGGTTTCCATTTCTTTAGGAGATTCATTAAATGAGTGATATGATCATTAGAAATCACTAATCACATGTGATCCAAGCTTGGTGTGAGAATCACGAGATAGAATGTAATCAGACTCATTACATACAGATGGGGGACATATATACTGTGAAATCCCATTAGATGTTTTTTATTGAACTCTAGACTCAATAAGTAATCCTATATATCCCGATTATTCTAGGAATCTTATTTCTCATATTTCACTATATTTCCCAGTATAATAATGGATGGGGTTGGATGATCAAACAAAGGGAATTATTGGATCTGGATGGTTGAATTTGTTTTTGAAATAGATGGAGTTACCCTTAGGTAGATTCCCATTTTAGTTTGGGTCCTAGTATGGAATCCTTCATATATTGATTATAAAATTAATATTATTTATCGATATTTAGTTTATATGAGCTAACATAATGATGTTTTCCAAAAATTTCCTATATACTATATCATATTATTTTTTGGGGGTTACACATTGAGGTTTTCCCTAAATTTTGAGAAGTTGTATCATGCCGATGATCTGGGGATACACAATGAGGATTCCCTACAAAAATGATTAGATCATTCCAACTCCCTAAGCCCAAGTGAACTATATTTATTATGAGAAAAATGGGATAGAAATTAACCAGTCTCATTAATTAATGTCTTGGGGACTAAATATTGTGACATTTATTTGGATGATTAAAAATAACTTCAAGCCTTAAAATGGTATTCTATATATCCTAGTCATATAATGAATTAATATATTTATAATTCAGTTGTACAAGCTTTTCACACTGAGGTTCTCCTAATAATTAGGACTTAAACGTTGTGAATTACCAAATATTTGGAGTATGTGGAAAAGGTTATCATGTCCTGAGAAGCCTATGGGTCCTGAACTGTTTTTCTACCTTGACCTTTTTGATTATCTTCAAGATATGTATTGATTTTTTGGGATGAAATTTCAATGGGTTCATTTTACATGGCTTTTTATATTGCAAGCATGTCTAAACAAATGAAATGATCTAGTTTTCTTTCCTAGGGGACACTACATAAACTTGATTCCCTATTGGATGTCCCTAACATGATCAAGGATTACTAGTCCTAAGGGAATAGCCTGACCTAGAAGGATTTTCCTTGAGGCCATTACATAAATTAAATTAAAATATTAGACGTTGTTTCATGATCAAGCTAAAATTCACGGGTGTCATTGAAAAAGAAAGATAACATGCATAGAGTGTGTTGTGAGTGTCATTTTGACATGTATTGAGTGTTTTACATGTTCTGGTTTTTCTGTATGAATGATGTCGTTCGACGTGGGATACATTCCAAGTGGACGTCACAAAATCCAATTGAAATAATGTGATTCCATCATGATAAAAAACTGACATGGAGTAATTCTACCATATTATTTGGGTGACATGTATAAAGGAAATCACATGGTTTGGATGGAAATTCCATTGGGTTACACAAAACTTGGGTGGAATTCTCGAGGGGTACCCATTTGAATTACACTCACACATCCAGGGGACTTAGAAAAATCAAAATATATTACCAAATGAGAATTGCATGATCTAGGAAACATGTATGGGTGATGGAATATGATATGTATGGTTCATGATAAGAATATAAGGATTGGAGAAAATGTACTTCACATTAGTGTCCAGTATTTTTGTTTTCATTCCAATCATTTAATGCATATCTGTCATACATTTTTCAATGTTATATTGTTTAATAATTTAATTGATTTATCATATATGTGGGATGTCTATCATATAACATTCCATAGGAACATTATGTTATCATTGAGTGATCACGTGATGTGTTCATGCATGCTACATGATTTTCTAGGTCATTACTCTAATATTTACCTATTAGAATACCGAGTGATTTTGATATTAGATTCTCCATGAAATACTATTTCCAACCTACATATGTTGTTTTTAGTATCCAATAAATCATTTTTTCATGCTTTTGTGAGATATTTATATGCCTCACTGCCCTGATTATTCAATGAATTTCACCAGTTTTATTATAAATATTCATGATAAAGTAGGTCAAGGGAATTTGAGTTCTGTATTTCATGAGATCCATCCATAGGTTATTCTAGGTGAATCTTTTGATTTTAAGTGACCCTAGGACTATACCTTTAGCCCTGCATCTATTGGAATTTTTCAAATTTATGAGGAATCATCTAATGATAAGGAAATCTTATAGGGATATTACAATGTCACATTGATAAGTCCAAGGGCCTTCATATGATCTTGATTCATGTTGAATATAATTCACTATATATCAGGTGATATGTTTGGTGTCTTCTGTAAGAAAAAAATTTTCTTGATAGGGGGCATCATGATATCATTCCATCATGACAAAGGACCTTTATGAGGTCATTCTATATTTTTTTATATAGCCTTTCAAGATCAATGGTGATTTTCTAAACATCCCTCACAATAATCACACATCATTTCACTTTTCATTTCACTATTTATCTAACGAACAATGGGGATTTATTTAGTATTTTTATTATTTTTGAAGATAATTAGTCTTCTTGGTGGTGATGTGTCATGTGAACAAATAAGGGACCTATGATGATGCATGAACATTATCAGGTAAAATTACTTCTATTTTAATCATGGGAACAATGAGGTTGTGTCTTATAATTATTTTAAATAGAAAGATGGCCTCACCTTTTTGATATTTTCTCCTTAGTTTACATGGAATTTTTGATGACTTTCTGGATGTTTCGAGTTGATATCTTGGGTAACTTGGGTGGAATTTATCTAATTAACACCACATGATAAGTTAGTGTCTTGGAATCCTTTACAAAAGCATAATGACTCATTAAAGGGGCTATGTGAGATCTCCCACAAGTTATACAGTATACGTGACCATCCAAATTACATTCTGAAGGTCATGTGATCACGTGTCTTCTAGAGGTTCACGTGATCCATCTGATGTTGGCTTCCTTCTTCATCCATTTAATAACAGAGAAAATTATATCGATATTAAGGTATTTATTCCATTAGGTAAGTTATGATTATCATTTTTCAGGTTTCGATTGTGATTATATAAGTTCTTGATACATAATTGGTTCTAAACCTAGTGTACCCCATAAAACATACAACACACTCTTTGTAAACCAATTTTATTATCAATTTTCATTAATCATGACATGGATTCAATCAAGATAATATACCATTCATAGTTTTTCAATAATGATAGTTATAGGTTCGATTCCTCTATATAATATGTTATACAAGACTATAATAATGTAGTGTACCTTTATCATCTTCTGATTATTGACTAAAAGGACCATGTATGATCAATAATGTATTATTTGGATTTGCATCCCCTTGGAATTTTGGTAAAGGAATGTTCCCTCTTTAGTTATATAGATAGTTTGGATATACTTTTATACATGCAAAGAGTGTAGTTCTTTTACTTATATAGATGGATTCCCCCTATCATAGATTTGAAGATTGGTACAGGCTCCTCCAATGAAGTATGTTTCCCCAAGACAATTATATTATTATTGATGAAGAATTTTTACACTACATTAAATATATAGCCTTTTTGGATTATTGATTAGGATGATCATTTCTAGATACATTTTTTTACCCATGGATGGATGTAAAGATTGAGACCACTTCCATTGTCTCATGTTCTTCTCCTATTAGTATATCAATTTTTTACATTATTTTATTTTCATTAGATATGTTTACTATATGTCTAATATTCTTAAGTATATATATGATTTTTTTAATCCTACTAGTTTGTATATAATCATCCATAAATGGGAATTTTTCCTTCTCATGTATTGTATTTTGTAGAATAGATTTTGTTTGACTGGGATATTGGTGGTCTAGATGCTCGGGGATATTAGCAATACATGGGGATGGTCTTATCATAAAATGATCTTATTTTTCATATTTAAGTTACATCAAGAATATATTAGTGTGTGTTTCCTTTTTTATTTCTATTTGTCACAATTATATAATTATTTACACATCTCATTTTACATATAGATGATATAGTTAGTGGAAATAATTTATCAAATTTAATAGTTGGATTTGAAATTTATTTTTTTATATATTATATATAGGGAATGAAATGTGTATAGGTACATTAGTTCATATCCTCCCATTTCAATGTTATACCTAATATGTCCTATTCACTATCCATGATCCTATTGGAGTTGGTATTGATGTTTATCTCTTGGATTATCATCACCAAAGACAGTTCCAAAGTGGGTTGATTCATGTTAGAGTAGTATGAGACTATGTTTTACTAGTGATAAATCTTGTAGTTGTTATGTTATTATTATACTACAATACTAGGGGAAAATGGTTATGTTGTTTTATATTTAGAATTCATGATATTGTACAATTTGATGATGTGATAACCAACCTATAAATTCATAAAGACAATAATAATCTATTAGCCAAATCAGTGTATTATGAAATTGGTCATTGGAAAATACTAATATAGTAATCATATATAAATGTTTAATATATTTTCAATGTCCCTATTGAGTTGCCTATTAGGATATACAAAATTGAGTGTGGTCTATATTTTTAACGTTTTCAATGTCACCACATAGAGTACCCACCTTAATTCTAAAGCAGATATGTGATAAGGGAAAACTGATTGATGATGCTGTCCTGGGGTATTTTCTTATAGTTTTTCCTTATGGTGGGAAAATGGTGATTCATTGATGAATTAATTTAATATAAAATCATAAAATTAAGGTTCAAAAAAATGATTCCCTATATAATAAATATTTGAATTTTGTAAAACATCAAGATAGGGATGTTCATAGTTTTAACATAATGGACTAGTTTCAAAGCGAGAACACTCTCAGGCCCTATGGTGATCCTGAACAACATATTTATGAGGATTTAATCAAGTTATTTCATTAAATGTTACTTTTTTTTGGACCAATAATTTGTGTATTATTGTATTTTATCCTTTTTTTATTTAGATCATGATATGTTTCATATAATCTTTGATCACCTAGATTCATGAAAGGCATATATTCCTTTTGTTGTGATTTAGAGTCTCTATTACATTGATTAATACCCCATTAATATTATATCCATTTGTATTTAGAATATTTGGGAGTGGTAACATTGTCATATGATCACTTTTAATTAGAGATTACAATTCAACATTCCCACTAGATATTAAAATGATATGATGATAGGTAGACTATTTTGAGCAAAATGGATCATGATAGTTCTTCAAAGAGACATTCATTTTATAGTAGGAGTTCTTATCTATATTCTCACATATTACAGGGTATTGGAAATGTAAAAGTTGTAAATTGTGTTAGAGAAATTATTACTGAGGAGTGGTACTTATTCGGTACAAGTATTGGGAACCATGAAGTTAATTAAATGGCTATATTACGAAGCCACCAAAAATAAGAGTTTCAAAACAATAGAATTTCATATTGGTATTATCTTGCTTTAGAACCATATATATATCGATAATTTATGGTATCCAGTTATTCATGAGATATATATAGTTATTCTTATACGGGCTCAGGTTACATAGAATTTTATCCCTATCTTGTCATACCATAGGATGGTATGACATTTAAAAGTCCTCTATATCATTAATACCACTAAAAATAGGATCATTAATGAGGTGTTCATGTTTCAACTATTATATATGGTTTTATATGTTCTTATATTAGTGCTATATAAGGACAATTTGTGGGGAAATGCCTTTATTACCCATTATAACCACTATAACACCCCTGTTTTTTTCACCATACAATATTTTAATTTGGTCACATACATGTGGTAGATGGATATAATTAAGAGGACCATGAAATGAATTATTTTATTATCAATTTATTTTGTACATTTTAATTATCCATTGATAATAATGGTGATATCTAATATTTGGATATATTTTACTTTTTAGGTGGGTAGATGTCCTAGTGGATTCTCTAGCCTATGATATTGTACACTCACACTAAGAGAGATACCTTGAGTAAACATGTAGCCTGATAGTTCATGCTCACCCTAAATTATGATGTGCTTACATGAGATCATTTTTTGATACAATGAAGTCATGTTACATAATCCCTAGTATAAATGAGATATATATAGTTCATTTCCATATAAATATTTTCCATAAAATTGTGGTTAATTGAAGAAGAACTATCATGATGTTCCTTTGTTTATACGATAGATTTTTTATGATGATTTTTGAAATCATGTGTTTTAAAAAAATATAATCTCACCACAATTAGCTAGTTTGACCCTTGATATAATAGTTGATTCATTAATTATGATCCCAATCATATTGAAGGAATTAATAGATGTTTTATCATTGTGTGTAATCAGATTTTCCCCTTTTAGAGGTGATTTGTTTTAATAATTTTCAAACAAGGGTATTCCTAATATATTGTGATGACTACAATAAGGCCCGAAAAGTACACTGATTTTAGAGACTGAAATTTTATGACATTTAGAAATAACGTTTTTTCCGTCCCAATGAGTACCTTAAGGCCGCAATGATGTTGTTTCTAATAATATGATGATATATTAAGGCTTCAAGATGACAATATTCATCTGAATTTGTAAATATTAATAAAAACATTACTGAAAATAATCGATGTTCTATTTGTGAAAATAAATCTATTGATGTGGTTCTTATAGGGTGAACTCTTATTTGAATACCATGAACTATAAGTTAATGTGTATTATATCTTCAATATATTATTCAAATGTCACTATAAAAAAAATGATTTCATGGAAATTCCCTTATTTATGGTGAATTCTATTAATGTATTTAAGATACTCCTAAAAAAATCATTTATCCCTTCAATGATTGAATCATAGTAGTCATTTTAAATTTCACAAACATTTATTTGATAATGGTTATCATGAATGAAGAACATATATAGATGGTCCTATACATACATTGATAGAATCATCTATAAAACTAGATTTCAATGTTCTTGTTATTTATAAGGATGGATCATTTGACGATAAATCTTATATTCAAGGCTGTAATAGTATCATAATTAGAGACAGTCACAAAATTTTATTCATAAAATCCATTCTAGAGAAATTATAAGGTTTGGTGTTTACTTTTGTTTTATGGGTATTATAATAGTTTCATATAGTATTTTGAAGGGATGATGGCCACCTTGATTACCATGACCCATAAGGTGTACTCATTTGTTTCCTCTAAGAATAGTCTGATGGAATTTGAGGTATTGGGGTATATATTGAAATTAGATAATATATTAATATGATTCAATGAAGGATTTTGTGTATTTAGTGATATAAAATTCGTTTATATTTAGGATTAGTTTGAGTTTATTAAGAGTAAGGAGATAAATAATTTTTTCAAAAAAAAGAGAGAAGTGATTAGAAGAATTAAAAAAACAATATAAGGGATCTATTAAAATTTGTGTTTGTCCTAGAAACATGGTAGGTTTATATTTTTTATGATATATTTGTAGTCTACTCATAACAATAGAGTATCTAGTATATCATTACTCGGATTGATTTAAACCTAAGATTATGGGGTTTTATTTTGTTATTATAGGAATAAAATGTTGAAATATAATTTAATATGTATATTCTACTTTGTGGAATATTACCAAAAGAAAAAGTCTATAAACATATTGAAATGTGTTATATGAACTTATTAATAGAGTAAATATATGATTATCACATAGAAAAAAATGTCAAGTATGAGTAATGATGTTTTCACCATGAAAGAAGAAATTTCAGTCTGTATTTTTTATATTCCAAAATACTACACTATACCGATGGATAAGTTGAATGATTTCCCCATATCAGAGTCGCTAGTGGATTTCCAAGATCGATGATGAAAAGGATTTGACACATTAAATACATTTTCCATGATTATTATGAGAATAAATTGTGTATTTACCATCTCAATAATTGTAGATATCTTCAAGACCATTAATTTGAATAGTCGTTGATCACAAATAGACATACAGATCAAAAGTTATGGTACTCAGAAGATAGATAAACTTCAAAAATTGGCCAGCATGGGGGGTGCTACTTGGCGGACCTATGAGGTTACTTAATTTATACACTCCTACATGGGAGAACAATTTAGAGGAGCCATGTGGAATACCTATGTGGAAAACTTCCATTCAAACTGGTTCCCTTCATTCCCATCAATAAGACCCTTGGGCTCCGAATTTCCTAGACGAAAACCATTAGTTAAAGTCCCAAAGCTCTCGTTGTGTATCTCCTTCACCAAGATCACAAAAACAATTCTCAGTTAGCTCTCTAAAAAATGATATAAGATTGAATTGAATTGGTAAAAGTGGATAAACGTCTCATCATGGTCTAGAACACATGGATATATGTGGAGCACCTGTGCGAAGCACCTGCGAGATGAACCTGCACGATGCAACTGTGTGACACACCTGCACAACGCCCCTGCATGGTGCACCTACGTGACACATGTGATCGGTGATACTACAAAACACACCAATGCAGAGCACCTGTGTTGAGCACCAGCATGACACACCTTGGCAGAATACCATGATTTGAGAAATGGAGAGTCGCGCTGTAATATTTTCAGGCCCGGTCAACAACATTTTCAATTGCACCCTTTATGTGGTGAATCTTCAATTCATAGAATACCATGACTTGAGACACTCTATAACAGATAATAATGAGACTTCATTTGACATACACTACTTGGTTCTATTCATATGTTACTAGTTTAGACTCTCCTTATGGATTCCTAGTGTTCCTTGAGTCGATACACTCGTCAAAGAACTCCTCAATCATCATCACCAGACACCCATGGTAGTTTAAATCTAAAATGGGCTTTATACATAAGGTAAAATCCCAAAAAAAATCTCAAATTATAATCCTCCATAAGAGTAAACCCCAACCAAACCTCAAATGGGAATCCTCCTTAGCTGTAAGCCCCCACCCAACCTCAAATGGGAATCCTTCATAGGAATAATCCCCAACCAATAATGAATCGATTCCATCTTGGTGTATGCTCCTAACCATCATACCTTATTCTATTCATTTTACCCTTGCCCAATATTAAGTGAATAGAGTAAAGGATCATCACCTTGCCCTTGTCCACTCTGACTTCCGTAGGATCACTATCCTCCACCAATAGAGGAATAATAGTGTGCATGTCATTTTTGAATCAGTCACATCCTTTTTTTCTCACGCTGAGGAAGACTCATGTGGTATTATAGATTTTTGATGATTAAATAATGTGCACAAACAGTCACATGGAAGGAACTAGGGGAACTCTGATTCCTATTCAAACTGGGAAATTTAGGAGGCCCTTCCCTGGCCTGATAAAATTAGATATCCTCTTCACGAATATAATTATAATTCCCTTAATCTAGGAACCATTCTTAGAAATAGTCCCCAAATTAAACCCCCAAATCACCAAGGCATCCTTTTACTAATGTAATCACAAAATCATTTCTATCAATAATCAATACTCTCCCGTGAGAGTAATCGGAGTATGTGTACATTGATTCCCATTCACATGGGATATGTAGGAAGCCTCCTTGAGTTTAAAACCCAACATTTAAAATCTACCATGTTCTCATTGGTCCATATTACCAACTAGGTCTAATAATTCTTGGAAACCCATATCCTTTACATGATTATTGGGCTGTTTTGGCATAATTCATTCAACAAACTCTAACTAATAACCTTTCGCATAGATTTCCTACTACATGACATTAAACCGTACGATTAGGTCCTTATCACATACCCATAAAAGGTTTGATGTGTCCAATTAAGCATCACCTATCAACAATTTTTCTTAGTCCTTTCACAAGGATACATAGGTAGCCCAATTTATGGGTACAATACCAATATCAAAACAAATTTTCGTCTCCCTGGATGACAATAAATTGCAGATTTCCCCACTTAATAGCTTAAAACCCAATATTGTCACAACAATGATGAAAAAATATTTAAATAGTATATGAGAGGACACCATTACTGGACAATCTCTAATACATATAGATAAATCCTTTAATGATTAACCTTGAATACATAATCATGATTATAAATTTTACACATGTTAATATGTGATTGAAAATTACTATGGAAACTTATGTTATAGTGGGTGATTTAATAAAGATTCATGAAAATATCATAAATTTATAAATAGAGTCCCTTATTAGACAATAATTCCACCCACAATGGGTGTGATGAGTCTGACCTTCCATCCTCTCAAACAATGCATATTCTTAAGTATTGTAATGTTCAATCTTAACGAACACTTTCCATTGTAAAGCATTCCCATTTTGGATAAGGAGCTATTGGATGTTTCCGGTTCCATGAATAAATACATTGGAAACCTCTTGGATGATGTGATTCATAAAACTACAACACACATTTCAATGAACTATGAAACAAATACTCATATTCTGTTTTTATGATATGCTTCAATAAAATTTCCTTCATTATTTCTTTCAATGGTAGATTAGGGGTGAGTTGGTTTCCTTGGTTTGAGTGTAGGGACCACAATTTTAGATCAAAATATATTTTATTATCAAAAAATAGAAAATTATTATGAGGTGTTTTGTGATAAAATATTATATAGGTTCATTCTAGATAGATTCTTATAATATTAGAATCATTTTATCCTACTTTGTTGATAGATGACAATCTTGATCATGTTTCAGGTAGATGTGTTGTGGGAGTTTCAAACATTCCATTTAGTAGTGCATCGTTGAGTAGCGATGATGTCATAAGACCATTAATTAATATTTTTATTATAATAAATGTGTGGGATTATTGAAACTTATTTTTCACAAATCCTCACATTTCAAAATTTGATGTAAAATAATACAGTCATCAGGTTCCACCTAAACCATAAAGGTTTTAGATGTGTTGGTATATTGATAGATTTTGTAATGGGACACAAATTATAAGTAATAGTTAATTATTTTTTATAGGAGACTATACCCCAAAATAAATTGTAGGGAAACATCCTTTCATTATGAGAGTAGAGTTTAGCAATGAAATTGTGGTGCCAGTATGGTTAGGAGATTTTCTGGCTACATGTGGTACACTAGACACATGGATTTGACAGTGACAACCTATTTATTTCTCAGGTTTTTAGTGGATTTTATGTGGTATTTCAAAGCAAACTACTAAATAATATAATTTTATATTCTTAAAAGGATATATATATGGACAATAACATTGTGTTTCCTAAAGTTATACTAGTATTTATAGGTTATTCTTTAGTTATTTCTTAAGGAAAAATGATATTATTTGAGTTCTCATATGACTAATGAAATCACTCAACTCATTGTATGTAACCATTCATGTTCCTATAAAAATATATGAAATTTTAACATTATAATAAATATAATATTGTGAGTCATCACTCATGGGTTTTGAGCTGGTTCAAGAGAAAAAATAGAAATTACTTATGATCCATAAGGGGATGAGAACCACCCATAGCTTTTAGATGTCCAAGATAGTTTATCGATTGAGGACATTTGATTTCAAGGGTAGAGACCACGTTTCCAAAAGGCCCAACATTATTGTGGAATATAAATTTTATTTGTTGTGGTAAATTATCATTTTGAAACATTGATCCATTCCATATACATTGTAGTGTTTGTAAGCTTTTTTACCTATTTTCATTTCCAGCATAATATTATTTTGTGCATTAAATATTGCATGAAATTCATCCAAGGATATATCTAAATGGCCAATCAGATGACATTTCTTTGGTTGAGATATACATCAAGAAAATATCAACCTTTTTTGAGTATGCAATGATGATTAAGGATTAGTTGGAGATTACAATTTTTTGGTACGCTATTATACTACCGTGTATACATTGGGTACATTAAAACCCCAAAGAGATCTTGTGTGAGATGGAGAGAAACATACATCCTCTGTACCTTCAAAATTTCATTTAGATATATCTATTAGGGTAGTAAATACATAATGGTGGGGAGGATATAATTACTTTTCATTATTTATTTAAACCCATAAAATAAAAAATTATATATTTCATTAATTTATTATTGGATATGACATAGAATTAATGTTGTTACAATGCTGTAATAATTATATATTAAATACAATATTTCTTATCTTATATCAATTCATTTCATATTTTTAATCCTTTTCATATAATGTGATTCTTGTAACAGAAAAATTATAAATTGTTTAGTTTGTAATTCGTGTTTTAGAAATGGATGTTTATAAATTTTCATTTAATTTGGAACCCAATTGTTTAAAAGGAATTAGTGTTTTATTTTGTTAAACTGTTTTTAATATAATTTAAATTATGATTTTAATTACCATTCAGACTCTAAAGGAATAAAATTTTTATATAAAATCCTAAAATTCAATACATCGTTGGGTTACTCATAGAAAATTATAGGTTTATAGGATCATTAGGGGGATAATATCTCTATTGATGTTATAGGTGATTGAAATTAGATATCTCTAATATGACAGTGAAATAAAAAGGTTTTCATGAACGGTTTATTACAAAAATATACAAATAATGATCAATACATTGGTATGTGTTGACATATTGTGGTCCTTGTGATTAATTTATATTGATTGAGGTCCAATAATCATATATCCACGAACTAATTCATAAATGATATATTAATAATTATTTCTTGTAAAAGGATATAATATAAAACAATGTTCAAGTGGGGTGATGAATTCAGTTTATAGAACATGATTAATCGTTGCATAGTGTAGATGAACACATGGCATGTATATTTGTTTGTATAATGACTAAATTTTTTTTCTTCTGTTGAATGTCATATATTATGTGAACTATACAAAATTCTGTATATCTATAATAACACAACATGGTATGCATAATGAGTTCATTCTAAGGAGTCATTTTGGACTAACACATTTGGTAAGTAAACAAAACACACCATATTGGCTGAGCATGACTCAAGTAGTGGTGGTAAATGAAAAAAACATGGATATAGTGACACATTATTTATTATATGAAACATTAATTGTAATGTTTCTTTTAATTACACATCATGTTCATATACATGAATATTCTACTTATAAGAAGATATATTTCTTGTACTATATAACATACTCAATGTACTCATTACAAGCCTAATGACAACTCACATTTCAACATAAAGTGCTCATAGTCATGAATGAGAACATTCTATTCTGAATTAAAAACAATATATAATTTAATGTTGACCTATTATTTGATATCAGTGATTATAGGTGTGGTGATATGGTCGGCCTATTATCTTTAGAATTTGATAAACAATGATGAGGTTCTATACTGATCATTAGAGTTTTTAGGGATAATTTCACCTTGATGGAAAATACATAGTATGTGCCTCATACCTACATTATTTATGTTGTGATGCTATCCCCCTATAACATCATTGGGATTTCATTTTCTATCCATATTTTTTAATATCCCCATAAAATATTATGGTATGGTTTCATCTCTATAACACACATGAATTATATAATATATTTCTATTTCATTATTAAGGAGATTAAAATAGTATAATGAAAAAAACAAAAAAAAATTGTGAATAATCCCTATAAATTATATAATGAATCGCATTATGTTGTATTTAAATAGAGAATATGTTTTGAAAAATTATTAAATTTACATATGATATATTATTTTTCCTAATGAAGTATATTGAATAATTTGATTACGATCATTATATTTAGAATATATGTTTTATTTAAAATTAAAACATGACTATTAAACTAATGAAATGGTTTTTTAATCATGTATAAAATTAATTTCTTTATTATAAATTGAAAATAAATTAAAATAATAGAATTTGAAAATAATAACAGAAAATTTCATAGAAACCCAAAGTTGTGTATGCAATGTATTTTTTTCATAAGATAATAAATTAATAATAATTAAATTAATTTATAATGGAAATTTTTAGTTAATATATAAAATAATAAATTTTAACAACAATTAATGGTTGTTACTAGGAATAAAATAAGAATAAATTCATTTATATTCTTAATGAAGTATTTTTATAAAAAATATTGTTGTTGTGTTTGGGACAATTATTTAAATTAAATTTCAATTAATTTAATAAATTTAATGTGGTATTATTGTGTTAATAGGTAAAACTATGATGTTAATATTTGGTAATGTTGTAACAAAAATTCATAATGATTAGTAACTATGGAAAATAATTGTCAGTATGGTTAGGGTTAAAATGTATAACATGGGGTAAAACAAAAAGATAATGCATAATATATATATAGATAAATTCAATTGTTTAAGTCTATTTAATCCCACATGAATATTTTAAATTAAATTTATTATCCTTGGGGATACTTTCACTTGAATATGAGATTAATTTTTATTTTAATATTTAATTATATGTTTTCCAACCATCTCACATATACAAGAGAACATCTTATCATCACATATTCATACATTTTTATCCATCTATCATATCCAATAACTAAAAAAATATCATCTAAACTTTCACCCACATGTATTGTAGGTTTTTTAAATATAATGATTGGTGTTTCCCTCGATATGAGCATAAAAAATTCACAAGGTAAATAATACATGAATTCGGGTATTATTTTTCGTCTAATGCACTAAAAGATGAAGGTGGTTAATACATGTGGATCACATGGACCATAATGGTACATGTGATTGAGTGATCATTATATGGTCTTTAGAAGACTCTAGAATCAGCACATAGCCTATAGCCGATCCCGTGGAACCCCTTTCAAGAAGAACAACTGCTTGTTGAAAAGATTCTCTTGGAGACAAGAGACTACGGAGTGGATGCAAGATCAGCTCCACCATGAGGCACTGTTTTTCAGTAGCAAGCCCCTGAAAACCCAAAAAAAATCATTTGAAAATGGTTGTAATGATTTGTAAAGAAGGAGGTCCCTAGTGGTCATAAATATCCTGAGACTTATAACCAATGGGAAGGATAATTATGCTTTAAAATATCCATGTGAATCTACAAGAAACCTAACCATTTGTAAAATAAAATAAAAGAAATAAAAAGGAAGCGTTTGTGTGCTACTAAAGGTCCTAAAATTAATAGGCTGTTCCCTTGGTTTTCTGTTGGACACTACGATTCTTTGGAAAATTACCAACCACATCTTGAAAAATCCCTTTTGGTTGTCTGTCCCAATGCACAAGAGACCTCAGACATCCCCAGAAAATTGTGATCTTCCCTATCAGATCTATAAGGATAAACATATTTATCTTTTCATGAAATGATCATACCCCACCATATGATCCATCTTGGTCACATGATGGACCACCAAAAAATAGTGTAATTTTATTTATCATTACTCATGTAATCTTGCATGACTACCAAAACATTATAAAATGACACAAAAGTGAATAAAATGGGGAGGACGAAAAATCCAATAATAGTTGTAAATCATATGGGACACTCCACAAAATCCATATCATGGTATCGTGAGACTTCAATTGAAGCCACCATGGTCTCAAGGAGACCACCAGACAAGACCCCCTTTCCCCACACAATGTCCCATGCATGGCATCGATCATGTCATGTACACATTTAAACATGCTATTTGATCTCTTGAATACCATTGTACATGTCAATATGAAAATATAGAAGTCATTCGACTTGCCTATGTAATTAAACAAGTCCCCATTAATTAGAAGTAATACAATAATGGAATAGTTGATGAGAGGTATTGATGTCAAATGAAATGTAGTCGATGTCCCCTAGAGTGATCCACAGTTAAAATTCATGAAGAAGTGTAGGGCAGAAACCTTCACCAACTACATCCTATATTTTCACTAGTTATAATGCACAAACATGAACAAATATGCCTGGGGAGGTGGATAAATCCCCCAACCCACCATGAAAAAATCGCAGCTACTTAAGAAAATGATGAATACCCAAGAAATGGATCTTATTTCTTGGATTAGCTAATCTCTTGACCAATATGCCTTTTGTAATGTAGTATACTAGGGAGAACATGACATAATCATGATCATTTTATAAAACCACTTCACATGGTCATTCATAGATCACACAAAGGACCAATGATAGGGTAAGTGAATAACATCCCATAAGTCTTCTAGATCACGTGAGATTCAAAATAAACTAGAACTGAATAAATCTCTGTCTTTTTCAATAAAAGAGCTCAGGAAAAAGGACAAAATGAGGAATAATTAAACAAAAAATAAGTAAAATGAAGCTCATCTGATATGCATGAAACATAAAAGATACAGAAAAGAGCTAAGAAATTTTTCATACGTCTCATGGCACTCCTTCTACTGACAATTTCTTTTTGATAAGTCCTTCGGTAATGATTGGAAATTTCAAATAGTCCCCCTGGGCATTCCACTTAAGTATCGTGAATCCCTTTGTGCTCAACCCCCAATCCTTATAATGTCCTATAGATATATTTCATTACTCATTTAATTGTGTCTCATCATGTCATCCAAGTCCCACAAAGTCATCGAGACATATCATCAAATACATATGATTCCCTTTGTGATAGGTCTTACTAACTCTTTTAATGCCTTTCAGGCTACTTAGTTTGGACTCGTTCTTTCCACTAAGCATGTCATACATGACATGAGATTCACTACGAGACATGTGGAACTGAATATCGAGACAAATTACTTTTGATTCATATATCTCTTTCAATGACACAAGGTTATGTCATTATAATCTTGTGACACCCACTGGATAAATCGATTGTGTCATGCAATGTACTCTAGACAAGTTAATAGGGTTATGCGACATCCTCTAGATAAGTAAACCATGTCACAAAGGGATACCATGTCATGATAACATTATCTATACTAGTTGTTTAAGACTAAATAAACATAGAAACTGCAATGTGTAAGCCACAATAAAGGAAACTATGATGAATCTGATTCCTAAAATATTCAAGATACGTATGTGACCTCTGTTCGGTTTGATCTCCATATTGATCATATAAGGAAATCCCATAATATATTAATCATGTCTATAGGAAATGGCATTCATTGCCTATCATCCATTGTTTCTTGGTATGATCATGTCTCATGTGTTCTTATATATTTTCATTGGTTGTTTCATATGAACTATAAACTCCCCATGTTATAAGGGAAACAACGGTGTCTAATCTATATATAATTGTACAATGAGAAATAAGATACCTTTAATAATTATTATATGTATGACACCTTATTAATGTGTGAGAACTAATTAAAATCAACTTAGATTAAAGTGTTATGTCAATGACATTTAAACCTTCAGGGACCAATCATTCCTAGCTTTGGATCACTCTATATCATACATTAGTGGATTGAGAAATACAGTTGATCTTTGATGACTCTAATTCCAGAAATAACCAAGAAATGTATAATTCCTTCTTATGGACTGATGTCTATAATAAATCTCTTTATGGAAGTCCTAGCACACATGTCTCACATCATGAGAAATGAGAATGATCAAAATCCACCCATAGCTTCCCACACAAATCATAGCTCACATGAGCTTCAGGAATTTCAATAATCCAGTCAAATGTATCATAAGTCACTACAATGTCAGTGGGAACATTAGTGTGTAAGACCTGAATAAATGAAATAAAAAACTAGAATTCCCTCCATAATTGGAATACATAGAATTCATCTCAAAAATGAATGATTGAGAACTCATTATTCTAGATCACCCTTATAAATAATTTACACATGAAATTAAACATCACGGTTTCAACGAACAACATAGGGTTTTATTCCACCCCTAACTAGGATACGTTGGAAGACTCCTAATGGATCAATCCCTCCTCAGATTATTAGTATCCTCATATTATGGAATCGAATTCTAAATCTCTTTGTTATACGACAAAATCAAATAAGAAACCACTTGTTATTGGAAACTGCTGAAGAACCAAGTATACAAATTGATAGATTCACTAGAGAGGCCCTTGACATTATTACAAAAGGTAGTATTAACCCATATTCATTTTTTGGGTAACCGGTCCTATATCAGGATTATAAAGAGATTTGGGATCATTTAAAAAATATATAAGAGATTCCTATAACAGAAATAAATTGCCTCAAAAGTGTGTAAAGGGCCTAACCTCCCATCCTCTCATCCAATATGATACCCCAAGAGTCATTAGGCTTGATTATCCAAATGACCACCATCCATTGTAAATCAGTTCTGTACCCATCTAGGGATGGGGGAATCAATGGGGGATTCGATGGAAGATCTTAAAATTGGTAAACTACCTCATAGTTAAACAAATGGGTGGACCCCATTCCATGTCGTCTCTTTTCCCGATGAATGAATAATTTTGAACCTAACGTGAATCTTTCTAATAAATAATGATATTTTATTACCCATCAAGCCATTTTTAACTCCATACACCAACAATAATGGAATTACCGACAAGTGTCTCTCAAATGATTGAATAATCATCTCTCAGGCCACATTGTTTTTCATTCACTATAGAAAAATGTAGCAAGACCAGAATGATATTACTAATGATCCACTGTTTCCAGGGTTCACATGATATAGGACCATCCTTGCTTTGTCTTTCCCAAGAGATTAGAATGACCAGATCAGAAATATCAGGAGAATATTGTAAACCATAATTATATAATTATGCTCATTAGGTCGATGATATTTCTGTAATTTGTAAAATTGTTCCTTGAAAACTTCATGTCCTTTGATATTGACAACATCCCGGTAAGAGAAAATGTCTTTATAATTCAATTCTAGCTCAATTAAATAATTTTTTTCTCCAACCCCAATGGTGTGAAAGATGATCTCACACACTCAATGAATCCTATGATAGGTGGAAAACATGATGGTATAGGAGTACCATTTACATAGTATGATCCGGACCCTGGAATATGTCTTTGAGGTTATCCATGCACGACAACTAATGAATCTGTATTTTCATCGGGATGTCTGCAGCTAAGCTATTATCCATAATTGAAAAAACCAACCAGTTTAGGATATTATCCCTGATGTCTGATAACTACCAACATACATATTTGGTAACAGTGGATCAGGAATCCAAATACATATCCTTGTCAGTTCAGGCGCCACCATAGAGGTAACCTATTATCCACTACCACAAACACCATCCTGCCAGTACCCACCAATTTCTTTATGAGGGTACCACTCAAAATTATTTATACTATGAATCCCATGAAAGGCCATAATGGAAGTCTCATCTAAGGATTAATGAATTGGACATCTAGGAGAGCGATCATATCCCCACTCCTCCTAATGAAGCCTACTGGCATATTCCAATAGGAACTGGCAAGCAAGATCGTATATCTACTCAATCGGAACAAATGTTTGGGCATATTCCTGTAGTAGGAATTGGGAGATGGATATCCCTATCCTCATGCCTAAATTTAATTATTATTTTCTGATTGATAAAAGAGGAATGAATTTGTTGCACATCCCCATTTCAATAAAAGTCATCTACCATAGTATTGTAATATCATATAAATATTACGTAATTAATAATTGTATTATAAATTAAATAAATAGTGTTTAATGTTACTTTTTATATACAAGATGACATTTTAAGAATATAAATTAATTACAATTTTATGAAATACAGTATTATGAAATGATATTTTCTAATATGTTGTATTGTTTTAATAAGTAATACTAATTAGTGGTAATATATTAATATAAATTTTGTTTAAAAGTAACATCATATTATTTTTATATTTTATATATTTATGATAATTTTAATATAAAAAATTATATTCAAATGATATATTTTAGAATTCCATAATTTAAATACATAATTAAAATATTTTTTAAATTATACAATAAAAAAGGAAATTCATTACAAAACATTGTAACCTTTTATATATAATGACATTTAAATTATTAACATTAATAAATTAATAACATCATGATTACATATATTTTTTATAATTTATATTAATATTTTTATTTTGATTTACCAATTTATTTATTTAATTTATAAAATTTTGAGATCTAAAATATGATATATATATATATATATATGAAAATAATATAAAAAATGAGATTTAGAAAAAATTAATGAAACAAATAAAAATCTAGAAAAGGAAATTGGGAACGGGGATCATATTTTGGAGGGCCAAGGTGAGCTGCAAAGGAATTCGATCTTTTCCCAGGTATGCGAAAAGTGGAGATCAATGATACATCTTTGGAGAGAGATGTATTCAAGAGAACGGAAGCATGGCCACATGGAGGTCGACGTCGAAGGTGAGAGGTTCGACTGCCGAAGATCCTTCTGAATGATAGATCTATATCATGTTGAGGGTTTCATATAATATTTTAGAAAATGACCTTCAATTTTTGCAGATTGGATACTCATCATGTTTAATAACAAGTAGATATGTTTTTAATTGTTATAGTTATCCGAATCCTTTCATTTTCTCATTACATCATTAATTTCAATTGAATTAAGTGGTCCTCTTATCAATCTGATTATTTTAATCATTCATGTACAATAATAATGTTTGTATCAATTTCTTTCATATATGTATTCTATATTGCATAAATTATATGGAAAATGTTTTTAATTGATTTTATTCTATACACTTCATTTTTCTCTTTTATTTTCTTTAAATTTTGACAATTGATGTAACTGTTTATTTTGGGGTCCAATCACAATATATCAATAATTTTCTCTTCCCTTAATGAATCACATAAATTAATATATATTATATATCTAATTAAACATTATCATCTAAACCATTAGAAAATTTCATACCATTCATCATTTTATTCTTTTTCCAATATATTGACATCAGAAGAAACCTAAAAACCTAATTTTATGACTCTAACTGATGATTTAGGAATCAAATAAATGATTAATTATTCATTATTTTGAGTGAATATATAATTTTGAGAGGGTTTAGTTTGTAAAAGAAGGTCTTTCATTAGAAATTCATCTGGCATATAGAATTCATCTCCTGTTTTTGCTGTTTTCTATTCGAATGGAATGTAATCCATGTTCTACCAATAAGTAGAAGAAGTGTTTGAAAATAAATTTATATGTGATTTTTTTAATTAGAATCATATTTCGATCTTAAATATCATGTTATGTGTGTATTTTAATTCATTGTTTTATTTTAATCATTATGTGGAGTTTTTTTAATTTGTATTTCATGTTATAATATCAATTTCATTACATTGAATAAGGGAAATTATTTAGTTATTAATTTATTATTTGATATTTCATCATAAAATTATTTTCGATTTAACCAAATTATATTACTATAGGGGTGTTATATTTTAAAAACCATTCAAAATTTTGGATTTATGTTCATGCACAAAGGTTATTTACATGGACCTTTATTTATTAATTTTCATGTCATAATCTATATTCTTATTTAAAAAAAGGATTTACAATCATCAATGATTACTGTTAGCATATACATATATGTGTATATATATATTAATGGGTAACAGTTATTAATAATATATGTATATATATATATATATATCACTATTAATTTTTAAAAATTTATTATAATGTTTTTCCATGGTAAATTTTATTTTTATTTGTGAAGGTTTGAACATTTTAAGGAATGTGGTTAAATTTACTAAAATAATTTATGGGTTTAAATTTAAATTTTCATATGTTAAATCCATGATCATAAATGCATATACCACCATTATTTTATGTATCCTTTTTATAAAAAAATATTATCATTTTATGTGAATCAGTTTTATCTGCACGCATATATGTCAAATTTATTACAAGTTTTGGGATTTTCCAATAGTATTTTTCATGCCATGCATGCATCTATTTCATATTTTTTGAATCATTAATGTATGGACATCGAGAGTGAATAAATAAATCATTCCTAATAAAAGATGATAAAAAATATTTTCAAAGTTGATTCTATGAATTGAAAATAATACATGATTGATAAACATATTTTCGTTCCATGTTTTCTAGAAATGTCATAAGTAATGAAAATTCAGTTGCATGATTTTTTATGAAAGTACACACACACACACATAAAAAAATATCAATATTTTATCTTGTTTTTAATGTTAGAACTCCAGTGGAAATGTATATATATATATATAGAATATTTAAAAATGATTTCAGGAAATTTGGAACTTGAATGTTGTAAATATTGCAGGGAATTGGGATGTGATCCTAATGCCTCAACAAGTGTGTATGCCTAAGATATCATTCAATGTAATATGTTTCCACATTGTTTTTTGTCAAAATCATGTATATTTTTTTTCAAATATAGCCCTGGATTACTCTTAATTAAAATTGAGTGTAATAATTTTCAATACGTAAAAAAAATTCACTATTATTTTCATTGGTATTTTGGATTTTATTTTATGGTATTGTAAAAATAATTCTTGAAAGAATTTATAAAAACATATTTTAAAAGAAAATTTATATAAAAATAATTTCAACAATTCCAAAACACTTTATTTAGAAGTTGAATGCTCTCCCTTTCATTTAAAATGATTTCCCCCAGATATCTAAGAAGTTCATTTAAAGATGTAATGGCTTTTGGATTTAGTGCATACAGAAGTGTAGTGGGAATTTGTTTTATTTTTGTTCAACTCTGATATATGTATGGTGTTGTCTAATCATCCAAAACCAAGACCGGTAAATGGTCCTTGTTTTAGTAATATGTTGTGAAATTATTAATATTATTTTATTGAAACAATTATGCTGCATTTTTATGCATTGTGTCTAAAAGAGAGGGATCGAGGCATTATTATTTGAATTAAAGGAATGGTCTAGACAATTTTAAATATTACAATTTTTCTCTTCAGGAATAAAATCAATGAATTAGAATTTTCATTAGACAATTAAGCCCATATATAAAGTAATTATTTCTTAAGATAGAAATTCATAATTTTCTCTTGTATAATGAATCAAATGCAAGTGAAATATTTCCTTAAGGGGTGGGGGGAGAATGTAACATCCTAGAAATATTAATTAATTAATAATTGAATTTTAATTTAAATAAATAGTGTTAAATGTTACATTTTAAATACACGACGACACATGGTAAATATAAATAAATTTTAATTTTATTAAATATACTTTCAAGAAATGATATTTTCTGATATATTTTATTTTTTTATTAAGTAAAAATAATAAATGGTGATATATTAATTTAAATTTTGGGTAAATTTACCTTAATATTATTTCAAATATAGTATAAATTTCTGACTTTTCATATAAGCGAAATAAAATTAGAATGATATATTTGAGAATTTATCATTTTAAATACATATATAATCAATGGTTCTAAATTATATAATCAATAAAAATTAAATAATTTCTGAAATATTGTTACTTATTATATATAATGACACCTAAAATTATTGACATTAGTAATTTTCAAATTTCAAAATTATAAATTTTTTATACAATTTATGGAAATATTTTTATTTTGATTTACCAAATTATTAATTTAATTTATGACATACAAAAATATAAAATATGATATATATATATATATATATTGTGTGTGTGTATTATTTTTTTAAAAGAATGTTAAGTAAAAAAACAAAACATAGATTTAAAAAATCAATGAAAGAAATAAAAATCAAGATTAGGAAATCGGGCCAAATGTCCATATTCAAGAGAGGAAACAAGTGTTATGATGTAATTAATTCCAATAATGGTGCTTCAATATGGGGAAAATGAATCTTTTAATTTTGGGTGAGGGGTAGTCGAGAAAACCGATGTTTTTCTACATCAAGGTCGATGTCGACGACGAGAGGTTCAACCGATGACTAGCATTCTAATGGTCTAATCCATATCCCATAGAGGGTTTCATATGTGATTTGATCAATTGACCTTCAATTTTTGGAGATATAGTTTGAGTTGTCTTGAATTGTAAGTAGATATATTTTTTAATTGGTTTAGATATCTGAATCCTATCGTTTTCACTAGACGTCATCAATTAATTTGGAAATCAGTTATCCTATTATAAAGATGATTATTTTAATTGTACTTATATTTTAATCAAGTTGTTATAAGTTGGTATAATATATCTATTCTATATTATGCATATTAAAAAAATATTAATTGATCTGAACCCATACACTACATTTTTTCATATGTTGTTTTCAATTTTGACAATTTTTGTATCTTTATGTGTTGGGATCATATCAAAACCTATCATTGATGTCTTCATACATGAATGCATCAAATAATAAATATATATTATAAATATGTTTCAACACATGTATTTCATGCATTGTAAAATTTCTCAACTTTATCATTTAATTTTTTATTCAATCTTTATAACATCAAACGAAAAATATAAATATATATTTATGTCTCTGGTTGAATATTTTTTAATAAACTAAATAATTAACTAATTATGATTTTTAGTGTATATATATTAGTGAGAGGGTATGTCTGGTGATCCAGGGATTTAAAAAGTGATCCAAACTATATTTAGGAGTCTTCTCCTATTTTCACTATTACTTGTTCGAAGGGAATTCAAACCATCTTCTTCAATGAATTAGAAGAGGAGTGTGAAAATACATTTTAATGGTATTTGTTTTGTTTGTTTTCATATTTTTATATTAAATATTAAATTATGTGTGTTTTTTTCATTATTTTATGTTAATTTTTAAGGGTAGTTTTTTATTTATTTTTGTCATGAAAAAATCATTATTTTCTGTTTCCACATAAGGAATATTATTTGGTTATCACATTTTTTTTGATATTTCATATTAATTTTTTTTATTTACACAAATTATATTAGTGTAAGGGTGTTCTATGTACAAAGTCCCACACAATTATGAATTTATGTTCATGTTCAATATTAATTTGTAATGGACCCTTTTCTATTTATTGGCATGTTATAATCCTTTTATTATTTTAATAAAGGATTTATTATCATCAAGTGTTATTATTAGCATTTACATATATGATTATATATATATATACATATTAATGCCTAATGGTATTTAGTAGTATATAAATATGTAATAATTTTCAATATATATGAGATGGTTTTTGCGTTGTAAATTTTATTCTTATTTGCGAAGGTTTCCCAATTTTATGGAATGTGTTTTAGTTTACATAAATAATTTATGGTTTTAATATACCATTATCATATGACAATGACTAGATATTATTCATGTATAACATTGTTATTTTATATAGGTTTTTTAACTATTACTATCATTGTATGAGCATTATTTTTACTAGTATGCAAATATGTCAATTTCATTATATGTTATGGCTATTTGCAATACTATGTGACATGTCACGCATTCATTCTTTTCATTTTTTCTGAATCATATTTATATGAACATATGTAGTGAAAAAATAATTCCATATTGAGAAACTATGATAAAAAACTATGTAAAATTTGGATTATATGAATTGAAAAGAATAAATGGATGATAATCATAATCATATTTATTATATTTTAAGTAATGTCATAATGTATTGAAAATTCAGTTTCAAGATTTATTATTAATGTATTTATATATGTATATAGATATATAAATAGAATTATTTTTTTCATGTTTTTGACGTAGAAAATCTAGAGGAAATTTATTTATGTATATAAAGAAATCATAAAAATGTTTTCAAAAAATTTGACACTTGAATGTTGTAAATATGTTAGGGAATTGGGGACTGACTCGAACCCCTGATCATGTGGGTCAGCCCAAGATGACCTTCAATGATCTATGTTTCCACAATTATATGTACTCAAAATATGGTATAGTGGTTTCCAAAAATATCACTAGAATACTTTTAATGCAATTGTGGCATAATTATTTAAAAAATATATTTTTTTCAATACGTAAAATAGTTTCACTATGATTATTTGTGTTATATATGTATATATTATATGGAATTTTCAAAAAATATTTTTAATGAATTTATCAATGATATTTTAACATAATCATTTTCTAAAAAGGATTTCAATAATTTCCTAACCCCTTACCAAGAAATTTAATTCTCACACATTGTTTTTAAATGATTTTCACAGTTATCGTAGAAGTTCAATTTCAAATGTCCTCCCTTTTGGAGTTCGCAATTATTAAAGATTAGTGGATTGCAGTTTTATTTTTTTCAACTTTAATAAATGTATGGTGTGGTATAATCCTTCAAAACCTAAAATGGTAAAAGGTCCTAGTTTGGGTAATATGTTGTGTAAAAATTATCTTACTTTTTTAGGAAAAACAATTATGCATCATTTTCAAGCATATACATCGGATGAGAGGGATCCGGGCGTTGTTATTGGTATCAATGGATCGGTCTCGAAAGCATAAAATATTAAATGTTTTGTCTTGAGGGAAAAATGGTATGTGTTAAAAACTTCATTAGTTAGTTAGTTTCAATTAGAATATCATTAATTCTGCACATGAGAATTCACAATTTTTTGAAGTTTGACAAAACGAAATTCAAGGGAGTAATTACATTAAGGTGGGGGGGATGTAAAAACATAGAAATATTACGTAATTAATAATTAAATTACAGTTTAAATGTAGAGTGTTAAATTTTCATTTTTATATACATGAAAACATTAAATGAATATAAATAAATTATAATTTTAAGAAATATAATACCATGAAAAAATATTTTCTATTATACTGATTTGTTTTAATAAGTAAAAATATTTAATGGTAATATATTAATTTATATTTTGTTTCAATGATAATTATAACTATTTCAATGTAGTTAAATTTACGAATTAGATTATACTTGAAATTAAATTAGGTTGATATATTTGAGTATTAATTAGTTTTAATAATTATGTTGTATAATATTTATAATTATATAATAAAATAATACGAAATTAATTTAATTTTTTTACTTATTATATATAAGGAAACATGATATTATTATCATTATTAACTTTTAAAAATTGAATTTATAAATATTTTGTAAAATTAATGATAATATTGTTATTTTGATTTACCATGTTATTAATTTAATTTATAACATTTTGAGATAATATATATATATATATATATATATATATATTATAAATGAAAATTGATTAAAAAATAAACAAAATATTTAAAAAAATGACTTAATCAAATAGAAATTGAGATGAGTAAATCAGTCATTGGGTTCATCTTCGGGAGGGGAAAAGTGAAACAATTGAATTCAAGCCATTAAAAGGGTATCAATTTGGGGGAAATGAAGCTTTCTGTTTAAGGAGAAGAGTAGTTGAGTGAACCGAAGTGTGGCCACATGGAGTTCAATGCTGATGGTGAGAGGTTTTGACCACCAGTGAGCTTTCTGAAGGTCAGATCTATATCACGTTGATGGATTCTTATCATATTTGGGAAAATGTCCTTCAATTTTCAGATATCATCTTCGAGTTGTCATTAATTTAATATAGATATGTTTTTAATTAGTTTAGATATCTAAATCCATTAATTTTTACTAGATGTAATCAATTTTGATTGAAATAAGTGATCATGTTATCAATCTAATTATATTAATCATCCTTTTACTAAAATGATGTTTTTATCCGTTTCTTTTTTACCTGTAGTCCATCTTTAACATATTATAAAGAAATATTTATTAATTGATCATAATACACATGCTTTATTTTAATTATAGTGTTGTTTTCAATATTTTTAATTGATGTATCTCTACATTTTGGGATCAAATCAAAATCCATTATTGTTGTCTTCTTCCAAGAATGCATCAAATAAATTATTATTTATTAGAACACTATTTCAACAGTTATATCACATGCATTAAAAAATTGATGGCCCTTCATAATTTTATTTTTTTTCTAACTTTTGACATCAAAAGAAACATAAAACTATAAATTTATGTCTCTGATTGAATATATGAGAATCAACTAAAAAATTAATTGATAAGGATTTTGAGTGTATATATATTTTTGAGAGGGGTAGGTATGGTGAGGCAGAAGCTTCATAAGATAGGCATACTGCATTTAATAGTATTCTACTATTTTCATTGTTTCATGTTTTAAGGGAGTGAAAACCATGGTTTTCCCCCATGTAGAAGAAGAATTTAAAAATAATGTTGTCATAGGTTTGTATCGATTATATTCTAATTTAGATAATACATATCAAATTAATTGTGAATGTTATTTCATTATTTTATTTTAACCCATAAGGGATTATTTTTATTTAATTATTTAGAGATATAAGATCTATTATCAGGTTTTTTATATGGGAAATTATATTGTATTCATATTCTCTTTTGATATATCATCTTTCAATTATTTTCAATTTTCCAAAACCATATTTGTGCAATGGTTCCCTATATTTAAAAAACATATAAATTAATAATTTATGTTCATGTTAAAACATAATTATTAATAGTCCATTGTATAATTATTTTGAAGCTATAATCCTTATTATAATTTTAATAAATGATTTATTATCTTCAGGGATTATTGTCAGCATATTCATATATATGGGTATATATATTAATGGGTGATGATTATTAATAGAATATATATATATATATACATATATATACATATATCTAATATCAGTACTTATGAAAATGTTTTTCTTTTTTAATTTTTATTTTTATTTGCGATGATTTGACAATTTTAATGTATGTGTTTTAGTTTAAATAATCAATTTATAGGTTTTAGTTCCCATGATCATATATTAATTCTTTCATCTTACATTGGTAGAACAACATTATGTTATGTTGCTTTTTTGAAACTATTATTATCATTTCATGTGCATCAGTTTTATCTGCATTCCTATATGTTAATTTCATTATAATTTATTGCATTTTCAAATAATATATGACATGTTATGCATATACCAGTTTCATAGTTACTGAATCATTAATGTATGCACATCTACAATGAATAAATAATTCCAGCCTAAGAAATAACGATAAAAGCTACATTAATAGTGGATTATATGGATTGAATTGAATACACGTATGTTAAACATATATTCATTCCATGTATATAATGAAATTTCATAATGTAAATAAAATTCAATTTCATGATTTCTTATTAATGTATATTAATATATATAAACTTATAAAATTGTATTTATGTTTTTAAATTACAATCTATAGTGTAAATGTATATGTGTATATAAAGGAAGATTAAAAATGTTTTGTGATTATCTTGTATGAGAATGTTGTAAATATGGTAAGGAATTGGGGATTGAACACAATATCTAAAATTGGGTGTTGGTCCTTGATAGAAATCAAAGTTCCATTTTTCCAAAATGTTGTGTTTTAAAAATATGTTTTAGTGTTTTTCAAGAATATCAATAGATTATTTTTAATTCCATTTGAGGTTATGAATTTTAAAAATGTAAAATAATTTCACTATTATTTTAAATGGTATTTCAGAATGTATGTTATGGTATTATCAAAATAAATTTTGAAATAATTTCACAATGTTTTTTTGCAAATAATAATTTTCTAAAATATATTTAAATTATTTCGATACCCCTTACTTGACAACATGATGCTCACAATTTTTTAACATTGTTTATTCATTGTTATCTTAGAAGATCAATTACATATTTCAACCCTTTTGGATATAGAACATGATTAATAGTAGTGGAATGTAGTTTTATTTTTGTTAAACTGTGATTAATGTATGGATTTTTCTAATCCCCCCAAACATAGGCTGGTAAAAGGTCTCCATTTTAGTAATATTCTGTGTAATTATTGAATTAATTTTATTGAAAAAATACTCATAATTTTTAAGTACTAAATCTAGAAGAGTATGATTAGGGCATTATATATATAATAGAGATAGAAAATATGTTAATTTATATTTCTATACACCTTTTCCCAAAATACCAATATATTTTTACCAACAACTGAATAACTCTTCAAAATATTTCGGCACTATTCCAGATGAAGAGACTAGCACATACTTCTATCCTTAAATCGAGGTAATATCAACACTCTGGACGTTGTCAACAAGTGTCTAACCAGAGAAAGGGAAAATTAGTTATCCCACTAGGAAGATTATAGATATAATCCAATAATGGGATTGGCATCAGATATAGATCATACTCCCATTCCCACTAGGGATAACAAGCTGAGAGTAACATCGGCCTTGGGATATGGGCCCAAGAATATTTCTGAAATACAATGGCATATTCCAATGGCCATGTATTAGGATCATATCTTAATTCTAGATGGGTATAACAATGGGATAAGGGAAAATACTCAGGATCAGTTCATATTCATATCGACAATTTCCAGATTCATTCTCAGAAGATCAGGATCAGGAATATGTCATAGTTCTAGTTGAGGATGGAGAAATTAGAATATGACAGACCTCTCAACAAGATCATATTACTTTCAATTAAAAGTTATATAATATTCCATAATTTCATGGAATCTAGGGGAATATTCCTACATCCACAGATGAATGACTATTCCAGCATCATTCCATGGAAATAATGGAGTAATATCATATCCCTTCTCCCATTCTAAAGGTATGTCGGAATATCACAACAAGGAATGCATATTAGGACTAGAATCATAGTCATATTCAACCAAAAGCACACCAATTGAGAGAAAATAATTCCTCAGGGAAGTCTCATACTTCATCCAATAAATACCATCGACATATCACAACAGATAATGATTAGGCTCATACTCTAGTCCAAATTGAGGATCACAACATTAGAATGTCACATGCCTAAAACTAATCTCATATTCCAATCAATAATGAGATAGATCAATTTAATAGTCCAATCAGTTCTTTATAGTGTCCTCATACTCCCATAATATCTTACTATTATATAAAAGATCTAAAACCATCATATGACATGATCATAGTCTTGAACAATTCAAAAACGGGGGTCAACATTTTCTGACCTCGATGAATAATGTGGTCTATATTCTTAATCATTTCATATAGTGTTCTTGAGGATTTGGAGAAACATTCTCAAAACTACAAGGGTTTATTGACTATTCTATCAAATCATAATTAGAATGAATTTATTGTTGTAATAGTCTTCCCTCTGTTAGTGTGAAGATTGTTCGTAGTGAATATACTCCTAATATTCACTATGGTCAACCTTGCCATAGTTATATGTCCCACAGATAAGGAAAGAAACCCATTTAATATACATCATTAAATACAGAGGTTTGGAAAACTCTAACACCTTCATATAGATATGTCCTCAAAATACTAGGTTCAATGGTTTACAGTTCCCCATCAACATCTAGAAGCACTCTTCTCTCATTATGAGGACACTTTCATATCCATCATTTATGGTATGTCCTGATGGTGGTTTGTAATCAAGATGAGTATAAGGCTAACATTGACATATAGAGACAATTTTATAGAAAAAACTTCCCTATATTTTTGTGGCCCATAGTCACAAGTGACTATGAGATCCCAGAGTAGGTAAAAAATTAGTGCATGCCTTATCTAAACCAAGATTTGAGGTCTACTCATCAGTTACTTAAGATAAATATCTCTATTATCATGGATACATGTTTCACCTTCAAAAAGTAATGATAATCTATTTTTAGGTGGATATGGGACCCATCTTCATTTGACATGACACATTAATGAAAAATTAAAGTGAAAATATGAAACACGTTTGCTGCCATTGCATTTTGAAACTTTGGGAACTGATCTACAAATCATGATAATGCATCTGTATTTGAGGTTGGGGAAATATGAAGTGTTAAACTTTTTAGCTTAATTAGAATAGTTGATCATATCATATTCTACATCCTGTATTTTTATAGCCTCTAGAGAAATCAGGGACCAGGTAACTCTCAGGACAGTTGGTCCCTAAAATTAAATTCTCCTGTAACAAAGTTGCCTAGAAATTAGGAAAATAGAGAGAGTAGAGTAAAAAAGATTATAAACAAGGCCCATTAAACCAGTATGAAAACATTAAAAACAAGGATAATGATGTTTAGATAATCTAGAGAACATATCCATATTGAACGGTTCTCGTTATGGGATCCCATTTCCCCCATCTCCCATGAGATCATAATTGTTCCACATAAAACATGTATTTGTGGCTTCCACCACGTCTGCCATCTAGGACCGGGATCAGCGTTCTAGGATAGGGGAATATCTACCACCCCCCCCCCCACTTAGATCATCAATTCCTCAGAGGATTTAGAACATATGATCAGAATAATGATTGAATCCTAATCCATATAGATGGTGGAATTTATACAATAATAATCATATATAGGTTCATTATCCCCTGATATGTTCTTTGAAACATAAATTGTGGTTCTAGATCACCCCAACCCCACTAGGATGGTTGTTTTTATATCTCCATGTATGTCCTGGGAGACATCAAATCCTTGAAATGATCCATTGGATCCTCAATAATAGGACCACTCAATTCCAATTCTATTATAAAATTAAACCCACTCCATAGGAATAGTGAAATTTTCATCATCATCTTCTCCATATAAGGAATCCATAATCTTTAGGTTGGAAGGAAATAGTCAACTGTTGATATCCCACCGAACCCTCCCACTATAATCAATCCCTAGATGATTTGGGCTCATTCTTCAATCACAACAAGAAACTACAACATGTTCATTGTTTATATACCAAGATGATAGAATAATAAGTAAAAGGAGATTACAACCCACTATTTTCAATGGCGAAAATAGCCCAATATGGCCACACGATCGAATAATGACCCAGGATAAGGTAGTGGGGAATCCACTTATCGGGTTCAATGTAATAACACAACCAGCATTTCTAGATATTTCATGTGAATGTTTTCATTGACAAAATAAATGAATTTTTCGATCAAAAAACAAATGAAGTCATATAAATCATATAAAATGACCCAGATATGAGGATGATTTCTATGAAAAAACCGAGGTTACATGCACCATGAACCAGAGATGGCTCTAAAATATGCCACATATGAATACCGTGTTACCACCTCCACTGAAAGAACAATGGAAATACATGACTATAACATTTGTTTTCATCCATTGAAGAAACATTTTTCACAATACTAGAGTGAGATTCTATCTCTCAAATGGGAAAAAAAAGGTGCTACAGAAAGTCAATATTCCTTCTGGGTATCATCCTTAAGAAAAGGTAGATACTCTCTCTCCCAGAGCTGATCTTACATAACGAGATGTAGTATAGAAGTATATGGATAAAAATCATGGCATCCACTATCCATAAATAAGAAATTAAACAATGTTCATGACTTCCCTCTATAGCGACGGCATCCTCTCCCTTATCGAATTTGATCATTTATTCTTAGGACGAATTGAGAATAAGTTGGGGATGAATGTGGGGCCACATCATTGACTTTGACCCACTCATTTTGGATGTGATATTTCTAATAAACCACTGCTCATAGAGTTTCTTAAGGTCATCGAGTCACTGACTACTTGAATGGAATCCATCAAATGGATATGTGAAACTATGTTTCTTGAGAGAAATCCATATCAAAAATTGCTGGATCATACTCCACCTCCACAAAACATAAAAAATCATACAATTTCCACCATTATAGGTGCCAAAATATGTGGAAAACATCTCACTCACTTTGCTTCCCAATGTGGGCTGAAGATGGGCCATCGAGATCAATATGAGGAAAAAAAGATGAGTAGTTTCATAAAATCTATGATAGTGGTTCCCATTGTTTGTTACAGCTTTTTTTCCAGCCGGATCAATTACATGATGGGATGATTAGATAATTAGTTACATAAATAGTTCAGCTAAACACAGTGGAAAACTCCTATCCTCAACCTCACAAACAAATATAATTAAATAATGGGAGGGTGTTTGATTTTATATCAAGATGGAAAGCCTTATCCAATTAGCTCAACTTCCCTCTCTCACAAGAGAAACCGAGGGAACTCTATACTAAAAATATCATGGATGATTTACACCAACCATTGATTTTAATGAATTATACAGGATGATTCAATTATTTCAATGAAATGTGACAAATTTTTGAAGAATCCATCCATCAAACCTCATCCAAATCTTGGGGAATACCCACAACATAAGGGAAGGACCTTGAAATGATGAAGATGTAACTGTTACCCTGATGCCAATAGTGGTTCCATCCATGCACTTAGGTAGTACCAAAACATCCTATCACCTAGTTTTTTGTGGATAACACCATTTACTATCCCATAATAAGAAGCATAATGAAATATGTGTCACCAAATATTTGACGAACTGATGGAAGAAATATACACCTAATGAAATGAACAAGTCCCGGGTTATTTCATGGTATCCATGGATAGTGACATGCTCAAGATTCGACAACATAGGATTCCAAATGAGGTCAACCTCCACAACTATTATAATAATTCTGCATACCATTATATTTTTATTAATTATATCCATAATGTTTTCGTATCCAAATATATCCTTCAAGTCATGGACAATTTTGGATAGTACACATTAGATAACTCCCCAGAGCATGTGGCCTATTTAATCATTGTTTGATTTGAAGAAGAAGATGGTTGGAATAATGTTCTATCTAGTCATGAAAAAATATTTGACAGCTAGATGACTTATAAAATTGTTCACCGAGCTCATGACACTATGAGATCATAGTTTTGTAGACCAAAATTTTCTCCACCACCCAAGGGATAAATATCATATATGCATGCCAAAGGTCGGCGTGACATCCAAAATTATGAGAAATATAAGAGGATGAATCATATTCTACTCTATAACATGCCAAACCAATTTTAGACTTATTTCATGCAACATCCTATCTCTGGAAACTGCCTCATCCTTATCAGATGAATAGAAAATATTTTGTTTTATCAAAATGATAAAAAAGTTATACCACTTATCCGATGATGAGTATGGTTCATAATAAAAGTTCTATTCATATTACTAAGGCATTAGAGGATGAATCCATCAGAGACGAGGATATATGGGATAGGTAGGATGCTTTTGGTCCTAATATTTGGGCCATATCCCCCTCGAGAAAATATATTGGGCTAGTAATCGTAGTGAAAAATTTTAGTAGTCCCAAACATGTCAAGTGGTTATCTCCAAAAACTCTAGTAGCCTTCTGATCCTAATTGTCATACATGTCCTTATAGCAAGGGTTCAATATGATCAAAACAAGAAAATATGAAAGTTCAATGAAACTACACCACTAGAAACATATATTCCCTTAACCACTGTAAATCATATAGGCCTTTCAATTTAAGATTCCTCATATCCTAAATCACAGAAACCATATAATCCCTATATTGGAATGTGCAGATATATGGTTTAAAATTAAGTAATTCTGAAAGAGTTGTCTATTATCCCAGAAAAGATCTCAATCAATAATGCACTCCATCATTCGGAATCACACATGGAGGAACTCTTTGAATCCCTCGAAATAACATATATGCTTTAGACTATGGTTGCTACTGTCAAGGTCAATCTAGTAGACGATATGTGCTATTAATATCATGACACCATATCATTCATTGATCAAGATCAAAATAGGGTCATCCAAGGCCACATCACACTGCTATATGTATCAGGAAGACTCCATTGTGTCAATGTTAAAAGGGCTATGATTGTTAATGGTTACGAGATCAATCTCATACCAGTTCGAACCATCTAATTATTATGATATAGTTATAGCGACCTATCTATTATAAATTCTAACATTCACTGGTATGATAAGATTAAGAAAATAACTCCTAGTAAAATTAATCATAAGTCTTAGTTTGTGGACATTATATAAGATGTTGAGTTTATGGTTATCTAACTAGACATCTCATATTATTTTATACGTGGGAATTCCTAGCCCCATAGTCACTTAGTTATACTTCACATATTCCATCAATGTCTGAGGTACCCCATCATTGGAAATTTCGGAAGACTACATGGTGCCAATAATATGTTTCAGAGTTTTAGAGACAGAGATGTTGAAGCAGATTATTACAAGAATGAAGGTGTGAAACCAATGGAAGGTGACAATATATAAGTTTTAGAACCTAATAACATGGGAAACACCCGTTCAGATCCCTAGAGTATGTATTAATGTTACAACATTCTCTCTAAAAATTCAAATAAATTAACATATCGAATCTTATAGGATTAATATCTCTATATCCATATAAACATAACAAAATAATGTAACATATGAATTCTCTCAACAATTACTCAAGAATCATGGAAAGATAATGTCTCTTCTCAAGGCCTCTATAAACCAAAAGGTAATATAAAGACCCGTAAACATCCATCTTCATCTATATGTGACTCTTCATGCAATAAAATTGTATAAGTGGAGGATGATCACAGGAACACCCCTCCAAAATTTTATGATGGTGTATCTACCACTATATTTGATCTCAAGAAGATGTTTTTTTTGGAATAGAAGAAGAGTTGAGGCCTATACTAATTAGTTCTTCAAGTCCTCTCAAAGTGAATGATATGTATTGTTGAATTCATGAAGCAATACCAATATGTGTTCATATGAAACTAAAAAGGAATTTCAAGGACAACTTATGATGTGGATATACACCATCTTGGACAACCCAATAAGAATCAAGGCTTCAATAAGGCTTCATGGAGGATTCCCCCCCTATTATATTACCAATATAGATGTAAAGTAGGAAGGTTGATCAAATCCAACACTGTTCGAGAAGTGTAATACCCTTTAATGTTTTCCAACATCATCCCTATAAAAAAGAAGAATCTGTATATTAGGTTCTGCATCGATTTCAAAGATCATAATCAACATTTCCCAATGGAAGCCTCTGTATTGTTGATCACTGATATCTTGATCAATGAAATTGGTGGCATTGAAGTCCCATATTTCATGGATGGTTACTAAATATAAAATCAATTAAATAGAGACAGAATCGGAAATGAATCCATCCCTTATGTTCTTTTCAATGCATATTTTTCTATCAGGGCATACCTTTTTCATAGATAATGCTGGAGCCACACATCAATGTGAAAATAATGATATATTTAATCCATTTCTGAGAAATACAGCTAAATGTTATATTGTTGAACTGGATGTTAAATAACAACATTAATTTTATCACTTCATAGATCTCCATACAATCTTCAAAAAGGCAAGATAATGTAGTTTTATGTTGAATCCTATAAAATTTTATTTCAGAATAACGTCAAGTATGTTTCAAGGATTTTTGGTACACTATTGTTGAATCAAGGATGACCCAAAAAATATTAGTTTTATTTTTTCAATGTCAACCCCTAGAAATCACTAATTAATATTGGGATTTTAAGGGAGACTCGACTAAATTCAATGATTCATAGCTAACATGGCTAGGAAATCAATCCCCTATTCCAGCAGAATAAAGATGGGAATCACCTATCAATGAAAAAATATCTACAAATGATCCTTAGAATATCTAAAATCATAATTTCTATACCAACCAATCACAAATGACTCATGTAAAAGGTATTCCATTTGTCATATTTTTGGTCTCCATGGAATGATCATTATGCCCCTTCCACACATAGAAGAATGATGTTGGCAGTGATAAAAAACTCTTTTACCTCATTCCAACTATGATAGGTATCGACACATCATACTCTGATATTGAAAATAAATTCATTTCACTAATCATCGCAATGTAAACACTAAGGAATTACATGAAAGACAATGATGTCCACATGGTCTCCCAAATTTATCTTCTCATGTACATCCTTTGACAAACTATGTTGAATGTGCACTTTTCCGGATGGGTGGTCATTTTTTTACAATAGGAAATGACATTCATATCATCGGAGTCCGTTAAAGGATAATCACTTACTGATTTCATCACAACATACCCTACCCTAGATAATACACATATAGACATCGATATTATATATTAGGTGGTATTCTATGCAAATAACACGCCATAGACATGGGTGATGTAATTTGATGGAGCTCCCCAAAATCCCAACGAAATAAGGATGGAAATTCCAAATCGCAATCATGTTGGATTAGGTTTGTATTTTTTTAATCATGACAAAGAGGCTTTTACCTACACTTTATCAACATGCAATGTATTTCTGAATAATGAGGCCAAATATAAATCCCTCATCTCTATGTTGCAATAGTCCCTATCCTTGTAAATATTCTACCTGAACATCAAAGGGGACATAGATCTAGTGATAATATTTGTCAAGGGTGAATATTACACCAAGAAGGAAGAACCAACACTATCACAAGCTATGCTAGATGACTAATTTAATATTTCCCATTTGATCCCACATTACATTGTGTTCCCCGATGATAGAAGGAACTTGACGGCCTAATTGTTAATGTTGTTTTTGTCCTCACTGATCCAGATCTAGAAGAAGATATCATTCATATCATGCATTGAAGATTGGTCTCATTGATCATCAAATGTAATATGGAATAAATCAATAATTTCAACCTCATCCCATAGTGTGATGAACCAATGAAATCCCCTAGATGTATAGAGCCCATACATGGTAATCTACAATATGTGCTTTTCTTAAAAAACTATTACCAAAGGGAATAGATTCATTACTGAGCAACAAACATAAATATATACGATGATACAAATGATCATAAATTCTTCTAGAAACAATGATATTATGGAATAATCCTCAGGTGTAGAGCATAAGGAGAGATTTTCACCATTATGGAGGAGTTTCACATAGGCTCTTGTAGTGTCCACCAATCGGGAACCAGGCTCTCCCACCAAATTAGTTGGTTGGGATGTTATTATAAAACCATGTTACACGACTTCATGGAAATTACCATGAAATGTTATGAATTATTGATCCAGGAAAAATTCATCAATCAATTCCTTGAACAGCTACATATATCCAAATATCCCAGTTCGTTTTTTTCATGAATTGTTGTTTTAGGTCATATCCCCTGGAAGTAGATAAATAGTTCATGTATATCTTTAGTACTACTAACTTATTTTACAAAAGGGTTGAGTTGATACCCCTCCAGGAATCCTAGATGAAGAATATCATCAGCATAGTAGAGTCATATATCATCACTATGTATGGGGTCCTAGACACAATATTAGTGGACAACAATACTAATTTCTATTCCACTGATTGAATAAGCTATAACATGAGTAAAATATCGTGTAAAATCATTTATCTCTCTATCATTAAATGGAAATTAATAGCGAGATTCCTTCAATAAGTCTCTATGGAATATTGTTTAGTAGATGTTAAAAAGGGATAAGAAGTCCTTTCTAGAAAATATCCTTCATGCTTTATGGTCCTACCATACCACCATGCATACTTCCACGTAGGAAACACATTATTCATTATTTTATGAAATGGACGAAGTGTTTCCCATACAGGTCCATCTACCTTTGATCTAGATAGCCATCTTCTATAAAACACTCACTTGATGAATAATTGAAAATGTGGCTGGATTAATTGGAATGAATAGAGGTGAATATGATATGCACACTTAACATCCTAGAGAACCAAACGAATTGGATTGTATGGGCCATTAATAATAAGGTTATCCTTAATTAATTCCACCATGGAGAATTAGTACTGGATCTTATATCCCAAATGATACTGGTAAAGAAGCATGTGATACTGGAACCTATGTTGGAAATGAATTATTTTGTATATAAGTTCTATCAAAATGGATCTTATTCCTTGAACACCATTAGTGGGGATCATGTCACAACAACCACTAATGATAGATTTCCTAGGAAGTACTTTTCATATCTATCATCATATGGGAATCCACATCAATGTAAACACCATCATTCATCCAGAACACATGATGATAAATTGTATAAATATTATCCTATCCACATAATATGTAACTATATAGTTCCTTGATAACTATGTATTTCATGATTCCAATTTTAAATGAGATGCGTAGTGATACCGAAAAACTCTATTATTGGTTGCAACCCAAGGGTTACATCCAATTCAGGTCATTTGGACAAATTTCCTTAGTACGTGATAATAAAATGTAAGGGAATTTTCTTTTCCACATTACGTAAAAAAGCACAGTCCCACAACATATACTCTCCTTCACATAGTTAGATCTATTCCCTTAACGAATGACATAAAAATACCCATATCCATAACTTCGATCATCATTCACATCGAGTCATCTATATCCTTTCCACGTGATTATAAACAACATTTTTATTCAATAAATATGTATAACCTAATTCTCATTTCCAATGAGTTACATAAGAATGCATATATCATATATTTTTCCATCCACCACATGATACAAAATCCCCTCATCCTACTGTTAATTCCACTACATGGTGATAGGTACCCTAAATTTTTTTTGTTTCTCACATTGAGCATTGCTCAGGTGAGATTAGGAATTTTATTATGGGATTTCCCACATAAAACATAATAAAAACATTTGATAAGACCATCGTAGCCCTCAATACATGAGAATAAAATTCATTCCATGAGTACTTATGGAATGACCTTAAACTACAAAGTTCATTAAGAACTACGTGTTGATTGATACCCATCATTCTGGGATACATAGTGACACATGAGTCTTCAATTATTATCCCAAATAAAATGATGATTGGAAATAATGCCCTCCACAATATATGAGGTTGACCTTCATAGAGTATTTCTCATTCAAGAACAAGTTGTGACCTGATTCCAATCATCACATGATAGATATTGACACTCAAATATCTAAAACTGTGTTGTCTCATAACAAATAAACGATTAATATTCCTCTATTTCTACATGGGTCACACTTATTAATGGAAACTCATTAATAACTACAAGTGGCTTGATTACCATCTGCATGGGATACATAGTGATGCATATAAATCTGTTCATGGGCCCAACCGTGATACCATGACTCTCGTTCATTGATCCTCATTATAACCACATGACATTAAATATTAAGGAATTATTGAACTACGAGTTTCTTTATTCTCATTCACATGATATACATAGTGACTCCCATTATTTTTGGAAAACTGAAACATTTATCTCCCTTCAAGCGGGTTTCTATAACATTACCACATGTTGTTAAACTGTACGAAAGTATGACAATAAAAGATGAAATTAAACAATAAGGTAAATTTCTTGGCCATATGACATTAAAACAACACAATAATTATATCATTAATTCTTGATGATAAACTATATAGAAAATTTCCTTATCACATGATGTAAAACAATGTTGAAAAACAACCCCACTGTATAATGATAAATTGTACAAACCATCACCAATTATCCATTCATTATTGAAGGACCACAAGAGACATACCTCATCCAACTAGAGCCTAAGGTGCATCTAGAATCTTTTACTGTATCCTCAATCAATAAGGCACAATTCATGACTCAGGTGCCTTAGAAAACCTTAATCTTTTCATGGACATGGATATTATATTCATAATTAATGGACCCTTTTCATGACTATCCACATATGCCTATGGCTCATTAATATGTTCTTATGTCTATCAACCAAATATCGCACTCATTCAAAAGAAAATTCCCAACCTTGAGATCCCTAATATAAACGTTGAAGCACTCAACACATTAGTGTTTATGAATTACTCATGGTTTAAATCTTCTATATCATTACTCATGACCCAAGAACCTCGATACATGATTTACAATATTTCCTTGTCCCACTCACAGGGATGTTGAAGTATCCTTTACCCTTGTTATCAAAATTGGGATCTAGTGTATCTTCCTAATTTATTTTTAGGTGCATTAAGAATTTAAAAATCCCACACATTTTACCAAGATGTATGAACTTATGATATATCCTATAAGGATCCCAATTGAATAACCTTAAACTACGAGAGAAAGAGACAAAAATCATGTCCAGTTGAAGACCCACAAAAGGTGGCCTGATAAAATGTCATGTTTTTAGTTTCTAAACGCAATATATTTAGAGTTTAGGAAATATTTAAAGAACAACTAAATAAATAAATAAGCCTATAGGGAATACACAGTGGCCCTAGGTAAAGACATGTTATGTTTTATAGACACCATGATAGAAGAAAAATGTTAGAGAAATTATTTTTCACATACCCTCACCTTGAAAATTTATTTATTTTTATGGTAACACAAATTTTATGGCCACATAACCCTTCTCAGATATTACATTCACCATAATTAAAACATCATAATTTTGGTTCCTTGGATCACATTAATCCTTTCATGGACCATGGATATGTTATATGTCATCAAGGGACCATTTTCATGACTACTCATTCATGCATATGGCTCCTGTATATATGCATATATCTATAAACTAACTGAATCACTCCCCAAAAAGGACATTCAAATACTTGGGATCCCTAGAATCATTATGGATGCACATAACATATCAGTGTGTCTGAACTAATCCCGGTATGGCTATCTCATATCATCCTCTTGTTCGTAGTACTTTGGACCCTAAATTAACTTTCCCATGACCAAAATATCCATGAGGATCTGAAGTACATAGAATTATGTCAACATGTTTTGTAAAAATTATAAAGGAAATACGTATATGATTTATTCCCTAAACGTTTATTTCCCACATCATATGATTCAAAACAACCTGGAATTGGTATGGAGAATAATAATTAAGATATGAGTTACCCTAGGGATCTATTACCCTTACTGAATAGCTCCCCTTCCTTGCACATCCTCATAATATGGACAATTAAGTCATCACCAATCTTTCCTGACCTTAATAAAAAAGTATATATAGTATTTTTATTAATCATATTACTGATTTATAAGGGTCCATAACCACAAATTAAATAAATATCTTACTTGATAAAAAGGAGAATCAATAATTTTGATATGAGAAGCACCATGAATGAAGCTGAAATCACAGAATTTCCTGAGACATTCACAGAATGTATGCCATATCTCGTATTCATGACTCGATATTTTGGATTCTAACAAAGATCTACCATAGTCCAATTGTGCATACAGACCTCAAATCATTACTATTTCTCCCTTAAAATATTTCATGCTTAAATTTTCCATATGTCTTTAGAATGATACTTGGCATCATGATACCTTTTATTGACTATTACCGCTTACATATGTAACTTGAATATGCGCCTATGGTCATAAAAAAATGTGTCACTTTGAAAAAGGTGTTTCCTAATCCATGAATGCCTCAACCACAACAAAGAGTAACCAAACATCTCAGTATTTTCTAGGCCATTATAGGAATGTCTCCATCATATTCCATGACAATATGTAACATCTATGTTAATATAACATAAACTAATGAATTATCAGGTCTGAGTAAAAATAACCTAATATAATGTGATACCATGTCCCAAATAAAAGATCTTAAACTAAAGAGATATTAGGTTTGAGATAAAAGACCCTAAACTATAGAGTTTTCATGTCCAAGATGAATGACCCTATTAAAAAGTGATATTATGTCTGAGATAAAATACCCTAAACTGCATCGATATCATGTCGGAGATAGAAGACACAAAACTAAAGAACCATAACTATTTATCATAAAAATAATATAAGGATAGTCATATTTCTTTAGCACAATAAATATATGCCCAGCAAGCCTATCATCATCAAAAAACATATGATCACTCACCATCCATGACTTATATCTTACCCAAATAATCCGTCTCAAAATAATGTGATATCAAGATAACTCGATAAGATCATCTATAGAAAGTCTTGTGTTGGTGGTTATTCATAAGAACTTCTTGATGAATAATATATTATGAATTAAAATATTCATTTCCATACATTAATGTCTTCATTATTTTATGGAATGGGTGGAAAAAAATATTAGATTCTCATGATATCAGATAAATAAAATATCAAGGAACTGATGAATGAATAAATAACTAGAAAACACATGTAATTGTTATGCAAACGTGTTCAACAGTACCATGATAAATGAGCCATATCAACATTTGGAAGCCACACATATGAATGTATGAGCCGAATAGATATTGAAATATAATTCGTATATCACATAATATGCTCAAATGTATCATTAAGATCAAAACATCTTTTCCCTAGGGAAGAACAAAATTATTGTAGTAGATCAGCAGATTATGTCTCTACCTCTACAACATGTTACAAATTTTCCTCTTTTGAAAAAACATCATTTACAACATGCTCTATTACAAAATGGTGTTATTTCAACTCCAACATGACCATTCATAAGATAAAATTTTTTATTGTAACATCTATAGTTTTGTCTAGATATGGATTATTTCAAAATGAAGATGATAAATTTCATACTGTAGATGATCTTTCTGAATTTTCCTAACATTGAATTAGTCCTAATGAGATGTAGTCTTCATGATATGATGAGAATATTAATTCATTTTGTCATCCCAATTTCGATTCACTGAATAAGATTCCTCGACAGCTTCTACCCTCAATTCAAAGCCATCTTCATTCTCTCAAAAAGATCACCTCATTCACCTATGTGTGAAGGATGTAATATTTAATAATATCATAACAAAGTGTAGGGAACATGAATCAAAGATGACCCATTCAGTCCTTAAACTCTTCTAATCAGTTTTTTACACTAAAATATATAATTACATCCACATATATTACAGTATTGTAGACCTGGGGACTAGTTGTAGATTAAACATTGGAATGGGAACATTTCCTCAGACCAGGTTAGACATAGCCAACATTTCACTCATTGTGTTAGCTGATGAGGTTAGACGGTTGGCAAATATGTTGGTTACCCATTTGTAGGGACCCCAAGAGAGCATGATCCAATTACATTAAGCAATGAGGGGCAGATACTAAGGAAAATGGTTATGAGTTTTATCAATTATAGAAAAATAGAATAATATCACTAGATTATCGATGAATACGAATGAGGATAGAAACATAACTCTCTTAATCATTTAACATACAACATCAGCTACACCTAACTAATCCTTGGTGGAAGATGTAACTCTTTCTTGTGACAAAAGACATCATGAAACCTACAGTTATTTCAATTTAGTCAATATTTGTTCAATAATAAAGAGGACTAAAATAACTGAAACTAAATTATATCAGGTATTATGGCATAAGAAAGCAGTGTGTCCAATCACGAGGAAGAATTCATGTTCTAAAAAACACACATCCTTTGAGGTTAACGTAAGAGAAGAGTAGCTACCCATATCATTATCCTCTTAATGTGCATTCACATATTCAATATCCAATGATATAACAGTAGATTCATTTTCATTAGAAAAAAAACACAATTTATCTGGAACCTATGATTCTCCCACTTCCGGATTTATTGATTCAAACAGAGAAGGGTCTTTTGGAGAATCAGAATGTGTGCATGTATCTTCAAAAGCTACCACATGATTTTCTATGTGAGCCTGAGGGGGACATACCAATTTTTTACTAATCATATTGTAAAACTAGAGTAATCTAAGAAAAAAGGAGATTGAAATTCTAGATTAAATTTATAATCTGGAGGATAAGGATTTGATAATACATATCTCTTTTATTTCTTCTTCCTCTAATCATCTAAAGATATCCCCCGTAATGTTCTAAATAAAAAAACTATTACATTAGAAGGTGTTATCACTACCATCATAATGAACACTCATCCTCAAGATCCTTCATCATTTGTTCCTTGGTCATAACCAAATAACCCTCCCACATCCATACCATTAAAAGTATACTCATGTGATATATGCTTCGTATAATCTTTAACATCCTCCCACCATGTCAAAATTTATAAATAATGGAAGTTTAGTTGTAAAGACACTATGATATTTTAGAAACCACGATAATCTCATAGAAACCACTTCCTCAAGTACTGGGTTTCCATTTTTTGTAGATAGAAATTTGAATTGTGCCCTTGTAAACATGTTAGTGAACACATGATGTGTAAAATTGATGACCCTAGAATCTTTCCCAATCTGCATCAAGTTTCTTGATGTATGTACATGACCTTCTTTCAATAGTATTTGAAGGTGGTACCTCAAGGGGTAGTGATAAAATAAAAACCTTCAAAAAGAACCTATGAGATATCCAATAATGCCCATAGATCAGCCTCTAAATTCCATGCCTCATGATCTTCCCACAACTGATATGAATTATAAATTAATAACTCTAACATAGTCTCATCCCCTGTTACTACATTTTCTATATCCATATTAGTAGGTTCATCATTTGGTAATGCTATGTGTATGAATTATTTTTGATTTTCCATGTTTTTTCCCATTAGAATAAACATATTTTCTTTTCATTGGAATATACATAGCATTCAGTCTCTACTAAGTTTCTCTTACCACTTTTTATAACTTTCTGCATATATATGAATGAATCAAACACCTTCATACCCATGAGATAAGAAAATTTCTTCCTTATGAGGAGGGAGACGTATCTCTACACTAGTATACTCACTGGTAATCATTAATAAGAATTGGTGTGAAATCATCAGGAACTCCTAGAATATAACATAAATAGTTAAATGAAACTTTGATTGGACATAAAAGAATTTCTCAATAAACTGGTGTGGTTCATAACACTCACAGATGAAGTCCACATCAATGATATATGAATATAACTCTCATGAAGTGACTTAATATTTGGAAGATCCCCTAGAATGGATATACCATCATCAAAAAATCTCATTTTTAAACCAGTATATATGTTTTCAATGAATAATTCATATCACCTCACATGATATCTAACATATCAAAATTTCAATGTAAGTGGTCTTACCCCATTAATTCATTTCATGTATGAAATGATATTTTTATAAGTGATTTACCAAATAATTAGATTTTCCTAAACTCCAATGTAATCTCATATCCAACCCTATAATACATGGATGTTGTAACATCCCAGGTAAATAAAGAACATTAATTTTTAATATTTATTAATATTTTTGAATAAAATATTAATATTACATTAAAGGTAACGCTATGATTGAGGGCGTACCCAATATGAAACAACATGTTTCTTTGAAATCTTACATTGGACTCTAACAATAAATTAATATTATTTTAAATGGTAGTTAACGCCTTACCATTGTATTGGATAGATTTATTTGAAATAACTAAAATATGATTATATATGTTTGTTAAATGTTTTTACATTTATCCAATAAAATATAAAGGCTTAAAATAAAAAAAGAATTCAATTTTAAGCATAAATACTCTAAAATTCACTAAAAGGTCGATTTATCGCCTTTTGATGATGAACCCTATTTAATATAGTTTTGGTCACACTTATACATTCTATTAGACCAGATGAAATTCTTCTTTAGAATCGGGACATCAAAATTTACTTTGTGTAAATTTTTGGTGTTTTTCGGACATAGTTCATTTTTGATGAATAATGAAAATTGTTATATTTTAATTCAAAACCTATTTTTAATCTAATTTATTTATATTATTAGATTATCTTTTTAATTGGATTTACAGTCCAATTATAATATATTTTTACCATTTAATCCAATAGTGGTCATCGGAATTAATTTCACTTTGAAATTGGACTTAAACTAGTGTCAATCTTTTGATATATATTGTTTCATAAAAACACGCTATTTGTTCTGACAACAGGAATTAAATATTAAATTAATTAATTCAACTTATATGTTTTGAATTTTTTAAAATAGACAACATTTTTGAATTTGAAATATCAAATATAGCTTAGGGTTAATTTTTTGTATTTTCCTAAAAAACATCAACTTTTGAAGAATAGTGAAACCACTAAGTGGTAGTTAAAAGATTGTTTTTTCGTTTAAATGAAACTTTACAACTTATGTTATTTAATTTAAAAATTCCGACATACATGGTTTTCATTATGAAGTAAAATTTGGTTCAATGGGATTAAAATAATTTTTTGGTGAATAGTAACTTTTATGTTTTATTAAATGCGATTAATGGTAATTAGTGTAATTTAACGTAAAGATAAAGTTATAAAAATATGAAATGACATTGACACATGTACTAACCTTATTGTATGATTCATGGCTGACCAAGACAATCCATGGGTCAACTTGGTGACCCCATGGAGCCACTTTAGTAAGAAAATGACAGTAATAACTTTTTATTTAAAGTTAAATTTAAAATGTCACAAACATGTATTGTTTTACTAAAAATATTACATGGGGTTATACAAGTCATATTTTTTACTATAAATATTAATTAGAAAGATAAAAAGATTTCCTACATCATGATATTGTTTTAATATAATTTTTAGACATTAAATAAATTAATTTATTTATGACACCGTGATGATGCAGCGATTACCTCATAAATGAACGATTTAAATAAAATGAGAATATAGGGGAAAACATAAGTCTTACACTGGTCAAAAACCTATTGGATGGGTGGATTTATAATCCTTATCACCTTATCCTAGTAATATTGTTTTTTGGGACCTTTAAAATTTCGAAAATCATTTTATAATAAAGTAATATTTTATAACTGTCCAAGAGTGCCCATCCTCTTCTCTTATAAAAGGACCCAACCTCTACCACCTTACCCACACCTCTCAAGCATTTTTCACGGCCAAACCCTTCCCATTTCATCTCTCCACATACCTCTATTCATCATTGAAGCCTCATCTTAGGAATAATTCTCTTCAATAAACCCTTAAGGTTCAAACCAAAGAGAGTTACCCGATTTAATGGTAAAGTCTACCCTAATGTTCTTTTGTTTTATTTTGCTTCTCCAACCCCCTAAAATATTTTTATTCCATTATTTTGTAACAAAAACAGTATCTTCAATATACTAGGATTTTTTATGACAAATATTTGAGATACACTTACACACACCCTCGTCTAATGGTTAAAGAACATATTGTTTATTTGGATGGTGAATTACTGCCTCACGAAACGATGATTGTTCTATCATCTCCTACTACCTCTCATGGTGGCCATTATGATTGAACTATTTTTATATTATATTTATTATATTTATTTCTCTCCATGATTCTGTATTTTATTTTTAAAACATTCCTTTGTGCTTTTCATGATGTGAAAATGCGATAATTTCATACGAGGAAGTGTGGAATACCGCCCCTCAAGTGATGTGACTCGTTCATACAATACATGGAATGTATAAAGAATAAATTTAATGAACATATGTTACCTATATAACATATATATTATACTGGAATTATTATATATATATATATATATATCTCATTTAATATGACAAAGAAATGAAAGTATTGTTAATGCGTACGTACGGCCTACCGTCTCAATGAATGGTAAATTGAATTTCTTTTTATCTCCAAATGTTATGGAATAGTTTAAAATGAATATGTACTAGATATATATTATATATAAATCATTAATATTATTATGGATATGACTTACTTATAACTACATGGATAATCATTCTCAATCAATTTCATTTTTGACTCATGTACCAAACATATACAAAAATGTCTGATATGAACACACATTATTAAATAATTATTATAACATTATAATATGTGATATGAACTGAATAATAATTTTCAAAGGAGGTAATTAATCAATTATAATTTTTACAAAGAATATTATTCAGTAATACAAAGAAACGAACAAGACAAGTCGGAATTGAGGTAAGGGATCATACCTCTCTCTTTCTGTTTAAGTACTCTCTTTTATGTCATTTATTTTAAGCACATTTTTCATATGTTTTAGGATGTTATTTTATATTAATAATTCTGTAATTTTTATTTTAATACTATGAGATACCCTATTTGATCTCATATATCCATTTTATGGATGTTTTATGTGGCGCAGTTAGGCTGCCGAATTTTCATAAGGGGATTTTCATCTCACTTTTTATTCCGGTGAGATTCATGATACATTTGCCACTATTTCCTTTTGTGTGGTGTAGGTACTGCCCATTATTTTACAATTTGTATAATATAATCTCATTTATGGGTATTTACATCTTCTTTGTATGTCCCTTATTTTATGGGGTGCACGTTTCTAAAGTTGCCCAAATCGGTAAGGGAACCATTCACACTCTTATTTTTAAAAGACTTATTTTTTATGTCTTTTAATTTACATACATTTATGTTGGGATATGTTCTTAAATATCCTTATTTATGTAAATTTAATGTCCAAGTGATGAGATTCCATTTTCTCTCTCATCAACTAATTTTATGAATTTTAAAGTGACATCGTTAGGCTGTCGAATTTTACCAAGGGAACTTCTTAACCCAATTTCGATTTCTTTGGGTTCCATATTTTGTTATTGAATAGGTCATCCTTTGAATATGTGTGAATGACCTCCGATTTTTTTACACTTAATATCCACTTATATTGGGTGTATTTATATTTTTCACACATAATTATGAGACTGATTTATCCTTAATTTAAGGATACCATCTTTATAAGGGATTTCATCTCATTTTACATTTCTATTGAGACTTCATTGTTGTTATGCACCAATTCACTCTTATATGGTGTATATACTGTACTTTTGAATATTATATCATGGATCCCTTTATTCTCATGATATTATAAAGTTCTTATTAAATGTTATTCCTCAATTATTGTATTCAAGTGTGTCTCATTTTGTAAAAAACCCTTTAACTAAAATATCATTTTAAATGTTTTAATAATTTATTCTTATAAATATTTCTCATTAATATCAATGTTTTCAAAATGGTTTTAAGGATTTATTTATATGGATATTAATGGTTTAAAATGTTAAAATATTCAAAGTGGTATGTGAATCTTTGATTAAAAAATTTCTTTATTTAATGTTTTAAATTCTGTTAAAAATTCTTTTTAGAATGGATTAATTATTTCAATATCGTAAAATGTCATATTGTTATAGAAATATGGGAATGTTTTCTTTCCTTTATGCTTAAGTTATGTGATATTATTATGTTATGGTTCTTGGGCATTGTTTATGAAGATGGCTGGTTCCGTGATAAACTAAGGGCGGGTGAGCCCGATATAGCTCCCCAATTCATTGGGTAACACAAAGGGGTTAAACGTTAAGGTTTCTCCGAAGAGATTTAGGGAATATACTATGATGGGTATTCCAAACGTAACCATGAGGGTCACTCCCTACATAAGAATGTTATGAATGCCTCAATTTACCTTTATATCTTATGATTTCTATGAGTTTATCGCAAATATTATGATATCATGAGGTATGATAAATTGCTTATGTTTTATGAGTATTGTATGATTTCATTGATTCTTATTTATACATGGACTAATGTTTTCTTTCCGTATTGTTATAACCCTTACTGAGATTTTTATGCTCATCCCATGTTTTTTGAAAATGTTTTTTACATGACATAAAGTGGAATAGGGTCAAGGGTGGGATCAGGGAAATGTCATGATGTATAAAACAAGAACTAGACATGACTCTTTTGTTCAAGAGTTTTTATTTTGTGAAAAAATGGAAAATGAGATGTGTCTACTTTGTAATCATTGAGATGTAATAGGTATGTCATAATTCTCAGAAACTATAAACCTGAAAAGATCCTCAATGTAAATTATTCAATTTAATTCAAGGTTATGTAATGTTTTTAAGGTCGGGTCCTTATAGTTGGTATCAGAGGTCGGTTTAGACATCTTTATGGATTAAGAGTTTTTGTTAAACACATGATTAGTCTCTATGTTTATTATCTTAGTTAAATCCTTGTTTTATAAGTTTTTCAGATCAAGGAAATGGAAGGAGGAGTATCTCAAACGACATTCTTATCTCTTCCTGATGACCTTCTTTCCATAATTATCGCAATGTCATGTTCGGGTGATTATGAAACTTTTTCTAGCATACAACTCACTTGCAAGCAGCTTTTTGAGATATCAAAGCAGCTCCACTATACCTTGTTATCATCGTGGATCATGGGTTGTATTTTGACAAATCATATTTTCACAATATTCTCATATTTTCAAGAAAGGTAGACATTATCAATGAATTTTTAAGTATTTTACCTTATCACAAGATTTTGAAGCATATTATTATTTTAAAAAAGGTGTTGAAGAAGGAGACCCTTTTCCAACCTATTTATATTTTCTTTTAAAATATATTCACTCAGCACATACCTATGGTAATTTAAAAGGACCATTAATTGAATGATTCAACTCAATTTTGGTCAAACTATTTTATAGAAATTGTGTCTTATCAGATGTTTTGATATTATATGTCATACATTATTATTTTCCGAAACTATTTTTCTGTGAACACCCATATGATCCATGTTGTACACGGTGTATTTGGATGGCGGAAGAAAATGATTTTGAAGGATCTCTAAATACTTTTTGTGATGCATGGACCTTCTACCTACGTGAACAAGATAACAATGAAACCAAATGGACACCATGATCAAGGTATGATGTTCTTTATTTTTGGGAATCATTTTATTTTATCTTATGGTTGTGAAATAAGACTTCAAGGATTATGATGTTGAGATTGTAATGAATTTGGATGAAAATGGGAGGTATAAGGAAAACATTGAGGTTAAAACATGTTAGGGTTATTATTGGAGTTTTATGAAAAGGACAACCGGTGGGATTGGTGACAACCTGTCGTATCTGGTAAGGCCGCAGGAATAAAACCCACAACTGAAGGGCGACAACGACACATCGTCTTCCACTAGCCTACGTGAAGTCCCTGGTTAGTATGACTTATTCTATTTAGTTATATAATTTTATGAATCAAGAATATGCTGATTTTGGGTTATCTAGAAAAATAGTGACCTATCATGGAAAATATATAGTTAGGTTAATTACTTTTCATTATGAGACTTTAAGATCAACTAATGTTATTTGGATATAAATGTTAATTTTACCTTGGAAGAATATGTCATTAAAACCTTAAAATATTTGGCTTTCAATCTTAGTTTGGTTTACTTTGATGAATTTTATGGAAAAATTGTTTATCGAATGGTATTTGTTGAACTTTGGGTTTTGTTGGACAAATTTGGGAGATTAAAAATAGATATTATTTTTATAAAGGATTATCCTTTTGGGTATTATCTGATCTCATACTAACAGTTTTTGTTTTGGTTTTGGTCTAAAGACATGGGAAATATATAGTTCTCTTTTTTGGATTATGTTATTCTATAGATGTTGATTATAGCACCCTTTATGTGAAAAAGTCATCCTAAATACTCATCATTTGGAGAAAGTATGAGTTTGTGTTAGAAATATAGTAAAAGATGAATGTCTACACGATAAGTAAGTATGTTCCATTTTGATTTATTTAAGCTCATAAATAAATTCATCAATGAAATGTAACTTAAAACAAAAATTTTGTCCTTTAAAATTTCCTATTTGGGAATCAAATACCGTTTAACCCATCACATGTTTGTGATTTTCTTGTGGTTAAATTTCTCCTAATCATGATTTATATCACTCTCCATCAGTACATGATCTTTTTTTCACTTCTATGTCTATGTTTTCCTACATGGAATCGTAGTATGTGTTATCTCGGGTTACCTTTGTACTTCCCTTTCATTCTTTTAAAGTGACAGTTTAATTTACTCCTTTTCCGATGTGGGGCTTTCAATGAAGTTTCCAAGCACAATTTTAAAATTGCGAGGACGCAATTCCCAAAAGGGGTGAAGGATGTAACATCCCCGGTAAATAAAGAATATTAATTTTTCATATTTATTAATATTTTTGAATAAAATATTAATATTACTTTAAAGGTAACGCTATGCTCGATGGCGCACCCAATACGCAACAACAAGTTTCTTTGAAATCATACGTTGCACTCTAGTAATAAAATATTATTATTTTAGATGGTAGGCAACGCCTATCCATTGTATTAACGGGAATGAATTGAAATAAATAAAATATTATTATACATGGTTATTAAATGTTTTTACATTTATCTAATAAAAGATAAAGGCTTTAAATAAGAAAAGAATTCAATTTTAAGTATAAACACTCTAAAATTCACTAAAATGTTGATTTATCACATTTTGATGGTCAACCCACTTTAATATTTTTTGGTCACTCTTATACATTCTATTAGACCAAATAAAATTATTCATTAGAATCGGGACATCAACATTTACTTTGTGTAAATATTTGGTATTTTTCCGATAAAGTTCATTTTTTAATGAATAGTGAAACTATTGTATTTAATTTCAAAAAATCTTTTTAATATAATTTATTTATATTATTAGATTATATTTTTAATGGGTTTTGACGTCCAATTATAATATATTATTACCATTTAATCCAATAGTGGTCATTGGAATTAATTTCACATTGAAAGTGGTCTTAAACTAGTGTCAATCTTTTGATATATATTGTTTCATAAAAACAACGCTATTTGTTCTGGAAAATGGAATTAATTATTAAATTAATTAATTAAAATTATATGTTTTTAATTTTTTAAAATAAAAATCATTTTTTAATTAGGAATATCAAATATTGTTTAGGGTTAATTTTTGGAATTCTTCTGAAAAACATCAATTTTTGAAGAATAGTGAAACCACTAAGTGGTAGTTAAAATAGGATTTTTTCGTTTATATGAAACATTAAAAATTCTATGGTTTAATTTAAGAAATACTACAAACATGGTTGTCATTAGGATGTAAAATTTGGTTCAATGGGATTAAAATAATTTTTTGGTGAATTGTAACTTTTAAGTTGTATTAATCGTGATTAAAGGTAATTAGTGTAATTTAAAGTAAAGATAATGTTACAACAATATTAAATGACCTTGACACATGTCCTACCCTTATTTTTTGAGTCATTTACAACCAATAAAATCCATGGGTCATATTGGGGACCCCATGGAGCCAATTTAGTTGTAAAATGACATTAATAACTTTTTATTTAAAGTTAAAATTAAAATGTCACAAACATGTATTGTTTTACTAAAACAATTTTATATGGGGTTATACAAGTCATATTTTTTACTATAAATATTAATTATAAAGCTAAGAAGAGTTCCTACATCATGATATGTTTTTAATATAATTTTTAGACATTGAATAAATTAATTAATTTATGACACCGTGACGATGCACTGATTACCTCATAAATGAATGATTTAAATAAAATGAGATGATAGGGTAAAATCTAAGTCTTACACTTGTCAAAAACCTATTGGACAGGTGGATTTAGAATCCTTATCACCATATACTTGAAATAAATTCTTTTGGGACCTTTAAAATCCGAAATTATTTTTATAATAAAGTAATAGTTTTTATCTTTCCAAGAGTGCCGCTCCTCTTCTCTTATAAAAGACCCCCACCTCTACCACCTTACCCACACATCTCAAGCCTTTGGCTCGGCCAAACCCTGACCATTTCATCTCTCCACATCCCACTATTCATCATTGAAGCCTCACCTTAGGAAGAATTCTCTTCATGAAACCCTTAAGGTTCAAACCAAAGGGAGTTACCCGATTTAAAGGTAATGTCTTCTGTAATGTTCTTTTGTTTTATTTTCCTTCTCCAACCCCATAAAATATTTTTATTCCATTATTTTGTAACAACACCAGTATATTAAATATAAAATGATGTGTTTATGAGAAATATTTGAGCTACACTTACACACACCACCATTTAATGGTTAAAGAACATACTGTTTCTGTTGATTGTGAATTACTGCCTCACGAAACGATGATTGTTCTATCTTCTCCTACAACCTCTTATGGTGTCCATTATGATGGAAATATTTTTATATGATATATATTATATTTATTTCCTCTATATGATTCTGTATTTTATATTTAAAAAATACCTTTGTGCTTTTCATGTTGTGCAAATGCAATAATTTCATACGATAAAGTGTGGACTACCGCCCCCTCAAGTGATGTGACTCGTTCATGCAATACATGGAATGTATAAATAATAAGATTAATGAAAATATGTTACCTATATAACATATATATTATACCAGTATTATAATATATATATATCTCTCATTTAATTTTAATTCCATTAATATGACAAAGAAATGAACGTAGCATTAATGCATACATACGGCCTACCGTCTCCATGAACGGTACATTTCATTTCTTTTTATCTCCAAATGTTATGGAATAGTATAAAATGGATATGTACTGGATATATATTATATTTAAATCATTAATACTATTCTGGATATGATTTACTTATAACTAAATGGATAATCATTCTCAAACAAGTTCATTTTTTACTCATGTACCAAACATAGACAAAAACGTCTGATATGAACTCACATTATTAACCAATTATTATAACATTATAATATGTGATATGAACTGAATAATAATTATTAATGGAGGTCATAAATAAATTATAAATTGACCAAAGTTTATTATTCAGGAATACAATGAAACGAACAAGACAAGTCAGACTTGAGGTAAGGGATCCAACCTCTATCATTCTTTTTAAGTACTCTCGTTTGTGTCATTTCTTGTAAGCTCATCTTTCTTATGTTTGAGGATGTTATTTTATATCACTAATTATGTACTTTTTATATTCATATTATGAGATACCCTATTTGATGTCATAAATCCATTGTTGGATGTTTTATGTGGCGCCATTAAGCTGCCGAATTTTCGTAAGGGGATTTTCATCTCATGTTTTATTCCCGTGAGATTCATGCTACATTTGCCACTATTTCCTTTTGTGTGGTGTATGTACTGCCCATTATTTTACTATTTGTATAATATACTCTCATTTATGTGTATTTAAATCTTCGTTGTATGACCCTTCCTTCATGGGGTGTACATTTTGAAATTTTCCCAAATCGGTAAGGGGACCTTTTACACTCCTCTTTTTAAAAAGTCTTATTTTGTTATGTCTTTTAATTTACATATTTTTATGTTGGGATATGTTATTATGTATCCTTATTGATTTAAATATTATTTCCAAGTTATGAGATAAAAGTTTCTCACTCATCAACTAATTTATTGAATTTTAAAGTGACGTTGTTAGGCTGTTGAATTTTACCAAGGAAACTTCTTAACCCAATTTTGATTTCTTTGGGTTCAACATGTAGTTATTGAATATGTCATCCTTTGAATATGTGTGAATGACCTCTGTTTTTTTACACTTACTATCCACATATATTGTGTGTATTTATATTTGTCACACATAATTATGAGATTGACTTATCCTTAATTTAAGGATACCTTCTTTATAAGGGATTTCATCTCATTTTACATTTCTATTGAGACTTAATTTTTGTTATGCACCAATTCACTATTATATGGTTTATATACTATACTATTGAATATTATATCATGGATCCCTTTATTATCATTATATTATAAAGTTCTGATTAAATGTTATTCCTCAATTATTGTTTTCAGGTGTTTCTCATTTTGTTAAAAACCCTTTAACTAAAATATCATTTTATATGTTTTAATGATTTATTCTTATAAATATTTCTCATTAATATCCATGTTTTAAAAATGGTTTTGAGGATTTATTTATAAGGATATTAATGGTTTAAAATGTTAAAATCTCCAAAGTTGTATGTTACTCTTTGATTCAAAAATTTCTTTATTAAATTTTTTAAATGGTTTTGAAAATGGTTTCTAGAATGGATTCATTATTTAAATATCATAAAATTTTATATTGTTATTACTATATGGGAATGTTATCTTTGCTTTATGATTATGTTATGTGATATGATTATGTTATGGTTCTTGGGAATTGTTTATAAACAGGGGTGGTTCCGTGATAAACTACGGGCGGGTGAGCCCGATATAGCTCTCCAATGAATTGGGTATTGTGAAGGGGTTAAAAGTGAAGGTTTCTCCAAAGATATTTAGGGAATATACTGTGATGGGTATTCTAAAAGTAACCATGAGGGTTACTTCCTATGTAAGAATGTTATGAATGCCTCATGTTACCTTTATGTCTTATGCTTTCTATGAGTTATTCGTAAATCTTATGATTTAATGGGGTATGATAAATTGCTTATGTTTTATGAGTAAAGTATGATTTCATTGATTCTTATGTATACATAGAATAATGTTTTCTTTCTTTATTGTTATAACCCTTACTGAGCATTTTATTCTCATCCCATGTTTTTTTTGCAATGTTTTTCATAGGACATAAAGTGGAATAGGGTAAAGGATGGGATGAAGGAAATGTCATGTTGTATAAAACAAGAACTAGACATGACTATTTTGTTCAAGTGTTTTTATTTTGTGAAAAAAATGGAAACTGATTAGATGTGTCTACTTTGTAATCATTGAGATGTAATAGTTATGTTCTAATTCCCTAAAACTCTAAACCTGAAAAGATCCTCAATGTGAATTATTCAATTTAATTCAAGATTAAGTAATGTTTTAATGTCGGGTCATTATAGTTGGTATCAAAGGTCAGTTTAGACAACTTTAGGGATTATGAGTTTTTGTTAAACACATGATTAGTCTCTATGTATATTATATTAGTTAAATCCTTATTTTATAATTTTTTTAGATCATGGAAATGGAAGGAGGAGGATCTCAAATGACAATCTTATCTCTTCTTGATGACTTGCTTGCAATAATTATTGCAAAGTCATGTTCGAATGATTATGAAACTTTTTCTAGTATACGACTCACTTGCATGTAGTTGTTTAAGATATCAATCACCTCCACTAAACCTCGTTATTATCGAGGATCATGGGTTGTATTTAGACAAATCCAATTTTCACAATATTCTCATATTTTCAAGAAAGGTAGATATTATCAAGGCATTTTCAGATATTTTAACATATCACAAGAATTTTAAGCGTATTATTATTTTAATGAAGGTGTTGAAGAAGGAGACCCTTTTGGAACTTATTTATATTTTCTTTTAAAATATATTCTCTCAGCACATACCTATGTAATTTTAAAAGGATCGTTAATTGAATGTTTCACCTCAATTTCGGTAAAACTATTTTATAGAAATAATGCCATATCAGATGTTTTGATATTATATGTCATACATGATTATTTTTGAAAACTGTTTTTCTATGAACACCCATATGACCCATGTTGTAATTGGTGTATTTGGATGGAGGAAGAAAATTATTTTGATGGATATATAAATCATTGTTGGGATGCATGTACCATCTACCTACGTGAACAAGATGACGACGAAACCAAATGGACACCATGATCAAGGTATGATGTTCTTCAATTTTGGGAATGATTTTATTTTATCTCATGGTGGTGAAATAAGACATCAAGGATTATGATGTTGAGATTGTAATGAATTTGGATCAAAATGGGAGGTATAAGGAAATAGTTTAGGTTAAAACATGTTAGGGTTATTTTTAGAGTTTTATAAAAAGGACAACACGTAGGATTGGTGACAACCCGTCGCATCTGGTAAGGTTGAAGGAATCAAACCCACATCTGAAGGGCGGCAAGGGTGAATCACCTACCACTGGACTACATTACGTTCCTAGTTATTATGACTTTTTATTTTTAGTTATATAATTTTATGAATCAGGAATAAGTAAATTTTGTGTTATCTAGGAAAATTGTGACCTATCACGGAGGATCTATGATTAGGTTTATTAATTTTCATTATGAGACTTTAAGAGAAACTGATGTTATTTGGATACAAATGTTAATTTTTCCTTGGAAGACTATGTTATTAAAACCTCCATATATTTGGGTTTCAATCTTAGTTTGGTTTACTTTGATGAATTTTATGGAAAAACTGTTTATCGAATGGTCTTCGTTGAACTTTGGGATTTGTTGGACAAATTTTGGAGATTAAGAATAGATTTTCTTTTTATAAAGGATTATTCTTTTTGGGTATTATCTAATCTCATACTAAAAATTTTGGTTTTAGTTTTTGTATAAAGACATGGGAAATACATAGTTCTCTTTTTTGGATTATGTGATTCTGTAGATGTTGATTATATCAGTCTTTATGTGAACAAGTCATCCTAAATACTCATCATTTGGAGAATGTATGATTTTTTGTTAGAAATACAGTAAAAGATTAAAGTCAACATGAAAAGTAATTATTTTCCATTTTGATTTATTTAAGCGCATAAATAAATTCCTCAATAAAAAGTAACTTAAAACAAAAAAAATTTCCATTAACTTTTCCTATTTGGGAATAAAATACTGTTTAACCCATCACATGTTTGTGATTTTCATGTGGTTAAATTTCTCTTAATCATGTCTTCTATCACTCTCCTTCTGAACATGACCCTTTGTTTTCTCTTCCATGTCTATGTTTTCCTACATGGAATACATGTATGGGTTAACTCGTTTGAACTTTGTACTTCCCGTTCATTCTTTTAAAGTGACAGTTTAATTTACTCCTTTTCCGATGTGGGGCTTTCAATGAAGATTCCAAGCCGAATTTTAAAATTGTGAGGACGCAATTCTCAAAAGGGGAGAGGGGTGTAACATCCCAGGTAAATAAATAATATTAATTTTACATATTTATTAATATTTGGGAATAAAATATTAATATTACTTTAAAGGTAACTTTATGCTCGATGGCATACCCAATATGCAACAATGAGTTTCTTTGAAATCTTATGTTGCACTGTAATAATAAAATATTATTATTTTAAATAGTAGTTATGTAACGCCCCGACCCCAGCTACCCAGAGCCGGTGCATTACTTCGTAACATTGGCATGATCACAAAAGATCAAGTCTCGAAAGACCGATTAGTTTAGTAGCCTTGGAAACACTAGATACATTCGTAAACGTTACATTACATCATAAAGTGAAAAACTACAATAACAAAGTCTCCATAGTCCACACTCATATCCTCTTCTGACTATCCCTACAGGTCATTCATAAAATACTTCTTCACATCCTGAAAAATATTAAAACATTGAAAGGGGTGAGCTCAGATGCTCAGTAAGGATAACAATATTGCGGAAGCTTTCATAAATAAACATAAACATTTAAGGCAATGTATAACTAAAACAAAAGCCTTTTAAACTTGAACATCAACATAATATGGCAAAAGTAAAATGAGATAATGCCATTTACTTCTTCACATGGATATTCTACTGGTCGAATAATCACATGCAATATCAATAACCACTTTCATAATGATGGAATGCATAATGCCAGACTATCATAACCACGTAGCCAAGGCCTCGTGCCAAGACCACAAATAAAATTTTGTCAAGGCCTCGTGCCAAGACACTAGTTTGTCTCATGAGACCTTCCGATGCATCGAGGAGCTATAGCGGGCTCCACCCGTCACTTATTAAGTCCAATGCATTCCTCATATGAATATGTTTAAACATATCATAAACCATAACATAATCGTATCACATAAAACATGCATAAAGGAAAAATAACATTTCCACATTTCAATCACAAGATATCAATACAACACATTGATATAGTAAAAATTCTTTCAAAACCATTTTCAATACCAAAATAAAAGAATGTTAAAACTTTGTATTTATTTTTCATTAAAAAAAGTGATGGATTGTAAAGGAAGCCGAAACTCAAATAATGGTCACGGCGGCGGAGAAGTCATTGTCACCGCATAAGTACGGAAATAAAAACATTCCCTTTTTTCGTTTAGCAAAACGCTTCGTATAAAAAGATTCCTTTTGTACAAACGTAAAAGTCAAAGGGGTTTATACACCGTATAAATGAAAATTGTGTATAAAACCAAATATGCCTCAATGAAAGGAGATTGAGACGAAGTACTTTAAAAGATAATTTTTAAATAAAATATATCTATTATGTGTATTCACTATAGGTACACATGAAGAATGTAAAAATACAAGATAGGACATAATAATATCATGACATAATTTGAAAGTAGGAGATTAACCCAAAGAATGGAAATTGGGTTAAGAAGTTCCCTTACCTCGTGTCTGACTTGACTCAACCGTTCTTTAACCTCCTGAATAATAAACTAGAGTTAATATATACCTTATTAAGAACCATTTTCAATTTCATTATCCTTATTATATCACTTATTACAATGATATTAACATTATGTAATTATTTAAGTTAATAACGGTCGTTTTGTCGATCTTTGGTACTTGAGTCAACAATAAGCTTCTTATAATTACAAGTTGTTTATGTGGTGAAATATCCATTATATCCAGAATTATATTCATGATTTAGATGTCATATATATCTTATATATCCAGTATATACATTCATTTATAATATCACGTAACATTTAGAGGTAAGAAATGAAATGCACCGTTCATGGAGACGGTAAGCCGTACGTACGCATGAACGCTAATTTCATTTCTATTTCGTATTTAATGGAAAGAAATCATAATGATATAAATTTATAATATAACTACAGTATAATATAGTGTATAATACCATTTAATCCATCCTTTATACATCCCACATATGGCATTAACGATTCAAATCACTTTGAGGGGGCGGTAGTCCGCACTTCCTAAAATGAAATTATCGCGTTTTACCCATAATGGAAATCATAAAGTAAGCCATAAATGAGAAATACAGAAGCATAAGTAAAACATAAACACATTATATATCATATTTAAATATAGTGACATCTTAATGGCCACCTTTGAAGGTGTTATATGAGTGTTGAACAATCATCGTTTCGTGAGGCAGAAATTCGCCATCCACAGAAACCGTATGTTCTTTAACCATTAGATGTAGGTGTGTGTAAGTGTAGCTCGAATCCTTCTTATAACAACATCCTAGTATATTGAGGATACTGGTGTTGTTACAAAAGAAATGAATAAAAAGAGTTTAGGGGGTTGGAGAAGAAAAATAAAACAAAACAACATTAGAAAAGACATTACCTCAAAATCAGGTAACTCTTTTTAATTTGAGCCAAAGGCTTCCTTGGGAAGATTTATTCCCAAATTGAGGTTTCTATGAGTAAGGGAGGAATGTTGGGAGAGTATTTGGTCAGAGGTTGGCCGAGCCAAATGGCTTGATGGTGTGAATAAGGTGGGAGAGGTGGGGGCCTTTTATAAGTGGAGAGGAGGGGCTCTTTTGGAAAGATTGAAATGTTACATTATTTACACAATGCTTTTCGGATTCTAAAGGTCCCACACTTATATAAATCGAGTCTAAGGTGATAAGGGTTCGAAATATCCTCATCCAATTGGCTTTGGACAAGTGTAAGCCTTGGATTTTGCATTATCTTCCTATTTTATTTAAATCGTTAAATAATGAGGTCATCACTACATCATCATGATGTCATAAATAATTTAATTTATTTAATGTCTAAAAATTATAAAAAAAATACTATGATGTAGGAAATCTTTTTAGCTTTATAATGAATATTTATAATCATAATTTGGACTTGTGTAACCCCACTTAAAAATTGTTTTAGTAAAACATTTTATGTTTGTGCCATTTTTTTACTTTAACATTAAATAAAAGGTGTTTATTTCATTTTCTAACTAAAGTGGCTTCATGGGGTCCCCAAGTTGACCCATGGGTTGTCTTGGTCGGCCATGACCCATCCAATAGGAGTAGGACAAGTGTAAAACTCATATCATATTAATAAAACATTGTTTTTACCTTAAACTACACTAATTACCTCTAATCGCGATTAAGAACTTAAAAGTTACTATTCACCAAAAAATTATTTTGATCTCATTGAACCACATTTTACTTCTTAATGAAAACCATGTATGTCGGATTTTTGAAAATCAAATCACAGAAGTGGTAATATTTCATTTAAACGAAAAATCAGTTATTTAACTACCACTTAGTGGTTTCACTATTCATCAAAAATTGAAGTTTTTCAGAACAATGCCAAAATTTCACCCTAAGCTATAATTGATATTCCGAATTCAAAAATGATGCCTATTTTACAAAATTCCAAACATATAAGTTGCATTAATTAAATTTATAATTAATTCCCGCTGTTACAACAAATAGCGTGTTTTTAAGAAACAATTTATATCAAAAGATTGGCAATTGTTTATGTCCAATTTCAATGTTAAATTAATTCTAATGACCACCATTGGATAAAATGGTAAAAATATATTCTAATTATACTCTAAAACCACTCAATAGTATAATTTATCACTATGAATTATTTTCATTAATAATGTTGTTTTAAGTATTTTTCACTATTCATAAAAATTTAGAAGTTCTCAGAAAAATACCAAAAATTCAACATAGGCTAATTTCAATATTCCGAATCCAAAAATGAAGTCCATTTTGATAAATAAAATTTATAATATTTCAAAAAGTAGGTATTACTATTCATAACGGCTACTTTGATTAGTCGCGGTGTTTTAGAACTCGAAGTTGCGTTCAATGCAAGCTATTGCATTATTGAATAAGAAGCGTATCGTGGAAGCTCGGGGTGTTACATTCTCCCCTCCTTCAATAAATTGCATCCTCGCAATTTGAAATTTTTCTTGGAAAATAAAAGGTTGAAAAGAGAAAATACCTTTGAGGAAAACCCACATCGGAAATAAGGTTAATAAATATATAACATTAAAAGAAAGCAGGATAAGTACAAAGGTCACCCGATATAGCCCATTCTAGGATTCTATGAAAATATGGATATGGAAGAAAAACAAACCATCAAGGTCTGATGGAGAGTTATAGAAAACAGGATTAGGAGAAAGTTTAACCATAAGAAAATCACAAACTTGTGATTGGTTAAACGGTCATTGAATCCCCAGTTGGAAAAGTTAACCGACAACATTTTTGTTTTAAGTTACCTTTTATAATGTTGAGGAATTTGTTTAGGAGATTTACTAAGAACGTAAGGGAATATACATACTTGTTATGTATACTTTCATTCGTTAATAAATTTTTACCACAAACCCAACTTTTACTCCAAATGGTAACGGAACTCAAAAATATTCTATTTATCCTAATTGTATAAGGTTCCAAATGTTAACACATACCATTTAGATTAGTAAAACGATTTTGTAATAACCAGGGACTTCCTGTAGGCTAGTGGTAGGAAATAAAGGCTTGTCGCACTATGGTTGTGGGTTCGATTCCTGCAGCTGTGTCTGACGCGACGGGTTATTCCCCACCCTGCAGGTTGTCCTTTTCCTAAAAATATAGTACTATACTATTCCAAAAATAATATTCATAAATGTTTTAACCTTAAACAATACTATCCAAAGTTCAACTTAATCCACTCCAACCTTTATAGTTATCCAAAATACCTTCATCTAGACTTTCTCTAAAAGGTCTCTAAATTCCAAAATAAATTGTAACATCAGATTCCCCAAACAAAGAAAAGTTTCTCTTATTGTCACATACTAAAAATATGATTACCTTAATCATATCAAAACCTTACTGAAATCAAAAAGTACTGCAGTACAATCCATATATATATATTACATTATTCTTATAACCAGAATATAATCCTTGAGTCCAAAAGCACCAATACATTAGTTATTCTGCTTCAACTATAGTAACAGCATAAGATTGTCCTTGATCCCTTGGCCTTTTCTGAGGTAAGTTTCCCTAACGCTTAGGACATTCATTTGCATAATGACCCATTTCTCTACAATTGTAGCATTCAACTTTGACAGCCTCTTTCTTTCCCTTGCAATCACGAGCCTGGTGACCCTTTTCTCCACATTTATAACAAACTCCCATTCCTTTTAGGCAAGTACCAGGGTGATTCTTCCCACAATTATCACATAATGGAAAATCCTTCTTTCCCTTTTTCCCTTTATCTGTCTCTTGTTCCACCGTTCTCTTCTTCTCTTGCTTTACTTTGTTGTCATAAGACTTAGAGAATTCCTTTTCTGTCTTGATAGCACACGAGACAATATCTTCGTACGATGAGAAGGATTGTGATACCAAAGCTCGATGGAGAAATGGTTTTAACCCATCAAAGAAACGATCAATATTACTCCTTGGGTTACGTATATAATCGGCAGCATGCCTCGCTAACCTTGTAAAGTTAGCCTCATACTTTGCGACATTCTCATCCTCTTTCTGCCTCAGACTCAGAAATTTCCTTTCCATATCTGCTCGATGGTCACGAGGAAAGTATTTTTCTAAGAAAATCTCTTTGAACTCCCTCCATTCCATATTCGATACGTCATCATCTTCCTTTGTGTTTTGAATCAGCGACCACCACTGATCGGCATCTCCAGTGAGGCGGTAAACTGCCATGACAACCTTCTCCCTTTCACTACTCCCCAAGGCATGAAATATTTTCTCTAAGGAATTTATCCATTGCTCAGCTACTATAGGATTTGTACTCCCATTGAAGGTTGGTGGTTGTTGCCTCATGAAGCGGTCTAACATTGATCCTCCACGTTGCGGATCAGGGTGCTCCATACGAGTAAGGTTATTATTCATAACCTGAGTAAGTTGTCCCAGTATGGTGATTAGCTGATCGACACCAGTTGCATCACCAGCCCCACTATAATTATCTTGATCAGGAGGGCAATCCCTACATGGAGTGCGTGCATTGATACGGTTTCCATTTCTTCCACTAGGCACCATTTCTAAACAATGGCATAAACTAGATTAGTTTATGAATCAAAATACATAATTCCATACTTTTGAAACACTTTACATAAATTGAGCTATTTATGGATATAATCCATAATCATAAAAATGTTTTCTTTGAGGAAGTATATACTCATAAACCCTTCATAATGATTTTTAATGAAAATGAGAGTTATCCTAAGCATATCCCCCGGGAGTGTCGTAACCAAGAGTGCAGCAAGGCCCGTTGTCGTGCACCAGTTCCCGTTCGAGTCTAGCTCAAAGCAGTGTTTTTGGGTTTTACCCCTAGGTACATCTGTGCCAGAGCCGCCTCTACCTGCTCGTATCCAGACATGGATGTATTGCTCGGAAAACTCACAACATCTCTACAATACCAAAATTTTAGGAAGTTCTTCTATACTAATCCTCAAAGTCTATCTTCGGGATATGTGCTCTAATCAGAGTTTATCTAAATCTAGCTTCCAAGGTTAGTACAAAACTGCCTTTGATACCAACTGTAACGCCCCGACCCCAGCTACCCAGAGCCGGTGCATTACTTCGTAACATTGGCATGATCACAAAAGATCAAGTCTCGAAAGACCGATTAGTTTAGTAGCCTTGGAAACACTAGATACATTCGTAAACGTTACATTACATCATAAAGTGAAAAACTACAATAACAAAGTCTCCATAGTCCACACTCATATCCTCTTCTGACTATCCCTGCAGGTCATTCATAAAATACTTCTTCACATCCTGAAAAATATTAAAACATTGAAAGGGGTGAGCTCAGATGCTCAGTAAGGATAACAATATTGCGGAAGCTTTCATAAATAAACATAAACATTTAAGGAAATGTATAACTAAAACAAAAGCCTTTTAAACTTGAACATCAACATAATATGGCAAAAGTAAAATGAGATAATGCCATTTACTTCTTCACATGGATATTCTACTGGTCGAATAATCACATGCAATATCAATAACCACTTTCATAATGATGGAATGCATAATGCCAGACTATCATAACCACGTAGCCAAGGCCTCGTGCCAAGACCACAAATAAAATTTTGTCAAGGCCTCGTGCCAAGACAGTAGTTTGTCTCATGAGACCTGCCGATGCATCGAGGAGCTATAGCGGGCTCCACCCGTCACTTATTAAGTCCAATGCATTCCTCATATGAATAGGTTTAAACATATCATAAACCATAACATAATCGTATCACATAAAACATGCATAAAGGAAAAATAACATTTCCACATTTCAATCACAAGATATCAATACAACACATTGATATAGTAAAAATTCTTTCAAAACCATTTTCAATACCAAAATAAAAGAATGTTAAAACTTTGTATTTATTTTTCATTAAAAAAAGTGATGGATTGTAAAGGAAGCCGAAACTCAAATAATGGTCACAGCGGCGGAGAAGTCATTGTCACCGCATAAGTACGGAAAGAAAAACATTCCCTTTTTTCGTTTAGCAAAACTCTTCGTATAAAAAGATTCCTTTTGTACAAACGTAAAAGTCAAAGGGGTTTATACACCGTATAAATGAAAATTGTGTATAAAACCAAATATGCCTCAATGAAAGGAGATTGAGACGAAGTACTTTAAAAGATAATTTTTAAATAAAATATATCTATTATGTGTATTCACTATAGGTACACATGAAGAATGTAAAAATACAAGATAGGACATAATAATATCATGACATAATTTGAAAGTAGGAGATTAACCCAAAGAATGGAAATTGGGTTAAGAAGTTCCCTTACCTCGTGTCTGACTTGACTCAACCGTTCTTTAACCTCCTGAATAATAAACTAGAGTTAATATATACCTTATTAATAACCATTTTCAATTTCATTATCCTTATTATATCACTTATTACAATGATATGAACATTATGTAATTATTTAAGTTAATAACGGTCGTTTTGTCGATCTTTGGTACTTGAGTCAACAATAAGCTTCTTATAATTACAAGTTGTTTATGTGGTGAAATATACATTATATCCAGAATTATATTCATGATTTAGATGTCATATATATCTTATATATCCAGTATATACATTCATTTATAATATTACGTAACATTTAGAGGTAAGAAATGAAATGCACCGTTCATGGAGACGGTAAGCCGTACGTACGCATGAACGCTACCTTCATTTCTATTTCGTATTTAATGGAAAGAAATCATAATGATATAAATTTATAATATAATTACAGTATAATATAGTGTATAATACCATTTAATCCATCCTTTATACATCCCACATATGGCATTAACGATTCAAATCACTTTGAGGGGGCGGTAATCCGCACTTCCTAAAATGAAATTATCGCGTTTTACCCATAGTGGAAATCATAAAGTAAGCCATAAATGAGAAATACAGAAGCATAAGTAAAACATAAACACATTATATATCATATATAAATATAGTGACATCTTAATGGCCACCTTTGAAGGTGTTATATGAGTGTTGAACAATCATCGTTTCGTGAGGCAGAAATTCGCCATCCACAGAAACCGTATGTTCTTTAACCATTAGATGTAGGTGTGTGTAAGTGTAGCTCGAATACTTCTTATAACAACATTCTAGTATATTGAGGATACTGGTGTTGTTACAAAAGAAATGAATAAAAAGAGTTTAGGGGGTTGGAGAAGAAAAATAAAACAAAACAACATTAGAAAAGACATTACCTCAAAATCAGGCAACTCTTTTTGATTTGAGCCAAAGGCTTCCTTGGGAAGAGTTCTTCCCAAATTGATGTTTCTATGAGTAAGGGAGGAATGTTGGGAGAGTATTTGGGCAGAGGTTGGCCGAGCCAAATGGCTTGAAGGTGTGAATAAGGTGGGAGAGGTGGGGGCCTTTTATAAGTGGAGAGGAGGGGATCTTTTGGAAAGATTGAAATGTTACATTATTTACACAATGCATTTCGGATTCTAAAGGTCCCACACTTATATAACTAGAGTCTAAGGTGATAAGGGTTCGAAATATCCTCATCCAATTGGCTTTGGACAAGTTTAAGCCTTGGATTTTGCATTATCTTCCTATTTTATTTAAATCGTTAAATAATGAGGTCATCACTACATCATCATGATGTCATAAATAATTTACTTTATTTAATGTCTAAAAATTATAAAAAAATTACTATGATGTAGGAAATCTTTTTAGCTTTCTAATGAATATTTATAATCAAAATTTGGACTTGTGTAACCGCACTTAAAAATTGTTTTATTAAAACATTTTATGTTTGTGCCATTTTTTTACTTTAACATTAAATAAAAGGTGTTTATTTCATTTTCTAACTAAAGTGGCTTCATGGGGTCCCCAAGTTGACCCATGGGTTGTCTTGGTCGGCCATGACCCATCCAATAGGAGTAGGACAAGTGTAAAACTCATATCATATTAATAAAACATTGTTTTTGCCTTAAACTACACTAATTACCTCTAATCGCGATTAAGAACTTAAAAGTTACTATTCACCAAAAAATTATTTTGATCTCATTGAACCACATTTTACTTCTTAATGACAACCATGTATGTCGGATTTTTGAAAATCAAATCACAGAAGTGGTAATATTTCATTTAAACGAAAAATCAGTTATTTAACTACCACTTAGTGGTTTCACTATTCATCAAAAAATTGAAGTTTTTCAGAACAATGCCAAAATTTCACCCTAAGCTATAATTGATATTCGAAATTAAAAAATGATGCCTATTTTACAAAATTCCAAACATATAAGTTGCATTAATTAATTTTATAATTAATTCCCGCTGTTACAACAAATAGCGTGTTTTTAAGAAACAATTTATATCAAAAGATTGGCAATTGTTTATGTCCAATTTCAATGTTAAATTAATTCTAATGACCAACATTGGATAAAATGGTAAAAATATATTCTAATTATACTCTAAAACCACTCAATAGTATAATTTATCACTATAAATTATTTTGATTAATAAAGTTGTTTTAAGTATTTTTCACTATTCATAAAAATTTAGAAGTTCTCATAAAAATACCAAAAATTCAACATAGGCTAATTTCAATATTCCGAATCCAAAAATGAAGTCCATTTTTATAAATAAAATTTATAATATTTCAAAAAGTAGGTATTACTATTCATAACGGCTACTTTGATTAGTCGCGGTGTTTTAGAACTCGAAGTTGCGTTCAATGCAAGCTATTGCATTATTGAATAAGAAGCGTATCGTGGAAGCTCGGGGTGTTACAAGTTAATTCCTAGCCATTTTATTAAAGTTTATGAATATAAATGACTAAAATATGATTATATATGTTTTTTAAATATTTTTACATTTATCAAATAAAAGATAAAGGCTTAAAATAAGAAAAGAATCCAATTTTAAGCTAAACACTCTAAAATTCAATAAAAGACCGATTTATCGCCTTTGGATGGTGAAAACTCATTAATATAGTTTTGGTAACTCTTATACATTCTATTGGACCAAATAAAATTCTTCTTTAGAATCGGGATATCAAATTTTACTTTGTGAAATTTTTGGTATTTTTCCGATAAAGTACATTTTTTTAATGATTAGTGAAAACTATTGTATTTTAATTCAAAAACTCTTTTTAATCTAGTTTATTTATATGATTACATTATTTTTTGAATTGGTTTTAAGTTCCAATTATAATATATGTTTACCATTTAATCAAATAGTGGTCATTTTAATTTATTTTACATTGAAATTGGACTTAAACTAATGTCAATCTTTTGATATATATTGTTTCATAAAAACACAGAATTTGTTCTGACAACGGGAATTAATTATTAAATTAATTAATGAAACTTATATGTTTTCAATTTTTTAAAATAGACATAATTTTTAAATTTAGAATATAAAATATATCTTTGGGTTAATTTTTGGTATTTTTCAAAAAAACTTCAATTTTTGATGAATAGTGAAACCATTAAGTGGTAGTTAAAAAATTGATTTTTCGTTTAATGAAACTTTACCACTTATATGATTTGAATTTCAAAAATCCGACATACATGGTTTTCATTAGGATGTAAAATTTTGTTCAATGGGATTAAAATAATTTTTTGGTGAATAGTAACTTTTATGTTTTATTAATCGCGATTAATGTTAATTAGTGTAATTTAATGTAAGGATAATGTTATAATTATATTAAATGTCCTTTAAACATGTCCTACCACTATTGGATGAGTCATTTCCGACCAAGACAATCCATGGGTCAACTTGGGGACCCCATGGAGAAACTTTCGTAGGAAAATGACATTAATAACTTTTTATTTAAAGTTAAAATTAAAATGTCACAAACATGTATTTTTTTCTAAAACAATTTTTCCATGGGGTTATACAATCATATTTTTGTCTATATATATTAATTATAAAGCCAAAAATATTTAATACATCATGATATTTTTTATATAATTTTTATACATTAAATAAATTTATTTATTTATGACACCGTGATGATGCAGTGATTACCTCATAAATGAATGATTTAAATAAAATGAAAAGATAGGGTAAAATCTAAGTATTACACTTGTACCAAACCTAATTTATGGGTGGATTTCGAATCCTTATCACCTTACCCTAGAAATATATCCTTTTGGGACATTTAAAATCCGAAAGTCTTTTTATAATAATGTAATATTTTATAACATTCCAAGAGTGCCCCTCCTCTTCTATTAAAAATGCCCCCACCTCTACCACCTTACCCACACCTCTAAATCCTTTGTCTCAGTAAACCCCTCCACATTTCATCTCTACACATCCATATATTCATCATTGAAGCCATACCATACTATTAATGCTCTTCAAGAAATCCTTTTGGTTCAAACAAAAAAGAGAGTTATCTGATTTAAAGGTAAAGTCTTCCCTAATGTTCTTTTGTTTTATTTTGTTTCTCCAACCCCCCAAACTATTTTTATTACTTTATTTTGTAACAAAACAATTATCTTCAATATACTAAGATATTTTTATGAGAAATATTCTAGTTACAATTACACACACCTCCGTCTGATGGTTAATGAACATACTGTTTCTTTGATGATAAATTACTGCCTCAAGAAACGATGATTGTTCTATCTTCTTCTATCACCTATCATGGTGGGAATTGTGATAGAAATATTTTTATATGATATATATTATATTTATTTCCACTCTATTCTTATTTATTTTATATTTAAAATATACCTTTGTGCTTTTCATGTTGTGCAAATGCGATAATTTAATACGAGGAAGTCTGGAATACCGCCCACTCAAGTGATGTGACTCATTCATGAAATACATGGAATGTATAAAGAATGAAATTAATGAACATATGTTACCTATATAACATATATATTATACTGTAATTATAATATATATATCTCTCAATTAATTTTAATTTCATTAATATGATAATGAAATGAAAGTAGCATTCATCCGTACGTACGGCCTACCAACTCCTTGAACGGTACATCTCATTTATTTTTATCTCAAAATGATATGGAATAGTATAAAATGAATATGTACTGGATATATATTATATTTAAATCATTAATACTATTCTGGATATTATTTACTTATAACTACATTGATAATCATTCTCAAACCAGTTCATTTTTGACTCATGTACCAAACATCGACAAAAAACGTCTGATCTGAACTCACATTATTAACCAATTATTATAACATTATAATATGTGATATGAACTTAATAATAATAATTAAAGGAGTTATTTAAGAAATTATAAATTTACCAAATTTTATTAGTCAGTAATATAAAGAAACGAACAATACAAGTCAGACTTGACGTAAGGGATCATGCCTCTCTCATTCTTTTTAAGTACTCTCTTTTATGTCATTTATTTTATTCTCATCTTTATTATGTTTGGTGATGTTATTTTATATTCCTAATTCTTTTCATTTTATGTTCATATTATTAGAGAACTTATTTGATATCATAAATCCATTTTTGGAATTTTAATGTGGCGCCATTAGGCTGCCGAATTTTCATAAGGGGATTTTCATCTCACTTTTTATTCTCATGAGATTCATGATACATTTTCCACTATTTCCTTTTGTGTGGTGTATGTACTGCCCCTTATTTCACTATTTGTATAATATACTCTAATTTATGGGTATTTACATAGTCGTTTTATGACCCTTCTTTCATGGGGTGTATGTTTCGAAAGTTTCCCAAATCGGTAAGGGAACCTTTCACACTCCTCTTTTTAAAAGACTTATTTTGTTTTGTATTTTAATTTACATATTTTTATGTTGGGATATGTTATTTTATATCCTTATTGATTTATATTATATGTCCAAGTTATTATATACCATTTTCTCTCTCATCAACTAATTTTTTGAATTTTAAAGTGACGTCGTTATGCTGTCGAATCTTACCAAGGGAACTTCTTAACCGAATTTCGATTTCATTGGGTTCAACATGTAGTTATTGAATATGTAATCATTTGAATATTTGTGAATGAACTATTATTGTTTTAAACTTAATATCCACTTATATTGTGTGTATTTATATTTTTCACAAATAATTATGAGATTGATTTATCCTTAATTTAAGGATACCTTCTTTATAAGGGATTTCATCTCATATTACATTTTTATTGAGTCTTCATTGTTGTTATGCCCCAATTCACTCTTATATGGTGTATATTCTGTACTTTGGAATATTATATCATGGATCCCTTTATTTTCATGATATTATAAAGTTCTGATTAAATGTTATTTCTCAATTATTGTATTCAAGTGTCACTCATTTTGTTAAAAACCCTTTATCTAAAATATCGTTTTAAATGTTTTACTGATTTATTCTTATAAATATATCTCACTAATACCCATGTTTTCAAAATGGATTTAAGGATTTATTTACATGGATATTAATGGCTTAAAATTTTATAAGTTTCAAAGTGGTATGGGACTCGTTGATTACAAAATTTCTTTATTAAATTTTAGATGGTTTTGAAAATGGTTTATAGAATGGATTCATTATTGCAATATCTTAAAATGTTATATTTTTATTTAAATGTTGTAATGTTATCTTTCCTTTATTCTTAGGATTTTTTCTATGAGTATGTTATGGTTCTTGGTAATTGTTTATGAAGACGGGTGGTTTCATGATAAACTAAGGGCGGGTGCGCCCGATATAGCTCTCTAATGAATTGGGTAATGTGAAGGAGTTAAACGTTAAGGTTTCTCTGATGAGATTTAGGGAATATACTATGATGGGTATTTCAAATGTAACCATGAGGGTTACTACCTATGTAAGAATGTTATGAATGACTCAATTTACCTTTATGTCTTATGATTTCTATGAGTTATTCATAAATATTATGATTTCATGAGGTATGATAAATTGCTTATGTTTTATGAGTAAAGTGTAATTTCAATTATTCTTTTGTATACAGGGACTAATGTTTTCTTTTCCGTATTGTTAAAACCCATACTGAACTTTTTATTCTCATCCCATATTTTTTTTGAAATGTTTTTCACAGGACATAAAGTGGAATATGGTCAAGGATGGGATCACTGAAATGTCATGCCGTCTAAAACAAGAACTAGACATGAATCTTTTGTTCATGAGTTTTTATTTTGTGAAAAAATGGAAACTGAGTAGATGTGTCTTCTTTGTAATCTTTGAGATGTAATAGTTATGTACTAATTCTCTAAAACTCTAAACCTGAAAAGATCCTCAATGTGAATTATTAAATTTAATTCAGGATTAAGTAATGTTTTAAGGCCGGGTCCTTATAAATGCAGACCACAATATTTAAAGGGGATTCCCCCTTATAATCATGGTCCATGGGTTGATAGAGTTTTCCAGGCATAGGGATTTCCAACCTGATGTTCTCCTCTATAGTCATACCAGTTTCCATCGTTAATGTGGATATTTATATTACCCCTTTCTACTTCATAGGAAGTATGAAACCTCTCTATAACATGGCAAAAAAGTCAAATAGTTGGACAAAATGATCATAATTAGGGATGATTTCTCATCACCAATCACTAAACTCACCTCCTTAAATTCTAGGCCAGTAAACACCCACTTCAATACGAGTATCATTTTTTAAGAATTCATTTTTCCTCCTAACTTTTCTATCAGTATCTGTCTTATTGATAAATTAGTCCACCGATTTTTAATGGGGTATCTATTCTAGGAAACGCAGCCTTAGTATGGGAGTTCATGGAAAGCTTAATCTACTCATGGGTCAACAGTGGGGACCTCATCAACTCATCTTAAAGAAGATTGAAGAGGAAATAACCCATCTTACATTCCATCTAGTATAGGTACACAAAAAAAATGTTCCACTTCCCAATGATCAATGCCATACTTTCCATGAGTGAGATGGAAATTGTTTGTATCTAGGATCCAATGAATGAATATTTCAATCTTCATACCCTTATTTCAAAAATAAAATGTATCGGATATCCATATTTCCTCTTAAATTCCAATTTGATTCAAATAGTTAAAAAATTTGTAAATAATATATTGAATCCAGAAGGTCTATCCCCATTTCAGTCCATAGCTACACCTTATTGGAATTACCAGCTAGAGATCAACAAAAATATATGATTAGAGGCTGAATGCCTCATTATCGAGTGATACATATGGATTTCATCATCAGTTTCAAGATAAGTCCCATCCACGCCTATTCGAATAAAAGCATATTATATTCTCATATTTATGCCCCTGCTAAGAGATAATCTTTCCTCTTGAGAGATGCTCATTTTGAAAGTGTCATGGGACCTCTGAATCACAGAAGAAGGAATAAATAATGAATTTATTAGAAGAATGGAAGCATCCTTGGGGAGACTAAACAAATAAAATATGATGATTTTTGAAAGAGGATATTTTTAGAATATTAATCCCAAAATAATAATCATAATTTTTTGAGGTGACCTAATATCACAATGACATGTAGTGTCCAAACTATTCACAATAGCATTATGAGGACCTATAATTTCCCATTCATCCTTCTTTGAAGTCATTCGAGATGTGTGACAGGAACCGAAATCCATGTGAACTACTATAAGTGGAATATGGTAGAATGATATCATAAAATCTTCTCAAAAAGAAAAAAAATCTAAATTTTCATGCGCATCACATTAATCGGCAAAGGATTCACAAACCTCTTATAGAGTTTGTGAATCGCCTAAATTCCAATGGACTCATGGGGAATATAATCCCATAAGGCATCACGTAATTGGATTACCCCTTCAAGAATCTTGATCACATGACCTGAACATGGTTACAAAAGTCTCTAGATGATCAATCAATTGAATGATCAATCTAGAAGAAGCCATGAAACCCCCAGGACAATCAAAATCCCCATAATAATATATCAATAAATTATTGAAATATGGTTCATGTTTGAATTGGACATGGTCCAAAATAAATGTGGACATATGAGTGATTCTTAACAGATGTAGTTTCTCGTGAACAATACTCACTACCAAGACTCACAAAATAGTATTGTGGGAGGGGTATGTGACAGGTGAAGGATAAAGTACTTTAGAGGAATGGAGGTCCAAGGATAAATACACCCTTCTTAACAAAATATATATGGAATCCCATAGAATACCTAGTGTCTCCTGGTTGACCAAACATAAATCAAGACACATATGCAAGACAATTCCAACGACTCGGTCATGCGTTCACTTTCCTCAGAATAGACACCATGTACCTATGGATGTCACTACTAGGGGGAGGGTGTTCGGCTCTCGTCAAATGGGAATCCGAATAATTCAACGGGGATGGAATAACAAAAAATGGGTATTATTTTACCATAAAATAAAAAGGAATATGAAGGTGGCTGAGACCTGTGGATCTGGTGGACCTTCAATCCATTTTTGATCGCATGACCATTATATGGTCACATGAAGACTCCACGGATAGTTCATATCCTATAAGAGGTTCCACATAATCCCTTTTAAAAATACCCTCTAATCTTGTAAAGGCTCCCTAAGAAATCATTGACTGCATGATGGGAGCAAGAACATCACTCACCAAAATTACTCAAGTAATCTCATATGACCTGTACTGTTCATGGCCTGGGGATTTCTCATCCACCACCATATGAACCATATTGTTCACTCAATGCATCCCAATAGAATAGATTTATTTACTTTGACATATCACACATAATCTCACATGAATCCCCAACATTTTTAAAAACAAATCAAAAGGAGTAAAAGTGGGGTAATGGGTAAGCCTATCATCATTGTAATGAATTTGCGAAAATCTATGGAATTCTGTAGTGTGTTCCCCTATGACTCCAATAAAATCCTCCTTCGTCTCAACGAGACCATCAGATATGCTACCTTTTCCTACTGGAATATCCCATGATAGATATAAAGTATCTCATATGCATAATTTTATAGATACTATTATATTATTATGAGCATTGTACATGTAAATATTAAAATGTAGAATTCTTTTTTCATGGCCACATGATCAAAAAAGTCCCCATAAATTTTAAATATTCAAATAAATAAATATTTAATGATAGGGAGTCGTGACCACTAAAAATGTAGTGACACTCTTAGGAGTGATCCATAAAAGAGATTCGCAAATATGTATGGCACCAGACCCCATCGTTGACTCTATACATGATCTACAACATCTATGCCTCACAAATCAAAGAAAATTTTTCATAGTGAGAGCTATAAATTCCCCACAACAGCAAGAAAAATTCATGGCTACCAATTCGTGGGGTTACTCTGAAAGAACAAGAATGGATTTCTTAGACTGATTTATGTTGCAACTAGTATGTCTTCCATCAGGTAATATTGTAACACCCTAGGTAAATAAAGAATATGTCATATTTATATTTATCCATATTTGTGAATCAAATATTAATATTACTTTAACGGGGATGCTATGCTCGATGGCGTACCCAACACGCAACAATGAGTTTCTTGGGAATCTTACGTGGCACTCTAATAATAAAATAATATTATTTGAAATGGTAGTTAACATGTAGCCGTTGTATTGGCAGGAATGGATATAAATAACTAAAATATGATTATATATGTTTTTAAATGTTTTTACATTTACCCAATAAAAGATAAAGGCTTAAAATACAGAAAGAGTTCAATTTTAGGCATTTATACCCTAATTTTCAAGAAAGGTCCACTTATCACCTTTTGACGGAGAACCGTCATTAAATATAGTTTTGATCGATCTTATAAATTCTATTGGACCAAATATAACTCTTCTTTAGAATCGGGACATCAAAATTTACTTTGTGTAAATTTTTGGTACCTTTCTGATAAAGTTCATTTTTTTAATGAATAGTGTAAATGTTGTATTTTAATTCAAAACCTCTTTTTAATCTAATTTATTTATATGATTAGATTATATTTTGAATTGGTTTTAAAGTGAAATTAGAAAATATTTTTACCATTAAATCCAATAGTGGTCGTTGGAATTAATTTCACTTTGAAATCGGACTTAAACTAGTGTTAATCTTTTGATACTTATTGTTTCATAAAAACACGCTATTTGCTCTGACAGCGGGAATTAATTATTAAATTAATTAATGTGACTTATATGTTTTTAATTTTGTAAAATAGACTTCATTTTTTAATTCTTAATATCAAATATAGCTTAGGGTGAATTTTTGGTAATTTTCTGAAAAACTTCAATTTTTGATGAATAGTGAAACCACTAAGTGGTACTTATAAAGACAGATTTTCCGTTTAAATGAAATTTTGCCATCATTGTATTTTGAATTTCAAAAATCCGACATAAATGGTTGTGATTAAGAAGTAAAATGTGGTTCAATGAGATTATAATAATTTTTTTGGTGAATAGTAACTTATTAAGTTCTTAATCGCGATTAGTGGTAATTAGTGTAGTTTAAGGTAAAAATAATGCTTTAATAAAATAAGATGAGCTTGACACATGTCCTACCCTCATTGGTTGTGTTATGGCCGACCAAGACAAGCCATGGGTCAACTTGGGGACCCCATGGAGACACTTTGGTTGGGAAATGACATAAATAACTTTTTATTTAATGTAAAAGTAAAAATGACACAAACATAATATGTTTTACGAAAACAATTTTTACATGGGGTTATAAAGATCAGAGTTTTAATTATAAATAGTCATTGGAAAGATAAACAGATTTCCTACATCATAGTAGTTTATTCATAATTGTTATACATTAAATAAATTAAATTATTTATGACATAATAATGATGCAGCGATGACATCATTATTTGACGATTTAAATAAAATGGAAAGATAATGTAAAATCTATGAACAACACATGTCCAAAACCAATTGGATGAGTGGATTTAGAACCCCAATCACCTTATCCACTAATGGTATCAATGTGGGACCTTTTAAAACCGAAACACATTTTCAAATAATGTAATATTTCTTTACTTTCCAAAAGTGCCCCGCCTCTCCTCTTATAAAAGGCCCCCACCTCTACCTCATTTCACACACTCCTCAAGCCTTTGGCTCGGCCAACCCCTTCCAATTTACTCTCTAAACATACCTCTACTCATCCTAGTGGATTCTCTTTGGGAAGAATCCTTTCAAAGGAAGCCTTTAGGCTCAAATCAAAAGACGTTACACTTTTAAAGGTAATTCATTCTCTCTTGTTCATTTGTTTTATTTTGCTTCTCCAACCCTCTAAACTCTTTTTATTTACTTCTTTTGTAACAAAAACAGTATCTTCAATATACTAGGATGTTTTTATAATATTTATTCGAACTACACTATCACACAAGTACATAAAATTGTTAAATAACATACGGTTTCCGTGGATGGCGAAATTCTGCCTCCCGAAACGATGATTGTTCAATACTCATCTAACACCTTCAAAGGTGGCCATTAAGATGTCACTATATTTATATATGATATATAATATGTTTAGGTTTTCATTAAGCTTCTGTATTTTTTATTTTGGGCATACCTTTATGGTTTCCATTGTGGGTAAACACGATATCTTCATTTAAGGAAGTGCGCACTATCGCCCCCTCAAAGTGATGTGATTCGTTAATGCCATATGTGGGACGTGTAAAGGATGGATTTAAAGTTATTATATATTATGTTATACTGGAATTATAATATACCTCTATATCATTATTATTTCTTTCCATTAATGTATGACATAGAAATGAATGTAGCGTTCATGCGTACGTACGTCTTACCGTCTCCATGAACGGTGCATTTCATTTCTTATCCCCAAATGTAATGTACTATTAAAAGTATATGTATATAATGGATATATATAATTAATGATACATCTAAATGATTAATATAATTCTGGAATTAAAATATACATACCTCTCATTTAATTTTAATTCCATTAATATGAGAAAGAAATGAAAGTAGCATTCATGCGTACGTACGGCTTACCGTCTCCATGAACGGTGCATTTCATTTCTTACCTCTAAATGATTATGTAATATTATAAATACATGTATATTCTGGATATATATGATATATATGATATCCAAATCAGGAATGTCATTCTGGATATAAAGAACCTTTGACCACACGAACAACATGTAATTGTAAGAAGTCCACTTTCGACTTAAGAACCAAATATCGACAAAACAAACATTATTAACTTAACTGGTTACATAATGTTTATAACATGGAAATAAGTGATATAAAAGGAATAATGAACTCTAAAAAGGTTCTTAATCAAGTAGAAATTAACTCAAGTTTATTATTCAGGACGTTAAAGAACGATCGAGTCAAGTTGGACCCGAGGTAAGGGACTTCGTCTCAATCTCCTTTCATTGAGGCATATTTCGTTTTATACACAACTTTCTTTTATACGGTGTATAAACCCCTTTGAATTTTACTTTTATACAAAAGGAATCTTTTTCTACGAAGCGTATTACAAAACGACAAAAAGGAATGTTTCTTTTAACATATGCGGCGACAATGACCTTTTCCACCGCCGCGAGTATTATTTGGTCTTTGGATTTCTCAACAAGCTGTAATGTTTTTAGAATAAAATAAATACCATATACTCTTTTATGTATTTTGGTATTGAAAATGGTTTTGAAAAATGATTCTATTATGTCAATATATTTATGATATATTGTGATTGAAATGTGGAAATGTTATCATTCCTTTATATTGGTTTTATGTTTTATGATTTTAAATTGGTACTTGGATATTTTAACAGGTGGTTACATTATAAACCTTATGACGGGTGGTGCCGTGAATACCAGGACGGGTGGATACGTTATAACCTCCAATGCATTGGGTATGGAAGTTGGACGTATGGCTATTCCATTAAGTATGTATGGAAATTGGCCGTATGGCTATTCCATTAAGTGATATGCGTGGGAGTCGACTGTATGGTTATTCCACTTAAGTATGTTTATGTCCCAAGTTACCTTTATATATGTTATGTGTTCTTTGTATGGGTATTATGGTAATAATTTGGTTGCAAAAAGGTAAGTAATGATATATAATTAATGAATAGTTTTTACTACTTCATAAAGGTCAAAAGTATTACCTTGATAAAGTATACATGGTTTACTATTTGTTTTGATAAACTAACAGTTTTTATTCTTTGTGTATCCTTTACTGAGTTTTTATGCTAATCCCATGTTTTTGAAATGTTTTTCACAGGACTTAGCATGGAATAGGGTCAAGGATGGGATCAAGGGAAAGTCATGCTACCTAAAACATGAAACTAGACATGTTTCTTTTTAAGAATTTTTATTTTATGGAAATTTAGTAGAAGAGACTACTTTGTAATCTTTTGAGATGTAATAGTTATGTCCTAATTCTCTAAAACTCTAAACCTGAAAAGATCCTCAATGTGTATTATTCATTTAATTCAATTTTAAGTAAGGTTTAAGACTGGGTCCTTATAGTTGGTATCAGAGGTCGGTTTAGATAACATTAGAGGTTAGGGTATTCTTTAAGCATAAGTGACATTACCATAATGGTTAGGATTTCAGACAGAGTCTTAGTTTTAGATAAAGTGAATGAGTAAGAATATCTTAGTGTTTATCTTCCTCATTAGTACGTGATGGTTTTGTTGTTATACTCACACTGACCCTTTTTGGTTTTAGTAAATGGCTGGATCTAGCAGGCACTAAGGTAAGGGTGGATGTGAAGGAAACTGCGACAGTTTTCTGAGCGAGCAACTGAATGATATGGGAGCTGTAATGAGAACTCTTGTGTTTATCCTCAACCAACTATCTGGAGTTATGATTGACCACCTAAACCTTGGTGATTTCTATAAGGCATCATGTATGCGAGAAACAAATCCCTACGGAACTACAGGTAAGAATCATAAAGTTATGTGTGTTCAAAAACCTATGTGTCAAAGATGTGGAAAGAAACACCTAGGAAAATGTTTCAAAGGGACAGAAATATGCTATAGATGTGGAAATGAAGGTCATAAAGCAAGAACCTGCTATGGAAAAAGGAAGCATCCAGTTGACTCGAGGAAAGGGAAAGAAGTTCTTTCTGAGTGATCAATAGAATGTTTTAAATGTGGTGTGCATGGTCATTATGCAAACACATGTCCTATGAAGATGTTTCGTGAATGGGGTCACCAAGAGCGTACAAATGTTTGTTTACCACTACCTAATGCCATTCCGATTGAGGATGAAGAAACTGACAATGACCAATCAAAGGTATGTATTATTTCATGACTTTGTTTACCTATTTTGGAATCATAGGATATGATTCATGATTTTGTTTGTAGGAAAGAGGTATTTCGGAATAAGTTGGAAAGGAATGGTTAATGGATCATGAAGAATGTTGAATGAGTAAGATGTCAACATATAAGGGCTCAAGAGTTATGGTGAAATTCTTAAGAGTATTAAGTCTCTTTTGATGATGGGGTTACATTAGAAGACTTTTTATATTATGTGTAACCCTGATGTTTAATATATGAAATTTTATTCAAGGAATAGTTATCTCTTCTTTTGTGGACATAGTTATAAAGAACCATTTGGGTTTATATGATCCTAACTTTTGAGGTAATTATGGGTTAATATATGTTATGATTGAAGTGAAAGGCATGAGATAAAATTGAGGATAAATTATGTTATGGTTATTTTTGATGATTTTATCCCTTTTTGGGGAATGATTTAAGAATTATATAGTTTTGAAAAAAGGACAACACGTAGACCGTGTGACAACCCGTCGCGCCAGACAAAGCTGCGGGAATCGAACCCACAACCAAAGTGCAACTGGTATTTATCTCCTACCACTGGACTACGTGAAGTCCCTGGTTAGTTTGACTGATTCTTTCTGGTTATATGATTTTATGAATTAAGAGTAAGATGATTTTGGGTTACTTATGAAAATGATTAACCTATCATGGAGGATATGTGATTAGGTTAATTACTTTTCAGTACGGGACTTTAAGAGCAACTGATGTTGTTTGGAGATAAATGTTACGATTTAACTTGGAAGACTATGTGACTAAATCCTTAAAATGTTTGGGTTTAAATATTAGATTGGTTTAATTTGAGGAATTTTTATGGACAAATTTGTTTATGGATGGTCCACGTTGAACTTTGGATTTTGTTGGACAAATTTTGGAGATTAAGAATAGATTTTCTTTTTATAAAGGGTTATCCTTTTCTGGATTATCTGACCTTGTACTAACCTTTTTGGTTTTGGTTATGGTTAAGGTATAAAGATATGGGAAGTATATAGTTCTCTTTTGTGGATTAGTTGATTCTCTAGAAGTTGATTATAGTACTCTTAATTTGAACAAGTCTTCCTAAATACTCGCCTTTTGGAGAAAATATGAGTTTGTGTAAGGAATCTAAATAAAGTTGAGAGTCAACATGATAAGTGATTATGTTTCCTTATGAATAATTTCCTCAATAAAAAGTAACTTAAAACAAAAATGTTGTCTATTAACTTTTCCTACTGGGGAATCGAATACCGTTTAACCCATCACAAGTTTGTGATTCTCTCATGGTTAACTTTCTCCTAAACATGTTTTCTATCACTCTCCATCAGAACATGACCCTATGTTTTCTACTCCAAGTCCATGTTTTCATACTTGGAATCCTAGTATGGGTTAACTCGGGTGACCTTTGTACTTATATTTCTTTATTTTAAAGTGATTGTTTTACCGACTCTTGTTCCGATGTGGGACTTTCAAGGATGTTTCAAAGCGCAATTTTAAAATTGCGAGGACGCAATTCCCAAAAGGGGGGAAGGATGTAACACCCCAGGTAAATAAAGAATATGTCATCTTTATATTTATCTATATTTGTGAATCAAATATTAATATTACTTTAAATGGGATTCTATGCTCGATGGCGTACCCAACACGCAACAACGAGTTTTTTGGGAATCTTACGTTGCACACTAATAATAAAATAATATTATTCTAAATGGTAGTTAACATGTAGTCGTTGTATTGGCAGGAATGGATATAAATAACTAATATATGATTATATATGTTTTTAAATGTTTTTACATTTACCCAATAAAAGATAAAGGCTTAAAATACGGAAAGAGTTCAATTTTAGGCATTTATACCCTAATTTTCAAGAAAGGTCCACTTATCACCTTCTGACAGAGAACCGTCATTAAATATAGTTTTGATCGATCTTATAAATTCTATTGGACCATATATAACTCTTCTTTAGAATCGGGACATCAAAATTTACTTTGTGTAAATTTTTGGTACCTTTCTGATAAAGTTCATTTTTTTAATGAATAGTGTAAAATGTTGTATTTTAATTCAAACCTCTTTTTACTATAATTTATTTATATGATTATATTATCTTATTAATTGGTTTTAAAGTGAAATTAGAAAATATTTTTACCATTAAATCCAATAGTGGTCGTTGGAATTAATTTCACTTTGAAATCGGACTTAAACTAGTGTCAATCTTTTGATACTTATTGTTTCATAAAAACACGCTATTTGCTCTGACAGCGGGAATTAATTATTAAATTAATTAATGTGACTTATATGTTTTGAATTTTGTAAAATAGACTTCATTTTTGAATTTGTAATATCAAATATAGCTTAGGGTGAATTTTTGGTAATTTTCTGAAAAACTTCAATTTTTGATGAATAGTGAAACCACTAAGTGGTACTTATAAAGACTGATTTTCCGTTTAAATGAAATTTTGCCATCATTGTTTTTTGAATTTCAAAAATCCGACATACATGGTTGTCATTAAGAAGTAAAATGTGGTTCAATGAGATTATAATAATTTTTTGGTGAATAGTAATTTATTAAGTTCTTAATCGCGATTAGTGGTAATTAGTGTAGTTTAAGGTAAAAATAATGATTTAATAAAATAATATGATCTTGAAACATGTCATACCCTCATTGGTTGTGTCATGGACGACCAAGAAAAGCCATGGGTCAACTTGGGGACCCCATGGAGACACTTTGGATGGGAAATGACATAAATAACCTTTTATTTAATGTAAAAGTAAAAATGACAGAAACATAATATGTTTTACGAAAACAATTTTTACATGGGGTTATAAAAATCAGATTTTTGATTATAAATAGTCATTGTAAAGCTAAAAAGATTTCCTACATCATAGTAGTTTTTTCATAATTGTTAGACATTAAATAAATTAAATTATTTATGACATAATAATGATGCAGCGATGACATCATTATTTGACGATTTAAATAAAATAAAAAGATAATGTAAAATCTATGGACTACACATGTCCAAAACCAATTGGATGAGTGGATTTAAAACCCTTATCACCTTATCCACGAATTCTATCAATGTGGGTCCTTTTAAAACCGAAAAACATTTTCAAATAAAGTAATATTTCTTTACTTTCCAAAAGTGCCCCTCCTCTCCTCTTATAAAAGGCCCCCACCTCTACCTCATTTCACACACTCCTCAAGCCTTTGGCTCGGCCAACCCCTTCCCATTTACTCTCTAAACATCCCTCTCCTAGTCCTAGAGAATTCACTTTGGGATTAATCCTTTTAAAGGAATCCTTTAGGCTCAAATAAAAAGGAGTTACACTTTTAAAGGTAATTCATTCTCTCTTGTTCATTTGTTTTATTTTGCTTCTCCAACCCTCTAAACTCTTTTTATTTACTTCTTTTGTAACAAAACCACTATCTTTAATATACTAGGATGTTGTTATAAGATTTATTCGAACTACACTCTCACACAAGTACATCAAATGGTTAAAGAACATACGGTTTCCATGGATGGTGAAATTCTGCCTCCCGAAACGATGATTGTTCAATACTCATCTAACACCTTCAAAGGTGGCCATTAAGATGTCACTATATTTATATATGATATATAATATGTTTATGTTTTCTTTAAGCTTCTTTATTTTTCATTTTGGGCATACCTTTATGGTTTCCATTGTGGGTAAACACGATATCTTCATTTAAGGAAGTGCGGACTACCGCCCCCTCAAAGTGATGTGATTCGTTAATGCCATATGTGGGATGTGTAATGGATGGATTTAAAGTTATTATATATGATGTTATACTGGAATTATAATATACCTCTATATCATTATTATTTCTTTCCATTAAAGTATGTGATAGAAATGAAAGTAGCGTTCATGCGTACGTACTGCTTACCGTCTCCATGAACGGTGCATTTCATTTCTTATCCCCAAATGTAATGTACTATTAAAAGTATATGTATATAATGGATATATATAATGAATGATACATCTAAAAGATGAATATAATTCTGGAATTAAAATATACATACCTCTAATTTAATTTTAATTCCATTAATATGAGAAAGAAATGAAAGTAGCGTTCATGCGTACGTACGGCTTACCGTCTCCATGAACGGTGCATTTCATTTCTTACCTCTAAATGATTATGTAATATTATAAATACATGTATATTATAGATATATATTATATATATGATATCCAAATCAGGAATGTCATTCTGGATATAAAGAACCTTTGACCACACGAACATCATGTAATTGTAAGAAGTCCACTTTCGACTTAAGAACCAAATATCGACAAAACAAACATTATTAACTTAACTGGTTACATAATGTTTATAACATGGAAATAAGTGATATAAAAGGAATAATGAACTGTAAAAATTTTCTTAATCAAGTAGAAATTAACTGAAGTTTATTATTTAGGACGTTAAAGAACGATCAAGTCAAGTCGGACCCGAGGTAAGGGACTTCGTCTCAATCTCCTTTAATTGAGGCATATTTCGTTTTATACACAACTTTCATTTATACGGTGTATAAACCCCTATGACTTTTACTTTTATACAAAAGGAATCTTTTTCTACGAAGCGTTTTACAAAACGACAAAAAGGAATGTTTCTTTTAACATACGCGGCGACAATGACCTTTTCCGCCGCCGCGAGTATTATTTGGTCATTGGCTTTCTCAACAAGCCGTATTGTTTTTAGAATAAAATAAATACCATATACTCTTTTATGTATTCTGGTATTGAAAATGGTTTTGAAAAAGGATTCTATTATGTCAATATATTTATGATATATTGTGATTGAAATGTGGAAATGTTATCATTCCTTTATATTGGTTTTATGTTTTATGATTTTATATTGGTACTTGGACATTTTAACGGGTGGTTACGTTATAAACCATATGACGGGTGGTGCCGTGAATACCAGGATGGGTGGTTACGTTATAACCTCCAATGCATTGGGTATGGAAGTTGGCCGTATGGCTATTCCATTATGTATGTATGGAAATTGGCTGTATGGCTATTCCATTAAGTGATATGCGTGGGAGTCGACCGTATGGTTATTCCACTTAAGTATGTTTATGTCCCAAGTTACCGTTATATATGTTATGTGTTCTTTGTATGGGTTTTATGGTAATACTTTGGTTACAAAAAGGTAAGTAATGATATATAATTCATGAATAGTTTTTACTACTTCATAAAGGTGAAAAGTATTACCTTGATAAAGTATACATGGTTTACTATTTGTTTTGATAAACTAATAGTTTGTATTCTTTGTGTATCCCTTACTGAGTTTTTATGCTCATCCCATGTTTTTGAAATGTTTTTCACATGACTTAGCATGGAATAGGGTCAAGGATGGGATCAAGGGAAAGTCATGCTACCTAAAACATGAAACTAGACATGTTTCTTTTTAAGAATTTTTATTTTATGGAAATTTAGTAGAAGAGACTACTTTGTAATCTTTTGAGATGTAATAGTTATGTCCTAATTCTCTAAAACTCTAAACCTGAAAAGATCCTCAATGTGTATTATTCATTTAATTCAATTTTAAGTAAGGTTTAAGACTGAGGCCTTATAAATATAATGATGAAAAATTGAATTGATAATGTAACATGTATAAAATAAAATCTCTTGGTAATTCATAGATCTTGTGAAGTAAACCTTGTATGGTATTTGAACAAACAACCTCATGACTTATAGATCATGCAAGACTCAAAAAAAATTCATTGAATAAATCTATGGAATTACAAATACTACAGTGGGAGATAAGGAATAATAGTGGATTCCATAAATAAACAACATGTTCATGGACCCTCACACACCTCACATTGACCATCTATGTCATGATAAAACACTACAAAATGGAACCTAGATATCACGAGAATCGTTTCAATAGATATTTGGATTATGAGATATACTTTGTACATATCATGCTATGTCAAATAGTCCCATTGGTATTTCTACATTAGTCCTTCGAATAACTCTAAAGTCATCACCCAAGACTTGTAATGTAATTTAGATACATTGCATGAATCATATAATGGTGTTCACACATGTTATCCAAGTAAAATGAATGAATAAAACAATTTCATAATGGACATGTGATGCACTCTGAGATATGTCACACTAAATCACCCGACACCCTCTAGGAATGTTTAATGAGACTCACATTGTCCTCTAGGAATGTCAGCTAAGAAATTTTACACCCTCCAAGACATATCTTTCTAACTCATTTGTCACTACAATGAATGTCATCTTGTTGTCTTGAAGACACCTAGTCAAGTCAGTTGAATCATGTGACACCCTCTTGTCAACACATAAATGTATTGAAATTCACTATGTACCAGTCAAAAGGGTCTTCTGGCATCCCCTATACAATGTTGAAATTTCTCAAGGGTATCTCAGGTCATGATAACATTGTATATCCTCAGTGTTTATGCTTCGTTCGATATGTAATCCTCAAGGTGAAATCCCTGATAAAGGGAATGATAGAGACTCTAATTACTTTAATTTTCTGGATATGTATTCCCACTTTTAATTGTGCAAGCTCAATAATTATCATCCAAGGTGATCCCAAAAAATAAGTCCCATATTTAGTTGTAAAGAACATGATACAATATGTTTTTTTATTTCTCAGAATTGGCATGGATCACGTGGGCTTAGAGAGTTTCATTGGTCCTGAAATCTAGACCATAAACCCCTAGGTTACAAGAGAAACATTGGTGTTTAATCCCAAAAAAATTAAACTAAGATAACTCATTATTACATCAATTACCTGGAGATATGGGAAACCTTATTAATTCATAAGTTCAAATAAGCATCTGCATCAATGGAATACTTATATCAATGTAATTTCAATTATTGGGACTTAATCATTACCATGGGAAGATCGTTGCACCACATCCATCAGTGGACGGATAAATACAATTAAACTATATTTACTCTTATTCCAACAATATCCTAGATAAATAAGACACCTTCTAGAGACCTACGATCTATAATAAATATTCCTAGGTATGTATCAGCATATAAGTGCCACATCATGAGAAATAAAAATGATCATTTTCACCCCATGTTTTTCACACTGAACATAGATCACATGGACTTAGGGAATTTCAATAATCATGTCATCTCCACCAAAAGTCTCCACAATGTCAACGGAATCCAAAATGAGTAATCCGTAAATAAATGAACATAAAAATATCCAATTCCTTATATAAATGGGATACATTGTACTTCCCTCTATGAATTGATCCAGAACACATAGTTTTTTAGAGAACCACTATAATTCCATTCTTTATGGCGTTAAACTCCACAGGTTCAAAAAAAACATGGGTTTTGATTCCTCCCAATACCATTTTAAACATGAAAACTCATAATGGCACAATCCCATATTTAGAATATTAATCACCTCATTGTATGGTAGAAAATTTTGAAGCTCTTAGATATATGGCATCAACAACTAAGGAACCACTTGTTGATAGAAAATTATGAATATCCTTAGATACATATAGATTTATTCACTCAAGAGGCCCCCAACTTTTTCATATAAGTGAAATTAATCCATAATCATTTTTAGAGTAAGTGTTCATGTATCATGATTAGATAAATATTAGAAAATATAACATTAATCAATAAGTGGGTCCTAGAGTAGTTAAAAATTCACCAAAAAATGGTTCATAGCACCCAACCTCCCATCCTCTCAGCCAATGAGACTCCCCAAGATTTATTAGGATCAAAAAACAAGATGACCACATACTATAGTAAAGAATGTATATACCCAGCATTTTATGGTGGAACTATCAGGGGTTTCTAATGAATATTCAACAAATATTTTACCACCCCATAGTAAAACAAATGGGCAGACTCCAATCCACCTCGACTATTTTACAAAGGATTCAGTGATCCAAACATTAAAATACATATGCAATAATTCAAATAATTATTCTGAATTATGATTTTATTTCAATATCTGTTGTATTTTTAGTATTTTTATTCATTATTTAATTAAAAATATCTTATAATTATAATAAAAAAATTATCATTAATATAATAACCTATTTTAATTTTATGAACAAAATTATTTTATACCACCTTTCCATAATGTGAAAAATGAAATCATTTTTTAATTTTGTGTAAATTATGACCTCAACAAAGCAATGTGATATATTTTATTGCCTTCCAAAAAAAATAAGATAACATGTATTGATTTAATTAAAATGTTTGATATTATTATTTTTTAAGTGTTTTTTAATATTTACATATATTTTTTTCATTTTTTAAAGGAAAATATTACTCAATCATATGTATGGACTATCGTCGCCACGAAGTTATGTAATTAATTATCCAACATTGAAATTAAAACATCATTATAAAGGTGTACAAAAAGTGATAATATATTACATATAACCTGATTAATATTATATATATTATTAAACCATGATCATGTTTCATGTATTAGATCAATAAAACACGAACATTCTTTAGATATTTTACATTTAACAACATAATATTAATTTTCAAATCTAATTTTTTATATTTAAGAAATTGGAAATTATAAATGAATGATATTTTATATGATAAGTGTTAATTTGTTTCTATTATATTTTCATACAAATTTAAATTTGATTCATATGAACATATAGTCACATCAGAAGAATGTTTGGAATTGTTTTATGGGATTGAGTTGCAATATAATTAAAAACATGATTTTTTATTCTTCAATATCCTTTGAATGAATTATATTATTATTATATACTAAATACCTAATATTTTATTATTAATTTGTCATTATTTTAATTTCATGTTTTCTATTTCTTTTCATTCTCTTGGGTACTAAAAATTATCATAATATGTGTTTAATAAAATATTAACAAATTTTTTCACTGGAAGATTGTCATTCTCATCCATATCTATGAATATTTAATTATTTTCATGAATATTATTTTCCTTGAAAATTTTATTATTTAATGTTTTATCAAATCATATTATACATAATTTTAAAATAATAAAAATGAATGTTTTTAAAAAAAAATTGAATTAGGTTATTTATGACTGTTCCAAAAAAGTGTAAATGTATTTATTATTTCAACATGAACTTTTTTCCCACATTAATTACTATTATTATAATTGAATCTACAATAAAATGTTTTTGAGTATTTATAAATGGATACTATTTTGACAATATTTTGTGGTTTTTATTTGAAATTTTATTTAATAGAAATTTTATTTTCTCATTATTAAATGAATGGTTGAAATGATATTTAAATGTTATGTTTCATCTATATCATCATCGTAAGATATTTCTAAGGATTATCCAAATATATAATATTATTAAGCCACAACTGTTTTCCTTGTGTAGCCTATGATTGGGATGTTTTAATCATGATTCTCTGAAACCTGTTTCATTTCCACAGTTTTTTACACTATGATGAAATTGTGAATTTTTTTACGATATTGTAGAACAATAATAAATGTTAATGTAATTATTAATGATCAGTAACTATTGAAGTCGTTTTTTATTATAATAAGTTTAAAAAAATCATATTTCATATTCTTATTATAATTTCTTATACTCATATATCATGATTGGTTAATGATCATTCCTCACTCTTAGGACTTGTTTCTTTTCAAATGAAAATGATTTATACCAAGGATCATGATTTTTAATCTATCTCTCATTGTGTATAAACATTTTATGGTATTATAATTACCTGTACACCTATTTTTATCTTATACTTTAATATTAGCATCTATTTTTGTCTCCCATTATTATAAATACTGTGTATCTAAGAAAACCATTTCATATGTTTATATTTTTCAATAGGATATATAGAATAGTGTTGAGAATGAAATGTATTAAAATGCTTCTATGAGAGAAGAAATATTTGGTAAATATTGATTGTAATACAATTAATATGTTTATTATATACATAATAACTAAATTAGATACAAATTTATAGTTTTAGTGCATGTATTATTTTTTAATATACCATGTTTTCATCTAAAATACTGAAATATATATGTATATTTTTCTTAGGTCACCTAAATTATAATTAGAGTATTGTTTATTTATTTGTAACGAATATGAAATGAAGAATATGACTATATAAAATAAGATAATATATGAAGAATATAATGATATATTTGGAGAGAATACCATTTTCATAGGTTGGTAATAGGATGTAATAACATTTGACATTTCAAGAATGATTCTAATTAATATTTTATTTCTAAAATTGATTAACATAATTTGATTCTTATAAATTGATTTATTTATTATCCAATGAATGATTCCAAGAGGAATCATTTTAATGACAAATGTGGTGGAAAATTAAATGATTTTACTATTGAGAAACCAAATGAAAATGGAGTTATAATGAAAATTATTGTTTCATAGTTTGTGGAAAACTTACACTAAATGAATCATTCTAACAATACATATTAAAATATTCCGGAATAACACACCATTAGACATTTCAAGAGAAATATTCATCTTTTTTTAGTAGTACATAAAATACTCTTGCTCTAGAGTAATGGATTAATACAACTAAAAATTTATTTTTCATTGTACAGTTCACATTGCATGAATAAATTATCATAGTTACCTGTTATTTAGAAGGAGTCGTAGATCAACAGTGGCATCTTTTTATGAATATTAGTAAATACTGTTGAATTGAATATATGTAATTTTATGAGATTAAGAAGAATTTTAATAGTACGTACATTCCTAAAAATCATCACATAAAAATGGGATGATAATTCTTTTATCTTAAGTCTATGAATAGAGAATCAATTTCTACACATGAAGATAATTTTAAAGGATTTGTGAGGTATAATTATTGTTTTATCATCAACCAAAAAAATGTGATCTATTCTTTATTGTCACAAAACATTGTTTCATAAAATAATTATCTTGAAGAAAAATTAGTAACTTTGAGGAAATGATTGTATAAAATCTTAATGAATAAATGGGGAGTGTTGATTCCAAAAATTATTACTATTTTCCTATGAAGAGATGATGGATATTCAGGTAAACTTACATAATAAAGTGAATCATTATATATTTATAATGCGACGAAAGAATCTTGGGGGGGAATTTCTACTATGGGATTGAAAAATATTTCTATTGTGGATATAAATTTCATTGAGTGAGTGAATGTTGAAGAGATGTAATCAGTCATGCTGATGAGAAGAATGTGGGTAAATATTAGCAAAATAAACCAAACACAATATTTTTCATCAACAATAAGAAATATTGGAATTTTTCAATTCAATGTATGAATCCATGGTCTAATGGGGACAATATATACCAACAAAATACATAAACAAATAGACAATTTGAAAACTCAGGTGATCACTATAGTTGAAGTGGGTTATAAGAATGAAGATGTAATAGGTGTACTTATCATACACTCAATAACTTCCCTTGTATTATTAAATTATTGTCATCAAAAATCAGTTAAATTTAATTATGTTTATATGTGTATCATGTCACACCTTAAAAATTTAAATGATGAATTATTAATGAAATATCCTCGTTGTAAAAAAATATATCTTCAGTCTATATCTAATCTCCAATATAAGATTATCTGAATATTATTTGGTAAATATAAGGATTATCCTTATAGTTTAATTTTACTCTATCTTGGGAATATATTGAATTTATTTATATATAATACATATCAATCATTTTAGAAGGGGCATAATATATCATATTCTAAATTAACATATGAGTATCTATTGTTGCGAGGATACATATGAACTTTCAATTGAATCTAATTAAATTATATGGGTTCTAATAAATATTCATTAAGTGTATTTATAAAAAATGGATGGGATAAAATTAAATATTTATGATATATTTTTTTTGGGAATATTTCCTTGTATTTTATAAATTGTATTATATACTTCTCTAGAATTATGATGTTTAGTTATCAATAAAACATATAACTTATAGTACACATACATCAAAGTATCCATATATAATGAACTAGATTGAGTAGAATGAAATAAGAAATAATATTTACGAGAACCATGATATTGTTTGTTTTCCTAAAATTACATCATAACGATGTGAAACTATTAATTTTTTAAGAATTAAGATGATGCAATGCGTCTTCGTACTGATTATTGAGATCATTATAGGATAAATATCAAGAATAAGTATAAACTATATTGTATTAATTTTTTTTTCAACACACATAGTAAAAAAGAATATAATGAATTTCCTATGACCTATAAATCAAAAGTTCAATTATATAAATTTTGAAATATCAATTAATTCCTTCAATATATTGTATAACAACTTCGAATTTATAGTTATTTCATTAGGACATACCAATACCCCAAATAGCATAATCGATCTAACAAATATAATATTTATATAATAATTTTTATAGTTTATAATAGCATTTAAAGACGATAGTGTAATATATTCCAAATGAAAATATTAATCAACTGTATATTGTAATAAATATTTTTTTAGTAAATATAATTTCTTCAATATCCTATATTACAGACAATAACGAGTTTTAACAAATCATGAAACCCTTATTTAAACATAATCAACATAACATATCGAATATATTTGGAGGTATGAATTAGATTAAACAAAATTCAAAATTATTAATTGTTTTATTAATAAATCTTATTTATAAATATTTAATAAAATTTTTTAATGGCTTTATGTGCATGAAAAATACATTGTTTTGAAAAATGTTTTATTTATATTTAAAAAATAAATAAAATTATGTTTTGAAAATTTTATACATTTTATTTGAAAATAATAAAATCATTTTTGGTATCAAATTTTAAACATTTTATTAAATTATTTTAAGATATTTTTCTAAAACAATAAATATTTTGGTAATGTTTTTATAATAATGACTTTTAAATAAATAATTGTAAAATTTTAATATAATTTCAAAATTTACATATTATTAAATATTATAAAAGAATAATTTTTAAAATTTCATTTCTATTAATCGAATTCAGATCATGGGAATCACTTATTAATTTATGTTTGATATTTTATCTTTTAAAACGTATGAATCATTTCACTTTGGAAAACTTTTTTTAATTTTTTATACATGTTTATTTATATGTTAAATGTTTCCACTTATATGTGTGTAGTTTTGAACAATTTATTACTTTTTTGGAATCATAATAATAAATATTTTAGTATATTTTCTTGTTACATTTTGGTCAGAATGAATACTAAATATAGTCAAAACTAACTAAGGTACATAAGAATAAAACTATTTCTTTTGGAAGTTAAACAAATATTACATGTGTTAAAATGACGTTAAAATTATCAAATTATTATTATATGGAAATATTTAGACCATTATTACCATATTATATATTTATTATCATTTTTTAAAACATCTCAACGAATCTGACCAATATATGTCATTCTGTACTTAAAAAGTCAAAATTACACCATCTTACATTTAAATTTAAATTATGTGTTCACATATAAAAAAAATAAAATATTCAAATTAATTATGATGGAAAGTTATAGAATAATTAAATATTATTATTTATGATTAATTTTTTTAATTTTTTTATTAAATAAGTATGTAAAAGTATTATGGGTAACTAATGACGTAATTATTAAATTATTACACAAAAAAGAACATAAATTATTCCATCAAAAATAAATGTTACCTAAACTGAATGAATTATTTAAATTTATGAATATATTAGATAACAATATCATGATTTATTTTTGAAAAAGTAATTAATTATAATTCCACCTTATTTGTAATGTTTTTAATGTCATATTAAATGAATAGCGTGAAGCTTGACATTAACTATTTATTTTAATAAATATTCTTTTATTGATTGTTTAAAAATTCATAAAAATACCATCATATGAAAATTTATTATTATATGATTAATCTTTTCTACCATATTCGATTTATTTTCCAAGGTTATTCTTATAATAATTATAGTGTATCCTTAATATTAAAAGATAATTTACCATAGTAAAGGATGAAACAAAGTTTTTTCACATTTCCTATGCTTGTATAGAAATTAATTTTTTCACACACATAAGATATTTTATTTTATAAATTATATTTATTAAAAATAAACAGTGGTTAAAAGTTTCATATAATTTTTATTTAGTTTTTTTGTTTTAATGTACTAGTTATATTGATTAAAAGGCTAGTAACCTAGAAAAATCTAAAATAATTAATGTATAGAAACATATAATTTAAGGGAAAATATGTTCAAATATTGTATTTTAATGTTCTATGTGAGGATCTACTATATAAACGATAGAAAAATTATTTTTAAAAAAATATAGTCACATGGGTTGATATTTATTTCCCATAATTAAATAGTATTGGGTATTTAAAAAATGATTCTCCACCTCAATTATAAAAGGTCACCTCCTTAACAAATTTCATTACATCTATCAATACATTTGGATAAAAAAACCAGAAAAAAATATATACCCAAAATAATTACACATGTTAAAGAGTTTTTTCTTCCCAAAATACAAACTCCTTAATCCTCAAAAATAGATCAAATGTGGGTTGTCCATAGAGAAGGTAATTATAACCACTATACTCTCTCATTTTAATCCCCCAATCACCACCATCATTCATGTATTAATAGTAATAATATAATTAACTCATTTATACAATAAAAGTGGGTGTTATTAGGTTTATTGAGTTATATATATTACTATACACTTCCATCTAGATGGGAACAAAACAATCCATCATGGTTAAGGAAGACTATCGCTTCGTGAACCGGTTAATTTTATTACATAACCGCTCCACACAACATGATATAATTATGAATAATTTTTTTATATATTAGATTTATAATATTTTTATACATATATAATTATAATTTCATATATAACACAATAATTTTTTAATGGTATTATGTTAAAGTCACCTATGTGTACATTAGAATTCTGCTTCATGATGCGATGTGATTCGGTTTTCACATATGATTTATATGGAAGTTAATAAGTGTAAATTTAATGATTACATTTATTGTATATGATATTAATGTTATTCTATAACTATAATATATTATTTACCTTCAATTAATTTAATCGTCAGAGAAAATTGAAACAACATTCATTCATATATATTTCATACCATTTCAATGAAAGATGTATTAATTTATATATATATATATGTTTTATTTATTACTATAAATAAATATTTACAATGAATATATATATGATACGTATATCATGTTTAACATTTTGGTGATTATGTAATGATGGTAATTGTATATGGACTGAAAATAAAAAAATCAAAACAAATATGAAATAAAAGGATATGTTACCTGAAGAATTATTTTAACAATGAATTTTTAATAAATGGGTAATTAATGTTTATTTATAAATATTTTATAGTATGGTATATATAATAATGGATCTATAAGTTTATTATAATAAATATATATTATTATACCGGATCATTTGACACATAGAAAAGATGTTGAGACTTAGGGTAAGGGATTTTTGAATCAATTTCCATTCATGGAGCCATATGTTTTAGTATACACCAATATTCATGTTTGAAGTGTATATAATACAAGATTGTTATATAATATCAAGAATTACAAAAATGTTAGGATATATAATGTTTATATTGAGGGTATTCTTTAATGGATCTTGATATTAAAAAGTTACAATAGTTGTATGTTTTTGATGTAACAATCTCATTATTCATCAAAATTGTTTATGTTTAATCTTTATACGATCATAAGAAATGAAGAATATCTCTATAACACCATGAATTTTATTATCCATGGGTTATTAAATTAGAATACATGTTTTCTATTCAATTTCCTCTATTTATAGAGGTAATATTCTAATAGAATAATTTTAATGAAAACCCAGATTACGTGTCACATCAGTAAAAATAAATTTTTTATTACAAGTTATTTATTAATAAAGATGGATTATTTTTTATTTCATATTATAAAAATATAATTAAAAAAATTTAATACCCATCTGTATTTGAAAAATAAATTAATCCTAATAATCATGCCATTTTCCAAAAAAGGACCATTGGGATTTACCAAAACTGATAAATAAATCTTGGTTCTGACCTATACAAAAAGAAAATAATTTTCCACCAACATGAAAGATAAATGTATTAATTGTTCTATTATATGATTAAAATTTAACATTCAATGAAATGTATTGCAAAAATATTTAATATTTTTTAGTTTAATAATGTTATTTTCATTGTAATGTTATTTTCCAATGCAATTTTTGAAGTGAACTTTGAAAATAAATCTCTATCTATGAATTATTCAATTGATATTTTTAATGTTTTAATGAAGATATTTTTTAATGACACCCTCATTATTCTTTTTCCATATGATTTATTATTATGATAAAATTATTTTTATCAAACACATTATTTTTCTATGTGTCATACTATGATTTTTTTTTGAAACCCATTTTTTTCATTGTTTTTTATACAATGAATGATCAATGATCTTGTGAACTCATATGTAAGGTTTTAGTAATTTTATTATAGTTATATTATAACCCATAAAGAATGATATGTTATAATGGTGATGATATAACAAAGGATGATGGTGACATTATATACATGGAATGGTGGGACTTATATCTCAATCTAATGTATTGTGTAATGATATGCTCTGTGTGATCATTATTTAATGTTCATAAGTTTATACATGGACCAATTTTCACATAACATAGATTATGTGATATCTTGATATCATTTACATCGAAAAATTATTGAACATATTTCAATTTATTTGTGTTCATAGTTTTATAATTTTATGTATATTTCATAAAGCATGGTATTATGTCAAGGTCATTATCTCATGGCTTATGTAATTTTATTCCTTTATGTTTCATGTATAATGAAATTACATGATTCATTCCATGACTTGGGTTTATGAACTATTATATATACTATATGATTTTCCAATTTTATTCTCATGTTGTTATACACATATCTCCATGTTATTTTTATGTGATAATTGATATTTTCCTTATTTACCCACATTGAGATTATGAGATAAACCATTATTATGTTTCTTTCCCATGTTATAAATACATATTTTATATATGATATTTATAAAAGGGTTCAGGATTGGAATAACATATTGGTAAAATATACAGTTCACATATGAACAAGTTGTTTATATGTATCTATAGGAACTATGTAAATAAGATCATGGCGTTGATTGTAATGTTACATATTTTTTATTCTTTTATTATGATTAAATTTTGATTTATGTGAATATTGGTTCATTATAATGGAATACTAGGAATATCATTTTATGATTTTTTTTATTTCCTAGGAAAATGGATTTTTGTATACCATTTTCATCAAATGTCAATTATCTTAATATAAAATGTCTTTAATATGTCATGTAATCCCAAATTATTAGTTTTTTTGTATCCTTCAGTGATTTATGTTATTAAACATTGGGCAATGAAAATAATGGTGGATGAAAATCGTAGTATTATTATGTTGGATGGATACTATAGATTATTTTGGATAATTTTCACATTGCAATAAAATTCACTAAAGTATTTTAAATGGATGATAACCATGTTCTTATTGATATATAAATGTAAATTGAATAGAATTATGACCTTAGAACATGTACACACACTATGATAATTTTGAGTATAGTTTGTGATCTATAATGACCGATTAATAAATGGGATTGGATATATTCTCATTTAGAATGACATGATAGTGGATTATTTATTAAACCAAATTATGTGTCATGAGAAAAATTAATAAACTAATAATTTGAGACATATAGAATAATTTTTTTCATTGATCATTTATAGGTTTTTTTGGGTCAAATATGTGACATATAGATGGATCATAAAATCATGATTTATATATTAAAAAATATAGAGTTTAATATTAACTAATGGTGATGATTTTAACTTATTAATGAATATGATTGGTCAATACATTATAATAATAGTTAGGTGAGAAATTTTCCTAAAGGTCTAATTTAGAAATACCATTATAAATTTATCATGAAAAGTATATAAATAGATATAGTATATATGGATTTATAGATGATGGAACCCAAAATACCTTGGAATATTGAATGATTTATCCATTCTCATTAGAATAGTAGACCATCTATTCATGAGAGGTTTAATTATGCATAGAAAATAGATTTGGATCGGCAATGGAAGGAACATAACATTCCTAATTTTTTTCATGATTAAAAAAATATTGTTTCAGAATATATTACGGGTCATAGAAATAAGATAATTGAATAATGTGTTATAGGATGGAGAATATATGTAATAATTCACTGTTTGTCTAGATATATGAAGATGAACATATATATTACTTGGATTTTTGTTGTTGTAAAACAAAAAAAAATAAGTAACACCATGTATGTATATATGATATTGTTAGGTTAGTAAGTTAATATTAAGAGATAGTCATATAATTGGTTTTCTGAACCAGCTAAATTGACCTTGTTAATGTAGAAAAAACCTCTATGTATTTCAGCATTATACTCCCCAAGTCATCAAAATGGCATAGTTCTATTTTTTAGTTCACCTCCTTGTAAAAATATCTTTTTTTAAATCTATCGTAGAATATTTTTCATTGGTTCAGCTCAATAGAATACACATTAATGAATTGGTAAATTCTAAGGGGGTACCACTCTCAATATTTTTTGATCAAGATTTAGGGTTTAACATGATGCTTTAGAGAATTATTCTTAAAAAATTAAATATGACGATGAGATTTAGAACTACATTTCATCAATATTTTTTGGTTTTTTGAGCAAAAAATTCAACCCCTAGAAGATATGTGTTGATTTTTCTATATGAACTTTTGTGGAGTTTTGGATCAACACCTTATAGTTATTTTTCTTGACAACAACATATTTAAATCATGTAGTCATCTAGAACATTATGATTCCCCCTATTTAGTGATGTCCACAAATTCTTCATGATGGGATGAAGTTGGGGAACAAAAGTATATTAGGACATTAGATAGTTAATAAAATGGAATATAACGTTTAAGGAATTTTGGACCAAACCAATGATGTTTTAAAATAGATATAAATGTTCTGAAAATATTTAATTACTATAATATAGTGTTCAAATTTAGTAATACTTTATTCCATCAAATGTATCCTTAAAATACATTTATGAGATTTTTAAATACGTTAGTGTTATGACACAAATAAATGGTTCCCTTTTATATTATTGATTTTAATAGGAGTGTCGGATATCACAAGGTGTTCCCACTAATATTTTACATTATTTATGATGTGTTCATTGAATCTCTTTTGAGAAAGTATATGCTTGGTCCTTCACATTTAATAAATTTAGATATCATACTATTGGGTCATGTTTTTCATATTATGAACCACCTAAAGAAATCATATTTAATAGAGTCAAATTGTATAATAAATAGATTACCCACATGACTGAAATTATCTATATGAATCAGATATTTTTGTAATGTATATATTAATATAATGATGTGATGAGGTAAATTTACCCTTAGTTAACTATCGCAGAGTGATAGAATTTTGATTGTTAAATTCATAAAAGGGGATAGAATAAAACACCATAATAATTTAAAATATACATCTCATAAATCAATAAACAAGTATGATTTCATGTGAAGGAAAAAATTGAACTAATGTGATTAATTATTATATATTAGAATTTAAATAATATATTTTAATTTTTAAATGAAATATAATTATATAAAATAAATTTTAATTCCCATGGGAATTATTTTTTGTCCAAAATAATTTTTTCAAATTTTTTTTATGAATACATTCTCCATTTGTTTTTTATTTAATTATTTAATTTAGTTTATTATAATTTCTATTCATTTTTTTCTACATAATTATATAATGAATTAAATTTTCATAAATTTATTATTAATTAATATAGAACCATTTGAATGTAAATATAGTTGGTTTATAGAAAATAAATTTTATGCAAGTATTTATTTTTTATCTTAATAAATTTAATTAATCGTTAGTTATAAATTATTTTAAGAAATATTATAGATAATGTATTAAATAAAATATTTTATCTTCCATTTATTTGGTGTTACTAAGGAAGTAATGTTAATAAATTCATTATTATTCATAAAAATGCACTTATTAAAAAAATATTGGTAGGTTATTCAAGATATTTTTTTTAAAAATAAAAATGTAAAAATTGAACACTAATTTTCTTTATATTATATATCATGTGGTTAAAATTTCAATAATTTTATCACTTTTATTTTTTCTCATAAAAAACAACAACTATGTTAAATGTGTATAACTATGGTAAGGGTTTAAAAGTGTAATATGGAGATATATATAGAGATAATGAATAAAATATCTCTAGAACATAGGTAAATGCTTTTAAATTAGATGATTTAGATAGAAAAATATATTATCGATGAATTTGGGTATCCTTTATTCAAAATTCGGTTGAATTATTAATTATTGTGATTTTATGTTTTATGTCATTATATATTTTACAACCACCTCTTTTATCCCCTCCTCACTTATTCAAAAAACATGGGCCAATAATCTTGGTCAAGCCATGGTTCAGTATATTTAAGAAATATTTTCCCAAATATGAGAATATTTAACCTTCATAAATTAAAATACAATGATGGATTAAAGAGTATGAAAAGGGGGGTTTCTAAAGAAGATAAAAATTTCATTACTAGTCTATTTCATGTTTTTTCCTTCATTAAACACCTATTACTAATATATATCCATTATAAAATGACAAAATAAGTATCATTATTATACCTAAATGTTATTATTTTATTTAAAATAACATTATCCAATTTCTTTCATTCCTATATGATGTGATAACTTCATTAGTGATTATATATGGGCTACAAACTCTATGAAGCGATGAATTTGTTTTTCATATTTTCCATAAAATGTTGGTCATATGGATGAATTTAATAAATAAAAAAATAGTTTTGATGATATTTATTATGTTATTATTATTTTTTGTAGATAAATTATTATTTATGTTTCATTGGTTTATTTCATTTGACAATGAACACATTAATCATGCATATATACAAATTAAAAACTCTAATGGGTAATAAATTTAATTTTTGATCAATAATATATTAGAATGGTTATAAATGTGCATATTTTTTGTAAATATGGTACACTATACTTGATTAGGATTTTAGGTAACTTCAATAAATTAAAACATTATATGGATCAATGTTATCAAACCAAAATATCCAGGGGAACCCAAACTGTTAACACAATATTGTCAATTTTAATAAATAATTATGAAGAATTATTTAATGGGAAATTATAAAAGAATTTTATTTTTCTAGATAAGTATGAGTATTTTCATTTTATAGATACATTATATTACTCTGTTTGTTATAAATAACTATAAGAGTGGATAAGAATAAATTCTGGATTGAGGTAAGGGTTTATGTTGCAATCTAATTTTTTATCAGGGGTTTTTTTATTGAATCTCTATTAGGATAACAATAATAATTTTATCTCATTAACCCAAAAAAAATTCTTTTCATATATTTATTTCTATGATTTTAAATATTACCTTTAGTCTCCTCTCTCTTATAATAAAACAAAGTGGGAATATGATTTCCAGAAAAACTAAATATATATTCTCATTGGCAAGATAACATTTTATTCTATTTAAATGTTCTCTAAAATGGTTTGAAGAATGTTCCTTATTCTGATATAATGGTTATTTAATTAATTTTTAACAATATTAGAAGTTAATTTTGAAGTATTTAAAAAAATTATTTTTTTGAATATCATATTTATAAATTTTTTTGAAAATATTGAAAAGAATATTATATTTCCATGAATAGATTTTCCATCCATCATCATCATTAATTAAACTGTAAATTAATTTAAATATATCCATTTATATTATAATGAATACAATATTATCCACAATCTATGATTTTTTTCTTTAAAATATTATGATAAATGTTTCTTCTTCTCATGTTTTTATAAAATAGTATAATGATCTTTTAACAATATTTTTCATCGATGTCGTCATCCTTTGATTTTTATTATTCATCACTTGAGATTTGACCTTATAAAACCATATAAATTTTCCATTGATAACCTATGATAACGTTTTTATGGATTATTCTTTGAAAACAATTTCATTCTCATGGGGTAGTTCCTTTAGGATAAAATGATACATCTTTATTATGATCATGTGAATCACATAAGTACACTTTTCACTATGTGATTCCTAGGCCCAAAAATTTTATATCCAATTAATGTTTTGGATAATGAATTACATCTCATTATATAATATAAAGAGGATTGTTATTGAACCCATTACATGAAAGAAAATAGGTTGGAGAGTGAACCCAATCCATTATGAGTGATTGTCCATTATATGATGAAGGTATATGAAATGATTATTAAAAGATGAAATAATTTACCATTCTATTGATTGTTTAGTAATTCTTGTGAAATAATATAATGATTATGATTTTAACTCATGGAATATGAATTATTAATCATGATTCTTCACCCTCATAACTCATAATTTTTGGAATAAAAAGTCATTATTCCAATAATCATGATTTTTGATATGTTAAGAATTAGTATTGAGTTTTTTATTTTATGATATTTCATTCATACCCTTATTCAGACGTCATAATTGTATGTGGTTATTAATTGATATCACTCATGAATTCCCTCACTGGCTATACGAACTCAATCATTCTTATATTTCCATTTCCCCTAATTATAATGAAATGTATTAAATAATAAATGTTTATGAATTGATATATGATGACAATATGTGTGGTATTTGTTATTGATAATACATGAAATATTATAATTATGTATATAGTTTAAAATAAATAATCTGTTTGAGTTATGGGTTCATATAATTTTATAATATATTATGTTTTCAAATTAAATGATGTAAAATGTATGCACATCATTCTTAGGATTCTGTAGGATCCTAAAATGAGGGTAGTGTACCCTTGACCATTATAATCCAATTAGTGAGGAATGGGTCCCCAGAATAATTATTTGGAGAGGTTAAGTGGATTTTTAGACGGTAATTTTAGATTTAAGGATTTGCGTATAGATTTTTCACCAATGGTTTCTTACAATGATCAACACCCATTTCTTTATCCCAGTTTTTATCCTTTTAGAATATTTTAGTTCATCTTTGCCATTATATGCAAATTTGGGCTTTCGATCTAATTGATCATTTGATATTACTATATTATTTTTTATTTCTCAGAATTTATATGTATGTAATAACACCTACCTTAGAATATTTCATACATTTGTTATGTATTTTGATGATGATAAGTGGTTCAATGAAGGTCGTGGCTTACCATATATTGAATGAGAATAGTAGTACATAGCAAAGGTTTTGACTAATAGTGTTCAAATTCTAGAGCTTGTAAAAGGACCTTCATTTTAACTGTTGTTTTGTTAGGTTTCTAGTTTTTTATGTTCATTAATTTATCCATTCTTTCAAGAAATTATATACATTTACATTCAATTTTAGATCATATTGGTTTCTCAAGGAAGTTATATCATTTATTATTATTTTAATTTTCTTTTATTTAATTATTGTTGTATGTGTTGAGGTTGTTGTTCTATATAAGTACATTATGCTATCTAACACATTTAATTTTCATTTATACTCTATTCTAGTCACCCTATCTTATTCTAATAGAGTATAGAATATGGATGAACTCTAATTCAATCACTGCAACGGATGGGCACTACTTGGTGGGGTTGTGTTTTATATGTTGATGATGAAATATTTACATCATTTATAATGACATTGGAAATTATAATAATGAATAGTGTTGTATATATTATTATATATAATAGTTTTTATGTTTATAAATACTTCTATATGTGTGGGTGAAGGGGCACTTCAACCTCTACTCTGATTCTATTGGAACCACGATATATGAAATTAGTATATTTATGGAATAAAAGTCAAATAGTCTCATTATTATCAAATATATAAATAATCAGATTTAATATAATAATAATGATTTCATAATGTTTTTTATGGAATAATTTATTGAATTTTAATTTTATCATGTTGTGAATAAAAAAATACAAAACCATTATTTTTGTTATGTTTTAATAATTTTATTTTTTAATAGTGAATGAATTATAGATCCCAAAAGATGTTATACAACGTATTTATTTTATATCTCATCATTTTTAAGAATATTGATTTATTTCAGGTATATTTATTTTTACAGTTTAAAAACAGTAAAAAATTAAAAAATACATGTATTTAGTCAATGTTGTTTTTTAAACATGTGAATAATTATATAATATACGGATGTGTTGTCAGAAAAAAATTAAATAATTTTTCTAGAATATATAGATTACAGTCAAAATTTCTGGAAAAAAATGGTTGTAGTTAATTAAAAAATATTTATGGATTACACTTCTATTTAATTTATTATTTTTTCTCAATAATAGCTAAATATATTATTATATTTTTAAGTACATTGTTTTATATATATGAAATAACTATCAAGTACTAATTTCAGGATAAATTGGAAATTGAAATGTAATATTTCGTAATAGTACCTATTAAGATGTGATTTTACATGTATATGGGTATTCAATTTGTTTTAATATTATAAATATATAAGAACAATTTATTGAATAATTTTTAATTTAGCACTACCATTATCACTGATTTTTATGAGAATTTATCTGATAACACATAATATAACATGATAAATTTTTTATATTGACTGTAAATGATACATTTATTGATTTATTATAAATTATGTAGATTACGGTATAAAAATTTATTAGATGAAATTGAAGATAAAAATATTATAATAGTTATGTAGCTAAAGGTAAACAAATTAATTGTTTTTTAATTTTATGTTTGTATTAAAAAATTTATTTGAAAATCTTTGAATACTATTATTTATAACTCCATAATAGTCTATTTTTAGTGGTAACGAAATATCGTTTGAATCTTGGATTAAAATTTATTTGATATGAAACAATTTATTCCAAATATAATGTAATATATTTAATGTCTCATTGGAATAACATTATTGTATGCATCAAGGATAATCATTAATTGGTTACTATGTAAAATTCATGATGTCATTTTACATAAATTTTATTGTCAGATACACTATAAATTATGATAAAATTCATAGAATATTGTGTTCATGATTAATTGAGAGTAAAATCCATTTGATGATGAAATATACTCACTAAAATCTACCTCCCCAGAGGTGATTTTGACATCATGGTTTTATAATGTTCCATTAGAGGTGGAATAATAACTTTTTATTCCCAAGGAAAAATATAATAACCTATGAGGGGTGGGGGTTATTTTGGAAATACTTTTTTTAGTCAACCCCAACCAATTATCAAGTTAAAAAATAAATGGAATTATAATAGTCATTATCATGTAAGGATATAGTAAATAATAGTAAATGTGAGTCATATAATAATTTGACATGGTTCACCCATACTAGGTTAAAAAATGAGAATGAAATAATGATTTACTCATAAAACTGAAAAACTAAGAGGAGTTATTTTCATTTTTAATCTAGATGATCAAATTTGATTACTTGGTTTAGTTCATTCACATATTATATAATTAACATATTACTCTTTAGTAATATAGAACTCAGTTATCCAAATGCATTCATCTCTCATTTTCTAGGAAAAACTTTATCATTTCCATATGGATTGTGTTTAAATCAGCACTTCCTCCATGAACATCCATTGTTATGGCCATCTAGAATACCGTACTCAATATTTTATCCCTCCCCCACAATTAAATATTTGAATATGTATCCATCTATTCAAAAAAATATGATCATTAATTTGTTCAACCACTATTTATTATCATATATCTTTTTAAAATATCCCTTTCGTATCTATTTATTTTTATAATCTCCATAATAATTTTTTCACTATAATTTTAATATTTTTAAATATGTTATGAAATTAATATTATTGTGATAATTATTTTTCATTTAAAAAAATGATAACTATATTATCAAAAGAATTTTTTTGAACTCAATTATTTATCAATATAATTAACTACTATTTTTGAATTAATGAGTTAAACAGTTTCTGGTCAAATCACATATCGAAAGTTTAAACTATATATGATGCCATAACAATAATCCTGAAACGTCACACCCCCAACTTTTGATGGTCGTTCAAATACCATATTAAATAAGACAACAAATTTTTTTATTGTAATCATCATGATATCCACACACAAAAATATTCCATTTTTTCACTACTTTTAATGAGTGAAGCTATTAATGCAATTTAGTTATTATGAAAAAAATAAACTATTATTACTTAAAATAATCAAAAAATTACTAAGGGATACACCCCTAAAATTACAGTTTATCAAAGTAAAGATATTATATATTTACATTATTGTTATTTATATACCCATATTATTTCATGGATGATTATTTTGAAATGCTAGGAGACCACTAAAAAATGACAATGGTCCCTTAAAATAACATAATAAACCAATATGTCAATGGAATGAACCTTATAAAATCATGGATAACCCTTTTATAATTATAATAACTCATTAATCATAAATAATAACCGTTTAGAAAAAATAGATTTTATTTTTCTCTATTTATACTTAGAGAACAATATCATATATATATATTGGTAAATTCAATGATCCTAATAAAACCCATTGTTTAATAAATTCCACCAGAAAACTCCTCGAAATATTACTGCCTTCATGAAATTATCTCCCCATGATATTAATGTATTATTTATAAATTCCACAAAAAAATATTTTCCACAAGATACAACACAATAAAAATCGAATTCTTTTTTTAAATATTCCACACTAGGTTTTTGAAAACTCAAAAATAGATTCAATAATAGATTCATAAATAAAACAAATAACTGGACATATATGACCATTAAAATAGTCATAAAATCATGAAAACAAATCGTATTAAAAATATTTATTATTCACAACCCCTAATCCAATCTGAATCAATATAAGTGCAAGAAACACAACATAACTGAAATGTCTTCATGGGAGAATATATTTTTAACTAATTTCACTTTAAATATTCTAAGACACATTTCATTTTTATAAACAATAAAAAATTAAACCTATAAATACCACATTTTGGGAATCTCTACCAAATTCAATATTAAATAAAAAACCCAAATTTCATTATTCACAAACATGAGAAACTCGTTTAAAATATTTTATAGCCAACATATTCTCAATTTATAATGAAAAATGATGTAAATAATCAGATATAACACGGTAAGGCATTAGAAATTCAAATATATTATACATGAGTGTGTTCATATCATGATAAATATTTAACCACCCTGTATGGGAGTTTTAATACATTATTAAAACCATGAGGATTGATTGATATGTTTAGATTTTAATAGAGAATTCATGATATTGAAAACCAATATTTGGTAGTCCTTTTTTAATTTGCTAGTAATATAGAATTTGATCATATTATTTCTTATTATTTTTTAATTAAAATTGATAATAAAAACACAATAACCTTTTAATGATTTTTTTAAAATCTCTTTCAATATATATTTTTCAAAATAAAAATTTCATTTCCTTTAGTGTTTCAATGTTAATTACTTATATTTCAACTAAGGTAATAGAGTATAGTATATTCAGGATTTTTTTGAACAAGTATGTAATAGTTGTCTTATAAAAAATTTAGTGTACGTATTAGGTATGTGAAGATAGCGTTTGATATTGAATGTAATGTCTAGGTACCTAACATAACTATTTGGAACACTTTCTTGAACTAAAAATTCTGTTTCAGAACCGAACATTCATGGAGAAACCCATGGCTGAGTATTGTACATTTGGTTCGATAACCTAACATTGTTATATACCTCACACTTTGATATTCTACATTAAACTTTAAAATTATGTTATGAATAAATATTTTGTAGTTATGATCACACATTGAAACATCAAATTCAATCCCTCATCTCTGGGATTTTAATTTTCGATATTTTTAAATTTTCTTCAGTAATTTCATAACAATTATTGTATCACTAAGGAATGTCATATCCATTTCCACTGAACCTCAAATATGAATTAATTATATTGTTTTTTATGAAGGATTCTATGCTATTCCATAGATTATTAATTTAAAATTTCATAAATTTCTATTGTTATGAATTTTTTATATAAATGGAATTATTTTCATATACTATTAATATGTTTTAATTACTGATACCTAATTATTATCCATGTAATTATATAGATGTATCTTTTTTGATAGATTATAGGTAATATCTAATATATGAGTCATTAGAAAATCTTTCTAATTCTCTATTGTTCAAAAAATTTGTATCCCTTTAAAATTTCATTAGGATATTACGTGAATAGTTTTTATTTTTTAATTGTATAACTACCTAATGTTTATCATCTAATTTTGGGTAAAGAAAATTGTTAATACTATCTATTGATTCGTACATGTTATAATCTTATCTAATGAGTTCATCCTTCTACTTCTGATTTTATATTGTATTCTAATAAATTTTTCCATAATTTATCTCAATAAAGTAATTATTAAAATTGTATGTGTTGGAATGTATTACATATATTTCAATAAAGATCTCTTCCTTTTTCATTTGAGACATCTTTATACGAAAGCCTTTAATTATATTTTATTCAAAAAATGATATTTTTCTGTTACATTCTAAACAATAAATCATGGAGTGGCTTTAAGTCCTTTTATTCTTCTATTTGTGTCCTTATAAAATAATTTTAACAAGTTTTAGTTTCTTTGACTTAAATTTTTAAATCCCTTGTAAAATGACCTTCATGTTAAATTCATCAATATTGTGTAGGGATTTTTTTATTATACATGGATATCTTAGTTCCCATAACTACTATAAATATTGTGGTGTTATTTTCTTTATTATTCATTATCATAATCTATTTAATAGAAAGGAATAAAAATTTATTTCCAAATATTGAAGGGTAAATCAGTAATAATTTATCTATGTGTCTTTAAATGGATAAAGTTAACATCCTATTACAACGTAGTTTTTATTCTGATTTAAAAATTGGTTTCAAATGATTCCTTATCAGAATAATACTATTAATATTTATGATGTTTGAGTAAATGTATCCCTACATATATGGATTTCAATGGTTGTGGTTAAATTATGTGTGTCAATGAAAATGGAATAATTTTTCATTGGAGAATCTTATGTTTTCTAGGAATACTATATGATTATTTATTTGAATAAACAATGATTAAAATATTATGTGAAGGTTTTTGATCCATAAAAAACCTAAGACGATATTTATTTTTAAGATGTTACCAAATATGTTGATTATAATAAAAAATCATGATCATTGAATTTAAAAAAAATTGTCATAAAACTGATGAATTTATTGGTGTTTCAAAATTTCCTGGTACAGATAAAATTTTCTACACCATTTAGTGATTCTATTAATGAAATAATAATTTTTGATATTTTATGTAAAATACATCAAAATTAATGTTTGAAGAATTGAGAAATTATAATGGTGAATGATTTATTCATATGAACGGAATATATACAGGAATTTTCAATGGTGTTTCTTCTTGCCAATTCCAATTCCAGATCTATATCCAGATTTTTACCCTCTAAGTGGAATGGAACATATACTGAAATTTTAATATTAAATCCCTTAAAATATTTAGAAATGTTGGAATTGATCGAAAATCTAATAAAAGATAAAGAAAAAATGAAATTGATGTTTGAAGAAAAAAGAATGATAATGTAGTTGAATATATATATTAAATTTAAAAATTCAAAAGTATATAAGATGTTAATGGAGGTTTCAATACTCTCAAAATATTCAAATTTTTAAAACTATCGGGACTATATTTCTCACCATAATATAATTTTCAATAGGTTCATTAAAATAATGAAGGATTCAAGAATTCATTACTTCTTTTTTAAGAATAATGGTAATGGTGTAGAAGTTGTTAGATTCTTTGAATTCATGAATTTGGGCTTTTCAAACATTATTTCCCAAAAAATATGGAGAAAAAAATGAAAAAAAGAACGAAAATATCATGATTTCGGTAGAATATGAATAAAATGAAATGGAAGATAGAAATTCCACATGGAGTTTTTGTAAATAATCAAGTGTCTCTTCTTGTTTGAAATCAAAAAATAACAAATTGAATCATATATAAAAAACACTTTCTCACTAAGGAAGATTAGTTAAATCATACTCATCCACTAATTCTTATTCTGAAATATTCATATATTACAAACTAATTGAATATCTTTATATAAATGATGAAAAATATTAAAATGTAATGTAAAATCATAAATTTCAACAGAATATTCAGAATTTTATTTCATGTGATAAATATTCCACACTAGAATATATTCTTGAAATAAAATATATATTAATAAGATCTAGAACATGATTCAAGGAGATTATAAATAAAATATAAGTGTTTTAGTATGAAGTATTATATTTTAATATTGTTTATAGTTTTTTTACTAATAAATTAGATAATGTAAATTTTATTCATGGAAATAATTTTAATAGAAAATAACGAAATCGAAATGCTATTAATATTGTGAATCCCATGATGTATAAAATATAATTTGTATCTATTTTATGGTATTAAATCATGTCAATACATAACTACATTAATTGGAAAATTCTATTTCATTTTTTTAATAATTTATTTCTAATAAATCCACATATTATCACTCTAAATAAATATTGTATTATTATTTATTTATTAAATTTTATATATCTAGGAGTTAAATAAATCTCATTTCCTTGAAATTTTCTCACATATACTATAGTACCCAAGAGAATTTGGAGTACTAAAACATCTTTTTATTTTATATTTTTTAAAAAATAAATATAAAGGGGTAAAATTGAAATATGGTATATGAACAATTGTTGTTCAAGGCACAAGAGTATAGTATTTTCTAATTTCCATACTCTATCAATAGTATATAGAGGGTTGGTTACCTTTGGATAAAATTATAAAAGAATATTCATTATAATTTCATCAAAAAGATATAAAAAATAAAGTCTAAATAACAATGTTCCCAATATTATTTTTAAAATAATATTTTAATAAGTATCTCCAACTACTATGAGGAATTATTTTATATTATGTTTTGAAATAAATCTTGGTTTTTATTGAATCATAAAATACATATGTTTAGAGTACATATAACTAAAACATTACATTAATTGATCCTTTGTTCCCTGGGTTAATATTTAACGAATGGTAAATTTGATATAATAAGTGAATCATAGAAATGGAATATGATTTTTGGTCACTATAATAGATTTTACCTATGTATATTATTTAATAAGAATTTATTTTTAGATCTTCCCAGTATTAATTTTGATGAGAATGGACATCATGATGTATGTCACATCGTAAAGAAGCATATATCATGTATCAATTCAATTAACATGGTAGATTCACGTAAACCTTATAAGTTATCCATACAGTTTTTTAAGCTATCTAGAGTATATAATTTGGATATCAGATTCACTAACTATGAATTGTATGATTATATTTGTATATTTATATGTAATTTTTAATAGTTTAAAAGATAATATTTATCAATTTTTATATGTTTATATAAAATGTTAAACTGTAAATATTAATTAATTAAAAATTTATCATGGAAGAGTGTTTTAGAATAAGAATCATATTTCTATATTATTAATCTTTGGTATTAACCATCATTTTCTACTATAAGAAAACCTTAACAAATTGAAATTATAAAAGATGGAATAGAACTATTTAAGAAATGGAAAAGATTATATGGAATTAATATATTTTACCTACCAATTTGAGGTAGAATCAATCAATACATATTTACATATTGTAAATATATTATTTGGTTTACCATTTTATAAAAAAAACATATGAGTCAAATAATAATTTACAACCAAGAGTGTTATTTTTAATGTTGATGGTTGTGGGGTGACTATCTTGTATAAAATGAAAATCCACGTTAAGTATGATATAATGTATGATGAAAGAATATTTCATCATTATTATTATACATATATTTCCTTTTATATGTTTTATTAAAATTTAGGGATAATTATAGAATATTTTCATGTAATGTTTGATGATGTTGATCCATTGAATCATAATGAAATTTAAACAAATGAGGTTATAGCCAGTTTGGATAACCTGATGCATCACTCAAATGATGGTAACATTGATATCAATGTAAATTATCTTTAGATTATATCCATTTCTGGGGAATATGTAATTCTTGAATTATATTATGTCCTACCTAAATAAGAAATAACATCTTAGGTAAATACTTTAGATACTATTATAGGATAACTAGATGGAGATATATTGACATAGGGAAATTTTGGAATCCTACTTTCTTTATCTACCTTCATATCCCATGTTTTACATAAGTCTATATAATAATACATAGATGATTAATGTTAGAATCTATCCATGCTAGATGATATAAATAATATTAATATGAAGGATGTTTAGGAATGTCATTATTGGCCCTAACAAATCTAGTGGTATGATCTAAATGGGCCATCATTAAAAATAATGATGATAAAGGAATAGTTACAATGAACATGCAAAGGATATTTTCTATGTGTTACATCAAATATAAAGTGTTGACCTCAACTGGTTTGATGATCCCAATAGTGCATTTCTATGTTTTGATAATCCCAATTATGTGTTCATATATTATGCTACTCTCAATTACTGGTGACCTACATTTTAATTCTTTCAAATCGTTGATCAAGTTCATAATAATGTTTAAATAATCTCTGATTTATGATGATCTCGATTGTCCCTGTTTAGCTTTGAAACAATTCTAAGTCAATCAAATATGGTTCGGATAAGAGCTACCGATAGCCAGAGCTACCGATAGCCAGAGCTACCGATAGCCAGAGCTACCGATGCACACAGAGCTACCAATGCACACAGAGCTACCGCTGCACGCAGAGCTACCGATGCACACAGAGCTACCGATGCACGCAGAGCTACCGATGCACACAGAGCTACCGATGCACACAGAGCTACCGATGCACACAGAGCTACCGATGCACGCAGAGCTACCGATGCACACAGAGCTACCGATGCACACAGAGCTACAGATGCACACGGATCTACCGATTTGAAGAGCTACTGATGGAAGATTCCTACACCAAGTCAACTGTACACGTCTACAAACAAACGGCTACCTATAAGGAACTGTGGAGTCAAATCCTATATCCTCGAAACTATTTGTTTATTATACTAACAGTTACATTTGTTACTTTTGATGCATTTAATGTTATTAAAAGATTTATGTTTCCATTTCAGGAAACCGTACCAAGTACGATCAAAAAGTATAATCATTCTTATCAGAAAAACAAAAAGTAGTATAAAGAGGACATCGTGTATGATTCAAAAGTGTGATGGAACATGGTATGAAGTAGAACTCGAAGAAATCAAGCACACAGAACATATTGGAGATCAAGCTAAAAACATGCCAAGATCAACTGGAGAACTCGCACTCACGAGACTACTACTACCAGTCTTCAGAACATAGAGCATACATCGAGCAATCTATGCTAAGGAAGAACCTCACACAACTCATCATTCTTTGAGCCGATAAGCAAGCTGAACCATGAAGTCAAGGAAGCAGATGGTACTCTGTTTTCCAGACAAAAAACCAGAAGAAGACTCAAAAAGAATTCAAAATCAACAAAAGAAGTCAAGAGCTGCACGAAGATCACTAGAGCCATTTCTAATCTCTAAATATTTATCTCTGTGATTTACTTTTTACATTACGAGCAGTGTGTGTTTTCTGTTGTATTTTACACACACATTGTCTCCTGAACCTTAATTGGAGGATTTGTAAATCCTCACTCATTATCGTTTCATTCCTGTTCCCACTGTGGATAGTCGTAGAGGTCGTGTGTGACCTGGGCAGCTCGTTGCTGTTGTTTTGTTTTCCCACGACTAACAGTGGTAGAGGTCTTGGACCTGGATAGTTGTAAACTGTTGAACCCTGATCCAGGGTGTGGATCATCCTTATATAAAACTTTTGAGAGGACTAAGTCTCGGCTTGAGACTGAACCTCTTGGTTAACTACTCTGTGTTTTTAGTTAAAGTTTACATCCATACAATACTTTTATTTCATATTCCGCTGCTATTACTTTGAAATATAATTTATCTTCAAAGATACTTTGATATTTAAACTCGCAAGTGTTTATATTTATTGTAAACCAGTAAGTTAGTTTCAAAAGTTAAATTAATCATTAGATTAAGTTAACTGAGAACTAATCAATCTTTGAGAATCTAATTGAACCTTTATAATCTGTATAAATTCACTACAGTTTAATCTGTTTTTGAAATTGGGGGATTTTAATACAAATTGTTTTTAGCAGAAATTTTAATTGGAACTCAATTTACCCCCCTCTTGAGGGTCCACTCCGACCAACATTTGGTATCAGAGGATCGAAAATACTCTCTAAAAGTACTCTGCTTTTGAACTGTGATTTTAGTTGTATTTTAAAGTTATTAAAATTTCTGTTATATCTAAATTTTTATCTCTTTAAAATTTTCTCATCATGGAAAATAGACTTGAGGGTGCTGCTACTAACCAGCCACCTTTCTTCAATGGAACTAATTATGCTCAGTGGAAACTGAAAATGAAAATTCATCTAGAAAGCATAGGTTTTGATATTTGGACTGCTATTGAATCAGAGTACAAAATTCCCACTACTGCTAGATCTACTTGTGATGAACCTACAAAGACTGCTTACAATAATAATTGTAAAGCTATGAATGCTCTGTACTGTGCTCTAGGTGATGAAGAATTTAATAGAATTTCTACATGTAAAACTGCTTTTGAAATTTGGGATACCTTGGCTATTTCTCACGAAGGAACAACCAATGTTAAAGAAATAAGATTAAACGCTTATACTATTAAATATGATAATTTCAAAATGAAAGCTGATGAACCTATTTCTGACATGTATCTCAGGTTCAATGAGATAGTGAACACAATGAGCTCACTCAGAAAGATTGTTCCTGCAAAAGAACAAATTATGAGAATACTGAGATGTTTACCAGATAGATGGAGAGGTAAATCCGTTTCAATTAGAGAATCATGTGACATTGGAACACTGCCAGTCAAGGATTTAATTGGTAAGATGATGATGTATGAAGAAGAGCTTAAAGTAAGTAAAGAAGAAGATGAGGAACCCAAAAGAAAATCTGTAGCGTTTAAAACAACTGCCTTTAAGAGTAAAGACAAGGATAAACTACAAATGGAGACTGAGAGTTCAATGAGTGAAAATTCAGAATCTGACAGTGATGCCGAGATGGCTCAAATAGCCAGGAGATTCAAAAAGTTTAATAGGAAAAAGAAATTCTTTAGGAAACCAAATTACAAGGGAAAGTATGGTCAACAAGGCAAATGGAAAAAGGATTGGAAGAAGGCTGACAGGACTGATGAAGTTGTCTGCTATGAATGAAAGCAAAAAGGACATATCAAAGCAGACTGTCCAAAGTTAAAGTTCAAAAAGAAACATGATTACAAAGAAAAGAAGTACAAGAAATCCATGAAGGCTACCTGGAGTGCTTCAGAAGATAGCACTAGTGAAGCAGAATCTTCGGACTCTGAAAGAAATCGAGCCAACATGTGTTTCATGACAAATACTTCTGAGGTAACATCTGACACTCCTGTTTTAAATTCATATTATTCTGGAGATGATTCTGATTTAGAAAACATGTCAAAATCCGAACTATTTGAGTACTGTGATATGTTGGAAAAACCTGTAATGAGCTTAAAGACAAATACAAAGGTTTAAAGAAACAGCATGCTTTAAGTGTTAAGCATAAATCTGATCTTGATATAGAAAAGGAAAAGAATGCTCAACTACTAAAGGAAAATACAGAACTGAAACTGTCAAATGACCAACTCAGAAAGGAATTAGAAAAATTCACAAATGGAAAGGATGTGTTATCTCAAATGCTAGGAAAGAAAGTTGCACCTAGATATGCTACTGGTTTGGGATACCAACCTGGACAGAGACAGTTCACTAGAACCCGATTTATTCCTAAGTCTGGAAAAAATTCTGCTAGTTCCAGTTTTGGAAATTCATAAGCCTCAACAGGTTGTTCACATGGATATAGACCAAATAATGTTCATCTTTCAAAATCTGTTGTTTCTGTTAAATGTATGGGACCCATAAAACAAATTTGGGTACCTAAGGCCCTGATTGCTAACCTATCTGGACCCAAGAAAATCTGGGTACCAAAATCATTTCCCATCTGAATCTGTTTTGTAGGGAACTTGCTTAAAGAGCTCCTGTAAAGAGACCTGGTATTTAGACGGTGGGTGCTCAAGACACATGACTGGATACTTCTCTTGTTTCAAGAGTTTAATAAAAGTTGATGAAGGCTTTGTCACCTTTGGTGACAACTATAAAGGAAAAATCATCGGCCTAGGCCAGATTGGTAACACTGACTCAGTATTGATTTCTAAAGTTTTATTCGTTGATGGGCTTAAATATAACTTGCTTAGTATATCTCAATTATGTGACGATGGTTTCAATTTCATGTTTGAAAATTACTCTTGTGATGTTTTTAACTCTAAAAAATCTTTAGTATTCTCTGCTCTAAGGAATGAAAATGTTTATGCTGTTGATTTAAACTCTTTAGCTAAACAAAATATTTCTTGTTTAAATGATTTTCATAAAGAGTCTTGGCTATGGCATAGAAGATTAGGACACTGCAACATTCACTCACTTAGAAAACTTTCTAGGAAGAACTTAGTTAGAGACTTACCAAAGTTAGGATTCCCGAATGACAAAGTGTGTAATCCCTGTCAAAAGGGAAAACAACACAAAGTTTCTTTTAAATCAAAGAAAGAAGTCTCAACTTCTCAACCACTTGAGTTGGTTCACATAGATTTGTTTGGACCATCAAGAGTTTCTAGTTTAAATGGGAATCATTATGTCTATGTTCTTGTAGATGACTTTTCTATATATACTTGGGTATAATTTCTAGCTCACCAAAGTGAAGCTTGTTCTTACTTTATTAAATATTCCAAGTCTATAGAGAACCTTAGTGGACTTAAGATTAAGACCCTGAGAAGTGATCATGGTCGTGAGTTTGAAAATCATGAGTTTGAATCTTATTGCTCACACAATGGCTATAGTCACAATTTCTCTGCCCCTAGGACACCCCAACAGAATGGTGTAGTAGAAAGGAGAAACCGAACCTTTCAAGAAAAAGCTAGAACTATGCTCAATGAATATGAACTGCCTATTTAATTTTGGGCTGAAGCTGTTAATACAGCTTTCTATCTTATCAATAGAGTCTTGATCAGACCTGTTCTTAAGAAAACCCCATATGAATTGTGGAACAATAGAAAGCCTAAGGTTAATTATTTCAGAGTTTTTGGTTGCAAAGTCTTTGTACTTAATACTGAAGATAATCTGGATAAGTTTTCTCCCAAAAGCGATGAAGGAATTTTTCTGGGCTATTCTATTTCAAGTAAAGCTTATAGATTTTTCAATAAGAGAACCAAATGTGTGGAAGAATCTGTTCACATCAAATTCCATGAAACTGATCCACATGAGCCTAAAACCACTCTTGAGAATCTTGAAGAAGATTTGTCTATTCTGGACCTTAATGATAAATCTAAAGAACCTGTTATAAAAACATCCAGTTCTAGACTTTCTCCAGAATATGCTCCTGTTGAACCCGAACCTATAGATGAACCTGAAATTTCTAGTCCAACCTTTACCAGATCAACGAGGATTCTAAAGAATCATCCTTTAGAAGCTGTTGTTGGTAATCTTGATAGAGGGACACAAACTAGAGCTTCTCTAAGAAACCAGGTTTAACATCAAGCTTTTCTTTCACAGCTAGAACACAAAAATATCAATGATTCTATCAATGATGAATTCTGGGTAATAGCTATGCAGGAAGAATTAAATAAGTTTGAAAGAAACAAAGTCTGGGAATTAGTTGATAGACCTAAGGACACTTTGACAATAGGCACAAAATGGGTTTTTAGAAATAAAGTAGATGAATCTGGAAATATAGATAGAAACAAAGCTAGACTAGTTGCACAAGGATATAGTCAAGAAGAAGGTATAGACTATGAGGGAACTTTTGCACCTGTAGCTAGACTAGAAGCCATTAGGATCTTACTTGCATATGCTTCACATCTGGATTTCAAGTTATATCAAATGGATGTGAAAAGTGCATTTCTAAATGGTTTTATAATTGAAGATGTTTTTGTAGAACAACCACCTGGATTTACTAACCCCCACTTTCGAAATCAAGTTCTTAAACTTTATAAAGCTTTATATGGTTTAAAACAAGCTCCAAGAGCTTGGTATGATAGACTTAGCAATTTCCTTATCTCAAATGGTTTCACTAAAGGGATTTCTGATCCAACTCTTTTCATTAAAAAAATTTCTAAATATGTTTTAGTTGTACAAATATATGTTGATTATATTATTTTTCGATCTTCTAAACACTCTTTATGTACTGATTTTTCAAAAAAGTATGCAAAATGAATTTGAAATGAGCTTAATGGGAGAACATAAGTATTTTCTTGGTTTTCAAATTTTTCAAACTAAAGAAGGAATTATTTTAAATCAAAGTAAATATACCAAAGATCTTTTAAAACGCTTTGGCTTGGACAGTATTAAGGAAAGTGAAACTCCTATGAGTACAATCTGTAAATTGGATACATATGAAACTGGGAAACCAGTGGATCAAACCAATTACAGAGGTATGATTGGTAGTTTACTTTATCTTACTGCTAGTCGACCAGACATTATGTTCAGTGTATGTATGTGTGCTAGATTTCAAGCTAATCCTAAAGAATCACAGTTATTGGCTGATAAAAGGATTTTTAAATATCTTAAGCATACTGTAAAATTAGGTTTATTTTATCCAAAAGGACAATCATTTGACCTAACTAGCTATTCAGATGCTGACTTTGCTAGTTGTAAGTTAGATAGAAAAATCACATCAGGAACATGTCATTTGCTTGGAAAATATTTAGTTTCTTGGTGTAGTAAGAAACAAGAACTCAGTTGCATTATCTACTGCTGAAGTAGAATATATAGCTGCTGGTAGTTGCTGTGCACAAATTCTGTGGATGAAACACACTCTTTTGGACTATGGATATGTTTTTAAACATGTTTCAATCAACTGTGATAACACCAGTGCAATAAACATCTTTAAGAATCCTGTATCTCACTCTAGAACCAAACACATAGATGTAAGACACCATTTCCTAAGAGATCACTATCAAAAAGGTGATATTTCTCTTAAATTTATTGGCACTGAACATCAATTGGCTGATATTTTCACTAAACCTTTAAGTTTGGATAGGCTAAGTTACATAAGACACGAATTGGGAATGTTTAATCACAAACGATGTGAAATCCTCACCGATGTGAAATTCTCACCGATGTGAAATCCTCACCGATGTGAAATCCTCACTGATGTGAAATCCTCACCGATGTGAAATTCTCACCGATGTGAAATCCTCACCGATGTGAAATCCTCCCCGATGTGAAATCCTCACCGATGTAAAATCCTCACCGATGTGAAATTCTCACCGATGTGAAATTCTCACCGATGTGAAATCCTCACCGATGTGAAAATCCTCACCGATGTGAAAATTCTCACCGATGTAAAATTCTCACCGATGATATATTTTAAAACTTCTGTCTGCCGCCAAGAATACGAATCGATTTATTTTATTTTATCTTACTCTATTTTAGTCGTTTATTTGGAATTCCTAAATCATAAAACTAATCCTAAGCCACTTCCTACCTCACCGAGCTCCAAATCTCTCACCTTCGAACCTTAGCTCCCAAATCGGCCAAGAACCCTAAACCCGCGATGGAAAAAACTAAGCTTCCTACCGTCAGAGATGAAAGTGTAGAACCAAAAGCTATGAAGCAGAAGACACAGCATAAAGCCAATGTTAGTGAAGTCAGAACTAGATCGGGAAAGTGACCAGTAAACCCTCATTTGCAGAATAGAGATATTGTGATTGAAAAGGAACTATGCGTAGACTGGTTGCTACCAAGCAAGTCGCTGGTGCTTGCAATTCTGGAAGATCAGAGATGGGTAGATTGTTTTTCAAATAACAATGGTCCCTACTACCCGAAGTTAGTAAAACAGTTCTATGAATTCTTAATCTTCGAGAAGTCTGAAAATGAGAATCGGGTAAGTTCTTTTGTAAATGGAAAAGAAATGTCGTTTTCTTCAGTATAGTGGGCAGAATGTCTCAAAGTCCCAAATGAAGGTGTATCCGGGTATGTCTCAAGAGAAATTCCACCTACGAGTAACATCTTTGACTATGAGACCACTTTAAAAGAGCTAACGATTAATGGAAGTCAAAGGCAAGTGGTTGCTACTGAATTGGATGGAGAGAACAGATTGATTTTCAAATTTGTTCAACATGTTTTGATACCGAGGAGAGGAGACTTTTCTAATATGAGATATCAAGATATTTATCTTCTACATCTGTTAAGACATGGTGTGAAAGTTAATCTGTGCGGACTGATGTTGAATCAAATAGAAGATATGATTAGGCCAAAATCAAAGACTAATGCTTTATTCTATGCCAAAATGATCTCTGTGATGATAAAAGTGAAAGGGATAGTTGAGTCTCAAGATGAGACAGTGGTAGTTAAGAATAACTTATGTATTACTACTATAGTTTGTAAGTACATGAAAATCAATTAGAACCCATGGAAAGGAGAATGGGTCAGTGATGACCAGAGGGTGTATGATAAGTTTAATCCTGTGGATTATCCTTCAAGACCAAAGGATAAAAGAGATCCAGGTTTAGGATCTGATGAAGAGGAACCCGAGTACAGTGATGAGTCAGAAGGAGAAGAAGAAGAAGAAGAAGAAGAAGAGGAAGAAACTCCTATGGATATTGGAGGAGATCCAGACTTGCCTCCAAGTCCTGTTATTGAGTTTGTATACTCAAGAAAAGGAAAGGTAGAGGAAGTGTTATCTACTCATGAGGAAGACCAGCCAGTTCCTCAGCAAGGAGGAAAAGAGAATGTATCTGAATCATCTGATTCTGCTAGGTTGAGTCTGAGTCCATTGATTGAAAACTCAGTTGTGCCTACTGATGAAGTAGAAAAAGGAAGAGAAGAACTTGTACCTGTTTCAGAAAATCTCCTTACTGCTGTTGAGATAGAAGCTGTTGTGGAAGACTCTGATAAAGAAAGACCAGCAGAAAATTTAGTTGTTGTACATAGGAATGCACCCATTGAGGGGGAGCATCATTCCAATCTTGGAAATGTTACAGTGGATGTTGAGATTGAAGACTGGGTAGAAGACCCAGGTTTTATAGTCTGTGGTTTGGATTATCCTGATTCGGATAATGAAGTATCTTTGAATAGACCAAAGATCAACTATGACATCAATTCTGAGTTATTGCCTAATGATGTGGTCCGAGTACATGATTTAGATGTGCTGAAAGAAAATCTCAAAGTCAATTTTGTAGAAGAAGTAAATACAATGGAATCTTTTTTAGTTTCCTCGATTCAATCAGTCATGAATGATTCAGTAGTCAGCTTAGCTTTTGCACGAGTATCTACTACAGTTGCACCTACTGATTTTGTTACAAATTCTGATCTTGAATCCCTGAAGCATGAGATGAAATAATCCTTCACTGCCTCAGTTACTGAGATGAAGCACTGTTTTCATGAAGAAATGAAGTTGTTGGAACAATCTTTTGAGCTTTCTCTTGGTTTCAATCTATCAACTTTTATGGGTGAGCTGATGGAAGCAATTAAAGAGTGCCAGACCCAATCTTCTAGAATAGAAGCAGATCTTGAAGCCTTACAGAAGTCTATTACTACTTTAGATTCTCACATGAGCTCAAAGCCTCAAGCTGATAAGGATTTAGCCTATGTGAAAAGTGTTGTAAGACAAATGGTCTCAGTATTTGAAGATTTCAAATCTTCTATAACGGATCATGTTAAAAATCAGGACTCTCAACTGCAAGCTCTGATTAGTGGCTTGACCAAAAGTTTCAAAGAAAATGTATCCTTCTCGGTTGGTCCTCTATCTTCAAAACCTGCTTTTGATTTGAATCAAATACGAGCTATGATGAAGGAGGAGCTTGGTTCTATTTCAACCAGTGGCTCTATGGACTCATCAGATCTCAGCCGGGTAGTGCTCTCTATAAGAGATTCAGTAAGGAAAATAATGAAAATCGTCTCTGAAACTATGAAAGAGGCCTCTGCCTCTCAGGAGGAAATCAAAAACAAGGTGTATTATTATTTCCAAAGGATTTTTACCAAGAAACAACTCACACATCATTTCAAGCTGATGTTGGAAAACATGAAATTACCTCATGTAACTCAAGCCATCCGAGAACAAGTGATCAAGCTAAGGGAGATGACTCCTGCCTTAGAAAAATTTATGGAGAACAAAGATGATTTTATAACTGCTATGGAAAGAGGAGGAGGAATCATTATGGATTTCAGAAATCTGTTGCTGCCCTTCTTGCATGTTGATGCCAGACCTATTATTGTCCCTCCTGCCTTGCCTGCCTCTGCCTCTACTGAGTCTTCACTCCAGATGACTCCTGCTCTGGCCATTCGAAGCCTCACACCTATGATCACTCAACAAACCTCCCAATACAGGCCAGGAGATGTATCAGTGGCTCAGCCTCCTGTGATCATTTCTGGAATTCCAAAGCCCTCACTCACATCCTCACCACCTACCTCCTCTTCTGATCCAAAGGGCAAATCTCATGTTGCAGATCTGGATTGCTGAAGTGGCCAGGCTGTTTGATAGGAATCATTTTTTTTCTGTCATTCTGTTCATGTAATTTTTGTCTGATCAAATACAACTACTTTTCTTTACACTATCTATGATTCTCAGTTTTCTATGTCTACTTTCCCACTTTTTGATTATCACAACGGGGGAGAAATTACATATAAAGGGGGAGACCATATAACGAGGGGGAGATATTTGAGCTTTTGATACTATTTCTTATATTTCCTTCGTACCAATTCTTTCAAAGCTCATCTCTGATACTATTTTATTTCATACTAACTATGATAATATTTGATCTATTACTATTTACTCTATTTTCTCTGATACTGTTTTCTTTGATAAATTCGAATATAAATGCTATATTCTCTTATACTATATTCTAATTTTTCTTTATTTCATATCATAAGTTGTGATTATCAAAAAGGGGGAGATTGTTGACCTCACCTGGTTTGATAATCCCAATAGTGCATTTATATGTTTTGATAATCCCAATTATGTGTTCATATATTATGCTACTCTCAATTACTGGTGACCTACATTTTAATTCTTTCAAATCGTTGATCAAGTTCATAATAATGTTTAAATTATCTCTGATTTATGTTGATCTCGATTATCCCTGTTTAGCTTTGAAACAATTCTAAGTCAATCAGATTTGGTTCGCATAAGAGCTACCGATAGCCAGAGCTACCGATAGCCAGATCTACCGATATCCAGAGCTACCGATAGCCAGAGCTACTGATAGCCAGAGCTACCAATGCACACAGAGCTACCGATGCACACTGAGCTACTGATGCATGCAGAGCTACCGATGCACACAGAGCTACCGATGCAGGCAGAGCTACCGATGCACATAGAGCTACCGATGCACACAGAGCTACCGATGCACACAGAGCTACCGATGCACACAGAGCTACCGATGCATGCAGAGCTACCGATGCACACAGAGCTACCGATGCACACAGAGCTACCGATGCACACGGAGCTACCGATTTGAAGAGCTACCGATGGAAGATTCCTACACCGAGTCAACTATACACGTCTACAAACAAACGGCTACCTATAATGAACTGTGGAGTCAAATCCTATATCCTCGACACTATTTGTTTATTATACTAAAGGTTACATTTGTTAATTTTGATGCATTTAATGTTATTAAAAGATTTATGTTGCCATTTCAGGAAACCGTACCAAGTACGATCAAAAAGTATAATCATTCTTATCAGAAAAACAAAAAGGGGTATAAAGTGGACATCGTGTATGTTTCAAAAGTGTGATGGAACATGGTATGAAGTAGAACTCGAAGAAATCAAGCACACAGAACATATTGGCGATCAAGCTAAAAACGTGCCAAGATCAACTGGAGAACTCGCACTCACGAGACTACTACTACCAGTCTTCAGAACATAGAGCATACATCGAGCAATCTATGCTATGGAAGAACCTCACAAAACTCATCATTCTTTGAGCCGATAAGCAAGATGAACCTCGAAGTCAAGGAAGTAGATGGTACTCTGTTTTCCAGACAAAAAACAAGAAGAAGACTCAGAAGGAATTCTAATCAACAAAAGAAGTCAAGAGCTGCACGAAGATCACTAGATCCATTTCTAATCTCTAAATCTTTATCTCTGTGATTTACTTTTTTACATTACGAGCAGTGTGTGTTTTCTGTTGTATTTTACACACACACTGTCTCCTGAACCTTAACTGGAGGATTTGTAAATCCTCACTCATTATCTTTTCATTCCTGTTCCCACTGTGGATAGTGGTAGAGGTCGTGTGTGACCTGGACAGCTGGTTGCTGTTGTTTTGTTTTCCCACGACTAACAGTGGTAGAGGTCTTGGACCTGGACAGTTGAAAACTGTTGAACCCTGATCCAGGGTGTGGATCATCCTTATATAAAACATTTGAGAGGACTAGGTCTCGGCTTGAGACTGAACCTCTTGGTTAACTCCTCTATGTTTATAGTTAAAGTTTACATCCATACAATACTTTTATTTCATATTTCGATGCTATTACTTTGAAATATAATTTATCTTCAAAGCTACTTTGATAGTTAAACTCGCAAGTGTTTATATTTATTGTAAACCAGTAAGTTAGTTTCAAAAGTTAAATTAATCATTAGATTAAGTTAACTGAGAACTAATCAATCTTTGAGAAACTAATTGAACCTTTATAATCTGTATAAATTCACTACAGTTTAATCTGTTTTTGAAATTGGGGGATTTTAATACAAATTGGTTTTAGCATAAATTTTAATTGGAACTCAATTCACCCCCCTCTTGAGTGTCCACTCCGACCAACATAAAGGAATATAATATTATTAACCATTTTCCCCTATCTTTGGGATTCAATCAATTGTGATATTTTTTGAATATGCATCTCATATGATCATTAAATTATTCCAAAATTGATTTAAAATATTATCATTTAGATGTTTATTTAGTACTAGTAGTTTATGGTGATATATTTATAGGTTCTTAAAACCCACATATTCTAACATATATTTCCAAATATCCTAAATTTATTCCAATCATAAAAAAACTATATTCATTGTATGAATGATTGAATTTTTTAAAAAATAAATTGGATTTCAGATTTTCTATATGTTCACACACTTCTCACGAGAACATTTTATTGTAATATTATTTTATTTAAAATTTATATAGATGATTTTATTCTTTTATCAGCTAATTAAATTCTTTGTGATGGTTTTATTTCTAAACTTATGCAAAAATAACATTAAATGAATATGCAGGGAGAATTAAATTAATTTCATAAATTTAAAATTTAAAAAAAGGATTTTGGAAATGTTTTAAATGAATGTAAAGTTTTTATCAATTTATCAAAATCTTTTTTACATGAAAAAAATAAACCATATGAAACATCTATATGTTGTAATTTACATACTGATTTAGATGAAGCTGTGAAACAAGTTGACAAAAATATATAAAAGAATGATTAATATTTTTAAATATATTACTGATAATAGATAGTAAATAATGTTTTATATTTTTCATTGTAACAAATTTCGATATAATGCTTAGAGTCACATTTTACTGATATTAAAATATTTTTTATGTCGAAAATTAATTTTGTAAATAGCTTTTATTTATCCAAAAAAATCTTATTTTTATTTAATTTCATATTCACTTGGTGATTTATAGGAAGTAGATTAAATATAAAAACACATCAGGAACCTCTAACATTTTAGGAACACTCATGGTATCATAGTCTAATTCTATGAAACATTAAGATTCATTTTCAACCAATGCAGTGCAATATAAATATTCTAGAATATGTTTTGAAAATGATTTTTGGATGAAACACACACTTATTTAATTTTGAATTATTTTTTATAATAATCGAATATTATATATCAATACTAGCTGAATAATTTTTTCAAAAAAATAAAATGATCCATTATTTGACAAAAAAATTTATATAAGACATTATTGTCCTTGGAATCACATCCATCATGGAGATATATCAATGGAATTTTTTAATACATAGTTGAACATGATTATATTTTCACTGAACTAATTATCCTAGAATGTATTTATTTTTTTATGGTCAAGTTCTGTTTATTTAGGTTTTACCCATGATTTTAATTTTCTTGTAAATATCTATTTCTGATTAAAATATTCTGTTTATATAAAGTAATTATTTTTAAATATTTATTTATTCCTATTATTTTATATTTTGAATATATCTCATTATATTTTCTTTTTCATGTATTATTATACTGATTCTACTTTTATTTTTAATAAAACAAATTATCTATCGATAAACTTCATTGGACGAATAGAACTTTTTATAGATTCAATCCAAGGTAATCACTCTATCTATCTCCAAAATTTAAATATTTACCTTTGGATCTCTAAATCTCTAACAATATCAATCTATAGTTTATTAAAACCTAAAAAACCTAAATCATCTAATTGAATATACTATGAATATAGATGAGGCTATTCCTAGTGGTTTGATGTGGTGGATAACTTCATATATAGTGAATTATTTTCTTAGATAAACTCTAGGATTTCAATCGGATATTAAAAAAATTATGACAAAGTAGATGTTATGTTTTTAAGCCTATGAATATATGTTTTATGGTTGTAATTAGGAGTATGTTTTCTAAAGATACGAAAATTTGTTTCATGATAATTACTACTATTGGTTTGGTGACTATTATGATTTTTTCCACTGATGTTAATGAGTAAGAGTTTCAAATATAATTGGAATCATTATATTGGATTATTTATTACCTCCATGAAGTTATATCTCATTTTATATTATGATATATTAGAGATTTTATTCATAAATATGGAGATACAGAGTAATTTATCTTCAAGACCACAAAAATTAATATGATATTGGTGAATATTCTAGAAGTAGACCAGAACGCCTTGGAAAATTATTTTACGAATAAAAATATTTTGAGAAGTGTTGAATATATGAAAATTGTGTCTATAAATATTTTTATAATGAATTTTATTATGATAATAATTGAGTTAATTGTTAGACGATAAAAGTTGGGATATATGAACTATTGTTTTCAGAAACATGGATTGATATCAATATGTCATTATGGAATATTAGTGACTCTCTGTCACTATTAGATGGTGGGGGTGTTAACTTATATCATGAAATGATTTTGATATAAACCCAACAATACCTTTTCGATAGGAACCTTATTAATTGTTTAATTCATTTATACTATGAAAAATTGTAATCTGATGGATGTTGTAGTTTAAGTGGATATTATGTATGATGGTCATGTATAGGGGGTGGAAAGATTTTAAAATCATTTGGTTTTATAAATCAAGAATAGGATAAATTAGACAATATAATGTAAATGTAGATACTACCAGTGATGTTGGTTATTTTTTTGATCATTTAGTTTGTTTTGTAAATTCTTATATAAGTACTCGAAGAATGAAAATTATGGAATAAAAAATTAATTCTGCATTAAGGGATTACATAAAATTCAATGATATTATCACGAAAAAACTATTTCAGAAGATACTATGATTTTTTCATTCTATGGCCTAAGGTAACAGAATAATATATATATTTTTCTCAATTCAAATAAATTTTGGATGTTCATCAATTATCTTATAGATTCGAATAATGATTGGAGTGGTTTCATGTTGTTGATCAAGGAATAAATTAAGACGTTGTCCAGTTTGTGGAATGACCCATATTATATTTTAATTTTATAAGATCTAAATGATCTAAATAAATTCATGCTTAAGAATCTCATGCTGCTGAGATGGTGAGTACTATAGTTTCTACTAAATTAAATTTTATCACAGATCATTCGGTTAAATTTTGTTAACTCATCAACAGATATGATTATAAGAGAGTTTTTTGAGGATGTATATTTTCATAGGGAATTCCCATATCATTTTGGCGAAGGTGTATATGTACAATTACTTTATATAGTCCATTTTAGATAATAGTTTTTAGGGGTTGAAATATTACCTTTTGAATCTATGGATGATTCCATCATTATATCACCGGTTTATTATTTTAATAAAAGAAACTTATTGATTTTTTTATCTATTAATGAATGAATAAGTAATGATCCAGAAATAACATAATATTTCTCATAAATCCATTGATTATTTTATATTTTCATCTTTTTCTAGAAGTTAATATGTGTCCCTCTAATATTAGTATCAAATTTTTAATAGAAAGATTATTTCCAAAGAATATATTTATTATTTTAAAATATATTTCAATAATGTGTTTAGAAAAAATATCAAAAATATTATTTCCAAATATAATGTAGGTGATTTGAAGAAGTTCATTATAACATAGTTAGAATGTATAAAAGTTTCATGTTCTTATTAGGTAAATCTTCTATTTTGGGTGGTGCATGATTTATAGATGAATTTAAAAAAAATATAGTGATATAATTTTTTTTCTCAAATACATGGGTAAAAGAATGTTAAATTTACTTTGTGATAGTGTTTACCTAGAAATTTCGTTGGAAAATCATAAATAATTAGTGAAAATGAACCATTATTCATGGCCAGGAGTAATATTTTGGGTCAAACTATTATATGAAATGATAGAAAAATAATTTCAATAATATAAGACAATTTAAAATTTTGTTAAGGAGATCATGGTTTACGTGATTAATATATTTTATGAATCAATATATCTGATGAATGAGTGCTTATGAACAATGATCCAAAATTTCAAAGATTTAATGGAGGAGTCATAAGCTCTTCACCAGACTCTTAGATATTTATTAACAAAATAATCCACATCCTTTAAGAATCCTAACCCTAAACCATCATTTCAACATGAAACATAACATCTAAATCTATAATCAATACATATTTTATTTTTGGAAAATTTATAAAAAAATCTTATTTTATATTTTTTCAATCGTTCAATCATTTTTATTGTCTATTATTCTATATTTTATAATTGATTATGACATTAGAATGAATTTATTTGTGTCTCAACCTACACTCACATAAACACAACCTTAATTTATTTTTTTAATAAATAATATATTTTTTAACTAAAATATTAAATCTATAAGTTGTACTCTTTATGTCATGACCCGTACCGGTGGGGCTTGTGTCGTGACTCCCCATGCCCGCCACCAATAGGCCAGGGGCTAGTGACTAGCACCGAGTAGGCATATTACTAACATGGAAGGCATTACCTGTGTACCTGTACACACGCACACATATCTATTCCCACAAAATGATGAAATTTAAAGAACCGTAAATTCAAGGGAAATTTTTTCTTAATTTTCTTTAGAATTTTATAAGAGCGCGGTTTCAGAGGGCACCTGATTCCGAGGCCCGGAGTGCCCGGAATCAATTTCTGAAGTTTGGCTCGGGTACGTTCAGTGAACGAACGAGCGGGAATTCCTAACTTTTGATCCGGTGCTCGGAATTGAAATCCGAGGGCACCGATGAACTCGCAGCGCCGATTTTCGCTTAAAGAGACCTTTCCGGAAGTTGCGTTTGTTGCGGGTTGAAAGTTAGTTTTTGGGTTTTTAGTTTAAGTTAAATAAAATTTGTGAAGAACAAATTTTATTTTAACTAGATAAATCCTACCAAAGGGAGTTGGGAGTGGGACCCACATCCACATAACCTCCCTTGGGAGGATTAAGTGTGGTGGGGGCCACACGAATCCCAACTCCTCAAATTCTCTCAAAACCTCCCCTTTAACCCATTTCAATTAATGTTGACAACTTGGCTTAATTAATTGAAGAGGGTTAATTTAAATTTCAATCCTTTGAAATTCTAAGAGGAGGGTTGTGTAATAAAATAATCTTAAGCTTATTTTATTTTGTTGGGTTGGTCTCCTTTGTTCTTGAGAGGATTTTGAGAGCTTCTCCTTAATCTTCAATCCTTGATGAAGAACGCTCAACTTGACGAAGAACGCTCAAGTTCCGACGAAGAACGCCGCTCCTCTCTTCTTCATCTTCTGTGTCAACGAGAGGGAACGCCGCTTCCTCCTCGGACTCCCTTCGTCCGCATACGAAGATTCGCCAACGACGTATCACATTGGACGCACCTCTTCGTCATCGGATTTGACGAACGACGACCGCGACGCCCGACCTCCGCGACGTCGTCTTCCGCGGAACGTTGACAAATCTTCGAACCTTATACCAAGGTAGGGGTTGTTGATTATTGTTTAATCATTTTATTCTTGATCGTGGATCTCGCATGTCTAACGTGAGGCTTTTGAATATTTTAAGTTGTGTTATTATTTAACGTGAGGGGGGCCGGACCGCATGAACACGGCCGAACCCCCTCCATCGTTCTTGTTGAATTTCTTTGCAGGTGGAAACAAGGTGGCGTGGTGCCGTCGCACCACGCGGTTAATCGTGCGTTTATTTTACGCAACGCCGTCGTGTGCGCACCATGGAAGAAACATCTTGAATGCGACGCCGTCGCGCCGCGTTGAAAGAAATCAAGGCACGACGGAGGGGCGCGGTGCCGTCGCACCGCACCGGACGACGAACACTGTGGCCGGTTCCGGGCCGCGGTGGAAAGAGAAGACCGACGGCCGAGCCGCCGGCGTCGGAAGCCGAAGAGGGGACCGGATTTTCCGGTCCCGTTGGAGAAACCTGGCCGGCCAGCTGGCCGGCCGGATGGCAATAAACCGGGGGAAATTAATCCCCCGGCCAGCACACAAAACCCCCCTCTTAATGAGGGGGGAGGTTCCCTTGAGGGGGGGCAGGAGGCCCCCCTGGTTTTTCTTCAAGCCGGCCCCCACGTGGGGGCCGTTTATTTCAAAGGGCGCGACATATAGCTGCGCCGCCCAATCAATCCAGCGGGGGATTGATTCCCCCGGCGTGCAGCCTCCGTGCGGCGCCAGGCCGCCGCGGCCGCCGCGCCGCCTCGCCGCCGCCGGCCGGGCCGGGTCGGACCCGGGTCGGGTCGACCCGGGGGGGGGGTCGGGCCGGGTCGCCCCGGACCCGGACCCCCCGTTTCGAATCATTTTCGGTCATTTGGCCATAACATGAGCCACTGACCTCCGATCGACGAACCGTCTGCGGCAACACGATCCTTGGATCGAGAAGGTCGTTTCGGTATATCGCACTCAAGGTTTCGGATTACTTTGAGTTCGGCCGGGTTGGTTCGTTCACGAAACCAACTGGGCCTTCGGAGCGGAAACGCTCACATCTTGAGCTACGGACGTCCGATTGACGTGCCGTCAGCTGTGTTGTGTTCCTCTTAGTGAGACGGATCTTTTGACATACTCCGCCCGAGGTTTGGACGCAGGTGGAGTACGATCGGGTTGGTTTTGCCTTAAAAACTAACCGGGCCCCGGGGACGAAAATGCCAATAACTCTCAGACCGGGCGTCCGATCGACGCGCCGTCTGTTGCGTTGAGTTCCTGTTGACGATACAGAACTTTTGGATACATCAACTCTGGACTTTGAGACAGTTGATGTATCAGCCTCTCAGCTCGTGAAGCGGATCCTCCGAACAAGCTTGCTGTGTGCGGGAACCCTAGTGCTGGCTGCGACTGTTACTGTGACTACGACTGCTACTGCTACTGTGACTGCGACGACAACAGTACAGAGATCCTGTGTGGATTCGACAGCGACGACTACTGCACTCCGCGATCCTATGTGGATCAGTGCTACAGGTCCTGCGTGGGCCCGATCCTGTGTGGGTCCGATCCTGTGTAGGTCACTGCGGGGGTTAGTACCTATCGATCCTTCGTGGGTCCGACGACTTAGATGGTTCTTTGATCATCTTTAACGGTATCCGAAGAAGTATACCAGTGTGAGCTGAATCTTCTGTTTTACTCGATAGAGGTGGTGCGCTTGGTTGTAGCGGCAGACCCGCGATACTGGAAACGAGCGTACGGAGTATGGAGACCGTGTAGCCGGCTGAGACCTGAAGACTGCTCGACCGACTCGACTTGGAGTGAGTCGACTAGCCCAGTGGGCGGAGCGCCCGGTATTTGGCGGCAGACCCACGGCGGACGGAGCGCCTGGTAGTTGGCAGCAGACCCGCGGTACTCGATTGGAGGAGTACCTCTGTAGGCCATTTGGGTGAGCGCCTGGTATTTGGTAGCAGACCCTCAGCGGACGGAGCGCCCGGTAGTTGGCGGCAGACCCGCGGTACTCGACAGGAGGAGTACCTCAACAGTCTTAGGTTAGTGAGCAGTATCTCAGAGTCGTGACATGACACTGTACACTTCAGAGATGGGGCTCTTCAGTAGTTACGTTTTTGATGATGAAAATCCTGTGTGAGCTGAATCCTGTTGCTTTCCTGTGTGGATTGTGTTGTGCTATCCTGTGTGGATTACGTTATGCTTTCCTGCGTGGAATACGTTTACTTTGCTGTGTGGACTGAGTTGTACTAGGGCACGGAGGTTGGAGTGTATTTGGAATTGATGACTTAGGTATTTGTATGGGCATATACCTAAGCAGTATCGGTTGTTACTTCGTGTTTGTACCTTTCTTCGTGGTTTATCCTTTGTGGATTTGAGAGACCTTCTGGGGTCTCGGGGTCCCTACTGAGTAGCTTATACACACCCCTGCACGGGCTGTGCCCGCACTACGTTGTGTTGGTTGCAGACGACGGACAACGTTGATCTTAGCTGACGCTTGCAGAGCGGGACTATACCCGGAGGTGGACCACTGGGCGGGACGTGCTCGGAGCGGACGGCGGGACCCGTGAAGCAGTGGAGCTATCTGTACCCACCCTTCAGGTGGGATTTCCAGTGGACAGCTCGGTGTAGCAGCTTTTACTTTTCAGTTCTTGTTTTCCCTTTCGAGTTGTACTTTACTTTCAGTTTGGGTTTGAATACTAGCCCATTTACTTTTCCGCACATTCAGTTGTACTCTGCTTTTGTTTAGTGTTTACTTTCCGCTTGCTTACTCTGTGGTGTTTGTTTACTTTACAAAGGCAATGCCTTCCCTTTTTACCGGGATTTACGCCTTGGTGCTAGTTGCCAGCCCCTGGCCTATGGAAGGCGGGCTTGGGGTAGTCACGGCACGGACCCCGAGGGCGGGTCGTGACAAATTGGTATCAGAGGAGTTCGGTTCTACCGCGAACTCTGATCTTTTCTCTATGAAGAAATAATGTTTAGCGTATTGAGTGTGGTTATCAGTCCAGGGATTCCAGTGTTGGTGCGGCGGCCGACGTATCCGTACACTAGGACCCTGACTTCTGATTTCCGACTTAATGCACGAAAACATTGATTGCGTGTGTGTTTCAAAGTTTTCTTTGTGATTACTTATATCAGCTCACCAGGTATACTGTTTGACCGTGGCGCACCTGTTTCCTATTCAGGATAGCCCCACGACGGCAGCCAGCTAGGGTTCCGAGAGTTGAGCGTGACGACAGCCCACCGAGCGATGAGGCCTCGGTGCAGTGCCCTTTGACAGCAGTGGCACCGGCGGTAGCACTACCCGCCGAGCCCCCGATACTTCCAGCACCAGCCGCTGACGATGCACGTCGCCTCAGCGCACTGCATGAGTTTCAGCGCCAGCGACCACCCAGGTTTCGCGGGGAGACGGATCCCCAGGCAGCAGAGGACTGGCTGGAGGCAGTGGTTCAAGTGTTTAGGCTAGTGAGGACACCAGCAGACCTCATGGTGATCCTCGCTGCGAGCCTACTACACGCAGCAGCAGGACGATGGTGGAGCTTGATGCTCCAGGTGCACGATGAGGCTTCTCTACTTTGGACGGACTTTGAGAGCCTCTTCCGCTCGGAGTTCGTCCAAGCCACCCTTCGTGCGGTGCGTATCCATGAGCTTCTTTAGCTACGGCAGGGCAGCATGACAGTCGCTCAGTACTCGGAGAGATTTACTGATCTCTCGTGCTACTCGACCGACATGGTACGAGACCCATTCTTCCGGGATCGAACCATTGAGCAGGGTTTGAGACACGAGATCAGGGCATCGCTGATCTCCCTCAGCAAACCGACTCAGACATGAGTACTGGAGCGAGCCCTCCTGATCGAGAGTTTCCTGGCTGAGTCCACAGCGAGACCTACCGCAGGGCGGCAGATAGCAGAGTCTTCAGAAACAGGTAGCCGACTGATGACTCAGGGTTCCAGGCAGACCAGACCTACCGGTGGCCGACTGCACGACTCAGGCTCAGTTTTACGGGGAAGCCGGGGTGGAGTCAGAGCCAGGCGTGCCGAGAGTGGGAAGTGTTACTCCTGTGGCGGGATTGGTCACATGGCTCGTGACTGTCCGACCCGCCATGCTGATGATCAGCAGTTAAGTGAAGAACCTCCCAGGCAGAGGCAAAGGTTCGACCGTGGCAGTACACAGGGAGGAGGCGGACGAGGCAGAGGAGATGGACGAGCAGCCGGTGGTGGGCGACGCTTTGAGGCTCTTCCACCACCACCACCAGGAGGTCCACCCCGACCACGGGGAGTAGGTGAACATGCGAGAGCTCAACTTCAGGCAGCCGAGGCCTTCGATCATGGAGCTCTGGGAGCCGATGGACAGGAGCAGAACTAGTGGATACATCCTTTGTACTTCTGGTTCCTTGTTGCATTTGTGTAGCGTCTTGTATTATGAGCTACAATAATAAAAGACGCATACCTTTGTGATATTTTCGTTCTTGTCCTCTTTCGTGATGTTACTAAGAGGTTCCAGTTTTGGCTGTTGACTTGACCCTCACTTGTGAGACATTTACTGGAGGAGACCCAGTTACCACACACTAATGCCGACAGTGTGACTCAACCCTTGGAGGCGAGAGTAACGGTTGAATCTCTTAGTAGTAGCGTCGAGGCCTTACGATGTCATCCATGCCATGAATTAACTAATCATGACGGAATTGTCTGTATTAGGCAAGTAACGTGGTTCATCCAGGGGATGAGACCGAATTTCAATTTTCGGCAAAAGAGAAATCTTTGCAGCTAGCCTCTTTGCAGATATCCTTCATGGATAGAGATGGAGCAGCCTTCCTTCAGTCTCTCACAGTCACTCCTCCACTAATGCAGTGAGTCAGGGAGGCACAGCGTGGGGACGCTGACTGTGAGACACGGCGTGCACAGATATCCTCGGGACAGACACCTGATGGTTTCTCCCTTGGAGAAGTGCACGACGTCCTTTTCAGAGGACGTACCATGGTACCAGTCGCTTTGCGAGAGGAAGTGCTGAGAGAGTTACACACTTCTCCTTTGGCAGTACATCCTGGAGTGGCGAAGATGTACCAGGACCTCAGACGACAGCACTGGTGGCCGGGCATGAAGAAGGCAGTAGTAGAGTACGTTTCTCGATGCCTCACCTGCCAGCAGGTGAAGGCAGAGCATCAGGTACCAGCAGGCTTGGTACAGCCCTTGGAGGTTCCGGAGTGGAAGTGGGACGGCATATCTATGGACTTCGTGACTGGACTTTCACGCACTTCCAGAGGTCACGACTCCATCTGGGTGATTGTTGACCGACTCACCAAGTCGGCACACTTCTTACCCATTAGAGAGCAGGGCTCAGTGGAGAGCTTGGGACGTCTCTACGTTCAGGAGATTGTGCGGCTCCACGGCGTGCCATCATCTATCGTATCCGATCAAGATGCCTGCTTTACTTCCCGGCTTTGGAAGGGGTTACAGGAGGCGTTCGGGACACAGCTACGTCTGAGCACAGCCTTTCACCCTCAGACGGATGGTCAGACGGAGAGGACCATTCAGACTCTCGAGGACATGCTCCGCGCATGTGTCCTCGACTTTGGTCGTAGCTGGGAGGACCACCTACCCTTAGTGGAGTTCGCGTACAACAACAGCTACCACTCCACTATCGGGATGGCACCGTACGAGGCGTTGTACGGCCGACCTTGTAGATCTCCTTTGTGCTGGACAGACCCTGGAGAGTCAACACTGGTGGGACCGGAGATGGTCCAGGCCACGGCAGAGAAGGTCCAGGTCATCCAGGAGCGGATGAGGATAGCTCAGAGCCGGCAGAAGTCATATGCTGACAGGAGGCGGAGGCCACTAGAGTTCGAGGATGGTGACCACGTCTTCTTGCGGGTCTCACCTCAACGTGGTATTCGGAGATTTGGCCGAGGCAGCAAGTTATCTCCGCGCTTCATCGGACCCTTCCAGGTCCTCAGCAGGGTTGGCGAGGTGGTTTATCGCCTGGCTCTACCACCTCAGTTGCACCGGGTGCACGACGTCTTCCACGTATCCCAGTTGAGGAGATACGTGCACGACCCGACGCACATCATTGACCATGGGGAGCTTGACGTTGACGATGAGGCGACTTTTACGGAGGTCCTGGTGGAGATAGAGGATCGACAGGAGCGAGTCCTGCGTGGGCGATCGATTCCTCTTGTGCGCATCAGAGGGCAGCACGAGAATCTCCAGGAGAGCACATGGGAGCGGGAGGCTCAGATGCGTGCTCAGTACCCTCATTTGTTTTCCTAGTTTTTGATGTATCTTTACGGGGACATAAAGCCCTGAGGTTGGAGTAATGTAAAGACCCGTAAAATTCAAGGGAAATTTTTTCTTAATTTTCTTTAGAATTTTTCAAGAGCGCGGTTTCAGACGGAACCTGATTCCGAGGCCCGGAGTGCCCAGAATCAATTTCTGAAGTTTGGCCCGGGTACGTTCAGTGAACGAACGAGCGGGAATTCCTAACTTTTGATCCGGTGCTCGGAATTGAAATCTGAGGGCACCGATGAACTCGCAGCGCCGATTTTTTCATAAAGAGACCTTTCCGAAAGTTGCGTTTGTTGCGGGTTGAAAGTTAGTTTTTGGGTTTTTAGTTTAAGTTAAATAAAATCTGTGAAGAACAAATTTTATTTTAACTAGATAAATCCTACCAAAGGGAGTTGGGAGTGGGACCCACATCCACTTAACCTCCCTTGGGAGGATTAAGTGTGGTGGGGCCCACACGAACCCCAACTCCTCAAATTCTCCCAAAACCTCCCCTTTAACCCATTTCAATTAATGTTGACAACTTGGCTTAATTAATTGAAGAGGGTTAATTGAAATTTCAAACCATTGAAATTCTAAGAGGAGGGTTGTGTAATAAAATAAGCTTAAGCGTATTTTATTTTTTTGGGTTGGTTTCCTTTGTTCTTGAGAGGATTTTGAGAGCTTCTCCTTCATCTTCAAGCCTTGACGAAGAACGCTCAACTTGACGAAGAACGCTCAAGTTCCGACAAAGAACGCTGCTCCTCTCTTCTTCATCTTCCGTGTCAACGAGAGGGAACGCCGCATCCTCCTCGGACTCCCTTCGTCGGCATACAACGATTCTCCAACGACGTATCACATCGGACACACCTCTTCGTCATCGGATTTGACGAACGACGACCGCGACGCCCGACCTCCGCGACGTCATCTTCCGCGGAACATCGACAAATCCTCGAACCTTATACCAAGGTGGGGGTTGTTGATTATTGTTTAATTATTTTATTCTTGATCGTGGATCTCGCATGTCTAACGTGAGGCTTTTGAATATTTTAAGTTGTGTTATTATTTAACGTGAGGGGGGCCGGACCGCATGAACACGGCCGAACCCCCTCCATCGTTCTTGTTGAATTGCTTTGCGGGTGGAAACAAGGTGGCATGGTGCCGTCGCACCACGCGGTTAATCGTGCGTTTATATTACGCAACGCCGTCACGCGCGCACCATGGAAGAAACATCTTGAATGCGACGTCGTCGCGCCGCGTTGAAAGAAATCAAGGCACGGAGGAGGGGCGCGGTGCCGTCGCACCGCGCCGGACGATGAACACCGCGGCCGGTTCCGGGCCGTGGCGGAAAGAGAAGACCGGCGGCCGAGCCGCCGGCATCGGAAGCCGAAGAGGGGACCGGATTTTCCGGTCCTGTTGGAGAAAACCGGCCGGCCAGCTGGCAGGCCGGATGGCAATAAACCGGGGGAAATTAATCCCCCGGTCAGCACACAAAACCCCCCTCTTAATGAGGGGGGCGGTTCCCTTGAGGGGGGGAAGGAGCCCCCCCCCCCCGGTTTTTCTTCAAGCCGGCCCCCACGTGGGGGCCGTTTATTTCAAAGGGCGCGGCATATAGCTGCGCCGCCCAATCAATCCAGCAGGGGATTGATTCCCCCCGCGTGCAGCCTCCGTGCGGCGCCAGGCCGCCGCGGCCCCCGCGCCGCCGCGCCGCCCGTCGGCCGGGCCGGACCCAGGTCGGGTCGGACCTGGGTCGGGTCGACCCGGTTCGGGCCGACCCAGGGGGGGGGGGGTCGGGCCGGGTCGCCCCGGACCCGGACCCCCCGTTTCGAATCATTTTCGGTCTTTTGGCCATAACTTGAGCCACGGACCTCCGAACGACAAACCGTCTGCGGAAACGCGATCCTTGGATCGAGGCGGTCGTTTCGGTATATCGCACTCAAGGTTTCGGATTACTTTCAGTTCGGCCGGGTTGGTTCGTTCACGAAACCAACCGGGCCTTCGGAGCGGAAACACTCACATCTTGAGCTACGGACGTCCGATTGACCTGCCGTCAGCTGTGTTGTGTTCCTCTTAGTGAGACGGATCTTTTGACATACTCCGTCCGAGGTTTGGACGCAGGTGGAGTACGGTCGGGTTGGTTTTGCCTTAAAAACCAACCGGGCCCCGGGGACGAAAATGCCAATAACTCTCAGACTGGGCGTCCGATCGACGCGCCGTCTGTTGCGTTGAGTTCCTGTTGACGATACAGAACTTTTGGATACATCAACTCTGGACTTTGAGACAGTTGATGTATCACCCTCTCAGCTCGTGAAGCGGATCCTCCGAACGAGCTTGCTGTGTGCGGGAACCCTAGTGCTGCTGCGACTGTTACTGTGACTACTACTGCTACTGCTACTGTGACTGCGACGACAACAGTACAGAGATCCTGTGTGGATTCGACAGCGACGACTACTGCACTCAGGGATCCTACGTGGATCCGTGCTACAGGTCCTGCATGGGCCCGATCCTGTGTGGGTCTGATCCTGTGTAGGTCACTGCGGGGGTTAGTACCTATCGATCCTTCGTGGGTCCGACGACGTAGATGGTTCTTTGATCATCTTTAACGGCATCCGAAAAAGTATACCAGTGTGAGCTGAATCTTCTGTTTTACTCGATAGAGGTGGTGCGCTTGGTTGTAGCGGCAGACCCGCGATACTGGAGACGAGCGTACGGAGTACGGAGACCGTGTAGCCGGCTGAGACCTGAAGACTGCTCGACCGACTCGACTTGGAGTGAGTCGACTAGCCCAGTGGACGGAACGCCCGGTATTTGGTGGCAGACCCACGGCTGACGGAGCGCCTGGTAGTTGGCAGCAGACCCGCGTTACTCGACTGGAGGAGTACCTCTGTAGGCCATTTGGGTGAGCGCCCGGTATTTGGCAGCAGACCCTCAGCGGACGGAGCGCCCGGTAGTTGGTGGCAGACCCGCGGTACTCGACAGGAGGAGTACCTCAGCAGTCTTAGGTTAGTGAGCAGTATCTCAGAGTCGTGACATGACACTGTACACTTCAGAGATGAGGCTCTTCAGTAGTTACGTTTTTGATGATGAAAATCCTGTGTGAGCTGAATACTGTTGCTTTCCTGTTTGGATTGTGTTGTGCTATCCTGTGTGGATTACGTTTTGCTTTCCTGTGTGGAATACGTTTACTTTCCTGTTTGGACTGAGTTGTACTTGGGCTCGGAGGTTGGAGCGTATTTGGAATTGATGACTTAGGTATATGTATGGGCATATACCTAAGCAGTATCGGTTGTTACTTCGTGTTTGTAACTTTTCTTCGTGGTTTATCCTTTGTGGATTTGAGAGACCTTCAGGGGTCTCGGGGTCCCTACTGAGTAGCTTATACTCACCCCTACATGGGCTTTGCCCGCACTACGTTGTGTTGGTTGCAGACGACGGACATCGTTGATCTTAGCTGAGGCTTTCAGAGCGGGACGGTACCCGGAGGGGGACCACTGGGCGGGACATGCTCGGAGCGGACGGCGGGACCCGTGAAGCAGTGGAGCTATCTGTACCCACCCTTCAGGTGGGATTTCCAGTGGACAGCTCGGTGTAGCGGCTTTTACTTTTCAGTTGCTGTTTTCCCTTTCGAGTTGTACTTTACTTTCAGTTTTTGTTTGTATACTGGCCCATTTACTTTTCCGCACTTTCAGTTGTACTCTGCTTTTGTTTAGTGTTTACTTTCCGCTTGCTTACACTGTGGTGTTTGTTTACTTTACAAAGGCAATGCCTTCCCTTTTTACCGGGATTTACGCCTTGGTGCTATTCCCCAGCCCCTGGCCTATGGAAGGCGGGCTTGGGGTAGTCACGGCACGGACCCCGAGGGCGGGTCGTGACATGAAATGTAAAAACCAGTAAGGAAAAAAGAATGCATGCATACAACTAAACCCAACCAATAGAGTACGATGAAAGGTAGAGTAATGTAAAAGTCAACTGGGCCAGAATACAAGCCCACCAAAAACAAGAGTCTGAAAACATCAAAGTCCAAACTGTAAGCACAAAAGGTACTGGGAATGCCGCTAGTAGCTGATGGAACTCCTTGTCCCGTAGGGAACTCAGAATGCTTGGTCATGTCCCGGTCCACCTTGGACTCTGTCAAAAGGCTGCTTGTCTGCACAAGACACCAGACATGCGGGCAAAGCCCGTGGAGGGGTGAGTTTAACAAAAGTCAGTAGAGGACCTCGAAAACCACAACGAAGTACACATAGTAAAGGTACAGTCATCTATGCCCAGTATATGTCTAAAATAAATATATAAAAAACCAGATATACTCAAAAACCAGACCGTGGTCTAGAGACAGGTCAGACACCTGCATTCCCCCATTAGGGATTCTGTTCGAAGACTATGTGATGCACTCGTTTCGGGAGAACACACTCCATGAGCCATAGAGCCCTGATGACGTCCATCTGAGATGTTCTGTTCATCGGGAACCATCACGAGAGATAGATACACTCATTTCGGGAGACACACTCCTAAGTGGAAAGGTTACAGTAGAGAGAAGCACACATTATGGGAGACACACTCCTGAGTGGGAAAGATCATGATACACTGATGAGGATCACTTACAGGGCCATGGAGGATTCCGTGACTCATTTAGATTCACCAGTTATGTGATACACCAGCTAGGTAGAAGATAAATTCCTGGTAAGTTTGGTCACGATGATGCCAAACTCTATATGGGGTCAGGAATGGAGTTGGGATCTTGATCTGGGCCTCTCGGATAGATACCTGACTCTATCATAGAAATTCCTGCTGGAGGTATCATAATCATGTGTGAGGGATTGATGCCTGAACTTCAGGGGAATAAAAGAAGGGGCACTAACCCAAAAGAAAGATGTCCAAAAGACGGTGAAAAAAGGGACCATGCTGTTTTCAGAAAAGTACATGGCGTGTAGAAAGTTTACACGACGTGTTGTCTGACCCCAGGTACTGCCCGTGTATAATGGCTTGTGTCGTGAGGCTGGACATGTAGGAAAAACTATGTACATGGAATGTAATACATTGTACATGCCGTGTCTAGGTAACTGGAGTTGGATCTATGTACTCTGGCCATGTGCCCGTACACAGTCATCAACCCGTGTACGCCAATCCGGGTAACGGTCACACTGTGTGACCCGCGTTACTGGCCTCGCCTAGCCATGTGATAGAGTACACGGTCGTGTACTCCATCCTGTGTCCATGTATCCCCAAGATACACATCGTGTCCCGTGTATGCACTACTGTCGTGTTGTACATTCTGTGTCGCCTGAAGCCTTGTAGATCATCCAGTGTTCGTGTACTACACAAACTACACTCTGAGTTTCAGGGGAAGTCCAACACACCATGTGACCGAGGCACAAGTCATGTTATTCCTCTTTGACCCCGAAACCATAGCTGCCGCAGCCATTACTACACAACATGTTCGTCAAATGTTCACACTGTGTATTCTAGAAATTTCCCGAAACACAGACCTCCGCTGTCGCGCCTCCGGTGATGATCTGTTCGTCAATCCGGCCACCAGATCAACACGAAACCTTCATATTTTGGTCACCCCATCACCATGAAACTTCTTCTGGTGTTTTCAGACCTCCAATTGGCTCCAAAAACTTGTTTTGATCTTCCTATATAATGAACTCTCGAAGAACTCCCTTTCTTGATCGGGTCTGATTCGTCGTCCGCTATCGTCGCCACACATCCACAAGGTCATTGTGGTGTCGAAACTTCGATTTGGGACCATTGCGTCGCGGAATGGATGCAAACTGATCAATTGTTCATCACCCTATGAAGAACGCGAAGAATGGGTGAGAAAAGAATGGGGTTGGAAATCCAAAATACAAATTGAGGAACAAACCTGCGCCGTCATTTGTCACGAAGTTGATCAGCTCACGTTAATATGTTTAAACAAAGCAGAGGTCAATATAAATAAAATCATGGATTATTTCCCCAAAATCATCCCAATGAAAACCCTCTCACAAGAAAATAAAAATACGCGGATCAACTTGTTCATGGTTGATCCACGTTCGTCGTTTAAACACAAAAATGGGGAAAAGAAATTGACATAACAAACCCCTACCTCAAACCTGTTGAAAAGAAATCATCGCGATGTGTCTGCTGAAGGGATTAGTCAAAATATCAGGGGCATCGATTTCTCACGTTGTCATCAACCGCCAACACGTCCTCCTCGACCCAAGCTCCAAGAGAAATCTCTCTCTCTCTCTCTCTCTCTCTCAACTAACAGGGTTATGAGGCTAACCCTACAAATATTCCATAAGCATGTACATATAAGGGAGGATTAGGTCTCTCTCAATATAAAATGAAATGTTTTAAAATAATAAAATAATTTATTAATATATTTTATTCCTTCTAAAGTAATCCCCTTTTTAAAATTCCCAGAAATTAAACCTCCCATCCGACCTATGATATTCGATGTTAGAACCATTATTAGGTAAAGTTGTCATCCCGGAAGCAATGATTCACTCATATTTTTAATCTGGGAACCCATTTGGGAACATCCAAAAACACGCGCGAGTGTCGACTCACTTAACTAAAAAAAGTTCAAACCAGCATTCCGGGCTCACTGGGACTCAGAATGATGTGTCGTCTTCGAGCCTAGTCTGGAAGCAATTCCATATTATATTTAAAATAATAAACCAAAAAATCTAAGACATTACATTCTCACCACCCTAGGGATTTACATCCCCGAAAATCCAAAACAAGGGATACTAAAAAAGATGTGGGTATTGGGCACGAATCTGGGCATCTCGATCCCACGTGCTCTATTGAATATTCTCGTGCTGCCACCGGACAGGCACCAAGGTAATCGATCTCCCATGAAGGATCACCCCTTGCTAATCCTCAATCTCCACTGGGTACTAGTCCAAGGTCACTCCATCCTCATTGTCTATCTCACCCAATTCGATGATGTGCGATGGGTCTTGCACGTACCTCCTTAGCTATGACACGTGGAACACATCATGTACACGATGCAACTGAGGTGGTAGAGCTAGGAGGTACTCCACCTCGCCATCTCTGCACAGAATCTGGAAAAATCCGATGAAGCTTGGAGATAGCTTGCCTCCCCCGCCAAATCTCTGCAACCCTCACCAAGGTGAGACCTAAAGAAAAACGTGGTCTCCCTCTATGAACTGCAGAGGTCTCCGTCGTCTGTCAGCATAAGTCTTCTGTCAGCTCTGTGTAGTCTTCATCCTCTCTCGGATGATCTGCACCTTCTCTGTGGTGGCTCACATTAACTCTGGACCCATGAGTGCGGACTCTCTAGGGTCGATCCAACAAATTGGTTACTGGCAGGGTCTCTCATAAAATGCCTCGAACGGTGCCATACCGATGCTGGAGTGGTAGCTGTTGTTGTACAAAAAATCCACCAGTGGTAGGTGGTCCTCCCAGCTGTGACCAAACTACAAGACACATGCTCGTAACATATCCTCCAGAACCTGAATGGTCCTCTCCATCTGACCATCCATCTGGAAATGATAAGTTGTGCTCCAGCGTTGCTGAGTCCCAAAAGCCTCTTGTAATCCCTTCCACAACAAGGATGTGAATTAGACGTCTCGGTCTGAGACTATTGTCTAGGGGACGCCATGAAGCTGAACTATCTCATGCAAGTGGAGGCGTCCCAATCACTCTATGGAACTCTTCTCCCTGATAGCTAGGAAGTGGGACGACATGTTGATTCATTCAACGATTGCCCAGATGGAATCAAACCCCTTATATGTCCGTTGTAATCCTGTCACGAAGTCCATCTTTATTCCATCCCACTTCCACTATGGGACTTCCAGGGGTGAGCTAATCTCATTGGAACCTGGTGCTCAGCCTTCTCCTGCTGGCATGTGGAGCATCGAGAAACGAACATTGCTACTACCTTCTTCATGTCTGACCACCAGAACTGTCGTCGGAGATCCTGTTACATCTTTGCCACTCCATGTTGTACCGTGAAAAGGGAGGTATTTAAATGCCTTAGGACCTCCTCCTGGAACTCCACTGGTTCAATAATGCAGCCTCAGAAAAGAAGTATGTTCTCCCCACCTTGTGAATATCCATCTGGAGAATGTCCAGTGGATAACTGAGCACGTAAAGCCACACAATCGACGTCCACAAGCTGTGCCTCCCTAACTCTATGTAAGAGTGGAGGGGTGACAACCATCGACTATAGGTAATTTGTAACCTTTCCATCCACGAAGGATAACTCTAACGCTGCAAACTTATGTGTCGCCTCACTCAACAGCTGTGAGCTCGACCTTCTTCTATAGAAATATTCCACCTTGTTCCCCTTTCCTGGAGTATAGATGATCTCAAAATCATAGTCCTGGAGGAACTATATCTAATGCCTCTGCCTCAGATTCAGATCCTTCTGTGAGAAGATGTAATTGAGGCTCTTGTGGTCAAAGTAGACAATTAACCGCTCGTCCATAAGGTAGTGTCGCAACATCTTCAATTTGAATACTACCACTACCAACTAAAGATCATGGGTCGCATAGATCTGCTCATGTAGGATAAGGTGGGCGAACCATATGTAATCACTGCATGCCACTGAATCAGGACACAACCAAGCCCGATCCCAGATTCATCATAGAAAACTACGTACTTGATACCCTCCTCTGGAAATCTCAGCACTGGGGTGCTCTTCAAACTATGTATCAACTTCACGAAAGCCTCCTAGCACTTTTCTGTCCACAAAAAGGGTTTCCTCTTCCTGGTCAAGGATTTGATCGGCTCTAATATCTGGGAGAAGTCAGGAATGAATCTCCAGTAATATCATGCCAACCCGAGGAAGCTCCACACCTCCATCACGCTCCGAGGTGGCTCCCATGCTAACACAACCTTCACCGTGGTTGGGTCCACAGATACTCTATCTACTGAGATGACATGTCCCTGAAAGAGGACCTTCTGAATCCAGAACTGAAACTTCGAGAGCTTCATATAAAGCTGTTACTCCCGGAGAACGTCTCGAACCTTTTGCAGGTGTCTCGCATGCTCCTCCTATGACGCCGAGTGCACAAGGATGTCGTCGATGAAGTCCATTATGAAATGGTCCAAGTATGGCTGGAAGATCTGGTTCATCAGTCCCATGAACTCAACAGGGGCATTCCTCAAGACGAAAGGAATTACCAACTACTCATAGTGACATTAGCGGCATCTGAATGTCGTATTCGGTATATCCGTGTCCCGTACTCATAACTGGTGATAGCCAGATCGAAGGTCAACCAACGAGAACCACTGTGCCGCTCTTAGTTGATCGAAGTGGTCATCGATCCTTGGCAGCAGATACATGTTCTTCACCATCACCTGGTTCTGGCGCCGTAAATCTATGGACAATATTAGACCCCTGTTTTCCTTATTGAAAAACAAGACTGGGGCTGCCCAGGGTGAGACACTGGGTCTTACGAAACCCTTGCTCTGCAAATCCTCCAATTGCACCCTCAACTCAAGAAGCTCTGAAGGATCCATCAGATAAGATACTGATGAAATTGGTGTATTTATGGGGTGTAAGTTGATGAAAAGTCAATTTCACGCTGGGGAGGTAATCCTATAACATATTCAGGAAAGGCGTCCTCATACTCCGCCACCACTTCTGGGAACTGAGAGCTCACAACAACTACTGCTCTGAGGGTAAAGACAGCTAAATCATGAGTGATCGGCTGCACCCTCTTATGCATGAGCCCATTTTGTGCTGCCTTGCTTTCCTTTTCTCCAACAATGGAAAACCTCATTCCATCACGACGGACACTATGCACCCTTCACCTAAAACAGTCAATCTGGGCAAGGACCGAAGATAACCAATCCATGCCGAGAATGACGTCATAATGACTCGATGCTACCACCAATATGTTCTATCCAAAACTCTCGACTCCAAGGGTAAGATCAAACTATCTGCAAAGGTTCTTGATCGTCGATTCTCCTCTCGTATGTGTCTCCAAGCGTAAGGATCGAGTCAATGGTTCTACCCGAATCTCTAGGTTCTGTAAAAGATATGTGGCTATAAGGGAATGTATGGAACCTGGGTCTATGAGTATTGAAGATAAGGTAGAAAAGACATAGATCATACCTTGATTCATCCCTGGAGCCCCTGGGTCGTATGCCTCGACTGCGTGCAGTTGTCCCCGTCCATGTCCCCCAGCACTCTGAGCCTGGTGCGGACCTCCTGGGGGTGGAGGTGGAAGTAAGTCGAATCATCTGCCATCACATATAGCCCTCCCTACTCCTATTCCATGTTCGCTGCCTGGCTGGTCTGCCTATTCCATTCTATGCCTCTACCTTGGTGGTCCATCCACCACTTTCCTGTCAGCAGCTCGACATGTCGGGAAATCTGTAGAGAGATATCCCCTACCATTTCATGCGTAGCATCGCTTCTCCCTAGCCTGACTAGATCCAGCCTGAGAGCCCTGGAATATCGATCCCCTATCATGGGTCCTCCTCTGACGTCCCTCATGTCTTTTTCCCTGCGTCTGACACCGGCTCCCTGCCGCCGAGGTCTCCACACCTGTATGCCTACAGTTGAGTGTCGGCGGCTGTCTGTCCTCCACCAACAATCTCTCGATCACCAAGGCCTGCTCGAGCACACCAACATAAGTCGATATGCATATAGGTACAACACTAGCTCGAATGTCTCATTGTAGACCTCAATCAATGGTCTGAGCTCTGATGTACTTATCCCTGACCATATCCATCAAGTACCGAGCAAGGATGGTGAACATCGATGAACAGTCAGCTACTGTCATACTACCCTACTAGAGCTGAATAAGCTCCAATATGCACACAACTCTCAGAGTAACTAGAGAGAACTCCTCCCTGAAATGTCCCTCAAGCTTAGTCCATGAAAGAGTCTCCTCATCGTGAGTCTGCGTGGTCAGACTCCACCATCGTCCCGCCGAACCCTGAAGAAGGCTCGCTCCTAGAACCACCATCTGATCTATTGATGTCCTCACTAGACAGAAACCGCTATTCACCGCCTCAAGTCATTCCTTAGCCGGTTAAGGGTCAGGATCGCCTCGGAACCTGAGGGGTATCTGTCTCTGAAACTCATGGAGTGCGTTGAGCCAGCACTTCTCGCCTGTCGGTACCACGAGTATGACAGGCTGCTCTCCTGGTGGACCTATATCAGGTGCACCACCAGGTGGAAACGCCTGGGGACCTATTCCCTGTATCGAATCCTCATCACAGGCGGGGTCATCCTTGCTATCGTGTTGCTGAATCCTAGCGGGTATGCATCGTGGAGGCATACTGTAAAGAAACAAGATGTAACATGGTCAATGATTATATCTCGATAGCTTACACAAAGGACATGGAAAACACAACCCATTCCTATATGATGCATGTAACTTTTATCTCTTTGCAACCAGTGTTTTCATGTACCGAGTCAAAAATCAGGTTATCAGAGTCTTGGTGTATGGATACATCGGCCGCCACACCAACAGTGGAGTCTCTGACTTGAAAGCCGAACCCGAAACACTTATCAGTATTTCCCCAACCCAAACTCATAGACTCTCGGTCTTAAGGTAGAACCGAATACCTCTGATATCACTCTTTCATGGCCCGTCCTAGTGGGGCCCGTGCCGTGACTCCCCAAGCCCGCATCCAATAGGCGATGGGCTGGTGACTAGTACTGAGTAGGCATATTACTAACATGGGAGGCATTTCCTATGTACCTGTACACACGAACACATCTCTAAGCCCACAAAATGCTGAAATGTAAAAACCACTAAATAAAAAGAATGCATGCATACAACTAAACCCAACCAACAGAGTACGACGAAAGGTAGAGTACTGTAAAAGTTAACTGGGCCAAAATACAAGCCCACCAAAAACAAGAGTCTGAAAACTGCAAATTCCAACCTTTAAGCACAAAAGTTACTGGGACTGCCGCTCAAAGTCGTAGGAACGCCTTGGCCTGTAGGGATCTCAGAAAGCTCGGTCCTGTACTGGTCTGCCCAGGACACTATCAAAAGGATGCTCGTCTGCACAAGACACCAGACGTGCGGGCAAATCCCGTGCAGGGGTGAGTATAAAAATACTTATTAGGGGACCCCAAAAACCCCAAAGTAGTACAAAAAGTAAAGGTACAGTTTTCTATTCAAACTATATGTCTACAGAACCTATAGAACAAACCAGATATACTCAAAACCTACACTCGTGGTCTAGAGACAAGTCACACAACCGCATACCCCCTTTAGGGATTCTGTTCGAAGATTCTATGATGCACTCATTCCGGGAGAACACACTCCTCGAGTATTATAGCTCTGATGATTTCCGTCCGAGAAGTATTGTTCATCGGGAACCGTCATGAGAGACAGCTACACTCATTATGGGAGACACACTCTTGAGTGGAAATGTTACGGTAGATAGAAGCACTCATTACGGGAGACACACTCTTGAGTGGGAAAGATCACAATACAAAGATGAGGATCACTGCCTGGGCCATTGTGGATACCGCGCCTCATCCAGATTCACTAGTTAGGTGATACACCATCTAGGTAGAGGATAAACTCTCATTAAGGTTGGTCACATTGATGCCTGACTCAACCAAGGGTCAGTAATGGATGGAGGATCTCGAACCGGGCCTCTCGGATGGATGCCTGACTCTATCACATAAAGTCATACTGAAGGGATCATAATCATACGTGAGGAAATGATGCTTGAACTTCAGGGGAACAAGAATAAGGGGAACTAACCCAAACGAAAGATATCCAAAACACAGTAAACAAAAGAACCATGCTATTTTAAAAAAAAGTGCACGGCGTGTAAAAGAGCTACACGTTGTGTTGTCTGACCACGGTTACTGCCCATGTATAATGGCACGTGTCATGTGGCTAGTCGTGTAGGAAAAACTATGTACACGACGTGTAGTACAGTGTACACGCCGTGTCTGGGTAACTGGGGTTGGCTCTGTGTACTCTGGCCATGCGACCGTACACATTCATCAACCCATGTACACCAACCCATGTAACCGCCACATGGGGTGACCCGCGTTACTGGCCTCGACTGGCAGTTTGATGGAATACATGGTCGTGTACTCCATCACGTGTCTGTGTATCCCCAGGATACACGCAGAGTCCCGCATAGCCGCTTCTATCATGCTGTACATGTCGTGTCGCCTGAAGCTGTGTGGATCATCCCGTGTCTGTGTACTACCCATAGTACATGCTGAGTTTCGAGGGAAATACAACACGCCGTGTGACCGGGTCACACTCCGTGTTTTTTAGCTCTGACCCCGAAACCCTAGCCGCTGCTTCTAATACTACACTACTTGTTCCTCAAAATTACACGCCCTGTATTTCGGAAATTTCCAGAAACACGGACATCCACCGTCATGCCTCCGGTGATGATTTATTCGTCGATCCGGCTGCCTGATCGCCATTAAACCTTCAGGTATTGGTCGCCCCGTCACCACAAAGCTGCTTACGGTGTTTTCAGACCTACAATTGGCTCCTAAAACGTGTTTTGATCTTTCTGCTCGAAGAATGCTCAAAGAACTCCCTTTTCCTGATCTATTACGATTCTCCATCCACCATCATCACCTCGCCCCAAAAAGGTTATTGCAGTGTTGAACATTAGATTTGGGATAGTTGTGTCGTGGAACGGATGTGAAACGATCCATTGTTCGTCATCCCACGAAGAGCATGAAGAACGTGCGATAAGAGAATGGAGGAGGAAATCCAATAAACAAATCGAGGAATAAACCTCTATCTTCATTTTTTATGGCATTGATCCACTCCCATTAATAGGTTTAAATGGAGTTGAGATCAATATAAATAAAAGCATGGATTATTTCCTCAAAATCATCCCAATGAAAACCCTCCCGCAAGAACGTACAAATCCACATATCAAGTTTTTCGTGGATGATCGACGTTCATAGTTTAAAATAATGAATGGGGAACAGAAATTGAAATAACAAACCCATACCTCAAACTAATTGAAGAGAGATCGTCACGACGCGTCTGCCGAAGGGATTCGTCAAAATCCAAGCGGTGTTGATTGCTCACGTCGTTGTCGTCCGCCAACGCGTCCTCCTCCGCCCAAGCTCCAAGAGTAATCTCTCACTCACTCTAAACTCGCAGGGTTATGAGGGTAACCCTACGAATTTTCCATAAGCATGTACTTATAGGGGAGGATTAGGTTTCTGCTAAAAAAATGGAAACTTTTTATAATAAAAAATAAATTATTAATTTATATTATTCCTTCTAAAGTGCTTCCCTATTTAATACACCCAAAAATTAAACATCATAGTCAACCTGGACCGGTCGAGGATAGAATAGTACTTAGGTAATGACGTCTTCTTGGACGCAACGGTGCCCTTATATTTTTAATCCAAGCACCCGTTTAGGAACTTCCACAACCGCGTGTTAGTGTCGACTCACTTAACTAAAAAAAGTTCAAACCACCATTCTGGGCTCACTGGGCCTCGGAATTATATGTTGAATTCTCCCCCGGTCTCGAAATATTTCCAAATAATATTAAAATAATAAACGGAAAAATCCATGACATTACACTTTATAAGAGTCTCTTTAGAAAGGTGCCTCTCTAGTGTCGACTGTGAGTGCGTTGGATGGGTCGTTGTGGTCCTTGAGGCAGTCTTGATGGTGGCGACTGGAAACAGATTTCATTTTCTATTGTGGATCCTTCTTGCGTGTTTTGGTTTCATAAGGTATAAATCTATTTTTTGGTTTGTGACTGGTAATAATTTTGTCTTTTGGACTTGTTTTCTTCACATTTGGATGAGATCAAGATTCTTCTATGTGAACCGATTTGGCATTTATTTGATTTGAGATGGTTTACTCTGGTGATGCGGCATGGTTCGATGCGTTGACGACGATTGACCTTGATCCAGAAGGTGATGAGTCTCTTGGGAATGGTGAAGGTGTCACTAATGAACTGGAATCCAAATTGAGTATCATAGGTTTTTAGGAGGATGAATGATGATTCTACGTACTACTGTCATTGCTTCTATTTTTGTGAATTTGTTTGTTGATATGAGTGTGATATAGTGAAGTATGGCTGGGGCGTGGGATCTGGCTCCAACGCTGTTTTGGCATTACATTTTTTGTGTGTGTGGAAGGAGGGATTTTGTGTCGGTGGCACTATGGTTTATTGTTCTTGGTCAAGAAAACCAGTTCAGCTATATGACCACTTCAGAAAAGGTTCAGAGTAGAGCGTTTATGTGGTACATCTCTATTTAGTTTTTGATGTTCGAGAGGGTATGTCATTTTACATCGGTACCAGGCCCATGCAATCCTGCATGGGACACTTTTCTGAGCAGCAATATGATGGTGAAAGATGGTCTTATTGTTTTTTATGCTGGGGAGGAGTTCTCACTGTATTGGATTTGGTTGTTTTTGCATGGGATCTTGGATTGTTGGGGATTTTTGTAATGTTTTATGTCATAGAATTAATGGTGGGTTCTCCAATCCCATAAAAGAAGGTTTATTCTAATAAAAAATTAATTTTCAGTTAGTTATTATTTGTTTGGATTTAGTTACAAATATTGAATACTACTTTTAGAGTTATCATTACCTAGAGAAACCAGATATTGAATCAATTATCTCTTCGATTTTAATTTTAGATGCTTCCAATATTTATAATATTATTTAAATACAATAAATATTCCATTAAAGTGACTCAATGTATTTTTTAAGGCACTTCCACACTAAAAGGATTCATTACTTTTTCATAGGTTTGTTATATTTTTTCTATTGTTGTTTAATTTTAATTTTAAAAATAACTAAGCATTTTAAAAATACATTAGTTATCTGCTGATATTTTTAGATGTTTGTGAGGAGGGTTAAATTGATCTTTTTTTTATTTTAACACCACATCCAATTCCCCTCAGTGTGATTCACAGAGTCACATGACCATACGAGCAAATATTAGTATGCAATATTTTTCTAACGAGCAACTCGGGTCTATGTGTATAGTGACCTAATATTTTAATATATATATATATATATATATTACATTATTTTAGAAGAAAATTATTGACATTAAAATAATCATTCCTGAGGTTGATAATAGTTTAGTGCCTTTATAAACTTGTAATAAAATATTATAATCTAGTGAAGGATAATAATTGTAAACCATAATAATATTCTCATTTAGGAATCATTATAGACATACCCTATAGGAATCAATTATTCATAACATATGGAAATAAAACATAGAATGGGTGTGCAGAGTTTCTCAAAATGATTAAACATTCTGGATATTAATATCTGATCATATGAAAGAATAAGATGATCATAGAGTAAGGTGATCAGAGTTATTAAATAAAATCTTCATACCCAACCTATTATATATCATAAACCTGATTCTCAGAATAATACATTTTCACATTCACCAACAAGGCCAATAAGAGTGATAAATAATCATAAATCAATCAGGAACAACAATCACATGTCATAAAAGTGTAAAACCATCATAAATATGGAAAATTATTTCACACATTAATGTTAAAAACTATGTCCATAAGTATAGTGGATCCATATTTATCTGTTACTTCCTATTTTAGATCAAGACTAACATATTTCCCATTATGGATCTGAATACACCTATTTCCAACAGTTAGTTAGGAAAATCCTATTTCCCATTGGGGATAAATAAAATTTAGTTATTTATTATTTTTTATCTCATTACATTAAAGGATTTACATAATGATGTGGAGGGAGATATCGGTCCCACCAATCACATAATGAAAATAATAAATATATATTTCGTTAGATCCTAAAAAAGTCACCATATCATGACCCAAAAAATTAAAAAAAATTCATGAACAGTTTGTCATATATTATCCTACGGGAAAGAAACAGGTTGAATGTTCCATTATTATTTTCATCCTAGCATAATACTTGAAAAAAATGGTTTTATAATAATTCTATCATTTTCTAACCTATGGAAGGGATATGGTTTTCATAATCCGTGGGTCATAACAAAACATTCATTGAAAGATTGATAATGGTTTTCCAGATTCATATCCCCATTACAGAAGCGGTAACACCACATGTGTCATCTTATATCGAAGATAATATTTAATTCTAACTTGTGAAATTTATTGAGAAAAATGGAATTTCATTTAACATAAGTTTCATAATAATATTTTTTTAAAACATTTTATTATAATATAACCATGAATACTTATAATGTTTCCATTAAAATTTACCTAAAACATTTTATTAGGAAACAATCATTTACTCTTGAAAATCGTCAGTTTAAAAAATATATTATTTTATGAAATATTTTAATTCTAAAATGTTTTATATAAAATCACGATGTTATGTAATTATTAACAGAAACATATCTATGAAAAGTGGCTTAAAAACTTCAAATGAAAATCGAAGACATAGTGCGGTCATGACATTGAGAAATATTATTCATCTCGTGAATATTTAAAAAAATACCCTTCATATTTTTTGTAACAAAAAATTAGATTTTTTTAGAAAGAAACTTGAAGATTCATTTTAATTTAATTTAATATAAATAAATTAAAAAATTAATCAATGCATTTATTGAAAAAACTTTATTAAAAAATTGTTTTGAATGGAATCTTTTTTTCAGTTAAAGAGAGACATAAAGTCAAATTTTATTAAAAATATTTTATCAATTATTTTGATTACCAAAAAGTGTAAAATTTTATTTCCTATTTCAAATATCATGAATAACCATTAATGAAGATGATTTATTATTTTTTTGTGATAGATCATAATATTCTTGAATCCGTAACAAAATCATTATCAATTTGTATAAACAATGAGGTTATATCATGAAATAATTACCACTAATATAACATTGAGACATATGACCCACGAAGGAATAAAATAAAATGGCCCATAAATATATCATGAGTATAAAAAATTAATTATATTACATGTCAAATGATAATTACATAAATTTCATAAAATTATATTCGTGAATAACATTACATATATCTCAAATAATGATAAATTAAAAAAAATACCATACTGATTTAGTAACTTGTTAATCATAAAAACCATGAGGAGTGATCATAATATAAATATTTAAATACAAAAAAGATTAATATTAATCATAATTAACATTAATGGGATGTATATACATCACAAAAAATAAATAGTTGGCGAATATGACATTTGTGTCATGATAGAAAAAAGTCGGACCAAAATATCTTTAGTTATGTCTTGACATCTACTATATTCATTCAAACAAGATATATAAAAAATTAAATATTATTATACATATATTAAGGATCCAAATTCATATATATAATACCACATATTATTTTCTTATGATTTTTTTATCCATTTATTATTTATTTATTGATAAAATTATGTTTCAGGTAATAACTGATTGTTTTTTTTAATTTGGATTAATTTTTTATATTTTTGGTTATTTTAAATTCACCCAAATTATGTCATATATATAATGATAAAAATTCCATAAATATAATATATATTCATTATATATATATATATATAAATAAATATATTGTAATCTAATAAATTTAGTGACAGAAAATTAAATACGCTTTTGATGGAGATGGTTGGTCGTACATACACATTAATGTTGTTTCCATTTTGTTGTTGGAATAAATGAAATAAAATTAAAATAAAAATTATAATAAGAAAAATTATTATATAATATATATCAAATATAATCACTAAAACCAACTTTAATACATGCCACATAAATGTGAGTGAATGACACCACTTTGTTAGGTTGTAGTCCACCGTACACACTAACGACGTTAACGTATTCCCATAAAATGGAATTTATGATGAAATGTGTGATATAATATTTTTATAATCATAATAAATTCATATATATAATAAATATAAAATATATAAACTATAAATTCCTTAATAACCCATCCTTTATAGTTGGAAATGGAAAAAACGAATTACATCGGTTCATGTCGTGCAAATCCTCTATACACACGAACTTAGATTTTGTAACCCATTCGATAGATGTGGAGGTATTTTTTTTTGTAATTACCTATACCTACTAAAACCATAGTATATTTAGTAACCATGGTATATAATTTAATAATGATATAATTACAACATAATTTCTTGTAGGTTGAAATAATAGAAATGCATTCATTGGGAACAATACACATTCTTCAGGTATCCTCCTTAGGACTGCATTAAATCATTCATTGGATAGATTTATTATATTGAAATTGATTCTATAATTTGGAGTTAGGATGTTGGGAATGGATTTTGGTATGGTTCTGGGATAACCAAGGAGGTTATAAACTATTTATATGGTAGGATAGTGAGTTCTATTTTATAGTTGATGGGGAGTGAAATTTTTGTAAATACGCACAAGTATTCACTACTGAGAAGTCTCTTTTACCTCATGTTACTCATATATTAAATAATAATCAATTTTCGGGTTAATTAGTTATTTATAATCCCCAAAAAATTAAACACTTTTGTATCATCTCATTCATTATTCTTTATGTCTACTAAATTTTACCCTTTGTTTTTTTACAATGGTAACTTTTAACTTTTTATTCACCAAGGTGATTTATATTTTAATATTATAATTAAAATAAATAGTATTAGATAATTTAAACCTCATTATTCTAAATTCTATTTTTGAATTATTAACTAAATATCTTATGTGTGTGTAAAATTTATTTATATACAAAAACTTGTAATTTAAGGAACATAGATTTGCCCTTAATAGCATAAATTAAAAATAACTGTTTTTGACTAACTAATATAATAAAAAATAAATATATTCTTTTTAGATAATATAATTTACTTTTAATTAAAAAATATATTACATTTTTCAAAATTATGCTTGCAATGTAGAATAATTTAATTGGAAATTAATCTGACAGACACGCTGAGAATGTGATGCTTAAAAGAGAAGATGATCAAAATTTTACAACGTTATTATGTACAATTTCTATAGGAAATATATTTTAATGACATAAATATGATTAATAGAAAAATAATTTAAATAATTATAGGTTTAAAAAAATGTAATATAATTTTATAAATAAATTACACAATGAGGTTGATTTCATTTTTAATTAAATATTATCCATTATTCTTATTGAAATCAATATTCTAAGAGAAATAAAAAAATCAGTGTATGATAATTGTGACATTATGAATTCAAAAATGATGTTTATTTTATCAAATTTTTTATAAATGATTCAAAAATTATTATTTTTCTTTTCAACAAAAATATATAAAAATTATTTATTTAGAAAATATTATTCTTGAAATATATAGTGCCTTTACTAATAATTATTTATTTAATTATAAATACGTTATATTTATAAAATACCATTATAAATAAATTTTAAAATTTATTTATTACTATATTACCCCTAGTTATAATGTCTTAGTTATAAATATCATGTTTAAGTAAATATGATAATAGTATCTTGTTGTTTTGTTAAAATGATGTGTTAACTATGATTTAATCTAGGGAAGTGTAGCCTATATAACATGTAACACATGTTGTTGCAAATTGGAAAAGAAAATCATAGTGTTTCATACAACACAATCTATCAATGTAATATACTTTATTTAAATCACATAATTACTGAAAACAGAGGGTGTTTTATTCCCCACCACAAGGAATTTTCCCTTAAAAATTCACCTCGGTCATCGACAATTTAGTATATAAATGGTCTATTCATAAAAACTGACATTTTAAAAATGGTTTATAAAACATATACATTGAATTGATAAATAGACGTGTGAAATTCTTCTACAATAATGTATTCAATGTTCCCAAATAGGCGACCATTGGTTTCAAATAAAACCAATGAAAAATAATAGAAAAAAACTATCAAATAATGTGGCAAGTGATAGATAAATTAGAAATGGGAATATTAACTATGAAAACCCTCAAAAAGGTGCTTTAAAAGGACATTTTTATCATAAAAATGATGATAACATGAAAAATATTCATTAAATAATCCATTCCAAAATTTAACAACTATTTTACTAAATGGTATACTTAAATTTTTGGATGACATTTCATATGATCAATCTCAAACGATATTTGTGCCTTCATAAATTTACACATCAAGTCTTACACTATGAAATGAAGGCAGATTTTTATTAAAAAATCACAAGCAGGTCATAAGGTCCAAAGATATAATGACAATTCATTCATTCAATCTTCATTATTTATCCAAAAAATCTTATCATAGGATAATATATAATGATAAATCTTTATATTGAAAAATAATACATTAATCACTAAAACCTCATTAAAATTTTAACACAAACCATTTAGAAAATTGTTAGGCTTTTGAATCATATAAAAGATGAAAATCCAGAACATTAGAAATATAGTCACAAAATTTATCAAAAGCGAAAAAAATTAAAACCTAGATATAATAAATTGGATCTTGATTATCAAATAGAAAACATGTCAATTAGTCTATCATGTATTCTTTTTTAAATTTGTAATAACTGTAATTACTATAATACAATTTTGAATAAAATTCTTAAATCATATTTTATATTAATAAAACAAATATTATTAAATATATTCCATATATCCAATTAATTTTTTATACTCCCTCAATGAGAGAATATAATAATTTTTCATTAAATACGAAATCAGTTATGTGTGAATTATTACTATTTGATAAAATCATTCATATCCAATATCCAATTATCCTAATAACATAATGTTATCATCCATAACATAAAAATATTATCTTCCATTAATCAAAATGTTACATTTCAATTAAGTCACATTTCAGGTCAATCATTAAGATTTAAAATATTGTAGAAAATCAGCAATGTAATAATCAATGAAAAAACATTTAATGTATTCGTATGACATAAATATTGAATTAGATGACAAAAAAATTGATTATTCCACCTCATTCAATGTCCAATAACTAGGTTTCATCCACTCATTGCATAATACGTATTTCCATTCATATGACATTTTAAGACTCTTCATCATCAATAGTTTAATATTTACTTCAACATACATACTGATTCAATTCATGATATTTCCCATTAAGAAATTCATTTCTTTATTTCCCATTCATTACACATTCAAAATAATAAAAACATTTGTGATATCTTAGTTATATCCTTATTATCATCAATTTCATTTATCGAACATTTCATCTGTCCTTTTCAATTACATGCATTATGTAATTATTTTACACACCCAATAAATATTTCCAACCCTTTATCAGATTCTCTTTAGTGCTTCTTTGCACATTAAAGAAATATAAGATACTGAATATTATTTCATATAAGGCCTCCATTAGCAGAATAATTAGAGAAACACATCCTTATCTTCATTTTTGGAGTCATATTGTTTAATAAGATATACAGTTTTAATAATTTTTTGTGATAAATAATTATGCATAATCATAATATCATCCGCCTGAATTATCATAACATATAATCTCATTAGAAAATCATATTTCACAATAATATTTAATGTAATTCCTTCTCGATTAATACATTGAATAAAACTAAAATATGTATTTTTATAAATGATAATCATAAGGATAAACTAAATTATCATGGGAATCACGTATATGATTTATAAATTTGACATGTTCATTTAAATATATAAAACTGTATATTTATCATTGATCATTCATATTAATCTTAAAACAAAATCATTCATGATTGTTCATAAAAGATATTTTTATTTAAAAAACATATTTCCTTAGTGTTCCAACACATGTGTGAATCAAGGACTATTGTCATGTACAACATGATGATTGAGTCCAACTCAACACCCAGTTTTGGAGTTTCCTCCCACAATAACCTATATACCTGATTCACATCCACTTGTAGTACCCATATAGGGACGTAATTTCATGTAAATCACTTTATCTATCCATTATTAAAATAAAATTTCACATTCCTATATATTTACTCATCCTTACACATATCCTTATATACATTACGAGAAATATCATTAGAAATTCATATAGTGATCATAGTAAAGGTTTATCATCCATATTTTTAGAATTTAACAAATCAACTCCTCTAATACCAAATATAGAGACCCCATATTTTTATATATTTATATTACATAATTTCAAATTATTATTCATTAAATTATATAGACACACTCGTGAGGACCATAATTGTTTAGTGACTTTGTAATCAGTGAACAAAGTCATTAAATCCAGTCAAATTTATTTTGTATTTAGAAAAAATATCTTCCCATTCAGTACCCTTAAAAAATACCACACAAAAAATAATTCATCCCAACCAGGGGATAAAAATTATAAGAAATATTGAGCATTTATTCTCAATAATGGTAAAAAAAATTAATATCAATATTTGATCAAATAGTTGAAATAGTTTAGAATAATGTCATTTTATCAGGTTCATAACCTATAACCTAAATACATATTCAGTCATCTATCATTAATAGGATTTATTCCATTATAGGTTATCGTTTTTTAATACATGGTCGTTGAGGGTGAAAAATAATTATAAATCAACCATAAACCATAGTTTCACCTCATAAAAGTGTTTCCCCATAATAAATATAAAAAACATTCATTTATCAAGGTTAACTACAAAGAAAATCATCATTTCAGATCAATTCTTTTTATATGTTATATATTGTGGATCAGGATGCAGCTATTTCATATTGTAGATCAAGACACACCTATTTCTCATTGAGAATCTGGACACACCTATTTCCCATAGTGAATAAATAAAAACCTCAATTACTTAGTGAATAAAGAATTTCGACCTGTTTCCAATTTTTCTATCATGGGATATAAATATTTTCCTAATGCCTTGGAGGGAGATATATTTCCAACCCAACACATATTGAACATAATGATCATGAGTTATATAGGATCCTAACAAATCCTCATATCATAACCCATCCAAAGAAATGGTTTTAATTATTATGTTACCATATAATAAGAATTGGATAAGAGATAGGTGTAATAATCATTTCTTTATAACATTACTTATGCTTCAAAATTGGCTATCTGAGGAATTTTTTATGACCCCATGTTTTTCCTCTATGGAATTTTGAGTAGAATTTTTTTTTTCTTTTATAATCTTGTATGGGGTAAAATTTTATTTCTACCTCAATAGATGATCTCAGATATATTTTTTTCCCAATTTTGGGACATGGATTTGTTTTTTTAAGGATATTATTATGGTATATTTAAAATATTTTCTAATTTTGGTCTTATAATTAATAAATAATAAATAATAAATTTAATATTATTTTATTCTCATTCTTTCATTCATTCATATTATTGGAACGAAATGTAAAAGTAAATATTTTTCTCTACTTTGGAGTCTTTAATGGGGTGTTTTATTGTAGGGTATGAAATTAGTTTTGTCACTGGGAAAAGGATGGAACATTTTTTCTAATCTTTTCATTTTCATTATTTTTATTTTTAGTTTTTTCCTTTTTCCCCATTCCTTCTCACGTACTACCCCTATAAATCTATGTCATTAGCATAATGAGTGTAGAAATATTATAAGGATATATAGAATAAGAGGGATAGGAATCATGGAACCACTGTAGATATTAAGAGGCACCAAATTATCATAAAGTAATAGTGTAGTGTGGAAATGTTTGAAGATTCTGGTAATTCCACCCAAAGGTTTGATGTTTTTTTATTTTGTTATAAATACCATTTTATTTTATGTTTTCCAATTATAAACCCCTAATATTATTTATTGAAACCACTATTTGGCCCAACTATAGAATTATTTCAGAAAACGAGTGTTTAGGGTGATTTGAGGGTTTTATACTTGAGAAAACACATATACACAAAATGTTGTTAATAAAACACCCTCTTTGTGTTATTCATGTTCTATAAGATTACCTATTCAAAGTACATGTTGTTTATGTGTAATATATACCATGTATAAGGACTCAATTATGTATTCGAGTACCCAATATGTTATTTTGTGTAAGAGGAACATGTTGTGTAGAGTACCTAGATAGACCTTGAATGGATTTTGCACCATATATATGTACAATGACACACTAAATACCTGGCTATGACATGTGAGGCACATGGTAGGGTACCCCATGTAGGGTACTCATCATTTATTTGATTAACTTGTCCTGTACTTGGGATTTTACATTCCATGTCTAGCTAGAGAACATGCCATGGTAGGGCCTAAAGTGTACACGTTGTGTCCAAGGGAAACAAGTCATGTACTTATCCATTACTTCTATAATTGTTTATTTTCATATTTTTTCATCCATGATTCGTAACTGCACCAATTAGTAATGCATTATGAGTATCCTTTTTATTTTTTTGTGATGCTGAAAACATTATTGTGTTGTATGGACTCCCAAGTTTCATTTCTAGATTTTTTTAAATGGAGATGTTCTTCATGTGGTATATGAATATAGTAATCTTATAATGGTGTTACATTTATCTAATTTGGTCCATGATCCATCTCTTGTGTCCTATTATTGTTTACCATTCCCATTAATGATATATCCCTTGCGATATGTTCCCTTATAGACTAGGAGTCTATGAGGTTAGGTTATTATGAGGTTCTAATATAGGATTCCAAAAATTATTTTTTGACCATGAGTATCCCTTGAAGTATGCCACTATATTCTTTCTATTACCAAGGGTTCTCTATATGATTTTAGTGAAAACTGGATGACCTATGAAATCTCTTGTAATATAAATTTTCAAATATATCATTTAGAGGATCTCATGTAGGATACAATTTCCACTGTACATGGTTGTTGTGGGTCCCTTATAGGATGCCTCTACCAATGTAATGTTTCAAGGTTCCTAAATAGGATTACTCCATTTACATACCCTTAGATGTTCAAATGTAGGATTACTCCTTTTTCCATTTAATCTATGGATCCAAAGTAGGATTTATTCTATCAGGTGAAGACCCTGAGGGTCCCAATTAAAATCACTCTTAACTATTAACTATAGGGATACAGTGGGTTTTCCATTATTTATCTAACCCTAGGATTATACATTTGGTTTTGGATGATATGGTAGCAGGTTTCACCTTTGATGAAATGTAAATCATGCATGACTGTGTGGATATGTTAGTAGTGTTGGGTTTAGGACATCTTCTACAATTGCAGTTTTCGTATGCTTTCAAATGTATAATTCTGATATATCGATGATCACCATATGTGATTCATATATGGTTGTAGTTGATCTTGAAGTGAGTCATCATTATTTTTCTTGGGATGGATAGATACTATTTCATGGGAACCAGATTCTGAACCTTGATATTTCTTATATATAATTGTATACCTAGATATAATACCTGATATATATCTATTCAGAATGTGTATTTTAATATTACTTTTATAGGATTTTTAGATTTTCATACTAGGTGTGGGTTATTGAACCAGTGAATATGATAATAGGGAATGATGTCCTTAATAATGATTCTCTTGGATGATTACAATCATTAGAGTTGGGAGGATAATCTGAATCTCCTCGAGTGTATTTGTGATGAGTATGATTATGATCTCCTTAATCCAATTATTCTCATGGATAATTATACTCTCTCAGGTGATAGGTATTATTATGCTCTCCTTAAATGATTAAATAACCATAATGTTGGAAATAATGTACACATCATAAGATACCCATGGTTGATTATATTCTATCGGATGATTGTAATGATTCTATTATCCCTTATTAGATACATAGTGAAGTCTGTTACTTGAAAATCTCCCACTATTTAGGCAATTAACATTCATTTGAGTTAAAAATGATGTAATAAACTATAAAAATAGACCTTTGTTTAATGACCTAGTTTTTTACCAAAAAATACTTCAAAATATTACAGCAAGAATCCTTAGGGTTGGGCACTGAGTTGGCATGGGATGTTGGGGCCTAGTAAACCTCATTGCATCATTACTAAAAATATAAAATATATTTTAACGTTCAAGTCCAGTTTTGTGTGAACTATAAATAAAATCTGTTTTGATGCTTTTATCATATTTCTAATACCGTGGTTGAGTCTAGAACAACGTTTGTATCCTACGTGCAACATAAAATTTTTCTCGATAGATGGTCTGGTCGAAGGTGAGTTGGACGAGTGTTGTTTGGTGAAATAATTAATTAACCTAAATTTAAATAATTAATTTTATCTAATCCTAATAACTAACCCCATCCATTACGTTGGAGCGACATATGGGGAAGCTACAATTCTCCCTATCATTCTCTATAATACTCATTGGAATAAAAGGAATCCAATGCCAAAATAATGTTATGAGTTTTCACTTATATTTTTTTCAGAAGAATATCATCATCAAATTGTTAATTATAGTGATCCAACAACCATTATTAAACTAAAGAATCGATTTTTCTCCTATGAGGTTGGTGGATTTCAGTTTTTTCATGATCCCTTTCATTCTTCTTTAATTATTGGATCTAGAGCACAATTACAAAAATTCATTATCCCATCTAGGTTGATCTTTTTTTGTTGGGGTGAATTGGGGATATATGGGTGAATTTTCATGATATTCTTGATTGGGTTTCTATCTACACGGTCATTTTTCCAGTGACACATATCATGTGGTACTTTCTATTTTGTGGAAGATGGTCTTTTAGGGCTAGACAACGTGTATACAGGGTTACATGATGTGTAGTTCAAGAGATCGTGTGACAAAGAGAGGTGGATTTGGATATCCATATGAAAACACATTATCATGCACTAAAACATGACCATGGTATGCGGAAACATGATCTAGTTCATGATCATAGATAGAAATACTCATGTTGGGGGCCAATTATCTGAACACGCCATGTAGTATGGGAAACATGGCATGTGAGGGATATGGTCGTCCGATCAGTGTAGAAAGTGGACATGGCTAGAGGCCAGGTGATGAGGGAAACAATGTGTAACTTCTGTACATGTAGTGTACCATTAAATTGGTTGGAGAATTGTGTAGACCATATCCATAGATGGGTTCTTGGGAGGGATCACAATTTTTGTGTGCCCCAGTGCATGTCGTGTAATCCATGTTGACCATCCACAGATCGTTCTCCATTCGTAAATCCTTCTCTAGGACACAGATATAAGATTCTGAGTAGTCTATCTTGATCTTTTTTTGACATTGGATGTGATGGTGTCTTCTATTATGGCTTACTAGACATGAGGTGTAATAAACTAAGTGAGAGTCTTGTTGAGTGGTGTTAGGACCATATTGGAAATTAGTTTGGTTTATGTAGAGAAACACTAGGTGTATACTCCCTTGAAGGACTTGGTTGAGGGTTTCCATACCTATCTACTGAAGAAGAAACGGGAATACCAATTTCATGGGTGCATGTTCATTACATTTTGGTAGATTTCCTCTAGGGGTGTTACTCCAATAATGGACTTGGGTGCGGGTTTCCCTGAGATGTTTATAAGGGTGAAAAGTGCTCCCCAACCATTTTAGGGAATGGTTAATCCACGCATGTTGAATGTTAGAGTGGGAACCCCCCCATAATTCCAATGTCCGGGTCCTCTATCATAGGAGTCAGCAATCCTATATTATTCCACGGTGCAGGTCCACTATATGTGATTCCCCAACAGATTCAGTACTCTTATGCCATGATGGAGAGTGGGTCTATTAGCATAGGACTGGTGTTCCCGTAATGGACCATGGTGTGGGTTCCCTATAGATAATTTAATATAAGTGTTAGTACTCTTATTTTAAAATACGGTTTGGGTCCTCTATCCACTGATTTGCAGTCCACTAATGGGTTTGGATGAAGATCCACGATTTATGATGTTGTATTCCCTTGTCTTACCAGGGTATGAGTGATTCATTACAATTTGATCTCTATCAACTACAAGACACAGTTATGAGAAGAGGTCCCCCACCCACAATATAATAATGATAACTATATAAGAGTTAATTCTCCCTTGATGGAGTAATATGTGGTCCACCCCTTACAAGAGCAACTAATGTTTCATGATTTAGTTAGGAGTTGTACTCCCTCATCCATGGGATTGTGGGGTAGTGTGGGTCACACCATTCTCTCTTATTATAGATATTGAACATGATTTATAATCTAGAGAAATTATCCCTAAACAATTTTCATTGATGAGGGATGTTCTTCTTCGGTTGTTTTTTATTAGCATTCGTTGGTCACATAATGTTGATTATAGGACCATGGTGTTTTGAACTAGAGATAGGCCTAGAATGATGTTCCTAGTGGATCAGATTCACTCAGACTTAATATTATAAATTGTATGGTTGTTTCTGATGGATTTTATATCTCGGAAAGGTTCCAAATGGGATGGATAATATTGTGAAGTGTGTACTACTTGTTTTATTTTTTACCTTTAGATCCTTGAGTTGAAATACTTTTATTAGCTATGAGGTTGGATCCTCATGGGGCATTGAGTTGAGATGAGTACATCTGAGTGATTTCTGTGATTTCTTGTGGTGTTGTCACACGTAGGGATTGGCACTACATTTAGATTTAGCTAACATGAAATGTAAAACTGAGGATGGTTTCATATAGAGTTTCTCTCTTAATTGGGTTTCCCACTGGATATGTTGAGTGGACTATTGTTGTAGAGTTTTACCATTTTTATTTTTGTGTTTTTTGGGAACTAATTTATTATTTTATATTCACCCCCACAATGGCCTCACCTGGACATGTTTTCTTTATTCTAAAAACCATAGGAAATTTGATATAGTACATGGAGGACCTGAGTAGGTTGATCTTAGTCATCCAGACGAACTGAGGTGTTTATCAAAAATGGGATATAGAGCATTATGTTATTCTTAGTCTATAGTAATTATCCCCCTCTGAGCACATTATATGATTTTACTGTTTTTGTTGTAGGGTGTTGTTTTTCCTTAAATTTGCATTCAATACATTTTTTGTACTGTAGATGTGGGATTTTGTTGTATACATGCATTTTTTTCTTTTTTGTTTTACCATTTTTTCATTTATTGAGCTTGGAGATGTGTGTGTGAGAGTTTATGTGTGAGAGTGAGTGTGTGTGTGTGTGTGTTTCTAGGAACATTGGAAATAATTCCCATGTAAGTGATATTCCTTCTCGATGCTAGTTTCCCACCCCTTTCCTTTAGGAGGCGGGCTTGGGGAGTTTTTGATTGGGCACCATCGGGTCATGTCATCCTATAATGGCATCAGAGGAGGATCCACATTGGGTCCAAAGTGTCATGATCTTAGATTGGGTTTCATAGATATAGTTATAGGATGTTTCATGTTTGGATCTCAGGACCGATGATTTAGAGTTGGATTGGGGGATGACATATCCATTCATTGAGACTCTGATAACATTTTTTTAATCCATACAATACAACATAGATATCATGGAAATTATGGTATAGAAATCATGTAGGATTGGGTGTTTGGTTTTTAATTATCATTATTGAGTCATATTATTAGACATACTCACTGATCATGGTAGGTTATCTATTCTATTTTTGGATCCATTCATGACAGTTGATAGACAAGATTCTATGATTTTATTGTGTTGATGATATGCCTCGTGATGAGTCTTCAGGGTAGGGAACAAATTATAAGATGTTACTTATATGTGGTATATCGGTGGTGACAACGCCCATAGAGGGGATTTTTTTTCTAGATTTCCAAGTTGTTTTTATGTACAGGTAGAGTTTTCTACATGAGTTCTAGAGGTGATGACCTCTAATGTACCATGGTGACCAAGATAACCATGTAGCAAATGATTTGCTTGAGGAATTCACATGAGTTTACATCTTCGTGAGGAAAACTCTATGCTAGATTTTATCCTAGCGGTGATCCTTCGGTAGGGATTGGCCAGAAAATGGTGGAGTTTTGTTATAAAGTCTCTTCAAGAGGAGATAATCCCTTGGTAAGAGTTTGAGAAACACTTTTGGGAAGCATATTACCCAGTCACATTGTAGTTAGTGGAAATCCGGGAACCCCTACATCCGTTTCATAGAAACATGACAGTGGTGGAAATATATTTGAGGTTCATAGACTTGTCATGATTATCATTTGATATGGTTCAGGGTCTGTTCATCATAGACCAACCCATTTAGTAGGCCATTCATTATAATATTAGGGAATTTATGGTACCACTCTTCACACCAACATATGCAAGAGTACTAGAGTGAGATCTGGTAGTGGAGAGTTTCTTAGCTAAGGGATAGATGGTTGTAGCATGCCGTAGTGGTCACGAGGTTGTGGCATTTGTAGTATCTGGTAGATGACCGGTGAAAATTTCATAGTGTTTGAGGGATAAAAATTCATGGATATATACAAATGGATCTTTGGCACATGAGTAGTGTTAAGGATTTCATCAGCAATAGAAGAAGTGATGTTACACATGAAATAGTGGTGGGAACTCGATAGAGATGTTTTGACCAATCATGATACTGAGAGGGAGATGGTTGATCAACCACCTTTTATTGAGACAATTCTTTTAGAATGAATTTTCTCAAGGTGGAAGTCGAGTAGGAGGAGCTGGAAGAGTATCAAGAGGTGGTCGATAGTTTGCGGTGTTTCCACCACCGCACCCAGGTATTATGTTCTATGGTTAGGGAGATGGATTACATGGTTGAAGAAAACTAAATGTGGTTGGAGCCTATTACCATGATGCTACATGATATATTCATTCTCTAAATTCCATGAACCTTGTTTGGGACATATATATTCTGGTTGAACCATTGACTTCACCCCACACTTAGATACTCTTACAGAAGGAGACCTGATGATCCCAAACTCATTCTTATAGAGGCTCCTATCTCCAAGAGGTGAAAATATTTCTCGGGATCTCATGGTCATATCTTTTAGGACGTAAGATATTATTGATGGTATGTATTACTATAGTTATTTCCCAGATTTACCATTTTACGTGATCTTTGTGGTCGGTCCACAATGATGGAGCGAGTATTTCCTTAGTTGGTGAAATGAATACCTATGAAAAACAAAATTTAATCATTAATGGGTGGGTAAAAATAATTAATCCCATGTAGGATAGTCAAACTTTTAATGCTAAAGATGTAATTAGTTTCCAATTCTTTCGAGGAGTGTTGGAGTACGAGGAAATTTTCCTCAATGATGTTATAGGATTTCCGCATCGTCGGTAGATTGGCATTGTATTTGGTTTACTCCCTTGGATGACACTGAAATCTTCATGACATATCGGATGGATCACACAAAACATTGTAAGATGAGGATATTATTGAGGAACTTGCAGAGTAGGGATTCATAAGAATCAATGTTTCACCCTAGGAATCAATTTTTATGCTCTCCAAAAAGGATTGATGGTATCTTGAGGTAGTGGATGAATTCCATATACCTATGTGTTCCGGGAGAGGTTCTATATCGAAGGGTCAGAGTAGGATCTAGCCTTTATAGTGGAGTATCACTGCTCAACTCCTTTTTTCATAGTGGCCCAACAAGATGGAGATCCATGATTACAACTTTTCTAGAGAGGTGTTGTTAGGACGAACGATGTTTTTTTAGTGTGTATAGGTTCCCTAACATCTATGATCATCTTGTATGTCATTACTTGGTGTGTCAGTTTTTCTGATTTGTCGAGTTTTATTATAGCCGGAGGATATAAATGGAGGAATTGGTAAGACCCAACATTCACTTTTGGTTAACCCTATTCCATTTGTGAATATCCTCACATTTTCATCACAAACATTTATTTTAAAATTCAGGAGGAGGATGTTGGGTAGATCATATAAGGGAGAATGTGAAGTGTGATGTTTCGATGTATATGTGTTAGGTTAGCGATGTGGTATGCCTCTAGACCTCCTTAGTGGTGATGGACTGTGGTTGTTTATGTTTTCCCGCATGTTGTGGCTGTGTAAACTTGTGTAAATTGTTTCAAGATGTTATCCATGTGGAATATGGGCATGATGTTGGATTGATCTAGATTATTCCACTTCGTGTGCTCTTATAAGAAGCATGGGAACAATCAGTGATCGTGTTGGCTTAGGTACCCAGTGGGGAGCTCAATTTTTTCACTTTTTCAGAGGTTCTGTCTCTTTTAGAAGACAAAAATACATAATTTGGTATGAATATATTGAACCTTTTTGTCCAAAAATGAATTCATAATATTCCAATGTGTATCTATGGGGTCTGGCGCTTCATTGGCATGGGAAACTGGGGACGAGAGATCCTCAAAGCGAAGATTCAAAAAATACTAAATATATTTTGTAGTTAACTTCAATTTTCATTTGAAGTGTAAAGAACATTCATTAAGTGTCATAGATCATATTTTTGAGATTGTGGTTGAGTTTAGAACATCGGGTTTACCCAAGGTGAAACATTAAATTATTTGTGCCAGATGTTTCAGTTAGATGTGATTGGTTTCTTGGAATGTGGTGAAGCAATTAATTATATGGAATTTTAATTAATTATTTTATCCTAAACCAAAAAACTCACCACCTACCTCATATAATAAAGAAACAAGGGTATTATATGTCTCTACCTCTAATTCTCTCTTCTCCCCCTTAGTGACAAAGGAAAACAAATCCAAACCAAAGTCACAAGGTGTGGTTGATCTAAATTCCTGAAGCATATCATCATCACTTAGGGAAACAGAGTGATCTGGTCACCATTCTACAGCTGATGCTTCTATGTTTCATGATTATGTAAGTGGATTTGTGTTTTTGTTCCGATTCCTTTGGTTTTTTTATTTTTTATGGTTCTAGATCCATGTTGTAATGGTTCTATATCCCTTCTAGGTTGACATTTGGGGATTGATCTGAATCTTGGAAAATCATGTGAATTGGAATGAAATTCCCAATTTGGATTCTATCTACATTGGGTGAAGTACAATGACACATGTTGACTTTCTATTACTATTTGGGGAATATGATGTTTTGGGGAAACATTCCATTTATAGTGGGTTAAACGCACTGTTGTGTATGAAAATATGTAACTATAAGACATTAATTAGGATATACATGTGAATAAACATGGACATGACTATCACAAAATCACGGAACACAGACAAGGTGTTCGATACACAGACACAAGAAGATCTATATGGGCCAGTGGAAATTTATATAAACACACTGTGTATTATGGGGTACACAACCTGTGGGGGAAACATTATGATGATCTAGGTATAAGGAGATCATGGATAGGGGCTAGGTGATGAGGGACACGATATGTACCTATTTTTCAGGATTTGTAACCTTAAATGGGTTGGGGAACAATGTAAGCAAGATATAAAGGCAGGTTCTTGGGTATGGTCACACGCAATGTACTCATAGTCAGTCCTCTTTGGATCATCCGCCTTATGTATCTCCCTCTATGGGACTCAGATTTATTCTTGAGAGTATTATATTTTAAGAAGATTTTTTCATAGGATGAAATGGTGGATTCTATTTCGAAAAATAGTATACGAGGTGGCATGTACTGATTATGATCCTTAGGAAGCAGTATCAATCCGGTATTTGAAATAAGTATAGTTTGCGTAGAGATATATTAGGACTATACTTTCCTTATGGACTCTGTAATGGGTGTCGTTAGCTATCTCATAAAGAGGAGATAGTACTCCCCATGTCTTTGTCGTAAGTTTATTATCATCAAGAATATTTCCTATAGGGGAGTTACTCATCATTTGGACTAGGGTGTGGGTTTCCTAGAGTTGTTTTTACGGTTGAATAGTGCTCCACCACATGGTTAGGGAGCGATACCGCTATGATTTTTGCAATGAAGTGTGGGTGCTCCCAGATCATACCTAGGTGTAGGTCGTCTGTCCTTGGAGTTTGTACTCCCCAATCATTATAGAGTGTGGGTCCTCTATTCTAGGAGTCGATACACACCTTTCATTCAAGGGTATGAGTCCCCCATATATGTAATCTCAATAGAGTTGGTAATATTTTGTAATGTCATGGTGCAGGTCCATTAGAATTGGGTCAGTAATCCAATAACATACCAGGTATTAAGTCCCCCTATGAATTATAAATATAAAATTTGTTACACTACTCTCATTCTAGGGGCGGGTCCTTGAGCCGTAAAGGGGTACTACCCTACCAGGTTAGGTTGTGGGTCCTAGATTTACAATGTATTACTCCCATGTCAATCTAGGGTGTGGGATCTTAATTGAATTTGGAGCTCCCAAGGATTTTGGATACAATTACTGGGAGAGGGACCAATCACCAAATGAGAATGATAGTTATATGTGAGTTAATTCACCCTATATGCAATGAAGTGTGGGCCCCTCCTTGTAAGAGCTATAGCAGTTTTGTGGGGTAGTTTGGAGAAGTACTACCTCAAATATGAGGAAGTGGTGAGAAGTGGTTCCCTTTATTATCTCTTATTGGAGAGGACACACATAATGCATAGTCTAGAGTAGTGTTAATCAACTATGTGTAGTGGTGACGGGAGAACCACTTCACTTGGGTTTTATTATCATGTTTTGGGTGCATTGTGACGACGAAAGGACCTCTGGTGTTGGGAAATATAGCCGAACATAGCATGATGTTCCTAGTGGAGCATGTTCTCTCAGATGCATTGTTATGAATTATAGGGTTTTCTTGATGGATTGAATCTCTTGGATGGGTTCTATCAGGGTTGGTTGAGCTTATTGAGTGTGCACTCTTGGTTTTATGTGATAACATTAGATCATGGAGTAGGAATCATATTGATGGAAATGAAGATTGAATCTCATGAAAAATTGAGTCTGAGACAAGTATATCTGGTGTATTGTTGAGAGTCCTTATGGTTATTTCACTTGTTTGGGTTGATCCCACTTATGGACTCCGATTACATGTAATATACAACTGAGGATGGTTGGAGATTGAGTTTCTCTCTCGTTTGTGTTTCCCTCTAGCTAGCTTGAGTGGACTATATCCCTTAATATTCAACCTTTTCCTTTTAATATTTTTGGGGTTTCTATAGAGTATATAATATAATTCCTTCTATGGGTTTCAACTAAAATGTATTTCATCTCGTGGATACCACATTCCATTTGAAGTAGACCATGAATGTCCCAAGATATGTGAATCTTAGTTAGATAGATGGACTGAGGTGTTTATCGGTGATGGGATGATGATATTTTTGGTAGTTTTAGTCAACATCGATCCACCCCCAAAAATTTTGATGGATTATTTTATAGTTATTTGGAATTTTTCATCATTATTTTAGTATTGGTACATCTGTTGTACTCTGTTTGTGAAATATAGGAGAATGCATACATTGGTTTCATTTGGTTTTTAAATTTTAGCATTTTTTTAGCATGTATAAGTGTTCTTTGGTTTGGGTATATAAGGATTGCCCCCCATTAATGTAATTTCTATTCTCAGTTGTAGTTTCCATTCACTAACATATTTGAGGTGGGCTTGGGGAGTTACGGGGCATGCCCAATCCTGTTAGGTTTTGACAATATGGATCCAAAATTATACATTATTTACATGGAATGAAAAACATGGATTCTATTATAGTGAAATATTAAAGGATTACTAGATTTAATTACCAATCATCAATCTTTAATGTGATTGGATGTGAGAATGGGTTATCCTAGTGTTAGGATGAGTATCCTCCTATGGCGCCATTTCATTGGCAGATAAATTTCTGGTTCTAGTAAAATCATGTATATAGTGATTTAGATTAGTGACCCAGATACCAATTTAATGATAAATTAATTTGGTTTCAAAACATCATTTTCAATTCTCTTGCATTATATTTCAATGTTATCGGGGTTACATGGCCATGGAATGTCTACTAAGAGTTTTATGTTATTTCATTCCCCATACACATGTGTACTCATATTTAGGTATAAATTTATAATTATAGAAATATATTTATATACACATATAAATATGGATAACCATGAAAAAAATTCCTAGTAACATTTGATTACAAACCGAAGGATTTTATTTTGTTTCACATTTATTTTTTTACTTACTTTTTTAGTTGTGTCTTAGTTAGACTGAGTTTATTTCATGTGCATACACTAATCACAACATATTTATAGGTTAATCAATGAAGTGTACTAAAGAGATTATTTCTCATCCCTAAAAAATCATCAATGTATGTATTGACATTTAGTATTATATTTATGTAGACCATAGTTTCATCGGGGATAGGGTTGGGGGGCAATGTTTCCTGATCAAGTGGAGCTACTCACATGGATTCTTTTGATCAGGATGGTGTAGTTTGACAATGTCTAGTTATTGGGTATGTGTTTTGCATTGTATTTATTAGTTGATATATATACTATTATTTTCTTTTATTTTTATTTTCTATATGTGTGGTCAACCCAGTTGGTGACCAATGTTTTATGTAGGACATGATTCTTCAGTCTTATTTATATTTTAATTTATGAATATAGAAGATTCGATATTAGTTTATATATTTCATCATGACTATGGTTATTTTCTAATATGTATTATACATTGTTAATATTAATTTGATACATGAATTTGAGGGTATAGTCTCCCCACTGTACCACATTTTGATCCACACTGTGAGTGGGATTCCTCTGGCACATAGGCATGCACATCAGAGGCCTTGTAACAGAACAGATCCGAGCACTTATTTAGTGGAATTCATGTAAGGGTATTATAAATTGGTATCAAATGATTTTCCTTTCCATATATTAACTACTTTTGATACTATATAATGATTTATTAGGAATATTTCATATTGTTTGATTAATATTAGACTATTGAATTGACAACACTTGTTCCAATAAAAAGACTGTGTTGAAATTGGTGTAGGATTGTATTTATGATATTCCCAATCACAGTTGAATATTATTTTCTCCATGTTAAATTAATTTCTTTAGTGAATTTTATTATTTCTTCTATATTTTTTAATCTTGTTTTGTTGGAATGAGGCCATGGATGTATTTTAACTCTTGGACAATAAAGGAAATCAGAGTCTCATGCATCTGATTTAGTATGTAGGATTCACATCATATAGGACTACAAGTGTCATATTATTTTTGATAACATATGTCATTTATTTAATATTGTAGTATCAATTCATACAAAAGAATCCATTATTAATCTAAATGACATTTTACTCAATTGATTCAACATGCTTATAAATTTCCATCTAATGTTTGTTTATGTGGATCTATATTTTGGTGTTTACATGGGTGTAGGATGACTCAATCCTCAGGAATAGGATGTGCAACAACACTAATAACATTATAGGGAACATGATAAATGTGTGTTATAACCCTAATAGGGTGTTCTTTCTTAGTTTGTGTTATTTAAATACCCAATAAAAAATATTGAGTGTTTCCCTTCCAAAACTAAAATGGAATTTACTTAACCAACCATCATATATGGTTATGCAGCCTAATTTTCTATTGTGATTCAAATAGGTACCGAGATGTTTCTCATGAACTAATCCTCGATGGGGTATTACTGTATACATATTCCTATTTTGTGACAGTTCAATATCTCTTATGAATTGGAATCACGACGTTAAGGAGATGTTCCTTATGAGGATGATCAGTGAGGATATGGCCCAGGTAGTATTTATTGGTGGTTCATACCCTTTAAGGTTATTGTGATATTTATCATATTTATAGAGGTTTGATATTTTAAGCTAGGTGGTTTGATGTTGTGACCCAATTTTGGTAATTGATCTATAGGACTTTGTAGCAGACCTTGATGCCAATAGTTTTGATTCAAAACCTTATAGGTTGACATTCATTTTGATTGACGAAAATCAGATAGCAATGTTTTCATAATTTTTTTTATTCCATTTTAGGTAGTTTCTTGGTTGTACATTATTTATGAGAATGTATATTGATTCCAAGTGTTTGAGATATATGCATGTTGATGCCATTAGTTTTTTTATGGGAATTAGGTTCTATTGTATCATGATTAGATTCAATGTGAATGGATTTTGGGTTTCTTGTCCATGTCTACCACTGTATACATTAATTATAATGTAGTCAAAGTATAGGTTTCAATTCATGACTAGAACAATGTTGGGTTATGGGTCTTCATGGCATAAATCATTTCACATGTGAGGTGGTTGATTTTGAAGAGGATTTACATGGGTGTTTTTGGATTAATGAGGTTGACATTCCATCTATCATGATTATATTATCTTTTGTTTGGAATACTCACAAGTTTTTACGTCTGGAAATTTATGTACATGATTTTTGTGTGTGGTACTATTATATCAAAAATTATTTAGTGTCTAGGTGAGAGCAGAGGTTTGATGATTTCAAATAATTTATTTGTGGTTGGATTCCCAAGTGTTTTGTTAAAAATTAATAATTTCATTCCATTTTAGAGGTGTAAATGAGAAAAAAGTGTGTTCTACGAGACCATAAAATAATGTTTTGACATGGATACACATTATCGAGAGTCGTGGTGTCTGCTGTTGGTCACATTCATGTTTATCATTTTTTATCTGATTTTGGCATAGAGAGGGAATTTCATTTCTTTTGATGAAATATTTTTGTAAACTTTTTTAGATAATATAATTTTCTATCATGACATTTTTTTAGAGTATGCTGAGAGAGAATCATCTCAACATTGATATTCTTTTCATTTAGAAGACATTACATGATTGATAAAGGATCATGTTGGGGTTGTGCTCGAGGAGTGATATAATGTAAGGGATATGGTGTGACGTGAACTATTGTCTATTTATGTTGGTTACACACATTTATATTTTAATTAAGAATTTTACATCGGCCATTGGGCTCATAGATCTACTTTGAGATGATGTAATGTTCATTCTTATTGCATAGAGTAAAGGATTAGTTGTTTTAAAATGTCTCCAATATGAGAGATAGTTGTTGAAGCTATGAGACTGGTAGGTGTACAATCCCAACAACTTTGTTGTGTAGATGTTTAGTTTGAGTGAATGGATAAAAGTCTTATCATCAATTTTATTAGTGATTAGATGGGTTATGGTGAGGAGATTGTAGAGAATCATGTTTTTTCTAACCAATAAATTGGAGCTGAAAATTTATATTTTTTAGGGTAATTTTAAGTGGTAAAATAGTTTTCTCCCATATAATACGATCTAAGATAATTTTGTTAACCACTCAGTTGTCATTGGAATAAGGGTTTTTCCCAGGAACATAATTTTGGTAGATATCAGGGCCATTCGAATATTGGAAGGATATTAAATATTAATTAATAAAAAAATTATATATTAACTTTTTTTCAGGTTTGTTCAGTCATATATTATGAAGGTAGAATCAGATTTTTATTATGTATATGTTGTTCATTTCGGAATGGGGTGTTCATGAAATGTGGGGAATTAACTATGTTTTCGCAAAGAGTTCAGTTCATGCCCCTTTTTCATTTCTTTTCTTTTTAATCATTTTCTTTCTTTTAATTTTTTTTTCTTCTTTTATCCCATGGAATGTCTCATACGCATTTATATCTCTTCATATTAAACATTCATGGATTGAGAATGTTATAGGTAATAATTTAATAAGATATAAAGTATGAATTAGGGTTTCATCGTGGAGTGCATGATGTGTTAGAATGTCATGTCTTTGTCGTGGAGCTTGGAAATGGGTTATGAATTGGCGTATTCTACCAAAAGAAGGTTGTTTTATGTTTTTAAATTAATTAATTATTTTTTTAAATATTATATTTTGGAATTTCTATAATGATTTCATGGAACACCTAGTGGTCAGAACAATAATTTTACTGATTAACCAGGGGGTTTCATGGAGATTTGAGTGTATTTTGTTAAGGATAACTCTTCTACACATCATTTTTTTGGGTAACACATGCAGCATGTATATTCTGTTTAGAGATGATGAGCATTTCAAATTAAAAGGTGTGTATTGGTTATACAGGCTCGGTATAGGATCTCGGATGAGTATTAGAGTAACCAGCTGGGTTTCCCATGTAAGGGGAATATGTAGTGAAATGTACACAAATAGAAAATCCGTGGATTGAAAACCATAATGATATACAAGGCTAGAATGAATAAATTTCTAGTCAATATGAGGTACATGAAAAGTATCTCATGTAGAGTACATGATAGGTATATGGATGATAAGAAATGTAATTGGGAGTTTAAATGACCATTATAACTAGAGTACTCACCCAGGTGGGACCTTGAGGGTACACATCATGAAGTTGAGAAAACACGTTGTATACACCTCCCATAAAACCTTCATAGACGTTTTAATATATTTTGTTCCTAGATTAAGAATTATACCCATGAGTATTCCAATACAATTATCATTTCATTTAGATCTTGATGGTGAAACCCTTGTGGAGTTTTAAGGACTCCCATGTGGTGTTTCACGTTTTTCCTATATGGTGATGTTCTTCCTCTAGTAATAAAATACAGTCATCTCCTATTGGAGATACCCTAATGCAATATTGGGCTTGATACAAATACCATGGCCTTTTTATGTGTATGTTTACCCTTGATATAATCATCATTGAGTGATCTTCCAATTTGTTCCATGTTGTCATGAGGTTTGTTGACCTTCGGGATCCCCTATAGGATTCATCTGCTTTCATTTTTACCATGATGATCCCCTGTAGGATGTCTCTATCTTCACAATGTTAGCAATGTAAAAAATGGTATTCCATTACATATGTGATAACATAAGGAATCATTTTTATGATTCTTTAATATATATATCGTTCAAAGGATCATGTGTAGGATTTCTCTGCCTTCATACTTGGTTGTCAAGTGTCCCTTGTAGGCCTCTTTTTCATAAGTAATTTTTTGAGTACCTTTATTTTGATTCCACTATTTATATACCATTATAGGATCCCATATATGATCTATCCTTTTACTATTTTATCTAATAAAGATAAGTAGGATTCCTTCACTTATGTGTCAACATCTAGGAACCCATGTACGATTCCTCCCATTTTTTGAATTGAGTGACCTTGTGGTTTCCCCAATGTTTAACTGACCTGATTCTAGTACGTAGAGTTTGAGTAGAGATCATTGTGGGTTTCACCATACATCTAGTTATGAACATTAAATCCCATGGGTATTGGGTGGTAGAGTTGGGTTTCATAATTTATAAATTTTTAATTTTTTTTATGGTTTCCCATTTTTATTACTGATGTGTTGATGATTACTAGTGGGGATTCATATTTAGTTGTTGTTGAACATGACACAAAGAAAAATTTCATTTTCTATAGATTACTAGATGTTATTTCCTATGATCCAAGTTTTTATCCTTTTTATTTATCAGATATATTTTTTCCAATGGGTACTACTTGGGATCTGGTTAATGAACATATGTATATTATTATTACATTATATTTTTTATATATGTTTATCAAGGGATTCATTTGTTGTGCCTATAACTATGATATATGTTCATAGAGTCCCCAGTATTGATACTCATGGATTATTAATCTCTCCTAGGTGATTTGGTTGATTATTCTCTCGTCATGTTTATATATTTTGAGGATTAATAATCTCTTCTTGATCAAAATGTACTCATGGGTTATTACATAGTTCTGAGTGATTGGGATTATTATACTATCCCTGATTAATTAAAGTACCAAGATATTAGACATGGTATTTTAAATAATTGGATACTAATGGATGATTATTCTCTCATGGATAATAGAGATTATTGGGATCTCCATTATTATAGACCTCCAGGGGTGGTCATGATGTCTCACTAATGAGCCATCTTAGATAATGCCTATGGGCCACACCCTTATGGTTCAATCTAATTACAAATGTCGACAACGAATATGGTATGAGACCTATGGATCATACATTAGATGGGATGTCATAGAAATAGTGGAATGGTGTCTATATCAATAAACATTTATATTATGTTTAAATGTGGTTCCCTAGAATCAATTTTTTACCATGATTGTATTTGAGTATAGGTGAACCTAATTTTAGGAATTGTATCCCATAGTGGTGAATTATCTTTCTTGGAGAGATTTTCTATTCATTCTAAGGAATGTATATGTATATTATGAAGATTTTTCAAAGGGGATTCCTTGTCCACAAATGAACAAATCACAAATATTATTTAATAAAAATAAAATATACAAGTGTAAAAAAATGGGTTCATATTACAATATTTTTCATGAATGGATGTAAGAGTAGTGGTAAGGTCTTCGCAGTAGGTAATGTCTTGATTTACTACAAGATCGGAAATAAAATTTGAAACTATGTTTTCTTATCGATTTGAATGTGTGATAATATAGTTATGATCAATAGGAAAAAAGAGGCAATCCATCCATCTGGTAGTAATCATCCAAGCAATATGAGTTACGCCATACCAAATTGCTGGAATCATATTTGTCGAGTCACATTCAATCCAAAGGATGTTCCAAACGAAGATCATAGAAAAGTAAATAACACATATCAAACACAAAATCTCCACATCGAGGGAGGTGGAAATGCCACATTTACCCATGAAGCATCCAAGTACATGTCTGAGGTGATTCCTGAAGATTTCACAACACCATTTCATCCCCGGATATCTCATGGAGGCGCCATTAATTTTGATCTTGAACCATCCAGGTAGTGGGGCTCTCCGGAACACCTCCAGTGTGCGATGTGGCTGATAGAAATTTACTTCAATCCTTAGATTCTTCAGGACCCCAATGTCATGCATGGTGTTGTGCCATTTCCCCTTTTCAATCGAGGAAGTTTCATGTATATCAATGAGGATCTTCATCTGACCTGCATTTTGATTAAATGAGTAATTGTTATGAATAATTTCATTTCAATCATACAAGGTCACATGATGTAGCTCCGTAATCACAATAAGGATAAGGTTCCTAATATTTTGAGAGCCTTCAATTTTTGGACATTTTTTATGTTGAGCTTTGACAAAAACAAAAATCAGCTATCTACAATCAAATATGTCAAGAATAAAGTTCCAAAAAGAAGAAACTGTAGCACAATAGAGAAACAGATGATTAAAATATTCTCTATGTTAATTATAGTTTTTTCATTTAGAGGAGAGATGAATAAAAAAATATTGGAGGCAATTTTCAGTGGAATCATTGTTGTGTTCAAGATGACAGATGAGGTTGAATCTTAATGGATTTATCCAAGGTTTCTTGAAGTGTTTTAACCATAATTAATCACTTTTATAGTTGTAGAAGTGGTGATTGTAGAAAATCTTGACTTAAGAATACCATTGTTACCATGGTAAGAAATGAAATGTGTTAGAGGAAGGGTAATTTTCAGTTACATTCCAGATTGTTTCAGGAAGGTGATCATGTTGAGAATTAAGAATTCCTTTGATAGAGCTTTTGATATTATCAGGTGTTTGATCAGGAGATGTCACAATGATTAGTGGCTTGTCAGTATAGTTATCCATCCATAATTTCATGGATGAGTCTCTGGATACCATCCATTCAGAGTTATTTATAATATTGGTGAAGGATCATTTGATGGAAGGCTAGATTGATGAATTAAAGAAAACTTTTTTCCCACATTATGTTTTTCATGAATCATATTTTTGAAGTAATAGATTCATATGTATTATGAAAAATATTCAATGTGATTCTAGATTGAATTAATTCATTAAAGTATTTGATATTTTTTATCCCCATACCACCGTTTTCAATGGGATTGAAACAATTTTACAAAGGAACATTCAACCAATTTTTCCCAGAATACTACTAGTTGAATTGAAGATCTTAATGTTGGGGTTCATTTTTTTAATGATACCTGCTGTCCATTTATATAACATCACGAAGTAAACCCTCTTGGTGATAATAGTGGATTAAACAAGGTATTTACTACCTTCCATAGAGAGATATTTTACTTTCTAAGAATATAGATGAGTTATAACATGGTCAACACTAGTCGCAATGTGATAGGATTTGGTTCTAAACCAAAAAATGGGAACACCATGAAAAGTGAATGAGAGCATAATTTCTTGTAGACCTAGATTACAGATGATGTTACATTTTCTACTGGGAAGGAAATTATTCTCAAAGAAAATTCAAGATTTGTTCCTACTAATTGTTTGTCCAAAAACATCTTCATAATGTGAGAGCACATTTTTGTGATTAAGAATGTTTCATTTTTCCCATTGAAATTAAACGATGATGTCATCAACATGAAAAGATGAGTACGATCATTCAAATTCTTAGAGATGCATATGGGCATTAGCTTCTTCTCGTCCACCAGACGGTTGATCAGATAATTGTGGTAGTATTCTAATATTGAGAATGGAATGGAAGACATGGGGTAACCTTTCCTGACACATTTGGTGCATTTAATGTAGCCCTTAGGTGAACCATGGATCAGAATGGAAATAGATTCCATGATGAAGAGGGTTATGATTGTATTGATAAAACAGGTGTTAAAACCATACCCTTGGAAGAATATAAAGGTAAAAATCCTGGAAACGGTGTTGAAAGATTTTATATTGTCATGTATAATAGCTATGTTCCCACCTCTATTAGTTTTAGTCAAATTATTGACAGAATCATAGGCAATAAATGTTATATCTTGAATGGATCTACCCTTTATAAAAAAATTGATTATATAAGACAATTTTTCCCATGAGAGTGGAAATTATATTTGCAATAATTTTTGTGATGATTTTAAAAAGTGTTTTGATAAGAGAAATTGGTCTAAATAAATGAATCTCAGAGGCATTACCCACATTCAAGATCAAGGAGATAAATTGGATATTTAGAGGATGAGGGAGAAGCCCATTAGAGAATAAGGTTTTTAAATGATTACAAACATCAATATGAATCACATCCCAATAATATTTGAAGTTACCATTATTGAATCTACCATGACCCAGAGAACTATCGGTGTTAATACCAATGACAATGTCATTGATTTAGTTTTCCAGTGGACTGATGTGAAGGAAGGAGTTTTCCTCATTAGTGATCACTAGGGGAATGACATCAGTTATGAGGTCTTTGTTTAAATTAGGACCATTAAAAAAATTCATAGTACGAGACAACATGATGATACATTCAAAACTCATTGTCAAAAATCCTACCTACATCCATTTAATTAGTTAACGGCCTATATGTTGTTCTAATTCATGGAAGGGAATTGTAGAATTTAGTATTTCAATCACCGCATTTTAACCATTTAGATTTAAACATTGGTTTTCATATATTTTCATTGAACATGACCAGGGCGTTAAGTATTACCCCAATGTTCAGTTCTTGAGTAAGATCATTGTTAATGTCATTGTTGGTTTTTGAGTTTTTCATATCATTGGCATGATTCTCAAGAATCATGATATCATTGTTAATTTTTTTGGCTTTAGAGCTGCACAATATTTTTGAAGTCTTTTTTAGTTGTTTAAATTTTAGATTACAGTTAGGGACAAAATTGTTTCAAGACATTGAGGAATAATAATTTTGAATAATATGAGAGAACACATCATCAGAGAACCATGCATTGTAAAATCTAAATGGAAAATATGGATTCATTTCATTGGTAGAGACACTGACCATGATGGGATGGTGATTATGAATTAGCCTATGGAGTGTTATACGAGAAATAGTGTCCCTTTTATCTTGAGAGGGGTCATTCATGAAGGCTCTAACAAATTTGGAGGCTACAAAATTATTGTAGTGTCTTATATAACAAGTGTATTTTTCCCCAGTGATAATGATTTCAATGAGGTTATTGTAATCAATTGAGTCTTTACAATATTTCTTAGAAATAGAAGCAGGAGAAGGACTGATTTTCTCCCTTGAATTGAGAATAACATTTCAATCATCAATAATAAAACACGGTACATTAATGTTAGTTCCAAGATAATAGAGATCATTCCAATGAGATCATATTTAATGTTATTTATTCTTATATTAAAGAAAATAGTTGAAGATAGGTTTGTCATTTCTATTAAAATTGCAAGTGAAAATCTTGTCAGAGCTATTGTAAACAACAATATTCTGCAAAGAAAAGTGCAAGAAAATCCATAAATATTCTACATTGAGGTTATTTGTGATTGAACCTGAAAAAACATAAGTTTTTTAATAAATGTATGAGTATGTAGAGGAATATAATATTTTTTATTCTGCAATAGAAAATAATAAAGGATGATGAGTGTCAACCATTCTATTTAACATAATGATGGTGTCAGAGAGGGAAATCCCCTGACATTTCCCATAAAATATCTTCATTATAATCTTGGTTTGGATTTAGAACCCCCTTTTTCTATTTTCTCGAGCCTTTATTTCTAGAAGATCATCTAACTTATTGGTTATCCATGTTCTGTTCTAGTTTATTGCAAGATTTAGTGCTGTTAATCTTTGAATGTTCAGATTAATCCTCAATTGATGAGTTTGTTGATTCCTTGAACATAGCAACATGGAATTTGAGTTATGGATAAAAACTAAATTTTCAGAATAAATAGCATAGTCCTCACTTATTGTAGGTAGAGAAATTGTACCTGGTGCTTGTGAAGAAACTGTTTTCTTTTGTTTGGTGTTGTCCAGATCGGGATATCACTAGGTTTTCACCATAAATACAGTCATAACGTGCACTAGCCAATATCCATGTACTGTTTTTGTTGCATGTTCAACCGATTTAGAGGCCATGAAAGTAGTTTTACAGTGCTTTGGTAGGGACTCAGCATACCCAGAATTGGAAGTAGTGTTAATTGATTTTGTGTGAGTGGAAGAAACAAGTTCATCATATTTTATTTTTACATTATCTTTTTGGCCCTAAAAGAATGTATTTGTTTTCAGGTTGTATTTTTGGGTCCATAAGGATTGGGAATGTAGGTTTCATTTTACATATCAACATAGAAATAGTATAATGACCACTTTCAGCAGGTTGAGGCCCATCATAATAGGTATTTATGGACATGGGTTTGTTTGTGCATAGATCAATTTCCATCTCCACACCTAGTTTCTATGTGAATATATGTTTTGTGAAACTATTGGATTTTTGAATTTGTGAAGGAATATATACCATGTTTTTAGTTCCCTACAAGGGATTAATAGATTCCAATTTTTTGTTGACAATTTTGGTTATCTATATAGAAGAGGCTGTGTTGTTTCTTTAATGTCCTTCTAGTTAATAATTTCTTTTTTTGATGTATGTCCAGTGGAGTCTTGAGCTTTAGAGCATATAACAGAAGAGATTTGAGAATGGGTGTGTAAATCAATGATGTGTGTTAAATTACTATATTCTTTGTGTAATTCTAAAACATCAGTGGAATTTAAGAGATGGGGGTTCTGGATTTTTCCCATACTCAAAAAATAGTGTGATTCACCATAGTTTGATCTGTAAGTGTCATAGGGTTGTCACCATTATGAGTAAATTCAGTATAAGTGTTGCATGTATTGATATTCACTTGTTTATGTGTAATTTCCACCCCTACCTAGGTTGTCAACCTCATCTTGGATGAGGATAGGCATTGAGATCTGACTAGATTAATAATAATTGGATTCGTCCTTTACATTTTCTAGCCTTACAGTGTCTAAGACTAGATTTTTTATTTTTATAAGAGGATTTGTTTTTTAATGATGTTGTCTTATTTATCCAAATCAGTATCCAATTTTAAATATGATGTATCCCATATGTGTGTTAAACTGTGTTTTTGGACCCAGATGTCACCTTTATTCATGAGGGGTTCAGATATTTCCATCATGGGTGCTTTATATTTTTTATTTATCCTTATTTCTTTCCAATCATTCTAAATTGGTTGTATTACATGTCATATAACCACCCAAAAGTTGTCAATTGTGTAGAAAATGTTATTAAAAATGTCATTGAATAGAGTTTTCCTCTCTTATTTAATTCTAATTTCTATTTTTTAGTTATTCGAAGTGAAATTTATTGTATTAGGGATCTTTGAATCCAAATTAATTTCCACCATAACTCTATAAAAGAGTACTAGATATGCATTCAAAATTCTGTTGTCAATTTTCAGTGTACTCTATATGCAGGAAATAATATCATTAAGTATTTTGGGATGCTAAAATATCCAATTATGTCTATGATGTTTAACTCATACTTGGGCCATTGTATTCCTATTTGTGTGTGGTTTGAAAGAAGAGTTCCGGTCAAAAATTCAATGTAATCCTGGAAATAGATTAAGATTTCCAGTCTTCCAAACATTATCTGAATCATATTTTCATTTTAGCATTATGTGAAAGATACCATTACATATTTGCATTAGTTTCATGTAATAAAAATTCCAGTAGTGGGCAATAATTATATGCAATTCAATATGTTGCCAAGGAAGATCACCTATGAGGTAGGGGATGCGGCCAATGATAGAAAATATTCACTTTTTGAGAGTTGTTGAAGAGGGTCTGGATCCAATTCCACACAAAAACACACCATCTTTAAGTCTCTTGACAAATGGTGGTTTTATCATTGTTTATGTCCATGATCCAATTCTCTTCAATGAATACATAAATAGAATCCCTTGAAATCTACCATAAAAGGTACGAATTAAAGTATTTTCTTCAAGAGAATCTTTTGTATGAATTTATGCGACTACATATTGTGAATTGGATAACTACATCTTTTTAGGGGTCTCAAAATGATGGCATTCAAACCTCACTAGCTTGAGGAAATCCTCCATGTGTGAGGAAGTTGGGATATTCGTGTGAATGAGCCCGAGTCACTCGAGGGTTCTAGAAAGAGAAGGTATCATATCTCTCTAAAGTCTCATTTTTTTCTTCTATTATTCTATAAGTATATTTTGATTAAAGACCCAGAGATTGTTCTAATGATGCATGGATTACATGTCATAAAATCCATCTCAATTCCCATGCAAAGGATGTCTCTGTGAGCAGTGTTACAGACTCAATGATCTACTTCTGATGGTTTTATGTTACTTCATTCACAATAGTAATGTATACTCTAATTGTTGTATAAATTTATAGGTGGAGTACGATACATATATATTAATATATATATATATATATGAATATCCTTGAAATAATTAACAAAAATTGACCAGGATTATGAAACCAGGTATTGAAATTGGCTCCATGATTGTTTATTACTTATATTTTTGGTTTTTCCTCAAATTGGCTCATCTCATTTCATGATCATGCCCTTATTATATCATATTTATAGTTTCATCATTTGGGGGACTACTGATAATTTTTGTCACCTATATTCATGGAAATCAGAATATGTTAATACCTCCGGCTTTCTTTTTTGGTAGAGCATTGTTTCATGCTAGATACGGTAGAGGAATGGATTTTTTATTGACTAGAGATTATCATGTCAATTATTCTGATTGCGAAAGTGTAGTTTGACTTTTCTTGGAGACCAATTATATTGTTTGGACCCGTGTTTTTATCTGATCCAGGTACATTTATATTAGTTTCTATTGTAGTTATGTATTTATGGCCATCATGGTTGGTGACTAGTGTTGTTTATCAGACATAGATGTTCGGGTTTTTATAGAATTTAATTGATTATTACTAATTTTTCTATTTCTGTTAATTTATCTCTAATACAATGTGTTTATTTTATTATATTTAAAAAATTATTTATTTTGGTTTTTTCATGATTATATAATGGTATTGTCATTCCGATGTACAACGTTTAGACCCTCACTGTAATTTAGACGCCTCAGTCATAGAGGGAGTCACACTTGAGACCTCATAATCAATTGTCATAGAGAACTAATATAGTAGAATATAGGTCAAGAAATTACATCTATCATGGTGAAGCCCATGTAATAGATATATGTTTTATAAAAAAATCATAATAAACAATTTATACAATGAGTAAGAAAGGTATCGATGATTCACACCCCCAGTATTATATCGGTAACATCAACATATGTCATCATAGATTGAAAATATATTTGAATTATTGTTTGGTATATTTCTTGAGGAAATAATATTTTTTTATGAAGACATATTATTTAAATATAAAAAAAATTCAAATCATTTTAATTTAAAATTGCCTAAAAATGTTAAATTACAGTCTTTATAAATCATTTAAAACAATTATTGTGGGATAAATCCCTTCCAATGTGAATAGAAAAAACATTTCAAAACATAAATTATTTTCAAAAATCATTTCATTTTGAAATAATGTATTTAGAATGTAGAAATTTTCCAAATATTAACAAAAATAGTATCTTTGAAAAGAGGAGTGAAAACATGTATGGGACACATGTAATCCTAATGTGATCATGATAGTGGGAAATATTGTACTTGCCAGAATGTAAAAAACAATGATTCATTTCTTATTTTATTAAAATCCAAATGTGAATTATTTGAAAAAAGGTGTGAACTTTATTTTTTAAAAAATTAGATAGATAAGTAATAATAATTGAAACATTTTTCAAAAATCATTTTCAGAATAAATGGTTTTGAAAGAAAACAATTTTCCACCAAAAATGAGACATAAAGTAAGATTTTATAAAAAATATTTTAGGAATTTTATATAGTACCATATGGTGGAAAAATTATTTTATTACATAAAAATAGAATGAATAACCATGAAATAATATAACACATGATTTTCATGACAGATTGATGATAATTTATTTTTATCATAATTATGATCATAAATGATAATTATAAACAATGAGGTTGTAATATATAATAATTACTCATTTGTAACATTTAATCCAAACCCCCAATTAGTATATATGTAAATATAAATTAAAATATTGTCAAGATAATAAAATTCATGATATGGAATATTAATGGAGCTCTATATGATCCTCATTATATAATATACGAGAATAACACAATGTACATCTTAAAGGGGAAATTTATGAAATGTCATTTACCGATTTGGTATATTCAGAATTGTAAAACCCGTGAAAGATATATATTCATATGGATATGTAAATAACAAAATTTAATTTATATTCATGGAACAGAAAATTCATTGGTGGTATATAAACCACATAAATAAAATAGATTGTGAATACGACCATTGTCTTATGGGAGTAAAATGTTAGTCACAAATCCCTTTCCTCAAGTCATGAATTCTTACATACACATTTGAAACACATTTACAATAAATATTATTTATTTATAAATATATTAAATAACCATATATATATATATATATATCCATATATTATTCTTTTCACATTTTATTACCCTTGTATTATTGATTTACTACTAAAGTTGTGTTTTGGGTAATAATTTCACTACCTTTAAATTGTATCTTGATATTTTATTTTTTAGTCATCATACACTGATAATGGTTTCAAGATATCCATAATTACAATAATTATATAAATATAATATTTATATTCATCAAAATTTGTTGTATAGTAATACATAAAATTTATTGACAGACAATGAAATTCATAATGCAGATGATGTGTTGTACATACGCATGAAAGATGCTTGCATTTTATTATTGGATTGAATGAAATAAATTTAAATGATATATTAAAATTAAATACTAATTTTTTTTTCAAATATATCAGATATTTTCATTAAACCTGTTTTCAATACATTCCATGTATTTCATTAATGAATCCAATTGCTTTTCGAGGCGATAGTCCATCGTACACACGGTTGATAATATCATATTCTCAAAAAATAGAATTTATGAAATTATTTGTAATATTTTAATTCAATAATAATAATAAAATATTTAATATGATTAATATGATATATATTCTATGAATACATCATTAAAAACATCCTCTAGAGGCAGTAATGGGAAAACAAGCAACCTTAGTTCGCCATGTGGTAGTCCAATATAAACACAAATGATCATTTGGTAGTCCATTTTATAAAATTTTAGAATGTTTTATATAATGTCCCAGAAATAAAAATTTTATAATATTGAGATAAGTCAGGAATTCAGATTGAGGATCTTTTTATGTTTAGAGTTTTAGAAAATTAGTCCATTACTCATAAATAACAAAACCATATAAATACAAAGTGGAAACATCCAATTGTATCAATTTATTACATAAAACAAAAAACATTTAAAAATAAATATGGTTTCTTTTCAAAATAAATCATATATTTTCTTTGATCCCATCCTTGAATCAATTATTCTTTAAAAACTATGAATTTTTTTTTTCAAAACATTACATCAGCATAAAAATCTCAGTAAGGAATACATAAATAAGTAAATTTTTTATTCATGTCAAAAAATTTAAACCCGAAATTCATTATAATAAATTATTACTTTTACCTTCAGTAACAATTAAACTATACTTCATTAAATATAATATCATTTCTAACTATATTTTAACTCAAAATATTAACATAAAACCCAGAAAATTTGACATATATCATATAAAGGTATCTTGGGACATAATCATACTCATATGGAATAACTATACAGTCTACTTCAACACATATCACTAAATCGAATTTCCATACTGTTGAATTACATAACCAATGCATTGGAGGTTATAACGTAACCACCTGTCCATGGTTTATCATAGAACCACCCGTTTTAGGTTTATCAGGTAACCAACCATCATTATTTTATCACGTGTCCACCCATCATGTTTTTGTGTAACATGACATATTCATAACACATAAAATAATGAAATTATCAAAATTTCACTCATAAATTTCTATTTTCAATCACAAAAAACTATTTTAGGATATTTAAATAGTCAATCTTTTTCCAAAATAATTAAAACATTTAATAAAGATACTTTTTAACTATGTATCATAAAAAAATTGAAACATATGAATGAAATATAAAATTTTTATACATTCATGTCCATATAAATAAATTTAAAAAAGACATTTTGAAAACATGGGAATCAAATAAATGAATTTAAAAAAATATATATTTAAAACATTAAAAATGGCGAATTAATTAATGAGTCATCTGGCACTTGAGAAACAGTTGAATAAAATCATTAAAGAATAATTATAATTAAAACATTAAATAACATTATGATATACTATATCATGATATAACTTTTCAATATGGTTGTATATATATATTATATGATAATAAAGGTGTATAACATCAATATATGCCTATATGAAAATAGATAGAGGCTGAGTCCCATACAATGATCATATAATTAAATAAATAATAATAAAATTACGTAATTATTTAAGAAAAATATAAATAGACCAAATATAAGTGAATATTTAGTGTAAAACAATAATTGGTCATTCAAAAATATTCATGGAAAAAACAAAACCAATTACATAGATATTTAAATCAATAAATATATATTGTGTTATGATTTCCCTTAACATGAGTCTGACTCCTTATGTATAATAATTATGTTCCTGAATAATAAACATTGGTTAATTTATAATATTTTGATTAAAATTTTCACAAGTATAATATTCATTTTATAACACTTATTACCATGTTACCAAAATAACATAATTATATAAGTTAATATCAAATGTTTTTTGAATATTCAGTAATTGAGATGAAAATGTACATGTTTTAATGTAAATTGTCTATGTGAACAAAATTATATCATCTACATAATATAATTTATGAATTAAATATAATATATATATTTATAGTGTATATTTATTTATAATATTTCATAATATTTGAAAATAAGAAATGAAATTCACCGTTCATGGAGACGATAGGTCGTACATACCCAAGAACATTACTTTTATTTATTTGTTATATTACTGGAATGAAAACTAAATTAAACATCAGTATATTATAATAATCTTATAATATATTTGGTATATGTGTTAAATATATTTTTTAAACCTATCCATTATATGCTCCATGTATGTCATGAACGAGTCTTATAACATTGAGGGGGCATTAGTCCACAATTCCTCGAATGAAATTATCGTATTTACACATTGGGAGTGTCAAAGCCAAATAAATGAAATGAAGTTCAGAAAATAATTTACCTCTAAATCGGGTAACTCTTTTCATTTAAGCCAAAATGGTTTAATGAATTTTATTTGGCCCAAGGTAAGAATTATAGGATTAAGGGATGGAATTTGGGAGATAAAATTAGAATAAATTGGATGATCCCAAGGGATGAGATCTGTGAGTTAGTGGGTAGAGGTTGTGGCCTTTTAAAAGAGAGAAGGGGGGATGTTTAAGAATGATTTGAAATACTAATATATTATAAATTAATTTTAGAATTAAAAATGTTAAAATTTGATATTTATCTAGTATAATTATATTATTTGTCAAAATCAATTCGTAAAATATGTGTTATACATTTTAAGGTCACAAATTTAGCCTTATCCTTTGGCTTTATGCCTTACATAAATAAATTAACTCTTACCATGTCTTTATGTATTTTTACACTATGTGGATAACATTGTAACTATAAAATGACAAGTGAATGTTAAGTGGATAAATAATTAAATTTTAATCATTATATAATTTATTTGGCCAAATATTAGAATTATATTACTATTATATCATTTAATAAACAAGTATTTGTTTTAAAAACTAGTGATTTTTAATTTTGGCACTCTTTAGTGATTGATTTTTGGCTCTATAGGGTCCTAAAATCGTCACAATGATAATAATGGTTGGTCATATATCATCCAATATATTTCGGACATGTTTTTGGGATGTTTTATATTTTTATAACAATATTGTTTTACCCTTACTTTCCTCATATACCATTTATTTGTGGAAAATTAAAAACATTACTACTGTTTGTCTTCATAATGTCTGAAAAAACGTTACCTATTTACATAATTTGGTCCTTCTGATTAATATTTTTTAATCAATTTTTCAAAAGTCAAAAAAATAAGTTGAGGTTATTAATATAAAATTATTTCGCATTGTTAAAACCAAGAAACATGTTTTTATGAAGTTAAAACTATCAAAATATTGACATGTGTTTATGTCCAATTTAAATGTGAAATTACATCCAAGGAACAAAGCTGGTTTAAATGATAGAAACATAATCTTGTAACATTTAAAAACCAATTAAATGAATAATATAACTACATAAATAAATTATAATAACATTTAGTTTTTAATTAAAATGAAGTATTTTTACTATTCATTAAAATATAAATTTCATTATAAAATGTACCAAAATGTCATCCATGGTAATTTTTGATGACCATCATCAAAAAATAAGTTTATTTTAATAAATAGAACATAAAAATAGAAAAGTAATATTTTTCAGAAAAATTATCCATCAAAATTGGAAAAACGACCTTCTAAAAATATTTGAGTATTTTAGGATTAAAATTTGATCCATTCTCATTTAAAGCCTCTATAATTTATTTTATAAATTTAAAAACATTTAACAATAATTATTCATCATATTTTAGTTCGTTCAATTCATTATTTTCCAAAAAATTTATATCCATTAAGTACCTTTTTAAATAATACCAATAATAATAATAATAATAATAAAGTATTATTTTTTTTTATAAATCAATGTTGTTTGCAGTGTAATTTTCCTGAAAAAACCCAGTTTTCCATATTGACTACACTTTCAAACAATGAATCCCATATAAGATAAATTTAATATTTTATTGTTAAACAAAAATAGAGATGAAAATGTTTTATTCTATAATTAATTCGAATGTTACATCCTTCCCCCATTTGAAAGTTGTGTCCTTGCAATTTTAAAATTGGGCTCACTAACTACATTGAAAATCCCACATCGAAAAAAGAGTCCAAACAACTATTACATTAAAATAAATAAAGATAAGTAAAATAGAAACCCACGATAACACATAATAGGATTCCATTTTGGAAAAAATGGATATTGATGAAAACTATCTATCTTGTTCTGATGGATAGTGATATAAGACATAATCATGAGAATGTAAACAATTATGAAACCACAAAATTGTGATGGGTTAAATAGTCATTCATTTCCAAGTAGTAAAAGTAATTGGGTTTTATTTTGATTTATGGATCTTTTCATAATTTTGAGGAATTATATTAATATTTTGAATAAGAACAGAAGGAAATTTATTTTCATGAAATTTAGAGTTCAATGCATTAATCAAATTCCACCACAAACTCATTTTATTCTAAAAATGATGAGTTTTCAAAAAGAATAAAATTATTAATCCACAAAATCATAACTATATATGTATCCAATCATGAAATGATATCCAAAATCAAAATGGTTAGTACATGATCATATAATCCCCAAAAAGAAAAATATATTATAAGGATAATGTCAAATTTTAATCACCAAAATTCATCAGTAATACCCAAAGTTCAATATTGTCCATTGAAAAAACTAATGTAAATAAATTATTCTAATGAATCCAAAAAATACTGAAACAAAATAAATAATAATAATTTTATAACATATACTAACAAGATAAATTTTAACTTGTATCTTAAAATTACAATGATCAATCATAATGTCAAATTCTGAAAAGTAATTAACCATATCATATATTCTCTATGATATATTAATCATTTCAATAAATAACATAATATCATAGTCCCATAATTAGAATCGTAGATTTTTCCAAAATAAAAATCTACCAATAATCCATTTAAATCCCAATTTGTTCTATTTACATTAATCATATAATATTCCTAAACTAGTGAATATATTCTAGAGTATCATTTATCATGTAATCCCTCAATCATTTTCCAATAATACAGATATCCTTTAGATAAAATATATGTTTGTAAAATCAACATATTCTTAAAACATTAGATAAAATAACTAAACCTAAAAAATTCGTAGTAACCTGGGACATCATATAGGATAGTGGTAGGAAATAATTATTCACCACACTCCAATTATGGGTTCGATTCCCATAGCCTTGTCCAACATGATGGGATGTCACATGGTCTGTTTGTTATCCTTTTTAAAAACTTTATAATTATTATAATATTATCAAAATGAGAAAAAATACTCAAAAATTACCATAACATGTTTTTGCCTTAATGGATATTCTATACATTTCATTTTTCATCGCCAAAATTACTAACCCCTTTATACATCAAAAATACATGATTCCAAAAACATCATTAGTTACCTTGAAATTTCATTTCATAATCCTCAAAATGGGCTTCTTATACCTTGGTCTTATGATCAATCTAAACATTATAAACCTATGAAGATATATATTTCTCTTACGAAAACTTCCTAATCTCCAAAGTTGTCTAAAACATCCTCTGATAACAACTATGTGGCCCAAATATTAAATATTACTTAATAATGAGATAATTCATCAATTCACATTAAGGTTCTTTTCATGTATAGAGTATTCGATAATAAGTAAATAACTCATACATAACAAACCCATATAAATAAAAAGTGGTAACTTTCAAAATTATACATTTAATATATAAAATAAAAAATGTTAAAAAAGAAATGTGGTATTGTTTCATGTTAAATCATAAATTTTCCATGATCCCAAAAATGATTATATTATTCGTTAAAAATTTTGAAAAATATTTCAAATCATTGAATGAGAATAAAATGATATGAAAGGGACACATAAAGATGTATAGTTTTTAGTATTGAGATAAAATGTAAACCATGAATAATTTATCATAATGTGATACATTTTACCTTTAAGAAGTTGTAATATACAATTCACTAAATATATGATCATTTCTTATAGTTTTTTCTAATCTTCAGATTTCCATCAAACCCATAGAACATAACTTATAACATATATGGGTAACATGGACATAATCATACTTATATAAAATAACCATAGAGTTGACTTCCACAAATATCACTAAATTTGAATATCCATACAACTAACTAACATATCCAATGAGTTGGAGGTTATAAAATAACAACTTATCCGTGGATTATCATGAAATCACCCATCAATAGTTTATAACACAACCACCCATCATTGGATTATCACCTTACCACCCATAAAATGTCCAAGTACCATTATATAATCATTACACATAAAATATTTTAATAATCAAAATTTCACATTGAATATTCAATTTGAAATCAAAAGATTTAATTTCAAGTTATTGAAATTGTCAATCCTTTTCCAAAACCATGCAAAACATTTAATAAATATAATTTTGAATAAAAGTGTCACATTTCACATTGAAGAATTTGAAAGAAATTGAAATTTTTAAAAATTAATTTTCATACAAATAAATTCATATAGACCATTTTGAAAACATTCAATGGAAATAAAATATTTTAGAAGAATAAATATTTTAAAATTTAAGAACGGTTTTTTAGTTAGAGGGTCGCATTCAACATGAAAAACACATGAATAAAAATAATTAATTTATAAATATAATAAAAATACTAAATATCATGAGAATATATTTTTTCATTAAATAATATGTAAATAGTGTTGTTTATACACCTTATTGGATAATAAATGTGCATAACATCTAGATATGCCTCAATTAAAGGAGATTAAGATGAAGTCCCTTACAAAAGATAGTATCATTAGATCAAGGATAAATAATTGGTATAATTATTTCTTATTAATATAAATTATCAAAATATAAGTGGTTATTCAATGTAGAAAATCATTGGTAATTCACACATATTCTTCAAAAAACATAACCAATGACATTGTTAATTATCTCAACGAGTAAAGATTGAGTTTTGATTTCCCTTACATTGAGTCTGAATCATATAATACAATTGTTATGTTCATGAATAATAAACATGTGTTAATTTATACTTTATTGAGAATGTTTTTAACATTTATTATTACTTTTATATCAATTTTAATCTATTTATAAAATTTAAATTGTAATTAAATTCCATATCGGACATTTTGCCAATATTCTGTAATTGAGAAAAAATGAAATTTTTTTATGTCAATTGTCCATGTGTTAAAAAGTATATCATTTTCACAATATTATTAATTACATAAATATCATATATATTTGGTATATATATATATATATTTTATAATAGTTCATAATAACTGTTGATATGTAATGAAATGCACAGTTCATTGAGATTGTAGGCCGTACGTACGCAAAAACACTACATTAATTTATTTGTCATCCTAGAGGAATGATAACTTAATGAAACATAGTTATATTATAATTAATTTATAATATATTTTTTATATATGTTACATAATATAATTAACTCCATATTATATGTTCTCTATTTAAGGAAAGCACGAGTCATATCACATTGAGGTGGTGGTAGTCCACAAATAATCAAATGAAATTATCCTATTTATACATTATGGAAGCCATAAAGGGTTTATGTAAATACAAATTATAGAAGAATATAGAAAATATTAACATAATATATATAATATATATATATATAGTTCTATAATAATGGACTCTATGAGATCTTGTCGGAGGAAATTGAGCAATCTTGATCTTGTGTCGTTTTAGTTCACCGTACACATTAACAATATCTTATATATCAATTAGATAGAGGTTTGGGTAATCATATGTATATAACATAGTTTAAAAAATACTATCATATTTTGTTTAATTTTTTTTATGTAATCTCAGCTTAAGATGATAATAGGTATTGTATAAGGAAAATAATAGAATAGAGCTTGAATGAAGATGATACATCTAAATCGTGTTAATGTTTCTAATTTGAGACTAAATGGTTTCTTGTATTGACATCAATCTAGGTTAAGGCTTATCGGAGGAATGAATTAGTGTTGGGGGATTATTTTAGTAGAATTTGGATTAACCAAAGGGCTTGGGAGGTGTAAGTATCTGGGTAGAGGTGGTGCCCTTTTATAAGAGGCAGGAGGGGAGCATAAAGAATGTCATAAAATTCTATTTTATTATTAACTGATTTTCAAATTTTAATAATTAAAAAGTGATATATTTATAGGATAATACGGGGATGGGTCAAAATCCTTTCAAATCATAGGTTTTTGACAATTTAAGTCACAAATGTGACCTTATCGTTAGGCATTAACCCTTAGTTAAATAAATTAACTCTTACATTGTCTTCTTGTATTTATTCAATATATGGTTAATAATGTTACTATAAAATGACAATATAACCTTAAGTATATAATTAATAACATTTTTAACATTATCTATGTCATGTTTAGGAATATTATATTCTTATGACTATTATATCATTTAATAAAATAGTATTTGTTTTAAAAACTCAATGTGGTCAATTTTGAGACTATTATAAATTAATTTTTTAAAGTCATAAAAACATTACTCATTTAAAAAATAAACAATAATAAAAATAAAAAAATTTATAATAATATATTAAATACATCTGTGGCATCAAAATGATCAAATTATACTTATTTCAAGATTTATAATACCAATTTTTGAATAATTCATTAAATAGCTAATCAATACAACATCATTGTGTCATTAATAATTTAATTTATTTAAGTCCAAAAATTATAAATAAAGTTTCATGATATATTAAATCATTTTATAATTCTAATTACTATTTAATGTCCAAGATATTTGTTATATTACCCAATAATATATATGTTTTAATAAAAGATACATGTTTATCCTATATATCTCTTTATATTAAATATATTATTATAACATGTCATTATCACATCAAATGCCTCCATGATGTCCAAAAATTGACCCATGGATTCTCATGGTAGGCCATATATCATCAAATAGGATTTTCACATGTGTCAGTGGTGTTTTATATGAGTATAATATTTTATTACCCTTATTTACATCATTTAGTTTTTATCCATGTTAAATAAAAATAATTTTTGGTATTAATATCCATAAAGTTCGAAAATAAAAGTTACCTATTTTATAAAATTTGGAACTTTTGATTGCAAATAAGGAATAAAATTTTCAAATTCAAAATAGATAATATGAAATAATTAATTTAAAATTAATTCCTCTTGTCAAAACAAGAAAGTTGGTTTTTAAGATGTTTAAACTATCAAATAATTGAAAAGTTTGTATATTCAATTTAAATTTAAATTAAATTTAATGAACAAAATTGAATTACATGTTTAAAAAATAATTCAATTAAAATTTAATACCAATTAAAAAAATAATATAATTATATAAATAAATTAGATAAAAATGCTATTTGGAATTAAAAATTTGTATTTTTACTAATAATTGAAATATTAATATCATGAGAAAAGTACCAAAATTTCTAAAAATAAAAATATTTATATCCCTATTAAAAATAAGAAGTTTTTTTTTCAAATAGAACATATAAAACTGAAAAAAAAAATTATTTTTTAAATTTTTTCACCATTAAAAGTCTTTAAGATGGCATTTTAAAAATATTAGTGAATTTTATATGGAAAATAGGATTCATTCTCATTTTTTGAATCTAATATTTAATGAATAAATGTAAAAACATTAAATAATCAATGTTTATTATATTTTATTTAGTTCAATTCCGTATTAAATATAAAAACACTATGCATTAACATCTTTTTAAAATAATAATAATATTATTGTATTAATTTTCTGTATAACTCAGTAATGCGCGAAACCAATGATTTCGGAGACACCGAATGTTCTGTGTCATGTATGCCTTCATACAAAGAATCATATTTATCATAAAATTAATATCTTATTAAAAAATATTAACAGATATAATAGTGTATTATTCTATAATTATTTGAATTGTTACATTGATGATATTAAATTTTGATAAAAATATAAAAATATATTAATTATAATAATTTTATTATATTATCATTATATAGTATTAATTTAAGTAGATGCGGAAGAAATAAAACAATGATTCTTCTTGGGTATCATTAAAGCTTTTTCAATTATCCTCATTGGATTTAAATAAAATAATTAGTAGGATGGTTTTATTCCAACATAAGTATTCTAGGTTTAAGGGATGGATTTTAGGAAGTTATTTGTGTATGTATTAGATTCAAAAATTATGTTATAAGTTGTGAATAATGGAGGAGTGTGAGTTAATTTTCATATTTGAGGAAGAGTGATTTTTTTTAAATACACAAATGTATTCACTATTGATAGGTATACCATAACACATGTGTTTCCAAAAATTAATAATAAGAGTATTGGAGGGTTGATATTGAATATAATAAACTACAACATATAAAAATAAACATATTGTAATCATTTTATTTACATAGTTATTAAGTTTACTCAAATTTACCCTTTTAATTTTTGAACTCGTTATCATCTAGATTTTTATTTACCTCGATAATTTATTCTTTTAGACTAAAATAAAAATTTGTATTATATGATACTATAAAAAAATATTATAAATAATAAATCTAATTTATCAAATTAAAATCAACTATGTGTATTAAAGTAATTAGAATACTAACAAATGTTAGAGGAAAACACTTGTGGACCTTAATCACGATAATTAATTTTCATGTTTTCAATTAATTATTATTGAAATAAATTAATTTTTCCTTATTAGATTAAATAAATTATAATGATTAATAATAATGAATCCATTTTTCCAAATCAAAATAAAAAAAGTTCTATAATTTAATTTACAATAATCTCGCAAATTATATGAGAATGTAGGTTTTTAAGGGGAAATAGTCAAAAGATTTTGATGCTTCTATTTTGAATTTCAATAATAAATACATTAAAATTAAATAAATATGAAAATATCAATTTATTTAAATTAATTAGACATTAAAAAAAATTACAAAATTACATAACATTAGATGTAAACTAAACGCCAAGGCATCATATAACTAATATTCAGTATTACAGAATATTAATCATAAATTGATTCTTTTAATGAAATTAACAAATATTCTACCTATGATAATTTCAAAATTATGAATTAGAAAAATTATTTTTATTTTATATAATAAATTTTCTAAATGTTTCAAACATTTATTTTATTATTATTTTCAAAAATACATAAACAAATTTCAAGGGAAGATAATATTTTCAAGACATATAATGTATTTTTGAAAATTAATTAATAGTTTATCAATATTTTTTCTTAATAAAAAACCCTTATAATTACAATTTAAAAAATATTTAATATTATTCATAATTATATAAATAATTTCAATATTATAATGATCACATTTAAATATCAATATTAAAAATATATAATATTTTTGTTAAAGATCAATGTTCCATACAATGCATGATAAGACAATGTTTTATATTGTGAAATCCTAGAAAGGATTTGAGTGTGGAGCATTATTAAAATGATGTTTCATGTAATTAATTCTATTATATAAATTTAAATAATCTAACAAAAATAATTCATAAAAATTAAGTGTGTTAAAATTTGTATCAGTGGGTAGTCTATGCACTCATAGCCTTATCATATCAAAATTAATGAAATGGAATAATAAATAGTATATTTATTATAACTCTATGATAAAATATTTTCAAAAGGAACATAAGATATAAAATAAATAAATAAATCCAATAGTAAAGTTTCAAACCATAATATAAGGATCATTTAAGAAATAACTAAATAGAAATATCCTTTTGAGTTTTCATTGATATACTGATTCCTCTTTGATCCTATTATTAGCTATTAATCAAATTTCCCTTGACCTAAAATTGATTTATAGTAATGAAATATATTATAATATTGATATTATTGAGAAGGTTATGTGTATAAGACTCATTAAAACACTAAAAATTCATCCTGACCAGTTTTTATCAAGAAATTAAATTCATTGCATAATAAATAATAAATTTTAATGCAACACAACTATGCAAAAATGAGAACATTTGTTCTTACAATGACACTATGAGCTCTAGAAAAAACTCCATTCCACATTATAATATTAAAAAAGCGTGGTAATAGGTTTAATATTGTACGAGATCTGATGATAAGAAACAAGCTTCTTGGTAATCATGTGATCATACTACTTGAAAATCACATGAAAATAAGCTATTAATTTCCTGACCTACTACTAGGAATTAGGAGCTACATGACATTCAGTATGAATAGAGTAACATGCCAATTTGAATCTTTATAGAATTGAGTATATCACACAATATCCACGCAGAATTTATTTTTTAATAAACATGGTTGTAATATAATATATTGTTTTCATATTTCTTCTTATTATTGAATTTTATATTTTTATTAATTATATAAATATTATATAATGAATAAAATAAAATGGAAATGGTTTTATGAAACACATGTCATATATGATCTTAAAGAAAAATTTGATATTAAAATTATTTAATTTTTATTCAAAAAATTAAATTTCATTTTTTAAGTCATCTTCACAAAATAATATTAATTTTATTATTTTGGAAATTTTATATAAATGTTGATTTTAATTTGAATAGTGAAAAATAATTATTTATTTTGAAAATTGTATGCACATTTAGTGAATCTATTATGTGAAATTGTGTTTAATGTTAGTTATAAATTTTCATTAGTTAAATATGATTTAAAATAATCCAATTATGGTTTCTGAATTTTAATTTACAGAAGAATATAATATAAAAACATATTATATTAAAAGTTCTATTTTAATAATAAACTATTTTTAATATCATTAATAAAATTATTTTCCAAATAAATTTCTAAAAAAATATATTTTAAAAAAATTTATTTTGTATCTATATATAGAATAAATGATCCCAAATTATGTTAATATGACCCTTTTAGTTTTGGACAATGTTAATGGTAAGAATTATAATTTTCATAACCTTAATAAAGAGAGAATCTTGTAATTTATGTTTCTAAAATGATAAGAAATTTAAAATGATACAAAAACTAACTGAAATATTATTGGTTGATTCTATATCAACTAGAGTAATCTAAAGGACAAATATATGTCATTAGGGTGCCACATGAATATGATTATGACCTTTATTGTATTTTATTTAACAAAATATAAATCATGCTAATGAAATGATTTTGAAATGTATAAAAAGGTTAATATGGTGTTATAGAGAAGATATGATTGAGAATAAATATAGTTCTGAAAGAATAATGATTTATATTCGTCAATTTATTTTTTAATGATTTTTTACAACTTAAATAACTACCTTATATTTTTTCTCAATGTTGATCCAATAAGTGTTCTGTTAATTTAAAAATTAATGATATTTTTTTAAAATATTATCTTAAATTTTGTTATTTAAAGTAATGCAATATAAATTTTTGTAAGACAATGAAATGTTTATGATATAATAAAATAGTTTCTTTTAATTTTACTTGTTTTCTTGATGTGATTATAGTCAAAATAAAGAATATTGTCAAAGTTGACCATAATGTTATTTTATAAGATTATTATTTTATTAAATTATTTAAATACCATAATGTATTAGAGAAGAACATCGGGGATAATATATGGTCTGAAATTTAATCATTTATTAATTTCAATTCTATTTTTAATCATTTGGATCTAGAATATTTTTATTATGTTTTATTCCATTGAGAAAATTAACGAGTCCCCACCCTTCTCTTAAAATGGAACCCTATTGTTATTATTATTTCACACATACAAAAAAATTTATATAATCCATCAACAAACCAAATAATTTTTTAAAATCCAACACCTCATTATAGTGGTCCAGTATTAGGCACAACACCATCTATAAAATTCATATTGTGTTATGAAAGGGAAATTATCAGAAGAAGGCATATTGTTCTTAATCATGTGTTTCTATTTTTTTAATTCATTAAAAACCATAAAACCTAATTAAAACATGATAAAATAATATGTAAAGTATCTTAAATATTATTATATGTTATTATGTTTATAGGATGATCTATAGCCATCTGCAATTCCATCAAATTGAAAAAGAATCCATCGATCATGTGTATGGAAGACTATAACCTCGTGATTTAATTTATATATTTTTTTACCACTATATCTAAAATCTCATTACAATGATTGAATTATTATTTATATATGACATTTAAGAAATATTTATAATAATTAAAATATAATTTATTATTTATTTTCAAAAAATTACATGCATAGAAAAATGATAATGTTATTCGTGCGTAAGTATTGATTAACTCATCCATAAAGTGGTGGGATTATTTATTCACCACCAATTCTAATAGATGATAAATATAAGTATATATGATGATGTAAAATTACTGTTAGGATCAAAATATAATTATTTAAATATAAAATAAAATTTACCTCCATTAAATAATGATCCATAAAAAAATTAAATTGTATCTCTTGTATATATATGACCAACTGTCTCCTTGATTCAATCATGGTTAATTTTTTATAAAAATAATAAATTTGTAGACTTTAAATGATATTTTTTTCCAAAATATTATTAATATTTAATCAATATTATTATTTATATTGTGGAATAATAACCACATTGACTGTAATAAACATATAAAATTCATTTTGGACTTAAGTACATGATTTAATGAAAACGATCAACGTGAATTTAATTGAATATGTAATTGTATAAAAAATGTTATAAAATGATAAAATTTTAATAATGATATTGAAAAAGGTTCTTAATTATTTATAAAATTAACATAATTGTATTATACATGAATTTAATGGACATCTGTGTCGAATCACTGTCATATAAATAGATATTATTTTAAAAAATAATAATCAATAGTTCCTCTTAAAATTTATAAAAAATCAAAATATTAATTATTTTTAACTTGTATAGAAGGAAGGCATTATCCTAGAATCATGATTCATCAACAATTCGATGTAAAATTTATATATTTCTTGGAAATTTTAAATGAAATTTATTTTTCTAGGATGTATACATTTTTACGATTTAAAAAATAAATATTTAACCAAATGTTAATTTTGATATCTTAAAGTATTTGTCATTTTGGGTTTATAGAGTATTTCTAATGTTTTATGGTGTAATGTTTATGAATAATATGATTTATTAATTAAATGTAACATTACAATTGTAACATAATCAGAAAATCCTAATACTGTTTACACAATGTGTTATCCCCATTATGGATCATGGTAGAGACTGATATAATATATATATATATAGGATGAACTGATATAGTGTTGGGGATCTTGTTATAGAAGTTTGTCTTCCTACATAGCAATCCAATTTATTTTATAATGTAACATGTTTTTTGAAATTATTCCTACGGTGTTTCCAAAGGTTTTCTATTATGGATTTATGTTGGATCTAGTTTTTTCTATAATGAGTTTTAAATGGTTAATGGTTTTGCTGTTATTTGTTTATAATAAGAGTTATTATTTTCATTATATGGGTTTTTATTCTAATAATTGTGATAAATATGTCTTTGAATTCATGTGAAATTTTTTTATCTTATTAATTGAAAAAATGATTATATAATAGTAAATCGTTCTTTTGTTTCATATTCATCACAAGACTAAAATATTTCTTCTTTTAATGTCTCTTACTAGTATTTTTTCTAATCCTAGGTTTTTATAAAGTTTTTCATTAGTTTAAATGATAGATAAGAAAAAAATAAGAATTCATGTTTATATTTGTGATGATTTTTATTGAATAAAAACCATGGTTCATTTTAATATTTTTTTTATTAAGTATAAATGGATAATGAGTAATGTTTATTATTTCTAATATATGGTTTTCATATATAAAATTTATGACTTAATTATATAAGACTATAAATTGAAAAAAAACCAAAATCTAACCTAATGAATTCATGACTTGACATTGAATATTATGTAAAATTTAATGATGTGTCCTTTTTGTTGGTATCCAAGAATGTTTAGATAAATTAATGGGTTAGGTTAATTTTAATAGAACATTAATAATTGATTTTTTCATTATTGTTAATATGGAATTATATACATATTGATGATTACCATGGTTTATCATCAAAACTATGTTGTTTATAACTGCGTTTGACATAAGAATATGGGAAGATGTTCTTGGGAGGAATCAAGGGTAAAAACATCATTACAAATCACAATTCCAATAAGGTTGAAATTGAACCGAATATTTTGATACAATGATAGATTAGTTGAAAGAATCTATAAATGGTGGTGGTATCCATGTTTGAGAGAATTTGGATTTATTGTAGGTTTTATGTTAATAGTGGATAATTTTACAAGACAATATCTTTTATCCAATTGATCTTCTAATCATGTTGTAGTTGATGTATGGAATAATTACTGAGAGGAAAATATTTTCTGTCGTAGGATGATTTTAAAATCAAAAGGAAACAAATTCCATTTATATTTTTCAAGGTGACTTTATCGATGGCTTCTTCCATCTACAGATAGAAGATATATAGATTTAAATGAACTAATATAATGAGAAACATTTACTAATCTGTCTCCTAATAACAATTCCTCTATGTTTTTTCATCTTCAAATTGAGATTCAACTCTAGGAATAGAACAAAAACATAAATATTATGTTGTATCTTATGAAAAAAAGCAATATACTAGCCTAGTACATACCATATTTTGTTAACGATTCTGATTGTAAAAGAAATAGATTATAAACATTGTTGAATACAAGTTAACGATTAATTCTCAGGATTATAATTAAAAATTTTATGATAATTTTGTTCGTTGTGATGATAAAGATTATATGGATTTTAACAAAAAAATATGTTCCTTTAGAAAACAACAATACAAAAATGTTTAGGTTGTAGAAAAAAATGAATTAAACAATTAATGTGTCTGATGGTAAGTCCCCAAAATGATCCATGGGTGAAAAATGAAATTTCAAGGAATGTTTTAGAGGATACATAAAGTGTTTTTTATGTGGTCAATTTGGTTGTAAGGTTCATGATTGAAATGAACATAATCCTGAACAACCAAATAAATTTGCAATTAATAGACATCCAAGAGTGTGGTGTTTTAGTTCTAATGAGTTTTTTCATTATATTAACATGATTTTAATTTTAGTTTTGTAGGATAGAAATCAATATGTCTAGAAAAAAGAAGATGTACAAAAGTCCTTTTATACTACTAAATTTGAGGTTCTAATATAAAATGATGTGTTGACAGGTATGATTGTTGTTTATTCAAATTATTCTATTCCGAAATATGGTTCTCTATCATCTCATTCTGTTTTAATAATATGTTTTCCTGTATATTTATTAAATAAATAATACAAAATATTTTTTTTAATAAAAAGGTGCATGGAAATATAAAAGAAAACATGATTTCTGGGTATCTTCATATTATGATCATTGAAATGGTTTTCCAAAAAATATTATTAATTATCCAACAGTAGTGTTTGATATTATTTTGGGTATGCATTGGAATTTTTTTTTAGTATAAGATTCTCATAAAATAAATATAGTTTTGTTCTAGGATTTCATAACTTTTATAACATATAATGATGCTAAGAAAATTATTAGAGATTTAAAAATTGATAAATAGCACATATCATTAAAAATAAAGTACCTAATAAAATTAGTGATGTGGTATTAGTGAAATAATATGTCAATATTTTTCCTGATGATCTTCATGATGTTCTTCATCATCATGAGTATGAGTTTACAATTTAATTATTGCCTTAAACTTATCCTCTTTAAAAAACCCTTATCAAATGGATAAATAAAATTTTTTGGTACTGAATATAATAAATACTCAAATTTTTTAGATAAAGTATTTATTCTACCAACCACCTACCGTTGGAGTGCTCATTTTTTTATAAAACAAGTTGTTTTTATAAGTATTTTTATTCATTATCAATCATTATATAACACAAATATTAAAGACATGTACCTTATACTCATATAAATTGTTTGTTTTTATCATCTCCAAATAGTGTAGTACTTCTCAAATATTTATCTCACATTGGTGTACCATCTATTTAAGGAAATGGAGGAAGATATTGTAAAAACTTATTTTAAAAAAATATATGAGAACTATTTGTTTATATTTTTTACATTTGGGTTTCCCAATAATCTAGATGTATTCATTTATATAATTGTTAGATTATCTATTATATGATAAGTTTGTGGTTTTTTTATTGATGATATAACAGTAAATTATAAAATAAAATAAGAACAAGAAAGAAAATAAAGGATTATTTTTAAAAAGTTAATTAAATTAAACACATTGGAAAAGTTACCAAATATTAATTTTGGGTAAATAGGATATACATTTTTTGAAATAAGAATTATAAAGATTAAATTACAATTGTCCCTACTAAAGTCTTTTTAATGTTTGTACTAGAAAAAAATATGTCATGTAGATTTTTATTTTTCTTTAAATGGTGGGTTACTATGATTTTTTATTGAATTCATTGTTCTATGGTTTAGATCATTCACTAAGGTAACTCAAAATGGATTTAAATTCCTCTGGACAATATAATGTATTGAATGTTTTTATGAACTAATTTTATGATAGATAAATGCCCATTATGGGACTTTCACTCAAGAAATATTTATTTTATCATCTATAGTTATGTTTCATTAGAATTACTTGGTTGTGTCTTGATGAAAAAATATTTGGTAATTTCTTGTGCTTTAAATCAATAAAAACTCAATAAAAAATTATCCTACCGATGATTTTGAATAATATTTTGTGTGTTTTTATTGAAATATTTGTGGAAAAAATATTTATGGAGAATATTGTGAAATTTATATTCATAAAAAAATATTGAATCAAATATAATCATTGAAAAAGTTGACCATGAGGAAGAGAATAAAGCTGTAACTAATAAGAGATAATTATTTCATTTTCTTTTACCATCATTTAAAATGAACAATTTATTTGATGCTTTTATTCAGAAAAATAATTCTACATTAACTATGTTTCTTTTTGAACATGACCCTTCGGTTAATAATTTGAAGAATTTTAGTCATGAAAGTTTAAATATAATAACATATTAAATTCATTTGTGGTAGTGTAATAATATCTGTCATATAGAATTAAGAATTCTCATAATGAATACCATGACTTAGAGTAAATGTATATTTTATAAAAAAGGTTATGTTCCAATAATTTAATTTTGACAAAGAATGGGTTTTGAGATTTGGATGGATATTATTTATGCCTTTTAATTCCTAGATGACGAGGAAAGTATTATTTAATTAAAATAGTTCTCTATATTCCTTTCATCATAGAAAAACATATATTTATATATAAATTCTATAGTATTATTATTTCAATAAAATGAAATGTGATATCACAAATATTATAATGAAATGTATGATTCATAAATATGATAAATCAGAACAGAAATTAGAAAATGGGTTAATTCAACCTTCTACCATAATAGAGTGGAAATGGGAATATATATCCACATATTTTGTGGTGAGGCTACTAAATAATTCTTGAGGTAATAGTGCAATTTGGGTTATTATTAATTGACTAATTAAATCTGTACATTTTATTACCTTTTGAGATACCATGCCTGTTTATCAATATTATATAATCTGTTATAAGGATATATATCTATTAAATATAGTTCCAATATCCATTATATATGACCAGGATCTAAGGGAAACTATTAATTTCTTGAAAATTCTCAAATATCAAAGGGAACTAAATTAAATTTCAGTATTTCCTATCATCCACAATAAAATAAATTATCAAAATAAAAAATTTATAATTTAAAAGACATACTTCATTATTTTTTCTTAGATTATAAGTTATGATGGGATCCACATTATTATTTATTAGAGTTTTCTTATAATAATGGGATTCATTCTAGTAAATAGGTTATACCTTTTATGGAATATTGTATAAAGTGTTTTTTAACAAATTCATTTTGGGATGAAGTATGTGAAAGGAAGCTTATAGGAACAAAATTACTGGAGGAAGTGACTTAGAGGGTATAAGTTATTCATAAATATAGGAGTAAATATTAGTGAAGATAGAAAATTTCTAAGGATAATAAAAGTAAGTACCTTTCATTCAAGGTAGGTGATCATATTTTTCTAAAATACTTCCAAGAAAAAGTTTAATGTCCTTGAGTAATAAAGGATAGTAATGTTCTCAATTAACTAAATCATATGAGACTCAAATGAAATTTAAATTAGACTACTACCAAGTTTCAATTCTGTTAATATTTTATTATGTACATAAAATGTTTAATGTTTTGATGTTAAGATACTATGTGACAGGTTCATCTCCTGTCAGGATCACTGAGGTAGTTTTGATTGAACATACCCATTCTTATGAAGAAATTCCTATTAATATTTTTGATCATTGAGATAAATTATTATGTAACATGGTAATTAACTAGGTTATGGTTTTATAGATAAGAAATATAGTAGAAGACGCAATATGGGAAAATGAAAAACCTGTGAGGGAATGTTATCCGTACTTGTATAATAAGTGAATACAATTTTTAGGACAAAATTTTTTAAAGAGGGGAGAATGTAAAAACAATGTTATTTAAAGAATATTTTTTTTCATACTTATTTGTATTATAAAATTATGTATTAATTTTCACTAGAAATATATTAATTGATTCATATAATAAAAATGAATTAATTTTATTAAACTAAATATTTAAATTTTTCATTAAAATATTTCATTTTTTTTACATAATATAATTTATAAAATTCAATTTCAATTTTGAATTTATCTTGTCAAAATATTCTTACAATCAACTTTTGATAATTTTCTGAAAATATTGAATTTTATATGAATAGTGAATATCATTGATTTATATTGAAAATTATGTCTTCATTATGTGTATTTAAATTCGTGAATTATATTTATATTACATTTATATTTTTTATAGTTAGTTTTTATGTAAAATTATAAAAATATGGTTTTTTAAATGGATTTCGTTTATTAATTTGGTATAAAATAATTTTTTATATTAGATAGATATTTTTAGAAAAATAGATTTCCATTGCGTTTTTTCTATTAAATAGTAAATTAATTTTTGAAAAATTTTAGATCTAGATTTTTTGAAAATAGTTTCCATATTATGAATAAATATTTCAAAATATATTATACAGTTCCCTTTTATTATGGAATTTTGTGATTAGTTAACTTATTAATTATTATTACTACAGAAAATGGTAAATTGGGTATTTTTGGTTATAAATAAAATGAAAAGAACATTAAAATGATACAAAACCATTAACAATATATTATTATAAGAGTATATCTTGGCCATCATCATAAAAAGGTTGAATTTATGACTTTTTGTTCCACTTGGATAATATTATGACATTTATACTATTTTATTTAATAAAATGTCATACATGTCAAAATCTAATTTTTAATAAGTGTAAATATTTGAATATGCGTTTATCTAGATGATATGATAACCTAAAAATATTATTTTTAGTTATAATTATTAATATTAAAAATTAAAAAAATTTATTAATTTTTATGTAAGAAATAATTTATTAAAATTCTTGCACAATGTTGTTCTAGTAATTCTAAAAATATTGAAAAAATTAAAAAATGATATTAAAAATTATAAAATAAATATTCGTTGAGAAAATTAATAGAATATTAAAGTTATATATGACCTTTACATGTTATGGATATAATAAAATAATTTTTTTCTACTTTATTTTTTATTGAGTTCTTTAATGTCAATGTGATGAATAATATCGAGATAAATAATAATGATATTTTATTGGATTAATATTTTAAAAAAATTATTTTAAAATCATAATAATATTAAATAATAAAGAAACAGATAATATAGGGTCTCTAATTTCATAAATATTTCATTTAAATTCTATTTTTATTCTTTTTCATTGGGAATTGTCTTCAAATATTCAAATCTGTTAGAAAAATCCATTAGTGCTCCTCCCCTCTCTAATAAAAGGTCAAATTTTAATCTTAATTAATAACAGATAAAAACAATTTTTTAACATCCAATAACTAGAAAAATTATCCAAGATAATTTAACCTCATTATAGAAGTCATATATTGGGAAGAACACCATCCATAATGGTATTGAGCTGTTAGTCAAAAGAGATTGTCCAACGAAGTGATATTGTTTTCATTCAAGTATTTATTTTTTGTTTATTCTATCACATCACAAAGACATTCTTATACCATTTTAAAATAAAAAAATAGTATTCTAAATATAATAATAATTTATTACATCAATTAAATGACCTATATCTATTTAAAAATTCATAAAATGGTAAATGAACTCATCTTTCTTGTCTACGACAGACTACCCCCTCATAAACCGATGCCATTTTTTTATATCACCATATCTCAAAAATGGATATAATGTTGGAATTAACATTTATATATGATATTAATGAAATATTTGACATTATTAATACATAATATAAAATTTAGTTTCTTACACTTTCATTCAAAAAAATGTTAACATCATTTTTTTGTACATGAACATTACCACCTCCATGAAGCTATGTGATAAATTTTTTTCACAAGATCAGATAGATGATATGAAAAATAATATAAGAATAATTAATATTATATGTATATTATTATTATAATAATGTAAATATAATATAATATTTAACATCAATCTTAATTATGTTTGAAAAAATGAAAATTTTACTCAACCGTACATTTGTCTGACAGTCTGTATGATTGCAGTATAGTTAAATTTTCATGAACATAATTCATGGTTCTATTTAAAAGTATAATATATATATATATATATATATATTATAATTATTTCTTTAATTTAATTATAAATATGGTTTTATAATGGTCTCTTGGACCAAAGTCAACACACCAAAGCAATTTTGGACTTCAGTACCGAATATTATCTAAACAGGCAATAAGAAATTAAATAATAATGAAATATTATATAACATGGTAATAAGAGACATAATGCGAATAATTAACATGAAATTTTTAAAAAATATTGTATAAAATTAACATAAGTTTATTATTCAAGAATATAATAATAATATATGATGAATCAAACGTGAGGTAAGGGACTTTATTAAAAATAATTATCTTCTAATGTTCCTCCATCATTTTTTAGAAAAGAAAAAAATAAATATTACTAACATAAATAGAATATGAATACTTTACTAACTACATGTTTCCTCAATACATTTAGGTTAACATAATATTATTCCATGTTTTTTTAATGAATTATTTTTCTTTATGATGTATAGAAGGGTTTAGATATAAAAAAATAGTTTTTAAATGAATAGGTATTTAGAAATCAAAAACCATATTTCTTGTGATTTAATAGAGTTTTTTATGTTATATTATTGAATGTTGATGAATTAAATTTTTTTATTCATTATATGGTTCTTTTTAATTATATCTGAAACATATTAACCTGATACATCATGTACAAAGGGATGATAACTATTGTTGCTCACAGGTGAGCCTGATATATCTTATAATTTGGGTGGGACTAGATAAGATTGTGTGACCCTTTATAGCATTGGGTTCACCAATACGGAAATTCAATTAATTTTTAATTTATCTTTTATTTTTAGGAATTAATTTTTCATTTAGGAATGTGTTTCTCATTTTGATATAACTAGATTCCAATTATTCATGGCATGGGTTCAAAATCGTTTCTGATTTTTATGATCTATGTTGATAAATGGGGTTTTTAATTAATTTATTTGGGTTATAATTATTTTATTTGAGAGAAAAAAATTTTATTATCACTATTAGAATGATTTATTTTATTTTCTCAATGAACATTGAGTTAATTGTAAATATTTCACAGTTTTTTGTAATTTTGACAGTTCTAATAGATATCTTCATTTTTATTCCTTAAATAGATTTTTGGTCTAATCAAAATTTTTTATGTTTTTAATATGGTTTTATGTGTGGATTTGGAAGAAAATAATATTTCATGTATAATTTTTTGAATACATTTCATGAAAATAAATAATGTTTCCTTTTTAAAAATATTATAATATGTAAAATATTGATAATGTGTAGGAGGTTCCTATTTTTTAAAATATAGGATTATTTTTAATAGTTAGGACCAAATTATATAAAACTATAAACCTAAAAATATCCGTAAATTTAATAGAATTAATTCAAGACATGAAAATCATGATTATTTGATGTTTATGGTAAGGTCCATATAGTTATGTCCCAATGCTATTCATAGGTTTATCGTCACAATTTTCATATGTCATATACCCACAGCATTTAAGGGAATCACATTAAACACTGGACCAACATCCTTATCCAGTATAAAAAATTCAAAAAATCCTTCATATCAGGGTAGAATGAAAAATAAATAATATAACATCACAATGACTATTGTTTCAGTTTAAAATATATGTAATTAAATATCAAACACGAATAAAAAAATATATAATCTCACAACACCATGCATCACTCAAGATGTTCATCAGCCATGGACACACCCAAATGTGGTCTTAGTTAATAAAAACAATCAATTATTCCAGAAAAAGTGTTGTCTTATTGTAGAAACTATAAACAAGAAAACTAAAATCTATGTAACTTTCTACATAAATTTTTTAAATTCTGATATCAAGGATAAACATCCTGGTGTGGTTTTAAAGTTATCGTGGAAACATATACAACCAATAACACATCCACCTAATCATTATTATAATATTTCTCCCCATGTCAATTCTCAAGGATCATCATAGACCAATACAATAAAATGAATGTATTTTAATTCCAAAATAAACAAAATATCACATGTAGTAATAGATTATCACTCATGGATGACATCCATTTTGTAAAAAAACTACATTTCATATGTTAGAAACATCTCCCTAAAAAATTTCAATAAAACCAAATTTGATAATAATATATCTCTTTTGGATAATATTCTTGTTAGAGAACATATTTTTTATTATCTGAAATTTTAGGATAATTATTATTTTTTATCCTTGGTGATTCAAGTATATTAATTATTTAATTATCATTGATAGTTTATTTGGTAATATACAATTATCGTTAATTTTTTAATTCCAAGATTATTATTATAGATGAATTATTTTTTAAATTTATAAAATAACATCATTAATAACAATTAAATATATTAAAAATAGGAAAATATAATCCAACCTGGATGTACGATTCATAGGCACTAAAAATAGGTGGAGGGGAAAGAGTTTGGGGTTTTTTCATGACTAGAATATGGATGGAGAGGTCATAAAATTCATTGATGGAATCACCTCATCAGAACATAAAAAACACTAGTTTTCGAGGACACAAATGACCGAATAAATATGATTTCAATCAATGTGAATTAAAAAATGTATATAATGGTTTATTTTCATTACAAAACAAACAAATAAAATTATTTAATTTTTGTTTTAAGAGATTATTTATTTCATACATTTAAATATTATACATAATTATTTATTATAGATGAATGATACTAATATAATTATAAGATATGTTTTTTGGAATATCATAGGTGTTAAAACAGATTTTCGTACAAGTTTCAGGATGAATAATAGGAAAAAGTGACGCAAATAGGGTAAAATATTATTGATACAAATGAGGTATGATATGAATACGTGTAACATAGTGTAACCTTATATAGTTTAATGTAATTTTATAAAGTTTCACATCAACCCTTATATATCAAATATTAACTCTACACAATGCTAGGTATTACCCTAATGCATGTCCTGTTTACGATTACATAGAACCCTTATGTGGTTGGCTACCCTAATGCATTATCCTTATGCAGTGCTTTGATACCCTTATGAAATTACCCATAGGTGGTCCATTAACCTTATTCACCTCCTATATTACCCTTATAAATGTACTCTTACACTTCCAGTACCCTTACACAGTACTTACCATACCCTTATATGACACCTTGTACCAGAAAAATGTGTGTGAATGATGATGTTACACTAAAATACGTTATCCAACCCTTACTTAGTGTATATGAAGGGTATTTTTTCATAAAATTGTAATTGGATTGGGATTTTACCATAATGTAATGACATTAAATTTGATTTTACCCATAATTGTACCCTTTAATAAATATTAAATGTCATATTAATTTAAAATTTATGTATTTCCACAAAAATATTATTATATATTTAAAACAACTAATGACTTCATGAGTCAAATAATATTCAAAATATTTCAATTCCTCCCCTTTCTTTACTTCTCATCCCCAAAAATAAAATAATGTTTTATTAATCATAACACACATGCCACTTCACTCAAAAATCAGAATCCTTCTCCCCGTATCCTCCAAAATTAGTCGATTCTGCCACTGAATCAAAATATATAGTCCAATATCCTCTTGATGAAATTTTTCTATATATTCCATAGTCTTTACCAAACACATCAAATAAGATTCATATAGTTCCAAAATAATGTATTATAGTCATTGACATGCATTGGATCAATAAACATCCTATAGAGTTGCAACATAAAAATAATATTGTGCATACATGAGTAATGAAAATGATGATCAATGTGGTACACAACAATCCCATAATGATTTGTGATCATTAATGGTCCCAAAACATATGGATATATCTTTCTGTGCTTCCTTATATATTGTTTCCAAACCAAGGAATAACTATAAAAAATCATGATCACCTAAAATAATCACCAATTTTATATACTTATGGTTGGATTATTATATATATCTACTCTGAGAAATGACCAATTATATTCTGAATTAGTTCAACTCTTTCAACCTTCTCCAAATCCAAACATTTCCCCCCAAATGATTCCTCTCATACGTCACTCCAACAACATAGTAATCAACATAGAATATTTTAAAGAGCCTAATATGTTTCCATATGTATCATAGACTAGTAATATTTTATTTTTGTGAACTCAACCAAGGATTTTGGATCATCACATACATCACTAAAGTCCATAAGCCATGCTTGAGGAAAATTTTCATAGAATACATATTGACCTCTAAGAATAACTATCTATTTTTTGATGGTACACTTTGATCAATCTCAAATACTAGACCAAGTTCCTTTGAAATAAATTCTAAATCAATTGTGGAAAAAATTAATATCTCTCAGATATGATTCAAATTATTAAATTAGGTTACAATTGTGTCATCTTCTTTTATTGATCGACAATCACCTAGTAGGTGTAAGTAATCCTATGGGTATTAGGTTTCTACATCACAAATCCCCCAAAAAATATTTCCAAATATAATGATAAATATTTTTTTATAGAATAATCCACCATACCACTATTACATAAGAATTACACTCTCACTCTGAAGACACTTCGAGATGAAACATGAAACATCATTCTTCATCACATGCAACTCAAACTATATTTTAATGTTTGGGTACATTGTATGATCACCAAGATCCAATTCCCATCTAGAGGTATGTAATAAAATCATAATCTATAGAATTATGTATGTAGGGACTACTTCTATCTAATATAAATGTATAATATCTTCACTGATCCAAAATCACCTTAGTATTAGATCGCCTCCAACAATCTGCTCTCACATCAAAACAAATTATTGGTTAGCCACATGTCCAACAATTTTCTAGTGTACCTGAGAAGATGTGTAAACCCAAGGATCACATGTCATCAGTACCACATCCTAAAAATAAACCATCCTCTAATTATCCAACAAGATCATAAAGTTCAAATACACTTCTGGCAGATTTTAATCATGTTTGTTCCAAACATGAGATTGGAAACCTATAGTATATAAAAGACAATAAACATTCTATGATTCATAAATAATCTCAATATAGAATATTTATAGAGAATATACAGACTACCCCAATATTGGATTTAGGTCACATTATGGGAAGATATATTTAAGGGTGTTGTGTTCAAAGTAAAAAAAAACACTCTCACTAAAGAAATAATGTTAGCAGTAGTTTAAAGCATGGAACAAAACAGCCATCTCCAACATGAGTGGGGTGGGTTCTCTCATGGTATAATTTCTATTTTGACCGATAATATACCAGTAATGATTTTATTCATTAATGCTAAAAAAATCCTTATCCATCAACATATACAATATATCAAATACAAGGATTTGGATGTATTTGTTTTATAGCAATATTCATCAACCATATCAGCTGTAGAAATGATTCTAAACTATAGTCCATCAATATGAGATTTACTAATTTATTCATCCATTTCATCATGGGAACTAGTAAAAATGGGATTTCCTATATAAAATTTCAGAAATATCATAGAAGCTCTATAACAAAAAAGATCTCAAAAATGTTATAGGGAGGTGTAGGGATCATCACTTCTTACACATTCATTATTTCCAAAAATATACATGTCTCAATAACCACATGACTTAAAAACATCACATCATTAATCCTGATTCCCCCCTTTGACTTCAAAGAATAAATTTGATGAACTCTATTTGTACTCATGACAATCACGATGTTCATGGCATGCTGAACTAGTGTTGGAAAGTAAATTAGTGTGTAATAGATGAACACCATGATGAATGAGTCATGGTAAGTATTATAAATCTTATTCATGACCTCTATGAACACATATAAACCATTTTATAGACCTAATGGAATCAAAATGTATGACAAAAACCATTACTTATCTACAATTACATCTTGTTTATGTGCTATCCTATAACTCATTGTTGGTGATGGAGGAATTGAAAACCAATCATGGAGAAACATCGGGATCCATATCGCTTATCCAATATTCATAAATTTTGGAAATGTTATATATTTAATTCAATTTCACATGTTTTTTATTCCTATTAAAAATACATTGTTTAAAAATATCAAATAATTTCACGGAGAGAAACAAACCTTCACCCCATGGTGAAGTAATCATCAACCTAATGAATTTTTATTCCATGTCATCAAGATACAATGATCTTCATTAGCTTGGTTGGAACAATTTTATATCGAGGTTTTGAAATTGGATGTTCACCCATAATGACATCAATAAAAATGTAAAATCATATATCTTGAGGATTTTATATGATTTCATTTGTAAAGGCATCAAAATCATGATCCATGACTAAATAAATAGTCATCCATGTGTTCACTCATCTCATCAAAAGTTCTATTCCCACCATCATTGAAATGAACATCCAAATCTAACTCCTGACTGAAAGAACACTTTTTACTCCTTTTACTGATTGTTATATCAATATGGTCTTATCACCCTTTAGTGAAGTGAATGAAATAAGTGCATGATACAAATAAAGAAGAACACATAAGCTGTAGAGAGTTTCATTGTCATGAATCACTTCGATGGTCAACATCTAGAGAATCATGAACTCCGATATATTTGAATAGTAATACAATACTATAGGAAACATTTAGAATTTAAATATAAATTATTCTATCCAAAATAATGGTATATCATGTGAGACTAATTCAAAGGATTACATGATATAAGAGTCTTGTGAAAAAATTATTTTTTCATAAATTATGGAATGAGAATAACCTATATAAAATTTGAATGTAGGTAATGTAAATATAATAAAGACCTAATGTGGAATATTAGATGTGGAATATTAGATGTCCCATCACCACCATTTTTTATTTTAATCCCCTTTGTATACATGGCTTTCCATAGATTTATGACCATACACATGCTATTAAATATAAGTTTGATTATGCTTATGTGGACCCTATCTATATCCATGGATCTATAGAAATGTCTACCTCAGCCCCTAGAAGATTCCTAAACACAATATTATACGGTTGAACTAATGTTGATAGCCCTTCTAACATCACTATGGGAAATAGCATTGTGATTTTGAGTAGGCCCTTTAATAGATACAATTTTTCTAATGGATGCATCATCGTTGGAAACCTCACAATGGGATTGAATATTTTGATCATTTCATCGCCTTTATGATACAACTTTACTTCACAACCACGTACATCCTTTTCCTTTTATGTAAAGAGGTTCTCATGGTACCACTGGGAGGTCTTCCGACATAGGTATTGACTTGTAGTAAATTACTATCTTATCATCCATCCCATGAGACCCCATATTTGGTTAAAGACTTCCATAAATCCTCCATGTATAATGCTAAGTCAATTCTCCAGAGCTGTTGCTTGATATATAGAAAAATTAAAAAATCAAACTTCATGAACTCTAAGATTCATTCCTAGATAAAATATGATCAATGAGATGTATTTTTAAAAACATCAGATTGAGAAAAAACAAAAATTTCACTCTACAATAGTTATATGATATCGGGTTCTCGATAATGATTCTATATATTTGGAAATAATAAAAACACGTCTTTAAATTCCTCCCATGTTAGACCCTAATATCATCTAGAATATCCCACAAATCCCCACAAAAATAGTCGGTGTTATTATAGTAGTAAATATTCTAGCTAAACCCTAACATCATCCAGTGTCTCAATAAGTACAAATATATCATCAATGATATCCAATTAATCATCTTATTCATGTAGTCCACTAATTCTAGTGAAAGATGAAATATTATAGATCTAAAATCTCATAGTGTAGTAAAACATTAGTATTTATGGAAAGGAACTTGGCTTGAGTAGGTACGCCGCATGCACCATAGTAGCAAGTTTGGGAACACACTATAAAGGAAACATTTTCATATATTGAGGTCCAACAATATGTCAGTGAGGTGGAATATACTATTTCCAATGGATCATTAATAAAAAATCATAACTAGTCTAATGGGTCAAACAGTATTCTCCAAGAAGTCTAGACTCAAACAAAAGAACACTCTTAATATCATAAACCCGTGACTCCATCCATTAACTTTAGTCATTGTCATGATATATATTTTAAAATAACTACATTTTTAGTTAATATTATTAATTTGAGAAAGAGATTTATCATAAAATAACTGAAAATTAAATATATTAAACAATCAAAGAAACTATCATAAAATGATAGAAAAATTTAAGGCATAATATTAATAAACTAATATGTATTAAAACAACACACACACACACACACACACATATATATATATATATTTACTGTGGAACAATGTTCCTAGACATGAAGAATGAAATAATAATAAATCTTCTAATAAAAGGGACATAAATATCATCCATGGAATATCATATGTCCTTTATTAATTTGTTGACATATAACATGGACATTCCCATTGACATGTTTCACACAACAAACTCATTTCATCCATGTTAATGGTCAGTATTAAGTAATGGATGAAACATTTTTGATATGATTTTGAAACACCAGATCCCAAACTGGTGGATTCATTTAGAAGGCTCATATGAAATCAAGAATTCATCTGCATACTCATGATGATATCAACTAGTAATGGAAGTTCATGTTCATCATTGGGTATACATTAACATCAATTTCAGGTAAAAATAGAAAAATATAGATAATAATATATATATTACGATGATGATGATATAATGTCAAAACAAGAATATAAAAATGGATACATCCCATACAAGTCATAAAAATCTCCCATATATTAAATCCAAACATGAGTATAAGGTGTAGATTAAAAAAAATAAAGGGCTGGGTCCTCTTCAGTTTGTATTGGTCTACCACCATCTATAGGAACTTATTCATATCCATCCACCATAGGTCTCTTACACTTATCTATATATACAATATTAAAATATACAAGTACACAATAATAGTAATATAGGGGCGATAACTTGAATAATCAAGAAACCATAATTGTGTTCTCAAAAAGTGTGATCATGTGTTAAAATTTATGCCATAATAAATAGTAAACTCTAAAGAAAAACAAATAAAAACATTTTAGAACCAATGTTCTACCAATGCCACCACGATCTCTGACCGTACATTATTTTTCACCATGATGGATGAAATGACTATGTATTAATATTAATCAAGAACTAGAAATGAATAATACAGATAATTCTTGGTCATCTGGTGAATATAATACATGGAATTCACTAAGAACCATCCATGTCATGTTATAGTAATCATTTAAGAACCAAGATCTAATTTTATTTTAATAATCATCTTGAATTATCCTCTTCTGAATTCTCTATGCATCGAGAGTACCACACTACATTAATAACGAATCACGGTATCCCTACCCAATGTTTAGTTCCATCAAATCATCGTTTGAAGTAGTTAACAATCCTCTTTTAATGTGTTAACATTTCATGACACACCATATAATGTATAATATAACAATAATGCACTACGTCACACAAAAAAAGGTCAATTACACATAGAATCAGGGTTTATCATCATATGTAATTTGGAGATACACAATTATTTTGATAAAAATCGGACATGAATAAACAATCTATGGATTTATTTATGAATTGTTGTAAAACAATTCTACTCATAGGATGTGGAAACAGCCACATGTATTTATAAATTATATTGAATATCATGTACTCCTTAAAAATATTATATTATGGTAAGAAGTTTAAATAATTTCCCTAAATGGTAAGAAACATCATACCTAAATTTCATAGATGTAAACATGAAGGATTAACCAACCACATTGTTTCAAAAGATGTAGTGAAAACATTTAAAAAACACCTCTTGTTGGGATTTATTAGCATACTTAAAGATCCATCAATGTTCAAGGATAATAATAGACCACAAGAATAAAGAAGAAATGAATTATTTCCCATAAAAAAAATGTCACATGTGGAAATATTTTTCCCTCCTAAAATTTTTCTAAATTAAATAATCATTTCAGTGCATTATTATAAAAGTCATTCTTAGTGAATGATAATAAATATACATGAAATAATAAAGTATCACATTAAAATAATATTTATGTTTTAATCCATAATTATTATTCTTTGATATTCTTGGATAATAAATATTTTATTTTTTTTATATTATCTTGATTAATAAATCATTTATTTTATTTGAGAATTTAATGTATAATATTCATTTATTGTTATATGAATAATTTTTAGATTATTATTATTAAACAGTTATTAATTACATTACTCCAATTTCATTCACTTTGAACATAAAATATGGATAAAATAAGTGAATATTATCCTATATAGAACTACCTCTCAAAAGCACTATACCATGGAAAAAGTGATAGAGATGAGGGTTCTTCCAGGTATAGAAATTGGAAGAAAGGGTTAAAAAATTCAGATAAGGTTGTAGTATACTAGGAAATGGGAATCCTCGTTTTTTAAATCCCAACAAATCATGTAATATAAAAAACCAACTATGTGAAAATATTTTAGAAAAAAACCATCGGCATGTTCACATTATTAAAACATAAAACTAAATTTCGATATTTTATTTATGGTGTAATGAATTATCAATTAAAAAGAGTTTAATTTCATCCATAAATATCAATTAAAGGTATAAGATAATAAAAATTTATAGTAAATGTATTTATGGAGTTGTATGGTGTCCAAAAGTAGCTACATGCTTTTTGGTAAGTAAAAGTTAAAATACAAAAAAATAGGAAAACAAGTTATCCCTACATATGGGGTATGCACTCCATCAATGTAATGTGGTTTACCAATATGAAATGGAATGTAACTTTACATAGAAGTACCTTTACCCTTATGAATCATTTATTAACCTTTCACGGTTATAGGTATTACCGTTATGAAACTCCATTTAACCATTTTGTAGTAGCCTTATGAAGCCATATACCCTTAAGTAGTACGCTTATGTGATTGGATAACCCTATGTATTTCCTAGGCGCCATTACCCCGGTACCCATATGGATAGGTTACTATTACAATGATCCTCTCCCTCCTTTACATAAGTACTCTTACCTGAGAATTACAAACAAAAATGCTTATTATTCTCTTACACAACATCTCCTAACCCTATACAATATATATAACATGGTCTAATACATAAACATGTTATCTTACCCTTATATATTCATATAAATGGGATGGAACCCAAACACATGTTATAAAAATGAGAATTTTCCATTATAAAATTTATTTAAATTCCATTTTACCATAAATTATAAACTATAATTTTTGTATAAGTTGATTTTAATTGAACATTGATTTTATTCAAATAAAAAAAAATTATAAAACAAAAAAATTGCTTTTCAAAGGTTAAATTGAAATTGGAATTTTACATTGATTATCAAAGGACCTTTCTATATGGGTTTTCAAACACATAATACGTAATATATAAATCTTTTCAAATATAGTTTAATTTCATAATGTTTCAAGTGTTAAATCTCATTAAATTTTCCTAGTAATTAAAAATTATTATTTTTCTAGTTTTTTTAATTTATATAACTATAATTTATCTTCAATTGTTCATTGATGTTCCTATTCAAGACTACATTGATTCAGATATTTTATATTTTTTTTGTTATTTTTCTACCATTATTGATATTTCATTTTTTGTAATTATATGTTTTCTAGGAATTACCTCAAATAATTAACATATTATACAAATGAACATTATTGTGAATTATTTTCTATATCCACTAGAATATATTTTCTTTTTTTCAATTGTATCATATACATATTAATTCATTAAATAATATTTTTTTATACCAAATACAATTTTTTAATATGTACCAAAACAATCATGGGTAGAGTGTTTGCATTACTTTTATTTTTTATATAAAAATTATTTTAGATGCATTGTAATAAGTTTTATTTTGTCACAAACAACTTTCGATATCCCTTACAAAAGGATATTCACGTGAAATTCACAAAACCTATTAAGAGAGTTCTAGTAGAGTTGACATAGTGTTCTTTATTCGCAAAACCATAATAATAAATATTGGTTTCCTTTATTTTTTATTCTAATATATAATCATTTCAAATAAATTTACATGGTATAATATCCCAAATTGAAGTGGGATTATTAGTTTTATATTAATCATTTTTCCAATGTACACAATTCATCCCCAAATCTGTCCTTCATATTAATTCCAACATAATAATAAGAAAAAAAATTATTTCCACTTTTCCCAATTTACTAGACATTGATCCAACATCTGCACAATGAAATGAAAATTTATCTCAATGTTGTTTTCAAATTTCCTGAATGATGTGATTTTTTTAAGATTTATAGTACTTCATAGATGAGACCATATTTCAATAGGATATCTCACATTACCGCTAATATCATTAATCTATTTCATTATAATTATTAATTTATTACATGATTTAATATCCACAATACATCCATCTACTACAATGATAAGGATGATTCAAATGTTTTTATTACTTAACCAATGATTGCTTAAAACTCCAAAAAAATAATTTACATCTTTATTTTTATTGTGAATTGACCATGAATTATTCGAATTATCATTTTCATTTACCAATAACACCATGAAGTTATTTTCTATGACATAAAATCCCAAATTCAAACAATTATTAATTTTTCTTTTGAATCTCATAATTAATAGCATGGGTGTCTTTATGGAAAATATTTGGAACCATTTGAATTAGAATTTGGAAATAATTTTTATAGTATTATCTATATCAAATTAAAAATAATTCAAATTATTTTCCTATAAACTATAATATTAACCTCATCCCTACCATCATTTATTAAAAATTTCCTCCATGCATCCACTGATGTTTTCATTATGATTAAATTTCTATTAAAAATATCCATATTGTTTATTTTCTATATTTATAATGAAATATACATTTAAACTCACACACTGGGATATCTTATAATCAAATTAAAATATATAATGCATCAATCATATAGATTAATAATTATCACTTCATATATTTTTAATAATACATGCATTGTACAACATGAGAATGTCCAAAAAGAATTACTTACATATAAATACGAATGAAAATTAATTCATTTGCATCCTTTAAAATGTTACTGCTTTTATCAACTGCCCCTCATTATAATCCATTTTTAAGAATTGATCTTAACTATAGTACCGAGAAATATATAATATGTTTTGTCTATATAAATCCATTATTAATTGGAATGCATTCACATATCATCACCATTAATAATATAAATAGTTATTTTAATGTACACTACCTCCTCAAGGATTTCATTGTAAAATACTAATTTTAAATGCTTTTGGTACACCATGAATGTGTATAACACAAAAATTAAAAAAAATACCAAAAGTATTCAAATATTAAATTGAGGGAATTTTAAAAATTCTATAATTCCACCCATTTCAGAATAATGCATGCACAATATTTAATATTTATTTCCAGATGCTAGACTATCTTTGTTTTGTTTTTCCTAAAATAACCATTTTCTCTTCATGATTTTCTTTATTATTTTGGAATTGGACAAACATTGAATGTTTGATTCATTAAAAAATAGTATAGTTCATCAATATTACCCTTTACAAATTTTATAACCATAGAATCCAATTTAAATATTATATGCTCAACTTGAGATAAAAAGGATGATTTATATATATCATTAATATTATTTTTTACATTGTAGTTATCTTGTAACAACCAATATTTGTTTAATTATTTTTCTTATTTCTCATTACCTCCATTTAAAGTTTCAAACGTAATAAATTTTTTATATCATATTTTTCTCCATCAATGTACTTTATTACCCAATTTTATCCTTCTAGAAAACTCTATCCACTATCACATTCTCCAAACATTTCATCTATATTATTATAAAAACATCAAAAAAAATATTTTACTCTCTTTTTCTATTTTAAAAAACTACAACATTATTAATTTCAATGAATTTTCTATTATTTATTAAGTATTTTTAGGGCCTCGGTTTTTTTGAATATCAATGAAAAATACCTTCACCATATGAGTATAGATAATCTTAATATTCACTTTATTTATAAAAAACTATTATTTTTTATATTTCAAAAACTATTTAAGATTCATCATCTTCCCACATCAGATCATATATGTGGTCATCTCATCATTCAGTATATGAGTGTACTATTCCACAAGTATACAATTTTAAGAAGAATATCCTTCTATTATGTATATGGGATAATATATTCAACGAGTAATTATTGTACTATATTCCCATTGGGTTGGTTTTCTTCTGAACAATTCCTTTTTGATGAGTATTCTTTACTATATAAACAATGCGAACTCTACCAATTTTTCATGATAACTTGTACATACATATTAGTGAATTACATTCCACTATTAGACATGAAAATCGATAAATATTTTCCAATAATGTTCCCTTCTAACATATGATAATGTGTAATTCATTTACAAAATTTTCGTTCTTTGGTAATCTCTATTATCCATTCCATCCAATTGTAGTCATCAATAAACGAGCCGTAATAACACATTCCATCAAAACATTTATGTGACATGGAACAAAAAAAATCTACCAACATAAAAAAACATTTTCATTTTTAATCTATTAGGTATAATATATTATTATTTTTTCCAATTTGATAGGTATCACACATGTGATTATGATCACATGATAGTTTGTGTATATAATGTGACCTATTACTTTTTACCATGTTTTCCAAAGGGTTTTGGCATAAATAATTTTTTTCAGTAATAATATTACTCATCCATGGACATAAAATACCAATATTAATATCTCTTAATAATGTATGGTTTCCCATTTCTGTTCTTCCTCTTCAAAACAATAGATCTATATATTCCATTAATCGTAATTTCCTTTAAAAAAATTACTGCATGTCCCATGGAAATAAAATTCAATATAAAAGTATGTTTTCACTTAGACCCACAACAAACAATATTTTCTCATAGAAAAAATATTCAAAACTAATTATGGTATTTTTAAATGAAATATTTTATATCATTCAATGTTATACTATTTATCAAAACATAATTTTTTTAAATTATATATATGACAATATATAAATTCCATATCTTGTGTGAAAAATGAAGATGATTCAAAATCAATTATTGGGTAATCAATCTAATTTAATTAATATTTTAGGCACATTGGATTATTCATATATACCAACTATTATATATGTTAAACACAATATGTTCTTTGGAATAAAAATTATTGTTCAACCTCCAGATCCGTTGAGTCATCCAAATTATAAAATCGGTTAAAATGTTTTGAATTATCAATGTAGAAGATGATGTATCACCTGATGAAACATCCTTTTATGTTTTTTTTCATAATAAATATATACCAATAATGTGAAATATATAGATCTATGACTAGAACCATAAAAAAAAGATCAATAAAAAAATATTAAGTTAAAGAAATTATTGTTATCTATTTAAATACTTATTTTGTATTATGATTCCTTTTTTTGTATTAAACTCTTTTGTTGTGTGTAACCTATATTCTCCCATAAATAACACCCATTGTGTGATGAATTATTTGTTATTTTCTTCCCTCAATTTGGAGTATTTTTTCTGTAAGTTTTTAGTATATAATAAGAACCCTCATTTGAATTCCTAATATCATGCTAGATAGTTTATTTGTCCTAATGTACCAAAATTATATTTTGTGTTATGTAACATAATTTTCCATTAACACTTAGAAAACCTCTATAAATTCATTGTTATATGAAAAATATGATGCATTGGAAGTAATATATATTTTTAGAATAAATTCATTATCATCATTATTTGGATGCAATACCATGTCCTCCCCATTGAGTTATATTATTATATCCTCATTATTTTCTACAAAACATGTAATCAAAATAAGAAATATTATACCAACCTTGGATTTTGATCATATATTAAACAACCTTGTTTTTTGTACCAGTAATTAAATATCCCAATCCTCAAATATTTGATTTCAACATAGATTTTAATTCTTATTTATACTAAATATATTGGTTATATTTAATAACCACTATATTGTTTGATACTATATTAGCCTTAAAAATATTTCAATAATAGAATGTTTTATTTCTTACTCATGGTCGACACTTATCCAAATCAATGAAAAGTAGTCCTCAATTTTTTCAACATGTGGACTCTTTATAGAATCCAAGAGAACATCCTTATTGAGTTATTTAGAGTACTCAAATTCTAAATCTTTTGATTCATTGGAGGAAATATCATGTCTAGAATAAATTCTCTTCTTTTTAAAGAATACATATAATGTTATTAACTATATTTAGTCACTGATAATTTATTTTATCATTGGTTCTTCCACTAAAAAATAATCAAATATTCATTTAAAATAATTTAGTGACAATATACACATTTTAACAAAAAAATAAATAAAATTTTATTATAACTACAAAAAAAATTATTTCCCCAACTGTGATTTTTGAATAAAAATGACATCACATCTGCATAATCACCAATATACTAAGCATCATCCATTAATATGAGATACATAATTTCCATGAATGTAATTTCTTATGAAATATTATTTCCCAATGGTTCATTATCATTATAAAATATCTCATATCACATGAGAGTGCTACGAATACTATCAAATTTCATATTCTTAGGTCCATTGTATTAATCCAGTAATATAGTACAATGAAATGTTGTGGGAAAATAAGATGGATCTTCTTCAATATTTTGATTTAGTTAGTATTTTATATGTGTATATGAATGTCCTCCTATATGATATTCACAAAATAATATAATACATTAATAGTCTTATTTATGTCAATTTTGATGTATTTATATATCCCTTATAGTACATGTTTCAGAGATTCATGTACTCTGTAATAACCATTATAAATGTTGAAATTTTTTTCCCACATGAATTGAGGGTTTTTATATGAAATCACATTTTGAATATGAAATTAGAAGATACACCACCCAATTAACTAATAGAATAATTCTCTAATTTTATATTTACTATAAATATCCACATTCTATGATTTTCATAGTAGCATGAATAGATATTGTGTAGACATACATTCCTAATGATTATAAGTAGTGTGGAATTGTATTATTCCTATAATGGGAAACTATTTCCTTTTAAAATTTTATATCCATTATTGTTTATTATTATTTCAATAATATTAATGGCCGATATATAAATATAAAATATCTATTATCTATGAAATTAATTTTTGTACCTATTTAACATTAATACCTTTATAAAGGAAGGATATTATGGGTAAATTTATTTTTAGTTAACCCTAAAAAATGATATTATTTGAATTTTAATTAGAATGCCGACTATTTTCATAAAGACTATACAATGACCTGAAATAGTAGAAAACATACATAGAGGAATTTTACATTGTTTTCCTAAATTAGTTTTATCTAAGTAGTTCACAATGGTGTTGCATTAATGGACATAGAAAACTACAATAAAAATATTTATTCTATATTATGGATTGTCCACATTTAATGTTTTAGATTAAAAAATTATTGAAAAAATGAAGAATATATTACTCTTCCTATAAAAAATAATTCATTTATCAACATGAACTCACTATTCATAATATATTAAAATATTATAGTTATTAACCAATTGATCATGTGTAAAATAACACTATTTCCATGGACTTCTAGTGAAATTTCATCATTAAATAACTTACACTTCTTTTTAACCGCCCCCATGAATAATTGGAATTATGATCTATTACTTCTTAGAATTATGATCTTTGATCAGTTTCACATACATATCTTCTTACCTATTATATAGATGAATATCTATATACACAAGGTATTTTAGAAGTCTCTATACTATTTTATTATCTTATCATCAATTTCGAATATTTTTATTCCTTAAATATCCATTTGAGATATATTCCAATATTAGAAAATAGAAATTCCAAATTCCAAAATGAAATTTCATCCATTATAAATTTCAATCCAAAAATATTAAAAAATTTAAAATAATAATTACAAAATATCTATAAATATATCATATTTTAGTTTAAATTAATTTCAACTAACTATACATTCATTATGTTACTTCACCATCCACTTCATAAAGAAACAAAAAATAAATAAACCACCAAATCATCAAAATATCTGACATTATTTTATCTTAAATCATGATATAATATTCTATCAAATTAATCAGGATATTCTACCCTACCAATGGGGAAAATAATTAATAAAATTTAATTTATAAATTTTTATGGATATTTTTAAATAAATAAATTTATTTATCATGTTTCTAGTTTCAATATTTTCAAAATGTATTTTTTATAATAAAATTGTATTCCATTATCCAATAGTGTTTTTCAGATGGGGTTTATTGTTACTTTATAAGGTTTTATCATAAAATGTTTGTGCATGAAATGTTTTTATCCTAATAGGGTACTTTCTATTTTTAAATTAAAAATTTGATCCAAATACAACTTATTAGATGTTTTGATCCCATTATAGATCATGGGTAGGACCAATATAGCATATACATTTGGTGCACTCAGATAGCGCTAGGTGAGACTGTTATATCATTGTGTGTTTCCACAATTTTTTTCATTATATAGAGTAATGTGACGATTATTTTCCTGAATGATATATGTTATTAAAAAAAATACCATGTGGATTTATATGGGTCCATTTCTTTCTAGAATAGGTTATAAATGAGTTATTATTGTAAATTTATATGTTGATAAAAATGTTTTTATTTTATTTATATGGGTTTTTACTAATAATAATTAAGATAAAATTGTGTGTGATTTAATGGGAAAATTATTTCTTTCATCAACTCAAATAACATTGACATAATTGTACGTATTTCACTGAATTTCATATTTTTCAATAGACTAAAATATTTCAACTTTTTATGTCCTTTACAATGATTTTTATACTCGTCCCATTTTTTAAATTGGGTTTTATAGGGTTTTAAGTTGGATATAAACAATAAAAAATTTCAGATGAGATTCATCAAGTGATTTCATAAAAATAAAACAATATTTTATTTGACGTTTTTATATTATGGGAAAATGGATAATGAGTAGAAGTTTCCTTTTTGTAGTATACACGTTTGTAATGTAATATTTATGACCTAATTATCTAAAACAATAAACATGATAAGATCAAAATTTTCAAGATCATTAATTCTTTACGTCAAACTGTAGATTATGTGGTCTTTATAGCTTAGTCCATACTTTGTGAATATGTAGATGATTTTGATAAATTTAATTGTTAGTTTAATTTTAATTGAATACCAATAAAATAATTTAAAATTACGATTATATTAAAATGATATAGGAGTTTAGATTACCATTGTTCTTTATACATGTACTTTTTAATAGGTTTCCACTAGTGAAATAGGGATATGCGGTGGGAAGTAATCAATATTAAAAAATCATTCCCAATCACAATTCATATAAGGTGAAATTAAACAAAAAAGTTTTTTGTAGTGATGAAATATCTGAAAAAATATATAAATTATGGTGGTATCAATTCTAGGGATCATCCAAATCTATAAAATAGTAATCATTTAGTACTGGGGCATTTCATTAGTCAACCTCACCAATTTAGTGGATTATCAAACCTATTGTAACTGATATATGAATTAATGATCGTGATATGATATTTTATGTCATGTTATGAATTAAAAATAAAATGAAAACCATATTAATTTATTTTTTTGAAGGTGATATTGATCGATAATGGAATCTAGTTTGGAATACACGAGAAAAATATAAATATAATCCCATGGAAAGGGAAACATTTTAGAATCCGTTTTCTGAGAAATATTTCTCTGATGTTGTTTATCATGGGATGGAGAAACTACCCCTTGATTCCATGAAAATACATAAATATTATGTAGATACATATGATAAAAACATCAAAATACTATTCATTTACCTACCCTATCTTTAAGGGAGAATAATTATTGATTTAATATAATTTGAATATTGTTGAATAAATGTTAATTAAAAAAATTCAAAAGGAATATTTAAAATTTATGAGAAAGTGGTTTGTTGTGTTGAATAAGATGATATAAAGTTTAATGAAACCTTTGTTACTTGATATGAAAATAGTATTAAATATTCTAGGTTTTATAAAACGGTGAATAGAATTGATAATTAGTCTGAAGGTAATCCCCAAATTGTTCCATGTGTTGAAATTAAAATTTCAAGTAATGTTTGGTCGGATGTGAGAATTATTGCCTACGTGGTTACTTGTTCACAATGCTCATTACTATAAAGAACATAATCCCCAAAACCCAAAAAAGGGTAATTGATATCAATCCATTAGTGTGGTGTTTTAGTTTCAATGAGTTTGGTCATTATGAAAATGGGTTTTTGTTGTAATATTTGCAGGATGAAAATCATCATTTCCATAAATAAATGCTACAAAATTTTATTTAATACAACCATGTTGATGTTAGACCATCATGTGAAGTGGTGGCAGGTATGATACATGTTTTTTTCAAATTATTACTATCTTTTATATCACACCAGATCATCTCATTCATTCATTACATAAAATTATTCATGTAAAATTTTAATATAACTAATATAAAATTTAATAGATATTTATTTTGAAAAAATTTGGTGGATATATAAAAAAATGATTTATGCGAATATTTAAAATATGATATGTGAAATGGTTTTCCTAAAAATCTTGCTGATCTTCCCATTGTATAGTTTGATATGATTTAGGGTATGTATTTCAATTTATTTTATCATGATATGATACATTATATATCAAATAATGTATTATTCAATGATTTTATAAATTTGGAGAAATATCATGAAGATAAAAATGGTTTCAGATAACATTGAATGATACCATGCTTATATAACTGAATAGTAATTAATTATTCAAAATAGCAATGTGTAGATAGTTACTTAATATGTTGAGGTTTTTCTGGAAGAATTTTTTAGTTATATTCATGATCAGGATCATGATTTTAATTTCGAATTATTTCTTAACACTTTTATTTTTTCTAAACCTACATATGAAAGTGAAAAATTATACCTTTTGAAATTGAAAAATTAATTGTGATACTTTATTAATAAAGGGTTTATTCAGCCTATAACATTACCCAATGATGCCCCTATTTTCTTATTTAATATATATATGGTTCCATGCAGGTTTTATTTTATTATAGATCATTGAAAAACACTTATTTAAAAAAAATTACATTTTTCTAAAATCTATAATTTGTTTGATCATCTCTAGGGAGATTAATAATTTAAAAAAATTTGATTCCATTACGGTGTATTATTAATTGACGGTAATAGAGGAATATATTCTGGATACATCATTGCAAACTATATTTTAACTTTACTAGTATTTTGTTTTACCATTTTGGTTGTCCATTGATCTAACATAATTTATAGATAAAAAGAATATATTTTCCATGATTTATATGATATTAATTTTTTTTATTTTGATGAAATAAATATATATTCAAAACGACATGAGTTTCATGAAAAACACCAAAGTAATTTTTTTTCAATCATTAATAGAAATGAAACTAAATAAAAAATTTATTAATTTTCAATTTTGGTTTTATTAGATTTCATATATATATATATATATATATATTGTTTCTAATGATGCAAATACATATGAACATACTAAAATGATTTTTTTAAAAATAATCATACATCCTAAAGAAATGTCACATAGATTTTTGTTTTCTTGTATTGGTTGGTTAATATTAGTTCATGGTAGAAAAAAAAACTCCTTTGTCTAGAATAATAAATAAGGTAAATCATAAGTGAGTTAAATTCATTTTGAAAAAAGAATGTAATATTTAATTTGGTACTAAATAGAACATATTTTAATTCCCAATTTTGGACCTCCCTCAATAAATGGTTATTTTATCATCTATAGTAATGTTTAAGTGGAATTACATAGTTTATTCCCTATAAAAATGATCAGATAATTTCTTGGGCTTCATATCAATTAATAACCCATAAAAAAATTGTCCTACACATGATTTGGAATCAACAACTTTCTGTTTTCACTGAAAACATTGATTGATATTTTATATGGAGAATGGTGTGAAGTATTTATTAATCCTAAATTTTTGAAGAATATATTGCGTTAGAAAATTTTGATCGTGAAATATATAATATGGATATAACTAATTATGGATTATGATTTATTGGCCATTTACTATCCTATAAAATAAAACAATATGATTGATTCTTTTATTCTGAAAAATATTTCCATATTAACGATGTTACATTTGAAAAAGTCATTTTTGTCAAATATTTGACGAATTTTGGATTGGATGTTGTAAATGTAGGAACATCCTCTATTTTATCCATTGTTAGTGTAGTTTTTGTATCCTACAATATTAATAAATATCAGAAAGAATACAATGTGTTATCGGAAGGGGTTGTAATTGTTAAAAATGGTATTTTCCCGTAATTTAATGTTGATAAATGATGGTTTTTGAGATTAGGACAAAAATTGTTTGTTCCTTGTGATTCTCATCTATAGAGGGAAAATTTATTTGAAAAATATAGTTCTCTATTTTTTATTCATCCAGTATGTACTATGAACTATAGTGAAGTGTAATAATATTACTGGTGGATTGGATTGGGAAGTGATTTAACAAACTTTTAAAAGAAACATTTTAGTAGTAAATAGGTAAAATAAATATAGAAATTACAAAAGGGTATTCTTAAAAAATTTCCAGTTCTATTGTGGAAATGTGAAATTATATACATATATATTTTACTTAGAATACCAATGGAATTTGAAGGTAATTGTTTAATTTTGGTTATTTTTTATCAACTAACGAATTGTACACATTTTATTTTCAGTAATGATACTCTTCCTTTTAATTTAAATTTTAGACTATTTGATAAGGAAATAGTTTGGTTTATTTGACTTCCTCCCACCATTGTATCTAATCGTGATCTAAGGATTGCTTTTATTTTTTTGAATTTCCTTCATATTCCATTTGGGAAATCAATTAAATTTTAGTATTTCCTTTCATCATTAGTATTATAAGATGTTAGAAAAGACAATTTATACATTAGAATACATGCTTCAATAATTTTGATTAAATTACAAGGGATATTGGGTTACAAATTATTATTTAGTTTAGTTTTTTAATTTATATTTATTTCCATTAAATAGATGGTAAAATATTTTTGAATAATATGAATAGTTTTTTCAAACACCGGCATTGTGGTATAAATTATATGAAATGATGTCGATGAGAACATAACAATAAGTAGAAGTGGCAGAGAAGGTAAAAATGAATCTATAATATATGAGGATAGATTAGAGAAGTAAAAAATTTATGCGGATAAAAAAAAGAAAGCCTTTAATTTGAGGATGGACCCATTATTTTTTAAAAAATAACTCTATGGAATGGTGTTATGTGTTTTATTAATAATGGATATTAATGTTCATGGTTCATTAGATTATATGAAATTATCAACAAACTTATATTAGATTCTTACCTAGTGGCTTTGCCTCAAGGATTTTTATAGGTACATAATGTTTTTGTGGTTTTAATGAAATGAATGTTTATACCTACTTCATATCATGTTTTTAGCCATGTGGTATTACTGTTTCAATATAACCATTCTTATGTGGAAATTACTATTTACAATCTTTACTAACAATATTAAATATTTCGGTACATGGTAATTCACCAGTTTATGGTTTTTTTGACAAAAACATTATGGTTAAAGAAATAACATGGCAATCAAAAAATTGTATGAGGGAAAGAATCCCCATTTGAATAATTACTGAATATAATTTCATGGACATAATTTTCCAAAGATGAAAATTTTAAAAACCTAGGTACTAATAGAATCAATTATTTTCATAATCACTGTTATTTTTGAATAATAAGTTTATATATGGTATAAATATATTAAATTATTCATAAAATAAAATGAAAATGGTTTAATTAAAGTAAATTATATAATATTTTATAAAAATTTAACAATTTAAATTCTTAAAATAGAATTTGACAAAATGAATTTCATTTTTCAATTGATCATGTCAAAATATTCATTACATTGATTTTTTAGAATGTTTTGAAAATATATATTTTTAAATGAATATTAAAAAATAATAACTTATATTTAAACTATATTCTAATTACGTGTATTTCAAAGAACAAATTATGTTGTTTTGTTGATTATAATTTTTATTTAGTTTATCATGATTTAAAATTAACATATTAAAATTTTGATATGAATATTATATAAGAACTTTATATAAAATCATTTTTATTTAGAATGGTTTTTTTAGGAAGACAGATTTCTAATGAATTTTTAAGTTCAATTGTAAAATAATTTCTAACCCTATTGAGTTATAAATTTTGAAACGTTGATTCTAAATTTTAAATCAATGGGTCCAAATTTTTTAAATAGGTCCCTTTTAATTTTGGACAATATGAATAGTGATGTTGTTGATTTTTCTTACCACGGAAATGGGCAACGAATATAATTTAGGTTAAAATTAAAATTTTTTGAAATTTAAATTGATCTATACACTATAAAAAATATCATATTATGAGTCTATAGAAACCATTATCATTTATGAGTCTAATTTATGACTTTTTGGGGTAACATGGATAATATTATGACCATAATAGTTTTTTTATTGAAATTTCAAACATGTCATGCCCTATTTTCATGAGGTGTAATAATTTTAATATCGAGTTATCTAAATGATATGTTTTACTACAAATAGTATTTATAAATAAAATTGATTTATATTTATAATTTTAATTTACTATTAATTTTTATATAATTTATAATTACATTAAATTCTTCCACAACGTATATGTAGTAATTATTCAATTATTGAAAAATAAATTTATTAATATAATATATGATATAATAAATTTAACGGGAGATAATTAGGTTTTACCTTATTTTTTTTAAATTAATTTTATATGTTATCGGTATAATAAATTAGTTTTTTCTAATTTATTTGTTGTATTAATTTTTTTAATGACAATGTAATGAATATTATAAATATTGAAAATAATAATATTTTATGGGAATAATGTTTTTTAATAAATTTTAAACATCATAAAAATATAAAACAAAATTTTAATTGATGATATGCGGTCTCTACTTTTTTCCACTTTTTATTTAAAGGCCATTGGGAGACATTCATTTCAATAATTGTCTTCATATATTTTAATCTTTTTAGAAATTTCATGATTGAACCACCCCTCTTTTATAAAACACCATTTATTATTATAAATATTTCAAACATAAATATACATTTGTATCATCCAACTCAAACAAAAATACTTTCCTAGAATTAAACCCCTCATTTTAGTGGTATTTTATTTATTATAACACCAACCATTATGGTCTTAAGGTGTCAAGTAATAGAGATTGCCTAATGAATATATATTGTTTTTAATCGAACTATTCTGATTTTTTCATAATTTCACATCATAATCCATTATAAAATAAAAAACCAAGATACTGAATATATTAATATGTTATTACATTAGTGAAATGTCCAATATCCATATACACATCCATTAAATCGGAAAACAATGCGTTATTAAAGAATACAATATACTACCTCCTCATGAACTGATGTAGTTCATTTTCCACAACCTTATCCCATGATTAATTATATTTATGGAATTAATGTTTATGTATGATATTAATGACATATATATAATTCATAATAAATAATATTTTATTTAGGTTCCAAACTTTCCATGCATAGAAAATTGATTATATCGTATGAACGTACATGTAGATTTTTTTCTATTCCAAGCGATGCGATTTAATTTTATCACATCATCACATGGATAATATAGATAGTTAAATAGTAAGAATTAATTGGATATTTATTATATTATGATCATTATGAAATGATGATAAAAATTTTACCATCTAATATAATTATCCAAGAAAATGGAAACTATTACTAATGTCTATGTATGACTTACAGTCTCCACGATTATAACTATAACTCCCTAGGATTTATTTAAACATCATCTTCATATTAATTTCATAATTTAGTTTTTTTTTCATTTCACACAAAATAGAATATAGTTTTTTTATGAATGAAATATAATTGGATTTCATTTTACACAACACGATGTTAATATATCTATTAACACAACAATTAGATTATCTTGTGGTGCATAAAAATCAATATACGGATTTTTTTGGAATAATTAAAATTATCATTGATAACATGTTTTACAAGAAAGGACGATTATATAGAATTATAATATATGATTAATATTTTCATTAAAATATAATTTTAGTAACCGCCAAGCCATTAGAATGGAATATACAAATAATATTAACAAATTTTGAAATTATTGTTCTAAAATTTATATAAAATAAATCATTGGGTTATCAATTAGTTATAAATTAATGTAACTACTATTTTAGAATAAAATAATTCATTTTATATGAAATTTATTATTCGATATAGAAAGACCGTTATATAATAATAAATTAATCAGAGAACTTTTCATGAATTTTTTTCTCAAAAATCTATATTTTACATATTAAATAAATATATTTTATACTCCCTTAATATATTTTATATGCATAAGATAAGAATAATAACAATTTTAAGAATAAAAAAAGTATTTTTCTAAAGTGTAATTTTACGACGATTAAATGGATAACCAATTTTAAATATTATTTCTTGGCCTTTAATATTATTTATTTTAAAAAATAATATTTGTTATTTAAAAAATAATTTTTTTTTAAAAATGGGGATATAAAATTTTACATTATGAAAATTTTAGGTAATTTTTTTGATATTTTTCTTATTTTGACGTATAGTTATAAATACAGAATTTTAAATAAATACTACTTTTTATAAATTTTATTTGTATTTTTAAATTATATTATTATTTTTTAAGTGAATTTAGATTAATTTTACATAAATTAATGTAATTTAGGTCATATAAATTATTCTACATTGAAATTTCATATAAAATCACTTTAAAAATGTGAACATTTAACATTACAACTCTACTTTCTCGTCATGTATGCGAGATTGATTTTAAATAAAATACGATCACTTATTTGAATGTAATTTGGAAAAATGTATTCTATATATTTAATCATCATAGTTTACAATTACTAATAAGGTCTATATGATTTATTTACCAAATATATTTATTTGTTTAATTGAAAAAATTTACAATGATTAATGGAAAAATGAGTTTACATAATTGTTAAACATTATCTTAATTGGGAAAATTACCTAAAATCATTTTTAAAAAATATTTTCTTGAAATACATGTACAATATACTCCCTTTTTTAAAATATGGTTCCTTTTTTCGAGATATATTATTTAATTTAGACATCTATATAGTGTTTACCATTTTATATTTAAAATAATTCCACTCCTCCTCCATTATAAAAAACACCCCCTTACTTATTCACACCTCTCATGACACTTAGATCATTCATAAAATTCTTAATTAATCTCCCAATAATTGTAATATAAATATATACTCAATCATTTTGGTATAAATCCAACCATGGAATCCCATTGGTGCAAACCATAAGGAGAAACCCAAAGAAGTGGTAATATCCATCCATTAGTGCTTCTGTTTTATTTTAATTCTCCACCACAAAATTTATTCATAATTAATGTTTATATTAAATCCATAGTATCATTAATATATTAATATTTTTTTAATAAGGGGTTTACCAACACCTATACAAAATTCTATCAAACTGGTAACAAACTTATTGTTTCTGTGTACGTCGGACTACCGCCTTACGGAACGATGTTGTTCTTTAATTCATTACTAAGTACCATTGATGGAAATTATGATGGATAAAATGTTTTTATCTGATATATAATATATTTATAATGGTTTTATTCTTATTTAATTATTATATAAAATATACATTCATACTTTCCATTTTTTAGAAATATGACAACTTTTTTGTGGACATGGGGACTTCCGCCTCCTCAAAGCGATGTGATTCATTTAAACATTACATGGAATGCATTAATTATGGTTTTAGTAAAATTATATGATAAATATGAAATAATATTTATATTAGAATGATATAAATATATATATATAATTAAATTTCATCGTTTTAATACGATAATAAAATACAATTAGGATTTATGTGTACGTATGACCTACTGTCTCCATGTATACGGTATTCGATTTAAAATTTCCTTATTTAATAAATTATTATTTACATTAATATAATGAAAATAAATTATGTTTAAATATTTCTTAAATTATTTAAAATTTTAAATCTTGATCATGGAAGGTGGATCAATAATAAGAAGTCAAATCCATATATGAAATTTTGAGAGAATATTAACATGCATGTAACATTAACATAGAAATGTAAAAAAATGTAATATGAATTCATTATAAAATAATATATGGTATTATATATAATTATATGAATCTATGATATATTTATAATTAACATATATTTATCATAAAATTGGAATGAAAATGAAAGTCGAATTTCATGATGTAAGGTATGTTTTTTCTCATCACCCATTTATTTTTTGATACTAATGCCGTTTTGACCACTATTTCATTTATTATGATGTGTTAAGACCCATGAATGTATTCTACAGTACTTATACATATATTTATGGTCATTTAAATATCCATTTTATGATCTTTAATTCATTCTATATATGGGTTAAATGTTTCTAAATCTATAATGTAATTGTTTCATTATTTTCCTTCTTTGAGATACATGCAATGTCATACTCCTATATTTTCCTATGAGGTTTATAGAATACCCTTTTAAATGTAATATAATGATTCTCCATTTTTTCATTATACTTTATTCTTCATGTAATTTTATTCTTTCTTTCCTATTTTTATTTAATGTTACAAAAGTTGCATCAATTTATTGATACTATCTCATTATTTAATAAGATTGTTTATGATTATTCTTCCATTGGTGAAATCCAATAACAAGTATCTTAAGAGATATTATGAATTTTATCCTTCCCTATTTATTCATGATAACTTCATACTATGGTACAATTTTTTCACTATATGGTACATAATATCATTAATAAAATATATCATTATTTCACTGTTCGGTTTGATATATGATTTATTAACAAAATATGTTTTTTAAAACTTCTTTCAAAAAAAATTTTAAATGATAAATTAATATTATTTTGATAATTTTTTTTAATGATATTATTTATTTTTATTTATTTAAATGGTTATAAAATCTTCTATTATTTTTTATCATGTTTATTTTCAGTGAAAAATGTTTTTTTAATGGTTAAATGTAAAAAAATCCAAGGATGATATTATTTCTTGGTCTTCATATCAATTAATAACTCATAAAAAAAATTGTCCTACACATGATTTGGAATCAACAACTTTGCTGTTTTCACTGAAAACATTGATTGATATTTTATATGGAGAATGGTGTGAAGTATTTATTAATCGTAAATTTATGAAGAATATATTACGTTAGAAAATTTTGATCATGAAATATAGAATATGGATATAACTAATTATGGATTATGATTTATTGTCCATTTACTATACTATAAAATAAAACAATATGATTGATTCTTTTATTCAGAAAAATATTTCCATATTAACGATGTTACATTTGAAAAAATCATTTTTGTTAAATATTTGACGAATTTTGGATTGCATGTTGTAAATGTAGGAACATCCTCTATTTTATCCATTGTTAGTGTAGTTTTTGTATCCTAAAATATTAATAAATATCAGAAAGAATACAATGTGTTATCGAAAGGGGTTGTAATTGTTAAAAATGGTATTTTCCCTTAATTTAATGTTGATAAATAATGGTTTTTGAGATTAGGACAAAAATTGTTTGTTCCTTGTGATTCTCATCTATAGAGGGAAAATTTATTTGAAAAATATTGTTCTCTATTTTTTATTCATCCAGTATGTACTATGAACTATAGTGAAGTATAATAATATTACTGGTGGATTGGATTGGGAAGTGATTTAACAAACTTTTAAAAGAAACATTTTAGTAGTAAATAGGTACAATAAAAATAGAAATTACAAAAGGGTATTCTAAAAAAATTTCCAGTTCTATTGTGGAAATATGAAATTATATAAATATATATTTTACTTAGAATACCAATGGAATTTGAAGGTAATTGTTTAATTTTGGTTATTTTTTATCAACTAACGAATTTTAAACATTTGATTGTCAGTAATGATACTATTCCATTTAATTTAAATTTTCGACTGTTTGATAAGGATATAGTTTGGTTTATTTGACTTCCTCCCACCGTTGTATCTAATCGTGATCTAAGGATTGCTTTTAATTTTTTGAATTTCCTTCATATTCCATTTGGGAAATCAATTAAATTTTAGTATTTCCTTTCATCATTAGTATTATAAGATGTTAGAGAAGACAATTTCTACATTAGAAGACATGCTTCAATCAATTTGATTAAATTACAAGGGATATTAGGTTACAAATTATTATTTAGTTGAGTTTTTTAATTTATATTTATTTCCATTAAATAGATGGTAAAATATTTTTGAATAATATGAATAGTTTTTTCAAACACCGGCATTGTGGTATAAATTATATGAAATGATGTCGTTGAGAACATAACAATAAGTAGAAGTGGCAGAGAAGGTAAAAATGAATCTATAATATATGAGGATAGATTAGAGAAGTAAAAAATTTATGCGGATAAAAAAAAGAAACCCTTTAATTTGAGGATGGACCCATTATTTTATAAAAAATAACTCTATGGAATGGTGTTATGTGTTTTATTAATAATGGATATTAATGTTCATGGTTCATTAGATTATATGAAATTATCAACAAACTTATATCAGATTCTTACCTAGTGGCTTTGCCTCAAGGATTTTTATAGGTACATAATGTTTTTGTGGTTTTAATGAAATGAATGTTTATACCTACTTCATATCATGTTTATAGCCATGTGGTATTACTGTTTCAATATAACCATTCTTATGTGGAAATTACTATTTACAATCATTACTAACAATATTAATTATTTCGGTACATGGTAATTCACCAGTTTATGGGTTTTTTGAAAAAAACATTATGGTTAAAGAAATAACATGGGAATCAAAAAATTGTATGAGGGAAAGAATCCCCATTTGAATAATTAGTGAATATAATTTCATGGACATAATTTCCCAAAGATGAAAATTTTAAAAACCTAGGTACTAATAGAATCAATTATTTTCATATTCACTGTTATTTTTGAATAATATGTTTATATATGGTATAAATATATTAAAATATTCATAAAATAAAATCAAAATGGTTTAATTAAAGTAAATTATATAATATTTTATAAAAATTTAACAATTTAAATTCTTAAAATAGAATTTGACAAAATGAATTTCATTTTTCAATTGATCATGTCAAAATATTCATTACATTGATTTTTTAGAATGTTTTGAAAATATATATTTTAAAATGAATATTAAAAAATAATAATTTATATTGAAATTATATTCTAATTAAGTTTATTTCAAAGAACAAATTATGTTGTTTTATTGATTATAATTTTTATTTCGTTTATCATGATTTAAAATTAACATATTAAAATTTTGATATGAATATTACATAAGAACTTTATATAAAATCATTTTTATTTAGAATGGTTTTTTTAGGAAGACAGATTTCTAATGAATTGTTAAGTTCAATTGTAAAATAATTTCTGACCCTATTGAGTTATAAATTTTGAAACGTTGATTCCAAATTTTAAATCAGTGGGTCCAGTGTTTTTAAATAGGTCCCTTTTAATTTTGGACAATATCAATAGTGATGTTGTTGATTTTTCTTACCACGGAAATGGGCAACGAATATAATTTAGGTTAAAATTAAAATTATTTGAAATTTAAATTGATCTATACACTATAAAAAATATCATATTATGAGTCTATAGAATCCATTATCATTTATGAGTCTAATTTATGACTTTTTGGGGTAACATGGATAATATTATGACCATAAGAGTTTTTTTTATTGAAATTTCAAACATGTCATGCCCTTTTTTCATGAGGTGTAATAATTTTAATATCGAGTTATCTAAATGATATGTTTGACTACAAATAGTATTTATAAATAAAATTGATTTATATTTATAATTTTAATTTACTATTAATTTTTATATAATTTATAATTACATTAAATTCTTTCACAACGTATATGTAGTAATTATTCAATTATTGAAAAATAAATTTATAAATATAATAAATGATATAATAAATTTAAGGGGAGATAATTAGGTCTTTACTTTAATTTTTTTAAATTAATTTTATATGTTCTCGGTATAATATATTAGTTTTTTCTAATTTATTTGTTGTATTAATTTTTTTAATGTCAATGTAATGAATATTATAAATATAGAAAATAATGATATTTTATGGGAAGAATGTTTTTTAATAAAGTTTAAACATCATAAAAATATAAAACAAAAATTTATTTGATGATATGTGGTCTCTACTTTTTTCCACTTTTTATATAAAGGCCATTGGGAGGCATTCGTTTCAATAATTGTCTTCATATATTTTAATCTTTTTAGAAATTTCATGATTGAACCACCCCTCTTTTATAAAACGACATCTATTATTATAAATTTTTCAAACATAAATATACATTTGTATCATCCAACTCAAACAAAAATACTTTCCTAGAATTACACCCCTCATTTTAGTGGTATTTTATTTATTATAACACCAACCATTATGGTCTTAAGGTGTCAAGTAATAGAGATTGCCTAATGAATATATATTGTTTTTAATCGAACTATTCTGATTTTTTCATAATTTCACATCATAATCCATTATAAAATAAAAAACCAAGATACTGAATATATTAATATGTTATTACATTAGTGAAATGTCCAATATCCATATACACATCCATTAAATCGGAAAACAATGCATTATTAAAAAATACAATAGACTACCTACTCATGAACTGATGTAATTCATTTTCCACAACCTTATCCCATGATTAATTATATTTATGGAATTAATGTTTATGTATGATATTAATGACATATATATAATTCATAATAAATAATATTTTATTTAGGTTCCTAACTTTCCATGCATAGAAAATTGATTATATCGTATGAACGTACATGTAGATTTTTTTCTATTCCAAGCGATGTGATTTAATTTTATCACCTCATCACATGGATAATATAGATAGTTATATAGTAATAATTAATTGGATATTTATTATATTATGATCATTATGAAATGATGATAAAATTTTTACCATCTAATATAATTATCCAAGAAAATGGAAACTATTACTAATGTCTATGTATGACCTACAGTCTCCACGATTATAACTATAACTCCCCATGATTTATTTAAACACCATCTTCATATTAATTTCATAATTTAGTTTTTTTTTCATTTCACACAACAAAGAATATAGTTTTTTATAAGAATGAAATATAATTGGATTTCATTTCACACAACACGATGTTAATATATCTCTTAACACAACAATTAGATTATCTTGTGGTGCATAGAAATCAATATATGGATTTTTTTGGAATAATTCAAATTATCATTGATAACTTGTTTTACAAGAAAGGACGATTATAGAGAATTATAATATACGATTACTATTTTCATTAAAATATAATTTTAGTTACCGCCAAGCCATTAGAATGGAATATACAAATAATATTAACAAATTTTGAAATTATTGTTCTAAAATTTATATAAAATAAATCATTGGGTTATTAATTAGTTATAAATTAATGAAACTACTATTTTAGAATAAAAGAATTCATTTTATATGAAATTTATTATTCTATATAGAATGACCGTTATATAATAATAAATTAATCAGAGAACTTTTCATGAATTTTTTTCTCAAAAATCTATATTTTACATATTAAATAAATATATTTTATACTCCCTTAATATATTTTATATGCATAAGATAAGAATAATAACAATTTTAAGAATAAAAAAAGTATTTTTCTAATGTGTAATTTTATGACGATTAAATTGATAACCAATTTTAAATATAATTTCTTGGCCTTTAATATTATTTATTTTGAAATTTTTAGGTAATTTTTTTGATATTTTTCATATTTTGACGTATAGTTATAAATACAGAATTTTAAATAAATACTACTTTTTATAAATTTTATTTGTATTTTTAAATTATATTATTATTTTCTAAGTGAATTTAGATTAATTTTACATAAATTAATGTAATTTAGGCCATATAAATTATTCTACATTGAAATTTCATATAAAATCACTTTAAAAATGTGAACGTTTAACATTAAAACTCTACTTTCCCGCCATGTATGCGAGATTGATTTTAAATAAAATACTATCACTTATTTGAATGTAATTTGGAAAAATTTATTCTATATATTTAATCATCATAGTTTACAATTTCTAATAAGGTCTATATGATTTATTTACCAAATATATTTATTTATTTAATTGAAAAAATTTACAATGATTAATGGAAAAATGAGTTTACATAATTGTTAAACATTATCTTAATTTGGAAAATTAACTAAAATCATTTTTAAAAAATATTTTCTTGAAATACATGTACAATATACTCCCTTTTTAAAAAAATATGGTTCCTTTTTTCGAGATATATTATTTAATTGAGTCATCTATATAGTGTTTACCATTTTATATTTAGAATAATTCCACACCTCCTCCATTATAAAAAACACCCCCTTACTTATTCACACCTCTCATGACACTTAGATCATTCATAAAATTCTTAATTAATCTCCCAATAATTGTAATATAAATATATAATCAATCATTTTGGTATAAATCCAACCATGGAATCCCATTGGTGCAAACCAGAAGGAGAAACCCAAAGAAGTGGTAATATCCATCCATTAGTGCTTCTGTTTTATTTTAATTCTCCACCACAAAATTTATTCATAATTAATGTTTATATTAAATCCATAGTATCATAAATATATTAATATTTTTTTTAATAAGGGGTTTACCAACACCTATACAAAATTCTATCAAACTGGTAACAAACTTATTGTTTCTGTGTACGTCGGACTACCGCCTTACGGAACGATGTTGTTCTTTAATTCATTACTAAGTATCATTGATGGAAATTTTGATGGATAAAATGTTTTTATCTGATATATAATATATTTATAATGTTTTTATTCTTATTTAATTATTATATAAAATATACATTCATACTTTCCATTTTTTAGAAATATGACAACTTTTTTTGTGGGCATGGGGACTTCCGCCTCCTCAAAGCAATGTGATTCATTTAAACATTACATGGAATGTATTAATGATGGTTTTAGTAAAATTATATGATAAATATGAAATAATATTGATATTAGAATGATATATATATATAATTAAATTTCATCATTTTTATACGATAATAAAATACAATTAGGTTTTATGTGTACGTATGACCTACTGTCTCCATGTATAAGGTATTCGATTTAAAATTTCCTTATTTAATAAATTATTATTTACATTAATATAATGAAAATAAATTATGTTTAAATATTTTTTAAATTATTTAAAATTTTAAATCTTGATCATGGAAGGTGGATCAATAATAAGAAGTCAAATCCATATATGAAATTTTGAGAGAATATTAACATGCAAGTAACATTAACATAGAAATGTAAAAAAATGTAATATGAATTCATTATAAAATAATATATGGTATTATATATAATTATTTGAATCTATGATATATTTATAATTAACATATATTTATCATAAAATTGGAATGAAAATGAAAGTCGAATTTCATGATATAAGGTATGTTTTTTCTCATCACCCATTTATTTTTTGATACTAATGCCGTTTTGACCACTATTTCATTTATTATGATGTGTTTAAGACCCATGAATGTATTCTATAGTACTTATACATATATTTATGGTTATTTGAATATCCATTTTATGATCTTTAATTCATGGTATATATGGGTTAAAAGTTTCTAAATCTATAATGTAATTGTTTCATTATTTTCCTTCATTGAGATACATGCAATGTCATACTCCTATATTTTCCTATGAGGTTTATAGAATACCCTTTTACATGTAATATAATGATTCTCCATTTTTTCATTATACTTTATTCTTCATGTAATTTTATTCTTTCTTTCCTATTTTTATTTAATGTTACTAAAGTTGCATCAATTTATTGATACTATCTCATTATTTAATAAGATTGTTTATGATTATTATTCCATTGAGAAATAAAATAACAAGTATCTGAAGAGATATTATGAATCTTATCCTTCCCTATTTATTCATGATAAATTCATACTATGGTACAATTTTTTCACTATATGGTACATTATATCATTAATAAAATATATAATTATTTCACTGTTCGGTTTGATATATGATTTATTAACAAAATATGTTTTTTAAAACATCTTTCAAAAATAATTTTAAATGGTAAATTAATATTATTTTGATAATTTTTTTTAATGATATTATTTATTTTTATTTATTTAAATGCTTATAAAATCTTCCATTATTTTTTATCATGTTTATTTTCAATGAAAAATGTTTTTTTAATGGTTAAATGTAAAAAAAATCCAAGGATGATATTATTTTTTGTCATGATTTGTTTTAAATAATTATTAAACAATAAATTATTTTATTAAAATGTGTATTTCAAAGAAAAATATTATCAGAATATTTAATGATTTATAAAAAAATTTTATTTTCTGTGAAAACTGTTCCAAGTGATCATTAAAAATCCTTTCCTGTTTAAGATGAATTACATTAATACAGTTATACATTACAAGGAATATGATCTAATGGTACCATTCATATTATTTTTCCAAATGGTTCATTTTATAGGCATGATTTTAATGAAAACATTTTTTCTATGATTGAATCATTTTTCAACAAGATAGGCATGAAACCCATTTCTCTTCACATAGTTATACAATGAAAAATTCTTATGATGCCCTTTTTATTTCAGGGGTTATTCTATAATGAACTAATTATGAAGCCTATCTCTTTCCTATATGATATTACATGATTAAATGATTGTTATACAAATTTAATTTCATGTGTTATGGTATAACGTTTTTCAAACAAACCAATTTTTAAGGGTCATGATATGATTAATGTTTTATTATATTTTTTACACATGTATATATGATTGCATTATGTGAATGGAGGGACCTTGTTATCCCTCCAATGACTTGAGTAACTATAAATTAGTCATGACTCTATATGTTATGATAGAAACTAATTACATTTTCTTGAATTTATTTTTGAACCTTTCTACATGTTCCTAATGTTATGCATGAAACTGATTATATGTTCATAATGTTACTAATTGAAAAAATTTCTTGTCAATATGTATACGAGTGAACATAATTTCATGATCTTGTTGATATGTTTTTAACAGACTACATGTTCAAAATTTAAATCATGGATCGAGTTTAATTTAAATATGTTTTTTATTAAACCTTATTACACGTTTAAAAAGTTATGTGATAACTATATTACATGATCACAATGTTATGTGAAAACCTGATTACATGTTCAATATGTTGTGTGTGGAACTAGATGGACGCCCATAAGTTTATTTTATTTACTGATTTCATGTACTATTCCCGATTAGTGGACATATTTCTATTTACACATTTTCACAATGTTATAACTTGATGTGTATGTCACAAATACATATATTTTTCCAATATTATACTCTCATGATTCATGTTCATTGACTTCCTTATGATCCATGGATTATGGATTTAAAATATTTATTCTATGATTAATATTTATAATCTTTGATATTAAGGATATGATTTTATAATGATATTGTAAAGACACAAAAATTTAAAGGGAAATTATTTCTTGATTTTCTTTGGGATTTATGAGTACGCAGTTTCTGAAGGCACCTGATTCTAAGGCCCGGTGTGCCCGGAATCAATTTCCAAAGTTTATCTCGGGTTCGTTCAGTGAACGAAGGAGCGGTTTTTCCTAACTTTTGAACCGATCCTCGGAAACGAAATCCGAGGGCACCGATGAAACCGCAGCGCCGGTAATAGCTTAGGAACACCTTTTCCGAAGGTGCGTTTCCTCGGGTGTTGATGTTAAAAAAAATGTGGGGAATAAAAATATAAATGTTTTTTTTATTCCTTTACTAAGCGGTTTAAGTGAAATAAAGTTTTGTCACAACTTAATTTCTCTCTACTTTGTGATTTAGCCCACATGAGGGAGTTGAGGTGGGACCCACTGATATTCTAACTACCCTTGAGATGATTTAAGATGAGGTGGGTTCCACATGAGTCCCCACCTTTTCAATTCTCTAACTCCCCATTAATCACCCCCACTTTTAATTTGTAACTCACCCTCATTAATTGCATGCCAATTCACTTAATTAAATTACGTGAATAAGAGTTTGAATTTTGTTTTTTTAATTCATGGCATAAGTTAATAAAATAAGGATAAACCATATTTTAATTGGGTTGGTTGTTGTGGTTGGAATAGAGGATAGAATTCTTGGGTTCATCCCTGAAGAACATTATCTTCTTCGCGAAAAACTTCAAGACTTCAACGAAGAATGTCGTCACCGCAAAGGAATCGTTGTGTCATATCCTCTCCTCTCCACAGCCGGTGAGAGACGCCTTCTTCGGAGAACGATTTCACACCGTATCTTTCTTCGGGCGAACGCCGACGAAGCTTACAGAGCATCGATATGTGATGCCATTTTTTATGAAGCCGTCTTCCGCAACGTCGTCTTCTGCGACATCCTTTTTCCGTGACCAACCTTGTTCGACGACTTCATCGAGGTAGGGGTTAACTTTATGTTCATGGATATTTCCTTGTCGATTATCATCTTTACCTTTGGGTGTTCAACGTTAATGATCTAGCCACATGTTATCAATATAACGGGAGGAGGTCTGGCCGCACGAACACGACCGAACCTCATCCCTCTACATTGTTATTGATTATTATGTGGTTTGGAATGAAGGCAGTGCGGTGCCGTCGCACCATGCGGGAACGAAGCGGAACACGGGTGAAGAAGCGTTGTGCCATCACGCCACGCCGTTGAGGCCGAACGAAGCCGCGGCTAGAGTCGGACCCTGGTGAAGGGGCACAACGCCGTTGCACCGCACCGGAAAACCATGATGGGGCCGCGGCAGAGGGACGGGGCGTCGCCGCGGCGCGCTGCTTGGACCAACGCCGCCGTTTTTGGCCGCGGCGGAGCAGGGAGCGGCAGCTAGAACCACTGGACACCGGCGTGTTAGAGGGGAGGGACCGCGGGGGCAGCGATTTCAAAATAGGGGGCAGTTCCCCCCCACCCCTTCTGCGGTGGATCGACCAACACCGAGCTGGCCGCACCGGGCCGCGCCCGCGCCAGGCCAACCAGCCGCCCAGGCCGGACGGGCCACACCGGGCCAAGCAGCCCAGGCCGCGCCCACCGGGCCAGGCTGAGCCATAAAGTGCCGGACCCAGTTCGGGCCGACCCATAGGGTCTCAGGCCGGGTCGGTCCGGGCCCCAAACCCCAAAAAATTGGACATGTTCGTTGTTTTGCCCATATATTGGGCTACAGACCTCCGACCGACACACTTCCAGTTGTGATGCGATCCTTGGATCGAGGCAGGCGTTTCAGTATAATACACTCAAGGTTTCAGAGAACATTGTATATGGCCGCGTTTGTTCGAGCACGAAACCAATCGGGCCCTCGGAGCGGAAACACTTATAACTTGAGCTCCGGACGTCTGATTGACGTGCCATCAAAGTTTTTGGATTCCTCTTGGTGAGATTGACCTTTTGGATTAATCTTCTAGAGGATTGGATGTAGTTGGAGTGTGGTCGGGTTGGTTTTGAATTAAAAACCAACCAGAGCCCTAGAACAAAAAATCCAATAACTCTCAGGTCGGGCGTCTGATTGATGCGTCGTCTATCGTGTTGAGTTCCGTTTATTGAGACGAAACATTAGGATACATAGACTCTGGAAAACGTGTCATTTGATGTATCTACCACCCTTAGGGATCGTGGAGTGGACCCTCTCGGAAATGAGCATGCTGTGTGTGGGAACCCTAGAGCTGGCTGTGACTGCGACAACGATGATGACTGCACTGAAATCCTCCATGGTTTCGACAGTGACGATGAAGACTTCACTGAAATCCTCTGTGTGTTCGGCAGTGATGAAGACCGTACTGAAATCCTCCATGGGTTCGACGGCGATGAAAACTGCACTAAAATCCTCTGAGGGTTCAGCAGCCATGAAGACCATACTGAAATACTCCTTGGGTTCGACGGTGATGAAGACTGCACTGAAATCCTCCCTGGGTTCGGTAGCGATGAAGACCGTACTGAAATTATCCATGGGTTCGTTGGTAATGACTACTATTCTTGTATTCTACGTGGGTATAGCAGTGATTGACTTTGTTCTTGCTATCCTAGGTGGGTCTGGCAGAGTAGCTGGTCTATATCCTATGTGGGTCTGATAGCTTAGCGGTTTTAGTATCCTACATGGGTCCCAGGTTAGATGATTCAGTGGCTATATCTGATCACCTCTTTCACCTTACGAAGAAGTATACCTATGTGAGATAATTCTTGACTTTCAATCAATATCTTCGATATGATTGACTTGCCTTCCTATGTTGATTGAGTTGTGTTCTTCTGTGTTGATTAGGTTGTACTCCTATGTGGATGTGATCGAACTTGGGCTCATATGTTGGAGCCAAATAGGAATTGATGACTTTGGTATATGTATGGGCATATACCTAAGTAGTGTTGGTTGTTACTTTGTGACTGTATCTTTCCTTTGTGGATTATCATTTTTGGATTCTAGGAGACCTTTGGGGGTCTCAGGGTCCCTACTGAATAGCGTATACTCACCCCTACACGGGCTATGCCCGCACTGCGTTGTGTTTGATGTAGATGAAGGACAACGCTGATCGTGGTTGAGGCTTGTGGAGCAAGTCAGTACATAGAGGTTGGCCATTGGGTAGGACGTACACATAGTGGATGGATGGACCCGAGGAGATGAGGAGGCTATCTCTACCCACACTATAGGTGGGGCTTCTAGTGGACGGTTCGACGTTGCTGCTTTACATTCAGTTGTTGTACTTCTTTCCAATTGTACTTTACTTTCAGATTGGGTTTGTATTTTGGCCGATTTACTTTCCGCACATACTATTGTACCCAGTTTTTCTTAGTGTTTACTTCTACTTTCTTACTCTGTGGTGTTTTATTTTATAAAGGCAATGGCTTCCCATTTTTGTCGGGACATACGCCTTAGTGCTAGTCGCCAACACCTGGCCTATGGGAGGCGGGCTTGGGGTAGTCACGACACGGGACCCGAGGGCGGGTCATGACAAATTGGTATCAGAGGAGTTCGGTTCTACCACATAAATCAGGACTCTGATCTTTCTTCTAAGTGAAGCAATAGTGTTATGGGTATTGAGTGTGGTTTTCAGTCTAGGGAGTCCAGTGTTAGTGCGGCGACCGACGTCTCCGTACACCAAGACCCTGACTTCTGATTTCCGACTCAATGCATGAAAACATTGATTGCATATGTGTTTCAAATGTTTTATTTGTAATTACTTTGTGTTAGCTCACCAGGTATAATGGTTGATCGTGGAGCACTTGTTTCTTTTCATGATGGCCCCACGACGGTAGCCAGCTCGGGTTTTGAGTTTTGTGCGAGCCGACAGCCCACCGAGCAACGAGGCATCAGTGAAGGGCCCTTTTTCAGTGGCGGAACCACTACCTGTCGAGCCACCGATGCCACCAGCCCCAACTGCTGATAGTGCACGTCGCCTTAATCCACTGCATGAGTTTTAGTGTCAGAGACCGGTCATGTTCCGCAGGGTGATGGACCCTCAGGCAGCCGAGGATTGGCTGGAGGCTGTAGTTCGAGTTTTCTGGTTTGTGGGGACACCAGCTGACCTCAAGATGATCCTTGCAGCGAGCCTCCAGCACGCGGAAGCATGGAGATGGTGGACCGTGAGGCTCCAGGTGCACGACAAGGTATCTCCCCTCTGGACGGACTTTGAGAGCCTCTTCCGCTCGGAGTTCATCCCATCCACCCTACGTGCGGTGCACATCCATGAGCTTCTACAACTACTGCAGGGCAGCATGACGGTCGCCCAGTACTCGGCGAGATTTACCGATCACTCCCGCTATTCGAAGGACATGGTACGAGACCCATTCTTCTGGGCCCAAACCTTCGAGCAGGGACTGAGACATGATATCAGGGCATCGATGATCTCCCTCAGCATTCTCACGCATGAAGGAGTACTGAAGCGAGCCCATATTGTGGAGAGATTTCTTGATGAGCCTCCGTAAGCAGCGAGGCCTACCGCAAGGCGACACGTAGCAGAATCTTCTGTAGCTAGCAGTAGACAGATGTCACAGAGGTCCAAGCGGACCAGGTCATTAGGCGGACGACCACAGGATACTGGCTCGGAGGTGTGGGTCACACGCAGTAGAACCAGTCTTACGAGTGGCAGACAGTGCTATGCATGCGGCGGGTAGGGCCACATGGCTCGTGAATTCCCGACCCGCCATACGTAGGGGCAGCGGATGGTTGAGTTACCACCCAGTCATAGTCAGAGGTTCGACTGTGGCGGTCCACAGGGAGCAAGCGGACGAGGCCGAGGAGCTGGTCGAACGGTAGGTGGTGGACGACCTTTTGAGGCTCTACCACCACCACCACTAGGAGGTCCACCCCGACCACATGGGAGTGCACAACTTCAGGAACCTGAAGCTTATGATCATGGAGATCCGGATGTGGGTGGACATGTGCGGGACTAGCTCCAGGCATGGAGGCCTTTTCCCATAATGCCTCTATCTTCGTTGTTTGTGTGGCTTTGTGTCCTTGTACTTTGATTTGCAGTAATAAAAGACACTTGAAATAGTGATGTTTGAATTATATTCTTTTGTATGTTAGTACTATGAGGTTCCATTTAAAAATTGTTGACTTGACCCTCAAATACGAGATTCCTACTAGAGGAGACCCAGTGACCACAAACTGATACCGATAGTGTGACTCTACCCTTGGAGGTGAGTGTAACGGTTGGATCTCTTGGTTCTAGCGTCGAGGCCTTATGACGTCATCCATGGAATGAATGAATTTATCATGATAGGATTGACTATATTAGGAAAAGAAAATGGTTCATCCAGGGGATGAGACTGGATTTCTCTTTTTGGCAAAGGAGAAATCTATGCAGCTTTGTAGAACATTAAGGAAGAAGGGAAAACCATTCGTGTGGTCAGACAAATGTCAGTAGAGCTTCCAGGAGCTGAGGAAGAGGTTGACCAGCGCACCTATCTTGAGTCTACCAGAGTGGGGAGTAGGGTACGTAATCTACTTCGATGCATCAGGGACCGGACTTGGATGTGTCCTGATGCAGGAGCGGGCAGTGATCGCCTATGGATCACGTCAATTGAGGTAGGATGAGCAGAACTACACTACCCATGACCTGGAGTTAGCAGTATTGGTCTTCGCTCTGATGATGTCGCGACACTATCTGATGGGAGATCACTTTAAAGTTTACTCTGACCACCAGAGTCTCAGGTACATCTTCTCGCAGAAGGACCTGAATCTGACACAGCGGCGGTGGCTCGAGTTCATCTAGGACTATGACTTTGAGATAGTCTATACTCCAAGAAAGGGGAACATAGTAGCTGATGCTCTCAACAGGAGGATGTGAATTTAGCTACTCAGGGAGGTGACATAGCAACTATCCTCTTTTTAGATATCCTTCAAAGATAGAGATGGAGCTTCCTTTCTTCAGTCACTCCTCCACTACTGCAGCGGGTCAGAGAGGAACAACATGGGGACGCTGACTGTGAGATGCAGCGTGTGCAGATATCCTCAGGACAGGCACCTGATGGATTATCTGTACGAGGAGAGCATGTCGTCCCTTTCAGAAGAAGTAGCATGGTACCTGTTTCTTTACAGGAGGAGGTAGTGAGAGAGCTTCACACTTCCCATTTAGCTGTACATCCAGGAGTGGTGAAGATGTTCCAGGATCTCATAGGACAACACTGGTGGACGGGTATGAATAAGGATGTGGCAGAGTTAATTTCTCAATGCCTCACCTGTCAGCAGGTGAAGGCAGAGCACCAGGTACCACCAGTATTGGTGCAACCCTTGGAGGTCCCGGAGTGGAAGTGGGATGGGATATCTATGGATTTCATGACTGCACTTCCACATACTTCGAGAGGTCATGAATCTATTTGGGTGATTGTCGACCGACTCACCAAGTTGGCCCACTTCTTACCAATCAGAGAGCAGGGCCTAGTAGAGAGCTTGGGACGTCTCTAAATTCAGGAGATCGTATGGATTCATGGTGTGACATAATCTATCATCTCCGATCGAGAAGCTCGCTTTACATCCAGGCTTTTGAAGGGGTTGTAGGAGGAATTCAGGATGCAGCTACGTCTAAGCACTGCCTTTCACCCTCAGACGGATGGTCAGATGGAGAGGACCATTCAGACTATCGAGGACATGCTCTGTGCATGTTTCCTAGACTTTGGAAGCAGTTGGGAGGACCACCTAACCTTGGTGGAGTTCGCGTAAAACAACAGCTACCACTCCACCATCGGGATGGCACCATACGAGGCATTATACGACCGACCTTGCATATCACCTCTATGCTGGACAGACCCTGTGGAGTCAGCACTTGTGGGACCAGAGATGGTCCAGGCCATGAAAGAGAAGGTCCAGGTCGTCCATGAGTGGATGAGAACAGCTCAGAGCTGACAAAAGTCTTATGCTGATAGGAGGTGGAGGCCACTGGAGTTTGAGGATGCCGACCATGTCTTCCTGCTGGTCTCACCTCGACGTTGATTACAGTGATTTTTCTAGAGTGGAGAGTTATCTCCTCACTTCATCGGACCATTCCAGGTCCTCAATAGGATAGGCGAAGTGTCTTATCACCTAGCTCTACCACCTAAGTTGCACCGGATGCATGACGCCTTCCACGTATCTCAGCTGAGGAGATATGTGCATGACCCGATGCATATCATCGACCATGGTGAGTTGGACATTGACGATGGGGAGACTTTTGTAGAGTTCCCTGTAGAGATCGAGGATCGATAGGAGCAGGTCCTATATGGGAGGTTGATTCCTCTAGTGCGCATCAGAGGGGAGCACAGGAACCTCCAGGAGATCACTTGGGAGTGGCAGTCTCAGATGCGTGCTCAGCACCCTCATTTGTTTCCCTAGTTTGAGATGTATCATTATAGGGACGTAAATCCCTGAGGTGGGAGTAATGTAATGACCCGTAAATATTAAGGGAAGATTTTTCATAAGTTTCTTTGGGATTTACGAGTACACAGTTTCTGACGGCACCTGATTCTGAGGCACGGTGTGCCCGAAATCAATTTCCAATGTTTAGCTTGGGTACGTTCAGTGAACGAATGAGCGGGTTTTCCTAACTTTTGGTCCGATTATCGGAAACGAAATCTGAGGGCACCGATGAAATCACAGAGCCAGTAATTACATTGGAACACCGTTTCCGAAGGTGTGTTTGCTCGGGTGTTGATGTTAAAAAATGTGGGGAATAAAAATATAATTTTTTTAATTTTATTCCTTTACTAAGAGGTTTAAGTTAAATGAAGATGTGTCACAACTTAATTTCTCTCTACATTGTGGTTTAGCCCATGTGAGGGAGTTGAGGTGGGACCCACTAATATTCTAACTCCCCTTGAAAAGATTTAAGATGAGGTGGGGGCCACACAAGTCCCCACCTTTTCAATTCTCTAACTCCCCATTAATCACCCTCAATTTTAATTTTTAACTCACCATCATTAATTGCATGACAATTCACTTAATAAAATTAACTGAATAAGATATTGAATTTTTTTTTATTCATGGAATAAGTTATTAAAATAAGGATAAACATTATTTTATTTGGGTTGATTTTTGTGGGTGGAATTGATGAGAGAAATCTAGGGTGCATCCCTGAAGAACTTCATATTCATTGCGAAGAACGCCAATACTTCGACGAAGAACGCCGTCACCTCAAGGGAATCGGCATGCCGCCTCCTCTCCTCTCCACATCTGGCGAGAGACGCCTTCTTCAGAGAATGACGTCATGCCTTATATTTCTTCGGGCGAATGCCGATGATGCTTACGGAGCATCGATCCACGACATCGTCATTCGTGACACCGTGTTCTACAACATCGTCTTCCACAACGTCATTTTTCCGCGACGAACCTCGTTCTACGACTTCATTGAGGTAGGGGTTAACTTTATGTTCGTGGATATTTCTTTGTCGATTATCGTCTTTACCTTTGTGGGTTCAACATTATTGATCTAGCCACCTGTTATCAAGATAACGAGAGGAGTTTGGGCCGCATGAACATGAAAAAACCTCCTCCCTCAACTTTGTTGTTTATAATTATGTGGTTTGGAATGAAGGTAGTGTGGTGCCATCACACCGCGCGTCAATGAAGAAGAACGTGGGCGAAGAAGCGCGGCGCCATCGCACCGCGCTGTTGAGGCCGAACAAAGTCGTGACTGGAGTCGGGCCATGGTGAAGGGGCGCCGCGCCGAAAAACCATGAAGGGCCGCAGCCGGGACGAGCCGCGGTGGAGTGGGGAGCGGCAGCCGGAACCGCCGGCCTCCGGCGTGTCGGAAGGTCGGGGCCGCGGGGTCCTACGGCGGCACCAGCCGGCCAGCTGGGCCGACCGATCAGAGAAGGCCGGGGGTCGTAACCCATAGCTGGAAAAGGGAGGGGCCCCCTCGCGGGGGCCACGACTTCAAAATAGGGGGCAGCCCCCCCCCCCCCACCTTCCGCGGCGGCTCGGCCAGCACCGAGCTGGCCACACCGGACCGCGCCCGTGCCAGGCCAACAGGCCACCCAGGCGGGACTAGCCACACCGGGCCGGGCCGCCCAGGCCGGGCCATGCGAGTCGGTCCGGGCCACGCCCTAAAGGGCCAGACCCGGACCCAGGGCGGGTCGCCCGGTTTGGGCCGACCCATGTGGTCGCGGGCCAGGTCGGTCCATGCCCAAAACCCCCTAAAACCAGATAGGTACGTTCTTTTGCTCATATATTGGGCTACATACCTCCGATCGACGCACTGTCAGTTGTGATGTGATCCTTAGATCGAGATGGTCGTTTTCGTATATTATACTCAAGGTTTCGGAGAACTTTGTTTATGGCCTGGTTGGTTCAAGCACGAAACCAACCGGGCCCGTAGAGCGGAAACGCTAATAACTTGAGCTCTGGACGTCCGATTGATGTGCCGTTGACATTATTGGATTACTCTTAGTATGATGGACCTTTTGGATTACTCTGCTTGAGGATTTTATTTAGTTGGAGTGTGGTTGGGTTGGTTATGACTTAAAAATCAAGAGGGACCCTGGAACGAAAAGGCCAATAACTCTCAGAACAAGCATCTGATTGACGTGCCGTCTGTCACGTTCAGTTCCTTTTGTTGAGACGGAACTTTGTGATACATCAACCCAGACTAATTTTCAGTTGATTTATCGACCCCCCCTTTTGGCTTATGGAGCGGACCCTACTGGAAACGAGCATGCTATGTGAGGGAACCCTAGAGCTGGCTGCGACTGCAACGACGATGATGATTGCACAGAAATCCTCCATGGGTTCGGAAATGACGATGACGACTGCACCGAAATCCTCCTTTGGTTCGGCAGCGATGAAGACCGTACTAAAATCCTATGTGGGTTCAACGGTGATGAAGACTGCACTGAAATCCTCCGTGGGCTCGGCAGCGATGAAGACCGTATTGAAATCCTCCATGGGTCGATGGCGATGAAGACTGCACTGAAATCCTCCGTTGGTTCGGCAACGATAAAGACCGTACTGAAATCCTTCATGGGTTCGACGGTGATGACTACATTTCTTGTATCCTACATTGGTCTGACAGTGTTTGACTCCGTTCTTGCTATCCTATGTGGGTCTGGAAGAGTAGCTGGTCGGCATCCTATGTAGGTCTGACAGCTTAGCTGGTTTAGTATCCTACGTGGGTCCCATCTTAGATGAATAAGTGGCTATATCTGATCACCTCTATCACCTTACGAAGAAGTATACCTGTTTGAGATGAGTCTTGACATTCAATCAATATATTTGATATGATTGACTTGATTTCCTATGTGGATTGAGTTGTGTTATCCTGTGTGGATTGGGTTGTACTCCTATGTGGACGTGATCGAACTTGGGCCTGGATGTTGGAGACGAACAGGAATTGATGACTAAGGTATATGTATGGGAATAGACTTATGTAGTTTTGGTTGTTAATTAATGATTGTCTCTTTCCATTTTGGATTATCCTTTGTGGATTCTCGAAGACCATTTGGGGTCTCGGGGTCCCTACTGAGTAGCATATACTCACCCCTGCACGGGCTATGTCCGCACTATGTTGTGTTGGATGCAGATGAAAGATAGCGCTGATTGTGGTTGAGGCTTGTGGAGCAAGTTGGTACCTAGAGGTGGGCCACTAGGCAGGACGAACACGGAGCGGACGGCTGGACCCAAGGAGCTGAGGAGGCTATCTGTACCCACCCTTCAGGTGGGACTTCCAGTGGAAAGCTCGACGTTGCTGATTTTCTTTCAGTTGCTATACTTCTATCTATTTGTACCTTACTTTCAGTTTGGGTTTGTATTCTAGCCCATTTACTTTCTGTACTTACTATTGTACCTAGGATTACATAGTGTTTACTTCTACTTGCTTATATTGCGGTGTTTTACTTTATAAAGGCAATTCCTTTCCCTTTTTGTATGGACTTACGCCTTGGTGCTAGTCGTCAGCCCCTGGCCTATGGGAGGCGGGCTAGGGGTAGTCACGACACGAGACCCGAGGATGGGTCGTGATAGATATGATCATCTTCTCAAACCCTTATGATCATGTTATACCTATATATCTCCCATTTCTTCCCTTACTATGTAATGTAGCTCGATCCTTTCGTATGTCTCCTTTTCATAACTTATGAAGAAAGGTTTCAACTAGGATTAATAATATGAAAGATATTTAAGGGATATTTTTATGATATTTCACTAGTACAGAATATTATGAATCCATTAGAAGTGATAATGACCATAATAATGATGATCAATGTGAATATATTGAAATGATTGAAGATGTGGATCTTGGTCTATTGGAAGATCCTCCTGATGTTGTTATTGAACTGAGAAATGATCTAGATGTTATAGTTAATGATGATGCTCAATAAATTTTTCTACATTATTTGGTTTATGAAATAAGAATACCTCATACAGAAGATGAGTAACAAATTTCGAATGCTTAGATTGACGGTGAGACTCAATATAGAGATATATAATTGAAGATGTGATTCAACATGAAATACAATATCTAGATACTCTTACTCGTCCGGATGATGATTTAATGGTTGAATGAGTGACGAATCCTGGGTATGTAAAACTAGGATTAGATTATGAAGACCTAGATGATGATTTCTTTATACTTGCTGAAATAGAACCAGTGGATAATATTATTTCTAGTGATTGTTTTTCTAAGTATGACAAGGATAAATTCAAATATGATATATGTTTATCAATAAGACATTCAGTAAAAACTCAGATGAGATAAAGAGATTGATGAATCTAGATTAGAAAACATAGATCAGACTGGTATCATAAGTGTAATGCGCTCTATGGTTGAAGGTGTATGAAAACTAGAACGTCTAGTTATACAACTACCTCAACAAGTTTATTTCAAGAAGATTCTATTTCAGCCCCACGGATGGTGATAAAGGAAATTCAGACAAATTCGATTACAACTGTTGAATCCTCTATTATAAGCAACACCAAACATATGAATGAGATAAAGTAGTTAACTTCTAGAATTTATGCTTTATCTCCTGAATACAAGAATATAATAAAAATTTTCATGAAAGGATATGATGATCTTTTTTTATAATCAAGAAGATCTTTGATTTTTCAAAAAAAAAAGTTTGTAAAGTAAATGGTGCCTTCTCCTTCAACCTCAGCTCTTATTGTTATTTTTTCCACATCTACTCATACCTCTCAGACTCTAGGCACTAAGGAAATCATAACTATTGTAAAAGAAGAGCTTAAAGATCTATTGGATACTTGTGGAATGGGAATCCCTGAAAATATTGGAATAAATAGTGATCATGTGCATGATATGGTCAGAATATATACCAAAGAATAATCTTCCACTTGAGAAGATATTTTGATGAAGATAAATTCCAATTTATCGAAAATTTTCTCCATGGACAAGTTCAGTAGTCATTTTATATATTTTACAGAAAAATTGAATTTTCCGCTATTTACAAAAGAATTCATAGAACAAGTCAATCAATTGTAGAACTCACTCATATGTTGGATAAATTTATGGTGAATAAGGATGAAATTGATAATGCAATGGAATATGGTGGTCTGATTATTGAGTTTTTCATCAAACTGATAAATCCATATCTCTATGTTCAAAGGTAAGCCATTGTTGTTCTAGCTACTGCTTCTCTATAGTCATATCCACCAGTGTCTACCTCTCCAATGTCAGTTTCTCAATCATTGACCCTAATCCAGCTTGTTAACACAGAACAACCTCAACCTTGGCTATTATATCATCGCAAACCCAACATGACTACAACCATTCAAACATGCATTAATTTTTATTTACTGATGATTTTCTCAAATGCTATGGTTTCTCATACTCCACCTACTAGACCTCCCGTTGTTCCATCTAATTAGCAGAAGGAACCACTTGACTCTCAATAGTAGTGTTCAGTGATTATTTTTTAAAGGGATTATCAGAGTAAAATTTACTTATCAATTACATTTAACCGTTTCTAATTTTTTAATTATGTTTTTATCCTTCAACATTTTTTAATCCCAAAAGGGGGGGATTTTTAAGTCATTAGTAATAATTAGTATGTGTTTCTGAATAATTATTTTTTATATTACTCTGATACATTTCACTTGTAAAAATATTTTTTTACTATTCATATTTATATGAGCTTATAATCGAACTATTTAATCATTCTCTAATGGTACATAATAATGCCATGATTTGTGATCATCAAAAAGGGGGAGATTGTTGGCTAATAAGATATTATTGTCCATTTTCTCCCACTATAATTATTTTAATTATAAATAATAATTTAAAATATTAACATGTATCTTACCACATGAATGCTTAAAAATTAGGTCAGAGCATATCTTTTATATCATATCATTTCAATCATATAACTAATTATATTTGTTTATATATAAACAATCTTATAAATGATTATTTATGTGTAATTACGAGTATTAACACATTATGAATTTTTTATACTATAAGACAGAAAAAACATCTAAAATTTTCTATGAATGAGTCACTAACTCATATAGGAGAACTGAGTCACCGAATGATAATTGATCCGCTGAATCATTTTACTTACTAAAGTAGATGACCTACCTAAGCAATCAAAATACCATATGTACATGTGACCAACTGATGCATGGTGGTACTAACATCATGAATCATTGATAGTTAAAATTAATCACTGATATAAATACTCAATGGTGTATGGAAAGACCAACATAATGACATAATGAAGGGTTGAGTCACCGACAGAATGAGATATCAACAGATGACTCCCTGATAGATTGACTCATTGACAGAATATTTAATAATAGGTTGACGACGTTTTCATTTATTAATATTAGTTATAATATTCATATTTGCGTCATTTAATTATACTGAAATATTTGATAATCTATTGTTGGACTTCTAGCACAAAAAAGAAGGTTAGATGAACCTAGAAACATGGAAAGAACATGCTCATTGTCGAACCTCAAGTATAAAATTAATTTTTGAATAGAGAAGAAAGATACATAGAGAATATAAGAGAGGTATGGTCTACATATGTGTGAGATATACAGAATAACATCCACAACTCTCATGAACACATAGTGAACTCAAGAACAAATGGATGAAAACACGAGCAAGTCTCGATCGAGCTAAAAATAAAATTCACAAACAACATCAATATATCGAAGAAAGAGAAGAATATACCTATGGAACCATACATATAACTTGATGCCATAATACAACACAATTTTTTTTAATTACTAAGGATTAATCTAACCTCATCTCAAATACATTTGAATATACCATATCGGTATCTCAAAACCGAAAAATCCTTCTAAATCCATACTCATAATTATTTTCAATGTTGTGTACTTTTTATATACTTTTGAGAAGTGTGTGTATCTATTTTTAAATAAAACAATGTATCCTCTATCAAACATAAGGATATAATATATCCTTACCATCATACTATCTTACACATTTATACTCTCTCAGATATGTTTGGAAGAAGTCCTTTTTTGACCTGGTAGTTTGTACCCATGATGAAATGCGGCCGAGGTATATTCACTTGGACATATTTTGATATAGTAAAATCCAAACCATGGTGTGGATAAAAATGTTTATTAATTTATATTTCTTGGTTGTAGGTGACAACTAATTGGAGAGGATTAGTTATTTGATTAATAATGAACATCTTGTTTTATTTCAGCTTTGTTATTACTTTTAGTTTTATTCTTCTTTATCACATATTTGATAGAACTAAATTGAACTCTGGAAAATTTCCATAGAAAGTGTTTAAAATTTTATTGAAATATTATGTTAATTTAAAAATCATTAGTAATTATCAAATTTATATAACTGAGAACTAGTCACTCTTTTGTGAAATTCATCGATGATTGATTCTCTAATAAAATTTCTATTTGAAAACTACTTAACTGAATTTTATATTTGCGGGAACATCAAATAAGACATTTTAAAGGAAATTTTTATAGACACAAAGTTAAACCCTATATTGAAGACTCTACTAAGAACAAAACATCTTTATTCATTTTAATACACATATCTCTTTACATTACATTTATTTTTAAAATAATAAGCTCGTTTTTTGGATGTGTATACTATAACTCCCTCAAAGAGATGTGATTAGTTCGTGCACCACATGGAATGTATTTAAGAAAGGTTTAATGAAAATATATGATAAATATTATATATTAAATCCAATAGAATAATTATATGTATATATATACATATATATATTTCATTTACATACATTATTTCAATACATTATTAAAAAAGGAATAATCGTTCTTGTGTACCTATGGCCTACCGCCTCCATAAATGGTGTATTAAATTTCATTAAACTATATAATATAGATTATTATATTACACATATACTATATATAACTGATTTTTATATCATGGTTTAATTTGGTAATAATGATATAATTATATAGACCAAAGATATAACAAATTAAGTAACATGCAAAGAACAAAGTGAATTTGTTCTGAAGTGAAACATTAACATATGATAATTAACACGTGTTTAATATAAAGTCATAATAAAACCACATATGGTATTTTGTATAATAATAATATTATTTAAACGGTTTTTAATAAACAACTATTTAATATACTGAATGCTTGTACGAGTATAGAGAGTGTCAACACACAAGGAAAGTTGATTTCATCTTACTTCTGATTTTCGTGATATTCAAGTTTTGTACTTCATTATTTTTTATTGTGCAGTGTATAAATAAACCATTATTGTATTATTTTCGTATTATAATTATATTTATGGGTATTAACATGTCTATTTTATTATCCATCTTTCTTTAGGATTAAGATTCAATTACTGAATCTGTGAAATTGTTTTGTCTCAATTTTCCTTTTTTGAATCTCATGTTTTAAGGTTCTCTTATACTCATTCATCAAGGATTATATAACTAAATTTTACATGTAATATGATGAATATAAATATTTTCATGATCTTATAAGCTTCATGTAATTTCATTTCAATCATGGAGCAGCTGATATAATGTTACAGAGTTATAAAAGTTTATTGGAAAGAAATAACAGATTTTTGAGATTGTTTATGATTATGATTAATTTGATGAAATATTATGATCCATATTTCAAAAAAATATTTATTTTTATTATCATATGGTTATCCATTATATAATCATGTATTGGTACCATTTTTTTACACATTGGACCAAAAAATAGTTAATAATGTTTTTTAAGAAATCCATACATTACCCTCCATATGGTCGTAAATCCGTGTTTTCTAAAAAGTTTTTACATATATATTATACCATTATCCTATATTATTTTACATACTTTTTAACCTTTTTTATTATACCAATATCTCTAAGGTAATGTTTTGGTCACATTCTGAACATGGTATTCCTTATATCATTTCACCATGAAAATGAAATATTCTTTTTTTTACTTTTAATGGCATGTACAGATTTACACACTATCATTTCTCTGAGGATTAATGTTCATTTTTTAAAGGATATTTATTATTAATATTTTACAAAAATTAATTATCAAGGAAAAATATTTTGAAAATTGTATCAAGTTTCCTTTATATGTTTGAAGGTATTTTTTGAGAAAATGATTTTCAAATGGTTTTATGTATTGTGAATCCTTTTTCAATGAGGAAATGATATTTTCCTTAAGAAACGTTTTTGAAGGATATTTCAAAACATTTTAACATCTAATATTATATCCATTTATGTAACAGATTCAATTTTTTTAAATACTCAAATTGTTCCATTCATATCCTTTTTATGAATGGGTTACACATAATGTAATAGTCTTTATGAAACTAGTTTCTCTTTCACATTTTATATGTTTATTAAATCCATTTCTCTTTAATGGGTTATGGTTCGTTGAAATGGTGATGAATATTAAATATCCTCCAATGGAAATTATGCGATGAAATATTAATGATACTTGTTAAATTTTATTGGTTATGATTTTATGTTTATAAGACCTATGTCTTTATATGGGTCAAGGTATGATGAATGATTTATTATCATGTGTCAAATGCGTGAATTTATTTACTATGATATTAGTGAGACCAATATCTCCATCCAATTCATTTGATAAGTATAAGTTTTATATGATCTGAAAGGGTACATGGGTTGTATTAAATCCCAAAAAAATAAAGAGGGAGTATGGGTTGTAGTCCAATCCTAAAAAGAAAGAGGGTGTATGGGTTGTATCATAAGAATAAATTAAATAGAGTACATGGGTGGTATCCCATGGATAAAAACAAGACGGTACATGTTATTTAGCCTAATTCTAATAGAAAGAGGGTACATAGGCATTATCCCAAGAAAAACAAATTTGTTTCATTGGTTGTATCTGAATCCAAAACGAAAGAGGGCATGTGGGTTGTAGCTCATGCCTGAAAAAAGATGGTACATGGGTTATAACCCATGCCTAATAAAAAGAGGGTACACAGGTGGTATCGCAAGCATGGATACAATAAATAATGTTGTTTTTTACCAATCTTAAAAGAAAGAGTGTACAAGGTGTGTAGCCCCTGTTCAAAAACAATAATGTACGTGGTTTGTAGACCAGGAATAAAATAATGTGGGTACATGGGTTTAAAGCCCAGGCCTGAAGAAGGTACAAGGTTCATAGCCCAAGCCTAAAATTTTATAAAGTTCATAATAGGTATCCCTAACATAATATATTTATATTCTTATATGTATTCCAAAAATCCCTTTTCTAATTCTTAATTTTTGATTTCATTGTTCGTGATGTTTATTTCCTTTTTAATCATTTCTTATGAAATTAAAATCTTCATCCTAGAAATCATGTTTATCACCATTGATTTACATGGTATGATCTCTTAATATTACGATCATATTATTTTACTACAATCATCATGTTTATAATTACAAGTCTACCTTATTTTTCATTACTGATCATCTAACGTCACCACTTTCTAATTTTTTCTTTATCTTGGTTTTGATGAAAGGTTTTAGGTAGAAGTACTAAAGGTGTAGGTCTTTACCACAAATGTGGAAGATCGTTCACCAGGATAGAACATATATCTTCCTTTTCCTGATGAGAGTAAATATTATGGTCTTTTGGCATGTATTCAAGAAATTTATTGATAATTCCTCTAAAAATATGTCATATCCATGTATGTTAAGCCTCAGACATTATAATCCTCGTTAGAAACCCTCATGGTAAATTAATAGTATAATTTACATTTTCAATGTGAACTTTTATGATAGAACATAATATATATTAAAAATTAATGACCTATTATAAAACTATGGTGTTTATGATTGGATATAATGTTTCATTACTAATAAAACCAACTAATGATTTTATGGTTAAACCCTATACCAATGAAGAAACAATATAAAAAAAATTTGATGTATTTTTCTATTAGGATTGTATTGAAAACCATTGTTAGAAATATATTTATTGAGTGAACTTATTTTATAGATACCCATTATATTTATTTTTCAAATTATATTAAATTTGACTTTGAAAAGAAATATTTTATACTATGTGAAAAAAATCTTGTTCGGAATGTCTGTGTGTTTGAAACCCATGACCAAACTATTATAATAGTTTCATGTCAGCCAATAACCTATGTAATTTATTAGTTAAAATATTATTGTTTATTACTGAATAATTTTATGAATAAAAGTTAATAATAAACCAATGGTATCAATTAATATGATTAAATATTAATTTATTAAACATATATTCCTTAGAGAGTTGTTAGAAACCAATTTTTATACTTTTTAGTCTTTTATAGGTCTTATGATTCGTTGAAAATGTATTTTAGTAATTCAGGGATCAAATTAATTTTTTGGATTTCAATTTTTTTTATCTATGGGATGAATTAGAATATGATTAAATAAAATAAAATGATTGGATTTCTCATATGAAACTAACAATTATCATGTATGTTAATGGAATTATATTTCTAAGTAGTAAATTAGTTACTCAACATTACGAAAATGACCAAATAAAGTTTGTTTTAATACCTTAATTTTTGTTAAACCGATGGTCTTATAAATTATAAATGATTTATGGGTTCATGGACCTCAACATTCCATTGATCATTCACACTATCTTGATTAAATATATTTAATATTTTCATCCATATATGTATCTCTACATTATACTAATGTTCATCTAAATAGTGAACTAGTTATATGTTATTCTTTGTATATATTGTACTTCCCATTCTGTTCTTTCTATAGGAATACTACATACCATTCTCTCAATATGGGATTTATAACTTTTTAAATATAATAAATTTTATCCATAAGATGATGTTTCATTTGAGAGAGAATAATTTAATTTTGACGGGGAGAGTGTAATACCTCAAAAATCAAAATTATAAAAATCAAAACATATATCATGTATGAAACTTAATGGTAAGAATGGAAGGGAATATAATATCCTCATAAATTTTAATATAATTAATATTTTATATAAATTCGATATCATATATATATTTCATTGAACTCAACACTTAGTTAGCATACATTGCAATGAATATTAGGTTTTTTCAATGTCTTGTATTACACACAATTCAGAGTTTTACAAAACAAAAATATTATATTTAAATACTACAATTTAATATAAAAACACTTGACGTATCCGTTAGATTATTGGTCATTAATACTCATAAATAACTTATAAAAATATGTGTTTTAAACAAATATATTACTTATTCATTTGTTAAAACATAATTTCAAATTAATATAATAAAAAACTGATTTTAAGTAGAATATTTTTATAGGTACATTTTTTTGCTCACAAATATGCCTTATCCTAATAAATTATATTAATAATAATTATTAAGTGAAATTAATGTAATATATATTATATATTAGATTTTTTTTAAATTCATCCAATATATACCATATGAATGTGGTACGAACAAACCCAATTATACGAATAAAAACTTATATTTTTATTATGGCACTTTTACCGATGTTTAATGTTGTTCCTTTTTTAGTTCAAAATTATGGAGGTTTTTAAAATCATTTTTATCAAATTTAAATTTAATTTTAAATTAAAAACATTAAAATTAGATTAGGATTAATTTTTTTTTATTTATCTGTAAAGGACCATTTCCAATGATACGAATACTGAATTTTAATGCAACACTACTTTTTTATCTAATTTATATATAATGGTAAAGTATAATTTAAACTGATTTTATAGTTTAATTATTATGTTTTTTATTACATAATTTAATATAGTTAATTGGAATATTTTTCAATTTTAAATTTGATATAAAAATATATGAATGTTTTTTTTAATTTTTAATTTAATATCATGATTTGATATTATGTCTACAAGATTAAATTTAATTCAATTTCATCCACATATGTGATTTAATTTTGAATAAATTGAATCAATAAATTGAGTTATAGTTATTTATAATATTTAATAAAGTCACTTTAATTTTTTAAATAAAATATTTATTAATGTAACTAACGTTAATAACAATAATTAATATGAAATTACGCTTAAAAGGGACTATAACTTAATCATAATGGCCAAAATGACATAGAAACATGACCAAAACCAATTTGTGGGAATATTTAGACATTATATTATTTTTTATTTAATTTTTAACATTATTTGATCTATGGGACATGGAAGTAACATTGTTGGAATTACATTTACATAAAATTAAAAGAGTGCCACTCCTCCTCCACTATAAACATGCATCCTTTCCTCTTACATCCATACACCACTCAAGAGACATTATATTGACCTATTTTTACCAAAGTATCTCTTCAAAATTGATCCTACAAATCGTCAAGCCTATCCTTGTTCATAAATCCATCCAAGGAATACCTTTGCAGCATACCAAAAGTGTTACCCAAAGAAAAGGTAAAATATTTTCTCGAGCTCTTTGGTTTTGTTTTATTTCTCCACCCCCTCAATTTTTTTATTTCATTATTATATGAAAAAACAGCATCCAAAATATACAAATTGTTTTAATTTCATTATTTATACATATACTTTTACACAAATCCATTTAATTGGAATTAAACATATAATTTATGTGTACGGTGAACTACCGCCTCATAAAATAAGGATTTCAATCCTTTTTCTTTACCACTTCTCATGTTTTGGAATTATGATTTACAATATATTTATACATGAAATAGATGTTATTTTGAATTTCATTATACTTAATTAATTATTTTATAACACACAAAAATGTCACAAAATTTTTTCGGAATACGATAACAACATTTGTGGTATTGTGGAAAACCACCCCTACAAAGAGATATGATTCATTCACATTATGCATAGAACATATAAAGGATGGATTTAATAAATATATTTTCCATATATGACATAGATATTATATTATAATTACAATATACATGCATATAATTTTCATTTTATTCATTCAAAAAAGCAAACAAATGAGACTAGTGTTCATGCATGCATATGACTTACCGTCTCCATTCCATATATTTCATCCAAATATTAAGTATTATTATAAATAAACATATAATAAATTTATAATCTTTTAAATAATGTTTAAAATTAATATATTATGAATTCATGATAGTTCCACCAAATAAAACATTAAATCACAGTCGACAAACTATGAGATTAACTACTTAAATAGAGAAAATAAGGAATGATTGTTATCAAATGGGTAAAAAATACTGTAACAAAATAATATATGATATAATACATATGAAAATTGTTATATAATAAGTTATTTACACTCTCAAACCCATTTAATGGAGTTGAACATTTTTTCTCACGGAAGGAAAGACAAGGTATGTGATTTCGTCTCAAATTACATTCTATTGAGTCTTATTTGTTGTCATGTAACTATTTTCTATTATTTGGTGTATATGAACCCTTTTTTCATCTTTTTTCATGAATATACATATCCAAATGGTATTCTATGTTTCATTTAATTTTATTTATTCATATATATGGTGATTCAACTGTTTTAATGTCTTATGTGATACATTGAAATATTTATAGATTATTATCCTCAATAATGTTTTTAATGATTATCATTGCAATATCACATCCATTTTTTATTTATAAAACCCTCATGAAACAATAAATCTCTTTTTATTTTCCTAATTTCATAAATATGGTGTAAATTCTACCAAATTGTCATATAATATTTATATTCATGCATTCGTCATGATATTTTTATTTTCAATTTGAAGTATTTCATCTAAGGACATTAATTTCAAAAGTCACCAAGTGGAAAAGAATTTTATAAACCAAATTTTTCATTGGTATGACTAATTATTTATTGTAATTATTATTCTATAATTTGGTTTTTAAGGAATTTGACTATCCATTTATGTTTTTAAAATTATATTTTTGGATAAACAATTGATACACATAATCTACTTGTTTTATTCTCACTCTAACATTATAATATTTCAATGTTTAACAGTGTATAACAATTTTTCAGGATTTTAAACACTGGAATTACCATTAGTATATATTATTTGACCATTTTCTAGAAAAAAACTTCCATTTTATTCCCATATGTTTATTCATGTCCTTCTTATGTATTACCTCCATTTTTTCACTCTTTGGTACCCAAAATGTTTTAGAAAATGTTTTAAAAAACACAACATCATTTCACTCTTAAGTCAAAGAACCCATTTTCTTCAAAAACCGAAATTTTATTAAAATATTTTCAAAAAAAATTATAACAATACCAAAATGATTTTCTAAATTCATTTTTACCAATTTTTATTTTACCCATATTTTCTATGGAATCTTCATATTAATTTATATACAATGAATTTTTATGTTATTCTACCAAGAAAAAGGAATGTTCTTTTTACCACATATGAAATCTATATATTTAAATAATTTAATTTCATCAAATCTGAATTTTAATTTTTAATGTTATTTTATGAATTTTTTTTAAAAGTTAATTTCAATTAAAAGTATTTTCCTAATATTTTTTAAAATTAAAAAAGATATTTTCCTCAAAAATGATTATATATATTTTTTATATTATTTATTTACATCAATGAATATTTTCATATACTTATACTTCACATGGGATATGTTGTACTAATACCATCATTATTATTCCTATGGATGGACTATGCTTGATTTTTTCATAAGGATAATATTCACTATCACTTCCTTTATTCCATTTATTCTCTATAAAATTTTTAATTTATTATGATCATGTGATATTGAATTTCCACAGAATATCGAAATCATTTTTTTCTTAAAATGTATATTTTATGAATTGTATAACATTATAATATAGTGATTATTTGGAAATTAATTATATTATTTTTGGAAATATTGATAAATCTGTATCCATTATTCAGTACTAGTTTTTTGATAATTCCTAATGTTTATTCAATACATGGAATTCTTGAGACATGTCATAATGTGTTTGGTTCTATATATGGTGCAACATATGTGTTGCTAACTAGTTAATGAGTGCACGTCGATTCTTCTATAGTCTTTTGAGAAAAACTCGATGGTGTCAAACCGTTGAAGTTTGTTTCTATGTAGAATAGACATGTTTATACCCATAGTTTTAAATTTCCCTGAGGATAGATCATGATAGTAGATATTTTTATATTACATATACATGATGTCCAGTTATTATGAATTTCCTTCATGTTTATTCTATTATTTTTTATCAATGATTTTTTTCATCAACTTATCAATTGATGAATTTCATTCACAATGTTTTTGTTAACTGGCGTGTGGTTTATATTATTTAATTTCTATATTGTTTAGGAACTTCCTTCCTATTTTATTGATTACCTAGAACATTACCTTAGTTATTATATTTATATATTTATTATTATCGTTAATTCGTTGTTGGTACCATTATATTTTTCCATTACATAGAATTTTATATCACCCAATGTATGTTTATGTCCTCAAGAAACAAATAAGTGTACTTGGAATGATATGAATGGATATGCTAGCTGGAATAAATTTATACTCAAAAGAAGATAATTACGATGCAATTAGTATATAAAATTCTAATACATGAAACATGTATATATTTGGTTTCCAACCCCACTAAAATTATTGATTATTTAGCATTTTATTCCTTTTACTCATTCTAATGTAATGGATGTTGACACTGGATCCGTAATTTATGTGGTATGGTCTCTACAATGATCATCTTATAATGCACTAATGTCCAGAATCTATACTTGATTCTTTTTCTCTAGAATGAAAATTGGCAACTTAGATTGACCATAATTATATTTATGGTAAAATATTATATATCTTAGATAATCCCCATGGCCTACTGAAAGACCTATTTAAACCACGATGTAATGAATTAATATCAATGATATATAATGTACAAGGGAAATTCAAGTAAGAAGTTTGTAATAATTTTTAACCAATCATAAATCACCTATAAGATGTTTGGACTCCTCAAAGTATTTTGTACCAACATCACAGAAGTTATCATGAGATCATAAAACATCAACATGGGAATGTGATTTTTTTGATGTAAACCACCATTACACAAATACTCAACTTTTACACTCTCACACTAAATACAACGGGAGATGAAACAAGAAACATTCTTCTAAATCTCAGGCCACCAAGAATGTCATCTAATATTTTGTTACACATAGACTCACACTGATTTCATGACCATATAGTGGAATTAAAACTACTCATTAACTCCAGTCTATTGTATGAATGGAGTACTACACTACAATGTACATGGATAACATTTTCAAATGATCTATAATTACTTAAATGTTAGATCACCTCTAGCTAGTTGTTCTCGCATCATAAAACATTATGGATTAATATTAAATCCATCAATTACCTTATCTACCTAATAATATATTTCAACTAGGGAAGAAAATGTAATCAGTCCCTCATCCTAGAAATAATATATCATCTAATTATCCACCGATCTCAACAAGTTACACTAACCCAATGAATTATGATCACCAGAATCCTTATAAACATGAATATTACAACTAATATTATATATATTATAATGATTCGATGATGAATACATCAACACAATATAGAGTATTTATAGATAAATAACACACTAACCATGCCTCATATTTAGGTTCCTTTGTGGGATGGAATATCCATGGAACTTGTGGTCAGTGTAGACAAAAGTACTCTCACCAATGAGATAGTGTAACGACCACATCATATAATGGACCCAAACATCCATCTCCATCATTAGTTCGGTAGATAAACTGATGGGATAATAGTTATTGAGACACATAAGACACCACCTTATTTATTTTCATCAGTACCCTACCCAAATCATTTCATGATGCATTAAAATATACTATATATCCAATAAGATACTCATGAAGTATCTGTTTTTGAGTTATATTCATCCACATCATAATCTGTAGAAATGATTCTTCACAATGATCCATCCAGTGGTTATTTACTCCTTCATTCATCAATTAAATCATGGGTACTGATGTATATGTAATTTTGTAGATAAAATTTCAATAATACCATTAAAGGATGTAAAAGTGATTGATTTCAAACACGTTGAATGGATTTTTATAGAACATCACTACTTACACATTCATTATTATTATGGACATACCTATCTTAAAAAACTCATGCCCAAAAACATCCCATATTGAATCCTAAATTCACACATTGACTTCATGGTATAAATCATATCTAAATTATGTTTACTGAAGACAATGTCAAGGTGTATGGCGTGATGCATCTAGGTTGGAGAGTATATGCGGATGTCATCATTGAGAACTATGACTAATAGGTGTAAGAAAATAATATAGATCATATTTATGAGATCCATGAATTATTATAGACTATTATAATAAAATAATGTCTCGAATAGTATCATAAAACCCATAAATAATATAAAAGTATTTCTTCATGATTTCTTCTCCTCTAAAACACTATTAGTGATGTCTTGAACGAATATCATTATTGGAGAAACATCAAGATCTCTTTCACTTATCTAGAGTTAATAAATCATGAGAAAATGAAATATATTTTTCTTTCTCACATGGTTAATCATCTAGTAATAAATACATTATTGAATACTATCAACTACATTCATGGAAAAATACATAATTTTACCCCACGGTGAAGTACTCAACATGAAAAATCCCTTTTATTCCATTTCATAAAAATGTACCATGATCTCTTTTATTATTTCTTCCACAAATTTTTATTAAAGTAGTGAAAATGGATGTGCACTCAAAATGAGACTAGTCACATTGTGAATTTCAAGATCATTGGAATTCCATATTATGTCAATCATAATTTCATCCTAATAGAGATCTAGGAATAATAAAATAGGAAAGGGTGTTGTCACTGATCTCATTGAATTCACCAAGACATCGATCTATGTAATGATCATTCAAATATTACTCAATCATAGACCGAATCTTACTTTTAATTGTTCCCATAGTTAGGTGAATATGAATTTATATACATTTTGTGATGTATATGAAATATGTTTAATATAGAGATAAATTAGATCCCATAATATATTTTGGTAGTTCAAGATGATAATCTCTTAGAAGTTCATTATATCCAAAATCAGGAATTCACATATAGTTATATAGCCTGAAAAGACTATAGGTCAATTTGGGTATTTCTTTATAAAGAACACTTTATTGCCCTTGTGGTCTATCAAGGGAGACTAACCAAGAGCATTACTTGAACAATTATTTATGAAAAAAAATTATTAATAAATAAATGGATGGAAGTCACTTATATAAAATTAGGATGTATATAAAGTTTACATAATCATGACCATGAGTGTAAATCTAGATGGGACCTCACCACCATTAGTTAGATTCTAATCTACTTCATACACACAGCCTACCTCTTCTCTATGACACTATCAATGATATGATATTTAAATATATGTATGCTTCTTAACAACCCACCCCAATACAAGGATCATTATCTATATCTGGCTAGACCACTAGTAGATTCCTAACCACAAATCTATATTATTTAAATACATGAGATGGAAATTCTAACTACACTTTCATAAATTTCTCTTAGAAGAGGAGTATTACCTTCAATTTTGACTATTCCTCCAATAGATGAATCAGGGATGGACACCTTCAGATGGGTGTAAATATTTTAAACACATATTCTCCTTCATGACACATTTTTATACTAATTAATATCATTACTCCACTTCAATTAGAATAGGTAATAAATGTTTCATTTGGAAATCCACCCAAATTATTATTTTTGTGTAGTAAATGACTTGCTACTCAAGCCTCCAATGAGATCTTGGAATTTTTTACGACCATCTATAAAACCTTCATTTAGGATTGTATGTTAATTTTTTATAACAATTTCATGATGCATAGAAAAATTTAAAAATCAAACCTCAGGACATCTATGAATAATTCATAGATATAGGTTGTACAATGATACATATCTCAAAAAAACATATCAAGTATGAGAAAACAATCATGTATCCCAACTATAGATCAATGAGATATTGTTATTGTGGAATATTCTACATATGAGGATTGTAATCCAAAACTGAAAGGTTTTTATGGCCTTCCAAGTGACACTCTCATATCATCTATCCAATCCCATAACTCCCTAAAAAAACAACATGGTATCTATAGAAATAAATATTCTAGCTACACCTAAAGAGTTGTCAGTGTCTCTAGAATGTCAAATAATAATTGATGATAAAAAAATACATATCAGCATCATGTAGTCTACAAGTTCTATTGATGGATATATTATTATGGATCTGAAATGCCCTATAATAATCAACCATGGTTATTTAAGTAATTTCGTATTGCTAGAATGGGCCAGAAGAAAACTCTATAGAAATAGGTTTTGGAACACACTCTAGAGACAACATCATCATTGCATTATGTCCCAAAATATGTCAACAAGGTTGAATATTTTATACCCAATGGATCATTAATAATAAATTACTTACTAGTATAAGGGGTCAACAATGTTTTCCCTGAATTATAGACTCCAACCAATATACAACCCTCCTATTATAAGGCATTTCCTTCATCCTTTCACGTCAGTCGCAAGAATCATATATATACAAACCGACCTACATTCTTCGTAAAACTAATTAATGTGAGATTTTTATATATCCAAAAAATTGGAAGAATTAATATATAACACAATCAAATAAACTATCGTGAACCGATATCACAATTTAGGGCATCAATTAAATGACCTATTTTATATTAAAATACTATATATATAGATATATATATATATATATATCTTGTGGACTAATGTACTCAATCCCGAGGAATGAAATGATCATTAATAAAAAAAGTAACAAAAATATCATCATTAGTAAATTAGAGGCCATTTATAGACGTGTTGTGTAGACATATAGAAACTCTCATACCATAGTTTTCAAACAAAAACCACTTTTGTACAATTTCATAAGTTAGTATAAAATAATGGAAAAAACTGTTATGATAAAATTTTATAAAACATGATACGTACAATAATGAACTTTTTCACAGCTCATATGAACTCATATATGCCTCTGTGTAATCATGATGTTAAAAAATAGTAAAATGGGTTTATGTTTGTAACATTATATATTCAGATTCCACTCAATGGTTCCCCATACCTGGATGGCCACATTGCCTTTAGTGAATTTCCCAAAACCCCAGAGTCTTAGAATTAAATGTGAGGGATTGGGTGTGATAGTGGGGAAACTATTCCCTCTTTTCAAGAGTATAACACAGTGGTATACAATAATGAAGCAATATAGGAAGCATTGATACCATTCAAAAAATGCTAACAATAGAATGATGATAATATAAATAACTATATATCAACGAATACAAAGAATGATGCAAAATGTTACATGATATTGAAAAAAAAATCACAATAATTAACACTATATTAATACATTATATATGTTATAATAGAAAATAAAGGGAAAAAAATAGGTAATCCACTCATGGCCTGTCTTGGTCCCATGATCTCCCACTCTGAACCATCATATCACGAACCTGGTGAAGGGTGATTTCCCTTATCAAGAACTGCAAAAATATAATCTATCTGGGACAAAAAACATGACCCAAATAGGGTGTGACACTAAATCCCAATAGAAATCCACCCGTTGTTATTTTTATTCAATCATCAAATATATTTTATATGTATTTTACAATAGTCAAATTAGTAATATAGGAAGTAATCAAATGTAATCATTCATACAAGTACTGGTTTCCATTTCCAATCATTTAATATTCTTAAATAGTACAATTACATTTAATTATATATGTCTCAGGATTTGGACTCTTCCTGGAAACCCCTATGTAAGAGTAATTATAACTGATACCTTAGAGGGAAATCTAAATAAGTAAAGTGAATACCAAATCCAAGATAGTTCGTTGGATTGGAAGATGTGTCAAAAGACTTTTTTTAATTATTCAAAATAAATTTGAGTCTATATTTGATTTTTCGTTTCTGGAATTATGGTATTAGTCATAGTGTAAAACAAACAACATCCCATGATCACATCCCATAATCCTCTCAGAAACTAGCTATCACACTTGGTGTTGTACGATTATATTTCAATTTTTCCATCCTTGGATCATACAAATAATACCAAAGAATTTACCAAGACATATAAACACTTCTAATAGAACCCTTACATGTTTTACCTCGTGCATGAATATTTATTCCTTTAAATATAGTCTCCGTGGGCACGACCACTACATCCATGGATCACTCAAACATTTACCAAACAATACTCACATTGATTCCATTCGGGGAACCACTCAATGGATCCATGACTCAACCAAGGAATAAGGCACAATAGTCACATGAATCTATCAATGACATTTGTTATCTAAATCCATGGGTCACCAATTTAAATATTTTATATTATTCATATGATTTAATTAAACATTTCATTAGTCATGGAATTTTCCAAACCAAAAGAATCCAATATAATCTCAATCATGAATCAACCTCAGAATGCTTGGCCTTTAAAATACACACATGATCCCAATTATCATAACAAGAAACACATGTAAAATAAACTATTACATGGACTTATCATTTATAAATACACATGGGGGCATATCATATATCAAGTAGCACATATAAATTAATCTATTTAATAGGTCAAAATTATAAAACTCATGTGGGAAGGACATTTTAATAATCAATTCAAACCAACATGCATAACAAGACAGAGCAAAACAATGATTAAGGGGAAATCTAACAATCCTAATACCCAATACAAATTAAATTACAATTTAAAAACTGTGTAATTTATTAATAATATCTATTCATTTTTAACATCCAAAGAATGGAAAACAAAGGCATTCCTTATGTGAATCGTCATCCAAACATCCATAAAAGGTCATCCAATGAAAACACACATTTGGGGTGGCCCTAGTTCAAGGTAAACCACCCTATACCAGAACAAAAAAATATTAAAATACATATAAATCGATAGGAAATAGAAATAGGAACTATTAAATCATGGTAACATCCTGAAAATGGTCGTGTGGAACTCCGATGCATATAATTAACATGAATATTAGAGAACATCAAGGCACCAATTACCTCATAAACATACTACTCACCTCATCCAGTTTTTTCTTTTAATTCGACCTAGAATAGAGAAGATATACAAAAAAATCATATATTCTCCACCCTAGATTACTAAATAGAGAGAAGAAAACATGAATAACTGATAAAAATTAATCACAAACTAACAAAAGGGATTAATATTAACATGAAATTGTTTGAATCAGAGTTCTAATGATGAAATGGCAGGCAAACCATGCCTCAGATTGAACTGGGCCCTATTCTTGGATAATGAAAAATGAGCATACATTGAATTTTGTTAAAAAAACAAAATAAACAACATGTATGTGAATATACATGCTATGTATATGCTTGTTTTCCCCAAATTATTTGACAACACTCACATGACATAAAAGTGTCATTCAAACATCCATTACATTGCAGGTACCATGACTAAATGTCGTGTAACCCCAAATCATGTTGTGTAATAGTCATGCAGCAATCACTCATCATTTTTCCACCTTTTTCTTGAGTAACCCCTTGAAAATAATGATTCTTACTTCCAAAATAGAATTTTGTTCTTAAAAACATCCCCCCTTAAATCAATTCGTCCCCATATTTCCCTTCTTGGGACTATGGAGAAATATCTGAGAACACCTATGGGCACTATGATCATTCATCGGCATCCCTCTCCCATGTCTCATCATCTACTCTATAATTCTTCCATGGAACCCATTCTATTGTAACATAATTTCCATCAAAACCCTCAAGATTTTACCCACAATGTGTATAGGATGCTTCACAAAAGATGAATGTACCTATAACTCAACTTACTCGTTCTAAAAATCATGGGATGAGTATAAAATGTATTGTCACAGATGAAAAACGTGGAAGATTTCATTCACTACCTAGTACCTCTAAAAAAATAGAAACTTGTTGGAAACTGACAAGACTCTCTCTAGAATTTTTAATGACCAAACGAATCTTAGTGATTGCATACCCAGTATCTTGATCCTATTGTGTCCCAACCTTAGTGAAACACATAGAAAACCCTAATACCTAATGTCAAACTCAAATGGTCATCTATGGCGATTAGCATAATATTTCTAACAAGAATACGCATTATCCATACCCTTATGAATCAACTGCCCCACCTCAGTGGTTTCCTAGAAAAGAAGAGGTCCCTGTATAGTTTCATCTCCCGCCTCTAGCCAAAACCATGGTGATTCACATGGATTACCATAATTAACCACATATTACATCAAAATGAATAGTTTCATAAAAGCTATTGTTATGGGTTAACTCAACCAGGGGTATGTGTTACTCCCAAGAACCCCTAAATCCAGGATGCATTCCTAAAGCATGTCCTAAAGCACCTGAATCATGCACTCTGACTTACCATCTATCGAGGGGTGGTATGTTGTGCTCAAGAGAACCAGTCTACCCATCACCCTCTGTATCCCTTTCTAGAAATGAGATGTAAACTGAGCATCCCTATCTGAAATTAGAGAATGTGGGACCCCGTGAGGTTGAACAAATATCACATATGTACACCCCCCAATCTAATCAACACTGATGGATTATTTTATCGGAAAGAGATGTGTAACCTTCTTGACCCTATAAACAACAACCCATAATAAATTATTACTTTGAGTAATTCTTGGTAATCCCATCACAAAACCCATTAAAACGTTAATCCATTTACAGTCATGAATGGGTAACTATTTTAAAATCTAGGTTGGTCACAAGTGTTTTTCCTTCACCTACTAAAATGTGGATAAAATCATAACAAAATCAGCTACATCCTTTTTCATACCTATCCACCTATACTATTGCTGTATTTAATCAAGAATCTTGTTGACACCAAGATGAATTTCCCATAAAGAGTATTAAAAAACCATCATCAGTACCTCTTACATGTCTACTGATACCCATAGGCACCCATGTGAATGTAGAACCTCATCCTCACCTAGGGTCCAATTATGAGGATGGTCCTCACCTACCACGCTCTCCCATAGAACTAGGCCATCAGAATATGATCATTTCATGAACGTCACATTGACTAGTAGGTTTAAGGTAATAGAAAAATAAGGAAGGAACATCTACCCCTGGTATTCATGTACCACCAAATGCATCTCAGTTAACAATTACATAACCTACCACTCTCTATTGGCCTATAACACTACATGAATCTGAGTTATCATTCTGAAATGATTACACATTACATTGCCTTTACCATGTGTGTAGGAAAGCTTTATTTGAAAAGACTTAATGATTACCATGCATATTTCCAGCATCTGATTCAAATCACACTGAATAAATATTTATTTGATATTTTATGGAATGTGTACACCAAAAAATGACCTCACAATAAGTAATCTCTAAAAAATCATAAAGTATGTAAAACTGCGTCCAACATGAGATCATGTGTTAGGTAATTCCTCTATTGTAGACTCAACTATTGAGACTTCATGGAAATTAATCAATCCAATTTCATATTAAATGAAATTATACTCATACCATATTGGTTACTGTACATATTGTAACTCGTTTCTGTCTATGAAAAGTTAGTTTCTATACCAATGTCTATCTCTATTTTAGCTCTAGAAAGGCCTCCTAATAGGAATATGTCAATAGATATATCAGACCATTTTTATTTTTTCCAATTATTGGATCATCTAAAAATGATAATTCATGTTCTAATCACATGTAGTAACCATCCATCCCTAGAAAACTCTACAACTCATATATTTTCATTGAATTCTTACAATAAACTACTACGCTCACAATCTCTAGGTCCACTGATTCTTAGGTCTTTGATATTATGTGACCTAGGAAGTCAATATAATACATCCTGAATTGTTACATTATTATCATACCATATTATTGATTCTCTCTAAGTGTACTCAAAATGATCTAAATATGTGTTGCATGGACATGTCAATTATGAAAATACACCATGATTTCATCCATTAAAACCACAATAAAAATTCATGATAAGGATGGAAAATTGGATCATTAGTGCCATAAAAATTGTAACTGTGTCCATTATTTTAAATAAAATTACTAAGTACTCACACATACCGTACCTGTTTCAAATGGTTGTGTGAGGTGTGTCTGATGATCGAACGCATACCTGATGATAACTGGACCTCAAATCAATTTTTCAGAACACCCGAGCTCCTGAGAGCATGTTAAAAAGATAATATATTCATGGTAGAGCATAATATTTATTAACATCAACATGTTCAACTTCCAATAATCCTCTCATACTTTGAATAGATCGTCCATCATATTTGACAAAAAGATCGGGAAACCACGTTGAAATGAATTTGGTTATATGAATCCCTTTTCCTATAAATCATATAGTTCCCTATTTAGCTCCTTTAACTATCTTGTATACATTCTATAAGGAGATATTTATTCTAGTGCGGCCTCAGGTACTAGATCAATAGAAAACTCAACCCCTCCAAATAGAGATAAAACTAAATTGACATCCGGGAAGACATCCTTGTAATGATCAACCACTATAGGGAAATAAATATCATGTGGTCCTTGGTCATCTACATTTCAAAATGATATTTAGGATATCATCCAACACAGCCCTTGATGCTCGGGTCTACCTCGACACTCCTGGAAATATCTGTCACGTTTTTTAAGAAAATATATGTCCTCAGGTTACGTGAAACTCACTCTAAAGTGATAGAAATCAACAATTTCTGAGAATAAAACAAACCAGTCCATTATAAGAATGACATAAACTCCTTTTATCTCTAATAAATTGAGGTCCCTTATGTAGTGACACATGGAAACCTCATGGTGGTGATACATTCAATGATGTACACTATCTTTTGTAATCACTAATAGTGTTTCTAGCATCACAACATCATCAAAAGTAAAAACAAAGGGACCAATGATCTCAAAAATGGTAAAATATATGAAACTATCTGAAGACCCAATATAAAAAAGTGTATAAGGTAAAATAGAGGTGAATAGAATAATGCCATTGATAGTAGTGAGTCTAAGATCCCACACTTACTGGGTCTATTTGGAAGCATAAGACTGACATGTTTCATGGCCCTGCGACACATCCTGGTTACGATGAGTTGATCCACCCTGAAATCATTGCGATCTTTGGGTCTAACTACCCTGACTATGGACACCACCTCCACCTAAACAGGTCGATGCATTAATGCTAATGGACTGGTGAGATGATACTACCACTTATCCAGAATGTGGAGTCAGCGTTGACCCTCTATCACAAGATAGTAGTGGAAACATACTACAGAAGAACTGAAGATGGATCATCTTGCCTCAAGATCATCACTCGAATGGGTCATGTGGATAGTTTGACCTTATATTTCCTAATCTACCTCACTATAAACCCCGCACTAGTATATAGGAAGAAATGTTACGAATTCTCACATTACATTGAGAAGGCTCCAAATCCTACTATTGTAACACTCATGTCAGCTCTTCAATAGATGTGGTAGCATGTTTCTCTGCCTGAAATGTTTTTCATGAACCTCATAAAGCCTTCATAGTTTTTTGAATCACCACTTGTGTTTTATATAATAGCAACTTCTACAACTGGAAAAATTGGAGGATCCACTAGTATCCCAAGATATACCACCACAGAATAGTGATCATCACCACTATACTGGCATATATATAATGGTTTTCATCCTAACATGAATCTAAAAAATTCAAAAACACTACTCAATTCATTATCATCCTCATGTTTTGTAGTTCAAGATCCAAACTACTAAACCTAATAATAAAACCCTCAAAGTGTACCAAAAGAAGAGTATATGTCATGTAGAAATCATTTACGATGTGTTTCCTCAATCTCTATCATGAGTGTGTACTTTCGGCAGCCTAGGCATGTAAACACCCATGGTATAGGAAGCGAATGTATGTTACATAGCATGTATAGAATTATCCCCTCAGGGCCATGTATTTTTAAAAATATAGATTCACATGGGGTCTGTCTATTTAAAAACCACATTGTGTGTACTAAAAGTATGAGGTTAGGTACATTCCCAAGATCATTAATTTGTTTTTCTATCACATGGCTGATCAAAAGGTAATTTTTCCTATAGTTTTTACTTATGAAATGTTTTTCTTCCTGAATAAAAGAAAACTAAGCCCGTGTATGTAGAAAAAAATAGTGTTTTCTTCAGGGTTACCGAACAGAAGACCTATAGAACATTCCCCAAACCCCCCATTTTTAGAAAAGTAACCCAATGGTATTCCATATATTGATATTTGTGGGTCTATACTCCTTATAAATCAAATCCATGCATCACTTTCAACACACCAGATCACTATCCAATTGAAAAAAACATCATGGTATTAAAAGTTCTAATTCAAAAGGGCCCATAAACCTCATGGACCAAAGCATGTAGTCCATAAAATTAAAACCATAACAAATACCAATAAACCAATCAAAATAACTTGAATATCTATAAGGACATCTATCAATATTGTATTCAATAAATGATTCTTTCTAAATGGAATGATAAGAATTCATGGCATGTGATTTCTAAGAAGTGCCTATATGATGCATGAGATGGCATACCGTCATCTCTTTGGGTTTCAACTAAATAGATCCTAAATTATGTATATAAAAATAGAAGAGTACAATTGTGTCACCCAACAGTGAAATCAATGCAATAATAACATCTCACTATATAAAAATCACAATTCGATTTGAGGTAACTAGTGTTTTCCCTATATATGATGTAGCTACTCCCGAGCACAATTTATTAACAAAATCCATTTCCTTCTTTTCCTATCAAATTCTACATAATAGAAAGGCATTGTAGAAAAGAAATATTCTCATACCACATTGTATCATTATAGATCTAGATGTTGCTCAATGGTGACACATTTATGGTTGGACACGTTGAACGATGTTCATTTCCCCAAAAACTAGAGGCTACTAACCTATATCGTAGGCCTTGGTGTGATAATGGGGAAGGTATGCCCTCATTTCAGGAGTATAGTAACATGAAATGTCATAATGAAACAATAGTTGATGTAGTAATATCATAAAATAGAATTAAATAACAAAATACTTATAATATAAATAACCAGATGTCATAACATACAGAGTATATAGATGAATGTTATAAGAAGAATTCATCAACAAGTTACATTGAAATAATACATGATATTAGTAAAAAAATTAATAAATGAAATAATAAAATAAAATCAATCGTAACCTTCAGATTTTATTCATTATCCCATTCTTCAAAAAAACAAATCATATATATGGAGAAGGGTGATTTCTAATAACAACACCTACAACAATATATTCAATTTGGCCCAAAAAAACATGACCCAAATAGGGTGTGAGAATAAATACCAATTGGTAACCACCCATGGTCTATTCTGCTCTATTAGTGAATTAATATAATAGGATTTGTATAATATTAAATGCAGTAATCGAGTAAGTACTCAAAAGTATACATCGCAAAATGAACTGGATTTCAATTACAGTCAATTCGTATTCATTAATAGTTATTTATGATGAATTATATATGTCTCGTGATCCAACATATTCCCAAAAAGCCCTATGTAAAAGTAATAACAATAGATACATTATGAGGTTATCTAAACAAGTAATGTGAATACTAAATCCAAGATGGTGGATTGTCATCGAAGATGTGTACTAAGTCATTCCATTCAATTATTCAAATTAAATCTTAGTTTGTCCTTGAAATTCTTAATTTGGAAATCTGGTATTTCTCCTATTTTAAAACCACTTACATCCCACGAACCCATGATTATGATCCCCTCAAGAAAATAATCTCACTCTAGGTCTGGGGTCAGTAAATGTAAATTGGGTTATCATTAGATCCTATAAATAAGACCCTAGTATCTCCCAAGACTTATTATCTTTTCCAATAGAACCCTTCCTTGCTTTCCCTCATCCCATGAATTGTCTTCTCTTTAAACATAGTCCCCATGAGACCGACCTCTACATTTGTTACTCACTCTCGACATAACATAACATTTTAAACTTTGCATATTTCTATAGAATCCCCTAGTTTATCCATGAATCACCCATATAATAATGTACAATAGTCACCTGAACACATCCATGGAATTATAGTCTGAATCCATGGTTCACAAATTTCTATTTACCTATTTAATCATAAGATTCAATGAAACAAATAATTATGCATAAAAATGTGAAAAATAATATAATCCAATATAATATCATGAATGAACTAACCTAAGAAGTCATGGCCATCCAAATAGTCAAATGGGGTTAATTCTCATAACAAGAAACACGTGTAAATTAAACTATTAAATGGCATTATCATTAATAAACTCATGTGGTCACATAACATATATCTAGAAACATATGAAAATTAAACTATTACAAGTATCGTCATTAAAAAACGGGTGCAGGTTGGCCATTATAATAATCAATTAAAACCAACAAGCCTAATTAGTCTTAGTAAAACAATGGTAAAGGGTAAATACAACCATCCAAATACCCATAACAAATTAAAATTGGATTTAACAACCTTGTAATTTGTTAATAATTTCAAATCATTTTTAAAAACCATTGAATGGGAAGAAAAGGCATGTCTCATAGGAATCCTCATCCAAATTTACTCATAGGCCTTACCCATCATTAATGGGTCTAACCAATATACATTACAAAGCGTGTACATGGATTACGTAGAATATAACACCCAATGATGTTGCGTAACAGTCCTGCAGAAATCACTCGTCCGGTTTTCGTCCGTTATCCTAAGTAAAAACCGAAAATAAAGATTCATACTTCAAAATAAAATCTTCTTCTAACAATGTTCTTCATTGGCGAGGCTATAAACTCAATGTCATGTCAAAAAATATATAAATTTAGTGAATAATAAATAGTATAATGACAAGAATATCATGTGTAAACTAAAATATTAAAAATTGATACACATCATACAACCAATAAAACAATCCCATAATGGAAGTTGAATCCTGAGTAAAAGGTGTAGAGTAATAATAAATACAGGGAGGGGTCCTCTTGAGTTTGTCTCGGTCTCCAACCATCTTCGTTCCCCTCAACATATCCATCTACCATAGGTCCCTTTCCCTAAATTAGATATCTAATATTGTAATATACAGGTGAACTAAAATGTTTATGTAGAGAGTGAGAACAAGACTCATCAAGGTTCCATTATTGTGTCCTCAAAAAATGTGTTTAAGTAATCAAATTTATGCAATAATAAATAATAAATTCAAAAATCAACACAAAAATAAAACTCACAAACCTATGTTCTAAACATGCCACCGTGGGTCCTAAATGTACCTCTGTCAAATCCATATTGGATGAAATGTCTATGTATTGAGATTAATGAAGGGTTATCCATGTTGGTTATAATGATACTTTTTGTCCAGCTTATGAACATACTACTCAAAAATCACTAGGAATAAGGTTATCTGTATTCTCGATATCCTTTAGTAATAAAGAGATACTCATTTTTCACTAGTCATTGTGTATTATACTCCTCTGAATTCCCTAGGCATTATGTGTATCACATATCCTCCAAGGGTCATCATTGTATCCCTAACATAGGTTTAGGTCTATAATATCATCATTGAATGTGGTCTTCCCTCTCCCACTAATGAAGTAACACATCACAACACCCCACCCACTAAAATCTCATAGAATAATTCAAAAAGTCAAACATAAAAAGTTTAATTACACATGAATGCATGTCATATCATCATAATTAATTTAGAGGCTAAAAATTCATGTGATAAAAATCAAACATGAATAAAAAATGAATGGATGTGTTTATCGATTCAAGTAACACACTTGCTTCCCAAAGGTTATGTACACTCACATGTAATCATAAATAGAAATGACTATCTATTAAACCACAACAACAGTTATATTTTAGTAAAAAAGTTACATAATGTCCCTAAAAGTATATAAACATAATACCTACATTTATTCTATGTAAAATTTAAGGATAAACCATCATGTGTGGTTAAATAGATGGAGTGGATAGCTCAAAAAACTAGAACACCTCCCCTAGGGGCTTATTATCATACATAATGAACCATCAATATTCAAGGATCATCAAGGACCCCTAGAATAAAATAATATATTATTTCCAAAAAATATCATTTGTTAATAGGTTTACTCTCCTAGAAAATTTCTAAATTATAATATTATTGAAATAAATATTAATGAAAGTATTCATCTATGAAAAATGATAAATCTACTTGAAATAATACATTATCCCTATATAATAATATATATATTATATACATAACTATTATTCCATGAAATTATAAGATAATAAATCAGTTATAATCTTATATAATATTGAAAAATAAATATTTTATTTCATATGATAATTTCATGTATAATATTATGTTTACATTCAATACATAATTTTTTGATTATTTTATTCAATAATTTTTCTATTCAATTTCTAAGGGTGTCGTCATTATAATAATTTTTTTTATAGAAAATAGGAAAAAATAATCGTTCAAGGAACTACCTCTAAAATGTTCTACACTAATGAATAAGATAGATAGATTATGGGTTTTCTATTCCTAGAACTTGGATGAGGTGATAAACTGGTCATAAAAGGTTTCAGTATCCAAAAAATGTGAATCTTTGGGCTTCTCAAACCCAATAGATATTATAAAATAAAATTCAATATGGGATAAAGTATTTTTTTAAACCTACAAGTTCAAAATATTAAAACAAAAATTAAATATCATTATTTTATTCATGGTTTAATAAATAATTCATTAAAAGGAGTTTCATTTCATCTATAATTATTGATTAATGGTGGAATGGAAAAAAAATAATTAAATTCAATGTATTTGTAGAGTTTTAAGGTGAAAAAACAACGTTATATACATGTTTTGGGAAGAATATTTGGGGAAACAAAAAAATAGGTTACAAAAGATTGAATTACATATCAGGTATGTGCTACATAAAAGTAATGTGGTTTTCCCTTATGTAGTGTAATGAACCCTTACATAATGATCTATCTACGATTACACATCAATTATTTTCCTTACATAGTTCTAGGTATTACGCTTATCAATGTCCAGTTTACCATTATTTAGTTCTCTTATATAGTCGGCTACCCTTTAGCAGTACCCTTATATAACTGGATACTCGTAAGTAGTGCATAGACAACATTACACAGGTAACCATATGAACATTTTACCCTATTACAGATCATCACTTACCCTTAGATGACCAAAACCATTACACACTGCATAACATTCCCTTACCCAACATCTATTACTCATGTGTAACATATAGAACATGGTGCTACCCATAATCATGTTATCATACCCGTTAATTCTGTATATATAGGTAATTATACCCATACCCATGCAATGAAAATAAGAATTTACTATTACAAAATTCCTTTAGATCCCATTTACCCATACTTTTATCCTTTAATTATATTATATGGTGATTTGAATTGAAAATTAATATTTCCAAACCAAAATAATTATGAAATAAAAAATAGGTTTTCAATGATAATATAAAATTGGGAATGTTGCATTTTTTTCTCAAATGAACATTCTGTATTTTTTCCTAATATTTTATTTGAAAGATTGAAAAATTTTGAAATACTCTCTAATTTTGTAAAATTCTATAGCTATAATATTATTAAATTGCCATTGTAATTTTCCGAGAAAAATTTTTTTAGTAGTTTTTATTATATCTAACTATGTTCTCTCTTATATAGTTAAATGATATTACTATTCGGTAATTCATTAATTCATTGATGTTATAATATGATTATTTATATTAGTTGCAATACTATTGATACATATGTTTTTATACTTCTATATGTTCAATAATTTATCAAAAAAAAGAAATGTTTCATTAGAAGAACATTATTACGAGGTATTTTATATATTCTCATTAATATGTATTATTTTTTTAGTAGCATCAACATCTTAATTATTTCATAAATATTTTTTTCAACTAAATACCATTTGTGTGTTTTCTATAAACACTTCTATGTGGAGTGTTTTAGGGACTAATGCATTCTTATTTTAAATATATTTTCTTCATTATAACGAGTCATAGTTTCATACACTCAACTCTCAAGATCCATTATAAAAGGATCTTATGTGTAGTCACTAAACTCATGATGAGAGTGTTCGTGGAGTGGAATAAGGGTTCGTTATGCCCAGAACCACATTAATTAATATTTGGTTTATTTATATGTTATACTTATACATAGTATTTTTAATAAAATTTAATCAATATCCCAATTCAAATTAAAATGGGGTGATCAGTTATAAAATACATATGTTTTTTCAAAAAGACATAATTAAACACCCTCTTTTTCATTTATATTAATTTTTAACAGATAATATGAAATGTTATTGGCGATGAAAAATAATAAAAAATTTCAATCCTTTTGTCATAAAACATCTTAATTAAATGAGAAATTATCTCATGTTTATATAAAATTCATGTATTATGTGATGTTTTTCTATGATTAATTGTACTTTAGGCATCAGAAATTATTTCAATTAGAGATTTCACATCACCACTAATATCACTAATATATGTCATTGTAAATATTAATTTAGTATATGTTTAAATAGAAACAATTTATTTCACCATTATAGTAATAAGATAAATTCAAATGTTTTTATTAAATAACCATGGAATGTATGAAATCTAAAAAAGAATGTACATCCAATTATTTACTTGGGATTTTCCCCGCAAGCATTCTAATTCCATTCCATATTTTCTAATAACACAAGATGTGATTTTCTTTGATAAATCAATATAAATTTGACATTTTTGTTAACATTACACTATTATATATTTTTTGATAGCATGAGTGTATTTATAAGATAGATTTTGAACCAGTTAAAATGGAATTAATAATAAAATTTAATGAATTATCTCTATAATGTGAAAACATAATTCCAATTATTTTACTATGCACTGGATGGTTAACTTCATCACCACAATTTCTTCTTGATAATTTCATCCATGTAGCCATAAATGTTATCATTGGGATATATTTTCATTATAAATATTTTGAGTATTTATTTTCTATATTTTGATTGGAAAATTTATTTACACTCCCATCCATGGGTTTCATAGAAACAAAGAATGAAATTTTACTCACTAGCCACATAAATCTATAATTATCACTTTAGATATTTTCAAAACTAGTTTCATTAAAAACCATAAGATCCTCCATAATTTACAACATAATCATAAATTAATATCAAAATCAATTGATGTTACAACTTTATAATGTTATGGTTTTATTTAATACACATCATTATAATCCATTTTTTCATGTATTTATCAGGCATGTAGTACCGAGATACTTTTATTACATATTTTATATATGAAACATTCTTCAATTGAAATGGTTTTTCACATCCTAATAAATTATAAATGTAATAATTATTTTAATATACACTACCTCATATATGATTATATTATGAAATATTAATTTTACATAAATTTATTTCACCATGAATGCAAATTACACCAACATCAACATGATATTTAAAATATTTTCAAATTAGTTAATTGGGGGAAATTTTTTAGAAAAAATAAATCTGCAAATTTGGGAAGACTACATTTAAAATATGAAATATTATTTCAATGTCACCATAATATCTTAATTTTGTTTTTTAGAAACACCCTATTTGTTTTCATGACATATTTTTATTTTGGAATTTTAACAAAATCTGATGTTTATTTAATTTAAAAAAATCATATTTCCCCAATCATAGCCATGACCCAATTTATATCCTTAAAATACACTATAATGATTTGAAGCTGATATTGAGGTAAAATATATGATTGATATATATCCATAATTACCCCAATTTACACTAAATTTCTCTAGTGAAAAAAAATATTTTTTAGTTAATTATTTCACTTCACATTACAATCATTGAAAATGGTAAAACTACAAAATTTTTAATATCATAGTTGTATTTATAAAATTATTCTATATACCCAAGTGATACTCCTAGAAAAATAAATATGGTGTAACTTTCTTCAAACATTAAAACAACATTATTATCAAAAAATCATCTTCACATTTTGAAAAGAATTTATTTGAAAATACAACAACATCATAAATTTTAATTCCATTACCTTAATTTCTTTAATGATTTTATAAAACTTGTTTTTTTGTATGTCCATGAAACATACCTTAAACCATATGAGTATAAAACAACTATTATTTCTATTTATTCATAAATAACAATTAATTTTTTTCTTTGAAAACTATATATGATCCAAAATCCTCCCACAACTCAGCGTATATAAAGTTTTATCATCCTTAGGTATTTCAACCCATTGTTTAACATGTGTAGTGATGAAATACAATAATAGTTCCATTATGAATATAAAATATTATTTTCAACAAGAATGTTTTGAGCCATATTGTTAGCGGTTTTGTTTCTTTTCAATAATTACATTTTTTTTGTATTCCTCAAAACCTAAACATAGAGCACTATCCTGTTTTTTCATGATAACATGTACATAATTAGTAGTTAATTAATTTCCATTATTAGTATACAACATATTTAATTTTAGTACAATAAGATTCTCCTCTAACGTAAAATAACATGTTATTCATTTAATGTATTTTAATTCATAGGTAATGTCATTATCCATGCCATCCAATTGTAATCATCAATTAAGATTCCATAAAAACTCTTTCCATCAATTTATATACGGGTCATGGGAACAAAAAAATCATCATGCACCACCATAAAAAACCATTTTCATATTTATCCTCTAGGTCGAATGTATTCTAAATTTATTCACATTTTGATTGGTATCACACATGTGAGTATGATCATATGATAGTTTATATATATCTTATGATCACTAATTTTTTTCCATGTTCTCTATAGGAATTTTTTTAAAATATAAAAGTATATTTTTCCTACGAAAATTTTACACCTACACTGAAATAAAACACATATCTTATTCTCTGCTAATACGTTATTGTCTCCCATATGTGTGCTTCATTTTAGAATTATTTTATCGACATGTTCCTTTAATTGAATGATTTCATTCACAATTTACAACATTCCCATTTCACATAATTTTCATAAACATAGAATTTTTTTACCAAGAATAACAACCAACAATATTTTCAGGTATCTAAAATCAATATAACTAATTTCCAAATTTGTGGAGCCCAGAATTTTATGCCCTTCATTGTTACTATTGTGAATGAAAATATTATTTTTATACATTATGTATATAGATTCAAATTAAATTTTTAAACTGTAGGACTAATGTAGATGATTTAATATATATATATATATATGTATATATTATATCTTAGTCCATCAAATTTATATAATTTTTTTAGATATTCTATTTTTCATATTTATCATTTATTACATATGTTGAAAGCTATAATTAATATTGAAATAAACATGATTTTCCACCTCAATATCTATAGAATCATCATAATCATAAATTTCATTGATTTATTTTTAAACATCATTATATTTGATAATGTTACTAGTTGATGAAATATCCTTTTATGGATTTCTTATTTTACATAAAATTATACCCATAATGATATAATTATATCATATTTTATAGAACCATCATAAAAAACTCATTTCCATAAACAATGTCAAAGTATTTAAAATTTTGGTTATCTATTTTTTATTATATTGTGTATTAGAGTTATTTATTTGTATATAACCTGTATATTATGAGTTCCCATATTTTCATTAAAATAATTCCCATTGTGTTGTGATTTGTTAATTTATTTTCTACATTAGCAACCTTTTTATGTTGGATGTGAGTCTATTTTAATTACCTTTATTAATGAAGTGGAAAATTATGGTTTTACATCAATAAACAATTTTAAATTCATATGATAATCCCACATGGTGGATTTATCCTAATTTTGTACACAACCATTTGAGGTATTCAACATTATTTTCCACTAAAACATTCTATACCACCTTAGATTCCATATTTTTTTAGTTTCTGATTCTTGTAGAACGGTGCACGCATTTGTCTATCAAAGAGGATGTGAAACTATTTTTTAATACTCATTCCCTCTTTCAAAAGGAGGGTGGCGTTCTTCCCTTCATCATATTTGTTTTCTCCTAAAATTAAATGTGATGATGGGATTTCTATCTATCCTTTTGTGGATTCGTCCTCATAAATCATCACTAGGTCTGGGTATCTCTTAATGATTAAGGCATTGATTGTAATACTATTCTTGGTGCCTTTTCTTTGTTGATTTTGTTTAATTACAATACATATGTTTCGGAATATTCAAAATTCATGTCATGGAAGAAAACATTGGTTAGGGGAGTAGTCACATTGGGAATCCCTGGCATGTCTAGGAATTGGAACACTGGTACACCTATATTTCCCATTTACTATAGGGCTTCTCAAGGGCATGGAATCCTAAGAAATCATACATCTATTTTGGGGAATTTTATTCCATATGCATGTCTCCAAGATTATAACAGGCTTCGCTTGTTCTTAACAAGGTATTATTTGAGTTTCACATCACGCATCGGCATATCAGTCTGATCAGAACACTAATGAGTGTGGTTCAGATGGGTACATTCCTCGAAGTGAGCACCTGGAAGGTTTACTAGAAGGGTGGATCGAGAAACCAAATGAGGAAAAATCCAAGGTGGTATTTCCCATAGAGGGAAGATATCACAATATAAAGGTTTATCTGGACACCTCAAAGAGAAGATAAGAGGATGATTGGGTCATGAAAAGGCGGAAACCAAATATTACCACTGGTTGCATGGAACATCTTGGAGGTCTCATATGTACCATATATAGAATACATGAATCCAACCCCAAATAGTTCAAGTGGGTGAATCATGGGATTGGGGTGTACAAAATGGAGAACAACTGAAATTCATCATGGGTCATACACGTTGTTAGTGGACCAGGTGCTACAAAAGAGAAATGAGATACATATGGAATACACATAAATGGATGGAATGATTACATCGATATGTGGTGGCCTGAGTAGAATCATGATGGATATGGATGGAGTTTTAAGGATGGAATGAGTGTGGATGGAACTGAGGACTAGTGCATAGGAGATGGTATTTGTCTTGAACCTCAATGCAGTTTCCGAGATATCCCCATGGCAGAGTATCAATGTCCATGTAGTCCTAGAATGGGGTAATGTGTCACCTGTGGAGGTGTCTAGTGAAAATGGATGCATGGATGAGGACCCAATGGTACAATAACAAATGGGTTATGGAATTATCATCTTGAACCCAAAGTCTAAAGGGAGATACCATGATGGTATATGGTGGTGGTCTTAAACGTCAGGGAGGATTCCAATGTATCCCAGTGGCATTGAATTAAATTCCACATACTTCATGATGAGGAATGGAATTTCATAACAAATAAGGGACACCAACCTGACGACATGCTTGGGCTTACGTTTGGTTAGAATCACATTACAAGGGGGAATTCCTGATGTAGGATTATTGATTATGTATGGGGATTAATAATTGATATTTCCCTATGAAGTAATATCACACCACTAAAGGGGACACTAATGTTGTGGGTCCCATCAATTGGGTCACTGAAGCTTACCTGGGTTTGGTGTTGAACCACTCGAGGGAATTATATATACCATGTCTTAAGACATGGATCAATTCCCATGTAGTTCAGAGAAAAATCGTAATGTCATGCAAGATGAGATTTTCATATTGTTTATCATCAAGCAGGATGAGTGGTGAACAAAAATGAAATGTTTAGGATATAGGGATAATGGGCTTGAAACACAATGTTTTTTCCTACATACCATTTATTGAAAGGCGAAAGATGAATTTCCACATTTTTCGGCAAAGAGGGGCATGAGACATACACACCAGGGTTTCCCTTAGAGGGTGTCAGGATTGATACTCACTCTACAACTACACGAGTCATGCTCTATGTGAGAAACAAGAGGCGGTACTGGACCTAGAAATCATCTCGTGAAACATTTTTCCACAAAATCTGGTTTGAGGATTACATATGGATATCAGACGAATGAGAGGATAACATAGATGTACTCCCAGAGGAGGCTGAAGATAAAGGAGGGTTCCCAGACATATGAGGTGTATATACCCATCATACCAAAAACCCCCCATTAGAGGGGTTCGTAGCATACACAATGACTTTCTAGGTGTGTATGGTGACAGTGTTCAGATTGAGAAGGGAGTGATAGGGTGCTAGTGCCCATACCATTCATGATCATATTTGGTCTAGTCACTTATTTTGTGATAATATATTAACGTCATGTGATGAGGATAGGGGTGATTTGCATTTTAAAATCCTATAGCTCAGACAGTGTTGGTTCACACATTTCTTATAGGACGTACACAACTTTTAAAAATACAATCTTGAGGAAGGATAGATACATTTAATATCATGTGGTAATTGGGTTGTGGATTGACCCATTAGGGGTCCATGTTAGTGTGAAAAAACGAAGAATTAATACCTCTTACCGTGCCTACATGATGTAGCATGAGGAAAAGAAACTCAATATGAAACACCACCCAAAGGAAGTTGATACCACTTCATACAAGCCTGGAAGGCCGCACAAGATAGGGGTTCATGTAGAAAGAGACTAGGTAGATAGGGCATTTAGAAAGCACATGGGCTGGCAGAGAACATGGGATTGTAGAGCACATGGCTTCAGAGATCTCAATGGCTCACAAAGCACAAGGGATAACAAAGAATATAAGATTTGATAACATAGTTCTTCACAAATCATAGGGGCTCATATGGAATATGAACTCACAGAGCACATTTCATGGTTGGGAAAATCACTTTGAAAATAAGAGATCTTTATGAAACATAGTGTTTTACCCTAATGATAAAGAAAAAAAATTAGGGGGTGCTTTGTGAAGAATGGCTGCTTTGAGATGTTCCGAGTACCCAAAGAGGACTCCTTAAATTGTGAGGTCATGTAGGCATCACGAAGGGAATCCATTCATGAAATAGGGGTGGATCTGATAAAAGTAATAGGTATTTCGCAATGACCAAGTACCTAGGAGGATTAATTTTCCAAATTGGTTCCCAGAGTAATGAATTCTTTCTGATTATTGAATTTAGAAGATGAAATGTTGGGGTGTTTCACTATTGGAATAGGTGGATCTAGGTATTTATAGACAATGGAGGTCGTGATTATCTAAGGGCGCACCATGACGTAACTTGATCTGCACCACTAGATGCAGTTCATCATGTTTCTCAGAGTTGAAAAGTTTACTGTCATCCCATTCATTGTGTAGAGGCTTCCTTTGTTCCCTCTGCGGTGGGTGTAGAGGCTTCTGTCAATATTAATGGACTCACATATGTGACCTCCTATCCATATTTATCATGGATAATTCCATATTGTTCATCGTTGTTGTGGTGTCAGCCGTCACTTTTTTCTATAGTGTGTGTAGAGAAGGCCTCCTCTTTATTCTGGCCATAGTGCTGATGGGATTTCTGAGGGTGCATCACGAATCATCCCTTGTGGCACCATTTAGTTCCCTTCTCTTATTTTTACCATCACACATATTTTGGTGCCAATGCCTATGAAATCTAAATTTTATAATTAACGCATATTTTTTGATTAAATTATTGATAAATATGATATTTTTTATGATTTATGGCCTACTCTTTGAGTTATATTATCCATTAAACATTTACTTCTACATAACCATTCATGGCAACAATAATCATGAAACATCATTCGATTTGGATCTTATAATCAAATTATTTTTTTGTGTTCCTCATATTTCAATATTTCAGCCTTTAAATATTTGATTTCAACATAGAAGTTATTTCTTCTTGACTCTTCCTATAATCCATTGATTCATGTACCACTCCATTTGATGTTACTTATATAGAATTTCAAAACAAGTATTTCCTTAAGGTAAGGCCTTATTTTTAACTCATCGTAGACTATTCCTACATTTTATAAACATTAATTATCACGTTTACCAACCATTAGTTTTTATGGAATCCATTATAAAATCCTTGTTCAGGTTTTCATGTTATTGAAATTCTTTACCTTTTGTTTCAACTGGGGTAACATTATCTTTATAATTAATTTTCTTTTTTTAAATATATATAAATATATAAATTTTATTTAATTTTTAAATATTTATTTTTACCATTGGGTTTTCCACTTTAAAATCATCTCATAATTTCATTTCAAATCTATTTGGGACAATTACATCATTTTCGAACCAAAATAATGAAAATTAAAGAATAAATAAAAATTTTTAAAATTTTTTTGTTATATTTCTGTAAAATTAAAGACATCAAATTATTAATATCTATTTCCATAGTATCATACTATAATATGAAATTATTAATTTTCAAGAATGTTATTTAATGAGAATTATCTTTTTCCAATGCATCATTATCATTATTCAATATCTCATATAAAATTATTGTTCCGTGAATGTTATAAATTACTTATTTCTTTATTCAATTAACTCAATGTACTTTAAAATTCACAATGAAATGCATTGGGAATTTTATTAGGATCCTCTTCTCGAATTTAATAACGATTATATTTTCTCTGAGTTCATAAAATTTTTCCACTATAATATTTACATAATAAAATAATACAGTAATAAACTAATTAATGTGAATTTTGAAATATAAATACTTCTCTCATAGTACCATTATCATTACATATTGCACCTTGGAGTCCCCACTAAAATGGATGAGGAGTTTTTCCCACATGAATGTGAGTATTTACCTTAAATAAACATCATGAGTATGGAATTAGATAATATGAAACTCAATTAATTTATGGTCTAGATACCTTTTTCTATTTATTATAATGATATACATTCCATTCTAGATAAATAAGAATAAATAAGGTATGCATACATCCATTCCAAATGATTAGAAGTTGTTTGGAATTAGGTAATACTTATAAATTGAAACCATTAACATTAAAAATTGGAATTCCAATATTTTTTATGATTGTTTCAATAACATTAGAGATATATACGAACATCAAAAAAATTATCTATGATATAAATTATTTTTCTAAATCAATGTAAATGAATTTATAGAGTGATGTAATTCAAGGTATACCTATATTCAATTGACCCTCAGTAATAATAGTTTCCATATTTTAATTATATTGTCACCCATTTTCTCATTGTCCACATGATGATATGAAATAGTAGAATATAGACATTGGAAAATTTTGCATTGCTCATATAATCTATGATTATCCAAGGATGTCACAACTGTGTTGCATCGATGGACCTTAAACAGAATGACCAGTAAGTTTCATCTATACTATAGAGTTTCTACACTGAAATTAGTAGGTGTCAACATTCTCGAAATGAATGAAAAATATAATACACATCATACAATATAGAACTCTTTTCTCCACATGAATTATCTATTCTTATTCTATGAAAAAATAGTAGTGATTAATAGATGGATGGTTTATAAATATACGTTATTTGTTAGAATATATAGTTAATATTCTACATGGAATAACAACCTCTTCTTTTTAATCACCACTATGAATGAATGTGATTATTAACTTTTCAACTCAAAAGTATGATCTTCAATCTAGGTCTACATTGCTTAATATTTTTACTTTTTTGGAAGGTTTTCTCTCTACTAAATTTATAACAAGTGTATCTATGTTTTATACATTTATCATTCTTCTTATTTTAAAATATTTTATTCACTGAATATTCTTTTGAAAAATATTTATGTATTCAAATATAGAAATTACAAATTCAAAAGTGGGATTTCATCAAATATAAATATCAATCCAAATAGATTAAGATATTGTGAATAATAAAATCCACAATATCATGAATAATATCATATTATAGTTAAAAACATAATATACTACTTCTATATTCATTTTGTTACATCACCCTCCACTACGTGAAGAAACCCCAAATAAATCAGCCACCAAATATGCACAATATTTTTCATTATTTTATCAAAAAACATGAAATAATATTCTATTTAATTAGGAATGATTTTTCTACCCTCACAGCAGGGTGGAAAATTCATCACTATTAAAAATTAATGCAATCATTAATACTGGATATGGTCTTTATGATATTCAGAGAGGGCCGTTTTGAATATTATAAGGACGCTAATGATATCATGGATAACTATTATATAATTCTTGTAAGTTCTTACAAAATTCTAACAAACCATTAGGGTTACATGAAATCCCATTCAATCTAAAATAATTAAACATAAAAATATACCATAAAACGTATAAAAATTGCAATGAACATTATGGTTTCAATAATTAATGAAATGAAACAATTAATTTATTATTATTTCAATGCCTACTACAATTGTGAAATTTATAAAAATGATATAGTCAAATTCACATAAAGTTGTACAAAATAAATTTTTTTATATTTACTAGAATTCTTCAAAAACACATATAACCTTGATCATATATTCTACAAATGGATTCTATAGATATTTTTATTGACTATATAAAAATAATATCAAAAAACAAAACTCAAGTAGAATTATTATAGGATAATCAATGATATATCATTTGGAGAAACTTTTTAATTTAAGTATCATTACATAGGTAAAACGATAAATATATTTAAAGTGTAACTATTTATGTATATAAATTACTATATCTATATGATACACATTAAATCAAAATATTATTTAATAGATTGTAATTTTTTCATTACAAAAAAAGCAATAAATTTAGGTATGTTATCATACAATAATATTTTTGAATGAAAAATATATGAATCATTCGAGTAATAAGCCAAAGGAAACAATTATATTTTCATAACTATCTATAATCATTTTAGTATAACTTTATTGAGAAATGTATTAAATCATTCTATATAAAAATAATAAATTAATATCAATAAATAATACATTGTAGTTTTGAAGTTAACAACACATATTTTTTATAATATATATTATAATATGATGATGTACTGTGAGATTTGTTTTATATTCATCAATTATAACATTATAGATGTCTAATAAATAAATTTTAATAGAGAAAAAAATGATATATAAATATATATATATATAGATAATGAAGAAAATATAACGAATAATTCCATAATTTTATAATATGAGAGTCTAAACTGTATTGAAAATAGTGTGGTTGAACTTTCAATTTATTATTATTAATGTGATGTGATTGATTTTTGAAAGAGAGGGACACTAAAAGGATCAATAATTTATTCATCTAATAAGATAAATTATAATGAAATAAAAATCCCAACATAAAGAAATGGGAAAATATAAGAATTTAAAAATGGTGTACTTCCCTCGCATTATCTAGTAAGTTCATCTAAGGCTAATGATGATTTAAAGGAATGATTCATTAACAATATTCATATGTGTCTAGTTTTTTTTAATATTATGGTGATTTTACAAATATATAATCATAGTGTTTATGGTAAAATTGTTACTTCTAAAACTAAAAAAATATGCATCCACATTTTGGAAAATCATTTCAAAAAATATATCATAATTGAATATAAAATAGGGGATATTATTAAAAAAATTAAAACATGGATGATTTTATTCAAGATGAGGGTGAAAAGGAATTCAAATTAATATTCAGAAGAATATAGGATGGTGATGATCATGAATAATTATTTTAAAAATAATATATGATGTAAATAAAATGGGTAATTTGATCATAAAATGTTTCTTGAATGTTTAGTTGAGTGTCTAGAGATTCCACAAAATATAAATATAAATAATTGTGTGTCATTGAATAAATAATTTTTATTTTTTAATGACCTAGATTCTAAAGTCAATCAACTATATAATGTTTTGTATGATTAGAATTCTAAAATATAACGTCATAGAAAAGTATTTTCCTTCAAGGTAAATATTAAAAATATGGAATGGTGTATATATTGATAAATATTATATAAGGAATGAATAATATTGTAAATGAGGGGTTAGAGAGAATATTAATTATGATATTGGAATAATATTTTGAAACTACAAGAAAAATATATAATTTTGATGTTTTATCATTTTAATGTAAATGAATAATTCAAAACTAGAATATTAATCGTTGGGATATTATTTAATGGTAAATGAACTAACTATATGTGTAAATTAATACATTCATATGATATTGAATATTATAAAACCAATAAAAAGGATAAAAATTTAATGGAAATTTTATGATTTTATATATTTGATTAAATTAATCATCGATAAATATATAAATACCAAAAAGAATTTTTTTGGTATTGATGTTTTACAGTGAAAGTGATATGATATTTTCAATGATGAATTATAAATTTTGGGATTCAAAATTACTCATATCATTATAAATTGTGATAAGGTTGGAACTTATCTTTTAGGTGAGTTATATGGAGGATTATTGTGATAGGTGATACAATATTTTACTTCCTAAAGAATAAATTCATTTTATGGGAATTGGTTTCACAGATATCATTTGGGTAAAATTATTATTACTATTAACATACTACTTATGATGTGAGGAATCCCATACAATTTTCAATGTAACTATTCTATAAAGAATCATAATATTTACACTATTTCAGTTCATTGTCTTATTTTATTTTCCACATACAAATTGTATCCTATATAAAATTTTATAGGATTTAGTATGTACAATAAATTAAACTAATAATACAAATATAAGGAAACAGAAGTAAATGATGTTTGGTAATTTTTTTAATTCTATTTCTTATGACATTTATCTTTATCCTTAGAAATACTATCAAAGGGACTATATTTCTCTAATTTTTAATCCACATACTCTAGTTTTTTAGCAATAGGTAGCTACAATATCCCTAGATGAATTTAATTTTCATGTGATTAAAATAAACTACGAGAAATTCCTAATAATATTATACAATATCCCTTATTAATGTTGTTGATTTCAGACCCTATGAACCACTCTAAATAACATGTGTATAAGATGCAATTACACTGATTAAAAAAACCAATTTACATTATGAGAAAAATCATCAACAACATTATTATACATGGAAAAGTATTATCCTTAAAGACAATCCAACACCACAGATCCATGTATTTCCTCTGTATCTAGGATATCTTGACTCTCCTCTAAATGTGTACCCTAAAACTTTGCACAGACATTAGGTTTTTTATCCTTTCTTAAATCTTATATTATCTATGAACTAACTTTATATATTAGATATTTTTATTGAAACATCCAACTAAAAATGTTGATATCATTCAATTAGAACCGTGTGGACTTTGAATTCCACTACCCTCAGTTCTAATTCTATAAAATTGATAACATGGACATGTTAATCCAATTTCAACCAACAAGGATTCACTGGTGAATAATTTAGAAGCCTGGAGAGTAATACTAGTGTATGCTCTAGTCCTATAAGAGATCCCTCTTTTAAATTCAAGATCCATTATGTTAATTGAAATAGGAACGTTCTATCTTATATAACTATGTGTCGACCCATAAATATTGGTCATCACTCCCATTGAATTTTATATTTTTGGATTATGAATCACACATCATTTAACCCATCTGTTCATTTGTATTCTGAAACCATCGAGGTCACACAATTTTGAATCATTCCTATTATCAATTAATTATTATAATATTTCATTCTTGTATACATTTATCTTGGGATATTCATATTTATTGATTAATCTATTTCTATTAGTCATTCATTCCACCCAGTTATACATCCTAATCACATTATGTTACACCATAATAAAATTTCCATTTCATAAGACGTAAAACTAATATACATAGGGTTCATCATGTGAAAACTAAAATTACTTATATTATGGTGTCTGGTTAAATTTTCTTTGGGGATGAAACAACATTATTTATTTATAATCCAACTAATAACTAGTGAAGAAGAAAGTTATTATATCATCTCTACCTAGAAGGAATAAATAATTGTGAAACTGAAAAAAAAATACAAAAATAAATTAAAATATAATATTGGTAATGATGATAAAATAGTGTAAATGAAACAATATATATGATAGAAATTAAAAGTAGATGATATTTAAAGATTAAAACTATTATGTGTTGATTAAAAACGACTTTCTCTATTTAATTTTGATTTATAAAATCATGCCAGAGAATGTGAAAAAATTTAATTTAATACTCTTAATAGTCATTCATATTCTATATTATATCATGTGATCTCTACAGTGATATGATTGGATAATAAAATTCGTGATGAAATATGTTCTTTGATGGAATATAAAGACACTATCAATTTCAAAATTTTGGAGCTTCTGATAAATAAAAAAATAAACTGATTTTGAAAATTATCATACCAATATAGATTATACCATAAAAATGATACTCATAAAGAACAAAAAAGTTCATTTAATTTAAAATTCAATTGCATGATTATGGTACAATGATCAAATATATTAAAACATTATAAATTCATAAAAATATGAAATCCATAACAAAATGTAACCACCAAGGATTTGGAAAATAACGGTAGAAAATCAATTCTAGAAATTCATAAAAACAGAAAAGGGAAAATTACTGAAATAAATAAAAATAAAAATATTCTCTTCCTAAGTCAATTTTCCCCTTCATAATGAAATAAATTATGATTTTCCATGACTGCTCCTGCTCTTGAAAACCATATTTCTCATCTTTGAGTTCTATTCTCTATTGTGTGTCTTCATAGAATTTCCTTTTATTTTTTCCTGGTGGTAGCATCCATGATACTTAATATTTTGTTAATAGACCAATGAAATCATTCATTTTAGGCCTTTAGAACCATCCAAATTACATTATAAAAAATATACAAATAACAACATTCACGAGAAAGAAAAATGACTACTTATAACAACCAATAAAAATTGTTATTACACATTATAGACAACCTTTCATTAGATTAAAACCATTCCCAACAATACTACCTATAGGTTATAAAAATCTATCTTAATGAATCATGTTTCAATATAAAAACATGATGGTATAAATATTGAAGACCCATTATCCCTGTATTGAGCCTACATAAAAATTACTGAGACATCGAACCAGAATCGAACTGATGGAATTAGAATGTCCTCATTCACCCATGACAAAACTATACCTTCATCCTAAACAGAGATCATATACACCACAAGGACAATCGTCTACAATATACATGAAATGATTCAAAGGGTTCCTCAAAAGGAAAAGTCAAATAAAGAATCCTAAAAAACCCACTTACTAGAAAATTGAGTTTGTCCTCATCCAGAAAATAATCAAATAAACTTCCTCGTTTAAGGAATGTTTTAAAGAAATTCCAGTTATTCCAATGGACCCATCATCTTATTAAACCAAAAAACATTCCAAAGATTATTTGGAGATGGAATACTCAAATATCCAATTCCATACATCATATACACAAAAAATTTATATCATTTTGAAATGACAAGGTTTTCCCAAGATTCACATTCTAATGAAATTAGATTCGTTTTACAATGCTAATCTTTGAGAATCCTTAAACTTCATGAAATGGTTTTCATAAATGTTTATCAATGTAGATTACAACTCTAATTAATACTAGGGGTAATCATAATTATATTATAATAACAGATTTGATTCAATCCAATAGAAGCCTCAAAATAATGAAATAATAGAATAAATATTAACATTAAAATTTATTTATTTATAGAAAAATAATTAATATTTAAACAAAAATTAATAAATATAATATAAAAAAAATAAAAAATGGGAATAAAATATAAGTGCACAAAAAAGTCAATAAAATTAAAAATAAAATATGACATCAATTTCAACCAAATTTATAAATATTGAAAATTTTAATAAATAAGTAAAATAATAAAGGAATTATAGAATAAAAGATATAAATAATCATTTATAACAATAAATACATTATTTAACAACTACTACAATAATTACCTTACATAAAAAAATTATTTATCCATATTAATGGTATATTAAATATAAAAAACATAATCATAGAAAAAAAGGTGTTTCAAATGTTACCCATTTTAAGGACACACACAATCCCCCCCCCCACACACAGATGACATTTATTATCATTAAGAAAATATCAGTCACATTCACAGGTAGAAAATAAATATTTAATTGAAGAAATATAAATTTTATTATGATTTTTTTCAAAGTCATTTCCCCAAATAATTATTCTATGTAGTAAATATAAATACCCCCCTTCAAGGAATTTTTTTTATTTTAAAATTTTCAAATAGTTTACAAAAAAACTATAAATTTTAATGATTATTAAAATTATCAATTTCAATCAAAATTAATGTCCAAACTTCTCTTCAACTCTAGGTTTCTGACCCAAACAATTAGAATGGTTAACAAATGGACACTCCATTTGGATTGTCCACTTTAATCCTAAAAATTAGAATTAATAAATCATATTTCAGAGTAACTAATTAATGAATAATATAATTTTTGGCTAATCCTGAATTATTACTATCATTTCATATTTCATTAGAATGCATATCATATTAGTTACATTAAAATTAAAAATACTAATGTAAATGAACATTGGATAATAATTTTCTAAGATTTTTCCAAAATAAATTTCCTCCAAGGTGGAAATATAATTGTTTACTCAATCCAATCCATTAAGTAATTGAGGGTAATCACCTCAATGTGGAAAGGCAACACAAATACGAATGAAAATGTCACCCAATGGAAAATCCAAAATGGTGGAAAATATTCCAATTTTGAACTATTTTTATTGGTTTTTATTGGATCTCAATGAATTATATGTTATCACTTTAAAGACCTCCCATATGGAAAACCCATCAATATTACCCTTTTTGAAAGCATAGTGAAAGAATAGTTTTGAATTTAATTGTTCAAATAGATTTTCAATTTTGTTGTTAAAATTCATGTTTTATGGTCAGATTTATGCACACAATTTATTTTTCCACATAGAACAAAAGAACTAAATTAACAATAATAATGTTGGTCAAAATAAAAAATTAATAATTGGATATAAAATTTATTAATATTTATTACTTCATGAATTTAATTCATAAACTTACTCTCAAATGAGAAGATAAATTCTCAAACACATGAACTTTTAAAGCAACAAGGGAATACATAAAAATAGTTATGTGAAATTGACTGCACAATAATTTCATAATACAACACAAAATATTTTTAAATAAATTTCCAATTTAATTAACACAAACTAATAGGATAAAAAAATATATTTTTAATAATAAAAAATTATAAAATTAGAAAAATTACTCCCCAAGTATGAAGAATTTTTTTCTAAATATTTAATTAACAAAAGACTCTCTTATTATCATTAATATTAATAATTTTTAATCCCATGATATAATAAAAAAAATAATAGAACCCTAAAAAATAAGTAGAAATAAAATAATGTTCAAGAAATATTATAGATAGAGATCATGAAGGAATCTTGATGAAGGTTGTTCAAGATTATAGATCCTATGAAATTGGAAATCATTCGAGGGTATGTATGTGAGAATAATATCAATCAAACACTAAAATTAATGACTAGGTAGCTATATTGATTGATTGAAATAGATTGAGATGAATTTATTAGATAAATGTAAAAATTTAATGTCACACGTTGCCTCCCATCCGGTGAAGGAATTTAAGACTTCAACAAAACATTATACCCTATGGATATATCAATTATTATTAAATGGGAAATTATTATTGTTTAATGTATCTTTATTTTCGAATATTTTTATTCTTTTTTCAAACATAATAAATCACCAATATTAAGAAAGACTTTTCAATATTAATTAAAACCTATAACTATGGTTTTTTACACCATGGTAAAAATATCCATATTTTAAAAAAATTGAAAAAAAAACTGTATATAACATACTACAATATATTATAATAAACCCATAATTGATGTCAAGGATTTCCCACCAACATTTATTTTACAAGTACTCTTTAAAATGTGAAAAAACAACTACAACCTACCCATTATGTTTAATATTTGTGTTCAATATATATTTTAAAAAATATGACTTAGGGTGATCCCATTTAAAGGATTCAAATTTAATACATAAAATAAATTTTTCTAAGTCCAAATTGGAATCAAAGAAAGTGATTTTCAAAAAAAATTGGTGGGTATGAATTAAACACAGGTTTAATAATTGAAGGAGTGTAACTATCCAAACAAATATACATATTTATGTTGAAAAAATTCTGTTTTTTAGTGTTACTAAATCCAACATTTTCTCCAATTTTATACACTTAAAAACGCTCAGAATCAAAAGAAAAAGGCATATTCATGCTCATGAAATGTCACATACCATCCCAATAGGGCCAATTCCATGACTCATTTGGCTTAGCTCCAATAGGGTAGGGGCTGGTGACTAGTACCAAGTAGGCATATCACTAATATTGGAGGCATTAACAATGTACAAGTACACACACACAAACACACATCTCTAAGAAGAAATATTATGATATTATGAATAAACTACAATGTAAAAAATGAATCTATACCAAAATATCCTAACCAATGTATGACATGATATAAAGTATAGTAATGTTATACTAGTCCAGAATACAAGACTGCAAAACAGGGTATGAAAAAATATTCCTAAAGCTCATCAATTTAAAACCATATCTCATCCAACCTGGAGGAAAGGTTCTAGAATAGATTTCTTAGGATGTAGGAACACATTCGCCTTCCTGATATCAAAAGGATCTATCTTGTCCCAGTCTGCCCTGTGCTCTGACAAAAGGATTCTCATCCTCACATGACACGACATGTGCGGGAAAATCCGGGGTAGGTGTGAGTATAATAATACATAGTAGGGAACCTTGAAACAACAAAGAAATACACTAAATAAATACACACTCATATCTACACCATTATATATCTACGGAATATATATTAAGAATATCCAGATATACCCAAACAAAGGCACATAGTCAGGAGATAAAACACAAATACCACGTACCACCACTAGGGATTTGGTTTGACGATTCCACAAAGTACATATATGGGAGAACATAATCTTTATTCCAATATCACTGATGATATCCATCTGAGATGTGGTGTTTATAGGAATCCTACATTTGAGAGATACATTAATTTCTCTGATGTGTGATATGATTTGTTAGAGGAGGATCAATGCTTTGGAAATTGGGTGATTGAAATAACTCCATCTAGATTGACCAAATATATTGAGGTTAAATTCCCATTGAATTTGGTCATTCCAATAACGAATACACTACAAAATTAATGAAATCAGAATAAAAGATACACTCCATGCCACTAAAGGGATTCCAACAACTCTAACGTGGAAGCCCTGCCAAAGTGATCATGCTCTTATGAGTATTAAATGATACCAAAAACCCTTAAGGGAAATGATAAAGCCATCAAACCATAACAAAACTCAACTATGATATAGTGTATGTGAGAATCGATGTGAATATGGAATGATAGTGCATGGTGAGTAGTAGTTACACATGTCATGCCCCTTCACCCTAGGTATTTTTTCTGTAAATTGCCTAAGTCACTGGAAGTTATGTCTGAGATAATATACTTCATTGGTCTCATATGTAATGTCTCAATGTCATCGTCCGAACACCATATAAGTCCCATAAATTAGAAACATGATTGGATAGATATGTGGGTTTGATGTTTAAATGGAAATCATATCACTTGTACATTTTCCATCCACACAATCAGACCCCTGAATGTGGCAGTTGACCAGCAATGTCAGTTCATCAGGCCAACCGCACCCAACATCCATGGACACATGGATTCTTGGTCAATCGTGTCACATTCTAATCGTACTGAGTCAGATTCAACCCATTGGGTCTGTAACAATCTTCTAGGATAGACTCTTTTTCCCAGCCCATCCTCCATTGATGGACCCACCTATCCCAGTCCACCAGGCTTTCCTGGGCTTCTCCAAACCAACCCGCCTGACAAGATCAGCACAGACCCACCAAGCATGCCATATCCAGCCTCTTCTTCTCTAACATGGCTTACTAGCCCTCTGCCTGTGCTAAATTAACACCCCCATATTCCTCACCACACCCCAAGGTTCAGGTAGTAATATGCTATATTCTTCACCCATCAGCCCCACCATCTCCCACATGGCCCATCCATACCATGTTCCCCCTCTGCAAACTGCCTCACAAGTGGCACGTCGTCCACCTCGTTATCAACCTAGACTAGCCCCCTAGATCCACACAACCATTCTCCTTGACCAACTAGAGCCACCTCCTTCTGTGCCGCAGTGAATCCCAATCCAGGACGAATAATATTTTGTCGTCATCGACATACCATCATAAAGTTTTCACAAGTTTATATCTTCAATTTCAACACTTTTCTCCATAAATTAAATTCTCAACAATCTATTGATTATATCTCACGAAGAATGAATAATTTGCAATATAAAGGGATAAAATCACATGGAACAAAATCGATGAAGGAACCTCAACCATAGTTTGTTACGATGTCTATCCATTATCAGAAGAACTATTAATCAAACTAATAGTATAATCATATTCATCCTTAAAAATAATTCCCGCAATCAAACCCATCATGTAAGAATGATCGAATTGTGGTTCATCATATTAATTAGATGATCCAGGTCTTTAATTGTTTCTAAGAACTAGGAAATAATGAACTAAAAATAAAAAATTCCTTCCTAGTAAAGGATTGCTCATTGTAGAGGATTCATTTTCGATGGCAGTCTGTCAAGACAGATCTCGATCTATCATATCGTCATCATCCATCGAGAGATTTCTCCAAGGTTCCCTCCATAAAATTCATGGAATTATATAGGGTTATTAATTATACTTATATTCTCTACTCAACTACTTATGAAATAAGAATTTTTTCTACGTCACTAGATATTGATGAAACAAAATAAATTATAAATTTACATTATTCCATAAAATGTCAAAAAACTATATTTGATAGATGACCTATGTCGGCTGATTTTTATCTCATCCTAAGGTAAATTTTCTACTCTAAATGGAATAATGCCCTCGTATTTTTGATTTGAGCAATCCTTTTGAAGTTATTCAAAATTTTAAAGAAGTAATTAATGCTTTCTATTTAGCGTTTGAATTTTTTAAACAATTTTTCTCGGAATAATGGGACCTAGAATCCCACATTGTCTCAATGATTGGGTTTAAAATAATTCAAAATAATATTTAAAAATACTAAACAGGAAAATATATGATGTGGAATTCTCCCCCCAGGTCTTTACGTCCTCAATATGTAAAAAAAATGGACTTCCCAAAAAGAAGTGGGTATATTGCTTTAATCTGATCATCATACTCCCATATTATCTCCAATAGATTCCCACGATACCACCATACACACATCATGTAAATCTATGTCCCACAAAAGATCATATACTATTATCATAGATCTCTATCAGGTCCTCAACAAAATTCATTTTATTCTAGATGTATATCTCACCCCAGTCGAAAACCTACGTTGAGACATGAACATACATCTGTAGTTGTGACACATGGAAGACATCGTGTACTTCAGGGTAGATCTAGGTGGTTCACCAACTTTCCAACTCTACATAATATCTATAAAGGGATGATGATCCTCATTTATAACATGCTCCCCTACCCAAATCTCTATAAACAACATCAAGGTTAGACCGAACTGAATACATGGTCTCCCTCCTCAAACAATAGTCGTATCTATCTCTTGTCCTCATAAGACTTATTCAGGCTCGGTGTGACCATCATCCTCTCCTGAATGATCATCATATTCATAGTATTATCTCACAGCAATATCATCCCCATGACTACTTACTCTCCAGGGACAGTCCAGAAAAATGGTGACCCATATGGTCACCAGTATAAAAACTCAAATGGTGCCATACAAATGGTTGAGTTGTAGATATTGTTGAAAAATACTCCACATGTTGTAGTTTATCATCCAAAAAATTAATGAATTCCAATATGTTATTCTGTAACATTTCCTTCAGAACCTAAATGAACCACTTCTTCTAGCCATCCGTTTCTTGATGAAGTTTCATGCTCAAGAAAAATTGAGTCCCAAAAACAACATTCAATCCCTTCAACTACTGTGATGTGAAACAAGAATTAGGAACCGGAACAATAATTAGTGGTACTATGGGAATACAAACAATTTTTTCATGTAGAGGTGCCTTAAGATATTCGCATAATTCAGCTCTAGGATAGGTAGGAAGTGTGATTACATGGTGAGTCAGTCATTGATCACCCAAATGATATAATGTAACCTGGTTGTAAATGATTAAATTGTCACAAAAACCATAGATAACCAATCCCACATCCACTATAGCAACTCAAGGGGTGGGATCAAGGCCACTGGAACCTAGTCCTCAGCCTTTAATTGATGAAAAGTTAGGCATCTAGAAACGTACTCTGTAAATCCCTTCTTCATTTCGGATCATCAAAACTGATATCAGAGGCCCTAGTAAATCTTCCTCACAATTTGATATACCACAAAATGATATGTGTGGAACTCCCTTATAACCTCCTTCTATAATTCCACCATTACAACTATACATCATGTGAAATGAACAAAAATTTTAAAGGTTGATGTCTGAAGAACCAACTGTTTTGTACTTTTACTATATGAAGGTACACTAATTATATATTGTTCATTGTTTAGCATGACTATAATATAATAATGTCCTAGAATATTTATTCATTGATAAGGTCATGGTAGATCCCCACTATGATGATTTCCTTTAAATGATATAACAATATTCATAATTAAAATTCTATGGTAGGATGACATACTATGATAGGATATATAGTATACAGACTATCATGTGTGAGTACTCGTAATAAGAGGAGACTCTCTCTCATGGAGTTTTCACAAGGTAATCTCCAAGATGGTTGATTATGAGAACATACCCTCCAGTAGAAATTCCACATGTCTTGGTGTCATCGGACATTGCTATCTACGAGCATGTGTAATGGTCCTTAGACAAGAAGATTATAATTAACTCATGTCATGACTCGCACACTTAGATTTGCAGACAAAAACTGTTATGAAGACAGTTGGCGGGAAGTAGGGTATGTTGGGTGCATCACGAATGACATGTTGTTAATTCATAAGTCGAGGAAGGATTTGTCCATTCCATATTTATGGAAGTAGATATCACGGGTCCTTTGATTGAAATAGAACTGTCAAACAAATTTCATAGCCATGGTGACACGACGAGATTATTTCTGGAAGTCAAAGAATAATATATCAAGCATATGGGTTTATGACACTATCATGAAAATTTCATGATGAGATATTGAGACAATGGGATTAAATTACATAGTAAGAGTTCCTATGTGGTGACACGTCAATGTGGCGTCAACTTCATTATCTTGGGTGCCTTGACCTGTTGCTAGGTAGTAATCTTGGACATTAGGCAAGCCCACCTAATGCCAACGAAAAAGATTCCTAGAGGGTCACACACTATGTATATCCAAGTATCTCAAGTAGAATAACGATTATTCTTGTATGTAGTTTAATAATTATTACAGGATTCATAAATCAATTTAATGAATGAGGAGGAAGGAAATTAAAAACAAGATATACACGATGTTTATTAATGATTAAAGGCCATGTAGTTTTTCATGGAAATCATGTACGCGCCGTTTATTAATGATTACACACCGTATAGTTTTCATTTTGGAAACGAAATAAAAAAATGTACACACTGTGTAATAATTATTACACGCAGGGTAGTTTTTTGGAAAACAAGTACACTCCATGCATTAATGTTTACACGCTGAGTAGTTTTCCAGTTGGGATTTTGAGGTTATAATGTTGTTTTATTAAATGATATTTATTATAATATGTGTGGGTTCATGTCAAGGAGTTATTTATTCGACATGGGAGTTCACAATAAGAGTTAATGAAATTAATTAATCGCATGACACATATATTTATTGTCTTAACTCTATAACCTCAAACCAGATTATAAATATCCTCAAAACCACAACTCTTTTCCTAAGAGAATCATTGTGCACAAAAATTCTAAATAATTATCTCAAAACAAAAAGAATTACGTCCCCCACGAACACTTTCAAGACCAAGAGAGATCCACCTCCACCCAATCAAGGCGATCTTAGGTGGACAATGCAAGCAAAGGCTTCTCCATGCTAGCACCCAGATATTCCATTGTCGACGTCCAGAGATACGTGGTGCACATGTGGATCACTACTAGAGGAATTCTACACTTTTACTATATGATAAAATGACAAATAACATCAAAATGTGATCAAAAATATCAATTAAGAAAAAATTCCATAAAAGGTATTTCTTTTCAATTAATTAAATTAATTATAATCAACCTTTGATGATCCTCATTTCTGGTATGAGGACTATCACTCTGATTTTTATAGTTCTAGGATTTGTTTTGTGGAGACATGCATTTATCATCGTATTGATCCCGGATTGATCATTGAAAATGACAAAAATCCAAGTGGGCACATCCACCCACAAGTTTCTGCTGCGCCCGGAAACTTCAATTGGTATCAAAGGGAGGTTACACCATTGATTATAATTATTTAATTTTCGTTTATAAATTATGAATTTATATTTGATTCAATTCAAAATAAATCTTTCTATAAAAATGAATGAACGTGATCTATTATTCCTCCTTTGTTTCGTGATTCATATCACAAAAATGACCTTTTAATTTTAATTTCGATTAAATAAAAAACGAGGATCTCATCGAGAAGAACCGCTCTTTCTGTCCATACAACACAAGAATACACGGCGTGTAGTGAAAACTACACGCCCTGTACTTAGGTTCACCGAACTGGTACTGGTCCGGTAAACCACATCGTGTGAATTGAGTATAACGAAGATTTATTACACCGTGTTGAATAGAATTGAATGGCGTGTGGAAACCGGAATACACGACCTGTATGTTGAATCAACTCGTTGTGTAGTCCGATCAGGTCAAGGTGAAACCGGATACAAGGAGATTCCATATACCAGGTACAGACGATTTCCAGGCCGCTAACCACATAACAGGGAAGTACACGTCGTGTTAGATTAATCTAAATGTCGTGTACTCCAAAATTTCCAATGTACAGAACAACACGCCAAAACCCCTGACGTCTACATTGGATAAAGGGTGAAAAATACATGCTGTGTAATATATCCTACATTCCATGTACTTTCCAGAAATGTAATTTCACCAGGCTTCCTCCAAATGTACAAAGACCTATACAAGGAATATGCATGAGGATAATCTCCAATAAATTAAAATTGTAATTTATGATAATGAATTGATTAATTATAAGATCATAAATAATTGAATTTATGTGAGACAATTCGTAAATAATAGAACGATTAAAAGAATTTCAATTCTAAATATGCGTAAATTATGATTCATTCTATGGATGATCATGATCTAGACCAATGAATTCTCTCAAAATCAAAAGAACATTGTCCCCCAAGAACACTTTCAAGACCAAGAGAGATCCACCTCCACCCGATCAAGGCGATCTTAGGTGGGCAACGCAAGGAAAGGCTTCTCCACGCTAGCACCCGGATATTCCATTGGCGACGTCCAGATATATGTGGTGCGCATGTGGATCACTACTAAAGGAAGTATACACATGGACTCTATGATACAATGACAAATAATATCAGAATGTGATCAAAAATATCAATCAATAAAGAATTCCATAAAATGTATTTCTTTTCAATTAATTAAATTAATTATAATCAACCAGTGATGATCCTCATTTCTGGTATCAGGACTATTACTCTTATTTTTCTAGTTCTATGATTTGTTTTGTGGAGACTTGAATTTATCATCGTATTGATCCCGTATTGATCATTGATAATGACAAAAATCCAAGTGGGCATATCCACCCACAAGCATCCGCTGTGCCCAGAATCTTCAATTGGTATCAATGGGAGGTTACATCATTGATTGTAATTATTTAATTTTCTTTTATAATTTATGAATTTATATTTTATTCAATTCAAGATAAATATTTCTTTAAACATGAATGAACGTGATCTGTTCTTCCTCCTTCGTTTCGTAATTCAAATCACAAAAATGACCATTTAATTTTAATTTAGATTAAATTAAAAATGAGGATCTCATCGGGAGGATCCGCTCTTTCTGTCTGTACAACACAAGAATACAAGGTGTTTAGTAAAAACTACACGACGTGTACTTAGGTTCACCGAACTGGTACTGGTCCGCTAAAGTACTTCGTGTGAATTGAGTATAATGAAGTTTTATTACACATTGTTGACTAGAATTGAATGTCGTATGGAAACCGGAATACACGACGTGTATGTTGAGTCAACACGTTGTGTAGTCCGATCTGGTCAAGGTGAAACCGGGTACAAGGAGATTCCATGTACCACGTACAGGGGATTTCTAGGCTGCTAACCACATAACAAGAAAGTACACACCGTGTTAGATAAATCTACATGTCCTGTTCTCCAAAATTTCCAAAGTACAGAAAAAAACGCCAAAACCCCCGATGTGTACATTAGATAAAGGGTTAAAAATACATGTCGTGTAATATATCCTACATGACATGTACTTTCCATAAATGTAATTTCACCAGGTTTCCTCCAAATGTACAAATACCTATACAAGGAATATGCATGAGGAGAATCTCTAGGAAATTAAAAATGGAATTTATGATAATTAATTGATTAATTATAATATCATAATTAATTGAATTTAAGTGAGACAATTCCTAAATAATAGAACGATTAAAATAATTTGAATTCTAAATATGCGTAAATTATTTTTAATGCTATGGATGATCATGAGCTAGACCAAAGAACATTTTTATGTGTGTATGGTTTCATTTAAATTTGATTAATTTAAATTCGTTGGCCAATGAGCCTTCTTCCAATAAAATGTTTGGCCTACGTGCCCATGGTTTCTTTAATGTAACCCCATGTAATGGAGGATCTTCCTAGAAAGTGGAGATGGTTTGAAGCTAAGGTGAAACCAACCCAAGAAGATGTAAAGGTGGATAGATGGGAGCTTCAAAACACGAATCATCAGGTTCATGGTGTTTTCCCTAGGTTAGGGTTAGCTTATCAAACTACTATATAAGATTACCAATAGAAGCTCATGGTCATTCCATCTTATTTAATTTATATCTGATTACATGGTTTATTTATTATGTAAGTGTTGTCGCGATCACATAATTATTGAAATAATCTAGCATGCAAAGATGGAATGTAATAAAAACTGGACTATGCGTAAACATTATCAGAACATGGTTAATAACATAAGCAAGCATCAATTAATATTTACAATCTTGTGATAATGAAAAACATTGCATAAAGAATAAAATCCCTAAAATACTATATTATGTCAGGCCAAGCCATTCGTTACATGATTAAGGGCTAGGCTCAAGAAAACAATGTGTTTGACCAACCCTTTTTTGGACACTTACTTTTATAATGAAATCTCTTATGAAATTTTCTGGTTGACTTAATCATTTTACATAAAGAGGAGTATCCCTTGATAGACTTGTTGTAAAATGGAGGGAAGTATTTAGGAAATCCATGTTAGGATTTCAAGAGTGGGGATTCCACTCAACTGATCAAGGAACTATAAGCTCGGAGTTGGCAAAGACCATCCAACCTAATTACCTTCAAATATATTGACTGACCCTTGTTTGGGTTATGTGAAGCGGAATATGGATCCTTTCAACTAGAATTTCAAAGCAACTAGACATTTCGAGTTCAATGTTGAGGGCCATTTGTACTTGGTAAAATAGTGGTAGAATTAATTAAATTTATTATTTCTCATAAAATGAAATAAAGATAGTACTGATAAATCTGCTCTTTTAAATTGTAGAATCAAATATAACAAGCTCGTCAAACAAATTTTCTCTACAATCAATTCTGGATAATGACATTAACCTCACCGGATGTAATATTTAGGAATGTTTTAGGTTCCTTCGGGTTATCCTATTCCATGAAAAAAAGTTTTACGTGATGAAGTCCTCACTTCTTGATTATCATACCCCTGGGGCGAGTGATGAAGATTTCCTATCCTATGATCAACATTTGAGTGATGCACGCGACGTTCAGTGTTTGATGTTACCATAAATGCCTAGTGATCTCATGAGGTCTCTTGAAGACATGGATGCCTACATCATTCTTGTGCACGTCAGTGGAATATAACCTGAGAGAGAAAGACACGAATGGTTTGTGATCTACAAGGCTCAATTTCAGAGAAATCTTGGGGAGGGTGCCCCAACTGGGCCACATATAGTCAAGCTCATTGGCTACATTGATCGCTTGGAGGTTCCAGGGTTTAAAATCCTTGAGGAAAATGGGTACTGATCTCATTTGTGCATCACTTCCCCAGAGATTCTCTAACTTTGTTGTAAATTTTAACATGAGCAACTTTGAAAAGTCTCTATCTGATCTTCTTATATTTATTCGCCAAGTGGACGATGATATGAAGTGTGATAAACCTTCTGTCCTTATGGTGAATTAAAGGAAATGGAATGAAGTGATATTTAATCCCAAATCTTCTTCAAGGCCTTCCAAGAAATGTAAGATCAAATGGGAGGCAATAGAACATGAGGTTGATTGTTTGGCATGAGGAAAAAAGGGCCACTAGAAGAAAAACTACACCCATCCAAGGAAAAAATGGGAAGCTTCAGGTGCATTTGTTATTGAATACAATCTATCTGTTTCTACTAATTCGGTATTATACACTTCTTGTGGTGCTCACACCTATTTCCAAATACAGGAACAAAGTAGATTCCGAATGATTGACCAAGGTGAGGTGGATCTACGAGCATCCAACGGATCCAGACTCACTATTGTAGTTGTCGAAGACAACCACATCACATTTCCTACATGGATGGTCTTCGTTTTAAATGGATTTTATTGTGTAACCTCTATAACCAAAAACATTATATTGCTTTCCATATTAGATACTGATATATTCTTCTACAAATTCGTAAAGTAATGATTGTACTTTTATAAAGATAGCATTTGTTTTGGTAGGTAAAATTTATATAAAGGACTTTATGTGTTAGACTACAGAAACCTAGTAATGGAAATTGATGACAAAGTTAATTCGCATGACTTGTACCATACCCAACATTGGAATCACTGGCTAGTTCATTCCAATGAGAAAGTTTTGACATAATTACATCATGATGGGTATTTAGATTCTTTCAAACTAAAACCACTTGGTGTATGTCATGCATGTATACCAAGAAAAATGACCAAAGAACCATTTACTGGGAAAGGTGAAAGGGATAAATAGTTTCTAGAATTAGTTCACACAGATCTCTGTGGACCATTTCTAGTTGAATAAAGGGGTGGTTTCTTGTAATTCATAAAGGTTGTTGATGATTTTATTGAATATGGATTTATTTACATAATGAGGTATAAGTCAGATTCTTTTGATTTGTTCAAATAATACAAGAATGAAGTTGAGATCCATCTTGGTAATAAGATTAAAAAACTCTTCTCATACAATGGAGGATAATATCTTCATTGATTTCTTACAGAAATTTGGGGTCCTATCTCAACTCTCTCCTCCTTACACAACTCAATGGAATGGTGTAAGTTAAAGGAGGAACTGCACCCTGTTGGACATGGGGAGATCAATGATGAGTCATTCAAGTATTACATTATCCTTTTGGGGATATGGATTACAATGAAAAACACTTAGTAAACCAAGTACCAACTAAATCGAAAAATGGTATTCCATAAGCATTATGGAGTGGACGCAAATCCATGTTATCAAATTTACCAGTGTGGGGTTGTGAGGAATTTGTTAAGGCCTCTTCAGGTATCAAACTAGTACCTTGATCCACAAAGTATATCTTTAAATCATATCCCAGAAATCAACGGGATATTACCTATACAACCCCTCAGATAAAAATGTTACATTGGCAAGACATGCAATATTCCTTGAGAGGGAGGACATATCCAAAAGAAATAGTTGGAGCGAGATAGACTTTGATGAAGTCGAGGCTTATGATACACAAGAGTTGGTACAAGAACGGATTCCACAAAGCCTGGTGGATGGAAAATCAGTTCATCTGACACAAGAACTATGTAGGAGCACGAGAGAGGTAAGAGAAGTAGAATGATATGGTTTTCTTATCACTGAGGATTGTGACTCATTATTGGTTGACAATGATGATCCTCTTACCTAAAAGGAAGCAGTTAAAGGCACAAACACTTCCATGTGGTAAGAAGACATGAATTCTAAAATGGATTCAATGTCCTAAAACAATGTCTGGATTATGGTAGATCCTCCGGTTGATGTGAAGCTTGTTAGTAATAAATTAGTATTGAAGAATAAAATGGACTTGGAGGGGAAAGTCAGCACCGATAAGGCATGAATTCTTGCCAATGGTTTTAGTCAGCATTAAGGAATTTACGATGATAAAACCTTTTCACAGGTTGCGATGCTGAAATCCATCAAAATCCTATTGGCCATTGCCACTAACAATGACTATGAAATTTGGAAAATGGATGTCAGAACAGCATTCCATAATGGGAACCTCTTGGAAGATGTGTCTATGAGACAACATGATGGGTTTCAAACTCCCAAGGATGCAAACAATGTATGCAAGTTGTTGAAATCTATTTATAGATTAATGTAAGCATCAAGGTCATGTAACATTCGTTTTAATAAAGCCATAACAGAATTTGGATTTGTTAAGAATGAATGTGAGCCTTGTGTCTACAAAAGGGTTAGTGGAAGTGCAGTTATTTTCTTAATAGTATATTTTGATGACATATTACTAATTGGAAACAAAGTACCTATCTTATAGTCAGTTAAGGCATGGTTGAATAAATGCTTCTGTATGAAAGACTTGTGTGAGGCATCATATATTCTTGGGATCAACATCAATCGTGATTCATCCAAAAGAATGTTGGGCATAAGTCAATATACATACATTGACAAGATAATGATGAGATTCAATATGGAACAGTCTAATAGGGGATTGTTGCCAGTGTCACATGGAATTCATCTTTCCAAGAAAATATTTCATCAGACACATGGGGAAAGAGAGAAAATATGAAGGATCCCATACGCATCTGTGATTGGTTCATTCATGTATGCTATACTATGTACAAGGGTAGATGTCGCTTACGCCTTAATTGTGACAGGAAGATATCAAGCTGATCCGAGAGACCTCCATTGGATGGAAGTCAAGACTATCCTTAAGTATCTGAGGAGTAATAAGGACATGTTCATGGTTTATGGAGGAGATGAGGAACCGGTCATTAGAGGACAGGTAGAGGCTAGTTTCCAAAGTGATCAAGATGACATGAAGTCACAGACTAGATACATCTTCTATTTGAATAGTGTTGTAGTGAGATGGAAGAGGTCAAAACAAGGTGTGGTCATAGATTCTATATAAGAGTTTGAGTATATCGCAGCTTCTGAGGCAGCTAAAGCAGTAGTATTGATTCGAATCTATTTCCAAGAGTTGGATGTAGTACCTAAAAGTAATGATCTTATCACACCCTATTTTTATAATACTGCAACGGTAGAACATGACAAAGAACCAAGGCCACATCAGCATATACTTTAGAATTATCATATCTTGAGGGTTTTTTCTTAGAGAGGTGAAGTTACAGTGAGCAGTATTTCCACAGTGGACAATGTGGCGGACCCCTTGACTAAAGACTTCACTCTATAGAAACACGATCGTCATGTGAGGTCTAGTGGACTAAATGTCATAGGTAGTTGGATCTAGTCCAAGTGGGTATTTATAAGCGTTGGTGTCTTGAGAACTAACTATTTTTTACTTTGTTTACATGAATGTACACTTATTATATATTGTTCATTGTTCGGCATGAATCTAATATAATAATGTCTTGGAATATTTTTTGCATTTATAAGGTCATGGAAGATCCCTAATATGATGAGAAACATGAAATTATATATCAATATTGAAAAATAAAGTTCTACGGTTGGATGGATTACTATCATAGGACACATAATATACATACCGTCATGTTCTATTACTCGTAAGATGAAGAGACTATCTCTCAGAGAGTTCACACTTGGTAGTCTTCATGATGTGAGATTATGATAACAGACCCTCCAGTATCAACTCTTCATGTCTTGGTTTCATCATAAATTACTATCTATGAGCATGTGTAATGGTCCTTAGACTATACGAATTTCATTAACTCATGTCAAGACTCCCGCACATAGATTTGCTAACGAAAACCACCATGATGTCAATTGGAGGGAAGTAGGGTATGATGGGTGCGTCACAAATGACATGTTGTTAATGGATAAGTCATGGAGGGATTTTTCCCCTCCATATTTTTGAATGTAAATATATTGGGCCCTTTGATTGAAATAGAGTTTTCAAAAAAATTCCATGGCCATGGTGACATGAAGAGTTTGTTTCTGGAAGTCAAAGAATAACAGATCAAGAATTTAGGTTTATGACACTTCCATGAAACCTTCTTGATGAGATATTGAGACAAAGGGATTAAATTACACATTTAATTTCTGTATGAGGTTACAAGTCAATGTGGAATCAAATTCTTTCTTGTAGGGGACTTGAAACATTGTTAGATAGTAATCTTGCACATTAGGGAAGTCTGCCTAATGACAATGAGAAAAAGACCTAGAGGGTCACACACTAAGTGTATCTAAGTATCTCAAGTAGAATAAATATTATTCCCGTACGTGGTTTAATAATTTTTCAAGGAAGCCTAAATCATTTTAATAATGGAGGAAGAAGGAAATGAAAACAAGATATACACGCCATGCAGTTTTTCTTGGAAAACATGTACACACCATGTATTAATGATTACACGCTGTGTAGTTTGTATTTTGGAAAGGAAATGAAAAACAATTACTTTTCATCTATTAATGGTTATATGCCGTGTATTTTTATGGAAAATAAGTACATGAAGTGTATTAATGATTACACACCTTGTATTTTTCTAGTCTGGATTTTGAGGATATAATATTATTTTATTAAATGATATTTATTATAATCAGTGTGGGTGCATGTCAAGGAATTAATTATTTGACATGGGGGTTTTCAATAAGAGTTAATTAATTAAATAGAATGTGTAATGCGTATATTTATTTTCATAACTCTATTACATCAAACCCTATTATAAATATCATCACTACCCTAATTCGTTTCCTAAGAGAATCGTTGTGCACAAAAATTCTGGATAATTCAATCAAGAATGAATGAAATTTGTCCTCCAAGAACACTCTAATGACTGAGAGATATCCACCTCCACCGGATAAAGGTGATATAATGCGGACAACGTAAGAAAAGGCTTCTATAGGCTAGCACCCAGAGATTCCCTTGGCAACATCTAGAGATACATGGTGCACGTGTGGATCACTGCTAGAGGAAGTCTACACATGGCTTATGTGACGTGATGACGAATCACATTAGAACATGATTAGAAATATTAATGAAGAAACAATTCCATAAAATGTATTTCTTGTCAATTATTGAAATTAATTATAATCAACCTGTGACGATCCGCATTTATGGTTCCAGGACTATTCCCCTTATTTGTCTATTTCTTTGATTTGATCCATGGAGTCTGGCATTAATCGTCATATTGATCCCGGATTGATCATTTCTAATGAAACAAATCCATGTGGGAACATTCACACACGAGCTTCCGTTGTGCCCGAGACCTTCACAATTTCCCCACAATCTAAATATCCATTTTGATCATGCCCGTTGGATAACTGACTAGGTAAAGTCTCATTGTCTTTATCCCTATGTTGTGCCTCCTTGACTCAATATAATAATTAATGAGTAACAACCATCTATTTAAGACATGTTCCCCCATCTCCATCCATAATGGATAACTGTAATGGGGCCAACTGATCCAATGATTTGTCTGATAACTACAAGCTCGATCAGTTACTGAGATCATAAGACACCATGTTCCCCTTCCTTGGAGTATGGATGAACTCAATGTAAAAATACTACATGATTTCTTTCCACGGTCTCTATCTAATTTTTAGATCCTTCTAAGAGAAGATATAATTTATACTCTTGTGATCGTATTATTGATAAATCGTTCACCCATAAGTTAGTATCTCCATATCATCAACACAAATACTACCACATAAAAATCAATATCATGGGTCATGTAGTTCTTATCATGTGGTCCCAAATGGAACAAACCATTGGAAATCACCTACTAACTTTGAATAAAAACACAACCAAAATAATTCTCTAATGGATCACTGAAGAATATTTACACAACACCCTCCTCCGACTATCTATATATTGGGTTTCTTGTAATAATCTTCTTCAACCACTAGAAATAATAATAACACTTCTCATTAAACATGAAAGGATTCCAATTTCAAATTATTATTTTCATAGGTGCTAATATCCTGGAGAATCCAATTATGAATATATGGTAATATCCTACAATCTTAAGGAAGCTATGCACCTCCTTCACACTCATATGTGGCACACATGCTAACACTACCACATCCTTGGAAAGGTCCACCACCACCCCCATCTAATAATATAACACGTCCAAGAAATTGGACTTCTTTAATATATAATTAGAACATCGAGAGAAGCCTGTAAATTTGGTTCTCTCGATGTATATTTGAATCCACCCTTATGTGTCTCCCATAATCCTCTTCAGACTCGGAGTACACAAGGATATCATTGGTGAAGATCACCATGAACTGGTCTATGTAGGGATGGAGTAACGAGTTCATGAATCCCATGAAAAATGATGGGGAATTTGTCACACTAAAAGAAATCACTATGTACTCATAATGACGATAGCTGCATCTAAAATTTGTCTTTGGTATATTCTCATCCAGTACTCAATGTAGGTGATAGCCTAATCAAATGTTAACCTTAAAGAACCATCATTCCCTTCTCAACATGTCAAAGTGGTCAATTATCCTCAATAGTGGATAAATGTTCTTCATGGTCACCTAGTTCAGGCACCAGTAATCCCCAAACAACCTCAATATCATCTCTGCCTTTTTGGAAAACAATATTGGGACCACACATGCTGAAACTTTGGTTCTCATGAAGCCCTTGCTATATAAATACTCCAACTACACCATTATCTTATCAAGCTCTATGGGAGCCTTCTGATATACTGTTGTAAATATTTCTGTCATCCTCTACTTTAATTTGATATAGAATTTTATCTCTCGGTAGGGAGGGAATCCTAGAAATTCTTCCAAAAAGGTGTCCTCTTACCCACCACCATTGCTAAAAATGGATGCTTATGAAATTTGTTACACCGAGGATTAGGCTTCCAATGTGATGTGTAATCAGTTTCACCATTCTATTCATGGGTTCATCCAATGGAACCTAGGATTCCATTCCCTTGATAATGGAAAACATCATTCCATCACTGTGGTGACATTAGACCCTTCACACAAAACAAAAAATCAAATAATGAAATGATGATAACCAATCCATACCATGAACTAACGTCATAAGGCCTCGATGCTACCACCAAGAGGTTCTAACAGAAAATCTAACTTCAAAGGGAATGACTGCACTAGAGGAATAGATGTGTGGTCATTGATTCTCCTCTAGTAGGGGTCTTTAAGCATGATGGTCGAGTCAAATTTTCTACCAGAATCTCAAGGTCATCAACACGATATGTAGAGAGGAAGGAATGATTTGAACTTGTGCTTATTAGTAAAGAAACTAATGTAGATAATTCAATGATCATACCCTGAATCATCCATGAATCCCCAATTTCATAAGCCTCTATAACATTTTGTTTCCCCCACCATTTCCATCCATATCCCTAAGCCTGGCGTGGAGCACCTAGGGGTGGTAGTGGTATAATGTTAAAACATTGACCACCTCCCACTACACTCCTAGATCCATTTCAACATCTACTGACCTTATAATCTACCTACTCCTAACATTTACTCTTCATCAGTGTTTGATCAATTGTGTACTTGTAAACTGCATGACATGTTAGACAGTATCGAGTGAGATATCCCCTAAAATACCATGAGTATCATCGCCTCTCTAGAGGATGAATGGAACCAAAATGTGAACCCTAAAATAAAAATCATATGTCATGGGATCTCCCCCTTATGTTTATCCTACATTTGAATCATGGAGACTGATATCCACTCCCTGATGTTGAGGGCTCTACACCTGCCAATCCTCTTCTCAATGTCACTAGATTTCTATGCTAATAAAAGAATATCTCTACCAACAATGCATGCTCAAGAACCCCTTCATAAGATGGAAATAGAATAGGGATAATACAATATTGTATGTCATTACACAGACCATGATCAAAGGTCCTAGAATAGAATTACTGATCCCTAACCATATCAATCATATACCTGAATATGTTGGTAAACCTCGATGAATTATCATCTATCGTCATACTACCATGCTAGAGCTGAAGAAGCTCTTATATATGAAAAATTCTCAACAAAACTATTGATTAATACACATTGTAGACTTTCTCCACATATATCCATGATAACGTTGCCTCATCATGATTCTGGGTATCTAAATCCCACCATTTCCCTACTGAGCCTTGTAGAAGGCTCGTGTCTAGGACAACCATCTCATCGGATCTTGTCATGTGTTGATTGAATGTTCTGGTCACCGCCTCAATCTACCTCTTGTCCATCTGAGGGTGGGGATCTCCTAGGAACCTAATGGGTATATATCTCTAAAACTAATTTAGTGTACATAGCCTACACTCATTTTCAGTTGGTACTATAGGCCCCACAGGTAGCTCCATAGTTGGTTGTATAATTGGTGCATCACAAGGTTGTAACATCTAGGAAACTGGTTCTTATAATGAATCCTTATCACTAAGGGGGTAATCATCATGAATAAGCTACTGAATCATTGTTATTTTGTGTTATGGAGGCATCTGGTAAGAAAATGATATGCACCACTATCAATGAGTATATTTGGATAGCTGACTCAAGAAGTACATGGAAACCCCAACACCTTCCTATATGATTCTTGTACCATTATTATCCTTGTAACTAGTTTTATCATGTACCGGTATAAAAACATCTTATCAAAGTCCTAGTGTATCGATATGTGGGCTGATCTACCAATGTTGGAGTCCCTATCCTGAAATCCAAACTCAAAACTCTAAAAACTATTTCACTACACCAATCTCACAAACACCGAGTGCTAAAGTAGAACTAAACCCTTTTATACCACTATTTCATAACCCATCCTAGTGATGCTCTTGACAAAACTCTCCATTATCGTCCACAATATGTCAAGGGAAGGTGACTAGAATCGATTAAGGATTTCACTAACATTGGAGGCATTACCTATGTACATGTATGCCAACACACATCACCAATCCAATAAATTTTGAAATTAGAAATAATCCAATAGGTAAAAAAATTCATGCATACCACTATAACCCAACAAGAGTAAGAAATAGAGTTAAGTACGATAATGGTAAACAATGGAAGAATAAATTCCCACAAAAAATATTCTGGATGGGTGTTCCTAAAACTCAACTCTTTAAATCCTTACATTATCTTACCTAAAGGAAATGTGCTGGAACAACTGTCTAAAGCAATAGAAACAAATCAACTAGCATGTTATCACAATGAGCTATCTAATTTATTCTACCTTGGACTTTGTCCAATGGTTACTCATCTGCACAAGACATGACATATGCTTTAAAATCCCATGCATAGGTGAGTACAAGAATACACAGTAAGACACCCCAAATCTACAACAAAATACACAATGAAAAGAAACAGTTTGTTCTAAAAAGGTATATTTCCATAGTACATATAACTATAATATCTAGATATACACAAACCATGAAATTTAGTTGTGTGATAAGACACACTTACAACATAACACCACATGGGATTTAGTTCAAAGAATCCATGTAGTTCTCATCATGGAGAACACACGCATGAGTCTGATAGCAATGATGATGTCCATCCAATAAGTATTGTTTGTCAAAAAACCATCAAGGGAGATAAATAATGATATATCTAAAGAGAGAAACTATATGTTATAGGAGTATCAAATCTATGGATATGAGGAAATACTAATAAATCCTTTTGGATTAGCTCACTATGTAGAGGATAGATGCCTAGTAAATTTAGCCACATCGGTATCAGAGACTCTACCTAATGCATAAATTAGGAATAGAGAATCCACTAAAAGACTATCAAGGGATTCCAACAACCCTATCTTGGATGTCCATCTAAATGGATCATACTTCTATTCGTAGGAAATGATACCAAAAAACCATCATGGAAACAGTAATGGGAAAGTCCCTAATAAATTCATCCATGATAAGGTAGAGGAGATAGTCAATCCTCGGAGGGAAGGAGAGTTCATGGTGAGTTTTATTCCCACTTAATATGCTCAGTAACCCCAACTATTTACATTGTAAACAAAATGAGTCACTAGAAAATATGTTTAAGATAAAACCCACCTTTATTCTCACAAGAACATTCTCCACATGTTCCTCATGGCCCGATCCTTGGGACCCCCTCTGCTTGGCCATCCTAGCCCGTTGCATTCGATCTACTCCTTGCCACCCTAGCTTTCTGGCCATTCACATGCACTAACTCCCTATCTCTAACTACCTCAATGCACAAGAAGACTCACACTACTTCTTTCCACAGTTCATACCCGTCGACCCCTCCGACACCAACTCATCATTGTCGTGTTGTGATCTATCTCCATTTAACACATTTTCTATAGATTACTATCCACCTCGATGTCTTCCTAGATCTACTTGCTATAACTATACCACCACTCGCCTAGATCGACTACAGTAGCAGCTTCGAGCACCTCCACGCATCACCATCCTGGCCAAATCGTGCCACACAGTTGTCATCACACCTCTGTTAGGTCATCATGAGGTTAGATCTTCAATATCAAATTATTGCACCCTGAATCTAAGGAGAAATGATTCTTCGATCATATCCCACAAAGAACGAAGATCACGCATGAAAAAGGATAAAAATAAAATGGAAGAAACTCTAGTAAAGAACCACAACTGTTTTTTTTCAGGTGACAATCCATTCCCATATGAACAATTAATCAAACTAATAGTATATTATAATAATACTCAAAAATTATTCCCGCAATCAATCTCATCCTGTAATAATGATCTAACTATGGGTCAACTGTTTCACTGGTTGTTCAACATTGATCATTATTCTTAATGAAGGGGAATGGATAAACTAAAAATCAAAACACCATACTTGGGAAAGTACAATTAGTTGTCGAGGATTTGGTGATGATAGTGATATATATAGAATGATCTTGATTTACCATCATGTCATTATCTGTTGAGATATTTCTCCTTGGTTCACTCCATATACTTTAGGGAATTCTCTTTGGCTATGAATTCTAACCACGGGTTCCGATCGAGCTAATTATTTTGTCGATGTGTCACTACATAACAATAAAATAAAATAAATGTAAAATTTATTTAATTATTTCAATCACATTAAAATTTTCCTTTATAGCCGACCCACACCGGCTGATGGTTTGCCTCATTGATGGTAAAGTCACTATTCTGAATGCAATGGTACCCTTGTATTTATAATTTGGTTAACCATTTATTTTTTATTGTTCTTTCTATGGAAAAAAACTCACATGTGCTATTTAATGTTTAATATTTATCAAATAATTATTCTAGCCACACTGGGCCTCATAATAAAATGAATTCTCAGTTCATGATCCATAAATTATTTTATATAATATTTAGAAATAATATTCAAAAAATCAGTGATGTTATAGAAAATATAGGACTAATAATTTGAGATTATAACTCTATAATTGGTACATGGTGGGGATTTTCTTCAATAAACAATTGATGAAAATGTGGAAAAACTTTTATTGTAATACTCTCAATGGGAAAAAATATTCTAATATCTATATCATCTAGAAAAAAACATATATAGATATAACCTAAAATTTTATGTGGTGATTTACAGTAACATTAATCAAGAAATAGTTAACCTCATATAATGCCTTTTTAAATGAAAAAATATCATATACATCGTCCACAGCTTGGAATGTCTTTCTAACTTTGGAAACATCTATAATAGCACCTCTGGTATCATGAAAGACTCTACCTAAGATTATTAGAGCCTTTTTATATCACTAAATATCAAAAATAAAATAATATGACGGAAAATGAAGTTTCCATATTATGACTAATATTTCATCAACCCATCCATAAGGATTTTTGAGTAAGCTACCAGAATGATGATGGTAGAAAAATGTTGGTTGTAAATATATAATATCTTATTTTTTATATAAAGATTAATCAATTAAATTAATAGTAGATCCTAAATCACATAATTAGATAATTTCCATATATCCTCTTATTGGTAATTGATTAAAAAAACATGGGTCTTTTTACTTTTGAGGAAACAACATCTGAAGAAAAACCATCATTCCTCTTTGAGATTATTTGCATCCATTTTTTCAAATCATTATTGTTTCCTTGAAACTCATTGGTGAATTATACATGTGATTTTATTTTATCAAAGTCTTCCTAAAATGGAATGTTGATGATATTTTAACAGATCATTATCATGAATCTTAATTAGTCACGACCGTAAATTTTATAATTCTTTCAAGAAAATAAAAAGGTAAATGAATAATGTTTTAAAACATGTAGATTAAAACCCTTATAAAAAATATAACCTTTTGTAATCCCTCAATACTAACCTTCCACTTCATCTTTCTTTTTGATGGGTAATTACCATGAAATAATTATATATATATATATTTTTTCTTCTGGATAATGTTCTCCATATATTTATATTTGTATATTTAATGAATTTAATTTTAATATTAAACATGTTAATCAGTTTTAACATCACTAGGTTTTTTAGTTAATTTTCATTGAGATAGTTTTTCAAATACAATGGTTACACCCATTACATTTTCACAGGCATTATGTTCAGTTTTAATGGGAAACATTATTTTTTATATTGTACAAAAATCCCAACCCATTTGAATAGACTGAACTATTAGGACATGATTCGTGGAATATATATCATTTTAATGAACTAATTTTACCTAAAAAATGATGTAACATCTCATTATATATCTTTTTGTATTATAGAACTCATCCCCATATTTATTTTGGAATTTTTTTTTGAACAATTGTGAAAATATATGTGAATTGATTCACTAATAATTCATTGGTATCTCTTTTAAATGTTATGATTATTTTTATATAAAGATATATGTTGGTTTGAAAAGGGATCATAGATTCATTGATTCATACCCCTAAAGTCAAAAAACAAAGAACAATGAGCATACTAAATAGGAAGAGAAAAAATTGGACAAAAATTTAGGGTGTTACCATTCATGGAATTGTCACGACCCCCTCCACATAACATGTACTCCTCCCAGACCGCCAATGTGAGAAGGGAGATAATGGCCACCGAGTCCTACATTCAGTAGGCTCTGGGTTGGTGACTATCATCGAGGGTATAATAAACACACAAATGGGATACATTACCCTTTAAGAGAACACATGTGGAAGAGAGAGATAAGATATAAACCAACCAACTCCAACTCAGATCTAAAATATAAAATAAAACACAAGTGAACATATGTAATTTCATGCAAAATTACTAAAACTAGAAGGGTAAAACCGAATGTACCCAAAAATGTAATAATAGAAGCAACTACAATCTCGAACAGCTCTTGGACCCCAAGCTAATAGAAACCATCTTGATCTCTAACCTGCTCGAGGTGACCTGAAAAACAGTTTGTATATACATAGGGTGAGTATAACATTAGACCTAGTAGGATCCTACCAAATGCGTCTCATGTCAATGTATAGAAATCATGCTAAAGCACAGTGAACAACAAGTGAAACTAAGTCACCACCTAAACCAGTATACTAAGTTCCCAACCACTTCATGGATACACAAACCAAGTAATGAATACAACAATATATCAAATAATAACGAATATCAACGGTACCCATCTACAACTTCCCCACGGGTTTTCCACTTTCCCCCAACATCTCACGTCCTGAGAATCTCTATCAAAAAAGACTTCTCTGCGTACACCTGGGAGAAGAAACATAATATGCACCTCGTGCAACAATGCCACCACATCCACGTATGTAGAGTAACCAATTAGTTTCTAGAATCCACCACAGCCTGCGTAACATGTATCAAACAAAAGGTATTATACCTCAAGCCATTATAGCCCATACACCGAGTAAGGATCCCCAAGCCAACATAGCTTATACAAGTTACAGCTATATTTTTCCATTGAAAACTATATATGTGTGCGAATAACAACAAGACATTACAGCCCTCCACAAACTCATACGAGGAAAACTGACCAATGTGCCATCCAACACATGTAACTAACAAGAGAAGAGAGTGGGGCCATATGGGGTAGTCAACCATCCATCATCCCACCAGAATGTTTGGTAAAACACCCCCGAGGGATCAAAATCCCTGGGGTGTCAGTTTCCCTTACTGACATGGTGGAGTAGCTTATAGAAAAACAAAATGAACATAATATACTATATCTCACAACCACACTATGGGAATAACCTATTCTTAGACACAATTGCAACTAATGTCTATCAGAATCTGGGTTGCTACTTCTAAGACTAGGTATCCTATAAGCACACAACCAATTAAAGAGATTTAATAAATTATATCACTACATTTTTATTAGTTTCACATTATGTTATTTAATTACTTAAACATTAATTAACTAATGAAAATTCCACATTAAATTTAATTACTATCACACCCAAAGTCCACTATCCCTTTAAAATTACAACCTCGTCATTATGTTCCAGAAAAATCCATCCCTAGGGGTTAACACAATTTATTCAAATATTCATTTCAAAGTTACTTTCCCACATTCCCAGTAATTATAGAAAAACATATTATGCTACTAAACACAAGGGGGATCAACACGGTGAGTTTACGTACTACCCGTCGAGTCTTTGACGCCTATAGAAATAGTGTAGACACATCCTCCCTTGAGAAGAAAAACACGGAAATCACGTGGCATACCCCACACGTCTTCGTATCTTTCGGATGAAGGGTAAGCAAGACCATCTACCTTGAGCAGTTGGAAAAATTATAAAAGATAATCAACTAATATGAATCAGCAAGCATCCAACAATCACATAAATTTGATCGCATCATTCCTGGTGTCCTCCCTGACATCCACATGCATAAAATGCTGCATCTCACCACTATAGGCGTCAAATTTGGCCACAAAAAAAAGTATCCACGCCCCCACATATCACAACATCCATCCAGTCTCACATCCCAGAACAAGTAGCAGGGAAAAAAACATCGCATCAATTGGGCTATTAATCCTTTAATAATCAAGAGGGTAACTCAGAACCCTTCAAGGAATTATCAAACAATCAGTTATTTAATCCATCATGAATTAGAAGATTTATTATTCGTAGGTTCCAAAATTCAGGAAACCAAATCAGTAATCTATCACAAATAATTAAACATTCTTACTGCACCAATTTGATTAACATAAAATTAAAACAATAAGAAACCAATTTATTTACATGCCACTTTATCCATAGCCAACAATTATCAATTAATTCTAGTTTACATTCTTTAAAAATTTTAATCAAGAAGGAACATCTAAGAGAAAAATGCATGGATATCACCCTATCTAGAAAATAATGAGAAATAACATATGACCAATATCAATTTATTTATCCGGTTAAAATATTTATTATTTCAATTCCATTGTGGTCTGGTGGAATAAAACATGCTAACAATACAGTTGCACGTAAAAGAAAAATGAAGCAACGAATCCCCTACCTCAAATAGTTCTTGAAATTCTTTATCCACCTAATGGGTTACAATTCTCCTCTCGAATCAACTACATCCCCCCAAGGATGCCATGGTACGACCGCACCAACTGAAACCCAATAAAACCCCATTAAAAGTATGGATATTACATGCTATAATATGGAAAGGATAAACATGATAAGATGAACCCCAATAGAACGACGATAAAATATTACTTATATCGAAGATCAACCGATACAGCTTGGTTGCATCAAAATAGAGCGGAACCAATCATATAAGGATTTTTTTATTGTGAAACTCCTATGGAATGGATTGAATGGTTCTACCGTCTCATAGCCGATAACAAGGAGGAAGGATAAGGGAGGAAGATATGATGGCCCTTTTAATGATTTAATGGATAGACGGTTTAAGATACACTTAATTTCCCATTAAAAGTGGGTTATATTCAACCATGCGTTTTGACCAAGTAAACACACACCAGGCCTTAGGAATAATTAATATATGGTTTATGGCGTTTGAATTGGCCTTAAGAGTCCTGAAAATTATGCTTTAAATGTATTTTACATCAAATGAAATGTTAAAGGGGTGAAGCTATATGAAGCTGGACATAATGTTCATGAACTCAAAATTTGGAAATGGAAATAGAGGTTACCGTTAGAAGGCATCCATTCTAGAAACAATGTTCACAAACTCAAAATTTGGAAAGGGAAATAGAGGTTATTGTTAAGAGGTTAATTTTATAGAAACACTCTTTACAAACTTAAAATTTGGAAAAGGAAAGAAAAGGTCACCGTTAGAAGGTTTCCATTCTTGAAAAATTGTTCACAAACTCAAAATTGTGCAAAGGAAATAGACGCTGCTGTTAGAACCTCACTGATCTGGAAACACAGTTCATGAACTCAAAATATGGAAAAGGAAATAGAGGCTACTGTTAGAACCTCACTAGTCTGGAAACACTGTTCATGAACTCGCAATTTGGAAAAGGTAATAGTGGTTGCTTTTAGAACATCAATGGTCTGGAAAGACTATTCATGAAGTCAAAATATTTCAAAAGAAATAGAGTCTGCTATTAAAACCTCACTAGTCTGGAAACACTGTTCATGAACTCATAATTTTGAAAATGAAATAGGGGCTGCTGTTAGAACCTCACTGGTATAGTAACACTATTCATGAACTCGAAATATGGAAAAGGAAATAGATGATGTTGTTAGAACCTCACTGATCTGGAAACACTATTCATGAACTCAAAATTTGGCAATGGAAATAGAGGCTGCTATTAGAACCTCACTATTCTGGAAACACTGTTCATGAACTCGAAATTTGGCGAAGGAAATAGAAGCTATTGTTAGAACCTCACAAATCTGGAAACACTATTCATGAAATCAAAATTTGGAAAAAGAAATAGAGGCAGCAGTTCAAATCTCACTATTCTAGAAACACTATTCATGAACACTAAATTTGGAAAAAAAAATTATTGTTGTTGTTAGATCCTCGCTGTTCTTGAAACACTGTTCACAGAACTCAAAATTTGGCAATAGAAATAGATGTTACCATTAATGTTTACCGATTGGGGTTACCATCATAGGTTACCGATATAAATGTTCAGCAATGGAACTATTCACAGAATTGGAAATTTTGCAATGGAAGGAGATGTTACCATTAGAGGTTACCGATAGAACTCTTCACCGATGGAATTGTTCACATAATTGGAAATTTGGAAAAGGAATGTGATGATACAGTTAGATGTTACCGATAGTGGTTACTGTTAAAAGTTACCAATAAGATTGTTCACCTATGAAACTATTCACAGAATTGGAAATTTGGATAAGGAAAGAGAAGGTACCATTACAGGTTATAGATAGGTGTTACTATTAGAGGTTACCGATAGAACTATTCACCGATGAAACTATTCACAGAATAAGAAATTAGGAAAAGGAACGAAAGGTTACCATTATAGGTTACACATATAGGTTACCATGAGAGATTATCGATAGGGTTGTTCACTGATTGAACTGTTAACAAAATTGGTAATTTGGAAATGGAATGAAGGGTTACCATAATAGGTTACCGATAGAACAGTTCACTGATGGGACTATTACCAGAATTGGATGTTTGGAAAATGGAAGAGAGTTTACTGTTAGAGTTTACCAATAGTACTATTCACTAATGGAATTGTTCATAGAAGGTTAGTGATGGTACTATTCACCTAAGGTCACTGATGCACTATTCACAAAAGGTTACCGTTGGAACTATTCACAGAACTGGAAAATTAGAAAAGTGTTGGGGATAAGTCACCTTGACCTCCCAGAATACGTAAAACACCATATTTCCTCAAAGGAATGGACCAAAGAGGACCGAGCCATTACATCGGATACCTCTCTAAACATTCTAGTCCCTGAGAATTCATAACCCACCTAAAGTGAAAATGAAATGGGGTCTGAACAACCACTCTTCGAGATAACTCTTAAAAGAGAGCTGGCCACAAAAACAACAAAGGGAGAAATCTCATAAACATGAAATTTTCATAACCACATAAGGTACATTGATACATGGAAACAGTTAAACATCAAACAACTCTAGGTACTGAGCACGTATCTAGGTCTCACATTCATAGGTACACACTTCCATACCACCGTGTCTCCACAAGACACGAACTAAGGGGATTGAATGCCTGCACAACACCTTCTCATTGCGGTCTTGGATCTTCAAAGGTATCTCCTTAATGATTGTATCATCATCAATATCGATATCTCCCCAATCGATGATGTGAGAGTCATCATGAAGATAACAAAAGAGTTGTGAGTCATGGAAAAAGTCTCGTATCTGACTCATTTGTGGGGGTGGTGCTACTTGATAAGCAACTGCTCCAACACGAGGTAACACCTCTAAAGGCCCAACAAACATGGGATAAATCTTACTTCCATGACCAATCCTTGGATACCCACGATAGGGAGTCACCTTCAAAAACACATTATCCCCAACATCAAACTATAAGGGCCACCAACATTTATCAACATATGATTTCTGATGATTGTGCCCTGTCATCATCCTCTCACGAATCACCTAAACCATCTCCGTTGTATTTTACACTAGTTCCAGTCCAAGAATTACTGACTCTCCGACCCCAGTCTAGTACAACATAGAACGACAAGGTTGGCTATACAAGGCTTCAAACAGTGCCATATCGATGGTGCAGTGAAAACTATTATTGTAAGTGAACTCCACCAAGGGTATTTGATTCATCCATGAACCTCCAATATCAAGAACACAAGTGTGAAACATGTCTTCAAGAGTCTAGATTGTTCACAATGTCTTACCATCCATTTGAGGATGAAAACAGTGCTAAGGAATAGTTGAGAACCGAAATCATGTTGGAGACATCTCCACACCCTGGAGGTAAAACGAGGATCTCGATCAGAAATTATCGTCATTGGGACTCCATGAAGTCTCACCACCTCCTCTATATACTACCTCGTCAAAACATCTACTGAGCTGAACTGCTTGATTGCTATGATGTTGATTGATTTTGTTAAATGATCCACTACTACCAAAAATAGCATCATGTCCTCCCAGAGATCAAGTTAAACCAGTTAAAAAAGTCCACTAAAATGTCCTCCCACTTCCATTAAGGAATCTCTAATTGAAGGAGAAGACCACCAGGAATATGGTGTTCGGCCTTCACCTTTTGGAATACCAATCATCAAGATGCGAACTCCACAATTGCGCGCTTCAGCCCCAACCACCAAAACTGGCCTCTAAAGGCTAGATACATATTTGTAAATCCCGGATGAATAGCTAAAGTCTATCAATGAAACTCTCTATGAACCGTCTCACACATTGTTAATGGAACAAAAAACCATCCCTGATACAACACTCAGGGTTGTTCATCTTCAGTCCAACCATCAGGGGACTCGCTACAAACAATTATGTCTCTCCAGACCTCCACCTAAAGATCCCCAATGGGAATCTTCCACCATCTGCATCAAGGATGACTTTACCCTCATCGGAAAATGAATACTTCTACCCCAAACTTCTCCCATATTAAGATTTCATGCTGGCAGTTCTTCCATTAGTCTCTAGGAATCACTGAATTCATGTACAACATTACTTCGTGACTTTTGACTCAGCACAACAGCTACAAAATTACCATTTCCAGGTGTATAGGATATTTCTAAGTCGTATTCAAGTAAAAACCTCATCCACTGATGCTGTTGTAAGTTCAAGTCATTCTAGGAGAAAACATACCTCAAACTCTTATGATCAGTGAAAAATACAAAGCTCTCACCAATGAGGAAATGTCTCCACATTATTATAAAAAACACCACGACTGCAAACTCAATATCATAGGTTGAATAGTTATGTTCATGGGGACGCAACTACCATGATCTATAAGAAATATCTTACCTTTGCTTCCGGAGAACAAAACCTAACCGCATATGTGAAGCATCGTAGAAACCATCAAACTGAACTCCCTCTGCTGGACGACAAAGAACTGGAGCACATATTAACTTCTCCTTCAGATACTCAAAAGTTTCCAGACACTGATCAGTCCATATGAATGCCTACTCTTTCCAGGTCAAAGCTACTATAATAGACACAACTCATTAGAAATTGTCTAAGAACCTCCTATAGTAGACTGTGAGATCAATGATACTTTGCACCTCTGACACTATCTTGGGGGTAGCTGAATACACAAATGCTTATATCTTCGATGGATCCATGTCTACTCACTTTTGGGGCCCAACATGACCCAATAAACGGTCTTCTAGAGCCCAATATTCACACTTTGACAACTTCCCAAATAGTTGAGGTTGACGATGAAATCCCAAAATGGATTGCAGATGCTCTGCATGCTCCCCCTCCGATGTGGACTACACAAGGATGTCTATGATGAAAACTACCATGAAATGGTCTAGGAACTCACGGAACACAGCATTCAACAATCCCATGAATACAGCTGAAGCATTTGTTATGCAAAACAACATTAAAACGAACTCATAATCCCATGATGACAACAGAAAGTAGTCTACAAGATATCCACATCATTCACACGCATCTGATGATATCACAACCTCAAGTTGATCATCGCGAACAAATTTCACCCTTCAGTTGGTCGAATAAATCATCAATCCATAGAAGAGTATAGCGATTCTTTAATGTCACTTTGTTTAAGAGACGATAATCGACACACAACCGCAAACTGCCTTCATCTTTCTTCATGAAAAAAACTGGTGCACCATACGACGACACACTTGGACAAACAAAACCACACTATAACAGACCATGATGTTGTATATGTGTCTCTCATAACTCATAAGGGTCCATATTATATGCAGACATAGTTATAGGAGATGCCCCTGGTTATAGATTGATCCCAAACTCGATCCCTCGTCAAAGGGGTAATGCTACAACCTCTTTTGGAAAGACACCAGGGTAATCCTCTATGACCATAGGAAACGCTAACATCTGATCCTTTGAAAAACTCATCATCATCTTGGACATCATGAATGATATGGACGAAATGCGCCTATGACCCATCCGAGGATCTCGCTCGCCAAAAAATGGCACTGGCTCTCCATCTGCAGAAATGAAAACAACCGTATTCCTGAAGTAATCAACGATAGCCTGCACTGAATACAAGAAATCCATGCCGAGTATAACATCATATTTTTGTATTCATAATCATAGGAAATATCCACAAGAGTGGTGTTGCCCCAACACTAGCTCACAGTCTCTGCATATTTTAAACAAGTCATCTCGACCTCCAACTTGCATAGTCAATGCTAAGGGCACTAAAAGCATGTCTTCCTCAAGTCCCAAAGCATGGAAAGGGGTAGGGGATATGAATGAGTGTGTCTCTCCTAAATCAAACAAGGCATACACCAAGGTAGAAAATAGGCAAAGGGAACCTCGAAAGACGTCTGGCTCGCCTAGAGTTGGAAACACTAGAGCATGAAGCTGACCACAACCTCCTCTACAACCACCCTGAACCTTATGACAACCTCCACCATATCCGCTCTCTTCTCTCTAAGGATGGGGAGCATCATGGGGTTTCCTCTACCTTACCCATCTACCCTATGAAGATCTAAAGTTGGTGCAACAAGCTGCTGCTTCCTCGACTAGACCTGCCTCAACGGAGGAACCTACAACATAACACCTAGTGCACGATGACTGCTCTGAAAGGTCGGGAACTCCCACTACTAATGAACATGACCACCATATGAAAAACAATTTCTCGATGTCTTGGAAAAGGTTTGAGGGTTTGTACATTAAGATAAATGAGATGTGAAGTGTTGGGAATTACCGCTGGCTGAACGAAAACTCTTCTGCACTGAAAACTGAGAACCCCGGACCACAGCTCTACTTTATGTGGAATCATGATGATTACCATCTCGTGATGATCTGGTCCTAGCCAAAGTCCTCTTGACAACTTCTGCCCTCACCAACACCTCAAGATATGTTTTCAGCATAACTAGGTTGACATTACGATGGATCTTTGGAGGCAAAGCCTCCACGAAATGACTTGTATTAGCCTCCTCATCTGGTAATAGGACTAAATCATATCGTAAAAGGTTCTTTAAATAGATTCCAAACTCTTGAACACTGGTGCTCCCTTGTCCAAGGGTCAAAAGATCCTCCTGACTGGACGCCATCACAGTTGAAGAAAGAAACTCGAATCTAAAACTATCTTAGAACTCCTCCCATGAGAACACTGACTCCTCACAATCCCCAAGGAACATGGACCAGCATTACCTCACATCTCCATTTATCACCATCACAACCAAGGACACCCAATGCTCCTTCCGAGCACGGATCGAACTGAATCCTATCTCGACCTCCTCCAGCTAGTCGTCTGTGACTGAATCTGAAACAGATCCCTCATACATCTGCGAACTCTGGTGTTGTAGCTCTAGGAGTGTCTTTTTCCATGTTTATTTGTCACCAACCTCTACCCTACGATGATCAATGGGATCTACTTGCTAGACATTTCTGTGCAAACCTGACGAGGACATCAACCAGGAGCAATACCTGTAAAATAAAAAACCATTAGAGCTCCAGAACCTTTAACATGGAAGACTCCAAATTAATTAATTATCTTTTTATTCATTTTAGGTTAACCTATCCCAAGGTATACCCATTTTTTGGCACCAAAATTTGAAATGAAGAAAAGGCCCCATGACGGCCCCCCGGGCTACCTCACGAAGCCCCTTCGTGGAGTCCCCAGCACCGCGGCCGCCATGAAGCAATTAAGGTGGGAGGATCCGCAAACACATTGGATATTGGTGATATCACCTTGATGAGAAAGAGGTGGGATGCTCCGTGAACCCATTTGATGTTCACAAGATCTCCGTGAAGCCACCTAGACCCTCTTCATGCCGTGTGAGCTCCGCTCCACTGCACCTCTTGCCTATAAATATGGAGCTCCCCCCTGAGCTCTCTGGATGGACAATCCGACCTTTTGGCATCTCATCTCTCGAATCGCGATGAACTCATACACTCGGTGAACCATTAGTTGTGTGAGGTACATCTACTTTGCGAAGTACCTCCCCATTGTCTCGTTTCGATCCCCTCTTATGAGAGGGATTCCTTTCGCAAGGCCTAAGGGCTTTCGCAAAGAAAGGGGTTCCCCAAGGGAACCCAAGTTGTCGTGGAGCATTTATGCTTTGTGAAACACCCCTCATGTACAATTGATCCATTTTATATGTAAGTATCACTATACATCGTGAAGCACATTGCTTCCCAACATCCTGCTTCGTGAGGCACCTTTACTCCGTGACCATGAGCTCCACGAATGCCTTTCCACTTCGCGAAGAACCAACCATTTTCACCACCGCCCCATTCTAAGGCTATGGAACCCCTCGTCACGAAGCACACCCCTTCGCAAGTTCCCTCCACAACGCAATGAAACTAAGCTCCACAAGTCCCCTGCCTATGGACCGCTCTTCTTGGAAAATCCTTTTCCCATGCAACACTCCAGGTTCTCACGATGTGACTTCAAATTACCCTAGATGATACTTCCCGAAGTGTTGCTGCGCCTAATGCTTCTTCGCATAGGCACGGTAATGGCTATTTATTCTTCAAATAGCCATGATAGTGTGGACCCCTCTATGGTTCGCTCTGCAACACCCCTTCACCATGGCCATCTCGATTCCTTCCAACCCAAAATAAGCAGAGGGTACCGATTATATATGTCCTAGGGGTGCCGAAAAAACCCACCTCATCTGAGCTACAGGGCGTTAAACTTCCAAGCACCCTCGTCCTCTTCACACGACATTAAACAGTGGCATCGCCCCATGAATCTCACGTGGGGTGCCCCCACCGTGGACATTCTTCACGCCCCCTGGTCTCCACGTAGGATGATATCCTCCTTGTGGGGTGGTGTTTGTCTGTGGGGGAAGGGAAGCCACCTTGGTTTAAGCCCCCTATATTTTCTTGTAAGAGGCGGAACCCTACCCCTCCTCACTTCATCGGTGCCAAGGATAGCAGAGGGCCTGATAGGGAATGAGGATCCTCCTTTATTCGGTCCCAAGTCCCTCCCCCACTGCGCTTTGTCACCCACGAGCCTCCATCCTTGAAGAATTCCAAGAACCGTTGGAAACCTCAGAGCATAAGCCCCACTCTTCTTCACTTCCCACAGCCAAAATTTTCACAAAGTGGTCATCAGACCTTTGATGCCTCTTGTTTGTCACATCGAGCACAACTCATGTGGGATTAGAGTAATCATCGACCATGACACCATCCCCATCCCGCATGACGTTAAACTACACTCCAATCTAGAAATAAGACGTTATGACACACATGAACTACGAGGACTTTGATCCATGTCAATTCAAGGTACATAGGAAGCCTCAAAATGTTCAATCACTACAACTTTCAGACCCCCAGCCCTCATTCAAGTCGGTTCTCTGACACACCCCCACCCAGACTATGAAGACATTGATCCATGTCATGGCATGGTATGTAGGAAGACTCCACGAGGATCAAGCACAACACCCACCTTGAAAAAGGTCCTTATTCACGTCGGTTCACCGACACCATCCTCGTCCCACATGACATTAAACTGTACACCCAAACTATGTGGACATTGATCCATGTCAAGGAAGGGTACATAGGAAGCCTCCAAGAGGTTCAGGCCCACCATCCAGTTGTTCCGACACCCCTTCATGTCGGTTCAACAACCCCTTTTCAACCCGAACTCTGAGAAATTTGATCCATGTTTTGGCATGGTACGTAGGAATCCTCATGAGGTTCAAGCCCACCACCCGGTCATTATGACCTCATCCACATCCGTTAACCCACCACCTTGGGCAGCTTATAGTGTATGCCCCACACATCCACCCGAACTTTGGGGACTTTGATCCATGTCAAGGCATGGTATGTAAGAATCCACAATGAGGTTCAAGCCCAATAACCACTGGACCCACTTTCCATCTCCCTGTCGGTTCACTAACTCATACCCCTGTCCTTCTTGACGCTAAACTCTACACCCGTACTACGAGGACTTTGATCCATGTCATGGAATGGTACGTAGAAATCCTCTTCGAGGATAATCCAAAAAACCATCCTTAATCTTGATACCTACCCGGGCCGCCACATCCTGGTGAGATCACGAGACCTCATTCCCCTCCAAAGAATTTGGGAAGCCTCCCACGTGCTGGACCCAATATCGGAGTTCCCTTCGGGGGTTCCTCCGTCTGATCCACTATAATCAGTGTTCCGATCAGTCTGATCCGTCTTCGCTGGACATTAAACTTTCGGCATACCCCGTGATAAACACAGGAAGGTGAGGAAAACCTAAGATACATGCCTATGGCATACGATTCCCCGCACTCGATGTGCGATGCCTCAGGCTTCCATGCCCTCGAGAATCCCTATAATATAGGAAAAAAGAGAGACACACCAATCCCCAGCATCAAGACACATCAGTGATTCCCCATCGTGACTACTCCTCTTACCGAAGGTTGCTTCCCTGACCGAACCACTTGGAATGTCATGACATAAGAAGTGTAATTAACAGGTGTCTATGAAGATATGGCACCTGGAAGAGTTTCACGAACATAATATTAAATCTATGAGGGAGACCCGGATTAGGTGACGAGTTCTGAGGGGGAATCCATGGAAGGAAGAACTGACTTTTCATCATCCTGTTTCGGTCAAGGAGAAAACATCCATAAACATGGAGTGAATGCCGCCAACCTTTGGAAATCGTGAATGCAGGGTAACAAAACTTGCACCTGTCGCACGCAAGCAGAAAAACATGCGGGCATTGGCGAAAGGATCGGAAACAGAAATGGTAAACCTGACGTGAATGATATTCTCCTCAATATAGAGATTAGTAACGCTCGGTACATCCATGTATTGACGTTTCACCAGATCCAGATATCCGGCGTAGTGTCCCGCCATGAAAATATTGGTCCTGGCGTGATACTCACTAGATGTTGTGGCTATAGAACATTGGGTATCACGTTCTGTGACGTTGTCAGCAATCATCCCTCTTACCGGCCACGGAAGACGAAATGGTGATGGGACACTAGTGGTCAATTTCTTTTTCTATCAGTGCTGATGAGTTAATCTCCCTACTTATAGGAATTAGGTTGCAGCCATGGGAATGTGATCACCACCCACCCACCTACGTAGGGGCAGGGGCAACGCCAGCACAGCAGCTCCGCATGGCTCCACCGCAGTAGCAACAACGTCTGTATCCACAACCACGGGTCACCCACGCCCCATCTCCCCATCAGAAGTCATCCAATGAATGGTGATAAACGACCTTATACGTCGTTACGAGGAGGGAATAATACCAACCTGGGATATGGCCTGCCTGGACCTGGAGGCGTCGAGGACCTGATGTTAACACCACCCCTGAGGCCCCCCACCCTACTGCGTCAACATCGCCACCCGGCAATGCCAGAGGAGTAGGATATCTATGCACTTGTGCCACCAGCACCGACTCGTTTGACCCGACACCAGCGTCAGGCACAAGCTGAGGATGTCCGCCAAGGGTCACCATCGTCGACATCTACTCTGTCCCAATCCACTGCCGATGCATATCATGAAGTCCTTACACACACTGAGCAGGGGCGCTTATATGCCCATCTGGTATCGAGGCCCCAACAGCCCCACGATCTAGCTGGGTCGACTCTCCAGGACGTAGGCATGAACGGGGGTCGTCGTGAACCAACCCACAGTACGACCACCCCATATAGAAGTCATCCCAATACCAATACCACAGAGATCATGGATCTTCCCCGCTTTAAGGCTCGGCACAATGGACTGCCCCATGCTACCCCCAGTCTGAATGAAGGACTGCCCCGTAGTGGTGAAGTTCTGTACGGAAGCCTCTCCCGTGCCCATCACACTGAGTATGGAGCCCTTCCTCCATTCTCCAACAATATATTTATAGACATTGCCCATACGATCCCTCTCTAACGTGGGGATCCTCCCTACGTTATCTCCATAGTGGGCAAAACTCCTCCTCGATCCGACAACCAGGGGTGAAGGCCAGCATCGTTCCACCTGCACCAAGCATGGAGGTCCTACCTATGCCCCCATCGGTGCCAGTGGAGGGTTTTCACACTCTAGTTCTATTCATGGATGTCCTCCCCATGACCCCTTTGACATCTGTCCCGTTTCTCATCTCACCTCGACTGTCTCAAGTGGATACCCTATCCACCCTGGCATCAGTGTGGCCAAAGGACCAAATGTTAGAAATCATCCCTGTCCCGAGGAGCCATCCATGGTCAGGAGGGCGGGTCATCACCACCACAATGAGAATCCTGAGATGTTCCGAATGGAGATCAAACCAGTCTACTTCTTAGAATCTGAAGAGGAGTGAAACTTAGCTCAGGAACCGTCCCCTCGCTCGTCCGATTCAAGGGCCAGAGAAGGGACGAGGCGCATCAGCCAGGTACTCCTAGAGTGCGAGGTACACAGGATCCCCGCTTCCCTCCGTAGATTTATCCAGGAGGATGATAATCTAGAGACCCTATAGGTTACAGTCGTGAAGTCTCCACTATCATCACGTGAAGTGATTTCTACCTCCACAAGATATCACAGAGATCTATTCTGAGGATCAATGGAATGAAAGCAGCATTATAACCCACCACCAGTTTCCCTGTCCCCTGATCCAGGAATGACAGCAGTCAACCCTCTTACCGTGACATATTGGCCATGTTTCTCCACTTTTCAGAGGGAAGTCTGAGAATCGGCGGCCAATCAGCCTACTCGCAGTATTCCCCCCAGCCAACCTGTCGTCCCAACGGTCTTCCTCAGCACTATTGTTGGTTCTTCAACCACACCCAGATGGGAATGGGGAATTCAAGGGATAGACCCTGAATTTGAGTCATGGATCTTCTAGAGCATTCTTGCTGTGGACCACTTCCCTATGATGATTTGGCCCGCAGCAACATGAGATTTCTACATACCCGAGTCCCTCACCCCAGAGGAAGTTGAGTGTCTTTGTTACACCCTCTGGGGGACGCATTTTGGTTTCCATCATCATCGTGTGGTATATCCAATGAGCCAAGCGAATTTTGAAGACATTAGGGAGCAGTGTCATCTAGTCGATCTGGGCGCACTCCCGGTGGCCCAATGCCCCGAGTCACCAGGCCATCGTAATGCCCTCCAGTAGTAGTGTGTTCATAGTATTAAGGTACTCCACAAATTTATCAGGGATGCTACCCAGCACTTGTAAGTCTGTGGATGGGGGAAGTATGATTCCTTCCTATTCAGCCCTATTTGACGGCAGCCCGAATCACTATGTGAAATCGAGGACAAGCCCCTGGGAAGGGTCACAGTTCATATGGCTGATGTTGTGGACAAGGAGGAAATGCCATAGTTTCTTGTTGAAGACATACCCCCTGAGGGCATGCAACCACTATTTGACCCATCAGGTAGGATTACTCATCAGTAGAGTAACCTCCTAGGTCTCCCTGCACCCACTAAGTCGTTGGTAGTCAGTAGGAATGTTGGTCAGGGAAAAGAGCATGTCAGAGCTGTTAAGAACCCCAACCCATCTACCTCAGTGCTGAAGATGGAGGAGGACCCTGAGAAGGCCGCGTTGCACCAACAACTTGATGAGAAAAAGAGGTTGGTCGACGAAATCCTGGCTAAATGTGCATTAGAGAGACAACCCAACTATGGTGATCCTAGGTCGGGGTAGTAGGGGAAAAAATATCTTCCCCCTAGCGAGATGCCTTCGGGAAACCCTGATCATACCGCTCCCGCTGACAGGGCTGAAGCCGTAACTCACGACAAGAGGGCGCGGTATGTCTCACCAAACCCTCCCGAATGGTCCGAAAATCCGCGTAATCCAGCCCAAGTTCCCCAGCTTCCCCGCAGGCCGCACCATGAGTCACTCCACGATCCTTGAACCCGTCTATCGTGTCGAAGAGCCCCACAACACACTCATGGTTGGGGATCCCCATCATGATAGGGACCCCTGCTTGGATTATCCTATGGAGGCACTCATTTCCCACCATGAGGCGTTGGAAATGGGGCAGGTGGGAATCCCTCCATATGGCAAGCCATATCCGGCATGGGTGGATGATATGTGAGCACCTCTGTGTTTCAAGAATCCCACCCTCACCCCCTTTAAGGGGACGAGGGACCCGCCACATTTCCTGGCACACATAAACTCATGTTTTGGGCCTATGTTAGTTACCCCAGTGTAGCAGGAGGCCTCCATGATCTGTTATTTCGTTCAGACGCTGGAGGGGTCGGCGTTCGTCTAGTAAAACTAGCTCCCTATCAAATCTGTGACTAGCTTGGAGGACCTTCACAGGCAGTTCCTCTACAAGTTTAGTTCTACCACCCAGAATAACAGAATCGCAGACGTCTTCTAGTTCAAACAAATGCATGATGAGTCAGTCGTGGGATTCATCGCTCGGTGGAGGGGGCTCACATACTCCCTTGAAATTCCATAGACTCGGGAGAAATTACTGACAATGTGTGTGTGAAATGTCAAGATGTAAATGGTTTTATCCATGATACCTATAAATTATCCCGGAGGGTTTTATGACTTCTCAGATAAGGGTGAGTGCTGCGAAGAAGATCTGGAACATGCTTGGCATGAATGTCATTTTCCCCCTACATTCCCAGCAAGGAGAGCTGCTAGATCTGATCCCACCATAGTAGCCCAGATAGTGGCCCCCAAGAAGCTAGAATTTCTACCATTAGCACCCTCCCTGCAGCCTCGCAGAGGGCCTCAGCCTCAGGGGCAGCCTCCGGCTCCGCATCGTCCTTAGAATCGGCAGGTTCCTCTACTTAATGTGCCGCCACTGCCCAGGTGGGACAATCAGGGTCCACCTCCTCGGTAAGCCTCTCCGGCTCCTTTTCAAGGCCAGGATCCAATGGCTCGCTATTATGAATGAAGACACCTGACATACTCGCTCAGTGAGAATCAGGTCCCCAGTTACTTCCGTAGTTCCCTAGATTAGGGGATTGAATGCTTGCTTGAGTGTAGAAGGTCAACAAAGGTGAAACTCACCGATCTCCCCAACTACAGCCCCTATCATCGGATTTTGGGGTACACCTTCAAGCAGCGCTATGTGTTTAAGTACTGACTCCAAGACTAGGTCAATAACAACATATTTAAGCTGGGCCTAGCCCCAGCATAAGTGGCGAGTGTCTTTGTGGGGTTAGAAAGCGGTAGTGATGGTGAAGGTGAGTGGCAGCCGGTTCCCAACCATGGATCCCAGAATTATGATGACTGGATGGCTCGAAAATGGTCACTCAAGCCCATGGAATTATCTATGGATGCTTGAACCAGCTAGAGACTTTTGAAGAGGCTTCCACCACATCTGCATCATCATCTCATCCAGCCTCTTCCCCGAAGAGCAAGCATCTGCGGCACAAGAAGAAGCAATGTGCTCCACCGATGCCATTTTCATCCTGCAATATCGGTGACTTCGTGCCCCCTAAGATGAAGATCCCTACTAGAATCTGCCCAGTGGTGGATGATTTTTCAAGTGAAAGTAAAGGGTACACATCGGTTAATACGGTTGAGCTGTTAAACACCTATATGACTCCCAACGAGGGGGAACGCAAGGAGAACCTCCACAACATCCTTAGCAGACGTCAGTATCGGTGGAGCCACGGCTATCTAGGCCGTCAAGTCGGATCAGTTGGAACGTCAAGCCAGACCGTGCATGCCACTATGACCAGACAGTAGGCCCATCACAGAGCTCGGCACGCACCACCTCCTCATCTGGTGTCCTTAGATCTACCTCCACCGCCATTTATGCCACTAGATCAGGCGGCGCTACCTCGTCCGTACTGTGGCCAGTATCACCCTATTATAAGCCAATCTAGGTTGTGCAGTCCTCATCCAGCAGATACTCTTTAGGCCTCGACTATTGAGAAATGATACATACCTAGCACTAGCCAGCTGTCGTTCCACCCGAAAGGGCCCGCATAGCCTCCAATCGCAGAGCAACATCCTGATGTCAGAAGATTGTGCCTGCCGCAAAATTATGTTGTTCTGAAGCACATTACAGGAATCCAAGTGAGGCTTACCATCTATGAAGCCCTCCTCCTGTTGCCAGACATTTGCGAGGCCCTCACTGAGGATTTAAAGATCCCCCTCCAGTTCGAGATGGAGTTATCAGCTGCAGAATCCTTCCACGCTGAGGTAATTGAGAATAGAGAATGCCATGAATTTATCAAATTCTATGGTGAAGACGAGGACCTTCCCATACAGGGACAAATCCGCCCGTTGTATCTCAGCATCCAATTCAACAACATTCAGGTTCGCCGCTGTCTCGTTGACACTGTCTCTGAGATCAACCTTATCCCGACGCAAACGCTACGGAAGCTGGGGTTATCCGTGGATGACCTGACTCCATATGATTTAAGGATACTGGGATATGATATGAAAGAGTAGACCATGGTCGGAAAGATCTGTTTGAAGACCCATTTTGGGGGACTCGTTGCCTGTAACGAGTTCATGGTTGTCTCTCAGGACACCATGTACATTGCATTGATGGGCAGGCCATGGCTCCACCTGCACGCGGAGGTCCCCTCATCGTATCAATAATGCCTCAAGTACTCCCTTAATGGTTGAGTAGGAATACTCCAATGTGATTCATCTCCTTTAACCTCTTGTGAATCCCATTATCTGTATGATGATTATTACAAGAGCAATGATGAGAAGATTCTGGCATGTGAGATTGAGCCCGCCCCGGTCACAAGTGACCCTTGGGCTAGTCTGGATGACGCCTATGTCTTCCCAATCCATCTATTGGAGGCCACAACCCCCGACACGGGGAAATGCTATGTTGAATCTAGTACAAGTGGACAACATATTCCCAAGTCCAACCGATGGTGGAAAATCACCTCGTACTCCTACCCAAACCAGGATCAGGTATTCCTGGAACCTCCTACCCCCACGGAGTACCGGGAGGCTCGCCCCATGGTGACGACATTACGACATATGTGTCTATTTTGATGGGATGGAATTAATATTCCCAACCTGACGTGACACTATTTCTTTGATATCATCAAGCTTGGTCCCATCGGTCAAAGGACTAATGGGATTTGATCGACTGCTTTCATCGCCATGGTCTCAGCAGTGTGTAAATCCCCTGATGCATGGTCCACTGCTATCTAGGCTGGTACCAGCGTCCCGTCAGATTCTTCTAACTAAGGGGAATCTTCACCCACTGTAAATCCATCCTCTACAAGAAAAGAAGATGATTTGGAGTATTCTCCTCTTCCTTTGAAGAAGTCATCTCTGCCATGGTCGATGAACTAGTACAGGTGAACCTTGGTGGCATTGCAGATCTGAGACCCACGTTGATCATTGTCACCATGTCCCTCGAGGAGCAGCAGCAGTATGTGGACTCCCTTAAAAAACACTGTGACATGTTCTCTTAGAGTTACAACAAGATTCCAGGACTATATCCTTAGGTAGTCTTCCACCACCTCGGTCTCCCGACAATCCATCCCGGGTCCAAGAAGCCTCCTAGAAAGATGCACCCTTCTCACAGTGCCATGGTTGAGGCCGAAGTTGACAAGCTCATCAGAGCCAACATCATCAAGGAAATCCAGTACTCCATGTTACTAGCCAACATCATGCCATTCAGAAATAAGAGCAGACATATCAGATTCTGCATCGAATTACCAGATCTCAACCATCACTGTTCGAAGGATGACTTTCCCCTTCCGGTGACAGAATTGTTGATCGACTCTACAACCGGGTTCCAAGCCCTCTCCTTCATGGATGGTTATTATGGATATAATTAGATAAGGATGGCCCCTAGTATGAGGATTCTACCACTTTTAGAGTGCCTCAAGATACTTTTTATTACCAGGTTATTCCCTTCGTCCTGAAGAATGCAGGTGCCACCTTTAAGAGGGTCATGCATCACATATTCAAAACTATCATCGGGAAGCTGGTGGAGTGCTATGTGGATGATCTAGTGGTAAAATATCGTCAGTGTTAGGACCATATCAGGGTCCCTAAGAAAGTGTTCGACTTCCACCGTTCCCACAACTTGAACATGATCCCATTGAAGTGTGCCTTCAGGGTCACCTCGGGAATATTCCTTGGTTTTGTTGTCAGATATTGAAGCATCAATATTGACCTGGAAAAGATCAAGGCCATCATCCAGAATCCTCCCCGGACCAATATCCTAGATCTTTGAGGTTTTCATGTCCACATAGCATATATACGCTGATTCATTGCGAATCTGGCTCGCAAGTGTAAGCCCTTTTCCCGGATCATGAATAAAGGCTCTTCCTATGAATGTGACAAAGAGTGTCAGGCCGCCTTTGAAGAAATCAATTAGTATATGCTCCATCCTCCAGTATTGATGCCACCTAGTTATTGAAAGCCACAGATCCATATGTCACTTCCCCAGATCAATATCTCAGTGCCCTTCTTGCCTAGAAGAACAACAAGGGGACATATAATAGCATCTTCTACCTCAACCGCATGCATCTGGATATGGAGACTAGATACTCCCATATCGAAAAGTGCGTCCTTGTGCTCATCTTTGTTGTATAGTAGTTGTGGAATTATCTACAGAACCACGAGGTACAACTTGTCTCTCGAGTAGACCCGTTGAAGTATATTCTGAGCCGTCCCATGTTGACTGGCCGACTAGAGATATGGGTAGTGATCCTCTAGCAGTTTGACATCAAGTTTGTCCCCCAGAAGTCTATCAAGGGGCATGCATTGGCAGACTTCCTAGCTACCCATCCAACCTCTGCGGACTAGTCCCTGGACTTGGACTTTCCTGATGAGGAAATTATCTTGATAAATCAAGTTTTCCCATATTGGTAGATGTATTTTAATGGTTCCTCATGGAGCCCTACTGGTAGGAGGCTCCATGATGCTAGGGTCAACAGAGCAGGCCTGAGTATCGTCTTCATCAGCCTAGTGCAATCCATCTTACCATACTCATTCATATTGTCAGAAGGCTGCACCAACAATGAGGTAGTGTATCAGGCCCTCATTACTGGTCTCAATGTGGACCTTGAGATTGACATTCCCTATTTTCATGTGAAATGGGATTCTGATCTAGTCATCAGGAAGTTCAATGGTGACTACGTTGGCAGGAAGCTAGATCTCGCGCAATTGTTGGAGCGCACCCTCCATGTAATGCCCAAGTTCCCTTCTCAACCAGAGGATACCCATGTCCCTCAGTCACATAATGGTCGAGCGGATGCTTTGGCCAGTCTAGCTGCATCACATGTAGAGCCCGAGCAGGATGATCTGATTATACTGGTGGCCCACCGGAGAGTCATTTCCCCCATCACCTCAGATAATGATGATGGCATGTGAGTAAGACATCTTACCAACTGATCCTCCATGATAGAACCTCTAGGCTTTTCAGATGCAGTGGTTGAAGCGACTCTCGATTAAAGGGCCCCTTTTGTTGAGTATCTCCAAAATGGTTGCCTCCCGGCTGATCGGGTGGAGCACGAGCAAATCCAACGTCGCGCACTGCAGTTTACAAATCAAAGTGGTCTCAGACATGAGCATATCATATATAAGCACTGTTTTGATGGTTTTCTCCTCTATTGCATCCACAGAGTCGAGATTCCATAGGTAACACAAGAGTATCATGTCGGTTCATGTGGTGCCCACCAGGATGGGAAAAAAATGTCCCATCAAATCTGGCGACTGGGATACTTTTGGCCCTCGATGATCCATGATTGTATCATGTTTTCCAAAATATGTCACCCGTTCCAAGTTCATGGTAACTTCCTTCATCGGCCACCAGAACCTCTCCACTCCACCAATTACTCTTGGCCATTTGTGGTTTGTGGACTAGATGTATAGGACCATACTCACTGGTGACAGCTCGCCAATGCAGGTTCATCAAGACTGCCACATGTTTTTTCCTTAGTGGGAAGAGGTAGTTCCACTCAAGGAGGTCAAGGACCATTCCATCATTGACTTCATGAGCTCCAATGGCATCCACCTGTTTGGAGTCCCTCACGATATGCTCAATGATAACGGCACCAGATTCCGAGAAGCCGAATTGATGAAGCTGTATTCCATGTACAATATCCGTTCAAACCATACCTCCCGCTATTATGTGTTGGAATATGTGCTGATCGATGCATTAAACAAAACCCTATCTATCATTTTGCATAAAATGGTTGGTCATAACAAGAAGAGTTGGTGGGACAAGATCCCCAATGCCCTCTGGGCCTATCGGACGACGACTCACAATTCCACCCAAGTAACCCCGTATTCCCATGTGTACGGAGCTGAGGAAATCCTACCTATTGAGATCCAGTGACCTTGATTACGCACTACAGTCTATGACCAGCATGTGTTAGGTAAGGTGGAAAAAATCCGTCCGGCTGAATTGGAAGCACTTGACGAGAGTATGCTTCGTGCCCTAGGAAATCGGGAAAGGCACTAGAACAAGATGGCTAGAGCCTTCAACAAGATGGTTCGCCTCTGCTCTTTTCGGAAAGGCGTCATAGTATTGGCCTCATGAGTGCCAATGATATATGGAAGGAAACCACCCATGTTGGAGCCCAAATTGGAAGGACCTTACATAGTCCCCAGGGTTTACCCAAATGGATCATACTCCTTGGTGACCATGGATGGTGTGCGCATAACTCCTCCAACCAAGGCCAAATTCCTTAAGAAATACTTTTCATGAGCCCCATGCTCCTACATGACCATAAATTGGATGGTCCTTCACGACCTTAAACTGGATGGTCCTGCACGACCATAAACTGGATGGTCTTACACGACCCTAAACTGGATGGTCCTGCACGACCCTAAACTGCGCGATGGTCCCGCATGACCTTAAACTACACGATGGTCCCGCATGAATGTAAAATTTCCAGTATTGCATGACATTAAAAAATGTATCGTCCTAAATGACGTTAAACTGCATCTTGAGAACAACATATGGATTGATTCACATCCTTATGGGATATGTATGAACGCTCAAATGCTTCATTGTGAGCCCAACCCCAAACTCTTCTCTATGACTATTCCTCCTGGGTATTGTTCTCTCGGAGCATCCTTGCAAGATATGGGCTTCCTCATCCCCACACATATAAGGGTTATAATGGTCACAACATGTTCCCACTCACGTTTTTATGTCATCCAACATCCTCACCGCAATATGTTAAACCGCATGGCCTTCAAGAACTACATATGGATTGATTCCCATCTTTTTGGGATATGTAGGAATGCCCAGACATTTCTTCCATTGGCCCAACCCAAACACCAGAATCTTTCCCCTGGGTCAAGATATATGGTAAGGGTGCAATTTTTTCCCAATTCATGTTGAGATAATCTTGATCGAGTTGTAAATCCTGCTCCCTGAAGACGTTCTGCGCTTGTAGAGATGTATACAATTATACTTTACCCACTAATTTACTAGGATTCTATCACCTTCCCAATACAGAAGTTCCCTGAATGGTATGGATTCTATGACTAAGGGATCTCTTACCAATTTTGGACAATACCCTCAAATATGTCGAGAAAAAATCCGATACATGTCCCACGTTTCGATTGTGGTCAGCGGTCGATGCTCATTTGTTGCTCCCATTTCAGTTCACTATAGGGAAGTTGTGATTCGAACATGGTCAAAAGTTGTCCTGGATTGGTAGGGCCACCCCAATAGTTCAAAAAAATAGAGTGTAGTGGTGCATTCTTTTCCATTGTATCTCCATGAAATGAAATCCCTCATGGCCCAGCCTCAAGCCCCATGGACATCTCGGGCCTCGACCCTAGTCCTCACAGTAAGACGTTAAACTGTAATCTTTTTATGCCTTCCTGACTGAGGCCCAACCTCATGCCCCTTGGCCTTCTCAAGCCTCGACCCTAGTCCTCACTACAATACCTTAAACTACATGCTAGTCAGGCTTTCCGGACTGAGGCCCAGCCTCAGGCCCCACGGCCTTCTTGGGTGTCGAACCTCATCCTCAAAGAAAGACAGTAAACTGCAAGCTAGTTAGGCCTTCCTGATTGAGGCCCAGACTCAGTCCCCTTTTCCTTCTCGGGCCCCGACCCTCTTCCTCACTAAAATACATTAAACTGCAAGTAGGTCAGGCCTTCCTGACTGAGGCCCAGCCTCAGTCCCCTTGGCCTTCTTGGGCCCCGACCCTCGTCCTCAATGCAAATACGTTAAACTGCCAGCTGGTCTGGACTTCTTGACTGAGGCACAGCCTCAGGCCCCTCAGCCTTCTCGGGCCCCGACCCTCATCCTTACTGAAAGATGTTAAACTACAAGCTGGTCAGGCCTTCCTGACTGAGGCCTAGCCACATGCCCCTTGGTCTTCTCAGGCCCCCAACCAAGGCTCTCTTATGGGAGTGTATGGTGTGGTGCGGGATTACGTCCTCATTCACGTTGGTTTGTTCACAGTACTATACACCTGCCTTGTTTGGGGACATCATGCTCCTCTCCTCGTCCTGTATGACGTTAAACTGCATCTTGAGAACTACATGTGGCTTGATTTCTATCCTTTTGGGATATGTAGGACCACCCGAATGTCCAAGATTTGGGTCCAGCCCCATCTCCCATAAATCTCCATTTCACCTTGGCCCCTTGGCCTACCCTTCCCCAGAGAGGGGAATATATGGAATGTTATGGAATTATTTCCTCATTCACGTTGGGCTTGTAATGGCCACTCCATGTACCTCAACCTCCTGAGCCACCTCTTTGTCCCTTTTTGTCATTTCACCAATGTGACTAAGGGTACTCTGGTTTAGTACCTATAATGTCAGACTCTGCTTGGACATGTTTTCACCCTCTTATCAGGCATTGTTTTCCCCTTCTTCATGGATTTCATCACCGTTCAAACCCCAAGGGAACCCCAAAATTTCATCGATACCATGCCTAAGGGCTCTCCTACCATTATGGGACAACGCCCCCTAGGTTTTAGACAAAAAAATTGATAAAAATATCGTGTTACGATTATTGTCAGTGGTTGATGATCATTTTTAGTTCCCCACATCGTGCTAACATGATATGGATACTGTGTTTCCTCCATGGTTAACAGTTATCATCCATCGCCATGACAACCCCATTAAGTCCAAAATTTCGGTTACATGATTCACATCATTCTCGACCTTATCATGTCAATGTAGAACTTCAAAACACTTGGTATTATTCTTTAGTGCGCATCCACGCGTTAGGAGGACCAAATCCACGATATAGGTGCCATTCGGGGCTCCACACTGATTTCCCTTTGGCATGCGTTTCAGGTATTGTAATAAAAATCTTCCTCCCTTGTTTCCCACACTGAGTTTAACTAACGTGGGATAAAGGATCGGGTTGAGGTATACACTTACGTGGAGGGGTTTCACTCCATCAATGGCCTGAGCTCTAAGACCATAAACTAAGATCTCGTTCAGAACTACGTTTGGCTTGATTCCCATCCTTATGGGATACATAGGACTTCCAGGGCATCTTGTCTTCGGGTATACCCCCAGGTATTTGAAATCCTACCCTCTATTTTAGCGATGTGGCCTGAACTCTCAGAGAAACATGTGGCTTAGCATGTACATCATGGGTCCTCACCCGCGTTCGGTTTTTAAAAGAATGCACCATGTGCCTCCCATGTTTTCTATCATCCATGGTCCGAGCCCTAAGACCATAAACTAAGATCTTGTCAAGAACTACGTATGGATTGATTCACAATCTTAGGGGATATGTAGGACTACTCTGACGTCTTGTTTTCAGGTCCATCTCATTTTAGAGCTATTCTCTCACAACTGTTACCTCTTACCTCTATGTACCCCCTTTTCCTGAGGTTCACCTCTCGGAATTGCATACGGTGTGATACGGGACCATGTCCCCATTCATGACGAGAATATTTTATTGCAACGAACACATTCCCCACCTAGAATCGTCTTTGCCACCTCTTTGTTTCACGAAGTTAAAATGAATGCTTGGTCATATCACATGAACCTAAACTGTGACATTATCATCCTGGTCACATGACGAAAAATGGAACTGCATTATTATAACCTCATCGTAGAGTACATCACTTTGGGTATTAGTCATTTACCATACCATCTGTCAATGCCTATATACAGCTTGATTATGGTGGGAACACTCCGTTATACTACCCTAGGCCTGTTGCTTCAAAAAAACCAGTGACCTTAAATAAAAAACAAGATTTATCAAATGCCACTTCTTTTTAAGTGTGGGCCACGCCCGCAAACCCCTTTTATCACTATCATTAGATCCTCACCATGCCCAATATCAAGAACTATTTGAACCTTGATCCCCATCCCCATGGGGTTTGAAGGAACGCCTGTTCATTTTTCCTCAGTCCGAGCTCAACTCTCTTTTTTCGGTCCCTTAACCTAAAACCACTCCAAAGGAACACGTGGTTGTCGGGACCCCCGGTTCCCATTCACGTCGGGTTTTTGTAGTTACCCCACCACATGCCTCCCATGTTTCATACCACCTATGGTCTGAGTTCTATGACCCTAAACTTAGATCTCCCTATGGTAAGGGGATCAAACCCCTCTAACTGATACGTCTCATTGTCGTATATGGACGCGTTTGAAAAAGAGCCCAAAGTGTCGGATTTTCATTGAGACACCCCCCCTCGTTCCATGATCAAGCTTCATGAGCTCACTATTTGGATCCACATCCTCTTCCACATCAGAAGTGACCCCATAATGGCTTGTTCCCATGCCGCATCGGCTCACCTAACGTCCTGGGCCAACTCTCCTAAGGATCTCGGAAAACATTTGTGATAGGTCCCGTGTTTCGAACTTCATCAACAGTTTACCATCATTTGTCTCTCCCCATTCCAAGATCACATAATATGGATGCTGCGTTTCCGCCATGGTAAACAGTTATCCTCCATCTTCACGCTGACATCATTTTGATCCAAATTTTGACCGTCATGATTCACACATTTCCAACTCCTCATATTCAAGTGTAATTTCAACATACTCGGCTTTATTTCTTCACGCATCTAGGACCGCTACATAGACGGGTTAGCATCATTGGGCATGTATTTACCGAGCAATCATTTGCCTTACCATGTCCTTTCCTGTGTTGGGAAAGTCCCACCACCACTTCTTGTTTCCCACATCGAGAAAGACTCACGTGGGCTTAGTTGTTTTGGTAGGATGTGTACCTGCGTAACCAGGCTTCTCATCATGCTACATGACGTTAAAATGTCCCCAAAGAACTACATACGGTTTGATTCCCATCCTCCTGGGATATGTAGAGACACCCCGGTATTTCTCCTAGGTTCCAGCCACAAGCATCATAAATCTTGTTCCTCTCTATTTCTAGGCTCTAGCTTGACCCCTCATGAGGAACCATGTAAATGAAAATTTTCAGTCAACAAGTTCGGGATGCCCCAAGATTACATTGGGAAGAGATAACCCCCATCACCAGAGAGTCCCTGTCAGAAAGAAGGAATGATCCACGATCAAACTGATGCGCCTATCTTGCGTACTCCCACCACGGTGGCATAATTTCAAGAGTGTTGGATTCTGTTCGAACAAACCATCACTCCACATCCAATGCTTTGTGTGCCCCTTGTTATGACTCTCATCCTCTTTTATGTCTAGAGGAACCCCCTAATAGTGTGGATGCTCGGCCTTTGGTCCACCTACTATCCTGGGCCAGCGTTCCAGAAGACAAATGGTTGGCATTTTCAACAGGCCCCAAGTTTCAAACACGGTCAACAGTCGACCCTCATTTGAATGTCCCCACTCCAGGATAATACAATAAGAATACTATGTTTCGAAGGCGATCAACGCTTATTCTTTATTGTCATACCACCGCCACAATGTTCTGAATCCTTTGTATCGTGATTCACACATCCCATTCCCATAAGCTCGGATTGATTTCAGCACCCATGGCATTAAACCATTCGTGTACAAGAGGACACATGAATAATGGTAATTCGGCTGTTCTGAGAACGTCATTCTCCTGTCGGGTCTCTCCCATTTCCTGAAAATCCAGGATGGTTGTCCAAACCTCAGATTCTCGAAGCTTGGTTTGCACCCATACGTTGGGATGAGGAGATGAGGTGTCTATCCCTCATTTATCACATCCGGCCCGACGCACATGAGCATAGGGAATTGTCAATGGACGTTCCAAGAACGTCATAAGTATACAATATACCAATGTAAACAACAGAACTTTTGCATGCTACGGCATTCAAACAATAAAAGCATAAAAGTACGTTTAAGGGTTAGTAATCATTACAGTACCTGGGGGTCGACTCCCCCCATGGACGGATTGACATCGCCGATGGAACGTTACAGCTCTGCCACCCTCTGACTGGGAGTGTCCAGGATACCCTACCGCTTATTCACCTCCCGCTCCTCGTCAGCGGTGAGAGGGCACAATTCATTGGCCGCAATCTGAGCCTGATCCACATTGGCCCGTATTGTGATCATCTCCCTAGAAGCTCGCCTCTGGCCCTCTTCGGCCTCTGTCAGCTAGGCCTTCCTTCATGATATTAGCTCAGAATATGCCTTGATGGAGGTCAGGTGCTCATCTGCCCGATCTTATAGCCGCTGGACCTCATCAGTAGCCTTCTGGAGCCTCTTGATGTTTACATCCTCCCTCTGCTACCAGCCCATGACAAGGCCTCGGTCATACTCTCGAATATTTTCGACCATAATATCTCGAATGAGCATGTGAGTGTGTTGGGAGTCCACTCCCCCAGCACAAAGTTCTCACTGTCGTGAACAAATTCTATCCATCTCATTCAACCATATCGCTTGGAGGATGTCATTGATGTAGCACGTTATCAGCTTCCATGATTGGTGACAGACTATCTTGTTTTCCTCATCGTTAGAAGTCATCCCATCCAAGTCGGCATGATTGGAAGGCTCGTATTAAGTAAATTCCCCCAGGAACTCCTCGGACGGGTCCACGTCTGGCGTCAGATTGGGCATGGTGGGGCCTGAATCGTCTGGTTGATCCTCATCATCAAATCCCACCTCGATGATCTCAGGAACAGTCCCACAGGCACCCACGCCAGTGATCGAAAGCCATGCAGTATGGTTTGGTTGGACGTTCACCTCCACAACCATCAGCATGCCCTAGTGAAGAGCGCTACCAGAAGCCCCCACCAACTTTGTCACAGCAGCCCTGGCCAATTGAAGGACTGTACACACCATGAAAGGGATGTGGATGTCAGTTAACATGGTCAGGGGATGACAGTTGTGAATGTGACAGAGACGACTTAAAGAGGACAAATCCTTGGTCTTTCTCTTGGGATTATGTCATCGGAACCCCGAGACGCGACCCCCCGTTTATAGTTGGTAGGTCTGGAGATTCAAGGGGAACTGCCTCGACTATCCCATCCCCACCAGAAATAGATGTTGATGCAGCTACGAGCGTGTATTCGGAATGTCCCGCATTGGCACCCGCGGAGAAGAGCGAATGAGGTCTATGCACAAGGTCCTCCTGCACAGTATATATGCTGATAAGGACTCCAGAGTAACCTAAGGGCAGACTCTGAATACTGAACCTAGGAGTTTACCTCAAGAGCCTCTGCGAAATCTTTGAGATCTGAGGACTGGTCGCCGACTTCACCATACTTCAGAAGACTCTCCCTTCCATCATCATCTCCCAGGAGGACTCGTCTGATTCATCCACCAGAGGGGAGCCCTCCCTCAAATCAGCAACAGACAGCTGGGGAGGGACCGTGAAACCTAGCATCACCCTGACTCGGTCTTTCATCAGGTGCACGGCGCCACGGGAATGGATGAAGTCCTCCAGCTCGATGATGTATTGATCCACCTTCTCCTAGGATACTGAAAAGATGGATCTAATAGGGCCAATCCTGGAAATTCCATCCTGAGGCGGTTATGGTGCTTCCATAATTTGGATAGACCAAGGAGTTGTCAGTTGACTACCCATATGTCCCAAGCATCCGTGAAGATAGCATTCTCCGGCGTGTAAATGTGGAACAACTGTTTCCCCAGGGCCTGCATAGAAATCATGTGGAATCCCCTCAGTAGCCGCCCCTCTGGATGACTCTGTTCTCTTGGGACTACCGACTTTGCTGCCACTGCTAGATTTTCCGCTGCCGGATCCGCTGCTTCTGCTCCATCCTCAACTTGTGCGGGCACCACCACTATAGCATCCCCACCACTATGGGATACCATTGTCACCATCCGACCTTGGCACCAAGATTGAGGAAGTTCACCCTCATCGACCAAGATGGTTGGCTGCTTCAGCATCTCCCTGGGTAGGCCGCCTCCCAGCTCTAGGCATATTCTCTTATCAGGCCAAAGACAACTATCGGTGGAGGAAATACATTCCTCATATTCTCGTCTTTTCACGTGAACATGAGCCACATCTGCCTCATCACACACGAGTTCTCCTCATAGAGGACCCCCAGATAGACCTATGGGGTCAGCCGTTGCCGGCACCAGAATTTCCTAGCTAACCGTTTTGGGGTGTATGGTTCGCAGAGACGCTCGTGGTCCACCATGGCCACCAGGACTCCACCTCGAAAGGCCAGGAGGTAGGCTCGGTGCTCTTCCATTCCCTTTAAATCATCCGTGAAGTCCCCCGTTGGCATTGGGAACGGGTGGATATTGAATTCCTCCACCCTCCAGCCTTAAAAATCAATGTATGAACGTTCAACCCCAGAGGTGAGATGGGGTTCAGATACTCTTAGAGCCCCTGATGTGCTCCTCCATCCACCTGTATAGTAGGTAGAAAGGCCCGTATACCCTATGTGTCCTTTTCCCCTCACTGATGTACCACATCATTTTGTACAACGTGGCGAGCATAGGGATCCCCATGTTGACCATCCGTCCAGTCGATAAAGTGGATGCCATGATGAAAGGTCATGGACGCACTCCCATGTTTGTATCCCTCGCCAATAGGATCCAACCACAGATGAGGGCTACGTTGAATGTCGCAAGAATGACTATTGGTAATTTTTTAGTGCTGACACTGAACCCCCAGGTCATCCATTGGCTATTCTCCAGCAACCACCAGTACATGTTTTCCTTGCACAAGGCACCCTACAAAAAATTTAGAGGCTTTTTCGGGAACTACCGGTTTTCTGGGATGTTCAGGAACTTCTTGAACCAGCTCTTGAAGTGGACATCCTTCACGACCTCCTTGTCCTCCCCAGGCACGAGCTCCATCAATGCCATCTCCATTCACAACATCTTCTCAAGATCCTCCCACACACCCCTGGTCGAGAGGAATTCGTCGTAAATCACCCCTAGTATCAGGACCCCTGAGATCTGATGCACATCCCATAGGATGATGCTGACCTCCCCATAAAGCAGGGAATGGTATTGGTCCTCGGTGACCACCGGCTCAACAACTCCAGAATTAACTACTTCGGCTGGTAGATATGGAACTGGGAAGCACATGAAGCCTCATACATGCCCACTCTCCTCATATCTTCCCCGAACTCCTCGCACGAGGTGCCTACCTACTAGGCCCAAGCCCAATCGTCTGTGAGATTTCCACCCTGGAATCTGTCTCATTCATCGGAACACCCCTTCTTTGGGATCCCCATAGCTTCCTAAAGGATGGTTCGATACAATGGAGGGGACGTCTATGGATGGAATGCCCCCCCCCCCGTCAAAATTATTTAGATGATTGTTTAGGCAGTCAACAATTATAGGCATGAAATCCTCCCGGGCATGACCATCTGGAACCCTGAACCATGGGTGCTGACACGACATGCTCTAGAACATGTAAGCTGCCTCATCCTGACCCACTGTAGGGATGAAGACGTCATCCCTCAGCCCGAATCCATACATAGGAAACCTCCTACATAGTTGGTAGTTATTCTGTCTCTCTGACAGAAGCTCCACCAAAGAAATATGGTACGAGTGGCTCCAGACCAACACTCTTAGCCCCAGACTGTTTTCAATTTTGTACCTCTGGGAGGCATCCGCAAGGAACCCCTATTTAGCTTCTCGGTGGGCCATTTGGTTCTGGATCTTGGAAATTTCCTTGGATAGTACACGAGGATTGTTCGTGAAGTGTGTTCGTGAAGGCCGCCTGTGACGACTGTTTGTGGAAGCGCTTCCTCAGAGTTCGGAAACACAGAGTCGAAGACTCGTTGTGCACCGTAAAGCCTCTATTCGCAGAGATCACTTGCAGAGTACACAGAGATTCACGAATTGAGAGTTACAGATGACAAGATCATAGAGAAGAGAAAGGAAAAAAGAGATGGTCGACCCCTATTTATAGGTCATGGCCTTCGGAGCTTCACAACGTGTCCAGTCTTCACGAAGCTTCATGGTGCACACGGCCTACGAGGACCCGGTCTGCCTCGCGCACCCTCTTCAGGAGTTAGCACTGTGAATGGCCGACAATTTTTGCGATTTCCCTCAGACTTCGACCCTTGATCCCTCCGAGGCTTTAAGTCTGAGGGGGCATTTTTTGGTGCCAAAATATGGAACGATGTAAAGGCACTAAGATGAACCCCTGGGATTCCTCGTGAAGCCCCTTCATGGAGTTCCCAACACCGCGACCACCACGAAGCAAAGAAGGCGGGAGGCTCCGCGAATGCATTTGACATTCTCGAGCCTGCCTCAAAGAAAAGAAAGAGAGAGGCTCTGTGAATTCATTTAACATTCGTGATCCCGCCACGAAGAGAAGGAGGCGGGACACTCTGTGAACCCATTTGACATTTGCGAGCTTGCCGCGAAGCCACCGAGCCCCGCTTCGTGCCGTGTGATCTCCACTCTGCGACACCTCTTGCTTATAAATATCGATCTCCCCCCTGAGCTCTCCGGATAGACAATCTGACCATTCGGCTTCTCAACTCCCAAATCGTAAAGCACTATTCCGCATGGTGAACCATGAGATGTGCGAGGTACTTCTACATTGTGATGTGCCTCCCCATTGTCTCGTTTTGATCCCCTCTTCCTAGAGGGATTCCTTTCACAAGGATTAAGGGCTTTCGCAAAGGAAGGGGACCCCCAAGGGGACCCGAGTTGTTATGCGATGTTTATGATTCGTGAAACACCCTTCATGTACAATTAATCTATTTTATATGGTAGGAACACTGTACTTCGTGATGCACATTGCTTCATGACATCATGCTTCGCGAGGCTCATTTTCTCTGTGAGGCTGTGCACCACGAATTCCTTTCCACATCATGACGCACCTTCCATTGGAACTCCACCCCATGCTATGGCTAAGGCACCCCAATTCGTGAAGCACCCCCCTTCGGAAGTTCCCTCCACCACGTATAGCAACCGAGCTCCTCAAGGACCCTGCCTATAGACCCATCTGCTTGGACAATCATTTTCCCATGTGACCCTCCAGGTTTCCACGATGCGACCTCAAAGTACCCTCGACGATAATGCCTATAGAATTGCTGCTCCTAATGCTTCATCGCATAGGAACCGTAATGCCTATTTCTTTTTCGCATAGCCATGCTAATGTGGACCACTCAATGGTTCACTCTACTACCCCCTTCACCACGTCCTTGTCGTTGCCTTCCATTCCACAAAGAGAGGAAGGTACCAGTTATGTATGTCCTAGGGATGCGGAACAAACCCTCCTCGTCTGAGTTGTAGGACATTAAACTACCAAGAACCCCCGTCTTGAACACACAATGTTAAACTGTGACATTTCCCCGTGCCTCTCACATGGGGTGCCCCCACAATGGACATTCTCCAAACCACCTAGTCTCCAAAGGGGATTATATCCTCCTTATGGGAGTGGAATTTGTCCGTGGGGTAAGGGAAGCCACCTTGGTGTAAGACAACTAGATTTTCTTGTAGGAGGTGGAACTCCCTCCCCTCCTCACTTCATCATTGTCAAGGCTAGCGTAGGGCATGATAGGGAATGAGGCTCCACCTTTCTTTGATCCCATGTCCCTCTCCCGATGCACTTTTCGTCAACATGCCTCTATCCTGGAGTGTGTCCCAACACCATGGGCCACCTCAGAGCGTAATCCCCACTCCTCTTCACATCCCACAGACACACCTTTCACAACATGTTCGTCTAGACTTTGATGCCTCTTGTTTCTCACACTGAGAATGACTCATGTGGGCATAGAGTAAGCATTGACCATGACACCATCCTCGTCCTTCATGACGTTAAACTGCACTCCAATCCTGTAGTAAGCCGTTGTGACACACACAAAATAGATGTAATTTGATCCATGTTAAGGCATGATATGTAGGAAGCTTCATGAGGTTAATACCCAACACCAATCGGACCCGCAATCCTCATTCACGTCGGTTCTCCGACATTCCCCAACCCGAACTACGTGGACTTTGATCCACGTTATGTAATGGTTCATAGAAATCCTCCACAAGGTTCAATCCCACCACCCACATGGACCACGGTCCTTATTCACGTCAGTTCACAGGCACCATCTCCATCCCTCATGATGTTAAACTGTACCCCCGAAAACTATGGGGACATTGATCCATTTCAAGGCATGGTACGTAGGAAGCCTCTATGAGGATCATGCCCACTATCCAATTGTTCTAACACCCCTTCATGTCAGTTCAACAGCCCCTTTTCATCCTAAACTATGAGGACATGGATCCATGTTGATGCATGGTACGTAGGAAGCCCCCTCAGGTTCATGCCCACCACCCGGTCATTTCGACCTCATCCACGTCGGCTCACCCACATCCTTTGGCAGCCTAGAGTTTAAGCCCCAAACATCCACCCGAACAATGGGGACATTGATCGATGTAAAGGTATGGTACGTAGGAAGGCTCCACAAGGTTCAATCCTAGCAACCACTAGACCCCTGGTTCATCTCCACGTCGGTTTGCCGACACATACCCCCTACCCACATGATACTGAACTGTACACCTGAATTATGAGGACGTTGATCCATGTCAAGGTGTGGTACGTAGGAAGTCTCTTCGAGGCTCAAGCTCAAAAACCATCGTTCAACATGATCCCTACCTAGGTAGCCACATCCTGGTGAGATCATGCCACCTCATTTCCCTCCACAACATTCGAGAAGCCGCCCATGTGATGGCCCCAATATCGGTGTTCCCTCTGGGGGGTTCTTCCATCTAATCCACTATAATTAGTGTTCCAATCAGTCTGATCTGTCTCCGGTGGATGCTAAAATTGCGACAAACGCCATGTTAAACACATGAATCTATGGACAAACTCAGATACATTCCTATGGAATACGATTCCCCACACTCGATGTTGGATGCCTCAAGCTTCCACACCCTTGAGAAGCCCTATAATAAGGGACAGATGAGAGACACAACAGTCCCTAGCATCCAGACATGTTTGTGATGCCCCAGCACGACTAATCCCCTAACCGAAGGTTGCTTCCTTGGCCAGACCCCATGGAATGTCCTGACATAATAAGTATAACTAACTAGTGTCTATGATGATATGGAACTGGGAAGAGTTTCACAAACAACGTATTAAATATATGAGGGAGACCCGGACTAGGTGACAAGTTCCGAGGAGGAATCCATGTAAGGAAGAAATAACATCCCATCATCCCATTTCGATCAAGGAGTAAACATCCCTGATCAAAGAGTGAATACCACCCGCCTTTGTAATGCGGGAATGGGGGGTAACAAAATCCGTGCATGCTGCACTCAAGCAGACGGATGCGCACACCCCAACGAAAGCGTATGAAACACCATTCAAACATAGGAACAAAGAAGAATGATGCATGATCCTTTACTAGGTATCTACCATGAAACTAGTATCTCCTTTTTTAGTAGCCATTTAAAATGTAAATGTTCATACATTAGATTATACGAGGTCCCTAAACGGCTATGTCTCAGCCGGTCTCTAGTGTTTACCTCACTTGCTAAAAATGAATGACATTGTTTCCCTAACAACCCATGCAACCTCACTTGTGCCTAAATCTAAACTATATCCTATCCCTCAACCAGACCTCTGATACCAGTCAATCATGACCCCCTCCCCACAATGTGTACCCCTCCGAGGCCAGAAATGTGAGAAGGGAGATAATGACCCCCCGAGTCCCACCTCCAGTAGGCCCTGGGTTGAAGACTAGCAGCGACAGTATAGTAAACTCATAAAATGGGAGGCATTACTCTCTAAGAGAAAATATGCAGAAGATAGAGATAAGATAGACACCAACCAATTACAACTCAGAACTGAAATATAAAAGAAAACCCAAGTGCACATATGTAATGTCATGAAATATTTCTACAACTGGAAGGGGAAAACCGCACGTACCCAAAATAAAGTAAAAAAAGTAGCAACCACTAGCCCGAACAGCTCTTGCAACCGCAAGCTAGTAGATACCAGCTTGTTCTCTAAACTTCTCTAAGTGACCTAAAAAATAGTTTTTATATACATAGGGTGAGTAAAATAGTATACTCAGTAGGATCTCTCCTGAGGCCTCTCGTACAAAAGTAAAGAAAGAATACTAAAGCACAGTGAACAACAAGTGAAACTAACTCAACACCTAAACAGGTATACTATGTTCCCAACCTATCAATGCATACACTCACCAATTAAAGCGTACAAGAAAAAATCATATAATAATGAATATCAAGGGTCCCCTGCTACCACTTCCCCACTGGTTTGCCACTTTTCCCCAATGTCCAACATCATGAGCATCTATCTCCGAAAAGTATTTCTCGTAGACACCTAGGTGAAGCACCGAAATATGCACCTTGTGCAACAAAACCACCATGACCACGTAAGTAAAGTAACCAGGTAATTTCCGGGGGCCACCACTTCTCGCATAAAGTGTATCATACATCAGGTATTATACCTCTAACCATTTCAGCCCATACACTGTGTAAGGATACTCAATCCATCAGAACCTATACATGTTACACCAATTGTATTCCATAGTAAACTATATCTAGAATATATGTGTGTGAATAACCACAAGCCATTACAGTCCTCTACACACATATATAGGGAAAATTAACAAATGTACCTACCGGCACATGTAACTACCAAGAGAATAAGGAGGGGCCAATGGGGGTAGTTTTCCATCCCTCCTCCCACTAGAATTTTGGAAAAAACACCCCCAGGGCTCAGAATCCCTAGGGCGTTAGATTCCCATACTAATAGGGTGGAGTAGCATATAAAAACACAAAAAGTATAGAATATACTATATCTCACAACCACACTACGGGCATAACCTAGTATTAGAAAAAATGCAGCAAATGTCTCCCAGGATCTAGGATGCTATATCTAAGATTAGGTGTCATATAAGAACACAACAACTTAAAGAGATTTAATAAATTATTTCATTACATTTTTATAATTTCACTTTACATTAATTACTTCTTTAAACATTAAATTACCAAAGACAATTCTACATTAAATTTCATTAGCATCACACCCAAAGCCCACATTCACTTTTAAATTACAACCACATCATTATGTTCCATCAAACTCAAACCCTAGGGGTTAAAAACATTTATTCAAATATTCATTACAAAATTACTTTCCCACATACCCATTAATTATTGAAAAACATTTTACGCTAATAAACAAAAGGGGGATCAACCCTGTGAGTAGATGTAGAACCCATAATGTCTTTTCCACCTACAGTAATAGTGAGGACCTATGCTCCCTTGAGAAGCTAAACACGGAAAGAAAGTGGCATACCCCGCGCGTCTTCGCCTCTTCTGGAAGATGGGTAAGAAAGAACAGGTACCTTGACCGGTGGGGAAATGTAACGTAGATAATTCTCCAAAAAGAATCAGCAAGCATCCAAAAATAACATCCATCCTAATCCATCATCACCAGTTTCCTCCCTGACACCCACATTCCTTATCTGATGCATCCCTCCACTCTAGGCATCAAATTATGCCATAACTAAAAGTCTCCATGCCCCCACATATCACAACAACCATCCAGGATCACATCACATCCCAAGAAGCCGGAAAACAAACATCACATAAATTGTGTTGTTGGACCATTAACAGTCAAGAGGTAAACTCAAAACCATACAAGGAATTATCAAACAATTAGTTCGTTAATCGATATTGATTTTACAGATTTATTATTCGTAGGTTCCAAAATTCGCAAAACCTAATCAACAAGCTATCAAAAATAATTAAATATTCTTATTGCAATAATTTTATTAACATCAAATTAAAACAAGAAAAACCAGGTTCATTTAAATGCATCATCATCCATATACAACAATTATCAATTAATTCCGGTTTACATTCATTTCAAATTTTCATTAAGAACGAACAGCTAAGTGAAGCAGGCATGAATATCACACTATCTAGAAAACCATGAGAAATATCATACAACTGATATCAAGTGATTTATCCGGTTAAAATATGTATTATATCAATTCCATTGTGGTCCAGTGGGATAAAACAAGATAAAAATACAGTTGCATGTAATAGAAAAGGGAAGAAACGAATCCCCTACCTCAAACAGTTCTTGATGTTCTTTATCCACCAAATGGGTCATGATTCTCCACTCGCATCAACTACATCCACCCGAGGATGCCATGGTACGAACGAACCAACCTAAAGCCATAAAAACCCCATTAGAAGCATAATGATTACATGATATAATATGGAAAGGAGAATTATGAAGGGATGAACCCTAAAAGAACAATGATAAAACATACTATATAACGAAGATCGACCGATAAAGCTCAGTTGCATCAAAACAGGGAAAAACCAATCCTAAGAGGAAATTTTTATTGTGCAATTCTTACGGGAAGGATTTAAATTTTCTAGTGTCTCATAGCAGATAACAAAGAGGAAGGAAAAGAGAGTAGGATACCTTTTCCCATTTGAAGATCTAATGGATCAATGGTTTAAGATACACATAATTTTCCATTAAAAGCAGATAGCATTAAACCATGAATTTCGACAAAGTAAAAACATCCTAGGACTTGGGAATAATTAATATAGTATTTATGGCCTTTTAATTGGCCTTAAGAGTCCTTAAAACGAGGCTTTAAATGTATTTTACGTCAAAGGAAATGTTAAAGGTGAGAAAACATATGAAGCTGGAAACACTATTAATGATCTCAAAATTAGGAAAAGGAAATATAGGTTACCATTAAAAGGTTACTGTTCAGGAAACACTGTTCACAAACTCAATATAAGGCAATGAAAATAGAGGTTACCGTTAGAAGGTTACCATTCTGGAAACACAATTCACAAACTCAAAATTTGGAAAATAAATGAAAAGGTCTCCATTAGAAGGTTACCATTCTGGAAACACTGTTCACAATCTCATAATTTGGAAAGGAAATAGAGGCTTCTGTTAGAGCCTCACTGATTTGAAAACACTATTCATAAACTCAAAATTTAGAAAAGGAAATAGAGGCTGCTGTTAGAACCTCACTGGTCTTGAAACACTGTTCATTAACTTGAAATTTTGGAAAGGAAATAGAGGCTTTTTTTTAGAACCTCACTGGTCTGAAAACAATGTTCATGAACTCAAAATTTGGCAATGGAAAAAGAGGTTGATGTTATAACCTAACTAGTTTGGAAATACTGTTAATGAACATGAAATTTGGAAAAGGAAATAGAGGCTGAAATTAGATCCTCGCTAGTATGGAAAAACTGTTCATGAATTCTAAATTTGGAAAAGGAAATAGAGGATGCTGTTAGAACCTCACTGATATGGAAAAGGTGTTCATGAACTCGAAATTTGGGGAAAAAAAGATGCTGCTTTTGGAACCTCACTGTTCTGGAAATATTTTTTATGAACTCAAAATTTTGCAATGGAAATAGAGGCTTCTGTTAGATCCTTGTTGATATAGAAATACTGTTCATGATCTTGAAATTTGGAAAAGAAAATAGAGGCTTCTGTTAGAACCTCATTGTTTTAAATATATTGTTCATGAACTTGAAATTTGGAAGAGGATATAGAGGCTGCTGTTAGAACCTCACTATTCTTGAAACACTGTTCACAGAACTCAATATTTGGAAAAGGAAATAGAGGTTACTGTTTGAGGTTACCAATAGAGGTTACCGTTAGGGTTTACCAATATGACTATTCACCAATTGAACTATTCACAAAATTGGAAATTTGGCAATGGAAAGAGAGGATACAATTAGAGGTTACTGATAAAACATTCCACTGATGGAAGTGTTCACAGAATTATAAATTTGGAAAAAGAAACAGAGGTTACCGTTAGAGGTTACCGATAAGACTATTCACCGATGGAACTGTTCGCGTAATTGGATATTTGATAAAGGAAAGAGAGGTTACAGTTATAGGTTACCGATAGAAGTTACCATTAGAGGTTACTGATAGGACAGTTCACCGATGGAACTATTCACAGAATTAGAAATTTGGAAAAGGAAAGAGAGGTTGTCTTTAGAGGTTACCGATAGAACTGTTCACTGATAGAACTGTTCACAGAATTGAAAATTTGGAAAAGGAAGGAGAGGTTACTGTTAGAGGATACTGATAGAACTGTTCACTGATGGAACTGTTCATAGAAGGTTACCGATGAAAATGTTCACCTAAGGTCACCAATGCACTGTTCACAGTAGGTTACTATTGGAACTATTCACCGATCTAGAAAAATGGACAAGTGTTTGGGATAAGTGACGTTGACCTCCCAAAACACCTCAAATATCACATTTTCACAAAGGAATGGAACGATGACAAAATTGGACAACAATTTTGGGTGTTACTATTGTTGGAACTATAACAACATTAATCCCTAAAAACCCCTTTATTTATAACAGCTACATGTGTGTTTGTTTTAGATTTATGAATGTGTCTTTTTTTGTGAACATGTCATTATATTTTTGAGCATATTTATCAAATATTTGTGTATGTTCTTCAATAGTGATTTTAGAAAAATCAAAACCATAAAATTGATCAAAAATATATTTGTTGAAAGGTGTATGATAATTATTGATGGCTTTACCTACTCTATGGTCAGCCAATTCGTAATTGTGAAACTTTATACAATGTATCCAATGTTTTCCCATGTCACATGAAAAAATTCTATATCATCCATAAAAAATACACTAATATTATTTCTCACATCTACTCTGGAATTCCAGGGATAGAATGTAATAAAATGTATTTAAAAAAATCATCCCATGCATAAAATTTTTTAATCATGGAATTGTAAATGACACATCGCCCTTAACTTAACGAAACTAGGACACACCCACAAATTCAATTACTCTTCACTCAAGAAACAAAAAAGTTGCTTTTGGCCATTACAATTAATGTATCTAATATATTATAAATAATACTCTGTGGGATATTAATTAAATGATGGATGTTGAGATTGGTTAGACTATATGATCACAAAATTTCTAGAACAACAAGACAAACATATTCATGATTAATGAATAGACATAAAAGGTTGATGAGACTAACTATGTATAGAACACATTTCATTTTCTTTCATAATTGAGGTGGAACAAGATTTTTCATTACTGCTTCAGATCTCAAAATTTCTAAATATTTCTTTTATTTTGTTTTTCCATTCTATTATTTTTAATGGAATAAAAATTGTATATTTATCTCTTGTGTTAATGGTTAAATTTATGAATTGTAACATTATCTAGTGTGGAAAGCATTTCATGTAAAAATTGTCTTAAAAATTTCACACATATATAAAGATTATTTTTTAGCATAATTATTTTCACTTTTTATGAAATAGTTAATTTTATAATTTTTTTATTCATCCCACACACCCTCCCTTGAAATGATACAAAAATTTTATCATGTTGTCAATGAGAATGTGATAAATATTGTGATTTTTAAAAATAATAACAAAAAATAAAAAGGGAAGTAAGAGTATAATATCCATAGATAAGGAAAAAATAATAGTTCAACAGAAAAAAAGAAAACACATAGTATAATACAAAATAATGGGAATGATGATGAAATAGTAGAAAAGGAATATTATACATTTGAGATCCTGTAAGTAGAATAAATTTATGGAATAATATTATTCTGAGTTGATTAAAAATTATTTTAACTATTTAAATTTTATTAACAAAACCATGATAGAGAATATGAAAATTATTCATTGAGATACATAATGTTTGTTTAAGTTCTCTAAAAAGTTTATTTAACTATCCAAAAAGATTATTGGAAAATAAAATTCAGGAAGAAATATGATTCTAGATATAATGTAGAGATATATTCTTTTTCCGATTAATCTTACATTATATGATTCTAATAAGAAAACGACTCATTATTATCTCTTATTATTAATTAGTAAAGTGTAAAAATGATACTCTTATAGAATTAAAAAGATTTCACTAATTAGAAAATTCAATTACATGATTATAAAAATGAGATCTATCAAATCGAATTATTATTAATTCATAATAATATGAAATCCCACAAACTTTAAATCATTCATGATCTATGTTTCAACAACATGAAATATATTTAGTAAATTTATAAAAATGGTATTAGAAAAGAGAAATATAGAAATAATGGAATAAATATTCTCTTTCAATGTCAATTTTCCCACTGTCTCGTGGTTAACCATCTTGTTGATGTCATTCTGCTTCTCCCTGTCTTTTCCCACTCTTAACATTCACAAATCTCATCTGTTAGTTGTGTTCTCATTTATTTGTAATCAAGGAATTTAATTTTAATTTTTTATGGGTCACAACCTTCAAAAAACTTTCGTTGTTTGTCACAAACCGATTAAATAATTCATTTTTGGATTTTAGTTACTCTTTATGTGATTTTATCAAATCTCTCCCAACCAACTCCTTTTATTGCATAGAAAAATTACCACTTCTAAGACCCAAGAAAACATGCCAGCGCACAATACAAACCCAATTCCACTCTGATTAAAACTATCTCCCAGCAACATCACCAATGATTTCTCAAACACATTAGTTGAGAACATTCTTAGAAAAGAAAAAACAAAAACTAAACACAATAAATATTGTAGTCACATAAACACAGAATCAAACTAGAAGACAATAAATGATACGCTAATTCAATAAATGAATGTATGATAATATCATCACACCATCTTCAATGTTATATTACTGGGATATTTACATGCATCAGAGATCTACATCAATATTTTCAAATTATCATAGTCAATGGAGGAAGCATCATGGTTTCTTTATTAGGATCAAATGAAGACCCATGACATCAAAGGTTGACTCCATTATGATTGTGTTGCATGGGAAAAACTTTTCAATAAATCTAAATCTAATAGCTTCATTAGTATTAATATTTTAGTTAAACATGGTTATATACTTTGTTCATATAGTAGGCAAAATTAATGCTTAGAAAGCATATGCTCAATGAGAATGGATTCATTCCCCATAGTGGGTATTCAATTAAATATCAATAATGTAGAATTTAATATTCATGACGTTATTCCTTAACTGGCCATGGTATTTTCGCTATATTGGTCGATCATAGCCTAGTGGGATTATTATTTTCATTGATTCTTTTGAAAATTTAGCTTTTGTAAGATAAATATAAAAATTGAGTAAATATATTGAAGAAATAACTTTTTAAAAAACTCAACATACATGAATTGATTTTATGAACAGTGATTAATATTCATTAATCCTATAATAAATTATTATACACTTCCACCAATTTAAAATACATAGCTCGAAATACTTATTATTATTATTTTCCAAACACTTTTAGGAAAAATGAGAAACCCAATGTCACTTGCAAGCCCACAAAACACATCCAAAACTGACCAAGCAATCAAACACCCAGAGCAACAAAAAAAACTAAAAACCATAATCTCCATACATATCATCGCAACCAACATAGGAGTCCTCCTTCGTGGTGGCAATTCCCCATTCAGAAGCCAGATTAAAAAACCTCATGAAATCACAATTAGAAATAAAATGTTCTTATTATAACGAATTAATTATCATAAATGCAGGCCCTTGTAAATTTATCTAATGAAGTCAAAAATAAAACTTTATTTATGAGGTTATGCTGAAAAATATATTACTCTTGTCAGATAGGGATATATGTATATTAGTGTTATATTCATTAATGGGGAAATTCTATGTATAACTATTACATTTAATGGTTGTAGTGTTATATTATTATTTGTGGAGAAAAAGGGATGTTTTGGAAGCATGCATTATTATTTAAAAATATCATTACAATATTAAAACATCAATTGATCCAATGTTTACAAACTATTTACTATGTGGATTATTTTGGTTTCTAAGTGTACAATAATGTATATCTGCACATTTTATAATCATTTCATATTGTTTTTACCCTTAATTCATTACATTTTAATTTTTCACTTCTAAACTAGTTTACTTTATATCTATGTGATATTATGTTATTTTAAACTTATAACACAACCCATATAATAAACATTCAGTGTGATAAATATAAATGTATAATATATATAATAAAATTACATTTCTAAATATTATAAAATGATTTATTGTTCTTTAAAATTGGTAATATTAAGAAAAATGGTGTTAGTAGTAAATTTCATTCTCACCATTAATATCAGCTAATATATTTTTATTATTCATTTGTAATTAAATAATTTTAAATATATAAAATAATGTGTTTATAAATCTTATTATATTAGTTATTAAATGTGTTTATATTGATTTTAATATATATAAATTCATTGATATGAATAATATAAAATAATTAGTATATGTTTTTCACCAATATCATTTTAACTAGCATTAATCCTTAGAATAGAAATTTTATAACCAAAAATGATTTTGTCCTTAATAAATAGTAATAATGTTAGAATTAAGATAATCTGATGAACTTTTTATAATTTTATATCTTTTTTTGTGTTTAATTATTATTACATTAGACCATGTAAGGAAAATAATAAATTTCTTAAACAATATTTTATTAAAAAAATTGATTTATTATTTAGATATAATTAAAAAAAACCTTACATCCTATAAGAAAAATAAATAAAAAAAATTATTTTAATACTATTTATTTATAATCAAAACAAATAAAAAAATTATTTCATCATGTTAAAATTCATTAAAATAAATATTTGAAAAACAAGTTTCATTAAATTACATTAAAATATATAAAAATATTGGCCATAAGAATATTAATTTATAATTGTATTTTAAAATAAATTTTCATAATTTATAATATATAATTTTAGTAGAAATGGGTTCCAATCATGTATATATTATAAATTTTATAGTATTGGAAGAATTGTTATTTTTATTTATTTACCTAAAAAATATTGAATAAAAATATTAAAAATATATAAAAATATATTTTTATATTGATGAACTATAAATAAAATTTACATTTTAAAATTTTTAATATAAAATAATTATACATAGGTTAATTCAAAAAATATATATAATATAATAAAAATTACATTTATTTCAAACTACCACTTCCAAATCAACTCATAATAATTACATACCTTCTAAAGAAATTATAATTAAGGGTTTAACATCTTAGTAATTATTATAAATTATTTAACAATTTCATCGAAATATGTTTTGCGTTTTTTTAATTTTTTATTGTGTGAAAATTTTATAGTACATATTATATATTTTAATGAATTAAAAATATGAGGTCATTCCATTCATACCCCTTATGTAGATTCTATCATAATAATAATAATTTATAAATAGAAATAAAATTGATTGATATTTGTGAAACTCAACATATATGTTCCATGTATATATCAACATCATTATCATTGGTATGTATAATAAACAATATATAAAAATAATTTTATTAATGAAATCATAGAGATATACATTTAAAATATTCATTATCATGATGATGATTGAACCAAATAATAAATCTAAAATGGTTTTTATAATATCCAAATGAATTAATGTCTATGAATATGGAATTACCTTCATAAGATGTGTCCTATAATGAAAAACTAATATCAACCTCTAATAGATTCATTTCAAATATATCATTAATGGTAAAACCGATAAATATCATTGTTCTACCAAGGTTACATTACATTGGGATATGTTATACTAGTCTTTCTAATTCTTCAATGAAAGAAAGAAAATAAATAAATCATATTTGTTTTTGGAGTTAATATGTTAACCCAAATCTTATACCCTATGAGTTTCATACCATGTTCCCAGAAATAGTGCATTTACCATGCACCAGAATGATTATCGAGATAGTCTCAACCAACTCATTTTAGGGTTATTAACCCTAGATGCATCTGTACCAACAACATGTCCACATGTTGTATCTTGATATGGATTTATGTTATGAAAACAATCTACTCAAGAAATTAATAATAATTTAGGATATCATATGATATATATAGTTAACTATATGGTTTTTATTAAGGTATACTAATCATAAAACCAAAGATATAATGACTTATTCAAATCAGTAACTATATACATATGTAATATAAACTGAAGAAGCCCCTGAAAAAAATAATATAAATAAAATGTAAATTTCATAACATGAATAATACCTCTAAAAAATACTTCCACAACCACGGTAACAAATTCCTTAGTGTCTCAACCATTTTTTATATAAAAAATATTTTACAATAAATTAAATCATTTATAAACAATAATATCCTCTAGACACATCCTTGATATATCAAATGATGTAATAAATATTATAAAATGTGTATTAAATGAATAAAAATGGGGTTTTCATAAACACACGGAATGGAAAATGATATATCCTAAGGGATTTGATTATAATAATCAATTATAATTTTAGGATGATATAAATATCTAATTAACATCTCGAAAGACCATTGAAAATAATAAATTACTTTATGGATCATCAAATGACCACAATATGATTATTAAGGAAGAATAAAAAATGGAATTTCATAAAAACATAAATAAATGATCATAATAATGTGAGTATAATATAAATGTGTGGAGTGATTTAAAAATAAAGACTAATCATAAAAAAGTGGAATAACACGATAAATTACATGAAATGGTGGGAAAATAAAAAACAATTGATTTATTATCCTTAGTAACTTGGTTACATTACAAAATGTTGAAAAATAATAATAAGAATAGATATTAAGAACTTTACACTCATTCATTATAGACCTAGATAATGGTTAACCTATTCGCATTTAAAATTATGATTATAGATTAATTCCATTACACTCAGCCACTGTGAAACTAGATACCTAAAAACCACGTCACACATAAAATATTTATAGTGCATTATACAACCACACTTAGCCATTGAACCTTGTGACTTCCAAACATTCCAAAAAATAAAATTTTGAGTTGAGATTAATGTTATCACACTCAACTTTTTTTAACTGGTCTACTCAATAACCATTACACATTATATTTCTATGTAATGAGATAAAACAATTTTCCTGAGGAATTGTTAGTACATATTGGAATCACCCATCTCATAATCAATGAATTAATTTTACACTTGAGAGAAATCAACACATACAAAATATACAAAATAAATAAAATTAATTTAATGAAAATTTAAAATCATCACATAATGAACCCAGAAAAATAAAATGGATTTCATAGAATTTATAAAACAACATTCATTAAATTTTCATAATAATAGCATTATTATTACAACATTAAATAAATCATTAAATATATTTATATTTATGATAATAATTATGAAAATTAGTAATGGGGAATAATTTAAACTATTTAAAAAAGATCTGGTTTTTAGAATAAACATGTCTCATGGGATTGAAATTTGAGAGAAGATAACCCTTACAACATAGAAAGTGAATGGATTAAATGAGCATGGATGAGGGATATTTATTATATATATACATACATATATATAAATCATGACCATGGGTGATTCATGATGATATAAATAATTTTGGTAGTATCAATAAAACATCCAAGATAAGTAGGTGTGAAACATGAAATCAGGCCTTACCAATAGTGAATATGAAACAAAAAACCCTTACCGGGATGTCGTTCTCAGTGGATAAAACACTATCCATTAATAAAAAACAAAAAAAAATCATTTTATAGATCATTAATAATAAATATATCCCTTTTATAATACTTATTATTATTTGTTATTAGAAGTCAATTAATTATTTATGGCATATTACAACCTTTGGTTGTTAAAACATATTTGTTCACATTTAATTTTTTTATCATGTTCCATTATTTGATAAAATTTCCAATATTGATAAATGGTTTAATATTATGTAATATAAAACATATGATTATTTAAAATGTTATTTATTCATTTAATATGAATTTTTTTACATTGTGTATAAAATGAAATGATAACGTAATATATTAGTAACTTAGTGAAATGAATAACATACAATAAATAAAAGTCAAATTCATAATATAATATTCCCATGACCATAAATTAATAATTATTTGAATAATATATAATAATAATAATATTTTTCTTGATCAAAAATTCATACATAATATAATTTTAAATAGTTTTTCATATTGGAGGATAAACCGATCACGAATTCAACATAGTTTAACACAATTGATGAGTATGGTGTAGGGGTGTTTCTATTGAAATAATATCAATATAAAAGAAACATAAAGGTATTATTTTTATTTTTTATATAATATTGAAACACATTTTATTATTTTAATATTATTCATAAAAATATATATGAAAAAATAAAAATTATTCATCGATGAGGCGGTAATATCCACGTACACACAATTAGTGTTCATGTTTATAAAATTGTGATAGATTGGGAAGGAGTATATGATAACGAAATTTTCATATTATATTTAAATGATACATATATATATATATATATATTACATAAATACCATTTCAACTAATGATAAGAGATCCAAAAATTGGTAACAAAAAATCAATGGCTTATCATCTTGGAGGTGGTGGTCCGTGCAATGCACCAACAATGCGCTTTTGATTCTCTAAGTGTCAAAGCTGATAAATTTAGTGGGTTTCTACTAATATAAAAACATATAAATATATTACAAATACTAAAGTCCTCTTATTATTATTCACATTATTGTATGGAAGAGTAATAAAAAAAATGAAAATCTTAAGAGGAGGTAATAGTAATGTCGCGAACATGATTTTTCCCATAGACATTCATCAGAAATTTAATGTATTAAGATAAAAATTAGTGAAAAGTGTAAATATACTTGAAATATTCTCTCATATCTAATTTTTATATTATTACACTAGATATATATTCATTTTATCTTATCCTAAATGATAAAATTGTTTTATAGTGTGGGAAAACAAAATAAATATATGATTCCTGTATTACATTTGAAATAAAATATATGACATACTGAAATAAAATATTAGGTATATTTGAACATATTCTATGATTTAATCTTAATATACTTTCAAAATTAAAAAAGTGTGTTTGTTCTTAGATTCATAGTATTGGTTATATAAAATGGAATATATCTTGAGAAAATATGGGTGAATAATTATACAAAGATAAATACCTAAAAATACATACCATTTAATCGATCAGGAATAATAATTTTTTACAAATGAATGATGACAATATAAGTCCATATAAATAATCATGTGATATTTAAAAATATCCATGGAAATCATAACTACGTAAATAATCACATGTAAATCATTTTATTCTTTTGTAATTATGGAATATATAACATTAAACATCATAAACATAAAGTCAAGGCCTCATTGAAAAACATGTACATAAATGGGAATGACCATAGCCAATTACACAATCTGTTTATCTCAGGAAAACCACTGATGCGTCAATATAATATTCAATTTAATTCCCCATAGGTAACTTAATAACTCTAAATAATTCATCATATTAAAAAATTACAAATATTAATCAACATACTGAAAAAATAAATAACATTACCCATTAAACCAAGAATATGAAATGTTAATACATTACCAATTTAAAAAATAATAAACCATCCCACTAAATAATTAGGATGGTATTACAATAATATATGCCAAGTGGTGATTGAGTGAAAAAAGTTGTTGTCATTAATTAATAAAAATTCAATTAAAATTCAAAAAAAAACATTCCTAATGGGAATAAACTTTTCAAATTAAATGAATCATTTATAAAATAAATTTTTTAAAAAATATTAGGGAAAATACATTCATTGAAATTAAATAAATAGTCTTATAATTTAAATTTTTATTCCTTGAGAATTCATGCTAATTATTAATTATGGAAATTCAAAATATATTATGATAAATACTTCCATACCATTTTCAATAACAATTCAAAAATTACCTCCCTTAGAAATTGATATGATGAATAAATTTAGGAAATTTTTTAAAAATTAAATCATGAGTAAAAATGAATTTAATAATTGTTTTTAAAATATTATAATAATTATTTCATTTTTAAGGTATATATAGGGAGGGAATGAAAACATTCTCACTCGAGTATTGAAAAAAGATCTATTTCCGTAAGAACAATATTTCATTATTTTGTGAACATATAAGATTTTTATTTAATGGAAAAACTATAATTATAAAAATTATTTAAATAGAAAAATAAAAATTTGGACAATGAAATAAATATTAAAAAATTCACCTTGAAAATACATAAACATATACAATCTCACATAATAATGAAATAATGATGTAAACTCTTACTACATTGGTAAATATTGAATAACAAACCACATGAATGAAATAAAATAAAAATAAATAAAAAATATGATAGAAGTAATATAAATCATGATATATCCAAAAAATGGTCAAATATATATTTCATATGAATGAAATATGTGTTGATTAAATCATATGACTCTAGGAAAAAATTTCATTACAGAATCCCTTACCTCTAGTCTGAACTCCTTAATATATGTTCAAACATCATGTATAATAAATAATGAATTTTTATACCAATATTTTAGAAAAATAGGAAAATAAATCATTCAATGTTTATTTTCCTTATAAATTCTAAAACCCATGTAATTATTTTTTAAGTCTCTATTCCTGATGACTGATTATTTGTTTTCATATATATTTTTAATCCATTGTTTGGGTCTATGAAATTAAATTATATTAGATTCATATCTAGAAATTTAATCATTTTATATTTATAATATATATTTATATATATTAAATATTTATTTATAATCATCTATAAAACGAAGAGATAAAAAATAAATTACATTGTTCTAGGAGATGGTAGGATGTACATACACATGAACAATATTATAAATTTTTTACTTATGGAAATAAATATAGGTAATTAATAGTTAAATATTATAAAAGTATTAGGGTATCATATAAATTATATATATTTATTAAATTTATCATTATTAATAACCATGTAAATATGAAATAAAAAATGAATAACATCGCATCACGGTGGTTGTACTCCACTCAAATGCATTAACAACATTATTTTGTCCAATGGATTTTTCGGTAATAAGATAGATTTAAAATTTTTATTCGAGAAGAATTATTATTAAATTAAAAAAAGACAAACACATTTTTTCCATCATAATATACATCAATGGATGAGGGTGGTGGTTAATTAATTTCATTCTACTTGGATGTAGAAGCCCCCGGGAATGCATGAGCAAGACTTGTACATACCATTTGATGAAAAAGAGGGTGAAAATTTGTGGTTTCATAATCATTATAATACTAGGAAAATGGATTTATTATTTTATGATAAATGAAATATATTGATATTAGCTAAATTCATAATTAAACATAATGATATTAGATAAGGACAATACTTATTATTCAAATATCTCCCTTAGATCTCCTCTTATGGACAATAGACTTAACTTATTATGAATAAATACACCATTAAAATTTGTATAATATTGTTGGGGGATTTGTTTATGGTTTTATGAAGCTAAATTTCACGAAAGCTTGAAAATTTTAGGTGTGGATTTACCATTATATAATTAAGGCGAGTGTAATATTAATAATTTTTTAGTGTATTAAAATATTATTAAATGAATTTCAAAAAAAATGAATCCAGAAATACCATTATTCTCTTTCTATAAGGTTAAAATATATTTATGACCAAAAAATTGTGTTTAAGAATGTTATAATGTTATTTCAACCCTTATCATTTAATATTTTCCATGAATAATCATTTTTAATCATAACCATGGTAAAAAAAATAAATCATAGGGGGTTATTATCTTACATATAAGTTAAAAAATGTGTCATAAATGGAAAAGGGAATAAATATTAAAATAATTATAATATTACTTTTCCACATAATTGTTTTTAATACCTTTTAATAATTTTATAAAAAAATACTTCATAAAATGTCATTAATATAATTTTTACAATAATCATTTTATTTGACTAAAAAGTTATATGTACAATGATGGAATTCAAATATAAACATTTATCAAATATAAATCATGTTATATTCACCTATTGAATTCATGGAACATAATAATTCATCCAATTTGTTTTACATTTATAATTTTTTATAAATATTTCTGTTACTTTTTTATTAATTTAATAAATTGTGTGTCAGCATTGCGTAAAAATATATGGAAATTTTCCAGTCAGTATAAAATAATACTTAATAAATATTTAGGGAAAAAATCATATTTAATATTTTCTTTTATAAGTAAATATAACCCCCTTCTCTTCGTATATATAAATTTAGATATATTAATTTCAAGATAGAGGAATTTGGGAATTTTCATAACATAATGTGATATAAATGCCATTACCATGGTAAAATGGTAAAAAGATACATATATTCATATTTGGGATGGATATGGTTGAATTTAAACCATAAATGGAAATATAGAATTTTTGTGTGTTTTTTTTCATTTTCGTAATGTTTTATCATTGGTTTACCCATTATATCCTTATGAATGTGGAAAATATTTTCCACAGTTACTAAAAATAATGAAAAAAAATAAATGGACCAATTTATGGACTTGAAACATTCTAATTCAAAATATGCAGTACATTATTTAATATCCAATTCACAAAAAGTGTAAGAATACATTTTAAAATTAAAACACATGAACCATGATGAATATCAATTTTCTTGAAAAATAATGTTGATGTATAATAATGATTTGATATCAAATTCTTGAATATTATCAATTAAAAATGTTATTGATTTTTTATATTATAATGAATTTAATGAAATTTTATAATGTAGTCCAAAATATTTTTTGAATTTTAAGTACATAAAATTAAATGATGGATTTCAATAAAAATAATCATTTCGTAATATTCATTGAAAAATAAATTTATTAAAAAAAACCTCCAAACACTATTATAAGATTTTTAAAAAAATACATTATCCAAAATGAAATTCATTTTTTCAAATAAATTTTATAATAGTTTTAAAAAATAATTATATTATTGTAAACATCATCAAATGTGTTCCTTTAAGATTTCCACAAACTTGTATATGTGGACCTCACATAGTCACAAAATTATGAGTTTAAGTAAAATTACTTGTTTATAAAGTAAGAAGGTGGAGATAAGAATTTCATGTCCTAAGACCCAAAATTTCCTCAATTGGGCAAGAAATATTTGCGGTGTGACTCTCAATTTTTCATAGGGGCAAAAAATGATAGGTAAGTCACTATAACCCATGAAAAATACTCCTACATCTGATACCTATTCATACCACCTATGTACCATGTGGCTAGAATAGTCCCTTCCTACATAGTCCAGAGTATGCAACCCCCTGCGCAGAATACGTATGTGGGATAACTATACAAAGACCCTATGTAGAAAAGTCATATTTCCGCCACTATGAAGGATAACATTGACCCGGATCTATGCCATGGAACTACTATGAGAACATCCTTAAAACATGGTCTTATGCTTGCCTATAAATAGGACCCCCTTGTCTCCTTATTTGAACAACTGAAAAATTAGAAGAGCCCCTACTGATCTTTTTGGCAATGATGTTCACCCACTTCCCCCTAAAATCTCTTGGTAGCTCTGTAAAAACTGATATAATATAGAATTAATGTTGATGAGTAAGATACATGTACCTTCAGGGTCAAAAATACAAAAAATGTCTTCAAGGAAACATTTTCCATAAGAAGAAGTCACCTATGCGAGTTCCCTCCATTAATTAAGGACCTATGTGAGACTCATCAAAGGACACCAGAGGAGACCCATGGTTCTTGGGTTGAAGCATCTCCCACATTTTAATTCACCATTTGAACATTTTTATTGCATATTAAACTTTTTAAATATTGTTTTCCCTATGATAATAACATTAAGTTACTCCTAGGAACTACACGACACACCAATGCCATGCACCTATTCCCGTGACCTAAACAAGACACCATTTAATCCCTCTTCATAGCCAACCATGATAGGGAATCTCCTTCATTGATTCCCTTATCTGATAGGTACCAATTTGAAACCTCCACCAATTCCTATTAATTTACAAACCATAGATAAATGAAAAACAACATGTCTCCCAATTGGATTTGGATTTCTACAAACACATGTTTCCCACTATTGTCATAATGGAGTTTATATATCCTCAATGTGACTATATATATGAATATGTACAGTCACATACACCCTTACCCCCAGGACAATGTAGAAGAGTTCCCGGTCTTTGATTATGGGGATATTACTATTTCCACTCCTTATCAACTATAATAATCAATGGATCCCGTTCCCAGAAATTATTTTAAGGATGACACTTTCTTTTACCTTGGACAAGAAAAATGATCAGCCTCTAGATTCATAAATTATGTCAAGACACAACTCGAGAGTTATTCCTCTCTCCATTCTTGTAGGACGTTGCATTTATCTCCATATTTACCTAACCAAACCATTCACCTTCATTCCATCCTTACCTGGGACTCACATAAAATATAAAGTGACGATTGTGATTTTTCATAGCCTCGATCACTTTCTCCGTAGCCCCGACATCTTCCATTGTATCCACCTCCTCTTCTATCAAGATGGAGGAATTTTTTTTGTTTTGATGAATCAATAACATAATCATGTTTCATACTATGAACAAGAATCATGTGGATGTATATTTTATTGATGATCACAAAAAAGCACATGTTCTATAAAAATGATTAAACTATGAGAAGATTGATTCCCATCAAAATTATGATAGGTAGGACACCTACCTATTGCCCGAGATTTAAGGTCATCCACCTCAGATGATAGACCCAATCAAAATCCCCATTATAATAGGGAGTCCAATTCAAGAGTAAGCACCATCATAAAATTATAAAATATCCATTCTCCCTTACTTGATGTATTGAACAATTAGAACTATGATTCCTGTCATAACCAAGATACTGTGGATGCCTGCATAAGGCTCGATCTAGAAATACATTCTCATCAATTTTTAATTCCAATAAAAACACCTAATTTACCAAGGAATAATAAATAGGATTAATCTCCAATATAATCTTCTCAAAAATCCATAATCCCCTAACTAAAGGGTTGAACTATCTGAACAAATATTTTTGTATAAAAATGAATATGGATACATAGGAATCACACTTAGGGAACATGACCAAGGGGAATCATACCCAAGAGTTAACCCCAATCATAATTCCATGAATCAGTGAATCCACCTTAGGAGTAATCCCAATGTTAATCCCACAATCCTCGATGTGTTAAGACCACCCTTGGGGAACCTGTTACATCGTTATCCACTTTAGGAAAAATTCTCATATCATTTCCTTGAAAGGTTTATACTCCACTATGAGTGTTACCAAACTACATTCACGTTGATTCCCATCAAAATGGGATACATAAGAAGTATTCCTGAGGTTAAAACCCAACACCCCAAATAAAACGTGTTCTGTCTAGTCCGTATCCCCATAAGGGACTAATTCAATATGAAAAATCACAACTCTTCTAGTTATTTTAGGATTCATCAACACATGTATCACAACCAACATTGACTAGGCGCATTCCATATAGACGTTCATTCCACATAACATTAAACTATACAGATGGGTCCTAATCACATTTCCTTAAAAGGCATGATGTGTCCCGTTAATCTACATCAAAATATGTGGATTCATATTCCATTACAAAAGATATGCAGGTAGACCATCTATGGGTTTGATCCCAATATCAAAACAACCCTTTTTTCCTAGATGATGATAAAATCTACATTGAAAATATTATACCTAGATGAAAATAAACTCTAGAGTTCCCCGCTACATAGATTGAAAACTAGCATCATCATAATAATGAACAAAGAATCTCTAAGTATTATATAAGAGGATACCATTGATGGATAACCTCATATACATATGAAAATACCCATTGGCGAGGAACCTTAAATACATAATGATGATTTAGAATTTAATACATGCTAATAATTGATTTTAGGTTTCAAGAGAATCTCACATCATAATATTTTAATTAATATATGATAAATGAAAATATCTTAAAACGATAATAGAATACCATTATAGGAAAAAATTCCCCTAAAAAAGGTTTGATGAGACTAACCTCTCATCCTCTCAACCAATGTGAGTTCTTATGCATAAAGGGTCAAAATCTCTAATGATCACCTACATTTGGATTATAGAACCCTATGAATAAAGAACCAATGGGTGTTTCTAGTTCCATGAACAAACAAATTTAAAACCATTCTAAATTATGATTCATAATTAGAACACACATTTTAAGGTAAATAATTATTTATCCAAATAAATCAATTTATCAGGTTTGTAAAAAATAATTTTAAATCATATAATGGTGGAATTTCCTAATGAACTTCATTATTAATTATTTTGATAATCCATCTTTCAAGGTGTGACGTAGAACCCTTACAAGGGCCGAAGGCTTAGAGAAAATTAGATGAAACTTACGCCATAGAAGGAAAAAACTAGATAAGACATGTAGGAACTTATCCTCTAAAGAATATCTCTTGATATCATCAAACCACCTTCATAGGGCAGGTCAGATAGTTGTTCTATGAAACATCGCACAAGGCCGGTACTGATGGATATTCCATTCCCTCACATTCTTCTAGCTTCGATTAGCTCTTCTCTAGTTAATGTGCCTACCATAATCCTTATGTGATGCCTTATCCCTTTTAGTATGATGGGTATATCTGCATCATGTGACCCGAAGGCGTTGGGGTTGTCGTAAGGCCTTAAAGTGGCCTGGAGGCTTTGAAAAAAATCAACTAGCCCAAATACATTGTGTGGCCAGAAAGACTTGCCTGACCTGAGGACACTACCAGTGGCCTAGAGGAATATCTGGATGTATAGTTATGGATGCTACTGTATTAAATAGTGTCTGCTGCAATACTACTCTAGTACACTAGAAATATTTCTCCACCCAGATTTGAAATCGGATCTCTAGAATTTAGTTGTTGAGTGCTCACCAACAGGTTCGAGGAACATGTGCTTAAAGAATATAATGAATTTATTAAAATCTGATTTCTTTACTATTATGAATTAATCAATAATGTTTTATTCAACATTACCATTATATATATAAATATATATATATATCATGATTAGGTTTATTTAATTCATTACCTCTTATTAAATGATTTTGATATACTACGAACATTTTAATAATAATATTTTATGGTTTGATTAGGATCAGTGTTATGTGATTTATATGATGTCGAATATAATGTTATTATAAAATAATGATGTGGTATATTCTACCCCATAAATAAATAATAAACTTTTGACCTTATATTCGTATTCAATGTTTCCTCTTTTTTTGAAAACCAAAATCACATATAGCAGTAATAAAACATAATATAAAATGGAATATGGGAAAATTAAACATCATTTGAAATATCACATATTTCGGTTTCAAGATAATGAAATAATTGGTGGGATTTTAAAATATAGAAACTGAAGGGATTGAAAACTCTAAAAGACATATAATGTATGATATATGAAAAGTCTAATAAAGATGTATTGACCCCAAAACCATAAATAAGTGAGGGGTTAATAGACCATAAATTCAATAGAGAAAAAAGTATTAGTATACTATTTTTGAATAAAGAGTCTCTTCCATGAGAAGTAAAATTACTTTACCATATATTATATAAACATAAATTGATATACATACATGAAAAGATTATTTTCACCTCTTTTCGATTTCCACATTAATATCATCATTTCTAGTAAACTGTTTCTATTGAAGATTACTATTTTTTTCATTCCTATAATAAGAAAATAATTTTATAATGGTTCAAAATTTCCATAATCTTATATTAATAAATTCATAAAATCATTACACAAATTGGAAAAAAAGATCATATCACAAGGTTATATATTTTGAATAAATAGTCATAGGAGGAAATATGACATTAACTCCCAAATCCCCATCAATAATGAAGAATGTTAAACCAAAATAATTTGATAAATAACTAGATATATTTTTTAAATCATATTCCTGATTATGTTTGAAAACACAAATTAAAAAGATTTATTTATATATTATTACTATATAAAATTACCATTTATCATAAATTATGATAAATCTCAATTTATGTATCATACTAAAAATATATGTTCAATGTTCATATATTATAAAACATATACTAATTGTCCCAAAAATTACTGTAATCACTATAAATCAATAACTAAATCAAGAATTCATCCACAATAGGACTCAATGATTTTCCTTTAAATGAAATCACATCATAGATAATAATATTCACATTACCATAATCATATAATGTTCCAATAAATATTGTAAAATTTCACCTAATTACTATTATTCACATAGTCACTAAATAAAATTTCAATTCTATGAATATTTATTTGATGAATCACATGTTTCAAAATTTTAATAAACAATAGTTAACTCGACATTATAGATCATATTATCCCTAATGGTTTTCAATAAAATTAGACATGTTCCCAAATAGTATAAAATTATTATTCCTAAAAAAACCTCCTCACACAAATTAATACTAATCCAAAGTGTTATATTCATAGAAATGTATATCAAATTATTATTAATCATGTTAAAATATTGAAAGATAAAACCATAAAATTATCATTTATTCAATTAAAACTACGTAAAACCTATAACATATCATCCAAATATACAATAGGTTCATACCACATCACTATATCACATGATATTATTCCAATGGATCATTTCACTCATCCAATATAATCGATCATAATTAAAATTTGTATAATCCCAAGAATATCGTCATGGACTGAAATACCATGTTCACAGTAATGGCACATTAATAATATACTAGATTGATGGCTATGATCTACTCAACCAATTATTTTTTAAGCTATTAAAACTATATTCATATGTTTTATATCAATGTCCAAATGTAGTATAAAAATGTATTTATACAAAAGACACATAATCTATATCTCACCCAAACTTCTATGTTGTTATCCAATACATATACATATCAAAAAATTTGTAATATGGTTATTTCACATCATATATTTTGTGCAATATCATTCACCAAAGGTTTCTACCAAACATCCTCAAAAACCCATACTGAATAACTCGACCCAATAATTGAAAGCATTTAGTTACATTGTTAATATATATGATAAATTAAAATACAAAATAAAAAACGATTAATAAAAATGGAAATGTGTAGATAAAAATTATTCCAGCATGACTCTGGAAATAGAAAATAAAACATAGTTAAGGGAAATATTATTTATCACTGAAATCATTATATGATAATTTAATAATAAAATATGGAAAGAATAAAAATATAGGGCAGATCATATTATAATACCCCGTATTTTATAGCATAGATCTAGTAGTTATTTGATCACATTATCACAATTACATTGGAAATATTCATAATTGGATGAATAGTTTAATAGTCTATGAAGACTAGAAACATAAATGATTCTCAAATTACATATGAAAATAAGAAATATAATTTCATAACTAATATGTGGTAATTATTATTTGATGTAGTAATTCCATTCATTCAGAAGACAATTATTTATACATTGGGGAAATGAAAATATAATAATGGGTGACATCAGATGTTATGCAAGGGTTATCATTCAATATAATATGTCATTAGTGAATTAAAACATGAATAATATATCCAAGATATATATTAAAAAATTCCATTTAAAACATATAACGATAATTATAACTAAATCCATGTTTAACATAATAGCATAAATAACCATGTCAGTAATAATAACAGGTTTAATAATGATAGAATGAATTAGGATGGAAATCAAAATCTCAGATTCATGGCCTTATGCCATGTGAAAATATGCAAATAGTTGAGGTGCATTCCCAATACCCGAATTTTTTTTCTCAAAAGTCCCACCAATGCATTTCTTGGTTATAGTGGGCCATAACCCTCACTTACTAATTCCAATGAATTCATCATATTAATTGTCTGAAGCATAATAAATTTAAACATTCATATTGAAAACAATATATTAAATATTAAAATTTTCCCCAATCAAAAAAAATATTGTGATTTTATATCATGTAATATGGAGAGTGGTATCAAATAATTACATCCCTAGTAAATCATAATATTCAAAGTATAATTTCAACATATAATAATATACTATAAAAATATCACTATTTTATTTATTAAGGATTATAAATTTTTTATTTTGAAATTACATAGTAAAAAAAATAAGAAATATTATGATCAATAGTTTATTTGAAAATAACCATGTTATGTTTTAATGGAATTTTTAAAACATTGAGTATTCATTATGGTGGTAATTTTTATTCATGTGGAATTATTTAATAAAAACCATTTCACACTTTTGTAAGAGATAAAAAAGTACCAAATTAAGAAAATGTACTGAAGATTTCCTTTTTATTTAAAAAATTTCAAATATGGGTAATTATTTCGTTAAAATAATATTTCAGAATAATTAAAAGAATGAAGAGAATAAATTATTGAAAAAATATACCTTAATGGAATAGAATACTGACAGAATATAAAATGAGGGTGGTTTTTCATTAACAGATCATCTTGTGTATTGAAAATTTATAAGATGGAAAAATGGAAGACATAAAATTTTAATAAATAACAAGTTAAGAAGGAATTGTAATTTAGTAATGATATAATAATCATATAATTCCCCTAATAGATTCTTTGATAAAACTAACTATGAATAATGATGAGGTTGGGAAATAAACACTTACCATAAGTAAGTATTGAATTTTATATAAGTTTACCCTCATGTATAATATATTAAAAATTATTATATTAATATAATCCAACTATATGCATAAATATTTTATCATATATATATTAAATGTTTATAAATAATTCATTATAAGATTTTCATTTTACCAGCATCTAATGTATCATTTTTCTTGTATATTATGATTTGGTAGTTTATCTCCCCACATATTTATCATTGTTCTGTAATATATAAGATTTAAAAAATAATTTATAGATCCTATATATTTTTTGTGTAAATATTTTTAATAATTATAGAATGTTTGAAATGAAAAACGAATCACATCACTTTGTAGTGGTTGTTGTCTGCAAGTATGCACAAGGTATATTATCATTTTTACAATGATTTTAGGTGTAAGATGATAGAGAAGCTATTTTTTCTAAATAATAATAATTTTTCAATAGATATCATATATAATCATTATTTCCATATTTATAAAAATACAGGAAATGTGGAGATGAAAATGGATTACACAACTACGCAAAGAAGGTAAACTATACATATGCATGCGGGATGTTTTTTATAGTTTTATGAGAAATGGAAAATAGTTGTACCATAATATGAATAAAATAATAAAAAATGTAATATAAATTATTTTTATTTTATTATGGCTATTATATGTATAGAGTAATTTGAATAATAACAACTATTTAAATAGTCTTTAATGATGATTACCAATTCTTTATATGCAATCCTTTAAACCTTCCATTATGTGACCTAGGGATGGACATTAATGAAGTAAAAATTATATAGAACATGGTTATAGATTTTGATAAGTGGTTTTTATTTGTTTTTAAGATAGTCGTCTCTATGTTTATTATATAAGATGTGCATGGTAATTTTTTATTGTGAAAAATGACATAATTTGAATTAATAAAAACATTACACGTTAAAAAACATATTTTTTTTTGAAATTAGAATCCTTTGCACATAATATATATGATATGATATGGTATGGTATAAATACATATATTCAGTAAAATGTGGACTTGTTTATGTGGAATTTTAAAATTAATCATTTTGTTTAACCCTTTAGATATCCAATTATAACTTTTCCATGGTAACCAACCATTTACTCATAATGATTAAAAATTTTACATATATGGTAAAAATTATCCCATAATCTTCAAAGGTATGAATTCTTATCCAATATATTATCCCCATTCAATTCATTAAATATTTATATGATTTTTATGTTTTTTAATAAAATATTATTTCGATAAAATTCCATTAATGTCTTTTTTATACAATTTATTTAATTTGAAATTAAATTCATCAAGATAACTGTTTTATTCTAATTTGTAAATTTAAAACATATAAAATAAGAACTATAAATCTACTAAATTTAGAGGTAGCTCTAAATCCCTCAAAAATATAACATTACATTTTATAAAATATTTTATTTTAATTTCCAATTATGTAAATAAAAACAATATCGACATTGATTAAAAATTTATGGTAATTATTTACCCAGAAAAATATTTAAATAAATTACCATGATATGAAAAAAAAAATATCATTAAAAAATTATTTTACAAATAATTTTCCACATATTATCCTTATATATATTTTTTAATGTTATTAAATTAAATAGTGTGACAATTTTTATTTATAATTTTATTCACTTAATGGAAGGATCATTATAAATTAAATATTGAACATACAATATAGATATTAAAAAAATGGATTATAATTTAGTGAATAATTTAAAATAATAGCATAAAATAAAGTGATAGGGATTGTTTTTATGTCATATCATATGATCTTTAACTATAATTGCTGGATTTACCCATACTATGGTGACCAATATTTAGTATGGATACTATTTTTAATGAATGATAATAAAAAAGATGTATTTAATGATAATGTAAGTCTTGATTCTAATAATGAAATCCAATTTTTAGGGATAAATTTATATTAGTGGTAAAATATTAATAAAGATTAAAATGAAAGATGTAACAAAATTGTTTTTCCAAAAAAAATCAATGATTAAGTGTCGAAATGATTTTATACAAAATTATATAATAAAATATATTCCAATTATATTACATTTAATATTCATAAAATAATATTAATACATTATATAAAAAAATTATAAGAAAATTAAAATTTGATAATTCTAAAAATAAAAAAAATATTTGTTAATAAATGCTTTATTTTTTCACTATTCACTAGAAAAATTATTTCATTCAGAAAAATCTGAAAATGTCATAGTAATATATTTTCAGTATGATTAATTAATGAATTAAATTTAATTAATCAATTTTTTTTATTTTTTATTGAATGTTTGTGTTAATTTTATTAATAAATAAAATTAAGTATATTTTTTTCCAATAAAAATAAGATCTTAATATAATTGAAGCGCACGTCAAATATATTTCAATCTATAAAAAATTTACATCCTCAAAATTATCTAATATTTCACATTATGAATATATTTTTGTAGTTATTCATAAAAATTAATTCTTGTTCCCACGTTAACTTTTCTATCTAAATATTTTTGTAAGGTTCTTTTAGTGGTCATGTTTTTTGATTCCTTAAAACATTTTCTCTAGTGTTGTGAATCTAGATCAGATCTTCAAAAAAATATTAGTCGTTATCTAGATGTATTTCTTTATAGATGATCACATGTGTTAGATCTAGAATGTACTTAATTAATAATTAAAGTGGACAAAATAATACACATTATTGTGTCATAGAGGAATTTTGAAATAGTAATCATCAAATCAAAATAATTCTAGAATTTAAAATGGTTTATATACTAATGTTGCAGTTTTAATTTCTTAACAAATCATAGAACAACATTACAAATATATACATTAAAAATAATGTGATCTCCCACTTGAAATTACAAATCATTCATTCACTTATTATCATATCTCTTTCTCCATAATTTATAAGATTTAATAAGGGTCTAAATAGACTCCAATTTCAGAGTTTTCTCCTTGGGAGGTTATGGGCCTATAATATTCCATCAATAAACATTCTCTAAAAAAGTTTTAGTATAAATCTATTAATATTTAATGATGTGTAATACACCATTTGAATACATGACTGGAAGATATTATTTTTTGAAAATTATACAAATGGTCAAAATGGATACCATGTACCATGAAAGTTGATTGATAATGACCCAAAAATTAATTCCAATGATTGGATAGTTTTTTCCAATGAAAAATTATCTTGAAGGAACTAGGTATTGTTCAAAATATGTTTAGTATCCATATACTTATGAATACATTTAATGAATTTTGATGTAAATCATGGGTCAAAATCAAAATCAATTAAAATATTTAAACAATGAATTATTAAAAATTAAAAAATATAGAGCCACGTATGGAACTAAACTGATGCATCATCTCCTTTATCTTGTAATTGTGTATATTTTGTTAGGAAACCAACAATAACATGTAATGAATCAATCCTAATAATATATTTTTGAATATAGTGACAAAATCCCTGATAATTTTACGCCATCTCCAAATAAGTATCAGTATATATTTCATTAATTATCTAGTATGATAACTCATAACCATAAACTATTTAAAATATTTTCATCTAGATACAGAATAAAATATTTCATTATTTTTATTATCAAACCAAAAGAGGTCATTCAAATATGTATACAACTTGTGTCTACCAGTTTGTATATATAATTTTAGCTACGATAATTGTCAAATAATTCACTTTATAACTCCATTATATATAAAACATATATATTTTTTAATAATTTTAAAACATAATCTATAAATACTAATCCTTACAATATCCAATCTTTCACGACATCAATTTTATTTTATATACTCTCATCATCAGGATATGAACTTTTTATTTGTTATAATGAAGGATGGTTGGAAATCATTAAAAAAGAGGTATTTTCCCCTTCCTTAATGAAGACATTATCGATATTATCTAAAAAAATAATCATGGGATCCCTGTTAATACTTATTTTTGTTAGGATTTTATGATCCTTCCTACTTAATGCATAAAGTACCTAATTTTACTTCTTTGGATGTTAGTGTATTGAGAAATCATATTCCATTTGTAGATCAAACTATTTAATTTTCCCCATTATGATATATTTGAGTGAAAATATTTATTTCAATATTTTGTATATGTATATATCTCACATTTTTCACTATAAAAAAACAAAATCCCCAAATATTGAATGCTAATTTAGGGCTTCCAACTCAAGATCATTAGTTGGATAATTTTGTTCTTGTGTTTTTAAATTCCATGATGCAATGGAAATAAAATATGGATTTGAAGAAAAAAATAATTTCTAAAAAATGTAGGATAATTATAAATAAGTGATCATGACAATGGTAGTGAAAAAAAACATGAGTCAATAAGGATATATGTAGATAATAAATTCTTCAGAAATAATAGTTTTTATGTAAATCAAATATTTTCGAAAATATTCTAGAATAATATTAAATAAATTAAAAATATATCAATTTATAATTATTTAAGAACTATGATATAAATATCTTTGAAAATTATTTTTAATATATTAATTAAAAAATTCTCTATTATTATTAAATAAAATGTCATTGAGGGATATTTCATTTCAAACATTTATAAAATGTAAAAAATATTTTTTTGGATTTTCATTATATGATTTTTTACTACTTTTATTGGAATAATATCAATTGTGGATTAAAATAAATTCAAATAATCATTTTATATTAAAAACTAATTATTGATAAAATATTAAGAACATGGAAATAAAAGAAAAATATCATCAATCGAAAAAAAGAGATAACTTCGATATCTCAAACATGTAACAAACAAGTTGATTCTTGATCCAATAAAATATGATTTGGAAGATAAACCATTAAAATCAAAAACAATTTTCATTAGACATGAAAACAAATGGTTTATAATAAATTAATATAATATAATGTTGTTAAAATAAATCAAAACATAAACTGTCTAAGAATAAAATGAGATTAGAAGATATATAACAAGCCTTAGGTATTAGTTTTGTCTTGAATATTTTAACCTCCTATATAATTATTTTATAATTAATAAATTCATTTACAATAATTTTTCTTATATACCATTTTCAATGTAATTTTATTATAATTTTAAATCCATTCATTGAATAGTTCATGTTTATTTCCGCCATTTAATGTTGTTCAATAAATTTCTCAAAAAATATATATATTATTATATAATCCATGACTAAAGGTGTTTTTAAATGGATCCATAATTAATATAATTTTAATTAGGTCAGGAATATATTTTTAAATTATTTTATACTACATTTTAAATATCCATGTTAGGTTGTTAAAGAAAAAAAGAATCAGGTCACTTCGTTGTGGTGGTTGTCCAGACATACGCATGAGTGATGTTATTATTTTCCAATAGTTGGATAGTTATGAACATATATGATATCATATTTATATATAATCATAATTATTTACTGAACCTTATATATAATCAATACTTTTGTTTTTAAAACAACCCTTCTAAATCAGTGATGAGAAACAAATTATATCGTTAGGTGGCGACGATGGGTCATATGTATGTAGTAGCGATGTTAAAATTTACCAAATGATGGAAAGAAGATAGAAAAAAGATTTACTATTAAAAAAACATATCTAAATTTTAAAAATACATATTTAATTATTTTATTATTGATATAAATTATTTGTATTAGGATTATGAAGAAAGTGATTTGAAAAATCTCAGTATGAACATACACATCTTTTTTTGGTAATATCCTCTGTATTTCCCATTAGTCATTATTGAAGTGGTATTTTGGTGAGAAAAGGACCACTATGACATGAGGATGGATGTTGGAATGGTATTAGTGTAGGTTGATAAATATGTGGCTCAAAATTTGTGAATAATAGTGGTTACTGGAGCTCTATTATATGTGAGGATGATGGGAATCATATAAATACATTAAATATATTTACAAATCATATATTTTAACTCGAGTAGTATAATTTAATCAGGTAAAATTTTCAAACACTGTAGGTATATGTTATAAATATGATCAAGAAATTTAATTTGAGTTATTGAATATTTATGTTATAAAGAAAATTCCACTTATCATAATTAAATTTTCGGTGATACAACCATGGGTATTTTTATATTTTATTCTATAAAATAAGTAAATGGTTATTTATTTATTGTTGACCAAATGGGAAATAAAAAACCTCAACAGTTGTGATGTAGATATATTCTTAAAATAATTTACAATCATATCTTCATTAACTCCCTAATTATTTATTGGGAGAATGAATTATTTCATTATCAACTCATTTCTATATCCATATAAATGTTTCACCATTTAGTTATTAATCTTTCTTAATAATTTATCTTTTATTTTATTCAATCAATCAATTATTTTTTTGTTAATCAATTTTGAACCCGATATCAACTACATTCAATATTATTCCAAAATATGAATAATTTATTTTATATAAATCCTCACATAGTTCTAACATTCAGCCTATTTTTTTCATATAAATCAATGTTCCGTGTGAAACTTCATTATCATTAATATCATTATCTACACCTATATCCATTTATTTAGGTGAATCTATATGTTCTAAATGATTATTAACATTTACCCAAACTCCATCATTTCTAGGATCAATTCCATGAACATGTGTCGACTCCATAAAATCCACCAAGTAATACATGATATCCCTAAAATCCTCACCACCTCCACTTCTAATTCATTCGAATAGTATTCTTCTTGAAGAAGAAAATTCTAATTCTGGGATAGTCTGCACTGCTATATTTTCTTACACAACACATCCTTGTAATATTTCAATAGAGGTACTTAATATTCATAATCACATTTCTAAATATAATAGAATCTATCCATAAGGATCCATATCTATACACATCTAAAAATATTAATAAGAGTATGTTCGTTAAATTATCATTAATTTTTTCTTTGAGTAATGAAATGATGCCACATAATAAACTAATTTAACTTTCAGATACTATTTCTCGAAGGGATTTTTCATTTCCATAAATAAAAAGTATTAAGTGATCTCATTTGACCTAGGTCATTGTATTCATCGTAATATTATATTAAATTTGAGTACTATGTACATAATATAGTGAAACCTCCTTTGGATCATTATCTTCATGATCTAACACATTTTCATTAAAATATGGAGTTTATCTTCATGGTTTCCTCCTATATGTTTTTTATATTTGAGATCATTAGTAAAACCACTAATTTCATACATAAAATTATGCAGTTGATAGTAGAATTTTTTGATCATATCATTTGATATCATCATTATATATTAATATTATTCCTCAATACATTATAATTATGTTCATGAACTTTTATATATCCTCCATAAAACATAAAATTATTCTCCTAGAATGCCTTATAATTCGTTCTTTATATAACTATAGGGTTAATATGGTCATTAAAAGGTCCCCCATATGCATTTATTTCAATAGTATCAATAGAAAATTCTCCCTGATATATCTCAAATAAGGCTCTTCACCCAATATATGTTGAGATATTATTCAAAGTTTCAATGTACATGTCCATTCCAAAATATATGAAACAATAATATATATCAATCTTCCATAATTGATAATTGTTACCAGTGAAAAAAAAATGATTTATTTGAATAATAGTTTCAAATATTTCGGGAGATAAAATACATCACCATAAGACACTATCATTGATACAAATTATTAAACACAATCAATGAATATACCATTAGAGTGGGTGTAAATCAGCGTACCTTGAGTATAAAACATTATATATGTTAGTGATATTGACCACTATTTTATATGATCAATTCATTATATCCCACATAATATTTATTGAGAATATAAATTAGTAAAATATACATATGTATTTTTACTTGTTTATTTAATGCATGGCTAACACATGAAGAATGCAATTCAAAGTTTACAGAAACACCAGAGTCCTTAAGAAAACTATATTATATTTGCTTGAAAAAATTGTCCCCCATATGGAACCTCCAGATTTATTATCCACAATGTTTTTTTTGATTATGTCTAGTAATCTATTCATATTTATGTGTTCAATTTTTCTATAGGAATGAATTTTTCTTCTTAAAATGCTTCATTAGAAACTAAAGAATAAATATTATAATAATTCTTAAAAATTGTTAAAGTTTAATAGTGAATAACATTTAGAACACTAATTATATTATCATCATGTTTTTAGAGAATTGATAAAATCTATTCATCCGTGTACCTATCATTAGATATCGACATATCATTAATATGGTTGTAGATTTCATCATCTCTAGAAATAAAATTTTCCATTTTAGGGAATTACAACAACCAACCTCATCAATCACATGGCTAGGATAATATATATATATATCATCTCTAAATTTATTTATGTTCGATGTGTTACAAACATTTTTTAATTTTAATTAAAATATCATTAAATTGAAAAAATACTATAAAAATAAAATATATTTTATGGTTTTTAATTGTAAAGTAAATCTATGAGGGTGTATAAAGTTGATTTTTATTAATTAATTCATCTATTTTAAAACATGGTTCCACCATTTCAATAATTTTTGAATCATGATCCCCTTAACAACAATTTCATCTAGATCAATAATAAAATCCAAAAATTATATTACAATTACTCCAACATAATTATCCTAAAATACACAACAAAATCAATCATGTCATATTATCCTTCATGTATGATATAATATGTCTTATTAATCAATTGTGAATGATCCTATAGACACTAAAATATGGATTCCTTCTGATCATATCAAATTATTTTCCCGATAACAAAAACATTTTATTGAATGATGAAGTATCTAGTTTTTTTATTCGATTGTGTGAAATATAATATATGGCGAAACATCCGTCAATAAGATAATTGATTAAATAATAACATGATTAACCCAATGGTGTAGCTTCTAATTCTACTTAATGTATTACAAATAATCCTTATGATTTATAAAAGCATCAATCTATTGTGATATTAAAAACCATTATTCCATGAAATTATCAGTAGTTTTTCAACATTTTACTAAAAATCATTATGTTGTGTGGTTTGTTATATAGTAAAAACTAAAACTATAAAAATATCCATTTTGAAATGACCTTATTGGTGGATTATACTGCCTCCCTCACAATTTCTCAATGTCTAGGCCCACCATGTATCAAACTATTAATAGTATTGGATAGTTCATTCTATGAAATCATATATTTTAGTGGTTTTATGGCCAAAATTTTCCCATTAATCATTCATTTATTCCCCAACTACAAGTTTTGGAGGACAAAATTTATTCCCCAAAACATGACTATTGTGAAATGGACACCACTAAGGTATGGACAATCTATTTTTCTATCAAAAAATGGATGAACATATGTGATTTTTATTTAACCATATAGGGAAACACTCATATAATATCATGGGGTGTTATATCACTATATTTATTATGTATATTTATTTCTCTCAAACTATATGAAATAATATGCAACCCTCTTCAGAATATTGAATATACCTTTATGAGACATCCAAGAATTTTTCAAATATAATTGTCACCATATACAAAATAAACAACAAATGAAAAGAATTTTCCCAAAATTATAGGAAACATTGTGATTCCTAGATCTCTTATCTTGGTATTGTGCAAAAGATCATATTCACACTAAATTTTATTATAGGTGTTCTCCATACACACATTGGTACTTATTTAGTATCCCATCATATTGAAAAACTATTTTGGATTCTTCTGTCCATATGTGATTTTTTCATAGAGAAACTATATAAGAAATATGTGTGGATTGATTAATATTTTGAAAAATATATCAAAGAACCATCCATAGATTATTATTCATCCACATTCTCCCTCAATATCTTGTAATATTTAAAACATGGGTGGTATAAGGCTAGAGTGTTCTAGTCACATTCAATTTCCCTCTTCCAAAATAGTTACTTTATTATAAATGTTTATCAACAATGTTTTATAATTAAACTATATTTGAAATGTGTAAATTCAACTCCAATAGAAATCCTTTTTATGGTCAGGATATATGTTATACCATATCTATCATTCAAATTAGAGTCAAGTCTCCTGCTAAGGTGAATTTCCTAAAAAATCAACAATTCTGACAAACAATCTATTAGAAAATGTTACTTAATAAATGTGACTGTTAATTCTAATAATTATTGTTATGTTTCACTACCTCATATCTCAAATACAACATGTTATGATTTACATCATTATTATTACATGATCAAGTCTATTAAAACACTCTTGTTTCAAGAGCTCCATTTGGATTGATACATCACACCCCTTATTAATGAGGTTTATACTAGTATTGAGATATTATTCATGTCGAAATATATAATTTTATATAATATAAAAAAATATCATCCTTTTTTCAAATCTATATTAAATTTATACATTAAAAACCCTTAGTTCTATAACAATAACTATAAATACCATTAACATAACAATATTATTCTGTGTCTAAAATCCCACAGATGATACAATCCATATATCTTCTCATAATAATTTATTGCATTAAAATATGTTCCAATGACCTTTTGGGTTTAGAGTATTATATAATTGAGATAAAAATTAACTAAGAAAAGTAATTCATTTCTCTATTAATCAAAATATTTACCACTATAAAAGAAGATAGTTATTTCATAATAATTATACATCATGTCCCAGAAAATCTATACATAAGATAATATTATTTATATTTCATAATTTAATTAAATTCATATAATTTCAAAATATATAAAAAAATATGTGATATTAGATTCCCTATATGGTTAAATATAAGGGATAAAACTCACATTTTAGGTGATATTCATATGGTCATATTGGTATAATAATGAAAAATATGAAAATAATACCCAGAAAGTCTTAGGACATAAATAAACACATAAATCATGATAAAAAGTAATACATGAATCTAAAGTGTGAGTTATTAAATATGATCAATGAGAGATTAACATAATTAATGAAATATGGAAAATTATGTGAATCTTCATTCAAATATTCCACAAACACTAGTATAGGGAAACATTTATATCACAATGTACATCATGAGAGTATAAAATATGAATAAAAATATACTTAACATATTTCAAATAAATTTTTATTGTTAAAAATATTTTATTGAGACAAATAAAGAGATCATAATCTATTATTGAAAAATAAAATTTATATATGAAGAAAATATTATCAAATGGTGTATTAAAATACAATGTAAAAACATTTTTTTGTATGGTTAGATGAAATAATAATATATCCTCAAATAATTGATTCATTAGATTTTAACTTTTAATAAGTGAATTATAAAGAGTTATAATACCCTAACTATCATCATCCAATCTTATTAGTGCCACATCAATTCTATTCTCATATGACAACATTTTTTTAGACATAATTATTGACTATGAACTTTTGTAGATATTTGAGAGATGTGAAACCATTTAATAAATATAAATATAAATTTGTTTAATAAAATATAAATTAAATCCTAAAAGTAGAAGGTCTGGTCTTTTTCATTTCATTAAAATGGAACACATTTTTGACAATTATTTGTATTCTATGTATTTTGAATATGGTCTTAGTGAAAAAAAAAATTAAGACTAAATAACATGCCCAATAGCTCATCTTGGGAACATGATAGTGTTTCCTCAACAACCCTTGGGATAAAGAACAAGAAACCAACTAATCTACGAGGTGAATGAGATCAGATTAATCCATCTGACACCACATGGCCCATATAGGTGGTACCTAATCATTCTGTTCTATGGAATGGAGTGCCTATTTAGTGAATGGGTGTATAGTATGTTTAGGTACGAATGTAACTTCCTAGGTAAATAATGAATATAACATTTTCTTATTTACAAATAAATGTGAATTAAATATTAATTTAACTTTAAAAGATATGATATGTCTGATATAATACTCGATATGCAACAACGAGTTTCTTTGAAATCATGCGTTGAAAACAACGTTGATATATACCGAAAAATAATATATTAATAATATTATTTAAAATTGTAGTTAAAAAATTGTTGGATTATTGGTAAAAATGAACAGAAATAACTAAAATATGATTAAAAATGTTTTTAAAATGTTTTTCTACTATCCAATAAGTTTTATATGCTTAAAATAAGAATGCATACAATTTTAAGAATGATAAATCTAATATTCTTACAAAGGTGGATTTTACTCCTATTGATGGTGAAACATTTTTAAATCTAGATTTTGTCACTTTTATATGTTATTTTTTACAAAATAATTTTCTTCTTTATAATCAAGACATCAAAATTTACTTTGGATGAAATTTTCATATTTTTCTGAAAATGTTAATTTTTTATGAATAGTGAAAAATAATGCATTTTAATTCAAAGAAAACTGTTAATATTTTTTATTTATATTATTAGGATATCATTTTAAATGGTTTTAAATTTTAATTGAATTAAATTTGAAGCATTTAATTCAATTTTTGTCATTTTAAATAATTTCACATTGAAATTGGACATAATCATGTGTCAATCTTTTCATAGTTAATATTTCTTAAAAACACGATTTTTGTTTTGACAATGAGAAATAATTTTAAAATAATTAATTAAATTTTTATGTCTTCAATTTGGTGAAATATAAATAATTTTTCAATTCATAATATCATAATTACCTTTGGGTGAATTTTTTATATTTTTCTAAAAACATTCTATTTTTTTATTTGTACTGAATACACTGAGTAATAGTTAAAAAACCGACTTTTTCATTTAAATGAAATTTTACCGCCTCCCATATTGAATTTTAAAAATACAAAATACATTGATTTCATAAGAATGTAAAATATGGTTCAATAAGATGAAAATAATTTTTGGTGAATTGTATTTTTTGGATTTTAATTACCAAGGTTAAAGATAAATAAGATAATTCAAAGAAAAAAGTAATATTTTAATAATATAAAATTAGTATAACATTTTTTGTAACCTTATTGGATGAGTCATAGATGACAAATAAAATGTTTTGGTGAAACGTTTTTCATTTTAAAGACCATTGGGTAAGATAATTAAATTAATAACATTTTATTTAAAGTAAAAATAAAAATATCACAACGATATGTTGATTTTATAAAAACATTAATGTGGGGTTATATAATTGATATATCTGAGTATAATTATTCATTATAAATATAATGAAATTTCTTACATTGTGGGGTTTTATTTATAATTTTTAGATATCAAATTAATAAATTTATTTAAGACATAATGATGATGTAATGATTACCTAATTAATGAAATGATTTAAATAAATGAGATTATAAATCTAAAATTAATTTAGTCTGAATATTTTTAACCCATAAATGAATTTTATAGATGAGGATGAATTGTTATATTTAATTAAATGATGTTTTTTTGAATTAGTCAAATTGTTTTGGGTTTTTTTAATGGCATGATATGAATAGTATTTACATTGACATAAATGAGTTTTTAAACCAAATATTATTATATTAAATGACATAATAATAATAATAAAAACTTATATAAGACAAATAACTTATATAATAGTAAATATTTCATTAATGAACCACTTGTGGTTTGATTGTAATTTTATATTACATATATTAACCTTATATATTGAATACACAAGAAGACACGGTAAAAGTCCAATAAGTTAACTAAGGGATAATGATAAATTAAAAGGTTAAATTTGAATCCAAAACATATATAAACATATTTTTTGAGAGGATTTATAATAATATTCATATTATATACTAATAAAATATTTTTTTTACCTTTTGTAACCGAAATTTAGTTTATAATAAAATAATATATTCATACTTTATTAAAGAGCCCCTCCTCCCCCTTATAAAAATCCATAAACTCTAACCCATTACTCACATATATCAAGCACCTTGTCTCTTATTACCTATTCCAAAATAAGCTCCCAATATCCATCTATTCAACCAAGAGTCTTTAACTTAGGCAGAAGGCACTTCAATAATTCATTTTGGTTCAATCCAAATTGAGTTACAATATTTAAAAGGAAACACATTCGCTTAAGTTATTTTTTTATTTTACTTCCCCAATAACCCTATACACTTTTCATTCCTATATTTTATAAAAAATATAGAAACATAAATATAATACATTTTTTAGGAGATATATTCGATCTACACATACACACACATCCATCTAATAGATACGAACGTACTGTTTTTGAGTAAGGCGAACTACTACCTCACAAAACGATGATAGTTCAATTATCTTCTACCTCCTATCTTGGTGGAAATTATGATAGCACTTTATTTACATGTTATATATAATATATTTATATTGTTTCTATGCTTCTGTATTTTACATTAATATCATTAATTTATGGTTTCCATAATATGTAAAAGAGATAATTTTATTTGAGAAAGTGCGGACTACTGCCCCATCAAAGTGATATACCTCATTAATTCCATACATATAATGTATAAGGAATGATGTTTCTGAAATTATATATGTTTTATTATGGTGTAATTATAATATACTTATGTATCATTATGTTTTCATTCCATTAAATACATAATATAATTGAAAGTAGTGTTCATGCGTACGTACGACTTACCGTCTCCATGAATGGTGCATTTCATTTATTATATCCTAATGTAATGTACTATAATAAATACATATATATTCTTGATATTTATGATATATACGATATATAAATAATTAATATAAATCTAGAGATAATTTACTTTTTACAACATGAACATCTTCTAATTATAAGAAGTTCATTTTTGACTCAAGTACAAAATATCGACAAAATAGCCATGTTAACTTAAATGATTACATAATGTTTATAACATGGAAATAAGGTATATAAAAATAATTATAAACATGAAATGGTTTATTAAGAATGTATAAATTAACATTAGTTTATTATTGAAGATATTAAAGAATAAACGAGTCAACTCAGACATGAGGTAAGGGACTTCGTCTCAATCAACATTCATTGAGGCATATTTTTATTTGTATAAGAATTTAATTTATACTATGTATCATATAATTTGACTATTTATTTCATTCAAATGGAATCATTTTCTATGAATATTTTTAATAAAAAAATGAATTTTTTATTTTAATAAATATAGTGATAATGACCATTCCGTCGCTGAGAGTATTATTTGATCAGTGGCTTCCGTAACAAGACATGGTGTATTTTTAATAAAAATAAATACCATATAAATTTTTTATGTATTTTTGTATTGAAAATGGTTTTTTTGACATTATTGACTATTTCGATATCTTTAAATGATATATTCTGATTGGAATGTGGAAATATTATCTTTCTCTTACTTTTGTTTTATGTGTTATGGTTCTCGAGAAGTGTTTTAAGTATATGGGAGGTTCCATGATATACATAGTGAGGGTGAGCCCAAGATATCTCTCCAATGCATTGGGTATCATGAAATAGGTAAACGTTAATGATTCTCCAAAGGTATTTAAGGAATATATTACGATAGTTATTCCAAATGTAACTCCCTACATAGTTGTGAATGCTACAACCTAATTATGTTATGGATGCCACATGTTGCTATAAAAATTATATTTTCTATGTGTTATTAATAAATATTATGATTTCATGATGTATCTTAAAAAGCTTATGTATTAATGGAATTATTAATTTTTTATTTTATAACCTATACTAAGGTTTGTATTCTCATCTCGTGTTTTGAAATGTAATTCACAGGGATTAAAGATGAATAAGGTTAATGATGAGATCAAGGAAGAGTCATGATGTCTAAAAAAGAGAACTAGACATGAATCTATTTTTCAAGAGTTTTAATTTTATGAAAAAAATGGAAACTGAATAGAAGTGTCTACTTTGAAAATTCTGAGATGCAATGTAACAGTTATGGCCTAATTCTATAAAACTATAAACCTAAAATTATTCTCAATGGGAATTATTCATTTAATTTCAGATTATGTATTGTATTAAGGATGAGTCCTTATAGTTAGTATTAGTGGGTAGTTTATATAACTTTTGAGGTTAGTGTGTTATTTATGAATATGTAACATAACCATAAGAATTACCATATTAGAAATAGTTATAGTTATTTTTGAGGAGATAAATGGTTTTTTCATTTTGGGTTGCAAAATGAAATTAATTAGATAATCTTTGTGGATAAAAAGTGCTATGGTTATTTTTTGAGTAATTTATATCATTTTTGGGAATGTTAAAAATTATATAGTTTTCGAAAAAGAAAAAAATTTAGACCATGTGACAACCTATCGCTTCGGGTAATGTTGTGGGAATCAAACCCACAACCAAAGTGTGATTGGGATTTATTTCCTACCATAGGACTATGTGACGTCCCTGTTTAGTATGACAATTTTTTTATTTGAATGATTTTATAGATCAATAATATGTTGATTTTGGGAAATTATTTTTTATAAAATCTATATCTTTAGTATTGGAAACCGATTTGGTAATTAAGTGATAAAGGTTATTTTGGCAGACGTTCTCCATTTTGGGGAAACACTATATGCTTAAGGAACATTAAATACTATTGGATTTCATTTGTGGAATAATGGGGGAAATATAATTTTGGAAGAATCATTGTTTTATTGTGGAAATAAGAATATTTGGGTTATTATTGTAAATGTTTGAACTATCATATGGAATATGGGAATAGGTTAATTACGTTTCATTATGAGACATTTAGATTTGCCAATGTTATTTGGTGATAAATGTTAATACTTATTGTGGATGATTATGGGATCAAACCCTTCCGAAATTTGGTTTTCAATCATATTTTGGATTATATTGAAGTATTTTAAGGACAATTATTTATTGAAAAAACATTGTTGAACATTGGGAACTCATTTCTCAATTTTGGAGATTAAGAGTAGAATTTATTTTTATATAGGATTATCCATTTAGGGGGTTATCTAATCTTGTATGAACCATTTTGGTTTTGGTTAATTTCTAAAGATACATGAAATATATAGTTCATAATTTGAGGATAAATTTATTATCTTAATGTCAATTCAATAACATCATGTGTTACCAAGTTATCATGAATACTCATCATTTGGAGATAAGACGTGTTTGTGGTATGATTTTATTAAAGTACAAAACTTTACATGACAAGTATGTTTGTTTCCATATGATCAGAGTCTAGGTACTAATAAAAATTTTAAACTATATATATATATCGTTCAAGAAAAAATGTTATACGCATTATTTTATCAACATAATTTTACCCAACAACAAATTTATTGAATCGTGGTGGATAATATTATGTGATCATGTTCTCTATCACCCCCTTTTAGTCTACGAGAGTTACTTTAGTTTTCCATATCCATGCTTTAATATATGGAATCCTAGTGTGGCTTATATCAGGTGACGATTGTACTTCACCTTATTTATTTTAATTTAATATTTTTATTGACTATTTTTCTGATGTGGGACTTTAAATGAAGTTATGAAGCCTAGTTTCTGAAACAACGGGTTTTTGTTTGAAATATTACGCTGCACACAATGTTGAGATGTACAGAAAAAATATAATAATATTATTATTTTAAATTGTAGTTAACACATTGATGATGTATTAGAAATAATGAACAGAACAAAATAAAATATGATTAAACATTTATGAGCATATTTTTACTACTATCCAAAAAGTTTTAGAGGCTTAAAATAAGAATGATTCCAATTTTAAGCTTGAATACTCTAATATTTTTTTAAAGGACGATTAACCACTTGTTGATGTTGAACTATATTTAAAACTTTTTTTCATTCTTTAATATGTTCTATTTGAGAAAATAATATTCTTATTTAGAAATGGGACATCAAATTCTACTTTAGATGAAATTTAGGTATTTTTTTGATAATGTTAATATTTTAATTAATAGTGAAAAATACATAATTTTTTTTCAAAACAGCCTTTCAAAATAATTTCATTATATTATTATATTATCATTTTTATGGTTGTAAAGTATAATTGTAATATATTTTTACAATTTAATCCAAATTTTGTCATTGGAAGTAATTTCACATTGAAATTGGTCATAAACAAGTTTTAATATTTTCATAGTTATTATTTCTTAAAAACACACTTTTTATTTTGAAAAAGGCAATTAATTTTAAATTAACTAATGAAATTTCTATGTTTTTAATTTGGTAAAATATACATCATTTTTTAATTCATAATATCAAAATTATCTTTGGGGGATTTTTTGTTATTTTTCTGAAAACGTTCAATTTTAGATGAATAATGAATACACTACGTAGTAGTTAAAAAAACCGACATTTTCATTTAAGTGAAATTTTACCACTTATGTGAATATAATTTCAAAAATATGACATGCATTATTGTCATCAGTATGTAAAATTTGGTTCAATCAGAGGAATTTTTTTATTGAATTGTAACTTTTGTCTTTTATTGACCGCAGTTAATGCTAACTAGGGTAATTCACGGTAAAAATAAAATTATAATGATATAAAATTATTTTAACACTTCAACTATCCTTATTGGATATGTTACGGATGACCAATTTAATTTTTGGGTGATTCCTTTGGCATTTGAAAGCCACTGGCTTAAGATAATTAAATTAATAAATTTTTATTTAAAGTGAAATTAAAAATATCAAAACATGTATTGTTTTTTTAAATCAATTTTAATATGGGGTTATATAAATGATATATTTGAATATAAATATTTATTATAAATCTAATATGATTTTCTACATCATGGTATTTTATTTATAATATTTATAAATCATATAAATATATTTATTTATGACTCAATGATGAAGTAATTATTTCCTCATTAATGAATGTTTTAAATAAATGAGATTATTAATGTTAAAATAAATTTATTTTGAATCATTTAATGACATCCACAAATTTTATTTATGTGTATAACTTTTTATCATTGAATTAATGATTTTTTTGGAAAGAATCAAGTTTTATGGTATTTAAAAAAAATCATGATATGAGTAGTATTTAAATTTAAATAAATGATTTTTTAAAACAAATATTATTTTATTAAATGATATAATAATCCTAAAAATCATAGATGAAGAAAAATAACTTATATAATGTCTCAAATTTCATTAATGAACCACTTGTGGTTTGATTTCCATTTTATTATAACAATATTAACCATATAGTGTGAATACACCGGAAGACGTGGTAAGAGTCAAATTAGATGACTAATGGTTAATGCTAATTGATAAGGTTAAATTTTATTCCAAAACGTGTTTAAAACATACAGGTTGAGTGTATTTCGAATTATAGTCATCTTATCTTCTAATTTAATATTTTTTTTATCTTTTGATACTGAAATTTAGTTCATAATAAAATAATATTTTCATACATTCATAATGATTCCCTCATCCCCGTTATAAAAATCCATCTCCTGTAACCCATTACTCAGACCTCTCAGGACCGTTGGAACGTCCAACCCCTATCCATGTAGGCTCCCAACATCTCTTTTATCCACCTAGAATAGATACCATAGGCAGAAGTGACTTCATGAAAAAAAAGGTCAAACCAATGGGAATTATCAGATTTAAAAGGAAACACATTCTCTTATGTGTTTTTCTTTTATTGTACTTATCCAACCCCATATCAAAATTATATTATTTTATTTTATTGTAGGAGCAGTATCCTAAATATACTATTTTGTTTTTTTGAGGAGTATTTGAACATCCCAAACACAATCCTCTATTCAATGGATACGAACAAACTATTTCTGTGGACGAAAAACTAAAACCTCACGAAACAATGATTGTTCAATTATCTAAGACTACCTCTCATGGTGGAAATAATGATGGAAATGTATTTAAATGTTATATATATTATATTTATATTTTTTCTATGCTAATTTATTTTTCATTTATATCATACCATTATGGTTTCCAAAGTGGGTTATTGTGATAATTTCATTTGGGGAAGTGCAAACTACCGCCCCCTCAAAGTGATATGACTCGTTCATGCCATACATGGAATGTCTAAAGGATGGATTTACTGAAATTATATATATGATATTATACTGAAATTATAATATACCTATGTATCATTAATTTTTTATTCCAATAAATACCTAATAGAAATAAAAGTAGCGTTCAGGCGTACGTACGACATAACGTCTCCATGAACGGTGCATTTCAATTCATATCAACAATTATTATTTACTATTATATATTCATATATATATATATACGTGATAGATTTGATATTTATGACATCTAAATCATGAATATAATTCTGTATATAATGGACTTCTTACCACGTTAACTACTATTAATTATAAGAAGTTCATTTTTGACTAAAGTACCAAATATCAACCAAAAAACCGTTATTAACTTAAATGATTACATAATGTTTATATAATAGAAATAGGTGATATATAGTGAATAATAAACATAAAAATGGTACATAAAAATGTATAAAATAACATTATATTATTATTCAGTATATTTAATAAAAAACTATTCAAGTCAGACATGAGGTACGAGACTTCGTCTCAATCACATTTCATTAAAGCATTTTATGATTTGTACAAAACTTTCTATTATACGGTGTTTAAAAACATTTTATATTTTATTTCACTCAAAGGGATTATTTTATTTTTTAGAGTTTTACTAAATGAAAAAAGAATTATTTTTTTAATGTATGTGATGATAATGACCTTTCTTGCACCGCGAGTATTCATTGACCCTGGGCAACTGTATCAAGACATGGTGTTTTTTTAATGAAAATTATATACCATATACATATTTATGTTTTTTTGTTTTGAAAATGGTTTTGAGAAATAATTGAATATTTCAATATCGTGAAATGATATATTGTGATTGCAATGTGGAAATGTTATCTTTTATTTATGGTTGTTTTTTTGGGTCGTGGTTCTTGGGCATTGTTTTAAGTATACGTGTGGTTCCATGATAATGCTTGGGTGGGTGAGCCCGAGTTAGCTCTTTGATGAATTCTGTAATGTGACATATGTAATATTTAATGTTTCTTCTAAGAGATTTAGGGAATATGCTGTGATGGGTATTTCAAATGTAAGTCTCTATATATCTATGAAAGTTAAAATGTGTGTATGTTAAAGATTCCACAAGATACCATTATGATTTATGTTTTCTATATGTTATTCATAAATATAATTATTTCATGATGTATGTTAAAATGCATACATTAATATGGGATAATCTTTTCTTTCTTTATTTTATGAAACTTATTGAATTTTTTATGCTCATACTATGTTTTTAAATGTTTTTCAAAGACTTAATGGTGAATAGGGTCGAAGATGGGATTAAGGAAAAGTCATGCAGTCTAAAACATGAAACAAGATATGACACTTTTTTCAAGAGTTTTGATTTTATGAAAAAGTTGTAAAATGAGTAGAAGTGCGTACATTATTATTTTAGAAATTTAATGTAATAGTTATGTCATAATTCTCTAAAAATCCAGACCTAAAAAGATCCAATATTTAAAATATTCATTTAATTCCAGATTTAGTAATGTTTTATGGCTAGGTCCATATAATGAAACCCAGTTTTAGGTTGAAAATAATATGACATGTTGATTCATATTAAGTATTCCAGAAAATTTTTCATTTTGACATGGGATAAAAATTTATCAAGGTAGTTTTCCTCCACTCCCATGAATAAATATAAAATATATTTCATCTGATCCAATTAATCACATCCTTCCAATCTCCTCACATGACTATCTTCATTTTATGACCGTCTATTGGGCACACCGTAATTATTGGTTCATTCCTGAGACATATGATATGAAATTATGAATTTTACATCTTCCTGGAAAACCCTCTCCACTAATTCATGTCTAGGATCATTGTAATCCATAAGGCTTCTATGAAAATTCAATTTTCATGGATTCAAGGCATCAAAGAGCTAATCTATTTTTTCAATAGACTTGGGAGATTAATTTTTTACGGATTTTGCATCAACATTCCATTATAAGATTCATACAGGTTGTTTTTTATTTCATAATAATTGTTTATTATATAATTTATTGCATAGAGGATTGAAAATCAAAAAGCATTATTGAAAAAATTCATGTAATGATTTGAATAATAGAGTCTCCTCCAGAAAAAAGTCAAATTAATCACATGATTCCGTTGTGTGAAGTATATAGGATGACATTATTGTTTGATGATAATCACATGAAACAATAAAAGCATCCTGTTTTGATTCCTAAAAACATAATATGCTTCCATGATGAGAATTTTACATCATATATATCCTACTTTGCATGTAAGAACTAGTGATTTTCCAATAATTGACTATAAACATGTTCATTGATAATACAATGCCTTATATTACATCACGTGTATCCCCCAATGGATTTCAATTAGATGTTTGAAGTAATACTAATGATTGATAATGAGAATCTAATATGGTGTTATGTGTATGTCATGTGACGTTTATCATGAAAATCCACCTACTGCATCAAGATTATGCATGCAGAGGATTCAATGTAAAGATAATCAAATATATCTAATTTCCATTTCGTATATAAACCGATACCCTATTCGGTAAATGAAAAAATATTGAAAGGAAATGGATATTTTTTTAAGTGTAAGGGGTAGATGGGTGGTGAAGGAGGAGAATTACCATAGGGGACACTTTCTATGTTATCATGAGGCACCATCATGAGAACCCATCCCAAGATCCATTTGTGGACACATGATCACTTGATCTGTTGAATATCATGTGACACCCCCACATGGACAACTTAAATCATGCAATCAAAAAACTATTCATCAATCATGCTATTCAATCTTCAAGCTTTGGTTATACAACATGGGCACGCACATCCTTATTTTTCCAATATATTATGAAATTTTCGTGGTCTAATGACACCTATTATTATAAATATAGTGAACACCCATAATCATTTAGAATAATTAAGGATGTTACTTAAGAAACATACACCATTTCCATTTGAACATCACTGGAAATAATCCCTCTAAAGGTAAGAGAACCCATGGACATGCATTTCTCTTTCCATACAAACCATTTTAATTATGTCCATGACATGATAATCCTTAACATGTTTGAGAAACAATATTTCATGACTCTCTTAAGGTAACATGGTTGCATGAATTTTCATTTTCCTCGCAACTTCTTCTTATGATGCTCCCTCCACCGGATGAATCCCAATTAAGAAATTGATGTTTCATTTGAAGGGGAACCTATATTTTGTAGAATTATAGATAAATAACTTCACCCCCTAAGAAAAAAAGACACCCACACATGGGAATAGAAGAGAGTTTATAATGTTATGAGATAATTAGATCAGAATTGCAGGAGTCTTACACCAGGTAAAACAAGGGAATGACATTAGGTATTATACATTTTTTTATGAGATAAGTGTGATCACCCCATTGATATGGAGAAGTCCTTATAGCATGGTGACAAGATCGTGATAATGAGTAAATAGGTATCAAAATAATTATATAATGCCTCAATAGGCTAGTTAAGGAAATGAACTGATGTATTTATGCAATAAATTTTGAAATTGACCCAAGCATCATATGAATAAGGAACATTTTTTTCATGATTTAAGGACATTAGATTCGGGTTATCTTTTAACTAATATCATGAAGTCATAAAGGGATGTCATTATGGTCACACGATGTCCTTTGGACTTGTAATATAAATTATGAGTTTACCTATAGACATGTCAAACTATTCGGATGAATTTATTTGGGAATATCAGCAAGATCATGTCATGGGATTTTGACATGTTGTCCTAGTCATGGAAATTATTCTGAACATATCAAATAGATCATATGATAATAAGGGGACCTTTCAACTTTGTAACAAAATATCATCCTCAAATTTCATCAATTTTATGAAACATCAAATAGACATTCCATCCTAGTCACAAAAAGTTTTCCAAACATACAAACTCAATCATGTGGAATCCTCATGACATATCAAGCCTAAAATTTTATGTATTCCATACATTCTCACTAGATAATGATGATACCTCCAAAAATGTCATCATGTACACATCATGTACTCTAGAAATTTAATCCAAATCATGTGATTACCTCTAGACTTGTAAAACTAGTCATACGATGTCCTTTATAAGTAGACGGATCATGAAATGAACATTGAGACTTGGTGGATTCAGTCATATGATGGACATTGTTTGTGTCATAATTGGCTATGAAAACATCAGAATCATGTATAATTTTACTATTGGAATCACTATAGACAAGTCATCCTCAATAATGTGAAGAGTATTTTACATGTAAGATTTGATAATGAAATGGGGCCCATAAACATGTAATACAGCTCATGCAAACCCCACATACATATCAGGATGATATTCATGATATGTTAGGAAGAAACAATAGACATGTTAGGAAGAAACCCATAAAAATTCCTGCCCAGTCCATCAGCAATACTTAACCATGTTCCCTCAAAACATGTGAACCCCTAACCATAGGTTTTTAGTCAAGAATTATACATTTATATGGAGTGTTCCCATAATGGGATAGGTATGGGAACTCATGAAAATTTATTTTTATTATTGGATCCACATGCCATCTAAGAATACTTAGTTGACCACTCTTGATCAAATAAATTTATCTGACAATGATTAATGATTGTATATATTCCAATTAGAATCCACCTTGGTGTAAGTACCTAATATTGAACATACTCTATTTCATAATCCCCATACACAGTGGGCCTATCACACTTCCTCACACACCAAAAGTCTAAGTAAAAATATAATATAGGATTACTATGTTTCCCATCAAAATATTCTATGTTCATGGTCATTCTTCAGCATGAGCCCTAAATTAAAAACTAAATCAGGGTGGATTCAATGCATTAAAATAGAATTTATGAGTTGTTTTACTAATCATATTTTATCCCTTGATTTTAATATTGACCATGGATCATGTGGTATTAGGGGCATGAAGCTATAATGTCACTATAAACATCAAATTCCCCCAGTCAGGTAAACCTCAATGCCAAATACCCATTCAATGAAATGATACAAGGGAATCCATATGTTTGAATCCACCATGGTGTACGTCCCTAAATGTTTCCCTTTATTATAACCATTAAGGAAATAAAACTCATGAGTATATATTTATTGTTTTTACACATCATCATGTTTGGGGAAGAACGAGGACTCTGATTCCTATCCAAATATTACATATAGGACGTCGTCCTATGTCAATGATACGCGTAGACATTTCTACATTTTCCTCACATATTTCCATTCCACATGACTCTAAACATGTCAGTGTGGTCCTTTTATACCACCTCAAACCATGAAAATTGAACTATGTGGGTGTTGATTAAATTACTCACATGATACATTACACATCTCTTGGAGGATAAACCCCATATTAGAAATAAAAAAATCATTATTAGATTGTAGTAAAATCATGAGGTATTAAATATATAGCATTAAAGATAAGAATATACCAATTTATATGAAATATATAGAGACATATGGATAAAATTTAATACATACAGATGGTGTCTTTAATAGAACCCCTTGTTCAAATATATAAATTCAACACCCCATCATTTCATGGGGTATACATAAGTTTATTGATATTTTATAGTGATTGAAGAAAATATCATAAATTTATAATTCCCAAATATAATGAAATAATTTAAACCCAAAAAAGAGTGAGGACCCAAACCTCCCATTTTCATGACCAATGTGGGTTCTTAATTTTCTATTAAGTTTGAATCCCTAATTTCCCATCTACAATTGGAATGTATGATCGATTTCATCGCAGATTTGGAAAGCATTGGCTGTTTTAATATAATATCCACACCATAATTATCAATTATAATACAATATCGATTCCTTTGTAGTCATCCCTATAATTAAATAGCCACAAGAATCAAAAATTACTAAACTCACATGAAACATTCTAAAGATAAAAGTGATCAGTTGAGCATGCATTGTGTCATATTTTTTCATCACTTATGAAAACATTAATGGTGTTATCAAAATGAAAACATCCAATATGTAATATTTGTTTCCATGACAAATTCATCCATTGGAATATATTCCACAAAAAAAATGATCAAAACGAAAATTAGAATGAACAAAATTATTCAATAGCTTATATCTAATTTTCCAGGTTTCACACTTAGGGTTACAAACTGATTGGATACCTAGTTCCATGGTTTTTTTTGTGAATATATATAATTTTCTCACAATAATCACCTTGACATGATATCATTTCATAATCAAGAAAATATTCTTGAACCTCAGCTATGATAATAACCTCCATGGATCACAAGACATCATCATCAAGTATATGACATTAGCTTCGGGTGGAAGGAATGATGGTAACAGAATTGAACAGGGATAGTATGATCGTAACACTAGAGGTTTTATGTTTAGTTCTCTAGATGGTTATTTTTAATATTTTTTATAGTTCCTATAACAAATCAATTAAACTCATTGCCCCAATCATCACGACAAAATAACAACAGCAGACAATCCCCCATGCCTGATAAGTAAATACTTGTTTACCTTACGTTGGAGGATTGACATGTAAAATATGGATCCATACCAGATAAAGATAATCAAAAGTGGAATCATTCCATCATGAATCATGGGAACAATATTTCTAGTGACCCTCATTCACCTATTAAAGACACCATCTGAATGGCCTCCACCCAAGACATAATCACCCGATCACAAAGGGGATGCCATCAGGCATGGAAAGCTATAGATCAAAGGGTGTGGCATCATATCCCTGCATCCACTAATGAATCCTATATAAATTTTTATTTGTTTCTATAAATTTTTATCATGACATTGTTCTCCTAGATCATGAATACCAATATATTCCAAAATCATGTATGGGGGAGGCACATATCTCTTCCCCCACACATAATGTCCATCGACATATAATGATGGAAAAAGGTTGAAAGAGTGGGATTATATGATAAATTAAATTTATATCCTCTAAATATATTCCTCGAGACAAAAAAATATGAAGTAATGAATTCATGTATAAAATCCTCTGACATGTCAATACATTCTGGATAATGTAGAAGAGCTCTGCAGACATATCACAACAGTAGTATTGATGTAGGGACATGCAGATATTCCAACCCCAATAGAAAGAAAATTGTATCACCATCATTAGTTTTAGTATATGGATACTCTAGTGTAAGTTAAAATTATTTATCCTCTCTTGGAGGATTATTTTTATATTCAAATAATGGATCTGGAATAAGATTGGGCTCATATTCTCAATCTAACTAGGGATCAAAATACTAAGTTTGAAAATTCCTTAGGATAGAGACACATTCCATTTGAATAAATCTTGTTGTATAATAAAAAGATAAAAAATATAGATCAAATCCATAGTACAACATTAGTTCGTAAAAAATATGTAAATAGCTTCAAGATATGATAATATCCCTATTGATAATGATACTCAACATTTTCTAAAAGCATACAGATTCCAGACTCATATCCCTACATACCCTAATGAAATACTACACTAGTATCCTTCTTTGGCTATACTGGAGGAGTCTCATATCACTATCCCACTATAGTTTCCTGTTTTCATATTCCAATGGGGAATACATATTTGAACTTGAATCATATTCCCGCTTAAAGTAGGGGAAATATAAATACACTAAGAAATCCCATTGGAAGGAATGTATCTCAATTGATGATATAAAAACATACCAATGTACTCCATAATATTATCAATATTTGGTTCACATTCCCGTTGAAATATATGGTTCTAAAACGTCCTTAAATCATCCTTATGTAGACTCATATCCATGATATACCCTAAAACATAGGTTAATATATTCATTCCATGATGCAGAATAAGGTGAATACTCGTAATCTGATCAATTCCATTTTCCCAATGGTTTCACAACACATATCCCCATCAATTCAAGGTCTTATCAAATTCAAAATTGAATTAGAAGTAGATAAATGTACTATTCCTCATCATGTTATTGAAAATTTTGATCACCAAGACCTTACTCCTTGTATTCATAGAGGAAAACATACCCCTGACAAAATCTCACATGAACCATGGAATCATCCATATCCAAAGACGACAACATATGGATATTTGTAAGAAAACAAAATTTTAACCATATATTTTTTCCCATCAACAATCAAGAATACATTTTTCTATATACTAGTGACCAAGGGAATAAACATTTATGGTTTTACAAGGTGGAGAAGTTGGATTCCAATGAATATGCAATTATAAAGCTCATATTTAGGGAGTTGGAAAAAAATAACCTCTATAATTTTTTTATCCTGATGAAACTTTTTATTTTTATGTCTTAAATAAATTTAAAATATATTGTTTCTCCCTTTTACGTTAAAACGTTTAGAATGCAGTACTTTGTTAAAGGTTGGAAACCTCAATTTTCTAGGATATGAGGTTTACCTTTAAGTCCTAAATATGACCTATTTCCAAATTAACCTAGATAATATATTAATATCATGGGACTCATGATAATAATTCTAAAATAAAACATATCTTATTTTTGAAACCATAACTCATAAAAACTATGTCAGCTGATCACTGAACCTATGTCAGACATCTGCATTCGATTATGTGGTTAGTGTAGAGAAATATCATTCACTGCATCACCAGACCAAACATTATCCCCAAATACATCATCCATAATGTCATAAAAATATAAGATATAAGTTTTTTGGATAAGGCATGCCCCTATTGGAAAATACTATGAAGAGCCTCCCATTTGAGATAGAAATGATATTATTAGTTGAGGGAGTGTGCCACCAACGTGGTCCTAAGATATTCCTCTCAATAAATTGGGATCACATATCAGATAAGGTATAAAAAGATGTGGATTACAAGATTATTTCATATAGGAATCGATTCCCATAAAAAACTATTTACTCCCCAATAGTGAATGAATGAGATTGTGCAAAATCAAGATGATCGTAAAAGAATACTATATGATCCCATTAAATATATAACCCACAACCCAGAGAATGGGGAATATTATCTCAATCACCACCACCAAGTTCATCAATCATCTAGAGGGTTCATAATAAATTATATATGGTTCTATATCAAACCCATATATTATTTCTATGGTGAATTTATATCCCAATTACAGTCACATGTGCCATTATATCCTCGACTGGAGTCCTTAGATTCCCATAAACAGTATAAAAAAGTTCCAATATGGTCACAAAATCATCCAAAACCTACTTGGATGGGTGTATTTTCTACATTATCAACACCATAAAGGATTTAATCTTTAACTAATTATGCATCAAATACATATAGATAGAATCACATACATTACTCTTACAATGAGACACTCTTTCTTATTTGGTTCCTACTCAACACACAACATCGAAAACACCTTAAGGTCGCTAATCATTGACCAATATAGAGGGGATTCTAAAAAAGGACATAAACCCTAATCATGTTCATAAGAAAAGATGTTATAATATGATAATATGTTTTTGAAATGGCATTAATAAAACCCTTGATGGAGGAGTGAGAATAATATAACCACCTTATTGCATGGTGTGTGACTGGATAACTATCATTACATGATATATTTTAAGGAATGAAATCACAATATATCCTGAACATTATGTTGGAAAAGAGATAAAATTTGAGTGGTTTAATTTAGAAATCATCCCCCATGATTTTGGTGCTCTGGATACAGAAAATGTGGTTGCATGCATGAAAGATCAATGATGGGGTGAGAACCTATCACCTCTGAACGATTTGTCTCCATATATTCAGTGGAAATCATTAAATTATAAAGGAAATCATGTGGTTTTATCTCTCTCACCACCCAGTGGAGAATAATTAAACCTCCATAGAGGAACAACTAACTCAAAATGATATTTATATAGATAATCATAGAAAACACAATGAGGAATTACTCAGCGAAAAAATTCCCACTAGGTATCACCAATTAGAATAAGAACATGTCCATCATAACATATATCATGAGGGATATAATCCACTTTAAAGGGAGGTATTTGGACATCATTCCATCTCTATATGAAGAAACCTTATCAACACAAATGAAGAATTTAAATATAGTCATGACATTTCTGAATTATATTGGAATCCTTTCAATCATCAGGGTGGTCATCTATTCCGTGAATGGATTGAGAATCCACATTATATAACTGAATGGACATCGCATCAATCCCCACCTAATACATTTACATAAAATGCAGTCTAAAAGTGATTCTTCCAGAATAGATCAACACCATTTAATCAGAAGATTCTCAAATTGATGCCACGGAGGGGGGATGACACATTGTAGTATAAAAAAGGATCTTGTGTTCCTAATTAATTATTAATACATTCCCCATATCCAAATAACCCATTCATTTCTTCTCATCCTATGTTGTCACATTAAATATAGAACATCATCTTCTTTAATTTGTGTCCTACTGAATCATGATGATATTTCATTAATATCATAAATATGTTACAAAAATATGATGCTTTATATCGATTATAATTGTCTCATCCATAATTTGATACAACAAACTTCAAACATGATCTAATTTAGGATGGGAAAAACAATTTCTCCAATAACAATTGGATTTTTCTCCAAATTAATGAAAATTATATTTTTATACCTCAATAATTATAAACAATGCTAAAAGGAGTGGGACTCTAACTTGATTTCAAAATATAATTTTCCAAACAACTCAATCAAAATTCATCTACCATAAGATATGTTGATATTAAATTGTTTTAATAACCTCTAAGATGATTTTAGAACCCTATTTTTCTCTATAATGTATCAACTATGATTATTATATTTCACAGAGATTTCATAACACCTCTAAGATTCTATTCTGTGAATTGGGAACAAATATCCATTGACAACCATTACTGAGTAAAAAAGGTCCAGCAAGGTTGAGACTACTAATGTAACCATAAAAAAGAACCAGTTCCTATTCAGGCACCCAAGAATGCCAGTGATCATTTGAAACCTCCCTCAATTTTCAAGAAGTAATAAAAATTCATCGAACTAGCATTAATTAAAGATCATTGTTTCCCACAATTTGTGAAACAAATGAAAAATGAGTATTACATGAAAATTGAAAAGGTCCCTATTGAATTTATAACATAATGGAAAATAACAACATTATGATATTGGGAAACATGAAACCTAATTATGTAAACCAAAATGACTACTCTAACTACATCCATTTTGTAGGAGACTGGGCCAAACCATCCCAGAATTCATTGTTTTCTATGAACTACTTTATAGTATATATGATTCTTGATATTTGATAATTTGAAATTCCCACACATAGGTATCATGTGTAACCATCAAAAAAATAAAATAATTACGGTGGCATCATTGAATATTCCAATTATAGGAATAAATAATCTTCATACGAAGGAAAAGTAATGAGAGAAATTGTAATATCAAACTCCCACATGATCTGTAACTCTATTATATTTATTTCCATGAAAATTTAGATAACTAGGGTTTCCCCAAATAATGGTAACCTCGTCAGATTAAGAGACCATGTTTTGATCAATTAATGTCGTATTCTCACCAAATACATTCATTTATAATGAATGTTCCCATGTGTATAATATCTATATACCATGATGGAAAACCAGAGGACATGTATGTAGAAGCCTTGGTGAAAAACATTATTTGAGCTTGGAAAAACCTGGTATTTTGGTCATATCCTAGTAAAGGTCATATATGTAGGAGGGATACGTGGGTGAGAACTTCCACAATCCCATTAGAATCATAGATACGCCTCATATCCACCCACTACTCATTCACACTAAATCATTTTAAATGACTAACTGGAGGGTGTGTGATTATTTGATTATCACAAAAAAGGTGTTGGAATGTTTGAAAAATGATCATTATTGAATATTCTCCCCTATCCACGGTAGAAGAACCAAAACCATCTACTACCAAGAACTCAGATCATTTCCTATATTAAAGGGAGCTACCAATTCAGGGAATAAGTGTCTTCTACCATGAAAATATGTTATTGTGAAATAATTAATTTTTATCCCAACCAAACTAACATTCTTACATACTCTCCATATTTCAAAAGAAATTTTTGATGCACTCATTAAGGCCCATCAACTCACAAATGAGTTTGAGATTGAGTTCAAAACATCTATGGTTTACTAAATAGAGACTACACAATAAAAATTTCATACTGCCATTTCATTCAAATAGTAGGACAATGAAGATGTCATACAGTGTCATATAACTCCCCGATATGTTTTTTTAAAACTCGATAATGTCATGATATTATGGTCTCTAGTTGATAGTATTGTTATCATCATCATTATCCCAGTTCTGATCTTTTAAGATGGAGATATAATGAGAGGGACTTGTCTCTGATGAAGCTGATTTTTTAAGGGTATGACAAGAATGATAAAATGCCACACAATATGGTCAACATTAAATTAAATTTCAGATACCTCATGTCTAAATCCATGTTAATGGTTATCAAAAATGAAACAACATATAATATCATTCTTGTAAGATTTTTTCTTCAAATACACATAGTGGAACCATTATAATTTCATCAATTCATGAAATACCCAATTAATGGAAATGTCAACATACTACATGGTGAAAATTCCACATTCAAGTCTTGAAAATAAAAACATGCTAATGAATGTTTCTAGAAAAGTGATGGAAAAACCACTGGAAGATGGGGATATAAATATTTCTGCTCCCATGTCATGGGTACTGACACCATGAATCCTTGGATCCTGCACTATACTAATTATTTCTCACCTATAAACTAGACCAATGCTGATAATTAAATCTCAACAAGAAATCATGATCCAAAAACAGCATTGGCACATAACCATGTGATAAAAATCAATTCAACAAAACTAAATTGTTCAAAGGGAAGTATAAATATTTCCATTTTGGGATCAAATATTTTGAATTCAACATTACAAAATTATAAAAATTATCCTTAAAAATTATCTTCAATTTAGGATGTCCACATCTCTCCTTCAGAAAGTAGTAATGTAAATGAATATATTCATCTACAAAATCTGTATACAGTATCTCAAGAAATTCAAAATGTCATCTATTCCACTTGTAGAATCATTTATCCCAACCTGAATGACGATTCCCATAAATTTACCACCATACATTAGGATGACCTCATAAGCAGTGATATGTAATAAGAAGAGGATGACCGTAGGAATTCCCCTCCTTCATTTTTGGAATTTTTCAAAAAAACGTCGATTTGATCAAATAGGTATATTTGTGGAAATAATATGACCAAAACACTATGTTGATTAGGGCCTCTATTTATATCAAGGATATGGAAACAATGATTCCTTTATAACGTATCATTAATATATGTTCACGTGAAATTATTTATAGATTCATTAGTTGAACCCCAATGTAGGTACTCATAACCTAGGCATATAGGGCGATCATCTAGTTTTAAAGTATAAATCTTGGAGAATTAACCTTTTTTATGATACTAAAATTTAATGGAATATTGAAAAAACTATCAAATACAACAGTTTAGGATAGATGAAGTACACTATGTGTCATTATAACATTATCTACATCAAGAATCAATATTGGTATATTTATGTATACATTGAATTTTGATACCCAAATCGACACTACCGAAAGGATGATTTCACATTTACAATACAAAATTATTCTTATTTATATAACTATTAGATTTTAAGAAATATTCATTATTGACGGGTACTCAATGAACTAGTAGATAATGATGGCCCATAACGATGAGGAGCAGACTATATTCAGATCACCTCAAGTTATAATTTACTTTTTCATCATGCCATTGGGATTAAATAACGATGATAATACCTTCCAAGACATCAATGATCACATATTTAAAACATTATTGAGATGAATTAAAATATGTAATGTCTATAAAATTGTGGTTCAATATGGATAGATATGTGATCACACTACTAATTCTCAATAAATATTCTTCAAATTTCTACAACATTTTTTAAAGAAGAATCCATCTTTGTGGATTTTTGGTATAATGCTTGGGAAATTTCATTGATTTTTTGTATTCAATAATGAAATTGAAGTGTATCCAGAATAGAATAGTGCAATTCTAGAAATACCACCCCTCTGAATCATAATGAACTGAGGGGATCCATTGGATCCTATTTTATATTCTACATTTCTCATCTAACATAGTTTTAAAATATCTACTATTTAAAAATATAATGAAGAAGGAATCACAACCCAATCAGATGAGTGCCGGAAAGAAGATTTTGGTAATCTCATGAACTACCTACAAACCCAATTTGTTTTAATTACACCTATATTATGAAACATATTATCATATATATTCCCTCCATGGAATGACAACTTGGTGCTATCCTCATAAAGAAAAATTGTACAGGTAATGAATAGAACCTCTACTATCTCGATCAAATTATACAGGATATCGATACTCAGTTTTATGATATCCAAAAATAAAGTGATCACACTCATACTTCTGTAAAATTATAATTCATTTATTTAAAAATCACATAGTCAAACTGTCCACTTGTATGGAAATAACATAGTACATTCTTGGACTCCCATGTAAAACAAGAATTTTGGCCTCATGATAAATTAACCTCTTATAATATGATATCAAATTCATGTCATATATGGAAATTAATAGCCATGACTTGGATTATTTTCTCATAGTTCTTACCACCACATAAATCATGCCATTGGGCAAAAAAATTATTGAAAAAGAAGTTTTTCATACCCATGATGCTCCCTATATGTGGGAAACATATTATGATAGTGCCAATTTAATCCTAATCTAAAATAGAATAAAAAAAATGAGGCTCAATCAGGTCAGTCTAATGAGTGTGTTTGTCCCAACAAACAAAGCAATTTCCCATATTCATTTTCACTGAATGAAGATACCCCTGATATGGATGTATAATAATAAGCACATATCACTCTCATAGTGATATCACTACAACTATTAATTTCTAACCAAAATATCAAAATTGACATGGAACTAGTAATATAATTGGTTAATAGAGGGTATGATATAATTTTTAAATAATTTCCCCCTCTCATCTGTAAAATCTTAGTATTGATGGATGAATTCAATTTGGAAGAAAAACTTCATCATGTCCCTGGATTACCAAATCCTCATACAAATGAACTAGATAATGAATCCATAATATTTATTGATCCGGATCATGAATTAAGTATTTTAGATATCATTTCTTATGGTTAGTTACATCATTAATCTTATATGAAATTGAGAAAATCAATATGCTGAACAATTACCCCATGAATTATTAAATGACATCAACTATTGGAAGGATAGATCATATAATATATTACCTCTGAAATGGGACCCTTCTAACATATTAAGCTGAAATAAAATAGATTTGATGTTGACCAGTAATAATTACCCATCAAGATGTCCCAAACATGAATAAACCCTAATAAAAATGAGTCATTGATGGAACCCTCCACAAATAAAGTATAGATTGATAGATTCCCACCTTCAGGGAAGAAGACAATATAGTAGCATTAAGATCTCATCAGTCTAGAAATAGACTCTCCTACTAAAATATATAACTTGGATACTAATAGAAAACCATGATGTATTACATTATTGATTTTCCTAGGAGTTGTCATGTATGTAAGATTCTTATAATCATCATCCATTAGCCCCTGAATTTTTCATCGTAAGACAATTTATTCTTGGTAATTTTCTATATGAGGAATGGATGTTTTTGGATCATATCCCCATCCTACATATTGGTAATTTAATTGTACCATTACTTTTATATACTTATTTTGAAAATGTGATATGGTCGTACCCATCAAATATTTTTGGACTAAAGAATATTATAAATTTCATAAAATCCTATATCATCACAAAAGTAATTGTAGGTCACTTAATATTGTTGGATAATGAAATAAAATTTGGTTCTTATGTGCTATAGAAAGTATACCCTGATAACAATATCTAGAAAAACCAACCATATTTCTATTATATAGTGGTAATGGTATAAAGCATGGACTTAAATTAGACAGCACCAAGTATAATCATGAAAATGCTGGTTAATGAAAATAAATCGTGAGTATACAATATTCTTATTGATTTATGTTCATATCAATCAGCCATATGCATATCCATGTTCTCAATCCCATTATCATTGGTTTATGGCATAGAATTACTGTTTCTCGTAGAATTGTTATTTCCCTCAATCCAAATATAAATTTATATTCACATTAAGATGGTTTCTAATCACTAAAATAGTTCAATGAGAATAGGTGGAATACACATCAGAACCTCAATGATGGACATTATCATATTTTGTGAGGCTTCAACAATAATGATTTTCTTCACATAAAACTTTAAATAGACATGGTATTAGTTCTTATAACCTCAATGATTATAGGTAAGAAACACCCAAATAAGTAACCCAATTAAGAATGGACATTCATAATATATGAGGTCTATTAAAATGTATATTACTCATTATACACAGTGGTGGGGGAACATGGTACGCCTCCACCATTATGAGGAATCTCAAGAAGTTTACTACATAGATTTTATTAGGAATATGATTTATTAAATGAGATAAATTAGTCAACCAAACATTCCATCCCCTACTGTAAATATTTTAAACCGAACAATTTATAGTGTGTTGATGATATGAATTTAAACTACATAACATCTTACATCGGAAGTGAATTTAATTAAACTACATAGAAGAATTAATACTTCATGATGTTAAACTGTATTGAGCTAATTACATCAAGGATTAGTCATTTCACAATAATTATTCATATGTGGATGAAAAAACGATGTATCGCCTTCCCCATATACTACTTAGATATTTATAGGGGGCTTATTGAAGAACTATGTGTGGATTGATTTTGGTATCTAAAGGATATAATGCAATGGACAAATCTCAAATCCTAGCTCCAACAATAACATAAATTGAAAAAATATGTCTCTTATATACATATGGGTCAAAAATAAATAGAAACGTTTCCACATAAGAACAATATATTGATTGATACCTTTTATCACATGATCCTTAATTATTCTAATATCTCAAATCATGCGTTATGGTACACTATAAATTGAATTCCCCCCACAACATATGTTTAATACTTGTGATAGAAAATTTCCAATAATTGACTATGTGTGCCTTTATTTATTCCTTCATATGATATAATGTGATTCCCAAACCCTAAAATAAATGATCATTATAAATGTAAAATGAATATGATACCATCTTACATATGGGTCAGACTTGCCCATGAAATTTCCTATAAACGAACTCTGTCTACCTTGATTACTTTTATCATATGATACAAAGAGACACTCAAATAAAAAAAATACTAGTTTTAAATGTTATATTAATGGAATATTATCTCAATTTTAATGTGTCATACCAAAATATGAAAGTTTTCAGACATTAATATAAGGTGGCTAGAATCCTCATATCATGAGATATATAGTGATGCACAAATTCAATATCCTAATTCCATGTGTAATCTAAATTCAATGTTCTCCACCAGCATATGGGTCATATAAATATAGGGAATTTTCCATTCATGAACTATGAATGGATTGATTCTTATTATCATATTATTTTTATTGATTACTAGATCCCAAATCATGTGTCAATCTACAATAAAAATAGATGATCTACCCATGTGTAACGATAAAACATGTGTACTAAATTTTCTATATCTAGAAAAAATATGTGGATTTATTCATTCTCTCTCGTGATATGTAGCGACACCTATATAAAAAATCCTTGGTATGAATATAATATAAACAAAATTAATAATCAATATATTAATATGAATAAGACTAATATTGAAAATTATTCTAATAAGTACTATATGTGGATCGATTACTTCTATAATAAGATATAGAGTGATGGAAAGATCACAAATCCCATATCCTACAAAAATAAGATAAAAATTCCCACTCCCTATATAGGAACTAAAATTTTTTGGGGAATTTTACATTTAAGAGATACATGAGGGTTTATTCTTAACATTATATTACATATAGTGATACATGGCTCCTCTATTCCAAAACTATAATTGAGTTCCCATCACTCCAAATCATGATACTTCACATGTGTAATATCAATGAATAAGATCAAGTATAAATTAAATTATAAACACACCACATTATTTATATCATGTACTCTCACACAACATAATCCATCTCCTTGTTATCCCATGTTCCTGATGTTGAGGATGACTCATGTGAGACTACTGAACAAGGAAATCCTCTCTATCTAGTTGGATGGAGATTTTTTATGAATATGGACTCACACCATACTCGAATGAGGATTAACTACACGAAAACATCATATTCCCATTTTCATAAACTAAACAAAAAACATCATACTTTCATGATTTTAAACTACATAACAAAAGGTATTCATGCCTAATTGATAATATCATTTGATAATTGTATACTCCAGAATCACATATAGTATTCCTTTGACTCAAAATTTGTAATATATGCAATGGAATGGATTTTAGGGTGACTGGACCATTATTGATTTTATGTTCCCCATGAAAAAAAAACATATCTATGATATTAAAGCTAATAAAAACCAATTCCTCTTGTTGATATCCTTCTCTAAGAATCTATTAGAACATGGGACTCCATGTTCTTGGTTATCACCTCTAGAAAACTAGAATCATGGAAAGGATAATCCAAATGGTTTTAACTATTACTCACATGGGAATAACACAACTCCTACTAACTTGTCCATATTTGGTGTTTTGGACCCAAAGGAGAGTTCCACTGTATTCTACAGGTTATTATCATGATTATGTGATATGGGCTCTTCGACATTGCTAATCATTTATCCATAATGATTGATGTCCACTACCAGTTAACTCGAATATTCTTGGATGATAATATAAATTTTTATAACCCTACAATTCATGTCGATTTAGAAACCCACTATTTTACACGTAACTGATACATACCCATTTCCAGAGCAATATTATGACATTTCATTCCAATACTTATTCCTTTAGAGATATGTATCTTTTATGATAGCCATAAATCACTGATCATTAAAATCCCTTTGTACACCCAAATGTTTTCCTACACACAAGATTCATGCCACATTTCATTGTCTAAATATTCAGATTTCATGATTGTTAATTCCATTGGAATTTCATAGTAGAGTATTATTATGAAATGGTTTATCCAAAGGGGCACCACATGGTTTCCCAGGTGAATAATGAAATCCTTCAGATCTTACACTTGTCGGGTTTTTTTAATATTAAAAGTGATCGACCCATTATATTGAAGTGTTATTATCATCACATTGAGAGACATGGGATATTCGTTATTACTAATGGTTGACACTTACTCACCTGTATCCACCTAATATTATCTTAGATATTCATGGTTCATTATTTCAAAATTCCTAAACCCAACAATTCATGTGGATTCTCACACCCTCAATGTGAGTCAACAATTCATGTCACACTCAATCATAGTAATATTATTGAATCACATTTCTATATCCTTTTATTTTAGAGATAATATCTTATATGAGACCCAAATATCATTATCCATTGAAATACAATTGGGAACTTTATTTTTTAAAAAATATGAACATTATTTCATTTTTTATATCTAAATATTTTGACACAATGAGAGAATATTTATAAATAATATCTTGGAAAATCGAAATGCAGATTGAATTATCCTAATGGAACCTTGGAAGGTTTTTCTAGTAAATAATAGATCACTAATAAATTTATTCATAAAAATTTTTTAGATCCTAATGGGACACCGCTAGAATTAATAAATGAAAAATGAAATGCCTAGGAACTTTTCCCTAGTAAATATATTTGGTCATATTGGAAGGGCAACCTTACTCCCCTGATACATTTCTCTAATGGTGTGATGATAGTACCATCAACCACGGAACACTCTTTGTTGATAAAATAATTTAGATACATGACTACATTCACATATTTTACACTTGTCTAAGTGGGATTATTAATAACTTAGTGTTTTATCAATATATATTCCATGAATTTTGTATATTATTGTAAACATCATTACACACACACACACACACACACACACACATATATATATATATAATATGTGAGATATATGTTGACCGATTCACAAAATCACATGATTTGTATTGACTCTCGAGTCTTCAATAATGACTATAACTGACCATGATAGAGTAAAATAATTCTGCTCAACTTGTACAAGTTCTATATATTTATAGATCGAATATTTGAATGGTGTCTAGATTTATTCTCAATCTCTTGAGATATATTGTGACACATGAATTTAAATTTTTGTATTAGATGTGAATCATTCCACACATGAGATGTAGATCCTTGTGGAAACATTTTGAAAACAATAAGCTGGTGAATGAGAGTAATGGTTCCTTCCTTTCCTCCCCAAGAACCTGATTTTTATAGGGAAAATTATTTAGGAGTTAAACATGTGTCTTGACATGGATATCTCCATGGTAAATTAGTGACAATTAGGTATCCAATCTTGTTAGGATCTATGATTTATGATTGAATGAAAAAAATTCCCCTACCCTTACATATGGGTTATGTCTTCACAAAAAATTCTCTAATAAGAACATTATGTGGATTTATTCCCATGTTATGAGATACATAGTGAATCATAGAATATATATTTTTTTACAACAATAAATAATCATCACTCTCATCCATGACCAATGATGAGAACTAAATCTCTATTGATATTCCAGCTCATACCAACATGTGAATTCCCCACATATTCACTATCATGTACTCCCACACATCTCAATCTATTGTCCTCTAGTTTATTACTTCTCACATAATGCGTGGATCATGTCAGAATAGAGAACTTATAAAGTTGTTATAAATAATTCAATTTATGTTTTCTCTATCCAAATAGATATAGGAATAGCATAGTCACATGATGTTAACCATCATTAGAACATTATTATGACATGAATTTAAACATCAAGACTATAGGTATTCACGTTGAACAAAATTTCACCAATGATGATTGTGTAATAAAGAATCGCTTATTTTATACCATCTCCTCAAAATTTGTCCAATAAAAATTGGAGTTACCTTTTGGTTGTTGGAACCCTTATTATATCTTACGTTCTTCATCAACCACCACCATATCATTAATATTTTCATTAAAACAAACAAATACTAATGTTGATATCTTCCTCTTAGAACATCAAGGATATTGAGACCCCTGCCCTTATTTCTACCATCTAGAAAGTTGGTAACATGGATAGGTTAATAAAAAGTAACCCCACTAAGATACAATAGTAATTATTGAAACACACTATGTCATATACATAATGGATTATCTAGTATGACATGAGAGTCCCTCATAAAATCAATGTTCCACTATCGCAACTAGATTTTATACCTTCTCTATTTCATTACTAATTCTTGACCTATAATTTTTTATGTTTACTAAACATTGAATAAAATTTTTAGGTTATGATTCACACTTCAAATAACACAACTATTAATAATTATTTATAACCACTCGATGTTATATATTTGTGCATGACACCTAATATAAATGAATGATTTCATTATTCTATTTTCACAAATTTATCTCAGTATATTCATCTTCTATGATTAGTAAATTTCCCTATGTTAGTTAATACACCCAGTTATACATCCGAGTAACATGATTCTAAACTACAAGAAATATTTGTATTTGTATGATGTATAAAAATACACATGGTCCAACTTATAATACATAAAATTAAATATATCAGGTTTTCTTATCACATCATCATTCAGAACCTGAACGTTTTATTATTTTAAATCCTTTTACTCTCTAGTAAAGAGGAATGTAAGAGTATAATTTACATGGAGATGGAAAAATGAATTGGGAAACCAAAATAAATACTAAACAAAAAATAATAATTAAAAAATAAGATAAAATATTGGATAAAAAATGGGAGAATAGAGTGATTGGATTCTGAAGAAATTTACGGAATCGAACAGTTAAGAGTTGATTAAAATTAATTTTATATATTTAATTTGAATAAACTTAATATTTTGTATGATTGTATGGAAGGTACATCTTGAATCTTAATGGTTATTCATGTTCTCTAATATTCGTAGTGAAATCAACAAAAATATGATAGGAAAATAAAATTAAAGAAGAATGATGTTTGTTGATGGAAAAGAAAGACACCATTATATTTGAATTTTCAGTGCATTAGATGATGCTCCAAACCAATAGATTCACTACCATCTTCTATTATAATATTAAATAATTTAAAAATGGTACTCATCAAAAAGAAAAAAAAATCACTCAAGAAAAAAATGACCTTTTACGATTATAAAAATGAGATCAGACATATTGATATATTATGAATTCATTCAAATATGAAATTCTGAAAAAATACTGATTATTTTATAGGAGTAATTTATTGAAAATATATGAAATAATTTCATAACAATGTATGTATAAAAAATAAATAATCAAATAATGGTAGGAAAATTCTTTGTGGATTTTTACTTCCCCTCTTTCTTGAGATTCTTTCTTCTATAACTAGAATTCTCCCATATTTGACTCATGTCTCTCACATATGTGAGTTTTCTTCTATTTTTTGTATGTTCAATGAATTTCCTATAATTTTATTTTCATTTAATAGCCTCAAAAAACATAGCCATTTTGGTTTATGGGTTAATGATGTTATTAATTGTTTCTATCAATCAAAATCCACGTTAAATTAACAAATCCCTCCAACCAAGTCACATCACTTGGTATACAAATGAACCCATTTGAAACCCAATAAAAAATTTTCTCACAGAATATAGACCTACTTATCATTAAATTAATAAAATAAACCATCAAAATTTCTATTATATTTTCAAACAATTTATTCAAGAACCTTCTTGTTATCCACAAAAAACCCGATGATAGGAATTTTGAAGCCCCATCAACCCCTCATAAAACCTGTAGACATGTAATAATAAATCAATTATATATCCAGATGCACTCTAGTAACTTTATTCAGAATAAACAAAACAATGCCTTCATTGAAAACAAGGTTCATCTACCTCTCTTGGAGAATAAACTACACTATAATTGACTATATTTATGTGATTACACATCTAAAAACATAAAAACCACTAATAAGACAGTCCCATGTTTCTCCATTGGAACATTAGATTCTTCAACAAAAACACATTCTAACAAAACATTTAAAAATAGATATTCAAATCACCAATTACAAATGAGTGGTACAACATCAAATCGACATTAGTCATCAACTATTGGATTTTCCTCAATTTATGATTTCAACGCGCTCATATTTAGATGTGAATGGTGATCTCAAATCTTCTTTCATATTCATGAAATGATTTTTCAGAGGATTTCAATGCATACCATAATAAAAATTCAAACATGTGTTCATCATAATAAGATTTTAGAAAGGGGTTTCATTTATTCCAATAGTAGCCTATAATTTTGGTTGTGGTGTCTAGTCCACACATTTGAGGAGTTCAATCATCATATTCAAACTTCTATTATTTGAAGGCTTCAGTTCATTGATTATTTAATTTAACATCAACAATGATTCGTCTTATATAGTGTTAGGATCATGTTTTATTCATCAGGATCAATGTATAATTAGTGACAAGAATGGTCAACTCCCATTGGATTCCGATATAATGGGAAATGACATCTAAAAATATCTATATCATTCGACTCCATTAGATCATAAAATTTTTAAGGACCACAATTGTAGACTTATGTCATCTAGAAGATAAAATCAATATATTGAAAACATATGCTTTGTGAAACACGACTCATTCCATAGATTGGTTCTCATGTTAAACATCAACGATGTATGATTTGTTATAAAATATGTTCATCATTAATCTATGATGATATTGTATTCATGTTTGGAATATATGTCACGTTTTTTGAATAATATGTTATGTTGGTGTGTTCAAGTTGAGTTTTCATAAGAAAAATATTTTATGAGAATAATTATTCTCTAGAATGAACTATGTGAATAGTATTCATCTGGGCATTTCGAATTTTCACAGTGACTGCAATTCTCTAATTCTGACGTATGTTATCTTATTTTGTAGCACATTTAAATCACATATCCATTTCTAGATTTAATGATTCTGTTCTATTACAAGGTGGAATAAATTATGTTAAGACATTTCCATTTCACATTTATCTGATGCATAATAAAATAAATATTTTACTATGATATGTTGATATAAAATATTTTATATGGTCATAAAATTATTTTAAATCCTACATGGAAAAATAATATAAAATATTCCATAGAAAAATTTATAATAACTTCTTAAAAGTTTAAAATAAAATAATAATAAATATAGAATAGAAGAACTAATTAATTGATTAAAAAAATTAAGAAAATGGTGAAATTTTGAAATAATATTGTAGAAAATAAAATATATAATTAATTTATTTATAAAAATAATTAAATGTTAATTAAAAATTAATAATAATAAATCATTTAAAATAAAAACACAAAGAGATTAAAATTAATGTACATAGAACTAAACTTAAAGAAACTGCTAAAAAACATGACATTAATTTAAAATTTGAAGTAAATAAATAAAACATTAATAAATAAAAGAATAAAAAAATTAATAATATAAAAATTCATTTTCAAAAATAAATACATTGTATAACTAAATCAACAACCACACCATCCTAAAATACATATTTATTTAGAATAATGTAAAATTAAACATTAAAAACATGACTTAATAACAAAACTGATCTATCAAAGAGTATGAATTGAATAACACATCAAATTGGAAAACACATTAGACATTTCTTATCCTTAATAAATATTTATTCACATTTACTTATATGAAATATATATCAAAATAGAACAATTGAATTTCCATTAAGAATTGATTTTAAAATTCATTTACTCTCAATGGTTATTTTAAGTAGAAAATAAAATTTCCACCCAATTAAATAATTGAAATTTAAAAATTGATTGCAATTTTACAAATATGATTTATATTTAAAATTATATTGTGAATTTAAAATACATCAAATTGAATCCAATAGAATTTCCAACATTTTATTTACCACCCGGTGAGCTGACACACAAAATTAAGAGGCATAATAAATTGAATCTCTGTTTGGATGGGCAGGTAAAATAATGATAAGTATAATTAATAACCCATACTCCTACTTTTAGAATTAATGAAGGATATATGTTTCATCTCAATTAGAATTTGGATTTTAATTTCATAATTCACAGGGATTCATATCATATGAGTTAAATTAAATTTTTTATTTTCAATGTAAATAATAAACATAATGAATTTTCCCATGATTTTATCAAAATCAATTTTCTCCAAGGGTTCTGAAAAATTATTTTCCCAATATAATTTCTAAGGAAATAGAGATTAATATCCATAATGTAGAATCACAACTATAAACATTAAGATTAAATTTCACCCTATGAAAACTTATATGTAATCATCAAAACACATAATATTGAAAATAGTTTAAGTGTTTTTGATGGGCCCTAAATTAATTATGAATTTTCCCTTTTAAAACCTCTCCTCTATAATTAAAACTTGTCAGTGGTTCCCTTGTTGAACATAAAGTGGATGAAAAGTTAATACATTAAAAATTCAAAAAAATATTTTCAATTAAGTGGTTAGAATTCAGGTTTTAGGGCCACATTGATGTTTTAAAATTATTTATCCACACACCAAAAAATAACTACAAGAAGAATATCAATGTAGACAGCAATAAAGAATTTAGATCATAATAGAAAATAAGAAATGAAGATTCATGATTTCACATATTAAAATGTTATATTACATTCAAGTGAGTTGATAAACATTCACACACATGCATATTTTAATTAAAATTAATATTTAAACAACTATAACGAATAGATTGAAAAATAATTTATTCATTTATTACAAAACATCAGAAAAAAGATTCATCAAAAATTAACAAATACTAATAGGATCAATGATAAATTTTAGGAAGCATAAGAAATTATATAATTAGATCCAGTACTCCCCTAGTATGAAAAACATTTTAATCATTATTGAGTTAATATATGACTCCCTTATTAATTTTAGGATCAATCAATCTGAACTCCAATATTTTGTTTTTTTACAATATTTGAAACATACAACATAAATTACAATAATTTAATTTTCATTAATGATTTTGTCCAAATATGATAATGGATGCTTGACATATGTTTTTCATGTCGTTAGCTCATATGGTTGTTAATATTTATTAATTAAATGGATTATCAAAAAATATATTTTGTTGCTATAGATCTTTGTTGAAATATATTTAGAAGCATTTACTAAAAAACAATCCTAAAATATAATGTCTTATGTTTACTCTCACCTAGAAATGATTTTTGTGTCTATATCTAGACATTATGCCATAAAGATCCATCAACGGTCATTCAATGTAAAATTATCATTCATTAATGAATTTTTATTTGAGAAAATGTAAATAGTAATTTCGAAAACCATCGAATTTCTATCTTCATGAAGTATTTTTAATCCATATGAAATACAAAAAACTATGGTTTTTTACCACCATTATAAATCTATCATTTTATAAAAAAATGAGATAAAATATTATAAAAAACAACATATTTGTTATTCTAATAATTCCATCAGTGATATGTAGGTTTTTCCCCAAACATGGGGAATCCAAATACTCTATTAGATTTTCAACAACCACTACAACCATCTGACTACAATAATGAGTTTTTTGAACCACAAATTATAAAATTAACAACAAAGGATGATCCCATATAATGGTTTCAAATTGACCATTGTGAATAAAATTTTTAATATCTTAGAAAAATCAAAATAATAGAATTTCAAAATAATTGGTAGGTAATCATTTATCATAGCTTAAAAAACATGATGGTGAATTATAAAAAATTGAATCATTTGTATTGAAAAGAATTTTTTTTACAGTGAATAATTTCATAATTTTCTCCAAATTTAGACACTTAAAAACTCTCAAGCTCAGTAAAAAACATTCATAATCATTCTGATAAAATATATTTTAAAACATTTGGAGTTATTACTCCATATTTGGTACTTGGGCATGGATTTATTAAATACAAAAAGGATAAAAAGTGGAACTACTGTCAGAGTAATAATTTTAATGGGATGGGTAATTATAATCTCTATTACCTCTAGAGGGAAAGAACCATACTTAGATATTACCTATATTTTAATCCACAGATTCTCTGCAATATCAATGATGTTACATTTAATCGAATTTTATAGATTATTAAAGACTACTGTCTCCTCCATGTCATTAATTTCTATGATGGCATAATTATATTTTATTTATCATCTATGACACCACCTATAGAATAAATGAATGTTCTACCTAAGAATATTGGTAACTTTTTATCTCCCTAAATTTCAAGAATTAAAAAATCAATTGGAAAAGTATGATATCGTACACTGATTAATAAATCATCCAACCTTACATAATGATATGTGAGTGGCCTATCCAAATGTTTACGGTATAAATATGTTGGTTTTAAATCCCTATGATAATTTTTTCAAATATGTGGTAAGGGTAAAAAATTAATACCAATTCCCAAATTACATAATTATTAAATTTTCCAGCATCCTCATATTGGTAGTTGAATTATAATATCATAAGGGTTATATATATTTTGAGGAAACATAATTAGGATAAAATCACTAGATTCATTATTGAAATTAATATTATCCAATTTTGACCAATTCTTATTACTATATTGAAACCAGTTTGTGAATTTTAAATTTCATAGAAGTTTTTTGAAGGCATCAAAAAATGGCATAGTGATGTTTATGGACCAAATAATTTTAAATAATCTTTTTTAGTCAATTTCATCAGTTTTTTATACTCTATTGGTGAATGCAAGGTAGAGGAATAATATTATAAATAGATATCTAAAATTATATATACAAAATAATAATTTTTTATTACCTCAATTATAAAATATGAATTCTTCTTTCTAGTTCCTAGGGATATATCATGTGGATAATCTATATTTTTTTTGGATTGTCATTTCAAAATTTATAGAATTAATGTTTTCGTGAATTTCATTTTCAAATTCAATATTTTCATCAGTTTATAAATCACTGGTATTTTCATTTACCTGTCCTTGAGGTTGTAATACTAATCTAGTGGTTACAACCACTATTATTTCTCTTTTATTTGGTTCAATTTTTATTGGAAACATTCCTTTTCTTCTTACACCTAAATACCATGCAATTTGACTCAACACAAAATCTAAGATAGGATTCATGGAATATGAATTTTATAAATGACATAATTTCACCAATAAACTATTATATAATCACTTTAATTTACTATTTGGAATTAGATGACTTAACCCCATATTTCATTTTGGAAAATGAATTTGTGTTGTTGGGGAAAACAAGTGGAATCAAGTTAGTTAATCCATATGTGGTCTCTCTTTGACACATTAGAGAAATTATTATATGTAGAATAATATTTTTTTGAAAATGGATAATTTTTTCTTTTATTCATACACCTAAAGTCAAAAATATAAGATCAGTGATCATTCTGAAATAGAAGATCAAAATTTGGATATCAATTCCCGGAGTGACCATATATGTTATAAAAAAACATTGTTCTCTATGAAATCTATTAATGTTATAATATCCACTTCCATATTTGTTTCAAATCTATGAATGATATTTTTTTGTGAACATGTGATTATATTATTAGCTTCTTTAGAAATGATTCTTTTATATAATTTAGTGGTTATTTCAAAAAAATCGTTACCACAAAAATGATCAACATGTTTTTGATAATAACGGGTAATAGAAATATATATGGTTTCCACAAGTAGATGGGGAGAAAATTGGTGGTAGGGAAACTATTTATGAATTTCTCTGAATTTTTATCATTTATCATGAATAAAATCTCCCCCATCATGAACAAATTTTATGATTTTAATTCTCACCTCTATATTGATATTTTCGGGATAGAACTTAGTCAAAAAGAGTTGAATAAATCATCCCGGGTATCAAATATTTCATCACCATAGTTCTGGAACTAGATTTTAGGACTTTATTTTGGCAAAAAAATAAAACACAATAGAACTAAACTCATACTAACTCATTCCTTGAAAATTTATTTGATGAATATTAAAATAAAAGTATCTAATAAATTTATGGAATCCTCTGTGGGAAGACAATTAATGAATGTATGTTAAGAAATGTGAGATTGTTTGATCGCATAGTTCCTAAACCTAGGATACTGCTTTATACATGATGGATTTCTAAAAAATTAATCTAAAACACCCTATGTCTAAGACTCGCTGCATTTTCATTCCAAGGATATGTTCATTCATGATTTTCACTTTCCCCTTCACCACTTAGAATTTCTAGTTTTTTTTTCATTTCATAATTATTATTAAGGTATAAAAAATGTATATTTGTCTCACGTAATAATGGTTAAACATCATAATTTTCTCTAGATATGTGGTGAATAAAATTTAATATTCACACACTAGAAAAAAAATTCACACATAAATATTGAAATATTTATTACATATTTTTTAATCAATTTTTTAATGTTTTCATATTTTGGTCTCGCATTCCCTCCCTCAAAATGACGCCTAAATTTGATCACATAATAATTAAAAATAAAATTACATTAATAATTTATAATCATTCTTATTACATGTAACGAAAAATATATGAGTTCAATAAGCATATATAGAGGAAAAATAATTATGAAACTGAAAAAAGTAAAATGAAAAGTGGAAATGATGAGGAATTGGATGAAAAGAAATAATAGAAATGAGAGAGACTATCTTTAGGATAAAATTTTGGAATTAGACTATACTAATATAAATAAAATTATTTTCTCTATTTAATTTAAATTTACCAAACAATGTTAGAGGCTATGAAAAACGTGGATCTAGACACAAAGTGGTTATTCAGGTTAGCTAAAACAATAATAGACTCTCTAAAAGGATGAACAGAAAATCAAACAAATTATGAAATATAGTCCTTGATGGGAATGATAGAATTCATATTTTTTCATTTTTTAGATATTTGGATGATGCTTAAAATCCACAGATTCCCTATCATCTCATGTGAGTGCATAGTATCGCGTAAAACAGATAATAATTTAGAATGAAAGAAAAGATCATTGATTCAAAAATGAATAAATATTATGAAAATGAGATAAAATTGGAGGAATGATTAGTAATTCATAACAAAATTAAATCTATAAATTTTTAATTGCTCATGGTCTATGTTTCATCTATAGAAAATATATTCATTGAATTCATAACAATGTTATAATAAATGCGAAATAATGAAATCATAGAAGAGATATTCTCTATAGAAGATTATTTCCCCTCCATCGTGGGGTTAACTATCCTATTGATTTTATTATTTTTCTCATGATCTTTTCCTACTCTTAACACCCATCTCTCAAACCAGTGAGTTGTGTTCTCTTTCTAATGTGTTCAATGAATTTACTTTTCTTTTCATTATAGGTTACAGCCTCCAAAAACACATTCACTGTTTGTTACCAACAAATGAAATAATTTATTTTTTTATTTTTTTCATCGTCTAGTTTCCCATAATACATATCTCCAACCAACTCCTATCACTTTATATATAATTGACCACTTCAGACACATAAAAAATCATGTCATTACACAATACATAGCATATTGTCCATTAATTATAACAAAATACGAGAAACAAAACCAATAGTTTGTCAGACATTTTCATTGAGGACCTCCATTCCATTAACAAAATAGAATCACAAGGAAAATATATGACCATCACATCATACCTACATCGAAAAATAAAACAAGCAATGTGAAATAAATTCTATAACCAAAGGCATAATAGTATATTCTTTCACCCAAAATGAATCACTACCTTCATAAAAAATCATGTTCATCTATATATCGAGGAGTATAATCTTCACTAAAAAATATAATTTATTCAAATACATCCATCACTAGAAACATCAAAAAATAATATCATTTTATATTCCCTCTAAATAGAGTGTTATAGCTTCCCATAAATAATCAAAATCACATGCTACTCCAAATAAAACATAAGGAAATCACAATTTCACCATAGGAACATAGTATTATTTAAAAAAACAATCTAATCCATCATTGGATTTGAATTATTCAAATATATAAATATAGAAATTTAATAAATCATCTAATCAACATATTCAAGAAATGACATTGTTTTTCATTAATTCATATTCCAACAATATTGGTTTCAATTGTCAAATATGAGCTTGGATCTTATTTCCACATCAGGAAATGTATCTTCCACAAAGTATATCAATATAGAACACACCGATAATTCAATATTTTTTCCATATTAATTAGACATGAATTAGGTTTTAGATATATAGTTTTCACCTTGTATGACAATAGAATATTTATTGATATATTTCGAGAGCTACGCACTGAGATAACGTTCAATTCTGAGGCTCAGTGCTCCTAGAATTAATATTTAAAAAATAGTAAGTATTTCTATAATATTGAAATAATGGAAATGGTATATCTCTTAAATGGAATCCCCAATTAGAAATCAGTGGTTATGGTTGAGTATGGAATGTGGCTTTTATCCTAACTGGGAATTTTTTTTGAAAGTGCGGGTAATTTTTATAAAAAAACCACAAAGGGAATTTTCATAAATAAAATAATTAAAATTGACTATATTATCTCCATTAAAAATTCATATTACATTTGAATAGGGACTCATATTGGAAATTTGAGACGACCAATGAATTCACAATTCAGTGATTTACCCAAATGTGACATAAAATAGATGGTGTGGGAGGTCTGGATTCCACAACCCCTGGAGGTTTTATATAAATAGGTATTTAAGGCCAATTAGAATGGTTAGCTAATTTCTCCCATAGATTACATTAGATCTCTGTCATCTCCTTATGAATATGATTCAACACCAAATTCATGGGGGATTGGGACAAAACATCATATCTGTGTAGATCAAAGTGCAATGAACGCAATTGCAGATCCATAATCTAGGTAAGAATATTCATTCTGATTCTACATTCCCTATTTGAAGATTCTATAGTTGAAATATGGTTATTTATCAATTTTCCTACCATTAAATCATTTTCTGATGTCTAATCAAACAACTACTATCGAATTTTTAATTATTGTATTACTCATTATTCATTTTCTTCGCCTATTATAATGTTCATTGTCGAATATGTTTTCAAAAGGCTGAAATGACATTTGATCATCGAGAAAAAGACAACATTTATAAATATCGTGATCCATGGATTCTAGATCTTTGACGGTTTTGTGTTTCATACATCAGGGGAGGCGGAACATCTAGTGGAAGTTGTGAAAACATTTTCTCACATCCAAATGTCTATGGATCTTCGAGTAGAGCATGATTTTGGGAAGGTCTCATCCTGTGGATCCCAAATTTGGCCTGAATATAATTTTTCGATCTCCGGGGTGTTCCCGATGGTCTGCAAATATAGGCGTCCTTATAGGTCTGGCGAGTGGAGGTTCTTGACTCATAACGATATGTGAGCATACTATGAAATTCATCATGGACAGTGTGGTGACATTAGTCCAACGAAGCCCTAATTTGGCGACCTGATGTGTTGGTGGTGGGGTGGTGGGATCAGGAAGCGGTGGTGGTTGGTGACTGTCTGTGGAGCACTCCACTATTTTTTAGAAAACATTTAAAAAAATAAAAAAATATTTATAAAAATATTATTATTATTATTAAAAATTTTAAACAAAACAAACATCCCCATGTGGCGTCTAATTTATGAGCCATCAGCGGTAACAATAAAATGTATTTGACACAATATTTGAAATACCATTGTTGGGTGGTTTTAACTAAATCGTGGAGCAGACCAATAAAATTCCTAATAAATAATAATTGTAGTATTAATTTCTCATCTAAAGTTGATTCATTTTTAAGACCTACAGGGAGCATTTGACTAATGTGTCATATGAGGACATATATTTCTATTATCAAGATGATCATTTTGATGAAATTTGTGGAATTTTCGATTTTTTATTTTTCGCTCATTTTCCTAAAACGATCAAATAAAATAATATATTATTGTTATCAAAATTTTGACCCAACATAATTTCTTTATGCAACGTTAAATCAATTTTTCGACAGTGGTGTTATGATCCTGATATTGAGGTGGTTTCAAGACCCGTTTTTGGTACGTATGGTCGAATTATGTTGTGGGCCCAATGAGTCTTGGTATAGGGAGTTCATAGAAAATTGTGATTTTTTTACTGGGTGACAATTTTGGATTACTGAATAGCCGACTCCATATTTTTTCAATAAGATCAAAATAGTGTGATTTGAATAATGTATACAAGGATTGAGGCATGGCCCCAAAATTCAACTTTTGGTTACAATACTGAGTGATGCAGCTTCTTCACCGGGAGTCTGTTTCGGTTGAATGAATTGTTGATGATGTGCGCATTTTTTCAAGGATCATAGTAGTGTGATCTTTTTAGTTATCTTGGGCCATCCAAAGTGGATTGTTAGTAAATTCACATTTTTGTCCCAATTGGACCAGCAATGAGAATCATGTGATTGTCAGTCTTATGGTTAGAGGTGATGTTTACTCTGGGAGTACAATAACATACTAAGAGGAACATTATCACAATCTAGTACCCGATTTTTTCTAGGTACTTGAAAAAGACATGAAGTGGGGGCAAACATCATGTGGGCCCCACAGGTGTCGATTTCAACTTTAAACATATTTTACCTCTCGTTACTCCTCATGAACTCAGATTTTGGCCCAAGAGAAGTGTATCCAGATTGTTTGTACGTAGAATGTGAAAATTCACTTCGTAGTGGAATTTTAGATATGATGTCAGATGATCAGAGAATGAAGAATATCCAAGGTGATTATTGATATTGTGGGAATGAAGTCTTTTAGGAAATGTCTAATGACAACAGTGATGAGGTTATGATATCTTTTCATTAAAATAGATACCTTCCAATAAGGATGGCCAGTGTAGTTCCTCGATACCTTATGAGTGGAATCCCTCTACCAGGTAGGGCGTGGGTCCTCGATGACCTACAGTGGAATACCCTATCAACATGCGTGTCGGTCTTCTAGGACCCCTAAGAGAGTGTAATCCTTCATTGGTGTGGGAAGGTGTCCACTACCAACTACATCTATGTGAAATCCCACTGACACACTAGGGAGAGTGTCCTCGATCAATAAAATTTGAATCTCGTGGACACATCAGGGTGTGTGTACACTACGATGAAAATTGGAGGGGGTTACCCTTACACACAATGGTGTGGGTGCTCTTTTATGGGTTTACACTTTATAGATATAGATTATTAATGAGATGTAATTTAACATCAAATTGGACTCATGATTTTCAAGGGAACATTCCCCACGAAGACACATCCTATTGACGTGATCTAAAATTAACTGGGCGAGACACAACCACCCAATGTTGATAGCATCAAGGAGTGTTGATTGATTTACATAGACGTGCATATTCAGATTAAGAAAGTGGGATTCTAGGAACCATTGGGGGTTACATCTAGAACCCTCGCTGAATCTTTTCCTATGATGAGCTGTGAGATGGATATCCCATTACTCTCTTGATTGAGCTTATTTAATAGAGTATATATAGGTATCATATTTCAAAACCCACTCATTTGATTTTGGTTAATCTATTTCCATGAGTGGTTAAGACATTGTGGTATTATACGTGTTGTCCATGTCTATATTCACATGGTTGTATGTGTCTACTCTCTTACTACTGGTAGTTATGACTAAATGAGAAGTCCATATTCTCCCCATTTCTATCTCATTGAGTTTATGAAGAGTTTATTTTTCTATCTTATTGGGTTGAGTTGTACCATCTTGTATATTTCCTGGAACTATCTACTTATCCCTTCTCTAGTAAATCTTTCTTCTACTCCCATGAGCCTTGGTCGAATCCTGATATTTATTTTTATAATCACCCATACTCAGAATTTTCCCGCACTTGGTATGGCATCCCACCTTTTTATTACATAACTTTACATTACATTTTACAAACAAGGGATCTTTAAAGTTTAGGGTCTTGGAAATGTGGGACATAATAGATGAAAATAAAATAAAACATTCTTCTAATCCCCTTGTAAGGCTCCATCATAGATTCATATTATGTCAAATTACTGCATCTTATAATTTGGAGACATACATCAATGTAAAGGGTGAGTAGAAGTCCCATTAAGGAAAGAAAGGGAATCTGTTTACTTATGATATAAACAAGGACATGATAAAAACAGAATGAAATGAGAAATAATAGGCATTTGATAAAAAAATAACTTCACGCATAACTTTCATATGTGGCTATAACATTTAATTTAGACATTCATGAACATATCACCAATATAAAACACCAAGGAGTCATAAAAATTACCAAGGTTATTCACTAAGGGATCGACAAACTTGTAATATCTAGAGATAAATTATTTATCCAATACATTGGAGAACTATCAAGGAGAAGCATTAATATTTTTTTATTTTTATGTGGGCCAAAAATATTGTTATCAACCATTTAATAAATATTCCATATATAATAAAAGATATGGGTTTCAATTTAAAATTGTAATGTTTTAAATGTGCTATTAAAAATAAGATCGTTTTGTCATTTATAACCCATGTAAAGGGAGTTAGGGTTATATGTAAGTCTACTAAAGAATAAAATATAAAATTTTTATGTATTTATGATATTACTTAAAAAATAAATAGTTTGGGGTATTCACATATATATAACAAGAGAATTTCATGGGAGAAAGAGAGATAAACTTGAGACGAAATTTCTCCAGCATAACAGCTATATAACATTGTTTTAGAAAACAATAAAATGAGATAATACAAGTTTTACCAACTCATAAATAACTCATTAAAGAGTAGGGGTACAAAATAAATGAAATAAGATCATTTTATGATAATTTTCAGGAAATACCATATGAAAATGAAACTCAATGCAAGAGAGAACATGTGATTTCTTTTAAGAAAAATTTGGTTGCCTGACGGCTTCACTTAAAATTCCAAAAAAAACAATTGATAAGAGAAGAAGTGGTATCTAATCATTTGGAAATAAATTGGAATGATGTAAATATGTATTTGAATTATCCTCTACATAATAAAATCGAACTATAATACATAACATAAATGAAGTCCTGGCTTAAAAGAGGAGGCGATAAGATCCCATACATTGAAGAGTAACTTTGAAATCATGAATGTCAGGACATTGGAAGGATTGAGGGAACAATTAGAGGATTATATATAAAGTAGGTCTGAGTTTGGACGAATTAAATGTCTTTGAGTGGAATATATGTGGGAGCGTGGGTGGGTTTATATAGGAAAGGTGAGAAAATTTTTTATTAATTAGACTTGGGGCACCTCACATTAAACTAAACTAAACCAAAACCCATACCATGGTTTTTGCCTATGGTTTCTACCAAAGGGAAGTGGAAAATGACATTTTATAATTTCAATGGCCGAAATTCTTAAAATAATAGGGTTTCTTTTGTGGAGGTGAGATACACTCTCAAGGAAAAAAATTAAAAAAATGTTATATAAGCCTTGAAGGGTCCACTAATGGTTTTTAAAATAAATCAAACAAACCCAAAATAATATTATTTTTATTGTTAAACATATATTTGTAGAACATATTGTTTATAGTATTTTATTACATTAATATTGGGTCATTATGATGTCATAAAACACATTATATATTTATATAGTATTTAATTATTACCCAAAAATTTGACTGTCTGAGAAAATTATGAAAGATTTACAAGTGGATAATTTCGAAATCCCAATTCTAGAAATAATATTCAATTTATCTAAGTAATTTTATAAATAAGTTAATTTTTAATTTCAAAATAAAAACAGACATTTATCGAAAATTCATCGGTTTTTACAAAAACAGAATTCAAATATTAATAAAAATTACAATTGCATTCATAAAATTATACAATCATTAATATATAATAAACATTAATTTAATAATAATATTATTATTATAGTAAAATATTATTTAATACAAAAAATACATTAATTCATCAAAAAAATTAGTCGAATATTTAAATAAAAATATTATTCGTTCGTTAAAAATGACTTTCAAAGGAACAATAATAAAATGAATGAAAATTGATTATTATATATATAAAAAATTTACATAATTAGAGTACAAGAGTCTTGTTACATAACCCCTTAAAACACCCACAAAATACCTTAGGTTAAGGTGTCCGCTGGTGACAGACTCCTGGGGTGGCTTGGATAACATCGCTCAGGTGGTAATCTCAATCAAGTTCCACTTCTCCCATAGGCTGTTCTGCTCGAGCTTAAAATATTAAAGCTCGGCTTGGGATTGGTCACTGGTGAATCCCAAATACGCTACCTTATTTCTGAGCTATGTTAAATGGGATTCATATGGGGCAAGTCGACAGGATGAGGCCATCGCTTCCTTTTCCTATGTAAAAAGAATTTGATAAAGCCCTATATTTATACTAATCATGTGATCACTCTTAAATGGTTATATTAGCATAAGTCACAATTTATTATGGTATTTTAAAATCCAAAAACAAAAAAACAAAATAAGTGCATGTGTTGTATGACAATTTCACATATTAATCCATTTAAATATATTATGTTGGATTTTCCTTAACAATAGTTTTGGTCGTTACAATCATCGCCACTTAAGAAGTTTTGTCCTGAAATTTTATCTGATACCCTAAAAAGAGAAACGTTTTGGGTACTTATACATTATTTTCTCCTCTAGTTCCGATGTGGCTACTTTGCATTTGTGGTTCCTTCACAACACCTTTACAAGGTTGGTGGTCTTGTTGCATATAACCTTGTCTCTACGATCCATGATCTCCACCAGGTACTCCTCATAAGATTGTTCTTTTTCTATTTGTATCACCTATGATTTTAGTACATGTGAAGGGTAGGTATGTACATCCTCAGGAGGGATACATCAAAATCATCCTGAACTTTTTCATGATTTGGAGGAAGTGCACGTTGATATGAAACTGATCCCATGCGATCAAGGATTACATAGGGTCCAATGTTCCTAGGGATAAGTATTCTTTTCATCCAAAACCTTAGGACTCTCTTCCAAGGTGAAATCCAATGAATGAATTTGTCACCAACATCAATCACCAAGTCACTTCGACTGTTTTCGGCATAGCTCATTTTCCAACTCTGAGCAGGATTAATGTGTTGTTGGATGGAGTGGACTTTTTCTGTCATCTCTTGTACAAGATCAGTCCAAAGGATCTTTCTCTCACCTGATTCATCCCAAAAAGTAGGAGTTTACTTCCCTACCCTTATAGAGCATCATAGGGTACCATTTTAATACTCGATTGGAAGTTTTTGTTATTATATAACACAACTAAAGGGAGATGTTGATCCCATCCATCTTTAAATTACATTGATCCTATTTTCAACATCTCTGTAAGTGTCTAAATATTCCATTCAGATTGTCCATCAATTTGGGGCTGATAGGAAATACTGAAATTTAATTTAGTTCATAGAGAATTTTAGAAACTTATCCAGGACATTGATGAGAACCTTGGATCATGATCAGATACGATAGAATGTGATACTCCATGCAGCCTTACCATGTTTTTCACGTAAATACTGGCAAGTTGATCAAGACTGAAGTCTTCCCAAATGGAGATAAAATTGGCGGCCTTTGTTAGACTGTCCACAACAACCCATATCACGTTGTCTCCTTTGGAAGTTCTTAGGAGACCATTGACAAAGTCCAAAGTGATATTGTCCCACTTCCAGGATGGTATGGGTAGTGGTTGCAATACCCCTTTAAGAAATTGTTTCTCTACCGTCATTTTATGATATACCAGGCACCTTGAAGTGTAGTCAGCAATATCCCTTTTCATATTATCCCACCAATAAAGATCATGAACGTCCCTATAAATTTGTATTCTTCTAGAATATATAGAGATAGTATATCTATGAACTTCATCCATCAGCTCCTTACTTATTTAGAAAATATATGGAAAATATAGTCTTGTATTAAATTTCAGTACACCTTCATGATCAATATTGAAATAACGAATCTTCTCATCCTTCACTTCCTCAAGATTTTTCTGTAACAATAGATCTTCTTACTGATATTTCTTAATCTTATCTAGTAATGATGGTTGAGAAATCATTTGGGATAGGGTTGTTGTTTTCCATTCCCTTATAATTACCTTGTCCGGATTTACTATGTCATTTATCAATGGTTCTTTTTGAATCCTCATCATGGAAAGAACAACTGTGTCTTTCCTTCTTAATGTATCAGCAACATTGTTTTCTCTTCCAGGTTGATAATGAATTGAACAATCATAGTCATCATGAAGTTATAGCCATATCCTTTGTCTTATTTTCAATTAATTTTATCTGAAAATATACTTCAAACATTGATGGTCTGTGTACATATCACATTTCTCCACATTATGATAGTGACTCCATAACATTAGAGCAAAAACGACTGCAGCTGGTTCTAGATCATGCATATGATAGTTCTTCTCATTAGTCTTCAACTGTCGAGATGCATATGCAATGAAATTGTCATTTTTTATGAGGACACACCCATTCCCATTCAGAGATACATCGCTAAAAATAACGAATCCTTCTCAAATCGAGGTCAGATTTACACAGTTTCTATAACAAATATCTTCTTCAGCTCTTGTAATCTTTTCTCACACTCCTATGTCAAGATGAACTTGACCCCTTTTCGAGTTAACTTGGTTAATTGATTAGAATGTCGTGAATTTTTTTTGTAAACCTCCTGTAATATCTGTCTAAACCAAGGAAACTATGAATCTCAATTATTGTTGTTGGGTGAGGAAAATCCTCTACATCATTTATCGTTATAGGGTCTACTCTGACTCATTCATGGGTAAAAATGTGCCCCATGAAAGAAACTTGTTGTAACCAGAAATCACATTTTCTTAACTTTATAAAAATCCACTCCTTTAGTAGTGTTTTCCGAATAACCCTTAGATGATATTCATGCTCCCTGAGAATTTTGGAATATATCAGGATATAATCAATAAAAACTACCAAAAAGTTATCATGGTAGTCCTTAATCACTCTTTTCATAAAGTACATAAATATTTCAGGTTCATTAGTTAGTATGAAAGGGCATAAAATAATACTAATAATGCCCATATCTTGATCAGAAGACATTTTTGGGAATATATTCATTCTTCACCCTCAATTGATGATAACCCGAACAAAGATCAATATTAGTAGAGAATTGATCCCCACTAAGTTGTTCAAATAATTCCTTAATTCATGGAAGAGGGCATTGGTTCATTACTATAATCCCATTCAGTTCCCTATAATCAATGCATAGCCTCAACGACCCATCATTCTTCTTCATAAAGAGAACTGGTGCTCCCCACAGAGACACACTCAGTCAGATAAGCCCCTTATCCAAAAGATCGTGGAGTTGTTTCATTAATTCTTCCATCTCCAAATTTTCCATCCTATATGGGGTCATTGATATTGGATTAGTTCCTGTTATGAGTTCAATAGAGAACTCTACAACTATTTCTAGGGGAGGTCCATGAAACTCATTAGGAAATATGTCAATTTATTCCTGGATGATGGGGATATTATCTATCCTCAAACTCTCATTTACTTATTCTTCTTCATCGATCAACTCCATAATAAAAGGATATATGAGGTTCTTCTTGACAAAGATCTGGTTTAGATATCTATCCTTGGACGAAAACTGTAGGTTCTCCATTAAATACTACTAATATTTTCTTTCTTTTGCATTTGATCATAGAATTATACTCTGTGAGCCAGTCCATCCCTAGTATAATGTCAAATTTTAGAATGGGAATGAATATTATATTTGTGATAAAAATGTTCACACTAAAGTAAAAACTAGTGTTACTAAATACTGATGATGCTTGGATAATCCCACCAGGAGTCTTCACTAATAACTCTACTTGTTTCAAATTGGGAGTTGATTCTAAATTCCTTGCAAACATAGACGAAGAAAAGGAATGCATAGAACCAAAATCAAATAAAGTACTTGATTGCTTTTAGTGAACAACAGGAGCACCTGCAACAACATCATTCGGTGCTTCAACATTAGCTGTAATGATAGAAAAAGCAGGATCATGTTGCCTTGGACTTTGCTGAGGAAGATGGTGGTTCCCCTCCACTACCCTCAGATTTAGACACTAATTCGAAATGTGACCATGTTGTCCACACTTAAAGCATTAGACATCAGGTTGGGCCAGCACTAGCATCCCCTTATCGCTAGTATTTAGAGGTTGAGGTTACACCTCACTATGACAATTTCATACAATATGTCTATATCTTCCACACTTTTTGCATTTCCCACTCCCAAGAAGGCAGTTCACAGAATGCTTCTTCCCACATTTATTACACTTGATACGTTTCACTTTCTTGCATCATCTTCCTTGATCAACATTCCTACCTATGTTGTTCTCTTGTGATCTCTTCTTGTCATTTTATTTATGATAGTACTACGTCTCACCAAACTCAAGCTCTACTATCATTACAACCCTCATGATCTCTTAATATCTATCATAGTCTCGGTTGTCTTGATTATTTCGTAGATGAGGCCGTTGTTCGTCGATGAATATATCAACCTTTCTATTTGGGTCCATGACAATGCTAGAGGTGTAACTTGAAAGCCTTGTGAATTTCATCTCGTAGCTTCCCACAAATTTATTCTACATCTACTTTAGCTTGAGAAACTTTTTCTCCATTATTGTTCTCATCGATGGAGGAAAATACATTTTGGAGAATATCCTTATGAACTCTTCCCACTTCATAGCATCAACATCAACTCATGGAATTCTATTTCTAATCAGTTCCCACCAATGCATAGCTACTCCTTATAAGCGATAGACATCAAGGTTACCCTTCTCTTGTTCAGAACAACAAAGCACAGAAAAGAACATCTCGATAGAGCTGATCCACTGTTTGTCAATCAATGGGTCGTTCGATCCACTAACGGTTGATGGTCTTTGACTAAAAAATGATTCAATAGAAAGTACTTCCATTTGCGGTGAGATTGGTCTCTTAGCTTGATTCAAGTTATTTTCCATAACTTCTATAAGGCCCCAGCCTTAAACCTTACTTAATCTTGAGTTATTACAAGATTACACATTGAGGATCTTTTCAGGTTTAGAGTTTTAGAGAATTAGATCATAAAACTTGCATTACATTCCACATATAAACATAGTGGTTACATAAATATAGTAGTCTTCATTCCCATCAATGGAAACATATTTAAAATAAAACATGGATTCATTCTTGACACTTCCTTGACACTATCATCATATCATGTACCTTTCCCTTGACCTGTGAAAACATTTCAAAAAAACTTGGGATGAGCATAAAAAGCTCAGTATGTGTTATAAAAACATGGAAAGGAAACATGGGTACATATATACATAAGAATGAAATCATACTTTACCCATAAAACATAAGCACTTTAACATACCTCATCAAATCATGAATAAATAATAGAAATCATATGACATAAAGGTAACTTGAGGCATTCATAACATTCTTACATAGGGAGTAACCCTCTTGGATACGTTTGGAATACCCATCATAGTATATTCCCTAAATCTCTTCGGAGAAACCTTAACGTTTCACTCCTTCGCGTTACCCAATGCATTGGAGAGCTATATCGGGCTCACTCGCCCTTAGTTTATCACGGAACCACCCGTATTCATAATAATTCCCAAGAACCATAACATAATCGTATCACATAAAACATGCATAAAGGAAACATAAAATTTCCACATTTCAATCACAAGATATCAATACAACACAAAAAACATTGTGAAAACCATTTTCAATACCAAAATAAAAGAAAAGTAAAACATGGTATTTATTTTTCTTTTAAAAATAAGGTATGTCTTGTAGAGGAAGCCGAAACTCAAATAACGGCCATGATGGAGGAGAAGTCGTTGTCGCCGCATACGTACGACAAAAACATTCCCTTTTGTTGTTTAGTAAACGCTTCGTATAAAAAAGATTCCTTTCGAATAAACGTAAAAGTCAAAGGAGTTTATACACCGTATAAAAGAAGGTTGTGTATAAAATAAAATATGCCTCAATGAAAGGAGATTGAGACGAAGTCCCATACCTCGTATCCGACTTGACCCAACCGTTCTTTAATCTCCTGAATAATAAACTTGAGTTAATATCTACTTGCTTATGAACCTTTTTCAAGTTCATTATAACTTTTATACCATGTTATGAACATCATGTAATCATTTAAGTTAATAATGTTCACTTTGTCGGTATTTGGTTCTTAAGTCAAAAATAGACTTCTTACACTTACATGTTGTTAATTTGGTCAAAGGTTTGTTATATCCAGAATGATATTAATTATTTGGATAACATATATATCATATAAATTTATCATATACATGTATTTATAATATTACATCACATTTAGAGGTAAGAAATGAAATGCACTGTTCATGGAGACGGTAAGCCGTACGTACGCATGAACGCTACTTCCATTTCTATTTCGTATTTTATAGAATGGAATCATAATGATATAAAGGTATATTATAATTCCAGTATAATATCATATATAATATCATAGTTCCATCCTTTATATGTCCCACATATGGTATTTAACAAATCAAATCACTTTGAGGGGGCGGTAGTCCGCACTTCCTAAAATGAAGATATCGTGTTTACCCATAATGGAAACCATAAAGGTATTCCCAAAATGAAAAAAAAAACAGAAGCTTAAGGAAAACATAAACATATTATATATCATATATAAAAATAGTGACATCATAATGTCCACCTTTGAAGGTGTTAAATGAGTGTTGAACAATCATCGTTTCGGGAGGCAGAATTTCGCCATCCACGGAAACCGTATGCTCTTTAACCATTTGATGTAGTTGTGTGAGAGTGTAGCTCAAATAAATCTTATAACAACATCCTAGTATATTTAAGATACTGTTTTTGTTACAAAAGAAGTAAATAAAAAGAGTTTAGGGGGTTGGAGAACCAAAATAAAACAAATGAACATGAGAGAATGAATTACCTTTAAAAGTGTAACTCCTTTTGATTTGAGCCTAAAGTCTTCCTTTGAAAGGATTCTGCCCAAAGGTAATCCTCTAGGATGAGGAGAGGGATGTGTAGAGAGTAAATGAGAAGGGGTTTGCCGAGCCAAGGGCTTGAGGAGTGTGTGAAATGAGGTAGAGGTGGGGGCCTTTTATAAGAGGAGAGGATGGGCACTTTTGGAAAGTAAAGAAATATTACTTTATTTGAAAATGTGTTTCGGTTTTAAAAGGTCCCACATTGATATAATTATTGGCTAAGGTGATAAGGGTTCGAAATCCACTCATCCAATTGGTTTTCTCCATGTGTAGGTTTTAGATTTTTCATTATCCTTCTATTTTATTTAAATCGTTAAATAATGAGGTCATCACTGCATCATCATGATGTCATAAATAATTTAATTTATTTAAAGTCTAAAAATTATAAAAAAAATACTATGATGTAGGAAATCGTTTTATCTTTCCAATTAATATTTATAATCAAAAATATTATCTTTATAACCCCATGTAAAAATTGTTTTCGTAAAACATATTATGTTTGTGTCATTTTTACTTTTACATTAAATAAAAAGTTATTATGTCATTTCCCAAAAAAGTGTCTCCATGGGGTCTGCAAGTTGACACATGGCATGTCTTGGTCGGACATGACACAAACAATAAGGTTGGGACATGTGTCTAGGTCATTTCATATTATTAAAGCATTATTTATACCTTAAACTACACTAATTACCACTAATCGCGATTAAAACTTAATAAGTTACTTTTCACCAAAAAATTATTTTAATCTCATTGAACCACATTTTACTTCTTAATGAAAACCATGTATGTCGGATTTTTGAAATTAAAAACACAAAAGTGGCAAAGTTTCATTTAAAAGAAAAATCAGTTTCTTTAACTACCACTTAGTGGTTTCACTATTCATCAAAAATTGAAGTTTTTCAGAAAATTACAAAAAATTCACCCTAAGCTATATTCGATATTACGAGTTCAAAAATAAAGTCTATTTTACAAAATTCAAAACATATAAGTCACATTAATTAATTTAATAATTAATTCCCGTTGTCATGACAAATAGCGTGTTTTTATGAAACAATAAGTATCAAAAGATTGATACCAGTTTAAGTCCAATTTCAAAGTGAAATTGATTCCAATGACCATCATTGGATAAAATGGTAAAAATATATTCTAATTTCACTTCAAAAACAATTCAAAAGATAATCTATTCATATAAATAAATTAGATTAAAAAGAGGTTTTGAATTAAAATACAACATTTTTCACTATTCATTAAAAAATGAACTTTATCGGAAAAATACCAAAAATTCACACAAAGTAAATTTTGATATCCCAATCATAAAGAATAAGTTTATTTTTGCAAACATAGTTTATAAAATTTTCAAAACATAGATTCAAAAATGGTTTTCCATCAAAAGGCAGTAAAACAATCTTTTAAAAATATTGGTGTATTCCATGCTTAAGATTGGATTTATTTTCATTTTAAGCCTCTAAAACACTATATAATTCATTAATAGACATAGATAAAAATATCTATTATTCATTACTTACTTGGGATGTTACATCCTTCCCCCTTTAGAAAATTGCGTCCCCGCAATTTATTTACTTATCAAATAAATGGGGGTACTTATCCCTCATTGCATTTTCAGATTCCCATGTTGCCTCTTCCATCATGTGGTTTTTCCACAAAACCTTTACGTGCTTAATCACCTTATTCCATAACACTTGCTCCCTATAGTCAAGAATCTGGACCGGTTGTTCCTCATAAGATAGGTTCTCTTCCAACTGAACTACCTCTGGACTCAAAACATGAGATGGATCTGGCATATACTTTCTCAACATCGAAACGTGTAAAACATTGTGTACCTGAGATAAACTCGGTGGTAAAGCCACTCAGTATGCAACTGATACAACTCTCTCTAAAATTTCGTATGGTCCAATGAACCTTGGAGTCAACTTTCCTTTCTTACCAAATCTCATCACACTTTTCCAAGGAGAAACCTTGAGAAAAACAAGATCACCTACCTCGAAAGATAGATCCTTCCTCCGGTTATCCGCATAACTCTTATGCCTGCTCTGAGCTGTTCTCATGTGTTTTTGAATCAGCTGAACTTTTTCTGCCATCTCTTCTACCAATTATGGTCCCATCAACTTTCTTTCAGCCACTTCATCCCAGAAAGCTGGAGTTCGACACCGCTTCCCACATAATTCCTGAAATGGTGCCATCTGTATACTGGAATGAAAACTGTTATTATATGAAAACTCAACCAAAGAAATATGTTGGTCCCAACTTCCCTGATAATCCATATAACAAGATCTTAGCATATCCTCCAATGTCTGGATTGTTCGTTCTGACTGCCCATCTGATTGAGGATGAAAAGCTGTACTAAAATTTAATTCAGTACCCAACGACTTCTAAAGGCCTTTCCAAAAGTTAGAAGTAAACCTGGGATCACGATCCGATACAATGGAGAGAGGAACTCCATGTAACCTGACTATCTCTTTAAGATACAAACGGGAAAGTTGATCAAGAGAGAAAGTATCTCGTATAGCAAGGAAATGAGCAGATTTGGTCAAGCGATCAACAATAACCCAGATTTCATCATTACCTCGAGATGTCTTCGGTAATCCAACAACAAAGTCCATGGATATATTCTCCCATTTCCACTCTGGCACTGGTAAAGGCTGAAGCATCCCTTTCGGTAACTGTCGCTCTGCTTTAACCTGCTGACAAGTCAAACACTTCACAGTAAAATCAGCTATATATCTTTTCATTCCATCCCACTAGTAATACTCCCACAGATCTCTATACATCTTAGTACTTCCCGGATGAACTGAAAACGGATAACTATGAGCTTCACATAACAACTCTCTCTTCAACTGTGAATCACAAGGCACACACAATCTCCTCCCAAATCTCAAAACACAATAATTATCAATGTTGAATTCAGGCAACTTACCTTTCTGAACAAGCTCTACCTTTTTCTGCAACTCACTATCTTGCTTCTGTGCCTGCTTGATTCTATCTGATAGAGATGATTTCACTGATACCTGAAAAAAAAACAGAAGGACTTCCTCCACCAACAACTTCTATGCCAAATTTCATCAAATCCTTAACCAAAGGATCACGTTCCAAATGTAACATTGTTAATGAAGCATTACTTTTTCGACTCAAAGCATCAGCCACTTTATTTTCTTTTCCCGGATGGTAATGAATTGTACAATCATAATCCTTGATTAATTCCAGCCATCTCCTTTGTCTCATGTTTAACTCTTTCTGAGTGAATATATACTTTAAACTTTTGTGATCGGTATATATTTCACACTTTACTCCATATAAATGATGCCTCCAAATTTTTAATGCAAAAACAACAGCAGCTAGTTCCAAATCATGTGTAGGGTAATTTACCTCATGAGTTTTCAACTGTCGTGAAGCATAAGCAATTAACTGATCATTCTGCATTAGGACGCAACCAAGTCCTTTCAATGAAGCATCACTGTATATAAAAAACTCACCATTCATGGAAGGTAGTGCCAAAACTGGAGCATTCACCAATCTTCTTTTCAATTCCTGAAAACAATCATCACATTCTTTTGTCCAGATAAACATAAAACCCTCTGAGTTAGCTTAGTCATTGGACTAGATAACCGTGAAAAATTTCTAACAAACCTTCGGTAATAGCCCACCAAACCAAGGAAGCTACGAATCTCGGTTACATTTGTTGGTCTTGGCCATTCTTCCACAACTTTTGTTTTTGCAGGATCAATAGTTATTCCATCTTTAGAAACAATGTGACCAAGGAAAGAAATTTGTTGCAACCAAAACTCACACTTGCTGAATTTCCCATACAGTTTCTTTTCTTTTATGGTTTGCAAGATAACCCTTAAATGTCTTTCATGCTCCTCTTTACTTTTAGAAAACACCAAAATATCATCAATGAAAACCACCACAAACTTATCAAAGAACTCATGGAAAATTCTATTCATTATGTCCATGAATACATCAGGTGCATTGGTTAGCCCAAAAGGCGTTACTACAAATTCATAATGGCCATATCTCGTACGGAACATGGTATTCAAAATATCTTCCTCCTTTACCTTCAGCTGATGGTACCCCGATCTCAGGTCAATCTTTGAAAAAAACTGAGCTCCCTGGAGCTGATCATACAAATCATTGATATGAGGCAAAGGATATTTGTTCTTAACAGCGATGTTATTCAAGGCTCTATAATCAATGCAAAGTCTCATAGAACCATCTTTCTTTTTAACAAATAAAACAGGAGCACCCCATGGTGATGTGCTAGGTCTAATGAAACCTTTCTCTAATAAATCTTGCAATTGCTCCTTAAACTCTAAAAGTTCAATTTGTGCCATCCGATAAGGGGGTTTTGAAATTGGCTTAGCATCAGGAACTACGTCAGCTGTAAACTCAACTTCCCGATCTGGTATTACTCCAGGCAACTCATCAAGAAAAACATCAGGATACTCATTTACCACTGACACATCATTAATCTGAACAGTTCCTTTATTTTCAACGACGTGTGCAAGGTAACATTCATTTCCATCTTTTACAAGTTTTTCGTCCTCTTGATATGTTATCAAAAGTAAGGGTTCATTCTTGTAAACAAACTGAAAGTCTTTCTGAAAAGAAACTTCATTAACTCTACAGTCAATCTTAGCATGGTAAATAGAGAGCCAATCCATACCCAGGATAACATCAAACTCTACTAGAGGTAGAACAATAAGGTTTGCAAGTAGGTTCTTTCCACAGATAAGGATAGGAAGATTCTTATAAATTCTTTTTGCCTCAACATTCCCCCCAGGTGTTTTTACCAAGAGTTCAGGAGTCATTTCATGAGATGGTATTCCCATTTTACTAGAAAAGGTTTCAGAGATGAAAGAATGTGTAGACCCCGAATCAAACAACACACTGGCATAATCTGAAAAAACATACCAAGTACCTGATACAACTTCATTTGATGGCCCGACATCTGCTGAAGTAGTTGCAAAGGATTTCACCACCCCTTTCTGCTTGTAGTCTAACTGCTTCCCATCACTCAAGCTCCTTGTCGGACACTCGTTTGCATAGTGACCCATCTCATTGCACTTATAACATTTCACTAACTGTAAATCAAATTTGTTCTTACCTTCACCTTGATCCTTTTCAGTGCAATCACGAGCCATATGTCCCATCTTACCACATCGGTAGCACTTCCCAGAATTCAGAAGACATTCTCCAGCATACCTTTTGCCACATTTATCACAAACTGGAAACTTAGTTCTCTTACCATCAGACTTTTTTGAAGAATTCTTACCTTTCTCCTGCCACCTCGGTCTCTTCTTCTGCTGGTTGTTATAGAACACTTGGTCATCGGCAAACTCCATTTCCACCTTCTCAGCACATCGAACAAGCTTTTCATAACTTTTAAACTCACGAGAAGCTAATGCCCTTCGATATTTTGGCTTTAATCCTGAGTAAAAACGATTGATTTTAATATCAAGGTCCCGGATAAAATTTGGAGCATACCTTGCCAATCGAGTGAACCTTTCTTCATAGGCAGCCACTGAGTCTTCCTCTTGCCTCAATTCCAAGAATTGCTTTTCCATCCTAAGTCGAACAGCCTTAGGAAAATACTTCTCAAGAAACATACCTTTGAATTCATCCCAGTCAAGAGCATCAATCTCATCGGCGTCCTTGATATTTTTAACCATAGACCACCACTGATCTGCTTCACCCTCCAAATGGTAAATAGAAAGACTAACCTTTTGATTGTCTGAACACCCCATGGCATCAAAAATCTTCTCCAGTGCTTTAATCCACCCTTCAGCTTGCACAGGGTCAGATGATCCTCTGAATGATGGTGGATGTTGCCTCATGAAATGTTCCACCACTGACATGTTCTTATGCGGTTGTTCTGGCTGATCTCGTGCATGGATACCACCGCCATTTATCGCATGAGTCAAATGCGCCATTACTGCATCAAACTGTTCAGTTCCAATTCCGACCATCTCAGGATGCTGATTCGGAAGGTTATGTCCTTCTGCAGTCCTTCCTAGCACTGCTTCCCTGTTTCCTCTACGTAAAACCATTCTGAACAAACATGTCTTAGATGAAGCAACATGGTAATCTTCAAATACTATATCACTTCAATTTGACCATAAAAAAATATTTTTGGATAATCATTTAATAGAATTCTAACTCCTAAAGTTATCTAAACCGACCTCTGATACCAACTATAAGGCCCCAGCCTTAAACCTTACTTAATCTTGAGTTATTACCAGATTACACATTGAGGATCTTTTCAGGTTTAGAGTTTTAGAGAATTAGATCATAAAACTTGCATTACATTCCACATATATACAAAGTGGTTACATAAAGATAGTATTCTTCATTCCCATCAATGGAAACATATATAAAATAAAACATGGATTCATTCTTGACACTTCCTTGACACTATCATCATATCATGTACCTTTCCCTTGACTTGTGAAAACATTTCAAAAAAACATGGGATGAGCATAAAAAGCTCAGTATGGGTTATAAAAACATGGAAAGGAAACATGGGTACATATATACATAAGAATGAAATCATACTTTACCCATAAAACATAAGCACTTTAACATACCTCATCAAATCATGAATAAATAATATAAATCATAAGACATAAAGGTAACTTGAGGCATTCATAACATTCTTACATAGGGAGTAACCCTCTTGGTTACGTTTGGAATACCCATCATAGTATATTCCCTAAATCTCTTCGGAGAAACCTTTACGTTTCACTCCTTCGCGTTACCCAATGCATTGGAGAGCTATATCGGGCTCACCCGCCCTTAGTTTATCACGGAACCACCCGTATTCATAATAATGCCCAAAAACCATAACATAATTGTATCACATAAAACATGCATAAAGGAAACATAACATTTCCACATTTCAATCACAAGATATCAATACAACACAAAAAACATTGTGAAAACCATTTTCAATACCAAAATAAACGAAAAGTAAAACATGGTATTTATTTTTCTTTTAAAAAGAAGGTATGGCTTGTAGAGGAAGCCGAAACTCAAATAACGGTCATGACGGTGGAGAAGTCGTTGTCGCCGCATACGTACGACAAAAACATTCCCTTTTGTTGTTTAGTAAACGCTTCGTATAAAAAAGATTCCTTTTGAATAAACGTAAAAGTCAAAGGGGTTTATACACCGTATAAAAGAAGGTTGTGTATAAAACAAAATATGCCTCAATGAAAGGAGATTGAGACGAAGTCCCATACCTCGTATCCGACTTGACCCGACCATTCTTTAATCTCCTGAATAATAAACATGAGTTAATATCTACTTTCTTATGAACCTTTTTCAAGTTCATTATAACTTTTATACCATGTTATGAACATCATGTAATCATTTAAGTTAATAATGTTCACTTTGTCGGTATTTGGTTCTTAAGTCAAAAATAGACTTCTTACACTTACATGTGGTTAATTTGGTCAAATATTCGTTATATCCAGAATGATATTAATTATTTGGATAACATATATATCATATATATTTATCATATACATGTATTTATAATATTACATCACATTTAGAGGTAAGAAATGAAATGCACCGTTCATGGAGACGGTAAGCCGTACGTACGCATGAACGCTACTTCCATTTCTATTTCGTATTTTATAGAATGGAATCATAATGATATAAAGGTATATTATAATTCCAGTATAATATCATATATAATATCATAGTTCCATCCTTTATATGTCCCACATATGGTATTTAACGAATCAAATCACTTTGAGGGGGCGGTAGTCCGCACTTCCTAAAAAGAAGATATCATGTTTACCCAAAATTGAAACCATAAAGGTATGCCCAAAATGAAAAAAAACAGAAGCTTAAGTAAAACATAAACATATTATATATCATATATAAAAATAGTGACATCATAATGGCCTCCTTTTAAGGTGTTAAATGAGTGTTGAACAATCATCGTTTCGGGAGGCAGAATTTCGCCATCCACGGAAACCGTATGTTCTTTAACCATTTGATGTAGTTGTGTGAGAGTGTAGCTCAAATAAATCTTATAACAACATCCTAGTATATTTAAGATACTGGTGTTGTTACAAAATAAGTAAATAAAAAGAGTTTAGGGGGTTGGAGAAGCAAAATAAAACAAATGAACATGAGAGAATGAATTACCTTTAAAAGTGTAACTCCTTTTGATTTGAGCCTAAAGGCTTCCTTTGAAAGGATTCTGCCCAAAGGGAATCCTCTAGGATGAGGAGAGGGATGTGGGGAGAGTAAATGGGCAGGGTTTGGCCGATACAAAGGCTTGAGGAGTGTGTGAAATGAGGTAGAGGTGGGGGCCTTTTATAAAAGGAGAGGAGGGGCACTTTTGGAAAGTAAAGAAATATTACTTTATTTGAATATGTGTTTCGGTTTTAAAAGGTCCCACATTGATATTATTATTGGATAAGGTGATAAGGTTTCGAAATCCACTGATCCAATTGGTTTTGGCTATGTTTAGGTTTTAGATTTTTCATTATCTTTCCATTTTATTTAAATCGTTAAATAATGAGGTCATCGCTGCATCATCATGATGTCATAAATAATTTAATTTATTTAAAGTCTAAAAATTATAAAAAAAATACTATGATGTAGGAAATCGTTTTAGATTTCCAATTAATATTTATAATCAAAAATATGATCTTTATAACCCCATGTAAAAATTGTTTTCGTAAAACATATTATGTTTGTGTCATTTTTACTGTTACATTAAATAAAAAGATATTTATGTCATTTCCCAAAAAAAGTGTCTCCATGGGGTCCCCAAGTTGACCCATGGAATGTATTGGTCGGCCATGACACAACCAATATGTTTGGGACATGTTTCTAGGTCATTTCATATTATTAAAGCATTATTTATACCTTAAACTACACTAATTACCACTAATCGCGATTAAAACTTAATAAGTTACTATTCACGAAAAAATTATTTTAATCTCATTGAACCACATTTTACTTCTTAATGACAACCATGTATGTTGGATTTTTGAAATTCAAAACACAAATGTGGAAAAGTTTCATTTAAACAAAAAATCAGTTTCTTTAACTACCACTTAGTGGTTTCACTATTCATCAAAAATTAAAGTTTTTCAGAAAATTACCAAAAATTCACCCTAAGCTATATTCGATATTACGAATTAAAAAATGATGTCTATTTTACAAAATTCAAAACATATAAGTCACATTAATTAATTTAATAATTAGTTCCCGCTGTCATGACAAATTGCGTGTTTTTATGAAACAATAAGTATCAAAAGATTGATACCAGTTTAAGTCCAATTTCAAAGTGAAATTGATTCCAATGACCATCATTGGATAAAATGGTAAAAATATATTCTAATTTCACTTCAAAACCAATTCAAAAGATAATCTAATCATATAAATAAATTATATTAAAAAGAGGATTTGAATTAAAATACAACATTTTTCACTATTCATTAAAAAATGAACTTTATCGGAAAAATACCAAAAATTCACACAAAGTAAATTTTTATATCCCAATCATAAAGAATAAGTTTATTTTTACAAACATAGTTTCTAAAATTTTCAAAAGATAGATTCAAAAATGGTTTTCCATCAAAAGGCAGTAAAACAATCTTTTAAAAATATTAGTGTATTCCATGCTTAAGATTGGATTTATTTTCATTTTCAGCCTCTAAAACACTATATAATTCATTAATAGACATAGATAAAAATATCTATTATTCATTACTTACTTGGGATGTTACAACTTCAGTATGTTGGTTTATCATTCGCATGATTGTTTCCATTCTGGTTTCCATCGGAGGGTCGTCAGTGCAAGGCCCATTGCGGTAACCATTTGCATTGTTCCTCCTATTTCCCTCCATTTTCTAAAATAATAAAACCTTACTGAGAAACTTATTCCATTTAAAAATATTTTTATCTATCAAGGATTTTATGTCTTAAAACATCATGCTTAAACAATTATATTTCCCTATAATTTCTTCATAATGATTCATAAAAAGGATGAAATCAACCAAACATATCCCCCATGAGTGTCATAACCAAGAGTTCAGCAAGTCCCATTGTCATGCACCGGTTCCTGTTCGAGTCTACCTCAACGCTATGTTTTCGGGTTTTACCCCTATTTACATATATGCCAGAGCCGCCTCTACCTGCTTGTTTCCAGACATGGATTTATTTGTTTGATAACACACTTACTCATTACTCAGTAAAATACAAGGAATTTTTCTTATATTTAAAATTTTCTCTAGGGTTATTCCTAATGTTTTTTTATCCTAATTTCCAAAAGTAACTAAACTATCCGTTGATACCGACTATGTCATCCCGTCTTTTTATTACATAAAATTTCATTACATTTTCCAACAGATGATCTTTAATGTCTATTGTCTTGTAAATGAGGAATAAAATATATGAAAATATTATAAAAAAATATCTATTCCACTTTTAATGGTTCATCATATATTCACAATAATTATAATTACTGCATCATATATCCTAGAGACATACATCAAAGGAAACGGTGAGCAGAATTCCCAGTAATGAAATCTAGTGAATCAGTTTACTTGTTATATCAATATGAACGTGATAAAAACCAAAATACATGAGAAACATATGTATAGGAATTTCATAATGAAATTAACATGAAACATAACATGAATATGTGGCTAAAACATTTAATTTAGACATTCATGAACAAATCATCAAGGTATAACCCTGAGGTTTCATAAAATTTACCAAGGTCATTCACAAAGGTATTGTGAAACTTCTCATCCCTAGAGGTAAGTTTTTTACCAAATGAATTGAGGTGAAATCTAGAAACACCCTAAAAATTAATTTATTTTAATTTCATCCACATAGATCATAATAAACCATTTCATTAATAACCCATATAGAAAAAATGAAATGGGTTACGTTTCAAAATCGCGACGTTTTGAATGCGCTTAAAAAATAAGAATGTTATGTCATTTATAACCCCTTGGAAGGGAGTGAGGGTTATATTTATTTCAATTACATAATAAAATATATAATTTCTGTGTATTTATGATCAAACTTATAAACTAAATAGGTCTGGGTGTTGAAAAAAATAAAACTAGAGAATCTTATAAGAGAATTAGATTGAATTTTGAGATGAAATTTCTGCAGAAAAAAGACTATATAACACTATTTTTTAAAACAAAAAAATTGAGTCAACATAGGTAACCCACTCATATATAATGAATTATACAGTATTGGTATAGAATGAAAGAAATAATAATATTTTAAGGTTATTTGAAGGAAATTCCCTATGAAAATGAAAATCGAAGGAAGAGAGAATATGCGATTTCTTTTACCAAAAAAATCGGCAACATAACGGCGTCACAAAAAAATTCGAAAAATTGTTATGAGAGAAGGAAGTGTCTCTTATAATTTGGACATGAATTGGAAATTATTAAAGGTATATAAGAACGAACCCCTATATAATAAAATGGGATTATATGACATAACATAAAGGAAGTCATGACTTAAATGAGGAGGGTGGAAGGATCCCTTGCCTTGAAGACTAACTTTGAAAGGATAAAGGTTGGGACCTTGGGTGGATTGAGGGAACCGTGGGATGATTCTAGAGAGAGTAAGTCGATGTTTGGATCAACAAAAAAGGAATTGAGTGAAGATGAAGTGGGATATATTGTGGATTTATATAGGAAAGGAGAGGGAATTGATTATTATTTTGATTTGGGACACATCACATTAATCTAAACAAAACCACACACCATCCCATGGTTTTTTCCCTTGGTTTCTACAAAAGGGGAGTGGAAAAAAAATATTTTATAAGGTCAATGGCCAATGTTCTTAAAATAACATGGTTGCTTATGTGGAGGTGAGACACACTCTAAAGGAAATCAATTTTAAAAGACAAAATATTATATAAGTCTTTGAGGGTCCACTAATTCTTTGTAAAATAAATCAAACAAATAAAAAATCAGATTATTTTAATGGAAAAACATATATTATCCGAAAATAATTTTTATAGTATTTTATTACATCAATATTAGGTCATTATGATGTCATAAAATACTTTTTATATTTATATGGTATTTAACTTTTACACAAAAATTTGATTGTCTCAGAAAATTAAGAAAAATTCACCGTTGGATAATTTCAACATCTCAATTCCTGAAATAATATTCATTTTAAATAAATATTTTTATAAAAATGTTAATTTTTTACTTTTAAAATAAAAGCCTACATTTATCAAAAATTCATTGGTTTTGAAAAAATGGCATTCAACCCTTAATAAAAATTAAAATTACATTCATAAAATTATACGATCATTTATATTTAATAAAAAAATTAATAAAAATAATTATATTTTAGTAAAATATTATTTAATTAAAATAATCCATTAATTCATCAAAATGAATTTATTAGTAGAATATTTAACTAAAAACAATAATTGTGCTTAAAAACTATTTACAATGTAACAATAATAAATTAAAACTACAATCATTATTATATTCAAAAATAATGTAATTAATAATAGTACTAGGGTTTTGTTATATAACCCCTTAAAACCCCACATAAGACTATAGGGTAAGGTGTGTGATGGTGACAAACTTCTGGGGTGGTTCAGATAACATCGCTCAGGTGGTAAACTTAATCAACTTCCACTTCTCCCATAGCCAGTTCCGCTAGAGCATAACGTATTGATGTTTATATTGGTATTGGAAAAGAGTGAAGCCCAATGCCGCAACCCCCTTTCCGTGCTCTTTTAAATGGGTTTCATACAGGGCAAGTCTACTGGATTAGGCCATCACTTCAATTGTCTGAGTATATAGAATTTTCTAAATCCCAATATTTATACTAATAATGTGATCACTATTCAATGTTTAAATTAGAAACGGTCAAAATTCATAATGGTATTATAAAATCCAGAAACATAAAACCAAAAAAGTTCATATGTTGTATAAAAATATAACATATTAAGACATTTAATTAGATCAAGAGTGATTTTAAAATACAATAGTTTGGTTCGTTACACATGATTTTCCCTTATATATGACAGACATGATGATTGTGACATGGGTGGGGCTTTTAGATACATGGTCCTTGTACTATGTGTGGTGGGAGTAGCTTGGGATCCAAGACAAGGTTTATCTCACTTTTGTTACTTTTAAACTTGTTATTGGGTTGTGACACACTTCTAAATGGAAGAGTATTTTTACCCTTACCTTAAGTTCATCTATTGCACCTATACTAGTACTATTTAGAGGTTGATGAATGTATGTGGTATATATATACCTGTATTGTATCATGTATTCCATTGCCTACGGACTTTTTCATGGTTTTGGTTGTGTGTGTGGGTATACAGGTTCATAATAAATGGACTCCACAACTTTTTTCCATGGGCACTAGTTTCTACCAATGCCTTATTAAGTCAGTCTTTTGATTGTTGTTGCTCGAGCCCTGATAGGGATTGGGTCCTAAAAAAGTTTCATCAATGGTGGATAAACCCTATGGATGATTTTTGGATGTTTCCCTAAAAACATTATTGGTTGGGTTTTGGTAAAAAAAATCTATGTTTCTTGAGAGGGACTATCATGTTATGGATACTAATGATGGTGTGGCATCCAACATAGTCATTCACCATGACTTTAATTACAAACATTTCAACTCAACATGATGAGACATGTATTTTAGGGAAAATTGGTAGATGCTTCATATAGGATTTTGTCCTTGACTATTATTTTGGAGTAATCTCCCCTTTATTATTGATATATTTATATATATACTCATTTGACTGCAGTACTCCTTGAAATGTTTCAAGATGCCTCTGCGATGACATACAACCATGATACTAGCTCATGTTCGTGACAAAGATTCCACGAGAGAAGAGGCCTCATTTTAGGATCCATAATATGATACCCCTTCCTTCACATGGGTAGGTAGTAACACCTCCACCTATTGAGCTATTGTTAGTCCCAGTTGAGTAGGCAGATGACATTTTCATGGTGAGAACACTCTACATGTTCTGGCACTAGTGACCGTTGTGGTACCGTAGTGAGCTAGACCTACATGCAATATAATAATAACTAGAGTCAGTGATCTACCTCTTCATTTTTTGATTATATATAAAATGATCATATAGTGGCATTGATAACTAGTCTCTTCCATGGAGCATCTAGGCATTGGTGGAGTTCTGTTACACATATACGCATGAGTATGTACTCATGTGGGATGACTTCCCACATATGTTCTAAGATTAGTACTACCAGTCTAGCTTAGAATTTTTTTACAGATTCAATTGGATTTAGAGCTTCAAATGATTATTAGAACGGGGACTGAGTATGAGACAAGGTTTGTAGACCTTACACTCTACTCCCTGGTCTTGATCCATGACAGATACATTCGAGCCCATAAGATTAATCAAGGACTACACAAAGAGATATGTGATGATGGAGTTCCCATATGCATTATTGTTATTCATTTATTCCCAAATTTTTTATAATCTTGTTAGTAAATTTAATTTAAAAGTTCATAATTATTGGGATGTACTCATGTTTTTATAATAAATGTAAATTTTGAGCCATATTTAATGTCATCCAGTTGAGTTAGTTTACTATATTTAGTATAATTCTCACCCAGATTTTCCAAAAATCTTGGTTTTTATTCTTTTTTGATTCCTTACTCAATATAAAACATATCATAGAAGGAATCATTTTTCAATTCTTTCATTTGACTTGTAATTTGGACCACACGAGAAGGCCCATAGAATATACGATGAAAATGGACCTTCTATGAAGATTAAATTGCTGGGCTCAATCCAGAAGCCCAGAATAGTTTATTCTCTACCAAAACTTTTGAGATGGTACCACTCATATTGGAAAAACATTTCAACTCTAACATCCTCTAAAAACAAGCACATACAGTTCTATGATGTCCAAACCACCATTCATTATGGGAAATGAAATCAGCACATAAATCATTACTTTTCCCAAGATCTAAACATCCATTCAAGCTGAAATTTAATATGTGAATGAGGATAATTAGTCGACTGACTTTGTAAACTATTTTGGAGAGATTTTAGGGAATCATTCTATTCAAAAAATCATTCATATTTTGGCCATCAAAAAAAGAAATGATAAAAATGGAAAGTTCAGAATTGTTTAATCAGATCTCGTTAATTTTGGATCTATAAGCCAACTGATTCCTTATTTTATGAGTAGAGAGAAAACATATATATATATATATATTTCTTTTATGAGGAATATATTCCGTGATTCTGATTTCTATAAGGTCTAATATTCGAGCCAAGTTGAAGGACATATTTGGAATGAAAATAGTCGTAATTTTGGTCTACAATTACACCCCTCATATCCTTGAGAGGTGATGGAATTATAGAAGGGTGGATCATGATTTTAAAAGATAAAATCCTTTAAAAATTAAGGGGTGAACTTTCTATACTAATGTTTTTTACTTGACAGATTCTTCCACATTTCATTGTTTTCATTTACTTTTGTGTACTTCTTTATTTGTGATCTCATAAGTGTTTATGTAGTAATTATGTATTAATTAATGTGTATTTCACATTTCTCTATTTAACATCAACTATATGTTTTTCAATATTAATGATCATAAAATTGTTTAAATCATGTTAAACCCCTTCCATTATTTTCATTGTCATTCAATCAAAATTCCGATTTCAATTCTCATCATCGTTCATGTGTGTGTTCGGCGTACCACATTTTTCTTCTAAACTAAATTTTATTTTTAATGGAACCCAAAAATATTAACATTAAGACCATATTATTAACCCATTCAATGGATTAATAAATATTATATTGGGGTGAGTTATAATTATGTGATTTTATGTGACTGAGAACTTTTTCTCAAAAATATATTTTAAATTAAAATTTTGTATGATAAAATTAAAATGTCCAAGAATAATATTATGAATTGTTTAACATGTCATTTATAGGGATTATTAGAGCCATAAAATACACTACCATATATATGATATGATTAATATTATATCCCAATGATATATTAAGGCTTGGATTAGAGTCGTATCACTTGGGAATTCTAATCAAAGTCATCATATGAAGTGGGTGTTAATTTAAAGAAATATAATGAAAATCACAATGATATCACTTGCTTATCATCCTAATAATGAACTCACCCCTATATTTTTTTAAATTTTTCAATCTAAAAAAACCATCAAAAAAATAATTTAATCTATTAAAATAGACCCCTTATCAAAATACAATCAACTAAAAACAATTGAATTATAGAATGTTTTAACACTAAAGATTCAACCTGAGAGTTGAAATACACATTAACAGAGGCCCAGAACATTGAACAGAGAAAAGGAAAAAATGGTCAACACCTAAAATGGTACCATTTCCAGGGATGGTGCATTAATTAGTTATTATATCATGTTTATTGAAAAAACAACAAACCAAAAAATTTATCAAAATTTGGAAAAAAACAAAGAAAAAACCATCTTCCCACTTTCTTTCAAAATATATCTAAATGCCTTGTAAACTCCCAAACAATCACTTAGATATTTTTAACCCCTAAATTGAGGTAATTCATCATAAAATTTGGATGAACATTAGGGATAATCAAATAATTCATCAACAAGTACTTGTATAATCAATTGAATTGGATATAGCTATTCCAAGGGAACAAATATAAAATGAACTAGATGACCCGAATTGGAATTACGAACCCCATGGTATTAAATATAAAAATATAGAGGCAGAATTCAAATTCAAGTCGGGCTTTATTAATCTTCTTCCTAATTTCCATGGGCTAGCCGGTGAGGATCTGCAACATTATCTTAAAGAGTTCCAAGTGGTGTGCTCCACCATGAAGCGTCAATGAGTTTCTAAGCAGAACATGAATTTCCGAGAATTATATTTATCTATATATAACACTTATAGGTCATGTATTTATTCCCTCCTTCCCAGCTTCCTAACAAAAAGGAATAACAGGAAGCGTGTTTTATTAGAAAAACAAGTTCTTACTTCTGGTACTGCTTCTATAGAAAAGAAAATAATTGGTATTCGTCAATTCCCAAATAAATAACTCCACGTTTATTAGGAGAGGTTAAAAATGAATGGATTACCCTATAAACATTGCCAAATCCGTAACCAAATCACGATCTAATACTTCTTGGAGCGGGTATTGGCTATGTAGAGAACTCACATTGATGATGCATGTGGCATAACTGATGTTGATAAAACACTCGCAGCCGCAACAGTTATCATAACCAACATGGATGAAAACACACAATAATTAAAAACTCAAAAATATTATCAATTCAATAATGTCAAATATAGTTTGTCAATGGAGACAATAATGATGGATGAGTGTGTGAGTGAACTTACATGTCGTGTGAGACAACTAGTGATGGCTGCCAAAGCCTCGAACTATTCTTCAACAAAATCTATATTCCTTTGACCTATCTTGAATTGTGTAATCTTTAGATCCCCAGATCATCCAACAGACACATTTCCACATCTTAAATAGGATCCTTCTGATTCATTCATGCCAATGGAGATCAATGTAGCATATGATCATTGGAAAACCAACACTGAACAATCATGTAATTTTTTTAGAAACTTCAACCAACCCCAATATGATCTATTTTCTGTTACTTATAACCCATTAATGATATATGGAAATCCCATTTCTCATACATGTTAGTTCCCTCATTAAAATCCAATCCAATTCCAATATTTTCATGGTGATTGTAATATCCAAAAACCTTACCTTAATGTTTTTCATCCACAAATTACCAATCCCACTCTTGCTCCTCTAGGGTTCCACTATCTTAATGAGTCATATCAATTACGAAACCAATACCAAAACATTCCAAATAACCAAAATCAAGGTAATTCCAATGCACGACAAGCCACTTATTCCCTGAAACCATGATAATGTGAAGTAGAAGATCTTACCTCCTTCATCCGTTATAGCCTAAAAACATTGAATCCCAAATTGGTCATCTTTAATCGAACATTATCCAGTATCTATCATCCAATTCATACAATATATCATATAAACTATTAACCAACCCCATGGGTAATGTATGTTCAATTGCATATAGATCATGAAAAACTTTTCCAAGCCTCATGATGGATACTAAAATGAACCTTTGGCTATTGATCTATAAATGGATAAGAAAATAAAATTCCAAAATTAAACCTAAAGAAACTACCACACCTCGTTTCATCCCTCTAAGGGACCCAATTATTTTTCCTCAATACATTTCTAATATTAAAAAATCTTTTGAACCTGATCGTGAAATGATCTACATGTATTAATGAGTTGAAGTCCACATTCCCCTCTTAGATTTCATTAAAAAAAATACTACATTTGCCTCGTCTCATAAGAAATTGTTCACTCATAAGTGACAAAATATGACCACTGATAATGTTTCAACCCAGTACTCTATAATCATGAAGTGTTATGACCCAATGAATTCCAATGATCCAATCCAAATGGAGAGTTTCAGCATTAATGATGCAATCCTAGACCAAGGATGCTCGATTAATATCATATCTAAATCTATCTTCTCCAAAATTGGTCTAGTTCCCCTACACTCTACAGGTGTGGTCATCTAGTTATCCAATCAAATCACAGCAAGTATGGAGGGTATAATCAAGGATTAAATTGTTCATTTTAATGATCATTTATTACCTGCTGGTTTCTATATCCTTGACATGGAAGTCTAGATGACATCTTATTGATATCCCCTAAATCTAGGAACACCATTCCTCCTTACATTGAGTATTAATATTAATGTCAATGCAATCATCCTATCCATGGAATTTAGTGTCCAACTAGTCATGTTCAATATCTTTCAAGCCATGCGATACATGTCACTAGATCACTCATCATTCTCAATACATGCATCTATGGACACTTATAAGAGTTATTAGACCCCATTGCATTATGTTTATCATGTTCTAATGTGAGAGGATCATTGATATCTGTAAAATTATTAAACAAATCATAGATGGGGAAGTTGATGTTCACCTATCATTAATATAATCCATAATTATAGGGGATCATGAAACTCTCTTGAATCCCATATAAACTATTCTCATTGTTGTTCCACTATCAATAGTATTTAGGAAAATGCACCAAAACAAACTAAAATCCCATCGTTCATTTCTGGGCTGTCGAACCCACAAATGAAAGTTGAGACTATTCTATAAACTCTTCCTAAACACCAAAAATATGCATTCCTTTTCCATACTTAATTTTTTACCTATTATCATCCCCACTTAACATACAAAAACAAATGATTTCTATCTTGTTCAGGTTATAGTAGAAAACAAAATGGACATTGGTTGGAATATTGATGACATACCCAAAATAAAACCATCCCTCTTCATGTATCCCACCCCTCTTGAAGAATCATCCAAACCTATCATAAAATAACAAAGAAGACTCAAATAACTCATCCTTGAGGTTTTTAGGGAAGAGATTACCAAGCTTCTTCAAGCTGGTATTATCCACAAAATCTTTGATAGTGAATGGGTTATTCTAGTTTATGTTTTACATAAGAAGGTTGGGAAATATATTCTTTCAAATCAACATGGGTAGGTAGTAAAATCTTGGGTGAATAACAAATGGCATCTGTGCCTCGATGATAGAAAATTGAATTTTGAAACAATAAAATATCCCTAAACTCTTCCATTGTATTATAAAATTATAGCATGGATAGCTAGAAAGACATATTATTGCATTCATGATGGATACTCCAGCTATTTTCAAAACCCAATCTCACAGCTTGACCATGAAAAAACAACATTCACATGCACATTAGGAAAACATTAATTTAAAATAATTAATTTGGGCCTTTTCTATTCTCCTAAAACTTACTAAAGGGATATAATGAGATTATTTTTTGAATTCATTGAACTCTTCATGGAAGTCTTCATGGATGACATTACAATTTATGGTGAGTGACTTGAATCATTCTTGAATTCACTTTATCTAGTCCTTCAAAAGTGGGGAATGTGTAACCTTGTATTAAATTTTTAAAAAATTCACTTCATGGTTGAAAATGGGAATTTTCAAATGGAAAATAGTTTCAAAATAGGTTATTAATGTTGATCCGATAAAAATTGAAGTGATCCGATCAGTTTCTGAACCAAAATCTAATTGAGACATCCTTTCATTCATCAGTCATGCCTGTTTCTATCATTGATTCATCCATAATTCCAATAGGATTTCCCTTCCACTCACTCAATTTCACCAAAATGGCGTCACATTAAATTACAATTAGGATTTAAATAGAGCCTTCATTGATCTCAAAACTACTCTTACATCTGCCATAATAATCGAACCCCTAGATTGGTCATTACCCATTGAGTTGTTGTGTGATGCTTCTAATATATTTGTTTGTTCTATTCCTAGCCAATTAATGGAAAAAATTTCTCATTTAAAATATTATTCCAAAAAAATTCTGAATGAAACATAAACACACAACACATTGACTAAAAATAAAATTTTAGAAGTGATTTTTCCATGGCTAAATTTCATCCATATCTCATAGGTTAGAAAATCATCATCTTCATAGAACATTTGATGATAAAATTCATACATATGAAAAGTTCTTCCATATATTGTATAATAATATTGATCCTAATGCTCCATGATTTTGAAAATGGATTCAATGATATTTCAGGAAAATATAACCTTGTTGCTAATCACCTGAGTAGAATATAAAATTCTTATCAATCCTAAATCATTGATCTCAAATCCACATTGAGAACCTTTCATAACTAACTCTAGATTTATCATATTATTCCCAAATTGTAAATTACTTGGTTTCTGGTGTATTTATAAAATTAATTACAATGAACAAAAAATGAAGTTGAAAAGTGATACAAAATTCTATATTTGGGAAGAAAATAATATGGGGGAAACTGGGTATGACATAGTAATTAATAGATGTGTTGATGTAGATGAAAATTCCTCTATCATAGAATTTAGTAACTCAATTCATGGATGTGAAACATTGGACTGCAAAGGTCCTCCAGAATGGTCCTAGAGTATGGATTATTCTTGCCTTACCTTTGCAAGAACTCAAATGTGTTCGTTCAATCATTTCCCACTTGCCAAAAGATTTTCAAAATTTCGAAAAGATATAAAATTTCCTAAATTCCCCTAATATATTGTGATATGATCAATGTCTGGGGAGTCAATTTCATCGGACTATTATACCATTCCAAATATTCCCATATATTCTTCTTACTGTCAATTAGGATTCTAGGTGGGTTGTGTCCAAACCCACTAGAAATGATGATTCATATACTGTTATTGAATTCCTAAAAACACAAATCTTCAACTAATTTGGAACTTCTCTGGCCATGATCAATGACTTAAGAACTCATTTATGCAAACAGACCATGGAATCACTTTTGAAAAAGAATGGGTTTGTACATAAATCTTAAATTGAATACCACCCCCAACTAAATGGAATGAATGAACTTTTTAATTGATATTTTAAAGGATTACACGAGAGAAATGTAAATCCCACAAAAAAAATCCTAGCCTAATAGACATGGTGTAGAGAATTGGGCTTATCGAACTTCCTATAAAAACACCCTTTTGGATGTCTCCTTCTAGGCTAGTTTTCTATCCAAAATTTCATTTAATAGTTGAAATGAAAAATTATTCATTTTGGTATGGGAAAACATTTAATTTTGATTTCGAAAAATCTTGTGGAGAGATAATGTTTTAGATAGATGTATTTTAGGAGCTTCAAATTGATTCCAATATCTATAAAGAAATTTCTAATGTACTCCATGATAAACACATACTACGAAAGGTATTTCATAAATGTGAATATGTAATTCTCTTCAATTATAAATTTCAACTTCACCCAGATAATCTTAATTATCAATGTGAAGGTCCTTTTACTGGTTCTAATGATTATCCATTTAGTTATGTTCAATTCCAGGTTCCCTCTACAAAAAAGACCTTTACAGTTAATAGACATTGGTTGTAACATCACCATGAGAGGAAACACATCTAAGAAACCACATCGACTTCCATCATATCCAGAACTTCTATAGTAATCCCACCATAGGATGGGGATACTGACCCGCCAAATCCATATCAGGGGGAACCACTTTCCTGTTAACTCTATCTCTATATATCCCTCTTTCTTTTTCTTCCTCTCACATTTTTTTACCACTTTCTCCATCAAACCCATTATTTTTCTCTTCATTTTTTTATGATTTTTTAAAAATAATCAAAGAAAATACAAATAAAAACAAAAAAGTCCAAAGAAGATTTATACTTAATCACCATGCTGTTTTGAAAATATTCCCATAATATTTAGGGAATAAGTCATGTATTAATCAAAAAATTTATTTATTTTTCGTGAATTTGTATAAATAATATTGTGTCAAAAAATGATATGTTTTATATTCGTAAAATGATTCTTCTCAAACTATGAGGAACAATATTAGTATTCATGAAAAGTCCACCTATTGAAATCTTTTCAAAATATGTGTTTCCACACCCTATTGTGAGTCTTAAGTATGGGGACCTTTGAGATGAATTTCCTACTTTAGCGTCCAATGGTATGATAGAGGAAATTTCATTACCACATGATAATCACAATATCCATATATCCTCCAATTTACTTTACAAGAATCCTCCTTTTGAATGTCCCTTTGATATTATGATATCCTTTTCTTTGATATCTACATTACAAGCATAATACTTTTTCCCACCAAACATCTACATGATGTTATATTGCATAATTTATTTATATTTTTATATGGGGGCATGTATTTCATTTTGGGTTCCATTTCCTTAATTTTCAATGTTTTTTTCATATTATTTAAGACCGAAATTCATTTTAGTGTGGAGTGGAGGTTTTCATTCTGTATGTTTGGGGAATTCATATTCATTTATGTAATTTTTTAAATGTTATTGAATAGAGTTCAAAAAAATGATAAAAAAGAATGATTTGTTTCTTGGGAAGTTTAAAAACAATTCTTCATTATCCTTTTATCTTGATATAACTATTATAATTAGTTTTAGGGTGAGATCAATGATGTGATGGGAGATGAGTGTGTGATTCATTTCAATTTCAACTTTCAGAGAAAATCGAAACAAAGAAAATAAAAATAAAATAGAAAAATAATCCTTTCATTATATATTCTTATTTCATAGTGATATGTTTTTTGTTATATAATTATTTCATCTTCTCACCCCTTCATATTTTCTTCCTCTTTTGTGTCATTCTTCACAAACTCATGCCCATGAGAATATGTGAATCTATTTCCATAATATTTAATTTTAGAAAATATTTGAATTGTTGAACCCATACTGATCTATTAATCCTCTTCTCATCACTATTGGACGTCAAATTCCTACCATTAAATAGTAATATAAAAAACCCTTAAAGAGAACTATTTATTATTGTTTACTTTAGGATTGGTAATTAATGCTGAGATCACATTCAAACAATATGATTTTCACCTTTGATTGTTGAATGAGTGTACCTCTATAACAAAACTTTATCCTCTTGAGAGTAGTAAGTATCTGGTGCCCAGGTTTTACATTTCTAAATTTGAGCATGATGAAATAAAATTTTTTGAACATTTATTGTGTACCAATTTGTGGTGGAGTTCAATATGGATGAGTGAAATGGTCTAATCCACCCTTGATTACGGAAAACAAAATTTTAATATTTTTAGCGAGTAAGAATACTTATGTTATGTTTTTTATTTGATTCACATAATGAAATGAACAATACTATGTGTGCATGATTTGATGTTATTAATTTATTCATAACTATATATATACTACCATTAGTAAATATCATGTAAAATGGAATAATTGGTGTGACATACTCAGGTTTTAATAAAAATTATATTTTATTAGCATTATATGAAGTAGTCCAATTGATTCAATTTAATTTTTTTAATTATAACTCTATTCCATATTATCTCAATTGCATCGTTCTTATTTTGTATGATTCCATATAAAATTTGAATCATATCATTAAAAGTATTCATTTTCCAATTCTACCATTTGAAGGGTCATATAGAACACACATGATGGGTAATAGAATTTGTGATGAAAATGGACCGACCATGATGATTGATTTATTAGGATCAATATAGTAGTTATATATAGTATATTCTCCACCAAAAATAAATTTACAGATTCATTAATTTTGGATAAAAATTTCAAGACAGAACTCCATAAGAAATGGTCCCAAATGTTAATATGATGTCAATCCCACCATTCTGTACGAGAAATGAAATCAACACATAAAACATTACATTTCTCCAAATACATACATCCATCCGATCTGAAATTTTTTAGTGTGAAAGAGGTTATTTATGCAGACAAATTTATAGAATAATTTTTTGGTATTTGAGGGATTATTATTATTAAAAAACAAATTCTCTTTTTGGTCTTAAAAAAGCATGGATATAAAGGCGCATTTAATAATTGTTTATTCAAATCACCATAAATGTGGCTTCTCTAGTCCAATGGATAAAAAGGTTTATGAGTATACTGAAAAAATGTATTTATACATCTTATAAGAAGAATGTATTCCAATATTATTCTTTCAATATGGCCCAATATTCAAGACAACTTGAGGAAATGATTTAAAATTCAAAATTCCATCTCCTTGGTATATAAATATATCCTCATATCATCAGAAGGAGGTGGAATTTAAAAAGAGTGTATAATACATTAGAAATATAATTCCTATTCAATAGTTTCGACGGACCTTCCGTACTAATGTTTTTTTACTATATATACTCTTCATACTCTATTTTCATCCATTTACTTTTGTGTTCTTCTTTGTTGGTAATATCATAAGTGTTTGTGTAGTAATTCGGTTTTAATGCTTGTTTGATTTTGATTTTGTCATTTAATCATCCAAACTATGTTATTAAATATTAATTATCGAAAAACAGTGAAAATAAATTTGGAACCCATTCCCTTATATGCTTCCTCATTCAATCAATATTCCATTTTTAATTCTCTTTTTCATTCATGTGTGTGTTCGAGACACTACTCTTTTCTTGTCCCGTTCTTTTTATTTTTATTTTAACCAATTACAAAAAAAATTAAACCATATTATTAACCAAAATAAGGGGGCATTGATGTAAACATAAGTCGGTGATGTAAACATAAGTCGGTGATGTTCGATGTAGCTTTGAATACAAGAAAAAGAAGGGTTATTTCCCCATAGATATGTGTTTTTGTGGTATGATAAAATCCATGAGAGAGATTCAGTTCAACCCAAAAAGGACAGTATTGAGGTTTGGTGGTTTAGTATATCTGACTTGTGTGTTCATGGAAGGGTTGTGCATCAAAGCATTAAAGCACACCAAGGCCTTGATAGTGGAGTTTCTCTACTAGACAACTTTTCACATGGAATTCTACTAGAGGGTGTGGAAGAGGGCCTGTTTTGGTGTTAATATCCTTAAATGAGAGTCGAATACACATGGGTTATGCCATTTTATTTCCACATTAATCCTCTTATGTTTGGATGAGTTTTCTCACCTACACTATTCATTGGTACCTTGCGTGCTCTACATCAATCTTGATATAACAATTATAGAGTACAGGTAGAGGATATGAAGACCCCAATAAAAGAACATCCCAACTCACTATTTTGTGATGGTATTAGTAGTCCTCCACTTGAGGATGTAAATACAATAAGGTATGGGAGAGTGCTTTGTGGTTTGTACAGATCACTTGAGTCTCAAATGAATCTTCATTTAGGGAGACCTAAACCAGAGTCAGCGACACTGGTAGGAACTCATGAAGGACTATGAATTTGAGATATTCTAAACAAAAGGAATTTGAAATATTTTAGATAGTCCCCTTAACTGTATTTATGAGCCTATCATAGCATCAGATGTTTTAGAGAACATACTTTCCCTATAGAAGACCCTTTTAGAGAAGGAGGTTATATTTTTCTTCAGTAAATCATGTTGACTCATTTTCTTGTCGAGTGTGTGAGAGAGTCCCAATTGTATGATATCTACTATGTGATCTTGAACGATTCATATATCCATAGGAAAAAATTGATATGGTTATACTAAAGGAGGGAATCATGATATCATGTTCTAGTGATAATTGGTGCTCATAGTTTCGATGCACAAGGTAGTGAAGAAAGAGTTTCACACATCTTCCTTAGATATTACATCCTTGTGTGGGAAATATATATAGGGATCTTCAATGTCAGTTTTGGGGGGTCTGACAAGAAATGAAGCATAGATAATTTTGTCTCCAATGTCCTCACCTATCTACAGGTGAAGGCTGAGTACCGAGTTCTAGTGGGTTGTTGCATCCTCTTTTAATCCTAAAGTTGATATTGGATGTCAAGAAAATGAACATCATCATAGGGTATCCATGTACAGCAAAGGGTCATGATTCCCAATGGGGGATAGTGGAAAACCTCACAATATCAGCTCACTTCATTGAAATTAATGAGTAGAGTTTAGTGGAGAGTTTGGGGATGTTTTAAGTACAGGAGATCATTCGCATTTATGAGGTTCCATTGATGTTTGTCTCCAATAATTACGTGTGGTTTATGTTATGATAATGGAGAGGCACGTTAGATATTTTTGAGACCACACATTAGATGATCAATGTATTTCACCCCAATATTGATGGGCATACTAAGCGCACTATCCAGTTATTGGGGGGAAATTTGTGGGATAGAATGTTGGTTTTTTGGTTGGTGAGGCAAGCAATCCCTAATGTTCTCAAGCTATTAAGATCCTATAGAGGGTTGTTGTGGATGGCTTCCACCTTAATCTACCAATATATGTTTAGTGGTTTCACAACGTTTTCCAAATGTTTCATGTGAGGAGATACATGCATGATCATATGCACATCATTGAAATGAGAATACCTTTGAAGGATGATCCATCCCCTTGGTTCACTTGTTTTCAAAACACACAAATGCACATAAGAGTTTTTGGGAGATCTAGTGCTAGGTGTGAGCATAGTATCAAGGGTTATTTCCCTATTATTTCGTTTTAGGGATGATAATCTTGGTAGTGGGAATGAGGTAGAAACTCAGTTTTGGAATTATTAGACTATGGAATATTTCAACATATATTTTAATATCTACGTTCTGTGAAGGTATGAAATTTTAAGGCCATATGTTGCAAGAAATAATTTTATAAAAATATTAAATAATTTTATAATATTTATTTGATGGAAACATGTTATCACTTATACGGTATCCCAGATCATAAATATGAGGATAAAGTTATGTTCAGAATGTGACATTTATTCTAGGCGGGACATAACATTTGTGTGTGTGAGTCTCCTATAGAAAAAAATCAACGAAAGTAATTGTTAAAAATAAAATAATAAAAATTAACTATTTTCACTTGAATAATGAATCAATTAAATTTTGAACGGGAAATATGATTGGATATTTGAAATAGTTGTTGAGTTTATAATTGGGTGTTTTACCAAAGTGCGACCTATAAATAGACGTTGATGGATGTTTGAATTCCACAATAGATGATGGTTTTATATATATCCGAATTTAAATTAAATTATAAATGGTTATATAATTTCTCCCACAGAAGCTTGCGAAGCTCTATCCCCTCCTCCGAATACTTATTCATCACCAAATTCAAGAATGATCATGACGAAACATTATATCAGATTAGATTAGAGCACATTGAACACAATGAAAAATCCAAAATCAAGGAAGGATTCTTCATTCAAATATTGCATTCCCCATTGGAAGATTTTATTGTTGAATTTTATTGATATTCAATTTAAAGACCTTGAAATACATTGTTTAAAGTTAAACATACAATAGACATCGAATGTTTAATTTATAGATCACTCTTTCGTTATATCATTGCTCGTTCTTCTCATTATTCATCAAAATAACTTTTCGACGTGATAAAACAACATCATACCATCAAGAAAATACTAGATCTATCAATGAAATTATCCATAGATTCTGGATGTATGATTTTTTTTATTTCGTGTGCCTGAGGAGTTGAAGTAGAATGTAGAAGCAGTGACAACTTTTCATTTTGTCAAAACGTCGATGGATCTTCGAATTTAGCACTATTCATTGAAGATATCATCCTAAAAAATACATATTTTTTATCAAAATAATTTTTCGAGCCCTAGTGTGCTCCAAATGGTCTTTGGAAGCAGGTGGTGATGCATGTTAGGTGAGTGATAGCTCCGGTGAGGCAGGATGCTGGCAGAGGCAGCTAGGATAGTGTGACTACAAGAGGCTAGTGAGGCACACTAGTGGATGCACATAGGGCACATGCAGTAGTGAAGGTGGTAGGATGCCAGCCATAACCGCTCCCCCACTAGTTTTTAGAAACCCAAAAAGAGAAAAATAAGATAAAATAATGAAATTATTATTATTATTATTATAGTTATTTTTAAAACATTTAAACTTTTTCAACTACCCCATGTTTCGTACAAATTATGACCTACCAGTGGAAATTTTATAAAAACATCAATGTGGTATTTTTTAAGACCATTTTTGGTTTCTTCTCAACAAATTGTAGAAAAGTCCAATAAAACATTCTATGAATATTAATAGTATTGTTATTTTTTATTCGTATGTTGATTCGTGCATAACTACAACTTGGAGCATCATATTAATGTATTTTCTATGACCATGAGTTCATCTTATCGAGAATTTTTTTGAGTAATGTTCAAGGATTTTATGTTTTTTATACATGTATTGGTTATAAAAAACATTATAATAATTATAATAAATATTATTAAAACATTGTCCAACCATAATTTATCCACATCACGTCTTTTTGACATGTCAAAATTAGTATTGTGATCTTGATGTTGAGTTAGATGTTACAAGACTGAATTTGAGATCTTAAACTAATATTGAGGTTTAGGACCCATGAGTCCATGTTTGGTCATTTGTGATGAAATGTGTATTTTTAATTGGGTGACCATTTTGAATGAATGAATAGCTGATATCGAGTGTGTTTACATGAGGATCACAACATTACGACATGTATGAATTGAAATGGTATTGAGCCATGTACCCGTAGAAGAACTATTTGTGAATGATTCCGAGTGATGTAGTTATATCATTTGGAGTCTATTTTGAACAAAATAATATCTAATTCAGTTCACTTTTCTACACGTATCGTGATGGTATGAACCATTTGGATTTCATGGGTCGTCCAAGGAGGCAACTCAGTAAAGATAAATTTTCCATGATTTTGGACCTGCAATGAGTATCATTCGCTCATAATCCTTATAAATAGATGTTCTATGTACTATGGGAGTTCACTAGAATTCTCAGGGGTACTTGATTGTAGTCTAGTACCTTAGTATGGCTAGGTACCCAACCAGGTGATGGGGGGGGGGGGGGGGTCAGAACTCATAGTTCACTACACATGTCGTATACCATTTTACATTTATTTTACCCATCATATATCCTTCTTTGGAACTCAGATTTGGCCCTTCAGTATCATATACAAAGTGTTTTCTTAATAAAATGTTATGATGCCATTTTTAGTGGCTTTTTAGATACAATGTGAGATGATCCATGGGTTATGATTATATAAGGTGATGCTCATTGTTCCCAAGGTGATACCTTCTGGGGAGTGTCTCGTGTCATAAGTGATGAGGTGATGAAATCTGTGATTTCTATTATGTACCATCGAGTATGGATGGTCGGTGTAGTTCCTCAATACCAACCACGTAGAATTCCCCTATTGGGTAGGGCGTGGGTAGTTGATGACGTTTAATGGAATCCCCCATTGGCATTGGTTTCGGTCATCTACGACTATTATGATAGTAGAATCCCCCATCGAAATGTGAATAGGTCCCTTACAGGCTACATATATGTGGAATCACCCAGATGTGTTATGGCACGGGTACTCGATGAATAATAGTGGAATCGCCCTGATGAATTAGGGTGTGGGTCCTCTACGATGACTATTAGAGTAGAATTCCCCTGAGACACAAGGTTGGGGGACCCCTACTTTGGGTATTCTCTTTATAAATATGTACCGATGATTATACATACATTATCATTACATTGGACTTGTGATTAACAGGGTTTGCTTCCCCGCCATGTACATCTTTTCTATGAGACATAAAAACAAGTAGGTAGGACTAAGATACCCAATGAGGATAGAATAAAGGTGTAGTTATTAAGAACCTTCAACATGCATATTCATATTATATTTGAGGGATGCCAGGCATCATTGGTGGTTACAAATTGTACTATTGGTGACTTTTTTCTTTAGCTGACCTATGAGATATAGATCCCCATACTGTTTATTTTTGGCTTCTTTGACTGAGTATATATATATATATATCCTATTACAGTACACACTCCTTGGGATTTCGATACATGACTTCTAGGAGAGGTCAAGAAGAAAGAGGTATTCCACGTGATTTCGGTGTATAGATTCTCATGATTGGACAAACCTACTCCTCTATGATAGGTAGTGAAGACTCGCCAGGATGTTCATATTCTCACCATCTCTTTCCCCATGTGATTCATATGATTATATGTATCTATATTGTTGGGTTGAGTTGTACAATAATGTACTATATCTTATTTAATATATTTATCCCCACTTCAGTAAATATATTTCATCTCCCATGATCCTTCAGGGAATCCTACTAAGTATATTTATAAGAACACCTTATCTGGATTTGCTCACTCTTGGTGTTCCCATTCCAATGACAAAAATGTTGATCATGAAATCAGTGGAGCCTAGGGATACATGGTTCTTGGATCACTTAAAGTAGTCTTATCTTAGTATCCTGGAGTATAACCTCTATTAGATGTTTTAATTTTCCACTTGTTTCATGGTTCTGGAACTCTTCTAGTTGGGTATGTATTTTTTCCCTTTACCTTACAGTTTACTTACAACACCTATACTTGAAGTGTGTATAAGATTAAACATGTCTGTTTTCTACATATAGTTGTGGTGTATCCATTTTCTATTATGTATGAACATTTTCATTGAGTTATCTATGTGTGTGTGTGTGTGTCTACAGTTTCTTAGGATATTTCCTCCTAGAGGGGTTGTGCCATCGGTACTAGTCACCAACCCTGGCATTTGGATGTGGTCATGGGGTAGCAGCAGCTCAGGATACTGCATGGTTTAGATTGTGATAGAGAGACTTGATTCTATCTTAAATTATTATATCTATCAGGTGGAATAATTTGGTCACACGTCCACGAAGATTGATTATCATTTTCATTTTTCAGTTCTCTATAGGCATCAGTCAATCAGAGATTTATATAAGGTTTTGAAAGGGTTCATCTTCAATGGTCGAAGCCTCAGATTTTCTTCATCAAAATCAATTGATTACAAGTGACATCAAATGCTAACTAACATAGAATTAATTTTTCACAGGAAACTGTTTCTCAAGGATGCTACATCATCCATCTTCATCGGATATTTAAATTTATACGGACCTATATTATTGAATTTGTCCATCCAACACATAGAATAAAATCATTAGAAATGTATTCTAAGGGAAACATAACATATTCCCTACAATTGTTCTCTTCTTAAATATCAATGAAGTCATATTTATAATTCCTTATTTTCTTCATTAATTGGACCTGATATTTTTTTCTTGTTAGGTGATGTTGGCATAGTTTTTTTTTATTTTTTTGTTTTATTTTTTGATCTTTTTTATCTTTTACAAGATCAATATAATACAATAGTAAATATATTCCAGAAAGAATATCTTAAAAATAACTACATCTGAGAATTTCATTTATGCAAAGTGATTTAGGTTCACAAACGCTATTGTAAATTAACCTACACTGCCACTCATTTCAGAAACATATATATCTAAATATCACTATTGAAAAATGTCCCAATTCACACTAATACAAACCATTGGTTTTGTCCACAAAGGCGTCAGTATAGGATATACCCAAGGTTTTAGGAATAGTGGGAAACTAAGTCATCAGTATAGCTCTAAGATATATAAGGGGTTTTGAAACTCTCTACCCATAGTTTCAATACCATAGTTCATGTTTTTTTCACATTTTCATAACTCTATACATAATGTTTTAAAACCGTATATATAGGTTTTAAAAAATAGGCAGTAGCAGGTTTCAATCTTGTGACATGTTCATTACAAACTCTACACATAACCACCACCCCATCATTGCTTATATATATATTTATATATTAACATACATATATTTATATAAAAAATGGATATAGATAAAATAATTGTGGGTATAGGTGTTCCCTAAAAAAAATGAATTCATAAGGAATACTTTTTTCCCTCTCTCTCATGGAAAAGAAATACCCATGATGTGTCAAAACCGTGGGTATATGTTATTATCCAAGGCCTAACCCCACATTTTGTGAAAATCCTTTGGGTATTGTCTTGAACCGTACCTTATATACATGATTTTTGAAAAAAAACATTTATAGGTTACAAAAAAATCCATATACCCACAATTTTGAAAAAATCATGGGTAGTGCTCTATTTTCCAGAATTGTGGGTTCAAAAATAAAAATCATTTACGGGAATGAATTAATTATCATAATCGGGGGCCCTAAAATATTTATCTAATTTAAGTGAAAATAAATCATACATAAGATGCTATTCTAAAAAATAAATTACATGGTTATAAAATTATTTTATAACCTACATAGGAAAAGAAAAGAAAATAATCAGTAAAAAAATATATTTACTTTTTAAAAAGATAAGGAAAAAAGAGTACACTTAAAATATTCAAAATAATTAATTGATGAACTAATTAAATAAAACATATACATTATGAATCAATATAAAAATACAGATAAAATAAAAATTATAAATTAATTGAAAATTAAATAAATTTTGATAATAAATAAATTAAAATAATATATTAAAAATAAAACCTTAAAAGGAATAAAAATTCAGGAAGAAAAATTTATAAATTAAATAAAACTCAAATAAGTAAAATAATTCATCCATTTAAACAAAAATAATAAAAAAATATAAATACTTATGTTAAATAATAATTAAATGATAGAATTAATAATTAAGATATTTATTTTTTCAATAAATAAAACATTTAATAAAATCTATAAAAAATTACATAAAAAAAGTATGTATCCCAAGTAAAGATATATTAGACATTAAAAACATGATTTTACAAAAAAAATATGTAGAAAATGGTTACAATTTATGGACACATCATTGCCACTTCCAAAATTATATGATTTGTATGAATGTTCTGTCTCCATACCATAAGGGAATATGGAAATTTCATTTACCAATGTATGATCCCGATATACATAGAAGATCATTTAAAAGGCTTAGAGTTCAAGGCACACTAAGGGAATAGGTAAAAAAATTTACCACCTCCATGTGAATAAGATACACTATTACATCAAGTCTCATTTATAATAACTACCATTGCTATCATTTTTGATCAATCAATATAGGTAGTGACAACCATGTGTGATTAACTAGGCATATATGAGGGTGTTATAGTATATCTACATTTCCATGTTTTTAATCTATATAAAAATATGTCAACCTCATTTAGCCATTAAACATTTTAAATACCCCATTAGAGAATTTATCAATTAATATGTGATTTATTCACAATAGTAGTATCATCTACAAGGAAAAATTGTGCCCTCAAATATACGTACATGACCTCTTTTCAAGATAAAATCACAAAAATTTGTAACCCTCCTTGGCCAAAAATGTGAGAAGGTAGATAATGATCCCCGAGTCCCACTTCTAGTAGGCCCCAAGTTGGCGACTAGAGACAAGGGTATAGAGAACAAAAAATTGGTAGGAATTACCCTCCAAGAGAACACTTGTGGATGAGAGTGATAATATAGTCAACAAACAACTCCAACTAAACTAGTAAGGTAAAAGAAATCCCAAGTAAACATATGAAATTTCATGAAAAACTACTACAACTAAAATGGGAAAAATTACAAGTACCCAAAAGAAAGTAAAATAGCAGAAACCACAATCCTGAACAGCTCCAGCAACAACATGTTTGTAGAAACAGGCCTGATATCCAACCTGGTCCAAGTGACCTGAAAATAATTTTATATATACATAGGGTGAGTATAATATTATACTCAGTAGGATCCTCCCCGAATCCAGTCATGAACAAGTTTAGAAAGCATGATAAAGCACATCAAACAACATGTGAAACTAACTCATTACCTAAACAAGTATACTATGTTCCTAGCCTCACAATGGATACTCTCACCATTTAAAGCATACAATATTATAAAATATAATAAAGAATATCAAGTGTACTCCTGTACTACTTCCCCACTGGTTTGCAGCTTTTCTCCAACATCACAGGCCCTAAGCATCTCTCTTAAAAAATTCATTCCCGCAAACACCTTGGAGAAGCACCTAATAATGCATCTCATGCAACAAAACCACCACAAAAATGTAAATAATGTAACCAGGTAGTTTCTGGCATCCATCACAGGTCACATATCATGTATCATACATTGGGTAATATATCTCAAGCTATTACAGCACACACACCGAGTATGGATCCTCTAGCCATCACAAACTATACACTTCACACCTATAGAAGTACAGAGGAAACTATATCTTGAATATATCTGTGTGAATACCCACAAGAAATTACATCCCTCTACACACATATAAGGGTAAAACAAACAAATTTTCATGCCATCTCAAGTAACTACCAAGAGAATAGAGTGTGGCCAAAGGCAGTAGTCATCCATCCATCATCCCACTGAAATATTGGTGAAAATACCCCCCTTGGGATCAGAATCCCTAGGGGGTCAGTTTCCATTACTGATAGGGTGGAGTAGTGTATTGAAACACAAATAGTACAGAATATACTATAGCTCACATCCACACTATGGGCATAACCTAGTCTTAGACTCAACGTCAGGTAACATCTCTTAGATTTCGGGATTCTACTTCTAAGACTAGGTATCCTATAATATCACAACCATATAAAGATATTTAATACATTAATTCATTCCTTTTTTTATCTGTTACACTTTCTGTTATTTAATTCCGTAAACATTAATTAACCAATAACAATTCAACATTAATTTTCATTATCATCACACGCAAAGTACATTTTTCATTCAAATCACAACCTCAGCATAGTGCCCTAGAAAGCTCCAAACCTCATGGGTTGACATCATTTATTATATTATTTATTTAAATCATTACTTTCACATATTTTCAGGCATTCTAGAAAAACAATCTATGTATCTAAACACAAGGGGCTCAACACGGTGACTAGATGAACTACCTGTCGTGTCTTTTCCGCCTATAACAAGCATGTAGACCCATCCTCCATTGAGAAGATAAAGATGGAAAGCACAAAGGAATACCACGTGTGTCTTCACCCCTTTTGGAAGAAGGTAAAGCAATACCAGCTGCGTTGATCGGTGGGGAAAACAAACAGGTAAAAAACCATGAAGAATTAGTTGAAAACCAAAAATTCAAATCCAACCCATTTCACCATCCCTGGTGCCCTCCCCAACACCCACATGAATAAACGATGCATCTCACCACCCTAGGCTTCAACTGCTACTAAAACCGGTAGGCCACTATGTCCCCACATATCACAATAGCCATCCGGGATCACACCACAACACAAGCAGCAGAAAAAAAAAGTCATATCAGTTGGTCTCTTTTCCCTTTTACAAAAAAAGAGGTTAACACAGATCCCTTCAAGGAATTATCAAACAATTAGTTCTTTAATCCATTTATAATTAACCGATTTATTATTCATAGGTTTCATATTCAGGAAACATAAATATAAATCTATCACAAATAAATTAAAAATGATTATTGCACCAATTTGACTAACATCCAAAAAAATAAAACTATACGAACCATATTCATTTACATGCCACATTTTCTTTTGAAAAATAATTATCAATTAATTTCGGTTTACATTATTTACCAATTTACATAATTAATGAACATATAATCAATGTAATAAGAGATATAACACTATCTAGAAAAAAAGAGGCAATACCATACAATTTATATCAATTTAGGTATTTTTTTCAAATATTTATTATGTCAATTCAATTCTGATCGAGTGGCTGAAACATGATTAATATAATGTTTCACATACAAATAATTTAGAATAAAAAAATAGAATACCTTAAAAAGTTTTATAATTATCTTTATACGAGAACAATCCACACAACATATCCGGATCGCCTCCTCCTGTTACAACTGCATCCACCCTAGGATGTCGCGGCACGACTGCACCAACCAAAAGCCAAGAAACACCATTTGAAGCATGGAGATATCATATCATAAAATGGAAAGGAGAAACATGATAAGGTTAAACCAAAGGAACGATTATGATTCATACCTTATATCTAAGATTGGTGGATACTACATGGTTGCACAAAAACAGGGGGAACAATTGCAGCAAGAAGAACTGAGAGAGAAACCAATCCACCAAGAAAAGTTTAATCTCATGGTTCCTATTGGAAGGAAGGAATGTATAAAGCATATTACACTAGAGAACAAAGATAAAGAACAATGGAGGATTATATCTTATCCTTTTATAATATTTAACAGATCATCAGTTTAAGATACACTTGATTTTCCATTAAAATATGATCACATTAAAACATGTGTTATGACCAAGTAAATGAATCACGAGCCCTAATAAAATTAGTATTGGGGTTATGGGATTTGACTCAACCATAAATCCAATAAAACAAGGCCATATATTTGTTTTATGTCAATGAAAACATTAAATTAGTGAAACTGGAAAAATTTGGAAATATGGCTAAGGAAATATGAAACAGTTGTGGAAATACTGTTCATGTGCTATGACATTTTGTCTAACTCACCATTTTTGTCTCACCATTTCTGTCTCACCATTCTGTCTCACTATTTCTTCCTCACTGTTTCTGACTCAATGTTCCTCTGTCACCATTCCTAACTCACTGTTTCTGTCTTACTGTTTCTGACTCACCATTTCTCTATCATTGTGTCTGTCTCACCATTTATGTATCACCATTTCTTCCTCACCAATTATGTCTCACCATTTCTGTCTCGCCGTTTCTGAATCACCTTTCTATATCACCATTTCCATTTTTACGTTTCTATCTCACTGTTTCTATGACACCGTTTCTGACTCACTGTGACATTGTTCATAAAACTCGAAAAACAATATTCCCTGAACTGGAAATTTTGAAATGTGATGGGGATGAGTCACCTTGACCTCCCACAACACCTCAAACAATATATTTAATCAATGTGAAGGACCAGAGAGGTCTAGAACATTACATCAGATAACTCTCAAAACATTATCATCCTCTAGAATCCAAAACCAACCCAAAAGAAAACTAAAAGATTGTCTGAACAACCACTCCACACGAAACCACTAAAAAGAGAGCAAGCCATAAGAAACAATAAAATAAATTCATCTTATAAAAAAGAAAGGTCTATAACCACAAAGGGGACACCATTATATGAAAAGAGATAAAATATAAAACAAATCAGGGTACTAAGCATGTATCTGTGACTCACGTTCCTAGGTACTCTTCTCATTTCTACTTTGTCACCACAAAACACGAACCAAGGGCGTAGAATCCATGCAAAACACCTTCTCATTGTGGTCATGGATCTCCACAGTTTTATCCTTGATGGTCGCATTGTCATCACCATCGATCTCACCCCAATCAATGATGTGCGAGTCATCAAGAAGATAATGACAGAGTTGTGACACTTGAAAATCATCGTGTATCCAGCTCCTCTATGGGGGATGTGCTACTTGATACGCCACAGCTCCAACATGAGAAAACTCCTAAAAAACCCCACAAACAAGGGAGAAATCTTACTGCCACTACCAAACATTTTCCTTCTACAACGGGGATTCACCATAAAAAACACATGATTCCCAAAATCAAACTCTAAGGGTCTCCTACATTGATCAGCATATGATTATTGATGATCCTGTGATATCTTCACCCTCTCACGAATCACCTGAACAATATCTGTTGTATTCTACAGTAGTTATGGTCTTATAATTTCCGACTCCCCAACCCCAGTCCAGAACAATAGATAATGGAAAGGCCAGCCATACATAGCTTCAAATGGCGCCATACCGATGGTGGAGTGAAAAATATTATTGTTTGTGAAATCCACCTAGGGTAGTTTCTTCATCATCAAAACACCAAAATCATGAACACAAGAGCCTAACATGTCTTCAAGTGTCTGTATGGTTCACTCTTTTTGACCATCCATTAGAGGATGAAAAGCAGGGCTAAGGCATAGCTGAGAACCGAAATCATTCGAGAGACCACTCCACACCGTATATGTAATGTGAGGATCTCAATCAGAAATGATCATCCATGGGTCTCCATGAGGTCTCACCACCTCATATAGATACTGCCTCGACAAAACTTTCACTAATCGTGACTCCTTGATCACTATGAAGTGGGATGATTTTGATAAATGATCCACTACCACCCAAATTGTATTATGTCCTCCTGGATCATGTGATAAACCAGTAACCAAGACCATTGACATGTCCTCCAACTTCCTCTGAGGAATACATAATGGTTGTAGCAAACCACTGGGGATATAGTGCTCAACCTTGACCATTTACCAGACTAAACTTCGAGACACAATCTCTACAACTGCATGCTTCATCCCAGGCCTCCATAACTGACTCCTCAAGGCTCGGTACATCAATGTCATTCCAGGATGCACCACTAAAGGGTAATTATGGAACTCTATGAGAACCGTCTCATGCAATATCTAAGGAAAAAAATCCTTGCATGATAAAACACTCAATGAGGTTCATCGTCATTCCAACCATTAGGGGTGTCACCACAAAAGACTCAGTCTCTCCAGAACTCCACCTAAATATCCCCCAACTGGAACTCTTCCACCTAATACTATAGAGATGAATGGACCATCATCTGGTAAAGAAAACATCTACCCCACCTCTTCTGCCATATCAAGATTCAATGCTGATAGTTCCTCCATTACTCTCCAGCAATCACCAGATTCATACATAGCATCACTACGTGACATTTGACTGAGTGCATCAGCTATAACAATCCCCTTTCTAGATGTATACAATATTTCTATGTCACATTAATGTAATAAATCTATCCCATGATGTTATCTTATGTTCAAATCACTCTGGGAGAAAACATACCTTAGGATCTTATGATCAGTAAAAACCACATAGGACTCACCTATGTGGTAATGTCTCCACAACATTAGAGAAAAACTCACGACTACACACTCAATAACATGGGTGGCATAGTTATGTTCATGAGGATGAAACTCTTGAGACCCATAATAAACAAATGATCTTTGCAGCATCTGAACACAACCTAACCCCAAATGAGAAGCATCACAGAAAACAACAAACTTAACATCCTCTTTTGGGAGACAAAGAACTGGAGCACTTACAAACTTCTCCTTTAAATACACGAAAGCTACCAGACACTGATCAGTGCATATGCATGCCTGATTATTTTTGGTTAAAGCTGTCATAGGAGTCACAAAATGAGAGAAATCGGCAACGAACCCCATGTATTAGATAATGATATAAAGGAAACTCTACACCTCTAACACTTTCTTGGGGGATTCCTAAGACACAACTTCTTCTATCATCGATGGATCCACAACTACCCCCCATGGGGACACAACATCACTATGAAATGGGATTCTCGAGCCAAAACTCACATTTCAACAACTTCCCAAACAGATGATGTTGGCGAAGAACTCCCAAAATGGTTTGTAGTTGCTCTGAATTCTCCACCTCATATGTGGAGTACATAAGGAATTCGTCGATGAAAACCACCACCAATGTGTCCTGGAACTTACGGAACACAACTTTCATCAATCCCATGAACACAACTGGTGTATTTGTCACACCTAATGGAAATATGACAAACTCATAACACCCATGCCGACAACAGAATGTAGTCTTCAGGATATCATCATCCTTCAAACACATTTGATGATATCCTAACCGCAATCCGATCTTTAGGAACTAACTTTGTACCCTTCAGTTGATCTATTAAATCATCAATATGCAGAAGAGGATATCCATTATTTACTATCACTTTTTTTAAGAGAAGATAATCGACACACATCTACAAGCTGCTACAAGCCTTCTTCATGAACAAATCTAGTGCACCAAACGGCGACACATTTGGACTAAAACAACTGCAATGTAACAAAGCACTAGGTTGTATACCATACTCTCATAACATAGAAAGGGAAATCCTATATGGGGACATAGATATAAGAGATGCTTCTGGTTGTAGCTTGATCCCGTACTTGATCTCTCGTCGAGAGGGTAATGCTAAAACCTCTTCGGGAAAGACATCAGGGTACTCTTCTACAACTCTTGGAAAAGACAACTGCTGAACATTTGTTGAACTCAACATCACCTCAACAATCATTGATGATAAGTATAGAATACACCTATGAACCATTCATGGATCTCACTCACCAACTAACACAACCAGCTCTCCATCCATATCGAAGAACACAACAAGCATCTTAAAGAAATCCACGGTAGCCTGAACCAAATACAACCAGTCCATACTGAGGATGACATCATAATGTTGTTTTTGTAAACATAGGAAATTTAGCCAAGATCGGTTATGCCACAACACTATCTCACAATTTCTACATACTTCAAAAAAGTCAGATCGAACTCCAACTGGCGTATTCAACGTCAAGGGACCTTGAAGCCTCTCTACCTCTTGTCCCGAAGCATGGAAAAGGGTAGGTGATATGTAAAAGTATGTCACTTTTGAGTCAATCAAGGCATACACCAAGGTAGAAGACCAGAAAATGTTACCACAAACGATGCCAGACTCACCTGGTGCTAGAAACGCTAAAGCATGTAGCTCACCACAACCTATTCTATGACCACTATGATCCTAATGAAGGCCACCACCATGTCCATGCTCTACTCCTTGAGGACGGGGAACTTCACATGGTTGTCATATGCCTTCCCCATCTACCCTCTGCTGATCTAAAGCTGGTGCAACCAGTTGCAGCTACCTCAGCTCGAACTACCTTAACAGAGGAATTTGGAGCAGAAAACCTAGTGCATGATGACTATATTGAATGGCCCGACACTCTCTCTACTGATGACCTTGACCACTACAAAAAAAACAAGTTCCTGATCTATTGGCATGGGCTTGAGAGATGATGCACCTAGAGAAACGAGATGTTGAGGGCTGAGACCTACCCTCGGCCGAATAGATACTCTTCTTCCTGGAAAACCGGTAACCCCAGACCACATCTCTGCATCATGATAAATCATGATGACTCCCCTATAATGATGATCTTGTTTGGCCCAAAGTACTCTCGACATCCTCTTCCCATTCCAAACCATCAAGATATATCTTCAACATAAATGGCATGACTGGGCGCATGATCTCTCAATGCAAAGCTTCCTCAAAATAACTCCCTAGGGCCTCCTCATCTAGAAACAAGTCTGAATAATATCACAAAAGTTTCATGAAATAGATTCCTAAATCGTGAACACTAGAGCTCACATGTCAAAGGTTTAGGTGCTCATGGAGAATGGACGCCTTCACAGTCAATGAATTAAACTCGAAAATAAATATGTCTTATAACTACACCCATTAGATCCCTGACTCCTCATGATCCCTACGGAACAAGAACCACCACTGCCTCGCTGCTCCATATTACTTCATCACAATCAAGCACACCCGATGTTGACTCTGAGCACGAATCAAAATTAAGCCTATTTGAATCTCCTCCAACCAGTCTTCTGTGTCTACATATAAAATGGATCCCTCATACTTTTGCAGACATGGGCGCTGAAATTCTTTGAGTGTCCTCCTCCAAATTTCATCATCGTCAACCTCTACCCGGTGACAATCTGCAGGAACAACAAGCTGGACATCTTCTACACTATGAGAAAACCGCCGTTTAGTGGAGGTTTTTTCGCGGCGGTTTTTAAAACCGCCGCGAAATGCATTTCGGGCCGACATTTCGTGGCAGTTTTTAAAATCGCCGCTAAACGGAAAAAAAATTATTATTATTTATTTATTTATTATTTATTTATTTTATTCGATGATTAGCGGCGGTTTTTTTAAAAACCTCCGCGAAATGAAATGAAAAAAATAAAAAAAAACATGAGAAACGCCGAAATCACTAAAACGACCATAACTTTTGATCCGGGCGTCCGTTGAAGCGCCATGACCAGTCAAATCGAAGCTCATGAAGAGATCTAGAGGCACATATAATCAAAACCATGAGATAGTCTAAGGTGCGGATGATATTAGATTTATAAAAAGTTGAAAAAATTTCTCCAAACTCAAACGGACCTAACTTTCGATCCGCTCGTCAGTTCAGCCTCCTCCACCTGCCAGATCATAGCTCGTTCCATGAGCTTCAGTTTGACTGTACGCGGCGCCCACATGCACTCCTAGATCATATGTTATGACCTTTTTAGTGGGTATTGGGTTTGTTATGTTTTTCAATGCCTCGTTTCTAACACCCGTTCCCCGTCAGCTTTTTTTAAATGGTTGTAACTTCCTATCCGCCAATCCATTCAGACTCTTTAATCTTTCAGGTTGAAGATCGTTTTAGGATCTTTGATTTGATAGGTCGCTGATCTAAAACGGACTCTCGGATCATATGTTATCTCTGTTAATGTGAGTCCAATGTTTTTGTCTCTTTATGACCGTTATGACGGGTTTTAACGATAGCTCCATTTATTACTGTTTATTTGGGTTTCCATGACTTGTTAACTTTATCAATGGTTTTTTGTGGGTGATTATAATGATTATGTTGAATTATTAAGGAGTTTTCCAGAGTTGTCACGAAATTTCATGCATTCTCATTCTTTCTAATGCCTCATTCTTCATATGCTTCTCCATCCTTTTTCATGCGTTTTCATGATTTTTCATCCCTTATCACGTCTTTTCATACTTCTTCATGTGTTTCCTTTATTATTTACTATTTATTATTTATAATATACATTAATTTGATTATTATCTATTATTTGTAACTGGTTATTTATTATTTATTATTTATTAGTTATTAGTTATTATTTATTATTTATATTTATTAATTATTTATGTTTATTAATGATTAATTATTAATTATTAATTATTTATATTTATTTATTAGTTATTATTTCTTATTTCTTATTTCTTATTTATTATTTATTATTTATATTTATTTATTATGTATTATTTTTTATTTTTTATTTTTTAATTTTTATTTATTATTTATATTTATTTATCATTTATATTTATTTATTATTTATATTTATTTATTATTTATTATTTATATTTATTTATTATTTGTTATTTATATTTATTTATTATTTCTTATTTCTTATTTAATATTTATTATTTAATATTTAATATTTAATATTTATTATTTATTATTTATTATTTATTATTTATTATTTATTATTTATTATTTATTATTTATCTTTATTTGTTATTTATTATTTATTATTCATTATTTATTATTTATTATTGATTATTGATTATTAATTATTGATTATTGATTATTGATTATTTAATAATTATTATTCATTATTTATTATTTATTATTTATTATTTATTATTTATTATTTATCTTTATTTATTATTTATTATTTATTATTTATCTTTATTTTTTATTTTTTATTTTTTATTTTTTATTTATATTTATTGACTATTTAATATTTGTTATTTATTATTTATTAGTTATTAGTTATTATTTATTATTTATCTTTATTTATTATTTATATTTATTTATTTTTTATTATTTATATTTATTTATTATTTATTATTTATTATTTATTATTTATTATTTATTATTTATTATTTATTATTTATTAATTATTATTTATTAATTATTATTCATTATTGATTATTGATTATTGATTATTGATTATTTATTAATTATTAATTATTATTTATTATTTATTATTTATTATTTAATATTTATTATATATTATATATTATATATTATTTATTATTTATCTTTATTTATTATTTATTATTTATTATTTATTATTTATTATTTATTATTTATTATTTATTATTTATTATTTATTATTTATCTTTATTTATTATTTATTATTTATTATTGATTATTTATCTTTATTTATTATTTATTATTTATTATTTATTATTTATCTTTATTTATTATTTATTATTTATTATTTATTATTTATTATTTATATTTATTTATTATTTATTATTTATATTAATTTATTATTTATTATTTATTATTTATTATTTATTATTTATTATTTATTATTTATTATTTATTATTTATTATTTATTATTTATTTATTTATTATTTATTATTTACTATTTATTATTTATTATTTATTATTTATTATTTATCTTTATTTATTTTTTATTTTTTATTTTTTATTTTTATTTTTTATATTTATTTATTTATTATTTATTATTTATTATTTATTATTTATTATTTATTATTTATTATTTATATTTATTTATTATTTATTATTTATTATTTATCTTTATTTATTATTAATTATTTATATTTATTTATTATTTATTATTTATTATTTATTATTTATATTTATTTATTATTTATTATTTATTATTTATTATTTATATTTATTTATTATTTATTATTTATTATTTATTATTTATTATATATCATTATTTATTATTTATTATTTATTATTAATTAATTATTATTTATATGTATTTATTATTTATTATTTATTATTAATATTTATTATTTATTTATATTTATTTATTATTTATTATTTATTATTTATTATTTATTATTTATATTTATTTGTTATTTATTATTTATTATTTATTAATTATTAATTATTTATATTTATTTATTATTTATTATTTATTATTTATTATTATCGAGTTTATATCTATTATTTATGTATTATTTGTTTTTTCAATTAATATATATATGTATATTAAATTCTGTTTATTAACCACATGGCGAGCTTACTGGAGTGGTAAAGTCTTTGGAAAATATGCAAGTGGTTAGGGGTTAAAATCTCACCAAACGCAGAATTTCATTATATTGCATGGGCATGCATGGGCATGCATGGGCATGTGCATTAGATTGGCATGCATGGATAAATAAAGTAAATAAAAATAATATGAAATAAATAAATAAATAAATAAAATAAAATAAAATAAATAAAATAAATATGAAATAAAAAATAAATAAAATAAATACGAAATAAAAAAATACATAAAATAAATACAAAATAAAAAAAATAAAAAATAAATATGAAATTCAATAAATAAAATAAATAAATAAAATAAATACGAAATAAAATAAATAAAATAAATAAATACGAAAAATAAATAAAATAAATAAATAAATAAATACGAAAAATAAATAAATAAAATAATTACAAAATAAATAAAAAAATAAATAAAAAAATAAATAGAAGTATATATATATATATATATAAATAAAAATAAAAAAATAACAAAAATAAAAAAAATAAAAAATAAAAAAACCGCCACTGAATCATTGATCGGCGGTTTAAACCATCGCTAAAAAACCGCCTCGAAACGTTCTGCGACGGTTTTGAAAACCGCCGCGAATAGTTTCCCGACGCACGATTTAGCGGCGGTTTTTGAAAACCGCCGCCAATCTATTTAGCGGCGGTTTAAACCACCGCAAAACGAAAAAAACCGCCGCTAAATGCCTTTTTTCCCATAGTGCTATGTGATCCTGATGAGGACATCAACCTAGATCCATACCTATAAAATAAAAAACAGTTAGATATCATAATCCGTGAATATGAGAGACTCATCATTAATCAATTATTGAATTCTTTTCTTTTATTCATTTTAGGTTAACCTATCCCAATGTCTACCCATTCAAACACAGGCGCAAAGAAGAATGATGCATAATCCTTTCCTAGGTCTCTACCCTACAACTAGTATCACCTTGATTTGTAGCCATTGTAAACCTAATGGTTTGTACAACAGATCATAGGGGGCCCTAAATGCCTATGTCTCATCTGATCACCATGGTTACATCACTTTCTAAACATGAATTACACTGATTCTGTAACGCCCCGACCCCAGTTACCTAGAGTCGGTGAATTATTATATAACATTGGAATGATCAAAAGAAAGATAAAATCTCGAAATACCGATTAGTTGAGTAGCCTTGGAATAACTAGATACATTCATAAAGTTTACATTATATCATTAAATGAAAAACTACAACAATATAGTCTCCATAGTCCATACTCATTTTCCCTCCTACTATTCTTGTAGGTCATTTATAAAATACTTATTCACATCCCGGGAAAAAAAATAAAACATAGAAAATGGGTGAGCTCAAATTCCCAGTAAGGATAACAATATAGAAGAAACATTCATAAATTAGAATAAACATTTAAGGAAATGTATAACTAAAACAAAATCCTTTTAAACTTGATCTTCAACATAGTATGGAAAAAATAAAATGAAATAATTCCATTTACTTATTCACATGGATATTCTACTAATAGAATAATCACATGCATTACCAATAACCACTTTCATAATGATGGAATGCATAACGCTAGACTATCATAACAACATATCCAAGGCCTTGTGCCAAGACACTAGTTTGTCTCATGAGAGCTACCGATGCATCGAGTAGCTATAGTGAGCTCCACCTGTCACATACCAAGTCCAATGCATTCCTCAAATGAATAGGATTAAACATAACATAAACATTCGTATTAAAACTAGCATACGAAATGTAAATAATTTCTCCATAAACCATGAATGGTATAAAAATAACACATCTATAGTCAAACATATCACAAAACCTCCAATACAATGTGTATGTTTTGTTTCATAATAACTCAACTTCAAATAAGGTTAAAACTCATCAAAGGATGTTGAAATAGATGAAATCAATACTATATGTGAGAAATTTCTCTTCTTATTTTGAAATACTTTAAGAGTCACATAATTATAAAATAATACATTTACATTGAAAATTTTCATATAAGATTGTAAGGGAAACTTACAAGATTTTATAACGGCGGAAAATAGCCGCACCTACCGTATAAGTTAAAAAAACATTCTTACCTTATTTGTGTCAAAAAGTTTAAAAAAGGCATTGTTTGGAAAATGAAGGAAGGATTCCTTTATAAACCACTTATAAAAGTCAACAAGGGTATAAATGACATAACCCATATTCTAGTAAATTGTAAAAAAAATGTTTTGAAATACATTTTTAAGAAACAAGGATGTGGATGACAATGAAGTCCCAGCATATTATTACGTATAAACAACCTCGAATAATGAAGAGATTGTGAAATAAACCCTTACCTTGTACTTTTACTTTGTTAAGTGTAGGTTAACCTCTTTTATAATGGTGAAATAATTGTTATTAAATTATACAAGAATCATATACATTAATATGATATCATATATGATCTTTTAACATTGATTTGTTAATAATATCTTAGTATTATCGTTGTTTCGGGTGTTAACTTACTCATTTTATTTTATATGATTTGTTACGTAAGCCATGTTAGTCATGGATAGGTTGTATCTTATTCATATACATAATGATATCAAGTCCTTATATACTATTATTAATCATCAAATCAGAATTATACTTGGATGGATACGATGGAGAATGAATCTCATCGCGTTCGTGGAGACGGTAGTCTGTACGTACCCACGAGCAACATAATCATTCTTTTGATATTAAAATAATATATAATTTGATCGTATATCATTTATAAAGAATAATTATCATGTTATATTTAATATTTACATGAATTTTAAATAATTATTATACCCATCCAAATAATAATTTATTGAATAACAATTACACTACGACGAGGAGATGGTAAGCTGAATGTACGCACGTATGGTGACATGTCATTCAAAGGATGGATAGAATACTGAATATGGTTGTACCATATTTATAATAATATAATAGTATATAGGAGATGATGGATTTATTAATTTAGAATGGTAATATAAAGAAAGAAGAAGTTGAATAAGAAATAAATTTGAAAAATGGTGGTGAAAACATTACATCTTCTTCGGGTTCTTCCTTTTGATTTGATCAAAAGGGATCCATAGGATGGATTTATGATCAAAATACGTCCTCTAGGTTGAAGTGATGGATGTTGATAGAGTATTTGGGAAGGGTTTTTCCAAACCAAAAGGCTTTGATGGTGTGAATTAATGAGAAGGGGGAGTGCCCCTTTATAAGAGGGGTGAGGGGCACCTTTGGAAAAGATAGAAATATTATTTTATAATAAATTCATATTTGGTTTCTAATGGCTCCAAAGTAGATTATTTAAAGGTTAAGGTGGGTATCGGTCGAAAGCCACTCAACCAATAGAATTTAGACATGTTTGGGTCATTATAATAACTGTATCTTTTAGTTTTAACTCTTAGTTAATTAGTTTGACACTTACCATGTCACTTTGTATTTTTATATTATATAGTTAACAAACATACTATATACCTCCAAGCAACCCCCACGTGGTCCATTAATGATACACCTATCATGATATAAGTCTCTTGGCCGATCCTTAGATTTTTAGTAATTGAATATAATATAATATTTGTTTTAAAAGATGTTTTATGTCAATTTTGAAACTATTTGGAAAATTGATTTTTGTGAAAATCATAACAGAATGATTACTTGAAAAAAGTTAATTAAATCATTCCTAACATGTCATATATACCTAGAAAATTAGTTTAATTCATAAAAAGTCTCAAATTACATTTATTTGGATATTTATAATATCAATTAATTTAATATTTCATTAATTAGTTAATTACTGCATCACCATTGTGTCATAAATATATTAAATTATTTAATGTCTAAAAATTATAAGTAAAATACCATTATTTAAGAAATATTTTTAACAATTTAATTAATTTTTACAATCGAATTTATCTTATGTATAACCCTATATTAAAAATGTCTTAGTAATTAAACTTTGATTTTAACTCTTTTAATAATTCTTTGCATTAAATAATAATAAATGTCCTAATATAATCCAAGTGGACCTAAATGATAATATTTTATTACTAATATTGTTTTTGGTCGAGATACACTTGTCCAATAGAATTAGGACATGTGTTATGGTAATATTTATATCATTTTTACCCTTAATTACCCTGTTTACTTTTAACCATGGTAAATAAAATTAAAAATCTACTATTCACCAAAAAATATTTTCATCTCATTGAACAAAATTTTACTCCTTGATATTAACTGTGTGTCTCGAATTTTCGAAATTCCACTTACAAAAGTGGTAAAATTATGTTTTATGAAAAATTCAGTTTTTTAACTACCACTTAGAGGTTTCACTATTCATCAAAAAAATTATATTTTTCATAAAAATACCAAAAATTCACCATAGGATAATTTTGATATTCTGAATCCAAAAATGAAGACCATTTTGAAAAATAAAATTTATAAATTTCAAAAAGAGGATATTACTATTCATAACAGCTAGTTTGATTTGTTGTGGTGTGTTAGAACTCGATGTTGCGTACAACACACGCTCTTGCATTATTCAAAGAGAAGCGTACCATAGAATATTGGGGTGTTACATTCTCCCCACCTTCAAATAATTTCGTCCTCGAAATTTCTAGAATACTACCGCATGAAAAGGCTCGGGTGGTTCTTCATTATAAGTTCCTCTGGTTCCCACTTTGCCTCTTCCATCTTGTGGTTTCTCCACAAGACTTTTACCAGATGAGTCATCCGGTTTCTCAGTACTTGTTCTCTCGTATCAAGAATCTTGACGGGCTCTTCGCAATAAGATAGATCGGGTTCCAGTTCTAATTCCTCATAGGTGAGTACATGAATTGGGTCAGGAATATATTTCCTCAATAGTGATACGTGGAACACTTTGTGAACTTTGGAGAGACATGGCGGCATTGCCAAACAGTAAGCTACATCCCCAATTTGTTCTAGAATTTTGAATGGTCCAATGTACCTGGGACTCAATTTTCATCTCTTAACAAAACGTATGACTCCCTTCCATGGAGATACCTTTAGGAAAACTTGATCACTGACTTGAAATTCCAAATCCTTCCTTCAATTATCGTCATAGATCTTCTGCCTAATTTGAGCTGCTTTGATATGGTTTTGGATTACCTTCACCTTTTCCATCGTTTCCTCCAATAGTTCTTGGCCTACAAGTTTTCTTTCACCAACGTAATCCCAACAGGTTGGTGTGCGATATCTCTTCCCGTATAACCCTTCATATGGTTCCATATGAATACTCGAATGGAAGATATTTTTATAGGAAAATTCTACCAGAGGTAAATATTGATCCCACATACCCTGAAAGTCATGCGAGCTGGATCTCAACATGTCTACTAAGGTTTGAATAGTTTGTTCTGATTGTCCATCTGTTTGAGGGTTGTAGGCAGTGCTCAAATGAAGTTCAGTATCCAAGGATATTTTAAGACTTTTCTATAATCATTAAGTAAAATGGGGATCATGATCAGAAACAATCGATAGTGGTAATCCATGAAGTCTCTCAACTTCATTAATATATAGTCTTTCTAGATGTTCCAGTGGTAGATCTTCTCTTATAGCATGAAAATGTGCTGACATGGTAAGATGATCAACAATAACCCATATTGCATCATTCCGTCTAGTATTCATTGGTATTCCCATGACAAAGTACATCATGATATTGTCCCATTTCCACTCTGGTATGGGAAGAGGTTGCATGACTCTTCCAGGATGTTGCCTTCCAGCTTTCACTTTTTGACAAACCATAAATCTTGGAACAAAATCAGCAATCTCCCTCTTCATGTTGTCCCACCAAAAATTTTCCTTCAAATATATATACATTTTGGTGCTCCCAGGGTGTATAGAGAAATTGGAACTATGAGCATCATCCAGGAATTCCCTTTTTAGATCAGGTATATCGGGAACACAAAGCCTCTTCCCGAATTTCAAAATTCCTTTTTCATACACAAAGTCTCTCATTCTCCCATCATTCATAGCTTAAATCTTCTTTTGAAATTCATCATCATCGGTCTAAGAACTCTTAATCCTTTCTAGTGAAGATTGTTTGGAAACCATTTGAAAAATCATTGATGTTTCACCTTCCCTGGTTATTCCCAAGTCCAACATCACTAGATCCCTGAAAATTGGATCCCATTCAATTCTCATGTTGTTAAAAAATCCATGATATTTTCTGCTCAAATCATCTTCCACCTTGTCTGCCTTCCCTGGGTGTTTGTGTATCATGAAATCGTAATCCTTGAGTAATTCAAGCCATCACGTTAGCCTCATTTTGAGTTCTTTTTGTGAGAAAATATACTTCAAACTCTTGTGATCAGTATAAATCCCACATTTTTCACCATAGAGTTAGTGCCTCCATATCTTCAATGCAAAGATCAAGCTGCTAACTCGAGATCATGAGTAGGTTAGTTTTGTTCATGAATTTTTAACTGTCGTGATTCATAGACAATAACCCTATCATTCTGCATAAGGACACAACCAAGTCATTTCTTCGATGCATCACTATAAATAATGATCCCATCATTCTCCAATGGTAGATTCAATATAGGAGCCTTGACTAATCTTCACTTCAGTTCTTCAAAACATTCTTCACACTCTTTTGTCCAAACAAATTTAACCCCTTTTCGTGTTATCTTCGTTAATGGGTTAGCCAATCGGGCAAAATTCTAGACAAAATGTTGATAATAACCTTCCAAAACAATAATAATGCGTACCTAAGTTATACTCGTAGGTGTTGGACATTATTGGATTGCCTTAGTCATATAAGGATCAACAGAGATTCCATCTTTAGAGATAATATGGGCGAGAAAAGAAATCACTTGAAGCCAGAATTCACACTTGTTAAAATTCCAATATAATTCATGTCTTCTCAGAGTCTTTAGAATAATGTGAAAGTGATTTTCATGTTATTTTTAGATTTTGGAGTATAAAAACATATCATCAATAAATACCACCAAAAAATCTTCAAGATATTCCTTGAAAACTCTATTTATCAGATCCATGAATACAGAGGGTGCATTAGTCAATCCAAAATGCATTACTGTAAACTCGTAATGCCCGTACCTAGTTCGAAATGCTGTCTTCGGAATGTCTTCCTTTTTCACACATAACTGATGGTATCCAGGTCGAAGTTCAATCTTTGAAAAGTATTTAGCTCCATGCATTTGGTCAAATAAATCATCAATGCGAGGTAGGGGATACTTGTTATTTATTGTTATAGCATTGATCTCCATGTAGGCGATACATAACCTCATTGACCCATCATTCTTTTTATCAAAAAGAACAGGGGATCCCCATGGAGAAACACTAGGGTGAATAAATCCATTATTACTCAATTACTCTAGTTATTTCTTCAGTTCAACTAATTCCACTCTGGCCATTCTATAAGGGGTCTTCGATATAGGCCTTGATCCAAGAATTAAGTCGATGGAAAACTCAACTTCTCATTCATAAGGATGTCCAGGTAAATCTTCCGGAAACACGTCTACATATTCTTTCACAATAGGTACATCCTCTATTTGAACATTCTTTTCCTCACCCATAATAATTTCATTCTCTTCCTCCCCAATAATTGAATTTGGTTGAGCTACTGGGGCGGATCTAGATATGAATTAGGTGGTGATGATTCTGCTCTAAAGATAAGGTGTTCCTTATCATCATTATCAAAAATCGTAACCTCCTTCTTCTTACAATAAATCTTCGCGTCATGGTCCTTTTGCCAGTCCATAACAAGGATTATATCAATCTCAATCATAGGTATGGCGATGAGATCAGCTGCTAAATAACATTTATCTGCTCTAATGGGGACTGATTCACAAAAATTTGTTGCAATGATACTTCCCTTAGGAGTTTTAACTGAAAAATCCCTTATTAAATCAAACTAGAAATATCTAATTTTCATAGAAAACTGGGATGATATGAAACAATGTGATGATCCAGAATCAAATAATTCATTTAATAAACTAGAGGAAGCCATTAAATTACCTGCCACTACGTCTTTCAGAGCTTCTTACCTCAGCAGTAGTGATAGCATAAGCATGGCCTTGATCCCTTGGCCTTTTCTAAGGTAAGTTCCCCTGACGCTTAGGAAATTCATTTTCATAATGTCTCATCTCCCTACAATTGTAGCACTGAACATCGATAACTTCCTTCTTCCCCTTTCAATAATGATCTTGGTGGCCTTTTTCACCACACTTGTAACAGACACCCATTCCCTTCAAGCAAGTACCAGGGTGATTCTTCCTACATTTACCACATGATGGATATTCAACCTTTCCCTTCATCACCTTATTTCCATTCCCAGATTGATCAGCAGATCTCTTCTTCTCTTTCTTTGATTTAAAGTCATAAGACTTAGAGAATTCCTTTTCTGTCTTGATATCACATGAAACAATGTCTTCGTTCGACGAGAAGGACTATGAGACTAATGCATGACAGAGAAATGTTTTTAACACAACAATGAAATGATCAATCTTACTTCTTGGGATATGTATATAATCTCCAGCATACCTTTCTAACCTTGTAAAGTTATCCTCATACTTTGCGACATTCTCATCCTCCTTTTGTCTCAGACTCAGAAATTGTCTTTCCATATCTGCTCGATGGTCACGAGGAAAGTATTTTTCTAAAAACAGATCATTGAACACCCCCCATTCCATATTTGATACTTCATCATCTTCCTTCATGTTTTGAATCAATTACCACCATTGATCAACATATCCAGTGAGTCGGTAAACTGCAATGATAACATTTTCCCTTTCACTACTTCCCAAACCCTGAAATATATTTTCCAGAGAACTTATCCATTTCTCAGCTACTGATGGATTTTTACTCCCATTGAATGTTGGTGGTTGCTGCCTCATGATGCGATCTAACATTGATCCTCCACGCTGTGGATCAGTGTTCTCTATACGTGTAAGGATATTATTCATAACATGAGTGAGTTTTCCCAGTATGGTGATTAGTTGATCAGAACCAGTTGCATCACCAGCTCCCCTATAATTATCTTGAGCAGGAGGGAAATCACTACATGGAGTTCATGCATTGATACAGTTTCCATTTCTTCCACTAGGCACCATTTCTAAACAATGGCATAAACTAGATCAGTTTATGACTAAAAATACATAATTCCATACTTATAAAACACATAACATAAATTGAACTATTTATGGATATAATCCATAATAATAAAACTATTTTCTTTGAGGAAGTATATACTCATAAACCCTTCATAATGATTTGTAATGAAAATGATAGTTATCCTAAGCATATCCCCTAGGAGTGTCGTAACCAAGAGTGCAGCAACGCCCGTTGTCGTTTACCTGATCCTGTTCGAGTCTAGCTCAAAGCGGTGTTTTCGGGTTTTACCCCTAGGTACATCTGTTCCAGAGCCGCCTCTACCTACTCGTATCCAAATAGGGATGTATTTCTCCGAAAAATCACAAAATCTCTACAATACCAAAATTCTAGGAAGTTCTTCTATACTAATCCTCAAAGTCTATCTTAAATATATGTGTTCTAATTATATTTTATCTTAATCTAGCTTCCATGGTCTGTAATAAACATTCCTTGATACCAATTGTAATGCCCTAACCCCAGTTACCCAAAATTGGTGCATTATTATATAACATTGGTATGATCACAAGAAAGATAAAATCTCGTAAGAAAAATTAGTTTAGTAGCCTTGTAATTACTAGATACATTCATAATGTTTACATTACATCATAAAATGAAAAACTACAACAATATAGTCTCCATAGTCCACACTATTATCCCCACATACTATTCCTATAGGTCATTCATAAAATACTTCTTCACATACTAGGAAAAAAAATAAAACATACAAAAGGGGTGAGCTCAAATGCCCAGTAAGGAAAACAATATAGCAAAAACATTCATAAATAAGAATAAATATTTAAGACAATGTATAACTAAAAAAATCCTTTTAAACATGACCTTCAACATTGTATGGAAAAATAAAATGAAATAATTACATTACTTATTCACATGGATATTCTACTCATCGAATAATCACATGCAATATCAATAGCCACTTTCATAATGACAGAATGCATAATGCCATACTATCATAACCACATAGCCAAGGCCTCAAGACAAGACTACAAATAAGAATTTTTCAAGGCCTTGTGCCATGAAACTAGTTTGTCTCATGAGACCTACCGATGCATCGAGGAGCTATAGCGGGATCCACCAGTCACTTATTATGTCCAATGCATTCCGCATATGAATAGGTTTAAACATAACATAAACATTTGTATTAAAACTATCATAAGAATTGTAAATAATTTCTCCATAAACCATGAATGGTATACAAATAACACAGCCATAGTAAAACATATCACAAAACCTTCAATACAATGTGGAAGTTCTGTTTCATAATAACTCACTTTAAATAAGATTAAAATTAATCAAAGGATGTTGACATAGATGAAATCAAAACTATTTTAGAGAAATATATCTTCCTATTTTGAAATCATTTAAGAGTCACATAAGTATAAAATAAAACATTTAATTTGAAAATTTTCTTATAAGCTTGTAAGGGATGCTTCAAAAATTTTATAACAGCGGAAAATAGCCTCACCCAACGTATAAGTTAAAAAAACATTATTACCTTAATTATGTCGAAAAGGGTAAAAAGGACCTTGTTTTGAAAACGACGTAAATATTTCTTTATAAACCACTTATACAAGTCAAAAAGGGTATAAATGACTTAACCCATATTCTAGTAAATAGTAAAAAAATGTTTTCAAATACATTTTTATGAAACATGGAGGTGGATGATAAAAAAGTACCAATAGATTATTATGTATAAACAACCTCGGATAGTGAAGAGATTGCGAAATAAACCCTTACATTGTAATTTTTGTTGGTTGGGGGTAGGTTAACCTCCAGTATAATGGTGAAATAATTGTTATTAAATTATACAAGAATCATATACATTAATATGATATCATATATGATCTTTTAAAATTGATTTGTTAATAATATCTTAGTATTATCGTTTTTTGCGGTGTTAACTTACTCATTTTCATTTATATGTTTTGATACATAAGCCATGTTTTTCAGGGATAGGTTGTATATTATTTATATACAGTATGATATCAAGTCCATAGATACTATTATTAATCATAAAATTATAATTAGACTGGAATGGATACGATGGAGAATAAATCTCATCGCGTTCGTGGAGACGGTAGTCCATACGTACGCACGAGCGACAATATCATTATTTTGATATTAAAATAATATATAATTGTATGGTATATCTTATATACAAAATCATTATCATGTTATATTTAATATTTACATGAATTATAAATCATTATTATACACATCCAAATAATTATTTATTGAATAACAATAACACCACGACGTGGAGACAGTACACCGTACATACGCACGTATGGTGACATGTCATTCAAAGAATGGATTGAATACTGAATATGGTTGTACCATATTTATAATAGTATCACAGTATATAGGAGATACTGTATTTGTTATTTTAGAATTGGAATACAATGAAAGAAGAAGCTGAAGAAGAAATTAATTTGAAAAAAGGTGGTGAAAACATTACCTCTTCTTCAGGTTCTTCCATTGGATTTGATCAAAAGGGGTCCTTTGGTTGGCTTTCTGATCAAACTAAGGACACTAGGTGGAAGTGAGGGAAGTTGAGTGAGTGTTTTGTCAAGTTTTGTCCGAACCAAAAAGAATTGATGGTTTCAATTAATGATAAGGGGGAGTTCCATTTTATAAGAGGGGTGAGGGGATCCTTTGGAAAAGCTAGAAATATTATTTTATAATAAATTCATATTCAGTTTCTAATGGCTCAAAAGTTGACTATTTAAAGGTTAAGGTGGGGATGAGTCGAAAACCACTCAACAAATAGAATTTAGATAGGTTTGGGTCATTATATTAACCTTTTCTTTTAGTTTTAAATCCTAGTTAATTAGTTTGACACTTACCATGTCACTTTGTTTTTTTATATTATATAGTTAATAAACACACTATATACCTCCAAGAGACCCCCAAATGTTCCATTAATGATACACCTATCATGATATAAGTCTCTTGATGGAAACTTAGATTTTTTGGAATTGAATATACAATAATATTTGTTTTAAAAACTATTTTATATCAATTTAGACACTATTTGGAAAATTGATTTTTGAGAAAATCATAACAGAATGATTACTTCTAAAAAAGTTAATTAAATCATTCCTAAATGTCATGTTAACATAATAAATTAGTTTAATTCATAAAAAGTCTAAAATTACATTTATTTGGATATTTATAATATCAATTATTTTAATATTTCATTAATTATGTAATTACTCCATCACCATTGTGTCGAAAATAAATTAAATTATTTAATGTCTAAAAATTATAAATAAAATTCCATTATGTAGGAAATCATCTTATATTTCTAATGAATATTTAATATCGAATTTATCTTATGTATAACCCTATATTAAAATTGATATAGTAATTAAACTTTGATTTTAACTCTTTTAACACTTCTTTGAATTAAATAATAATAAATGTCCTAATCTAATCTAAGTGGACATAAATGATAATATTTTATTCATAAGGTTATTTATGGTCGAGATACACTTGTCCAATAGAATTAGGAAATGTGTTAGGGTAATATTAATATCATTTTTACCCTTATTTACCCTATTTACATTTAACCATGGTAAATAAAAGTAAAAAATTACTATTTACCAAAAATTAGTTTCATCTCATTGAACCACATTTTACTCCTTGGAATTAACCTTGTCTCTTAGATTTTCAAAATTCTACTCACAGAAGTGGTAAAATTATGTGTTATGAATAATTAACTTTTTTAACTACCACTTAGTGAATTATCTATTGATCAAAAAAATGAATTTTTTCAGAAAAATACCAAAAATTCACCCTAGGCTAATTTCGATATTCCGAATCAAAAATGAAGTCCATTTTGAAAAATAAAATTTATAAATTTCAATACTTGGGTATTACTATTCATAACGGCTACTTTCATTTGTTGTGGTGTGTTAGAACTCGTTGTTCCATACAACACACGCTATTGCATTATTCAAAGAGAAGCGTACCGTAGAAGAATGGGGTGTTACAGTTTCCCTACGAACACATGCAACCACACCCGTGCCTCTCTCCAAACATCGTCCTATCTCTCAAACTTCCCCTGATACAAATTTTTCACGAACCCTTCCCCAAAATGTGTAATCATCATAAGACGAAAAAGTGAGAGGGGAGATAATGACCCCCGGAGTACCGCCTCCAGTAGGCCCCGGGTTGGCGACTAGCACCGAGGGTATAGTGAACACACAAATGATATGCATTACCCTCTAAGAGAACACATGCAAACCAGTGATATACGATAAAAACCAACGAACTCTAACTCCACCAGCAAGGTAAATGAAATCAAAATTACACATATGAAATTTCATGAAGAACTACTAGAACTAAAATCGAAATAACTGCAAGTATCCAAAATAATGTAAAACAGCAACAACCTCAAGACCGAACAACTCCTGCAACCACAATCTAGTAGTAACAAGTGTGATCCCCAACTTTCTCCAAGTTACCTGAAAAGTAGTTTATATATACATAGGTTGAATATAATAGTATACTCTATATGATCCTCCGAGAAACCTCTCTTGAAAAATTAAAGAAAGCATGCTAAAGAACAATGAACAAAAAGTGAAACTAACTCATCACCTAAACATGTATACTATGTTCATAGCCTCACTATAGATACTCTCACCAAGTAACGCATACAAGTGTATATAATATAATAAAGAATATGATGGGTACCCAGCTACCACTTCCCCACTGGTTTTCCGCTTTTCCCCAACATCGCACTTCCTAAGCATCTCTCTCCAAAAAGGATTGCCCGCAGACACATGGGTGAAGCTCTAAAACATGCAGATCGTGCAAACAAACCACCACATCCACATATGCAAGGTAACAAGGTAGTTTTCGGGATACACCAAAACGCAAACAATGTGTATCATACATCTATTATTATACCTCAAGCCAATACACCCCATACCCTAAGAAAGGATCCTCAATACATCACGACCTATACACATTACACGAATTGTAATCTATTGAAAAATATATCCATAATATATGTCTATGAATAACCACAATGCATTACAGTCCTCTACACACATATATGGAGAAAAATATCTAATGCGCCTTCCAGCACAAGTAGCTAGCAAGAGGAGAGAGCGGGGGAAAAATGGGTAGTCATCCATACATCCTCCCACCAGAATATTTATGAAAACACCCACCAGGGCTCAAAATCCATTAGGTGTCAGTTTCCCTTAATGACATGGCGGAGTAGAATATAGAAACTCAAAAAGTATATAATATTCTATAGATCACAACCACATTATTGGCATAACCTAGTCTTAGACTCAACTGTAGCTAACTTCTCTCGGACTTCGGGCTGCTACTTCTAACACTAGGTATCCTATAATCACACAACCATTTAAAGAGATCTAATACATTACTTCATTACCTTTTTAACAAATTCTCTTTATGTTAAATAATTCTGTAATCATTAATTAACCAATAACAATTTCATATTAAATTTCATTTGTATCAAACACAAAGTACAATGTTCCTTCAAATCACAACCTTAGCATTGCACAATAGAAATATCCAAACACCATGGGTAAAAATAATTTATTCAATTATTTATTTATAGAATTACATTCCCATATTCCTAGTCATTCTAGATAAACAAGCTTTGCTTCTATACCCAAGGGTCTCAACACGGTGTGTAGATGAACTACCAGTCGAGTCATTACTGCCTATAGCAAGAGAGTAGACCCATCCTCTCTTGAGAAAATAAAAATGGAATGCACGTGCCATACCCCACGCATATTTTCCCCTTTCAGAAAAAGGGTAATAAATACCATCTGCCTTGAGTAGTGGGGGAAAATAATGAAGATAAACAAACATGAAGAATCAGAAGAAAACCAATCATTCACATCCAACCCATTTTATCATCCCTGTAGTCCTCCCCAACACTCACATGCATAAAACGATGCATCTCACCACTCTAGAAGTAAACTAATACAAAAACTAGTGGGAATCCATTCCCCAACATATCACAACAGCCATCCAGGCTCAAATCAAAATACAAGAAGCTGGAAAACAACAATCATATCAGTTGGGTTGTTAACCCTTTAACAAGAAAGAGGATAACTCAGTACCCTTCAATGAATTAACAATCAATAAGTAATTAATTCCCTCATGAATTGACCTATTTATTATTCATATGATCCATATTTGAGAAACGTAAAAATTAAGCTATCACAAATAAATTAAACATGCTTACAACATTAATTTGACTAACATAAAAAATACAACGATAAGAACCAGATTCATTTACATGGCCCTTTATCTTTATCCAATCAATTTTAAATTAATTCTAGTTTATGTTCATTAACAATTTCCATCAAGAACAAGAAGATAACCAACGCAAGCATAGATATCACACTATCTATCCAAAACAAAAGGAAATACTATAAGATTGATATCAATTTATATATCTGGTTCAAATATTTAACATTTCAATTTCATTATGATCTAGTGACTAAAACATACTAAATCTAAATTTTCATGTAAAAATAAATGAGAGGAAATGAATCCCTTACCATAAAAAGGATATTATGAATCATAATTCAAGAACGATCCACACAACAGATCATGATCGCCTCCTCCCGTGACAACTGCATCCACCCGAGGATGACATGACACGAGCACACCAACCGAATGCCATGAAATTCCATTAGATGCATAAATATTTCATGCCATAAAATGGAAAGGAAAAATAGGGAAAGATTCTACCAAAAGAATAATGATGAATCAAACCATATATCGTAGAATAATGGATACTGATTGGTAACACCAAAACAGGGGGTGCACTTAGAGAAAGAAGAACATTGAAGGAAACTCATCCACTAGGAAAAGTTTAATATCCCGTTTCATATAGTAATGAATGAAATGTTAGATCGTCTTGCACTAGATAATAAAGAGAAAGAGCCAGGAAGGAAGATATATTTTCCCTTTAGAAGATTTAACAGTGCAATGGTTTAAGATACATTGGATATCCCATTAAAATCAAATCGCATTAAATAATGTGGTTTGACCATGTAAATTCATCAGGGGCTTTTTGAAAAATAATATTGGAGTTATGGGATTTAATTTAGCCTTAAATCCCATAAAACAAGGCCATAAATGAGTTTTAGATCAAAGAAAATGTTAAATAGTTAAAACTAGAAATATTTGAAAATTAGGAAAAGGAAATAAGAAACATTTCTAGAAACAGAGTTCATGAGCTGTGACACTAGGTCTAACTCCCCATTTCTATCCCACTATTTCGGTCTCACCATTTCTATGTCACTATTTTTGTCTCACCATTTTTGTCTCACTATTTCTGAGTCACCATTTCTGTCTCACCATTTCTAAGTCACCGTTTCTATGTCACTCTTTCTGTCTCACCATTTCTGACTCACCGTTTCGGGCTCACTATTTTTGTAACACATTTCTGTCTTAGCATTTCTGCCTCAACATTTATGTCTCACCATTTTTGTCACACTGTTTCAGACATAGCATTTGTGTCTCACCGTTTCATTCTCACCGTTTCTATATCACCATTTCTATGACACCATTTTTTGACTCACTGTGACACTGTTCATAAAACTAGAAACACTGCTCATAGAACCATAAATTTGGAAATGTGTTGGGATGAGTCAACATGACCTTCTAGAACACCACAAATAGAAGATTTCATCAAAGGGATGAACAAGAGTGTTCAGGGCCATTACACCTCTATTTCATATAAAATATACCATTATCCCCTACATGTGAGTTAGATTTATATAGATGTGGACTCCATAAAATAAGTTATTGTGCAATTAATACATCCCTTAAATTAATCATAGCCAAACAAACAGATTCATAGATATAAAATTTTCATATAGCCATATGCTCTAGTCTGTCAGGAAAGACTATAAACTATGTAAGGAAAGATGAGTCATCTAGTCACTACTATCAATTATATGAAGAAGATATAAGTATTTATCACATTAAAATGAGATATATCTACATGGGAATATCTCTATCAAATTTATATGCACCAGTGTGGATGTGCAATGAAAATGTTTGATCAGGCATCAAAATAACCTGAATAATTTTAGAACACGTTTAATGATATCCTGCATAATTTTATGTTTCTTCCAACATATAATGACCCATACATTACATACATTGTTAATACTTCAAATTTGAAGAATACTTATTACAACATATAACAAAACCACGAAATGACTGTATAGGTATAGTGTCTTTAGAAACTGGGAAACATAAACAACGGGTTCATAAAGCGTCTACACTGTCTCCCATTTATTTCATCATATCTATAGTCCCTTTTGGCATATCTTACTTAATAACCTTATTCCTGACCTGGGGAAAGAAAACATACAAAAGGGTGACCTCAAATGCTCAGTAAGGGTAAACAAAAGAAATATCAATCAGATTATATACATAAGCACATAACTTTGGGAAATCTTAACCTGCAAAAGAGATCGTAATTTCATAAGATGGGATAAATCATGGTAGTGAAATGTAATCACAATAATCATAACTTAAAACATGAAACATTGTGGCATACATACATAATCATAGAAAATCATTTCTTATTAGTCAAGGCACATTGCCAAGACTATCTTAGTGGACAAAGTCCCTTTCTAAACCGAGTTCACTCCTCGTTTCAGTCCTGTTTCACTGAACCGGTATAACCTACCGTTCCAGCCATTTCTATCTCATGAGATATAAAATCTTTACCCAATGCATTGGAGGGATATATAGGTCCCAACCATCTCATAACGATACCATTCTTATGTGTTCCACAAAATCATAAACCATATATCATAGCATTACCCATGTAATTAAAATGGGATTCTTAAACAACATGACATCATAAAACAATTCATATAAGATAATGGAATTCATAAAAATATTTCCATCACAACATAATCAAATCCATGTAATAATAGGGATAGAAACAGAACCTTTTATGATCTTAGATGGAAAATAATTTTGATAAAACACTTGAACTCCATTCTTGAGGAAAATATCCTTTCTACTACAAAAACATTTTCCTTTATTAACATGTCTTACAATTTTAAACTAAACAAATTTTATCGAAAATAAACTTGAAAACTTGTAAAGGAATCTTCTTGGAAATAATGTTTTAAAAATCCATTCATACCGTATAAGTTAAAAAAACATTCTTCTCATACTTTTGTCGGAAAAGTCAAAAAGTACCTTGTATGAAAAACGACAAAATATTTCGTTCATATCTTTTACTAAAAACTCACCGAAGGGTAAAATAGGATTTAAACAATTGTAGGTTAATGGAAATAATATTACATATTGAGGAATCATGGATGTGGATGATAAAATACACCCTAGTTAATACTAAAGTATAAACAATCTCGGATAAAAATGAGATTGTGATATTTCCCTTACCTTAGGTCCGTTTTTCTTTGTAAGTGTCCGAACCTCCTGTATAATGATTTAAATAATTTTATTTACTTATTCCAGAATCATACATATTTTTATGATGTCATATATGGTCATATTCTTAGCTTCTTAGTAGTAATATGTCATTGCTACTTGTTATTCGGGTGTTTATAACTTTTTGTTCTTATGCGTGTTTTGTCAAATAAATTCTTATTCTTATCTTTAGGTTATAGATACCTCATTTCTAGAATGTTATTAGTGTTATATATATCATATTAATTCATTCAATTCATTTATATAATCATTATGAAATGAAGATCATGTAGAACGAGTCGCATCACATCGTGGAGACGGTATTCCGTACGTACGCACGAGTGATGATATCATTCCTATGATCGTGGAATTGTATTGGAGTGTATGTATACTAATCTAGAATCAGTATCACATTATAATAGTCATATATAGTCATTATTTACACCATTATACCCATCCAAGTAAAGTGGTGGTGGAAAATAGATTACACCACGGCGTGGAGATGGTATTCCGTACGTACGCACGTGCGGTGAAATTGTTTTCCATAGGATGGATAGATGGTGAAATAGGGTTGTTTCATACTTATAATAACATATCAGTATATTAGTGATACTGATGTTATTAATTCATAATGAAACAACTAAATAAGAAGAAGTGGAAGAAGAAATAAAGATGAATGAATCGGTAACAGACATTACCTCTTCTTTGAAGTGCTTCTTTGAAACCTTCTTTTAGGGCACTAAAATTGGTCTTTTAAGAAGACCAGGACCACTAGGATGTCTCTAGGGAAGCAGATAGGAGGATTTTGAAGGGTTTTTGCGATCGTGAAGGCTCAATGTGGTGTGAGGAAGAGGGGGAGGATGTGCCCTTTTATAAGGGAGGAGAGGGGTACCTGTGGGAAAACTAAAAATATTATTTTATTATAAAGTCATGTTCTGTTTTAAATTGCTCCAAATTCATATATTTCGAAGAAAAGGTGGGTATGGGTATAAATTCTTTCATCCTATAGAATTTAGACAAGTTTATGTTCCTATTGTAACCTTATCATTTAGATTTAGCATTAATTTAAATAAGTTTACTTTTACCGTGTCTTCTTGTGTTCTTATACTATAAGGTTAATAAACTTACTATAAACAGCCAAACGAACCCAAAGTTGTTTAGTATTAATATATATAACCTTATCTAAGACATTTGGCCGATCCTTAGATTTTTAGGAATAAAATAACCATTAATAATATAATATTTGTTTTAAAAACTATTTTATGTCAATTTTGACACTATTTAGTAATTGATTTTTGTGAAAATTATAACAGAATTATTAGTTCGAACCATGTTAATTAAATCAATACTAACATGTCATATTAACCTATAAAATTTGTTTAATTATTAAAAAGCCTCAAATTACATTTATTTTGGTGTTTATAACATCAATTATGTCAATATTTCATTAATAAGATAATTACTACATCATCATAGTTTCATAAATAAATTAAATTATTTAACGTCTAAAAATTACAAATAAAATATCCTTATGTAGGAAATCTTTTTAGATTTCTAGTGAATATTTATAGTCGAATTTATATTATGTATATATTTATATTAAAAATTATTTACTTATTAAACGTTGATTTTAACTATTTTAACCCTTCTTTAAATAAATTAATAATAAATGTCCTTATCTAATCCAAGTTGTCCTAAATGGTCATATATTATTCCTAAGTTTGTTTTTGGTCGAATTAAACTTATCCAACAGAATTAGGACATTTTTTAGGGTAATAATAATATCATATTTACCCTTAATTACCATATTTACTTTTAAATGTGGAAAAAAGTAAAAAGTTACTATTCACCAAAAATTATTTTCATTTAATTGAACCACATTTTAGTCCTTGATATTAACCGTGTCTCTCGGATTTTGGATATTCCAATCACAGAAGCGGTAAAATTAAGTTTTATGAAAAAATCGGTTTTTTTTACTACCACTTAGTGGTTTCACTATTCATCAAAAATTGAAAGTTTTCAGAAAAATACCAAAATTTCACCCTATGCTAATTTCGATATTCCGAATCCAAAAAAGAAGTCCATTATGAAAAATAAAACTTATAAAATTTAAAAAAGTGGTTATTACTATTCATAACGGTTAGGTATTGCGTACGACGCAAGCTATCGAGGAAGGCCGCGAATTCGTGTAAAGCAAGCCAAGAAACTGTTGTGTAGAAAAAGATTCCTTTGATGATTTATATAACATAAAGGTCTCGGGTGTTACATTCTACCCCCCCTTAAAATTAATTTCGCCCTCGAAATTCGTCACTTTGTAACAAATAGATGAGGATACCCCTCCCTCATCATATCCTCAATCTCCCATGTATCTTCTTCTAATTGGTGGTTCCTACATAAAACTTTCACCAATTGAGTGGTCTTATTTCGTAGGACTTTTTCGCTACGATCCAGAATCTCTATCGGTTGTTCTTCATAAGAAAGATCTTGCTCCAGTGGAACAATTTCTTAGCTGAGTACATGTAAAGGACCAGGTATGTACTTTCTTAGGATAGATACATGGAACGCATCGTGAACTTGAGAGAATTCGGTGGAAGCACCAATCGGTAAGCTAACTTCCCAACACGATCCAGTATTTCTAAAGGACCGATATATCTAGGGCTCAACTTCCCCTTATTTCCAAATCTCAAAACCCTCTTCCAGGGAGATATTCGTAAGAACACTTTATCACCCACTTCAAACTCTAGGTCTTTTCTTCGGTTGTCGGCATAACTTTTATGTCGACTCTGAGCTACTCTTATCTGTTGTTGAATAGATATGACCTTTTATACCATTTCATCAACGAGATCAGGTCCTAATAGCTTTCCTTCCCAAACTTCATCCCTGCAAGTTGGAGTCCTGCATTTCTTTCCATAGAGAGCTTCATAAAGAGCTATCTGAATACTGGAGGGAAAGCTATTATTATAAGAAAATTCCACCAAAGGTAGGTGTTGATCCCAACCACCTTGGAAATCCATAGAGCAAGATCTCAACATATCTTCTAGAGTTTGAATTGTTCTCTCAGACTGACCGTCAGTCTGAGGATGATAAGCAGTGCTGAAACTCAACTCTGTATGCTGAAGACTTCGCCAGAACTTCGAGGTAAATCTCGGATCCTGGTCAGATATAATAGAAAGTGGCACTCCATGCAATCTTACCACTTCCTTTACATATATCCTAGCAAGCTGATCCAGAGAGAAATCCTCTCTATTAGCAATGAAATGTGAAGACTTGGTAAGACGATCAACTATGACCCAGATAGAATTATTGCCTTTGGATGTTTTAGGAAGTCCTGTGACAAAGTCCATAGTGATGTTTTCCCATTTCCATTCGGGTATGGGTAATGGTTGTAACATCCCCTTAGACTTCTATCTCTCAGCATTAACTTGCTGACAAACCAAGCATCGAGAGACATATTCAGCAACATCTCTTTTCATGCCATCCCACCAGAAGTACTCTTTCAGGTCCCTATACATCTTCGTGCTTCCAGGATGAATAGAGAATGAAGAACTATGAGCCTCATCCAGCAACTCCTTCTTTAATTCGGGGATTGGAGGAACACAAACCCGATTCCTGAACTTTTTTATCCCATCACAATCAAGGTTGAATTCAGGAACATTTCTAACCTTCTTTTGTAACTCGACATCTTCTTTCTGTGCCTCTTTAATCTTCACTTGTATAGATGGTTGAACATTCATTTGAGAAAGATAATATTTTACCCCTTCCATTATAATTCAATGATCCATCCTTTTTAAATCCATAAATATTGGATCTTTTGTGATCCTCATCATGGATAAACTGGCATGGTCTTGTCGACTTAATACATCTGCCACCTTGTTTGCTTTCCCAGGGTGGAAATGGATTGAGTAGTCTTAATCCATAATCAGCTCCAACCATCTACTTTGACGCATATTCATCTAATTTTGTGTAAAAATATACTTTAAACTTTTATGATCAGTATAAATATCACACCTTTCACCATAAAGATAATGCCTCCGAATCGTTAATGCAAAGATTACCGCAACTAACTCCAAATCATGTGCTGGGTAATTTTGCTCATGGATTTTCAACTGTCGTGAGGCATAATCTATCACCATATCATTTTGCATAAGAACACACCCCAATCCCTTCTTGGATGCATCACTATAGATCACAAACCTTTCTCCACTACAAAGCCGTGTGAGCACAGGTGCACTGGATAACCTTCTTTTCAACTCCTTGAAATTATCTTCACATTCCTCCATCCAGTCAAACATAACTCCATTCCGAGTCAACTTGGTGAGTGGATTAGATAATCATGAATCATCTTTCACAAAATGTCGATAATATCCATCCCAACCAAGAAAACTTCGGATCTTAGTTACTGTTGTTGTCTTGACCATCTTTCGATAACCTCTGTTTTTTCTGGATCCACAGATATCCCCTCTTTTGGGATTATGTGACCCAAAAATGCAACTTTTTGAAGCCAAAATTCACACTTGGTAAATTTGGCAAAAAGCTTCTCCTTTCTCAGGGTCTTCAATATAATTCTCAAGTGATCATCATGATCTTCTTTGCTCATTTAATAGACAAGAATATCGTCTATAAATACTACCACAAATTGATCAAGATAGTCTCTAAAGACTCTATTCATCAGATCCATGAAGATAGCAGGGGCATTAGTAAGACCAAATGGCATCCCTATAAATTCATAGTGTCCATACCTTGTACGGAAAGCCGTATTTGGTGTATCCTCCCTTTTGAACCTTAATTGATGATACCCTAAACGAAGATCAATCTTGGGAAAGTATTGAGCTAGGCGTAGTTGGTCAAATAAGTCATCAGTGTGTGGGAGAGGATATTTGTTCTTGATAGTGATCTTGTTATGTTCTCGATAATCAATGCAGAGTCGCATTGATCCATCTTTATTTTTAACAAATAGAACAGGTGCTCCCCAAGGTGACACATTAGGGCGTATGAATCCCTTATCAAGATTCTCTTGGACTTGCTTCTTCAATTCCTGCAGCTCAATTGAGTCCATTCTATAAGGTGTCTTTGAAATAGGCAAAGCACCCGGTACAAGTTCTATTGAAAACTCAACTTCACGATTTGGTGGAAGACCCGGTAATTCCTCCGGAAAGACATCATCAGACTCCTGTATAATGGGCATATTCTGAATCGTGAGTTTCTCACCAACCATTTGAGATAAGTAACCTTCATTTAGTGGAATCAATACCCAGAAAATGGAAGAAATTCCCACTGGAAGGTTATGTTCATCCTTACATCGATAGACGATCATAGATTGATCTGGAATATGAAATGTGACTTCCCTTCTTTGGAAATTGATATGAGCTCCATATAAATAAAGCCAATCCATGCCAAGAATCACATCAAATTCCACTATATGAAGGATCACAAGATTTTCAGGAAGCACTTTCCCACAAACTTCGATCGGAGAAGAATTATAAACTTTTGATGCGACTGTTATGCCATTAGGTGTTGTCACAGCTAACTCAACATCTAATTGTTGAGGTAAAACAGTGATACCATTATAAAATTCATCAGAAATAAAGGAGTGGGTGGATCTAGAATCAAATAAATCATTTGCTACTTTAGAGTGGATGGTAAGTGTACCTTTCACCACATCGTTATCGTACTCCACATCGCTGATAGAAATTGCATGTGACTTTCCTTTGTCTTTAGCCATAAGAGTTTGTTGACGTCAACCATCATCATCAACCCTTGGATTAGGGAATTTATTGGCATAATGTCCCATCTCCTTGCACTTGAAACATTGAAGTGTAGTAGGATCATTCTGTGTATCCATTCCTTTGTTTGAATCATTAGACATCTTCATCCCATCATCGCGGCATTCAAATTCCCAATGACCTTCCTTTCCACATATGAAAAATTTACTTGTCCCTTTAAGAAAACTCCCTCCATGTTTCATTCCACACTTTGATCATAAGGGAATTCTCATCTTCTTTTCATTGTGCTCTTTATATTTTTCTTTGAATTCCATTTTCCTCTTCTTATCAAACCCATATGACTGATGGGTTACTCCAATCTCCATATCAACTTTGAGAGCACATCGAATGATTTCCTCGTAGCTATTGAAGTCCCTTATGGCTAACTCCCTTCGAGTACTTGGTTTTAAGCCACTAAAGAATCGATTGATCTTACTCTCAGGTTGGATAATAATACCAAAAGCGTACCTTGCAAGTCTTGTAAGATTTTCTTCATAGGTACCAACAGATTCATCATCCTTTTGCTTCAGTTCAAGAAACTCTTTCTCCATCTTTGTTCGGAGAATACGAGGGAAGTACTTATTGAAAAATATGTTCTTGAACTCGTCCCATTACATGGACTCAATTTCATCCCTTTGCCTAGTATTCTTAATAAGATTCCACCATTGATCAGCATCTCCTTTCAAACGATAAACTGCTAGGATGAATTTATCATGTTTAGAACATTGAAGAACTGAACATATATTTTCAGTAGTACTAATCCATTGTTTAGAAACTAATGGATCAGTAGACCCGCTGAAAGAAGGTGGATGTTGCCTCATGAAGGATTCAACAGAATGTTGCTCCTTCCTTTGCTCATTTGGAAGTCCTGCATGATTCATAGCTTGAGAATGTTGTGTGAGCATGGCTACATGATTTTGCATTCCATCTCCCATAACGTTTGGTTGCTCAGGGGGACAATCATTTCATTGCCCGTCGCATTCTGCATTAACACGGTTCCTTCGGGTTCCATCCATTGACTAAAACCAAGAAGAATAGTGTGAGAAACACTAATTATAATAGGAAAACCACATAATCAAGAATAATATTTCACACTTAAGGTCTTATCCTAGGTTATTCATGTCCATTTATAAAACACTAAGATTATGTTCTATGCTTAGACTTATCCTTAGGGTTCTTACTAAGTCTTTCACATCCTAGTTTATAAAGGTTGACGATACCTTTCCTCTGATACCAACTATAACGACCCGCGCTTTACATAAATTGTTAATACTTCAAAATTGAAGCATACTTATTACAACATATAACAAAACCACGAAAGGACCATATATGTATAGTGTCTTTAGAAACTAGGAAACATAAACAACTGGTTCATAAAGCGTCTACACTGTCTCCCATTTATTTCATCATATCTATAGTCCCTTTTGGAATATCTTACTTAATAACCTTCTTCCTGACCTGGGGAAAGAAAACATACAAAAGGGTGAGATCAAATGCTTAGTAAGGGTAAACAAAAGAAATATCAATCAGATCATATACATAAGCACATTCCTTTTGGAAATCTTAACCTGCAAAAGAGATCATAATTTCATAACATGGGATAAATAATGGCAGTGAAATGTAATCACAATAATCATAACTTAAAACATGAAACTTTGTGTCATACACACATAATCATAGAGAATCATTTCTTATTAGTCAAGGCTCATTTCCAAGACTATCTTAGTGGATAAAGTCCCTTTCTGAACCGAGTTCACTCCTCGTTTCAGTCCTGTTTCACTGAGCCAGTATAACCTACCGTTCCAGCCATGTCTATCTCATGAGATATAAAATCATTACCCAATTCATTGGAGGGAGATATAGGTCCCACCCATCTCATAATGATACCATACTTATGTGTTCCACAAAATCATAAACCATACATCATAGCATAACCCATGTAATAAAAATGGGACTCAAAAACAACATGACATCATAAAAAAATTCATATAAGATAAAGGAATTCATAAAAATATTTCCATCACAACATAATCAAATCCATGTAATAATAGTGATATAAACAGAACCCTTTATTATCTTATTTGTAAAATAATTTTGATAAAACACTTGAACTCCATTCTTGAGGAAAAAATCCTTTCTACTTCAAAAACATTTTCCTTTCTTAACATGTCTTACAATTTTAAACTAAACGAAGTTTATTAAAAATAAACATGAAAAATTGTAAAGCTTCTTGGAAATAATGTTTTAAAAATCCATTCATCCCGTATAAGTTAAAAAAACATTCTTCTCGTACTTTTGTCAGAAAAGTCAAAAAGTACCTCGTACAAAAAACGACAAAAGATTCCTTTCATATCTTATACTAAAAACTCACCTAATGGTAAAATAGGATTTAAAAAATATTAGGTGAATGGAAATAATATTACATATTGAGGAAACATGGATGTGGATGATAAAATACACCCCAGTAAATACTATAGTATAAACAATCTCGGATAAAAATGAGATTGTGATATTTCCCTTACCTTAGGTCTATGTTGCTTCGTAAGTGTCCAAAACTCCTGTATAATGATTTAAATAATGTTATTGACTTATTCCAGAATCATACTTATTTTTATGATATCATATATGGTCATATTCTTAGCTTCTTAGTAGTAATATTTCATTGCTACTTGTTATTCGGGTGTTTATAACTTTTTGTTCTTATGCGTGTTTTGTTGAATAAATTCTTATTCTTACCTTTTATGTTATAGATACCTCATTTCCAGAATGGTATTACTGTAATATATATCATATTCATTAATTCAATTCATTTATATAATCATTATGAAATGAATATGATGTAGAATGAGTCGCATCACATCGTGGAGACGGTATTCCGTACGTACGCACGAGTGATGATATCGTTCCTATGGTCGTGGAATTGTATTGGAGTGTATGTATACTATTTCAGAATCATTATAACTATATAATAGTCATATATAGTCATTATTTACACCATTATACCCATCCAAGTAAGGTGGTGGTGGAAAATAGATTACACCACGGCGTTGAGACGGTATTCCGTACGTACGCACGCGCGGTGATTTCATTTTCCGTAGGATGGATAGATGGTGAAATATGGTTGTTTCATACATATAATAACATATCAGTATATGAGTGATACTTATGTTATAACTTAAAAATGAAACAACTAAAGAAGAATAAGTGGAAGATGAAATAAAGATGAAAGAATCGGTAACGGACATTACCTCTTCTTTGAAGTGCTTATTTGAGACCTTCTTTTAGGGCACTAAAATTGGTCTTTGAAGAAGACCAGTACCTCTAAGATGTCTCTAGGGAAGTGGAGAGGAGTAATTGGAAGGGGTTGGATGAGCTTGAAGGATCAATGTGGTGTGAGGAAGAGGGGGAGGAGGTGCCCTTTTATAAGGGAGGAGAGGGGCACCTTTTGGAAAACTAAAAATATTATTTTATTATAAAGTCAAGTTCGGTTTTAAATAGCTCCAAATTGATATATTTAGAAGATTAGGGGGGTATGGTTCGAAATCCTATCATCTAATAGAATTTAGAAAAGTTTAGGTTCCTATTTTAAGCTTATCATTTGGATTTAACATTAAGTTAAATAAGTTTACTTTTACCGTGTCTTCTTGTGTTCTTATACTATAAGGTTAATAAACATACTATAAGCACCCAAACGAACCCCAAGTTGTTTATTATTAATATATATAACCTTATATAAGTCATTTGGCCGAACCATAGATTTTTTGGAAGAACATAACAATTACTAATATAATATTTGTATTAAACAAAATTTTATGTCAATTTTGACACTATTTAGTAATTGATTTTTGAGAAAATCATAACAGAATTATTAGTTCGAACCATGTTAATTAAATTCATAATAACATGTCATAGTGACCTAGAAAATTAGTGGAAATCATAAAAAGTCTCAAATTACATTTATTTTGGTGTTTATAACATCAATTTCGTCAATATTTCATTAATATGATAATTACTGCATCGTCATTGTGTCATAAATAAATTACATAATATAATGTCTAAAAATTACAAATAAAATATCATTATGTAGGAAATATTTTTATCTTTCTAATGAATATTTATAGTCTAATTTATCTTATGTATAACCTTATATTAGAAATTATTTACTTATTAAACATTGATTTTAACTATTTTAACCCTTCTTTAAATAAATTAATAATAAATGTCCTAATCTAATCAAAGTGGGCCTAAATGGTCATATTTTATTACTAAGTTTGTTTTTGGTCGAATTACAGTTATCCAATAGAATTAAGACAGGTGTTAGGGTAATAATAATATCATCTTTACCCTTAATTACCATAATTACTTTTGACCGTGGTAAAAAAAAGTAAAAAGTTACTATTCACCAAAAATTATTTTCATCTCATTGAACCACATTTTAGTCCTTGATATTAACCGTGTCTCTCGGATTTTCGAAATTCCACTTACAGAAGTGGTAAAATTATGTTTTATGAAAAATTCAGTTTTTTTTAACTACCACTTAGTGGTTTCACTATTCATCAAAAATTGAAAGTTTGTAGAAAAATACCAAAATTTCACCCTAGGCTAATTTCGATATACTGAATCCAAAAATGAAGTCCATTTTGAAAAATAAAATTTATAAAATTTCAAAAAGTGGTTATTACTATTCATAACGGCTAGTTTTAATAATATTTTAATAGCATATCGTTGTTTAGTGAAACTCGGTATTGCGTACGACGCAAGCTATCGAGGAAGGCCGCGATTTCGTGTAAAGCAAACCAAGCAAGTGTTGTGTAGAAAAAGATTCCTTTGATAATTTACATAACATAAAAGTCTCGGGTGTTACACAACATCCTTTCAATTTTATGTTTAAAATACAAGTAAGTCATCCTCAATGAATGATGTTAATATGAATGATAGATACACCCCCACATCATGAAGTTAAATTATATATACCACATTACATCATCAATCATTAAAAATGTACAATGAAACATAGACCACGATCTCCCAATATTTGGGGGAGTTCCATTAACTTTGTAGGATCCCCAATCCATAAACCAAAATTCATGTCTTTATTTATTTGAAATAAAAAAAGCCTCTAATGGCCATAGCTAAGAAAAATTATCTTTTAGGGGGAATTTTTTTGATTATGCATGTCATCACCCCGATCCTTATAAGATATGAGGCTGTCAATGGAAATGTGTATTTTTTATAAAAAGGGGTTTAGATCCGTATAAACCCTAAAATCATAATAGTGTATCTCATTTATATATAGAGGTTTATACTCATCCATATAAATGAAAGTCTCATATCATTATTCATGATATGAGATGCAGAAACCATGATTTAAAACAGTCACCCTCCATTCAAAATGGAGTTGGATTAATCGAGACATCAAAAATCCAAATTATGATATTGTGTACCACACCCCTTATAGCATGTCCATTTGAATCATAACCACTATACACATGAATCTTTTCCAAATATACATGACCAAAAACATAATATATTGATATTAAAAAACACAGTATTATAAAATACACTTTAAAGAGATATATAACTTGTATGGATAATGTCACAAAAGGTGGTAGTTCGAGAAAATTCCATGTCTTCACTCGCTAAAGGCTTCATAAAAATATTTTTTTTAATGAGATAGATGATAAAGAATAAAGAAAATAATATCATATGTCATATCAAAGGGCCACAATAAAATATGGACCATGCCCACTTCAACCCCTAGTACAAGAAATATTTCGAGAGATTATAAGGACCCAGCCATAAACATTACACTATAGAGGATCTTATACTAGTCCATGTTCTGGAGAGTTTGATACATGCTTAAAATTTTTCATATTTGAAATGAAATTGAATGAAAAAAGCCTAAATTCCCTAATACATGCCTAAAAATGATGGTTCACAACATTATACTTCAATGTGTCCTCTGAAAAATAATTTTAAAATAATGGGTGAGGATTTCATTTGCCTAGTAAGTGGTTTTAAAACAATACCATGAAGAATTAAATTTTCGTTAAAATATTTCTATAAAATATATGCTCTAAATAAAGAAATCAATATTTCTCATATCAGGTCATCATAATTTTTTTAGATGTTCTGAAACAGCTTTTAAGATAAAAGATTTTTCAAAATTACTAAACTAATTTATGAGTTTGAAGAAAAATGTGTTATAAAATATGAACAAAATTGATACTAAATTAATGAAACTATATTTATAAGTTATACAATGGTAATACAAAATTATCAATGGCATACCATGCGTGATGATAGAAATTTGAACATGGAATATTACATGTTTATATTTTCACATATTGCGACATAAAAAACATATATGATAACCATGTAATGATATATAAATTTGTAAACATTGTTTTATGGTTTAAAAAAATATTTATCATTCATTATAAATGAAGTTTTATACATGTATATACCTAATTATAAAAAATTAAACTGTGTTCACATGAAAATATAAAACTGATTAATAATTATTTATAAGAGAATAATCATTTTCCATGGATATTCAACTAGTTGAATAATCAAATGGTCTATAATTTACAAGAATAATTATTAAGGAATTATTAATGAAAGAAATAATAATCATTTTATCATGGACCTGTACCAAGACCATACATACCCATTTTTTCAGGGCCTCATGGAAGACTTTGTTTATCTCAAGAGTCCTACTGAGGCATCGAGAGGCTATAGCAGGCCCCACTCATCAAATAATATGTCATATGCATTCCTCTTATGTTTGATAAAAATATTTCATTAAATAAATGTGTCCCATACCACATTGATTTATTTTAATTTTAATCATAGGTGAAATAATATCAATAAACAATCAACAGTTTCCCATACCATCTTGGAGAGTTTTGTTCTTAATCCATATATTTTCTAATAAATATTCAAATAATACATTAAAATAATTTTCCTTTAATTTATGTCATCAATAAAATCATTAATTAAATAAATTCACATTTAATAAAAAATGCATATATTTAATTCTCTTCTCAAAATAATCTTAGACAATATAAAATCGATTTCACACCTAAAATGAAAGCTTGTTTCATAATTCCACAAAAATGGTATGTTTTTTATAAATCAAATGATGCAATAATTAAATATGTTTCAAATGATAAATTATAAAACAAACCATTTTTAAATAAAATAACATGAAACATAAAAAAACCATCATATTTAATAATTTATAAGGTTACCGAAAAATATAAAATGAAAAAAAATTATAAGGGTAGCAAGGTCTGTCACGTGATTATGATTGTAATAAGATTCATCATCCTTACATTAAATATATCATGATAAATTGCTATTCACATTTTTAGAATTATGAAAATAAAATTATGAAAATGAAAATAAATTTATATACAAGAAGAATAAACATTTCATCTATAGATATATATATATATATATCCCCATATACTAGAAAATAACTTTATCCCAAAAATGTTTTATCTCATATTTACGTACAGCACATTCAGAACATGTAACACTTGTTTAATATGACTAAGTATACATATATATGTAATTGACATAGAACATGCACCATGATAGAATAAACACTTGTTTTATCCATGCATTGATAATTGAGGAAATTCATTGAAAAAACAAATTTGATATCTACTTACATATATTATACTAACATTTTTTATGGAAAATTTATTAAATAATTATTTTTATAACATATTAATTTAATAAAAAATATTAAATCAATGAAAATAATTTTTCACACCAAAAAGTTAAATCATGACTTATTTATTTTATTTTAGTACATTAGCATTAAAATTTGATTACTTTAAATATATATGAACACTTATTCATTATAAGCATTGAAGAATAAATATGAATGTCTAGATTAATGTACATACATTTTATATATACATATATAACTATATGTCTTAAAAATAATCATATTTAGAAAAATTAAAAACCATCACATATAAAATCATAAAAATAAAAATAAAACCCATACTAAGTAATTTCAAAAATAAATTTACAATGTTGAATGTTATTAAAAACATTATACTAGAATAAATAAATGTTTCAAAACTGAAAAACATGATTATTCTGTTTTGAAGAATCCCACAAATGAACTTGGCAGAAGTAAATTTCCCTTACACATTTATAATTTGGTATGAATAATAAATTAACAATATATATAAAAACATCCATTATAGTAGATTTTCAGAATAAGAAACATAAATTTAAACTTTTTTATCCATTATGCAAAACTAAATTAAGAACAGAAAAGCATTTATTATAATTGAAATATGAAAAACAAATATATAATATCCCTTGCGTCTGAATAAATTTATTTCTAAAAACCATGTATATATATCCCTTACAGACAATTCCAAATAACATAATCAGAAAATAGACAAACTACATTAGAAAACATTTTCTCATAATGTAAATAGTCAAACAATGTAACATATAAGTATAATTTCCAATACATGTTTTATAAAAATTAAAAAAATAAGTAGATTGAAATACAGAAATAATGCATTATTAATAATACATAAATAAGATAATAGTAAATAAATGAATTGATCCATTAAAAAATAAGATTCATAAAATAGATAGAAAAATATGTCTCTGATACATGAATTGTAGGAAAAACAGAAATACTTTTACTAATGAAATTTTTTTTAGACGAAAAATTGATTTCCACAAAAATATTATTTACACACCATCTCAAATGGATTTAATAGAGCTAGTCTCAACAAAGGTTAGTATGCAGTGAAATATGGTACCCAGACTCATGCGACAATTTGAAAAATATATATATTATTAGAAACTCATTTAGCTTGCTCAACACAATTGACATAGACAACCAGATAATATACAAAATAGGGACAACTGATTTGATAAATACAGACCAAAAAATACATAATCAAAATCAATATCAGAAAACAACAACAGGTCGATATGAAATTTGGTAATCAATTGATTTATAGATAAAGAAGTAGAAAAAATGAAAATAGAACAAAATCAACATGGTCATCTAGAATATGTGACACATCTATAAAATTTCTGATCTATAAAGAAAACACCTACCATAATATAGGTTGAAGTGGAAAATGATATTGGAAACCTAACCTCAACCAACTCCTTTGGCAACACATGGTCCCATAGACGCCGACGCCAATCACCTCCCTCAATATGGTTGAGGAAACCAACTCAGAAGAAATCATAATGGCGACAAAAAACCAAATTTTTTTCATCTTCAACATTTTCGGACAACACCCTCAAGGAGACTCTAACATCTATATGAAACTCTCTCTGGACCCGAATGCCCCCTAGTGGTCAACGCCTCCTCCTATGTGTGACACTCAGACCACCCCCTCCAAATCCTATTTAAACTTTTATACAATTTTATTAATATCATTATATAATTAATTTCGTTTACAAATATTATTTAAATAAATATTATTTGTATATTGTTTTATGATTTATATTAATATTAATGAAATAAATTATACTTTCTTAATTAAAAAAACTGTATTTTTTTATAATCTAATCATATTTCAAATTTGAAACTATTAGTTATCAAATATTTATTTGAACAATTTTTTTTAAAATTCATAATTTAGGATTGTTATAGTTAAAAAAAATAATTTAATTATAAAATATAATTTATAATGTAATTGTTCTTTTAATATTTTATTCATAATTTATATTTATAGTTTAATATATATACATATATATACATATATATTCTATTTTTATAATCAAAACTTTTAAAAAAAATAAATTTTATTTGTATAATAATTATTTATATAAACATTAAATAATTATAATTAATTATATTCATTACATATAACTAGAATATTTCAGTGTTTTAATATATTTAAAAATCCATGTAATTATAAAACATTTATGAAATTTTGTAAATATAATATTTTGGAAATATTCATTCAAGATATTTTATTAATAAAAATTTTAGAAAAAATAACTAAATTTCTATAGTTATTTTCAAATATTAGTTTTATCAAAATAATAAAATAATTTGGAAAAATATAAAATCATATTTATAATTTTATTAAAATCAACTTTAAACCCTAAATTCGAATTATAATTTTCAATGAATATCATATTAAAAAAAATAATTTTTTTCGTTATTAATCATAAATATATATATATAATATAATATTTCACTAACAAAACTATGATTAGAATTTATGGGCTGTTACATTATTCCCCCCGCTATTAAAAATAATAGCACCATCACAATTTATTTCATCAGACTATACAGAATTATGAATTTCCATATTTAGAAGAAAGGAAAATTTGGACTGATGAACTCCAACAAACAACAAAAAATAATATCCAATGATTTAAAGACTATTACTTTGATAGAAATTATAAGGACTCAACATTAAACATTACACAATAGGGGACCTTTTACCGGTCATGGTTTTGAAGAGCTATACACAAGCTTACAATTTATCAGAGTTGCAATGATATTTAACACAAGAAAGTCAAACATCGCTTTCACACGCATAATAATGATGGCTTCAAACATTAAAATTCAATGTGACTCGTGAAAAATAATTTTAAAACAAGGGTTGAGAATTGGATATGACCAGAAAGTGGTTTAAAAAAAACAAAAATATATCATTTTTATTTAAATCATTTCTTTAAAATACATGTTTTAAATCATGGAAGCATTATTTATCATAACATGTAATCATCATTTTCATTGATATTCTTAAATAGGTTTTTTAAAGAATTATGCTAAAAATTCATAAACATATTTAAGAGTTACAGAAAAATGAATTATAAAATATGCACATACTTGAAAAAATGAATGTCATCTAATTTATATGTCATACTATAGCCACACTTAATTATCCCTGACATACCAGGTGTGCGAATACATATTAGCACATGAAATATTACTTTTTTATAATTTCACATATAATGATATCAAAACACATATATGAAAAAAATTAAATGGTAGTTAAATTCATTACCTTTATTTTACGGTTTGGAAGTAACATATTAAACCTTATTTATAAATTAACTTCTATACAAGTATTTACTTAATTAAAAAACATTAAAATGTGTTCACTTTAGAATGTAATAATTTTTAATACATTTTCTTAAGAGAATGATCATTATCCAAGAATATTCAACTAGTTGAATAATCACATTGTCTTTCATTTACTAGATTCATTATTGAGGGAATTCATTATGAATGATATCATAAACATTCTTTCAAGGCCTCATGGAAAGAATATACTTGACCAGTTTGTCAAGGACTTGCTCAAAGACATAGTTTTTCTCATGAGACCTATTGATTCATTGAGTGGATATAGCCAACTCACTCATCACATAATAAGTCCTATTCATTCCTTATATGTATAATAAAAATATGACTATAAATAAAAGTGTAAAATACCACTTTGATTTATTTGAATCATAATCACAAGGAATATAAAATCATTAAACAATCAAAAGTGTCCCATAACACCTTGAAATTTTTAGTTATTAGTCCATATATTATCTTAATATGATTAATCTCATACATAAATTAAATTTCTTTAATTATAAGTGTTCAATATAATGAATAATGAAATAAATTAACATTTAATATAATATGAAAATACTGGTTTGTATTCTCAAAATAATTTTAAACAATAAATAATTGAATTTCTTACATGAATGAAAACATGTTTCATAAATATCACTAAACTTTTATGGTTTATCTTATGATGTTGAGAAACAATGGTTGCAATAATTAAATAGGGTCAATACATCATATTTTAAAAGAAGACATTTTTAATTAAAACCACATGAATCATTATGAAATATCCCTATTTAATAATAAGTAATGATTGACTTAAAATTTATAATGAAATAATGTAATTATCAGGGATGTGAGTTATGCCACAAGACTGTGATTATAAGTAGATGTAACATCCATACATAAAAAATATCATAATGACATGCAATGCACATTACTAGAAATATGACCATAAACTTGTGAACTTGTCAATACAATTATATACAAGAAAAATAAACATTCCATCATTATTTATTTACATATTCCTTATTATATATATATAACCTTATGGATTTGAAAATAATTTTATCCAAATTAATTTAATCTCATATTGTTTCTTTTATCTTTCAAAAAATGTATCTATTGTTCAATATGTCAATGTTTACATATATATGTAATTGACATAGTACATTTACCATCGTGGAATAAATTAATTTTGAGCCAAGCATCAATAAATGATTAAATTCATTGGAAAAACTTATTTTATATCAACATACAAATGTGATATTAACATCTATTATGGATGATTTAATAAATACAAATTTTTAAAATATATTCTTTTAATGAAAAAAATTAAATCCTATAAAATAATTACTCCGACCAAATATTAAAACATGACATAAAAATTATAATTAGTTCCATAAAATTGTAATTGGAATTATTTTAATATATATGACCCTTCATATATTATATGATTTGAAAAATATTTACCCAATGCTAGATAAATATATCTATATTTTATATATACATATATTTTATATATACATATATATATATGTGTCATAAAAATAATCATATTTTATCAAAATTAAAACCAACCATTATGAAATCATAACAATAAAAATAAAACCAATAGTAATTATATTCAAAAAGAAATTAAATGTGTTGAAAGATATGAAAATACTTACACTAAATTAAATAAAAAATTTAAAACTATAAAATATGATGATTGTGATTTCAATAATACCCTAAAAAAACATAGAAGTGTAAACTTCCCTTAAACAATTATATATTGGGAAGAAAAATAAATTTACAAAATAAAGAAAAAAATCATTTATAATAGATTATCACAACACAAAACCTAAATATAATCAGTTTTTTCCCTTTTTCAATCATAAATTAAATCCATAAAATAATTCATTATGATATTAATATGAACCCTAAATATATAATATCCAAAAAATCCGAAAAAATTCATTTCGAAAAAAAACATATAAATAAATAAAATACATATAATTATGAATAATATAACCGAAAAATAAACAAAATATATTTGAAACCATTTTTGGATAATGAAAACTGTTAAACATAGTAACATAGATATAAAATTTCCCTTATATGTTTTATGAAAATGGGGATATTTAAATTACAATAATTAAATAATCCCTTACACATAATACATATATTGTATAAAAGTAAATAAAAAATTGATCTAACATAAAAATAAGAATCAAAAGTAGATCGACTAATATGTATCCTTATATGAATTGAAAAAACAACTAGAAATACTTCTACTGATGAAGACTCCCTTTTCGAGACAAAAAACAGTTTTCCAAATAAATTCCATGTAAACATTATCTAAAATGGATTTTTATAGACATATTCCAGACATAGGTTAGCATGAAGTACATGTGGGTACCCTGACACAAGTAGAAATTTGAAAAAAAATGTATTACTAAAGACACATACAACCAACAAAACATAATTGAAAAAACAATTTGATAATTGAACAAATACGGACATCTACGGTGATATATGCGGACCAAATAAATCATAATATTATAGATGATCACAAAACCAAACAATTTCCGTAGGAAAGTTGATAGATAGTCGATTGATTGAGAAAAATGATAAAAAATAATTGAAATTGGACCAAAACTACACTGTCATCCGGATTATACGATGCATCAAAATATTTCAGATCTATAAAGAAAACACCAACCATGCATTAGGTTATTAAGGAAAATGAAATGGGAAATATAACCTTTATCGACTCCTTCAGTGACACATGATTCTACATAAACCGGTGTTGATCACCTTCCTCATCATTATTTAGGAATCCAACTAAGTTGAAGTCCTACTTATTACCGGAAACCAAACATTTCTTAATATCTATCTCGACATAAGACACCCTCACAATGGTTCTTTATTCACTACAAGAATCTCCCTGAGCACTGATTACCCCTAATATTCAGCACCTCCCCCTTTCTGAGACTCAGGTACCACCACCTCCATACCCTATTTACTCTCTTTATATTTTTCTTTTTATTATATTATTATGATTATATATAAAATTTCATTAGCCAACATTATTTATATAAGTAATATATATATATTATTTTATTTATACTTTAATATTAAATAATGAATTTATAATTTCTTATTTATAAAACAAAATAATATTTTATAATCCAAACTTATTTTATAATTTTAATCAAATAGTTACAATATAAATATTAAAACTAATTTCTTCATAATTCATAATTTATGAAAGTAATTGTTATAGAAATAATTTAATTATTAATCAAACCATAATGATGTAATATTTTTATAAAAATATTTTTTATAAATAGTAATTATAATCTTATATATATGCACATATCATATTGTTTTAAATCCAAACTAATAACAATATTAATTATATTTCTATAATAAAGTTTTAGACAAAATTTTAATAATTATTAATAATTATATTCATAACTTATATGTAGAATTTGAGGTATTTATAGAATAATAAATTCTCATATAAATTAATATAAATGAATAAGATATTAATTATACATTAAAGGTTATCCTTTGTCTGGATGTGTACTCGAAACTCAACAACGAGTTTCTTTGAAATCTTACGTTGCACAAAACATTGAGTTATACTGAAAAATAACACAATATTATTATTATTATTTTAAATTGTAGTTATCTCCTAGTTGTTGTATTCAAAGGAATGAACAAACCTAAAAACAATATAATTAAACATGTTTGTTGAATGTAATAAATTTATCTAATAAATTTTAGATACAAAAAATGAGAATGAATCAAATATTAATCGTAAAATATTGTAATATTTATTAAAAGATGTTATACAGCCTTTTGATAGATAATTTTTTTTAAATTCACACGTATTCAAATTTGTAGGTTTTATATTACAAAATTTATTATTTCTATATATGTTAGACATCAAAATCTACCTTGGTTAATGTTTCGATTATTTTATGATGAATTTAATTTTTCAATGAAACGTGAAAAATAATGAAATTTAATATAAAACTTATTTTTCATATTATTTATTTATATAGATAGATTTTCATTTTATCAGTTTTTAAAGATTAAATGGATTATTTTTTATTCATTCAATCTAATTTTTGTGACTAGAAGTAATTTCACATTGATATTGTACATAAACACATGTAAATATTTATGTAGTTTTAACATCTAAAAAAAAATTCTTTCTGGTTTAGAAAATGACAATTAATTTTAAATTAATTAATGAAAATTAATTGTTTTGAAATTTTTAAAAATCGATTTGATATTTTGAAAAAGAAGGACCAAATTGATTAAATTGGGACCTTTTATTTTTGGACTATATTAATAGTAACTTCAGTAATAATTTTTATTTACCATGGTTAATGGGTAAATCGTGTAAATAAAAAAATATTATAATAATATAAAAATACCATAACACATGTCCAAATACTATATTATGTGTAATGGTTAACCATCGACATCCATGGTTCAATTTTAGGACCCCATGGATCCATCTGGGTGTGAAAATTACATGTTATAAAAATTAATTTAATGCATGAGAAAAATTACACAAACAGGTTTCTTTTTTACATAAATAAAATATTGTTGGTTTATATAATTTGTATTTTTACTATAAATAGTATTTATAAATATAAATATATTTCCAAAATCAAGGTATATTATTTATAAATTTTTGATGTTATTTAAATAGTTTTAATTATGACACAATTATGATGCAATGATTACATCATTAATAAAGGTTTCAAATAAATGAAATTATAAATATTAAAATAAATGTATCTCTCATAATTAATGTCATCAAAAATATATCTAAGTAAATAAAACATGATAGGACTTATTCAATGTTTTCTGTTTGATGGAATCATGTTGTTATGAATATTGTAAAATATTCATGTATGAATAGTGTCCAAAATTTAAATAATTCTTAACTAAAAATATAAAATGTGTTATTTAATGTTATTAAATTCCTAAAAATATAAAATCAGCCAATTGGTTATGATAATTCCATGTATGTCATATATGACCCTCTGTGGGTCATTTGACATTATATGTTAATTACATTAACCCACAATTTGTAAATAAAATGATATCACAATATGATTAAACATCTTAATATAATTGTTAAATAAAAAATATAAGGGTAAAACATATTCAAAACATGTCTAAACATTATTTTATTATTGGTATTATAACTAAAATTGTCTTATATTATAATTAAATGATTTTTGGAACGTTTTTAATGGAATATAAATTTGTAATAAAATAATATTTCAAGACCTTTCTAAAGTTCTCCTCCTCCCTCTTAGAAAAGGACACCATATCTACGCACATAACCACTCCTCTCAAACACCATAAATCATCCAAAATATGATCAAATAATCTCACAACAACCCCATTTCCACTTAGAATCATTACAATGGGATGAAGGAATTTAAAAAAAGCTACTTGCATCAAAACAAAAGAAGTTACCCTATATAGAGGTATCATCTTATCTCGAGTTCCATTCAATTATTTTCTTCATCCACTATCTATGATCATATAATTATTCTATTATATAATAAAAATTTATCCTCAATACACTACGATATTTTTATGAGATGTTTTCGATCTAAACTAACAGATACCTCCGTCTATTGGATACAAACATACAATTTCTGTGTACCACGACGTTTTCATGAAGAAACGATGATTGATCAATTTTATCCTTACACATATCATGGTGGCCATTATAATGACACTATACATATATATGATATATATTATATTTATATTTTATCTATTATTATGTAATATTTATTTACAATAACCCATTATTCTTTCCATGATGTGTCAATTTGATAATTTAATTTGAGGATGTATAGACTACCACCCCCACAATGTTATATGACTCGTTCATGCTATACCTGGAATGTTTAAAATATGTTTTTATAATACTATAATACATACATTACATAAATATAATACATGTATTATAATATGGAATCATATATTTTGATTGTTATTCTTTTTATATGACAATGAAATGAATGTAGCGTCCATGCATACGTACGGCCTGCCATCTCCATGAATAGTGCATTTCATTTCTTATATCCAAGTTTTATAGATATTGAAAGTAAATATTATATGTATATATGATATTTAACTAATAAATAATATTTTGGAGTCGATGGAATTTTGACCACATGGACAATTTACATCAAAATGATTATTTTGTCTCAAGTAATGAATATCTAATACACCACTGATATTAAATTAATTAATTATGTAATATTTATAACATGATGTTATGTAGATTAAAATGAATAAAAAACATGGAAATGGTTTTCAATCAAGTAGAAATCAACTTTTTTTTATTTTCAGGAATACAATGAATGAACAAGACAATACAGAATCTAGGTTAGATACTTCATCTCAATCTCCTATAATTGATGCATCTTTTGATAATATACACCTCCTTCCTTTTATAAGCTGTATAATAAATCCCATTTATTTTTAATTTCAATGAAAGGTAATATTTTTCTACGAATCATTTTACTAAAAATAAAAAAGGACTGGTTTTTACGGATGCGGCGACAACAAATTCTCCAACGTGGTAACCGTTATTTGAATTATGGATTCCTCTATAAGAAATAAAAATTTTAAAAGGAAAAGAAATTCATTATTCCCTTTTAGGGTGTTCTGGATTTGAAAATGGTTTTTAATGTGGATTTACTATTTAAATATCTATAAATTATTTTAAGATATTTTAAATTATTTTCTATGAGTGAAGTATTGATAATTGCAATATTTTATGTGTGATGATTATATAATGGTACATTGAAATTTGGATGGTGGTTATGTGATACTAAAAAGGGGAGTGGTTATTTGAAATACCGATAATGTGTGCTCTAGTGATAAACCATGGATGGGTGGTTACGTTAAATCCTTTAATGCATTGTATATGGAAGACAGATGTATAGCTATTCCATTAAGTTATATGTGTGGAAGTCGACTGTATGGTTATTCCATTTTAGTAATTTTTTTTAAAGTTAGCTTTATAAGTTATATGATGCTTTATATGGGCTTCATTGTAATCATTTAGTAACAAAAACGTATGCAATGAGCTTATTTTCAGTGAAGTGTTTCTTCTACATCATAAAGTTAAAAAGCATTAAATTATGATAAAGTATTAATAGTTTACAGGTTTTTTCAATACATAATGTTTTCAATCTTTACATATATCTTACTGATATTTTTATGCTCATCCAAATATTTAAAATGTTTTCACATTACTTAATGATGAATAGAGTCATGAATGGGATCATGGAAAATTCATTCTATTTAAAACATGGAATGAAATAGGTTCCTTTTTAAAGTGTTTTTTATTTTATAAATAAATGGATTGAGAGTAGAAGTGTCTACTTTTAATATTCAATTTGTTATGTATATGTTAAGACCTAATTTCCTAAATATATATACAAGCAAATATCATCAATGTGAATTAAAATTCAAATTATTTTCAAAACTCAAGATTTTATAAGTTTAAATTTGGTGACATATAGTAGGTATAAGTTGTCGGTATTGATAACTTTAGGTGTTGGAATACTATTAATAGAATATCCTTAATGGATTTTAAATTTATAGTCAAAAAGAAATAGCATTTTAATATTACTACATTCCTTTGTCTAGGATATGTTTGTTCATAATGGTTTTCCAATGAGAAAACAAGGCAGCCGTGCTGTGAAGTCATTTAGAGGGAAATAACCTTCCAAATCAATATCATGATATAGTCATAAATAGGACTGAATAATTTGTTGCAGCAATGGATTTTTTGGATTAGGTGATAAATTCTGGTTGTGTTTATTGATGATATTTTGTTATATTCTAAATGCCAGGAGGATAAAAAAATCACTTAAGTATTTTATTTCAATAAATAAAATAAAATAATATATATGTAATGTTTATTAATGATGAATTTTGGTTGTAAAAAAATTATTTCTATGGTTATATTGTTTGTTAATATGTCATAACAATTGACTATTCTAAAACAAAAGATTTTTATGTGTCTCAAAGACCTTCCAATATCATAAATATTCGTATTTTTTTGGATTATCGAGTTATTACTGATGGTTTGTTGAAACTTTTTTGTAGTTATCTATCCCCCTAACACAACTTCCATGTAAGAGACATATGCTCATTTGGACAAAAGAATATGCTGATTTTTAATGAAATAAAAAAAATAATTGGTAAATGATCTAGTTTATTCAATGCCTTCTAGGCATGAAGAATTGTTCATTATCATGATGCATATTTAGAAGGAATTGGTAGCTTCCTAATACAGAATGACTAGGTAATTTCATATTATTCACATTAGATGAAACCTCATGATATAATTTCCCTACCCATGATTTGAAATAAGATACTAATGTTTCTACATTAAAAATTTAGAGGCATAATTTCTATGGACTAATGTGTGAAATAGATATTTATCACAAAAGTATGAGGTATATCTAAACTCAGAAGGAATTAACCATTTGAAAATGGTGATAGATAGAATTAATGATGTTTTATGATTTAACGATTCATTAACTTATTGGAATGGAAAATAAAGTGGACGACTCTTCGAGTCCAAAGTGTAATGTTACATTAACCATTCTACATTTAGAACAAGATAATTTTGTTTCTATTTTGATGAATTTGTGATTGGATCATATTGTTGTAAGGAATTCCTCTATTTTGTTTTAGTTGGAAGTGAAATCATCTCTATCTGAAAGAATTACGCATTTGAAAAATGAAGATAGTGAGTAACATGAAATGGAATAATTGGATCATAATGGTATTTTACCTGAATTTAATATTAAAAAATATTGTGATCCAAGGATTAGAAAGAGACTATCTATAGATTGTGATTCAATATTGAATAATGATTTGTCGTTTGAATATCATAGTTCAGTGTTTTCATTTCATCTTGTAAATACTAATATGTACAGGTATCTTCTGGAGTATTTATAGTGGGATGGAATGGGAATAGATATTATTGACATCATTGTGAAGGGTTTGATATTTCATCCTGTTAAGTCATGGTTGAAGTTACCGAAAGGGATGATCCAACATTTTTCCATTCCATATGGGATATTAGAAATTGTTTCCATGGATTTCATAGTAGGGTAACTAAAAACGTATCAAGGAAATAATTAAATATGGATTAATGTTGATCGGTTGATTAAATATGCTCATTTTATTCCTATTTAAGATAATATATCTCTAGATCAACATTCATTATTATATATTAAAATGATAGTAAGGTTACATGGATTTCCCCTCTCTATTTTATCTGATCATGATTCCATGTTGACATGAAAGTTTTTGAAAGGCCTTTAGATGATATTAATAAATAAATAAAATTTCTATACAACGTTTCATCCTCAATTAGATGGGCTGTAAAAATGAACAATTTAAACTATGGAGATACGATGAGTTCCTGTTCAATGAAAAACATGGGATGTTGGGATCAACATATATCTTTAGTTGAGTATTCTTATAATAATGGTTTTCATTCCAGTATATAGATGGAAATATTTATGGCATTTTATGGATAATTTTGTTGAAAAAAATCATTTTCGGATGATGTAGATGAAAGGAAGTTGATGGTACTAGAATTGGTAAAAGAGTTGGTAGAAAAATTCAACTCATTCAAAAATACATGAGGGAAGCTCATAGGTGCCAAAAAAGTTCTACAGATAACCGAAGAAAGGATCATTCGTTTGATGTAGGTGATCTTGTCTTCCTAAATGATTCTCAATGGGAATGTGTGATGTGTTTTGGTAAGAAATGAAAGGTGAGTAAGAGGATCATTGGACCCTATAAAATCATAGGTAATTTTACATCAGTTTCTATTGGGTGGATTTACCTCAAATTTATACCAAGTAAACAATGTTCTTCATATTTCAATGTAGAGAAAATATATGTTTGATCCATATCATGTTTTGAGTCGAGGGGTAGTTCAGTTGGAATATAATATTTTTTATGAGGGAAAACTAGTATATATTATTGAATACATAGAGCAATTGTTGCAGAATATGGTGATTTTGTAGTTATTTTTTATTTTTAAAAATCCTTATATTTGAAGAGGAAACAAGGTAATATGAAAATTTATGAGGAAAAAATACCATCAATTATTTTATATGTTAATAAAATTGTGTGGACACAATTTACAAAAGGATAGAATTATATTGTATCCAAGGTATTTATAAATTATTAATATTTCATTTATATTAATATTTATGAATAATATATTCATTTTATATTAATGGGGAAGCTTTTTCTGATAGCGTACTCGACACTTACCCACATGTTTCTCTAAATCATACATTACACACAACATAGATATATTACGAAAAATAATAAAATTATATTATTATTATTTAAAATGGTTGTTAATTCATAGAGTTTTTATTAGAGGGAATGACAAAAAATAATAAAAATTTTATTAATCATGTTTCTTAATTTTTTCATTTATCCAATACATTTTTAGGCTTAAAATTAGAATGAATACAATTTTAATTATAAAATACTATTATATTATCAAAAGGACAATTTACCACCTTCTGATAGAGATCCAATTTTAAATACATAGTTTTCAATTTAATATGTTCTATTTGAAAAAAATTATTCTTCTATAAAAGTGAGAAACCTTTTTTTTCTTTGTATAATTTTTTGGTAATTTTTTGATCATGTTCATTTTTAAAACAAATTGTAAAAAATACTATATTTTAATTCAAAACTATATTTTAATTTATATTTTAATATAATTAGATTATAATTTTAATTGGAATTAAAGTGTAATTATATTTTGTTTCATTAAATACATTTTTTCTCATTGGATGTAATTTCACAGTGAAATTGGACATAAAAAAATGTCAATCTTTTGAGAGTAATTATTTCTAAAAAAATCTATTTTACTTTTGAAAACGTTAATTAATTATAAATTTCATTATGCCAATTATTTTTTTTTGAAATTATAAAAATGAATTCAATATTTGGTATCAAAATCTCAATTTTTTTTAATTTGGTACAATTTAGTTTTAGAACATTTTGAATGGTATCATCAATATTTATTTTTATTTACTATGGTAAATTAGTAAATCATGTAATTAAGGGTATAAAATAATATTATAATAATATATATCACCACTAACATGTGACTTAATCCTATTTTATGAGTTATTTATGAGCATGGGAATCCTTGGGTCGATTTTAGGACCCCATAGTGTTACTTGGTTGTGAAAATTACATGTTATAATAAATAATTTAATGTGAAGATAAACATAAGATAAACATGTATCTTTTTAGTTAAAAAATTTAATGTGTAGTTATATAATTTATCATGTTGACTATAAATATTAATTATAATGATAGAAATATTTTCTACATCATTTTATTTTATTTTCAAATTTTAGACATTTTAAAAAAATGTTAATAATTACATTATGATGATGAAGTGATTACTTTATTAAAAAGGGATTTAAATAAATGATATTATAGATATTGAAATAAAAATTATATAAAATAATTAATGACATAAATGGATTCTAATAGTTAATAATACATGTTAGTATTGATTAAATTTTTTTCGAAGGAATCAAGTTTTTATTATTTATTTTAAAAAGTCAATTATGAATAGTGTCCAAAATTGACATAATTCATAACTTAATATATAAAATAGTTTATTTAACGATATAAAATTCCTAAAAATATAATATTCTGAAAATAATGTAAAGATAAGTCAAAATATGTCATAAATGACCATTTTGGGATCCTTTAGATGATATGGTAATTACATTAACCCATAATGTGTAAATAACATGATAAACCTATAAGATTAAAAATGGTAAAATATGGGTTAATCTAAAATGATGAAGATAAAAAAATAATAAAAACATGTATATAAATTAATAGAATATGTTTATTCAAACAATCGTCATATAATCTATGAATGAAATGGTTTTTAGACCTTTTTTAATCGAAATTTAATAAATAATATAATAATATTCCAAGACCTTTATAAAATGACACTCCACCCTCTTATAAAAGGCCACCACCACTAACCACATACACACACCTCTAAATCTTGTTGGATCATCCAAATTCTACTCAAATGTTATTCACAATGAAATAACTTCCTCAAAGAAGCATTACATGGGGGATAATGAAATTAAATAAAGCATTTTGGCTCAAATCAAAAGTAGATACCAGATTGAGAGGTAATCTCATCTCTCAAGTTACATTCCATTATTTTCCTCCTCCAATAAATATGCATATCTTAATTTTTTATTGAAAAAATATCCTCTATATACTAGGATGTTTTTATTAAATTTTGTCAAACTAAAAATACACACACCTCTATCTAATGGATACAAACATACCATTTATGTGTACAGAAAACTACTACATCACGAAACGATGATTGTTTAGTTTTCTTCGACAACTTCTCACGGTTCCCATTATTTTGGAACAATTTATATATATATGGTATATATTATATTTAAATTGTTTCTATTCTTAAGTATATTTTAATTACAACATGCATTTATTCTTTCTATTATGTGTAAATTCTATAATTTGAAATGAAGAAGTGTGGACTACATACCACCCCAAAGTGATATCACTCATTCCTGATATACATGGAACATATGTAGGATGTTATTTTTAAACCTATCATACAAAAAATGAAATAACTATATTAAAGGTTTAAAAATTAAAATTTATATCATTTGATTATTATTAAATTTATAAGAAAACGAAATGAATGTAGCCTTCATATATACAAACAACCTACCGTCTCCATGAGCATTTCATTTCATTTCATATCTCAATATTCTATGGATATTATAATTATATATATATTGGATATATATTATATTTAAAACATGAATGTTATCTTAGAGATGATGGACTTTTGACCTCAGGGACAATTTACATCAAAGAAGTTCATTTTCCACTCAAGTATCGAATATCGACATACTGACCGATATGAACTTAAACAACTATATAAAATTTATAGAATGATGATAAGTAATATTAAATGAATAACATTATTGAGAAATGATATGAAGAAATTATAATTATGATTTGTTTAGTATTCAGAAATATAAAGAATTAATGATACTAGTTGGACTCAAGGTAAGAGACTTCATCTAAATCTGCATTCATTAAGGCATATATTGATAATATAAACCACTTTCTTTTATATGTTTTATAATAATCCCTGTGGAATTTTAGTTTTATTCAAAGGGAATATATTTCTATGAATATTTTTATTAAATAAAATAAGGAATTTTATTAATGCATGTGGTGACAAAGAATTCTCCTCCATCGTAAATATTATTTGATATTTTGATTCCTCTATAATCCTTAATGTTTTAAAAGGTAAAAAATTACCCTATATTTTTTGGGTTTTTTGGTTTTGAAAATGGTTTAGAATGTGGATATACAATATTAATATTTGGAAATGATTTTTTTATTGAAAATGATATCTTATGAGTGTAATATTGATAATTTAAATCTATAATATGTTATGATTATATAGTAGTTCATGGAAATTAAGTGGGCAGTTACATGTTAAAAAATGATGAGTGGTTGCGTGATAATCCAATAAATGGTGGTCCTATGATAAACCGAGGTTGGGTTGTCACATTACATCCTCTAATGCATTGGGTATGGATATCGGATATATGATTATTTCATTTAGTGATATGTGTGAAGGAAGACCGTATGGTTATTCAATTTATGTATGTTTATATCCCAAGTGAACATTATATGTTTTATGTTCCATTATAGGGGAATTATGCTAATCTATTGATACAAAAATTCTAATAAAGTAGTGTATATTTACTGTAGTATTGTTTCTTCTTTTTAATGATGAAAAGTGTTACTTTATGATAAATTAGTCTTGGTTTACATGTTTTTGCAAGACTAACAATTTTCATTCTTTATGTATCCATTATTGATATTTTTATTCTCATAACATGTTTTGAAATGTTTATCATAGGTCATAGAGAAGCTTTTATTCAAGGATTGGATCATAGAAAAGTAATAATATTTAAGAAAGGGAAAAAAAGTTTTTTAAAGTGTTTTTTATAAAAAAATGGATAGTTTGTAGAACTGTATACTTTTAATATTCATGTTGTTATGTATAAGTTATGGCCAAATTCTGAAAACTCTAAACCTAAAAATATCCCTGATGTGAAATTAATGTAAAATTATTGACTTAAATCAAGATTATGTAATGTTTAGGTATAGGGACATATATTATAATTAGCTAATTTGAGTAATTATATATTTTTATCAATTAAAATTGTTATAAGACATTTCTGAAATTTATTGTCTTTTAAATTTAGAATTATTCATGTAAGATATCTAATTAAATAATATTTTGAAAGAATAAATTAAATTACTATAGTTATTTTCAAATATTATTTTTAAAAAGTCAATAATTATTTCCAAAAGTATAAATAATATTTATAATTTTATTGTAATAAATATAAAACACATAATTACAGTTCTTTTTTATAAAGAAACTCATCTTAAAAAATATTATTTGTTGGATTTAATTATAAATTAATCCATTTAATAAAATTGTTTTTTTAATAAAACTACTTTTTAGAATTTATATACTGTTACAACGTTGATTCATCGCATCTCCTTATATTGGTAATATGTTTAGCATGCCAAAGCACCGCTTTTAGGGTTCTCTAAACCATAAATTATAATAAATTTTCAATATAACACGTTATATATCTCTGAAGATTGAATTGAAAACCTCCAATTCCATAAATTTATAAAATAATCATGCAACCCCATTACCACAAGTTATCTCTCTTGGTTTATCCATATAGTTTACTAGCAATAGAGACCTATTCCTCTTAATAGAAACCCATTAGTATTTATAGGTGAATAACTTAATGCCTCACATCTTGGTCTAAAAGTGTGTTTTGGAACCAGGGGAATTACCCCCCATAATTATAAGATCTATTATAGTGGTTCTATGTGATAAAAATTTCTACCCTTAATAATGTTTAACCTATATTTTATAACCCACATTTTCATGTGACTGAGAAATTCATTGATAATGATTTACAATCCCAATAACTATAATATCCATGCCTATTCATCATCCTGCACATTATGAAAACATATATTATACACATTAAAAAACAATGATTGTGATATTCCATTCATGATACTTTTTTTAGACCGCATAATGTTACACGAAATAACATAGTCTAGGTCATGATCATTACAAACACAAACATAACTAAAGATCATTTCCCAGAACCCTACTTTTGTAGTATTTAATTTATATTATACAGAACTATCCACATGTTTGTGTCTTAAGAAATATCCCACACCCATTATAAAAAAGTGGGAGCCCTATAACGAAAATATTTTGAGTTGTATTTCATAATGTCTATAGACTATAAAAGTAAGGCATATCCACTCTATAGAAAATGACCTTTATTCCTCATGAGTTGTGGCACCATCGCAATGAAACATGACAGCTTAGAGTTCATTGTGACCCCCCAATGTTTCTATCCCATTATATCTGTAAGATTCTGATATTTTATGAAATATTATTTTCCCAATAATATTATTTTTTAGATAGCATGTTTTACATGCCCCAATATCATTATTCAAAATCATACTTGACATAAGACACCAAGCTTCAACAAACTATTGAAAAATAATAATATAACCAAGGAATATAGTGAAAAGCTATGAATATTATTAAATATTTTTGTAATATAATAATAAATTTATTACTATATTATAATTTATTTATAAATTATTAGTTATTTATATATCAATATTTAATAATGTAATTATATTAATAAAAAATATATTTTTTTAAAAAATTATTTTTATTTCATATTATGAGAAAATATTATAAATAATTTACTGATAATTTATTAAATTTAATTGATAAAATTAAAAACATTTTTCATATCATAATATTTAAATTTAATTTTTTTGAAGGGATTTATTTTTTTTCGAAAATATTGATTTTTCAATGAATTGTGAAAATACCAATTTTTATAAAACTATCATTTTATTTCAACTATGTATGGAATTATTAAACCCCATTTTTAATTAAATTAATTGTTGTTTATTTATATTTAATTCAATTAAATAATTTTCAATCAAATTTAGATAATATTTTATTATAAGAATACTTTTGTGGTAAAAATATGATTTTTAAAACTATTTTTAAGTCTGCATTGTTTTTCCATTTTAATTAATTAAAATAATCCTTTACAAGTAATTTTTAAAAGAAATTATAGATAAATTATTGATAATTTATATTTTATATTAATAAAAACATCATTATTAGACATATATATAATATAAAATAATATATTTTGTTAAAATAATAGTCTTCTTGAAAATTTGTTTATTATCATGTTTGAGGTTGTTATTTAAAATTATAATTTTGATAAATTTTAAAAAAATTATTTAAAAAATAATCTTTAATTATTAAATCATTATGTCAGAATTATACGACGGTGATGTTTTTATTATTTTATGAAATGAATTAATTTTTTATGAATAATGAAAAATACAAAATTTTAATTGAATTATGTCAACTTGTTTAAATAATTTATATATTTAAATTATATTTTAAATTGGTATTAAAGAAAAATTAGTTCAAATATATATCTATTATTCAAATTTTTCTCTTTTTAATAAATTCAATAAAAAAATTAGACATTAAAAAATTTCAACATTAGGTCACTTTATATTTGAAATCTTGTAATATTGTCGCATCTTTGAGATTAATTTTAAATTAAAATTTTAAAAATCGATGATTTGAATTTAGAAAAATGTGTTTCGTATATTAAATCATCAAAATTTATATTATCTAACAATTTTGATAAATTTTTTACAAAAAGTAATATCTAAAATCATCATAATTAAATAATGCAGTTAAGGTAAAAATTGGTTTACTCAGGTGTTAAAACTTGATAAGAGTGATAATGACATAAAAATATGTCTAAAATAAAATAAAATGAAATATTACAACCTTAAAATGACTAAATATCTATAATAAATCATGTTATGTTATTTTACAATAAAACAATTTGTGTAAAAAAATTTCTTCTGAAAAAAATACATGTGTGGCATTCACATCACATTTTATAGGCCACTCGCTCTTTTGTCTTATTAAAAAAATATAAAACGTGTTTTTTAGCCATTTACTTCCATAATCACATACAAATTCATATTATCATCCAAGAAGAATTATTTTTTAATTAAATCTAAAATAGGAATTATTTTTTGGCAACCCTATGGAGGATAACCCATGAATATGTTACAATAATCAATTAGCAGTTTTGTTTTATTTACTACTCCACTACATAATTTCTAATAATTCTCTAATGATATAATAAACACAATATAATAAATACTTTATTATAATTTTTTGTTAGTGAAATGACCACAAACAATCACCACTTCCATCAAATGAGTTTTGAAATCATCAATAGTGTGTATGGTGGACTACCACCTGGCGATGTGATGTCATTCATTTTTTCCCTTACCATATCTCAGGACTGGGTTAGAAGATGGTTATAAAATATATATAATATATTTATAAAATAATTATATATTTAGATTCAATAAATTCTATATATATTCCATTTTAAATTCCATTCCTTCAAGGATATTATTGCGTTAATCATTTGTAAGATGGACTACCTCAATGGGAAGCAATGTTATTCGTTTTCATTTACACATTAAAAGGAAGGATAAATGAGTGTTATTTAAACTAAATAATTATGATATTCTATACATATTTAAATTGGGTAATTTATAACATATAATTTACTTTTTTACCTTTTTAGTCATTGAATGCTGATAATGTAGTTCATTTATCCATGGACTATCACCTTCACGAAGCAATGTTGCACTTTTTCATCACCAAACCAAATAGATGATATGTATTAGAATAGTTAATGAAATATTTTGCTATATAGGATATTATAATCATTATTTAATATATTACTCTCACACTTTTTATAATTATAATTGAAAAATAGAAATGTTTCTTATACGTACGTATGACATAAAATTTTAATAGTCGAAGCGTACGTAATTTCTCCAAACCATCATTATTGATATTTATTGAAAGTGTTTTATATGATTAAATATCAGTGTTATAACATTATTATAATTATACATATGGGTCCAAAATTAATTTTACTGGACCAAAAATAATAAATACAATCATATACAAAAAACAAAGTTGTTATTATGAGAAAAGAGATTTTAAAAACAAATTGATAATAAATGGGCAATAAAAATTGATAAGTAATTAATATATTTTATTATATAAATAATAGTGGTTCTAAAATAATTTAATAATATACTTATATTTATTATACTGAAGTTTCTATCATGTATTACAGAATTTGAGAATTAATTAATGCGTTTTTTGTCAAATTTTTTACTTCTTGGAGAGACATTCAATATTCACCCAGTATTTCATTTATGTGGTGTAGGTACTAACCAGAAATATATTATATGGATGTTATAGAAAAAAATAAAGGGAAATAAAAATACATATTTGGATATGTATTTCATGGGGTTTATGGTTTCAAAACATAGCAATGTGGTAAGTAATTTTTCTATCGGTTTTCATTATTTGAGAAAAATGTTTATTTTAAAAAAAGAAATTATTTTAAGAGGTGTATATACAAACTCATTGACATTTAATATAATACAATTATTTATCACATTGATGTTTTAATTTTATATTAATAATTTTTTTTAATGGGACTTATGTTTCAACGTCACCAATGTAGTAAGTATTTTATGTTACAATCTCATAGTTTATAGATATTGTTTGTGACTATGTATCATATAATAAAATTCATTGATCCTTATCTCTACAAACACATGAAATTTCATCTCTATTGATAATTTCATAGGAATAAATCTTCTCCCATAATTTTTCTACCTTCTTGAAATCAATATATAAAAAAGAATGTTTCTACAGAAAATTTCATTATCGGTCGAAAAAACCTTTTCTACAAAAACGATGTTTTCTAAAAAAATCTGTTTCTTTAACATTCTTAAAATGCTTTTTTAAATAAAATTTCAACCATTTTTTTGGTTTAAAACATTTTTTTTGATATGTATCAAAATGTTTTTTTACAATACTAATTAGGCATTTACCAAAATGTGTGAGGAATTATTGTTTTAATGAGTATAGTATGGATTCGATTTATCACCACCATGACCATTATTTTATAAATGATCACATTTAAAAAATTATATTTTATTTAATATAAAGATTATCATTAATGTTTTTTATGTGTTAAAAAATATTTTTCCTTGGGATATGTTTTTCCCCTAACAAAATATTTTTAATTATTATTAAATAATACCAAATAATAATTAATTAATATTTTCATATAATATTAATTCTAATATGTTTTCTATTTAAATATTTTTAAAAATAATAAATGTTATTTGCGAAAAAAATTGATTTAAATTATGTTGTTGAATTATTTTAAATGTTTTTCAAGTTTTTTTTCAAACAACATTATTTATATAAATTTTTTAGTTTTAAGAAGTGATATTAAATGAATGATTACATTCATCAAGATGTTTTCACTGGGATTTATCATTCAAAATAATTTCCAAAATAAAATGAAATCATTGGATATAAATTATTAGTATTTACAGATATGAACAAAGGATACAATTCCTAATATTTCTCTAAATGGTTTATGATGAAAATATATTTATGAAATCCATTTCTCTTCCATGTGTTATAAGATGATAATATAATTATGAATCCCACTTTTTATTACATGGGTTATGTTATGATGAAATAATGAAATTATTATGATTCATATTTATTTTCCATAGGTTATGATATAATTAAATGACTATGAAACCCATTTCATTTCATGGGTTATGATATGAAAAATATTTTATTATATTATGTCCCACATTCTTATTATTTTCATTATGTGACAGGTTGGACCTATATATCCCTATAATTAATTGGGTAATAATTTACAAGTCAAATGATAGATAACACAAAATGGGTAGTGATCCAACATTAGTAAGGGATATTTTCTTCTTTAAATGTATTTCGTTTAAACCATGAATATTAAGATAGTTTTGGGAGTAAAATAATTCTATTAAGATATCATAGGTAGTGATCCTTTACAACTATGGAAATTATTTCTTATAATTATTTGTATGGGACCATTTTATTTCATATACCAATGTTATGCAATCAAAGAATATGTTTTTTTAATTAATTATTATGTATATCTTTTTAAATGATAATATTTTACAATGACTCAAGATTATTATAAATGATTCAAAGGGTGACTGTTTCAAATTTAATATGCATGTTCACATAACTTTTCATTCAATTTATGATTACACATCTCCATTTTAGTGTGAATATAAGGTGGACATTTATTTTCTTTTCATTACCCAATTTATAATTAAAGAAATTATGTTGGGTATATATGTAAATAGAATGTAATTTTAGGAACATATGTGTGATATTTATGATCATTCACTAAATTAGATTATTGTTTACCTATTAAAAAAACACTACACTATTATGGTCATCAGCTGTTTATTTTTTTTCTGTAAGGAATATTCATCTAAAATGATGTAAATCCATATATGAATGTCCTGAGTATTTATAGTTGTTATTAGATGAATGTTTTAGTTATATTTTGGAATCTAGGATGTGATAAAATTTGGGATATCCCTAGTGATATTTTTATGGATATGTTCAGTGATGTCTATTAGGTAATGCTTAAGGATGAGTCAAAGTGCATTAAAGTGTATAGAAATTTTTTTATATAATAGAGAAAGTGATTTAAATGATATTAATCCACATTATAAACACTAAATGTGGATTTGATTATAATAAATCATTAGTTAGGGGTAATAATAATGAAAAGGGTTCCTTGAGTTTACATTAATCATCACATGGTGTATGAAAATTGGACTTTCTGCATACATGGTTTGACACTTCTGATGAATAACATTTCGTAATTCAAATAATCTTTACAAAAATCATTAAGGATGTAAATAGATGACGACTACAAATGAACATGGATAAACATAAAGTGTCATTGATTAGAAATAATTTATTATTATTTAGACATATTAAATTGATTTTTTATTATTATATGAGTTCTCATTATGATTATAATATATCAACATATTTTTTGTTTTTATATAATGGTTATAACCATCAGCAATTGGGTTGTCATTGAATCCATTAATAAATTTACTAATAACAATCCTATAAATCTGAAAACTATGGTGGAATATATTGTTATTATGCCTAATGTGTTATCACCAAACATTATTAAAAATGGTACCCTTAAACAGCTTTTTAAATAACCAGTGATGTCAATGGTAGAGTTTTCTGAAGTTCTAGATAGTATATATTATGGATAAAATATGATTTAATATTATATTTGTCGATAATGTGGAAATATTCATTCAGAGTATGGTATCATAAGGATGAGATTCTACAATGGTTTGTAAAATGACACACAACATGTAATTGTAATATATAAATGAAATAGTTGGATGATGTAGTGGATGAGAAAAATCGTATCACTAAGATATCATTCATTTTTGATCATTTAAAATGTTTAAATTATGAAATTTATTAAAATTGATTTCATTAGGGGAAATATCAGGAATAGAATCATCAAGGTTGCATGTATAATGGTTTTCTATTGATGATTAATATATTTCAATTGAAATATGAAAGAAAATGGGTATTAAAGATTATGATGTTGAGGGCTACTTAATTTTTTGAGAAGAGTGTGTGATTATTCAAGTTTTTACATTTTGGTATTCTAGAATTGTGAAATATATAATTAATTTTTAGTATTGGTTTTTCATTAAGGATTTGAAACAATATTTTGAATGATGATGATAACATAGAAATGCTATATAATGGAAATGTGATATTCAATGAAAGTGACTGATTAAGTGGAAGATAACCCTAAATATGTTCTTAATGTTGAGATAATAATGTTTGGGGTATGAGATTATTGATATTAATATAGTAAATATGATATTACAGATGACCCTGTAACAAATTAATGAATTTTTTTGGAAAAAGTTTATTATTTTTTATCAATATAGTTTAAATCATCATTGGATTTTTGAAATATATTCAATATTCTATAGTTTTATTCAAGGAATAGAGGGGAATTTTTTAAAAAAATTATACATGGAAAATCATGTTATTATAGTGTTTTAAGAGAATACTTGAAAAATGTAAAATAATGTTTTTATGGGACGAACACTTGATACTTCATGTTGTTTAGGTGATTAATGATATGTTAATTTTGAAAATTTTGTGAAATTATTTCAAATGTTTTTTATATTGAAATTGTTGAAGAGTCATATGTATAACTGTTAATGGAATGGATTATGTTGAACATTGGATGAGGCATTTCAGTTTAATGTATTAATATTATATTCTATGATTTAAAAATATATTTACAAATTGTGATAACCATTGTTTTGTGTGATTATTAATATATATTGATATAATTACTTTTGATTATAATTTAGGATATTTTAATCCATTTATTATATAGTAATATAAAATTCACCTTCATTTCATGGAAGTAGAGGGGATGTATAAATTGGTCATGGAATAACCAATGGGGGAGATTGTAATTATGAAATTAAATAAAATCATGTAAGTATATAATATTATGAATATTATTAAACACTAAAAAAATGATTTTGAAATTATATTTTTCCTATTTCCATCACCTATGATGATATCACAAACCTATTTTACAACTCTTTGGTTTATGGTTTTAGGTTGTTGAAATGCACATGGTTATTCTCTTTCATTCATTGAAACATAGTGGTTACCTATAGTAAATTACGTTGAATGAGAAATTTCAATGATTTCTAAGTATAATTTTTTTCCAATGACTAACCATTGGATTAGGCATTTGAAATTTCATTCTTTGAGCATATTAATTTTTTTATTTAATATTTATTATAAATCTTATTATGCTATATTTATTAGAATTTTTTAAAAATGTAATTTGTTTTATGAATATAAAAAAGTACTAAAGTTTTATAGAAAGCATTCATTTTTTTAAAATATTTTCAATGTTAAATTATATTTTTAATTGGTTTTATTGTCTCTATAGTTAATTTTCATAACTATTAATCCTATTTGGTTCATCTTAATCGATATCATATTTTAATTAGAAATAAAAACATTGTAAATATTTGAACATTATCTATTTCTAAACCTTTTATTTCTTCACGTCTACAAAATTAATATTAACTTAATTTTGACACTTATTTTAATTAAATTTGGAACAAATGATTAAGTATTTGGAATTATAATAATATTTTTTAATTATGTTATAAATAATATTTTATCCCAAATAATATGGAAAATAGTTATCAAAAATTTCCACGATTAAGGTAATAATTGGTTTACTGGGGGATATGGGTTATACTAAAATGATAATGGTAAAAATGACTATAAAACGTATATAAAATATATTTTATTTAAATATTTATATAATATAATGTATAAATATATATAATAGTCCATTTTATACCCTTGTGACATAAGAAACACATGGGTAATCCTTTTTTCATACAATTTCGAGTGTTCCACTCACCTCACTTATAAATGGCCACAACCACTATCATATTCACATCTTCACATAAATTTAGTTTATAAAATCACTACAAAAATAACATCATAATCTCCCTCCTATATTTTTTAAATCCTTATTTTGATCATTAAGAAAATCTAGGTAGGATTATGTTTCAATCCTATGGAGGTTACCTAAAGGTGAGGTAATGTTCATAAGTGATCATTTTGGATTTATTTCAAACTTCAAGTCTGTAAAATATAAATATAACATGTTGATATGATATTAACAGTATATTAAAAATAATTATATTATGTTTTGTTAATTAAATAACCTACAATCATCTACAGTAGCATTAAATGTGTTACAAAATCATTATTCATTTGTACAACAAACTACAACCTTGTGAACTGATGTCATTCATTTTTACCATTACTACCTCTCATAGATGGGTATTATGAAAGATATAATTTATATAAATTATATGTATATATAATAATTATATATTTTTAATCATTATATCATATAAACAATTTTTATTTCCATTCTGTAGGGGATATGATAATATTTCATAGTTGTACGACGGATAGTGGCCTCATGAAGCGATGTGATTCATATTCAATTGCTATCAACTTAGAAGAAAACAAATATATGATATTGATGATATAATTTTTTTATTAATGACATATTTATCATAATTAATATATAATATATAATTTTTTTTCTGAAATTTTAAATCCATGAATGATGATAAAATTGTTCGAGTATGTGTGGTCTGCAACATTCACGAAGTGATGTGACTTTTGTTTCTCCAAACCACATTGAAAATATATAATATTATATCGAAATAAATAATGTATTATTGATAATATATTTTTATTTTTGGAAAGAAATATATAAATAACATATTATCCAGAATGATCATTAAAAAATAGAAACATTACCCATGCCTACGTACGACCAACCATCTCCAAGATCAAAATGTACATCAATTATCTAAAAAATCTGTCCTGATTTTTATTACAAGTATAATGGTTTTATAAAAATTATTATTATTCAATTATTAATATTATATAGAATATCCCATGATCAATTTAATTGGAACAAAAATATAAAATCAAAACATATATAAAAAATAAGGTAGTAATTAACCGAAATATGATTTTGATAAATAATTTCTACAAAACATGTAATAAAAGTTCATAAGTAAATCATATTGGGAATAATATATATTTATATTAATATAATAGATTAATAATGAAGTTATTTCTATTAAAATTGAGGTTCTAATGTGTATAAAGTATTTAGAGACTTATAGTAAGGATGTTTCATCTCACTTTTTACTTCTGTGAGACATATAGAATATTAAACAGCTATATCATTGATGTGGTTTATATAATTCCATTAAATGTATTTTTTGTTTTATAATATATAATATCTGAATTTATATATTTATTTTAGTCTCTCTCTTTATTCACTATTATATTTTAAATTTTACCAATGTTGTAAGGATATTTGTCTCAAATTACATTGTTTGGGGAAAATGGTTATGTTATGAACCGATATTTTTTTTATGATATGTATATACATACACATTTAAATATAATATCATTAATGTTTATATAATAATGATATTTTTTGTTTCATTTAATATATTACCAAATTGAGATTATATTTCAATGTTAAGAAATTTTTAAAGATTTTATGTTATATTATCATCGTTTATCAGAATTGATTATGACTATGTTTCTTATTGTCAATACTGATGATCCATAACATAGTAATATCTATAATTTATGTATCCTCTAGTAATTTAATGAGAATTATTTTTATCTATAAATGATCCAATGGTCATGTACTCAATTGTTTAAACAAATGTTTTTAAATCATTTTTTTAATAAAAAACTGTTTTTCATTCAAAACAATATTTTCAAAAAATAAGTTGAAAAGGGATTTTAAAATATTTCAAATAAATTATTAAATTATATTTCAATGCTAATTGATTTTATAAAAAAAGTTAAATATGAATAATCATGTCATTATTCAAATAATGATCACTTTAATTATATATAAAAAGTTAATGTAATCATAGTTTTAATAAGAATGACATGGTCGGGATTATCCTCTGTCAAGACTGATATTTTATTTGTAGAATCTATTAATTTTTTTAAGATTGTTTTCAATGAAAAGTATTTTTAGAAGGTCCCTTGTTTTAAAAATTGATTCAAACTGAAAATCATATTTTCATCCACTATTGTTTTAATGTAATTTTTTTTGCTTCCTTTGTAGGTTGTCAAGGTAATTTTAAAAGAAAATTATTTCAAAAATTTGTAATGATTTAAGATGTGTCTTTTAAAAATCCACAGTTTTTTTTGAAAAAAATTTATTGAAATGATTACTGAAGATTAATTTATATATACTTCATTTTTATTTTCCATGAAATGGATTTTGCAATACGATTAAATTTATATCTTCTAATAAAAATTATATTCCTCAAATAAAATTTCATGGGATTTATATTTCTATATAATTATCCACCTATGAAGTCATAATTTAATGTAAATTATGATTTTAGGGGGATATCAAATAAGGATACCATTATTAGTATTTCATTGAATTTATTATGGTGACATGATGTTTATGAAACCCGTTTTTTCCCTTGGGTTTTACTATAATTTTTTTTAATGAAACACATATTTTTTTACACAAGATATTCTAATATGAAATGTTTATATGAGTACAAAAACTATCTTTTTACCATATGTTATAATATGATGAAATATTTATGAATCAAAAATAATTTCATGGGTTATGATAAGTTGATTTTTTTATGCTCTTGTGGAAAAAAATGTAATATTTTCACAATGTGATTGGTGTGGCCTATATCTATATCCAATACATTGAGTAAATATTTATATCTCATGAGATATAATTTAATTTAATGTGGAGTTATCCCAGTATAGTAAGGGAATTTTTCAACCATGATGGAATTGGGAGTGAATATTGAATACTATGATGGTTTAGGGAGTGAACCCATTACACAATGTAAGACTAGGTTGTTATAATTGACTATTATGGAAATGATCATTCATGCCTCTATGAATGACATAATTACATGTATTATACAAACTTTATTCACTCATGGGTCATGATCATCGATATCTTTATGATTCATGTATTATAAACTACAAGTCAATATTACATGGCTCAAGATTAAGATCATTGTTATGAATGATATGGTTTTATATTTATTGTATCATGTTAGCATAACCTTAAGTTATATTATGCTTATATATATCTATCTTTGACCCTTAATGAGAATCTATGCTCACCATTTCATATAATTACTTTTTACATGTTATAAAGAAAGGTTTTAAGTGGTATATATCATTGAAGCATACCTAGTGGGATTGTCACTATTGATCCATTGAAGATAATTCACTTAATATATCATTTTGTTCCAAGAGTCTGAATACACTAATATATAATGGTACTTATATATGTGATCATGTATGTTAATGAATATTCATAAAAAATATGTGATTTTATTGTATAAAAGGCATTGGTCTTTGGACAATCACCATAAGTTCCCACAAAATGATTCATTATTTAAAAAACCAATATTCCAAAAATCTATATGGATATGGAATCCTTAACATTACACCACTATACACCAAAAATGATTTCACTATGGATTTGTGGTGCCTAAACCCTTTATAAATACCAAATGTTCATTATATACCAAGGATTCACGGTTCCAAATCATTTAATTAATCCACAAAATACAACCACTCTATGCATCGGGTGTAGAAAAAAAATATGTTCAGATCTCAAAGAGTGTAAAATAAATTTACATATGGTCCAATATAAATTCAATTAAACTATAAAATTATATTTTTTGAAGTAGAATATATTACTAATATATAATAAGTTTTCTGAACTAGAAGACCCTTTACAATAGATACATAAGGTCCATGTTACTCAACATAAATTTATAGCATTTCAATGGTTTCAATACACTAGAAAACATCATATTTAAGTAGAGACAATTCACAACATGATGAAAACCCACAAATTTTACCTAGGGAAGATGTAATGTCTCTACATGATAGAAATTTAATATGAATGATCATAAAAACATTGAGAGCATATGAAAAAGTAAGAGGTACCAATCATATATGGGAAAAAACTATAAAGTGATAATTGAATAAAGTCTATTTTCATTCCCACTAATAATTAGCAATATGAAACATAGGGAAAAATTGTCTAAATAAAAAATAACAAAAGATTTAAATATTGAATGGAAAATTTTCTAAAAATAGAATAAACGAATCTATTCTCTCAAGGAAAGACACAATGGAAACTATTAGAGTCCATATATACTCTTAAGAAACCATATGAGGGTACATAGTCCCCATGCGTCCTAAAACATCATGAGACACAGAACATCATATTGTACATTAAATTGAATATTTTTCACCACTCTATTTTGATTAAAATGTGAAATGAAATCTAGATATATAAAAAATATCCACCAAACATGGGTCCCTATGAATGATTTCATCAAATAGTGATAACATCCACTTCCCTACCTATAATATAAATATTTATTTCAACATTCAACAATGTTTTTTTAATCAATGGCTATTTTTAAAAAATTCATGAGATTAATATAAATCGAATAATTCCATATTAAAATAAATTTGACATGAATTACTATCATTTGGCATATGTATAAATACCATATTCCTTATCCTGGATTCACCAACAATGTATTGGTGGTTCTCAAAAGTATTCAATCAAAAAACTCCTGAAAATTCTTTAATAGGGTTCATTAACCAACCCCACTAGATGTTCATGTATTTAGAAATGTGTACTGTGTTTACCTTTAATTAAAATTCATTTCATTATGAATGAATCCAATTCTTAGGGTGGGGATATTTATTTGGTACACAACATTTTATTTGAAGAACATTCCAATCATTACTATGAGAGATGTGAAGTTATTGGGAAAATATTAATATATATTACCAAATGGTATTTTAAATAAAATCCTTAATGTAGAAGTATCAGGATTGGGATTGCAATTAAATTTGAAGATATATTTTACCTAGATTTTTATTATACATATTGGATATTATGTTAGAAAAAAATATGCATCAAAGATTTCTAGCCGACCAGCTCAATTGAGGCCCATGTTAGAGTCTCCCAAACCATTACTATGATCTAGCCTAGCTAGCCAGTGAAGAATAATGGTTTAGTAGTGAATATCACTCATTATGAGTGTGCATGGTGTGTGATGGTGGTTCATAAGAAGGCTTCACAATGGGATGGTACATCAGGATGTGGATTCTGTGTATATTTGTGCTGGAAACCGAACCAAAGTGCTAAATCATCTTTTATATAAATGGATAATTCTTATTAATAGGATTGATATAGTACAATATTTATATGTAAAATTATAACTTATAAATATAATTTATCAAATATTTAAAATATATTTATATAATATATGGAATATAATCCAATTAATCCTAAAAACATGATCATCTTACAAGATCATCTTTATCCTCCACTGATCCTATGGGCACATCAATACGACATGTTCATGACCGAGAAACCAAAACCTGACATGGATGTTTGAATTCCACCATGAAATAAATCTCTATTAATGAATGTTGAGGTACTCAATCTCCAATAAGGAAATCACAGAACACTATTTTTCATTAATTTATTTATTAGATGAACCAATCTATCACGTTAATTGCCTCAATTTCATGATGATGTATAGATCTTTCAAACCTAATATTTTCATGAATTGTAAATCATATTTTTGTCCTCACAATAATTATCCATCTTATACACTATTTCATGGAAGATAGGAATGATGAAGACATTCATTATAAGATGCATTGAATGTTCTAAATAGTAGATCATGCACAAGATTCTGGTCTCCCGAATCACAAGAATTCATTATGAGAAGTGCTAAGGATCAAAAAATGATGTTATGATGGTCACATGAAGCTATAATAACATCATATGGATTCATAATAAAATCATAATATAATTTTTTTCACAAGATAATTCTATAAAATACAACCACATTCACTTGAGTATTCTAAATATTTTCCAATTATTGTTTATAAAGATGTCGAGTGAACATGTAAAGTTGTATAATTATTCACATGAAGGCACAAATGGATTTTGAGAATTAGGCCAATGTAATTTTGGTTGGTTTTCCATGGAAATATATTTTGTGATCATGATTAAGTCATGTGATTCTATTCAATATAATCCTCTCACAACCTCATTTTGGTGCACGTGATACCTTTAATGTTCAAGGTGACCAATATATAAATATGTCATTTCCTATAAAATCCACTTCCATTGTTGAAAAAGGAAAAAATTTGAGAGGAAGGGGAGAGATGTCTGGAGAAACATGAGAATGATCATTTAAGAAGGTAGAGAACTACCTTGTGATAAATTATATCAGTATTCATAATTAACAGTAGCAAGAACCCATCATAATATCCTTCAATGTTCATATGACCACATGTATAGTTGAACATCATTTTATTACCCCATGTGGAAGACCTCAGTAACATGGTCTCATAACACCACAGTATTCATGTGATTTGATCATGCAGACTAGAATATGTTACATGTACTTATGGTTCATAATAATACATTAATAGAATGGAAATCACTCAATATCATGATGCATCTACACGGGAATGCTGTGAAAAACATAAATTATGATGAAAAATCTTGAGAACACTCATATAAATACACTATTTTTATGATAACATACATCGATATGCATCCTCTATATGCATGGGAACCCACATACATGGATTCAACCTTCCATGAAAAAGTATTTCCTACATCCACCAAATAATACCCTTGGATATAACCTCATAAAACCATAATGTGACTGTCTTATGGTCACATGATCACCAGACTCCTCATTAGTCTCATTATTCCTTCATCATATGCTCCCCCTTTGACTAACCACACATAATGTATTTCTGTGTTACATGAAGTAGAGTATATTTTTGGTAGAGATATTTAGAAATCTCCCTGGTATATAATCAACATACACATTGGCGTAAATGAACATTTGGACAATCTATATTGCATAACCAAGTAATATTAATAGAATTATATCTTGTAATCTTGTGGAATAACATAATGGATTTCACTGTATATGTGCATGCTTCGAATGACCCCCATTGTTTATGTAAATGAACTAATGCATTTTATTCTGATCCCATGATGGAGTATCTATATGTAAACTTGATATATTGATTCCTCAATAGGGATATTACTGATTAACATTGAATAAATGATGTGATAATGTTTCCTAATTACATAAGCATCATGCAGATATGAATATTCACCTTCCATGTGATCACTTCGGGCACTTTAGGTGATATCTTTACCAATCACTCGATGAAAACAATATATAACATCCAATTCAAAAGAAATTTTAAAAAAATTAATTATTGATCATGAGATTACCTCTAGATATGTCATCCTGGTCACACAAATTCTTTTAGACGTGTCATCTATATCATTCAACAACCTATGGATTTGAGTCCAAGGAAATGAAATTTCCTTTGTACATGGAATCCATATCATGTGAAGACGTAAGATCTTTTCATCCTTGTCACACAAAGTCTAGAAGAAATATTAGATAAATTATATGATGAACTATAATACATCATCATGGAAATCCAAGGTCCTCCTTACATGCTATAAAGATAAGGTGGTGACCTATGGACATACTGACTTAGTCATATTACATCCTCTAGTTTTGACATCCAAATCATGCGAAGACCTCATGGCATGCTATCCTGGTCACATGAAGTCATTTGATATTTTAGTCCTATCATGAGAAAACCTTTGGACATGTCACCCTATCCATGTGATGTTCTCTAGAAATATCAACTAGTTGATGAAAAATATCTGATATTTTTTATCATCAATAATAAAAATTCATGGGAATTTGATTTATTCAATCTTGAAAATCATTTTGGATATATATGTTTGATCATAATATGAACTCTATACATTTCATAATAAATCACGTTTCTCATATTGGGCATTTGAGATTCATTAATTTGGGGGACCCCAGGTAATGTTATTCTTGTCAGTAAGACACCTAGAACATTTCAGGAAGACAGATTGGACATGCGAGGGAGATAATCTATAAATTAATGACTGAAACCCTTGAACACAACCTAATTTTCTAGTAAGAATACATTGACATGTAATCTTGGACCATGTGAAAATCCAACCACATCTATTTGATTAATATTTCATCCTTCATAAGGTAATATTACATAATGTCGTAGGGATAACCCATGAAAGCACATTATAATTATGGTATCCTCAATCCATATATTCATACTCTATTTAAAAATCATGGCCCTAATAATTGTACGTCAAAGGATAATGATTAGATATCTAGAAATCTGAATCGACACAGGTTTAATTATTTAGAATTCCACTTAATCCATTTTTTAAGACCCACACCACATGGGTCTTTCATTCTTCATATTTTTATATTGTACTGTGAAATGTAATCAACTATGAGTAATCCGATTCCTATCTAAATAGGGTACGTTGGATTCCTTCATAAAAAGAAGTCACTATATCATATAGTGTATTAGAGATGATTCAATGTGTAAATCCCAAAACAATGTGCTATGTGTTTTATAATTTTATATACATTGTTTTTGAAAATAAACATGGATTATTTATTCTTATAGACTTGAATTCTTCATATTAATAGCATCATATAATTCCCTAAATCAAAAAATACATAATGTGTAATCCATTTTCAAATACATGATACAAATTCCTCATTTAATGGGAATCCATATTGGAGTAGGTATCATAGGAATTCATATATTGATAAAATACAATGAAATAACCATCATTGGAATTAATAAATTTCCCCGCCATCACGGGGTTGTGGGAAGATCTATCTATTAAAAATAAAATCCCTTTCTAAATATGATATATAAGACCACTTCCTATGAACTAAGATCCATACCCAACACATATGTTCCCCCACATATGTCAATCTCACAGACATTAAACTCAATAGTGTGGTCCATCATGTGACCTCAAACCATGTCAAATAAAATAAAAGGTTTTTTGTTTCACTCTTAATAAGATACATTGGGAATATACTAGATGTTCAATCCCATTATCGAAACAAAAATAACTTTATAATATTGAAATAAACTTATCAGTGCCTGATTATATTCATTTATAACAAATGTATCTACCCATTTATATCCTATAATGGGAGATTGATAGATAACTAATTATACTTAAAAATGGTGTTAATAACAGGACCCTTTTTATATAAATATCTTCATCAACAAATACTTTTATTTGGGCAACAAGTCTTATATCGATATTTGGTAGAGATGAAGAAAATATCTTAAATAAATAATAGTTTCTTCAATTTGGAAATAATTTGCCTCCAATAGAGCTGATGATCCCAACCTCAAATCCTCTAGAAAAATCATTCAGATATGGTTTATTGTGTTTGAAACCCCATGTTATGGTCTAGTATTGAAAACTAGTCCTACTTACATCATGGATTTGGGAACCATTGATCATTTATATGGATGAAACCTATCATCATTATTCATTAATAAACTATACATAGATACTAATAGTAAACCATATAACAAGAAAATCCTAATCAAACATGAATAAACAACTAATGAAAATAAAATGTGATTCAAAAACCCAATGGAATTCATTCAATTTTCATAAGGAACACATATAATTAAAATAAAATTTATATAAATTTAATTTTTTTTAAATGAAATCATAAATTAAATGTTTTATTATAAAAAACATGATAAAACAAGAAAATAACATAACAAAATAATATATTTGGGGAAATATGAAACATTTCATAATTGTAGATATATCTTTTGGAATATTGAGTCTAAAATAGAAACCAAATCACAAAAATATTTCTTAAAATTATTTTTGAATCATAAATGTTTAAGTCAACAGTATGCATCAATTTTCAAAAGGAAACCTTTAAATTCATAGAAAAAATTGAATAAAAATATAAATTAATATGTATATGACTTAAAAAACTAATCTACCAAACAAAGTTTTTGAGTACATCTTTCAAAATAGAATTGATTGCAAAAAACGATCAACAATGAATTATATATCTCAAATAATTGTCTTTTAAGTACCTTTATTCATATGAGAAACATTGTTCATGGTGATATAAAAATATGAATAATGGGATTATGTAGTTAATATAAAATTATGAATAATTATTTCGATATAAAATTTCGCTTTTTACATCATGTGTTGTAGGTATCTTATGCCACAAAAGATATAATATAAAATAATTGATCCAAATATCTAGTAATAAATTTCTACCCCTCTTATATAATATTTTTTTAAACATTAATATTACTCAAATATTAATTTTGATGAGGGTTTTCATACAATTTTCAATATTCTAGATACGGATTCTAATGTTAAATATAGCTTACTATCTTAAGCAATAACAATAGGAATATCCTTACTGAAACTAAATTTATCAATTATACAATTTTATAATAAATCTATTAAGTGTTTATTTTCAAAAAATACATAAGTATCCCATTCATAATACTACTCTGATATACATTTTTTTGAAATATATCTATAAAAAAAAGACAAATTTTATAATCCCCTGGTTCAACATATCATACACTATAAAATATATAGAAATATCCAAAAAACGAGATAAACCTCACAAAATTAATAAAATTTATCATCAATTTGAAGGATATTAATACTACAATACTTATAATTTCAGAATCACCTAACACATTAATATGTTTACTTTAAAAAGATATTAATCATAAAACCAATCAATCTTTCATATATCTGTTCATCCTTTGTTATCATAACAAAAAAAAATATTTCAATAAAATCATGTCACATGGTCATTGATTTCTATTAATATATAATTCAACACCATTAATGATAAATTATTAATAAACGATTCTATGATATTTCCAATAATCTTAATTTTTTGTAATATAAGAAAATTCAACAAAAAATAACACTTAAAAAATTAATATTGATATCTACATCATGATTTATTTTCTATTAGTATATCTACCTCATCACAATAGGCATGACATGAAAGATCACTTGTCCATATAAAAAGGCATATAAAAATATTCTTATATTTATATATACTCCCATATTTTGTATAAATACATGGGGTTTTCTATATATGTAAATTTATAATATTTATTATCATCATCCTAAATTATCCAAACACGAATCCTAGAATTGTAATTAAAATAAATATTGATAAGATAACTTTAATCACAATATTTATCCTCTAATGACCTATTTGTTATTAATCTTATAACACATTCAGTTGAAACTAGGATACATTATTTTTTATTCTTTCATATATAATATTTAATTATATTTAAATATATTGAATCAAAAATCGATATAATTTTTTAAAAAGAGAATGCCATTTCCTAAAACTTATTACATGATAATTTTAAACCATAAGTGATGTTATGAATCTTTTTCATGCACCATGTGGGGATTGAGTTTGTACAAAATACAACCTTTTATAGTTTTCACTGATAGGAACAATTTTCATATATATTGATTTCAATTTTAACTTCCATTCATGAATTTAATTTCCATGAAAACCACACAATCTCTACATTTAAAATATTTAATTACATATTATTATAATTATAATTATCACATTGAGCTCTCTAAAGGGTATTTATAATATCTCTTTTATCATAATCCCCAAAATATTACCTCAACTAACCCAATGTTTTATATAAATCATTAAAATTATATTAATACTTATATTATTAACATTAGAATACATTTCTATCTCTAACATTTTCATCAAAAACTATCATCATAATATACTATGTTCAATAAACCGTGCTGTGAAAAAAATTATAAATCCCACAAACATGACCATATAAATTTCATAATATAATATATATATTTAATTGAAATATATCAAATATACCATTTAGGTTTAACGTATTAGATAAATAAGAAAAAATGAGCTTCAAAAAATGAAACCATTTTTAACCAATTGATATATTTCCAAATATATAATAATCATCTTAATCTATAATAGGTAATCAAAATATCTCACAATTTCTATATATAACATATTATTCTATATATTTCAAAAAAAATTCTTCATTACATAGATATGTGGAAACATAAGAATGTGGTGACCTCATATGCTCAGTGAGGTTAAATAAAGTGATAAAAATCACGGATAACATGTTCTCATAATTCAAACACATGTGTATAATAATGATAAATATTAAAATATCACCCACAATAATTTGGTAATAATTCATGTCCTAAATTATAAAATAATATAACACATGATTAAAAGTCGTGAAATAATTGCATTACCGATGATAAAATATCATATTTACTAGAATAATCATAAAATAAGAAAAAAATAATTAAAAAATAGAACATACTTCACTTTTGAGGAATATTATATTCTTGATCTACATCAAGAGTGATTATAAATAGAATTCAAAAAAATTTTAATATGTACTGTATTATAGTATTTGAAAAAATATTGTTATTAACCATGCAATGATAGAATATGATAATAATGTTGAAATTATTTCAAATATTTAACACACATTAGTATATATAAAATGAGTTTGATGAGAAAAATCCTCAATTACAATGCTTATGATCAACTAAAATTTACTCATCATTATATATATCATGAGATTTAAATATTTAATTAGTTCATTGGAGGGAGATATATGACCCCACCCATTATTATCATTATATATGATGCACACATTTAAATCGTTATCCTATATCAACATATGGAAAAAATGAAAAAAATGCTTTCTAAAAAATCTACATGAAATTATTTTATATATAAAAATGATCCCATAGATATAAAATGAGCTAAATAAAAAACAAAAATGGGATAAAATATCACCATGAATTAATTAATTATGTACTAAAAACATGAATAACCAATTAATAACATATTGAGACAAATTTTCCGAGGAAACATGAAACATAACATCATTGGTGTTATATATATTTTAAATTATATAATTATATGAAAATAAAATCATAAAATATATTTATTTATGTTTTTACAGGAATTTTGTGAAAATCATAGTTATGATTACAATTTCATAAATTCACTATTGTTTTCCAAAAAATAGAAATATAAACAATTTAGTTAATTTGATTCGAATAAAAAATATTTATCACCATAAATCACATGATAACATAATACAAAATAGAAACTCATTGAAAATAAAGTACACTAATTAATTATGAAAGTCAAAAAATATAGTTTCAGTGATCAAGATATTACATAAAGCATAGTTTATGAAGTAAGAATCTCTAGAAATGTATTTTATGTTCTAAAAAATAGAAATCAAAATAATTTATTAGGAAATAAAACATAATAAAATAATAGGTATGTAGTTACACACACATATGAAATATGTCCACGAAGAAATATTATGTATCAAATAATTTTGAATTCGAAAAAAACACAGAAAGCCTGAAAATATTTTTAATCTAAATCCATTGGACAAAAACTAAACATCATAAGCATCAGAACATAAAAGTGGTCTCAAATAGATGAATTTTTGATGAAGACCCTATCTATATTATGGATTCTTTTTATAGTTTCTACAACCATTCTAAATAAATAAGTTATATTTATTATTAAAATACCAAATGAACTTATTTATATGTATATAGATTTATACACCACATTTATAACCATTCCATATATATATATATATATGTTTTATTTACCTATTTACCGACATCATGTGTTTTTAATTTTAATGTTTTATAATACATTCATGAATATAGTGTAAGTCTTTATTTTTATTCCTAATTTAATATCTTCCAAAACAAAAATTGTTCATGTTTGGGAATATATATATATATAAATATGAAGATTTAATTTTCCTGCATAATTATATTATTATTTATACTAAAAAATTAAATTAACATTGAGTTTTTTAGAGTTCTTTAGATAACGATGAATTTTTTATTAATTAATATGGTTTAATAATGATCTATATTTTCTCAAAAAAATATAATTATTTAAAATTATATATCAAATTTTAATAGTAATTAGTTTTTCCTTATCATTCATGATATTATATCATATATTTATTCAATATGGTGGTCAAATCAACCCAAAGATTAACATACCATAATTAATTTATGAATATGAGGATATTAAGTTTCACTACCATCATAAAATTATACTAATATTATAATATAATGTTAACTATAGTAATATAATGGAGTGTTAATGATTTAATAGAAAAAACTAAGTATTGATAAATATTTTCATTTTATAAATAAAAAGTTTTTGTTTTGTTTCGGTTGTTCAAGAACATTAATTTATGTAAGGTTTTTTACCATTAATATCATTATTAAGATATGAAATCTATATTAATAAAACACAATTATTTTAATATGATTTATATTTATCATTTAAACCCACCAATTTGACTATCTGTTAATGGTGGTGATAAAAGATAAATAACCGCACTTCATGGTGGTGGTAGTCCTTACAAACACACTATAAGTGTTTTTGTTTGTCACCGTATATGGAATAGAGTGAATATATTTTATTTAAAATATATAATAAAATATGGTATAATAATTATACTAGTTTAATTATATTTATATTGATTTAGATGGTTTGGATAGTAATAATTATGAAGAGACCACTATGAAGATATAAACACTCACATTGTGTAATAGACATTCATTTAGAACTATCTGTTGAAATAAATTACATCTAATAACTAATAGTGATAATAGTAATTCAAAAATATGAGTGTGTTATAAGAGATTTTTTTTAATTATTTCATGGATAAAATTTATTAAATTATTGTAACATTATTTGGTATAATGAATCCTATTTTATTACTGGAGATAATGTTTTCATTGGAATACGATTTTTATTTCAATAATATTATGTCACTATTAAAGGGACATTGGAATAAAATAGCATCAATTGAGTAAAGGGGGATAATTTCCTTTTATCCACTTGTCAACCATCCATTTTGAAATATTATTTTCAATTTGTTTTCCTTTTATATTTAGTATAAGTAATTTTAAAATTTGCACTTTATACCAGGGAAACTATTATTTCAATGTAGTAATGAATTGTAATACCCAAAAATAAAATTGGAATTATTTCCTAATTTAGATCATTAGATTTAAATATTTTCTATAAATTTATCATATAAATTGCATTGTGGGGTAATAATTTTATTTTAATATAAATGCCTATAATTAGGTAAAATGTATTTCTTAAATAGCACATGTTCATATATATAAAAATTATATATAAGGTAAGATTATAATTTTTAATGACTTATATGAAATGAATTCATGTTATATGAAAATGAAAAAATATATAATTTGTTAGAGTAAACCCAAAAAAATCAACTTAAAAAATCATTATTCAACAGAAAGACCAAAAATATGTTTTTACTAATTTTACATATTTATTTAGTTCTAAAAATATTTTAAATTTTTTTAAATAGATCAAAAATAATTTAGAATTCTCTATCTATTACGTAATTAAATATTTGATTACAGAATTATTTCTTCAGACTTTTGGGATATTTTCATGTAATTATAAAATCCATACAATTATATTTTCAATAAAAATGATATTTTTCTAATAAATATATTCTTTTTCAGAAAGTCTTCAAGATTTTATAATAATAAATTTTTTGTATTCTACATTCAATAAATAAGATTATTTTATAAAATTGAAAATACATAATTTTATATTTTATATTTTAATCTAAAAATATAAAATATAAGGAATCCCACTAATATAATTGACCATATTCAATCGTAATACATGTTAATGTCTTATCATTTAACAATATTAGATTTCAATTGTGTCCCAATATTGACTTTAAAATATAATTAATAATAATGAACTAGTGATATGATGTGGTCAATTTTCGTCAATTTTCATATGTAACATCTTTGATAAAACAAATAATTTATTTTTAATGATCTAATATCTTAGGTGGATAATTAGTCTACCTCAATATCGGAATTAAATAATATTCCATAATATTTGGTCAAAGATGTATGACATAAACACCATCATCAGTTTTATTATTTACATGAACATAAATGTCAACAGGAATGAGACATATAAGTAACTATGTTTGCAACAAATAAAGGGAATCCAAGGTAAAAATAAAATGTCTACAATGAATTCATCCCTTATATAGTAAGAAAAATTTGAAAAATTTGAAAAACGAAATTGAGAAAAAATTATATATAATATTGAATCTTTTGTGTTTAGATAAATTTGGGATACTTTTTACTATGAATATTCCATATTTTCCATGTAAAATCCAAAAAATCCTTGATATTTCCCTCTAAATAGGAATAAAGTACAACACCCTTATGACTATTGTACGTATTTGATGCTATGTTTTTTTATAGAATTTATAAAAGCTAATATCAAGAAATATGAACAATATTAAGCACTAAAAACCTAGTTTTAAAATCCACTTTTATCGTTACTAAGATTGGGGGTCATCCAGCAGTATCAGATATGAATGAACTAACCTTATATTACAATAATGGTACATGTTCCACCACATAAAAAACACAATTATCCATCTTGGATCATATGTTCTATTAAATTTGAACGAAATAAATTACCCCTGGATTGTGATTATGATATATGGTTTTTCATATTCAATCATCATATATCATTATAAAAGAACATGTTAATGTGGAAATCAAATCCTACAGTCTCTTATCTCATGGGATCACCCTAGCATAAAATTATTGAATATGATCATCTATTTTTGAACAACCTATATTGGTCTAAGGATACATGTTAAATATATATTGGATTGATTTATATATATTATCATATGAATAGTATATTAGAATTTATAATTTACCTATTTCATTTCAATTAAATTAAAAATGGATCAATTTTTTATGATATTACATTTAGAGTGTCAAACATATGATCTTGAATGGATTTTCATGAAATCACCTATGTTATAAATTTAAAATTGAATGTGGAGTAAGTATTTTTAAATTATTTAAAACATGATTGAAGCATCATGACCATTGTGTCCCTATAATAACATAATAAAATTAAGAAATCTAAATATACTCTTATATTTTATGGTGGGAAGAACTCAAATAAATGATAAAATATTGTTGAAATCAATGATTGAATTATTGAAATATACACAATGGGAATCTTAGTCATCTATAAGTTGTATTTTTTTGTTGCGGTTTGTATATAATGATTTATTACTTTTCATGATGATATTTATTCCAATGAATAGTTTAAAAGTTTGTTATTAATATTCCCACATGAGTCTTATATTAAATAATTTCTATTATCTGAGTATCAACATAATAATGATTTCAAAATTCAATAACATTTTACCAATTTAACTATTTTGTAGATAACTCGATAGAATACTGTATAAATATTATCGTTTCAAATGTGGTGTGGTATCCTTATTTAATTTTAAAAATAATTAAAAGTAATAATAATTTCTAAATCATATCTTTATATTTTTAATGGTTAGAAACACCTTCACCAAAATCCTATAAGAGTCAATGAAATTTCACATCATTTTCATTTATCTCAAACATTTGAGTTTTAATGATGACCTAGTTTTCTTCAAAACTTACTAGTTTTATCAATACACAGTCCTTTAAAATATGTCAATTATTCAATCATAGATACATTTAAATTTTGGGTATATCATTATATATCAAATTCACCACGGATGATATGGATCAAACATGTTTTAATGCATGAAGTGATTTGTAAACTATTAACTCATGGTTGATTTTTGTGACTGACTCCTCATATTTATGGATAGATTACTATAGTATTAGGATAATAAATTAAGTGATATAACTAGTTATTATGTAAAAAAATTAATTTCTAGTCCCATTAAATCTACTTCGTATGGGGTGATAATCCCTAATGTTTTCATTGGTACATATTTATAGGTTTATAGGTAAAGTTATATATTCCAAAATATTCTAAATAAGGTAAATCTTTGAATCATTAATTTTACACACATTAATTTTGTTTAACATGTATGTTATTTTAATAGTTATGAAATTATGTTTGGGAATAATCAATAAAAATGTTTTTGATATTATAGAATGTGGAAACACATCATTAGTGTTTTCTTCCTCACATGACAACATTAACTGAAACTAGAACACAATAGAAGGGTATTTATCATGATGAGCCATGATGAAAATAAATAAAGTAACTGTCACGACCCCCTCACCACAATGTGTACCCCTCTTGGGCCGGCAATGTGAAAAGGGAGATAATGACCCCCGAGTCCCACCTCCAGTAGGCCCCGGGTTGGCGACTAGCACCGAGGGTATAATAACGTACAAATGGGAGGCATTACCCTCTAAGAGAACACAAGAAGAAGAGAGAGATAGAATAGACACCAATCAACTCCAACTCAGAACTGAAATATAAAAAGGAAACCAAGTACATATATGAAATGTCATGCAAAAGTACTACAACTGAAAGGGAGAACTAAAAGTACCCAAAAGAAAGAAAAACAGCAGCGACCACAAGCCCGAACAGCTCCTCCTCCAACCGCAAGCTAGTAGTAACCAGCTTGATCTCCAACCTGCTCCAAGTGACCTAAAAAACAGTTTATATGTACATAGGGTGAGTATAAAAGTATACTCAGTAGGATCCTCCCCATGACACTCGTGCAAAAGTAAAGAAAGCATGCTAAAGCCCAGTGAACAACAAGTGAAACTAACTCGTTATCTAAACAGGTATACTATGTTCCCAACCTCACCATGGCTACTCTCACCAAGTAACTCATACAAGAAAATAGCATATAGTAAATAATATCAAGGGTACCCCGCTACTACTTCCCCACTAGTTTGCCGCTTTTCCCCAACGACATACGTCCAGTGCATCTCTCTCCAAAGGCTTGCCCGCAGACACCTGGGCTAAGCTCCACAATCTGCACCTCATGCACCACATAGGATTGCCCGCAGACACCTGGGCGAAGCACCACACCGTCCTCACAACCAAAGTAACCAGGTAGTTTCTGGGAGCCACCATAGCTCGTATAACATGTATCATACGTCGAGTATTATTCCTCAAGCCATCACAGCCCATACGCCGAGTAAGGATCCTCAAGCCATCACATCCTATACACGTTACACCTATAGTATTCCATATGATACTATATCCATAGTATATGTGTGTGAAATAACCACAAGCCATTACAGCCCTCTACACACATAAATGGGTAAAACTAACCACTGTGCCTACCAGCACAAGGATCTACCAAGAGAAGAGAGCGGGGCCAAAGGGGGTAGTCATCCATTCAACCTCCCATCAGAATGTTGGGGAAAACACCCCCCAGGGCTCAGAATCCCCGGGGTGTCAATTGCCCTTACCGACAGGGTGGAGTAGCGTATAGAAACACAAAAAGTACAGAATATATAAGTAACTCACATCCACACTATGGGCATTACCTAGTCTTAGATACAACTGCAGCTAACGTCTCTCAGACTCCAGGCTGCTACTTCTAAGACTATGTATCCTATAATCACACAAACAATGAAGAGCTTTATTAGATTACTCCATTCTCATTTATCAGTTCCACTGTACATTAATTAATTCTTTAAACATTAATTAAGAATGAAGAATTCCACATTAAACTGAATTGGCATCACATTCAAAAACTGCTCCTTTTTAGGTTTCACATCACTATTAAATTCCAGTTTCTCCATCCCCATGGATTATCACCATTTAAACAAACTTCTATTATGGAATTACCTTCCCCATATTCCCAGGCATTCCAGAAAAGCATCCTATGCTTCTAAACACAAAGGAGGCTCAACACGGCGAGTAGATATACTACCCGTCGAGTCTTTGCCGCATATAGAAAGAGCATAGACCCATCCTCCATCGAGAGGCTAAACACGGAAAGCACGTGGCATACCCCGCGTGTCTTCGCCTCCTTCGGAAAGAGGGTAAGCAAGACCAACTGCCTTGAGCAGTGGGGAAAAGTAAAGCAGATAAGCAACCAAACCAAACCACCATCATCAAACCATCACATTCATCTCATACCATCACCCTTGGTGTCCTCCCCGACACCCATATGCATAAACCGATGCATCTCGCCACACTAGACGTCATCCGCTGCCACAACCACAAGTCTCCATGCCTCCACATATCACAACAGCCATCCAGGCTCACATCACAGCACAAGCAGCAGGAAAACAAACATCACAAAGTGGGCTCTCGGCCCTTTGACAAACAAGAGGGTAACTCAGAACCCTTTTAGAAATTCCCACATAATTTGTTCTCTAATCCATATTGAATTAACAGACTTGTTATTCATAGGTTCCAATCATGGATACCTAATCAGTAAGCTATCACAATTTAAATAACCATGCTTACTTCCCTAATTTGATTATCCTCAAATTAGAACAACTACAACAACGACAATAACCAGATTAATTTACATGCCTCTTTATCTTTAGCCAATTAATTAACAATTAATTCCAGCTTTACGTTCATTATCAATTTCTATCATGAACGAACAACAAATCAAAGAAAACATAGATATCACTATATCTAGGTAAATATGAGGCAAACCGATATCATGGTATAAAGCAACAGCATGCGATCAACCAATTCTTTTAATCCGGTCAAGTATTTAATTAGGTCAATTTCATTGTGATCCAAAGAGATAAATCATTCTAATTCTACGATTGCACATACACAATTAGAGGAGCCATGAATCCCCTACCTTAAAGAGTTCTTGACGTGCTTTATCCACACAACGGGTCACATTCCTCTTCTCCTCACGATAGTTGTATCCACCAGAGGATGCCACGGTATGACAGTACCAACCAACCCCAAGAAAAACCATTAGAACCATGGAGATGACATGCTAATATGGAAGGAAGAACAAGAGAAGGTGATCCCCGAAGGAACGATGATAAAACATACCTTATATCGAAGAACGATCGATACAACTTGGTTGCATCAACAGGGCGGAACTGATCTGAGTAACGTTTGATTATGAAACTCCTACGAGAATGATTGCATGGTTCTAGCGTCTCGTAGATGAGAACCAGGAGGAAGAACAACGAAAAATGATATCTCGTTCCTTTTAAAAAAAATTAGAGAGGCGACAGTTTAAGATCCGGTTTATTCTCCATTAAAAACGGATCGCATTAACCCACGCGGTTTGACCATGTAAAAACATCCCGGCCTTAGGAATAATTAATATAGGATTTATGGCCTTTGAATCAGCCTTAAAGTCCTTAAAATAAGGTTTTAAAAGTATTTTACGTCAAAGAAAACGTCAAATTTGCGAAGCTGGAAACACTGTTCACATACTCAAAATTTGGCAAAGTATGGAATCGGTAGCTCTTATGGAGTCTGGAAACACTGTTCATTCGTGAAATTTGGCAAAGTATGGAATCGGTAGCTCTTATGGAGTCTGGAAACACTGTTCATTCGTGAAATTTGGCAAAGTATGGAATCAGTAGCATTTATGAAGTATGGAAACACTGTTTATTCGTGAAATTTGTCAAAGTATGGAATCGGTAGCTCTTATTGAGTTTGGAAACACTGTTCATTCGTGAAATTTGGCAAAGTATGGAATCGGTAGCTCTTATGGAGTCTGGAAACACTGTTCATTCGTGAAAATTGGAAAAATATGGAATCGGTAGCTCTTATGAAGTCTGGAAACACTGTTCACAGAACTACAAAGATTGGCAAAGGAAAGAAAATCTCACTGATAGAACCTTACCGATAGAAACACAAGTCTACTGATAGTTCTTCACTGATAGAAGTCCACCGATTGGACCTCACCGATAGAAACACTGTTCACAGAACTAGAAATTTGGCAAAGTGTTAGCCGAGCTACTGCTGGACTGTGGCTACAAGTATACCGAGCTATCAGTATGTCGTGGCTACCGGTAAACCCAGCTACCGGTAGGATGCGGCTACCGGTAGACCGAGCTACCGGTAATCAGCAGCTACCGGTAGACCGAGCTACCGGTAATCAGCAGCTACCGGTAGACGGAGCTACCGGTAATCAGCAGCTACCGGTAGACCGAGCTACCGGTAATCAGCAGCTACCGGTAGAGCGAGCTACCGGTAATCAGCAGCTACCGGTAGACCGAGCTACCGGTAGGCAGCAGCTGGGGGATAAGTCACCTTGTCCTCCCGGAACACCTCCAACACCACAATTCCACAAAGTAATGGACCGGAGAGGTCCGGGCCATTACATTAGATACCTCTCAAAACATTCTCGTCCTCGAGAATTAAAAACCAACCCAGAAGAAAAGAGGGGTCCGAACAACCACCCCATAAGATACCTCTCAGGGGAAAACCACCATGAGTTGTTCGAAATCTGTAATAAAACTCTGAAATCCGGGAACAAACAATCCATACCCAAACAATTCATTCACAACATCACATCAAAGGTACATAAATAAAACATGAAAGGTCTAACCAGAGAGGAAACATCATTACATGGAAAGAGTTAAACATTAAACAACTCTGGGTACTGAGCACGTATCTGTGACTCACGCTCCCAGGTACTCTCCTCCATGCCACCGTGTCTCCACAAGACACGAACTAAGGGGATAAAACGCCCACGCAACACCTTCTCCTTGTGGTCTTGGATCTCCACAGGTCGCTCCTCGAAGATTTCATCATCGTCAATATCGATCTCTCCCCAATCGATAACATGAGATTCATCATGAAGATAACGACGGAGCTGCGATACATGGAAAACATCATGTATCCGACTCATCTGAGGGGGAAGTGCTACTCGATACGCCACAGATCCAACACGAGCTAACACCTCTAAAGGCCCAACAAACCGGGGAGAAAGCTTACTTCCACGACCAAACCTTCGCTGCCCACGACGGGGAGTCACCTTTAGAAACACATGATCCCCAGCATTAAACTCTAACGGTCTCTTTCTTTGATCAGTATATGATTTCTGACGATCCTGTGCTGTCTTCATCCTCTCACGAATCACCTGAACCATCTCTGTTGTATTCTGCATTAGTTCTGGTCCGAGAATTGCCGACTCTCTGACCCCAGTCCAGAACAACGGAGAACGGCATGGCCGACCATACAAGGCCTCAAACGGCGCCATACCGATGGTAGAGTGAAAACTATTATTGTAAGAGAACTCTACCAAGGGTAAGTGCTTCACCCATGAACCTCCAAAATCAAGAACACAAGAGCGCAACATGTCTTCAAGAGTCTGGATGGTTCGCTCTATCTGACCATCTGTTTGAGAATGAAAAGCAGTGCTAAGGCATAGTTGAGATCCAAAAGCATGTTGGAGACCTCTCCACACCCTAGAGGTAAAACGAGGATCTCGATCAGAAATGATCGTCCTAGGTACTCCGTGAAGCCTCACCAACTCCTACAGATACTGCCTCGACAAAACCTCCACTGAGCTCGAATCCTTGATTGCTATGAAGTGGGCCGATTTAGTTATACGATCCACTACCACCCATATAGCATCATGTCCTCCCGGAGCTCGAGGTAAACCTGTAGAAAAGTCCATTGAGATGTCCTCCCACTTCCACTGAGGAATCTCTATGTGTTGGAGAAGACCACCAGGAACACGGTGTTCGGCCTTCACCTTCTGGCAGACTAAACAACGAGACACACACTCTGGAACCATACGTTTTAGCCCAGGCCACCAGAACTGACTCTTTAAGGATCGGTACATCTTCGTCACACCAGGATGTACTGCCAAGGGTGAACTATGGAACTCTCGGAGAACCGTCTCGCGCATCGCCAAGGGAACAAAAAGCCTGCCATGATACAACACTCGGTGTTGTTCATCCTCCGACCAACCATTAGGGGCCTCCCCACAAACAACTCTGTCTCTCCAAACTTCCACCTCTAAATCACCCAACTGAGACTCTTCCACCTTCTTCATCAGGGATGACTACACCGTCATCTGGAATAGACAACCTCTTCCCCCAACTTCTCCCATATCAAGATGCAAAGATGATAGCTCTTCCATCACTCTCCAGGAATCACCAGATTCACGCACAACATCATTACGTGACTTTCGGCTCAGTGCATCAGTAACAACATTTCCCTTCCCAGGTGTATACGATATTTCGAAGTCGTATTCCTGCAAGAACTCCATCCACCGACACTACCTCAAGTTCAAGTCGCGTTGGGAGAAAACGTACCTCAAACTCTTATTATCGGTGAAAACCACAAAGTGCTCACCAATGAGGTAATGTCTCCACAACTTCAGAGAAAACACCACGGATGCCAACTCAAGATCATGGGTGGCATAGTTGCATTCATGGGGACGCAACTGCCAAGACCCATAAGAAACAACGGACCTCTGCTGCATAAGAACACAGCCTAGCCCCAGATGTGAAGCATCACAGAAAACATCAAACTGGACTCCCTCCGTTGGAAGACAAAGGACTGGAGCACTTACCAAATTCTCCTTTAGATACTCGAAAGCTGTCTGACACTGATCAGTCCATATGAACGCTTGATCCTTCCTGGTCAAAGCTGTCAGAGGAGTCGCAACTCGGGAGAAATTAGCCACAAACCTCCTATAATAGCCTGCGAGACGAAGGAAACTTCGAACCCCTGACACAGTCTTGGGGGCTGGCCAAGACACCACTGCTTCTATCTTCGAAGGATCCACAACTACTCCCTGTTGGGACACAACATGTCCCAAGAAACGAACTTCTCGAGCCCAGAACTCACACTTGGACAACTTTCCAAACAACCGATGTTGGCGAAGAACTCCCAAAACGGCTCGTAGATGCTCTGCATGCTCCTCTTCTGATGTGGAGTATACAAGGATGTCGTCGATGAAAACCACAACAAACTTGTCCAGGAACTCACGGAACACAGCATTCATCAACCCCATGAAAACAGCTAGAGCATTTGTCATGCCGAATGGCATTACAACAAACTCATAATGCCAATGATGACAGCGGAAAGCAGTCTTCGGGATATCCTCATCCTTTACACGCATCTGATGATATCCTGACCACAAGTCGATCTTTGAAAACCAACTTGCACCCTTCAGTTGATCGAATAGGTCATCAATCCGCGGGATAGGATAGAGGTTCTTTTTTGTCACATTGTTTAAGCGACGATAATCGACGCACAACCGCAAACTGCCATCAGCATTTTTCACAAACAAAACTGGTGCACCCCACGGTGACACACTTGGCCGAACAAAACCACACTGCAACAGACCATCGAGCTGAATACGTAGCTCTTGTAACTCAGAAGGGGCTATCCTGTATGGAGACATAGAGATAGGAGACGCTCCTGGCTGTAGCTTGATCCCAAACTCGATCTCTCGTCGAGGGGGTAAGGATACAACCTCTTCTGGAAAGACATCAGGGTACTCCTCTACGACCCTAGGAAACTCCAACTGTTGAACCTCTGAAGTACTCAGCATCATCCCAGCCATCATGGATGATAAGGATGAAACTCGTCTATGACTCATCCGAGGATCTCTCTCACCAACAAACACTACTTCCTCTCCGTCTTCATCAAAGAAAACGTCCTTCTTCCTATAGCAATCCACAATAGCTTGCACCGAATACAACCTATCCATGCCGAGGATGACATCATATGGTTGTATTCGTAAACATAGGAAATCTCCCCAGGAGCGGTGCTGCCCCAACACTAGCTCACAGTCTCTACATACTTCAAACAAGCTAGATCGACCTCCAACTGGCGTAGTCAATGCCAAGGGCACTGGAAGCCTCTCTACCTCGAGTCCCAAAGAGTGGACAAGGTTAGGGGATATAAAGGATTGTGTCTCTCCTGAATCAAACAAGGCATACACCAAGGTAGAAAACAAGCAAAGGGTACCTCGGACGACGTCTGGCTCGCCTGGGGCTGGAAACGCTAGAGCATGAAGCTGACCACGACCACCTCCACGACCTCTCTGACCCTGATGATGACCACCACCACGGCCGCGCTCTGCTCTCTGAGGACGGGGAGCATCATGGGGCCGTCCTCTGCCTGCTCCATCTACCCTCGGGTGATCTAAAGCTGGTGCATCCTGCTGCTGATGCCTCGGCTGGAACTGCCTCAACGGAGGAACCTGGAGTGGAGCGCCTGGTGCACGATGACTGCTCTGAAAAGTCGGGCACTCCCGCTGCTGATGACCAAGACCACCACAAGAAAAACAAGAGCCTGATCCCTTGTCATAGGCCTGAGAGTTGCTGCCTCCGGAGAAACGAGATGGGAAGGGCTGGGACCTACCCCCAGGTGAACGGAAACTCTTCTGCCCTGAAAACCGGGAACCCCAGACCACAGCTCTGCTTCGTGAGGAATCATGACGATTCCCCTCTCGTGACGATCCGGTCCTGGTCAAAGTCCTCTCAACAACCTTTGCCCTCGCCAGCACCTCAAGATATGTCTTCAGCATAAATGGGGTGACCTGGCGCTGGATCTCTGGACGCAAAGCCTCCTCGAAATGCCTCGCCCTGGCCTCCTCATCTGGTAACAGGTCTGAAGAAAATCGTAGAAGGTTCCTGAAACGGATTCCAAACTCTCGAACACTAGAGCTCCCCTGTCGAAGGGTAAGAAGCTCCTGGCGACTGGACGCCTTCACAGTCGATGAAAGAAACTCGACTCTAAACCTATCTCGAAACTCCTCCCACGAGATCGCTGACTCCACATGATCCCCGAGGAACAAGAACCACCACTGTCTCGCTACTCCACGCAACATCGTCACAACCAAGGACACCCAGTGTTCCTTCCGAGCACGAATCGAACTGAAGCCTATCTCGACCTCCTCCAACCAGTCTTCTGTGAATGCATCTGAAACGGAGCCCTCGTACTTCTGTAGACTCTGGCGCTGAAAATCTCGGAGTGTCTTCCTCCAAGTGTCATCGTCGTCAACCTCTACCCGTCGGCGATCTGCTGGAACATCATGCTGGGCACCTTCGGCGCAAACCTAACGAGGACGTCGACCTGGAGCCATACCTGTAAAATAACAACTGTTAGAGCTCCTAAGCCTGGAATATGGAAGACTCAACATTAATTAATTAATTATTTTGTTTTATTAATTTTTGGTTACCTATCCCAAGGTCTACCCATTCAAACACAGGCGCAAAGAATAATGATGCATGATCCTTTCCTAGGTCTCTACACTGCAACCAGTATCACTTTGTTTAGTAGCCATCGAAAACATAAAGGTCCGTGCAACAGATCATAGGGGGCCCTGAACGCCTATGTCTCTGCCGGTATCCAGTGTTTACCCCACTTGCTAAACATGAATGACATCGTTGCCCTACCATCCCATGCATCCTCACCTGTGCCTAACTCCAAACTCCATCTTATCCCTCAACCAGAGCTTTGATACCACTCTGTCACGACCCCCTCCCCACAATGTGTACCCCTCCTGTGCCGGCAATGTGAAAAAGGAGATAATGACCCCCGAGTCCCGCCTCCAGTAGGCCCCAGGTTGGCAACTAGCACCGAGGGTATAATAACGTACAAATGGGAGGCATTACCCTCTAAGAGAACACAAGCAGAAGAGAGAGATAGAATAGACTCCAATCAACTCCAACTCAGAACTGAAATATAAAAAGGAAACCAAGTACATATATGAAATGTCATGAAAAAGTACTACAACTGAAAGGGAAAACTAAAAGTACCCAAAAGAAAGAAAAACGACAGCGACCACAAGCCCGAACAGCTCCTCCTCCAACCGCAAGCTAGTAGTAACCAGCTTGATCTCCAACCTGCTCCAAGTGACCTGAAAAACAGTTTATATGTACATAGGGTGAGTATAACAGTATACTCAGTAGGATCCTACCCAAGACTCTTGTGAAAAAGTAAAGAAAGCATGCTAAATCCCAGTGAACAACAAGTGAAACTAACTCGTTATCTAAATAGGTATACTATGTTCCCAACCTCACCATGGCTACTCTCACCAAGTAACGCATACAAGAATATAGCATATAGTAAATAATATCAAGGGTACCCCGCTACTACTTCCCGACTGGTTTGCCGCTTTGCCCCAACGACATACGTCCTGTGCATCTCTCTCCAAAGGCTTGCCCGCAGACACCTGGGCTAAGCTCCACAATCTGCACCTCATGCACCACAAAGGATTGCCCGCAGACACCTGGGAGAAGCACCACACCATCCTCACAACCAAAGTAACCAGGTAGTTTCTGGGAGCCACCATAGCTCGTATAACGTGTATCATACGTCGAGTATTATTCCTCAAGCCATCACAGCCCATACGCCGAGTAAGGATCCTCAAGCCATCACAGCCTATACACGTTACACCTATAGTATTCCATAGGATACTATATCCAGAGTATATGTGTGTGAAATAACCACAAGCCATTACAACCCTCTACACACATATATGGGTAAAACTAACCACTGTGCCTACCAGCACAAGGATCTACCAAGAGAAGAGAGCGGGGCCAAAGGGGGTAGTCATCCATTCAAACTCCCATCAGAATGTTGGGGAAAACACCCCCCAGGGCTCAGAATCCCCGGGGTGTCAATTTACCTTACCGACAGGGTGGAGTAGCATATAGAAACACAAAAAGTACAGAATATATAAGTAACTCACATCGATACTATGGGCATTACCTAGTCTTATATACAACTGCAGCTAACGTCTCTCAGACTCCAGGCTGCTACTTCTAAGACTAGGTATCCTATAAGCACACAAACAATGAAGTGCTTTATTAGATTACTCCATTCTCATTTATCAGTTCCACTGTACATTAATTAATTCTTTAAACATTAATTAAGAATGAAGAATTCCACATTAAACTGAATTGGCATCACATTCAAAAACTGCTCCTTTTTAGGATTCACATCACTATTAAATTCCAGTTTCTCCATCCCCATGGATTATCACCATTTAAACAAACTTCCACTATGGAATTACCTTCCCCATATTCCCAGGCATTCTAGAAAAGCATCATATGCTTATAAACACAAAGGAGGCTCAACACGGTGAGTAGATATACTACCCGTCGAGTCTTTTCCGCCTATAGAAAGAGCATAGACCCATCCTCCATCGAGAGGCTAAACACGGAAAGCACGTGGCATACCGCGCGTGTCTTCGCCTCCTTCGGAAAGAGGGTAAGCAAGACCAACTGCCTTGAGCAGTGGGGAAAAGTAAAGCAGATAAGCATCCAAACCAAACCACCAACATCAAACCATCACATTCATCTCATACCATCACCCTTGGTGTCCTCCCTGACACCCATATGCATAAACCGATGCATCTCGCCACACTAGGCGTCATCCGCTGCTACAACCACAAGTCTCCATGCCTCCACATATCACAACAGCCATCCAGGATCACATCATAGCACAAGCAGCAGGAAAACAAACATCACAAAGTGGGCTCTCGGCCCTTTAACAAACAAGAGGGTAACTCAGAACCCTTTTAGAAATTCCTACATAATCTGTTCTCTAATCCATATTGAATTAACAGACTTGTTATTCATAGGTTCCAATCATGGATACCTAATCAGTAAGCTATCACAATTTAAATAACCATGCTTACTTCCCTAATTTTATTATCCTCAAATTAGAACAACTACAACAACGACAATAACCAGATTAATTTACATGCCTCTTTATCTTTAGCCAATTAATTAACAATTATTTCCGGCTTTACGTTCATTATCAATTTCTATCATGAACGAACAACAAATCAAAGAAAACATAGATATCACTATATCTAGGAAAACATGAGGCAAACCGTTATCACGGTATAAAGCAACAGCATGCGATCAACCAATTCTTTTAATCCAGTTCAAGTATTTAATTAGGTCAATTTTATTGTGATCCAAAGAGATAAATCATGATAATTCTACGATTGCACATACACAATTAGAGGAGCCATGAATCCCCTACCTCGAAGAGTTCTTGACGTGCTTTATCCACACAACGGGTCACAGTCCTCTTCTCCTCACGATAGCTGCATCCACCAGAGGATGCCACGGTACGACAGTACCAACCAACCCCAAGAAAACCCATTAGAACCATGGAGATTACATGCTAATATGGAAGATAGAACAAGAGAAGGTGATCCCCAAAGGAACGATGATAAAACATACCTTATATCGAAGAACGATCGACACAACTTGGTTGCATCAACAGAGCCGAACTGATCTGAGTAACGTTTGATTGTGAAACTCCTACGAGAATGATTGCAAGGTTCTAGCGTCTCGTAGATGAGAACCAGGAGGAAGAACAACAAAGAATGATATCTCGTTCCTTTTAAAAAAAATTAGAGATGCGACAGTTTAAGATCCGGTTTATTCTCCATTAAAAACGGATCGCATTAACCCACGCGGTTTGACCAAGTAAAAACATCCCGGCCTTAGGAATAATTAATATAGGATTTATGGCCTTTGAATCGACCTTAAAGTACTTAAAATAAGGGTTTAAAAGTATTTTACGTCAAAGAATATGTCAAATTTGCGAAGCTGGAAACACTGTTCACAAACTCAAAATTTGGCAAAGTATGGAATCAGTAGCTCTTATGGAGTCTGGAAATACTGTTCATTCGTGAAATTTGGCAATGTATAGAATCAGTAGCTCTTATGGAGTCTGGAAACACTGTTCATTTGTGAAATTTGGCAAAGTATGGAATCGGTAGCTCTTATGGAGTCTGGAAACACTGTTCATTCGTGAAATTTGGCAAAGTATGGAATCGGTAGCTCTTATGGAGTCTGGAAACACTGTTCATTCGTGAAATTTGGCAAAGTATGGAATTAGTAGCTCTTATGGAGTCTGGAAACACTGTTTATTCGTGAAATTTGGCAATGTATGGAATCGGTAGCTCTTATGGAGTCTGGAAACACTGTTCATTCGTGAAAATTGGCAAAGTATGGAATCGGTAGCTCTTATGAAGTCTGGAAACACTGTTCACAGAACTAAAAAAATTGGCAAAAGAAAGAAAAGATCATCGATAGAACCTAACCGATAGAAACACAAGTCTACTGATAGATCCTCACTGATAGAAGTCCACCGATAGGGCCTCACCGATAGAAACACTGTTCACAGAACTAGAAATTTGGCAAAGTGTTAGCCGAGCTACTGCTGGACTGCGACTACAAGTATACCGAGCTATCAGTATGACGTGGCTACCGGTAAACCCAGCTATCGGTAGGATGCGGCTACCGGTAGACCGAGCTACCGGTAATCAGCAGCTACCGGTAGACCGAGCTACCGGTAATCAGCAGCTACCGGTAGACCGAGCTACCGGTAGGTAGAAGCTGGGGGATAAGTCACCTTGTCCTCTCGGAACACCTCCAACACCACAATTCCACAAAGTAATGGACTGGAGAGGTCCGGGCCATTACAGTAACGCCGATAGGGGACATTAAATAACTCAAAATTATATACGTGTTTTAAGTATCTAAGTTGCTTTGTGAATCCACTAAAGTAGTTAAGAACCCATTCTATAATGGGATGATTATGGAACACTTATCATTGATTCCTCCATCAATGTCTTTGAATATCCTAGAGTTTTAATTATTAGGAACATAATTGAAACCTCAAGTAATCATTAATCTGTCAGTGACCTAATTCGTATGTAGTGAAATCATTAATACAAAAAAATTGTTGTAAATTGAGGGATTTGTGTAAAATAAGGATATATTTTTTTGATTTTAAAATAATAACTCAATAAATGTTATTCCAATTAGTTATATTTAATTTAATCAAGCTAATGATCCATTATATTGTACTAATCATTATATTTATCCAAATATATGATTAAAATAATTATGTAAGTGACCAAATATGTTTATTTTTTTTTCTATTCACCCATAAAACATTATTCACCATGGTGTAGACCCCAACACGTTGGTCGATATTCCTAGTTTGGAAGAGAAACCCATTCTAAAACATATACAGGAATACTAAAAGACAAATGATTAATTACATGATAAATATAATTTATTATACCCATATCATTTTATGTACATCATTCATAGTGTCACAATATATGTATTTTATATTTCATTAATGGTTAAAATGATTTCTATAAGGAATCAACACACATAGACAAATCTCAATGGGTCACACAAAGATGCCACCACATTCATCAAATGAAATAACTAAATAAGGATTAAAATCATTTACTAGAACACTCTATGACATGGGAAATAACCCTCTTTGTGAAGGATTTTTGAATATTTCCATTTATTCTAAAATAAGGGTAGGAAATATTTATTTATACAAATGAGTGTGTGATTCACCATTGTTATCAGATGTACTAAAACCAAATCCCTACTTCAAAATGAGATAGGTGAAATATTTTTTTACCTTAACACTATTAAATGGATAATTATATAGATGATATATGTGGGTTGATGCAATATGAATTATGAAATCCATTACACTTGAAAAAAATTGATCGGATTTTCCCAATTTTTGAATTATATTTAAATTTAATACTCCTATAAAGCTTATGACCATTCAAAAAAAAGATACCATGAGGTTTGTGATCCCACATCAATCACCATCTTATAAAAGGATCATCCAATTCGATGATAAGGATAGATGAATAAAATATATAAATTTGTTGATATCACAATACTTTATCAACCTGGGTTGGTATGGACGAAATTAGGATGTAAAAATAACTATATTTTTCCTCTGGAATAAGTTGTAATTTAGTAGAAATGGTCATCAAGATATATTTTAGGGAAGATATAAACTACACCAATGTTATATTGTGATATATTTCTTGAGTTGAAATATAAATATGATAATTGAAGATATTTAGGAATAACCATATAGAATTAACATGATCTTGAAACCCCAAGTTGAGAATATTCCTAGTGGATCATTTATGAGATGTTGAATGATAATGTAGATCAACTCCAATACACTAGGAAATATATTACCACATATCAATGTCAAACTACTGATAAATACTAGTGGATGTTAGTCACACATATATATAATTAAAAATGAATCTTATCTAAGGAGTCCAATGTATAAAAATCACTAAAAAATATCATAACAATATATTTATTTGAACATATATAAAATTCATCATTAATATAATCAATGTTGATCAATATAATCGGCATAATAATATATACAATAATTTTAATTTTTAGGTAATGAAAATTGATAAACCTTAGGAATGTTTTTTGAGTTGTTTGGATTGGGATTAGTTTATTCCATGAAGTAGTTCATCCAAAAAACAATACTACATGAAGGCTGTAGAAGAAGAATGTTATCTATTTTAAAAAATTATCAAAATAAAATAAATAGATTAGGTCCACCATATAAATAATATATGGGAGAGAATCTTATACTCTTCATTTAAAACTAATTTGTGGATCAATGATGTCCTCATAATTGAATATTCTTTATTTTGATAAGATATAATTCCAAGGGGGGTTATAATCCTCACAAAATCCAGATATCAACCGTTAGAAATATGCAACAACCTTGAATTTTAGAAATATAATTTCCCTTATAAATAAATAATTCATTCATATTTAGACATTTTGTACTAGAAACATTAACAAATGATTAAATAAGGTAGATTTTATTATTTGGACCATTACTTTTAGAAAATTAAAATAATTATATGAATATAAAATACTACAATGGGTTAAAATTGAAAAAAAGATAACTATAATATTAGTATTTGACTTTCATCTATCCTATATAATAACATAATTCCCAAAAACAATTATTTGTTTATACAATAATATTAATAATGAAATATTAATCATAAAGATGAACTTATATATAACCTTGAGAGATTATAGAATTTAATTAATTAATAATAATATAATAAGTATTTACAAATTGTATAGGGCCTATAAGACTATTTCAAATCAGACAGTTGGAATATGAATATAGTTGTTGAAAAATTAACATGAATTTTATAATAGTGAATTCTTAATTTTCTAGGAACAAATAATATTATTCCATCATATATGATTATAATATTCCTTATTTTAATGAATATAGATGTAAATAAATATTTTTAAAATCTATAAAATATGTATTTCTATTTTTGAAAATACACTATGTTTTATGTACATTTATATAATTAAAATAAGGATATAATGTAACATCCCAAGTAAGTAATGAATAACATATATTTTTATCTACGTCTACTAATGAATTAGATAGTGTTTTAGAGGCATAAAATGAGAATAAATCCAATCTTAAGCATGAAATACACTAATATTTTTAAAAGATTTTTTTACTACCTTTTTATGGAAAACCATTATTAAATCATACTTTTGAAAATTTTATAATCTCTATTTCCCAAAATAAATTTATTATTTATGATTGGGACATTGAAATTTACATTGGATAATTTTTTGTATTTTTCTGACAATGTTCATTTTTTAATGAATAGTGAAGAATAATGCATTTTACATCAAAACTGATTTTTCATCTAATTTAATTATATGGATAGATTATCTTTTGAATTTGTTTTAAAGTTAAATTAGAATATATTTTTACCATTTAAACCAATAGTGGTCTTTGTAATTAATTTCACTTTGAAATTGGACTTAAACTAGTGTCAATCTTTTGATACTTATTGTTTCATAAAAACACGCTATTTTCTCTAACAGTGGGAATTAATTATTAAATTAATTAATGTAACTTATATGTTTTGAATTTTGTAAAATAGAAATAATTTTTGAATTCATTATATCAAATATATCTTTGGATGAAGTTTTGGTATGTTTCTGAAAAACATCAATTTTTGATGAATAGTGAAACCACTAAGTGGTACTTATAAAAACTGATTTTCCGTTTAAATGAAATTTTACCACTTTTGTGTTTTGAATTTAAAAAAGATGACATAAATGGTTTTCATTAAGAAGTAAAATGTGGTTCAATGGGATTGAAATAATTTTTTGGTGAATATTAACTTTTAAATTTTTTATCGCGATTAGAGGTAATTAGTGTAATTTAAGGAATGAATAATGTTTTAATAATATGAAATGAACTTGAAACATGTCCTACCCTTATTGGATGTTTCATAGGCGACCAATAAAATCCATGGGTCAACTTGGGGCCCCCATGGAGCCACATTGGAAGGAAAATGACATTAATATCTTTTTATTTAATGTAAAAGTAAAATTACACAAAAATGAGTTGTTTTACTAAAACAATTTTTAAATGGGGTTATAAAAGTAATAATTTTGACTATAAATAGTCATTGGAAAGTTAAAAATATTTCCTACATCATAGTATTTTGTTTATAATTTTTATACAATAATTAAATTTAATTATTTATGACATCATGATGATACAGCGATTACCTCATTATTTTATGATTTAAATAAGATGAAATGATAATGTAAAATATAAGACCTAAACCTGTCAAAAACATATTTGATGGGTATATTTCAAACCCTTATCACCTTATACTTGAATTATATCAATGTGGGACTTTTTAAATCGGAAACACATTTTAAAATAAAGTAACATTTCTTTAATTTCTAAGAGTTCCCCTCCTATCCTCTTATAAAAGGCCCCCACCTCTACCACCTTACCCACACTTCCAAAAGACTTTTTATCGGCCAAAACCCACCGAGTTTGTCTCTAAACATCCCTATCTAACTCCTAGAAGCCTCACTTTGGGCCGAAGTCTTCCTAAGGAAGCCTTTGAGCTCAAATCAAAACGAGTTACCCATTTTTAAGATAATGTCTTCACTTGTGTTCTTATGCTTTATTTTTCTTCTCCAACCCCCTAAAATATTTTTATTAATTTTTTTTGTAACAACACCAGTATCATAAATATACTAGGTTGTTGTTATAAGAAGGATTCGAGCTACACTTACACACACCTACATATAATGGTTAAAGAACATACTGTTTCTGTGGATGGAGAATTCCTGCCTCACGAAATGATGATTGCTCAATATTCTTTTAACACCTTCAATGGTGGCCATTAAGATGACACTATATTTATATATGATATATAATATGTTTATGTTTTACTTAATCTTCTGTATTTTTCATTTATGGCATACCTTTATGGTTTCCATTATTGGTAAACGCGATATCTTAATTTTAGGAAGTACGGACTACCGCCCCCTCAAAGTGATTTGATTCTTTAATGCCATATATGGGACACATAATGGATGTAATTAATGATATTATATAATATATTATAATGGAATTATAATATACATTTATAACATTATGATTCCATTCCATAAAATATGAAATAGAAATGAAAGTAGCATTCATGCGCAAGTATGGCTTACCGTCTCCCTGAACGGTGCATTTCATTTCTTACCTCTAAATGTTATGTAATATTATAAATGCATGTATATAATGGATATATATGATATATATGATATCTATATCATTATTATAACTCTGTATATAATGGATATTTTCCTACGTGAACAACATGTAAATATAAGAAGTTCACTTTTGACTCAAGTACCAAATATTGACAAAACGACCGTTATTAACATAAATGATTACATAATGTTCATAACATGGTAATAAGTGATATAAAACGAATAATTAACTTGAAAATCTTCTTAATAAAGTATAAATTAACTCAGGTTTATTATTCATGAGGTTAAAGAATGATCGAGTCAAGTCGGACCCGAGGTATGGGACTTCGTCTCAATCTCCTTTCATTGACGAATATTTTGTTTTATACACAACCTTATTTTATACGGTGTATAAACCCCTTTGAATTTTACGTTTATCCAAAAGGAATCATTTTTTATAAGAATCATTTTAGTAAACATCAAAAGGGAATGTTTTTGTCACATGTATGCGGTGACAACGACTTCTCCGCCGTCGTGACCATTATTTGAGTTTCGACTTCCTCTACAAGCCATAACATTTTTTAAAAGAAAAATAAATACCCTGTTTTACATTTCTTTTATTTTGGTATTGAAAATGGTTTTCATAATGTTTTTATAACAATGTGTTGTATTGATATCTTGTGATTGAAAAGTGGAAATTTTATGTTTCCTTTATGAATGTTTTATGTGATACGATTATGTTATGGTTTGTGGGAATTATTATGAAGATGGGTGGTTCCGTGATAAACTATGGGCGGGTGAGCCCGATTTATCTCTCCAATGCATTGGGTAACATGAAGGAGTTAAACGTTAAGGTTTCTCCAAAGAGATTTACGGAATATACTGTGATGGGTATTCCAAACGTAACCAAGAGGGTTACTCCCTACGTAACAATGTTATAAATGCCTCAAGTTACCTTTATGTCTTATGATTTCTATGATTTATTCATGATTTTATAAGGTATGTTAAAGTTCTTACGTTTTATGAGTAGAGTAGGATTTCATTGATTCTTATGTATACATGTACTCATGTTTCCTTTCAATTTTTTTAATATCCATTACTGAGCTTTATATGCTCATCCCATGTTTTTTTATATTTTTTCACAGGTCAAGGGATGGGTACATAATATGATGATAGTATCAAGGAAGTGTCAAGAAAGAATCCATGTTTTATTTTAAATATGTTTCCATTGATGGGAAAAATTAGTACTATCTTTTATGTAACAACTTTTATTAAATATGGAATGTAATGCAAGTTTTATGATCTAATTTTCTAAAACTCTAAACCTGAAAAGTTCCTCAATGTGTAATCATATAATAACTCAAGATTAAGTAAGGTTTAAGGCTGGGGCCTTATAGCTGGTATCGGTGGTTGGTTTATATAACTTTAGGAGTTAGAATTTTATTAAATGATTATCCAAAAATATTTTTTATGGTCAAATTGCAATGATATAGCATTTTAAGATTACCATGTTTCTTCAACTAAGACATGTTTCTTCAGAATGGTTTTCCCTAGAGGAAATAGGGAAGCAGTGCTAGGAAGGCATACAAAAAGAAATAACCTTCCAAATCAGCATCCTGAGATGGTCTGAATTGGAACTGAGCAGTTTGTTGTAGTAATGGCGCAGTTGACTCAAGCGATAAATTGTGGCAGTATCCATGAACGAGATCAGCCAGTTCAACCGCAGAGGAACATGTTAGTGGTGGAACATTTCATGAGGCAACATCCCCCATCATTCAGAGGATCATATGACCCTGTGCTAGCTGAAGGGTGGATTAAAGCTCTGGAGAAGATTTTGGATGTCATGGGGTGTTCAGACAATCAAAATGATAGTCTTGCTATTTACCATTTGGAGGGTGAAGTAGATCAGTGGTGGTCGATGGTTAAAAATATCAAGGACGCTGATGAGATTGATGCTCTAGACTGGGATGAATTCAAAGGTATGTTTCTTGAGAAGTATTTTACTAAGGTTGATCGACTTAGGATGGAAAAGAAATTCATGGAATTGAGGAAAGAGGAAGACTCAGTGGCTGCCTATGAAGAAAGGTTCACTCGATTGGCAAGGTATGCTCCAATTTTTATCCGAGACCTTGATAGTAAAATCAATCGTTTTTACTCAGGATTAAAGCCAAAATATCTAAGGGATTTAGCTTCTCATGAGTTCAAAATTTATGAAAATCTTGTTCGATGTGCTGAGAATGTGGAAATAGAGTTTTCCAATGATCAAGTGTTCTGTAACAACCAACAGAAGTAGAGACTGAGGTGGCAGGAGAAAGGGAATAATTCTTAAAAAAGTATGATGGTAAGAAAACTAAGTTTCCAGTTTGTGATAAATGATGGAAAAGGCATGCTGGGTAATGTCTTCTGAATTCTGGAAAGTGCTACCGATGTGGAAAGATGGTACATGAGGCTCGTGATTGCACTGAAAAAGATCAAGGTGAAGGTAAGACCAAATTTGATTTACAGTTAATGAAATGTTTTAAGTGCAATGAGATGGGTCACTATGAAAACGAGTGTCCGACAAAGAGCTTGAGTGATGGGAAGCAGTCATACTACAAGAAGAAATGGGTAGTGAAATCCTTTGCAACTACTTCAGCAGATGTCGGGCCATCAAATGAAGTTGTATCAGGTACTTTGTTTGTTTTTTCATATTATGCCAGTGTGTTTTTTGATTCGGGGTCTACACATTCTTTCATCTCTGAAACCTTTTCTAGTAAAATGGGAATACCATCTCAAGATATGACTCATGAACTTGTTGTAAAAACACCTATGTGAAATTTTAAGATAAAAAATAATTTATAGGAATCTTCTTATCCTTATCCGTGGAAAGAACCTACTTGCAAACCTTATTGTTTTACCTCTAGTAGAGTTTTATGTTATCCTGGGTATGGATTGGCTATCTATTTACCATGCTAAGATTGACTGTAGAGATAAAGAATATTATTTTCAGAAAGACTTTCAGTTCATGTACAAGAATGAACCCTTACTGTTGATAACTTATCAAGAGGCCGAGAAACATGTAAAAGATGGAAATGAATGTTACATTGCACATATCGTTGAAAATAAAGGAACTGTTCAGATTAATGATGTGCCAGTGGTAAATGACTATCCTGATGTTTTTCCTGATGAGTTGCCTGGAATAATACCAGATCCGGAAGTTGAATTTACTATTGATACTGTTCCGGATGCTAAGCCAATTTCAAAACCCCCATATCGAATGGCTCAGACTAAACTTTTAGAGTTGAAGGAGCAATTGCAATATTTATTAGAGAAAGGTTTCATTAGACCTAGCACATCACCATGGGGTGCTACTGCTTTATTTGTTGAAAAGAAATATGGGTCAATGAGACTTTGCATTTATTATAGATCCTTGAATCACATCACTGTTAAGAAAAAATATCCTTTGCCTCATATCGATGATTTGTTTGATCAGCTCTAGGGAGCTCAGTATTTTTCAAAGATTGACCTGAGATCGGTGTACCATCAGCTGATGTTAAAGGAATCATATGTTCCGAAGACTGTGATTCGTACAACATATGGCCATTATAAATTTGTAGTAATGCCTTTTGGGCTAACCAATACACCTGTTGTATTCATGGAATTAATGAATAGAATTTTCCATGAGTTATTGGATACGTTTGTGGTGGTTTTCATTGAAGATATTTTGGTGTTTTCTAAAAGTAAAGTGGAGAATGAAAGACATTTAAGGGTTATTTTGCGAACCTTAAAAGAAAAGAAATTGTATGGGAAATTCAGAATGTGTGAGTTTTGGTTGCAAAAAATTTCTTTCCTTGGTCACATTGTTTCTAATGATGGGATAACTGTTGATCCTGCAAAAACAAAGGTTGTTGAAGAATGGCCAAGACCCACAAATGTAACTGAGATTCGTAGTTTCCTTGGTTTGGCATGATATTACTAAAGGTTTGTTAGAAATTTTTCACGGTTATCTAGTCCAATGACTGAGCTAACTCGGAAGGGTGTTAAGTTTATCTGGAAAAAATATTGTAATGATTGTTTTCAAGATTTGAAAAGAAGATTGGTGAATGCTCCAGTTTTGGCACTACCTTTGAGGAATGGTGAGTTTGTTATCTATAATAATGCTTCATTGAAAGGACTTGGTTGTGTACCAATGCAGAATGATCAGGTAATTGCTTATGCTTCATGACATTTGAAAACTCATGAGGTAAATTACCCTACACATGAATTGGAATTAGCTTTTGTTGTTTTTGATTTAAAAATTTGGAGGCATCATTTGTATGGAGTAAATTGGGAAATATATACCGATCAAAAAAGTTTAAATTATATATTCACTCAGAAAGAATTGAACAAGAGACAGAGGAGATGGCTAGAATTAATCAATGATTATGATTGTACAATTCATTACCATCCAGGAAAAGCAAATAAAGTGGCTGATGCTTTGAGTTGAAAATGTAATGCTTCATTAACAATGTTGTGTTTGGAACATGATCCTTTGGTTAAGGATTTGATGAGCTTTGGAATGGAAGTTGTTTGTACAGGATGTCCTTCTGTTTTGTTTCAGGTATCATTGAAATATTCTCTATCAGACAGAATTAAGCAAGAACAGAAGCAATAGAGTGAGTTGTAGGAAAAGGTAGTGCTGGTTCAGAAGGGTAAGTTTCCTGAAATTAACATTGATAATGATTGTGTTTTGAGGTTTGGGAAGAGATTATGTGTGCCTGGTGATTCACAGTTGAATAATGAGTTGTTCTATGAGGATCATAGTTCCCTGTTTTCAGTTCATCCTGGTAGTACTAAGATGTACAAAGATCTGCAGGAGTATTACTGGTGGGATGGAATGAAAAGAGATATTGCTGATTTTACTGTGAAGTGTTTGACTTGTCAGCTAGTTAGAGTAGAGCGGCAGTTACTGAAATGGATGCTTCAGCCTTTACCAGTGCCAATGTGGAAAAGAGAAAATATATCCATGGACTTTGTTGTGGGATTACCGAAGACGTCTCAAGGTAATAATGCGATCTGGGTTATTGTTGATCGCCTGACTAAAAATTCTCATTTCCTTGCTATACGAGATACTTTTTCCCTAGATCAACTTTCCCGTTTGTATATTAAAGATATAGTCAGGTTACATGGAGTTCCTCTCTCCATTGTATCCGACCGTAACCCCAGTTTCACTTCTAACTTTTTAGAAAGGCCTTCAGAAGTCGTTGGGTACTGAATTAAATTTTATTACAGCTTTTCATCCTCAATCAGATGGGCAGTCAGAACGAAAAATTCAGACATTCGAGGATATTCTACGTGCTTTATCGATGGATTATCAGGGAAGTTGGGACCAACATCTTTCTTTCGTTGAATTTTAATATAATAACAGTTTTCATTCCAGTATACAGATGGAACCATTTGAGGCGTTATATGGGAAGCGGTGTCGAACTCTAGCTTTCTGGGATGAAGTGGGTGAAAGGAAGCTCATGGGACCAGAATTGGTAGAAGAGTTGGTAGAAAAAGTTCAGCTGATACAGAAACACATGAGAACAGCTCAAAGCAGGCAGAAGTGTTATGTGGACAACAGGAGGAAGGATCTCTTTTTGGGGTAGGTTATCATGTTTTTCTCAAAGTATCACCATGGAAAAGTGTGATGCGATTTGGTAAGAAAGGAATCCTGATTCCAAGGTTCATTGGACCATATGAAATTCCGGGGAAATTTGGATCAGTTGCTTACCGAGTGGCTTTACCTCCAAGTTTATCCCACGTACACAATGATTTTCTTGTTTCAATGTTAAGAAAGTACATGCCAGATTCTTCTCATGTTTTGAGTCCAGAGGTAGTTCAGCTGGAAGAGAACCTATCATATGAGGAACAACCGGTCCAGATTCTTGACCACAGGGAGCAAGTGTTACCGAATAAGTTTATTCATCAGGTAATGGTTTTGTGGAAAAACCACATGGTTGAAGAGGCAACATGGGAATCTGAAAATGTAATGAGGGCTAAATACCCCCCACGTATTCGATAAGTAAATAAATTGCGGGGAGGCAATTTTATAAAAGGGGGAAAGATGTAACACCCAAAGTAAGTAATGAATAATATATATTTTTATCTATGTCTACTAATGAATTAGATAGTGTTTTAGAGGCTTAAAATGAGAATAAATACAATCTTAAGCATGGAATACAGTAATATTTTTAAAAGATTGTATTACTGCCTTTTTATGGAAAACCATTTTTAAATAAAACTTTTGACAATTTTATAAGATATATTTTTCAAAATAATCTTATTATTTATGATTGGGACATTGATATTTACATTGGATAGTTTTTTGGTATTTTTCTGTCAATGTTCATTTTATAATGAATAGTGAAAAATACTGCATTTTATATCAAAACTACTTTTTCGTATAATTTAATTATATGGTTAGATTATCTTTTGAATTTGTTTTAAAGTTCAATTATAATATATTTCTACCATTTAATACAATATTGGTCATTGGAATTAATTTCACTTTGAAATTTGACTTAAACTAGTGTCAAGCTTTTGAAACTTATTGTTTCATAAAAACACGCTATTTGCTCTAACAGCGGGAATTAATTATTAAATTAATTAATGTAACTTATATGATTTTAATTTTGTAAAATAGACATAATTTTTGAATTCATAATATCAAATATAGCTTAGGGTGATGTTTCGGTATTTTTCTGAAAAACTTCTATTTTTGATGAATAATGAAACCACTAAGTCATTATTATAAAAAATGATTTTCTGTTAAAATGAAATTTTACCACCTCTGTGTTTTGAATTTCAAAAATATTACATACATGGTTGTCATTAAGAAGTAAAATTTTGTCCAATGGGATTAATATAATTTTTTTGGTGAATAGTAACTTTTAAGTTATTAATCGCGAGTAGAGGTAATTAGTGTAATTTAAGGTAAGAATAATGTTTTAATAATATGAAATGTACATTAAAACATGTCCTACCATTATTGGATGTATCATTTCCGACCAAGAAAAACAATGGGTCAACTTGGGGACCCCATGGAGCCACTTTGGAAGGAAAATGACATTAATATCTTTTTATTTAATGTAAAACTAAAAATGACACAAACATGAGTTGTTTTACTAAAACAATTTTTAAATAGGGTATAAAAGTCATTTTTTGACTATAAATAGACACTGGAAAGCTAAAACGATTTCCTACATCATAGTATTTGTTTTTTAATTTTTAGACATTAAATAAATTAAATTATTTATGACATCATGATGATGCAGCGATTTCCTCATTATTTAACGATTTAAATAAAATAAAAAGAAAATGTAATATCTAAGACCTACACTTGTCAAAAACCTATTGAATGGGTATATTTCGAACCCTTATCACCTTATCCTCGAATTATAACAACGTGGGACCTTTTAAATCCTAAACTCATTTTAAAATAAAGTTTCATTTCTTTACTTTCCACGAGTTCCCCTCCTCTCCTCTTATAAAAGGCCCCCACCTCTACCACCTTACCCACACTTCCAAAGCCTTTTGCTCCGCAAAACCCTGCCCATTTTGTCTCTCCACATTACTCTATAACTCCTACAAGCCTCACATTTGGATGAAGTCTTCCCAAGTATTCCTTTGAGCTAAAAAAAATAGTTACCCGTTTTTAAGGTTATGCCTTCACTTATGTTATTATGTTTTATTTTTCTTCTCCCTCCCCCTAAACTCTTTTTATTAATTTATTTGGTAACAAAACCATTATATTCCATATAATAGGATGTTTTTGTAAGAGGGATATGAGATACCCTTACACACAACTACATCTAATAGTTAAATAACATATTGTTTCTGTGGATGGAGAATTTCTGCCTCATTAAACGATGATTGTTCAATATTCTTATAACGCCTTCAATGGTGGCCATTAAGATGACACTATATTTATGTATGATATATAATATTTTTATTTTTTACTTAAGCTTCTGTATTTTTCATTTATGGCATACCTTTATGGTTTCCATTATGGGTAAACGCGATATCTTCATTTTAGGAAGTGCGGCCTACCACCCCCTCAAAGTGATTTGATTCGTTAATGCAATATGTGGGACATATAAAGGATGTAATTAATGATATTATATATGATATTACAATGGAATTATAATATACCTTTATATCATTACGATTCTATTCCATAAAATACGAAATAAGAATGAAAGTAGCGTTCATGCGTACGTACGGCTTACTGTCTCCATGAACGGTGCTTTACATTTCGTACCTCTAAACATTATGTAAAATTATAAATGGATGTATATACTGGATATATATGATATATATGATATCTACATCATGATTATAACTCTGGATATAATGGATATTTTCCTACGTGAACAACTTGTAAATATAAGAAGTTCACTTTTGGCTCAAGTACCAAATATCGACAAAACGACAATTATTATCATAAATGATTTCATAATGTTCATAACATTGTAATAAGTGATATAAAAGGAATAATGAACATGAAAAGGTTCTTAAGAAATTATAAATTAACTCACGTTTATTATTCAGGAGGCTAAAGAATGATCAAGTCAAGTCGGACCCGAGGTATGGGACTTCGTCTCAATCTCCTTTCATTGAGGTATATTATGTTTTATACACAACCTCCTTATATACGGTGTATAAACCCCTTTGAATTTTACTTTTATCCAAAAGGAATCTTTTTTTATACGAAGCGTTTTACTAAACGACATAAGGGAATGTTTTTGTCGTACGTATGCGGCGAAAACAACTTCTCTACCACCGTGACCATTATTTGAGTTTCAGGTTCCTCTACAAGCCATACATTTTTTTAAAAAGAAATATAAATACCCTATTTTACTTTTCTTTTTTTTTGGTATTGAAAATGGTTTTCATAATGTTTTTATAACAATGTGTTGTGTTGATATCTTGTGATTGAAAAGTGGAAATGTTATGTTTCCTTTATGCATGTTTTATGCGATACTATTATGTTATGGTTCTTGGGCATTATTATGAAGACGAGTGGTTCTGTGATAAACTAAGGGAAGGTGAGCCCGATATAGCTCTCCAATGCATTGGGTAACGCGATGGAGTTAAATGTTAAGGTTTCTCCAAAGAGATTTAGGGAATATACTAGGATGGGTATTCCAAACATAACCAAGAGGGTTACTCCCAACGTAAGAATGTTATTAATGCCTCAAGTTACCATTATATCTTATGATTTCTATGGTTTATTCATGATTTGATAAGGTATTCTAATGTGCATACGATTTATGATTAGAGTATGATTTCATTGATTCTTATGTATACATGTACTCATGTTTCCTTTCCATATTTTTAATATCCCTTACTGAGCTTTCTATGCTAATCCCATGTTTTTGAAATGTTTTCACAGGTCAAGGGAAGGGTATATGATATGATGATAGTGTCAAGGAAGTGTCAATAAAGTATCCATATTTTATTTTAAATAGGTTTTCGTTGATTGGAAAAATGAATACTATCTTTTCTGTAACCACTTTGATTAAATGTGGAATGTAATGCATGTTTTATGATTTAATTTTCTAAAACTCTAAACCTGAAAAGATCCTCAATGTGTAATCTTGTAATAACTCAAGATTAAGTATGGTTTAAGGCTGGGGATTTATATATTAAATAATTTTTTTTTCTAATAAAGGGTTTATAATGTAATATAATATTGTAATATAATGATAATATAATTTCGTGGGACCTATGTAATTTTTCATAGGGTTAGAAAAATTATCAAAATATTAATTAATTAACTTATTTCAAATAAATTTAGTTTTTTATTGAAATGGTGTTTCACATATTTAGTTATTTATTTTCATAAAATGGATTTCATTTTCTGAAACTACAACGTTTAAATGGTTTAGGTTTGTTTTTTGTACATTTCTAAAATAGATTACTTTTTGGTGGATAGAAATATAAGGAAAATTATGGTATTTATAAAATTGAGATAAATGTATGTATATTGGAGTATTAGATGATGTATGAACCAGTTAGATAGAACCCAAATGTTTAATATAATAGATGTTATTAATAGAATAATAAATTTCATTAATATTGTGAAAAAATAAACTGATGATAAAAATATTCCAAAGCACCCCTCCCATTTCATTATATATATCACCAATCACTACATGTTCTCCTCAATGATTTAATGACTTTTACGATTCCAAAAATATACCAAAATATCCTCCAAATAATCTCTCTCAAATCCTATTTATACTAGATCCATCCAAACACCTATTCACGGAGCCTTTAGATGAATCCAACTAGTAGAAATCTAACAGAGAAGGTAACAAACTGAACAAATTATTTTTATTTTTCTTCCTCCCCATACAGAAAATAACATTCCCTCCAATTGTAATAATAACTCTTGTATGAAATATATAATAGAATGTTATATATTTAATATAATATTTAATAAACATTACAACATCTTCCACTTTATCTCAAAAAATGAATCTTTTGTCCATACAATCTTAATTCTCAACCTCCAAGGACAATGAGTTATTTTCCATAAGCACATTCATAGATGTTATTATGGTTAAATAATATGATCATATGTATATTATCACTTTTTTCCCTAATATATATATACATAATATTTAATAAAATGAAACTAGTTCTTAATGGTCGGGAAAACCACATAAATGAACTAACCATATATCGTTAGATATTTTTAAAAGAATAGTTCTTATATTAGGAAATATATTTGTATTTATGGAAATTACTATTATTTAAATTTCATGAATACAATATCATTTCACTTTTTGGGTTTTAGTCATTTTTACTAGAATATCAATTCTAATTTAAAGTGATACAACCTTGGATATATAAACTGAAATCTCTTTTAAAAAAACATTATATCTCATTGAATTGCTTATAAAAACATAAAAAATAAAAATAAATATAACACATATAGAATTAGTAATTAATTACATAATTAAATAATCTAAATTTTTATCTATGATGTTAATTATAATTGATGAATGATTCTGGAACATAAGTTAAGTTAACTCTCTGGAATTTTTTTTTATTTTGGTTATGACATTTCTCTCTATAACATTATTTCTATATCGATATATGGATCCTAATTCTTATAAATTATGAATATTTGTTTCCTAAATTTATACATATCTTACATTCTATTTTTTCATATGTAAATATGTGCTTTATTTTAATTTACCAAATTTTTTCCATTTAATGAAACTGAACTAAGGGGAAATTTTCCTTCCACTTAATCGTTTGATATAATCCTTATTTATTGTATTCATTGAAAAATATTGGGACATTTTATTATGTACATATATATGAAACTATATGATATTTAATTCCTTAATATATTTTGAATCTTTATAAAATCTCACTTGACTATGAAATGAGGGAAGATTGTGAAAACTATTTCATTCCATAATTAATACTTATATTGATTATTTAGGATTTATTTCATTTAGTGTTAAACATAATTATGATAAATTTATGATTTGTACACCTTGATAGATCTACAATTCATTGGGTAATATGTTTTCGTCTCGTGAGATTTTATGTTAGGAATATGGGGGTAAAATAAATTAATGATGAGACTCTATGCTCTTTGTGATGGTTTCTTAGATGATTGCCCTATTTTATGGTTATATCATATTATATATTTTTTATGGTACTATATAATTCTAATATATTATTATTCCATTTAAATTATGTTTTTCTACCATAAAATTCTTATGTGCCTGGTCTTTTATGAAATCATGTCATGTCGTTTGATTCAATTAGTATGCCTTGTTGTATTTTTGATCAACATAATAGGATTTTTAGATAACCACTTTTCATTATATAAACCCTACATAATTATATGAATCATTTAGAGATAAATTATATTTCAGATAAAATTATTTAGAATAAAATAATTATTTATTATTTTATTTTCATACTGAGGTTTTTTTACACATTATTTTATAGACACTAGGTCTTTTTGATCATTGGTTTTTATTTATTGGTTGATTATGAAAAGAAACATTAAAAATATAGGAAAAATTTGTGTCTTTATATATTATATAAATAAGTATGGAATATAAATTACTGGGTATTAGAAAAATATCAATGAACTTATTTCCCTAGGGATATATCTAAATATAGGAAAATAAATATAAAAATTGGTTGAGCATGTAGTGAGTGATTTACAAGAAATTATATCAATGTACGGATACTACAAGATGATGTTGATATAGTAAATATTATAATAAGGGTATTAACCCAAAAATGGGTCATTGGCTATTAACACAGTAACCACTTAGTCCGTGAAAAATAGGCATATTTGTACACATGTTTCGACACACTTTGAGATATTCATTGGAGAATTCACACTTATAATAAACTATTATGAGGTAATTAAATATAATATAATGCATGAAAACATAATTGGTAAATTACCAATGATAAAAATGATTTTATACCATATACACATATTCTATGAAATATATGTTATTTTTTTTAGAATCACTAATTTTTATTACATAAAAATACATTAGATTTTACAAATAGTGGATATTTTAATTTTTAGTTTCTTTTACAAAAATTATTAATAAATAACAATATAAAAAATTAATTTAATCCACATAAATTTATTGTTATTTGGTTCAAACAATTTATCCATATTTTATTTAATAACTTGGGTAAATTCATCAAATAAATGGGTGATCATTAAGCCTGATAAGGGAAATCAAGGAAAACAATTTAAAAGTGATCATGAAAATTATTGATATTAACATGAAGAATATAATAATAATTGAGAAAAAGAATAATATACATATAGTAGTGAAAATAACTGGAAAATTGACTTTTAAATGTGGATAAAAAATTTATTTGATTCATTGATTTTCATTTCAACATGGTTTATCAATGATGTATCATAAAAATTACAAAGGTTATTTTTAAAGGTATTGTAAAAAATATCATCTCTATAGGTTAAATTCATAACCCAATACATTTTAATGCAAACAGGTCACACACTTAATATGTGTTTATTAATATAATCCACACATATCATAATACAAAATCTCATAAATAACCCTTGGAGAATGAAACAAAGATATTTCATATCTAAATCGTGACAATCGAAATAAATTCTTATAGAAATGTTCTTTTGGTCATTCCTAACCAAAGAAAATAGAATTATGGATTCAAATATATTAACTCTAGAATATGAAATTTCGTTTTGAAATCTTAGTGAATAACTTTTGAAAATAAATTGGTTAGGGTATTCAAAAAAATAAGAGAATTTCAGGGGAATATGGGAGAAATTTTGTGACAAAAAATCTAATAGCATACCAAGTATGAAAAGTGGTTTTAAAAAAAATTTAAAAGAGAGGGTAAAATGGACTCCCAGACATAAAAAAATAATAAATTAAAATAACATAATAAAATATACAAAATAACATAGTATTGAAATTTGAAATACATACCTCAATAAAAATCAGAACATAATAGGAAAAGAGAAGCTGAAATTACAAATACCATAAAAAAAATTCCTAAAACGATAGTATTAGGACCTTGGGGGATTGATGAATCCTTTAGAGGACTCTATGGGATGTAAAAATACTAGACTTTAATCTATATTGAATTTTATGTGAAATAAAATCAAAAAATGGTTGAGTATTTATAGAAAATGAGGAGGATTTGTTTAATAATTTCAATGGGCACATAGGGAGCAGTTGATGAAAAACCATCAGAATTCCATTGTATATTACTATCGTATTAGAAACCTGGAACATATTTTATATATTTATTCCCAAATGAGTTGATCATAATTTCATATTACTTATTTTGGAAATGAAATGTAATGATTCCACAATATTACATTTTTATTTATATTTCCCATTTCAAAATTTGGAGAGTAATTTATATATTTGGAAATTGTCTAAAGTCATTTAAAATAATTTCTGGTAATAAAATAACATAATTTCACTCATTATTTATGGTAATCTAAAAATTACATCCTTATAATATAATAATTATTTCATTGAACATAGCAAAAAACTCAATATTTTTACAAACTGTATTGTTACTGTTCAACAAAAAACTAAATATTTTAAAGAACGGACATTAATTTATGCCAAAATAAATTTGACATGATGAATTATAAATTAATATTTATCTGAAAATAATTATTATTTATATATTATAATATTAAATTCCTAAAATAAAAAATTTATTTATAAAAAATTATAGCGGATAGATAATGCATAATGAAAACGCATTGATAAATTTATTTCCTTTGAAAAAATATATTTATTTTGTCAAATATATGGAAATAAGAGGGTATTAATCATTAATAATTCATTAATATAAATATTTATCATAATATATTAGTTTATAATAATATATATATATATCTTTTCTAAAAAGTAAAATTTTAATCTGGAAAAACAATTTATTAAATTCCAACTCAATTTTATTAAGAAAAACCAAATTTATAATGCAATTTAATAAAAATCAATATTATTTAAACAATGTCAGTACACGTTAATTAATTTTGTTTTTGAAAAATAACCCTTTATAACACCCACTTATGAACTAAGGTTATGGTGTTCGATGGTGATATATTTTTGGGGTGGCCTGGATAATGTCGCTCAAGTGGTAATTTCCACTAACATTAACTTCTACTATAGGTGATTTCATTCAATATTACCATGGTAAAGATCAACATGAGCATGGTAAAGATTGAAAACCTATAATTATACTACCTTATCAAGAACATACAAATGGGATTTTTATAACACAACTCTACTAGTTGAGGACATAATTTCATCTTTCTACATTAATAAACCATTATAATTTATATTAATAACACTAAAATAATTATTAAGAGTTTTGTTTGCATCGCTCATATCGACCAATGATAATTTACTGGTCCAAACACAATGGTCAGATTCTAGTATATACACAAATAATTATTAAAGTGAAATAGTGTTTGAGTATAATACAACACAAATTTTTATGAAACAAATAATATTAAAAAAATTTGGGTAATTACATTTTCCCCTCTTATGAAATTTCATCCAAAAAATATCACAACATTCCCTCAGGTGAAAAAATGTTTGGGTAATTCTTCATCATTGATTCCATTATTTCCCACATGGATTCTTCATATTTTTGGTTCCTTTACAAAACATTAATGATGTGGGTATTCTTTTTTTGTAAAACCATATCATTATGGTCCTTGATCTCCACCAACTACTCCTCATATGAAATTCATGTTCTAGTGTACCACCTCAGGATTCTGTACAAGTGAAGAGTTATGTATGTATTTCATCAAGATTGATACATGGTATACATCATGAACATGAGACAGATATGGACGAATTTCAAGGCAATAGGCCACAACTACTATATGATCATGGAATTCATTGGGGCCAATAAACATAGGGCTTAGCTTCCTTTTCTTCTCAACATGCATGACACTCTCCTATAGTAAAATTAAATTGTAGACTTCTTTACATACATCAAACTCCAAGTCCTTTTGACTGTTTATAGCATATATTTTCTTCCCACTCTGAGAATCAATTATGTTTTGTTTAATGGAATGAACCATTTCTGTAATCTCTAACACATGATCAGGTCTATGAAGAATTCTACCACCATATTATTCCAAAAAAGAATGATTTAAACATTGATTCCTATAAAGAGCATAATTTGTGTGACTCTTAAATACTAGGATGGAAACTAATGTTGTAAGGGAAGTCCACTAATGAGAGATGATGATGTCATACTCCTTCAAATGACATTGATCATGTTCTCAACATGTCTTAAAGTGTCGGCATTGTCTTTTTGATTGGACATTTTTTTGGGGGTGATATTACAAATTGAAATTCAATTTGATACTCATATTTTATTGAATAACTCTTTAATATTTTGACATTAACCTTGGTGAACGATCAGAAATGACAGAATGTTACAGTCCATGAAACATCACCACATTCATTATGTAAATCATGGCAAATTCGTCAATAGATAAATCATCTAAAATAGATATAAAATTGGTATTCTGGGTGAGACGGTCCACTATAACTCATATCACATTGTTTCCATTACATGGTTTTGGGAGAAAAATGAAAAATTATAAAGTGATATTGTCCCACATCCATGATGGTATGGATAGTCATTGTAATACCTCTTTAAAACATTGTCACTGTGTCTTCACTTGTTGAATCATTAAGAACCATGTACTACAATCATCCCTCAACCATTTAGTTTTATACCACCAATAATGATCATGAAGGTACCTATACATTTTTGTGCTTCAAATATGTATAGAGTAAGTAGAGCTATGTGCTTCATCTATCATCTCCATATTTATTTTTGAAATTGATGGAACAAATAACCTTGTACCAAATTTTAGTACACATTCTTGATCAATATTGAACTCCGGAAAAATATATTTCATCAAAACCACTAAATTATTTTCTAACAAAGGATTTTATATTTGATACATCTTGATCTTCAATAGTAATGATGGTTTAGAAATCATTTTAGATAGTGTGGATGTTGTCTCCTCCCTTACGATTCTAGTTTACATTTTTACTTGGACCTTGTTAAATGGATCTCCTTAAATCCTCATCATTGCCATCACAATAGGGTCTTTCCTACATCATTCCTTAGGGAATTTTTCTCTCTTCTAGGATGATAATTAATTGAAAAATAATTTTATTTAATAGGATCCAAACATCTCTTTTGTCTCTTTCTCAATACATTTTTCATGAAAATATATTAACAAACATTTATTGTTTGTCAATATATCACATTTATCACTAAAACATTAGTTCCTCCATATATTCATATAAAAAACTACAATAACCATATATAAGTATTGCATATTATGTGTTTTCAATTGGGGATGCAACTATCGTGATGCATAAGACACCACCTGATCATTAATCATATGTATATACCCAATACCATTCAAATATACATCATTAAAATTAATGAAATATTATTAATATAGGGTATTTTTATCTTCTGTGTAGTAACAAATTTATTCTTCAACTCTTGGAAACATTCTTTATACCCCTTTGTTCACATAAACTTGGCCCCCTTTTGAGTTAACAAGTAATGTTTATTATAATTTCATGATTTTTTTTCAAAACCCTCCTATTATTATCTATTAATCCAAGGAAAATACGAACATCATTAACTATTGCTGGATGAGGCCACTCCTCCACAACCATCATGTGGGAATGATCAAATAATATTCCTTCATTGGGTTTAATGTTCCCCAAGAAATCAACTTATTATAACAAACATTCATAGTTTTTGAACATTCCAAATATCCTTTCATTTCTTATATATTTCAATGTATCCTTTAGATTATCCTCATGTTCTTCGCTAATTTTAGAATATATTAGAATAAAATCAATAAAAACAAGCACCATTTTATTATGGTAGTTTTTAAGACTCTATTAAACAAACTCATAAAAATAGAATGATAAATAATCATGTTGAAGCACATAAAAAAATAATAATAATGCATATATATACATTTGAAGGTGGACTTTAGAATATATTATTTCTTCACCCTCGATTAATGATAACCTGATGGGGGACAATATTATAGAATAATTACCCGCCCAAAATATGATCATATAAATCATAAATTCATTGATGAAAATACTTTTTCTTTACAGTGATCATATTATGTTCTCTGTAATCAATGAATAGCCGCATTGATCCATCATTTTTATTCACAAAGTGAATTGATAATCCCCATGCATAAACACATGTACAGATAAAAATCTACTATTAAATACCTTAGAGTTACATATTTAGTTTTTATAGCTTCAAATTTTCGATTCAATATGGGGTCATTGAAATCATATTGGAAATGTGAATGAGATCAATGGATACCTCTACCTCCCTTTCTGGGAGAGTTTTAGGAATCTCTTTAGATAATACATCAATATAATATAAAAATGGAGAAATTCACTATTTGTTATCATATATTTCCTTATTCATCCTCTTCAATTATTTTCATAAATATGGATTCAAGAGTTGCTTCAAGAAAAATATCTGGTCAAGATATCTATCCTTTAAAAAAATAAAATGTTTTTCGTTCAAGACAACTAAGGTTACCATTCTTCAATAGTTAATCATAGAATTATACTTTTAGAACCTATACATCCCAAGTATAATGTTGAATACAAGAATTTGAATGAAGAATATATTTGTAATGATATTATGATCATCAATGTAAATAATAATGTTTCTATACAATATTGATGCTTGGATAATCCTTGAGGGATTTTACAAGGATAGATCAACTTATATGACATAAGTTATTAGTTAGATATTAATTGAAAACTAATAAGTAATAATGAAATTTGTAGAATGAGAATCAATCAAATTACTTTCAAGAATTGATAGAACACGGAAAAAACAAAAAAAACTAATAATTTCTATTATCCAATTTAGTGGTTCTGATGGAAAATCAAAGACCTTTCCCCCTTTTCCTATGAAAACATCGATTCTTCTTCCCATACACTATATTCAAATTTGGAATGTTATTGTGAATCTAATCGTGTTATCCACACCTAAAGCGTTTAAATTTTGGTTGGGCCTGAAAGAGCATATCATTTCTGTTAGGGTTGAAATGTTTAGTCTTAATCGTATGTCAATGGTTCCCTTAAATATATACATCTCTTCTACACATGTATCATTTGCCTATTGATATCATATACTTTAATGTATTCTTCATCTTCAATTTATTATAGGGTGAAAGTTTTAATTTAATTACTACTCCTCCTTGATCAGTGATCCTACAAAATATTGGCCGAAAAATAGCTTTTTTAATTTGGTCTATGGGACCATTGAATCTCTCCAAACAACAGTTCAAATTTGTAATTATTGTTCATTATCTCATTATATTCTTCATAGTATTAATCATATAAATTCTTCCATATTATAGGTCATAGTGAATCGATTAATATATCAATTATCCTATTAGAATCCATGAAAAGGATAGATCTATTACTTTATGTAATTTAATGTTCATCTAATAACATCCCATAGATTTATTTTCTTTATTCATCAGTTCAAGGAATTTTTCTCTGATTATGTTCGCATTGATCAAGGGAATTTTTTTTTGAAAAATATTCCCCTAAAATCTTCCTAATACATTTCATCAATATCTTCTATTTTATTTGTGAATTTAACCTCATTCCACTACTAAACATCTTCACATTCTATGGGGTACACAACTAGAGAGACTTTATCTTGTTCTGAATAATGGAATAGGGAAATGATATTTTCTATAGAGTATATCCAAAATTAATCATTCTATAGGTCATTAGATCCATTGAAAAAGGTGGTACTTTTTGAATAGAAGACTCCACTGAATGTTTTCCCCTAAAGGAGAATATCGTCTACCTTATTGATTTATGTTATTTATCCTAACTCCAATTTGTTGACTCATCATTCTTATTATGTCCTACATTTTATCTTACATAGGATGGTTGTTAGTGAATGGTCTGTAGTAATCACAATTTATGTGGTTTCTCATATTTCTCATCGTTTCATAAAATAATAAAACCATAGAGAGATTCCTATTTCATTTAATAATCTTATTATTTTATATTAATTTTAGGTCTTTGAATATCATTCAAAAATATGGTATTGTTTAAAAATAATTATATTTTTTATAAATCTTGTAAAATGGTTTACAAAGTTCTTATGATTAATAAAAAATATCCCCCAGTAGTGTCAACCCGTGTTAGTATTAAATACCATTTTTACAAGGTTACATAGATTCATGATTGAGTAACCTTGTTAGTGTTTTTACCGCTAGGTTTATTTTTACATAAACAATGACTACGTGTTCATATCAAGATATATATTTCATTTCTCAAAAACAACTTAATAAAAAATTAAAATATTAACAAAATGTTTTCTTATATTTAAACATGTAACTTGTGGTTTTCATAAAGTTTTAATACAATAATTTCAAAAAATAACATAACTAACATATTGTATGAAATATGGAGTCATACTTTTTTATTACATAACATTACATTACAATGTACCAATAGATGATCTTTTGATGTTTAGTTTTTTGGAAAAAAGGATCATAACAAATTATTTGATAGAAACTCATTTAATCCACATTAATAGATTCTTATTTGGTTTATCCAATGTAGAATTACAATATCTCATTACTTGTATACATACGTCAAAGGAATGGGTGAGAATAAGGCCCAGTAATGGAATTGAAGGGAATCAATTTACATGTGATCACAATAATTTTTATTAAGAACATTATGATTATCATAATTGATGGAGAAAAGAAGAAATTTAAATATCATCGTAAAAATATCAGGAATAATAACATGGAAATGTTGATAAAAAATTAATTTGTTCATTATTAATCATATCACCAAATATTAACACTAATGTCTCATAAATATTACCTTGGTAATTCACTGAGGTATTGTAAATCATGTCATATATAGATATTATATTTTATACCATATTAATGTGAGAGGTATCAGAAAAAACCATTAAATTGTATTAATTGTATTTATCCACATATATCATAATAAAAAAATTCATAAATACCCCTTGGAGAATAAGAGAAAATGTTTTACGTCAAAATATTGTTGTTTTAAAAAGTTATTAATGACTGTATTTGTATGTCATTATTACCCCATGAATATAAAATGTTGGTTTCATGAATGATAATACATAAATAAAATAAAACACTCCCATATCTAGGTGAATACCCATATATAGAAAATACTTTTGGGTATTCAACATATAAAATTAGATAATTTCCTTAGGAAATGAGAAAATTTAGTAAAGAAAACTCGGTAGTATTGCAGGTAAGAAACATGGTTTTAAAAAAGATTACATAGATAGGGGACAAGGGTATCTCATTCCTAAATTAATATTAATATATTAAAGGTGTATTATTATGTGTAAAACACTTTATGGATATTTGGAAGGTATTCCACATAAAAATGGAACTTTAAACTAAATGATATATTGGGATTTCAATTATATTGGAGATAATTAATAAAAAATGTTGATTATGACCTTGGGAGAATGGGGAAACCTTGTAAGGGCTACATGGGAGGTAAATATATCATATATTCATGGATTATGAATTGTAAGTGAAATTAAATTGATAAATGGCTGGGTATTTATTGAAAAATTGTAGGATTTGTTTATTAATATCTTTGGACACCTTTATTGTGGTAAATTTAAAACTATGGTCTTTCCCATTGTATTTTATTATGATACTGGAAAATTTGAACATATATAAGTAATATTACCCCAAAAGAGTGGATAATAATTTTTATTAAATATATTTTAATGGAAAAGGAAATTTTTCCAAAAAAATCATTTTTAAAGAAAACGATTCCATTTTAAAATATGGAAAGTGAAATATATATTTAATGATTTATTAAAAAATATCAAAAAACATAATATTAACAAAATAAACTAATTTTTTTCATTGATTATGGATAACTAATTATATCATTTTTATATAATTATTATGTCATTAAACATATAGAAGAACTCAAACATTATATTTATTGTTCACCGAAAGCAAATTATATATTAAAAATATAATAAATTCACCCGAACATAAATTCGGCATGTTAATATCAAAAATTATTTTCATTTTATCATAATAAATAACTAAATATGATAATTTTTACATTAATCTATAAAATAATAATTTATTAAAAATAATAGCAGGTATATTATGTAACGTAAAATATCAGAAGTTTGAAAATTTAAAATATTTTCGAATTACTATTAAAATTATTGTGTTTCCACCACACCATTTCATTAAAATAAGTATTATTAATAATATATTAATTATATATAATATTTATATTTTCTCATGAAAGTAAAATTTCAGTCTGACCACTCAATTTATCAAATTCCATGTAAAATTTATTTTAAAAACAATTCTTAAAATGGAATGGCCTTTACAGAAATATTATTTATACAATGTAATTAGAAATTAATTTAATATTGTATCTAAACATATTCCTTATTAAAACCTCATATGAATGAATTATAGTATGTCTGATGGTTATAGATTCTTGGGGTGGCTTTGATTTCATTACCCAAGTGGTAATTTCTACTAAAATGAACGTCTCTAGTATGTGATTTCATTCAAGAATAACATGTTGAAGAATGGCTTGGGAATTGACAAGAGAAAATCCCAATGATGTAACCTACCTCTCAATCTCTAAAAAATTGATTTCCTATTTCACAAATCAAAAATTTGAGCCAATCATTTCACCCTTCTATTTAATTAACCATTATCATTTATATTTATAAGACTAATTTAAATGTTAAAATTATTATAAGGAGTATTGTTTCCAATAGTCATTTTGTCCATTGGCCATATAATTGGTGAAAATCAATGGACACGTTTAAATTTTTACTCACATCATTATTAATGCGATATAGCTATGTTGAGTATAATACACCACACATTTTCATGAATCAATTATCATTCAAAAAGTTTGGGTATTTATAGGTTTTATTACTCCTATTATCATATTTTATTTATTTATATGATTATTAGACTAATGTATTTTCAGCCCTTTGTTTATTTTTTATATCATGATTTATTAGAACCACAATCAAATACTAAAATATGAGATCATTATCTATCCATGAATGTCAAATTTCTTATATGATTATTGATCAATGAATACATTCACACCTTTCATTCATAGTATTTCTATTATAACACCACCTCAATACATATGGGTTGAGATATGTTTGATAAAAGAAAATGGTGATATTATTACATCTGATGGTTATAACGCCCTCTAATAAATGATTATGGGCAGGAACTCCCAAAAAAACATTGTTCTCATTCATTTATTGTTCTTTTATAATATATTGAGAATGGATTGGTTAAACCTATGTAATCCCAACATCACCTGTTGGGTGAGGTAGATCACTCTTCAGATACTGGGTAATAATTTTATTATTTACATGTGTTTGGTGGGGGTGAATCTACTTCAGAATCATTATCTCTAATATAGACATTATTTCATTAGGGGAATTAATATTTAGATAAAAATATTTAGGGAAGGTATAAAATCCTTACCGTATACCTGCCCATTGTAAGGTATTATACAACAGTATTCCATTAATAGTTTCTAGATCTTTCTTATGATAGATAGGATGAGTAATAATTGGAATAAATACCTATATCCCTATCTATATATATGATTATATACACAATGAGAACAATCGAGTAGCCTGAACTCTTCACTATTCAGTGTGTTACTCCCCATTGTTAAGAAAAATAATGGGTCAATACCCCTCTATAATGATAGTCATGTACTTAAGAAGATACCAATAACAAAAAGAATCATATTACACAGATAAATTACTTTTTTGATCAACTATTCCAAATTAAATATATCAATAAGGCTGGCATTTAGGAAGGATATCAACAATAAAGGTGATGATGGATGATATTGCTCCGAACATCATTCATACATGTTTTGGTCAGTAAGAATTCATATTGATACCCTTTAGACCAACTAATTATTTGTTATGATTTTGGGAAAAAATGAATAGGGTCTCTAATGATTACTTTATAATAATTAGATAGTTTTATATATGATACTTTGTTATAATAAAAAAAGGAATGAAGTTCATGAGGAGAATTTGAATACTGTTATAATAGATTTTTTAATTGAAACGCTAAAGGAAACATTGATTAAATGTGATTTATAGATAAAGAAAGTATCATTCTTGAAGAATATTATCCCAAAAAAAAGGATAAATGCAAACTTATTTAATGAAAATATTATTTATGTGTGACCCAAACCATAATATGTATCAATGATCCATAGTTTCCATTGAGTATCATGTTATTATCAACAATTTTTGGAAAACACCCTATCGTTGATAAACTCTATTAACTACATTACTCATAATGGAGTATTGTTTTTGTTAAACAAATAATTAGAAGAGAACATTAAGGAATTGAAAAAGTGGTTTCTCACTGAATCAGTCCTCACACTACCCTTATATATGGATATTTTTATAGTAAACATTGATGTAAAAAATTGGGCATTCATATGTTTACTATTGAAAAATGAAAATGTTATATCCAATTCAATATATATGTTGAATGTTCTATAGAGAAACTATACAATGCATGATCTATTGTTCTCCCTAGTGATGTAGATATTAAACTTTTTTAAGAATTATCTTTTTCGGGAGAAGAATGAAATATATATTCAATATAAACTATCAAAAAAAAGTTCACATAGATAGAGATAATTATGCACAAAGAAGTATATATGAGTAGATCAAGGACTATAAATGTTCAATACACTATTATCCTAGGAATGAAAATAATTTTTTATATTCACTATGTAAAAGAGAAATTAAAAATATTCATTGATGAGAATTGTTAGGTATGAAATTTTCATAAACAAGTAATGGATGGAAAATGGTATAAAAAAGGAAGGAATATAATAATCTCGTTCTCAAACTATTACTCAACTATCCAATACAAAGATGTAACTAGGTTCTAAAAGAGATGGTGTGTAAAAAAAAGAATGTGGGATCTATAAGAAAATGGAAATAATAATAGTTCAAATTTGATTGATATAGGTTTTTATGTTTTGTGTCACGATTATTTATACCATCAGATCCTCTAATAAGGATGTAATTTTTGAATAATCTACTTATATTGACCTTACTTATGCACCAAGGGTAGCTAAAAATGTTTCTAATTATCTCATAGAACAATTTCTGGAATAATAATAAAAATGATATTTAAAAATATAAAAAATTTTGAAGGTATTGTAGAATGTGGAATCTTAAAGGAATACATATAAAGGGTTTATTCAAGAATTACACATAGCTACTTGGATATAGATAAACACTATAATATACTTTTTAAATTTTCTTCCAATGAAAACCCTGGGAAATAACGAAATTTGGGTTTTAGTGGACCATCTGATGATGACATATCATTTTATCTCAATAAAAGAGTATGTTAAGTTATTTATCATGAAGTGATATACATCATAAAACTTATAATCCTACATGGAACTCCATTATTGATTATATCGAATCAAGATCTAAGTAATAACTCAATGTTTTCAATGAGACTCCAAAATTAGGAGAAATATATATTTGATGAATCATTGTATTGTCACCCCCATACTAATGGCTAGTATTTGTGGTCTATATTGGAAGAAGAAGACTTGTTTTTAACCATGCCGATTGAATCCAATGGTGGGGGGATTAAAATATTCATCTAATCATGATCTAATAGAATAAAATATCTCACTCAAAAAACGAAATGGATCCATATAAATATCATTATGTGAATAGTTTTATAACACATTAACACTGGGAAAGAGTTTAGAATTCATGCTTAATGAAGAAAAAATGATAAAAGAAAAGTGATGAAATTTTAATGACAGTTTTTTATGACATCAGGGATTCCCATATCTAATAGAAGATTTATAATGAGGATCATCAATGATACTTAATTATTTATGTTTGAAATAATGTGTTCCTACAAATATCTCCACATAAGAGAGTCAAGAGATTTGGGAATAAGGGTATGGTATGTGATAGTAAAACATACCCCTATGAGATTATTAGACAAATAAGTGTCATATATTATTGACTAATAATTCCACCGACCCTATATCAAGAATAAAACATATTCAATGTGTCTTTAATGAGTAATTACCCCAAAAAACCAATACAGGGACTATCATTAGAGGTATTATATCTAGAAAATGATCTATCTTATAAGGATATATTTGAAAAGATCATGGTGTAAAAAAATAATGTTTTTTAAACACTACAACTCACCTAGTAAATATACTATAGGGAAATTATATATATTAAGAGGTTCTAAGGGAACCAATGGAATCCAGGTGTTAGATATACCCTCACCCATTTTCATCTTATTATATCAAAATGATTTTTTTGTGGGATAAATTTATTAAGGTGAAATGAATGTAATTCCATATAATTCTATCTATGAAATTTACCTTCTTAATATATAATTGCATCATATTTTGTAATATAGTACAAGGAACTTGTCTTACCTGATAAAATGAACAAAATATAATTATTTTTAACATTAATTTAATATAATAAAAATTACCATGGGAATTTAAAATGATAAAATGTGATACAAAATATATAATAAAAGATACCAAAAATATAAAAATTTTAATCTACTCAATCCACCAGAATAATTACACTCATGAACAGCACTGTATAAGTGAATCCAATATTAATATCTCAGTATTAATCAATAATAATATTTATTATATAAAAATGATATAAAATTTAGTTAAATTACAAATGAATTTAATATGAAGTAGTTATATTATATAGGGATCTAATATGACAAATAAAAATATGACAATTATAAAAAAAGTCTCATCGTTGGAATAAGTATTTGATCATTGTCATAGAAACTTAATCATTAGGGATAATGTCCTGACCATTAGAATATTAAAACCATCAATGTAAATATAATATAATATTTACATATATTAAAATTAAAATATCTAACATTTATATCAATTTATTAGTAAATAATTGTTTTAAAATTGAAAAAAGAGATAGTATTTTTGAAAGAAAAATGTTTTATATTTGATATATTAATAATGAATATAATGATATAAAATAATGTAAATTACCATAAATTAGGTTTAAATGTTATTATAATGTTGTATTATAGTGATAATATAACTTTATGATATATTATGTAATTTTTTAAAATAGATAGAAAATTCTTCATATAATTTACATTTCTTATTTTTCAAATAAATTATAATTTCATTTAATATTGAAATTTTTTATATGTTGAAAATTCTTTTTATAAAATGTATATAATTTTTTTTATGAAAAATAAACGAAAATGGAATGTTTTTCTTTTTTGTATTTTTTATAAAAAAAAGTTTTATTCATGCGATATATTTTAATATTTTAAATTAGGGTATTTAAAAATATAATATAAATAAATGAATTATTGAGTCATGGTGTATGTATGAACTCATTAGTTAAAAATAAAATACTCCATTTAATTCAAAATAACATCCAAATTTAGTAATTATAATCAAAATATAAATACTATTTATATTATTTTGGTAAAAGAATAACATAATGATTTTTCAGTTATAAAACACTACTCTCCTACCCTTATTAAATCCAACCATCACCACCCCTCACCACCCTTTATCCTAAAACCATCTAATACATGTAGCCTTCTATAGTGCCTTCATGTTATAATTCCAATACTATCCCCCAAATCATAGTTTTATTTATATAATCCTCACACAATTCCAATGTGCCTTAAAGGGAATCCCAATAGGGGACATCTAAAGGAGAAAGTTAACCCCTTGATTTTTTTACTTTCCTTCCTCCTCTTCCTACGAAAAAATTCATTCCAAAATGAATAAAAACTCGAGTATCATATATATATATACTATAATGTTTTATTTATTGGAAAATATATACCACATATCATTTCATTATTTCATTTTATTCTAAAAATTTAACTATTGTTCACACTATGTTGCTTGAATAACATTATTGACAATGGTTTTTTTCCATAAACACCTTAACGAATGGTTATTAAAATATTATTATTATTATATAAGATGATTATATGTATATTATATATTATTTAACAATATTTAATGATTATATAGACATAATATTGAATATAATGACATTAGTTCTTGAAGTTTTGTAATAGTGCCTAAATGAAGTAACCATATAATGTTAACTATGATTACTTGAAAAATCATCCCTATTATAGAACACATTTTTCATTATAAGATAATTAGAATTTATTTATTTAAATTAATAAATATTCATTTCCCTTTTGTCATTTTTTTGGAAATGAACATCCACCATTATCCATATGTGATCTGACCTTGCTACTATTATACGAACATTCTCATAATAATGAAATTCTATATTAAATATTTTTATTAGGGTTATTAATGAACAGATAAAATTAAAATAATAATAATTAATATTAAAATGGTTATAAATCACTTAGTTAATAAATATAGTTTTATTATACATAACATTAAGTTCAGGGGTTGAGTTATTCTAGAATATAACTTAAGGGATCTCTCTAAACCACCTTTTTCCGATTGGAAATAAAATTTCTCTCTATAACACACCTTATCCCTCTATTTTATTTTATTTAATGATTATAAATTATATTTATATTTATATTGCATATATATAGATATTATTCTTTCATCATTTTGTCCCAACACGTCCCCCAGGGCACATGCTGTGACTATGCCAATCCCGGCTTCCTTAGGCGAGGGGCTGGCGACTAGAACCAAAGGAATATTTCCATAGAACGGAGAAGGCATTTCCTTTATAACCTATATTCACACAACCAAGAAGATAACAAGATAAGAACTCAAGTAAACTGAATAGTAAACAGAGTGAGTACAACAAGAAAACTTTTCTAGAATATAAGGCCCACTAGAATGTACAAGGAAAACATGACAGTAAAAGAAAGTTAAAAGTACAAGTAACTGGAATAACACATTTGATCTCCCACTAAGGATCCTACCTAAAGGGTAGGTATAACTATTGATTGGTTTTTTCTGCAGTATGCCTTGTCTAGATCCACCTCCGAGTTACCTCCAGTCCTAGTACTCTCTTCCTCAGTCAGCACTGTCTGTCGTCTGCATCCAACACAAAAAGTTGCGGGAATATCCCATGTAGGGGTGAGTATAATGATACTCAGTAGGGACCCAGATACCCTCAAGGTCTCACTAAATCATCAATGATTAAACCAAAAAGTATGAAATGAACATATATCCCTACATCAATATATGATCTTACATATACCAATGTTATCAAGTAATACGTGTCAATCATGAAGGAAAACAGTGGTTCTAACTCCGCTCAAACCAACAATATCATTAGGAAAAATAGTATAGATGATTAGATGTAACTACTAAATCATCATACCCTATTAAGAGGCTCTGATGCTAACCTCTATAGAATCGTTATGAGCAGACCTAAACATGATTGCTGGAGCTGAACCACACAAGATTGCTAGGAGATGACCCACATAGGATCACTGGAGATGACCCGCACATGTTTTCTAGGAGCTGACCCAAATATGATCTCTAGGAGTTTATCCACACATGATCGCTTGGTTCTTACCCACACAGGATCGCTAGAGCTGACTCATACAGGATCACTAGGACCTGAACCACACATGATCGCTGGAGCATACCAACATAAGATCCGTAGGAGCAGACCCACACAAGATTTCTATGATCTAACCCACACATGATCACTAGATCTGACCCACATAGGATCTCTAGGAGCTTCTTACCCACACAGGATCACTATGAGCTGACTGGAACATGAACACTAGGATCTGACCTGCACAGGATAGCTAGGAGCAGTCTTCTCGTCACCACCAGCTACTGGGTTTCTCCACTAGGCATTCCTGTCTTAGGGAGAGTCTTCTCCCCAAGCCAATGTTCTATTCTCTAATTGCCAATTTTTCCCACAAATAATTATCTCAAAGGACCACCATGTCTTAGGGTTTTCAATGAAACAGATAGCGCACCAATTTTATGCCCAGTCTATGAGTTATTATCCTTTTAGTCCTAGTGCCCTGTTGGATTCGTGCTCGATCTATCCCGAACCTACCCCATCATTGTCCAAATCCCCATTTGGGTATACTCAAAGGGACTCTCTCACTTTGAGGATTCCAGCGCCACTGATGGTTCTTCAAATGGACGTCTGGTGCCAATGTTATGGCCAAAATAATGTAAATGGGTCGTATTGGGCCCTGGTTTGGTTAGACCCAATCAAATGACCCAACCCGACCCGACTTGGGGCGACCCAGTTCTGGTCGCATGGCCAAACCTGATGGGTCCTTCGTGTCCTACAAGGAAGGTCGTCCCTTTGGGTTTGGCCTAGCCCGCTGGGTGGCTCAACTCACATGTTCAGTGCCGGCAGGCTGCGAGGGACCACAGTGGGCAGCAGGTGGCCACGAGGCCGCAGAGTGTTCTGAGAGGGCATGAAACCATTGAGCAGCTTGGCCAGGGGATTCCATGAGGGTGAGATGCCATGGGTCAGCTTGGCTAGGTTTGTTCGGCTGGAAGGGCGGGGGCGGCTCAACCCGGACAGCGGAAACGGCTTGGATGGCGGCTTGGCCTATATGGCAGTAGCGGATCAGGCGGTGGCTTGACTCGGACATCAGTGGCGACTCTTCTAGATGGCAGTGGATGTGTGGACCACGGTGGTGGCCCGGACGACGTCAGCGGCTCAGCTCAACGACGGCGGCTCGGACGTTGGCAGCGACTCGGGCAGCTCGGCTGCGGATGGCACGGAGCGGTGGAGGCCGTGGGGCAGCGATGAACACAAACATCGGAGCACCATGGGGTGTAGATGCCATGGGGAGTTGGGGGGTTTAATCTTTCATCAGCGGTTCTTATCTTCCAACGGTGCGGACTGTCATCACCAGTCGTCGTCACCAAAGTCACCTTCATCCATCCCTAAGGATACACCATTCAAGAATAATGGCAGAAGGTTCGAGTCATGTTTGTGTGGCCCACTCCCTTCACGTTGGAGAGGTATCAAGAAGCTCAACAAAATATGGAGTCAAGAACCTCAAACTCTTCAATTTAATACGAATTGTGGATCAACTTTTTTTGGTTGAACCATGTTCACCTTGACTTCCATGAAAGAAAAAATTAAACGAGAGAATTAATGAATTTAATAATATCCCCAACCTTTGACTATTCGTTGATTTTGGCATGAGGAGGAAGTATGGATGTAGATTCTTCGTATATGATAAAGTCCCACGTTGGAGGAATTATAAGATATTGGCGTTCGTCGCGCCCGCCACACGACTCTTATCATGGGCTCGTTCGTTGGTTATTCGTAGTCAAAGTCGTTCTTCGTCGGTAAGTGCATTCTTCATTGGAGGATGGGCTTCTCCATGATTCTCTAAGTGTTGGGTGTCGCAGAATATTACTAGTGCTTCATCTCATGGTAAAGACGTACCAAATTCTCCTCCCATGATCTATATAAATAGGAGAGGGGGGAAGGTCTGTAATGATCATGGAATATATGATGGTTCATTTTTTAGGAACATTCCTAAATTCCAAAGACATTGTTACATAGTATTTAAAAAGGGTGAGTCCAATTAATTTACATTGGTGAATATAACTGGGAGGATTCCAAGTGACTTCCCCACATTTAAGAGGTGTTCGAGTGGTCCCCAACACCATGAATTCACAAAAAGGGGGTTTTAGTTCAGCTAGTCCCCACATATTTTACAACAAGTGGGAGGTTTTAGTTCAGGTGGTCCCCACCTCATTAACATTCAGTTGTGAGGATAAAAATAAAAGTATATTTTTTTTATTCCCACGGAAAATCACAAAACTAACTTTCACCCTCAACCAAACCGTTGTCGCGGTAAAAGTCTCTTTAAGTGAATATCAACGTTGCTAGTCCAACAGTGTGTTCATATTTCACTTTCGAGCACCGGGTGAAAAGGTTAAAAATGTCACTTGCTCATTTACTAAATGTACCTGAAAAAAATGTTTGTCAAATTATTAACAGTCACCCATAACACACACCGGTCGAGGTTAACCTCTACCTAAGTGAATCAAACCCCCACAAACCCAACGATTCTCTCAGAATTCTAATCCTAGTTAACATTTAAATATTATGGATTTTAAAATAAAATAATTGTAACTATATTTGTTTTTTATAGCCAAAAAATATCTTTAACGTGTGGCTCATGCTAGCCAAAGTTTGGATCTGATTAAATGTATTATCCCCTCATGGGTTCAACAGTGTTCTTGGATTTTTTGTCTCAACTATCATTTGTGAGTTAAAAGTATTTGAAAAAAATAAAATAATTTATTTAATTATTTTATTTACAGTTATGACAATTTTGGGTTTTCTCACAGGAGACCCATGCTGACTAAAATTAATTCGCTCCTAGGATAAACATTCCATCCTGAACCCTATGGTTCCCTCATATTTTTGATCTGAGTAACCGTTTATTATTTATACCACTTTTTACGGAAAACTAGTTATGAACTATTTAATGTTTAAAAAATGTTCATCGGACCATTCTGGGCACTCTGGGCCTCAGAATCAAGCACTGTAAGATTTCGCTATCTCAAAATAATTCCATATAATAAAAAAAATTATATGGAATTTTTGGGAAATTACATTCTCCCCACCTTAGTTCTTTACATCCCCAAAAGCCAAAAAAAAGTCAAAACAACCAAAAGAGGGTACTGAGCATGAATCTAAGCCTCCTGCACCCATGTTCTCTCATGGAGGTTCCCGTCCTACTCGCATACGCACACCAGAGGTATCGACTGCCCGTAAAGGACCCAATACTGTCGATCCTCAATCTCCACTGGAACCTCGGTAAACGAAACCCCATCTTCTAAGTCCAGGTCTGTGAGGTCGATGATGTGAGATTTTTCATGCACATATCATCTCACATAGGATATGTGGAAGACACTTCACACCCTCTCTAACTACGATGGAAGAGCCAAGAAGTATGCTCCCTCACCTATCCTCCAATTGATCAGAAAAAGTCTAAAAACCCATAGTGATAACTTTTCCCCTCAACCCAAACACTACAAACATCGTTGAGGTGAGACCCATAGGAAGAAATGATCTCCATAATCTTATTGGCAAGAGACCTCTGCCAGCTCTGAGCAGTTTTCACTTTCTAACAAGTGTGGTATCGTGACACAAAATCTTCCTTTTCTTAATTCATCCCTAGCCACCAGTACTGATGCTGAAGGACCTAGTACATCTCCACCACACCAGGATGTACCAGTATAGGGTATTTGTGGAACTCCCTCAACACTTCTTCCCATTGTGACACAGGTACCATGGTACATCCTCTGAAGATAAGGATGTGCTCCCCGCCTTCAAAAAAATACATTAGGTGCATGTCATGAGGATATCTGGGCATGTTGAGTCTCATAGTCTATGTCCCAACACTGTGCCACCCTGACACACTGAAGAAGTGGGGGAGTGATTGTAAGAGACTGAAAAGAACTTCTATATCATGATCCAAAAAGGATATCTACAAAGAGTCCAACTACTCCATTATAGTAGACTGCATGCCCTACACAGTCCTTCAGTAGCCTCAAGATGGGTGTACATGTCAGCCTCTGCTTCAGCTCCTAAAAACTCCACTGGCATCTCTCCGGCCAAACGAAGGGTTTCCCCTTCTTCACCAATGTTGAAAATGGTGTCTCTACCAAGGAGAAATCGTGTACAAATCTCTGGTAGTACCTAGACAAAGTAAGCATCCCTCTCCCTTTAAGGAGGAATTCCTAGAAACATCTTGTGAAATGATTTCCCCATGATCTGTCATTCTTGATTGTAACTGAAAACTCAAAAGTCGTATTCATGAGTTTAACTTTTTTATACCCGGGATTACTTTTTCGCTGAATAAGGAAAATCTCTATCCAGTGTTATAGGTAAACCAGAACCTTTTTTCCTAATACAATCAATCTGAGAATGAACTTTGGATGTCTAGTCTATTCCTAAACTATCGGCGTAAGGCCTCTATACTACCACCAAGAGGTTCCAACCAAAAATCTCACCTCAAGGTTCAGATCACACCTTCAGGGTATCTGTGATTATCGAGTCTCCTCCCAATGGAATCTCCAGATGTGAGTGTCATGTCAATAGTTTAACCAGAAACTCTAGGTCTTGTACATGATTCTTGGAATGATGTAATGATTGGTATCTATGTCTATTGAAACAGAAGCTAGTATTAGACACTGATCATACCTCGAATCATTCCAAGATCCCTTTGGTGGCACTCTATGACCTCATTTAGCTACTATATTCCATTGTCCTCCAGCTCTCTAAGTCTAGTGGGGTCCACAAAAGGGGGTGGTTTGAACATGTCGGAAAGTAAACAACCTCTTACTGCTCTCCTAGTTCGGCTTCCACATCTGATGCCCTGCAGATTCATCTGTCCCTAACAATTCTTCTTACCGAAGCATTTTACACGCCCATGTCTCTTAGACTAACTCCTGTTTCCTACTTTCCCACTACTAACATTCACTGTCTATATCTACTCTTCCAAATAACATTCAACCACAAGGGTACTCTCTATTACCCCAACATAAGAAGGAATGTATAAAAGAATAGTTCTGGATCGGAAATCATTAAACACATTGCGCTCGAATGTATGAGTGTTGAAGCACTGATCGTATCGTATTAATCAAGTACTAGGAAAGGTCAGTACACCATGACAAATACTTAGCTACCGACATGTCGTCCTACCGAAGCTATAAAAGCTCAAGAAAACTCTCATCCACCTCTTTAAGCCATTCCTTAGCCTCCTATGAGTTGGGCTCGCCACTGCACCTAAGGGGTATCTGATGATGAATCACACATAAGGCACTAAACCTATAAGTTTCCTCTACTGGTATCACCGGTTGTAACATCTGACCAAAGGGAAGTGATATATCTGACAAACTGCCCGAAGGTACTATCTCGGGTAATGGTCAATGTAAGAAAACCTCATCTTTATGCGGACCATCCTAATGGTCACTCACTAAAAAAGTCCTGTAGATAAGATCACCATCTGCTCTATTGGTTTCCAAACTAGGCTGAAAACTCTATCAACCGCCTCCAGCCAGCCCTCAGATACGTGGAAATCTTTCTTGCCTCAAAACCTTAGAGGCCTCTACTGCTGGAACTCATGCAACACGCACAGTCGGCATGCACCATCCACCAATGAGGCTAGAGGAAACTGCTGCCAAATGGTGGTGGTGCTGCTGGTACACCACCCGAAGGTGAAAACGTAGTAAGAGGACCCTACACCAGAGCCTCATCGCTCGGTAGTTGTGATTGTGTACTCTCTCAGGAATCCTAGCAGGCTATCTACATAAGGACATGATGATAAGGAATAGGTGCACCACAATAATTAAGTTATACCTTGTGAGTAGACTCAAAGAAATCAAAAGAAAACTTTTCTATGATCACACACAATCTTTTTTTAGTGCACTGAGTCAGAAATCAAAAGTTAGGGTCCTGGTGTATGGATATGTCAGCCGCTTCACCAGCACTAGATTACGTAAACCGATAACCACACTCACTAAACATAACAAAATTTTCATTAATGAAAAATATCATAGTCCTATTTTATACGATATAACTGACCCCTCGGATACCAAGTTGACACATCCCATCCCCCGAGGCCCGTGTCATGACTACCACAAACCTGCTTTCCTTAGGCCGGGGGCTGACTGTAACACCCCAGGTAAATAAAGAATATGGAATTTTTATATTTATCCCTATTTTTGAAGAAAATGTTCATATTAATTTAAAGGGAACGCTATGCTTGATGGCGTACCCATTACACAACAATGACTTTCTTTGAAATTTTACGTTGCACTCTATTAATAAAATAATATTATTTTAAATTGTAGTTAGCACCTAGTCGTTGTATTGGCGGAAATGAATAGAAATAACTAAAATATGATTATATATGTTTTTTAAATGCCTTTACATTTATCCAATAAAGGATAAAGGCTTAAAATGCGAAAAGAATTCAATTTTAGGCACATATACTCTAATATTTACTAAAGGTACACTTATCGCCTTTTCATGGAGACCCTTCATTAAATATAATTTTGGTCACTCTTATACCTTCTATCAGACCAAATAAAATTCTTCCTTAGAATCGGGACATCAAAATTTACTTTGTGTAAATGTTTGGTATTTTTCTGATAAAGTTCATTTTTAATGAATAGTGTAAAATGTTGTATTTTAATTCAAAACCTCTTTTTAATAAAATTTATTTATATGATTAGATTATCTATTGAATTGTTTTTAAAGTAAAATTAGAATATATTTTTACCCTTTAATCCAATAGTGTTCATTGGAATTAATTTCACTTTGAAATTGGACTTAAACTAGTGTCAATCTTTTAATATATATTGTTTTATAAAAACACGCTATTTGTTCTGACAACGAGAATTAATTATTAAATTAATTAATGTAACATATATGTTTTGAATTTTTTAAAATAGACATCATTTTTGAACTTGGAATATCAAATATAGCTTCGGGTGAAGTTTTGGTATTTTTCTGAAAAACTTCAATTTTTGATGAATAGTGAAACCACTAAGTAGTACTTAAAAACTGATTTTTTTTCGTTTAAATGAAACATTACCACTCCTGTGATTTTATTTTCAAAAATCCGACTTACATTTTTCCCATTACGAAGTAAAATGTGGTTCAATGGGATTAAAATAATTTTTTGATGAATAGTAACTTTTTAGTTTTTAATCGCGATTAGAGGTAATTAGTGTGTTTTAAGGTAAAAATGATATTATAATAAAATGAAAATAACATGACACTTGTCCTAAACCTATTGGATGAGTCATGGAAGACCAAGAAAACCCATAGGTCGATTTTTGGGACTCCATGGAGCGACTTGGGTAAGATAATGACATTAATGCCTTTTATTTAAAGTAAAAGTAAAAATGACACAAACATATATTTTTTTAACAAAAAAAATTCATGGGGTTAAACAAGTCAGATTTTTGACTATAAATAGTCATTGGAAATCTAAAAGTATTTATCACGTCATATTATTTTTTTTTATAAATTTTAGTCAATAAATAAATTAAATTATTTATGACATCATGAAGATGCAGCAATTACCTCATTATTTAACGATTTAAATACAATGAAAATATAATGAAAAATCTAAGACCTAAACATGTCAAAAACCTATTGGATGGGTTTATTTTAAACTATTATCACCATATACTCGAAATATATAATTGTGGGTCCTTTAAAATCTGAAAATAAATATATAATAATGTTACTTTTCAAGACCTTCCAAGAGTGCCCCTCCTCTCCTCTTATAAAAGGCCCCCTCCTCTACCACCTTACACACACCTCTCAAGCCTTTGGCTCGACCAACCCCTTCCCATTTCATATCTCCACATCCCTATCTTAATCATTGAAGCCTCAATTTGCGCAGAATTCTTTCCAAGGAAACCTTTGAGCTCAAATCAAAGAGAGTTACCCGATTTAAAGGTAATGTATTCTCTTGTATTCTTTTGTTTTATTTTGCTTCTCCAAAACCCTAAACTCTTTTTATTACATTATTTTATAACAACACCAGTATATTCAATATACATGTATGTTTTTATAAGAATGATTCGAGATACACTTACACACACCTACATCTAATGGTTAAAAAACTTAATGTTTCTGTGGATGGTGAATTTCTGGCTCACGAAATGATGATTATTCAATATTATTTTAACACCTTCAAAGGTGGCCATTAATATGTCACTATATTTATATATGATATATAATATGTTTATGTTTCCCTTAAGCTTCTGTATTTTTCATTTATGGCATACCTTTAAAGTTTCCATTATGGGTAAACGTGATATCTTCATTTTAGGAAGTGCGGACTACCGCCCCCTCAAAGTGATTTGATTCACTAATACCATATGTGGTACGTATAATGGATATATTTAATAATATTATATATGATACCATACTGGATTTATAATACTATTATGTATCATTATGTTTTAATTCCATTAAATATGAAATAGAAATGGAAGTAGCATTCATGCGTACGTACGGCTTACCGTCTCTATGAACGGTGAATTTCATTTTTTTACCTCTAAAATGTTATGTACTATTATAAATACATGTACATACTGGATTTATATGATATATATGATATCCAAATCATGAATATAATTCTGGATATAATGAACCTTTTACCACATAAACAACATGTAATTGTAAGAAGTCCATTTTTGACTTAAGTACCAAATATCGACAAAATAAACTTTATTAACTTAAATGATTACATATTGTTTATAACATGGAAAAAAATTTTATAAAAGGAATAATAAAATTGAAAAAAATTTCTTAAGCAAGTAAAAATTGTCTTTAGTTTATTATTCAGGTTATTAATTAGTGATTGAGTCAAGTCGGACTTAAGGTAAGGGAACCTACCCCTCTCTTTCTTTTTAAGTACACTCTTTTATGTCATTCCTTTTAAGCTCATATTTCTTATGATTGGGATGTTATTTTATATTACTCTTAATATAATTTTTATGTTCATATGATGAGAGACCCTATTTTCTCTCATCAATCCATTTTGGAAGATTTGATTGGCGCCGTTAGGCTGCCAAATTTTTCTAAGAGATCTAACCTCTTTCTTTCTTTTTAAGTGCTCTCCTTTATGTCACGTATTTTAAGATCATAATTATTATGTTTTGGGATGTTATTTTATATTCCTCTTACTGTAAATTTATGTTCGTATGATGAGAGACCCTATTTGATCTCATCAATCCATTTTTGGAAGTTTTAAGTTGCGACGTTAGGCTGCAGAGTTTTCGTAAGGGATTTTTCATCTCACTTTTATTCTCGTGAGATTTATGCTACATTTGACACCATTTCCTATGAGTGGTATACATAATGCCCATTATTCTACACTTTTTGTAATATAATTTCGTTTATGATTATTTACATTAAATTTTTACTGTCCTTATTTCATGGGGTGTATGTTTCGAAAGATTCCCAAGGCGGTAAGTGAACCTTTTACCCTCATCTTTTTAAAAGGCTTATTTTGTTGGGTATTTTAATTTACATATTGTAATGTTTGGATATGTTATTATATATCCTTATTGATGTAAATTTTATTTCCAAGTGATGAGATACCCTTTTAATCTCTTATCAACTCATTTTCTGAAGTTGGAAGTGATGCCGTTAGGATGTCGAATTTTTACCAAGGTAACTTCTTAACCAAATTTAGATTTCTTCGGGATCAACTTGTAGATATTGAATATGTCATCCTTTTAATATGTGTGAATGAAATTTTATTATTTTAAACTTAATATCGACTTATATTGGGTGTATTTATATTTTCCACAGATAATTATGAGATTGATTTATCCTTAATTTAAGGATACCTTCTTTATAAGAGATTTCATCTCATTTTACATTTCTATTGAGACTTCATTGTTGTTATGAACCTATTCACTCTTATATGGGGTACATACTGACCTTTGGAATATTATATCTGAATACATTTATTTTCATTATATAATAATGTTATGATTAAATGTTATTCCTCAATTATTGTATTCAAGTGTATCTCATTTTGTTAAAAACCCTTTAACTATAATATTTTTTTAAATGTTTTAATGATTTATACTTATAAATATTTCTCATTAATATACATGTTTTTAAAATGGTTTTAAGGATTTATTTATATGGATAATAATGCTTTAAATGGTTAAAAGCTTCAAGGTGGTATGGTATACTTTGATTCAAAAATATCTTTATTAAATGTTTTAAATGGTTTTGAAAATGGTTTTTAGAACGGATTCATTATTTCAATATCTTAAAATGTTATATTGTTATTACAATGTAGGAATGTTATCTTTCCATTGTGCTTAAGTTATGTTCTATTATTATGTTATGGTTCTTTGGCGTTGTTTATGAATACGGGTGGTTCCGTGATAAACTAAGTGCGGGTGAGCCCGATATAGCTCTCCAATGCATTGGGTAATGCGAAGGGGTTAAACATTAAGGTTTCTCTAAAGAGATTTATGGAATATACTGTGATGGGTATTCCAAACGTAACCAAGATGGTTACTACCTATGTAAGAATGTTATGAATGCCACAACTTACCTTTATGTCTTAATATTTTTACGAGTTATTCATAAATCTTATGATTTCATGAGGTATGTTAAAATGCTTATGTTTTATGAGTAATGTATGATTTCATTTATTCTTATGTATACATGGACTGATGTTTTCATTCCGTATTGTTATAACCCTTACTGAGCTTTTTATGCTCATCCCATGTTTTTGAAATTTTTTCATAGGTCAAGGAAAAGGTTCATTATATGATGATAGTTTCAAGGATGTGTCAAGAAATAATCCATGTTTTATTTTAAATATGTTTCCGTTGATGGGAAAAACAAATACTATCTTTTATGTAATCACTTTGTTTAAATGTGGAATGTATTTCATGATTTATGATCTAATTATCTAAAAATCTAAACCTAAAAAGATCCTCAATGTGAATTGTTTATTTATTTCAATATTATGAAAGGTTTAAGGTCGGAGCCTTATAGTTGTTATCACAGGTCGGTTTAGATACCTTTTGAGGTTAGGGTATTCTCTAAGCATAAGTGACATTACCATAATGGTTATGATTTCAGAAAGAGTCCTAGTTTTAGATAAAGTGAATGAGTAAGTATATCTTAGTGTTTATCTTCCTAATTAGTACATGATGGTTTTGTTGATATACTCTCACTGAAATTTCTGTTTTTAGTGAATGGATGGATCTAGCATGCACCAAAGTGACAATAGGTTTGAAGGAAACTGTGGTGGTTCTCTGATTAAGTGACTGGATGAAATGGGGGATTCAATGAGGAAACTCGTGGTAGTTCTAAACAAACTATCAAGGAGTGATGATCAACCACTTGAACCTAGGTATGTTCTTTAATTCATCATGTATGAGATGACCAATCGATGTGGAAGTTCAGGTAATAATTATAAAGGTAACCATTAGGGTATATATGATCCTTACTTTTGATGTAATTATTGGTTATTATATGTTATGATGGAAAAAGAAAGGCATGAGATAAACTTGAGGTTAAATATGATATGATTATTTTTGAGGACTTTATCTCGTTTTGGGGAATGTTTTACGAATTATATAGTTTTGGAAAAAGGACAACATGCAGATCGTGTGACAACCTGTCGCGTCGGACAAAGCTGAGGGAATCGAACCCACAACCAAAGTGTGACTGATATTTAACACCTACCACTGGACTACGTGAAGTCCCTGGTTATTTTGACTGATTCTTTTTAGTTAGATGATTTTATGAATTAAGAGTAAGTTTATTTTGGGTTACCTATGGAAATTATTAACCGATCATGGAGGATATGTGCTTAGGTTAATTACATTTCAATATGAGACGTTAAGAGAAACTTCTTTTATTTGGAGATAAGTGTTAATTTGTACCTTGGAAGACTATGTGATTAAATCCTTCAAATATTCGGGTTTCAATCTTAGTTTGGTTTACTTTGAAGAATTTTATGGACAAATTGTTTATCAAATGGTGTTCGTTGAACTTTTGGTTTTTTAGACAAATTTTGGAGATTAAGAATATATTTTCGTTTTATAAAGTGTTATCCTTTTGTGGATTATGTGATCTTGTTCTAACAATTTTGGTTTTGGTTAAGGTCTAAAGACATGAGAAATATAGTTATCTTTTTTGGATTAGGTGATTCTCTAGAAGTGGATTATAGCGCTCTTAATGTGAACAATTCATCCTAAATACTCATCATTTGAATAATGTATGAGTTTTTGTATGAAATCTAGTAAAAGTTGAATGTCAACGTGACAAGTAAGTTTGTTTCCTTAAGATCATAAAATGAATTCCTCGAGGAAAAGTAACTTAAAACAAAAATGTTGTCTATTAACTTTTCCTACTAGGGAATCTAATACCGTTTAACCCATCACAACTTTGTGATTTTATTGTGGTTAACTTTCTCCTAAACATGTTTTGTATCACCCTCCCTCAGAACATGACCCTTTGCTTTTTCTTACATATCCATGTTTTCCTACATGGAATCCTAGTATGGGTTAACTCGGGTGACCTCTATACTTATCTTTCTTTTTTTAAAGTGATTGTTGTACCGACTCTTGTTCCAATGTGGGACTATCAAGGAAGTTTCCGTGCCCAATTTTAAAATTGCGAGGATGCAATTCCCAAAAGGGGGGAAGGATGTAACACCCCAGGTAAATAAAGATTATGAAATTTTTATATTTATCCCTATTTGTGAGTAAAATATTAATATTACTTTAAAGGGAACACTATGCTCGATGGCGTACCCATTATAAAACAATGAGTTTCTTTGAAAACTTACGTTTCACTCTAATAATAAAATAATATTATTTTAAATTGTAGTTAGCACGTAGCCGTTGTATTGGCGCGAATGAATAGAAATCACTAAAATATGATTATATATGTTTGTTAAATGTCTTTACATTTATCCAATAAAGGATAAAGGATTAAAATATGAATCGAATTCAATTTTAGGCCTATATACTCTAATATTCACTAAAGGTCCACTTATCACCTTTTGATGGAGAACATTCATTAAATATAGTTTTGGTCACACTTATAACATCTATCGGACCAAATAAAATTCTTCCATAGATTCGGGGAATCAAAATTTACTTTGTGTAAATTTTTGGTATTTTTCCAATAAAGTTCATTTTTAATGAATAGTAAAAAATGTTGTATTTTAATTCAAAACCTCTTTTTAATATAATTTATTTATATGATTATATTATATTTTGAATTTGTTTAAAAGTGAAATTAGATTATATTTTTAACCTTTAATCCAATAGTGTTCATTGGAATTTATTTCACTTTGAAATTGGACTTAAACAAGTGTCAATCTTTTGATATAAATTGTTTCATAAAAACACGCAATTTGTTCTGACAGCGGAAATTAATTATTAAATTTATTAATGTAACTTATATTTTTTGAATTTATTAAAATAGACATCATTTTTGAACTTCGAATATCAAAAATATATTAGGGTGAATTTTTTGTATTTTTCTAAAAAACTTCAATTTTTGATGAATAGTGAAACAACTATGTGGTACTTAAAAACTGATTTTTTTCGTTTAAATAAAAATTTACCACTTCTGTGATTTTATTTTCAAAAATCCGCCATAAAAGGTTGTCATTAGGAAGTAAAATGTGGTTCAATTGGATTAAAATAATTTTTTTTGGTGAATAGTAACTTTTAAGTTTTTAATCGCGATTAGAGGTAATTAGTGTGATTTAAGGTAAAAACGATATTATAATAAAATGAAAATAACATGAAACTTGTCCAAACCCTATTGTTTGAGTAATGGCCGACCAAGAAAACCCATGGGTCGATTTTTGGGACCCCATGGAGCCACATGGGTAATACAATGACATTAATGCCTTTTATTTAAAGTAAAAGTAAAAAATGACATAAACATGTATTGTTTTACCAAAACAATTTTTACATGGGGTTATACAAGTCATATTTTTTTCTATAAATAGTAATTGGAAATATAAAATTATTTCCTACATCCTAGTATTTGTTTTATAATTTTCAGACATTAAATAAATTAAATTATTTATGACATCATGATGATGCAGGGTTTACCTCATTATTTAACGATTTAAATTAAATGAAAAGATAAAGTAAAATATAAGACCTACGCATGTGAAAAGCCTATTGGATGGGTGGATTTAGAACTCTTACCACATTATACTTGAAATATATAATTTTGGGACCTTTAAAATCCGGAAAGCATTTTATAATAATGTTACTTTTCAAGACCTTCCAAGAGTGCCCCTCCTCTCCTCTTATAAAAGGTCCCAACCTCTACCTCCTTAAAAACACCTCTCAAGCCTTTGTCTTGTACAAAACCTGACCATTTAATCTTTCCACATCTCTATATTCATCATTGAAGCCTCACTTTGGGCAGAATCCTTTCCAAGGAAGCCTTTGAGCTCAAATCAAGGAGAGTTACCCGATTTAAAGGTAATGTCTTCCCTTGTATTCTTTTGTTTTATTTTGATTCTCCAAACCCATAAACTCTTTTTATTACTTTCTTTTGTAACAACTCCAGTATCTTAAATATACTAGGATGTTTTTATAAGAAGGATTCGAGATACACTTACACACACCTACATCTAATTGTTAAAGAACATACTATTTCTGTGGATGGTGAATTTCTGCCTCACAAAATGATGATTGTTCAATATTCTTTTAACACCTTCAAAGGTAGCCATTAAGATGTCACTATATTTATATATGATATATAATATGTTTATGTTTTCCTTATGTTTATTTATTTTTTATTTATGGAATACCATTATGGTTTCCATTATGGGTAAACGTGATATCTTCATTTTAGGAAGTGCGGACTACAACCCCCTCAAAGTGATTTGATTCGTTAATACCATATGTGGTACGTATAAAGGATAGATTTAATAATATTATATATGATAACATACTGAAATTATAATATTATTATGTATCATTATGTTTTAATTCCATTAAATATGAAATAGAAATGGAAGTAGCGTTCATGCGTACGTACGACTTACCGTCTCAATGAACAGTGAATTTCATTTCATACCTCTAAAATGTTATGTACTATTATAAATACATGTACATGATGGATATAAATGATATATATGATATCTAAATCCTGAATATCATTCTGTATATGATGAACCATTGACCACATAAACAACATGTAATTGTAAGAAGTCCATTTTTGACTTAAGTACCAAATATCGACAAAACGAACTTTATTAACTTCAATGATTACATATTGTTTATAACATGGAAATAAGTTGTATAAAAGGAATAATAAAATTTAAAAAAGTTCTTAAGCAAGTAGAAATAAACTTTAGTTTATTATTCATGAGATTAAATAGAGATTGAGTCAAGTTGGACTTAAGGTAAGGGAACCTACCCCTCTCTTTCTTTTTAAGTACAACCTTTTATGTCATTCCTTTTAAGCTCATATTTCATATTATTGGGATGTTATTTTATATTACTCTTACTGAAATTTTTATGTTCATATGATGAGAGACCATATTTTCTCTCATCAATCCATTTTGGAAGATTTGATTGGCGCCGTTAGGCTGCTGAATTTTTGTAAGAGATCCAACCTCTCTCTTTCATTTTAAGTGCTCTCCTTTATGTCACTTCTTTTAAGCTCATCTTTATTATGTATGGGGATGTTTTTTTATATTCCTATTACTGTAATGTTTATTTTCATATTATGATAGACACTATTTGATCTCATCAATCCATTTTTGGAAGTTTTAAGTGGCGTCGTTTGGCTGCCCAGGTTTCGTAAGGGATTTTTCATCTCACTTTTATTCTCATGAGATTTATGCTAAATTTGACACCATTTCCTTTTAGTGGCATATGTAATGCCCATTATTCTACTATTGGTGTAATTTAATTTCGTTTATGAGTATTTACATTAATGTTTTATTGTCTTTCTTTCATGGGGTGTATGTTTCGAAAGATACCCAAGTCGGTAAGGGAACCTTTTACCCTACTCTTTTTAAAAGTCGTATTTTGTGGGGTCTTTTAATTTACATATTGTAATGTGGGGATATGTTATTCTATATCATTATTGATGTAAATTTTATTTCCAAGTGATGAAATACCCTTTTAATCTCTTATCAACTCATTTTCTGAAGTTGGAAGTGAAGCCGTTAGGCTGTCGAATTTTTACCAAGGGAACTTCTTAACCCAATTTCGATTTCTTTGGGTTTAACTTGTAGTTATTGAATATGTCATCCTTTGAATATGTGTGAATGACGTTTGATTTTTTTACACTTAATATCCACTTATATTGTGTGTATTTATATTTGTCAAACAAAATTATGAGATTTATTTATCCTTAATTTAAGGATACCTTCTTTATAAGGGATTTCTTCTCATTTTACATTTATATTGAGACTTCATTGTTGTTATGGAACAATTCACTGTTATATGGTGTATATTCTGTCCTTTGGAAAAATATATCATGAATCCATTTATTCTCATGATATTATAAAGTTCTGATTAAATGTTATTCCTCAATTATTTATTCAAGTGTCTCTCTTTTTGTTAAAAACCCTGTAACTATAATATCATTTTAATTGTTTTAATGATTTATACTTATAAATATTTCTCATTAATATTCATGTTTTCAAAATGGTTTTATGGATTTTTTAAATGGATATTAATGGTTTAAAATGTTAAAAGCATCAATGTGGTATGGGATACTTTGATTCAAAAATCACTTTATTAAATGTTTTAAATGGTTTTGAAAATGGTTTTTACAATGGATTCATTATTTCAATATATTAAAATGTTATATTATTATTACAATGTGGGAATGTTATCTTTCCATTGTTCTTAAGTTATTTTCTATTATTATGTTATGGTTATTGGGCATTTTTTATGAATATGGGTGGTTCCTTGATAAACTAAGGGCGAGTGAGCCCGATATAGCTCTCCATTGCATTGGGTAACGTGAAGGGGATAAACGTTAAGGTTTATCCGAAGAGATTTAGGGAATATACTGTGATGGGTATTCCAAATGTGACCAAGAGAGTTACTCCCTACGTAAAAATTTTATGAATTCCTCAAGTTACCATTATGTCTTAGGATTTTTATGAGTTATTCGTAAATCATATGATTTCATGAGGTATGTTAAAGTGATTATGTTTTATGAGTAAAGTATGATTTAATTGATTCTTATGTATACATGGACTGATGTTTCCTTTCCATATTGTTATAACCCTTACTGAGATTTTTATGCTCATCCCATGTTTTTGAAATGTTTATCATAGGTCAAGGGAAGGTGCATGATATGATGATAGTTTCAAGGAAGTGTCAATAATGAATCCATGTTTTATTTTAAATATGTTTCCGTTGATGGGAAAAAAATAATACTATCTTTTATGTAACCACTTTGTTTAAATGTGGAATGTATTTCATGATTTATGATCTAATTATATAAAACTCAAAGCCAAAAAAGATCCTCAATGTGAATTATTAATTTAATTCAATATTAAGTAAGGTTTAAGGTCGGGGCCTTATACTGACGACTATCACCAAAGGTGTAATTCCCTAGAACGGAGAAGGAATTGCGTTTATAAAATATAAAAACACAACCAAGCACAAATCAAGATTTGAACTACAGTAAACAGAATAGTAAATATAGTGAGTACAATAAGAAAAAGGGTCTAGAATACAAACCAAACTGAAAAAAAAACTACGAAAACTAGAAAGTACAAGACAACAGAATGTACAAGTAACTAGAACAACTCATTTGATAACCCACCAAGGATCATACCTGAAGGGTAGGTAAAACTCCGGATCGGCCATCTCTAAATTACGCCTCTTATAGGTCCACCTCTAAACTACCTCCAGTCCTGGTACCCACTTCCTCAGTCAGCACTGTCTGTTGTATGCATCCAACACAACAAGTTGGGGGTATAGCCCGTGCATGGGTAAGTATAATGATACTCAGTAGGGACCTTGAGACCCTCGATGTGTCACAAAATCAACCATGATTAATCAACAATGAATGAACTCAACAGATAACCCTACTTAGGTATATTCCCAAACATATACCTATGTTATCAAGTAATCCATCTCAATCATGAAGGAACGCAATGGTTCTGACTGAGCTCACAGTAGGTATATCATTAGTTACTATAGTAGAGATGATTAAATGTAAATTCAAAATCATATTACTCCATTAAGAGGCTCTGCTGCTAACCTGTACAGATTCGCTAGAAGACGATGCACAGAAGATCGCTAGAGCTGACCCAGACATGATTGCTAGGGGATGACTCAAACAGGAACCCTGGATCTGACCCACATAGGATCTCTTGGAGCTGACCCACAATGAATCGCTTAGTGCTGACCCACACAGGATCACTAGGAGCAGACCCGCACATGATCTCTAGGAACTGACCCACACCTGATCACTAGAGGTCACCCACCCTAGATCACTAAAAGATGACCCACAAAGGATCGCTAGTAGTTAACCGACATAGGATCGCTGGAGCTGACCCACACAAGATCTCTAAAAGGTGTCCTATATAGGATCTCTAGGAGATGACCCACACAAGATTTCTAGGAGAACTCATCTCGTCACAGCCAGCTACATGGTTTATGCACTATGGTTTCTCGTCTCTGGGAGAGTCTAATACAAAATCCACCGGTCGATTCTCCAACTACCACATTGACCCACTACAAAGTATCTCAAAATACATCCACATTATAGGGATCTCAATGCAACAGACGGCATGTCAATTGGACAATAGATATGTGAGATAATATCCTTTTAGTCTTGGGGCTCTGGTTGGATTCATGCTCGATCCAACCTGACTGTACCTCATCATAATCCAAAACTCTAGTGGGGTATACTTAAAGGGACCATCTCACACTGACTATTCCAGCGCCACATAAAGTTATTCAAATGGACGTCCAGTGCTAATGTAATGGCCAAGAGAATGTAAATGGGTCGTAGTGGGCCCGGTTCTGGTCCATCCCGGCTAGGGCCGACCCAGTTCGGGTCAACATGATCATACATGCAGGGTCTAGCTCAGTCCGCTAGGTGGCCCAGCCTGTTCTATTCGGCCCTTCACACTGGGCAGCCAGTCCCACCATGTCCGGCCCGGCAGGCTGCGTGGGGCCATGGAGGGTCGTAGGTGGCTGCGTGGCCGTAGTGGGATGCGAGTGGCCGCGAGGCCACAGAGGTTTATACAAGGGCGTACGACCGTGGAGCAGCTCAGCTTGGGGTTTCCTCATGGGAAACAGGTCACAGGGTGGCTCAGTCAGAGTAGTTTGGCGAAAAGGGAGGCAGCGGATTGGGCGGCGGCTCGGCCCGGACGGCGGTGGTGGCTTGGACTGTGGCGCGGCCCAGCAGTGGCTCAGCCCGGACAGCGACGACGTCTCATCTCGGACAGCGAAAGCTCTTTAGATGGCAACGACGGCTTAGACGGCGGCGATGAATCAGATGGTGGCGACTGCTCGGCCATGGTGGTCATGGCTCAGACGACGGCGGTGGCTCGGACGGCGGCGGTAGCTCGACCTAGCGACGGTGGCTCAGACAACATCGGCAGCTCGGATGGCTATAGTGGCTCGGATGATGGCTCGGCCTAGAAACGTCGGCTTAGTCGGCGGCGCCGACTTGGGTCCGCTCGGATGCGAGCGACATGAAGCGGTGGAGGCCGCAAGGCGATGATGGCCACACACGAAGGAGCATCTCAGGGTGAGAAGGTAGCATGGTGGAGGGGTGCCATACCTTCATCGGCGGTTCTGAAGTTCCACTGGTGCCGACTGCCGGCACTGGTCATTGTCACCAAAGACGCATTCATCCATCGTGAAGCATACACTAGTCAAGTAGAACGTTAGAGTTGTGGGGCCACGTTCGATTGTCCTGCACCCTCCGCATTATAGCGGTAGCAAGCGACTCAACAAAATTTGGAGTCATGAATGACAAACTCATTAATTTAATAAGAATTGTGCATCAACTAGTTTTGGTTGATCCACGTTCTCCATGACACTAGTGGAAAAAATGTTTAACGCATCCTCATTTTTTACAGCGGTTCTATATAACCGATGTGGAAATATTTAACGATCGATAAAACACTTCGGTTATTTTATAACCGACGTGATATATCGATCCTGATCCAATTTTGAAGTCAGTTGTTAAATAACCGATGTAAAATATATAAAGATTCGGTTTTTTATGTCGGTTATTGTATAACTGGCGAGAATATCGAATTTGGCATGCTTTATCACTTTAGTTATAAAATAACCGACATGATTGAGGAATACTTGGTGCTTTATCTCGAAAGTTATTAAATAACCAATGTGATAATGGAAATCTCAGAGATTTACCATGTCGGTTATAAAAAAACCGATGTGATAAAGCCAATATCATCAATTTATCACGTCGGTATGAAGCAACATATATCATGTCGGTCATAAAATTACAGACATGATAAATTGTTTTCTACATCGGTTATTAAAAACCGACTTTATAAGAATTAAAAAAATAGTTTATCATGGCAGTTATTAAATAACCTACATTATAAATCATTTAAATGATTTCTCGCACCACATATTTTGTCATTCTAGTTTCTTCTATCGGGAGACCCCTGACTCATCTCTCTCGCGTGGAAACCCTAGAATCGATTCGTTGAAGTCCTGCCCTCTAGCCTCATCTTTCCAACATCACTCTTCATATTTAATATTATCAGATCTATTAGGTCAACTCACAACAATCAAGTAATCCTTGCATGACTTCTTTTCAGTTTTTTCCACGATTACCTAAACAAATATATTGATATGTTATTTTTCTTTTCTCTTGCAATCATTGTTTGTTTCATAGTTTTCATCTATACCATGATAAATTTTATTCTGGTAAAATAAACCTATGGAATGATATCATGAAAGTTTATGACTTTGTGTGTTCTGTCATGTGTGTGTTCACATACATTGGGTTTCTAAGGGGGTGGGAGGGTTGTGCAAGTGGGTGGGGGTGTCCAGGGGGTTTGGGTGGGCTGTCCAGTTGGGTGGGGGTGTCCAAGGGGTTTCATGGGGGTTGCGGGTGGTGTCCATGGTGGTGTAGGGGCTATCCAAGTGGGCTGGGGGTGTCCGAAGGGGGATGTAGGGGATGTCGAAGGGGGTGGGGGTAATGTCCAGGGGTGGGGGTTGTCCTGATGGTTTTGGGGGGCTCTCTAGAGGGTTCGGGGGGGAGGGGAATTCTAGGGGGGTGTGTGTGGGGGGGGAGGGGGGGTCTATCCAAGGGATTGGGGGCCTGTCCAGAGGGTATGAGGGGTTCTCCGGGGGGTGTCCAGAGGGCGGGGGGTGTCCGGGGGGGGGGATCCAAGGTGGTGTGGGAGTATGAGGTGCTATCCAGGAGGGGTGGGGTGTCCATGGGGGCTGTCTCGAGGTGTGGGGGATGTCCAGGGCTGAGGAGGCTGTCTAGAGTGGTGGGGGATGTCCAAGGGGGTGGTGCTGTATAGGGGGTGTCCACGGGGGCGGGGGTGGAGTACAGAGGGTTATGGGGGGTGTCCAGAGGGTTGGGGAGTGTCCAGGGTGTCTATGGTGGTATGGGTGAGGTGTCCAGAGGGTTCGGGGTCTGTCCAGTGGGTTGGGGATGTCCAGGGTGTCCATTGTGGTGGTGTTGGTGGGGGGGGGGGGTGGCAGTCCAGGGATGTGGGGGAGGGGGTGGCGGGCCAAGGGGGTGGGGGTGTGTCTAAAGGGGAGGGAGACTTTCCAAGGGGGTGGGTGGGTCGGTGGGGGGGGTGTCTAATGGGGTGGGGTCCTGCCCAGAGAGTTTGGGTGTTGTCTGGGGGGATGTGTAGAGGGTTGGGGGTGTCCATGGGGGTGTGCAAAGGGATAGGAGGTGGGGTGGGGGCTGTCTAGATGAGTGGGGGTTTTCTAGGGTGGGGGTGTTCATAGGGGTGGGAGGCTGTCCAAGGGGGTGGTGTTGTCCAGGGGGTGTCCAAGGGGTGGGGGTGGTGTCCAGGGGGTGGGAGCTGTCCAAGGGGGTGGTGGTGTCCTGGGGGTGTCCAAGGGGGTGGGGGTGGTGTCAAAGGTGGTGAGGGATAAGTGTCAGTTGGGATTGATTATTTCATCATGGGTTTTGAGATTATGGCGCGATGATTGTATTTTTTCTTGGACATTACACTATAATTTATTAGTGTTGTTTAAGGGGATGTGGGGTGGTGTCCATGGGGGTTGGTACAGTCTATGTTTGAGGTTTCCAAAATGATTTTTGGGGATTCGAGCATTATGAAAAGATGAGGGGTGATGAAATATGATTATATTTGGTAATATATATTTTTACTAGTCAATGACTTTGAGAAAGTTATGGGTTATCAGGGAGACTATATCGTGGTTTTCAAAGATGCGCAGTTATCATGACCCCATTGTCCCATGATGATAGGCATTACACTGTGATTTTCTCCATCAGAGTTTTTATTTTAAATTTGATTTTATTCTCAGGATTACTCCATTTCCCCAATTTTCTATCAACCATTTTAGGCCCCATGGTTTTATTGGATTCGATGGATTTACATTAAATAATTTACTTATTCCATGTTCTTCTTGCTTTATTCTATGTTTCTTATTTTCTTCTTCGTGCACTTCTCTTCTCCTTCATTCCTTCAATTATTAGGGAGGTTTGTTCATTTTTATATTGATGAATTAATAGTAGTTTATGTGTTCTAGGGTTATTATGAGGGGTGGGGTTGTCCAAGTGTGTGGGGGGATGCCTAGAGGGGTGGGGCATGTCGAGGGGGTGGGGGAGCTGTGCAGAGGGGTGGGGGTGTCCAAGGGGGTGGTGGTGTCCAGGGGGTGTCTACGAGGGTGGGGGTGGTCAGGGGGGGGGAGGTTTCCAGGGGGAGGTGGTGTCCAGGGGGGAGTCTAAGGGGGTGGGGGAGGTGTGTTGTCCAAGGGGGTGGGTTTGGTTTCCAAGGGGGTGGTGGTGTTTTCCAAGGGGGTGGGGGTGTCCATGGGGTGGGGGTATTATCCATGGGTGGGGTGATGTCCAGGGGGTGGTGGTGGTGTCCAGGGGGTGGGGGGGGGGGCTGTCCAGAGTGGTGGGGGGATGTCCAGAGGATTCAAATCATTTGGATCTATGTTATTTTCTGTACTGAATGAATACATATTTTAATATTTATACTTCATATTTTATTTATACGGAAGGGAGAATTTGGTATCCAATTTCACCAGGATGTATTCTTTGTGAGCCTTCAGAATAAATGATCCAAGTTGAATTTAAAACTGTTATATCAATCAATATTTTATTTTTAAAATCTTATTCATGAATATTATTTTTCATACTCATAGATTTGTTTTATATTTCAAAATTTCATTACATTCAAATTATGATTTTTTTCATATAAACATATATTTGACTTAAATTAAAAAGATCTATAATTTTGATATTTTATGTAGGTGATAATGAGTCGAATATGGATTACGGAACATCGAATGAGCAATGAATATGAGGAAGGTGTTGATTCCTTTCTCGAATTTTCTAAATTAAATGTTACTAGTAGTGACATTTTTTTCGGTCCATGCCTGAAATGTTTGAATACGAAGAAGATGAAATGTAGTGAGATAAAAGATGATATGATTTTTCATGGTTTTATTCCAAGTTAAAGCCCTTGGATTTTGCATTGTGAAACTTGTTGGAATGTCACTGATGATGACGATTCGTAAGATGTGACTCTGATAAAATTAAAGAAATAATTTGAAATATTGTGGCAGAAAAATTTGAGATTGAACTGACTTTTGTGTGTCTATATAGTGATGATGAAAGGACATTATATTCTGGTTGTATAGATTTTACAGTTTTGTCGGTGGTGTTAAGATTGATTAAACTGAAGGCGAAACATGGATGGAATGATAGTTGTTTTACAGAGCTGCTACAATTGATGAAAGACATTCTTCCAAAGGATAAAAATCGTCCAAATTCACATTATAATGCAAATAAAATATTATTTTTGATGGGATTGGGATACAAGAAAATACATGCATGTACGAATGAATGTATGATATATAGGGAAGAATATGAATTTCTATCATAGTGTCCTAAATTTGGGACATCACGGTATATAGAGAATGAAAATTCACAGGCTGATGTAGAGATTCGAAGGTTACCTACTAAGGTATTTTGGTATAATCCTATAAATCATCATTTCAAATGTTTATTTGCTAATTCACATGATGAAAAAAGGATAAGATGGCATGCTAATGAGCGTTTATGTGATGGGAAAATACGCCATCCAGCTAATTGTCCACAATGGATGAAAAATGAGGAGCAATATCCTACATTTGGAAATGAAATTAGAAATCTTAGACTAGGGTTGGGCACAGATGGAATGAATCCTTACCAAACCCTCAGTAGCACACACAGTTCATGGCCTGTTTTATTGGTAATTTAGAACCTCTCTCTTAAAGTTTGTATGAAGCGAAAATATGTGAACTTGAGTGTAATGATCGTTGGTCCGAAGCAAACCGACAATGATATTGATGTTTTCTTGTCACCGTTGATTGATGATTTGAAAATTTTATGGGAGCATGGTTGTAACACCACGAGATTTTACGAAAAATATTCTTTTTAATTTCATTAATATCTTATGTTGTACGCTACCCCAAAAGAAGGTTTCAAAACACGCATCCCTGACTTGGCTTTCATTACACGCAAGCGCGACCTTCCATGATAGCGTGTGTTGTACACAATATCGAGTTTCACTAAACAACGATATGCTATTAAAATACTAGTAAAACTAGTCGTTATGATTATTAATACCCACTTTTTGAAATTTTATAAATTTTATTTTTGAATGTGGACTTCATTTTTGGATTCGGATTATGGAAATTAGCCTAGGGTGAAATTTTTGTATTTTTCTAAAAACATTCAATTTTTGATGAATAGTCAAAACACTGGGGTTTTATTTAAAAACCGACTTTTTATTTAAATAATTATTTATTTTAATTAAATTTATTTTAGGGAAAAATTGATACATAATATCTATATAAGTTCAATTCAATTCATTGGAGTCATTTTATTATAATTTTAGATATACAAAAAATTTATTGAACTTTCACCGTCTTTTACCCACTTCCTAGGAGAATTTGCAAATTTACATAAAACTTATTTTTGCCGCTTCTGTGAGTGGAATTTAAAAAATCCGAGAGACACGACTGATGTGAGTATGTAAAATGTGGTTCAATGAGATGAAAATAATTTGTGGTGAATATTAACTGTTTACTTTTATTTACCACGGTTAAAAGTAAATAGGGTAATTAAGGGTAAAAATGATATTATTATTACCCTAAAACATGTCCTATTTCAATTGGATAAGTGTAACTCGACCAAAAACAACCTTAAGAATAAAATATGACCATTTAGACCCACTTGGATTATATTAGGACATTTATTATTAATTTATTTAAAGAAGGGTTAAAATAGTTAAAATCAATGCTTAATAACTAAATCATTTTTAATATGGGTTTATACATAAGATAAATTCGACTATAAATATTATTTATAAAGATAAAAATATTTAATACATAATGGTATTTTATTTTTAATTGTTAGACATTAGATAATTTAATTTATTTATTACACAATGATGATGCAGTAATTATCTTATTAATGAAATATTGACATAATCGATGTTATAAATACCCAAATAAACAAAATTTAAGACATTTTATGAATTGAAATATTTTTCTAGGTTAATATGAAATGTTATTATTGATTTAATTAACTTATTTCGAACAAATCATTCTTTTATGATTTTCAAAAAAATCAATTACTAAATAGTGTCAAAATTGACATAAAATAGTTTTTAAATCAAATATTGTATTATTAATTGTTATTTTATTCCTAAAAATCCAAGGTTCGGCCAAATGACATAGATATGGTTATATATATTAATAATAAACAACTTGGGGTTATTTTGGCTTGTTATATTATGTTTATTAACCTTATAGTGTAAGAACACAAAAATACACGGTAAAAGTAAAATTATCTAACTTAAAGTTAAATAAAAATGATAAGGTTAAAATTGGAACCTAAACTTGTATAAATTCTATTGGATGAGAGTATTTAGACCCATACCCACCTTAGCTTCTAAATAAATCAATTTGGAACTATTTAAAACCGAATATGACTTTATAATAAAATAATATTTTTAGTTTTTTCAAAGGTTCCCCTCTCCTCCCTTATAAAAGGGAACCTCCTCCCTCTCTTCCTCACACCACTTTGAGCCGTCAATATCGGCAAAACCCTGCCAAAATCTCTTCTCCACTTCCCTAGAAACATCCTAGTGGACCTGGTCTTCTTCAAAGAACAATTTTAGTGTCCTAAAATGAGGTCTCAAAGAAGGGCTACAATGAAGAGGTAATGTCCGTTACTGATTCTTTCAACATTATTTCTTCATCCACTTATTCTTATTTAGTTGTTTCATTATGAAGTAATAACAACAGTATCATTAATATACTGAAATGTTATTATAAGTATGAAACAACCCTATTTCACCATCTATCCATCCTACGAAAAATGAAATCACCGCACGTGCATACATACTGAATACCGTCTCCATGTCGTGGTGTAATCTATTTTCCACCACCACCTTACTTGGATGGGTATAATGGTTTAAATAATGACTATATATGATTATTGTAAATTAATATTGATTCTGAAATTGTATACAAACACTCCAATACAATTCCACGATCATGGGAACAATATCATCGCTTGTGCGTACGTACGGAATACCATCTCCACGATGTGATGCAACTCGTTCTACCTGATATTAATTGAAAAATGATTATATAAATGAATTGAATCAATTAATATAATATATATTACATTAATACCATTCAGTAAATTAGGTATGTGTAACCTAAAAAGAAAATTAAGAATTTATTCGACAAAACACACATAAGAACAAAAAGAAATAAACACCTGAATAACAAGTAGTAACGAAATATTACTAATAAGAAGCTACAAATATGACCATATATGATATCATAAAAATAAGTATGATTCTGGAATAAGTAAATAACATTATTTAAATCATTATACAGAAGGTTCGGACACTTACAAAGCAAATCAGACCTATGGTAAGGGAAAATATCACAATCTCATTTTTATCCGAGATTGTTTATACTTTGGTATTTACTGGGGTGTATTTTATCATACACATCCATGTTTCTTGAATATGTAATATTATTTCCATACACCTACAATTTTTTAAATCCAATTTTACCCTTTGGTGAGTTTTTAGTAAAAGCTATGAAAGGAATCTTTTGTAATTTTTCGTACGAGGTACTTTTTGACTTTTCCGAAAAAAGTACGAGAAGAATGTTTTTTTAACTTATACAGCATTAATGGATTTTTTAAATAATTATTTCCAAGAAGCATACCTTACAAGATTTCAGGCTTATTTTTAATCAACTTATTTTAGTTTAGGATTGTATGACATGTTAAGAAAGGAAAAGTATTTTTGAAGTAGAAAGGATATTTTCCACAAGAATGGGGTTCAAGTGTTTTATCAAAATTATTTTCCATATAAGATAATAAAGGGTTCTTTTTCTATCCCTATTATTACATTGATTTGATTATTTTGTGATGGAATTATTTTTTATTAATTCCTTTATCGTATATGAATTGTTTTTTGATGTCACGATGTTTAAGATTCCCATTTTTTATACATGGGTTATGCTATGATGTATGGTTTATGATTTTGTGGCACACATAAGAATGGTATAATTATGAGATGGGTGGGACCTATATCTCCCTCCAATGAATTGGGTAAATATTTTATATCTTATTAGAGAGACATGTCTAGAACGACAGGTTAAATGGTTTCAGTGAAACAGGACTGAAACGAGGAGTGAACTCGGTTCAGAAATAGACTTTGTCCACTAAGATAGTCTTGGAAATGAATCTTGACTAATAAGAAATGATTCTCTATGATTATGTGTGTATTCCACAAACTTTCATGTTTTAGATTATGATTATTGGGATTACATTTCACTACTATGATTTATCCCATGTTATGATATTATGATCTCTTTTGCAGGTTAAGATTTCCAAAATGTTATGTTCCTATGAATATGATGTGATTGATATTTATTTTGTTTACCCTTAATGAGCATTTGATCTCACCAAATTATGTTTTCTTTTCCCCAGGATATAAAGAAGGGTTTTAGGTAAGAAAAAAGGGGAAGATCTTTATGGGAGATGTTGAAGATATTTCACCATGATTAGAAGATTACATTCTGAGTTTTCAAAGAATCTAAACTATTACGGTCCTTGTGTGTGTGTTTTTGTTATGTACTAAGTATTCCGCAAAACTAATGTAATGTCCAGGTACGTCAAGCTTCGGGTCTCTACAGTTGGTATCAGAGGAAAGGTTTATTCAACCTTTGGAAACTAGGATTCGAGAACTTTAGTGAGATCCCTATAGATATTTCTAAGGTATGTATAGGGATGTCCCTAAGGTTAAGTATAAGTATAGGTTATAGTACTAGAATTACGGTAAACTATTATACTAGATATTTAAGGTAATCCCCCTTTATTATGTTGTTTTCCCTATCGTGATTTTTTCCTCTCACACCATTATTTTTGGGTTTTAGACGATGGATGGAACCCGAAGGAACCGTGTTGATTAATGTAATGGACAATGCAATGATTGTCCTCCTGAACAAAAAAAATTTATGGGATATGGAGTGAAAAATCTTATTGTGATACTTACACAAGCTATGAATCATTATGGACTTCCAAATTAGCAGAGAAGGGAACAATATTCTATTGAGTCCTTCATGAGGCAACGTCCACCTTCTTTTAGGGGGTCTTCTGATCCACTTGTTGCTGAATAGTGGATCAGTACCATAGAAATGATATTTTAAGTTCTTCAATGTTATGCACATAATAAAGTCATCTTATTAGTATATCGTTTGGAAGGTGAAGCTGATTGATGGCAGAATCTTATCAAGAATACGAGGCCAAGAGATGAAATTGAGTCCATGGAATGGGACGAGTTCAAGAACTTATTTTTCAATAAGTACTTCCCTTGTATTTTTCGAACAAAGAGGAAGAAGGAGTTTCTTGATCTAAAGAAAAAGTATGATGAATCTGTTGGTATATACGAAGCGAATTTTACATGTCTTGCAAGTATGCATCTGGATTTATCATCCAACCTGAAAGTAAAGTCGATCGATTCTTCAGTGTCTTAAAACCAAATCATAGAAGGGAATTAGCTTTAAGATACTTCAGTAGCTATGATGAAATTGTGCGTTGTGCTATTAAGGTAGAAATTGAATTTTGTGTTACATATCCATCTCATGGTTTTGACAAGAAACGAAAGATGGGGTTCAAGGGGAAATCTCAGAATAATGGTGAAATGAATATGAATGTTAAATTATGCTCAAAGTGTGGAAAGAAGAATGGTGGAGATTGTCTTAAAGGGACTAGAAAATGTTTTAAGTGTGGAAAAGAAAGTCATCGAGCTGCTGAGTGTCGAAGTTATGAAAAAAGGGTTGATAATGGTGTGAATAAAGAAAATACTGCAGAGAACGCTCCAACAACACTTCAATGCTTCAAGTGCAATGAAATGGGGCATTATGCTAATCAATGCCCTAATCCAAAGGTTAATGATGATCGACATGAGCAACCATATAAAGAAAAGGACAAAGGGAAGTCACATGCGATCACTATTGGCGATGTGGAATATGACAACGATGTGGTGGAATGATTAAGTGTTTATGTAATGGGACTCCAAAATAATGTTGTATATAGTATCATGGAATATTGGAATATTTATGTATTGGTCTACTGTGGTTTTCAATAATTTTATAGTACCGGTAACCATGGAAAGTGATTGATATATTTTTGGTAAGTAGATGATATGCGCATAATGAATGGATATGAAGATAATGAGATGTTTGATTGTATTCATATAAGGAATAAGCGATATCACGGTTTGAGTAAAAAGAATTTTGAGGATTTTGGTTTGTGGAATGTGTTAACATTTAACTGCATTCATGTTTTCACTAAGGTTTAATGGGTATTAATTCATCAAGAGAATAGATGATTAAGGTATTCACATGTTTGTAATTTGACCAACGAGATATATCATATGATATATGGGGGATAAATGATGGAACTCACGTGATTGTTATGTGACATTTCAATTAATCATTTTCTTTATACTATGAGATTGGATCGAAGTATTTTAGATAAGCCTAAAGATTAGAATGGATTATGTTGGACATAAGTTAGTATTGTTTAAGGGTAGAACTTTTTTCGATATTATTGATGGGATGTTATAGTAATATAGCTTTAGAAAAAGGACAACCTGCTGACGGGCAACAACCCATCGTGTCGGACAAGGATGTGGGAATAGAACCCACAATCGAAGTGCGACTGGCCTTTATCACCTACCACTGGCCTACAAGAAGTTCCTGGTTAGTAGAAACTAGTTTTATTTTATTACGCGGTATGATATATGAATTATAAGTTCATTTTTGGAATCGTATACGATTAACCTCAAAATAGATGGACTTATGTATATTTGATAACTTTTGATAACCTTTTGTTTGAAATAGATGGAATGACCCATTATTTTATCACATGATCTGTTAACACTTCACGAATAACAAATTCAACTTCATTTCTTTAAGAGATGAAGGGGAAATTGTTCAAAGAACAAACAACAGTGAGATTGTACCAAAATAAAGTAAGTATTTATTCTAATTAAAATTATTCAACTTTAGGGAAATGATCTTGAAAACCAAAAATGTTGTCCTTGTGCCCTTATATCTGATGAATCAGATGGTACCCTAGATCATCACAAATTTTTGGCTTTGTGATTGTTGTATTTTGAATATCCATGTTCTCTACCACTCTCCATCAGAACATGATGGTCAGATTTCGCTTCCATATCCATATATTCACCTATGTTCTCCTATGTGGAAACCCAGTGATTAGTTAATTTGGGTAACCGTTACGTTTCATAATTCAGTTTTTAAAGCCATGTTTTTGTATTCCTTTTTACGATGTGGGTTTCTATTAAAGAAACTTTTGAGTAGTAAACCATTTTTATCCCCGACGAATTTCGAGGGCGAACATCATTTTAAGGGGGGTAAAATGTAACACCCCAAAATTTTAGGAAAAATATTCTTTTTAATTTAATTAATGTCTTTGGTTGTACGCTACACCAAAAGGATCTTTCACAACACGCATCCCTTACTTGTCATTCATTACACGCAAGTGCGACCATCCACGATAGCATGTGTTGTACGCAATACCGAGTTTCACTAAACAACGATATGCTATTAAAATATTATTAAAACTAGCCGTTATGAATAGTAATACACACTTTTTGAAATTTTATAAATTTTATTCTTGAAAATGGAGTTCATTTTTGGATTCGGAATATCAAAATTAGACTATGGTGAAATTTTGGTATTTTTCTGAAAACATTCAATTTTTGATGAATAGTGAAAACACTGGGTTACTATTTAAAAACCGACTTTTTATTTAAAAAATTATTTATTTTAATTAAATTTATTTTAGGGAAAAATTGATACATAATACCAATATAAGTTCAATGCAATTCATTGGAGTCATTTTATAATAATTTTAGATATATAAAAATTTTATTGAACTTTTCACCGTCTTTTACCCACCTCCTAGGAGAATTTGCAAATTTACATAAAACATAATTTTACAGCTTATTTGAGTGGAATTTAAAAAATCCGAGAGACACGGTTGATGTCAGTAAGTAAAATGTCATTCAATGAGATGAAAATAATTTTTGATGAATAGTAACTTTTTTACTTTTATTTACCACGGTTAAAAGTAAATAGGGTAATTAAGGGTAAAAATGATATTATTATTACCCTAAAACATGTCCTAATTCTATTTTATAAGTGTAATTCGACCAAAAACAACCTTAGGAATAACATCGGACCATTTAGGCCCACTTGGATTAGATTAGGACATTTATTATTAATTTATTTAAAGAAGGGTTAAAATAGTTAAAATCAATGTTTAATAGCTAAATAATTTTTAATATAGGTTTATATATAAGATAAATTCGACTATACATATTAATTAGAACGATAAATAGATTTACTACATAATGGTATTTTATTTGTAATTTTTAGACATTAAATAATTTAATTTATTTATGACACAAAGATGATGCAATAATTATCTTATTAATGAAATATTGAAATAATCGATGTTATAAATACCCAAATAAATGTAATTTGAGACTTTTTATGAATTACACTAATTTTATAGGTTAATATAACATGTTAGTATTGATTTAATTAACTTTTTTCGAACTAATCATTCTTATATTATTTTCACAAAAATCAAATACTAAATAATGTCAAAATTGGCATAAAATAGTTTTTAAAAAATAGAATATATTATTAATTGTTATTTTATTCCTGAAAATCTAAGGTTCAGCCAAATGACATAGATAAGGTTATGTATATTAATAATAAACAACTTGGGGTTCGTTTGGCTTGTTATAGTATGTTTATTAACCTTGTAGTGTCAGAACACAAAAAGACACAGTGAAATTAAATTTATCTAACTTAAATTTATATATAAATGATAAGGTTAAAATAGGAACCTAAAATTGTCTAAATTCTATTGTATGAGATTATTTCGACCCATACCCTCCTTAGCTTCGAAATAATTCAATTTGGTGCTATTTAAAACTGAATATGACTTTATAATAAAATAATATTTTTAGTTTTTCCAAAGGTTCCCTCTCCTCACTTATAAAAGGGCACCTCCTCCCTCTCTTCCTCACACCACTTTGAGCCTTCAAGCTTGGCCAAACCCTGAAATATTCTCTTATCAACTTCCCTAGAAACATGATAGAGGTCCTGGTCTTCTTCAAAGTCCAATTTTTGTGCCCTGTTAGGAGGTCTCAAAGAAGCGCTTCAAAGAAGAGGTAATGTCCGTTACCGATTCTTTCAACTTTATTTCTTCTTCCACTTCTTATTCTATAGTTGTTTCATTATGAAGTAATAACATCAGTATCATTCATATACTAATATGTTATTATATGTATGAAACAACCCTATTTCATCATCTATCCATCCTACAGAAAACGAAATCACCGCGCGTGCGTACGTACGGAATACCGTCTCCACGCCGTGGTGTAATCTATTTTCCACCACCACCATAATTGGATGGGTATAATGGTGTAAATAGTGACTATATATTATTATTGTAAAGTGATACTGATTATGAAATAGTATACAAACACTCCAATACAATTCCACGATCATGGGAACGATATCATCACTCGTGCGTATGTACGGAATACCGTCTCCACGATGTGATGTGACTCGTTCTACATGATCTTCATTTCATAATGATTATATAAATGAATTTAATGAATTAATATCATATATATTACATTAATACTATTCTATAAATGATGTATCTATAACCTAAAAAGAAAAATAAGAATTTATTCGACAAAACACGCATAAGAACAAAAAGTAACAAACACCCGAATAACAAGTAGTAATGAAATATTACTAATAAGAAGATAAGAATATGACCATATATGATATCATAAAAATATGTATGATTCTGTAATAAGTCAATAACATTATTTAAATCATTATATAGGAGGTTCGAACACTTACGAAGAAAATCGGACCTAAGGTAAGGGAAAATATCACAATCTCATTTTTATCCAGATTTGTTTATACTTTGGTATTTACTGGGGTGTATTTTATCATCCACATCCATGTTTCCTCAATATTTAATATTATTTCCATACACCTACAATTTTTTATATCCAATTTTACCCTTCAGTGTGTTTTTAGTAAAAGATATGAAAGGAATCTTTTGTCATTTTTCGTACGAGGTACTTATTGACTTTTCCTACAAAATTACGAGAAGAATGTTTTTTTAACTTATATGGAATGAATGGATTTTTTAAAACATTATTTCCAAGAAGCTTCCCTTACAAATTTTCATTTTAATTTTTAATCAACTTCTTTTAGTTTAGACTTGTATGACATGTTAAGAAAGGAAAAGTTTTTTTTATGTAGAATGGATATTTTCCTCAAGAATGGGGTTCAAGTGTTTTATCAAAATTATTTTCCATATAAGATAATAAAGGGTTATTTTTATATCCCTATTATTACATTGATTTGATTATTTTGTGATGGAATTATTTTTTTGAATTCCTTTATCTTATATGAATTTTTTTATGATGTCATAATGTTTAAGATTCACATTTTTAATACATGAGTTTTGATATGATGTATTTTTTATGATTTTGTGGCACACATAAGAATGGAATCATTATGAGATGGGTGGGACCTATACCTCCCTCAAATTAATTGGGTAAAGATTTTATATCTCATGAGAGAGACATGGCTATAATTACAGGTTAAACCGGTTTAGTGAAACAGGACTGAAACGAGGAGTGAACACGGTTCAGAAATGGGCATTGTCCACTAAGATAGTTTTGGCAATGAGTCTTGACTAATAAGAAATGATTCTCTATGATTATGTGTGTATGCCACGAATTTTTCTTGTTTTATGTTATGATTATTGGTATTACATTTCACTACTATGATTTATCCCATGATAAGATATTATGATCTCATTTGCATGTTATGATTTCCAAAATGTTATGTTCTTATTAATATGATGTGATTGATATTTATTTTGTTTACCCTTACTGAGCATTTGAGCTCACCCTTTTATGTTTTCCTTTCCCCAGGATATAAAGAAAGGTTTTAGGTAAGAAAAAATGGAAGATCTATATGGGAGATGTTGAAGATCTTTCACCATGATTAGAATATTACGTTCCAAGATTCCAAAGACACTATACTATTACGGTCCTTGTGTGTGTGTTTTTGTTATGTACAAAGTATTCCGCAAAAGCAATGTAATGTCCATGTATGTCAAGATTCGGGTCTCTAAAATGGTATTAAGGTGTATGATTCTTATAAAATGGAGTATTTTCAACTACATGCAATGCTTTTGTTCACTATAAATGACTTCCCAGCATATGGAAATTTGTCTTTATACAGTGTTAAAGGGCATAAAGCCTTTCCAATTTTTGAACAACAGATGTCATATTGTTAATTGCATCATGGGAGGAAAAGAGTGTACATGGGTCATCGAAATTTTTTGCCTATGGATCACTCTTATAGAAGACTAAAAAAGGCATTCAATGGCAGACAAGAATTTAATATTGCTCAAAAAACATTATCCCCTGATCTGTATTTTGAGAGGGTGAAAACCCTAGATGTGACACTCGGAAAGCCAAAAAAATCTAGTATTGATAAACATATTTTGAAGTAAAGGTCAATATTTTTTGAGCTATCGTATTGAAGATATCATGAAGTTAAACATAATATTGATGTCATGCACATATAGAAGAATATATATGATAGTATGATTGGAAAATTATATATATTAACGTTAAGTTAAAAGATTGGTTGAATGAAAAATTATACTTACTATCAATGGGAATACGTTTGGAGTTAGATCCCACTTCCAATGGAAGATGAACATTTCATCCCCCAACTTTTCATACATTATCGAAGAGGTAGAAAATTAGATTTTGTCAGTGTCTTCATGATATCAATGGGCCTCTAGATTATTATTCAAATGTAAAAAAAATTCTCATTGAAGGACTTGAAGTTGATAGGTATAAAATCTCATAATTGTCACGTCATAATGGAACAACATATACCAGTTGCATTGTGTGGAATATTCTCTATCTATCATAGAAATACTATAATGATGTTGTATTATTTTTTCAATTCAATTTGTTATAAGGTGATTGATGTGATTGCTTTGACCTTTTCTGAAAAAGGATGAAACTTTTATACTTTTTCAATTAGAAATGTATTTTCCTCCAACTTTATTTACATAATGGTGCATTTAATGATTCATTTGGTTCTTGAAATAAATCAATGTGGACCTGTATATCTTCGTTGGATGTATCCTTTTGAAAGGTATATGAAATTATTAAAGGGGTATGTTAAGAATCCATAACTACCTAATGCCTCCGTTATTGAAAATTATATTTTTGAGTAGGTTTGAAATTTTTGTACGAGCTACTTGGATGAGGCACAACACATAGGATTTCTTCCATATCCCCATGAACAAGTTAATAAATAGTGAAAGGGGATTCATGGCATGAATGTCAAATTGTTTTCAACTGAACAAATGAAGAAGTTAGAATAATAGATGTTTAATAACATAGTTAATGATCAACTGTATATCACATTGCATATTAATGAGTCTAAACAATGTCATCCAATGAAGAATGAAATGTGGATTTTGAATGAGCACGAAAAACATTTTTTTCATGGTTTAAAAAGACCATGCTTGGTAGATTAGATGTATTAGAGACATTAAAATGGATTGTGGGTGGTCCATATTTAAATATGATAACATGGTCCGGTTATGAAATTAATGGCTATACATTCCATAAGTATGATCAGGACAATGGAAGTGTAGTTCAGAATTATTGTGTATTGGTGTTTGCAGAAGCAATTCATTTCTCGAGTGCTAAGGATAAAAAACCAATTTCTGCATCAAGTGCATATTATGGAGTGATTGAAGACATATGGGAGGTGGATTAATTTAAAATAAAAGTTCTTTTTTTAACTGTAAATGGTCTATCAGTAAAAATAGTGTCAGACATGATGAATTTGGAATGACAGTTATTAATCTGAATAGATTGGAAGGCACACATGATTATTTTATAATGGAAACACCTGAATAAAAAAATTTCTATGTAGTAGATCAATCAGATATGTAGTGGGCTGTTGTTTTTCAAGGGGAAAACAATATGTTGGTGATGATGAACTTGATGAATATGCTGATTAATGTGAGATCCCTACTTCCATGGAAATATTTACAAAACATAATGGTGAGCATGATGAAGACATGGTTTGTGCCATAAGGAATGATCATGACAATGGAATTTCAGATAAAAACCCATTTTTAAATTTCTAAAATTACAGGTAACATTTTGTTATTTCTTGTTTACATTTATTATTTTCATAAAATTGTAGATATTATATGTTTTTCTTTATTAAAACATGTATTAAATGAAATAATTATATGTTTTCATTTGTTTTAATATTTTTTAGTTTACATTATCATGTTTATCATTAAATTAATTATATATCTATTGTTTTTTATCTGTGACAATTATGTTACCATGTTTACAATGTTTACTAAGTTTACCATGTTTTATTTTTGTTTAGATTACATTATCATTTTTACCATTACATAAATTATATAACTATTATTTTTCCAGTGACAATTTCTTTACCATGTTTACTAGGAATACCATGTTTACTATGTTTACCATTTTGACCATATTGAAAATCATTCCCATTGTTTAACATGATTACCATATTAACCATGTTCACTATTACATAACTTAGTACAATTTTCTATTTTCTGATTACAGTAGTATTAAAATATTTGAATTTTTATATTTGTGAACTAATGTTAGTTTTTTTATATGAAAGATAATGAAAAATCAATCAACTGATCAACCACATGATTATAGAGATGAGAATATTGGTCATACCTCTTGTGAGGAATATTCACATGCTCCTCTTGATGTTCCCCAATCTTCCTCATGTGCTCCCATTACTACAAAGAGTTCAAGAGTTGTAAAAGGTGGGTGCACACGTTTACCAAAATTATAAATTTCCCATATGTAGGATCAGAGGATACTCGTTGAGTTTAATTAAGATGATATTCCTAGATGTCCAAATGCAAATGATTTTAAGAGTTTTGTATCAACTAAGGGTAAGAGCAAAGTAATAATTTTTTATGATACAGGAGAAATGTGTACAAAGAGATAATCTCTCAGTTCTGGGAGATGATTTTGGTATGATATTTTACTATTGTTTGACTAATAATTAAATGTTTTTAGTATATATAATGTTTTTGAACTCTTCTTTATCAGATGAAATTTGATATTCTTGAAACTGGAGGAGTCCGAAAGAATTTCTTATCGATGGCTGCCAAGAGATGGAGGGATTTCAAATCAACCCTCACATCTCATTTCATTTTTGGTCTTAGGAGTCCTGACAATCCATGTAGTATATATCTAATCATAGATGAACACACATGGAGACTGTTTGTTGAAAGTATAAGAAAAGATTAATTTTTTGGTAATGTAAATGTAAACTTTAATAAGCATTCTTATATAAATTATATTATTACTGTTTTGTTAATGATTTATTATTCTTAATTTACATCAAATACGGAAATCTCATCAAGAGAACCTATTTAAAATGTATACCCTCATAGTTTATCATGGGGAGTGAATACATTATTGGAAGAACAAATGATGGAGAAAAAATTACAAAAACTAAAAGAGATGAGTCTTCAAGATCTAGAGCGGTGGCCACTCCATCCCCTCCATCTAGATATGAAAAATGGAAGAGAGCTCGGATGGGAAAAAAGGTCAATATCATTTGGATGATTTGAGAATCATAACTGAGAGGACTGTAAGATATTTATTTTATTTATTTATGTTAACTATTTTCTTCACATAATTTAAATTGTTACAAAAATTTTAAATTAATTCATACATGATTATCATGAGGAGCAGAGCTCACAAGGGGTATTTACAACAACCAGGAGGTATGATATTTTTTCTGTAGCATTGGGAAAGCACGAACATCCAATTCATGTAGGAGGATATCTGGTAGGTGTATCGGCAAGAAAAGTGTTGCGACATTCTTCAAATACTTACGGTGAGGGTGTTTATAATAACAATATAATCTTTGGAGTATGATGTTCATAATATTAATGCGACGATAGAGTAAAAGATTAGAGCGTCAGTACAGTCTATGTTTGAAGACATGCAATGACAATTTCAGACTGTATCTCCCACTCCTCCACCTCCCACTACATACTCCATTATTTATCCTACACCTCTGCCAGTATCTCTCACTCACCCAACTCCCCCTACAGACCCCATTATTTATCATCCACCTCTGCCAGTAGCTCCCACTCCCCCACCTCAGCCCGCGGACCCCATTTTTTAACATACTCATTGGCCGCAACTTCTTGATTATTGTGAGTTGTATATTGATTATCATCAACATCATATATTTGCATATGTGATGTTATATTGTATAGGAGATACAGTTCATCATAAAAAATAATAGGTATAGAATCAGAGAGACACTGTACATGATATTATAGATAGATCATCTCGAGTACCATTACCAACAGATGAGGTGATGACAGTTGGACATTGTATCGGAAATTTTTTAATTTGCCCATCCAGACTTCTTCAACTCATTACCATAAGGTATGTATGTTATATCTTCTATTTAATTTTTTTTATTAAAGTTGTTTTATCATTTGAAAACTGATATATTTTTCTATTTATTTTTACAAGAATATTTCATAGGTAAATAAATTCTGTATAGACAACAATGAAGAAAAATGGATGTGACATTAGATACAGATTCAAGAAGTTTTGATAGATTTTCAAGATATTCAAATTTATTGGCGGATCATTATGAGTTTCCAATAGAAGCCCATGTATGTGGACTTGAAATAACACTGGGGATTATGAAATTTGATATCATGGAGCTTGTTACTAGAGATAAGTTGGGCATCAACGTGGTGAAAATTTATTACATGTAAGTATAAACACCTTTCACATGCGTTATATTTATTAAAAATGTATACTTCTGTCTATTTTGTCTTAGGTATCTTTATACAATTTGTGAGAATAATGAGCGAACAGATGTATATGTGTTCATGGACCCGCATTTTATTTCCCCTAAAGCATGTGTGTTGGCTGAGGAACAAATAATGCTATATATTACTGAAAGACTTGAATAGAATATAGTCACACAATGTTGGATGATCCATTTTTGTGAGAGGTATGAATCACATCTCTCTGTAAGAGTTCATTATCTTTTAACATAATAAACCACTGACCTTAAATTTTATTTTATCAGTGATCATTGGATGTTAGGTTTTTTTTCCAAGGGAGAAGACTCATTATTGGATATGCTCTATCCATGGTGATGTGCAAGAAAGCATTACAAAAATGTTGGAAAAGTGAGATTCAATTTCTCAATAGTTTTTTATATTATAATGATTTTTAAATTTATCCCATTCATATTATTTTCTTGTAGGGCATGGGTCTACTTTTAAAATAACACAATGAAAAGGAGTGTGAAGATCAAATAGGTAAATGTAAAGGTAAATGTACATTTATAATTTTTACATTTTGATTTATTACATAAAAATAATATATTGAATTTACAATAAACCAAACAGAATTGGGATGAGCAACAAGGTGTCATGAAATGTGAAATTATATGTTAATATTTATGTACGAAATAATAAAAACTGGGACAGTTGTGAACTTTTACCTGGAAAGATTTCCTTTAAAACTTTTCCATAATATTTCATTTGATTTATTCGTTATAAATGTTAACTACTATCCATTAAATTTGTAGCTATTTTGTGACCCTCAACAATATAGTTCTCAAGACGTTAAACAATTACAAATGGAATGGTCTATTATTTTACAGGTATGATAGAATTTTAGTTGTTTGTAGTGTAAAATGTAATTTTGAATATTTTCATTGTAATTATGTATTTTTTATTATTCTAGGTTGGATTTAGTTTTTTTATGTTGATATTGTATGTTTGGAATGGTATATATGTGAATGTTTAATTATTCTCTACTTATTGTTTTGGTATACTTATGATCGTTTATCTGGTATGGATTCTAGTCGGGGGGAGGGGTTCTATGGGTGTGGGGGTGTTCAATGGGGTGGGGGTATCCAATGGTGTGGGAGGGCTGTCCGGTGGGGTGCGGGTATCCTGAAAGTCCATGAGAGTGGGGGGGGGGGGGGAGTCTAGGGGTGGGAGCATTTCCCGGAGGGTGGAAGGGTTGTCCATGGGACTGAGGGCCTACACAAGGGGTGTTAAGGGGTGTGGGGGTGTCATGTGGGGTGAGGGGGGTTTCCAGGGGTGTTGGAGGGTTGTCCAGTGGGGTGGGCAGAGGGGCAGTCCACGGGGGTGGTGGTGGAGGCACTGCCATCCCTCGAGGAGATGAACGGCTCTAGAAGGTAAAAATCACTCCCACATGTGAAAAATTTTGAGATCTCAATCTTTGCATGTGGGAGTGATGAGTACCTTCTAGCGGCGTGCCCCCCAAGGTATGTAAGCGCCTCCTCTCCCAACACCAACTGTGCAGGGGCTATCTAGGGGTGGGGAATGTCTAGGGGTGTGGGGGGGGGGGGGGGTGTCCATTGGGGTGGGGGGTTCTGGTTAGGTTTTGGATGGGTTTTGGTATGGGGGTGTCCATGTGTGTGGTGGGGGATGCCCCGTGAGGTTGGAGGGTTTGCAGGAGGGTGCGAGGGATGTCTAGACGAGTAGGGGATGTCTAGGGGGTGTCCAGGGGTGTGGGGGAAGTCCCCGGGAGTGGGGGTGTCCAGGAGGGTGGGGGGGGGGGGGGGTTGTACAGGGGGTGTGGGGGGATTTCTAGGGGTGTGGGGGGATGTCCATGGGGTGGGGGTTGTCCAAGGGTGTGGGGGTGTTTAGGGTGTCTAGGAGGGTTGTGGCAGCCTAGGGGTTGGGGGCAGTCCAGGGGTGTGAGGGAGTCCAGGAGTTTGCTGTGGGGGGGGGGGGTAGTCCAGGGGGTGGGGCTGTCCTGGGGTGTGGGGGGTCTCAAGGAGTGTGGGGGGAATTCCCAGGGGTGGGGCAGTCCACGGGTGTGGGGGGTGTCTAGGAGGGTGTGTGGGTTTTCCAGGGGTGTGGGGGCTGTCCATGGGGTGGGGTGGGGGTAGTCTAGGGGAGTGGGTTTGTCCAGGAGGGTGGGGGAAGTCCCGGGGTGGGGGAAGTCCAGGGGTGTGGGGGTGTCCAGGAGGGTGTGGGTTGTCCAAAGGTGTGTGGGGTTTCAAGGGGGGTGGGGGGCAGTCCAGGGGTGTCCAGGAGGATGGGGGCAGTCCAGGGGGGGTGGGGGTCAGTCCATGGGTGTGTGGGGGGGGTGTCCAGTAGGGTAAGGGGGTGTCCAGGGGTGTAGGGGCTGTCTAGGGGGTGGGGGGTGTCCATGGGTGTGTGGTGTGTCTAGGTGGGTGGGGCCAGTCATGGGGGTGGGGGAAGTCCAGCGGTGTGTGGGGGGGTGTCTAGGAGGGTGGGGGTTGTCCAGCGGTGTGGGGGGCTGTATAGGGGGGAAATCCAAGGGTGTGGGGGTAGTCAAGGGGGACGGTTCTGTCCAAGGGTGTGGGAGAGGAGGCACCGCTATCCCCTGGGGGGGGGCTGAACGCCGCTGGAAGTTTCTCATAACTCCCACATGTGAAACATTTTGAGAGCTCAAGCTTCGTAGGTGGGATTGATGAGTACCTTCTAGAGGAGTGCCCCCCGAGGGATGGTGGCACCTCCTCTCCCAACACCAGCTGTCCATGGGCTGTCCATGATGTGGTGGGGGTAGTACATTGGTGTGGGGGGGGGGGGGTCCAGGGTTGTGGTTGTGATTTTCCAGTGGGGTGGGGTGGTTCTAGTATTGTGTTGGTCGGGTTTTGGTCTGGGTTTGTCTAGTGAGGTGGGGGGGGGGGTCCAGGGTTGTGGTGGGGGCTGTCTAGTAAGGTGGTAGGGTGGGAGGGATGTATAGGCGAGTGGGGGGATCTCCATGGGGTGTCTAGAGTTGTGGGGGCAGTCTTGGAGGTAGGGGCAGTTCAGGGGTGTGGGGTTGTCTTGTAGGGTGGGGGTTTTCTAGGGGTGTGGGGTGTTGTCCAGGGGGTGGGGGCAGTCCAGGGATGTGTGGGGATTTCCAGGGGGTGTCTAAGAGGGTGGGGGACATTCTCGGGGTGGGGGGGGGGGAGCCCTGGGGGGTGGGGGTGTCCGGGAGGGTGGGGAGGTTGTACAGGGGTGTGGGGGCTGTCCAGTGGGTGGGGGTAGTGCATGGGTGTGGGGGCGTCAACGAGGGTGGGGGGAGTCCTGCAGGTTGAGGTAATACAAGGGGTGGGGGTGTTCAGGAGGGTGGGGGTTTCCTAGGGGTGTGGGGGGGGGGTGTCCAGGGGTGAGTCCAGGGGTATGGGGGGATGTCCATAGGGTGTCCAAGAAGGTGGATGGTAGTCCGGGGGGGTGGGATGTCTAGGGGTGCGGGAGGGTTTCAATGAGAGTGGGGGTTGTCCAGGGGTGTGGTGGCTGCCCAGGGGGTGGGGCAGTCCAGGGGTGTGAGGGGGGGGGGGGGGGTCCCGATGGGTGGGGGTTGTCCAAGGATGTGGGGGCAGTCCAAGGGGTGGGGTGGGGGGGGGGGGGCAGTCTTGGTGCGTGTGTGTGCGGGAGGGTGTCAAGGAGGGTGGGGATAATTCCCGGGGTTGGGTGGAAGTGGGATTGTCTGGGGGTGTGAGAGGGGGTGTCCAGGAGGGTGGGGGTTTGTCCAGGGTTTTGGGGGGATGTCCAGGGGTGGTGTGTCCATACAGGGGAATGCGGGGTGTCCAAGAAGGTGGGGTGTCTAGGGGTGTAGTGGGGGCTATCCACTGGGGGAGGGGGTTATTGTCTAGTTTTGGTAAAATTGTGGTCTGTTTCAGGGGTGTGGGAGGGCTGTCCAGCGGTGCGGGAGTGTTGTCCAGGGGGTGGGGGATATACATGAAGGTGGATGGTTTTCCAGGGGTGTGGGGGTTTTCCAGGGGGTGGTAAGGATGTCCAGGGGTCTGGGGTGATGCCCAGGGGGTGGGGGCTGTCATGGTGTGTGTGGGGTGTCCAGGGGATTGGTGGGGGGGGTCTGGTCTGTTCTAGTCTATTTTTGGTAATATTTTTCTCTGTTTCAGGTGATTTGGCTTGGAATAGCAGTGGTTCGGGTTTATTTGAAAAAAATTGTTTTTTATGTCGGTTTTTCATAACCGACGTAAAAAATGCATTGTTATTTTTTATAATGTTGGTTATTTGGAAATAGAAGTAATGACTTCATTGGAAATAGTTTTTATGTCATTTATTTTATAACCGACGTTGAAAACCTCATAGAAGATATTTTTATCACGTCGGTTAAAAAAATAACTAACGTGGTAAACACTTTAGAAGGGTGCTTTATGATACCAGTTTCATAATAACCGATGTGAAATGGTATATATAACATTTGTTATTAAATAACTGACGTAATAAAGCACACCTCTGAAGCATTTTTTCACATCGGGTTTTTATCAACTGAAGTGAAAAATACTTCGTATTTGTGTTTTTACATCAGTTTTAAAATAACTGACGTAAAAAACTCTACTTATAACGTTTCATGTAATAACATCAGCTAAAATGCGATGTTAAAAATAAAAAATAACCGCAGTAAAAAACATTTTCTGCACTATTGTTATTTCCATGAAATAGGAAATTAAATGAGTGAATTCAATAATTTAAAAATAACCCCCTACCGTTGATTGTTCATTGACATTGGTGCAAAGAGGAAGTACAGACGTAGATTCGTCATAGATAAAACAACCCACATTGTAGGAAGTCAAAGATATCGGCGTTCATCGCGCCCCCAGATGCCTCCAATCCCAGGATCTTTCATTGGTTTTACATAGTCGAAGGCGTTCATCGTCGACGAGTTTGTTATTCGTTGGAGGATGGGATTCTGTATGATTCTCTATGTTTTGGGAATCATTAAACATTACCAGCACTTCATCGATTGGTGAAGCCATCCAAAATCCTCCTCCCAAGCTCCATAATAATAGGAGAGGGGGGATGGTAAATAACGATCGTGGCATTTAAGACTATTCATTTATTAGGAATCTTCCTAAATTCCAACGACATTTTTTCTAAGTATTTAAAAATGGTCAAGAAAATTAATTTACATTGGCACAATTAATTTGGAGGATTCCAAGGGACTTCACAACATTTAAGACGGCTTCGGGTGTTCTCTATCACCATGAATTCACAAAATTGGAGGTTTAGTTCATGTGGTCCCCAACAATTTAACAATTAGTTGGAGGTTTTAGTTCAAGTGGTCCACAACACTTTAACATTCAGTTGGGAGGATAAAAATAAAAGTTAATTTTTTTGTATTCCCATGAAAAATCACAAAAGTATATTTCACCCTCAACAAACTACTATAGAGGTGAAAGTCTCTTTAAATGAATATCGGCGATGCGAGTTCAACTGTGTCCTCATATTTCAATTCCTAGCACTGGGTCCAAAGTTACAAAACGCCGCATGCAGGATTACTTAATGTAACTGAAAAAAATATTTGGAAAATTATTAACAGTCACCATTGACCCACGCCGATCGAGGTTATGTTCTTTCAAAGTGAAACACACCCCAAAGAACCCAATGGTACTCTCAGATTTCCAATCCGAGTTACCATTTAAAATTTATGTATTCTATAATAAAATAATTGTCACTTAATTATTTAATTTGCGGCCCAAACATTACATTCACGGGTGGCCCCTGCCGGCCAATGTTAGTATCTACTTAAATAGAGTATTCCCTAACATGTTCAGCGGTGGTCTCTGATTCTCAATTCGTTATACCGTTTGAGGGTTATAATCATTTGAAAAAAAAATATTTATATATTTTGTTTACAGTTAGGCCACTTTTGGGTTTTCTCACAAGAGGCATGTGCCGACTAAACATAAGTCGAACCTAGGGTAAAAACACCATCCTAAACGCAACAGTTCTCTCAGGTTTCTGATCTGAGTAAACATTTAAAAGTTATTAAACTTTTTTAGAAAAACAGCTTAGGCGCACTATAAAAAGTTTATCAAAAACTCGACAGACTATTCTGGGAACTCCAGGCCTCGGAATCATGTGCTGTCAAATTTCATGGTTTCGAAATAATTCCACATAATTAAAAAATTTATATGGAATGTTCGAGACATTACACATTTGATGAGGTAATACATGACATTTTTTAATTCCCCAAACAACTTTTTTAAAACAAGTCACGATAAATGGGAATTGTTTTATCCCTTAATCAATATATATAATACCACTTTATGGGTTTTATACCATATTAAAACTATATATTGAATAATATGACTATTTATATAGATATAATCATCTATTAAACATAATTGATTCTCAATAATATAATCATTTTGAAAACTAATTATATTATGATAGTAGGGATGATAATGCACCACATTTCCCTCATGGGTAATTTATATGATTATTCCATATGATTTATTCCCTCTAATAGAAAGAATTTGATTTTATTTGTTATAATTAGCATAATGACTTGAAATGTTATAAATTATCTTCCCCTTTCTGATTTATTTAAATAACATGTTATGTATGATTTTTATAGAAAAAACATGAACTACCTTTATTTATTCTATCATATTTAAAAGATTCTTAAGAATCATTACCATTGAAAATATATTTTAATAACCATGATGACAATATTAGTATAAATATAGGGTTTTAGAAAATCAAATTTTCTTAGAAAATGGATGTTATAGCCTCAAACAGTAGGATCATACACTACAAATCCCATTTATCAATGATTCTGAGAGAGATGACATCTCTGGGATTTCCCTTTACCAATACCACGTTTAGATCCTGCATTTTTAGAATCTTCGAAACCATTTATGGGAGATGTTCATTCTCATCATGATCACCACATTAACTATTTTATTCGAACCACCCCATCAATGCCCCACCATTGCACACCATACACTTAGCACATATGCTGGTGTATTAAAGGGATATGTAACAATAACCTAAAAATATGATTATGTAAATTAATTTCTATTAAATAATAAATATATTTTCATCCCATTATTGTGATTTTTTATTTTTATAAAACTAATAAAAATTATTATTTTTTAATATTCGAATACAATAAACAAATTGATGAATTAATTAATTTTAAAAATAAAGAATATTTTATTAAAATATTATTATTAAATACTATATATCATATATAAAATATCATATTATTTTTATATATCCAAATGTAATTTTCATAAGGGTTTGAAAAAAAATTCATTATCCACAACACATCATTTTCTGTAAATGTCTTCTTATGTTTTAAATGTGGATTTTAAAATATTTATAAAATTAATTTGATAAGAATAAAATTTACATTGAAATCATAACATTGAAATTAAAAAATGGTAAATTGTAATAATTTTCATAGACATTCGAATTATGAGTTTAAATTATATATTGCATAGATATACATTGTCTTTTGTGACATCATAATTGTCCAAACTCAAATGTAAGAAATAAAATAAATGTTATATTTGACTAAATATAGATTTTTACATAATTATCGTTATTTCAATGTTATTTTATTAATTTTATAATTCCATTAGGATTCCTCCAAAACATGTAATATATTTTATTGTTTTAAAATAATTACATTAATAGTATGACTCATATCCACATATCGTTGCTAACTATTTTATTATGAAAGTCCTTATACATTTTTAAATAAACTAAAAAATTCCCGTTTTTTATAATATGTTTGAAAAAAATATGAAATTCATTGTGATTTGGAAAATTACATTATGTAGAGTCAAAAACCAAAATAATAATGAAATCCCACTCTTTTCTTATATAAACTAAAATAACATGACATTTATCTTCACAAAAACTCCATTTAAAAAATATAAACTATGACCTACATTAACTAGAGTACTCCAAAGGTTCCCCTAATCTTTAATGAAGCCCCTACTAAGCCATTGGAGGCACACACATTTGTATGGGATCTTCCACTCACCTCTTTTATCAAGCACTCCTTTTATGATATGTCTTATATTTTACATTTCATTATGATGAGTTTTTATATTAAATATAAACCATACATTCAATTTCATGTATAATCTATGAAATATTACTAGAACTATAATTAATCATCCTTTAATAATTTATATACACCCATTAAAATTCTCAAAATTCATAAGGATTCTAATATTAATTGATGTGGGGAACAAAAAACGGCTAGGTCCTGAAATGGTTGAGGAAAATGTTGATATGTATATGACCATTCAGCCTCAAATCAAAATGCTATGAGTCAATAGAAGAGTTATGTTGGTAATAAGCATCCATACCTAGAGTTTCATGTTAGGGATATGGTATTCCTCCTCATATCCCAATGGTAGATAGTTATGATATTTGGGAATAAGGGAATGCATAGTCAGATGTTTATCAATCCTTTATAGATATTCAATCACATCCGAGAGGTGGCCTACCGACTAGTACCCCCACCAAACCTATCCCATGTTCATGATGTATATCATGTAACCCTCTTGAGAAATTACAAACCAATCCCTCACATACACTCAATACATAGGTGGTATAATTAATTAATTATTATTCTTATGAAGAGAAGACAATAAAGATCTTAGCACATTATAAGGACCTGGCCTTAAACATTACATAATATTGAATTAAATGAATAATTCACATTGAGGATATTTTCAGGTTTAGAGTTTTAGGGAATTAGGACATAACTATTACATCTCAAAATATTACAAAGTAGCCACTTCTACCCACAATCCACTTTCTTTTCATAAAATAAAATCTCTCGAAATAAAAGTCATGTCTAATTCCATTTTAAAGAGATCATGGCTTTTACTTGATCCCATCCGTGGCCCTATTCATCATTATGTCCTTTGAAAAACATTTCAAAAAATGGGATGAGCATAAAAGGCTCAGTAAGGGTTATAAAACAGTGAATGAAAACATTTGTTCATAAATACATAAAAAATATGAACGATTTTACTTACCTCATGAAATCATAATATTTATGAAAGACACATAGAAATCATATATCATAAAGGTAGCTTACGGCATCCATACCATACTTACATTGTAGCTATCACATCTATATAGGGAGTTACTTGGGAATACCCATCACAGTATATTCCCTAAATCTCTTAGGGGAAACATTCACATTTACCTCTGTCACATTTGCCAATGCATTGGAGAGCTATCTCGGGCTCATCCACCCTAGGTTTATCACAGAACCACCCGTATACGTAAATAATCCCAAGAACCATAACATGATCTTAACACATATCATAAGCATAAAGGAAAGATAACATTTCCACATTGCAATAATAAAATATCATTTCAAGATATTGAAATAATAAATCCATTCTAAAAATCATTTTCAATACCAAAATACGTAAAAAGAGTATTTGGTAATTATTTTTCCTTTTAAAAACATTTCATCTTGTTAAGGAAGCCAAAGATCAAATAATATTGGCGGTGACGAAAAAGGTCGTTATCAACTGCTTACGTTAAATAAACAGTTCTTTTTGTCATTTATTAAAACACTTCATAGAGAAAATATTCCTTTTTAATAGAAGTAAATTTCAAAGGGTTTTGTACATCGTATAAAATAAAGTCATGTATAAAACTAAAAATGCCTCAATGAATGGAGATTTAGACGAAGTCCCTTACCTCGTGTCCGACTTGACCCGTTCGTTCTTTAATCTCATGAATAATAAACTAAAGTAAATTTCTACTTTCTTAAGAACCTTTTTGAAGATTATTATTAATTTTATATGACTTATTACCATGTTACAATAATTATGTAATTATTTAAGTTAATGACGTTCATTTCGTCGATATTTGGTATTTGAGTCAAAAATGGACATCTTATAATTACATGTTGTTCACGTGGAAAAAGGTTCATTCTATACAGAATTATATTCATGATTTATATATCATATATATCATATATATCCAGTACATACATTTATTTATAATAGTACATAACATTTAGAGGTAATAAATGAAATGCATCGTTCATGGAGACGGTAAGCCGTACATACGCATGAACGATAATTTCATTTCTATTTCATATTTTAATGGAATTAAAAAATAATGATACATAGGTATATTATAATTTCAGTATAATATCATATATAATATCATTAACTCTATCCTTTATACATTCCACATAGGGCATTAACGAGTCACATCACTTTGAGGGGGCGGTAGTCCGCACGTACTCAAATGAGATTATCGTATTTACCCACCATGGAAACCATAATGGTTTGATATAATTGGAAAGTACAAAAGCATAAAGAAATCATAAACATAATTTATATCATATATAAATATAGTTCCATCATAATGGCCACCATGAGAGGCGGTAAGATGTAATTGAATAATCATCGTTTCGTGAGGCGTTAGTTTTCCATCCACAGAAACATTATGTTCTTCATCCATTAGATGGAGGTGTGGGTAAGTGTAGTTCGAATACTCATAATAAAAACATCCTAGTATATTTAGTATACTTTTGTTGTTACAAAAGAAAATAAATAAAATGATTTTAGGGGTTGGAGAAGCAGAATAAAAGAAAACTATTTAAGATAAACGGTTACCTTTATTTTAGGAAACTTTCTTTGGTTTAAACCAAAAGGACTTAATAAGTGCCTTATGCCTAAGGTAAGGCTTATAGGAGGAGTATAGGGATTTATGGAGCATAATTAGGCAGAGTTTAGACGAGCCAAATGGCTTGAGAGGTGTGCGGAATTGCATAGAAGTGGTCTCTTTTTATAAGGGAGAGGATGGGCCCTTTAAAAAACAGTGAAAATATTATTTTATAATATAAATATATTCGGTTTCTAATGGTCCAAAAATAATTATGGTCGAATATAAGATGACTCATAATCGAAATAAAATCATCCAATAAGAATTGGACATGTTTTGGAAATTATTTTAATCATCATAATCTTAGTTAATTAAATCATCTATTAATAAGGTAAATACTGTATCATTATTGTGTCATAAATAATTTAATTTATTTGATGTCTAAAAATAATAATAACAATACCATGAGGTAGGAAATACTTTTATAATTCCAATGAATATTGATAAGCGAATTGATTATTTATATAACCCCTTCTAATAATTAATTTAGTAAAATATATTTTTTTGTCATTTTTGACTTTTCTTTAAGTTAATTATTCTAAATTGTCATTATCACCCCAAGTGGCATAAAGGGGTCCCAAAATCGACCCAAAGATGCTAATGGTCATAGATGACTCATACAATAATATTTAGACAAGTGTTAATGTATTTTTGAATGATTATAATATTCTTTTAACCTTGAATTACCCTATTTACCTTTAACCGCGGTAAATAAAAGTCAAAAGTTACTATTCACAAAAAATTATTTTCATCTTATTGAACCAAATTTTACTCTTTGATAAAAACCATGTATGTCAGATTTTTTAAATTCGATTCACAGAAGTGGTAAAATTCTATTTAAATGAAAAAGTCTGTTTTTTTAACTACCACTAAGTGATGTCACTATTCATCATAAATTGATGTTTTTCAGAAAAATACAAAAAAAACAGCATAAGATATATTTGATATTCCAAATTCAATAGTGATGTCTATTTTTCCAAATTAAAAACATAGAAGTGGCATTAATTAATTTAAAAATTAATTCCCGTTGTTAAAAAAATAGCGTGTTTTTAAGAAACAATAACTATCAAAATATTGATATTTGTTTATGTCTAATTTCAAAGTGAAATTAAATCCAATGACCAATATTGGATTAAATAGTTAAAATATATTTTAATTCTACTTTAAAACCAATTATGAATATAATCTAACCATATAAATAAATTATATTAAAAAGAACTTTTGAATTAAAATACAATATTTTTCACTATTCGTTAAAAAATGAACTTTATCAGAAAAATACCAAAAATTTTCCCAAAATAAAATTTGATGTCCCCATTCTAAAGAAGGATTTTATTTGGTCAATTAGAATGTATTAAAGTAACCAAAACTATATTTAAAGTGGGTTCTCCATTAAAAGGTGATAAATCGGCCTTTTATTGTAAATTACACATAAAATTAGATTCATTCATATATTAAGCCACTAACTTTTATTGGATAAATATAAATACATGTATAATCATATTATAGTTAGTTTTGTTCATTTCCACCAATACAAAGGCAATGAGTTAAGTACCATTTAAAATAATAATATTATATTATTAGTGTGCAACGTAAGATTCCAAAGAAACCCATTGTTTCATATCGAGTATGCTATCGAACATAGAAACCCCTTTAAGATAAAATTAATATTTAATACAAAAATGTTAATAAATATGAAAATCTATTATTCTTCAATTACCTGGGATGTTACATCCTTCCTCTCTTTTGGAAATTGTGTCCTAGCAATTTTTATCCACTTATCAAAATAAGTGGGGGTATTTATCCCTCGTAGCATTTTCTGATTCCCACGTTGCCTCTTCAACCATATAGTTTTTCCACAAAACCATTAACTGGTGAATTACCTTATTCCGCAACACCTGCTCCCTACGGTCCAGAATCTGGACTGGTTGTTCTTCATAAGAGAGATTATATTCCAACTGGACTACCTTTGGGCTCAAAACATGAGATTGATCTGGGATATACTTTCTCAACATCAAAACATGAAAAATATTGTGTACCTAGGATACACATGGAGGTAATCCTACTCTATATGCAACCGATCCAACATTATCTAGAATTTTATAAGCTCCAATGAACCACAGAGTCAAATTTCCATTCCTACCAATACACATCACACCTTTCCAAGGAGAAACATTGAGAAAGACATGATCACCTACCTCAAAAAAAGATCCTTCCTCCGGTTATCCGCATAACTTTTCTATCTACTCTGAGATGTTCTCATGTGTTTCTGAATCAGCTGAAATTTCTCTGCCATCTCTTCTACCAATTCTGGTCCCATCATCTTTCTTTCACCTACTTCATCCCAAAAATCTGCAGTTCGACAACTCTTTCCATACAATGCCTCAAATGGAGCCATCTGTATACTGGAATGAAAACTGTTATTATAAGAAAATTCAACCAAAGAAAGATGTTAGTCCCAACTTCCCTGGTAGTCCATCGAGAAAGCACGTAACATATCCTCTGAATTCTGAATTGTTCGTTCTGACTGCCCATCTGATTGAGGATGAAAAGTTGTACTAAAGTTTAATTTAGTACCCAATGACTTATGATGGCCTTTCCAAAAGTTAGAAGTGAACATGGGATCATGATCAGATACAATGGAGAGGGGAACTCCATGCAACCTGACTATCTCTTTAACATACAACCGACCAAGTTGATCTAGAGACAAAGTATCTCTAATAGGATGGAAATGATCAGATTTAGTCTATAAGTCAACTATATCCTAGATTATATTATTACATCGAGATTTCCTTGGTAATCCCACAACGAAGTCCATTGATATATTTTCCCATTTCCACTCTGGCACCGATAAAGGCTGAAGCATTCCTTTCGGTAACGGTCGCTCTGCTTTAACCTACTGACAAGTAAATCACTTCACAGTAAAATCAGCAATATCTCTTTTCATTCCATCCCACCAGGAATACTCCTGACGATCTCTGTACATCTTAGTACTTCCAGGATGAAATGAAAATTGAGAACTATGAGCTTCACATAACAAATCATTCTTCAACTATGAATCACAAGGCACACATAATCTCATTCCAAACCTCAAAACAAAATCATTATCAATGTTAAATTCAGGCAACTTACCCTTCTGAACCAACTCTACCTTTTTATTCAACTCACATTCTTCCTTCTGTGCTTTTATTATTCTGTCTGATAGAGATGATCTCACTGACACCTGAAACAAAACAGAAGAATTTCATGCACCAACAACTTCTATGCTAAATTTCATGAAATCAAAAACCAAAGGATCATGTTCCAAACGTAGCATGGTTAATGAGACATTACTTTTCCAACTCAAAGAATCAGCCACTTTATTTGATTTTCCCGGATGGTAATGGATCGTGAAATCATAATCCTTGATTAATTACAAGCATCTCATATGTCTCATGTTCAATTATTTCTATGTGAATATATACTTCAAACTTTTTTGATCAGTATATATTTCACACTTCACTCCATACAAATGATGTCTCCAAATTTTTAAAGAAAAAACAACATCAGCTAATTCCAAATCATGTGTAGGGTAATTTAACTCATGTGGTTTCAATTGACGTGAAGCATAAGCAATTACCTGATCATTTTTCATTAGGATGCAACCCAGTCCATTCAACGAAGCATAACTGTAGATATCAAACTCACCATTTCAAGAAGGCAGTGCCAAAACTGTAGCATTCACCAATCTCCTTTTCAATTCCAGAAAACAATCATCACAATCTTTTGTCCAGATGAACCTAACACATTTTCGAGTTAACATTGTCATTGGACTACATAACCGTTCAATGTATTCAAAAAACATCTGGTAATAACCTTCCAAACCAAGAAAGTTACGAATCTCGGTTATATATGTGTGTCTTCGCCATTCTTCAACAACTTTTTTTTAAGGATCAACAGTTATGCCATTTTTTGAACCAATGTGACCCAGGAATGAAATTTGTTGTAACCTAAACTCACACGTGCTGAATTTTAAATAAAGTTTCTTTTCTTTTAAGGTTATAAAGAAAAGCCTTAAATGACATGCATGTTCCTCTTTACATTTTGAATAAACTAAAATATCATAAATGAACACAACCACCAACTTATCCAAGAACTCATGGAAAATTCTATTCATAAGATCCATGAATACATCAGGTGCATTGCTTGAACCAAAAGGCATAACTACAAATTCATAATGGCCATATCAAGTACGAAATGCGGTCTTCAGAACATCGACTTCTTTTACTTTCAACTGATGTACCCCGACCTCAAGTCAATCTTCAAAAAATACCGAGATCTCTGGAGCTGATACAACTTAATTTGTTGGCCCAAAATCTGCTGAAGTAGTTGCAATGGATTTCACCACCCCATTTTGCTTCTAGTCTCGCTGATTTCCTTCGGTTGAGTTCCTTGTTGGACACTCATTTGCATAGGGACCCATTTCATTTCACTTAAAAAATTTTACTAACTGTAAATCAGATTTTGTCTTACCATTACCCTGAACTTTTTCAGTGCAATTATGTGCCTTATGTCCCATTTTACCACATTGGTGTCACTTACCAGAATTCTAAAGTCATTCCCCAGCATGATTTTTTCCACAATTTTCCAAAACTGTAAACTTATGCTTCTTACCATCATACTTTTTTGAAGAGTTCATTCCCTTCACCTGCCACCTCGACCTCTTATTTTGTTATTTGTCAAAGAATACTAGATCATCAGAAAACTCCATTTCCACCTTCTCTGCTCAATGAACAAGTTTTTCATAACTTTTGAACTCACGAGAAGCTAATTCCCTTCGATACATTGGATTTAATCCTGAGTAAAAATGGTTGATTTTACTATCAAGATCTCGTATTGAGTTTGGAGCATACCTTTCCAGTAGACTGAATTTTTCTTCATAATCAGCCACTAAGTCATCCTCCTGCATCAATTCCATGAATTGTTTTTCCATCCTAAGATGAAACACCTTAGGAAAATATTTCTCCAGAATCATACCATTGAATTCATCCCAATGAATAACATCAATCTCCTCACTATCCCTGATATTTGTTACCATCGTCTACCACTGATCAGCTTCACTTTCATAACGGTAAACTGCGAGACTAACCATTTGATGTTCTGAACAACCCATGACATCAAAAATCTTTTCCAGTGCTTTAATCCACCCTTCATCTAGATACAGATCAAATTATCCTATAAATGATGGGGGATTTTGCCTCATGAAATACTCCACTACTGACATGTTCCTCTGTGGTTGATCTGGCTGTTCTCGTACATGGATAACACCACCATTTATATCCTAAGTCAACTGGGCCATCACAACAACAAATTGTTCAGTTCTAATTCCGACCATCTCAGGTTGCTGATTTGGAAGGTTGTCTTCCTCTTGATGTTGTCCCAACATAGCTGCCATGTTTCCTGTGAGGAAAACCATTCTAAACAAAGAAATATCTTAGGAGAAGAAACATGCTAATCTGGAAATGCTATATGATGTCAATATTAACATAAATTACTTTATGGATATTAATTTAACAATATCCTAACTCCTAAAGTTATCTAAACCGACCTCTGATACCAACTATAAGGACCCGACCTTAAACATTCTATAATATTTAATTAAATAAATAATTCACATTGAGGATCTTTTCAGGTTTAGAGTTTTAGGGAATTAGGACATAACTATTTCATCTCAAAATATTACAAAGTAGGCACTTCTACCCAGAATCCACTTTTTTCATAAAATAAAAACTCTTGAAAAAAAGTCATGTCTAATTCCATGTTAAAGAGAGCATGGCTTTTCCTTGATCCCATCCTTGACTCTATTCATCTTTAAGTCATGTGAAAAAAAATTCAAAACTTGGGATGAGCATAAAAGGCTCCATAAGGGTTATAAAACGGTGAATGAAAACATTTGTTCGTAAATACATACAAAACATGAACTATTTTACTTACCTCATGAAATCATAAGATTTATGAAAGACACACAGATATCATAAATCATAAATGTGACTTTCATCATCCATACCATACTTACATTGTAGCTATCACAGCTACATAGGGAGTTACTTTGGAATACCCATCACAGTATATTCCTAAATCTCTTAGGAGAAACATTCACATTTACCTCCATCACATTACCCAATGCATTGGAGAGCTATCTCGGCCTCACCCGCCCTAGGTTTATCATGGAACCACCCGTATACGTAAATAATGTCCAAGAACTATAACATGATCTTAACACATTACATAAGCATAAAGGTAAGATAACATTTCCACATTGCAATAATAAAACATCATTTCAAGATATTGAAATAATAAATCCATTCTCAAAATCATTTTCAATACCATAATACGTAAAAAGAGTATTTGGTATTTATTTTTCCTTTTAAAAACATTCCGGCATGTTAAGGAAGCCAAAGATCAAATAATACTCACAACGGCGGAAAGGTCGTTGTCACCGCTTACGTTAAAGAAAAATTACTTTTCGTCATTTAGTAAAACGCTTCATAGAAAAATATTCCTTTTGAATATATTTAAATTTCAAAGGGTTTTATACATCGTATAAAAGAAAGTCATGTATAAAACTAAAAATGCCTAAATGAAAGGAGATTAAGATGAGGTCCCTTACCTCGTGTCCGACTTGACCCGTTCATTCTTTAATGTCCTGAATAATAAACTAAAGTTAATTTATACTATCGTAAAAACCGTTTTCAAGTTTATAATTACTTTTATATCACTTATTACCATGTTATATTCATTATGTGATTAATTATGTTAATGACGTTCATTTTGTCGATATTTGGAACTTGAGTCAAAAATGGACTTCTTATAATTACATGTTGTTCACGTGGTAAAAGTTTCATTATATCCAGAATGATATTCATGATTTATATATCATATATATCATATATATCAAGTATATACATGTAATTATAATAGTACATAACATTTAGAGGTAAGAAATGAAATGCACCGTTCATGGAGATGGTAAGACGTACGTACACATGAACGCTACTTTCATTTCTATTTCTTATTTTACTGGAATTAAAATAAATTTATACATAGGTATATTATAATTCCAGTATAATATCATATAAAATATCATTAACTCTATCATTTATACATCCCACATAGGTAATTAACGAGTCTCCTCACATTGAGGGGGCGGTAGTCCGCACTTCCTCAAATGAAATTATCGTATTTACCCACCATGGAAACCATAAAGGGTTGATATAATTGGGAAGTAAAAAAGCATAATGAAATCATAAACATAATATATATCATATATATATAGAGTGCCATTATAATGGTCACCATGAGAGGCGGTAAGATGTAATTGAACAATCATCTGTTCGTGAGGCGTTAGTTTTCCATCCAGAGAAACATTATGTTCTTCATCCATTAGATGGAGGTGTGTGTAAGTGTAGTTAGAATCCTTATAATAAAAACATCCTAGTATATTGATGATACTGGTGTTCTTACACAAGAAAATATATAAAAAAATTTAGAGGTTGGAGAAGCAAAATAAAAGAAAACAATTTAAGAGAAACGGTTACCTTTAATTTAGGCAACTTACTTTGGTTTAAACCAAAATGAATTCTTAACTGCCTTTTGACTAAAGTAAGGACTCTATGAGGAGGAGAGGGATGTATGGAGATTAATTGGGCAGATTTTGGATGAGCCAAATGGATTGAGAAGTGTGAGGAATTGCATATAAGCAGTCTCTTTTTATAAGGGAGAGGAGGGGCTCTTTAGGAAAGAGTAAAATTATTATTTTATAATACAATTATATTCGGTTTCTAATGGTCCAAAAATCATTATGGTCGAAGATAAGATGACTCATAATAGAAATAAAATAATCCAATCAGAATTGGACATGTTTTGGATAATATTTTAATCATTATAATCTTATTTATTTAAATAATCTATTAATGAGGTAAATACTGCTTCATTATTGTGTCATAAATAATTTAATTTATATGATGTATAAAAATTATAAGAAAAATACCATGATTTTGGGAATATTTTTAGCTTTAAAATTAATATTTATAGTCTAACAGATAATTTATATAACCCCTTATAAAAATTAATTTACTAAAAGATATTTTGTTTTGTCATTTTTGTCTTTTCCTTAAGTTAATTATTCTAAATTGTCATTATCACTAGCTTAAAGGAGTCCCAAAATCTACCCAGAGATGATAATGGTCATAAATGACTCAACCAATAATATTTGGACATGTTTTAAGGTAATTTTGAAAGAATGTTATATTCATTTAACCTTGAATTACCCTATTTACCTTTAACCGTGGTAAATAAAAGACAAAAGTTACTATTCACCAAAAATTATTTTCATCTTATTGAACCGCATTTTACTTCTTGATAACAACCATGTATGTTTTATTTTGGAAATTTAATTCACATAAGTGGTAAAATTCCATTTAAATGAAAAAGTCAGTTTTTTAACTACCACTAAGAGGTGTCACTATTCATCAAAAATTTAAGTTTTTCAGAAAAATACCAAATATTATGCCTAAGCTATATTTGATATTCAAATTCAAAAATGATGTCTATTTTTTCAAATTCAAAACATAGAAGTGGCATTAATTAATTTAAAAATTAATTCCCGCTGTTAAAACAAATAGCGTATTTTTAAGAAAAAATAACTATCAAAAGATTGATACTTGATTATGTCTAATTTCAAAGTGAAATTAAATCCAATGACCAAAATTGGATTAAATAATAAAAATATATTTTAATTCCACTTTAAAACCAATTTAAAATATAATCTAACCATATAAATAAATTAGATTAAAAAGCTCTTTTGATTTAAAATACAATATTTTTCACAATTCATTAAAAAATTGATCTTTATCAGAAAAATACCAAAAATTTACCCAAAGTAAAATTTTATGTCCCAATTATAATGTAGGATTTTATTTGGTCAATTAGAATTTATTAAAGTAACCAAAACTATATTTAAAGAGGGTTCCCCATTAAAAAGAGATAAATCGCCCTTTTAATGTAAATTACGCTTAAAATTAGATTCATTCATATATTAAGACTCTAACTTTTATTGGATAAATATAAATACATGTATAATCATATTATAGTTAGTTTTGTTCATTCCCACCAATACATTGGCTATGATTTAACTACCATTTAAAATAATAATATTATATTATTAGTGTGCAACGTAAGATTCCAAAGAAACTCGTTGTTGCGTATCGGGTACGCTATCGAACATAGCAACCCCTTTAAGCTAAAATTAATATTTAATTCACAAATATTAATAAATATGAAAATATATTATTCTTTATTTACCTAGGATGTTACACTCATAGATAAATAGTTCTACGAAATCAAATAATTCACCTAGTCTTTGTGATATGGAGGACCAATAGTTTGATGAAGCAATGTAAGAATCATATGATATTATGGAATAGTGTTAACCTTATCCGTTTTAGTGTGGAATAATAAAAACATCATGGTGAAATTTCTTATGCGTGGATGATTGTAATTACCTAAACTATTATAAATAAAATATACCTTTCTTATTTATTTAATTATCATATTTTTTATGATTGTTATAGAAAACACATGCACCCATTTGGTTTTATTATAATATTTAATTATTCAATATGAATAATTACCATTGATAATATAGTCTTTGAACTATGATCACATGTTTATTATAAATGTAGGGTGTTGTTGAATCCATTTATCATAGACATAAAAGTGATAACCCGAACCTGTAGGATCGTACCCTATGAAGCCAATTTATCAAAGCATCCGATGAACATAGAATATCTTGGTTTTTTTCCATGATCAAGACGATGATGATATCCAACAACTTAATCATGAGAAGAAATTTTTATGAGATAAGTTCAAGATCATCGAGATCATGCCCCAAACCTTTTTTTCCGAACAATCCCATGAATTTTAATGCCTTTCAATCCAATTTCGTCGGGTGTGTGTTGGTTTATTATATAGATATATAACAAAAACCTAGAAAAATGAATATATACATTAATATTTATAGATTAATAAATATATTTCCATCATATTAGTGTTACTTTTCATTTAGATACAATAACGAAATATTTTATTTTTTATTAATATTCAAATTCAATTAAAGAATATATGAATTAATTTATTTTTTAGATAAATAAAATTTTAATAAAATATTATTATTAAATAAATTTTTTCAAATATAAATAAACATATATTTTTATAATTTTAATTGTAATTTTTCTATGTGTTGGGAAAAATATTATTTGTAAAAAACCCCTTTATTTTTAATAAATGTTTGTGAAAATGTTTAATGTGAAAAATAAAAAATTAAAAAAATTATTTAGATAAAATGAATTTTTTTTCTAGAATTATAATATATGAATTATCGAATGGTGAATGGTTAATAATTTTCGATGACAGACAAATTTTATTGAAAAAATTAAATACTATATAAATATTCGTTGTTAATTATGACATCGTAATGAACAAAACTGTGTTGTACTCAATAACATAAAATGTATCTATTATCAAATATTTGTTTTATCATTAATATAATTTTATTATTATTTATTAATTTTATAAATCCATTATGAATCCTCCAAAACATGTAATAAATTTTATGGGTTTAAAACCATTTTTTATGGATTTTGAATCTCCTCCACATAAGCAAGGGAATTGTTTCATAATGTCAGCAACATTACCATATAAAATAATTTAGTACTATCCCATTCTATTGTGATATTTTGAAGAAGATATTGTATGGTAAGTAGTTTTTAATATTTTACCATGTAGATTCCAAAACCATAATAATAAATAAATCCATCTCATTTTCTATATAACACACACAAGATCCCAATTCTCTTCATTCAAACATTTTTGTGACATAAAAACTCTTCGTTATACTACCTAGAGTCCTCGAACAGTGCCCTAATGGTTTTTTGAATCCCCTCTCATGCCTTTGGATTCACACACTCATGTAAGGGAACTTTCACTCTGCTCTATTATTATGGACACCTTTTATTTTATGTCATATAATTTTAATTCAACTATGATGGTATATGATATTAAATATTCCCCTTACTATATATTTGATGTATAAATGATGAGTTAATTATTTTAAACACTTTATTCCTCCCATGACCCTTTATTTAAACATGTTACAATGCTGAAATTTTAAAAGGATTCATTTCCCTATTCATGTTTCTTCATTACATTATACAATTTATATCCATTTAAGGATATTTGGAATTGTATTTCCATAACCCTATTACTGACCATTCAATTTACAAATGATGAGAGACTATTTATTCTATCATCAAGAAATTTAATGAATATTTTTGTAAAGCGATTATGCTAACGAAATTTCATAGAGTTTTCCCAATTGAAAAAAATTATGTAATGAATACATTAAAATTATTCTATCAAGGGTAATAAACATTATGGACATACACTTATTTATTATGTAACTACATTTATTTCTTCCACATTCCTTTATCATGGAATATATTATAATGATGAATGAGTTTATGTCATTTGATCTATGTAGAATACATAGGAATGAGAATGAAATGATTAAGATGGGTGCACTTAGATAGTGCTCCAATGCATTTGGTAACTATTTGTATCATGATATTCCATATTGGATATGGGTGTAATTTATAATTTTATGGTACATCGTCCACCTTGTGGTCTTCGATGTATATCCTTAACATATGATTATGATTCTGTTATTTTAGTTGTTTATACGTTTCTCAAGTTATGATTATCAAGAAATATCATTTTAATTAGTTCATTTTTAATGATTCATAATCTTTTATTACATATATAAATAAATATTTCTTAACATGTATTTTCATATTCCATTATTATTCCCTTAATATATTTATAGCATACACCTTTCTTATGAATGTCCCTAGGCAAACCCATGTAGATTTAAGTATGAAAGAATTCAATTAACTTGTTAAGGTTGTTTTCAATAGAGACTATGAATTTCATGTTTTATATTGTTATTTGATGTAAATAATTTTGATATAAATGAGACTTATCTAACATTATGGAAGTATTTGGTGTAATATTATTTAATTAATCACATTTTAATGAGAAATACTAAGAAGTGTTATTATAATTTGTTTTCAATGATGAATCTCTAATTCATTGGTTAATGATTTTGTCTCATGAGTAGTCAAGTGTGGGATTACAGTGTAAACCTAATCCCTGATAGGACATTGTATTCCATTGATGATCCCATGGAAGAGAGACTTTACATTGTTTTATATCATATTTGAGCTTTCATATACTTTCCTATGATTGATTGATCTAATGATTCCATTTTCATTATGATATTTACCAATACGAGTTTTCATAATCCTTCACTCTAATCATATCATGTTATTACATATAAAAATCTTGAAACAATTCATTATTACGATTATACCTTGATTATGAGTTTTAGCCATATATTTATTATTTATTCCATAAGTTATTCTATGTTGTTTTGTAATATTAATGTTATTTATGATGTTATTTAGTATATTAAAATATATACCTAGTTTTTTGGATTTATTTTCATATTATATGAACATAGTCTCGTATATAAAATAGTTTTTTTGATCCTTTGTTATTATTGGTTTAATAATTATGTTTAAATTAGGGAAAAAATTTGGAACTGGTTTTTTTTGAAATGATTATATTTTTGAAATTATATACAAGGGTAATTCATCACAATGAAATCATTTATATTATGAATACTCTTTTTTTCATTTAAAAACTTTTACAGTATATTTGTTTTTAGAAAACCCATAATGAGGATCCACCAATATCATATGATATATTCACATGTGAAAATAAATTTTTGTTATATAGGTGGAAATACATCATGAAAACATGATATAATTTTAATTAAGGAGTTATTTATGGTATCATGATGAGTATAATTCACAGTACAATGTTATACTTGTGATAAGAAACTATTTTACAATGTTGAGGTGGTGATCCTTCATGTTTCACTAACTATTGGTGACCATATACATTCAATATAACCAAATATTCTTAAAATGTGGTTGTGAAGCACTAACTACAAAAACATATCAAACACTTATATGTGGGACCATACAATTATACTCTTACACACTTTTAGGGACATAAACATTTATGGAATATTTGACTTCCATTAAATATAGTTTCCAATAGAACTGACTCCAAGAAAGATATCATATCATTTGAATAATGATTTATTTTAAGGTGACTTCAAATAAAACACCCTTGTAACTTCCATGATTAAATTAATGAGTGGGGAGGCTCCTCACATAATGATATCTTGATATTTCTTCCCCCATATAGAATACATGTATATTTATTAACATAAAGTCTTTTTTAAGGAACCCCATGATATTATGTCACAAGAGGAATTATATTTATGTCTTTTCATAACCATATAACTAAAAATAAAAATCTATGCATACCCCAAACATTTTCATAATACATAAATAATATTAAAAATAGAGGTACTTAAATTGCATGTTGTCATTTTCTCAATGGTTCATGAAAAATTGATATTCAACACCTAATATGAAAAATCAATAAATACCCCTATTATATGTATCTCATCAACATTTATATTCATTTTTTCAACCAATTCATATACCTAGGTTGATTTAACACAAAATTTCTCATTTTCAGCCAGTCGACAATGTTCAATACCCTAAAATTTCATTTCACCACGGTCTTATAAAATATCTCTAGATATACATAAACAAAGGATTCATACATTATAAAGTGTTACTTTATAATAATGTTTTCAATTGTTAATGACAATCCGAAGAAATGTATGAAGTATCTCTATAGAAAACCCATCTAATTGATATGATGTTAAAGGTGATATCAATCAAGTATTTAGTTGTCAATGATGACTATTTCCATTATTTAATTAATGAGACAACTTTTGGATCATGATTCTAATCATAGATGTTGAAAAATGGATTTAATAGAATTAATATTTATATTTTATATTACTTTTCACAAAAATATTGTGAGGGTGTATATTGTTTTATTTTAGGTTTAATACCAAACAAAATCCAAATTCATATCATAATACCTTGTCCACTCATTGAAAAATAATCTAATATATGGTAAACAATTATTTATAGGACTGACATATACCCTTTCCTTTTTGTATGAAAAATATATTTACATGAAAGGTCTCCACATGCATGAGTCCTATAATAACAACTTTTAGGAATCATTAACCAATTAATCCTAGTTTTTTTTACTCCAAACTGTATAAAAAGACCTAAATATAGTATGTTAATCTGAATGAACATTATTTTTAAAAAAATTTACATATTAAAACATTAACTGGATGGGTTTTGACTTAAATCAATTTGTATTCAAAAGAATCCATTTTGAGGATCAAAAATAATTATGATAAATGTAATTTATTATTCTTGATGTAAATGTAACGGGAATAATTCATGTGTAAAATATATTACATGGTGCACATTTGGTTATGGAAATAAATCCATAAAATAAAAATCACATGATCATTGATAAATGAAAATAAATGGATCAAAATGGTCCTTCAAACATGAACATTAATGTATTTAATATCCAATTATGATTCCAAATACTAAATGGTTTCTAATTCAATTAAAATTGATGAATTAAAATCCCCAATTGGTGAGTCTAATCACAAATCCATAACACTTACATCATAACCATATGATAAATTCAATAATTCAGAGATGTGAATCTTAAAAATATTATTACAATATATGTATTGGTAAAACATCATATATATATATAATAATTCATTTCTATAAAATTTAATGGTATATAACTTTCATATTGTTAACTAAAATAATTACTACAATAAGGGATTCAAAAACCTACTGTAATTATTTAAGATATTACTAAATTAGGAAATAATACATATCATTAGATGATCTAGCCTTCTATCCTCTTGAAAACTGTATAATACAATGTGTCACTACTACATATACAAGGTCTCATGCATTTGCAAAGAATGTCTATACTAATTCAATGCATGTGAGAGCAATGAATCGAAAAAATATATTTTTTATTAGGAATGAATCTATTGTTTATTAGTGTTAGACTCTACATAGTAACTAATACACACTCCATAATAACAAATATGTATTCAATTATTGTATTTTGTATTCTTTATTTCATTGGATTTAGTTGGGGATTACATGGGTAGAGTTCCAGGGATGATTTTTGGAGGTATTAAAGTTGGTTATCTATATTATAATTTATAATTTGGATTATTATTAATATTTTCATCCTGTGTTTTTTTTATAATTTTAATTCATGGATTTTCCAATAAATCATTATGACGATGGGGGTGATGATATTTTCAATGTCATTTCATGAATATATAGAGTAATTATATTGATCATTTATTTTATATTTTTAGTGATAAGTCTCCCATTTTATAGTGTATTACCCCACCTAATTTTTCAATCCCATGTCCAATAATAGACTTAATTTTTGAGGCATCAATAAGGGATTGATTTATAATTTCAACCTAACACCAAAAAGGAAACCATTTCTATAAATGAATACAAATATTTTTAATGGAGGTAATTGGGATTATTTAATTGGATTACATATTTTTGAAAATAAAAGTGTCATTTTTTTAAATCAATATATGTATAAAAAATACAGGTAGAATCATTTTTTTCATGGGTACTAATAAATTTATTGGTACACCTATGAGAACAAACATTACATTTATTTAAATAATAGTATGTAACATGTTGATTTTAATCACAATGAACTATTGATCAAGGTATTTTATAAAAGTAAACGAGATGAAGTAAAATTATAATAATCATTTATGTTATGCCGATTATTTTATGAAAACCAAAATGATACATATTTCTATAAATATTTTGTAAAAAAATAGTTCAAGCATAAAATAAATTTTGGTTTATTTTAATTAATCTTAATTTTTTATATTTGAAAGGTAATTAAGTTATTTGTTATGATGATTATAATTTTAATAAGAAAATTAAATGTGTAAAATATCAATTTTTAAATAGTCCATCCATATATTGGTGTAATAGAATACATAATTCAAGTATTTTTAAAAAAATTGGGGGACTGAAGAATTGTTATTATTAGTTATTGATTCTTTTTTTGAATAAAACACTCCATGGTGGATATATAAAAACCCATTCAATCCTGGTCCCATTTTATGTGAAAATATATTTATGATAAATAAATCTAATTACTATGTGTTCTAGAACAAATTAATGAATCATTATATAATTCATCACGTTTATGTGTCAATTTTTTGAAAAAAGAAATCTCAAATTATTTTATATGTTCAGATGACCAGTATGATAAAAATTTTCATATTTCCTATGGGTTTTGAGATATTTTTGTTTATAATACATAATCTACCTTTGATAACATCATAGAATATTCATGAATAATTTTATAAAAAATAATTATAATAAATCGATTAGTTTTTTTTATATTTGGAATTCATGATTTTTTATAAATAAAAATTATTCTAATATATTTTATATAATTTTTTTTATTTTTTGAATATAAGATGTTTATATCAAAAAATTAATTATACTTAATTGTACATATTTTATATCCATGAAACATTAATCTTATTTTCCTATTAAATTGAACCCACCTATATCATTCCCTCTAATTAATTAAATATAAAAAATTATATAAGATCAATAGAGAAATATAAAAATTAAATATAATCACCAATGAATTTAAATATATTCTTAAACATTCAAGGATATATTCCCTTAAAAAATATTCATAGAAATAAATTTTGTTTACAATGATTACAAATAGTCACATGAAGGATCATCTGATCACATCTCAAGTTTAATAGGCAATATTTTACTAAAGCAACATAAGTTTCTCTCATTATATGTAATTTAGAAACAATATTTTTCTGGAGTATAATATTAAGAATATAAAAAATATTATTTTTATATACAATGTCAACAAAAAGTTAACAATTAATAATCTATTAGTATATAAATCAGTGTATGTGATAGAGTATCTAATAGATATAAATGTTATTCAACTAGATTTTATAATCTTGTAATCCATACAATAGATATATCATGTTAGAGAATATGTGAATAGGTAAACATTTATTCTCTTATAAATCCTAAACAATATTATATTTTTATATATGATTTTTATTAGGAATAATATAGATTGATAGGGTATAGGGTACTTGTCTAGAGAAGATGTAATATTAATAAATATCACCAGGTAATGAAATATATTTATAAATTGGATTTTTAATTTTTAAAATGACCTATATATATAATTTTATTATTTTATTAGAATAAATTGAAAATTATTATAGATTCATGATATGGAATATGGAATTTTCAATAAGACTATATACTATGTTTTTTAATTTAAATTATTACATTTTGAACAATATATTTAATGTCTAAGGGATTGCTTTTAAAAAGATAAAAAATACAAATTGACGATAATAATGAATATTTGTATATATTAATATTATAGTTGTAAGAGTGAGTTAGAAAAATGGATGAAAATATTGTTCATTAATTCTAAAATTGTTTTTTCTGGGAATATCCTAGTGAATATCTTCTCATCACCTATGCCTGAGCTAGACTATATGGTGTGTGTAGTAGAATAATTATCCGTAGAACTATATGGACAATGAAAAAGAAATATTCATGACATAATGGTTGAGAATAAATAATTATTTTAAGAAGGTTAAATTTTTAGTGATTGGGATGTTCAACAACATAAGTAAATCAAGACACTAATCAAGAATAAAATCATTTATTTGATGTTTCAAACTATATTTGGAAGGATGAATTCATTAACCAATAAATATTATTATGATATATAAAAAATGTTTTTTGACATATAAAGATAAAAATGAATCATTCTAAGAACAAATTGATATTATTTTATAATAAGGATATACGGGTTGTTAACGTGATGTACCATCATTGAAAAGCTATTATCTCATTAACCAATCATAGAAATGCACATATTTTTTATTAATATATTTAATATTCGCATAAATTTTATGTCATTCTAAGTCAACAATGCATGATCATGAGTTTATTATATATAATGTATCTCCAATTATGATTAAATATTTTAAAAAAATTAAGCACATAATTTTAAATAATATTAAATAAAAATGATGTTATTATTATAACATAAATATAAAAATATATGTATATTTAGTAATCTTAATGTCAGAGGATAATATATTTTAAAAACAAATTATAACTAAATAATAAATGAAATAAAAAATAGAAAATATAATTACATTCATGCCTCATAGGCCGACACATATATATTAAATATAAGTCATTTAACCCCTGGGAATTTATTATAACTACAATTTGTGTAAAATTTAATAGAGGGATATGTTTTATTCATATAAAAACCCCATAAATATTGGATTACCTACTAATACATTGATCTATATATTTTAGTAATTCAATTTAACATCATTTGTTTAATTTATATTGATTTTGTTTAAGTTGGTTAGAGGTAGAGGCGTTTTAGGGGGTTTAGAAAACTTGAGTATGTGACTCAAGAAGCTGAAGGGGTAATAAGTTCTTTTTAGATGACTAAATAGTTTATAATGGTGGTCTGTGTTCTATGGGGCTTTTATTGATCATTCTTGTTACTCAATAAATAAAACATAGGTGTCCATGCCCCCTATTTTTATAAATTTTTTTTAAAAGCACATCATTTAACCCCAACATCAAACACAAATATTCCATTTTATTTATAATTTCCATAATTATTATAAGTATTAAAATTGAATGTATATATTTTCCCTCATCATTATAACCACAATAGATCAACCATTATCCAAATTTAAGATAATAATTGATTATTTGTTAGAGCTCCTCTAATTCCAGTTAATGTTATATTATCCCTCAAGTCTCGACATTTTCCTCTTTTCTTGATGTTGGAAGATGTAATCATCAATAATTAAACAGTATATATTTTGAAATATTATGAATCATTCAGTAGTCATTATAATTAGCTACTTCAATGGTTTTCCTACTTGAATCTATAGTAAACCTATTATGTTTTCATTGGATTCTATCTCCTATAATGTTATTTGATTTACAAAAAATGTCACTTATGATAGATTTATCAATTGGTTCTATTTGTGACACCTCTTCTCCCTCTAGACATCAAATGAGATCTTTATTATTTACATATTGGCACATAAATTCTTTCTACCACATAAAATAATTAATTCATTATAAATAGTGTAGGGATGCGTGAATTAAACCGTATCAATTTTTCTTATCCAATGAAGTGTTTGAAAAAACATTTATAGAGAAATTATATTATTTTAATTATTTTTATGAATTTGTACAATTATTGTATTCTCAAATAGTTATTTGAATGTTTTTTATATTTCCTGTTTTTTTATTATCATTCCATGATTCATATATATATTTTCATGAAAATACAATTGATGTAAATTTTATACATTATAGTTCTCCTCTATAAAGTGAGTTAATATTTAGCATGGAAGATTATTTATTTAATATGTTAGAAAACAGTAGTCAATCGCAGGAATATTAGAAAAAACTATTTTATATCATATATTATGGTATGATTTTTTATAGAGTATTTCAAGCATATTGGAAAATAAATATGTCAAATATTTATGGAATATTTAATATTAAGACATTAAAACATAATATTTTCGGACTTTTAAAATTATAATATATGACGTGGATGAGTAATAGTTACATCAATAATATGATGTGATTCATTTTGAAATACTATAACTCATCGAAGGTAGTGAAACTCTTATACATTTTTAAATCATTAATTAGTAGTTTCATAAAATAAAAAATTTTATAAAGTGATTAGGCTTGAGTTTCTATAGATCTTACAATAGGAATTACACATATTTATATATAATTCATGTGTAAATTTATATAAGTTGGATAATTTTTTTATCATATTTTGTAGTGGTCATTATATTACTTTGATAGATTCTTGTGTGAAAATTCCCGAATAGACTATGGTTGAACATATACCCCCCCCAAAGTGAACTTCTTTATTTATTTCATTTCTAATTTGATAACAGTATCTCATGAATGATAAAAATTTCTTACCAAGTTTCATTGGGTGATTACATATAATACATGTATTTACCAAAAACGTAAGATGCATCCACTATTATCTCTATGATATTAATATGGAAATATTTGATGATTATTATAATAGAAAATTTCCTTTTATAGTATATGTTGTTCATTTCATGTTCTTAGGAATTTACTTTCACTAACTTTGGTTTTCTATGTTTAATGTATTTTATACATTTTTAGGGATATGTATAATAATCAATCATCCAATAAAAACTATTACATGGTATCAAATCTATTTTTTATTCATGAGAATATCATTAATATGATCTATTTCTAAATTTTATTATTAATAATAATATCAAAAATCAAATAAGATTGAGTTTTTTATTCGGACTGATCGAATCATGGCATATGAAAATTGATATTACAGTTACTGACTCTTTTAAAATACCTATGTTTTATATATGTGGTATCCTATGATAGTGGGATATCATATTCAACAAAAACCATCGTCAAATGTACCAAAAATCATAATTTCACATTGATGGTATATATGTAATTTTTAAAATAAATTATGACATGTAATTGTAATTTTATATTGATACGAAAATGAATGAAAATTTAAATGTAACGGTTGAAAATAAAATTATTTTAACAGCATTGGATTTTTCGATGAATTTTGTTTTTCAATAAAAAAAATTGCCTAAAATATTTTTCATTCAATAAAATAGATTAAAAAAACCATGAAGATGAATCTTAAAATAAAATATATAAGTTTAATATAAAAAATAAAACATTATGAGAATAATATATTATAAATAATTAGTAATATTAAAATAGGAATAAATAGACATGGACATAAAAATATGGTATTCATAAAGTATTAATCAATGTGGTTTTCCTTTATTATCTTTAACATCATTGTAAATATAGAAGTACGTAATGAATGGTAAATATAATAGAATTAATGAGAGATGATTCACACATATAATGATATTTTAGCAATGAATGTATGGTTATACATAAGATTAATTATAATTTATTAGAAAATATTTACATCAAGAATATAAGGTAGTTGAGATTATATTTTCATCATGATAATATAGTTGGGATGATATATATGGTTTCTGATGCCACACACTAAATAATTTGGTTATGTTCTTGTGGATAAAGATTGTGGATATACCTGAAATGAAAATGTGTGGTGTTCTGGTGGTAGCATACATCTATTAGATCTATTGATCAGTCAGAATTAAGATATAATGGCGTTTTCCAACCGGAATGTGGATCATGATACACAGAACAATGCAGATCATATGTGACATAATAGGTAAGATCCATAGGCTGCTTTGACAGAAATTTTTTATTTTCTATTTACTATACCATATCAGAGGTTTTCATAGATGTTTCACCTCATGCTTATGGATCTGTGTAGGATTTTGAGATTTATAGGTTTGATATGGAGCTTGGGCCGATGAAATATATTCCCATTGATGTGTAAAAGAACAACCTTGTCCCAATGATGATGAACAAAAATTATTAACGATATTTACTAAATGAATATGTTAAAATAAAACTCCCTCCAAGATTTAACCTCATTCCCCCTTTGTGTTCTTTATTGACTAGAGTACTAGAATGATTTTTAAAAATGGGTTATCATCCTATATTGAGGCGAACCCTAAGGCATTTTTTTGAGTGGATTACAATTCGTATGAAATCCATTATTGTATCTCTTGTACTACTGAAGGCTGTACTATCATGGAGATTGGATGACTTGTTCTGGTGAATATTGTTTTACTGGGGATCTTCTGATTGGAATTTCATCTCCCATGGTTTTGGTTTTATTTCATTGCATTTCCTTCGGATTCTTTCAAAATCCATTCATGGTGAATCAGAACTATGTACATGATGTTTATATGGATTCATCTTTATAAATGGTCCTTGTATTTCATTGAATCGCATGCAATGAATTCTTTTACATACGGTTGGATTTTATATCATTTGAATAATTGGTTCCTTTTGAATCCAATGATCTTGCAAGAAATTGTCCTGGAAATTAGGTCTCCTATACACCATGAAAATGAAACTATGGTTGTTCGGTTTGGACACTTTTCCCGCATGTTGGTGAGGATTTATCTTATATCCACCTGGAATGATAACGTAACACTCACTCCACCGATTTATAATAGTGGAAATGGTATTTGAGTATGAATTAAATACACACTTCTTTAAATAATGTATGGGTGTTGGTATTTCTATGGAGATGTGTCAGCAATTGATCTCTTGTGGGAGATGTGGGATGAAGGATGACCCAGCTTATCTCTATAGAAGGAAACCATTGATTAAACATGTGTATATATCAATGAACATGATCATAATGATGATTATATCCCATACACTATGGTCCATATGTTGGAAACTGGGAAATATTCTCTAGTGGCCAATTATAAAGGAAAAGGGCTAATGGTGGATAAGTCCTTAATGAGAACGAGCAGTGGTCGTTCCGATACTTGGGTAGAATTTTAGAAAGAGAGAAAATCCAATGATGATCATTCCACCACTACTATAGATATTGGATAGACTACTAGTCTCAATGCTTCAGGGTATCCTATCCATCCAGATGCTTGTACAGTATCAGGATTACAAAAATACGGGAATGATGATCTCGATCATATAACGTGATCTTCACAAATTGTTGATTTATATCAAGATATTAAACAAAAATTCAGTATTTTTTGTATCATTGAGAAGTGTGTGACATCTCTGAGGTATAAAAGCTCGATGATCTGACTAAACATTAAGAAATCATAGTCGTTCATGCCTCTTTTAATGACGTAATCTTATCTAATAAATAGAAGGAAACTAATAGTATGGATTTTATTCTTACTCCCTTGAAGTGAATGGAAATAAAGGACTATTATAACGTAAATCATATAATGTTTATCCCAATAAGCATCTATGTTGCTGAGAATGTAAAATAATGACATGTTTAAGATTTTCGATATGAATAATTCTCTATCTAAGTGCGAAACCACCAATGATTCTTACTATGGGAATGATAAGTCTAATTTTGATATGTAACATTATTATAGGATTAGGTAATGTCCATATGTTTGACCCGATCCATCTCCCCTGCATCATCTATTTGATTTTTAACAAATGGTTAGAATCATTGTTTCTAGATAAATGTTATAAGAAATATAGTTGTTTCTATTATGTTGGTTTTGATGATTATAAAAATAATAATGTCACCAATATCTATAAGAATAATTAATGAGATAAAATAGAAAATTTATTATATTATAACATAAGAATTTATTTTATTAAAAATTATAGTATATAACATAGTAATTTACATATAAATTATAAGTGGACGTAACTAGATTAAGAAATAATGGGATAAAGGAGTTGAAATAAAATAATGTAGTAGAATTATTCATTATGTGGAGGATTTGTATGATCATGTAAATAAAGTAGATTCCTAAGGTTTTTTATAGAACAATACCAAAATGAACATCATCATATATTTCATGAGTGTAGATAAATGTGGGAGAAGTTCTAGATCATTGAAATATGTTGAATGCAATTTTCAATACAATATATTTCATATAATACAATAAAATAGGTTACATTAATAAATTACAAGGACAAATTATTGTATGGATTAATTGAAACTAGATGTCTAATATATGATTAAAATTTAGTAAAACATAAAAATAAATATTATTTAATCATATTAAAATGTTCTTTTATTTTTCAATTAAATTTCACATCATTAAAAATTCCTTCCACAAAATATAGATGAATAGAAAATGTCACACATAAACAACAAGAATAAATAGTCACTAGAAATACAACTTGTGTGATCATGATAGATACAACAAGAATCCTAATAATATCATATTATCTGATATAAATTTGGTAAAATATATGAAAATAACTATCTACACAGGATCCATTACCTGGAAATGTTTCCTCAAGAAAAACTAGACATTCAAAATCATATTTCCATGGTTTTTAAAAATTTATTACTAATGATTTTATTATTTTATCAAATAAAATTATCAAGGAATGATTCCAAGTTATTCCAATAATTTCATCCTTACATATTAATCTTTTAAATAATTCATTGAAGTGGAACAAGGGAACACTCCTCAAATGTCTTACATTATTTGTGGATCATAGATAATACATATTAATAAGATTTTTCATCATTTTAATACCAGGGTTGGGAATATGTGTTTTATAAGTAAAATTCCATAGTCAATTTAGTATATATATATATATATTAATGAAATTATGGTTGGATAATAAAAATGTAAATGTATGACACATAAAATCAATGAGTAATTCTGACCACATAATAGATATAATTTAAACTTAATTTAAATAGATAAATAAAAGGGAAATGACATAAATTATCAATTGAACATTATTTTCTACATAATGAAATTATTAAGAACTCCCGGAAGAAGAATAATTTGAAATTAAAATGTCTCATTTCAAACGAAAACATGTGAAAAATGTGAGAGGAGATGAATCCCTTTTGAGAAATGTGGATTCTTATATCATGAAAAGAGATCCATGGATACATTGATACTTATTATGAGGAGTTTGGAGAATTCAATTGAGAGGAAAATCGCAGTAAATGGATTTGGGTTAAGAGTAAGATAGAATTAGTGGTCATTTATTACAAAATAGATGGGAATTGTTTATTAATTTCTAAATATAATCTTTGATCTCTATGATAAAAAATGAAACACCATTACCATTTCTCTAGTATTAGCCCACTATATTTTCCGTGGAGGAGTTGAATTTAGATTTCCACCGTTTATAATCTGAAATACCATTTATCATTATTTTTTAAATGTAGACATGAATTTTATTCATAATGATTTATATTTAAAAATATGAAATATAGTATGTTGGAAATGTTTAGAATAGATTTGGAAAAGTGTATGTATAATTTAAAATAAACTATATCAATGAAGAAATATATTATATTGATGATAAATCCAATGAACTATTTTTAAAATCACTTTAAAACCATACTTATTTAATAATACATTCTATATGTTTTAATTGTATGTTAATTTTTACAAAAAAAAATTCAAAATTTCAGAAAATTTTTATATATTCCCCACATGATATTTCCAACATTACATTTTAAATATTCCATCCATTTTAAAAAAATATTTTTCTTTGTAGGAGAATTTAATTTTTTTATAAAAAATATATATTTTTTAATATTTATATTTTAAATGGTATTATCAAATTTCCACACATTGATAAATTCCATGGATTTCATAAAATCTTATTTTCATTTAGTTGTTAAAATATTGATTATTAATAATAAAATTTTGTTTATGTAAATTATTATATTTTATAATTTACTATTAAAATAGCTTATACTATATATTTTATAAAATATAACATTATTTTTTCCTTAAATTAAAAAAATAAATTTTTGTTAAATACTATTATTTTAATATATAATTACTTAAATTTCTAATATTTGAATTTTAAAAGGTACTCTAAATAATAAAACATCATCCATTGCCAAATTCAGTCAAAAATATTAAAAACAGTATTTTTTTTGGAGAATTAAATTCCTTTTTAAATCAATTTACACGTAATTAGTGAAAAATACGTTTTATTAAAAACAAATTATTACATAAGCATGAGAACTAAGGGTATGGTGTGCAGTGGTGGTACATCCATAGAGTGGTTTAGAGGACATTGAAATGTTGGTGATATCACATAACATAATCATTCCCCATAGTTGATTCTGATCTATCCTCACTTGTTAACACTATTTCATGGCTTGGTAAAGATTGAATTCCATTGATTATACCTTTCTCCAATGGTCAACTAATTTAGATTAATATTGCATGATCTAATTGACTAAGGAAATTGTTTCACCCTTTTAAATCAATTTCCTCCCCATCATTTACCATCATATAAATACTATTTAATTTTACATTATTTAAATTATTCATAATGATCGATGATCATTAATAAAAAAATTAAAATTTCACAATGGTGATAATTAACAATATTCATAATGCTCAATGGTTAGGTCATAACAGTCTAATTCCCAATTAGATAGAATATATACCCTTCAATCACCTTTATTTTTTATATTATACATAAAAATTCTCAATATTAGCCTTGATAATGTCATTCATAATCATAATGAATCCATTATAATTTAATTATAAGGCCCCAACCTTAAACCTTACTTAATCTTGAGTTATCACAATATTACACGTTGAGGATCTTTTCAGGTTTAGTGTTTTAGAGAATTAGATCTTAAAACATGAATTACAACCCACATTAAAACAAAGTGGTTACATAAAGATAGTATTCTTCATTCCCATCAATGGAAACACATTTAAAAAAACATGGATTCTTTCTTGACACTTCCTTGACACTATCACCATATCATGTACCTTTACCTTGACCTATGAAAAACATTTCAAAAAAACTTGGGATGAGCATAAAAAGCTCCGTAAGGGATATAAAAATATGGAAAGGAAACATCGGTACATATATACATAAGGATGAGATCATACTTTACCCATAAAACATAAGCACTTTAACATACCTCATCAAATCATGAATAAATAATAGAAATCATAAGACATAAAGGTAACTTGAGGCATTCATAACATTCTTACGTAGGGAGTAACCATATTGGTTATGTTTGGAATACCCATCACAGTATATTCCCTAAAATCACTTCGGAGAAACCTTAACATTTCACTCCTTCGCATTAACCAATGCATTGGAGAGCTATATCGGGCTCACCCACCCTTAGTTTATCACGGAACCACCCGTTTTCATAATAATTCCCAAGAACCATAACATAATCGTATCACATAAAACATGCATAAAGGAAACATTATATTTCCACATTTCAATCACAAGATATCAATACAACACAAAAAACATTGTGAAAACCATTTTCAATACCAAAATAAAAGAAAAGTAAAACATGGTATTTATTTTTCTTTTAAAAAGAAGGTATGGCTTGTAGAGGAAGCCAAAACTCAAATAACGGTCACAACGACGGAGAAGTCGTTGTCGCCGCATACGTATGACAAAAACATTCCAATTTGTCGTTTAGTAAACGCTTCGTATAAAAAAGATTCCTTTTGAATAAACGTAAAAATCAAAGGGGTTTATACACCGTATAAAAGAAGGTTGTTTATAAAACAAAATATGCCTCAATGAAAGGAGATTGAGACGAAGTCCCATACCTCGTATCCGACTTGACCCGACCGTTCTTTAATCTCCTGAATAATAAACTTGAGTTAATATCTAATTGATTATGAACCTTTTTCAAGTTCATTATTCCTTTTATACCATGTTATGAACATCATGTAATCATTTAAGTTAATAATGTTCATTTTGTGAGTATTTGGTTCTTAAGTCAAAAAAAGACTTCTTACACGTACATGTTGTTAATTTGGTCAAAGGTTCGTTATATCTAGAATGATATTAATGATTTGGATAAAATATATATCATATATATTCATCATATACATGTATTTATAATATTAAATCACATTTAGAGGTAAAAAATGAAATGCACCGTTCATGGAGACAGTAAGCCGTACGTACGCATGAACGCTACTTACATTTCAATTTCGTATTTTCTGGAATGGAATCATAATGATATAAGAGTATATTATAATTCCAGTATAATAACATATATAATATCATTAACTTTATCCTTTACACATCCCACATATGGTATTAACGAATCAAATCACTTTCAAGGGGCGGTAGTCCGCACTTCCTAAAATGAAGATATCGTGTTTACCCATAATGGAAACAATAAAGGTATGCCCAAATTGAAAAAAACAGAAGATTAAGGAAAATATAAACATATTATATATCATATATAAAAATAGTGACATCATAATGGCCACCTTTTAAGGTGTTAAATGAGTATTGAACAATCATCGTTTTGGGAGGCAGAATTTCGCCATCCACGGAAACCGTATGTTCTTTAACCATTGGATGTAGTTGTGTGGGATTTTAGCTCAAATAAATCTTATAACAACATCCTAGTATATTTAAGATACTATTTTTGTTACAAAAGAAGTAAATAAAAAGATTTTAGGGGTTGGAGAAGCAAAATAAGACAAATGAACATGAGAGAATGAATTACCTTTAAAAGTGTAACTACTTTTGATTTGAGTCTAAAGGCTTCCTATGAAAGTATTATGCCCAAAGGGAATCCTCTAGGATGAGGAGAGGGATGTGGAGAGAGTAAATGGGCAGGAGTTTGCCGTGCCAAAGGCTTGAAGTGTGTGTGAAATGAGGTAGAGGTGGGGGCCTTTTATAAGAGGAGAGGAGGGGCACTTTTGGAAAGTAAAGATAAGTTACTTTATTTTAAAAAGAGGTTCGGATTAAAAATGTCCCACATTGCTATAATTCGAGAATAAGGTGATAAGTCTTCGAAATCCACTCATCCAATTGGTTTTTTTGATGTGTAGGATTTAGATATTTCATTATCATTCCATTTTATTTAAATCGTTAAATAATGAGGTCATCGCTGCATCATCATGATGTCATAAATAATTTAATTTATTTAAAGTCTAAAAATTATAAAACAAATACTATGATTTAGGAAATCTTATTCGATTTCAAATGACTATTTATAATAAAAAATATGATCTTTATAACCCCGTGTAAAAATTGTTTTCGTAAAACATATTATGTTTGTGTCATTTTTACTTTAACATTTAATAAAAAGTTATTTATGTCATTTCCCAACCAAAGTGTCTCCATGGGGTCCCCAAGTTGACCCATGGATTGTCTTGGTAGGCCATGACACAACAAATAATGTTGGGACATGTTTCTAGGTTATTTAATATTATTAAAGCATTATTTATACCTTAAACTACCCTAATTACCACTAATCGCGATTAAAACTTAATAAGTTACTATTCACCAAAAAATTATTTTAATCTCATTGGACCACATTTTACTTCTTAATGAAAACCATGTATGTCGGATTTTTGAAATTCAAAACACAGTGATGGAAAAATTTCATTTAAATGGAAAATCAGTTTTTATAAGTACCACTTAGTGGTTTCACTATTCATCAAAAATTGGAGTTTTTCAGAAAATTACCAAAAATTCACCCTAAGCTATATTTTATATTACTAATTCAAAAATGAAGTCTATTTTACAATATTCAAAACATATAAGTCACATTAATTAATTTAATAATTAATTCCTGCTGTCAGAGCAAATAGCGTGTTTTTATAAAACAATAAGTATCAAAAGATTGACACCAGTTTAAGTCTAATTTCAAAGTGAAATTGATTCCAATGACCATCATTGGATAAAATGGTAAAAATATATTCTAATTTCACTTCAAAACCAATTCAAAAAATAATCTAATCATATAAATAAATTAGATTAAAAAAAGTTTTGATGTAAAATGCAGTATTTTTCACTATTCATTAAAAAATGAACATTGTCAGAAAAATAAAAAAAATTCACAAAAAGTAAATTTTGATGTCCCAATCATAAAGAATAAGTTTATTTTGACAATAATAGCTTATAAAATTTAAAAAAGATAGATTTAAAAATGGTTTGCCATCAAAAGGCAGTAAAACAATCTTTTAAAAATATTAGTGTATTCCATGCTTAAGATGGGATTTATTTTCATTTTAAGACTCTAAAACACTATCTTAATAATTAATAGACATAGATAAAAATATCTATTATTAATTACTTACTTGGGATGTTACATTAATTCTCTTAGAGAATCATGTGATAATTTGATCCAATGGAGTTTAATTTTATTTGTACTATTTTTTTTGTATTTATCTACTTGTTCCATTCATATTTATTACCACTAATATTATTATATGATATAAAATATTATGTATCAATATTTTTATATAATTATATTTTTAATAATACTAAAAATTTGATTCTGAAATTAGAATTTTTATAAAAAATAATATGTATTTTAGGGTTTTTACAATCCACCATGTTACAAAATTTTTCCATAAAAAAGTTACTCCGTATAAAAATTTGGGTGTATTTTACTGTGATTAATTCCTAATGATGTAGAGACCCTGACTAGAGTAACTCAAACATAGTGCCTACATTATTAAATAACTAATATATAAAACATATTGCATTTTGAAAGATAAAATGTTTTTTTATTAAAGGTATAATCAATACATAATTTAATTCACATTACATTATAATACAAAAAAACAACAACAATAATTATTGATATGGCCAATATTCCCATTAGAGTGTCCATTAATATCCATAAAAACGACTTCCTTAAATATTTTAAAAAATTTAACAAAAGAAATTGTTTAGATCATATGACCAATAAGGGTATTCATATAAAGAATGTTATGAATTAATATGGCATAATTAATATCGAATGAAAAATACATGAATCTCATTTTATTTAATCAATAAATTTATCTTAATATTGATGGAATAAATGATGATCAAATAATGTTGTATAAATAATCACATGATATTTAAGATTTACAATGTATATTTTGACTAATAGAATAATCATACATTATATCAATAATTTAATTCATAATTATGGAATTCATAAATAAATTCATCTTAAACATACCTTCATGGACACATGGAATTACGTCATACCTGTAAGGCCCCATACCAACACATCTGACATAAATTGGTATGGTATTAGCCAAATAATCAATGTAATTTTTTTGATGAGAACTATCGATGCATTGAGAGACTATTTTATTTCCGGAAAAAATAAAACCTAATTATCCCAATTTAATCCTTATATGAAACAGTTGAAACATAATAAACCATAATATTCATATAAAAACTAATGTAATAATTTTTAATACATAACACAATCAATCAACATAATAAAAAATCATCAAAAGTAATATTGTCAAAATTATACATACCTCGTAAATCTTATCATAAACCCTATAGAAACATAATATGAATGGTATTAATTCAAAATATAACTTATGGGTAATTAGTAAAATAAAATGATGATGTATTTGATAAATTGAAATTCCAAAAAAACCATTACAAAATTTTTGAGTAAAATATCATTTACACTTTGAAAATCACCATTTAAAACTAAATGTTCATAGAAAATTTTGAAAACTAGTTTTGAAATTGATAACCATGGAAAATTAAAAGTTAATAATTAAAATATTGATTGGGCATGAAGTTGGAAAATTATATTCTTTTTTACACATTAATAAAATAATTCCTTTCATATTCTTGATAAAATGATAATATTCCTGGTTTTGAAATGTACATAAATATTGAATTGAGTTTTTTTCAAAAAGATGAAATGTGTCAAAATGTATTGAGTAAATAATATTGAAGATGTTAATAATATTTTTTGAATTTTTTTTAAATAAGTATTTTGAATAAAAATAAAGAAAAAACATATAATTTCTTAATGAAAAATTATCATTCATATTAATTCTCATAATGTGAAAAATATATATATTATTACATTAAAAATTATTTTAATAACTAAAGGATAATAAATTTTATTTAATTTAGTATAAAAATATGAAATAATTCCCAAATGGATGAAATAAATAAAAATAATCAAATTTTTTTTATACAATGTGAAATGGTCCCTTACTCGATTAGAAACATTGAATCGTATTTCCGAAAAATGGAATACTATTAAATGAAAAAATAAATAAAATTAATATAACTATATTCATGATATAACATATTTGTGATATGGTATATACACCCAACAAATTAAAGAAGTGGCGAATATGGTATATTTGTGATGAAGGTTAATGTAAGCTGAAAACCCATATATTAGGTATGATTTCCATTTTACATTTTTAAATTCTGTATAACAGTTTTAAACATGTTATAATATCATAAATAATATTATTGTTACATTTTCCACCTTTTTATAAATAATATTTCATTTTTTTCATTATTTTGTGTGTTAATTTCATTATATTCTTACACATGATTTGTCATGAATGGTCCAATTATTATGAATATGGTATATATATATATATATTTGTATTTATATCATTAAATTAATTATAATAATTTTATAAATATAATATTCATTAAGTAGATAAATCATTTGAAACAATTATGAAACTTTTATGTGGAAAATGAATCACTGCGCTTAGTACAGACGGTAGGTCACACACATGCATGAGTGACGATATCATTTGGTTAAATAGTGTAAGGGTAAAGATGTGAGCGATATATTAATTTTTATATAATCATTATCATATAATATATATCACATAAATTAATTAATATTATTCTAATTATATTCCATTTAATAAATATATGTAAAATAAATCAAATAACTTTGCAAGGTGGTAGTCCTCCATACACACGATCAATGTTATCATATTTAAAATGGAATGAAATGTAAAAATGATTGTGTGAGATTAAAATTAAATTATTATAATAATATAATAAATATAATATTCTTGTGTTAAATCCATAATTACATACATCCTTTAATGGTGGTGATGGAATGAGAACTATATTGGTTCCTGATGTAATAGTCTAAAATACACATGATTTATGAATTCATATTCCATTTGATGAAGGTGGAGATGGATTAATATAATTTCCTAAAGAAAAAAATCATAGAATATGTGATATATATTTTAATTATATTTTATTTAGTACAAAATAATAGATGTTGGAAAGTTGATATAAAATGTAATACATTGTAAAGACAATTAATTTTTCCATGAGACGCCACCAATGAATCTCCCACTATGTAACATAGTGAAGGTTTTTTGGGAGGAAGAGATGATATTTAATATGTATAAGGATATTGGGGAGAGATTCTAGTAGGTATTTTTTGATAAAAGGGATTAGTAGGTGTTAATTGGGGAAGGAATATTGTACTATTTTATAAGTGGGGAATGTGAATCTGCCTGAAAATTACAAGGAAATCATCCAAAGGATTCCAAAATGGTAAATATATTCACATTGAAAAATCTTAAAAAGGATATTATTTTTATTTTTTAGAAATAAAATGTGTTTATATGTCCATATAATAATATGTGGACATGAATTTAGGCCATCTTAACCCTTATCTTCATATTTCAACCCATAGTAAATCCATTTTTCCCTTAACCGCTGTAAATATTTTTTACATTGTTCAGTATTCATTTTCATCGAAAATTTTTCACCATATTATATACTATAAAATATGTTGATTTGAAATTTATAATCCATATTTTCAAATTATATTCACTTATGTGGAAAAATTTAACACAAAATTAATCGAAAATACTATATGAGAAAGTTAGTTTTCAAAGAAAAAGTAATCAAATTGTTATAATGTTTTAACATAAAAATTCAAAATGAAATTAATAAAATGATATAAATTTGATTAAATGATATATAATTTTAATTTATTTCTATTAAAAATATATTATTTTTTCTTCTAAAATAATTTAAACAAAATGGTAGTTTTTAGTTAAAATCGGTATTTTTCACTATTTATAGAAAAATAAATCATTTCAGAAACATACAAAAAGTTCCCCCTCATTAAATATTTTTATTCCAAGGAAATATGATTATAAGTTATATATTCATTATTTTAAGTCAATATTTTATTGTCGTTCACATTGATTATACATTCAGGTTTAGTGTTTTATAGAATTAGGACATAAATCGAACATAACATTCGATATTCATATAATGTGGTTTCTACAAAAACCAGTTTCTATTTTTTCCAATAATTTTTTTTTCAATAAAACATGGATTTTTTTTAAAAAAATATTATATTCAAGTTTACATCTTAATCTCTCATATCCATAATTATACAATATGATGAAAAATTTAAAATATTGGATGAGTACACAAATTTCATTAAGGGACATAAGAATAAAGAATGAAAACATTAGTCCATGAATAATTTATACCCATAAAAACATTCTCAGAATTATATTATTTTCATGCATAAATCATAATCTCTTCAGCTTACCTCATTAAATCATAAGATTACTATAAAACTCCTTAAAAAATATATATAATAATGGAATCTTGTAGGATAAATTTCGTATCACTTTTAAATTTACCATAGATATCTAAAATATATATGGTGCAACCTCTATGGTAGCATTTGTAAAACCCCCCCTTAGTATATTGATTATCATTATTGGGGAAATAGTTTTGATTAAGTCCGTCTCATTACCAAATTCTTAGAAGCGATATAGAGGGCTCACCCACCAATGATTTATCATGGTAGCACCCATACTGATAAAAAATTCCCATGAACCGAAACATAATCAAAACCTAGAGCTCATGAATGGATTGATACCAAAATTCCCACTGGGAAATCACATTTCATTTCTACAATGTTTCTCACTCAAAAATTAAATCAATTTATTTGAAAAAAAAATTCCATCTTAAAATGAATAATAAAAATATTAATGTGACATGAAATAAGGATATTTCCTTCAATCCATATATGATAGACAAACATTCATTTTGGATTTTGTAAAAATAGATGAATTTTTAACATTAATGAAAATTTTAAAATAATGTCCCTCAACATGATTTTAAATCATCACGTACAATCTTTATCATCATAAATAATAAAAGTATGTTAATTATTTTTTTAATTGTGATATTCTCTATGGTTGTTATTCCTTTTATATCAGTTATTATCATGTTATAAAAAATTATTAATTATTGATTTTCATGACAAATGTTTTGTTGATATTCGGTATATGAGTCTAAAAATAATACGATATGATGTAAATAGTAAAAATAGTAATAATTCAACATTCTATAGAATTTTATTCCTGACCTAACATTAAATTTTATTTATCCATTATTCCTTTAAATTAAACCATTTGTGTATGGTTTGGAAGAAAAGAAGATTTTTTAATCATTAAAATTGTAGGTCCTATGTATGGATGAGTTATATTTTAATTATTCAATAATAATTATGGAATTAATGTGAGAATAATTTTATCATTCATGAATAATTATTAAATAATTAATACAAAATTAATAATATAAGTTTACTTACATATATATCATCCATGTGACATGATGATGAATGATAAATCACATTGCTTTATATAGGTGATAGTTCAAATGTACGGATGAATGGCATGATCATTTTTATTAGCATGGAATGTTAATAACATAAATTATTTACTATTATTTAATAATTATAAATATTTCATTAGTATTATATATAATTTTAATATCATCATTATTACCATTGTTGAGATACGTTGATGGAAAAAAATTATATCGGTTCGTGATTGGTTTCCCACTGTAGACATGAATAAATAATCAAATTACCATTTGATTAACTCCTTAATACCTATAAAGAGGTATTATTCATAAATTAAGGGATGTATTATGGGGGTAGATTTTCAATGAAGGTATTTGGGAATATATTGGCTGAGGCAATTAGTTTATTAGGGTATTTAAATCCGAATATTGAGTGACTTTTTATATGACATTAGTGGGGAGATCTTTTAATTCTCTAAAATATTACATTTTAAAAATTAATATTTAACTCTAATGGATCTAAAGGGATTTATTTATAATATATGAGGATAATGAATAAAAATTAATTTAATTAATTAAATTTATAGAGGTTTTGATTTTTTTTTAATCTTTTTCTATTTGTTTTAACCCTTTTAACTCTTTCATTGATGTAATGTAATTTTACACTTTTTAGGTAAATCATGTTAATAAGAAATTCCAAATGACTAATTAAGTGAATATATATAAAATTATAATTATTATACAAATCTTCTGGATAATATATATATGTTTAGAAATTTTATATCATTTAATAATTTTTTAAATATCAATATTGTCAAATATGATATTATTCAGTACTTAAATTTTTAAAAATATTACAACATCAAAATAAATTCAAAATAAAAATAATGAAGAATAAATAAAATTTATAAGTTATATAAAAATTTATGGTTTCAATTTATAATGTTGATTTAAATTTTTTTACTTTTATTAATATAATATATTTGGTATTTTCATTAATTAAAATATTAATTGATCAATGCAGTGTAAATTTTCCATTTAATTACTTATTCTCAATAAAAATTAAAAAATTATCATAATAAAGATAAAAAGAATTATTAATAATATATTATTTATTTCTTAATATATCTACTATATATCCCCATATTTATAATATTTCACCTCATAAAAAATGTGTATGAAATTAGACCTTTCATTGAATATGAAATTATAAATGTCATTCCCTCATTAAAGTGGCATAAAATGGTTATAATTTAAGAGAAATGATTCTTTTTTTATTACACAATCATAAAATTAAAATAGGAAAAAAGTTATGGTAATTTTATAAAAATTATAAAATTATTTTCCCATTAATTACCAGATTTACCTTTTACGATATTGATAAGAAAATATTAAAATACTTACTATTCAAACATTACAAAAAAGTGGCCTATTTTTATAATTTTTACCTCATGATTTGAAATATGGATTCCCATATATAAAATTCAAAATACTTAATTGGAAAAAATTAACAAAAAAATTTATCATGTTGACACAACTAGAATGTGGGTTTCAAAATTAAAAATGATAACAATATTAAAATATTTTAATATACATATTCAATTATAAATTGACCTTAATGACCTTAATTGTATTTAAAGTTAAAATATTTACCTATTTATACTTTAAAACAAATTAAAATATCATTCTACACTATAAATTATTTAAATAAAAGGTTATTTTTGAATTAAAATGAAATATTTTTTCAAAATTCATCCAAAAATGATTCTTATCATAAAAAAACTAAAAACTAAACCAAATTAACATTTGATACTCCTCATTTAAATACTATTTTTATATTGTCACATTTATTATATAAATGATTACAAAAAGCATTGAATCAAGTGTTCCGCCAAATTGTGGAAAACCCGTCTTTCTAGAAAAATACTTATATTATATGTAAAATTGATTTTGTTCTTATATCATGTCTATAAAACACATAAGAGTAATTTTAAAAAATATATTTAATATTATATATATTAAATTAATATAATCTCAAATGACTTAGTTGTTTCTTTATTTGTTTAAAACACCCTTGTGCACATTTTAATCATGTTCATACTATCCATTCTAACGACTATTTTATATTGGTATCTTTTAAATAGTATTATTTTTTTGTTCATTTCCACTAGATGTGACATAGTATGTATGCTACTGAACATAGTGTTTCCTTTTAAAAACAAAAAAATTTAGATTCTCCTCTATTTAATACATTGATTCTTGGAAATGTTATCTCAGAATAAAAAACTATGTGTTTAACTTTTCCAGAGGCCTTATTTTAAATACCACATAAGAAAATATAATAATGAAACATCCACATTAAAATAAGGAAAGGAAAGTATTAATGTCAACTGAGATGACACATTCTCGGGTAACATGTCGGAAATTGTGGATATGTATGAGAAAAATAACTATCATTTTATGATGGATAGTGATATAAAACATGGTAATGATAATTATAAAAATAAAATAAACCATAAATATGTGATGGGTTAAAATGTCATTGATTTTATAGTAATAGAAGTAAGAAAGATAAAAAAAGTGAAAAAAATGTTCATAGTGTTGATAAAATATTTTACTACTTTTACTAAGAACATAAGAAAGCATATATATAGGAAAATTGTATTTTCATACTTCAATAAATTTCTACAAATAACTCATATTATTCTCCAACTGATGAGAATTAAAGATGATTTTTCACACATATTTAATGATAATAAATCTATATATAAACAAGTAATTCGTTAAAAATTAACTATATATTTTTATAATGTTTATAAATTCACTAAAAACCAAATTATTAGGTCAATAAATGATAATACCAAATAAAAATATATAATGAAAAACTATATTAGTATCCAATATTCAAAATTAAAAACTAAAGATAAACATATATCATTAAATAATACTTATAATTCCTCACTGATATTCTACACAAATATTGAAAGCCAAAAATTATTTAATCACATAATCATCTATGATATATTGAAAATATTATGATTTAATGACATCTATTACTCATGAAGTCTTGTACCAAAAAGTAATTTCCCATGGAATCATCAAGATGTGATAACTATTTCAATAAATAACCTAAATCCCCATAAGTCCTTAATTAATTCATATATTGTTCAAATAACGGTTTTAATGTCAATAAAAAAACCTTATTATTATATTCACCTTAATCTTATAGGATTTCTAAAATAGTGAATGTCTTCCGAAATAATAGTAATCACTTGGGCACAAAATCTTTTCCAATACCAAGGATATATATTCAATAAAACATATGTTCTCATAATAAACTTATTCTTTTTTGATGAAATCATTTAACAAAAAAACTTTCATACATACCAATACATCATATAGGCAAGTGGTAGGAGATTCACCGTTAACTCCCTTTGGTTGTGAGTTCGATTCCCACATCCTTGCTAGAGAGGACATGTTGTCACCCATCCCACAAGATGATTTTTTTCATATTATATCAAATTATTATAACATTACTAAAATATTATAAAGTCATAAAAATAACGAAAACATTTTTTTAACATTAATGGATATTTATTACCATTCATTTCTCATTTAAGAATTTAAAATCACCTAAATACCTCATAATCAAATACCATTCAACCCTTATTGGTTATGTACACATTTTTAATTATATCCACAAAAAATACAATTATTCATCAAATAAAATTGTCACATAATAAAGAGTTATATATAAAAGAAAATAAAAAGTCTTCTAATGTGATCACATCATCAAAATAATATTTATAATTTTAAAATTTTCATCAACCTTAGATCTTACTTGACCTTTTAATAACAATCATATTAACATATTAGTCATTCAAAATCCTTAACCATACATCCCCACCATATTATATAGTAATTATTTAAGATAACCAACAACATGAATCATATCATATGATAATGTTAAAACATGAACCTAGAAATAATTTATACCTTTTATATGTCATTTATATTTTTCTCATATTAAATTATAAGGAAATTAATTATTGCTAAATATATTTCCGTATGATCATGATGATCCCACTCAAGGGAATTATTTTTAAGAAATTTATTTTCATTATGATCATACTTAAAACATTTAAACCATTAAATGGATATATCTAGAAGAAATTATTTTCGTTTCATAGAGACAACATAATGCTTACTTTTTTCTTGAAATATAATTCATTTATAACAACCTTTATGTCATTTAAAACAAATTCCCTTCCCATTAATTGTTTTTATAGATGTTTATTTCCACACACATGACCCTTGTGTTGTTGAATATATTTTATTTTAGGATCATTATTACCAGAAATTCCACAGGTATTCATTTCTCCAATATATGATTCATTAGAAAACATTCCATGTTTTAACTAGTTAATCATAACTCCTTATAGTTGGTTTAAAAGAACCTGAGGATTTCTCAATGCACCTCCCATTATATATGGTTCATTATCCTAATAACCAACACATTTTCCTTCACATCCCAGTTTAAATTGGTACATGTAGGATCCATCAATTTTATAAAACCAAAAAGGGAATAATGGGTAATAATATCATAATATATAATCTTATGAGTATGATAAACACTAAAATAACCTTATTCATGTTTTCTCAGGCCCCAAAAAATTATTTAAAATAACAATGATTTATCCAACCATTCAAACCATAGTGTTTATATAATCCACTTAAATTATTATTATATAACTTCGTCCCCTCTAATGTAATCTAAACAAATCATCAACACCAACTACCATGATATGGCCTTATACAATACATAATCTAGATTTTTAGTCAACAATTTAATTTAATTCATATTGGGGATCTTTTTAGGTTCGTTTTTAGTTAATAAAGTCATAATTTATACATAACATTCTATATTCCCACAATGCTGATACTATAAAAACACCATAGACTTTTACAAATATGATGATTTTTAACATAAAACATTGATTCATTTTTAGGACTAATATTAATTAAAATTAACATGACTTCTTTTATTCTATTACCCATCTTTATTTCATATGAATTTTTTAAAACAAGGGATGATAAAAAAATACCAATTAGGGACATAAAAAAATAAACTTTTAGGGTCGGAATACTTTAAACCCATGATTGTTTCTGAATTTTCTATATTCCAACCACAAAACACAATCTATATAGCATATATCATGAACAAATATTATTCCTATAAACCTACAATAAAAACCCATTAAAAGAACTTGTGTCATCAATTAAATGAAACTATTACATTAACTGTATCTATGATATATACCTAGGGAGTAAACTCAAGGGTTATATTTGGAATATCCACTGTAGTATATTCCCTCAATCTCTTAGGAGAAACCCAACTGATTAACTCGGTATCACTTAAAAATTATTTATAGAGTTATAAAATTATAGAATTATCTTGGCTTATAATATAACCAGACGGAAACATAAACAATTCTCAAGAACCCAAACATAATAACAACACATAAATAATTCTTAATAGAATAACAACTTTCCCCCATTAAAATAAATTATTATTTGTTCAAAGTCGAACACTTTAAAAGGAAACCCAATTATTTGAATGTAAAATTTAAAAGTTTTAAAAGATTCATGAAAACATTATATTATTTGAAATAAATAAATTATGTTCATTCATTATCTATTAACAAAAATATTTCATTAGTATTTTGTAAAAATAATTGGAATAGTAAATTTAAAAAATATTTTTATTTGAATGTACAATACCTTGAGTCTGGATCATCATGTAAAATATTTAACTTCATGAATAATAAAAAAGTTTTATTATTTATTTTCATTATAAGTTTTTTTTGTTTTATTATTCCTATAATATGACTTATTTTCATCTTATATAAATTAATTACTTATTTATGTTCATGTCGAATGTTTTGAAGATATTCGGTACTTGTATCTAAAATGAAATTTGTAAAATTTCAATATGATTAGTTTTCATAAGTCAATAACCCAAAAAATAATCTCCATGAAATAATAATAAATTTTATAAATAAATTACACTGTCATATCAAAAAAATTTCTTTATGGGTTTGAGAAAGGAACAATGTTATAATCATGGAGACTGTAGGCCATACGTAATCTTGAGTAATGTCTTATTATTTAGAATATAATTATGAAATGATGGTAAGTATAATATTAAATTTGAATACTTATTATAATTTCATTAATATCATATTAATAATTTAAAAATAACTATATATGCCATCCAGGTGATATGGATATGAAATGTGAATCGTATATCTTTAAAGAGGTGATAGTTCACGCATATGCATAAATTACAATATCATTTTTATGTGCATGGAATGTTAATATCATAAAAGATATATTATTATTTAATAATTAAAATTAGTATAGTAAGATTATATATAATAATTAATTCCATCATTACAACCAATCATGGGAGATAGTGATGTAAAAGGAATTATATTGGTTCGTGAGGGGGTAGTCCGAAAAACACCTGAATGAATCATTCATTTCCCATTTAATGAAGTTATAGATGGATTTTTGAGATGATATTAATATCATAAAATCTAATTATATTGATGATATTGGATATATTATTTGATAAATGTAGAAAAATATTTTAAGGTAGTGGGAGAAGAAATAAAATAGATACACATAATTAAAAAAGATGCATCTTCTTCAAAACATCTCATTTGAGTCCCACCTTAACAACTATAAAGAGGGTTTTATTATTCAAATAACATCTCTACGATATTGGGGTGGATACCTTGAATGTTTTTTGGTATGGTCTTGGCTGAGGAAAATAGATTTTAAATTGTATTGAAATGATAAGAAAGAGTTCCCTTTTATTGGAGATGGGAGGTGCACTAATGGAAATATCTAAAATATAGGAAATATATAAATTATTATTCTATTAAAAAAGTTTCCAAAGTGTTTTATTTATATTATAGGATTATAATGGGTCGAAATAAATTCATTCATTTTAATTTAGAAAAATATTGATTATTTTTTTAATGCTTATCATTTTTGTTTTAACCTTTTTAACTCATACCATGATATCATGTTATTTTAAACTTTTAGTGTAAATATAATTACTATTAAATTAAAACTGACCGATTAATGAGTCATTGATTAAATTTTATAACTAATCCAAAACATGTTTCTAATTTATTTGGACATTTTAATTCATTTTATATATCATTGTTTAATTTAATATATTAGAAATGTTAATTTCTACACTATTAATAACATGACTTTCAAAAAATAAATTAAAATCAATATAAATTTGAATCCATAATTCCAATAAATCACTGAAATGTCAAAGACATCTAAAAAATTATTTTATTAAATTTATCATCTAAATTTATATTTATTATTTAATTTATTATATATATTATTTGATATTTTTTACTTATACAATTATTTCATCATCATTGTGCAAGCCATTAATTTAATTATATATTATATAAAAATTAAAAATATATTTTGTTGAAAAAAATTAAAATTATATATTTCTTTATATTATTTATAGTTTAACCAATACCCATTATGTCTCCACATTAAAAATATTACACTTATTAAAAAATAAATGTGTTGAAAAAATAACTATTATTTAAATATAAAATTATAAATGTAATACTATCATCCAAGGGGTATAAAATTGTCATAATTTAATAAATGGGAATATTTTTGTAAATTAAAAATCATTCAATGAAAATTGAATAATAGTAAGGGAAAATCTATAAAATTTATAATATTATTTTTACCCTTAATTAAATGATTTACCTGTAACTATGTCTAGAAAAAAATATTAGTTATGTAACTATTCATATTGTCAATAACAAAAGGTACCTACTTAATTAATTTGGGATTTTTGAATCCAAACATGTAACCAAATGTTCAAAATATAAAACACAGAATTAGAATAAATTAATTTAAATTAATCTTGTTGATGGAAGTAGAATGTGCGGTTTAGAGTAAAAATGTTCCAAAAATAGAATTTGTTTTATATTAAATTTCAATATGGAATTGATTCCAAAGAACATAATTGGACTAATTGATAATATATTGATCTAATTATACTTTTAAAACAATTAGAAGTTAAATTAAACACTATTATTTATTTATAGAAAAATATGCTTTCAATTGAATACGCAAATTATTTTCGATATTCATAAAAAAATTAACATCTCAGAAAAATAAAAAAAAATTAATACTAACAATAATATTAACCTCCTTATTCAATTATAAAGATTATTTAGTCAAATATAATTTTTAAAAGTATAAAAAATATGTTTAAATTATGTTTTCCTTCCATATTTAACAAAACAACATTATAAAAAAATACATCTTTTATTTGTATAATTCTATTTGTACTTATATCATGCCTAAAACACATAAGAAGAATTTTAAACACTATATTAAATATTATGTATATATATATATATAATTAATATAATAAATAATGATCTATTTGTTTATTTATTGGTAGAAAACACACTTATGCACATATAAATAGTTTTTTTGAAAATTATTTCCTTTTTTAAGATGGGTTATATTTTAATTTATAATTAATTGTTCACTAATTAATGAATTATATATATTCATGTACAAAACACATTTTCTTAATTCTATTGATCTTTTCGATTCATTCCATTCTAGTGGCTAGGTTATAATGGTAACATTTAAATAATAATATTTAGTTGTTCATGTAATTATATGTGGTGTATCATGTATGCTATAAAACATATCATTTATTTTTGCAAAATGGGATGTTAAAAATTTTTTCTTATAAAAAATTAAATTTATTATGTAAAATAAGTTTACTAATAGTTGTAATAATTAATTATAAATTATGTAATCAACAGGAGAAAATAAACATTTATTGAAATAAAGTTAATCAGAAATCTTTTATATTACTTTGAAATTATTTTAGTTATACTATTAATCAATATATAATCATTAATTCTAAATTAATCATATTTAAAACGTATTATTTCAATAATTTTTTTATTAATATTCATACTCACAAACATAATGGTTAGGTAATAATTTTCTTTTTAGTAATAAATTATTAATTTACATTCATATTTCATTTAAACCCATTGTTCCGTGTATCAAAACACATCAAAGATATTTAATTAAATGTAAAATGAATATATAATAAAGATACGAATTTTTGTATTATCTTCTAGGATTGGTGTTTTTTATTAATCATTATAACAAACATGGTGTTCCTTTTTTATAAATCTCTTGCAGTTACAGTCTCCCACAATGGAATAAATATCACCCCGCAATATAATTTCGTTGTGGTAGTCAAGGGATTAAAAATTTAAAACAATAACAATTAGAAAACATGTAAATTATCTTTTAAAAAAACATCATCTTAATATAATAGATATGGAAGTATAAATTTAAAACGCAATAAAAAATAACTTGGTTACTAAGTAGGCAAACATCGGTGGATTATGAATATATTAGAATGGATTAAATGAATAAATATTTACAGTGGTGATAGAGGTAATAAAACAAAATAAAGTCAACGGCCAATGGAATGTTAAGGGCCACAAATCCCGAAATTTTTTATAATTTAAATTACTATATATACAACATATAATAAGGTAATATGATAACATTTTATTCAATATCAATTAACAAGATGTGAGGAATTTAATTTCCATTATGATAGAGAATGGAAAAAATATACTTAAAATTTAAACACTTTGTTCTTATTTGATAAATTTAAACATCATTTATTTTTCCATTAAATTAATATCAAATGATTTTTATAATGAAAAATAATAATACTTGAAGAGATAATTTGATCCATAAAAAATCATATTCTTTATAACATTAATAAAACCAAAATTGATATCACATGTTATCCTTTATAATAAATAAATATCCAATAACTCAATTGTACCTCAAAAAGTTCAACATAATCCATTTCAGAAACCTTTAACCATAAAACTCATCCAAAATATTATAGTACAAATTAATAGACAAAAACTCTATTAGGATGGTCATATAATAAATTATATTCATTAAAAAATGACATTTCTCTTAATGTCACATTCCAAACATGTGAATACTTTTATTATCATGAATACATAAAAAAATCCATTGGTGGATGAATATATACAAAAGATCCAAATAGCCAGAAATGTCACGACCCCCTCCCCACAAAGTGTACCCCTCCTGGGCCGACAATGTGAAAAGGGAGATAATGACCCCCGAGTCCCGCCTCCAGTAGGCCCCGGGTTGGCGACTAGCACCGAGGGTATAATACACACACAAATGGGAGGCATTACCCTCTAAGAGAACACATGCAGAAGAGAGAGATAGAATAGAATCCAACCAACTCCAACTCATAACTGAAATGTAAAAGAAACCCAAGTACATATATGAAATGTCATGCAAAAGTACTACAACTGAAAGGGGAAACTAAAAGTACCCAAAAGAAAGTAAAACGACAGCGACCACAAGCCCGAACAGCTCCTCCTCCAACCGCAAGCTAGTAGTAACCAGCTTGATCTCCAACCTGCTCCAAGTGACCTGAAAAAAACAGTTTATATGTACATAGGGTGAGTATAACAGTATACTCAGTAGGATCCTCCCCAAGACTCTCGTGCAAAAGTAAAGAAAGCATGCTAAAGCCCAGTGAACAACAAGTGAAACTAACTCGTCACCTAAACAGGTATACTATGTTCCCAACCTCACCAAGGCTACTCTCACCAAGTAACGCATACAAGAATATAGCATGTAGTAAAGAATATCAAGGGTACCCCGCTACCACTTCCCCACTGGTTTGCCGCTTTTCCCCAACGACATACGTCCTGTGCATCTCTCTCCAATGGCTTGCCCGTATCAACATGGGTCAAGCTCCACAATCTGCACCACGTGCACCACATAGGCTTGCCCGCAGACACCTGGGCTAAGCTCCACACAATCCTCACAACCAAAAGTAACTAGGTAGTTTCCGGAAGCCACCACAGCTCGAATAACGTGTATCATACGTCGGGTATTATACCTGAATCCATTACAGCCCATACACCGAGTAAGGATCCTCAAGCCATCACAGCCTATACACGTTACACCTATAGTAGTCCATAGGATACTATATCCAGAATATATGTGTGTGAAATAACCACAAGCCATTACAGCCCTCTACACACATATATGGGTAAAACTAACCACTGTGCCTACCAGCACTAAGATCTACCAAGAGAAGAGAGCGGGGCCAAAGGGGGTAGTCAGCCATTCAACCTCCCATCAGAATGTTGGGGAAAACACCCCCCCAGGGCTCAGAATCCCCGGGGTGTCAGTTGCCCTTACCGACAGGGTGGAGTAGCGTATAGAAACACAAAAAGTACAGAGTATATAAGTAACTCACATCCACACTATGGGCATTACCTAGTCTTAGATACAACTGCAGCTAACGTCTCTCAGACTCCAGGCTGCTACTTCTAAGACTAGGTATCCTATAAGCACACAACCAATTGAAGAGCTTTATTAGATTACTCCATTCTTATTTATCAGTTCCACTGTACATTAGTTAATTCTTTAAGCATTAATTAAGATTGAACAATTCCTCATTTAACTGAAATGGCGTCACTTTTAAAAACAACTGCTCCTTTTTAAGATTCATATCACCTTTAAATTCCAGCATCTCCCTCCCCGTGGATTTTCACCCTTTAATAAAACATTCATTACAGAAATACTTTTCCACATTCCCAGGCATTCTAGAAAAACATCCTATGCTTCTAAACACAAAGGAGGCTCAACACGGTGAGTAGATATACTACCCGTCGAGTCTTTGCCGCCTATAGAAAGAGCATAGACCCATCCTCCATCGAGAGGCTAAACACGGAAAGCACGTGGCATACCCCGCGTGTCTTCGCCTCCTTCGGAAATAGGGTAAGCAAGACCAGCTGCCTTGAGCAGTGGGGAAAAGTAAAGAAGATAAACAATCAAACCAACCACCAACATCAAACCATCACATTCATCTCATACCATCACCCTTGGTGTCCTCCCCGACACCCATATGCATAAACCGATGCATCTCGCCACACTAGGCATCATCCGCTGCCACAACTATAAGGCCTCCATGCCTCCACATATCACAACAACCATCCAGGCTCACATCACAGCACAAGCAGCAGGAAAACAAACATCACAAAATGGGCTCTCGGCCCTTTAACAAACAAGAGGGTAACTCAGAACCCTTTTTGAAATTCCAACATAATCTGTTCTCTAAACCATATTGAATTAACAGATTTGTTATTCGTAGGTTCCAATCATGGATACCTAATCAGTAAGCTATCACAATTAAATAACCATGCTTACTTCCCTAATTTGATTATCCTCAAATTAGAACAACTACAACAACGACAACAACCAGATTAATTTACATGCCTCTTTATCTTTAGCCAATTAATCAACAATTAATTCCGGCTTTACGTTCATTATCAATTTCTATCATGAAGGAACGACAAAACAAGGAAACATAGATATCACTATATCTAGGAAAACATGAGGCAAACCGTCATTACGGTATAAAGCAACAGCATGCGATCTACCAATTCTTTTAATCCGGTTCAAGTATTTAATTAGGTCAATTTCATTGTGATCCAAAGGAATAAATCATGCTAACTCTACGATTGCACATATATAATTAGAGAAGCCATGAATCCCCTACCTCGAAGAGTTCTTGACGTCCTTTATCCACACAGCAGGTCACGATCCTCCCCTCGCGACAACTTATGTGGAAGAATGATCGACACGGCTTGGTTGCATCCAACAGAGCGGGACTGATCCTAGGAGTAAGGGTTGTTTGTGCAACTCCTACGGGAAGTATTGAAAGGTTCTAGTGCCTCTTAATCGAGGACAAAGGGAAAGAACCAGGAAGAATGATATCTCGTCCCTTTTTAAGATTTAACGAGGTGATGGTTTAAGATCCGGTTAATTCTCCATTAAAAACAGATCGCATTAACCCACGCGGTTTGACCACGTAAAACATTCCAAGACTTAGGAATAATTAATATAGGACTTATGGCATTTGAAACGGCCTTAAGAGCCCTTAAAATAAGGCTTTAAATGTATTTTACGTCAAAGGAAACGTCAAAAGGGGCAAAACTGTAGGAGTCTGGAAACACTGTTCACCCACCGTTACTGTACATGAAACTGATCTGTGAAACTGATCTGTCACACCGATCTGTGAAACTGATCTGTGACACTGATCTGTCACACCGATCTGTGAAACTGATCTGTGATACTGATCTGTCACACCGATCTGTCTCACCGATCTGTCTCACCGATCTGTCTCACCGATCTGTCTCACCGATCTGTCTCACCGATCTGTCTCACCGATCTGTCTCACCGATCTGTCTCACCGATCTGTCTCACCGATCTGTCTCACCGATCTGTCTCACCGATCTGTCTCACCGATCTGTCTCACCGATCTGTCTCACCGATCTGTCTCACCGATCTGTCTCACCGATCTGTCTCACCGATCTGTGAAACTGATCTGTCTCACCGATCTGTGAAACTGATCTGTCTCACCGATCTGTGAAACTGATCTGTCTCACCGATCTGTGAAACTGATCTGTCTCACCGATCTGTGAAACTGATCTGTCTCACCGATCTGTGAAACTGATCTGTCTCACCGATCTGTGAAACTGATCTGTCTCACCGATCTGTGAAACTGATCTGTCTCACTGATCTGTTACTGTTCATAAAACTGGAAACACTGTTCACAGAACTAGAAAATATTGGCAAAGTGTTGGGGATAAGCCCCCTTGACCTCCCGGAACACCTCCAACACCAACATTTCACAAAGTAATGGACCAGAGAGGTCCGGGCCATTACATTAGATACCTCTCAAAACATTCTCGTCCTCGAGAATTAAAAACCAACCCAGAAGAAAAGAGGGGTCCGAACAACCACCCCATAAGATACCTCTCAGGGGAAAACCACCATGAGTTGTTCGAAAGCTGGAACAAAACTATGACATCCGGGAACAATCAATCCACACCCAAACAATTCATTCACAACATCACATCAAAGGTACATAAACAAAACATGAAAGGTCCAACCACAGAGAAAACATCATTACATGAAATGAGTTAAACATTAAACAACTCTGGGTACTGAGCACGTATCTGTGACTCACGCTCCCAGGTACTCTCCTCCATGCCACCGTGTCGCCACAAGACACGAACTAAAGGAATAGAACGCCCACGCAACACCTTCTCCTTGTGGTCTTGGATCTCCACAGGTCGCTCCTCGAAGGTTGCATCATCATCAATATCGATCTCTCCCCAATCGATAACATGAGATTCATCATGAAGATAATGACGGAGCTGCGATACATGAAAAACATCATGTATCCGACTCATCCGAGGGGGAAGTGCTACTCGATATGCCACAGCTCCAACACGAGCTAACACCTCGAAAGGCCCAACAAAACGGGGAGAAAGCTTACTTCCGTGACCAAACCTTCGCTGCCCACGACGGGGAGTCACCTTCAGAAACACATGATCCCCAACATTAAACTCTAAGGGTCTCCTTCTTTGATCCGCATAAGATTTCTGACGATCTTGTGCTGTCTTCATCCTCTCACGAATCACTTGAACCATCTCCGTCGTATTCTGCACTAGTTCTGGTCCGAGAATTGCTGACTCTCCGACCCCAGTCCAGCACAACGGAGAACGGCATGGCCGGCCATACAAGGCTTCAAACGGCGCCATGCCGATGGTAGAGTGAAAACTATTATTGTAAGCGAACTCTACCAAAGGTAAGTGCTTCACCCATGAACCTCCAAAATCAAGAACACAAGAGCGCAACATGTCTTCAAGAGTTTGGATGGTTCGCTCTGTCTGACCATCCGTTTGAGGATGAAAAGCAGTGCTAAGGCATAGTTGAGAGCCAAAAGCATGCTGGAGACCTCTCCACACCCTCGAGGTAAAACGAGGGTCTCGATCAGAAATGATCGTCTTAGGAACTCCGTGAAGCCTCACCACCTCCTCCAGATACTGCCTCGACAAAACCTCCACTGAGCTCGACTCCTTGATTGCTATGAAGTGGGCCGATTTAGTTAAACGATCCACTACCACCCATATAGCATCATGTCCTCCCGGAGCTCGAGGTAAACCTGTAACAAAGTCCATTGAGATGTCCTCCCACTTCCACTGAGGAATCTCTAAGTGCTGGAGAAGACCACCAGGAACACGGTGTTCGGCCTTCACCTTCTGGCAGACTAAACATCGAGACACACATTCTGCAACTGAACGCTTCAGCCCAGGCCACCAAAACTGACTCCTCAAGGATTGATACATCTTCGTCACACCAGGATGTACAGCTAAGGGCGAGCTATGGAACTCTCGGAGAACCGTCTCGCGCATCGCCAGGGGAACAAAAAGCCTGTCATGATACAACACTCGGTGTTGTTCATCCTCTGACCAACCATCAGGGGCCTCCCCACAAACAACTCTGTCCCTCAAAACTTCCACCTCTAGATCACCCAGCTGAGACTCTTCCACCTTTTGCATCAGGGATGACTGCACCGTCATCTGGAAAAGACAACCTCTTCCTCCAACTTCTCCCATATCAAGATGCAAAGCTGCCAGCTCTTCCATCCCTCTCCAGGAATCACCAGATTCACGCACAACATCATTACGTGACTTTCGGCTCAGTGCATCAGCAACAACATTTCCCTTACCAGGTGTATACGATATTTCGAAGTCGTATTCCTGCAAGAACTCCATCCACCGACGCTGCCGCAAGTTCAAATCCCGCTGAGAGAAAACATACCTCAAACTCTTATGATCGGTGAAAACCACAAAGTGCTCTCCAATGAGGTAATGTCTCCACAACTTCAGTGCAAACACCACGGCTGCCAAATCAAGATCATGGGTGGCATAGTTGCGTTCATGGGGACGCAACTGCCGAGACCCATAAGAAACAACTGACCTCTGCTGCATGAGAACACAGCCTAGCCCCAGATGTGAAGCATCACAGAAAACATCAAACTGGACTCCCTCCGTTGGAAGACAAAGGACTGGAGCACTTACCAACTTCCCCTTTAGATACTCGAAAGCTGTCTGACACTGATCAGTCCATATGAACGCTTGATCCTTCCTGGTCAAGGCTGTCAGAGGAGTCGCAACTCGGGAGAAATTAGCCACAAACCTCCTATAATATCCTGCGAGACCAAGGAAACTTCGCACCTCTGACACGGTCTTGGGAGCTGGCCAAGACACCACTGCTTCTATCTTCGAAGGATCCATAGCTACTCCCTGTTGGGACACAACATGTCCCAAGAAACGAACTTCTCGAGCCCAGAACTCACACTTGGACAACTTCCCAAACAACCGATGTTGACGAAGAACTCCCAAAACAGCTCATAGATGTTCTGCATGCTCTTCTTCAGATGTGGAGTACACAAGGATGTCGTCAATGAAAACCACAACAAACTTGTCCAAGAATTCACGGAACACAGCATTCATCAACCCCATGAAAACAGCTGGAGCATTTGTCACGCCGAATGGCATTACAACAAACTCATAATGCCCATGACGACAGCGGAAAGCAGTCTTCGGGATATCCTCATCCTTTACACGCATCTGATGATATCCTGACCGCAAGTCGATCTTTGAAAACCAACTTGCACCCTTCAGTTGATCGAATAGGTCCTCAATCCGCGGGAGAGGATAACGGTTCTTTATTTTCACTTTGTTTAAGCGACGATAATCGACGCACAACCGCAAACTGCCATCAGCCTTTTTCACGAACAAGACTGGTGCACCCCACGGTGACACACTTGGCCGAACAAAACCACACTGCAATAGACCATCGAGCTGAATACGTAGCTCTCGTAACTCAGAAGGGGCCATCCTATATGGAGACATAGAGATGGGAGACGCTCCTGGCTGTAGCTCGATCCCAAACTCGATCTTCCGTCGAGGGGGTAAGGATACAACCTCTTCTGGAAAGACATCAGGGTACTCTTCTACGACCCTAGGAAACGCCAACTGTTGAACCTCTGAAGAACTCAGCATCATCCCAGCCATCATGGATGATAAGGATGAAACTCGTCTATGACTCATCCGAGGATCTCTCTCACCAACAAACACTACTTCCTCTCCATCTTCATCAAAGAAAACGACCTTCTTCCTGTAGCAATCGACAATAGCCTGCACCGAATACAACCAATCCATGCCGAGGATGACATCATATGGTTGTATTCGTAAACATAGGAAATCTCCCCAAGAGCGGTGCTGCCCCAACACTAGCTCACAGTCTCTACATACTTCAAACAAGCTAGCTCGACCTCCAACTGGCGTAGTCAACGCCAAGGGCACTGGAAGCCTCTCTACCTCAAGTCCCAAAGCGTGGACAAGGGTAGGGGATATAAAGGAGTGTGTCGCTCCGGAATCAAACAAGGCATACACCAAGGTAGAAAACAAGCAAAGGGTACCTCAGACGACGTCTGGCTCGCCTGGAGCTGGCAACGCTAGAGCATGAAGCTGACCACGACCACCTCCACGGCCTCTCTGACCCTGATGACGACCACCACCACGGCCGCGCTCTGCTCTCTGAGGACGGGGAGCGTCATGGGGCTGTCCTCTGCCTGCTCCATCTACCCTCTGGTGAACGGAAACTCTTCTGTCCTGAAAACCGGGAACCCCGGACCACAACTCTGCTTCTTGAGGAATCATGACGATTCCCCTCTCGTGACGATCCGGTCCTATCCAAAGTCCTCTCAACAACCTCTGCCCTCGCCAGCACCTCAAGATATGTCTTCAGCATAAATGGGGTGACCTGGCGCTGGATCTCTGGACGCAAAGCCTCCTCGAAATGCCTCGCCCTGGCCTCATCATCTGGTAACAGGTCTGAAGCATATCGTAGAAGGTTCCTGAAACGGATTCCAAACTCCCGAACACTGGAGCTCCCCTGTCGAAGGGTAAGAAGCTCCTGGCGACTGGATGCCTTCGCAGTCGATGAAAGAAACTCGACTCTAAACCTGTCTCGAAACTCCTCCCATGAGATCGCTGACTCCTCACGATCCACGAGGAACAAGAACCACCACTGTCTCGCTGCTCCACGCAACATCGTCACAACCAAGGACACCCAGTGTTCCTTCCGAGCACGAATCGAACTGAAGCCTATCTCGACCTCCTCTAACCAGTCTTCTGTGACTGCATTTGAAACGGAGCCCTCGTACTTCTGTAGACTCTGGCGCTGAAACTCTCGGAGTGTCTTCCTCCAAGTGTCATCGTCGTCAACCTCTAACCGGTGGCGATCTGCTGGAACAGCCTGCTGGGCACCTTCTGCGCAAACCTGACGGGGACGCCGACCTGGAGCCATACCTGTAAAATAACAATCGTTAGAGCTCCTAAGCCTGGAATATGGAAGACTCAACATTAATTAATTAATTATTTTGTTTTATTAATTTTAGGTTACCTTGGTCTACCCATTCAAACACAGGCGCAAAGAATAATGATGCATGATCCTTTTCCTAGGTCTCTACCCTGCAACCAGTATCACTTTGTTTAGTAGCCATCGTAAACTTAAAGGTCCGTGCAACAGATCATAGGGGTCCCTGAACGCCTATGTCTCTGCCGGTCTCCAGTGTTTACCCCACTTGCTAAACATGAATGACACCGTTGCCCTACCATCCCATGCATCCTCACCTGTGCCAAACTCCAAACTCCATCCTATCCCTCGACCAGACCTCTGATACCACTCTGTCACGACCCCCTCCCCACAAAGTGTACCCCTCCTGGGCCGGCAATGTGAAAAGGGAGATAATGACCCCCGAGTCCCGCCTCCAGTAGGCCCCGGGTTGGCGACTAGCACCGAGGGTATAATACACACACAAATGGGAGGCATTACCCTCTAAGAGAACACATGCAGAAGAGAGAGATAGAATAGAATCCAACCAACTCCAACTCATAACTGAAATGTAAAAGAAACCCAAGTACATATATGAAATGTCATGAAAAAGTACTACAACTGAAAGGGGAAACTAAAAGTACCCAAAAGAAAGTAAAACGACAGCGACCACAAGCCCGAACAGCTCCTCCTCCAACCGCAAGCTAGTAGTAACCAGCTTGATCTCCAACCTGCTCCAAGTGACCTGAAAAAAACAGTTTATATGTACATAGGGTGAGTATAACAGTATACTCAGTAGGATCCTCCCCAAGACTCTCGTGCAAAAGTAAAGAAAGCATGCTAAAGCCCAGTGAACAACAAGTGAAACTAACTCGTCACCTAAACAGGTATACTATGTTCCCAACCTCACCAAGGCTACTCTCACCAAGTAACGCATACAAGAATATAGCATGTAGTAAAGAATATCAAGGGTACCCCGCTACCACTTCCCCACTGGTTTGCCGCTTTGCCCCAACGACATACGTCCTGTGCATCTCTCTCCAAAGGCTTGCCCGTATCAACATGGGTCAAGCTCCACAATCTGCACCACGTGCACCACATAGGCTTGCCCGCAGACACCTGGGCTAAGCTCCACACAATCCTCACAACCAAAAGTAACTAGGTAGTTTCCGGAAGCCACCACAGCTCGAATAACGTGTATCATACGTCGGGTATTATACCTGAAGCCATTACAGCCCATACACCGAGTAAGGATCCTCAAGCCATCACAGCCTATACACGTTACACCTATAGTAGTCCATAGGATACTATATCCAGAATATATGTGTGTGAAATAACCACAAGCCATTACAGCCCTCTACACACATATATGGGTAAAACTAACCACTGTGCCTACCAGAACTAAGATCTACCAAGAGAAGAGAGCGGGGCCAAAGGGGGTAGTCAGCCATTCAACCTCCCATCAGAATGTTGGGGAAAACACCCCCCCAGGGCTCAGAATCCCCGGGGTGTCAGTTGCCCTTACCGACAGGGTGGAGTAGCGTATAGAAACACAAAAAGTACAGAGTATATAAGTAACTCACATCCACACTATGGGCATTACCTAGTCTTAGATACAACTGCAGCTAACGTCTCTCAGACTCCAGGCTGCTACTTCTAAGACTAGGTATCCTATAAGCACACAACAAATTGAAGAGCTTTATTAGATTACTCCATTCTTATTTATCAGTTCCACTGTACATTAGTTAATTCTTTAAGCATTAATTAAGATTGAACAATTCCTCATTTAACTGAAATGGCGTCACTTTTAAAAACAACTGCTCCTTTTTAAGATTCATATCACCTTTAAATTCCAGCATCTCCCTCCCCGTGGATTTTCACCCTTTAATAAAACATTCATTACAGAAATACTTTTCCACATTCCCAGGCATTCTAGAAAAACATCCTATGCTTCTAAACACAAAGGAGGCTCAACACGGTGAGTAGATATACTACCCGTCGAGTCTTTGCCGCCTATAGAAAGAGCATAGACCCATCCTCCATCGAGAGGCTAAACACGGAAAGCACGTGGCATACCCCGCGTGTCTTCGCCTCCTTCGGAAATAGGGTAAGCAAGACCAGCTGCCTTGAGCAGTGGGGAAAAGTAAAGAAGATAAACAATCAAACCAACCACCAACATCAAACCATCACATTCATCTCATACCATCACCCTTGGTGTCCTCCCCGACACCCATATGCATAAACCGATGCATCTCGCCACACTAGGCATCATCCGCTGCCACAACTATAAGGCCTCCATGCCTCCACATATCACAACAACCATCCAGGCTCACATCACAGCACAAGCAGCAGGAAAACAAACATCACAAAATGGGCTCTCGGCCCTTTAACAAACAAGAGGGTAACTCAGAACCCTTTTTGAAATTCCAACATAATCTGTTCTCTAAACCATATTGAATTAACAGATTTGTTATTCGTAGGTTCCAATCATGGATACCTAATCAGTAAGCTATCACAATTAAATAACCATGCTTACTTCCCTAATTTGATTATCCTCAAATTAGAACAACTACAGCAACGACAACAACCAGATTAATTTACATGCCTCTTTATCTTTAGCCAATTAATCAACAATTAATTCCGGCTTTACGTTCATTATCAATTTCTATCATGAAGGAACGACAAAACAAGGAAACATAGATATCACTATATCTAGGAAAACATGAGGCAAACCGTCATTACGGTATAAAGCAACAGCATGCGATCTACCAATTCTTTTAATCCGGTTCAAGTATTTAATTAGGTCAATTTCATTGTGATCCAAAGGAATAAATCATGCTAACTCTACGATTGCACATATATAATTAGAGAAGCCATGAATCCCCCACCTCGAAGAGTTCTTGACGTCCTTTATCCACACAGCAGGTCACGATCCTCCCCTCGCGACAACTTATGTGGAAGAATGATCGACACGGCTTGGTTGCATCCAACAGAGCGGGACTGATCCTAGGAGTAAGGGTTGTTTGTGCAACTCCTACGGGAAGTATTGAAAGGTTCTAGTGCCTCTTAATCGAGGACAAAGGGAAAGAACCAGGAAGAATGATATCTCGTCCCTTTTTAAGATTTAACGAGGTGATGGTTTAAGATCCGGTTAATTCTCCATTAAAAACGGATCGCATTAACCCACGCGGTTTGACCACGTAAAACATTCCAAGACTTAGGAATAATTAATATAGGACTTATGGCATTTGAAACGGCCTTAAGAGCCCTTAAAATAAGGCTTTAAATGTATTTTACGTCAAAGGAAATGTCAAAAGGGGCAAAACTGTAGGAGTCTGGAAACACTGTTCACCCACCGTTACTGTACATGAAACTGATCTGTGAAACTGATCTGTCACACCGATCTGTGAAACTGATCTGTGAAACTGATCTGTCACACCGATCTGTGAAACTGATCTGTGAAACTGATCTGTCACACCGATCTGTCTCACCGATCTGTCTCACCGATCTGTCTCACCGATCTGTCTCACCGATCTGTCTCACCGATCTGTCTCACCGATCTGTCTCACCGATCTGTCTCACCGATCTGTCTCACCGATCTGTCTCACCGATCTGTCTCACCGATCTGTCTCACCGATCTGTGAAACTGATCTGTCTCACCGATCTGTGAAACTGATCTGTCTCACCGATCTGTGAAACTGATCTGTCTCACCGATCTGTGAAACTGATCTGTCTCACCGATCTGTGAAACTGATCTGTCTCACCGATCTGTGACACTGATCTGTCTCACCGATCTGTGAAACTGATCTGTCTCACCGATCTGTGAAACTGATCTGTCTCACCGATCTGTGAAACTGATCTGTCTCACCGATCTGTGAAACTGATCTGTCTCACCGATCTGTGAAACTGATCTGTCTCACCGATCTGTGAAACTGATCTGTCTCACTGATCTGTTACTGTTCATAAAACTGGAAACATTGTTCACAGAACTAGAAAATATTGGCAAAGTGTTGGGGATAAGCCCCCTTGACCTCCCGGAACACCTCCAACACCAACATTTCACAAAGTAATGGACCAGAGAGGTCCGGGCCATTACAAGAAATCTCCAAAATAGATCACATAAACTATCAAATCCAAAAAAAAAATCATGATCACCGTCACTATCCCATAAACATTTCAATATTATATCAAAACAATGATCATTTTATGGGTTTTGATCTCAAAATTATGTGTTTGTAAAGTGGTTCAAATTCGCACTGATTTACAAGTCATTTTAAATTGTACCATCCAATATATGATATTAAGTACATTATCAAATTTTATAAATGTTATATAAATATGTTTCATGATTCTTATTTTGATAATGTTAGTAGTGAATTAATTTTACAACATAATTCATGGATCTAAATACATAATAATATTAATCATTCCAATTCAGTTGTATCAATAATATTATCTTGAACTTCACCCCTTAGATTCTTCTAAGGTATATTACCATAGCACTTTGAGAAATTAGTTTTGAAGTGATACATCTTCTTATAATGGAAGCACATCAAATAAAAAGATTCATTATTTTATTTTCTATAATTATTAATGTTTTATTTGAATCTATAGTTGAAGGAAGCCCATTTTACATTTAATCCCATACATATTTTTATCCTTTTACAAATATCACATGTTTGATAATATATCTTTTCAATATTCCCTTTTTTCTGTATTCTACTATGTCATCCCAGTCTTCTCTTACATCACTTCAAATCCAAATTTCATTGATCTATCATTAGATATCATGACAGTACATGATATTATTTACTTATATAAAGATAATTTTCTAGAGAACAGTTAAAGATGATGTATTTGATTAATCCCATCACTATGATGATCATTTTTAATAGTTGGATTATATTCAATTATATAGTTTCATTCCTTTCGTTAGGTACCAGTTTTAACAAATGATATAGAGTATATTATATTATAACACAATAAAACATAATTTGTTACCCTAAAACATGTGAAATAGTTAACCTAAATTGAAATTTATATTTCATTGATAATTTTATAATAAAAAACATGGTTTATTTGGGGATTTGATTATTTTAAAGTCCCTTATAATTTATGGTAACGAAAATTATATTTATCATAAGAATATCCCCTAGGATTGTCAACTAGGTGTTTATTAAAACAGATTGTTGAGAACTAGCTGAATATCAGGTTAATGAATATTCTCCCTTTTCGGAGTTATTACCCTAGGTTATTCTATTATAGAAAAACATATAATTTTATTATCAAGAAAGGGATGTATTTATCTTAAACAACCCATTAATCACATACCTAAATATTTGGACGTTATTTTTTGTATATATCCAAAAATTATATCATAGGATTATGTTCCATGATCTATATTTTATTAGTTCACTTTCCAATGGATTATACGAAACATTAACTGATACCAACAATAATGACACTTACTCCAACAACCCACCATCATTATCTATATTATTACATTTGTTATTCAAACAACTTATCTCTTCCCAAAGAACAAATTTTATTAATATTGATGGTAAACTCGATTAAAACATTAAATAACAATAAATTTGAAAATAGAACATACACATTATATTTTATTTGAATAAAATACATTATTCTATTTATAATATCCCCAGATACAATTTCCTTAGGACATTTATGTTGATCTTCTTGATTAGTCAAAATATGTTATTAATATTAGAATACCCAATTAAGATAAATTGGTGGATTAATGTAATGTTGTTCCTTATAAAGAAAATTCTAAAATTGAGACACATTCTTAGGTTATTTTAATTCCTTAAATAAATTTAAAATTTAGTTGAATTATGATAACATATATGGTGTGATAGTATTTGGTCCAGATACTGTTATTTTTTACCTACAGATAGTTAGAGGTGGGATCGATCATATATAATTCATAAATAAATTATTCATGGATAATTTAATAAAATATTCTAATTAAATTAATTTTATTTCATTGGCTGATACATAAGTTATAATTTTAATCTAATCAATGGACTCATTTGGTAGCTGAAATGTATGCACCCAAGTGATATTCGTACTCTTATATGGTCTTCCAAGCATAGAAAAACACGAGAGACTATTGTTATACTACAAGTGATACTTGGAATCCATTTTTTGGACTTCTAATGATAGACTCAAATGGATTTTATTTATGTACTCCTTGATTGACACTTGTGATCTCATTATGGACCTCCAAGGACGGACTCAAAAGGCAATCAATTTATTCCACACCTAGAGCGATACAAGGGATCCAATGAGGAATTCCAATGACGATATTATAAGTTGAAGATATAATATATTACAGGAAATAGACCTATTTTCCCAATAAGTAATGCAAGGTACGGTCTCATATTCAATTGATTTATTAAATAATTAAATGATAATATTTCATACAGTGTAGGCCAATGAATAATATTAGATTTGGTCAGAGCCTTACCATTTATTGATAGAATTTTACACCAACCCTATTGGTTACAATATACATTGGATGATTATGAAATGATCAAGGACATGATGGTTTAATATAAATTATGTCCCAAAATATTCATTAGTCAAATATATTTTTTCCTAGGCCGAGCTGGTAGTAGAGGAATAGTGATCCTTGGGAAATCAGATCAATGTTGGTAATTTATTATCATATGACATTTATATTTTTTATTTTTATATAGAAAATTATTATTATAAATTCAATGAGTGGATGGAATTCTACATAATTGGTTGTGTTATAACCCTCGTACAACAAAAGAAAGATATTTCTTATTGCAAAATTTGGTCATGATCATGATTTTCGGTGTTGATAACCCTCATACAACAAAAATAAAACATTCTTGGGGTGAGACAAGACATTATAGATGTTTCTTTTTATAGTTTCAATGATTTCACAATTGTGTGTTGTAGTAGAAGTTCTATGTTCCTTCTGATTTGGTATTATTGGCCTTTTATGATATGGATATACATGTTGTATCATAAATCATCACAGGCCTTTGAAAACATATTTGTTATACATTATTACATGGAATGTTTAATTAATGTGTGAATTGATTGTAGTATGTTTAGGTTCCATTATTTCTATGTCCATGAATGTTTTAAAAAATTTCATGTAATAAATGTAAATAAATTGTTGGAACTAAATGGATGCTAAATTTCAATTTATTTTGTGGGTGGGCCCTTAATAATATGAAAAAAGATCAGTATAACACAACCTATTATAATAATTTCTATATATTTGAGAATGAATTTAAATGAAACATAATTCTAAAAATGAATGGTCATAGTAATATAGGGATTCTACTTGAAATTAAAATTTTGTTTTCCTCTAAAAATTCCATTTGACTCTTTGTATATTATGACCATGGAATTATAGAAAAGAATATTACCTTTACATAACCATAGTAGCATTTTGTAAGATTCATAAATGTATTTCTTTATGTTTTGTATGTCATGTATTCCTATACAGATAAGTAGTTAGAGGTATATAACTTTTATATAGAGAGTTTTATATATATACTATTTCAATATATTTTTTATACTTGTTATAAAATCCTATATTGAGGAGTGTGTTTGGTGTTTTCAACGAAATTACACCATGATGTCCTAAATTCATTTTCTTGGAGGGTAATGGTTATGATAATGAAACATTGGTTAGTCCTAGGTCACCAAATGATCCTCCAATAGTGAAACGTGAGGCACCACCAGTGATATCAGATATGGGAACCATGCATAGTTTTGAAATGTATTCATATGATTTATACAGACAATACAAAGAGACCCACAACATTTCTCAACCTTGGAATAGTTGAAACATGAGTTTTAGCAACAACATCCTCCATTGTTTTTGACTGATAGTGGTCCACAATTAACATATTCAGTTCTAGAGGCCATGTTATCACATTGTTTTCATTATAAGACACATTAAAAGGGGGGAGTGAAGGTATCTATGAATATGATTCATGATTCATCCAAGAGATTTTGTGATGTTATTAATTATGCACATCATTAAATAAATATGGTATATATGTATTTTAAAATGGAATTATATGATAATTTCATTCTGGAGACTTTGTGTAAAATAATATCGTAGGAGTTTATGCAGTTGTAGCTTGGTGTATTTTCATTAACGGGATATTAATTCTGTTTCATGGACATCCAAAATTCCAAACCTATTATTCTAGGGGATGAGATTCATAATGAAAGGTAATTTTTGGATTGTTTTATGTATGAACCATGATCATAAAGTGAACGCCTTTTGTTTAACAACCATTATTGGAATTCTGAATGATACCTTATGTCATAGAATAACATGGGAGAGAGAAGAGGTGTGATCTAGTGTGGTTAGACACATAGATCATGAATTACATTGACCATTAGTATGATGAATAATTTTGGGCATCTATTTTGGGATCCGGTTTTCCATGGTACATACTCAGGTAGCTAGATCATGTTTTATTAATGTGGTAGAAAAAGACAAATGAGACATTATTTTGTTAGGGACCCAGTGGAATTCCGATATAACATTAATATTATCCCTATTTAGTGTTATTTGATATATTTTACAGTAGTTTACATTGAGATAAGGTCTTCTCCTACTCCCCACACATCAACAGTGTCGGTAGATTCTCGTTAGATAGGGTCTAGTGTGTAGATGAAAAATCACGATGAGGTGGTTGTTGTTGCTAAGGTATTATGATAAGAGATTTATAAAATAATTAGAGAATAATTACTAGGGGTATCCATTCTATAACACATGGCCATATATTAGTAATGATGTATACAATTCAACAGATACATGCGGAGTAGAGTACCAAACGTTCTATAGTTTGATGTATTCTTAATGAATACACCTGGTTAGTATATTCTCTTTTCATTATTTGTACTAATCATTACTTCATATATGAGAAACTTGTATAGATATTTGTGATTGATGTTTAGTTTTAAAATTATATTATGACACTTGAATATCTATTGGGGATACAATAAATGAGTTTACCCTTGTGTAGGGAGTGACACTTGAGATTGTTGAGTGTATCTTTTTATGGTACCACTTTTTTCTAGAGATGCCATGGCTTGATTTTAGTTTCAGTATGGACATCCTGGTTTCATATCATTATTTTATTACCTATGGGTGATCTTCACAACATAATATTGTATGGATATTATTCAAAAGGTTGAATGGGATATACAGACATGTTGAACCTGTTACGACGAAGACAAAGAGGAAGGTATTTGTATTCAATTGCATTATTTTGTTGTCAACGATTTTTTAAATGAAATAAAATCCCACTTCAATACTTTTTGGTTAAATTTAGAATGTACGTCATATTTTGATTAATCATACTAACAACTCTACTTGTTGAGGATATAATTTCTTCTTTCTACATTAATTAACCATTATCATTTATATTAATAACACTAAATTCATTATTAAGAGTTTTGATTGCAATGTTCATATCGACCAATTGACATATATTGGTCCAAACACAAATGTCACATTATAGTATATACACATTTAATTATTAAAGAGATATTGTTTTTTGAGTATAATATAACACACATTTTTAGGAAAAAAATTATATAAATTTTTTTTGGGACATTACATTTTCCCTACTTATGAAATTTAATACCAAAAATTTTACTGCATTCCATGTGGTGAGAAAATGTTTGAGTAATTCTGCCTCATTGTTTCCTTTTTTTCCTACTTGGAATCTTCATATTTTCGGTTCCTTTATAAAACATGAATGATGTGGGTAGTCTTGTTGTGTAAAACATTATCTTTTTGGTCCATGATCTCCACCTACTACTCCTCATATAAAATTCATGTTCTAGTGTACCACCTTAGGATTCTGTACATGTAGAGACCCATAGCTTTACGTACATAGAAATTACATTACATTTGAAAAATAATTAATACAGTACAAAAACCAACACTCAGGGACCGTAATATTTTAGTGTCTTCGGAAACTTGAAACATAATCGTCTAATCATGGTTAAAGATCTTAAACATCTCCCTTAAAGATCTTCCCCTTTTTTTCTTACCTAAATATTTTCTTTAAATCCTGGGGAAAAGAAAACATATAAAGTGTTAGATCAAATGATCAGTAAGGGTATGCATGGATAAAATAAAACCAACCATATACATTTGAACGTAAAAACATGAACATAATGTTCAAACTTGAAAATCATGAGCAATGAAATAAAACATGGAAGTACGTACGACATAGACCATAATGGAACATCAATCATGATAAAATAGAATGGGAATAAAAATGTAATTTTGGAAAAACATTAAGAACTTAATATGATTTTCATAGTAGCCAAGGCATTGTTTCTAAGACCATCTTAGTGGAAAAAGTCCCTTACTGAACCGATTTCACTCCTCGTTCCAGTCATGTATCACTGAATAGGATTAAATTTCCAATCCAGCCATGTCTATCTCATGAGATATAAATTATTACCCAATGCATTGGAGGGAGATATAGGTCCCACCCATCTCATAATGAAATCATTCATACTTGTTTCACAAAATAAACATAAATCATTCATTCTAACCTAATAGATAAAATGGGATTTATAAACATCATTCCATCATAACATATCCATATAAAACAAATGGATATCATTTCATTATAAGAAAATTGAAACCATGTAAATCATAGAGACATTATTCTTGAAACATAATCATTCTAAATAATGTCAACTTAGATTGAAAATATTTTTGACAAAACACTTGAAATGAATTCTTGAGGAAGATATCCTTTCTTTTTCAAAATCATTTTCTTTTCAAAAAATGCGATTCAATTTTAATAGAAAAAAATTTAGTTGAGAATAATCATGAAATCTTGTGTAGGAAGATTCATGAAAATAAGGAGTTATGAAACCGTAAAAATTAGTTCATTCTGTATGTTTTTAAAAAACATTATTCTCGTACCCTTGCCAGAAAACTAAAAAAAGAGCCTCGTAACGTGAACAAAATAAAGATTCCTTACATACCTTGTAGTAAAAGAAAAAAATCAGTAAAAAGGAATTTAAACATACATGATACCATTTTCAGAAAACTGGGACATGTATGATAATTATAACCCCAGTAAAAACTTATGAATAAACAATCTTGGATAAAAACGAGATTGGAAAAGTTATCCCTTACCATATGACTAATATGCTTCGTATATATCCTAACCTCCTGTATAATTATTTAAATAATGTCATTGACATATTAAAAAATCATATTCATTATTATGACATCATATATGGTACACTTATGACATTATATTACCCTTACTTTTGTAATTTCAATGTTAAAGCATCGTTTTGGGTAAAATTGTTTCATTTATCGTACATGTTTCGATTTTTTGTTCTTGATATTATTACATATATACTAATTTACATAATTCCAGAATGTAAAATATGATATATATATATATATATATATAATATATTCATGATATAAATATATATGATAGATTGATAAATGAAATGAAATAAACTGTTCATGGAGACGGTAGGTCGTACGTACGGATGAACGTTAATTTCATTTCCTTATTGAATGAAATGGAATTAAGTAAATGAAACATATATGTGTATTAATACAGTATCATTATTATGTAACATATTTCATGATTACATATAATATATACTTTATAATCATACTTTAATGGTAAATCATGGAAAATGAATCTCATCGCGTTCATGGAGATGTTAGTCCGTACATACCCACGAGCGATGATATCGTTCCAATAATTATTTAATAGAATTGGAGTTATTGATATAATATCTCTGAATCTGTATGATGTTATAATAACCATATATAGTTATTATTTACACCATTATACCCATCCAAGTAAGGTGGTGGTGGGAAAACTGATTACACCACGACGTGGAGACAGTATTTCGTATGTACGCATGCGCGATGATTTCGTATTCTGTAGGATGGATAGAAGGTGAAATGAGGTTTTTTAATATTTATAATAACATATCATTATATTAGTGATACTTATTTTTTACTTTATTATGAATCAAATAATGAATAAGAGGTTTAAGAAGAATGAAACTTGAAAGAGTCGGCAGAAGAGATTACCTCTTCCTCGACGCACCTCCTTTAAACATATTCTTAGGGCACTAGAGTAGGTATTGTGAGAAGACCAGAACCTCTATGATATAAATAGATAGGTTGGGAAGAGTAATTGGAAGGGTTTGGCTGAGATTCAAGGCTCAAAATGTTATGAAGAGAAGAGGTAAGGGGTGCCCTTTCTATAAGGGAGGAGAGGGGCACCTTTGGTAACATAAAAAATATTAATTTATAATAATTTCAACATCACATAAAAACCTCCAAAAAAGACTTAGATCAAAATATTATATGAGATACGGTTGTAATCTCATCAAACCAATAAAATTTTGAACTTTTGGGAATTTAGTTTAAACATTATCATCTTGATTTATCCTTATTTAATCTATTTAACTTTATTTGTGGTAATAAGATTCATAGTTTTAAATTGTTATAAATAATTACTTATGTGTTGTGAATTTTCCATAATTGGATAATTTATGACATAGACCTTATAACGTTTAATTTATAATTTTTAAATATTTTTTTGATTTTTAAACAATTTTATATTATTTTATTTTTATAAAATAACAATTGTTTCAAATTTGACACTATTCATTTATTTGAATTTAAATAAATTCCACACAAAAGATATGTTCGAAATGAAATATTTATTAGATTTATAAAAATGCATATTTATCTATAAAATTATTGGATAAGATTAAATAGTTCATATAATATTTATTTCAATATCTTTAAACCCATTTATTGGATATTTCAATCAATAAAATAATTTTAACATCACTATTGTGTCACCATTAATGATATTTATGTAATACCTAAAAAATATAAATAAATTCACATGATGTAGATAATTTTATTAGATTTTAGGAGACTATTAATGTTCTAAGTGTCATGATGTTTATCACTAAATCTAAATTATTATACTTATAAGATTTATGAGAGTGGCATGTTGTCACTTTTTTTGGTTTTAATACTAATTAAATTATTTTCATTTCCAAAAGTCTATAAAATAGATCTATTCTGACCCTTAGGCGATATGGGTCAACTTTTAGATATCCAATAGAATTTTTGAAGGTGTTAACATAATTTTATAATCTTATTTTTACTCTTAAGAACCTGATTTACCTTTAACCGTAGTAAAAAAAATTACCGTAGTTACTATTCATAATATCAAAAAACTAAAAGTAACATATTATCATAATTTGTGCCCACTGAATTCAAATATGGAATCCATTTTACAAAATTAAAAACACATATGTGACATTAATTAATTTAAAATTAATCCCATTGTTAAGAAAACATGTTTTAAAAGTTAAAACATTGCCAATGATTGAAATATTTTTACATATTAATTCAATGTAAAATTAATGGTAATGAAATAAATTATATTAAATGGTAAAAATATATTCAATTTATAGTTTAAAACCATTAAATATTATAATTTAACCATATAATTTACTGCGATGAAAAAAGTTGTTTTTAATTAACATATAGCGTGTTTTTACTATTCATTAAAATATAAAAGTTGTCAGAATAATATGAAAAATTTATCTAGAGTAAATTTTTATATCCTGATTCCAAATAAGAATTTTATTTTGTCCATTTGAACTTATAAACGTGTCAAAACCTATATTTAATGTGGGTGCACCATCAAAAGGCGACAAAACTGCATTTTTTGTAAAATACTTATTTTACCGAAAAAAATTATTTTGTTCTCATACCTTGTTCTAGAAAATGTGTAAGATGAATAATAATGTTATAAAATTCAAAATTTAGATAATACTATTCATAACGGTTATTTCATAATAGTATTATAACCATATATCGTTGTTTAGTGAAACCCAGTATTGTGTATTACATTCGTTATCAAGGAAGGTTGCGATTGCGTGTAATGCAAGCCAAGAATGGTGTTGTGTATACATCAAGCTAATATAATGTTGTGTATAGTACATGATAATCTTGGTGTAGCGTACAACAGAATACATCTATGAAATTACAAAAAATAATTTTTCTCATAAAATCTCGGGGTGTTACAATCTACCCCCCTTAAAATGTATTTCGCCCTCGAAATACGTCGGGGTTATAAATGGATTAATACATGAAAGTATCTTTCATAGAAACCCTCATTTTGAAATGGAATACTAAAACTTAATTTTAAAAAGTGGAGTATGAAACATAACGGTTACCCAAATTAACTCATCACTGGGTTTCCACATAGGAGAACATAAGTTAAAATATTGATATGGAAGAGAAATTTATCCATCAAGGTCTGATGCAGAGAGGTAGAGAACATGGATATGAAAAAGACATAAATCACTAAGCCAAAAATTTGTGATGATCTAAGGTACCATCTGATTCATTGTATATGAGGACTCTAGGACAACATTTTTGGTTTTCAAGATCATTTCCCTAAAGTTGAAGAATTTGAATTAGAAAAAATACTTACATTATTTCTGTATAATCTCACCGTTGTTCATGCCATGACCAATTTCCAATTAATATATTAAATAAATAATGATTAACTTTTCATTCTTGAAGGTTTATAAGATCATGTGAAAGAATGATGGGTCATTCTATCTGTCTCAAACAAAAGTGTAGAAAAAGTTATCAAATATACATAAGTCCATCTATGGTGAGGTTAATCGTATATGAATCCAAAAATGGAATTATACTTCATCTATCATAAGTCTTAATAAAATAAAACTAGTTTCTACTAACCAGAGACTTCCTGTAGGCCAATGGTAGGCGATAAAGGCATGTCACACTTTCGTTGTGGGTTCAATTCCCAAAACCTTGTCCGACGCGATGGGTTGTCACCCATCCTAAAGGTTGTGTTTTTTCTAAAACTACATTATTATAAAATCCCATCAATAATATCCAAAAAAGTTCTATACTTATAGAATACTATATTATGTCCAACTTAACCCATTCCAATCTTTAGGATTATCCAAAATACTTTTGTCCAAGCCCATAATATAAAGAAAACAATTACTAGAAATGTCATCTACCGAGCATGTGAATACCATGATTTATCCCAGATATATTTTATTTGAACTTATTCCAAACATGTGAATACCCTAATCATGTATTCTCTTGAAACATAAACTACCATAGAACCTTAGTTAAAACATGAATGCTGTCAAAAGGTAACTCTTTCCACATACCAAAATCCCAAAATTTATATATACTCGAACCATGATATATCTTTGTCCTTATATCAGTCATGATCTAATGACTACTATCATACATATTATTTTCTCCTTATCACTTCATTATGAATATTTCAACTGCTTTCCAAAAATATTTCAATCACTTCTCATGGTTACCAATACCATAAAATTATTAAAAACCATAATGGACCAATACATAGATATTCAAATATACAATAAAAGTATCTCAAAAACATTATTCTCCAATTCCAATACATAATCCATTCAATACATCCTCTTCAATTATTGTCATGGAATATGTCCTTCCTCAATTTATAAGTAACCACTTAGGTCATGGCATTGAGTTGGGTAATGCCCATGTTCTCCATAGATAATACATTGAACTCCATAACATTTTGTCACTCTATGAGCCTTTTCCCCACATAGATAACATATTCCCCTCTATTTGAGGTATTCTTCAAGGTTATTATTCCCTTCTTTAGAAATCTCAATCTTCCATTCTTTATAATCCTCATCATAAGAACATGCATAAATGTCCATCTTCCTCTTTTTTGATGAATTATGAATACCACTAAAGTTCACCTTGTTAATCATATATCACGATCTCTGATTCGGCTTAATAATAACATCATTCTCTCTAGGCTTTACACAATTTCGTTTCTCATAGTCACCAATTTGTCCATTGGATTCAATGTTAATACAATTCCTTCTAGTTACCTCCATTAACTAAAACCAGAATCCATTGTGTAAGAAACAATGAAAATAATAAGGAACCACATAATCATAAAAAGTCACTTATAGGATGTATAACTTATGAAACCTCATTTAACCTATGACATATTAGGTTAACCCTAGGATATTCAAGATCATCGACATAATTATAGTAATGTACCTATAGTTATACTAAACCTTAGGGACATCCCAAGATATACCTTAGAAATATCTCTAGGGATCTCACTAATGTTTTCACACCCTAGTTTCCAATGGTTAACTAAACCTCCCTTTGATACCAACTGTAGAGACCCATAGTTTGACGTACGTGTACATTACATTACTTTTATGGAATAATTAACACATAAGAAAAACCTACACTCAAGGGCTATAATAGTTTGGGGTCATTGGAAACTAGGAACATACACTACTAGAAAAACAGGTATTTGCGACGGGCTATTTGCGACGAGATCCCGTCGCAACTGGCTTTTTGCAACGGGGGCCCGTCGCAACTACACTTATTTGCGACGGTCCCGTCGCTAAAGCCTTTTTTTGCGACGGTCATTCTCCCCATCGCAAATATTATTCCGTATTTTTTGTAAAAAACTTTTAAAATAGTTTTTGCGACGGGTCCCGTCGCAAATACCGTTTGCGACAGGTCCCGTCGCAAATACCTTTTGCTACGGTACCGTCGCAAAAACGATTTTTAAAAAAAATAAATAACTATTAATAATACTAGTATTTGCGACGGACATCGTATCCCGTCGCAAATACTATTTTTAAAAAAAAAATAAAAAACTATTAATAATACTAGTATTTGCGACGGGTATAGTATCCCGTCACAAATACTATAAAAAAAATAAAAAAAATAAATTATTAATAAATTATTTTAATTAATATAATAATAGAATTATAATTTACAAATGAAAATAATAAATTATTTTAATTACTATAATAATAGTAGAATTATAATTCAAATATAAAAAATAATAGAATATTAATAAATGATTTAATTAATATAATAATATTACAATTATAATTCATAAATAAAAACAATATTAATAAGTTATTTTAATTAATATAAAAATAATAGAATTATTTTACATTCAAATATTAAAATAATTCAAGTATTACAAAAAATATAATTAAATTATAATATTATAAAATTTTAATATATATATATATAATTTTAATATATATATAAAATTTAATATTATAAAATATAAATAATATTATTATTCATATTAATATTGTTATTTAAAAATATATTATTATTAATATTTTATAATGAGACAGAAACTACGAATAGAAAAAAAAAATTGATTTCACAAATTTTATAACAGAAATACAAACTCTAATCTGAAGGAGGGGGGAGGGGGGAGGTGGGGGATCTGCAGATGGTGGTGGAGGAAACTCCATCCCTAAAGCATGAGTGAGTCGGCGCATGTACTCCATCTGCTCCTGATGCTGCTGCTGCCACCGACTCGCCTGCTACTCGTACAGCTGCTGCTGGCGTCGACACTCCTACTCATGCTGCTGACGCATCTGCTCCTACTCCTGTCAGAGACTCTCTATCTGTGCAGTCTGAGATCGCAACTGATCCTCATACTGTGTAGAAGAAGATGCACGAGCTCCTCTCGAGCTGGACGCCGACATCGCAGCACTGCCATAATAATCTCCGGGAGTCAGTCGAGAGCTGATACCAACTACCCGGCCCTTCTCGAAGGCATACTGGGTGGCCTGCATCCATGCCGCCTCATCAAACTGACGGGCAGTGGTCTGATCTGATGACTCGGCCTGACTCTCAGGCCGGGCCTGTGCCGCTGCGGCCTCATATGACTCCTATAGTTGCAATTTAAAATTAAAATTGTGAATATATTATATGCAGTTAATTTTTAAACTTGAAAACAAATAATACTGACCACGATGTGATGCTGACGATCACCTCTGAGCTCCCCAGTAGCAGGATCACTATACATCCTCCGATATATGTCGTACTCTGTAATATCGGGGTGCTCGACAGCCTATAAGAATAAAAAATAAAATGTTAATATTTATAGTTATATAAAATATTCATAAATAATGTATGTACCAGATGCTGTCTATGAGTACTGAAAGAACGACTCCCAGCTCGATGAGTCACCTCCTGTCTCCCCCGATTCTGCCTCCCCACCGATGATCTCCTCTGAAAGGCACCACTCAACCAGTGCGCACATAATCCATCCCATACATGGGATGAAATATACTCTGGTCGGTGTGCTCTACATGACTCTTCAAAATCTGACACTCCTTCTTTTTCTTCATCGCAGCTATTCTTAAATTGTGCAAAAACTGACGAAGGCGATCACGCATGGCCACCTCCCATGCCTCGTGGATGGCGTCACGCATGGTATCCTCGATCGGATACCATAAACCCTACAAATAAATCAAAATATCAAGTTAGAAATGAAATAATTTTCAAAATAGAAATTATTTATTTACGTACGTACCAACCAATGGCCGAACATGGCCTGCTGCACATCAATGGGAATCTTCTCCCATGTGGTCCACGGCTGAGAGAAATAGTTGCGCAAAATAGCGCTGCCCTATCCGACAGCTATATGCGGAAAACTGAAAAAATAATAAACATTTATTATGTGAATAGATTAATGAAATCTAAGTCAAATCCACAGGTTATCACACAGGTTATCACACCTCCGCCTGCGTGGATCAAACCCAAGACGTGGACGTCGCTCGGGGACGGGGTCAGGAATCATCAATCGTGCAAGACCGCGCCCCCTCCGCGTACTCCCTGGAGCGCCTGCAGGCTGACGGTCATCTGTCAGCAACTCATCCGCATCAAATGTCAAGTCAGCATCCGCCAACGCACGAAATGTGGCGTCTTCCATCTGAAACAGAAAATGTTAATGTCAGCAAATAATTGATAATTACTATTATATATACATATATACATATTATGATTGTATATAAATACCATGGAATGCTATCAGTGTTCATCTTCATCATCATCTTCATATATGTCAATGTCATCTTCATATTCCTCCTCAACATCATCGATATCCATTCGAGTTACAGTTGCTTCATCTCTTACCGTTTCAAATTCATATGTGACATCATTAACATCATCGTCATCACCGACTCTTAAATGTGGGGTGTCGTCATCGATACTCATCTCTCTTTGTAAAAAAGATTGATTTTGAGTACTCTCTTGAAAAACATCAATTCTTTTTACATCAGTGAAAGCACATTCACTTTGAATAAACTGATTGTCTCGAATTTTGATTTTTATTACACTCCACCAATAAGTCAAGTATCTTGATGTTGCACAGTACATTGCATAATAAACTTGATATGCCTGTTGAGCCAATAAGAATGGTTCATTTACTGCGATAACACTTTTACATTTAATATCGATGACTCCATGAGTCGGATGAACATGCACGCCTCTCTCTGTATCAAACCACCGACATTTGAACATGGTTATGTAATGTTGTCCAAGATAATAGAGTTCAATGATTTCATCAAGTATGCCATAAAAGTCAACTTCATTTTCTCGATGATGAGATCCTCTCAAGCTAACTCCAATGTTCATTGTTTTTTTCGATTCCCCATATGCATGTGTGTGGAATCGAAATCAATTCACCACATATGCATTATAAGTTTTAACAAGTTTGGAAGGTGGGTTACTCAATACACACAGCCGTTTGTCAATTTTATCAGCATGTCGAGACACCTGAAAATTTGTGAAATAATTATCAATATAGTAAAATATACATTGAATGAGTTGCTAAAAGATAAAGAATTTATGTTACCAGTTTTTGAAACCACTGAGAGAAATTTTTCAGTCGACGTTCTTCGAGAGCAGCTGCTGTAATTTTTGGAATTTGTTTCTTGATATGATTATCATACAACCTATAAAAACCAAAGTTATTTACTGTAACATAAATGATATAATATGTGATATAAACACTTACAGTACAACTGATGTCATCTCTTCACAGTTGAGCAGAACATACGTATGAGCTCTATGATGTTCATCATCTGAAAGCCAGCGTTCAGAAACTCCACCAAAACCAAGCTCTGACTGGTTGAAAACAGATAATTGATTATCGATTTCATCAATATTACTCTCATTCCGTCCCATTCGGTTGTGTTTTGAAGGATACTCAGATTCAAAATAATGGGAGCAGAAAAACGATATTTCCTCTTGCAAATAAGCTTCTGCAATAGATCCTTCAACAGATGCTTTCTTGTGTACTTTTCTTTTCAATTTTTGCATGCATCATTCAAATGGGTACATCCATCAAAACTGTACCGGACCTCCACATTTGGCTTCATATGGAAAATGTAACATCAAATGTTCCATTGAGTCGAAGAAAGACGGCAGAAATATTTTTTCCAGTTTACATATAATTACAACAACATCTTTTTCAAGTCTTCCTAGAGCATCATAATCTTCCGTAGCCGCACAAATTTTCCGAAAAAATGAGACATGTCTGTTATGGAATCCCAAATCACAGAATTCAACAGACCTCTTAATCCAATGGGTAGAAGTCTCTCTATTATAACATGACAATCATGACTTTTTAATCCAGTAATATGACCATTCTTTACACATCTACCCAAATTGGAAGCACAGCCATCTGGAAGTCTCAAATCTGCAGTCCACTGACAAAATAATAAACGGTTTTCTTTAGACAGTGTATAAGCTGCTTTTGGTTTCAGTATCCTTTCTGTTCTGACATTCTCAAATAGTTCCAATTCTGGACGCCTGCAAATTTGGGCAAGATCTAAACGCGCATTTACATTGTCTTTGCTCGTTCCTGGCGTATCCAAAACTGTATGAAACAAATTATCAAAACAGTTCTTCTCAATATGCATGACATCTAACATGTGTCGGACCAACAAATCAGACCAATATGGCAAATCCCAAAATATGCAACGTTTAATCCAATTGTGTTCTTTCCCAAAACCAGAAATTTTCTGTTGGTTTATTGTGGGACCAAAAGTGATGGGAGGTAATGAAAATACAACCGATTTTAACTCCGAACCTGATAGCATTTTTGGAGGTCCATCCCTTTCAGCTGTTCCTTTTCTGAAATGAGATCTGTTTCTGCGAAAAGGATGATCAGCTGGAAGAAATCTGCGATGACAGTCAAAATAACAAGGTTTCTTTCCATGAATGAGCATAAATGCTTTGTTCTCTCCCATACAGTAAGGACATGATTTCTGACCATGTGTACTCCAGCCAGATAACATCCCATAAGCCGGGAAGTCACTTATTGTCCACATCAATGCTGCTCTCAGTATGAAATTCTGTTTCGTTGCAACATCATATGTACTGACACCAGTACTCCACAATAAATTTAATTCATCAATCAATGGCTTCAAATAAACATCAATATTTTTCATCGGATGTCCTGGAATTAGTAAAGTCAAAAAGATATATGGCTCCTTCATCAACATCCATGGAGGTAAATTGTACGGAGTTAAAAAAACAGGCCAACATGAATATTGACTACCATAAGATCCAAACAGACAGAAACCATCAGTGGAAAGGACCAGTCGCACATTTCTAGCTTCTAAAGCAAAGGATGGATGCACTCTATCAAAATGTTTCCATGAATCACCATCGGCTGGATGATTCAAGCTTTTATCGGTTGAAATATTCTCTTTATGCCATGACATCATTGTTGCTGTATTCTTAGACATGAATAAACGCTGAAGTCTGGATGTAAGCGGAAAATATCTCAACTGTTTTACAGGAATCAAACCAGACTTCCCGTGTTGTCCTTCTTTATATCTCAGTTGCCCACATGTGGGACAACTATCCAACGACTCATTTTCCCCAGAATATAAAATGCAGTCATTTGAACATTAATGAATCTTCTGACAAGTAAGTCCCAAATTTCGAACCAACCTCTTACTTTCATAGTAATTTGCAGGTAAAACATTTCCTTCGGGTAACAGTGTTTTCAGCAAAGAAAATATCTGGTCAAAATAGGTGTTTGACATTCCGTTATCTGATTTTATAGCCATAAATTTTTCAACTGCTTCTAATTTACTCATCTTGCAGCCAGGATATAATGCATCCTCAGCAGACTTCAACAACTCATAAAATTCAGACGGTCCCAACTCAGGATTTGAAGCTATATCATCCGGAGTTTCTGTATGTTGAACAGATGAACCTGCAACATCATGTACTAAATCTTGAAACTGGGATGGATCCGGAATCAAGTTGGTATCACCTGCTCTGGAACTGCGTTCACCGTGTTGATACCAAAAAACATAATCTGCTTCAAAACCAAAACGCAAGTGATGTTCCCCCACTTTGTCATACATGTCGAACGTTCTCAATGCACATTTTCTAAAAGGGCATTTTATCTTTCCTTCTGAAACAAATTCTGGATATGATGCCGCAAATGATAAAAAAATCTCCACACCCTCTATATATACTGGATTTAAACCAGAACCATTGGGATTTCTACGTTGATTTATCCATATGCGGTCATCTAATAATGACTGTTGACGACCTCGTTGTTCCATATTTTTCTATAAAATATAAAAGCATGACTGGTTTTGAATAATTTGTTAGAAAAAACACAAGCAAGGATTGAATATATTGAGAATAAAGCAAAACCTGTTACAAATATTGATAATTTTAATATTATATTTATTTTTTATTTTTTTAATAATACAAATATAATTTTTTTCATAAATATTAATTATATAATAATAACATCATTACATTATTAGTATATTTTATTATTAATATTAAAATATAATAATTTTCTATATTATATACAATTCTCCTTTCATCTGTGTGTTTCACATTCTGTCTCCACATGTAATATTGGCATTCACTTTCACCTCTCCATTGGCGAGTAGGTTGATAATTTTGAAAAAGAATGCCAATATTATATGTGGAGACAGAAAAAACACAGAAGAAAAGAGAATTGTATATAATATAGAAAATTATATTATTTTAATATTAATAATAAAATATACAAATAATGTAATAAGGTAATTATTCCTAATTATTGGTAATTATTTCAAATTATTGGTAATTATTCCAAATTATTGGTAATTATTCCAAATTATTGGTAATTATTCCAAATTATTGGTAGTTATTCTTAATTATTGGTAATTATTCCTAATTATTGGTAAATATTGGTAGTTATTGGAAAATATTGGTAATTATTGGAAAATATTGGTAATTATTGGTAATTATTGGAAAATATTGGTAATTATTTGTAATTATTGGAAAATATTGGAAAATATTGGTAATTATTGGTAATTATTGGTGATTATTGGTAATTATTGGTAATTAATGGTAATTAATACTAATTATTGGTAATTAATACTAATTATTGGTAATTAATACTAATTATTGGTAATTAATACTAATTATTGGTAATTAATACTAATTATTGGTAATTAATAATAATAATTACTAATTATTGGTAATTATTACTAATTATTCCTAATTAATACTAATTATTCCTAATTATTACTAATTATTACTAATTATTACTAATTATTACTAATTATTGTTAATTATTCCTAATTATTCCTAATTATTACTAATTATTACTAATTATTACTAATTATTAGTAATTATTGCTAATTATTACTAATTATTGCTATTTATTACTAATTATTACTAATTATTACTAATTATTGATAATTATTAGTAATTATTGATAATTATTAGTAATTATTGATAATTATTAGTAATTATTACTAATTATTGGTAATTATTACTAATTATTCGTAATTATTACTAATTATTCGTAATTGTTACTAATTATTCGTAATTATTACTAATTATTCGTAATTATTACTAATTATTCGTAATTATTACTAATTATTCGTAATTATTACTAATTATTCATAATTATTACTAATTAGTGGTAATTATTGGCAATTATTGGTAATTATTGGCAATTATTGGTAATTATTGGCAATTATTGTAAATTATTACTAAATATTGGTAATTATTGGTAATTATTAATAATTATTTTTAATTATTACTAATTATTGTTAATTATTGGTAATTATTACTAATTATTGTTAATTATTGGTAATTATTACTAATTATTGTTAATTATTCCTAATTATTACTAATTATTGGTAATTAATACTAATTATTGGTAATTAATACTAATTATAGGTAATTATTACTAATTATTGGTAATTATTACTAATTATTGAGAATTTTTCCTAATTTTTCCTATTTTTTCTTAATTTTTTCTAATTTTTCCCAATTTTAGGTATTTATTACTAATTATTACTAATTATTGCAAATTATTGGTAATTATTGGTAATTATTGGTAATTATTGTTAATTATTGTTAATTATTGTTAATTATTGTTAATTATTGCTAATTTTTGCTAATTATTGGTAATTATTACTAATTATAAATAATTATAAATAATTATAAATATTTAGAAATAATTATTACTAATTATTCCTAATTATTCCTAATTATTACTAATTATTACTAATTATTAATAATTATTCCTAATTATTACTAATTATTCCTAATTTTTCCTAATTATTACTAATTATTACTAATTATTCCTAATTATTCCTAATTATTCCTAATTATTCCTAATTATTCCTAATTATTTGTAATTATTTGTAATTATTAGCAATTATTGGTAATTATTACTAATTATTGGTAATTATTGGTAATTATTGGTAATTATTACAAATTATTCTTAATTATTGATAATTATTGATAATTGTTCCTAATTATTACTAATTATTGTTAATTATTGATAATTGTTGATAATTGTTCCTAATTATTCCTAATTATTACTAATTATTACTAATTATTACTAATTATTACTAATTATTGATAATTATTGATAATTATTCGTAATTATTCCTAATTATTGATAATTGTTCCTAATTATTCCTAATTATTCCTAATTATTACTAATTATTACTAATTATTGATAATTATTCCTAATTATTCCTAATTATTCCTAATTATTCCTAATTATTCTTAATTATTCCTAATTATTCCTAATTAGTCATAATTATTCCTAATTATTCCTAATTATTCCTAATTATTCCTATTTATTCCTAATTACTCCTAATTATTCCTAATTATTCCTAATTATTCCTAATTATTGGTAATTATTGGCAATTATTGGTAATTATTACTAATTATTACTAATTATTGGTAATTATTGGTAATTATTACTAATTATTACTAATTATTGTTAATTATTGGTAATTAATCCAAATTATACATAATTATTACTACTTATTGGTAATTATTACTACTTATTGGTAATTATTACTAATTATTACTACTTATTGGTAATTATTACTAATTATTACTAAATATTCTTAATTATTGATAATTATTGATAATTGTTCCCAATTATTAGTAATTAAATGAATAATTACCAATAATTAGGAATAATTACCAATAATTACAAATTATAACATTATTAGTATATTTTATTATTAATATTAAAATAATATAATTTTCTGATTTATATACAATTCTCCTTTCATCTGTGCGTTTTCTCTCTCCACATACAAATAATACATGTGAAGACAGTAAACACACAGATGAAAAGAGAATTGTATATATATTTAAAATTATATTATTTTAATATTAATAATAAAATATACTAATAATGTAATAATGTTGTTATTCCTAATTATTGGTATTTATTACTAATTATTAATATTTATTCTTAATTATTAAAAATTATTACTAATTATTCCTAATTACCATTAACTATGAACAATACTAATAATTTAAATTTATTAAGTAAGAAAACAATATAAACATAATTAAATTAGAACTAATTAAGAATAATTGAAACTAATAAAAAATTAAAAATAAATATTAAATTAAAATGAACATAAATACCTTGAAAATTGATCTGCACTGATCGTTCTTCAAAACTTTAATATCAGCTCCGAAGAAAAAAATTAAACTGAAGAAAAACTCAACTTTAGAAACACAAGTTTGAGAGCAGGAGAAGATAGAGAATGAGAATGATTTGAAAAAAAAACGATGGGGGTATTTATAGGTTAGATTAGTTGCGACGGGCCCATTTGCGACGGGTACCGTCGCAAATACCTTATCCCGCATTTATTACGGTCAACGGGTAAATAGTTATTTGCGACGGGACCCGTCGCAAATAACATACTATTAGCGACGGGAAAATATTCCCGTTGCAAATACCTTTTACCGCCGCCGGATATTTACGACGGGAAAATATTCCCGTCGCAAATACCTTTTACCACGGCCGGTTATTTGCGACGCGAATATTTTCCCGTCGCTAATAGTTTTCCCGCGATTTGGCACGCATCGCGGGAAAACTATTTGCGACGGGGAAAGCAATCCCGTCGCAAAAACCTATTTATTTGCGACGGGTAACTACCCCCGTCTCAAATAAGTTTTTAACTGGACTATTTGCGACGGGATTTATTCCCGTCACAAATAACCCGTCGCAAATACCCATTTTTCCTGTAGTGATAATCTTCTAATCATGGTTAATGATCTTCAACATCTCCCTTAAAGTTCTTCCCCTTTTGTTTTCTTACCTATAACCTTTCATTATATCCAAGGGAAAAGAAAAAATATATAGGGTGAGCTCAAATTATCAGTAAGGGTAAGCATGGAGAAAATAAAACCAATAATATACATTTGAACTTGAAAACACGAATATAATGTTTAAACTTCAAAATCATGAGCAATGAAATAAAATGTGGAAGTTCATAAGTTATTGATCATAATGGAACATCAATCATGATAAAATTGCATGGGAATAAAAATATAATTGTGGAATAACATTAAGCACTTGATATGATTTTCATAGTGGCCAAGGCATTGTTTCCAAGACCATATTAGTGGACAAAGTCCCTTACTGAACTGAGATCACTCCTCGTTCCAGTCTTGTATCACTGAACCAGATTAACTTGCTATTCCATCCATTTCTATCTCATGAGATATAAATCATTACCAATGCATTGGAGGTAGATATAGGTCTCACCCATCTCATAATTAAATCATTCTTACTTGTGCCACAAAATAAACATAAATCATTCATTGTAACCCATTAGATAAAATGGTTTTCATAAACATCATCCGCTCGTAACAAATCCATAAAAAACAAATGGATATCATTTCATCATAAGAAAAATGAAACCATGTAAATCATAGAGACATTATTCTTGAAACAGAATCATACTAAATAATGTCATCATAGATGGAAAATATTTTTGACAAAACACTTGAAATTAATTTTTGAGGAAAATATAATTTCTGATTCAAAATCATTTTCTTTTCACAAACTTCCATTCAATTTTAATAGAAAATAATTTTGTTGAAAATAATCATGAAATATTGTATAGGAAGCTTCATGAAGATAAGGCATTATGAAACAAAAAAAATTATATCATGCTGTATGTTTTAAAAAAACATTCTTCTCATACTTCTGCCAGAAAAGTAAAAAAAGTACCTCGTAATGTAAAAAAAAGAATGATTCCTTACATAACATTTAGTAAAAGTAAAAAATGTGTAAAAAAGACTTTATATATAATGAGACCATTTTAGAAAATAGGGACATGAATGATAAATATAACCCCAATAAATTCTTATGAATAAACAATCTTGGATAAAAATGACGTTGGAAAAGTTATCTGTTACCTTATGTCTGATATGCATAGAATGTATCTGCACCTCCTGTATAATGATTTAAATAATTTAATTGACCTATTAAAGAATCATATTAATTATTATGATATCATATATGGTTCATTTATGACTTTATATTATAGGTTATTTTGTAAATTCCATGTCAAAGCAGCGTTTTGGGTAAAATAGTTTTGTTTATCATACGTGTTTCGATTTGTTGTACATGATATTATTACTTATATCTTGATTTACTTAATTCCAGAATGTGAAACATGAATTATATATTATATATATTCAGCATATAAATATATATGATAGATCGATAAATTGAATGAAATAAACGGTTCATGGAGACGGTACACCGTACATACGGATGAATGCTGTTTTCGTTTGCTTATTGAATTAAATGGAATTAAGTAAATGAAACATATAGGTACATGAATCATGTATCATTATTATTTAATATATTTCATTATTATATATTCTATATGCGTTATAATCATACTTCAATCATAAATCATGGAAAACGAATCTCATCGCGTTCGTGGAGACGGTAGTCCGTATGTACGCATGAGCGATGATACCGTTCCCATTATTATTTAATAGAATTAGAGTGGAAGATATAATATCTCAGAATCAGTATGATGTTACAATAACAATATATATTTATTCTTTACACTGTTATACCCATCCATGTAAGGTGGTGGTGGGAAAACTAATTACACCACGGCGTGGAGACGGTATTCTGTACGTACGCACGCCTGGTAATTTCATTTTCTATAGGATGGATAGAAGGTGAAACTACGTTTTTTCATATTTATAATAACATATCAGTATATTAGTGATACTGATGTTATTACTTAATAATGAAACAACTAAATAAGAATATGTTTAAGAAGAAAGAAACTTGAAAGAGTCAGTAGAAGATATTACCTCTTCCTCCACGCACCTCCTTTAAACATCTTCTTAGGGCACTAGTGTTGGTCTTTTGGGAAGACCAGAACCACTATTATATAATTAGAGAGGAGGGGAAGTGTAATTTTCAGCGTTTGGCCGATATTAAAGGCTCAAAAGGGTGTGTAGAGAAGATGGAAGGGGTGCCCTTTCTATAAGCGAGGAGAGGGGCAGCTTTGGTAACATAAGAAATATTAATTTATAATAATTTCAACCTCATTTAAAAACCACCAAAATTTACTCATATCTAAATATCAGATGAGATAGGGTTGTAATCTTATCAACCAATTAAATTTATAAATGTTGTAAATTTAGATTAAATATTATCATCTTGATTTATCCTTATTTAATCTATTAAACTTTATTTGTGCTAATAAGATTATAATTTTTAAATTGTTATAAATAATTACTTATGTGTTTTGAATTGACCATAACTGGATTATTTATGAAATTTTAGACCTTATAATGTTTAATTTATATTTTTTAAATATTTTAGGGATTTTTAAAATATTTTATATTATATTAATTTTATAAAATATCAATTGTTTCAAATTTTACACTATTCATTTATTTTTATTTAAATAAAATCCACACAGAATTTATGTTTGAACTAAAAGATTTAATAGATTTATAACATGTCATATTTTTCTATAAAATTAGTGGATCACATTAAATATTTCATATAATATTTATTTTATTATCTTTAAAACAATTTATTTGATATTTAAATCAATAAAATAATTTCAACATCACTATTGTGTCACATTTAATAATAATTATTTAATCCCTAAAAATTATAAATAAATTCACATGATGGAGATAATTTTATTAGATTTATAGATACTTTTATTGATCGATGTTTCATGATGTTTATCACTAAATCAAAATTATTATACTTATAAGATTTAAGAGAGTGAAATGTTGTCACTTTCTATGGATTTAATAATAATTAAATTATTTTTATTGTCAAAATAATATAAAATAAATCTATTCATACCTTTAGGTGTTATGGGTCGACTTTTAGATATCCAATAGAATTTTGGCAGGTGTTAAGGTAATTTTATTATCTTATTTTTACCCTTAAGTACCCGATTTACCTTTAACCGCAATAAATAAAAATTATTGTAGTTACTATTTATAAATTCAAAAAAATAAAGGAAACAGATTATTATCATTTGGACCCAATAAATTAAAATATGGAATCCATTATTCAAAATTAAAAACACAGAAGTTACTGTAATTAATTTAAATTTAATCCCGTTGTTAAGAAAACAGGTTTTAAAGGTTAAAAAATTACCAAAGAATGAAATGTTTGTACTTATGAATTCAATGTAAAATTAATTGTAATTACATAAATTATATTAAATGGTAAAAATATATTCTATTTATACTTTAAAACCATTCAATATTATAATTTAACCATATAAATTATTGCGATGAAAAAAGTTGTTTGTAATTAACAAATATCGTGTTTTTACTATTCATTAAAATATAAATGTTATCAGAATAATATAAAACATTTATCTACAGTAAATTTTTATACCCTGATTCCAAAGAAGAATTTTATTTTGTCAAATTGAACTTATAAACATGTCAAAACTATATTTAAAGTGGATGCTCCATCAAAATGTGGCAAAACTGCATTTTTTGCAAAATACTTATTTTACCCAAAAAATTATTTTGTTCTCATACCATGTTCTAGAAAATGTGTAAGATGAATAATAATTCTGTAAAAATAAAAAATTATTTAATATTATTCATAACTTCAAGTTCATAGTAATATTATAACCATATAGCGTTGTTTAGTGAAACCCAGTATTGCGTACTGCATACGTTATCGAGGAATGTCGTGATTGCATGTAATGCAAGCCAATAATAGTGTCGTTTATACATCAAGATAATACAATGTTTTGTATAGTAAAAGCTAATCTTTATGTAGTTTACAACACAAGACATCAACGAAATTAAAAATAATAATTTCTCTCATAAAATCTCGGGTTGTTACATTCTAAACCCCTTAAAATGAATTTCGTCGTCAAAATTCGTTAGGGTTATAAATGGTTTAATACATGAAATTATCTTTCATTGAAACCCACATTGTGAAAATTAATACTAAAAATTAATTTTAAAAAGTTTCATATTAAACATAATGGCTACCCAAATTAACTCATCACTGGGTTTCCACATAGGAGAACATAGGTAAAAATATGGATATGGAAGAAAAATCTATCCATCAAGGTCTGATGCAGAGTGTTAGAGATAATGGATATTAAAATTCCAACAATCACAAAGCCATAAATTTGTTATGATCTAAGGTACAATCTGATTTATTGTATATGTGGACACTTGGACAACATTTTTTGGTTTTCAAGATCATTTCCCTAAAGTTGATGAATTTTAATTAGAAGAAATACTTACTTTGTTTCGGTACAATATCATTGTAGTTCGTGCATTGAACAATTTCAAATTCATCTCTTAAAGAAATTAAGTTGAATTTTTCATTCTTGAAGTGTTAGCAGATCATGTGATAGAATAATGGGTCATTCCATCTGTCTCAAACAAAAGGGTAGAAAAAGTTATCAAATATACATAAGTCCATCTATGGTGAGGTTAATCGTATATGATTCCAAAAATGGACTTATACTTCATCTATCATATGACTTAATAAAATGAAACAAGTTTCTACTAACCAGGGACTTGTTGTTGGCCAATGGTAGGCGATAAAGGACTATCACACTTCGGTTGTGGGTTTGATTCCCACAACCTTGTTCGACGCGATAGGTTATCGCCTGTCGTATAGGTTTTTTTTTTTCTAAAACTACATTATTATAACATCCCGTCAATAATATCAAAAAAAATTGTAGCCGTATACAATACTATCTGATGTCCAACATAATCAATTCCAATCTTTAGGCTTATCCAAAATACTTTTGCCCAAACCCATAGTATAAAAAAACAATTACTAGAAATGTCATCTACCGAGCATGTGAATACCATCATTTATCCCATATATATATATTTTTGAATTCATTCCAAACATGTGAATACCCTAATCATGTATTCTCTAGAAACATAAACTACCATTGAACCATAGTGAAGAAATGAATGCTATCAAAAGGTAACTCTTTCCACATACCAAAATCCAAAAATTTCTATATACACAAACCATGATATATCTGTGTCCTTATATCAGTCATGATCTCATGACTACTATCATACATATTATTTTCTCCTTATACCTTCATTATGCGTATTTCAACTACTTTCCAAAAATATATCAATCACCTTTCATGGTTACCGATACATTAAAATTATTAAAACCCACAATGGACCAATACATATATATTCTAATATATCATTAAAGTATCTCAAAAACATTATTCTCCAATTCCAATAAATAATCCATTAAATCAATCCTCTTCAATGATTGGCATGGAATATGACCTTCTTCAATTTAGAAGTAACCTCTTAGGTCATGACATTGAGTTAGGTAATGCCCATGTTCTCCATAGATAAGACATTGAACTCCATAACAGTTTGTCACTCTCTGAGCCTTTTCCCCACAAAGATAACATCTTCCCCTCCATTTGAGGTATTACTCAAGGTTCTTCTTCCCTTATTTAGGAATCTCAATATTCCCTTCTTTATGATCCTCACCATGCGAACATGCATAAAATTCCATCTTCCTCTTATTTGATGAATTATGAATACCACTAAAGTTCACCTTGTTAATCTTATATCGTGATGTCTAATTGGACATAATCATAATATCTTTATCTCTAGGAGTTACACAATTTCTCTTCTCATAGTCACCAATTTTTCCATCATATTCAATGTTAATAATATTCCTTCTGGTTCCCTATATTAACTAAATCTTGAAACCATTGTGTAAGAAACAGTTAAAATAATGGGGAACCACATAATCATAAAAAGTCAATTATAGGATGTATAACTAATGAAACCTCCTTTAAACTATTTCATATTAGGTTAACCCTAGGTTATTCATGATCATCAACATAATTATTGGATTGTAATTATAGTTATACTAAACCCTAGGGACATTCCTAGACATAAATTAGAAATATCTCTAGGGATCTCACTAAAATTTTCACATCCTAGTTTCTAAAGGTTAACTAAAACACCCTATAATAACAACTATAGAGACACATAGGCTGAAATACGTGGACATTATATGAATTTTTTGGAATACTTAATACATAAAAAAACCAACACTCAAGGGCCGTAATATTTTAGTGTCTTTGGAAACTCTGAACATAATCTTCTAATCATGGTGAAAGATCTTAAACATATCCCTTAAGGATGTTCCCCTTTTGTTTTCTTACCTAAAACATTTCTTTATATATAGGGGGAAAAAATATAAAGGGTGAGCTCAAATTCTCAGTAAGGTTAAGCATGGAGAAAATAAAACCAACCATATACATTTGAACTTAAAAACATGAAGTTAATTTTTACACTTCAAAATCTTGAGAAATGAAATAAAACATGGGAGTATGTAAGGAATTGATCATAATGGAACATAAATCATGATAAAATAGCATGGGAATAAAACATTTAATTGTAGAAAAATATTATGAACTTGATATGATTTCCATAGTAGCCAAGGCATTTTTGCCAAGACCATCTTAGTGGACAAAGTCCCTTAATGAACTGAATTCCCTCCATGTTCCAGTCCTGTATTACTGAACCGGATTAACCTTCCACTCCAGCCATGTCTTTATCATGAGATATAAATCTTTACCTAATGACTTGGAGGGAGATATAGGTCCCACCCATCTTATAATGAAATCATTCTTACTTGTGCCACAAAATAATCTAAATAAATCAGTCTAACCAAATAAAAAAAACTGGGTTTCAGAAACATCATCCCATTGTATCATTATTCATAAAAAAAATGGATATAATTTATCATAAGAAAAGTGAAACCATGTAAATCATAGATACATTATTCTTGAAACATAATCAAATTAAATAATGTCTTATTAGATGGAAAATATTTTTGAAAAAACACTTGAAATGAATTCTTGAGGAAAATATCCTTTCTTCTTAAAAATCATTTTCTTATCACAAAATGACATGTAATTTTAATAGAAAATAATTTTATTGAAAATAATAATGAAATATTGTGTAGTAAGATTCATGAAAATAAGGTGTTATGAAACCGTATAAATCAGTTCATGCCGTATGTGTTAAAAAAACATTATTCTCGTACTTTTGCCGGAAAAGTCAAAAAGTACCTCGTAACGTAAACAAATGAATGATTCCTTACATACCATGTAGTAAATTCCAGAATCATATTACTTATTACAGAATCATATTCATTGTTATTATATCATATATGGTTCAATTATGACTTTATATTACCCATTCTTTTGTAAATTTCATATTAAAGCAGCATATTGGGTAAAATCATTTCATTTAACGTACGTGTTTCGATTTGATGTTCTCGATATTATTACATATATCCGGATTTACATAATTCCAGAATTTAAAACATGATTTATATATTATATATATTTAGAATATATATATATATATATATGATAGATCGATAAATGGAATGAAATACACCGTTCATGGAGACGGTAGGCCGTACGTACATATGAATGATGTTTTCGTTTCCTTATTGAATTAAATGGAATTAAGTAAATGAAACATATATGTACATGAATACAGTATCATTATTATGTAATATATTTCATGATTATTTATTATATATACTTTATAATTACACTTGAATGGTAAATCATGGAAATTGAATCTCATCGCGTTCGTGGAGACGGTAGTCCATACGTACGCACGAGTGATGATATTGTTACCATAATTATTTAATTGAATTGGAGGAGATGATATAATATCTTAGAATCATTATGATGTTATAATAACCTTATATAATTATTCTTTACACCATTATACCCATCCAAGTACGATGGTGGTGGGAAAACTGATTACACCACGGCCTGGGGACGATATTTCGTACGTACGCCCGCACGGTGATTCCATTTTCCATAGGATGTATCGAATGTGAAATGATGTTGTTTCATATTTATAATAACATATCAATATATTATTTATACTGATGTTATTAATTTATAATGAAACATCTAAATAATAATAATTTTAAGGAGAATGAAACTTCAAAGAGTCGGAAGAAGAGATTACCTCTTACTCGACGCACCTCATTTAAACTTCTTCTTATGGAACTAGAGTTTGTATTTTGAGCATACCAGAACCTGTCACACCTCGCTCCATCATTTATTTTATTTTATGCTTTTCTTTGGCTTTTTAAATTTATGTTGGGGTTCGGGTTGAGTCCAGGATGAAATTTTTTTTATTCATGTTAAAAAGTGCGCGTTTTTCAAGTGACGTCGTTGAACGCTTGGGTAGAGCGCGTTTTGGATACCCTGCATGCCACCACTTAGACATCAGCACGATCCATTGGCCTTCGGAAATTTTAAAATGAGTGATGTTCGTGATTTACTGTTTTGTTTAACTTTTTTTATTGTTGGTAATAATTTTATAATTATTATTAAATATGAAATGATAAATATTTTATTATTATTATTATTTTTAATATTATCACTATTATTAGTTTTATTAAGGAATTTTTTTTTGTTTTCATTTTATTTTCTGCTAACTCTAGTTCGGCACCTCTTATATTTTCCCTCTCCTTTTCTTTCTCCGCGCGCCGCCACTCCCCTCTTCTTCGCTTTGCACAATGGCTCCTCCGACCCAGTCACGCACCCTCCAGCTGCTGCCCTCCCTACCTCGCCTGCGCCTTCCGCTGGACCAGTCGGCCATCCCATCCTGTCACCTCCTTTGCAGACCGCCAACCTCCCACTCCTCGGACCAGAAGTTGACACCTCCTGCCACCCTCCTCTGGTCCCCGCTCACACCGGCCGCGCGCTCTCTCCTCCCGGCCGACGCTACAACCTTCTCTCTATCTTCGTCCGACTAGCGGCAGAGGACCACTCACCTTCCCTTCGTCCGGTGCGCACCCCCTACTGCCGACACCACCTCCCAACTCCGGCAGCCCCATGTTCCCTCCTCCCTGCTCATCCGCGCCAGCTCCATGTTTCATCCCCAGCCCTTGCTCCCGGCTCAGCCATGCTCCCTCCTGCCCCAATCCATCGTTCCTCTCTCAACCACCGGCCACCCGCTCAAACCTGCCTTCGCCTTGCTGCTGCACCGTCTTTCGGCTTCTCCTGCCCTGCACCGGACAGCACGCCACACACATGCCAGTGCGCTAACACCGGCCTTCCACCTCAAACCGGCTGCTGTCTCCCTTGCAGTCCAGCAGCACCGCACCTCCATGTCTGGCGTCCTTGCTTCCTCCTTGCAACGCCCTTCCCTCCAATGCCATGCGCAGCTGTTACGCATCCTGCACACTCCACGCTGCCCTCATGTTTCTTGCCCGACTCCCATGCACGCAGCCCCTCTTCTCCGCACAACCGGCGTGCGACCCCTCATCTGAGAACATCCTCCTCGCTGCTCGGAACCCTCCTATTCCTAGTTGTAATCCTGGTTTGGCCATGCCTCTTTGGCCTCCAACCCACCTCCAGTCATCACCCGCTGTTCGACCAGCAGTGACGCAACGCCCCGGACACGATCTCACCGTGCCGGCGTACCTCCCTTTCCTTCGAGAAGGTCTTGAACGCGGTCCCCCCTTGCTACACATTCTGGAAGCCATTGTGTGCCCTCTGGTTGAGTCATCTATGTCCGTAATGGTTTTCTAGACACGTGGTTTGATTACATTCATATAATTTGATCCTTTATTTTTCCTTTGTATGTAACTTGCATCCTCTTCCTTACTCCGGCCAACCAGAAGCGGTGCAACACTGTGGAGACTTCCCCCTTTTTCTATAACGGCCGAAAACTCCTCCTTCCAATCCTCTTTCCAGGTTCCGCACAGGTGCCAGACCTATTTCCAGCCGCACGCCCTCCGATCGCACGTCTTTTAACCTGCCACACATCATCTGGCCGGCCTCGCCAGTGCAACATGCGCGCTTCCAGCAAACACGGCTCTAGTCCGTCCATCGCGCACCCTCCCAATCACGTCGCTCTCTTCACTAGCATCCTCCACGGTCATTTCCTCTTTCTCACAATCCCTTTGATCGAGCGCACCCCCATACTGGCTTTGCCTCCTTCGTGTTGTTTCACCTATACAGAGGTTCGGGTAAGGTATGTTCTATATTTTGTTTTGATTATTTTAAATTAGTTGTTATGTTTGTTTCTAGTTATTTTTGTGGTGTTAAATTGTCAGGTTATTTCTGGTCAGTGTTCCTATATGTTAGATTATTTTACTCTTGTTACAGCTCTTTGGTGAGGTATTTCTGCGGTATTGCGGTCGTTAGCAAGTTGCGCGTGCTTGTGCGCTAGTGTGAGACGTGTCGCGTCGTCATAACCGAGCTGCAAATTGAGGTAGGTCCCCCATTGCACTCACCTTTAAATTTAGAATTTATTAATTTCTTGATGTTTTATTAATTTTAATTAATGATAAATAATATTAGATAATAAAATTTTAAATGGCTATTTAGTGTGAGAAGAGCCTTTTATTTTATACCGAACACTTGGAATATTTTCATGACGGGCGGACACCCAATTTTGAAAGAATGCCCGTTTGGCCTTTAAACATAATTCACAGAATATCAAACGTACTTCTAGTTTTAAAGATAAATGATTTCTTCTGAACAAGTGTTTTTTGTTTTCTCGAGAAATGAAGTTTTGGTTTAAAATTGTTGAAGGCCCGTTTGGCACTTTAATAGAATAGATTATTTTGGAAAACCCACTCGGGGGTGATCATTGGTGTGCGTTGATCGTGTGATCTAGATGTGATGTTAGTGCTTTGTGACAGCTTGATTTACATTGTGACGCACCCCTCTTTTATTATATGTGTTGACATGGGAACCTGGCATATTGAGTGAATTTTCTGAGAACGATTACTGCACTAGTTTAGACCACGCACTGGCTAGTGGCCCCATAGCAGGAGAATACTGAGTTATTGCTGCTATGGGGATTGGGCCCCTCGGTTAGGCATTGCAGGGCTATGCCGGGTAGTATTATGGGCGTTATGATGTCATCGAGTTATGGCATGCCTTCAGGATGAGTCACATGTATAGTACGTTCTGGATTGTTCATGATCTCCTAGGTTCGACCCATGTTTCTTTTAGTGTTCATTTGTGTGTGGCGGACGATTTAGAGGTCGAGTGCGGTTGCTGACCCATGTGTGCCACTTTTCCCATCGCCCTTAGTGTGTGTTGTGTGTGATTTTCCTTTTGACTGACAACTAATGTTTGGATTTCTAAATTGTTCGCAAAATATTTAAAAATGAAATTCACCTATTTTTTCAACATTAAACTTGTTCTAAGTTAAAAAGGGCAATGGACTGTTACATGTTTTCAAAAAGGAATGTGTGTGTGTTTGTGAAAACCCATATTTGCTATAATGTAGTTCAAACTTGAAGTTAGTAAATTCTTTATTTAATGGTATGTGCATTGGGAATAGAATTAGTCGGGCCTACCTACTGAGTTTTAATACTCACGCCTATAGTGTTTTCCTGTTTTTAGTTTCTGTTGCAGGTTGAGTTGAGCTTGCTCGCCGTGGGCGAGAGTTGGTTGTGGTTTGTTGGGAGACTCTCGAAATCACAAGGGGTTTTGGTTCGTGGTAAGGTTAGTTATGTTTTTGGAAGTTTTATTTTATTGTCGTTTGTTTATTTCTGCTTCTTAGTAATTTTTATCGGGCGAAATCGTTCCCATGTGTACTCTGTGATGCCCTGGCGCTTGTCGCCAGCTCGGGAGGATCGGGAACGCCTCTCGGGCCATGTCACGGACCGACTCGGGTGACCAGTTCGGGGTCGAACCGGGTTGGTTCGTGACAAAATGGTATCAGAGGCAGGTTGGCTCCTGAGCAGACCTTGTTTTTCAAAGCACCAATTGCTATTTGGAGTTGTCATGGTAAAGGGAGTAAAGTTGGTCGGACTCGAGGAGGGGGAACAGGAAGGACGTCATGAACCCTTGCTCGTTCTAAACCTCGAGTTACCATGAGATGTATGGGTCGTTAGTGTCTTTTGGGTCTTTTGGATTGTTTTATGTTGGGAAATGAAAAGGGAGTTGGGAAAGTAGCTTCGTGAGCTCGCAGGGCCTGGAAAGCCTTGCGGAGCCGGAGACTTCACCCTACAATGCTCTCAGTGACAGTGGTGTGACAGGCGTATGGCTGCCAACCATATGGTCGAGTCACCAATCATCACTAGTTTCCCTCTAGTGAATTGTTTGGGCTTTCCTTTTTTCTGAAAAAATGGTTGTGAAAAAAGTGTTATTTTGGTATTTGAAATGGCTATTACCATGTTTTGATTATGTTATTTGTTTCCTCGTTCCTTAGTGTTCACCCCCAAGATGGTTTGATGGATCCTTGAAGTGCAACTTTGGGTTGTGCGCCCCTAGCAAGTCCTCCAGTTGATCAGCCTGTAGACTATGTTTTGGAATTCCGGAAGTTGAACCCTCCTCTCTTTTATGGACAAGCAGAGACTCTTGAGGCAGAAGAGTGGTTGCATAAGATCGAGAGGAAGTTCAGTTTCGTTGGTCTACCTGAGTCATTAAATGTGAAGTTGTCTACCTTCATGCTTGAAGGTCCAACCTGGAAATGGTGGAAGTCCATGTCTCAGAACAAGCATGGGTAAGATCTATCATGGGAGTTTTTCAAGTCATCGTTCATCCAACAACACTTCTCTGAGTTGACGAAGCTGAGGAAGAAGATGGAGTTGTGTTGTCTTCAGCAGGGCGTTGAATCGGTCCTGGAATTATATCGATGTTTTATAGAACTAGTTTCGTATGAACAGTTGTTTGTTGCGAATGATCCTGGGAAGGCTCGACAATTTGAGTCTGGACTCCAACCTGAGCTGTGATCGAAAGTAGAAGAGCTCAACCTAACCACCTTCTCAGATGTTGTGGGGCAAACCTTTTTGGCTGAGGTTGGGTTAGCAGGAGAACTTGAGGTGGCGAATCCTCCAATTTTTGGAAGCAGTGTAGAGGATGGTGATAAGAAGAATGAGAAGCGGCCTAATGCTAGTGGTGCTGGTAGAGGAATCAAGAGACATTCAGACCTTCAGTCATCTTCTTCACAGTGCAATGTTGTGATCTGTCACCAGTGTGGTAGGCAGGGTCACAAAAGGCCGACATGTCCAAGTGCTCCAAGACCCTGCCACACCTGTGGACGTATGGGTCACTTGAAGCCACTCTACCGAGGTGTTTCCAAGAAGCGCGCTGAAGTCAGACCTGGTTCGTCTAAGGTTACCTCGGCCCGTCAGCAGGAGTTGGGTGATTTTTGGGGATTAGTTCGAGGGATCCTCTTTGTAGTGTTTCTTGGATGTGGTAATCATCTTATGTATCATTTTGTAGTGTTTCTTTTTCTTCAGTTGTAAGAATGGTTGTGGTTGAACCTTTTTAAAATATATAATTTATTGGAATGTGTTTTTTGAAGTTCTTGTTTTTGTGTTATGTTTGGGAATTTCTGAAGCCTGACTACGAGGCAGGAGATGCTTCAATCATCAGTGCTCCAGTTATAGGCATCGGAGTGAAGCTGGCACGTAGTAAGGAGAACCCTAGCTGTGAAGAAGGGCCTTGGTTTAATCTCATCCCATAGTGTGGCATGGTATGTGTGTTTCCGAGGGTGTGACGGTGTTGATGGGGAGACGACAATAGTTTTGATGCTCTACCAACCAGGACCTTCCCTTCTCCCCCCCTCATGGTGGGGGTTTCTGGTCCATGTGGAATGTTATTAAGTTCGTTTAATATCATCAGTTCCTATGGTGGGGAGACCCACAATGGGTCTCGCGGAGTTACACCAAAATTAAGTTAGAGTTAGCCCAATCCTTATGGTGGGGAGTCCGTTCCGGCCTCCCCGTGTCAGTATATCTGAGTTTCTTTTCGTGTATCGTTTGGTGGTAGGTGGTTTCGTGCGGAACCACCTAATCGTGAGTTTGTCTTCTCGAGTAAATGTTGAGATTGGAGTACACCCAACAGTTTCGTGGGACTAAGATTATAGGGATGAGTCTCGGAGGTGATTTAAGTTCGTTCGTTCCTTGGTTGAAACAGATGGTTTCGGTTCAGCTTGGTGACGATTAAGGTGATCTTGTTTTATGGATGAGTTGTGTGTCATGGGTTTTCAGTGTTTGTTTGGATCGACCAACTGGAGGCGCTTAAACTTTTGGGGGTGAGCGACACTTAAGGAGTTTCATCTTTGGGTCTTGATCTTGTTTTTTCTTTCCGAGGGCGGAAAGCGTTATGGTGGGGAGAATTGTCACACCTCGCTCCATCATTTATTTTATTTTATGATTTTCATTAACTTTTTAAAATTTTATTGGGGTTCGGGTTGAGTCCAGGACGAAATTTTTTTTATTCATGTTAAAAAGTGCGCGTTTTTCAAGTGACGTCGTTGAACGCTTAGGTAGAGCGCGTTTTGGATACCCCGCGCGCCACCACTTAGACATCGGCACGATCCATTGGCCTTCGAAAATTTTAAAATGAGTGATGTTCATGATTTACTGTTTTGTTTAACTTTTTTTATTGTTGGTAATAATTTTATAATTATTATTAAATATGAAATGATAAATATTTTATTATTATTATTATTATTAATATTATCACTATTATTAATTTTATTAAGGAATTTTTTTGTTTTTATTTTATTTTCTGCTAACCCTAGTTCCGCGCCTCTTATATTTTCCCTCTACCTTTTCTTTCTCCGTGCGCCGCCACTCCCCTCTTCTTCGCTTTGCACAATGGCTCCTCCTACCCAGTCACGCACCCTCCAGCTGCTGCCCTCCATGCCTCGCCTGCGCCTTCTGCCGGACCAGTCGGCCATCCCATCCCGTCACCTCCTTTGCAGACCGCCGACCTCCCACTCCTCGGACCAGAAGTTGCCACCTCCTGCCACCCTCATCCGGTCCCCGCTCACACCGGCCGCGCGCTCTCTCCTCCCGGCCGACGCTACAACCTTCTCTCTATCTTCGTCCGACTAGAGGCAGAGGACCACTCCCCTTCCCTTCGTCCGGTGCGCACCCCCTGTTGCCGACACCACCTCCCAACTCTGGCAGCCCCATGTTCCCTCCTCCCTGCTCATCAGCGCCAGCTCCATGTTTCATCCCCAGCCCTTGCTCCCGGCTCAGCCATGCTCCCTCCTGCCCCAATCCATCGCTCCTCTCTCTGCCACCGGCCTCCCGCTCAAACCTTCCTCCGCCTTGCTGCTGCACCGTCTTTTGGCTTCTCCTGCCCTGCACCGGACAACACGCTGCACTCATGCCAGTGCGCGAATATCAGCCTTCCACCTCAAACCAGCTGTTGTCTCCCTTGCAGTCCAGCAGCACTGCACCTCCATGTCCGGCGTCCTTGCTTCCTCCTTGCAACGCCCTTCCCTCCAATGCCATGCCCAGCTGTTACACATCCTGCGCACTCCACGCCGCCCTCATGTTTCTTGCCCGACTCCCCTGCACGCAGCCGCTCTGCTCCGCACAGTCGGCGTGCGACCCCTCATCCGAGAACATCCTCCTCGCTGCTCGGAACCCTCCTGTTCCTAGTTGTAATCATGATTTGGCCATGCCTCTTTGTCCTCCAACCCACCTCCAGTCATCACCCGTTGTTCGACCAGCAGCGGCGCAACGCCCCGGACATGATCTCACCGTGGCGGCGTACCTCCCTTTCCTTCGAGAAGGTCTCGAACGCGGTCCCCCCTTGCTAGATATTCTGGCAGCCGTTGTGTGCCCTCTGGTTGAGTCATCTATGTCCTTAATGGTTTTCTAGACACGTGGTTCGATTACATTTCATATAATTTGATCATTTATTTTTCCTTGGTATGTAACTTGCATCCGCTTCCTTACTCCGGCCAACCAGAAGCGGTGCAACACCGTGGCGACTTCCCCCTTTTTCTATAACGGCCGCAAACTCCTCCTTCCAATCCTCTTTCTGGGTTCCGCACACGTGCCAGACCTCTTTCCAGCCGCACGCCCTCCGATCGCACGTCTTTTGACCTGCCACACGTCATCTGGCCGGCCTCGCCAGTGCAACATGCGTGCTTCCAGTAAACACGCCTCTAGTCCGGCCATCACGCACCCTCCCAATCGCGTCGCTCTCTTCACTAGCATCCTCGACGGTCATTTCCTCTTTCTCACAATCCTTTTGATCGAGCGCACCCCCATACTGGCTTTGCCTCCTTTGTGTTGTTTCACCTATACAGAGGTTCGGGTAAGGTATGTGCTATATTTTGTTTTGATTATTTTAAATTAGTGGTTATGTTTGTTTCTAGTTATTTTTGCAGTGTTAAATTGTCAGGTTATTTCTGGTCAGTGTTCCTATATTTTAGATTATTTTACTCTTTTTACAGCTCTTTGGTGAGGTATTTCTGCGGTATTGCGGTCGTTAGCAAGTTGCGCGTGCTTGTGCGCTAGTGTGAGACGTGTCGCGTCGTCATAACCGAGCTGCAAATTGAGGTAGGTCCCCCATTGCACTCACCTTTAAATTTAGAATTTATTAATTTCTTGATGTTTTATTAATTTTAATGAATGAAAAATAATATTATATAATAAAATTTTAAATGACTATTTAGTGTGAGAAGAGCCGTTTATTTTATACCAAACACTTGGAATATTTTCTTGACGGGCGGACACCCAATTTTGAAAGAATGCCCGTTTGGCCTTTAAACATAATTCACAGAATTTCATACGTACTTCTAGTTTTAAAGATAAATGATTTCTTCTGAACAAGTGTTTTTGGTTTTCTCGAGAAATGAAGTTTTGATTTAAAATTGTTGAAGGCCCGTTTGTCACTTTGATAGAATAGATTATTTTGGAAAACCCACTCGGGGGGTGATCTTTGGTATGCGTTGATCGTGTGAGATAGATACGATGTTAGTGCTTTGTGACAGCTTGATTTACATTGTGACGCACCCCTATTTTATTATATGTGTTGACATGGGAACCTGGCATATTGAGTGAATTTTCTGAGAACGATTGCTGCACTAGTTTAGACCACGCACTGGCTAGTGGCCCCATAGTAGGGGAATACTGAGTTATTGCTGATATGGGGATTGGGCCCCTCGGTTAGGCCATGCAGGGCTATGCCAGGTAGTATTATGGGCGTTATGACGTCATCGAGTTATGAAATTCCTTCAGGATGAGTCACATGTATAGTACGTTCTGGAATGTTCACGATCTCCTAGGTTCGACCCATGTTTCTTTTAGTGTTCATTTCTTTGTGACGGACGATTGAGAGGTCAAGTTCGGTTGCTGACCCGTGTTTGCCACTTTTCCCATCGCCCTTAGTGTGTGTTGTGTGTGATTTTCTTTTTGACTGACAACTACAGTTTGGATTTCTAAATTGTTCGAAAAATATTTCAAAATGCAATTCACCTATTTTTTCAACATTAAACTTGTTCTAAATTAAAAAGTACAATGGACTGTTACTTGTTTTCAAAAAGGAAAGTGTGTGTGTGTGTGAAAACCCATATTTGATATAATGTAGTTCAAACTTGAAGTTGGTAAATTCATTATTTAATGGTATGTGCGTTGGGAATAGAATTAGTCGGGCCTACCTACTGAGTTTTAATACTCACGCATATAGTGTTTTCCTGTTTTTAGTTTCTGTTGCAGGTTGAGTTGAGCTTGCTTGCCGTGGGCGAGAGTTGGTTGTGGTTTGTTGGGCGACTCTCGAAATCACGAGGGGTTTTGTTTCGTGGTAAGGTTAGTTATGTTTTTGGATGTTTTATTTTATTGTCGTTTGTTTATTTCTGCTTCTTAGTAAGTTTTATTGGGCGAAATCGTTCCCATGTGTACTCTGTGATGCCCTGGCGCTTGTCGCCAGCTCGGGAGGATCGGGAACGCCTCTCGGGCCATGTCACGGACCGACTCGGGTGACCGGTTCGGGGTCGAACCGGGTTGGTTCGTGACAGAACCTCTATGATATAAATAGAGATGATGGTAAGAGTAATTGGTAGGTTTTATCTGAGCTTCAAGGCTCAAAAGGGTGTTAAGAGAAGAGGGAAGGGGTGCCCTTTTTATAATGGAGGAGAGGGGCACCTTTGGTAACAAAAAGAAATATTAATTTATAATAAATACATCCTCACTTATTAACCTCCAAAAATGACTCAAATACGAATCCTAGATGAAATATGGTTGTAATCCCATCAACCGATAAAATTTAGACATGTTGGGAATTTATTTTAATCATTATCAACTTGATTTATCCCCATTTAATCTATTTAACATTATTTGTGTTAATATGATTATAATTTTTAAATTGTCATAAGTAATTACTTATGTGTAGTGGATTGTCCATAATTGGAACATTTTTGACATTTTAGACCTTATAAATTTTAATTTATAATTTTTAAATATTTTGTGATTTTAAAAAAAATTTATATTATGTTATTTTTATAAAATAACAATTGAATCTATTTTGACACTATTCATTTATTTGAATTTAAATAAAATACAAAAAAAAGATATGTTCAAGATAAAAGCAATAATAGATTTTTAACATGTCATATTTATCTATAAAATTATTGGAGCACATTAAATAGTTCATATAATATTTATTTTAATGTCATGAAAACAATTTATTTGATATTTCGAACAATAAAATAATTTCAACATCACTATTGTGTCACCATTAATGATAATTATTTAATCACTAAAAATTCTAAATAAATTCACATAATGTAGATAATTTTATTAGATTTCAAGATACTATTCATGTTTTAATATTAATGATGTTTATCACTAAAATAAAATTATTATACTTATAATATTTAAGAGAGTGACATGTTTTCACTTTCTTTGGTTTTAATGATAATTAAATTATTTTCACGGACAAAATTATATAAAATAAATCTATTATGACCCATAGGTGACATGGGTCGACTTTTATTTATCAAATAGAATTTTGGTAGGTTTCAATGTAATTTTATAATCTTATTTTTACCCTTAAGTACCTGATTTACCTTTAACCGCAGCAAATAAAAATTACAGTAGTTACTATTCATAATATAAAAAAACAAAAGTAACCTATTAACATAATTTCAAACCTCTGAATTCAAATATGGAATCCATTTTTCAAAATTCAAAACAAAGAAGTTGCAGTAATTAATTTAAAATTAATCCGGTTGTAAAGAAAACGTGTTTTAAAAGTTAAAACATTGCCAAAGATTGAAATGTTTTTACTTATGAATTAAAAGTAAAAGTAATGGTAATGACATAAATTATATTAAATGGAAAAAATATATTCAATTTATAATTTAAAATAATTAAATATTAAAATTTAACCATATAAATTATTACTACGACAAAAGTTTTTTTTAATTAACATATACAGTGTTTTTACTATTTATTAAAGTATGAATGTTATCATAATAATATGAAAATTTTATCTAGATTAAATTTTTATATCCTGATTCAAATAATAAATTTATTTTGTCAAATTGAACTTATAAAAATGTCAAAAACTATATTTAAAGTGGGAGCGCCATCAAAATGCAGAAAAACTCCATTTTTTTAAAATACTAATTTTACCCCAAAAATTTATTTTGTTCTCATACCATGTTCTAGAAAATGGGTAATATGAATATTAATGTTATAAAAATAAAAATTTAGTTAATAATATTCATAACGTCTTGTTCATAATAATATTATTACCATATATCAATGTTTAGTGAAACCTGGTATTGCGTACTACATACGTTATCGAGGAAGGTCGTGATTGTGTGTAATGCAAGCCAATAATAGTGTTGTGTATACATCATGCTAATACAATGTTATTTATCATACAAGATAATATTTGTGTAGCGTACAACACAAGACATCAATAAATTAAAAATAATATTTTTTCTAATAAAATCTCGGGGTGTTACAGTACATGTGAAGAGTTATGTATGGATTTCATCAAGATTGATACATGGAATACATCATGAACATGAGATAGATATGGACGAATTTAAAGACGATATGCCACAACTCATATATGATCATGGAATTCATTGGTTTCAATACACCTAGGGCATAACTTCCCTTTCTTCTCAACTTGCATGACACTCTCCTACAGTAAAATTCAATTGTAGACATTGTCATTGACATCAAACTCCATGTACCTATGACTGTTGTTAGCATATATCTTCATCCCACTATGAGAATTATCTATGTTTTTTTTTCATGGAATCAACCATTTCTGTAATCTCTTCTACAGGATCAGGTCTATGAATCATTTTACCACTATATTGTTTCAAAAAAGATTGAGTTCAACATCGATTTCCATACAGAGCAAGAATTCGGGTGACTTTTAAATACAAGGATGGATACTATTGTTGTATGGGAAGTCAACTAATGAGAGATGTTGATGTCATACACCTTCAAATTAAATTTATCTTGTTCTCAGCATATCCTAAAGTGTCAACATTGTCCTTTTGATTGGCCATTTTTTGGGGTGATAGTCCATACTGAAATTCAATTTGATACTCATATTTTGTTGAATACCTCCTAAAATATTTTGACATGAACATTGGGAAACGATTAGAAATGAATAAAAGTTACACTATATGAAACATCATCACATTCATTATGTAAATCTTAGAATGTTCGTTTAGAGATAAATCATCCCAAATAGATATACATTTTTTAGTCTGGGTGAGATGGTCCACTATAACTCATATCACATTGTTTCCATTACTTTTTTTGGGAGAACAATGAAAAATTATAGAGTGATATTGTCCCACTTACATGTTTGTATGGGTAGTCACTGTAATTCCACTTTAAGACATTGTCACTATGCCTTCACTTGTTGACTTATTAGGAAACTTGTACTTCAGTCTTCCCTCACCCTTATAATTTTATCCCACCAATAATGATAATGAAGGTCCGTATACATTTTTGTGCTTCCAATATGTATAGAGTAAGTAAAGATTTGTGCTTCATCTATCATATCCTTCTTTATTTTTAAAATATATGGAACAAATAACCTTGTACCAAATTGTACTACACCTTCTTGATCAATATTAAAATCCTGAATAATCTATTTCATCACAACCACTAATTTTTTTTAACAAAGGATTTTATATGTGAGATGTCTTGATCTTCTATATTAATGATGGTTTAGAAATCATTTGGGATATTGTGGATGTTTTCCCCACCCTTACGATTTTCTTGTCCATTTTTAATAGGACATTGATAAATAGATATCCTTAATTCCACATCATATCCAACACAATAGGGTCTTTCCTACTTAATTCCTCAGTGAATTTGTTTTATCTTAAAAGATGATAATGAATTGAAAAATAATTGTATTTAATAGTATCCAAACATATCTTTTGTCTCTTGTTCAATAAATTTTTCATGAAAATATACTAAAAACATTTATTGTATGTGTATATATCACATTTATCAATATAAATAGAGTGCCTCTATATATTCATAGAAAAAACTACAACAACAATATTAGGTCTTTCATATTATGTTTTTTCAATTGGGGATTCAACTATCTAGCTGATTAATAAGACACATTTTCATTTATCATAAGGACGCACCCAATTACATTCAAAGATGCATCATTAAAAGTAATAAATCCTTATTTATTATAAGATACTATTATCTTATGTGTAGTAATGAATTTTTTTTTCAGCTCTTGGAAATATTCTTCGTACTCTTTTATCCCGATAAACTAGACCCCTTTTGAGTTTACAAGTATAGAATATTAGAATATCATGTTTTTTTTAAAACCCTCCTATTATTATCAATTAATCCAAAGAAAATACCAACATCATTCAATTTTGCAGGATGAGGCCACTCCTCTACAACCATAATTCTAGAATGATCAAGTGATATTCCTTAATTGGTTTTAATGTTCCCCAAAAAAGAAACTTGTTGTAACAATAATTCATAGTTTTTGAACATTCCAAATTACCTCCCCTTCATTATTGTTTTTAATGAAACCTTTATATTATGCTCATGATCTTCGCTACTTATAGAATATATTGGAATAAAATCAATAAAAACCACCACCATGTTATTAATGTTGGTTTGAAGACTCTACTAACCAAACTCATAAAAATAGAAGGATAAATAGTCTTGTTGAAGCAAATAACAAAAATCTCATAATGCAAATATATTCAGTTGAAGGTGGCATTTATAATAAATTATTTCGTCACCCTAGATTAATGATAAGTAGATGATGGATCAATATTATAGAATAATTAACCCCCCAAAATATGATCATATAAATCATCAATTCATTGAAGACAATACCATTTGTATAGATAAAATCATACTCTTAAATACCTTAGAGGTACATATTTAATTTTTTATAGCTTCAAATTTTCTATTCTATATGGGGTCATTGAAATCATTTTGGAACAATGAATGAGATGAATAGATACCTCTTCCTCTTTTTCTGGGAGAGTAATATGAATCTCTTTAGATAATACATCAATATAATATAAAAATGGGAAAATTCTCTATTTGTTATCATTTTTTTCTTTTTTAATCTTCTCCAATTATTTTTATAAAGATGGCTACAAGAGTTTCTTCAAGAAAAATATATGGTCAGGATATCTCTCCTTTAAAAAAATAATAGGTTTTTCGTTCAAGACAACCAAGTTTACCATTCTTTAATAGTTATTCATGGAATTATACTTTGAGATACTATCCATCCCAAGTATAATTTTGAATACTAGTATGGGAATGAATAATATATGTGTAATGATAATATGATAATAAAAGTAAATAATAGTGTTTCTATACAATATTGATTCTTGGATAATCCTTGAAGGATTTTTATGGATAGATCTAATTATATGACATAAGTTGTTTTTTATATCTTAATTGATAACTACAACAAATAATGAAATATGTAGAACAAAAATCAATTTAATTACTTTCTTGAATTGAGAGAAAAAGAAACAAACCAAAAATAATAATTTCTAGTATTCAATTCAGTGGTTCTGATGGAAAATCAATGACCTATCACCCTTTTCCTATGAAAATATTGATGGTGCTGCCCTTCTAATATTTTCAAATATGGATTGTTATTGTTTATCTTATCTTGTTATCCACACTTAAAGCATTGAAATTTTGGTTGGTCCTGAACGAGCATAACATTTCTGTTAGGGTTGAAATGTTTAGGATTCATCATACTTTAATGGTTCCCTGAAATATGGACATCTCTTCTTCACATTTATCATTTCCCTCTCTTGATCATGTAGTTTCATGTATTATTCTTCTCTAATTTATTATAGGGTGGAAGATGTAATTTAATTACTACTCCTCTGTGATCAATGATCCTAAAAAATATTGGCTGAATATAAATCTTATTTTAATCATAAATATGGGACCATTGCATCTCTCTAAACAACAATTCAAATTTGAACTTACTATTCCTTATCTCATCATATTCTTCATAGTCTTAGTCGGAAAAATTATTCCATATTAGAGGTCCTAGACAATTGATTAATATATCAATTATCTCAATAGTATCAATGAAAAGGATAGATCTATTACTTTAAGTAATGTAATGTTAATCTCATAATATCACATAGATTTATTTTCCTTATTCATCAGTTCTAGTAATTTATTCTTTGTTTTTGTTCGCATTGAATATGGGAAATATTTTTTGAAAAAGGGTCCCCAAAAATCATCATACTACATTTAATCAATATCTTCTATTTTATTTGGGAATTTAACATAATTCCACTGCTGATATTCTTTAAATTTTATGGGGTACACTACTAGGGTGAATTTATCTTATTTTGAATAATGGAGTAGGGAAATGATATTTTCTATAGATTAAATCCATAATTAAACATTATATATGTCCTTAGATCCATTAAAAATGTGGTAGTTTTTTAATTGAATACCCCCAATGAATTTTTTCCCCTAAAGGTGAATATAGTCTCCCTTTATGATTCATGTTATTATTCTAACCCCAATTAGTTGATTTATCATTCTCATGATGTCTTCCATTCTAGCCTATATAGGATGGTTGTTAGTGACTAGTCTGTAGTGATCACCATTTACTTGGTTTCTCATATTTCTCATCATTTTATAAAAGTATAGAACCATATTGAGATACCTATTTATTTTAGTAATCTTATTATTTTATATTAATTTCAGGTCTTGGAACATCATTCAAAAAAATTGTATTCTTTAAAAATAATTATATTTTTTATACATCTTCTTAAATGGTTTACAATGTTCTGAGGATTAACCAAAACTATCTCCCCAGTACTGTCAACCCATGTTATTATTAAAGCCTTTTTTTTACTAGTTTAGATAGATTCAGGTTCGAGTAACCTTGTTAGAGTTTTTACCCCTGGGTACATTTGTACATGAACAACGACTACTTGTTAGTATAAAGATATATATTTCATTTATAAAAACAACTTAAAAAAAATAAAAAATTTACCAAGATGTTTTAATATATTTAATAATTTACCTAGGGGATTTCCTAATGTTTTGATAAAAAAATTTCAAAAAATAACTTAACAATCCTTTGATACCAAATATGGAATCATCAATTTTTATTATATAACATTACATTACAATTTACCAACATATGATCTTTTAATGTTTAGTATCTTGGAAAAAGGTTCATAACTAATTAAATTATAGAACCTAATTTAATCCACGTTAATAGATTCTTATTTAGTTAATCTTATGTAGAATTTCAACATCTCAAAACTATTATACATACATCAAAGAAATGGGTCAAAATATGGCCTAGTAATTTAATTAAAGGTTATCAATTTACATGTGATCACAATAATTATTATTAAGAACTTCAATATTTTCATAATGGATGGAGAAAAGGAGAAAATTAAATATCATAGTAAAAACATAAGGATTCATAACAATGAAATGTTGAAAAAATTAACTTGTTCATTATTAATCATATAACCAAATATTAACACTAATGTGCAATAAAAATGACAATGTTAATTCACTGAGTTATTGTAAAGCCAGTCATATATATATATATTATATTTTTTAACATATTAATGTGAGATCTATCAGGAAACACCATTAAATCGTATTAATTCTATTTTTCCACATATATCATAATAAAAACAATTCATAAATACCCCTTGGAGAATAATAGAAAATGTTTTACATCAAAATATTGTTGTTTTAAAAAGTGATTACTGACTTGATATGTATGTCATTATTAATCCATGAAAATGGAATGTTAGTTTCAAGAATGATAATACATAAATAAAATAAAACACTCACATATACAGGTGAATACCCCTATATAAAAAATATTTTTGGGTATTCAAAATATAAAATTAGATAATTTCATTAGGAAATGATAAAAATTTTGTAAAGAAAACTCGGTAGTATAGCAGGTACGAAATATTGTTTTAAAAAAGATTAAAAATATAGGGGACAAGGGTATCCCATTAATAAATTAATATTAATATATTAAAGGTGTATTATTATGTGTAAAACACATTATGGATATTTGAAAGGTATACCACATAAAAAGGGAACATTAAAGGAATGAGATATTGAGATTTCCATTATATTAGAGAGAGTTACTAAAATATGTTTATTGTAACCTTGGGAGTTTGGGGACACCTTGTTAGGGATACATGGGAGGTAAATATATCATTGATTCATGGAGGATGAATAGTAAGTGAAATTAAATGGACAAATGGTAGGTTATTTATTGAAAAATTGTAGGATTTGTTTATTAATTTCTCTGGACACCTATATTGTGGTAAATGAAAAACTATTTTCTTTCTCATGGTATTTATCTATGATACTAGAAAATTTGAACATATATAAGTAATATTACCCCAAAATAGTAGATAATAAATTTTATAACATATATTTTAATTGAAAAGTAAATTTTCAACAATTTTCATTTTTATAGATAACGATTCCATATTAAAATGTTGAAAGTGAATTATATATTTAATGATTTATTAAAAAATATCAATAAACAAAATTTTATGAAAATGAAATAATTTTAGTTATGGATTATGGATAAATAATTATATCATTTTTATATAATTATTATGTCATTATAATTATAGAAGAACTCAAACATTATATATATTGTTCAACGAATGATAATTCTTTATTAAAAATATAATAAATTCACCCTAACATAAATTCAACATGCTAATTAAAAAAATTATTTTCATTTTATCATAATAATAAATTAAATCTGATAATTTTTAAATTAATGTATAATATAATAATTTATTAAAAATAATAGCGGATAGAATATGTAATATGAAATAATATATGTTTGAAAATATAAATTATTTTCGAATTTCTATTTAAACTGTTGTTTTTTAACGACACTATTTCATTAAAATAAATATTTTTCATAATATAATAATTATATATAATATTTATATTTTCTATGAAAAGAAAAGTTTCAGTCTGAAAAATCAATTTATCAAATTCTATGTAATATTTATTTAAAATAAACAATTATTAAAATGGAATGGATTGAAAAAAATATATTTTATACAATGTAATTAATAAATTAATTTAATATTTGTATGGAGACATAATTCCTTATTAAAACATCATATGAATCAATTGAAATATGTTTGATGGTTACGGATTCTTTGGGTGGCATGGATTGCATTACCCAAGTGGTAATTTCTACTGACATGAACATCTCTAGTATGTGATTTCATTTAAGCATAACATGTTGAATAATGTCATCTCTAGTATGTGATCTCACTCTTCTGTTTAATTAATAATTATCATTTCTATTTATAAAACTAATTTAAAGGTTAAAATTATTATTAGTATTGTTTCCCACCGTCATTTTGTCCAATTTCTATATAATAGGTGAAACACAATAGTAACATTTCAATTTTTACTCAGATCATTGTTAATGATATATAGCTTTGTTGAGTATAAGACACCACAACTTTTCCTGAATCAATTATCATTCAAAAATAATTGATATTTATAGTATTTATTATCCCTATTATATTATTTTATTTATTTACATGCTTATTAGACTAATGTATTTTCGTCCATCTATTTATTATTTATATCACGATTTATTAGAACCACAATCAAATAGTAACGTATGAGATCCTTATCTATCCATGAATGTGAAATTTCTTATATGATTATTGTTCAATGAATACATTCACACAATTCATTCTTAGTAGAACTATTCTAACACCACCTCAAAACATTTGGGTTGAGATATGTTTGATTATTGAAAATTGTTACATTATTACATCTATTAGTTATAACTCCCCCTAATCATTGATTATGGACTGGAAGTCCAAAAAAAATATTGTTCTCATTCATTTACTGTTCTTTCATAATATATTGTGTAACACCCCAGGTAAATAAAGAATATGACATTTTCATATTTATCCATATTTGTGAATAAAATATTAATATGACTTTAATGGGGACGCTATGCTCGATGGCATACCCAAGCAACAACAAGTTTCTTGGGAATCTTACGTTGCACTCTAATAATAAAATAATATTATTTTAAATGTTATTTAACAAGTAGCCGTTGTACTGGCGGGAATGGATAGAAATAACTAAAATATGATTATATATGTTTTTAAATGTTTTTACTTTTACCCAATAAAAGATAAAGGCTTAAAATACAAAATGAATTCAATTTTAGGCATTTATACCCTAATTTTCACTAAGGGTTCACTTATCACCTTTTGATGGCGAACCGTCATTAAATATAGTTTTGATCCATCTTATAAATTCTATTGGACCAAAAAATAACTCTTATTTTGAATCGGGACATCAAAATTTACTTTGTGTAAATTTTTGGTACCTTTCCGATAAAGTTCATTTTTTAATGAATAGTGTAAAATGTTGTTTTTTAATTCAAAACCTATTTTTAATCTAATTTAATTATATTATTAGATTATCTTTTGAATTGGTTTTAAAGTGAAATTAGAATATATTTTTACCATTTAATCCAATGGTGGTCATTGGAATAAATTTCACTTTGAAATTAGACTTAAACTAGTGTCAATCATATGATACTTATTGTTTTATAAAAACACGCTATTTGCTCTGACAGGGTGAATTAATTATTAAATTAATTAATGTGACTTATATGTTTTGAATTTTGTAAAATAGACTTCATTTTTTAATTCGTAATATCAAATATAGCTTAGGGTGAATTTTTGGTAATTTTCTGAAAAACTTCAATTTTTGATGAATAGTGAAACCAGTAAGTGGTACTTATATTAAACTGATTTTTCGTTTAAATGAAATTTTACCACATCTGTGTTTTGAATTTCAAAAATCCAACATATATGTTTGTCATTAAGAAGTAAAATGTGGTTCAATTAGATAAAAATATTTTTTTGGTGAATAGTAACTTATTAAGTTTTTAATCACGATTAGAGGTAATTAGTGCAATTTAAGGCAAAAATGATATTATAATAAAATTAAAATACCTTCACACATTTCCTACCCTTATTGTATGTGTCATGGCCTACCAAGAAAATCCATGGGTCAACTTGGGGACCCCATGGAGCCAATTTGGTTGGAAAATGACATAAATACCTTTTATTTAATGTTAATGTAAAAAATGGCACAATCATGATATGTTTTACTAAAACAATTTTTTAATTGGGTTATCCAAGTCAGATTTTTTATTATAAATATTAATTGGAAAGATAAAAAGATTTCATACATCATAGTAACTTTTTTATAATTTTTAGACATTAAATAAATTAAATTATTTATGACATAATAATGATGCAGCGATGACATCATTATTTGACGATTTAAATAAAATGGAAAGATAATGTAAAATATATGAACTACACATGTCCAAAACTTATTTCATGGGTGGATTTCGAACCCTTATCACCTTATTCACGAATTATATCAATGTGGGACCTTTTAAAACCAAAACACATTTTCAAATAAAGTAATATTTCGTACTTTCCAAAAGTTCCCCTCCTCTCCTCTTATAAAAGGCCCCCACCTCTACCTCATTTCACACACTCCTCAAGCCTTTGGCTCGGCCAAACCCTGCCCATTTAGTCTCTCCACATCTCTCTCCTCATCCTAGAGGATTCCCTTTTGGAAGAATCCTTTCAATGGAAGCCTTTATGCTCAAATCAAAAAGGAGTTACACTTTTAAAGGTAATTCATTCTCTCATGTTCATTTGTTTTATTTTGCTTCTCCAACCCCCTAAACTCTTTTTATTTACTTCTTTTGTAACAAAACCACTATATTCAATATAATATGATGTTTTTATAAGATTTATTCTATCTACAATCTCACTCAACTACAACAAATGGTTAAAGAACATACAGTTTCTGTAGATGGCGAAATTCTGCCTCCCGAAACGATGATTGTTCAATACTCATTTAACACCTTCAATGGTGGCCATTATGATGTCACTATTTTTATATATGATATATGATATGTTTATGTTTTCCTTAAACTTATGTTTTTTTTCATTTTGGGAATACCTTTATGGTTTCTATTATGGGTGAACGCGATATCTTCATTTAAGGAAGTGGGGACTACCGCCCCCTCAAAGTGATTTGATTCGTTAAATACCATATGTGGGATGTATAAATGATGGAACTATGATATTATATATGATATTATACTTTAATTATAATATAACTTTATATCATTATTATTCCATTCTATAAAATATGAAATAGAAATGAAAGTAGCGTTCATGCGTACGTACGGCTTACCGTCTCCATGAACGGTGCATTTCATTTCTTACCTCTAAATGATTATGTAATGTTATAAATGCATGCATGTACTGGATATATATGACATATATGATATCTAAATCATGAATAAAATTATGTATATAATAAACATTTGGCCACACGAACAACATGTAATTGTAAGAAGTCTACTTTCGACTTAAGAACCAAATATCGGCAAAACAAATGTTATTAACTTAAATGATTACATAATGTTTATGACATGGTAATAAGTGGTATAAAAGGAATAATGAACTTGAAAAAGGTTCTTAAGGAAGTACAAATTAACTCAAGTTTATTATTCAGGACGTTAAAGAACGATCGAGTCAAGTCAGACCCGAGGTAAGTGATCTTACTCCTCTCTTTCTTTTTTAGTACACCCTTTTATGTCATTCCCTCTAAAGATCATCTTTATTGTTATTGGGATGTTATTATATATTAAACTTACTGTAATTTTTATGTTCATGTGATGAGAGACCCTATTCTCTCTCATCAATCCATTTTGGATGTTTTGAGTGGCGCTGTTATGCTGCCGAATTTTCGTAAGAGATCTAACCTCTCTCTTTCTTTTTAAGTACTCCCCTTTATGTCACTTCTTTTAAGCTCATATTTGTTATGATGGGGGATGTTATTTCATATTACTCTTGCTGTAAACTTTGTTGTAATGTGATGAGATACCATATTTGATCTCATCAATCCATTTTTGGAAGTTTTAAGTGGCGCCGTTAGGCTGCCGAGTTTTCGTAAGTGATTTTTCATCTCACTTTTATTCCCGTGAGATTTATGCTACATTTTCCACAATTTACTTTGAGTGGTGTATGTACGGACCATTATTTTACTCATTGTGTAATATTACTTCATTTATGAGTATTTACATCAATGATGTATTGTCCTTCTTTCACGGGTCGTATGTTTCGAAAGATACCCAAGTCGGTAAGGGAACCTTTCACCCTCATCTTTTAAAAGACTTCTTTTGTTATGTCTTTTAATTTACATCTTATTATGTTGGGATATGTTCTTCTATATCCTTATTGATTTAAATTTTATGTCCATGTTATTAGATACCATTCACTCTCTCATCGACTAATTTTCTGAATTTTGAAGTGACGCCGTTAGGCTGTCTAATTTTTACAAATGAACGGCTTAACCCAATTTCGATTTCATTGGGTTCAACTTGTACTTCTTGAACATGTCATCCTATGAATATGTGTGAATTACCTCTTATTGTTTCACACTTAATATCCACTTATATTGGGTGTATTTATATTTATCACACATAATTATTTGATAGATTTATCCTTAATTTAAGGATACCATCTTTATAATGGATTTCATCTCAATTTACATTTCCATTGAGACTTCATTGTTGTTATGCACCAATTCACTCTTATATGGTGTATATTTTCCTTTGACATATTATATCATGAAAAACATTATTCTCATGATATTATAATGTTCTGATTAAATGTTATTCCGCAATTTGTTTTTTGTATTCATGAGTCTCTCATTTTGTTAAAAACTCTTAAACAAAAATACTGTTTTAAATGTTTTAAAGATTCATTATTCTAAATCTTTATCTTTAATTTCCATTTTTTCAAAATGGTTTTCAATATTTATTTATATGGACATTAATGTATTAAAATTATAATTTCATTAAAATCTTCAAAGTGGTATGGGACACTTTGATTCAAAAATCTCTTTTAAATGGTTTTAGAAATTAGATTGATTAATTCAATATCTTGGAATTACTTATTTTTATTGAAAATGAAATGTTGTTATTGAAAGGTTTATATTTTCAATATTTTATCTGTAATGATGGTACTTGGACATTTTACGGGTGGTTACGTGATAAATCGTATGACGGGTGGTGTCGTGAATACCAGGACGGGTGGTTACGTTATAACCTCCAATGCATTGGGTATGGAAGTCGACCGTATGGCTATTCCATTAAGTATGTATGGAAATTGGCCGTATGGCTATTCCATTAAGTGATATGTGTGGGAGTCGATCATATGGTTATTCCACTTAAGTATGTTTATGTCACAAGTTACCTTTATATATGTTATGTGTTCTCTATATGGGTTTTATGGTAATCTTTTGGTTACAAAAAGGTAAGTAATGATATTTTATTCAGTGAAGAGTTTTTAATACTTCATAAAGGTGAAAAGTATTACTTTGATAAAGTATATATGGTTTACTTTTTGTTTTGAAAAACTAACAGTTTTTATTCTTTGTGTATCCCTTACTGAGTTTTTATGCTCATCCCAAGTTTTTGAAATGTTTTTCATAGGACGTAGCATGGAATAGGGTCAACGATGGGATCAAGGGAAAGTCATGCTACCTAAAACATGAAATTAGACATGTCTATTTTTAGGAGTTTTTATTTTATGAAAATTTAGTAGAAGAGACTACTTTGTTATCTTTTGAGATGTAATAGTTATGTCATAATTCTATAAAACTCTAAACCTGAAATGATCCTCAATGTGAATTATTCATTTAATTCAATTTTAAGTAAGGTTTAAGGCTAGGGCCTTATAGTTGGTATCAAAGGTCGGTTTAGATGACTTTAGCGGTTAGGGTATTCTTTAAGCATAAGTGACATTACCATAATGGTTAGGATTTCAGACAGAGTCCTAGTTTTAGATAAAGTGAATGAGTAAGAATATCTTAGTGTTTATCTTCCTCATTAGTACATGATGGTTTTATTGTTATACTCACACTGACCCATTTTAGTTTTAGTAAATGGCTGGATCTAGCAGGCACCAAGGTAATGGTGGATGTGAAGGAAACTGTGACAGTTTTCTGAGCGAGCAACTGAATGATATGAGAGCTGTAGTGAGAACTCTTGTGTTTATCCTCAACCAATTATCTGTAGTTATGATTGACCACCTAAACCTTGGAGATTTCACTAAGGCATCATATATGAAAGAAACAAATCCCTATGGAAGAACAGGTAATAATCATAATGGTAAGTGTATTAAAAAACCTATGTGTCAAAGATGTGGAAAGAAACACCTAGGAAAATGTTTCAAAGGGACAGAAATATGCTATAGATGTGGAAATGAAGGTCATAAAGCAAGAACCTACCATGGAAAAAGGAAGCATCCAGTTGACTCGAGGAAAGGGAAAGAAGTTCTTTCTGAGGGATCAATTGAATGTTTTAAATGTTGTTTGAATGGTCATTATGCAAACACATGTCCTATGAAGAGGTTTCGTGAATGGGGTCACCAAGAGCGTACCAATATTCGTTTACCAATACCCAATGCCATTCCGATTGAGGATGAAGAAACTGACAATGACCAATCAAAGGTATGTACTATTTCATGACTATTGTTTTCTTATTTTGGAATCTTAGGATATGATTCATGATTTTGATTGTAGGAAAGAGGTATTTCGGAATAAGTTGGAAAGGAATGGATAATGGATCACGAAGAATGTTGAATGAGTAAGATGTCAACATATAAGGGCTTCAAGAGTTATGGTGAAATTCTTAAGAGTATTAAGTATCTTTTGATGATGGGGTTACATTAGAAGACTTTTTATATTATGTATAACCCTGATGTTTAATATAGGAAAATTTTATTCAAGTAATAGTTATCTTTTCTTTTTTGGACATAGTTATAAAGAACCATTTGGGTTTATATGATCCTTACTTTTGAGGTAATTATGGGTTTCTATATGTTATGACTGAAGTGAAAGGCATGAGATAAAATTGAGGTTAAATTATGTTATGGTTATTTTTGATGATTTTATCCCTTTTTGGGGAATGATTTGAGAATGATATAGTTTTGGAAAAAGGACAACACGCAGACCGTGTGACAACCCGTCACGTCGGACAAAGCCGCGGGAATCGAACCCACAAACAAAGTGTGAATGGTATTTATCACCTACCACTGGACTACGTGAAGTCCTTGGTTAGTTTGACTGATTCTTTCAAGTTATATGACTTTATGAATTAAGAGTAAGTTGATTTTGGGTTATTTATGAAAATTATTAACCTATCATGTAGGATATGTGATTAGGTTAATTACTTTTAAATACGAGACTTTAGGAGCAACTGATGTTGTTTGGAGATAAATGTTACGATTTAACTTGGAAGACTATGTGAATAAATCCTTCAAATATTTGGGTTTCAATCTTATATTGGTTTACTTTGAAGTATTTTATGGACAAATTGGTTATCGAATGGTCCTCGTTGAACTTTGGGTTTTATTAGACAAATTTTGGAGATTAAGCATAGATTTTCTTTTTAAAGGGTTATCTTTTTCTGGATTATCTGACCTTGTACTAACCTTTTTTGTTTTGTTTTTGGTTAAAGCCTAAAGACATGGGAAGTATATAGTTCTCTTTTTTGGATTAGGTGATTCTCTAGAAGATGATTATAGTACTCTTAATGCGAACAAGTCTCCCTAAATACTCGTCTTTTGGAAAAAATATGAGTTTGATTAAGGAATCTAGTAAAAGTTGAAAGTCAACATGATAAGTGATTATGTTTCCTTATGAATAAATTCCTCAATATAAATTAACTTAAAACAAAAATGTTGTCTATTAACTTTTCCTACTGGGGAACCCATCACAAGTTTGTGATTTTCTTATTGTTAACTTTCTCCTAAACATGTTTTCTATCACTCTCCATCAGAACATGACCCTATGTTTTCTCCTCCTTGTCCATATTTTTCTACATGGAATCCTAGTATGGGTTAACTCGGGTGACCTTTGTACTTATCTTCCTTTATTTTAGAGTGATTGTTTTACCGAATCTTGTTCCGATGTGGGACTTTCAAGGATGTTAACAAGCTCAATTTTAAAATTGCGAGGACGCAATTCCCAAAAGGGGGGAAGGATGTAACACCCCAGGTAAATAAAGAATATTACATTTTCAAATTTATCCATATGTGTGAATAAAATATTAATATGACTTTAAAGGGGATGCTATGCTCGATGGCGTACCCAACATGCAACAACGAGTTTCTTGGGAATCTTACGTTGCACTCTAATAATAAAATAATATTATTTTAAATGTTAGTTAACAAGTAGCCGTTGTACTGGAGGGAATGGATAGAAATAACTATAATATGATTATATATGTTTTTAAATGTTTTTACTTTTACCCAATAAAAGATAAAGTCTTAAAATACGGAAAGAATTCAATTTTAGGCATTTATACCCTAATTTTCACTAAGGGTTCACTTATCACCTTTTGACGGCGAACCGTCATTAAATATAGTTTTGATCCATCTTATAAATTCTATTGGACCAAAAAATAACTCTTCTTTTGAATCGGGACATCAAAATTTACTTTGTGTAAATTTTTGGTACCTTTCTGGTCAAGTTCATTTTTAATGAATAGTGTAAAATGTTGTTTTTTAATTCAAAACCTCTTTTTAATCTAATATATTTATATGATTAGATTATCTTTTGAATTGGTTTTAAAGTGAAATTAGAATATATTTTTACCAATTAATCCAATGGTGGTCATTGGAAAAAATTTCTCTTTGAAATTAGACTTAAACTGGTGTCAATCTTTTGATACTTATTGTTTTATAAAAACACGCTATTTGCTCTGACATCGGGAATTAATTATTAAATTAATTAATGTGACTTATATGTTTTTAATTTTGTAAAATAGACTTCATTTTTTAATTCGGAATATCAAATATATCTTAGGGTGAATTTTTGGTAATTTTCTAAAAAACATCAATTTTTGATGAATAGTGAAACAACTAAGTGGTACTTATATTAAACTGATTTTTCGTTCAAATGAAATTTTACCACTTCTGTGTTTTGAATTTCAAAAATCTGACATACATGGTTGACATTAAGAAGTAAAATGTGGTTAAATGAGATAAACATATTTTTTTGGTGAATAGTAACTAATTATGTTTTTAATCGCGATTAGAGGTAATTAGTGCAATTTAAGGAAAAAATGATATTATAATAAAATTAAAATACCTTGACACATGTCCTACCCTTATTGGACGTGTCATGGCCGACCAAGAAAAGCCATGTGTCAACTTGGGGACCCCATGGAGCCACATTGGTTGAAAAATGACATAAATACCTTTTATTTAATGTTAATGTAAAAAATGGCACAAACATGATATGTTTTACTAAAAAAATTTTTTAATGGGGTTATACAAGTCAGACTTTTTATTATAAATATTCATTTTAAAGATAAACAGTTTTAATACATCATAGTAATTTTTTTATAATTTTTATACATTAAATAAATTAAATTATTTATGACATAATAATGATGCAGAATAAAATGGAAAGATAATGTAAATTCTATGAACTAAACATGTCCAAAACTTATTAGATGGGTGGATTTCGAACCCTTATCACCTTATCCACGAATTATTTCAATGTAGGACCTTTTAAAACCGAAACACATTTTCAAATAAAGTAATATTTCTTACTTTCCAAAAGTGCCCCTCCTCTCCTCTTATAAAAGGCCCCCACCTCTACCTCATTTCACACACTCCTCAAGCCTTTGGCTCGGCCGACCCCTGCCCATTTACTATCTCCACATCCCTCTCCTCATCCTAGAGGATTCCCATTGTGCAGAATCCTTTCAAAGGAAGCCTTTAGGCTCGAATCAAAAAGGAGTTACACTTTTAAAGGTAATTCATTCTCTCATGTTCATTTGTTTTATTTTGCTTATCCAACCCCCTAAACTATTTTTATTTACTTATTTTGTAACAAAACCAGTATTTTCAATTTACTAGGATGTTTCTAGAAGATTTATTCGAGGTACACTCTCACACAACTACATCAAATGGTTAAAGAACATACGGTTTCCGTGGATGGCGAAATTCTGCCTCCCGAAACGATGATTGTTCAATACTCATTTAACACCTTCAAAGGTGGCCATTATGATGTCACTATTTTTATATATTATATATAATATGTTTATTTTTTCCTTAAGATTATGTTTTTTTTCATTTTGGGCATACCTTTATGGTTTCCATTTTGGGTAAACGCGATATCTTCATTTAAGGAAGTGCAGACTTCCGCCCCCTCAAAGTGACTTGATTCGTTAAATACCATATGTGGGACGTATAAAGGATGGAACTATGATATTATATATGATATTATAATGTAATTATAATATACCTTTATATCATTATTATTCCATTCTATAAAATACGAAATAGAAATGAAAGTAGCGTTCATGCGTACGTACGGCTTACTGTCTCCATGAATGGTGCATTTCATTTCTTACCTCTAAATAATTATGTAATGTTATAAATGCATGCATGTATTGGATATATATGACATATATGATATCTACAGCATGAATACAATTCTGGATATAATAAACATTTGTCCACACGAACAACATGTAATAGTAAGAAGTCCACTTTCGACTTAAGAACCAAATATTGGCAAAACAAATATTATTAACTTAAATGATTACATAATGTTTATGACATGGTAAAAAGTGATATAAAAGGAATAATGAACATGAAAAAGTTTCTTAAAGAAGTAGAAATTAACTCATGTTTATTATTCAAGACGTTAATGAACGATCGAGTCAAGTCGGACCCGAGGTAATGGATCTTACTCTTCTCTTTCTTTTTAAGTACACTCTTTTTTGTCATTCCCTATAAAGATCATCTTTATTGTTATTGGGATGTTATTATATATTACAATTACTGTAATTTTTATGTTCATGTGATGAGAGACCCTATTCTCTCTCATCAATCCATTTTGGATGTTTTGAGTGGCGCCGTTAGGCTGCCGAATTTTTGTAAGAGATCTAACCTCTCTCTTTCTTTTTAAGTAATCCCCTTTATGTCACATCTTTTAAGCAACTATTTGTTATGATGGGGGATGTTATTTCATATTCCTCTTGCTGTAAATTTTGTTGTAATGTGATGAGATACCCTATTTGATCTCATCAATCCATTTTTGGAAGTTTTAAGTGGCGTCGTTAGGCTGTCGAGTTTTCGTAAGTGATTTTTCATCTCACTTTTATTACCGTGATATTTAAGCTACATTTTCCACAATTTCCTTTGAGTGGTGTATGTACTGACCATTATTTTACTCATTGTGTAATATTCCTTCATTTATGAGTATTTACATCAATTATGTATTGTCCTACTTTCACGGGTCGTATGTTTCGAAAGATACCCAAGTCGGTAAGGGAACCTTTCACCTTCCTCTTTTAAAAGACTTATTTTGTTATGTCTTTTAATTTACATCTTATTATGTTGGGATATGTTCTTCTATATCCTTATTGATGTAAATTTTATGTCCAAGTGATGAGATACCATTCACTCTCTCATCGACTAATTTTCTGAATTTTGAAGTGACGCCGTTAGGCTGTCGAATTTTTACAAATGAACGTCTTAACCCAATTTTGATTTCATTGGGTTCAACTTGTAATTCTTGAACATGTCATCCTATGAATATGTGTGAACGACCTCTTATTGTTTCACACTTAATATCCACTTATATTGGGTGTATTTATATTTCTCAGACATAATTATTTGATAGATTTATTCTTAATTTAAGGACACCATCTTTATAATGGATTTCTTCTCAATTTACATTTCCATTGAGACTTCATTGTTGTTATGCACCAATTCAATCTTATATGGTTTATATTGTCCTTTGACATATTATATCATGAATAACTTTATTCTCATGATATTATAATGTTCTGATTAAATGTTATTCAGCAATTTTTTTGTATTCAATAGTCTCTCATTTTGTTAAAAACTCATTAACAAAAATACTGTTTTAAATGTTTTAAAGATTCATTATTCTAAATAATTATCTTTAATGTCCATGTTTTCAAAATGTTTTCCAGAATTTATTTATATGGAAATTAATGTATTAAAATTATAATTTCATTAAAAGCTTCAAAGTGGTATGGGAGACTTTGATTCAAAAATCTCTTTTAAATGGTTTTTGAAAGTAGATTGATTAATTCAATATCTTGGAATTACTTATTGTGATTGAAAACGAAATGTTGTTATTGAATGGTTTATATTTTCAATATTTTATCTATAATGATGGTACTTGTACATTTTACGGGTGGTTACGTGATAAACCATATGACGGGTGGTGCCGTGAATACCAGGACAGGTGGTTACGTTATAACCTCCAATGCATTGGGTATGGAAGTCGGCCGTATGGCTATTCCATTAAGTATGTATGGAAATTGGCTGTATGGCTATTCCATTAAGTGATATGTGTGGGAGTCGACCGTATGGTTATTCCACTTAAGTATGTTTATGTCCCAAGTTACCTTTATATATTTTATGTGTTCTCTATATGGGTTTTATGGTAATCCTTTGGTTACAAAAAGGTAAGTAATGATATTTTATTCTGTGAATAGTTTTTACTACTTCATAAAGGTGAAAAGTATTAATTTGATAAAGTATACATGGTTTTCTTTTTGTTTTGATAAACTAACAGTTTTTATTCTTTGTGTATCCCTTACTGAGTTTTTATGCTCATCCCATGTTTTTGAAATGTTTTTCACAGGACTTAGCATGGAATAGGGTCAAGGATGGGATCAAGGGAAAGTCATGCTACCTAAAACATGAAACTAGACATGTCTCTTTTTAAGAGTTTTTATTTTATGAAAATTTAGTAGAAGAGACTACTTTGTAATCTTTTGAGATGTAATAGTTATGTCCTAATTCTCTAAAACTCTAAACCTGAAAAGATCCTCAATGTGAATTATTCATTTAATTCAATTTTAAATAAGGTTTAAGGCTAGGGCCTTATATATTGAGAATGGATTGGTTAAACCTATGTAATCCCAACATCACTAGCTTGGTGAGGTAGATCACTCTTCACATACAGAGTAATAATTTTATTATTTACATGTGTTTAGTGGGGGTAGATCTACATCAGAATCATTATATATATTTTTGGGCATTATTTAATTAGGAGAATGAATATTTAGAGAAAAATAGTTAGGGAATGTATAGATTCCTGACGGTATACTTGCCCATTGTAAGGTATTATACAACAGTATTCCATAAATAGTCTATCGGCCTTTCTTATGATAGATAGGATGAGTAATAATTGGAACAAATAACTATATCCCAAACAATATAAATGATTATATAAAGAATTAGAACCATTGATTTTCCCTAATGCTTCACTATTGGTTGTGTTAGTAAACATTGTTAAGAAACATAATGGGTCAATGCACCTATATATTGATAGTCATGTTTTGATGAAAATACCAATAATAAAAATAATCATTGTCCACATATAAATTACTTGTTTGATCAACCATGTCAGATTACATATTTCAATAAGGCTATCTTTCAGGCAGGATATCAACAATAAAGGTGATGCTGGATGATATTGGTGGTAATATCATTCAAACATGTTTTATTGAGTATGAATTTCTAATGATTCCATATATACTAACTAATTATTCATTAATATTTTTTTAAAAATCCAATAGGGTCTCTATTGATTAATTTATAATAATTACGTATTTTTATATATGATAAATTTTTATAATAAAAAAATGAATGAAGACCATGAAGAGATTTTGAATACTGTTATGATCAATTTATTAATTGAAACTCTAAAGGAAACATGGATTAAAGTTGATTTCTATATAAAGAAAGTATCATTCCTGGAGAATATTATCCAAAAAAAAGGATAAATTCAAACATATTTAATGAAAAATATATTTTTGTGTTACCCAAACCATCATCTGTATCAATGATCCATAGTTTCCATTTAGTATCTTGGTATAATAGACTATTTTTGGTAAATATCCCATAATTGATATACTCTATTAACTGTATTACTCATAATAGAGTATTGTTTTTGTTAATTAAATAATTAGAAGAGAACCATAAGGAATTGAAAAATTTGTTTCTCACTGAATCAGTCCTCACACTACCCTTATATGGGGATATTTTTATAGTAAACATTGATGTAAAAAATTGGGGATTCAGATGTTTAATATTAAAAAATAAAAATTTGATATCCAATTCCATATATATTTTTAATTTTAATTAGAGAAACTATAAAATCCAAGACCTGGTGTTATCCCTAGTGATATAGATATTAATTTTTATAAGAATTATAATTTTTGAGAGAAGAATGAAATATGTATTCACTATAAAACCCCCAATAATATGTACACATAGATATAGATATGTACGCGAAAAGAATAAAATAAGAGTAGATCAAGGGATATAACTTTTCATTACACTATTATCCTATGAATGAAAAAAAAATTCATATTCACTATCTAAAAGAGATATTAAAAATATTCTTTGATGAGAATTGGGAAGTATGAAATCTTCATAAAAAATTAATGGATGGAAAATTGGGTAAAAAGGAAGGAACATAATAATCCTTATCTCAATTGACTTCTCAACTATCAACTATAGAGATGTTAATGGGTTCTACAAGAGATGGGGTGGAAAACCATATAATGTAGGATCTATAGGAAAACAGAAATAATAATTGTTCAAATTTGATATATATGGGGTTTTATGTTTTCGGTCATGATTATTTAAACCATCAGATCCTCTGATAAGGATGTAATTTTTTAATAATAAACATAGATTAAACTTATGTATGCTCCAAGGGTAGCTAAAAATGATTCCATTTATCTCAGTGTACAATTTATGGAATAATAATAAAAATGATATTTAAAAATATAGATAAATTTTGAAGGTATTGTAGAATGTGGAATCTTAAAGGAATACATATAAGGGGATTATTCAATAAATACCCATAGCTACTTGGATATAGATGAACACTAGCATATTCTTTTTAAATTGTCTTCCAATAGAAACCCTCAGAAATAATGAAATTTGGGGTTTTGTGGGCCATCTTATGGTGACATTTCATTTTATCTCAATACTAGAGTACATTTAGTCATTTATCTGGAAAGGATATACATCCTAAAACTTATAATCCTACATAGATTTCTTTATTTATTATATCAAATCAATATATACGGAATTACTCAATGTTTTGTGTGGGACTCCAATATTCTGAGAACTAAAAATTTAACGAATCTTTGTATTTTCACCCACATACTAATGACTAGTATTTGTGGTCTATATTGGAAGGGGAAATTTCTTTTTACCTGGATGATAAAATCCAATGCAGGGAGGATTAGAATATTCATCTAATCATGATCTAATAGAATAATAGCTCTCACACAAACAACCAAATAGATCCATATAAATCCCATTATGTGAATAGTTGTATAACACATTTACACTGGGAAAGAGTTTAGAATTCATGATTAATGAACAAAAAATGATAAAAGAAAATTGTTGAAAATTTAAAGACAATTTGACACAAAATAAGGGATTTCCATATCTGATAGAATATTAATAATGAGAATCTTCAATTATACATAATGATTTATGTTTGAGATAACGTTTTCTTACACATATCTCCACATAAGAGAGTCAAGAGATTTTGGAAGAAGGGTATGGTATGTCATAGTAAAACTTACCAACACATGTACTAACATTGAAGGTATTATATCTAGAAAATGATCTATCTTATAAGGATATGTCGGAAATGGGGTTAGTTTATAAGAAATTTTTTTCCAACAACACAACTCACCCAATAAATGTACTATAGGGGAATTATATATGTTAAGAGGTTATAATGGAACCAAAGGAATCCAGGTGTTAGATATATCCTCACCCATTTACATCATAGTATATCAAAATGATTTTTTGAGGGATAAATTTATTAAGGTGGAATGAATGTAATTCCCTATAATTCTATCTATGAAATTTACCATCTTAATATATAATTGCATCATATTTTGTAATGTAGTTCAAGGAACATGTCATACCTGATAAAATGAACAAAATTTGATATTTTTAACATTAATTTAATATAATAAAAATTACCATGGGTATTTAAAATGATACAATGTGATAAAAAAATTAGAATTCAATATAACTAAAATATGAAAATTTTAATCTACTAAATCCACCAGAATAATTACATTCACGAATAGCATTGTACAATTGAATCCAATATTAATAACACAGTATTAATCAATAATAATATTGATTATATAAACATGATAGAAAATTGAGTTTAATTACAAATGAATTTAATATGAAGTATTTATAGTATACAAGATCTATTATGACCAATAAAAATATGACAATTATAATAATAGTCTCATCGTTGGAATAATTATTTGATCATTGTAATAGAAATCTAACCATTAGGGATACTTAACTGACCATTAAAAAATTAAAACCATCTATGTAAATATAATATAATATTTAGATATATTAAATTTAAAATATCTAATATTTATATCAATTTATAAGTAAATAATTGTTTTAAAATTGAAAGTAATTGGAGGTACTTTTAATAGAAAAATGTTTTTTATTTGAATATTTTAATAATGAATTTAATGATATAAAATAATTTTTATTTTCCTAAATTTGTTTTATAAGTTATTATTATGTTGTATTATAGTGATAATATAAAATTATGATATATTACGTTATTTTTTAAAATAGAGATAAAATTGTTCATATCATTAATTTTTTTTTCAAATAAATGATAATTTTATTTAATATTTAATTTTATAATATGTTGAATATTATTTTTATAAAATATAGATAATTTTATTAAAGAAACATAATCAAAAATGGAATTTTTGAATTTTTGAATTTTTTATTAAAATAGTTCTATTCATGCGGTATATTTTAATATGTTACATTAGGGTATTTAAAAATATAACATAAATAAATGAATTATTGAGTCATGGTGTATGGATGAACTCATTAGATAAAAATAAAATACACCATTTATTTCAAAATAACATCCAAATTTTGTAATTATAATAAAAATATAAATATTATTTATATAATTGTGCTAAAATAATAATATAATGATTTTATAACTATAAAACACCCCTCTCATAACCTTATTAAAACCACCACTAACCACCGCTTATACTAACACCATCTAATACATGTATCCTTCCATAGTGCCTTCAAATTATAATTCCAATACTATCCCCAAATCATATTCATGTTTATATAATCCTTACACCATTCTAATGTGCCTTTAGGGTAATCGCAATAGGGGACATCCATAGGAGAAAGTTAACCCCTTATTTTTTATTAAAATTTTCCTTCACCCTCTTCCTATGAAAAAATTCATTCAAAAATGAATAATAACTATTGTATCATATGTATATAATATAAATTTATATTTCTGGGGAAATATATACTATATATCATCTCATAATTTCATTTAATTCTAAAAATAGAACTATTGTTCATACTATGTTGGTTTACTAACATTATTGACATTGTATTTTTTCATAAAAACATTCACGTATGGTTATTAAAATATTATTATTATATATGATGTTTCTATGTATATTTTATATTTTTAATTATCATTAATGATTATATAGACATAATATTTAATAATATTACATCAGTTATTGAATATTTTTAACAATGCCTATATGAAGTTACCCTATAATGTTAACTATGTTTACTCGAAGAATAATCCATATTGTAGAACACATTTTTCTTTATAAGATAATTAATATTTATTTATTTAAATGAAAAACTATTCATTTCCCTTTTTCAGTTTTTTTGGGAAATGAGCATCCATAATTGTCCACATGTGATCCGACCTTGCTACCATTATACGAACATTCTCAGAATAATGAAATTCTACATTATATCTTTTTATAATGGTTTTAAATTAACATATAAATTTAAAATAATTGAAATTTATATTAAAATAGTTATAAATTACTTAATTAATGAATATTGTTTTATTATTCATGACATTAAGTTCATGGGTAGAGTTATTCTAGAATATAAGTTAAGGGATATCTCATAACCTCCTTTTTTCCATGGGCAATAAAATTTCTCTCTATAACACACTTTATCCCTCTATTTTATGTGATTTAATGATTTTAAATTATGTTTTTATATCTATTACATATATATATATATTATTCTCTCATCATTTTGTGATGACACATCCCCCGGGGCCCGTGCCATGACTACCCCTAGCCCGCCTTCCTTAGTCCAGGGGCTGACGACTAGCACCAAAGGCGTAATTCCATAGAACATAGAATGAATTGCCTTTATAACCTGTAAACACACAACCAAGCACATAACAAGATAAGAACTCAAGTAAACTGAATAGTAAATAGAGTGAGTATAGTATGAAAATTGGACAGAATATAAGCCCAACTGGAAAGTACAAGACAATTAACTGTACAAGTAGCTGGAATATAACCTTTGATCTCCCACTAAGGATCCTACCTAAAGGGTGGGTATAGCTCTTGATCGGTCGTCTCTGCGGTATGCCTCATCTAGTTCCACCTCCGTGTTACCTCAGTCTTGGTACTCTCTTCCTCAGTTATATATATCTGTCGTCTTCATCCAACACAACAAGGTGCAAGAATATCTCGTTCAGGGGTGAGTATAATGATACATAGTAGGGACCCCGAGACCCTCAAGATCTTGAAAACTCATCCATGACTAAACCAAAAAGTACGAAATCAATAGATAACCCTATATAGGAATATCCTCATACATATACCTCTGTTATCAAGTAATACATCTCAACCATGAAGAAACACAGTGGTTTTGACTCATCTCACACCAAATATATCTTTAGGTACAGTAGTATAGATGATTAGATGTAACTACTAAATCAACATTATCCATTAAGAGGCTCTGCTACTAACCTGTATAATATGTCTATGAGCTGACCACATAGGATTATTGGAGCAGACCTAAACAGGATCTCTAGGAGATAACCCACACAGGATCGCTGGAGCTGACCTACACATGATCGTTAGGAGCTGGCCCACATAGGATCTCTATAATTTGATCCACACAAGATCTCTTGGTGTTGACCCTCATAGGATCTCTAGAGCTAACCCACACAGGATCTCTAGGAGTAGACCCACAAATGATTGCTGGAGCTGACCCACACAGGATCTCTATGAGCTAACCCACATAGGATTCCAATGATATTACCAACACATGATCTCTTGGAACTGATCTACACAATATCTCTAGGTGCTGCTGACGCACACTAGATAGCTAGGAGCAGTCTTCTCATCAAATCCAGCTACTGGGATTCTGCACTATGCTTGCTTGTATCTAAGAGAGTCTGCTCCCCAAGCCAATAGTCGATAATCCAACTTCCACATTGTCCCATGAATAAATATCAAAATGGACTGCCATGTCAAAGGGGTTTCAACACAACAGACAACACATCAATTTGATTCCCAGTCTATTAGTTATTAGCCTTTTAATCTCGGTGCCCTGTTGGATTCGTGCTCAATCTATCTTGACGGTACCCCATCATAATCCAAATCCCCAGCTGGGTATACTAAATGGGACCACCTCTCTCTAACTATTCCTATACAAATGAAGGTTCTTAAAATAGATTTATGGTGCAAATTGTTTGACCAACATAATGTAAATGGGTCATAGTGGGCCCAGGTTCGGTCCGACCAAGTCGGACTGACCCGACCCAACCCTGCTTGGGCTGACCCAGTTCTGTTCACCTGGCCTGACCCGATGGGCCCTGCTTGGATAGCTGGGATGACCATCTTGTTGGGTTTTTTCTATCCCACTGGGCGGCCCTACACGTTGGGTACGGCCCGGCAGGCCGCGAGGGGCCGTAGAGAGCAGTAGGTGGCCACAAGGCCGCGGTGTGTGCCGCGAGGGCATGAGACCACAAAGCATCTTCTCCGGGGGTTTCCGTGAGGGATTGAGGCGATGGGGCGCCCCGTCCAGGGTGGATCGGCTGGAAGGGCAGCAGCGGCTCGACCCGGACAACGGTGGTAGCTCGGATGACGGCTTGGCCTAGACGGCGGTTGTGGCTCAGGCGGCGGCTTGGCCCAGACAGTAGAGGTGGCACTTCCCGAATGGAAGTGTTGACTCTTCAAGGATGGAGGCGACGATGCAGACGGTGGCGAAAGCCCGGATGTTGGCGGCGACTCGGACGGTGGTGGTGGCTCGGCCCGACTGCGGCGGCTCGAATGGCGGTAGTGGCTCGGCCCGTCTACGGTGGCTCGAACGTCGGTGGTGACTCAGGCGGCTCAGCTGCCGATGGTGCAGAGAGGTGGAGGCCACGGGGCAACGATGGCCACAGATGGTGGAGAACCGAGGGGTGTAGAGGCCGTGGCTCGGTGGGGCGTCATGCCTTCCTCGGCGGTTCTTATGTTCCACAAGTGCTGACCGCCATCACTGGTCGCCATCACCAATGTCATATTCATCCATCCCGAAGGATACACCATTCATGAATAATGGTGAAGGGTTCAAGCCATGTTTTTTTGAACCGCTACCTTTGTGTTAGAGTGGTAGAAAGTGGCTCATCAAAAATAGGAGTCAAGAATGTAAAACTCTTCAATTTAGTACGAATCATGTGTCAACACATTTTGGTTGATCCATGTTTGCATTGCTTTCCTAAGATGAAGAAATTAAATGAGTGAATTCGAGAATTTAATAATAACCCCAACCTTGGATTGTTCGTTGACATTGGCATGAGGAAAAAGTATGGACATAGATTCTTTGTAGATGATGGCGTCCCACGTTGGAGGAAGTTAAAGATATCAGCATTCGTCGCACCCACCACATGCTTCTGATCATGCGCTCGATCGTTGGTTCTTTGTAGTCAAAGGCATTCTTCGTCTGCAGTTGCATTCTACATTGGATAATGGGATTCTCCATGATTCTCTAAGTGTTGGGCTTCATGGAACTTTTCCAGTTTTTCTTTTCATGGTAAATCCATCCCATATTCTCCTCCCAAGATATTTATAAATAGATGTCGGGGGAAGGTAAGTAATGTTCGTGGAATTTATGACGGTTCATTTATTAGGAACCTTCCTAATTTCCAACAACAGAGTTACATAGTATTTGAAAAGGGTCAATCCAATTAATTTAGATTAGCGTAGATAGTTGGGAGGATTCCAAAGTACTTCCTCACATTTAGGAGGGGTTCGTGTGGTTCCCACCACCATGAATTCACAAAAAGGGGGTTTTAGTTCAGGTGGTCCACACCTATTTAACAACAATTGGGAGGTTTTAGTTCAGGTGGTCCCCACCTCATTAACATTAAATTGGGTGGATAAAAATAAAAGTTTATTTTATTTTTTATTCCCATTAAAATTTACGATACTAACATTCACCCTCGACCAACAGTCATTGAGGTGAAAGACACTTTAAGAGAATATCGGCACTGCATGTTCAACGGTGTCCTCATATTTCAATTCTGAGCACCAGGTAAAATGTTACAAAATGCCACTTGCACGTTTACTAAATTTACCTGAAAAAAAGATCAAAAAATTATTAACAGGAACCCTCAACATGGGCTGGTTGAGGTTAGGCTCTTCCCATGTGAAACATACCCCAACAAACCCAACATGACTCTCATATTTCCAATACGAGTTACTATTTTAATGTTATGGAATTTAAAGTAATCTAATTTTCACTAAATTATTTTATTTACATCCAAAAACTAAATTTAACTTGTGGCCCATGCTGGCCAATGTTAGTATCCGCTTAAATAGATTATGCCCTCGTGAGTTTAGCGGTGGTCTCAGAATTTCAATATATGCTATCATTTGTGAGTTGTAAGTATTTGAAACAAATAAGATAATTTATTTAGTTGTTTTATTTACACTTATGACACTTTTTGTTTTTCTGATAGGAGACCCGCACCGAATATACTTAAGACACACCTAGGGTAAACCTGCCATGTTGAATGCAATGGTGCCCTCAGAATTCTAATCTGTGTATCCATTTATTATTTATTCCACTTTTCTATAAAACTACTTAAGAGAGCTATTTAAAGTTTAACAAAAGTTCGACGGAAAATTTTGGGCACTCTAGGCCTCAGAATCATGTACCGTCAGATTTCATGTTCTAGAAATAATTCAATATAATTAAAAAAATAATATGGAATTTAGGGACATTAAATTCTCCCCACCTTAGGTATTTACATCCTTGAAAACCAAAACAAAAAGGAAAGCAACCAAATAGGGTACTGAGCATGAATTTAATCTTCATGCTCCCATGTGCTCTCCTGGAGGTTTTTGTGATTCTAGAGTATGCACACCAGAGGTATCGACCGCCCACAAAGGACACAATCATGTTGATCATCATTCTCCATTGGAACCTCTATAAATGACGCCCCATCATCTATGTCCAGGTCTGTGTGGTCAATGATATGAGATGGGTCGTGCACATATCCACTCAGCTGGGATATGTGGAAGACGTCATGAACCCTCTCCAACGACGGTGGAAGTGCCAAGCGTTGTGCTACCTCAACTATCATCCGAAGGATCTAAAATAATAAACCTTACGGATAACATCCCCCCCAAGACAAAACTCAACAATCATCGTCGAGGTGCGACACATAGGATGACATGGTCTCCCAAATCTTATCGCAAAATACCTCTGTTAGCTTTGAAAATATTTCACATTCTAACAATTGTGGCATCGTGATACAAAATATTACTTTTCTTTCTTTATCCATGGCCACCAGTACAGACGCTAAAGTTCCTGGTACATCCTCACCACACCAGGATCTACTGCTAGTGGGGATGTGTGGATCTCCCTTAACACTTCTTCCCAATGTGACACAGGTAACAGGGAACATCCTCTGAGGAGAAGGATGGGCTCACCACCTTCAAAAAATCCATCAGGTGTCTGTCATGTGGATATATGAGCACGTCCAGTCTCACACTCTGCGTCCCCACACTATGCCTCCCTAACTCGCTGAAGAAGTGGGGTAGTGACTGTAAGAGACTGAAGAAAAGCTTCTCCATCCTAATCCACAAAGGATATCTACCAAGTAGCCAACTGCTTCATCACCACACCTAGGAGTTGTATAAAATATCTCATGATGATCACATCTTCTACGCGTTCTCCTTCCCAGGAGTATAAACTATCTCGAAGTCATAGTCCTTGAGTAACTCAATCCAACATTTCTATATCAGGTTTAGGTTATTCTAAAAGATGATATAACTGAGACTCTTGTGATCTGAGTAGACTGTAAAATGATTTTCCATTATGTAATGTCTCCATATCTTTAAGGAAAAGACCACCGCTACTAATTCGAGGTCATGGGTAGTATAGTTCTGCTCAGGATGACCTAGGAGTTGAGAACCATGTGTGATCACTTCTTGCTCCTGCATCAGGACACATCTGAGCCTAGTCCCTGTTGCATCGTAGTAGAATGCATACCCAACACCCTCATTCAGTAGCCTTAAGATGGGTGCACTAGTCATCCTCTTCGTCAGCTCCTGAAAACTCTGCTGGCATCTCTCTGACCAAACTAAGGGTTTCCCCTTCTTCTCCATTGCTAAGAATGGTGTCGCTATACTGGAGAAGACGGGTAAAAATCCCTGGTAGTCCCTAGCCAATGTAGACGCTCCTCTCCCTTCAGAGAGGTATTCCTAGAGACATCATATGAAAAGATGTCCCCATGCTCTGCCACTCTTTTTTTGATCTAAAAACTCAAAACACATATGCATAAGTTTAACCTGTTTTACCTGGGATTCCTGTTTCGCTGAACAAGGAAAACCCCATACCAGTGTTATAGGTAAACCACGAAATTTTTTCCAAATTAAATAAATCGGATAATGAACAGTGTATGTCCAGTACATTCCCAAACTATTGTCATAAGGCCTCGATGATACCATCAAGAGGTTCCAATCGAAACTCTCACCTCAAGGTTCAGATCACACATTCGGTGTATGTGTGATTATCGATTCTCTCCCAAAAGGTATCTCCAGATGTGAGTGCCATGTCAACAGTTTAACCAGAATCTCAAGGTCTTGTACAAGATTCATGGAAGGATGTAATTATTTGTACCAATGTCTATTTATACGGAAGATAGTAGTAGACACAGATCATACCTCAAATCATTCCAATAGCCCTTTGGTGGCACTCTATTACTGCATGCAGCTACTCTCTTCCCAGTTCCTCCAGCTCCCTATGCTTGGTGGGGTCCACAAAAAGGGGGTGGTTGTGACAAGTCAAATAGTACACCACCTATGGCTGTTCTCCTAGTTCTAGCTCTATGTCTACTACCCTGCATATTAATCTGTCCCTTACAATTCTTCTACCTGAATCATTTTACATGCCCAAGTCTCAGAGACTGGCACCCATTTCCTGCTTTCCCACTACTAACATTTACTGGCTATATCTTCTCTGCCAAAGAAGATTCAACCACTAGGGTACTCTCTATCGCCCCCACATAAGTAGGAATACATAAAGGAAAATTTCATTCTTGGACTTACTTAAACACACTGCGCTCAAAAGACCAAGCACTGAAGCACTGATTGTAGCATATAAATCAAGTACTATGAAAGGTCAGTACGCATTGATGAATACTCAGATACAAACATGTCATCCTACCCAAGCTGTAAATGCTCTAGAAAACTCTTAGCCACATCTTCTAGCCAGTCCTCAGCCTCATATGAGTTGGCCTCACCTCAACACCTGAGGGGTATCTGATAATGAATCAAACGTAAGGCAGTAAGCCTATATGTTTCTTCTACCGGTATCACCAATTGTTACTTCTGACAAATGGGCACTGATATAGCTAAAAAATTTCCCGAAGGTACTATCTCACGTAATGTTTCACGTACCAAAGCCTCATCAGTATGCAGAGCATCCTCATGGTCACTCACTGAAAAAGTCTAGTAGATAAGATAACAATATACTCTACACGTGTCTCAACTAGGCGGAAAACTCTATCAACAGCCTCCAGCCATCCCTCAGCTGCGTGGGAATCATTTTTTCCTAGATACCTCAGAGGCCTCTACAACTGGAACTCATGCAACAAGATTAGTCGGCATGCACTATCCACCAATGTAGATAGTAGAAACTACATCCCAATAGTATTGGTGCTGCTGGTACACCACCCAAAGGTTCCAACATCGTAAGAGGGACCTGCAAAGGAGCCTCGTAACTCGATAGACATCATCATGTACTCTCTCGGGAATCCAAACTGGTTGACTATGCAACGAAATCATGATATGGAACATTTATGCCATGATAATTATGTTATAACATGGTTGATGAATCAAATAAATCGAAAAGAAAACTTTTTTTAAGAACAAACACAATCTATTTGTTAGTGCACTGAGTGAGAAATCAGATGTCAGGGTCCTGGTGTGTGGATACGCTAGCCGCTGCACCAACACTGGATTCCATAAACCGATAACCAAAATCACTACACTTAACATTATTATAATTAATGAATAAGATTAGGGTCATATTTTATATGATATAATTGAGCCCTCGGATTCCAATTTGTCCCAAACCATCCTTCGAGGCCTGTCCTGTGACTACCACAAGCCTGCCTTCCTTAGGCCAGGGGATGAAGACTACCACCAAAGGTGTAATTCCATAGACCCGAGAATTAATTTCCTTTATAACCTATAAAAACACAACCAATCACATAGCATGATACAAACTCAAGAAAACTGAATAGTAAACATAGTCAGTAAAGTAAGAAAAAGGGTTCAGAATACAATCCAAACTTGAAAAAACTAGAAAAATTGGAAAGTACAAGAGAGAGGAATGTACAAGTAAATAGAATAACTCATTTGATAACCCACCAAGGATCATACTTGAACAGTAGGTATAGCTATTGATCGGTCGTATCTGTGGTATGCCTCTTCTAGGTCAACATCCGAGCCACCTCCAGTCCTGGTACCCACGTCCTCAGTCAGCGTTTTCCGTTGTATGCATCCAACACAACAATGTGTAGGCATAGCCCGTGGAGGTGTAAGAATAACAATACTTAGTAGGGACCCACCGACCCTCAAGGTCTCACAAAATCCACCATGATAATCAACAATGTATTAAATGAACAGATAACCATACATAGGTATATTCCCATACATATACCAAGGTTATCAAGTATTCCACCCAATCATGAAGGAACACAAGGGTTCTGACTCAGCTCATAGTAGGTATATCATTAAGTACTATAGTAGAGATGATTAGATGTAACAACTAAATCATATTACTCCTTTAAGAGGCTCTCCTGCTAACCTGTACCAAATCACTAGGAGCTGACCCACACAAGATCATTGGAGCTGACCCACACATGATCATTAGGAGCTGACCAAAATAAGATCACTGGAGCTGGCCCACATAGGATCTCTCAGAGCTGACCCACAGAGGATCGCTCGACGCTGAACCACACAAGATCACTAAGAGCAGACCCGCACATGATCGCTTGGAGCTGAACCACACATGATCGCTGGGGGTGACCCACAAAGGATCGCTAAAAGTTAATCTGTACAGGATCTCTAGGAGCAGAACGACATTGGAATGAAGGATCTAACCCACAAAGTATCGATAGATAGTGACCTGCATAGGATCGCTAGGAGCTGCCCACACAGGATAGCTAAGAGCACTCTTCTCATTACAGCCAACTACATGGTTTCCGCACTAGGCTTGATCATCTTTGGGAGAGTCTGCTCGCCATGCCACTGGTCGATTATCCAACTGCTACGTTGTACCATGAAGAAGTATCTCAAAGGACAGCCATGTCATGGGGATCTCAACGCAGCAGACGACATGTCAATCGAACACCCGATAAATGAGATAATAACCTTTTAGACCCAAGGTTCAAGTAGGATTTGGGCTAGATCCAACCAGACTGTACATCATAATAATCCAAAACTCTAGTGGGGTATACTCAAAGGGACCATCTTACATAGAGGATTCAAGCGCCGAAAAAATTTTGTCAAATGGACGTCCAGTGAAAATGTTATGGCCAAAATATTGTAATTGGGTCATAGTGGGACCCGGTCCGGTCTGACCCGGCCAGGGCAGACCCAGTTTTCGTCGACCCGACCATACCCTCTTGGTCTGGCTCAGGCCACTGGGCGGCCCAGCCTATTCTGTTTGGCCCCACCCACTAGGAAGCCTGGCCCAGTGGGTCCGGCCAGACAGGCCGTGAGGGGATGTTGAGGGCCGCGGGTGGCCACGTGGCAGCAGAGGGCGGCGGGTGGCCGCAGGGCCATGGAGGGTGCCTCAAGGGCATGAGACCGCGAAGCAGCTCAGGTGGGGGTTTCTACAAGGGTAAGAGGCCACGAAGTGGCTCGTTCGGAGCAGTTTGGCCAGAAAGGATGCGGCGTCTCTGCAAGGATGACGACGAAGACTCAGACGGTGGCTTGGCCCGGTAGTTGCTTAGCCCAGACGGCGGTGGCTCGTCCATGACGGTGGAAACTACTTTGACGACAGAGGTGTCTTAGACGAAATCGATGACCCGGAAGGCGGCAACAGCTCGGTACGACGACAGTGGCTCGAACGGTGACGGTGGATCGGATGGCGGCGATGGCTCAGAAGGCGACAACCGCTCGGACGAAGGCAGCGGCTCAGATGGCAGTAGTGGCTCAGATAGTGGCTTAGCCTAGTAGAAACGGCTCAGTCGGCTGCAGCGACTTGGGTCGGCTCGGCTGCGGACGGCGCGATGCGGTGAAGGCCTCGGGGCGGAGATGGTCATAGATGGTGGAGCATCGTGGGGTGCGAAGGCTACGGGGTGGCGGGGTTCTGTGCTTTCGTCGGCGGTTCTCAAGTTCCACTGGTGCCAACCACTGGCACCGGTCACCGTCACCAAAGACACATTCTTCCATATCGAAGCATACACCATTCAAGAAGAACGTCGGAGGTGTCGGGCCACATTTGTTTGGCCTGCACACTCTGGGTTAGAGCGGTACCAAGAGAATCAACAAAATTAGGAGTCAAGAATAACAAACTCTTCAATTTAATATCTATCGTGGATCAACATGTTTTGGATAATATATGTTCTCCATGATTTCCATGAACGAGGAAATTAAACGAGAGAATTAAATAATATCAAAATAACCCCTAACTTGGATTGTTCATTGACAATGGCGCAAGGAGGATGTAAGTACATAGATTCATCATATATAAAGACATCCCACATTGTAGGAAGTCAAATATATCGGCGTTCATCGCACCCTCCACATGCCTTCAATCCTGGGCTCATTCATTGGTTCTTAATAGTCGAAGGCGTTCTTCGTCGGTGAGTGCATTCTTTATTGGAGGATGAGATTCTCTACGATTTTCCCTGTTTTGGGCATCAAGACACATAACCAACACTTCTTCGATTGGTGAATCCATTGCAAATCTTCATCCTAAGCTCCAAATAAAAATGAGAGGGGTGAAGTTAAGTAAGGATCATGGAATTTATGACAGTTCATTTATTAAGAACCTTCCTAAATTCAAACGACATTGTTACATGGTATTTATAAAGGGTCATCACAATTAATTTATGTTGGCACAATTAATTGGGAGGATTCCCAGGGACTAACCATCATTTATGAGGGGTTGGGGTGATCCCCATCACCATGAATTCAAAAAAAGGGGTGTTAGTTCAGGTGGTCCCCACAAATTTTACATCTACTTGTAGGTTTTAGTTTAGGTGGTCCCCACATCTTTAACATTCAGTTGGGAGGATAAAAATACATGTTTATTTTATTTTTTTTCCACGAAAAAGCACAAAACTACCTTTCACCATCGACCAACTACTGTAGAGGTGAAAGTCTCTTTAAGTGAATATCGGCGATGTGAGTTCAATTGTGTCCTCATATTTCAATTCTGAGCATTGTGTCTAATGTTACAAAATGCCGCATGTTGGATTACTGAATGTACCTGACATAAAAAAGTTCGGAATATTATTAAAAATAACCATTGACCCGCGCCGATAGAGGTTAGACTCTGACCAAATGAAACACTCCCCAACGAACCCAATGGTACTCTCATATTTCCAATACGAGTTACCATTTAAAAGTTATGGATTTTACAATAAACTAATTCTCAATTAATTATTTTATTTATGGCCAAAAAATTTAATTCACTGGTGGCCCATGCCGACCAATTATATTATCTACTTAAATAGAGTATTCCCTCAAAAGTTTAGCAGTGCTATCTGATTCTCAATTCGTTCTACCATTTGTGAGTTATAATCATTTGGAAAAAAATAATTAATTTAATTATTTTGTTTTCAGGTAGTCCAATTTTAGATTTTCTCACAGGAGGCTCGTCCCAACTAAACATAAGTCGCTCCTAGGGTAAAACCACCTTCTTGAATGCAACGGTTCTCTTGGATTTCTAATCTGAGTAACCATTTAAGAGTTTATTCATTTTCTCAGGAAAACTGCTTAGGCATGCGATTGAATGTTTATCAAAACATCGACAGTCCATTCTGGACACTCCAGGCCTAAGAATCATGCACCGTCAAATTTCGTATTCTTGAAATAATTCCTTATAATTAAAAAAATTTATATGGAATTTCCCGGACCTGACCCATTTGATGAGTTAATACATGAAATTTTATAATTCCCCAAACAATTTTTTTAAAATAAGGAACGACAAATGGGAATTGTTCTATCTCTTAATCAGTATATATAATACCACTTTAATGTTTGTATACCAATATTAACACTATATAGTGAATAATATGATTATTTAAATAGATATAAAAATCTATTAAACATAATTGATTATAAAAAATATAATCATTTTGAAAACTCATTATATTATGATAGTAGGGATGACAATGCACAAAATTTCCCTCATAGGTAATTTACATCATTATTCGTTATGATATATTCCCTATAATAGAATGTATTTGAATTTATATGTAATAATTAGTGTAATGACATTAACCATTATAAATTAAGATCCCCTATCATATTTATTTAAATAACATATTATGTATGATTTTTATAGAAAAACATAAAATCCTTTTATTTATACTATCATATATTAAATATTTTTTAGAATAATTACCATTGAAAATATAGTTGTATAACCCTGATGACAATATTAGTAAAAATATAGGGTTTTAATAAATCTAATTTTCCTAGATAATGGATGTTATGGCCTCAACCAGTAGGATCGTACACTACAAATCCCATTTATCAATGATTCTGAGAAATATGACATCTCTGGGATTTCCCTTTACCAACACTAAGATAAGGAAATGAAATTTTAGAATTATTGAAACCATTTTTGGGAGATGTTAATTCTCATCTTGTTCACCACTCTAACTATTTTATTCGAACCACCCCATGAATGCCCCACCATCTCACACCTTACACTTAGCAGATATGCTGGTGTATTAATGGGATACGTAACAATAACATAGAAATATGAATATGTAAATTATTTTCTATTAAATAATAAATATATTTTCATCCAATTATTGTGTTTTATTATTTTTAATAAACTAATAATAATTAGACTTTTTTAATATTTGAATACAATTAAAAAATTTATGAATTAATTAATATTTAAATTAAATATTATTTTATTAAAATATTATTATTAAATATTATTTATCATTTATAAATGATTATATAATTTTAATATACCCAAAAGTAATTTTCATAAGGGTTTGAAAAACAATTATTTATCAACAATGCGACATTTTCTGTATATGTATTTTTATATTTTATATGTGGATTTTAAAATATTTATAAAATTATTTTTATAAGAATAAAATTTTATTTGAAATCGTAACATTGAAATTAAAAAATTGTAATTTTTCATAATTTTCGTAGGCATTCGATATTTCAGGATAAAATTATATATTGAATATATATACATTGTCTTTTATGACATCATAATGGTCAAAATAGATGTAATTAATAAAATAAATGGTATATTTGACCACATATTGTTTTTTAAATAATTAATGTTATTTAAATGTTATATTATTTATTTTATAAATCCATTGGAATTCCTCCAAAAAATGTAATATATTTTATGGTTTAAAGATAATTAAATTAAGAGTATTAACCACATCTACATATGCTTGGTAACTTTTTATTAAATAAGGCCTTACACATTCGAATATAACGTAAAACATTCCCATTTTTAATAATTTTTTTAAAAAAACACGGTATTATTTGTGATTTTTAAATATCGTTATGTAGAGTCAAAAACCAAAATAATAATGGAATCCCACTACATTCATATATAAACAAAAACAATATGCCATTTATCATTAATAAAACTCCATTTATAAAATATAAACTATGAACAACATTATCTAGAGTGATCCAAAGGTTCCCCAAATCATTTATGAAGCCCATACCAATCCTTTGGAGGCACACACTCTGGTATGGGATCTTGCACTCACCTCTTTTATCAAGCACTCATTTTATGATATGTCTTATAATTTACAATTCATTATGATGAGATGTTATATTAAATATAAACCTTACTTCCAATTTCATATATAGTCTATGGGAGATTACTAACACTATTATTAAACTTCTTATGATCATTTATATACACCCATTAAAATGCTAAAATATTATAAGGATTTTAATATCAATTAATGTGGGGAACAAAAAACCGTTAGAGCCTGAACTGGTTGAGGAAAAGGTGGATATGTATATGACCATTCTACCTCAAATCACTGCTCTTCAAAGTCAATAGAAGAGTTATGTTGGTAATCATCATCCATACAATGAGTTTTATGTTAGTGATATGGTATTCCTCTAAATACCCCAAGGGAAGATTGGTATGCTATTTGGGAAGAAGGTAATGCTTAGTCTATGGTTCATCAAGCCTTTTGAGATCCTTGATCGCATTAGAGAGGAAACCTACTAACTAGTACCCCCACCAAACCTATCTCATGTTAATAATGTATATCATGTAACCCTATAGATGATGAACATACCAAACCCTCACATGTGCTTAATATAGAGGTGGTACAATTAAATAATGATCATTCCTATGAGGAGAATACAGTAAAGATACTAGATCATAGAGAAATAGTTCTACAAAATAAAATAGGACACCTACTCTTTGTGATATGGAGGACTAAAAGATTGATGAAGCAATGTGGGAATCAGATGAGATTACAGAATGGTGTTATCATCATTCATCATAGTGTGGAATAATAAAATCATCATGGTAAAATTTCTAATGGATGGATGATTGTAATGACCTAAAATATTATAAATCCCATAACCCTTTCTTATTTATTTAATTGTGATATTTTTTTATGATTTTTATAGAAAACACACGCACACCTTTGGTTTTATTATAATATTTAGTTAACCAATAATAATAATTAACATTGACAATATAGTCTTTGAACTATGATCACATGTTTATTATAAATGTAGGGTGTTGTCGAATCCAATTATCATAGATAAAGGAATTGATAACCCAAACCAATAGGATTGCAACGTATGAGGACAATTTATCAGAGCATCCAATGAAGATAGAATATCTATGGTTTTTCCATAACTATGACCATGATGATATCCAACAACATAATAATGAGAAGAAATGTTTATGATAGAAGTTCAAGAACATTGAGATCATGACCCAAACCATGTTTTCTAAACATTCCCATGAATTTTAAACCTTATTAATCCATTGTCTTAGGATGTGTGTTGGTTTATTTTATAAATATATAACAAAAAACTAGAAATATGAATATGTTCATTAATATTTATAAATTAATAAATATATTTCCATCATATTAGTGTTACTTTTCAGTTTGATACAATAAAAGAATATTTTATTTTTTAATATTCAAATTCCATTAATGAATATATGAATTAATGTATTTTTTAAACATATAACATTTTAATAAAATACTATTATTAAATAAATTTTAGCAAATATAAATGATCTTATATTTTCATAATGTCAATTGTAATTTTTGTATGTGTTGGGAAAAATATTATTTGTAAAAAACACATCATTTTTAATAAATTTTGTTAAATTCTATAATGTGAAAATTAAAAAATTTAGAAATTTATTTAGATAGAAAGATATTTTTATAGATTAGTAATATCTGAATTATCCAATGGTGACTGGTTAATTATTTTCTATGACTGACAAATTTTATTGTTAAAATTAAATACCATATAAATATTCATTGTGAATTATGACATCATAATGAACAAAAATGAGTTGTACTCAATAATATAAAATGTATCAATGATCAAATATATGTTTATATTTAAAATAATATTATTTTAATTTATTTATTTTATAAATCCAATATGTATCCTCTAAAACATGTAATAAATTTTAAGGTTTTAAAATAAATTTTTATTGATTATGAATCACATTCACATAAGAATGGTAATTGTTTCATAATGTCAGCACCTTTACCATATAAAATAATTTAATAATATCCCATTTTATTGTAATAATTGGATGAAACTAATCTATGGTATGTAGTTGTTAATATTTTACCATATAGAGTCCTAAACCATAATAATAAATAAATTCCTCTCTTTTCTGATATAACACAAACAAGATCCATGTTCTCTTCAATAAAACATTTTAGTGACATCCAAACTCTTACTTATATTACATAGTGTCCTACAACAGTTCCCTAATATGTTTTTGAATCCCCTCTCATGCCTTTGGATTCACACACTCAAGTAAGGGAACTTCCACTCTTTTCATTTATCATGGACACCTTTTATGTCATGCCTTAGAATTTTAATTTTATTATGATGGTATATGATATTAAATATTCTTATTACTGTCTATTAGATGTATAAATGATGAGATAATAATTTTATACTCTTCATGCCTCCCGTGATCCTTTATTTACACATGTTACCATGGTGAAATTTAAAAAGGTTTCTCTTCCCCATTAATGTTTATTCATTAATTTATACAATCTATCCACATTTAAGGATGTTTTGAAATGTATTCCCATAACCCTATTACTGACCATTCGATTTCAAAATTATGAGAGAATATTTATTCTCTAACCACCAATTTTTATGAATATTTTTTTAATGCCATTATGCTAAAAAAATTTCATAGTCTTTTTTCAATGGCTAAAAATTGTGTAGAGAATACCATACAAATTATTCTATCAAGGGTAATATACATTGTGGACATATACTTATTTATTAGGTAATTACATTTTTGTATTCCACATTTCTTGATTATGGAATAAATTACAATGATTAATGAATTAAGGTCAATTGATCAATATAGAATACATAGGAACGATAATGGAATGATTATGATGGGTGCACCCGGATAGTGCCCCAATGGATTGTGTAACATTTTTTATCATGATAAGACATATTTTTATATGGGTGTAATTTATAACATTATGGTACATTGTCCACTTTGGGGTCTTGGAAGTTTATCCTTAACCTATGATTATGATTATGTTATTTCAGTTGTTTATACATTTTCCAAGTTATGATTATCAAGAAATACCATTTCTAGTTGTCCATTTTTTAATGATTCATACTCTTTTATTCCATATTGAAATACATATTGTTGAACATATATTTTCAAATTACATTATTTTCCCCTTCATAGAGTTATAGCTTAAACTTTAATTATAAATGTCCATAGGTAATCCTACATAGATTAAACAATGAGAATTCTACAAACTTGTTAAGGTGGTTTTCAATAGATACGATGAATTTCATGTTGTATGCAGTTATTTGATTAACATAATTCCGATATACATGAGACTTATATAAAAATATGGCTGTATTCGGTGTTATATTATTTAATAAGTCACATTTTAAAGTGAAATAAAGAGAAGTGTTTTTATAATTTGTTTTCCATGATGGATCTCCAATGAATTGGTTAATGTTTTTTCTCATGAGTAGTCAAGTGTGGGATTACAGAGTAAACCTATTCCCTGAAATGACATTGTATTCCATGTGATGATCCCATAGAAGAGAGCCTTGAAAAATTTTTATATAATATTTGGGTATTCATGGACTTTCCTATGATTGATTGATCTGATGATTCCATTTTCTTTATGATATTTACCAATTTGATTTTTCATAATCCTTCACTCTAATCATATCATGTTATTACATATCACTATCTTGAAATGATTCATTATTTTGTATATCCACTGATAAAGAATTTTATCCATATAATTTTTTATACCATATATTATTCTATGTATTTTTTTAATATTAAAGTTTTTTATAATGTTATTTTGTATATGAAAATATATGTGTAGTTTTTAAAATTCATTTTTGATGTTATCTGAACACAGTCTCATATAGAAAATAATATTTTTTGATCCTCTATTATTATTTGGTTAATAATAATGTCAAAATTTGGAAAATAAAATTTTAAATGGTTCTTTTGTGATTTGATTATAGAATAGAAATTATATACAAGGGTAATTCATCACAATGTAATCATCTCTATTATGAATATTATTTCTTTTTTTTATTTGAAAACTTTTACAACATATGTGTTTTTAGAAAACACATAATGAGGATCCATCATTGTTATATGATATATTCACATGAGAAAAAAAATTTGTGATATATAGGTGGAAATACATCATGAATATGTGATATAATTTAAATTGGGGAGTTATTTTTTTTATCATGATGATTTTCATCCACAATACGATGTTATACATGAGATAAGAAACTACGTTAAAACGTTGTGGTGGCGATCCTTCATGTTTCACTATCTATTGGTGACCATATACATTCAATATAACCAAATATTCTTAAAAGGTGGTTGTGAAGCACTACCTATAAAAATAGATAAAAACGTCAATGTGGTAGAATACCTTTAGATTATTGCACACTTTTAGGGACATAAACATTTAAGGAATATTTAACTTCATGTATATATAGTTTCCAATAGAGATGACTCCATGAAATATATCATATCATTTCAATAATGATTTATTTTACGGTGAATTCAAATAAAACTTCTTTTTAACATCCATGTTCAAATTAATGAGTGGAGTGGTTCCTCGTATATGGATTTCGTGATATTTGTTCCCCCATTTAGAATACATGTATATTTATTAACATACTGTCTTTTTCATAGGACCCCCATGATAGTATTTCACAAGAGGAATTATATATAAGAATTTTCATAACCATATAAATAGAAATAAAAATCTATACATACCCCTAATGTTTTCATAATACAAAAAAAGTATGAAAAATAGATGTACATAAATTACATGTTGTCATTTTCGCAATGGTTCATCAAATAATTGATATTCAACCCCTAATATTAAACATCAATAAGGACCCCTATTATATGTATATCTTCCACATTTATATTAATTATTTCAACCATGTCAGCTACCTAGGTTGATTTAACACAAAATTTCTCATTATGAGCCTGCCAACAATGTTTCATCCACTAAAATTTTATTTCACCACAGTCTTATAAAATGTATCAAGATATACATAAACAAAGGATTCATACATTCCAAAATGATACATTACAATAATTTATTCAATTGTTAATTACAATCCTACATAATGTATAATATAACTCAATGGAAAACCCATGTAATTGATATGAATCTAAAGGTGATATCAATCAATTATTTAGTTTTCAATGATGGCTATTTCAATTATTTAATTTATGAGACAACTCTTGGATCATGATTCTTATCACAGATGTTGAAAAATGGATTTAATTGAATTAATATTTACATTTAAGATTACTTTTCACAATAATTTAATGAGTGGTGTATATGGTTTTATTTTAGGTCTAATACCCAACAACATCCAAATTTATATCCTAATACCTAGTCCACTCATTGAAAAATAATCTTATATATGGTACCCAATTATTTATTTTACCATCATACACACATTCCATTTTGTATGAAAAATATATTTACATGAAAGGTGTGCACTTGAAAAAGTCATATAATAACAACATTGAGGAATCATTAACCAATTAATCCTAGTTCTTTCACACCAAACAGTATAAAAAGATCATAAATTCAGTATGTTAATCTTAATGATCAATTTTTTAAGAAATATTTTACAAATTAAAACTATAACTAAATGATTTTTTATTTAAGTCATTGTGAATACAAAAGAATCCATTTTGATGATCAATCATAATTATGATTAATGTAATTTATCCCTCTTGATGTCAATGTAATGGGAATACGTCATTATAAAAGAAATTACAAAGAGCACTATTGGTTATGGATACAAAACCATAAAATAAAAATCACCTGATCATTTATACATGAATATAAATGGATCAAAATGGTCCTTCACACATGAAAATTAATGTACGTAATGTCCCATTATGATTCCAAATACTATATGGTTTCTAATTAAATTCAAACTGATCGATTAAAATCCCTTATTGTGAGTGTAATCGTAAATCCATAACACTGACATCCTACCCAGATGATAAATTCAATAATTCATAGATGTGAATTGTAATAATATTATTACAATATATGTATTGGTAAAACATTATAAATATATATATATATATATATATATATATATTCATTTCTATGAAATTTAATGGACTATAACGGTCATATTGTTAACCAACATATTTACTATAATAAATGATTCAATAAACTACTATAATTATTCAATATATTACTAAATTAAGAAATAATACATTTCATTAGATGATCTAGCCGTCAATCCTCTTGAACATTGCTTAATACAATGTGTCACTTGTACATATAAATGGTCTCATGCATTTGGAAAAAATTTCTATACTAACTCAATGCAAGTGAGTGCAATGAATGATACAAAAATATTATTCATTGGGAATGAATGTATTGTTTATTATTGTTGGAACCTACATAATAACAAATACACAATCCATAATTAAAAACATGTATTCAATTATTGTATTTCATATTTTTTATTCCATTGGATTTAGTTGGGGATTGCTTGGGTGGAGTTCCATTGATTAATTTTATAGGTATTGAAGTTGGTAATTTATATTATAATTTTTAATTTGGATTAGTATTACTATTTTCATCCTGTGTTTTTTTTCTAATTTGAATTCATGAATTTTCCAATAAATCATTATGACGATGTGGGTGATGATATTTTCAAAGTCATTACATAAATATATAGAGTTATTATTTTGCTGTTTTATTTTATATTTTTAGAGAAATATCTCCCATTTCATAGTGTATTCCCTCACCTAATTTTTCAATCCCATGACCAATTATAGACTAACATATGAAGGCACCAATAAGGGATTGATTTATAATTTCACCCTAACATGAAAAATTAAAACCTTTGTATAAATGAATATAAATATTTTTAATGGATGTAATTGGAATTATTTAAGGGGATTTCATATTTATGAAAATAATTTTAATTATTTTAAATCAATATATGTATAATAAATACATGTAGAATCATTTTTCTCATGGGTACTAGTAAATTTATTTGTACATTTATTTAAATATTAGAATGTAACAAGATGTTTTTAATCACTATGAACTATTGATTAAGGTATTTTATAAAAGTAAACTAGATGAACTATATCTATAATAATCATTTATGTTATGGAGATTATTTTATGAAAACCAGAATGATATGTATTTCTATATATTTTTTTTAAAAACTAGATCAATCGTACATTAAATTTGGGTTTATTTTAATTAAAATAATTTTGTTATATTTGAATGCTAATTATGCTATATATTATGATGATTATAATTTTAATTGAAAAAATAAAGTGGAAAATACCAATTTTTAAATAGTCTATCCTTATATTGGTGTAATAGAATACAGAATTCAATTATTTTAAAACATTTTTGCGGGAGAGTATATTTGTTATTATTAGTTATGGATACTTTTTTTGATTAAAAAATGCTACGGAAGATATATAATCACACTTACAATCCTGGTCCCATTTTCTATCAAAATAAATTTATGATAAATAAATCTAATTACTATATGTTCCAGTACAAATTAATGAATCGTTATATAATTCTTCACTTTTAAGTGTCAATGTTTTGAAAGATGAAATTTCAAATTATTTTATATGTTCAAATGATTAGTATAATAAATGTTTTCATATTTCCTGTGGGTTTTGAGATATTTTATTTTATAATACATATTCTACCTTTGGTAAATATATCTACACTGTCCTTTTATATCTCTTAGTGTTTATCCTACATTCTTCTATTGTTATATGTCTAACTATGTACGTTTTTTGAATGTCTATTTAATTAATGAATTTTTTTCATTGATATTATTTTTCCTGATTATATTTTATGATTTTTCATAAATATTTTAGAGTTACAGAATCTTTCATGTGATTTAGATTATATTTTTTTATTTATATTTGCGGTTTAAATTTTACTATAAATATATTATTATATTCTAATTACTAATTTTATCTATTATGAATATTTATTTTTACATATCTATAGATTTTTTGAAAACGTCATAAAATATTAATGAATAATTATAGATAAAATAATTTTAATAAATCGATTAGTTTATATATATATATATGGATTTCATGATTTTTTATAAATAAAAATTATTCTAAAAGATTTTAAGTAAATTTTTTTATTTTTTCCATATAGGAATTGTATATCAAAAATTTATTATAATTAAATGTACATATTTTATAACTGTGTATCGTTAAACTTATTTTCCTGTCAAATTGACCACACCTATATCATTCTCTCTAAATAATAAAATCTAAAAAATTATATCTGATTAATGGGGAAATTAAATAATTTTTAAATAGAATCACCAAACCATTTAAATATATTCTTTAAGAGTAAATCATATATTCCTTTTAACAATGTCCAATGAAATTAAATTTTGTTTACAATGAATACAAATAGTCACATGATCGATCATCTTATCACATATTCAAGGTCAATAGACAATATTTTGTTAAAGGAACATAAGTTTCTCTCATTCAATGTAATTAAAAAAATATTTTTGTGAATTATATTAATTATAATATTCAAAATATTATTTTATATATAATTTCAAAGAAAACGTAACAATTAATAATCTTTTTAGTATATAAAACTCTTTATGTGATAAAGGATGTAATAGTTAAGAATGTTATTCAAATCGATTTTATAATATTGTAATCCATACAATAGATAGATCATGTGAGAGAATATGTGAATAGGTAAACATTTATCCTCTTTTAAATCCAAAAGATTATTATATTTTTATCTATGATTCTTATTAGTAAGAATATCGAATGGTAGGGTATATGGTACTTGGCTAGAGAAGATGTAATATTATGAAATATCACCAGGTACTGAATTATATTTAGAAATGAGAATTTTAATGTTTAAATTCACATATATATATAATTTTATTATTTTATTTGAATAAATTGTAAATTATTATAGATTCATGATATGGTTTATGGAATTGTCTATATGAATATATGATATTATTTTTAATTTATATTATTAAATATTGATCTATAGATTTAATTGATAAGGGATTGCATTTAAAAAGATAAAAAATTCTAATTGACCATAATAATGAATGTTTGTATATTTTACTATTATAATTGTAAGAGTGAGTTGGAAAAATCGATTAAAATATAGTTTATTAATTCTAAAATGGTTTTTTTGGGGATATCCTAGTGATTATCCTCTCATCACCTATGCATGAGCTAGTTCATATGGTGTGCATAGTAGAATAATTATTCATAGAAAAATATGAATAATTAAAAAGATATATTCATGACACAATGGTTGAGAATATATAATATTTTTAAGAAGGATAAATTTTTAGTGAGAGGGATGTTCAAAAACATAAGTAAATGAAGACACTGATCATGAATAAATTCAAATATTTGATGTTTCAAACTATATTTTGAAGGATGAATTCATTTACCATTAAATATTATTATGATATATAAAAAATATTTTTTGGATATATAAAGAAAAAAATGAATCATAAGAAGTACAAAATGATATTTTTTTTATAGTAACGATATATGGGTGGATAACGTGATGTACCAGCATTGAAAAACTATTCTCTCATAGACCAATTATAGAAATGCATTTAATTTTTATTAATATATTTAATATTTACATAAATTTTATATCATTTTGAGTCAACAATGTATGAAAATGAGTTTATTATAGATAATGTATTTTCAATTTTGATTAAATATTTTTAAAAAATAAAACACTTATTATTAAGTAATATTAAATAAAAATGACATTATTATTATCACATAAATTTTAAAAAAATATTTATATTTAATAATCAAAATATATGAGGATAATATATTTTATGAACAATTTATATCTAAATAATAAATAAAAAAATAAAAAAAATATATATATTCATGACTCATAGGCCTACACGTATATATTAAATATAAGTGATTTAACCCCTGTTAATTTTTCTATACTACAATTGTGTGAATTTAAATAGGGGGATATATTTAATTCATATTACAAAACACATAAATATTAGATTTCCTACAAATACATTGAACTATATATTTTAGTATTTCAATTTGACATGATTTATTTAATTAATATAAATTTTTTTGAAGTTGGGTGGAGGTAGAGGTGTTTTAGGGGGATTAGAAAACATGAGTATGTGACTCAAAAAGCTATAAGGTTAATAAGTTCTTCATGTATGATTAAATAGTTTATAATGCTGGTCTATGTTCTATGTGGATTCTATTGAGAATTCTTTGTTCTCAATAAACAAGATAAGGGTGTCCATGCACATTGTTTTTATTAATTTATTTTGAAAAGAACATCATTTCACCCTAACATTAAACAGCCATAATCCATTTTATTTATAATTTTCATAATTATTATCAGTATTAACATTGAATGAATATTTTTTCCCTCATCATTATATTCATAGTTGATCCACCATTATCAAAATATCAGATAACCAATGATTATTCGTTAGAGCTCCTCCTATTCAATTTTATGTTATATTATCCCTCAAGTCTCCAAATTTTCCTCTTTTCGTGATATTGGAAGATATAAACAGTATATACTTTGAAATCTTATGATTCATTTAGTAATCATTATAATTAGCCACTTCAATGGTTTTACAACTTTAATCTACAGTAAACCTATTATGTTTTTTGGATTCTGTCTCCTATAATGTTAGTTGATGTATAAAAAATATCACGTTTGATAGACTGAGCAATTTTTCTAATTATGACACCTCTTCTCCCTCTTGACATCAATGCATATCTTTATTATTTATATATTGGCATATAAATTCCTTCTACTACCTAAAATAATTAATTTTTTATAAATAGTGTAGCGATGGGTGAATGAAACAATATCAAATTTTTATCCAATGAAGTGTTTGAAAAAATAATTATAGAGAAATTATATTATTTTAATTATTTTTACTAATGTGTACAATAATGGTATTCTATAATAGTTATTTGAATTTTTTTCATATTTTTTTTATTATCATTACATGATTTATATATATGTTTTTACGGAAAAACAATTGATGTAAATTTTATACATTATAGTTCTCCTCTGTAGAGTGATTTAACAGTTAGCATGGAAAATTATTCATTTAATATGTTAGAGAATCGTAGTTTATGGTGGGAATATTAAAAAAACTATGTTATATCATAAATTATGATATGATTTGTCATAGAGTATGTCAATCATATTGAAAAAGAAATATGTCAAATCCTTGTTGAATAATAAATATTAAGACATAAAAATATAATATTGTCAGAATTTTAAAATTATATTATATGACATGGATGAGTAATAGTTACATCAATCATATGATGTCATTAATTTTGAATAACTGTAACTCATCTAAGGTACTAAATCTCATATAAAATTTTAAATCATTAATTAGTAGTTTCATAAGATATAATTTATGGTAAAGTGATTATTCAAGAGTTTCTATAGATGTTACTATAGGAATTACTCATATTCATATAAAATGCATGTGTAAATTCATATAATGTGGATCCTTTTTGTATTATATTTTATAGTGGTCATTATATCACTTTGATAGATGATTGTGTGAAATTTCTGAATTGACTATAGTTGAACCTATACACCCCAAAAGTGAACCAATTTTTTTTATTTCATTTCTAATGTGATACCAGTATGTCATGAATAATAAAAATGTAGTTCCAAGTTTCATTGGGTGATTACATATAATAAATTTATTAAACAAAAATGGAAGATGCATCCACTATTATCTCTATGATCTTAATATAGAGATAATTGATGATTATTATAATAGAAAAGTTTATTTTATGGTATATGTTATTCATTTCATGTTCTTAGGAATTTAGTTTCACTTACATTGGTTTCCTATGGTTAATGTATTTTATACATTTTTAGGGATATGTATAATAATTAATCATCCAATAAAAACTTTTACAAGGTATCAAATACATTTATTTATTTTTTGATTCATGTGAACACCTTTAATATGATCTATTTCAAAATTTTATTATTAAAAATATTATCAATAAAAAAATAAGATTGAGTTTATTATTAGGACTGATTGAATCATGGCATCTGGAATGTGATATTATAGTTAGTGACTCTTTTAAAATACATATGTTTTATATATTTGGTATCCTATGATTGTGGGGTATCATATTGAACAATAACACTTAGTAAAATGTAATAAAAAAAATCATAATTTCACCTTCATGATATATATGTGATTTTTAAAATAGACTATGATATGTAATAGTTGTTTTATATAGATACAAAAATGTATGAAAATTTATTTGTATGCATAGTAAAATATATAATTTTTACACCATAGAAATTTCTATAAATTTCTGTTTTCAATAAAAACATTGTATAAAAATATGTTTCATACACTAAACTAGATTAAAAAGAACCTTGATGATGTTTCTTAAAATAAATTATTTCAGTTCAATATTAAAATTAAAACATTATAAGAATAATATATTATACATCATTAGTAAAATTAAAATTGGAATAAATTGACAAATACATAAAAATATGGTATTCATAAATTATTAATGAATGTGGTTTTCAATTCTTTTCATTATCATGATTGTAAATATTCAAGCATGTAATGAATTTTAAATAAAATTGAATTACCGAGTGATGATTAACACATATGATTATATTTTATCAATGAATGTATGGTTATACAAGAGAATAATTATGGTTTATTGGAAAATATTTACATCAAGAATATAACGTAGTTGAGATTATATTTTCATCATGCTAATATAGTTGGGATGATTTATATGTTTTCTGATGCAACACACTCAAAAATGGGGTTATGTTCTTGTGGATATAGATTGTAGATCGACCTGAAATGAAATTGTGTGGTGTTCTAGTGGTAGCGTAAATCTAATAGATCGGTTGATTAGTCATAATGAGGATACAATGATGTTTTCCAAACCAAATGTGGATCATGATACCCAGAACAACATGGCTCATATAGGACATGATAGGTAAGATTCACAGGCTTATTTGAAAGAAAATATTGATTTTATATTTACTAAACCATATTTGAGGTTGTCTTAGATCTTTCTCATCATACATATGTAGGTGCAATGGATTTAGAGATTTATAGGTTTTATATGGAGCTTGGGCCGATGAAATCTGTTCTCATTGATCTGTAAAAGAACAACCTTGTCCCAATGATAGTGATGTAGAATTATTTACGAAATTTCCTAAAAGAAAATATTCAAATGCATGTCCCTCAAAGAATTACTCTGATTAATCCTTATTGATCATTATTAACTAGAGTAATATAATGATTTTCATAAATTCGTTGTCCTCCTATATTGAGGCGAACCCTAAGGAATTTGTTGAGTAGATTACAATTGGTAAAAAAAACCTGATTTTATCTCTTGTCCTACGGAAGGATGTACTGTCTTAGTGAATGGATGATTTGTTCTAGAGGATATTGTTTTATTGGGGCTCTTCTGATTGGAATTTCATCTCCAATGGTTTTGGTATTATTTCATTGAATTCCCATTTGATTCTTTCAAAAGCCATTCATGGTGAATCAGATCTCCATACATGAAGTCTACATGGATTCAGCTTTATAAATGGTCATTGGATTTCAATGCATCACATGTAAATAATTCTTTCACATACGCTTGTATTTGTTTTCTTTTTATTAATTGCCTCCTTTTGTATCCAATGTTCTTACACGACATTGTCTTAGAAATTGGGACTCCTATACACCATGAAAATGAAACTAAGTTTTTTTTTTGGTTTGGACACATTTCTCGAATGTTGGTGGAGATTTATCTTATCTCCACCCAGATTGATAATGTAAAAATCCCTAATCCTATTGATAATAATGAAAGTTGAAGTTGAGTATGAATTAAATACTCTCTTGTATAAAAAATATATGGGTGTTGGCCTTTCTATGGAGCTATGTTAGCAAATGGTCTCTCATGAGAGATGTGGGATGAAGGTTGACCCAACTAATCTCTGTAGAAGGAAATGAGGGAGTAAACATGTGTATATATCAATGTAACATGATAATAATGATGATAATCTCCCATAAACTAAGGTCAATATGTTGGAATCTGGGAAAGATTCTCAAGTGCCAAATTATAATTGCAAAGGGCTAATGGTGGATAATTCCCTAATGAAAACTAGCATTGATCCTTTTGATACCCGGGTTGAATTTGAGAAAGAGATCAAATCCATTGATGATCATTCCACCACTACTATTGATTTTGGAGAGACTACTAGTCTCAATGTTCCATGCTCTCCTATCTATCCAGATGCGTGTCCAGCTTCAGGCTTTCGAAAATATGGGAATGCTGATTTTGATCATAAAAAGTGATATTCACAAAAAGTAGATTTTCATCCTGATATTCAAAAAAAATCATTATTTTTAGATCATTGAAATGTATGTGACATCACTGAGGTATAAATTATTAATGACCTGACTAAACATAAAGAAATTATAGTTGCTCATTCCTTTTTTAATGATGTACTCTTATCTAATAAATAGAAGGAAACTAACAGTATGGATTTCATTCCTACTCCCTTGAAGTGAATGTCGATAAAAGACTACTATAACATACCTCACTTAATGTTTACCCAGATGTACATCTATGTTGTTGAGAATGTAAATTCATGATATGTTTATGATCTTCAGTATGAATAATTCTCAATCTATGTGTGAAACCACCAATGATTATTACTATGGGAATGATAAGTCTTATTATGATCTGTAACATTATTATCGGATGAGGGAATGTCCATATGATTAACCCTGTCCATCTCCCTACATCATCTATTCAATTTTTAATAAATGGATAGAATCATAGATTATAGATGGATGTTATAGGTAATATAGTGGTTTATATCATGTAGGTTTTGATGACTATAAAAATAATAATTTCACCACTATCAATATGAATAATTAATGAGATAAAATAGAAAAATTATTATATTATAATATAAATGTTGAATTTATTAAAAATTATGGTCCATAACATAGTAATTTTTATATATAATTTATATGTGGACGTTACTAGATTAAGAGATAATGGAAGAATGAGTTGAAATAAAATAATGTAGTAGAATTATTCATTATGTGGACGATTTGTAGGATCTTATAAATGAAGTATAATTGCCGTGTTTTTTATAGAACAATACCAAAAAAAATTCATCATATATTTCATGAGTTTAGATAAATGTGGGAGAAGTTATAGATCATTGAAATATGGTGAATGAAATTTTCTATATAATATATTTCATATAATTTAATAAAATAGGTTACATTAATAAATTCCAAGGATTAGTTATCTTATGGTTAAATTGAAACTAGATTTCTAATATATGATTTACATTTAAAAACATAAAAATAATCATTATTTAATAATCTTAATTTTTTTTTATTTTTTAATCAATATCACATCGTATAAAATTACATCCACAAAGTTTAGATTAATAGAAAATGTCGCACAAAAACCTGAATAATGGATACTCAATGTAAATTAAACACGATTGATCATGATAGATACATCAAGTAACATAATAATAGCATATTATCTGATATAAATGAGTAAAAATATAAGAAAATAACTATATACACAAGATCCATTACATAGAAATGCTTCTTCAATAAAAACGAGACATTCAAAATCATTTTTCCAGGGTTTTTTAAAATTTACTACTATTAATTTTATTATGTTATCAAAAAAATTATTAGGGAATGATTACATGTTATTCCAATAATTTCATCCTTAGATATTAATCCTTTAAATAATTCATTTAAGTGATATTGGAGAACACTCATAAAATGTCTTACATTATGTGTGGATCATAGCTTATGCATCATAATAAGATTTTTTATTATTTTAATACCTATGTAAGGAATATGGGTTTTATATGTATAATTCCTTAGACAAATCAGTATATATTTATATTTATAATTTAATGAAATTATGGTTGGATAATCAACATGTAAATGTATGACACATAAAATCAATGAGTAATTTTGACCACATAATAGATATAATTTATACTTTATTTAAATAGATAAATAAAAGGTAATGGAAATAAATCATCAATTGAACATTATTTTCTACATAATGAAATGAATAATAACTCATGGAAGAAGAATAATTTCCAAAGAAAATGGCTTATTTCAAAAAAAAAATGAAAAATGCGAGAGGAAATGAATCCCTTATGAGAAATGTGGATTCTTATATCATGAAAATAGATACATGTATACATTGATACTTATTAGAAGGAGTTTGGAGAATGAAATTGAGAGGAAAATCATAGTAAATGGATTTGGGTTAAGAGTAAGATAGAATTTGTGGGTATTTGTTGAAAAATAGAGGGAATTGTTTATTAATTTCTAAATATAATCATTGAACTCTATGATAAAAAAAATGAAACACCATTACCCTTTCTCTAGTATTAGCCCACTATATATTCCATGGAGTAGTGGAATTTACTTTTCCATACTTTATAAACCAATATACCTTTTATCATTATTTTTTAGAAATATACATGAATTTTATTCATAAGGAATATTATTTAAAAATATGAAATATAAGGTATGATGTAAATGTTCATAATAGCTTTGGAAAAGAATATGAATAATTAAAAATTATCTTTTTCAATGAAGAAATATATTTTATGGATGATAAATCATGTGTACTATTTATTACATCACTTTCAAATCATCCTGATTTAATAATACATTCTATATATTTGAATTGTACATTAATTTTAACAATAAAATTCACTATTTCAAAAAATTATTATACATTCCCCACTAGATAATTCCAACATGTTAATTTTAAATATTCCATCCATTTAAAAAAAAAATTTCTTTGTAAGGTAATATAAATATTTTTTATAAAAAATATTTATGTTTGAATATTTATATTTTTAATGTCATGATAAAATTTCCACACATTGATAAATTAAATGGATTTCATAAAATCATATTGTCATTTAGATGTTAAAATGTTTATTATTAATAATAAAATTTTGTTTATATAAATTATAATTTTTTATAATTTACTATAAAAACAACTTATACTAGATGTTTCATAAAATATATTATTCTTTTTTAATTACATTAAAAAATTAAATATTTATTTAATTGTATTATTTCAATTTATAATTCCTTAAATTTATATTATTTCAATTTTAAAATGTACCCTAAAAAATAAACCATCATCCATGTCTAAATTCACACAAAAATATTAAAAACAGTATTGTTTTGGAGAAATAAATTCCTTTTTAAATCAATTTAGACATAATTAGTGAAAAATACCTTCTATTGAAAACCAATTATTACATAAGCATAAGAACTAAGGGTATGGTGTGCGGTGGTGGTACATTATTTGGGTGGTTTAGATGACATTTAAATGTTGGTGATATCACTAAACATAAACATTCCCCATAGTTGATTCTGATCGATCCTCACTTGTTAACACTATTTCATGGCTTGGTAAAGATTGAACCCATTGATTCAACCTTTTTACAATGATCAACTAAATTAGATTAATATAGCATGATCTAATTAATTATGGAAATTGTTTCACCCTTTTAAATCCATTGTCTCCCATTTATTTACCATCATATAAATGTTTTTAATTTTACATTATTTAAAATATTCATAATGATCGATGATCCTTAATAAGAATTTTCAAAATTACTAATGGTGATAAATCAAAATAGTCATAATACTCAATGGTTAGATCATAACAGTCTCATTTTCCATTAGATAGAATTTATACCATTCAATCGCCTTTATTTTTTATATTATACATTCAATTTCAATATATTATCCTCGATAATGACATTCTTAATCATAGTGCATCCATTATAATTTAATTATCTTTGAGCATTAATGATATTCATTTGAGAATTTGATCCAATGGAGTTCAATTTTAATTTTATTTTTTTTATTTATTTGATAACTTGTACCTTTCTTAAATATTACCACCAATATTATTACACGATATAAAATATTATGTATCAATATTTTTATATATTTATATTATTAATAATACTAAAAGGGTGTTTCTAAAATTAAAATTTCTTATAAATAATAAAATGAATTTCAGGGTTGTTACATTCTAGCATGTTATTATATTTCTCCATAAAAAAGTTACTCCCTAAAAAATGGGGAGTATTTTACTTTCATTAATTCCGAAAGATATAGATACATCGACCATAGTAACTCGAACACAGTGCCTACATTATTAAATAACAAATATATACAACTTATCACATTTTTAAGGGTACAATAGTTTTTTTATTAAAGGTATAATTAATACATACATGAATTCACATTACATTCTAATTCAAAAAAACATTATTGAGGTGGCCAATATTCCCATTTGAGAGTCCATTAAAATCCATAAAAACACTTCCTTGTATCTTTTATATAATTTAACAAAATAAATTACTAAGCTCATATGATTAGTAAGGGTATTCATAAAAAATTTTATTAATTAATATGGAATATTTAATATCTAATGAAAAATAAATGAAACCCATTTCATTTAATCAATAAATTTATCATAATATTAATGGAATAAACGATGATCAAATAATGGTGTACAAATAGTCACGTGATATTTAAAATTAACCATGTATATTCTGACTAATATAATAATAATACATTATATCAATAATTTAATTCATAATTATGGTATTCATAAATAAATTAATCTTAATCATACCTTCATGGACACATGACATTACTTCATACCTTTAAGGCCTCATATCGACACATCTGACATAAATTAGTAAGGCAATAACCAAATAATAAATGTAATTTTTCTGATGAGAACTATCAATGCATTGAGAGACTATGTTATTTTAGGAAAAAATAACACTTAAATAGCCCAATTTAGTTCTTATATGAAATAGTTGAAACATAATAAACCCAAAAATTAATAGAAAAACTAACCTAATAATTTTAAATTCATAACAAAATCAATCAACATTATCAATAATCATCACTAGTAATATTTTCAAAATTATACATACCTCGTCAATCTAATCATAAACCCTGTAGAAAAATAATATGGATGGTATTAAATCAGAATATCTCTTATGGGTAATTAGTACAATAAAATTATGATTTATTTGATAAATGTAAATTCCAAAAAAAATCATTAAAAAACATTTGAGTAAAATATCATTTACACTTTGAAATTCACAATTTAAAAAAACATTCATAGAACCTTTTGAAAACTCTTTTTGTTAAATATAAAAATGGAACATTTAAAATTAATAATTTAAATATTTATTGGACATGATGTTGTAAAATAATATTCTTATTATATACATTATATAATAATTTCTTTCATATTTTAGATAAAATGAAAATATTTCTGGTTTTGAAATGTACATGATGATTCCATTGAGTTTTTTTTTTCACAAAGCTGAAATGTGTAAAAATGTATCTATTAAAAAATTTTAAACATGTTAATAATATTTTTTGAGATATTATTAGAAAATAATGATTTTGATGAAAAATAAAGAAAAAAATATAGATTCTCTTAATGATAAATTATCAACCATATTAATTCTCATAATGTGAAAAAAAAAATATTATTAAATTAAAATTTATTTTAATAACCAGAGGAGTATAAAATTGTATTACTTTAGAATAAATATATTAAATAATTCCCAAATGTAAGACATAAATAAAAACAATCCAAAAAAAATAGACATTATGAAATGGTCCATTATTTTATTAGAAACATTGGAATCAGATTTCCGATAAATTTAATACCATTAAATGTTACATTAAATATAATAAATATAATTATATTCATTATAAAACATATTTTTGATGTAGTATATACACCCCAAAAATGAAATAAGTGGCGAATATGTCATATTTCGGATGAATGTTAATGTAAGATAACAAACCCATATATCTGGTATGATTTCCATTTTACATTTTCACTTTCTGTATAATAGTTTTAAACATGTTACAATATCATAAATGATAATATTGTATCTTTTTCTCACCTTTTTTATAAATAATATTTCATTATTTTCATTGTTTTGTGAGTTAAATTAATTTTTTTCCTATACACGATTTTTCGTGACTGTTCCAATTGTTGTAAATATGGAATATATATATATATATTTGTATTTATATCATTAAAATAATTATAATAATTTTATAAATAGCATATTAATTCAGTAGATAAATCATAGGAAATAATTATGAAATGTGTACGTGGAAAATGAATCATCGTGCTTAGTGGAGACGGTAGGTCACACACACGCATAAGTGATGATATAATTCTGGTAAATTGTGTATGGGTAAAGATGTGAGTGATATATTAATTTTTATTGAATCATTATCATATAATATATATTACATTAATTAAATAATTTTATTCTAATTATATTCCGTGTAATAAATATATGTAAAAGAAATCACATCACTTTGTGAGGTGGTAGTCCTGCACAAACAAGATAATTTTATCATATTTAAAATGGAATGAAATGTAAAAAATATTGTGTGAGATTAAAATTAATGTATTATAATAATATTATAAATATAATATAATTGTTTTAAATCCATCATTATATCCATCCTTTAATGGTGGTGATGGAATGTGACCAACATTGTTTCATGATGTTGTAGTCTAAAATACACATGATTTATGATTTCGTATCCCATTTGATGAAAGTGGAGATGGATTAATATTATTTCATAAACAATAGAAATCAGATAATATGTTTTATATAATTTTATTTTATTTTATTTAGTATAAAATAAAGGATGTTGGAATGATGAAATAAAATGCAATACATTGTAATGATAATTACCTTATCCATGAGAAACCTCCATTGGATCTCCCACTACGTAACATAGTGAATGTATTTTGGGAGGACGAGATGATATTTAATATGTATAAGGATATTGGGGATAGATTATAGTAGGTATTTTTTTTAGAAAAGGGATTAGGTGGTGTTAAAAGTGGATGTTATGTAGTTCCATTTTATAAGTGTGGATTGTGAACCTGCTTGAAAATTACATGGAAATCATCCAAAAGAGTCCAAAATGGTAAAAATATTAACATAGAAAAATATTAAAATGATATTATTTTTGTTTACTAGAAATGATATGTTTTTATATGTCAATATATTAAGATGTGGACACGTTTTTAGGCCATATGAACCCTTATCTTCATAGTTCAACCCATAGTAAATCCATTTTCCATTAACCATTGTTAATATTATTTACATTTTTCACTATTCATTTTCATCGACAATTTTTCACCATATTATATAAAATAAATATTTTTATATCAAATATTGAATCTATATTTTAAAATTCTATTCACATATGTGGAAAAATATAACATAAAATTAAACAAATATACTAGATGAGAAAGTTAGTTTTCAAAGCAAAATTCATCAAATTATTACATTGTTTTAACTTAAAAATTCAAAATGAACATTAATAAAATGATAAAAATTGGATTAAATGATATATAATTTAAATGTATTTATTTAAAAACTAATTTAATTTTTCTTTTATAATAATTTTAAAAAATAGTAGTTTTTAGTAAAAATTGGTATTTTTCACTATTCATAAGAAAATTATTCATTTTAGAAATATACCAAATGTTCACCATAATTTAATTTTTGTATTCCATGGAAATTTGATTATATGTTATATATTAATTATTTTTATTAAATATTTTAATATCATTCACATTGAGGATACATTCAGGTTTTGTGTTTTATAGAATTGGACTATTAATCAAACATAACGTTTGATATACATATAAAGTGGTTTCTACAAAAACCAGAATCCATTTTCCCAATATAATTTTTTTAAAATAAAACAATTATTTTTTAAAAAAATCATAATTTCAAATTGACTCCCTAATTTCTCATATTCATACTTATATAATATGAAGAACAATTTAAAACATTGGATTAGCACAAAAATTTCTTAAATGGACATAAGATGAAAGAAAGAAAACATTAGTCTATTAATACTTTATACCCATGAAAATCTTCTCACAATTATATAATTTTCATGCATAAATCATAATATCTTCATTTTACCTCATGAAATCTTTAGATTTATATAAAACTCCTTACCAAACATATACCATAAAGGTAAATTGTGGGATCAATTATGTATAACTTTTAAATTTACCATAGATATCTAAAATATATATGGTGTAACCTCTATGTTAACATATGTAAAACCTACCATTGGATATTCGATTAAAATTATACGAGAAACAGTTGTGATTAACTCAGTCTCATTACCAAAATCATTGAAGATATATAGAGGGCTCACCCACCAATGAATTATCATGGAAGCACATGAACTCATAAACAATTCCCATGAACTGAAACATAATCACAACCTAGAAATCATGAATGGATTAATACCAACTTTCCCACTTGAAAATATTATTACATTTCTACAATAATTCTCAAGACAAAATCAAATCAATTTATTTTAAAATAAAATTTCCATCTTTAAATGAATAATAAAAATATTAATGTGACATGAAATAAAGATATTTCATTCTTTCCATATATTATAAAAAACAATTCATTTTGGATTTCGTAAAAATATATGAATGTGTAACATTAAGGAAAATTTTTACATAATGTCTCTCAACATGAGTTTAAATCATCGCGTACTATCATTATCATCTTAAATAATAAATGTAAGTTAATTATTTATTTTATTGATATATTTTTTATGGTTATTATTCCTTTTATGTTAGTTATTATCATGTTATAAAAAATTATTAATTATTTATGTTCATGTCGAATGTTTTGTTGGTATTTGGTACAAGAGTCCTGAAAGAATAAAATATGATGTAAATAGAACAAATGGTAATAATTAAATAGTATATAGAATAATATTCATGACCTAACAGTAAATTTAATTTATACATTATAACATCAAATTAAACCATTTATTTATGGTTTGGAATAAAGAAATATTTTATAATCATTAAGACTGTGGGGCGTATATATGCATTAGTTATATTTTCATTATTCAATAATCATTATGGATAGAATGTGAGTATAATGTAATCTTTCATGAATTATTATTAAATAATTAATACAAATTTAATAATTTAAATTTATTTACATATATATCATCCATGTGACATGATGATGAATGATAAATCACATTGCTTTATATAGGTGATAGTTCAAATGTACGTATAAATGACGTGATATTTTTTATTATAATGGAATGTTAATAACATAAATTATTTATTATTATTTAAAATTTATAAATATTTCAATAGTATTATATATAATATTTCCTTACATCATTATTACTAGTGTTGAGATACGTTGATGGAAAATAAATTATATTGGTTCGCGAGTGGTTTCCCTCTGTAGACATGTATATATAATAAAATTACCATTTGATTAAATTGGAGATGGGTTTATGTGATGATATTAAAATTATATCATATCATTATATTTATTATACTTGAGTTATTTTTTCAAAATTGTTGACGAATATTTTAAGGATGTTTAATAACAAATAAAATAGAATCACTTAAATAAAAAGGTTATTTCTTCTTCAAAAGATCTCATTTTATTAACACCTTAATACCTCTAAGGAGGTATTATTCATAAATTAAGGGATGTAATATCAGGGTAGATATTCGAGGAAGGTATTAGGGAAGATATTTGCTGCGAAGATAAGGTTTTTTATGGTATTTAAATCAGATTGACGAGTGACTTTTTATATGATATTGGAGGGGATATCTTTTAATTCACTAAAATAATACATTCAACTAAATTAATATTCAACTATAATGGTTAAAAATTGATTTATTTATAATATAATAGAATAATGCCTAATAATTAATTCATCTAAATATATATATATATAGTTTTTGATTTTTTTATTTCTTGTCTATTTGTTTTAAGCCTTTTAACTCTTTCAATGATATAATGTAATTTTACATTTTTAAGGTAACTCTTTTTAATAAAAAATTCCAAATGACTAATTAATAAAGAATTTAGAAAACTATAATACATATATAAATCTCCTGGATAAAATTTATATTTTTATAAATTTTATATCATTTAATAATTTTTTAAATTTCTATATTGTCAAATATGATATTGTTCAGTACTTAACATTTTAAAAATATTACAACATCAAAATAAATTCAAAATAAATATAATGAAAAATAAATAAAATATAAAATTCATTTAAAAATTTGTGGTTTCAATTTATAATTTTGATTTATATCTATTTTACTGTTATTAATATCATATATTTGATATATTTTTTATTTAATTGATTTATTGATCAATGCGGTGTAAAGTATTCGTTTAATAATTTTTTCTAAAAAATTAAAAAATAACCATGATAAAGATAAAAAAATTAATTTCAATATATGATTTATTTTGTAATAGATCTACTATATATCCCCATATTTAAAATATGTCACCTCATAAAAAATGTGTAAAAATCTGACTTTTCATTGAATATAAAATTATAAATTTTATTCCCTTATAAAATGGAATAAAAAGGTTATAATTAAGGATAAAAGATTATTTTTTTACTACAAAAAATCATAAAATTTAAATAGTAAAATGGTTAGGGTAATTTTCCAGAAATTATAAAATTATTTTCCCATTAATTACCAGATTTAACATTACCAATGTTGATAAAAAAATTTTAAAATAGTTACAATTCAAACATTACAAAAAAGGGGCCTATTTTTAGAATTATTACCTCATGATTTGAAATATGGAATCCCATATTCAAAATTCAAAAGACTTAATTGAAAAAAATTAACATAAAATTTATCACGTTGACACAACGATAATGTTGGTTTTTAAATTAAAAATGATCACAACATTGAAATATTTTAATATAGAAATTCTAATTGAAATTGTTATCAATGACCTTAATTGTATTTTAAAGTTAAAATATTTAACTAATTATACTTTAAAACCAATTAAAATATAATTATACACTATGAATTATTTAGATAAAATGCTATTTTTGAATTATAAAGCAATATTTTTTCATAATTCATCCAAAAATCATTCATATCATAAAAATACAAAAAATTAAACTAAATTAAATATTTATACTCCTAATTCAAATACAATGTTTATTTTATAATATTTATTTTATAAATGTTTACAAAAAGATTTGAATCATGTGTTCCATCTAAGTGTGGAAAACACATCCTTTTAGAAAAATACTTATATTATATATAAAATTGATTTTGTTCTTATATCATGTCAAGAAAACACATAAGAGTAATTTTAAACATTATATTTAATATTATATATATTTAATTAATATAATCCAAAATGAAATAGTTGTTCCTTTATTGGTTTAAAAGTTCCTTGTGCACATTTGTATCATGTTCATACTCTCTATTCTAAAGGCTATTTTATATTGGTATCTTATAAATAATATTAATTTTTTTCATCATTTCAACTAGCTGTGAAATATTATTTATGCTATTGAACATAGTGTTTCCTTAAAAAAATTACATTCTCCTCCATTTAATAAATTGATTCCAGGAAATTTTATCTCCGAATCAAAAACTATGGTTTTAAATTTTCAAAATTCCTTTATTGAAATACCAGATAAGAAAAAAGAATAAAGAAAGATCCACATTTATAAAAGGAAACGGAAGTACGAAGGTCACCTGAGATGACACATTCTCGAGAAACATATCAGAAATCATGGATATGTAAGAGTATACTAAATATCATTTTATGATGGATAATTATAGAAAAAATGGTAGTGATAAAGATAAAAATAAAAAACCATAAATCATTAATGGGTTAAAATGTCATTGATTTCATAGTAATAGAATTAAAAAAAATAACAGTTTTTTTTAATATAATTTCCATATTGTTGATAATTTATTTTACAAAATTTACTAAGAACATAAAATGCATACTTACAGAAAAATTATATTTTCATCCTTCAATAAATTTCCACAAAAAACTCTTATTTTTATCCAAATAATGAGCATTCAAGATTATTTTTCACACCTATTTAATGATAATAAACCTCTAGATAAACAAATAATTACTGAAATATGAAATATATATATTTCTTATGTTTATAATTTCACTAAAAACCAAATGGTTGGATCAATAGAAGATAACCCAAAAAAATTATATAATCAAAAACTACATTAGTATCCAAAAGAAAAAATTAACAACTAATGATTAAAATATATAAATAATAAGTACTTATAAATCCTCAGCAATATTCTATAACAATATTGAAACCCAAAGTTTTTTTAATCACATAATCATCCATGATATAATTGAAATATTATCCTTAAATGACATCAATTACTCTTGAAGTCTCATACCAACAAGTACATTCCCATGTAATCTTGAAGATACACTAATTATTTAGAGAAATAATCAAAATCCCCATAAGTTCGAAAATAAGTCATATATTTTTTCATTAACATTTTTAATATTGATAAAAAAAACCTTATTATTATATTTACCTTAATCTTATTGTATTTATAAGATAATTAATTTCTCTTGGATTAATAGTAATCATTTGAGCACAAATTCCTTTTCCAATCCCATGGATAGATATTCAATATAACATATGTTATCATAATCAACATATTCTTTTTCAAAAGAATCAATTAACAAAAAACAATTCTTACTTACCAATACATCATATAAAAAAGTGTTAGGAGATTCACCCTTATCGCCCTTTGGTTGTGATTTCGATTTCCAAATCCTTTCTAGAGAGGACATGTTGTCACCCATCACAGAAGATGGGTTTTTCAAATATATCAAATTCTTATAACAATACCAAAATATTATTAAGTCAAAAAAATAACCAAAACATTTTTTAACATTAATGGATATTTAATAGCATTAATTTCTCATCTAAGAATGATAAATCTCATAAATACCTCTAAATAAAAGACCATACAACCCCTATTGGTTATCTAAACATTTATAATTATAACCAGTAAAAGGAAAATTATTCATCAAATAAAATTGACACAAAATAAATTGTTACATATAAAAGAAAATAAAAAGTATTCCAATGTGATCACATCATCAAAATAGTATTTTTAATTTTAAAATTTTCATCATCCTTAGATCTTACATGACCTTTGAATTACAATCTTATTTATATATTATTCATTCAAAATTCTTAACCATACTTCCCCACCATATTTAATAGTAATTCACTACGATAAAAAACAACATGAATCATATCATAAGATAATGTTAAAACATGAACCCAGAAATAATTTATACCGTTTATATGTAATTTTTAGTTTCCTCATATTCAATTTGAATGAAAATTTTTATTCCAAAATATATATCAGTATGATCATGATGATCCCACTCAGGTGAATTATTTTTAAGAAATTTATTTTCATTATCATAAAACTCAATACATTTAAACCATTAAATGGATATATCTAAATGAAATTATTTTCTTTTCATAGATACCACTAAATGATTCCTTTTTTACTTGGAATATTATTCATTTATAACCACATTTATATCATTTAAAACAAATTTCTTTCCCACTTAATTTTTTTCTAGATGTTTATTTCCACAGATATTACCCTCGTGTTGTTGAATATACATTATTTCAGGATCATTGATACCAGATATACCATAGGTATTCATTTCACCCATATATGAATCTTTAGAAAATATACCCAGTTTCAACTTGTTAATCATAACTCCTTGTAGTTGGATTAAAATAACCTCAAAATTTACCAATGCACCTCCCATTTTATAGGGTTTCTTATTCTATGAACAACCCCATTTTCCTTCACATCCATTTTTAAATTTGTATATGCAGGATCTATCCTTTTTCTAAAACCAAAAGGGTAATTATGAGCAATAAAAGCATAATATATCATCTTATGAGTATGATAAACACAAAAATAACCTTATTCATGTTATCTAAAGTTCAAAAAATTTATTTCAAATAACGATGATTCGTCCAAACATTCAAACCATAGTGTTTAAATAATCCTTTTAAATTATTATTATATAACATCATCACCTCAAATGTTATCTAAACAAACCATCGACACAAAATCCTAGGATATGGCCCTATACAATACAAAATCATGATTTTTAGTAAACAATTTACTTTAATTCACATTGATGATCTTTTTAGGTTTGGTGTTTTAGATAATTTAGTCATAATTTATACATAACATTCTATATTCCCACTATGTGGATACTATAAAAAACACCATCCACTTTTAAAAATATAATGATTTTTAAAATAAAACAAGGATTCATTTTTAAGACCATTCTTCATTACAATAAACCTGACATACTTCATTCTCTTACACATCTTTATTTAATATGATTTTTTTGAAATAAGGGATGAGAAAAAAATACAAATGAGGTACATAAAAAGAAATAATAAAACTTCTAGTCTTGGAATACTTTGAACCCATATTTTTTTTCAAAATTTTATATACTACAACCACAAATCACAATCTATATAGAATATTTCAAAAAATAATATTATTCCTCTTAACCTGCAACAAAAAAAAGTTAGGAGAACATGTGTCATCAGTTACATGTAACTATTAAATTTATTGTATCTATGAAATGTACCCAGGGAGTAACCTCCAGGGTTGCATTTGGAATAACCACTATAGTATATTCCCTCAATATCTTAGGAGAATCCCAACCGATTAACTCTTTCTCATTTATAAATTCATTGTAGAGTTATTAAAATATATAATTCCCTTGTATTAGAATAGAACCACCCATAATCATAAAAAATTCTCAATAACCCAATCATAATAACAAAACATACATAATTCTTAATTGAACAACAACTTTCCACATTTGAATAAATTTATTATTTGTTCATAGTCACACGTTTTGATATGAAATCCAATTATTTAAAAATAAAATTTCCAAGTTGTAAAGGAATAATGAAAATATTAAATTAGTTGAAATAATGAAATTATTTTCATTTATAATCTATTAAAAAATTATTTCATTTGTATTTTAAAAAAATAATAGAATTAGTAACATTAAAAGATATTTTTATTTGAATATACATTACCTTAAGTCTGGCTCATCATGTAAAATATTTATCTTCATGAATTATAAAAAAATGTTAATTATTTAATTTCATTATACGTTTTTTATGTTTTATTATTCCTTTAATATCACTTATTATCATCTTTTATGAATTACATATTTATTTATGCTCATGTCGAATATTTGGTCGATATTCGGTACTTGTATCCAAAATGATTTTCCTATAATGTCAATATGATAAGTTTTCAAAAGTCCGTCATCCCAAAAATAATCTCCATGAAATAATAATAAATTTTATAAATAAATTACACTTAAATATCATAAAAATTTATTTTTGGTTTTGATAATGGAACAGTGTTATAATCATGAAGGCCGTAGGCTGTACGTATGCTTGAGAAATGTCTAATGTTTTCAAATATAATTATGAAATGATGGTAAGTATAATTTAAAATTTTCATACTTATTATAATTTCCTTAATATCATATTAATAATTTAAAAATACCTATATATATCATCTAGGTGATATGGTCATGAAAATTGAATCATATATCTTTTAGGAAGTGATAGTTCATGGATATGCATAAATGACATTATCATTTTTATGTACATGGAATGTTAAGAACATAAATTATATATTATAATTTAATAATGAAAATTAGGTTCGTACGATTATATATAATCATTAATTCCATAATTAGAACCAGTCATGACAGATTGTGATGTAAAATGAATTATATCTGTTCATGAGGCAGTAGTCTGACATACACATGACTGAATAATTCATTTCCCATTTAATGAAGTTGTAGATGGATTTTTCAAATGATAATAATATAATAAAATCTATATATATTGATGATAGTGGATTTATTATTTGATAAAGGTTAAATAATATCTTAAGGAAGTGGAAGAAAAAAAATACACATAATTAAAAATGATACATCTTCTTTAAAACATCTCTTTTCAGTACCACCTTAACACCTATAAAGAGGGTTTTATTATTCAAATAACTTCTCTATGATATGGGGGTGGATACTTTGACTGTTTTTGGGTAAGGTCATGGATGTGGAAAATAGATTTTAAATTGTATTGAAATGATAATAATGAGTTCCCCTTTATTGGAGATGTGAGGTGAACTAATGGAAATATGTAAAACATTTAAATAATATAAATTATTAACACATTAAAAAAGTGACCAAAATGATTTATTTATATTATAGGATTATAACGGGTAGAAATAAATTCATTCAATTTAATTTAGACATGTTTTGATTATTTTTATAATGCCTATCATTTTTGAATTAACCTTTTTAACTTATACAATGATATCATGTTATTTTACACTTTTAGTGTTAATATAATCACTATTAAAATAATAATGACCAATGAATAAGTCATTAATTAAATTTTATAACTTATACAAAAAATGTTTCTAATTTTTTATTGGAAATTTTATTTCATTTTATATAACATTTTTTACTTTAATATATCAGTAATGTTAATTTTTACACTATTCATAACATGAATTTCTAAAAAAATAAAAATCAAGATAAATTGGAACCCATAATTCCAATATATAACTAAAATGTCAAAGCTATATCAAAATTCTTTTATTAAATTTATCATCTATATTTATATTTATTTTTTTTATTTATTATATCATTTATTTGATATTTTTTTTAATTTCACAATTATTTCATCATCATTGTGCATGCCATTAATTTATTTATATATTCTATAAAAATAAGAAATAAAATTTGATGAAAAATATTAAAATATTAAATTTCTATATAATATTTATATTTTAACCAATACCCAATATGTATCCACATTAAAAATATTACACTTATTAAAATATAAAAGTGAGGAAAAATTTACTGTTATTCAAATATAAAAGTATAAATGTAATACTATCATCCAAGGGGTATAATTTTTTTTAAATTTAATACCTGTGATTGTTTTTGTAAATTATAAATCATCCAATGAAAATTTAAAAAATTAATGGAATATTTATATAATTTATAATATTATTTTTACCCTTAAATACAAGATTTACCTTTAACTTTGTCCAGAAAAAAAATATCACTTATGTACCTATTCATATTGTCAAAAATAAAAGGTACCTACATAATTAATTTGGTAATTATGTCTCCAAATATTTATTCAAATTTTCAAAATTTAAAAAATAGAATTAAAAGAAATTAATTTAAATTAATCTCATTGATGGAACTAGAATGTGTTGTTTAGAGTAAAAATGTTCGTAAGATTGAATTTGTTTTATATTAAAATTATTTTTGGAATTCATTACAAAGAACATAATTAGACTAATTGATAATATATTGATCTAATTATACTTCTATAACAATTAATAGTTAAATTAAAAAATATAATTTATTTATTAAAAAGATGATTTCAATTTAATATGAAATTTTTTTTCATATTCATCAACAAATTAAACATATCAGAAAAAAAATACTAACTATAATTTTAACATTATTATTCAAATATGAAAATTATTTTGTCAAATATAATTATGAAATGTACAAAAAATATATTTAAATCATTTGTTCCATCCATATGTAACAAAACATCCTTATAGAACAATACATCTTTTATGTGTACAATTGTATTTTTACTTATATCTTGCCTAAAAACACATAAGAAGAATTTTAAACATTATATTAAATATTATATATATATATATAGTTAATATAATCCATAATTATTTATTTGTTTATTTGTTGTTTCAAAACACAATTATTCACATAAAAATAGTTTTTTTTGTAAATAATTACCTTTTTTAAGAATGTTTATATTTTAAATTATAATTACATTTTCACTAACTAATGAATTATATATATACATGTACAAAAAAAATTCATATTTCTATTAATCTTTTCAATTCATTCCATTCTTGTGGCTAGGTTATAATGGTAACATTTACATAATAATATTTTGTTGTTCATGTAATTTAGATGTGTTGTATCATATAAGCTATCGAACATATCATTTATTTTTATGAAATGGGATGTTACAAATATTTTTTTTTATAAAGTGAAATTTATTATGTAAAATAAGTTTACTAATAATTTTAATAATTAATTATAAAGTATGTAATGAAACTATAACAAAAAAACATGAGTGAAATAATGTTAATAAGAAATCATTTATATTACTTTTAAATTATTTTAATTATACTATTAATAAATAAATAATAACTAAATATAAAATAATAATATTTAAAATGTAATATATCAATAATTTTGTTATTAGTATTCATAATCAACAACACAATGGATATTTAATAATTTTCATTTTTAATAATAAATTATTAATTGACATTCATATTTTATTTAAACCCATTATTCAATGTATCAAAAACACATCAAAGTGACTTATTTAAATTTAAAACGAATATATAATATTGATATGAGTTTTTATATTATCTTCTATGAATGGTGTTTTATTATCAATCATTATATCAAACATTATTCTCCTTTTTCAAAAATATCATTCTCTTACATTCTCCCACATTGGAATAAATATCACCCCACAATATAATCCTTTTTGTGGTAGTCAAGGGATTAAAAATTTAAAACAATAACAATTAGAAAACACATAAATTATCATTTAATAAAAATTCATCTTAATATGATAGATATGGAAGTATAAATTTCATACGCAATAAAAAATAACTAGGTTTCTAAGTAGGAAAACATTGGTGGAATGTGAATATATTAGAATGGATGAAATGAATAAATATTTATAGTGGTGATAGAGGTAATAAAACAAATGATAGTGAATGACCAATGGAATGATAATACCCACAAATCCTAAAATTTTTGATAATTAAAATGACCATAAATAAAACATTTATTAAGGTACTAGGATAACATTTTATTCAATATCAATTTACAAGAAGTGAGGAATTGAATTTCCATTATGATAGAGAATAAAAAAATATATACTTAAAATTTAGTCACATTGTTCTTTTTTGATAAATTTTAACATCATTTATTAATACATGAAATGAATATAAAATATTTTTTATAACGATAAATAATAATATTTGAAGAGATAATTTGATCCATTAAAAAACCTATTCTTCATACAAATAATAAAAACAAAATTGTTAGCACATTTTATATAGTATAAGAAATTAATATCCAATACCTCAATAGTAACTCCAAAAGTTCAACATAATCCATTTAAGAATTATGTAACCATAAAACTCATCCTAAATATTATTTTGCAAATTTAAAGATACAAAATTTATTAGGATGGTCATATAAAAAATTATATTCCTTAAAAAAAATAAAGTTCTCTTAATGTCACTTTCCAAACATGTGAATACTTTTATTATCATTCAAACATAAATAAAATATGCATACATAAAAAATAATTCATTGGTGGTTGAATATATTACAAAGATCCAAAATCCGGTAATCATAATAAAATATCACATAAACCATCAAATCCAAAACAAATTTCATTTTCACTGTTAGTATCCCATAAACATAACAACATTATATCAAAATAAAGATAATTTTAAGGCTTATAATCATTGAATTATGTGTTTGCAAAGAGGTTGAAATTCACATAGATTTACATTTCATTTTAAATGGTACGATTCAATATATGATATTACGTACATTATCAAATTTTACAAATGTTAAATACTTATATGTTTCATTATTCTTATTGTGATAATTTTAGTAGTGAATTAATTTTACAATATATTTTATGGATCTAAATACATATGAATACTAATCATTCAAATTGAGTTGTATCGATAACATTATCTTGAACATCACCCCTTATCATCTTCTAAGGAATATTCCTAGGACACTTAGAGAAATTTATTTGTAGTGCTACATCTTCTTATATTGGAAGAATATCAAATATAAAGATTCTTTATTTCATTTTCTATTATGAGTAATGTTTTTTATCAATAGTTGAAGGAAGACCATTATCCATTTAATCACATACAAATTTGTCTCCTTCCACAAGTATCACATGTTTGATTATCCTTATTTTCAATATTCCCTTTATCTGTATTCTACTATGTCATTCCTGTCATCTCTTACATCCCTTAAAATCCAAATGTCACAGATATATAATTGGATATCATGATAATACATGATAAAATTTACTTATATAATAATAATTTTCTATAGAACAGTTAAAGTTGATGTATTAGATTAATACCATCACTAAGATGATCATTTTTAATATTTGGAATATATTCAATTATATAGTTTCATTCCATTCGTTAGGTTCCATTATTAAAAAATGATATAGAGTAGATTATGTTATAACACAATAAAACATAATTTGTAACCCCAAAAAATTTAAAATAGATAATATAAATTGAAATTTAATTTTCATAGATATTATTATAATAAAAATCATATTTTATTGGGGGATTTAATTATTTTAATATACTTTATAATTTTTGTAAATGAAAATTATAATTATGATAATAATATACCCAAGGATTGTCAAACTAGGTGTGTAGTAAAACGCATTGTTGGGAACTAGTTGAATACCAGGTTATGGAATATGCTCCCTTTTCAGAGTTATTACCCAAGGTCATTCTATTCTAGAAAAATGTATTCTTTTATTATCACGAAGGTGATGTATTTTCATAAAAAATCCATTAATCACTTACCTAAATATTTGTAAGTAATTTCTTGTATATATCCAAAAAATATATCAAATGGTTATGTTCCATAAATATGTTTTATGAGATTAAATTCTAATATATTATACGAAATGTAAACTGATACCAACTATAATGACCCTTACCCCAACAACCCATAGTCGTTATCTACATTATTACATTGGTAATTCATACAACTTATCTCTTCCCAAAGGACAAATTTTATTAACATTGATGGTAAAATAGATTAAAACGTTAATTGGCATTAAATTTGAAAACAAAACATGCTCAATATATTTTATTAGAATAAAATACATTATTCTCTTTAGAATATCCCCAGATACCATGTCCTTATGACTTTTCTGTTGGTCTTCTTGACAATTTATAAGATGTTATTAATATCCAAATACCCAATTAAGATAAATGGGTTGATTACTGTGAGGTTGTGCCTTATACAGAAAAATTATAAAATTGAGACACTTTCTTAGTTGATTTTTATTCCTTAAATAAATATGAAGTCTTGTTGAATTTTGATAACATGCATATTGTGATAGTATTTAGTATAGATACTTTTATTTTTTCCCTAACAATAGTTAGAGGTTGGATCCATCATGTATGATTCTTACCTAAATTATTCAATCAGAATTAATATAATTATTATAATTAAATTAATGTTATTTCATTGGCTGACACATGGGATATAATTTTAATCTAATCAATAGGCCCATTTGGTAGCTGAAATGTATGCACCCATGTGATATTTGTACTATTATATGGTCTTCCAAGCATATACAGAGAGGGGAGACTTTTTTTATACTACAAGTGATAGTTGGAATCCATTTTTGGACTTCCAATGATGGAATCAACTGGATAGTATTTACGTACTCCTTTAGTGAAACTTGGGATCTCATTATGGACCTCCATGCATGGACTCAAAAGGTAGTGAATTTATTTCACACCTAGAGCGATACACAAGTTCCAATGAGTAATTCCAAGGATGGTATTAAAAGGTAACGATTTCATATATTCCATGAAATAAACCTAGTTTTCCAATTTGTAATGCGAGGTACAATCTCATATTCAATTGATTTATTAAATAATTAAATGATAATATGTCATATATAGTAGGCCAAAGAATAATCATATATTTGGTTAGAGCCTTTCCATTTATGGAGGGACTATTATACAAACCCTATTGGATACAATATACATTGGATGATTATGAAATGATCAAGGAACTAAAAATTTATTATAAATTATATCCCAAAATATTCATTAGTCTAATATATTTCATCTTAGGCTGAGAAGGTAGAAGAGGAATAGTTATCCATAAGAAATCAGATCAATGATTGTTATTTATTATTATAGACCATTTATATTTTCTATTTTTATATAGAAAATTATTATTATAAATTCAATTCATGGATATCATACTACATCATTGGTGTTGGGATATTTAGTTTATATGAGACCTTGTTAAGGCCTCTATTTAGCACCCAGACCATTTTCATGGATGCAAGTAGGGAATGGGGAATGTTCTCAGTTGCCGATACATTATTGATTATTTAATGGGAGGGGTGGGGGACACCATGATATAGACCATGATGTTATCTAGAGATAATATATTTTTCGTTATTTCTGTATCCTGATATGTGTGTGTACCTTCTATAATGTATGAATGTGTTATGTAATTATATTTCATGCAATGATCATCTTTTTTATATGACCTTAAATGATGTGACTCTATAGCAACCATGTGATGAATTTTTATTCTTCAACAGTTCAATATTTTTTATGTTTCTATTATTTATTGTTATGATTAAATTAATGTGATATACTCTGATCATTTGGGTTTTTTATCCCCACTATTTCAACATGGACCCTCACTATTAGTCATAATTCGCTAGAATATGGAGTAGTGAAAATGAGTTCATGTGGCTATCTATGTTTAGTAACTTTATATTGAACTGTGTACATAATATCCCTATACATAATCAAATGATTCATTTAATTTATTTAATATTATTTACAGTAGAAAAGAGATATATGAAATTACATATTTTGTTCATGATCATGATTTTGTGTGTAGATAACCCCCATACAGTGAAAAGAAAAAAATCTTGGTATGGGACAAGTAATTATTGATTTTTCTTTTTATAGTTTCTATGATTTCACAATTGAGTGATGTAGTAGATGTTCTATGTTATTTATGATTTGGTATTATTAGTCGTGGATTATATAGAAATACATGCTTCATCATAAATCACCATAGGCCCTTGAAAACATATATGTTATAAATTATTACATGGAATGTTTAATTAATTTGTGAATTGATTATAGAATGTTTTGGTTCCATTATTTCTATGTCTCTGAATGTTTTCAAACATTTTATGTAATGGAATTTAAATAAATTTTAGGAACTAAATGGAATCTAAATTTCAAATTATATGGTGTGTGGGCCCTTAAAAATTAGAAATAAAGATTACTATAACTCAACCTATTATGATAATTTCAATATATTTGAGAATGAATATAAATGAAACATTATTCTTAAATGAAATGGTCACAGATATATAGGTACTCTATTTTAAATCATAATATTATTTTCCTCTAAAAATTTCATTTGACTCTTTATATCTTATGACCTTGGAATTTTAAAAATGAATATTACATTTACCCCACCATAGTAGGATGTAGTAAGATGTGTGAATTTATTTACTTACTGTTTTTATATCATGAATTCGAAGACATAGAATCATTTAGAGGTATATAAATTATATATAGGAAGTTTTATACCTATACTATTACTATATATTTTTTTATACTTGTTATCAAATACTATTTTGACAAGTGTGTTTGTTGTTTTTATAGACATTCCACTATGATGTCCTCATGTCATTTTCTTAGAATGTAATGGTGATGATAATGAAACATTGGTTAGTCTTTGGTCACAAAATGATCCTACAATAATGAATCTTGAGGCACCACCAGTGATACCCGATATGGGAATCATTCCATGTTTTGAAATATTTTCCAATGCTTTATACTGACATTAAAAGGAACCCCACAACCTTCCTCAACCATGGTATAGTTGAAACATGATTCTTAGAAATAGCATTCACCATTGTTTTTTACTAATAGTGGTCCACAATTAACATATTCAGTTCTATAAATAGGATTCATGATTCATCCAAGAGATTGTGTGATGTTATTAATTAGGAAAATCATTATCTAAATATTGTATAGATGTATTTTAAAATGGAATTATTTTTTAATATTATTCTAGTGACTTTGTGTAAAATCTTATCCTAAGAGATCATGCAGTTGTAGCTTGGTATCTTTTCTTTCATGGTCTATTTATTCTGTTTCATGGACACCCAAAATTCAAAAACAATTATTCAAGGGGATGATATTCCTAATTAAAGGAATTTGTGCATTGCCTTATGTATGAAACGTGATCATAATGTGAATGTCTTCTGTTTAACAAAAATAATTGGAATTATGAATTATACCTTATGTCATAGAATAGCATGGGAGAGAGATGAGGTATTATCTAGGGTGGTTCGACACATAGATCATGTTTAAATTGACTATAAGTATGATGAATAATTTTGGGATTCTATGTTGGGATCCTATTAGCCATGGTACATACTCAGGTATCTAGATGATGTTTTATTAATGTGGTAGAATAGGACGTATGAGAAATTATTTTTTACAGACCCAGTGGAATTCCGATAATACATTAATATTTTCCCTAGTTAGTGTTATTTGATAGATTTTACACAAGTTTCCATTGAGATAGGGTCTTCTCCAACTCCCTATACATGAGCAGTGTCAGTAAATTCTTGTTAGATAGGGACTAGAGTGTAGATGAAAAATATGGATTAGGTAGTTGTTGTTGCTGAGGTATCAAGATACTAGATTTATAACATAATTAGAGAATACATACTATGGGTATACATGCTATAACACATTTCAATTTATTAGTAATGATGTATACAATTAAACAGATACATGATGATTAGAGTAACAAACGTTCTATAGTTCGATGTTTTGTTTATGAGTATACCCAGTTAGTATATTCTCTTTTTGTTATTTGTACTAATAATGACTTCATATTCGAGACAATTGTGTAGATCTTTGTGATTGATGTTTAGTTTAAATATTATATTATGACACTTGAATATCTATTAGGGATATAATAAATGAGTGCACCCTTGTGTAGGGAGTGACCATTGAGATAGTTGAGTGTATATTTTTATGGAACCACTTTTTTCTAGAGGTTCAATGGGGTGATTTCAATTTCAGTATGGAATTACTAGTTTAATATCATTATTATATAAATATATATCACTTAAGGTGGATCATCAAAACATAATATTGTATGGTTATTATTCAAAATGATGAATGGGTTATCCTGACATGATGATCATGTTATGACCAAGGCAAAGAGGAAGGTATATGTATTCAATTTCATTATTTTGTTGTCAAAGATGTTTTAAATGAAAAAAAATCCCACCTCACTACTTTTTTGGTTAAATTTAAAATGTACATAATATTTTGAAAAATAAGACTAATAATGCTTGAAATGTGCCAACTTATTCAAAAGGATATTTCTTGAATGATAATTCTCATCAGATTCACAGTTAATCTGAAATAAATTTATTGATCGTATAGAGAATTCATCTTGCTGGAACAAAATGGTTATTAGATTCACTCTGGATCCATTATGGGAGAAGTGACAGTTTTGATGGAGAATTGAAGTCTTCCTATGTTGGATAAAACAATTGTGATGATTCATTGATGATTATGGAGTTCTCATAATAATTAGTATGTTAAAAAACATACGAAGAGAGATTGATGGATGAAAGATGGTGTGATAGTGATGTGTCTTATCATATTCAGATTGATAGGATCAAGATATAAAATAAAAAAGGTGATAGAGATTGTATTTAGTCTACTCATTTTCAGGAAAATAGTTTTATGAAATGTCATATTCCGGATTAGTCAATGGAAGGTGGTAAAATAATTTCATGAACTATAACAGATGACCATCATCATAATAAAAGGTTAATGACTTGTGTCCTCCATTTTAATGAAGTATTTTTTTGGATAATAGTTATAAATGTTGATTGTTGTATCATATTCAGAAAAGAATAAGATACTGATTTGACTCGTTATGACATCATATTTAGTTAAAGAACTTATTGATTGTAATAAATGAAAACAAAAGAATGGGTTCACCAATATACTAAACCATTTAAAATGAAATGAATAAATATTTGGGTTAAGAGACATGTTGAAGAAAAAGAGTGTAACAGTTAATAATATGAATGAACTCTGAGTTTCTTTAAAATACATTGTTTCTTAATTTTGGTCAAGAGAAATCATATCTTAGTTTCATTTATTTGTATTTCAACTGGGTGAAGAGAATATTTAATGATGTAAAAATTATATTAGAGTTGAAAAATGATATTTATGGATGTATTATCATTTGTAGAATCATATTCAATTATCGAAATGTAGAAATACAATGGTATTGCGGTAAAAAATGAATGCCATATCTTCATTTACATATTTTACTGGCTAGGAGCATCATAATGGATAAATTATTTTGTGAAAATAAGATTCATAAATAAGATCTGGAATGGAAATTGAAAAATAAAATATAAATAAGAGATGATGTCCTTTAAAATATTTTTGATGATTCATGAAGAGTTGAAAAAGTCATGATTCCCTAGAAATTCATGGGAAATCATTTATTTGGGATTATTTGGATGTGTTAGAATGATTTTTTGATTCCCACCAAAACCATCCTTGGGTCACCTATAAATAGAAAATGTAGATTTTATATTTACTAACATTGATATACTATTCACAATAGAGAGAGAAGCTCTTATGTTTAATGGAAGGAATAATATTTTTCATATTAAGTTTTTTTTATGATGTTTCGATGGAGAAGTGAAGTGATAAGAGAAATTAACAAACATTATTTATCCTATCATAATATTTATTGATCATAATATTTAACTATATTATATAATATGATTTTCATCTTATTCATATGCTCATCATATTTGGATAGATTAATCAGATCAAATAATTCCATATTTAGATTTCCTAAGCATAGAAGGATGTTTTTTTATTTTACATTATCATATTATGATAGTTACATATCAATCAGAATGGGAAAAAAAATTCAGGATTGGATTTGAATAATAGAATTAGAATGATCATATTTGAATTTTATATGAATTTTATATTAATATGTCAGGGAGGATCTTACGATCATATGGGGAAGAAAGAGAAGAATTGTTTTCCAATTGAATACATTTTTGGAAATTGAATGAAATAATAACTTACATGTTTTGACAAAAAATAATTCCTTTAACATATTTGTTAAAAGAGGGTCCACACACATTATGGGAATTATAATATAGTGATACATATGTAAAAGGGAATATCCTAATCATTTTATTCCAAGGATTTCATTTTTGTGTATTTTATAGTATTCATTAATTTCAAAATCATACTAAGGGCATAAATATTTAGATTGAATAGTTATCCTTGTAAATTATTATGTTCTTCGGGATGTGTGTTAGAATTTTTTTATCAAGGTTTGAAAACCTTAACCAGAGGCTAAGGTTATTTATAAGAAATATAAAAAAATATCACTCATTCACCCCTACCCCCATCACATATATAATTCCATTTACTGGGAACCTTCAACTGATATCAAAGCTGAAGGATCCCTTTACTTATTATTTAATGATGGTAAATTTTAATATTAAGAATATATTCCATTCATCGATGGAAAGACTTATCATATCTGGAATGATATATATTTTTTTTTATCTTATGTATATATGTTATTAGGTTCGTGATGTTGTAATAGTTGTGATTCATCCCATACTTGATCGTGACTATCAAACAAAAATTGATAAAAACAGTATTGGGAATGATGGAAGGTACAATAATTATTCTCTAAAATAACAATATGAAATTGAATTATTAAGGATGAAATGAGATTCCATACCTAAATTTTTATGGGATAAAATTAAAAAAAATATGAAGGAAATACTCAAGTGAAGAAGGAATATATATAAATTTGGAGGTTAATGTATGAAGATTTGAAAATGGGAGATAATGAATATATTAGGGACTTTCTTTACCAAGGTGAATGAAATTTTTAGTACTAGATGATGTATTTGTAAACCATTTGACTATTTTATAGTTGTTTAAAATAACTTTACTATCCTTCCTGACAAATTTGAAGCAATATTTTTTTCATTAAATCATCGTGATTATGAAACATTTTATATTAATGATTTTCATAGCACACTAATCAAATATGAATTGAGAAGAGATAAATATTTTAAATGTTAAAAAAAATGTGATAGAGAAATGTATTTTACGGACTTGATGAAATAAAATTCAATGAAGATTCTCATAAGAGATGAAGCTGGTGATTTTGATTCTAAAAATGAGGTATGTGAAAATATTGAGGATATTTTATCATTGTTCTATAAAAATATAAAAAGTGGAACATGAAAATAAAAATTAATCCTTCCCATTAAATGTTTTAAATGTAGACCATATGTGACTTTGTGGCTCATTATCCTTGAAGAACGAATGAAGAGGATACAGATGAAGAAGAATGAAATACAAATGTATGAGACAGGAAATAGGGAGATAAAGGAAATTAAAATTCTATTTGGAAAGAAATGAAAATATTCAAATAAAAAATAAGATTTTTTATATCTAAATATAAATATTAAGAATATAGAGATGATGAATAAAAATATTCTATTGAATATGGTGTTTGAAATACTTTATTGCAATGGTGAATAATGAAGAAAAAATTTGGATGATTAATGATTCAAAAAATGAAATTAATAATGTTTTTATAATATGTAGATGAATATGGTGAAGGAAATTTATGATTTTACAAAATATACCAAGAATTAAAAGAATCATAATGATAATATAGAAGTAATTTTGAATGAAAAAGAATATGAGTTGGAAGTTATCCAACAAAATATTTCTTAAACTGAAGGAAATGTACATGTCTCAAAAACACAATTAATGATGTTAGGGAACATTCTTGTAACTAGAAACCTTATAAGGTTCAACAAAAGTTTGTTCAAAAGGGTGAAAATAATAGTGTATTTGGTTTTTGGAAAAATAAAGGTGGGAAAGTTATGTATGTGGCCACGAATGTTAAAGTGGAAAATTCATAATGTTCAAAATACCCTGATTCAAAAAATGATTCAAATACATCTAGATACAATAATGGTGAAATGAAAAGGAAGACACTTATAGATAACAGAGGGGATAATGCATACAAAATAATTACATGAACATTTATAGGAAAAGTATTCACAATTATGGTCAGTTTGTAAGTTTCATAGGAAAACAATATTTTTATGAATATTGATATTATTATTGTGTATTTATTCATAAAGAAGATATGTTTTTGTTCATCCAATGACATTTTTATCCAATAGGGTACGAAAGGAAAAGGTCACCAAGGACTCAATCTCTAAAATGAAGTAATTATGAGTTAGATGTGTTGAAGAAACTAGTAAATTTATCAATAATGATTGAAAATGGGTTTCAACCATTGAAAAATAGTTTTTGATCAGGTGAGAAACCTGAAAAAACACTACATAAAATATAACGTTTATTAGTGCTATAAAAGGGCATTAACATTTCTAGAAAAACGATGTTTATCTATTTAAAGTTAAAGGGGGTCCCTTTTATCATTTCTTTGAAATGCACTAATAAAGGACCCTTTATCCACGCTATAAAAATAAATGATAAAGAAAAATTTTATCAGTTCTTTTTTTTAGCACTGATAAAAGTTAAAAAATTTAAAAAAATTTACAACCTTTTTTGTATAATTCTGGGAGGGGCTTCAATAGTACATGAATCCCTCATTCAACAGTGTCCCTCCCCCATCCCATCACACAAGAACTAGACCCCAGGCCTTTAACAATGCCTCCATCCCCCCTTTAATATCGCAAAGCCTTATTCCCCAATGTGCACGCAACCAGCCACCCCCAAGATTGGAACTCGTGACCAATTTCCTATACCACCTAAGCATTTACCACTCGACCATATATTTTTTCTGTTAATTTATTTTTATATATATATATATATTGAGATATACTTACTCGTATATTAATATATATATATATAGTTGTATTAATGTATATATATATTTATTTGTTATAATAATAATATATATATATATTCATTTATTAATATATATATATATATAAATATATATATATATAAATATATATATATATATTAATATATATATATAATGATATATTAATATATTAATATATTTTTTCATATATTAATATATATTTATATGATTATTTTTTATTATATTTATCAAATATGCTTTTTGTGTGTGTGTTTATAAATAAATTAATAAATACATACAACAGTCACACACATTATATGGGTATTTTTAAGTATAATTATATATATTTATATATATATAAAAATATCGTATATTAATTTTTATATAAATATATTTAGAATATATAGAAAATATATACCAGTTTTTCAATAAAAATAGACACAAATATATAAATACACACACAGACAAACACATCATATAGGTATATAAATATTAATATATAATTATTTTAAATAAAATGGATATTAGTTTTTTATTTAGATAAGCCTTATATATTGAGAAATATAATTTATAAGTAAATATAATTAATTGATTATTTAAAAAATAAAATATTAATAGTGAAATATATTACAAACTATTATATATTGTTATATATTTTATTATAAGTTTCATTATATTGTGAAAAATTATCAAATTTAAATGCCATAAAATCAATATAAATGTAACCCCTTTAAATAAATTCAGTACCGAGTGAAAAAGGTCAATAAGAACCCATAAAATGAGGCTGGAATTCCATTTATGTTAAAAAATATGGTTTTGTGGACTAAAAAATATGTTTTGGATTACCTAAGGGCCATTTATAGCTTCAAAAAACGTGATAGAAGGTTCCCTTCAGACATTAGCATGTATAGCTCGTCACATGCTTCAATTTGATATGTTGTAGAGATCAAACGGAGACACAGAACAATAGTTATGGACATTTAATGTATGATTTTCATTTCAAACTAATATTATCCCTTTTATTTTTTTGGATATTTTTGTATCTCAAATTGTTATTAAATGATTATTAATCTATGATAATGAGAATATTTTTAATTAATAATATTTTTTAAAATATTTTAATGCCATTTTCACTAAATGTTTTATATATTAAAAGTAAAATTATATTAATACTTATCTAAAACATATTTAAAACATATATATTATATTTATATCAATATAAATATAATATATATCAATTGATTTTTTTTCATTATTTTTTTTTCAAATATAATCTTTATCAGTGTTAGGGAAAAGAACTGGTAAATCTCCCCATTTATCAGTGCTACTAGAAAAAGTGATCATAAATGGGTCCCCATTAATAGAAATAACTAAAGAACTGAAAAAGGGTCACTTTTTACAGATCTTTTATAGTGATATTAAATGTTCCCTTTATCAGCACTTTTTGTAGTGCTGATTTAGGTAACCCCTTTATCAGCCCTTTTTTCTAACGCTGTTAAAGGGTGGCACCGCGGAATCCCTATTTTGTTGTAGTGATATTGAAGAATGATATATTGTGTTGATACAGATATAGAAAATGATACTAAAAAATTCTCAAAATATGTGTGTGTAGAATTATTAGGAAGAAGAAAATGGTATTTCTGTTGAATCTTTATTTAATGCCACAAATTGTGAATGAATTTGGATTTTTGATAGTGGGTGTAATATCCATATGATAATAGATTTGAAATTGATGATGAATTTGAAAGACATTGATGAAATAATAGTGACATTTTAAAATGATTTTTCTTTGAAAATTATTGGTTTTAGATCATCCATCATTGCATAATAAAATATGATATTTAAGAAGAATTTGTATGTTGATTGAATAAAACTCATTTTTATAAATATTCCATAATTGTGTGGTGATGATAAAGAGTTATCTTAATAAAATGTGGGTTTTTATGAAATTTGATAATGATACAAAGATAGTTACATGTGTCCATCACCCAAAAGGAAATGTATTTTAGATTGGTGAAATAAAAAACTTTTGATACACGTGTATAGTGGAAGAGAATAAATTGTGGTGTAAATGGATGGGACACATGTATCATAAAAACATGAGTATGTTATCAATGTGAGAGAGTGTTCAATATAATCCTGATTTTCCATGAAGATGAGTTGCATGTTGACCAATTTTTCAAAATGAATGATTACAATCATATTACATAAGAATGTTGATATTTTTTCATGAAAACCCCTGAAAATGATTCATTCTAATATTTTTTGGATAATGAGGATCCTATCCACAAATAGAGATTAACACTTCATTGTTTTCATTGATAAATTTACTCACCATAAATGTGTTATATATATGAAACACAAATCAGATTCTTTGAAAATTTTTAAATCTTTCAAATGGAATGATGGGAAAGAATGACATTATTTAGTAACGAAGTTGAGAATAGTCAATGGTGGTTAATACTGAAGTGAATAATTCAAATGTTTTATCAAGAATCATGGAATTTGGAATGAGAAAATTTATATATACACTCCTTAATATAATGTTATTTTATAATTAAAGAATTTAAGATTCATGAAAATAAGAAGAACTATATTACTGGATCATGGTCCTTCTCATTATTTTTGAAAGAAAAACATGAGTACTAATATCTATATTAAAAATAGATGTTTCTATAGGCCAATATTAGGTATGAAATTATACAATTTTTTAATGGTAACTCAATTCTAAATATTTTATGTTTTTAAGGAGTTCATGTTTAATAAATAAAAAGGTAGTATTCTATATATATTTTTGGCATATAGGTGAATATTTAAAAATTATTTTCTAAACTTCCTTAGGAAGAGGATATCGATGTTTCAACCTGTAAACTGAAAGAATTTTTTATAATAATAGTTTATAATTAATTGAATTATTTGATGAGGATAAACATGCTATGTATAACCACAAAGTTTATCAAGTTGAAGAAAAAAATTATGATAAGGATATAAACAATATTAATTATACCTATGAAGAAGAATCATATTCAACATTTTTTATTGATGTGGTAGTTAAATGAAAATGTCATACAAAGTTAGGGAAGAATGTGGAATCTTAGAATATTATTGGTGATAAAAAACAAAAGGTTCTAACAAGAAGAATAAAATATGAAATTACATATACTTATTCCTATTTAAAAGTGGAGGAAAATGATGTCAAATAATCTTTTGTGTATCAAAAATTTGTTTTTTCCATGAATGATGAATTGGATCAGATTGAATAGAATTGTAATTGGGAACTCATACCAAAACGAGAAAACCCAAAACATTATTGGAACACAATGGTTTATCCAAAATGAGCTGAATGGAAAAATATATTTGATAAAAAAACAAAGAAATATTGTTATAAAAAAGGGATTTCCTAGATTGATGGTATTGATTTTGATGAGTAATTTTCACGAGTGGAAATACTAAAAATAATTATAACCCTTATTTTTATTGTTTCACAATGTGGTTATACGATTATTTTAATGGATGCTACATCAATATTTTTGAATTTTGATGTCGATGGGGAAGATTATATTAAATAACATTGTGGATTGTTTTTGGGAAGGATGAATGTAATGTGTGTGGATTGAAAAGACTTTTTATGGATTAAAAATATGTCTAAGGGAATGGAATTATAAAGTAGAGAAAATCATAAGGAATATGATTTCTAAGAAAAGATGTGTGGATAACAATATTTATATCAGATATTGTTATGTGTATTCCCTCATTTTAATAGTTTATGTTAATGACAATATCATTACATGGAATGATTATAGATCATTGAAAATATTTTTTTGACGAAATGAATATTTTTTTGAGATTTCTATGATTGGGTTAATGAAATAAATTATTTGGTTAAAAATATTAAAAATGTTTGAATACTATTTTATTTCTCATGTAAAGTAAACTATGGAACATCTTAAGAGGAGGGAATGGAAAAATAAAAAACAACTTCGACACTGATTTTATTGGGTAAACATTTACAAAATATGGGAAAGGAAAAGAAGTTTACTAGATAGAATTTCAAATCATGAATATAAGTTTTCTATATTTGACTACATAAAGACATGACGTTGTGTATAGTGGTACCTTATGTGCAAGATTTTAGAGAGATAAAAAATAATCACATTTACTTGCATGAAATATATTTCGTAGATATATCAACGACAAGAAAAAAATCTTAATTCATGTGTGAATACTCAAAGACTATTGATTTTTTATGTATTAAGATTCATATTATGTAGGAATCATTGTTGATATAAGATCAATATCTAGTGGAGTATTATTTTTGGAAATGTATTATGTTAGTTGGAATATAATGAAATAGAATTCAGTAACCCTCAATATGAATAATGCATATTATGTTACTGCCACTCATCCAAAAACTCAACTCATGTGGATGAAAACACAATTAGATGACTTATTTGTTGAAGTAATGTTACCCTTAGTATTGGGTTGTTACAATCGAAGTTTAATAACTATCACAAAAATCTAGTTGATCATTCAGAGTCAAAACATATTGATATTAAATACAATTACATCAAATAACATGTTGATAAAATGAATTGAATATATAGTATATTCCATCATCGAGAAAAGTTGATATCCTTTTCACAAATCCATTACAGAAGGAATCATTTTCTAATGCGAGGATGATCAAGGGAATCCAACTTCATTCTCAACAAGTTTTATGTTTGTGTTCTATCCCCACTTTAATATTACTATTGGATTTTTTTGTCAAGGTGGATAATTGATTCATAAACATATCATTTATAATGAATTTAAAAATATGTTCTTGGCGGTAAGCATTAATTTCAGGATTATAAGTCTGTGAACTATTCTAACTATTTATTGTTGGGTTTGAAAGATAATTGTTTTTAGAAATTTAGTAATGTTTAATATATGATTAAGAAAATACGAGGATGAAAATTTGAGGAATAATGGTGAATAATTTTTTCATAATTTCTACATTTGGATGCCATGGTTTTCCTATCCTGGATTTCTATATCCTATAATTAATTATCTCATATAGGATTAGAATTGTTGATATGTAATCCATTTCATAAGGACACACTGATTTGGTATTTATGTAACATGGTTTATAAAAAAATACAAATTGATTGATTCTATGGACCAAAATAATGAGGACAATATTTGTATTCATGATTTGTAATTTTTTATCAAAGGGGTTTTAGAAGAAATGAAAAATATACTCACTTGGTAATTGAAGAATTTTAAACTGGGCATGGTATTTAGAAGAATCAGAATCACAATGCTTGATAATGTATAACATATTTGGGAGAAATTAGATGGAATAAAAACTCTCATTAGTTTCACACTGAAAATGGATTGAGTGAATAGATCGTATTGATAATGATTCTTGTAATATTTAAATGGTAATTGGATTGAAAATGTATCTAGTATGGGAGAATTGATCATATTGATGAAGAATTTGAGTCTGTATGATTTCAATAAAAAATTGTGACAATGAATTGATAATCATTATGTTCTCATAAATCATATGTATGTTTTGAAACATATGATGCAATCTTGATGAAACTGTGTGGGAGTGAAAGAAATACATCCAATAGTATTTAGATATATTGGATCTGGATGGAATAGAAAAACATATTTGGGGATTGAATTTAGTCAGAATGTTTTCTGGATTTTTTTATTAATAATATAATTCAAGATAATTTGATGTAAGTTTCTAAATAAATTCTAGGATCTATATTATTCAATATTAATTTAATTCAAAGGTTTATGTCAAGTATTATTTATTTTGAAGAATGAAGTTAGAGGGAAAAGAGAAATATTTTGACGGGGAATCATATTCAAAAAAGAAGAAGCGGCTGACCAGACTCATTATTCTATTAAATTCCGAGAAATAATTGATTCAGACAAAATAATGAAAAAAATAATGGGATAAACACATTAATCAACCATTTACAATGGAATGAATTAATTTTTGAATTAATTTTATTGTTTAATAGTAATAGTATAAGAGTATTGATGATATATGGAGGCTGTCATTCTATCAAATGATTTGTTTGTTCAACTGGGTCATGGGTAGTCATATCAATGTTTCTAGGTTTTGAATTTCAATACGGTCATGTGAAGAATTTAATATGTAAAAAATGATTGATATTAGAGATAAAATATAGTTGAGGATGTATTTTCACAGGGAGGATCATATTTAAAAATTATAGCGGAGAAAAAAATCAGAATAAGTTATGGGAATTTTTTTTTCATTTATCTATTTAATAGGATTAGATCATTGTAATGAATAAATTTAATTGAGAATAATTAATTCAAAATTTGTATATATAATTGTGATTTAAAATTAATATCTAAATAATAGATAGATTTTTGCGAATATTTGTGAAGTTTTGAGAAGAGTTAAAAAATCTAGATTCGCCCGAAAATAAACAGAAATCAAGATTTCATGGTAAATTAGATGATCAAAATGATTTTTATATTCTTGAAAAAACCATACATGGGATTCCTATTAAATATTTATTTACTTTTTTACTTTTACTAAATCTGAAATACAATTCACTATAGTGAGAGAATCTCTAAAGTGTTAGGGAGATAAAGAGGTTTTCCAAATTAGTCATTGTGGAAGAAGTTTTGATGGAGCAGTGAAAGAAGAAGATACAATATTATAATTTTTTTATTGATCATCGTATGTAGTGTTCATTATATTTAGCTCTCAACCATATTTTTTTGGCCATCTTATTCTTATGGTCATCATATCAAGATGGTTTATTCAAATCAAGGATTTATGTATTCAGATTTATGGACTAAGGAAGAATGTGTTTTGAATTGTCCTGATCATATTCTGATATATCCATATCCATCTGATTGGGAAACTAGATTAGAATAATCATGTATGGATAATTGGAGTGGAATGATTAGATTTTAAAGTTGGAATGATATTTAAAAATAAAGCCCAATATGTTCATACCAGCTTCTTGGTAAAAAATAGATGATCTTTTTTCAATTGAATACATTTGTGGGAATTAAATGGAATGACTTGTAATATGTTTTCTTACAAAATAATTTCTTCACACTATTTTTGTTAAGAGGATTCACACACACCATTGGCTTATTTTTATAATGCTACATGAGTGAAGGGCCATATCCTTATAATTATATTGAAAGGATTGATTTCTAGTGTATTGTCTGGTATTCGATTATTTCCAAACCATAGCAATGACGTAGCTATTCTTATTGGATAGTAAACATTGTAAATTCCTTTATTGTTATGGATGTGTGTTTGAATTTATTTTAGTATGATCTAAAATCATTAATAAGAGGTAAAGGTTGTTTGCTGGAAACATTAAAGGAAAAAATTTACAATGATTCGCCTTTACTCCTCTCAATGAAACAATTATATGGTTAAAGAAAATTCATAACTGGACCCATTCAATGTGGGAGTGGTGTGAAGAGAGGCTATATTTTCTTTATGTATAAATGAATGGGTAATATGTCATGTGTATTACCCTCTAGTGGACAATTAATTTAGGGACATTTTATCAAATAAAATTTTAAGACTAATTTCCTAGAAAAGGGTATAGATTTTAAAAAGCTAGTTCGTGGTGTTGTACCTATATCCATACCTCCTTATAGGATAAATACAAAGGATTTTCCTAATCCAAAGTGATAGATAGATTTTTTAGAAACTATGGAATTTACATAACTGGGTTCTCCCACGTGGGGATCATCGACCCTTAAAACCATTATGGTGGATTGTACCATCATGCTTTGTAAGGATTACAATCGGTGAAATCTACATTTAGTTATGAACTAGAGTCCATTTCCTAAAATATAAGGTATCCATTACAAAATCTAAGGGGAAAAGGGGTTTTTATTATTGATATGAGATTTCATTATCATTTGTTGAATCAGAAAACATTAGATCTATCGTGCATAGAAGACAATAGTATATATGGATCTCATGGGAATTTATTCCTGTCATTTGTTCTCATGAGTGTACAAACAATTTCAATGTATTGATATACATGGTTTTCCATATATATCAGTATTAGTATGAAGATATATTCATGTGTGACATCATATTATTAACTACCAAATGAAAAAACTTTGCCAAATATAATGTGATAAAATTTAAAACACTAAAATAATATCATTTATATGATAATCACATAGAGGGCCACATTTTAATGTATATGATTCACATCATTAGTCTTATTATCTCAGTGATAATAGTATCAGTTTCCTAGGAAAAGATGATACATATAGTTTCCTGGGATAATCTCAATAAATTCTCTGATATACATAATTTTTTGGGCCTAGCTGGTTATTATATGTGATTCATATAGAGGTTCTCAAGTGGAGAAGAACCTATTATAAACCTGAATAAATATAGTGTGAGGATCATATATTATGAAACCTGAGAGATATCCATTCAACAGTTGAAAGGGAGATTGAATTCATTGTGGATACAGATTATACAAGAGTTGGGAAGAATATATATAGTCTAATATGAATAATCCAGTATTGGACTCTGAGAAGGATCAAGGTAAGAGGAGTCATTCATTACATATGGGTATCTTTTTTAAAGCCATAGTAGGGAAACTACTAAGAAAATGATGTGGAGTTAACTTATGTTGTTTATGGTTTTCGTTGCTGGAGGAATTGCATTATCCGATAAATTGTATGGTATATACTTACCACAAAATCCTCATGTAAATCATTACCCAACATGAATTGAATACGAGGAAATTGATATTTTTTTAATAAATAAAATATTTATAATTAATTTATTCATATACACCTATAAATATAAATTAACATCTATATTTAATTACCATGTGGAATTAGAATAAACGAGTTCAAGAGGTTTGTAGTTTATAAAATATTTTAGACCTGTTTTTTAGTGTTATTTAGATATTCAGAACAATCATGGATAATACATTCTATAATTTTAATTAGTGAAATATTCACTTCTGAAGAGATTGAATATCAGGATAATATATTATTCTTCCAGTCTGGTAATATGAGGGAGTATTATAGGAGATAGAAAACCTAATAAATCAGTAGTAGAATAAAATGAGATCTTGTACATTTATAGAAAAATATCAGTTTCTATAGATGTTTGAGAGGATTTGACTCATGTGTCTCTTGCCTCTATATGGAATGTGCATCCCAGTCATACAAAGATATTCCATGGAATATTCCATCAATACTGGTTATTGGGGATGATATAAGACATTTATAGGTTTGTAACTCGGTGTTCCACCAGTAAGTAGGTGATGGAAAAACGCCGGTTCCCATATGGTCTATTATTAATGTTACATATTACTTATTATAAATTCGATGTGTTCTCCATGGTTATCATGATAGGATTGACTAGATCACCTCTACTTAATGATATTTTATGGGTTTTCATTGAATGGTTGAAAAATCTATTCAATTTCTTATGTATTACAGAAGAATTTTATATGTATTGGCTAGGATGGTTATGCAATAATGAGAGCAAAAACATAAATTAGGTTATATTTTACATAATATTATATATATATTCTTGATTCACATTATATATTTGGATGGGTTTGGATAGTGTGCTAGGTTAATAGGTAAAACTAAGTATAATATATCACCCATATAATAGTGGTCAGTTTGAGAATCTTATATAGGATTTAGAGATAATTATTAGAGAATGTATCAATGATGTATTTTTTTTGGAGAATCAATTACCTCTTTATTATTAATCATATTATAATTGATTTTAGGAGACCATATGGATAGATCCTTATAAATACCTATAAGGTATGTCATTTCATTCAATACTAAATAGGCTATAGGCAGTAGTGTATTCACTACTAGGACATTATCTTATTTAGGAGACTTCATAGACGATTTATCTTACATGGAATCACCAGTCTAAAACATAGTTTATACAAAAATAACAAACTGATCATCTCTTTCGAACACTAGTTTTAGAGTTGAGGAGTTGGTTTCTCTGATAAATTTCACCCATATTTGGGAAACCGTTGATTTTAAAATAATGGAATCTTTCATCTTTTTACGTTGGGCAATTTGAGATTCTAGAAAGAGTCATGCTGGTAACCTATTTGTTGCACTTACCGCACTGGTATAGAGTGATGCATGATTCCTTCCATGTATCTCATCATCACTAATATCATTCTGAATAATCACATATTATTCAACCTGGTGAGAATGACTATGAGGTATATTTGTATATTCTGGAGCATCAAATATGTGTTACTGATCAAAGTGTAATGGTTCTCTAAGGCCAGTCAGTTCCCCTAGCATGAATTCTATGACAATATGGTCATTTAAAAATATGATAATTGGAAGTGGGAGGTTGATGTATATTCTTAGTGGATAGAGTTATTCATAGATTATTCTTGACCACCCTTGTATTGGAAATTCAATGATCAAATTCTTAGGGGGGAATTTTGAAAGAACTTGTCATTTATATGTGTTACAAAACCTTTTACTTTTGTTATGTTCTTTAATTTTAATTTTTATATGTTAATATTGAGGTCACAAGAGTTTCAATGTTATCATTGGGATTTATAAATCTGTGATTCTTGTGTTTTGGAGGGACTATCAGGGCTACACAGTTTTTAAAAACAATGTCACAGAGGCTACATGGTTTGATTAAACCATTTGGGGGTGTTTTAGTGTACCACAAAATGCAATATGATTCTTCCAAACTGTACACCCAATCCCACATTACAATTTTGTGATTCAAACATCTCAATATAAGGGGTTTACTACATTTTTCATAGTTTTCAATGTATTTATCTATCCTATACAAGGGGTTTCTTGATGATGTCCTGGGCGCACAGTTGCCACATGATCTGGCCAAATGTGAGGTCAATCCATGAGATCCTTTAATGTTTTATAAATGATCATTTTTCATTAATAACATTACAACCTCAAACTCTCTCTTCATAATCCCCCACCCATAACATATATCAACTATATAGTTCTCCCCTCCCAACTAATGATATGATTTTTGAAATCTCTTCTATTGAGACTGATATTGAGAAGATGTTGGTCTCGTTGAAAAAATAATGATAAGATATATGGTTCTATTACACAATTAATTATTTTTCTTCCTATGAATGAAATGATATTTGTGCGATCTTAAATTCAATATTTTAGGCTAATTTTCTATCTTCCCAATTTATTTTCTTCTATCCTAGAATAAAACCCAACAAAAAATTAGTAGTTGACAATCATGCAGAGGTAGGTGGTCTCATGATTTTATCTTGAAGACTTTGAATTTGAATAAATAATGTTGTTTCACCTGAATGATATTATGAGTGAATCATATTAAATAAATATACTCTTAAATTAAATTGGTTGGCTTGACCAATATGACCCATGATATTTTTCAAAATATCAATAATGTTTATGGACTGTGAATTTAACCACTACATTTGTTGTCTTTCATAAAAGGATAAAACAACCAAGGGTGGCCTGTTATTTTATTCATATTTTATTTTTGGTTACTTTACCCCTATATCATGGCATGTAAAATGAATTGAATAAAATTTCGAAAACAATAAAATAAATGTGAAAATGGAACAACATGTTCCCATTTAGTTGTCCATATACTATATTTCTATTATTATTAAGAGTTCTGTTATATACAAATGTCTAATTAGGATAAATTGGAGGATTCATGTGATTCCTAGACTTCAAATGATATACATTATTCGATCAGCCATCTAAAGTGAGTATAATTTCATAAATATATATGATGGCTATTTGAATTATTTGAACATAAATGGAACGTTTATTTATTTGGAATAGGTCAATTCTTATTTCTATTTTGTGGGTCTGGTGAGGGTCAAAAAATATGGCCACCATAAATGAACACTTTGGGAGTGATTAATTAAATTATTATAGTTACGTTATTGTAATGATCCTAGGATGGCACATGAATTCTCATATGAACACCATGAAAGGACTAATTTTTAAGATGTCATGTACGTTATTGAGTAATATATATATATTCCATTGTCGACTTCCAAGGAAATTATTAAATGGAAGACTATTATTATTAAACGATTAATACTTGAAATTAATATGGGGACATATATAGATGTTCACAATTGAATGAGGATTATGTACTCCAGGAGTGTAACAAGGGCTTCTATTGTGATCTATCAAGGATGGACTGAGAGGGTGCTGACTTTATACTGCACCTAGAGAAAAACATGGGTTTTTATTAAGAATTAATAATGGGTTTGTAGGGTGAAGGGTTTATATATGCCTAGAGTGATAAATGTTTTCCATATTTGGATGAACATAGAGGGGATAGGGTTCACCTGAAAATTTGAATTATTTATTTTTATATGAAACATCTTCCATGAAAAAAGAGTAGAATGATTTTGATTATATCCTAAAAATTTAATGATTGAATTATTTTGCACATCCTATTGGGTGTGATACGTGGGGGATTTATTGTATATGTTTCATATCCAAATACTTTATTATAAATTAAATCATAAATGACTCTTTACTCAGAGATATTCTAGAATAGGCCAATGCAGGTAATGGAGGGTGAGTTTTCTATAAGAACCTAGACCTATATTGGTTAGTTATTGTGACACATTACATTAATTTTATATTGTTATATAATGACCCGAAATTTGGAATAAATATTGTTTCCTAATTTTGTGTGTTATTTTATTTTTTATACTCAACAAAACTGTTTCATTTGATAAAATGAGTATAATTAAAATGAGACCATTGGATTTTGACTATTATTTGACTGTTGGTCAATATGACCGCTGGAAACTAAATGTTTCGATTATTGTCTCTAAATACAAGTGATCATGGTTAATTAATATATAAAAAATATTCGATGGCCTCATCCAGTAGTCTCGGAACAAACGATTCCCATCAAATGGAACATGGGAGGGAGGTAGCACCACTAGGATTTTCTCTCGACCAAACCCATGCCGAACTTCATCATATGAAGCTCGAACCGAATCGCCATCACAAGAAGTTCAAAATGATAGAAATTACTTGTCGTGCGATATTGGTTGAGCCGCCCTCAGATGATCTCACCTTAGCACACCTAACACTTAGGTCCTATGCTGGGGTTATAAGGGGATTTGTATGGAGACCATAACTGCCTTGTGTAATCCATTGTTTTAAATAAAAATTGTGATTTCTCCTTGTGATGAAGTTTGTGAATTTTAAAATGTCTGGATAAATATAATATGAATATTTTTGACGAATTCTAGACAAAATATATTTGAAAATAATTATGTAAACCTTAGATAACAAATTATGTGTAATTATTTTCAAAAAAGGTCTTCAGCAATTATGTTCAGTAGGAAATGTAGAGTCTAATAAGATCAACATAATTTTTGATGAATAGTAAATTATGAATAGTGATTTTATGCTTAGGATTAGTAATTTGACCAAATGAATTAGTAATCTCACTTAAAGAATGTATTAATATAATCTATGGACCATGATTAAGTAATGTAATTCAATAAAATAGTTAAATAACGGTTTCATAGATTATTAGTCAAGTATTAGTTTTTTAAGGTGAATCGCATTTTTTAATTTAAAAAATAAATTAAAAATATTTAGAATTTTTTTTTATAAAATGGAGTTCATTTTTGAAATCAGAGCATCGATATTTGTTTAAGGTGAAATTTTGGGATTTTTCTGAGAAAGTTGAATTTTTGATGAATAGTGAAAATACAGTTTTTAAGTTACGGGTGTTTAATGACATCATTAAATGATATATTACGTATGTAATCAGTATAGTCGACTTATGAATAGTAATATAAGGTATGATGTGTTCCAAGTGGCCAATACCATGGCAAAATACCATGGGCAAGCCCATGGTTTATCCAAAACACCAAATGGGGTGTCCCTTGGCCATTAATGCCTTGTCCCCTCACTTTCCCTATAAGTACCAATACATCCTCTCATCCATTCGACTTAAAAATCATCCTAAACGAATTTTTTGGTCTCCTTACCTCCTAAGGAGTCCTCCCAAGGTTCCCCCAAGCCCTCAATGTCCCTACATTTTAGTTTAATGAGTTAGGTTTTATGGAAAGGGATCCAAACTCTCTCTTTCTTTTCAAATAGTCTCTTTTAACTCATTTCTTTTATGCCCCATGTTATTATGTTGGAGGATGTTATTTTATATTAATGTTACATCCCTTATCAATTTCATATGATGAGAGATCCCCTCTTACTCTCTTCATTCCGTTTTATGAATGGTTACGTGGCATCGTTAGGCTGCCAAAATTTTTTGTAACAGATTCTTTCACCCTTCTCGTTTTTAAGATCTATTTTCTGGTCGTGTATTTCAAGTTTCTTTTTATTATGTTGGGGTATTATCTCTATATCTATCATACTTATCATTTATTTTCACATGATGAGATACCCTATTTGGTCTCATCAATTCATTTTTTTGATGTTTAAGTGATGCTGTTATGCTGCCGAATGTTTAAGGGGTTTCATTCACCCTTCTCATTTTCAAGTTCTATTTTCTAGTCAAGTCTTTCATGTTCCTTTTTATTTTGATGGGGTATGATCTCTAAATCTATCATACTGATCATTTATGTTCAAACGATGAGGGACCCTATTTGATCTCGTCAATTCATTTTTTTGATGTTTAAGTGACGCTTTTAGGCTGCCGAATATTTAAGGGATTATTTCACCCTTCTAATTTTCAAATTCTATTTTCTGGTCAAGTCTTTGAAGTTCCTTTTTATTATGTTGGGGTATTAACTCTATATATATAATACTGATCATTTTTTTCATATGATAAGAGACCCTATTTGATCTTTCCAATCCATTTTTGGATGTTTTAAGTGACGTCGTTATGCGGCCGAATTATCATAAGTGAAATCTTATTTTTTTATCTTCATATCATGTTCTTTGTGTAATATGGTATATAATTAAAATTTCATTAACATGTTCATAAATACTTTTTATTCTGTTCCCCTACTGTTTTTTGTATCATTTATGTGTGGGTGACACAAGTCCTCTATCTTTACAATGTTTTCAAAAACCATGTATCATAGCCGTTATACTGCAGAATTTTCGTCTCAAAATGCCTCTCTTTATTCAAATTATTTTATTTTGTTAAGTGAAAACTCAAATATCTTTCTTCTACAGGTGTAATCACATATATAACAAAATTTTATATTTTAATTCTGGTATTTACATACATGAGACCCAATTTCCTTTTTCCGTGGGTTTAAAGTGTCACAAGGATCACATCATTAAAGTAGTTTTTTTTAAAATGTGATGACTATGTAATGAAACCCATTTCATTCATGTATATGGGTTGTTTATGAAATTTTTTATGATTATATATTTGGCTCACATGATAATAAAGAAAAATTTAAGGGTGCGCCCTGATAGCACTCCAATTCATTGGGTAAAGACATAATCTCTAGAGATGACAATTTTTAAAGACGCCTTGGTGAATAACCTTGCTACTTTTTAATGACACCATTGGGATAGACCATGGTGAAATGGAAATTATTTTCAATATTAAATTTTTTATCCACTTATTCATGTTATGAAAAAAATTATTTTTATTATGATATGCCTGATGATTTCTTTCCCATGAGTTAAAGTTCTTTTTCGTGACATTGTTGTTGTATCTCAGGTTCACATGTTAAATGTTTACCCTTATTTCCCTTACTAGGCCTTCTGCTCACCCTTTTTTTGATGTATGTCCCCAGGTTATGAGATACAGTAATGAACCTAGGATGAACATAAGGAGAATCCTTACAAGCGTTTAAGAAGAATTTTTATTGTTTTCATGTTTTAAGTTCTTGGTTTCGAAGACACTAAACCTTAAAGATCCTCGGTTTTGTAAAATGTAATGAATGTTTATGTGATAAAAAGGGGCGATGCTATAGTTGGTATAAAAGGATGGTTTAGTTATTTGTGGAAATTATGATATGAAAACTTTAGGAAAAACCCTATAGAAAAATTTAAATATAGGAAATATTGCTGGTATTTTGGTGAGTATTGAGTAAGTGGTTTCCAAGAAAATAAATCCTTGTCTGGATACGAGCAGGTAGAGGTGGATCTGGCACAGATGTACATAGGGGTAAAACCAGAAAACACCGCTTTGAGATAGACTCGAATGGGAACTGGTACACGACAACAGGCCTTGTTGCACTCTTGGTTACGACACCATCGAGGGATATGCTTTGGTAAATTAATAAGCATAGTATGAACCATTATTAAAGGAACAAAGATAAAATAAAATAAAGATTCACATAAGAATACATGATCATGGATAACCTATATTGGGACATAGTGGATCCCAAGTTAGGGTATACTTTTCTTCTACAATTTTATCCTTCTATGCTTTATGTTTCCTTTTAATGATTATTGGATAAGTATTCAACCCCCTAATTATATGTTCTTTTCTTAGTTAATGGCGTGAAATGGAAGAGCATGTCCCAACAACCAATGTGATAGGAAATGTGACGATTGTCCTATTAATGTGACAGAGATGACGAAAGATCAATTTAAACATATTGTGATTATGCCAAACCAGCTATCAAAAATCACAATTAATAATTGGTACCTGGTTGAATGCCCAAATTCCTTAAGGAAGAAGAAGACAAAGTCTCAAGGATATTCATCTGGTAAAGTTGATAAGGGAAAGAAGACTCAATTTCTTTTTTGGAGAAAGTGTGGGAAGAGTCACCAAGGAGAATGTCACAAAAGAACTAGGAGATGTTTTACGTGTGGGAAGATAGGGAATAAATTATCCAATTGCTTTGAAAAAAATGGATAATGTGATGAATGAAGATAAGAATCGTTTTAATGTACCATATACATTTCAATGTCATAAATGTGGAGAAGCTAGACATTATCCAAGGAAATACTCTATTGGAATGGGTGAGAAGCATGATGAGAATCAACAATCTTTGAGGGAAAGGGAACAATGCACGTCCTATGCTGAGATGGATCATGATGACGGAAGTACATGTAACTTATTTTCAATAATTGTCTATGTCATGTTGAATTTTAGTCCGTGCTCTATGAGCATATATTTTATGTTTTCTAAGATCATCAAGTGACTACCTAAGATGATTTTATATCATTAAGGAAAAAATATATTGTTATGGACCACATGTTGATTTAGTGAAGTTGTTATTCTTAAAAAGGGTGATTAGTGGATTAAAATATGATTATTATTTTGGACGACTTTTACTATTTTGGGAACTCTATTTGATCGAGGTAAATAGATTACTATGGTATTTTCTTTGAGGAGGAAATGTTGACTTATATTTTGAATAATTGATGAATTTAAGGTGGACTTATAGTAATTTAGGTTACATATGTAGATGATTAACCTATCATGGGGAAAATGTGATTAGGTTAGTTACTTTTGTTATAAGATGATAAGAGTGGTTGATGTTTTTTGGAGATGAGTGATAAAGTCTATCTTGGAAGACTATGTTATGAGATCGTTCTTATAATTGTGTTTAAATCTTAGATTGGTTTATTTTGAGGAATTTTAAGGACAGTTATTTATGAAATGGTCTATGATGAACTTTGGGTAGTACCATGGAACATTGAAGATTTAAAAGTAGTTTCCCTTCCTATGGGATTCTTTATTTTTAATGAGTTGTTTTATCTTACCATTTCTATTTTTGGGATAATGTTTAATGATAGAATAAATTGATAGTTAATCATTTTTGTATTACATGTCTCTCAAGAAGATGATTCATGTGTTTTGATGAGACCATGTGTTTTTGAATGCTCATCAATTGGATAAAATATTAGTTTTGGTATAAAATTATTAAGGGATGAAACTCTACTTGAAGGTAGGTATATTTCCTTATGTTTTTGTTCTATGTAGTAAATTATTTCCTCAAAATTATGAAATTGAATATAAAATAAAAATTTAGTTGGTTAATGTTACATACTAAGTAATCAAAGACCGTTTACACACATCATAAGTTTGTGATTTCTCGTGGTTAACTTTCTCCTAATCATGTTTTCTATCACTCTATCTCAGAACATGACCCTTTGTTTTCTCCTCCATGTCCATGTTTTCCTACATTTAATCCTAGTGTAGGTTAACTCGGGTGACCTTTGTACTTCCCTGTATTTATTTTAATGTAATAGTTTTACGGACTCATTTTCCGATGTGGTACATTCAATGAAATTTCAAAACCCAATTTTAAAAATTGAGAGGACACAATTTCTCAAGGGTGGATGATTGTAACGACCCGAAATTTTGAACAAATATTGTTTCCTAATTTTGTGTGTTATTTTATTTTTTATACTCAAAAAACTATTTCATTTGATAACATGAGTATAATTAAAATGAGACCGTTGGGTTTTGACTATTATATGACCGTTGGTAAATATTACCCCTTGAAACTAATTGTTTCGATTATTGTCACTAAATACAAGTGATCTTGGTTAATTAATATAGAAAGAAGATTTTATGGCCTTATACAGTAGTCTCGGGCCAATTGATTCCCATCTAACGGAACTTGGGAAGGAGGTAGCACCACTGGTCTTTTCTCTGGACCAAACCCAAGCTGAACTTCATCATAAGAAGCTAGAACAGAATCTCCTTCGCGAGAAGTTCAAACTGATAAAAATTACTACTCGTGCGATTTTGGCCAATCCGACCTCATATTCTCTCACCATAGCACACCTTACACTTAGGTCCTTTCCTGGGATTATAAGGGTCTATTTATGGAGACCGTAATTGCCATGTGTAATCCATTTTTAAATAAAAATTTGCATTTCTCATTGTGATGAAGTTTGTGAATTTTCAAATGTCTGGATAAATATAGTGTGCATATTTTTGATGAATTCTAGAAATATGATATAAGGTATGAGGTGTCCCAAGTGGCCAATACCCTGGGAAAATACTATGGGAAAGCCCATGGTTTTTCCAAAACCACCAATGAGATGTCCCTTGGACATTAATGCCTTGTCCCCTCACTTTCCCTATAAATACAAAGCCATGATCTCTTCCATTCGACTCCAAAATCATCCTCAATGAAGTTATGGTATCCTTACCTCCCAAGGAGTCCTTCCAAGGTTCCCCCAAGCCCTCAAGGTCCCAACTTTTGAGTTTTAAGAGTTACGTTTTAAGGTAAGCGATCCATACTCTCTATTTCTTTTCAAATACTCTATTTTAAGTCATTTATTCTATGATTCATGTTATTATGTTGGAGGATGTTCTTTTATATTCCTATTAATTCCCTTTTCATGCTCATATGATGAGAGATCCCCTATTACTCTCATCATTCTGTTTTATGAATGACTAAGTGGCGCCGTTAGGCTGCCGATATTTTTGGTAACAGATTCTTTCACCTCTCAGCAAGTATTTCATGTTCCTTTTTATTATGTTGGGGTATTATATCTATATCTATCATACTGATAATTTTTGTTCAAATGACGAGATACCCTATTTTATCTCGTCAATTGATTTTTTTGAAGTTCAAGTGATGTCGTTAGGCTGCCGAATGTTTAAGCGAATTCGTTCACCCTTCTCATTTTCAAGTTCTATTTTCTGGTCAAGTCATTCATGTTCTTTTTAATTATGTTGGGGTATGGTATCTATATCTATCATACTGATAATTTATGTTCAAATTATTAGAGACCATATTTGATCTCGTCAATTCATTTTTTAGAAGTTGAAGTGACACCTTTAGGCTGCCGAATGTTTAAGGGATTCCTTCACCGTTCTCATTTTCAAGTTCTATTTTCTGGTCAAGTCATTCAAGTTCCTTTTTATTATGTTGGGGTATGTTCTCTATATCAAAAGTACTGATAATTTATGTTCATATGATAAGATACCCTATTTGATCTCATCAATCCATTTTTGGATGTTTTATGTGATGTCGTTAGGCTGCCAAATTCTCATAAGATAAATCATATTTTTTTATCTTTATTTAATGTTCTTTGTTTCATATGGTATATCATTAAAATTTCATTAACATGTTCTTAAATCCTTTATATTCAGTTACCGTACTTTTCTATTTATCATTTATGAGTGGGTGACCCATGTCCCCACTTTTTTCAATGTTTACTAAAACCATGTATCATAGCCGTCATACTGCAGAATTTTCGTCTCAAAATGCCTTTCTATTTATTCAAATTATTTTATTTTATTACGTTAATACTCAAAGATCTTAATTATACCAGGTTAATAACATATAAATGAAAATGTTCTATTTTAATTCTGGTATTTACATAGATGAGAACCACGTTCCTTTTTCGTGGGATTAATGTGACACAAGGATCATATCATTAAAGCAGTTTTTTTTTCAAATGTGATGACTATGAAATGAAACCCATTACATTTATGTTATGGGTTGTTTAAGAAATGTTTGATGATGATATATGTGGCTCACATGATACTAAAGACAAATTTAAGGGTGCGTCCTGATATAGCTCAAATTCATTGGGTAAAGACTTAATCTCTAGAGATGACCATTTTTAACGACGCCTAGGTGAATAACCTTGGTAATTTTTAATGACACCTTTGTGATGGAAGTTAGTGAAAAGGAAATTATTGTAAATATTAAATGATGTAGCCACATCTTCATGTTATAAAAGACGTTATTTTTATTATGATATTCCTCAAGATTTCTTTCTCACGCCATAATGTTCTTTTTCATGACATTATTGATGTATCTCAAGTTCACATGTTAAATGTTTCCCCTTGTATCCCTTACCAGGCCTCCTGCTCACCCTTTCTTTTGATGTATGTCCCTAGGTTATGAGATGCAGTAATGAACCTAGGATGAACATAAGGTGAAGCCTTTCAAGTGTTTAAGATGAATGCTTTATGTTTTCATGTTTTATGTTCATGGTTTCCAAGACACTAAACCTTAAAGATCCTCGATTTTGTAAAATGTAATGAAAGTTTATTTGATAAAAAGGTGGGATGCTGTAGTTGGTATCAAATGATGGTTGAGTTATTTGTGGAAATTAGGATATGAAAACTTTAGGATGAACCATTTAGAAAATTTTAAATATAGGAAATCATCCCAGTATTTTGGTAAGTATTGAATAAACGGTTGCCAAGAAAATGCATCCTTGTATGGATACAGGCAGGTAGAGGTGGCTCTGGAACCGATGTACATAAGGGTAAAACCCAAAAACACCGCTTTGAGCTGGACTCGAACGGGAACTGTTACACGACAATGATCCTTTCTGCACTCTTTTTTATGACACTCCTGTGGGATATACTTTGGCAAATTCATAAGCTTAGAAAGAAACATTATTAAAGGGAAAAATAAAAAATAAAATAAATATTCATATAAGAATATATGATCATGGATAAACTAGATTGGGTCCTAGGGGATCACATGTTAGGATATACTTTTCATCTACAAGTTTATCATTCTATGCCTTAAGTTTCTTTTTAATGATTATTGGCTAAGTATTTAGGCCCCATAATTATACGTTATTTTCTTAGTTAATGGCGTGAAATGGAAGAGCATGTCCCAACATCCAATGTCATATTAAATGTGATGATTTCCATATTAATGTGACAGAGATGAAGAAAGATAAAGTTGAACATATTGTGATTATGCCAAAATAGCTAACAAAATTCACAATTAATAATTGGTACCTAGTTGAATGCCCAAATTCATCAAGGAAGAAGAAGACAAAGTCTCAAGGATGTTCATATGATAAACATGATAAGGGAAAGAAAACCAAATTTCATTTTTTGCAAAAATTGTGGGAAGAGGCGCCAAGGAGAATGTCACAAAGGAACAAGGAGATGTTTTAACTGTGGGAAGATAGGGCATAAATTATCCAATTGGTTTAAAGAAATGGATAATGTGATGAATGTAGATAAGGTTAGATTTAATGTACCTTATAGATTTTGATGTCCTAAATGTGGAGAATCTAGACATTATCCAAGGTAATACTCTCTTGTAATGGGTGAGAAGCATGATGAGCATCAACAATCTTCGTGGACAAGGGAACAATGCATGTCCTATGCTGAGATGGATCATGATGACTGAAGTACATGTAACTTCTTTGCAATAATTGTCTATGTCATGTTGTATTTTAGTTCGTTCTCTATGATCATATATTTTATGTTTTCTAAGATCATTGAGTCACTACCTAAGATGATTTTAAATCATTAAAGAAAACATCTATTTCTATGTACTAAATGTTGATTTAGTGAAGCTGTTATTCTTAAAAAAATGTGATTAGGGGATTAAAAGATGATTATTATTTTGGGAGACATTCACTTTTTTGGGAACCCTATTTGATTGAGGTAAATAGATTACTATGGTATTTTAATTGAGGAGTAAAGTTTGACTTATATTTTGAAGAATCGATTAATTTAAGGTGGACTTATAGTAATTTAGGTTACATATGGAAATGATTAACCTATCTTGGGGAAAATTGGATTAGGTTAGTTACTTTTGTTATAAGATGATAAGAGTGGTTGATGTTGTTTGGAGATGAATGATAAAGTCTTTCTTGGAAGACTATGTTATGAGATGGTTCTTATAATTGTGTTTCAATCTTAGTTTGGTTTATTTTGAGTAATTTTTAAGGAAAATTATTTATGGAATGGTCTATGATGATCTTTGGGTATTACCATGGAACATTGAATATTTAAAAGTAGTTTCCCTTCCTATGGGATTCTTTATTTATGAAGAGTGTTTTATCATACCCTTTCTTTTTTTGGGATAATGTTTAAAGATAGAAGAAATTGATAGTTAATCTTTTGTGGATTACGTGAATCTCATGATGATGATTCTTCTATTTTGATGAGACCATGTGTTTTTTAATGCTTTTAATTTGGAGAAAATATTAGTTTTGGTAGAAACATATTATTGGATGAAACTCTACTTGAAGGTTGGTATATTTCTTTATTTTTTTGTTCTATGTAGTAAATGAATTCCTCAAAATTATGAAAAGGAACGTAAAAAAATCTTTGTTGGTTTATGTTTCATACTAGGTAATCAAAGACAGTTAACACACATCATAAGTTTGTGATTTTATTGTGGTTAAAATTCTCCTAATCCTATTTTCAATCCCTCTCCCTCAGAACTTGACCCTTTGTTTTCTCCTCCATGTTCATGTTTTCCTACCTGGAATCCTAATGTAGGTTAACTCGGGTGACCTTTGTACTTCCCTTTATTTCTATTAAAGTAATAGTTTTGCTGAATCATTTTCCTATGTGGGAATGTCAATGAAATTTCAACACCCAATTTTAACAATTTCGGGGACGCAATTTCTTAAGGGGGAGATTTTAGCGACCGTAAATTTTGAATAAATCATGTTTCCTAATTTTGTGTGTTATTTTATTTTTTATATTCAACAAAACTGTTTCATTTGATAACATGAGTATAATTAAAATGAGACAGTTGCGTTTTGACTATTACATGACCATTGGATAATATGACTGCTGGAAACTAAACGTTTCGATATTGTCTCTAAATACAAGTGATCTTGGTTAATTAATAAAAAGAAGATTTGGTGGCCTCATCCAGTAGTCTCGGGCCAATCGAAGCCCATATAACGGAACTTGGGAAGGAGGTAGCACCACTAGGCTTTGCTCTGGACCAAACCCAAGCCGAACTTCATCGTATGAAGCTAGAATAGAATCACCTTCGCGATAAGTTCAAACTGATAGAAATTACTACTCGTGCGATGTTGGTCGATCCGCCCTTAGATTCTCTCACCTTAGGACACCTTACACTTAGTTCCTATTCTGGGGATATAAGGATCTATTTATGGATACTATAATTTCCTTGTGTAATCCTTTTTTACATAAAAATTGTGATTTCTCCTTGTGATGAAGTTTGTGAATTTTCAAATGTCTAGATAAATATAGTAGGCATATTTTTGATGAATTCTAGAGAAAATATATTTGAAAATAATTATGTAAACCTTAGATACCTAATTACATGTAATGATTTTCAAAAAATAGTCTTCTACAATTAATTTCATTACAAAATTTAGAGTCTAATAAGATCAACTTCATTTTTGATGAATAGTAAATTTTGAATAGTGATTTTATGCTTAGGATTAGTAATCTGACCAAATGGAATAGTAATATCACATAAAAAGTGTATTAATATAATTTAGGCACCTTTATTAAGTAATGTGATTCAATAAAATGGTTAAATAACGATTTCAAAAATTATTAGTGAAGTATTAGTTTTTTCAGGTGAATAGTGTTTTTTAATTTAAAAATAAAATTAAAAATATATAGAAATTTATTTTTAAAAAATGGTGTTCATTTTTGAAATCAGAACCTCGGTATTTGGCTAAGGTGAAATTATGGGATTTTTCTGAGAACGTTGAATTTTTTATGAATAGTGAAAATACAGTTTTTAAGTTACGAGTGTTTAATGACATCATTAAATGATGTATTAAGTATGTAATCAGTATGGTCGACTAATTAATAGTATGATAAATTATGAGGTGTCCAAGTGGCAAATACCATGTGCAAATACCATGGGAAAGCCCATGGTTTGGCCAAAACCACAAATGAGGTGTCCCTTGGCCATTAATGCCTAGTCCCCTCACTTTCCCTATAAATACCAATCCATCCTCTCATCCATTAGACTACAAAACCATCCTAAAAGATGTTATGGTCTCATTACCTCCCAATTATTCCTCCCAAGGTTCCCCTAAGCCCTCAAGGTCCCAACTTTTGAGTTTTAAGAGTTACAATTTATGGTAAGGGATCTAAACTCTCTATTTCTTTTCAAATACTCTCTTTTAAGTCATTTCATTTATGCTTCATGTTATTATGTTGGAGGATAATCATTAATATTAATCTTACTTCCTTTTCAAGTTCATATGATGAGAGATCCCCTCTTACTCTCATCATTCTATTTTATGAATGTTAAAGTGGCGCCGTTAGGCTGTCGAAATTTTCTGTAGCAGATTCTTTCGCCCTTCTCGTTTTCAAGATCTATTTTCTGGTCAAGTCTTTCATGTTCCTTTTTATTATGTTGGGGTATGATATATATATCTATAAAACTGATCATTTATGTTCATATTATGAGATACCATATTTTTTCTCGTCAAGTCATTTTTTGAAGTTTAAGTGACGCCGTTAGGCTGCCGAATGTTTAAGGGAATTCGTTCACCCTTCTCATTTTCAAGTTCTATTTTCTGGTCAAGTCTATCAAGTTCCTTTTTATTATTTTGGGTTATTATCTATATATATATCATACTTATCATTTATGTTCAAATGATGAGAGACCCTATTTGATCTCTTCAATTCATTTTTTTGAAGGTTAAGTGACGCCTTTAGGCTGCTGAATGATCAAGGGATTCGTTCACACTTCTCATTGTCAAGTTCTATTTTCTGGTCAAGTATTTTGAGTTCATATATATTATGTTGGTGTATTATATCTATATTTATCATAATGATCATTTTCTGTTCATATGATAAGATACCCTATTTGATCTCGTCAATCCTTTTTTGGATGTTTTAAGTGACACCGTTAGGCTGCCGAATTCTCATAAGAGAAATCATATTTTTTTTTCTTCATTTCAAGTTCATTGTTTCATATGGTATATCATTAAAATTTCATTAACATGTTCTTAAATCCTTTATATTCTATTCCCCTACTGTTTTATGTATCATTTATGAGTGGGTTACCCATGTCACCTCTCTTTTCCAATGTTTTCTAAAACCATGTATTATAGCCGTTATACTGCAGAATTTTTGTCTCAAAATGCCTTTCTCTTTTTTCAAATTATTTTAGTTTATTAAGTGAATACTCAAAGATCTTTCTTCTATAGGGGTAATCACATATATATCAAAATGTTCTATTTTAATTCTGTTATTTACATACATGATACCCACATTCCTTTTCCATGGGTTTAAAGTGACACAAGGATCACATCATTAAAGAAGTTTTTTAAAAATGTGATGACTATGAAATGAAATCCAATTATATTATGCTATATGGGTTGTTTATGAAATGTTTGATGATGATATATGTGGATCACATGATAATAAAGACAGATTTAAGGGTGCATCTTGATAGCTCTCCAATTCATTGGGTAAAGACTTAATCTCTAGAGATGACTATTTTTAACGACGCCTTGGTGAATAACCTTGGCAATTTTTAATGACACCTTTGGGATGGACCTTAGTCAAATGGAAATGATTGTCAATATTAAATGTTGTATCCATATATTCATGTTATGAAATACGTTATTTTTATTATGATATGCCTCATGATTTCTTTCTAATGCCTTAATGTTTTTTTCGTGACATTGTTGATGTATTTGATGTTCACATGTTAAATGCTTCCCCTTGTTTCCCTCACTAGGTCTTCTGCTCACCCTTTCTTTTGATGTATGCCCCCAGGTTATGAGATGTAGTAATGAAACTAGGATGAACATAAGGAGAAGCCTTTGAAGTGTTTACGATGAATGTTTTATGTTTTCATGTTTTATGTTCCTGGTTTCCAAGACACTAAACCTTAAAGATCATCGGTTTTGTAAAATGTAATGAATGTTTATGACATAAAAACGATGGATTCTATATTTGGTATCAAAGGTTGGTTTAGTTATTTGTGGAAATTATAATATGAAAACTTTAGGAAAAACCCTATATAAAAGTTTAAATATATGAAATATTCATGGTATTTTTATGAGTATTGAGTAAGGGGTTTCTAAGAAAATACATCCTTGTCTGGATATGAGCAGGTAGAGGTGGCTCTGGAACAGATGTACATAGGGGTAAAACCTGAAAACACCGCTTTGAGCTGGTCCTGAATGGGACCTGGTACAAGACAACGAGCCTTGCTCCGCTCTTGGTTTGGACACTCCCGAGGGATATGCTTGGGTAATTTCATAAGCTTAGAATGAACAATTATTAATGGCACAAAGATAAAATAAAATAAATTTTAACATAAGAATATATGATCATGGATAACCTAGATTGGGACCTAGGGGATCACAAGTTAGGGTGTACTTTTCATCTACATGTTTATACTTCTATTCTATCTGTTTCCTTTTAATGATTATTGGCTAAGTATTTAAGCCCCCTAATTATACGTTCTTTTCTTAGATAATGGCGTGAAATGGAAGAGCATGTCCCAACAACTAATGTGATTGGAAATGTGACGATTGCCCTATTAATGTGAAAAAGATGACGAAATATCATGTTGAACATATTGTGATTATGCCAAACCAACTATCAAAAATCACAATTAATAATTGGTACCTAGTTTAATGCCCAAATTCATCAAGGAAGACGATGAAAAAGTCTCAAGGATGTTCATCTAATAAAGTTGATAAGGGAAAGAAGACCCAATAATTTTTTGAAAAAAGTGTGGGAAAAGGCACCAAGGAGAATGTAACAAAGGAACCAGGAGATGTTTTATGTGTGGGAAGATAGGGCATAAATTAGACAATTGCTTTGAAAAAATGGACAATGCGATGAATGGAAATAACGTTCGATTTAATGTACCTTATACATTCTGATGTCGTAAATGTGGAGAAGACAGACTTTATCTAAGGTAATACTCTATTGGAATGGATGAGAAGCATGATGAGAATAAAAAATCTTCGAGGAAAAGGGAACAATGCAAGTCCTATGCTGAGATGGATCATGATGTCTGAAGTACATGCAACTTCTTTAAAATAATTTTCTATGTCATGTTGTATTTTAGTTCGTTCTCTTTGAGCATATCATTTATGTTTTCTACGATCATCGAGTCACTACATAAGATTATTTTATATCATTAAGGAAAATTTCTATTGTTATGTACCACATGTTGATGTAGTGAAGTTGTACTTATTAAAAAAGGGTGATTAGGGGATTAAAAGATGATTATTATTTTGGAAGAAGATCGCTATTTTGGGAACCCTATTTGATTGAGGTAAACATATTACTACGGTATTTTCATTGAGGAATGAAGGTTGACTTATATTTTGAAGAATCGATGAATTTAAGGCGGACTTATAGTAATTTAGGTTACATATGGAAATGATTAACCTCTCTTGGGGAAAATTTGATTAGGTTAGTTATTTTTGTTATAAGATGATAAGAGTGGTTGCTGTTCTTTGGAGATGAACGACAAAGTCTATCTTGGAAGACTATATTATGAGATCTTTCTTATAATTGGGTTTCAATCTTATTTTGGTTTCTTCTGAAAATTTTTACGGATAGTTATTTATTGAATGGTCTATGATGAAATTTGGGTAGTACCAGGGAACTTTGAAGATTTAAAAGTAGTTTCCCTTCCTATGGGATTATTTATTTTTGAAGAGTTGTTTTATCTTACCCTTTCTGTTTTGGGGATAATTTTTAGAGATAGAAGAAGTTGATAGTTAATCTTTTGTGGATTACGTGACTCTCAAGAAGATGATTCTTGTGTTTTGATGAGACCATGTGTTTTTGATTGCTCATCATTTGGAGAAAAGATTAGTTTCGGTAGAAACTTATTAAAGGATGAAACTCTACTTGAAGGTAGGTATATTTCCTTATTTTTTTGTTCTATGTAGTAAATTAATTCCTCAAAATTATAAAAAGGAACGTAAAACAAAAACATTGTTTTTTTATGTTTCCTACTAGGTAATCAAATACCGTTTATACACATCATATGTTTGTGATTTTCTCATGGTTAAATTTTTCGTAATCATGTTTTCAATCACTCTACCTCAGAACATGATCCTTTTTTTTCTCCTCCATGTCCATGTTTTCCTACATGGAATCCTAGTGTAGGTTAACTTGGGTGACCTTTTTACTTCTCTTTCTTTCATTTAATGTAATAGTATTACTGACTCCTTTTCCGATGTGGGACTTTCAATGAAATTTCAAAACCCAGTTTTAAAAATTGTGAGGACACAATTTCTTAAGGGGGGAAGATTGTAACGACCTGAAATTTTTAATAAATCTTCTTTCCTAATTTTGTGTGTTATTTTATTTTTTTTACTCAACAAAACAGTTTCATTTGATAACATGATTATAATTAAAATGAGAACATTGGGTTTTTCCTATTATATGACCATTGGATAATATGACCACTAGAAGCAAAATGTTTTTATTATTGTCTCTAAATACAAGTGATATTGGTTAATTAATATAGAAAGAAGATTTTATGGCCTCATACCGTAGACTCGGGCCATTTTAAGACCATCTAACGGAACTTGGGAAGAAGGTAGCACCACTGGGCTTTTCTCAGAACCAAACCCAAGCCGAAAATCATCGTATGAAGCTAAAACAGATTCTCCTTCGCGAGAAGTTCAAGCTGATAGAAATTACGACTCGTGTGATGTTGGCCGAGCCGCCCTTAGATTCTCTCACCTTAGCACACCTTTCACATAGGTCCTATGCTGGGGTTATAAGGGGCTACGCAAGGAGACTGTAACTACCTTGTGTAATCCTTTTTTAAACAAAAATTGTGATTTGTCCTTGTGATGAATTTTGTGAATTTTCAAATGTCCGGATAAATATAGTATGCATATTTTTGATTAATTATAGAAAACAGATATTTTAAAATAATTATGTAAACCTTATATATCTAATTATGTGTAATGATTTTCAAAAAATGGTCTTATACAATTATGTTCAGAATGAAATTTAGTGTCTAATAAGATTATCTTAATTTTTGATGAATAATACATTTTGAATAGTGATTTTATGCTTAGAAATAGTAATGTGACTAATTGGATTAGTAATCTCATCTAAAGTATTAATATAATCGAGGCACCTTGATTAATTAAATATGATTCAATAAAATGGTTGAATAACGGTTTCATAAAATATTATACAAGTATTAGTTTTTTCTGGTGAATAGTGTTTTTAATTTAAAAATTACATTTAAAATATTTTGAAAAATATTTTTATAAAATGGAGTCCATTTTCGAAATCAGAGAATTTATATTTGGCTAAGGTGAAATGGTGGGATTTTTCTGAGAAAGTTGAATTTTTTATGAATAGTGAAAATACATTTTTTAAGTTACGAGTGTTTAATGACATCATTAAATGATGTATTAAGGATGTAATCAATATGGTCGACTTATGAATAGTACGATAAGTTATTATGTGTCCCAAGTGGCCAATACCATGGACAAATACCATGGTCAATCCCATGGTTTTTCCAAAACCACCAATGAGGTGTCCCTTGGCCATTAATTCTTTGTCCCCTCACTTTCCCTATAAATACCAAGGCATACTCTCATCCATTCGACTCCAAAATCATCCTCCACGAATATATGTTCTTTTTACCTCCCATGTTGTCCTCCCAAGGTTCCCCCAATCCCTCAAGGTCCCAACCATTGAGTATTAATACTTACGTTATAAGTTAAGGGATCCAAAATCTATCTTTTCAAATACACTCTTTTAAGTCATTTCTTTTATGCTTCATGTTACTATGATGGAGGATGTTATTTTATATTCCACTTAATTCCCTTCTCATGTTAATATGATGAGATATCCCTTCTTAATCTCATCATTTCGTTTTATGAATGTTTAAGTGGCGCTGTTTGGCTGCCGAAATCTTTTGTAACAGATTCTTTCACACTTCTCATTTTCAAGATCTATTTTCTGGTAAAGTCTTTCAAGTTCCTTTTTATTTATGTTGAGGTATGATATCTATATCTATCATACTGATCATTTATGTTCATACGATAAGATACCCTATTTGATATCATCAATTCATTTTTTTATGTTTAAGTGATGTCGTTAGGCTGCCGAATGTTTAAGGGAATTCGTTCACCCTTCTCATTTTGAAGTTCTGTTTTCTGGTCAAGTCAATCATGTTCATTTTTATTATTTTGGGGTATTATATCTGTATCTATCATAGTGATAATTTATTTTAATATGATGAGATACCCACTTTGATCTCGTCAATTCATTTTTGTGATGTTTAAGTGACACCGTTAGGCTGCCGAAGGTTTAAGGGATACATTCACCCTTCTCATTTTCAAGTTCTATTTTCTAGTCAAGGCATTCAAGTTACTCTTTCTTATGTTGGGGTATGATATCTTTATCTATTATACTGATAATTTATGTTCATATTATGAGAGACCCTATTTGATCTCGTCTCTCCATTTTTGGAAGTTTTATGTGACGTCGTTAGGCTGCCAAATTCTCATAAGAGAAATCTTATTTTTTTTATCTTCATTTCAAGTTCATCGTTTTATATAGTATATCATTAAAATTTTATTACAATGTTCATCAATCCTTTATATTCTGTTCCACTACTATTTTATGTATCATTTATTAGTGGGTGACCCATGTTCCCTCTCTTTTCAATGTTTTCTAAAACCATGTATCATAACTGTTATGTTGCAGAATTTTCGTCTCAAAATGCCTTTCTCTTTTTTCAAATTATATTATTTTATTAAGTGAATACTCAATGATTTTTCTTCTACAGGGGTATTCACATATATATCATAACTTTATATTTTAATTCTGGTATTTACATACATGAGACACACTTTCCTTTTTCCATGGGTTTAAAGTGACATAAGGATCACGTGATTAAAGCAGTTTTTTTAAATGTGATTACTACGAAATGAAACCCATTTCTTTTATGCAATATGGGTTGTTTATGAAATGTATAATGATGATATATGTGGATCACATGATAATAAAGAAAAATTCAAGGATACACCCTGATAACGCTCTAATTCATTGGGTAATGACTTAATCTCTAGAGATGACCATTTTTAATGACGCCTTGGGGAATAACCTTGGAAATTTTTAATGACACCTTGGGGATGGACCTTGGTGAAACAGAAATGATTGTCAATATTAAATGTTGTAGACACATCTTCATGTTATGAAATACATTATTTTTGTTATGATATGCTTCATTATTTCTTTCTCATTCCTTAATGTTCTTTTTCATGACATTGTTGATGTATCTCATGTTCACATGTTAAATGATTCCCCGTGTTTCCCTTATTGGGCCTTCTGCTCACCCTTTATTTTGACATATGTCCCCAAGTTATGAGATTTAGTAAATAACATGTGATTAACATAAGGAGAATCCTTTCAAGTGTTTAAGAAGAATGTTTTTGGTTTTCATGTTTTAAGTTCCTGGTTTCTAATACACTAAACCTTAAAGATCCTGTGTTTTGTAAAATGTAATGAAAGTTAATGTGATAAAAAGGAGGGATGATATATCTTATATATTCACAAAAATTATGGAATTAGAAACCATTGGTGGTTCCCTACTGAGTTTATCTCAAACCCTTCTCGGGCAGCTTTTTGACACCTAAATAGTCTTCATAGATGTATGTAATGATTAGGGAAGGATCCAAAATTTCAATAAATGAATTATTATATAATTGGGAGTGGGTGGATACGAATGATCTATGGAATATGAATCTATCTACTGATTGCCTTTTTATTCTTTTTGGTTCTTTTGGTATACCTAAATGTATGTTTTAATACATTCATATCTACCTGTATTTCTTTTTTTTCTATCGTATTCCATTATCATCATTTTGTATTTGACATTTATGGAAGTTATTAAATTGCTATTATATGATGGTTTTTTATTCTGAATCTGTTTTATTATATGATAAGATTTTGGAATTGATTAATATTTTACACTAATGTGCTATAATATCATCTTGTGGGTATTGTCTCCCCACTATTCCTCCATGGACCATCATTGATAGTCAGAGGACTGTAGAATATAGAAAGCCTCATTTGAGGTCATCTAGAAGACTATAAATTGATTAAATTTACTGATCCATGTCCTAGATTTGATTAAAATTATGAAATAAATAAAAATAGAATTATTAAAATAATAACCATATATAAGAGGAAAAATATTACGATCTCATCTTAAGACAATAAGAATTGTCTTTTAGGAGGAACAAAATCCTAATAATATGATTATGAATATTAAGGATATATTTTTATTGGATTTTTTTCAATCTAAAAGGCATGTTATATTTTAATAAGTGAAGGTATAGAGTTTCCTTTTATATGTGGGGAAACAAAATCCTCATAAGAATTATTTTGAAATTTCACAAAATAATCCAAAATCATAAATCCTTTTACATGAAAATAAATTCCATAATAACATAGGTTCAATGTTTCAATAGTATAAGAGGAGAATAATTCCATAAAATAATATTTTTTAATTCATATATTTCATTTTAACAATTACCTACATAGTTTAACACCCAGTAAACCAATGCATACCTTAACAATAGTAATTAAATTTTTATGATTTCACTATTAGTTTCAATAAATAACTATAATGGATTTAATAAATAATATAAACTATGATGATTCAAAATACCGAATCCATTTTTCCTAATTTCACTCTTAAACTAAAAAATAATGAAATATAAATGTATCCCAATAGATAATATAAGAATGTTGATTTTGGAAGAGAAAATGTTAAAACCTTTACAATGATATTATATAATTTTTTTTAAGTGATTATAAATTACTAAATTAAATTATTATATATAATATTGAAATTACTTTACTTTTGAAAAAAAAACTAATTTATAATTTATATTAGTTAATAATTTAACAAAAATGAATTTTTTTAAAAATTGGTATTTTTGAATTTTTATCAAAAATTATTCAATTGAAAAAAATACAAAAAATCCAACCATAGATAATTAATATTTGATCATTTTCAAAATGAAATTTGTTTTTCTATATTTTACAAAAATATATAATAAAACTTTATTATTAAGTATGAAGAGCTTGAATGAACTTCCTTTTTGAGTATTACATGTATTTTTGAAAGGAATTATTTTTATTTCAATGACTCTTAGTTAATATATATAAAATATAAAAACATCAAATTTATTATAATAAGGGAAAGTATAAAAAAAATTATGAATTTAGTATGTATTACTCATACCCACAATCATAAAGGATAAGTTATAGTGGTCTTGTTTATATAAGTACATTTTAAAAGATTATCATGTTTATTTTAAACACTGTGTCACGCGCATCCCAATATAAATAATATATTTTAAATATTTTAAATGAAATATAAAATAGAGTCATGGGATGTTATAATTTTTTCAATGCTTGGTTTTTTTCAAACACACTATCAAGCATGAAGTTTCATTTTTATAATCATGGGGTGCTACATAGGATCTGAGGATTAATTTTGAAACATATGATATCTCTATAAGAATACTATATGTTGGCTTGAAATAGATATCTTTTTTTCCATTTTCTTAAAAATTAATTTTGGTTCTTATTCATAAGGTAGGCCTAGTTTTAATTCTATAACATTTGAATGGAGTATATATGAATGATATAATATATACATTATAAATAGGGAAATGTAAAGGATGTTGTAGAGAATAAAATTATATAGGGGTTGTGACAAATGATTTAAAACATGTTATAACCCATGATATTATATGTATTTCCTTATAAATAAAATATATGTATTTGATTGACTTCATTACAATCAATAATGAGATTAAACAAAATTTAGCATACTATTGAATTATGATTATTTAAAAGTTACAATTATATCAAATCCACTAAATATGTAGTAGGAATAAGAATAATTAAAATAATAAAAATATGGTCAATTGTTTTATATAAAGAAAATCTAGTTACCAATGTATAATAAATTAGTACTCAATTGTCAATAATAAAATTTTAAGCTTCAAAAATTTATTTCCCGTAAAAATGTATTCAATTTCAATTTATAAATGTGCCTTATAAAAAAATGTCAACATATTAAGAAATTCTATTTTATAAAATGAATTATTTTTGTGAAACATTATTATATAACTTAGGTTATGGTAAAATTATATGATTTTTCTGATGGTATTAATTTTTTTGTGAATAGTTAAAAATAATAATTTATTAAAAACTATCATTTGTTTTCAATATATTATAAATTAAAAATTTAATAATTTTTTTTAAAATTTCGATTAGTTATTTTTAATTATTAATAATCTAATTAATATCATTTTAATCTATATTATACTTAATATTTTAATAAAAAAATTTCATAAATAAAAATTCATTTTTATTGAAAATAGTTTTACATCAAATATTGTTTGATTATTTTAAAATAATTTTCTTCTTAGTGAAGAAATATATGAATTTAAAAATGGATCCAAAATTTTAATATTCATAATTACTATTACATTTTAAGGTTATCTTATATGTTTATTATAATTAATAGTTACAGTTGTAACAATTTTCCACCATAATAAAAGTGTAAAAAAGATTAATAAAGTTTAATACTAAGTGATATGGACAGTTTTGACATATTAATTGTTAATTTATTAATGAATATTTACCCATATTACCTTGGGATATACATTTAAAGTTTTATGGGATAATAATCTATTAAATGGACAAAATAATTTTTAATCATTGATAATAGTCAAGTAGTGTCCCCCAAACTATTTTGGAAAGGACACCCATATACAAAATTCATTACACAACATTGGTCATCCTTGCTCAACACAAACCCACCAATTTTTCAGCTCATAATTTAAATAATTTAATTTGTGGAGTTTGTTTTCTTACAATAATATTCCACATGACCTTAAAAAGGGATCGAAAGTAGGTTTATGAAAGTAGAGGTAATAGTTGTATCTAACATCTTTCATTTATATCATATTGTACCTTCTCTATATAAATGGTAATATTAAAAAATGATATCTTAAAAATACCCAATATATATATATTTTATTATTATGTAACAACAATTATCCACAAAATATTCCATTGAATGGGGAAAAAGCTTGGCTCATGTTCTTGTGAGGATTGTCACCACCATGTAGTGATGTGTTTCCTTTTACATCACTATCATTTATATCTAGTTATTATGAGGGTGATGATGATTATAGAAGGATTTTATGAATGAAATAATTTTTTTAAAGAGATGTTATTATCAAAATTCGTAGCATTCCATCACATGAAAAAATTAAATTACTAGTCATGTGTATGTGAGAACTAATACATTAGTGTAGTGATATGAATACTTTCCCCGTAAAACCATCACATGGATGAAAAATGGTTTATTTAATATATATTTATAAACATTATAATATAAATAATAATCTTGAATAATAATATATATTATATATTTTGTCAAATTTTCATTGAAACATGGAATTATTGTTCTTGCGGATGTACGCACTCACATCTCCATCAATGATTAAATTCATTTTCCTACTTATAAATTTTCAGATTATTATATATATTTACAGAGATAATATACATGTAATATATATCATTTTTCAAATAATATATATTATGAGTCCACTATCAATGTAAAATTATTAGAACTATTGAACAAAAGCATTCAAGAAAAATGAAAAATTTAACACTTAGAAAATATGGATTTAATAAAAAATTTGTAAAAAATGGGATTTTAAATGTTATAAATAGATCATATATGATTATATATTTATAAATATTTTTATGTTAAATAATCATTACAAATTAATAATTATTATAACGTAGTGTAGAGTTCTTTTGAAACATGTCAAACATGATGTTGGTGTTTCTTGTCTCGCTTTTGTTTATATAAGACATTTTCCATATTCCCCATAAATTACATTTCTGTGATGTATATATATTACCCCATTGATATTTTATTTTATGAATAATATTTATTAATGTTATTGAGTGTTTAATTCCATTTTATTTATTTCATGGGGTATTTAAAATCTATAGCTAACAATTTGGTAATGTATTGATGAATCTATATCATTTTTTCTAGAATTATCCTTGATTATATTTATGATTATGAAAATATATTATATTTTTCTCTAAAATAATATGAATCTTTTTATAATATATTTATTTTTATATATTACGTGGGTTTATTTTAATTTCATTTATTTAGATTTTTAATACCGCAAAATTATATGTTGGAAAGTCAATCGACATTGATTTACTGTTCAAGAGAGAATATTTTTCATCCATGTATTTATTTTCCATAATAAAAATTTATGTATATTTATATTATTCTCATATTAATTTTAAAATTCATTTGTACTCCTTTTTTACCCTATTTATTAATTCATTAAATGTATCTTTTTATGTTTTTCTAAAATATCTATATTCATATTTTTAATTAAAACTGCAACGATTCATTGTTTTAACGTATCTGAATTGAATGGAATTTTCCGACATAATAACTAAATTATTTTAAGACTCATTTTCATGTGTCCAAAGTTATTTTAAATAAAATTTATTCATTAATATTTTACTAATTTTAATATTTTAAATGATAGACTATGAAGTGAAGATTTCATTTTATTAAAGTAATACAATAGGAATCTTTTAATTCTCTTTATCCAATATAATAAAATATATTAATGATTCTTATGATTTACTGGTTTTGTGATCCCATGATACACTCATTATTATTTCACTAGATGTTTTATGATGACGATGATATGATTATTGAACCATTTTTTTACATGTTATGAAATTATGAAATAATGATTGTTTTTTGATCTTGTGAAACAAATATAACTGGTTTTTATTTTGTGATTTGTTGGAACATAATTAAATATACCTCCAAAAATAGGGTAATGATAGATGCCTTATTAGATAATAAGTACCAGAATTGGGTGTGAACCTAGTTTAATATAGGACTTTGTCTAATATGATAGTCATGGGAGTGGAACCTGAATAATGTAATTATGCAATTGGATGTGAACCTAAATTACAATAATATTCTTAGAAATAATTCTTGTCTATGAAAATTATTTTACATTATATTGTTTATTCCAAAATATTATGTCTTATGCTTAAGATATGTTCTCCTAGTTCATGTTTTATTATAGATTATTCCACAACTTATCATCTTATGAATTTTGATGGATAAAACACAATCCCCTGAGTAATAAGAAATGATGTTTTTTTTATTTGTAATGATTATTATAATTTACGATCATGAACATATACACTTATGATAATATTATAATTTCATATACCTTCCAATGGATATCTATATTGTTTACCCATAAATTTTTTTAGTTAATCCTATATTTTATTTATATTTCTCCTAGTTATGAAGAAATATTTGATGTATGATATGTATGAGAAGAGTTATATTTTTGAAGTACATTTAGGGATATGCTGTAAGTAAATTATATAGATGTTTTTATGCATCAAATTTATTAATTACACTAATATTTTAGATATATGTTATGGATTGTTGTTTTATTCATTATATATTAATATAAAAATATGTAATATATTTTTAAAAAACTATGGATATCTGTAGTTGGTATAGGTGATTTTTTTAGTCATTTTTAGAAACTAAATTGTGAAATCATTATTTAGAACCATTAGGATAAGGAAAAGTATAACATAATATTCAATGTTATAGTAACAATAGGTGTAAAATATTACTAGAAAATAAATCCTTTGATGGATACTGAAAATTGATGTCAATATGGCATTAATTAAATTTGGATTTACTAATCTAAATATGATGGTTTGAGTATCTATTTTATCATCATTGGATAATGAAGATTCATCCTCATACAACATACCTACTTGATACTCCCTTGGTATATTTTTGGGTTATACCTCCTATTAATTATGAACCTATATGAAGGATTCTGATTTTAATGACCATGGATTACGTAGTTTAATGATAAGGTTCAATAAATTCAATAGAATGTTTCATTATTTATCCTTCCAATAAATGAGTTTTAATTACTATATGATTTATACTATGATTACTTTTTCTCAAACAGTGATTTTTTTATTTTTTTAATAGAAATATTCCAAAGGAGTTATGTTTACCCTGAATGTGGTGAGAAAAACAATGACATATCTCCCAAGAAACTGTATATTATAGTAATGGAATGTAGAATTTCATTTTCATTTTTAGAAAAACCCATCAACCCTAGAATCATGAAGGAATAAAAAAGGGAAAATGAGATAACTGGGTTATATGGAATCTTTCAAAAGGATACATCCATCTTCATTTAGTGGAACCACTAATATAGTAGTTTCTAATCAATTGTTCTATAACAATGATACAATATTTTTTTAATATAATTTTAGAAACATGATTAAATTACAGTTTTTCTATTTTTATGGAGAATGCAATCAATGTGGGATTCTTATCTAGAACATGATGGAATGGGTTTTTGGACATTATAATGATGGGATAGTGTATAGGGGAAAATTTGAAATTTAAAATTTCATTATATTAATCTTATGTAAATGATGATGTTATTCTTTGAGAAAACATTGAATGTTAATGAATAATTAAAACATTCAATGTGTTTTATTAGTCGAAATTGATATAGGATTTATCCATTACATGAGCCTCATACCATTTGGGGGGGGACTCCGTAAGTGCATCCAGGATTCTCATGATCAAATCCAGGTGGAGGAAAATTTCTGGGTATTGTAGCAGTACTGTTGTAGGTAATGTTATAGAACTGTAGTAGGGGACTTTGTAGAAATATAACAGGAATTACAGAAGGCGCTTTTTGGCACTGTAGTAGTAGGGAATATTCCCCTGTTTAGGCTATTGGGCCACCGATTTGGTCGCCATGTCCTTTAACTCTTTCAGGCCAACCAGGCCTTCATGTTAGTAAGGCCTTCGGGACACCTCACGTGCCGACGAAATGAAGACAACCTACAGGGAACAAGCTTTAAATTGTGGATGAGCATGGAGCATCCACCATAGTAGAAGTTAAATGGATTGTAAGAATGATATGGTATTACACCTACCATTGGGGCAAGGTTGTGCATGAATGGGAGAGCCTAACAAACAATCCATGTAAAGGTAAAGAGCTGATTTTATGATGAATATGTTGTGGAGGACCAGTTCGAGTAGTTAGTCTTGGTTGTATGCAATGTATGAAGACTGCAGAAAATGAATTCATCTAAGGCCTATGGGCCATGTAATACTTATTCCTACGTGCCTTGTATGGGTTCCACCTCAGCCCTTGAATGGTGGATTATCATAATCAATAAAAAATGAAGGCCTTCAGGCTATTGTAGGAAGAGGATATATGATTTACCACTAAATATAATGGTTTTGAAAATCAAATAAATAATGAATTCAATGGAAATTTTAATAACCACAAGACATGGTGGAATGAAGATGATCATTCCATTTTACATGATATGGGGAAATAAAAAAGGAATAAATTATATTCAGTTGAATGTTAATTTCATTTTTTGTTAGGTAAGGTTATCAATGAATTTAGAACTTATGTGATGTGAATATTTTAGTGAATAATTACGACCCCATCCTTTAAAAAAAATTAGCTAATTATAGAACAAGGGAGAACATTATATTGATTTCACCACCGATGAACCATTATTTTAAATAATTATTGTGGGTTGATTATGATACCCTAGGGCTCAAATATAATTCTTAATGATGATGATATTTTTTTAAATCATATTAATCATAGATACAATGGGTTATCTCTTTTATCACTTTCTCCGATGATGCGTATGATAACAATGATATGATAGGTTCACGTACCTTCTACTAAATAAATAGAAATGTGTTATTTTATTTTGATTCATGAGAATTGTATAAATTTGAATAATTATTTTGGGTATTCTTAATACCACTTAAATTATTATATGTTTCATTACTATAAATAAATCCCAAATGTTACGATGATCAGATATATAGACTATGTATATTCTTTGACAATGTAATATGGGAATGTGCTTCCTATAAATCTGATTACTCTCTACGTAGATGAATTTTATGTCATTTTAATAATATATTAAAATTGTTTATATAATTATAATTTTAATTGATAATTAATGGATCCAGACCGTTATATTATAAAACAACCTATGATCATATATCCATGGGATGACAAATATGAACATACAATGTAAATTTAAAAAAATTAGAGGGTCAAGATTCCTTTTTAAAAGGGGTGTTTAACTCTGATGGTAAGTGATAAACTCAACATGATGATATTGATATTTTAATTTATTTTTTATTTATTTCCAAATTAATTTCTAATTTTCCATATGAATAATGAATATGAGTATTCAATATTACTCATACATGTTTCCAAACCACTTTCAATGACTCGATAGAGGATGGCCCCAATGGAGTTATAGGAATTAAGGAAAAAATCATGTTGAATTTAAATAATAGAATCATTTGGCCACGTTTCTCACAGGGGGTGTGACCCTTTTCATTTTTTAAGTAGAAATGATGATACTATACATTAATTATTAAGAATTTTATATTGTCTCAGTCAAAAATAAGTAACCTCTTCCAAGTATTGATGAGTTTTTTAACCAGTAATAAGGAGATAATTATTTTTCATGGATTTATATTTGATATTGATGCTATCAATTCGTCCTCAAAAGTGATTAAATACCTAAGATAAATTTTTTTATGTGGTATGGAAAATATGAATTTAGATTTATTCTATTTTTAATACATACCATACCATGTTCTTGGATTTTATGATTATACTAATTATAGAATACCTTGATTAGTTTGTGGTAGAATTTTTTGATGATATTATTATATATTCAGTGATTATGTATTCTCATGATGATCACATAACGATTACATATAAGTCAAAATGGAATGAGAATTTTTATTCAAAATTTAACAGGTTAGGATTTTTGAAATAAAAATATTAATTTATATGTAATATAATCTCATCCTAGGGAATATCAATGGATCCATCAATGATAGAAGATATTGAATATTTTTTGTGAAGAAACACTCTGGCAACAATACATAGTTTTTTTATTTTTCATGAAATTATTATTATTTATTAAAAAAAATTCATGACTATATAATCCACTCAATGTGTTAACATAGAGGGGAGTCAGGTTCATTTAAATAGATAAATGTTGGATAATTTTAATATATATATAAAAGGTTAAACATTTGAACTTGTGATCACCCATACCTAGAGTGGGGAATCATTTTTTATATATAAAGATATTTCAAAAAAAGGAAATGGAATGACTACTTAAGTAAAATGATATTATGATACCTTATGTCTCCTTCAAACTAACAGTTTTTGAGTAAAATATCATGGATCAATATTTATAGATATCTACATTAATTTTATGATATAATATATAGATAAATTATTATTATCAAGAAATTAGTGACATATAAACATATAATAAATTTACTATTATAACCCTACTCATTATCATGGGAGGTTACATGTGAGTTATTGGAATGAGTTTAAATCCCCAATACATAAAATTACTGAAAACAATTATTAGATTGTAAATAACATTTTAGGGATGATATGGAGTTCGAATTATAAATCCCTAATACATCATAATCAATAAATATTCAATACACTATATGATGCATAATAAAAATACAACTAAAATCAGTACCAAAAATAAAAAACAATATCAGTGTGAGAAAGGATACAGTTGGGAAAAAACAAAAAAAAAACAATACAACTACTTTCAGCCACCTCCATGCTTTAATTCCTTATACCTTACAGACTCCATCTTGGAGAGTCACTAATGAATTGATATACAAATCATTTACATATTTTTAAATGGATGACTTATCCAAATGAACCAAAATATCTAAATATGGATGAGTATAAACATAGTTTTATTTCCCTGAATTTTTCCAAAAAAATCCATATTGAAAAAACATGATAACCAAATTTATATAAAATTGTTTAAAATTTATTTATATAATAAATCAATAATATAAAATTGAAAACAATTATAATTTTGTAATGTCTATACTCATGAGAGGTCTCTTGATGATGCATTGTTTCTTCACATGGTGACCAATACCATGTTAACCAATGGAAAAATCCACTTATATAGGGTCACATCTGTGAATTCTATCACAATATCTATCTTTTCTAAAACACCTAAAAAAATTTCTCAAAAAAATGAAAAATCATATTAAATAATTACCTCAAAAATATTTTCTAATGTAAAAAATTTCCATAATTTTAAAACTAACAATTTTAAATTATTTAATATATTGGATTCTCTAAAATCCATCATATTTTTCAAATTTCTCAATCCCTAACGAATGATATTTCCATTAACAATAAATTAGTGTTCAAAAAAATTATAAAAAATAATTTAATTAATTCATTAAGTTCAAATTGTTGTAAATATGAGAGAGAGTCAAACTACATTATATTTGTTGGTGAAAAAGAAGAACCACACTTAAAACATCATGATCATATCATAATCCATGTCCCCTTCTCTATGTCGAATAGGATCTTATCCATATTGACATTAAAAAATCAAGATATAAATATAAATGACTACATCTCTGGTTATAAGAGGGGGAGAGGTAGAATTTGTCTATGATGAATATGTAATAAAGTGTACTTACTGATGGATTTGGAAATCCAGAGCTCTTTGATTTATCGAATAATCACACATGGAAAAAAGAGATTTATTATTAATGCATAATTAAAATAGGTATTAATAATTTATTTGTATTAAGAGATTAATTTTTGTTTGTAATCTTAATTTGGATTAGATAAAAAATCATCCTTCTAATAACAACAATGCATATATGGATAATGGTTTTCTTAACCATGTAGCATAACATTGTGGTATATCGTTAGTACCCCAAACTTAATGGATACAATTTGAAATATGACTCATTTAATAAATTAATACCTATGGATATCAAATAAATATTGATCACAAGGATTTGATACATGAATCCTTCTATAATGAATCAATTTATTGGAAAATTGAAGTTCATCATAGATCTATATTCATTGATAAGTATATGTTCTTCATTATTCTATATAAATCCATTTTTATATCCCATGGAACCATATATTGAATATATTTTAGATATATCTATGTTTTATAGTCAATAATGATAATATCATAATGGATATATTGAAGGGGTCACGAATTGTGATCCTATCTATTTTATTTAAGAACCTTTCATAAATTCATTAAATAATTGAGATGTATGTGGATTCTATCTCATCATTATAAGACTTTGACCATGAAGGGATATTTTTAATTAATTCCTTTAACTATTTTCCATTATTAATGGGAATATTTATGTAAACCCCAATTTTTTATTTTTTTATCAGGTAAAGTTGATGGATTTTGGAAAAACCTTCCTTCTTAATAATAATAAAATGTTTCAATTAAAATTATTTATTTTGTTGTTGTGGACATGTGGATTCATAAAAATATTCAAATAATTTTTTCATTTTATGAGAATTATATTTGTAATAGATTTTGTATATATGTTCAGTGCGATTGCGTTCATGAAACTATACATGAACAAGTGTGTGTGTGTGTGTGTTTGTTATTGGGGAATCAGATATGTTTAACCTTCTGATGACTTTGGGGATCGATGAGAGACCACTCAGTTGTATAGAAAATACTATATTCATGGGTGTGTCAGGAGAAATAATTATTGGTATGCCAAATAACATTAAAGGCTTTTAGAGGATGATAATTGAATTCTTTTGAAAATTTATTATGGTTTTTAAAAAAATTTATTAAATTTATTTGAAACTATTTCATATAATCTTTTGTAACATGTTTTAACTAATTTCATGTGTAAGGAATTGTTTTCGAAAATCACAATGTGTTTATATGGACTCCCTCTATGGATGTTTGTAAAATTTACAGATTTTATCTAACAAATCACTTTTAAAGGAAATTAATCTTTATTCATCAGTGATTCATCACGATACTATGAGTGAAGCATGGGGTGTTGTATCATGGAGATGATTAGGATTAATTTTTATTATTGTATTAGTCATGTTCAATTGTAGATTTTTATCTTCTAATACTTTTTCGAATATGAAAAAGTAATTTGTTTATTTCATTATTTTTGTTTTACTTAATTTTCATAAATAAAATTGATTATTGAATGTTTATTCTTTATTCTTTTTCAATGTTTTATTTTTCTATGAAAAATTCATTCTTAAAATGTTCATTAAACCCATGATATTTATTACCAAACATAAATGTTTTGGGGATGTCACTTATAGATAGTAACACCACTATCTCTTATCAAGAAAATAAATAAGGGAATGTTGTTAAAATAATTGTAAAATTTTATATTCACCTAAAAAACAATCTATATAAGATCGGTGAAGTTGATAAAATATTATTAATGCTTAATAAATTTCAACAATGTGACTTTTAATAAGGTAGACGATGCACTTAGTCGAAATGATACTGCAATATTTTCAATGATGAGGATAAAAAAGATTCAATATTTCTAGATTTTAAGTTCAGAGATATTGAAATACTGATGAAAGGTGTTTATTATTTTCTTTTTATAATAGATATTAAACCATTTATCCATTTGATGATTAAAAAGGTATACTAATGATATTTAGGGATGAAAAAAATATGATAAATGTTCATCAGTTCAACATGTGTTATTAAGGAGTAAATACGTTCATAAACCAAGTATATGTCTTGTAAATACAAAACATGAAGAGGTAGATAGTGAAATATGATCCCGATCATTATTATTTATGTATCCTATATGTATGATGATGCAATGTGATCTGAAAGAGTAATTATGATGGTAAAAATTGAAAAACATTATTTTTGAGTATCTATAACAATTATTAGTTTGTTAAATAATTACGGATGAGTTAAAACGCTATATTACCAATCAATCTGGTATATCCATAACATTGACATGGCTTTCATTTTTTCATTGTCGGTATAAGAATGTGAAGTAATAGGTATGATACGTACAATTGTGAGATTAGATATTTTTTGGAATCTAATATTTTATCAGCATTGTCTATAGGCTTTAGGAGGATTTAACACATTGTAACAAGGCCACATGTAATGTATGTTTAGCTATAATAATGTCTAAAAAGGATTCACACTATGAAAGTTTACATTATTTTATGAAACCTTACACATTCTGAATATATAAAATATTGGATTTTTATTCTGAAGCAAATTTTTTCAGAATATGTGTGACTTTGGTGGTTACAGGTTGTGCAACCGAGTTACACATCAAGTAACATCAAATATATAGTTATTAAATTTGGATTGAAAGTATTTTACATGTGATTATTTCAAAAAACATCATTGTTCATGAACAATGGTGACTTCCATTTTATATTGGGAGACACTTTTATTTCTTGATAAATTTGATCAACCTTCGATCTCCATTACCATTATGATGCATCTCTTCAGGTAATGGACATTTCTTCATTTTCCATTCCATTTATTTTAGTAGGTAACTTGGGCTCTCTTATCAAATACATTGGTCTATGATGGTGTTTTTTCATGTCATCTTCTTGATTTATTGTGTAATCTCGTTTTAGAGGCAATTCCATTTGTAGTCATGGTTCAGTGGGCTTTCGTTGTTGATGTATGTGGATTTCATCTTTTTTTGACCTATTGTTTTCTAAATTGGATCTTTCCTGAGATGTGGATTGAATTATAGGGCCCCTTTTGAAATAACAGTGTTTTTTTTTGTGGATCCTGTTTTGGGTGTGTACAACTATAGTATTGCGGCAGATGGTTCTTTCTCTATCATATAATTATGAACCATGATGCACTTTATCTAAAAGATTATTTATACATATATTTTGAATGATTTATTGTGTCTTGAAATTTTTTTTAATTAAATATGATTTTTCACTCATTGTTGATAAAAGGTGTGAAAATTAGTTTTTTCAATGCATTGAAATGGATTTGTGAAATGGATTTCAAATAATTGGAATTAATTCTTAAAAATAGTACATGGGTTACACTAGGTTCTTATTCGGATGGTTTTGTTTGAGTCCATATACAATTTGTTTTCTATTCTCTAGAGGGTTTCCCATGGGAATTTTATCTGTTTCATAGGCCAGTGGTGTTAGGGGACTGATATTATCAATGTTTGGTGTGTGTTTGGGGGAGGGGGGGGGGGTTTAATAATGTGGTATTACAGTAATTTATAGGCATGGGTTCTTAGAACCAGATTGTGAAGTTAATTATTGTTCATATGATTATTCTTCTTGTCTAACATATAATGATTCATGATGCTGATACCTACACTTCATATTGTTACATGGAATTGTTTGTTAGCATTTATATTCAAATTTATGCTCCTGAAAGATGATATGGAATATTTGATTTGAAATTGATATACCTTCATTCTATTTAACTATGATAAAAATGGAATTTTTACGATGTTATCTATAAAACTTCTTTACCTTTATTATTACAATATTTTTTAAAAATGATCAAGAAAAAAATTTTATATAGATACTTGTTTTGGATCACTTGGATGGGATCTTACTCAGCATATTTTCCTATACCCTATACATATAATCGATGGTTCTCAGAACTTTTTATGTCATCCATTTTTTTAAAGGAAATGTGCCTCAATGAGGTAGTGAGGTTTCTTATTAGATAGGTTGGTTATATGGTGGTAATATGATGGGTGTTTTCCCACACCATCTAATTAATTATCTATTTATTTCTGGTCCATTACATTTGGAATTTTTTTGGGGTTTTATCTACTATTACTGTTTTTTATTCTGTTTTCTTCTTACTATCATGGAATAAATTTATTATATTTCCGTTTTCTCATTCCTTTTAGTGTGTGTATATATTTATAAATGTGTTTGTATAGGATTAAAAAAATTGGTTACATTAGTTTATTGTTCAATACCTTGGTGCGTGTTGCCTGCTCGTGGTGATTAGGAATTCCTTTCAGGTAAGTGGAGGATCTGGATGGGTGCATGTTTTTAGGGGAACCAGGGTTTGTTCATTAAAATATGGAATCATATCTAAGTAGTCCTCAACAGTTCTTGTATTGGTATTCTTTTTAGACAAGAGATAAATTTTTTATTTCTTGAGCGGTATGTAGCGAAATGTGCCTAGAATTATCTTATCATGATGATACTCATGTTTCAATGATATGTTGAGATATGTGTCATTATAGTTGGCATTTATTTTAAATCATATATTCTACTTATGGGTTTTCTCTTTTTAAATGATGTTTAATATGTTGTTTGATCATTCTTCTATTTCAACGAGTAGTAGTATGCCTCGAAGATGACTTCCAAAAATTACTCAGGAAGGTGTTGCTGATTCCCCACAATGGAATATGCCAATGGATCAAAATATCATGAAGATAATTTTACTGTTAGTTCGTTTTGTTTATTAGGATACTCCATGTGTTTAGAATGCGGTTTTTGAAGTAAATCCCAGAGCTAGAGGATAGAGATATCACCCAAGAGAATTTTTTTATGAGAATCCAACATACATTGAAGGAATGAATAAACATATATAGTCCGAGGACTGGATGTATAAGACCAATCAAATCATCAACTACCTAGAGGCACTAAATAATATTATGGTGATGTTCATATTGTTCAGTCTTGGGGGTTTTTGTATGCAATGGTATGAGCCCATTGTCCTGGAAGATAAACATTTGGACTTGACTTGAAAGTGTCTCTAGAACCTATTCTTAAAGAATTTTTTTCGAGTTCATGAGGTTTTATAATTCTCTAGACTTATTTTCCATTTATCCAAGAGTGTTTTTAGTGTCAGAGTACACCAAAATATTTGATGATATTGTCCATTTCCTCTGTATGTTGTGTAGAATGACCAGTTAAAGGATCATAAGTAACAATAGGGATTGATATTGTTTATCAGATCACATGTGTTTATGTTAAATCATTTTACCTCTGTATAGAAGGTAGATAGATATACGACTAAATAGATGTATATGGAAGGAATGTATTGTTTTTTTATCCTTTTCTCTTTCATATAATGTCATCATTTGTGTTGTGCATAGAAATAAGAGGATGTGATCAGTTCATCGATGGAGTTGTGGAGGTGGGTCTCAGCAACAAGCCTCCACGAAACCATCTAATACAGCTATATTTATGCCTCTAACATGCTATTAGGTTGTTATGGTCTTACATAATAAATGTTATTTTCCAATCCCCTCAAACACATTCAACAGTGTGGATGATTTGGTCATATTTGTGCTTCTATGAGGCTTTGACTATGCCTCGTTATGGACATGGTTCACCAGCACAAAAGACTACTACAGTGCAATTAGAAGATTAAAATACTATAAGACTCTATCTATAGGCCTCATTCATTATTCAGAATCATGTATTAGATGAGTCTCCAGATGATGTCGATGCAAATCAGATGATAGTGAGAGAGTCTATCCTTATTGCTTCATCTGTAGTAATTTTTCTATTTGATATTGGTGCCTCCTACTCATTAAATATACATGATTTGTTGATAGGATTAAACATCCAACATATCTTATGTCTTTTTTAATGGATTTAAAGAATCTTATTGGAAATAAGATAAAGTAGGGGTTTTTGTGTTCTTCTTTTTCATTTATGATAGCTATTATAATGATGGTTGAGTATTTTATCATTCTTTATGTAGATCAGTTTGATTTATTATAGATGTTATAATGATGGGTGACTCTATTCTTCTTTATTTATCTGATTTACATTCTATGTCCAATTCCATTGTTTTTCATCTCTTTAGGTAAGGGACATTTACACTTATTTATTTCCATTGATCAGGGTAGCGGCCTTATATAGTTTTATTAGATCAATTGATCTAATTTGTTGTTTCATCATGTATTCTTCTAGATCTATTATGCAATCTCATTTAGAATTTCATTCCTTTATTGGACATGGTGTGTCAAGAATTCATTCATGAAGTATGTGGGATTATTCATATTTTCAAACCCATTTTTTTGAAAATTAGATGAATATGGTGATCTGGATCATATTCTAAGGGAATTATTAACTTCATTGGGTTTTCGTTGTTGGTGTATCCCATTACAGGAATGAGAAACCTTAGTTTTGAGGTAGGTGGCTCCCTCCCTAGCCTCTGCTCATGAACATTTTTTTCCTTTCCTTATAATTTTATATATAAATGGAATTGAAATAATGGATTTGTTTATGTTGAAATGAGTATTTAATGAAGAATTATTTTGCCTGGTTTTTGAATAATGGAATAAAAACATATATTTTCAATGAATTGAAATGGATTTTTGATAAGGTATTGAAATGGTTTCAAAATAATTTGAATGAATTATGAGAATTATCACATGGGTTACCTTTGGGTACTTAGGTGGATGGTTTATCTTGAGGTTTCCATCTATTTTCAATTCTTATTGTGAGGTTCCCTCATGGGGATTTCCAAAATTACCTTGAACTTTTTTTCAAAGGCATTAATATTGAAATTATTGAGGGGGTTACTAATGGGGTATACTTATTCTTCACTTGCCTTTGTTCTGGAAATAATATTTTGAACATGGCTGATTGTGGTAAGAGTTGTCTTCTTGTATGACCTATAATGATCCACTTTTCTAATACCAATTCTTAAGTTTTTTCTTTGATTTTTTGTTTTGATGTCATATGCATGTATATTCTTGTAAATGATGATATGGAAAATGATGCTTGAAATTTATATACATGAATTGTTTACAAAATGTGATAAAAAGTGAAATTCATACCATGTTTTCAATAGAATATCTTTATTACTTTACATTCCATGTTTTATTTAAAATGAGAATACTTAAATTTTTATAGAAAGACAAGTTATGAAACACCTGGGTGGGATCTTAATGATGTATTTATCTCACAACATTTTCAAATCACCAGGGGTGTGTAGTACATTTTATATCTACCATTATAGGAGAAGGAAATGTGTAAATGTGAGGTAAAGTGGATTCATGTAAGATGGGTTGTATAGATTTTGATGAGATGATGGGAGTTTACCCAACCGATCACATGGAGATGTTGTTTCAGTTTGGTTCTTTTTTAAATGGACACATATTTTTAAGTATTATCTAAATTTAATTTTTTTTCCATTTTCATCATAATGTTTTGGAATATATTTATTATACTTCCAAAATCACTTTTCTTACTATTTGTATGTATATATTCCATCTATTTTTATAGTATGTTCAAAATCATTCACTCTATATTTTAGTTTGGTGCCCGAGTTCTTGTCCCTAGCCTATAGGGATTGATAATTCCCTTCAGGCATTTATAAGATCTGGTCAGGCTAGAGTTTTGATGGTATCCTGGGATAGTTTGTTACATGGGTGATAGAATTATAAGGGTATGTTCCAAAAAAATTCCATACATGATTCATAATTTAAAAAAAACAACAAACATTTCATGTGTAGACTCCGTGAAATTTCAAAAGGCCATATCTCAAATTACATTGATTTAGATCTACATAAAATGTCGGTACGCTTTTTTTATATTATATAGGATTTTTCGGTTGATTATCTTACTTGAATATATATTGTGGTTGTTATATGGTTTCATGGAGTTCCACATTCAATTTTAATTGATTTAGATATCTGGTTTACCTCCATGTTCTAGAGATGCCTTCTATAATCCCTCTTTACATAGTTTAGTTTTAGTAAATCATATCTTGTTAAGAATGATATTCGGCTAGAGAAGACCATTTAAAACCTATTTTATATTTAATGATATTGTTCCCTAGATTTTAGTTGTTGTGATCAACACCTTCAACTAGTCATATTATCTTATAATTATAGATTTCCCTAGAAGATTAATAAGATTCCATTTGATGAAATATATTGAATGAAGTGTAGAAACACAACATGTTTTGATTATTTTAAAAAAAATATTTGTATTTCTTCTCTCTTTTGAAATTATAATGAATGTCAGATCTATTAAATTTTACCTTATGGTATCCTAGAGTCTAAATAAATTTTATGTTGAAAATCCATAGTGAAATATTTTATATCATGTCTGTGAGAAGGTATTCTAATGAATTTCAGGGTGGTTTTTTTATCATAATCAAATGGATAATAATGATAAACACTTGTTTTATAAGAATCTTAGTGATCATTTATAATGTAGTGAGAGTTTCTTATAACATGGAATTTCCAGTGAACCTCTCTCATGTTCATTATGTGTTCTGTATGTCTATTATAAATAAGTATATACCCAATCCTTTACATGTTCCTAACTCAATGTTTGTATCGTTGGGTGATGATATTTCATATATAGAAATATGGGTAGAATTCATAGATGATAGATATAATTTCCAAAGGAACATGATCTATCACATGTTTTTTTATTCATCGAAGGAATATTAGAAGAAGCTACATTCTCTCTGATTGTTGATGATATTTTTATTCATATTCATAATTATTATGAACTAGAACATATTAGAAAAAATTCATCATAATGTAAATTGTTATGTTTTGAACATTTATTTGGAAATATAAAACTATATCCTAATATAATCATTAGTGGAAGAGAACTCTACCAATCTTTTTCTCTGAAATAATATAAAAAATATTTATTATTTAATGTAAACTCTTCTTAAATTTATTTATGATAACTGAAACTAAAATTAAAAGGAATAATCATATTTCAAATAGTGTGATTAGCTTTTAATGGTGAAAAAATATAATGTTTAAAATTATTCATATTTACAAATCATGATCTATTTTATGATATTATTTATGATTCTATTACCTTTGATTATTAAATGTTTTATGGGTTATCATTAAGCTATTATAAGTTCAATACAACTCACACAAGTCTAATGGACACTATATAATTCTCTTGGTATCATACAATGATAGACTATCTATTTTCTATAAAAAAACTCATATATTCATTGATTTGAAATAATTATCAAACAAACTATTATTTCCATACCACATATAGTATTATATTTGATAAATAATTCCTCTCAAAAAATAAATTTTTTCAAATATATATTCAACTATTTGTTGTTAAGAACATATTCCCTCATATTTTAAATAATATTTGGATATAAGTTTTCAAATATGAAAAATAGTTTTCATTGTACCATTTAAAAAATACATGTTATTAAATAAAATCAATAATAAACCATGTATACTAAATTAGAAATCTTATTTTTTTTGTAACAAAACATTGTTAATGATAATCATATCTTATCAGAAAAGATAAATTAGATAAAGACACATATCCTCTAGTATGATCCATCAAATAATGAAAAAAAAAATTTCATCCAGACCACTCATGTTCCAAATAAATACTTACTCAGTTGTATGAAAACTATATGCATTATCAATTATTATCTATATTTATAACTCACATATATTTAAAACACTTTTAATGTTTGAATTTTGTATGACATACATTTCAATGAAAATTATTCTTATAACTTTGATACTTATCTTCAAAATTTTGTGAGGTATCCCAAACTACATCAAGTATGTTTAACATCTCATCCAATGAAGTTATTATAAATACCTTCATAATTTTACATATATACATTGATGAAATTAAATAGTTAAACGATGATTAAATATTGAATTAAAAAATTGATAATTATTCATATATTTAAAGCATTTGGTCACTTTTAATATCTACCAAAAACTAGAACATCAAAATCAGATGCGTATTTCAATTGTTCTCAACACCTTATATTATCAAGTATAAATTTCAAGAAATCCTACATATTATTATATTGTTTCTATAAATGAGAAATAAATGAATTTTTGTAATAAAAATAAGCCTCCAATATCACTAAGTAATAAGTATACTCATTTAGTTTGAGTACCATTGGCTTTCTTATAGTGTATATGAGGTTGAAAAATATTATCTTTTTGTATTTGTTACTTTTTGATACTAATAGGGAATCTTATAACCATAAATATTCATATATAAATATACTTCAAAATAGGTATATTTATGAAATTTGTGCTCAAATAGATATAATTTTATTATATGATATTTTATTATGATAGTTTTTTTGATAGTTTTTTTCTTTAATAATAACAATCCAATGGAAAAATAGAAATATAATGATTGATGATGCTGATTATATTATCTATAGTGGATTAATTTATGTGATGTTTACGATGAATTACATTATTTCATCAATGAATTTTAATTAATCTTAACCCACAAAATGTTTTAGGGAATATAAATTATAAAACAAATTTGTGTTATGATCCATATTCCATATTGTCTTACTGCAGTTTAATTATGTAGATAATACTTCAAAATATATGGTGGTCGGGAACATATTATATTCAATCATTTATTATTCTTGTATGGATGATTTTATAAAATATTTATTCAAACTCATTAAATGAATTAAATTAGCTTGATTCTTCTTTATCCTAACTATTAAGGATTTGAAACTAGTATCACACAAATAATATTTCATGAACAACATATTTAAAAAATAGGTAAACCTTATTAATTGGCTTTAAAAATATAAAATTAATTAACAATTAACAATTATGATCAACTATACTAAATGAAAGATCTCATAACATGTTTGGCATTGCATGGTATCTCAAATAAACTATTTTAATGGGTCTTCATAATGTAATCAAATGTTTAATAAGCCTCTCATACAAATGAAATTCATTGTGCTTCCTTAATTTATTATTATTTTTGATTAAATATCAATGTGTATGAATGATTCTCTCTACATTTTTCTCAACTCCCTATTTCAACCACCAAATCAGTATGATAAAACATATTGTTATGTAAATCCTTCCACAATGACATGTTTGAGTTAATCAACCAAAAATAGAGTCTAAATATTTATACCCATATCCAAAATAATGTCGTTAATGATATTGAAAAATGGTTCTTGTAATCGTATAGAATTCAAATAGATAATCATTCTTTAAATAAGACATCCAAGAGTAATAGATAGTTAAACTCCACCATTATTGAACATTGAAAAAGACTTTAGGCTATGAGGATATCTGACCATAACTCCCTCTAAATAGAGATACAATACTGACTGTAGAATTTAATTCATCATAAATCTTAACCATATTTAATATAATCTGTTTTTGATAAAAAAAAAAGTCATATTAAAAATATCAATTATAATTTATGGTCAATGTAGATAAAAATTAAAATATATTATATAATTCATAGACTATAATTCATGGTTTAAAAATTTATAAGTTGTATTTTAACAACATTAAATATTAATATACAAATTTTAATATTATATAATAAATTTATGAAAATAAATAATAAATGTGGTGGTAATGTATAAAAAAATAATCATTTTATTTGTTCAAACATGACTAAAATATTAGTAACAAATTATTAAACAAACGTTTATCTATAAAAACAAAATAATTTTTTAATTTTTTAATATGGATATTAAACTTTTTTTTAATATAAACACTTATACATTCATCACACTATATTCATTTTTCATATATTTCATTATTAAGAATTTATAATTAAACAAATGTTATGTTATGGACGTTATGTAATTTTTAGATCAATTAATATAAGATTATACATTAATTCATCTAATTATAAAATACGTGACATAAATTTACCATTTGATCTGATGCATCAAAAAAAATTATGTCACATCAATGAAATCAAAATGATGAACATTAATTTGAAAACTTCTAGTTTTGTAATATTATAAATTCATAATCAAAAATATATTATATACATATTTATTTTTTATTTTTTATTATATATTTTATAGTATATTAAAGTTTGAAGATCTATATAAGAAATTTATTTGGAAATTATTAGGATGTTATATACTTTTTGTAACAACTAGGACTCTAGAAACCAGGATCCAGTGGTTACATAACAACATATGAACATAATACAATATATCACATCAAACATGATCAAATATTTTTGTAGTCTAGAGAGAGTATATTAAAACATGATTATATAATTTCATTTAAAAATTAAATACAATATAATATTAGAGTGTTAAAATTATTAGTATATTATGAAAACTATGAAATATTAATTCTTGGTAACCTAAGGAATTAAAAACATAATACATAGTGATATGAGATATTTAGAATGGGAAAACATATATTCAAATCAATAAAAAAATAAGAAAAAGACGAATAATATAAAATACATAAAAAATTAAATATTCCATATAACTAACACCATGAAAGTGAAATATATGTAAGGATTAAATAAATAATATGATATCCCATGTGTAATGATATATTATTTAAAAATGATATAATTAATACTGTTACACATAGTAATTTTTCTATTGCAGTATGTTTTGACGAAAAGAAAATTTAAATATTTATGGAACACATCAAATACCCATGATATATTCTAGGATGAAGTATTTCATAATGGGGTTAGAAAAACCCTTTCCCATCAAATTGTATATCCAATTAGATTATTATATGTCATAAATGAATAAAAAATATATTCAATAAAGATAGTTTTAATTAGAATCTATTGAATTAAATTTCAATATTGTCCCTAGTCAATAACCATGAAAATGTGGTCATAATAAATCAAGAGAAATAAGGTGAATGGTATCATTAAATCGTATCACCATTGAAGTATTTAATTAATTAATTGTTTTCAAATATATGATAAATTTTTTAATACAATATTAATAACATTCATTGATAATATCTGAAAAATATCGATCAAATTTGATAATATTTTAAACAAAAATTGGCAATATATTGAATAAATTATTTTATTTAAAATAACAAAGTTAAAATATAATTTAAATTTCAATGAGATATCCTTCATGAAATAAGGAAAATATTTTGTAGTGGTAAACATTAAAACATTTATTTTATTCAAATATTTTGTAAAATTTTATAAATAACATATTTTAAAAAATCATATAATATCGTTATTTATTCTTTGAAAAAGAATAATAATATATCTGAAAATTAAATTATATAATTATTTTGTCATAGAAAATAACAGTATGAATTTTATTTTATAAAATATGTATATGTGTTAAATAGTTCACTATCAAAGTACAAAATAAGGAAAAATATTCTTAACATCACTTCCTCAATAGTATAATTTTAATAAGGGTGGAAAATATTGAAGAAAAATATTGAATCGTGAAATAGATCCACGTAAGATGAAATTATTGGGTATATGGACTATAAATAAAATATAAATTCCCATTTTTAAATTTTTATCATAAAAACCTCATGATAAATTAGATTATAGAATAAACACTTAACTTGGATTCAAGCTGTATTGGGATCATTATAACCACCCATATAAAATAGATTCATTCAATATTTATATTAATAAATTTTAAGGTTTATCCATTTATCATAGTACCATTTATTTTACTTTTTACAATTTATTCTATAGTTACTAATTCAGGTATGTTCATGTCAAATGTTTTTTGGATGATTAGTTTATAAATTAAAAATGGATCATTAATTGGTTGAAAATGGATAAAGGATCATTTTACTATCATATAGATAATACTATTCATTATATACATATCATTTTCATCCATTTAATAGTTTTTTTAAAACAAATAATGAAAAGAGGTTATGATGAATGGTGCAAAACATTTCAAAGGGATGGTAGTATTTGCTTATGCATTAACCAAATTTACAATTTTATAATGAATTAAACATAAATAAAAAAATAAATGAAAAAATTCATAAAATAATATCATTTATAGGATATTTATTAATTATATATATATCATTATTAACATTTATTTACTTGTAAAAATTAAATACCAATCACATCACTACATTGAGTTGGTAGTCCACACATATGTATGGGTAAATATATCATTTTACAAAGAATTAATGGGTAAGATTGTAGAAGATATTATATATATATATATATTGATTATTATTTCAAAATACATATATATTTTTTAATTTAATTATATTAGTCATCCATGTTAGTCACCGATGAAAATAAACTATGTTACTATGTGGAGAAGATTGTCCAGACATAGGCCCAAGAGAAGCATTCATTTTCCATATAATAGAATAAGAGTTGAAAAAGGAATTTACCACTAATATAATATCATTTATATATAGAAAATATAATGAAGTTTCCCTGTTTAGGTTGTTAATGAAAATTTGGAGTAGTTTTATATGGAAATAAACATTAAAAGCACTATATATTTGAATATACCACTTCCTTGGGAAATCACTATTGAGAAGCAGCTGAAACGCTTCTCCAGATGGTAATATAGTGAGAATAGGGAACATATGACTACAGAAGGATAGATGATGAGTAATTTTGTTAAGAATATTCCATGATATTTGGATCAAAATATGTTAACAACTAATATTATTATGTTTCCCTTTATTATTAAGGGGTAGTGGGACAGTTGTAAAAACATTAAGAATAAATAAATATAAATATCTAAATGAAAATAATGTTAAAAAACAACAATATTTCGAATATTGTATTAGAATGTGTTAAAATTCACTTATCTAACTAAATCTATATATCTTTTGACTTATTTTTCAATCCCTATATATTATTATTATACCCATCCTTACCACTTTTAACAATTATTATAATGATAAATTATTTACATAGAAACTATTCATTATTAAAAAAAATTAAAATTTCCCCTTTTAAAAAATTAAACCCTTCATATTTATAAATAATGAACCATTTTTATGAATAAATTTATTCATCTTGTAATATATAATTATAAAAAAAATTATATTTATCACATTGAAAAATTCTTTTTTAGAAAAATAAATTTTATGAAAAAATGATAGTATCCAAAAAAAAATTATCTTTTTATCAAATGGATTAATTTTAATTGTATAAAATTAAATTATACCAAATTGAAATTGAAACCAAACCAATAAAAAATAAATATTTTGAATAATTTATTAACATAACAAAACCATAAATAAATCATATATGTGAAAAAATTTTAATTTGATTTCCAAAATATGGTTAGTATATTTATAATTTAAATTATATATATTAAAATTAATTATTTTACATTAAAAATGTATATTTTTTATAAAAAAAATGTTTTGAATACATTAAACTCAGTATGTCTTCCAGATGATGTCACAAATGTTAATGTATTTGAAGAATTATATTTTTAACCATTCACCGAATAATCAATTGTTTCATAAATATCTGGAAAAAATAAACCATAAGTCCATTTTTTATTGCGATTCTAAAAACAATTTCAATGTTATGAAATTTTATTATATTATATAAAAATTAATAATTTAAATTAAATTACGAATGATATCTTTTTATATAAAAAATATATGTGATAACTGTTTCAATTTACCTAATATAAAATATTATTGTATAATATATTCTAAACCCTTATATAATATTCAAGCTATAAATTTTGATAAAATTTATTCAATAAAACATCTGGGAAATTGATCAACATTCCTTCTGTAAGATCCCATTCTGAGACACCATTTTTATGATTTCTGCAAAGAACAATAACTGGAAGAGTTATTTGACTCCAAAAAACATTACGCCTACTATAAATAATATAGACATGATATTTATTTTATAGAATAGTATGATCTTGAATCTATTAATTTATCATTATGTGAATGGGTTGGATCCTCCACATATGTTCTCAATTATATATCATCGAATATGTCATATTCCTTAGATATGTTTTTTGTCATAAAAAGTTGGTATGACACATATTTTATTCCCAATAATATATCAACTATCTCAATATACCTCATAAATTACTTTCCATTTTTACTTAATCTTATACTGCCATTATTTTGCTTCAATTTTAATAGTACATGATCCACTACATAAAACTCAAATTTCATAATTTGGTTATCGACAATTATATTTATATTTGATTAGGATGACTTAATTAGATTTTGAATATCACATACTTTAATATTTGTCTCCACATTATGTTTTATGCCCACAAGTATCCATTATCAAAATTCATACAAAAAATTTGGATTTATAAATATCTTCTAATAAAATTATTTATTTGTTTTATTCTAGTTCTTTCAAAAGAATCTATTATTGAATATGAATTATACTAGAGATAGATATTGTTCCCTCATGCCATGATAATGAAATTTTCAATATCTCAACATATATTCTATTATAAAAATATTTCTCATAAACTAAAAAAATTTTAGGAAGATTGATGCTAGTCAATCATATCAATCTATTGAGATCATCCAAAAGACATCTCTAAATTTTATATGTTTGTTGATTTTTAGGATCTAATAAAATTGATAAAAGATCATTATAATGTATCAGAAATTTATTAATATTGAGTTGAGAGTTGTGGTGAAGGGGTTGATCATTCCATTCTATTATAAAATATTAACATTTTATAAGGACATAAAAAATCACCAGTAATGTTTCATTTTTCCAATGATTTATTAGATGTCTTGTGAGAATTTGCATTAAAATATTGTCTCACTTCCAAACACGAATTATAATATGTGGTATTTCTATTATATGAGGCTATATTTCTCCTAATAACTACAATAACACTAAGAATCTTGATACATAGTCCAAAACATCCTTCTTGGTAACTTCCCACATCAAATGTTCTCTTATATCCATGTACATATTTTTTCTATATGGGTGTATAGAATTTTTTGAAATGTTTTCTGCAAATGTTATTTCTTTATTCAGTTATATCAGTGATGGTACACATATAATCATTCCAAAAATCATTAATAAAAAAATATATTAGAGTTCTAGAAATTTCTTACAATTCACTTATTTAATATTACATTTTAATTAAATATCAAAAATAAATTCTTATTTATCAATTTTAGAAAATACATTTTAGAAATTACATGGAAAATTATTAAACTTTCACCATTCGTAAAAATAACAATTTTTATGTTTAGTAGATCCTTAAATATTGGTTTATTGTTATTTCTCATAATTTATTGAACTTATTGTTCCATCATACTCAATGCATAAACAACCTATGATTCCGTCCAATGGAGGTACTGTATCGATAAATCATATTCCTTGTGTATTTATATTCATATTATTTCCCTAAAGTGGAGTATTTTTATGAATGAAGATTTACATAAATAATTTATTGTTTGTATATTATTAATATATTTACCAATAGATATAGATAAAACGTTTCTTCAATAGAATGATTATAACTTCCAATATATGGTCATAACATAAATAGTTTTGTTATTTGATCTTTTATTTTCTGGATATAAAAGAAACCACTCAACCATTCTTCATAAGGACAGAACCTGGTCAATTTATCTAGGAATCACTATATATTAAAAAACAATTACATTACCAATGGTAATTTTAATTACGTTGAATTATAAGATATCATATTACACTCATCAAAACATTATTCACATTTCATTGACCATTCAAATTTATCCCTGTTACCAATTATCATTGTTAACATGTTGGTAAAGTATGAAATATTTTGACACAACAACTATTGTTAATATATTAAACCAAATTATATATGTATCACTATTATATTCATCTATATTTTATTATTATTTTATTCTACTTCCTTACAGTGATCCACAGTTATTAGGTCAATGGAGATACTATTACCATGAAATGAAACACCATGTAAAAATAATTTAAACATATTGAAAATCCAAAATAATTTATTTTATATGAAACTAGAACGATTTATTTGAATGTTATACACATGATCCTCATTGAATTTATAGTATTTTAATATATTATCAGTTAATACCACGATGTAGTTTCAAAGATAATCCTTGAATACTTTATTCATCATATATATAAAATATAAGGATCAGTAGGAAATCAAATCTATTTTATAATAAAATAAAATAAAAATTTCCTTATGTGAAATGATTATTTTTATGTATCATACTTATTATCAATAAATTATATTTAACATTATTGATGATAAATCGTTGGAAAATATTTAGTTACTTGATTTGGAAAATATTAGACATCATTGTGTGGGAAATGATAATTATTATTTATATTAACGGAATTTACCTCCTCTTAATCAACACACTTCCTCATAGAAAAATTATTTCTTTCACAAACATGAGAGGGTCTCGTCAATGTGTAATAGAGATTATTTCTAATTCATTTATAAAACTAGTACTATTTAATATTCATAAAATATATCAATTATACCACCTTCATTCAGTAGGAATTCTTAGATATAGGGTTTTCAATAGGTATGTGTTCAATATAAAATTAATTTTCATTATTAGGTAAATGTACCATAAAATCCTCTAGAAGCAATTGAACTAATTCATTTAATATATGAAATTCTTTTATCCTTATCTTCTACATGAATTATGGTATACAATAATACAAGTGGTGGATCAATAATATATCTTGATAATATAGTTTATCCTTTAAAAAGATACTCTATTTCCACATCATAAGTAGAAATATATTTACCTTATTAATAAAATGTTTAATTTTATATTGTAATTCTATACAAACAAATAATTATGTAAAAGACATTTTGTTATGATAAAATATTTGCCACTAAATGACTGTTTATGCTTATGAATAAATAAATATTAATTTATCTTTCTTGCAATAAGATTCTAATTTTATATTTTTAAAGACACTATTAGAAACCTTGTAATGATAGAATAAATCTCTTTAATATTTCTTAATAATCATAATTTCTATGTTTCTATTCATTATAAAAATATTAAAAATCAACTAAATCAAAAATTTAATAGACTTGTTAAAATACTTTTATATATGTATTTTTTTAAAATTGTAGATTTAAATTTATAGAAATTAAATCGAAAAAAATAAATTTTAATTTTAGAATTATAATTTCAAATTTATCATCTGTTTTTTAGTTGGGATTTTTTGGAAATATTTATCTTTAGTGAATATTAAAAAAATACTAACATTTTTTATTGATATTTTTAATTGTTTTCAATTATTTAAAAACCTATACTCTACATTATTTGATTAAACTAATTTAAATAGTTTTATTTGATTTAAAATAACCCCATTAACAAATTTATGTCTAATTTCTTATTTCATTGTTGTAAACAGAATTTACATTTAATGGTCCTCTTTCAAGGAAAAAACATTTTCATTGTGTTTAAGATATTAAATTTTTAATTACATTGTGAAACATTAATGAAGTGAATCATAAATATTTTTATATATTGGGAATAATTAGATCAAATTTTAGTAAATAGATCACTATTATTTTTTTGTTAATATCGATATTATCCATTGTAATTTGGTTGCAATAGTTAATTGTATATTAGGTAATTAAATTTAAAAAATTATATCATAACGACTATAAAATGACCCTAAAACATGCTTTAATTTTTTGGGATGATTAAATAACATCCATGATCATACAATATATTTTTATAAGTTATTTCTCCCTTTCAATATGATTATTAACTTTAGAATATTTTATTTCAATATAATTAAATAACTCCACACTCTGATTTTTAATAACTACAATATTTTTATTATGTGTATAAAAACATGATATGTTTTTTATAAAAATTAATATGAAATATAAGAGATATATATTAATCATAGTAATTCATTAATTATTTTATGAGTTAAATGTTTTCAAAAAATTATGACATGACATTGATGGAGTAATAAATCAAATAATTATAATGTCAAATAATTGATATTTAAAAAATTCAAAATATTATAATATCCAAAAAATAATCTCTTTAAAATATATTATAGATGATATCAATATTCAAGGATGTAATAAAAAATATAACTCAAATTTCAATTATTTTATGTTATTAATGTCAGCTTTCTGAATATTTCAAAATAATAATATCTTTTTGATTTATTTAAATGATATTTTATAAAATGAGATAAAAATCATAAAAATTTTAGATTCTAGAAATTTATTAATAAATTAGTTTAAATATTATCCATGGAAATTTTATGGGCATTTTTTAAATTTATAGTGAAAATTATAACCCTCATGGAGTCACACACATTTTTTTCATTGTTAGTGTGAGAAGGGTTAAAGAAGGATTCAATGAAAATGATATGCATAAAATGTGATCCTAACATACTAAAGCTTTATTGGATGATATTTTATAAACAAAAAAAATTATTGTATTACAATATAAAAAATTTAGAGGAATTTATAAATCCAATGTAATTTATAGTAATTAACCATTTTATAAAAATCCCGGAGTTCCCCGCCCACTCTTGAAAAACCTATTATTCGCATTTCATCACACATAAAAAACGTTTTTATCAAAATATTTATTCCCAAATGTCTCTCTAAAATCCCTAATCAAATCATGATGTATTATTTATTATAAAAACAATCTAGAATTTATATTATTATAAATGTTATGATATTGTTTATAGAAAAGGATTCATTCATAACCAAATGTTTTTTTATTTCTTATTCTAACTAATTCCAATATAATTTAACCTTACTAAAAAAATATAACAAAAAAATTAAATATTATTAATTTTTCAGTAAATTCCCAAACCAATTTGAACCCCCACATCCATAAAATCGGAAAAGAAACCATCATTCATGTTTAGGTAGGATTGCTTCCTCATTAACTGATGTAATTTTTTCCATCATAATATCTCAATAATGGTTATAGTGTAGGATATAATATCTATATATTACATTCATGTATAATACTCATTCTAAGAAAACTATATATTATCTAATTTATTACATATATATACATTGATTAATGATATAATCATTATTGTGTATGTGTGGACTGCCACCTCTTTGAATCGATGTGATTTGTTTTCAATCACCACATCACAATGATGATATATGAAAATATTTTTTTAAAGAAATAATATCTTATAAATTAAATAATTATAATTATCAAAATAAAAAAAAATATTATATTAATTTAATGATTAAAATTAAAAAATTGAATCATTTCTCATGATTATGTGTGTCCTACTGTCTCCATGATTGTAATAAATTTCATTTTTCATAACTATAATTAATGAGTTCTTTTGAAAGTAAAAATAATTCATTATAATTATAATTATATAATTATTATTATTTTGGATATGATGGATTAATGAAATCATGTAACATAGTCATCCTGGTGTATTTATTTTGGACTTCTGACTATTATATTATCTAATTGTTCCACATTAAACTTTAATGATTATATAATTTTATAAAAAAATATTTTAAATATTATAAAATGAATAATAACTATAACATTAGATCATAATAAAGTAAATAAATGGATACAATATTTTTATTTTTGGAGATAATGAACATACATGAAAATTTAGACTCGAGTTAATTGACTATTTTATATAAAACATCATTTTAATTATTATAATGATTCATTTTCCAATTTATTATCTTTCATTTCAATGTTTTTATAATTATTTTATGAGTTTATTTATAGTTACCCAAAATATCTAAAATATTATATTTTTTGATGATTATATAAAAGGGTTTTAAAAATTAATCATTTCTAAAAATGAATGACTTTATATACAAAAGCAGTTGAAATAGATTCTTTTAACGTAAACCGTAATAATTCCATTTTCTGATTCTGTAATCGTTATTTAATGTTTGACTTAAATTACATGGAATATTTTCTTCCGAAATGAATTTAAATATTTCCCATTTTGGGTTATTATTTCTATTTAAAATCAGTTTTTTAATAGAATGATATTTTAAAATAAAAAAACAGAATTTCACAAGGGTCATAAAAGAGATTTTAAAAGGGTTGATTCTGGATTTTATCCTGGGCAATGGATTAAAATGTTTCAAGTTCTATCATAGATCATTGGGGAGACTAAATCATGAGGGATTAATGATCATTATATTTAAAAAGTGAGCCAAATATTTCTTATAAGATGGTTCTTCCTAGATTGTACTTTAATGTATTGGTTAATGATCATGTACATAGGATGTTAATATTAGAATTCATCCATATGTTTCATCCAATTGTATGGGTTTTGTAATGGTTTTATGAATATTATTTCATATGTTACCTAAATGATGTATGAATTTTTTCTATCATTAGGGATATCATATGGTTTCAAAAATTAAGAAAATCATATACTTAATTAATAAATAATGTACGTTTCTAATAATATGTATTTTCTTCATAAAATGATGTTCATGGGTTTTTTATTTTTTTATTGGACTAACATTTTATTTTTATGTCACTTAATGTAATTTCATTATCATTCATTGTTTAATATTCATTAATAAATGTATTTAACGATAATTAGGTACAATGATGAGGTAAAGATAAACTTTATAAAGATATTTAATGAAAAGAAAACAGGTTTCTCATTAAAATGATTATATTCTGGGAAATTTGATACAAAATAGAACTTTACACGTTACGAGTTATATATTTTATATGTGTTGGTTAATACAAAATACATTAAAAATAACAACCAATAATATCCTCATGACTGTAAAAAGTAGAATTATATTCTAAGGACACTCGAATATATATTGTTTGAGGGGGAGTATTTATAGTTATTATCAAATTAATGTTTATATTACCTTGTGATTTAGGATAATAATAATATAAGCATAAAATATTCTTCCAAAATTGAAAATAATTAAATGATATATCATTTAAATATTACTATGATGTGTCATTTAAAATATATTTGTGAAGAAATATTTTCCTTAGAGGAAACATGGAGAATATAGTTGGAAGGAATCAAACTTATTGGATACTTCTAAATCATATACCTAGAATGGTTAGAACATGTAATGATAATTTTTTTTACAGATTTTTTGATGAAATATATAATAAGTTGTGAAATCCAAGATAGTGTAAAAAATTATCTACCATAGAAGTAAATTATGATAGTAGAGATATTTATTAGACAACATTATTTGTCATTTAGTTGAAATTATAAACTAGTTATATAAAAAATATTGATCAATGACATTGAGAATATATTTTATTCCATGAGGTGTTTGAAATGAAGAAATCTATCATTATCTATATATTGTTTTTATATGGAAGTTGATTTATGGAATAAAATGGTTATGGATACCAAAGAGAAGATTTATATTAATTATATGAATTGGAAAAAATTTATGAATCTCTTCATTTATAAGAATTTACCTAAATAAGATCAAATCGGGATTAAAAGAATTCATCAAATTTAGAATGAAGACTCAATAGTTGTGTATGATTTCAATTTAACAATATTGATTAGCTATGTAGTGTATTTTTTTGGATCATGATATTGTGGTTATTAGCATATAAATAGGTTTAAAACCAAGAAACCAATGAGAATTATCATCCCAAGAATTAAAAATTAAAGATAAAAGTTTTATTTGTGATAATAAGTTAGGAATGAAGTTTGTCAATGATTCGGTATTCTATGACTAGATGTAGAAAAAAAATATTTGTATCATATCCATTGGAGAATTATTCATCTTTGATTTATAGATGAATATTGAGTTAAAAGAATAGATTCCCGAATAAATAGTTGTGTAACTGATATACATCCCTTGGTGAGATTTTTAAGAGATAATGAGTTTGTTAATTATTAAAACATGTATCAAATGTTTGATCAACATGATGGAAGTCATCAATAAATAATGTAGAAATGTGTTAATGAATCATTTGATACTATTATGTTTTATATGGGTCCATCTAATTATAATTTTAAATATAATTTATAATTTTATTTTAATGATGGCAACCCCCCTTGTTCATTATTTAATGCTAAGATAGTCAAAAAAACATTTGGTAGTGTTTGATATTATTGGGGGTATAGAGTGACATCCATTTTATCACTGTATGATAGAGTTTAAATACTTTAATGTTTTTTTCAATAATTTCAAATCACTTATAAAAAATCAATAAGAAGAGGAATTAACTAGAAATGGTACTGAATGGTACATAGAAAATTTTATGAGAGGATAGAAACTATTAATTATAATTATGTCCAAGTGGTGAATGAATTTATGGTTTTTTTCTAGATATCTACTTCAATTATTCCTTGTCAATAGGTTTATTTTTACTATTGACATTGTTCAAAATGAAAATACAATTTCAAAACCTTCTAGAAATGGATCATGATAAATTTTGTGATATAAAGAAAAATTGATGGAGTTTCTAGATACATATTTCATTCAAAAAACTACATCACCATGAGGTTATTCTATTTTGTTATAATAAATATGGTTCCATGATGCCTTTTATTTTCTACAGAGCTTTGAAGAAAATCAATATTTTGTACAAGTAACCTTTTCTTAAAAAATGATTTTTTACTAGCTCTTAGGAGTAAAATAATTTTTGATGATTTATATCAGGTCGGGGTACCATCAGTTTTAGGTTAAGAGGGTAGATATTTCAAACACCCAGTTTTAGAACTGATATGGAAATTATGTGTTTTTAGTTATTCCCATTGGGTTTTATAATCCAAAAGAATTATTAATAGATATTATAAATAATGTATACCATTACAATATTAATAATAATGTTTCTATGTTTATTGAATGAATATTGGAATATTCAAAAAGTCTTGAGGATTATGAAGGAAAAAAATTAATTTTTTACTGACCATTAATGAAATGAAAAAATTTAAAAAAATTATTTGGTGTGTTTTTTGGATGCTAAAAAATTATTTACATCGAAATATTGTTTCTAAATATTGAATATTTACTGATCCTATAATGTATACATTTATAGAAAGAATAAATATTATTAGATTGTTTCAATATATGATAAATAAATTATTTTCGTAACCAAAATAATCCACCAATCTACCTAATTAATCAGTATCTTTAGTATGTTTTAGTACCATTGGCATTCATGATGGGTTTACAAGGTTGAAATATATTACTAGTGGGTATCTAATACCTTTTGATACTCATAGTGAATATTATAACAATTAATATTCACCAAATAAACTACATAAAAATTGTTTCACTAAGCAATTTTTACTTAAATAGATATAATTTCAAAATAATATTATTTCGTACGATATAGTTTTTTAATGTTTCCTTCATTAAAATTATAAATCACAATGGAAAAAATAGAAATGTCATGTTTGATAGTGATGATAATGTTATCCACTGTGGATTCATTTATTAAATCATTATATTGAATTAAATAATTTCATTATTTATTTTTAATTAATAATCTTCCACGGATTTCTTTTGGGGAATATTAATTATAAAACAAATTTGGTCTATGATCCATATTTCATAATTACATAAACTGGTTTAATTATGTAGAAAACTTGTCAAAATATTTGGTTGTCTAAAAACTTTTAAATCCTATCATATTGTATTCATGGAAGGATGTTTTTATAAACACTTTCTTCAAAATCATTAAATGAATTCAGTCAACATGATTCCATTTTTATCATAACTAGTAAGGGTTTATAACTACTATAGCATAATGAAAATTCCATGAACAATGTATTTAACTAATAGGGTAATATTATTAATTTTTTTATATATAAATTATAATTACTGGTCCATTAATTGTTAGGGTAAACTATAATATATGATCGATATTAAATAATGTTTCTAATCAGAAGGTATCTAAAATATACAATTTTAATGAGACTGTATAAAATTCTCAAATGTTTAACATTCATCATATACATATGAAATCCTTTGTGCTCCATTAAATTATTATTATTATCGATTATATATCACTATGTATGAATTATTATCATTGTATTGTTCTTTAACCCCTATTTCATTCACCAAATCAATTTGATATAACCATGTTGATGTGTAAATATTTACACATGCACATTTCTGTGTTAATCAACCTAAAATAGAGTCTAAATATTTCTAAACATATCTAAAAGAATATTTTTAATGATGTGGTAAATATATTCTTGTAATTGTATAGAACTCAAATAGGCAATCGTTATTTACATGAGACATCCAATAGGAAGATATAGTTAAACTCCACCATTATTGAACAAGTCATAAGTCTCCATGCTAGGAGGATGTCTGATCATAACTACATCTACATAGAGATACACTACTCATAGTATAATTTAATTCAACAGAACTCTAACACATATTTTATAAAAAAAATTAAAGAATATATTTATATTATTTTTATCAACTATAAGATTTGTTCATGGTAGATAAAAAATAAAACATATAATATTATTCCATGTGTGTAATTCGTGATTTTAAAATTTATAAGAATGTGATTAACAACTATATATGATAACTATTACTTTTTTATAATATAGACTCAATTTATAAAAATTATTTATAAATGTGGTGGTAACTTTTAAAAAATTAATCATTTCATAATTTCAAACATGAGAATAATATTAGTAACAAATTATTAATCAAACGGTTAACAAGAAATATAATATAATGTTTTCATTATTTATTATGGATATTAAAATATTATTGAATAAAAAAATATACATTCATTTCATAATATTCATTTTTCATATAATTCATTATTAGGAATTTATGATTTAACATATCAAATTTCGTGGACATTATGGAATTTAATGTTCAATTACTATAATATTAAACATTACTTCATCTAATTATAAATTACTTGACATAAATTTACCCTTTGATCAAATCCAATAAAAAATTATATGTTATTTCAATAACATCAAAATGATGACCATTAATTTGATAACATCTAGTTATGTACTATTATAATTCAAAATCTAAAAATAATTTTTATTCATATTTACTCTTTATTTAGTTCTGTATATATTCTTTATAAATTATATTTTGAATTACTGTATAAAAAATTATAAAAAATTATGAGGATATTATATTATTTATGTAACAACTGGTACTCTATAAACCAGAAACCCGTTGTTACATAACTAAATATGATCATTACACAATATATCATGGACTTTGTTCATCCCTTATAGGTTCCAGAGTGGAAGAGGGATGGGATATACATGGACTTTGTGATGGATCTTCCATGTGCATCTAGGAATCACGATTCGATATGGGTGATCCTTGACCGACTCACCAAATCAGCTGACTTCATACCCATCAGAGAGCAGGGCTCAGTAGAGAGCTTTGGACGCCTCTATGTGAAGAAGATTGTGCATTTACATGGAGTACCTTCTTCTATTGTCTCAAAATGTTACACATAGTTTACTTCCTAGTTAATGAAGGGGTTGCTGGTGGCTTTCAGGACACAGCTACGTCTGAGCACCGCCTTCCATCCACAGACAGATGGAAAGATTGAGAGGACTATTCATACTCTCGATGACATGCTCTGTTCTTGTGTCCTCGACTTTGGTCCCACCTGGGAGGACCACATACCTTTGGTGGAGTTTTCCTACAACAATATCTATCACTCCATCATCGGTATGGAACCTTTTGAGGCCTTGTATAGTTGACCATGCAGATCACCACTATGCTAGACATACCCAATAGAGTCAACACTAGTGGGACTAGAGATGTTATGTGCTACAATGGAGAAGGTGCAGATCATCCAGGAGTGGACGAAGACTGCACAGAGCAGGCAGAAGTCAATGATTACAGGAGACGAAGACCTATGGAGTTCGAGGATGGAGAGCTCATCTTTCTACGGGTCTCACCTCAATGAGGACTATGGAGAATTGGCCGAGGTTGAAATTTATCTTCGTGATTAATTGGTCCTTTTTTGGTTCTCAGTAGGCTATGAAAGGTGGACTACCACCTGTCTCTTCCACCATAGTTTCATGGGGTGCACGATGTCTTCCACCATTCTCAGCTAAGGAGATACATGAATGACCCATCCCACATCATTCACCATATGGTGTTGGACATCGATGATATGGAAACATTCATAGAGGTTCCAGTGGAGGTTGAGGATCGACATGAGTGAGTCCTGCGTGGATGTTTTCAACCTCTACTTCACGTTCGTTGACAGCACAAGAATCTCCAGGAGAGCACATAAGAGTGGGAGACTCAAATGCGTGCTCAGTACCTCCATTTTTCCCTTAGTTCTAGTTGTAGATTACGTTGATGTAAAGCCCTTATGTGGGTAGAATGTAAAGACTTGGAATTTCCATGGAACATTTTTTTTAAAATACTTGGGAATTTTTACGGGTCCGCAGTTTCTGACGGTGCTTGATTATGAGGCCCGGTGTTCCCAGAATCAAGTTCGGATGTTTTGTTCGGGTACGTTCTGTAAACGTACGAGCGGGATTTTATATCTTTTGAACTGGTGCTCGGAACTGAAATCTGAGGGAACCATAGGACATGAAGCATCAGTGATTGATTAGTGAGACCTTCAATGCAGTTGCGTTCCAACGAGAATGGGAGTTATTTATTGGGGTTTTTAATTATATTGAATAAAAATAAAGTGTTAACTTTATTTTTAATTGAGGTGGTTAAAACATCCAAGATGAGGTTAGTGGTGGGGGTAACCACACCATAACCTCATAGGAGATGTTATGGTGGGGGGCCCACCCACAAATAACCTCCATTGGGAGGATATCCTTGGTGGGGACCACACAACCTTTAAAGACCCTTTAACCCCCATTTATATGGGATGAAAACTTTTCACCTTCCCCCATTATTTTAGTGTTCCAAATCCCTCAAATTAATTAATTTAAGCCTTGAAATTAATTAATTGAATCCATTTTAATTCAGGCCAACCATTAAAATAAAAGATATGCTATTATTTAACTTTGGTTGGCATAATATTTTGGTGGGGCATAGGGAAGGAGGATAAATCACCAACGAAGAATGCAAAGATTGCCATATTCAACATTGATACCTCCGGATGCTCATCCGCCAATAGTGGATAGCCAATTCTTTTTCTGACGTGCAATCTTAAGTTGCGAGAGCGTGATGAACGTGGAGAATGATGAATCTATGCCTGTCTTTCCGCGACTTCGTCAACGATTATATTCTTACGAGGTAGGGGTATTTGAGTTGTTTTATGTATGAGTTTTACTCTCCTTTCATCATCATTAAATAATTTTATTGTGAACATCCTATTGATGTCACCATAATGAGGAGGGTTCAGACCGCACGAATACGGCCCGACCCTCCACTTTCGTTAACATTGTTTTTGTTGAAGACTGCGACGGTCAAACAACACCGCCAGATGAATGGACCGCGACAGAGCATTGGCGAACGACAACAGGACGACGACGAAGAAAACCGGTGGTGCAAGGCCTCTGGGTCACCGGAAGAGCGGGGCGCCATTGCGCTGCACCGGAGAAGGAGAGTCGCGGCTAGGGTGGGTCACAGTGGAGGGGCGTGGCGCCGTCGTGCCGCACATGTGGTGTGGAACCGTGGACAGGGCGGGCCGCTGTGAAGGAGCACTGTGTCGTCGCGCTGCGACAGATGTGCGGAACAAGATAGCCTCTTGGCCAGTCAGACAAGGCAGGAACTTTCGGGTCCCGCGGGAGACTGATCTGGTGCCTAGCACTGGTTCTGTTCATAAATTAGGGGGCGCTGCACCCCCCCCCCTGCGTGGCCAGCCTGGCCACGCAGGTTTCCCGCCAGCTGGGCCACATGGGCCGCCGGGCCGTGCCACCCCCGCACTCAGGTCGGGCCCCCTTCAGACGTGCCTCCACCATGGGTCGTCCATCCCCTCGGGTCGGGCTGAACCCTCGGGACGGGTCAGACCCGTGGAACGGGTCGGATCCCAGTCCGATAGCGTTTGACCCGAAGACATATCTTCCCCCATATCTTGGGATAGGAGTGTCCGATCGATGAACAGTCTGCGGAGATGGAAAGCATAGAGAGAGGCGGTTCCTATTTCATATACCACATTAGGTTTGGACATTGTTGGAGTATGGTTGGGTTAGTTTGAAACTAAAAACCTACCGGGCCCCAGAGATTGAAAAGCCAATAACTCACATACTGGGTGTGTGATTGACGCGTTGTTGGTTGAGTTGAGACCCCTATGACGAGGAAGATCATTGAGAGACATTTACTTGGGAATTCAGGATAGTTGGAGTATCAGCCAGTAGATCATGGAGCGGATCCTCCCAGAGATGAGCATGTGGAGTTCGGAGACCTAGTAGGTGGTTGAGACCTGACGACTACTAACCATTCAACTTAGAGTGTTTTGACTAGCCCAGTGAGAAGCATCTCTATGTGTCGTGGAAGGCCCATAGTGGGGAGCGCCTCTGTGTTGGCACAACCGACCCACGTAACTCGATGCATGGAGTACCTCTGCAGGCTAGGAGGGGGAGCGCCACTGTGTGAGCACTGTAGACCCCTTGTTGGGAGCTCCTCTATGTGACACAACAGAACCACAGTACTCGATAGGAGAAGTACCTCAGTACTCCACAGAGAGTGGGAAGCGCCTCTCTCTAAAGTGGTAGGCCCACTGTACTTGATAGAGGTGGAGTACACCATCAGCCGAGGTTCCAACAGTGTGATTGGGGTTTTTAATTGATACTACCCCATAGAATGAAATTCTTGTTTGAGATGAGTCTTTGACATTGTGTTTTCCTCATGATTGAGATGGGTTACTAAATAACATAGGTATATGTATTGGCATATACCTAAGTAATGGTTATCCGTTGAATGTACTCTTTGTGGTTATCATTGATAGATTTAGAGAGACCTGGAGGGTCTCGAGGTCCCTACTGAATATCGTTATACTCACCCTTGCACGAGCTATGCCAACACCTCGTTGTGTTGGTTGCAGATGACGGACATCGCTGATCGGGGCAGATAGTGGCAGGACTAGATTGTACCCAGAGGTGGAAAACTCAACGAGACGTACACGGAGTGGACGGATGGACATGGAGTGATGAGGAGGCCATCTATACCTACACTTTAGGTAGGAACCACGAAGGATGGCCCAATAGTTGTTTTACCTCTTTTCTGTAGTTTTATTAGCATTTCATTTTTATTGTACATTACTGTTGGGCTTGTATTTCCGACCCCTTTACATTCAAAAAACTCTCTTTTGTATTCTATTTTACTTAGTGTTTTAGTTCCAGTTTTGTAATCTATTGCGTTTTCTTATTGTTATAAAGGCAATGCATTCCTAGTTAGGGATTTATGCCTTTTGTTCTGGTCACCAGACCCTAGCCTATGGATGGCGAGCTTGGGATAGTCACGATACGGGCCCCAGGGGACGGGTCAAGATATATCATGAAAGTTGAATATATCCATGGTTGAAATATAAATATAAATAATCACATGGGTAATCATATCTTATTGAAAAATCATAGATCGCATAAGGTCACATATCATAATATTTCCCTTGAGGAATGTTTCGATGAAATAAAATTTAAATAGTTATAGAATATGCCAAATACCAATGATATATCTGGGGCCTACTAATTCTTAAAGGGGTTATAAAAAGTCATTCTCGTAAAATTTTAAGTATAATAAAATTATTATATGAAACAAATGAATAAAAAATATAATAAATATAGATATTGTTAATGACAATCTATTATATGAAATTTCAACATTTCCCCTATTTAATACATGTTAAAATGTTGTCATAATAAGTCAAGATAAATAAGGTGGATGATACCATTAAATTATATATCCATTAATGTATAAAATTCATTAATTGTTTTTAAATATATGAAAAAATCATTAAAAAAACATTAAAAACATTAATGGAAAAATTCTAAAAATTATCCCGTAATTTTGATAAAATTTTAAACATAAAATCCCAATATATTGTGATAATTATTTTATTAGAAATATCAATGTAATATTATAATTTAATATACAATGAAATATCCTTCATGAAAGAAAGAAAATATGTTCTGGTGTATAACATTAAAACTGTTATTCCATTCACTATTTTTGTAAAATTTTATAAAAAAACATATATTCCAAAATGATATAAAATAATAATTTATCATTACAAATGAAAACAAAATATATTTGAAAATTAAATTACATAGACATTTGATGATAAAAAATAAAATTATTTCATTTATTCTAGATAACATGTATATGTATTAAATAGTTCACAGACAATATAAATATTAAGGTCAACCTTTCTGAACCTCAGTTTATCAATATTTTAATATAATAATGGGAGGAAAATATGGATGAAATGAATTAAAAGACCAAATACATATACATAAGAAGAAATTATTGGGGATATAGAATATAAATTAAATATAAATTCCCATATTTCATATTTGAAATTAAAAAATTCCCATGTAAAATTAGATTATAGAATAAACACTTAGCTTGGATTTAAGATCTATTGGGAACATTATACACTAATATATAAAATAGTTATATTATATATTTTTATTAATATTTTTTAAGAATTATCAATTTATTATAGTCACATTTATTTATTTTCATAAAATATTTTATATAGATAATTAATGATTTATGTTCATGTGAGAGGGTTTGATGATGTTTATTTCAAAATAGAAAATAGAATCATTGATTTGTTGACCATGGTTAAAGGTTCATTTCATTGTGATATAAATAATATTATTCCTAGTATAATTATCATTTTCATACATTATTTTATTTTATCAACCATGAAAGAAAATGGATTATAAAAAATTATGCATATCATTTCATAGAGATGGTAGTTTATTTGTGTGCAATTAACGACATTTACATATTACTAATGAAATAAATGAAAATAAATTCAATAAATTATAATATTTTAAAAACTATAAAAATATCATTTATAGGATATTTTTTCATTACATATATATTAATTACCACTCATTTTAATGTAGAAATTAAGAACCATTTTCATCACTAAATTGAGTTAGTATTCCACACATATGTATGAGAGAATATATCATTTTACAAGGAATTAAATGGTATGATTGTAGATAATAATATATATATATATTAATTATTTATATAAAGTCATATATATTCTTTAATTAAATCATATTAACAATCCATGTTAGTAAGAGATGAAAATAAAAGATATTACTATGTAGAGATGGTTGTCCATACATTGTAACAAGCGATGCTTCCATTTTTAATATAATGGTATATGAGATGAAAAAGGGGGTTTACCACAAAATTATAACATTCACAAATAGTCAATATAATTATGAGGAATTTTTCATGTGGCTAAACATTATTTTTAGGAGTTTTATGTAGAAATAAACTTGGATAAAACTATATAAGTGAATATACAATTGCCTTGGGAAATCATTATTGAGAAGTAGCTAAAATGATTATCCAGATGGTAATATGTTGAGAATGGGGAATATATTACACGAGGATGATAGATGAAGAGTCATTTAGTTTGGAACATTTCATGATATCTGTCTCAAAATATGTGAACAACCAAGAAGATTGTATGCCCATTTATATTTAAGGGGAGTGGGATAGATTTAAATATAATTAATAATAAATAAATATGAATATATTAATGAAATAAATGTTAAAAAAATTAATAAAATTAGAATATAGGATTTGAAGGAGTTTTAATTCACTCATATAAATAAATTTAAACAACTTTTATTAATATTTAAAAACATATCTATTATTTTTGTAGCCATATTTATCCCCTTTAACAATTATTATAATGATAATCTATTTCTATAGTAACAATTCGTTATAACAAATATTAAAATTAGCACCATTAAAAAATTCAATCTTTCATATTTCAAAATAATGATCCATTTTATAGGATTAAATTTATTCATGTGTTAAAATATAATTATAATCAAATTAGATTTTTCAAAATGAAGAATTGTTTTTAGAAAAATAACTTTTAAGAAAAAAATGACAGTATCACAAAATATTGTAATTTTTTATCAAATGGAAATATTTTAATTATATAAAATAAAATGATACTGGTATTAATTTAGAAACAAATAAATAAAAAATCAATATTTTTAATGAATTATTAAAATAAAATATTCAAAATAAATTTTATATGTGAATAGAAATATCAATTTGATTTCAAATATTTGATTAATAGTTTTATAGTTTAAATATTATGGACATGATATTCATTGTATAGAATATTATAGTCCTGAATCAATTAATTCAAAGGTCTCTGAATGTGTTTGATCCTCAGAATAAGGTCACTATAATAGACCACAGATGATTTCATGTACCATTGATATGTTGGGTGGCATAACTAGTTGGTAATCCATATATTTTAGTGTATATAACGTTTAAAAAGTATCAATATACATATGAATTTACATTTCATTTTTACTAAATATTATAACACTATTATATTCATCAAATATTAATAGTACATGGTCCCCACCTAAAACACAAAATACATTTTTTTAATTATCATCAATTATCATTGTATTTATTTGGGATGGCATAAAATGATTATGAATATCACATACATTAGTATTATTCTCCCTATAGTGTTATATGCCCACAGAGATATTTTGCACACATTCATACAAACATTGTAAAGTTATAAATATATTTCAAGACAATTATTTATATGTTTCAATATAGATGAATCATCAGAATCTATTATTGAAACAAAATTATACTAGTGAAAGTTATTTTTCCCTCGTACCATGAAAATGAAATTTTCAATATCTGTAAATATATTCTAGTTTCAAAATATTCCTTATAGACTGCACTATTATTTTGATGAAGATATATACAACTCAAATATATCATACAATTTATATCTTCCAAAGGATTAACATAAAATTTCATAGAGAGATGATTGTCAGAATCTTATAAAATTGTGATAGGATCACTACAATGTATAAATAAATCCTTAATATGGAGTCGAGAGTAGTTGTGAATGGTTAGATATTTCTACAGTACTAGAAAATATATATATTTCATAAGGAAATAAAAAATCACCCCTAATGCAGTATTCTTCATAAGTTTCATTGGATTTCTAGTGAGATATTACATTAAAATATTGTCCCACATCCATACATGTATTGGAATCGATGTTATGACTAATTTAGGATTCTATATTATATCTATTACCTATAGTAACATTAAGAATCATTACACATAGTCCAAAATTTAATTATTGGTAACTTCCCACCATAAATGTTCCTTGAAATCCATGAAAATTATTTTTCTATAGGGCTTTATAGAAAATTATGACTTATTTTATTCATATAGTATTTATATATTCAAATATATTAGAGAAGGAACACATATAATCATTTCAAATACCATTAATAAATACATATATAAGATTTTTTCAAATTTCAGAACACAAAATTTCCTTAATATTCTATTTGTAATTCAATATAACTCAACAAATACATATACATGATTTCTAGTAAATATGTTTCATCAATTTTATGTAAAAATAATTACCATTCTCCATTAATAAAAATTACTAAAGTAATATTTATTAAATCCATAAATATTGGATTCTTTCTAATTCTAACCATTAATTGAAATTTATGGTCCATCATACTCAATGCATAAACCACCATATTTTTTTTTTTCTGATAATGGTACTGTATCAATAAATCATAGTACGTGATTATTTATATCCATAATCATTGGATGAAGTTGAGTTTCATTTATGATAGATGATTTACAAAAATCATTTTTTGTTGGTATATTATTGATATATTCCCCAATAGATATAGATTACACATGTATTCAATTGAAATTAGTATATCCTCTAATATATGATCATAAAATAAATAATTTTGTCAGTTGATCTTCAGTTTTCATGATACAAAAGAAAACACTCTATCATTTTATAAAAGTCCACAACCCAGTAAATTCTTCCAAGAATCACTATATTTTAAAAAAACTACATTCCCTATGGTAATGTTAATAATTTTTAACTATAAAATACAATATTACACTCAAAAAAGCATTCTTTACATTTCATTTACCATACTAATATAGCCACATTATTTGTTATCTTTATTAACATGTTGGAAAAATAATAAATATTATGACTCATCAACTAGTGTTAAACTACAAATCCTAATGTCAATGTATCTCAGTTCAATTCAAATGTATATTATGTTTTTTAAATAATATATCCTTTCGGTGATCAATATATATTATGTCAATGGAGATAATATTCCCATGAAAAGAAACACCTTATTGAAACAAATCTATCTTATTGAATCTCATAAATAAATTATTTTCTATGAAAGTCTCGAGTTTGATTTGAAATTTATAAACATGATCCTCCATGTATTTGTAGTATATAAATATATAATCAGTTAATACCACTTTGAATTTAGCACGAAAATAAATGTATATGATATTCATCATATATATATAAATATAAGGACCTGTAGTAAATCTAGACAATTTTAGTATATAATGAAAATCGTTGTTCCTCATATGAAATGATTACATAAACGTATCACAATTCTTCACTCTAAATTATTTATAACATGTTTGTTGATTAATATTTATTAAATATTAAGCTCATTTATTTTTATAAGATAATACATCATTGTTTGGATAATGATAATGAGTATTATATTAATGGAATTGTACTTTTTAAAATCAACACACATCTTTATAGGCTCATCCTCTTTTTCAAAAACATGAGAGGGTCTCCCCAATGTGAAACAATAGTTCTTTGTAAATCATGTATCAAACTAGTCCTTTATAAGTTTTATAAAATCTATCAATTCCACCATATTTATTATGTAAAGAATCATATATATATAGTTTTCAATAGGGATATATTCAATAGAAAATTAATTTTAAGGAGAATGTAAATGTATCTTTAAATCATCTATAAATAAAAAATGAATTTATTTATAAAATTATATTTATTTATCCTCATGATTTATTTCACATCTGAAAATAAAAACAACATCATTATCTTCTCCTAGAATTACATAATACACTAATTAAAGAGGTGGATCAATAAAATATCCAAATAATATAGATTATCATGTAAAAACAGGGGACTCAATTCCCACCTCATATGTAGATATATTTTTCCTTAATTTATAAAATATTTAATTATATATTATAATTCCATACAAACATTGTATTTTGTAAATTCCTTTTTTAGTTATGAAGATAAACTCTACATAAAATGAATATCTATTCATATGAATAAAAAAATATTAATATATCATTTTTAAAATATTATTTTGATGAGGTATATTGAATGACATTATAACAAACCATGTATGGTTAAAATAAATCATTTTCATAATTATTAATATTTATATTTTCTATATTTCTACTAACTATAAATATATTAACAATCATCTTAATCAAAAAAGTAATAGACCTGTCACAACCCCCTCCCTACAAAGTGTACCTTTCCTGGTCCGGTAATGTGAAAAAGGAGATAATGACCCCCGATTCCTGCCTCCGGTAGGCCCTGGGTTGGAGACTAGCACCGAGGGTATAATAAACTCCCAAAAGGGAGGCATTACCCTCTAAGAGAACACATGCATAAGAGAGTGATAAGATAGATACCAAATCCAACTCCAACTCAGAAATGAAATATAAAAGAAACGCATGTACATATATGAAATGTCATGCAAAAGTACTAAAATTGAAGGGGAAAACTACAAGTACCCTATAGAAAGTAAAACGGCAGTGACCGCAAGCCCGAACTTCTCCTCCGACCAGAAGCTAGTAGTAACCAGATTGATCACCAAACTACTCTGAGTGACAAGAAATACAGTTTATATAGGTGTAGGGTGAGTATAATAGTATAATCAGTAGGATCCTCACCAAATCCTCTTGTGAAAAAGTAAATAAAGAATGCTAAAGCACCGTGAACAACAGTGAAACTAACTAGTCCCCTAAGCCAGTATACTATGTTCCCAACCTCACTATGGATACTCTCACCATGTAACGCATAATAGAATATATCATATAGAAAAGTATATCAAGGTTACCCCGCTACTACTTCCCCACTGGTTTTCCTCTTTGCACCAACGATATACGTCTTGTGCATCTCCTTCCAAAGTCTTGAATAGCCTACTGGACATATTCTATGAAAACCTGACGAGGATGTTGACCTAGATCCATACCTGCAAAATAACAAACACATAGAGCTCCTAATCCTGGAATATGGATGACTAAACATTAATTATTTAATTTGTTTCTTTCATTTGTTTTAGGTTAACCTATCCCAAGGTCTACCCATTCACACACAGGCATAAGGAAGAATGATGCACGATCCTTTCCTAGGTCTCTACCCGGAAACTAGTATCACCTTGTTTAGTATCCATGGTAAACGTAACGGTCCGTACATCAGATCATAGGGGACCCTAAACGCCTATGTATTACATGGTTTCCAGTGTTTACTGCACTTTTTAAACATGAATGACAATGTTTCCCTACCAACCCATGAAAACTCACATGTTCCTTTCTCCAAACTCAGTCGTATCCCTCAACCAGACCTTTGATACCACTCTGTCATGACCCCCTACCCACAAAGTGTACCCCTATTAGGCCATCAATGTGAAAAGGGAGATAATGAACCCAAGATTCCCACCTCCTGTATGTCCCGGGTTGGAGACTAGCACAGAGGGTATAATAAACACACAGATGGGAGGCATTACCCTCTAAGAGAACACATGCGAAAGATAGAGATAAGATAGATACCAAAAAACTCCAACTCAGAACTGAAATATAAAATAAACCCATGTACATATATGAAATGTCATGCAAAATTACTAAAACTGAAAGGAAAAACTACAAGTACCCAAAAGAATGTAAAACGGCAGCGACCTCAAGCCCGAATAGCTCCTACAACCACAAGTTAGTAGTAACCAGCTTGATCTTCAACCTGCTCCAAGTGACCTGAAAAACAGTTTATATATGTATAGGGTGAGTATAACAGTATACTAAGTAGGATCCTTCCTGAATCCTCTCGTGCAAAAATAAAGAAATCATGCTAAAGCACAGTGAACAACAGTGAAACTAAATCGTCCCTTAAGCAGGTATATTATGTTCCCAACCTCACCATGGATACTCTCACCGAGTAACACATAATAGAATATATCCTATAGAAAGGGATATCAATGGTACCCTACAACTACTTACCCACATGTTTTCTGCTTTTCTCCCAATGACATACGTCTTGTGAATCTCTCTCCAATGGCTTTCCTATATACACCTGGGTTGAGCTCCACAATCTGCACCACGTGCACCGCAAAGGCCTGCCCGCAGACACCTGGGCGAAGCACCACACCATCCTCACAACCAAAAATAACCAAGTAGTTTTTGGGAGCCACCACAGATCGCATAACGTGTATCATACATCGGGTATTATACCTCAATCCATTACAACCCATGAACCAAGTAAGGATCCTCAATCTATCACAACCTATACACATTAAAACTATAGTAGTCCTTGGGATACTATATCTAGAATATATTAGTGTGAATAACCACAACCCATTACATCCCTCTACACACATATATGGGGGAAACTAACCGTTGTTCCCAATGGAACTAGTATCTACCAAGACAAGAGAGCAGGGTCAAATAGGGAAGTTAGCCATTCACCCTCCCATTGGAATGTTGGGGAAAACACCCCCCAGGGCTAAGAATCCCTGGGGTGCTAGTTTCCCTTACTGAAAGGGTGGAGTACCGTATAGAAACAAAAAATGTAAAGAATATATATCTCACAAACACACTATGGGCATAACATAGTATTAGTCTCAACTGTAGCTAATGTATCTCAGACTTTAGGATGCTATTTCAAAGACTAGGTATCCTATAAGCACACAACCAATTAATGAACTTCATTAGGTTACTTCATTCCCTTTTTCATCAGTTCCAATTTACATTAATTAATTCCTTCCACATTAATTAACCATGAACACAACCAAATTAAACTTCATTATCATAACATTCAAAAACAATTGTTCCTTTAATGATTCAACATCACCTTTAAAATCCACCATCTCCATACCTATGGCTCATCACCATTTAATCAATATTTCATTACAGAAATTACATTCCCATATTCCGAGGCATTCTAGAAAAGCATCCTATACTACTAAACACGAGGGGGATCTACACAGTGAGTAGATGTACTACCCGTCAAGTCTTTTCCACCTATATCAAGAGCGTATACCCGTCCTCTCTCGAGAAGATAGACACAGAAAGAACGTGGCATACCCCGCATGTCGTCACCAATTTCGGATGAAGGGTAAACAAGACCAGATTCCTTGAGCATTGGGGAAAAGTAAAGCAGAAAAACATTCAATCAACTTCACAACACATCCATCAAAAACATCAATCCCATTCAATCATCAATTGTGTCCTCCCAAACACCCATGTATAAACTGATTCATATCGCCACTCTAGGAATCATCAGTTGTCACAACCACAAGGCCTCCTTGCCTCCACATACCACAACACCCCTCTAGGGTAATATCATAGCATAAGCAGCATGAAATAAAACATTTCATCAAATGGGCTCTTGGCCCTTTAACAAGGAATCTAGCCTTCTTACGTAATGAGCACTCATGGCTCTAAAGCACAAGGCACTCGGCCTTACAAACAAGATGGTTACTATGAACCCTACCAAGCATTGTCTTTTATCAACCAACCAGTTCTTTAATCCCTCGTGAATTAACAGATTCAATTCATAGGTTCCAATTCTGGGAATCCTAATTAGTAATCTATCAAAAAATATTTAACATGCTTACTATGCCAATTTGATTAAAATAAAATTAGAACAACTACAACAATGGAAACAACCAGATTCATTTACATGCCTCATTATCCTTAGACAATTGAATATATATTTATTCCGTCTTTACGTTCATTATCAATTTCCATCAAGAATGAAAAACTGAACAAATCAAGCATAGATATCACTTTATCTTGCAAGACAAGAGGCAAACTATTATCATGGTACAAAGCAACAACAATAACTGATCAAACCAATTATTTTTATCCGGTTCAAGTATTTAATTAGGTCAATTCCATTTTTACCCAATGGGATAAATCATGCTAACTCTATGATTTCACATAAACAATTAGAGAATCCAAAAATCCCATACCTCAATGGTTTTCGAGGAAACCCACAACAGTCAATGAACGCCCAATGAAACCGGGATGATTTACCAAGGATCCTCTCTATATCTCCTATCCTAACACAACCAAGACAAAAGATCATCACAAAAGTTATCCACAGACATATATCTACCCATAACGGGCATAGATCTATGATCACGATAGAAAAGGAGGAGTACATCTAGGTAGATCTAAGAAACCAATCAAAAAGGATCTCTTTCCTCAAGAAACCAGCTTCGATTCTCAAAGAGAAGCCTCCAGATCACCTCCAATATTCTTGGGAGAGGTTATTCCACCTCAAAGGAAGTGTAATCACGAGTTATGGCACTTAGGGGCTTAAACGAGGTGATTAAAGGAAAAACGAGTTACATCCACAATTTTAGGATCTAACATTAAGTTCCCGCACGGTTAGTTCGCACGGTTTAACAAACTGTGTGCTAACCGTGAGTTAGCTTCTGCCTCGACAACCCCTCCTCGCATGGTTAGTCCATACAGTTAGGCAAACCCTATGCTAACCATGTGTTAGCCACTACACTCAAGACCAACCTTGCATGGTTTAGTCGTATGGTTTAGTTAAACTGTGCGCCAACCGTGGGAAAGCTATTACCCTTTAAATTTCCCCAAAAGTCTACCCAAATGCACACCCAAGTCACCTTGACTTCCCAGAACACCTCTAGTACCACATTTCTAAAACAAAATGGACTGGAGAGGTCTGGGACATTACATCAAATACCTTTCAAAAATTATCATCCTAGAGAATCCAAACCCCTCCTAAAGAGAAAACGAAACAGGGTATGGACAACCACCTACTGAGATACCTCCCAAAAGATAGAAAGTCACCAATGAAACAAAGGGAGTCATCTCATTAACATTATGGCTTCATAACCACATAAGGAATCATCATTACATGAAATAGTTAAACATTAAACAACCCAGGGAACTGAGCATGTATCTGTGACTCACGTTACCATGTACTCTCCTCCATTCCACCGTGTCACCACAATACACGAACTAAGGGGATGGAAGGCTTGCACAACACCTTCTCCTTGTGGTCTTAGATCTCCACAGGTCGCTCCTCGAAGGTGGAATCATCATAAACATCGATCTCTCCCCAGTCGATGATGTGGGAGTCGTCATGAAGATAACAATGTAGCTGTGAAACATGGAAAACATCATGTATCAGACTCATCTGAAGGGGAAGTACTGCTCGATACGCCACAGCTCCAACACGAGCTAACACCTCGAAACTCCCGAAAAAGTGGGGATAATTCTTAATACCATGACTAAACCTTTTCTTCCCATGACAGAGAGTCACCATCATAAACACATGATCCCCAACATTAAACTCTAAGGGTCCTTTTTGATTGGAATAGGATTTATGAGGATCTTGCGCCGCCTTCAACCTCTCATGAATCACATGACCCATCTCTATTGTATTCTGCACTAGTTCTGGTCCGAGAATTGCTGACTCTCCGACCCCAGTCCAGCACAACGGAGAACGGAAAGGTCGTCCATATAAGGCTTCAAACAGCTCCATGCCGATGGTAACATGGAAACTATTTTTGTAAGAAAACTCCACCAAGTGTAACTTCCTCATCCATGAACCTCTAAAGTCAAGAACACAAGAGTGTAACATGTATTCAAGAGTATGGATGGTTCACTCTATCTGACAGTCCCTTTGAAGATGAAAAGTAGTGCTAAGGCATAGTTGAGAACTGAAAGCTTGCTGGAGACATCTCCACACCCTAGAGGCAGAATGACGATCTCGATCAGAAATGATCATCCTTGGGACTCCAGGAAGTCTCACCACCTCCTCCAGATACTTCATCGACAAATATTCCAATTAGCCCGGCTCCTTGATTGCTATGAAGTGGACCACTTTTGTTAAACGATCCACTACCACTCAAATAGAATCATGTTGTCCCGGAGCTCGAGGTAAACCTATAACAAAGTCCATTGAGATATCCTCCCACTTCCTCTGAGGAATATATAATGGCTGGAGAAGACCACCAGGAACATAGTGTTCGACCTTCACCTTCTGGTAGACTAAACATAGAGACACAATCTCTGAAACTGCACACTTCATCCCAGGACACCAAAACATACTCCTCAAGGATCGGTACATCATTGTCACACCAGGATGTACTGCAAAAGTTGAACTCTGGAACTCTTTAAGAACCGTCTCGCCCATCTCCAAGGGAACAAAAATCCTTCCATGATACAACACTATGTGTTGTTCATCCTCAGACCAACCATCAGTGGCCTCACCACAAATGACTCGGTCTCTCCAAACCTCCACCTCAAGAACCCCCAACTGGGACTCTTCCACATTCTGTACCAGGGATGACTGTACAGTCATCTAAAAAAGACAACGGCTACCTCTGTATTCTCCCATATCAAGATTTAATGTATACAGTTCTTCCATTACACTCCAGGAATCACCGGATTCATGAACAGCATCACTACGTGACTTTTGGCTTAGCGCATCATCTACAACATTCCCCATTCAGGTGTATAAGATGTTTCGAAGTCGTATTCTAGCAAGAACTACTTCCACATATGATTTCATATGTTCAAGTCATGATAGGAGAAAACATACCTCAAACTCTTATGATCGGTGAAAACCACAAAGTGCTCACCAATGAGGTAATGTCTCCTCAACTATAGAGAAAACACCACGGCTGCCAACTCGAGATCCAAGGTGGCATAGTTGCGTTCATGGGGACATTACTACTGAGACCCATATGAAAAAACTGACCTCTACTGCATAAGATCACATCCTAACCCCAGACGTGAAGCATCACAGAAAACATCAAACTAAACTCCTTCAACTGGAAGACAATGGACTAGAGCACTTACGAACTTCTCCTTTAGATAATCGAAAGCTTCCTGACACTGATCAGTCCATATGAATGGCTGATCATTCTTGGTCAAATATGTCAGATGAGTCGCAACCCATGAGAAATTTTTCATAAACCTTTTGTAGTAGACTGTGAGACCAAGGAAACTTCACACCTCTGAAACTGTCTTGGGGGCTGCCCAAAACACAACTGCTTCTATCTTCAATGGATCCATAACTAATCCCTGTTGGGACACAACATTCCCCAATAAAATGACTTCTCGTGCCCAAAAACCACAATTCAAAAACTTCCCGAACATATGATGTTGAGGAAGAACCCCAAAAATGGATCGTAGATGCTCTGCATTCCCCTCTTCAGATGTGGAGTAAACAAGGATGTCATCAATTAAGACTACCATGATCTTTCCTAGGAACTCACGAAACACGGAATTCATCTATCCCATTAACACAGCTAGAGAATTCGTCACAGTGAACGAAATTACAACGAATTCTTAATGCCCATAACGACAACAGAATGTAGTCTTCAGAAAATCCTCATCCTTCACACACATCTGATGATATCCAGACCATAAGATGATATTTGATAACAAACTTGCACCCTTCAGTTGATCAAATAAATCAACAATCCTCAAAAGGGGATAACAGATCTTTATTGTCACTTTGTTTAAGCGACGATAATTGACACACAATCGCAAAATGTCATCAGCCTTCATTACGAACGAAACTAGTGCACCACAAGGGGACACACTTGGTCAAACAAAACTGCACTGCAACAGACCATCGAGCTATATACAAAACTCTCGTAACTCATAAGGGGACATCCTATATGGGGACATAGAGATAGCAGATGCTCCTGGATGTAGCAAAATCCCAAACTCGATCTCTCATTGAGGGGGTAATGCTACAAGCTCTTCTGAAAAGACATCAGGGTACTCATCTACGACCCTAGGAAACCCCATCTATTGAACCTCTGAATAACTCAACATCATCTCAGCCACCATGGACGATAAAGATGGAACACACCTATGACCCTTCCGAGGATTTCTCTCACCAACAAACACCACCTGCTCTCCATCCGCACCGATGAAGATGACCTTCCTCCTGAAGCAATCCATGAAAGCATGAACAAAATATAACCAATCCATTATAAGGATGAAATTATATGGTTGTATCTGTAAACATATGAAATCTACCCAAGATCTGTGTTTCCCCAACACTAGCTCACATTCTCTACATACTTCAAACAAGTCAGCTCGACCTCCAACTAGCGTAGTCAATGCCAAGGGCACTGGAAGACACTCTACCTCAAGTCCCAAATAATGGAAAAGGGTAGGTGATATGAAGGAGTGTGTCGCTACGAAATCAAACAAAGAATACACCAAGGTAGAAAACAAGAAAAGGGTACCTCAAACGACATCTGCCTCGCCTGATGATGGCAATGCTAGAGCATGAAGCTGACTACGACTTCCTCCAAAGCCTCTCTAAACCTGATGATGACCATAACCACAGCCGCGCTCTACTCTCTGAGGACGGGGAGCATCATGGAGCTGTCCTATGCCTGCCTCATCTCCCCTCTGGTGATCTAATGCTGGTGCAACTGGATGATACTACCTTGGTGGAAACTACCTCAATGGAGGAACCTGGAGCATAGTGCCTGGTGAACGATGACCGCTCTAATAGTTTGGGCACTCCCGCTGCTGATGAAAACGACCACCAAAAGAAAAACAAGCGCCTGATACCTTGAATAGTCATGAGAGTTGCTGCCTCCAGATAAATAAGATGTGAAGGGCTATGAAAAACCCCCAGCTGAACGGAAACTCTTCTCCCCTGAAAACCAGGAACCACGGACCACAGCCTTGCTTTTTTAGGGATCATGACGATCCCAATCTCGAGATGATCAGGTCCTGGCCAATGACCTCTCAACAACCTATTCCATCTCCAACACCTCAAGATATGTATTCAACATAAATGGGGTGACCTGATACTGGATCTATGGAAGAAAATCCTCCTCGAAATGCCTCACCATATCCTCCTCATCTGGTAACAGGTCCGAAGCATATCTTAAAAGGTTCTTGAAATGGATTCCAAACTCCCGAACAATAGAGCTCCCCTGTTGAAGGGTAAGAAGCTCCTGGTGACTAGACACATTTGCAGTCGAGGAATGGAACTTGATGTTGAACTTGTCTCGATAATCCTCCCATGTGATGGCTGACTCCTCATGATCCCTGATGACCAAGAACCACCAATTCCTTGCGGCTCCACGCAGCATCGTCACAGCTAAGGACTCCCAATGCCCCTTCTGATCACAGATCGAACTGAAGTATATATCGACCTCATCCAACCAGTCTTTCGTGATTGTATTTGAAACAGAGCCCTTGTACTTCTGTATACTATGGCACTGAAAATCTCAGAGTGTCATCCTCCAAGTGTTATCTTCATCAACCTCTACCTTGCGGCGACCTGCTTGAACAGCCTGTTGGACATCTTCTATGCAAACCTGACGAGGACGTGAACCTGGAGCCATACCTACAAAATAAAAAACACTTAGATATCCTAATCATGGAATATGGAAGACTTAACATTAATTAATTAATTTTTTTTCATTAATTCGTCTTAGGTTAACCTATCCCATGGTCTACCCATTCACACACAGGCACAAAGAAGAATGATACATGATCCTTTCTTAGGTCTCTACCCGGCAACTAGTATCACCTTGTTTAGTAGTCATGGTAAACGTAATGGTCCATACATCAGATCATAGGGGGCCCTAAACGCGTATGTATTACCCGGTTTCCTATGTTTACTGCACTTTCTTAACATGAATGACATTGTTTCCCTACCAACCCATGCAAACTCACATGTGCATTACTCAAAAATCCATCTTATCCCTAAACCAGACCTTTGATACCACTCTGTCACAACCCCCTACCCACAATGTTTACGCCTGTTGGGCCAGCAATGTTAAAACGGAGATAATGACCCCCCGATTCCCTCCTCTAGTAGGCCCCGAGTTGGCGACTAGAACCGATGGTATAATAAACACATAGATAGGAGGCATTACCCTCTAGGAGAACACCTGCAGAAGATAGAGATAAAATAGATACCAACCAACTACAACACAGAACTAAAATTTAAAAGAAACCCATGTACATATATGAAATTTCATGAAAAAGTACTACAACTGAAAGGAAAGACTACAAGTACCCAAAATAAAGTAAAACAGCAGTGACCGCAAGCCTGACCAGCTCCTCCAACCAAAAGCTAGTAGTAACCAGCGTGATCTCCAACCTGCTCAAAGTGACCTGAAAAAAAGTTTATATATGCGTAGGGTGAGTATAAGAGTATACTTAGTAAGATCATCCCTGATACCTCTCATAAAAAAGTAAAGAAAGCATGCTAATGCACAGTGAACAATAGTGAAACTAACTCGTCCCTTAAGCAGGTATACTATGTTCCCAACCTCACCATGGATACTCTCACCATGTAATGCATAAATGAATATATCATATAGAAAAGGATATCAAGGGTACCCTCCAACTACTTCCCCATTGGTTTTCCGCTTTTCCCCAATGACATACGTCTTCTGAGTCTCTCTCCAATGGCTTGCCCGTATACACCTCGGATAAGCTCCACAATCTGCACCACATGCACCACAAAGGCTTTCCTGCAGACACCTGGGCAAAGATCCACACCATCCTCCCATCCAAAAGTAACCAGGTAGTTTCCGGGAGCCACCATAGCTCGCATAACGTGTATCATATGTCGGGTATTATACCTCAAGCCATTACAGCCCATACACCGAGTAAGGATCCTCAATACATCACATCTTATACATGTTACACCTATTGTAGTCCATGGGATACTATATCCACAATATATGTGTGTGAATAACAACAAGCCATTACATCCCTCTACACACATATATGGGGGGAACTAACCGTTGTTCCCAATGGCACTAGTATCTACAAAGAGAAGAGAGCAGTGTCAAAGGGGGTAGTCTTCCATTCACCATCCCATTGGAATGTTGGGGAAACCCCCCCCCCCCCCCCCCCAGGGCTCAGAATCCCCAGGGTGCCAGTTTCCCTTACTAACAGGGTGGAGTAGCCCATAGAAACACAAAATGTACAAAATATATAACTCACAAACACACTATGGGCATAACCAAGTCTTAGTCTCAATTGTAGCTAATGTCTCTCAAACTTCGGGTTGCTATTTGAAAGACTAGGTATCCTATAAGCACAAAACCAATTAAAGACCATCATTAGGTTACTTCATTCCCTTTTTCATTAGTTCTACATTACGTTAATTAATTCTTTGCACATTAATTATCCATGAACACAACACAATTAAACATCATTGGCATCACATTCAAAAACAACTATTCCATTAATGATTCATCATCACCTTTAAATTCCAGCATCTCCATCCCTGTGGATCATCACCATTTAATCAATATTTCATTACAAAAATTACTTTCCCATATTCACAGGCATTCTAGAAAAGAATCATATACTACCAAACACAAGGGGGATCCACACGGTGAGTAGATGTACTACCCGTCGAGTCTTTTCCGACTATATCAAGAGCGTAGAACCATCTTCACACGAGAATCTAGACATAGAAAGCATGTGGCATACCCCACGCGTATTCACCTCCTTTGGAAGAAGGGTAAGCAAGAACAGATGCCTTGATCATTGGGAAAATGTAAAGCAGAAAAACATTCAGTCAAAGTCACCACACATCCAATAAACACATCCATCCCATTCAATCATCACTTGTGTCCACCCAGACACCCACATGCATAAACTAATGCATCTCACCACTGTAGGCATCATCCACTTCCACAACCACAAGGCCTCCCTGCCTCCATATACAACAACACCCCTCTAGGGTAAAATCATAGCAGAAGCAGCAGGAAATCAATCATCACATCAATTGGGAACTTGGCCCTTTAACAAGGCATCCATCCTTCTTACGTAATGAGAACTCATGGCTTTAAAGCACAAGGCACTCAGGCTTACGAACAAGAGGGTGTCTAAGAACCCTACCAGGCATTATCTTTTATCAACCAACCAATTATTTAATCCATCTTGAATTAACAGATTCAATTCGTAGGTTCCAATTACGGGAAACCTAATTAGTAATCTATCAAAAAGGATTTAACATTCTTACTATACCAGTTTGATTAAAATCAAATTTGAACAACTATAACAACGACAACAACTGGATTCATTTACATGCCTCATTATCTTTATCCAATTGATTATCTATTAATTCTAGCTTTATGTTTGTTATTAATTTCCATCAAGAATTAACAACAGGACAAATCAAGAATAGATATTACTCTATCTAGCAAGACATGAGGCAAACTGTTATCACGGTACAAAGCAACAACAACAATCGATCAAACCAATTATTTTTATGGGGTTCAATTATTTAATTACTTCAATTCCATTTTGACCCAAAGGGCTAAATCATGCTAACTCTACGATTGCACATAAAAAATTAGTGAATCCACGTATCCACTACCTCAATGGTTTTTTAGGAAACCCACAACGGCCGATGAACGCCCAAGGAGACCGGGATGATTCATCAAAGGTCCTCCATATATCTCCTCTCCTAACACAACCAAGACCAAAGATCATAACAAACGTCTTCCACAAACACAGATCTACCCATAACAGGCGTTGATCTACGATCCTGAGAGAAAAGGAGGAGTAGATCTAGGTAGATCTAATAAACGAAACAAAAAGGATCACTTACATCAAGAAACATGATTAGATTCGAAAATAGAATCCTCCGGATCACATCCAAAATGCTTGGGAGAGGTTCTTCCACCTCCAAGGAAGGGTAATACTGAGTTATGGCCTCTTAGGGGCTTAAACGAGGTGATTAAAGGAAAATCGAGTTAGATCCACAAATTTAGGATCTATCTTTATGTGCCCGCATAGTTAGTTTGCACGGTTTAACAAACCGTGCGCTAACCATGTGTTAGCCACTGCCCTCAAGACAAGCCTCGAATGGTTTGGATGCACGGTTTAAGAAAACTATGCACCAACCGTGTGATAGCTATTACCATTTTACTTTCCTCAAAATTCCACCCAAATTCACCCCCCACGTCACCTTGACTTCCCGGAACACCTCTAGTACCGCATTTTCACAAGGGAATGGACTTGAGAGGTCCAGGCAATTACAAGACTTATTAAAATTAATTCTTAAAAGTATTTATTTTAATGTTTTATATTAAAATTATATATATTAGATTTGAAAAATAATATCAATTTTATATTTATAATTTCAAAATTAACATATAGTAATTTTTGGGAATTTTTGGGAATTTTTGGGAATAATTTATTTTTAGTTAATATTAAAACAAATACAAATATTTTTTTATTGAAAATTTTATTTTTTTTCAATTATTTAAAAAGATATATTATACCTTATATGATTAAACAAATTTATTAAATTTATTTTATTTATCATACTAAAATTAACAATTTTAGATTAATTTTTTAATTTAATATAGTAAAATATATATATATATATAAAGGGAAACTTTATAAAAAATTCATTATGTTTCATATATTTATTTTTAAATTATATTATGAAACACCAATGAAGTAATGAATGATTGTTTTATATATTAGCAATAATTTGTTCATAATTTTTTATATAAGACATTATTAATTTTAGTTAATATCGATATTAACCATTGTAATTTTGTTACCATGGTTAATGGTATATCAGGAACATAAATTTGAAAAATTATATGATAAAGACTTTAAAATAAACCTAAAACATGCTTCAATATTTTGGGATTATTAAATAACAACCATAATCTTAAAATATATGTTTATATGGAATTTTTAAATTTTAATTTGATTATGAACTTTATAATATTTTATTTAAAGATAATTATATAATCCCCAAACTTATTTTTAATAACTATAATATTTATATGATGAATATAAAAAGATAATATCATTTTTTATCAATATTATTATTGAATATAAGGGATATATATTATTTATAATAATTTATTAACAATTTATTTAGTGAAATTTTTTTCCAAAAATGGTTTCACGATACTGATTCAAAATTTTTTAAATTAATGAAAACAACCAAATATTTGATAGGTTAAATAGTTTTTATAATATAATATTATGAAAATAATGTCTTCCAAACATTTTTTAAAAGAATATAACTATTTATTGTTGAAATAAAATTATTAATTAAAATTTTCAAATTTTTTTCATTATGTTTTTAATGTCAACGTGTAGAATATTTTAAGAAAATTATTTCAATATAATATATTTAAATGATAATTTATTAATTGACATAAAAATTGAAAAAATACTATACTGTGAAAAATTATAAATATATGGGTTTAAATATCATCAATTTAAAATATATGTAATATTTTTATATTTATAGTAGAAATTAGACACTCATTGAGTCAAAAATAGTTATTTCATTGTATGTGTGAGAAGGTTTAATGAATAATTAAATGAAAATGGTATTCATAAAAATTTGATATGAACATATCTATATTTTATTGTATGATATTATTTAAAATCATAAAAATATTGTATTAAAATATCAAAAGATTTGAGGAATTTAAAAATCCAATTTAATTTATACTTATTTAACAATTAAAAAAGATTTATTAGTTCCCCACCCCTCTCTTATATAAATGAACATCTTTTTCCTATTAAACCACACATAATTAAACATTTATATCAAAATATTTCTTCAAAAATGTCTTCCTGTAATACCTAAATAAATATTGTAGGATTTTTTATTTGACACCCAACCTATAATTTATTTTTTTGTAATCATTAAGAGATTGTATATAGAAGAGGTTTCATTCGAAACCAATTGTTTTTGTTTATTTTTTATTCCACAGAAGTCAAATAAAATTTAATCTTACTAAAAAATATTACAAACTTTTAAATATAACAAGTTTTTTTATCTAGTTTCGAAAAACTATATCTACATCCTCTTCCATAAAATTTGAAATGAAACTATCATTCATGCTTAGGAAAGACTGCGACCTCGAGAATCTGTATAATTTTATTCCTTCATTGTATCTCAAGGATGGTTATAATTTTTAAAGTAATGTTTATATATTACATTCATGAAAAATTAATCATTATAAATGTATTATATATGATTTAATTGACTACATTTATATTCATTGATTCATGATATCATCAATATTTTGTTTTTGTGGACTACCACCTCCATGAAGCAATGTGATTATTTAAAAAAAACACATCATAAGGATTTTATAAATGTTTTTTGAATTAAATATTTTTTTCTATATGATATAATGATAATTATGGAAATATAAAATTACAATTACATTAATTTTAATGATTTTAATTTAATGATAGACCCATTATTCATGCATATGTGTGGCCTTCTATATCCATGATTGTAATACATTCAATTTTTCATAACCATAATTAATGAGTTGTTTTAAAAGTAAAACTGATTTATAATAATTATAACTATATAATTATTATTATTCTGGATATGACGAAATAATGAAATATTGTACCATAGTCATCCTACTAAATCCATTTTGGAATTGTGGCAAGAATATCATCTAAACATTCGACAGAAAACTTTACTAATTATATGATGTTATAAAAAAATACATTCAATAAAACAAAATAGATAACAAACATAAAATTGGATAATAATAATGTAAATAAATTGATACAATATTCTTATTTGGGGATATAGATAACATAAATAAAAATATAGACTCAAGTTAAGGGACTCATTAACAGAAAACATTATTTTAAATATAATAAGGAATGATTTTCAAAATCATTATATTCAATTAAAATATTTTTATAATTATTGTAAGAGTGTTATTTTTTTACTTAAATGAAATAAAAAGTTATCATTTTTGAATATTCTTTTAAGGTTTTTGAGAATTAATATTTTTTTACAAATGCATGACTGTCTATTCAAAATATAAATTTATTTTTATCTTATAACGTAAATTGCGACAATTCCTTTTTCACTTCTTTAATACATATGTCATGTTTATCATAATTTAAATGATATATTTTCTTCTGTAAAAATTAAAACTATTTCCATTTTTGGGTAATTTTATTATTTATTATGATATTTTTAAGACAAAAATATTTTAAAACCTAATAGTGATTTTCACAAGTGTCGTAAAAGAGATTTTCAAAGGGGTTATTAATGATTTTATCTTTGGAAATTGATTATAATGTTTTAATACCATTTACAGATCATAGGAGAGGAAAAATCATATTATATTTTGGATTAAATATCAATATATTTATTATGTGAGACTAATATATCTTATCGGTTGTGACTTCCTAGATAGCTCTTCATTATATTGGTTAATGATCATGCATTGTTGATATTTAAATTAGAATTAATCCATAAGATTCTTCAAATTATTTGGGTTTTGTAACATTTTTTAGAATATTATTTCTAATGGTACCTACATGATGTTTCTATTATTTCTAATTTTCTTTTAGGGAAATCATTTGATTTAAAAAGGTATGATAATGATATTATTAATGAATAAATAATGAAATCTTCTAATAATATGTATGTTCTTATGAAAAATATTTTCATGGGTATATTATATTTATCATTGGACTAACATTTTATTATCATGTCACTTAATATAATTATTATGATCATCACATCACTTATAGTATTTATTACAGGGATATAATTATTATTTGGGGCAATAATGGGGCCAATATCAATAAGTTCAACATATGTCCTAAAAAACTAATTTCTCTTTCAAATATGGATATTTTTGGAATTTTATTACTAAATAAATGTTTCCACGTTTGGAATTATATATTTTATATGTGTGAGTTAATACAGAATCCACTATCAGTTTAAATCATCAACATCCTCATGAATGTAAAAAAAGGTGATTTCTCTTCTATATAGACTATAATATGAAATTTTTTATGGTGTGTCTTTATATATATTATCAAATTATGGTTTAGATAACCTTATGAGTTAAGATAATAAAAATAAATTAAAAAAATATATTCTACCAAATAGTAATGCTGAAATGATATAACATTTAAATATTAAAATGTTGCATATATTAAAATATGTTTATAGGGAAATATTTTCTTCAGAGGACACATGCATGATATAATAGGAAGGAATCAACCAGATGATATTATTCCAAATCAACAAAATAGAATGGTTTACAATTGAAATGAGAATTGTTTCTCTAACATATAAGTTGATAGTATACTAAAATGGTGGTGTAATCCATGATAGTATAAAAAATAATTTTCCTTAGAAGAAAATGATAATATTCGATATATTTATGAGACAAAATCATATATCATTATGTGGGTCTTATAACCATGTGATTGAAACAATATTCATCAATGACTTGAATAATATATTTTACGTCATGGGGTATTTAAAATGTAAAAATAGATCCTTCTATATATATCGTTTTGATGGTGAATTTGATCGATGGAATACTTTGGTTATTAATAACAATGAGATGATTAATATGGATTATATGGATTGGACAAAATTTAAGAATATCTTATTTGGTGGATAAAGTATGATCGGCATGATTTGGTGTAATATCATTCAGGCATGGTCTGGGAGAAATGGCTAGTTAGATGGAATACAATTCATAAATGATATTTTTAGAAAATGCATGACTTTAGATTCTATATCAGATATGTGATCCCATTTTTTATGTCGAATATCATATGAGATTAATTAAATCCCTCTCTCTCTTCTGATAGAATCATTAAATTATTAATTTCTTATTGTCCCATAAATTAACTATTCCACTAATATTTCTTTAATATATGACATTATTGAAAAATATTTATTGAGTTTTTTGTGGTTTTGTGGAAGTAGGGAAGGATAAGTGTGAAAAATTACCACATCATTGAATACATATGTCTCACATGGATTCAATGATCAGCTGATGGAGAGTTAATGTGTTATGTATTCAATCATACTGTATGTTTTCATTTCACATTTACCATTATAGTTTACAATATATATATATATATATATTCAAAGTATATTTTTAAATAAGCATTGTTTGTGAGTTTGAGGTGACCCTCATATCTAGGACAACTGAGTGTCTATCCTTTATCCACTATAATGTAAATGGAATGATATAATGTTTAAAGGTGAAATAATTAATTTTTTATTTTATTTAGGACATCATAATCATAGGTGAACATGGGAAAAATATTATAGGGAGGTAAATTTTGGATAAATCCCTCTATATGTCCATGTCATCTAATTAATAATTAGAATCACATTTCTCCACCTAGTCAAACCATCATGGTTGCTTACCTCAGTTGTCTAGTTATCATGGAAAGGTGATCTTGATTATTAATGGAGAAATATATAATTTAAAAATATTTTTTATTAACATTTATCTAAATTAATTTATATTTTAATAGGGTGGATTTTAATATCTATTGGAAATACAATCCTATGTTTTTTGTCCACACAGAATACCATGATTAGAGTCCTGGTGATAAATCGTTGTACTACAATGAAGAGTAATAGTAAGGTAGTTATCACCCTCTGTCAAAATTTTAGTATTTATGGAATAATGTGTTGTATATATGAATCTTGAAACCACAATGACTAGGTCATTGAGAAAACCAAGGATATTCACATCATTCGGCACTGTGTTTGTAAAATGTTGACCTACCATTAGTGGATGAATAGAGATAAAAAATTATTGCATGATGTATTTTGGAATTTTTATGTTACAATATATTTATGTGAGCATAAGGACCTACTGTTTATATGATGATATACTACATCAAATATTTTTATATCATCGACTATGAAGCAATCCATTATGTGGGATTTTTTTGGTGTATTTCGATAAACCCTATTTTAATCAAGGATGTGATCATATTTAATTTATGATTTCCTCATTCAAATATTCCAACATATCACCTAAATGGGATTAGTGATATGAGACCCTACATATATAGATTCACAAGGAAAATGGTGTATCATTTCATTATGTGATGTAGGGATATAATCCTAGCATCCGTAAGAAGCTTGATATTCCATGTATCTTTATTAACAAGTATGTAAGACTATCTTGAAGTGATTTTCAAATTTTACTAAAGAAACATTTTTTGAGTATGTGTATGATATATATCTGGTTTCTATGGATTATAATTATGGATTCACACAAAATGAATGTACCAATGTCTCGAGGCACTTTCCATCCTTGGATTCTGATCCCAAGTTGGAATTATAATATAAACATAGTCATATTACTCGTCCTTTATTTTAATATGTTAATAATCCTCTTAGAGGAGATCAATAATATGATTAAGACTATTCCGCTATTGATAATATTATGTGTTATATATTTCACTAGCTATTGGGATTGGAATATATAAATGGCAATGTATATGTACTACTGTTCTGATATGTCGGCAGAGGTCTTGTATAGTTTCTAGAATGTATTGATAATTTATTAGTAATTATGATAGAATGGCTGCATAAATATTTTTGGTATATAATAATACATTTAAATGAATTATAATGTATATAGGATATAATACCACTCTTTATACATTCATCCATCGAGATATGTCGATTGAAATCATGTATGGTGGTGGGGATATGGGCCTCAACCATGCTTGCTATTGGGATATGTGGGAAGATATGATATATGTGATAACGGATTTGAGCATACTCAATGGGTACCAAATTAATATTTCAATGTGATTAATAAATGGATGCAAGGATATAACCCCACTGCGTTTTTTTGAATATTTTTATTTCTAATGAAATCTCCTTAGTTTCCAACATTGAGTGTCCTATTTTATGACTTGTCAGGTAGTGTCCTCATTAGGTTAATAAGGGTCACAAATGGGTTGATTATAGTGATCGAAGATAGAGGCAGCCATCCTAGATTCATCTTGATCAGTGATGGATCCATATCTTACTCCTCAGTCCACCAGCCACAGTTATGGATGTTTTTTATTATCATTCGTAGTTGATATGCTTCATATGTAGTTGGTCATGATGATGAGTGACACTTGTTTAATCAAATCTTTCATTGAACTAGAAAATCATTTATTATGAAACATATTGTGTCCTTTAGATACATAATCTATGTTTTCTACCATACAATACTAGTGTATCTCCATGATCATCCTACATTCCACCTGATGCTAAATGCATCTGTTGAGGGAGGAAATTTTGAGATCTATGGAGTATGTTATCATACCTATGGTTTGAGAATATTTTCATGTGTCGAAGACCATGTCAGGATGCCCTCAAACCTGATATATGAACTGGTTTGAGGCACAAGCCGAAGGGCATTCCCAATACCCATGTAAAGGAATCATTAATTGGCTATCAAAATAATCACCAGGGGATTTTTTACCAAACATACCATGATAAAATAAGAAATATTGGTCATTTATATTACTAGAAAATGAATTTAAATAAATACAAATAAAAATATCCTATTAAAGTAACTACTAAACAGAACAAATAATAATAAAAATTGAGACTGAAACACGCTTACATGATCACAATATACCCTCTTGGTCACCACCAGCTACAGGAGAAACCAGTACCAATGTCACACACCAGAACCAGAAACCTACTAATGAAAGTCATTGAGAGTCTTTTGACACTGTGTTTGACAATTAGAGTTTGAGATTAAATACCTTTGTATGTAATCTCTAGGGAGTCTATGCATTTCCTTTCCTAAAATATTCCAAGAACACAAGTTTAAAATAAATTAAAAAAATAGGATTTTTTTATTTTAAAAATAAACAAACACATCTTTCCATTAATTCCATTTTAAAATCAACATGTTAATCATCTAATTTTTAAAATTGTTTCACATTCCACAACCCATTCCAAAATCCATAACCCTAATTAATAATCCAAACAAGATAACCAAAAAATATTGTGTGGAGTAGAAAAAAACAAGAGAGAATGCACACACATTAAATACTAATAACCAATAATAAAAATCAATAAAAAGAGCATACATATAGATAATCATGGGAATTTCTTGATCATAAAGGTAAGAAATCTCTACATGTACTCAGTTTGGACTCACCTTCAGGCATATGGTACAACTCTACCAACAATAACCAACTGAATTCCCTGAACTAGGAAATCTAGTAAAATGTTACTCTTAGTCTCTCGGTAAAACTTTAAGGATACAACCCATCTAATTGGGGTCGAAAACAAACCATCAATCAACCCTTTATATAAAGAAAATTGGTCCCATTATAGTGATAATAATAATGATTTATGTGGAATATTATGGTCCTCACATGTGTGTTCTATAACACTTATGTGATCCCCTTTCTCACATGGAAGATACTTCATGAATGTTACCACCACACATTCCAATCCATAAACAATATCCAACCATGTTTTAATTCATTTATGTTTTTCAACCACTTTAAAAAAAGTATTTGAGATTACATATTCTGCCTCAAATAAACAATTGTTGAATACATTTTCCAATACATGAAATGAAACCACATGGGAGAATATGTCAAATAAGTTCTAAAAAATTCCAAAACTACACAAGGGTCCAATCTGGAATTTATAACACTTCACATCCAACTATCTTTTCCAGTAAAACATTACGTCTTAATCGGGGCATTAGAATTTTCATTTTCAATGAATTTACAGATCTTTTTTTCCCACAAAATATTCATTGTCATCATAACAGACCTCTTTTAAAAGAAAAATTCCATATGAGACATTAAATTTCTAATCAAACTGCCTTCCCAATCCTGGGTGAAAACTGGAAACAACATTTGATGCTCAAAATAGGACACTATCACATTTTTGTAACCATGCAACTTCAATAAATATCAATCATCTAAGATTTAGATAACAAATCTTAAACACATTTAAATTTTCTCAAAGAACCAGGCCATTTTAAAGCACATTTCACACTATAATAAATGATCATTAAATCATTTTGGGAAAACATGAGTGAAAGGACACATGAAAACCATCCCCTACAATGGAAAATGCACCATTAAAACTTTCAATCTCAGCAAATACATTTTTACACATACCTATCACAACATTTAGCATTTATATCCAATATTTGTGAAACAAAACATAAAATATCATGTGCAAAAAACACTTTTCATTATAATTTTTTTAACAATATTCCTAACTCAGTACCCTTCAAAAATACAAATTATACATTTTACACAATAAGTTGAGAAGATTTATAATGCATAACAATGGGGAACAATTACAACTAATTAAATATATTTTAAAAAACATATTCCAACACATGAGCACAAAAAATACTTTTAAAATATCCTTTAAAATGTATCATCAACTTCTTCTAATAAAAATAAAAAAATAAATATGTGTCAGAACATATAATTCAACAAATTCATTATAAAATATCTAACTCATAATACAAACAGATTACCAAAATACAAATAAGGTAATACCCCACCCAAGGAATTCAATTCCACTTTAATAGATAAAATGTCATATTATCAAACAACAAGCATGAATTTAAACAAATGGATAAAAATGAAACCATTTTAAATCCATTTTTTAGAAATTTTTCATCATGAAGATAACAAAAGAATATTTGGAAACACACTACAAGAATGAGAAAAATATTTATTAAAAATTAATGAATGATAAAACATCATATGAAATATGACTCTAATGAAATGGATAGAAAACCTACTTCAAATATGAGAGAATGACATAAAAATCATCAGGATAAATAATAAACAAGATTTAGTTACATTCATCACACCTCAAAATATATGAAAAAAAACCAACATCTCAACTATATGCCATTGGGTTCGACTAAGAGTTTTTACACCAGTGGAAAACTGACGAACTAAGAGAGGGAAAATCAGAGAGGAGGAAAATGAAATGAAATAACAATAAGCCGCCTTTAATTCCATGGAGGAGATCGAAAAGGGATAGAAAACAATGGAATAGTAATTTTGATCCCTTATTTGTGCCAAAATGAGAATACTGGCTGGAAATAAAGAAATTATGGCTAAAACATAATAGTGAAACCATATAATATCACGTTTTATAATTTCTAGGAAACTTACATTGTTTTGGATGCATGGTTTTGTAAACCATACACCAACAGTGAACCCTCTAATGGAAAGTGTGAAACATTCCTCACTTCCCAAACCGTTCACCAACCGTGCAAAATTCCACTTCCCAAATCTAGATCATCACTTCACGAATGCGCATGTGTTCTCTTACTAGGAGTAGGCCATGTGGTATTCACAAGACACAAAAATGTTGCACAGTTTCCTAGGAAAGTGTTCATGGTTTCCCCTATTCAGTATCCAACCATGAACCACAAACTTCCAAGACCATCATCTATATTTAGAAAAAATAACTCAAACGAAGGCTTAAAAATTCAAAATTTCAGAATGGGACTCAAATCGAACATTCACCAATGTATCACAATCCAAAAATATAATAAATTAAAGGACATACAAGGTCATGGTGTGACATATCTCCCCAGAATGAAAATTTTCATCCATGAAGTAGTCACCTAGACCGATGTTATACAATACTCAGTCACAAAAATGAAGTAATTTGAACAAATTCAGAAACCTCATAGTGACATTTAACTTCACAAGTAACACCTGGGAAATCCTACAGGAAGAAAAACACTAAGATCCAATGGGGAAAACAATAGGCCCTACAATCCATAAGAACCTGAAAAACACATCCAAAATTAAAACTAACAATAACCCTACCATGGGTAAAGCAACATGGGGACTACCCACATGAACTAACCCAGTAATCATTTAATTATTTTAAAATTACTAAACCATGAAAAAAATATCACCACAAAAGACAGACCCCCAATAGAATTGGAAACCCATACAAAGAACTCAAACCCAAAAAACAGACCAACTCACAATACATCAATACCACTCAACTCAATCATCTCTAAATAAGAATAAGTAGAAATAAATTAGAATTACAAAATGGTGAATAACAAAAAAGATAGAAAAAATACTCAAAATATTACATTAAAAAATGAACCACTACAATAATTTACATTAGAAACCAACCACCGTGATTCATTCAACAAATGGGGTCACCTAAAATAAAAATAACCATAAATGAGGAACTTAAAATACCTCTACTCAATAATAAATTATAAAATAAGGTGAAGCTTCCCCGCATCCATGGAAATGCTTTAATGCAATAAAAGATTCAATATGAGGCCTATGGTTAAAGCCCTAATGTATGAAGAATATTTTTTCCAACATAAAAGTGATATCATAATATAATAAAGAATTCTTCTTTAGGAAACACTTCTTAAAAAAATTATCCAGGTGACCGAATAAACACAATGTGGAAAAGTCATTTGAGGATCATGACAAGACACATTAGAATGCCAGAAATGACCACAATAGAAGCACAAGTCAGAATATTTTGATGAATGATAAGATGGAACCGATAAAGGAGACTCTTGGAGAAAGGGTTCCTCCTTCATGAACCACTCACAAAATTTATTACTTTCACAAACCCCATAATAAAATATGTTACCATCTACTCACACTCTGAAAATCATATCTTCTTAGAACACCTCAACCACCTTCTTCCCAAACTGAAAATCACTTGATGACGAATCTCTCTCATTGACCTGTGATCAAATATCACAATGCAAGGGGTTGTACTTTAATAGATACTAACACCCTATCCTTATATAGAATAAAAATTCTCCTTAAAATTATTTACATAGGGATTCATCCACTATTGGACTTGATGAATAATGAAGAGTTTTTCTACCTTTCATGACATACCTCGTCATGTGTGTACCATTAGATAAAGGTTGTATTAAATATTTCCCATGATATTCCAACTTTTATTGATGATAGGGAAATCACCTTCCACTAGTCAAAATATTCACATTCAAATGTCTTCAGAACAGCACATACTCTCGTCGCCTTGGGAGTTCGTAATGATAGGAATACACTGTTGAATTCCTCAAGAAATTCCACAACCTCTAACGTACCTCAATCACCACATAATATATGAAACAATGAAGAAGAACCAGAAAATGGTTTTGGACCACTATAAGACATGTGTACATTTCTGGGGGGGATATTATGAACAACATATAGAATACTCAAAAAAATAACATCCAATCAAATAGAAACCAATGAAAAATATTGATACAAACCCAACCCGATCATTTTTCAAATGATACAAACCCACCATAAAATAAAATTTTGAGAACCTGCATTCCATTTCGATTCCAAAAAATGATATCTTTTAAGCCCACATTATAGAAATTAAAATAAAATTTTAAAAAAATAAAAAGTCAATTTTTAAATAAAACCCAACCCGATATCATTTTCTGTCACAAAACCATTTTAGAAAAATAAAACCAAACCAATCATTCCAAATCTCACCCTGGAAATCCTTTGAACCATCACATACATGATAATAACACTTCTTCTTATATCATCCATGCACACATACGAATATGGATCTTCCACACATACTTCATATTCATTATCGTTTTAAATGCCTGATCACCCCAACTGAAACCAAAACAAACACATCTCATGCCAAAATACTAGAAAAAGGAAGTAGTGGCCATATCTAAATTGATGAATTGGTTATTAGTCCATGACACATTTTATCATCAATAAATATGAATACCATGAACTATGAAATCGTACTCCACATGGGACACTACTCCATACGTGTTCACAACCTAATACTGAATTACCTTCATTGTCATTCCACAATCTAGACATCCAATGAAAGACCAAAGGACCCAAATCATGGACTACCTCTGGTGACATGATGACTAGATCAAATAAGTTTACATTATGTGATTTCAATACCATCTTCCAGAAACATAACATTCCTATTATCCAATCTACATGACACCCCAAATAACAAGATATTCCTATGATAACATTTTTTCATGGACCAACCTTGGATTCCATCAAAACACACATCAGAACCGGTCCAAGACATAGCCCAAATGGCATTCTGGCTCCCCATGGGAGGAAAACTTGTGTTGGGAATCAAAATAATCACAATGGGTATGAATTTTCCCTGAACAAGACATGATAATAAAAGGAACAAAGAGAACATTGATAACCAACAACTAAATATAAATAAATTTAAATAAATTGATTCAGATACAATATCCACGAATGGATCAAATCTGAATAATAATCTAGGACCAACCTACACTATATAGGTTTACACATGATCTCTTAGTTACCACCAACCGAAAGAGTGGCCAACAGATAGAGATCACAAAATAACAAGAAACAAGAACATGAAAAACAACTCAGGTATACCAACATTGAGTATCACAAGTAAGGTGTGAGATAAAATAGATATATAGTAATCTACATAGTGTCTATTCGTTTACTTTAATGAAATAGTCCACAAAATCTGGTTGGAAAGACATTCCAAAAATAGGTTTTGAAAATTTTAAAACAACCAGTCACAACTCTCACAAATCCCATTATTGAGTAAACTAATATATCTTCCATTTTTTAAAAAGGTTTAATATTCCACAACCCCCATCCAAAGAAGAATCCCAAATTAAAAATCCAAACCAGATAACTAAAAATTGTTGTGCAGAATGTATTAGAAACTAAGAATGATAACGAAAACTAGAAATACTACTAATCAATAATCATAGTAATAAATAGTGTATAGAGATAGATAATCCTGATCATTTCTTGAGCAGTAATAGATCCAATCACTGAATGTACTCAGTTTAGACTCACCGTCTGGTATATGGATCTACTACATATAAAATAATATAATGGACACTCTAAACTATCCAATCCAGTGGCACATCCCTTTTTTCCACTCAACAATTCTAGAGAATACAACTAGTGAAATTAGGGGGACATGATACCCTCACTTACCCCAATCCATTAGGCCCATAAATTCCATGATAGTGGAAAATATAATGATTCTTGTTGGATGGTAGGGTTATCACATGTAATTTTGATTCAATAATTATTTCCAAACCTATACATCGATAGCACATATTTGATCACTGCTCTCATAAAGAGTATCTTCCGTAGAGGTACGCATCACACATGCTTATACAAAAGTGAAAGCCACTATATTAGTTAATTTTTTTATACCACATTGAAAAATCGTTTGTGAAAAGAAAAATGGGAATTCATGAAATCGAATATTTTAATCCATTTTTAAAAACACTCCATGATTCCTCTTGGGCCCATATGTAACAAAAGATCAAAAAAATCCAAAATCTACAGGGTGATAATCATGAAATCACAACACATAACATCAATAAAACATTTCAAAGTAAAAATAAGAATCCAACCATGCCTTTAACATTTCCAATCCATATGAATTTATAAATCACCTTTCTACACCATTTAAAGGACATCATAAAAGGCCACTTTTAGGAGAACAAATCAAAATGGCCCATTATAATTTTAATTAAATAAAATTCCCTTCCCCACGTGAAAAATTGAAATAATAAAAGACATTCCAAATGGGACTTTATCACATTTTACAAACCAAGACACCTCTTAAAATTCCAAAAGGATGAAATGACTATGACACATTTTAACCACCTATAAATTTTCTCCAACCACTAGGGCAATTTTAAAACACATTTCACACCACCTTCATAATTTGTAATTCCCATTTTGAAACACAAGTAGTTAAATATTCTAAAAATCCATCCCTTTTCCATGGTAAATGCCCCATTTAAAATTAAAATCACATAAAATACATTTTTACACATGTCATGAACTAATAGAAAAATTTATAGAAAAAAATTAATAAAACAATGTAAAATATCAGGAAAAAATACCCTTTATTAGAAAACCATTTTCATCACAGTCCTATCTAAAAACCTTTTTAATACATAATTCAGTTATTTCCCAAAATTAATTCAGTAAATTTATATACATTATAAAGGTACACAATTGAAATTAATTATTTTTTAAAAATCCATTTTTCAATACATGCACAACTAAAATAATTTTAAAATAAATTTTCTAATGTAATGTCACTTGATTTTAATTACAAATACAATAAACCACCTATAAATGTCACACCGTAAATATAATTCAATTCCACATAAAATACCCATATCAGTATCCTAAAATATTACCAAAAAAATAACTATGTTCCAACACCCCCCTCCAACCCACAATTTTTCAAAAATAGATCAATTGTTATTTAATCAAACTCCTAAGCTGAAGTTGAAAAAAATAAAAACTAATGAATCCCTTTTGAAAACGATTTCTTATAATTTTTTTATCATATAAAAAGAAATGAAATTTATTCCAACACACCACATGAATGAGAAATGTATTTATAAACCTTTATATAATGATTAACCATCATATGTAAAGTGTCCAAAAAGAAATGGATGGAAACACCTACCACAAAATTGTGAGAATGAGACCAAACATGGGTAAATGGAATAAAATATCATATGATACAGTCTCCACACCCTAACATCCAATAAAAATAACCCACACACCCTATCCCATAGAGTTTTTTAAATAGAGGATCCACCATAGAAAAACCATCAAACCAATAGAGGGAAAACAATAAATGTGGAAAAAGGACCAAATTCACAAGAAAAACCATTATTTTGAAGGAGGAGAAATAAAATGGGTATAAATACAATGGGAAGGAAATTGGTGAGCCCATTTGTGAACCAAAAATGATTCAAGATGAAGGAAATTGACATTTTTTGTTAAACAATAAAAGGGAAAACAAGGAATATCAATTTTAATGATTTTTTAGGAAACTCGCCTATTTTGGAACCATGGTTTGGTAAAATATGCACTAATTATTTATCCACTACCCGGAATAGAGAAACACTTTCATGGTTTGAGATTATGGTTTCCCAAACAATGTGATAACCATTCTTATTTACACATCCCAAATCCAGAGCCACATTGTACTCTTTATGCAAAGTTTCCCAAATAGTACATCAGTCATGGTTTAAGCCCCACTCCACATAACAAACAACATAGTTTATTGGAAGAAGGCGAACAATTTCCCTTAACCATGTTCCAAATTTCTTCCACCTACTGCAAATAAAAAACTTCTTATTTTACAAAAAAACTCATCTGAAGGATTTCAAAACTAAATATTTCAAAATGCGAATCACCATGAACCTCAAAAAAAGGATCGAAAGGCAAGAAAATAATTCAATGAAAGGATTTATAAGGTTAGGGTGTGAAATCGTAAGGTTTATACGAATTCATGTCAATGTGACCACTATGATTATAGTATATACAGACACAAAAAACATGGAAATTTTTTTTAATAGGTTCATTATCAAAACTACGAAACATGCTTAATTAGATATAGAGGAGTTAAAAATTTAGTTCGTTATAATTGTACTTTCAACCATTTTAGTTATATTGAATTTTTTTGTGAATGGTGGATGATCTCATGTGATCCTTGATTTTGTGTTTTATGTTATCAATATTAGGTGTACCATTTTTTCATATGTGATAAAACCAAATATGGCATAATACATTCTCAAATGATTGATTTTATAATTTGAATGTATCATATCAGTTTCAAAATAAAAATTTCTTTAGAAAATTAATATTAAATAGTTGATTATGAGGGGATAAAAATTATTTTATAATCATTAATGTTATTGGTGTTTATCCATAGAAACACCCAATGGTTCCCACATTAGTGATTAATTTAGTTCTACTTTTCAATTGTAGATGGGAATTTTGGGGATGAACCCCAACGACACATACAAACTGATATTGGTTGAGATGATGGGAATCCAGACTCATCACTCTCTTTTGGGAAAAAAAATTATTGTATACTTTTGTAATATCCAATTGAATTTAGATATGTTATTCAAAAACCAAAAAATCAGTATATGTGAATGGTTAACCCATTTTCATGATCAGGTGTCGAATATATCTATAATAATAGGTGGATCTATTAATGACACAATATGTATGTATAATTTTTTTTCCTGAATGTATCTTGTTATTTCATAGAAATAGGTAAATGATTGTATTTTAAATCCGTAATATAATTTAATATAGAGATTACTACCACCTATTAAAGGGAATTTGTCTTTAAATACAATATTTATACTCTAAGATTAGACATATGTTTAATGTGGGGAATATAATCAAAACCCCCATAATTCAATTTAAATGTATTGTTTTTTCTAATAGGACCAGGCCATAATGTTTAACATCATGTAAAAAGGAAATATGTGAGGTTACAGAGACATTGGGTATGGAGTGATGACCTTATGATGAAACCCTATGTATTCTATTTCTATAGGAATTTGAGCCATTATAGTTTGATCATACCTCAACCCCTTGATGTATATGAAATTTTTTTTTACCCACGAGGGTTTTTTTCCTAGATTTTCTCAAAATGGGATTTCCTTAAGGACCTACACCAAGGAGGATTCTGATATAAGTAGTCCCCAATATCATTTCGTATATTAGGGATTGGACATTGAGGTTTCCCGGACTATGGGTATTTTAAGACAATAAATATATAATCGATTAATGTTTCTAACCCAAAAATTTCAAGATCAATTTGAGAAACATGGGATTACAAATGACCAGGAATGTAACTCATAGATTCTGGATTTATGCATTGAAGTATCCCAAATTTAATTATTGATATAGATATCAGGAGTTAGGAAGAAATTCTGATTATACAGTTTGGGTGGGATCTAGATTCCTCATAGATCATAATGTTTCTAAATCATCTAGTTAATTATTACATTTGATATAACCATAGGGTATGGGTCTTATAAATTATATATATAAAATATTAGTGACATTCCCCATGGTGGATTCACATTTGAAGATATACATCCAATAAAATCTGGCATATAAATAGTGAGGATCATGAGGGGTTTCCTGAGTATACATTGATGGAATGTGGATCCCATAATAATAATAAAGTTATATGAGTTACCAATCCTAAAAAATTATAGAAAATACACATATAAATGAAGAATTATTGAATAATAACCCATGATTATGGGTTAATATTGTTTTTGCGTAAATTATCTTATCATCCGACTATATAAGGCATTCCTGATTGGGGGTGTCTTCCTGACATGTCTAGTGTTATTTTCTGACATGTTATGAGTGTGTTCTCAATATGTGTGAGGGGACTCTGGATAATGATGACCTTTTAATTTACCCCTCACATTATGAAATCTAACATATAGAATAATCATCACATGATGGAAGATGAATTTTCTAGAGTGTTTCCTATGGTTAAATTAGATATTTCCATGATGTATTCAACAATTAAATATTCCTTATCCCTAGTCCTTCATATGATTAAACAAAATTTTTACAAGGTTCTTTACTGATTCTGATGATATGTCTAGAGGAAATTGTAATACCAGGTTGACATGTTCATAGGTAATCACATGATCTGGTTACCATTTCTAGAGGGATTGAACAATTATGGCTGACATTCCTAAAGGGAATTTCATGATGTAGATAGCATGTCTAGAGGAAATCGCATTTATGGGATGATATGTATATACGATGTCAAATGATATAGATGTTATATCCAGAATACTTTTTGTTACTAGACTGACATTTACATTAGACGTCAGTGGAAATTGATGGCAATTAAAGAGGACACTATGTGACTAGAATGACATATCCATGGTCTTCATGTGATATATTTGACATGTTATTCATAACATGATCATAACACCTCATGTGAATAAGATGACATTTTCAAAGGTCTTCACCTGATCTAGATGACATGTCCAAAGTAATTAAACAAACTTTAATGACATGATCCAAGGCCGACACATGACTAGTGAGAAGATAAAACAAATCCCATGACCCCTATCATGTATATCAGTGTATCTATCTTCATATGGTGGTCTAGTAATTTCTATAATTTGTCACATAATTCCTCAGTTTTTTGTCATTAACTAGATTATCATGGCATGAGATGACCATGTTCACAAATATGACTCCTTTTCATTATTTATTGATCATGCTTAAATCCCTTCACCTGACCAATGGGTGATCACATGGATATCATTAATATATATTGTCATACTTTATGTCATTCCCTAGGTTTACCTGATAGAAAACTCATATGGTTTTGATCTTCATCCCTTCGAAGAGACTTTTCTATCCTATATTCCCATGTGTCAGTTTGTTATAATCAGTGATGGGGGATTTATAAATAATTCCATAGTAAATATTTTCATCTTCAAACAACACATAAATTTCATATTTGGGATTCAATCAAATGATCGAGCATCGCATGAATGATTTGTGAGTCCGGTGAAGAGTCCTGCGATCATAAAACCATAAGAGAGTCACACACCAGGACGTCATGAAAATGTCCATGGGTATCATGTCATGGACATAAAGATAATGATTTGAATAGAAAGTGTAATTCATTACCATGGCTTCAAAATCATGTTGATTTTTCTAGTACATGGATGTTATAATGAATATGGTGTATGTTTTTTGTGTCATTTGCATAATTTTTCTACTTGATCTAGATTTCTCACTATATGTATAAGAAGATGTGTCATTATAGAAATGGAATTGAATGAAACTATCATAGGATAAGAACGATCATGTCCATTTTGTATAACCCAAGACACATCAACACATCATATGATTGATGATGAGTTATGTGAGGGAATGGTTGAGGGTTTATATATGAGGGCGTCATATTTTATTCAACTCGTCATGTTATCATGTTATAACAAAGAGATCATGGGATGGGTTCCTAGGATAGTGTGTCATGAAAAGATAGATAATTTCCCTGATGGTAATTCTACTCCTTCACCACCCATATATCACATGATTTTTCAAATCATATATCACCTTCATCCAAAATATTTTAAATCTTTGAAGAGGGTAGTGGTTTCTATATGAATAGGAAGATGAATTAATTGGTCATTTTTTACTATGAGTATATCATGATCACCATCTTAAGGTGTTCAATTTCTTTTTATGATCAATATCTCGTAATGTAGAAATCACCACATAAAAAATTAATTTGATCAATACCTGATATTTCATATTGATTAATATTTAAATATTTGAGGAATTAATGTGACATAATCAAGGACATTACATTATCGCTGAACATGCCTATGTAAAATTGTTTAAAAATAACTAGTGGCTACATGCGATGGATAATTTATTTGATATAATTGTCGTGTGATGAAAACATATGTTTTTTTATAGGAAAATTCCCATGATGTAATTATAGATCCATGTGATCATCAACACATGATCATGTGATCCAACATACATCACTCAATGGATTTATGTGATTTATGCGATCAACTTTTTAATGAGGATCCATGATTCAAAATAATAAATGCAAGTATTCAAACATGTATCCAGTAGTTCAATAATCATTGAAATGATGTAGAGGACAACAAAATATTAATCACTCGATAACATCTAATTTGAATCATGCATTGTAACATGGTTATTTTCTCCATAAAAAATCACACATACAAGGCTATTCACAAAAATTCTTGGATATTTTATACATACATGAATTAAAATTGATGTTTCATTAAAGCCATAGGGATGATCAGACCTATACATTCATAGATGAAGATAGTTTTCAGGGATGATGTTAAATTATTAAGTCAATTTAATATGTATTGAGATCAAACAAGTCGTGTTGTTGTGTGTGATAGGTAATTGAATATTGAAGATAATCATATGAGGTTATCCAATGAATATGATTTACCAGATTATATGACATATAATATATATATATATATATCAATGTGTGTGTGTTTTTTAAGTGGAGTTAAATTAACATGGTAATTCTATATCCCATATAAAAATCTGGAACTGTTTATAATTATTTATAAGCACCACCATGTCAACCTCTATTTGAATCGAAACTAAGGTTCAACACCCTGAATAAGTATTCACCCATTCCCATACCTGGAAGTCCATTCTATTACATGAACCACATAGGCACCACCTGTATGGTCCAATGGTTGTCATAAAGAGTTATATCCTCTCCCTCACCATGTCAATCATGGATCCTAAATATTTTGGATGAGACTCCCTCTTGTACACTTGACGATATTTTTGGAATTGTATTTTGTATTTATTTTTTATAAGTCCTATCCAAAACATATATAATAACAATCAATGTAAAATATATTTTCACACATAAGGAAAAACAAAATCAAAAGCCTTATTCATATAGTATGTCATTGTTGTATTCTTCAAAAATTGTAAATTAATAATTTTCTCATTTTCGTCACATATCTAAAATAAAAAAACAATGTTATTTTTATATAATACTAGCTTCCAAAAAAGTTATGATATGTAAATAATTATAATATTGTAGTCATATGTAGTGATGATGATGGATATGGTCAAACATCTCCCTTCAATAAACCTCTTAAATGTTTACATCTAACAGGAAAAGTGTTTATGAGTATGTTTTAGATTTTTGTAAGAATTCAGACTAATTCTTTGGTTTAGTAATATGATTCTATCTATTCAAATGTATGTTGCATATTGAAATCTAATTTTGAAATCATAGATAATAATCTAATCGTTTGTGTAATTAATGTAATTCTCCCATAAAAATGTTTTTTAAATATGTGAAAGATATTTTTTTATATTATTCTCTCATGATGTGGCTTGTGAAATAAATGATTCCCTATACAAGTGTTTGTGACATATTTGAAATATGTTTCATGTATTTATGTTTATTGCAATGAATACGCTAGTCTCTATTTGATCATATTTATTAACTCACAATCTGGATGAATGTCTTAATTAATGTCATGATTTATCTATTGATTAATGACCTATGATTTTTTATGCCTAATTTTCATATTTATCATTATTATACCAATATGATCATCTTACAATCACATAAAATTTTTGTTTTTTCCCTTTGGATTAAACATATTTAGAATCTAATCTCACAAATTTAGTTATTTTATATATCAACATGTTAAGAATATAATAAAAATATGAAATGTAACAGATATTATGTTATTTAGAGAATTTAGGGGACATGATGTATTAACATTGTTAATTAATTGAGTTCTTTAGTATTCAAAAAAAATTCTATTTATTGAGTAATAAATGAGTATTGATGTTATTTTTATCATCCTAATTATCTAAAACCATAAACCTAAACATTCATGGGAATGTATTTTAATTCATAATTATCATTAAGTAAGGATATTTAATTGTTAACATAAATGTTATTTTATTGAAAAAATAATAATGGAGAGTTTATTAACAGTATTTCAAAAATGATAGTTATGTGAATGTGATTTAAGCAAATATTTATTTGACACTGTGTGGGTAGTGTGAAAATATCATATGTATTTGAAAAAAATTGTCAGATAGTATTTATAGTAAAGTAAATGTTGGAATCTAACTTGAAAAGTATCTCAATATTAGTATATACCTCTTTAAAAAGGTATGTTAAATGTTAAACCAAATAATGATCATAAAAATGACGGTTTGGATACACTTGATCATGGAATTTTAATTATGTAAATAATAACATGTGGTATTTGATTTATTATCTTGAGAATCATAACTAACATTCTAATAACGACCACACAAATTTTTTTAGTTATGGGATATACTATAGTGTTGTTAAGGGTATTCATATTTAGTGGAATGTCTCCAATGGATGACTCATGCCTCTAATTGGTGGGATGAATATGGTATCACAAATATCATGACAAGTAAGTTGGTTCCTTTTGATGTTGAATTTACTCATTTCCAATATATTTGAAATATTTATAATGAATCATTAATATTTTGTATAAATTATTTCTGTGGGAAGAGAGAATTTTAACATTATTAGAACAATTTAGATGTATAATAACCATGTTTTGAATATTATGGGATGTTGAGGGATAATATGGATGAATAATAGTCATTAATAAGAACATTGTTATGTTTTTCAAATCATTATCCAATTCAATCATTTTTCTATATGTTTCTATTTTCATATCTCAATCATGGATATGAAAAACCAAAATCATTTTTCCATGTGAAGGGATCTTGGGGAAGTCCCTACATTAATATGGAGAACTACTATAGTATTATTTAATTGGAATATGATATTTCTATATGACAATGAGAAGAGAACCAGGAATCATAATTTGTCGTACAAGGTTTTAAAAATACTTTAATAGTTTTGTTGTTGTATATGATTAGATGTGTCATAATGGTGTAATAATATTTAGATATAGGGGTTAATAGTTTCTAATATAGTCGGTGAGATATTAATCTAAATGATAATAACCATGACATAACAACCCATGTCATTATTTGATGGATTCCCCTATGGTTGATTCAAAATCATATTTTTTCATTGCAGTGTTGATACTATAATAGATTGACCACACCTCAATGATATAAGTTTCAAACATACATTGTTTGGAGAATAAATATGGATAGACTATACAAGTAGTTGTTCAATTCGAACTCTTTTAGATGGTTAAAAAATATCGTGAAAACCATTAGAAAAATTAGATTTTTTCGAATGGGTTGGTATTGAATAGTCACAATTTGACACATGTTAGTGATAGAATATGAGGCATTATGTGGGGTGGCACTATGACCTACCACAAAGGTCAATTCCTAATGGAATTTTTGATATTTGTTTTATTTACTAGTTAATAAACCACACGACATGATGATTTATAGTCCATTGTGTGACCACTATTGATGAAAACATGGATTCATGGTAGTTAAGAACATCATATAGTTATTATGATATAAATCACAAGGATTATTTGTGTTAGCTTTATATCATGAGAGATCTCTCTATTGGTGTGACCATGTTATTATTGAAGAAATGAGTGTTTTGAAAGTATTTTCACCATAGATAATATTTCAAATTATATACAATATCAAAATAGATACTGTAACATTACATTTTTTTGTTATATAAGAAATAGTTCAAAATGATTAAAAGTAATTAATTTTACTATGTCTATAACAATTTTCATATTGGAGTAATATGCCAAACTATAGCCTACATTATTAATGATATGATATGTTGAACTGTATTGTTTATTTTATGATAATTACATGGGATTACATTACAATATTATTTAGATATTATTATTTATTTATATATAGTTGTAGTGAAGTGGTTCATCCATTAAAATATACTAAAATGGCAGAAAAATGATATAAAATAAGATAGTTTATAATGAAATTTTGACACTATAAAACCAAGTAGATTCATTTTTGAGATAAAATCAATTTAATAAAATCAATTTTTATATGATATATTCAATTTAATGTGAATTTAATCATCATAATAATTTTTTTTGACACATAAAATAATCTTAAAAGTATCAAGGATACAGATATTATCCCAACCATGGAATCAATGATGTATGTTTTTGGAATTCTCCAAAACCACATATCGTACTTCATGTGATGTTATAATCTAAAATTATTAGAGATAAATATATAATGAGAAGTAGAGATATGTATGGTTTTCCAACAAGTCCATCAAAAAGTAAAAATAATGAAGTAGGTGTTACAAATGATATTCACTCGAGAACAATATATAATTTTTTAGAAATCAGATATGAATCATTATTTAGTTGCTAATAAAATATTTTAATAAGATAAATTCATTCTTGAAAATTAATTTTTCCCCTATATGTGAATAGAGGATGTGATTTAATTGAGAGGAAATTGTGAATAATAAATCGTGATTGTCAAACTAGAGGAAAATATTTTGTAATAACATTTAATTTAGTGTTATTAAGGTCTATGGGGTATTATTATATTATATATTTAATTCTCCTTGTATTAGACAAGATTGAAATATCAAATTGAAAATACATGCTTCTATTTATTAGCATTATAAAATGAAGAGATATTATGAGGGAGATAATGAATTTATCTTCTAAAACAGTGGAATATATCCTCAAAATAGAGACAGTATTGACCTTTTTGTACACTAATTCACCACCCCCTCTAATTTTATATTACTATATTATGTCTAATAAGTTGTATCAATGAATGTGAATTATGGTTATATATTTTCCATCTCATTACATTTTCATCATTTTTTTAAAAAATAAATATTAATTCTAATATGTAATTATTATAAATTAATGGAGACAATGATTTACTATTATTTCATAAATTTTTGATTGTACATGCACAATGAATCAATGAATCATTTTTCAACATGTAGGGTTAGTGGAATATTTTTTTAGATAGATCATGATGAATTTTTTTATACTATTATAATCAATGAATTTGGGGGGGTGGGACATATCATGAACTTATTTACCATATGATTATTTATGGAAATAATTATAAGGTATTATAGGAGAATAATGTGATGTTTAGTGAAGGATATTACAATGTTCATGAAGAAATGTTGCATGTATTGTGGAATATATATTGATATTTATAGATAATTCTATATGAAATGGTCAATAAATTATGTTATGAAAAATTAATTATTTTGTATGATAGGTGTGCCCTAATAGAGTATCTAAAATATACAAAACATACCAGATGAAACAATGAATAAAACCTAAATATTATTATGAAAAAGTGTCAGTTTTTAAAGATAATGATCCAAATGAGGATTAACTTGATAGTGTGTATAGTACCCAAATTTGATAAATGATTATGAATTAATATTATGATCCATGTCAGTAGAATACATACATAAATTTTTATTTATGCAATGGAATAATAACTTAAATAAGGGGTATCATAATGATATTGATGTAAATGAAGTGATGTCATCGAATTCAACCAATAAAAATACGTAAATGACATGTTTATTGAAATGATCCACATAATATTAATAGATGTTGAAAAATTATTACCTTATATAAATGTTATATATGATGTAGTAATTTTATTATAATGATAAATTACCTCATATTAAAGAATCAAAATAATTTTATTATAAGAAATGATGAAAGTAGAGACTATTCAAGTGGTATAATTTTCTCTCCGAGGAAGAAGATCATTCTGAGGAAAGACAAGTAGAGGATGTCTAAATTATAAGGATTTCAGTGTTATCATGGTGGGTTTTATAAGGTGGATACATTTTCATGTATATTATCTTAACAATAATGGATTTGGATTCAATGTTTTTCATCTAGTAGAATATAAGTACTATGCTAATGAAATTGATATAAATGGAGATAAAACTAAGAATGATATAGTTTTACACGAATTTGGGATTCATATAAATGAATGGGAGATGTTGTAAATAATATAAGATGCATTTATAATGAAATGTTAAATTTATTTTAATATTAGTGAATTTTTTTTATCTCAGATTGAGAATTGTATGTTATTGAAAAATATTTGATTGATTGACTACAAATTAAATATAAAGTGTTAGGATTATTTAAAAACTAAAAAGGCAATTAATGATGTGGATGTTGAAATTATATTATAATTAATGTATTCTTAATATCATTATTAAATTTTTTATTTCATGTTTATTAACTTTTAAATACATCAAAAAAGCTATATGAGGCTCAAATGATGATGTGGTTTCTCTCCCATAATTTCAACAATACAAAAATAAACATTCAAAAATTGTATAGAATGAAAAAAATAAGTTAATACCAATTTTTTATTCAATAAATAATTTATTATGTTATTGTAAATTTTATTATAATTTAACAATTTCATAAATCAAATTAAAATTTTTCCTAACATAAATTTTTTAAATTGAAATGATGAATATCAATTTCTAAATTAATATATTGAAATTAACATAGAATTATGTTTTAAAATTAAATAATAGAAATGAATTTTTATGAATAAAAAATAGTGTATTTCATGACTAAATTCCTCATATTTATAAATAGGAGTTTTAAAATATATAATAAATCATACATTGATTATTAATTTGTTGAATCTAATTACAAAATAATTTAAATTTTAAAAAATTGATCATCTTTTTAAAACTATTTTTGTAAATGTGTTGATTAAAATTTTAGTGATATAGATTTTTATTATAATAATGGTGGTGAATTGGTAAATAATTATAATAAATTAATCTTTTTATTAAAACATTATTATCCCTTAAAATTAATTTCATCAAATCTTCCAGATTATATTTAAAGTTATATATAACACCTAGAGAAATTGAATTTCATAAAATGATTTCAAAATTTGAATTAAGTATATTCAAATTTGTTAAATATTTTGATTTCTTATCTGAACATAATGCATAATAATCTAGTTCAAATTCCATTACTATGGAAAACACTAAAATGTGTTAAATTTTGGTTAAACTAAAAATATAATTGTCTAAATGAATAAAAATTTATATAAATTATATTGGCTGATCATCATTAAAACTTATACCAAAGGTGATCAAATATTATAAAATTTTCATCCACATTAATCAAGTAATACATATGACTTATAAATAAATTTCACAAATTTACCAGATTTCCATCAAAATCATGTGCAAAATGGCACCATTATCGTTTATTATTAATAAGATTTTATCGACATATGTTTAAAAAACATATGTTAATACCTTCTAAACATCCCTCCACATGTCCTAATGGCCCTTATCTCAATAATATAACACTTCAAGAAGGCCTAATGTGTAATCACATTGAGGTTACAAAAATAAGATTAATTTGTTCTTACCGATGTTTTTTTAGAAACGTTGTACATAATCCTCCTCCACATAATATAAAGCCATATTATCCTAATTAAATCTGTATTTTTAAAATAAATTTCATTATATCAATAATAAAACAATTTTATATTTTTTATCCATCATATTGAATATTAAAACAACAGTCCTCCATATATATGACCTACCACCACAACATAACGACATAATTCATTTTTCATCATTGGTTTAAAATGGAGGGTTTGATTACATAATTAGCAATTATATATGTTATTTATGAAATAATTTTGATTATATAAAAATATTAAATAATATTTATTATTAACTATACATCCATTGGAAAATTACAACTTGTCTCATGCATAAGTGTGGAAAACCACAAAAATGAAGTGAACTCATTCTTTTTTAACAACTATTCCTAGACCATTAAATTTTTTGAAATTAATGATTACAAATTATATTAATGAAATTATTAACATTATATATTTTATATTACCATTTGAAAACAAATCTTACCACATAAAATATAACAACAAAATTTTAAAAAAAATTTACTGCGAACATTAAATGGTTTAAATAATCATGAACTATTTTATGAATCGATTAAGAATATTAATAGTAGGACATAAAAAATGGAATATAAATGTAAAAAATAATTATGAATGTTTTTAGTAAATTTAATATAATTATACATGAGGATCAAATATATACCACTAATATAATACCCAAAATTTGTTATTAAATCTATAATCTGATTTCATTTTGAGACTTTTTATATTCCATTTTATTTTACAAAAAGTATATTATAAAAATATATTAAACACCATATCATTTCATATCTAATGAATGTTTTTTTGGTTTAAATGTTTATCTTCTAAATATTATTGTTTTTTAATCAGGAATCCTCACATATGTTTTATGTAAGGTATATTGATCTTACCTCTTAATTTCATTTGATGATCATTTTCCAATATATTCAACTTAATCTTATTTAATAATAAATATCGTTATTACAATCAAATGATTAATTGATGTTATTTAAATTTACAATTGGCATTATTATAAAGTATTTAGAAATGAATCAACTAAATAATTCCAATAAATTATATTTTTTTACATTATTTATAAAAATTTGAAAGAAAATACATTTATATGATTTTATTTTTTAAAAATAAAATGGATTTATTTAATATATGGAAGAAGATTAATTTTTAAATAGATTTATAAAAATATTCTTTCATTATTATATAAGGAATAGTTTTTTACTATATTTATAATTATTTTCTTGTATTTTTGAATGGATAATATTTTCTACAATGATTAAATTTTGATGATTTTATATTCTATATTTATCATTACTGGTTTATTTTTTTTTTTTACATTTATTTTCTTATAATGACATCATATATCAATGGACATCATTTTAAATGAAATTATTTAATTCTTCACTAATATATCTTATTTCCTATGGTTTATGGAAATTAAAAACATAATAACAAAATTTTCCATCTATGTATCTTTAATTTGTTGTTGTAATTTTTTATTTCAAATTTTGGTATCATTATCTCTATGGGTAACAATATGAAATATATATGGGTAAAAAGATTTTGAAATATATATTTTCACAAAAATATCTCAAATTTAGGTAAATGATATGGTTTGATCTAATAATAAAGTAATATTTCCCAACCCACTACCACCCAGAGATGGAAAAGAATGTACTCTAGGCATTGAGTTAGAAGGATAAATAAATCCTTACAAAAATGGTATTTGATAGGGATATCATGTTCATGGATTGGGAAATATGGATATAGTATTTATTAGAGAAGATAAAAATCAATAATAGATTAATTATTTTAAAACCATATTTATTATAATAATTAATCTTTCAATATCCTAATAATGATACTAATTATAAAAATTAATGTCTCCAATGATTGGAAATTTTAATACTTCATATATAGTGATGGTGGATCGAAATTGGGAATGTTGGTATGAGTTACATATATATTAATGATTAAAAGGTAATAATTATATAATTCTCATAGCAAAAACATCTATATAGACCATGGCAACAACATGATTTATAGATATTAGAAAGAATCAATTTGATGCATAATATAACCTAATATATTTTTTAGTATCTTTTATTTTAATTGGTTTGTGAGTATGTTAAATATATAATACTTCAGGTTAGATGTTTAATAAAGAATCTACTTATTATAACGGGGAAATGGGTGAAATTACTATGGATTTTTTCACTAGATTACAATGACTCTGATAAGGATTGATATATTAGGGGTTATTGTTGGTTCCTGAACAAAATATGAGCATTACAAGATATAGGATAAGAGTTACATATTTGTTTCCGTTCAAGAGACTAGATTAGTAATGTTATTAGAACTCAAGGAAAAAATATTAAATTTTATTATATTGATCCATTATTTTCAAAAAAAATTAGTTATTTAGAAGTATATGGATATTGAACATAATTTAATCGTTGCCAAAAACCCATAAACTGATTTTCCATTTGAAAAAACAAGCATAAAATTATAAGGGAAGTTGAGTTGATTATCACATGACTATAATTCTATGTGGGATGTATATTTATGATTGGTAGATATTTTATTCAACAATAACTTAACATATTCAAATAGTGATATTTTTTAATAATAATGGGATTTCATTATCTAACTTTTTTGGATAATGTTTGTTAAAAGATGATTGTAGCCCAAAAACATTTGGATGAGACAACAGTGAAGGTATATAATATTGAAACCCATATTTAATCATATAAAAAATTGATATATAGATATGATAATAACAGAATTAATGACTTGGAATTTCAACTGGGATATTGAATTCAATTGAATGTATATCAATATAATGGTTATATAATATTCGGTAAGAAAAGAAAAATTATCATCAGTGTATTAAGAAAATTTTAGATTCTAAAATGATTTGGAGTTTTAGAATATTATTTAGAAATACCACCATGACATTATAATTTACATTTTTATTTCACATCACATTATTGAGGATGTACGTGATAACTTGTAGAAATTCATGGGAAAATATTTATCTTATTTATAAAATTATGGACATTTAATAGTGAAAAAATTTATAACCACAATTAAATTTTAAATATGTTATCAAATGGGTTAAAAAATAGAAAATTTAAATTTCAACATAAACATGCAAATTTTTTTCAATGAAATTATTAATAAAATATACTATATTATCTTATAAAATAGATAAAAAAACATCGAACATAAAATTAAAATATATATATTATATTATAATTTTTTTATTTCATGTGTGTAATTTTAACTAAAAAAGGCATCACATCTCTAGTTTTAAATAAACCACAAAGAGCCTATTATCATAAAAACATAAAAATGATTTATAAAAATTCTTAACCATGCTATAGAAATTATTTCATTCTTAATAATAAAACCCTTGGATGCTTAATAGAATATATAAAGGATCAATACAAGGAAGTGGAAATCATTATTACCAACTCGTTATATTTTTAAATTTTCAAGTTACTACAAATTTATAATAACCATCCCAAAATAATAAGTCAAATATCATTAACATATTTAAATGTTTTTTTATTATTGGATCACCATTTTACATTTCTATTATATACTATTAAAATGAAATCACATCTCTCATGATTAAGTATAGCTTACTCACTCCGCATAGTGGTTTAACTCATTTTTCACCTTTACATTAATTGTAGAGTTATAATGATGGATGTAATGATTATATATAATATTTTGGAAATAATTTGGATATTTTATAATAATAAAGTATCTACCATCTTATTCAGGAACTTGTTAAAAAATTAATAACATATATTTTGCATAATTATGGATTACCACCCCATTAGGTGATTTCATTCATTTATCATTTCCAACAGTCAAGTATGATTCCAAATAATAATGTAAAAAATATATTATATTTATATCCTAATTTCAATTACTCGGATGATGGAACCATGATAAATATAAAGGGACTGAATATTCCAAATCATAATATACATGAATAATGAAAGGGATAAAACCAGTAAAGGACAATATTAGAAATGAATTATTAACAAAAAAATTATTATATATGATAACATAAATATATATATGGTTCTATTATACTTGAAAAATATTTTTTAAATTAATTTTATTTTAGTATATGTTTATAGACTATTAAATTCAAACATAGGGTAAGGGTATATTTCACAATCTCATCATTATTTAGGATTGTTTTGGTCTTGGAATTTATTGGGGGTAATTATATGATATTTATATACACAACCAAATAAACATACTTATCATATTGTTATTTTTTAAAATTTTATGTTTTCTAGAAAATTTACACTTATAAATAGTAAATGCAACAAATTTTTTTTGTGAAATCCCAAAATAGTTTCTATTCAGCAAGGAGTCTTTTCCATCAATGTAAATATTTTTTAGAAAATGTTTTCTATAATTTCATTTCTATTATACAATAAAATTTTAATGACATTTTTATAGATGTTTATATTTAAATATTTTTAAATAATGAATCTTCCAAAAACATTATTAATGTGATACTTTTTTACATCATTATAAAAATGTGCAATGATTTTTTTGTTAACATCTACTACATAAATGGAATTTCCCACCATTATGATCCGAAAATATTTTAATTATTCCATTATATGATAATTATTTTATTTTCATAGAATTATGTTCCATGATACTTTGGAAATGTTGATAATTTGAATAAGTAATTTAGAAAAATTATTATACTCATAAAGAAAGAATATAGTCATATTTTTAATATATATTCATCTATGTCAACATTTTATTTTGAATGTTAGATTTACATGGGATGTGGCTTTTAGATAAAAGATTTTATATCACTCAATATGGAATTAGATTATGTTTTTTGACTGGGGAAATTAATATCAATTTATAATCTTTTGTATCCATAAAAATATTTTCATTGATTATATTTCACCCCATTTATATTATGAATGCATCTGACATAGTATGTTATGTGTGGGGCCCAATATAACTCATCAATGCATTGGGGGGACTTATTAGACATAATAGTTGTTTTAATTTGCATATGCCTCGCCTATTTATTTTTTATGGAATAAGGGATTGACTATAAGATTATGATATCAAATATTAAGCATTCTATCATTATAAAACATGTTATTATTAATAACATGATTATTTAAGCTATTAAGTTATCCCTAGATTTAGACATATTATTCATTATATGAGTAATATGAAATATTTTACAACTATTTATCTTTTCCATTATATTCATGTTTTTTACTTTATTAATTATCTTATTGTATGTTATCCCTTACCCATCACCTGATGTCACCTGTTATTATCTTTTATATTCTTGAGAATACAATGAATGATGCTTTGAATATATGAAGAAATTTAATAAAACAGATAATAATGTACTTGTAAGAATTAGTAAATTATATTTCATGTTTCCAAAGCTAATGTAATAACTATATATTTATATAGTCATCATATACAATAAAAATATCCAGTCCATGGGGAAGGGTCTCATTGTACATAAGATAATGTGCCCAAATGACTAGTAGCTCTGGGATATTGGAGTCCGGGTGGTGTAATCCGATATAACCAACTTTTTTTCATTTCTATATGTTATTAGGAATGAATTTGTTATTCAGTTCAGAGAAGTATATTATTTACATTAAATAAATTTCATATTTTATTTGAAATATAATATTTGATGGATATATGTATATATTATTCCAAGAATATAAACCTATTTTTATTACAGATTATTATTTATTGTATCTTGTAATAATTTAATAACGTAAATAGTATCTCTAAACTATAAGGGTATTGGTATTTTCTATTGGTATTTTATGATATTTAGTTAAAACCATTGGATAATGATAATGGGAAAAAATATAATGGGACATAAACCTATGAATTAATTTCAGGATAAGTATTTATACCAGATAAGGACATATATGTTTTTTTGAGATATATATTATGTGGTTTTCCAAGAAAATCATTTTTTTTAAAATTAAATTTTGAATTTGTTTTAACGCATGTGGAAATATATGTAAAATCATTAAATAGTTTTCATTTAGTATATCGTAGCCATCATTATATCACATTATTATTGTTCTATTACTATAGACCAGGTATATCACTCATGGGGGATATGGTAGCGTTAATAAGAATTTTCATTATGAAGTATTATATTATATGAGAGAAATGATACAATGTAATATTATTATAATTCATTGAGATGTGGGATAAAACTATTCTATCTTTAGTTGATAAAACTATGGTTTATCATAGGATTAATTTTATAACTGCCAACTTTAATGTTTGACGTTTTGTTATTTTATCATGACTAAGAATAATTAGGAGTTCATTTATGGGAATAAGAACCTTTGGTTTGATATAAATTTATGTTAAAAGTTTATTTGAGGAATAATTCATTATAATATTTGGTCTTAGTTTTAATGTTATTGATAAACATAAGGGACAATATGATCGTTTTTGAAAATTTAATTATGGGTTATTAAAATGAAAAAATATATTGTTTATCATATAAACAGTCATGGGATTGAAGTTAGTGACTAAGGGATTAATGGTATTTCAGTGGCTATTTACTATATTTTATGTCCACATTATATGATTACAGTATATAAAATATTATTATATATCATGGGTTTTAATTTTATATTTTAAGGGAGAGTTTTATTTTGAACGAATTCATGTTTTAGTTATGTCTTTATGGATATTTAATTTCTTTTTGGGAATGATTATTATATTTTGAAGAATATATGAACATGAAACATATATTTTGAGAAAGATACATTATGAATGATTGATGATATTTAGATATAGTAGTGAAATTTATCCTATAATAATATATAATTATATATATATTTTTCAAATATATTAGAAAACATATTTTTAAAAAGTAATATTTCTTTGTATTGTAATGATTTATGTTTAACATTGTCTATTATTGATGATGATGTTAGGATTAATTTTTTATTTCGTCTTATGAATAAAAATTAATATTAAATTACCTTGTTCAATTTTTTTTATAATTCTAATGATGGGATTAATTACATATTATCTTTTTTTGATATTTTAAACAAGTAAAACATTATTTCAATTAAATAAGTATGAAAAAAAATCTCCACAAACAATCATAATTTTGGGTAAATGGTGAGTTTTTTTCTAAATTAACAATATCAGGAAATTTGAATTTTAAAGTATGTATGTTTTCTTATGTTCATTTTATAGAAGTTAAGGTAATTATTTTACATAAAGAAAATATTCTTATAAAAAAATGTCTTCCTATTACATTTATTAATATTTAATTGATAGTATATTAACCCCTAACTTATTTATGGTTTTTGGTCATTAATTATTTAACAATTAGGTTCTATGTAATATCTATCAGTCCATGGATGATTTTTTTCCCTACAATCTATGGGTTTTAAAATCCCACCATTTATCTCATTGTCATTAAACTTAAAAATGTGATATTTCATATAATATTCATTTTCCCACATTCCTTTTTTAAAAGATGTTTTATTAACCTATTCATGATTTACATTTAAAAAAGGATGAATCATTAATTATGAATAGAATATAAAGAGTCCCTAATTTATTTGTGAGGGATAGAATATATATCCAATATAATTTAAAATAACATCTTGTTCGATAGTGCATAAATCATGTAACATGAATTCAAAACGAACAAAAAAATATTATTATTTTAATATTAATGTTATTTCCGACCAATTTAATTAGTGGGTATAAATGGAATTAACCGCATTGTGAAATAAATATAATCGTAATATATAATAAAAATTTATTTATTTGTTATCATGATATAAGAACTATCATTTTGTTAACCTTATATGATTTATAAAATTCGGAAAATGGGTTTTATATATTTATATAAATAAATAATATAATTTATATATGAAACATTTATAAAATATATTTCACAAAATTAAATTCATTAATTAAATAATAGTTTTTATAATTGTATTATAATATTTTTTTTTGGAATTAACAAAACAAATTACAATTTTGAAAAATATAGAAAAATATTTATTCTTATTGAAATATGGTTTTTAATTTTAAATTTTTAACAATTCACAATATATATTGGATGAAAATTTAAAATTACATATGTTAATTTTAATTAAAAATAATCCAATAATTTTTATTAAATCAATTATATACTTAAAATTATTGTCAAATTTTTATTATACAAAGAAACATATTTTTTATGAAAACTTCTATTCCTCATTTTTCAGATGTTTTATTTTCAAGAGTATTCTAATATTTATTTGAATTACATTTGATCAAATGGTTTCCATAAATTTAATTAGAATTTTAATATTTCATAAATAGACCCCTTTTTATTTAGGTTCATTATGATTTGTAACTGTGTTCAATATTTGTCACCTAGATAAGTAAATATGTGGTAAAATAAGGATAAAACGTTTCGAAAATGAATGAATTTTTTTATATCAATACTTGTATTAAATTAAACTATATCCATCCCAAATAAAAATATATGTAAATTTTTTACTATATTCCCTTGATAATTAAATTCATATAACATTATTAAAATAAAATTCCAAAATGACACATTCTTTACATTAATATATATACATTTTTAAATAAGCATGAAAGAAGGGTATTACCAGTTTTAAATGTTTATATGAAATTAAAATTAATTTTTTAAATATTAATTTATTATAACTATTAGTTACTAAATAATTAGAAAAAAATTTAGTCAAAACTGACAAAATTTTAATTCAATGAATAAAAAATTTATTAATTATTTATAACAAATATAAAAATTTATAAAAATTGGGATAATTTACTGAGTTCATTGAATTGTATATATGAATATAAAATTATATATATATATATATTAGAGGTTTATATTTAATTCCATTTTTTAAAATATTTTAATACAGAATTATTAAATAAATAGTGTTAAAAATTACATTAATGATATTTTAAAAACTAATTTATTTTACTAAATTATTTAAAATTATTTAAAAAAATTATATTGACTAATATGAGGTTAATTGGATTAAAATTTAATATCTTGGTGATTTATGATAATTTTTGTACCTTAAATGTAAAATAATATCCTCTTAAGATTGATGATTTTATTCCCTGGTTTATGTTTGGAACATGATTATTTAATGTTAATAAAAAATGTTAAGGTATTAAGTAAAATTAAATATTTCGTAGACATAGAGAATTATTTATATGTTTACCATAACCTTACAAAAATATAATAAATGGATTTTTTATTCATTTTTTCAAGAAAATGACATAATAGTATTTTAAGACGTTGAAAAACGATTTTTATTTCACTCACCATAATTTTAAATGGGTAACTCCTCCCGTCAAATTTACGCACATTATGACAATCCTACCGTAAAAACCCACTAAAAACACCACCAACTATAAATATCATAATTTTTGTGGTGTTGTTATTCAATATAGGCTAACTATATGTTCTATAATAGGTGATCTATGGGAATACATTTGAAATGTGGTAATCTCCATAACCGATAAGATTTTTTATAGTAAAATTACATCCAATTAATATATATTTTATCATAAAATAATAAATTCATTATACTGATTTAATTTTGATCATTAAATAACAAATTTACACCATATTTCCATCAAATGGTAATCAAAAGTATCACTCATGCATAAGTGTTGACTACTACCTCCAATTAGTGATACAATTTAGTACCATAATCATCCATAATAGATGTTCATTATGATAGATATAATAGGTTTTTTTTTTGTTATTGATGACATAATAATATTCTAGAATTATAATACATTATATATCTTCTGAACTACGAATCCATTTAAAAAAATATTGTTCCCCTTGTGTAAGTATAATCTTCATCCTCCACGAAGTAACGTGATTCATATCTCATTTCCTATTTAGATGGATGTTAATATGGATAAATTTAAAAAATAAAAATGATAAATCTGATAACAACATAATTTTATAATATTTAATTATTATTTACGTTAATGTATTTCCATCTTTCAAAATTGACATTATTATTCATGCATACGTACAACCTACATTATCCCATAATGGTGTAATTACGTTTTTTTATCTTTACCTTTTAATGATGAATCTAAATATATATATTTATTATATTTATTATAATTTATCAAAATATAAAATATCTAAATATTATTCACAAAATATTATATTTTTTAGAAGAAAAAAAAAATCAAAAAATGTACATTAAAAATGAAGTAACTATTATCCAGTACCGTGAAATTAATAAATCATTTTGAATAAAATATTTTTAATATGTTATAATAAATATGAATATGTGGAATTATATAAATGTATATGATTCTAGAATATATGTATAAAAATAATTATTTATTATATAGGATTAATGAACACATATTAAGTAAGTCAATCCAGGGTTAGGGTTTCTCATCTTAGTTTTTTCCATGAGTCACATGACATAATCAACACTTATTTCATTCAACCATTGTTAATATTTCTCTATAAATATTTTTTCTGGATTAATTATACTTTCATTTTATTTAATGTTTCATTTTATTTATTTCCTTTTCGGGGGTTGTGATTCAATAGTTTCTAATGTAGTAATGATTTATTTTAAAATATCATTATTATTTTGGCCTTTTTATTTTTATGTATTTTTTAGTGTAATTATTTAATATCTATTTATTCCGACCTATATATATATTTCTCCTATGATAAATCTGATATATAAATTTTTTTCATTTAAATTATCATCTATATATAAAAAAATTAAAGAAATAATGTTTTTTTAAATAACTAGTATTTTTCCCTACTCATTCCAAAATTTTTTTCCTCCCCAATATATTCAAAAAAATGTTTTAAATAAATTTATTACTATTATTAATTGAATTATTAAATATGTTTTACCCATTTATTACTATTTATATATCATTTTAAAGTGATTTATCATATCGATATTTGAATGAAGTATATTTTTACTTGTTAATTAAATTTTTAAAGAAATATTTTTCATAAAATAATTTGCCTCAACATAATTTCCCACATTCCTGGATTCTATATTATTGTAATTTTCTATTAGAATATTCATTTTTTCATTTCAATTAAATTATTTTTCCTTATATTATATAATGTTTTATTTTTTCAAATAATTTTCAAAGTGAAATGAGTATTCTCTTCCAGAATGTTTTTATTAATTGTTTAATGGTATTTCTTTTCATAAATTAAAAAAAACTTTTTATAAAAAATCACAATTTGGGGTATATTGATGTGATAATTTCACTAATATTATATTGTTTGGTTTATGATTTGTTTTATTGGGGAATTTATTCACTTTTTATAATCAAATGTTTTTAAAAGGGACAACTATTTATTTTTAAGGAATGCTGATTATGCATTATTATTTTTTACATATATTGAATGAATTATAGTTGTAATTTTTTTGGGTAATGAAATAACATATAATCTTTACACAACATTGTGTATATTGTAAAAAATAGAATGTTAAATTTCTATGGACATACCGTTTATGTACATGTCATGTAATAAGGAATCAACCATATATTTATGATTCTAAGTTATATATTTCATCATTATGATTCAATCCATCATTGTAAAGGTGATTATTTATGTAGTCATGATTTCCATGACATTGTTTCAAGGTTATAAGATTATTTAAATAGAATTTTTTTATCATCATTTGTTTCTACCATGTTATTCACCAATCCTATGTTAATGTTTAAATGATAAGTGTTCTTATATATTTACCTTTTCACTATTAAATGGTCATAATTTTATAAATAAGATAAATATTTTCCCATGAATTTCTAGAAGTTGTCATATTTAGTGTTACATTATCACCATCTATATTATCACCATCAATGCAAGGAAGTGGTAATTATTATTACCAAATCATTTTATTTTTTTTATTATCAATTTACTAAAAATATATAGTAACCATCCTTAAAGAACAAATCAAATATCATAAATATATTTAAATTTTATTTTTATTATTGGATCACCATTTTACATTTCTTTTCTATTCTATAAAAATGAAATCACATCTTTCATGCATAAGTATAGCATACTAACTTCACATAGTGGTGTAATAAAATTTTCATCTTCACATTACTTGTAGAGTTATAATGATTTGTGTAATGATTATATATGATATTTAGGAATTAATTAGTTTTTTTATAATAATAACTTGTCTAACATCTTAATCATGAACTCATTAAAAAAATAAGGACACCTCTTATTCATAATTGTGGATTACCACACCCATCAAGTTATGTTATTCATTTATCATTTCCAACATTCAAGTATGATTCCAAATATTAATGAAAACAATATATTATATTTATATCTTGATTTAAATTATCAGATAAAGGAACCATGAAAAATATGATGGGACTGAATAATCCAAATCATAATTTACATGAAAAATGCATGTGATAAAACCAAGAAAGGACAATTTCAGTAATGAATTATTAATATATAATTAGTATATGTGATAACATAAATATATATATGGTTCTAGAATAGTTTTATAATATTTTTGAATTTATTTTATTGGAGTATAACTTTACAGACTATTAAATTCAAACTTGAGATAAGGTTATATTTTACAATATCATCATTATTCAGGATTGTTTTTTTCTAGGAATTTTTGGGGGTAATTATATGATCTTTATATCCACAACCTAATAAACATACAAAACCTCTTGTAAATTATTATAATGATATGTTTTATAGTAAATTTACACTTATAAATAGTAAATACAACTAATGTTTTTTATGAAAACCAAACATTGTTTTTATTCATCCAGGAGTCTTTTCAATCAATGTCAAAAAAATTAAAAAAAATCATTCTATAATTGCATTTTTGTTCATCAGTAAATGTTTTTTTACATTTTTATAGATGTAGATATTTAAATATTTTTAAACAATGTATCTTCCAAAAAAATTATTAATGTGCTGCATTTTTACATCTTTAAAAAATATTGTGCAATTATTTTTTGTTAACTTCTACAACATCAATGGAATTTCCCACCATCATGACCACAAAACATTTTAACGATTCCATTACATGAAAACTATTTTATTGTCATAGAATTTTTTTCCTTGTTATTTTGGAAATTTTGAAAATTTGAATATGTGATTTAGAAAAAATATAATTAAATTAATAAAGAAATAATTTAGTGATATTTTTTATATATATTCATCTATGTGAACCTTTTTTTAATATTAGGATTTACATGGGATGTGACATTTAAATACAAGTTTTTATATTACTAAATATTGAATTAGATTATGTTTTATGACTGGGGAAATTAATATCAATCTATAAAATTTTTTACCAGTATAAATATTTATATTCATTATATTTCACCCCATTAATATAATGAATGCATCTGACATAGTATGTGATGTTCGGGGCCTACTATAACGCATAAATGCATTGGGGGACTTATTAGACATTATAGTTTGGTTAATTTGCATATGCCTCACCTATTTATTTTTTTTGGAAGATGGCCTTGACTATAAGATTATGATATCCAATCATTTTCATTATATCATTATCAAAAAAGTTATTATTAATAACATGAATATTTAATCTATTATGTTATCCCAGGATTTAGACATATTATTCATTATATGAGTTATATGTAATATTTTACTACTATTTATCTTTTCCATAATATTCATGTTTTTTACCTTATTAATTCTCCTAATTTTTGTTATCCCATACCCATCACCTGATGTTACCTGTTATTATCTATAACATTCCCAAGTATAAAAGGAATGATATTTTGAATGAATGAATAATTTTAATAAAATATATATTAAGGTTCTTGTAATAATTAGGACTTTATATTTAATGTTTTCATGGATAATTAATTTACCATATATTTATATAGCCTTCATAGACTATAAAAATATACAGTCCATGGGGAAGTGTTTCATTATACATAAGCCAATGTGTCCAAATGACCAGTAGCTCTGGGATATTTCAATCATGATGTTATGATATGATATGACCAATTATTATTTTTTTCATTTCCATATGTTATTATGAATGAATCTGTTATTGAGTTTTGGGATGTATATTATTTACATTAAATATGTTTCATATTTTATATCCAATATAATATTTGATGGATGTATATATATATTATTCCAAGAATATGATCCTATTTTTTATGGATTATTGTTTTTTTTATCTTGTAACAATGTAAGAATGTATATAGCATCTCTCGACTAAAAGGGTCTTAGGATTTACTATTGGTATCTAAAGAGATTTAGATTAAACCTTTGGATAATTATAATAGAAAACATATATTACAGGTAAAATTCAATGAATGAATTTTAGGATAAGTATTTGAATAGGACAATGATCTATATGTTTTGTTGAGATATATATTATATGGTTTTCCATGAAATTAATTATTTCAAATTAAATATAGAATTTATTTTAACACATGTGAAATTATATGTAATATATTATAAAAAGTTTGGTTTAGTATATTATATCAATCATTCTAACACATTATTATTATTCTATTACTACAAACCAGGTATTTCACTCATGGGGGATATGGTAGGGTTAATAATATTTTTCATTATGAACCATTATATTAGATGAGAGAAATGATCCAATGTAATATTATTATATTTCATAGAGATGTGGGATAATCTTATTTTATCTTAAGATGATAATAATAAGGTTCATCATAGGATTACAGGTATAATTATAAAATTTGATGGTTTACATTTCATTATTTTAAAATGATTAAGAATAATTTGGAATTCATTAATGCGACTAAAACCCTTTGGTTTGGTATAAATATAAGATAGGAGTTTATTTGAGGAATAATTCGTTTATAATATTTGATCATAGGTATAATGTTATTGATAACCATAAGGGACAATATGATATTTTTTAAAATAGAATAATGTGTTATTAAAATTTAAAAATATATTGTTTATCATATAAACAATCATGGGATTGATGTTAGTGACTAAGTTATTAATGGTATTTCGGTCGATGTTCACTATATTATAGGTCCACATCATATGATTACAATAAAGTACATATTATTATATATGATGTGTTTTCATTTTATTTTTTAAGGGTGAGTTTTATTTTGGAATATTTCATGATTTAGTTTTGTCTTTATTGAAATTAAAGTACTTTTTGTGACTGATTATTATATTTTGAAGAATATATGAACCTGACACATAAATTTTGAGTAAGATACATTAAGAATGGTTGATGATAATTGGAGATAAAAGTCGAATTTATCCTGTATGAATATGTAATTATATAATTTTAATATTTGGTTTCAAATATATTAAAAAAATATATTTTAGAAAAAAATATTTTTTTTTGTAATGATTTATGTTTAGCATTGGATTTTATTGATGAGGATGGTTAGATTAATTTTATATTTCTTAATCTGAATAGAAATTAATATTAAATTACCTTGTTCAAAAAAATTATTTTTTATAATTGTCATTATGGGATAAATTACATTTTATATATTTTCGATCTTTTAAACCAGTAAAACAATATTTATTTAAATAATTAATGAAAAAAACCTTTTTAAACAATTAAAAATTTGTGGAAATGTTGAGATTTTTTAGAAATTAATAAAATCATTAAATTCTAATTTTAAAGTATGTACGTTTTTATTGTTAATTTTATAGATGTTAATACAGTTATATTACGTAAGGAAAATAATCTTCTAATAAAAATTTCATCATATTACCTTTATTCATATTTAATTGAAGGTCTATTCATCCCTAACTTATTTATGGTTTTGTGCTCAATAACTATTTCACAACTAGGATCCATATATGTATCTATTATTCCATGGATTATTGTTTTCCCTACATTTTACGGGTTTTAAAATCCCACTTATTATCTCATTTTTATTAAATGTAAACACTTGATATTTCATATAACGTTCATGATTCCCACATTCCATTTTTAAAATATGTTTTATTAATCTATACATGATTTACTTTTAAAATAAGGATGAATCATTAATTATGAAGTGAATATAATGTGTCCCTAATTTATTAATGAGGTGTAGAATATATATCCCATATAATTTAAAATAAAATTATGTTCGACAGTGTATAAATCTGGTAACCCCAAGACAAAATGAACAAAAAAATATTATTATTTTAATTTTATTGTTATTTCCAATCCATTTAATTAGTGGGAGTTAATTTAATTAACCTCACTGTGAAATCATTTTAATTTCAGTAGATGATAAAAATTTATTTATAAGTTATCATAATATAAGATCTCACTTTATTATTAACCTTATAAGATTTAAAAAAAATCCTAAAACTGATTTTATGGATTTATATAAATAAATAATATTATTAATATATGAAACTTTTATAAAATAAATTTCATGAAATTAAACTCATAAATGAAATAATAGTTTTTATAATTATCTTATAATATACTTTTGATAATTTACTATATACATTTCTTTATTTAAAAATATAGATAAAATTTTAATATTATTGAAATCTGTTATATAATGTTATATCTGTAAAAATTCACAACATATTTTATTATATTTTAAAATTTTATGAGTTCATTTTTATTAAAAAAATACAATAATTTTTATTAAATAAATAATATACTTGAAATATTTGTAGAATTATTATTATACTAAAAAATTATTTTATAGGTAAAATTCTATTCATCATGTTTCAGATGTTTTATTTTCATGTATATTTTAATGATTTTTAATTACATTTGATAAAAATTATTCCATCATTTTAATTATAATGTCATAATTTCATAAATAACCCCCATTTTATTTATTTTCATTATGATATGTAATTTTGTTTAATATTTCTCACCTAGATAAGGAAATATGGGGCAAAACAAGGATAAAAAACTTCAAAAATGAATAAAAAAACAAAACACTTTTTTTTATTTCAATTCATGTATTAAATTAATATATATCTATCCAAAATATAAATAAATGTAAATTTTTTAACTATTTTCTCTTGATATTTTCATCATATAAAATTATTTAAATAAAATCCCAAATTGACACATTCATCACATTACTACATAAACAATTTTAAAAAAGCATGAAAGAAGGGTATTTCCAGTTTTAAATGTATATATGAAATTAAAATTAATTTTTTAAATAATAATTTATTATAAATTTTAGTTAATAAATAATTAGTAAAAAATTTATGCAATACTGACCAAATATTAATTCAATTAATATAAATTTGTTTTAATTATTTATAAGGAATATAAAAAGTAATAAAAATGGGATGAATTATTATGTTCATTGAATTTTTTATATGAATATAAAATTAAATATATATTTTATAGGTTAATATTTGAATTCCATATTTTAAATGATTTCATTACGGAATTATTAAATGAATAGTGTTAAAAATTATATTTATGATATTTTATAGAATATTTTATTTTAATAAATTATTTGAAAATATTTAAAAAATCATATTAACAAATAATATGATAATAAGATTAAAATGTAATCTATTAGTTATTTGTGATAATTTTTTTAACTTAAATATAAAATAAGATCCTCTTAAGATTGATGATTTTATTGCCTAGGTTAGGTTTGGAACATGTTTATTTATTGTTAATATAAATTGATAAAGGTTTAAATGAAATTAAATATTTCGTAGACACCATTATTTGGTTATATGTATAATGTAACCATATCAAAATAATATAAATGTATTTTTTGTTTCATTTTTTCAAGAAAATGACATAAAAATATTTTAAAATGTCGAAAAACTATTTTTATTGTACTCACCATAATATTAAATGGGTAACTCCTCAACTCAAATTACTACACATTATTACAATATTACCTCCAAAACACGTATAAACACCACCAATTATAAATATAATAAATTTTGAGGTGTTTTTATTTAAAATAGGCTAACCCTATGTCCCATAATAGGTGATCTATGGGAATAAATTTTAAAAGAGGTAATCTCCCTAACTGATACCCTTATTTTTTATAATAAAATTACATCTTTTTAACATATTTTCTATCATAAAATAATAAATTCATTATACTGATTTTATTTTGGTCATTAAATACCCATTTTACACTATCTTTCCATAAAATGGTAATCAAAAGTATCACTCATTCATACATGTGGACTAATACCTACAATTACTGATAAAATTTCATACCAAAAAAATTCCTAATTTATGTTCATTATGATAGATATAATAGGTCTTTATTTTATTAATGACATATAAATATTCTAGAATTATAATATATTATATATCTTCAGACCTACCAGATCAATTTAAAAAACTATTGTTCCTCATATGTATGTATGGTGTTCATCCTTTAGATGTAATGTGATTCATATCTCATTTCCTATTTAGATGGATATTAATATTTTTTAATATAATTAATAAAAATGATACATATGATAACACCATAATTTTATAATATTTAATTAATATTTACCTTAATTTATTTCCAACTTTTGAAATTGACCTCATTGTTCAAGCATACATACGACCTACATTATACCACAATGGTGTAATTATGTTTTTTTATCTATATATTTTAAGGATGATTATATATATATATAAATTTAAAATATTTATGATATTTACAAAAATATAAAATATCTATATATTATTCAAACAATATTAATTTTTATATACAAAAAAATAACTTACATGAAAAATGATGTAACTATAACACAGAACGTGAATTAAGTAAATCATATTTAATAAAATGGTTTTAGAAAGTTAAAAAATATATGAATATATGTAATTATATAAATGTATATGATTCTAACATATATGATTAAAAATAATTATTTATTATATAGTATTTTTGAAAAAATATTAAGGAAGTCGAACCAGGGTTATGGAATCTCATCTTACTTTTTTCCATGAGTCATATAGACAAAATCAATACTTATTTCATTCAACCATTGTTAATATCTTTTCCTTGAAATTATATTTCAGGATTACTTATACATTTATTTTATTTAATGTTTCATTTTATTTTATAACTTTTAGGGGGGTTGTGGTTCAATTAATTCTAATTTATTAATGATATATTTTTAAATATAATTATTATTTTGGCCAGTTTATTTTTATGTTTTTTTATCAGGAAATTATTTAATATTTATTTAATCTGCTATATATATATTTATAATATGATAAGTCTGATATATAAATATTTTTCATTTATATTTATAATCTATAAGTAAAAAATTTAAAGAAATAATGTTTTTTAAGAAACCTGTCTTTTCTTCAATACTCGTTATGAAATTTTCTTCATCCACAATTTATTCAATTAAATGTTTTAAATAAATTGATTACAATTATTAATAAAATTTACAAATGATTTTTAACCCTTTTTAATTTTTATATTATTTTTAAAAATAATTTATCATATCCATATTTGAATGTGGTACATTTTGATTTTTTGATTAAAATATTAATGAAATATTTTTCATAAAAAAACTTTGCCTCAACATAATTTCTCACTTTCATGGATTCTAAAATAATTTAATTTTCTATAGGAATATTCATTTTTCATTTCAATGGAATTATTTTTTCTTATATTATTTAATTTTTTAGTTTTTCAATGTAATTTATAATGTGAAATGGGTATTCTCTTCTGGAATTTTTTCGTTAATTGTTTAATGGTATTTCCATTCCTCAATTAAAAAAACCTTTTTCTACAAAATCACAATTGTGGGTATATTATTTTCATAATTTAATTTTTATTACATTGGTTAGTTTATGATTTCCATTATTGGGGAATTTATTCACCTTTTATAATCAAATGTTTTTAAAAGGGTCGATTATTTATTTTTAAGGCATGTTGATTATGCTTTATTATTTGTTACATATGTTGAATGCGTTATAGTTGTAAATTTTATGCTGGTAATGAAATAACATATCACCTATACAGAACATTTTGTATCATTAGAAAAAAAATAATGTGTAATTTCTATTGCCTTACCATTTATGTATATGTCATGGAATAAGGCATCAACCATATATTTATGATAATAAATTATATATTCAATCATTGTGATTTAATCCATCAATATCAATGTGATTATTTAAGTTGTACTGATTTCCATGACTATGTCTCAAGGTTATATGACTATTTAAATAGAATTACTTTATCATCATTTGTATCAACCATGTTATTCACCATTCATATTTCAATAGTTAAATAATAAGGGTTTTCATATATTTACCTTTCTATAGTAATTATTCATTATTAATTCAAGATAAATTCCACTTTATGTAATTCTTATTAATAATTAGATAACACTATTATTTTGTATTTCCCTCATGATATAAATATGTAATCATTTAATAACTTCAAATATGCATAATATTTATGTTTCAATAATTTTAATCATTAATTTCCAACATAATATGGGACTCATATTGATATATATTTTTCCAATAAAACTAAAATATTTTATTCATTGGGATGAGGTCACTTGTTTATAGTTCTAGTGTATTAATGTAATCATTTTATCTAGGCTAATCAGTCTGTTGAATGTACACTATATCAATCATTTATATTCTAATCCATTAATTATACATGGATCATCGGAGGGAAAGATCATGTCTATGATTTTACTTTTATCTCTTAGTGGAATTTTTTCATTAATATTACTCTTCATAAAATATCAGATAAAAAATAATTTAATTACAATAGTTTCATTAATATAATTTTTTTTATTTTGAAAAGAATAAATTTATTATTTTTCTACATATAAAATCAAAAAATCCACATTGGTTCTTTTCATAGACTTTCTCTTCCACGATGTGATGCTGTAAATTATTTGTTACCAATTTTGGTGGATGTTATTAATGTTGGAATTGATGATTATATAGTATATTCATATTTATATAAAAATTTATTTTATAAAGATTATATGAAAATTTAATATAACATCATTCCTCACACCTTAAAACTCTTTCTTTAATGAGAACTATAATAGTTTGTATCTTTATATAATAGCCTCAAAGACGAAATGTTTTTATATTCTTCATATAAATTTTGATAAATTATATAAAAATTCAATAAATTGATTAAAAATGATATAATAATAAAAATAATATCATTATGTTTATTTTATATTCAAAATATTTCAAAAGAAACACCTCACTAACCGTACTCATCATTCATTTTAAAGTGTGTTACGATTTTGATCAATTTAACCTCCAATGAGAAAAATGATTTAAAATATTATTATGGATGAATTTTGGAACAATTAATAAAATATTATTATAATATAATAATAAAATAATTAATAATTTATAGTTATGAAATTATTTGGTTAAAAATTTGACATATTATAAATTTATAATGTTTATCTGATAAAATTACAGAAATAAGATAATACATTTTAATTTGTCACAAAATCAAAAAATAAATATTAAATGAAAAAAATAAAATCATAAATCTATATAAGTTATATTTTTAAAAAATTAAATTATTTATCAATATTTATCTTTTTATTATATTATTTGTAATGATAGAAACTTTATTAAACATGCACATAAAAATATAGTTATTAATAAACAATGGTCATAATATGATATAATTAAATTATTTTCCAAAAATATTGAATTATAATGAGGATTATATAAAGGGAAAATTGATAAGTATAAATAAAATATGTATATTAGGTTTTCAATTTTTTTTACAGCATAATATTGTGTTTTCAACTAAGTAATGAATCCAGGTAATGGTTTATTGTTTCAAGTTCACTTTTTTTAAGGTGTGATTTCATGTTTAAATCCTAAATCAATTTGATGTTTCATAACAAATACAAAAATTAGTTATATAATCTTAAATCACCACTTTTCAGGATATATAAATATATATATATATATATTTCATATCCCTCGTGTATGTTAATTTAATCCATTCACATCCCACATTTTAAGTGTTACCCAATCACATATTTCAATCCCATGACACATGTTTATAGGAAACACCACATTTCTATTATATATTGAAAATAATTCCACATAAAAAATTATAATCATGATTATCTTACATTTCATAATATTGATTATTTTATTTAATATTGAACATATAATGGGTTTCTTATGAAATTTAAATTATTTATATTTTTGACATTCTATGAAATAGATTTAATTTCAATGTGTTCTATATGTGATTATTTTAAAATTTCATTAAATGAATATTATTTCTATGGATTATTTTATGAATTGATGACATCAATCTAGGGAAAAATAAATGTACAGATAATTATATTGGATGATCAAATATCATCCAAATTTTATTTGCGTAAGTTACTATATATCAACAGGTACAAATCATATGGGGACTAGTAAGTGAGTTTCAAGGATCCCAAAGGGTGACTGTGATGGTGTTAGGTTCAGCTAAAAATTTTATTTTTCTAAATGTTAGAAAGACCCTATGAAATTATGCGTGAGTGTGATATTATTATTCTCAATGAAAAATATTATAATTAAAATTCTTTTCATGAATCATTTTTCATAAAAGATTAGAGTGATGTAATTAATAAATAGACATCATTTTTCATGCGAATAGGTTATCATGATCCAAGGATCACAAACATTTAGTGTGAATATGTTAATCACTAATATTATTTATATATTTGAAGATATTGGAATGTAACTCCTGTAAGGATAATAATGATATGGTTTTTTATTGTCCCCTATTTCATGTAGTTTATCATTTCATTCCATATTTTCATGTTTTTTTTATTTTTAATAAACTCCACTCTATAATATTATACTAAAGTTTTTTTATTATTGATTTTTATATTTAGGATAATTTATTTTTTTATTGTTTCTTGATTATCTTATAATGATATTATGTAAAAACATAATGAATTATGATTATTATAAATTGTATTTAGTGATTTTGGTTTGATATTTATATCATTATAAAATTAGCCTTTGGGATTATAATCTAATACTTAATGACATGCCATTTCCCATACTTATATTTTATGAATAAAACTTTTTAATGTATAAAATTCCATTTTTTAAAAAAATTTTCGATCATGTATGATGTTTAGAAATGGAATAAAATTGTTTTTTAAGGAGAAATGTTTGAAATTATGGAAAAATAATTAATTTATATAGAAAATATATCAGACACTAAATCATTAATTACCTTAGTTGTGATAATATTTTTGAGAATTATTATTTAAATAATAAAATTCATGTATTATTTATATATTGTTTTTCATCAGTTTATTATTTTGATTTTAGAAAAGGCCATAATTATTTTTGAACTATATGAAGATATATTTCGTTTCATGGTTATAAAACCTTAGTAAAAACACTATATATACTATATGTAACTGATGGTATATAATAATATTGGTAATGTCTTAAATATATGGTTTTCCTAAAAACACATCCTTATCATCTGGTGGACAAGGTTGAGGTATATATGCATCAGGGTTTAATAAACCCAATAGGATTGGTTGAGTCTATATTGACCATAAATCTAGAGCATGAAGAATTAACCCATACTGGAAACCTTATAAGAATCACTTTGTGTATATTCTTTGGAGGAAAAATTACCTATCTAAAAAAAATTATAGAATGATTTATAATTTAAATTGTTGAATTAGAATGAAATGTGTAAGATATCCCAATGTATAGTATCACATGTAGAACCACATTATTTCTAGGTTAAAACTTTCATGAAATTCTTGAAATTATTTTATCATAAGATTAAATTAAATTTTAAATTGAGTATGCATACAATGAATGTAATTATATATTCATACAAATTAATTATTTGTCAAAATTTCCAATTAAATTTTGTTTTACTATTTGGTTAAATAAAAATCATGGAAATAATGATTTGAAATATTTATCCTTTTGAAATCATAAGAATAATGTCTTTTGAATATTTTTTCTTAGACATACCGATGATAAAGAGATTGATATATCCAAAGAAAATGTTTGTTCTATTTATCAGATTTTTCTAAATTTTTTACCTTTCATAAATGATTATTATTAGGATTCAAAAGAAATTATGGGTAAGAATGAGTTGACCTGAGATTTTTAATCCATAAAAATAGATACTATGCTCAATAACATGTGTAACACACAACACATTTAAAAAAATAAAACATATTTAAAAAACAAAATTAATGAATTTATAAAATTAAATAATATAGTAACCATTAATTGTTATTTTATAAAACGAATATAATTAATATGTGTTTATATTGAACAAATAATTTTGATGAAATATCATTTTTATTATATTATATATAGTTTTTAATAAAAATATATATAAATTTTTTAATTTAAAGTTGATGATGTGATTATTATTTTTTAATTCCTTACAATATAATTTTATTTGATCATCTTTTTAAAAATTTTCTAAAATAATTGGGTTTTAAGTGAATATTAAAAATAATGATTTTTCCAATACACTATAAATTATAAAACATAGATGTTTGTGAAAACATTTCCAATTAATTTATTTTGTATAAATATTATAAATTATTTTAGAAAATGTCATATTTATAAACTAATACTAAATAGTTTGAACGCTTATATAGCAGATTATTGAAAACTATTTTTTATTATTTATCTTAAGTTATTATATCATTATTAAATAAATAAATTTATTAATTTTATTTATTATAAATTAATATTAAAACAATCATTGTTATTTTATACTTTTGAGAGGTAATGGAAACGATAATTCTATCAAAATTATAAATAAATTTCCTAAATAATAGTTTTTTTCAAAAAAAGTGTTTTGGGCAATACATGCGCTAACATTAAAATAAATTTACCTATATATAAAAATATAATTTTATAAAGTGAATCATATATTTTATATATTAATTTTATCACTGTTGTATATGTAAAATTTTATTTTTAGTGAAAAAATATTTATTGTTGTGATTAATGATGGTTACAATGATAATGGTGGAAATAATATTTTATTATATTTAAAATAATTAATATCAATGAATTTAAACAAAATGAATTAAACAAAAAAGTTATTACTAATCTAATAAGATTTATAAATGAAAAATAAAATATATTAACTAATATATGATTAAAAGTCAATAATTAAATAAATATCATCATTGATTAATGGTTAAAATGGACTTTTTCAACTAGAATTTTTTTTCTATACATTATAAATTTAATTGAAAAAATTTATTTTATAAATTTATTCAATTTATATCAATTTAATTGATGTTAAATTTATTTTTGTGAAATTAATAATTGGTTATATGGGTTTTCTTATTTGAATAATAAAACAAAATAACAAATAGTTAAAGACAAGTTACATATTAAGGATGTAGGAAAAAATGATAATATATGAAGGTAAAAATACTATAATATGTTTAAAACAAATGTGGAAAAAGACAATAGAACATCTATTAACCCAAATTCGACACATATTTAATAATATATACAATTTGGATCCATTGGCCTTATAATATTTTCATAAAATTATTGAAAATGATGCATGTTTCAAAAATAGTCAATTTTTCCATTTATAAAAGGATACCACTAACACACATCAATGATACACCTATACATAGATTAAACACATTAAAAAATAAAATTTAACAACCAATATATCAAACTATGACATGAATAATATCTAGTTAAATTATATTTATCCTTTTACCATTAATATAATGGCAACTTCTATGTAAAAATTGACGTCTTTCATGTACGTGTTATCTCATATTAGTCTTTTATTCTTAATCAAAGTCATCCAAATATAACATATCGAAATTTTTATGAAAAATTTGAATCATTAAAGAAATTATATATTTTAATATTTTTTTAATACTTATTCACTCATTTATCCAGCATAGAAATTTAGAAGAATATTGTTATAATATTGAGAAGACTATCACCACTATAAAGAAACAAATTATTTTCATTATGAAATATCATTTCAATTTTTAGTCATTTAATGATTAGTAAATGAGGTATATCTTATAAATATACTCCAAAAATTTGAACTTAATACACAACTAAACACCTATCATGTGTTAAGAAATGAGAACACTAATCATGTGAAAATGTAGATGAAAACCTCACCAACAAAACATTTTTCTTTTTTATTTAGATATTAATAATTTTTTTGGTCGGAGTGGATTCTCAAGAAGGGGGTGAATTGAGTTCCAAATAAAAATTTCTGTTAAAATATTTCTATTAAAATCCCCCAATTTAAAACAAAGTTAAATTGTAGTGAATTTGTAAAACTGTAAGGGTTCTATTAGGTTCTCATTAGATTTATTAGGTCACAATTAATATAATCAAAATATTAAATTATCTTTTGAAACTAACCTAATGATTTACAATAGATACAAACACTTCCTAGAATAACTATCAAAGTGACTTTAAAACAATTTTATATTTCAAAGTAATTAGCAGTTGAATATTCAATATAAGTTAAAACCAAAATAAGTAAACACATCAATTTTAAAACAATAGGATTAGTCTAAAGGCGCAACTCATTCCTCCCAATCAATTTATATAAATTTTATCCACACCCAGGTTTGGGGTAAACAATATTACAATGACTACCCAGGTACTAAGACCTCTACCACAGTTCTTTGTGGGAAAGAAAAACAATAGCACACTAGCTGTCCAGGTCCTAATTGACATCTACCACTATCCACAGTGGGATACAAGAGAGTTATAGATTTTTTGTGTGAGGATTTAGAAATCCTCTAGTTTAGCACAAGTGATAGTGTCTGTTTAAAATATATAAATTATACGCACTGCTCAAACTGTAAGTAAAAGAATCTCTGAGATAGTAGATAAGTGTTTTATAATGGTCTTGTGATTTGATGTGCAGATCTGGACACCTTTGATTAATCAGTAATGCATTTCTGTCCTTCTCTAGTTTTTGTCTGAAAAACAGAGGCACGTTTTCTTCAAGTTCAGTTTGATCATCTTGAGTGCATGAAGAGCTTGTTGTAGTTCTTCACTCGTTTTCTAACATTCATCTTGTGTTCTCTTCTTGTATGAATGGATTCATGTATGTTCAGTGTTCTTCCAGTATGGATGTAGCCTTTCTTTTCTATGTGTATGCACCACTGTTCAAAACTATTAAGTCCTTATTTTTGCAAACTTATGCCCGACCATTGTCCTTCCTTTTATATCTTTTAGCTCCGGTAATGGGAATGATTACCTTCTTATAGGTACAAGGTAAAATTCCCTTACATGGCAACAATTATCATTAAATAATATTAATAGCATTAAAATCATCAAATATGACCGTTAGAATTACTTTAATCAAATTGACAATGTATAGAGTTTAAGTATCACAGACTGGTTAAGTCTTTCAACAGTAGCTCACTATCAGTAGACATGTAACGGTGGACATTGTATAGCGGTGAGATCCTATCATTATCTCTTTTTTCGTATACGATTAGCTCCTTGTATTGGTAGTAGTTACTCCATGTATCAGCAATTCTATGTATCAGTGACTCAATCTATCGGTAGCTTTGGTCTATCAGTAGCTTGTCTTGTCTATCCGTCAGTGGCACATTGTATCAGTGAACATCTATTGGTAGACTTGAGTAGCAGTGAGATATTTTATATTGATGAACATCATAGTGGTAGACTTTCTTATAACAGTATACATACTCTAATGGTAGCTCTGGTGTAACGGTAGCTTGTATCGGTAGGCTTTTGTATCGGTAGCCTGGGCATATCGGTATCCCTGTTTTGTACCAGTGATTAAGTGCATACCGGTGGACTAGTGCACACCGGTCGACTTGTTCTATCGGTAGCTCTGCTTCTATATCGGTGAATGTTGTATCTGTGGACATTGAATATCGGTGACCATATCTATCGGTAGACTAAGAACCGGTAGGTCCCTATTTGTCTATATCAGTAGCTATGTGCATACATGTGGACTAAACACTTATCTATTCTATGAAACACATATGCTGCTTGAGTAAGAATTATTTCAAAGTTCATATAAACATAGATAAACATTGATTAACATTTTTCAAGTATTATGTTGACATTATTATCAACCTAATAATAGAATGTCATTGATTGTATGAATTAATATATAGATAAACATTATTTGGGACTATCAAATAATGTGAAATAATAATTAGGATTATCAAAATAGGTGAGGTCAACAATCTCCCCCATTTTGATAATCACAACATATGATATTATAATCCCAAAAATAATCATTAAATGGTTCTTAGTTCTCAGTGTGAGTAGTGACACTTTCAAATGTGAGATTTTCTTCTTGTAAAACAAAGAAGAGGATATAGTATTTAAAAGCAATTGTATCAAAGAAACCAATATATTATAAAACACATGTATCAAAAGTAAAATATAAAACAAATGTACCAAAGGGAAATGGAAATGAATTATGATCATGAAATATAATGATATTGCATATATGTTTTCCCTGTTCTCCCACAGATATTATTTCTCCCCCAGATATGTGTCCCATAGATAGTATTTATCCCCCTTTGTGATTTGTAAAAAGTAAGACAAAAACGAAATAGAGGAAAATAAAAGTAATAGTGAGTAAAAGAAAGTAAGAGCATATATATTCCTTGGAGAAAACAGGTTCAAAGAAATACATAAATGAAAAAAAATACAAGGAATTCCTATCAAAGATCCGAGTCACGAATCAATCCAAATCATCAGCATGAGATTTTCCCTTGGGATCAGAAGTGGATTCATGTGATGTGGATGTAGTTGGAGGCTTAGGAGAACTAGAGATGATCGGAGGAGGCTGAGCTACTGAAACTGTTTGTGTCCCGTACCGTGTTTCTCTCTGAGTGATCATATGAGTAAGGCTGTGAATAGCTTGGATTGTAGTCATCTGAGTAGGAGAAGTATTAGAGGAAAATGCAGGTAAAGCTAGAGGTACAATCACTAGTCGGGCATCAACATTCAAGAAAGTCAACAGGATATTTCGGAAATCCATAATGATTCCTCCTTCTCTTTTAATGGCATAAATGAAATCATCCTTGTTTTCCATAAATTTTTCTAGTGCATGGGTCAACTCTCCGCGTTTTCTGACTTGTTCTCTGATGGATTGATTGATTGGAGGTAACTTCATGGTTTCTAATAGTAGTTTGAAATTATTTTTGAGGTGATGATTGGTGTAGACCCTTTGGAAATAGTAATCTACCTTGACGTTCAATTCTTTCCGAGAAGCAGAAGCTTCTATTATATAATCATAAACAATATTCCTTATATCTCTAGTAGTAGACACCACGTGGGTCAAGGAATATGAGTCCATAGAGCTATTGGTTGAAGGTGAACCAAGCTCCTCCTTCATCAATTCAATAATTTTATCAAATTCTATTGAATGTCTCGAAGTAATAGATCCAATAGATAAAGTCACAGTTTCCATGAAACTCCTAGTTAACCCACTAATAAGATTTTCAAGTAGAATATAAGGTTCTAACAGTCTTTGTTATGGAATTCTTATACTCCTCAAAAACTGAGGACATTTGGAAGCCTACACTCTTCACATAGGATAAATCCTTGTCTTCTTGAGATTTACAACTCATATAGGATTCCAGAGAGACAATTGATTTCTTTATAACATCAACATCCTCTTCCAAGTTAGACATCTAATTCTGGAAAGATATAATTTCATCCACTATCTATTCCACAAAGGTTGACACATTAAAACCAATAGAGAGTTCAAAAAACCTTTCCATATTTCTCATCTCTTCCACAAATTGATTCTTTAACTCAACAGTAGAATCATTCAAAAACAATTTCAATTCAGCCTTCAATGATTCTAAATCATCCCTGGGGATAATATTAGCAGGTGCACCAACATGTGGTCTTTCAGATACAATGCTGTACACAGAGTAATTCGTAAATAATTGAATGGATGACACCATTGAAGCTTCCATTATCCATACCTCTTCCTCAAAACTGGTTTCAAGATCAGACATTAACTTATCCAGATCATGTTTTCTTACCAAATCATCAGGTAATAACTCAGACTGAATATCATAATTGAATATTGGTCTCTGAAGGGATGTCTCATTATCAGAATATAGGTAATATAATCCAAAAACCACAAAACCTGGGTCTTCTGCCTAGTCCTCAATGTCAATAGTCTCTGAAACAATGCCAAATATTGTTGGAGGATCCCCCTCAAGTGGTGCATTCTCCTGTATAGTAATAGAACCCTTAGATACCTAGTATTCCTCAAGAGAATCCTCTACAACAATCTCTAATTCTGTAATAGTAGGAGGCTCCTCAAGAATAGGTACAGGTCCATAAACCACATCAAATTACTCAGCAGGCATTAAAGAGTTTCCAATCAGTGGACTAAGGCTAATGTTGACAGAAACATATGCTTCCCCAGCATGAAATTCTTCTTCACTCTCTTTAGAAGACTGTTCATGGTCTGATCTCTACTAAAATTCCTTTTCTTGTGACAAAATTTTAGTAATTGGGATAAGAGGAATGTCCAGATCTCCTCCATCTGCTGTAGAGGAAGCCTCCTCTTCTGAGTCATCACTGTACTGTGGCTCCTTCTCATTAGGTCCTAGACCTGTATCCCACACATCCATTGGCCTAGAAGGGTGATCCATAGGATTAATCTTATCATATAACTTCTTATCATCAGTAACCCACTCCCCTCTCAATGGGTTCTAGTATATATTCATGTACTTACACACTGTTCTTGTGATACAAAAGTTGTTTCTTACTACAAATGTCTCATCTTGAGATTCATCTACTACTTTTACCTTGATCATCACTGAGATCAACTTGGAAAAGAATAAGGCATTGGTCATTGATTTGGGATTGGTCATATCCTTCATTTGAATCATTAGCAGCCCGTACAGATTCATTTTCACACCATGTCTCAATAGATATAACAGATAGATATCTTTATATCTCAAAGATGCAATTTCCCCTCTTCTTGGACATGTCACTTGTTGCACAAATTTGAATAACAATATGTTTTCTCCATCCATTTCAAGAGCCATCATCTTTCTATGCTTTCCACTACAAGTGAGCTCCTCTAAGGAATTATCATAATCAAATATGACACTTTTAGGTGGTATTGTCTTCGATGAATATCCAAAAACTCTTTCATGTGGTACTCTCAGGTACTCAGCCCCTTCATAAGATGAAAAAGCTATCTCCTTCGCATTTACCCATGAAACCATTCTATTTTCATCAATAATTTTCTCAAAACTCACAAACTCATAGAACTATTTTACTTGATTTGGATAGTATGGGCCATTGTTATTCAAAAAGAATTCGACCAACTTCTGATCATCCAACACCTATAGAACTAACAATTTACTAGACATTATCAATTATTCACATTGATATTTCTCGATTACAATATCTATATTTTGTAAATGTGGGTTCAATGGATGCCTTCCCGACCATGTTCTACCTAAATTTCTACTTGCTTCAGGTCCTGTCTTCTTCTTCTTTGCATTTGGCTCATCAATGTCATCTCTGACAGTATGGAGTTTGGTTTTTTCCATCTCTCGTTTGAGGAACTTAGGGTTTTTGTGAGATTCGGGAGCTAAGGATTGAGGGTAATGGGAGATTTAGTTCGATTTATAAGTAACTAATAATTAGTTTTATCATTTAGGAATCATAAAACAATTAATAAGAATAGAATAAGTAACATATAAACGATACAGATTCCGGCAGCTAAAGACAGAAGTTTAAAACAACGCATACTTTAGTGGGATATACCGGTGAGAATTTCTAACAATGGGGTTTATCTATGAGTGAGGTCCACTAATGGTGAGGTCCATACAGGTGAGGTATAATAGTGAGGTCCATACTAGTGAGGTATAACTGTGAGGTTTCAAACCGTGAGATTTCTATGAGTGAGGTTTCTAACAGTGAGGTTTCTAACAGTGAGGTTTATAACCGTGATGTTTCTAACAGTGAGGTTTCTTATAGTGAGGTTTCTAACAGTGAGTTTTCTAACAGTGAAGTTTCTAAATGTGATGTTTCTAATAGATATCTATCATTACTAACTCATTTCTAATGTAACTTAACCTATCCGAACATAACGGATTGGTTAATATGTCAGCTAATTGATATTCAGTACCTATAAATTCAATAGTAATATCACATTTTTTGTTAATGATCTCTTAAAAAGTGGTGTCATACATCAATGTGTTTTTTCATGGAGTGAGATACATGGTTCTTTGTAATTTTAATTGCACTACTGTTATCACAATTAATATATACATGTCTAAATTGGTATCCATTGTCTAAAAGTGTGTGTTTCATACATAGAATTTGTGCACAGCAACTACCTGCAGCAATGTACTCTACTTAAGCAGTAGAAAAAGAAACTGAATTTTGTTTCTTACTCCCCAAAGATATATAGGATTTTCCCAATATATTACATGTTTCATATGTGACTTTTCTATCCAACTTACTACCAACAAAGTCAGCATCTGAATAACTCATTAAGTCAAAAGATTGTCCTTTTCGATAAAACAAACCTAATTTTGCAGTATGATTAAGATATTTAAAATTCCTTTTAATAGCAATTAAATGATATTCCATTGGATTTTCTTGAAATGTTGCAAACATACACACACTAAACATAATATCTGGTCGACTTGCATTAAGGTAATGTAAGCCTCCAATTATACCTCTATAGTTTGTTTGATCCACTAGTTTTCCAGTTTCATCAGTATCCAACTTAAAAAAAGTACTCGTAGTTGTATCACTATCCTTAATGCTATACAAAACCAAAAATTTTAAAATATACTTTTTATATTTACATTGATTCAAAATAATAGAATTTTCATTTGCAAAAACATGAAATCCATGAAAATATTTTAGTTCTCCCATTAAACTCATTTCAAATTCATTTTCCGTACTCATTAAAAAATAATCACATAAAGAATGCTTATAAGATCAAAAAATAATATCATCAACATATATTTTCACTATCAAAACATATTTAGAAATTATTTTAATAAAAATAGTTGGGTCAGAAATCTCTTTAGTAAAACCTTTTGAAATAATGAAATTGCTAAGTCTATCATACCAAGCTCTTAGAGATTGTTTTAAAACATATAAATCTATAGAGTGTTTTAAAACTCAATTTGGAGAATGAGGATTAGTAAATCTAGGTGGTTGTTCAACCAAAACATCTTGAACTATAAAACCATTTTGAAAATAAATTTTAACATCCATTTGATATAACTTGAAAGGAAAATAAGTAGCATAGGAAAGTAAAATCCTAATAGCTTCTAATCTAGAAAAAGGGGTAAAGGTTTCCTCATATTATATTCCATCCTCTTGACTATATACTTGTGCAACTAACCAAGCTTTGTTTCTAACTATATTTCCAGAGTCATCAACTTTGTTTCTAAAAACCCATTAAATGCCTATGGTCAAAGTGTCCTTAGGTCTGCCAAATAATTCCCAGACTCTATTTCTTTCAAATTTATTTATTTCTTATTGAATTTCCATGAGCCCAATTATTCATTGATTGAATCATTGACATTTTTAGGTTCAAAATGTGAAAGAAAGGATTGATGCTCAACCTTATTTCTTAGAGAAACTCAAGTCGGTGTCCCTCTATCATGATTACCAACAACAGCATCTAAAGGTTGATACATTATAATCCTAGTTGATCTAGTAAATGCTGAACTAGAAATTTCAGGTTCATCTTTGGATTCAGGATCAATAAAAGCAGGTTCTAGAATGTTTCCAGAACTGGATGTCTTTACAATATGTTCATTGATTTTATCATGAAGTTCCAGAACAGACAAATTTTCATCAAGATTTTCAATGGAAGATTTGGGTTCATGTGAATAGGTTTCATAAAACATGACATAAACATACACTTCCACACATTTGGTTCTTTTGTTAATGAATCTATAGGATTTTCTAGTTAGAAAATATCATATAAAAATTCATTCATCACTCTTAGAAGAAAACTTGTAAAGATTATCCTTAGTATTGAGAATAATAACATTGCATCCAAAAACTCAATAGCAATTAACCTTAGGTTTCCTATGGATCCACAACTCATAAGGGGTTTTGTTGAGAACATTTCTAATCAAGACTCTATTTATAATATAACAAGCTGTGTTTACAGCTTCATCCCAAAAGTAAACAGGCAGGTCATACTAATTAAGCATAGTTCTTACAATTTCTTGTAGGGTTCTCTTTCTTCATTCTATTACACCATTATTCTGAGGTGTTCTAGGTGCAGAAAAGTAGTAACTATAGCCATTGTGTGAGCAATAAGATTTAAATTAATGATTTTCAAACTCATGACCATGATCACCTCTAAGGTTATTAATCATAAGTCCATTAAGATTCTCTACATAGTTGGATTATTTAATAAAGTAAAAACAAGCTTCAATTTTGTGATCTAAGAAGTATACCCAAGACTACCTAGAATAATCATCTACTAAGACATATACATTGTGATTCCTATTTATACTAGAAACCCTAGAAGGTCAAAACATGTCCATTTAATCCAACTCTATAGGTTGAGAAGTTGAAACTTCTTTCTTTTATTTAAAAGAATCTTTATGTTGCATTCCCTTTTGTTAGGGAATACAAATTTTATCAGATAGTAATTCTACTAGTGGTAGGTCTCTAACCAAGTTTTTCCTAGTCAGTTTTCAATGTGAATGAATTTTTCAATGTCCTAATATTTTGTTCCATAGCTAGGACTATTTATAGAAAGCATTTAAGCAAGTAATGTTTTGTTTAGATATAGAATTCAAATCAACTACATAAACATTTTCATTTCTCAAGGACGAAAATACTGAAACATTTTTAGAATTAAAAACATTACAAGTGTCGTTTGAAAATTTTACATTGAAACCATCATCACACAACTGAGAAATACATAACAGATTATATTTATTTCCATCAAGAAATAAAACATTGGAAATTAAAACTGATTCTGTGTTACCAATCTGGCCTAGACCGATGATTTTTCCTTTAGAGTTATCACTGAAGTTGACATGGCCTCTATAACTTTGATTAAAATCCTGAATCATGAGTAATATCTAGTCATATTCCTTGAACATCTATTGTCCATGTACCATACCTTCTTATGGGAACTTTTCAAGAAATTTTCCAACAAAACATGTTGAAATGGAAAATGATTTTTGTAGCCATATTTTCTTAGGTCCATACAGGTTAGCAATCAATGCTTTAGGTACCCAGATTTGCCTTATGGGTCTTAAATAATTCATAGAATTGATATATTTTTTATTATAAACACTATTTTATTTATAACCATACGAATAACTAGTTGAATCATATGGATTTCTAGAACTAAAACTATCAGACTTCTATCCAGATTTAGGAATAAATCTAGTTTTAGTAATATGTCTCATTCTAGGAAGATAGCCTATTCCAGTGGTATATTTTGGTGACAGATTTTTTCCTAACATTTGAGTATGAGTATTCCTTCCATTTGTGATTTTCTCTATGTTCTTCCTTAATTGTTCATTGGAAAATTTCAGTTCAATATTTTCTTTATGTAATTGATAATTATTTTCCATTTCTATATCAAGGACAAATTTAACAGAGCTAGTCAAAGCATGTTGTTTCTTCAATGACTTATACATTTTCTTCAATTCATTACATGTCTCTTCTAGCATATTAAGATATTAAAATAATTCATATTTATAGATATTATTAGATTCAGAATCAGAATCAACTTCAGAATAATATGAATTTAAATTATGAGTATCCAATGTTACCTCAGATGTGTTTGTCTTGAAACACATATTAGCTTTTTGAGATTTTTCATCTTGAGTAGAATCAAAATCCCTTGAAATATCTTATGAAGCACTCCATTTTTCTTTCATAGATTTCTTTTACTTTTTTTCCTTGTAGTCATATTTATTTTTAAACATTAACTCTGGACATTATGTTTTATCATGTCCTTTCATTTTGCACTCATAGCAGACAATGTCATCATTTATATCAGGCTTCTTCCAATCCTTCTTCCAATGACCTTTATTTTCATACTATCCCTTATAATTTTATTTCTTGAATAATTTATTCTTCCTATAGAAATTCTTAAATCTCCTGGATATCTGATCCATCTCAGCATCACTATCAAAATTTAAAATTCACCTTTTGAGTTTCAGTGGTATGTGATCTTTATCCTTATCCTTTCTCTTTGAGGTAGCATACTTAAATGCCACTGACATCCTTATTGGTTCTTCATCTTCTTCCTTATTTACCTTCAGTTCTTCTTCTTACATCATAAGCTTACTAATTAATTCCTTAAAAGGTAAAGCACCAATATCACATGATTCTCTAATTGAATCTGATGTACCTCTCCATTTGTCTAGTAAACATCTTAATATCATCAAGATCTGTTCTCTTACAGGAAAAAATTTTCCATGTGAGCTCATATTGTTCAAAATCTCATTGAACCTGAGATACATGTCAGAAATGGGTTCATCAGGCATCATTTTAAAATTATCATATTTAATAGTATATGTATTCAATCTCATTTCCTTAACATTGGTTGTTCCCTTAGCAAAAATAACCAAAGTATCCCTAATTTCATATGAATATTTATAAGAAGATATGAAATTAAATTCTTTATCACCTAAAGAACAATACAGGGAATTCATTGAATTATAGTTATAATTGTATGTAGTTTTAGTAGGTTCATCCCAAGTAGTTTTTTCAGTTTATGGAATATTATATTGAGTCACTATAGCATTCTAGATGTCATATCCCATAATCTCTAAACGAATTTTCATTTTAAGTTTCCATTGGGAATATTTTGTACCATTAATGAACGGTGGCCTTGTGGTAGCAGCACCTTCTAATATATTATCCATAACAAGATTTTAGAAAATATATTTAAGGAGTGAAAATTTTGAACTAACCGAAATTTAATATCTTTAAGCTAAAACTAAAATCACAGTTGAAAAACAGAGTGATTCGAAAACCATTAACAATAATCAATCATCTAATACCAAATGTTGGCCATATTGGATACTCAAGAGGGGGGGTGGTGAATTGAGTTCCAATTAAAAATTTAAGTTAAAATATTTATATTAAAATCCAACAATTTAAAACTAAGTTAAACTGTAATGAATTTTTAAAACTATATGGGTTCGATTAGGTTCTCAAAAGATTGATTTGGTCTCAGTTAATTTAATGAAGAGATTAAATTAGCTTTTGAAACTATCCTACTGATTTACAATAGTTACAAACATTTGCTATATTAACTATCAAAGTATCATTAAAACAATTTTATATTTCAATGTAATTAGTAGTGGAATATTAAATATAGGTTAAAACCAAAATAATTAAACACAACGGTTTTAAAAAAACATGTTCAGTCTCAAGCCGAGACAGAATACTCTCAAACAATTTATATAAATTCGATCCACACCCTGGATTGTGGTAAAATATAGTAGAAAGACTGTCCAGGTACTAAGACCTCTACCACAATTTTTCATGGGAAAACAAAACAACATCACACTGGTTGTCCAGGTCTTACTTGACTTCTACCACAATTCACAGTGGGATACAAGAGAGATATAGATTGTTTGTGTGAGGATTTAGAAATCCTCCATTTTAGCATAAGCGACAGTGTGTGTATAAAATATACGGAGTATACACACTGCTCAAAATGTAAATAAAAGAATCACTGAGAGAGTAGATATGAATTTTAGAATGCTCTAGTTATTTGAGGAGTAGCATTGGACTCCTTTGATTAATCAGGAATGCATCTGAGTCCTTCTCATGTTTGTTTTCTGAAAAAAGGGGTCATTTTCTTCAAGTTCATTTTGATCCACTTGTTTGCATAATGAGCGTGTTTTAGTTATTCACTCCTTGGTTAAAGTTCAGCTTGTATTTTCTTCTTGTGTGAATGGATTCATGTATGAACAGTGTTCTTCTAGTATGGATGTTGGATTTCTTTTTTGTGTGTATGAACTGTTATTCAGCACCCTTCAGTCGTTATTCTCGCACACATATGACTGGCCTTTGTAATTCCTTTTATAGCATTCATCTCCGGCAGTGGGAATGATTATCCTTTTATAGGTACGAGGTACGGTTACCTGATATGCCAACAACTATAATTAAATAACATTAATTGCATTAAAATTATCAAATAAGACCATTAGCATTATTTTAATAATATTGACAATGTATAGAGTTTATGTATAGGGACTGGTTATGTCTTTCATCAGTAGATCTATGTCGGTAGACTTGTAATGGTGGACATTGTATAGTGGTGAGATTCTATCGGTAGCTCTTTGTTCTTGTACCAGTAGCTCCTTGTATCGGTAGTAGTTACTTCGTGTATCAGTAGCTCTATGAACCGGTGAATCCTTCTATCGGTTGGTTTTGTTTATTGGTAGCTTGGCTTCTCTATCAGTCAGTGGCTCATTGTATCAGTGAACTTATATTGGTAGACTTGAGAAGAAGTGAGATTCTTTATATCAGTGAACTTCATAGCGGTAGAATTCCTTATACCAGTACACTTATTCTGACGGTAGCTCTGGTGTAACGGTATCTCGTATCAGTAGAATTTTGTATCGGCAGCCTGTGCATACCGGTAGCTCCATTCTGTACCGGTGATTAAGTGCATTCTGGTGGAATTATGCAAACCAGTCGACTTGTTCTATTGGTAGCTCTGCATATATATTGGTGAATGTTGTATCGGTGGACTTTTCGTATCGGTGACCATGTCTATCGGTAGACTAAGTACCGATGGGTCTATGTTTGTCTGTATCAATAACTATGTGCATACCAGTGGACTTAACATTTATCTGTTCTATAAACCACATATGCCAATTGAGTTAGGATTATTTCAAAGTTTAAATAAACATAGATAAACATTGATTAACATATTTCAATTAATATTTTGATATTATTATCAACTTAATAATAGAAGTTCATAGATTGAAAGAATTAATATATACATACACTTTATATGGGACTATCAAAGCATGTGAAAGCATAATTGGGATTATCAAAACAAGTGAGGTCAACAAAATTAAATTAATTTATTAAAATATAATTTTAAATCATGATAAAATTAAAATAAAATTATTTTTATGATATAAATATATATTTTTAAAATATATACAAAATTTATCATACTCTATAATTGAGTTAATGTGGGTTCAAGTCTGAGTCAATTTAATGACATGTGTGAATAATGCTTTCAAATATAACTATGGATGAATATAAGAAAATGAAAAATAAAAATATTATAATATATTAAAAAATAAATAATATTATTTTTATTTTAAATATTATATTTATTATTTAACATCATATTAATTTTACATTTTCGTTTCATTAAATTAAAAAAATATGTTTTCATAAATTCATTTTAAACATAATGTAATAAATTAAAATATGAAATTTTTAACAAATATAATATATATATTATAAATTAATAAATTATATATCTATAGTTTACATTCTAGAAAGTAAAAGGCAATGTTATAATTATTATTAAAAATTAATGTAATAGTTAATGTTATTAACACCCAATGGTCCTAATATTCTACAACTAATTAATGTATTCTTGAAAAGGAATTATAATAAGGATTATAAAATGGTAATATTTATTATTAATGTTCATAGATATGTTATTATGTTATATATTTTTGTTTTTATGGATTTTTTAATTCCATTAACGATGTTAAGGGGTAACTTTTTAAGGTTCTCATTCATTGAGGTCTGAAATAATGTGATGCACATATTTATCTTTGATATTTTATATCTAAATAAAATATGAATTAAATCATCCTAAATCAACCATTATTATGAGAAAAAAATACTTACCAATCCATCCTATTTTTTTTTAAATCAACTCACTTTTCAAGTTGTTGTTTTTTATATTTATCAAATTTTGATCCATTGACACGTTTTTATGTTAAAAATGTATACATTTAAATTCTGACAATTCAAACTCATTTTTATTTTTTTCATGATTATATTGTATTTCATGATATATAATATTATAATAAATTTTCTATATTTCAAATGATTTCTTGTAAAAAATTAATTATATTTATATTATATTTTGTATGAAACCTATTTTATTTCTCGGTTTTCATTATGTGAGGATTTTCAAATATCAAAAAACACAGTTTCATTCAATGGTTTATTTTATTATTTTATTATTATTATGTGGTATAAAATTGGTGGAATATTGATATTAGGAAGAACAATATATCCTCTAAATGCATTGAGTAAAAGTGTACATCTAACATGAAAGAAATGTTAAATGGATAGGTTGGTGAGTAGGTAGGTTCTGAAATTTCACGTTTGATTGATTTAATATTTAATCAAAATTTAACATGTGAAAAGTTTATAATATCTCGAATATCATAAAATGTGATTTTATGGAAATAATAACTACCCATTATTTTACATGTTAATTATTCAAAAAGTATCATTGTTCAAAATAGGTATGTATGATGGAATTAATCTCAATTCCAAATTTTATAAGTGAATTGTTTATTAGGTATCTATGTTTAGAAAGGTTGGGTGTGGAGGGGTTAAGATATGCTCTCATTTTTTTAGTTTAATATGATGGAGAATATATGTAATCCTAAGGATAAGAAATACTATATTTATGTTTGTGGCACAATTTCATGTTATTTATCATATTATTCAATTTTTTCATTTTTATAACATATTATAAAGTATTATACACTATGATATACCACGAAAATTGTTTATTATTGTTATTATTATTTTTTGCCTGTTGTATTTCTTAAAAATTCATAGTGTTTTAGATTTTGGATATATGGTGGATGATGCCTATTATAATTATATTATACATTCATTACATACTTTTACAATGGGTTTAGATTTTCTATCAATTGATAGAGTGTGTATTTTATGGGGTTCGTGGGAGGTTTCACCATAATTCATGATCGGTTCACCATTTTCAATAATTTGAACCTACCAATGGCTTGCACATTCACAATAATGTACCTACCAAATTTCCAAATCTATGGTTTAATTTTAATTTTTTGGCCAAATAAAACATGGTAATCAAATAAGTCAAGAGGATGGATGGCTGGGAATATTATTCAAATTTAGGGGGAATTAATTCCTATAATGAGAATCTATTATTAATTTATGATAAGTTCATGATTATTTTCCAAATCCCAATATCATACCTATTAACATAAGAAAAAGAATACAATTTTATTACTACTATATGTAAGGGATTGTTATTAATTAGTCAAACCACATGTATCCCGTGTTCTTCAACCATTACAAATGACTACCTATTAATGGGAAGCTCTTCATATATTGATGCCATGTAAGTTACTCTAGACATTTCAACCATCCTGGAAGGTGATTGGTGTTGCATGTATGGTGTTGAAAAATCATAAGGGATCATATATATCATATTTATAACCATTGTAAATCCCCTTATAGTTCATTTAGTCCGAGTCCGTGATGTTTAAAGCTGTATGTAAATGACATGTATGAGGTAACATAGGAAACATGTTTAGATATCGATCCTTAGGTACACGTCTTGTATTTATTCTTTATTGCTGGAAACAAACTATTGATTTTTTGATCTTCCCTCAACCCAAATATTTGTAGTGGTAGATAATTATTTCATATGAGATTTATTTCCCCAGGTATTACCAATATATATATATTCCTTTACGAAAAAAATAATGTCGATTCCCATGTATGGAAGATTTCCTTCTATTCCACAAATGGGAGATGTCACACTATAGTTTCTCTAGATGTGGAAAATTTATAATTTGTTTGATTAGATCATTTCAAATAACTAATCCCACATGAGTCCTGAAAGATATGAGAAAGAAGGAATAAAATATTATCAGACTCACCAAATTTAGACACATAAATTATGCCATAGGGATTCCCTCAAGGAGTTATTGATTTGTGGAGTGGGACAAAATAATTAATTCTATATACGATATTTTTATCAGCAATAAGATTCCTTAGATTTTAGTTGTTCTATAACCCACTGATGGGTTTTAGGTACATGAGTGCATGGACAACAAATACATATAAAGGGTAGATCATGTAAGGACCCAATTCTTATCTTCTTATTGACCTAGAATGGAGGTAGAATTATGTTAGAATTCAATCCAATGATTTATTATTATATTAGATATTGATGGAGTTAAACCAAGTTGGATTCACATTGCAGTATATTCATTAGGAAGGAGTCCTACATATCCTACCAGGAATGTTATCAACTTCCAATTAGGTCAAAATGATTCTATATAAATTTTTCATGTCCATGGGCATGTCCATTAAATTACTGAAATGTCAAACATTATATTCTCGACTTGACCTATGTTCCTTTATATCATATCTAATGTTTTTAGACATGTCCTAGGTGTATTCTACATGATAATGTGAACATGTCCAAGCTATATATCATGATTGAATAAGTAATTCATAAGGGTTTTCATGTTAATTATATTAATTTTGAGGTGTATCATTGTGTTATCATTGTGGACACATCTAACAATATTGAACCATCCATGATGACACATCAAAGGGATACCAAATGATACGGTAGGAATATAAGGGGGAATTAAAATGACCTGGAAAATATGTATTGAGGTTATATCATTACATTTATGACATGACTATGTATTTTTTTGTGACTCCACATACTTATCTATAGGGCTTCATGATATATGGATTATATGCTTGGTTATTATAATATTAATTATCGTACAAGTCTTGGTATTGTAATGTGATCTGTTTGACATGTCTTGGTGTTTTCACAAGATATGTTATCGTGTCACATTATCCTTCACATGATATATACTGGTCATTAATATTGTATAACTCCATCACATGAATAATCATAATATCTATATAGATGTAAGTCTTCCATATTTTTCTGTTTTTTTTCATATATTACTCGATCTTAGTTATGAATTACCATATTGGATTTTTCTATGTATAAGTCAATATGAAAAATTTCCATCACATAATATATTTATTACACTATAAGTAATTTACATGAAAAAATTTGTATTCTTGAGAAACCCATATGTATTCCCTGTAATCCCTTTGTTCATTTCCTAGGTTTTACTGGTTGAAGAACATTATGATTGCATGGGTTCTCTCCCCGAGATGTTTTATCTCATTTTTCTGCTCTTATGGGTGTGCCTTGCTTCCAGATAAAAGTACCTTTTTGTATATAGTTGATGATATTCATTGGAATTAACTCCCTGGATCTAGCTTCCATTCACACTACCTATATCAAAGATAAGATATTGAGTCACTGGAGGGAGTATCACAACACACGCTTCATTGGATCATGTCATTGGATGTCTGTAGAAACATATAATAAATAGAGACTTTATGAAGAGTCGGTCACTATTGTATATATTATACCCAAGGATTCTCGGTGGGATTCCACATGATCTTTTTGACAAGTGAAAGTGATATTTCATGACCGTGCTAATATATATTGGAGTCCCTGAACGAACAGGTCACCTATTGAAAAAGATTTCACATGATCAAAGGAATATTGTCTAGTTAGCTTTATAAGATCAAGTTATCTCTCCAAAGTCCCTTTTGGAGAACACTATGGAATGCCCAAGTGTTTTTTTCATGGTAAGTGCTGGTCCTAGGATGAGAATAACAAATTCACATAATAATCGATGCATCATTCCATGATAAGAGGCATATACATTTTCCATATATTATTATTTATTTTGAATGTGCTATGGAATTTTCCAATTAGATTCCCACAACCAAATCACAAAATTAGAAATGGATCTAATAATGTTGTGTGACCGTTATTACAAGCATTCCTTCTATGTTTATAGGTATATATAGTGTTATCATGTGTTTGAATATGTGTTCTCAAGGGCCATCTTGTAATAAAAGGGACATAAGAAAATGATATCCCTTTATTATTATGGTTGTCAATGGTCCTTCATATAATTCATGATGATCACATAAATTTCGAAACCCCTATACATGAAATACAGTGTAACTTTTTTCACATGAATCCTCAACATTTTATTTCTTTCATTTATTATAAAAAATTAATTCTAAAATTATTTTATTTGTTTTTTGTCTGGGAGTCACATGACCAAAGGAAATCCCTGGGAAGCCTTTACATGACTATTAATGATTGTCTGAAAATATTCGGAGTAATAGGAGAGCCCATAATGGGGGATGTTATAGATCATATTAAAATCCAAAGATGGACATGATCTAATACCATGACCTATCCATGATCATGAAATAATGAGTTTATTGGGGTCATGGGAATCATGTGGTCTATCCACTTGGTCTACATATAGTAATAATTATCCTTAATTTTTAATTCATTGAAAATAATACTCATTATTGATTTATTTAATTGATTATGAAATTGATTATTTTAATTTCATAGGTGTCAAAAAAATTCCCCCCTCATGTATGAGGACATCAGGGACAATGAATCAGTTCTAAAGTGAGTAAATAAATGAATGAGTCCTTTATTCTTCTATTGAACAGTTTATTGAGTCATGTTTGGTATTCTAAGTGATATTTTTTATTTCATTGGGAATCCTAAAATGGGGTAGATATGGATTCAATCATTCAATTGGTGGCTCATAATTTTCTAATGTTGTTATAACATTTCATTTAAAGTTATCACTGCAAGAACCATTTCAGAAGAACAATTCTCAAGAACCACATTATAGTACAAGCTCATGATATTCTATAATGTAATATTTATAATATAATTCCACATGTTAACACCTTCTTTAATAGAACCATAACCAGATCATTTGTTATTTTCTTTTGTTATGCTACAAGTAATTGATAGTGGGGCCATCTTGAGTACTATTCATGGACCAATGTTCCATTATTTCATGATCACATGTCCATTGGGGGACTCTTCTGACCTCTACAAGGTCATGTGATTATTTAGTGTAGAAAAAGGTAAAGTGATAATGATAAGTCCCTTTAAACATGCATTTCATAATACCAATGATGTTTGATATGGTTGAGAACGCTTATATGGGTCACTCTATTCACAAGAAATATTCCCTTATGAACGATTATTTTAACTATTTATCATTTCAATATTTTTCTCCTTATAATGTATGCTTCATACTATTATCGAGATGGATTCCAATTAATAGGCATATTTTAATGAATCCATCTTAATGTATATGGTTAATGAGAATCATAATGAAGACCCATGACATAAATTTTCCTCTAACAAAATGTCATTGATGGAGCTTCTGTTTCTGGAAAATCGTAGATATCTTCTATTATAATGACTTACATTTTATGGATTTGTTCTACTTGATTATGTTCACATTCAATCACATGATTATAATCTCCCATATTAGAGGGTTTTTTTCCATTGGTCATATTAAAATAATTTCATAAAATAATTCAATTGTATATAGAACTTCACCTTGGGAAGTCTAATATGATCAATAACATCCATCAGGTTTGAAATGGTTGGGATCATGTATGTCATCCAATATATCAGTTTTATTCAATTTTAGTCATCTCCTATTTAAATGATATAAGAAGTGGTTTGAGATCTATGTGGGAATTGAGATATTACCAATTCTTTTATGATGAATGGACATGATTTTTCACGGTCAGATAGAGAAACTCGGAATTCTCCAACCTGTTACACATTATTCTTCTTTCATGAGTTGAAATGAATTAATTAATTTTATATGTAAGATAAATCAAAATATTGCAATGGGATGACATTTCATTGATTTCTATCAATTACTTCTATTATATTTTTCATGGTGAATTTAGAATCATCCAAATGGATATTTTGATATTGTAGGAATACTTCATATAGTGGTGATTTAAAATGAATTTGATCCCACAGTAGAACACTTCGAAGACCCTCTAAAAATTTAGACCTGAGAAAGTTACACTATCACCATCTTAAACAATGTATTAATGATTTATTTGAAACTACACCAACTCATTTCCATCAAGTATTCGATCAACATATTCATATACCACATTAGTATTTTCCAATTGTTTTACTCAATAATTTTTACCCTTCCAAAATGGTTATAAACAACACACGATCATATGGGTCTATCCTTAAAAAGGTATAATATGCACAAGGGGGATATCAGGTGTGACTAGAGGCAGCCAGAATCCATCAACTAGTATGTTTGGTAGACATGTTTTTTAATGGAAGTATTTTCCCCTAAGTTCATGGAATCTTGTGAGTCATGTAGGAATATTTTTTAGGAATCCCATTTTGTAGAGGGAGGCCAACTATTAATGGTATATTTCATCATTAATACATTTTTCAACATCATGGAGAAATACCTTACCAAATTGGATCCCCAAATTTTTTTTTATTTTGATATCAATATCATTAAAAAAAATATAACAATACTAAAATCCCAAGTATTTTTTTATCATCCCCGAGTGTTGAATGATTCTTGAGTGGAGTTGATTCCATTATGTCCTAATGAATTTTTTCATACGGGGATCCAACATAATAATCTCAACATCATAAAATATCCTATAATGATTGTCTTGGGATCAACTATTTTAAAAATTATAATTTTTGAAATGCCTATATTTCTGAGGGAGTGGACTATAATTTATCCTCAACCGAGTGGATCTGGATAAAATAAATTGTATTTTTGCAGGGAATAATAAATATCTCTACAATATTTAATTTGTATCATATTTTTTCCTAATATTTACATTGGGATGTTTATATAAGATGTCAACATGGGATTTAATCAGGTCATGCCTTTATAAATTTTTGACCTGTAATGTTTTTTTCTTTTAATTTTTATAATTTCTATTTATTTCTAGTATACCACAATTTGAATGTTCAGAGAGAAGGGGTATGACTTCTTACAAGGTATTCATTTATAGTTTCCCAATATAGAGATCATTATGTCTAATTTAATTTACTATTTTACATTGTAGAAAACATGACATGTGTCTATGTTTAAGGGTAGGGTCAACCATCTCAGAAAATCAATTACTATATTTTAGAATCTTATACCTCTAACCATCTTTTACTATGGTATTTTTTTCATTCTTGGTCAATCTATTGATATTAGTCTACCATTTATGAATTAACATTCTCTACAATGTTTAATTTCATGTGGTATGTATTCAATCCATTTAGTTTATCATTATATTGTAAGGATTTATTTTGTGCAATTTAAGTAAATTTTTTATGGAAATCTTCTTTATAGTTTAATTTCATTCGCCAAGGATGATAAAGGTAATGATACTTTAAATTAAACTACTAGGACCTAATATGATACGTATATTATATTATTGTATCCAAGAAATTTAAGGGTTTTCAACATAGAGTCTTACATGCAAGACCAAATATGTTATGTATTATACAGTATTTATACTTGGAATAGAGATATTGGGTAGTTTAATGACTTTCTACATGTAATTAATTGATTAATATGGAATGTGAAATACATGTTGTATATTATGCAAAAACCCATATGGTTTTGAGATCCACTACGATGTTATTGGGTCTAACAAGCATTAGAGTTTTTTTCCATCAAGGAGGATAAGCCTCGAGTTCATAGGACATAGGCCCTTATGGAGGTTCCCAAAATTCATACATGCATGGTCAGGTAAAAAGGATCACTTCTATTACCCATGGTCCAAGGGGTATTTTGGAATGATGGTATTTGTTGATGATATAATATTTTTGATGATGAGTAAATTTGGATAGTCTTAATTTGTTTTGTGTTTGTCATGTGTCCAAGATATTGAATTAATGAATATGTAATGGGGTAGACATGTCGGGGATGACCGAAAATACCCTATGGTATTATATTCCACCGTGTTGTTGTTAATTACCATTTGGATTAGATCTCTTTTCCATCAAAGATGATATTTCTCTATTTGGATGGTCAGTTTCCCTTATGCAAGGTCCCATAGAGATTATAATCATGTCCAAATAATAAGTATCCCCACTATTTTTATGGGACATGGAATATTTTTTTATAATCAATATTTTTTATTTGGTTGTGGGTCATTAGGAAATAAGTTGCCATGGAAGGGTCCATGAACCCATGTGTAATTTGTCTTAACATTAGGATTCCCAAGAAGTAAATCATGTGTTTCTTTGGTCACAAAAATAGGGACATCTAAATTATCAGGAATGGAGTGTTTCATGAATACTTTTAGAAAGGTTATATTAAATTGTGATGTAATGTATAGGATTTAGAATCCTCATGCATATTTTTTTTATGGGGATCATAAGTTATTATACATGAATATATAATTTATTTAATGTTTTAAACTGGTGAGTACATGTAAACATTTGGTAAATGTGAGAATTGGTATTTTATGTGGGTTTGACCATTACACTTAGTTTTATATGGGGCTAATTTAGGTCAGCACATACTCATGAAAAAAGTACATTGGTAGGGTGAAATTATAAAATTATTTATAATGGGTTTCATATTGATCATCCATTCCCTATTAATATTTTAATATATAGAAAAATAGTGAGAAAGAGTTCCCATGGTCCATGGGGTTCCAAAATAAGGATAAAACACAAGGATATAGTTGTTTCACCTTATATATCAAATAAATAAATATGGTTCATTGAAAATTTATTATTCATGATGGATTTAAAAACCCTAAATGATTCTTGACATATAGTTAACACGCTATCATGGTAAAGTGTTTTGAAAAATCATTACAATAACTTTTTTGGGACTATGGGGTCTAGTTTGTATGACTCAAATATAACTATGGATATAATGGTGTGTTTATAATCATTATAACATGTTTTATTTATACTCGAACCCTCTTCTAAAATCTAGGGATAAAGATGTTAGTGAGTGCCGACACGAATTTATCTTAGGTTATACTTTGTGACATATCATCTATATATGTTCTATGAAAATTTCACAAGTAGTTTTAGGGTTTAGAAATTTGGACCCTCAAAGGTTAATTATTATGTTTGATCATCATTAACAAAAGTACATGTAGTTTAAGGTGATAATTGGAATTTAACTGGAATTATGGAAACATTTAAAAACAACATAATAAGGATACCTAGGGCGAAGAGTACTACAAAATCATTTTGAATGGGATAATAAAATGTTGAAAATCATGGCACAAGGTTCCCATGTCACATGTAAAGGTATTATAATATCATGATGTAAATAATCGTGTATTACACAAAGATGATGAACTCCACTGTAATGACATATTAGATCTCAAGTACGAGAAATACCTTTTTTTCAGTACATGATGTGTCTACATGGTGGGTCAAATAACTTTGGAAAATATTCCTCTATATTTTCCAAGTAGAGACTTATTTTCACCCCTCTAATAGACATGATATGTTTTGGGAAAACTAAGGCTCTTTAGACATGAATTGTTATTTACGAGTTGAGGTTCCCAAAATATAATGGAATAACCATGTACTATAGTTAACCATTATTAAGATCATGATGTTATTTTATAACTAATGAATATGGGTCATGGTCAAGGCACGTTAACATCACTAGTATTGGTGTATATGTCATCCAATTTATTATTATGAATTCATGATGTTTTCTTGAATGATTAATATCATTTGGAAATTACATAACATTCGACATGAAATTATAAAATATATCATTGGGAAATGTTTTCACATGTATAAGACATTCAGATTTAGGAAAAATAATGTATCCATGTACATGATTATTGGTGGATAACCATAGGCTTGAGACCTTGGTGCTTGGATTTATCTAGTTCTAAATAAATCCATCTGTATATTTGACACTTACTTCCAGAATGTGTCTTTATAACATGTCCCTATTTAAATATAGATATATTCTACTTTTATGTATGGTATTAATTGGGATTTCTTATGCACATTTTAATGATAAAGATTAACACAATTGTAGTTCTCATATAGTTACTAGAAAAGGTCTAGACCATAAACAAGGGGGTTCATTTTTATCTCTATATATTTATAGTTGGACCATGGATTGAATGTATTGGCCTCACTACATATTCTATGATTAAAGGAATCAATAAAATCACATTATTCATGAATGATGCACTCCATAAATTGATCATACCCATACATAGAGGGGGAATTTTTTCTGTTGATATTTATGTTGGAATGGGATTGGGGATATGGTCATCCTAATGTAACCTATGATGAAAAGACCCAATGACACATAGTTCTTAATCAATAAAAATATACATACAGGTATGATCTAGAAGTAGAGTTCAAATTTTTTCTAGAGATGCGACAGTTAGACTAGTATTTTGATATTTGTTTTTCATTATATATTCTATAATGATAAGAATCAAACCCTACATAGCTTATTAATATAAATTACTATATTAAGGATTTTACCATATGTAGATGGACAGATTTTTCCTGTTAATATTTTTGATGAACTATTATTGGAGATCTACTAATCACTATGTATCTTTTGATCATAGGAATTAATCCACAGATATTTCCTGAATGAAATCATCTCCACATATATCTAAACCAAACATGGTGGTGATATGATTTTCCATTGATATATAAATGTGAATGGGACTTCAGATCTAGGTATCAATATGATTCCTATAATGGAAATAATCAATCTACACATCATTTTGGATTAGAAACCTAGCCAAACTGTTTTGAGTCAAACATAGTGGTTGGGTATTTTTTCCATTGATATTTTAGATGGACCCAGGATTATAGATTGGTGAATAATTATATATCCTATGAGGGAAGTAATCAATCCAAAAATTTTCATTAATGGATATGTATTATTATATTTCTTACACATATTTATAGGGGGTTTTCATTCCATTAATGTCACATCTGGACCCATTATTGGAAATCTAGACATCACTATGTATCCTATGATAATAATAATAAATAATCATTGAGTTATTCACTAGAAAATTCTGTATGTATGTCTCAAAAATTTGTACTGCGGATAATTTTTCCATTTTATATTTTGGCTAGACCATGTATAGGAGATCTAGGAATCACTACAAATCCTACGATTCTCTGAATCAACAATCCCATAGTGCTTAAATGGATAACACCCCACAATTATCCAAACTATACGTTGAGGGAATATTTTTTCAAATTATTTTTTATGGATGAATGTATGATTAGAGGTCAATGTATTACTATTTATCTTTTGATAGATGAAATATAGAAACATGTTGTTAATAAATAGAAAAATCTCCAAACATATCTAATCAATATAGTTAGAGGGTAATTTTTCAATTGATATTCTGGTTTGACCTAGGATGAGAAAGTTGAGAATAACTACATATACTATGATGAATGAAATAAAACCATACATAGTTCTAGACTGGAGAAGGGGTTAGAGGCCAAAACTAATAACTATGGTCATCTCATATAAGGGACATGTTACTGACCAAAATTATCTCAAATATGAATTGTTAACTATGTAATTAATTGACATATAGTTCAAAAAATGAATCTCCATTTAAGGTCATTCATATATTACCATTCTTACCAAGATGTGACCTGATATGTCTCTTTCATGTGAGTAATCCCTTCCTTAAATCCCAAATCCAACACCATCCAGGATGGGAGTCAGATAAATGTAATGAAAAGGGATTCATTCGTAGAACATAAGTGGTTAAAAGAAAGGATAATAGAATTTTTATCATATAATGTCTGGGTTAATATATTGGATCTAGGATTATATTTTATTTATTCAAATGAAATTCTGGGTGTACATCATTCTAGGAGAATTTAACTGTAAAATGAGAGGTTCATCAATCATTTAGTTTATCACCTTATGGGAAGTAAGTGGTTTTTAATCCATGAAATTTGAAGGATGAAACAAAATAAATGTTGTCCATGTGTTTGGGAATTCCTCTAAGGAGTCGAATCCTTTTTATGAAACAAGACATCCCGATATGTTTTACCAAGGCTTTCTATTATTTGTATGAAGGGTAAGACTACATTTCCACATCAAGTATTTAATATTTCATCATATAGTTTAATATCTTTATATTGATAAGGTATAGTTCATTCATTTTAGGGTCATAAAATAAGGAAATCTCATCATATATTAGTGTGTTACACTTAGTATGGATTTAATTTAGTACAATTTAATGTGGTAGGTATGAATGTTGTGTTTTAGTTTAATATAATATTACTAGGACCAAAAATTATTTTATTCAGTTATGACGGGTTATTTTTGAGAACCTGGGATTTGGTGGTGGAGTAACATCTCTCTGATCAATTATGTCAACTATATTAGATCCATTAGAATAGACTATACCTATGATGTATGGAACTTCCAATTTTCATTCTATCTTTTGAGGTTTTGTTCAAAGTATCTTTGAGGTTATAAGATCATATATGAGTTCTCCTTGAAGGAATAATATGAAGAAATATTTTTTAATTCTTTGGTTATATGATTTAGATAAAGATAAATGATGTGAAGTGCATATAAAAATTTCACATTGATCCCATAAAAACCATCTATCTTATGTTGTGAATACTCTATATCCATGATTTTTGATAGAATGTTATTTTGAGTGAGGTAATTTAGGCTTCTATAATAAAAATTTCCTCGATTCCATACAATAAAAAATGTGGTGTCTATTGTGTGGTTATTCATGTGGTGGTACGGTAGGCCCATAAAGAATGAAATATCATGAGTTTTAGGGATTATTGTCCTTGATCCCAATATTTCACAGTATATTATATATAGTCTTTTTATGTATTATTTTTTCCATTTTTCAATACATGATTGTGTGGTGAATGGTTGGACTTGAAGTTCTAATCTGATTAAAATATAAAAAAAATTCTGGAACCAATGTTTGTTCAATTTTAACTCAATATCTGATAAGGGATTCCAAATATGTGGGCGATATTATATTTTCAAAATTTAATGATAGTCTCCATCGAGATATCATTTAGGTGTATTGCCTTATGAAATTTGGGATTTAAATCAATATCTTTAATGATATACTTATGCTACTTAGTTATGGTTGGGGGTATGTCGCCACAATTTCTATTAAACATATAGAAAATTGACAAAAATATATACATGTAGGTTGAAAATATGTATGTTGATGGATTATGAAACCATAAAAATAACAAACATGAATGTTTTGTGCTGAATTCTATATAGTCATGTATCATTTTTTTATTTTCATATCCATGCCTCGTAATTTATTGAGATAGAATTGTCTTGAACTAATGAGCACCACAAGAGACTATTGTACTTATATTATTGTGTAAACCACACATTCATAATTTTATAGAAGAAAAATTCAATCGGACACATATTTACAAGGGTATTTTTTGATCATTTTAATCATCTTTATGGGTACTGTTCACTTCATGGTGTCAGGTATGTTCCCCTTTTTCCTAATCAATAGGTATAATTCCATTTTGAAGAAAATAAGGTATGGGATCTATCCATAAATTGGTTGATATCAGTTATGTTTTCTCTGTGAATGTCTTAATAAAAATTATTTACTCCATTTCATAGATTATCACTTTTGAGAGTAATGTTTGGTGACAAATGTGGAATCCAACATCATCCTAATTATTGTTAGAAAAGAATGTTTCTAATGTATCCAATTCTGTGATCATGTAATGTGATGTTGTGTAAGTTAAAATGGGATATTATCCATCAATATTATCAGGCGACTGCTTAGTGGGTCCAATTAATCTATTTAATGGAATAATATCCATATATTTGATTGATCAATAGATTAAAAATTCCTTTGATATAAATTATGGATACCTACACCTGTAGAGATAGTTACAAGTCAAAAGAGAGGGATTTAAATTCTTACTCATTATTAGTTTTTTCTTTTAATAGTGAAATGGATTATAGAAAAATTTATTTGTCCCAAGAGTGAAAAAAATTTACTTAAACAACCCGATAGAGCCTCCTTTTTTCATCTTATTTATAGTAGGGATTATTGAGGTACCATTATAATACCTCTACCATGGTAATTGAGGGTTATGGGAATAGAAAACTTTTTCCTCTAGAATCTGGGGACCATTGGTGTAATTTCATGATGGGATGTTCTATAAAGAAATCATATAAGGCCTTCCATTTAACTACCATCTTTGACATGATCTAGATTTCATAGTTTTTAAAAATAACATCTGATCCATACAATTGCTCAATCAACACATCAGAACCATGGATAAACATTAGAGGTTCAATATTAGAGTCCAAGTGGACATTGTGAAAAATGAGGGGTACATGGAATTTCATCATGATATTATACTATCATATTTCTATTCATTTCATAATTTATCTATTATATAAGAAGTTGTTTCCATTCAATGCATAATTTTACTGAGTGAGTAGAGCACCAATGTATAGTTCTATAGTGACCACATATATGATAAAAAGAATTATTTATAATAGATACCTGAAGGGAAGTTGGTGTAGTGACTACTACTTGAGATTCTCAATGGCTTCTCAGAACTCCCCATCTAATTGGATGACAATTAAATTCATCATTGAATTGGGAAGATAAATAATTGTTTCATCTATGTCAACCATAAAACCCAATTTTAATAAATGTTCCCTTTAACCCCTCTTAAATTTTAGAGATTCATATGGTTTTAAATTCATAATATATCCCTTTAATTTTTTGGAATCAACCTAGATGTCATTGTGGAATAGCATAATACTATTGAATTTCTATGACATTACCCAAAAATTTAACATCATCAGATTCATCTCAAAATTTAGATACCAAAACTTGTTGATGATTGTGGCATGATATACTCTTTGATCTTATAACTATCATGATTTTATTAAAATGTCTTCAAAATAACAATATATTATCCATAACAATAAGGGATTAATAATTTGTTACAAGAGATGTTGGTATGTAGTTCCAGTGTTCATTGATCTAAAGGGCAAGTCATTGTAGTAAAATATCCCTATAGGTTCTCTAAAGGAAATGGATTCTTCATCTTTACAGGTCATATTTATTTCATTATACCTTGAATAAAAAGTAATAATTTAATGGTAATTGCATATAGAATATTCATCAAAAAACATAATTTTTATAGGTAATGGTATAAAAACCATTAGACAATTTTGATTAAGGTCTCTTAATTTGATACATCCAATGATAAAACCATTATTTTTTTGTTGAGGATGATGTTCGATATAAATTTTGGTTGTATTACTTTTTAGAAAATGATGGATTTGATTAAGTAACCAACATCAAACACTACATTAGTTGAATGATAGGGGTGATTTTTATTTTTTTTCCTACGTGAATCCACAATGGTAATTAGGTAAAGCTAGGTGATGTATAACCATATCAGTGTTCAACCAAAGAACTCACATATACTTCCTGTAGATAAAATATTGATTGAATGTAGAAAATAAATACATATATTTTCCTCTATGAGATTCAGGATGAGTCTAATAATCATAGAATATAACTGTTATTCTATTCTTAGATTCACATGTGTGAGCTGATCGATGGTGGTATAGAAACCTTCCATAAATTTAGGATAAAATTGAAGAGATCATCCTTTTCATATTACAAATCCGAGTCTGTGGATGTGTTTTCTGGAATGTTGTGAAATGTTTTAGAGTCACTATTACAGTCATGGTTAGATAGGTCATGGGAAGACACATTCTCATCTCGATGTTCCAGATTCATCGAATAGACATTAAAGATATTATTTTTTTATTTATAATTCCATCGATTATAGGTAAATATTAGATATCATGGATTTACTCTCAAGCATTAATCAAATTTTTACAGCGAATTTATCCACTATTGTTCGTTATCCAAGGATTCAGAGAGGTTGTCTCTAAGATAGTTATTGTTACAACCTTTTTATTTTTTTCACAATTTGTTAATTTTTAACCCGTTTGATGAAAACTACCTCTGTATATATGGCATTAAAATACTCAAGGGGAGATCTATCAATATTTAGTATGTTTTAATTCCAAAAATATTAGGCCCCAGCCTTAAACATTACATAATCTTGAAATAAACGAATAATTCACATTGATGATCTTTTCAAGATTATACTTTTAGTGAATTATGCCATAACTATTTCATTTCATCACAAAAAATTATAAGGTCGACACATCTACACAGTTTATGTTTTTTCATAAAATAAAAACCCTTGAAAAAAATAGTGAAGTCTAGTCCCATTTTTTAGATAGCATGAATTTTCCTAGATCTCATCGTTAACCCTATTCATCTTTAGGTCCGGTGAAAAAAATTTCAAAACATGGGATGAGCATAAAAATTTTACCAAGGGTTATAAAAAAAAGAAATAAAACATTAGTTGATTATTTCATACATATTATATTCTCATTAACATACCTCATGAAATCATAAGATTTATGAATAACACATATAAATCATAAATCATAAAGGTAACTTGGGGCATCCATATCATACTTACATTGTATCTATCACAACTACATGGGGAGTTAAATTTGGAATACCCATCACAGTATATTCCCTAAATCTCTTCAGAGAAACATGAACGTTTACCTCTGTCGCATTACCCATTGCATTGTAGAGCTATCTCGGGCTCACCCACCCTAGGTTTTTCACGGATCCACCCGTATACGTAATAAATCCCAATAACCATAACATATACATAACATATAATACAATCATAAAGGAAATATAACAATTCCCTATTTAAATAACAATATATCATTTAAGTATATAGACACAAATATACAATATAAAAACCATTTTATATACAAAAATATGTAAAAGTGTATATGTTATTTATATTCCTGTGAAAAACAGTACTCCTTGTTATGGAATCCAGAAATCAAATAATAATGTCCATGATGGAAATGGTCGTTGTCACCGTTTATGTTAAAAGTTAACATTATGTTTTTCGTTTAGTAAAATTATTAATAAAAAGATTCCCATGGAATGAAATGAATACTCAAAGGATTTTATACAGCATATAAAATAATGGCGTGTATTAAATCAAAATATACTTCAATGAAAGGAGATTGAGAAGAAATCCTTTTCCTCATGTCCGACTTGACTCGATTGTTCATTAATCCCCTGAATAATAAACTAAATTTAATTTATAGTTTCCTAATAACATTTTTATTGTTTATTATTCAATTTTTATCACTTATTACCAAGTTCAAAAGATTATGTAATCATTTAATTTAATAACAGGTTTTTTGTCAATTTTTGGTACTTCAGTAAAAAACAGACTTCTAATATTTACAAGTTCTTAACATGGTAAAAATTTCATTATATATAGAATTATATTCATTATTAAGATAACTTATTTATCATATATATTCTGTATGTAAATGTATATAATAATGTTCATATCATTTGGAGTTATGAAATAAAATTCACCGTTCATGAAGACGGTAAGTCGTACATACACATGAATGCTACTTCCATTTATATTTCTTATTTTAATTTAATTAAAACATAATGATACAGAATTATATTATATTTTTAGTATAATCTCATATATAATATCATTAATTCCATCCATTATACGTCCCACATATGTCATTAACGAGTCATATCACTTTGAGGGGGCTGTAGTCCCCACGTACTCAAATAAAATTATCGTGTTTACCCATATTGTAAGCCATAATGTTATGATATAAAATAAAAATAAATAAAAATAAATAAATAATATAAATAATATATATCATATATAAATATATTTCCTTCTTAATGGCCACCATGAGAGGCGGTATGACATAATTGAACAATCATCATTTTGTGAGGTGTTAGTTTTCCATTCACAGAAACAGTATAGTCTTCAACCATTATATGAAGGTGTGTGTAAGTTTAGTACGAATCCTTGTCCAAAAAACATCATATTATATTTAGGAAACTATTTTTTATGAAAGAATGTATTAAAATGAGTTTAGGGGTTATATAAGTGAAATAAAAGAAAAGAAATTAAGAGAAACAATTACCTTTGATTGGGGTAACACCCTTTGGTTTGATCCAAAAGAACTTCTTGAAGTGACATCTGCCTAATTTAAGGCTTCTAGGTGGATGATAGATATAATGATATATTTTATGGGAAGGTTTTTGATGATCTAAAGGGCCTGATAGATGTGAAAAATGGTTTAGAAGTGATGACTTTTTATAAGGGTGAGGAGGGGATCTTTTGGAATGTGTGAAAATGTTATGTCATTATATAATGATATTAGGTCCATAAAGGGGGAAAAATAATTAAAGTCGAATATAAGATGACTAATTGTCTACATTATTCAATAATACAAGATTTTTACAGGTTTTAGATATTGTTTTAATATTTATAAGCGTATTTATTTAAAACATTTATTAATGAGGTTAACACTGCGTTATTATTGTGTCATCAATAATTAAATTTATTTGATGTCCAAAAATAATCAAAAAATTAAAAGATGTATTAAATCATTTTATATTTATAATGAATATTTATAGTATGAATTATGATTTATATAAACTCATGTAGAAATTAATTTTCAAAAATATATTTTTTTAATGGCATTTTTTCATTTACGTTAAGTTATCTAAAATAAAATTTCACTCTAAAAATTAATTGGCTCCATGGGGACCAAAAATCAACCAAAAGATGGCCAGGGTCAGATATGTAACAAAAAATCATATTAGGACACATGTTAGGGTGATTTTATATTATTATAAAAATATTTTTTTACCCTTCTTTACCTGATTTACCATTAAACCATGGTAAATAAAATTTTTACTGAATTAAATAGTTAAATTGTGTCAAAATAAAAGTAACCTATTTACAAAATCTGGAACTCCAAATTAAAAATATGGAATCCATTTTTTCAAATTCCAAACACAAATGTGTCAGAAATTAATTTTCAATTTATTCCCGTTGTCAAAACAACATGCGAGTTTTTTTAACAAACAATAATTTTCAAAAGATTGACAATTTTTTATATCCAATTTCAAGGAGAAATGAATTACAATGCCCATAATTGGATTACATGAAAAAAAATATTCTAATTACACTTTAAAACCATTTAAAAAGATAATATAACTGTATAAATAAATTATATTAAAAAGTACATTGGAATTAAAAAACTATATTTTTCACTATTAATTTAAAAATGATCTTTATCAGAAAAATTCCAAAAATTTTCCCAAATTAAATTTTTATTTCCCAATTCTAAAAAAGGATTTTATTTTGTCAAATAGAACATATAAATTTGACCAAAACTACATTTAATGTGGGTTTTCCATCAAAATGGGGTAAATCATACTTTTAATGTAAATTATGCTTAAATTTAGATTTGTTCACATATTAAGCATCTTCCTTTTATTGGATAAATGATAAAACATTCAAAAACATGTATAATCATATTTTAGTTATATCTATTCATTCCTGCTAATACAACGGCTAGGCGTTAGCTACCAATTAAAATAATATTATTATATTTTTAGTGTGCAACATAAGATTTCAAATAAACTCGTTGTTGCATATCGGGTACACCATCGAACATAACAACCCTATTTAATGTAAAATTAATATTTACTTAAAATTTTTTTAATTAAAATGAAAATATATTATTAATTTATTTACCATGGATGTTACATCCTTCCCCCCTTTTTAAAATTGTGTCCTTGGTATTTTATTCACTTATCAAATAAATGGGGTTATTTATCCCTCACAGAATATTAATATTCACACATTTCCTCTTCAACCATATAGTTTTTCCACAAAACCATTAATTAGTGAATTACATTATTCTACAACAGTTGTTTCCTATTGTCAAAATCTGGATTGTCTATTCCTCATAATAGAGATTCCATTGAAACTGAACTGCAATTGGGCTTAAAACAAGATATGGATCTAGAATATAAATTCTCAAAATTGAAACATGAAAATAATTGTGTAACTTGGATAATATTGTAGGTAATTACACTCTGTAAGCAACTGATCGAACTTCCTCCTAGATTTCATAATGTCCAATTATCCTCAGACTCTACTTTCCTTTCCTACAAAAACGAACCACACATTTCCATGGAGAAACGTTGAGAATGGCATGATCACCTACCTCTAAATATATATCCCTCCTCCAGTTCTCTACAAAACTATTGTACCAATATTGAGTTGTTCACATGTTCTTCTAAATCAACTAAACATTTTCTATCCTCTCTTCTACCAGTTCTGGTCCCATCGGCTTCCTTTTACCTACTCCATCCCAAAAGGCAGGAGTTCGACATCACTTTCCATATGATGACTCAAATGGAGCCATTTATATACAGGAATGAAAACTATTATTATAAGAAAATTCAACAAAATAATTTTTTTGGACCTAACATCCTTGGTAATCTAGTGAACATGAATGAAGCATATCCTCCAAGTTCTCAATTGTTTGTTTTGACATCCCATCTGATTGGGGAAGTAAAACAGTACTAAAATTTAATTCAGTACAAAATCACTTCTGAAGTCCTTTCTAAAAGATATTAGTAAACCTGGGATCATGATTATATACAATGGAGAATGGACTTCTATGCATCCTAACTATCTCTATAACCTACAACAGAGAAATTTGATCAAGATACAATGTATCTCATATAGGATGAAAATGAGAAGTTTTATTCAACTGATAAACAATTACCTAGATTACATTATTATATCGACATATCTTCAGTAATCCCACAAAGATGTCCATGGATATATTTTCCCATTTACACTATGGAACTTGTAATGACTAAATCATCCCTTTCGGTAACTATTGTGCAATATTAACCTTCTGACAAGTCAATCACTTCATAGAAAAATCAGCAATATCTTTTTTCAGTCCATCACACTAGTTATACTCCTGAAGATATATGTACATCTTTGTACACTCTAGATTAACAGAAGAAAGAGAACTCTGAGCTTCACATGACAACTCATTCATTAACAATAAATCACAAGGCACACATAATATCTTTCAAAACCTGAAAATACAAACATTATCAACGTTAAATTAATTTAACTTAACCTTATGAACCAACTCTACCTTTTTCTGCAACTCACTATATATCATCTATGCTTTCTTTATTCCATCTAATAAGGATGAGTTCACTGAAACCATAAAAAAAGAATAATTTTCTACACTAACAACCTCTATGCACCACGTTCAGCAAATCAAAAACCAATGTATCTCGTTCCAAACATATCTATGCTAATGATGCATTACTTTTTCGACTCAAAGAATGATCCAAATTATTTTATTTTCCTAGATGGTAAAGGATCGTGAAATCATAATCATTGATTAATTCCAAACATCTACTCTGTCTCATGTTCAATTATTTATGATTGAATATATACATTAAGGTTTTTTTTTAGTATATATTTCACATTTTTCTCTATAAAAATGAAGCCTCTAAAATTTTAATGCAAAAAAACAGTAGATAATTCCAAACCATGTGTACGGTAAATTAACTCAAAAGGTTTCAACTGACGTGAAGCATAATCAATTACCTACTCAATATTCATAAGGACATAAACAAGTCATTTCCATGACACATCACTATAGATTAAAAACTCACTATTTCTATAAGGCAGTTCCAAAACTGGAGCATTCACCAATCATCTTTTCATTCCTGAAAACAATCATCACATTATTTTTTTCAAAATGAACATAACACCATTTCGGGTTAACATGTTTAAATCGATATATAACCATGGAAAAATTTCTATAAACATCCTATAATAACCTGAAACACCAAGAGAAAAACGAATATCAGTTATATTTGTGGATCTTGACCATTCTTCAACAACTTTTGTTTTAGCAGGATAAATAGATATTCCATTTTTTGGAACAATGTGATCAAGGGAAAAAATCTGTTGTAACCAAAACTCACAATTGCTAAATTTAAAGTATATTTTCTTTTCTTTTAATGTTATCATGACAACCCTTAAATAACTATAAGGCTCCTCTTTACATTTAGAATAATCCAAAGTATCATTAATGAACAACAATAATATTATCCAATAACACATGGAAAATTCTATTCATAAGATCCATGAATACATAAGGTGCAATGGATAACCCAAAAGGCATAACTACAAATTCATAATGGCCACATATAGTATGAAACACTACCATTGGAATGTATGCTTCCTTTACATTCAACTGATGGTACCACGACCTCAAATCAGTCACTGTAATATATTGAGCTACTAGGAGCTGATCAAACAAATTATCAATATGAGAAAAATAATAATTGTTCTTAATAGTGATGTTATTAAATTCTATATAATTAATGCGAAGTCCCATTGAACCATCATTATTTTTAAAAAACAAGATAGGATCATCCCATGGTGATATGCTAGGTCGATTTAATCCTTTATCCAATAACTCTTTCAATTTCTTATTTTACTCTAAAAGTTCAATTTGAGCCATTCGTTAAGGGGGATTTGAAATTGGATTAACATCAGAAACTAATTCAACATTAAATTCAACCTCCTGATCAGGTATCATACAAGGAAACTCACTTAAATAAAATTCAAGGATATAATTTACCTATGGAACATCATTAATATGAACAGTTCATTTGTTTTCAAAAATAGGCGCAAGGTAACATTTATTTCCATCGTTTACTAGTTTCTTAGCTTCCTGATTTGTTATCAAATGTAATGGATCATTATTGTACACAAACTGAAAATATTTCTGAAAAGAAACCTATTTAGCTCTGTCGTTAATCTTATCATGATAAACAGACAACCAATCTATGCCCAAAATAACATCAAACTCTATAAGAGGCCAAACAATAAGGTTTTTAGGTAGATTATTTCTTCACATAAGGGCATGAAGGTTCATATGATTTATTTTTGTTTCAACATTTCCTTCTAGTGTTTTTTATCATAAGATCATGATTCATATCTTTATATGGAATTACCAATTAACTAGAAGAATTCTCATAAATGAAAGAGATAGTATAACCTGAATCAAACTACACATTGGTATAACTTGAACTAACAAAAATTTTAACTGATACTACTTCATTTGATGGACCAATATCTAGTGAATTGATTGCAAAGGATTTCACCAATCCTTTCTTCTTGTAGTCCAACCTCTTCCCCTTAGTTGAGTACTTCAATTTACACTCATTTTTATAATGACCCATTTCATTGCACTAAAATAAATTTACAGACTACAAATAAGATTTTGCCTTACCATTACCCTAATCTTTTTCAGTGCAATTACGAGCCTTATGTCCAATTTTACCACATCATTAGCACATAGCAGAATTTAAAATAAAATACCCAATATGGTTTTTACCAATATTTTCACAAACAGTAAACATAAGTTTCTTACCATCATTCTTTTTTTAAGAGTTATTCCCTTTTTTCTACCACCTCGACCTCTTATTCTATTGTTTTTCAATGAACACCAGATCAACAAAAAATTCCATTTCCACCTTCTCCACCTGTGGAACATGTTTTTCATAACTTCTGACCTCATGAGAATATAAATCCAATTGATAGATTGGATGTTATCCTGAGAAAAATGACTAATTTTACTATCATTATCTCATATGAAATTTGGAGCATTCTTAGCCAATCGAGTGAATTTTGCCTCAAACGTACCAACTTTGTCATTCTCTTACCTCAAATTCTGGGAATTGTTTTTCCAGACTAAGATGTACCACCTTAGAAAAATATTTCTCAAGAAGCATACCGTTTAATTCTTCCTAATAAAGAGCATCAATATTCTCACTATCCCTAATATTTTTCACCATCGACCACCATTGATCATCTTCACCATCAAAATTTTAAACAACAAGACTAACTGTTTGATGTTCTGAACACCCCATGACATTAAAAAAAATTATTGTGATTTAATCCGCCCTTCAGCTTGCACAGGGTCAGATGATCCCCTAAATGAATGGTGTGGTTTCCTCGTGAAATATTCCACTACTGATATATTTTTATGTGGTTTATCTGACTGGTCTCTTGCATGGATACCACCACCATTTATAGCCTGAGTCAATTGTTCCGTGACTACAACAAATTGTTCAGTTCTGATTCTGACCAAATCAAGTTGCTGGTTTGGATGGTTTCCTTCCTCCTAATGTCAACCCAAAATAGATGCCATGTTTCCTTAGTGGAAAACAATTCTGAACATCGAAATACCTTAGGTGAAGCAACATTGTTATCAGTAAATTCTATTTCATTTCAATATTTACATAAAGCAATTTATGAATATTAATTTAACAATACCCTATCTCCTAAAGTTATCTAAACCGACCTGTGAAACCAACTATAAGGACCCGACCTTAAACATTACATAATATAGAATTAAACGAGTAATTAACATTAAGGATATTTTCAAGATTAGACTTTTAGATAATTAGGCCATAAATATTATATTTCATTTGAAAAAACAAAAGGTATACACTTATACATTGTTTCCATTTTTTATAAAATAAAAAATCTTGAAAAAAAAGAGTCATGTCCAGTCCCATGTTTTATATATCATGACCTATCCATGATCCCATACTTAACCCTATTCATCATTAGGTCCTGTGAAAAACATTTCAAAACTTGGGATGAGCATAAAAATATCATTCAGGTATATAAAACAAAGAATGAAAACATTAGTTCATAATTGAATACATAACATAAGCTCTTTATCATACCACAAGAAAGCATAAGATTTAGGAAAAAACCTAGAAATCATAAATCATAAAGTTAACTTGTGGAATCCATATCGTACTTACATTGTAGATATCATAGCTACATTGGGAGTTAGATTTGGAATACCCATAAGTGTATATTCCATAAATATCCTAGGAGAATCATTAACGTTTACCTCCGTCATGTTACCTAATACATTAGAGAGCTATATCGGGCTCACCCACCATAGATTTATCACATAACCACTGGTATACGTAACAATTCCCGAGAACCATAAAATATTCATAACACATAAGACGAACATAATGGAAAGATAACATTTCCACATTTCAATAAAAATATAACATTTAAATATATTGAAATAATAAATCAATTATAAAACCATTTTCAATCCAAAAATATTTAAACAACTATATTATATTTATAATCATATTAAAAACATTACAGCTTATTAAGGATGCCATAGATCAAATAATACTCCTCGCAGTGGAAAGGGTCGTTGTCACTTATTATGTTAAAAATAAAAACTATTTTTTTCATTTAGTAAAAAAAATTAGATAAAGATTTCCTATGAATGAAATGAAAATTAAAAGTAGTGTATACAATGTATAAACTAACGTCGTGTATTAAGACAAAATATTCCTCAATGAAAGGAGATAGAGACGATGTCCCTTACCTCATGTCTCACATGACTGAATTATTCATTAATATCCTTAATAGTAAATTAAAGTTAATTTATACTTTCTTAATAAATTTTTTTGAGAATATTGTTTCTTTTATATCACTTATTACCATGATAAAAACATTATGTAATAATTAAATTAATAACAGTGGTTTTGTTCATATTTGATACATGTGTAAATAATGGACTTATTATAATTATAAGTTATTCATATGGATAAAAGTTAATTATATAAAGAATTATATTCTTGATTTATAAATCATATATATATTATATATCCAGAATATACCTGTATTTATACTTCTAATAATATTAGGAGGTACGAAATGTAATTCACCGTTCCTGGAGATGGTAATCTGTACGTACGCATGCAAGATACTTCAATTTATATTTCATATTTTAAAGGAATTAGAAGATAAAATTACATAATAATATTATAATTCCATTATAATATTATATATAGTATCATTAAATCAATTATTTATACATCCCACATATGGCATTAACGAGTCTTATCACTTTGAGGGGGCGGTAGTCCGCATTTCCTTAGATGAAATTATCGTGTTTACCCATCAAGGAAACTATAAAGGAATGATATAAATGAAAACCAAATAAGTGTAAAGAAATCATAAAAATAATATATATCATATATAAATATATTTTCATCTTAATGGATACCTTTAGAGGCTGTAGGAGATAATCAAACAATCATTGTTTTGTGAGAAGTTAGTTTTCCATTCACAGAAACAATTTATTCTTCCCCATTTAGATTGAGGTGTGTGTAAGTGTTGATCAAATACTACTCATAAATTAAAACTACTATATTGAGGATACATTTTTTATATAACAATTGAATAAATAGAGTTTATTTGTTGAAGAAATAAAATAACAGAAAAGAAGTTAAGTGAAATTGTTACCTTTAATTTGAGAAACTCCCTTTGGTTTGAACCAAAAGGAATTCTTGAAGTGACTTATATTTAAGGTAAGTCTTCTAGGTAGAATAGAGGGATCTGGAGAGATTAAACGTCCAGTGGTTGGATGAGCCAAGGTGAATGGTGAGTGATTAATGAGTTAGAAGTGAGGGATTTTTATAAGGGGGTGGAGGGCTCGTTAGGAATGTGTGATGATATTATTTTATTATATAATGGTATAGGTTTATAAAGTTCCAAGACTAATTATAGTCAATGATAAAATGTCAAATGTCCAAAATAAAATCATCCAATATGAATTTGAAAGGTTTTGGATATTGTTTTAATATTTATAAACAAATTTATTTAAATCATTTATTAATGAGGTTTACACTGCATCATCATTGTGTCACAAATAATTAGATTTATTTGAAGTATAAAAATTATAAAACAAATAAAATTATGTAGTAAATATTTTTATCATTCCAATTAATATTTATAGTCAATAAAATTACTTATATAACCACATTTAAAAATTATTTTTAAAAGGATATCTGTTTATGACTTTTTTGCCTTTACATGAATTTATTTATAATAAAGTGTCATTGTCACTCATATGTGGCTCCATGGGGTCCCAAAATCAACACAAAGATTCCCATGGTAAGATATATATCATCCAATAATATTTTAACCCATTTTAGGGTAATTGTATATTATTATAATAATATTTTATTACCCTAATTTAGAAGATTTACCCTTTAACCATGGTAAATAATATTTTTACTATAGTAAATATTTAAAATATCTAAAAAAAAGTAACCTATTAACACAATTTAGAACTCCCGATTCCAAATATAGAATCCATCATTCCAAATTAAAAACACAAAAGTGGCAGAAATTAATTTAAAAACAATTCCCGGTGTCAAAATAACAAGCAGGATTTTTTAGAAACGATAACTATCAAATGATTGACACTTGTTTATGTCCAATTTCAAAGTGTAATGAATATTAAGGAACATAATTGAATTAAATGATAAAAATATAATCAATTTATACTTTCAACCCAACTAAAATGATAATATAACCATATAAATAAATATGATTAAAAATCACATTTGAATCAAAATACAATATTTCTCACTATTCATTAAAAATGGTCTTTATTAGAAAAATACAAAAAATTTACCCAAAGTAAATTTTGATGTTCCAATTCAATAGAATGATTATACGTTTTCATATAGAACAAATAAAAGTTAACAAACTATATTTAAAGAGTGTTCTCCATCAAAAGGCTGTAAATAAACAATTTGCAATGAATTATGCTTAAAATTAGATTCATTCACATTTTAATCCTCTATCATTTATTTGATAAGTGTTAAAATATTTTACAAACATGTATAATCATATTTTAGTTAGTTTTGAGGAATCCCTCTAATTCAATGGCTAGGAATTAACTACTATTTAAAATAATAATTTTATATTATTAGTGTATAACGTAAGATTTCAAAGAAACCTGTTGTTGCGTATTGGGTATTCCATCGAACATAGAGACACACTTTATGGTAAAATTAATATTTAATTCAAAAAATATTTATTAAAAATAAAATTTATTATTTCATAATTTACATTGGATGGTACACATAAATTGGGTATTTCATTAATTGGTGTAATGTTGAATGAACATCCATGTGTCTATGATAATTAGGTCTTTCATGTTGAACATTATACAATGTATATTGTTGTATAAACTATAACTAAGTGTTATTAGTGAGATCTCAAAGTAGATATGTCATTTTTATATTCTTGATGTATCATTTTATCCATTTATCATACAATTTAATGGTAGTACTTTTATAGATAATCCTCTTTTTTTATAATAAATGCTAGAGGGTCTGAAGCATAATGGGGTTGATCCCAGAATTGTTATTAAGAAAATATATTCATATATCAGCTTTGTCAAGTTTTCTTGAATTATATTAGCGTATGATATGTCATTGGATAACTTCTTCATAGCCCTATTATATAAATGATGTGGTGATAAGAAATTATGATGGAATAGTCTTCATATATTAATGTTTAGTTTCAAGGATTTCTGTATCGAACTCTTGTGGTCTCTAGAGGTCTTTATTGATTTCGTCGTTGAGTCCTATTGAATTATGGAGCGAATCTAGAATTAAGAGTTTCGATGGAATAATCTCCATCTATTTTATAATTTCATACTTTTGTTGTAGAGGTCTATTCATCCCAATGTGGGGTTTCCCTTTATATTTTGGATTAGCAGTTTCAGTGCTTGATTTGAAAAATTATGGTTCTTCATCAGTGGGAAAGGGATGATTTTCTACTAGGGGAAAGGATTTAATCAACCACATATTGTTTTGGGTCTCATCAAAAAATCACACCATGACCAAACGATCATGTAATATGACTTACATTAGATAACCATTGGATGATCCTATAACTTATCCTTGTTTGTATTTTGGGGTATCCGAGTTATCTTCCATGGGTTTCAGATTCATATATGTATTCATTGGGATGTGAAAAAAAATATTGGGATTGACGAAGACTGCATTGTCCATTATATACTGACTTTCTATGTCCATAGATTACATCTCCCCTATCAGGTACTATAAATCATACTCGGAGGTAAATTCCACAGTAGGAAAGGGATATACAATGTGAAATATGATAATAGAAAAAAATATATCTTCACCCCATGGGGGTTCCATTTTGTTGGATAGTTTTCATTCTCCAAATTTGGATCGAAAAATGTTTTATATAGTCATAGCATGTGTGGGAGATATATTTTACTCTTCATATTATGTATTTTCATGTATCTAGATATGGAATATGCCATCTAGTGTTATATAGTTTAACACCCCAATATTTTTGTGAACTATTTCTCATTGAATAATTTGGTATCATTTATTTTTTTTAATGAAACAACATGTTTTAATGGGTTTCATATTATTATAAAATTTAATTTTTCATTAATTCTTAATCCTTGCATTAGTGGGTGGGAATATAATTTACTAGTTTATGAAATTAATTTTTACTTCAAACACTAATATAAATTTTTTAAAACTAATTAATAAATAATCATTAATTTTTTAATAAAGACATTATATTATATAAAAAAGAATTTTTCTATATAAAATGTATTTCTTATAAATTTTTTCTACAATTTTATAATTATACGATTATTTTGAGATGATTTTTTAATATTTTTTGAAAAGATATATTTTCAATGAATAGTGAAAAAATACCCATTTTTATTGAAATCTATTTTTATTGTTAAATTTATTCACACCATCAAAGTATATTTTTCTATGTATTAAAATGTTTTTTGATCATTTTTATTTTAAAATTTTAAATTACTTTATTTAAATTTTGTTTTGTAATTTAAATTACTCTAAAAATATTTTATTCGAAATATTAATATTTTACCCAAAAATAGAATTTTTTTCCCATTTGTGATTTCAATTAAAAATTTATTTATTCACCTTATGTGATATGAATTTTATAAAAAAGGATTAAATTTTATAAATTAGAAGTTTAAAATTTATTAAATTGGATTCTTAATTTTTTACAATATGAACAATAAAATTAATATTTATTCATACCACATTAAAATGGTAAATTTTTTGACAAAAGTTTATAAATAAAATGATATAAATTATTAAATTTTAAAAAAAACATACAAAAATCTTATATGATATGTATATATTGACAATAATAATACAATGGTCTCATTTGAAAAATTTTAGAGCGACTATAAAAAGATTTCAAACATTATAATATTTTTTTAATGAAAATTCACACATTTAATGCTATGTTTTTAATATGTGTATTGTTTTCAATATGTGGATACCCAAATGATATTTGCAAATATAAATATTATTTTCAAAAATATGAAATTTATCTATATTTATGTTATTTATTTCTAATTTCTAGTGAATAAATAAGTACCTCAACTGCATTCACAATGCTAACGAAAATATTTATTAATTAATAGAATAGTTAAATAATGGATATTTTAAATATTAATGGTATCATAATTTCATATAATTATAGTGATTCAAATATCTTCCATATGACCCTGACTTGTTTATGATATATAATAAAATAGTTTCTTCAATTATTTTTTGTTGTCTTTTTTAAATTCAATGTAATGTATGTTATCTAAATTAATAATAATGATATTTTATGAAAATAATATAATATTAATTATTTTAAAAAATAAATATAGTAAATAATCACAAATCATATATGATTGGGTCCACAATTTCATAAAATGTCAATTTAAAAGTCATTTGGAAGAATTTGGATAATGAATAGTCATATAAAAATCATTTGTGAAATTCCAAAGGTGATCCACATTTCAATAATAAATAGAAACTTATTCCACCACTTCATTACACTAATTTAGGCCTTTCATTTCAACCATCCTCTATAAAATTATTTGTTTACAGTCCCCCATCCACTTTCTACCTATGTTTGTCTTCTCTAAATTGAAACTGAGAACCCATTAAAAAATATTTAGAGGAGTCAATTTGAATAAAGTATTATAAGATAAAGAAAATGAATGCAGATATTTTTTGTATGGTTTATTTCCAAATATCATAATTATTAGAAATTTTTAATATTTTTGACACCATTTGAGAATAATTCTCATTCATATCTATATTTTATTTGTTTTTTAAAAAAAATTAATATTCTCCTAATAATTTTTAATTTATTTTTTTACAAATGATTGTCTTTTTACCAAATGTTATAAAAGAAATATTTTTGTAATATTTAAATGATTTTATTTATGAATTTGTCAATAGAAATATTGGAGGAATTATGATTTTAACTTTTACAGAATGAGATAAATTTCTAACCATCTTGATGTCTCAATGTTTAGAAATTTTTTTATTTGATTACAAGTTTATTTAAAAATAATATCTGTTCATTTATATCTGTGAATCATTAAAAATGTTTTCAAAATGAAAATTTTATTATCCACAATGATTATTCTAAGTGATCGTTTCAAATCATTTTTAATCTAAAATGAAATAATACAATGTTATATAATATGTATTTGGGATTTATATAAAGGATATCATAATTATTATTTCTATGTATGGTAAATATTTATAAAATTAATGTTTTGGTGAAAACCATTCCATTATCCATGGTTTATAAATTGATAAAATTTCTATTAATTCCATTTCATTTCATGTGTTCTTTGATGATGAATGAATTATGATATTTTGGGGAACATCCATATTATATTATTATGTGATAATTGGGATTTATATCTCCCTAAAATTCACTTGGAAAATATTAACATATCATTTTATAAAAATGTGAATAAGTAAATGTGTTTTATCCAACTATGGGAAATATGTTCTCTCAGATACACTATAGTAAATAGGTGCAACATTATCAATTGAGGTAAATTTGTGATTACTAATCCACTATAAGAAACACATGCATCCTTATCCACTTTGTGAAATATGTGAATCCTGACCTACTATGGGAAACAGGTGTTTCCTCATATACTATGGGGAATATGTGCATCCAAATCCAAAATTGATAGACATTGATATGTTTTGATATATTATATTGATGTACATTGTAGTTAACATTGTAATATGAATGGATTTTAAAATATTATGATAATAGAGAACATTAATGATGTGAAATTATTGATCATGATTTATTAATGATGATTTATCATTATTATAGAAAATTTTTTCAGGATGATAACATTTTATTCTGGGACTCAATTTTATGATCTATGAAATTTATTGTATACGCTTTTTAAGAGATTTTAATCATCAAATACCCATTTTATTATCATATAATTGAATATTAGAAAATATTTTTATCTCTTATGTATAACCATTTATACAATCTATGATAATAGTTTCCTATGATTATCTCGCTAGGTTAGGACAAAAATTTAGGTTGGGTATACATAAGAGGGTAATAATGTTTGCAGATATTTATGTGGTATGTTGAAGATATTCCATGAAATTAAAAAATTGTGTTTTTAGTCTAAAAATAAAAAAATTAACACATTCCATGGGGATGTATTTATTAATTTTATATAATATTTAGCTAAAAAGATTTAATATTATTGTATGAAAATACTAGTTTGTTATCGTATATATGTGAGGAAATGTTTATTATATCTTTGGAAATTAGCTCTAGAAAAACGTTAGTGAGATCCCTTAGGATACTACTAAAAATATTGGTATTGATATGTCAGGATATATCTCTAAATGTAATTTTTAGGATCGTAATAATTATGGGTAACATATGAAATAATTTTGGTGAAGTATAGAGAAATGTGTTTCAATGGAATTTCATCGCACATTGGATACTACTACGAGATTTCGACATATTATAAAAGAACCTAGGTGTAAAAAATATAATAAAGGTGAATCGATCTCAACTCAATCATCATCTGGTGCATAAAAAACGACCTTTAAACACACCTAGTATGACACACCATAGGGAGATGCTTTGGAAATTAAAAAAACTCTTTATGAACCATTATAATTGATTTATATAATAACTATGATTAGCCTAGGTTAATCATAAGGTTTCATAGATATAAAAAACGTTTAATTATTTGGATATAATATATATTATGATTATTTGGTTTTACAATATGATTAGTGTTTCTTGATTGTTGATTTTTTGTTTTATTCAATTGGTGGAACCCAAGGGATATGTGTAAATGCTGATTGTGAAAAAAATTCCATTATTTTTCTATAGGGAAAAAAATGTATTACGAGATTAAATGTAGTATCCTTTTGAAATTATCATGAAACTTTCTCAAGATATAAACGAATAAATGATTTTTAAATGATCAATAGAGGGAACTACATATTGTATAATCATTCATGAGGAAATATGCACTTTATTTTATTAGATCATACAATTCATTAGGGTATGCCCAATGGATAAACACCGGTGAGAAATGTTTTTATTCTTAAATGTAGAGGAAAATAAATTTTATTCCAATATATATATCATTTGAATGGATAAGAATATAAATAGTGTACTCTTATTATGAATAGTAGGTCACAAGAAAAAATTGAATCATTAGAATGGGAAGAGTTTATGGGGATATTTCTCTGTAATGAACTCCAATGTAGTCTTTTAAAATATGATTGTTAAGTAATTCATTGATGTTCATAAGAATATTTATTAATCTATTGGTACCTCTGAAGATAATATTTAAAAACATTCAATGTACACATACAATTTAATAATTATCCAATAAATAATAATTTATTTAATCTTTGTGAACTAAAACCAATTCATTAAAATTCCTTTAATATAAGAGAATTCTATATCTATAAACAATTCATTATAATTTCACTTATTTATGAATGAGAAATTGTATATTATATCCATTAATTTTTATTCTATGAAATGTATGATAAACTCTCTAGAAAACTAAAATGGTTGAATGAAATTCCATCCATCTACATGATAGAATAGTTGGAATAATAAAAAAGGGAAATGAATATATAGAACTAAGAGGTTATTTAAATATTGAATGGTTGGTTTTAAGGACAATGAATATTTGATTGTGTTTGAAGGTCTTGTTTATTCAATAGAGGAAAAGAGGACTCCAACAAATGAACCACCCACACTCCAGTATTTCAAGTGAAATGGATTTTTTTAATTTTGAGAAAAGATTCCATAACCAAAGTACTATATTGGATGGTAATCCTGAACAACATATATGGAAAATGTAAAATGTTAAAACATATAAAATCACAAAATATGAAGTGGATCATGATATTTATTCAACACTTATCATACCTCCATAGTTTGGAGGTTGATATTTTATTTTTTATGAATTATACTTATAAAAAAATTTCCCATTCTTTATTGAAATTTCTTGTGATTATTTAAATTAATATAGATTCTAGAACAATGAAATACCATTTATAATATATTAGTAAAAATATTCACCCATTATTCAAATTATTATTATTTGTATAAGATAAGAGCATATATAAGGATGAAATGGTGAATTAACTTTTGAATGTGTATACGTCTATATTGAATCAAAAGTTTTTTATAACATCAGGGGTATATTAGTTCATGGATGATCAAAAGATAAATGTCATTGAAACCACTTTTGAGGATTTATTTGATGGGAGATTATCATGATTAATTATATTTTATGAGTCAAATATATCAACAAAACCATTTATTTTTTAATATATTTTAGTGAAAAAGTTATTTATGGAGAAATTGAAGTACACATTATGGACATGTCAATAAAAATACTAGTAACTATTCAGGTTTATCATATAATTTGTGTTCAGATAATTATGTGTTTTGTATGATCTCCTTACAATGTCAGCAGACATCATTTATATTGATGAATATTTATCTATAGATCCTCAATAAACATTATACATTAAAGAAGTGGTAATGTTTTCGACATTAATCATTAAATTTTAACCTATTGGGATTTTATGTTTACCTAAAATGTTTTAGTAATTTCTTCATCGAGTTCATGATACATAATTGTGTTTCTGCACAATGTCTCATTTTAGTATAAGTTGGTATTCAAAGAGAATAATTCAAACACTATGGGATATACTATGATATTGGTTAGTGGATTTTTAATGGTGTTTGAGATCAACAAATTCCTCAAGATGAGGTTTTATATATCAATGGAATTAACTAGAGAATTCTTATTGATCCTTATGAATCTATTTAGGGAATAATGTATAGAAATCCGACATATTAGAAAAAAGTTATAGAAATAATATTTTAGGTCCTAATCTACCTGAGGATACAGTAGATAAAGTTATATACATTCAACCGCACATAATATCAGTATAGATTCAACTACCATGTTTCCATTACTAGAAAAAACTATATGCCAATGGTTTGAAACCAATGTTATAGATATCAAAACAGTTGGTACTGCCTATACCAATGTTATGGGGGTTGATGGCTATTATGGCATAGGTATAGACCTATACCAACAATTTTGAAAAAAATAGTTGGTATATATGTATAATGAATGTTTTATAAACCCATTGGTATAGGTCACTTGAAAAACCTATACCAATGGTTTTTGAAGACAATTGGTAATGGTAATGTAAAAATAAAAATAGCCTAGTTTCCATCCCAGCACCCCCCATTTATAATCAAATGACTAACCAGTAATCTAAGACAAATTTCAAGAACATAATATCATATATATATATATATAACATCTTTTGATATTTTAAAACTATTTTAAATATAAAATCCATAAAAAATATTGGTCCCAATACAAACGATTTTGAGAACTACTGTTATATTTACCATTAATTTTTGATCTATACCAATACATTTGGAAAACTTCTTGGAATATGTTTGACTGATATAAAGAGGATTGGCCAAAACCATTGGTATATGGTATATATAATGGACATATACTAATAGTTTTGTCCAATACCATTGGTATAAGTGTATATATTTGACATATCAGAACAGATTTTTCCAAAACCATTGCTAATGGTCTATGTATGTGAGGTATACCATCAGTTTTCAACCAAATATTTTTATATGATCTCTCAAGGGGACATATTACAATAGTTATAGAAAACCCATTTGTATATCGTCTCCCTATGTTACCGATACCAATGATTTTTTCCAAACAATTTGTACATGTATATTTGAATAAATCTAATTTCTATTAGTGCATGATGATAAACATTATAATTAACAAGACATAGAGGTTAGTTACATGGTATTCCTATAAATTTCTTATAAGAAGAGAGAAATGATATTAGGAATGAAGAGAAATATAATCCCTATGAATATCATTCCTTTCCAAATTCTTGATAATATCATGACAATATATTATCAATTATCTCTTCATATAAATCACTCCCAAGTTCATGGGGTGTTCTATGAATCTATCCTAAGGAGGTTGATACCTCATATTTAACATGTAATATTCTCATAGGATGTACAAATTGGGAAATGATATTCTTATTAAGAACAACTGGTATAGATTCAGGATTGTGGGGATAAATTTCAACCAATAATGACCAATAATATTTTTTGAGCCACCATTTTGAAGAAGTTAAGTGGAAACATGAGGATGTGATAAAGCATAAAATCCATAACTGTTTGTAGCATAATAAAAAAAATATGGTCTAATTTTTATAAAGGGGATGAATATAACACGACATGTTTTTTAATAAATATTTATTCATAAATAATTTGAAATCATTCATATCTTGAATCACAGAGAACAATGAGTCTACATTTACAATGTAATATAATTAATATATTATTTATTTTTTATTAAATAAACATTTGTTTTGGAGAATAATAATAATATTAAATTATTAATAAAATCAAAATTAAATTCTAACTCAATATAAATTTTTTTAATTTGCTTTACAAATTAATCAAATTATTTTTATTAAATTACTTTTATTATTCAAGAAATAATTTTCCACTAAAATTGGTTTTCAAATAATTAATTCGGAAAATAATTAAAAAATTTATTTGAAAAAGTCGTTTTCATTTTTTAATTCATCATATTAAAATTATCATGATATTGATTTTATACAATTTTATTAAAATATGTAGTTATCATTTAGTAGTGAAAAATTATAATGATATATAAATTTTAATTTTTATTATATTGTTTTTAAAATATAAAAATATATTTTTGTTTGACAATATTTATTTTTAATAGTTTTTAAATAAAAATAATTAAATTGTGGTTTCTGAATTTTATTTTATACTTACATTTAGAATAAAAAATTTATTAAAAAATGGAATTTTGATGAATAAATATTTTTCATAATGCTCTAATTTTTTAATTTCAAATTAAATTATTAATGTTGTTTGATATGAATTTTAAAAAAATTAATTCTCTTTTTTGAATCGTAATTTCCAATTTTGTAAACAGGTACGTTTTATATTTGATCAATGTGATTAGAAAACTTTTTAATTTTTGATACAAAATTAAAGGTTAAATTTTGTAATTAAATTGTAGAAATAAAATTATTTGAACTATTAAATTACTAGCACACAAAGATATATATTATTAGATGAGTATATCTTTAACATTATCATTAAGAGGTAATTTATTTTGAAATTTTGGTTATACATGGATATGATTATGGCCTTTATAATATTTTATTTAATGAAAGGAAAAAAATGTCACACTTCTATTTTGATAACATTAATAATTATTAGATCGTAATCTAGATTAAATTATTGAATATAAAAATTATTTTTTAAGGATTATATATTAATATTCATCATGGTAATAAATTTTTAATTTTTAGGGAATAAATAATTAGATACAATTCTTGCAAAACACTTATGTGATTATCATTTAATTAATTGAATAATCAAATAAAAAATATTAACATAATTAAAAGGACATAATTTCAAATATTTAATGAAATCCACATACTACAATGATGGCTACCACATTTTTGTGGATTTAATAAAATATTTGGTTTTAATTAACTATTTTTTCTTGATGTATTAATTTAAATGTAATTAAAAGTATCCAAATTCACAATAATGATTTTTTAGGTTTTATATTTTATCTAATTATTTAAGAATCATAAATATATTATGTCATAAAAAAGAGGATAAGTCATTTCCCAAAATTTCATCCCCTGTTCATTTATAGGCCATTTTTTAATATTTTTATCTAGATTATTCTTATTATAATATAATTAGAAATTAGAAAAATTACCCACAACACAATTATAAACAATAAAATCATACATCACATCACTACAAAATCTTGAGCCTTCAACCACAACTATATTATAAGAATCTATTTTCTCCACTACCCTAGAAACATTCTAGACGTTTTTTCATATCAAAATACCGTGGTAATATCCTTTTATATGCGATCAAATGGAGTTATAATGAAATGGAGGAGGTTTGAATGTGTAAAATGAAAGGTGATATTTCATATGAGGGATATCATTATTATTTGGGATATATTATATTTATGTCTCCAAAAAGTAGTATTTATAATCCATTTCAATGTTTTCTAGTAATTTATTTCAAAAATTATTACATTAATTTCATGGATTTGTTTAATATAATTTTTAACCATGATGGACTTTTAATGGAATGTTTGAAAGTTAATATTTTTTTGATACTCCAAATGAGGTATTTGTGTATATTCAAACAGAAAATATGGGAAAATTTTATTTTTTAACTTACACATCATGTTTTGTTTTTCAATCCATCACAAAATCATAAAATATTGGAATCGTCATTTTGAAGAATTCGATTTTATTTTCCAAAAAATTGTTTTAATTTATAGGTTCACATATTTTTTTACAACTAGTGATTTGAAAAAAAAAATATTTTCGTCCTGAATTTTTCATCGTGATCTTTCCAAATTATTTTCCATCTCGGATTAAATAATTTGTTGTTACATAATATTGACTAGGGATGTGAACAAAGGATAACATCCTTATTCTGTCTATGAATGCCGTATATTTATAATAAGAATGTGTTGGTGAAAACAATTCCCTTTTCCATGGTTTATAATTTTGTGAAATTTTTATAAACATGAATTCAATTCCTATGTTTTTTGATGATTAATGTTTTCTGGTGTTGAGGAAAACATATTTATGATTTTCTTTATGTTATGCATGGGATGTATTTCTCAATACAATTATTTGGGAAAACCAAAATATATCATGAGATCATACTGGGAAAACAATTGGTGGGATTCATCATACTATGGAAAACAGGTGTGTGTGGATCTAATATTTGAAACAGGTGCAACATGATCCACTATAAATAAGAGGTGCATCCGGATCTACTATGTCAGATAAGTTCATCTTGATCCACTATAGGAAATAGGTGTCTCCTAATATACAATGGGAAATAGGTGGATCATGATCAACTATGGGTAATCGTTCTGTCCTCATCCACAATGAGAAATATGTGATAATTCTAAATCTACAATTTTATTCTCTATGATATTTAACATTGAAATATGAAAATCAATATATATATATACACCCATATATATATATATATTACTTCCATAATTTTATGACATGATATTATGGTTTATAATTGATTTTTGATGATTTCTCAAGTTTATTGTCCATGTTTTTTGAGATGATAATTTTTTATTCCATGAATCATGTTTATAATCTATGAATGGTTGAGTATGAACATTGTACATTTCATTCAAGATTTCAAATAAATATGCATATTTATTGATTGAAAATGGTCATTGAAGAGAATATTCTTTGTTTACCCTTATCGAGATCCCAATATCACCCTATCATATTTTCATTCATTAAGGTGTTGAGACTGGTATAGGTAGGTTGTTCATAAGAGGAGTACTATGTGAGAATATATTTATTTCGAGAAAATTATGATCATTCAATAATTTTGAAAATTGTGATTCTAGTATCCAAATTTACTACAAAATTATGGTCGTATAGCATATGTTTATGAAATGTATTTAATATTCTTTTAAAATGTTTCTATATTAAATATTTAAAATTTAGTATTGTTACAAAATAAATGCCTCATTGTTAGGGGTAATTATCATCATTGGGTATAAAAACATTTCTCGTAGGGTGTAATAAGATCAGTAAAATATCTTTTGATATATCTAGTTATTAACAATCTACCCATGGATGGAAGAAACCTCTCTGTAGTCACCCTTATTTTCTTGGGAGGCAGTTACAAAAGTCACATGTTCTGGGGAATTCACCAACATCACCTATCCAATATCAATATTGGTTTAAATTAGATATTTAAAGGGAAATAAATTCTTGACAATGTGAACCAACCTTATATAGAAAGGTAAGTAGTCAGATGATTAGTGTGTTTTACCAATTTTTTTCATTGAGAACCAATAGATTGATTATGTTTTTTTCAATAAATAAATATAAATAAATAGGGACCTTAAAATCCCAAAAATTATTACACTTTATTCATCTATTTTTAAATTGTGGGGAACCATGATCAATTTTGTATACTAGATGTAGATAATTTCATTCATGCTACTACTAGACAAGTTGTTCGTGATTATTTTGGGATTCAATTGGATCTTTAATGGGAATAACATATGGTTTTAGGGTAATATTGATTATCGTTTCCTTCCTAAAAATATCCCTTTATGATTAGAAAGTGGGATCAGATTTAGCTAGGGTCCATTCAATGGAATCTTTGAGGTGTTTTGTCATTTCTATAGACTCATGGATTTATCCTGGATAATTTCATTGGGGTCAAATTGGGTTTACAATCATAATAATTGTTTTCATCACATATTTCAATATATTTCTCTTATGATATATGGATTATGGGTAAATATGTTAAACTATTTATCTATATTTGATGTTAGAAACCCACATATCCTCACAATGTTTTTAGTTTTTGTGGTTGGAAATCATCATATTTTTTACAAAATAGTTTAAATGATAAAAAAATTGATTATAGTTGTATTCCCATCTAAAAATAATTCTAATAAGAGGTTGTTGTACCAGATGAAGGTTGTACCTACCATAGTTTGTACAAAATATATCTATTTGGTTACACATTAAAAATATCGAGGTCCAATCATCAGAAAAATATTAGATATGAAGTGTTATAGATGCTAGTCTAAATATCATGTTTCATGAATAGTTAAAAAATTTATATTTTGAAATTAAAAACTGTTAATATTTCATCTACTAATTTATGATATAGATTATTCGTAGGTTTAAGGGTGTGTTCCACACATCAGTGGCATTAATTCGAGGATTAATGGAGTCAATGTAATTAATAAATATAATAGTCTATTCAATATAGTCAACCTCTCATCTATAATGAATCTGTGATTCTTGATTTGGTGGCCTTATTTTTGTATAACTCTAATTATGGACCATTTCTATTACAAAATAATCACCATTAAGGGAGATAGGTTTTCATCATAATGGAATAAATTCCAAATCATGGTGATCTTCACCATTCATGTAGATTAGTTTTCTTAATCTTGATCTCTCATTTAACTCAAATATTTCCCATTGATTACAATTAGATCTCTTATGATATGTTTTCAGACAGATATTAAACTCTTTATAAAGGTGATACCTACCATGAATGATTCCCATGAATAACTCCTCATTTATCCATGTGAGGTTATTTATCTCATTATTATATTGTGACACCCATCATAATACATAATTGATTTTAACTCTTCAGGGTGGTTAATAGGATGAATTCACACTTTCCCAATATACAAGGTAGTGTTACCCCCACATAATTTTCAATTCATTACTCCATTGTGCCAGTGTATTTATCCTCTTCGGATTTTTTATACATGATGCCTCGGTTGGTACATCGAGACCACAATCCTATCAATTAATGTTTTATTTATCTCATTCATCATCATTTGTCTCTTTATTCAAATCATTTTGTTTTTAATTGTGATGATATTAAATAAAGTGCATTTGGAAATGTATGTTATCCTACTACTGTCATCGTAATAGAGTGATCAAGTACTACATTCACCTACTATGAAGATTGCGGCATTGTCATTTTATTAACCATTATACATATTGGAACATTTTTCATTATACACATTTGAGGTTTGTCACCATCAACAAATGTTTATCCCATATGTCTCTATTAACACTATCTTTAAGAGAGTTTTTATTTATATTTTCTAAATGGGCCTCAATTAGAAAAGGCATTTCTTTTGGTTGGATGAATATATTAGATGACAACCATCAATATTTTTCTCCCAATAATTATGTATTTTCCCCTCTAATGTGATAATAATGATAATAATGTCTGCATACCTATAGGTTGGGAATGATTTGGGGTTGTTATTGGAACATTATGATCCTTTTAATGAGGATTTCATTATTATAATTGAGTATTTATTGGCCCCTGTGGTGGAAATTGAAATATAAATTTCTAATGTACATGGGGATATTGTTGATCAGGAATGACCATTTATTTCTCTATAATCCTCAAATTGTTTGATAAACCTTATGATTTAGATTATGATTAAAATATCGACGGACCAACGGTTTTTGGATGTCTGGTAGCTAAAAAAACTATTTCTTGGATCCTCTATATGTCTGACTACCCAAGGGGTGGAGATGATGTGGTCCTTGTTTTTTTGTGGATGACTTCTATGGTGGATAATATTATAATTCATTTGATATCGAACAATTGTAATTAGGTATGAGTTGAGTTCAATGGAATCACATGATTAATGTGATTTTCTATAGGAAATATTTTGGTTGTCCAAAAATTCATCATAGGTGTATAAAATATTTGCACATTTTTTAAATATTTTTACCATAAAAATTATGTGCATCCCATGCTTTTGGTTTGTGATGTATTTGACTCATTGAAGTAGTGAGATTTCATTTTATTGTTTATATATCTCCTTGATTACCCATTTCATTGATTTTCCAATGGATTTGACATTAAAAACACAATTTTTGGGGATTTCGTCTTCTCAGAAGGAATGTTGAAGTAAAATGATCTAATATTTCCCCATCGCTGGATTCAAGTATTTATTTAGGCATCAATGTTAAGATATAGTGGAAACTAAAATATGATAGATTATCACTTTTATTTTCTAATGATGGATATTTATGTATATGGATAGTATCTTTATCCATATGAAAATAGTTTTTGTGTATGTTATGAAACTGACCCCCATATCATTTATACATGAGGTGTCTAGCCTATAACTACTATTGATATTCCTATATATATTGGTTTAGATAAGTCATTCACTACTTCTCTATCTCATCTAGGGTATCATAATTATAACTTGTGATGGGACATAATATTATTGTGTGGATTTTTATCTAATACTCTCCATTTATACATTTAGTCTTCTTATTTATCATATTAAAATGTATCATCCTGGTTAGAAAATAGATGTTTCTTCATTAGGCCACCTTATTTCCATGGAAAAGTCCTACTTATAGTTAATGTGTGGAATGTATACAATTAAAACTATTGTTTTAAATCTTATCCAAATGTTTGATTTTATGTTTTGAGATCCCCTCTATAAAGAGGGGCATGGGAAAAGGGTATTTCGTTGTGTGGGGGAGATATCATTATGGGGAGGTTAACCATGGTGGAAGTTAGTATTAGAGTTCTTGAGATCCATTTATGCAATACCATGAGGACTTTTGATATATTTATTTCATTCTTCTTTATATGATGAGTCTATAAATCATTGTGCAGATAAGTATATGTGTCAGACAACCTCAATGGCATTACTATTAAGTATATAAAGAGTATGAGAATAACTATTCATCATGGCAGGAAAATGTTGACCATCCATTTGGAGTTGAATTGGGATACTAGCCTAATATATAATTATTTCAACAATATATGTATTACCTCCTGGTGATATTGGTATATTAGATTACTTTTGAGAATCTATTTGAATATTCTTTTGAGATTCTTTTTTATCAAAAGGAATATGATATTTCTAGTAGGTAGTTTTCCAAATATGTTGGTAAATCTAGGATGGTACAAGGATAATATACCATTTATAATATGCATACCCCATCTAAATATATCGATAAAAATCATGAATGGAAGAAGAGATATGATCCACATGTTTAACAACATATAAAGTATACAAGAGTAGTATTTCATCCGTGAAAGATTTGATATGAACCTATATCCTATAAGATACTGGAGTATACCGAGTTTCATTATTGGTAGGGATATTATCATGATATGAGGTTATTTCCATACTGACTTGACAGACCTCAGTCACATTGGAGATATAATCCTAGTTTTATTCCTTTAGAGTATATCGCTAGTATTATTCAACACGAATATGATCCTATCATGAGGCATGTTCCATGCTGAGTTGGGGAGCCTGGTCAGAATGGGTATATGAGCCAGACCCAATACCTTTGGAGTTTTCCATATTCCCTATTTAATAAAAATGATCACCTTTCCAAATACATGAACTATGATGATTTGGTGATCCCCTATTTGAATGTGGATATGACCACATTCCATTTCCTTCCCCATTATGGAAATATTGCAATAATCATCCTCTTAGAGGGAATGAATATGTGGTTTCATTGGAGAATCCACCTATTAATACTGGTCATTTTGATATGTAATTATTTGTTCAATGATATGAATATGTGATGGGCCCTTTATCTCTTCCAGTTTTAGAATATGTCTATGGAGTTAATATGATGTATCTAGAATGTAGTGACCCTTTATTGAAGGGTGTACACAAAAGCATGAAAACACATTTGTAGTCTCTATAGTATTTTGGTATATGTATTTCATTTAAGAATGAATATAATACCTCTCTTATCCTTCTAAATACATCATAATATTATGAGAGTCAAAAAATATTACGAATTTAATATAGGGCTCTACCATGCTTGTTATAGGATTATGCTTCAAAACATTGTCACAGTGAGAGTGGATATGAGAATTATCGTTTGATGCAATTGAAATATGTCTATGTGATTCATTAGTGGGAGATATTATATGAGAAAATTCCCATTAAATTATATCCTAATAAACCATATGTGACTTCCTCTATAACTTTTAATGTATTTCCACAGTATAAGTTTTTCTTGTTGTTCGCTCAAATAAAATACTGAGGAAATTCATTGGGATGACACTACCTATGGAATCTTATTGGAGTTGTCCACATCACCACCTAAATTCGTGTAGATCCATAATAGATTCACTGATCCAAGTTTCTATGATATGGAATGTGAAATTTTCAATTTTCCAAGGATAATATTTTGAAGCAATTTTTACTAGTGAATGGTTCAATTAGTTTCATTGTAGTTTTCTCAAAACATGAGAGAATTTCTGGTTCAACATCCAGATACCATTATGTGTTTCCAAAATGGATGTGATCAATCCATTTCATTGGTAATAAAGAACTGTCTCATCTTTCACTCAAAGATGAACGATTAAGGTTGGTGGGGATAATTGAAAACATTTTTGGGTTATAGTTATATCTAAATTTCCTGAATATTTACAATATAATGACATGATCTTGGTAAAATCTGTCACCGAGAACTGTTTTTTAGTAAAAAAATATAACATAAATTAAGGCCATTTATTATTGCATCATCTCAATTATGAAATATTATCAATTAGTATTTAAAATGTATACTAATAGTAATTATTTTTTCTAGTTTATGTATTTCCTTCACATTGAATTCTCACAGTGAGAATAGACTTATTTGATCACAAGCCTTGACACAAAGGATTTCAGAATGGGCATACCATTTTCTTTTTCAAAGGAGAAACCCATAAAATATCACAACACATTTTGAACAGATCAATTTTTTAATTTGGGAGATTCGTGATGAGAATAACAATTTTTTAAATTTTAGGCTTCGTGGGTATGGGAGACAAGGTTCTTGATGCCTATAATGATTTATTAATATTTCATTACATTTATTTTCATAGTTTTTACCAATTTATAATCCGGATTAATGATTATTTTTGGGGGGATTCATGAGTGGATGAAAAACAATTCTTCCCTAGTTCACCATTTACATATATTATAAGAAACCAATAGCTTCAACATCCATAACATCATAAAAACATATTTTTTAATGGCAGGTATTAATTTGGGGTTTTAGACCAAATAAAACATGGGAACTCATATTGGTGGAGAGTGTGGGATGTTGGGATCATCCCGAATAATTCTTGAGAATTATTTCTTATTCTGTGAATCTATTATTCGTATAATATGTGTTTGTGAATATTTTATAAATCATTATGTGTGTCTAGTTTCTCAAAAATAAATAATGGTTGTTGAATCCTACTATTTCTAAAGGGGGTTCTATTAATAAAACCATAAATTTTTAACTGATGTTATTTATACATTTAATAATATTTCTTATCCATGTGAATGGTTTCATATTTGGAAGGCTTAACATTGGGTGCATCGGTGTATAAAACTATTTATATTGTCTATTAGTGTTTTGAGGATGGGATTGAACAATCGTGAGGTTTTATATGGATCCTATATATAATTGGAATCGAAGACAACATATTACATTTATTATAGAATAAATCATCTGATTTTCATTCGGAATGGATATATATTCATCATAGTTTGATCATATATCAAACTAATTATGGGTGGGGGATGATAATTAATGATTGTGGGTGTTGTTACACTAGGAAATACATGTATAGTAATTATTTTTAGAAATACACCAAGGTGGATTCCCATATATGGAGGCTTTTTTATCATTCCAATGAATGTGTTTTACACACTGAGTTTTCCCTTGATGAGATATATATATATATAATATTTGTCATATGATCATTGAAAATCCTTAAAATCATTTATGTCATGATTGTAGAGACCCGAAGCCCGACGTACATTGACATTACATTACATTTGCGGAATACATAGTACATAGCAAAAACGCACACACAAGGATCGTAATAGATTAGTGTCTTTGGAAACTCGGAACGTAATCTTCTAATCGTGGTGAATGATCTTCAACATCTCCTATAAAGATCTTCCCTTTTTTTACCTAAAACCTTTATTTATATCCTGGGGAAAAGAAAACATAAAAGGGTGATCTCAAATGCTCAGTAAGGGTAAACAAAAGAAATATCAATCACATCGTATTCATAAGAACATAACATTCTGGAAATCTTAACCTGCAAAAGAGAGCATAATATCTTAACATGGAACAAATCATAGAAGTGAAAATAATATCCCCATAATCATAACATAAAATTTGAAACTTTGTGGCATGCACACATAATAATGGAAAATAATTTCTTGTTAGTCATGACTCATTTCCAAGACTATCTTAGTGGACAAAGTCCCTTTCTAAACCGAGTTCACTCCTCGTTTCAGTCCTGTATCACTGAACCGAAATAACCTTCCGTTCCAGCCATGTCTATCTCATGAGATATAAAATCTTTACCCAATGCATTGTAAGGAGATATAGGTCCCACCCATCTTATAATGAATCCTTTCTTATGTGTGCCACATAATCATAAATCATACATCATTGCATAACACATGTAACAAAAATGGGATTCTTGAAACATCATGACATCATAAATCAATTCATATAAGATAAAGGAATTCATAAAAATAATTCCATCACAACATGATTAAATCAATGTAATAATAGGGATAAAAACAGACCCCTTTATTATCTTAGATGGAAAATAATTTTGATAAAACACTTGAACTCCATTCTTGAGGAAAATATCCTTTCTTCTTCAAAAACATTTTTCCTTTCATAACATGTCATACCAGTAAAAGAAGTTGATTAAAAATAAACTTGAAAACTTGTAATGGAAGATTCTTGGAAATAATGTTTTAAAAATCCATTCATTCCGTATAAGTTAAAAAAACATTCTTCGCACTTTTGTCGGAAAAGTAAAAAAGTACCTCGTACGAAAAACGACAAAAGATTCCTTTCATTTCTTTTACTAAAAACTCACCGAAGGGTAAAAATGGATTTAAACAATTTTAGGTGGATGGAAGTAATATTACATATTGATGAAACATGGACGTGGATGATAAAATACACCCCAGTAAATACTTACGAATAAACAATCTCGGATAAAAATGAGATTGTGATATTTCCCTTACCATAGGTCCGATTTGCTTCGTATGTGTCCGAACCTCCTGTATAATGATTTAAATAATGTCATTGACTTATTACAGAATCATATTCATTGTTATGATATCATATATGGTTCACTTATGACATTATATTACCCGTTCTTTTGTAAATTCCATGTCAAAGAAGCGTTTTGGGTAAAATCGTTTCATTTATCGTAGGTGTTTTGACTTGTTGTTCTTGACATCATTATTACTTATATCATGATTTACTTACTTCCAGATTATAAAATATGATTTATATATCATATATATTCAGTATATATATATATATAATAGATAGATAAATAAAATGAAAAACACCGTTCATGGAGACGGTAGTCCGTACGTACGCATGAACGCTGTTTTTCTTTCCTTATTGTCTTGAATGGAAGTAAGTAGATGACATACATATATATATACATAAATCCAGTATCATTATTATGTCATATATTTCATTGGTGCTTATTATATATACTTTATAATCATTCATGAATGGTTAATCATTAAGAATGAATCTCATCGCGTCGTGGAGACGGTATTCCGTACGTACGCACGAGCGATGATATCATTTCCATAAATATTGAATTGAATTGGTGTGGATTATACAATATATCAGAATCAATATGATGTTGTAATAACTATGTATAGTTATTCTTTACACCATTATACCCATCCATGTAAGGTGGTGGTGGAAAATAGATTACACCACGCCGTGGAGACGGTATTCCGTACGTACGCACGCGCGGTGATTTCTTTTTCCGTAGGATGGATAGATGGTGAAATAGGGTTGTTTCATACATATAATAACATATCATTATATGAGTGATACTGATGTTATTACTTCATAATGAAACAACCTAAGAAGAAGAAGTTGAAGAAGAAATAAAGATGAAAGAATTGGTAACGGTAATTACCTCTTCTTTGAAGCGCCTCTTTGAGACCTCCTCTTAGGACACTAAAATTGGTCTTTGAGGAAGACCAAAACCTCTAGGATGTTTCTAGGTAAGTGGAGAAGAGATTTTGGCAGGGGTTGGCCGATCTTGAGTGCTCAATTTTGTGTGAGGAGGAGGGGGAGGAGGTGCCCTTTTATAAGGGAGGAGAGGGGCACCTTAGGAATATCTCAAAATATTATTTTATATTAAAGTCAAAATTGGTTTATAATGGTTCTAAAGGGTCTTATTTCGAAGCTAACGTGGGGATGGGTCGAAATCCTATCATCCAATAGGATTTAGACAAGTTTAGGGTATTATTTTATCCTTATCAATTAGATTTAACCCTAAGTTAAATAATTTAACTTTTACCGTGTCTTTTTGTTTTCTTACACTATATGGTTAATACACTTAATATAACATGCCAAACGAACCCCAAATTGTTTATTATTAATATATATATCCTTATCTAAGTCATTTGGCAGAAACTTAGATTTTTAGGAATAAAATAACAATTAATAATATAATATTTGATTTAAAAACTATTTTGTGTCAATTTTGACACTTTTTGATATATGATTTTTGTGAAAGTCATAACAGAATTATATGTTCGAAAAAAGTTTATTAAATCAACACTAATATATCATAGTAACCTATAAAACTAGTGGAATTCATAAAAAGTCTCAAATTACATTCAGTTTGGTGTTTATAACATCAATTATGTCAATATTTCATTAATAAGATAATTACTGCATCATCATTGTGTCATAAATAAATTAAATTATTTGATGTCTAAAAATTACAAATAAAATACCATTATGTAGGAAATCTTTTTATCTTTCTAATGAATATTTACAATCTAATTTATCTTATGTATAACCCTATATTAAAAATGTTTTAGTAAATAAACTTTGATTTTAACTCTTTTAACTCTTCTTTGAATTAAATAATAATAAATGTCCTAATCTAATCTAAGTGGGCCTAAATGGTCATATTTTATTCCTAAGCTTGTTTTTGGTCGAATTACACTTGTCCAATAGAATTAGGACATGTGTTAGGGTAATAGTAATATCATATTTACCCTTAGTTACCCTATTTACTATTAACTGCGGTAAAAAAAAGTAAAAAGTTACTATTCACCAAAAAATTATTTTTATCTCATTGAACCACATTTTACTTACTGATATCAACCGTGTCTGTCGGATTTTCGAAATTCTATTCACAGAAGCGGTAAAATTAAGTTTTATGCAAAATTTAGTTTTTAACCTACCACTTAGTGGTTTCACTATTCATAAAAAATTGAAGTTTTTCAGAAAAATGCCAAAATTTCACCCTAAGCTATAATTGATATTATGAATTCAAAAATGATTTCTATTTTACAAAATTCACAACACATAAGTTGCATTAATTAAATTAATTTCCACTGTTACAACAAATAGCGTGTTTTTAAGAGATAATAACTATCAAAAGATTGACACTTGTTTATAACTGCTTTAAATGTGAAATTACATCCAATGACCAACATTGTATTAAATTGTAAAAATATATTCTAAATATACTTTAAAACCACTCAAATTAATAATTTATCAATATTAATTATTTCGATTAAAAAAGTTGTTATTAATTAAAATTTAGTAATTTTTACTATTGATCAGAATATGAAAGTTATCCGAAAAGTACCAAAATTTCACCTTAGGCTAAATTCAATAATCCGAATCCATAAATGAAGTCCATTTTGAGAGCTAAAATTTCTAAAATTTTAAAAAGTGGTTATTACTATTCATAACGGCTAGTTTTAATAATATTTTAATAGCATGTCGTTGTTTCGTGAAACTCAGTATTGCGTACTACACGCGCTATCGAGGAAGGTTGTGATTGCGTGTAATGCAAGGAAAGTCAAGGACGCGTGTTGTGAAAGCTCCTTTTGGTGTAGCGTACAACACAAGACATTAATAAAATTAAAAAGAATATTTTTCATAAAATATCAGGTTGTTACATTCTACCCCCCTTAAAATGAATTTCGCCCTCGAAATTCGTCGGGGTTATAAATGGTTTACTATTCGAAAGTTTCTCTAATAGAAACCCACATCGTAAAAAAAAGTACCAAAACTTGGCTTTAAAAACTAAAGTATGAAATGTAACAATTACCCAAATAAACTAATCACTGGGTTTCCACATAGGTGAAAATATGGATATGGAAGAGAAATCTAACCATCATGTTCTGTTGGAGAGTGGTAGAGAACGTGGCTATGGAAAATCCAGTAATCACAAATCCATAGATTTGTGATGAAATAAGGCACCATCTGATTCATCGGGTATAAGATCACTAGGACAACATTTTTGGTTTTCAAGATCATTTCCCAAAAGTTGAAAATTTGCATTAGAATAAATACTTACTTTATTTTGGTACAATCTCACTGTTGTTCGTGCCTTGAACAATTTCCACTTCATCTCTTAAATAAATGAAGTTGAATTTGTTATTCGTGAAGTGTTAGCAGATCATGTGATAGAATGACGGGTCATTCCATCTGTCTCAAACAAAAAGTTAGTAAAAATTATATACATAAGTCGATCTATAGTGAGATTAATCACATATGGTTCTTAAAATGGACTTATACTTCATATATCATACTGCTCAATATAATAAAACTAGTTTCTACTAAACAGGGACTTCCTGTAGGCCAGTGGTAGGTGATAAAGGCCAGTCGCACTTCGGTTGTGGGTTCGATTCCCACAGCCTTGTCCGACGCGATGGGCTGTCACCCGTCCTGCAGGTTGTCCTTTTTCTAAAGCTATATTACTATAACATCTCATCAATAATATCGAAAAACCTTTTATCCTAACTTATGTCCAACATAATCCATTACAATCTTTAGGCTTATCCATAATACTTCAGTCCACTCTCATAATATAGTGAAAACGATTACCAGAGATTTAATACCATCATTGATCCCCATATATCATAAGATATGTCTTGTTAGTCACATTCCAAACATTCAAAGGCCTTAATAATGTATTCTCTTGAATACCCATTGAACCATAGTGAAAACTTGAATACAGTTAAAAGTTAACACTTTTCACATACCAAAATCCTCAAAATTCTATATACTCAAACCATGATATCACTTAGTCCTTATATAAATCATGAGCTCATGCATACAATCAAACATCTCATTATCGCCTTATCCCTTCATTATGCGCATATCATCTACTTTCCAAAAATATTGGTACCATTCATCACATACTTTCAAAACATAAGGAAAGACAACAATGTAACAATCCTTAGATGTCTTTTTATCCCATAGTACCATGAGATTACTTATACAACATTACACATGATAAACATGTAATCATTCCACTACATTCTTAAACCATTGACTGAGCTTCAACAATTCTTTCATCTCACATATCATTTGTAGTCTCATCATCATCATCCACATAAATACTACCCATATGACCATACTGATTTTCTTCATGAGACTTTCCCTTAGGGAATTTGTTTGCATAATGCCCATACATTCCACATTTAAAACACTTAAACATTTTTGATGTCGTAGCAATACCATTATCCTCATCCATGGTGTTAACCGACCCTTTTCCTTTGCAATTACTTGCTTTGTGTACTTCTTTTCCACACCCAAAGCATCTTCCAGTTCCCTTGAAACATTCTCCTTGATGCCTCTTCCCACATGATTTACATAGGGGAAATTGAGCTTTCTTTCCTCTATGATCATCATGAAACTCCATCTTTCTCTTATTAGCCGAGTCAAGAAACTTACCAAATTTTACTTTATTGATCATATTATGAGATTGTTGCATCGGCATAATAATGATGTTTGGACATCCAAATCCCATTTCATTTGGTTTCTCATGAAGAATATCATTCCATTGTCCATCATATCCTCCATTATTGTGAATCATCTTGTTTTCAGCCATTTTCTAAAACCCAAACAGAATAGTGTTAGATGCAAAAATCATAATAAAGGGGGAGTAACTTAAATATCTATCATCTTTGGTTTAATCTAATATTGTTACCATAGTTCTAGGACTATATCCTATACGTATACTTATCCTTAGGGGCATCCCTAGACATACCTTAGAAATATCTCTAGGGATCTCACTAACGTTTTCGCATCCTAGTTTCCAAAGGTTGACTAAACCTTTCCTCTGATACCAACTGTAGAGACCCGAAGCCTGACGTACATTGACATTACATTACATTTGTGGAATACTTAGTACATAGCAAAAACGCACACACAAGGATCGTAATAGTTTAGTGTCTTTGGAAACTCGGAACGTAATCTTCTAATCGTGGTGAAAGATCTTCAACATCTCCTATAAAGATCTTCCCTTTTTTTAACCTAAAACCTTTATTTATATCATGGGGAAAAGAAAACATAAAAGGGTGAGCTCAAATGCTCAGTAAGGGTAAACAAAAGAAATATCAATCACATCGTATTCATAAGAACATAACATTTTGGAAATCATAACCTGCAAAAGAGAGCATAATATCTTAACATGGAACAAATCATAGAAGTGAAAATGAGATCCCCATAATCATAACATAAAACTTGAAACTTTGTGGCATGCACACATAATCATGGAAAATAATTTCTTGTTAGTCATGACTCATTGCCAAGACTATCTTAGTGGACAAAGTCCCTTTCTGAACCGAGTTCACTCCTCGTTTCAGTCCTGTATCACTGAACCGAAATAACCTTCCGTTCCAGCCATGTCTATCTCATGTGATATAAAATCTTTAACCAATTCATTGGAGGGAGATATAGGTCCCACCCATCTTATAATGAATCCTTTCTTATGTGTGCCACATAATCATAAATCATACATCATTGCATAACACATGTAACAAAAATGGGATTCTTGAAACATCATGACATAATAAATCAATTCATATAAGATAAAGGAATTCATAAAAATAATTCCATCACAACATGATTAAATCAATGTAATAATAGGGATAAAAACAGACCCCTTTATTATCTTAGATGGAGAATAGTTTTGATAAAACACTTGAACTCCATTCTTGAGGAAAATATCCTTTCTTCTTCAAAAACATTTTTCCTTTCATAACATGTCATACCAATAAAATAAGTTGATTAAAAATAAACTTGAAAACTTGTAAAGGAAGCTTCTTGGAAATAATGTTTTAAAAATCCATTCATTCCGTATAAGTTTAAAAAAACATTCTTCGCACTTTTGTCGGAAAAGTCAAAAAGTACCTCGTACGAAAAACGACAAAAGATTCCTTTCATTTCTTTTACTAAAAACTCACCGAAGGGTAAAAATGGATTTAAACAATTGTAGGTGGATGGAAGTAATATTACATATTGATGAAACATGGACGTGGATGATAAAATACACCCCAGTAAATACTTACAAATAAACAATCTCGGATAAAAATGAGATTGTGATATTTCCCTTACCTTAGGTCCGATTTGCTTCGTATGTGTCCGAACCTCCAGTATAATGATTTAAATAATGTCATTGACTTATTACAGAATCATATTCATTGTTATGATATCATATATGGTTCCCTTATGACATTATATTACCCGTTCTTTTGTAAATTCCATGTTAAAGAAGCGTTTTGGGTAAAATCGTTTCATTTATCGTAGGTGTTTTGACTTGTTGTTCTTGACATCATTATTACTAATATCATGATTTACTTACTTCCAGAATATAAAATATGATTTATATATCATATATATTCAGTATATATATATATAATAGATAGATAAATAAAATGAAAAACACCGTTCATGGAGACGGTAGTCCGTACGTACGCATGAACGCTGTTTTTCTTTCCTTATTGTCTTGAATGGAAGTAAGTAGATGACATACATATATATATATACATAAATCCAGTATCATTATTATGTCATATATTTCATTAGTGCTTATTATATATGATTTATAATCATTCATGAATGGTTAGTCATTAAGAATGAATCTCATCGCGTCGTGGAGACGGTATTCCGTACGTACGCACGAGCGATGATATCATTTCCATAAATATTGAATTGAATTGGAGTGGATTATACAATATATCAGAATCAATATGATTTTGTAATAACTATGTATAGTTATTATTTACACCATTATACCCATCCATGTAAGGTGGTGGTGGAAAATAGATTACACCACGGCGTGGAGACGGTATTCCGTACGTACGCACGCGCGGTGATTTCTTTTTCCGTAGGATGGATAGATGGTGAAATAGGGTTGTTTCATACTTATAATAACATATCATTATATGAGTGATAATGATGTTATTACTTCATAATGAAACAACCTAAGAAGAAGAAGTGGAAGAAGAAATAAAGATGAAAGAATTGGTAACGGTAATTACCTATTCTTTGAAGCGCCTCTTTGAGACCTCCTCTTAGGGCACTAACATTGGTCTTTGAGGAAGACCAGAACCTCTAGGATGTTTCTAGGGAAGTGGAGAAGAGATTTTGGCAGGGTTTGGCCGAGCTTGAGTGCTCAATTTGGTGTGAGGAGGAGGGGGAGGAGGTTCCCTTTTATAAGGGAGGAGAGGGGCACCTTAGGAATATCTCAAAATATTATTTTATATTAAAGTCAAAATCGGTTTATAATGGTTCCAAAGGGTCTTATTTCAAATCTAAAGTGGGGATGGGTCGAAATCCTATCATCCAATAGGATTTAGACAAGTTTAGGGCATTATTTTATCCTTATCAATTAGATTTAACCCTAAGTTAAATAATTTAACTTTTACCGTGTCTTTTTGTTTTCTTACACTATATGGTTAATACACTTACTATAAAATGCCAAACGAACCCCAAATTGTTTATTATTAATATATATATACTTATCTAAGTCATTTGGCCGAGCCTTCGATTTTTATGAATAAAATAACAATTAATAATATAATATTTGATTTAAAAACTATTTTGTGTCAATTTTGACACTATTTGATATATGATTTTTGTGAAAGTCATAAAAGAATTATATGTTCGAAAAAAGTTTATTAAATCAACAATAATATATCATAGTAACCTATAAAATTAGTGGAATTCATAAAAAGTCTCAAATTACATTCAGTTTGGTGTTTATAGCATCAATTATGTCAATATTTCATTAATAAGATAATTACTGCATCATCTTTGTGTCATAAATAAATTAAATTATTTGATGTCTAAAAATTAAAAATAAAATACCATTATGTAGGAAATCTTTTTAGCTTTCTAATTAATATTTACAATCTAATTTATCTTATGTATAACCCTATATTAAAAATGTTTTAGTAAATAAACTTTGATTTTAACTCTTTTAACTCTTCTTTGAATTAAATAATAATAAATGTCCTAATCAAATCCAAGTGGGCCTAAATGGTCATATTTTATTCCTAATCTTGTTTTTGGTCGAATTACACTTGTCCAATAGAATTAGGACATGTGTTAGGGTAATAGTAATATCATATTTACCCATAGTTACCCTATTTACTATTAACTGCGGTTAAAAAAAGTAAAAAGTTACTATTCACCAAAAAAAAAAATTTTATCTCATTGAACCACATTTTACTTACTGATATCAACCGTGTCTGTCGGATTTTCGAAATTCTATTCACAGAAGCGGTAAAATTTTGTTTTATGCAAAATTCAGTTTTTAACCTACCACTTAGTGGTTTCACTATTCATCAAAAATTGAAGTTTTTCAGAAAAATGCCAAAATTTCACCCTAAGCTATAATAGATATTCTGAATTCAAAAATGATTTCTATTTTACAAAATTCACAACACATAAGTTGCATTAATTAAATTAATTTCCGCTGTTACAACAAATAGCGTGTTTTTAAGAGATAATAACTATCAAAAGATTGACACTTGTTTATAACTGCTTTAAATGTGAAATTATATCCAATGACCAACATTGTATTAAATTGTAAAAATATATTCTAAATATACTTAAAAACCACTCAAATTAATAATTTATCAATATTAATTATTTCGATTAAAAAAGTTGTTATTAATTAAAATTTAGTAATTTTTACTATTGATCAGAATATGAAAGTTATCCGAAAAGTACCAAAATTTCACCTTAGGCTAAATTCAATACTCCGAATCCATAAATGAAGTCCACTTTGAGAGATAAAATTTCTAAAATTTTAAAAAGTGGTTATTACTATTCATAACGGCTAGTTTTAATAATATTTTAATAGCATATCGTTGTTTCGTGAAACTCAGTATTGCGTACTACACACGCTATCGAGGAAGGTTGCGATTGCGTGTAATGCAAGGAAAGTCAAGGATGTGTGTTGTGCAAGCTCCTTTTGGTGTAGTGTACAACACAAGACATTAATAAAATTTAAAAGAATATTTTTCATAAAATCTCGGGTTGTTACAATGATCATGGAGAGAGATAAGGGATTTAAGGTAGTTTGACTCCACCCATACAGATACAAGACATATGAAATTGGGAATAATTGAAGGTGTTTTGGATTTGAATATGAGAACATAAAAAGGGTTCATATATATCCTAATTATATTTGTAATCATATTCATTTTTTAGGTTTTCCCTAAAACACTTATGAATTTTAGGTACTTGAGGTAATGTTTGGTGATTATAAAATAAGAAATGCATGTTTATAATGAAACATGACATATGGTGATGGATGACGAATGATGGTAAACTGATGGGAGAATTATGTCCCATTAATTAAGAGTAATAGAGATATAGATGGAATTATACCATTGTTTATTACCATTGGTGATTATGTATTAGGAAGAAATATTATGTATCATGTTTGAATAAGAATTTTTGAATCCATAGATAAAACTGGTGTATATTTGATTGCTCCTTCTAGAGAAGGTTATCAATTCAAGTGGTGTTTTCTTAACCTGCATATATTGTCCCAGGGTCTATTACTGAATTGTCTGAATGTATATTTGAAATGTATTAGGATGTATATAAATATACAAGGTGTCTTCCACATGATAAGGTTGACAATACCAAGGTTATATTCATGATTTAATTAGAAATATTTGAGGTATTCCACATGATTTAAGTGGGTTGTCTAGGAAAATGTTTTTTTATTGACGAATAACCATCCAAGGCTGTTATGGGATCTGATTTGAAATAATAGATAGATTCTAAATTATGTGTATGGAATATCTGGTGGACTTCACTTGTCATGGATAAAATGTCTCTAGTACTTCTTATGACATTGATGACACATCCAAATAACTTCTAGTGACTCAGTTGACATGTATGTTGAACTAAGAGTGTCATAACAGACATGTCTAGTGGCTATCACATGATCTAGATTACATTTCTTATTGTTTTTAGTCAATATATTTCACATGACCAGGTGCTATCAAATAATTTTTATCACATTTCTACGAAGAATTCACATGATTTGGATTTATCATGAGAATATAATTATTATATCACATGGAAAAAAATTTATAATTTTTCATGTATGTATTCCAGCCTTTTTATCCTTTATTTCATATATTCATCTATGTTTTTGAAGCATTATATTATCCATGTTTCAAATAAAAATTTTGAAATGTGTAAATTCCTTCACATAATCTAGCCAGTTCTATGATAATATGTTGTATAATAATATGGTGATCTTGAGAAAAAAAATATGCATATTGTTTAATCCATTAGGTCATTCCATAGGTATACCTACTCGAATACGTTTTCAATTGTGTGGATTTATCCACTAAAAAGTCCTCTATATCTTCTCTGCTCCCATGGGTGCTTCTTGAGTCTATGTTATGGTTCCCTTTGTATATATATTGGAGGAATTTATAGCCCTTACCTCTGAGGTTCTACACTTCTTTCCATGGTGATTATATCATAGATATGTTCTTGAGTAGATGGAGGGATTATCATACCATCTATTTTTCAAGAACATTTTACTGGTTTCCCATTGTGTCACAAGATAAATAGTTACAATAATATCATTCCCTATTTCCATATTTTTTACACCCATGGAGTTTCAAATGTGATTTTCATGATTGTGTCGACAAGAAAAAATATATTTTGTAAGAATTTGATGACATGTGTAAGAGTTCATTTGAGATTAATAGGAATTTTTAATAGGATTTAACATAATTAAAGGAGACTTGTCTTGGGATATTTATGAAATCAATATAGGTTTTTACAGGCCCTTGATAATATCAAGATGTCATATCAAAGGGCCTTTTGTGATCGATGGTGATCACATGAGGAACACTACCCCTTCACATAAAAATCAATGTATCTTCCATTCATGATAGCATTCCACATTTTCCATTTTTATTATATATTTTATATATGTTCTTAACTATTACAAGTGGTATTCTATTCGAGAATAATGTAATTAATAATGGATATAACAATATTGTGTGATCCTGAATACATCACGTGAACAACATGATCCATTCACATGACATTCCCGAATTCATGAGATTGTATGTCTTTCAAGAGGTCATGTGATTCGTGGGATGCAGTTTCATGGTCACTATGTATCCCTGCAACACTATTCTTCTTGTTGTGGAGAAAATAGTAACCATACATTGATTATTTCATCTATTCTATGATTTTTCATGCTCATTTTTCTGTGTCAACACACAAAAAATTATTTTATCATTCCTAAATGACCTTTTTATGATCTTTTATTTCTCTATTAGGTTTTATGATAATTATCCATTTTTTCAGATTGTATTTTTTATATATTTATTTCTAATATTATTAATAATTTCTATTATCTAATACAATTTTTTAGCTATCTTCCTTAAAAAATACTTTGATATTTCACATTTTTATATTTTCAATCCTGATGTTATGATGATTATTTTATTGTTTAATAGGTCCAAAAATGGTCAATATGATCTTGGTTAAGGATAAATGTTTTCAGGTGTTCTAGAATAATTTATTTATAAATATTATATCCAAGACACAAATAATCTAGTTTCTTTGGTAATGTGGCTTTTTTAATATATACTGTTTAAAACATTATATTTGTAGAGAACTGAACTGGGTTACCATGAAACCTGATAGCTGACCCGATCTATCACATACCCCATGGTTGATATCATTCCCCACGGGCTAGCCACATGCACCCAGACGTCAATCTAAAAAACTGAGGGAATGATTTTTCCTAACATGAACTACTATATGGAATACATATTCAAAATAAGAGAGAAACAACAGATTATTGAGATATATATATATATATATATATTTAATTACAGTAGGGAAAATAACAGAAATAGAAAACTATAAATTAATCTAAAACTCTAATGAATGTACAACAACAAAGGACTAAAAACCCAAACATCTACTCCAAATGATGGCATGGATGAACTCCCACTATCTCCCCACAAGCTACCTAACAAGATTACATGAACCTCAATACTCTATTGTGACTCCTTGCCATTCCCTACAACGGAAGACAAAAAAAGGTCCACAAACCAACGAAAAGGTGCACAAGGTGTGAGATAATAGGTTCAGTAGGATCCCACACTGGTGTGACATAACCAATCTCTATATAATAATTACAATATTCTCATTTTTTAATATAAATGGAATGATAAATAGTAATGATTTTTTATAGAAAACATTGTAATCATTTCCCTTTTTTATAATTCCAAACAAAATTAAGTATATCAGTTTCAAAGAATATTTCCATTAACATGTTTCACAATAATACACATGAATCTCAAGGATAAAACAAATATCCCGAAAATACAAAATAGAAGGATATGTATAAAAGATCTATGGAATACTACAAGTCTAGGATGTAGACTAATCGTCCCATAATAATCATGTGCAAAAAAACCGATCCTAGAACATTGGCCTTGGATGAAGTGGAAAAACCCAAGAGTATACCTCAATAAAATTTCAATACCGATCCACTATAACCACAAGCCTATGAAACATTGGAAATATTTAAGAAAAAAATACTTGATAATAACAAATAATGGATGACGGCCCCAAGCCCGACCTTCCACCTATGTACCCAAGGTAACCAATGTGTTCTTTTTCCCAAATCATCTTGAATGACTTGAAAACCAATCAAAACCATTTTAGAATCCATTAATTCCATACTCAAGAAAACCACATTCCTCTTTTAAACCATTTTTAAATACAAAAAATGAAAAATTCAAATTTAATAAATAAATTTATAAAATAATATCAATGAGGATCATTATCATTGGATTGAGACGGAACAACAATCCTCAATGTTCGAGTCTCACATGACCACAATAGAATCCAAAGCCAATGAATTCCAAAAACATCAATGAAGGTCCTAGAATCAAATGTACATCAATATTGATTCAATCTATATGTAAAGGTATCAGCAGATAGAAGAAAATCCATGTACCTCAAGAAAACATTTCATCCACACAATAACAACTGAAGGAAAAGGCCTCTATAATGATGTATCATAGTTGATTTAGTATAATAAAATGACAATAATTCAAAAATGATTAATAGATTTGATAATTCAGTGGTTGAGTTCTACCATAATAAACTGTAAGGAAGAACAAGATGTAATACTTGCTTGGAGAGATGCGCCACAGATGCAATGTATATCGAAAGTTGATCAGATCAATATGGTGGTAGGGGCACCTATGAAAATCACGTATGAGAATAATAGGGTCAAGATAAAAAAAATTTGGGAATTAAGGGATGAGAGAAATACTAATCATGTGGATTTATCTTTTTTGTGGGCTCGGTTACAACATGTACCTCAGATACACACTGTGTAGTCCACAGTGAAAAAGAAATGGTTAAGAAACATGTGGCCTAAAGATAAAAATATATATTTAACACCTACAATATGTGTGACTCTAGTCCATAGCACGTACCTACACATTTATACCTCCAGTACAAAGTGTGTACCTACTCTACAACCAAAAAAACCCAGAAGACCATTTTTTTGGATTTGAACAAAACATAAACATAGAAAAAATTAAAACATACCCTATCAAGGTAATATTATGTTTAGAAATCCTCAATATAAATATTTACCATCCCCAGAAAGTCATATGGAATATGTAATACATGGAAATTGATGACTGATTATCTCCTTATTCAACGACTCATATTCTAATGTATCATGAGAATCTGGTCAATCTTGCCAAATATATGGGCCAATGAAGTCGACATCCCATGCAAACTTTCTCTAGGGACTCAACAATCTCAACTTGTTTCTCCAAAATAGAAGCACCTATCTCTTACTCGATTTCTACAAACATTTCAAAAAGAGTGGGATCATGGTTGTACATACTCAGTTAAGATACATGAAAAACATAATGAATACATGTCAACTGATACAACAATTCTATCTTATAAGTAAACTTCTTCAGTAGTTGAGTGCTCCCAAATGGTCCACCATATATCTGTTCCAACATTCCCTATTTCCAATGAAAATAGTGACCCAACCAAATATAAATTTTCCATAAACCTGGTCTCCTATTGATAAATCCAATGTTTGATGCCTCCGGTCTGCACACAATTTCTATCGGATCTTGGCTATAACTAGTCATCATCGTAAATCTTGAATCTTTGTTGACTTCTCTTAAACCAAACTCATTCCTACCAAGGAAAATTCATATAAATATTCCTAATAATGAGGTGATATTAACCAATAATAATAAAACAACTTAATAAAAGACATTATTTCTGATATATAATAAATTTTGTAGTAAACAAACTCATCTATCCCTTAGTGGCCATACAATGATCACTTCAAATTCCAGACACACGATCTATGTATATCCTCTTTGATTGGAATTATATGTTATATATCACCATCTTCCTATGGATGTAAACATGTTCTTAGCATTACATGAGTTCTCATTTCCTCTTAAAGATTTCATAATAATCATGAGGTGATCCAGGGATCCCACTCTTAAACACTAACATAAAGACTCCCATGTAACCTCACAATCTCATCCATGTATAACATACCAATATCATTTACTTTAGTGGTATCCTTGATTGGAATAAAAAGAGTATAATTCATCAACTAATAAATAACCACCCAGATAGAATTTTTATCTCATGTTATTCATGGAAACCCAAAAAAACCATTTATAACTCTTCCCCTTTCCAAACTAGATCTAGACGAGGCTAAGGAAAACCAAAAGTTTTCATGTGCTTTACCTTTATTCCTTGGTGGGTGTAACAATAGGAAAAAAACACATCAATATCATGCTTCATACATGGAAACTAAAATGACCACCTCATTACAAAATATATCATCATATTTCCTAGAATAATGAAAGATGAAGATATTTGACAATATAACTATTGTAAATGTCTCATATGTGCTAGGAAAACTACACTTATCGCGAAGTGATGTGTTCTATCTTATGAAAGAGACCCTCCAAAATGGTCTCCCCACCCCAAAGGATTTTCCTAGTCTTCTAAGACTCCACATCGTGCTATTAACAATGAAAAATGGACTATAGGAAAGATGGTGATTTTTTTCACTAGTCATAACAATTCATGAAACATCCTTCTAAAAATCCATGTGCTACTAAAAAAGCTCCATAATATTCCACTCCTCCTTAGATTCAAAATCATCCTGTGAGAGTACCTTTATGCTAAGAGTGTAAGAAAAAAATTTCTATTCCCCTGGGGGTAGGTGATATTAATGTCAAACATATTAATGTATTCTATCCATTAACTCTATCTGAGATTTATGTATTTATGAGAGATGATATAGGTCAGACACTTACAATCAGAGAATAATGTGAACCTATCCCCAAATAGATAGTTCCTCCAACATTTAAGCACATGTATTACAGCTGCAATATCTATATATTTAGTGGGTTACTTATTCTCATTATTTCAAAGCTGATGAGAGGCGTAAGTTACCCAATGATCAACCTTACTCAACGCACATCCCAAACTAGAAAAAATGTCATCCCAAAATACCACATACCCCTAGCAGCCTCATGTGATATCAAAATTGGAATAGATGTCAGATGTCGTTTCAGTACATTGAATAATGAAAAACACTTTTCACACATTTTAATCTCAACATATTCTATGAATGATCTTTAAATGGAGATTCCATATTCTATAAATCCTTAATAAACCATTAATAAAACCTAGAAGACCAAGGAATGAACGAATTTCAAGGAAATTAAGTAGTTCCTTCCCGGAAATAACAATTCATACCTTGTATGTATCAATTAATATACTATCATGACAAATTTTGATCGCATTGAACATCACATATGTATTTGAGAGACTAAATTTCAGAAGATTTCCATAAAGTTGATGTTTTCCCAGAATTTCTAAAACCAAACACAGATGGTGGTCCTGCACATACACAGATTTTTGAGTAAACAAGAATATCATCCACAAACACTAAAAAAATGCGTCAAGGTATTGGTGGAATATATAATTAATCAAGTCCATAAAAACTACTGGAGTGTCAGTCAAAATAAAAGGAATCACATGATGATCATAATGGTCATAAATACTCTAGAAAGTAGTATTTCGTATATTAGACTCTCGAATACTAATATGATTATTACTTGACTAAATATCAATCTTCAATAAAAACTTTATCCCAATAAATGAGAAAAATTTCATCCTAAATAAAAAAAGTATCTTTTTTCATAATTGTTACCCAATTCAAATTTTGAGAGTCCACATATAAACGAAGTGAACAATATTCTTTCTTGGACGAGAGAACATGGGATTCCCTAGATGAAACATTAGGGAGAACAAAAAAATCTCTAAATAGATCATCTTATTGAATATTGAGTTCTCTTAACTCTCCCAGATCCATATGGTAAGTAGGCATTGATATCGGTTGCATACATGGGACTATACAATCTGTAAACACTACATCTCAACAGAGTTAATTAGGAGAAATTGTGTATGTAAATATTGGGGAATTCTCAGACATCCGACGTATGATCATCAACAAAAGAATCATCATTGGTATCAAACCCAAAAGCAACAAAAAACTCAAGTTATTTGGGTGGGATGGTCCAGCACGACCATCCATCAAGTCCACCTCTCCTGAAACACACACGATCTCTCATTGGTAGCATGAATTGAATCATGCAATGATAAAAATCACCCTTATCTTGATAAGTGACAAGCTAATACATACCTATGAGGACATTAAATAGATGTAGATCATGTGGGATTAAATCCTAGAGGAACTCTGTATCATATATCCTTAACGAACATAAAGGAAACAAAAACACCTACACATCTCTCATGCCATGATGTGTCTTATACTTCATTGTAATGGAAATAAGTTTTGTTGGATGTTTAAGCACATAAAAAAACCATGAAGCAGTGAACAAGTGGTAAGAACAAGTATCAAAAAATGAAATTTCTTCCAAAGAGGCCATACGAATATATCCTCCTATGATAGTAATAAGATTTATGGTTATCATATGATTCACTAATCTGATCATGAATCTCTAGATCCATCTCTTTTATATTCTATAATAGTTCCAGGCTAAAAATTGGTGAGTCCCCAACCCCTGTCCGGAATTATAGAGAAATGAATGATTGACCAAAAAAAGGCTTCAAATGGTACCATAACAGTGGTGGAGTGAAATATATTATTTCAGGAGAACTCTACCAATGAAAAGATAATAATCCAAAAACCTCAGAATACCATTACACAAAATAAAAACATGTCTTCAAGATTTTGGATGGTTCAATCAATCTAACCATCCTGCTAATGATGAAAATTATTGATAAGGAATAGTTGAGACCCAAATTCATTCTCGAGATCTATCCACACCCTAGAAGTAAAAAAAGTATTTCGATAGGAAATGATCATCCTAGGGATCCTGTTGAGTCTCACCACATCATAAAGTTATTTCCTCGACAAAACCTCCAATGATCTCCACTCCATCATTTCTATGAATTGGGATGATTTCATCAAATGATACATTACTATTGATATAGTTTCATATCCTCCCTCAGCATGAGGAAAATCATTATCAATATCCATTATGATTTCCTCCCACTTCCCCTAAGGAACATCAAAGAGATGGAGCAACACATCAAGGGAACTATATAACTCTACACAAACCATATCACACATTGAAAAAGGAATGATGTTTATTTCATAAAACAACACATTTTTTTTCCATCCTCAAACCAACTATCCGGGGAATCAACACCAATAACTCACTCTCTCTCTAGACCTCAACCTGATGATCCCACAACTGGTATTCTTCAACCTACTCCACTAAATTTTACTTCACCATCATCTAAAAAAGAAAATATATTCCCCAACTTCTCCCATATTAATATTTAATGTTAAACGTTATTTCATTACTCTCTATAAATCACTGAATTCATGCATTACTCACTACATGACATCCTTCTCAGTGCATCAGCTACAACATTCCCCTTATATTTTTTATATGAGATTTAGAACTCATAATTCAATAAAGAAATAAATCCATTAATTTTATCGCATGTTCTATTCATAATTATAGAAAATATATTTCAAGAATTTATGATCAGTTAAGACCACAAAGTGCACTCTGAATAGGTAATTTCTCCACCAATTTATTGAAAACAAACATATTTCCAACTAACTAATGTGGGTGGAATAGTTACACTCATTGGCACATAATTACCGAGACCCATAAGAAATAAAAAATATTAGCTACATCAGAACACATAATAACCCCATTCATGAAGAAACATTGAAATCATAAATCTAATCATCTTCTGTTGGAAGACAAAAACTAGAGAACTAACCAACTTCTGCATTAGATAATCAATGTCGACCATACACAAATAAATATACATGAATGCTTGATCCTTTCTAGTAAAAATTTTCTAGTGTTTCGTAACCAGAATAAAATTGGTCACAAACATCTCTTAATAGCATGTATGAACACATAATCTTCGTACCTCCACCTCTATCATAGGGTATAGCCACGAAAAACTACTTATATCTTCAAGGGATCCATGACTAATCCATTAGTGGATAGAACATTTCCCCTGAATTAATTTTATAGATCTAAAGACGCACACTTAAACTACTTTCCCAAAAGATGTTGTTGATGAAGAACTCACAAAACTGTGTGTTGATTCTCTACATACTCCACCTCATACAAAGACTAAAAAATGGTGTCATCTATGAAAAAAACTATGAAATTAAAAAATAACTACTAGAAAACAGTGTTCATCTACCCCATGAAGATATCTATAGGGTTCATCACAATGATCATCAATTCAAAGAACACAAAATTCCAATGGAGACAACAAAGAGTTGTTTTTGAGATATCATATTCCTACACAAACATCTAATGTTATACTTACCACATGCTGATATTCAAGGAAAAACATGCACCCTATATTTGATAAAATAATTCCTCAATCCACATCATAGGATATCGATTCTATAATTTCCCTTTTTTAAATGATAATAATTGACACACAACCACAAACATCCATCATCATACTTCATAACTAAACTAGTGCACCCCAAGGTGACCCACTCGTCCGAACAGAACCGGACCACAAAAAACCATAAATTTTTTTATAAATCCATCCACAACTCAAACAGTACCCTCTTATAATAATACATCGAGATAGGAGAGTATAATTACTATAGATTGACCCAAAATCGATCTCCCATCGAGGGTGTAACGCTAGAACCACTTTTTGAAGGACAACATGGTGCTCTTCTATGACCCAAGGTAACACCAACTTCTAAACACGTGATGAACTCAAAATCACCTAAATAATCAAGGATGATAAAGAACAAATGTGAATCTAACCCATCAGAGGTCTCTCCCACCCGAAAACAACATTACCTCACCATCAACATCAAATAATACAACCTAACCACTAAATCAATTCATGACATTCTACACCAAATACAACCAATAAAAACAGAGGATAAAATCATATAGTTGTATCTTTAAACAGAGGTGATCTCCCCAAATGCACGGATACCCCATCAATATATCATTGTCTCCACATTATTTCAACAAGTCAGTTTGGCCTCCAATTGCATAGTTAACACCAAGGAAACCAGGTGCCTCTCTACCTCAAGTCCAAATGCATGGAAAATGGTGGGAGATATTATGGAGTGTGTCACACATGAATCAAAAAGGAAACTAGTAATTTAAAAAACAATAAAACATCTCCTTGAACTATATATGTCTTTCTTGGCACTAGTAATGCTAAAGCATGAAGATGAATACTACCTTCCCCACAACCTCTCTTACCCTGATGAAGACCACCACCATGGACACACTGTACTGATTGATGAAAGAGATAATATTGTGGATGTCAACTACATACACTATAGATTCTCTACTAATCCAATGTCAGTGCAACATCCTTCTGCTTCCACCACTGAAACTGCCATAATGGATGAACATAAAGCAGAACAGTTGGTGCATGCTAAACGCTTTGAATGGTTGGAAACCTTAGCTACTAATGGAATAAACATCCACAATAAAAAAACCACATAATCCTTTCACATAGGTCTAAGATCCACTTATCATAGATAAATGAGATACTAATGGAGGGGACCTAATCCCAGCCAAATCGAAACAAGGTTTCCCATAAAACTGGTAATCCTTGACCCAAAATATGCTTCCGGAGGAATCCTTAAGACTCCCATTTCACAATGATACAATTCTATATAACATCCTCAATATTACATATTCCCACACTTGTATCTCAATATATATCTTCTTCATAAACAGGGTGACCTGGCACTATATTTCATGATTCCATGCCTCATATAAATGCCATGATTGTTACTCCTCATGTGAAAGTAGGTCCAAATAATATTAGAATGGGTTCCTTAAATGGATTCAAAACACTCTCATACTAGAGATACCGAGTCAAATGTTATGCAGCTTTGGGGGTCAGGTATCCTTTATTATCAATGAGGGAATTTAAATTATAAATTTTTCTCATTACTCCTACCTTGAGACTTATGACTACTCGTGATCCCTGAAGAACAATAACCACTACTGCCTCACTTCGCCAAGCAACATCATCACAACCAAAGGTACATGGTGCTCCTTTCAAACAATGACTGAAAAATATCATATCTCAACCAACTTTATCTATTCATATGTGAAAATATATGATATGGATCCCACGTACTTCAATAGGAAATGGAAATGAAACTCTCATAGAATCCTCCTATACGGTTCATCGATGTCATCCTCTACACTTCATTGATCTGCTGGCATAGCCTGCCGGACAACTTCGGTGTGAACCTGAAGAGAATGTCAACATTGAGCCATATCTACAAAAGAACAAAAACATATAGGTCCTAAAACTAGAATATCTAAGACTCTACATTAATTAATTAATTTGTTTCTTTTATTCTATTTATAATGACCTTTCTCAAGGTATACCAATTTAAAAAGAGGTGAAAAGAATAATTAATCATGATCCCTTCTAGGGTATCTACCTACAAAAAGAATAACCTCATTTATTAGCCACTATAAACAAAATGGTTCATGTATCATATCATAGGGGCCCTAAATATCTATCACTCAGTCGTATCCCTTTTTTACAAATATTTCTACACATAGTTGACACTATTTTCCAACCAACTCATGTATCCTCTGTTGCACCTTTCTCCAAACTCAATTATATCCCTCGACCATACCTTTGATATCACTATGACATGACCCCCTCCTGACAATGCTTACCCCTCCATGGGCTGCAATTTTACTAGAGAGATAATCCCCCCTCCAAATCCTACCTCCAATAGGCCCTGGGTTGGCGACTAGAACTGAAGGTATAACAAATGCACAAATTGGAGGCATAACCCTCTAAGTTAACACATGTGAAAGATAGAGATAAGATAGATACCAAAAAACTCAAACATGGTCTGAAATATAAAATAATCATATGTACATATATTTAATGTAATGTAGTAACTCCTACAACTAAAAAGAAAATATTAACAAACCAATAGAATGTAAAACGACAACGACCATGATGTTCATCCGCTCCTGCAACCCCAAGTGAGTAGTAAGTAGCCCGATCTCTATCCTACTCCAAGTGATATGAAAGTATATTATATATTGTATGCATTGTATAACAATAATCATAGTAGTATTTACAAAGATCCTCTCTTACAAATGTTGAGATATAATGATCAAGCATAGTCAACAACACATGCATTAAACTAATCAACTAAATAGGTATACTATGTTCCAAGACTCACCATTGATTCTCTCACCACATATTGGATATAAGAGAATATAATAAAATATATAATATAAAGGGTACTCTGCTACTACTTCCACACTTGTTTTATGTTATTCCCCAATGTTGCACGACCTGAGTATCTCTCTTAAAAAAGGGTATCTCGAAGACACCTGGGTAAAGAAAAAACATATGATCCTCATGCAACTCACCACCACAACCACACAACCAAAACTAAAAAAGTAGTTGATTATATCCACTATTTCTTGCATACATGAATCATTAATAGGGTATTATAGCTGAGGTCACTACATCCCATACACTGTGTAAGGGTCCTCAAGACATCAAAACATATAAATGTTATACCTATTGTATCACATAAGAAACTATATCCATATATATGTGTGTGAATTAATCACAATCCATTACATCACCTTACACAAATATATGTGAAAAAATATCTTCCTAGCATACCATCAAAAATAACTACCAAGATAAATGAATGGGGAAAATGGGGGTAGTTATCCATCTATCTTCCAAATAGGATGCTGTGGAATACACCCCCTAGGTATCAAAATCCTTGGGGTTCCAGTTTCACTAACTGATAGGGTAGAGTATCATATAGAAACAAAAAAATACATGGTATAATATATCTCACAACCACACAATGAGAAAAATATAGTCTTAGACATATGTGTAGAAAATGTCTCTATAACTCCCAACTACAACTATTAAGACTAGATATCCTATATACACACAACCATTTTAAAGGGGAACATTAAGTTAATTATTTTCTTTTTATCATTTCCACATTACATTAATTAATTATTTAATCATTAAATATCCATTTTAAATTACACAATACATTTCATTAGCTTCACAACAATGTTCCATTCCATATAGGCATAACCAAACCATGTCTACAACTGATCAAAGTCACAAACTCATAATTACATCCCAAAAAGCTACATCCTCATAGGTTAACCTCCTTTATTCAATCATTTATTAACTATATGATCCATTTTTCATAATTCTAGTAATTCTAATAGGTCACTGAAAGATACCGAACATTAGAGGATCATTACAGTGAGTAAATTAACTATCCATCACGTCTATTCCTCCTATTGTTGGAGCACAACCCCATCAATTTTGAATAAGCCAAACAATGAAATCATGAGGAATATCCACAAATCTTCCACTATTTTGGATGTATGGTAAGACATTCCATATACATCAGGAAGTAGAGAAATTAAGGTGGATAACCAAAAATTATATTCAAAAGAAAACACTTTCATATCATAGGGTTATTCCATCTTCAAAATGTTCTATCTTCCATAGTGTCCTCCCTGATACCCACATGCATAAACTGATGCATCCTGAAACTCTAGGTGGAATCTACTGCCACCACCACTATTGGGCCTCCCTTCCCACACATACCACCACATAATTATAGGATCATACATTATAATATCATACCACAACCATTGTATCATGAAACCAAAAAACATATCTGGTAGGCTCTTGACCCTAAATAAGGCATTTTGTGTTCACAGACAAATAGCACTCACTGTTCCCTAGGCATACAATACATATCCATTTTATGTAATAGTTGAACTCCTAACCCTTCAAGGAATTAAATTTATTGCAAAACTACTTATTTATTACATATTTAATTAATTGACTAATGTTAACACACACAATTGCATCCATTGGATTATCATCAAATTATAACAAGATCGAGATTCAATAAACATGCCTATTTATCTTTGTAAAATTAATTCATGATTAATCTCGAATTTCTGTTCATTATAAATTTCCATCCAAAAACGACAGTCTAAAAAAGAAAAAAATAGATATGATACTATCTATCTAAAAAATAAGAATCAAAATCTCTAGGAAATTGATTGCATTTCATTAATCTAGTTCAGATATTTATTTTGTGAATTTCATTGTCATCTGGTGGATAAAACATGATGAATCAGTGACTTTATGTAAAATGAATATAGAATCATGAATTCCCCTATATGTAATGGTTTCAAACATTCTTTCTATGCAAAGGGGCCAGAATAATGTATTACTATCACATATCATGCAATGACTACATCCAACCGGGGACATCCTAACACCATCACCCCCAACGAAAAACTATGAAAAACCCATTCGAAACATGGAGATCACATGCCATCAAGTGGAGAGGAAAAATGGGAGGAAATAGATCGTTGATACTGAATAAAATATGTTGAATATTACTATATAAATGATATATTTCCACATCTTTGTTGCAAAAAACAAAGGGATTGTGTACCGCAAGAAATATAAATGGGAAAAGTATCAAAGGATTTTAGTTCTATCGTACCAATCCTATGGGAAGAAGAACCTTGAGAGTCCAGTACCAAGTAAAAAAATAGTGAATAATAAGGATGAAAAAATCGATTCCTTTTGAAAATATTAATGGAGTTGCAGTTTATGGTATGATATAGATTTTTCATTAAAGGAGGATCTAGGCAGGACTACATGGTTTTACCATGTAATGACATCCCAAACCATATGATAATTAAATTAAGAGTTAGTGTATTTTAATAGGCCATAATCCATTTTAAAATACTTTTAATATATTATACATCATAGATAACATCCAATGGATGAAACTGTTGGATTGTTGAAATGTATTTCATCGACTGATCTGGAAGCACTATTGCACCAGCCGACAGATAACCTACCAACAGATTAACTACTGAGATATGACCTACCAACAGATCTCATTTAGATAAAGGAAATACTGAAATATTACATACCAAAAGAAGAAAAATTTCTATACAATCTACTTAGATATGACCTACCAACAGATAGCCTACCTAAAGATGACCTATCGATACATAACCTACTGACAGAAGACACACCGATATTCGACCTATGAATAGATGACATACCAATAGATGACCTACCAATAGGAGACTCACCAATGTGATTCCCTGATTTGACTCATTGATGGCACTGTTCACATATGTCCCACAAATAAAACAGTTCACAGAACACCAAATCATATTCATAGAACTAGAAATTTGGTAAAGTGTTAGGAATAAGTCACCTTGACCTCCAAGAACACCTTAAACACCATATTTTTACAATGTAATGGTTTGATGGTGTCCATTGCATTAATATATACCCTATAGGTAAGGGAATTGACATGGGTAATGTCCAAGTTCCTCGTATTTAAAACAACGGTCTATAAAGAATTTCTTCAGATGAGATTCATTTCATTCCATCTAACTCGTCCTTTTTCTTTGAGAATAGTTTTTATTTTTTTTCTTTCACATGTATAATGAATTTATACATTCTTTTGAGAGAATTTCGTGGGTTTCTCCTTCAACACATATCTAATGTAAAAAGTCGAGCCTTCTTTTCTATAATTTCTCCATCAATGGTGCTCCTTTCATCCTCCATCCATATCTTTTTTTGAGTGCTCAAGAGATCGAAAAGGTATATAATATTAAACATATTTTGGAAAAAACGATTTGGAATAGGTATAATTTCATTCACAAATATCAACACAACATTATTTTTCTCATATTACCTACTATGTACTTCTTGTACAATGTTAACTTAAATCCTTTAGGTTATATCCATTGATTAAAACTGGAAAAATAGTGTGAGTAAAAATTCTAATATTGTGAAATTTATTCAATAATATATATGATGAATAAATTATAACACCTTATTTTCAAATTTAAAAGACCATAGTCATAACCGTGATTATTCAATGTGAAAATACATTAAAAATTATCAAAATTGTTTGTAAAGAAAACATGGATTATCCTAATCATATCCCCAAGGAGTTTAAAACTAGGTACACATTACTTACCGTTGTTGTGTTCTAGGGTACCCTGAGTCATTCCTGAAACACATTTTCAGAGTTGTTACTCATAGTTACATATGTCTTGGAACCATGTCTAATTTTATTATATAGACTGGTATAATTTTCATAAAATGACAAAAAAAATCTATATATCAGAAAAAATAATGGGGTTTTATCTATACATATATTATAATCATTTCATAGGTTTATATTCTCTAAACTAACATATCCTAAATTAGTTCCCAATGTTGTAACTAAATATCCTTTTATACCAATTTTCAGTACCTGACCCGAGATTGCAAGATTCCAGTGTCAACTATCAATTACATTGACATTATTACAAGTAAATAATCCCTAAAGGACTGATCATCTTAGTCATCATGGAATTGAATATACATTAATGATAATTGTTTTACAAATGGAAATACTAATTAAAAAAATTACAAACTATGAGGATAAATCTAATCCATCTTGTATATTCCATTATATATTACATAGTATGTTTCATAGATTATTGGGTAAATAAACATAATAAGTTGGGGCTCAAATTATTAGTAAGGTAAAAATATAGCATAAGTAATAAAGAATCCATGAGATTAATTTATTTGGAGAGGTAAATAACTGAAAATTTATTCCATTAATATATTTAGATAAAGAATAATAAATATGGAATGGTATGAAGAAAAAATACAATCCATTAATCAAAGAAGTAGAATTAAATGTATCCATACATATGTCGACACAAAATATCGGGGATGAATATTAACTAAAACTACTAAGATAAAAATTCTATATAAATAGATTCCATATATAAGAAACATGAGGACATATTACCATGAATTCCATTCACTAGATGGCTTAATACTATGGGAGAAACCCCACATGCACAAGTATTCATCTCATGAGAACCCATTGACGCATCAATGTGCTATATAAAATCCAGGCTCTAATCGTCATTTCCATTCTAAGGAATTTCTCATATTTATTAAAAAATATATTCCTTAAAAAATAAAATTATTTCATGAGAAATATGGATCTTACAATAATTCCAAATATAAATAAGATAACTATCATATTTGGCACTATAGGTACAATGGTATTCCATTTTTTAAATAGTAATTTCAATCATAAATGTTATGGATGAGTAGGAGAAAATAAATTCTCAATGATCATATAAAGACAACTATTTAATTGGGGATTCAATAATGAATTGAGGAAGTGAATTTGAATAAAATCCTTTTATAGATCAATAGTAAAAAATTATGATTTAGAATAAGGATGATATCAATACAACAATCCCATGTGCGGTAAAATAGAGGGTTATTTTCATTGTAGAATTAAAAGAATACCTTTTAAAAATATCATTAAGAGTAATATCATATTATATTGAAAATATTTTTGAATATATTTTTCATTAAGAAAATACATTTAAATTTTAAATTGATGTTTTAAATAAATGATGGTGGATAAATCTGTACATGTTATACGTGGTAAAAAAACAATATTCCTTTTGTATTGGAAATTGATATTAAATGCAATATGCAGAAATAGAAAATAATATTTCACTGAAAACATTTTTAAATGATAAAAAATGACTAAATTTTTCTTTACCAAGTTTTTATAAGTACAATTTTAAAAAATTTAATAATTAATTATTTAAAAGAAAATAGGTTCTCCGAAAAAAGATAGAAATAAAGATTAGTTTTCTGAAATCATTTTCTAGGATATTTTGAGGAGAAAAAATTTAAATATTTTTACTAATACATTATAATGTTTATTAATATCCAAATAATAATGAAATGGTTTATTAAAAAATCATAATATAATTTCCACGAATGTAAATACCATTGAAATATCATTAATTTTATTACAGAGTTGAGTAATATTTTATCATTACAAATTTTTCCACACAACATTGAAAAATCCTAAATAATAAACTCATGATGGTATAAAATTAAATGAAAGTAATAATATTATGAGTGTAATATGATTTTTATATATCACATAAATGGATGTATTTACACCATATATATGAAGATATGTGAGAAACAATAATTATGCCACAATGGAATGTAAATTGAGATGAAAATACCTTACATATGATTTGAAAGACTAAAAAGTGATAATATTAAAATAAAAAATTTAAATAACATGAACATAAATTAAATAACTATATTATATATAAATAATTATAGTATGCAAACCACATAAAACAAGTAAGATGTCAATATAAAATTTAACTCAGAGATATTAAAAGTTAGATTGAAATCCTTACCTTGCATTTCCAATGGGGTGAATGTCCACTAATAGTGTATATTAATATTATATTAATTTTATAAATGATTCATGGAATTATTCATGTTTATAATTTAATTTATTTCGCTTATTACAATTTTGTGTACATCTAATTAACATATTAATTTTCATTGGGGTTTTTGACCAAATTCAGTTTATGTGTCAAAACTTATATTATTGGTATACTAAGGTTAAAGGGGTCAACATATAACATCTGAAAAATAATAAACATCGAAATATTATCCTATTTATACATAAGTTATACTTTTAAAATCGATATGTTATGATGTTTTTTAAAATGATCCAACATTACAATCATAGAGAAAATAGGATGTACATAAGCAGGAGTAAAATTCACATTTTAAACGATCATTGTGTAAAAAAGGTAAGTAAAAAATATAAATCCATATTTTTAATTATATAATAAATACCAAATTTTAAAATAATATATACATACATATAGACTTATTTTATATAAACAAAATCACATCATATTGAAGAGGTGGTTTTCCACACGTCCATAAATGACCTTATCTTTTTTAATGTGTGTGAAAGTGTAATAAAAGATATGATATATATATATATATATTATTTCTATAAATTTAATTATTTCATTAATATATTATTTCTTTTTTATGGTAATATATGTTTAATTTTAAACATTCATTTATAGATTCCATATATTGACTGAGCGGATCACATCGCTTTGAGGTGGTCGTAGTCCACATTTCCTCAAATGATTCAATCATATTATCATTAAAGATCAAATATTAAATTTATGTATTATAAAAGGTTAATAGAAGTATAAGGACATAATAAATATCTTGTATGTCATATATAAACTAGATTTCCATCATAATTTTGTTCATGAGATGTGGTATGATTTATTTGAACAATCATCGTTTCATGATGTCGTTGTTCTCCATACACAGAAACAATACGTTTTTTTCACTATTAGATGGAATTGTGTCCAAATTTTCATCTATTTTTTAGTATACGAAGGAAAGTTTCATTTTTATGGTATCATATAATAAGAAGAGTATAGGAATTTGATAGTGGAAATGATATTAAAATAGTTTGAGATATGTTATTACCTCTTAAGAAGGTAACTTTTTATTGAAACAGAAGACTCAATTGGGAGGATTTATACACTATGGGAGGATTAAATGTATATGGAAATATTTTTGGGAAGATATTTGGGCTGATAATGGCCAAACTGATTTTCTTTGAGAGGTGTGAATAATGGGGATAGGTGGTGCCCATTTATAGGAAGGAAAAGGAAAGACATTGAATTTTTGGAATCAAGTTATGTTTGAACATGTTTTTTCACAACCAATGCCAAAATACAACCAAACATAATAATGGAAGATTCATGGATGAGATATGGAAATATAGTGGGTGTTGGATATGTTTCTAGGTCATTTTGGAACATAAATTAATTGGTAAATAATCTATAAATAGTAATTTATTTTAAATAATGTTATTTAAAGTTAATAACATTAACTAATATTTCCAGTCAAAAAGAATATTTTTGTTATTAGACATTATAAATAATTTTGATTTGATGTATTTAACATATTTTTCAAATTACAATCATAGAATTCGCTGAAATTGAATTAAAATTAATCTCATAGAGAGGACAACAATGCGAGTTTTAAATTATAAAAATCCTAAAGGTGAATATGTTTTTATAGTAAATTTCTATGTAAAATTGATTTAAATGACCAAAATTGGATTAATTTATAAAAATAATATCTAATTAAACTTTAAAAAGATTATAATTTTATTATATCCTTATAAATAATTTATATTAAAAATAATTTATGATCTAAAAATCAATATTTTTAAATATTCGTTAAAAATTGAAATGTCTTATAAAAATATTAAAATTTCTTCATTACCTAATTATTTTATTTCAATTTAAATTATTCTGTTTAATTTGACATATAAAATTAATAAATATTTCTTAATTGAAATTTAAAATTGGTCCCCCATTAAAAGATGATTTAATTGTTGTTGTAAAAATATAGGTTTTAAGTGTGAAATAGGATTCATTATTATCTAATGTACATCAAACATTATTTATAAATATCAAAAATATTTTATTAAATATATAAAAAATATATTCCATTAAAATTATGGAATAATTTAAATTATATTATCTTATTATGGTAAACAAACTTATTGAGCATAAAAATGGTATTATATAAACACATTCTGTTTATATTTATTTGGTTCCTATATTCATTTATAATAAAATATTAACCAATGAATGAATATTTTATTGTTATAAACCATATAACTTGATTATTTAATTTATTCTATTCATAATTGATACTTTATATCTTTTTATAATAATAGTTTTATAATATATAGTTGTTTGGTAAATTTTTTTACTGCATATAATGAAAGCATTCGAGGAAGGTCGCTCTTGCGTGTAATGAATTCTAAACCAGTGTTGCATCTTGGTACTTTATTAATTATATTTTAAACATAATATAATACACATATATATTATATTACCTTATGTTTTTGTTTTCACGTGTTATACACCCTAATAGATACAATGTTTTGAATTTTTTTGGGGCGTCATATACAATACATATGTATTGAACATTAATTGCTAATATTTTATATATTAATTTGAATATTTTAAGAATGAATTACAACAAAAATGAGTTATTTATGATTAATTTTAGTCGACCATAATTTTATGTGAAATGTATCACAATTCAAAAATATATGTCAGTTATGATTTTCGGGGAGTAATGTTCAATACATTTGTATTCAATTCAATTTTACTCCAATTTTCAATTTTCAAATTTCAAAATACCGAAATGATATAAAGTTAGAACCCAACCAATTTATGTTCACACCACTTTCACACACTTCTCTTAAAACATTCTATTATTCATTCTCCTAACCATCACCCTTCTTTTGAATGAACATGTAACATTCATGATGTTCATCTTGGATCGGGTGAAGTGATCTTATGAGTCTTCATAGGTAAATTCACATAATTATAAGGGATAGAAAGGTGAATCGAACCACTCAGTTATTTTTGAACCAATATTTATCAAGCTAAAATAACATTTAGTTGTACTAGAAAAGGATTAACATTAAGAATGTTTTATTTTTAGTATGTATTAGTTCATTAAGATATATTAGAACAAGTATGCCTAAAATGGTTCTCTAGTAACAAGAGACCTTTTTATCCTAGGTTGTTATATCAGTTCAACCAATCTGAAGAGTATTGTTTCAATGATAATAAATATTCGTTAATAAGATGATGAAATGGATGTAAATTACCTTTTTTATATATGTTGTGGTCAATTTGATTAAATGTTATTCACAAAGATGTGTTAAATGAATATCAAGGATCGATTAGATATGATAGTGACAATTGTTTCAATGAATATTCGTTGGATGAATTAACAAGAGTTTTACTCATTAGAGGACCCGTATCATTTTGTTATTGATGGAGAATGCAGATTAATTTTCATTTTAATAAAGCACAAGCTATGTCTAGGGAAAGGAATATTTAGAATACTGATATATTAATATGTTGACCTCTTATGTTTGATGAAAATATTGTATAAGATCACCCATTTTAGATATCTAATGTTTCACATGATGGAAATTAAAAATCCATCATCGAGGTAAAATTCTATTATATATCCTAGGATTATCATTTGAACTCTAAAAGGAAAGGTTTTAGTTACCAATTTGGTGCATCAGTGGTGGTCTTCGTTATTTTTTTTGGATGTTATTTTATTGATGGCCTAGAGGGTGGTTTCAATATATTCTTTTTTAACTATTGATGATAGTTTTTATTTTTCTATTCATGGGGTGTTCACTTATACAACATGGTAGTATTCATCCCCTAATAAACATTTTTCCCCTATCATTGTTTTGTTGTTTTTTATTTTTTTTCTTGGTGATTCATCCTTGATGTTTAAGTTGACATTTTGAGATTCTGGTTTGGGTGATGTTTATTTTCATTATGTACATTCTATCTATTTGTTCTAATGGTTTTATTGTTCTAGTTGCAATGATGGTTCCAAAAATAAGAATTGGCTTCATTGGGAAGCACGACCTTGATATTTATTTTAGAGCATGGGACATAAAGGTGGAACCACCCCTTTCTATGATGGTGTGTTACTTTGTAAGAGTGATTCTCGAGCCACTAAATCAGGTTTTCCCTACCCCGTAGCAGTAGTGGGCATTCATTGGGATTTCCCAACCTAATTATATTCTTCTTCAAGTTTGAATATATATTTATATTGATCAAATATTGTATTTTTTGGGGTTTAGTCATTTTCTGTTATAGGATTTGGTTGTTTATTCATTAAAAAAATATTTCCCAAAATGATGAAAAAATGTTGGAATCCATTGAAAAAAGAAATTGGTGGATGAATGTGAAATTTATTATTATCACTTAAATCAAATAGACCACCCCTCAAGAAAAATGTCTTATGGACTATTTCATTGAAAAAGATGTAGTTATTGAATATTCTAATAGATATTATAAATAATAGGTTGTTTCCGCCAGTGATTAAAAAGATAATAAATTATATATAGATGATTGAAGTGATCTTGATCCACCTCACAACTCTCTTGCTATAAAAAATGGGGATCCTAGTACTCCTAAATGATATCATATTAGATTAAACCTACTAAAATAAGGTTGTGATGAGAAAGATATAATAATATCATGTGAATAATTGTTCTAGAGTTCTTCAAAATAAACAAATGTTAATAATGATTAGGAATGTGGTTATATTGATAAAAAAAAGATAAAGATGAAGGGTGGGGAGGATTAGTAGAGGATGTGGATAATGAAAAATGTTAATGGAGACAATAATGAAAATGGAAATTGGTATTAACGTAATAAGGATTGAGATTCCAATGGACATGTGGATCAGATTATAGTTATAGATTTTGACATTTCTCATGAACTTTTTTCTACTACATATGAATAAATTTGTAAATCTGATAAATTTACTAGATTATTTATGGATATTGACATATCAGTAAGAGAAGAATAATGATCATCATTTGAGGGTTATAAATCAGAAATTTTAGAAAGACAAAAAGTTGTTTTAGCCATCGAATAAGATAGTGTGGCTTCTTCTGATTAATAGAAAGTTTCATATCATGATTTTGTTGAAGAGGGTATTGTTAATGAGTCAGTGGATGAAATTTTTTTTGATGTTGAGCATACTACGCTGAGTAAAATTTTTATTATTTAATATCATATATATGTATATGATATATTACTATCCATTGTTGTTTCTACAGGTGTGGTACCTAATGATTTCGAGAATTACGAATTTTATTATAATTATTTGGATCCAATTCGATAATAATATGAATGTTTCATTTGGTTATCATCATACTAGTTCTAGGACAATCAAATTCTAATGAGGACCATTCTGATTTTAAAGTGAAAATATATAATAAAAGATCCTTAGTATCCAAAATTTATTATGGATGAAATTTAGAGATATTTTATTGTGTTTATAATATCTCTATTCATGTTATACATTCACATACCCTTTATTTTAATACATTACCAATGGATGTTTTCTCCGGGGGTGACATAGATACTTTAAATGTAAATATTTTATCTTAGTTTAACGTGATGTGTGAAAATGAAACTACATTCATTAGTATGATATTTGATAAGGATACAAGGAAATTATTGAGAAATTTGATTCCATATTTTCAACCGAAAATTATTCTCTTCATAAAATAAGTAGGAGTGGGAAATCAATGCTTAACTAATGAGATAGAGTATGTGAAATATGTGTTTCAACGGATGTAAAACACCTTTTCTTGAAATATGTATTCTTTTATTAAGAAGGTGTAAAATCTTATTTCAGTGGAGTATTCATCACTTTCATAAATCCATATATAGATTTAGATCTACTAAATATGGTAATCTGAATGGATATTCAACCTATATCAATTGTTTATTCAAGTTATGGTGATGCCTTACCTCTAAGAAACATCGATAAAATTTTGTCATAATAATGAGAATGTTCAAATGATGGTCAGGAAAAAAATATCTAAAGGATAACAGAGAAACCATAACCAAATCTATACATTATTATATTTTATGTTTATATACAAAGTAAGAGTGTAATTCTCACTTTATGTTCCATAATGAATATTTTGGAATGCCTCGAGTAACCCAAGCCTTTAATGAGAGAGTGAATTGGTTAATGTTCATGACTGCGGTTATGATTATATCAATAATATAGAATAAATATATATTAAATATAATGGAAAGAGGTAGAAATGTCATCATGTCATTCATAAATATGATGAACCCATTTATGCATGTTTTTAGGATAGTGGATGTGGCATAGGATGTCATGCTTGTTACTTCCCAAATGACACCTCCTACAAACAAAAATAGTGTAATTTTGACCCATATATACTATAGATCACAATGAAACTATTCCATAATATTTACATCTTTTTTTATTATATCATTTTGATGAAATTAAACAAGTAATAGTAATTATCATCAGAGAAACTTCATCTCTAATTATTGTTCAAAGAACCATAACTAATGCTCCTTCTGGATCTATTGGGGAGCCTTCTGTTTTAGAAAAAAAGGGAAGTGTATTAAACCATTGATTCCTTCCACCAATCATAATGAGAATAGTTGATCATGGAATTATAGTCTATTATAGGGTTATTTATTAAAAATTCCTTTGGCTGTAATACTATTTTTTCTGAAAATTGTTTTTTTTCGAAATGGAAATTTTATTAATCTTATATTATTTTATAATATTTTCCTATTTTATTGTTCAATTTTTTATAATCCCGAAATGGGGATAATTATAACATAGAATTTTTATAAATTTATTTTACTATTCGTTTCTTATTATACTGTTATTCCTTCTGATAGTTTTTTGATATCCAACATTTGATATCCAACTGTTTTATTTTTTTCTTTGACAATAATTCTATTACATTGTGATCAATATAATTTTCTTTAAAACCCATTGAATCTAATTTATCATTGATACAACATTGATTATCATTGTAACCATACTCTTTTAGTCTATATAATATTTATTTATGGGAAATATATCTTATTATTTCATTTGATTTATGGTTTTTAAAAATCAATGATTTTTTGTCATCAAAATGAGGGAGATTATTGACTCTGTTTTTAGGTAATTGGAACCCTAGATTTAATGTTTAATAAATTATTATTAATATTATATTATTTATTTTAATATATAATATTAAATTATAAGACATATTGGTAAAATTTCACTATTTATAATTCACATATAGCCAATTTCTCTTCATTAAAGACAAATCATCAACACTGTGGAAAAATTTTAATGCCTTATAAACACTAACTATAGCACCCTCAGTTTTAGGAATGTATCCCTTGTTTCTTCTTTAAATGTTTTTAATCTTCCTGCGATTTGTTGGGAAGGGATTGGGAGAGGCTGGAATGTTTTCAAATAAGTTTGGAATCATTTCTATGGGAAAAGGTTTTGAGAACGGTTAGGGGAAACGGTATGGATTCTCCAGAAAACTATACAGGGGGGATAATATCCTTCACACGACTTGTCAACAGTTTTCCAAATCATGTGAGGAAACCTTGTGGACCAACTCTCTCAAGGTATTGGCTTATTCATGGTTAGAACACAATTTTCCAAACCGGGAAGGCAAACCTTACGACCACTTAAAAGAAGGGTTTTTAAATCTAGGCTCCCTTGAGAGTGACCCTCTTCATTCCAATTCTCTCTCATCCGAGCCTCACTCAGTATTATGGGTTCCCAAATTTTGGAGGTGAAATTCCATACGTTTTTGGAGTTATTTGAAGAGGTTTCAAGGTGTTTTGAAGGTGATTTCTTCAGAGTAACTCTCTCCTCTTGGATTCTATGTGGTTTTCTATAGATCTAATATTCCCTCTTTATTGGTATTATCAATCTACATCTGTTACATGTAGATCTAGGGTAGTGTTTCCCTTGGGTTTTTATTTTATCGTGTGCATATTTTAGGTAATGGTATCTAGAGCGGTTTCTGTGGCGAGTTTGCCGGATTTGAGGTGTGAGTTGTTTTGGGTCGATTTCACTAGAACCCTAAATCTAGGTGGATTTTCTTTCAACTCATCTATGATAAAATGTGAAACATGGTTACAATGAATTTTTTGTTCTTAAAATTATCTGTTTTTGATGTTTTAATTTGATTGGAAATCACTTTGGTGATGTTTTGGGTATTTTTGGGAAAAATGGGTTTTGTGGTGAAATACTCATGTTGTGGATTTTAAAATAGAAATTTTAAAATGGGTTTTTGGGATTGAATTGTGAAAAGGGATTATGGAAATGCATTTTTAGTAATGATGTTGTTTTATTTAAATATAATGAGGTCAGAAAAATTATTAAATGTTTTTTTAATAAATGGGTGATATATAGGACTGGTTTGACATGTGATATAAATTAGTTTCATATTGTGTGGACTTAGTGGGTTGTATTCTTGGTTATGGAATGTTAGAATGTTGTGTGGAATTGGATGATAAGCACACCTATATTAATGGGATGTAAAGTGGAAATAAGGGACACTATAAAAGGATAAGTGGGTTGGAGTAACACTAGTATAAATGGGTGAATGGGTTGGACGGAAGCTCCAGCATTTTGATTGCCTTGTTTAAAATTGATTTTATTGATATTAATTGTTGTACTAATGTGTTAATGATGAAAATTCTTATGGAATGTTTGTATGGCATTCCCTTGGTTTCTTGAATTGGGTGAGGTTTCATGGTATAGGTGGGTTTGTCTTATGTTAATGTTTTTTCATGTTATTATTTTATATAAACTATATTATATAAATGTGTTAATTGATCTATCATAGTGGAGTGTGTAGGGAATTCATTTGGGAAGACCCTACTGATTATTAGTACTCACCCCAGCTTTGTCACATTGGTGGTATTGATGATACATATTCCAAGAAACAGGTAAAGGTAAATCATGTCATTGCTATTGGATCGTGGTGATGTTTGGGAGATTTGGTGGTGCATTGAATATGGATCTCAGTGTGGAGTTTTGGACTGTGTCTTGGATTATTTAGGGTCAATTGTAGATTCTTCTAAATTTTACACTTATATTGAGTTTGGTGGAATTGTTTTTTTGGTTTTATATTTCAAGAGTGTGGTTCTATTTTTATAATGTAGAGTTGTATGTTTTAATTGACATGCATCATATAGTCCTTGTAAGGGGATGGTTTTGTTTGTTTTTTCAAAGGGTAATATCATTCCCAAATTTATTCTTGAAGCCCTCGAAATTTTTTTCTAGCCATTGGTACCTTGGGAACGTCGCATAAGGACATGTATCATTCCCTCGATCTCTCAAGACACTATAATGGGGCATGATGTTACAATTGGTATTAGTTTGTTTGGTTCTTATCTTTCATGTGAGAGTAGTTGTTCGATACATAGTGTCGATCGTTGGTCTTGGTGTTGACATTCACTCATGGACTATACCTTGAGTCAGGATGGTAGCAAGGTATAGGATTTTCGGAACATGAAATGTATTGCATAAAAGTACATCGCTAAGTGTTTTATGCTGAACATCTGATTACTAGGTAGTTGGGTACATAATTTTTTAAAGACACTTATACACATTGAATATGTCATTATTGTGGGAGTAGCCAATGAGATGAGCATGGAATGGATGGTTGAAAATACATCCCACTAGGATGCATATTTTATTAGGGTATAATGATATATGGTATTGTATAGATGTGTTTATTTTGAAAATATGTATTGGAATTCAAAATGGAAGGATTTGAAACATGAAAACTAGTGGTATTTTGATAATTGGTTGATTTTCAAAACATGGTGATTATTTCATAATATTTCAACATGAGAAAAGTGAACTAGTGGAAATCTTGGTTGTGATAGTTGTAGGGTAATTTTCCAAGAATTTTTGAATCATTTTTTTGCTAAAATAGAAAGGCATATGGTTGTTTTTGTCTAGATAGAAATGGAACCTGGTAGGCGACATAGAGACCAACCAGATGAAGTAGCTAAAAATTTGGTTGCACCTGAGCCCCAGGTAAACTAGAAACTAGTGAAAAGTATAGTTCTAGATTTCCAAGTAGTAGTAAGTGTAGATATAGTGGATGATCTAAGGAATGTGGATCAAGCTATTCAGTTTCAACGACAGAATCCACCCATCATTAGGGCTGATTCAGAGCCAGAGAGGGCATGCACATGGTTGAATTAAATGAAAAAGATCATAGAATTCTATGGAACACTGGAACAATTGAATTTGATTTTGTTCATGAATATATTGGAAGATAATTCCCATCAATGGTGGGAGTTGGATTTCCATGATGGAATAGACAAAGGTATGACATGGTATGGATTTGATGAATTCATTAACTAACAATTCTACCATCACACATTCATAATTCTGCACAGAACGTATTTCTTCCATTTAAAATAAGATAACATTTTGGTAATGGAGTTTGAATCTATGTTTATGAACATTGTGAGGTTTTCACCTGTGTTGTCTGGTAGTACATCATTTAAAGATCGTATATTCAATGATTGTTTGAGGAAGGTCATTCTGTCCGTGATAGTAGTGCGATGTATATATGAATATAAGACGATGTTGTATAGAGACTCAGGGTCCAAAAGGGATCTCTTAGGGGCTGTGAGTGGAGGAAGTGTTTTAGGACCCATGGGGAATAGTGGGAACTCAAACTCTTGGTTCAAGAAGAAGAGGGACACTTATTTTAAGTGTGGGAGTATGTCTTAGAATCCAATAAGAGGATCAGTGAATCATCCTCTGATGCCTCAGAGTATGCCAGGATTATTTCAGTGTGGATCTATGATCCACATCATGAGGGGTTGTATGAAAGAACCTCACACATGTCATAATTGTATGATGATGGGGCATTTTTATCTTTATTGTCAAAATTCTCCATGGTTGGGTGGCTGTGAAACTCCTCAGGGATATCAGGGGTCTTATGCCTCCACTGGATTGGGGTAGCAGCATACCCCTCGATAGCCGAGTAAGGGTGGTCATGGTGATTCTTGTAATATCGCGATGCCTCAGATTGTTATTTAAGAGAAGAGTTTGGCATGTAAGCAGTGGTTTGGAGCTGGGAAGATAGTGATGAATAATCATTCCGGATCATCCACGGTACGAGGTACAGTTATTTTAAATTCTATACTGATGCATGTGTGGTATGATACAAGTGCGTCCCATTATTTTATATCTTCTCACATCATTGATTTTTTCGGTTTACCGGTTGGAAAGATGCTTATAGTTCTATATCTTCAAACTATTCTGGGTGAAAAGTAGTGTTGAGCCATCCTATGTAGATCATGTCGTGTAGTGATGAATGAGGTTGAGTTGACGTGTGTCTTCTCAGTGATTGATATGGATGTGTGTGATATAATCTTGGGAATAGATTGGTTGAAAAATTTTATGTCCCACATTAACTATTATTCACAAACTTTATGTTTTATGATGGAGTATCACATGTGACATCTCTTTATAGGGTTGAAGAATGAGAAAAAGGGTGCAATTGCCTTGGTGGCACCAGTGGTTTGCATGATATCCTACCAGTTAGCGGCTTTTTCATTTCTAGTAGTTGAATGTATTGAGCTGAGTGTTCTTCTAATAGTCATGGATTTGTTTATGAATGTATTTATTGAACAATTCTCAGGGATTCCACACATGAGCAAAGAGGATATTATGATTGATATCATTCTAGAGACTAGTCATATTTCACGTCTGTATTACTGAATATAACGAGTAGAATTTTGGGAATTAATGGTGCAGTTTAATGTGTTAGAAAATAATGGTTCATACGAGATTACACGTCTCTGAGGGAAGCAATAATTTTTTGTTAAAAAGTCGGATGGAACCTTGCATCTCTGTTTTTAGTATCATAGAGTTAATATAGTTATGATAAAGAAATTACATCAACTTCCACACATTGATGATTTGTTTGACTAGTTGAGTATAGCTCAATGGTTCTCTAATATTGACATACATCACGATATCATCCATTTCACGTTTCAATAGAGGATTTTCTAAAAACAACTTTCAGAAGTAGATATGTCCATTACGAGTATGTTGTTATTCCGTTTTGTATAATGAATGCACTAGCAGTGTTCATTTCATTGTTAAATCAAATAATTCATAGATATATAGAAGCTTTTGATGTCATATTTTATTAATGATATAGTATTGTATTCAAAGTCAATGGTAGAGCCTGAGCAGCACTTATCGGTTGTACTGGGGATCTTGAGGGATCTTCAGTTTTATGCCAAATTGTCAATGTGTGACTTTTGGATACAAGAGGTTCATTTCCATGTCCATGTTATTTCTAAGAGGGGTGTTTTTGAGGATCCAGAAAAGATAGTTAATGTTATCTCCAAGAAACCAAAAATGAATGTTTTTAGATACGAAGCTTCCTTGGTCTAGATGGGTATTATCGATGTTGTGTTTGTGATTTCACAATATTGGCTTCACTAATGATATCTTTTACAAGGAATAATGTTCCATTTGAATGTAATGAGTAGTGTCAAAAAATGTTTCAAATAGTCAAAGTATCTCATTACATCAACACCAATCATGTTTTTCCCAGAACCATGGAAAGGGTATCTTTTGTATTGTGATGCATCGAAATTAGGGTTGGGGTGTGTTCACATTAAAGTGGATCATTTAGTTGCATATGGATCATGTGAGTGGAGGTTTCATGATAAGAACTACCCAGAAATGATTTGGAGTTGGTATGAGTTGTTCATGCTTTAAAAATGTGGCATCATTATCTCTTCAGTGAGAAATTTACATTGTTTAGAAACTATAAGTGCTTAAAGAATATATTCTCACAAAAAGATTTGAACATGAGGCAATGGATATGGATGGAATATCTACAGATATTTTCTTTTGAATTAATATTCACAACGGGTAAGGGAAATTAGGTGGAATATGAATTTAGAAGCAAATCATATTCTCAAGTGGTTAATTAGATATCGAGTCAATGGAAGTTGATGTCGGACATAGCCGAAATGCAGTTGGTTTGTGAGGACTGGGGTGAAAGAGTGATATCTTTTATAGATTCATTGGTTACTATCAAGATTGTTTTTGTTAAAGATGAACATGAATCTGATTCTGAGTGTATGTAGATGAGGTTGAAACTCATTGGTGGGGAGATCATTAATAACTGGGAACTGAATTTGATTTTTGTCTTGCGTATTCAGAGTCATATGGTGTTACTAGTGGATTTTCAGGGAAAAATTCTTTGGGCATATCATCATTCTAGGTTGGGTTTCCATATTCGAATTTAGAAAATGTATAAGGCATTGAAGGTGAAGTTTTGTTGGATATGTATGCAATGGGATGTGGTCGAGTTTATTTCAAGATTTCTGACATGTTAGCATGTCATGTCAGTGCCTCAGTGGCAAGAAGGCATGTTATAGTCTTTACCAATCCCAATGTGGAAATGGGTGAAGATAGAAATGGATTTTTTGAAAGGTATCACATGTATGGTTAGGAAGAATTATTCCATTTGATGATAGTGGATTGGCTCATAATGTCAGCCAATTTCATCCCGATTCGTGAATCTCATATGGTGGGGGATTTTTCTAAAAACTATATCCATGAGGTGGTAAAGAGGCATGGGGTTTCCTTTTTAATCGTATCATATAGAGTTCTGAGGATCACATCTAATTTTTTGAAATCGTTACAGCAAGCCCTTGGGATACAGTTGACATTGAGCATGACGTATCATCTGCATATAGATGACCAATACAAGTGGACAATACAAACCATGGATGATATTTTAAGGACTTGTCTAATGGATTTTTCAGGTTCATGGGAGGAGCACTAACCATTGGAGGATTTCATCTATAATTACAGTTTTTAGGAATTCATACATATGGATCTTTTTGAGGCTTTATATGGGCATCTGTGTCATTCTCCACTATGTTCAGTGGAAACAAGTGAGACATCAATGATCGGACTGATCCATGTCCCAGAGACTACGTAGAAAATAATGTTGATCATGAAGTGGATGGAGACAACTCAATGTCATTAGAAATCATATGTTGACCATTATCGATGACCATTTCATTGGAGGTGGGTGATCATGTGTTTTTTGAGAATCCATCCTGGGTTGGGACATCTTTAGTTTGGGAAGTATCGTATGTTATCTCTGAAACATATTAGGCCTTTTGAGATACATTAGAGGATTGAGGATGTGTCTTGTCATTGGGATTTTCCACCAAGGTTAATTGGGGTTCTCAATGTGTTTTATGTGTCGTAGTAGAATAAGTATCAGTCGGATCATGGCCTTGTGATTCGTTGGGATCATGTTGAGCTACAACCAGATGCTTACTTGGTGCATGTGCAAATGAGGATTGTGTATAGGAAAGATAATTTTTTTCTAGGTAATATCATTGGTTTAGTTCATGATTTGTGGAAACATATTTAGATTAAATATGAGACTTGGGAGTGGGAAAAAGATATTACCAACCAATTTCCCATGCTCTTTCGGCAAACCGATGGATCCCTACATTTTTAGGATGGAAAGACCAATGGGGGGAGAATGTAGTACCCCCTGTTTGAAGAATGTAAACATTTTTAATGTATTTTTATGTCTTTAAGGTTCTTGGAATTAGTTGGGAAAAGGTTGAGAGAGTTTGGAATGGTTTTGAAAACATTTTGATGCTTTCCAAGGGTTCATATTTGAGCACGGTTATGGGAAACCATGAAAAGTTTCCAAGAAACCGTATAGGGGGATACAATAGCCTTCAAATGGACTACGCATGGTTTTCCAGACCGTGCGATGAATCGATGAAAACCCCCTAAATCGAGGCACTAGCTTGTGCATTTTTAGCTCACGGTTTTCTAAAATGTCCAAGTTAATCATGAGACCACATAAAAGAATGGTTTTTAAATCTAGGATCCCTTGGGGGTGCACCTTTTCACTCCAATTATTCTCCCACTTTAGTCTCACTCCAGAGTTATGGTTCTCAATGGTTGGAGGTGATATACAACACGTTTTAGAAAATATTTGAAGAGGTTTCAAAGCGGTTTGAATGGGATTTCATCTGGGTAAGTTTCTCCTCATGGTTTCATTGGGGATTTTTCATAATCTACTCATCCCTATATGGTGTTTTTCTAGATAAAAATCTATAGCATGTATATAAAAATAATTGGTTGCCTAGGGTGTTAATTTTAAATCTTGTGGATGTTAGGGAATGGGATCTAGACCAGTTTTGGATGTCTATTTTTCGGAATTTAGTTGTGATTTCTAGTGGATTGATTTCGAGGGAACCCAAATGTTATGTGGCTTCTCTCACGAATCCACTTTGATTGATCTTGATGTTTGGTTATAATTAATTTATTTGTGCTGACATTTAATTTTTGTGATATGAGAAATTGATTGGAAATCCTTTTGGTGATGTTTTGGGGATTTTTGGGAAAAATGGTGTTTATGGTGAAAATCTCATGTTGTAGATTTTAAAATAGAAATTTTAAAATGTGTATTTGGGATTGATTTGTGAAAACAGTGGATGGTTAATGGATTTTCAATAAGGATTTGGTTTTATTGAAATAATTTTTGGCATTAAAATGATTAAATTATTATTTCAATAAATGGGTGATTTTTTGATGTGGTTTGGCTTGATATGGAAATGATTATTTGCATGTTGTGTGGCCTTGGTGGGTTATATTCTTTGTTACAAATTGTTGGAATTGTGTGTGGAAGTGGACGAAAAACACCACTATAATAAGGGAATTGATTTTGGACAGAATGTCCCTGATCAAAGGATTAGTGGGTGGGATTATCACAAAAAAATGAGTGAACTGGTTGGACGGAAGCTCCACCATTTTAGTTGCCTTGATGTGTGTTTCTTGGAAATATGTAAATTGTTGAGGTAATGAGTAAATGATGAAATGGATTGTGGCACATTTTTTTGGAATTCCTTTGGTTGGATGGATTGGGTGAGGTTTCTTTGTAAGGGTGTGTTTGGCTTATACTAATTGTTTAACCTGTGATTATTTTATATAAATTGCTTTATATAATTGCACTAACATTTTTATCATAGTGGCGTGTGTTGGGAAGCTATTTGGGGAACACCTGTTGACTATTAATACTCACCACATTCATTGGAACATGGGTGATTTTTCAGATTTGAAACTCTATGACACAAGTAACGGTAGAGAATCTCATTACAATTGGTTCGTGGTGATGTTTGAGGGATTTGGTTGTGATTGGATCATGAAGCACAGTGTGGAGTTGTGGAATGTGTCTTGGTTTATTTTGGGTCTTTTGTTGAGTCTTATACATATTACTCTCATATTATGTTTGGTGGTATTATTTTTGGGGTTGTATTGTAGGATTGTGTGGTTCCCATTTTGGTAATGTTTGAGTTGGTTGTTATAATTGGCATGCATCATAGAGTACTTGTGAGTGGATGGTTTGGTTGGTTTTTTAAGGGAAAATTGTTCTCAAATTTATTCTTGAAGCCCTTGCAATTTATTTAAATCCTTTTGGCTCCATGAGAGCATCACTTAAGGCTATGTAACATTGCCACACCCTCTCAATCCAATGGGATGGGGCATGAGGTTACACTCAATATAAACTATGAGCAACAACAACAACATAAATTTAGTAATGATTGTAATGACTCACCATTATGGAATAAAAAATCATTGGACTGAATATTTGATAATTTTTTGAACACACATATTTTTAGAGTTGAGTCTTCACTAGAATATCTAATCGGCTCTATGCAGAGATAACATGCCATCAGAATTAAGTCACTGTTGAATCGGCATTCCTCCAAAATAGAAATTTTATCAATGTTTGACTGATCTGCCACTGATTTGTTTCACTACAAGTATGAATCACCAATAGACTAAGTTGTTGTAAGACCCAGTTACTACAAGATCAAGGAACTACCAGATAGAGACAAATACTAAGACTACCTCACCATTCTAAAGAATCACAACTATATTTTTCTATTTATTTTTTTAATATTTTTAATGATTGTATTATAGAATATAATGCAAAAAAATTATCTTAATAAAATTTCATTCAATGTTATAATGATATGCATTACAGTTTGTGTTGAAAATGAAATATGAGGAGAAGAGGATCCATAAGATTCTCTCTACATATACTAATGGAAAATGATAAAGTAGGCTCCCTCATCCAGAGATAAAATTATTATAGAAAATAAAATACACATGAACTCTAATATAACTTCATGAATATTCAAATTTGTTTGAGAATATATTGAATAACCTGATAAATAACATTTTACAGAGATCTTACGCAATGCTTCATTCTTTCAAATGCCTGCGAATTAGAGGATCTTATAGAATAATGAGTTATGATAGTCTATAGTACCTAAAATTTCTGATATTACAAGAGCATCATTTCACTCAGCATTAAAGGAATCATGAGGTGCATAGATTATCATATAGAGAAAACTACATCATAATTCACCTTTACTTTGTATGTTTTGTCTATTTCATTTACATTACGATAATGGTGTTTAAAATGTACTTTTAAATACATACAGAATTACTTAAAAATAATCGAAATATACTATATATGTTCTCAGTACTCCATTTTCCTGTTTTCCCACATGTGGGGGTAGAGTTCTAGTTAAGGTATGTCTATTGTTTGCTCCTATGGGTATTATGGATTATTTCTTGTGTGACCATGAATGGTATACTATTGTATACATGATATAGGTTGTCTATCATAGATTATCAATACATAATCATCTTGCTTGTAGTTTATTTCCAATTGGAGGTGAATCATTCATGGATTGAGACTGGACCTATTGTATTCATTTTTTATTTTTTATTTTTTATTTTCTTTTCATTACCTCTATTTTTTAGAATTTCATTTTTAAATGTTAAAAAACCTACTAATTTGATACTTAATCTTAATTAGTGTCTATATAAGATTTTTATTTATTAAATTGATTTCAACAGTCAAAGTATTATTTATAATTTTTTAATTGAGACATATTCCATATTGGATAATTATTTGAAAAGGTATTGTCTTATATCGATTTGATGATTTGGATAATTGGTCTATATTTTAATTAATTATATGATCTATATAAACTAATTTTTAACATAATGTATTATTGTTTCTTAAAATTATCCCCCCTATTTATATACTCACTCTATCCAATATTATTATTAATCTATTCTTCATCCAGAATAATCCACTATCCTGACATCCACCATATTGTAATAGGTTATATCAAGATAAAAATATTTATTAAAACAGTATTAACCATTCATAAATCATATATAAATATATATATATATATATATATAATTGTGTGTGTGTGTGTGTATGTGTATACCCTAATAGTATATTCCACATAACATTCCATTCCCAAATCCATTTTAATACCCAATTCAATAAATCATAATGATGTAATATATTCTTTTATGAAATTAAAAATATCATTAACCCTAAAATAGATTTTACCACTTTTTTATAAGGGAAAAAACTAGGAAATATATATCATCATTCTATAAATTTTATTAGAATCACCCAAAATATCATGGATCACATTTTCATTAAATAAATGTTAAATCTAGAGGTAATCAACTAAATATAACTCACTATTATTATAATAGCTCACTCATTTATTAACTCAATATCAATCATATATTAAACTAAATAGTTATCCACACACACACACCATATGTTATTCATAGATTTATCCATGAAATATAAATTTTCAGAAAAATAGCATTTCATGGTAATTGAGACCATTAAATATATGTTTTCCATCAGTTAAAGAATAACTACTGAATATCAATACTTAATTATTTGACAAAGGCCTCATATATTTTAGTATATATGCTAATATTGTTTTTAAATATCAATTAGCGATGATAGTATATAACAATCACAATAATTAATTTATATTTTCAAACCAATGTCACCAATATATGAATGACTCTGATAGTAACCTTTTCTAACATACTTTTTATATAATGAAATTCATAACCACTTATGTATAATCACTTGTATAATTATAATACATAGTGGTTTTGTGATATATATCACACTTAACATTATCTCCTTGACCATGTCTAATAAAATTTAAAAAATAATTATAATATAAGAAATATGAATATGGAAACATTAATAAACATATTTTGTCACTTATTTCACATTTATAACAAATGATACTTTATCATCAACCTATTACTCTCAAGGTTAAATATATTGATATACATTTTAATTTTCATATGATTTTGGAGATCAGAATTAGTTAACAACATACTCAATCCCATTATAATTGTTCATTATAAAAAATCTGAATAACCTGATTCATATTGATCCAACGGGTAAAACAAGGTAAATCGTTATACCTCTTTGTTTTTAATTTGTTGATGGTCAAATTAATACCAATCTAACCATTCTAGATTTATTAACAATAAAAAAATTCACAAGACCCTTCATTCAATTTTAGTATCTATATAGAGATATGATTTATAGGATAACAACACAATATATACTTTACAAAAACATAGAGATGATATCCTATGAATTTATTACTCACACAGTCTTACCCCATGGGTTTTTTCACTAATGTTATATTTTATTATTCCCTATATAAAAAATGTAAATTGACTTTAATTTTCATAAATATACTATCTAAAATGGGTTTTTTTACGTTATAAATTACATTCAAACCTAGTTCTACCACCCTAAATTTATCCCCATCAATCATCTTATTCTCTAAATTTAACTAAAAACATCGTTGATACTAACCCAGATGTGTCAAAACCACATTACTAGATCTACTTTGATAAAAAACATTATAAACTAACATAGATACCAACTATTAGTTTTCATAAATTAATATCCAATAATAATGTGAAAAGAATATTCCATAACATAACTCCCTAGGAAATTTAATTTAAGAGAGTTAGGTAATTAAGAAAAGCATTAACTAGTATATCATATTCATGTTTTCTAGTAACATATATATTTTCTATTATTTAATTAACTAAAAAATCTATAATTGTTCATCAATATCTTCAATGAAATCTATACTCAAGTTATATTGTATATAATATTATTCTTAATGATTTTCATCATGACTTGGGGAAATATAAATATAATATGTTGTGAGAATAATTACCCATTAAAAAATTTATCTGATGACATAAGAAAACATTTTATTTAAAACATAGTATTAATAAAAAATCCAGATAAGGTCATAACCAACTGAAATTAATATCATTCTATATTCATGATAAAAACTAAAAAATCATTTCATTAATATTTATCTCATACTGGTGGAATAAAAAATATTTGATTTGAAAACATGTTTTAAAGTCCCTTGAGTATGAAAATGGCCAATTTTTTGGAAGAGGTGTACACCACATCCAATCCTATATTGTATCATTATAATTATTGATACAATAAGGTGAAATATGAATTCAGGGCCGACTCAACACATGATTGAGTATAATATTATAACCATGTGATTAAAAAATACATTTTATACAATTAACTGAGAATATTTATGAAGAATAAATTATGGAATTCCAAATAATGAACAATATAGAATATGATTTTATGATAAAACCATATTATTAGAATAATCATAAATAGTGTAAAAACATTTCTCTTAGTCAATAAATGGGGTAACATAATCATAACACATCAAGAGAAAAGGTTTTATTGTTAATCATTCATATTCAACATTTCAATAATAATCGATATTAAAATAACAACATATAGAACATTTATAATTTTCACTATTTTATGAAATAATATTCCTTCTAGGAGAACATATTGAAACATGAATAATGTAAAATAAATTTTTCTCATCATATAAAGAAAAGATTAAAAGTAAAATTCAATACATTTGTAAAATGAACATAATCCATCTTCAAAATGAAGGTGTTTGGTTTCCAAAAGTCATATCCCATATGAATAAAAGGTAATATAAAAATATGTTGACATGCATGAAGAAAATTCATGCAATAGATTACATAAAATATACCACATGAAAATGGAATTGGAATATTGTTTTTTTGGTTCCATTGGTTCTTTCCTCCAACAAATAAAAAAATAATTCATTTTAAGTATTGAAAAAAACAACAATTAGGGTAAACACTATTTATAATGAAAATTTAGATGGAAATGGTATATTAAATGTTCTTTTAGAAATGATTTTTATCATTTATGGAAAATAATATTTTCTGAGTCATATCCAAAGGCCCTATTCAAATTGTGTTTTTAATACAAATTGAATAATATTTATTTTTTAAATGAATCATTTGTTATATATCCATTAAATAACATAATTTTTATCTAGAAGAAATGGGGATAGAAAGAAAAAATAAATTCAATGGAGAAAACAATTTTTCTTGACATCTTATCTTTATTTGAAAAAATACTTCATTATAATAAGTGTAAGAAAACATTCTTCGGTAATGAAACATGCATTTTCCCAAAATTATTATAAATTTAATTTTGATAACAAATGGTAAAATCCAAGAATTTAAATGAAGCATTCAATATGAAATATTATATCTAGATGAAAAGATATTTTATTTATCTATATCCCTTATGTGAAATAAATCAATGAAGTATAAAAAACATTTTAAAGTGTTTTATGTTCTAAAAATTAATGCAATGTGTTAATAAAAAAATAAAGTTATTGGTTAGAATTATTCCAACTTATATAAAATATTTTTTTTCATTGATCCTAACTCCGTGAATGAAAATTGAATTAAAAAAACAAAAAAGTCTCTTATAATAATTAAATAAAAAAAATTAACTAATAAAAAATGATTTGGAATAGTTTATATTGGAAATTAGAATAATATAATGTATAATAATGTCATTGTATATTAAATAAATTGAACACCAATCCATTCATGGTGCATAATATATATCATTTCTCAATTCATTATATTTGATAATAAGAAAACCCATTCAGCTTCAATAACAGATTGATAAAACCCCATTGAACAAGAGAATATATAATTTAACTACAATATCAATTATTAAAAAAACAAATCAAGAATTATATTCCATATAAAAATATATATTAAATTAGGTATGTAATACCAACCATGTATAAATAAAGTGTATTTTTATTACCAAAACCCTTACCATGGTAATGATTTATTTATCACATTCATTAAAAACACTAAATAATTAAATTAATATCATGAAATACAAACCCAACAACAGTTTTTCAAATTATAATCATTTATTCTTGAAATGACCTGAACAGTTATAAATAATGATACAATTGTTATTATATATATTCCATAGATTACTTATAAAAAAATATATTTTTTATTTTTTTCGTTATATCCTATTATATTAAAATTACAATAAACCACCATAATCATGTATACATTAGTAATTTAACCGTTTCATATGATTAATATGACTGTATGTTTTTATTAAATCCCATTTATAGAGATAATATTAGAAATGTCCTCAACTAGCTTGATCAAACCCTATTAATCCCATTTATTGGAGGTTTAGAGGTGTTGGAATAACCCATAGTTTCACATGACCAATCCCTGTCAACAATCCAATAACTAAAGAGTATGTGAAACCACTTATAAGAGAAAATCATGATTATTAAGATCATGGCCTATACTATGTATTCTAAATAAACACATGAAAATCTATTGATCACCCAACGTTCCCTCAAACAATTTGTCATTATAATAAATGGATAAGTATAAAGACCCTAATAATATAAATATAATGATTTTATTTTCAATTTAATAATGATTATATATAGATAATATTGTGGTTACTCTATAAATGGTTTTTATTTTGATATGATAAAACTCAATTCGTATTTCTGTTTAATATGAAATTTCAATTAAGGAATTCCATTTGAAGAAAAATTTATTTAATAATAGTAAACAACAATTTAATTATATCATAAAAAAATTATTATATATAAATAATTAAATAATTTTTTTAATGTCAAATTAAATTTTTATAAGTGTTCTAAGACAATTATTGTCCAAAAACCAGTCATTTAATTATAAATTTCAATTATTTTATTAGTAATCAAAATCCACATACATTGAAAATTATTTTGATAAATTAAATATTATTTTTGGAATCATAATGTTGAAATTACCAAACAATGAGTTTTTTCTAATATTTCCAAGAAGTCAAATTTTTAGGTTAAAATTAATTTTTCTTTAAATATATAGTGCTTATTATGAATAATAATGAAAAAATGTGATGTAATAAATGATATAATGGGTATTGAGGGAAAATTATATATATTTCCTTTAAAAAAATTGTTATTATTTTATTTGATTAATTTTATAAATACTTTTTTTAATCCTCAAAAACCTATATTATATTTTATGTTTTTAAAATAAATCCATTCTAAACATGATTCAATTACACATCATTAGTATTTAGATTGTAATTATTTATTATTTTTTAAAAAATATTTATTCAATATCTCATTTTATAGAAACATGTTCAAAAAATGTGGTAAGGATTGGGTTTTGATAATTATATTATATAGTGTTTATAAACATAATTTGAGAAATAATAAAGAACACTATTAAATTGTCCAATATAAAATGACAAAATCCCCTATTCCTCTACACAAAATAATATTCGGATTAAATACCTCTTATACCTACAAACTCTAGATCCCCTCCAAGGTTTCCCCTATTCTCTCAATAATCACATACCAATCTTTTGTAACCGACTTCTCAATGTAAGGTTCCTCACTTAGTTTCAATTCAAGCACCTTCATTGTGTTTATCAGTTTTATTCTCAATTGGTTATGTTTTAATGAATTTATAAATGATATTATACAGTAAAATATTTGTCATAATAATTAAATTTCATTTATCCCATATCATTATAGAAATTACCAATGTCATTAAAATATATATATTTCAAATGGGATTATTTCTTTTCTCTCAATATTCATGCATATAATACATTATATAACCTTTTTTTCCACTTATTAATTTTGGGATATGTTTTTACACGTCCTTATTACATTCCATTTGATTTAAAAATTATTATATTCCATTTTAAATGTCATCAATAATGTTTATGAATAATTATGTGCTATTGTTATGCTATAAAAATTTCACTATGATATTTCCATTAAAAACATATTGTCAATACGATCACTATTATAGATCAAGTGTATTAATCAATAAAACCCTATAATCATTTAATTTGTTAAATGCATGTATTTACTACTTATTCCTTAATCGTGTAACTAAATTTTATTAAATATGATCCTATGTGAATTGTATATGTTTCACACATATGCGTGTAAAAGATTTAAAAGTGACATGCATACCTAAAATTAAATACTAATCCACCACATTGAGTAATCTATCAGTCCAGTGAGAGTTCATTTAATGTTTTAGGTAGTTAACTTAACACATCAAAATAATTTTACAACTATGTTATGATGTCACGGGGATTTGACATGACATGTGTTTATGATTTCATGGTTATAGTTGTCTCTACATATAACATGATGCCTTTGTATTATCATTTTATATCATGTCAATTTTTTCTTATTTATAAGTCACACCTTTTTATGTCCAACTAAAATTTATATTGTCTAAAATGAAATAAATTAGTCATGTTAATCACGTCTTACTATCTTAAGGGTGATTATATTTCACCCCTTTCTTATATATATGTACACAGTATCCAATATAATTATAAGAATGATGGAATATTATGGTCTTGTTAAGGATGTTTTCAATAATGTAAATGTATAACATGTTTTTCAGTTGAAATGAAATTTTACTATATACAAAAATATGTTACACTTATCGATATTATGTGTTTTAATATATGTTTCATTATGAAATAAATAAAAAAATGAGTAATAAAGGAAACGGTTTTCATAGTTGCTATGAAATGGATATGTAGTTGTTCATGGTATTGGGATTAGAAAAAACCATATAAATACACAATGATAAAAATAAAAATAAGAACAAGTAACTAAATTTGGTGAAATATATAGTATGTTATTTATAATAAAATACATCTCTTTATTGATAATCCATGTGGATGTGGCTCTAGCATAGATTTAACTAGTGGTTACACCCTAATCGAAATTATTGAGCTAGATTCTATCCGGAACTGGTGCAAAAAAATGGGACATGCTACACACCTTTTATGAAACTGTTATGGGATATTATTTGGTAAAATCATATGACCATTATGAGCAATTATTTTAGGAAAAAATAAATTCCATCATTGTTTTTGTTAGAAAATATGTCATGGATAACAAATATTGATGCCTAAGAATTAAATAGTTATGTAATACACGTCATTAATATGTTATCCAATTAATTTTAAAAGAATTTAATTTATTAATTTAATTTTTTAATAGTACTAATCACAAATTTTCCATAAATTATTGAAAATGTCAATAAATATGAAGATCTGAGTAAACATCCAATGTGAAGATAAATGTGATGACAACCCTAATGAGATTCCCAACCTAATTGTACTAGGATTCCTAAACATTATGATGATAATATATTAGATAAATCAATTTCAAAATAGAATCCTAAATTATGAGGACTATTGAAATACCTAAATTAAATAATAATCTTCAATTGATACCTTTATGGAATAGGGGCCTTTAAATTTCAATGCATTAATGATCCCTTAATCATGGAACAATGGATCAACTCCTTTGAAATGATACTACCCATCCATTAATGTTATGATCGTGATAATGTTATTAATGAAGTTTATCATATAGAGGGAGAATGTGATAATTTGTGATCATTGAACAAGAATATGAATCCCATGGAAGTGTTTTGACAGATGGGGTGGATGGAAATTCATATATTTTTTCTGAAATATATTTCTTTAAAAGTATTAAATATAAAATTTAAATAGGATTACCTTACCTCATGTAAAAAGCCGATGATTCTATAATGGAATATGGGGAAAAAATCACAAGTCTTGAATGATATTCCTCTATATTTGTCATTACCCCTAAATAAAATGTTTAATGCATGTTTATCATGGTTAAAATTAGACTATGAAAATCCCAGGGGATATAAGAGAATGATATCTATGAGTGAATTTTATTATGATCCCTTATAGTCAAAGAATACATAATGTCAATACAAGAGGGATATTGAGTATAAATATGGCAGTGAAATGGATAAATAATATGGTGGTAAGATATTTTGACATCCCACTTTTCAAATGTGTATAAAAAAGCATACCGTGAACTTTATAAATAGAATGATGAATTACTACTAGTTTGTGGAGTATGGGAACATATATGGTGATTTAAAATGGTGGAAAACACCAATGTAATATAAGGTACAAAATAACAAGTAAACCCTCACCATATTGTACAATTTTGTAAATTTTAATGAAAAATAACACTTTTATGAAATTATAGTAAGTTCATGATGGTTGGAGAATACAAACGCCGACATCCTTCAATGTAAAAAGGAAGAACTTATGACATCATAATGTCTAAGGTGGATACCAATAGTAATGTTTTAATGCCATGTAAGTGACTCATTCATGAATTTTGAGAATTCTTTTCTATTTTTTTTCACGTAATATTTTTGTATAATTAATGAGTAATAGAAATATTAAAACATTACCACAATGTATTGAATGAATAATTGTCTGTGAAAATGTAAAATGGTAAATTATTTCATCCAATGTGTATAACTCATAAACTTATAAATTGGTTTGTTTTAAATTTCTTATTAACCATGTGATTTTCACTTTAGTAGAATATTATTCTATTCTGGATGTTTATTGGCTTTCCATACAAATAAAAAACATAAAATTTCATATAAGGAATTCACTTTCCATATAGAAAATCATCCCCTAATTTTATTGATGTGTAAGGAGGATGATGAATATTATTTTTCACTAACATCCCATGAATAGATATTAATTAGATATTATCATTCCTATAAAGCTCAATTTATTGATTCTAATTAAAGGATCATCCTTTAACACAATCCCATTGTGAGGAGATATATTGTTTTTATTCATAAAGAATTTCCAGGTCTTCTTCTAAGCCGAGAGGTTTAATATTAAATTGATCTTATAAATTCATAACTTAAATATAAAAGTATCCATATATATTAAGTATTCTGGAACATATTTGGATAATTAATCAACAATAGTAAATTTGAAAAGAAGGGTTCATACACCCATGTACTTCATTGGGGGGGGGGGGGGGGGTCCACCTGTCATCCACTTCAAGAGGAAGGATGTGTCAACGAACCTTCACATTGATTATCATAAGCTCAAAAATATCATGAATATGATAATATAACATCATATATAGATTTATGAAATATTTTATTAGCTACATGGTGCTCAATACATCTTTAATGTGAATATTCAGTTTCTTTATTATCATGTAAGGGTGAAGAATGAGGATATCCCAAAAACTAATTCCCATTAAATATATGGTCAATATTAGTTCATAGTAAATTGAATTAGGCTCATTAATTTACTATAATTATTTATTTACATGATTATTGTAGTCTTAATACATTACCTCGACAAATATTTTGAATTTTTTAGACAATATTCAAATATACTCCAAATTAAAGGAGCTTCATTTGCAGTATCTTAGCACTATTCAAAACACCTTACAAAAGTTGGATCATTTTGAAATGTACAAAAAATTAATTTTTTTAATATAAGTATCTCTATTTTTTAATATCCTCACAATATATGAGACATATATGGATCCTTCAATGAAAATGAAATTAACGAATGGATATGGCCAACCATTGTGACGAAAATTCATTGATTACCTAGATTATCTGGATACTATCAGTGATATGTTATAAATTTATCAATATTCTCAAACAATTTTTCCAAGATAACATAGTATGGACTCACATAATTCTTGAATATTTAATTTAATGAATGTGTCATGATGTTTAAAAATAGGATTGTCAATTCACATGTACCTACACTACCCACTAGTGGGGATCAATTTGTAGTATATATTGAAGATTTCAATATGGGTTTGGGATGTCGAAAAATATAGAGTAAAAAATTGTTAGTTGATGATATATGATGATTAATATTTAATGAATATAACTACAAAATACATTATCTAGAGTTATTAGTAGTAATATTCAAATTGAAAATTTCATGACATTTCGTCTTTGTGGAAAAGTATTAAATATATAAAATCCATAAGAGAATTAGGTATATTGTCACATAGGAATAGACAATTATGTACTCATGATAATTGTTAGTGATGTTAATTATTATTAATTATTAATCCACTGCCATCATGGGAAGGAAATTAATGTGTAATACTCTCTATGAATAAAAGATCCTTCAATTTTAATATTGACGAGAATTGAAAGTTATGTGATCATATCATACAAAACATGGATGGAAATGAGAATCTGAAGGCCTGTAAAATCATTAATCCATTAATAAATTATTACTCAACTATTCATTTTTGAGGAGATAAATGAACCACAATGTGATTTTGTGGAAAATAAGATGAATTTGTATTCAATAAAAATGATAATTTATATGGTTATAATTTATGGAGAAGTAGTTGTAAATCAAGATCATGAAATTGTGTACAATAATATCATAATTTAATTTAGGATTTTTTGGATGATGCACAAAGAAAGACCTATTCTAATAATCTATTATTCATAGAATGTATCAATGTCTATGATATCACTATTTTTGGGAAAATAAGTTGTTAGGGATCATGGGATATATATCCTAATGTTTTGAATGTCATCAGGTGATGGATGTATAGAAAAATTCCATTGGGATAATTATATCATTATGCATACATTCATACAAATGGTAAAACATAATCATGGACATTGTAATTGGTTATCTAAAGACATCGATTGAAAATAATGATATGTTGTTCTTTGTGGATTGTATTTCAAATACATCTCTATTCATTGTAATTTGAGAGGAATTATCACCCAATCATCTGGCTAGGATATAAATTAGATATGTAGTGAGGCTTCAGGGAACACCAATGATGATTTTATATGATCAAGACATGTGATTTACTCTTATCTTCTGTAAGATTACCCAACATGATCTAATAAATGATTTGATATTTATAATGTCTTATAACCCATAAAATTATGTAAAATATCATCAGACTATTCATACTCATGATGATATATTTAAATAATTCTCAATGGATCTTAATGGATAATGGTATTATAATATTCATATAGTCGAGTTCTCATACAATAATTGTTTCATGTTAACAAAAAATGTCCCAGTTTGTATCTATTAATGTGAAGAGGTGGATAACATATGAATGTTCGGTTGAAGTAATTGAAAATAAAAATACTGATTCTTAAATTGTAAAGCTATTTTCGGGATAGGTCGAGACCATTTAGTAGTACATTAATCCTACTCATAGTCAAACGAATATAAAAACCAAAAAATTTCAATGATACCTAATGTTTGATTTTTGATATAAGGTAACAATTCATAATAAATTAATGAGATTTGGGTGTAATGTAACGTTTAGTTCATGTCACATTGGTCCCTTTCAGATTTTTTATTTCATTGGGGAAGTCTCTTAATAACTTGAATTCCAACCTAACCCACAATAAGTGCAAGATGTATTCCATGTATCCCATATAATTTATTACATACTATATCCCTTACATGGGATGAATCCATAGTTTGTTCATTTGGATAATGATATTTTATATGAGAATAATATGGTGATGATGTTCGATCATAGATGCAGTGTTCTACAACATATGAATATTCACATACTCAATGTGCTATGGGGAAAACACAAGAGGGATGAATAGACGTGGGAATTAGAGGAAGTTGTCAAATGAAAATTTCTCATCTATTTTGTTATTTTAAAGGAAAATTTTGATGTAGAAGTTTCTATAGGGTGTATGATTGTATCAAAATACACATTTATAAATAAAATCAAATTTTTTATTAAATAAAATAGCCTATTATGTTTAAATAAAAACATGAAATTAATTTGTTTTATTATATGCTGAAGGATTTAAAACAACATTATTCACATTAACCACTGATCATAAAATCATTAAACAATGATCATATTATTATACTAAATATAGGGTTAATATAATGTCAATTGACTTTGAAAAATTAAGTAATTACATAACTAGAAGGATCATATATTATGATGAAAATTAATTAGAGCATATGATATAAATAAAATCATTGGCTCACCAAATGACCAGTCCTAATATAATATCACATGAATTAATAAGGATCAAAACTTTTTACGGGATAAATTCAATATCATAGAGATTATAGTACAAACCACGTATGTCAAAAAATCACAGAAAAATACCTCAATCCTTATCCTTACCCTCATGACGTTTTATATTATAATAAAGGCATACTGATCAATAATATAGTAATATAGTTATATATTTTTGTATGTGTATATTTTATTGTAGATTTAATAATACATATATTTATTTATTATTTTTGTTAAATTATAAAGGATTTTTTTTAATATATGATAAATCTAAAATACTATTTTTTTAATATTCAATTATAGTAAAGAAATTTATTTGTTATGAAATCATGAAATTTATAAAATGATGATTTAATAAAATCATAAAAAAATAATTTTTAATAAATTTAAAGGGTGATAACATTTTAATTAATTAATGTGTAATTTTTATAAGGCTTTCAAAACAATTATTATAAAAATCCTAATTATTTCTCAGTAAATTCCAACTCTTATGTTCAAAAAAGAATAATATTTAGAGAATAATTTTGATAAAATAAATATGATATTTGGAATTCAAACTTCAAAATTATCCAATAATGAGTTTTTCTTAATTCAATGACATGGTGTAATTTTCTTGTAAAAAATAAAGACCATATGAATATGTGGATTCAATTATGAAATCATTATGATCTAAAAGCGATCTACCTAAATAAATACTGGGTATCAAAGAAATAATATATTTTCCCCTTGAAACATAATATGATTTTAAGTATATTTAATTATTTTTATGAAGCATTTATGAATAATCCAAATTCAATATTTTATTTATGGTTTTTATAAAAAAAATTAATAAAAAATACTCATTTACACATCTCTATGTAAAATATATTATTTATTTAGGATCTTTGTGTTTCAAATAATGGAAGACACTACATTATGAAAGAAAACATGGGAAACCCATGGTATAGAATATGGTTTTGATTATTATATTTTATTGATCCCAAATCATGTTTAGGGAATAATAAATAACTCCCCTCCCTTTTTCCTTTTAAACCCTTCCATACTAGCATTCCTCTCCAATATAAAACATTGGATTAATTTTTTAGTCATCCCTTCCTACAATAGAGTCCTCCCACGGATCCCTAATTCTATCGAGAATCTCATTACAATATTTTGGAACCACCCAATCATGTTAAGGGATCTCTCTCTATTATTTTAAATACAAGAACCTTTATTGTTCTTTTGTATAATCTAAAATTCATGTAAGAAACGTAGTTATTTATTATTTTTAAGCATGTGAAATGTTTTGGTGAATATTTTGAGGGTTTTATAGACATTGGAATGATTTTATATCTTCTCAAATAGTGCACAGTTTGAGAAAAACTAGTGAAAAAATAGAATCACTTGTATGAAACCATGAACAATGAGAAAATGGATAATGGGTTAGCACATGGTAAAGGTGAAAAGATTGGACAAACCAAGTGGCTGCCAAGTAGAAACTATGAAATGTGGGACAATGATATTTTCATGTTTGGCGCATATATTGTCTAACCATGTTGGCCAACCATTCAAGGAACCCTAGAGGTAGAGTTTGGACCATTTTTACCATATAGTTTCCCTAACCATACACGGTTTAAAAACAAGATCCAATAAAGAAGATCTAAGACATATTTTTTAACCCATATTTTTTATCCCTATTCAACCCTAACATGATATTTCTCCATCTCAAATGCTATGGAACCCTTCCCTATTGATTTGGATGAAATCTTGAGTAGTTTATTTTGTTGTAGAAGCTGGATTTTTTGGTAAGTCATAATTTATGGTGGGTTTTGGTTGTTTTATTTATATCGAATTCTCTTAATATCGCTCTAATTATAGTATCTTGTCATATACAGATAAATATAAAGTTTTTTAGTGCAATAATATTAAGAATTGTCTTATTGATTTATGGGGAAGAGTTATATGGTGGTTTTTTGAGATTTAACCTAGTTTTGTAGGAATTATATCGTCTTTCTTCATTTTCACCAAAAATAATGGGGAAATCTATCGAATCCGCTCTTTAGAACATCATGTATTGTGTAAAAATTCGATTTTTTGAATAAAATATTTTATCAAATTTTTTAAGAAAGATTGTTGGAAACCATATTTTGTGACAGTTTGTGGAATTTTGAAAATTTTTGTGTTTTCTAGCAAGTGAAAATAGTTACATGAATTTAAAATAGTGATGTGATTTTTATGCAATATCGATTTGGTTTAAATTATTATGTGTGTGTTTAATTGGATGGATATAGGATGTAAAGTACCAACATTAATGTGATAATTTGTGTTCATGATGATCCAATATCAATGGTATCATGAAAATTGTGTTTATAACATTGTTTAATTTATTTTCATTGATCATGTAGTTGTTTATTTATGGCATGTCTGGTTGGTTTTTATCCCTTTTTGGGAAAATCATCCCCCACGTGATTATAAAACCCTCAAAATTTATTTCTAGAGTTTGGTACATTGGGGATGTCCCATATGTCCATGTAACATAACACCACCTTCGAAATCAAATTCAGGGGGTTGATATGATAAAATCAGTATTAGTCTTGACCCGTCCAAAAATCAATGTAAAAAAGTTGTATTATCTTTTTATGTCATTGAATAAAATATGTTCATCTATTCTGTCAGTATTAGATTTGAAATTTATTCTCGTATATTCATTATGTCTGGTTGGTAAAAAGGAGAAGGATTTTGGGGACATGAAATATAGAGAATAAAAATATGTAGCTAATATATTTATGTTGAACTTCTTGTTAATATGGAGATGGGTACATAAGTGTTTTTGGAGACACTTATAAAAATTTAAATCTCATTGTCATGGGTTTATCCAAGGATATGGGTAGGATATGAATTGAAAAATGTCTTCCCACTATGAGATCATACTTCATTCTAGGTAATGCTTTATGCTATTATGAAATGGTGTTGACTTTTGAAAAGTGTCAGAATTGTTTTCCAATATGATATTTTGAAAAATTTCATGGTAGTGATGTTTTTAAAATTATTTTATTTTCAAATGAACGATGAAATTTTCAAAAATGGTTGACAATGAAAATTGAGGTATTCTAAAAGATTTTCGTGGTAGATGGTGTGGTATAATTTGAAATTTTTATTATTTCAATTATAGGGTGTGATAATTATAGCATTTGATTTCAGTATAGAAAAAGGATCCCATGATGCATCATATAAACTAACATGAATAATATACTAAGAAATTAATTGCATCAAATTAAAAGGTAATCCAATAGTTGGTTCAGATCATAGTCCATTATATTCAAGTTGTCGATACACAGAATAGAAAGGGATTAACTATGGAAAGTGGGTCATTCTATTTAGGTTCCCAAATAAGATTCCACCAATAATTAAAGGTGATTGGGAACCATAGAAGGTAATGGTGTGGATGAATATGATGAATCTAATCTTTTATTTTCATTATCACACGACCATAGATGAAAGACAGGTTGGGAACATATATGCTGGTGAAACATGTTTTCCAATGGTGGGATATTGAGAATCATGAAAAATTATACATAGTAAATTATTAGTGGGATATTGTAGAATAATTTAAAAAACAATTCTATCCTCATATGTTCCAATTTTCTTGATCAAAATACTTCAATATCTTGAATAAAGATATCCGCACAGTTATATATTACATTTCGAAATTCATGAATTTAGTCTATTTTAACTCGAATTTGTTGTTAATGCATCCTGTAAGGGACAAACATTTGAATTGGTGCTGAGGTAGAACAATCTATAGAATATTATTATGCTCTTTATATAATATTATATAGAGATATTAATAGAGAGATGATGATATAATGGGGAATATCTAGAGATTTGGATGGAGGGATTATATAGACAACTAAATTAAATGGATGGAACATTAATGTTTAGAGAAAGAATAATATGTAAACTTATTTCATTGTTAGTGTTACTAAAGAAAAAACAAATTGATCATAAAATTTTCACACCAGACCCAAGAGAAACCGAAGATGTTTCTATTCTGTCTCTTTGTAAATCGTGAAGAGGTATTATAGGAATCCACCTAGATCCTGAAAAACATTTAATCAGCTGGGGAATCATTAGTGAATTTATCATAGGGAACTAATTTGAGGTGTTCGGGATACTTCTCTTGATGTGCATGCGTCATATGCTTCTAGGAGATAAGGGAAGAAAAATAACCATAATATAAAAATAGATAAAGTCATGGTGATTTTAAAAATACCCAGAATCCTCAGCTAGGTCAATCTCAATAGGGAAATAGTGAACAAAGTGTCATGAGAAAGTAATTATATACATGTGAACGAGTTATTTTTGTAACACCCCAAGCTTCTACGGTACGTTTCCCTTCGAATAATGTGATAGCGTGTGTTGTACGCAACCTCGAGTTCTAACACACACCACAACTAATTAAACTAGCAGTTGTGAATAGTAATACCTACTTTTTGAAATCATATATATTCTATATTTCAAAATGGACTTCATTTTTGGATTCGGAATATCAAAATTAGCCTAGGGTGAAATTTTGGTACATTTCGGATAACTTTCATATTTTGATGAATAGTGAAAATTTCTAAATTTTAATTAAAAACAACTTTTTTAATCAAAATAATTAATAGTGATAAATTATGAATTTGAGTGGTTTTAAAGTATATTTAGAATATATTTTTACCATTCAATTTAATGTTTATCATTGGACATAATTTTACAATTAAACCGAACATAAACAAGTGTCAATCTTTTGATAGTTATTATCTCTTAAAAACACGCTTTTTGTTTTGACAGCGGGAATTAATTTTAAATTAATTTCTGCCACTGCTGTGTTTTGAATTTAGGAAAATGGATTCCATATTTGGAATCAGGATGTTCAAATTGTGTAAATAGGTAACTTTTATTTTTATACATTTTGAATAGTTACTGTGGTAAATATTTTATTTACCATGGTTAAAGGGTAAATCCGGTAAATAAGGGTTAAAAAAATAATATTATAATAATAAACAATTACCCTAAAACGTGTCCTAACCTTATTGGTGGACACATACCCGACCATGGGCATCCTTTGGTCATTTTGGGGACCCCTTGGAGCCACTTGTATGTGGTAGGGACACTTTATATTAATAAAGTTAAAATAAAAATAAAAATGGCATAAGCTTACATCTTTTAGAAGAACAATTTTTACATAGGCTTATACATGTTGGATTTTCGATTATAAATATTCATTAGAAATCTAAAAAGATTTCCTACATAATGATATTTTATTTATAATTTTTAGACATTATATAATTTATTTTATTTATGACACAATGATGATGCAGTAATTACTAAAATAGTGAAAAATAAAAATAATTGATCTTATAAATACCCAAATAATTATAATATGAAACTTTTAATGAATTAAACTAATTTTCTATGATAATATGATATATTAGGATTGATTTAATTGACTTTTTTAGAAGTAATCAATCTGTTAGGAGTTTCACAAAAATCAACTATTGAATAGTGTCAAAATTGACATAAAAGAGTTCTTAAAACAAATATTATATTATTAATTGATATTAAATTCCTAAAAATCTAAGGTTCGGCCAAGAGACATATATTATAATAGGTTCCTCATTAATGGACCACTTGGGGGTCGCTTGGATGTATATAGTAAGTTTATTAATCATATTATATAAAAATACAAAGAGACATTGTAAAAGTGAAACTAATTAACTTAGAGTTAATACTTAAAGATAAGGTTAATATAAGTACCCAAACCTGTCTAAATTCTATTGGATGAGTTGTTTTCGACCTATCCACACCTCATCCTTTGAATAGTCAACTTTGGAGCCTTTTTAAACCGAATATGAATTTATTATAAATTAATATTTCTAACTTTTCCAAAGGTGCCCCTCACCCCTCTTATAAAAGGGCACTCCTCCTTCTCATTTCTTCACACCTTCAAAGCCTTTTGGTTCGGCCAAACTCTGCCCAAATACTCTCCCAACATCCCTCAATACAACCTAGAGGCCTTAGTTTGATCAGAAAGCCAACCTAAGGAGCCCTTTTGATCAAATCAAAAGGAAGAACCCGAAGAAGAGGTAATGATTTCACCACCCTTTTCTAAGTTCATTTCTTCTTCCACTTCTTCTTCCTTTGTTCTTACCATTCTGAAATAATAACTCCAGTATCTCACATATACTGTGATTTTATTATAAATATGGTACAATCATATTCAGTATTCTATCCACCCTTTGAATAACATGTCACCATACGTGCGTACGTACGGCTTACCGTCTCCACGTCGTGGTGTAATTGTTATTCAATATAATATTATTTGGATGGGTATAATAATGATGTGTAACTCATGTAAATAATAAATATAACATGTTAATGATTCTGTATATATGATATACCATCCATTTATATATTATTTTAATATCAAAAGAATGATATTGTCGCTCGTGCGTACGTACGGACTACCGTCTCCACGAACGCGATGAGATTCATTCTCCATCGTATCCATTCAAGTATAATTATCATTTGATGATTTAAAAATGATGTTTAAGGACTCTATATCATTCTGGATATGAATAAGATACAACAACCATGGCTTATGTAACAAAACATATAAAAGAAAATGAGTAAGTTAACTCCCGAAACGACGATAATTCTAAGATATTATTAACAAATCAATGTTAAAAGATCATATATGATATCATATTAATATATATGATTCTTGTATAATTTAATAACAACTATTTCACCATTATACAGGAGGTTAACCTACCCCAACCAAGGAAAAGTACAAGGTAAGGGTTATTTCACAATCTCTTCATTATCCGAGGTTGTTTATATGTAATAATCTACTGGGATCTCTTTATCATCCACATCCATGTTTCTTAAAAATGTATTTCAAAACATTTTTACTATTTACAAGAATATGGGTTAAAGTCATTTATACATTTTTTTGACTTTTTATAAGAGGTTTATAAAGGAATCTTTCCGTCGTTTTCAAAACAAGGTCCTTTTTAACCTTTTCGACAGAATTGAGGTAAGAATGTTTTTTTTTAACTTATACGGCGGGTGCGGTTATTTTACGCCGTTATAAAATCTTCAAAGCTTTCCTTACAAGCTTATAAGAATATTTTCAAAGAAAATGTTTTATTTTATATGGATCTTAAATGATTTCAAAATAAAAGGAGATATTTCTTTAAAAAGAATTTTGATTTCATCTATGTCAACATCCTTTGATGGATTTTAAGATTATTTGAAGTTGATTTATTATGATACAAAACTTCTATATTGTATTGAAGGTTTTGTGATATGTTTGACTGTGGATGTGCTATTTTTATACCATTCATAGTTTATTGTGAAAGTATTGACATTTCGTATGCTAGTTTTAATACGAATGTTTATGTTATGTTTAATCCTTTTCATATGGGAATGCATTGGACTTAATAAGTGACGGGTGGAGCCCGCTATAGCTCCTCGATGCATCGGTAGGTCTCATGAGACAAACTAGTGTCTTGGCACAAGGCCTTGACAAAATCTTATTTGTAGTCTTGGCACGAGGCCTTGGCTATGTGGTTATGATAGTCTGGCATTATGCATTCCAACATTATGAAAGTGGTTATTTATTTTTGCATGTGATTATTCGATTAGTGGAATATCCATGTGAATAAGTAAATGGCATTATTTCATTTTATTTATGCCATACCATGTTGAAAGTTCATGTTTAAAAGGCTTTTGTTTTAGTTATACATTGCCTTAAATGTTTATTCTTATTGATGAAAGTTTCCGCTATATTGTTATCCTTACTGGGCATTTGAGCTCACCCCTTTTCTATGTTTTATTTTTCCCAGGAAGTGAAGATGTAAGTTATGAATGACCTGCAGGGTTATTATGAGGGGATTGTAGTGTGGACTGTGGAAACATTATGTTGTTGTAGTAGTTTTTGATTTTATGATGTAATGTAAAACTTATGAATATATCTAGTGTTTCCAAGGCTACTAAACCAATCGGTCTTTCGAGATTTGATCTTTCTTGTGATCATGCCAATGTTATGTAATAATGCACCGACTCTAGGAAACTAGGGTCGGGGCGTTACAGTTGGTATCAGAGGAAGTTTAGTACAAACCTTGGAAGCTAGATTTAGATAAACTCTGATTAGAGCACGTAGACCTAAGATGAACTTTGAGGATTAGTATAGAAGAACTTCCTAGAATTTTGGTATTGTAGAGACTTTGTGAGTTTTGCGAGCAATACATCCCTGTCTGGATACGAGCAGGTAGAGGCGGCTCTGGCACAGATGTACCTAGGGGTAAAACCCGAAAACACCGCTTTGAGCTAGACTCGAACGGGAACTGGTGCACGACAACGGGCCTTGCTGCACTCTTGGTTACGACACTCCCGGGGGATATGCTTAGGATAACTCTCACTTTCTTTACAAATCATTATGAAGGGTTTATGAGTATATACTTCCTCAAAGAAAACATATTTATGATTATGGATTATATCCATAGATAGTTCAATTTATGTTAAGTGTTTTATAAGTATGGGATTATGTATTTTGATTCATAAACTGATCTAGTTTATGCCATTGTTTAGAAATGGCGCCTAGTGGAAGAAATGGAAACCGTATCAATGCACGCACTCCATGTAGGGATTTCCCTCCTGCTCAAGATAATTATAGTGGGGCTGGTGATGCAACTGGTGCTGATCAGCTAATCACCGTACTGGGACAACTTACTCAGGTTATGAATAATAACCTTACCCGTATGGAGCACCCTGATCCGCAGCGTGGAGGATCAATGTTAGATCGATTCATGAGACAACAACCACCAACGTTCAATGGAAGTACAAATCCCTTAGTAGCTGAGCAATGGATATTTTCCCTAGAGAAAATATTTCAGGCTTTGGGGAGTAGTGAAACGGAAAAAGTTACCATGGCAGTTTACCGCCTCACTGGAGATGCTGATCAATGGTGGTCATTGATTCAAAACATGAAGGAAGATGATGAAGTATCAAACATGGAATGGAGGGAGTTCAAAGATCTGTTTTTAGAAAAATACTTTCCTCGCGACCATCGAGCAGATATGGAAAGGCAATTTCTGAGTCTGAGACAAAAGGAGGATGAGAATGTCACAAAGTATGAGGCTAACTTTACAAGGTTAGCGAGGTATGCTGGAGATTATATTCGCAACCCAAGAAGTAAGATTGATCGTTTCTTTGATGGGTTAAAACCATTTCTCCGTCGAGCATTAGTCTCACAATCCTTTTCATCGTACGAAGACATTGTCTAATGTGCTATCAAGACCGAAAAGGAATTCTCTAAGTCTTATGACTTTAAAGAAAAGCAAGAGAATAAGAGACCTGCTGATCAATCTGGGAATGGAAATAAGGGGAAGAAGGGAAAGGTTGAATATCCATCTTGTGGTAAGTGCGGGAAGAAACACCCCGGTTCTTGCCTGAAGGGAATGAGAGTCTGTTACAAGTGTGGTGAAAAAGGCCACCAAGCTCATGATTGCAAGGGGAAGAAGGAAGCTACCAATGTTCAGTGCTACAATTGCAGGGAGATGGGGCATTATGCAAATGCATGTCCTAAGCGTCAGGAGAACTTACCTCAGAAAAGGCCAAGGGATCAAGGCCAGGCTTATGCTATCACTACTGCTGAGGTAGAAACTCCGAAAGACGTGGTGGCAGGTAATTTAATGGTTTCCTCAAGTTTAGCAAATGCATTATTTGATTCAGGATCATCGCATTGTTTCATATCATCCCAGTTTGCTAAGAAAATTAGATATTTCCAATTTGATTTAATAAGGGAGTTGTCAGTTAAAACTCCTAAGGGAAGTATCGTTGCAACAAAGTTTTGTGAATCAGTCCCCATTAGAGCACATAAATTTTCTTTATCTGCTGATTTCATCGTCATACCTATGATTGAGTTTGATATAATCCTCGGTATGGACTGGCTTTCGGACTATGATGCGAAGATTTATTGTAAGAAGAAAGAGGTTACGATTCTTGATGATAATGATAAGGAACACCTTATTTTTAGAGCAGAATCGTCACCACCTAATTCTTATTTAGACCCACCCCCGGTAGCTCAACTTAATTCAATTATTGGGGAGGAAGAGAATGAAATAACTGTCGGTGAGGAAAGGAATGTTCAAATAGAGGATGTACCTGTTGTGAAAGAATTTGTAGATGTATTTCCAGAAGATTTACCTGGACATCCTCCAGAACGAGAAGTTGAGTTTTCTATTGATTTGATTCCTGGATCAAGGCCTATATCGAAGACCCCTTATAGAATGGCCACTGTAGAGTTAGTCGAACTAAAGAAACAACTAGAGGAATTGAGTAATAAGGGATTTATTCGCCCTAGTGTTTCTCCATGGGGAGCCCCTGTTCTTTTTGTTAAAAAGAAAGATGGATCTATGAGGTTATGTATCGACTACAGGGAGATCAATGCTATAACGATAAAGAACAAGTATCCCCTACCTCGTATTGATGATTTATTTGACCAACTGCATGGAGCTCAATACTTTTCAAAGATTGACCTTCGATCTGGATACCATCAGTTGTGTGTAAAGAAGGAAGACATTCCGAAGATAGCATTTCGAACCAGGTACGGGCATTACGAGTTTACTGTAATGCCGTTTGGATTGACTAATGCACCCTCTGTATTCATGGATCTGATGAATAGAGTTTTCAAGGAGTATCTCGATGAATTTGTGGTGGTATTTATTGATGATATCTTGGTATACTCCAAAACCTACGAAGATCATGAAAATCACTTGCGCATTATCTTGAAGACTCTGAGGAGGCATGAATTATATGGAAAGTTTAGCAAGTGTGAATTCTGGCTTCAGGAGATTTCTTTTCTTGGCCATATTGTCTCTAAAGATGGAATCTCTGTTGATCCTTCTAAGACCAAGGCAATCCAAGAATGGCCAGCACCTACGAGTATGACTGAGGTACGTAGTTTTATTGGCTTGGCAGGTTATTATCGACGTTTCGTCCAGAATTTTGCCCGATTGGCTAACCCATTAACGAAGCTCACACGTAAAGGGGTTAAATTTGTTTGGACAAAAGAGTGTGAAGAATGTTTCGAAGAACTGAAGAGAATATTAGTCAATGCTCCTATATTGACTCTACCATCGGGGAATGATGGGTTCGTTATTTATAGTGATGCATAAAAGAAAGGACTTGGCTGTGTCCTTATGCAGAATGATAGAGTTATTGCCTATGCATCACGACAGTTGAAAATTCATGAACAAAACTATCCTACTCATGATCTTGAGTTAGCAGCTGTGATCTTTGCTTTGAAGATATGGAGGCACTACCTCTATGGTGAAAAATGTGAGATTTATACTGATCACAAGAGTTTGAAGTATATTTTCTCACAAAAAGATCTCAACATGAGGCAAAGGAGATGGCTTGAATTACTCAAGGATTATGATTGTACGATACACTACCACCCGGGGAAGGCAAACAAGGTGGCAGATGCTTTGAGTAGAAAAGACCATGGAGTTTTGAACAATATGAGAATTGAAAGGGATCCAATTTTCATGGATCTAGTGAAAATGGACATGGGAATAACCAGGGAAGGTGAAACATCAATGCTTTTTCAAATGGTTGCCAAACCATCTTTACTAGAAAGGATTAAGAGTTCTCAGACCGATGATGACGAATTCCAAAAGAAGATTAAAGCTGTGAATGATGGGAGATTGAGAGACTTTGTGTATGAAGATGGAATTTTGAAATTCGGGAAGAGACTTTGTGTTCCCAATATACCTGATCTAAAAAGGGAATTGCTGGATGATGCTCATAGTTCCAATTTCTCTATACACCCTGGGAGCACCAAAATGTATAGAGATTTGAAGGAACATTTTTGGTGGGACAACATGAAGAGGGAGATTGCTGATTTTGTGTCAAGGTGTATGGTTTGTCAACAAGTGAAAGCTGGAAGGCAACAGCCTGGAGGAGTCATGCAACCTCTTCCCATACCGGAGTGGAAATGGGACAATATTACGATGGACTTTGTCATGGGGCTACCAAAGACTCCTAGAAGGAACGATGCAATATGGGTTATTGTTGATCGTCTTACCAAGTCAGCACATTTTCTTGCTATAAGAGAAGATCTACCCCTGGAACGTCAAGCAAGACTATACATTAATGAAGTTGTGAGACTTCATGGAGTTCCCCTATCGATTGTTTCTGATCGTGATCCCCGTTTTACTTCAAGATTTTGGAAAAGTCTTCAGAAATCCCTGGATACTGAACTTCATTTGAGCACTGCTTACCACCCTCAGACAGACGGACAATCAGAACGGACTATTCAGACCTTAGAAGACATGTTGAGATCTTGCTCACTTGATTTTCAGGGTATGTGGGATCAATATTTACCTCTGGTAGAATTTTCCTATAACAATAGGTTCCATTCGAGTATACAAATGGCACCATATGAAGCGTTATACGGAAAGAGATGTCGTACACCAACCTGTTGGGATGACGTTGGTGAAAGAAAACTTGTAGGCCCAGAACTGGTGGAGGAAACGGTGGAAAAGGTGAAGGTAATCCAAAATCACATCAAAGCAGCTCAAAGTAGGCAGAAGAGCTATGCCGATAATCGAAGGAAGGATTTGGAATTTCAAGTCGGTGATCATGTTTTCCTAAAGGTATCTCCGTGGAAGGGAGTCATACGTTTTGGTAAGAAAGGTAAATTGAGTCCCAGGTACATCGGACCTTTCGAAAATCTAGAACGAATTGGGGCTGTAGCTTACCGATTGGCAATGCCGCCAAGTCTCTCCAAAGTTCACGATGTGTTCCACGTATCTCTGTTGAGAAAATACATGCCTGACCCAACGCATGTACTCACCTATGAGGAATTAGAACTGGAACCCGATCTGTCTTATTGCGAAGAGCCCGTCAGGATTCTTGATACAAGAGAACAAGTACTGAGAAACCGGACGACGCGTCTGGTAAAAGTTTTGTGGAGAAATCATAAAATGGAAGAGGCAACGTGGGAACCCGAGGAACTTATGATGAAGAACCACCCGAGTCTTTTTATGCAGTAATACCCTAGAAATTGCGAGGACACAATTATTTGAAGGAGGGGAGAATGTAACACCCCAAGCTTCTACGGTACGTTTCCCTTCGAATAATGCGATAGCGTGTGTTGTACGCAACCTCGAGTTCTAACACACACCACAACTAATTAAACTAGCCGTTGTGAATAGTAATACCTACTTTTTGAAATCATATATATTCTATATTTCAAAATGGACTTCATTTTTGGATTCGGAATATCAAAATTATCCTAGGGTGAAATTTTGGTACATTTCGGATAACTTTCATATTTTGATGAATAGTGAAAATTTCTAAATTTTAATTAAAAACAACTTTTTTAATCAAAATAATTAATAGTGATAAATTATGAATTTGAGTGGTTTTAAAGTATATTTAGAATATATTTTTACCATTCAATTTAATGTTTATCATTGGACATAATTTTACAATTAAACCGAACATAAACAAGTGTCAATCTTTTGATAGTTATTATCTCTTAAAAACACGCTTTTTGTTTTGACAGCGGGAATTAATTTTAAATTAATTTCTGCCACTTCTGTGTTTTGAATTTAGGAAAATGGATTCCATATTTGGAATCAGGATGTTCAAATTGTGTAAATAGGTAACTTTTATTTTTAGACATTTTGAATAGTTACTGTGGTAAATATTTTATTTACCATGGTTAAAGGGTAAATCCGGTAAATAAGGGTTAAAAAAATAATATTATAATAATAAAAAATTACCCTAAAACGTGTCCTAACCTTATTGGTGGACACATACCCGACCATGGGCATCCTTTGGTCAATTTGGGGACCCCTTGGAGCCACTTGTATGTGGTAGGGACACTTTATATTAATAAAGTTAAAATAAAAATAAAAATGGCATAAGCTTACATCTTTTAGAAGAACAATTTTTACATAGGGTTATACATGTTGGATTTTCGATTATAAATATTCATTAGAAAGCTAAAACGATTTCCTACATAATGATATTTTATTTATAATTTTTAGACATTATATAATTTATTTTATTTATGACACAATGATGATGCAGTAATTACTAAAATAGTGAAAAATAAAAATAATTGATCTTATAAATACCCAAATAATTATAATATGAAACTTTTAATGAATTAAACTAATTTTCTATGATAATATGATATATTAGGATTGATTTAATTGACTTTGTTCGAAGTAATCAATCTGTTAGGAGTTTCACAAAAATCAACTATTGAATAGTGTCAAAATTGACATAAAAGAGTTCTTAAAACAAATATTATATTATTAATTGATATTAAATTCCTAAAAATCTAAGGTTCGGCCAAGAGACTTATATTATTATAGGTTCCTCATTAATGGACCACTTGGGGGTCTCTTGGATGTATATAGTAAGTTTATTAATCATATTATATAAAAATACAAAGAGACATTGTAAAAGTGAAACTAATTAACTTAGAGTTAATACTTAAAGATAAGGTTAATATAAGTACCCAAACCTGTCTAAATTCTATTGGATGAGTTGTTTTCGACCTATCCACACCTCATCCTTTGAATAGTCAACTTTGGAGCCTTTGTAAACCGAATATGAATTTATTATAAATTAATATTTCTAACTTTTCCAAAGGTGCCCCTCACCCCTCTTATAAAAGGGCACTCCTCCTTCTCATTTCTTCACACCTTCAAAGCCTTTTGGTTCGGCCAAACTCTGCCCAAATACTCTCCCAACATCCCTCAATACAACCTAGAGGCCTTAGTTTGATCAGAAAGCCAACCTAAGGAGCCCTTTTGATCAAATCAAAAGGAAGAACCCGAAGAAGAGGTAATGATTTCACCACCCTTTTCTAAGTTCATTTCTTCTTCCACTTCTTCTTCCTTTGTTCTTACCATTCTGAAATAATAACTCCAGTATCTCACATATACTGTGATGTTATTATAAATATTGTACAATCATATTCAGTATTCTATCCACCCTTTGAATAACATGTCACCATACGTGCGTACGTACGGCTTACCGTCTCCACGTCGTGGTGTAATTGTTATTCAATATAATATTATTTGGATGGGTATAATAATGATGTGTAACTCATGTAAATAATAAATATAACATGTTAATGATTCTGTATATATGATATACCATCCATTTATATATTATTTTAATATCAAAAGAATGATATTGTCGCTCGTGCGTACGTACGGACTACCGTCTCCACGAACGCGATGAGATTCATTCTCCATCGTATCCATTCAAGTATAATTATCATTTGATGATTTAAAAATGATGTTTAAGGACTGTATATCATTCTGGATATGAATAAGATACAACAACTATGGCTTATGTAACAAAACATATAAAAGAAAATGAGTAAGTTAACTCCCGAAACGACGATAATTCTAAGATATTATTAACAAATCAATGTTAAAAGATCATATATGATATCATATTAATATATATGATTCTTGTATAATTTAATAACAACTATTTCACCATTATACAGGAGGTTAACCTACCCCAACCAAGGAAAAGTACAAGGTAAGGGTTATTTCACAATCTCTTCATTATCCGAGGTTGTTTATATATAATAATCTACTAGGATCTCTTTATCATCCACATCCATGTTTCTTAAAAATGTATTTCAAAACATTTTTACTATTTACAAGAATATGGGTTAAAGTCATTTATACCTTTTTTTGACTTTTTATAAGAGGTTTATAAAGGAATCTTTCCGTCGTTTTCAAAACAAGGTCCTTTTTAACCTTTTCGACAGAATTGAGGTAAGAATGTTTTTTTTAACTTATACGGCGGGTGCGGTTATTTTACGCCGTTATAAAATCTTCAAAGCTTTCCTTACAAGCTTATAAGAATATTTTCAAAGAAAATGTTTTATTTTATATGGATCTTAAATGATTTCAAAATAAAAGGAGATATTTCTTTAAAAAGAATTTTGATTTCATCTATGTCAACATCCTTTGATGGATTTTAAGATTATTTGAAGTTGATTTATTATGATACAAAACTTCTATATAGTATTGAAGGTTTTGTGATATGTTTGACTGTGGATGTGCTATTTTTATACCATTCATAGTTTATTGTGAAAGTATTGACATTTCGTATGCTAGTTTTAATACGAATGTTTATGTTATGTTTAAACCTTTTCATATGGGAATGCATTGGACTTAATAAGTGACGGGTGGAGCCCGCTATAGCTCCTCGATGCATCGGTAGGTATCATGAGACAAACTAGTGTCTTGGCACAAGGTCTTGACAAAATCTTATTTGTAGTCTTGGCACGAGGCCTTGGCTATGTGGTTATGATAGTCTGGCATTATGCATTCCAATATTATGAAAGTGGTTATTTATTTTTGCATGTGATTATTCGATTAGTGGAATATCCATGTGAATAAGTAAATGGCATTATTTCATTTTATTTATGCCATACCATGTTCAAAGTTCATGTTTAAAAGGCTTTTGTTTTAGTTATAAATTGCCTTAAATGTTTATTCTTATTGACGAAAGTTTCCGCTATATTGTTATCCTTACTGGGCATTTGAGCTCACCCCTTTTCTATGTTTTATTTTTCCCAGGAAGTGAAGATGTAAGTTATGAATGACCTGCAGGGATATTATGAGGGGATTGTAGTGTGGACTGTGGAAACATTATGTTGTTGTAGTAGTTTTTGATTTTATGATGTAATGTAAAACTTATGAATATATCTAGTGTTTCCAAGGCTACTAAACCAATCGGTCTTTCGAGATTTGATCTTTCTTGTGATCATGCCAATGTTATGTAATAATGCACCGACTCTAGGAAACTAGGGTCGGGGCGTTACAATTTTGAATGATAAATCTATAACATCATTTGTGAGATGTGAAATTACTTTAAATTATACCAATTTTTCCTGATTTGTTTGATACAATAATGTCCCATTACATTATTTATTTTCATTCTATTTTTTTCATGTTTTAGTGTTGACATGATGCCTTCTATGATAAAAAATAAAAGTCCTCTTGGTTAAATATAATGTTGAACCATTGTGTGTAGATCATGTTCTATAACCATTAATAGAGTAGAGCTAAAATGGGGTTTCTAAGTGATAGAAATGGTGGAATATAATATTATATTGGATATGGATTGGTTGACTATGATCAAATCTAAATTTGACATTTATACTAAGAGAGTCATTTTTACTATTGAAGATTGTGATTTGAATATCATTAGGGGATACTTTAATGTAATGGATGGTGAAATGGTCTTTTTGGATCAAAGATATTGAACAAACATGTACTGATTGGGAGGAATGACTTTATCATTAATAAAAGAGATTGACAATAGCAGGTTTATAGTATTGTTTGACTGGTTTCATGCTGTATTTATGGGAAATTTAGTATGGTTTGCACCAATAAGGGATGTGGATTTTATTATTGATCTCATTCCCGGGACAAGTCATATATACCTTTATAATTACTATATACCCCCAATATAATTAATGGAATTTAATGGGATGTGGGATGAGCTAAAAAATAACGTTTTATTCGGCCAAGAATGTTTCAATGGAAACCATCCGTTTTGTTTGTCCAAACAGTGTATGGTACTATTTTGTTTTGTCTATATTATTGTATGATTATCCATGTTATAAAAGTGAATGGATAAAAATATTACAAAAAAATTATGATCCATTTAATCAAATGAGTGGATCTCAACATTTCTCTAATATTGAATTTCCATTTGGATATCACCATTTTTAGGTTTAGAAGGTAGATATTCCAATAACAACTTTCAGAAGTAAAAATATACATTATAAATATATAGTAATTCCTTTCAATCATAATAATTTCATTGTGGTGTCTATGGAATTTTTGAATTAGATATTTAATAGGTATCTGGATTCATTTGGGGTGGTGTTTGTGTATAAAATATTAATGTATTGATGGACTAGGGTTGTGCATGAACAACACTTGGTGAAAGGGTTGGGAATTAATATGCATCATTAGTGATTTTTTGATAAAATATTTATGTTTCATTTTCAATTTAATCTCATAATGTGGTGTTTCTATAGAAGAAGAAAATATAAAGGTTGTTATCTAATGGAAACAAGTAAATAATTTATTCAAGATACATTGTTTATTTGGTCTAGATGGTTATTATCGATGGTTTTCCCTTATTTTTAATGACAAGCCCCAGATATGACAGTACTGAGTAGGATGACTGTTCCTTCTAATGGAGCGAAGAAGGAAGATGTATTTTCATGAGCTTAATGTTCTCCTTAAATGATCACAAATCATGATTTTCCTAGATTTAGGATAAGGGTGCGTGATATATATTAATACATCAGGATTAGTGTTGGGATGTTCTCTCTATTAGATATATCACGATGTTACACATTTCTCTAGAAAAATATATTTCCATGAGAAAAAATACCGAAAACATGATTTGGAGTTAGCTATCATAGTCCATTATTTGAAGACATTGATTCATTTCATATTTAGTGGTATATTTATACTTTTTATGAGTTATAAGAGTTTCAAGCATATTTTCTCACAATATGATTTAATCCTATGAAAAAGTAGATAGATGGCATATCTCAAAATGATATAATTTGATTCAATGTTTATACCAAGTAAAATAAATTCATTTTAAGAGTAATTAAAAACAATTTTTTATATCCAATTGGAAAAGGAAGCATTAATGAGTGCTAGTTCATGTCAGTCCAAGGTGTAATTCATTTGGAATGTTCAGATGAAGGTGATGTTGTGGTTTTCTTTTGTATTTCATTCATTCTGAATTTTTATCATATGATTAATGAGGAAGATGGGTTAGATTCAGAGTGTATGATAGTATGTTCAAAACGCAGTGGTTGTGAGATAATTTAGTGATAGATGATATGTATTAGTTTAGTTTTTTGGTTTTGAGATTGGATGGTTTTATCTATGGCTTGTACAGAACAACGCCATCATGCATTCTGCAATTCAATATGGGACATTCATATTGGAGTATAAAAGTAGGTAAGCCATTAAAGTCACCGCTTTTGAGTATCAAAAGAAAAATGATGGTTGATGAGTTTGGGTATAGATTCTAAACTTTTCATAATGTTATGGAATAGCATCAATGACTATGAGGTATGATGTAACCTTGGCCTATTATTGTTTTGAAATTATAGGAGATAGTTATAGATTTTATAATAGGTCTCCCAGGATTCATACAAAAAAAACAATACCATATGGCTGATAGTGTATTGACTTGAAAAGTGAACCCATCTCATCCCTATTTATGAATATCATATAGTGGTTTACATGTTAAAAATATATATCCATGTAGTGTTAAAGTGGAATGGTGTACCATTTTCAATCATGTTAGATAGAGACCAAAGGATTACATCTTGTTTCTAGAAATCATTGAAGAAATATCATGGGACTAAAATGACTATGAGTACAATATATCATATTTATATGGATGGGGAATCTGACAGGATGATACAAGTGTTGGAAGACATGATGCATGATTATGTAATTGTTTTTGGTGGATCATGGGAAGTGTATGTGCTGTTAGTGGAGTAAACCTATAACAATATCTACCATTCCGTGATTCTTATGGTTTTTTATTCATTTTAGGGATGTTTGTTTTTTTCTCCTCTTGTTTGGGAGGAAATATGTGTGGAATCTGTTACAAGGATGAGAGTTGACTCAGAAATAATAATGAAGATACAAATGATTAAGAAAATGATGTATAAGTCATTGAGTCATCAAATATTGTATTTGTATCATTATTGATGGGAATTTTATTTCGAGTTGAGTCATAATGTGTTCTCAAGTATCCTTTAAATTCTTTGGAATCGTCATTTTTTAATTTATTGAATGTTATATCCTCAATATATAGTCCATTTTGAGACACTTGAATGAGTTTTTAAGGTGGTATATCAGTTTTCTTTTCTGTCATAGTTTAATGAAGTGAATACCATGTTTCTTGTTTCAATATTTAAAAAGTACCATAAATATCCTGAACATGTGAGTCATTTAGATCACATTTATCTAGATATATATGCTTCATTGGTACATTTGTTGATATATATTTTGGGTTGGAAAGGGAATTTATTGAGTAACAAAACCATCGCTCTGGAGTTAGTATTATGGAAACATATTATGATTCAAGTAGTGACATTGAAATAGAAGACGTAAATGGTTGAATAAAGGCCCAAAATCATTAAGGAAAATGATGGTTTTTTACTTTATGAGGATGGAAAAGTCAATTCTGTAAAGAATGTATCACCACTCAGTTTTAAGTGTGTAACACCGTTCTTTATGATTATTAAGTATGTCAACTAATCGCCTTCTGATTGGGTGGGTTCACATGAAAATTGAAATGTTTTGGGGATTTTATATAGGTTTAAAGGTTTTGGATGATTAGAAAACTCTTTGAAACACATGCACAATGCTATAAATTGTGAAACATGTGCTAATGTTTCAGTGCATTGTTTGGGAAAACAATTTGGCCATAATATAGAAACAATGAAATGTGGGAGAATGGTATTTTTCATCGATGATGCATGATTTTTCTAATAGTTTTTACCAATCATCCAACCCCTAGAGGCAACGAAGGGCACATTGTTATGGCACGGTATGCCTATGAGTGAGTCTAATAGTGCATGATTTTATAAGAGGCTCTTAAAAAGGTATCAAGGTAGGATTTGGATTTTAAACAACCTTTATTTAACCACTTCTTGGATGAATCATTATTTCTCCATGTATTATGATGTTGAAACATTATCCATCAATTTATAATAAATACTGAGATGATTCTTAGTGCACCGAATCCATATTCATTTGGTAAGTCATTGTTTACAGTGGTTTTCCGTTGATCTACTTCTCTCTCTCTTTTTTTCTTATATGATTTTTTTAGATCTATATAATGTGGTTAATTAAAATAATGTTTATATTTATCAGTGTTGACGTTAGGGGATGATACCTAGGATGTGTTTTTTTGTGATCTTGGGAGGTTTCATTAGTGTCTTTGTGACATTATTCATTTTCACAAAAAATCCCAAGGAAGGTGGATTCAGTCTCATCTCCTCTTATAAAAACATGAGTGAATAATTTGAAATTTTTGACACATAATTAAATTAATATTGGAATTGTAGTACAATTAATGTTGGAAACATTGTTTGGTGAAAATTTGTGGGATATTTCAAAATTGGGTTTTTTTTTAGAATGTGAAATGGTAAAATGATTTTAATATCATGATTTGGATTTAACACAGTAAAATGGGATATCAATACAAACATGTTGTTATTGAAATGTTTATAAAAATTAGTATTTTCAAGTTATTGTCATAAATGATTATGAATGTGTGGAATGAGGTGGATATAGATCATGAAGTACCACATTTAATGGGATGGGTTATGGATGTGATGATCCACCATCAACTGTAACACCATTATTGTGTGTATGGGTGTGTGTAGTTATGTGAAATTAGATTGGGTTTTCAAAAATGGAAAAGGTGGAAGGAATAAATTGCTTCTTGGGATGTTTTCCTTTACAAATTAGTTTATTTGAGAAAACTATTTTGGTATTGATTAATTTATTTTTGTAATAACTTTTTTAACAAATCAAATAATATTTATATAAATAATTTTATATTAATTGAATAACATGTTCAATAATAGTGTAGTGACTAGGGAATTCATTTGGAGAAATCCTTTTGATTTCCATTATTCTCCCATGATTTATAAAATTCTTTCGTTTGTTAATTCTTTCTATAATGATATATGATAAGGTAAGGCATCACACTCATTTAGTTATGGTTCATGGCACTTGTAATTATGTTTGAATTATATAACATTGTTGGTGTATTTGTATTGTTTGAGTTTTATGTGTCTTTTCTTTTATTGTGTACATTTATATTGTAGTCTTCTATTGTTGTACATTATTGTAGATTGTTTTGATATCAGTGGTATTACTTTGAGTTGTTTTACATTGTTATCATATACCATGTAGTGGTTTTAGTTATGTATGCTGGGATGGGTTGTTTATAACTTAACGTGAATATCATCATTCAATTTTTAATGAATATCTCTATATTTATTTCCTACCTGCGGTGCCTTGGATATATTACCTAATTCCATGTAACGTACTGACACCCTCTCAAGAAAATGTGGAGATCCGTGATGTTACAATGTTTCTTCATGAATCAAAATTAGTTGGGTTTTCCTGAATTTATGAAGGTACCTATACTAATCAATTTATTTTATAATAAGTATTGATCATTTATCAAATCTAATTATAGATTTTACCTAAAATGTTATGTTTCCGAAATATTATATGATATATTATTTCTTATCCTCTATATTCAAGAATACACTTCAATTTATTCCTTTTATTTCCAATATATAAGTTTGGGACATATTTTTACACACCCCTATTAAGGATTTTTTATATCAAAATGAATTATTTATAATTTATATTTCATTAAACCATGTTATGAATCATTTTGTACTTATATATGATTGTGAAATTTCAATGGGAATTTTTCATTCCAAACAATTATATTTTGAATACAATTTATATAACCACTTAGGGGTATTCATCCAAACATATCTATAATATTTGTATGGGGGGAATCCATGTATTTATTCCACACTCCATGATCCTATAATTAAATGTGATGAAATATGATTGTATGTAAATGATCCATGTGGTATACTTATGCATCCTCATGATTTGATAGAGATGGGTGCACTGAAAATTATATTATAGTGGAATGCATTGGGTAATGTTTTTGTCTCATGATATGTCATTTAAGGGATTATGTATTGATCCTAATCCATCACAGGAAGTTTTCTAAAATGTTATGATAATTTGGAGGTTATTCGTGACCTTTTTTTATGACGTCATGTTTATGGTTGCTTCAACATTTCCCATGATTCATTTCTGTTATCAGGCTATATCATGAATTTTTTTAATGATTATGATTCACGAAATTTTATTTCTAATGTAAGTGTCTATTATCTATCATGCAATTCTTTTTTGTTGTTATTTCTATTATTATTTTCTTTCTAGGATTTATAACTCACCAATTTCTTATGTATGACCACAGGTTACCCCATGATGTTTTGAGAATGATGGAATATTATGATCATGTTAAAGACATTCTCCAAAAATTTTATGTACCACCTATTTTAAATTTTTTATTTATTATTTTTGATTCCCCAAAAATTAATACTTCTCGATCTAATGGGTTATATCATGTGTGTAATTTTTTAATAACCCATGAATTACAATGTAATAACAAAACATGTTTACTTAATAATCATTGTTTATGATCATTATATAAATGTAAATATTTGTTATTTTTTACATATTATCAACAACATCTGTATGTATCCTTTATCTTTCTGAAAATGATTGTTAAAATTGTAGTGGGTACCTATTCTTTTAAATAATTCAATCATTCATAGATCTTTTATTTTATTGTATTGTATGTTATATTAATTTTTATAATCCTATAATTTAATTTCATTATTGTTTTTTTCCTAGACCTCTACCAATTTGTAGTTAAAATAATATTAATTATATATTTTTTTTAAAAACATGTAGATTAAATTGGTGATTACCACATTTTTGTGATTCCATATTGAAAAAAAGATGTTTTATTATTTAATGAGTTAAATTTTGTTATAAATTTTAAAAAAATATATATTTATTTTTATATAGTATTATTTTTTTTAAATTCATTCTCATAGTCATACATCTTATAAATTAAATATATTGTTCAATTTGATGGTTAAGCTTTCCAAAACATGATCACACTTAAACTTGATGTGTGATTATTGTTATGGAGGAATACCTTTACATAAAATATCATTAAATAAATACAATAATTTTATTAAATGTAAATTATTAAATATTTGGAAAAATATTTAATTATTCTTTTATAAATACTAAATAATTAGATGAAAAACAAAAAAATAATTATTCACAGATGGGGTAGCCCGTGCACATGACGATTAACATTATATTATTTTACAACGTGTGTGGAGATGAATAATTAATTATAATGACAATAATATAAGAAAATATTTTTATATAATCATGTTGACCTCATAATATTTTTTGGTGATATGATATAAGAAATATTATGATTATCAAGAAAAATATTTGCATGTGACAATACATACATAAGATACTTGACATTTATGTACGTTGAAATCATCTACCTAATTTTAGGATATGGAGTTTTTATAATTTGAGATACACTCTTCCTTGGATCCTGTTGTTTTCTCTTGATTCAACTAGAATAATTATTACCCTTCATTCTCCTTTGATGTATTAGTCTATTCATTTTTCCCCTAGAGTGTTTCTTGCTGCTCATGTGACCCTATATATTTGTGCACGGAATAACCGTTGGTCACCTTTTTTTAGATGTAATGATTTCCTTCATCTCTCATTTCATTTTGTAACATGCGAGGTGTGTGTAATTATTCTACCATTGTTAAAATCGATGAATTCCCTTTTAATGAAGTAATAAATATGAAATATGATGATAACAAAGATAATCTAAATATTTTGATAACAGTATGGGAATGTGTTGATGATCATTTTTTTATATTATCATTGATTTATGATGAGAACTATATGGGCTATAACCCTTCTAAAAATTATGGTCATTGGCGGTCATTTTTTGTGAGCTATGGTAGCTTTTAAATATTTACTATAAATCAAAATCCATTATTTATATATACTCAATTAAATAAATGGATCCCCCAGCATTAAACATGTGTTTTGATCACCCACGAATTATAATAGTGGAATTAAAGAACTATATTATTCCAATATTAATACAGAATAACTATTATTGTTTGAATATTCATTTTGTATTATTCTATTCCGTTTGGTTCCTTGAGCGGCAGAGTGGTGCTACTATTGGAAGAACTATTGTGGATACATGGTGAATAAAGTAATTGGATTTGTGGGAATAATATACAATGTTTGTGTAGTGGGGGTTTGGATTTGGTATATGGGGAGGCTTGAGAGTTTTATGGATTATCATGTTGAGAGATTGATTCATTGTGGGATGAATGATCTTTTATAGTAGATTTTTTTCATCATGTTGGGTTATTTTTTTAGAAGTGTTTTTGTAGTTGGACTACTATTTGGTAGGGTTTTTTTTGTTCCTCTAGATGTGGTTCTTTTCTAGTTGTAGGGATTTCGATGGTTGTATTTGGGAAATTTCGGTTTTTATAGATATTGTGATGTTAGTAGATTATACTATTGTGGTGTGTGGTCTTTGGATGTTTCTGAGGAAGTGATGGAATAAAAAAATAACTTAATAGTGTAATACTGATTGATATTTTTAAAAGGAATTAGTTGTGGTTATGTTTTATGATTTTGGCTACTCGTGTGGTTGTGGATGTAAGGGTAGAATCAAATGTGTTTCTTTTCTTGTGCGGGTTCTTTTTTTGGAAACCCATAGGATGGGATGAGTGTTTGTTACCTATATTTAGAAACAAGTAGTTTGTATTGTTTTTTATATGCACCCCACCTGTGTTGAGAACTATTCGTCAAACACCCCCATTTCTATGGGGGAGGGTGTCTTTCCCAACATGTTGGTGAGAGGATGGATGTATGGTTTTTTGATCTTTTCTTCTCCCTATTCAAGGTAATTTATTGCCCAAGACTCTTCAGGCATGATTTAATTGATTTATATATATTAATAAATATATGGTATTTGATTTTTTGGATTATGGTGGCCCTAGATTCTCGGTGTAGTTTATTGGGCGGTTTAGAGGACCGAGTTTTTACGGATGCGGTGTGATTTCCCAAATATCATATAGATGAGGCATTAGTATTTGTAGGTAAGTTAAGATGTGTTTCATGTCCTATGTGTCTATGGGTGGGTTTTGAGGTAGTTTGTGTCCCTTGTGCGTGAAGACATGTTGTGAATGTTGGGCTTTTAGAATAGCATGATACTTTCTGGATGTTCATTATTACAGATTAGTAGTTAACTAGTGGGAAGTTGTATGGGGTACCCTATCCTTGATTTTCTTATATTATTGTATTACCTTACTGTCATTATTTGGTGAGTGTGCCTTAGTGTTTATGGGGTTTCTAGAATTCCTTATTAGGTGTTTTTAATATTTTGTTGTTTTCTAATAGGGGAATTAGTATGTTTCCCCCACTTTTTCCTGAGTGAATTTTATATTCCAACTGAGTAAACTAATATGATATCCATACATATATAAAACTATTTTTAGGTTTATAGGGGGATTACATGGACTATGTTTGACCTTACTAGCTCAGGTGTTGTGATAGTTTTTTTTCTTAGTCTTTGTTTGGTACAATACATTGGTTTATTTTGTACTATGTGGTAGTTCTATTTAAACACGGAAGGGTGGGATTTTGATTTTTATTCAAATCATAATATTTTTGGAGTTGTTTTTGTTTTACCATTATACTTCTTGACCATGTTTTCCATAAGAAAAAGTTAATTCCTCTCATAAATGTGACTGTTTACCTACTGTTGATGTTAATCGCTACCTTGGGGCCAAATATAGGTGGTACTCAGATATTATTATCTATCATCCATCTTGAAGGATGATTTTCATGACACATTTAAATCACATATCTCATCATGATAAATGAGGGTCAGGATAGAATGGTTTCATAGGTTATGGATGACACATATGATGGAGTTCAAAGTTAATCATAGTGAGGTATTCATGACCCACTCATGGATGAAGTTCGAGTCCCATAGCTACAAAAGTAAAAAAGGTAGTCTTATGCCAGCTAGTATTTAATTTTATGTATGATTAATTTTAACTCTTTATTTAATTTAAATTTCATGATACCACCATGAAAAACAAGAACCCATGTCATTATCATGCATCTACTTTTATAACCGGTATCTACCTTGCAATTAATGTAACCTCACTTTTTCATTTGGTTGGATCATATTTCATGTACGGAATGTCATGTCATTCCCGTTTTTGTAGGATAGAGGTTAGTGAGATAATATTTTTGGTCTGGAGGTATTAAAAACAATGATATAGAATGTTTATCTTGGGGTTGAGAGAATGAAAACAGTAAAAGATCAATAGAAGTCTTATGTCAATCATAGGATGAGTCCATTGGATTTCGAGGATGGATACCATGTTTTCTTATAAGATTCTCTTCAATGTGGGTCGAAAAGGTTTGGAAAGGGGATCTAGCTCTCCGCCGGGTTTAACAATCCTTTTTTGGTGATGGGATGAGTTGGTGAGGTGGCGTATTATATAGAGTTCCTTCCACAGGTGGAGATGATCAATTACATCTTCCATGTCAATCCACATCATTGTAATCTACACAATGAATCCCACATCATTGACTTGTGATAGTTAGATATCAAGGAGGTTGATATGTTCCTGGATCATCCATTAGAGATCCATGATCATAAGGACAAGGTTCTATATGGATGGACCATTCATTTGGTTCATGTGTTGTGGATGCATGGTGGCCTCCTGGAGAGTACATAGAAGTGAAAATCGTGTAATTTTGGCTGGTAAACAATACAATTTTTGAGTTTTGTTTTAGTTATTCACATTATGATATATGTATTAAACCATGTTTTCTATAAGAGAATTTTTTTCATTATTATTTAATCTGGGAAAAAATACTAACTTGTTGGGAGGGGGAGGACAAAATACGTAATCATGATACATTAATGCTGGTGCAATTAAGCCTATAAAGGAGATTCAGTGCCGCCCAAAGGGGATATTTTCATAACCTGAAAGATAGAGTTCCATGATCCATGTGTCCAGATATTGTGACCTTTTGTGTTTATGTTCATGTTTGGGGTAGTAGTTTTTAGGATAGGTGTTCTTGAATGTTGAGGTTTCACATCATATTTACAAAAAAAAACAAGGTGGTTTATCCTTGAGAGGTATCATTTGGGGTAGTTATTGGGACCCCATCCTTATTTAGGGATTGGTTTTGAATTCAAGAGAGTGACAATGGTTTGATAGGTATCTAATTTAATGATATGAACCCCTATGATCCATTTCATTGTGATAATCCATGGTTTTGGGTGTTCATGGGGACCTCATTGGATTAGATTCGTTGTCTAATTGTTGCTATGTCAGGAATCAGTATGTCTAGCATCAAAATTTAAAGAGTCGGTAGGTCTAGAATCTGTCGTAGTGTGCTGGTTGGTTCTGGGAAGGTAGGTTAGGCATCAGAAGGTCAGACCACGATAGGTCATCTGTCAATGACTCACATCTGTGAGTCTGTCGTCAGTGGTCTCGTTAGTTACTCAATATCGATAGATCCCATCGGTGACTCAATGTCATTGAGTCACTATCAATGAATCACATCGGTGATACTCCCATTGGTGAGTCATTTCCATCTTTTCTAGTTTTTCTAGTTTCACACCTTATACATTTTAATTGACATTGATTTAGTTTAAAACTTTATTTTATCATTTATAATGGAATTTCAAATGATATTAATAATATTTTCTATATTCTTACTCACATGGGACATTGAAATAGTCAATCCGCATAATCATAACCACGATACGAAGATAATGGACCTTGAATCCATTTTCCTTCCATTTATATAGAATTTGGCTCTTCAAATATGATATTATATCTTCCTCATGTGTCTTTTTTTCTATTTCTATGCCCCATGCTTTCCTTCTCAAAGGATTCTTATGTTGTATTGTTTCCATCCGATCATTTTTTCACCTTGATTCATTCCAACTGCTTCTGTGACCCCCTTTTTGCAGTAAGGGAGAATCATTTGTCACCTTTTCTTCCATGTAGGCATTTCCATCATCACTTTTTTATTATTGTATTATAAAGGGTGGGTTTAATTAATCCTCATTTTTAATAATTGCTGAATCATAATTATAAAGAATTCATATATTTGAAATATGATGATATAAATGATAATAAGACAGTTATGATAATAAGATATGAATGTGTTTATGATAGTTTGTATAATTTTTTATCTTTCTAACTTGATTTGAACTGTATGGGCTACAAGCCTTCTAAAAATCATGGTTGTTGGTTTTCATTATTTGTGAACTATGGTATCTTTTGTGGTAAATATCAAGCTAGTAAACCCATATTTTTAGTTAAATAAATGAATCCCCCATGATTAAACTTATCCTATGATCCCCCCAAAATTATGAATGTGGAATTAAATAACACTGTTGAAAAATATTAATACACTCTACTTGTTTTGGTGTGGTTATGTGATGTATATGGTTCTGTTCAGTTTGTTGCCATGTACGGTTGTGTGGTTCTGATGATGGAGGAATTTTTGTGGGTACATGTGTGAACATTGGGGTTGTATTTGTGGGAATTCTGTGGTATATTTTTATGAGGGGCTATAGCTTTGGTATATGATGTGTCACATGATGTGTAATTGAATATCATGTTGAGAGATTGGTTGATTTTGGAATGGATGAATGTGTAGAGCAGTGGGTTTGCATCTGGGTCGTGTTATGGTTGTTGAGAAGCATTTGTTTAGTGGGACTATAATTGGGTAAGATTTTTTTTGTTATAAAAAATGTTGTGTTTTTCATGCAGCGGGGATACTAATGGTTTTGTTTGTGGGAGACAGGTGTTTATGGATGTTGTGACGTGTGGAGGTTATTCTATAGTGGTGTGTAGTTTTTGGATGAGGTCCAGGTAGATATGGAGTAAATAAATAATTCAAATGATTAATATATAATGATATTTTATTAATGGAGTTTTTTGGTGATATGATTTAATATTTGGAATGTTGTGTGGTTGTACATGTAGTGTAGTAGTAATAATTTTTCTGTGTGGGCTAGTAATTTGTTTCAAATCCCATAGGATATGATGATTGTCTGTTACAAATATGTATAACGTTCTATTTTCATGACGTTTCCATATGCACCCCACATGATTTTAGAATAATGCATTGAACACCCCCATTGTTGTAGGTGTTGGTGTCTTTCCCAAAAATATAGTTAATGGATGGATGGTTGTTTATTATCTCTTCCATGATCCCTCTTCTTAGAAATTTTTAATCTTCCAAGACCATTCATGAAGAATTAAATGTCATGTGGTTTATTACTAGAAGCAGGTTATTGGTAGTGTGTAAAATGGTTACCTTTAACTCATTGGTCAGTATGTAGTGTGGATGAGAGGGCCATGTGTCTACGAACGAGTTGTGTTGTACCACATGTCTTCAGAATTATGCTCATGTGTTTTTAGACAGGATGTGAAGTGGATTGTTTCCTATGTGTATATAGGTTGTATGTGAGGTGGTTAGTGGCCTTTGTGTGTGTGCGAAGATTAAAATAGTGGCTCTTGTGGAGGATCAATGTACCGTCAAGACGTTATCTATTAATGATGAGTAGTTAATTAGTGGGATGTAGTCCTAGGAACCTTATCATTGACATTCATATATTATTACCATACATGACATGTGCTATTTGGTGAGTGTGACTGGATAAGCTTGGGTGGTTTGCATTCATTGTTTGGAATTTTTGTGGTTCTTTGGGATTCAAATAGGGGAATTAGTATGATTCCCCCACTTTCATAGGGTTTTTTTTGGATTTCATAATGAGTATAATCATATGCTCATCTTACGTATATAATACGATTTTAGGTTTTCATAGGGGTTACGCAGACTTTGATGGATATTTCATGCTCGAGAATGGGGATATTTGATGTGTTGCTTCATATTCTTGTTTTTCGTATTTTTATATGATTTCATTTATACATTGTGATATTTCTGTTTTAAATTTCATGGTTTTTATTTTTCATTTTCATTTTCTTATATAAATTTTGGAGCTATTTGTGATTTACCATCTTATCTCCGAATCTGGTTTTCCGACAAAAAATTACTATGCCTCCAATATGGTGTCAATGTTTACCTACCCTCAGTGATATTCTAAACCACAAGGCCTACTAGAGGTGTTTGATAAGGGTCATTAACTATCTTTCATATTTAATATGGAAGTCTATGTCACCTTGGTATCCTTTCCCACATCATAAAGAAGGTGGGACTGGAAACAATGGGGTCAATGGTGATGGTTGAGAGAGAGGATGGAGTTCAAAGTTAGACATGGTGAGGATGGTGTGGTATGGTAGGGATAGAATATTTGGTGATATTTTTTCATGTTATAGGCTAGAGAATACCAGCTAGGAAATGAGATTTTAGGTCCCCCCATGATCCGATGCATGGACTCTAATCCTGCAAAACGACAATGGTAGGATACACTATTTGAAGGGTACGAGACTAGGAAAGATACATGCATTATTATGAAGTTGTATTGTATTTTTCCTGGTAATTTTTGGGAATTAAAAAAAATATTTAGAAAAAATGATTCATACATAAAACTATATACAACACTGAATTAGGTGTACCTTGTTTACCTTCTCAGCATTGGCACCCAGAAAGCGTCCATTAGTGGATCGTAATGTCACAGATCAACATACCAATCCCACCAATCAAATAAGGGTTGATAAATTTTTAGAGGATGAACAATGGAAGATTTCACATCCTTCCTTCTTCTGAAAAACAATGGGGATTTAGGAAGGTATGGTTTTTGGACATGGATATTGTGAGTTGTCTTGAGGATCATGCGATCACCTTCACCTTGATTTTGGATCTAACAGAGTAATGGGATCTCTTGACAGGGAGCCCGATTAGGGGAGAAGTGTGTTAATGTAGTATAGTTTAGATTTAAAAGAAGAAAGAGATAGATGTTTCTTGGAATAACATTAAAAAGGAGTTCCAGGAGAAATTCCATTTTTCAATGATGATGGATGAGAAGAGGTAGGAGCTACTCTCCCTCTAGTTAGAGAGTATATTAGTGAAGGAATTAGGGATCTAGTTTATGGATCATAATCATGTTACTCCAAAGCTATTAATAGATGAGGATCCTCTGGTGAGATTATTAGTGGAGGCACTCCATACCTCCCTCTAGTAAGTGATTATTCCTTTACCCAATTGACATACATAAATGTTCAAAATTAGGATGAGGTATTCTAAAGGATGAAATAATAAATATGTTTACCATGTGTGGGGATCCTGATGAGGCCTTAATAGGGGAAGGCTACCAGAATCAGACCTCCTAGGACTGGGACATACATGTTTCATCCATTGGGGAGTCAAACTTGATAGTTTTTTGTTCTATCATTCAAGTCCATGTCCTTTTTTCATGGGATTGGGAATGAGTTGTTTCACATGAGGAGGGTGTCGAAACCATTAGATTTAGTTCCCATCTCGGGCTTAGTAGGTTTTCCGTGGGTAGGTTCAGTGGCTAACTCAGTATTAGTTGCCATCCATGCCATTCCAATTTCACGGAAAGCTGGTCTTGGCTTTACCAAGGGGAGAGAGTACAGTTGGCGGCCAACCTCAAATTTCTCCCCCGTAATCTCAACCTGAGAGTGGTTAGGGAGTCGGTAGATAGCCAGTGAGTAGAATGGATTCATGTGGACGGTTTCACATTGAATGGGAAACAATTAATGTAGGTCTAAATAACATCTGAGGTACGATCTGTTCTTTCAGTACACATTCTTGGGTTATGATATATTCAGGAGCTTCACAGTCTTTAGATTCTCTTGCTTTACCTCATGCATTGGGACAATGCATATAGATTATTTCCATTACATTGGTGTTGAGCATGCTATATTGATTTCATACTATATTGATTAATATTTTCACAAGATGTGGACTAATTTTGGGGCCACATATTTTTTATGGGGATCTCATTATACAAAAGATCTAGCCATACGATGTTACCCTTGGAATTGATTGGCTATTATTTGTGCGTGCTTTTATTATTTTCTTTTGGAATAGATTCAGGTTTTCATATGAGGATGGCCAGTGTGTAGATTTTGATAACAAGTGGTGTTGAAAGGTGAGAAGCCAGTTTGTGGAGCATCATACTTCATTGTTTGATGTGTTTTCAATGGGGTTGATGTATGCTGAGATGTTGGAAGTTATATGAGCATTCAGAGAGTTCTATGATGTTTTCCTCGAGGAGGTAGTGACTCAGCCCCCTCGACATGATTTTAAGTTCGATATGGTCTTATAACCGAGTGATGGTTTGATTTTAATGGTCCTTAATCGGATGGAGAAATAAGATTTTTTGGATATGTGGATTTATATTGATGATATTATGAATAAAATATTTATCTGACTCAGTGTGCCACTATATGAGGCTCCATTTTTGTTTTAAAAAAAGGCTGATAGTGTTATATGGATATACATAGACTACTAGATACATAATCTTGTAATGGAAATGATACATTACCCTATGCTTAGGATATATGATCTTTTCAACCAGCATATGAGAGCATGTTGGTTCCCTAAGATTGATCTCTGTTTTGGGTATTAACCATTAAGTGTGAAGGAGGGTGAAATTCCAAAGGAAACTTTCTAAAGTATGTATTTTCACTTCATTTTCATAGTCATGTAGTTAGGTGTAACAAACATTCCAACCATGTTCATGGGGATCATATACTCCTTCTTCCATGAATTCCTGGAATGGTTTATCTTCATATTCTTCAATGAAATACTAACCCAGTAGACCTCATTGGAGGCCCACACCAAGAATCTCGAGACTAACATGGAGGTTCTTTAGTGCCACTATCTCTTTGAAATTTATTCCAAGTGTAAGTTCTAGAAATAATAGGTGAACATCCCTGGACATGTGGTGTCTCAAAAAGGGATAAAATTAGATCTATTGAGTTTCAACACACTTGTTTCATTGTAAACACCCATAAACATCATGGAGGTTTGATGATTTCTTGGCCTGCATAGTTATTATGAGAGATTCTTAGCTGAAATATCTCGAGTTGCATCTCCATTGATTGATTTTACTAGGAAAGAAAATGACCATGTGTTTAGAGATCATCATCACACAGTTTTCCGCTATCTAAAGGGATGTTTGTTAGTGCTCCAATACATATGCTGCTAGAGGAAGGTCTAATGTTCATGGGTTTTTGTGACATTTCCAGTCTTAGTATGGGATATGTGATGATGCAGTAGTAAGGATTATTTTTCATGGGTCTTGGAAATTGCATCCCCCAAAACTAAAAAATTCCACATTGGATCTAGAGCATATAATGGTCTTGTATGTGTGGAATATTTGCTGACATTACCTCATTTGGGATCACATTGTGGTCTTCAAAGATCAAAAGATCTTACGGAAAATATTCTCCCACGGAGACCTGAACATGCATCTGCAGTTGTTTATTGAGTTTATACAGATTAAAACATTGATATCCACTACACCTCAAGAATGGGGAATGTTTTGGATGATGTCTTTTGTATGAATTCATTGTGTTAGGTGTTTTGGGAATCTACAAATTCTTGGAAGGTGTTGGAGGAGTTGGTTGAATTGCACCTAGAGGTTTGGATGGATAGTGGTAGATGTTTTTATGTTTTAGATGGTAGTAGAGAATTCAATGATGCAACATGTGGAGGAGGCTCAGTGGGGAGACCTATAGGCTGAGGTGATGCATGATCACATTGAACATGGTGATGCTTCAAAGGTATGGTCGGGGTTGGGAAGAATAAAATGTTGTTCCTTGAGAAGATTCTTTCCCAAATGGTGATTCTTATGTTGGTTCTAAGTGACATCCATATATCACCAAAATATGTACACCCAAGAGTTTCTGTGATCTACCGAGGTTTGATGGAATGTGTTTCTAAGATTGGGGTGAAGTAGGTAGTGGCAGGGTTTTTGGAAATGTTCATAGTATATGAGTAGGAGAAGAATGAGCACCATGATACCATTGGTTTGTTTCTTCCCATAGATTTCACTGATTGGAAATGGAATGAAATATATATTTATATCTCCATAGGTCTAACTTGGGATTAGGGAGGCCACCACTCTATCGGTCTAGAGGTTGATCGGCTGAAAAAATTGTCTCACTTCATAGCAATCAAGGAGTCAATCATAGTGGACGCCTTGGATATGAGGTATATTGATAATGTAATGTGGATTCATTTTGATTCCATGGTCTATTATCTCATATTGGTATGAAAGATATACAAAATGAGTTTGGGGGGATTAAAAAATTCTATTTTCACTTAGTTACACCTTATCACTACTTTAAACCCTCAAACAGATGGGCTGACAGAGCAGACTATCCAGATAATGGAGGATATACTATGGGAATGTCTTTTGTACACCAGAGGATCATAGATATGACATTTTCCCCAATTATTGTATTCTTAAAATAATATTTATTTTTATACCAATTGATTTCGAACCGTTTGAATCCTCGTATGAGATTTCATGTTGTTAAACTTTCTACTAGATAGTGGTTGGAGAAATAACTTTTCTTTCGCTGGAGGTAGTGAATATCACAAAAGATAAGGCTGAACTCATGTATGATATAATGAGGCAACATAGGTCTAGAATAAATCTTATTTCGATTGCAATATTATTCCCGTGGATTTCAAGTATGGAGACCATGTGTTCTTCACAGTTTCCACCACAATGTGTGTAACCGATGTTTGGTAGGGGAGATAGTTATATTGAAGGATCATTGGACATCTTGAGGTGTTTGGATGAGTTGGTGAGGTGGTATAACAACTGGTTTTTTCCTTCATAGTTGGGGAGGATCTATGACGTCTTCTACATCTCCTAGATTTATTTTTATCTACATGATTACTACAACATAATTGAATTTGTAGAGTTGGATATTGTGGATGACATGATTTTTGTGGACTTTCTAGAAGACATCCAAGACCATCAAAAGTAGGATATGCATGGATGGGCCATTCCTTTGGTTTGTGTGTTGTAGAGGCATGGTGACCTCAATAGGAGTACTTGGGAGTGATGTCCACATATGTATTCACAGTACCCAGAGATTTTAACAGTTTTATTATGTTCTTCTCTTTATTATGTAATGCTTGAACGGTTTTTAATACAAGATGAGTTGCATCCAAATTTTTTAATGTGTGAAAAAATTTCTAACATATGTGGAGGGAGGACATGATCTCTAATCAATATTCATTAATGAGGGTGCAATTATACCCTTGTAGGTGAGCCAGTGCCACCCAAAGTGGAAAGTATCTGATTTTGGAGGAGGGAATAAAATGATCCATTTCACTAAACAATATTAAAAATGTTGTTTATGAGGTTTTTTGGGGTAGTCGATGTCAGAGAAATATTCTTGGATGTCGAGGTTTCACATAAACATTCCAAAAAATCATGGTGGTTTTCCCTTGAGACCTATCTAATGTGGTGGTTGATCTGACCCCTCCATATAGGCTTGGTTTTGAATTCTCAAGGGTGTGAATATTTTGAGAGATATATTATGTAATGAATATGACCTCTTTGTCCCATTAAATAATGAAAATCCAGTGTTTGGGGTGTTTTTGGGGACCTTACTGACTCATTTCATGAGTTTCCCCAAAATATAGTTTCGGTCGGGAGGTTAGGTCTTTTGTGGGTCTAGGTTTTGGTGAGTCAGGACGTCGGTGGTTTCAGGCGTCTGGGGTAGGTGCATCTTCATGTCAGGGATTCGGTGGGTTATTGCATATTTCTTTAAGGAATCAGTGATTCATGGAATCAGTGTGTTTGGGAATTGGTTATTCAAGTATTCATTGAGTCAGAGAATCTATGAGTTAGGGCATCAGTGAGTGAGGGAATTAGAATGTCAGGAAATTAGTGAGTGTGGTGGCTGTAGTTGTGTCTTGGTGGGTAAACTCAGTGAATCAAATCAGTAATTTAATGTTGGTTACACTCGTTTGTTTCTCACCTCATTATCTTAGCTATCAGTGACTCAATGTTAGTATCTCAGCCAAAAGTCTACCATTTTTAGTTTTACTTTTTTTTTTCAGATTCTCCCCTATTACATTTTATTAAATAAAATGTGGAAACTGTCTAGGTTTGAACATTTCTGGACTCATTTAAACCTTCTTCACAGATAATAATTTTATTTTAAATATAAAAACAAGTAGATAACATTGAAATGGCCTAGCCTCATGGTTGGACTATGACCTATCTTTTATGTACTTTGAAATTATCTCGCATATTTGAGGATATGGACTTTTCTTATGTCGAGATACAATCATCATTAATCCTTTTATTTTTTCTTGGTGTGCCCAGAACCATTCTTCCCCATCATGTAACTATGTTGTATGATTTTTTACAATTTTACCCTGGATTCTTTCCAACTCCTCACACATCCCCCTGTTTTAGCATAAGGAAGAATCATTGGTCTCCTATTATTCAAAGTAGAAATTTCCTTCATCTATCCATTAATTGTGTATATAATGGGGTTGGTGTAATGAATATTATTTTGTGATTATGTTTGAATTCTACATTTAATGATTTAATAAATGGGAAATATGTTGATAAATAATATAATCAAACTTTTACAATAACATTATGGTAATGTTTTGATGGTCTTTTATTTTTATCTGTTATCTTCAATTAATGATGTGAACTATATGGGTTATAATCCTTTTGAAAATCATAGAGTTTGTTAGTTTTTTTCCCACTATGATATTTTGTAAATAATTCATGTAAATATAAATCTACTAATGATGAATATATAGTTAAATAAATGGATATATAAGATTAAAATTGTGAGGTGATCACCCAAAAATTATGAATGTGGAAATAATAAATATTGTTGATCAATTATGAATATATTTTACTTGTTTTTCTGTGGGTTTCCAATTTATATTAATTGTTTCAGTTTGTTTTCTTCTTTGGTTGTGTGGTGTGAATATTGGATGAATTTTTGTCAGTATAGGAGTGAATAGTGGGCTTTCATTGTAGGAATAGTGTTCTATGTTTGTGCATCGGGGCTATGAATTTTTTATATGGCATAAAAATCAGGTGTAATAGAATATAAGGTTGAATGATTGACTGATTTTTCAATGGATGGACTTTTAATGTAGTGGGTTTTTAGTTGGATAGTGTTATGATTGATGATCAGTATTTTTTATGTGGGACTATAAATGGGTTGGTTTTTTTGTTCATCAAGATGTGGTTCTTTTTGTGTGGTAGGGATACCCATGGTTATGTTTGGGGAAGACTGTGGATTTTATATTTTTTAATTGTATAGGTTTTTTTGTTTTGGTCTGTGTTGTTTGGTAGTTACCTAGGTAGGGATGGAATAAATTAATTTTTTAATATAGAATGATATTTTTTAATGGTATTGGTTGGGGTAATGGTTGTATTTTATAGATACTTGTAACACCTCAACCCCAGTTACCTAGAGTTATTAAATTATTTTATTACTTTGGAATGATATCAAGAAAACAAATCTCTTAGGACTGATCGGTTTAGTAGCCATAGAAATACATGATACAAACAAGTGTTTTACTTTACATTAAATAATTAAAAACACCATATTTTCCCATTTAAAAACTATCATATACTTTAGTCAATACTAGTAGGTCATTAATAATATAATTCTTCCCATCCTTAGGAAAATGAAAAATACGAAAGGTGTGAGCTCATATGCTCAGTTAGGATAATAAATATTTGGGAATCCATCATAAAAAACATAAACATTTATGAAAATTATTAATACTAAAACACAATACTTTTAAATATAATCTTCAACATGTTATGGAAAAAGTAAATAATATAATTCTATTTAAACAAACACTTTTTTATTCTACTAGTCTAATAATTATATGAAATAACTAAACTCATAATAGAGAAATGCATAATGTAGGACATCATAACAACAATGTCAAGTCCTTATAGCAAGACCATAAATAACCGTACCAATAAGGCCTTATTCCAAAACTCTAGATTGTATCATGAGTCCGAGTATTTCATCGAGGGGTTGTAGTTGGCACCTCCTATAAATTACTATTTCTAGTGCCTTTCTCTTATGAAAGTTGTAAATGATAACATAATCATTGGTATTTAAACAAGTATACAAAATGATAATACTATTAACATAAACCATAAATTTTATAAAAAATGGAACATCCATAGTCAAATATATCATAAACCATTTAATAAAATATGGAAATTTTTTCATAATAAATCAAACTCAATTTATCTAACAAAGGATGTTGACAAAGATGAAAATAATATAATAAATTAATTAAAACTCTTTGAGAAAAATATCAATTTTTTACATTGAAAAAATGTAGAAGCTTTACAATATTAAATGAAATAAATTTTTTTGATAATAAAATTATTAAAATGAAAGAGAATATTGAAAATATTAAGGATTCATAAAAACAAAACATAGACACTCACATAGTATAAGTTTAAAAACAATCACTCCTTAATTTGTCTAAAATGAAATAATGTTCCTCATTTAGAATACCATGAAAATATTACTTTCAAAAAAATATAATAATTAAAACAAGTGTAAAAATATCAGCAAAATAATTTTAAATAATATTTTGAAATACATTTTATGAAACATGGACACAGATGACAAAGATGAAATTGTGGATACTTATGGGTAAACAACCTTTAATAATAATGATATTGTGGAACTAACCCTCATCATATAATTATCTATTTTCAAGGGTAAATTAATGTCATTTATAATGGATAAAAAATGTTATTACAATATTCTAGTACCATATCTGTATTTATGATAACATATATTATAATATTATATCATTTTCCCAATAGTAATTCAAAAATACAACAATTTCACGTGTTAACTACATCGTTTTCAAATTCTTATTTCAATATGTATGTCAGGTTTTTTAGGAATAGGACGTATTTTATTCATATTGATAATGATATAAGGTTCATAAATATTATTTTTACTCATAATATAAATTTTACAACCATTGTTGAATGGTTAACATGGAGAATGAATCTCTTTATGTTGTGGTGTCTATAGGTCGTATGTATGCTTAAGAAACATTATCATTCCCTTGATGGGTAAATAGTAAGGAATAATGTTTTATATTAATTATAAATTATCATTATCATGTTATGATAATTATTTTTATCCATTATACTCAACATTGTATCCATCCAAAAAAATTAGTATTGAATTACAAATTACACCAGGACATGGGGACGGTAAGCCGTACATACGAACACATAGTGATATTGTTATCTATATGATGAATAAAAAGATGAATATGGTTGTCTCATGATTTTTATAACCTCTCATTATATGGATTATACTTTATTTATTACATTGTTATGGGAATCAAAAATAAAAATGAAATATAAGAATAAAAGAACATTGAATGTGGTGTTAAAACAATTACCTCGTTTATGGGTATCTCTTTTTTATTTTCTCAATATGACTCAGCAAGATGTCATTATTTCCAAATAATGGGATCTAGGATGTAGTGAGAGTATTTTAGAGGATAATTAGGTACATTTTTTTGGAGTAAAATTGATTCAAATATGTGAATTAATGATTTGGAGAAGATCCATTTTATAAGAGAGATGAGGGTCACTTTTGGATGGTCTTAAAACATTAATTTATTATAAATTTATTTTCATCATAAAATCACTAAAAAGTGATTTATTGTGAGGATAATATGAAGATACGTCAAAATCATCCCATAAAATGATTTTAAAAAAAGTTTTTGTCACAACAGTATCCTTATTGTTTTGGATTAACCCATATACAAACTGTTATCATGTATTGTTTAATTTTACATTATAGGTTAAATATAATTAAAATTAAATGAAAAATAAGAATTTAATAATTTATGGAATATATATTATTATAATAGTTTTATTTCAAACCTTCTATTTTTATGATATTTAAGATATTAAAAAATATTATTTATTTTAACGTATCATTTATATCTATTTTGATACTATTCAATATTTTTATTTCTGAAAATATAACTTCAATAGGATAACATTGAACCAATACTTAAAATATGTCAAAAAAAATTCAATGTTATCTATAAATTTTTTATGTCATTACTTATGTCACTATATATTTATTTCCAAATTTTTTATACTAGATAATTGATTTATTCATTAATAATTCAATTACTTCATCATTATTGTGTCATCATTTAATTATTTATTTGCATCATATTATTATATATAAATTTATAATATATATAAAATATTTTTATATATTTATAGAGTATTTAGAGTCTATCATTTCATATATATATCCTCGTATTAATAATGATATTATATTTAAAATTTGAAAATGAAAACATTAATCTGCCTTTTAATAAAATATAATAAATATCCAAATTTAACATAAGTGGAATTAAAAGTATCATATTTTCAAAATAAGTTTGATTTTGGTCTAGAAAAATTTATCCAATAAAATTATGACATGTGAAATTGTATTATTATATTATAATAATTATATTTTTACATTTAATTACACTATTTACCATAAAACATGATAAATAAAATAAAAAAGTTACAACTCCCTAAAAATTATTTGGATCAGACTATAATACATTTTTTATATTTATTACAACCATGTATGTCTATTTATCAAAATTCAATTCATAGATGTAGTAAATTTAGGTATAATCCAAATTTGGAGATGTTCATTGATTGTTTGTAATAGACATGTTCAAAAGTTTAATATATTTTTTATAACTAATTTTATTATAAAAAGTATTCCAATGAGCAAAATTATACTAATATAAGTATAAATTATATATTTTTTAATTAAAATAATTTATAGTAAAACAATTATGGAAATAAAAAAATAGGGTTTTAATCAATAAGGCATCATTTTTAATTATTCATAAAAAATTAATCGTTTTAAAAAAATTGCAAGAAATAACCCTAAGCATATTAAGATGTTCCAAATTAAAAAATTATATATAACTTTTAAAATAAAATTTATGAATTTCAAAATTTGTTTATTATTATTCATTACTGGTTTTTAAATTGAAAATTTGAATTGGTCATGGGGTGCTAGAACTTGGTGTTCTGCATAGCATAAGCTATTGAATTATTTTTAAAAAAACACAACATGGATGATTGGGGTTTTACATTCATCACTCATTCCCAAAATTTCTTCCTCAAAATTTATAGAATATCACTTCCTAAAAATATTTTGTTCGTTATTCATAATAAGATATTTAGGATACCATGTCGCCTCTTCCATTTTATATTTTCTCTAAAGAACCAATATCAAAAGACTCATCTGATTTCACAAAAGTATTTCTTAGGTATTAAGAATCTCAACAGGCTTTTCACAATAAAATTCACCAGTTATTGGTTTCATTTCATCATTGGTGAGTACATTTGTTTGGTCTACCATGTATCTTTTTACTATAGATACATAGAATTCTAAATACCAAATTCATTAATGAACCTAAAAAGTTTTGATTTACCTGGGATGTAATTTACACTTCTAACCGAATAATTTATCACTCTTCCTTGTATATACCATCATGAACACATGATCTTCAATTTAAAATCTTATTCCTTCAATTAGATTCTATCATATCTCTTTTTCCAACTTAGAGAAATTTTGATATGGTTCTAAATAGTATTTAGCTTTCTCATTTTTTCATTAACATATTTTTGTCTATGTGATTTCTTTCACCAAAATCAAGCAAAGAAGTCGTTGTACGACATATCATTCAAAAGTTTTCTTTTTTATATAACCATCCAAATACTTGAGTGGAATCTATTATTAAAGTAAAATTCTGCTAATGGTAATTACTGATCCCACAAACCATTAAATTCATGCGAGGACGATCTATACTTTTCTTCTAATGTTTGAAGAGTCTGCTCTGATTTCCCATCAGTTTTTGGGTGGTAGGCTATGCTCATATAATGCTCAGTATCTAGGGAATTTTGAATAATTTTCTAGAATCTTGTTGTGATGTGAGGATCCCAATCAGAAACAATTTGTTAGTGTATACCATGAAGTCTTAAAACATAATTAATATATATTCCTTAAAAAATTTTGTGGTAAATATTATTTTAGAGAAAGAAAATATGTAATTTTTTATATGATAGTAAAAAATAACACATATCACATTATTTATTATGGGATTCATTAGTATCCCATAGAAAAAGTCCATTGTAATATAATCATATTTCAATATAGGTATAGGATTAGGTTTCATGAATTCTCTACGATTTCTCCTTTAATCCATCACCTGTTGACAATCTAAACATCTTGAAACATAATCAGAAATTATTCACTATGATTTATCCAACCAAAAAATGATAATTCATAAATCTACTAATCTTATTTCTACCATGGTGTATAGTGAAATAGAATCTATGATCATCAATCAATAATTGTTTTTTTGAGTTATAGTAGGTACACAATGCCTCTTACCAAATTTCATAATACCATCATAAATTATGATGTCAATAACTCTCCCATCATTCAATAGTAAAATTTTATTTTGATACTCTTCGTCCTAATAGGGATAAATATTAATCCATTACATTTAATATGGTTTGGAAACCATTTATAAGATATTGGTGTTTAACCATCCATGATAAATACAATACCAATATTTTCTAGATCCATTATCATGCCATCCTTCTTGACTCTCATTCTATTCCAAAGTCCATAGTCCTTCATATATAGATCATCTACCACATAATCTGACTTTCTGAGGAGGTATTTAATTGAGAAATCATAATCCTTGAGTAGCGCAATCCATTTCCTTTATCTCATGTTATGTTCTTTATGTGGGAAAATATAGGCCAAACTCTTATGATCTGAATATATATAACATCATTCATCGTATATATAGTGTATCTATATATTCAGGTCAAGATCATGATATGGGTAATTTTATTAATTAAATTTTAACTACCTTCATACATATGGAATATACCAATCATTTTTCCTAAGAACAAATCCATGGAATTTTCTTTGATGCAGCACATTTAATCACTAACCCATAATTCTCATATGTTATAGTCAATATATGATCAATGATAAATATTATATATATAATTCAAAACCTTATTAAATCTTTTTAAAAAAAATACTCCCATTACATGTGTTATTGTATAAAGAGGTTTATAATTGAGAAATATTCTTGATGAACCACTGATATTAACATGAAAAACCAATCAAACTATGTACCTTAGTTATAGTCATTAGTGGTGGCCATTATTGACTTCCCTTTATATATTCATGGTATACAGAGATTCCATAATTCATGAAAATGTGGAACTAAAAATAAATTAATTGGTGAAAAAATTCAAACTTTCAAAACATCCCATGTAGTTTAATTCAGCTAAGTGTCTTCATTACAATCTTCAACTGGATATCATGGTCTCTATTTATTTCGGATTATACCATGGTATTATCAATAAATAATATGATAAAATCATCAGTATATTTTTTGAAAACTCTATTGATTATATATATATATAAATAGAGGGTGAATTATTTAATCAAAATGGAATCACTGTAAATTCGTAATGACCATACCATGTTTGGAATACTTCCATTTGAATATATTAATTTTCTATGAAAAATTGATGTCAACCAAAACATAGTCGATCTACAAAAAATATTGAGCTCCATGATGTTGATCAAACAAGACATCAATATGTCGCTCACAATACTTGTTATCTATTTTTATTGCATTGATTTATCTATAGTAAATACACAACCACAGTGATCCATCTCCGTTCATCACAAAAATAACTAGGGTTCCCCTTGGAGAAGCACTATGGTGAATAAATCCCTTATTTCTAAACTCTTATAGTTTTTTTTAGATTTATAAATTCCAAAGATGAAAATACATATGGGGGTTTTGATATTGGCCTTGCATCAAGAATTAAATCAATAGTAAAATCAACATTCAACTCACAATGATATCTTGGTATAACCTCTGGAAATACATCAATATGTTATCGTACAATAGGTATATCCGGAATTTTCAATATTTCAATCTTCATCCCTAATGATTACATTCTCTTCCTCCCATAGAATCTAATTCAGTAATGATACGAGGGGTGGATTCATATAAGAATCAGGCGATGATGTTTATTCTCAAAAGATAGTGGTTTCTTCATATTCCTCACAAATCGTAACATACATATACGTATAATAACGTTTTGCCTCATATTTCGATAGCCAGTCCATACCAAGGATAATATCAAGTGGACTATATGAATTAAGATAATTTCAGCTCATAAATATAGTTTATATTCCATATTTAGAGTTGTCTACCAAGTATCATTTGTAATTATATATCTCTTTGGTGTTTCGAATGAGAAATTCATTGTTAATTTGAATTTCAAATACCTAATATTTCATGAAAACTAGGAATATATAAAGCAATGTTTAGATCTATAATTAAATAAAGATATGGTTAAATTTGATGAAATGAATAATATAACAAAAACTAAATCATTAAGAACTTCAACCTTAGTTGTTGGGATCAAAAAATCCTAGCCTTGTTCTATTGGCCTCTTCTAGGGAATGTATCCATGATTCGTAGGTCATTCACTTGTATAAGGTCCCATATATTTGTAACTATAGCACTGTACATTGATAAAATATTTATTTCTCTTTAAATCATGATCTTGGTGGCCTTTTCCAAGACACTTGATTCAAAATCCATCCCATTTAGGCAAGTTTCGGGGTGTTATTCCTTCACTTACTATAGTATAGATTGAAAAATATACCCTTCTTCCCCTTATTTACTATTCTAAATATTTCAAAAAACATTATTTTAAATTTCATTACATTAAATTCATATGTGTTATATAATTAGTCCTCCATCATGATAACACGTTAGAATATATCCTCATACAATGAGAAATATTGTAAGACCACTTCTCATCGAAAAAATTGTTTTATCCCATAATAGAATATATCATTTTTATTTATTAGGTTAGGTATGTCATCTGCATCATGCCTTTATAACCTTGTAATGAATGATTCAAACATTGGAATATTATCATCCTCCTTTTTTCTCAATCAAAATAATTACCTCTCCATATCACATCGTAGATCCCGGGGTATGTATTTTTCTAAGAATATTTCTCTAAATTTTCAACATTCCATAATTTTTACCTATTCCTCAGCCTTCATGGTTTGAATTAATTCATACCTTTATCAGCATCTCTAGATATGATATATACATACCAGGAAACTTTTTCACTTTCATTACTCCCCAATTAATGAATTTTATTTTCTATGGAACTTATCCCCTATTGAGATACCAAAGGATTATTCATCCCATTGAATGAAAGGGGATGTTATCTCAAGAATCTATTTATATTTGATCATCCTTATTGCATATTAGGATAATCCATTGGGGTATGGTTATTATTTATAACATGAGTTAGTTGTCCCACTGTGATTATAAGATATTTAATGCTAGTTGTATCACTGTATCCACTAACATCATATTTCATAAAATGTAATTACATAAATAGATTAGGTTTGTTAATAAATATTATGTTCTGTCTAATAGGCTCCATTTCAAATCAATGTCACTGACTAGATTAGGTTATGAATCATTATTCATAATTCCAAACTAGAAAAAAACTAAACATAAATTGAAAAATTTATGAATATCAAAACTGTATTCATAAAAATGGTTTCTTAAGGGGAATATTAACATGTAAATCATTAATAATGTATTTCAAGGAAAAATTGAATTATCCTAATCATATCTAATGACTGTGTAATATCGATACATAGTATGTCCCATTATCATGCACCAGATTACCCCGAGTCAAGGCCAGAACACCTTGTCATAGTTTTTACTCCTATGTACATCTATTCTGAAACCATGTCCACTTGTAGTATCCAAATAGTGATTTATTTTTTAGGAATACACACATTATATTTATATTACCAAAATCATAGTATGTTCATTTAGACATGTCCTCAAAGTATATCATTAGGTAATGTTTCCTAATCAATGGTTTTTTTGAAATACAGTTTTCACAGTTTTTAGTATACTTCCATTGAAAACAAATAAAATGTCTTATCCCCAAGATACACATATTTTGTACATTATGTTATTACATTGGCATGATTATAGGAAATCAAATCCTGATGGAATGATCGGTTTAATAACCATGGAAATACTTGATAAAAACATAGGTTTTGCATTATTTCTTGAAATGAAAAAAACATATTATGTAACACCTTAGTTAAATAAAGAGTATGAATTTTTCACATTTATCCATATTTGTGAATAAAATATTAATATAACATTAAAGGGTATGCTATGCTCGATGGTGTACCCAATACGCAACAATTAGTTTCTTGGGAATCTTACGTTGCACTCTAATAATAAAATAATATTATTTTAAATAGTAGTTAACGCCTCGCCGTTGTAATGGAAGGAATGAACAGAACTAACTAAAAAATGATTATATATGTTTGTCAAATTTTTTTACTTTTTACAATAAATTTTAGAGGATTAAAAATGTAAATGAATCCAATTTTAAGCGTAAACATTCTAATATTCTTTAAAAGGTCGATTAACCGCCTTTTGATGGAGAAATTATTTTAAGTCCACTTTTTGACAATTGTATGTGTTATATTTGAAAAAATAAAATTCTTCTCTAGAACCATGACATCAAAATTTACTTTGTGTAAATTTTTGGTATTTTTCCGAAAAAGTTCAATTTTTAATGAATACTGAAAAATGTTGTATTTTAATTCAAAACCACATTTTAATCTAATTTATTTATATGATTAGATTATATTTTGAATTAGTTTTAAAGTGAAACTAGAATATATTTTTACCATTTAATCCAATCATGGTCATTGGTATTAATTTCACTTTGAAATCAGAGTTAAACTAGTGTCAATCTTTTGATACATTTTGTTTCATAAAAACACGCTATTTGTTTTGACAGCGGGAATGAATTATTAAATTAATTAATTCAGCTTATATGTTTGGAATTTTGTAAATTAGACATCATTTTTGAATTCGGAATATCAAATATAGCTTAGGGTGATTTTTTGGTAATTTTCTGAAAAACATCAATTTTTGATGAATAGTGAAACCACTAAGTGGTACTTATAAAAACCGATTTTCCGTTTAAATGAAATTTTTCTATCTTTGTGTTTTGAATTTCAAAAATCTGACATACATGGTTTTCATTAATTGTAAAATTTGGTTCAATAGGATTAAAATAATTATTTGGTGAATAGTAACTTATTAAGTTTTTAATCGCGATTAGAGGTAATTAGTGTAGTTTAAAGTAAGAATAATGTTTTAATAAATTGAAAATACCTAGACACATGTACTACCCTTATTGGATGTGTCATGTCCGACCATGTAAATCCACGGGTCAACTTGGGGACCCCATGGATCCACTTTGGTTGGAAAATGTCATTATTAGCTTTTTATTTAATGATAAAATTAAAATGTCACAAACATGAGTTGTTTTACTAAAACAATTTTTAAATGGGGTTATACAAGTCAGATTTTTGACTATAAATAGTCATTGGAAATCTAAAAAGATTTAATACATCATAGTATTTTTTTTTATTTTTAGACATTAAATAAATTAAAATATTTATGACATGATGATGATGCAGCGATGACATCATTATTTAACGATTTAAATAAAATGGAAAGATAATGTAAAATATAGTATCTACACATGTCCAAAACCTATTGGATGGGTGGATTTCCAACCCTTATCACCTTATCCTCTAAAAACATCAATTTGGGACCATTAAAATCCGAAACTCATTCTATAATAAAGTAACATTTCCTTACATTACAAGAGTGCCCCTCCCCTCCTCTTATAAAAGGCCCCCACCTCTACCTCCATACCCACACATCCAAAGCCATTAGCTCATCCAACCCCCACCTTTTATGTTATTCCTTTTATGCTCATGTTTCTTATGATTGGGATGTTATTTTATATTACTCTTACTGTAAATTTTTATGTTAATATGACGAGAGACCCAATTTTCTCTCATCAATCAATTTTGGATGTTTTGATTGGCGTCTTTAGGCTTCCGAATTTTCATAAGAGATCCAACCTCTCTCTTTCTTTTTAAGTACTCCCCTTTATGTCACTTATTTTATGCTTTTCTTTGTTATGTTGGGAGATTTTATTTTATATTCCTCTTCCTGTAAATTGTATGTTAATATGGTGAGAGACCCTATTTGATTTCATCAAAGCATTTTTAGAAGTTTTAAGTGGCGTCGTTAGGCTGCCGAGTTTTCATAAGGGATTTTTCATCTCAATTTTATTCCCGTGAGATTCATGATACATTTTCCAATATTTCTTTTTGAGTGGTGTTATGTACACTCCATTATTATACTCTTTGTGTAACATAATATTTTTATGAGTATTCACATCAATGTTTTATAGTCCTTCTTTCATGGGGTGTACGTTTCGAAAGTTACCCAAATCAGTAAGGAAACCTTTCACCCTACACTTTTTAAAAGACTTCTTTTGTTATGTCTTTTAATTTTCATCTTATTTTGTGGGGATATGTTATTATATATCCTTATAACCGTAAATTTTATTTTCAAGTTATGAGATACCCTTTATCTCTCTCATCAACTCTTTTTCTAAAATTTTATGTGACTCCATTGGGCTCTCAAGGGAACTTCTGAACCCAATTTCGATTTCTTTGGGTTCAACATGTAGTTATTTAATATGTCATCCTTTGAATATGTGTGATGACCTTTGATTGTTTTACACATAATATCCACTTATATTGGGTGTATTTATATTTTTCACACATAATTATGAGATTGATTTATCCTTAATTTAAGGATACCTTCTTTGCAGGGGATTTCATCTCATTTTACATTTCTATTAAGAGTTCATTGTTGTTATGCACCAATTAACACTTATATGGTGTATATACTGTCCTTTGGAATATTATTTAATGAATTCCTATATTCTCATGATATTATAAAGTTCTGACTAAATGTTACTCCTTAATTATTGTATTCAAGTGTCTCTCATTTTGTTAAAACCCCTTTAACTAAAATATAGTTTTAAATGTTTCAATGATTTATTCTTAAAAATATTTCTCGTTAATATCCATGTTTTCAAAATGGTTTTAAGGATTTATTTATATGGATATTAATCATTTAAAATGTTAAAACCTTCAAAGTGGTATTGGACACTTTGATTCAATGATCTCTTTATTAAATGTCTTAAATGGTTTCAAAAATGGTTTTTAGAATGGATTTATTATTTCAATATCTTAAAATGTTATATTGTTATTGAAATATGGGAATGTTATATTTCCCTTATGCTTATGTTATGTGCTATGATTATGTTATGGTTCTGGGGCATTGTTTATGAAGACGGGTGGTTCCGTGATAAACTAAGTGTGGGTGAGCCCGATATAGCTCTCCAATTCATTGGGTAACACGAAGAAGTGAAAAGTTAAGGTTTCCTCGAAGAGATTTAGGGAATATACTGTGGTGGGTATTCCAAACGTAACTAAGAGGGTTACTCCCTATTCAAGACTGTTATGAATGCCTCAAGTTACCTTTTATGTCTTATGATTTCTATGATTTATTCATGACTTCATGAGGTATGTTAAAGTGCCTATGTTTTATGGGTAAAGTGTGATTTCATTCTTATGTATATAAGAACTCATGTTTCCTTTACATATTTTTTATAACCCTTACTGAGCTTTTTATGCTCATCCCATGTTTTTTGAAATATTTTTCACAGGTCAAGGGAAAGGTACATTATATGATGATAGTGTCAATGAAGTGTCAAGAAAGAATCCATGTTTTATTTTAAATATGTTTCCGTTGATGGGAAAAAATGAATATTATCTTTATGTAACCACTTTTTTTAAATGTGGAATGTAATGAAAGTTTTATGATCTAATTCTCTAACACTCTAAACCTAAAAAGATCCTCAATGTGTAATCATGTAATAACTCATGATTAAGTAAGGTTTAAGGCTGGGGCCTTATAGTTTGTATCATATGATGGTTTAGATAAATTTAGGGATTAAGAGTTTTTGTTAGACACATGATTAGTCCCTATATCTATTATTTCAGTTAAATCCTTGTTTTATAACTTTTTTCAGGTCAAGTAATGTCGGTTACGAATGGAAGGAGAAGGATCTCAATCGACATTCCTATCTCTTCCTGATGACATGATTGCAATAATAATTGTAACGTCATGTTCGGATGATTGTGAAACTTTTTCTAGCACACAACTCATTTGCAAGAAGTTGTTTGAGATATCAAACACCTCCACTATACCTCGTTATCATCGTGGATCATGGTTTGTTTTCAGACAAATACTATTTTCCCAATATTCTCATATTTTCAAGAAAGGTAAATATTATCAAGGTATTTTCAAATATTTTACCTTATCACAAGAATTTGATGCATATTATGATTTTAAAAATGGTTCTGAGGAAGGAGACCATTGTGCAACCTATTTATATTTGCTTTTAAAATATAGTCTCTCAGCACATACTTATGGTATTTTAAAAAGACCAATAATAGAAAGTTTGAACTCAAATTCTGTCTGACTATTTTATAGAAATCATGTTTTATCAGATGTTTTGGAATTATATGTCATACATGATTATTTTCCAAAACTGTTTTTCTGTGAACACCCATATGACCCATGTTATACAAGGTGTATTTGGATGGAGGAAGCAAATGATTTTGAAATATCTCTAAATCATTGTTGTAATGAATGGGACTTCTACCTACGTGAGCAAGATGATGATGAAACCGAGTGGACACCATGATCAAGGTATGATGTTATTCATTTTGGGAATCGTTTTATTTTATCTTATGGAGGTGAAATAAGACTTCAAGAATTAAGATGTTGAGATCGTAACGAATTTGGATAAAAATGAGACGTATAAGGAAACTATTGAGGTTAAAACATGTTAGGGTTAGTTTTGGAGTTTTATAAAAAGGGAAACATGCAGACCGTGTGACAACCCATCGCGTCGGACAAAGCTGTAGGAATCGAACCCACAACCAAAGTGTGACTCGTATTTATCGCATACCATTGGAATATGTGATTTCCCTGGTTTGTTTGACTGATTCTTTTTAGTTAGATGATTTTATGAATAAAGAGTAAGTTGATTTTGGGTTATCTATGGAAATTTATTAACCTATCATGAAAGATATGTGATTAGGTTAATTAATTTTCAATAAGAGACATTATGTGCAACTGACGTTGTATGGAGATAATTGTTATGATTTAACTTGGAAGACTATGTGACTAAATCCTTCAAATAATTGGGTTTTAATCCTAGTTTGGTTTACTTTGAATAATTTTATGGAAAATTTTTTTATCGAATGGTCCTCGTTGAACTTTGGGTTTTGTTGGACAAATTTTGGAGATTAAGAAAAGATTTTTTTTTTATAAAGGGTTATCCTTTTTTGGATTATAGGATCTTGTACTAACCTTTTTTGTTTTGGTTTTGTTTAATGTCTAAATACATGGGAAGTATATAGTTCTCTTTTTTGGAGTAGGTGATTCTCTAGAAGTTGATTATAGTACTCTTAATGTGAATAAGTCTTCCTTAATACTCATCTTTTGGAGAAAATATGAGTATGTGTAAGGAATCTAATAAAAGATGAAAGTCAACATGATAAGTGATATGTTTCCTTATGAATAAATTCCTCAATAAAAAGTAACATAAAACCAAAATGTTGTCTATTAACTTTTCCTACTAGGGAATCGAATACCGTTAAACTCATCATAAGTTTGTGATTTTCTTGTGGTTAACTTTCTCCTAAACATGTTTTCTATCACTCTCCATTAGAACATGACCATATATTTTCTCCTCCATGTCCATGTTTTCGTAGATGGAATCCTAGTATGGGTTAACTCAGGTGACCTCTGTACTTATCTTTCTTTTTTTTAAAGTGATTTTTTACTGACTCTTGTTCTGATGTGGTATTTTCAATGAAGTTTCACGCCAAACATTAAAATTGTTAGGACGCAATTCCCAAAAGGTGGGAAGGATGTAGCACCCCAGGTAAATAAAGAGTATAACATTTTCACATTTATCCATATTTTTGAATAAAATATTAATACAACATTAAAGGGGATTCTATGCTTGATGGCGTACCCAATACGCAACAACGAGTTTCTTGGGAATTTTACGTTGCACTCTAATAATAAAATAATATTATTTTAAATAGTAGTTAACGCCTAGTTGTTGTAACGGAGGGAATGAACAGAACTAACTAAAAAATGAGTATATATATTTGTAAACTATTTTTACTTTTTACAATTAATGTTAGAGGATTAAAAATGTGAATGAATCCAATTTTAAGCGTAAACATTCTAATATTCTTTAAAAGGTCTATTAACCGCCTTTTGATGGAGAACTGATTTTAAATCCACTTTTTGACAATTGTATGTGTTATATTTGAAAAAATAAAATTCTACTTTAGAATCGGGACATCAAAATTTACTTTGTGTAAATTTTTCATATTTTTCCGAAAAAGTTCAATTTTTAATGAATAGTGAAAAATGTTGTATTTTAATTCAAAACCTCTTTTTAATCTAATTTATTTATATGAATAGATTATCTTTTGAATTGGTTTTAAAGTGAAATTAGAATATATTTTTACCATTTAATCCAATCATGGTCATTATAATTAATTTCACTTTGAAATCAGACTTAAACTACTATCAATCTTTTGATACATTTTGTTTCACAAAAACACGCTATTTGATTTGACAGCGGGAATTAATTATTAAATTAATTAATGAAACTTATATGTTTTGAATTTTTTAAAATATACATCATTTTTTAATTCTGAATATCAAATATAGCTTAGGGTGAATTTTTGATAATTTTCTGAAAAACTTCAATTTTTGATGAATAGTGAAACCACTATGTGGTACTTATAAAAACCGATTTTCCATTTAAATGAAATTTTTATATCTTTGTGTTTTGAATTTCAAAAATCTGACATACATGGTTGAAATTAAGAAGTAAAATGTAGTTCAATGGGATTAAAATAATTTTTTTTTTAATAGTAACTTATTAAGTTTTTAATCGTGATTAGAGGTAATTAGTGTAGTTTAAGGTAAGAATAATGTTTTAATAAAATCAAAATACATAGAAACATGTCCTACCCTTATTTTATGTTTCATGGCCGACAAATTCATTCCATGGGTCAACTTGGGGACCCCATGGAGCCACTTTGGTAGGAAAATGACATTATTGTCTTTTTATTTATTGTTAAAATTAAAATGACACAAACATGTGTTGTTTTACTAAAACAATTTTTAAATGGGGTTATACATGTCATATTTTTGACTATAAATAGTCATTGGAAAGATAAAAATATTTACTACATCATAGTATTTTTTTTTGTTTTTATTCATTAAATAAATTAAATTATTTATGATATCATGATGATGCAGTGATGACCTCATTATTTAACGATTTAAATAAAATGGAATAATAATGTAAAATATAAGACCTAAAAATGTCCAAAACCTATTGGATGGGTGGATTTCGAACCCTTATCACCTTATCCTAGAAAAACATCAATATGGGACCCTTAAAATACTAAACTCATTCTAAAATAAAGTAACGTTTCCTTACTTTCCAAGAGTGCACCTCCCCTCCTCTTATAAAAGGCCCCCACCTCTACCTCCTTACCCACACATACAAAGCCTTTGGCTCGGCCAACCCCTCCACATTTTCCCTCTTCATATCCCTCTCTAACTCCTTGAAGCCTCACTTTGGGCTGATGTCTTCCCCAGGAAGCCTTTGAGCTCAAACCAAAGGGAGTTACCTGATTTTTAGGTAATGTCTTCACTTGAGTCCTTTTGTTTTATTTTGCTTCTCCAAGCCCCTAAACTCTTTTTATTAATTTCTTTTGTAACAACTCCAGTATATTAAATGTACTAGGATGTTTTTATAAGTATTAATCTATCTACTCTTACACATACCTTTGTCTAATGGTTAACGAACATACTGTTTATGTGGTTGGCGATTTTCTACCTCACGAAATGATGATTGTTCAATATTCTTTTAACACCATTAAAGGTGGCCATTATGATGTCACTGTATTTTATATATGATATATATGGTATTTATGTTTACTATATGCTTCTTTATTTTATATTTAAAACATACCTTTATTATTTTCATGTTGTGTAAATGCGATAATTTCATATGAGGAAGTGTGGACTACCGCCCCCTCAAGTGATATGAATCGTACAAGCAATACATGAAATGTATAAAGAATGAAATTAATGAAGATATGTGACCTATATAAAATATATATTATACTTAAATTATAATATATATATATATATATATCATTTATTTTTAATTATGTAATATGACAAAGAAAAAATGAATGTAGTGTTCATGTGTACGTATGACCTACCGTCTCCATGAACGGTGCTTTTCGATTTTTATCTCCAAATTATATGGAATAGTATTAAATGAATAATTACTGGATATATATGATATTTTAATCATTAATAATATTCTGGATATTATTTACTTATAACTACATGGACAATCATTTTTCAAACAAGTTCTTTTTTGACTCATGGACCAAACATTGACAAAAACGTCTGATATGAACTAACATTATTGAACAATTATTATAACATTATAATATGTGATATGAACTGAATAATAATATTTAAATGAGTTCCTTAGTATAATATAAATTGACCAAAGTTTATTATGTAGGAATATAAAGAAACGAACAAGAAAAGTCGGACTTGAGGTAAGGGAACCTACCCTTCTCTTTCATTTAAAGTACACTCTTTTTTGTCATTACTTTTAAGCTAATCTTTCTTATGATTGGTATGTTCTTTTATATTACACATAATTTAATTTTTTATGTTAATATGATGAGAGACCCTATTTTCTCTCATCAATCCATTTTGGATGTTTTGATTGGCACCGTTAGGATGCCAAATTTTCATAAGAGATCCAACCTCTCTCTTTCTTTTTAAGTACTCTCCTTTATGTCACTTCTTTTAAGATCATATTTGTTATGTTGGGAGATGTTATTTTATATTAAAATTACTGTAAATTTTAATTTAATATGGTGAGAGACCCTATTTGATCTCATCAATCCATTTTTGGTGGTTTTAAGTGGCATCGTTACGCTGCCGAGTTTTCGTAAGAGATTTTTCATCTCACTTTTATTCCTGTGAGATTCATGATACATTTGCCAATATTTCATTTTGAGTGGTGTTATATTCTCTCCATTGTTATACTCTTTTTGTAACATACTTTCTTTTATGATAATTTACATCAATGTCTTATAGTCCTTCATTCATGGGGTGTACGTTTCGAAAGTTACCCAAATCGGTAAGGGAACCTTTCACCCTCCTCTTTTTAAAAGACTTATTTTGTTATGTCTTTTAATTTTCATATTATTTTGTGGGGATATGTTATTATATATCTTAATTACCATAAATTTTATGTCCCATTGATTAGATACCATTTATATCTCTCATCAACTCTTTTTCTAAAATTTTATGTGACGTCGCTAGGCTGTCAAGGGAACTTCTTAACCCAATTTCGATTTCTTTGGGTTCAACATGTAGTTATTAAATATATCATCCTTTGAATATGTGTGAATGACCTTTGATTCTTTTATATTTAATATCCACTTATATTGGGTGTATGTTTATTTTTCACACATAATTATGAGATTTATTTATCCTTAATTTAAGGATACCTTCTTTACAGGGGATTTCATCTCATTTTACATTTCTATTGAGACTTCATTGTTGTTATGCACCAATTAACTCTTATATGGTGTATATAGTGTCCTTTGGAATATTATATAATGAATTACTTTATTCTCATGATATTATAAAGTTATGATTAAATTTTATTCCTTAATTATTGTATTCAAGTGTCTCTCATTTTGTTAAAACCCCTTTAACTAAAATTTGGTTTTAAATGTTTTAATGATTTATTATTATAAATATTTATCATTAATATCCATGTTTTCAAAATGGTTTTATGGATTCATTTGTATGGATATTAATGGTTTAAAATGTTAAAACCTTCAAAGTGGTATGGGACACTTTTATTCAATTATCTCTTTATTAAATGTATTAAATGGTTTCGAAAATGGTTTCTAGAATGGATTTATTATTTCAATATCTTAAAAAGATATATTGTTATTGCAATATGGGAATGTTATATTTCATTTATACTTAAGTTATGTGCTATGATTATGTTATGGTTCTTGGGCATTGTTTATGAAGACGGGTGGTTCCGTGATAAACTAAGGGCGGGTGAGCCCGATATAGCTCTCCAATGCATTGGGTAACGCGAAGGAGTGAAACGTTAAGGTTTCTCCAAAGAGATTTAGGGAATATATTGTAGTGGGTATTCCAAATGTAACCAATAGGGTTACTCCATACGTAATAATGTTATGAAGGCTTCAAGTTACCTTTTATGTCGTGTGATTTCTATGATTTATTCATTATTTGACGAGGTATGTTAAAGTGACTATGTTTTATGGATAAATTATGATTACATTATTTTGTATATATGAATTCATGTTTCCTTTCCATAATTTTTATAACCAATACTGAGTTTTTTATGCTCATCCCATGTTATTTGAAATGTTTTTTACAGGTCAAGGGAAAGGAACATGAGATAATGATAGTGTCAAGGAAGTGTCAAGAAAGAATCCATGTTTTATTTTAAATATGTTTCCATTTATGGGAAAAAATGAATACTATCTTTATGTAACAACTTTGTTTAAATGTGGAATGTAATTAAAGTTTTATGATCTAATACTCTAAAACTATATACCTGAAAAGATCCTCAATGTGTAATCTTGTAATAACTCAAGATTAAGTAAGGTTTAAGGCTAGGGCCTTATATATTACCCCATTTTAAAAGTATCTTATCACATAGAAAATCCCATACATGTCATTTATAATATTTTTCTTTGGATGTTGTGAAACAATTAAACATAACAAAGGGGTGATCTCAGCTGCTCAGTAATAATAAACAATATAGCGGAAGCTATCATAAATTAGCATAAACATTTAAGAAATGTTGTAAAACTAAAATGGAACCCTTTAAAAGATAATAATCTATATAATTTAGAAATAATATATAAAATAATTTCATTTAAACATTCACATGGATATTCAAATAGTTTAATAATTACAAGCAATTACTATACACGTAATGAGGAAATGAATAATGTCAGACATCATAACTATAATATCAAGGCCTCATGCTTATACCATAAATAAACAAGCCATTAAGGACTTATTCCAATACAAAATTTTGTCTATTGAGACCTACCGATGCATTGAGGGGATATAGATGTCCCATCTCATCACTTATTAATTCCAATTCATTCCCCTTATGAAAGGGGTAAAACATAACATAAACATTCGTATAAAACTAGCATTCAAAATGATAATATTAACCTTTAACCATGAATGGTATCAAAAAAGATAATCCATAATAAAATATAACATAAAAACATCAATCAAATATAAAGGACTTTATCAGTTAATCTCAATAAATCCATCAAAGAATGTTGATATAGATGAAGAAATTCTAATAAATTCATCAAAAATCATTGAGTGAAATATCGCAAATTTACATTGAAATCATTTAGAAGATATATAATTATAAAGAATACAATTCTTATGAAAATAACTTAGTAATAATGTATGGTAATAATTAAAACATTAAGATATCATCACATAAGAAAATTACATCTCGCACCATTTATAATAAAAAATATTTTTTCTATAGTTTGTCGAAAAGTTCATAGAGTACATCATTTAGAAAATGAAACAATGATTAAATTAATTTTTTTTTTAAAATGTAATACATGTGTACATATATATTTGAATAATTTTTTTTATATTATGAAATACAATTAAAAAAACATGGACATTGATGATAAATAAGTCTTAGTAGATATGTATGTATAAATAACCTCAAATAATTTTGAGATTATGAAATGAACCCTTACATTGTAATTTTCTTTAGTCTATTGTGAGTTAAATTCCTTTATAATTTATAAAAAGTATTATTACAATATACTAGTACCATATCCATATATATGATATCATATGTGATACTATTATATAAATTTTTAATAGTATGTCAATATTAACATTAATTTAGGTGTTAATTTGATCATTTTCTATTCCTTTTTGTCGGGTATGTCATGTTTTATTTTTAATAGGTTGTATTTTATTCATTAAAATAATGATAAAAGGTTCATAATTATTATTTTAACTCATCATATATATTTTACAGCCATTCTTGAATGGTTATCTTGGCGAATTATTCTCACCACATTATGGAGACGGTAGGTAGTATGTACACACGAGTGATGATATCATTCACTTGATGGTTAAATGGTAAAGAATAGGTTGGTATATTAATTATAAAATAAAATTATAATGTTATATTAATTATTCATATCCATTATACTATTCATAATATATATAATGATAAATTCATGTGGAATAAAGAATTACACAATGACGTGGACACTGTAAGCTCTGCGTACACACACATAGAGATATTTTTTTCATGTGGTGTATAAAATGTGGAATATGGTTGTCCCATGATTAAAATATCATCTCAACATATATAAGATACTAGATTTATTAAATTGGTATGGAACCAACATTTAAAAATGAATTAAAATATGAAAAGAATATTGGAGGGGTTAATAAAACAATATCCTCTTTTCTAGTATTATTTTTTTGATTTTTACAAAAGGACTCCATAGGGTGGATTTCAGACCAATGTATGGGATATAAGATTTATTGATGGATGTTGGGAGGTTAATTGGGAAGGATTTTTTCATATCCAAAGATCATTTTATTGGTGAATTTAATATAAAGAAAATATTACTTTTATAATAGAGGTGAGGATAACTTTTTGAATATATTAATAATTTTTTTTATAATAAAAATTTCAGTTTAAAATAACTCATAAGTTATTTATTTTTAGATTAAGATGATTTTGGGTATAAATCCTCTAATCAAAATATTTTTCTTCAAGTTTATTCCACAAAGCATCCCTATATTTTGTGTTTAACCCATAGATAATAAATTTAACTCTTACGATTTCATAATTGTTTTAACACTATAGGGATTATATATTTACTATGAAGTGAAAAAAGAACCCTAAATGGATAATTTTTTTCATATTTAACGCTATACTAGTTATTTTGTTAAACAACTTATTTGAATGAATTTTATAACATTTTAGGAAATATTATTTATTTTAATGTTTCATTTATGTCAATTTGGATGTTATTCAATATTTTTTTTAACAAAATATCAAACAGAAATGATAAATTCAATCAAATAATTCACAAATGTCATTAACATGTATGATTTTTCCTTAAATTTCATTGATGTCATTAATTAAGTAATATTATATTTATTTTAAATTACATAATATCATTCATTTAATTCTGCCATTAAGAATTCAATTATTTCATTAATATTGTTTATACATTTAACATAATTATATATATCCTAAAATTATCAATAAAATAAACTTATTTAGATAATATTTATGGATTCTTATATATTGTTTATTTTTTTCATATCACTTAGATAACATCATATTAAAAATGATATAGTTATTAAAATTTTAAAATGACAGTTTTACGTAATCATTAAATAAAATTAATAAACGTCTTAATCTAAAAAGATGTGGCATTAAAAGGATCATATTTTTTACATATGTTTGATTTTGATCAAAAAACATTATAAAATAAAATTAGGAAAAGATTTACGGTAACAATATATTATCATAATATTATTTTTACCTTCAATTACACTATTTACGATAACCATGGTAAATGCAATACAAAAACTAACATTAAATAAAAATTATTTTGATCGTATTAAAACATATATTTAATATTTATTATAACCATGTATTTTAATTCTTAAAAATTCAATTCTTATATGTGTTAAAATTACATTTAATGATTATCTGTCGATGTCCTTAGAAGGTGAGTAAAAGGGTCATTCAAATTTTCAATAAAAGTTTTAATAACTAATTCTTTTGAAAAACAATTCCAGTTAACTAAATTGGACTAAAATATGTATTATTTATCTACTGTGAAATTAAAACAATTATATAGTAAAATAAATTTTTAAATATAAATTTCTATTTTTTATCAATAATGCAATACTTTTCGGTATTCATCTAAAATTATAACTGTTCAATAAAATAATAAAAATTCATCCATAGAATATTTTGACGTTCCAAATTGAAAAATGAAGCTTATTATAAAAAATAAAATTTATAAAATTTATAATTTGGTTAATAATATTCATAACCACATTTTAAAGGGTTTGTTTGAATAGGTCATGGTGTACTCGAACTACACGCTGAATGTAGATCACACAACTAAATTATTTTTTTAAAAAAATAAGCATACCATAGATGCATGGTGTGGTACACTGGTCGTTTGATTGTTAATTTAGGTGTTTTATAAATGGTAGTTCTATTGGTGATGGTTTTTTTAGAAAACCATTAGATGAGATGAGTGTTTTTTTACTTATATGTCTAATCTTATTGTTGCTTGTTTTTTGTATGCCCCACTCCCATGATGAGCACAATATTCTGAAAACCCCCATTGTTATGGGGTAGTGTATATTTCCCAATATTCATGTGGGATGATGGATGTCTAGTTATTGGATATTACATGCTCTATCATTTAGTCATTTTATCACTCAAGACCCATTAAGATGGCTATAATGGCATGATTTTTATTTCATATGTATGGTATTGGTTGTGTGGAATATGGTGCCACACGACTATTTGTGAAAGATACAATGTTGTTTAGTGTCCCATGGGTGTGTGGGTGTGGTTTGTTGTCACAAAATTCATCTGTATAAGGTCCATGTGTTTTTTTGCATGTTGAGATATGATTTGTGGCCTAGGTGTTCTGCAAGCCGGATGTGAGATGGTTAGATTCCCATGGGTGTTTGTAGGTTGTGACTATGGGGATTGTGTAAGAGTGTGGTTCCACCATGAAGTTCTTCGTTAGGGTTGAACAGTTAACTATTGGGATGTTTTGCGGTGTACCCTATTGTTGGTGTTCTTATATTGTTACCTTACATGACATGAGTTATTTGGTTATTGTACCTTGGTGAGTTTGGGTTGGTTAGTATTCCTTGATAGGTGTTTTGAGGTTATCCTATTTTATCATAAGGGCATTAGTATTTTCCTCCCACTTATGAATGAGTGAATTTTCTTTTCAAACAATGTATAACCATATTTTTATCATCATATACAAAACTTGTTCATGTTTCCAAGGGTATTATGAGGAATTTGTTGGACCTTAATAGCTAGTGTGTAGGGGTAGTTGATGTGTTCCTGCTTAGACAAGTTTTTGGTACTTTGGTTTTATTTGTACCTCGTATTAGTTCCATTTTAACATGCATTGGTTAGATTTTTGTGTTTCTTCTTCTCATAAAAATTTTGGAGATGTTTGCAATTTACCACATTATTTAAAGATTTTTCATTCTTTAAAAAATGGAAAATCATCGCATCTTGTGTGATATTTTCCCTAACCAGGGTTCTAGCCACCTCCCCGGGGCCTACTAGAGGTTGTAATAGGGGTCATTAACTATAAATCATCATGAAGAAGTAGATAAATGACACCTTTATTTTAATTCCATCATATTAAATAATGTGGGTCTTGACACCCCGCACAATTACCATCCACCTATCGCCTATGATATCAATTGAATACCCCATTCATATCATCCAATGTTCAATAACTAATCTCTTTAAGAATAATTTCATAAAATAAAAACATAGTAGATGTATTTAATTCCAAGGATTACTTCATAATACCAAATATGAACCTAGAACGTAACAATAGATGACCAATGTGGCCTAATCATTACTCTACACCCCCAACACACATAAAAAATCTAGACTAGCTTCCTAAGATCATTCTCAACAAAAGGGGAAGTGGAATCCTCATTATTTATACTCCTAGAGCACATAAATGGGAGCGTGTAACAATGTGGTGAGAATGTACTAAATAAAAAATTTGAAAACAATGTTAGAATATGATCTTATTGTACTAATATTGATTTAAAAACCCTCTAGTATTACCACCTCTATTAACTAAAACTAAACATAAATGCTCTCATGCCCCTACGATAATGACCACCTTCTCAGGTTGAGGTCCATGAACTCAATGAACATCTTATGGTCAACCAATAAATAATGAAAATATGTAATGATATATATATACTATTAATTTGAGAAAAACAAATTACATAATTTTAAATAAATAATTTTAAATTTAAATATTTGTATGTTATAATATATATATTTCTCTAATGAATTTATTCACAATATTTTTATATATTTTTATATTTATTTAATATGTATACATAATTATATATTTATATTTAATTGATGAATATTTTTAGTACATATATATATATATATTAATATATAGTAATTAAAAATATATATATAATAATATTAATATGTATATTGATGTAAATAAATTTATAATTATAGATAAATAATTATATATATATATACAAATATATATTATTATAAATATAGTTATAAATGTATATTTACCATACTTCTAAAATAATATATTTATAATTATAAATAGATATTATATTTTTTTTAAAATGTATTTTTTTGATTATAAATAAAAAAATAGTATACAAAAATAATTATAAATTCGTAAAAAATACAATTAATTAATAAAAATATTATATATATAATAATAATATAAACATATATAACATTATAAATACAGTTATAATCATTACTAGTATTTATAAATATATTTACAATTTTTTAATCTATAATTATAATTATAAATCCATTATCACCACTAATTTTTTATCATAGATAAAGATACTTTTATGAGTTCTTGTTAGTGAGGATAAAGATAGAGCTTTATCACAAACAAAAAAAGAACTTATTAAAGGAATCATTCTCAATGTTTAACAAGAATGATTTTATAAATGTATGTTTTTGGATGATAATGTTTTATCTTCATCGATTCTAAAATAGTTCTAATGAAGATATCTTTTATCATCAATTTTTAATTTTACACTGATAAAATGTATCATTATCATAACATTTTTGGAAGAACAGATAAAATACTAGTCTATCTATCTAAAATAATCCAAATTGTGACTAATTGATTCATGCTTCTCATTATTTAATGGATTTCTCCTAATACTATTGAATTTCATCAAATTTATATCAAACATATCAAGGTTCAAATCCATGGTATATTAATATCTCTTCCATACTCATAGATTTATTATTTGTTTTCTACAAATGATTCTTTTTCTATATATATTTTAATAGTTGGGAAATTTAGTTGTTTCACCATTTCCAATATTTGTCCATTCTTATGTTCTTTATCTAAATCTATTCATTTCCATTTCACCAAAATAGATTCATATAATGAAATATCAATTCTATTTAACTTTATCTACTTGTGTGCTACATTACCTTTTCGTTCATCATTCACATGTTGATTTCTTTCACTCGAAATAACTCAATTTCAGTGTCCTCTATTCTCTTGGTCTCCTGATAAATGTAGATGAGATCTCTTATAGTAGAATATATTTTTTGTTATGTTTTCCGATATATTCCTCAAATGGGTTATGGTGGTTTAATTACGGTAAATAATTATTTTTATCTCTATTATCCTTCTAAAACTCTATAAATATCTTATTCTGTAAATTTAATTTTCACCCACAATTCCATTATATTATTATGAGGACTGAATTTATTATTTTGGTTGATTAAATTTTAGTTCATTTTGGAATTTCCTTGTAGTGGTCATTTCTATGGATGGTTTGATTTCCACCAAAAAGAAATTGTTTTCCACCTGATTATGGTTGTAGATTTCTTGTAACTCACTTATTAAATAGGTTCTGAAATGTTTTTTGTCTTAAAATTCTACTCTTATCCGTATATTCACATATTTTTAACCCATTATGGGTTCATAAATTTCATTTAGGCATCATATGTTGAATATTAACGTTATTTATGGGAATTGAGTCATTTTCTATAAAAATATTAATTTATGATTTTAAAGTGTTTTAGTAGATTAATAATAGGATCATATTAATGAATATGATGAATTAAAAATAGTTTTGGACATATTTTTAGCACCAAAATATTTAACCAATGGTGTCATGGATTTTTAAAAATCATTTTTTATGAATATTAATTGACTCCAAAAAGTAGAGTGATCTCGTCCGTATTTTTTTGTACCTAACATGTTTTTAAAAGATATTTATATTGTGGATTAGCAGATGATTTTTTTCCTTTTCGTTACTAATAAATGGTATCTTTATATAATTACAACGATTGTTTTAATATTATTTTCTCCAATATAGTTATTAAAGTCCCATTGTCACTCTATTAAAAAAATATTCCTTATAATTTTATCAAATAAATAGGATAAAATTTGGATATGGTTTCTTATAAAATATATCACATTTATTTGATGTGTATTGATTATTATTTTGTGGTTCATATATGATCTGATGGGTGGATGATTTATTTGGGGGTTTTGGAGATGGATTGAGGATTATTACTTATTTTTTATCATTGATAAATTACATTAGTGTGTTCATTTGTCTTTCATACCTTAGGAACCCATTGTAAATTTTTTAATGTTATTTACTGTTTTATATTGTCTAGATATGATATCCTTGTATCCTTTACTATTTTATTAGTGATTTAATATCCTTGTTGCATCACCTATTGATTTAGGGATGTGATACCCCAATTTCATTACTGATGTTGTTATTATACAAGGAACCCCTTGGATTTTTTATTCTACTTGTATATGTTTAATATTATTACACCCTAGGATACAATTATATTCACATGATTATTTTAAATTTTATGTTATTATATTAGAGATCCCCAAAACACACATTGTTTTTGTCACCTTTAACATTACATGGACACGTATAAACAATTTTTTTTGGAATGGTATTATTTTATATCATTGATATAAAGAAACTCATTTGATCTATACTCCATATTTAATTTATTATGAATTATACATTTTGGCATTACAAAATATATTTTGATACATTTTTTGAATTAATAAAATTGATTTTGATATATTTTTATTATATTTGATGTAGAAATATTTAATATATTAATGTTTTTTCACTTTTTAATTTATCGTCCATCCATTTATTGGTAAAAATTTGAATTTTAAGGAATCATTTTAAATTTATTTTTTTTAACTTCATTAGTGTAAATGTATTGACCTCAATATGTGATGTATTTTATTTTCCAATAATGTTTTACCTTGGGATATCATAATGGGATAAATGTTTGATATTTATTTACATTGTAATTTCATTTTGTGAATAATTTTATAAATGATATTCAGTTTCACTGACATGTTCCATAGTGGATTTTAATTTAATATTTTTTGAAATATTAAATGGCATATTTAGATCAGACCCTACAAACAAAACAATATATATATATATATATCTTTCATGTTTTCATATATGTTCTGAGGTTATGAGGTTAATTTGTTTGTCCTTCTGGTAGTCCTTTTATTGGAATTTAAGTTACTATAGGTGACCATGTGTTACATTGAGATGTTTGAGATGCAGTTTACTTTGTTTTTGGGATTTTCTTTTATTGGAAAAATTTGAAATATTATATATATATATATATATATATTATTTAATATGAGACAGGAATATTTATTACTATAATGTTTTTTATAATAAGTAAATTTTTAGTTATTATTCTTTTGAATCCTTTTTTATTTATTTATTTTAAACTCTTTAGTTTATATCTATATATTTCCATTGTATACGTACACCATGAATAATACTAAAATATGATTATAATGAATGATTAATGTTTTTAAAGGGTGAAATCCATTGCATTTTTGTACAGATTGATACCATGGTTCATTCCAAAATCTCTTTGAAATTGGGAACACTCTTATTCTATAGTGAAAGAAAAATTCAAGTGATTTTGATGGTTGATCCATAAATATTCATTACGAAATGGTATTAATGAACACTTTTTATTTTTCATCTTGTATTGAGCTATAATTTCCAAATTCATGAGAAATGATATGTGTATGTTATTGATAACTATCCTTCATGATAATAAATGAGATTATTGAGTAATAATGATAATAAATTTAATTTTATTATATTATGATAATTTTTATATATGATGACTTGAGGTGATTCTATTTTTATCACCATTATTTTATGTAAATAATTTTGGTCATTTCTTGATTATTTGGGTAATATTTAATGAACAATAAGAGGAAAATAATTCCCTTTATATTATTCATAGAATTAATAACCCATAAGTATAGTATTGATAACTCTACATAGGATGTATCATTGGTGGTTAATGATTTAACAACAAATTAATTGAAATCAAATACAGATCTATTTACCTCAATTATTATTTTTTTTATCCTATTTGTATTTCAAAAATATCATAATGTAATTTTTTTAGATTAATCAGAGTATGGATTTTATATTGTATTTTTTTTCATGGTGATATAAAATATAGTTTTCTATAAAATTGAAGTATAGGAATATTTTTTTAAAATTGGTTTTGGTGAATCATAACAATAAATTTATTTGTTGAATGTAACTATATTGAAATCAACCTTTATGGTTTTTTTAAATACTTTTGAATATCATATCATGTCCCAATAGTGGTGGGTTTCAAAAATATATTGTATAAGGTACATTGCATTAATTTTTATTCATATAAATATGATCCCAATTATATAGTGGAGTTCTATGTATTTTAATATACAAAAAGATCATGTAATTAAATTTTAACATTTTTTTGAAATTTGATTACATGGTTTAAATTCCCCATTAATACTTTAAGTTTTCATTGTTGACATTTAACATAATGATAGTGATTCAAAAGAAATATTTTTTTTGATGTCTGATCTATTTGGTTGAATTTTTTTCTTATTATTGTTCTTTATGTTATATGGCAATTCATTGATAATAATTTTAATGATTGAATTTATTAAAATCAAATTTATTATTTTTTATAATATCCTTATGAACAAGTTGTCATTGTAATGTAGACATTACTATCCCGAGATGATACTCATTGTGGTTCCTCCTATCATTTAGTTACGATAATTTAGAATTTTGACACAACATATAGATAAAATTATGTTTATAGATCCATATCCTTGTTTTCTAATTTAATACCTCCATAAAATTTAGAATTTATTTCTATATTTTTTCCATAATAATGATGTTCTACTTTAGGTGTTATAGATTGTTGACATGTTTTTAGTAACCATAAAACTTCTAATGACTTCTAAAATCTAATATTTTAAATACATAGTTGGATTTTTTTTATAGACCAATATTAGTGTAATGGGTTACTATTTTCAATTCCATGATTTTGGGAATTTATATTTTTGATGTTCTAATATATCTTGTATAACATGGTAATTCCATGTGTTTAAAATCAAATTATTTTCTATCATTTCATATAGATATCACTGATATCTGATAAATACTCAGTAAAAATACTCATAATATTTTGGAAAATATATTTCAATATCATGAATTAATTTTTAAAAATCATGATATTTATTCATGAATAAATGTATGTCATTTGAAAGCGTGTTTATTTAAATTCTTTTGGGATATTTTATGTAACTGGATTTCGATAAATGAATATTCCCTTGATGTAATTTTAAAAGAGTCTCATGTAAGATTTATTATTTATGTGGGTAGTACAAAAAACCATATTAGGAATTAAATTTTCATTTTAATATATTCTTCTAGAAAACGTTTTTTAATGTCAACCTTATAGAAAAGTTATGAAATTTTTAATAGTCATTCATTTCATTAGACTATGTGGTGGACTATATTTCACTTTCATGTTCATGGATATTTTATATTTGTGTTTTGAAAAATAAAACCTGGTTTTATTTTATAAAGTGTATTTTTAAATGAAAAAATGTGGGTTTCCCTTAAAATGAATGGAATTGGATTATGTGCTTTGAAAACATGACGTGATTTAAAAGTTAACTTGTAATGTTATAAGTGATTTAATGTTTGAATCATTCCATAGAAATAGTTTTATAAATTAAATTTTATATTAATATTTAATGAATATGATTTTATAATGTTTCACTTGATGATAGTTATTTTTTATAGAAATGCGGGTCTGTATCTCAATATGTTTTTCGAAAAGATTTGGTCAATATTTTTATTCAAAAAAAATTCATGGAGGGTTGTAAAATTTCAAAAAGAAATATTTTTTATTTCTAATGTATTTTTGAGCTTATATTTTGAAATTTTAAATTAAAATTGTGATTATATTTAAAGTTTTAGAATCTTGAAATATATTTGTAATGCAGTTCATATAAATTTAAAAAATTTAAAATGTTTATAATAATAAGATTATTAATTTATTATTCATTAATATCATTAACTAAAAATATTTTTTTAAAATTCATTGACATATTATTTCTCTAATTTTTTGGGATATTATACCTATGTTTTATTCCTTTTATACCAACTAGTATCCTATCCATTATGTCTCAGATAAACTGTACAATGAAAATATGCATGTCTTTCTACTGGGAGAGCATATTTTATTCTTTCTAAAATAATTTTTCAATTCCATGGATATTGGTTACATTATTATAAAGAGAATATTATTATCTATATGAACCCATTGGGATGGGTTAAAGGTATAGAATATTATGGGTTCTGTGAGCATGTATTGTATGATAAACTCAACTATCAAACCAATGTGTTCTTGGAAAATATTTCAGCATTAGGAAACACATTGTCGAATTTTTTTCACTACTTCTTTAACACATAGCTAATGAACATATATATTTTATTATAAAATTTTCTTCATCATTGGATTCAACTCTCATATTGTAATTGTTGAATTTTTTTATTGAGAGTCATACACTATCTATTCTAGACATGGGCCTATTTTTTTGAACGACACTTAGCTATGGTCATCACATACCGAGTACCATTGATCGTTTTGAATAAATTCAAGTGATAACACCAACCATAGTGGATTATGGTTTTTCATAAATTCGATTACACATTCCCTTAAAATCATTTTTATATTATTTTAAATAATCAAATTATTCATTCCCCTTATTAGAATTATCTATAACATTCTCCTTCAATAATGAATATATTACATGTATTTATTTATTTGTTTTATAAAAAAATAATTATTTAATGAACATAATATTATCCACAAAATAAGATAATTGATGAAGGATAATTTTATGATTAGATATTGTTAAAATGTAGTTAAATAGTATATGATGTTCTCAATAGATCATGAAAATAACCATTCTTAAATATTTTATCCAGTTTTACATTATTGTTATTCAAATATAATTATACTTTATGATTTGGATGAACATTTATCTTTTCATGGAAAATATCATATCTATAAATATTGGACTTATAGTGATTAGAATATAATTGTCCACACTAATTGGTATGACACTGTGGTTTGTGGATCATTTGATAGGAATACATGTTTATATGATGATGGAGATCACCTAAAAATGAAAATGGAAATTAATAATGACCTTCGTGAATGACTACAGTTTTATGAGAAGATATATAGTTTTTCTAAGTTCCCATTATATACATGTTTTACTAAATTAGTAATATTGTCTACTGTATTAATGTTATATAATATGAAACATGCAAGTGAATGGGGAGACACAGTCTATATAAAACTGTTGGTCAATAGAATAGTAATCTTTAAGAAGAATATCAACTTCCATGCTGAATATGTTATTCTAATTATATATATGTTCAATAAGATACATTCTTGTCCACATGATTATATAAATTTTCTCAAGGGCCATGAATCTTAGATAAATTCCCTATGTGGGGAACATATTGGAAAAATAAAAATTAATCAGGTCCTTTGAATGATATATGGAACTTTCCTACCATTATATGGTCTAAAAGAAAATATTGATGTGAAAAACCCATCGGAATATTAACATGTATTGAAGATAAATTAATTAATTATTGGAGCCTAAATCATCCTTTTGATCCACTATAGTGAAATAAAATTGAATATGAGTTTCATGAATTCGGAAATGAGCTGAGAATCTTTAATATTCCATTATCTACAAATGGAAACCTTCCTTTGGGTATAAAAGGTATTACTCAAACTACAATTCCCATAATTTTAGTAGATTATATGGCTTCACCACATCTATGAAATAAGTGAAAATAAATTAGGTTTTAACTTCTAATATTCGTTCCAAATAAATCTGGTAATTCTATTGATTTCTATTTGGATCCATTGAATGAAGATATTATATTATTTTTGGATACACGTGTTAAAATGTTTTATGGTCTTCGAAATGGTGATTTCACATTGAGGGACACGTTTTATTGGATGATAAATGAATTTAAATGTTCTATAAATTATTTAGTCAATATAAATAAAATAATTTTATGTAGTACCTATTGTGAAGATTACACACAAACAGTTATGTTGAAACAATCCTCAACGTGTGTGTTTTTAGAAAATCAAAATATTTTACCATGAAAAAAATAAATACTAATTCTGGAATACAATAATATATGTGAATATGGAACAAGTTAAAACACCATCTCTATTAATGGATGATCATTTTTTGATAAATTAAAAATATATAGTATCGCTTTTTTGGAAAATAATTTTTGAAAAAACATTACGACATGAGGATATAAAAAATACAAAATTTAGTTGTCTGCCTGTTAGAAATTGTAGGGTTTTCATGCATGTATAAAAATTATATTATATATTTTTATTTTAATATAACTAAATGTTATTATAAATCAAAATATAGAATGTAGGATAGGTTTTGAATGGTTGAGATGGTGATATGGGATGATATTGAAGTAGTGAAGTTTAATGGGTATAATTTTCTTCTTCCAATAGATAATACACCATCGTGGAATGAAAATGTTCAAATTTTCATTTAACTAAATGGCATAAATCATCATGATGGGTATTAATAATATATCCAGAATGTATTTCCTATTAGTAATATGATTTTGGAATGAATAAAATAACATAACTGATATTTTTTTATGCAATATTTTATTTTCATTTCATTACATTGATTTTTTTAAAAAAAATATATAACATTCAATAACCAAAATATGTTACTTTTCAAAGCTATATATAGTAATATTATTGAGAAAACACAGATAAAAATCATGAATAATTTTGTTTCATTATTATTATTTGAATTTTAGATGTTCTTCCCACCACCAATCATGGACTCAGTGATATACATCTCGGTTATTATGGTTAGAGATGTTCCACTATGTCCCCATGAACATTAAAAATGGTTGTACCCCACTGGATGGTATATGATTATTTTTAAAGGGTATTTCAATAATGTCACAACCTGTCCTCGGGGCCCGTGCCGTGACTACCCCAAGCCCGCCTTCCATAGGCCAGGGGCTGGTGACTAGGACCAAAGGCATAAATCCCGATAACTGGGAAGTCATTGCCTTTATAAAAGTAAAAAACATCACATAGTACAAGCGGATGTAAAACACTAAGTACAATGAAGGTGCTGAAAAGTAAATGGGCCAGAATACAAACCCAACTGGAAATATAGCTACAACTGAACAAAGACAACAGCTGGAAGAAAGGAAGCAGCTCTTGGGTCATCCTCCTCGGATCCTACCTGAAGGGTAGGTACAGATAGCGCAGCTCCACAATGCTCTCGCCCGTCAACCTCCTCTGTGTGTCGTTTCATTATGAAGTTCACCTCCAGATACTGACTCGTCGTGTGGTCCAGCTTCGGGTACTGACTCATTGTCTGGTCCACCTCTGGGTACTGTCTCGTCGTGTGGTCCACCTCCGGGTACCCACCAGTCCTCGATTACTCGGCCTCTGTCAGCACTGCCCGTCTTTTGCAACCAACACAACATGGTGCGAGAATTGCCCGTGCAGGGGTGAGTATAAGGATACTCAGTAGGGACCCCAAGATCCTCACGGTCTCAGTAAAACCAACAAGGATAACCACAAAGAAGATATCAATAGATAACCTCTACTTAGGTATATGCCCATACATATACCCAAGTTATCAAGTAATCCATCTCAATCTTGAGGTAAACACAAAGGTCATAGACTCAGCTCAAACCCAGGTTTTCATTATCAAAACTGTAACTGCTGAAGAGCTCCGTCTCTGGAAATACAGTGATCATGTCATCTCTCCGAGGTACTTCTCACCAACCTATGACTACTGAGTTACTCCTCCTGCTGAGTATCGCGGGTCTGCCACCTCACAAAGTAGTGCTCCTCCTCCATTGGTCCGCCACCTCACACAATAGTTCTCCCCCTCATAGCCTAAACAGGTACTCCTCCTATCGAGTACCATGGGTCTCCCACCTCACACAGTAGTTCTGCTCCGCCATGGGTCTGCCACCTCACAATGTAGTTCTCCCCACTGGGCTATTCTAGTCACTCCGAATCGAATCGGACAAGCAATCATCAGGTCACAGGCAGCTACACAGTCCACGTACTCCGTACGCTAGTCTCCGGGAGGGTCCGCCCCACGATCGACTAGTAGAAACTCCAAGTATCTCAAAGTCCCACAAATAAGTATCTCAAAGAACCGCCTCATCATAGGTCTCTCAATGCGATAGACGGCGTGTCAATCGGACGCCCGATCGGTGGGTTACTAGCCTTTTCGTCCCCAGGGCCCGGTTGGTTTCGTGTGCGAACCAACACGTCCGTATCTCAACCATACCCTGAACTCTCATAGGGTATAATCAAAGGGACCGTTTCTCCACGTGATCACCAACGCCGCTGACAGTTCGTCATACGGACGTCCGGTCTGAAAGATATTAGCTTTTCCGTTCCAGGGGCCCGGTTGGATTTCGGGTGCAATCCAACCTGGCCACTATCCAACTTCATCCAAAACTCAAGAGAAGTATGGCAAAAGTTTCGTCTCATCAAGAGGAGATCAACGAGATAGACATCACGTCAATCGGACGCCCTGTCTGTGAGTTATTAGGTTTTTCGTTCTAGGGGCCCGGTTGGTTTCGTGAGCGAACCAACCCGACCAAACTCTGATGGTATCCAAACCTCGAGTGGAGTAATCCAAAAGTTTCGCCTAATCAAAAGGAATCCAAAAAAGTCGATGGCACATCAATCGGACGTTCGGAGCTCATGTTACGAGTGTTTCCGCTCTGAGGGCCCGGTTGGTTGCGTGTATGAACCAACACGGCCGAACCCAAAGTATTCTGAAACCTTGAGTGTGATATTTCAAAATGACCGTCTCGGTCCAAGGATCGCATCGCCGCTTACAGTGCATCGATCGGAGGTCTGTGGCCCAGGATATGGGAAAAATACCGAAAAGGTCCAAACATAGTGGGTCTGGGCCCATACCGACCCGTCCCAACCCTCGCTGGGTCGGCCCGAACTAGTTCGACCCGACTGGGCGCGACCCGGCCCGGCCGGCTCGGTGCGGCCTGGTCCGGGCGAGACCCGGCCCGGTCCACCCAAGCCGGCCCGGCTTGGCCGGGGGGCTCGCTAGCTCGACAGCGAGCCGGTGCTCCGTGGACGCGGCGAGCGCCGCGTCCCCCCTGGATCCCGCACAGCCACGGGATCTGCCTGCTCACCATCGTGGATTCAGCCGCGGCGGTTTCTCTAGGTGGCGTGCCGGGGCGCCGCCGCCTCCACCCGCCGTCACCGCCGGTGGTGTCTGCGGGCCACCGGCGTTGCTCCGGTGGTCCGTTTTCAATTCCGCCTGCACCGATGCTCATCCTGGGTCCCATTCATCACTACAGAAACATCAAATCGTCTATGCGTTCCGTTCCGTCAATGCCTGGCGATCCGCATGTCAAAAGAAACCACTGTGGAGTCTTCTGTTCGCCTTCGCGGCCCTAACTATGACCACACTTTTGTTCGGCCTTGACGGTGCGGCGCGACGGCGCATCAGATCCTTGCCGCATCATTCCAGGTTCTCGCGCGGTGTCGTCGCCCCGTGCAACCATCTTCCAAACCGCGACATAATCAACAACAAGGGGGAGGAGGGTAGGCAGTGTTTGTGTGGTCCGACCTTCTCTCGTTATAATGATACCAAGCGGCCATAAAATAGATATCGACGTACGACAAAGAAATATATCACGGCAAAATCACTCTATTAAAAAAATATTCATTACAATTTTATCAGCTAAATAGAATAAAATTTGGATAGGGTTTCTTATAAAATATATCACATTTATATGATGTGTATTGATTATTATTTTGTGGTGCATATTCGATCTGATGGGTGGATGATTTATTTGAGGGTTTTGGAAATGGATTGAGGATTATTACTTATTTTTTATCATTGATAAATTACATTAGTGTGTTCATTTGTCTTTCATACCTTAGGAAACCATTGTAAATTTTTTAATGTTATTTACTGTGTCATATTGTCTAGAAATGATGTCCACATATCGTTTACTATTGTATTAGTGAATTAATATCCTTGTTGCATCACTTGTTGAGTTAGGGATGTGATACCCCAATTTCATTACTGATGTTGTTATTATAAAAGGTACCCCTTAGATTTTTTATTCTACTTGTATATGTTTATTATTATCACACCCTATTATACAATTATATTCACATGATTATTTTTCATTTTATGTTATTATATTAGAGATCCCCAAAACACACATTGTTTTTTGTCACCTTTAACATTACATGGACACGTATAAACAATTTATTTTGGAATGGTATTATTTTACATAATTGATATAAAGGAAATCATATCATCAATACTCCATATTTAATTTATTATGAAGTATACATTTTCGCATTACAAAATTTTTTTTGATAAATTTTTTGTATTAATAAAATTGATTTTGATATATTTTTATTATATTTGATGTAAAAATATTTAATATATTAATGTTTTTACACTTTTTAATTTATCTTCTATCCATTTATTGGTAAACATTTGTTTTTTAGGGAATCATTTTAAATTTATTTTTTTAACTTCTTGAGTGTAAATGTATTGACCTCAATCAGTGATGTATTTTATTTTCCAATAACATTTTACCTTGGGATATAGAAATGGGATAAATGTTTGATATTTATTTACATTGTAATTTCATTTTGTGGATAATTTTATAAATGGTATTTAGTTTCAATGACATGTTCCATTGTGGCTTTTAATTTAATATTTTTTGAAATATTACATGGCCTATTTAGATCAGACCCTACAAATACAAAAATATAGATATATTTACCTTTCATGTTTTCATATATGTTCTGAGGTTATGAGGTTAATTTGTTTGTCCTTCTAGTAGTCTTTTTATTGTAATTTAAGTTACGTTAGGTGACCATGTGTTACATTGCGATGTTTGAGATGCGGTTTACTTTGTTTTTTTGGATTTTTTTATTGGAAAATTTTGAAATCTTATATATATATATATTATTTAATATGAGACTGGAATATTTATTACAATAATGTTCATTATAATAAGTAAATTTTTAGTTATTATTCTTGTGAATCCTTTTTTCAATTTATTTATTTTAAACTCTTTTGTTTATATCCATATATTTCTATTGTATACGTACACCATGCATAATACTAAAATATGATTATAATGAATGATTAATGTTTATAAAGGGTGAAATCCATTGCATTTTTGTACAGATTGATACCATGGTTCATTCCAAAAGCTCTTTGAAATTGGGAACACTATTATTGTATAGTGAAAGAACAATTCAATTGATTTTGATGGTTGATCCATAAATATTCATTACGAAATGGTATTAATGAACACTTTTTATTTTTCATCTTGTATTGAGCTAGAATTTCCAAATTCATGAGAAATGATATGTGTAAGTTATTGATAACTATCCTTCAAGATAATAAATGAGATTCTTGGGTAATAATGATAATAAATTTAATTTTAATGTATTATGATAATTTTTATATATGATGATATGAGGTGATTCTATTTTTATCACCATTGATTTATGTAAATAATATTGGGCATTTCATGATTATTTGGGTAATAATTAATGAACAATTAGAGGAAAATAATTCATTTTATATTATTCATAGAATTAATAACCCATAAGTATAATATTGATAACTCTACATAGGATGTATCATTGGTGGATACTGATTTAACAAAAATTTCATTGAAATCAAACACAACTCTATTTACCTCAATTATTTTTTTTAATATATTTGTATTTCAAAAATATCATAATGTAATTTTTCGAGATTAATCATAGGATGGTTTTAATTTTTTATATTTTTTTCATGGTGATATAAAATATAGTTTTCTATAAAATTGAAGTATAAGAATTTTTTTTAAAATTAGTTTTGGTGAATCATATTAATAAATTTATTTATTGAATGTAACTATATTGAAATCAACCTTTATGGTTTTTTTAAATTATTTTGAATATCATATTAGGGTCCAATAGTGGTGGGATTCAAAAATATAATGTATAAGGTACATTGCATTAATTTTTATTCATATAAATATGATCCCAATTATATAGTGGTGTTCTATGTATTTTAATATATAGAATGATCCTGTAATTAAATTTTATCATTTTTTTGATATGTGATTACATTATTTAAATTCCCCATTCATATTTTAAATTTTCATTGTTGACATTATACATAATGATAGTGATTGAAAAGAAATATTTTTTTTGATGTCTGATCTATTTGGTTGAATTTTTTTCTTATTATTGTTCCCTATGTTATATGGTGATTCATTGATAATATTTTTAAAGATTGAAATGATTAAAATTATATTTTTTATTTTTTATAATATCCTTATGAATAAGTTGTCATTGTAAATTAGACATTACTATCCCAGATTATACTCATTACAGTTCCTCCTATCATTTAGTTACTATAATTTAGAATGTTGACTCAACATATAGATAAAATTATGTTTATAGATCCATATCCTTGTTTTCTAATATAATACATCCATAAAATTTAGAATTTATTTCTATATTTTTTCCATAATAATGATGTTCTACTTTAGGTGTTATAGATTGTTGACATGTTATTGGTAAAAATAAAACTTCTAAAGACTTTTAAAATTTAATATTTGAAATACATAGTTGGATTATTTTAGGGACCAATCTTAGTGTAATGGGTTACAGTTTTCAATTCCATGATTTTGGGAATTTATATTTTTGTTGTTTTAATATATCGTGTATAATATGATAATTCCATGTGTTTAAAATCAACTTATTTTCTATCATTTCATATAGATATCACTGATATCTGATACAGACTCAGTAAAAAAACTCATGATATTTTGGAAAATATATTTCAATATCATGAATTAATTTTTGAAAAATCATGATATTTATTCAAGAATAAATGTATGTCATTTGAAAGCATGCTTATATCGATTCTTTGGGATATTTTATGTAACCGCTTTTCGATAAATGAATATTTTCTTGATGTAATTTTAAAAGAGTCTCATGTATGAATTATTATTTATTTGGGTAGTCCAAAAAACCATATTAGGAATTACATTTTCATTTTAATATATTCTACTAGAAAAAGTTTTTTAATGTCATCCTTATAGAAAAGTTATGAAATTTTTAATAATCATTCATTTCATTAGACAATGTGCTGGACTATATTTCATTTTCATGTTCATGGCTATTTTATATTTGTGTTTTGAAAAATAAATCCTGGTATTAATTTATATAGTGTATTTTTAAATGAAAAAATGTGGGTTTCCCTTAAAATGAATGAAATTGGATTCTGTGTTTTGAAAACATGACGTGATTTAAAAGTTAACTTTTAATGTTATAAGTGATTCAATGTGTAAATCATTCCATAGAAATAGTTTTATAAAATAAATTTTATATTAATATTTATTGAATATGATTTTTTAATGATTCACTTGATGATAGTTATTTTTAATAGAAATGCGGGTCTGTATCTCAATATGTTTTTCGAAAAGATTTGGTCAATATTATTATTCAATAATAAAAATTTCATGGAGGGTTTTAAAATTTCAAAAAGAAATATTTTCAATTTTTAATGTATTTTTTAGGTTATATTTTGAAAATTTAAATTAAAATTTTTGTAATTTTTAAGGTTTTAGAATTTAGAAATATATTTGTAATGCAGTTCATTTATATTTGTAAATTTTAAAATGTTTATAATAATAAGATTATTAATTTATTATTTAGTAATATCATCAACTAAAACTATTTTTTTAAAATTCATCGAAATATTATTTATCTAATTTTTTGGGATATTATTCATGTGTTTTATTCCTTTTATACCAACTAGGATCCTATCCATTATGTCTGAAATAGACTGTACTATGAAACTATGCATGTCTTTCTACTGGGAGAGCATATTTTATTCTTTCAAAAATAATTTTTCAATTCCAAGGATATTGGTTACTTTATTATAAAGAGAATAATATTATCAATATCAACCCATTGGGATGGGTTAAAGGGTATAGAATATTATGGGTTCTGTGAACATGTATTGCATGATAAACTCAACTATCAAACCAATGTGTTCCTGGAAAACATTTCAGCATTATGAAACACACTATCGAATTTTTTCCACTGCTTCTTTAACACATAGCTGATGAACATATATATTTTAGTATAAAATTTTCTTCATCATTGGATTCAACTCTCATATTGTCATTGTTGAATTTTTTTATTGAGATTCATACACCATCTATTCTAGACATGGGCCTATTTTTTAAACGACACAGAGTTATGGTATTCAAATACCGAGTACCATTGATCATTTTGAATGAATTCAAATGATAACACCAACCATAGTGGATTATTTTTTTCATAAATTCGATTACACATTCCCTTAAAATCATTTTTATATTATTTTAAATAATCAAATTATTCATTCCCCTTATTAGAATTATCTATAACATTATCCTTCAATTATGAATATATTACTTGTATTTACTTATTTGTTTTATAAAAAAATAATTATTTAATGAACATAATAATATCAACACAAAATGATAATTGATGTAGGCTAATTTTATGATTAAATATTGTTAAAATGTACTTAAATAGTATATGATGTTCTCAATAGATCATGAAAATAACCATTGTTAAATATTTTATCCAGTTTTACATTATTGTTATTCAAATATAATTATTCTTTCTGATTTGGATGAACATTTATCTTTTCATGGAAAATATCATATCTATAAATGTTGGACTTATAGTGATTAGATAATAATTTTCCACACAAATTGTTATGAAACTATGGTTTGTGGATCATTTGGTAGGAATACAAGTTTATATGATGATGGAGATCACCTAAAAATGAAAATGGAAATTAATAATGACCTTCGTGAATGACTACAGTTTTATGAGAAGATATATTGTTTTTCTAAGTTCCCAATATATACATGTTTCACTAAATTAGTAATATTGTCTATTGTATTAATGTTATATAATTTGAAACATGCAAGTGAATGGGGAGACATAATCTATATAAAACTGTTGGTCTATAGAATTGTAATCTTTAAGATGAATATCAACTTCCATGCCGAATATGTTATGCTAATTATTTATATGTTCAATAAGATACATTCTTTTCCACATTATTATATAAATTTTCTCAAGGTCCATGAATCTCAGATAAATTCCCTATGTGGGGAACATATTGGAAAAATAAAAATTAATCAGTTCCTTTGAATGATATATGGAACTTTCCTGCCATTATATGGTCTAAAAGAAAATATTTATGTGAAAAAACCATGGGAATATTAACATGTATTAAAGATAAATTAATTAATTATTGGAGCCTAAATCATCCTTTTGATTCACTATAGTGAAAAAAAATTGATTATGAGTTTCCAGAATTTGGAAATAAGCTGAGAATCATTCATATTCCATTATCTACAAATGGAAACCTTCCTTATGGTATAAAAGGTATTAATCAAACTACAATTCCCATAATTTTAGTATATTATATGGTTTCACCCTGTCTATGAAATAAGTGAAAATAAATTAGGTTTTAACTTCTTATATTCGTTCCAAATAAATCTTGTAATTCTATTGATTTCTATTTGGATCCATTGAATGAAGATATTAAATTATTTTTGGATACACGTGTTAAAATGTTTGATGGTCTAAGAAATGGTGATTTCACATTGAGGGACATGTTTTATTGGATGATAAATGAATTTAAATGTTATAAAAATTATTTACTCAATATAAATAAAATAATTTTATGTAGTGCCTATTGTGAAGAATGCACACAAACAGTTATGTTGAAACAATCCTCAACGTGTGTGTTTTTGGAAAATCATTATATTTTACCATGAAAAAAATAAATACTAATTCTGGAATACAATAATAGATGTGAATATGGAACAAGTAAAAACACCATCTCTATTAATGGATGATTATTTTTTGATAAATTAAAAATATATAGTATCTCTTTTTTTGGAAAATAATTTTTAAAAAACATTACGACATGAGGATATAAAAAAGACCAAATTTAGTTGTCTTCCTGTTAGAAATTGTATGGTTTTCATGTATGTATAAAAATTTTATTATATATTTTTATTTTAATATAACTAAATGTTAATATAAATCAAAATATAGAATGTAGGATAGGTTTTCAATGATGGAGATGGTGATATGGGATGATATGTAACTAGTGAAGGTTAATTGTTATAATTTTCTTTTTTCAATAGATAATACACCATCGAGGAATGAAAATGTTCGAATTTTCATTTAACTAAATGGAATAAATATTTATGATGGGTATTCATAATATATCAAGAATGTATTTCCTATTAGTAATATGATTTTGGAATGAATAAAATAACATAACTGGTATACTTTTTATGAAATATTTTATTTTCATTTCATTACATTGATTTTTTTAAAAAAAATATATAACATTAAATAACCACAATATGTTACTTTTTAAAGCTATATGTTGTAATTTTATTGAGAAAACACAGATAAAAATCATAAATAAGTTTGTTTCATTATTATTATTTGAATTTTAGATGTTCTTCCCACCACCAATCATGGACTCAGTGATATACATTTCGGTTATTATGGTTTCAGCTGTTCCACTATGTCCCCATGAACATTAAAAATGGTTTTACCCCACTCGATGGTATATGATTATTTTTAAATGGTATTTCAATAATGTCACGACCCGTCCTCGGGGCCCGTGTCATGACTAACCCAAGCCCGCCTTCCATAGGCCAGGGGCTGGCGACTAGCACCAAAGTCGTAAATCCCGATAACTGGGAAGACATTGCCTTTATAAAAGTAAAAAACACCACAGAGTTCAAGAGGAAGTAAAACACTAAGTACAAAGAAAGTGCTGAAAAGTAAATGGGCCAGAATACAAACCGAACTGGAAATATAGCTACAACTGAACAAAGAAAACAGCTGGAAGAAAGGAAGAAGCTCTTGGGTCATCCTCCTCGGATCCTACCTGAAGGGTAGGTATAGATAGCGCAGCTCCCCAATGCTCTCGCCCGTCAACCTCCTCCGTGTGTCGTCTCGTCGTGAAGTCCACCTCCGGATACTGACTCGCCGTGTGGTCCACCTCCGGGTACTGACTCGTCGTGTGTTCCACCTCCGGGTACTGTCTCGTCGTGTGGTCCACCTCCGGGTACCGACCAGTCCTCGAACATTCGGCCTCTGTCAGCACTGCCCATCTTCTGCAACCAACACAACGAGGTGCGGGCATAGCCCGTGCAGGGGTGAGTATAAGGATACTCAGTAGAGACCCCGAGACCCTCAAGGTCTCACTAAAACCAACAAGGATAACCACAAAGAAGATATCAAAAGATAACCTCTACTTAGCTATATGCCCATACATATACCCAAGCTATCAAGTAACCCATCTCAATCTTGAGGTAAACACAAAGGTCATAGACTCAGCTCAAACCAGGGTTTTCAGTATCGAAACTGTAACTGCTAAATAGCTCCGTCTCTGGGAGTACAGTGATCATGTCACGTCTCCAAGGTACTGATCACCAACCTATGTCTTCTGAGGTACTCCTCATGTCGAGTACCGCGGATCTGCCACCTCACACAGTAGTGCTCCTCCACCATGGGTCTGCCACCTCACACAGTAGTGATCCCCCTCATAGCATAAAGAGGTACTCCTCCTGTCGAGTACCGTAGGTCTGACACCTCACATAGTAGTTCTCCTCCGCCATGGGTCTGCCACCTCACAAAGTAGTGCTCCCCACTGGGCTATGTTATTCACTCCGAATCGAATCGGACAAGCAGTCATCAGGTCATAGCCAGCTACACGGTCCACGTACTCCGTACGCTCGTCTCCGGGAGGGTCCGCCCCACGAGCTACTAGTAGAAACTCCAAGTATCTCAAAGTACCACAAAGAAGTATCTCAATGAACCGCATCTTCATAGGGGTCTCAACGTGACAAATGGCATGTCAATCAGATGCCAGATCTGTGAGTTATTAGCCTTTTCCTCCCCGGGGCCCTGTTGGTTTCGTGTGCGAACCAACACGAACGTATGTCAGCTATAACCTGAACCCCCATAGGGTATACTCAAAGGGACTGTTTCTCCACGTGATCACCAATGCCGCTGACGGTTCGTCAAACAGACGTCCGGTCAGAAAGATATCAGCTTTTCCGTTCCAGGGGCCCGGTTGGATTTCGGGTGCAATCTAACCCGGCCACTATCCAAATGCATCCAAAACTCAAGGGGCTCGGTTGGTTTCGTGAGTGAACCAACCAGAACACACTCCGACGGTATCCAAACCTCGAGTGGAGTTAGACAAAAGTTCCGTCTAATCAAGAGGAATCCAACAACGTCGACGACACATCAATCGGACATCCAGAGCTCATGTTACGAGCGTTTCCGCTCCGAGGGCCCGGTTGGTTTCGTGTACGAACCAACACGGCCAGACCCAAAGTATTCTGAAACCATGAATGTGATATGTCAAAACAACCATCTCGGTACAAGGATCACATCTCCGCTTACGGTGCATCGATCGGAGGTCCATAGCCCAGGATATGGGAAAAATACCGAAAAGGTCCGAAAACAGGGGGTCTGGGCCCGTACCGACCCGGCCTAACCCCCGCTAGTTTGGCCCGAACCGGGGCGACCCGACTGGGCGTGACCCGGACCGGCCGGCGCGGCCTGGCCCGGTCTAGGTGAGACCCGGCCCGGTCCGCCCAAGCCGGCCTGGCCCGGCTGGGTGGCTCGCTGGCTCGGCCAGCGAGCCGGTGCTCCGTGGACGCGGCGCACGCCGCGTCCCCCCCGGGATCCCACGCGGCCACGGGATCCTCCAGATCGCTGCCGTGGATTCAGCCGCGGCGGTTTTCCAGGCGACGCGCCGGGGCGCCGCCGCCTCCGGCCACCGGTGGTGTCCACGGGCTATTGGAGTTGCTCAGGTGGTCCGTTTTCAATTCCATCTGCGCCGATGCTCATACCTGGTCCCGTTCTACACTACGGAAACATCAAATAGTCATTGCGGCCCGTTCCATCAATGCCTGACCATCTGCACGTCAAAAGAAACAATTTAGGAGTCTTCCGTACGCCTTGGCGGCCCCGACTACGACCACACTTATGTTCGGCCTTGACGGCGCGGCGCGACAGTGCCACGCATCCTTGCTGCATCACTCCAGGTTCCCGCACGGTGCCGTCGCACCGTGCCGCCATCTTCCGAACCGCAACATAATCAACAACAAGGGGGAGGAGGGTCGACCGTGTTTGTGTGGTCTGACCTTCTACCGTTATAATGATACCAAGCAGCCATCAAATAGATGTCGACGTACGGAAATGAAATATTTCACTGCAAAATCAATAAACATCAACATCAACCTGCAGGAATGAACGATCCGCAGATCAACCTGGAAATGGTTGGTCTGCGCTCGTCGTTATTTTCTCAAAAGATAAGAGAACACCAAATAAATTCCCCTACCTCGAAATTGATGTCACACGTCGTCGAGTCGCTGAAGTCGAACGTCGCAGTAGTCAAACGTCGGGGTAGTCGGGTGATGTGGAAGAAAGGTATCGCTTCCGTCAACGTTAGTGAAGAAGGAGAACTTTGTTGTTGGCGTCAGTCTCCACGGTCGGCGTCTCATTCCTTTTCGCGGAAGAGGAAGATAAATTATTGGAGAAAACGTAGAGCGTTCTTCGCCGAGTTGGAAGGTCGTTCTTCGTTTGGAGATGATGTTCATCAGAAGAGGGAAGATCCCTCTCCCAAATTCCCTCACACAACAAAACTCACAAAAAAAAATAAGGCCTCTCCTTATTTTATTATTTTTTCATGCATTACAACTTTTTTAAAAATTCAAACACTTAGTTAACGAAATTGAAGAGGTTTAATCAATTAATTTAAGATGTGTTTTGGGAAAATTAAAGAGGAGAGAGGGGAGAGTTACACAAGTTAATGTGGAGTTACAAAAAATTAAGAGGGAAGTGATTTATGGAAGGTCAAGGGGGTTATGGGAATATCAAGGGGGTTAGGGTCTCGTGTGGGCCCCACCTCCCACATATCCACACATGGGATGTTGGGTGGTTGTGGGTCCCACCAACAACTTCCCATGGTAGAATTTAACTCCCTTGGTTAACAAAAATAAAATTGTTCACAATTTTATTTATTTCTTCCTTAAATCCCAAAATTTAACTTCTCCTCCCAAGAAAACGCACCGAAGGTAAATGTCCTCTTAAGAAAATACAGGTGCTGCGAGTTCATCGGTGTCCTCGTATTTCAATTCCGAGTACCGGTTCAAAAGTTAGAAAAACCAGCTCGTTCGTTCACTGAACGTACCCGAGCTAAACTTCGGAAATTGATTCTGGGCACCCCGGGCCTTGGAATAAGGTTCCGTCAGAAACTGTGTTCTTGTAAAATTACAGTGAAAATTAAGAAAAAAATTTCCTTGAATTTTATGGGTCTTTACATTACTCCCACCTCAGGTATTTATGTCCTTGTAAAGCATTAACACAAACTAGGGATACAAAAGCGGTACTGAGCACGCATCTGAGCCTCCCGCTCTCATGTGCTCACCTGGAGGTTCCCATACTGCCAGAGAAAGCACACCCGAGGAATCATCTGTCCTCGTAGGATCCACTCCTATCGATCCTCGATCCCCATTGGAACCTCTGCGTATGTCTCCCTTTCATCGACATCCAACTCCCTAAGGTTGATGATATGTGAAGGATCACACACGTATCTCCTCAATTGAGATACGTGGAAGTCATCGTGCACCAGGTGCAACTGAGGTGGATGTGTCTTGTGGTAAACCACTTCGCCTACCAAGCTGAGAACCTAAGAAGGTCCACTGAACCTCGCAGATAACTTGCCACCATGGCCACATCTCCGTAAACCTCGTCGAGGTTAAACTCGTATAAGGACGTAATCGTCATCCTCAAACTCTAGAGGTCTCCAATTCTTATCAACATAAGGCTTCTGTCGGCACTATGCTATCCTCATCTGCTCTTGGATGACCTGGACCTTCTCTAATCTCACAAGAGCTGCTATGATTTCTTCTTTTCCGATAAGATAAATCTGGTCTCATCCCCTGGATGAACCGCATTGGTTTCATAATACAGTCAATCCAGACATGAATGATGTATTCATGCCATGGACGACGTCATAAGGCCTCGACGTTACTACCAAGAGATCCAACTGTCACTCTCTCCTCCAAGGGTCGAGTCGCACTATCGACAACAGTGTGAGGTCACTAGATCTCTTCCAGTAGAAATCTCGAAAGTGAGGGTCAAGTCAACAGTCTTAACTGGGACTACTCAGTACGAACCAAACAAAAGGATAGGAAAGAAAACTTTAAAAAGGTAAGTGTCTTTATATTATTGCAGCTCATGGTACAAAGACACAAATGGAACCACAACAACATGGAACTAGATATACACCACTAGTTCAGCTCATGTCCACACGCTTTCGGAGCTCCGTAGCTGTAAGCTTCTGCTGCCTGAAGATGAGCTCTCCCATGTCCACTTGTTCCTTGCGGTCGGGGTGGACCTCCTGGTGGTGGTGGTGGCAACACCTCGAAGCGCTGTCCATGTCCAACTGCACGGCGAGCTCCCCTCCCTCGGCCTTCATCTCCTAGAGGTCTGCCTTGATCGAACCTCTGCCTCAACCTCAGAGGTTCTTTATTTAACTACAGGTCAACTGCATGGTGGGTTGGACAGTCACGTTCCATGTGACCAATCCCGCCGCATGAGTAACAATACATGGCAGGTCTAGCTCTATTATTTATCTTGGTGCCTCGCACTACTGACCCTGAGTCACACAGTCGACCACCTATAGGTATGGTCCTCTTGGACCTCTGCGTCATCTGTGTACTGCCTGCTACAGAAGACTCTGCTGCATGCCGGATAGTGGTGGGTCATGCTGCTAGAGACTGCTCAGCAAGGAAACTCTCCACTAAGAGGTCTCGCTCCAACACCACTATCTACATCGGAATGATGTGAGAAACAACAGAAGCTCTAATATCTCGCCTGAGTCCCTGCTCGAAGGATCGGGCCCTGATGAACGGGTCTCATACCATATATGTGGAGTAGCACGATAGGTCTGTGAACCTCGCTGAATAATGAACCTATGTCATGTTGCCATGCCGCAACTGAAGTAGCACCTGTATACGCACCGCTCGAAGGGTGGCTGGTACAAACACTATATGGAACAGGCTCTCGAAGTCTTCCCTTAGAAGTGTCACCTCGTCATTCATCTGGAGCATCAGGCTCCACCATCTTCCTGTTGCTGCCTGAAGTAGGCTGGCAACAAGGATCACCATGAAATTTGCTGGCGTCCCCACTAGCCTGAAGACTCTCACCACAGCCTCCATCCAATCTTCAGCCGCATGCGGGTCCTTCCCTCCCCTGAACATGGGTGGCCTCTGGTGCTGGAACTCGTGCAGTGAACTCAAGCGACGTGCACCCTCTGCTTCTAGGGTTGGTGGCATCGGTGGGCCAACGGGTAGTAGTACCGCTGGTGCCTCCGTTGGTGCCTCAATTGGGATAGGGCCATGTACTGAGGCCATGTCACTCGGAGGGCTGTCAGTACGAACTACTCTCGGGGCTCTTGCTTGTCGTCCGCGGGGAGGCATCCTTAAAGAATCAAACATGACAGGGTCAAACGATTTATACCTGGTGAGCTGACCTGGTTTGAGCTAACTTTTAAAAACTTCTGGAAACACACATGCAGTCAGTGTTTTCATGCACAATGTTGGAAATCAGTTGCCAGGGTCCTGTTGTATGGATACGTCGGCCACCCACACCAATAATGGAATCCCTGAACTAAAAACCAAACTCGGTACCCTTAACACTATTGCCTCACAGAAAGAAAATATCAGAGTTATAAGTTCTACGGTAGAACCGACTCCTCTGATACCAATTTTTCACGACCCGGCCTCAGGGCCCGTGCCGCGACTACCCCATGCCCGCCTTCCATAGGCCAGGGGCTGGCAACTAGCACCAAAGGCGTATATCCGGATATCTGGGTAGGCATTGCCTTTATAAAAGTAACAAAACACTGCAGAGTACAAGCGGAAGTAAAACACTAAGTACAAAGAATGTGCAGAAAATTAAATGGGCAAGAATACGAACCCAACTGGAAATATAGCTACAACTGAACAAAGACAACAGCTGGAAGAAAGGAAGCAGCTCTTGGGTCATCCTCCTCAGATCCTACCTGAAGGTTAGGTACAGATAGCGCAGCTCCTCAATGCTCTTGCCCTTCATCCTCCTCCGTGTGTCGTCTCATCGTGAAGACCACATCCGGATACTGACTCGTCATGTGTTCCACCTCTGGGTGCTGACTCGTCCTGTGTTCCACCTCTGGGTATTGTCTCGTCGTGTGGTCCACCTTCGGGTACTGTTCAGTCCTTGAACACTCGGCCTCCATCAACACTGCCCGTTGTCTGCAACCAACACAACGAGGTGCGGGCATAGCCCGTGTAGGGGTGAGTATAAGGATACTCAGTAGGGAACCCGAGACCCTGAAGGTCTCACTAAAACCAACAAGGATAACCACAAATAATATCTCAACAGATAACCTCTACTTAGGCATATTCCCATACATATACCCAAGTTATCAAGTAACCCATCTCAATCTTGAGGTAAACACAAGGGTCATAGACTCAGCTCAAACCAAGGTTTTCATTATCAAAACTGTCACTGTTGAAGAGATCTATCTCTGAGAGTACAGTGATCCTGTCACGTCTCTGAGGTACTGCTCATCAACCTATGACTGCTGAGGTACTCCTCCTGTCGAGTACCGCAGGTCTGCCACCTCACACAGTAGTGATCCTCCGCCATGGGTCTGCCACCTCACACAATAGTGCTCCCCCTCATAGCCTATAGAGGTACTCCTCCTGTCGAGTACCGCGGGTCTGCCACCTCACATAGTAGTGCTCCTCCGCCATGGGTCTGCCACCTCACAAACTAGTGCTCCACACCGGGCTATGCTAGTCACTCCGAATCGAATCGGTCAAGCAGTCATCAGGTCACAGCCAGCTACACGGTCTCCGTACTCTGTACGCTCGTCTCCGGGAAGGTCTTCTCCGCCACCTCTGGCCGCGGGCTCCACCGGTGGTGTCCGCAAGCCACCTGAGTTGCTCCGGTGGTCCGTTTTCAATTCCGCATGCGCCGATGCTCATCCCGGGTCCCGTTCATCACTGAAGAAACATCAAATCTTCTCTGCGGCCCGTTCCATCAATGCCTGACGATCCGCACGTCAAAATAAACAACTGCGGAGTCTTTCGTTCGCCTTCGTGGCCCCGTATACGACCACACTTTTGTTCGGCCTTGACGGCGAGGCGCCACGGCGTCGCACATCCTTTCTGCATCACTCCAGGTTCTCGCGCGGTGTCGTCGCACCGTGTCGCCATCTTCCGAACAACAACATAATCAACAACAAGGGGGAGGAGGGTCGGCCGTGTTTGTACGGTCCGACCTTCTCCCGTTATAATGATACCAAGCATCTATCAAATAGAAGTCGACGTATAGCAGTGAAATATTTCACGGCAAAATCAACAAACCTCAACATCAACCTGCATGAACGAACGATCCGCGGAGCAACCTGGAAATGGTTAGTCCGTGCTCGTCATTATTTTCTCAAAATATAAGAGAACACGAAATAAATTTCCCTACCTTGAAATTGGTGTCGCATGTCGTCGAGTCGCGGAAGTCGAACGTTGCGGTAGTCAAATGTCAGGGTATTCGGGTGTCGTGGAAGAAAGGTATCGCTTCTGTCAACGTCAGAAGAAGAAGGAGAACATTGTTGTTGGCAACGATCTCCACGGTCGGCATCTCCTTCCTTATTTCGGAAGAGGAAGAAAAAGGCTTGGAGAAAACGTAGAGCGTTCTTCACTGAGTCGGAAGGCCGTTCTTCGTTTGGAGATGATGTTCTTCAGAAGAGGGAAGAGCTTTCTCCCAAATTATCTCACACAACAAAACTCACAAAAAATTAATAAGGCCTCTCCTTATTTTTTTATTTTTCCATGCATTCATACTTTTTTAAAAATTCAAACACTTAGTTAAAATAATTGAAGAGGTTTAATCAATTAATTTAAGATGTGTTTTGGCAAAATTAAAGAGGAGAGAGTGGAGAGTTACACCAGTTAAAGTGGATTTACAAATAATTAAGAGGGAAGTGAGTTATGGATGGTCAAGGGGGTTATGGGAAGATCAATGGGGTTACGGTCTCGTGTGGGCCCCACCTCCCACATATCCACGCATGGGAAGTTGGGTGGTTGTGGGTCCCACCAACAACTTCCCATGGTATAATTTAACTCCCTTTGTTAAAAAAAATTAAAAGTGTTCACAATTTTATTTACTTCTTCCTTAAACCCCAAAATTTAACTTCTCCTCCCATGAAAACTCACCTACGGTAAAAGTCCTCTAAAGTAAATATCGGCACTGCGAGTTCATCGATGTCCTCGTATTTCAATTCCGAGTACCGGTTCAAAAGATAGATAAACCCACTCGTTCATTCAATGAACGTATCCGATCTAAACTTTGGAAATTGATTCCGGGCACACCGAGCCTCGGAATAAGGTGCCGTTAGAAACTGCGTTCTTGTAAAATTACAATGAAAATTAAGAAAAAAATTCCCTTGAATTTTAATGGTCTTTACAAATAATTGATGTTGGCCCATAGTTTTTGTTGCATAATTACATAGTGTTAATGATTATAATTAAATCTATACAGAACACATCTTAAATTTTACAGCAGCAGTCCCCCAATGTCTCGTCATTGTGGATTACTTATGAGAGAAGGGTATTAAAGAAGATATATTGTTACAATTACCATCCTAGAGCAGGATAATTCCAACGATTACATTTTTCATAATAGTATAGATGGTGATCCTAATGATGAAGAGAAAGAAACTATTATATATTTGAATCCATCAAGGGATTAATGAAACATTTCAAATCCATATAAGAAATATTTTATAGGCTCATTACAATATCAAATTTATATGGATTAATCTATAAATACAATTTCAATTGTTAAATGAATTTTATGGCTAGCCATGGGACCAAATGAAATTTTTATTTATTAGACTAGTTTTGTAATAAATGGTTATATGTTTTATACAAAATAACATGAAAAGTACATGACTATAAAGATAAGTATAGTTATTCTTATTGAGTAACATATAAATATATATATTTCAAAGGATATTAATCAAAACTTTTAAAATATGTAATATTTTGTCATTATCGAACAATTATATGAGTTAGATTACCAAAAATTTAATTGACTATTTTCCTGATCCAATTACATAAAAAAGATTTACATTTAATTTTATTGAAATGGGTATATTAAAGGTGAACTTTATTTTAGAAGTGGAATAGTATGATCCCTTTATAACAGCATTACAATCTGTTAATATATATTATTTCACGGATCCAATAATAAATAATTAGTTGATAATCCTTTTGGTTACGGAAACAATTATAGGTTCTAATGAATATTCAATCAATGATTACCCTCTATATGGGAAATCATAATAAGTTCATCGTAGTCTTAATGTAAAAAATGTATTGTTTGGTATTTGGGATACAATGTTGGGATTCAGAATCTTGCTAGAGGAGGAAAATCCCATCAACCAATAAAAAAATATTGTTTATTGGGATGGTAAATGTGTTTTTGTTTTATACTATTATTTTCCTCAAAATATTATATGTTATATATCGAGATTACAAAATACTAATAAGATGTATAATGACTCGTTACCACAATGTATTAAACACAATATGATGTTACAAATCATGGGAAAAAATAGGCAATTGATGATGAAATGAGAGAATTATTAGGTGATAGAAGCAATGATTTTGAAAAAAGGAACGATTCATTATAAAATAATTGAATAAAATTATCAAGGAATGAATCAAGGGTATAAAATTGAGGTTGGAAAGAATTAGTACAACCCACCTGAAAACCCCAACAATTCATTGTTCATTAGTTATGTTGGTGTCAAAATGAGGATGAATATTCAATTTGATATAAATTACTGGTACCACATCAAAACAAAAATAAAGGTAACCCTATGGGAACATATGAAGAAAACTATTTGATATAATGATTCGAATTTAAATAATATATATAATGAAATGTTTATTTAATTTTCATTATTCCTTGTAGAGTTCCTTTATTTTATAGGATTTCCATATCAAATATTACTTATTTGCCACTGGAAAATCTCATATATGCATCAATACTCTTCTTACCATGTAAAATCATATGGATAATTTATTGAAAAGTAATTCCCCAACCTCATGTTAGTCATCCACACATTATATAGTAGGAATAATTGGAATGATAAAAATTACTTTTTGTTATGAGAAATAATTATAGGTGTATTTTAGTCAATAATATATTATTCGACATTATTTATTTTATCAATTGATTTAAAAAATTCAATTTATGAATCTTCAAATAGATAATTAATGTAATTAAGTCAACAAAACTTATATATCCCTATCGCAATGTAAGGATGTTCTACGCTTAATAGAAGAGAAATTTTTATGTATTTAAAATCAAAAATAAATGTTTCATGTGATATGAAACAACATATATTACATTATATATATGATTATGGGTATAATTAAATCCCAATACACTAATATATGAAGTTATATGTTATGTAAGGAGGGTCGTGTAAATACGGAGGGTAAAATAATTGATTAAAACATAAATCAAGTATGGGAAACATGCATATATATGACATAATAGTAATTCATTATTTTTTATATAAGCATGACATAAAAATATCCATTCGTGTTCATATGATTTTATATGGTTTAGAAAAAAGATTTATAAAAAACTATACAAAATAAAACAAACAACTTTTAGTATCATTAAACCAACTGGAATAGTATGGTCACATTAGAGTAGTGTGTTTTTGGATTCTCTCTATTGACTAATTCTGTTATGAAAAATCTTGAAGAATAAACATATAATCAGATTCAAATTTTGTTGACATAAATAGGTGATTTTCAATGTATTATTTTTTGGGATGGTTTAGTAGAAGAATATTTTATAAATGATCATTGTGAACAGGTGGTTGAACAATGTTACACACATTAAGAGCCAAATGACCCCACCATCTTTGATACTTGTCCGTCCCCACAATTTCATACATTATATTATGTAATATATTTGGTCATTAATATTTCTTATAAATGTGAATAAAACAACATTTGAATTCATTATATGACAAACATTTTAATTGTTGATGTTTTATTTGATTTCTGTCTATCCACACCCAAGAACATTATTGTTGCAATGGTTATGTAGTATAATTTCGGTAGAAAAAAGATTCATAATAAAGTACCCAAATATTATCCCTTGAGAATATGTATTGAGGTTGATCAATATTAGACCAAAGTGATTTCAATTTTACATGATGATATAGATATTAGAGTGGTCATAGATATTAATGTAACATTTATAGAATGGCAATATAATTACATTAATATAAAATATATATTCCTTAAATAACTCTTTTTCTACTAAAAATACAATAACCGTTCATGGAAAATGGTAGTAGTTAAGGTTTGGTGTTAATGATGGATAATGAAATTGAGAAATGGACGGTTGGATTGAAAAAAATATATTTAATCTACCAAGAATTGAAAAGGACCTTCTAAGAGTACCTTCTTCCTACCAATTCTATATGAACATTAATTATCATAGCAAAATCATCTAGATACCACGTTTAATGATTAAAAAATTTCATAAATTCAATATAAGGAATAAATATTTGGAACATTTTTTATATGCAAATAATGTCTTGAAATTTTAAACAAGATTCTCATGTTTTACTGTATGAGAGTCACAATAGTTAATACATAAAAAGCTAAATTTTTATTATATGAAATTCCAAATAGTTATCTAATATGTTCAATATATTTAATAACAATTTATATTGTATACAAGTGTTCATATTAATATTATATAATGGAAAAAACATGTGATTCATGATTTCGATTCATTAATATATGTATCATTTTATGAACGACAAATATTTAAAGAATTATGAAATTGATAAGAAGAATGATGAGTTACACAATGAATTTTAGGAAAAAATAGCAGATGAACGAATATTTTTATTTCCTACAATGAAGGGGTAAATCTCTAAAATCTAATCACGTAATACATATTTTTATTATTTTGATATTTTTTTATGAAATGGAATATATTTATCACACTCAATATGGATACCCCAAATATTTTATTTTTCGGATCCAATTAATGGATATCATCAAATAGACCTCACATGATGTGTATGGTGAATATATAATACACTATAGTCTTTATTTTATTGATAAAAAGTTAATTATATGTTTCTATAAGTGCTTTGACATGAATATTTTAATTATTGGTTGGTCACTAAATATAAGATAACTTATTGAATGATATCAGTGAATAAACATTAATGCTTATTGATTACATCAAATGTAATAATATAACGGTATGTATATAAAAATATTTAGCTAAAAAACATATTTTTAAAAAATTTAAATATTTAGTTCAATATTTTTGTAGTGTCCTAAGTAAGTTATTGGGAATAAATTTGGATATTATGTCATTATGTTTATGAGATAGACCCTAAACCATAAAATGATAAACATCCCTAAAATGTTTATTTCTAAATGAAATTACAAATTAATTTAAAAAATTAAATCATTTGTGTGTATATATATTTTTTAGTACTACCATGATATCCAAAAACAATTTTACTCAAAACTAGATTTAAATATTTTTAGTGCCGGCTAGGTTTCCTACATGGATTTTGAATTATTCACAACAACGAATTTATTTGATTAACTAAAATTATTGTGATATAGTATAATCTATGATCACTGAAATTTAATAATAGTGTAAATTATTTATATGCTAATTATTAAATAGTATTTTTTATCTAAATCTCATGTAGAATAATAATGGTGGAAATTAATTTTTTTTACAATCAACCAAAAAACATGGTGTTGGAATATATAGAGTAATCATGAAAATGTGAATTACTAATACTTATATAATTAATTTAACCATCATTTTATATATTTTTTAGTATATTTCAATTCATTTTTATAATAAAATTACACTAAATACCACAATAAGGTCCATCATGGGTGGTGAAAAATTATTGAAGTAATGAAAAATATAGTGGTATTACTTCGGTGGGTTGTGGAATTATTTAGTTCCTTATATAATCAATTAGATGCATTATATAATAAAAAAATGCATTTGAAATTAATATATGTAACAAAAAAATATTACATTATTGAATTGGATAAGATAAAACTGGTTATTTTGAGTGAACATTGTTTTAAATTAAATACTCCCACTATTATATCACATATAATCGCATAATAATTTCACGAGTATATGTGTTTAACCTATCCTCATTCTGAATATATATACTAGATCACCTACTGACCATCAATAGCATTTTCCACCCATTTCTCAATAATCTGAATGTGCACATTAAGTATCTTAAATACATTATTTTCAAAATCTCATTTATATGGACTCATCATCGTTCTCAATAAAAATGCATTATAATACTGGTGTTCCCATTTTGATGAACAAATAATGATGAATTCATTTTAGATTTCACCACCACCTAGACTATTGAAATGGAAATACAAATCTATAAAACAATCTAGTAATACGTAATTTGTTCACCGGAATTTAGTTTCATATGAAGGATTTAAATGGATACTCTGATGATTAAAACTACCAAAAGGGGTAAAAAATTTATTATAGAGTTTATAATCTTTTGAAAATACATAACGAGACACCGTGATGTTATTTCCATCACAGAAGGTAATTGTATTATCATTTACTTTCATATCACTATGATATTAAAAGGAAAAGATATAATTTATTGTGTTACATAAAAAATAAATTGTAAATATTTTTTTATATCATTGAATTATAAGAAGTTTACACTTAAGGTTAATGTTTTCTATGAATAAATATCACTATAAAACAATGTTTTGTATATTCTAGAAATATATAATGTGTGAGTCTATTTTTTGTATCATATAAGAATGAAAATGATTATATATTAATTTTATACGAATTGAAAATGACAAAAAAAATTAAGTGAATATTTGGTAATATTTGAATTTTATTTTATTGAAATGTTGTCAAATATATCATGTTGATGGGATTTTAACTCTCATATAACATTTTTTTGGCCATGTAATATTTACTAAATTCATTTTATTGTAGTTTTATATGATCAAGTATAATTATATTATAGGTTTATGATACATAACTGTAACTAATTTTCAATTATTTTATTTTCTTATAATTATATCTTTTTTTAGTTAGTTTAATCATCATTTTTTATCAAATTATTAATTTATTAATTTTCATCGAGATCATGAAGAAAGTAATTCTTAATCATGGATGATTAACTCACATACTATGACCTTACACTCAATAGGGATGATGCACTCTTGATGATGAAATGCTCTTTTTATTTTCCAATACATTCTACATTCTGGGTTATCAATCTTAAATACTCTTAGATGTCCTATAATATTGACTAAAATATATTAAAAATATAAATGTGTACTCTATACGACTAAAATAGGTTTTTTTTATATAAAACTAAAATTTATCTAATTTTTTCATATTTATGTTTAATATATTTCATTATGGTATTACTAACATAAGAATTGTTTTCATAAATAGGAGGATTCTTTTTCTTGATTTGAGTTTATTTTTTGAAGCTTCTCATTATCGTCATTTATTTAATGATAAAAAGGAAATGTGTTATGAAAGTATAATATCATCAGGAAAAGAATAATTCCAAAAACCTATTTAGTTAACGTTTTCCTCATTTGATTTATTATGGGCACATTAATTTTATTTTCATTTTTATCAAATAAATATTATCTATTTTTCATATATTTTATTAAAATCCTTATACTTATTTAAACCATCAAATAAAAATAGATAATAAATAACATGTTCCTTTTTGATGGATAATGAAACCCATGCTTCCTGAAACTGGATATCTATGAGGAAGCATGATGTTTTATCTTGTACTAGAATGGAAAAAGATATATCATATATGTATTTGTGCAGATAGTTGATATAAAACAAAAATAACATACTCAATAATCTTCACCACAGTATGATACATGGTGTTTCAATATGGATTACACATTATGATTATAGTTTATAATTTATAGTTTAGTTCAGAAAACACTTTTTAGACCCAAAACATAAGAAATACAATTATATTGTTTCAAAATAATAGAAAAACAATGCATAAGTAAATTGTGACATGTAAGAGTCATCCACACCATAATGTGACACTCACTATGTCCGGTATGAACCAATATGTGACTTTTTATTTTGAAATTGGCATTTTAGTAAAACATTGTGTTTGGAAACTAAATGTTTAATAAATTTATTTTGATTATAATTATAATTTTGTGAAATTGTGACAAAGTATGTTGCAACATATAGGAATAATACACACCTCAATATGATACATGGTACACCCAGTATCACTCAAGTGTCCAATTCATTTTAATATTTAATTTTTATTTCAAAACATTTGTAACTGACATAAAAAATAAAAAAAATTGTTATTGTATACTCTTGATAATTGAATTAAATGATTCATAATTTCTTTTTTTCATGTAATAATTATTCTAAAACAAATTGACACATGTTGTGATTGGAATAACCCAAGGTTCTTGTATCCAAGTAAAAATGTCATTTTATTAAAAATTACAAGTGAATTACTCATAATCGATAAAATGAATTTGGAATGTCATGACATATTTTTTAAATGATCTGTATATAATTTTTGATGTATATGAATTATAATCAAATAAATCTAATACATGATGTGACCAACATGAATCCATGTTTGTATTTTATTTTAATTGAATTATTTTTAGTAAAAACAATTCACAAACTCATAAAAGAGAAAATATATTCATACTATTTTGAAAAATTTGAACAAATATCCTTATTTAATTTTTTTTATGTATGGATCATATGTACCACAATCTGATACACACAGTTCTAGTTATAACTTAACGTGTCCATTATTAGTTTAAAATAATTATTTATGTTTTTTAGCAATACATTACAAAAAATGAGTAAAACATGTTTTAATTGTGTTGATAATTTGGAAAAAAGTTAATATGTGATTTTTTATTTTTATGAGTTATTATCATATCAAATCCACACATGATTTGACTCTTATAACTCTATGTTAGCATCTCCAGTTTAAAATGAAATTTTAGTTAAAAATACAACAAGTGACATATTGAAATCTAAAAAAACATTATTTTTTTTATTCGTTAATCATTTATATTTCATTTAATTTGTGTAAGAATCCTAATTATATTAATTTCATGGACGAAGTGACCAATATGACTACAATTGTGCGTTTTTATTGAAAATATATATTAGTTTCCTTTAAAAAATGAAAATTGGAACACTCCAAACCATGATTATTCATTAAAATTATTTTAAAACAATATAAAGACGATCCATATTTCATTTTTTATATGACGAAATCAACCTCACATAAATATAATATATTATACTCCTTGTATGAATCATAGTTTCTGTTATCAGTTTAAAATTGTCATTTTAGTTCAAACCATTTCATATATTGACAACAAAGAAAGTCACCTGGGTAGTCTTGATCAATTATTAAAATGATTAATATACAATTGTGATTGTTAAGAATCAATATCATGTCAAATTGACAAATGATTTGATTAGTTTGACTCAACGTGAATGTATCCATCTAAAAATGAAATTTTTGTAAATAAAACGTATGTTACATACTAATAATATAGAAAATGCATTCATATTAGTTTGATACATTATTAAAATGACCCAAAAGTCATTTTTTACATGTAGAAATCATTATACCTTCAATAATATGTGTGGGGTGCCTCATATCACTCATGGTGAGTCATTTTATTCAAAATTGACATTATTGTTAGAAAAAAATTAATTTTAAAATACACAATTCACAATAAAAATAATTTTGATTTTTTTAAACTATATGAAAATTATACATAATTTTTTTTGACATGTAGGATTTCATCCTTCCAAAATAAAATAAACAATGCACACAATATTACTTAATGTGTCTGATATTAGTTTAAAATGACATTTTAGTTCATAATGATTCATTAAAATTAATTCAAGAAAACAAAATAATATTTCTAGATAATTTATAAAAATGATTCATAAATCATATTTGACATGTAGTAATAAGCCTCATGTTATTCCAACAAATAATGTGACGGATATGATTCAAACTGCGTGTTCGAGTTTAAAATGACATATTATTTAAAATGAAAAGTGACATATTCAAACCTAATAAAACACATTCCAATTATTTTGAAACATTATTAAAATTATTATTATGTCATGTTTTATGAGTATATATCATCCTGAACTCAATATGACGCACCATGTGACTGTTATGATAGTAAGTGTTTCAATTATCTTAAAATTCACATTTACATTAGTAATATAAAAAAATTGACATAATAAAAACAATGAAAAAATCTATATTGTTTTTTCGATTTTAGTAAAAATCATCTATATTTAATTTTTAACATTTAAGAATCATAAAAACATAAATCTAATAAACAATATGAAAATTATTAATAAAATTTCACCTTATCATTTTCAATTTGACATCTTCGGGTTAAAAGAGTCGCTCATTAAAAACCGTGAAAACATGCTTGAATAAAGATGATAATTTAGGTCAACATTTCATAAGTCATTATACATGTAATAATATGTCACCTAAAAACACAAACTCGTGATGGTATTTTTATGAATCAATGTTCATGTCTTTATTTTAAAATTGAATTTATAAAAAAAAAACACATGTGACATACTCAAACCTAAGAAGATGATTTTAGATTTTTTTGATACATTAGTAAAAAAAAACCCATTACATTTTTATGTGTAAGAATGAAACAAAACTTAATTTGGAAAACTTTGTGACTAGTATAACTTCATGTGTGATTTTTATTTGAAATTTATATTAATTATAGGTATAAAAACAACTAACGTACTCAAAACAATAAAAATAGATTAAAATTAATTTTATACTATAAAAATGATTGTTAATCAATTTTTAACATATAAGAATGATCCATACCTCATTCAAATTCATGGTTTTACTGATATGAATCAATGTGTTTTTTATACATATAATTGAAATTAATTTTATTATAAAATAATAATGTCATACTAAAAATAGAGAAAACAAATTTGATTTATTATGATAGTTTTATAAAAACATCCTTACATAATTTTGTATCTATAAGAATAAAACACACTAAAAAATGATACATGATATGCCCAGTGTGACTCAATTTGTTCATTATCAGTTTATAATTTACAATGTTGTTCAAATAGTGTTACTCACTAAAAATCAAGAAAACAAGCTCAGATATTCATTACTATTTAGTGAAAATGTTCATAATTATTTTGTGATGTATATGAATATTTCTAAAATCAAAAAGTCAATGATTTGACCAATATTATCTCATAGCTTGTTTTCCATATTAAAATATCCTTTTAGTTGAAAAAAATACTAAAAAACTCAAAATAATTAAAACATATTAATATTTTTTTGATAAATTATGAAATATATATATATATATTTATTTATTACATGGTCTGGCCAATATGATGCAATATACTCCATTTTAATTAAAATTGGATATAATTTTAATATGAAATACTTGTTACATAAAATTAAAACAAGAAACAAAATTTGGATTTCATTAATTCGTTATGTCATTTGTGCTTTATAGTAATCATTTGTAGCTCATTTTTATAAAAAATGTACCAGGTTTGACTCAACATGTCCATTATCTTTATTAAATAGAAATTTTATTTCACAATGATTCACTCACTAAGACCTGACAAAAAGTGTTCAAATTGTTTTAATAATTTTTAATATTCATTAATATGTAATTTTTTATTTATATAAATTATCCTCATATTAAACCGACACATGATGTGTCTAGTATGACTCAAATTGCATTTTTAAAAATTAAAATGACATTTTTGTAAAAAAAAGAAAAAAGGTGTACTCAAAACAATGAAAACTCATTAGGATTAGTTTGATATATCTTGATCAAAATACATATTTCATATTTGATCTGTAGGAAATATTTGATCCTCAATCTAACACATGGTTTGACCGGTATGAATTAAAGTAGACTTCTTATTAAAATTGTATCTAATTTTATTAAACTAGAGAACTTAAAATTCAAATTAATGAAATCCCATTTGGAATTTTTTGATTCTTATATATATATATATATATAATTTTTTTTCAATAGAAATCAACCTCATTATAATACTATTATTGATGTGATTAGTAATAATCAATAAGTCCTTTATTAGTCTAAAAATGAAAATTTAGATCAAAACGTATCACTCAATGATGATTGAGGAGAGACACCAAGATTATAGGGATATTTTTTTTAAAATTATTCTTTAGAAATGGGTGTGATTTGAGAATTTTTATCACATAAAACTAGCACATCATGGGAATGGTATGATTCAATGTCCATGTTTCATGTTTAAAATTGCATTTTAGTAAACAAAAAGTGACATACTCAAAACCAATAAAACAAATTTAGATTGATTTTATACATTTTAAAAAAATTCACATGCCATTTTTGAAGAATACGAATCCTTTGTATGACAATCTAATGCATTGTGTGAAAGATATGACTCCACATGTTTATTATTATTTAAAATTGAAAATAATTTATTTAAAAAAGGTAGCTCATTAAGTGAAAATTGTGAAAATGCATTCGAATTGCTATGATAATATAGGAAAATGATTTATATGTAATTTTTTATGTTTAGTAATTACCGTAACCTCAATAAAAACATTATGTTCTTGGTATTACTCAATGTTTCAGTTATCAGTTTAAAATTAACATATTAGTTTTAAAAGTATAACACACTAAAAATCAAGAAACCAAACCTAGATTGTCTAGAAAAATTATGAAATTGATTCATAATTGATTTTTAATTATGACCAATATTAATATAATATCATCCTTTTATTTTATTTCATTTTTATGGGTGATCATATGAGTGGGTTTCAGTTTGGATATTCGATTGTGTGTTCTATATCATTTTTCATAGATTTATTCATGTTTATTAGCATCCATAAATTATAATAAATTATTATTATGAATATATTTTTCTATATTTAAACTTCTTTATTAACCTTAATATGAGGTTATTTCCTTCAAAGGACAACACCATAGATACTAAATATTAGTCTATAAACACTTAAATTCATGTAGGATCAAAATATCATTTTATTGTATCTTTTATATTTCTATATTTGCCCAATATACTACAAAAATTATATCAATATATGGATTTTGATTATTAATTACCTATAACATAAGATTGAATAGAAAATCATACATGTCCAAATAATCATAAAAAATAATACTTTTTTACAACTGTAATATCTTCTAAAACCACATGTTTATTTCATTTCGTAATTGCCTATAAATAGTATGAGTAAATTAAAACATAATAATTTTCATTTGAATACCAATGACAATAGATGAAGGAAAATATCTTTAATTTAATCCTCATAGAAAAATATTTTAATATCATTAAGAATGACAATTTGCTTTTTGAAAAAATTGATAACATTGAAAAACTGTTTTCTTCAATTTACTAGAAAACAATTGTTTTATTATCAACCATGTAGATTGGATGGGATTTGGGCCCACATGTAATCCTGCTTTATATCATACCACATAGTGTGAAGTCAATAAATATCAATAATTTTGAGGATCTTAATGTGAAATTTTAATATTTAACTTCATCACTTGAAGATATATTGTTGCACCATAGTAATTTAATCACATAATAAAATTCTTCCAATTAAAGAATAATATTCCCCTATGGATGATAATAAATTAATAATATATATATATATATATTAAAATTTATATGTGCGGCTCTATCACTTGAATCCCAATATTTAATTGACTATGAGTTATGTTAATAATCCAATATGAATATTAACTACCATAATCACAAAATTGAAAATTATTATAAATTAATGAATGTCGTTATTGGAAATCGTGATGTTTTCAATAAGAAATTGGATGAAAAAAACTCATACCCTTACAATGATTCACTATCAACAGGATGTTTCAATTTTACATTTATTGTAATATTTAATAAATTTCATTTTATGAATGAATCTATATTTTTAGACAAAAATAAACACTATAATTTAGGTGTAATTAGAAGACCATTCAACTGTATTACAATTAATAGCTATGTATTTTCATTTTTTTCTATATTTACCTCAAATATTATATTATTATAAAATTATGTAATTATTCATAAAAACAATAATATAATATGAAATCTTTTAACTATTAAAGAATCTTATCATAAGTAAGATCCTAATTATGTACATGATTTTTGACATTATTTATAATGTTATTAGTCTTTCCAATTTTTTATTTAGTAGACATAAAAATACAAACAAATAATTTACATATCATGTATCTAGGAGTTGAGTAGTCCTTGAGGGATTTCAATAATTAATAAAATTTGGGTGATTCAAATTGAGAATTTTAATCCGTATTATGAGATTTTTTAAATTATAAAATGTTATAACTTAATGCTTTAAAAAATTTCAATATTTAGAGGGATGAATAAAAAAATCAAAATCCATCCCCAATGAAATTTATAATTCAAAAAAACGTAAATATAGTCTTCCTGAAATAATTACTATAATAGTTGAACTTCATATATATCAAATTATTCGTGTCTATTAAAAACATTTCCCTTACATAGACACCAAATTGTACCTACTGAGATAAAAAGTTAGTTTATAACATAAATGAAAAAATGATTTAGCAGCCTTAATATTATTAGTATTAATCGCTTAATTATGTGAATTTTTTGGACGACTTATCCAACTACAATATCTTAATTGACTATACTTCATGTTTTCATTTTGTATTATATAAAAAAAATTAAAAATAAATATTTTTAATATAAAGTATTTATTACATCATCAACTATAAAAAAAGTATATATAAAAATGTCTATTAAATTAAAAATAATATTATTTTTATTATTATTTAATTTAAAACATGAAAACATATTATCAATAATATTTATCAATCATTGATTTCAATTATTATTATTTGTTCAGACATTTTGGTAATACTATTATAAAATATAAATTTATAATACCTAAAATTTATATATTTTAATTATATTAATTACGATAAATATTTTATCAAAATATTAATGAATTATATTTTTATATATTTTATTTATGTTCAATAAATATAGTTAATTTTTCAAATGAATTGATTATATATTACTTTATTTAATTATTATATTTCATAAATAACTGGTTCTAAATTTTCAATATAATTAATATAATTAATATAATTTATTTAAATACTTATTAATAAATTTTTTTTTTGTAAAAAAATATTAAAATATCTATAGAAATATTATTTTAAAATTATAACAAATACAAAAATTAAAATAAATATGTCAATAATTTATTTGAATTTATAAAATGATTATAAATATTTACTAAAATACATAAAAAGTTATAATAATAATACACTATTTTTTTATAATGAATAATATTTTTTTAGTATTTATATTTTAATTATGTTATTTATCATTATTATGTTGTTCATAAATTAAAATAATTGAATTTATAGTTTATAATTAATTAAGATCATAAAAATTAAATTTTAATCCTTTTTCTTCATTATTTATATTCAACAATTAAAATTTTACAATATTATACTATTTTAATTATATAGGTTATATTATTATAAAAAACATATTTTTATTTTCTTTATTATTTTATCAATTATTTATCAATATTATTATTTTATATTTAATTTACATTAATTATTAAATAATAATTTATTATTGTTAAAAAAATTTAAAAAAATTTCTTTATATCATTTAATATTATATCATTTAATTATTCAAATTAAACAAATTTAATTACATAAATTATTTTCATCATATTTTTATTTAAAAGAAAATTATACCATTAAAATATATATTTCAAATAAATATATAAATTAATTAAATATAAATATAATAAATTAGGGTTATTATATAGAAGATAAAGAGATATAATAATAATTTATACATTCTTTTAATGATGCTTATATTTATAACAGTATTTAAAATAGAACTAACTCATAAAAAATTTCATTATGTTACTATCAAATATAACTAATTGAAAATTTTAAAAAAAATCGAAAAGATATACCATGATGAATGATTATAAGTCAAGGTTATAATGTAGATATGGACTATGAAATAGATTATAAAATATAGATATAGTTTTTCAATCATATTTATTAAATTTATTACATCCAACAACTATTTTTTAAAATTCGTTAATTTTGTCCAATGTACTTGAAAAATTAAAAATGGTATTTATACGATTACATAAATAAAATATCCACATTAACGAAAAGGAATTGTGTTATCATAAACTAATCATTGGGAATTTTAAATTGATTTACCTCTTCAATGTTATTTATCAAATATGATAATGTATGTCAACATACAAATAACATTCTCTTAATTCATCATTTTAAATTATTTAAGGACCATAATTGTTTTAAATATATACGTTAATTTTTATATATATAAAATATTGAATAAATAAATCTATAACGTAAATGTAAATATATTGTTTTAATGTATTTTTGTTAGTTTTATGACAAACATTATATGTATAATAAAAAAATTTGCATTGTTTGAAAATTATCATTTATATATGATAAATGAGGGGTTCTAACATTCTATATTATATCTGATAATTATTTCAGTTAATGAATTTTTTTTCATATTTACACTATAAATAATGCGTGACTCATAATGATATATTTTTATTAAAAAAAATTCATCAAAACAAAAATCTCAATTTTATTTTTGAAAATCTGATTAAAATATTTTTTCATTTATTAATATCTAAAATGAATGATTCAATAAAATAAAAATATCATTTCAAACAAATATTGGCCTTCAATATCATAAATTTCATTATTTGATCTTTAAAATATCACTATAAATGATTTATAGAAATTATCAAAATCCATCTCGGTTACTACATGTTCAAAATTGTGTGGATGTGTTATATATGATTACATAAGATATTAAAACTAATATCTTACTATAGTAAGAAAACATTATCACAAAATCAACATTATATATATATATATATATTTAAACCACACTATTGACTAACTAAAAATATAATGTTAACAAATACAAGTTTTAATGAATTATGTAAAAGTGTATACAATAACTAGATACTATAAATTTATATAATAATTTAATATTAATGAAAAATCAAAAATTTTATAGTACAACAATTAATTAATCTATAATAAAATCCTTAATAATATGTATACATATATTCCTAACTAGAAAATTGGCCATGAAAAAATATCATTTTTTATTAATTATTAATTTCTTACTATTATATATATAAATATATAAGAGATTATATAGTTATTTTGAAATATAATTTTTCCCAATTTATATGTTATTTAATATAAAAATAATTTGTAATTATTTATTCATATATTAAAAAACACATATAATTGGTATGATTGTGAATGTTCATGTTTTTTGGATTGATTACTTTTCCTCTATATTCTTAAAGGTATCCCAAACCATGGTGTGAGGATTTGTGTGATTACAATCATGTTGGATGGGTAAGATATTTATATTAACATGATTAGTTATTTAGAAAGTATGAGAATGGTTTTCTAGTACTCTAAAAATTCAAAGAAGTTTCTATTACTATTTTAGAAACTCTATAAACTATGATTTTGAAAAGCTAATGTATTTAATTTACTTAACGTTCTAATGTTAACAGATTCATATGAAAAATGATTTAATATATATCCAAAATGGTTTTTCATAATTTCATTAGTTAACAGTAATTTCTAAAAAGTCAGTTTGGATTTTCAATAAATTATATGATGTTTTGTAATGTTCTTTCATAGGAGAAGTAATTCCCGGATTATTATTGATTCTGTATATTGATTATTTTAGGATCTGTAGAAGTAACAATTATTTTATTATTTGATTATTTTTTATTATAATAATATTTTCTATAAATAAATATTCTTCATAAATGTTGAATCATCTATTAAGAGAATTTTAAATTTATATTAATTTTGTAAATGTATGTTGTCCAGAATTTCATAAAGTATAGTTTGACATCCTTAAATTTGAAATAGTGAATTGTATTATTTAGAAACCCTATATTAGGAGATTTGGGCTTTTGGGGAACCCTAATTGTTGTGATTCCTAGTTTTTTTGAGCCATAAATTCCGTGAACCCTATGTTTGATGAAAACTTCTATTGGTGGACCTGAATATTGGTAAACAATACTTTTAGTGAAACTAATATTTGATTATCCCAATGTTCGGTGAACCCTAAATTTGATGAACACTATAACTGGGGAACCCTGCGTTTGGTGAAACCTAATTTTGGTGAACCCTACTTATGGTCAACCCTTTTTTTAGTGTACCTGTATTTTAGGGAACTCTACTGATGGTGAACCCTAAATTCATTGAACCCAATATTAATTGATTCCTATATTTGGTGAACCATTAATTTTGTGAATCCTAATTTTGGAAAACCCTACTTTCAGTGAACTATAATTTATGAGAACATTACTATCGATGAACCTTTTTTTGGTGAGACCAAATTTTATTAAATCTTAGTTAAGCTGAACCCTAATTTGGGTGAACACTATTTTTTGAACCATACAATAAGTGAACCCTAATTTTGGGGAACCTTAATATCAATGAACAAAAATTTTGGTGAACACTTCTTTTTATGAATGATATTTTTTTTGAACCGTAATTTGGTGAACCCTAAATTTTTTACCCTACATTAGTTTTGTCTCTTTGTACATTTATGTTTATCATTGATCAACAAAATAATTATATAAATTATTTCTACTGTTTCTTTCTATATAAATTGATAAAAATTGTAAATTTTATGATCAAACATATTTTGAATTTTTTATAATTTTAAAAGGAAAACACTAATATATAATTTGAATTACTATTTAAAATAACGTTATAGGAAAGAAGATTATTTGAATTCAAATATTTTAATTTAAAATTGGATTGTTGCAGTAGTTTTAAATTTGTTTTTTCAGTAATTTTAAAGTGGTTAAATGGATTTAAAACTATTTTTTAAAATAATTCAATGCAATTACTATTCTATTGATATTATCGAATGTTTTATTCTTGTTATTTTAATATTTTTTATTTAAAATTAATTCTAAAAGAATTAATATACAATGTTAATATGATTTTTTTGTAGATATTTATGAATTATCCAAAATCAATTGAATTTTAATATACGATGGAAGCATAGATGATTTAATTGATAGATATGTATTATATATAAATACATATAGTTCAATTTTTTCAGGATAAAATATCATACACAACAACACAACATGCTAATATTTTGGATGTGTTGTGATGTTTTCAACATATCATACAAGACAAAGTCTATGTGATACACATATTCATTACACTGATATTATCTCATGAGCAAAATTACTTATTCTTTGACTAAATTGGATTAATGAGTAATGATAATCCAAATCTCAAAAACCATTACATGTTATTTCTTTCATTATCTTCTCTTTTCGTGTTTCTAATTCTCTAGCACAATTTGTCATCTCCTACAAAAACATTCTTTTTTTCTATTTACGCATTTTCACAAAAAACAATTAGTTGTTATTATTTTTCCCCGTCTAATGAGTCAATGATTCTAAAGTCAGTATTTATGGGTTTTTACCCATAATATATAATTTCAAGACTGATTGTGTTGTGATTCTCATTTTCTAACGTTAGGTTGTAGGGTTTGTGAGTCCCCATAATAAATTTAGATTCATGGTTATCCCTCTACTAGAAAAGGATTTGGTAATTAGCATGTGATTCCCCCTATAATATCTTTTTTAGTGAACCCATATCCCTCATAGATTACTGAGGTATAAGTGTAGATTAGGGCCACATTAGACTAAACTACTAAAAAACCTTATATAAATTATTTTTTTCGTCAGTTGGTTTTCAATAATAATTCTCATTGAAAATTAAATTAGTTCATCAATTTATTTATTTAAATTTATTAATTTAATCTATTCCCCACCATCTATAACATATACCATTAACCTATCTGAACAAATAATTTCTATCAAAGGATAACCATATTAAGAATAGTTTAGCTATATCATTATCTTCTCTTGAAAAAAATATTTTATTCCAATTTGGTTCTTCTATGAATAATCAAATCCAGGCATGGAGTCTGATTTATATATAATTTTGATATCATGTTTTGTAGACCTCATATTATATGTAAAATATCATATAAGATGGAATCATTTAACGTGAATGATGCTTGGATTACACACATGAAACCACAAATTAATTGAAATAATTAGGACTATAAAAGATAACTACATGAGGAAATCTTCAAACAATTGTGAATTGAGCATTGGTCAATCATGTGATGATAGTACACACTACCTGAAGGAGAACCTAATACGAATAAATTAATAATGCTTCTAGATATGTTTTAAACTATATAGTTGTTAATATTTTATAATTTTCTTGTAATAGAATATTTATTAGTCATATGTCTGCTTATACAACATATCATGATATTTTGAAGATTCAACAAGTCAATCACCATGTTTATGAAAATTTGATTTGAACCAAGCATGGAATACTTTTATTGAGTTAAATTAATTCATTATTGGTGAAGATGAAATAGTAAACCAAATTATCAATAGATTCAAAATAATTATGAATGGAATTAATTCAGATAGAGAGGATATAGAATATATAGTACTTGTTGAAAGAGTACTAAAATCATTAAAAAATAAATAGAATAAATAGAATAAAATGAATATTTCAATTGATGAAATAAAAAAAATCAACGAGTACACCATTGATGAATTGATTGGATCACTACAATAATATAAACTAGAACTAACGAACATAAAGGATGAGTAGACACAAAATTAAAATATGTAGATTCCAAATACAATAATATTTTTTAACTGAATATTATAATTCTTCTTTACATGATAGTGAATATTAATATATGCATTAGAGTGTGAATGATGTTCAAAAAATATTGAAAATAATGGATTCATGAAACAGTTTAGAAGAAACTCTCAAATTAAAAACTCTAAGGGAAATATAAATGTAGAAGAAATATAAATGCTTCAGTTGAAACTTTTTATGAATGTATAATTAATGGATATATCACTCATGATTGTCATAAACCAACAGATAAATGGAAATACAAAAGGAAGGTAATAATGGAATTGAAAACCAGTATGGGTTGTAAAGGAAAATCAGATTCGGGTGAACTATCGAGATATTAACAGATACATCTAGCTTCTACTTCATGGAATCACTAGTTAAGGATAGTGATTCTAGATTTTATTCTTGGATGTTCCGATTCTGACTATGATTCTGATAAAGTGAATAATTCGAAATTAAATGAATAAATTTTAATATTTAATAATTATTTTTCAATGATATGAATTTAATTAATAATTTTAATTAATCCAATGTGAATCTATTTTATAAAAATGAAATAATTTTACTACGAAATTGACAATTAATAAATACTACTTCTACATGATTTTCAAAAGTTTATGAAAATTTGAAATCTTCTCATTATGTGAATGATTATTTGAAAAGGGATATTGTATTTCAGAAACTAAGTTTCTCTAATTTTATTCATGGTCGTGAAAAATATAATGAAATGTTTTCTTTGACTAAAATAGTTAAAAATAATGATTTTTTTGGCTATTACATTAGATTAACCAAAATATATAAAACTCGTTTTTATGTAAACATGGTTGAACTTCATCAGGTATATGTTTTAAATGTGTCATTTGAGGTCACTATATAAATTATTGTTCTATTATATTTAAACAATCTCTGTGATTAAAAAACTGAACTTTTTAAATATTTGTTATATATTTTACCGTAAAATACTTCTTTAAATTTTCTATGGGAACCTAAAAATTATTAAACTACTTCCATTAGACCCAAAGTAGCATGGTCTCAAAAATATTCATGTAATTTAATTTTTTTAGGAAAATATATATGGTTGTCTCAAGAACGACATATTTTAAAAAGAAAATGGATTCAATAGGCATATGACTATATAACCATCATTTTCTACCACATAGAAATAATTTTATTGAACAACTCTAAATTTTGTAGAAAATTACAAAATCAAATAATGTTTTTTTGTAAAATTTGCATTTCATATTATACATGTATTTCTAATATTTTATATATGAATGATCAGAAAAATAATGTAATTTGTATATCACAATTATGTGATGATGGAATTAATGATAAAAATAAAAAATGGTAAGTATTATTTTTTAAAGATGATTCTTTAATTTTTTTTCTAATATAAAATATAATATTAGTAATATTTATTATTATGAAATAACTATTTCACAAGTTAAGAGTTTAAATTCTATAAAAAATGATAGCATACTTTGGAATATATTTTTCTGAGAAGTCAATTTTAGAATGATACATAAGCGCTGAAAACATGTTAACATGTTAAAATTATATGTTTTGAGGAAATAACATAATCATTTATGTAAATATTCCTTGGAAGGAAACCAGCAAAATATTTTATTAAGACCCGTAAATCAGATAATTATTAATAGAACTATATAGTAAGGGAATCATTATTTATTTGGTCCCACTAAAATATAAATACATTTTTAGAAGAATTTTACTTTACGTATCGATTATGATTATAGTATATTTACATCTGTATAAATTATTTCTCCAAAAAATTATACATTTTCAGGATTTATGGCCTTTAGTACTTTAGTTCAAATTGAAAAAGGTTTTATGATTATTTTTATTCATTATGATATATGTCGTGAATTTCATAATTTAAATTTTGAATTTTTTTTATATAGAATGTTTATTTTGATAATTCTTCTGCTTGAATAACACTCCTATAAAATGGTAAAATAAAATGTAAAAATATAACTCTTATTGTTATGGATCAAACTATGTCATGTGAATATAATTTTCCAATATATTTTTGGGAAATTGATATTTTATTTGTTTGTTATATTTCAAATGTAATTGTTATTAGATATTTATTAATTACAAATACTTATGAATTATTTTTAAAAAAATTCTAAATTGGTATAGATTATGCTTTTTGGTTGTAGAGTTTTTATTTTATATTTATAGGATATGAAAGATAATTTAATTCCAAAATAGATGAATGTTTTTTCATTGATATTCTAATAATAGAAATTCTTACAGAGTTTATAATAAAATAAGTATCATTATTGTAGAATCTGTTCATGTTATTCTTGATGGAAATAATGTGAACATAAATTATGATTATTATGTTATTAATGATGACTTTATAGTTTTAAATTATTTTGAAGAAAACCCAAAGGATAAGGTTGAATCTATTGACGGGGTGCCTACTCTTCTCTACCGGATTTGGAATAATGAAATATTCAAAAGACAATTCCATTGAAAATATAATTGGCATTGTTGATTTTGGTTTTATAGAAGGAAAATTTGTTTAAATTTTTTTTGTCAATTAAGATTTTTTGTCTAATTTTGTTCCCTTTATTGTTAATGGTTATTTAAATGACTCTAATTGGATTTTTAAATCAGGATGATGTATGTCAGTTTTTTACAAAGATGGTTTTGAATTTTCTATTATTTTTTAATGATAAATATTTTATTAGAAATTAGTCAATATTTACAAACAAGATGGATGAATCTAAACCAATTTTCTATGAAATCTATACTTGTTGCTCATGGATAAACTGAATAAGTAGGAAGATATGATGATGAATTATTTGAACAAATTTTTATGTTAGAGGATATTTTAATAATTTTTATATTTTTCTTATTTTGAAGGAATTAAATTAAATCAATTGGATGTAAAATTCTCATTATTAAATCGTTTTATAACTAAAAATGTTAATTTCTCTCAACCCATAATTTATAAAATTTAATGACTTCCCAATCATATTTTTAAATTATCTAAAGCATCGTATAGTCTCAAACAAGGTCCAAATTCTTGGTAAGAAATGATTTCATTGTTATTATTAAAAAATTGTTTCCGGAAATGAAATGTTGACCATACACTTTTTATTATAGGAACATCTAATTATATTTTAATTGTAAATTTTTTTATCAATGATATAGTTTTTGGTTCATATAGTGAAATAATAAATATTTATTTTATTACATTGATGGATTTTGAGTGGGCCATGAGTTCTATTGGAGAAATAATTTTCTTTCTTAGACATCATTATTTTCAACAAAAAATATAGAACATTTCATAGTCAATTAATGTATGAAAAAGTGTTTCATAAATATTTGAGTCTGTAGTAATTTAAATATATAAAAACAACCATGGGAACAAATTTTAAATTTTAATCTAGTTTCATTATGTTAATCTATTAATAGTAAAGATAATATAATATTGATAGTTAAATAGTTATATTAAACATAGTCTAGAAATGACATTAACTTTACTGTTTGATTATGTTCCAGATTTTAAGATGATCACAATGAAATTCATGTTAAATATGTTAAATGAATACAAAGATATGTTAAAAAAAATATTGATTATAGTTTATTTTATGTAAAATATAACATTTTTTCATCAAAATCATATTTTGACTCCGATTTTGGAGGATGTTGAATTTTTCAAAAGATCACAATCTGTACTTTCCATTTTTTTGGAAAAATATTAATAACATGATCTTCTATAAAATTAATATCTAATAAATTATCTAAATTACAATATGTGTATATCTATGATACCAAGAGTTGTTCTAAATATTTATGGATAAGGGAATAATTTTGTGATTTTGGTGTCTATCTAGAATGACTACCTAATTATTGAAATAATAATTCTACAATTTATATTTCAAAATACTCTTCCAACATTCTAGAATATATTATATTGATCATATATTTCAATTTATTAGTGATCATGAGAAAAGGGTAATTTTTTTAGAAATCATACATTCTAAAAATTAGCTAGAATGTATTTGTATAGATCCATTCGACTCTTCTATATTTGATGAAATTAAATTTGATCTAGGAATGTTGGAATATTAACTATTTATTAATAAATATTTTTAATGGGGTTTTTTTATTTATTCATTTTTTCATTTAAAAAATGGATATAAAAAATGGATATATTTTTAAAAACAATTGAACATAAATTCATTAAATTTTGTTGTTTTTTTAATACAAATAAAGGGGGAGATTTTATGTGCATGTTCCTGTTTTTCTATTGAATGATAATTTTTTTGTTTTATTTTCTGGATATCTTAAAACATATTTTTATGATATGTGGGATTCATTTCAAGTTGAAAATATAATGGATTATTGAAAACATAATTAGTTTTTGTGGAAGTCTAAAAATGCTATTCTATTACCCTAAAAATTAAATGAATATGCTAAGACAGTTTTTGAAACTCTATAGTCTACAATTTTGAAATGTTATAGAATTTAATTTACTAAATGTTCTAATGTTATTATATTCATAAGAGACAAGATTTTATATTATTAAAAAGTGATTATATTTATTCCGTTAGTTTATTTACAATTTAAAAATAGTTTTTTGTATGATAAATAAATTAATTGCTGTTTTTAATTGTTGTTTCATAGCATTAGTTTTTCTTCAATGTTGTTGATTCTATATATTAATCATTTTCAGAGTAGAATAAGTCGAATTTATTCAATTATTGATTCATTGGAAAGATATTTTTTATAAAAATAAGTCTTATTTAATAGTTAATTAATATTATATTAATATATTTTTAAGATTTATTTTTGTCACTCCCGAATTTTCAATTCCATGCTTATGTTCAATTTTAATTTTGGTTTTTTCCTTTTTCTTAGTTTCTGGGTGTTATGGGTTTGAAATTTTGTTGTCTCCCATGTTATGGATATATCTTCATACTATTATCGGTTTTTATAGTATTTGGACTACTATTTTGACAATGTTACGGTGTAGGGTTATGGTGTTTTGGAGTTGGATTAGCGGCACTCCAAGTGATAGCCCTTGTGTGGTATGTTGTTGAGGTGGTTTGTACCCTTGATTGTGATGAATTTTAGGGTGAAATGGATGGATTATTTTGGGAATTTTTCTCCTCTATCCTTTTCATATACATCCACTTGGATTCCCCCTTGGACCCCCTAATTGTGGAGGAAAAACAACACTTTTTGGGGGGCTATAACAGGTAGCACGTTTTGGCCGCACGGTTCCAAAATCTGCAACCGAATTATTCAAGTTTGTCCAACACATTAATATTTAATATATTTTTTCCATTTTTCCATTCTGAAAATAAATCAAATCATCCCCTTTATTCTTTATTTCGTTCTCTACATCCATGGACATCCACCAAGACCACTCCCCCACCCTTGGGACTAAATTTTGGAGGTAGATTTGATGTGGTAAAATTCAAAATCATGTATGTAAACCATTCATTCTTTATTTTCTTCCCTTTCCTTAGGGTTTCTTTTAGCATTTAATGAGTTCTAAAATTTCCTGAAGTTAGGGTTCTAACATAGGGTTTGATTTTGTGTCTTTTGTCTGTAATTGTGATATTTATGTTTCTCTTCACTTTATTGTGGTGCGGAGGTGATGAACATAATGCTTTTCACAATGATTTTAGCATTTCAACATATTCCATAGGTGATTCCATGTGTAAATTGTTTTGATGATTTGGATTTCTTGGTTTATTATTTTATCATGATCCTAATATTTTGTGTGTGGTGCAAAAACTATTTATGATTTATTTGGATAAGAGTTTAATTTTATTGTTTAATTTTATCTTGATATTGGTTGTTTTCAGTTGTAAATCTTGCGGTATTGTTTGGGTATATTTTATGACATAAAAAACGTTTTAATTAAATCATTATTGGTCTTCCAATTATTATTTTATAGGGTCTTGTTGTACCATAGTTTTGGAAAAAGAGATTTTGAATGGGTTTTATGTGTCAAACATTGTTATTCCTCTTGAATGTGTTTTATGAAAATGTATATGTTTTCATGTGCATTTTTTGAGCTACTATTCGATGTGATTTTATAATACATGAGTGTGGTTTAATAAACATTTCTATGAGTGAAATTTCAATTTTGAATTGGTTTTAGTTTGATTTTGGCTTTTAAAGATGGTGTTGAAATGGGTTTTGTGTAAAAACCATAGTTTACCTCTTTGGTTCATTTTATAAAAAAAATAAATGATTCAATGATTTACAAAAAGTGTACTAAGGATTTTTATTTACGGTTTTGGTGGGAGTATTTTTTTAAAATGATTTTTTGAAAGATAAAGTGGTCATTTGTGATGTCAAATGTTTTGATAATGTTTTGAAATTTCTCGAGGTAATTTATAAAATTGTGAGGTGGGTGCGAAACATGGTTGTGGGATATTTTGTATGAGTGTAATGTGAAAAATGGATTTTGTTTAGGAAAAGGTAATTTTGTAACATGTGACTGGGATTTTATGTTATGTTTATCATATAGGGAATGATTTTATAAAATTGTTAAAAGATTTATGGAATTGTGAATGGTATGTAAAATGTGTTGTGGGCTATTTTGATGTGATTTGGATGTTAATAATCAATTTTAATAAAAGGGTTTATTATGAGCTTTTGTGATATACATGGGGACTATTTGGATAACGTGTGATGTGGAAGTGGTATTTACATGTGAATATTATAATTCATGGATTTTTTATCTTGTTTGAGCACAAGAGGGAAACCTGAGTATTATGTTTGGTGGATGTGTACTATTATGATTGTGATCTAATGAGTTGTGGCCTAAGTTTAATATTTCGATTTTTATGCATACAATACTAACAAAAATATGATAATGTTGATGGGGGACCACAATTTTATGGGTATTTTTCCTCTTAGTGGCTCCTACACGATAACAGATATTGATATGGTTACTCAATCTGATATACGAGTCATTATGGACCCACAAAGATGTAGTGCCTTGGGATTATTTTCCAATTGCTTGTGTTCATCAGTAAATTTTTTATTACTTTTGGAAAATTAAATGGTTTTCTAGAAAATTTAGTAGCACTGTAATTATTTTTATAGTGTTGATTCTATAAAATAGCCCACTTTAAAGCTGTTTTTATTTAAAGTTGCATCTTTTAGAAATTCTAGATGGTGTTTCATGTTTTGAAAAACATGAATACTTTTAAGCTCAAAATTTTTATTACATGGAATGTCTAATTGGTGGTATAATATTAGGATTTGGATCAAAAACTACAAACAAAAATTGGGTTTATGTTGACTTGGTTATTTATTCTTAGGTTTGGGTACAATTTTTTTTCCAATGGATAGGTTTTTGCGGTCCTTCATGATGTGGTATTTGGGAGATGGATTGAGGTCGGTGACAATTTTTATATAGAGGATATTAGGCCATAATTTTTTTGTTTTTACCTTTTTTATTTTCTTGTGTAATTTTTAATCTATTTGACTCAGTTATGAAATATTTTGAATGATGGGTTTAAAAAAAATCTTGATTCATTTTATTAGATTCGTTTATTGTTTTAAGATTATAAAGTAGGATAAATCATTCCCAATTATCATTTTATGATACCTAGGAACCTGTTCCGGCCTGTTTGGATCAGGAACGCCCTTCAGGCATTGTCATGGTTCGGGTTTGGTGTCTGTTCTGATGGTGACAAGATTCGATTCAGGACAAAATGGTATCAGATGGATGTTCTGGGTAACTGTTTGGGACTTGTTACTTGGGGAATATTTGGACAGTATGATGTTAGTGTTGTTAGGAATTGGTATTCTGGTTATGGGTAGTGTTCCGAATCACCACACCTTATGACGGTATTTGAGTAACCAGGGGATGTTGGGATTTATCTGAGTCATTTAGTTATCTTGGTTTGATGATGATTAGTGGAAATGAATAGAATATCGAGTTAATGGTATCATTGTTCTCGTAGGGTCTGGTAAGCCATATGGATCCAATGATTTTTCCCTTGAACACTCTATTTTAGGGTGATTTTATTAGTGTATGGCCTCAAACCATTTTTTCCAGGTCACTCACAGAAACATGTTTCCTCTCGCATTGTCTTGTGTTCTTTTATTTAGAAATCATGGAAGTTCAGTTTTAAAGAAAAAATTTCATGGTTTTAGGAATAATAATGTTTTCATTATGTTTTTTTCTAATAATGATGGAATTGTTTTATTTTTGAAATGGTGGTACTAAATTTTCAGAATTTTTCTAAAATGGAAATTTGTGTGTTGTAACATATTTTGAAAGCATAAACTATGCTATTCTTGGTTTTGAAATTTTTTTTCCCAATTTAGTATTATAAACTATTGATATGTTTTTTAATGGGATGAGATGTTTTAAAAATGAAATGAATAGATTGAATATTTTTTATCATTTGAATGGTTGTGTATTTCAAAAAAATTATGTAATATTAAATTTCGGATTTTGATTTCGTGGTTACTGGTCTTGAGAAAAAAAAAGTATTGCAGTACTATTTTGGTTTTGAGAAGTGGGATGAATTTTTGTTTTAACCATTGTTATCTCCATGAAAACCCACATGAATAGTGTTATATGGGAAGATTTATGTCTAATGTAATTTCTGGATGAGTTTCAGGATAAATATGAGGAGTGTGCATTGTGTGGTGTGAAAACATTCATGTGCGAGTCCCCTAGGGTACCGTTGGTGGATATGCTAACCGTTGAAACATGTTTTTCTCAATAAAGTGTTTTTATTACAGGACACTATGTTTTGATTAATATATTTGGATTTTTTGTATTATACGATTTATGAATATGGTTATTTTGTGGGATGTTTTGAGTCTAAGAACCCCTCTTGTTTTAAAGTGTTTTGGATTTGTGTTCGGTCAGTAAGCTAAGATGAAGGGATGGTTAGTGGTATCTTCTAAGAAATGATTTGGGATGCCTTTACGAAGGTTCCATTTTGTGTTTGGATCTGTTTTGTGACATGTATTGACCTATGGACCAGCTTGGTGGGGTCCTTGGGTTTTCCAATTAGATTAGGTACACCCCCATTAAGGGTTAGTGCATGACTGAAGTGTATCCCCAATTGTTTTTCCTTTGAAAAATTATTTTAGTTTATAAATATAAAGAACCATTTTCTAAGGATTTGGAAATTGAGTTTACAAAAGTTAAATTATTTGATTATTGGATCCTCTTGTAGTTTGAGAGTGCTCGTGGTAGGTTGAAATGACCCTTTGTTTCATAAGTTACATGATTTTTTGAAGGTGGAACTGGTCTTGTTTGTTTGTCTGGATGAGTATCTGGATGGTGTCTATGAGGTCCTCTGGGTCCCTCATAATCTCTATGAAGAAGTAGTTCACATAAAACCACTAGTGTGGGAAATCTATCCAAGATAGATTGTTGTGGACACATTCTATAATTGTGTGATGTTCGAGGATGTTATATAAGGTCCACCACCATGTATTATTTCTATTAGCCACAAAGGCCTTTTTTAGTGACTCCACTTGATGTCATGTTCTCATTTTACTTTAAAGGTAAATGTCGGGCAATCCGTTGAGATTATCTATTATGTTGAGAGTATGTATCCCTTGGAAAAACATCAAAATCATTCGTTTTAGAGGATGGTGAGTATATGTTTCTATTCTGTCTGTTGTTTCTCTCATGAAGAACCTAGATGTGATGTTTGTGAATCTTTAATGCCCATTTTTTAGTGAAATTTTGGTTTAGGATAAGGTGGATTTAGAATGTGTTATGTCCGGGTGAGGCCACTATGGTTGTGGTGTAGTTTTTTATATCAATGATAGAAGAAGTTAAATACAGTGGGTCTCCAAAGAAAAACTATGAGGCTGAAGATGCTTCAATCATTTGATCTCCCGCCATAGGTCCTGGATAGTAGCTGGCACGTAGTCAATGGGATTCACAAGCCATTTTAAACCCTTTCACAAAGTCTTATCCTATGTATGAAAGATTGGAATATACTAAACATATGGTGTAATAATTTTGGAGGACATGGATTTTGAATTATTAGTAGTGATTTTGTTTCATGAAGCCATGAAAAATGTATGATCTACTTGGTTAGCACACGACTTCCCAAACTGTGTGGACTAACTGTGCAGCTATCCCAAATATTTAGGTTTTGAGTTCTTTTTGTGTTGGCCCATTCTAGTATGTTTAGATGGTTGGTTCATATAGTGGGGAGAACCAATATAAATTTAATTTAAGTTGTTATAGAAATTTATAAAGTGAGTTTACCCCATTTATCGGGGAGTCCGTTCAGGCCTCCCCCTATTGGTGGTTTGATCCTATCTCAGTAAAAATTCGAGTTGTCGCTTATTGTGGGGTGCCCATTTCTGTCCCCATACTAGTACCTCAGATTGGTCCGTGCTCTTGGATTAGTGACATGTAGTCTTCTTTATATCAATATTACTATCTACATCTTCCTTGGTAAATGTTATAATTGAAGGATTCCCAATGTTTGGTTAATGAAAGTTACTGTAACCAAATTCATTGTTATTGTTTATTTGGGTAGATTTATAGAATGTAGTTCAGATTGTGTTTGAGGAGTTTACTTTTATGATAGATTTGAATGTGCTTTCTCATTTCTGGGAACTGATTTAATTTTTGGTTTGTAGGAGTATCCCTTCCGTAATTGATCACTGGAGGTCTTTTGGCCTTTGGGGGAAAAATTGGAAAAGGGGTACCTTTTTGTCTATATGTTGGTTTTTGTTTTTTGATTTTTCATTGACATGGATTTCTGAGGGAAGAAATATTTATAGTGGGAAAGAGTTGTCACACTATGATTATCAATTCCATGCATTGGGTCAAATTCTGTTTTGGATCTTAGCTTTCTCTCGGTTTCTAGGGGTTCGAGGTATGAATTTTGGTGTATCTTGTATTCTTGATCTATGACCATAGTCTTTGGTGTTTGGTATCGAATTTGGACACATATTTTTTAAAATGTATAGGGTCGGGTTGTGGTGTTTTGTAGTTGGATTAGTGGCACTCCAAGTGACACTTATTGTTGGGTTAGATGGTGAGTTTGTTTGTACACTTAGTTTGGATGATTTTTTTGGTGAAAATGAAGGAATTGTTTTAGAAATTTTCTATCTTATAGTTGAAATATCTTCCCCCATGTATTCCACCTTAGACCCCATGAAATTGGAAGAAAATAATCACTTTTTTGGAGGACAAAAAAGGTCATACAATTTGGCTACACGGTTCCAAACCGTGCATCCAAACCATTCAAGGGTGTCCAACACATAAAAATTTGATGTGTATTGACCCTTTTTCCCTACCGAAAATAAACCAAATCCACCACTCTCATATCCATTTCGTGATCTACATCCATGGACAGCCTCCAAGGCCTCTCCCCCTCCCTTGGGACTCAATTTTGATGGTTATATGATGGGGGAAACTTCAAAACAATGTAGGTAAATCATTATCTATTTTATTTCATCACATTACATAGGGTTTCATTAACCCTTTAATGAGTTCTAAAATATTCAGAAGTTAGGGTTCAAACCTAGGGTTTTATTTGGTGTTTTTTGGTGTAATCTTGAGATTTTAGGATGCTCTTAACATACTTGTGGTGCAGCGGTGCTGAACGTGATGTTTTTCACAAAGATATGATGGCTTCAATAGATTCAGTATTTTATTTTATGCATAATGATTTTATAATGATTTAGCATTCATGGTTTATTAATTTAGCATTTTCCAAATATTTTGTGTGTGTTGTGAAAACTATTTATGGTTGATTTGGTTAAGAGATTAATTTTATAGTTTCATTTTAGCTTGAAACTATGTAATTATCTTATGTAACCCGTTTGGTATTATTTGGGTGTATATTATAACATATGAAAATGGATTAATAAATCTTTTTTTGGATGAAAATTATACTTTGGTTGGATCTTGGTGTTCCATTGGGTTTCATAGACGGTTTTTGAGTGTGTTTTATGTGTAAGCCCCTATTATGCCACTTGAATGTGTTTTATGAAAAGGTGTGTGTATTTATGTGAATTATTCGTGGTATTATTCAAGGTGATTTTATAATAAATTATAGTGTTTTAATAAATATTTATAGGGCAGAAAATTCTATTTTGGATTGGTATTATTTTGATTTTGTCATTAAAAAAGGGTGTTGAAATTGGTTTTCTTTGCAAACTAGAGTTCACCCCTTGGGTTGGTTTTATGAAAATTGTAAATGATTCAATGAGTTACTAATAGCGTATAAATGATGTTTATATACTATTTTGGTGGGTGTAACTTCATAAAACGAGTTTTTGAAATATAAAGTGGGTGGTTGTGATGTCATTATTTTATATAATGTTTTGTAATTGTTTTAGGCGATTTATGAAATTGTGATGTGGGTGTGAAACATGGTTGTGAGTTTTTTTCTATTAGAGTGATGCGAAAAGAAGATTTTTTTTATGAAAATTGTATTTTGTAACATGTGAGTGGGATGTTATATTATGTTTAGCATCTTGGGAACGACTTTATTAAATTTATAAAGGATTTCATGAATTGTTAATGATATGCATAATGGGTTGTGCGGTATTTGGGTCTGAGTTGGATTTCACAAATCAATCAAAATGAATAGAGGGATGATGTTCTTCTGTGATATACATGGGGGATATTTGGATAATGTGTGATGAGTAAGTCATAATTTCATGTTAAATTATATTTCATGAATCTTTGAACATTTTTAGCAAAAGAGGGAGGCCTGGGTATCAAGGTGGGTGGACATGTACTAGTATGGTAATGATCCCCGGGGGTTTGACCTTAGTTTTACATAGAATTTTAGATGATTAAAACAATTAAACAACTATGATAATGAAGATATATGACCACTAGATTATGGGTATGTTCCCAACTAGTGGCTCATCTAAGATAATGGATATTTTTATGGTTACTCTTACCGAGATACGACGTTCCTGGGACACACAACGAGTTAGAGCCTTAGGGTTATTTTTACGTTGCTTATTCACATTAGTTACATTGTGCTTACCATCGACATACGGTATTTGTTGAAGGAAAATTCAGTAGAATTGACATTATTTTTATATGTTTTTATACTTTAAAATAACCCACTTTAATATTGTTTTTATTTAAAGTGGTATCTTTAAGAAATAGTAGCTAGGATTTCATGTTTTAAAAAACATGCAAGTTGTTTGCCTCTAAACTTTTATCACATGGACTCTCTTAGTGGTGGTATCTTACTGGGCGTTGTTTCACACCCAACATTCATCATTGGGTGTATGTAGACTAGGTTATTTTTGTCTCAGGTTTGGGTACAAATTTTGTGCCAATGGTTAGGGTTTAGCAGTCCTTCGTGATGTAGTGTTGTGGAGATGGCTTGAGGGTGATTCCCTTTTCCATGTAAAGGTTCTTGGGAAATAATTTTTAGTTTTAAACATTTGTTTCAGTCATTGAGTGTTGTTTTATACTATGTAATAATTTTTTGAATTTTACTAATGGAAGTTTTTGTAACCATTATCCGGAACCATTTTATAGGAATTGTTTGTTATTTTAAGATTATAAAACCTGGCAAATCATTCAAAATTTTCAGTTTATGGTTCCCGGGAACATATGTCAGCCCATGGGGATCAAGAATGTTCTTTTTTCCTAGTCACATTCTCATTTTTGTGCCAGTTTTAATTCCAATTAGATCCGGTTCATGACATTTTATGTTTTTTAATATATGTTGTCATATTTTTCTAAATTTCGGTTCGAAAACACTACTTTTACAAAAGAGACAAATGTGGTTTGACATCCCTACATTCGGTGCACCCTAATATTTGGGAAACCCAATTTTGGTGACCCCAACATTTTTATCCATGGTTTTCCTGAACCATACTTTTGGAATATATTAATATTGGTGAACCCTACATTTGGTGAACCCTATATTTGGTGAACCTGAATTTTTGAGAAATCTACTTTCGGAGAACTCTATATTTGGTGAAACTTACTTTTGGTGACCCCTAGTTTTTTTAATATTTTATTCGGTGAAACCTATATTATTTTAACCAAAATTTTTGTGAAATCTATTTTCTGTGAACCTTTGTTTCAGTGAATCCTAATTTTGTTGAACACTTTTATCAGTTAACATTATTTTTTTAACCCTACATTTGGTGAAATCTAGTATTGGTGAACCCTACTTTTTGTGAACACTAAATTTTATGAAACCTACTGTTTTTAAACCCTATGGTTGGTGAACCTTACTTTCATGTATCCTAGTTATTTGTATCATATTTGTTTACCCCACATTGCTGTTATAACTTTTAGCTTTTCTACTAATTCTTGATATGATTCATAATTATATGGATTATTTTAGATGATTTTATACTGGATTAATTCACATTATATATAAGGATTATGATCGATGATATTTTGATGATTATTGTTATAATTTTTAATTAGAAATTTTATTTAATTATTTCAACATATTTTTCTAATAACATAGGAGAATACATGATTATTGTTATTCAAAATGTTGATTTTATATTAGACTGTTATACATGCTTTGAAGAACTGTTCTAACTAATATAATTTTTTTGTAGATTTATATTGGTGTTTTGAAATATTGTAATTCATTTATTATTATAGAGATAATAATTGAACTGTCAATAACAATATTTCCCATCAATCACATGCACTTTCAAATGTTTTTTATTTTACAAACAACAGACATAGTTTTTATACATTTTTCCTCCGAATGTGACTCCCAAATGTTAAATTCAAGATATTAGGGATCTAACTCCCTATGTATAAACTCAAAACTATTTGGTTTCTGAGTCCTTATTTCTAATGACCGGTTGTAAGGGTTCTGACTCGCTATAAAAAATTCAATGTTGGGGATATCCCTCTAGTTGAAATGATTACTCAATTGGTTTTTGTTACCTTCTAAAATAACGTTTTTTAGGGAACACATATATCTCTCTCATGTTAATATGTATAATTGTAGATTAAGTCCATGTTGGAAAGAACTACTATAAAAAACATCATTTTTTTATTTTTTTTCTACAAATTTACCTTAAAAATTAATGGTGACAATTAATTTAATTCATCAATTAATTTGTTCAAATTTTTTAATTTGTTCTATTTCACCCCCTATAAACCATATTCCATTATCCTTTCAGACCAAAAATCTTATATATATATATATATATATATATTAAATATATTGATAATTTCAACTCTACAACAACATAAAATGAGAATATTATTCAAAAATACATCAAATTACAAACAAAAAATGTGATTTAAAAATTAATATTGAAGAACCAGCTGGAGTCATCCATAAAAAATTATTGGAAATACGATAGATAAACAAAGAGAAACTAAAATTTACATAACACTATATCAAAATGATTTATCTTAAAAAGTTGATTCTAAAATGATCCAAAAGTTGTAAAATCCTTACAAATCTAGAACATAAATTCTCACTATATATTATTTGATAAAAATATATTTAATTAATATTGGATATTTGGTCAAAATTATATAGTAGTTTAAAAACATAAATATATAAAAATATATAAACATTTTGGAATTTCTTTCAAAAATAAATAATTGCATCATTTATCAGAATGCATAAGAAATACAAGAAAAATTCAGAGAAGAAGAAAAACAAAATAAACACAAAAAAGTTGTCCACTATTATAAATATATAATTCAATTCATTAAATTGATGATTTTAAAAATAAAAAAGAAAATAATTAATTATATGATAATACACATGAAATTATGAATATATAAAAAATTAGTAGATATTATATGATTAAGGTGTTTATTAAAATGATATTTCATTGAATAGTCATATTAAATTTAAATGAGAATTATTAATAAATAAATATAAATGTAATTTTACAGCAAAAAAAATAAATGGGTAAAACAAAAACATAAAACATGGTAAATGTTATATAGGAATAAAAATAATCTTCGAGAAATAACGGTGACTGAAATATTATAAATACATCTATTAGAAAAAAAAATATTTGAAGCTTGAATATGTTTTTATCCAAAAAGTGGAATATATGTAAAATGGAAAATCATTAATATGAAATGAAAATATAACAAAAATATATTTTTTAGTTAAACAAATATGTTTGAAAAATATGTTGTAGAATTATATTTCAATAAATTTACATATAATATTACAATCATATTTAATTTCATTTGATGGTATAAATTAAAAAAACATAAGAATATAATGAACATAATAGGGCTTAAATATGTTTAATAATTCATGGAATCAATATTAAAATAAAAAATAATTTGTTTAGTCTATATAAAAATATTTTTTTTACAAAATCATGGTTCCATATATGAATAAAATGTTACATATTATTTTAGTTCCTATATTGAAATTGATTGTTAAAAAATTCCTTTGACCTCATCATGAAGAATATAATATTAAAATCAATCTGAATTGTTATTTTCGTGATTTTTATGTCTGGAGAAGATATTTTCAATTACAACATTTTGGAATATGTTGGGCCCCCAATTGAAGAAAAATGCAGTGAAACATATCTTATGTATGTGATCATCACCCTACCATATTTTAGAAGTAGATTGGAAGAAAACTAACCCCACTTATTGTATTATATCGTGATTTACACATTCTCTAATTAAAATCGTCCTTCAATAAAAATTAAATTAAATAAAAATAAATAATGACAAACACAATGATTAAATAAATCTGACATTAATTCTAATATAAATTAAATAATTGTATCAAACATTCAATAAAAATAGGATAAAGGTATTCCGATATTTTGTCAATAATTTCTGTTATATGAATATTTTGATTTATGATATAAAATATATATGTGTCGGTGGTCCTTCATAAAATTTATATAGGGTCCCAGTCAGTCGAAAGGATAAACTATCTTTCAACATCCATGAGCATCCACCCATTGAACTTTGGTTACTACCAGTTCAATATTTATTACCCCTTCTTAAACACCAACTCCCTATAGAGAACAGGAAACAACATACATTGTTTCATTATATACATAGAAGACATCAATGTATTTAACTGAAGACCTATTTTTTTATACAAACATATTATCACATTCTACAAATATTTATCATAGGTCAATATCTTTTGACCAAACTACATTCCAATATATTTCCCATAATCACAATCTCCATATCCCTGACAGATGTATCATCTAGTAAACAATTATTCTAGATAGCTAACTAGAAACTAAAATTTCCACACATTAACAAAATTCTCAATCATGAAGTATATTTGGAGGAAATATATTATAACCTCTATCATATTAAAAATTTTGAGTAACCAAAATTTCCTAAGTAGTGGGAGGTTTCCCACTGTTAAATTCATCCTTAGCCACTGAGTTTCCATGTTTCATTACATATTATTGGACTAATTTATTTTGAAACATCTAATTCAAGTTTTATTTTATTGATACATTTTAGGATGTGAAAAAAATTATTCATGAATATTTCATATGATTTTTAGTGTAATGTAAATGTGTTTCTCACTACCATGATTATCGAAAGTTATTTCTAGATGAATCAACATTTAATTCTTTTTGAAGATTACTACATCCATCATCCATCTTATAAGAACATATAAAAATCAAATTAAAAACATAAACTCATTTACTTCATCTGTTTCTAAAAATATACATCTTCCATACTAGAAAAGATACTACTATTTTTAATGATGATATCCAACTGATCATTAATCCTTTATAGGCAAACTGAAAACCAATTTTTCACTTTATGTTTTTGAAATGTAAATAAAAATTCATTGATAATACATTAGATTGTTTCATATTTTCAAAATCATTGTAGTGTATAATTGAATCCATTTATGCACTAGATGATCCATTTCATTACATCCATGTTTTCCCTTCTATGATTGGCATTAATCAAATAATAAATCCCAATGAGAATATAATTTCAAACTCTTTAAATAATAATCATATAAAAAATAGGATATTTGATAAAAATGAATATTTAACTATATAACAGAAATTATATAATTATTTTTATATCCATTTTCCATGATAACAAGAATATCATAGAGACTGAAGTAGGGATATGACTTATATAGTCATCCAAAACATACTTTTTCCCCTTCTTATTTATACAGTGCTTGATAGAATGAATGTTTTCCACTTTTTTCATTATTTATTCTACATCCAAATATATTATTATCAGATCTAAAATCATCTATCGGAATACATAAAAAAAGTATAAACTCAAATATTCTTATAATTTCAATAACATTAAGAAATATCTCAACATCATTTAGATGATTTATTATTGAAACATGCTTTTCATGAGGTGTGAAAAAAACAATTAAATTCCTCTAGGGTTGTAATATGATTGGTAACTAGATAGTCGTTCTTCCAAGAGTTTTTGTTTTAAAATATATTTTTCCTATAAAATATTCAATGATGGAATAAAACAATATATATTTGTGAATTTGAAATGATATGGTAGTGATTGGATTCTGGTTGGGTTTTCCATTTCGTGATGTCATCAAAGTTTTTGAGCTAAAAATAAATTTGTTGGTTTTTTATCCAAAAAATTAATTGAATATAATAAAAAAAATCTTTTATTCATCATTTATTTAATTATATGTAAAATTCATGAAATATCAATGGAATCATTTTAATATCCCATGCAATACAAAATCTAAAATTGATTTTCCATCAATAACTACTGTTGTCAATGTTAATTTCATCATATGTATTTGTATTTAATAATCAACTCCCTTACTTTATTTTCATTAAAAAATAACAATTTGGTTTAAGAATTAAATAAATCATGTAAGGGTATAATACTATTTCAATCAATTAAATATAATATTTAAAAAATAATTAAAATACCATCGTATTTAATTTAAATTAAAAAATATATTATATTGAAATAAATTTAATTAAATTTAAACAAAATTTGTTGAAAGCATTCAGAAACTCTAGTGACAAAAAATATGAACACATTATATTTATCCAATCACTAATGATTCTAACCTTCCATTAAAGAAGGGTTCATGATATTTTAGAAAGAAGGAGAGATGGTATAATAAAATAATAACAAGAAAATGATCAAGGAGCTCGAATGCCTCCTCTTTTAGGTTGAGTGTATTCGATTGATACCTCTCTATAGTGATCATTGGTTATTGTTCAGGGATGATTTAGAATAAAATGGTTCTCCACCATATATAGCAATGGGGGGATATTTTTTACATCCAAATTAATCCACCAAATTATTATGAATTGTTTAGCCCATTAATTAAAGAATCATAAAATAGGGTATTCTATAATATTTTTCTAAAACCTCGTATGATTTTTCCTTCAAAATTTCAACTACATAATCAATCTGTAGAATTTTTTATTTTCAAAATTACTCTATTTTTTATTTGAATGTTTCCTCTATCATCCATAAATGGTGAGCGTCCATTGGCCCCTTTAAGAAGTGATTAAATTCTTCAAATTTAATGGATACAAGAGACAATCAATCCTATTTAGAATCCAACATTCATCACCTAAATTAAAGGAGTGTAGCATGATTTCTGCCTCACTTTTAGGGAAGGGTTCACTATATTCTCTTGAATGGTTTTCTAACATGATTGATTTTTTTGGGCCTCTAGTTGTTCAAATTTGTTCGATGCGTATAAGAGTAGTTTGTGTCCCACATATCAAAAAATTGTATAAAATAAATGATTAATTTTATTGATAATTTAAATGATATGATCAGAATAACTAAGTGATTAAAATATATCAAAATTATAGAAATAATTTTATTTTCATATTTTAGATCTTTTTCAATAAATAATTAAAATTACACATTATTTTAGTATGACATTTAAATCCATGGGTTTTAACAAAGAAATTCATGAATTATTCATCATTATTTTACTAAAAAATGACATAATTAGGGTCTATGAAATACCACAATACATAAACAATGCTTGTAATAAAGAATAAAATTTCATATTGGATTTAAAGAGGGATGCACTGTTATCAATATTAAAATATCAATAAAATATAATCAAAAGATTATATATATCAAATAAAAAATTTCAAATTCTACATAATATATCAATTCAATATCCCATTTTATAAAAATTAATCAATTCATGTCTTTACCTTTCCCCCTTTTAAAATTGAATAAAAATATCATTTAATTAATTCATAATACTCAATTAATTATTATTAAACATTCCAAATCCTGATCTACAACAATTTTTCAATACTACCCTTTATCACTCATGATACAATTAATGTTGAGTAATGTATATATCATGATAACATTTTCCTAATCGATAAGATTTTATATGAAAAACATTCTTCAATTTGTAACGAAAAAATGCATAAAATTGTGAAGAATTTTAATCAGGGTTCAAATGCATATGAGGCTTAAGGTTTGTAGGACTTGAGGTTAATAATTATTTCTCGATGAGAATTCATATCACCAAAATCATAATGCAAGATAATAAAATTTAATTTTTTATAAAATTATCCCTGTAAATTTATATAAAATTTCATCATCCCCAAAATTCCTAGTTAAATATTTTTATCAGTTTAAGAATAATACATGATTCGTTACCTCTCTTGAATATATTTTATTATAATTTTTTTTCTTTTTCAACGATTATATTTAATTTTTTTTTGAATTTTTTTGTTATAATAAAACTTATATCCACGACCTAACCACTTAATTAAAAAAATAATATGTACAATAATGATGATTATTTACCCAAATCTCTATGCAAATTTTTCAATTTTTTGGCCCTTTTGGTCATATTCATTTTTTCATATTCAATAGTGGGAAATAATATAGCACCTTAAATTATTTAATATCCATTTACAATTAATTTAATAAGAACCCCCATATTTATTCCTTACAAAGAAAATAATTCCATTTACCAAGATTAAATACACCCCCATACTTCATCATTAAAATATTATGTAATTACTATGAGCTTATTAAGAAATCATTAATTTGGATTCAATCATGGGACATCCCTAACTAGGTCAATATTGAATTCTATGGGATAAATAATGATTTTTTTAATGTAGACTTTTAAGGATTTTTGGTTTATCAAAAGAACGATCAGTCAATTTAAATTATTTTTGAACATTAAAAGTTATACCAAGTTCAAATTAGTTTTCTAGTCGTAGTGATGTCGAAAGATCACCCATGAAATCTCCTCAAGCATAAATTTGAAGAACATGGTCTATAAATCCTCTTGTGAATATAAAATATGATTTGTGAAAATGATTTAAATCCTAATTAATAATAAAAAATCTGTCGAACTAAATTTTAGAAAATCATAACATGAAAAATTTTATGGAAATTGAATGTATGTTAATCAATATGTTTCTTCATATCATGATTTATCATATAAATATATATTCTTCACATTTATAATTAAATTCTCAATTTTAATCATTGGATTTAATTAACATTGAAAACTAGAACATGACATCACATGATTCCAAAAAAACTCATGTCTTATATATTAATCAACTAAGGAATAATTCATGTGTAGTTATGTAATTTTTCATTAACAGTTCCAAAATTGATTTGGAACAAAATTTATCGAGTTCCAAAGATAATCATAAAAATTGAACTCCCATTTGACATAATGATTTTGGTCCTCTGTATCTTATTTTTGACAATATATAGTGGTTTCCATTAATAATGGTTCATGAAAAATAAAAAACACTCATACTAGAGTAAGAAGCATTCCATTAAAGCTCAACGGTGGGATACATGAGGTAATTTATTACAAAATATAATGAAAATTGTGATACTTGGGTTTCCTCATAATAGTTCCTTTGGTTTATGTAATTTTTTGAACCATATCTAATGATAAAAATCACTATATGAGTTGGAGAGTTTTATGATCATCCATCGGTTCGTGAGGTAAATATTTATGGATCTTATTTTTCCCTTTTACATTTTATAGTGAATAGGTTTCCTACCTATTTTTTCATGACATGAATGGTACCAAAAGCGTATACAACTGTAATAAGAAAAGTTTCTTCGCACATGGGAGGATTATTACACTACATTAACATCATCATATAATTTTTGAGTATAACATTATCTATATGTTGAATGTTCCTTTGTTTAATTTGTTTATCATGTTCCACCCTTGTTCATTCATTGTAAATTCATAAAGTAACAAAATATTATATAATTATTTCTTCTAGATCCTATAACTAATGATTTATATTATTTCATGCACTATCCAAATAATAATTGTCCTTTCCATAGCCCATATTGCCTTGTGCTCTAGTTCCTTTAGTAGGTGACAACTTTTATCATATATCAACCGATCTGGGCTCGTACCAATGGGTGTCTTATATGATTTAACGTATGATCTTAAATTTTAATTAAGTCATTGGCTCAAATATTTCTTATTTTTCTCGAATTATTCTTATATTGCATCAATACCTTCTTGATGGGAAATTTAAAAGAGGGAATGTTTTTTAAATGGATTATTTTTGACTCATGAACATTGAGGTTCAATTTCGTGTCACCTTCATCCATGGTCATGTTTTCTCCCTATACATTGATGTTTTATATCACTTTTTTTTTGGAATTTCTATCGCAATATTATGGTTTAATGAAATAGTAAATTATATTCCTCTATGGTGAGAATGTAAATTGTTTCTAGGAAAAAGAGTCATTTGACTCCCATTGAGACATCATCCACAACTCTATATTGAAAAAACTGGACCGGTCTAATAGTTTGACAACTACTATTGTGTGATTATGTTTACCAATTTTATCATATATAAATATAGAGTTATGAATAACATTAATTGAATAAACTATATGACACAATGTTTCAATTTTTTTTTAAAACCTCTAATTTAAGGAATTGAAAATTTCTTGGGTTCTTGAAACTTTTTAGGTAATGGTTTGGTTACCAGGGATTAGACACTCCTTCCAAATATAATTATTTCATATTCATAATTCTACATTAACATAGTGCATATTTTTTTTTAAGAAAATTAACATATTTTATATTTTTTTGGATTTCTTATAGCAAAGGAATATTGATCTCAACTTTCCACATGGTTTCGTGGAGTTTTCATTGGAGTTGTTCGACTTCAAACATTGATGATCGAGTCAATGTATAGTGGAATAGTACATTGTTGAATTTTTTACTCTCTTTATTTTATTTAACTTGTTATTATGGCTTCTTCTTGGGGTGTATGGGTTTTTATACTTGTTTTTTTCTTATAATCATCTAACATAGATAGATCAGGTGGTTGAAGCTCTTTACCATTTTGGGTTGTGATAACAGTATAATTCACCATAAGATGAGAATGTATTTCTCATGGGAGTATTCTATGACTTTTTCAGATGGTACATAATGTTATCACATTTTTTATCCAATTTTTTTATTTTCTTCCTAATATCATCTGTATCAATTTAATGGTTATTCTTTTGAGAACATTTTGGGGGTAGTTCAAAATTCATTCAATCGAAAGATAATAGTTGAAATGTTTTATCATTATGGAATTTTTTTGTATGATTGTTGGAATGGTTCCATATTCTGATATTGTTTCTGAAAAGGGGGAATGTCTTGGTTATGTTTACCTCTAAATCCCTTTTGGGCTTTCCCTTCTCTCCTTTAAAGATTATGGGGAAATATAATTTGTTGAAATGCTGGTGCACAATATTCTATACCACGTATCTCAACACACTGAACACTATAACGATTGAGATATTAACATAATACACATAACTAAGGAGGACATGGTTTCACATTTACATGATTATCATCCTTTTTTCCTTACAAGCCTCATCTATTATTGTTTTTTGGTTGTAAAGAGTTGTGATGAGTCCGCATTAATTTCCTAATGTATTCTTTTTGTACTCAGGATTGTAGAACCATTTTTTTTAATTCTAGGATATATTCTCAATGAGACCCCAAGATTATATAAGTGATTTTTCAATTAAATATCCCATGAATGATGCATACAAATCATTCTTAACATTTTCCAGTAATACGTGGTAGAAGATGACCTAGAAGAAATGATACTCCAATGTTTTATGACGGCATCTATAACCAATAATTTTGATTTGTTCCCAATAATCATAAATATTATCCCACTTAGAATTTTGAGTAGTGTATATATCAATTCTAATTACTATTCTTCGGGAGGTTTGGAAGAATATTTTCATGAAACAATGGACTAGATCACAAAAATCATGGATCTATTTAGGTTTTAAGGTATATAACCACTCCTTAACTGATCCCTCAAGTGAAAATGGTAACGAAATCCACTTGACACACTCTTCTTGTAATCCTCTCATTTTGAAACATAAACAAACATAAATGAATTCAGGAATATGTCAATTGAGATTACATCCTATAAGGACGTGAAATTTGTGTACAACAGGAATCGTGTTAACTCATAATTAAAAATCATTTTGTTGTTCAAGAATGGTGAATTTATTTTGATGGTTAAAATTTTTTCAAGAATATAGGCCCCACAATAATTTTGTGTGTTTAGTTCCATTATTTTGTGGTTCTGATTGGAAAATTGAATCTTTTAAATTCACTATGTTAACTTTTTTTCATGATAAAAATTTCAATGCATTTATAACAATATTTTCTCTATATCATTTTTAAAATTGATAAATTCATATTTAGAGGACCTAATCATGTAAATTATTAATTACACATTCTCCCCAGTTGTGGTTATAGTCTTGAAACAAAATTTATGTGAGGTGTGGAAAAACAATAAAACACCACTAAGGGAGTAATATGTGTTTTAACAAAAAAAATAGTTATTCCAAATATAATTGTTTTAATAATGTTTCAACATAAAAAATTTCAATATCGAATGATTTTAGAAAACAATATATTTTAGGGAATTTAAAATGAGAGAAAAGTGATTGGATTACTGTTGGGTTATCAGTTCTTTATGTCATTATAGTATTTTGTAAAATATAAATGATTTGATATTAAATAAAAATAAAAAATATAATTATACAACAATGTATTCTAATATTCATCATTGATTTAATTATATATCAAAGTGTAAGAGTACAGTTGGATTGCATTTATTTACTTTGGTAATAAAAAATGTGGTATTGATTTTCCCTAAATATTAAAATTAGTCCCGCTTAAATTCTTCACATGATTTAGTAATCACGATAACACTCCCTTACTTGATTTTATTTATAAACTGATCAATTAGTGAAAAAAATTAATTCATGTATGAGTAGAATAATATTTAGATCAATGCAGTATAATATTTATTAACAAATTAAAAGAGAATTGTATTTTACTTAAATTTGAGAAAAATAAATTGAAAATAATAAAAAAACATTAAATTGTTCTAAATATTTGAATACTTTTTGGAACTCAAACATCAAAAAAATGGGCCCCCCTTCAATTTACTAATTACATTAGGATTATAACACTCCCTTAATGAAGGGGTAATAAATTTTTATCAAGATGGAGACATGAGTGAATAAAAAAATATAAAAGGATCAACGAGGAAGATGGACACCAATTCTAAGAAGAGGGTAGTTTATTTATTCTCTTATAGAATGTTCCAGTTAATTATTCGTGGATGATTTGTAATAGCGGGGTTTACCTACTATTAGAGCTGAGAGGGAGATTGTTTAATTTATAATTATTCTTCCAAAATTGTATGATCTAACTACCACATTGATTGAAGAATCAGAGAATGTTGTCTTCGGTAATGTTTTTTCAAAAACAATTACGTGTTTTCCCACAATATTTTTTCTTCATCTTCCATATATAGAATATGTTATTAAAAATTAAATCTAACATTTTATTCTAGATGAATTGTTTTGGAATAATACTTAAATTATGAACTTCCAATGGCCTCCAAAATGATTGAATCTAACCTTAAAATTACTGGAGATATTTACATATTAGTCATATTTTATAACAATCTAGAATCCCCTAAAATAGAAGCATGTAGCCTCATTATTGCTTGATTTACAGATGGTGGTCCAGTTATTATGTTCTCATTATGGATTTTCAGACATGGTTTTTTTTGCATTTATATTTTCAAATTGCATTGAGTACTATCAATGATGGTAGTATCCCAAATATAAATAAACCTAATAAAAAATTATTCACACCAATTGGATCGATAATTTAAACGAAATCATCTAAATTTTAATGTGATTAAAACCTATCAAACATTTAGAATAAAGTATTTTTCATATTTTATATCATTCTATTTTTATAATTATAACATAACCACTACTTTAATATAGCATTAAAAAACATGTATTTTAGCATTTAAAATCATGAGTAACTAATCATAATTTAAAAAAACACTTAATTTTTGTCTATAAACGATATAACACCAACTATCCCATGAAGTATGTTAGTAAAAAAAGATTGTGTTATCGTCAAGGAGTCCTTTTTTTAACAATGAATCCTTCTAACTACATGTTTGATTATAATCAAACCTTATTTAATTCATAAATAATAAAATTTATTTAGTAGAATTTTTTCTATTTTTATGATCCTCGAAACCATTAGGTTATTTAATGTAAAAATCAATATCTATGTCCGTATAAAGGGTGGAAAATTTTAATACATATACTTATAGTGGTGATTATGATATTATAATATGATGAGAACATCATAAGAGGTATCTTATTCAACTTCCTAGATAAATATTAATGATAATTCATTTCTTTCTTTTTATTAGAAACCCAACTCCACCAAACATTCCTTATACGTTATATTTATGTTAGCTTCATACATCACATATAAGATCCATTTTAACTCCAAATATCATTTCCATAAAGGTATCATTATTTAAATCTATGAACCATTAAACTCTATGAAATTCATATGTCCTACTATATATAAATCCAACAATCTATGTTCATTGTGGAATCCTACTTATTCTATTCCATTATGTTATTGACCATCCATTAACTATAATATATTCATCTTTATCTTAATTCTTTGTATAAACCTACTAAATAAAGAATATCTCCCCAGTTGAATGTATTATTTTTTTCATTTTAAAAAAAATTCCTCGTACTCTGTATTTTTTAAAAATATCTAATTCACTAATATAACAGAACTTTCCTAAAAGTTTAGTAGTTTTAATTAAATCATTATTTTTTGCATTTTTATAACTTATGAATATTTTTTACATATATTGAGCTCAAAGAAATAATTTTTAATTTATTGGTTCTATCAAATTCTATAATGACATGAACTATCATAAATATACAACCTTAGTTTTTTTATTAAATATATTATTATATAATGTAATTATAGAAAAAACATTCAATACTTTGGTGTTTTATATCACATCATATTGAAAATAATTTTATGAAACATAACCATTGATAATATAGCTACGAAATAGTGAACATATTATTATAATAAATATAAGGTTTTAATAAATCTTATTAACACAGAAAAATTATGTGATAGTCATAACCTGTATGATTGTACCCTATGATGACCTTTTATATAGGCATCCAAGGGATATTTAATCACTGGTATTTTTCAATCCCTAAGACCAAGATGAGATCCAAAAAAAATAATCATAAGGTAATCCATTTATGGATAAGTTCAAACCCATTGAGATCATGGCCCAAACAATATGCGATGAACCACACCCATGAAATTATTTCTATGAAACTCCTTACTCATTGGGGGTTTTCTAGTTTATTAAAGGGATACATCAAATTTTCCACGGAATATGAGTATTTAAATTATTTCTATAGAATTATTAATATATTTTCATTATATTATTTTTACGTAATAAAAGAAATTTATTGTTATATAATAAAACACAAATTTTATTTTTGGCTATTAATAAATTTATGTAATGCACTTATTTAGAAAATTATTTTAAAAAATGAATATTTTTTTAAATCAAGCCTCCAAAACTATCCCATTTTTAATTTTTTATTAATTTTAGATATAGTCATTCTTTTCGGTAAAAATTTTAAAAACAATTTGTGCATGTAATGACATCATAATGACCCAAATGTGATATAATATATAATATAAATGGTATTTATGATCAAATATATGTTTTACACTTATAATAATGTTATATTATGTTTTTATTATTTAATTTATAAGGACATTATTAATCCTTCATAACCATTAATATATTTTATGGTTTTAAAATCATATTTCTAAGATTATGAATCTGTTACACATCGGAGAGGGTTTTGTTTTATTATGTTTGGACCCTATATTTATAAAATAATGACAACCAATCACATATGGTAGAAAACATGGGCAACCACCATGGGATAGATTGTGATTTTTTTATTTTATTATAATGATAAAAAAATCTATGTTTGAGAAATAATAATGAAATACCCACTCTTTTACCATATGAACTCACCCAAGATTTCATTTCTATTCATTAAAAATACTTCTAGGACAACCTTACTATTACATTCACTCTATAGAGTCCTCCAATGGATCCAAGTAGATCTAAATAAAATACTCGCATTCATTTGGATGTGCACTTTCAATGTAAGGGATCCCCTCTTTCTCCCCATTATTAATGAATATTCTTCATTTTAGTCCATTAAAATTTTAATTACAAAAGTTGGTGTGTGTTTTTTCACATATACCATACTATCCAAATTATATATAAATTATTATATACCCCTTTTACTCATACTAATCCCTCCCATTAACATTTATGTTCCCCAATTATGCGGGAAAATTTTCACTATGGGATACCATTCCAAATAATATATAGTGAATACCCATACCCAATTCCTATTAAAGGAGTAAATATTTTTGTATTTATAATTAATTAATTGGGTGATTAAATGTGTATATTCAACAAAAATAAATTTTAAAATAAAATTGTATAATGAATGAACCCATTTTGTACGATCTATAGGGCACACATAAGCATGATAACGAAATTAATGTGATGATTGAACCCAGAATATTATAGTTCTCCAATGCATTAAGTAATGATTGAGTATCACGAAATATCCCAAAAGGTATTGATGAGTGAACTAAATCTAACACCGTTCAATTACCGTCAATATTTATTGGAATATATCCTTAATCTATGTTTATGAGACAGTGTTTTAGGTTGTTTCCATATTATCCATGTTGCCTTTATGATTATCAGGTTATATAATTTCTCATTATTTAGGCTTATGATTCTCACCCCATTTATTCCTTATTGATATTATTATTGTTTAATATATATTAATTCTTTCTTGTAATTCCATGTTTATTCTATTACTGGTATTTATAGCTCACCCATTTCTAAGGTATGTCCCTAGGATATTCAATGATGTTTTCAGTACAATGATGAAAAGTTTGAATTTAGTAAAGATGGACTATTTCTAATTTATTGTTTTGATGTAATATACCTAGTTCCCGAATACAATATACTTATCAAACATCTAGGTTGTATTATGTGTTATCTTATTTAATAAATTATGAATTAATATTTTATAAAGTGCATGGTTGTTAGATTTTCTATCAAATGAAAAGTTTAGTTATTTATTTTATCAGGATTAGAAAAATCAGGATAAATCATTAAGGATAAGACTCTGTATAAAAAACAATCCCAAAATATTTTCGGTTTTCTGTAAGTGTTTTATCATGATATTAAATCATTTTCTAAATATTACATAAGGATATGGCTCCAGCACAGATCTGCATATGCGTAAAACAAAAAAGCACAGCATTGAGATAAACTTGATTTTGAACTGATGCGTGATAATGGGCATTACTATACACCATGATGGATACTTTCATAGTATGTTCATTAATATATTAATTATCTCATCATGAACCATTATTATGGAATAAAAAATACACATAATAATAAATTTCAGTAAATATATCATGGATAACATAGATTGTAGAATATAAATTTAAAATTTATGGATTTACATTTAATTTAAAGCTATCTATTTAATTTCATTGGATTGCCATTTATGTGTTTAATAGTTAAGAACTATTCATCCCTAATCATCCATATTATATAGACAATGGTCATAATTATGAGGAATCTAGAAAACAACGAATGTAATGGAATATGTGATGATATCCCCAATGAGATGCCAAAACTTAAGAGAGTGGGAATCAAAAACATTATGATGATATACTCAAAGATGAATTAATATAAAATTGTAAATCTATATCCAAAGAAGAACCCAAAAACCCCTATGAATGAATAACCTAGTCATGAGGCATTTGATTGATAATTTCCTCTGTCAGAATATAGATCATCTAATTCCATAAACCATAAAAAATGAATCAAATCCACTGAGAAAAAAAAACATGTCCTAAAATCGTTTATATAAAAGAATTTTATATTATCCAATTAACATATTGATGGATAAGAAAACTAGTGGTGAAACATATCATGAATATGAATCCTAACGAAGATATCGATGCGATGCGGTTGATGGAAATCTAGAAATGTTTTCCAATAAATATTTTCCTCAGACCCTACGACATAAAATGGAAAAAAATTCCTTTTCCTGGATTAAAGAGATATTGAATCTATATAAGAATACGAGATAAATTTAACATGACTTTCTAGGTATATTTTTTGATTTGGAGTTACCATTGAATTCAAGGTCAACTGCATCTCATTTTTATCATAAACCTATTATATGAAAATCCTTAGTGATCTATAAAATTGATATCTAAGAGAAATTTTTTCGGTGTTCCGTCAATGTAAAATGGATATTAGTGAATCTCAAGGGCCCCCCAATGTAAAAATGGAGATCATTAAATCTCAAGGGTATCACAGGGATAAAAACCATAAAGTGGAGTATAATTCTTGGGGTATGATGGATTAATATTAATGAACTATGAAATTTAAACATCCCACATGTTAAATGTGTGGTCACGTGCACCACGACAATTTCTTATGAGGGATGAGGAAATTAATTAGCTGTAGGAAGTAAGGACACCTAACAATATATTTTTGTACAGAGAAACAAACTAATGCATTGGAGGAATGGAATTCATTGGTCAATCCAAACTGAATTGATCATTGATTAAACTATGAGTATTAAGGTATCCTTTATAGTCAATAAACATATCCAAGGGAGTTTAGAGACAACCAACAACATCCAAGGTAACAAAAGAGATATTTTTCCATCACAACAACTACTGTAGATCCTAAAAACAATTCGGTGATTGGTATGACTGTTATTTTTCATGAATAGAAATGTAATTTTTGATTCAATATAAAAACATTCCGTCATAACTAGATATTTTAGTATAACTATAAAAAACCCACCATAAATAAAAGTAGTATATATGTTGGTGAAAATTTAAAATATGGAAATTATTACATCCCATGTATATTAAGTCCTCCTGTGTCAAACATTATGTGATGAACATCAAAGTGAACATTTTAATACTTCTGTTTGTGTAATATGATGAAATTATTGATATAGATTGGTTTTCCTTGTATATATCCAACATGAATTTTCATGATGATGAAATCAACCTCTGTATCCTGAATTGTCCTCCAATATTGTACAAATGAGATTATATAGAAAAATATTATTTAGAAATGAAATATCAATACTAGATATTAATTCCCCAGGAGAAATAATATAGATCTGAAATGATTGAGTATAAGGAAAGGACCATCCTTGTATTCATTCCCATTGTGGGGGAACACATTGATGTGTTTCACAAATAATTTCCTAGTCTTCCTCTATATCGTCAGTTTCATTTTTTAATCAACCTTATATATTTGGAAGTTTCCATTATAAAAAACTCTATATAGAATGGTGGTTGTGGAACATTATAATATAATGAAAAAACTAAAGGATAATGAATATAAAAGAGGTCATATGCCCAAGTGCATCAATTTATAGTTCCTCGATCCTCTTCATTAAGATGAAATATGATTCAATGATCCATTTAATTGATTATCATGATCTTAATATATCAGGAAAAAGAACAAGTATCTTCATCCATGGATTGATGACCTATTCTATATTTTATGTGGAGCCCAATATCTCTCATATGTGGATATACATTGAAGATATTACCATATTATGGTAAAGAAGAATGATATCCCCAAGATTTTGTTTCATACAAGGTACAAGAATGATGTGTTTATAATTATTTCATTCAGGATCACTAATGATCCCAACATCATCCATAATAGATAACTATATTCCTTAGATATTATCTCAATATGTTGTTGGTTGTCTATATAGAAGATATTCTAATATAATCTAAAATAATTGAGCACCATCAGAAGCATCTGACCATAGTTCTAAAGACAATACAAAAAGTAGAAAATTTATGAAATGTATGTCATACATGAGTCCTTGTTAAACGATGTCTCATACTTAGAGAATATTGTCACAATTAATGGGATATATATTAACCCTTAAAAGGAAAACCAAATTTAGGATGTTTGATTCTATCTTCTAGGATAAATATATATTTTTCTTTTGATATTTTGGGTACTATGATCAATTTATGAGACATTTATCATGATTGTAAAACCCTCTAACCAAGATAAGATACAAGGGAGTCAGATTTTCATCAAATGGTAAACATGATGAGAAGTTCAAATATTTGAAACTGATTATTATCACTACAATTATACTAACTCTACCCACATTTGGATAGCATTTTTCAGTATTCAGTGATTCCTCAAAGAAGTGATGGCACTATGTGTTACTGAAAAATGAAAACATTATAGCCAATGCATCAAATAATTTGATCCTTTTTGAATATATATACACAATGCATTAACAATATTTGTTTTAAGGGAAAATTTATATGAAAATATGTTTGAATTATTTTTTTTGGGAGAAGTTTTGAATATATACCAACCAAAAAATCATCAACTGTTTATTTACAAATAAAGAACATAGTATGAACCAATGAAAAATGGTGAGATTTGATTATGGACTATAAAGTATCAATCAAATAAAATATAAGTAATGAGAATAAAATGGATGATGATCTATGGAGATATGATCTATCAATATTATCATTTATGAGGATTTATATGAATCTGATCTTCTTAGACTTGTAAAGGATAGACAAGGAAGGGAAAATAGAAATAATATAATCAATCAATTCACAAATGATTTCTCAAACATCCCTTTTGATATAGATAATGGATCCTCAATGGGATGGAATAAAAATTCAAAAAGAAAGATGATTCTATAAGAAAACATGTATCCTTAGAATCAAATGTTATTGAATAAGGTGTTCTATGATTTGGGTAAGAGATTTAATTACTATAAAATCCTCACATAATGAAATTAATTTTTTATGACGCACATATTTCCAATTTCCTTATCAATCCATGTAGAAAAATGATGTATCTGGATATTCAAGCGCACTATATGTGGTATAATATGAAGATGTATATTTAAGAATATACATCAAGATGTCTTGAATGCTATGGTGTGACGGAGGAAGGGAAAAAATCCCTGGCGAAAATACAACCATTACCCATATATAGATGGAAGTTGATAAACATCACTATAGGCTTTGTCAGTGGTATTCCAAAGCCATCATGTAGAAATATTTTTGTATAGGTGTTCATGGATGGTCTTACAAAGACTTCTCACTTTATTACAATTCGCGAGGATTTCACACACGATCAATATTCAACGATATACATTAGAGGAGTAGTGGGGATATAGGGAAAAACACTATTGTCTATATTTGATTGTTATCCAAGATTTACCTCTCTCCTCTGTAAGTCTCTCAAACATGCTCTAAATAATGTGTAGAACTTGTACATGTTGATCACACTCCAACAAATGTCAAATCTGAGTGGAATATCTAGACACAAGAGGAAATATTGAGGCACTTCTCAATTAACTTCAAATGATGAAGTTATCAAAATAATCCTCTTTTAGGTTATCATACAAAAATAGTTCCACTAATGTATCCAAAAAAACCTATCAATACCATTATGGGAATCGGGGCAGAAAAAATGATTTTTGGGATGAGGTTTGGAACCCAAATTAATAGTTATTGAAATGGTTCAAGAAATGGTATAAAAGGATAAGACTATCCCGCAAAACATTAAGGCAGGTTAGATATGAAAAAATATCTAAGAATACAATTTTAAATGATATATAGAGTTTGATATTGGAGACAAGATATTCTTTGCATATCTGTATAGATGAAATTCATGAGATTTGGGATGAATGGAAACATTATTCAAGATACATCATACTATTTGAGATCCATGATCACATTTGTGAAATAGAGATATATAAAGTCACTCTCATGTTTCATATTTAATGTACCTGATGTATTCCATGTGTCCCTCTTGAGGAATTACAATCCAGGCCTATCATGTGTACTCAATCCATATGTCATACTATTGGAGAAGGGTCTTTCACATGAAGAGGACCTGGTAAAGAACATAGGTTATAGAGACAATGTTATACCCACACACCTTGTTAGTTATCTATACAAAAATCACATGTTTGAAAAATCAACATTTGAACCAGATAATCGGATGAAACATAGTTACAATAATATGATTTAGTGTGATAAATGAAAATTATTATTGATAAATTTTGGAGAGGTGAGGAGATATTGTAACGACTAGAACTATTACAAATAAAATTCCCTTAGTGATTTCATTTTTGTCTTATTTTGTAATATGTTTATTAGAAACACATGAAGATTATTTGTTTTTTTTATATCCTATTATATTTAAAAAAATATATTTATCATCACCATTGATAATATAGTCATTGAATTGTGATCATATGATAAGTATAAATATAGGGTGTTCGCATTTCCATTTGAAATAGACACAAGAAGTGATGGCCTAAACTACTATGATTATATCCCATGAATCCCATTATTCAGAGCTTATACGAGAGATATAAACATAGGTATTTTCCATTCCAGAACCCCTATCCAAGATCTAATAACTTATGCTCGAGCGGAATAGTTTACAGGATATGTTTATGGTCATTGAGATCAAGGCCCATACCATATCCACCGAACCACCACCATGATTGTCTCAAAATTTCACACCTTACTCATAGTATTTTCTCTAGTGTAATAATGATATAGGTATCAAGAAAAAGGTAATATGCACATGTAGATTATTTTTATAGAATAATGAATATAATTTCATAATATTATTCTTACTAAATTACTACTTTTTATTATGATACAATTAAAAACATTTTATTTCTTGCTAAAATTAAAATTATTATAAGGAATTAGTATTGATGACTTAATGGATTGGTGAAATTTATAATATTTAAATAAAATACTATTATTAAATAATATTAATCAATTATAAATCATTAAATGATTTTTATCAAGTGAAATATAATTTTTATAAGTGTTTGAAAAATATTATTGTAAAAAACCCATCATTTAAAAATAAAATTGGACTATTATTTTAAAATTTTAAATCTACATATTTAGAAAATATATTTAGATAAAATCAATATCATTTTTCAAATAATAACAATAAATTTATCTCAGGATGATTAATTCATAACTTTCTGAGACTCGTAGAATTATTAGGTAAAAATTAAATGATGTACAAATATATGCTATATATGATGACATCATAATAAATGAAAAATTGTTTTAATATATATTATAAAAGATATCAAAGACCAAAAATATGATTTCCCTTTTAAAAAAATTATTTTTTGTTTATATGTTTAATTTTTTTCAATGCTTTAAGAATCCTATAATGAAAATAATATTTTTGAGGTTTTAAAATAATTTCTTTTTGAATATAAATCACTTCCACATCAGAAAGGGTTTCATTTAATTAATTTTAGACCATATACTTTTAAAATATTTAAAACAACTCCCATTTTGTTGAAACGATGGTAAAATCACATGGGTAGGTTCATATATTGTTTTATTTTATTACAGTCCAAAACCTATGTTTGAGAAATAATGATGTAATACCCACTCATTTTCTATAAAATCACTCCACTGATCTCATTTATAATAAAAAAAATACTCTTAGGTCAAATCCTAACTATTGCCATCCCACACTAGCATCCTCCCTAGGTGCCCCATGAACTCATGATAATCGTCCATTGCATTTTGAACCATACTCTAATAGTATGAGATCTTCTGTTTCCCCAATTCTTCATGAATATTCTTTATTTAATGCCCACCTATTTTCAATTATTAATGTTGGGTTTTATTTATGCACCTTGAATTTACATCCATTATAAGTAAAAAATTATTATAGAACCATTTTATTCTAATAATCCCCATCATAAACATTTATTTTCCCTTGTTATACTACCAACATTTCACTATGGGATTCCATTCCAAAAAAACGTGTACCGAATACGAATTACCAATTCTTATCTAGGGTTTCCACCATTGTGAAATTATACTTATTTTTTTTGGGACATTCATATAATTATTCCGAACTACTTCATCCTGGAAAAAATATGATGATGAATGAATCATTGCTGTATAATCTGTGTGGCACACTTAATCATGATAATGAAATGAAAGTGAGGGGTGTGCCCAGAATTATATAGCTCTATAATGTATTTTTTTATGTTATAATATCATGATACATCATAGAAGGGAATGGGGAGTGAACCAAACCCATCACTACACTTCTTCCATCCTGATGTCTTGGTAGTTATCTTCAACATGATTTTATGATGTAATGTTTTTATGTTGTTGTCACATTTCCCATGATGCTTTTATTATAATCATATTATATCATGTATCATTGCTCATGTTTATTTTAATCACCTCTTCTATTCCCCATTGATATTCCTATTAGTTAACATGTATTCATATTTCTTGTTATTCAATGGCTATTCCCTTACATGGATCTATATCTCACCCCTTTTATATGAATGTCCCATGGTTATCCCATGCAGTTTTAAGTACGATCGTGTTAAATAAGTAATAAAGAAATATAATGTATTTAATGATTTATGTTATTATGTAATGTAAATAATTCTAAAATACAATAAATTTATCAATATTTGGGGATGTATTATCTAAATTATTATGTAAGAAATCCTAAATTAATGTGAAATAATGTGTCATGTTTTCATGATATCAAATTAGTATTTAGTTAATAATTCATTTTTCATATTTTTCGACACAACCATGTTTTGGTTCTATTATAATACCAATATCCTACCTCAGAAAACAATGATCATTATTTCTATAGCTGGTAATGAAATATTACATGGAAAATTTTTAATGATTATCTATATCTAGAGAACAATAATTATTAACGGAAAGACATGACGATATTCAGAGGTATCCATATTCTGGAAGTTTATTTTACAATAGTTATCCCAAAATATCATTCCAACCGACAGATGATGGAATCCTATTTATATAATAAGATTTTATTTCAAATAACTAGAATGAAAATGTGTTTTTCTTCTATATGTGAATCATTAATCATTGATATCTATTTATCAAGGAATTATTCCTTACTTATGATATATTATACATATGTGGGATTTTATGAACTTCACTCCTAATCTGAATATACTTATTCCATTAATTTTATTAATATTTATTCTATTATTATAACCAATATTTTGAGACAAAAAAGTTATTTTTTTATCATATACTTTTTTAGTTTCTTTCATCTGAACCATTTTACTAAACATATCTTATTTATTCTTATATAAGTCAATCTAGACCATAATTTTGGAATCATCAATTCAAGTAAAGATGTAATGAATAAATCTTTCAGACAAGAATAGGGATATCTCCCAAACATAAAACTAGAAAATCACTAACATATGGGTACATGGAATCCCTACTGTCCATTTGAATGAATCCCAATTAAGATTTTTAAGCCCGTATGTAATGACATGAACTTTTTAATTATTTTTTTTTTCTAATTTTGTGTGTTATTTTACTTTATAATGAAGAAAAATATATCCTTAAATTAATGAAGTTAGTATAATTAAACGAGATTGTTGGGTTTCGACTGTTTTATGGCCTTTGGTCAATATGACCATTGAAAACTAAATTCTTAATGTTACAATTATTGTTTATAATTTAAAATTACCTTGGTTAATTAATACAGAAAGAAGAGTTGATGGCCTCATCGAGTAGTGTTGGGTCATATGATGCCCATCTATCAGATCATGGGTAGAAGGATGCAACGCTGGTCTTTGCTCTAGACCAAGCCCAAGACGAACATAAACATATGAAGTTTGAACATAATTGCATAATGGAGAAGTTAAAGATGATAGAAATCACCAATCAGACAATGTTGTCGCACTGACACCATGATTCAATCACCAATACGCACATTACACGTAGGTCCTATACTGGTGTTATAAGTGGCTATGTAATGAGACCTTAACAGCTTTGTGTAATCCTTTTATATAAATTAAATTTTTATTTCTTCTTAAGGGAATGTTTGCGAATTTTTAATATCCAGATATATATAGGATGTGCTTTATTGATTAATTTAGGGGAAAAGGTATGTTAAAATATTTTTGTATTCTTTAAATAATTAATAATGTGAAATGATTTTCAAAAAATGGTCATCTACAGTTGTAATCAGTGGGAAATATAGAGTCTAATAAGATCAACTTGATTTTTAGTGAATAGTAAAGTAGGAATAGTAACATACCCAAATGAATAGTAATTAATTGTAATGAATAATAAATTGACCAAAAAAATTGAAACATCACCCATGAATGTATAAAAACAATGTAGATATCTTTAAAGTAAAAAAAATGATCGTGGTTTATGTTTTTGTATTTTTGGATTTCATAAATATTTTATTCAAAATTTTAATATTAATTTAATAATTTAAAATGAAACTTTATTTTCGTAGGATTTAATCATAAATTTTTACTTTATTGTCTTATAGTTATACTAAAATTTTATAGGACCTTGATGAATTTTTTATGTTGTAACAAAATGAGTTATAGTTTTAATGTTGTAGTTTAGGAAAAAATAATTATTTTATTTAAAAATTAAATTAAAATTATTTATAAAATTATTTTCATAAGATGGAGTTCATTTTTGTATTCAAATAATTTATATTATGTTTGGGTGAATTTTGGGGATTTTTCTGAAGCAGTGGAATTTTCGATGAATAGTAAAAATGTAGTTTTGAATGTTGGGTGTTTAATATCATCATTAATGACATAATAATGATGTAATATTTTTTTCGACTTGTGAATAGTGAGATATTCTATGAGGTGTCCGAAGTGGCCAATACCATGGGCAAATACCATGGGAAAGCCCATGGTTTTTCAAATAACACCGATGAGGTGTGCCTTTGAAATTTATAATTTATTCCCTCACTTTTCTGTAAAATACCAAGAAATTTCCCTCATTCATTTCATTCCAAAATCATCCTCAATGATGTTCTGGTATTCTTACCACCCAAGGTTCCCTCAAGCCTCTCAAGGTGCCGACCTTCATGATTTCAAAGTTACCTTTCAAAGTGAGGGATCATTTCACCCTCCTCTTTTAAGCCATGACATCCTTTATGATGTGTATTCTATTTTCCATCTCATTATTTTGATGTTATGTACTTATATTTTATCATTACTATGAATTTCATGTCTAATTTTTGAGAGACCCTTTCCTCTTTCATCAATTTGTTTTCTAAATTTTTATGTGATGCTATTAGGCTGCCGAATTTCTCGTAAAAGAAATCGAATCTTCCCTTTTCTATCATGTGGTGTGTCATTCAAATATCAATATCATGATCTTATCTAGTACCCATACTATATTATGAATTATTTATTAGTGGGTGACCATTGTCTCCACTATTATTAATGTTTTATAAAACCATGTTATATAGTTGTTATGCTTGTTAAACATCATCTCAAAATTTCAATTTCATTATCTCAAGAAAACATCTTGTTTTATTTATGTGAATACCCATACCTATTTCGTTTTTATGGGTGTTAATATGTTTATAAATATGATATATTTGATTCTGGAATTTACAAAAATATAACCCACACTCCCTTTCCATGGGTTATAAATGATAAAATGTTCTTATTTTCAAGAACTTTTAAAACGTCATGATTTTGAAATGAATGCCATTTCTTTGATTCTATTTGGGTTTTCTATAAAATGTTTTATTATGATCTATGTGGCTCACATGAAAATAATTACATATTAAGGGTGCACCCTGATTGCTCTCCAATGAATTGGGTAAATAATTAATCTCTAGAGATGAATATTCTCACTATACCTTAGTGAATAACATTTGTAATATTTATGACACCTCAAGGAGAAGCCTTCGTGATATGTTCACGAATGACTAAAAGAAATGTTGTATCCACATATTCAATTTATGATTAATGTTATTAATATTATGATATTCCCATTCTTCCATATCTCATGCCTTTATTACTTTTATCATGTTCTTATTAAAATTTCTCAAGATCACATGTCAACCATTTCACTTGTTTTCCTTATTGTGCCTTCTGCTCACCCTTTCCATTGAATGTATGTATGCAGGTTATGAGTTGCAGAAATTGTACTTAGGATGAACTTATGATGAATCCTTACAAGTGTATTAGATGAATGTTTTATGTTGTTTTCAAGTGATTTTGTTCCTGATTTCCCAGATAATATACACTAAAGACCCTCTGTTTGTAAAATGTAATGAAAAGTCATGTATTAAAAATGAGGGATTTCATTATTGGTATCAAATTATTGATTATTTATTTATGGAAATTATTATATTAAAACATTAGGAATATTATTATATAAAATATTAAATATATTAAATCTTCCTGGTATTTTAATGAGTATATAGTAAGTGGTTAGTCAAGAATATATATCCATGTCTTGATACGAGTTGGTAGAGGCAGCTCTGGCACTGAGGTACCTAGGAGTGAAAACCCTGACAAAGAGTTTTAGGCTTGACCCAGTGCATCCCAGTACATGACAACTGGACTTTCTAAACTCTTGGTTATAACACTCCTAGGGGATATGTTTTCTTAATAATTAGCATTTTATTAATCAGTATGAAGGATTTATAGAGAAATGTACTTGTTTAATAAACTTTTATGACATAAAATCATTTATTGTTAAAATATTCATATATAAAATAAGTTTCTCACTAAGGTTTTATTGTTTTTTAAACGGAGTAAAATAGGAGGAACTGTGAAAATTGTGACAACAATATACCATATTCTAATAACCCTCGATTTGAAGGCGGAATGGAAACATTCATGTGAATGATAAACCAACTGACTCAAGTTGAGCGACCAATCTCGTCTCAAAGGGAACAACATTATGTTTAGTCCTTTATGTTTCAATAACCACCAAAATTTTGTGGATTGATTGACCCTTTGATTGTTGTGTAGTGGATCAGCTCTATCGAGAAGATCATTTCTTTGCTCTTATGTTTAGAGAAATTGAATGTCACCCTGGCTATCTATCGCTTAGAAGGACAAGTTGATCAGTGGTCGGAACTGATTAAAAACACCAGGAAAATAATAGAGGTTTAATCTATATTTTGGGAAGTGTTCAGAGGGATCTTCTTCAGTATGTATTTCACTTGATCCATGAGAACAAAAATGTAGGTGTAAGACCCGGTTTTTTCTGAGAAAGACTCCGGAATATTCTTGATGATATTCCAGAGCAGCGCCTTCAGACGACGTTCGATTCCGAGCCATGGAGTGGCCGGGATTAAATATTCAGTGCGTTCACACTGGAAATGCTAAATAAATGAGATAAATCCTAAATGGAGTTCCGGATCAAGGATCCGAGTGTACGGATGGGTCTGTAATGGGGTGTTTACCCTAGGAACGACATAAAACTTGTCGGCACGGGACGTTTGGACCCCTCGCCCGCTTCTGGAACGTTAAATGGAATAATTAATTAATTAATTAATTCGTGTAATGGTGAAACACTAGTATCTCTTAAACGGTGGCTCGGATCGGAAAACTGAGAGCACCGTTGAGTTTGGAGTGTTCTGGTTACCCTATGATGGGTATAAGTTTCGCGGGCGCGGGGCGTTTGTGAAAAATGGCCCCAGGGGCATTTTCGTAATTTGGCGGCCTCGGGCGCTAAGTTTAATAAAATTTGAACGGGGTCTCGGAATAAAATTCTGAGACCGCCGTTGCGCTCAGAGCGTGGTTCTTAGCCTAGGGGAGGCTAAATCCCGACCCCGTCGGGAGTTCGGGTTCGGGGCTGTCGGGTGGGCGTTTAAGTGATTTATAATTAAACACCCCCCTTTTCTTCTTCTTCCTCTTCTCCCTCAAACCCTCCCCCACCCTCCTTCACCTCCGGCGAGGCACGTTCCGGCGAGGCGGCTCCGGCAAGGTGCGATGGCGCACGACGGATCGCGCGGGAAGCGCCGGGCAACGCCCACGAGGTAGGATCTTATTGCGTTTTCCTTCCCGCACCTCCTTTGAAAATAAAGCTTATGCTTGAATTGTTGTTGGATTTTCGAACGAACCACTTGAATGCGTAGTAGAGTTTTTACTCTTTCCAACGCATATTTCGGAATTAAAATCCGAGCTCAGAGGAGGCCGGGGTTGATCGTCGAAGGTTGCGGGTTTTTGGAGGGGTTTTCGGGTGTTCCGGCGGGTAGGCGCGGCGGCGGAGCGGCTCCAGGCGGTGGCGCGGTGAGCCGGACGGCGGTGGAGACCTCCGGCACGGCGGCTTGCAGGTGGCGGCTTCGGTTCCGGGAGGCGGCGCGGCGAACAGGCTGCGGCTCGGCATGGGGACGGTGGCGCGGCGCTTCGCGCTGGCGGCGGGGCGTGGTCGTCCGGCTCGGCAGGGGTCGCGGCGAGACCCCTCGCGAGGGACCGAGACCCGCTTCCAGCGAGTCTCCTCGACGACTAAAGACCGGCCTCGTGGCCGGTCGGCTGAAGCGGGATCCGCGAGGGGACCGCGGGTCCGCGGCTGGCCCACGCGGCAAAGCCGCGGGCCCGCCGGCTCGGGTGGGCCCAGGCCGGGTGGACTGGCCAGCTAGGCCGGTCCAGCCCAAGGGTTGACCCTTCCGGCTTCGGACGCCCGTAAATATTGTTACGGGTGTCTATTTTACTTGCCTTTTACGGCGGCGCGGACCTGGCGCAGAGACGGTCTTTTTGAGATGGTTTCAGGAATTTTTAATTCCCGAAACAAGGGGCCGCAGAGGCGCGGTGTGTCTTTATGTAGACGAGCGTTTCTCCCGAGATTTCTGTTTCGGACGGCACGGACGCGTCCGACGTCCGTTTTGAGCACCGTCAGTGGGATTGTGACCCTGGCACTGATGCGTAGGTTTCCAGGGCGGTTCTGGGCGTTGAAGCCGGAGTTGAGACGTGGGCCCCACGGCCAGTCTTTTGAGCTGCGTGCAGCTTTTAGCGGCTTTTCCCTCAGACGTCCGTACGAGGCATGCGAGCAGTCGATGTTGGGTGTTTTTCCGAGGGCAACGCCTTGGCGTAGTCTGCCCGCTATAATTCCGCACGAGGGTGTGGGCCCCGCGAGGGTCATTTCGGGAGTTGACGGTGATTTCAAGCTTTATCACCGGGTGACCGTTTTGGACATGTGAATAGTCCATCTTGTGTACTTTTTCGAGAGGATCGCAATGGTGCGATCCGTTCGTTGAGATTCGGGACTGGGATGCGGGTCCTACGTGGTGCCGCTCGTGTGTGGTGTTCCGGAACGTATCTCTTTCTCCGGGTACCCGTCCCAAGCAAGTTAGCAGTCAATTTGACGTGCTTTTCTGAGAGCTTTGCGATGGTGCAGTTCGCCAGACCTTTTTTGGGGATGTGGTGAGGGTCCCACCCGACCCCGGCTATGGTGAATAGTACCTTTTCCACCTGTTGACCGTTTTGGGCGAGTGGGTAGTCTAACTCGCGTGTTTTTCCGCAAGGATTACAACGGTGTGATCCGTTTGGCTTTACAGAGCCTCTTGCATGATCTTGAGAAATGTGGAAGCATGAAAGGTGCTCTAGTGGTTGGTCTCCCTACTTGCTTGTAGCGGACCTTTGGCGAGTGATCGTGTGCCCTCCCGTGTGAGTGATTTAAATGCTTGAGGTGACGTGGTTTTCCATGCATGGGCCTTTGAGGTGGAGTTGTGACGTCACACCTTCGCCTTGACGCTGGGTGTCGTGTGCACGATAGCTTTTGGGCTGGAACGAGGTATACTCTAAGAGTATACGAGAGTGCTTGGAGGTACGTGTGGTTTGTACCTGAGATGTTCGTGTGCTTGGTAGGGGTTGACTTGGGGCCACACGTCGTGTGGTCCCCATGTGCGTGGCGTGTTCTTCTTTACGTAATTTGACCTCTCGCGACGTAGAGGGTCCCTCTGTGGATTTTTTTGACCAGCAGGGTGGTGTTTTCCCCTGGCTCGGTGCTGGTTTGTTGACCAGCAGGGTTGAGTGGTCTCCCCCTGGTTCCGCACTCGATGGATTGGCCGGTAGCGGTGCTAGAGACACCCAGTGTTCGCGAAGGCGCTGAAACACTTTTGGGAGAGTTGTTCTGGAGTTGGGTGGCGACGTGATACCCACTCCGTGTTTGATTGGCCAGTGTTGCAACCTCTTGTAGAGATGGATACAGCAGTTCTGAGTATTACCTTCTAGCGGGGCTGGGCAGTGGTTTACACATCGACTTCTTCGGGTTTACCCTCCTACGGGGCTGGACAGTGGGTTACTCGCTGACTTCTAGGGTCTACCCTCCAGCAGGGACTCGGCAGTGGGTCACCCGACACACATAGGGTCTACCCTCCAGCAGAGACTGGGCAGTGGGTCACCCGAAGACCTCTTAGGGTCTACCCTCTAGCAGGGCTGGGCAGTGGGTCGCCCGTCGTCTCATTCCAGGTCTACCCTCCAGCAGGGCTGGGCAGTGGGTCGTCTGTCGACTTATTTCAGGTCTACCCTCCAGCGGGGCTGGGCAGTGGGTTGCCTGATGATGTATTAAGGACTACCCTCCAGCAGGGATGGGCAGTGGGTCGCCTGATGATGTATTAGGGTTTACCCTCCAGCAGGGCGGGGCAGTGGGTCACCCGATGTCTGAATATGGTTTACCCTCCAGCAGGGCTTGGTAGTGGGTTGCCCGATGATGTATTAAGGTCTACCCTCCAGCGGGGCTGGGCAGTGGGTCATCGGATGATGTCTTATGGTTTACCCTCTAGCAGGGCTGAGCAGTGGGTCACCCGATATCTGGTTACGAATTACCCTCCCGCAGGGCTGGGCAGTGGGGACACCAGTTGGCATTCAAGACTCAGTCCTCTTGACTAGGCTAGTCTGTCGTTTTTCCTCCGTGTTTACCGGAGCGGGACCCTCAGTTGTACGGGTCGGTGATGGAACGACTTTGGCTGTGAGGAGACCTATCGACTGCAGGGAAGTGATGAGGCGTGGTTTGACTTTCCCTAGATCTTCCAAGTACGAGGGGCACTTTCCCCACCGAGACACGTTCTTGCGACGCGATCTAAAACCGTGTGGGAGAGTCAGTGCTGCCCAAAGCGGATAGTATCAAGGTGCGGTGACTGAGCCCCTTGGCTTGCTGTTCAGGGCAGATGTGCGGGATGTTGGGCATCGATGGTGTTATGTCTCGGACTGTTGGCGACATCTTTCTTGGTTTGAGTTGCGGGACAGATATCCCCTTACGATGTTGTTCGGGCTTCTTGTTGAGCATAAGGATATGTATATACCTTGTTTCCGGTACCCACTCCTTGGGTTTTGGCTTCTCTCCTTCCAGGAGAGGCGAAGACGCGCGGGGTATGCCACGTGCTTTCCGTGTCTAGCTTCTCGTGGTTGGATGAGTCTACTCTCCTGCCATACGCAGCGACAGCTCGACGAGAAGCGCATCTTCTCTCCATTCCTAGATCCTTGTGTTAGGACTAGTCTTCTACGTTTCTCTTGTTGGGTTGAGCTGGACTCTTACTGCACTTTCACTTGTACTCCTCTACTTTTCTGTTCGCTCTACCGCTCACCCTTCGGTACCTCCTTTGTTGCTCCCTCGAGCCTTCGGGGTATCCTACTGATTATTTTTTTATACTCACCCCTGCTTGGGATTTTCCTGCACTTGTTGTGCCGTTGCAGACGACGGACAGGTGGAGCGTGACTTCGGTGGAGCGTAGGAGCTTGGGTGCTTGGACCGCGTGCGGTGGTCGTGGCCGAGTTCCAGGTGGATGACCCGTCACCTGTTTGTTTTTGCTTACTAGTTGTCGGGTTGTGGCACCTTTTCTGGTTGGGCGCATGTTTTGCCCCTTTTTCCTTTTCAGCACTTTACTTGTATCTTGTAGTGGTCGATGCACTCTGTGGTTTATTTATAGTTGTTGTTCATTTACTCTGCTTGTCTCTTCTTTTACTCTGCACTGTCGCATTGAGTTTGCTGCATGTGCGTGTGTACATGTGCTTAGGCAAAGGCCTCCCCAAGTTTTTGAGCCTTTGGCACTGGTCGCCAGCCCCTGGCCTATGGAGGCGGGCTTGGGGTAGTTGCGGCTTGTGCCCGGGTAGGGTCGGGTCATGACAAAGTGGTATCCGAGGTGGTTCGTTCCTTGGGATGTTTTGTGGACGTCCCTAAAAGAGGAATTTCTTGGGATATAGGGCAACAGTGTTAACGTTTCTCGAGAGCGGCTCTCAGGCCAGGGAGTCTAGTGATGGTGCGGCAGCCGACGTATCCATTCACCAGGACCTTGATAACCCGCTTGTCGACACGGCATGCTGAGACACTAGTTGCAGGGAAAATTTGTTTATGCATCACATAGGATCGAGTCTTTGACCGTCCTTCTTGAGTCAGCTCCCCATCGTTGCTATTGGTATATACCTATATGATCATATGACCGCGGCACTCCTTGATAATATTCAGGATGTCTCCGCGAGGACAGCCACCCAAGATACCAGCTTTGGGTACGTGACGATGACCATGTGAGCTATGAGGCCTCAGTCCAGAATCCATCATGCGAGCCCCTTTCTCCGGGTGGGACAGTAGCAGCACCCCCACCTCTTGAGCAGCAGACAGTTTCAGCAAGCAGGCTGAGTTTGAGCGCTGGTTGAGCGCGCTCCGTGAGTTCCAGCGGCAGGGACCGCTGAGGTTCAGTGGTGAGCCAGACCCTTAGGCAAGCGAGGCTTGGCTCGAGGTAGTGGGTTTCCTTTTCAGGCTTTTACAGACGCCGACAGATCAGAGAGAGGATTTGGTAGCCACCACTTTTTCTGGATCAGCTTGGCGTTGGTGGAGTCTGGTGACTCTGTTTCGTGACGAGTCATCGCTTTCGTTGGACGACTTTCAGTTGTTGCTATGTGAGGAGTTTTGCCCCTCCTGCTTGCGCTCCGTTCGGATTCAGGAGATCCTGCAGTTTCAGCAGGGAGGGATGACAGTGGCAGAGTACGCGGCTAGTTTTGCAGACCGTGCACACTTTTACCCGGACTTGGTCCGTGATGACAACCTCCGAGCGCGGAAGCTTGAGCAGGGTCTCCACTGAGAGATTCGTGCTTTCATAGTACCCTTAGGAATTTCCACATATGTCGGGGTTATAGAGCAGGTGTTGGTGACAGAGGGCTTCCTGCCATGATTTGATGTTGGTAGTGGCAGTGGGCGCGACAAATCCGGGACGTTTGTCGTAGCTAGAAGGCGCCGGAGGACAGGACCTCGATGTAGGTGGCCTTCCCACTGCCAGTTTCGGAGACGTGGTCGTATACCACTGTGGCGAGAAGGCGTAGGGCCTCAGCCGTGGATGCCCTTCCGTGAGTGGATCCCGGGATGTGTTCGTACACCAAAGTGGCGTCGGAGGGCACCAGGGCTGCCTAGAGAGTGCCGGTGATGTGCTTGTGACAGGCGAGGTCACTTGTCACGAGACTGCCCGACTCGAGTTGCTGAGAGCTTCGGGCAGGAAGCAGGTGCACCACCACGACGGAGGCAGCACCGTGATCAGAGTGGTACCCAGAGAGGTAGTGCTATAAGAGTAGAGGGAGGAGCTGGAGGTGTGAGACGACGTTACGATATCTCCCCATCACTACTAGGCAGTCCACTTCAGGCTCGGGGAGTTGACGGTTGGGACCGCGGGTAGCCGCGAGCATTGGATGTCTACGATCCTGCAGAGCACGGGATGGTGAGAGGTACCCCCTTGCGACTCCTCTACTTTTTGTAGTAGAATTGTTAGGCTCTGCGTGTGAAGGGCTTTCTCCCTGCTCCTTGTTTGAGGTGTTACCAGGGTGACGCAGGGCGTCAGGTGAAACCCTGTGTTGGTAAGGGAAAAGGCGTGAGACCTTTTCCTTTAGTAGATGGTGTTGACTCCTTCGCCTTTTTGAGCGTGTAAGGGAGCATCGACTGTGGAATATTGCGTGACCAGATATCCTTGGGTGTTTCACCATATGGATATTCTGATGGAGGGAATCAATGGGCCTTGTTTCAGGTGTGGGCGGTGATTCCAGTCTCAGTGTGCGACGTAGAGGTTTGACCAGGGAGGTGATCTACCCCTGAGGGCCTTCGGGCCGTTAGAGACCGTGCAGAGGGATGACGAGGCTCTATACCGACTTGCCCAAACCCCAAGGTCTAGAGTGGGTGCACGACATCTTCAAGGGCCGACCTCACGTGAACGGATCAATCCTTTGGTCTGTGTGCGGTGACGCAGAGCTGTGCGTGGGTTCTTGTGGGTATGAGAAAGCCAGGTGTGGGCTTAGTACCCTGTGTTGCTCACTAGTTTTGAATTTCGAGGATGAAAAGCTTGAAGGAGGGTATTATTTAAGAACCTGGTTTTTGCTGAGAATGACTTTGGAATATTCTTGATGATATTCCAGAGCAGCGCCTTTGGACGGCGTGTGATTCCGAGCCCCGGAGTGGCCGGAATTAAATTTTCAGTGTGTTCACACTAGAACTGCTAAAAAATATGAGATAACTCCTAAACGGAGTTCCGGGTCAGGGATCCGAGTGTACGGATGGGTCCATAAAGGGGTTTTTACCCTAGTAACGACATAAAACTTGTCGTCGCGAGACGTTTGGACACCTCGCCCGCTTCTGGAACGTTGAACGGATTAATTAATTAATTAATTCATTCATTTAATAGAGAAACGCTAGTATCTCTTAAACGGTGGCTCGGATCGGAAAAATTACAGCACCGTTGAGTTCAGAGCATGCCGTTTACCCTAGGAGGGGTATAAGTTTAACGGGCGCGGGCCGTTTGTGAAAAATGGCCCCAGGGGCGTTTTTGTAATTTGGCGGCCTCGGGCGCTAAGTTTAATAACTTTTGAACGGGGTCTCGGAATAAAATTATGAGACTTCCATTGTGCTCAGAGCGTGGTTCATAGCCTAGGGGAGGCTAAATCCCGACGCTGTCAGGAGTTCGGGTTCAGGGCTGTCGGGCGGGCGTTTAAGTGATTTATACTTAAACACCCCCCCCCCTTTCTTCTTCTTCCACTTCTCCCACAAACCCTCCTCCCCCCTCCTTCACCTCCGGCGAGGCGAGCTCCGGTGAGGCGAGCTCCGGCGAGGCGGCTCCGGCATGGTGCGATGGCGCGCGACGGATCGCGCGGGAAGCGCCGGGCAACGCCCACGAGGTAGGTTCTTATTCCGTTTTTCCATCCCGCACCTCCTTTGAACATAAATCATATTCTTGAATTGTTGTTGGATTTTCAAACGAACCACATGAATGCGTAGTAGAGTTTTTACTCTTTCCAATGCATATTTCGGAATTAAAATCCAAGCTCGGAGGAGGCCGGGGTTGAACGTCGAATGTTGCGGGTTTTTGGAGGGGTTTTCGGGTGTTCCGGCAGGTAGGCACGGCGGCAGAGCGGCTCCAGGCGGCTGCGCGGTGAGACGGACGACGGCGACAACCTCCGGCACGGCGGCCTGCAAGTGGCAGCTTCGGTTCCGGGCGGCGGCGCGGTGAGCAGGCGGTGGCGCGGCATGCGGACGGCAGCGCGGCGCTTCGCGCCGGCGGCGGGGCATGGTCGTCCGGCTCGGCAGGGGTCGCGGCAAGACCCCTCGCGAGGGACCGAGACCTGCTTCCAGCGGGTCTCCTCAACGACTGAAGACTGGCCTCGTGGCCGGTCGGCTGAAGTGGGAACCGCGAGGGGACCTCGGGTCAGTGGCCGGCCCACGCGGCAAAGCCGCGGCCCGGCCGGCTCGCACCGGCCTAGGCCGATTGGACCGGCCAGCTAGGCCGATTGGACCGGCCAGCTAGGCCGGTCCAACCCAAGGGTTGACCCTTCCGGCTTCGGACGCCCGTAAATATAGTTACGTGTGTCCATTTTACTTTCCGTCTACGGCGGCGCGGAACTGGCGCAGAGACGGTCTTTTTGAGATGGTGTCGGGAATTTTTAATTCCCGAAAAGAGGGGCCGCGGAGGCGCGACGTGTCTTTCTGTAGACGAGCATTTCTCCCGAGATTTTTGTTTCGGACGGCGCGGACGCGTCCGACGTCCGTTTTGAGCGCTGTCAGCGGCGTTGTGACCCTGGCACTGAGGCGGAGGTTTCCAGGGCGGTTCCGGGCGTTGAAGCCAGAGTTGAGACGTGTGCCCCACGGCCTGTCTTTTGAGTTGCGTGCAGCTTTTAGCGGATTTTCCATCGAACGTCCGTACGGGGCGTGCGAGCAGTCGATGTTGGGTGTTTTTTCGAGGGCAACGCGTTGGCGCAGTATGCCCGTTGTAATTACGCACGAGGGTGCGGGCCCCGTGAGGGCCGTTTCGGGAGTTGACGGTGATTTCCAGCATTATCACCGTGTGACCATTTTGGACAAGTGAATAGTCCATCTTGTGTACTTTTTCGAGAGGATCGCAACGGTGTGATCCGTTCGTTGAGTTTCGGGACCGGGATGCGGGTCCCACGTGGCGCTGCTCGTGTGTGGTGTTCCGGAACGTATCTTTTTCTCCGGGTACCCGTCCCATGCAAGTTAGCAGTCAATTTGACGTGCCTTTCTGAGAGCTTTGCGATGATGCAGTTCGCCCGACCTTTTTTGGGGACGTGGTGTGGGTCCCACCCGACCCGGCTACGGTGAATAGGACTTTTTCCACCTGTTGACCATTTCGGGCGAGTGGGTAGTCTAACTCGCGTGTTTTTTCACAAGGATTACAATGGTGTGATCCGCTTGGCTGTACAGAGCTTCTTGCGCGATCTTGAGAAATGTGGAAGCATGAATGGTGCTCCAGTGGTGGTTCGCCCTACTTGCTTGTAGCGAACCATTGGCGATTGATCGCGTGCACTCCCGTGTAAGTGATGTAAATGTTTGAGGTGACGTGGTTGTCCATGCCTGGGCCTTTGAGATGGAGTTGTTACGTCACGCCGCCGCGTTGATGTTGGGTTCCGTGTGCACGATAGCCTTTGGTCTGGAACGAGGTATACTCTGGGAGTATACGAGAGCGCTTAAAGGTACGTGTGGTTTGTACCTGATATGTTCATGCTCTTAGATGGGGTTGACTTGGGGCCACATGTCATGTGGGCCCCATGTTCGTGTCGTGTTCTGCCTTACGTACTTGACCTATCGCGACGTAGAGGGTCCCTCTGTGGCTTTGTTTGACCAGCAGGGTGGAAATTCCCCCTGGCTCGGTGCTGGTTTGTTAACCAGCAGGGTTGAGTGGTCTCCCCCTGGTTTTGCTCTCAATGGATTGGTCGGTAGCGGTGCTAGTGACACCCAGTGTTGGAGAAGGCAATGAAACTCTTTTGGGAGAGTTGTTTTGGAGTTGGGTGGCTGCGCGATACCCACTCCGTGTTTGATTGGCCAGTGTTGCACCCTCATGTAGAGATGGCCAGAGCAGTTCTGATTTTTACCCTCCAGCGGGGCTGGGTAGTGGGTTACTCATCAACTTCTTCGGGTTTACCCTCCAGCGGGGCTGGGCAGTGGGTTACTTGCTGACTTCTAGGGTCTACCCTCCAGCAGAGACTAGGCAGTGGGTCACCCGACACACTTAGGGTCTACCCTCTAGCAGAGACTGGGTAGTGGGTCACCCGATGACCTCTTAGGGTCTACCCTCCAGCAGCGCTGGGCAGTGGGTCGCCCGTCGTCTCATTCCAGGTCTACCCTCCAGCACGGATGGGCAGTGGGTCGCATGTCGACTTATTCCAGGTCTACCCTCCAACGGGGCTGGGCAGTGGGTTGCCTGATGATATATTAAGGTCTACCCTCTAGCAGGGCTGGGCAGTGGGTCGCCTGATGATGTATTAGGGTTTACCCTCCAGTAGGGGTAGGCAGTGGGTCACCCGATGTCTGAATATAGTTTACCCTCCAGCGGGGCTGGGCAGTGGGTTGCCTGATGATGTATTAAGGTCTACCCTCTAGCAGGGCTGGGTAGTGGGTCGCTGGATGATGTCTTATGGTTTACCCTCCAGCAGGGCTGGGCAGTGGGTCACCCGATATCTGGTTAAGAATTACCCTCCAGCAGGGCTGGGAAGTGGGGACACCGGTTGGCATTCCAGACTCAGTCCTCTCGACTAGGCTAGTCTGTGGTTTTTCCTCTGTGTTTACCGAAGTGGGACCCTTGGTTATACGGGTCGGTGATGGAACGACTTTGGCTGTGAGGAGACCTCTCGACTGCAGGGCAGTGACGAGATGTGGTTTGACTTTCCCTAGAACTCCCAAGTACGAGGGCCGCTTTCCCCACCGAGACGCGTTCTTGAGACGCGATCTAAAACTGTGCGGGCGAGTCAATGCCGCACAAAGCGGATAGTATCAAGGTGCGATGACTGAGCCCCTTGGATTTTGGTTCAGGGCAGACGTGCGAGATGCTGGGCATCGATGGTGTTAAGTCTGGGACTGTTGGCGACACCTTTCTTGGGCTGAGCTGCAGGATGGAGATCCCCTTACGACTTTGTTCGGGCTTCTTGCTAAGCATAAGGATATGTATATACCTTGTTTCAAGTACCCACTCCGTGGGTTTTGGCTGCTCTCCTTCCAGGAGAGGCGAAGACGCGTGGGGTATGCCACGTGCTTTCCGTGTCTACCTTCTCGTGGTTGGATGAGTCTACTCTCCAGCTATAGGCAGTGAAAGCTCGACTAGAAGCGCATCTTCTCACCGTTCCTAGCTCCTTGTGTTAGGACGAGTCTTCTACGTTTCTCTTGTTGGGTTGAGCTGGACTCTTACAGCACTTTCAGTTGTACTCCTCTACTTTTCGGTTTGCTCTACTGCTCACCCTTCGATACCTCCTTTGTTTCTCCCTCGAGCCTTCGGGGTATCCTACTGATTATTTTTTATACTCACCCCTGCTTGGGCTTTGCCCGCACTTGGTGTACCCTTGCAGAAGACGGACAGGTGGAGCGTGACATCGGTGGAGCGTAGGAGCCTGGGAGCTTGGACCGCGTGCGGTGGTCGTGGCCGGGTTCTAGGTGGCAGACCCGTCAGCTATTTGTTTTTGTTTACCTGTTGCCGGGTTGTGGAACCTTTTCTAGTTGGGCGCGTGTTTTGCTCCTTTTTCCTTTTCAGCACTTTACTTCTTTCTTGTAGTGGTCGATGCACTCTGTGGTTTATTTATAGCAGTTGTTCTTTTACTCTGCTTGTCTCTTCATTTACTCTGCACTGTCGCATTGAGTTTGCTGCGTGTGCGTGTGTACAGTTGCTTAGGAAAAGGCCTCCCCGAGTGGTTGTGCCTTTGGCGCTGGTCGCCAGCCCCTGGCCTATGGAGGCGGGCTTGGGGTAGTTGCGGCTCGAGCCCGGGTAGGGTCGGGTCGTGACAGTAGGAGTTTCTAGAGCAGAATCCGAAGGAGAATGAATTTGATAGAAACAATGAGATGAACTTCACCCAGTATTCACGATATACCTCTATCTTTTTCATGGATCCAAATGGTATGGTTGATGGATTCTTCATTGGACTGAGACCTTATTTGTTGAAGAATATAGCCAATTTAGACTATGAAAGCTATAATGAGATCGTGCGGAGTGTAATGAATGATGAACTGGAGTTTGTTGAGAAGCAGTGGTCTCATAAATCTAACAAAAAAAATATATCGACGGGTCCAGGAATTAGAAAGAGCATTGATCAAGGAAGAGGCGGAAAGCAAGTGCAACGTCTCACATGTAATAAATGAGGGAATAAGCATTCTGGGAACTGCCTACTTGGGAGTTAGAAATGCTACAATTGTGGAAGAGATGCCAATATTGTGAGGAATTGCTGTAGTGAGGTAAAACCTCAACTTCCAAACACTAATGACAAGGGGATGATGGTGCAAGACCTACCTGTTGTCTGGTGCTTTATGTGTGGACAACTTGGGCACATTGAAAATCAATGTCCAAATCTGAGGGAAGTGGAGGGGAAACACCATTAGCCTCAGAAAAGTCCAAGAGAGCATGGTCGTTATTTTTATATCACGATAGCTGAATTAGAAACTCCAAATTATGTGGTAATAGGTACTCTTTTTGTTCACAAAAATCTAGCAAGTAATTTGTTTGATTCTGGTTCTACGCAGTCCTTTATTTCCTCCACGTTTGTAAATAATTTAGAATCAACTCCAGATTTTCTAAATGTAGAGTTATCATTAATGACACTTGGCGGGTCAATGAAAGCATCATCAGTGTTTAGAAACTATAGTATTTACTTTGATGTGCAAAATCTTATAACAAATCTAGTAGTCTTTCCCAAGCCGAATTTTGACATTATACTAGGGATGGACTGGCTCTCAATGTATAATGCTAATATCAAATGTAAAAGTAGGGAAATCACAGTAGTCTTGAATGGAAACCCTACAGTTATCTTCAAAGGAGATATATCTCAACATGATATTTGTCTAGAAGTACCTCCTATATCCTTCTTTATGTAATTGGTAGGTTAAGAAGAAGAGGTAAATAAGATTTTAAGGATAGAAAATGTCCCCATCATCCAAGAAAAGTTAGAATTATTTCCTAAGGAGTTTCTTGGAACTCCCCTAGAAAAATAGGTAGAGTTCTGCATTGAACTCATACATGAATCTCATCTGATATCAACGACCCCGTATAGTGTGGAAAATTTAGAGCATGAGGAATTAATGAAACAACTCCAAGATCTTTTGGAGAAGGGGTTTATCTGACCAAGTGTGTCTCCTTGGGGAGAACCAGTTCACTTTGTGAAGAAGAAGGATGGCTCGATGCGGCAATTCTTTGATTATAGAGAACTGAATTGGATCACAGTAAATAACAAATAACCTCTTCCATGAATTGATAACTTATTTGACCAACTTTATGGGGCTCTATTATCCTCTGAGAATGTTCTTCGATCTGTTTATCATCAATTGATGGTGAATAAATAAAATATTACAAAAACTACCTTCCGATCAAGATATGGGTGTTATGAGTTCATTGTTATGACCTTCGGACTGACTACTAAACCTTATATGTTTTTGGATTTTATGAAAATATTCTTTAAGGACAACCTTGATAACTTTTTGATAATTTTTATTGATGATATTATGATATATTCTACAAGTCGTGAGTAGCATGAGTGTAACATCCCAGGTATATAATGTGTAAGACATTTTCATATTTATTAATATTTGTGAATTAAATATTTATTTTACTTTAGACGGGATGCTATGATTCAATGGCAGACCCGATACGCAACAATGGGTTTCTTTGAAATCATACGTGGCATAGAATGCTATGTCATACTTAAAAATAATAATATAATATTATTATTTTAAATGGTAGTTAATGGATAGATTTTGTATTGATGGGAATGAACTGATCTAAATACAAAATGTTTATACAATTTTGTTAAATGTTTTTACATTTATCCAGTAAATGTTAGGGGCTTAAAATATGAATGAATCTAATTTTAAGCATGAATACTCTAATATTCAGTAAAAGGACAATTTAATTCCTTTTGATGGAAATAAAAATTTAAATCTAATTTTGGTCACTTATATTTCTTATTTTAAATAAATTAAAATTATTATTTAGAACAGGTATATCAAAATCCACTTTAGGTAAAATTTTGATATTTTTCTGATAAAATTTAGTTTTTTGATGAGTAGTGAGAATATTGTATTGTAATTCAAAACTGCCTTTTTATTTAATTTATTTATATGGTTAGATTATCTTTTTAATGGGTTTTAAAGTGTAATTAGATTATATTTGTACCATTTAATCCAATTGTTTTCATTGGAATTAATTTTACATATAAATTGGACATAAACAAGTCTTAATATTTTGTTAGTTATTATTTCTTAAAAACATGCTATTTGATTTGAAAATGGGATTTAATTTTAAATTACTTAATGAAACAACTATGTATTGAATTTGGTAAAATGGACATCATTTTTTAATTTGGAATATCAAATATAGAATAATCTGAATGATTGGTATGTTTCTAAAAAGCTACAATTTTTGATAAATAGTCAAACCACTTAATAGTAGTTAAAAAAATAACCTTTTTCATTTAAATGTAATTTTACTGCTTTAGTAAATTTAATTTTGAAAATCCGACATACATGGTTGTTATTAGTAAGTAAAATTTGGCTCAGTAAGATGAAAATAATTTTTCTTGAATAGTAACTTTTGACTTTTATTTACCACGGTTAAAGGTAAATAGGGTAATTCATGGTGAAAAGAATATGATAATAATACAAAATTTCCTTAAAAATTGTTCTAAACTTATTGGATAAGTCATAGACGACCATGGGAATATTTGGGTCTATTTTGGGCCCCCAAGGAGCCACTTAAGTGTGATAATGACACTTTACATTAATTAATTTAATATAAAGGAAAAAATGACACAAAAAATTATCTTTTATTAAATTAATTTTTACATGGGGACATATAAGTTATCATTTTGACTATAAAAATTCATTGGGAAGATAAAAATACTTCCTACATAATGGTATTTTTTATAATTTTTAGAGATCAAATAAAGTAAATTATTTATGACAAAATAATGATGCAGTATATACCTCATTAATAAATGATTTAAATAAGTAAGATTATAAAGATTAAAATAAAATCAAAAACATGTCCAATTATTATTGGATTATATTATTACAACCATAAGTCATCCTATCCTTTTCTTCAATTAGTTGTGGACCTTTATAAACCGAATATCATTATATAATAAAATAATATTTTCACACTTTTTTCTAAAGATCCCCTCCTCCCCCTTATAAAAGAAAATCACTTCTATCAAAAATTTATCACAACTCTCAAGAGTTTTGGATCATCCATCCTCTGGAGAATTAATCTCCGTACATCCCTATCTTCATACTAGAAGCCTTACCTTAGGAACAAGACACTTCAAGAAGTCCTTTTGGTTCAAACCAAATGATGTTACACAAATAAAAGGTATTGGTTCCTCCTAACTTATTTTCATTTATTTTCCGTCTCCAACCTATAAACTCTTTTTATTAGTTTATTTAATAACAATACTAGTATCTTCAAAATACTAGGTTGTTTTTATGATATGGAGTTTAAAAACACTTACACACACCTCTATCTAATGGGTGAAAAATATACAGTTTTTGTGGATGGAAAAGTAACGCCTCACAAAACTAGGATTGTTCGATTATCTCCTACTGCCTCTCATGGTGGCCATTAATATGGGACATAATTTTTATATGATATAAATTATGTTTAAATTTTTTTATGATTACGTATTTTACATTAATATCCTACCTTTATGGTTTCCATAATGGATAATCACATTAATTACATTTGAGAAAGTGCGGACTACCGCCCCCTCAAAGTGATATGACTCGTGTATTACATATGTGGGATGTATAAAGGACACTGTTAATTATATTATATATGATATTATAATATAATTATATTATATCAATGTATAATTATGTTATAATTCCATTAAAAAAATAAATTAAAATGAAAGTAGCATTCATGCGTACGTACAGCTTACTGTCTCCCGAAACGGTGCATATCATTTCTTATCACCAAAATGTTATGTTATGATATAAATAAATATATTTACTAGATATGTATGATTTATATGATATGTAATTCATGAATATCATTATAGAGATAATGGTCTATTTACCACTTGGACAACTTGAAATTACAAGGTGTTCATTTTTTCCTCAAGTACAAAATATCGACCAAACGATCATTATTAACATAAATGATTGCATAATGTTTACAACATAGTAATAAGATATATAAAAAGAATAATAAACACGAAAATATTTCTTAATGAAGTATAAATAAACTTTAGTTTATTATTCATAAAAAACAAGGAATAAACCAGTCACGTAGGACACGAGGTAAGGGGATTTCTTATCTCACATTAATTTTTTTTTTGAGATTTCCATTGTTCGCCACTTATTTATTGTATGTGTTTTAATTTATAATGAAATTTATATATATTATCATGATTCTCATTATATTCATGGTATCTTGTGATTCATTTTGTGGTTATTATATTTTGTTCATACGACTCGATTGATTACAACGAGGTAAGGGGTTCTTTATCTCACTTTTTATTCATGTGAGATTCATGCTATATTTGTCATAATTTCCTTTGATCGGTGTTTGTAATGCCCAAAATTATAATCTATGTCTAATATACATTCATTTATGGGTATTTAAATCAACATTTTATGGTCATTCTTTCATGTGGCGTAGGTTTTTAAATTTAACAATCGGTAAGGGAACCTTTCACCCTCCTCTTTTTAAAAGACTTCATTTTGTTATATCTTTTAATTTAAATATTATTATGTTGGGATAGGTTATTCTATGTAAATTTTATGTTCATTTGATTTGATACAATTTTTATCTCATCATCTCATTTTTGTAATTTTAAAGTGGCATCGTTAGGCTTTTTAGTTTTTGCAAGGGAACTTCTTAACCCAATTTCAATTATTTGGGTTAAACTTGTACTTCTTGAATATGTCGTCCTATAAATATGTGTGAATGAAATATTATTGATTTACAATTTATATCCTCTTATATTGGGTGTATTAATATTTTTCACACATAATTATGTGATTGGGTTATCCTTAATTTAAGGATACCGTCTTTATAAGGGATTTCATCTCAATTTTCATTTCCATTGAGACGTCATTTTTGTTATGCACCAATTAACAATTATATGGTTTATATACAGTCATTTGTAATATTATATCATGAATCCCTTTATTCTAATGATATTATAATGTTCAGATTAAATATAAATCCTCAATTCATCATATTCAAGAGTCTCTCATTTTGTTAAAATAATTTTAAAAATTATCATTTTAAATGTTTTACATATTTATTATTCTAAATAATTATATTTAATTCACATGTTTTAAAAATGGTTTTGAGTATTTATTTATATAGAAATTAATTTTTTAAAATTATATTTCAATTAAAATCATCAAATTGGTATTGGACACTTTTATTCAAATATCTTATTTTAAGCTGTTTATGAAAATGGAATGATTATTTCAAGATCTTAAAATTAATTCTTGTGATTTCAAATGAAATGATATTAGTGAAAGGTTTATATTTGCAATATTTTATGTGTTATGATGGTACATGGACATTTGATGGGTGGTTACGTGATAAACCATATGACGGGTTGTGCCATGATAATCCATGATGGGTGGTTACGTTATAATCTACAATGCATTGGGAATGGAAGTCGGTCGTATGGCTATTCCATTTTGTGACATTTGTGGAAATAGAATGTATGTTTATTCTACTTAAGAATGATTATGTCCCAACTTACCTGTATATGTTATGCATTATTTATATGGGTTTTATGGAAATATTTTGGTTACCAAAAGGGCAAGTAATGATCTTTTATTCAGTGAAGAGTGTTTACTCGTACAGAGGAAAAATAGTATTTATCATCAAGTATTCATGGATTACTTGTTGTTTTGAAAATATAGCAGTTTTCCTTATTTGTGTATCCCTTACTGAGATTTTGATGTTCATCCCATGTTTTTTAAATGTTTTTCACATGACATAATGCGGAATAGGGTCAAGGATGGGATCAAGGAAAATTCATGTTGTCTAACACATGGAACTTGACATTTCTTATTTATTCAAGAGTTTTAAATTTATGAAAAAAATGGAAACTAAGAAGAAGTGTCTACTTTGTAATTTTTGAGATGTAATGTAATTGCTATGCCTAATTATATAAAAATCTAAACCAGAAAATATTCTCAATGTGAATTATTCATTTAATTCAAGATTATGTAATTTTTTAGGACGAGTCCTTATAGTTTGTATCATAGGTCGGTTTAGATAACATTACAGGTTGGGGTGTTATCTATGAATAAGTGACATAACCATAATGGATAGAAAATTACAATGCATCATAGTTATTTCAAATGAGTTTAAGATAAAATGAATAAGTATTTACCCTCCTCATATGATATTATATGATGATTTTATTGATATACTCACACTGGCCTCATTGGTTTTAGTAAATGGGTGGATCTAGAAGGCACAAAAGTAACAATGGATGTGAAGAAATCTATGATAGTTTTCTGAATGACCAATTGAATGAATTGAGAGCTACAATGAGAAGCCTTGTGGTTATTCTCAACCAACTAATCAAAGTCATAATTGACAACCTGAACCATGGTGATTTTTATAAGGCATCTTATATGTGAGAAACCAACCCATACGGAATATCAGGTAATAATCATAATGGTAATTATGTTCATAAACCTGTGTGTCAAGGATGTTGAAAGAAACACCTGTGAAAATTCATCAAATGGATGGGAAGATGTTATAGATGTGGGAATGAAGGTCAAAAAGCAATAGCCACCAATAGAAAAAGGAAGCAACTAATAGACTCTATGAAAGGAAATGAAGTTCATTCTGAGGGATTAATTGAATGTTTTAAATGTGGTGTGTGTGATCATTATACAAACAGATGTCCTAAGAAGATGTTTCAGGAATAGGATCACTAGGATCGTACAAATATATGATTACCAATACATAATTCAATTCATATTGAGGATGAAGAAACTTCAATGATGAATGAAAGGTATGGATTATTTCTTAACATATGTTTTGACATTATTGAATATTAGGACACGATTTTTGATTTTGTTTGTAAGAAAAAAGTATTTCAGATAAAGTTGGTAAAAAATGGTTTATGTATCATGAAGAATTTTTAATTAGTAATAAGTAAACATTTAAGGGGATCAAGAGTTATGCTAGATTTTGGGATGGTGAAATTCTTAAAAGTATTAAAGATCTTTTGATGATGGGATTACATTATAAGGATTTTTATAGTATGTGTAATGCTAAAGATTGATAGAGAAAAATTTTATTCAAGTAATAATTAACTTATTTGTGTTGATATTGTTATAAAGAAGTATTTGGGTTTATATTATCCTTGAATTTGAGGTAATTACAGTTTAATACTTTTGGGGATGAAAAAATTAAAGTTATTAGATAACCTTTGGGGTTAAAATATGTTATGGTTATTTTGATGAATTTATATCTTTTTGATAATGTTATAAAATTATATAGTTATTGAAAAAGGACAACATATTGACCGCATGAAAAACCATCAAATCGGACAAAGTTGTGGGAATCGAACCCTCAACAATAGTGAGACTTGGATTTATCGCCAATATAGGATGCTGTGAATTCCTTGGTTTGTATGAGTAATTATTTTTAGTTAGATGATATTAGGAATAAGTTTATAATGGGTTATTAATGGATATTATTATCCTATCATAGTGAACATGTGATTAGTTTAATTACACTTCAGTATGAGACTTTAAATGTAGTTTATTTTATTTTGAGATAAATTTTAAGATGTACTCTGGAAGACTGTGGTATTAAATTCCTCTCATTTTTTTCTATCAATGATAGTTTGGAATATATTGAATAATTTTGAGGAATATTGTTTATTGAATTGCCTTTGTTGAACATATGGTACTATTTATTGAATTTTTGAGATTAGGAAAAGTATTTCTTTTTATAAAGTATTATCCTTTTTGTGGATTATCTGATCTTGTACTAACCATTTATGTTTTGGTTAAGGTCTAAATATATGGGAAATATATATTTCACCTTCTGTGGATTATTTTATTCTCTCTAAGTTGATTATAACACTTTTAATGTAAAAACATTCATCATGACTACTCATGATTTGTAGAAAATATGAGTTCCTATTTGAAGGCAAGTAAAGGATGAAAGACTTCCTGACAATTATGTATGTTTCCTTGTGTTTTTAGTTATGCTTATAAATAAATTCATCAACTATATGATAAATAATTTAAATCAAATTCATTAACCATGAAATTTTCTTTCTGGGGAATTAATGACTATTTAACACATAATTGGTTTTTGGTTTTTTGTGGTTAACATTCTCTTATACAAGTTTTCTATCACACTCCATAAGAACATGATTGTTAATTTTCCCATCCATATCCATGTTTTCCTACATGGAATCCTAGGATGTGATTATCTCGGTTGAAATTTGTACTTCTATTTCATTCTTTTAATGTGATATATTTATTAACTTATTTTCCGATGTGGGACTTTCAATTAAGTTTCCAAGCCCAGTTTTAAAATTATGAGGCCAAAATTTCCAAAATGGGGGGGAAGGATTTAACATCCCAGGTAAATAATGAGTAAGACATTTTCATATTTATTAATATTTTTGAATTAAATATTAATTTTACTTTAATGGGAATGCTATTATTTGATGGCATACCTGATACACAACAATCGTTTCATTTAAATCGTACGTTGCACACAATTCTGAGTCATACTAAAAAATAATAATATAATATTATTATTTTAAATGGTATTTACTAACTAGATGTTGTATTGATGGGAATGAACAGAAATAACTACAAAATTAGTATTCATGTTTGTTAAATGTTTTTACATTTATCCAATAAAATGTTAGGGGCTTAAAATAAGAATGACTCTAATTTTAAACATGAATACTCTAATATTCAGTAAAAGGGTGATTTGATGCATTTTGATGGAGATCCATCTTTAAATATTGTTTTATTAAAATTTTTATGTTCTTTTTGATAAAATAAAATTTTATTTTGAACCGGGACATCAAAATTCACTTTGGGATTTTTTTTCTGATAAAATTTAGTTTTGTGATGAATAGGGAAAATATTTTATTTGAATTCTAAACCACCTTTTCATATAATTTATTTATATTTTTATATTATATTTTAATTGGTTTTAAAGTGTAATTAGATTATGTTATTACCATTTAACCAGATGGTTTTCATTGGAATTAATTTCACTTCGAAATTGGACATAAAAAAAGTTCAATATTTTGATAGTTATTGTTTTTTAAAAACATGCTATTTGTTTTGACAAACCAGAATTAGTTTTAAATTAATTAAAGAAAAATCGATGTTTTTAATTTTGTAATATTGACATCATTTTTTAATTTGGAATATCAAATATCTCTTAGGATGAATTATTGTTAATTTTTTTCAAAATCTACAACTTTTGATAAATATTGAAACCACTTAGTAGTAGTTAAAAAATAGAATTTTTTCATTTAAATAAAATTTTACCACATATTTGAATTGAATTTTGAAAATCAGACATATATGGTTGTTATTAGTATGTAAACTTTTGTTCAATATGATGAAAATAATATTTGGTGAATATTATCTTTTGACTTTTATTTACTGCATTTAAAGGTAAATAGGGTAATTCAAGGTAAAAAGAATATGATAAAAATATCAAATTACCTTAACACATGTCCTAACCTTATTGGATGAGTCATGGCTGACCATGGTAATCTTTTTATCTTTTTTGGGACCCCATGGAGCCACTTAAGAGTGATAACGACACTTTAGATTAATTAATTTAATGTAAAGGAAAAATGACACAAATAAATATAATTTAGTAAATTATTTTTTAAATGGGGATATATAAGTTATCATTTCAACTATAATTATTCATTGGAAAGCTAAAAAATATTCCTATATCATGTTATGTGTTTTATAATTTTTAGTCAACAAATATATTAAATTATTTTTGACACAATAATGATGCAGTATATAGATCATTAATAAATGATGTAAATAAATAAAATTAAAAATATTAAAATAACATCCAAAACATATCGAATACTTATTAGATGATTTTATTTAGTTAATAAGTCATATTATATTCTACATTAATTAGTTTTGGACTTTTATAATCCTAATTTTATTTTTTTATAAAATAATAGTTTTACACTTTAATAAAGATCCCCTCCTCCCCCTATAATAGGACACCACTTCTAACAAATTTATCACACCACTCAAGCCTTTTTCCTCACCCCAACTCTGCACAATTAATCTCCCTACATCCCTATACTCATCCTAGATTCCTTACCTTAGTCATAAGACACTTGAAGAAGTCCTTTTGGTTCAAACCAAATAAAGTTACCAAAATTAAAGGTAACGGTTCCTCTTAACTTCATTGCATTTATTTTACTTCTCAAACCCATATCTATTTTTACTCCTTTCATTTATAACAAAAAAAGTATCCTCAATATACTAGGATGTTGTTATTATAATTATTTTAACTACACATACACACACCTCTATCTAATGGGTGAAGAACATACTGTTTCTATGTATGGAAAACTAACACCTCACAAAACGATGATTGTTCGATTATCTCCAACTCCCTCTCATGGTGGCCATTAAGATGGAAATTTATTTGTATATGATATATATTATGTTTATATTTTCTTTATTATTATTTATTTTACATTTATATCATACCTTTATGGTTTCCATAATGGGTAAACGTGATAATTTAATTTGATGATGTACAGACTACCACCCCCTCAAAGTGATATGACTCATTAATGCCATCTGTGGGTTGTATAAAGGATAGAGTTAATGAAATAATATATGATATTAGACTGTAATTATAATATATCTATCTACATTATGTTTTAATTTCATTAAAATACATAATAGAAATGAAATCATATTTCATGCGTACGTACGACTTACAGTCTCCATGAATGGTGCATTTCATTTCTTATCTACAAAATATTATGTACTGTTAAAAATTCATATATGTACTGGATATATATGATTTATATGATATATAAAACCTGAATATCATTTTGTAGATAATGGACTATTGACCACATGGACAACATGTAATTATAAGTTCTTCATTTTTTACTCGAGTATCAAATATCGACCAAACGATCATTATTAACATAAATTATTTCATAATGTTTATAAAATTGTAATTAGTGATATTAAAAGAATAATAAACTTGAATAATTTTCTTAATCGAGTATAAATTTTATTTATTTTATTATTCAAGGAGAATAAGGAACTAACGAGTCACGTAGGATACGATGTAAGGGGATTTCTTTTCTCACATTTAATTTCGTGACATTTCCATTATTCGCCATGTAATTATTTAATGTGGTGTAATGTATTCAAACATTGATATATATTATCATGATTCAATTATTATTCATCTTATTGTTTTATTTATTTGGACGTTATTATCATTTTGTCATATTAATCGATTGATTACAACGAGGTTAGGGATTTGTTTATCTCCCTCTTTATTCGCGTGAGATTCATGCTTTATTTGTCACTATTTATATTGAGTAGTGTATGTAATCACCATGATTCTACTCTTTGTGTATTATAAATTAATTTATTGATAGTTACATCTAAAATTTATGGTTCTTATTTCATTTGGCGTATGTTTTGTATGTTAACAAATCGGTAAGGGAACCTTTCAACCTCCTCTTATTAAAAGACATCATTTTGTTATGACTTTTAATTTAAATATTATTATGTTGGGATATGTTCTTATATATCCTTATTGATGTAAAATTTATTTCCAAGTGATTAGATACCCTTTTTATCTCATCAACTCATTTTCTGAATTTTATAGTTACATCGTTAGGGTTTCAAATTTTTCTAAGGGAACTTCGTAACCCAATTTCAATTCTACGGGTTAAACTTGTAATTCATGAATATGTCATCCTATGAATATGTGTGAATGACCTATAATTTTTTTACAATTAATATCCACATATATTGGGTTTATTTATAATTTTCACACATAATTATGTTATTTATTAATCCTTAATTTAAGGATACCATTTTTATAGGGGGGTTCATCTCAATTTACATTTAAATTGAGATATCATTGTTGTTATGTACCAATTAAATCTTATATGGTGTATATACTATCCATATTCATTTTATATCATGAATACCATTATTATCATGTTATTATAATGTTCAGAGTATATTTTATTCTTCAATTATTTGTATTCAAGTGTCACTCATTTTGTGAAAATATTTTTCTCTAAAATATGGTTTTAATTGTTTTAATGATTTATTAATCTAAATCATTATATTTAATTTCGATGCTGAAAAATAGATTTGAGTGTGTATTTATATTGACATTAATGTTTTGAAATTATAATTTAATTAAAAGCTTCAATGTGTTTTGGGACACATTGATTCAAAAATCACTTTTTAATTTTTTATGAAAATGGAATGATTATTTCAATATCTTGAAATTAATTCTTGTGATATCAAATGATATGTTATTAGTGAAATGTTTATATTTTCAATATTTTATATGTTATGATGGAACTTGGACATTTGACGGGTGGTTACGTGATAAACCACATGACGGGTGGTGCCGTGATAAACCAGGATAGGTGGTTACGTTATTTCCTCCAATGCATTGGGTATGGAAGTCAGCCGTATGGCTATTCCATTTAGGGATATTTGTGGAATTCAACTGTACGGTTATTCCACTTAAGAATGTTTATGTCCCAAGTTACCTTTATATGTTATGTGTTCTTCATATGGATTTTTTTTGAAATATTTTGGTTGCAAAAGTGTTAGCAATGATCTTTTATTACTGAAGATTATTTACTACTTTATATAAGTGAAAAATAACACTTATGATAAATTATTCATGGCTTACTAATTGTTATGAAAATATAACAGTTTTCTTTCTTTGTGTATCCCTTAATGAGCATTTTATGATTATCCCAGGTTCTTGAAATGTTTTTCACAGGACATAGAGTGGAATAGGGTCAATGATGGGATCAAAGAAATTTCATGTTGTCTAAAACATGTAATTATACATGCCTCTTTTATTCAAGTTATTTTATTTTATGAAAAAAATGGAAATTGAGTAGAAGTGTCTACATTGTAATTTTTGAGAGCTAATCTAATTTTTATGCCTAATTCTCAAAAACTCTAATACTGAAACGATAATCAATGTGAATTATTAATTTAATTCAATATTATGTTATGTTTATGGTTGGGTCCTTATAATGAGGGTCATCTAAGGGTTATTTTTCAAACTCTATGGAAGGAAAAGGCTTTTTTGAATGTTTGGAAAATTTGTATTCTTGTTACTACATGTTTTTTTCTTGGGTAACATTGTTCCCAATGAAGTAATCATAGTTGTCACAACAATGAAAATAGTGGTAGAGGAGTGGACACAACCTAAAAAAATAACTGAGATTCGGAGTTTCCTTAGATTGGAAAGATATTATCGAAGGTTTGTGAAAAAATATTCAAGAAATTAAAATCCATTAACCAAGTTAACTCGAAAAGGGGTCAAGTCTATCTGGAAAAATGACTGTGAGGAATGTTTCCACGAGCTGAAGAATAGATTGGTTATTTCACCCATGTTAACTCTTCCCTCGAGTGGAGAAGGATTCATTATTTTTAGCGATGTATCATTAATATGGAATTGGTGTGTTTTAATGCACAATGACAAGGTCATTTCTTATTCATATCAACAGTTAAACACTCATGAGAAGAACTATCCTACGCATGAATTGGAGATGGCTATGGTAATTTTTGCTCTGAAGATAGGGAGGCACTATCTTTATGGGGAGAAAGTTGATATATACACAGATCATCAAATATTGAAGTATAATTTAACACAAAATGAATTGAACATGTGATAGAAGATATGATTGGATCTCCATAAAGACTATGATTGTTCAATTCATTATCATCCCAGAAGAGTAAACAAAGTCATTGAGGCATTAAGTAGGAATGACCCAGATATTCTATCCAATATGAGGATTCAAAGATATCCTTTGATCTTTGACCTACTAAAACTGGACATGGTAATTATAAAAGAAGGGACATCGCCAACCCTATCCCAAATTATTTCTCAACCTTAACTACTAGATAAGATCATGAAATCACAGAAAGAACATCCTTTTTTATATAAGAACATTGACGCTATGAAAGATGGGAAGTTTCCTACGATCAATACTAATCAAGAAAGTGTATTGATATTTAGTAAAAGAATTTTTGTTCCATCTATTCCAGAAATAAAGAAGGAGATGATGGATGAATCTCATAGATATACTTTCTTTATACATCCAAGTAGCATGAAAATGTATAGGGACCTTCGTGATCATTTTTGGTGGGATAATATGAAAAGGGAAATTGCTGAATACACTTGAAGGTGTCTGGTATGTCAGAAAGTGATGGAAAAGAGAAAAATTCCTATAGGTGTATTGCAACCACTGCCCATACCATCATGGAAGTGGGACAATATCACTATAGACTAAGTCACTGGACTCCCTAGGGCTTCCAACAAAAATAATGAAATATGGGTTATTATGGGCCATCAATCCAAGACTACCAATTTTATCCTCATTCTGGAAGATCTCCCTCTTGATCAACTTTCCAGGATTTACATGATGGAAAAGGTAAGGCTGAATGGAGTTCCACATTCTATCATATTTTATCAAGATCAAAGGATAAGGATAAAATTTTGGAGAAGTCTTTAAAAATCTCTGAGCATTGAATTGAATTTCAGTACAAAATATCACCCCCAAAATAATATCCAATCGTAAAGGACTGTTCAAACACACGAGGACCTGCAGAGAACTTTTTCAATTGAATTTAAAGGTGGATGGGATCAACATCACTCTAATGTTGGGTTTTACTACAACAACAAATTCCACTTGATCATTCAAATGGAACCCTGTGAAGCTCTACATGGGATGTGATATAGAGATTCTAGATATTGGGATAAAACTGGTGAGATAAAGCTTCTTGGTAATGATTTTGAGCAAGAGATGACAGAAAATGTCCATGCCATCCATCAACACATTAAGGCTGCTCGGAGTCGGTAAAAGGTCAATGTCGACAACCATCTAAGGGACATAGAGTTTAATGTTGGTGACAATTTATTTCATTATATTTCACCTTGAAAGAGAGTCATGTTGTTTTGAAAAAATAGAAGCTCTTCCCAGGGTACATTGACCCCTATGAAATCCATGATCATATTGGAGAAGTGGCCTATCAGCTTCCACTTCCTCTAAATATATCACAAGTTCATAATGTATTCTATGTATCCCTATTGAGGAAGTACATAACTATCCCTTCACATGTACTAAATAATGTGGTGGTACAACTAGAACATGACCACTCTTATGAGGATCAGCCGGGGGAGATCATGGGTTGTAGAGACAAGGTTCTACGTAACAAGACTACCCACTCTGTTAAGGTGTTGTGCTGGAACCAAAAATGTGAAGAAGCCACGTGAGAACCATAGGAGTCTATAAGACATAAGTACCCACACCTTTTCTAATTTAAGGGTACGAGAAAAAAATTTCAGGGATGAAATATCATAAGGGGGGAAGAATGTAAAGACCTGAACATTTTAATTATATTTGATTCCTAAATAGCTGTGATATTTTACATTATACACAACAAATCTATCTCCTTTAATTAATGATCTGAGTACAAATAAATTAGATTGTTCAGTTTCAACCGTTATATGGACATTGGACAATATGACCATGGGAAACTAACTTCTTAACTTTACAATTATTGTTTATAAATTAAAATGATCTTGTTTATTTAACACTGAAAGAAGCTTCGATGGCCTCATCTAGTAGACTCAGGCCACATGAAGTCCATCTTTCAGAGCTTGGTAAGGAGGTAGCATCGCCTGGATTTTCTCTAGAACAAGCCCAAGACAAACTTCAACATATGAAGCATGAACATAATCACCAATGATAGAAGTTCAAGATAATAGAAATCACCACACGGGAAATGTTGTCTGATCCACCCCAAGATTCTTTCAGTATAGCACACCTTACACTTATATCCTATGCTGGTGTTATAAGGGGCTATGTAATGAGACCTTAGCTACTTTGTGTAATCCATTTATATAAATAAAATTTTTATTTATTCTTATGGAAAATATTCTTAATTTCAAATATCATGATAAATATGGGATATGTTTAATTTATAATTTTAGGGGAAAAGGGTATTTTCAAATATTTTTGTATTCGATTAATAATTAATAATTTGAAATGATTTTCAAAAAATGGAATTGTACAGTTGTGAACAGTAGTAAATTTAGACTCTAATAAGATCAAAATTGTTTTTATTGAATAGTATATTAGGAATAGGGACATATCCATATTAATAGTAATGAATAGTAAATTGACAAAAAAATTGAAACATTACCCATAAATGTATAAATACATTTTAGACATCTTAAAAGTAAAAAATCATCATAGTTTATGTTTTGGTATTCTTTAGTGTTAGAAATATTTTTTTTAACATTTTACAATTAATTTGATAATTTCAAATAGAAATTTATGTTCATAAGATTTAATCATAAATTGTTACTTTATTGTCTTATATTTATACAATAATTTGATGAGACCTTGATTAGATTTTTATGGTGTACCAAAATGAGTTATAGTTTTAATGTTATAATTTTTGAATAAATAAGGATTTTAATTTAAAAATTAAATAATAAATATTTTGAAAAATATATTCATAAAATGGAGTTCAGTTTTGAATTCAGGTAATCGATATTAGGTTAGGGTAAATTTTAAGGATTTTTCTGAAACATTTGAATTTTCAATGAATAGTAAAAAAAAATGCAATTTTGAGTTTTGGGTGTTTAATGACATCATTAATGATGTAATAATGATGTAAGAGTTCTTGATGACTTGTAAATAGTGATATATGGTATGATGTGTCCCAATTTTCCAATACCATGGGAAAATACCACTGGCAAGCCCATGGTTTTGGAAATAACACCAATGCGGTTACCCTAGGAAACTAATAATTGATTCCCCCACATTTCATATAAATACCAAGACATTTCAATCATTAATTTCATTCGAAAATAATTCTCAATGATGTTCTGGTCTCTTTACCTCACATGGAGTCCTCCCGAGTTGTCCCCAAGCCTCCTCTTTTCCAAACATTCTAGATTTCAATGTTAATCTTGAAGGTAAGGGATCCATTCAGCCTCCTTTTTTAAGCCATGAATTACTTTATGTTGTGTCATCTATTTTCCATCTCTTTATGTTTAAGGAAAGTTATAATATGTTCTCATTACAATAAATTTCGTTTCTAATTGTTTAGAGAACCTTTACACTGTCATAAACTTGTTTTCTAAATTTTTAAGTGACGTCGTTAGGCTCCCAAATTTGTCGTAAAAGAAATTGCATCTTTTTTTTCATTCATGATTTCATTTCATGTGGTATGTCATTAAAATATCCATACAATGATAGTATTCAGTTCCCATACTGTATTATGAATTATTTATTAGTGGGTGACCCTTTTCCTCTCTCTTTGAAATTTTTTTTAAAACCATGTTATATAGCGGTTATGCTGTAGAAATTTCGTCTCAAAATTTCTATCTCATTCTCTCAAGAAATGATCTTGTATTATTTATGTGAATACCCAGACCAATTTCGTTTATATGGGTGTTCATATATATATAATAATGATTCTGGAATTGAAATACATATAATCATATCTCCCTTTCCATGGGTTTTAAATGATATAATGATCTTATTTTTAAGCAATCATAAAACATTACTATTTTAAAATGAAACGCATTTCATTGATTCTATTTGTGTTTTTAATGAAATTTCTTGTTATGATAAATTTGGATCAGGTGAAAATATTTATATATTAATTTTGTACCCTGATTGTGCTCCAATTCATTGGGTAAAAAATTAATCTTTAGATATGAACGTTTCACAATACCCTGGTGAATAACATTGGTAATTTTCATGACCCTTGCGGATAAATGTTGATGATATGTTCATAAGTGTCCAAATAAAATAATTGTGCCACATATTCAAGTTACGATTAAAGTTATTTTTATAAAGATATTATTATTCTTCCATTTCTAATTTTTTTATGACTTTTATCATGTTCTTAGTAATATTTCTCAAGATCACATGTCTAATGTTTCACGTGTTTTCCTTACTAAGTCTTCTGCCCATCCTTTCCTTTGAATGTATTTCTCCAGGTTATGAGATGTAGTAATTGTACATAGGATGAACTTATTATAAAGCCTTAATAGTGGATTATAATAATGGTTTATATTGTTCTCATGTTTTTTTCTTGATTTCCAAGACATAAGACTTTTAATATCCTATGTTGATAAAATTTAATGAAACGTTTTGTACTAAAAAGGAAGGATTTCATATCATATCTATTGTAACATTGAATGTTTGTTTGATAAATATTCATAATTCCTTTCACCATTAAGAAAACCTATGTTTTTCACTAATATAAATAATTTATAAAGTATAAAACTCAGATTATTTTTAAGTTATTTTTCTTACCCATGTTGCACCATAATATATTTTAGCCAGATAATCAGATTTGTCATTTTCTATATTTTCCATCATCATGGATGCTCTGTTCACATTAAAAATTATATCAAAAAATATGTTTTAATAGACAACCAAATATATTGGATTTAAAAAATTATATTTTTACACTGTCCATATATAGATTTTATTTCAATCAGTTTCATGAGTCTATGGTTTTTTCACTAGAAAATAACAACACTATTTTGAAACAATTTGAATATTTCATCATCTTCCAGTTCAACATTTCCAAATCTTATAAACACATATTTTATCATATATCCATTCAATGTAATTTAGTATTTAAATTAACCAAATAAAATATTCAATAACCCACTATAACAATAAAACATATTAATGATAAGATACTTATATCTGTTGTACTCATGGAATTTTTACTTTTTGATGATATAAATAATGTAATTTCGTTGACAATTATATAATAATTATTGTGAATCCAATGTTTCTCACAAACACAACAATTAATTCCTGGAAATTTCAACTTTTCTCCAAATATTTAACTTTCTCTATAGTCCATTTGATTCTTCTTCACTATTTTATTTGGTGAGGGACCATTATATTATCATTAAGATCATTACATGAAGAATCATAATATACCTTATAAATAGTTCAATATTTCAACTAATGTTACATAAATTATTAAATAATGGGTCAATAATTCCATAAGAATTGTTAAATTATATTACCAATTAAACTAATGGTCTTAGTAGGGATAACAACAAAATGATTTCCAAAACATCATAAACAAATGATACAAAGACAGAGTAGATCAAACTCATCATTATGTAGACGTTATTCAAATAACATTCTATTAGACTCTCTTTTGATGGCCTCATTATAAAAAACCACCACATTATGAAAAATTTAATATGTTTCTGGTTTACAACATAAATATTGGACAGGGTTGTGATCAAATATTTTATAGTTTTCCACTACCATGTTATATTGTCAAATTCCCAATAAAGTGACATATTATCCTATCAAATAGGATTTATGTCAGATATTTCCAATTAAAATTATAGCATAACATTATGTCAGTCTCCTTCAAATGATGATCCACATTCATTCTAATGAGTTTAAATTTCATTAAAATCATATAGAAGTAAATTTAATCTAGTTTAACATATCATCATGATCATCACCTTCTCATTAAAGCATAACTTTGAGTAAAAATATAATTTTTTTGAAAAAAAAATAATATGAAGGAAAACTTGTGTTAATTACATGAGTTAGATTTCATTAATTATGAATGTTTTATTGGACCACAAGATTTATTAAAACCTTTTTGGAGAAAAAGAATGTTATGTTTTTTCAATTGATATTCAACCATTAGAAGATCCAACATGGAATTAACAGGTCCAAATGATGATAATCTATATCAACCATAGTATACGAAAGGATGGGACTAAAAATAACCCATCTCACTATACTAATTAGAAAATAACACAAGTTAAAATTAGAATATTGATTACCCAAACATAGAATGAAAATAATAAACTTATTTATTCACATAAAAATCATAAAGATCATAAATTATTTTTTATGTTAACATTAAAATAATTATAATATTTTATTACTCTGAAGAAATATGGATTTCAATTCTCTAGTTGTAATATAATATTTATAAAAAAATTATTTCCATGTAATACAATCATACATATGGAAGTTGTCACACCTTATTATTATAATGTGTCCCTACTATTAAATTGGTAACATAGATCTTCATAATCCATTGTAATCCATCCATTCCACTCTAGTGAGTATGAATAAACACTTTCACACAATATAATAATCCATAAAATCCATGAGTTAACAATAATCCTTATATTTTTCTACAATTTATACATGAATGATCTAATTATGGTAATTATTGATCTCTTTTAGTGAACTGAACTTCCCCCATTGATATTAGGTATCTATCAAAACTCAATAGAATCTAAAAAAACCAACTGTTGGTGTTCCATGTGTAGTACATGAACTCCTCAAAGAACATCTTAATATATTTTAAACTCACCTTCTAGTGAACAAAATTGTTGTTGAACAATGATATACATGCCAAAAATTTTCTATTTTAGTAGCATCTATAACAATAAAAAATGTTATAAAATTTAAATAAGGAATGATTTTACTCATCATTTTTTCAATGTAATTTATAAATGGAATATAGTCATAGAAGGGGATTATAATTATTTTAATGGTAAGGTGTTAAATTGAATATTGTTGAAGTGACTTTATTGGTGTCACAATAAGGGAATAAAATGTTTAATGAATGGTAAATTTGATGTAATTCGTGGAATGATTATAAAAAAATTGTAAAATTGAGGAATAAATAAATATAATTGTACATAGTATTTTAAAAACTATGATACAAATGTTATTTTTTAATATGGTATAATTTTTTCCTTAATAATGTGATATGGTTAATAATATTAATTATTTTATTTAATAAAACATATTTTAAGGGGATTGAGTCTATGAAAATTAATATAAACCATCAACATTTTCATTCAAATTTGTTGTATAAAAAGGATTCTAATGAATTTAATAAATCATTATTCTATAAATTAATAAAAAATGGCAGAAGGAGGATTATTAATATAGCTGAAATATAATGATAATGAATGTGACAAACACATGATGTAAAGTTCTTCGGTATATAATGGAAATATGTGTAAAAAACCACACCATATAAAAATCATTTAACTATGAAAATACAAACATAAGACATACACCAACAAAAAAATATCATGTCACTAGTCAAAACAATATATACTATCTAAATATCTTCTACATAATTCTCCAAGACATGGGATGAACTGAAGTCAAGGATTACAAGAAACCTATATAGACTCCATCAAACAAAGGAAAAATATATAGAAAATTAATTAAATTATATAATTGAATTAAGAAAATTATAACAATTAAAATATCGATCCAATTGAGATAAATTGGATTAAAATTTCACGAAATGTAATATGGTACTTTTAGGGTCATTTTCCTTTAAACTATATATTAATAATCCTTTTTTGATTTAATGGATTAAAATATCCACATGAATGAAACCCCATGAATAAAAACAAGGGATTGATCCATCATTTGAATATCTTTATAAAATAGGTTTTCAATATATCTCTCATTTATCTCATTGAAACAAAAATTACAAATTAAATGAAAAGTATCCAGTTAGGTGAATAGAAATAGTGTCACAAGTCATTACACCTAACTGAAGAGATTTTTTGGAAGATTATGTAGCATCATTCTCATGATTAAAATTAAATTGTTCTAGTCAATAGAGAATGGATGGTTTATTATCTGGGGATGTCGAATCAAATTGAATTAACTAGATTTATATGTTATAGTGGACTGGTGGGAACAATGATAACGGATAGGATCGTGATCATTTTTTGTGACCTAGAAAACACACAAATAGAATGATATTCAATGAAAAATTGTATTAATTTAATCAATACCCATGGATCATACCTAATGAAATAAATGAATTACACCCTAGATATAGGCTATCTCAATCGATGATAGGTTATTAGTAATGATCCATATGTATATTTAGTAATAAATAATTTTATTATTAATAATTTTACAAATAAATATCATGTTAATAAATATTTATTTTAAATTTTATATATGTTTATTTAATCTTGCATGATTTAGAAGTTATTTTTTTGAAAACATTAACGTATCGATATAAATGTTGTCAATGGGATGGTTAACTACATTTTCATCATATGATCAATCATTTTGATTAATATAATAAAATTAATTTATTGAAAGATATTTTATTAATTGATATTTATTATAATTTGTGGTTTTGTATTTATATTTTATATTCTTATAATCAATAAACTATTTTTATGATGAATAATATATGATTTTGTTTTTTCATTTGAATGATTTATATTATTCCATTTTTGTTATTATGACAGGATGGTGTGAATATTTGGCACTATTTTATATATTACAATAGTAATTAAATAGATATATATCTATATTTTATTCACTAGAAAAACACATCATTAAAGTAATCAATATTCCTATTCTATTTATCAACCAAAATGTAATGTCCTATTTTTTAGAATTTGTAGCAGTTTTGAGTCTACATCCCTTTCATGAATAATATTTTACATCATGATTCAAATTATTTTTAATCATCATATATAACATATAAAAATAAAATAAATTTATATTATTGTTTCATGGATTACTTATTATTCCCAACTATGTTAGAATCATCAAACATAGGATGAAGTCTACATCCAATTTAATTATTTTAATTTTTCTACCTTAGTAAATTAATATATGGATATTATTGATATTAATTTATTAATTCACACATGAGAAAATATTTAATCTAATTTTTTTCATATCTAGTTAATCCAAAATAATAACATTTTATATCATTCATTATTTGTTCTAAGTATTATTCTTAGGTGATTACATATTGAATCAAAGGAGAGTAGTATCCCTGCTTGGTGAATCCCAAATTAGTGGTGTAGAAAATTCACACAAGATCACATATCCAATATTAATTAACAAAATATATAATATTATTTTATATATGTTTTATTCTAATGATATTTGAATCTTATGTGATAATATTTTTAATTTTACGTGGATCTGTTGTATTCCGATTTTTGAATTTACCATAGCTTTATATTAATAACACATGAAGATTAATTAAATGTTCAAATGCTATATAATTCCTTATTATACATATTAATGTTATTTACAATCTTGACGATTCCTACATGTGTTTTAAATATCCACATTTATTTTTAAATGGTTTCAATTGGATTATTCTGACATAACCACTATATTTAATAGAATATATTATTTAAAACCCTTTTTCATCTCCTTACAAATAAACCATTTTGTTAAATTATTCTAACACACATTGAATTCATCATAAATTAATCATTCATGTATTATGAAGATTCCTAATACCCATTCTATAGAATTCACTGTCTACTTTATTAATTTGAAAAAAATATACAAAGAATCCCCCCAACGAACCAAAAAAATTTATAGCCATTGAAAACTAGATACACACAGCAAACTAATTTTATATTATAAAAGATAATATTGAAAAATAATATTAATTTCTAATTAAATTATTCCCTAACATTTTTTTAGATATCAAAAAAATGGAATTTTTGGTATTCTGGGGGAACCCAAACAAATAAAAAGGTGAGATCAAGTGCGCTTTATTGGTGAGAATACATTTCAAGAAATGAATAAATAAGGTATAGTTAGTAGGTAAGGTTAGATAACTGAAATAAATTAGATTTAATGAGTATCATGATTACAATATTTCTGGAATATATGATGATAAAAAAATGAACTAAAACTGAGATGAAAAACCCTTACCATGTCCTGAAATCATCACATACATTAATTATCATTCTTAATAATTACATATTTTAAATTTTTACATTAATTATAATATTTTTCTTGTTTTTTATTATCTTTTATTTTATTTATTATTATTTCATATATTATTAAATAGTCAATTAAGTTTACATCAGATATTTCGATGATATTGGGTTCATGTTTCAGAAATGACATTTTTTGGTTGAATATTCTAAAAGTGGTTATCATTTAAATATCTACATAATAATGATCATGGAATAATTATTATATTTTTACATCTATTATAACTGTAATTATAATCTCAAATTTAATTTTTGAGAATTGTAGTATGTTACGATCTTATAGATCGCACTCCATACATTCACACGAGTAACGTTTCCTTTTTTCAAGGATGATTATAGAATAGAAGTAGGTAATATTTTTTCATTACTGTAAGATATTAATATCTTTAATATCATATTATTTATTTAAATATACTTATATATATAAATTTTTTCTAGGGATGCAAATATCTTTACATCTCTTTATGATGGTTGTAGTCCATATGTGCAAAAATGATATTATCGTCTTTCTATGAGTGAAATGGTTAGAAAATAATGATATATAATCATTTAAGAATGAATAAATATCATGAATATAATAATTATATAATTTATATAACATATAATCATTAATATTATCTATATATCCTTCCTTGTTAAGCATTAGTGAATAGTGAATTACATCACTTCATGAGGTGGTAGTCTTCCATACACAGCAATGACAATATCTTATGCACTATAGAATGAAAAGTAAAAATGGTATATAATATATGTCGAATAAAAATTTATAATTAGGTTTTAAATAACATTTATATACTTTATATCAACTATAATAGTAATAAATGAGATGTGCTAGTGGAAATGTGATTCACGTTATTGTGTGAAAATGTTTTCTATAGACATAAAAGATGATTTTATAACCCATCTGATTAAATTGGGGATAATTGTCGATAATTTTTCTAAATTAAAAATATATTAATATAATGAATATTCTCATAATATTATATATTAATTTATTATTAATAATTTATGGGGTTATTTGATGAAGTAAATTAAAAACACATGTTAATGAATGTTACATATTCTTTGAGTAACATCATTATAAATTTTTCAAAATCCTTATATGGTTGGATTTATGACCAAAAAATGAATATATAATTAGTTAATTGGTTTCTAATGGTGATTTTGGTGATTATTAATAGATACAAATTTTTTTTATAATGTGATGAATAGAGAAGTGGAGGTGTAATTTTATATATGAGTTTAGTTGCATAATTTTATTATTAGAAAATAAAATTGTGTACCCACCTATTTCACAGTTCACAATATTCAAAAAATATATTATTCTAGTGAATTATCTGTTATAAGGTATATGTGTTGGAAAAAAATACATTTTAAATAATATTTTGTACATTTTTTACCTTATTTATTTAGCTACACCCACCATTAAATCTATTTTAACCTTAACTAAAGTAAATATTTTTTATCTTTCCACTAGTAAATTTTTTTAAAATAATAAGTTGAAATTATTATATGATTTATGTTATTATAACGTTATATATGTGACCCATTTTATCAAATTGAATTCATATATCTGAAAAATAAAATTTAAAATTATTCCATCATATGTGAGAGAATGAAGGTTGTCAATGTGAAAATGTACAAATGATTGCATCTTTTTTATATCAATATTATAAATGAAAATTATTAAAATAATATAAATTGCAGGAATAAATATATATATTTGAAATAATTTTACAATAAAAAATAAAAATAAAATTAAAATTTTAAAAAATTTAACACAAAAGGTAATTTTCAATTAGAATCCATTATTTTTCATTATTCATTAAAAAGCAATATATTACAGAAAAATACCCAAAATTTCATACTTATAAATTTTATAATGTTGATTAAATTTCATTATAATTTATTCACACAATGTGCCACAAAAACGTGTTTCAGAATGAATATAGTTTTCTAGAAAACATATCTTTTCTTTATATGAATATTATGTTATTTATAAACAATAGATAACAATATTTTTCCTATTTTAGTTATTATTATTCATTCCATCAAAATAAAATATCAGAAAAAAAAATTCATGTTTAAAAATATTTTTAAATATTATTTATTTATGTTGAATTCATTGCTTGGGTATACATCATTGTAGTGACATATATTTCCATCCCAACATTACAACATTACAATGGTGAGAGGTATTCACTAACATGATTGGTGATGTGGGATCCTTTAAAAATGGGATTATAAGAAGTTGTGACCTCATTGGATCTCATTTCTTATTCCATGTATCCATCATTGATATTTTTTTTCAGGTTCCTAAATCACATTCCATTTTTATTATAGAGTTAAATTGACTTAAAGTTAAATATTTATTGAATTAGAAAAATCTTGAATAAAAGTAAAGACCTTAAATTATTATGGACAAAAAATGATGGAGAATGATAGAATCATTTCAAAAATTCATTTTACATTCATTGGGTAAGGACTATATAAAAGATTATATGGTGACACACTCTCCATGAATCACATTAATGGCAGTGCATCTGCAAAAAAATACCATCCATACATGTGTGATGAAAACTCATACCCTAATTACAATATATCCTACAATCTCGAATAGAGAAATCAAGCTATCATGTTGGAAATATCTTACCCTATAATAAACCAACTATAATAGTAGAATCTGATTCCTCCACCACAAGAACTATGCTACACATTACACAGAACATACATTTGATATCCATGGCCCTGACCTTCACTTTCAATAAATTGAATATTCAAAAAATTTATTTTAATCTGATAATATAAAACCAATTATATTCCATCAAAATTTCCCCCATATCATTTCTCATAAATTATTAGATTCATCCTCTAATCTTATATATGATATCCTAAGAATGGAACATATGGAATCTAGTGATGACCATGAGGAAGTTAATGTTATGGGTGTATTTCTTCAATGTAAATCGCATTAGGAATCCCATTTTTTTATATGAGATAAGGGTTACAGATCTTTTCAGAAGTTTATTTTAACATTGCTAACCCCGATTCAACTAAACTACTGCCTTGATTTGGGTTTCCACATGAACTCATACGCACCACCGCATATGCTAGAGGATGCCTACAAGAAATAAGGGACTAATAAAACATGTGGGTAGACTATACCGTATTTATTATTTTATGACATAGATGATAACACATATAAGTAAATGAGAATTCAATAACCAATAATATTAATTAATAAACATTTTTCAAAACTATGTCCCAAATCCCAGCAAAATAGTAAATATTTTATGTTATTTCACAAATTGCCATGTTTAAGGAATTCCCAATATAATTAGAACTAATGGATTTCCAAAATGGGTCCTAACATAAACTATGGTCCCCTCATCCATGAACATCCCTAACCCTAGTCAAACCTCAATCATTAAATACTTTCTATTATTTGGACATACAAATATGAAATATTCTTGGGTACCCAATGGAAGAATAATCAGGGGTGAGTACAACTGAGTAGGCCCCCACCAATAGCGTCTATAGATTATCCTCTATAAATAGATAGTTTAAGCATGTAATAATGAATTACAATATAAATACTGATAAATTAGATTCCATTAGTTATCAATATTCACTTAAACCGTTTTTATACGATAAATCCATTGGGTAGTTAATTCATTTATAACACAGAGTCCTAAACCAGTCATGAACTATGCACAGAAAAAAAAAGTTAGGTTCCCTATCTCTCTATGTGAAACATTTCATACAAAAGTACATCACACTTACCTTCGATAACATGTCCCGGTAATCTCATCCAATATAAATTTTAGTGGTATAGAGTAATACTCTGACTCCGTAACCCATGAATTCTAGGGGTGGTATTTGGATCCTTAGTCCAACCCACACCATCAACGTAGAACCTCAAATCAGTATACCACAAACCACCAAGCCATGTGAACCTGATTCTATAATTTTGTAACAGATTTTCCAATTTACTAACCATACGTAATTAACCCACATAACATTCACAATATGTGGTCTATTCAATATATAAAAATCATGATGCCTTGATACATTTACAGGGTTACATTATAGATGAAAATAAATTTAATACACATCATTAAATTCATTTAGTTCATTCATGATAACCAAAAAACCCCCTTATCTCATGTTAACATCAAATAGAAAAACCATTAGTGTCATCCCATCACCCATTTTAATATGTAAAAAAACATTATTATGGGAAATATGTAAAAACATTTTAATACTATATGTTTCATTTCAATTATCAATATTCATGATGCATCCCACCATATAAGTGTCCATTAAATTAGTCAATTCCTCAATACATACCATCGGGAAAATGAAAGGTTTAATTAAAAATTTATCCCATAAATTTACCATTTCTACCATGGTCATATATGTGGGAACACAACAACACCCTATCAAAAACTCATAATAATAAATAAATAATAAGGATTTGTGAAATAAAATTAATACCACCAACCTATATTTCAAACACTAACACTTTCTTAACCATAACCATTGATTTATATTGAATCACCCTTTGAAGCCCTATCCTACAATCCATTGGTAGAAGAGGGTTTTGTGTATTCTAAATAAGTATAAAAATTATTCAATCGTAATCTAAGAACAAGGAGGATGAGTTTTTTAATCACCATGAGCATCGATTCACAACCTACATTGATTTAAACGACAATGAATTGAATGATATTGATTCTTTTGAAGCTTGGGGTATTTTGGTTCTTCAATAGGGTAGTTGGAGGGAGAAATTATGGAAATACCATGTTAGAAAATTTAAGTCATGAGATTGTAAAAGTTTAAATTTCACAATTTTATAAGAGAAAATTGTTTGGATTCACGTTTTAAAAAACTATGTTCCAACCATGTGAAACCCTTTGTCCAATAGGGGATAGACAGTATGGTTACCTATGGATCCCGCACAGATTGAAATACTATTCATAGAAAATGTGGTATGGATCAATCCAATAATGCATGGTTTTTACATACCCCTTTCATGGTATGTTCAATCCATGCATCGCTACTCTATTCTTGAATAGTTTGGGATCGTGATTACTACTATCATTTTTTCAGCCAACCAATAGGTGTTGGATGACCATTTTATCATTTATTTTGTGTTTCTAACCCCTTGAACACCCTGATAGTCATTATACATTCTAACAAAATTCCCTTTACCAAATTAAATATTCATAATAAAAATAATAAAAAATATTTTACCTCAAGAATGTACAGTATCTAACAAAATCCCCACCTTATAATGACTCTTCATGGATCTTCTTTTCACGAACATCATTATGCCTCCACGGTGAAATGAATAGGCCACTGAGACTATAAATCTATATCCCTTTCCAATGATTATTCATGAACATTACAATTCTTCCAAATAAAATGAAAAAAATAAAGAATTCATTCCTTGGAAGACCATTTCACTATGATACACAATATGATCCAGATTCTCCATAAATTACGCATCATCGTCAAGATCAACATCTTCATTATCAATCACATAAGACGAGGTATAGTGATACTATCAAAGATGTGAGAAATGAAAAACATAATGCATGATAATAAAAAACTATGACAGATCCAATCGATATGAAACTATTCTGATCTTCTCTACTATAAAAAATTGTCACATGTACAAGGGTGAAAACTTACCATATTTCTTAATAAAAAGGTTACCCATCATTGACCACACTCTATGAAACAAAATATTACCCACAAAAAATGCATGGGGTCTATTAAGCTGTTCCGCATAAAAATTATTCAAATATTGAGATATAACCATTTATTTATGAATCATCTATTCCTTTTATATTATATCGTCTATGAGACTCGATCCCACAAACTCTAAATATTCATCCTCTATCCAATTGAATAGTGATCAACATTGTTTACTATAAGGATCCTCATAAGTTCGATATGATTCAGAACTTTGTAACTATTTTTTTGGCTAACTGAACATGTAGCTAATTTATTCTATCATGATCCACCAAAATCTAGGAGTCATTCCCTCAACATGTCCTCAAGAACCTGAATACTACACTAGGATAGCCCATCCATGTTTGGAAGGAAAGTCATACACAAAAACCCATGGGTATGATGCTCTTTCTATAACCACTATTATACCCTCAATGTTAAAAATATGATCAAGATCTATAACAATCATTTTTGGAACCCAAAGAAATCATATTATGTCCCAAACATACAACATACCCAATTGATCAATGGTGAAGGTCTCTTGAATTAGTATGAAATGTGCCAACATGGACAATTGATCCCTAAATACCCATACCACATCATTATTCAAAAAATTCAATTGAAACCCTACAGAAATAATAATCATCATTTCATCCCATTTCAATTTAGGATTGGAAAAGACTGGCAACCATCCTACAGGTCAAATATGTTTCGTCCATTATCCACTGACAGTTGTAGTATTTCCCCACAAAACCTACAACAGCTCTCTTCATCTATTTCCACCAATACCATCTATTAAGGTCGTGAAATATTTTCATTATACCACAATACAAAAACAGCCTCGATTCATGAAATTTATGCATAAAATCATACAACATACATATTGGTATGTCAACATTATCGAAAATATAATTGCTCACATTTTCACCGACAATCCAAAAAGAAGGTGGATCCCTACCCTCAAGGATTTCCATTAAATCAAAATACTACGGATCCTCATAAAAAATTTATGTGACTCTGATCAGAGGCATGGAATCAACTACCAATTATGAATGGGTATTCACTATATTCTAATCATGAACCTCCTTATTCAACTTAGAAACCAACTTCATCATTCTCCACTCAAAACTGGATTCTTAATTTTCAATGTTTTCAGTCCTCAAACTCAATGAATCTGCAAGACTATTTCCATTTCCCTATGTGTAAACCTACTCAGAATCACATGAGGACTTGTATTAAATACATATTCACTACCAAATATTCACATTATGTTGGTAGAGTATTTAAAAAATCCTTTTTTTGTATACATAATAATCATTTCTCCCAACAAGTAATGCTTCCATCAAATTAATGCATATACCACTGTAGCCAATTCAATGTCATGTGGTTTGTGATGTAGTTCCTCATCCAACAACTATCATGACACATATGACAAAACCTAATCATTATACGTCATCAATTTTTAAAGATCATCTCTAGATTCATCACAAAACAAGGTATATTCCTTACTCGACTCAGGTGGGATAACAATTTGTGTATTTATCAACTGCTTGTTCAACTCCCAAATAGTTAACTCATATGATTCATACCATTATAATTGATTTATTTACTAGTTATGTACCTAATTGGTTCTATTGAATGCGACAATTCATTAATGTACCATTATTAATATTCCAGAATACAATTAAAACATCATACATTGAACTCATTCTTGAGAAGCTCCTAACACGTAATGGATTTCACATTCTCTAGTTCCGCAGATGATCATTTTTCATAGATAATGTGTTAAAATAAATGAACCATGTAAATCTATAAATGACACAATGATAGTTTTTTGTGTAAACGATTCACTACTATTGTACTTCACATGATGTTAATGTGTCTATCATGATAGTCATGAGTCTTGGAGTACACCAAGATGTCATCAACAAAAACAAATAAAAAATGATCCAGTTTGAAGTAAAAGATATGTTTTATTAGGTCCATAAACATGATCTGGGAATTGGTCTACCCGAATGGAATCACAAAAACCCCATACTACGCATACATGCTGTTAAAGGAAATCGGTGGTATATCAGAATTTCTCATCCTATTTTGATGATTTCATCATCTCAAATCAACCTTATATAACTTGTAATTACACTTTATTTTTTAGAGAAGGTAATAAATTTGTTTATGAGGGTACCAATTATAAACTATCATCTAATTCATCTTCTTTTAATTGAAAAAAAGCCATAAGGATCCATCTAACTTCCTAGAAAATAACTCTAGAAATCCATAATGTGTGGTACTCAGGAGAAAAATCCCTTTTATTATATAGTTCCTCCAACTAAATTTTATGTTCATAGAGTTCATCTACTTCCATTATATATGGTTGTATATCAATAGGATCATATACCATTTGAATATCTATCATGATATCAACCTCCCTCTCATGGGAAGCCCCGAAAATTCCTTATCAAACAAAAAGTGAATCTAATATACCACAAGTTTAATGAAAAACTACTCTACCCCACCATCATAAGCATAATAAAACCACTTGAGTTGTTTGTTAAACCAAATTCTAAGAGATTATCCCCATACGACCTTCTTGGATATCCCATTCCAGATGGTGGAAATATGTACTCCCCTCCCAGGATGTAAACATTACCCTATGATAGTAACAGACAAAATGGTACTGGTATATGACTAGCTAATGCATTTATTAAATCATATCAAAACCCAACATCTATATCACAAACCTATCCCGATGATAATGGTACCCACCACCATTGTGGGTTAACCCATTACATTGTAATATATTTTCTACCCACTCTCTTAACAGTATATAAATAGACAGTACTCCACACATATATTCTATTATAAGTCCCTTGAAACCCATAAATCGATAAGAGATAAAATAATGTGAGACATGTGTATAAAAACTCTAACATCGATTTAATCTACAAGTATTGGACCTATAACTATCCACATCCAGACTCACCACCTCTCGGTGTTGGCTGAACTACATTAAGCTAACCATCCCCACTACTATGGGATTCAACCTGAGTACCTTATGTTGCACTACCATCCTCATATGGATTAACTCATTCCCGAGTACTATGTCAAATACCGTTTTTGGAAAGGCCTGTCAAACTTAGACTGTTTTTTTTTTTATTTGGTAACTAATTCTCTACCATCATTCTGCATTGACCATGGTCCTACATCAATACCAATCTATTGAGGGTTCATATATAACCACTTCACATGACAACCATTATCATTCTCCGCACTAAATTGCTGGTCATGGGCACTGACCTCAAATGTGTCCCAGTATACAACACTAATAGTATAAAAATTGATCACTAACTAGCAAAGAGGGTTCATTTTTTGAGTTCACTATCCACTATAGCCCTGGTGTGAACCTGCAATGGGGGTTTTCCTATTATCAAAAGGCACTCCATTGGGACATCCAACTGGAGATATATAGAAACGACTAGAAACGACTCTATATTTACCAATCCAATAATGACATGATACACCTCTTATGAGAACCTCTTTAATTAAACTATATTCACCAGAGACATAATGTATTTTCTAATATCATCCTAAATATGTCTATCCATTGATATCTCATCTCCCAAAAATTCTGGAAAAATTTTTGTACTTCAATGAAGTAGATAACGTAATCCATCACTAACATGGAACACTATGTAATCCTCATAAACTCCCAAACCTTCTTTTATATCATGGACATAAAATATTAATATTATAGAAACCTTTCTTCTAAATCATTCTATATCATACCATCAACCTATTGGGATTTAACCTGAGTATCCCACCAGTGTTCTTCCCTGCATCATAACATGTATTGTCTCAAATTGAATCAAAACACATGAAAAGTATCTATGTTGTCCATGATCATCAATATGGTCAATTTTATGATCATTTATGCCTCAAGTTATCCATTTCCCATAATTTTTAGAAAGTTTATTAGATGAAAATATATTGTAAAATCATTATTACTTCATACAAACTGCTCGGGGTCCCTCCCAATCTTCTTCAAAAAATGTTCAATGTTCTCTCAGAACAACTCCATTACTCTGTTACACTAGACTACCGAGTTTTGTTACACCATTAATGGAGAAGTATTATAGATGAAATACTCTTGGTACCCAATTGGAAAAAAAATTCATGGTGGAAACATACTACACTGTCGATAAAAAATCTTAGAACAAAAAACACAATACATCCCCAATTAAAAAAATGCTCTTTACTAACCCCAAACAACCCATTCTGAATACATTATCTCAACACATATCAATAAATATATATCACTTCCCTCATCCATATGTACAATGGTTCATGTTCTACATGGGGTAATCTAACTCACACAACCACCAAAATTAACATTAAACATCCACATTCTAACTGATTTCATTACATCAATGTAAATTATTTCCTTTTTTCACCTTTATATTTTTACCACCATTTACCAACAAAATGTTAACACCTTTTACCTTTTTAGTAGTAATTAATCATTAAAAAATATATGAAATTCATTTTATTTATACATTTAATTCCACTTTTTTAGATATAACATCATTCAAATTTTCAAAGGTAATGAAATGTATCATATCATTTACATCCCACACATCATCTCCATTTGTGCATAACATTATGCATGCCACATATATACATGGGCTCCAAAAAAGATTCATGAATGCACCGTCTCATTCAATTTTTTTCATGAGAAAAATATCATAAAATATTCACATTACACAACAAGTGTGTCACCCAATGGTGAAATATCATTAATATATGACAACATACTTAATGAAAAACAATCCCACCCAGGGTACATGGGTTTCCCCCAATACATGTCATAGATAGCCCCGTGAAAAAAAAATCATTTTCATGGATTAAAACCTCATAGTCATCCATATTCCATCCCCAAATAGTATGACAATAGAGAATAAATTCTCTGATACAACCTTATAACATCCCAAAAAAAGGCACTAAATTGGTACTTCAGTTGGATCACCTCATGACCTCAAGCACTCATCCCTAAATTCCAGAGATTTTTAAAAAGAAGCGAGGGACTAGTAGAAATATATGGGAGATAATAAGAAATTTATTAGATTTAATCCTAGAAGAAATCAAATAAAAAGAAATAGAAATAGAATAACTATTAACATGAATTTCCCATCATTTCCCAAAATTGGTTAAAACCCCTAAACCATATAGTAAATATTCTCTACCATGTAATATAATTTCATGTGTTAGGAAACCCAAAAAATAACGATAATTGGAAGATGCACAAAATTTTTCACCACACCAATCCTATTTCCCTTATCCTTTCAAATCATAATCCCTTGTTAACACTCTATCTTAGGCCCCTTTCCCTTTTCCTGACAGGCTACCCTGAAATATGCTCAGGTACCTAATGGCAGCCTGATCAAGGTGTGAGTACAACTCAGTAGGCCACCACAAATAGTGTATATAAAATATCTTGTATAAAAAGATTTTGTATGAATTTACTAATGAATTTCAATATTAAAAAATTATAAAATAGATTCCAATAATTATATATAATCATTAAAACCATTTCCATAATTTCAATCCATGGGTTAATAAATTCATTTATACACAATGGCCTTAAACTATAAAAAATGATTCATAGGGGAAAATTTAGGTTCCATATCTCCATGGGTCGAAATATTTCCCCAAAAAGTAAGTCACACATATATTGGGGCCTCATTCCAGATAATCTCATGCAATGCAACTATTAGGTGCATAGGGCATCAGTATGACACCCAAACTAGTGCATTCTTGTGGTGGGTTTTGAACCTTAGTCCAACATGAAAAATTAGAATACCACCTCATCTTAATAAACCACAAAAAACCAAGACTTATGGACATGATTCTATAATCATTTACCACATATACATAATTTCAAATCATAATCATGTAAGACAAAAAACAATGAAATTCCATGATTCATTCAAAACCAAAACATCGTGGTTACATAGTTCATTTACATCATTCTATTAAAATCCATAAGTTGTATAAAACATATAATTTTATTAATTTAACACATTCACAATAACCCAAACACCTACTTATTCAATGTTAACATCCAACACAAATTCCATTTGTTTCATCCCATCACCCAAGATAACATGTTAACAGTTTTACTAGGGGATATATCTCATAAAATATCATTTCTAACTTTTTCGTTTTAATTTTCCACGCTAAAGATTGGACGACCCCATGGGTAGACCTCAACCCATCCAAGTAAACATCAATTCATCCCCCAGGGACCATGAGGGGTTCAATTAGAAGTCAACAAAATAAATTTATCATTTCTATAAAGGAATACCAAGGGAGGACACACCAAAACCAATTAAAACCCACATTATTTAAATTGACAAATAAGAGTTTTGGGATATAACATATATACCACCTACCTCAATTATAAAGATGAATGTTGGATTAACCATATCAATTAATATGGATTCAAACAACCTCTAAGGACCCAACCTATGGTCTTCTGGAAAAAGATAATTTTAGGGATTATAATGAACAATAACAAATTCTCAATACCTGAAAAAAAAAATTGATATTGAATAAGAGTTTCAGACTCACAAGAATCAATGATATTAAAACAATGATTCAATAAACGGATTAAAATAAAATGAAGATAATCCTTGGGAAGCATAGGGAGTTCTGGTTCCTCATGATGGTTTTCGGGAGATGAAATGTAGGAAATAGCATGTTAAAACATTAATGGATGAGAAGGAAAATTTATATTACCACATTTAAATTGGAGCATGGTTTGGCCATGTGGTTAGCCAAAGACTACACCAACCATGCCCCACCCCCTATCCAAGAATGTTCTAGGAAGCACGATTATCTGGGAATCCCACACAGTTTGAAAAAATATGTTCAGATAATCGTTGATGGCATTATCCAAGACCACATGGAATTTCCATGCACCTTTCTTGATCTATTCAAACCATGAACCCCTCCACTAGGAATACATGGTTTGGTTACATATTTTTTAATAATCAATTTCCAAACATTCAACATGTACTTAATGTAAATATGCATTTTATTTTATTTCCCAATCCCCTTGAACCCCCCGGAGACTCCTTCTACATTAAAAATTCATTCCTTTAACAAAAATAAATATACTTAAGAAAAATGATAAACATGAGCACACCTTAAGATAGTTAATGATATTACATTTAATATCCTGGGGAGACGGTAGGGATAAAATGTTTAACAACTTCTATGGAAAGGTTGGGTTCAAGTTTAATGTATTGAGGAGCTATGTTGGGATCATGCTTAACATAATAAAAAGATAGGTCAGGCGAAGGTTTATTGTTTCAAGGGGATATGTTTTTAATTGGTTTAAAAACGTGACTAGATAGGTTTTGTGTAGGTTTAATATCCTGTGGGTATATATTGGTAATATATTTATTGATATTTAAGGACATGTTGGGCATCATTTTAACATAATGGGGGATATTATTGGTGATTGAATAAAAATTAATCGGGATGATTTTGGTAGTATTGTCTATCTACATGGTGGAATATGTTCACACATGAAGGATTGGTGGATTTTTGAAGGATTGGGATTTAACATCATTGTGGTACCATTGATATGGAAGAAATTTGAGTTTTATAATTGCAGAGGAATCCTTCATACCCTATTAAAAAGTGTCAAATCCATGATATCTCAATTCCACAGTCTATGGTTTTGTTTAAAGACCATTTCATGATGTATAACATCACGTAGTTATAATTATTTTTTAATTGAAGGTCTGTAAATTAGTTATATCATGGTGTTTACTAAAAGAATTTACATAGGTGTTCCTTGGATTAATGATTATTTGAAGGGTTATTAATTGTGAGAGAATCTATAGTTCTACAAATTGTATCAATTATGTGTTTGGGCTTTACGTGTGGTAGATTCCTATATGATTATTGGTGGAGGAAATGAGTTGATTGGGTTTTTCACATTGGGGATACCGTAATGATTTTTGGAGAAATAATAATTTTTTTGGGGCTTTCACATTATATATTCCCAAAATGTTTTTAGGGAATTGATGATGTAGTTGGGGTTTACATCTGGAAGCATTTCAGGTACTTCTTGGATAAGGGATCATGTGGTTTGGCATTATGACTGGAATCTTCATGGCCAGTAATAGGAGAAGTAATAATGTTTTTGGGGATTGTGTAAGGATGATTCCCATGAAGATTACGGTATCATCACAAGAATATCACATGAGTCTTATCATGATTGATTAACGATTCATCCTTTACATATTAAATAGGGAATCCAAGTTTTATTAAATAGGGAAATGTTACAGATTACTTTCATGTGAAAGGATGTTGTACATTGGAATTATTCATTGAGCTTCCCATTCATTCATCCTTGTGTTGGGTTAATATGAAATTCAATGTTCGTGGAATATGGTAGTGATGTAGTTTAGATTAATTTTAAAGGATATTGAATATGAGGATTATCAATTGATCTTCCCCATCTGCCTTCATCATATTGAATTAATAGGGAATCCCATGTTCATAGACTGGAAAAATGATACAGTTTAAAATCATGTTAATGGATGTTGTGTGAGGGGATTATAAATAGATTAACATAATATGTATTCCTCAATATGGGTTAATATGTAATCCCATGTTCATAGAATATGGTAAGTTAATAGTTATTTATCTAATTAAATGACATGGGGAATGTGGATTTTGAAATGAGGTGCCCAATTTTCCTTACTCATGATATATCAATATGGAATATCTTGTTCATGGTATAGGTAATTGGTAGATTTTAATATAATGTAAATGGAAATGGTTCATGGGTATTAATGATTGTGTTTCCCATTATGTATTCCACATATTGGGTCAAATGGGAATCCTATGTTCATGGAATATTGTGAGGTTATATTTCACCAACTTGTGAACTGATGTGGTTTGTGGGGATTTTACATTGAGCATCCCATTCTTCATTCAACATATTGGGTCAAGAGGGAATCCATTTTTCAAGGAATATGATAATTTTACTATTTAAATTCATAAAAAATTACAGAGCATATGGATAATGAATTGAGATCCCCATTCTTCAATCCTCATGTTGGATCATAGTGGTGTCCCATGTTAATGTCAAAGGGTAATGATATAGTTTGATGTCATGTGAAAGTACATGGAATTTGGGGATTATACATTGAGATTAAAATATAATGTTCAACATATTTGGTGATGAGTTAATCTCGAACGACTGGTGGGTTGAGTAAAATGATTAGGTCTTACACCTAATGAGGCTTACCATGGGTCCTACGTTGGAGTAGTAGGGAAACATATTTTTCACTCACTCTAGGGAAACCTAATTATCTTCCTCAGGTCATTTAATGAGAGAATGACGACAATATGATGTGTTTTATGGATTTGATATAGTCAAACACCTTATAAGGAGGCCCATGATGGTTTTTTGGTGGTCATCTCAAGAGAAATACAAGAGGCAACACAGTCTTGTTGCATAACTAATCACATTTTCTTCATAAGAGGCATAATTTTATTTTTAATATGGGGTAAAATATAGTTTATTATCATTTAGTGTTGACTGAGGGGGACATATCATAATATTTTCATGTAGAATCATCTTCTTGACACAAAAGATAGGTCATGTGTATCATATATGGCATACAATTCTTGTCATACAGTATATACTACAGTTTAATATAGTGTTATTGGTACTAAGAGAGTTATATCATGATCATGTCATGACTAATATTACACATGAGTCATTTTGAATCTCATGTGTACAACATGATGCATATTTTTATTTTCACTCAGGTTATATTCTATATTAATGTTTTGTATATATGGCTAAGGGGGTTGTTTCATGATCTTGTGATGAATAATATTACCCTTCAACCATAAGGAATCTCACATGTATCACTTGAAACATCTAATTCATCATATATATGGTATTATATATATTAACATCATGTAGAGAGGAATAATGTTGCTGTCTTATTAGTAGGTCATGTTGAATCATATGAATGATATATAGGAAAAGTAATGTGTACAATAAGAGGCAGATAATTCTTTTCATTTTGGGATTATTATATACTAGTTTCATGTAGTTAGGTTTAATGGGGTTATATCATGATCATGGAATGATGAATCTTACGACTGACACATAAGAAATCATATGTGTATCATTAGTGGAAATATATTTTTTTCATATGGGGTATATTATATTTTAACATCATGTTGCAAGGACTACATGGTGGGGGTATGAAGAAAAATATCTATTGTGATGCTTACAAAATGCTTTCCCTTTTATGGATCGAAATCGCATATGAGTCAGGTGATGGGATTTTATGTGATGCTTATGGAATGGCCTAAATTAATATAGATAGGGAATCTATGTGTAGTATTTGAACTCAAGGAATTTGAATGGGACCAGGGGATTAGGTTGGCACAAGATATTTTTTTAGAGGATTATATCAACTCAAGGTATTAAATGGGGTGGACGTTGGGATGTATAGGGAACAACAAAAAATATCTTATACGTGGCACACAAAACTAATGGTGTGAATGTCCATTTTAAATGTGGGTTATTGAAGTTAGTGAAGGGTCTTGTTTAGAGGATTCAGAATACAACCCATCAACAATTATAGGTGTTGGTGTGGGGCTATCGATCTCGTTTTATGGAGTAGTGGGATTTTCCAAACACTATTTCCTAAATCATTTCCCTGGTTTACCTAATTATGAAATGGGGTGAACAACATTTCATATTTTCTAGATAATAAAAAATTCTATTTAAAATAGGAGTTTACACAATGCATGTCCTCCATGATTGTTTTTTGAAAGAAAAATGAAAAAAATAATATAATTCTTGTGGAAAAAGTGTTTCATAGAATATTTAGGTTTCCATGAATTTATTTTGATTAAGAACTGATGGGGAAAAGTTGTTAATAAGAACCATGTTCTTTGAGGGCCTTGACCAATGTAATTTCGAGAATGATAATGAAAATGGGGTTTTCTGAAGAGGATAAAACCTTATTTTAGTGGAAAATATCCCTTTCACACAAATCCTAGATCCCCCTCAAATAAAGGACATGATTTTATATTTATAGGCATTTCTATTGTGATGCTAAACATAGCATGCTTGACACAAATAATGATTTTTTCGCAACCTTACATAGTTTCGTGAAAATTCCTCTTTTTTGAAGGCAAATTATAATATGAATAGATCTTCTCTTTTTTATGACTTCTATCTCCTGATTTTTTTACAATGATTTATTTTCATAAACAATTGGTATGTTTTGCGCAACTCTATATATCTCTCTAGAATCTCCCCTGGCGATTATTCTAATATGGCAATCTCGAACATCAGTATCTATTGATCAGTATGTCCATTTGGGATTAAAGAACAATAAAATAAAACACTTTAAATTATCTACGCTTTATGATCAATTTTTTCATTATTTTATCCATCATTGTGCACATTATTTCATTTCCAATAGTTGTATTTATTTAATATAAGTGTTGTGTGAATTTTAATCTATCTAAGAGAGAGAATTTTTCTTATAATAAATATATCAGAATGTAAACAGATGTAATATTATATTCTGATATTTGTGTTGCATTTCAAAAATTATATCATACAAGATGTTCATATTTTTAATTATCTCACTGTTGAATTCATCTACCATTATTTAAATTATGTCATCACATGTAAAACGTGATATCGATAATCAAGGATTTAACATTTTAAAATTCTATTTTCTAAAAACCCACATCGAACAAATGTAAAATATAACATTCTATTAAAACTATTAAAAATGGAAGTGAGGAAAAAAATCCATATAATACATAATAAGGATTCTATTTTAGAGAACGTCATACAAAAGTAATGATATGATATTTGAATAAAATTGTAAATAATTATTGAGAATTATAGATGTCATTGATAAAAAGAAAGTGAATGATCTATAAATAGTTAAGGAAATCAAAATGATAAATCGGTGATTATTTAAATGTACATCGATTCCACATAATTGAATTTATTTAGATAGATTTTTGTATCAATATATTTTTCCTATACTATATTAAATCTTTTACTCTCATTTAATACTATAAAATATACTTATACGATAAAATTTTATTTTATAAGTTAAATTTAATTCTTTAGTTGTGCTTCATTCATTTTCCACTTCAATTATTACTTCATGAAATGAATATCCAAGTTGAATGTTTTTCATATTGTACTAAAAATTACATTTAATGTCTGATTCTATACATAAAATATTGACATGTAATTTAATATATTGATAAATATTTTCGTGAACCAATATGGCTCTCTCAAGTTATCTAATATAATACATTATTCTCAAAACCTCAACAGTAACACCGATAGTTCATCATTTAAATTTATGTTTAAAATAGTCTAACTAATAAAGGACTTATTAACCAATACTTCATGTAGTTATGTGGTTGGAAAAACCATTAAATTCATTTAATTATAGGATCAATCCTTATAGGCATACTCGATGTGATGAGATGTCACCCGATATATAGTGTTTCCTTTCTCTAAAATATTATTCATATATTTTTTATAATGTTAATATATTTTAATATCATATAATTACCTCAATATCAAATATTTGATAATCCTTAAATGATATTGATACCTTGATAAAAACAAATTTATCATTTTTATCTCAATATTGAGAGTATATTAATTTTTTTATTCTTTAATTAAGTGTTTCTAATTAGGATCTACTTATAAATGATTCAATTTTATTATTCAATGGTAAAATTTAACAAATGATTGACTAAGAATCTCATTTTATGTTATTTTAGATTAATTCATTCAGAATTTATTTTCATAGTATCTTATTTCTTTTAATAATATGAAATGAACATTGACATATTTTTTCATTCCCCTGAAATAATTATTATGGTGGAATTTTATCAACACTAAAATATAACTCCTTTTTCTTTTTAGAATGTTATAAAGTGTTTCCATACACAATATAATGTATTTCAGAATGTTTCTTTAAATTATTCCCTCCATAATTTTGTCTACCATACTCTTTTTCTATTATATTCCTTTGAAACCATTTGTCTTGGAGAATTATTTCTATATATTGATGAAAAATGATATTATATCATTATATGATTATAAATTTTCATGTACTAGTTCCTCTTAGAGGATTATCGTATTCCCATAATGAATAGTTAAGTTTTCTATTTGGGTTAAATATTTAAAATATAGCATGCATTTTAAACCTTTTAATGTTAGCTTCAAACATAAGAACATTTATATAATTATTTTAAATAGACTCTGGTAATATGTATCCATATCATAACATTACTCACAAGGAAAATTATTTTCCCAGAAGTGTACCCTGAAATACTTCAGTTACAGGCTTTCAATTTCATCCTCATCATTACTGTTTTTAATTAATTACAACCACTGACTTAGATATCATTAGAGATTGTAAATTTTCATGAAAACATTCTCCCTTTCACTACCTATAAAAGAGATAAATGTCTTATCTATGAAATATATTTATTTTTAAAAAATAAAAATTTTATATTCTCATTGAATTATGGAAGTTAATGATTTGTGAAGATGTCTAATATAATTGGAAAATGTGTTCGATCAAAAATTATCTCCATACGTGAATGATTATTACTCATAACCTATGTCAGCAAATAATATATAGTTGTGATTTGATCAGTTCCATCTCTATATCAAAATCTATATTCATTATCAGTCCAAGGGAGAAAACACTACTTGGGGGACTAGGATTAATTTGGTTCCCATTGCATTAGTAATTCCACATTTATAAATATTCGAATATAGATCATACTATTATAAAACATAAAGTATAATCCAAAAATTATAGAAACAATTATATTGAGAAAATTATGTATTTCTAATCTCAAAATCATAAAATAGGTTTATTTGGAGATACACATTAATTTTTTCACCATTATAATCGGTTTTATTGAAAATGAGATTAAACTAAAGCACATTCCTAGATATTTATAAACCCATGGCATAACAAGGTATGTTACCATACACAAAGTGATGAAAAGGTCTATCATAATATTACATTTTTGGATATATTATTCTTATATAAATCTTTACTAGAGACATGTCCACTTGTAGTATCCATAATGGTGTGTATTTCGTGGAAAAACTATATAATTACTTCCTTTGTGAAACATTAAGATGTTCTTCTGTGCATATTCTCAATATATGTCATAGGGTTTTGTTCCCTAATTTTTGTTTTCATAAATTCAGTTCACATACTTTATAATAATATTATTATGATAAAAACTTTAGAAACCCTGACCATACTAGTCTATCCTATTTTAAAATTATTAAAATGGTATAAGATATACATAATCAAATCATGATTCTATAAATAGATTTGTTGTCTTTCTAAACTAGACACATAATTGAGATTCCCATATTAATTTTTAACATAAAATATACAATGACTTTTCATTGAATATTCCATTATTCCTCTAATAATATTCATTATTATTAATCATGACACAATCTATAGTTTCATGGTCACAAAAAAACATATGAAATGGCTAAGGACATAATTTCTATTAGTAATAATCTACAATTGAAGCTATTCAAAAAAATACATACTCAATTTTTAAATGTAAAAACTATAACTCATTTCATTAAATTAGTAACATGAGTATAAAATGGAATGATTAAATAATTAAAAATAAAATCCATAAAAATAATCAAATGAGATTGAAACATAACCTCATATATTCTAATCAATAGAACAGTCACATGGAATATAAACAACTGAATTCATAATGATGGAAAGTATAATAGTTGAAATGAAAAATATACCATCAAGGGATTTTCCCCAAAAATCAGAAAATTTGGATTCATTTTTTCTATTTATCAATATAAATTTTAAATGACTCATCCAAAAAATTATCTACATTTTATCATGAGACATATTGATTCATCGATGCGTTATGTGGTCCATTCCTATCACATAATGTGTCAAATTCATTTCTCATATTAAATGGGTGAAACATAATACATATAATAGTTCACATTTAATATATAATTAAAAATAAAAATACATCACAAAATCAATAAACATTATCATAAAAAATTCAGATTAACATTAATAGTATCAAAACAATACATCCTTAGTTAAACGAATAATTAATCATTCAAAGAAATAACAAGAATTTATTTATTGTATTACATCCCCATTGTTGTATAAGTAACAGAAATCAATTTATAATATGTTATTATATTATTTCGTAATATCTTTTACTATATTCCATGAAAAAAATAAAATTTCATTAAAAATATCAATTTTTTTATTAAACGAGAGTATTCAAAAAATTATTGTCAAAATCCCTTTACCTTGAATATCACATTTCAAAATAAAAAAAATTGATTATATGTTATCTAAAAATTTCATGTAATCAAGAAAATTTAATCATCAATTATATTATTTTCATGAATGTTTCTATTTCCACACATTCCGAATAAGATATGACGAAATCTAATATTACAGTATAAAAGTGTAAGAACGTGTATTGTTCAAAAAACGATATGAGGATTCCATTCAAAAAAAATTATAAAAGTAAAATAATGATAAAATAATATTCAATAAATAATTTTGAATGCTAAAGAAATTTCGATTTTTTTTTGGTAGTTTTATGTTGGAAGAAATTTCTTTTTGACTGAAGATAGAAATAAATTCATATTTAAAAATAACTTTTTGATATTTATTTCAGGTACTAAATAGTTAAAAAATGTAATATTACAATAAAATGTTCATGAATAATATTATTTGATATATATATATATATATTATGATATAATTTCATGAAATTTTTCCTAAAGAGAATGAAATAATAAAAATAATGAATAATTATTATTTTTTAAAATAAACCATTACTATATTGCTAAATTATTTATCATAGTCCCCATGAATGAAATAATATTTAATGGGACCATAAATATAACTAATATAAATATATTAATGATAAAAAAATAAAAAAATAATTTATATACACCACATATGTGAAATAAGAGGTGAATATGGCATATGTCTAACAGAAGGAAGAGTGAGACTTGATAAACATACCTTGAGTTAGACTCATCACATACGTTCATTATATTTATAAATAACAAAATTATGTTAATTATTTACTTTATTATGATTTTTTTAAATTTATATTATTAATTTTAATTAACATAAAACATTATTATATATGATTACATAGTTTATTTTTTTCATATGTTTTCTTGATATTGGATTATGTGTCAAAAAATAACATTGGTATGTTAAAAATGGTCATAGTGGTTGTTATTCAAATTACTATAAAATAATCATCATAAAATAATTATAATATTTACACATAAATTATAATTTTATATAAAATCATGGAAGAATGTTTTGTGAAATTATGTACATTATGATCATAGAGATAGTAGCTTGTACGTATTCATGAGAAACATTTCCAATATTCAAGGATCTATTTCGAATGATGTTATGTAGAGACCCAACACCAAAAATCCTAGATCTAGTATAGTGAAACCACTGAATTGGCATAATATACAAGTAAATAATTTCCCAAAGTACGTAACAGTTTAGTAGTCTCAATATATTAGGTATATACATGATATTTGTCATATAAAAAAATACAAAATTTACAATATAATTTATTTCATGAATAGTATCATTATTTCATCTGGATTATCATTGCATATCTCTTTTTGTACACTTGATGGAATCTTGGGGAAATGATCAAAATTAGGGTGAGATAAATTTTCTGTATGGGTATGTACATCATACTAAATAATGAATCAATGAGAATAATCAATATGACAATGTAAATAACTAAGAACATATTCCATGTAATCAATAACTATGAAGGAAGTGAATAAATAATATGAAAATGTAAATAAATAAAAATAATGTCCATTTAAATATATGGATAAGGCATAATAATTATGGAATGTTAAGAAATTGAATACACAAAACATTTAAATCAATAAATTTATAATTAATCTCTTTCATTGCAATTTACAATGTGAATATATAATGGATTATAAAAAAGGAATAAAAATGAAGGCTATACATAATTATTGGACGTAATGTTTGGGGCACATAAAAACATATATAGTCAAGACCAGTCATAAGACGATTTATAACTACATGAATTAGATTTATTAATTTGTGCATGTAATATTTCTCATGATTACCTACTGATTCATTTAAGGGATATATAATGTACGGTCCCCACCAATCACTACCAGTCAAAATAATTCCTCATATTGAATAAACTATATTCACTATCAAATAACAATATTAAATAAATGATATAGAGTTATCAATATTTCCCAAGAAAATTAAATAACATTTAGTGTAAACCCCATATGTAAAATTTATATAATGTTTAAGAAATAAACTCAAACATGATAAATGGTATAAATAATTAGGGTAAATTCAATATCGACTTATTATACTAAATTGAATATTTCATGGGTTCAAAAAGATTAATTATGTATGAGAATGTCTATACTATCCATGGCCAAATATATTATACACCATATAGAAGAAGAGTAAGTATTGTTGTAATAATAAATATCCATTGTGGACTAAAAATGAAGGGTTATAGTCATTTATCAATCTAAATAATATAAAAATATATTTTAAATACATTATTAAGGAAAATATAATTTCTAATTAGAATTTTTTTTGGAAAACCCATATTAATGAAAATAAATTTTGAAAAAAAATATAAAATAAAACCTTTTAAATTGTCAAAATACTCTTTGAAGATATGATTCTGGGTGAATCTATACACGTCATATAAGTTAAAAAAATTATTTTTCATGACATAAAGGTTAGAAAGATGAACTCTTCTAAAAGAGAGAAAAAGATTCATCAAAAACATTTAAATGATATAAGTGGTTAAAATTTAATCATTTAAATGATATAAGTGGTTAAAATTTAATTAAAAATAATTTTTAAATTGTGAAAAACAATATGGAAATTATTTTAATAAAACAACGATTCAATAAAGAAAACAAGTTCATTGAATATAGAGATAAATAATGTCATCTTTTCATAGATTTGTTTTATAAAAATATTTTGAGTAATAAAGAGTTGGGAAATGGTACCATTACATGGAATGGGAAATAAAATAGTAGATTAGGAGAAAATTAATGTATTTATTAAAAAATGTTCTAAGAATTTCATCTCTAACAAATTCATGTGTAAAAAATACTGAACAAAATGGGACTATGAAATAAAACATTGAAAATACGATAATGTTTATGTGAGAACCAACCAATAATTTTTTTGTATTTTTAAAATATAATTCCAGATAAAACATGGGTATTTACATCAATAAACAGTTGATTTTTATTACACATAAAATCTTTAATTATTATCGACACTGAGGAAGTAATATTACCCAATGTATGAAATTGGGTTATGAAATTATATTCCTCTAGGAAACGCTTATTAAAAATCAAATTAGATGAAATAATTCAAAATAAAACATATAATATCATGAATAATGAATTAATAAAATATTATAAGATAGTCTGGAAATATGTAGACCATATATATATAATTATGTGCATAATAATAAAGCATGTCTCAAGTAATGGATATTGAGATGATGTCCATTACTACAACATAAATTATGAATTATAATCCCTATGGGGGGAATAAATTCTGATGAAACACTAAATATGATAAAGATAAATGTATTACTATTTTAATATAAAATAGGTGTACTATATACACCACACAAAATAAATAAGTGGTGAAAATGATTTATGCCCCACAAAATGAGAAGTGAGACATGATTCAGTAACATTGAGTTTACTTTTTAGGTGAGAGTACATTAAACTCATGTATAGTAGTCTAAAACAAGTAACAAATTATAAATTAACCATAATCGTATTTATAATGTGATATATTATATTCTTATAAGATATATATTCCCTATTGTAAGAAATCATTCATAATTTTCACTATTTAGGGTGTTAGTTGCCTTGCATTTTTAGTATGTGTTAACTGGATACATTTTGATATTATTAATTATAATATTATTTCATTATTAATAGAATTTAAACAATTGTATAAATATAATAATTATCAATTATATATGTATTTATAAAAATCATTAATATTTGATGATAGGAAATGAAATACAATATTCATGGAGATGGTATGTCATAAAAACACATGAACGCTAATTTTAATTATTTTCAATAATAAAATAATGAAATTTAAATGATATATTTTTATATTATCATTAAATTATCATATTTATTTTCTATAATTCCTAATGTAATTAAAAAACCCTTTATATATTTAATTTATAGTGTGAACTAATCACATTGCTTTGAGGATTTGCTAGTCCACACATCAACAAAGGATGTTAACGTATTTACAAAAAATAAAAGGCATGAAGGTATGTGTTATATAAAAAATAAAAAAGATTGAAAAAATAAAAATATCATATATATAATAAAAAACGTGTATTCATCATAATTTACCACCATTAAATGTTTAAAAATAAAAACATATGAAACCATTTCGTGAGGTGGTAGTTCACCATACATGAATTGTAAATTTTTCAAACATTTTATGGAGGTGTTTGAGAGTTTATGATAAAAACATAACATAAAAACAGATTAATATGTTTATGATTATGATATTTTATTAAATAATATATCCAAAAATATTTAGGGGGTTTAGAATGAAAATAAAACTAGAGATCTTGATGAAGGATGTTAAAACTTTTTTGTGTAACACCTTTTGGATTTCTCCCAATGGATTATTGGATGACATTCATCTCAAATGGATCTATGAATTGTATAAGAATATAGTAGACCTATTTGGTATTCTTTTGGGGCCCTATCCTTAAACATTACATAATATTTAATAATGCCTATTATTCACATTAACGTTCTTTTCTATTTTAGAGTTTTATAGAATTATGCCGTAAATATAACATTACATCTCAAAAGATTTCAATGTAATCTATTATAATCTATCTTATTTTTTTACAAAAATATATCACCTAAAATAAAACAAGTATTATTTTCATGATTTAATAATTATGTAATTCTTCATTTCTCATACCCTTCCCTACACACTGTAAAAAATCATTTCAAAAACCCGGGATTAGAATAAAAGGCTCAATAAGGGATATAAAATAAAGAAAGTTAACATTTGTCCATCAATACATAAAAATAATATCCTTTTTAACAAAACCCATGAAATAATAAGATTTATAAATAACACATTAAAATAATAAACAATAATGGTAACATATGGATTCCATATCATTCATATGTTGTAGCTTACATAGCTACATAGTGAGTTACACTTTGAATACCCAACATAGTATATTCCCTAAATATCTCGGTTGAAACATTCACTTTTACCTTCATCACATTACCCATTGCATTGGATAGCTATCTCGGGAACACCCACCCTATGTTTATGAAGGAACCACTCATATACGTAAACATTCCCCAGAACCATAACATAATCATAAGACATTAAACAAGCATAAAGAAAAGATAACATTTCCACATTCCAATCAAACAATAACATTTTATGATATTGAAATAATTAAAATTTTCTCAAAACCATTTTAAATTCCAAAATCCATTAAAAGGTAATTTGGTATTTATTTTCATATTTTTAAAATCTTATGGCTTGTTAAGGAAGATGGATATGAAATAATGCTCGTTGTTGTGGAATGTTCATTATTATTATGTACGTTAAAAAGAAACATTCCATTTTCCATTTAGTAAAAATATTTATATAAAAAGAATCTTGTTTAATGAAATGAAATGTCCAATAGGATTATACACCTTATAAAAGTATGTCATGTATAAATCTAAATATTCCTCAAAGAAATGAGATTGAAAAAAAGTCCCCAACCCTACATCTGAATTGTCACGTAAGTTCATTTTTCTTACTGTATGATAATCCTAATTTAATTTTGACATGCTTTGGAACCCTGTTAACGTTTATTTTTCTTTTTATATCATATTATACCACATTAAAATCATTGTATAATTATTTTAGTTAATGTCCATCATTTTTCGTTATTTGGTTCTTGAGTAAAAATGAACATGATATAATTAAATATTTTCCAAGGTAAGGTTCATCGAATCGTGTTGATAAAAAAATGAAAAAAATGAATTTATATACACTACATAAATTAAATATGTGTTGAATATGGCATATGTTTTAGAGAAGAAAAAATGATTCATGAAACACTAACCTTGGGTTAGACTAATCACATACGTTCTTTATCTTCTTAAATTGTAAAATTAGGTTAATTATTTACTTTATTATGTAAATTTTCTTGTATATTATTCATTTTAATATATAACATAATAGCTTGTTGTATAAGATAACATATTAAATTATTTTCATTTCAAAATTTTAGTTGATATTTTGATTATGAGTCCAAAATAACATTGATTGGTTGACAATGGTAATAGTGGTAATTATTTAAACTACTAAATATTAATAATTATAATATTTATACATTAAGTATACATTTATGTGAAATCCGAGTACATTGTTTTGAGAAGTTTTGTACATTATGATTGTAGAGATGTTAAGTTGTGTGTATGAATTAGTAACATTTATGTTATCAATAATCGGTATGGAAAGATGTTATGTAGTGACCCATCCCCAAAATGCCTAGATCTAGTGTCATGAAATAACTAAATTGTCGTAAGATGCATGTAAATAATTTCCCAAATGAATTAGCAGTTTAGTAGTCTTAGGATATTAGTTATATATATAATACATGTACTATAAATGAATAGAAAAATTACAGAATAATTTGTTTCATGGATATTAACATTATATCATATTTTGTATCATTGCATATAATTTTTAGTACACATTAATTTATCCTGGGGAAATGAAATAAAATTAAGGTGAGCTGAAATTATCTTTATGGGTATGTACATCATAATAAATAATGAATCAATGAGAATAATAAACATGACATTGTAAATAACTATGAACACATTCCATGTAATAAATAACTAAGGGTGAAGTAAATAAATAATTAGAAAAGGTAAATAAATTAAAATAATATCCATTTAAATATCTAGATAAGGAATAATAAATATGGAAATGTAATAAACTGAAAGAACTTGAAAATTAAATCAATAAATTGAGAATTAAAATCATTCATATCATTTTTCAACGTAAAAATATAATGGAATATAAGTAAGGAATAAAAATGAAGGAAATGATTAATTATTCGACGTCATGTCTAGGGTACAAGAAAACATACACAGTCAAGACCAGTCACAAGACAGTTTAACGCAACAAGAATAACTTTTTTACTCTACACATACATTTTATCATGATAACTTATTGATCCTTAGTGGGGATATATAATGTACGGTCCCCACCTATCATTCCCATTATAAAGTATTCCTCATATTGAATAAACAATGGTCACTATCTAATATCTGTGTTAAATATAGGATATAAATTTATCTATATTTCTCTATCAAATAAAATAACATTCCATGTTAAAACCATATGTAAAAATGAAATACAGTTTATGAAATAAACATAAAATTGATAAATGATATAAATAATTATGTTAAATTCAATTTCTACTAATTATAGGAAATTGAATATATCAAGGGTTCTAAAAAATTAATTATGCTTGTGAATGTCCATATTATCCATTTCCAAATATATGATACACCATCATGATGATGAGTAAGTATTATATTAATAAGACATATTCAATGTGGACTAAAAATAAATGATTGTTGTCATTGATCAATCTAAATACTATAAAAATATCTTTTAAATATATTGTTAATGAGAAATATAATTTTAAATTAGAAAAACATTTTGAAATTCCATTTCAGTGAAAATAAATATTGAAAAAATAATTATAAAATGAAAACTTTTAAACATGAAATTGTATCTTTTTTGAAACTAATGAGGGTAAATATATACATGTCTTATTGGTTAAAATGAATATTCCTATATCACAACATAATGGTTAGAAAAATGACATTTTCTGAAATAGAGAAAAATATTCCACTAATAAAATATAAAAGAATGACGTGTTTAAAATGTCATTAGAAAATCATTTTCTTAATGTTAAAAAAATAAAAATATTTTATTAAAACAATGATTCTAAAAGAAAACCAGTTCCCTGAATATAGAGTAATATGAAGCCAACATTTCATAAAAATATGTTAAAAAAACAATTGATTAATAAAGTGTTGGAAAATGGTACATTTAATTGGAAAGGTTAAGGAATAAATGGATTAGTAGAAAATTTAACAATTTGTAATAATTTATCCAATAATTATTTCTTTAATAAATTCAACTATAAAAATACCATACAAAATGAAAATGTAAAATAAACACATTGAAAAACTATGATGTTGATGTGAGAACCAGCCAATAAATTTATTATTTGTGTAAATTTTAAATCCACATAAAACAAGTTTAAATACATCAATAGAATGTAAATTTTTTTTACGAATTTAATTATAAAATATTAACAACATCGAGGATGTAATATTTCCCAATGAATGAAATTGGGTATGAAATAATATTTATCTTGGAAATGCTTAATTAAAGTCCCATTAAATGAAATAATTAAAGAAATTGATAATATAATGAATAATTAATTATTCATGATATCATAAGTCAATGTGGAAATATTTAGACAATATATATAAAATTAGTTGCACAATAATAAAGCATGTATAAAATAATGGACCTTGAGATGAAGTCCATTGATACCATTAATTTTAATTTATAATCCCCATAAATAAAATAAATTCATATGAAACTCTAAATATGATCTAGATTAATATATTAATTTCATAAAATATAATAGGTACAATATATACACCAAAACAAATAAATATGTGGTTATAATGGTGTATGACTCACAAAATGAAAACTGATACATGAATTACTTACTTTGAGATTCCTTTTATAGTGAGACTAATTGAAACACATTTATAAATGTCTAAAAAATGTCAAAAAATTATAAAAGAACTATAATACTATTTATTATATCATATATTATTTTCTTATAAGATCTCTTTCCCCTCATGTGAACATTATTTCATAATTTCCGTTATTTCAGGTGTTTGTTGCACAACATTTTGATTATGTTTTAACTTGTTACATTTTGATGTTATTCATTAGATAAATATTTCATCATTTATTGAAAGAAAAAAATGATATAAATATAATATTTATCAATTATATATGTATTTATAATAATCCATAATATTTAGAGATAAGAAATGAGAAAAACTATTCATAGAGATGATATGTCATACAAATACATGAATGCTAATTTCAATTATTTTCCATAATTAAATAATGAAATGTAAATGATATATTTTTATATTATCATTAAATTAATGTATTAATTTTTTATAATACAACTAGATTTATATAAATCAATTTTTATATGTTCCATTTATAGTGTGAACGAATCAAAACACATTGAGGAGGTGGTAGTTCACACATCCATATAGGATGGTAACATATTTGAACAAAATAATAGACATGATGGTATGTGTTATATAAAAAATAAAAATGTATGAAGAAAATATAAATATTGTATATATATTAATAAATATGGTATTCATCATAATCTCCCACCATTAAATGTGGAAAACGAAAAAATTAATGACATCGTTTTATGAGGTTGCAGTTCATCATACAGTTATGGGTTATTTATTAACCATTTAATGGAGTTGTTTGTATGTTTATGATGAAAGAATAATATAAATAAATTAATATATTTATGAATATAATGATATATTTAATCATAGAACCAGAACACATTAGGGGTGCTAAAAGAAAATGAAACTAGTGATCTTGAGGAAGGATGGACCATCTATTTTGGGTAACTGCTTTTGGTTTGCACCAAAGGTATTTTTCGATGACATTCATGTAAAATGGAACTACAATCTGGGGAAGAATGTTGTGGATATATTTTTTATTATTGTAAAGCACTATCCATAAACATTTAATAATATTAAATTAATTAATTTATTCACATTGAGGGTCTTTCCATGTTTCTATTTTTAGAGAATTAGGCCATAAATATTTCATTACATCTCAAAAGATTACAATATAAACTATTCTACTCTATGTTATTTTTTTCACAATAATATTACTAATTAAATAAAACCAGGATTTTTTTCATGATGTAAATCTTCTTGAATGATTCAATTCTCTTCCAATTTATTATACCCTATGAAAAAAATTCAAAAACCTTTGGATGGGAATAAAATGATCAGTAAGGGATATAAAATGAAAAAAAATAAACATTAGTCCAACCATACATAAAAATAATTATCTCTTAGACATACACCATGAAATTATAAAATTTATGAATTACACATAAAAACTTAAATAATTAAGGTAACATATGAAATCCATAACATACATACATTGTCGCTTTTTACAGCTATAATGGGAGTTTCATTTTGGATAACCATCATAGCATATTCATTAAATCTATATGTATAATCATTAACTATTACCTCTATCATGTTACTCAATGCATTGGAGAGCTATCTCGGGAACACATACATTATTTTTAACAACGAACCAGTCGTATACGTAAGAAATTCCCAAAAACCATAACATAATCATAACAAATAAAACAATCATAAAGTGAAGATAACATTACCACAATCCAATCATAGTATTAGATTTCATGATATTGACAAAATAAATATTTTCTCAAAACCATTTTAAAGACTAAAATAATTGTAATGTTTATTTGATATTTATTTTCATATTTTATAAAATGTATGGCTTGATACTAAACCTAGATATTAAATAATTCTAATGGCTTCAGAAAGGTCATTGTCATTGCATACATTAAAAATAAACAATCAATTTTTTATTTAGTAAAACTCTTTACATAAAAATATTCCCATCAATTTAAATAAAATGTCCAAGAGGTTTATACACCATATAAAATAAAGCCATGAATAAATCTAAATATGTCTAAATGAAAGGAGATTGATATGAAGTCCCATACATTGAGTCTAGATTATCACGTAAGATCCATTTTCTTACTGAATAATAAGCTTCTGTTAATTTCATTTTTATTCAGAACCTTTTTGAAGTTCATGGAGATTTTAAGCTATACATATGAAGGATCTCTCTTTTACTTTTCTTTTTCATCATTATAATATTAAAATCTAAATGATATGTAGGAATATTATAATTCCATTATTATATAATATTTTATATATTTTTAATAATATCATTTTCTTCATATATTATATGTTCCATGAATAGCATGAACGAGTCATATCACTTTGTGGGGGTGGTAGTCAACACTTCCTCAATATTTACATATTAAATAAAACATAAAGGTATTCTATAAAAAAAGAACCACATAGACAATAAAAATATAATATATATCACATGTAAATACAGTGCCATAATAATGTCCACTATGAGATCCGGTTGGAGGTAATTGAACAATTATCATTTAGGGAGGCAGTAGTTGTCCATTCAGAAAAACAAAATGTTCTAAATCCACTAGATTAGTTTGTGTAAGTGTAGTTTTAATACTTCTTATATCAAAATCCTTGTACTTTGAGGATACTAGTTTTCTTATGTAAGCCAATCATAAAAGAGTATAGGGAGTTGATAAGGAAAATTATGGAAAGAACTTTAGAGAAGAAATTACCTCTCATCAGGTATATTCTTTTGATTCAAGCCAAAGGGATTTGATTCCTTAGGCCTAAAGAATGGATTCAAGGAGGAAGGGAGGAATATTTGGAGCTTTTTCGGGTTAAGGTTGGATGATCCATGTGGGATTGAGATGAGTGAGTAAGGGTTAGAGGTGGAGGCCCTTTATAAGAGGGAGGGGCACAAAAAGAACATCTTGAATTATTATTTTACTATGAATTATATTTCAATTATAAATGTGTCGATGTTTATTTAGTAAGTAGATAATATATACATAGTTATTAATAAAATAATCCAAATAAAATTACATTGGTTTTGATATTTTTTTAATACTTATATTTATTATTTCACTATTTGTACTATTACCGTTCTATAAATCATTTCACACTATGAGAAACAAAATAGTTACCAAAACATGAAAATTAACATATAAAAGATTCAATTATATAATGTTATACATATAATAACCATTTGGAAGAATATTAGTTTTTTTAAATTTTATCATATTTAATAATATATTGAATATTTTAAAATATAAATTTTGTAAATTTTGACCCTATTCATATCATGACATTTTTAAAAAATATATATTAAAAATTCATTACATAGAAAAAAAATTAATTAATAAAATTATTAAATGTAATGATAATCCATAATATTATTGGATGACATCAATATAACCAAATTAGGTTAATTTTATAATTTATAATATCATTTATTTGAATCCTTTATCAATGAAGAAAACACTACAACATCATTGTGTCATAATTGAATTTATCAATTTAATGTTAAAAAATTATAAATAAAATATCATGCTATATGAAATCTTCCTTACTATATAATGAGTATATATAATTGAATAGATCACTTATATAACAAAATATAAAAATAGTTTTAGTAAAAGTTAAATGTTTATGTTACATTTTCCTTGACATTAAGTTAAATGTAATTAAAAGTCATTTTTACACACAAGTGGCTTCATGGGGTTCTTAAATTGACCTATGAATTCCCACGGTCATAAATATCTCATTCATTTAGGTCAGCACAAGATTATGATTCATTTAATATTATTATCATATTATTTTTAACCCTTAATTACAATATTTCCCTTTTAATTATGGTAAATAAAATATATTTATATTACTATTCATAATGTCTGAAATTAAAAGTAACATATCTACAAATTTGGACTTCCAGATTCCAAATATGGAATCCATTTTTTTGAATTCAAAACATAGAATTTATAGAAATAAATTTAAAAATAATTTTCGTTGCCAAAACTAAAAAGCATGTTTTTAAGAATTAAAAACAACCAAAAGATGGACACGTGTTTATGTCCTATTTAAGATTTCAAATTACTCCCAATGATAAATATTATAATAAATTGATAAAAAATAATCTAATTAAACTTTAAAAATAATTAAATAGAAAATCTATATATAAAAATAAATAAAATGAAGATTCAGTTTGGAATTAAAATGCATTATTTTTCCCTATTCATTAAAAATGAACATTATCAGAAGAATACCGAATTTTCATCCAACGTAAATTTTAATATTCTGAATATAAAAAAGAATTTAATTTAATAAAATATAACATATAAAATTGTAAAAACTATATTTCATAAAGGTTCTCCATTAAATGATAGGAAAACCCCATTTAATAAATATTAGAGTATAACATACTGAAAATTGGATACATTCTTATTTTAAGAATATTAAATTAATTAAATAAATATAATGAAATTTAAGAAACATTTACAATATTATTTTAGTTATATATATTCATTCTTCCCAATACAAGACTATATGATAACAACCATATTAAATAATATTATTATTTTATTATTTTCTGGTATAAGTCATCATTGTGTGAAACGTAATATTTCAAAAAAATATGTGGTTTTTTATTTTGTAAACTTTAAGATATTTCATCACCTTTAATATAAAATCAATATTTAGTTCACGAATATTAATATATATGGATATATCATATTGTTAATTTACATAGAATATTACAACCTCCCACCCTTTTAGGAATTGTGTCTCCATAATTCTATTCACTTATCAAATAAGTGTGTGTGTATATCCCACAAAGCATTTTCAGATTCTCATGTTTCCTTTTTAACCATATTTTCCCCCCAAACCATTTCTTAATGAAATGCATTATTTCAAAACACTCTCTCTCTTTGTTCAAGAATCTTGACATGTTATTTCTTATAAGAAAGATTGTCTTCCAACTAAGATAAATATTCACTCGAAACATGACATAGTTCCAGCATATATTTCCTCGACATTGAAAGATGAAAAACATTGTGTTCAAAGGTTAAACATGGAGTTAAATCCATAATGTAGGAAACTAATATAACTTTACCTATAATTTTATAAGTTCCAATGATCCTTATACATAGCTTTCCCTTTTTTTCCAAAAGGTATCACTCTTCTCAATGGTGAAACATTGATAATGACATGATCACCAACCTCGATAGAAATATCCTTCATTCGGTTATCCACATAACATTACTTCCTACTCTGAGCCATTCTCATGTGCTTCTGAATCAACTGAACTTTTTCTGCCATCCCATCTACCAATTGCAGTCTCATAAACATCCATTATCTTACTTCATCCCAAAGAGATGGAGTTTGACTCCTCTTTCCATATAGTTCATAAAATTGTTCCATCTTCAAACTAGAATGAAAATAATTATTATATAAAAACTCAATAAAAGAATTATGTATGTCCCAAAAACCTAGTAATCTATTGAAAAAGAATGTAGCTTTTCTTCCTATGTCAAAATTGTTCATTCTATCAGACCATCTGGCTCTGGATCTTAACCTCTATGAAAATTTAATTCAGTACCCAATTACTTATGAAGGCCCTTCCAAAAAATAGAATTGAACCTGGATTCATGATCTGATACCATTGATAGTGGAACTCAATGTACCCCAACAATCACATTAATATAAAATTGAGAAAGGTGATCAAGATAAATATTATATCAAATTGGATGAGAATTAGCTGATTTAGTTAATCGATCCCCAATAACCAATATAGCTTTTTTACTTAAATAAGTCTTCAGTAATCCCAAAATGAAATATTAGGTCACATTTTCCCATATCCACTCTAGAAATAGAAATGGTTGAAGAATCCCTTTTAGTAACTTCTTCTCATATTTAGCGTGTCGAAAAATCAAACAACTCAGGGTAAAGACATCAATATCTCTATTCATCTCATCCCACTAGTTAGACTCTCAAATATCTTCCAACATCTTAGTACTATCACGATTAATAGAAAATGGAGAACTATAAGCTTTACATTATATTCGTTTCTTTAACTGTGAATAACATGGCACACACTATCTCTTTCCAAACCAGAAAAAACAGTCTCTATCAATGTTAATTTCACGTAACATACCTTTCAAACCCAAATCATTCAATTTCTAGAACTCATTGTCTTCTTTCTGTGCATGCTTTATTCATTCTACTAGATATGATTTCAATACCACCTGAAACAAAACATAGGAATCTCAAACACCCTCAACTTATAATCGAAAAGTAATCCAATAAAAAACCGAAGTATCTGGGAAAAAATGTATAATGGTTAACGTAGAATTACCTTTTCGACACAAAGAAACATCCACATTGTTATTTTTTCTTGGATGGAAATGAATCATGAAATCATAATCCTTGATTAGTTATATAAATATCTTATGTCTCAGGATTAATTCATTCAGAGTTAATATGTACTTAAAACATATGTGGTCAATATATATTTGACATTTTACTCCATACAGTTTATGCCTCCAAATTATTATAGAAAAAAGTAGCAGATAGTTTCAAATCATGAGTAGGGTATTTCAGCTCATGAGTTTTCAACTAACGTGAATCTTAAACAAGTACATGATTATTTTTTATTAGGATACAACAAACTCCTTTCAACGAAGAATCACTACAGATAAAAAATTTCACCATTTCTGGAAGGCAAGACCAAAATTGGAGCATTCACTATTCTTCTTTTCAATTTCAGAAAACAATCATCACATTCTTTTGACCTGCTAAATTAAACACCTTTTCGAGTTAACATTTTCACATGCAAGATAATAGTGAATCATTATTTACAAACCTTCGGTAATAGCATACCATACAAAGAAAACTATCGATCTAGGTGAAATTGGTAGGTCATGGAGACCCTTCATCAAATTTGGTTTTAGTAGGATCAATATTTATGCTATCATTAGAAACAAAGTGACCAAGGAATATAATTTTTTGTAATAATAAAACACTTACTAAATTTCACAAACAATTTATTTTCTTTTAATGATTTGAAGACAACCCTAAAATTAATTTCATGCACTTATCTACTTTTTGAATAATCCATAATATCATCAACAATCACAACCACAAACATATCCATGAACTTACATAAAATTCTATTTATAAGATCAATGAATACAATAAGTGCATCGATTAACCAAAATGCATAACTAAAAATTCATAATTTACATATCTAATATGAAATATGGTCTTCAAAATAACATCTTCCATTACATTCAACTAATGGTACCCCGACATCAAGTCAAACTTTGAAAAATACTTATCTCTATAGAGCTGATCAAACAAATCATCGATATGATAAAAATCATAACATCTCTTAATAGTGTTGTTATTCAAGGATCTGTAATCAATTCAAAGTCTCATTGAACAAAATTTATTTTCAATTAGGTATAAAAATAAAAAACACGTCAGGAAAAAATCATGATACTTATTTACCACTGGCACATCATTAATCTGAAAAATTCCTTTGTTTTCAATAATATTTTTGAGGTAACATTTATTTCTATATTTTACTAGTTTTTCAGCATCAATATATGTAATCAAATATAGGAGTTCATTCATGTATAACAACTGAAATCCTTTCTAAAATGAAACCTCTCTGTCTCTGTTGTCAATTCTAGCTTGACAAATGGAAATCCAATCAATAACCCAAATAACATCAAACTCTACTATAGAAATAACAACAAGGGATGTCATTATATTCATTCTGCATACATGGACAAGAAGTTTATCATAATTTATTTTGTCTCAAAATATCCTCTCGGAGTTTTAACCATATGTTCAAGATTCATATCTTGAGATGAAATTTCCAAATTACAAAAAAATATCACATAAATGAAAAAATGTTTACAGCAATAATAAAACATCAAATACACATAATCTGAATGAAAAAATAATATACCATATACTACTTCATTTGATGGCCCAACATCTACTAAAGTAGTTGATAATGAATTTACCAACCGTTTATGGATGTATTCTGACAACTTTAAATCATTAGAGTTCTTTTTTGGACACTAATTTTCATAATGATCCATTTAATTGATCATAATACAATTTACTAATTATAAATCAGATTGTGTCTTACCATTACCCTAATATTTATGTGTGTATTTGCGATCCTTATGACCAATTTTACCACATCAATTGAACGTAACAGAATTCAAATGGAATTACCTAATGATTTTTTAACACAATTTTCATAGTTTGTAATCTTATTTTTCATACCATCATACATTTTTTGAAGTATTATTCGGTTTAATCTGACACCTCGACCTCTTATTCTTTTTTTTCAATGAACACTTGACCATCAAAATACTCCATATCCACTATATCTGAACATAAAAATAGTTTTTGAGGACTTTTATAATCATGAGATTATATATCCCTTCAATACATTGGCTCTAATCCTAAGTAAAATTGAATTATTTTACTCTCAAGATCCTGTATGATATTTGAAGCATACCTTTCCAGTTGAGTGATTTTTTTTCATAATCATCTAATGAGTCATCCTGTTACCTCAATTATAATAATTATTCATCTACACTATTTTAAACAATAATAGGATAATATTTCTCACAAAACATACATTTGAATTCATCCTAATAAAGAGCATGAATACCCTCACTATCCATGAAATTTTTAACCATCAGTAACCTATGATTGGATTCTCATTCAAAGAGGTAAACAACAAGACAATCCATTTGATTTACTGAACACCACATGACATTGAAAATCTTTTCTAGTGATTCAGTCCACCATATAATAGATCATGGTAAACTGATCTTCTGAATGATGAGGTATGTAGCCTCATGAAATCCTCCACTATTGACATGTTCCTCTTTGGATTATCTGGTTGATCTTCTGCAAGGATACCACCACAATTTAATGCATGAGTCAACTTTTCCATCCCCAAAACAAACTCTTTACTTCCAATTTAGACCATCTCAGGTTTAGGATTAAGAAGTTTGTTTTCCTCTTCACGTCATACCATATTAACATCCATGTTTCCTCTAAGAAAACAATTCTGAACATAGAAATATATTAGGTGAAAAAACATGGTCCTTTGTAAATTATATATCATGAAAATCATTCTATAAATTAATTTATGGATTTCAATTAAACAATATATTAACTCTTAAAATTGTCTAAATTGACCTCTGATACCAACAGTATGGCCCTAGGCACAAGCATTACACAATCTTGAATTGTGTTAAAAATTTACATTGAGTATCATTTTAGATTTAAGGGTTTAGACAATTAGGCCATAAATAATACATTAAACCTAAAATGATTACAATGTTGACACTTCTACTATATCCAATTTTTCTCAAAATAATAAATCTCCTTAAATAATATATGTATTATTTTTATGATATAATTATTCTTTAATACTTCATTTCTTATAACCTTCTTTATACCCAGTGAAAACCAATTCTAAAAATTGGGAAGAGCCTAAAAGGCTAAGTAATGTATATAAAATAATGAAATTAAACATCATTCCATCAATATATATAAAACATATTCTCTTTAACATACCCCATGAAATCATATGATTTATTAATAACACTTAGAAATCAAAAATCCTAATGGTATCTTTTGGCATATATATTATACATACTTTACAGATTTCACTTCTATATTATGTGTTACATTTTTAATACCCATAACAGTATATTCCCCTATTCTCATAGGAGAAACATTAATGTTTACCTCTACCATGTTACCCATTGCATTTAAGAGCTATCTCGGGATCACTCACTCTTGGTCTATCATGGAACCACCTGTAAACATAATCATCTCCCAAGAACCATAAAATAATCATAACAACTAAAACAATCATAATTAAAAGTTAAAATTCCCACATTATAATCAAAATATAACATTTCATGATATTGACTTAATAATTATTTTATCAAAACCATTTTAAATACCAAAATATATGAAAAGGGGAATTGGTATTTGTTTTCTTTTTTTAAAAAATGTTACAGCTTTTTATGGAAGCGAGATATCATATAATGCTCATGGCTGTGAAAAGGTCATTGTCATCGCGTACGCTAAAAATAATAAATCCTTTTTTCATTTTGTAATGTAATTCATAGAAAAATATTCACATTGAACGGAATGAAATGTCAAATGGGATAATTAAATGTATAAAATGGTGTATTTAATAAATCAAAATATGCGTCATGAATGATTATTGGGATGATGTCCCTTACCTTGAGTCCAACAAGCTACGTAATTTCATTATTAATCTTGAATAACAAAAATAAGTTAATTTCGACATTCATAAGAACCATTTTCATGTTTATTATTCTTTTTATATAACTTATTAACATTTTATAAACATTGCATAATTATTTTTGTTAATATTGGTCATTTTGTAGATATTTGGTACTCGATTAAAAAATAAACTATTTATAATTAAAAAATTATCCATGTGTTAAAATTAACATTATCTTCATAATGATAATAATGATTTAAATATCATATATATCCAATATATATCTTTATTTAAAATAGTAACTTCCATTTGGAGATTAAAAATTAAATGCACCGTTTATTGGGACAGTAACTCATACGCAGACATGAATGCGACATTCATTATTCATTTTCATATTTTAATGAATTAAAACTAAAAGATACATAGGTATACTATAATTAAAGTATAATAATGTATTTTATATACATTATATACGTTCATTTACTTCATACATTATACGATCCATGAATAGCATGAACAAGTCATATCACATTGAGGGGGAGGTACTCCACAAATCCTCAAAATGAAATTACCGTATTTACACATTATGGAAACCATAAAGGTATGACATAAATGAAGAATAAATAATAATATATACAATATAAATATATAACATAGAAATAATTTTTCATCAAAATGGAAACCATTAGAGGCAAAAGGTGATAATTGATCAATCATCATTTCGTGAGGCAGTAGTTCACCATCCACAGAAATAATATATTTTAAATCCATTAGATGGGGGTGTGTATAGGTGTATATTGGATCCTTCTCATAAAAACAACATAGTTTATTGAGGATACTGGTGATGTTTTGTAAACAAATAATATGAACATCATAGGTAGTGGAGAAGAAAAATAATTGAAACAAATATGATAGAAGATGATACCTGGAATCATGTTACTTCATTTGATTTGTTCCAAAGGGATATCATTCCTTACCATAATCTTACGGGATGGATTCAAGGAGGAAGAGAAGAATGTTGGGATATTATTTTTCCAGATGTTAGATAAACCATGTGGGCTTGATAGGAGTGACTATGAATTAGAGGTGATGGCCTAATATAAGATGGAGGAGGGGCACTTATGGAATATCTGGAATTTTTATTTAATTGTAAATTCAAATCAGAATATAAATGAATTAAAATTAAGTTAGCACGAATATTAGTTGAATAAGAGTCAAAATAAATTTATACAATATGAATTTATCATGTTTTGGATATTTTTTAATCCTTATGTTTTTTATTTAACCCTTTTTAAAACTTTTTGTTTTATCATGCTTTTAACACTTGGAGAAACCAAAAATTTACCAAAACAAGGAAAATATACAATTAATGATCTAATAAAAATATTTTATACATATGATAATTATTTGGATAAATTTTAGATTTTTTTATATTTTATAATATTTAATGTAATGTTTTATATTTTAAAATATAAATTAAGTCAATTTTTAAACTATTAATATCAAGACTTTTTAAAAAAATATATAACAAATCAATTACAACCAAAACACTTCATTAATATAAATATAACAAGTAAATATCGTACTGAAATTTTTTGGATGACATCAAAATAATCAAATTAAATTTATTTTAACTTTTATAATATCATTTATTTTAAATTTTTATTAATAAAATACACTACATCATCATTATGCCTCAATTAAATATATTTATTTAATGTCTATGAATTATAAAAAATATTTTATGATGTACAAAATCTTTTCAATTTCTAATTAATATATATAGTCAAATATATATCCTATATAACTCCATATAAAAATAATTTTACTAAAATATATATGTTTCATTTATATTTTCCATAACATTAAATTAAATCTTATTAAATGTAATTTTCACAGACAAGTGGCTCCCTATGGTCATAAAATAGACCCAAAGACTCCCATGGTTGGAAATATCTAATACAATAGGGTTAGGTCATGTGTAAGAATAATTTAATATTATTATAATTTTAATTTTTACCCTTATTTTAAAGACTTACCCTTTAACCATATTAAAAAAAACTATTTACTAATGTTAATATTCATAATGTCAAAAAATTATAGTTATCTATTTAAAAAATTTAGACATTCTAAATCAAAATATCCAATCCATTTTTCCAAATTCAAATCACATAATTGGAAAATATTATTTTAAAATTAATTCTTGTTGTGAGAACCGAAAAGCTTGTTTTTATGTGCTAAAAACTACCAAAATATTTACAGGAGTTATGTCCAGTTTAAGAGTGAAATTACTTTTCATGAACAAAATTTTATTAAATGGTAAAAATTTAATCCTATTATACTTTTATTCTATTTAAATTAACAATATACCTATATAAATATATTAGTTGAAAAGGCAGTTTGGAATTAAAATTCGGTATTTTTAACTATTCATTAAAAAATGATCTTTATCAGAAAAATACCAGAATTTCATCCATAAAATTTTTTGATGTTCATATTCAAAATAATAATTTTATTTTTTTTCTTGTAGAACACATAAAAGGGGAAAAACATATTTAAAATATGTTCTCCATCAAAAGGCAGTAAAATGACAATTTATAGAATATTAAAGTATTTCATGTTCCAAATAGGATTTATTATTATTTTAAGCCTATAAAATGTATTTGATAAATGTTAATTCACTTAGAAACTTTTATAATCATATTTTAGATAGTTCTATTCATTACAATCAATTCATTAGCAATGTGTTATCTACCATTTAAAATAATAATACCATGATATTATTTTTTAGAATAACTAAATATTGTGGGAAACATAATATTTTGGAGTAATCCATTGATGGATATTGGGTATTATGTGAAAAATAGAATCCCATTTAATGGAAATTTACTATTAAAATCACAAAATTTAATAAATAAAAAAATTTCATATATTTAATTTACCTGGGATGCTACAAGGATCGTTGTTGAGCCTGTAATGACCCCTGTTTTGACTCAGGGTAAAATTCAAGTGGAATATAAATTATAGATTTTACTGAAAGTGACTTTATTTGAAACATTATTTTGAATGAAATTACGATTGTTGAAACAAATCAAATTTTTTGGACTTTGTTAAATTTCAACGGCATCCATTAGAGGTATCTTTGATTTTCGGGAGAATCAGGCCCCAAAAATCTAATGTTTGGAAGGTCTTCATTGGGCACATGGATTGTCTAAAACCATGTACACCTCAGCTGAAAACAATGAAACTATAGAGTGGGAGAAAATATTCTACGCATGATTGCATGACTTACACTGACCATGCACCAATCATGCACTGTTAGATCAACTAAGTTAATACCAAATAATTATAAGTCAAATGGTTGGATATTGGTTATGATAATCGTACCTGAAATATTGTGTGAGGTTGGTTATTAAGGAGTGGGGGACCCATAGTTGGAACATGGTTTGGCAAAACTGTGAAACCATAATGTGTGCCCCAGTGTTTCGTGTAATTGACTATGTTTTTCTTTTATTTATTTTAAAACCCATTTCCTTTATTTGTGTCTCCTCCTCCTATGTGTGCCTCCTCTTTTTGGTGTCATGGATTCCTCTAAAGAAAAACATACACATCAAGAGACATCCTCCATTCATCATATGATTCGAGTGTGATCGTTCACTATGTATCCACATCAATAAGATCAAGATTCCATTATAGAAGTTCATTTTTTAGTTTACTCTCGAATAATTTATAGATTTGAGAGATCATTTTCTCAACTAATACGGTGAATCCACATTTCGTTGATTTATTCCAAACTGGAAAAAATTATTCCATGATATTGGTTGGGTAGAGAATGTAATGAACATGTTAGGTGGTTTATAATTTTTTCAATAAATTTCTATAATTCTATGAATAGTGTCATTCCACTACATGCATACACTTTATGTAAATTTTGTATAATAGGTTACTTCATATAAAATGGTTCATCCCACTATGTATTTCCACTATTTAGTGTTTTTGACAAATTAGAGGATTCAAGCCTCAATCACTAACACCCCATGGGCATTCGAAATACTTTTTCCCAATATTTAATTAACTTATTAAAAACACTAAACAATTTCTATGTATTTTTTCAAGGTTTTATAATAGAATTTTACCCTCTAGGATTGGGATAAAATCATAATGTAACCTCATAAGTTTCATTTTGTATTTTATAATTGAGTTTCTGTGCTTTGTAGAATTAGTAAAAGATTTTATTTAATAAAATAAATTATTTTTCGCGAATGAAATTCATAATTATGATAAATGAATTTTTTATTAACAGTTCCATGTTTTAATTATAAAACTATTTAAATGATTTTAACTATATTCTATGTTACAATGTTATTTTTTGTGCGTTAAAACTTATTTTAATTTAAAGAATTGTGTTTTCTAATGCCTTATATAATTATTTAAATGTTTCATGTTAAGTTCATGAATGCTAATTGTTGAATTAAATGAAGTTTTCTTGTATAGATGTTTATTAGAATTCAAGAACCAATTATGTACTCTTCCACAGTTATAAAAATAATGGATTGCTTATTAAATAGAAATTTTCAATCTACGTATATGTATAATTGAAAATGAGACCATCTATTTTTCTCTTGGGCCTCATTAAATAAATTTTTAGGATCTATTTGATTAAATCGAATTTATTATGTCTAATGGAATTTCATTATTGAATACCTTCCTTAAATTATTATAATAATTTTAAATGAAATAAATTTAATTTTATGAACGAATTTATTACTGATATTATTCATTTAATGAATGAATTAAATTATCTAATAGAGTTCAATTGTAAATAATGGGTTTTCAAAATAGTTTAATGAATGCTTTGTTCAATCAATAAATAAAATGTGATACCCCTAACATTATTTTGGTTTAATACATGTATGGAATGATAAGTAATGAATCTTGGAACTAGTTATTATTATGATTTTATTATTATATGATTATACTTAATATATATTGTGGAAGATTGGTAAACTTTCTATTGAATATGGTGAAAAATAATGCTCCCTTACATCGAGTGTTGAGTCATGTTATCTCCCACTATTGATTTTATTTATGATGTTGGGTTAAGAGGCCACACTACCTATTTATATTGAAAAAAATATTTCTCACTCACTATACTGAGTGTCAGGAATGATGTATTACAATCTATTTGGATGTATAGAATATAATTTTTAACATGATCTTATATACACATTCATACTATTTATGGATGACTAAATTATGCCTCATTCCATCCAGCAACTAGTATTTCTTGTATATGGTCATTAGCATCATCACACACATGGTTCATATAGTTGGATGTAATATATAACTATACTATGTATATATTATTATTATACATATATTGTTACAGATAACACTTCTCATTCTTTTCATGATCCAAAGCAGGTATAACATCTTGTTGTACTTTACAAACCTGGGTTGGCTGTTATTTATTTATTATATTTATTTTGTAATTAAGTTTATTGGAATGAAAAATTAATTATGTTCACATTCTGGATATTATCTGTATAAAATGTGGGTGATAATATACTGTGATTTATATCACACATCCAAATAGACCCTCTATTGCACTAGGGTAACATAGTAGATATCATGTTCACAGTACCATGGTTAAATTCTTGAACTGTTTAAATGGTACCTAAGGTGTTTATAAAACAAGGATCAGCTAGAGCACGGGATGCTCATGGGGATTACCCTTGAAGATTTTATTATTATTATTATTATTGATACATTGTTGTTATTTATTTCATGTTCTATGTTTGATGTTTTTTTAATGCATCATCATGAAGACATGAATTAAATGTTGTATATTTTAATTTTATATCATTTATTATTAATTTTGTACTGTTATTCTAGTGGGTTTATTTTATTTTTTAATTATTCCAATTTTTTATGTTATGTATTATCTTATATACCATTAAGCTACTCTAATCATGTGGGTGTAGTATCACCACTATCACTTCCTTACACCCTCACCAATATTCATCGTCATCTTACATTCAATAAGGAATATTTGATGTTATTTGATCAACTTGTCCATCTACCAAATTAGTTATTAGTTGGGATGAGGCATTAAAAAGTTTTTTCAATATTTTCTTTTTTGTCTTTTTCTTACTATTTTATGCTAGTAGATAGGAAAGTAAAAATGTGTTGGTTCATGGTAAATAGTCGTGTCTGGGAAAAATCAACTAACCCAATGGGAAACTTGCATGTGGAAAGGGTTGGGATTGTTGTTCAAGTAATTTCATATTACAGTTTATGTTATTTAACATTGGGTAAATGGTTTAATTTCAACTACTTTTTTTCTCTATGAATTTCTGTTATTTTATCATTGTCCTATTGTGGAAATGATGAAGCATTGCATACATCATCATATGAACATTGATATTCAAATTCAATTAAAATTCCATTCTATGTAATATTATTTTTTAAGATGCTTGTTGATGTAAATTATGTTTTCTGGGAGTATTCAGTGCCTTTTATTTATTATAATTCTTGTTATGTTCCATTCTATGGTTTTATTTAGTACACTTATTTGTATTGCATGATTAGATGATAATATTACATGATGCATGTTTATATACCATTTAATTCTTATGAATCATGCATATGTGATTATTTATCTTGTTTCTTCATTTTTACTTCTTGTAATGACATGCTAGTTTCATTGAAATTTTAAATGATTGTGTGAGAAAAATTGAAGGTATTAAAGTAAATTGAAATCATTTTTCAGTAGTATGGTGTGTTGGAGCCTTAAAATTTTTTATAGGTAACATGTATATTATAATAATCCTTTTGATATTTATAAGTACCTAAAAACTATTGTTAAAATGAATTGTATTCTAGATATTATATATTAAAAGTGAATTGGATTAGTTTAATGTGAGCTATATTCCATCCTCTAAAGTGCATGGGTGATTTATGTATTGGGATATGTAAACCCATATAATGCATCCATTGTGAATGACCATGTTACATTGTTAAAGATGATCAATTTTGGTTCATGGAAACAGATTCCAAACTGTATTGTTTATGAGAGCATCATTGATTGGTGGATTCCACCTATATAACTAATCCAACGAATATGATAATGGTAATTTTTGAAATGGTTAAATTTAATTGGATTTTTAATTTTAATCTAAAATGAATTTTTTCAATTATGATATCTTGTGACTCTATCACACAGGAATATCGATCAAGTGAATAAATTCCAAAATTTCATAGTTCGGTTTATATTGGTCAGTTGCAGAATGCTTGTTATGAGATAACCCATTATGGGTGTTTACAAAATTGATAATTAAAAATATGATATTTGGATAAATTAGTATGATTCCAGGATTTCTTAGCAAGACCCTATTTGTTCCCCATGTATGTTATAACATAAAATGAAAATTATTTCATAAATTTCTTAATTATGAAAGGATTCCAATAAATTGTAAGTGATAAAAATTGATGTTTGATAAAACATTGAAATCATTAAAAAAAATAAATAATTTAGTCTTTACTGATTTAATATAACTAATTTAATTTCATTGAAATATAACATGATTTGGTGTCTTTTGTTTAAACCCTCAACATAGGTTGGTTTGGAATTATCCTGGACAAGCATTGGAATTTAAATGTGATAACATTCCATATTTTTATTGGATTTGATTAATTGATATGATCATGATCTAGGTGACATATTATTGGCATGTCCTAGTGATAGGTTCGATGAATATGCTTTTTAAGGGGATATCTCAAGATATATAGCTCCCATTGAGCGTAAATTCGTTGATAAATGTTGTGAGCTATTTAATGTGTTGTATTTCTGGTTTTTTTGTCTATAGATAGACGTATAAATTCTAAATGATACCCTTGATTGAATGTGTGATAATCGTATACTAGACCATTATTGTGTCCTTAACCATCGATTAATCCTCATTTTTAGTAGTTTAGACATGCCTTGGGAATGGCCGACCACATTATTATGTCCTATGACAATATTCATCCTTCCTGGATGGCTTGTGAGGTCAACAAAAAGTTTAACTCTCATCCGAGATAGTGGTAATATGAGCTAGTTTTCTATATGATTCATCTAGTGACTAAATACATTGGTCAGAAAACTTTTGTATAGATTTCCGGATGTGGATTTTTCTTATATAATCTCATGGTTTTGTGGGTTGATGTACATACCACCCATAGATTTTTTATGTGATATAATTAACTGATTGAGTTTAGTGTTATCATTGAGCCTTGGGAAATATACTATGGTCTCACATAATCTTCGTAGAAATGTGAGCATGGAATTAACAGTGTAATGTTTGTTCCAATAATCCAGATGAATATTTGGAGGCTCGGGTGTTTTTACACCCCAGTAAGTTTGGTTTCTGTTTTCATTACATATTATTTGAAGTATGTGATTATGAATAGATCTGTTTAATTATTATTTTGAAGGAAAATATAATTTAGGGTTTTTTTGAGCGTCTAGTTTATGTTTTCTTTTGATGACCAAAAATCACTTTTGGTGGAAAGAATTGCATAGGTTATAGTTTTTTCATGTCGGTGCTTCCTCAATAGCATAATATTTATATTTTTGGAACTGTATTCAACAATTTAGAAACACAAATTAGTCATGGATGGACTTTAGTGGTAATGCATGGGTGATCATGGGATTACTGAAGTGGTAAAAGATTTTAATAGTTTAATGATGTGTCCTCAGTTGGTGACGTTGATCCACATTCAAGTAGTCGACTCGTAATAAATTAGATTCACATTCATTTTTTAGTCGGGTATGGTTGTATTAATACCGTACAAAACACATAATCATTGATACAATTTAAGTTTCATGAAACATTGAAATCCTCTTAGTGTACTGTTTCTTAGAGATAGTAATGTCCCTTATTTTGACGTCATCACTGATTTTCTAAGATAATATCGGTTATACACTGCCCAAATGTTTTAAAAGATGTCGGGAATGACATGTTGTCTCAATCTGAGTTTCACAATAGATTCTCTTTATTCCTATAGGTGTGCTTGGTCCCGAGTTATAATGGGATTCCCGTGTAGGAATACCTTGGCAGACTCTTGGACATAGACTGCATTCTTCTTACATGAAATCTAGGAGGATTTTATTATAGGATTGGATAATGATCTGATGTGGAAATCATGGATGTGTACTAATGTCTCAACTATAATCATTGAGTATTGACTACCATGAGTTAGTTATTTATACTCTATATTAATGAATATATGGTAACCCCAGACACGATCTGATGTGCAGTGGTCTTGTTTAATGTTTTGTGATTCAAGTGGGTTGGATCTGTTTTACACCCCTGTTCATGTCAAGGAACTGAATTTTAAATGTTTATGTAGTAGTTTGATAATGTAATTTCACTAGAAGATATGTTTGGAAATTGGTGAATGTGTACATCAAATGTTATAAATGTATTGGTGGAAGAAGTGGAAGTTGAATTATTAAATTATATTACATTCTAAAACATGAATTTTTTATTTAAGTAATAAATAGTAGCTTGACCTATTATCCTTCTTACTTTATCTACATGGTCAAAGGAAACTATTTTAAGCACAATGTTGGGTTTTGATTTGTTTAGTGTATCAGTTGATAGTGTCTTCCTGGGAAGATTGATCGACCAGATTAATTTAGGTTGATCAGAATCAGACTATTTTCTAAGGGAGAGGGCCTTGTTACGGCCTCATCGTAAATAAGGATCCTCTTATTAATTAAATAATTCTATGAATTTCATTATAACATTTCGGGTGGGCTTTATAGGAAATTTCGACAGTCGATAAATCGTGACATCAACTTTTCCCCATTAAATTTATAATAAAAACAGTGGGAAGTACCATGAGATAAAATATTGCAGGTGTGAGAAAAAGATCATTTTTTTAAAAAAAAGGAGCTTTGGTAATCACTTTTTGACTGTCTTGTTTAGAAAAATTGCATTGGCCTATGTTTCGATAAATTATTTTCTATATTCTTAAATGATGCTTACATGTTTAATTGGGTTTTTCTTAAATTAAACATGACTATTTGAATGAGAAATCATGGACCTTTTAGGTTGGGTAATGTTTCATAGATATATAAGGCTTCTAATAATTGAGATGTTAATGGTGGGAATGTTTCATAGACCTGTGTTCTGTTCCACATAATATCCTATGAAAAAATGAATTTTGGCATTTACTGGATAGTCTATAATTTGAACAGAGCATTAGAATGTAATTCTGATTGATAGAACTCATGGAAGTGTTATGTTTTTAGACTTGGATAATATAATGAGTGGTACCATGGCTTTCATGATGTATTTTTTTATTTTTATACCCCAAAAATATATCATTTTGATAGTATGTATAGAAAAAATGGTGCGTCTTAATCCAAGAATCTCTCGACATAAAATTTTTTTGCTATTGGGGGAGAGAATATGTGCCCCGTATTGGCTACACAAGGTTTACCCAAATAATGAATCAATACCACATGGTTATTTCCACATAGTTAGTACCTAAAGACTATTATTATCACTATGGGTTCGTTGTAATGGTAAACATAGAGGAAAAACTAGGTGAGGTGGTTTCATAAATCATGGGTGATGCATGCTTGGCACAATGTTTGGCCATACCGTGCAGCCAAATCATGTTGTAGAGTATATTGGTGGAATTTTTACTATTTTCCATTAATGTTTTTTAGAAATTATTTACATTCTGTCTTTCTCCTCCTTTAGTGTGTGCCTTCTTCATTGTGTGTTGTGGGTTCCTCCCAAGCCTAACCTACTCTAAATTTGAACTTCTCTTTATGAAATCTGATTCGATCATCATCTATCATTATGAATCTGCATCATTATGATCAAAATTTGATTTTATTTTTCCTTTATTTGTCTTCCACTCTAATGAGTTATCGTTGTGCAATATCGTTTTAACTATTTTTAGTAATAATAACTATTTATTAGATTAATTCCAGTCTAGATCAATTCATGTATTGAATTCTGATGAGTATACAATTTTATACAAGAGGTAGGTGGTCAACCACTCCATCCATTAATTTATAACATTTTATGAAAAGAACCATCATGCAGCACCGTGAATTTTTTAGAACATTTTTTTATAATTAGTTCAATTATATTAAATTTTCCATGAAACCTTTTATTACAGTCATTGTGGGTAGTTAAGTATTTAGAAGTCGAAAATCATGATCACGAACACTCATTGGGTGATCCGCCTTCATTATTCCCATATATATTTAAATTATTTAATGCATGAAACACCTTCTATGCATTTATGTTGATTTGATAATGGAATTTAAACTTATAAAAATTGGTCCAAATGATAATTCAACCTATCATGTTCCTTGTTGACCTTTATAATTTAATTCATATGTATGAAGCCATTATAAAATTATATCCTCTAATAAAACTATTTATTATTTGTGAATGAAATCTATAATAGGGATAAATTAACTATTTAGGAATAATGTCATATATTTATAATAAAACACCTCAGATGAAAAGCGATGTCTTAGAAATTACAATGTAATTATTTGTTTAATGAAACATTTTTTTGAATTATTGTACCTTGTCTACCAATGTTATCTGTTATTATAGAAATATGGCTTGTTAAGTCCATGACCTCAAACGGCAATTTTAACTAAATAATTCTTTTATAAATACTTATTTAATACAAGTGCCTTTTAAGTGTTTTTCCTATCTGATAAATTGAATTTATAACTTAATAAATGGTGTTTTACCAAATTGGTTAATTCTTAATTGAAAATGGAAAATTATATGTGTCTCTACGACCTCATTAAATAAATTTACAAGATTTTTTAATGAAATTGCTTGTATTAAATGGAATGGATTATAATGATTGAATACATTCCTCTAACGATTATAAATATTTTAAATGAAATGAATTATTTATAGTGAATTAAATTATTCATGACTATTTTAATACCTTGAATGAATTAAAGGATCCAATAGAGATTAATTGTCAATGGTGGAAATCACAAGATGTTAAATGCATGATTTGTAAATTCTTTAAGTAAAATATGATTTCACTAATGATACATAGGATTAATAAATGTTTAGATGGAGAGTTAATGAATCATAGATCAAGTTATTAATATGGTTGTTATTTTATTATGATTCCTTAGTGTTTTTTTAGAATGATAGTATGGGTTCTATTAAGAATTGTATAAAATGATGCTCCCATATATCTATATCAGAGTCATGAACTCTCTCACCACTGATACTATGTTTGGATGTTGGGTTATGGTGTCATGATCCCTATTAAGTGTGATGAAATTATTTCTCCCTGACCATCCTGAGTGTAATTCTTTACATATCAACCTCTGTTTAGATATATGGATTGTACCCTTTTGATTGGGCTTATAGGCTCTTTTATACTGGTAATGGTTGACTGATTTACATCTCTATAAAATTAGAAACTAGTATTCCCGGTATATAACTATTAGAAATAGAAAAAAAAATTGGTTCAAATGTGAGGAGTAAATATATAATTATACTCTCTATATATTATTAATATATATATATATTGGTATAGATCAAACTGCCAATTTTTTAAAATATCTGATGAAAGTGGCATCCCAAGTTGTCCTTAAGGTACCTGAGAGGGATATTATTTCATTATTCAATTATTGATTATTATTTATATTATATTCACACCAATTGAAATATATTCATGGATTGGATATTAGTTTTATAAACCAAGGGATTTAACCTACTTTGATTTATATGCCACACTATAATATGTATTCTAATTCATTAGGGTACAGAAATAGATTTTTTGTTTGTAGGACCAAGGTATATTTATTATGTTGTTTACCTTGTACATAGAAGTTATGAACATGTGACAATGATGAATCATGGGATTCTCAAGGATATCACCATTCGGTATTTTTGTTTCTAAACTGTGTTGTATAGAAATTCATGTTGTATTTATATTATTTTCATTTTGAATCATTTCCAGGTCATGCATGCATTGTTGTATATTAGTGTTGGTTGTCCCTTTATTTTTAGATTAGTGTTTTTTTTAAAAACTATGTCATTCATTTATTACTACATTGTATATTTTTATTTTTTATTATTTTATATACATATGTTCAACTCTGATCATGATGGTATAGTCTCCAAAATATCATTCTTTATACCCTCGTAGCTAGTTGACAGCCTCTGGAATACGGGGGGTTGAATATGAGGCCTCCCGACCTAGCGGTTCTACTTCTATATTAGTGTGTAGTTAGGTTATTATGTTAAATATCCATATATTCTATAGCTGTGTGGGGATGTTATAGGGGTAAGCTTCTATATACAGTGTGTGATGAGCGACATTCTGGTAAACATTTTAATATGGAATTACACCCATGTTTATCCAATGAAATGTGGATCCAATAGTGGTCCACATACTACACATGGAATGATGGTGTCGAAATAATTCCATAAAATGTATTTTTACAAATTTTTTCAATCATTTTTTCATTTATGTTTTTCGATTAATCACTTATTATGCTAATTTTCCTCAAAATTAATATAATTAATTTTCATTATTTTCACAAATATATTTCCAAAAAATGTATTTTGGCCTAATTCGAAATTATATTTATTATGATTTCAAATAAAACTTTAATTTTTAATAATTAAAATCATATAAGGGGAATTAAATAATATAAATATAATCCTATAGACAAGATGACAATGTGTGGTTTTAATTTAGAAATTTAAAGAAGTTTTCTATTTTAAAAAAAATATAAAATTGAAATTTATCCCAATATACTGAATTTGTTAAATTTATGTAAAATTCATCTAATTTAAATTTAGAAATAATTAAATTTATAATTTAACATTATAAATTAATAACATAAAAAGAGAGGTTCTAATTAAAATTCAATATTTTTAACTATTTTCAAAAAATTAATCCTCACATAAAAATACCAAAAATTCATCTGAAAGAAAACATCTATATTTCCATTTGAAAAATGAAGCCACTCTTTACATATAAAATTTGTAAAATTAATAGAAAATAACATGGTATCTTCATTAAATGATGATAAAAACTACTTTTCTAAAAATATAGGTTTTTATGTGTAATATTGAGTTCATTCATATCTTATGTCTATCAAATCTATTTGATAACTGTAAATAATATTTCATTGAATATATAACATATATATATTTATTAATAATTACTATTAATTGTATTTTATTTAATATATTTTGAAAAAAAACCTTTGGAAGCATACAGAGAAAATTAAATCCTTTTTACTCAATTGGTTTATATTTTCATTTTTAATTAATTAGTATAAAATGAATTTATCATTGATTCTTATAAAACAATTATTTATATAAAATTATAATTTTCCTCATAATCATTATTTTAATATCTATGATATTTTATATTATATGATATTGTTTTAAAAATATATCATTGTTCGTTAAATCATAGTCTTGTGTGTAATTTGAGTTATTAATGAAAGTCATTGTTTTGTGCGATGCAAGATAACTCAGTGTTTTCATGCATATCATGATATATTATTTTTTTTTCTAAAATATTTATTATATTTTGATTTCATAGGATATTATATTCCCTTATACTTTTGAAGTTGTGTGTCCTACACTCAATCCACGACAACATTATTACATTATTATATTATTGAACTACATGGTTTATAATATTTTCTCATTAAATAATTATCCAAATATTAAAAATAAAATATTACTTCTTCAAATATAATTATTTATATCATCTCTCTGGTATTGGGATGAAAATAAAGTCACATCACTTTGTGATGGTTGTAGTTTAAACATAAACAAACAGTGATATCAGCTTTTAGTGTGTGAAATGGTATGAATGAAAATAACATATTATCTATTATAAAATATGAGAAGTTATACAATACCATAAATGTGTCTTGAATATCATATATTACATTTAAATTTATCATTATCACCTTCCATGTAAAGCGTTAGTGAATGAAAAATCATGTCTCCTTGCGAGGTGGTATTCTTCTATACAGTTGAGAAACATTATCATATCCCCAATGGAATGAAGAGTAAAATATTATACTTCATATTATGAATTCATAGATATATATATATATATATGGTATCATTATCATATATTTACATCATATCGTTATCCTTACACAATTTTTTGTCGTGGAAATGAATAATGAATGACATTAGTAAACAATGTGATAATCCATTGTACACATAAATGAGGATTTTAGAACCCATTTTATTGAATTGGCTATTGTTTTAGATTATGAATATAACATAAAACATATAATTTCATGGATAAAATTTATTATATTATATTATAATGGATTAATATGAATTTATCGGTGTGAAGGATGAAATAAAATAAAAACACTCACTAAATATCATTAACACTTCTTCAGGTAAGATTTTTATGTTTACCAAAAAAACACATCCATGGTTTCATTAATGACCATTAATAGTATATTGGATATCTGGAACAATGTTGGGAGGTTATTTGGGTAATTGTTTTCATATTTGAAAATTTTATGAATGTATGGTGTTGATATATGATGGTATGGCCCATTATAAGTAAGTTTAGTGGTGTACATAATTTTTTTTTTTAAAAACATTTTACCCAGATTATTCACATTCCAAAAGAGTAAAAATGGATCTTTATCGAGAATGAATATTATAATGAATAAATATATAAAGAAAATATATTTAATAATTTTTTTAGTTCATCATAACTGTTTTCATTTTAGTATAATTCTTATAAAAATTTATATTATCCTTAACTGCAGTAAATAATTATTACATTTTCCTATATTTATTATGGTAAAAAATTTATTTTACGATATTATATAATATTAATAATTATAATTAAAAATATGGAATAAAATTTTACAAATTAAATTTCTATAGATGGATAAATATAATTAGAAATTAATCCAATAGACAGGATGATAAAGTGTCTTCTCAATGAAATAATTTTAAAAGGATTAAAATTATTATATATGAAAATTAAAAATGAAACTTATTATAATTTGGATTATTTTTTAATTTATATATAATTTAACTAGTTTTTCATTATAAATAAAATATAAATGTATTTTGTCTTTATAAATAATTTAAATTAAAAGGTTTTTTTCTAATAAAACAAAATATCTTATAATAGTCACGGAAAAATGAAATATTTTAGAAATTTTTTAAAAAAACACCACAAGAAAATTTTAATATTATTATTTAATGAAATATGATCATTTTATCAAATATATTTTTTGAATGTGATAATATATTTTTTAACTTATGTTTGAATAGTGATACAAAACCAATTATTTTGAAAAAATATATTTATCAGAAAATTTTTTTTTTAATTAAATGATTGTTTTTTATAAAAAATAAATTCACAACCATATTTATAATTATTTAGTTATTACTATTTATTCCCTCCAACTGAATTGCTATTTAATAATTTTCATTAGTAATTATTATTTTATTATTGATTTTTTGTTCAAACTCAATGTTGTGTGCATGATAATCTATCAAAGAGATTGAAATTAATTATGAATAAATATATCATACAGTTTCAATATGATATATTCTACAGTATTAATGGTGGTTCTTTTTAACCACTATCAAATAAGAAATTTCATTTTAAAAAATTAAGGGTGTTACATATTATAATACTACATAGCCATCCCATTTTTGTTTTAATCTAACATAGAAATAGTTCCATAAATATTTTTTATCATTATATATTAAAATTTTAAAAATAATTTAATTTTAAAAAATTAAAATTTAATTATAATTCTAAATGTTATTAAAATAATTATTATTATTTTTATAACATGATCCTTAACCTGGTTGGTGTTGACTCTTTATGTGCATCCACAAGACCCAGCATTGAGTCCGGGAAGTGGAATATTTTTGGGGTACTGTATTTTTGTTGTATCAGTAATTTAGAATTTTTGTAGTGGATACTATTGTAGTTACTTTAGAAGGTATGGTTATGAATTGTATTAGCCTGAATTATTTTCATTCAGGACACCGTTTTGGACCAAGTGTCATTATGGCCTTCAGGTGTCCCATGGCCTTCTGGCTAGTTAACTATTTTGGGCCACGTTAAGGAAATCAGGCCACCTCAAGGCCTTTAGGCCATCACAAGGTCTTTGGGACACCTCATTCAGATCCTAATGTGTATATAAAACCAAATAGTCCAAAGTAACTAACTCAAGAAGAGGACTAACAGTAATATATTTTACCAGAACAACAATATTTGGATTTGGAAGAATGGGAGGGTTTGGAAATTTCCATCTGGACTAGGGATTTGCAATTATTCTCATGTATTGCTAGCTCGAAAACAATGAGAAGGTGAGAAGATGAATTCATCATAAATACATGATAAATTATTTTAAATTAATAAATGATACTTTTCCCCTTATATTAAATTTCTATATAAAATTACATGGTGGTGTTTTATATTAAACATTTAATGAATTTTCTTTTTATATTGATATATTCATAAATATAACTCAGTGATGAAGTCAAAAGAATTATAAAAATGTTTAGATAATGATGGATTTAAGTATTAGTATAAGATATCCTGAATAAAATTATTTTTAAATATTTTTTTAGATAAGGTTCATTTGACCAAATAGTGTAGTGTGTAATAATAATAAATGACAATGAACTATATTCTATAGAAAAATCATGAATGGTATAATAAATGGACATTTATTTTGTAATAAATATGAAATAAAGTTGTGTTAAGTGATAAGTGCTTTGAACTCATCAATGATCTATATTTTGTATCAACATGAAATTCTAACAACATATTTGAAACTATTATGAAAAAATATTTAATGAAAATTTCAATATATTTCATTATGAAAGATAACATACATTAAAATTTTCGAAACAATTTGTGTTTTTATTCTTAACTATATTCTAACCATATTTTCTCCCCAATAATTATAATACACTTCCTTTATCCTGTCATCACAATAATTATTTCATAAGCATTCATCCAAAATGATATCCTTATGAAAAAATTAACATTATAACATAAGTGTATTATTATATTAGTGTTCTTCACTTACATATTTGAAATGAATATTTTAATTTTTTATAAATAAAAAATACGTTTTTTATATATCTGTATTACTTAAATATAAATTTTTTAATCATTTGTTGTTTATAATATATTTGTGTTTGGGTCAGTTCAACAAATCACTAGATCAAGTGCACTCTATATTTATAAATTATTACAATTAATAAAAAACATACATGGGTATTTATTATTTATGTTTTATTCATTATTAATATATAAAACAAATTAACATATATCTGAGAAGATTTAATTTTAATAATTATGGAATCATTGTGAAAGGATATATTGATTTTACCATTATGAATAATTACTTTTATATATATGGACTAATGAAATAAAAAATGATCAATGAATTTTAATAATATAGTAAATTAATAAAACATGAAAATAATTAAAAATATTTTTTATTTTAATGGTATTGAATCATGAATTTAATTTGTATAATTATATAATTTAGGATATGAAGATCATAGGTAGAATATCAATACAATTGGTAATGGATTATCATAATTTCATTCCATTAAAATTGCTATTAGTTTCTCTCTTAAATATCTTATTAAATTGTCCCATAATCCATAGTTTCATATCATTTTATTGATTTGTATCAAATTTTTTGTAATACACTCAATATAATCATTTTTAAATTAGTTTATTTATTTTTGGTTAACTAAAAATGTTTTGGTTTATGTTTTGAAATATGTATATCTATGTGTTATATTAATGTTATAATGAAATGAAACCACATTGATGTTTTATTACATAATATTTCATAGAAATTAAATATTATGTTATGTGTGGAAATAATTTAATAACACCTAATCGATTGGGTAATGATAAATAACATGAGAGATCATAATTTATGTTACAGGAGAATTTAGATTAATCAATAATATAATGACTGGGGGAGGTGTTTTCCCACATTCTTAATGTTTTTTTGACTGTGATCTTACAAGAACCCTTAATATATCATTTACACCCGCATATGATATTTCTATGGATAATTTAAATAAATTAACCTGATTTCACGTATAAATTTACAATTTTTGTCTTTTATATACCCATTATGATTTATTTTATTAACAATATCATTATATATTATGATGTATTTAAATTTCCTAATATGTTTCCAGATTACTGTATTAACCTCACATATTTTTATGATCATCCATTGTTTTTACGTGATTTTATAGGTCAGAAGGATGAATAGACATGAATATGAATTCATTGCATAAATTTTGGGGTTTTATACTTGAAAAAAATATCAGTATCATTATAAAATTATTTTATTTGTAGTAATGTATTCATATAGTAGAAAAATATGGTTTATTATGTCATCATAAATCTCATGAAACTCTTGATCCAATCACACACTATAACCCACTTCATGGCTCAATGGAAAATATGGATACCCATGTTCTAGAAAAATCTTATGAGGAAATAAGGTTGTTCAATTTAAAATATTTTCTAGGGATAAATATAATTACAAACTTTTTTTAATTTATATAAAAAATATCGAATTTATAATTCTTATGTTGGGAATCTATACAAAATAATAAATGTGGACAAAAATAAAATTAATCCATAACAGGGAATACTTCTTAATGAATAGTAACCAAACTCACTTCAGATGTAAAATAGTTTTCATTAATCAAGACTAAATGAGATATCATGAGCAACAAGTGATTATTAATTTATTGAAATATAGGTGATACACTATTAGTAGAATCCATTATTATAAAAAATATATTATTAGTGACCCTGGGTCACTATCATATATATATAGGTGGACATCATACATTATAGACTTGAGGGAATGAGTACTTTTAATTATACTCTTTGATACAAGAACTGGTTCCTAAAAATCTAAGTCATCATACAGTTAGATTTTATTGTAAATAGTGTGTGATAATAATAGGGTAGTTAGATTTCACCAAAGGACCCTGCAAATTTAATTTAAAAAAAATCCACAAACAATTGTCTAAAATATAATGTGTGAATCTTGAGATTATCTTTTAATGAAAAAATTTATATTGATTTTTTCAAATAACATAAATTGTGGATATTTATAAATAATTCAATTCAATATCAAATTGATATCATTAGACAAAATATTTTCAAAATAAAATATAAATGGTTTTATGAATGTACTATAATGTTAGTTTTTTAACATGATAATAAGATCTAAAATGTAACTAATAAGATTATATTCAAAAAATCAAAAATAATGACTGAAATTCTAAAATAATTAAATAATTTAAAACTAAAAAAAATGTGTCAATGGTAAACAACACATACCATAATATAAAATAAATTAAAATAATAGAATTAATAATAGTGTAGAATTTGTCAGAAACCTAGAGAATTTTATATTTCATTATGGTCAAATCCATTGGTCATTGGGAGGTGCTCTAAGATGATTTTGTGTGGAACCATCAAATGGACTATCATTGACTTTACAATAAAAAATCATAATAGTTCACTCTAAACAATCTCCATGGCATTACTCCTCGTCATCAATATATTACATAATCTAAATGATACTAGTTTGTTAGGGAACGTACCTAGTATAATAAACATCTCTCAATTGAACACTATACCCAATAATCCAATGAATTGAGCTACATGATGTTCTATAATGATTGTATTACAATAAACACTTAATAATGACATAAATCATATCAAATCCACATAATAACATACATCATTGTACCTTATTAAAACTTTTTTATCTAATAGGCTAAGCTTAAATATTTTATTCAGCCACTAATAAACAACATCATTTCATAAGTACCACGTACATAATATTTCACAGCGCATCAACCCAAGGTTCCACACATTTTATTAAAAATATTATTACATTCTTAAACAAGATCATCTGAAAATATATTTTAAATGAAACCATTTAATTAAAAATTATTAATATTTCATTACTAGATTTGATTTTTACTTGGAATTAAAAAACAATCGGTAATATATAAAACATCTTACCATAAATCACATGTATATTATATAATCATATTTCTAAAAACATATAGAAGATGACTAATAGAAAAATAAAAAATCAAACAACCATAAAAATCAATAATACTTTATTTAAAATATCATTTTTAGTTAAAAGAAAACATTAAAATACTGAATTCATTCTAAATAACCTCTATGTAATTTTTTCAAATACTTGGTATGAAAAATCCATAGATACATGAATATAGAAACCAAAAAACATGAATAATTTTATTTATATTAATTTCTCAGTACAGTGAATCTCAATTATAACATTTATAGATTTTTATAACATAATAAAATACAAATTAATGAAAAAATATAAAGAAAATAATTTAAAATATTATAATATAATAAAATCGATATCACATAGAGACACCAACATAGAAAAAATCCATATCACATATAAATATTAATGATAAAAAGAGATATGATAGAGGAATAATCCAAACAATATATTAATAGATAAAAATATATTCAAAGAACCCCTTTTCCTTGGGTCGAACCATAAAGGACACATGTTTTGATGAAGGATTATAATGTTGTAATATAAAAGAATATATTATTTAAATTAAAGGGTAATTGTGAATTATTTTATGAAATAAATAACGAATCAATGTTGTAAGGATTTATTACATGTAATGTGATGGTTAAAATTTCCTTGATATCCCCTATCAAATTAATTTAATGATTATGGGAGTGAAGTCCCTTAATGTGTCAAAAACTGGATCTTTGGTTTCAGGTATGTTTTCCATTTTTGGTCGTTTTTTAGAAAAAATGGAATTTATGGAATTTTTTGAAGTACACGTTGTGTACTTTTTAAGTACCTATCGTGTACTCAGTCTCCATAGGAGGCCATGTGCTGGTCATGTGATGGACACACACATGGCCTTGTTGGGGTGACTTGGAGGCCATCTAAATCAGAGTACCGAAAAGTCCAGTACACACCAAGTACTTCAAAAGTACACTCTGTGTATTTTATTTTATTTTATTATATTTACCAGGGACACGTATAATCTCTAGAAACGCCATTTTCTATGTTTCAATTTGTTGAGAGCTCCTGTATGGCCACATTTCCCCTTCGATCCCACATTAAATCATCTGAACTACGATTTGACCATTGTCTATTGTGTTGGGATCGCCTCGGTAAGATCTCTCCCCTGCATGGGATACATTTCACAATACTTACTCTTTCTCAATATATCCTATGTTGAACGTTTTAGATGTTTTTAGGTCTTCTAAATTCTAAGGTGATTCATGACCTGAGACTCATGTATATCAATCTCCCAATGGTGAGGTAGGTGGATTGAACCTTTCTGTTAAAAGTCATTGAGTTACATATGAAATTTTGCTAATACCCATGAATGAGGTATCAAGTGTTTACCATTTTAGCCATATTGATTTCATGATATGCTTGTATGCTTTAGTAGAGTTTAATTGAATGTGAATAGGTTTAATTTCTATGACTTGGATGTTTTTCCCCATCTATGATTGCATTTTTTGACCGTTAGGTCTAGTTTTCCTGTTAGGTTGCTGTTTACTTTCCCATGCCATGTTGTAGGATGGTGTGACTGTTCTGATATGTTGTTATGCTATAGACTGGTCACAATGTAGTTCTTGATGTTTTCTTTGGCCGATATGCAGTGCTATACTTGTGTGACTTACACAGGGCCATGGAGACCTAGTGTTAAGACCATAGGGAGAATGGACGTAAGGGATTCTCCAGAGTGTATGTTTTAATTTTGATGTGAGACCATTGGGGGAATCGAATTAAGTGGTTCCTCAGAGTGTCTGTAGATCCTCGATGTCGACCACAGGAGGAAGATAGGTTGTGTGCTTCCCATGAGACTATATGAGAAATTGATGGTGACTTCTTCCTCGGAGAGTCGATCCATAAAGCTGAAACAGAAGAGTTAGACTGAGTGTAGTGCCTAGAGGGTTGCTTGTGAATCTAGGTAGGACCAGAGGGGATATGTTGTGAGTACATCATAGAGAGTTTCCTAATTGTGATTACCTTATTTGTTAGTAGTTTCTTGATATATGATACTAAATGCATTGAAACTGTGAATTTTTTACCTTGGGTACTTTTTTGTTTACCACATTTATTGCTTGATGCCTGCCATATATTCATTGACTATTTGGCATAGATCAAATGGTGGATTCATACATGGATTTAGTCTCACACCCTGCTTGGGACATGTTTTTGGGCCCAAACATATTATATTTCTATAGGAATAGATAAGGACAAGCACCCTTTTACTTCAGGTTCATGATTCACTGTGGAGCTGGAGTGCGTGGTTCCAAGTATTGGCTTGCGATGCTGTGGAGCTGTTACATGTTTTCCTTTTTTTAATTTCTTTTAGTACTGTTTGTATTTCAGCATTGTGATGAGTTTGGATGCATTCCTATACATATGTATCATGAATTATTCTTATATATATATATGTGTGTGTGTGTGTGTGTGCTCCAATTTATCATTCCCAGTCTTCTACTGTTCACTTTTTCGTGGATTATTACTTCTTATGGTATTTCTTATGAATTATTCCACTATGTTTCTCTACCAATGATGGCATATTTTCCCCACTATCACACCAAAATCCATTGCTTCTAGTCGGAATCCTCTAGCATTTGGGGAAATGAGCATGAGTCCATGTGACCAACTGGGTACGGGGCACCTCTTGGTGGATTTCAGAACTAGGATGTTACAATGTGATATCAGAGGGAGGTTTTGATCCTCTGACCTGTGAGTTATAGGACCACATGTACTATAATTTGGAGGATCATTGCCCTATTATCCATGTGTATAACATGTTTAATATTCTAAGCATTGATTAGTGGGACGTATGAACCATCACATATCATAATTTAAAACATTGGTGTTGCTTTCAGTGTTTTCCTGGACTTCGGAGTAGTTTCTGAGGTTTACTGTCTAGAAAAACCTAGAATACACACCTTGTAGTTTTTTCTACATGCCATGTTTTCTTCTATTCAAGAAGAGACTATTTATCTTATGTAAACATCATGAACCTTATGCACATGCCGTGTAGTCTCTAACCATGTCATAGTCCTGATGGGAAGAGATACGGTATAAGTAAATTCATGTAGGAACATGCCATGTACCAGTTGTACACGTCGTGTCGCCGTGACCATGTGTCTGCCCATGTGACTAACTACACAGATAAAGTAATCTTAGGTAATACATTCCATGTCCATTCTAAACACGTCGTGTAGTTTAATATTTGAATTTGTCCATGTAACTAACATTGCGGGTCAGTGCTATCTTTCCTAGTACAAACCATATCTGTAAGGAACATGCCATGTAGTTTCAACCGAGTATCTGGTCGTGTGACGAACAACACGAGTCAGTGAAGCCCATCTAGTACACTATGTGATTGGCACTAACACGCTGTGTAATTTCATTATAACGAGAACCATGTGGACTTTCCGTATAGAATGACTCGATAAGGGGAAGAGAATTCAAGTACATGTCGTGTGTAAGGACAACACACCATGGTTTTGGGTGTTACACGATTAGTTATGATAAGACTTCTTGCCCATGTGAATGGCTGAAGGGAACATGCCGTGTATGTGTTATATAGGCCATGTAGACATGTTTTGTAAAATGTAAATTCATTCCTTCTCATGTTCTCATCCTACGTTTTCTGTTTTTGTTCCATAATGATCCTGATCTAAGGTGTGAATTTGACATTACATAGTATTTCCACCGAGACATCCTCCAGTTATATGCCTGATGTAGGGTAGTGACTGGACAGTAGATATGGCTGATTAGGGACTACTGGCAGATCCTCATGTTGTGCCTGTCATTGTACCAACCGTTATACCGGAAGTTGGTGCTAATTTATAGTTTAGGGAAGGCTTTATGAGGATGATGAAGACCTTTGAGGGAGAACCACCTCGTGACCCATCAATGGAAGAATTGACACAGGTCTTTTAGCAGCAGCATCCCCCCACATTATGAGGGGATGGAGGACCCCAGGCTGTAGAGTCAGGGCTAGAAACCATGTTGACGATCTTTGATCATATGAAGACGCCTTCAGAGAGGCGGGTAAGGCTCTCTACATACATGCTTTGGGATTCTGATAAGAGATGGTTGTATGTGATCTCATTGGTGGGACGCCAGCTGGTTATCGACTAGGATGAGTTTCAGCGTGTCTTCTATGAATACTTCTATCCAGAGATCTTGAGGGTCGATCGAGCCCGAGATTTTAGGAGTCTAGAGAAGGGTACTCTTTTGGTTATGGAGTATTCTCTCGTTTTACAGAGCTATATAATTTCACTACTATTTCAGATGGTGCTCAATTATTCCTGGCATGGAAGATCAAGGACAGTCTGAGCCACGAAATCCGATCATAGGTGAACATCTTCTGGTTGACCTATATCACTTCTATCATCAACGCATTGTAGATCACTTAGCGTAATCTATGTGATTATGGAGTTGTCATCCAGGGCATCTCAGTATCTAGAGTATGTATTTCTCTTACTGATAACAAGAATCACCGTAGCGAGTCTTTTCACGGTGATCCGATGAGGCAGGACACTTCTTATAGTATCCAGTTGGTGTGCTAATAGTGTAGGGAGAGCAGTCATACGAGGAAACATATCCCGAGAGACCTAGTGGAGTGCCGATCTTGCAGTAATATGGGTCATCTTCAACACTCCTAGCAGATCATTACATTGGCGGCTAGTGACATGAGTTATTCTCTGACTCCTCGTTTAGGAGCAGCACCACCAATTTCTCACAAGTCTAGGATATAGAGTTATTCTGGCCATTCAAGAAGAGGTGGAGGTCATGGCTATTATTTCCATTCACCCAGGTTTTAGTGAAAATAGGGTGGATCAGCTTATAGTGGTTAATTAGGATTACATGGCTGTGGATCAGGGTAGACTTTTGCAGTGGAGCAGACCCAATAGGAGCATGATCACAGTCCCTCTACAGTTAGAGGTACGATCTTAGTAGCCTCAGTTTCAGCTAATTCACTTTTTGATATAGGGGCTTCCCATAACATTATATTTGTTGTGGTTATGGAGAGCCTTGGGCTCTGCATCTTTTCTTCTACTGATATCTTGACACAAGACCCTCTGTTGGGGACAATAATGACGAGTGTACGTCAGTGCAAGGGATTACCTTTAGAGTAAGGTGGGTGTAACTTTTTTTGAAACCTCTATGTCCTAGGGATGACATACTGTGATGTCATTCTCATAATAGAGTTTATGGTTCCCTTCCAGTAATTCATCGATTGATACCATCATAGGGTGAGATTCACATCACCAAAAGGGGTATATATTATTCCTAAGGTCATGTGGGATGTCAAGGTGAGTAGTGCGAGACTTGAGCATCATGGGTTTGGATAAGTTTCATCTCAGATTTCTAGTCTATATCTTGATGACAAGGTGACTTCACAGATGGGATTTCCTCCAGTGGTGGATCGTTTCTGGGATGTCTTTATAGAAGTATTTTGAGGCTTGCCTCCAGAGCATGAGGTAGAAATTTTTATTGGGCTCATTCCAGGCATGGAACCTGTGTTTATTCCTCCTTATAGGATGTCTACACTAGAGTTACAGGAGTTCAAGAAGAAGTTAGAGGAGTTATATGAAAAGGGTTTCATCTGACCCAGTACTTCTCCTTGTGGTTCACCTGTCCTGTTTTCGAAGAAGGAAAATGGTATTGTCAGGATTTTTGTGGATTATCGGATGCTGAATCAGTTGATGGTTAGGAACTGATATCCCTTGCCATGGATTGATGATCTCTTCGATCAGCTTCAGGGATCCTGGGTGTTCTCGAAGATTGACTTGATATCTGATTACAATCATTTGTGTGTTAGACCATCATATATACCGCTTAATGTCTTCCAGAGTAGGTATTATCTATTCGAATTTTTGTTTATTCTGTTTGGTCTCACGAACATGTGTGATGTTTTCTTATCCTTGATGAACTGAGCGTTCCATCAATATATGGATTCCTTCATGGTGGTTTCCGTGGATGATATCTTGGAGTACTCTCACACTCGAAATGACCATTCTACCCATCCAGAGATCATTTTGAGTACACTGAAAGAGTATCAGTTATATGCTATGGTCTCAAAATTCCGCTTTTGAATTGACCAGATTCACTTCATGGGTAATGTTATCTCAAAGACAAGAGTATTAGTACACCCAATGAAATTGACATCAGTAGTTTCCTGGGAGCAGGCAAAGAGCATCATTGAGGTACAATGTTTTCTAGGGCTGGTGGGATACTATAGACATATCATATATGACTTTTCACGATTAGCAGCGCCACTGATGAGCCGGAATAAGAAGTGTGAAAATATCATGTGGTCAAATTATTATGAAATAGCCATTCAAGATCTGAAAGGGAGGTTGACTTCAGTACCACTACTAGTTTTTTCATATAAAGGAATGAGTTATACTGTGTACTGTGATGCTTAAGGTATTGGCCTGGGAGCTGTTCTTATGCAAGGGGAAGGAATCATTGCATATGGGTCTCGGCAGTTGAGGCCACATGAGTGAAATTACACTACACATGATCTCGAGTTAGCTGCAGTTGTTCATAACGTTTTCTATTGGATACATTATCTTCTGGGAGAGAATTTTGGGTTTTTCACGGACCAAAAGAGTCTCACGTATAAATTCACTCAGCGTGACTTGAATTTGAGACAACGATTGTGGGTTGAGTACCTTAATTCCTTTGACTTTGAGCTTTCTTATATGCTTGGGAAAGGCAACGAAGTGGCTGATGAGTTGAGCAGTAGGACTCAGATACAGACATTACTTGAGGCCAGTAGTGAGTGGAAACGTGTGGCTCTGTTAACTAAGATACATTTGGAGGTGTAGGATAGGATGAGGTAGACTTTTGTTTCTTATATGTTTGTCACCTCTACACTTCTTGATCGTATTCAAATGAGGAAGCTGTCAGATTCTGAAGGCCTTGTCCAACGGTAATGTGTGTCAAGAGAGGACCCTATTCTTTTATGGGAAATAGGTGAGGATGAGATCCTGTGTTTCCATGGGCATGTATGGGTGCCAACAGATATATGTGAGGAGCTGATTAGGGACATTCATTCCTCAGTTTAGGTAGTTCTTCCTGGTGTCTCCCAGATGTATCGTGATGTACACCAATAGTATTGGTGGCTAGGTAATAAGAGAGATGTTTATTGTTTTGTCATGAAGTGTTCCACCTATCAATAGGTGAAGGTGGAGCATCCGCAACCAGTAGGTCTTTTACAGTAGTTAACAATTCCCGAGTGTAAGTGGGATGAAGTCACGATGGATTTCATGATTTGTTTGCCAAGGTCGCATTGAGGGAATGATGCAGTTTGAGTATTCATTGATATACTCACAATGGTTTCTCATTTTTTACTGATCAAGGAGACCATCAGTGTTGATGAGATGGGATCATTTTACATTCAAGAGATTTTATGTCTACATGGAGTTCCACACTCCATTATTTCGGATAGAGACACATATTTTACTTCTTGTGTCTGGTAAGGGCTTCAGAAAGAATTGGGTACACAAGTACTTTTGATTACAGCTTAACATCCCCAGACATATGGCCATTCCATGCATACAATTCAGGTGCTTGGGGACCCGGTTCGTGCATGCATCCTGGATTTTGGAAGTTCTTGGGAGAAGAATATACCTCTTTTGGAGTTTTCCTATAATAATAGTTTTTAGTAAACTATTCAGATGGCACCTTATGAGTCATTGTAAGGTAGGACATGATGATTAAACATTTGTTTGATAGAGGCAGGAGAGGCAGCTTTGCTGGGACCTGATCTTGTCCAGGAGTCCATAGAGTAGATAGAGTTGATTTAGAGGAGGATGGCTACTACATAGTCCCAACAGAAGTTTTATACTGATCACCAAAGATGACCTATGGAGATCGATGTCAGAGATTAGGATTTCTTATGTGTCACAGTATGGATAGGACACAAGAGGATTAGGAGACATGGTAAGCTTTCGCCGAAGTACATCAGACCATTTGAGGTTTTTAAGAGAGTTGGGCGGGTTTCCTATCTGTTGAAGTTGCCTTAGAGGTACCAGGAAATGCACAACGTCTTCCGCATTTCTTTGTTTCGACTGCTAAGAAATGTATCATATATTCCAACCCAAGAAGGTTGAGTTAGAAGTGGATTCATTTTTTGAGAAGCATCATATTTGGATTTTTTTATCAAAGCACAAAGGTTCTCCCTGGTCGGTTTATCCCACTGGAACGAGTCCTATGGAAGCACGGGCGAGTACAGGACTAGACATGGGTGAAAGAGACTGATGTACGATCATAGTAGCCGAATCTATTCATGGTTTCCACTATTACACCGCCTTGCAAGGGAAATTTAATGACAGTTTTCATTAAAGGGGGATGTTTTTAAATACCTGGATCTTCTTTTTCAGGTATGTTTTCCTTTTATGGTCATTTTTCACAAAAAGAGGAATTTCTGGAAATTTTTTATGTACATGCCATGTACCTTCTAAGTACACGCTGTGTACACGGTTGTCGTAGGAGGTCCTGTGCTGGCTATGTGATGGCCACACACAAGACCATGTGGGGGTGAGTTGGAGGCTGCCTAACGGGGAGTACAAAAAAAGAAAGTACATTCCATAAACATTATGAGTACACGGCGTGTATTTTAAGTTTTTTCATTAAAGGTATCGGGGTCATGTATCATCGCCTAAAACACCATATTATAGGATTTTTTGGCTGAGATCTCCCATACGGCAAGATTTATCCTCCAAGCCCCCGACCAAGGATCCGAACTATAATTCGACCCCCATCGATTGCGTTGGGATCACCTCAGTTATCTCTCTCTTCTGCATGAGCTTCATTTCCCAATTCTGCCTCTTTCCCATGTTATCCTCTATTGAATGTTCTATACATTTTTATAGATCTTTAGTGTTATAATGTGATTCAAGACCTGAGACTCAAGTATATATATCTCCCAACGGCAAGGTAGGTGGTTTGTGCCTTTCCATTAACAGTTATTCAGTTATATGTGAAATTTTTTTGATACCCAAGAAAACGGTATTGAGCATTTACCGATTTAGCCATGTTGTTTTCCTTCTATGCTTGTTTTCTTGAGTAGAGGTTAATTGAATGATAATAGGGTTATTTTTTGTGCCTTGGATGTTTTTTCCGATTCATAATTGCTTATTTTGACCGTTAGGTTTAGTTTTCCTTTTATGGTGGTGTTTACATTCCCATGCCTAGTTGTAGGATGGTTTGATTGTCCTAATATGTGGTTATGCATTAGACTACTAGCCAAGTAGTTCTTGAGTTTTTATATGGATGAGATATGCTGCAATACTTGATTTACTTACATAGTCCCGTGAAAACCTGTTGTATACACCCTTGAGTGAATAGAGGCATGACAATCTCCAGAGTGTCGGTTTTAATTATGATATGAGACCATAGGTGGAATTGATGAAAGTGCTTCCTTAGAGTGTCTATAGATAATCAACATGGGCCCCAGGGGCAATAGAAGTTGGGTGATTCCCCAGAGTGCCTTTAGTTACTGATATGAGACTATTAGAGGAATGGATAGTTAGTGCTTCCACATAGAGTCTATAAACAAAGCTAGACGATAGGGGTTAGACTAAATGTACCACCTAGAGGGTTTCTTGTGTTGTTACATTGCAATAGAGGGCATAGGCAGTGAGTACTGCATAGAGGGTTACATCTTTTTAATTACCTACTTTTTTAGCTGTTTCTTGATATATGATACTAAATGCATTGAAACTGGGAATTTTTTACCTTGGGTACATTCTTGTTTACTGCATTTATTGCTTGTTGTCTGCCATATATTCACTAACTTTTAGGAACAAATCTCGTGGTGGATGCCTACTGGGATTCAGTCTCACACCCTGTTTGTGCCATGTTTTTAATCCCAAACATATTATATTATTGCGGGTATAGATAAGGTCATGTTCCATTCTACTTCATGTTATTGATTGATTATTGAGGTGGAGAGCATGGGACCTAGCTGAGGCATGTGATGTAGATGAGTTGTTACGTGTATTCATTATGTACTTTGGATTAGTACTGTTTTTATTCCAACATTGTCATGTTTTTGGATACTTTCCTATACATATGTATCACGCATCATTCATATATATATATGTGTGTGTGTGTGTGTGTGTCTGTTTGTGTGCGTGTGTGCTCCATTTTATCATTCCCAGTCTTCTGCTGTTCACATTTCCATTGATTATTACTACTTTTTCTAATGTTATTGCTTTCATCCCCTGTGTTACTCATCAAATGATGGTATAGTTTCCCCACTATCAAAACCAAGGCCCTCAATGCTAGTAGGCAGCCTCTAGCTTTCGGGAAAATGCACATGAGGCCATGTGACCAACAGGGATCGAGGCACCTCTCGGTGGAAACTGGAACTGGGACATTACATAATGGATATTAATTCAAGAGGAATAAATATTAAAATTTTAAAATTTTATGAAATTATGAATCGTTCACTATTCGAAAATAAGGCTTAGCAAATTTTTCACCAATAATACAACCAGAAAATGACATAACAAAGAAGATTCGACATGAATTGGTATTATAGTATACAAATTTGTGTTCCAACCATGATAAGAGTCGTATATGTGATGTTGGTCTTCATAGTATGACCACATAATTTAGAATTATATATATGGAAGGTTTTAAAAAAAAATTCGTATGTTGAAGTTAAATGGTTTGATGGCATGGATTTCCATTACTATACACAAAATGCACAATTTGAATAACTATCCTACTTCATAAATATTTAAATTATATTAATCATTTAATCATTAAATAATGATAAAAATAAATAAATATATAAGATAATTATGAATAATGTTGTTGGAGGGTTTTAATATTACAAACCATTAAACATTTTATTCCCAAGATTACAAAAATATTTAATGTAATGAAATCATCACCGAACATTGAATGTAAGAGATAATTAGTATAATTTCATGAAACAAAACTATATTAAATTAAAAAATCATATAGAACTATCAAAAAGACTGCAAAATAGTTTACCAAATCTATAAATGATATTTTATTATTCATGGGATATAATCGAAGACTCGGTTCCATAATGGTTCTCCCACTATATATGTTTTAAAAATATATAAGGATCCATGATCTAATATAAACAAATAAAAATAATTGTAATGCACTATGCCATGAAAATTGTGATGAAAAGGTATAATCATCCATATAAATCATCTTAAAGTATACTTTCAAAATTATTTCCTCTATAATAATTAAATGATTCAAAAAATAAAAAATTTATATAATATAAGGTTTGATTGTGAGAAATATAAAATGACGAGGGAGCATATATTAATTCTCGCAGCATAATATTTGCATCTGAATTGAATATGAATCTTTTTTCTTTACCAATTAAACATTTTACAAAACATCTAATGATTTATCCTTCATCCATAATGGTGACCAGTGTTTAAAACATTGAAATAATTAGGCTTTGATCGACATTGATGCCATACATGGGATCTATTCCATAATAAGAGGTTAGAAAAAAATAAGATAACCTATTAAAATATTCCTAGTATACATGCTCACCTTCAACTATATTATACTCATCATGATGTAGGGAACTATAAACTATTTTTGAAAGAAATAGGGTCACCACCAATCTGCTGCTAGCCCTTGGATACTGACTCAACCATGAAAGGCTTATCTGCTATATCCTATAAATAAAATTTAATAAATTACCCTCAAAGCAATTTATGGATTGATTCCCCGATGATTTATAAAAATTAAATGAGTCCATTCAAATCAATATTGGTGAAAATGGAACTAGTTCTTGGAAATAGTTAACATATTCAATATAGAAAACCCTATAAGTAATGATGAGTTTCAACCCATTCTATTGCTTCATCATTTTAGTTAAATACTTATAAGAAAATTAATTTTTGAATTCCAAGGAAATATCATTTCGTATCTAATTTGACACCATGGTATCCAATAACTCATGTCTTGGTCATTTAAATAATTCAGAGAGGCATTTTACCCTTGATGTATCAGGTGTTCCCATTGTGTTGAAAAATAATTCAAACTTCAAGAGATATTCCATAGAATTTAATGGAACTGAGTCACTATAGTAGATATGAAAATGATAATATAAGTTTAATTCTACCACTATTTCTTTATTTTTGGTGTAGTAGACAATAATAATGGAATTATTTTTACATTATGACACACTAAATTATGGAATAGTTATTAAATGTTTTCATTTAGTTATTTGAGACGTACGTAGGGAACATTATATAAATTGAAAATGAAACAATAGACTCAAGAAGTCACACAATTCACCCTACTCATGTGAAATATTATTAAAAATATATAAACACCACATAGATAGTCCTATAACATTAATATATGAAGAAGCACATTTGAAATTATTTTGATGATTTAATTAAAAATCTCCCAAATCAGTTTCATTAGGTTGAAATATCACTTTATAATTAGGTTTTTGTTTCATATTTCCACTATTGAAATAATTTTAATCCTATTGTGAAAAAAAATACATTTAAATCGATTTTATAAAATTTTTCTATTTAGAAATCATTCCTCCATTCCATGAAAACAAAAAAAATTATATATTTAATAACATGAAATAACAATTCTATACAATTAATTTCAATAGATTTTCACTGTATATTGAGATATAAGAAACACATGAAAATTGAATAACCACATTCATATTTAGAAGACAACTTATTATTTTTTTAAAAAAACTAACAAATTCTAAAATTACCCAATGAGAAATAAATACATAATTAAATTAAAACAATATACCCTATTTTATGAATAATAATTAATTAATAATATTTATAATTTATTATAAAAATATAATTTTCCAAAAAACAATTAATAGAATAACCCACAAAATATTAAAAAAAATACCAAATAGTAGTGTCAAATAGAATATAAAATCCCCATCATTTCTAATAAATGATTGATAGGAATCATTTGAATAAATTTGTGAGCAAACAGAGTTTAAATAATAATTCTAAGGGATATAAAGTTCTCTGGATGGGTTAGTTTTGATTGTTATAATTCATTCTACAACTATGTAATGTGATCAATAATAATTCTAGGCAAAAAGTACATTTTTTTCATTATAGGTTTCTAGAGCATGTGAGCTAACCCTGTTTTGATATTTATTCTTTTGTGTTCACCCAATAACACATTGGATGTTTTCAAATATCTATTATAACTACATGTTGAATAAAATATAATCCATTAAAAATAAAATACCCAGAAAATTTAAAAATGAATCTTAATTTATGACACCATTCCTCAAAACATATTGTACTCAAGGCTTAATAAAAATCCAGGGTTACCAATCCCATAAACATGACAAAAATACCTATTATGAATTATATATTTCCATAAAAAAAAATTGTATTCATACGTAATAAGAAGGAAATATGATACCATTGTATCATGAGCTGACACATGAAACCATTGATCCGAGTACATGAGACAACCTAAGAAAATTCTAAAGGGGATTTTAAATCCCCAAGGGATGTAAACTAACGCATAGACATTGAATATATATTTATTGGAATGTTTTTAAATTAAAAATGTATTTAACCATTCCTTTTATTTTATTTTTTCAATAAAAAATATTCTTTCAATATGATGGAATTTAATGCTAAATTTAATAATTAGTTTAAAATATAATGAACAACAATTATGATACATGTAAAAATATATAATTATGTAACTCATGTCTAATAAAAAATAAAAATGATACATAATGACTAAAAAAATAATTATAATTATAAAAGTGGAAACAATAGTCGATAATTTTATGGTAAAACATTAATAAGAGAATCCCGAACACCAAAACAATGAATTACACATGAAAAAAAAATTCAACACACACCACTAATATAAAAAACAACTCCATGAGTTTCTAGAGAGAATGAATTCATAGAATTTTTATCCCTAAAATAAAAGATCATCTAGTAATGGTCACAAGTTCTGTAGACACCATGAATTATAAAAGTGTAGTGTGTCTAACATACTGGTAGTACTCCAACAATATTCCTCAGTTATAATTTTTTAAAACAACTAATAAATATATGTTTTGGGTAAAATTATTTTATATATAATATATAATTTTAAATGAAAAACTCACGTAATAAAATAAAAAAAATTGAAAAAATATCTATAGTCCTTTACAAAAATACATTTTTCTAATACCTGTAAAACCCATTTAAACAATACATTTTATAAATATGTCCAAAACCATTAGAAAATATATTTTTCTCATTCTATAAGTAATATTATAAAATTTAAAATAACTTATATTTCATTACATAACAGTTATAAGTAAATAAAAAAATACAGATAATTTTTTAAAATAGTCCAAAATTGTTTCAACCACTAAAATGAAAAATAAATATAGAATTTAAGTAAAAATAAAGAATCCATAGTTGATGTGTAGTAATTGGGAAATCAAAGAAATTAATATATCCTCGTGGGAAACTTTTTTGGCCTTTGTGATATTATTATAAAACCATGAAAATCTAGTTTAAAATATTATTAAAATTGATTCAATTTTTAACATGACACACTCAAATTTTTGATAATTGCTATATACTATAGTAAATTTCTTATTTAAATAGTGATTTTATAAACTACCAGCTTAATTTTTAGGAATGTATATGATTAAAAACATAAATAAATATAAATATAATCACCTCACACAATACAAATTTATCGATTCACTCTTGTTAATTAATATCTAAATTTTTAGTAAAGACCATTTTTCATTAAAATACACATTGTTATAAAATATTCCTATTACATATGGTGGTGAATATAAAAATAAATTTTGATCATATGATTGGAATATTATTCGAGGAGTTTTTTTATCTATTTTTTTGTCATTATATAAAAAATTACCTTATGGATACTTTTTTTATAGAAATCATGAATTTTCAAGTAATAGTTTGTCATATTAGTTTTTTAACCATCATATCATAAGAATAACTGAAGTATATTTAATGTATTATTATTTCTCAAATATAATTTTAATGAAATATAATAATTTTTTAATTATTTAATTTCTAAACAATTAACAACTATTTTATGTTATACAAGATTTTTTGTATAATTTTTTTCGATTAAATACCATTTTTATAAACAATTAGTTTTAATGGGCCAAAGTATTATTAAGATCAAAAATTATATTAATCAACATTGATTATTTTTTAGTTATATGATTAAAATATATATTTTTTAAAAAGTATTTTAAAACATATTTGATTTATATTACTAGTAAATAAATTAATGTAAATCAAGTATTATTCAAACAAATTCATTTTTCTAAAAAATAGTGGATTGATTAATTTTCAAAAAAAATATTCAAAATTCATTTTGACTACCTTTAGAAAAATATTTTAAAAATGGATTCAATTTCTCAAATCAGTATTATTTATTTTAATAAAAATGTAATTTTAAATATTACCTATTTAAAATATAAACATTAGTATAAAACTTTTATCAACCATACAAGAATATATCAGTTTAACTATATGTTGAAAAAATTTAAGGGAAATGAATATAATATAAATAATTAATATATATATATATATGCATTACAAAACATATCACCATAAGATTGAAATTAGTTTTTATGTGATATGTTTTCATAAAACTGTCTTCAATAAATAAAAATATTTTTATTAAATACAAATTTGTCATTTTGATCCCATATAGAAGAACAGACCCTCTATGCTTTTCCTAACACATAAAGATAATAATATATCTTTCAAGAACTACAACTCATAGGAGCGTAGTATTTTTCATAATACCAATAATAGAAGGACAATGTTGAAACCCCATGGAGGTTGTACAGAGAAAGTAAAACCCACCTAACTCTGTGTTTTTAGTTTATATTTTTTTATCTCCACTAAAAAGATGTTAAAAAATAATAAGATAAATATTTTCCATACAATAATATTTTATTTAATTTATTTAGTAGCATTTATCAATAGATTCTTTAATAAAAAGGGTAATAATATCACCATTCATGTATATGTTGGACTACTACCTCAATGAACTATGTAATTTCTATTCAATCACTACCTATAATGGATGTTGACAAAGATAGATTATGTTAATATATATGATATTCAATTAATAAATATAATTCAATAAGAAAAATATATAATCTATTTTTATTAATTTGTTCTCTATCGATAAATAATGACATCGTTAATGCGTATGTATGGATTTCCACCTCTATGAATCGTAGTGATACATTTTTTGTTTATATATACCATTACTTCATTATTTAAGTGTATTTTAATATATAATATGATACGAATGTAATTTTCAATATTTTAGAAATATTAAATGATACCTAATATAATTCCCTCATATTCATAGAAAAATAGAAATATTACTTATACGAATGTATAGAATATTGTATTTATGTTTATAACATAATTAATTTCATAACCACATTAAATTGTTTTCAATATATTTAGAGTTAATATATAAAAATAAGCATTATATATTGAACACTATTATAGATATGATGGAATACATTCCCCTTTTAAAATGGTCAACCAGGTAAATTTATTTTTTAATTATGTACCAAACATCCTAAAAAATAGATATAGATTTATCATATTTAGTAGTTAAATATGTCATTTAAATAAAATAAAATAAAATGATTAATTAAACAATAATAATATATCAATGGTTGATTAATTATTTAAATAGATAATTTATGTTCATTTTACAATATTTTATGGACATATATTGTTCGTTGGGACATGATGTATGAGGTTTATTAATTCAATTTCTTTTTATTAGGTTACACTACTATTTCATTGATAGTTTTATTCCATGATTTTGTTCTAAATTACATAATATCTCATTATGAAATATATCCTCTTGTTTCTTATTTCAAAAATTGGTACACATAATCATATAATTGTTTAATAATAAATTCAATGATATGATCATTGTAAATATTACTCATCTCAATATCGTTTCATTGAGAAATATCTTGTAATATTCACCTAATTTATTTTATAATGTTATATGATAAATATTATGAAATTATATCATGAATGAATCTTTCATAATTATACTTATTATTACTAATTTTATCACTTTAATTAGATAATGATTCTAATGTTGTTATGTTTTTATGTGTTTTTATTGTCACAATTTTAATTCATTGTGACATAATTCATGTTATACTCTATGATTAATTTTACACAGGAAATTTTTTATACATTATTGTATTTAAATATATATATTCATAGATGTTATATGTTTTATATAATCAGGTTACATTTAAATATTCAGTGGATTTTTTATTGATGTTTTACCCAACTTCAACGATTTTCTCACCTCAAACTTCCTTATATGATATAATTTTTTATTGACACACCAATACTCATTAATATCATTATAAAATAATTGATAACAAGTAATATGAAAGTTATATTTTTACTCGTGGTATTTTATATTCTTTACTATATATGATATTTCTAGTGGTTGTTATTTTTAAAAGGTTGGATATGGATTTTATTTTAATTTTGAATAGTTTTTGTAGAATTTAACTGATTTTTTCATAAAATTTCATTATCCTTTTTTTAATACTACACTTTTCTTTTAAAAATGTTTTCCTTTCATTATTTTTATGGATCTAAAAAATTTGTTTAATAGATTTATGAGGATATTAATTAATTTTTTTATTATGGGTCACATTGGAATCTCTTTCCAAATGACTTAAAATAATGGTTTTTAAAAATTTAAAATATGAGAGGATTTCCCACTCATAATGAACATTTTATTATTTAATTTTTAAATATAATATTTTATGATTGCTTATTATGAATAATATTTTCGTAATATTTTGAATTCTTTTGTAAAAAAATTTCAATTAGATGGTATTTATGGTTTTTTAAATACTATGATTTAAATATTATTATAATGGTATTTTTTATATATCATTATACAATAATGACTCCTACAATTCATAGATATTTTGATCATGTATTGGAATCCATATTGTTTCCTTTTATATATTATAATGACTAATTTTTATAGATTTTCATAAAAACTTCTTTTTGAGAATGTCAATTTATAAATGAAATCATGTTGTTAAAAAAAGATATATAATGAACAATAAAGCGTCAATGGGTTATATTAATCAATGGTACATTATAATAATTTACAATTATGGGTGAGATTGAGATAGATTATGATGACATGAGACCTTGATAAATATTATTTGTCGGGTGAGCCCAATATTTCTTATATGATGGGTGATCTAGAAATAATTCTATAAGGAATTCGTAATGTTGCTTATAAATAAAGGAAATATGGTGGTAATTAACAGGGGATGCCAATCCAATATATTTAACTAGGATGATATTATTTATTATAGGAATGAACTTGGGTGATTAAGATAATGTTATACAGTCCAAAATAATTTCTATATGATTGATATGATTTTTCAAATGTTTCTTTTTTTAATACTAAAATCACATGGATCAAGATTATTGATTATTTTTTTACCTCGAATAAATAATTATTTCCTTTTATAATATTTTTATCCATGTTTTTATGTGTATGTAATAAATTATTTTATTAAAATTAACTTTTATTATTTCATCATCGCAATCTTATCATATTATTCTCACTAATTGAATTCAATGGTTAAAACTTATTTATACCCATTATGAGAATTTTAGCACAAGTATCTTATTTTTAGAATTGTTATAGATTATGAACAATGTTGTAAAATTAATTATTCTTTAATGGATTTCATGGGTAATGAATTTTTGAGAAATGTTTTTTAATTAATGTGAAATAGAAAATGGTAGGTATTGTAAAATAAAATACCGTCTTCAATACAAGGGTAATATTATATAAATGTTATTTATATGTATATAAAATAATAAATCTAAATTATCTATTTAATTTTCCTGATTCTATATTTTCTTATAAATGTTTAATGTTTTATAGGGATTATATTGGGTCCCCTTTAATAGTATCAATGATTGAAATTTAATGAATACATTTTTATAACATGATCAGAGACTGTTAGTTTGGGGGTGATATCGTTTTTATAAATTAATGGATTATATAACTTTGGATAATATAATGTATTCAGTTGAGGATAACATAAGTATTATACACACTATAATTTTTTCATGTCTAAGGATAATCGCAATTTTAGTGTTATATACACCCATTTTTTAGTTTTATATTATTGTATTTCAAAGCCATTATTTCCATATTGGAAGATTATTTATTTTATTTGAGTATATAGAACCCTAAGGATTAAAATGGATGATTATTTGGTAATTATTATATTAAATATTTTTGTATGTATGTTAAAAAGAATAATATAAACACTTCAGATAATATAATCATTAATTTGAATGTTATTGTGGTTATTTTGAATATAGGGACATTTTTATGTAATGATATCTATTCAACAAGTGATTTTATTGTGGAAATTTTGGTGTCAATAGTAATATTTCATTAGATGAATGTATATGTTTATGTAATGTTATATTATGTTGTGGAAGTTTTTTAATAAAATCTAAAGAATAGAGGAATAACATGTAATCCATTTTTGATCCATTTGAATTTGATCTTCATGTTTCTTGCATGGAAAGGTCATATTGACTAATAATTTTTTGATAAAATAGATTTAATAAAAGATTATATTGACCTATGAACAACCAATTGGGGAAATTAATCTTGTTAAAAAGAAACAAATCAAGTATGTATATTTTATCTTAATATATATCATTTGGGTAAATGAATCCATCATCTCATGGAAATGGATTATGATGTAAAAATAATATTAAATTACATTCATTTAAATTGAATTATAGTCGTCGTTATACACTAATAATTTATTGTTTTTTGATCACTAACAATCATATGTCTATTTTTTATAGCAACATTTTTTATTATATCGGAATTAATTTTAACTACCATGTCTATAAATTATCTTCTCTCTGATTTTCTCATAATATAGGAATCCAATTACGAGTTCTTTTATATCACATTCATGATTTTCACATCATCCTTTCAAAAGGATGACTTATTATACCTTTTTATAATGTGGGTTTTTAGTAAAAGGTATTTAAAATAATAAAAATAAATTTTTCACATACCATTCTGGATACCCTATTTCTCGGATACCCAATCCAATATCGACATACCATAAAGGGAGTTCAGAATCCCCATGAGTAGGATACTACCAAATGGAATCATAAAATAAAAATTCTTAAATGAATTTTCCATATAAAAAGTTGAATAAATACATACATATTAGTATACTGAATGAAGATTTATAAATGCATAAGTACAAGAAACCAAATTTGAATATCAAAACACTATTAGTACAACATAAAAGTACTCAGATGTAGAAAAGATAATACCCATAATCCTAATGTTATCAACCCTACAATCCTAAAAGGTCAAAAAAATCCTTATCCTCAAAGAGGCACATTCCATTTACTCAATCTTCGAATTTGAATATCTAAAAATTATAGAGGTAAAGTATAAGTTTTGATCTAAAATCCCAATAGGGTATCACTATGACTTCCATCATAATATGCCTAAAAAATAAACCAATTCATGCTTTCAACTTTTATAATACATGATTGGTTGTAAAATTTCATATCGAAAAACATAATTTTCAACTCAAATGATAGAAACATTTCTAACAATGTCTTAAGAAAAAAAATTCATTTCATAAAATTTATATCAATCAGAAGGAATCAAGAAAATAATATTAAGGGAAATGAAATATATATATCAAGGAAATAAAAAAATGGTTATATTCTTTATAGTGTTATAGTTTACAAGTATAGATTACTCACACTGTCATATAATTGAACATTTAATATGTATACACATATCCCATGTGATCTTGCAGAATAGGACTCAAATTGTTCAATCGAGAATATGATCTACCTGACTAGGTTTTTATTAGTGTTTTCATCATCGAACGGTTTTTGGGGAATTACCATCGAAGGTTCCATGTCCCAAATAACCATGAACTACACAGTCTCTCATTTCTCAATCGGTCATTCAATAATGGTCTAATAATTGCAATATATCTTAAAATACAATCTCCATGTCACTAATTTCATTATATCAATTTTTACTCACAAAATAGGATTCTCTTCATTTCATGGCTTTTCGTAATAAAACCAACCAATGGGTTCTTATAAAATCAATATAATCCATTTATCTAAATTGATACTTACATATCAATTCACAAATTTCCATAAATTTCAAATCATAACCAAATTTCTAATTTAAATGGAATTGATTTTTTCTTCAGAAAAAATCATTCCGTATTAATTTCAAATATTTAATGCACATATATTTGGCTTTACAATTGTCAAATGAATGAAATTTTAATCCAATTTAGAAAATAAAGAGTTTGTTGAATAGAAATAGCAACTAAACAACATAGATTTATTCATGATTAGTATTCCACACAACACCCACAATGTTATTTTATAATGATGAATGACCACGTCTAATATATAAAAAAACCCTAGAATAGATATCCTATATGATTAATTTTACATCATTCAATAACATGATTATCTGAAAACCCAATCGAGTAATGAATGAGAGTGCTGTATAAATTGAATGAGTGAGTGTCACATATCAGAGAGGGGTAGAACAAGGATCATTATTCCTCAATATCCGTAGTAAGGGGTTTGGAGGAGCCAATAATTGTTCATAAGAGCATCCAATACCTAATACATTGAGTAATGGGGTTTTCGAGTCAGGGGGTGAATAACAAAAAGGTTTAGTAAATATTAAATTAATTTTTGCATATAAAATTTTACATTTTCATTGTTAGATATATAGGTCCACATGGTCAGAAAAACTGTTAACTGTAACTACGGTCTCCAATACCAGGGTTCACAAATTCTACATGGTGGGAACATAGTTTTCATAACCATTGACTATCATTTCAAAACCCATCTACATGGGGATTCACGGACTTCACTAGGTGAGTTCCTATATTAGGCTAATCGCCAAACAATCAAATATAGCCTAGTGATTTGCAAAATGTTCAAATTTTCACTAGAAAAAAACCCGACAAAAACACAATAAAACAAATTACAAAAATGGGGGTTGAGGATATCATAATAATTATTAGTAAAATGTTAAAAACCCTACCATAATATCATTTTGTCCCAATAAATCCAAAAATGATGTTTCCAATTTAAAAATATGTCTGTAATACTATATCATAAGTGAATATCATTCCCATTTCTCATGCACATCGTAACCATGATACCACAGAACATTGAAAAAAGGTATCATCCTTACATTAATTAGATTGGCTTTATAATAAAATATTAGTATCTGATGCTCATTATTGGATAAATTAGGTTCAATATCTTTATTATTCATGTTTATAACATGAGACACAATTTAAAGATACATTCGTAGTTGTGATACATGAAAAATGATATGAATGAAAATGAATTATAGTGAATATGGTAAAAAATAATAAAATTTCCCCACCTACTCAAAACCTCTAAATCTCCCCAAAAAATTGGACCATGCATTCTATTACTCTGAATCCAATGATGACCCAAATGAGGGCAATATTTCTGGAACACCTGGTGTCCGACTAAAAACTACAATGTTCCACACTAGTGTTCAACATTAGATTCATTCCAGCTATGTGCCATCATCAATCTATGAATAATCACTTGAATTATTTATGTTACCTGTTGGACGATGGTTTCTACATCCAAGGAACATTCACTGATATCTGACTGTCATAATGGATATTTACAAGGCCTTCCATAAAATTCATCAAACTGATAAATTTTAGATTTTAACCTTTAATATTACAATTAGGGTACCCAATTAGTTCTAAATGGTTATCCAACACCCAACCAAAATTGATAACTATGTCACAAACCGTATCCTCAAAGATCTATGTAACACTTTATGTCTTAACATCTATCTGTGGGTAGTGTGACAAACTCAAATGGTCCTGAGATCCTGGTGAATAATATTGGAATCTCCAAAAGTGATATGTAAAATGGGGATCTCTATAAAATACAATTTCAGATAGACCTCTAAAAAAATGGACAATCTCATTCACTTATAGATCACTCATATTAGAAAATTTGGTTATAACATCAATGGGTATAAATTGAGCCTATTCTGTCATCCTATCAATCAACACTTTAATCTAATTAATCATTATTATTTTATGTTAAACCTTTACCAAAATTTCCATAAAATTTTCATCGCATAACCATGATGGTAATTTATGTGGCTTTATAAAATCCAAAGGACTCTGGTTCTCATCCATGACCTATTGGGATGTATAAAAGTATGAAACAAATTAAATGATGTGAAATCTCATACCTGACCTCTGTAGCCAATTTCTATTGTCATATAAAATATTTATAGTTCATTGGTTCATTGAATATTTGGATATATGACAATCCCATATCACATCATTTAGTATCTACAACGGTAAGGATAACTAATTCGGAAAACATAGAAATCAATTAGTGTGGAACTACCACTCAAATACGGTATCTCCATAATAATGAGAGTATCAAATTATTGGAATTCATAATCATGATGTTGTTTCTAAAGAGTCTTCTCAAGAAGATAAGTGCTCAATACAACTTTGTAAATGGAAACATTTTTCCCTCTCTCCCAAACTCCAATATTCTACATTAAGAAAAAATAATAATCAATGTTATTTCTTTCAATGATTCTTTCATATCATGGGTTGTCTATTTCAAATGCAAGTCATTATCGATGATATTTTGTTTCCCAAAGGTATAGGCAATGTGAAATTCAAAAGACTATAGGAACTCAACAAAATTACTCTATATTAGATTCAAATATTTTTCAAGAAATTATAAATTATGATATTGTGGTCAGAATACATGTTACAACATTCCCTTAAAAGCTAATGACTCAAAACCTTTAGTTCATGCATCACAATTTCATTTTTATGGTCATGGGTTTGATAAATTTTTTATATGGACTATGCTGTTTAGATCCATAATAAATGATGTGATAACCCTTCATAAGAACATAGAACAAACCAAAACATTCTGCATCAAAGAAGACCACATTTGTATCACTGACCTCTATAAGATTCAACACTGAAACATGCATCAAAAGGTGTTTCATTTCAATGTAAAATTTAACACGTGAAATATTATTAAGGCATCAATCCCATCTGAGTGAGAATAGACATCCTAGAAGAAAAAAAATTATAAATCCATTAAGATGCAACAATAATTTTCTTCCAGATAAAATAGATATGAATCTAAAAATCACATCATGGATTCTCTAATATAATAATAGCTTTCATTATCTAATGATAAATTAGAATAAAATGATTTGAAACAACATGTCCCTATAAGATTGTATCCTGAAACCAAAAACCTCAATTTGATATCTTAGAATAATTTTAGTGATTAATCAATAATTTCAAAACTACTCTTAGATGACTCACATGATCTTCTTCAGACATAAAGTAAACAATGATTCCATCCAAAAAGACCACCATTAACATATCATGAATATATGGGAACATCATGTCCATCAATTCCATAAAAATATCAGGATAATTAATTAGAAAAAATGGTTTGAAAATATACTTATAATTTCTAAATATGCTATGGGGAGAATTTTTCTGAATACAAGAATCTATTTTTATAAAATAGGGATACCAAATCAATGATCAATATTTATGAACCACTTATCCACTATAAAATTGAAAAAATTCATCAATAACTAGTAATGGATACATTTCATTTACTGAATATCTATTGATCTTTTGACAATAAATACATAGTATCTTTTACCATTCAAAAATATTACAATAGAGTACTACTGATGTCCAATGTAAGAACCCGAACCATGTTTTCAGGTATTTGTTAACATTCCGGTTCTTTTTCGTGACAAGTGGAATTTCTGGAAATTTTCTAAGTACACGCTGTGTACCTTATGATTACACGTCGTTACCTTTCCTGCCATAGTAGTACGTGTTCTGGCCGTGTAGTAGCCAGACACACAGCCATGTAGGAGTTTTTTGGAGGCTGCCTAATGTGATATACAGAAACAAAAAGTACATGATCTGTACTACAAAAGTACATGCCGTTTATTTTGTTTTTTTATTAAACGCACTATGGTCACATCTGACGGATAAAACTCACTTTTTTTAAGTTCCGTTCATCCGAGAGAAACGAGAAACCATGGATCATTGATGAGCCCTCGAGCCTTTGTTCATCCTCTAATTCGAAAATAGTTGATTCTGTTTGAATTGCATTAGTGAGTTCTCTCTTCGGCTTGAGCCTTGTTTTCCAATTCCTCTTCTTTTCCATGTTATCGTGGGTTGAATGTTTTGTATGTTTTCATAGATCTACAACATTCAAAGGAGATACAATATTTATGGTTTAATTATATTGATATCTTAAACCCATGGTAGGTGGTTTTTACCTTTTCGTTTGATGTCTTTGAGTATTATGTGCAAATTCCACCAATACCCTCGAACAGGGTATTGCATGTTTATTGATTTACCCCTGTTGATTTCGTGCCATGCTTGTAGGCCTGTGTAGTGGTAAATTGGATATGAATTGGGTTTCATTCTATTCTTTGGAAGATTGTTTACCATGCATTGTTCTGTTAATGACTGTTTGGTCCTGTATAGCCTTGGCTGCATTTCTTGTTTTCCACGCCTGTTGCTTTATGATGGAGAGGTTGTATTTCTGACATGCTTGTTATATTGTAGACTGTTTAGCCAGGTAGTTCTATAGGATTACTTTGGCTATATTGCACTTCTATGATCGTTGACCTATACAAGGCCGTGAGAACCTGGTGTAGTAGACAATAGGGGGAATTGACCAGGTGAGCTTCTTCAGAGAGTCTTTGAGGTCTTTTTTCTATAAGGGGGATTGACCGAGTGAGCATCCTTAGAGATCCTAGAACCACTTGGGTATATAAATGGAATTAACCGAGTGATCATCCTCAGAGATTCCTTGATTGATTTAGACTATAAGGGTGTCACGGCCCGTCCTCGGGCCCCGTATCGTGACTACCCCATGCCCGCCTTCCATAGGGCAAGGGATGGTGACTAGAACCAAAGGCTGAAATACCTAAGCTGGGAAGGATATGACTAAATAAAAATAAAACACACCCAATCAGAATACACAACTAGAAGGAAAACACTATGTTTAACTAAATACAAAGGTAGTGATGAATGTAAATGGGATAGTATACAAACCCAACTAAACAAAAAGAACAAGAACAAGTAAAAAGGGAAAATAGCTCCTGGATCATCCATGAGGAAATCCTACATGAATGGTAGGTACAGAACTCAAACAACTCATCCCTAAGGTACGTCTCATCTATTCCATCTCTGAGAAACCTCTTGTCTGACACACTCATCCATGATCACTGCTGTCAGTCGTCATCAAAGAACACAACAAGGTGCGGGTGAAGCCCGTGCATGGGTGAGTATAACAATACTCGATAGGGGACCCCAAGACCCCCTAAGGTCTTCCATAATCTACTAAGGTTAAACCAACAAATAAAGATACAATCAAAATATATCAACCAACCCTACTTAGGTATATGACCATACATATACTTAAGTTTCCAATCAAAGTTTGGCTCGAACTCTTGAGCCCAAGCACAATCCATTATACAAATGGAGTAGTCAATAATCACAATAATATCAGAATCAGGACAAGACTCGGCTCACATATTTATACATATCTTTTAGAGGGATGAATATTATTAGATGTAACCACTGAATCATCTACTCTATAGAATCCATGTAGGATTCTGGAAAAATATTTGCGTTGTCGAACCCACGTAGGATCCTGGTACAGAAGTTGCCACTGTCGAACCCACGAAGGATCCCAATACCGAAGACACCATGGTCGAACCCATAGAGAATACCGGTATAGAAGTATTCATTATCGAACCCACGGAGGATACTGGTATAGTATCATCGCTCTTGAACCCACAGAGGGTCCTGTCATCTCAGTTGCAGCTAGCCCTAGGGTTCCCGCACACAGCACACTCGATTGAAGGATGGACCGCTCCCTGAGACAAGTGTTGACACATCAACTGTCATGATTTCTTGATTTTATATATCACATTGTTCTGTCTCATCATAAGGAACCCAATGCAACAGAAGGCACATCAATCAGACGCCTGATCTGTGAGTTATTAGCATTTCTGTTCCAGGGCTCCGGTTGGTTTTTAAGCTCAAACCAACCTGACCATACCCCAACTGTATCCAAACCTCAAGAGGGGTATGTCAAATGAATCATCTCTCTCCAAGAATTAAATTTCCACAGATGGTTTGTTGATCAGTCACCAGTATCACATGATGTGGGGACAAAAGGTGTAAATGGCCATAGCGGGTCCAGGTCTAGTCCTACCCAGTCGGACCGACCTGACTTGACCCGGTCTGAACCGAGATCTGACCTGATCCGCATGTGAATCTCATCCCGAGTGGTCGGCCCCTCCCAAGTGGGGGACCGACCTGAGGGCGGCCCGGCCCATGGAAACCCAACAGATGGTGGCCCGGCCACGGCAACCCTGCCCGTGGCGGCCTGGCCGAGTGGCGGCCCGGCCGTGGGGGCTCAGCCCGTGGTGGCCTAGCCGAAGGGCGGCCCAGCCCGGGCGGGCCTACCGGGGCGGACCGACCTACGGGTGGCCAGGCTGTGGGGCGGCCTAGTGAAGGGGTGATGCTTACGAAGGATGGACCAACTGTGGGGTGGCCCGGCCATGGGGTCCCAGCCGAGTGGTGTCCCGGTCAAGGGGTGCCCTGGCCGTTGGGCAGCCTAACCATGGGGCGGCCCGGCCGAGGCGGCCTGGATGAGGGGCAGCCCGACCGAGGAATGGCCCGACAATGGGTCGTCCTTAGCATGGCATAACGGCACTGCACCTTCTTCTTGCCTCTAATCCTGCATGGCCATTTCCCCCTTCCTATGGCGTGGCGCGATGGCATCGTGCCTCTTCGGTCCGTCGCGGCCATCCTAGCCACAGTTCTTCTCTGGCGTAGTGCATCGACACCATTCACTTCTAGTTCCTCCTCCACCATCAACCAATCAGGAACCAATCAGAGGGATGTTAGACCATTTTTGTTCAGCCTACGCCCTCCACATTAGGTGATAACAAGTGGCCATCATCAGACCAAAATAAACGATGTGGAATGAGGGTATAATTCAAAAATTAAAATAATAAAATCCCCCTACCTCATAATTAGTTTTCGCTTGACGGAGTCGTGGACAGGTGGCGTCGTTCCGTTGAATTTGGGAGGAAATTACATCGTCATTGGTGATGTTCATTGTGTGTGTCGTCTTCCATTTCTTTCCCTGGTTGGAGATGGAGAAGACGACGTCGTCGTTCCGCGGTGGAGACAGGCATTCTTCATTGAGAGAATATTTTGTTCTTTGTTGAAGAGTAAAGGCTCCACCTAGTTGCCAACCAAAAATAATAGTGGATGATTCTATTATTTGTTTGAACAAAAACACACATGAGTTTTCTTTAATTAAATTAAACAGCTCATTAAATTAAATGGGGTGGAAAGGATTCAAATGTTTTCAAAAGATAATTAATTGAGGCATTAATTATCTTTTAGTTGTGTTGCCACCATTAAGGGGTAGTTCATGAGTTCCCCCCCTTAATGTGGAACACAAGGGGTTAAAGGGGGTGAAGGGGGTTTGAGCTCGTGTGGGAGCCACCACGAAATATCCTCTCAATGGAGGTTATGCATGGGTGGGCCACACCTCCACCCTCCCCTTGGATGTTTTAACTACCACGCATAAAAATATGTCACATATATTTTTATTTAATTTATTTATAAAAGCCCCTAAAAAACATCCTCTCTTGAAAAAATGCATCTGTAGTAAAATCCCCCTAATCGAATACCAGTGTTGCGAGTTCAACAGTGTCCTCATATTTCAATTCCTTGCACCGGTTCAAAAGATATAAAATCACGCAAGTACGTTTACTGAACGTACCAGAAAAAAATTCAGAAATTGATTTCGGGCACACCGGGATTCAGAATTAGGCGCCGTCAGAATCTACAGACTCGTAAAATTTCCATGTATTTAAAAAAAATTCATTGAATTTCATGGACTTTACATTCTCCCCACCACAAGGCTTTATATATCCGTAAGCTAAAACTCACAAAAAAATAAATGGGGGTACATAGCATGCATCTGAGCCTACCGCTCCCATGTGCTCTCTTGGAGGTTCCCGTGCTGCCAGCAAGCAAGCACCAGAGGTATCAACCGTCCAAGAAGGATATGCTTTTGTCGATTCTCAATCTCCACTGGAACCTTCATGAATGTCGCCTCTTCATCGATGTCCAACTCACTATGGTATATGACATGGGATGGGTCATGCACGTATCTCCTTAGTTGATATATGTGAATGATGTCGTGCGCCCAGTGAATCTAAGGTGGAAGATCCTGGCAGTAAACCACCTCGCCTACTCTTCTGAGGACCTGGAATGTTCTAATGAATTGTGGAGATAACATTCCACCTCAGCCAATATTCATTGCCCTCCTCAAGGTGAGACCCGTAGAATGTCATGGTCTCAAACATTGAACTCCAGTGGTCTCTGTCTCCTATCAGATTATGACTTCTGTCTACTCTGAAAAGTCATCATCTTCTCCTTGATAATCTGCACCTTCTATGTTGTATCCTACACAATCTCTGTTCCTAAAACTTCCAACTCCCCTGAGTTAGTCCAGCAGAGATTTGATCTACAAGGTCGAACGTACAATGCATTATAAGGTGCCATCTTGATGGTGGAGTGGTAGCTAATGATACATGCAATCTCTTACAAGGGTAAGAGATCCTCCCAACTGCGACCATAGTCAAGGACGCATGCACAGATCATGTCCTCGAGTGTCTGAATAGTCCTCTCAGTCTGACCATCCTTATGAGGATAGAAGGCGGTGCTCAAACGAAGCTGTATCCTTAAAACCTCTTGTCACCCCTTCCAAAGCCGTGAAATGAAACAAGAATCTCAATCGGAGATGATCGTCGATGGCACACCATGAAGCCATACAATCTCATATACATAGAGGAATCCCAAGCTCTCTACTGATCCCTACTCTCTAATCGGTAGGAAGATGGATGAATTGGTGAGTCGGTTGACAATCACCCATATAGATTTGTGTCCTCTGGATGTACGTGGATGTCCCATCATGAAATTAATGGATATACCATCCCACTTCTACTCTGGGACCTCTTAGGGCTGAACCAATCCTGCTAGAACCTGGTGCTCCACCTTCACATACTAACAAGTGAGGCATTGTGAGAAAAACTCTACAGCTGCCTTTTTTATACCTTTCCACAAGTGCTGTCATCAGAGGTCTTGATACATCTTCACCACTCATAGATGTACCACTAGAGGAGATGTGTGAAACTCTCCCAACACTGCCTTTTGAAGTTAAACTGGTACCAATGTGCATCCTCTGAAGAGAATGATGTTCTCCCCACCTTTTAAAAATATATCAGGTGCCTACACTATGGATATCTGTGCAAGTTACAGCTCACAGTCAATGTCCCCATGCTATGTCTACCTAAATCGGATAAGAAGTGTAGGAGTGACTGTGAGAGAATGTAGAATGTCTTCCACATCTATTTCCATAAAGTATATCTGCAATGCAGCCAGCTACTCTGTCGCCTCCCCTAGCAGTTTAATGCATGCTCTCCTAGTGAGAGCATCTGCTACAACATTCCCCTTTCTTAGAGTATATACTATATCGAATTCATAGTCCTTGACGATCTCAAGCCAACAACATTATCTCAGGTTCAGGTCCTTCTGCGAGAAGATGTACCTGAGACTATAATGGTTAGAATAAACTGTAAGGTGTTCTCCCATCAGATAGTGATGCCACATCATCAAAGCGAAGGCCACTACTACTAACTCTAGGTCATGGGTAGTTAGTTATTCTCATTCTATCTCAACAGTCGAGAACCATATGTGATCACTAATCCCTCCAACATCAGAACACACCTGAGTCATGTCCCTGACGTGTCACAGTAAACTACATTCTTAATTCCCTCCTCCGGTAGCCTCAAAATTGGCACACTAGTCAACCTCTGTCTCGGCTCCTGAAATCATTTTTGGAATCTCTTTGAACACACTAAGTTTTACCCCTTGTTTGTTAATGCTGAAAGAGGTGATGAAACTATAGATAATTCTGGCCTAAATCTCTGAAAGTACCCAACCAGTCCTAGAAAACCCTATCCCTCTGTCACACGCCTAGGTGGCTCCAAAGAATGAACTACATCAATCTTCACTAAATCCACTGCAACCCTAGCCTCTGAGATGATGTTTCCCAAGAAGTGAACCTCTTGAATCCAAATATGGAACTTCGAGATCTTATCATAAATCTAGTTCTCTTGGAGTGTGTCCAGTACTATAAGCAAATGGTAGGCATTCTCCTCCTCAGTAGTCTAGTAGATCAATATGTCATTGATGAAGACTACGAGAAAGAGATCGAGGTTAGTCTAGAATATCCTATTCATGAGAATCATGAACACTGTAGGAGCATTGGTTATGCCAAATGGCATAACGAATAACTCGTATAGTCCATACCGACACCTGAAGGTCGTCTTATGCACATCCTCGTCTCGAACTCTGAGTTAGTGATAGCCTGATCTGAGGGTTTTCATCAATAATCATCGTGCTCCATTGAGCTAATCAAATAGGTCCTCAATCCACAGGAGTGTTTATATGTTCTTCATGATCACCTGGTTCAGATGACGGTAGTTGAAACAGATTCCTAAGCACCAATCCGGTTTCTTGGCGAAAAATATCAGAGAAGCCCATGGTGAAACACTAGGTCAGATAAATCTCATCCACTGTAGGTTCTCCAGCTATACGTGCAGCTCATGAAGCTCGGTGAGAGCCATCAGATATGCTGGATTAGATATAGGTGTCTTCCTGGGGTACATGTCAATGTATAAGTCTAGCACTCAATAAGGAGGTAGTACATGAACGTCGGTAGGGAAAAACATCAGTGTTCTAATCCACCAGAACATGAAAACTCAGACTACACAGATCAACCGCTCCGAGGATGATACTATCCAAATGATGTGTGATCAGCTACCCCCTCCATTGTGTCAGTCCATCTTGTGCTGCAAAGGATCCCTTGTTGCCGATGAAGGTGAAACTGGTCAAATCCATACAGACTCACCGCGCGTTGCACCTAATACATTCAATTTGAGCATGGACTGTGGATAACCATTCCATAGCCAAGAATGACATTGTAATGCCTAGACGCCGCTACAAGAAGGTCCCAGTCGATGCTTTCACCTCCTAGAGTAAGCTCACACGGCCGGAACCAGTGCATAATCATTGAGTCTAGTCCCGTAGGAGACTCATGTCATATGTATTGAGCCAACAGCTCCGTCAAAATCTCTGAGCTCTAAACGAGGGAAGTGTCCATTAAATAATGACTCACACATGTGTCTATAAGTACTACAGAAATGCTGGAGTAGACACAGATAGTACCTCAAATCGTCTCAGGTGCGCTGTGGTCATAGGCCTCGACTTCCTGAAGATGAGCCTACCTCTTTCCACCAGCTCCTTGTAGACGGGGTGGACCTCCTGGTGGTGGTGGTGGTGGTAGAGATTTGAAGCATCATCCACCACATGCTGCTCTGCCAGCTCCTCTACGACATCTACCTTCTCCTGGTGGACCAACACTGTCGAACCTCTGCCTTTGCCTAGGATGTCTCTCTACTGTCTACTTCTCATCTAAATGGAGGGTTTGGCCGTCACGAGCCATGTGACCATTCCCACTGCATGCATAGCACTACCTATTACTCGTATGGCTAGTTATGTCTTGTGTTCCCCGCACAACCAAACCTGTATCCTAAGATTTCTCACCTGAAAGCCTTGTCCACCTGCACCTTAGTGACATCCATCTACTGTAGGCTGTAGAAGACTCTGCTACGTGTCGCCCTATGGTGGGTCTCGCCGCTGGTCACTTCTCTGCAAGAAAACTTTCCACTATAAGGGCTCTCTCTATCACCCCCGCCTGTGTTGGGATGTTGAGGGAGATCATTGAAGCCCTGATCTCATGCCTGGGTCCTTTCCTAAAGGCATGGGCCCTAAAGGATGGGTCTTATACCATATTCATGGAGTAGCGTGAGAGGTCGTTGAACCTTGATGAGTACTGAGCTACTGTCATGCTTCTATGATTTACATGAAGTAACTCTTGAATCCACAACACACGAAGGGTGGCTACAACAAACTCTGAATGGAAGAGACTCTCAAAGTCTTCCCAGAGTAAAGATGCCTCAACATGTACCCAGAGCATCAGGCTCCACCTTCTGCCTACTACTGGATGCGGGAGACTCGCGGCAAGGATCACCATGAGGTTGGCTGGTGTCCCTACCAATCTGAAAACTCCCACTACAGCCTCTATCCAATCCTCGACTGCCTGTGGGTCCATCTCTCCCCAGATCCTGGGTAGCCTCGGGCACTGGAACTCATGCAATACACTCAAACGATGTGCACTCTCTGCTGCTGGAGCTGCTGTTATCGGTGGCCCAGTGGGTAGTGGTACCGCTGGTACCTATGTTGTGATGGGGCCCTGCACCAAGGCCTCGTCGCTCGGTGGGCTACCATCTCATAAGAAACTCGGAACCCTAGCTAGATGCCTTCACGGGGCCATCCTGAAAAGAAAATAGTTCACCACATTTAGAACAATATACCTGGTGAGCTTACACAATGTATTCATGAAGAAAACTTTTCAATGTAAACAGAAAAACAATCAGTGTTTTCGTACGCTAAGTCAAAAATTAGAAGTCGGAGTCCATGTGTATGGATATGTCGGCCACCATAACAACACTGGTTTCCCTAAACTGATATCCGTACCCAAAACACATAAAAAAATTGCTATTAAAATAATCATAGACCATGATATGTGGTAGAACCGGATTCTCTGATACCAATTTTTCACGACCCGTCCTCAGGACTTACACCTTTACTACACCAAACCCGCCTTCAATAGGTCAGGGGATGGCGACTAGCACCAAAGGAGAAAATCCCTAAGCAGGGCATGTATTTCCTTTAAAAAAAGAAAACAAACAAAATTATAGTACACAATTGGAAGCACAACACTAAATAAAACTGAATATAAATGTAGTGCCGAATGTAAATGGGACAGTATACAAACCATACTGAAAAACAAGAACATGTACAAGTAAAAAGGGAAAACAGCTCCTGGATCATCCACTAGGGAATACAACCTAAAGGGTTTGTATAGAACTCGAACAACTCGTCCTTGGGGTACGTTCTATCTAGTTTGGCTCTGATTAGCCTCCCATATGACACCCTCATCCTCGATCACTATGGTTTTCGTCGGCATAGAACACAACAAGGTGTGGGCGAAGCCTGTGCATCGGTGAGTATAACAATACTCAGTAGGGGACCTCGGGACCCCTGAAGGACTCCCATAATATACTAAGGATAAACCATAGAATAATTATACAATCATGAAGCATCAACCGACCCTACTTTGGTATATTCCCATAAATATTCCTAATTTACCAATCATAGTCCGACTCCAACTCTCGATCCCAAGAACAATCCATCCCACAAATGAAGTAGTAAATCATCTTGGTGATATCTACTGAAAGAAAAGACTTAACTCACATAGTTATACATCTCTTTTAGTGGGTGAATATGATTATATGTAACTTCTAAATCATCTTCTCTGTATAACCCACGTAGGATCCTGGAACAATATCAGTGCTGTCGAACCCACGTAGGATACTGGTACAGAAGTCACCACTGTCGAACCCACAGAAGATCCCGGTACAGATGACACCGCTGTTGATCCCACAGAGGATCTCAGTACAGAATTCATCGTTTTCGAACCCACAAATCATATTGTTACAGTATCGTCGATGTTGATCCCATGGAGGATCCTGTCATCTCAGTCGCAACAAGCCCTAGGGTTCCCGCACACGACACACTCGATTCTGGGATGGTCCTCTCATCAAGCTAAGTGTCGATACATCAACTGTCGTGAATTATTTAGTAAATGTATCACATTGTTCCATCTCATCATAAGGAACCCAACACAACATACAGTGCATCCATCATATGCCTGGTTTGTGAATTATTGGAATTTTCGTTCCAGGGCTCCCGTTGGTTTTTAGACTCAAACCAACCTGACCGTACCCCAACTGTGTCTCAACCTCAATAGGGTTATGTCAAAATAATCATATCTCTTCATGAATTCCATCGATGTAGAAGGTTCTTCGATCGGACACCCGTACACCAAGATGCGGGATAAAATTAGTAAATGGCCCTAGCGGGTACGGGTCTGGTCCGCCCTAGTCGGACCGACCCGGCTCGACCCAGTCCAAACCGGGGTCTAACCCGGTCCACGGGTACAGCCCATCCCATGTGGTGGTTTCCCGACCTGAGGGTAGCCCGACCCATTGCAGCCCAGCCCGTGGCGACACGGCCGTTGGGAGGCCCGGCCGTGGCAACCCATCCCGTGGCGGCCCAGCCCATGGTGGCCCGACCCGTGGCGGCCCGGCCGTGGGTCGGCCCCGTCCTGGGGGCCCGACTAGGGCGGCCAGGCCTGTGGTGGCCCTATCATGGCAGACAGGCCCGGGGTGTCCCAGCCGAGCGGCGGCCCGGCCGTGGGGGCCAGGCCAAGGGGCGGGCCAGTCGCTGCAGCGCCGCCGAGGTGTGGCACGACCGAGGGGCGGCCCTGCCAAGGGGTGGTCGGGCCGAAGGGCGACCCGGCTGAGTGGCGGCCTGTCCGAGGCATAGCCTAGCCATGGGGCGGCCCAGCCGTGGTGGCCTGGACATGGGTCTTATTCGACACTGTGCCACACCATCTTCGTTTGCCTCGGCCCGCATGGCTGCAACCCCTTCCACTGGTGCAACACAACAGTGTCGTGCTACTTCCTTTTGTCGCAGCTGTAATGTACAAGATTTTTTCATGTATTATTTTAATATTATATTGGAATTATTTTGAGAACAGTGAATGAGGCGATGTGCAGTTCCGCGTCCCGGTTAGCCCGGAACCAATGTTTGAATTTATTTGAAAAATTAAATTACGCACACGTGCGATTTTACTGAAAAAGTGTAATATCTCTTGAACGGGTTCTCAGATCAGAAATCGGATGGCACCGTTGCATTCTTAACAACGATTTTACCTAAGGGGAGGCCTAAAATTAGTTGGCGTAGGTCAGTGGCGAAATCTAGGTTTCGGAAGTAACCATAATAAAATATTTTATTTAAAATATTTTATTTAAATCTTTGTTGCAACAAAAAATCTATTTCCATTTTTATAATATATTTAACAGGGGATCATGTTTACTTTTCTCATTACCCTGAATCTCCCTGGAGAGATCTGGAGGAATCCTCCCAATGTGGCGACGGTGTTCATGACAAGCTTCGCCGGCGACGACAACTCGATGACGGGATCTTCACCAACGAACGCCACAGAATCCAGGTAGGATGTTTGTTTTTGATTTCCTTCCCCGTTTCTGATTTCTAAGATGAACGCATACTAATACATGAAAATATTAGCCTGAGTATCGATCTATCTTGCAGGATGAGATTCTGGCAGGGATTTTGGGGTTTTGAAACTTGGAAATATTCTGGTTTGGTTCAACCTCCTAATGGTTATGGACCAATATCGACACGATCATCAATCGAGGTTTTTCCCTCAAGATTTTTGTGTGTTATTATTCCCCAAATTCTCGCGTTCTCTGTTGTGTTCTACTCGTTCTTCACGGGGATATGAACGATGGATCATTTCGCACCTGTTGTGAGATGAAACGTTCCCAAATTGAAGATCTGGCATTGGTACAACCCCACGGAGGTGTGGCTATGGTGGCGACAGATGGATCGAATCAGATCAGAAGATATTGTTCTTCGAATGATTTCTGCTCGGATGACCGGGATTGGAATTTGGAGTCGAAAAAAGGCATGAAACCCACGAAATCGGCATCACGATGTTAAGGTGACCCTTGATCTTGAGTTTCGCTGCAAATGGGCTACAAAACGTGATCCAGAAGTTCGGTCTTTGCGCGAGGAAGAAGATGGCGTTTCTGGAAATTTCCTGACTACACGCCGTGAAGTATGGGATACACGGCCTGTGTTCGTCGGCAGGATTACATGATGTGTACTTAGGGAGTACACATACACTGGGAGGGTACGCTGCCAAGGACACGTCATGTATACCCATCCCTGGCCAGACCCATCCAGATACATGTGATACCCCATGTACTGGAACACAGGAAGGCGACACTGGTAGAGACCGTGTACGGGCACATGACCAGCATACACGGAGCAAGCCCCAGGTGCTCAGACATGGCATTTTATTCTTCTACATGTTGTGTAGTTACTTTCTATATAACAAGAATAATGACACGAGACAGTTAAATGAGCAGTAAACGTGGTCATGGAACACGAAATGTAACCATCCTACACGTCGAGTAACTTGTCTTAAATGGCTTGAGACACTTGTCTTCTGTGACTTGGACTAGTTTTCTTAGGGTTCGTACCCTTGGTCTTTTCTCTGAAGGTTCTAGTATCAATTCCTTTTGATAGAAGTATGATCCCTTTAGCAGGACTTTCTGAATAGAGTTGTTGGAATCCCCTCTGTGAGACCTAGAGCCGGATCCTCTATTCATTCATGGAAACCTAGGTAGTGTTATTGGTATCGACGTTACCAACATTACATGGGCATCGATCTTCTGCTTAGAGGATTATCTCAGAATGAGTTGCCAGAATCACCCCATGACTTAGTTGTGATCCTCATCTGAGCATCATGTTCTCAAGGTACTTGTGGAGTGTGTTCTCTTGGAATGAGTACTTCGTATCTCTCTCCCTAGACCTAGGGGTGTATTCTCCTTGTTACGTTCTTAGTGGAATCTTTGGGATGGATCTTAGTGGTGGTTTCATGATAGTCGATCGTGTATGAGTATATATAGATACTATTGTTATATGTTCGGTAGACATATTCTGTGTAGAGCTAACTGTATGATTCCTTTGTGGTATTTTTTTCCCTGTTGTATTTCCTTTGTGGTTTCAGGGTGTCCTATTGGGTATTGTTATACTCACCCCTGCACAGGATTTTCCTGCATGTGTCGTGTCATGTGCAGACGAGCGAGCCTTTGACATGATTCTTGGCGGACTAGGACCGGACGGTACTCAGTGAGATCAGACTGGCCGAGATGTGTTCCTACGGCTATAGACTATAGTCCCAGCACCTTTCATTACAGGTTGGACTTTGTTATAGACTTTCTTTTTTGTGGGCTTGTACTTTTGGCCCAGGGGTTTACTTTATTGTACTTTACATTCCTATCATACTCTGTTGGTTGGGGTTTAGTGTATGCATGAATCTTTTCCTTTTAGTAGTTTGTAATTCTCATCTTTGTTGGATTGGAGATGTGCATGTGTGTGTACAGGTTTTTAGGAAATGCCTCCCATGTTAGTAGCATGCCTACTCGGTGCTAGTCACCAGCCCCTGGCCTATTGGAGGTTGGTTTGGTGAGTTGCGGCTCGGGCCCCACTGGGACGAGTCGTGACAGAGTGGTATCAGAGGTGGTTGGTTATACCATTGGACCGAGAGTCTTTGAGTCAGTTTGGGGAACCAGTGTTATGTGTTTCGAGTTCTAATTTTAGGCCAGGGACCCCAGTATTGGTGCGGGTGGCCGACATATACATACACCAGGACCCTGATAACTTGCTTTTCAACACGATGTATGTGAACAGTAGTTGAAAGGGGAAAAACAATGGGACATGCATCATATAGGAACGGGTTGTGGATTCCATGTCCTTCTTCCGTCAGCTCTCTAGATATACTCACTGATTGAGATACATCTTATTTCTTTACAGGATGCCTCCGCGACGTGCACCCACTAGGATCCAGCAGCTTGATCACAAGGATGACCCCCTCAGAGATGAAGCTTCGATTCAATGAACAGATCCCCTAGTTTTACTATCGGGTTTTGTGCCAGTTATCCCACCACCTATGGAACAGTGTTTAGTGCCTGATGTACCAATGGAGGAGGAGCACAGGCTGATCACACACCATGACTTTCAGAGACAGAGACCCCTCAGGTTTGGAGGTGATCTGACCCTCAGGCAGTAAAGGACTGGCTTGAGGCAGTGGCCAGAGTCTTCCGTTTGCTCAGGACACCAGTAGACCAGGTCGTGATCCTAGTAGAAAGCCTTCTACAGGGCTCGGTAGGACGATGGTGGAGTTTTGTTATCCAGACTCACGGCAAGGTGACCCTTTCATGGACGGTGTTTGAGAGTCTCTTCAGAGAGGAGTTTTCACTGGTTACCCTGAGAGTAGTATGTATACAGGAGCTTCTTCAGCTCCAGCAGGGGACCATGACAGTAGCTGACTATTCATCGAGGTTTACCGACCTCTCATGGTACTCGATGGATATGGTCAGAGATCTGTAATCAAAGATCAGACTTTTGAGTGGGGCTTGCGCAGAGATATCCATGCTATCATCATCTCTATGGGCATTCCAAATGATGTTGGGGTGAACGAGTGGGCATTGGTGGTCAAGAGCATGTTGGCAGAGCAAAGAAAACCAGCAGTTGTCATTAGTGGGAGAGCTGGAGCAGAGACCTTGGAAGCAGGGAGCCGACGTTAGGGACCCAGGCGTGGGAGACCTTTTCAGAGGAGATCCCAAGACAGGGTATCTATCATACTGGGTTCGCAGGGCGCATCCATCCAGCCTCGAGAGAGGCGTTGCTACTCATGTGATGGAAGGGGACAACTCGCTCGAGATTGTCCGACCCGTCGTACGACTGACACGGGAGTAGTTGATGGACCACCGAGGCAGAGGCAACGTGTGGATAAGATAGAACCATGGGGAAGCGGGCACTGTAGGGGATCTTGTAGAGCAGCTGGAGGTGGTCGACATTTTGACCCTTTACCACCACCACCCCCAGAAGGTCCACCCCAGACCCAGGGAGCTGGTGGACAGAGGCAGGGACAGCTGCAGACGGCAGAGGTTTATGACCCAGGTACTCCTGGAATGATTAGAGGTACAATCTGTGTTTTTCTACTTTGGTTTCCGTACTGATAGACACGGGTCCTAGTCATTCCATTCTGGCTTCATATCTTGTCCGAGACCATGAAATTCTAGTTGAGACATTTACTCAACCCTTACGCTTAGAAACACAGACTTGAGAAGATTCAGAGATCACACTCCTCTGTAGACAGTGTGACATGGCCCTTGGAGGTGAGAGTTTCGGTTGGAACCTCTTGGTGGTAGTGTAACATCCCAGGTAAATAATGAATAAATAATTTTCATATTTATTAGTATTTACGAATTATATATTAATTTTACTTTAAAGGGGTTTCTTTGTTCGATATCATACCTGATACTCAACAAAGAGTTTCATTGAAATCTTACGTTGCACACTAGTAATAAAATAATATTATTTTAAATGGTAGTTAACACATAGTCGTTGTATTGGCGGGAAATGATAAAAATAACTAAAATATGATTATATATGTTTGTTAAATATTTTTACTCTTTACAATAAATGTTAGAGGATTACAAATGCCAATGAATTCAGTTTTAAGCATAAACATTCTAATTTTCTTTAAAAGGTCGATTAACCGCCTTTTGATGGCGAAACCCTTCTAAATAAAATTTTTTATAATTTTTTAAGCTCTATTTTTCAAAATAAACATATTATTTATGATTGGGACATTTAAATTTACCTTGGGTTAATTTTTGGTATTTTTCTGACAATGTTCATTTCTCAATGAATAGTGAAAAATACCGCATTTTACATCAAAACTGTTTTTTCATATAATTTAATTATATGGTAATATTATCTTTTTAATTTGTTTTAAAGTGTAATTAGAATATATTTTTACCATGTAATTCAATTATGGTCATTGGGATTAATTTCACTTTGGAATTAGGCATAAACAAGTGCCAAACTTTTCATAAATATTGTTTCTAAAAAACCCGCTATTTGTTTTGACAACAGGAAGTTTTTTTAAATTAACTATTGCAATTTATGTGTTTGGAATTTGGTAAAATGAATTAAATATTTGGAATCAGAAGGTCAAAATTATGTAATTAATACTCTTGTTTTTGGACATTATGTATAGTAACGACGGTCATTATCTTTATTTATCTTGATTAATGAGTAATCGGGTAGTTAAATATAATATAATAAAATCATAATAATATAAAATGACCACAACATGTGTCCTAAGGCTACTGGATGTCTCATGTCCTACCATGTGATGCCTTTTTCCAAACTTGGGGGCCCCATGGAATCACTTTTGTGAGAAAGTGACTTTTTATCTTTTTATTTTTAAAGAATGTTATATGTAACAAAGAATGTATCACCTAAGTAAAATATTTTTCATTTTGTCTACATAAATGATCATTTCGACTATAAAAAATCATTAGAAATCTAAAAATATTTCCTACATCATGATATTTTTTTATAATATTTAGACATTAAATTTATAAAATTATTTATGACATCATGATGATGCAGCGATTACCTAATTACTAAAGGATTTAAATAAAATGGAAAGATAATGTAAAATCTAAGACCAACACCTATCCAAAACCTATTGGATGGGTGGATTTCGTTCCCTTATCACCTTAACCTCGAAACACTTCACTGTGGGACCATTAAAATCCGAATGGAATTCTAAAATAAAGTAACTATTTCCAACGCTTTCGTCGGGGCGCGTGCCCGTCCGTCCGTGGGGGAGGACGTGCGGCGCTTTTGTTGCCCCGCATTCCCGCTTTCCAAAGGCAGGCGACATTCGCTCCTTATTCAGGGACGTCTGATCCTTGATTGAAATGGGATGACGGGATGTCGGTTCTTCCTCCTGCGGATTCATCCTTAGAACTCGTCACCTAGTTCGGGTTTCCCTCATAGATTTAATACGTAGTTCCTGAAACTCTTCCCAGTGCCATGTTTCCGTGGATGCCGGTTAATTACACTGCTTCTGTCGGGACATTCCAAAGGGTCCAGTCAGGGCAGCAACCTTCAGTCAGGGGAGTAGTCACGTTGAGGCATCAGTAGCGTGTCTGGATGTTGGGGTACCTGGCATGTCTGTCTGTTATCCTTGGCCACAAGGCTTCTCGAGGGTGTGGAGGCCCGAGGCAACCCACATCGAGCGCGGGGAATTACATGTCAAATACACATATCTGAGGTTTTCCTCTGCTTCCCTTGTTTAACATAGGGTATGCCGCAAGTTTAACGTCCAGTGGAGACGGATCAACCCAACCGGAGCATTAGCTAGGGTAGATCGGATTGAGGGATCCTCCTTGAAGGGATATCGATACCGGGGCCAGCCCATGGGCGGCTGTGAAGAAGAGCGTACCGACATGGTCTCACCGGGATAAGACGGTCCGGGCAAGAATCAGGACGGGTGATAGGTTGATGAATGGAGTGGAGGGAGAGTGAAATGGGACCATCGCAGGGGGCGACATTGAAGTTGGGCTTGAGCCTTGACGAGGCTTCCTACGTATCCCCGTGGCAGGGAATCAAAGTCCGCGTAGTTCGGGATGACGCCAATAAACCGACGTGAAGGTGGACCTTGGCCCGATGAGCATCGTCAGCGTACCAACGTGAAAGTAGACCCATGGGTCCACTAGTGGTGGGCTTGAACCTTGGGAAGGTTTCCTACGTACCATGCCTTGACATGGATCAAAGTCCTCGTAGTTCAGGGGATTTGTGGAATACAGTTTTACGTCATGTGGGATGATAGTGAACCCTGGCGTGAATAAATGACAGGAGGTGGGTGTCGGCGAATCGACGTAAGTGAGTGACCTTAGTCCGATGGGAGTTGGGCTTGAACCTCGGTGAGGCTTCCTACGTACCATGCCTTGACATGAATCAAAGTCCTCGTAGTTCAGATTGGGTAATTTAGTTTAACGTCATGCAGGACGGGGGTGAACCAACGTGAATGAGGTTGGAACTACCAGATGGTGGCTTTGAACCTCGTGGAGGCTTCCTACGTACCAGGCCTTGACATGGATCAAAGACCTCGTAGTTCGGGTTAGTCACAACGGCTTGTCGTCGGACTGGAATTTCAGTTTAACGTCATGATGGACGTAGGTAGAACATGACATTAATTAGATGATGGGTGGGCTTGAACCTCGTGGAGGTTTCCTACGTACCACGCCTTGACATGGATCAAAGTCCTCGTAGTTCAAATGGGATGAGTCGCAGCGGCTTTTCACTAGACTGGAATGCAGTTTGACGTCGTGCTGGACGAGAATGGGACCCGACGTGAATGGATGACGGGCGGGCTTGAACCTCATAAAGGATTCCTACGTACCATGCCTTGACATGGATCAAAGATCTCATAGTTTTCTAAAATGGGTCGCAACGGCTTACCACTAGACCAGAATGTAGTTTAATGTCGTGCTGGACGGGGGTGAGACCCGACGTGAAATGACGAGTGGGCTTGAACATCATAGAGGCTTCCTACGTACCATGCCTTGACATGGATCAAAGTCCTCGTAGTTCACTATGGGTGGGGGGTCAGGGTCAATGCTCACTCTAAGCCCACGTGAGTCATGCTCGGTGTGAGAAACAAGAGGTTGCAAGGACCTGACGATCACGTCGCGAAGGATGCGTCCGTGAGAAGCGAAGAGGGGCTTACGCGTTAGGCGGCCCACGGTGTTGGGACTTACTCTAGGATAGAGGCCCATGGTGCGTCAAAGCACGGGAAAGATGTCCCTTGGTCCGATGATGGGAGGTGCCTCGTTCCCTATCACACCCTCCACTGACCTTGGTAGTGGGGAAGTACAGAGATGCAGAGGTGCATCCATCCATTGGGGAACTGGGGTCGCCCTTCTCCTACGAACATACGCCACTCCGACAAGGAGGATCTCATTCCATGTAGGTAAGAGTTACATTCTCGTGGAGACGAGTGGTGTAAAAAATGTTTGAGTTGGGGGGACCCTTCGTGAGGGAGACGAGGTCGGATCAGAGTTTAACGTCATGTGTTGAGGACGTGGTGCTTGGCAGTTTAACGTCCTGCAGCTCGGACGAGGTCGGTTCACTCCACACCCCTAGGACATACATAACTGGTACCCTATGGTCCTTGGGGAAGGGAAGGTACCAGTAAGGCCATGGTTAAGGGGGTTCACGGAACGAACCATCGAGGGGTCCACGTTAGCGTGGATATGAGAAGAAGCAATATCCACTAGCGTGCCTATGCGAAGAAGAATTAGGTGAAGCAACGCTACGGGTGGTATTGTCCATGGGACTTTGAAATCACATCGTGCAAACCTGGAGGGTCGCACGGGAAGAGGAATTGCTATGAAAAGGATTGTGCTTCGCGAAGTGGAGTTCCTTGACCTTAGAATAGGGCATCGGTGTGAGTGGAAGGTGCCTCGCGAAGTGGAACAGTGTTCGCGGAGCACTGCCTCATGAAGAAGGGATGCCTCGCGAAGTAGGGTCCTGCGAAGCAGTGTGCTTCGCGATGTGTAGTGATCCTGCCTTAGCATGGGGATCACTAGCATGGGTTGGGTGCTTCGCGAAGCATAAATTCTCCGCAGCTGCCCGGGTTCCCTTGGGAATCCCCTTCCTTCACGAATGCATTTGAGCTTCGCGAAGGGAATCCCTCTCGAAAGAGGGGCTAAAAACAAGACTATGCAGAGGAGTCTCGAGAAGTAGAAGTACCTCGCGGAGCTCATGATTCTCGGGGAAATGAGTGCTTCGTGATTCGGTAGAGGAGAAGCCGAATGGTCGGATTGTCCGTCTTCGAGACTCAGGGGTAGTCCAGTATTTATAGGGAAGGGGTACTGTGAAGAAGGGCTTGCACGCCGCCTCCGGTGCTTCGCGGCGCGCTCGCGAACGTCAACGTCATCCGCGGAGAATTACCGCCTCTGGAGCCTCGCGGCGGCTCGCGAACGTGAAATGCGTTCACGGAGCATTACCGCCTCAGGAGCTTCGCGGCGGCTCGCGAACGTCAAATGCGTTCGCGGAGCATTACCGCCTCAAGAGCTTCACAACGGCTCGCGAACGTCAAATGCGTTCACGGAGCATTACCGCCTCACGAGCTTCGCGAGACCGTGATGGTCGCGACGCTTCGTGTGGGTGCTTCTCGGCGGTGCTTCACGGTTGTGCTTCGCGAGGTAGCCCGCAAGCCTTCTTTTTCGTTCCTTTCTTGCGGGCCATATTTCTGGCGCCAAAAAATGCCCCCTCAGACTTGGAGCCGCAGAGGACGAAGGGTTGAAGTCTGAGGGAAAATCGCCAAAATTTTCGGTGGTTCGCGAAGGGGGCCCGCGGTGCTGACCGGGGCCACAGATCCGGACGCGCCGCGATGCTCCGCGCGGGTGAGGCGCGCCACAATGCTCCGGGGTCAGTGCCTATAAATAGTGGGCCGACCCCTCTTTTTTCTTCACGTGCCTTCCTTGTCTTTTTGTGCTCTCGACTTCGCGAAGCTCTGCGTACTCCGCGACAGCCCTCCGTGAATCGAGCTTTGCGGCGAACCGCGGGTCTCCGACTTCGCGTCCGCGCCAAGCGAACCTCCTCTTGTCGGCCTTGGCCAGACTTTGCGGCTTGGTCTCGTGACCGATCTTCGCGATCCGGCTTCGCGATTCAGCTTCGTGGTCGAGCTTCGCGATCCAGCTGAAAAAAATCTTTTCTGAGGGCCAGAGATAAAATGCCCCATCAAGAGGCTATATTGGGGGTCCTTGCAGATGCTGCTCGCCGGGATGATATGGCCAACTGTCCAGGCCTGGGTGAGATGAACCGGAGCCCCTCGGACCACACTTCTTTGACAGATCTGCTCTCGGAGGGTCATAAATATTATCCGCAGTGCAAGAAACTGTCGTTGTACGACTTCGGGCTCAGGGATGATGTCTTTATCCCTGAGGCGAATAAGGATGAACCAACTTGCTGGTTCAGGAGCACACCGTGCCAGCACCAATGGTTCAGGGCGGCCGATGGACACGCACAAGAGAACTTCACGCCCGTCACCGCTGACTATCTCTACAACCATGTGAACGACATTGACGGGAAGCCACTGCAGCCGGAGACTTCCCCTCACCTCTATCGTACAATGATGAAGGCGGCTTTGCAGGATTCGAAGAAGGGATGGTCCGATGAGTGGGACATGTGCCAGGGCGGCAACTTTACTGGTGACTGGGCCTGGGCCTACTGGGTAGGCGCCTCATGTGAGGAGTTTGGGGCTGAGCTGAGGAGAGTGGGTTTGTATGAGGCGGCATGGGCCTCCCAATTCCACATTTACCAACCGAAGCAGCTAATGCCGGAGTTGCTGAGTAGATGTTCATCTAGGACCAAAACGTTTCACCTGCATCACGGGGAGGTGGGAATCAGCCTGTGGGATGTCCACCAGATTTCTGGGGTCTCGATCTTGGGGGCCATGTATGAAGAATTCCTCCCCATTGTCAGTGCGTGGGTAGATGTGGAGCAAATGCCGCGACCGACGTCGGCGCTGATGGAACTTGTCCCTGGAGAGGACAAGGAGGCCGTGAGGGACGTCCACTTCAGGAGGTGGTTCAAATGCTTCCTGAATTTCCCAGAGAATCGAGAGTTCCCTCCGAGGCCTCGAACTTGTCCAAGGGCAGCCCAACGGGGCATGGGGAACTCGTATTGGCGGGTCTTGGAGGACAGCCAATGGAAGACTTGGGGTTTCAGCGTCATCACTGAACAACAGTCGATAGTCAGGCTGGCGGCGTTCATCGCGGCTCTCATCTGTGGCTGGATCCTATCGGTGGGGGATTCAAGCATGGGGGTACGACCAAACTCATTTATCATGGCGTCGATGTTGGCCATGGGGAAGCGGATCAACCTAAGGATCCTGATGCTCACCAAACTGTACAGAATGCTGCGACATATTAGTGAGGGCAAGAAGCCACCAAGGATATGCGGGCCCTTCCACCTCCTGTATGGGTGGATCGCAGAGCATGTCAGGGGGATTTACGAGTATCCAAACCCCATTTCGTCACCGGGATCGAACTTCCGCCCCTCCATCCTGAATGCGGTCGGGAGCTTCCCGTTCAAGCTGGCCGTTCCAATGGTGCTGAATAGGGTGTGGAGGGCGGAAGAGTTCAATTTCCACCCCTTCCCGTTGCCAACGGGGATGCTTACTGATGACAGACGGGGAATGGAAGAACATCGGGCTTACCGCCTGGCCTTCCAAGGTGGAGTTTTGGTGGCACGAATAGATCATGAACCGCTCTGTGAACCATACACTCCGCATCAGTGTGCGAGGCAGTTTCGCTGCCTCCAGCGGCTGAACTCGCAGGTCTACTAGGAGGTGTGTCACGAGGAGCACCCGTGTGTGATGTGGCAGCTGTGGCTCATGTTCACACGGGAAGATGGAAAGATGCGGATTGCATTGCCTCCATCCACCGCCGCCTTCGTATTAGTGAAGGATTACGCCATCAGTTGGGAGGCTGCTTACCCGGGAGAGATGCTGAAGCAACCAACTATCTGGGTCGGTGACGGTGGGCCTCCTCTATCTCGAGGTCGGGGTCGGAGGGCGGCTAGGGCCACTCGCGGTGGCAGGGCTACCATGGCGGCGAGACCCGCACCGGCCGAGGGTATGGCGGCAGCGGTGGATCCGGTGATTCCAGAAGAGCAGGGTCATCCGGAGGGGCGGCCACTAAGGGAATTTCGTAGGATATCCACTAAGGCTCCGGGGAAGCGCCTGCATCACATTGACATGGTAGAGGATGCCGTCTTCCCGGAAGCTTGGGACATTTGGGATGTCAACCGGCAATTCCTCAGCCCATCCGAGATATGGGCCCACCCGAATCGCCTCGGGATGGAATTACCGGGCATAGGCCCAGTCTGGGCTAGATTCATGGCGTCTCCGGCTAAGGCAGCACAGTACCTGGACGAACTGGAGGATTACGTCCACTCCAGTGGTGTCCCTCGCCCAATGACAGACCGGGTGAGGTTACTGTTGAATTAGACCGGCCCCCCACAGTTATCGGCTGCCTATCTGAGGGAGCGCTTCCCCTTGTCGGAGGAATCAGAGGACTCCTCTCGGGAGGATGAGGCTGGAGGAGGGAGCCCACTGGAGGAGGGCGAGGTCGGAGACCGAGGCTCAGAATCCGACGATTTCGCGGAGGCTCTCGAGGTAGAATTCTGAACTTCTCTCCTTACGATTTGTTCTTGGGTCCCTATGGACTTCTCACCAATGTTTGAGCCATGCAGGAGGAACTTGTTCGAAGGCCTCGTTCTCGCTCCTTGGCAGATAATGATGCAGGACCTTCAGAACCCGCGCCTATGGTTGTGTCCAGTTCCGCGTCTGGTGGGATCAGGGCGCCCGAGGTGGCTCCTCCGGAATCTCCAGACCTTCAAACAGTATACAGGGGGCCTCATCTCGGGGTTCCGTCAGTACCGGCTCAAGAGCAGCACTCAGAGGTTGATCTCCGTAAGTCTCCTCCACTGGTCTCCTCGTTGTCACATGTAGACCATGCCAACTAACGTTTATGTCTCTCTGTCGTACAGTTCTTCGACTGGCATGGGCCGCTGCGGTAAGACTGGTTGGAATGTCTGGTGGCGTCCCTCCTAGGGGCATGCCGGTGATGGTGGCAATAGTCCCTCTATCTCCTCAAGCTGCGACACACATCATCACTGGCGGGACCACCAGCAGGGCCGTACCCGAAGTCATCGAGGTGGACTCAGAGGAAGAGGATCAACCGGTCGGTCCCAGTTCTGTCGCACCCTCTTCGGCGCCAGGTGTCGCACTGGATTCAACACCGGATGTTGATCCTGCCGAGGATTTCCTGTGGGCGTATCTCGAGTACGAGCCTGCCAATCGCGCAGACTGGGACGAAACGGCCTCCGACGACGAAGACAGAAGCATAGTCTGCCGCCGGTCGTGGAAGCTGATCGAGCACATTATCAAGGACACTCCCCAAGCACAATGGCTGGCCGAAATGGATAGGCTTCACTCGCAGTTGCGCGAACTGTGTGCTGGGGGAGTGGATACCCAACGTCCTTACACACTCATCCGAGATCTTATGGCTGAGAAGATCCGGGAGCATGATTGCGGGCTCAGCATGGGCTAGCAGCGGAGGAAACCAACCAGCATCAAGAAGCTCTAGGAGGCTGAAGGCGAGGTTCAACAGATGCAGACCCGAGCAGATGAGCTTTCAGCCTCTCTTGATGCACAAACTGATCTTGTCTCACGGTTGAAGGCCCAGCTGGAAGAGGCAGAAGAGAATATGAGGCAGACCTCTGGAGAGATGGCTGTTGTTCAAGCTGGCATGGAGAGGGACAAAGCCAGGACTGACGAACTGTGCCCTTCTGCTGCTGAGGAGGAGCGGGAGCTGATTCAGCGGCAGCAAGCCTTTGATTCCGCAAGTCAACGGGTTGCGGAGGTGCAACGTTCTTTTAACGGGGTCAACCCGTCCATGGGGGAAGTCGACCCCCGAGTATTGTAACAAACCCAAAACCCTTTATTGGTACTTCGTGCTTCCAAATTTTACCTTTGTTCTGAATGTCTTAGCATGCACGATTTCCACTGTCGAATTGCCTTGTTACATCCCTACAATGTTTGCGGGACGTTCGACGAAAATTCCCTAGGCCCACATGGGTCGAGCTCGATGTCTGGGATTCGGATTACCAGTCTGGATTTCTGACAGACGGGAGAGGCTTGATGGGAGAAGGAACTTTAAGGATAGTCGAATTACCGTTTCTTCAACGTGCTCTTATGCACGAATGGGGCAACGCCAGGGGCGCTGAAATTAGTCCAGACAGATGAAAATGGGAAGCGTGAATCACGATACCCAAGATTCGGAACACTGTGGGGATGGTGTGACAATAAGGGACAACCGGTAACCTTGGAGGAGAAGCGGTACCCTTACTGCGTTAGCCTGAAAAGGGGACAACAAATGAGCATCGACCGCTGACAGTATTCGCAACGCAGGATTTTATCAATTTTTCGTCGATCAATCTTTTAGGACGTTGGCCTAGGACAGTAGGCGGACCTTAGTTCAAACATCCATACTGTTAGGGGGTCCTTCCAAATGTGACCCGTCTTCCGGAATGTTGGCCCAGGATGGTAGGTGAGCAGATGTGGCATGAGACCAGGCCGTTAGGGGGTCCCGTGAGACATGAAAGGGGACGAGGGTCCGAATAAGGGGCACGCAAAGCGTGTAATATGGAGTGACGGTCTATCCGAACAGAATCCAACACTTAGGTAGTTACACCACCGTGGTGGGAGCACGCCAGATAGGTGCATCGGTTTGATCATGGATCATTCCTTTCAGACAGGGCCTCTCTGGCGAGGGGATCTGTCACTTCCCAGTGGGATCTTGGGGCATCCTGAACTTGTTCAGGGTAGAATCACAATTTAATGTCATGCGTTGAGGAAACATAGACTCTTGTAGTTTAACGTCATACGATAGGACGTAGAATAAGAGGGAAGGAAGTGTGTGGCGCGATAGATATGAAACCGATGTGAATGAGGACTTGGAGTCCAACTCATACCACATACCCCCGGAGGACACTCTTCAGGTCGAGTGACCAAGAGTGAGGATTGGGCTGGGCCCGAAGCAGAATGGCCGAGCATTCCTACGTACCCCATGAGGATGGGAATCAAGCCATACGTAGTTCTGTAAGTGCATTTTAACGTCATGTAGGATGAGGAGAAGCCTGACCGCGTTGGTACACATCTCTCCAAAACTACTAAGCCCACGTGAGTCATGCTCGGTGTGGGAAACAAGTAGTAGTGGTGGGAATTTCCCGACAAAGAGAGGGTCAGGATAGGGAAAAGGGATGCTCGGTGAATACTGGCCCAATGACACTAACATGATCATTTAGCGCACCTAGATGCGCGAAGAGAAAGAGCCGAGTATGATGGAATTCCACTTGGACATGAGGAAGTGGAAATGTGTGAATCATGGTGCTCGAGATTCAGATCACGATGATGGCGGAGTGACGATGGAGGATAACTGCTGACCATGTTCGCAACACAACATCCTATCGCGTTATCCTGGAATGGGGACAGACAAATGAGCATCGACTGCTGACCATATTCGCAACGCGGGATTTTATCGATTTGTTGTCCAATATGCTTAGGGATGTTGGCCCGAAACGATTGAAGGGCCCTTAGGTCCATCTTTCATGGAGAGCCCTTAAGCCTAGTATCCATGTCGTCTGAGGGTCCTTTTGTATGTGGAAGAGGATGAGGATCCAAATAGCGAGCTCACGAAGCTTGGTCATGGGACGTGGGGAATGTCCCTGTGACAATCCCACACTTCGGGATCTTTGTCAAAACACATCTGAATACGGCAACGAAACGTATTAGAGAGAGGGAGCAGATTCCTTTCCCTTGGGGGGATCTTAGTTTAGGGTCGTAGAATTCGGACCATGGGTGAGGGGAAACATAAGAGGCACATGGTGGAGTAACTCAAACACCTGGTGTGAACGGGAATATGAGGTGTGTACGGCGCGGTGAACAACTCGATGTGAATGAGGGCACAACCCCATATCACACTGCGCAACCTCCTTGGGAGAGGTTTTTGGTCAAGGGACCGAAAGGGAAAGTTAGGCTGGGCCCGCGGGGAAGTGCCCGGGTGCTCCTACGTATCTCATGAGGATGAGAATAAAGCCATAAGTAGTTGTGAAGTGTTCCTTTGACCATAAATGGGTAAAGGGAGCAGGGGACGCATGGCGTCAAGACCCGACGTGAAGGAGGACCTAAGCCCTACTTACCATGCGTTCTCTGGGGAAATGTTTGAGTCGAGGGACCGAACACAAAGGTTAGGCTGGGCCTGCGGGTGAGTGCCCGGGCGCTCCTACGTATCTCATAAGGATGAGAATCAAACCATACGTAGTTCTGGAACGTGACATGGTAGGATACCAGTGCCAGGGGAAAAGGGGAGTGCGGTCATGGACCTTGCACTAAAATAAGCGGAATTTGATGTATCTTGTTTGTTCTTTAAGGTGAATGGGTTTTTTTTGGGAAGCGACAAGCCTAGAGTAGTAGGCAGTGATGTCACCATAAGGATCAAGCCGTGATGGGCGTTGAAAAATGGCATGGCACCTGACCAATACCCAATGTGATGTCCTCTACAATGAGGTCACCACAATGTGGTTCCGTTTTTCATCGTGCGGCCAGGACGATAATGTCACAGTTTAGGGTCGTATGATAGGACCAAGCATGCATTTTATCGTCATGCAGTGCAGACATAGCAGAGAAGATGCTAGGCGGGAAATGTGCACAGTGTTATAAAACACAATTGACGGAGACATGATCCCACATCAGATTGTACACCATTCGGAGAGGGAAACCTTAGGCAGAGGGGCCTATATAGAGGTATGAGGTGAAACCGGGGGAGATACTGGCTCTCTAAATGGGTTGTACCCAAAGATAGGGTGTCCGGGTGGTCCTACGTGTCCCATGAGGATGGGAATCAAATTGAACGTTGTCCCGAATGGATCTTAGTTTATGGTCTTAGAGCTCGGACCATGGGATCCCCAAAGGATTCCAGATTACAGCTTTGTCCCCCTGACATGCAAAGGTGCACTGAGGGATAGCGCCAAAAGTGTCGAGATTCCACCTGGACATGATGTGGTGGAAAATGATGTGAATCATGCAACCAACATTCAAGGACTGAAGGGGCTAGCGTGACGACAGAGGATTACTGCTGACCATGTTCGCAACATAGCATCCTGTCGCGTTAGCCTGAGATGAGGACAAACAAATGAGCATCGACCGCTGACCATATTCGCAACGCGGGATTTTATCGATTTTTTGTCCAAAACCCTCAGGGGCGTTGGCCAGTAACGGTAGGAGAGCCCTTGGGCATTGTATCCAAGCCGTTCTTGGGGGTCCCTCTGGGTGTGAAAGGTGATGGAAGCCCGAATGGAGGGGAACACAAATCTTGACAAGTGGAAGGAACTTGATCAAGTTGAATCTGACACTCTTGGTCCTAGACCAGAGTACTCTTAATACATGGGTGAACCACTGCAAGGAGTCAAGGGACTCAACCTTGAGGGTGATCGAGAGATGGAAGATTCCCGGGGGAAGGGGGCACGGTGCCCAAAACCTTGTATAATACCTACATATCCCCCTTCTGGAGAGGGATAGACCAAGTGGCCTAGGTAACCGGGAGATCAGGAGATTACTAAGAGGTGGGGCTGGACCCGAATCTTAGACATTCAGGTGGTCCTACGTATCCCATGAAGATGGTAATCAAGCCAAACGTAGTTCTGAAGGATGCCTTTTAATGTCATGCAGGACAAGTAATAGGAGGGCTAACTCTCAGAATGGGGTGTGCATGGTGCAGCTATTGCAAACCCGACGTGAATGAGGACGTGGTCCTACACTACGCCCCGTGGTCCCGTGGTCGGGGTCCTGAAGGCAGGACCAGAGAGGTGAACTTGCTGAACTCAAGCTGGACCCAAAGACAAGGGGTCTTGAACGTAGTTCCAGATGAGAAATTTAGTTTATGGTCTTAGTGCTCGGACCGTGGACGGTGACAACTCCCGAGTAAGCACAGATGTCAACCCAATCCCTAAGACCACGTGAGATAAACTCGGTGTGGGAAACAAGGGGGGAAGATCCTTATCGCAATACTTGGGGCGTACATCAAAGGGGAGTCGGCAGAGAGTTTCGACGGACACCTTTGATGCAGCTTGTTCTCCCAACGCGCAGACGTGCACGGAGGAAAAGTACCAAGAGTTCGGAGACTCTACTTGGACATGATGAAGTGGTGAAGGGTGTGAATCGTGTACCCAGCCATTGGGCTTAATGGGTTAGCATGGCGATAGAGGAAAACTGTTAACCATGGTGGAAACACAGCGTCCATATCGCGTTAGCCTGAGGTGGGAACAACAAACAAGCATCGACCGTTGACCATATTCGCCATGCGGGATTTTATCGATTTGTTGTCCAAAACCCTCGGGGGAATTGGCCCGTAATGGTAGGAGAGCCCTTGAGCGTAGTATCCAGGCCGTTATTGGGGGTTCCTCCGGGTGTGAGAGATGATGAAAGCCCTGATGCAGGGATACACAAAGCCTGGAAAGCGGGTGCAGACGTGTCCGAGTAAATCTTTGCATTCCAGGTAATAAACTAGAGTACCCTTAAGCACATTGGTGAACCGCCGAAAAAGGGATCGACGAAACAGCTCAGTAGGGGGGGGGGAGATGGCGTGGTCATTACGAGACCATCGTGAATGAGGACATAATCCCACACCACACCATATAATCCTCTCATGGAGGAAGGATAGTCCAAGGGGCCAGGATGGGATGAGGATTCCCGAGAGATGGGGCTGGACCCGAATCTTGGACATTCAGGTGGTCCTACGTATCCCATGAGGATGGGAATCAAGTCACACGTAGTTCTCAAGATGTAGTTTAACTTCATACTGGACGAGAAGGGGAGCAATATACCCCTAAACAAGGGAGGTGTGCGGTATGGCAAAGAAGCCGACGTGAATGAGGACGTAGTCCCATACCACACCGTACACTCCTATAAGAGAGGACCTGGGTGGTGGCCCGAAAAGGCCAAGGGGCCTGATGGTTAGGAATTGGTCAGGAAGGCCTGACCTACTTATAGTTTAACGTCTTACATGTGGACGAGGGTCGGGGACCCGAGAAGGCCAAGGGGCCTGAGGATGGGCCTCGTAAAGGGAGGGCGTACGGGATAGTACATGATCTCGACGTGAATGAGGACATAGTCCCACATCACACCGTACACCATGGGTAAGAGGGGACATGGGCCGTGGCCCGGAAAGGCCAAGGGGCCTAAAGTTAGGCATCAGTCAGGAAGGCCTGACTGGTTTGCAGTTAAACGTCTTACATGAGGACGAGGGTCGGGGACCCGACAAGGCCAAGGGGCCTGAGGATGGGCCTCGTAAGGGGAGGGCGTACGAAATGGTACATGATCCCAAAGTGAATGAGGACATAGTCCCACATCACACCGTACACCCCTATGAGGAATCCGGGGTCGTGGGCCCAATCGCTAGCACCACCTGGGGGAAGTTTGTCCCCTCGGGATGGGGCAGAATGAATCACTGCACTCGATGTATGGGACATCTCGGGGTGGACCCGAAGATCCAGGACGCTGTTGACCATGTTCAAAACACATAGTTCCTATGGTGACCCGTATGGGGGCAATAAATGAGCGTCGACCGCTGACCAAATTCGCAATGTGGGACTTGTATCGGCTTGTTGCTTGAAAACCCTCGGGGGCGTTGGCTCGTATCAGTAGGAGAGCCCTTGGGCATTGTATCCAGGCGGTTCTTGGGGGTCCCTCTGGGTGTGAAAAATGATGGAATCCCAATCAAGGAGTGGGTGAAGCATAGCTGTATCCATCCATGAAAGGGGAAAACACCTCCAGGGGGGAATGTGCAGCCGGGTCGAGGCTTGCTCGTTGCTGGTCGGGGAAAAAGTGTGCACCCTGCCATGTCTTGACCCGAGGGGAAGATTTTGGCTTTTGGGCTGGGCCAACGGACGAAGTGTCCAGGCGTTCCTACGTATCTCATAAGGATGAGAATCAAGTCATACGTAGTTCTTGAAGGCCATGCAGTTTAGCGTCATGCGGTGAGGACGTGGAAGGAATAGAAGAACGGGAGCGGGCACATGGTGCGACCCTTACAATCCTTGTGCGAGCAGGGTTGCATAAGCGGGGCCAAGAAAGCCTACTCCATGCTACACAAAGATCCTCCAAGAAAACTATTCCTAGGGGGAATAGTGGAAAGGAAAATCTTGGGGCTGGGCTCAAGACGAGGCGTCCGAACGTTCCTACGTATCTCATAAGGATGAGAATCAAGCCATACGTAGTTCTAGAAATGCAGTTTAACGTCATGCGGGGCGATAAGAAGCATCTCATTTGGGGATATGTACGGTACAACGAGTAATCCGACATGAATGAGGACGTAGTCCTGCACCATATCGTACAATCCCGCAATAGCATAGATCAGGGAAAACCAGGGGACATGAGGCCGTGCCGCGGTCAGGGAGACCTGACCAGCTTGCTGTTTAACGTCTCGCGGTGAAGATGGGGCCGGAGGCCCGAGGAGGACAAGGGGCCAGAGGCTGAGCCTCGGTCAAGAAGGCCTGACCGGCTTGCAATTTAACGTCTTGCAGGACGAAGATGCAGTTTAAGGTCGTGCAGGAATTTGCAGTTTAGAGTCACGTTGGACCATAACTTGCAGTTTAAGGTCATTCGGGACCATTTCACAGTTTATCATCTTGCAAGACGAAGATGCAGTTTAAGGTCGTGCGGGACCATTTTGTAGTTTAGGGTCATGCCAGACCCTTTTTTCCCTAGGCAAAGTATCGCTTGATGGGGGCCGGGGGCCCGAGGATGCCAAGGGTCCTGAGGCCGAGCCTCGGCCAGGAAGGCCTGACTGGCTTGCAGTTTAACGTCTTGCAGTAAGGACGGGGATGCAGTTTAGGGTCGTGCGGGACTATCTCGTAGTTTAGGGTCATGCTGGACCTTTTTTCCCTAGGAAAAGTATTGGTTGAGGAATTTGCCATTGGTGGGAGGGGTTATACGCTCCCCATCCATGGTCACCAAGGAGTATGCTCCATTGGGGTAAACCTTATGGATGATATAAGGCCCTTCCCATTTGGGTTCTAATTTGGGCGGTTTCCTACCGGGAATCATTGGCGCTCGAAGGGCCAGTACCAGGTCGCCCTGTAGAAAAGAGCTAACACGAACCTTCTTGTCAAAGGCTCTCGCTATCTTGTCCTGATGCCTTTCCAGATTGTGCAAGGCATGAAGCCGGATCTCGTCCATTGCTTCTAATTCAGCCAGACGGATCTCGACTACCTCATATGATGTCTGGTGGTCATAAACTGCAATACGTAACGACGGAAGCTGGATCTCAATGGGTAGGACAGCCTCAGCTCCATACACCAGGGAATATGGGGTCACCTGGGTAGAGTTGCGAGTCGTCATCCGTTAAGCCTAGAGGGCGTTGGGGAGCTTGTCCGACCAACTTTTCTTATTCTGACCAACCATCTTTTGCAGAATGTTAGAGAGGGTCTTGTTGAACGCCTCGATCTGCCCATTCGCCTACGCGTGGTAGCGGGAGGTATGGTTTGACCGGATGTCGTACATGGCGTACAATTTCTTCAATTCAGCTGCTCGGAAGTTGGTGCCGTTATCGGTGAGGACGGCGCGAGGTACCCAAAACCGGTGGATAATGTTGGAGCTCACAAAGTCAACGATGGAACGGGCCTTGACCTCTTTGAGTGGAACTACCTCTGCACACTTGGAGAAGAAATCTGTAGCATTCAGGATGAACCTACACTGGCGGGCTGTTGCCGGTGGATACGGTCCTACTACATCAAGTCCCCATACCGCAAACGGCCAAGAGTACTTGGTGGGGTGGAGGGGCTCCGACGGCCGATGCAAGAAGTTGGCATGTACTTGGCACGCGTGGCATCTCTTGGCATATCCAATACAATCGTGGATCATAGAGGGCCAAAAGTACCCTATCCTCCGGATTTGATGGGACAGTTTTGGCCCAGCTTGATGGGCGCTACAGGAACCGGCGTGAACCTCTTGCATAACTTGAGGTATCTCCCCTACTTGGAGGCAACGGAGAAGGACACCATTGAAACACCGCTTATAAAGGATTTGTTCAAGACTGGGGCCGCTCTGGAGGTTAAATTGCAGCGTGCGGCGTCGGATTCGCTCGCGCTCGGCCCGATCGTCCGGGAGCTGACCATTTTGGAGATACTCGACAAAAGGTGATCTCCAGTCCGGAGTGGATTCAACCACTGCGTCTGACGAAACCAGGACTACCGATATGGAGGGTCTGGTGGTGAGATGGCTTACCCACAGGCCATCATGGTCCTCTTGGGTGACATGGGCAATTACTCTCCGGTGGGCCACATGTATGACCAAATCATCTTGCTCGGGTTCTGCGAGCGATGCGGCTAAGACAGCCAGGGCGTTTGCTTGGCCGTTCTGCGACCATGGGACATGGGTAACCTCTGGTCGTGGGGAGAACTGGGCCATTAGGCGGAGGGTGTACTCTAGCAACGGTGCAAGCTACGGCTTCTTGACGATGTAGTCTCCATTAACCTGTTTGATTACCAGCTCGGAATCTCCCTTCACATGTATATGGGGCACAGGGATCTCAAGGGCCAGCTCGAGGCCGGTGATGAGAGCATGGTACTCTGCCTCGTTGTTCGTACAGCCTTCTGAAAACAGGGATGAGTATGGCAGGACGGCTTGCGCCGGGGTAATAAAGACAATACCCAGGCCCACTCTGTTGATCTTGGGATCGTTGAGCCTCCTACCGGTGGGGCTCCGGGAGGCGACGTCGAAATGCATTTTCCAACACGGGGCAACATGATCGACTTAGAGGATCGTCTCATCAGGGAAATCCAGGTCCTGGGATTGATCCACGGAGGTTGGATGGGCAGCTAAAAAGCCTGCCAATGCCTGTCCCTTAATGGCCTTTTGAGGTACAAACCTGATATCAAACTGCTGGAGAATCACTGCCCACCATGCTAGTCGGCCAGTCAGCATAGGGAGATTCAGGATGTACTTCAGTGGGTCTACCCGGGAGACCAATTGCACATCGTGGTGCTGCAGGTAATGTCGTAACTTCTGCACGGCGAAGACGAGCGCAAGGCAGCTCTTTTAGATAGGGGAGTATCTGACCTCCGTATCGAGAAGCATGCAGCTGAGATAGTAGAGACTGTTCTCAGTACCCTCATTATTCTTCTGGGCGAGAAGCGCACCGAGGGATCTCTCCAGGGCGGTCACATAAAGGACCAGCGGATTTCCAGAGACGGGTGGCATCAAGACCAGAGGTTGGAGCAGGTACTTCTTGATTTCCTCGAAGGCGGTCCGACAGTCCTCATCCCATTCATAGGTGGCGCCCTTCTTCATGAGTCGGGAAAAGGGTTACACTTCCCGGCCAGATTCGCGATGAATCAGCGTATATAGGATAAGTGGCCTTGAAGGCCTCGAAGCTCCCGAATGTTTCTCGCGGGAGGCATTGGCTGATGGCCTTGATCTTCTCCGGGTCGATCTCGATACCTCGATATCTGACAACAAAGCCCAGAAACTTCCCAGAGGTGACCCCGAAAGCACACTTCAGCGGGTTCATCTTCAGGTGACGGGAACAGTGGAAACTGAACACTTTCTCAAGGTCTTTGAGATGGTACTGGAGCTGGAATGATTTGACTACGCGGTCATCCAAGTAGCATTCCACCAATGTCCCGAGAATCTGTTTGAATATGCGATGCATGGCCCTCTGATAAGTGGCACCTGCATTTTTCAAACCGAATGGCATTACCTGGTAGAAAAAGGTACCTTGGGGAGCCCTGAAGGCAGTGGACTCCTCGTATTCAGGGGCCATCCAGATCTGGTTATACCCGGAATACCCATCCATGAAAGAGAGGGCTTGGAACCCGGCCGTGGTGTCAATCAACAGCTCTGTCACCGGGAGTGGGAAATCATCCTTTGGGCAGTGGCGATTAAGATCGCGGATGTCAATGCAGACTATGATCTGCCCATTCTTCTTCCTGACTGGCACAATGTTGGCCATCTACTTGGGGTACTGTACCTCCTTGATGAAGTTGGCTTTGATTAGCTTGTCAACTTTGGCCTCAACCATAGCACCATGAGAAGGGTGCATCTTCCTGGGAGGCTGCTTAAACCCATGATGTTTTGTCGGGAGGCCCAAACGGTGAACGTCTACCAGGGGATCTAGCCCTAGCATCTCGTTGTAACTCCAAGCAAACACATCAAGGTGCTGTTTGAGGAAGTCTACGTACTGCTGCCGTTCCTTGGGGGACATGGCTGCGCTGATCAATGTGGGTTTCGGATCTGCCTCACTACCAAGGTTGACCTGTACCAGTTCATCAACCGTGGTAGAGAAGCCTTCTTCAAAGGCTGGGGGAGCATCCTCCAAGTCTTCCTCCCCACCCGTGGGGGGACTTCCCGCGACGGGGGGTACTTCTGAGCTATCAAAATCCGAGGGGCAGCTGGTGCCGGCTTGGGCAGCAGCAGTTATCCCGTCGGGAGACTCGCTTTCCATTGAGACCATAGCAATGAAGGAAGCCGAACCTATCCCATCTGGCCTTTGGCCTAAGGGGCCATGTTTGATTATATCAAAGTAGTGGTGACGTTTCGGCCTGAGTCAGTTAATTCCAGCCCGGCGGAAGAGACACGTATGGCGCACCGCCGTTGTCATAAGCTTGACACTCCGCTACCGTATAGGGGTAGGAGGTTTCGGGATGACTTGAGCCTTGTTGATGTAGGAGTTCGAGGTGATTTTCCGTCATCGCTTGGACATGGGAACATGCCTTCCTTGCATACCCAAACAACAAAACATTGTCCCATGTCGGGGGTCGTGGCCTCCAACCGGTGGATCGGGAGGATGTAGGCGTCATCCATGCTTTCCCAGGGATCACTTGTGACCGGGGCGGGTTCATCCTCGCTTACCAGGATTTGCTTGTCCTTACTTTTCTAATAACCCACATCCAGAGAGCGGGCCTCACAAGAAGCAAAAGGGGACGCGTCTCCTTGGAACACGCCTACTCGACCGTTGAGCGAGTACTTGAGGCACTGGTGATACGACGAAGGGACCGTTGCATGCAGATGGAGCCTTGGCCTACCCATTAATGCGTTGTAGGCGGTGTCCTGAGAGACAACCATGAACTCGGTGCTGGAAATTAAGCCACCGAACTGAGTATTCAGGCAGATCTTACCGACTGGGGTTTTCTCTGTCCTGGCGTACCCCTGGATCTTGGGGTCAGAGGGAGTTAAATCACCTTCAGATAGACCCATCTTTCTCAACGTCCGGGTTGGAATTAGATTGATTCTGGAACCTGTGTCAACGAGGCAATGGTGTACTTCCACACCATTGAAGTGGCCAGTGATGTACAGCGGGCAAATGTGTCCCTGTATAGTAGGGTCCTCATCTTCACCGGAGAACAAGATAACCGCCTGACATTCGGCGTTTTCGATCATCTCGGTATGGAAGGCTTATGCAGCTGCTACCTCCGTCTCGAACTGGAGGGGGTTCCTTAGGGCCTCGGCAAGTGCCTCGCGCATTTCAGATGATAGGCAAAGGGCCTCAAGGATGGAGAGCCTCGCCGGAATGTCGGCCAGGTGCTTCAGAACATCGTAATTTCGTGCCAAACGTGAGCCTCTGCTTACAGGAGGTCGTTCTGCATTTGGAGGCACAGCGGGTCCGGTCGGCTAAACCGGCGATTGACTAGTACTTGGTACATCTCGCTAACTACTAGTATAAGCCTGAATAGTAGTCGCCGGACTGGGATCGGACAGCAGAGGCTGGCCTGTAGCCGGGCAAGGCTAACTGTGATACGAACAAGGCGGCTCCCCCCGATCCAATAGCACGAACGACGGTGGAGGTAGAGCCGAGGGTGTTAGATGGGTTTGCGTGTGCTGAGATGTACGCTGAGCCTGCTGCTTGGTCTCGGTAGCATTAACGGCTTGGCTGAAAGTGCCTGCTGATGTACCTGACTGACCAGCGTAGTCGCGATTCCGCTGACACTGACGTCGGCTGGAAACGTTGGAGAGGTCTGCCTGGCGTTCCCCCTCATCGGGGGTGATATAGGGCTTTACCAGCTCCACGGTGTTAACCGAAGCGTACCCCTGGCTATCGCTTGAGGATTCATCCACTGCTGGGCGGATTCTAGGAGGAATCCCCATTTTAGGGGGCATAAAGTCGCTGAGAGTGCAGGATGACGACGACACTGGCGGTGCGCGCTTCTTGTTCTTGCGTCGCCGCTACTTTCCCTTTTGGGCAGATGTCGACTGTGAAGACGATGCGGAGGCACCGACTACTTCTTCTGAAGGTTCCGACTACTTCAGGCGTGCCTGGATGATACCATGGGCACGGACGATGGTTTTTCATGCCATACAATCGTCGTATTTCCGGGATCCGCGGCTAGGGACCTGCTGCCACTCGCCTTCGCTGTCGCTGCCGATCTCTGATCCTGCAAAGACACATGCCACTTGCGCTGGTGCTGGTCCCAACTTGACTCTTTTGTTGTTGACCTGGTCCTGAAGCCAGTCTTTAAACACATAACATTGCTTGAGGGTGGGCCCCAGGATCAGATGATAAGGGCAGTAGTTGGGGTGATCGGTGAGATGCGCCTCTGCAGGCCTTCTGCACTCAGGCAGATGCACAATCCCTTGCACTAGAGCACTTCGGAAGTAGCCAGGGACCTGATTTTCGTTGAACGAATAGGTTTGGTACCTTCTTTCCGGATAGGGGGCCCTGGGGGCCTGGCCCTGACGAGGGGCCGGAGGGTCCTGCCGAGGAGGCGGCGCCTGATTGTCTCGCCTAGGTGGCGGTGGCGCGTTGCGCAGGGGGAACCTGTCGGTTCTGAGGCGGTCGCTGCTGGGCAGGAGCCTGTGCTTGAGGTGGAGGACCTCTGCGGGGTTGCAGGGGTGGTGCCGCCGGCAGCAACTCCAGCTGCCTCGGGGCTTCTATTTGATCCACCGCGGTGGGTTCAGACCTGGCGGTCCTCCTAGCCGGGATCATAGGGGGCAACAAACGTGCCTGACTGGCCTGTTGCAGGGCTTTCTCAAGGCGTTGAGCCTTATCTGAGAAATCTCTGAACCCTCCAGGGTAGTTCTGGGTAATCAGTGTGGGTACCAGCTCTGTCTTAACGTTCCCCACACACATCGTCATTAGTTTCTCCTGAGTCAGTGGCATATCGAGGGAATACGTAAGTCCCTTCCACCGGGCGATGAAATCTGCAACCCGCTCATCAGGCCTTTGCTTTCACTTGAAGAGGTCGGCAATGCTGGTCTTTCACGTGGTGGAGCTGAACTGGTATAAGAACTGCCGGTGAAGATCCTCCCAACCGGTCACCGATCTGATAGGGAGCTGGCTGTACCGGACAAATGTCGGACCTTCCAATGTATGTACAAAACATCGGAGCTTGGCGGCTTCTTGCTGAGATGGGGTCCCCAACATGGGGCCACACCTGGAAGAAAAATGAGCCAAGTGCTGCGGCGGGTCCCCTGTCCCGTTAAAATGCGAGAAAGTGGGGTTCCCAAAACCCGGAGGTGCGGGAATATCATCCACCCACGCGGGATAAGGCTTTCCATCCGGTGGGACTGCCACCTGCCGCGTTTCCAACGCTTCGAGGCAGGCTGTGAGCACCGCGATAAGATCCTCTGGGTGGGGGTCCCTGTCTTGACGGGGATCCCTAACCACAAGTGCATTGCCAAGTTCTTCAACAGGGTAGACGGCTTCGGCCGCTCATGGGTCAACTGGCTGGACGACCTGCGGGGCGACTGGGGGAACCCGGATTGGATTCTTCAGATTGCCCCATCGCTCAGGGGGATTTGGAGAGACGTATCGCGCCCTCTTGCCATACGTTCTGGCTTCTGCCTTGTCTACGGCAGTAGCATGATCAGGGTTGCCCGAAGGCATCTCACCGGGGGGGAATTGTTCCTGCCCCTGCTGCCTCGGCCTAGGATTACCATATTTGGGTCGCCGCTCTACGGCGCACTCAGCCAAGAGTTCATCAACCAGCTTTTCTGCTCAGCAAGCATCTGGCGTAACATGGACTTCTCAGGATCTTCGTCCGTTTTCTGCAGAGAGGTGGACGGGTCGGAGTGCTTGAATGTTCCAACGTGCTCCTTACCCTTGCCAGTGTTTCGACCGAGTACCAGCGACTCGGTGGGTACGGGGAGACCTAGCAGGTTCTTCTGCTGACGGGTAACTCTCCCTGATGGGTCGAGCAGCGGCGGTACGCCCTCGGGTGGTAAGTATCCATCAAGGAATTCAAGCTCATCTTCCTTATCCACAACGTCGGCCATGTGGACTACGACCCCTCTTGAGGGCATGTTCTCAATGTCGCATAGAGGATCGGGATGACGTTGGATAGGGTCGAAGAGGAGACGGTTCTCAGTACCCTCATTATTCTTCTGGGCGAGAAGCGCACCGAGGGATCTCTCCAGGGCGGTCACATAAAGGACCAGCGGATTTCCAGAGACGGGTGGCATCAAGACCAGAGGTTGGAGCAGGTACTTCTTGATTTCCTCGAAGGCGGTCCGACAGTCCTCATCCCATTCATAGGTGGCGCCCTTCTTCATGAGTCGGGAAAAGGGTTACACTTCCCGGCCAGATTCGCGATGAATCGGCGTATATAGGATAAGTGGCCTTGAAGGCCTCGAAGCTCCCGAATGTTTCTCGCGGGAGGCATTGGCTGATGGCCTTGATCTTCTCCGGGTCGATCTCGATACCTCGATATCTGACAACAAAGCCCAGAAACTTCCCAGAGGTGACCCCGAAAGCACACTTCAGCGGGTTCATCTTCAGGTGACGGGAACAGTGGAAACTGAACACTTTCTCAAGGTCTTTGAGATGGTACTGGAGCTGGAATGATTTGACTACGAGGTCATCCAAGTAGCATTCCACCAATGTCCCAAGAATCGGTTTGAATATGCGATGCATGGCCCTCTGATAAGTGGCACCTGCATTTTTCAAACCGAATGGCATTACCTGGTAGAAAAAGGTACCTTGGGGAGCCCTGAAGGCAGTGGACTCCTCGTATTCGGGGGCCATCCAGATCTGGTTATACCCGGAATACCCATCCATGAAAGAGAGGGCTTGGAACCCGGCCGTGGTGTCAATCAACAGCTCTGTCACCGGGAGTGGGAAATCATCCTTTGGGCAGTGGCGATTAAGATCGCGGATGTCGATGCAGACTATGATCTGCCCATTCTTCTTCCTGACTGGCACAATGTTGGCCATCCACTTGGGGTACTGTACCTCCTTGATGAAGTTGGCTTTGATTAGCTTGTCAACTTTGGCCTCAACCACAGCACCATGAGAAGGGTGCATCTTCCTGGGAGGCTGCTTAAACCCATGATGTTTTGTCGGGAGGCCCAAACGGTGAACGTCTACCAGGGGATCTAGCCCTAGCATCTCGTTGTAACTCCAAGCAAACACATCAAGGTGCGGTTTGAGGAAGTCTACGTACTGCTGTCGTTCCTTGGGGGACATGGCTGCGCTGATCAATGTGGGTTTCGGATCTGCCTCACTACCAAGGTTGACCTGTACCAGTTCATCAACCGTGGTAGAGAAGCCTTCTTCAAAGGCTGGGGGAGCATCCTCCAAGTCTTCCTCCCCACCCGTGGGGGGACTTCCCGCGACGGGGGGTACTTCTGAGCTATCAAAATCCGAGGGGCAGCTGGTGCCGGCTTGGGCAGCAGCGGTTATCCCGTCGGGAGACTCGCTTTCCATTGAGACCATAGCAATGAAGGAAGCCGAACCTATCCCATCTGGCCTTTGGCCTATGGGGCCATGTTTGATTATATCAAAGTAGTGGTGACGTTTCGGCCTGAGTCAGTTAATTCCAGCCCGGCGGAAGAGACACGTATGGCGCACCGCCGTTGTCATAAGCTTGACACTCCGCTACCGTACAGGGGTAGGAGGTTTCGGGATGACTTGAGCCTTGTTGATGTAGGAGTTCGAGGTGATTTTCCGTCATCGCTTGGACATGGGAACATGCCTTCCTTGCATACCCAAACAACAAAACATTGTCCCATGTCGGGGGTCGTGGCCTCCAACCGGTGGATCGGGAGGATGTAGGCGTCATCCATGCTTTCCTAGGGATCACTTGTGACCGGGGCGGGTTCATCCTCGCTTACCAGGATTTGCTTGTCCTTACTTTTCTAATAACCCACATCCAGAGAGCGGGCCTCACAAGAAGCAAAAGGGGACGCATCTCCTTGGAACACGCCTACTCGACCGTTGAGCGAGTACTTGAGGCACTGGTGATACGACGAAGGGACCGTTGCATGCAGATGGAGCCTTGGCCTACCCATTAATGCGTTGTAGGCGGTGTCCTGAGAGACAACCATGAACTCGGTGTTGGAAATTAAGCCACCGAACTGAGTATTCAGGTAGATCTTACCGACTGGGGTTTTCTCTGTCCTGGCGTACCCCTGGATCTTGAGGTCAGAGGGAGTTAAATCACCTTCAGATAGACCCATCTTTCGCAACGTCCGGGTTGGAATTAGATTGATTCTGGAACCTGTGTCAACGAGGCAATGGCGTACTTCCACACCATTGAAGTGGCCAGTGATGTACAGCGGGCAAATGTGTCCCTGTATAGTAGGGTCCTCATCTTCACCGGAGAACAAGATAACCACCTGACATTCGGCGTTTTCGATCATCTCGGTATGGAAGGCTTATGCAGCTGCTACCTCCGTCTCGAACTGGAGGGGGTTCCTTAGGGCCTCGGCAAGTGCCTCGCGCATTTCAGATGATAGGCAAAGGGCCTCAAGGATGGAGAGCCTCGCCGGAATGTCGGCCAGGTGCTTCAGAACATCGTAATTTCGTGCCAAACGTGAGCCTCTGCTTACAGGAGGTCGTTCTGCATTTGGAGGCACAGCGGGTCCGGTCGGCTAAACCGGCGATTGACTAGTACTTGGTACATCTCGCTAACTACTAGTATAAGCCTGAATAGTAGTCGCCGGACTGGGATCGGACAGCAGAGGCTGGCCTGTAGCCGGGCAAGGCTGACTGTGATACGAACAAGGCGGCTCCCCCCGATCCAATAGCACGAACGACGGTGGAGGTAGAGCCGAGGGTGTTAGATGGGTTTGCGTGTGCTGAGATCTACACTGAGCCTGCTGCTTGGTCTCGGTAGCATTAACGGCTTGGCTTAAAGTGCCTGCTGATGTACCTGACTGACCAGCGTAGTCGCAATTCCGCTGACACTGACGTCGGCTGGAAACGTTGGAGAGGTCTGCCTGGCGTTCCCCCTCATCGGGGGTGATATAGGGCTTTACCAGCTCCACGGTGTTAACCGAAGCGTACCCCTGGCTATCGCTTGAGGATTCATCCACTGCTGGGAGGATTCTATGAGGAATCCCCATTTTAGGGGGCATAAAGTCGCTGAGAGTGCAGGATGATGACGACACTGGCGGTGCGCGCTTCTTGTTCTTGCGTCGCCGCTGCTTTCCCTTTTGGGCAGATGTCGACTGTGAAGACGATGCGGAGGCACCGACTACTTCTTCTGAAGGTTCCGACTACTTCAGGCGCGCCCAGATGATACCATGGGCACGGACGATGATTTTTCATGCCATACAATCGTCGTATTTCCGGGATCCGCGGCTAGGGACCTGCTGCCACTCGCCTTCGCTGTCGCTGCCGATCTCTGATCCTGCAAAGACACATGCCACTTGCGCTGGTGCTGGTCCCAACTTGACTCTTTTGTTGTTGACCTGGTCCTGAAGCCAGTCTTTAAACACATAACATTGCTTGAGGTTGGGCCCCAGGATCAGATGATAAGGGCAGTAGTTGGGGTGATCGGTGAGATGCGCCTCTGCAGGCCTTCTGCACTCAGGCAGATGCACAATCCCTTGCACTAGAGCACTTCGGAAGTAGCCAGGGACCTGATTTTCGTTGAACGAATAGGTTTGGTACCTTCTTTCCGGATAGGGGGCCCTGGGGGCCTGGCCCTAACGAGGGGCCGGAGGGTCCTGCCGAGGAGGCGGCGCCCGATTGTCTCGCCTAGGTGGCGGTGGCGCGTTGCGCAGGGGGAACCTGTCGGTTCTGAGGCGGTCGCTGCTGGGCAGGAGCCTGTGCTTGAGGTGGAGGACCTCTGCGGGGTTGCAGGGGTGGTGCCGCCGGCAGCAACTCCAGCTGCCTCGGGGCTTCTATTTGATCCACCGCGGTGGGTTCAGACCTGGCGGTCCTCCTAGCAGGGATCATAGGGGGCAACAAACGTGCCTGACTGGCCTGTTGCAGGGCTTTCTCAAGGCGTTGAGCCTTATCTGAGAAATCTCTGAACCCTCCAGGGTAGTTCTGGGTAATCAGTGTGGGTACCAGCTCTGTCTTAACGTTCCCCACACACATCGTCATTAGTTTCTCCTGAGTCAGTGGCATATCGAGGGAATACGTAAGTCCCTTCCACCGGGCGATGAAATCTGCAACCCGCTCATCAGGCCTTTGCTTTCACTTGAAGAGGTCGGCAATGCTGGTCTTTCACGTGGTGGAGCTGAACTGGTATAAGAACTGCCGGTGAAGATCCTCCCAACCGGTCACCGATCTGATAGGGAGCTGGCTGTACCGGACAAATGTCGGACCTTCCAATGTATGTACAAAACATCGGAGCTTGGCGGCTTCTTGCTGAGATGGGGTCCCCAACATGGGGCCACACCTGGAAGAAAAATGAGCCAAGTGCTGCGGCGGGTCCCCTGTCCCGTTAAAATGCGAGAAAGTGGGGTTCCCAAAACCCGGAGGTGCGGGCATATCATCCACCCACGCGGGATAAGGCTTTCCATCCGGTGGGACTGCCACCTGCCGCGTTTCCAACGCTTCGAGGCAGGCTGTGAGCACCGCGATAAGATCCTCTGGGTGGGGGTCCCTGTCTTGACGGGGATCCCTAACCACAAGTGCATTGCCAAGTTCTTCAACAGGGTAGACGGCTTCGGCCGCTCATGGGTCAACTGGCTGGACGACCAGCGGGGCGACTGGGGGAACCCGGATTGGATTCTTCAGATTGCCCCATCGCTCAGGGGGATTTGGAGAGACGTATCGCGCCCTCTTGCCATACGTTCTGGCTTCTGCCCTGTCTACGGCAGTAGCATGATCAGGGTTGCCCGGAGGCATCTCACCGGGGGGGAATTGTTCCTGCCCCTGCTGCCTCGGCCTAGGATTACCATATTTGGGTCGCCGCTCTACGGCGCACTCAGCCAAGAGTTCATCAACCAGCTTTTCTGCTCAGCAAGCATCTGGCGTAACATGGACTTCTCAGGATCTTCGTCCGTTTTCTGCAGAGAGGCGGACGGGTCGGAGTGCTTGAATGTTCCAACGTGCTCCTTACCCTTGCCAGTGTTTCGACCGAGTACCAGCGACTCGGTGGGTACGGGGAGACCTAGCAGGTTCTTCTGCTGACGGGTAACTCTCCCTGATGGGTCGAGCAGCGGCGGTACGCCCTCGGGTGGTAAGTATCCATCAAGGAATTCAAGCTCATCTTCCTTATCCACAACGTTGGCCATGTGGACTACGACCCCTCTTGAGGGCATGTCCTCAATGTCGCATAGAGGATCGGGATGACGTTGGATAGGGTCGAAGAGGAGAGTGGCATAGTATCCCCAACCACGGACTTGCACATGGGGGGTGGCTTCCCAGATGATTCTGCAGAGTGCTTTAGGACTCTGAACGCATTTTCGTTGAAGGGAGATCTGGTGGCCTGGCGAATCATGGTACTGGACCACAAGAAGTGTGGTCGCATCGATCAGACGACACTGCTCGCCGATTTCTTCGAAGTGCTCTCGACTTATGGGGTACACCACCCGTTCATAACGGAGGCGGAAGTGTGTCGCCCATAGGGTTCGACAAAAGCACCCCACGTCTTCAGGGGTAAGAGACTCTGGTATGCAGAAATTCAGCGCCGTCGTCGGCCAGAACTTCTCCGGGATGTAATCCGCTGCAAGGATACTCCAGAAGCTCCTAGTCTCGGACTCAGGGTCTGGCCCTGTATTGCCCCACTCGTCAACCGGGGGCGGCTGAGGGACCGGTAGCGGTAACGAGGCGGACCTCTGGGATAGTAAGCTCGGTGGTGGAGAATATGACAAACGAGCTGACTGGCCGCCGAATTCCGGGCCATCCTCCGAAGAGTGAGGTGACCTGGCCACGATGTCACGATACGACGGGCTGATAACCGCAGCTTCCGGAACAGGAGCTGCGGCTACTGGCGACAGGTCGCGTCGTCGCTCTACCGTTGTTGGCCCCCAAAATAAATCTTCGTGATCTCTGTTAGAGGTAGAGGGCTCTTCTGGTGACAGAGGCGGTGATTGTGTGGTCGAGACCTGTGGAATTCCCACGATTTCTTCCTCATGGATGTACCTGCGGAGGGAGATCGGAATCTGGTGGACCTCAAATTACGGGAGAATGAGGCTAACGCGTCTGGTTCCTGCCCCAGTCCTTGATACGGAGGAGCGGGGAGAAGGTTCCATCGCTGAATCGCAGTCCGCATCTGAGTTGGAGAAGCGGGCAAGAATGATCTCCACCTGGGCCTTCCCAGGATTCTTCTTGTGGCGGCGACAACCCACTCTCCTGCCCCGGGGTGGCTCTTCGGGACAGGGTTGACCCATATCAGGCAGCCTCGGGGCGGCGATGGCGCCGTGGTGGAGAGGGACCCCACTCGAGATAGCCGGGGTGCGAGGGGCACCGGGGAAAATGTCGAAGGGTACATGGGGAGGACCTCCATGAACAATACCCATGTGGGCGGGGCCTCTATTCGAACTGGCATGAGCATGGGGAGGACCTCCATGGTCGATGCGAGTGGATTGAGGCTGACCTTCACTCCTCGAGTTGCTAGGGCGAGGAGGACCTTCGTCGGTTGCAGAGAGGACGTAGGGAGGGCCCCCACGCTGGAGAAGGACCGGATGGACGGTGCCTTCAGATTGGCAGTCGGGGGCATGAGGATGGACTCCATACCCTGTATAGTGGGCGCGGGAAATGTTTCCGCGCTGAGCATCACTGCCACGGGGCATGTCTTCCTGCGGGATGGGGGTATCATGAGGCATGCCTCCATGACAATCCTCGGAGCGGGGAAGGCCCACGCTCTATGGAGTAGTGGTACGGGGAGGACCTCTATACGGGGTGACATTACCGCGAGTTAGCTCGCGGCGATCACCACTTGGGGCTGCAACCTGGAGAGTCATCCCAGCCTGCCCGTGGGGTGGTTGGGGTCTCGATCCTGGTTGGGTGAAGGAGTTCCCCTGCTCAGTATATGAAGGGGCTTCAAGATGCACGTTGGCGGTGGCTCGGGACACTGCAGCTATCGACATTGACGCGCCTGGGTGAGCGTCCTCAGCCCGGGCCCGGCGCTGACGTCGGGTCAGGCGGGCTAGTACAGGTGGTGCATGGACGTAGCCCGCCTTCTCTTCCTGCGGGGCCGAACGGCGGCGCTGACGCGGCCGGGAGGGAGCTCTCGCCTGGAGCCCTCGGGTCGGGACCCTAAGCGGGCTGAGCCGGACGGCGCCCGCGTCTTCAGCGTAAGGCGAGGAGTCGTCAAGGAATTCCGGAGACAAGCTCCCGAAACGGTTGAATGTTGGGGTGGGGAGTGGGGGCTCCCTGTGCAGCCTGTTAGGGCGGCGTTAACGGCGGGGCCTGGAGGCCTCCATTTCCAGGTGGGCCATATCCCGGGTTGGGATGACCCCCTCTTCCTCGTACCTGCACATGAGGTTGTTGATCACCCTTCGCTGGATGACCTCTGATGGGGAAAGGGGACGTGGGCGTCCCGTATTCCGTGATGTGGCGGCCGTCGTGGCGGTAGCGGCGCTACATGGGGTGGTCGTGGTGGTGTTGCCCCTTCCCCTGCGTGGGCGAGGAGCGGACGGTGGTCGCGTCTCTGTAACATCAACCTGGTTCCTGGGAAACGAAGGGATCAACTCATCAGTACTGAGAGGAAAAGGATTGACAGCCAGTGCCCCATCATCCTTTCATTCTCCACGTCTGTAAGAAGGATCCACGCCAACACCCTGCAGAATGGAGTTCCCCACGTTCTACTGCCCCGACATCTGGTGAGTTTCACGACCTGCCCGCTATTTGCTTGGCGGGACCAGGCACCGGATATCTGGATCCAGTGAAGTGTCAATCTACTGGAGTCTCGAACGCTACTAATCTCCATATTGAGGATAAGAATTTCATGACGGGTTCACCATTTCTGTTTCCGACGCTTTCGCCGGGGCGCGCGCCCGTCGGTCCGTGGGGGAGGACGCGCGGCGCTTTTGTTGCCCCGCATTCCCTCTTTCCAAAGGCGGGCGACAATCGCTCCTTATTCAGGGATGTCTGCTCCTTGATCGAAACGGGATGATGGGATGTCGGTTCTTCCTCCTGCGGATTCCTCCTCAGAACTCGCCACCTAGTCCAGGTCTCCCTCATAGATTTAATATGTAGTTCGTGAAACTCTTCCCAGTACCATGTTTCCATGGACGCCGGTTAGTTACATTGCTTCTATCGGGACATTCCAAAGGGTCCAGTCAGGGCAGCAACCTTCAGTCAGGGGAGTAGTCACGTTGAGGCATCAGTAGCGTGTCTGGATGCTGGGGTACCTGGCATGTCTATCTGTTATCCTTGTCCACAAGGCTTCTCGAGGGCGTGGAGGCCCGTGGCATCCCACATCGAGCGCGGGGAATTACATGTCATAGACACATATCTGAGGTTTTCCTCAGCTTCCCGTGTTTAAAACAGGGTATGCCGCAAGTTTAACGTCTAGCGGAGACAGATCAACCCAACCGGAGCATTAGCTAGGGTAGATCGGATTGAGGGATCCTCCTTGAAGGGATATCGATATCGGGGCCAGCCCATGGGCAGCTGTGAAGAAGAGCGTACCGACATGGTCTCACCAGGATAAGATGGTTCGGGCGAGAATCAGGACGGGTGATAGGTTGATGAATGGAGTGGAGGGAGAGTGAAATGGGACCATCGCAGGGGGCGACAGTGAAGTTGGGATTGAGCCTTGACGAGGCGTCCTACGTATCCTCGTGGCAGGGAATCAAAGTCCGCGTAGTTCGGGATGACGCCGATAAACCGACGTGAAGGTGGACCTTGGACCGATGAGCATCGTCAGTGTACCGACATGAAAGTAGAACCGTGGGTCCACTAGTGGTGGGCTTGAACCTTGAAAAGGTTTCCTACGTACCATGCCTTGACATGGATCAAAGTCCTCGCAGTTCAGGGGATTGATGGAATATAGATTTATGTCATGTGGGACAATAGTGAACCCTGGTGTGAATAAATGATGGGCGGTGGGTGTCGGCGAATCGATATAAGTGAGGGACCTTAGTCCAATGGGAGTTGGGCTTGAACCTCCGGGAGGCTTCCTACGTACCATGTCGTGACATGAATCAAAGTCCTCGTAGTTCGGATTGGGTAATGCAGTTTAACGTCATGCGGGACGGGGGTGAACCAACGTGAATGAGGTTGGAATGACCAGATGGTGGCTTTGAACCTCGTGGAGGCTTCTTACGTACCATGCCTTGACATGGATCAAAGACCTCGTAGTTCAGGATAGTCACAACGGCTTGCCGTCAGACTGGAATTGTAGTGTAACATCATGCTGGACGTAGGTAGAACATGACATGAATTGGATGATGGGTGGGCTTGAACCCCATGGAGGCTTCCTGCGTACCACGCCTTGACATGGATCAAAGTCCTCGTAGTACAAATGGGATGAGTCGCAGCGGCTTGCCACTGGACTGGAATGCAGTTTGACGTCATGCTGGACGGGAATGGGACCCGAAGTGAATGGATGACGGGCGGGCTTGAACCTCATAAAGGTTTCCTATGTACCATTCCTTGACATGGATCAAAGTCCTCATAGTTCGCTAAGATGGGTCGCAACAGCTTACCACTGGACCAGAATGAAGTTTAACGTCGTGCTGGACGGGGGTGAGACCCGACGTGAAATGACGGGTGGGCTTGAACCTCATAGAGGCTTCCTACGTACCATGCCTTGACATGGATCAAAGTTCTCGTAGTTCGTTATGGGTGGGGGTTCAGGGTCGATGCTCACTATAATCCCACGTGAGTGATGCTCGGTGTGAGAAACAAGAGGTTGTAAGGACCTGACGATCACGTTGTGAAGGATGCGTCCGTGAGAAGCGAAGAGGGGCTTACACGTTAGGCGGCCCACGGTGTTGGGACTTACTCCAGGATGGAGGCCCATGGCGCAACAAAGCGTGGGAAAGATGGACCTTGGTCCGACGATGGGAGGTGCCTCGTTCCCTATCATGCCCTCCACTGACCTTGGTAGTGGGGAAGTACGGAGATGTAGAGGTGCAGCCATCCGTTGGGGAACTAGGGTCGCCCTTCTCCTACGAACATACGCCACTCCGACAATAAGGATCTCATTCCATGTGAGGAAGAGTTCCATTCCCGTGGAGACGAGTGGTGTAAAAAATGTTCGATTTGGGGGGACCCTTCGTGAGGGAGACGAGGTCGGATCACAGTTTAACGTCATGTGTTGAGGACGTGGTGCTTGGCAGTTTAACGTCCTGCAGCTCGGACGAGGTGGGTTCACTCCACGCCCCTAGGACTTACATAACCGGTACCCTCTGGTCCTTGGGGAAGGGAAGGTACTAGTAAGGCCATGGTTAAGGGGGGTCGCGGAATGAACCATCGAGGGGTCCACATTAGCATGGCTAGGCGAAGAATCAATAGCCGTTAGCGTGCCTATGCGAAGAAGCATTAGGCGAAGCAACGCTACGGGTGGTATTGTCCATGGGACTTTGAGATCACATCGTGCAAACCTGGAGGGTCTCACGGGAAGAGGAATCGCTAAGAAAAAATGTGTGCTTCGCGAAGTGGAGTGCCTTGGCCTTAGCATGGGGCATAGGTGTGAGTGGAAGGTGCCTCGCGAAGTGGAACAATGTTCGCGGAGCACTGCCTCGCGAAGAAGGGATGCCTCGCGAAGCAGGGTCCTGCGAAGCAGTGTGCTTCGCGATGTGTAGCGATCCTGCCTTATCATGGGGATCACTAGCATGGGTTGGGTGCTTCCCGATGCATAAACGCTCCGCGGCTGCCCGGGTTCCCTTGGGAATCCCCTTCCTTCGCGAATGCCCTTGAGCTTCGCGAAGGGCATCCCTCTAGAAAGAGGGTCTCAAAACGAGACAATGTAGAGGATTCTCGCGAAGTAGAAGTACCTTGCGTAGCTCATGATTCCCGGGGAAAAGAGTGCTTCGCGATTTGGGAGAGGATAAGCCGAAAGGTCGGATTTTCCATCTTTGGGACTTAGGGGGAGTCCAGTATTTATAGGGAAGGGGCGCCGCAAAGCAGGGCTTGCGCGCCGCCTCTGGTGCTTCACGGCGCGCTCGCGAACGTCAACGTTGTCCGCGGAGAATTACCGCCTCTGGAGCTTCGTGGCGGCTCGCAAACGTCAAATGCGTTCACGAAGCATTACCGCCTCAGGAGATTCATGGCGGCTCGTGAACATCAAATGCCTTCGCGGAGCATTACCGCCTCAGGAGCTTCGCGGCGGCTCGCGAACGTCAAATGCGTTCGTGGAGCATTACCGCCTCAGGAGCTTCGTGAGACAGCAATGGTCGTTGCGCTTCGCGTGGGTGCTTCGTGGCGGTGCTTCGTGGCTGTGCTTGGCGAGGCAGCGCGCCAGCCTTCTTTTCCGTTCCATTCTTTCGGGCTATATTTTTGGCGCCAACAGTAACATTTCATTACATTCCAAGAGTTCTCCTCCTATCCTCTTATAAAAGGCCCCACCCACTACCACCTTACCCACACTTCCAAATCCTTTGGCTCGGCCATCTCCTAACCATTTTGCCCCTCCACATCCCTCTCTTACTCCTCGAAGCCTCACTTTTGGCAGAAGCCTTCCCAAGGAAGCCTTTGAGCCCAAACCAAAGGGAGTTACCCGATTTTAAGTTGATGTCTTCACTTGTGTTCTTTTGTTTTATTTTTCTTCTCCAACCCCCTAAACTCTTTTTATTATTTTCTTTTTTAAAAAATCTAGTATATTCAATATACTAGGATGTTGTTATAAGAATATTTGGAGATACACTTACACACATCTACATCTAATGGTTAAAGAACATACTGTTTCCGTGGATGAGGAATTTCGGACTCCCGAAACGATGATTGTTCAACATTCTTTTAAACACCTTTAATGGTGGCCATTAAGATGTAATTATATTTATATATGATATATAATATGTTTATGTTTTCCTTATGCTTCTGTATGTTTCATTTTGATCATACCATTATGGATTCCATTATGGGTAAACACGATAATTTCATTTTAGGAAGTGCGGACTTCCGCCCCCTCAAAGTGATGTGATTCGTTAATGCCATATGTGGGACGTATAAAGGATGGATTTAAATTTATTATATATGATGTTATACTATAATTATAATATCTCTCTATATCATTATTATTTCATTCCATTAATGTATGAGATAGAAATGAAAGTAGTGTTCATGCGTACGTACGGCTTACCGTCTCCATGAACAGTTCATTTCATTTCTTATCCCCAAATGTAATGTACTATTATAAGTACATATTTATAATGGATATATATAATGTATTTTACATATAAATGATGAATATAATTCTAGAATTAAAATATAAATACCTCTCATTTAGTTTTAATTCCATTAATATGACAAAGAAATGAAAGTAGTGTTCATGCGTACGTACGGCTTACCATCTCCATGAACGGTGCATTTCATTTATTACCTCTAAATGATTATTTAATATTATGAATACATGTATATTCTGGATATATATGATATATATGATCTCCAAATCATGAATATCATTCTGTATATAATGAACCATTGACCACACGAACTACATGTAATTGTAAGAAGTCCACTTTCGACTTAAGAACCAAATATCGAAAAAACAAACATTATTAACATAAATGATTAAATAATGGTTTTAACATGGAAATAATTGATATAAAAGGAATAATAAGCTTGAAAAAGGTTATTAAGCAAGTAGAAATTAACTCAAGTTTATTATTCAGAACGTTAAAAAACGATCGAGTCAAGTTGGACCCGATGTAAGGGACTTCATCTCAATCTCCTTTCATTGAGGAATATTTCGTTTTATACACAACTTTATTTTATATGGTGTATAAACCCCTTTGAATTTTACTTTTATACAAAAGTAATCTTTTTCTACGAAGCATTTTACAAAATGACAAAAAGGAATGTTTCTTTTAACGTACGCGGTGACAACGACCTTTTCCGCCGCTGCGAGGATTATTTGATCTTTGGCTTCCTGAACAAGCTATAAGGTTTTTTTAAATGAAATAAATACTATATAATCTTTTATGTATTTTGGTATTGAAAATGGTTTTTTTAATGGATTTTTTAAGTCAATATATTTATGTGATATATTGTGATCAAAGAGTGAAATTGTTTTCTTTCCATTATATTTGTTTTATGTCTTGTGATTTTATAATGGTACTTGGAAATTTGACGGGTGGTTACGTGATAAACCATATGACGGGTGGTGCCGTGAATACCAGGACGGGTGGTTACGTTATAACCTCCAATGCATTGGGTATGGAAGCCAGCCGTATGGATATTCCATTAAGTATGTATGGAAGTCAGCTGTATGGCTATTCCATTAAGTATGTGTGGAAGTCGACCGTATGGTTATTCAATTTATGTATGTTTATGTCCCAAGTTACCTTTATATGTTATGTGTTCTTTATATGGGTTTTATGGTAATCTTTTGGTTTCAAAAGGGTAAGTAATGATATTTTATTCAGTGAAGAGTTTTTACTACTTCATGAAGGTAAATGTATTACTTTGATAAAGTATACATGGTTTACTTGATGTTTTGATAAACTAACAGTTTTCATTCTTTGTGTATCCCTTACTGAGCTTTTTATGATCACCACAAGTTTTTTTTTTGAAATGTTTTTCACAGGATATAATGTGGAATAGGGTAAAGGATGGGATCAAGGGAATGTCATGCTATATAAAACATGGAACTAGAAATGTTTCTTTTTATGATTTTTTTATTCTATGGAACCATAGTAGAAGTGTCTACTTTATAATCTTTTGAGATTTAATAGTTATGTTCTAATTCTCTAAAACTCTAAACCTGAAAAGATCCTCAATGTGAATTATTCATTTAATTCAATATTATGTAAGGTTTAAGGTCGGGGCCTTATAGTTGGTATCAAAGGTCGGGTTAGACAACTTTAGGAGTTATAAAATTGTTAAATCATAAGTTAATTTACGTTATGACTGAAATGATATAGCATTTAAAGATTTCCATATTGCTTCACCTAAGATATTTCTGTGTTCAGAATGGTTTTCCATGGAGGAAAAAAAGAAGCTATGTTGGGACGACATCAGGAGGAAGACAACCTTCCAAATCAGCAACCTGAGATGGTCGGAATCGGAACTGAACAGTTTGTTGCAGTGATGGCACAGTTGACTCAGGCTATAAATTGTGGTGGTATCCATGCATGAGATCAGCCATATCAACCGTAGAGGAACATGTCAGTGGTGGAACATTTCATGAGGCAACAACCCCCATCATATAGAGGATCATCTGACCTCGTGCATCTGAAGGGTGGATTAAAGCACTGGAGAAGATTTTTGATGTCATGGGGTGTTCAGAACATCAAAAGGTTAGTCCTGTTGTTTACCATTTTGAAGGTGAAGCTGAACAGTGGTGGTCGATGGTGAAAAATATCAGGGATAGTGATGAGATTGAGGATCTTCACTGGGATGAATTCAAAGGTATGTTTTTTGAGAAATATTTTCTTAAGGTGGTTCATCTTAGGATGGAAAAACAGTTCCTAGAATTGATACAGGAGGATGATTCAGTGGCTGCTTATGAAGTAGAGTTCACTCGATTGGAAAGGTATGCTCCAAAATTCATACGAGATCTTGATAGTAAAATAAACCGTTTTTACTCAAGGTTAAAGCCAAAGTATCAAAGGGCTTTAGCTTCTCGTGAGTTCAAAAGTTATGAAAAAACTTGTTCGATGTGCGGAGAAGGTGGAAATGGAATTTGCCGATTATCAGGTGTTCTATGACAAACAACAGAATAAGAGGTCCAGTTGGCAAGAAAAGGGGAAGAATTCATCAAAGATTCAAGGAGGTAAGAAAACAAAATATCCATCCTATGAGAAGTGTGGTAAAATGCATCCAGGAGAATGTTTATCCATGTCTGGTAAGTGCTTTCGGTGTGGTAAGTCTGGTCATATTTCTCGTAACTGTAAGGAAGATGATCAAGCAGGCAATGAAAAGCCAACGATAACATGTTTTAAGTGTAATGAAATGGGTCATTATGCAAACGAGTGTCCAACGAAGAACTCAAGTGGGGGAAAGCAGCCAGACTACAAGCAAAAAGGGGTGGTGAAATCCTTTGCAACAACTTCAGCAGATGTTGGGCCACTGAATGAAGTAGTATCAGGTACACAGTTTGTTTGTTCAGTTATGCCAATGTGTTTTTTGATTCAGGGTCTACACATTCTTTCATTTCTGAGATGTTTTCTAGTAAATTTCAAATTCCATCTCAAGATATGAATCTTGAACTTACGTTAAAAACACTCGGAGGGAACGTTGAGACAAAAAGGAATTATAAGATCCTTTATATCCTTGTGTGTGGAAAGAATCTACCAGCAAACCTTATTGTTTTTCCCCTAGTAGAGTTTGATGTTATTTTGGGCATGGATTGGCTTTCTGTTTATCATGCTAAGATTGACTGCAGAGCTAAAATGGTTTCTTTTCAGAAGGATTTTCAGTTTCTGTACAAGAATGAACCCTTGATTTTGATAACATATCCGGAAGTTGAGAAACTATTAAAAGATGTAAATGAATGTTACCTTGCACATATTGTGGAAAATAAAGGAACTGTTCAGATTAATGATGTGCCAGTGGTAAATAAGTATCTTTATGTTTTTCCTGATGAGTTGTCTGGTATTATTCATGATCGGGAATTTGAATTTACTATTGACTTAGTTCTTGATTCTAAGCCAATTTCAAAACCCCCTTATCGAATGGCTCAAGTTGAACTTTTAGATTTAAAGAAGCAATTGCAGGAGTTATTAGATAAAGGTTTCATTAGACCTAGAACATCACCATGGGGTGCTCTTGTCTTGTTTGTTAAAAATAAAGATTTCTCAATGAGACTCTGCATTGATTATAGAGCCTTGAATAATATTACTATTAAGAACAAGTATCATTTTCCTCATATCGATGATTTGTTTGATCAGCTCCAGGGAGCTCATCATTTTTCGAAGAATGACTTGAGGTCGGGGTACCATCAGTTGTAAGTAAAAGAAGCAGACGTTCCGAAGACTGTGTTCCGTACTAGATATGGCCATTATGAATTTTTAGTTATGCCTTTTGGGTTAACCAATGAACCTGTTGTATTCATGGACCTTTTGAATAGAATTTTCCATGAGTTCTTGGATAAGTTTGTGGTTGTTTTCATCGATGATATTTTGGTGTTTCTAAAAGTAAAGAGGAGCATGAAAGTCATTTAAGGGTTATCTTTCAAACCTTAAAAGAAATGAAACTATATAAAAAATTCCTCAAGTGTGAGTTTTGGTTAGAACAAATTTCATTCATGGGTCACATTGTTTCAAAATATGGCTTAACTGTTGATCCTGCTAAAAAAAGTTGTTGATGAATGGCCAAGAACCAAAAATGTAACTGAGATCCGTAGTTTTCTTGGTTTGGAAGGTTACTACCGAAGGTTTGTTGAAATTTTTTCATGGTTATCTAGTCCAATGACTAAGCTAACTCGGAAGGGTGTTATGATCATCTGGACAAAAGAATGTGATGATTGTTTTCAGGAGTTGAAAAGAAGATTGGTGAATGTTCCAGTTTTGGCACTTCCTTCCAGGAATGGGGAGTTTGTTATATACAGTGATGCTTCGTTGAAAGGACTTGGCAGTGACCTTATGCATAATGATCAGGTAATTGCTTATGCTTCATGTCAGTTGAAAACTCATGAGGTAAATTACCCTACACATGATTTGGAATTAGCTGTTGTTGTTTTTGGTTTAAAAATTTGGAGACATCATTTGTTTGTATGAAAGTGTGAAATATATACTGATCACATAAGTTTAAAGTTTATATTCATTTATAAAGAATTGAACATGAGATAGAGGAGATGGCTGGAATTAATCAAGGATTATGATTGTACAATTCACTACCATCCGGGAAAAGCAAATAAAGTGGCAGATTCTTTGAGTCGAAAAAGTAATGCTTCATTAACCATGAAACATTTTGAACGAGATCCTTTGGTTTTTGATTTGATGAACTTTGGCATAGAAGTTATTGGTGCAGGAAGTTCTTCTATTTTGTCTCAGGTATCAGTGAAATATTTTCTATCAGACAGAATCAAGCAACCACAGAAGCAAGACAGTGAGTTGCATATAAAGGGAGATTTGGTTCAGAAGGGTATGTTTCCTGAATTCAACATCGATAATGATTGTGTTTTGAGATTTGGGAACATATTGTGTGTTCCTTTTGATTCACAGTTGAAGAAAGAGTTGTTATGTGAAGTTCGTAGTTCTCCATTTTCAGTTCATCCTGGTAGTACTACGATGTATAGAGATCTGCGGGAGTATTGCGGGTGGGATGGAATGAAAAGAGATATAACTGATTTTACTGTGAAGTGTTTGACTTGTCAGCAGGTTAAAGCAGAGTGGCAGTTACCGAAAGGGATGCTTCATCCTTTACCAGTGCCAGAGTGAAAATGGGAGAATATATCCATTGACTTGATTGTGGGATTACCGAAGACATATAGAGGTTTACTTCTAACTTTGGGAAAGGCTTTCAGAAGTCGTTGGGTACTGAATTAAATTATATTATAGCTTTTCATCCTCAATCAGATGGGCAGTCAGAACGAACAATTCAGACCTTGGAGGATATTCTACAAGCTTGTTCGATAGATTAACAGGGAAGTTGGGACCAACAACTTTCTTTGGTTAAGTTTTCTTATAATAACAGTTTTCATTCCAGTATACAGATGCCACCATTTGAGGCATTATATGGGAAGCGGTGTCGAACTCCAGCATTTTGGGGTGAAGAAGGTGAAAGGAAGCGGATGGGGATAGAATTGGTAGTAGAGATGGAAAAAAAAGTTCAGTTGATTCAGAAACACATGAGAACAACTCAGAGTAGGCAGAAGAGTTATGCGGATAACCGGAGGAAAGATCTATCTTTCGAGGTAGGTGATCATGTTTTTCTCAAGGTTTCTCCATGGAAAAGTGTGATGAGATTTGGTAAGAAAGGAAAAATGAGTCCAAGGTTCATTGGACCATATGAAATTCTGGAGAGAGTTGGATCAGTTGCATACAAAGTGGCTTTACCTCCGAGTTTATCTTTGGTACACAATGTTTTTCATGTTTCGATGTTTAGGAAGTATATGCCATATCCATATCATGTTTTGAGTCCAGAGGTAGTTCAGCTAGAGGAGAACCTATCTTATGAAGAACAACCAGTCCAGATTGTTTACAGAAGAGAGCAAGTGTTGCGATATAAGGTAATTCACCTGGTAAAGGTTTTGTGGAAAAACCATATGGTTGAAGAGGCAACGTGGGAATCTGAAAATGCTACGAGGGATAAATACCCCCACTTATTTTGATAAGTGAATAAAATTGCGAGAACGAAATTCCCAAAAGGGGGGAAGGATGTAACATCCCAGGTAAATAATGAATAAATAATTTTCATATTTATTAGTATTTGCGAATTATATATTAATTTTACTTTGAAGGGGTTTCTATGTTCGATAGCGTACCCGATACGCAACAAAGAGTTTCATTGAAATCTTACATTACACACTAGTAATAAAATAATATTATTTTAAATGGTAGTTAACACATAGCCATTGTATTGGCAGGAAATAATAGAAATAACTGAAATATGATTATATATGTTTTTCAAATATTTTTACTCTTTACAATAAATGTTATAGGATTACAAATGCAAATGAATTCAGTTTTTAAGCATAAACATTCTAATATTCATTAAAAGGTCGATTAACCGCCTTTTGATGGAAAACCCATTTTAAATCCACTTTTTGACAATTTTTTAAGCACTATTTTTCAAAATAAATATATTATTTATGATTGGGACATTGAAATTTACCTTGTGTTAATTTTTGGTATTTTTCCGACAATGTTCATTTTTCAATGAATAGTGAAAAATTCCGCATTTTACATCAAAACTGATTTTTCATCTAATTTAATTATATGGATATATTATCTTTTTAATTTGTTTTAAAGTGTAATTAGAATATATTTTTACCATGAAATTCAATGATGGTCATTGGGATTAATTTCACTTTAGAATTAGGCATAAACAAGTGCCAAACTTTTCATAAATGTTGTTTCTAAAAAACCCACTATTTGTTTTGACAACGGGTAGTTTTTTTAAATTAATTATTGAAATTTATGTGTTTGTAATTTGGTAAAATAAATTACATATTTGGAATCAGAATGTCCAAATTATGTAATTAAGACTCTTTTGTTTTTGGACATTATGAATAGTAACTACGGTAATTATCTTTAATTATCTTGATTAATTAGTAATCAGGTAATTAAAGATAATAAAATAATATCATAATAATATAAAATGACCAAAAAATGTGTCCTAAGGCTACTGGTTGTCTCATGGCCGACCCTGGGATGCCTTGTGCCAAACATGGGGTCCCCTTGGAATCACTTTTCTGAGAATGTGACTTTTTATCTTTTTATTTTTAAAGAATGTTAAATGTACCAAAGAATGTATCACCTAAGTAAAATATTTTTAATTTTGTCTACATAAATGATCATTTGGAATATAAATATTTCTTAGAAAGATAAAAAGATTTCCTACATCATGATACTTGTTTTATAATTTTTATACATTAAATTTATTAAATTATTTATGACATCATTATGATGCAGCGATTACCTCATTAATAAAGGATTTAAATAAAATGGAAAGATAATGTAAAATCTAAGACCTACACATGTCCAAAACCTATTATATGGGAGGATTTTAAACCCTTATCACCTTATCCTCGAAACACATCAATGTGGAACCATTAAAATCCGAAACTCATTCTAAAATAAAGTAACATTTCTTTACTTTCCAAGAGTGCCCCTCCTCTCCTCTTATAAAAGGCCCCAACCTCTACCACCATACCCACACTTCCAAAGCCTTTGGCTCGGCCAACCCCAGCCCATTTTGTCTCTCTAAATCCCTCTCTTACTCCTTGAAGCATCACTTTGGTCAGAAGTCTTCCCAAGGAAGCCTTTGAGCTCAAACCAAAGGGAGTTACCCGATTTTAAGGTGATGTCTTCACTTGTGTTCTTTTGTTTTATTTTTCTTCTCCAACCCCTAAACTCTTTTTATTCATTTCTTTTGTAACAAACACAGTATCCTAAATATACTAGGATGTTGTTATAAGAATATTTCGAGCTAAACTTACACACATCTACATCTAATGGTTAAAGAACATACTGTTTCCGTGGATGGCGAATTTCTGCCTCCTGAAACGATGATTGTTAAACATTCTTTTAAACACCTTTAATGGTGGCAATTAAGATGTCAATATATTTATATATGATATATAATATGTTTAGGTTTTCCTTAACCTTCTGTATTTTTCATTTTGAGCATTCCTTTATGGATTCCATTATGGGTAAACACGATAATTTCATTTTAGGAAGTGCGGACTACCGTCCCCTCAAAGTGATGTGATTCGTTAATGCCATATGTGGGACGAATAAAGGATTGATTTAAAGTTATTATATATGATTTTATACTGGAATTATAATATACCTCTATATCATTATTATTTCTTTCCATTAATATATGAGATAGAAATGAAAGTAGCATTCATGCGTACGTATGGCTTACCGTCTCCCTGAACGGTGCATTTCATTTCTTATCCCCAAATGTAATGTACTATTATAAGTACATATTTATAATGGATATATATAATTTATGTTATATATAAATGATGAATATAATTCTGGAATTAAAATATACATACCTCTCATTTAGTTTTAATTCCATTAATATGACAAAGTAATGAAAGTAGCGTTCATGTGTATGTACGGCTTACCGTCTCCATAAACGGTGCATTTCATTTCTTACATCTAAATGATTATGTAATATTATAAATACATGTATATTCTGGATATATATGATATATATGATATCCAAATCATGAATATCATTCTGGATATAATGAACCTTTGACCACACGAACAACATGTAATTGTAAGAAGTCCACTTTCGAATTAAGAACCAAATATTTACAAAACAAACATTATTAACTTAAATGATTACATAATGTTTTTAACATGAAAAAAAGTGATATAAAAGGAATTATATGCTTGAAAAAGTTTCTTAAGCAAGTAGAAATTAACTCAAGTTTATTATTCAGGACGTTAAAGAACGATCGAGTCAAGTCAGACGCGAGGTAAGGGACCTCGTCTCAATCTCCTTTCATTGAGGCATATTTCGTTTTGTACACAACTTCATTTTATATAGTGTATAATTCCCATTGACTTTTACTTTTATACAAAAGGAATCATTTTCTACGAATCATTTTACAAAACGACAAAAAAGGAATGTTTCTTTTAACGTACGCGGGGACAATGACCTTTTCCGCCGCCGTGAGTATTATTTGGTCTTTGGCATCCTGAAGAAGCTGTAATGTTTTTTTAAATGAAATAAATACCATATACTCTTTTATGTATTTTGGTATTGAAATTGGTTTTTTTAATGGATTTGTTAAGTCAATATATTTATTTGATATATTGTGATCAAAGAGTGAAAATGTTTTCTTTGCATTATATTTGTTTTATGTCTTATGATTTTATAATGGTACATGGACATTTGACGGGTGGTTACGTGATAAACCATATGACGGGTGGTGTCGTGAATACCAGGATGGGTGGTTACGTTATAACCTCCAATGCATTGGGTATGGAAGTTGGCCGTATGGCTATTCCATTAAGTATGTATGGAAGTCGGCCGTATGGCTATTCCATTAAGTATTTGTGGAAGTCGACCGTATGGTTATTACATTTAAGTATGTTTATGTCCCAAGATGCCTTTATATGTTATGTGTTATTTATATGGGTTTTATTGTAATCCTTTGGTTACAAAAGGGTAAGTAATGATATTTTATTCAGTGAAGATTTTTTACTACTTCATGAAGGTGAAGGTATTACTTTGATAAAGTATACATGGTTTACTTGTTGTTTTGATAAACTAACAGTTTTCATTCTTTGTGTATCCCTTACTGAGCTTTTAATGCTCACCCCAAGTTTTTTTTGAAATGTTTTTCACAGGAATTAATGTGGAATAGGGTCAAGGATGGGATCAAGGGAATTTCATGCCATATAAAACATGGAACTAGACATGTTTCTTTTTAAGAGTTTTTTTATTCTATGCAAACATAGTAGAAGTGTCTACTTTGTAATCTTTTGAGATGTAATAGTTATGTTCTAATTCGCTAAAACTATAAACCTGAAATGATCCTCAATGTGAATTATTCATTTAATTCAATATTATGTAAGGTTTAAGTCACGGGCCTTATAGGTAGTGTCGAGGCCTTACAATGTAATTCTTGGTATGGATTGGTTATCCAATGTTCATGACCAGATTGACTGTTTTAGGCAAAGGGTGCGGTGTGTACGTAGTGATGGGACGAGGTTTTCTTTGGTCGGTGAAAGAGAGACCCAGGCAGCGCAGGATGGACTTGTGCGAAGGAAGGCACAACCGATTTCAAATCAGTTGGCTATCCTAGCCCTTGGCGTAGCAGACACTACATGTTTACAGTTTCTAGTAGTAGTACCTGAGTACGAGGACGTCTTTCCGGAGGATGTCCCCGGACTACCTCCCTCTCGGGAGATTGATTTCTGCATTGATTTGAAACCCGGGGTGACATCGATATCAACATCAGCATATCGGATGGCTCCTGCAGAGCTTCGTGAGCTGAGGGTGAGGCTGGAAGACATGCAGAAGAAGGTATTTGTGAGACACAGCGTTTCACCCTGGGCAGCTCCAATGCTGTTTTCCAAGAAGGCAGACGGGAGCATGAGGTGATTTGTGGATTAGTGGCACTATAATCAGGTGACGGTGAAGAACTGGTATCCACTACCGAGGATCGATGACCTCTTCGACTAGTTGAGAGGGGAACAATGGTTCTCGAAGGTTGATCTACGATCAATCTATTACCAGTTGAGAGTATGGGATGAGGATACACCGAAGACGGCTTTCCGATGTCGCTACTGTCACTATGAGTACCTGGTGAAGCCCTTCGCCATGACGAACGCCTTGGCAGTGTTCATGGGACTCATGAACCAGATCTTTCAGCCTCATCTAGACCGGTTTTTAGTGGTCTTCATCGACGATATCCGTGTGTACTCTGCGTCCGAGGAGGAGCACGCGAGACACCTAAGGATGGTTCGGGACACACTCCGAGAGCACCAGTTGTATGGGAAACTCTTGAAGTGTCATTTCTGGTTACACAAGGTCCACTTTATGGGACAAAATATCTTAGAAGATGGTATAGTAGTGGACCTAGCCAAGGTGGAGGCAGTTCTAGCATGGGAGCCACCCCAGAGCGTTAATGAGGTGTAGAGTTTGATTGGGTTGGAAGGCTACTGTCGAAGATTTATCCTTGATTTCTCCAGAATTGTAGCACCCATGACAGCATTGACCCGAAAGGGCAGCCTTTCTTGCAGACTGAGAGATGCCAGTAGGCTTTCCAGTAGTTGAGACAGAGTTTGATGAGCTCCCCACTCTTGAGATTACGGGAGGGGGGTGTCGAGTACGTAGTGTTCTGCGACGCATAAGGAACCAGGCTTGGTTGTGTCCTAATGTATAAGATAGAGGTTATTGACTATGTCTCACATCAGTTAAGGCCACACGAGTAGAACTACTCGACCCATGATCTTGAGTAAGTAGCAGTAGTCTTTGCGTTGAAGATGTGGTGGCGCTACCTGATGGGCGCGCGGTTTAACGTCTACTCTAATAACAAGAGTCTAAGACATATTTTTTCATAGAAGGATTTTAATTTGAGACAAAGACGATGGCTTGAGTTCCTCCAGGATTACATCTTTGAGATCTTGTATACTCCTGGGAAGGGGAACATGGTGGCAGATGCTCCCAGTAGGAAATCCAGTTCGCAGTTGCTGGATGAGGCGACGAGGCACTTGGCCTCCTTACAATTGTCCTTCGTGGATGGAGATGAGGGAGGTTACCTTCAGTTGATGGTTTTTACACCTCATCTATTATATCGAGTCAGGGAATCACAGCTCGACGATGCTAGCTATGATACTCTATGTGCTCAGATATCCACATGCAATGCTACTGATGGATATTCCAAAGGTGGGGAGCACGTTGTTCTTTTCAGAGGGTGCACAGTAGTACACGTGACATTTCGAGAAGTGGTTCTAAGGGAGTTCCATAAATCTCCTTTGGCGGTGCTTCCAGGCATGGAAAAGATGTACAAGGACCTCTGATGTCAGTTCTGGTGGCTAGGAATGAAGAAGAGTGTAGAAGAGTTTGTTTCTCGGTGACTTACTGGTTATCAAGTAAAGGCTGAGCACCAGGTTCCAGCGGGTTTGACTAATCCCCTTGAGGTGCCAGAGTGTATGTGGGACCGGATATCCATGGACTTTGTGATGGGTTTATCATGTACATCCAGGGGACACGATGCCATATGGGTGATTGTTGATCGACTCACCAAGTCGGCCCACTTTCTAGCCATGCGAGAGCATAGTTCAGTAGAGATCTTGGGACGCCTCTACGTGCAGGAGATAGTTTGACTTCATGGAGTTCCATCCACGATCATATCATATTGTGATGCTCATTTCACCTTTCGGTTGTGGAATGGATATAAGGAAGCTTTTGGGACTCAGTTAGTCTTGAACACATCGTTTAATCCCCAGACTGATGGTCAGACAGAGCGGATTATCCAGGTCCTGGAGGATATGCATCGATCATGCATACATGACTTAGGTCATAGCTGGGAGGATCACCTACAACTGATGGAATTTTCTTATTACAATAGTTATCATTCCACTATTGGTATGGAACCATTCGAGGATCCGTACTTGCGACCTTGCAGGTCACCACTTTGCTGGACTGACCTAGGAGAGTCAGCACTCAAGGGGCCAGAGTTGGTGAGTGACACTACAGAGAAGGTGCAGGTCATCTAGGAGCGGATGAAGACTGCACAGAGTCGGTAGAAGTCATATGCCGACAAGAGGCGGAGGCCCATGGTGTTTGAGGAAGGAGACCATGTATTATTTCGGGTCTCACCTCGACGGGGATTGCAGAGATTTGGCTGAGTCATCAAGCTATCTCCGAGTTTCTTTGGCCCTTTTCAGATTCTGGGTAGAGTTGTCAAGGTGGTGTATCACTGGGTTCTACCTCCTCAGATGGATCGGGTACACAACGCCTTCAATGAGTCGCAACTACAGAGCTACGTGTATGATCCATTACATGTTATCAACTGACACGGGCTGGAAATCAATGATGGATCAACCTTTGTAAAGTACCAAGTGGAGATCGAGGATCGATATGATAATATCCTTCGTGGGTGATCTATTCCCTTGGTGTGTGTCCGGTGCCAGCCTGGGAATGTCTAGGAGAGCACGTGGGAGTGGGAGGCTCAGATTCACGTGTAGTACCCACATCTTTTTGAGTAGCCCTTGTTTTGGATTTTCAGGGACGTAAAATCCCTAATCTGGGTGTGAAGTAATATCCCACATTTTTCCATGTATTATTTTAATATTATATGGGAATTATTTTGAGACCATTCTACGAGACGACGTGCAGTTCCGAGGGCCGGTGAGCCCAGAAAAAATGATTGAATTTAATTTAAACATTAAATAATGCATGCGTGCAGTTTTCCAAGAAAAGTGGAATAAATCTTGAATGGGTGATCGGATCAGAGATCTGAGGGCACAGTTGCGTTTAGAACATTGATTTTACCTTAAGCTGAGGCCTATCATCAGTTGGCGCAGGTCGGTGGCGAAATCAAGGTTTCAGACGTAAGTGTAATAAAATATTTTATTTAAAATATTTTATTTATATCTTTATTGAAGAAAAATATATTTTTCCCTTTTTAAAAGATATTTCACAGGGGATCAGGGTTACTTTTCCCATAACCCTAAATCTCCCTGGAGAGCTCTGGTGGAAACCTCCCAACACGGAGACTGTGTTCTGGACGAGCTTCGCCGGTGAAGACGTCTCGGCGACCGGATATTCGCCAACGAACTCTGTGGAATCCAGGTAGGATGTTTTTTAATTTCCATCCCCGTTTTTTATTTCTACGATGAACGAGGACTAATCCATGAACAGAATTTCCCACGGATCGATCGTTATTGCGGGATGGGATTCTTGCGGGGATTTTGGTATTTTGATGCTTAGAATTATTTTGGTTTTGTTCAACTTCCTAATGGTGATGGACCAAGATCGACACAAACATTGATTAAGGTTCATCCCTCTCTATTTTTTTCTATTCTTATTCCCCAAATTTATGAGTTCATTGCTACGTTCTACGCGTTCTTCTTGGGGATATGAACGAGGGATCGTTGCGCACCCGTTTTGCGATGCAACGATCCCAAATTGACGATCTGGCATCGTAACAACCCCAACTGAGGTGCGGATATGGTGGCGACGGGTGGATCAAAGTAGATCATAGGATATCGTCCTTTGAATGATTTCCTCTCGGATGACTGGGATAAGAATTTGGAGCCGAACGGAGGCCTGAAACCCACGAATTCAGCATCACGACATCGATGCGACCCTTGATCTTGAGTTTCACGGCAAACAAAGAAGAGAAATGCATTCCAAAACCTAGGCCGAAGTTGGAGGATGAAGATGGAGTTTCTGGAAATTTCCCAACTACACGCCGTGTAGTATGGGGAACACGACGTGTGTTCGTTGAAGGGATTACATGGCATGTACTCTAGATGTACATGGACACAGGCATGGTACATGCCCAAGGACATGCCGTGTATACCCCTCCCCAGCCAAACCCGTCCAGATACACGAGATACCCCGTGTACTGGCACACAGGTAGGCGACATGGGAAGAGACCGTGTACGTGCACATGGCCAGCATACACGGAGTGAGCCCCAGGTGCTTGGACATGGCGTGTGTTTCTTCTACATGCCGTGTAGTTACTTTCTATCCGATAAGACGAATGACACGATCCAGTAACATGGGCATTACCCGAGGTCAAAGAACATGGCGTGTACTTTTTCTACATGCCATGTAGTTTGGTTTTACACAGCTTGAAGGGAAGAAACATGCCATTTAAATGGGCAGTACCTGAGGTCAAGTAACACGGCGTGTAACCATACTACACACCGTGTAACCTGTATTTAATTGATTGAGCCACTTGTCTTCTGTGACTTGGACTAGTTTTCGTATGGTACGTACCCTTTGTAATTTCCCTAAAGGTTCTAGTATCATTTACATTATACAAGAGTATGATCCCTTCACCATGAACTCTAGAATATAGTGGTTGGAATCCCCTCAGTGAGAGTTAGAGCTGGATCCTCTATACAATCCTGGAACCCTAGGTAGAGTTCTTGGTATCAACGTGAAAAACATTACCCGGGCTTCAATCCTCTGCTTAGCAGAATAGATCAGACTAAGATGTCGGAATCACCCCATGACATGGATGTGATCCTCATCTGAGCATCATGTTCTAAAGGTACCTATGGAGTGTTTTCTCCTGGAATGAGTACTTCATATCTCTCTCTCCCCATACCAAGGGGTGTGTTGTCTTTGATATGTGCTTAGTGGAATCTTCGAACTGGATATTAGGGGTGGTTTCACGATAGTCAACCGTGTATGAGTATATCTGGATATTCTTGTTATATGTTCGATAGACATATATTGTGTAGAGCTGACTGTATCATTCATTTGTGGTATTTTATCTCTTGTTGTATTTCCATTGTGGGTTTTTTGTGTCCTACTAGTTATTGTTATACTCACACATGCACGGGCTTTGCCCACACATGTTATGTCTTGTGCCGACGAGTGAGCTTTTGATAGGATTCTACGCTGAACAGGACTAGACAGAACTCAGTGAGATCAGACAGGCTGCGGTGTGTTCCTACGACTACAGACTATAGTCCCAGCACCTTTATTTACAGGTTGGACTTTGTTACAGACTTTCTTTTGGTGGGATTGTACTTTTGGCCTAGGGTTTTACTTTCTTGTACTTTAATTTCCCATCGTACTCTGTTGGTTGGGTTTTTGTGTATGCATGCAGCATTTCCTTTTAGAAGTTTTTACTTTTCATCTTTGCGGGCTTGGAGTTGGGTGTGCGTTTGTATAGGTTTTTAGGCAATGCCTCCCATATTAGTAGCATGCCAATTCGGTGCAATTCACCAGCCCCTGGCCTATTAGAGGAGATCTTGGAGATTTTCGGCTCGGGCCCCACTAGGACGGGTTGTGACAGGAGCCCTCCTGGCCACGGTTCTTCTTCGGCGCGGTGCATCAGAATAAAGCCCTTCCGACTATGCCTCCATCATCAACCAATGAAGAACCAATAGGAGGGATGTGGGACCATGTTTGTTCGGTTCACGACCTCTGCATTAGGTGATAAAAAGTGGCCATCATTGAACCAAAATAAACGATGAGGAACAAGGGTATAATTCATACATTAAAATAATCAAATCCCACTACCTCATAGTAGGTGTTCGCTTGATGGAGTCGCGGAAAGGTGGCGGCGTTCCATTGACATCGGCTGGAGAGGATGTCTTCATTGGTGACGTTCTTCATGTGCAACACCTTCCCTTTCATGCCCCAGTTGGAGAGGGAGAAGGCCGAGTCGTCGTTCCTCAGTGGAGATGGTCTTTCTTCTTTGATAGAAGATGTCGTTCTTCGTTGAAGAGGAAAGGCTCCACCAAGTCTCCAACCAAAAATAAGAGAGGAGGAGTCTATTATCTGTGGCACAACAACACACATGATTTTTGTATAATTAAATTGAATAACTCATTAAATTAAATGTGGTGGAAAGGATTCAAAAGTTGTCAAAAGCTAATTAATTGATGCATTAATTATCTTTAAGGTGTGTTGGCACCATGAAGGGGTAGTTCAAGAGTTTCCCCCATTAATGGGGAGCTCTAATGGTTAAAGGGGGGTTAAGGGGGATTGAGCTCGTGTGGTCCCCACCACATTATATCCTCCCAAAGGAGGTTATTCAAATATGGGCCCCACCACCAACCTTTCTTGGAGGTTTTAACTACCACACATAAAAATATGTCACATATATTTTTATTTAATATATTTGGAAAAAACCAAAAAAAACATCTGCTCTTGATAAAATGCAACAACGGTAATGGTCCCCTTAAGCGAATAGTAGCACTACGAGTTCAATGGTGTCCTCAGATTTCAATTCCGAGTACCGGTTCAAAAGATATTAAATCCTGCATGTACATTTACTGAACATACCCGAACAAAAATTCAGAAATTGATCCTGGGCACATCAGGCCTCGAAATCAGGCGTTGTCAGACACTATGTACTCGTAAAATTCCCATGTACTTAAAAAATTTCAATGGAATTTCTATGCCTTTACAAAGGGGATTGACCGCGTGAGCTTCCTCAGATATTCTTTGTTTGAATTGACCAACCTGAGATATAATGTTAATTGACCGAGCAGGCATCCTCAGGGAGTCAAAGGCATCGGGGCTATAAGGGGAATTGACATGTGTGATTCCATAGATATTCCCTGACTACCTTAGACTATGTGAGGAATGGATTGTGTGAGATTCATCAAAAGGTCTTTCTCTACTTAACCTATAATGGTAATGGACTGTGTGAGATTCCTCAGAGAGTATGGCTTTACCATTGACTATTAGGGGGTAGACAGTGAGCGCTTACTCAGGGTGTCTTGTTAAATTCCTATACAGAACCGGTGGGGTTAGACATATTGTGCTTCCTAGAGGGGTACTTGTACTTTTAATGTTGGACTAAAGTGGATGGATGCGAGAACTTCATAGAGGGTTACCTGCTTTTGTATTGGCTATTAACATCACTGTTACTCGATATTGATCTGTGGATTGTTTGTTGCTGAGCATTATATTGTTTACTGTTTACTAATTACTAAAATTTTACCTTCCATATATTCACTTACTTGTAGGAACATATCTTTGGGTGGCTTCCTACTGCGATATAGTCTCACACAAAATTTGATATATGATTTTGGGCCCAAACAGATTATATAGATACTGATACAGATAAGGGAAAGAGGACTTATACTTCAGGTACATGACTTGCTGTGGAGTAGGAGAACATGGGACCAAACATGGGCTTGCGATGATGTGGACATATTAATCATTTATTTTTTACTTTGGAAACGTAAATTTTGTATCCCAACATTGTGATTTGTTTGGATTATTTCCTTGAAATATGTATCATGCATCATTTATATATATATGTTATCCAGTTGTTTTATTTTCCCAGTCTTCTACTATTTCCTGTTGTTGGATATTTACTACTTCAGCTATTGTACGAATTGATTACTTCCACTGTGTACTCTACCAATGGGGGAATAATTTCCCCACTATTACACTTAGGACCCAACTGATATTCGGTAGCCTCTGGCATTCGGGAAAATGTGCTTGAGGCCATGTGACCAACCGGGTATGGGGTGCCTCTGGGTGGCTTCCAGAACTGGGACGTTACACCCAAGGTGACACACTAAGTAGAATAATATTTTTTTACAAATATATCATCCAACTAAGCCTTTAAATAATTTATTTCATCTAGTTCTATAAAACATGAAGGAATATATACTTCCTGTAAACCAAAAACTAAATCAATAAAAAGCTATAACTATCTTAAGAGTGGAAGAAAAAGATGTCGGAAGGAAACATGTTGGGAAAATATATGAAAACTAGAGGGAGATCATAACCTAAAAATTCATTTTCCAGAGCAATAGAAAAAATAGATATCACATTTTATATCATTCTATAATCAGTTTTCACTATACTAGGCCTCAGTTAAAATTATAAAATATGTATATATCACACCCCATTGGGTTCGGTAACAGAGACCCAAGGAAGATGACAACCAATACGAGATTTATAAAAAATAATCCAATGAATTATGAAAAAGGAATCAACAATTATCATGCTGAGAACAAAAAATTCCAAATTGAACTCAATATTTGATAATGAGAAAACATAAGTTTGTCATTGGAGACCCTTCTCTCTCTTCTTCTTGAGGGGTGTAGTAATATACCTCACATAAGAAAAATGCAACATAGAAATATTCAATAAGATCAAAATATTGGTCGATATAAACAAATAACATAAAAATATATATAATAATAGTCACTAATAAAGAATAAAAATTTATTTACATCTCAATGTCATGAGACACACATCTTTTTAAGATATAAATTATTCCATTGAGTGAATAAGATTTATTCCATAATCTAATGGTTTTAAACCCTCAGATATTGAATAATTTAATTAAAAGACAATAATTTTCAGTTCTCGTGATCCCATTCCACTATGTATAGTATATAATATATTAAAAAACTTCTGAAATTGTCCTAAGTGTCCAATGGAAACACATATCATGGTGGCTTAGTAAAAAATAGCTCCAAATGATGATGCTTTCCACACTAGAAGAAAGTCAGATTTCCTATACCATGAACAGTTGGGGCTCAAGAAGAACCCTTTTCTCCAGAACCACCTCAAGCCTCATAACACATTATATTTCATTTATGGTAACTCATAGTAATCCACTATGATAAAATGAAACTCCCATCAAAGATGCCATACTAGACAGATCAAGTTAAAACATTATTTTCCAATCAAGAACCTCAGAATAAGAATAGATATTCAAAAAGAAAAACATAGAATGAATATGTGATAAAGGTATCATTTGTAATTTTCATGTCGACATCGTATCATTTGATAAAACCGTAGGTTAAAACTAAAAAATATAGATAATGTGATTTTCATATTCATTCATAGTACATTCATCCTTATAGAGTATGAAAAACTCAATAAACTAATCTAATCTCGAAGACACAAGATAGAACTTGTTGGTGAAAAGGACATTAATGTTCATCAACTATAAGATATTGTTCTTCCTCATCAGTTACATCGAGTCCTTCCTTATTCTAATATGACCCTCTATCATGATGTTGGAATATTTCACATTGATCGCATTAGTTTTCATCATGAAGTCAAAAAATTCAATCTTTCACAATCAATCCTCATCATCTTATAGATTATTAGAGATTTATAATTATGGTGGGTTTATGAGATAGATATTCTAAGTGAGACTCTATTAATCATCCCTCAGAAGTTCAATAATTGAAACTAAAATTGTAATCAGTGTAGGTGTCGATCAAAGTGTTTGGACAATAAGCACAAAAATACCATCCATATTGCAGTCCATGGGAGGATGTTATCATTGTGGTTCATCAAGAGCTTCCTACTGGATCATGATCATATGTCTTCTAAGGTATGATGCTATAGAACATCAATAAACAACAAAAATGACATCATAAGGTTACTCAGAATGAAAACTCAAACTAGGGAAAAGGGAAATTTAATCTCATTAGGCTACTATTAGGATTTAGATGTAATCGTATTCAAATAATCATCATTGAAAGGACAATAATTATTCCTCAAGATTCTTTTACCAAACCACGCATGGTCACATAATGAGAATTTGGATGAGATCTTACTATAAAATCACTAGTAACTTCCTCTTATGTCCGATTAATATATCTCAATTATATAATATCATTGAGGAACTATGAACAAACTACTCCATCGATATAAAATTTTCACCAACATGTCAAGATACCTTGGAACTATAATACCCATTCTAATTTGAACTTAGTTCGAATGTTGTTCCCAATCATCATGGGATGGTGACTAGAACATGGAATCATAAAATATAAAATAAAAAACAAAACTTTCAACCCAAACTGTGTATGAAATAAATATATACGAGTATACCCAAAGGAAATTCATAAAGGTGGTAGTACAAGAAACTCAATATGTATAATAAAACTCAATCCCTACAACATTAAAGTACTGGGAAGATGAAAATATCAAACTAAAATATCTCAAATGTATGAACATGGACACCCTATGGGGGGAATAACATCCTCCTCCCCCATGAGATGTTTTTCCTTTACTTGAACCTAGCAGGGGAAAACCTAAAAACATTTGTATGGCATAGTATGGCATATGTAAAATCCATATAGATTCTCACCATGTAATCAATATCAATATTCAATAAAGATAAAACCAATTCATGATTTCATCTATAATAAATATGAATGGAATTATAATTTCATATTTAAAATAAAAAAAATTTATCATCATAAATGATGGAAACATTTAGAAAAATGCCTTAGTTCAATATTTTTTTATAAAAATTATATATAAATAACAAGGCAGGAGTAAAAGAACTTCAAAATCATTGAAATATATTGATCATGTTAATCACAACAAGAATCGACATCATTTTTACTTCAATATGATAGATTATAGTTACTGTATTTTCACACTCTTGTATTACTGATCATGAAATAAGTGGACTTTTGTCCATTAAGATAACGAGAAATAGGAAACATCAACGTTCCATTAGGAATATGATCTTAATAATAATGATATTTATATTAATAATTCTCAAACCATTTATAGTTAATTACTGACCTAAAGTGATTTTTCCAATTAACTCACTAACTAACAAATCATGCATATTCCAAATCATTAAATCAATATAGTAAAATCGATTAAAATTAGTTTACATTACAATTGCGCCACCTCTAGTGTCCAAATCCCAATTTTATTCCTAAACCGAAAGATTGGATTTTCATCATTTCACACATTTTCAAAATAAATCCAATCATTGGTACTAATGAAACAAATTTATAATTTTTTGCTCAAAATATATTTATAATTAAATTAAAATAATTCAGTTATTTTCAATAAATTCCCACATCAGTGACAATTGCATCATCCAACAACAAAAATATGAAGTTCTAAATAAGAAACCTAAATCTTAGATATATATTGATGGATTTTGGAACCATCAACAACAATATGATATAATAAACCCTATGGGTGATAGAAGGAGAGAGTGGGGGAGAAGGAAATGGAGAAGATCACTTACCCAAGAGGTATTAGCTGAGGTGCGCTAGGTTTTTCTCCACATATGATGGAGTTTAGAGGAGTAAAAAAGGGTTATTGAGATTCTAAATGTCCTAGGATTTCAGTTAATGAGTATGTGGGTTCAAATTGGGAATAAAACATGGTTTTAGATAATATAAATTTTTTTTAGAAATAAAATTTATCATTTGTGTGTTTCGATGGGAAGTTCCACATGGTTAAACCATCTTTGCACCCTATGCTTACATACCTCTACAAGGGTGCATGATTTATACTTTATAATCACATGGATTTTCATACAATGCACCAACCTTGAGAATCCCCACTTCTTAAGGTTGCATAGTTTTCATTGGGCGGGTGAAAATTATTCCCAAACCATGCACAAAACATACAAACATATAATTTTAAAAAAAATCAACTTTTCACCCAAATCAGAAATAACCAACCTCAAACAATATCATGATAAAAAATATGGGTCAATGTGTAATTGGTAATCATTAACATGTTTTTATACATTTTCTTTTCATTATAAAATATTTTTTACTCCAATCAATTTTTTTGATTTTTTTAAAATATATTAAACAATTTACTTATGAATTAAGTAAATATGTGATCACAAAATTAATGTAATGTTGTATCATATAACTAACTAAAAATTTATTTAAAAGAATAAAAATATTTATATTTTTATTTATATAAAAAATGAGTTATAATAAAATTATATTATTTAACAAAAATATTATTATTTAACCATTACCATTATAAACTAAAAAATGAATTAGAGGGTATAAATATGAGTATATATATATATATATATAATTCTATAACATAGTATAAAATTATTTAATAGTTTTTATTAATTTAAAACTCATGTTTTGAAGAATATATTTTCCACATCAAAATGTATTTTCATTATAATTATTTATACTATTCGATTTGTTAATATTATATTTAATTTATAATGTTTATTATAATTTTATTTGATTAAGTGATTATAATTTTGTAATTAATCATTTTATAATTATCAGATGGTGAAGTATTTTTATTTTTCAACATAGAATGACATTTCAGTGAATAGTGATAAATAAAAACTTTCATAAAGCTGCCATTTTATACATTTAACAATGAAATTGAAAAGTATTATTTAGTGTATAAATTATATTACATGGAAATAAGACTCCATTAAATTGTAAAAATAATATTATATACATTTTAATCAACATTATACATTATATTTTTAGCATAAAAATATATTTTTCTAAAAAATGTTCTAATAGAAGCTGTGTGTTATCGTTATAATAAATTCAATATATAATTATGCATTAATAATTTTAATAAAATTTATATATATTATATAATTTGAAAAATATTATTCCCATCAATTTAGGATTTTTTATATGGCATAAAATGAATGAAAATTTTGTTTTATGAATCACAATTCATTATAAAGAAGACAATTTATATTGGGGTTTCATGCTTAATATAAATTAATTTAATCCACATATGTAAATTAAATTTAATTAAATATTAACATAAATTATAATATGAATTTATAATTTTTTTAATGAATAGAATTTCTTTTTTTTTCTTTATTAATAGTCTCATTGGAAAAAAATGTGTCACCATGGGAAGAATACTAAAACAATATAACAATTAATAAAACTATGTCCTACTGACATAAAAATATAATTATTTGTTATTTATGAATTTATATATAACACATTTTAATAATTATTAAAAAATTAATTTGTTTAACATATATTTTTCCATAATAATTAATCATGTAATATTTAAATCTTTTTAATAAATTTTATTATTACCTATCAAACACATATAAAAATAAACCCACAATATTTTTTCCCAACAAATATTGTTTCAATTATCATGATAATACCTAACAAATTACATTAGTATAATCCTTTAAAAAATTATATGGTCTATATTTTTATTATTATAATCAACTTTGATGTTTATATGTGTAAACATAATGTTGTTTTCCGAAAAAGTTAAAAACCACTTAAATAAGTTTTTTTAATTAATTAATATGTTTATCTCCAAAAATAATGTTTTAACCACTAAAATATAAAAAAAATTATTATCTCCCAAATTAATATATTTTATATATTTTTTTAACCTTTTTCCTCATAATAATACATCAAATGGGAAATGAAACCATCATTTGTGTGTCCGTCGAGATACCACCTCACGAACCAATGTAATAATTTTTCAATAACCTACTATCTTAGATAGTTATAATAAAATATTTAAATAATATATAATATATTCATGATGAAACTATAAATATATAAATATCATAAGACATCAATAATTTTTTTTAAATTTCCTTCATCTGGAAAATCATATAATCGTTTGTTTGTACATGCAGATTATAACCTCCTTGAAGCGATGTGATTTGTTTTCAATAATCACCTCAGATGGAAGGAATAAATAAGTTAAAAATATATTTAACATTATAATAATGAAATAATAATAATTTTTTAATGGTAAAGTGCAAAATAACTTAATTTCTATGTCATTGTTGATATATGTAAAAGTTACTCATGATTACAAACGTCATACCACCTCAATGATTGTTTTGTAATTCATTTTTAATAATAATATCAAATAGTTGGTTATAAAAGTAAACATAATTTATATAAATATTAATAATCCAATTATTATTATTCATTATATTCTATAATAAATACCTCGTTGAGAATTTTCATCATACCATAGTCATTTTTCCATTATAAACCAAACATCCCAAAAATAGTTGATGTATACATTAATAATTAATTAATTAATTATGTCACAGATATCAATGAAAAAATGTTATAATGATAAATTCATGAACATGATAAAGTTATATAATAGGTTCATAATAAAATAATGTTTATTATATGAGAGTTAAATAGAAATCATAACATGTTGGGGCTCATGGTAAAGTGTTTCTAACTCAATTCCTATTCATATGGTTGTTGTTCTAATTCATTGACATAGTTATCCGATAATTATATATGAAATGAAAAAATATTTTATTATTTTTTATATTTAATTATTATTTTTATTTTAAAAATGATATATAAAATCACATTATTCCTTATTTATAACATCAATATTAAAATCCTTATATTTATTATTTTGAGAAATATTTTTCTTTAAGGAATGTCTAGTAATATGAACAGAAATCATGTCATAATTTTTATGCGATTCTTATTGAGTATATATATTATGAATGAACCAATGATCATGATAATTATAGTTACATTGATTTTGACTCTTTCATGCATTATTTATTGAAATTATAAAAAATTTGTAATGTTTTTCATGGTCTCAATTTCATATCATTAATAAATATTTCTATTTATCCAACATGGTTTATTTTAGATGGTGTATTGGTTTACCAATGAATGTGTTTTATGGTATTATGGAATCAAAATTATTTTTTATATGAATCTACTTATGTTTATTTTATAATGTATTATTGAATCAATCATTACAATTTTTCATTGGATTCAGAGCTCAGACATCCTTCGTTGATTCACCTATCATAATTTATAGAGTGTACACAATTAATTTTGACATGAAACACTATATATAATTTAATAATCATCTGTAGAAACCCCAATAGTTTTTTCTCAAATAAAGTGGATTACATCATTACAAGGAAATAAAAAACATGGATTTTTTATCCCAATGGATCAAAAATGTTATTAGTTTTGGAAAACCATATAAAAACATATGTTTTAGGATACAAAATTGAAAGGATATTCAATATATAGATTACAACTGAAGCATCTCTAACTCCTAGATTGTCCCTACAAGTCATTCATAATACTAATCTTCATATCATTGGGAAAAATAAAACATTATAATGGTGTGAGATCAGATGCTCATTAAGGGTAACAACTACAACATAAGTTATCATAAACATAAACAACTGAACATCAGGAATAATAAAAAAATAGGTCAATAATATATAATATAGATCATAAAATGATATGAATAAAAGATGATTGAAAAATTCCATAATAAAACATAACAGTGGTTATTATAGTAGTCAAATGATTACAGGGACTATCAATTACTCCATTCATAATGATATAATGCACAATCCCAAACATCATTAATATTCCATAAATAACTCATCCAAGACACCGAAAATAATGGGTAATAAGCTAGTCATGTTTGTCCCATATGACCTGTCGTTCCATCAAGGGGATATAGCAGTCCCCAAGAGTCACTATTTCAGTCCAATTCAATCCTCATAAGAATGGAGATAACAATAAACAAATATAAAAATTATATATAAGTAAAATACCATCTCTATAAACAAAATAACAAACCATTCTATGTAATATGGTGAATGGTATAAGGATTGAACATAAATAGTCCAACCTATAATAAATCATTTAAAAAAATTGTGGATTATAAACACAAGTGATACAACTCAATAATTAATAAAAATAAAAAAATTAATTAAAATAAATGAAAATACTCTAACAAAATCATTTAGGAATTCTTGAGAGAAATACCCCTTTTAATTTGTAGAGAAGTGTTATTATGGAAAATTCATTTTTGTTTTCCATAACTGAATATATAAAACAAGAAATAATCAATTATACATTTCATTAACAAAGATGTAATTTTTGAATGATAATGGTGTCTTGGAACTGATTATGGTTGCTACATAACAATGGGAAATAAAATCATGTCATTTCCCTTAATGTTTTCTAGGGTATTAGAAATAATTGAGAAGTGAACCTTGTAAAATTTTTATTTTCCTAAAAACAATATATAGATTGATGAAAATAACTGATTTGGGAACATATAATAAAATTGAATAATAATTAAATGAATTAAATGTAGAATTATATATTTATATATAGGAAGAGATAATACCCGAATGAATATTAATATTATTGAACAAAACTCATATCTTATGTCAGAATGTGTTTCACACATGATATTAATTTCTTGGATAATCAAATTAAATGAATTCATTAATTAATTAAAAACATTATATACCTGTATTTTATTCATTATTGTCTTATTAAGATAATTTATGTCCTTATTGATGATTTATATAGTTTATATTCATCATTTAGGACCATTCAATTTCATTGATTTCATAATTGTTTTTCTTGTTAATATGTATTGGATTACATGTAAAATGGGTATTATTATATATAATTGAAATTATATGTTCTTAATTATCATCCATATTTTTAATCGGATTTATATATTTTTTCTTAGATATTAGGATGATTCATTATATAACATGTTAATTATATTCATTTAGATTAATTTAAGCGGTTTTTGATCACGTCGAACTTTTTTTGTTTTATCATTTAGTATTATTTAAATCAATTTCTTATAGAAAAAAATGATTTTAATATATATTATCATATATTTTTCAATCATAAAAATTGTTTAATGTTCTTTCACGAATAGGGATATGGAAAATGAATACATTTGATGTTGAAGGTGAGTAACAACACCTCATGGACACTGATTCCATTTATATAATAAAAGGAGAGGGGAAGGGATTGATGATGGATTATTTCAATAGTATAAAAAAATTACATGTTATGTAATGTACTTGATTCATCATCGTATACATATTAGGGTTAGGTGATTATAGAATAATAAAATAAAACAACTTAAAATGGAATTAAAAGAAAAATATATTGGTTTTTGCCTCTTGATATTTTATCTCCTTGAGAACCTAATAAGGGATTTTTTTTGTTTTTTTATGATACCATGTTATCATGGATGTGGTTGATGGGATTTGGATGTGGATCCGGTAGAAAATTAACAAGGATAATATCGTAGAAGGTGTGAGGAGAAGGGGAGGAGAGGGTGCTATAAATAGTGGAGTAAAGGGGTGTTTTTATAAGGCCCCAGCCTTAAACAATACTCAATATTGAGTTATTACAAGATTACACATTGAGGATCTTTTCATGTTTAGAGTTTTAGAGAATTAGATCATAAAACGTCTATTACATTCCATATTTAAACAAAGTGGTTACATAAAAGATAATATTCATTTTCCCCTTAACAGAAACATATTTAAAATAAAACATGGATTCTTTCTTGACACTTACTTGACACTATCATCATTTCATGTACCTTTCCCTTGACCTGTGAATAACATTTCAAAAAAACATTGGATGAGCATAAAAAGCTCAGTAAGGGTTAAAAAAATGGAACAGAAGCATGAGTTCATATATACATAAGAATAAAATCATACTTTACCCATAAAACATAGGCTCTTTAACATACCTCACCAAATCATGAATAAATCATAGAAATCATAAGACATAAAAGGTTACTTGAGGCATTCATATCATTATTACGTAGGGAGTAACCCTCCTGGTTACGTTTGGAATACCCACCATAGTATATTCCCTAAATCTCTTTGGAGAAACCTTAATGTTTCACTCCTTCGCGTTACCCAATGCATTGGAGAGCTATATTGGGCTCACCCACCCTTAGTTTATCACAGAAACACCAGTATTCATAATAATTTCCATGAACCATAACATAATCGTATCACATAAAACATACATAAAGGAAACATAACATTTCCACATTTCAATCACAAGATATCAATAAAACACATTGATATAATAGAAAAATTATGAAAACCATTTTCAATACCAAAATAAATGAAAAATAAAACATGGTATTTATTTTTATTTAAAAAACAGTATAGCTTGTAGAGGAATCCGAAACTCAAATAATGGTCACGGCGGCAGAGAAGTTGTTGTCGCCGCATACGTACAACAAAAACATTCCCTTTTGTCGTTTAGTAAAACGCTTTGTATAGAAAAGATTCCTTTCAGATAAACGTAAAAGTAAAAGGGGTTTATACACCGTATAAAATAAGGTTGTGTATAAAACAAAATATGCCTCAGTGAAAGGAGATTGAGACGAAGTCCCATACAAAGATGGTATCCTTGGATTAAGGATAAATCAATTACATAATTTAGTGTGACAAACTAATACACCAAATATAAGTGGATATTAAGTGTAAAAAAATCGGAGGTTATTCACACATATTCATAGAATGGCATATTCAAGGAGTACAAGATTATCCCAACGAATCAAAATTGGGTTAAGAAGTTCCCTTGCAAAAATTTGATAGCCTAACGACGTCACTACAAAATTCATAAAATGAGTTGATGAGAGATAAAAAGGGAATCTCATCACTTGGACATAAAATTGAAATCACTAAGGATATATAATAACATATCCCAACATAATGTTATGTGAATTAAAAGACATAATAAAAGAAGTCTTTTAAAAAGAGGAGGGTGAAAGGTTCCCTTACCGACATGGGTATCATTCGAAACATACACCCCGTGAAAGAAAGACAATACAACATTGATGTAAATACTCATAAATTAAAGTATATTACACAATGAGTAAAATAATGGTCAGTATATACACCACTCGAAGGAAATTGTGTCAAATGTAGCATAAATCTCACGGGAATAAAAGTGAGATGAAAAATCCCTTACGAAAACACGGAAGCCTAACGACGCCACATAATACATCCAAATCTGGATTGATGAGATCAAATAGGGTCTCTCAACATATTACAATAAAATTTACAGAATGAGGAATATAAAAGAACATCCCACATCATAACAATGAGGATCTTAAAAGAAGTGACATAGAGGAGAGTACTTAAAAAGAAAGAGCGAGGTTAGATCTTTTATGAAAATTTGGCAGCCTAACGGCGCCACTCAAAACATCCAAAATGGATTGATAAGAGAGAATAGGGTCTCTCATCATATGAACATAAAAATTACAGTAAGATAAATATAAAAGAACATCCCAATCACAAGAAAGATGAACTTAAAAGGAATGACATAAAAGAGTGTACTTAAAAAGAAAGAGAGGAGTAGGATCACGTACCTCGGGTCCGACTTGACTCAATCGTTATTTAATCTCCTGAATAATAAACATGAGTTAATTTCTACTTCTTTAATAACCTTTTTAAAGTTCATTATTCCTTTTATATCACTTATTACCATGTCATGAACACTATGTAATTATTTTAGTTAATAACGGTCGTTTAAACGATCATTGGTACTTGAGTCAAAACATGTTCATTATAATTACAAGTTGTTCATGTATCCATTATATCCAGAGTTATAATCGTGAGGTATATATCATATATATCATAAATATCCAGTACATATTCATTTTATACTATTTCATATCATTTGGAGATAAAAAACGAAAAGCACCGTTCATGGAGACGGTAGGCCGTACGCACGCATGAACGCTACTTTCATTTTTTCCTTTTTCATATTAATGGAATTAAAAATAAATTATATATATATATATATTATAATTCAAGTATAATATATATGTTATATAGGTCACATATATTCATTAATTTCATTCTTTATAAAATCCATGTATTGCATGTACGAGTCACATCACTTGAGGGGGCGATAGTCTGCACTTTCTCATATGAAATTATCGCATTTACACAACATGAAAAGAATAATGTTATGGTTTAAATATAAAATAAAGTAGAATATAGTAAACATAAATACCATATATATCATATATAAAATACAGTGACATCATAATGGCCACCTTTAAAGGTGTTAAAAGAATATTGAACAATCATCGTTTCGTGAGGCAGAAAATCGCCAACCACAGAAAAAGTATGTTCTTTAACCATTAGACGAAGGTGTGTGTATGTGTAGTTCGAATACATCTTATAAAAACATCCTAGTATATTTTAGATACTGTATTTGTTACAAAATAAATAAATAAAAAGAGTTTAGGGGGTTGGAGAAGCATAATAAAACAAAAGGACTCAAGTGAAGACATTACCTTAAAATCGGGTAACTCCCTTTGGTTTGAGATAAAAGGCTTCCTTGGAAAGCCTTCTGCCCACATTGAAGCTTCAAGGAGTTAAGTAGGGATTTGGGGAGACCAAATGGGCAGACTTTGGCCGAGCCAAAGGCTTTGGAAGTGTGGGTAAGGAGGTAGGGGTGGGGGCCTTTTATAAGAGGAGAGGAGGGGCACTCTTGGAAAGGTATAAAATGTAACTTTATTTTCAAATGAGTTTCAGATTTTAATGGTCCCACATTGATTTATTTCAAGGATAAGGTGATAAGGGTTCGAAATCCACCCATCCAACAGGTTTTTGACTTGTGTAGGTTTTAGATTTTACAATATCTTTCCATTTTATTGAAATCGTTAAATAATGAGGTAATCGCTGCATCATCATGATGTCATAAATAATTTAATTTATTTAATCTCTAAAATTTATAAAAAAAAATACTATGATGTAGGAAATCTTTTTAGATTTCCAATGAATATTTATAGTCCAAAATATCATTTATTTAGACAAAATTAAAAATATTTTACTTAGGTGATACATTCTTTGTTACATTTAACATTTTTTTAAAATAAAAAGATAAAAAGTTACTTTCTCACAAAAGTGATTCCATGGGGCCCCCAAGTTTTTTACAAGGCATCCCATGGTCGGCCATGATAGAAAAAGTAGCCTTAAGAAACATTTTGTGGTCATTTTTTATTATTATTATATTATCTTACTATCTTTAACTACCCGATTACTCATTAATCAAGATAATTAAAGATAATGACCATCGTTACTATTCATAATGTCCAAAAACAAAAGAGTCTTAATTGTATAATTTGGACCTTCTGATTCCAAATATGTAATCCATTTTACCAAATTACAAACACATAAATTGCAACAATTAATTTAAAAAAACAACCCATTGTCAAAACAAATAGCAGGTTTTTTAGAAACAATATTTATGAAAAGTTTGGCACTTTTTTATGGCTAATTACAATGTGAAATTAATCCCAATGACCATCATTTAATTACATGGTAAATATATATTATAATTACACATTAAAACAAAGTAAAAAAATAATATAACCATATAATTAAATTATATGAAAAAGCAATTTTGATGTAAAATGCAGTATTTTTCACTATTCATTGAAAAATGAACATTGTCAGAAAAATACCAAAAATTAACCCAAGGTAAATTTCAATGTCCCAATAATAAATAATATGTTTATTTTGACAAATAGAGCTTATAAAATTGTCAAAAGTGGATTTAAAAGAGGTTCCCCATTAAAAGGTGGTTAATCGACCTTTTAAAGTATATTGGAATGTTTACGCTTAAAATTGGATTCATTCGCATTTTTAATCCTATAACATTTATTGTAAGGAGTAAAAAATATTTGACAAACATATATAATCATTTTTTAGTTAGTTCTGTTCATTCCTGCCATTACAATGGCTAGGCGTTAACTACAATTTAAAATAATATTATTTTATTATTAGAGTGCAATGCAAGATTCCCAAGAAACTCATTATTGCGTATTGGGTACGCCATCGTGCATAGTGTCCCCTATAAAGTAATATTAATATTTTATTCACAAATATGGGTAAATATGAAAATTTCATACTCTTTATTTACCTGGGGTGTTACATCCTTCACCCCTTTTGGGAATTGTGTCCTCGCAATTTTAAAATTGAGCTTGGAAACATCCTTGAACATCCCACATCGGAACAAGAGTCGGTAAAAAAATCACATTAAAATATAGAACAATAAGTACAATGGTCACCTGTGATAACCCATACAAGGATTCCATGTATGAAAATATGGACATGGAGGAAAAAACAAAGGGACATTTTTTGATGGAGAGTGATATTAAACATGTCTAGGAGAAAGTTAACCACAAGAAAATCACAAACTTGTGATGGGTTAAACGGTATTCGATTCCTCCGTAGGAAAAGTTAATAGAAAAAAATTTTGTTTTATGATAATTTTTATTGAAGAATTTGTTCATAAGGAAACATAATCACTTATCATGTTGACTTTCAACTTTTATTATATTCCTTACACAAACTCATATTTTCTCCAAAAGATGAGTATTTATGAAGACTTGTTCACATTAAGAATACTATAATCAACTTCTAGAGAATCACCTAATCCACCAAAGTGAACTATATACATACCATGTATTTAGACTTTAACCAAAACCAAAACCAAAAAGGTTAGTACAAGATCAGATAATCCAGAAAAGGATAACCCTTTATAAAAAGAAAATCTTTTCTTAATCTCCAAAATTTGTCCAACAAAACCCAAATTTCAACGAGGACCATTCGATAAACAATTTGTCTATAAAATTCTTCAATGTAAACCAAACTAATATTGAAACCCAAATATTTGAATGATTTAGTCACATAGTATTCCAAGATAAATCGTGAACATTTATCTTCAAACAACATCAGTTGCTCTTAATGTCTCGTATTGAAAAGTAATTAACCTAATCACATATCCTCCATGATAGGTTAATAAATTTCCATAGATAACCCAAAACCAACTTAATATTAATTCATAAAATCATCTAACTAAAAGGATTCAGTCAAACTAACCAGGGACTTCACGTAGTCCAGTGGTAGGTGATAAATACCAGTTGAACTTTAGTTGTGGATTCGATACTCGTAGCTTTGTCTGACGCGATGGGTTGTCACATGGTCTGCGTGTTGTCCTTTTTATAAAACTCCAAAAATAACCCTGACATGTTTTAACCTCAATAGTTTCATTATACCTCTCATTTTCATCCAAATTCGTTACGATCTCAACATATTAATTCTTGAAGTCTTATTTCACCACCATAAGATAAAATAAAACGATTCCCAAAATTAATAACATCATACCTTGATCATGGTGTCCACTCGGTTTCATCGACATCTTACACACATAGGTAGAAGTCCCATGCATTACAAAAATGATTTAGAGATCCTTCAAAATCATTTGCTTCCTCCATCCAAATACACCTTGTACAACATGGGTCATATGGGTGTTCACAGAAAAACAGTTTTGGAAAATAATCATGCATGACATATAATTCCAAAACATCTGATAAAACATGATTTCTATAAAATAGTCGGACAAAATTTGAGTTAAAATTTTCTATTATTGGTCCTTTTAAAATACCATAAGTATGTGCTGAGAGACTATATTTTGAAATCAAATATAAAGAGGTTGTGCAAGGGTCTCCTTCCTCAGAACCATTTTTAAAATCATAATATGCTTCAAATTCTTGTGATAAGGTAAAATATTTGAAAATACCTTGTTAATATTTACCTTTCTTGAAAATATGAGAATATTGTGAAAATATAATTTGTCTAAAAACAACCCATGATACACGATGATAACGAGGTATAGTCGAGTTGTTTGATATCTCAAACAACTGCTTGCAAGTGAGTTGTATTCTAGAAAATGTTTCACAATCATCCGAACATGACTTTGCAATAATTATTGCAAGCATGTCATCAGGAAGAGATAGGAATGTTGATTGAGATCCTTCTCCTTCCATTCGTAACCGACTTTACTTGACCTGAAAAAAAGATAAAAAACAAGGAGTTAACTGAAACAATAGATATAGGGACTAATCATGTGTCTAACAAAAACTCATAATCCTTAAAGTTGTCTAAACTGACCTTTGATACCAACTATAAGGCCCCAGCCATAAACCTTACTCAATCTTGAGTTATTACAAGATTACACATTGAGGATCTTTTCAGGATTAGAGTTTTAGAGAATTTGATCATAAAACTTGCATTACATTCCACATTTAAACAAAGTGGTTACATAAAAGATAGTGTTAATTTTTCCCCTCAACAGAAACATATTTAAAATAAAACATGGATTCTTTCTTGACACTATCATCATTTCATATACCTTTACCTTGACCTGTGAAAAACATTTCAAAAAAACTTGTGATGATCATAAAAAGCTCAGTAAGGGTTGTAAAAAAAATAGAACGGAAGCATGAGTTCATATATACATAATAATGAAATCATACTTTACCCATAAAACATAGGCACTTTAACATACCTCGCCATATCATGAATAAATCATAGAAATCATAAGACATAAAAGGTAACATGAGGCATTCATAACATTCTTACGTAGGGAGTAACCCTCTTGGTTACATTTGGAATACCCACCATAGTATATTCCCTAAATCTCTTTGGAGAAACCTTAATGTCTCACTCCTTCGCGTTACACAATGCATTAGAGAGCTATATCGGGCTCACCAGCCCTTAGTTTATCACGGAACCACCCGTCTTCATAATAATTCCCAAGAACCATAACATAATCGTATCACATAAAACATACATAAAGGAAACATAACATTTCAACATTTCAGTCACAAGTTATCAATACAACACATTGATATAATAGAAACATTATGAAAAAAAATTTCAATACCAAAATAAAAGAAAAATAAAACATGGTATTTATTTTTCATTAAAAAAATGTATGGCTTGTAGAGGAAGCCTAAACTCAAATAATGGTCACGACAAGGGAGAAGTCGTTGTCACCGCATACGTATGACAAAAACATTCCCTTTTGTCATTTAGTAAAATGCTTTGCATAAAAAAGTGTCCTTTCTGATAAACGTAAAAGGAAAAGGGGTCTATACAACGTATAAAATAAGTTTGTGTATAAAACAAAATATGCCTTAGTGAAAGGAGATTGAGATAAAGTCCCATACAAAGACGGTATCCTTGGATTAAGGATAAATCAATTACATAATTATGTGAGACAAAATAATACTCCAAATATAAGTGGATATTAAGTGTAAAACAATCATAGGTTATTCACACATATTCATAGAACGACATATTCATGGAGTACAATCTTATCCCAAAGAATCAAAATTGGGTTACGAAGTTACCTTGCAAAAATTTGATAGCCTAACGACGTCACTACAAAATTCAGAAAATGAGGTGATGAGAGATAAAAAGGGTATCTCATCACTTGGACATAAAATTTAAATCACTGAGGATATAGAAGAACATATCCCAACATAATGTTATGTGAATTAAAAGACATAACAAAAGAAGTCTTTTAAAAAAGAGGAGGGTGAAGGGTTCCCTTACAGACATGGGTATCATTCGAAACATACATCCCATGAAAGAAGGAAATTAAAACATTGATGTAAATACTCATAAATGAATGTATATTACTCAATGAGTAAAATAATGGTAATTATATACACCACTCAAAGGAAATTGTGGAAAATGTAGAATAAATCTCACGGGAATAAAAGTGAGATGAAAAATCCCTTAGGAAAACTCGGCAGCCTAACGGCGCCACTTAAAACATCCAAAAAAGAATTGATGAGATAAAATAGGGTGTATCATCATATTACAATAAAATGTAAAGATATATGAATTTAAAATAACAACCCCCATCATAAAAAATAGGAGCTTAAACGAAGTGACATAAAGGAGAGTACTTAAAAAGAAAGAGAGAGGTTAGATCTCTTACAAAAATTCGGCAGCCTAACACCGCCACTCAAAAAATTCCAAAATGGATTGATGAGAGAGAATAGGGTCTCTAATCATATGAACATAAAAATTAACGTAATAGTAATATAAAATAACATCCCAATCACAAGAAATATGAGCTTAAAAGGAATGACATAAAAGAGTGTACTTAAAAAGAAAGAGAGGAGTATGATCCCTTACCTCGGGTCCGACATGACTCGATCGTTCATTAATCTAATGAATAATAAACTTGTGTTAATTTCTACTTCCTGAAGAACTTTTTTCAAGTTAATTATTCCTTTTATATCACTTATTACCATGTCATGAACACTATGTAATTATTTTAGTTAATAACGGTCGTTTAAACGATCATTGGCATTTGAGTAAAAATATGCTCTTTATAATTACAAGTTGTTCATGTATCCATTATATCAAGAGTTATAATAAAGATGTATATATAATATATATAATATATATCCAGTAAATATTCATTTTATACTATTACATATCATTTGGAGATAAAAAATGAAAAGCACCGTTCATGGAGACGGTAGGCCATACGTACGCACGAACGCTACTTTCAATTTTTCCTTTTTCATATTAATGGAATTAAAAATAAAAGATATATATATATATATATATATATATTATAATTACAGTGTAATATATATTTTATATAGGTCACATATGTTCATTAATTTCATTCTTTATACATTCCATGTATTGCATGTACGAGTCACATCACTTGAGGGGGTGGTAGTCCGCATTTCCTCATATAAAATTATCGCATTTACACAACATGAAAAGAATAAGGATATGGTTTAAATATAAAATACAGAAGAATAAAGAAAACATAAATACCATATATATCATATTTATAATATAGTGACATCATAATTTCTATCTTTAATGGTGTTAAAAGAATATTGAACAATCATTGTTTCGTGAGGCAGAAAATCGACAACCATAAAAACAGTATGTTCTTTAACCATTAGATGAAGGTGTGTGTAAGTTCATATCTAGTGATTCTTATAAAAACATCCTAGTATATTTTAGATACAGGAGTTGTTACAAAAGAAATGAATAAAAAGATTTTAGGGGGTTGGAGAAGAAAAATAAAACAAAAGGACTCAAGTGAAGACATTACCTTAAAATCGGGTAACTCCCTTTGGTTTGAGCTAAAAGGCTTCCTTGGGAAGACTTCTTCCCAATGTGAAGCTTCAAGGAGTTATATAGGGATGTTGAGGGACCAAATGTGCAGGGTTTGGCCGAGCCAAAGGCTTTGGAAGTGTGGGTAAGGAGGTAGGTTTGGGGGCCTTTTATAAGAGGAGAGGAGGGGCACTCTTGGAAAGGTATAAAATGTAACTTTATTTTCAAATGATTTTCGGATTTTAATGGTCCCACATTGATGTTTTTCTAGGATAAGGTGATACGGGTTCGAAATCCACCCATCAAATAGGTTTTGTACATGTTTAGGTCTTATATTTTACATTACATTTCCATTTTATTTAAATCGTTAAATAATGAGGTCATTGCTGCATCATCATGATGTCAGAAATAATTTAATTTATTTAATGTCCAAAAATTATAAAAAAAAATACTATGATGTTGGCAAAAAAATATAGCTTTCCAATGAATATTTATAGTCCAAATGATAATTTATGTAGACAAAATAAAAAGTATTTTACTAAGGTGATACATTCTTTGTTACATTTAACATTCTTTAAAAATAAAAAGATAGAAAGTCACTTTCTCACAAAAGTGATTCCATGGGGCCCCCAAGTTTGGCACAAGGTATACCATGGTCGGCCATGAAGAAACAAGTATCCTTAGGACACATGTTGTGGTCAGTTTTTATTATTATGATATTACCTTATTATCTTTAACTACCTGATTACTCATTAATCAAGATAATTAAAGATAATTACCGTCGTTACTATTCATAATGTCCAAAAACAAAAGTGTCTTAATTTCATAATTTGGAACTTCTGATTCCAAATATGTAATCCATTTTACAAAATTACAAACACATAAACTGCAATAATTAATTTAAAAAAACTTCTCGTTGTCAAAAAATAGCGGGTTTCTTAGAAACAATATTTATGAAAAGTTTGGCACTTGTTTATGCCTAATTCCAAAGTGAAATTAATCCCAATGACCATTATTGAATTACATGGTAAAATTATATTCTAATTACACTTTAAAACGAATTAAAAAGATAATATAACCATATAATTAAATTATATGACAAATCAGTTTTGATGTAAAATGCAGTATTTTTCACTATTCATTGAAAAATATACATTGTCAGAGAAATACCAAAAATTAACCTATGGTAAAATTCAATGTCCCAATCATAAATAATATGTTTATTTTGAAAAATAGAGCTTATTAAATTGTCAAAAAGTAGATTTAATAGAGGTTCTCCATTAAAAGGCGGTTAATAGACCTTTTAAAGAATATTGGAATGTTTACGCTTAAAATTGGATTCATTCGCATTTTTAATCCTATAACATTTATTGTAAGGAGTAAAAAATATTTGACAAAAATATATAATCATTTTTTAGTTAGTTCTATTCATTCCTGCCATTACAACGGCTAGGCGTTAACTACCATTTAAAATAATATTATTTTTTTATTAGAGTCCAATGCAAGATTCCTAAGAAACTCATTGTTGCGTATTGGGCACGCCATCGTGCATAGCATCCCCTTTAAAGTAATATTAATATTTTATTCCCAAATATGGATAAATATGAAAATATCATACTCTTTATTTACCTGGGGTGTTACATCCTTCCCCCGTTTTGGGAATTGTGTCCTCGCAATTTTAAAATTGAGCTTGGAAACATCCTTGAACGTCCCACATCGGAACAAGAGTCGGTAAAACAATCACATTAAAATAGAGAAAGATAAGTACAAAGGTCACCCGAGTTAACCCATACTAGGAATCCAAGTATGAAAATATGGAAATGGAGGAAAAAACAAAGGGTCATGTTCTGATGGAGAGTGATAGTAAACATGTCTAGGAGAAAGTTTACCACAAGAAAATCACAAACTTGTGATGGGTTAAACTGTATTCTATTCCTCCATAGGAAAAGTTAATAGACAACATTTTTGTTTTATATTACTTGTTATTGAAGAATTTGTTCATAAGGAAACATAATCACTTATCATGTTGACTTTTAACTTTTATTAGATTCCTTACACAAACTCATATTTTCTCCAAAAGACGAGTATTTAGGAAGACTTGTTCACAATAAGAGTACTATAATCAACTTCTAGAGAATCACCTAATCCACAAAAGAGAACTATATACTTCCCATGTCTTTAGACTTTAACCAAAACCAAAACCAAAAAGGTTAGTACAAGATCAGATAATCTAGAAAAGGATAACCCTTTATTAAAAGAAAATATATTCTTAATCTCCAAAATTTGTCCATCAAAACCCAAAGTTCAACGAGGACCATTCGATAATCAATTTTTCCATAAAATTCTTCAAAGTAAACCAAACGAAGATTGAAATTCAAATATTTGAAGGATTTAGTCACATATTCTTCCAAGTTAAATCGTAACATTTATCTCCAAACAACATCAGTTGCTCTTAATATCTCGTATTGAAAAGTAATTAACCTAATCACATATCCTCCATGATAGGTTAATAAATTTCAATAGATAACCCAAAATCAACTTAATCTTAATTCTTAAAATCATCTAACTAAAAAGAATCAGTCAATCTAACCAGGGACTTCACGTAGTCCAGTGGTAGGCGATAAATACCAGTTGCACTTTGGTTGTGGGTTCGATTCCCACAGATATTTCCGACGTGACGGGTTGTCACATGGTTTGCGTGTTGTCCTTTTTATAAAACTAAAAAAATAACCCTAACATGTTTTAACCTCAATAGTTTCCTTATACCTCTCATTTTCATCCAAATTCATTACGATCTCAACAGCTTAATTCTTGAAGTCTTATTTCACCACCATAAGATAAAGTAAAACTATTCCCAAAATGAATAACATCATACCTTGATCATGGCGTCCACTCGGTTTCATCGTCATCCTGCTCACGTAGGAAGAAGTCCCATGCATTACAACTATGATTTACAGATCCTTCAAAATCATTTGATTCCTCCATCCAAACACACCTTGTACGACATGTGTCATATGGGTGTTCATAGAAAAACAGTTCTGGAAAATAATCATGTATGTCATATAATTCGAAAACATATGATAAAACATGATTTCTATAAAATAGTCAGATAGAATTTGAGTTGAAACTTTATATTATTGGTCCTTTTAAAATACCACAAGTGTGTGCTAAGAGACTATATTTTAAAATCAAATATAAATAGGTTGTTCAAGGGTCTCCTTCCTCAACACCATTTTTAAAATCATAATATGCTTCAAATTCTTGTGATAAGGTAAAATATTTTAAAATACCTTGATAATATTTACCTTTCTTAAAAATATGAGAATATTGTGAAAATAGTATTTGTCTAAAAACAACCCATGATCCACGATGATAACGAGGTATAGTGGAGGTGTTTGATATCTCAAACCACTGCTTGCAAGTGAGTTGTATGCTAGAAAAAGTTTCACAATCATCCGAACATGACATTGCAATAATTATTGCAAGCATGTCATCAGGAAGAGATGGGATGTTGTTTGAGATCCTTCTCCTTCCATTCGTAACCGACATTACTTGACCTGAAAAAAAGTTAAAAAAACAAGGATTTAACTGAAATTATAGATATTGGGACTAATCATTTGTCTAACAAAAACTCCTAATCCCTAAAGTTGTCTAAACCGACCTTTGATACCAACTATAAGGCCCCAGCCTTAAACCTTAATAAATATTGAGTTATTACAAGATTACACATTGAGGATCTTTTCAGGTTTAGTGTTTTAGAGAATTAGATCATAAAACATGCATTACATTCCCCATTTAAACAAAGTGGTTACATAAAAGATAGTATTAATTTTTCCCCTCAACAGAAACATATTTAAAATAAAACATGGATTCTTTCTTGACACTTCCTTGACACTATCATCATTTCATGTACCTTTCCCCTGACCTGTGAAAAACATTTCAAAAAAACGTGGGATGTGTATTAAAATCGAAGTAAGGGTTATAAAAAAATGGAATGGAAGCATGAGTTCATATATATATAAGAATGAAATCATACTTTACCCATAATACATAGGCACTTTAACATACCTCACAAAATCAGGAATAAATCATAGAAATCATAAGACATAAAAGGTAACTTGAGGAATTCATAACATTATTACGTAGGGAGTAACCCTCTTGGTTACGTTTGGAATACCCACCACAGTATATTCCCTAAATCTCGTTGGAGAAACCTTAATGTTTCACTCCGCGTTACCCAATGCATTGGAGAGATATATCGGGATCACCCACCCTTAGTTTATCACGGAACCACCCGTCTTCATAATAATGCCCAAGAACCATAACATAATCGTATCACATAAAACATACATAAAGGAAACATAACATTTCCAAATTTCAATCAAAAGATATCAATACAACACATTGATATAATAGAAACATTATGAAAACCATTTTCAATACCAAAATAATAGAAAAATAAAACATGATATTTATTTTTCTTTTAAAAAAAGTATCTTTGTAGAGGAAGCCGAAACTCAAATAATGGTCACAGCGGTGGAGAAGTCGTTGTCACCGCATACGTACGACAAAAAAATTTCATTTTGTTGTTTAGTAAAACTCTTTGTTTAAAAAAGATTCCTTTTGGATAAACGTAAAATTCAAAGGGGATTATACACTTTATAAAATAAGGTTGTGTAAAAAACAAAATATTCCTCAATGAATGTAGATTGAGACGAAGTCCCATACAATGACTATATCCTTAGATTAAGGATAAATCAATTACATAATTATGTGTGTCAAACTAATTCACCAAATGAAAGTGGATATTAAGTGTAAAACAATCAGAGGTTATTTACACATATTCATAGAATGTCATATTCAAGGAGTATAAGCTTATCCCAAAGAATCAAAATTGGGTTAAGAAGTTCCCTTGCAAAAATTTGATAGCCTAACGACGTCACTACAAAATTCAGAAAATGAGTTGATGAGAGATAAAAAGGGTTTCTCATCACATGGACATAAAATTTCAATCACTAAGGATATTGAAGAACATATCCCAACATAATGTTATGTGAATTAAAAGACATAACAAAAGAAGTCTTTTAAAAAGAGGATGGAGAAAGGTTCCCTTACTAATATGGGTATCTTTCGAAACATAAACCCCGTGAATGAAGGACAATAAAACATTGATGTAAATACTCATAAATGAAATTATATTACACAATGAGTAAAATAATGGTCAGTATATACACCAGTCAAAGGAAATTGTGGCAAATGTACCTTAAATCTCACGGAAATAAAAGTGAGATGAAAAATCCCTTAAGAAAACTCGGCAGCCTAACAGCGCCACTTAAAACATCCAAAAATGGATTGATAAGACCAAATAGGGTTTCTAATCATATTAAAATAAAATGTACAGAAAGAGGATTATAAAATAACATCCCCCATCATAACAAAGAGGAGCTTAAAATAAGTGACATAAAGGAGAGTACTTAAAAAGAAAGAGAGAGGTTAGATCTTTTACGAATATTCGGCAGCCTAACGGCGCCACTCAAAACTTCCAAAATGGATTGATGAGAGAGAATAAGGTCTCTTATCATATGAAAATATAAATTAAATTAATATTAATATAAAATAACATCCCAATAACAAGAAAGATGATCTTAAAAGGATTGATATAAAAGAGTGTACTTAAAAAGAAAGAGAGGAGTAGGATCCCTTACCTCGTGTCCTACTTGACTCGATCGTTCCTTAATCTCCTGAATAATAAACTTGAGTTAATTTATACTTCCTTAAGAAACTTTTTCAATACAATTATTCCTTTTATATCACTTATTACCATGTCATGAACACTATGTAATTATTTTAGTTAATAACGGGCGTTTAAACGATCATTGGTACTTGAGTCAAAATATGCTCTCTATAATTACATGTTGTTCATGTATCCATTATATCCAGAGCTATAATCATGATATATATATCATATATATCATATATATCCAGTACATATTCATTTTATACTATTCCATATCATTTGGAGATAAAAAACGAAAAGCACCGTTCATGGAGACGGTAGGCCGTACGTACGCATGAACGCTACTTTCATTTTTTCCTTTTTCATATTAATGGAATTAAAAATAAATGATATATATATATGTATTATAATTCCAATATAATATATATGTTATATATGTCACATTTGATCATTAATTTCATTCATTATAAATTCCATGTATTGCATGTACGAGTCACATCACTTGAGGGGGCGGTAGTCCGCACTTCCTCATATGAAATTATCGCATTTACACAACATGAAAAGAATAAAGTTATGGTTTAAATATAAAATACAGTAGAATATAGTAAACATAAATACCATATATATCATATATAAATTACAGTGACATAATAATGGCCACCTTTAAAGGTGTTAAAAGAATATTGAACAATCATCATTTCGTGAGGCAGAAAATCGCCAACCACAGAAACATTATGTTCTTTAACCATTAGACGAAGGTGTGTGTAAGTTTAGCTCGAATAATTCTTATAAAAAAAATACTATTATAATTTAGATACCGGAGTTGTTACAAAATAAATGAATAAAAAGAGTTTAGGGGATTGGAGAAGCAAAATAAAACAAAAGGACTCAAGTGAAGACATTACCTTAAAATCGGGTAACTCCCTTTGGTTTGAGATAAAAGGCTTCCATGGGAAGACTTTTGCCCAAATTGAGGCTTCAAAGAGTTATATATGGATGTGGAGAGACCGAATGAGCAGGGTTTGGCCGAGCCAAAGGCTTTGGAAGTGGGGGTAAGGAGGTATGGGTTGGGGCCTTTTATAAGAGGAGAGGAGGGGCACTTTTGGAAAGGTATAAAATGTAACTTTATTTTCAAATGAGTTTCAGATTTTAATGGTCCCACATTTATGGTTTTGAGGATCAGATGATAAGGGTTCTAAATACACCCATCCAATAGGTTTTGGACATGTGTAGGTCTTAGATTTTACATTATAATTCCATTTTATTTAAATCGTTAAATAATGAGGTCATCGCTGCATCATCATGATGTCATAAATAATCTAATTTATTTAATGTCTAAAAATTATAAAAAAAATACTATGATGTAGGAAATATTTTCATCTTTCCAATGAATATTTATAGTCCAAAATATCATTTATTTAGACAAAATTAAAAATATTTTTCTTAGGTGATACATTCTTTGTTACATTTAACATTCATTAAAAATAAAAAGATAAAAAGTCACTTTCTCACAAAAGTGATTACATGGGGCCCCCAGTTTGGCAAAAGGAATACCATGGTCAGCCATGAGACAACCAGTAGCCTTAGGACACATTTTATGGTAATTTCTTATTATTATGATAATATCTTATTATCTTTAACTACTCGATTACTCATTAATCAAGATAATTAAAGATAATTACCATCATTACTATTCATAATGTCAAAAAAAAAGACAATGTTAATTGCATAATTTGGACCTTCTGATTACAAATATCTAATACATTTTACCAAATTCCAAACACATAAATTGCAATAATTATTTTAAAAAAATTTCCCGTTGTCAAAACAAATAGTGGGTTTTTTAGAAACAATATTTCTGAAAAGTTTGGCACTTGTTTATGACTAATTCCATAGTGAAATTAATCCCAATGACCATCATTGAATTACATGGTAAAAATATATTCTAATTAAACTTTAAAACAAATTAAAAAGATAATATAACCATATAATTAAATTATATGAAAAAGCAGTTTTGATGTAAAATGCAGTATTTTTCACTATTCATTGAAAAATGAACATTGTCAGAAAAATACCAAAAATTAACCCAAGGTAAATTTCAATGTCCCAGTCATAAATAATATGTTTATTTAAAAAAATAGAGCTTATAAAATTTTCAAAAAGTGGATTTAAAATAGGTTCACCATTAAAAGGCGGTTAATCGACCTTTTAAAGAATATTGGAATGTTTACGCTTAAAATTGGATTCATTCACATTTTTAGTCCTATAAAATATATTTTAAGGAGTAAAAAATATTTGACAAATATATATAATCATTTTTTAGTTATTTCTGTTCATTCCCGCCATTACAACGGCTAGGCATTAACTACCATTTAAAATAATATTATATTATTATTAGAGTGCAATGCAAGATTCCCAGGAAACTCATTGTTGCGTATTGGGTATGCCATCGTTCATAGCATCCCATTTAAAGTAATATTAATATTTTATTCACAAATATGGATAAATATGAAAATTTCATACTCTTTATTTACCTTGGGTGTTACAGTTTTGTTGAAAATTTTAATCATTTGTTTATTATTTTGTCTCAAGGATATGAATAGACTGAGAATTATGACCATAATAAATAAAATAATACAAAATAGTTTGATATAATGGTCTTACACCATCCATAAAACACCGATGAATAAATAATTCTTTTATTTAATATATATTATAATTTATCATATATTACTGTTCAAAAAAAATTCAAGAATTCTTGAAATATTCCAAAAACTCCCCATAATTTTTTTTATATGTAGAGTTCCAAAATGAACTCAATTTTATGAATATAATTTTCTAAATATGAAAATTTTAATTTTTAATTAAAACCATTGTTCACCCAAAAATTATATATTTTTAATCGATAAAAGATTTTATAACACTCTAAAAAATAAAATAGTTTCCCATTATATTTTGTAAAATTCATAAGAAAAAATGTAATTTTATGAATAAATATTATGAAAATAAATTAAATTTTAAATAAATTTTTTAATTATAAAATTATAATTAAATATTAATGGCTTACAAACATACTGACACATTATTAATAATGTAAACAATATTTATTTACTAATAATATGATATAATTATATGATACATTTATTTATAAAGTGCCTAAATTTTATTAATAAATTCATGTGTGGGGATACTATTCATTAGTATGATTTGTTACTCTTAAGAGTCATATTATAACTCCTAAAGTCCTGTTACTATTTCATCAATATAGTTTCCTTAACATCTAGAAACACAACATATTTCATTTATTATTAATTTATAATGTTTTTTATCTTCTGTAGGTGAATTTATTTGATCTACACATATGAAATGAAAATAGGAAGGGAAATCATGTTGATATAATTATTGGTCATTACATTCTCCCCTCTTATAAAAAATTCATCATTGAAGTTTTTAGATTGTCACAAAAAAATTATTTGGGTAGTTCATCATAAGTTTTTTAGGATCCCATGTCACATAATAAATTTTATGATTTTGGGAAAAAACCATTACCATCAGTGTTTTCTAATTCCTCATCACATGTTCTAAAGTTTCCAAAATCCATAATGTTTCTTCACAACAAGACAAATCATGTTCAAATTATATTAATTTGTATTTGATAACATGTGATAGTTCTACCATCTATATCCTTAAAACTTTACATGGAATACATTATGTACTCCAGAAATGATATTCAACGTTGCCAAATGGTTGCTCACAACTCCAATTCTCTCAAAAATATCAAAATGCCTAATGTAAGTAAGGTTTATTTTTTCATTATTTCCAAATATTATAACTACTTTCCATGTTATTTTTTTAAGAACACATGATCTCCCACTTGAAATTCCAAATCATTTATCTAATTATAGATATATATCTTTTTAATTCATTGAGAAACATTCATATGGGTTTGAATTGTAATTAACTTTTATATTTTTTAATCTATAATATTGTGTCCCACAATTCAACTTTAACTTACTTCATCCCAAATTTTAGGGGTATGAAGTCTCTTTCCATATAGTTCTTCAAATGGTTCCATTTGAATACATGAATGGAAAATATTATTGAAGTAAAACTATACCATTGGTAACTACTAATTCTATACACCTTAAATGTCAAGTTATCATTATATTATCATATATTCTTATTTAGGTATCATCCTTTATGAATTCACATAATTTTTATACTGATAAGAAATAATCAAACGAAATATAATATCATATGTTTTCTAACAATATTCTAGAATTTTGAAGTAAATAATCGTTCGCAATGAGACAGAATTGAGATTGAGGTTCCCCTTGATTTCTTACAATTTCATTATTACAGATTCCAGTATGGTAATCTTGTGGAAAATCCTCCCATATATTGAGAAATGTGTTTATTTCATTAGTTGATCAACAAACACCCATATTTCATTATTCATTCTTGGATTTTTTTGGTATTCGAGTGATAAAATACTTGGTGATATCATTTCATTTCCATGTTGGAATAGGAAGATGTTTTATAAATCCATTATGATATTGTCTTTCATCCTTTAATAATTGACAGACTAAAAAACTTGATACACAATAATAAATTTCCCACATCATGTTATCCCACCAGAAATGATCCCTCTAATATCTATACATCATATTGATACCAGGGTCTTTAGAAAAATTTGAGCTATGTGTATCATCCAATAAATCCATTTTAATCTAGAGTAAATATTGAACATAATTACTTGTAAAAAATTTTAGAATTACATCATCATACACAATTTCTATATAAATTAAATCATTCACAGGTTTAATATTTTTTTTAATACTCTCATAATTAGATAAAAAACTTTTAAATGTTTTATATAAAGATGGTTCAGAAACTAGTTGAAATTGTATTGATATTTCACCTTCCGTGATAATTTCCATATCCATATTTTCTAGATCCTTGTACACATGGCCCATATCAATCCTCATTTTGTTGAAATCGTTATGATCCTTCCTTTTTAATGTATCTAGTAACTTATTCTCCATCTATAAGTTTTTTAGAATTGAAAAGTCATAATCCTTGATTTGTTTGAGCGATTAAGTTTTCCTTATGTTTATTTCTTTCTGTGAGAAGTAATATTTCAAGAACATGTGATTGGTATATATTTCACTAATTTCTCCATAATGATAGAGTATCCATACGTTTAGAAAATAGATTTCAATTATTAACTCATGATCATATGTTAGAGAGTTATATTAATGAATTTTTATATTTTTTGTTGTATTATAAACAATTCTATCATTCTGTATAAAGACACGATAAATTCTTTTCATTAGGAATCAATTTAAATAAAAAAATAATCTATTTTCGGATGGTATATTGAAGATAATAACTTTCAATAATCTATTATTAAATTCATAAAAATGTAATTCAAATTCCTTTATCAATAAAATCATTATCCCTTTAGGAGTAGGTGTATTTAACATGTTATATTATCAGAAAATGTTCTGAAAAAACAATGATAATTGCCTTCTAAACCAAGTAAATAACATACCAAAATAATGTTTTGTACTTTAGGACATTTATCAACCATCTCTGTCTTTGATAGATATACTGATATTCCATATTTAGAGAAAATATTTCAAAGATATTAAATTTCTTGGAGGAAGAACTCACACTTTTTAGACTTCCTATGTAACTCATTCATTCTAAAAGTCCTTAGAATCACCTACAGGTAGTTTTCATGGTCTTCATACGTTGGTGAGAATATAAGATACAATCAAAAAATACCACAAAAAAGTTTCCAATATATTCCATGAGCATTCTGCTCATTTGATCAATAAATATATAAGGACTATTAGTTAGTACAACTATGATTACAGTATACACATAATGTCCATACCTGGTTTGAAATGATATCTTTGTAATACAATACTTCGTCACATGTGATTGATTATATACCAATAAATGTTCATTCATCTAAAATTATTTACCTCTAGGAATTTGATCAAATAAATAATCAATGTGCTAAAAGAGATTCATATATTATATTGTAATGTAATTTATTTCTCCATAATAAATGCACAAACACATGGATCCATAATTTTTCTCGACAATGAAAAAAAGCGAACCCATGAAGAAACCACAAGGTGAATAAATCATTTATCACTCAATTTATCTAGTTTTTTCATCAGTTAATCAAATTTAATAATTTTCATTCTATAAATAGTCCTTGATATATGAATTTCATTAGGAATTATATGAATAGATAACTAAACATCATGGTCTAGTGGATTTTCATTTATTTCTTCCAAAAATACCGTAATATATTATTGAAATTTGGTAAATTATTAATTTCTTTATTTATTTATTCTTATATTGATGTTTTTTTCTCTTCCACCATAATAATTTCAGTCATCATAGATATAAGTGTTTGATCCATAAATGAATTAGATAAACATGATTCTACTGTAAATATAAGGGATTCCATATCTTCTATTCCATTCATTATATCTTTATTTTTGCAATAGATTTTTGCATCACCTTTTGAAATTTAGTACATATCAAGGATTTTGTCAAAGTAAATCAGAGGTACGATGACGGTGTTTGAAATTCCGTAATGTTAATGTGTAATAATGGGGATTTTCTGGCACATATGTTTTGCAATGATATATCCCTCATGATATTTGACTAGAAATGCATTTATTAAATCAACAAGAAAATGTATAATTTTATTGTAAAACATGTATTTAAATAAATAATGAGATGATTTGTAGTCATAAATCTAATTAGAAATGTTTTGGGGAATGAATTATGTACCTTCACCCACATTAATAAGAACATCACCTATAATAGTTTTAAATTTATAAGTTTGGTCATATAATCATGGCCTTCTATGTGGAAATATTCTTGGAAACATTGTATAATTATTTTCTTAATGTCTCTTATCTTTGAATTTATATAATGAATTATTTTTATCTTCCTTTATTCCCTTTTACTTATGGTCTTGGTGTAATTTATTTCACACTTGTAACAAAATGAAATACACTTCAGGAATATATTAGGCAGTTTCTTCCAACAATTATCCTATGATTGAAAATAAAAAATTTCATTCTTCCCAATTTTATTATTTACAATTATAGTGTTTCTAGGAGCCCTATTTATTCACTTTTTTTGTCGAAGTCACTAAACATTGATAAATCATTTTATAAGTTGATATCATAAGAGAATATATCATTATATGACATAAAAAAATCATAAACTGGTTCCCTTCACATGAATGGTTTAAAAATCTCAAATAATTTATCAACATGAATATTTAGATTACATATTTAGTCCATAGAATGCCTTTAAAACTTTTAAAAGATGGATTCATACTTTTTAACATTTTCAACTACTTTCTTTTATAGACTCATTAATACCATCTCCATATCGGATCATTGTTTGTGAGGATAGTATTTTTCTACAAAAACTTATAAAAAAAATATATTCTATATTCATAATATCGTCCTCATCCATTGTGATTCAAATTTATAACCACCATTTATCCAAATATTCTGAACTTTGATAAACAACCATGAAAACCATCTCAATTTTGTTACATCCCAAAACTATAAATATATTTTCTAATTATTTTATCCACTTATCTTAAAAAAATGTATTTTTAGTCCCATTGAATGATAATGGCTTTTGCCTCTCAAATTGATCTATCACTACTCCATATTTTTGATAATGATTCTCTATATGGAAATGTTTAATGTTCATAATCCGTGACAGTTTTCCCAATTTAGTTATATGCTTAATAGCATGAGTCATTGCTCCAATAAAAGAAATATTATATTTCAGTGGATGGAAATCTTAAAAAGGTACACAATAATTGATTTTGATTTCATTACATATACTAGGCTCCATTTATAAATAATAGCATAAAAAATAGTAAGTTATGAATCATATTTTACAATCTAAAACTAGAAATAATAATTAACATAAAATAAAATACAATGCATAGTTATTCTAATAATCATAAACATGGATTATTTGGAAGCATACTTAGTTTTAAATTCTCGATAATATTTTTTAAATAAAATTTGACTTATCCTAAACATATCCTCTAGGAGTGTCAAACCAGTTATGTAGTGAGGCCTATTTCCAAGTTCCTAGTTACCCCGAGATATCCCTGGGACACCATATCGAAGTTGTTACCCTAAGGTACATATGTTCCATAAACAAACCACCTTGTAGAATTCAAATTGAAATATATTTCTAAATAGACCCACATGCTCACTACCTCACCAATGTTTTATGGTTTTCTATTATTTTTTTACACAAATTCGATGTTAGGGTTGTGTTCCCTATTAAATATTTTATAAATTATGTTTCTTATGTGTATATTAAACTTCCTTTGATTATAACAGTAGAGTCCCCGGCCCCAGTATCATAGAGTTAGTTCCATACTTTATTACATTGACATCATAAACAAGGTAGTTGAATCCGAAATGACTGGATAGATTAGTAGTTTTGGAAAACCATATATAAAATTATGTGTTATATTAAAACATTGGAAAAAAATACAATATCTATATTTCATTAAAAACATCCATAACTACAACATTATACCAAAAATTCAGTCATAATACTCCTCTTCTCATCCTGGGATAAAATAAAAAATAAGAAAGGGGTGAGATCAGATTCTCATTAATAGTCAGTAATATAGAGGAAGATATCAAAAAAATAAACAATAATGCATGGGGAATAACTAAAAACTAGGTCAATGAAACATAATATTGAGCATAAAATAGTATGAATAAAATTAAATTAAATAAATCCATAATAAAACAAAACCATTGATATTTTACTATTCAAATAATCACGTGAACTATCATTTACTATATTCATAAGTATGTAATGAATAATGTTGAACATCATTGTCATATAGTCAATTACTAGTCCAAGACACCATACATAGTGGCTAAAATACCAGTCTAGTTTGTCTCATGAGTCCTACTGATCAATCAAGGGACTATAACGGGCCCCACAAGTCATATACAAGGTCAAATACAGTCCACCTATGTAATGGTATAAAGATAAAAACATCTAAACAAGAAATTCAAATAAATTTCCATAATTTGTAATCATAATCCTTAAACATTATGAGGTTTTTGTTGAATTCTATCAAGATTGAACATACAAAGTCAAAATTATTATAAAATATTTTAAAAAATATCAAGGATTATATAAATTAATTATCCATCTTAATAAATTACAAAATTAAACATAGTTGTTGAAATAAATGATAATACTCTAACCAAACCATCGAGGAATATTTTTTAGAAATACGATATTTACATGGAATGAATAGTTATTTTAGAAAATAGAATTCATTAGTATTTTTCTAATTGTATAATGAAATATTGTTTTTATTAAAAAATTAGTGATTTTATGATAATAATTGTGTCTCTAAATAGATTATGGGTGGCACCTAAAAATGTGTAAGAAATAAATATGTTTCCTTTAATCTAGCATCATATTGTAAATAATTTTGAGTCAGTCCTTACAAAACATTTATTTTCCAAAATACTTAAGATGATCTGCTCAGAACATAGTATTTTAGAACATATAATAATAATTTATAAGAGTTATATAAAATAAAAGAAGAATTAAATTGTATTATAGCATATGAAAGCACATCTTGGTTGAAAATGGTGGGTCTGAAAGAAAACCCTTCCCATAGGTTATAATGTGTTCTTCACTTGACCTCAATGTATAGGATAATCAAATTATACAAATTAATTAACAAATTTAGAAATTTTTATACAAGTGTTATATTAATTGTAGTTGTATAAATTTAAAATATAGTATTATTTATGATTTATAGTGATTAATTTCACAGTTCATGAGCATTCATTTTTTTCTATGATTTTGGCTATTGTTTATAAGGAACAATGTTTAGGTAAATTAGAAATAATTCTTTTGAATTGGAATTATATATTATTAACAAATATATAGATATTAAATTTGATTTATATATTGTTTTGTGTCGAGCTATGAGGATGAATCAATAGATAATATGATAATGATATTCATTTTGGTTAATTTAAGCAGTTTTAGATCCCAACGAACAAGTTTTGTTTTATCATTAAGTATTATGTAAATATGATTCCTCCAAAACATAAAAAGGGTTTAAATATAAAAATGAAATTATTTTTCATCAATTAATCTTTTTTCCAGAATATCCCTCCATAAATAGAATGAAAATGAATACTTTTCACCTTGTAGGCAACGAAACAACACCTCACAAACGGCATTTCCATATTAAGCATAAAAGGGGTAGTATTAGGGGAATTATGATAGATTATTTCATTATAGTTAAACAATTATAGTAAATATAAGTTACTTTAGTTACCATACTATTTTTAGGGGGGTTTGATGAGAGATTAAGAAAATAAATGAATATTAAAAATAATTACAAGAAAAAAGAATGTGTTTTGTACCTGTAGATTTTCTCCAACGTGAGTACCACTATATAGAAATGGTTTTTGATTTTTGATGATACAAATAGATCATAGACATGGGTATGGGATATTAATGTGGTTTGGGTAGATATTTTACAAGGCTCGTAGCATGGAAGGTGTTAGGATAAGGGTGGAGTAGTATTTAAAGTTGTGGATGGGGGTATTGGTTGAATAATTTATTAATTTATTTATTATTTTGGTTCAATACTACAAATAGTTTGATAATAATCCCCAAATACATTAAAATAACGAAATATAATTTTATATTATGAGATTACATCATCTATACATCACCAATGATTCAATAATTATTGTATTTTACATTTATCATAAATTATCATATTTATCCATTCTACAATAATTCAAGTACATTAGAAAAATCCAGAAACTTATCACTAACCATTTTTCAAAATGAATAATTTAAAATGAACACTATTTTCATAAATTAGTTTTTTTAAATATTATAAATATATATTTTAATAAAAACAATCATCTCCTAAAAATGTAGATGTTAAATTTATAATTACATTTATAAAACTGTGAAACCTTCCTAAAATAACAAAAAATTATCCCAAATTAATAACAGAATAAAATGATAATTTATGAATACATTTTATGAAAATAAATTTTCTTTTTGATGAATTTATTAATTAGAAAATAGAATTAAATATCTATGAAATACATAAATACCAAAATTATATTAATAATTTTTAAACCTTTAAATTTATTTAAATTAATATAAAACTATATGATATTTTCTTTTTTAAGGTTCAAAATTGTATTTATAAATTCATGGGGGATGTTACTATTTATTAGGATTATTTAGTATTAATAATGGTCATATTATTATTTCTAAGTTCATAATACTATTTCATCGGTATAAGTTCCTTAAATTCAAGAAAGACCTCTTATTTCATTCATTCTAAATTTATTATGTTTTTATTTTATTCTATGAGTGATTTTATTTGAACGTTACTATATGAAATATAGATATAAAGAGAAAAAAATGGACATATTTTTTTGATACATCATTTTATTATACATTCCATCTAAGGTACATAATTTAAAATGTTTTATTTAATTGGATGTTAATGGTCATTGATTTAAAGAAATTCATTAATTGTTTTGAATGAAAATAAAGAAATTCATTTCTTCTAATTGTTTTATATATATCGATAAAATTTATTTCAATCAGAAATGACATCATAATTTTATTTTCCATGATCAATAAGATTATTTTAAAGGGTTTAGGAATAATTTTTTTTTTACAATTTTCAGTTTGGGTCACATGAGACACTCATTGCAAAAGATTTAAATAAAGGATTATTTTTATCATTTATGAAATTAACTAATATTTTTACCATCATAACCATTTTTTACATTGGCTGATACATTATTTTTTACATGGTTATTTCCAATGATAATACTATTTATAATAATCTATATTTTTTTTATAATATATTTAAAAAATAAATGTATATTATCTGTTATTTGAAAAGAATTGATAATAATTTTCCTTTAATTGTATTTTATTTTATTTCATCATTATTTAATTATTCATCAGCTAAAAAATTGTTATGATATTCTGATATAAAAAATAATTTTCTTTAATATGGATTAAAAATATAGGTTTATGGATATTTACGTAAAAAATATTTTTCCACCAATAAATCATGTTATAATAGAACAAAAGATATTATTAAAATATATATGATGATAACATAAGCTTTCCCATGATATATTTATCTACTGTACAAGTATTTTTTTTATAATTATGGGTGATCTTGATATAGTCAACATGATTGGTGAGAGTGATACAACATATACAACGGGTAAAACTTATACAGTTTATATAACTGGGGAGCATTATATAGCACTCTAATGCATTGGTTAATGTTTCTTATCATTAAAGGGAATAAAGAGTGTATTAACAAGGTATGTTTTCATATAGATTTAAATTGAAATTATTTTTTTATTACATGAGTTTTCATGGCTGATGAAGATAACTTAATATGATTCCATAGAATTTTTATAAATTCTTGATATGATTTTTTAAAGGTTAAATTTTTCAAGATAGACATAAAATCTCTCATGAATATTTATTCATATAAATCAATCACCTGTTAAGGATTTTTTATATGTATCCTAATATTGAACCATCGGTTCAGGGTTATAATAAAATTTCTATTATATCCATTAATATTGATTTATCATCATATAATTAACCACATTATACACTCTATAATGATATTAAATTTATAGAGATTATTTTTAAATGTAGTAATTATTTAATAACACCCTTAATATGATTTAAATATTCCCATGTAAAGAAAAATGATGTAAAATAAAATATTTATAGAAATAATATGCCTAAAATAATTAAGTCCTTATATTTTTTATTTATTTTTAAATAATCCTCTATTAAATTGGGTTTATGTGGAGCCTTATAGAACCCATAAGTCTAGAATTCATAAGCCCACAAATTGTACATGATGTCCCCGAAAACATTACACCTCTTGGATTGACCCTACCACAAAATAATTTAGATACAACAAGCCTAGCTCCAAACCATGCACAGATGATAAACCAGCATGTCCCCAAGTAGAGATGCATTATTCATAGTAAAAATGAAAAATTATATACCATATCTTCTGAAGTGCCCGGATCAGTGTGATCACTGAGAGGGGGAGGGGGTGAATCAGTGATCCTTTAAAACTTTTTACTAATTGATTATTTATCAATTAAACCTCTATGGCTTGTTAAGGCCTTGATCCACTCTTCTTGTATCTCTCAGCCTTTCCTCAAGTGATGCAGTAAATGTAAAGGCACAGGACACTAGGATTTACAATGTTCGGCTCCAAAGGCCTACGTCCTTGCCATGTTGGTTATACACCCCAACATGGTTTCTCCCATTATAATCTATTAGTATTAAAATGGTCGATACAGAGTCCCACTGTATCTCTCCTGAGTCCCACAGGAGGGTCTTTATACTGCGTCTCACAGTGTTACCAGAGTCCCACTGGCGTGCTCCAGAATCCCACTGAAGACTTCTTCCACCCTAAGTCTCACAGGGGTCTTCTCCTGGCTCCTCGAGTCACACGAGTAGCTCTTCTTCACTTTAAGTTCTTAAAGTATCCTCAACAACCTGGGATAAAGGCTGCTGGCCTTGCTCTTCACTTCTAATCACTTGAGTTGATCAGGTCTTCTCGTCTTGCTCATGTTTTATCACCTTCTTCTAAGGATGACCTGTCTTCTCTCTTCAACTACTGAATACTCAGACAACTGATATCTTTATCTTCAGTCGGGTCCAGTCTCACATCAATTCAACTTCATGCACTGAATTCATGGAAACTCTGATTCTTCAAGATCTTCTGGTCTTGGACATCTCAATTGCACACAACCCGATTTAGCTTTGTTCACGTGTGCACGTGCATGAATGTAAGCATGCACTCCCCTTCTTCTTCTCGGTGCAATAAACCCACAAAGGGTGTAGTCTCTTTAAGTACACACCTTCTTTGAACTTCACACACTTAATTCAATTTTCTTACACACATAAATGTGTGTTCTTATTTGTGTGGATATCTTCTTCTTCTTCTAAGTGTTTACACTTTTAGTGCACACACTAGGTTCGGCCTTCACTTGTTAAGCACAGACAAATTCTTCACTTTGCACAAACATTTGAATGAATTCTTCTTTGTTGTGGCCTACACTTCATTTCTTGCACACACCCAAGGCTACAACCTCTTTGTTATTTTGCACACACAAGCCGTAGGTATGTAATGGCCTTCCTCCTTTGCACACACACAAATGTGTGGTCTTCCTCTTGTCTTGCACACACAAAAAAATATGTTCTTTTATTTTTTTTCTTCAAAGTGTGCACCCACAATGCTACGGCCTTCCTCCTTTGCACACCCACTGCCTGTAGGGTGTTCTCCCACTTTGCACACACACGGGGTGTGGTGTGGCCTTCTTCTTCTTGCACACACGAAAATGTCTCGGCCTTCCTCCTTCACTTTTCACACACACTGCCAATATGAAGGCTTAAAAGTGCTTGGTGTGGCCTCTCCTCTACTCCATTTTCGCGCAGGTGCACAAGGCACAAGATCTTTGCAAGGCCTCGGGTGCAAGGCAGCCGTACAAGGCTCAACCAACAGCGGGATGCACAAGTGATGCGGCCTCAGGTCATGCAAGCCTCAAGAGTGCAAGAGCACCTCGGGCGCGCACGCTACTCCTGCCGCGCAAGTATGCGGGCATAGAGAGCTCTTCCTGATGCGCAAGTGAAGAGCACATGGGACTCCTTCGGGACCTCGGGTGTTCCCGAGAACTTCAGCCGCACAAGTGGGTTGCGCGGGGCACCAAACTTCGTGAGGCACAGAGGCACTCTCATGGGACGACGTCTTTCAAGTTTTCAGCACATCAGAAAGCAAAACCAATTCACATGCCTCTGTTTTATAGGCAGAGGTCCTTAGTTCAATCCACGTGGATAAACATTTGAATCCCCGAAATAACAGTGATTTTATGATTTTCTTGAAATCTTTGTTTTCATTATCTGTCTACCGCGGGTTTGATTTTAATTTTCTTCACGTGCATGCGACTTAGAATGTATGCATGACTTCGGTTTAGGATAATCCATACAAAACATAAATCATGTGTCCTCGCACTTCCGGTTGCTTCGGCCAACCTCTAATTCTCCCATACGTTGCATGCATGCCCATTTTTATTCATGGATATGTTCAGTAGGGCCAGACGAACCGAATAGAGCCTTCAGTTTGATCAGAGGTGGGCGAGAACTCAAAAACATCGCTCGGAGGGGCCACTGGTTTAGCGGGGGCATCGGGTGGCCTTCGGCTGAGCTCGAGGAAGGAGACGGACGGGGAGCCGTTGGATCAGGCGATCAAATAATCTTCAACGGCCTGGATCTGAATGGGCCGCGGCAGATTAGATGTGCGGCCGAGATCGGGCGTGCGATCAATCGTGTGGCCAGGATCTGCTCCGCAGAAAAATCCCGCATCCCACATCGAAACGGAGGCCTGTTTTTCCACGGTTTATCAAACATCCGCTACCCCTTTCACCACAATTGACCTTCTCCCTCCATGGTGCCGCCCCGAACCGTGTTCTCTATGCGGGAGCGCTCTTGCGCCCACCCCTGCCACTCGGGCGCGCTCCTCGCACTCATGCTGCGCAGGTCTTGACACTCCCCTGCGTGGCCCAGGGCTTATACACGGCCCCGACCTCTCGGGCTGGCCCCATGGGATCCCCCTTGGGCGTGGCGACCTTGAGTCCCACATGTGCCTTGGGGTTGAACCCTTAAGGATGGCCCTTGGTGGCTAATTTTTTTCTTCTAGGAACACTAAGTACTTTGTCTTTAAACAATGTAACCAAGTGTAAATGCCTTTTTCCACTTAAGACATTCTTCTACTTCATTTCCTCTACTCTTCAACATTTATCCATCACTTAGGAATGGAATTCACGAAGGGTCTTCATCTTCAACCGAGCTCCTTAATCACATAATTTCTTCCATGTGCTTCGTTGATCTAATCAGAGATCAAATTGGTTCTTCTTCTATTTCACATGCACTATGTAATAGTGCATGGACTTCATTAATCCCCATCATCCACTTAGGAGGTATGGATGGATCATCTTAATCTCCTCATGCATTGTCTTAACAATGCATTGTCTACTAACATTGTTGTGACATTGTATCCAGTTGATACGAGTTCATTCAGTTCAACAATCGTCAGATATAATGATGATTCTCCATCATCATCCATTCTTTAAGTGGTGTAACTTAGTATCATCTCGATATAAGAATTGAAACATTAAGAACAGTTCTACAATCCTCTGATATAACTAGAGAATGTTTCAACCATCATCTCCTATGTCACTTAGTGAATATCCCAAGTGACATGCATCTTAGTACCATGGCCATTCTCTTTTCCTCAGTAACACCATCACATCCTTTGTCATTCACATATTAAAACTCCTTGACATCCATCCATTCATTCCTTGACAACAACATACATCATTGACAACAAATGAAACAAAATGCACTTCAATCTTCCCCTTTGTATTTATTGTCAATACACTTCTTCAGCACAAAAGAATGGGTCAATATGTGTTCCAATATGTTCTCCCGCTTATTGGCAATAAAATGCAAAGATGTGGCATGGTTCACATTCAAAATATCTCTTCCTCCCTTCGAATAGCATCTTCTTGAAAAGCACTGAGAGAGGGAAGATGTCACATATTCTCTTTAGCAAAGAACCTTTAGTAAATCAACTCTAAGTCTATGTGGGCTAACCCGGTGTAGAAAACAAGAGTGATGTAACCAAGGAACTCAATGCTGTCCAAAATTTACTGTACATGTGAGATCATGCTTCAAGGGGTTTGAAATTTTTCAGATATATCAATGAATTGATAAATCCTGCACATACTTCACAAAACTCATTAGAAAGTTCAGGTGCAAAGATAAAGCTCCCCCTTTCAACCATTTGTCTTCAATCAATACTCCCCCTTAATTGTCATGATGAATACAATTAAGAAACAATGGATGAATGTATGATTGGAATACGTTCACTTTTCTCAAGATAGTATTAAATCTCAGAATCCCATCTTCTACAGATTGGCTCCCCCTCAAGGGGTGCACTCCATTCTATCCAAACCATCCTGCATTTGAGAATGATCATCATCTTCAATTCCATGCAATGATAGAAAATGTAAATACAAGTGGTTAGGGAATAAGATGGAACCTCATTGGTTCATCAATGTGAACAACAAGGTTGAGAAGATTCTATCAACCGAGATGTCCCATTTTCAACATTCTTCACACTTGCACATTTGATCTTCAATGGTGTTTGTGCTGGTGTGGATCTCAATACATCTTCATGTGAAATCTTCTTCTTCCCTTTTGCCTTAGCAATTGCCAGAACTTCATCTTCATCTCTTTGCAGATCTTTGGCAAGTTTCAACTGATTTGGCCACATGACTAGTAAGTCACTTGGAAGTGTGGCCTCAGTTCTGGAAATTCCACATGGTTCCTTCGATGCTTTCAAGCTACCTTTCTTAGGCAACTTGTTTTCAATCAATCCCTTCTGATTCTGCTGGATTGATTGTCTATTTGATTTTAGTATGCTTCTATTGATTTCCATGGCTTTTTTACAAAGATCCATGGTATGCCCTTTCTTTCCACAGTAGAAGCATTTCTTCTTGGTGGTCCTTCTGGATGCATCACCCTTCTTGGATTTAGACTCCAAGGTCATATCTTCCTTTTTCAACATCTTCTTGGGAGCATTTTCAGCTTTCTTCTTCTTTCTTCCCAAGGATTCTTTCTGAGCCAGGTTCTGTGATCTTTTCTTCTTTTGGGCTCTGGATACAGTTGGAGATTGACATGTATCTTTTTTACCACTTTTGCAAACATCCCAGATGTTGTCAAGTAATCCAAATCTATTTGTAGTAAACAGATGTCTTTGGACCTATGGATGCTGCTTCTTTCCTTCTGGCTTTATCCCCCTTGGCATGGACTTCCTTTGTGCTTTCACATTGAGAGGATTGTACCAACAATCATTTTCACAATGCCCATACTTGTTACAACACCGACATTTACCCACAAATCTTGACTTTTTGAGTCCTTCTGGTTGTTGGGTACTTTTCTTGACTTGTTGTGTTGTTTCAGGAGAGCTCTCTTTCTTCATTGTCTTCATCCAAACTTGTTTGGAGTTATTCTTCCATCCTGCACTTTTTGTGGAAACACATTTAGAAACATGAGTACAAGATGGGATGGATGGTACCTTCTTCTTAGAAGTTGTTGCCCTATTATTAGAGGATTTCCTTCTTTTGGAATCATCCTGCTCAATGCATACTTGAGTAGCAACATTTCTTCTTTCAGCTGACTGGGAGGATTCAGCTTTGGGTGATTGCAGATTTTTCAATATCACCTCTAATTCAAGGCATTTCATGTTGAGGGAGTTCTTCTAATCCACAAACAATCTTAGCCTTCCTTCCCAATTTTCTTTCAGCTCTTTCATCTGGTCATCATGCACCTTTGTCAATCCTTGCAATGAGTTGTCAAGCTCCTTCACCAATTTGACTTTGTCTTCATGTTGAGCATCTTTGACAACCATTGACACTTTGTGAAACTTTTCCAGTGCATGGAAAACTTCTTTGACCACAGTCTTAAAGAATTCTTTCTCAGAAAGGCTTTGCAATTCTTCAGTAGTGTCTTCATATCTTTCATTGAAAAGAGATACTGTTTCATCTTTAGCCTTCACCAGCTTTCTGAGAGTGTTGGTTATGCCAACCCTTTTAGCCAACTGATCTTCCATTGTATTGGCTTCTTCTTCAAGCTGTAATTTTTATTCTTGAAGATCAAGGATGCCTGTAGCTATACACATTGCCACTTCCTTGGGGACTGTATTCTGAAGATATTCGATTGCACTTTGAAGATCATTCATTGTTCCAACCTCATCACATCTAGGATAGGCTTTATTCATCTTCTTGGCCTTTTACTTCTTTCTATTTTTCTGAGTCTTGGCAGATATCTCCATTTGAGGTTGGTCTCTCATTTCCTCAAATCTGCACTTCATAAAGACTCCCTTGGATCTTTTAGAGGAAACCTCCCTTTGATACCAATTGAAGTGCCCGGATCAGTGTGATCCCTGAGAGGGGGAGGGGGTGAATCAGTGATCCTTTAAAACTTTTTACTAATTGATTCTTTATCAATTAAACCTATATGGCTTGTTAAGGCCTTGATCCACTCTTCTTGTATCTCTCAGCCTTTCCTCGAGTGATGCAGTAAATGTAAAGGCACAGGACACAAGGATTTACAAGGTTCGGCTCCAAAGGCCTACGTCCTTTCCATGTTGGTTATACGCCCCAACATGGTTTCTCCCATTATAATCTGTTAGTATTACAATGGTCGATACAGAGTCCCACTGTATTTCTCCTGAGTCCCATAGGAGGGTCTTTATACTGCGTCTCACAGTGTTACCAGAGTCCCACTGGCCTGCTCCAGAATCCCACTGAAGACTTCTTCAACCCTGAGTCTCACAGGGGTCTTCTCCTGGCTCCTCGAGTCACACTATTTGCTCTTCTTCACTTTAAGTTCTTCAAGTATCCTCAACAGCCTGGGATAAAGGCTGCTGGCCTTGATCTTCACTTCTGAACACTTGAGTTGATCAGGTCTTCTTGTCTGGCTCAGGTTTTATCACCTTCTTCTAAGGATGACCTGTCTTCTCTCTTCAACTACTGAATACTCAGAAAACTGATATCTTTAACTTCAGTCTGGTCCAGTCTCACATCAATTCAACTTCAAGCACTGAATGCATGGAAACTCTGATTCTTCAAGATCTTCTGGTCTTGGACTTCTCAATTGCACACAACCTGATTTAGCTTTGTTCACGTGTGCACGTGCGTGCATGTAAGCATGCACTCCCCTTCTTCTTCTCAGTTCAATAAACCCACAAAGGGTGTAGTCCCTTTAAGCACACACCTTCTTTGAACTTCACACACTTAATTCAATTTGCTTACACACATAAATGTGTGTTCTTCTTTGTGTGGATATCTTCTTCTTCTTCTAAGTGTTTACACTTTTAGTGAACACACTAGGTTCGACCTTCAATTGTTAAGCACACACAAATTCTTCACTTTGCACACACACTTGAATGAATTCTTCTTTGTTGTGGACTACACTTAATTTCTTGCACACACCCAAGGCTACGACCTGTTTGTTATTTTGCACACACAAGCCGTAGGTATGTAATGGCCTTCCTCCTTTGCACACACACAAATGTGTGTTCTTCCTCTTGTCTTGCACGCACAACAAAATATGTTCTTTTATTTGTTCTTCATAGTGTGCACCCACAAGGCTACGACCTTCCTCCTTTGCACACCCACTGTCCGTAGGGTGTTCTCCCACTTTACACACACACAAGGTGTGGTGTGGCCTTCTTCTTCTTGCACACACAAAAATGTCTCAGCCTTCCTCCTTCACTTTGCACACACACTGCCAATATGAAGTCTCGCAAGTTCTTGGTGCGGCCTCTCCTCTACTCCATTGTCGCGCAGGTGCACAAGGCACAAGAGTCGTGCAAGGCCTCGGGTGCAAGGCAGCCGTGCAAGGCTCAACCAACCGAGGGGTGCGCAAGTGATGCGGCCTCGGGTCGTGCAAGCCTCAAGAGTGCAAGATCACCACGGGCGCACAAGCTACTCCTGCCGCGCAAGTATGCAGGCAGAGAGAGCTCTTCCTGATGTGCAAGTGAAGCGCACAGGGGACTCCTTCGGTACCTCGGGTGGCCCCGAGAACTTCATCCGCACAAGTGGGTTGCGCGGGGCTCCAAACTTCGTGAGGCACCGAGGCACTCTCACGGGACTTCTTTCAAGTTTTCAGCACATCAGCAAGCAACACCGATGCACGGGCATCTCTTTTTATAGGCAGATGTACTCGGTTCAATCCGTGTGGATAAACATTTGAATCCCCGAAATAACCGGGATTTTAATATTTTCATGAAATATTTGGTTTCATTCTCTGTCTACCGCGGGTTTTCTTTTTATTTTCATCACGTTCATGCGACTTAGAATGCATGCACGACTTCGGTTAAGGATAATCCATACCAAACATAAATCATGTGGCCTCGCACATCCGGTTGCTTCGGCCAACCTCGAATTCTCCCATACGTTGCATGCATGCCCATTTTTATTCATGGATATGTTCAGTAGGGCCAGACGAACCGAATGGAGCCTTCGGTTTGATCGGAGGTGGCCGGGAACTCAAAAACATCGCTCGGAGGGGCCACTGGTTCAGCGGGGGCGTCAGGTGGCCTTCGGCTGAGCACGAGGAAGGAGACGGACGGGGAGCCATTGGATCAGGCGATCAAATAATCTTCAACGGCCTGGATCTGAATGAGCCACGGTAGATTAGATGTGCGGTCGAGATCTGGCGTGCGATTAATCGTGCGACCAGGATCTGCTCCGCCGAAAAATCCCATGTCCCACATTGAAACGGAGGACGGTGTTTCCGCGGTTTATCAAACATTCTCTCCCCACTTCACCGCAATTGACCTTCTCCCTCCATGGTGCCGCTGCGCACCGTGTTCTCTCTGCGGGCGCGCTCTTGCGCCCACCCCTGCCACTCAGGCGCACCACTGGCGCCCACTATGCATCCTCGGGCGCGCTCCTCACGCTCATGTTGTGCACGGATTGACACTCCCCTGCGTGGACCAGGGCTTATACACGGCCCCGACCTCTCGGGCTGGCCCCATGGGATCCCCCTTGGGCGTGGCGACCTCGAGTCCCACATGTGCCTTGGGGTTGAACCCTTAAGGCTGGCCCTTGGTGGCTAATTTTTTTCTTCTAGGAACACTAAGTACTTTGTCTTTAAACAAAGTAACCAAGTGTAAATGCCTTTTGCCACATAAGACATTCTTCTACTTCATTTCCTCTTCTCTTCAACATTTATCCATCACTTAGGAATGGAATTCACGAAGGGTCTTTATCTTCAACCGAGCTCCTTAATCACATAATTTCTTCCATGTGCTTCGTTGATCTAATCAGAGATCAAATTGGTTCTTCTTCTATTTCACATGCACTAAGTAATAGTGCATGGACTTCATTAATCCCCATCATCCACTTAGGAGGTATGGATGGATCATCTTCATCTCCTCATGCATTGTCTTAACAATGCATGGTCTTCTAACATTGTTGTGACATTGTATCCAGTTGATACGAGTTCATTGAACTTAAAGACTAGTTCAACAATCGTCAGATATTATGATGATGCTCCATCATCGTCCATTCGTCAAGTGGTGTAACTTAGTATCATCTCGATATAATTATTGAAACATTAAGAACAGTTCTACAATCCTCTGATATAACTAGAGAATGTTTCAACCATCATCTCCTATGTCACTTAGTGAATATCCCAAGTGACATGCATCTTAGTACCATGGCCATTCTCCTTTCCTCAGTAACACCATCACATCCTTTGTCATTCACATATTAAAACTCCTTGACATCCATCCATTCATTCCTTGACAACAACATACATCATTGACAACAAATGCAACACAATGCACTTCAATCTCCCCCTTTGTATTTGTTGTCAATACACTTCTTCAGCACATAAGAATGGGTCAATATGTGTTCCAATATGTTCTCCCCCTTATTGGCAATCAAATGCAAAGATGTGGAGTGGTTCATATTCAAAATATCTCTTCCTCCCTTTGAATAGCATCTTCTTGAAAAGCACTGAGAGAGGGAAGATGTCACGTATTCTCTTTAGCAAAGAACCTTTAGTAAATCAACTCTAAGTCTACGTGGGCTAACCCGGTGTAGAAAACAAGACTGATATAACCAAGGAACTCAATGTTGTCCAAAATTTACTGTAAATGTGAGATCATGCTTCAAGGGGTTTGAAATTTTTCAGATATATCAATGAATTGCTAAATCCTGCACATACTTCACAAAACTCATTAGAAAGTTCAGGTACAAAGATAAAGCTCCCCCTTTAAACCATTTGTCTTCAATAAATACTCCCCCTTAATTGTCATGATGAATACAATTAAGAAACAAGGGATGAAAGTATGATTGGAATACGTTCACTTTTCTCAAGATGGTATTAAATCTTAGAATCCCATCTTCTACAGATTGGCTCCCCCTCAAGGGGTGCACTCCATTCTATCCAAACCATCCTGCATTTGAGAATGATCATCATCTTCAATTCCATGCAATGATAGAACATGTAAATACAAGTTGTTAGGGAATAAGATGGAACCTCATTGGTTCATCAATGTGAACAACAAGGTTGAGAAGATTCTATCAACAGAGATGTCCCATTTTCACCATTCTTCACACTTGCACATTTGATCTTCAATGGTGTTTGTGCTGCTGTGGATCTCAATACATCTTCATGTGAAATCTTCTTCTTCCCTTTTTCCTTAGCAATTGCCAGAACTTCATCTTCATCTCTTTGCAGATCTCTGGCAAGTTTCAACTAATTTGGCCATATGACTAGTAAGTCACTTGGAAGTGTGGCCTTAGTTCTGGAAATTCCACATGGTTCCTTCGATGCTTTCAAGCTACCTTTCTTAGGCAACTTGTTTTCAATCAATCCCTTCTGATTCTGCTGGTTTGATTGTCTATTTGATTTTAGTATGCTTCTATTGATTTCCATGGATTTTTTACAAAGATCCATGATATGCCCTTTCTTTCCACAGTAGAAGCATTTCTTCTTGGTGGTCCTTCTGGATGCATCACCCTTCTTGGATTTAGACTCCAAGGTCATATCTTCCTTTTTCTCCATCTTCTTGGGAGCATTTTCAGCTTTCTTCTTCTTGCTTCCCAAGGAATCTTTCTGAGCCAGGTTCTGTGATCTTTTCTTCTTTTGGGCTCTGGATATAGTTGGAGATTGACATGTATCTTTTTTACCACTTTTGCAAACATCCTAGATGTTGTCAAGTAATCCAAATCTATTTGCAGTAAACAGATGTCTTTGGACCTATGGATGCTGCATCTTTACTTCTGGCTTGCTCCCCCTTGGCATGGGCTTCCTTTGTGCTTTCACATTGAGAGGATTGTACTAACAATCATTTTCACAATGCCCATACTTGTTACAAAAACGACATTGACCCACAAATCTTGAATTTTTGAGTCCTTCTGGTTGTTGGGTACTTTTCTTGACTCGTTGTGTTGTTTCAGGAGAGCTCTCTTTCTTCATTGTCTTCATCCAAACTTGTTTGGAGTTATTCTTCCATCCTCCACTTTTTGTGGAAACACATTTAGAAACATGAGTACAAGAAGGGATGTATGGTACCTTCTTCTTAGAAGTTGTTGCCCTTTTATTAGAGGATTTCCTTCTTTTGGAATCATCCTACTCAATGCATACTTGAGTAGCAACATTTCTTCTTTCAGCTGACTGGGAGGATTCAGCTTTGGGTGATTGCAGATTTTTCAATATCACCTCTAATTCAAGGCATTTCATGTTGAGGGAGTTCTTCTTATCCTCAACCAATCTTAGCCTTCCTTCCCAATTTTCTTTCAGCTCTTTCATCTGGTCATCATGCACCTTTTTCAATCCTTGCAATGAGTTGTCAAGCTCCTTCACCAATTTGACTTTGTCTTCAAGTTGAGCATCTTTGACAGCCATTGACACTTTGTGAAACTTTTCCAGTGCATGGAAAACTTCTTTGACCACAGTCTTAAAGAATTCTTTCTCAGAAAGGCTTCTTTGCAATTCTTCAGTAGTGTCTTCATATCTTTCATTGCAAAGAGATATTGTTTCATCTTTAGCCTTCACCAGCTTTCTGAGAGTGTTGGTTATGCCAACCCTTTTAGCCAACTGATCTTCCATTGTATTGGCTTCTTCTTCTAGCTGTAATTTTTATTCTTGAAGATCAAGGATTCCTGTAGCTATACACATTGCCACTTCCTTGGGGACTGTATTCTGAAGATATTCGATTGCACTTTGAAGATCATTCATTGTTCCAACTTCATCACATCTAGGATAGGCTTTATTCATCTTCTTGGCCTGTTTCTTCTTTCTATTTTTCTGAGTCTTGGCAGATATCTCCATTTGAGGTTGGTCTCTCATTTCCTCAAATCTGCACTTCATAAAGACTCCCTTGGATCTTTGAGAGGAAACCTACCTTTGATACCAATTGAAGTGCACGGATCAGTGTGATCACTGAGAGGGGGAGGGGGTGAATCAGTGATCCTTTAAAACTTTTTACTAATTGATTATTTATCAATTAAACCTCCATGGCTTGTTAAGGCCTCGATCCACTCTTCTTGTATCTCTCAGCCTTTCCTCGAGTGATGCAGTAAATGTAAAGGCACAAGACACAAGGATTTACAAGGTTCGGCTCCAAAGGCCTACGTCCTTTCCATGTTGGTTATACGCCCCAACATGGTTTCTCCCATTATAATCTGTTAGTATTACAATGGTCGATACAGAGTCCCACTGTATCTCTCCTGAGTCCCATAGGAGGGTCTTTATACTGCGTCCCACAGTGTTACCAGAGTCCCACTGGCCTGCTCCAGAATCCCACTGAAAACTTCTTCCACCCTGAGTCTCACAGGGGTATTCTCCTGGCTCCTCGAGTCACCCGATTTGCTCTTCTTCACATTAAGTTCTTCAAGTATCCTCAACAGCCTGGGATAAAGGCTGCTGGCCTTGCTCTTCACTTCTGAACACTTGAGTTGATCAGGTCTTCTTGTCTGGCTCAAGTTTTATCACCTTCTTCTAAGGATGACCTGTCTTCTCTCTTCAACTTCTGAATACTCAGACAACTGATATCTTTAACTTCAGTCTGGTCCAGTCTCACATCAATTCAACTTCAAGAACTGAATGCATGGAAACTATGATTCTTCAAGATCTTTTGGTCTTGGACTTCTCAATTGCACACAGCCTGATTTAGCTTTGTTCACGTGTGCACGTGCATGCATGTAATCATGCACTCCCCTTCTTCTTCTAAGTGCAATAAACCCACAAAGGTTGTAGTCCCTTTAAGCACACACCTTCTTTGAACTTCACACACTTAATTCAATTTTCTTACACACATAAATGTGTGTTCTTCTTTGTGTGGATATCTTCTTCTTCTTCTAAGTGTTTACACTTTTAGTGAACACACTAGGTTCGACCTTCAATTGTTAAGCACACAAAAATTCTTCAATTTGCACACACACTTGAATGAATTCTTATTTGTTGTGGCCTACACTTAACTTCTTGCACACACCCAAGGCTACGACCTCTTTTGTATTTTGCACACACAAGCCGTAGGTATGTAATGGTCTTCCTCCTTTTCACACACACAAATGTGTGTTCTTCCTCTTGTCTTGCACGCACAACAAAATATGTTCTTTTATTTGTTCTTCAAAGTGTGCACCCACAAGGCTACAAACTTCCTCCTTTGCACACCCACTGTCCGTAGGGTGTTCTCCCACTTTGCACACACACGGGGTGTGGTGTGGCCTTATTCTTCTTGCACACACAAAAATGTCTCATCCTTCCTCCTTCACTTTGCACACACACTGCCAATATGAAGTCTCGCAAGTTCTTGGTGCGGCCTCTCCTATACTCCATTGTCGCACAGGTGCACAAGGCACAAGAGACGTGCAAGGCCTCGGGTGCAAGGCAGCCGTGCAAGGCTCAACCAACCGAGGGGTGCACAAGTGATGCGGCCTCGGGTCGTGCAAGCCTCAAGAGTGCAAGATCACCTCGGGCGCACAAGCTACTCCTGTCGTGCAAGTATGCAGGCAGAGAGAGCTCTTCCTGATGTTCAAGTGAAGCGCACAGGGGACTCCTTCGGTACCTCGGGTGGCCCCGAGAACTTCATCCGCACAAGTGGTTTGAAAGGGCTCCAAACTTCGTGAGGCACCGAGGCACTCTCACGGGACTTCTTTCAAGTTTTCAGCACATCAGCAAGCAACACCGATGCAAGGGCATCTCTTTTTATAGGCAGATGGACTCGGTTCAATCCGTGTGGATAAACATTTGAATCCCCGAAATAACCGGGATTTCAAGATTTTCATGAAATATTTGGTTTCATTCTCTGTCTACCGCGGGTTTTCTTTTTATTTTCATCACGTTCATGCGACTTAGAACGCATGCACGACTTCGGTTTAGGATAATCCATACCAAACATAAATCACGTGGCCTCGCACATCCGGTTGCTTCGGCCAACCTCGAATTCTCCCATACGTTGAATGCATGCCCATTTTTATTCATGGATATGTTCAGTAGGGCCAGACGAACCGAATGGAGCCTTCGGTTTGATCGGAGGTGGTCGAGAACTCAAAAACATCGCTCGGAGGGGCCACTGGTTCAGCGGGGGCGTCAGGTGGCCTTCGGCTGAGCACGAGGAAGGAGACGGACGGGGAGCCATTGGATCAGGCGATCAAATAATCTTCAACAGCCTGGATCTGAATGGGCCACGACAGATTAGATGTGCGGCCGAGATCTGGCGTGCGATTAATCGTGCGACCAGGATCTGCTCCGCAGAAAAATCCCGTGTCCCACATTGAAACGGAGGCCGGTGTTTCCGCGGTTTATCAAACATCCTCTCCCCACTTCACCGCAATTGACCTTCTCCCTCCACGGTGCCGCCTCACACCGTGTTCTCTCTGCGGGCGCGCTATTGCGCCCACCACTGCCACTCGGGCGCGCCACTGGCGCCCACTATGCATCCTCGGGCGCGCTCCTCGCGCTCATGCTGCGCACGGCTTGACACTCCCCTGCGTGGCTCGTGGCTTATACACGGCCCCGGCCTCTCGGGCTGGCCCCATGGGATCCCCCTTGGGCGTGGCGACCTCGAGTCCCACATGTGCCTTGGGGTTGAACCCTTAAGGCTGGCCCTTGGTGGCTAATTTTTTTGCTTCTAGGAACACTAAGTACTTTGTCTTTAAACAAAGTAACCAAGTGTAAATTCCTTTTTCCACATAAGCCATTCTTCTACATCATTTCCTCTTCTCTTCAACATTTATTCATCACTTAGGAATTGAATTCACGAAGGGTCTTCATCTTCAACCGAGCTCTTTAATCACATAATTTCTTCCATGTGCTTCGTTGATCTAATCAGAGATCAAATTGGTTCTTCTTCTATTTTCACATGCACTAAGTAATAGTGCATGGACTTCATTAATCCCCATCATCAACTTAGGAGGTATGGATGGATCATCTTCATCTCCTCATGCATTTTCTTAACAATGCATGGTCTTCTAACATTGTTGTGACATTGTATCCAGTTGATACAAGTTCTTTGAACTTAATGACCAGTTCAACAATTGTCAGATATAATGATGATGCTCCATCATCATCCATTCTTCAAGTGGTGTAACTTAGTATCATCTCGATACAAGTATTGAAACATTAATAATAGTTCTACAATCGTCTGATATAACTAGAGAATGTTTCAACCATCATCTTCTATGTGACTTAGTGAATCTCCCAAGTGACATGCATCTTAGTACCATGGCCATTCTCCTTTCCTCACCAACACCATCACATCCTTTGTAATTCACATATTAAAACTCCTTGACATCCATCCATTCATTCCTTGACAACAACATACCTCATTGACAACAAATGCAACACAGTTCACTTCATCTTCTTCCAATATGTTAGCTCGGAAATGCTCGGTGTTTCTCCTCTAAATCCTCATCTGGATCAACACAAGTTGTATAATTAGGAAAAACATTTTTCAATTATTTATAATTTTTCTCTAGGACCCAATGAATAACTAAATGTTGAAGACACCCACTCACCATCCCCCAACCTCAACATTGCCACCTTCATAGTGGATCCCTGTCAGGACATTTTCTTCCAGCATTTGTGGCATGACGTAGGATCCACACCCACACACGTTGGTTTGTACAATCATCGTATAGATAAACAAAATCAACTTCATCGATGGAAGTGGTGATCCCACCTTTCATCATGCATTACTATAACCAATACTACAATTTTCATTCCATTGATTCCACTATGTTAAGAGGACGATTCTTCCAAGCCCATTGACTGTTAGTTGGATAAATTCTTCCTTTCTGATTCATGTTCATGAAATATCAACTTCACTAAATATTGGGGTTCCACTGATATTTGATTCATGGATTTGATTCATGTTTATGGTGTTCCTGTACCACTAGGCATGAACCCAACTACATAAATATATATACTTTTGGTGAAGAATTTATGAGTGATATTGGAGAATTAATTTTGATTAATAAATGGTAGATATTATGGTTAAAATACATAATTGTTGACGTTCGTATTTCTATATAAGTGTTTTTCAAAATTCTCTAAAACATGGAGGATAATATATCATGGGAATGTATGTGTTCTTATAATTTCCATTTTATTTTCATTGTTTTAGATGGTTTAAATTATGTTATTTTTATCTATATAAAATATTGATATGTAAATATTATGTTCATTAAAACTATATTTTTTATTCCAGGTTCTTGGATGTTATTGGTAATTTTAACATAATCATGTCAGTCCATTTTCATTTTTGTTATTAATTTTCTCAATGACAATCTCTTGTATTTTATAACAGAACACTTAGGTGGAACAGTTAATAGTAAAAACATAGCGTATTGTAAAGTTTACGTGTTATTGTTTTCAATATAACTACTATATTACCCCTCTATAAATGTCATATTTAGTTCCATGGTTTATTACAATATTATATTCTAGAGGTGGGGTGACATTAATAATAAATCAATGGAAAATAAATAAAATAACATAAAACATAGAATAACAGTAATATTCCTCACCCCACATCCAAATACCCCTTTTTAAAACAACCCACATTTTAAATCAAAGATAATCAGACAAAAAACTCCATCAATTACCATTTAATACAGTATTATGAATACATGGGGATTAAACCAAGGGTGAAACCCATTTTATGAAAATGTGTTATTCAAGGTTGTATATGGTATTTTGAAAATATTTAAGATCAAAACATCAAATTGATAAAAAAAATTCTACAATACAAGATTGGATTTTAACTAGGAATCAAAATAAATTTTGTATAATAGAAAATTCCATAACATAAATCAAATGAAATTTATATAAAAACTTGTCAATAAACTCATAATATTAATATAATATAAAAATACCTAATATGAACACATTTTATATCCATAAACACCCTATATGAAATCATTCTGAGTTTAAAAAACAATTTAAAATACAAAATTATTTGAAAAATACTCTTAGATATGTTATAATGATTTTGTTATTCCAAATCCTTAAAAATACAATTTTTATTTTTTTTATTTTTTATCCATTGATGTTAGAGTTTATAAATTAAATAGAGAGATTTAATTTTTGTAAAAACATTAATGAAAATATAATTGAAATTGTAATTAAAATATTTTATTGAATTAACCAGCCTTAGTAATAATGATGTTGTAGATTTGATGATAAGATATCGAATAAAAAAAGTTATAAAGTATTATTTTCTGATGATAATTATAAATGGCTTTATTTACTATTGTGAAGATAAATAAAATTCATTATATAAATAGAAAAATTTTCTTTTAGGCCTTTGAGGTTACATTTGATGATAGATGAGATAAAACTAATGTTGCAAAAATTTAATTGAAAATTATATAAGAATTTTTTTCAATCATATTTTGATGTTTACCAATAATCATTAAAGAATTACTATATGTAATTTCCGAAGTATTGTTACTAAATAGAGTTGACAGATCCAAATATATATACATGTATGTGATGATACATATAATAATTTCAATACTAGATTAACTAAATGTAGTTCTCATCATACAATTATTATAAAACTCATTCAATATGGACTTAGTAATATGTTTATGGTTTTTGAATTATTCCATTTGACAAATTAACCAATGGGTGGACATTTAAAAATTCCTCATCAAAGAGTCCATTAGAATATACATTCATAGTCATCAATCAATGTCCAGCAGACAGAGAATGATGTTATTTCAAATATGATACAAGATTATTTTGGATACCAATAAAAAATTAATAACAAAGGTAACATAATGATGCGGGCAGACTTAGTCAATTAGATGATATAACAGAATATTTGTTTGGGTGATTACATTATGGGATAAATATGCAATAAACTATTTGATAAAATAATATCATAGATTTCTATTTTATGTGTTCATATTGATCAAACATCACAATACCTTTTTTATAGTTACCCAATAATCTCATACATAGTTACTTTATATTAACCAATCAATATTCATTTCAAAAAATACTGATCCGTGAAAGAATACATTATTTACCATGGTTTTTGAAACTTAAATACATAATCATCTTTTTTAAATGTGAGAGATGACATATCCAACTATGTTCCTCATAACTAGAACCATTATTATTAATATCATAAATAATACCATTCCTCTTAACATGGGAATGGAAGCATAGAAAATGGTGATATGAAATTCTCAGTTAGGGTATATATTTTATATATCAATATATCATGAGAATAAATGGTATGAATATTGGAGAATAAAATTTTAAAACCAGACATAGAATATCAATTCTCATATACATGATTCATGGAATATACCATGATTTTTTATATGAAATTAATAATAATGGAATAAATAATAATGATAAATGATAACATTATATTGAAATAAGGAATATAATTTTGGAATTCATTTAAAAATATAACATTGAGTCCTTTGGAATACATCATGATTTTGATTAATAAATTTCTTCTAAAAATATAAATATTTTTAATATTTTTCATTAAACACAAAACTGTGTTTTTTATTCATTACATGGAATATTGAGTCTATCTTTTGTTACACATAATGACTAGTTTAAATAAAAATGTTCTTAAAAATAAAATATTATTATTTAAAATATTATCTATCTCATAATTTTAGGAATGATAGGTTTGAATAGTATTAAATAAACTATTAAAATATAAGGTTAATCTAAATATATAAAATTAAATATTTTTTCCCAATTATTTATAAATATGAATAAAATATATTTTCAAACAATGAAATGATTTTTCTGAAAAAGTATTTTTATGATGAAAATTAGATTTTCCTCAATAAAAAACCACCTTTTGAGAATAATTATAATGAGATTATTATATATTATATTTGAGAAAATATTTAACATTCATATTATGTGTTTTCTAGATAATATATCATAATAAATCAAATTTTACTTTTAAAAACAGTATTTAAAAAATTAGAAACATTATTAAGCACTTATTTTAAAAATTATTTTAACCATTTTATAAATATTATTTGAGAAAATAATTAACATTTATGAAATAATCCTATAAAATATATTATTGTGACATTTTAATTATTATTTTTTAATTTATATCATTTGATTAATACTTAAAATTATGAATTTCAATTTAAAAAATCATATTCATTAAAATTAATTATAAACATAATTATTTTTATTAATAAGTTATAAATTCATATTAGTTCAACAATATATCTATTTATGAAATTTTGGTCTTTTTAATCATTTTAATATTTAATTTTCAATTAAAATCTTGTAATTTATTGAAAATTCTCTATTTTTAAACCTGCATTATCATCACATCTATGGGGTTGATTTTAAATTAATCATCCTAACTCCAATGAATTAAATTTTTAAAATGTATTTGATATTTCAAATCTGAATAAATTATATAATTTACTAATTTAATATTTATTTTTGATCAAAATCATCATTAAAAACAATATAAGTAAATTACTGTGATTAAGGTAAAAATAAGTTTTCATGGGGTTAAACTAAAACCATATGGGTTAAAATGACCTAAAAACTAATTTAAAATATATTTTGTATCCATAGATATACACTATGAATAATAATTATAGATTTAAAAAAATATATCCTTTTATAATGAAGAAAACCTAGGTACACATTTATTTCATAAAATTACAAGTAAGCCACTCACATAACAAATAAAAGGCCACCCCTTCCATCTTATCCTCACAACATCAAACCATATTGATCGAGCCAAAACATACCCAAATAAATTTATAAATACCATAATCTCCTCCAAGAATACTTATTTTGAGAATAAATATATCAAATTATTTTTTATGAAAACCTACGGTGGTAACCTGATGAAGAGATGACATTCTCAAACAACTTGTTTTATATTAATTCCTCCTCCACCTAAAGCAATTATAATTAAAAAAATAATGATATGATAACAATATTATAGTTATTATAATTAATTTTTTATATTATTTTAATTAATTACTACTATCCCCAATTACATCAAATGGGTTACTAAATCATCATTCATGTGTATAGTGGTGTACAACATCCCGAACTAATGTAATTATTTCTACCATTACAACCTCTCACATATGGGTATGAATATTGATAATATATATATAGTATCTAAAACATTATTAAATATATGGATAAATTTATATATATATATATATACACACATATTAATTTTTACTTTTCATTTTGTGACTTTAATGATAATGTAACTCATTTTTACAACATACAACTGCCATGTGAAGCAATGTGATTATTTTTTCATGGAAAATTTACATGTACTATAATATGTATTTAAATAACGAATATATGTGTTATAAATTTAATGTATTTTTTTTACTAATGACATAATTATTATTAATAAATGTTAATATATCATTTTCTTTCTTACCTTTCTAGAAACTAAAAGATGATAAAATCGTTTGTGTATGTGTGAACTACCGCCTTAACAAAGATACCTGAATCTATCATTCAAAAAAAACTATGCATTGATTATACATATATCTATATTTAAAAAAATTTAATAATGATATTATTATCATTATGTAATGATAAAATATTAAATACCTCATTTTAATAATTATCATTGAAAAATGGAAACGTTACTCATGCATATGCACCACTAATAATCTTCATGATAATAATATATTTCAATTATCAAAATCATATTTTCTTTTTTTAATAAATTTATAATTTATTAATAAATTTTATATTTATTTCAATTTTATAGTTCTATATAGTACAAAACCATGATAAAACTAAGTGGACAAAAATTTAAAAATCAAAAAATATATGAAAAACAATGTGGTTATTTCCAGAAACGTTATTTTAACAAGGAATTTGTAATTAAATGTAAATGTATGGTCATCAATAATGTTTATATCTTGAAAAATATATATAGATATTAATTAATTTTATAATAAAATTATATTAATTTTATATGTGTTTTAATCATGTATGAATGATATGAAGGCGTAAGGTGAGGAATTTCTAGTCTCTTTTATTTATGGGAGACATATGATAATTTACCAGTTGATATTTTGAATGATTTATACAATGAACCATTTTAATGGTATATAGTTATTTTCATTTTTATTTGTGTGTTAAATGTTTCATTTTATTTTATACATTATTTTGAATGGTGATTCAAAATTAATCGATGTGATAACAGACTGGCATGTCAATTTTTTTACTTTTGTGAAACATATTAACATTTTCACCAAATATTGATTTTATGTGCTTATAATTGATATCAAAAATTAATATTATGATTATTCTCGTAAGAAAAGTTTTAACATACAAATATGTTTTAGAAACTCTCTATATTGGGGATCTCATTATAAATTTAATACAACTCGTAAGGGTATTTTGGATAATATTACCATGTCAGAGAAATATGTCATGTTACATACCTTATATTTTGAGGTGTATATAACAAACCATTTTAATGTAATATCATTAATATATTTATTCTAAAAAAAATTATTTTTACTTTATTATTATTATTTTATGGGTCTTACAATTCAATGTTACCATAGTAGAAATATTTTTATTATATTATCTCATCATTTATCTGGATTATACACAATTATGTATTCCCATGATAAAATTTTAAGATAAATATCTTTAGAAACATTTTTTAATTACTATTTTTTAAAATATAATTTTAATGAAAATCTATTTGTCCCATGTAATTTTCCTACTCAAATTTCAAAATTATTGTCAATATAAAATAAAATATTTCTCTAAAACATATTATTTACCATGGATACGAACATTGATTTCCATTATTTTTTATTTTCTGAATGATTTACCAAGACAATATTTTAATGAAACCCAATTCACTTCAACTTGTTTTACTATGATACTTTTTTTAAGAAACCCAAATATGTGTTCACATGTTATTAAATGATGAAATAATGAAATGATTGTGAAACCTCTCCCTTTTTCCTAGGATTTGATGTGATGAAATGTTAATGAAAACCACCTAATTTCATGGGATGTGATAAAATAACAGTTTTATGATATTATGGAACGCATATATATTATTTTCACTATGTTATGAGTGGGACCAATATTTCCCTCCAACGTATTGTGTAAATTTGGATAACTCATGAGTTAATTTGTCATACATTATCCTTATAACATTTTCAGAATGTTATGCATGAACCTAGTTATATGTCTACAATGTTACGCATGAACATAATTTAATATTCAATTGGCTATGAATAATTTTTTTAAATGTTTTTGCTATTATACATTGTACTATATTTCATGATTATAATTTTTTGAATGGACCTAATTTGATGTCATTATATATATATATATATATATGGGGGGGGGGCTGCTATCAGGAACATTATTTAATGAGTGGACATATATATTTTAATATTTGTTCAAAAAGTTATAACATGATATGTATGAATCTAATCCATGTCTTATTAAAATGTTATGTTCTTATGTATCATGTTATTCTATTCGATTATGACGCATGTCTTATGAACATCCATAATTAATTACATAACCCATGCTTAAAATCTATGTAATGAAAGGTATAGTTTTCAAATGTTATTCTAATTTTATTATATGAATATGATCTTGTTTTTGGATATATCACTTATCAACCCTTACTCATCCCATGAGATAACACTATACTATGTCATGATTTGGAATAATGAATTAATATAAGATAATTTTTTTTGGAATATTATTAAATAAGAATATCATTATATTTTATTTTGATGATCATTGACCAAATTAATATTATTGTGTACCATGTATTTGCGGACACAACACTATTTTGGTTCTTAGGTATGGATTTTTGTAATGTATTGAATATTCATCTAAAAAATTATATATCAAAGTAGGAAATGAATGAGTCATTATAGTATGTATCACATGAATGGTTTAGTTAACCATTAATATATATGATTAAAAAACATTATTGAGATACCAATGGTTATTTTTATGTATATTTCATGTGACATGACTATAGATAAATCAATGTATGCATCAAATAAATAAAAATGTCTATGTATTTTGGTAAAGTATTGAGTGAATTTTTTCCATGAAATTACATACCTTCTAGGATACTATAAGTGGAAATGGATCTTTCATAGAGGTACATAGGGGTAATAAATCAAAAATGATTCATTGAGAAGGAAATCATCATGACCATGGGAATGAAGAAATTTCGTGTATCACATCAGGTTTGAGAATCCTAGGGGAATTTGATTAAACAACTAACAAACACTATTAGAACAATACACAAGGATTTAAATAATATTATTATCTTGAATAACCAAAGCTGAACATAAGGATTATTTTTTAAAAAATATGGTTTCATAAGTAAGAAAATATATATTTTATTTTTCATGATTATATGGTTCCCCAACATGATTATTGTATATCATAATTTGATTTTTGGTTTTAGTCAACAATTAAAACATGAATGAATCCTGATTACATTGACTCTAATAGTCAATTTAGGGACTATGGGATGCAAAATTGGTTGATGAATAGAGATAATGATATTTTGGTTATTCCTAATTAGTTATTTTTATATATGATTATCATTTTGAATTTAAATCAGATTCTTAAAACATCATATAAGTAGAAGATGAAATTTTATAATTGTTTTTCTCATAATGAACATATTGTAATGAATTTTTGGATTCAAAATGCTAAGATGGTGGGAATAAGAACCTAGATGAATGTTTTAAATGGAGGGTAACATGTTATCATAGTAGAAAATAAGATCATAGAGTGAAAAATTGTCATTATGTTTAGTGATATGTGTATGGGGAACATGTTCATCACACAACATAATTCACTAACAAAATAATAATATTTTTTTGAAAAAATGAAAGATATATTCTGTGAGACTAATATTTGTGGAAGGATTTATGAATTTATTTATTTAAATTTATGATATATTTGTTAGAGTTACATCAAGAATAGTAATTCTTGATATGTTTAATGAAAGATATATGTATTTTATTAATTATTCAATCATATATTTATCCATGAGTGATTATGTTAAGTATTAGGGATTATATCATGGGGTAAAAATTTAATGGGTCATCATAAGGTCAATGTCATAGAAACCCATTTTGAGATTTTATTTTGGGAATGTTTATCAAGATTAATGATATTTTGATATACATTTTTGTAAATAAAACTATTTGGTTTTGAGAACAATTTCCCCTTTATTGAAATATGATTATAGTTATTAGAATCCATTATGGTTTATATTTCCATTGATATTTATTTAATTATATATTATTCCATTTATGAATCATTTTTATATAGTTTTTTGAAAAGGGGAACATGTAATATGGGAAAAAACCAGTTGCATTTAGCAAGTTTGTTGGGCTTAAAGCCAAAAATGAAGGTTTAAAATGGTATTTCACCTACCAAAATCCAACATTAAAGATGATTTCATGTTGGAAAATATAAATAACATTTTCATTGAGTATTCATATCAATTACTATGATGTTACCATGTATAGTATTAGTGTAAAAAGGTATACAATGATGTTATAAACACTATCAAAAATAGAAAAGGACTGGGAAGACATCACTGTGGGTATTTCCCTCAGATGCCCCAAAAATATAAAAATGGAATATCTCTACATAGAATATAGTCAATCTGTATTTAAATTCATCTCAAAATTATATCTATCAGATAATACATATCATTAAAGAAGATATAAATGATATACATTAATGAAATGTTATTTATTTAAAGGATTACAACATTCTAATGTAACCAATCGATATCCAATGTTTACATAAATGTTTTATAGAATTATTTAACAAGGTCTTGGTTCATAGATAATTTTCAACATGATATATCATCCATATATCATTGTTCATTCAATGAGATTAATTAAAATCTTATATGATATACTAATATTTTTTATATAGATTTCAAAGGTGATTGGGATCAACACCTTCCTCAAATTGAGAATCCCTATAACAATATATTTCAATCAAGAATTCAGATATCAACTCTAGATGACCGTTATAAAAAAAAGTTTGTAAATATTACGTATTGGAATTAATTTTTAGAATGAATTCTAAGGGTACATTATAAATATAATGTGATTGTAGATAATAATAGAGTAATTCATCAATATGTAAAGACAACACAAGGGTGAAATAAATTTAATTATGATATTCATAAAATAGATCTACAATTTACAGTTAGTGATAATGTATTTCCATGAATTTCAATGTGGATGAATTAAGGGAAATCTAACCCCATGTATATCAGTCACATTGAAATACTTTATCATATTGGGAAAATGGATTATAGTTTGGTGTTTAAACCAATACACTTTCTGGTTTAATTTTTTTTCCTTTTATCACTTCTAAGGAAGATCATAACTGATCTATCACATGTACTGAACATTGAGGTCATATTTTTGGATTGTGATATTTCATATGAGGAACAACTAGAATAGATTCTATAATAAATAGTGAATTTTCAACAAAAAAAGAACACACACCTGCATGATATTTTTAAGAAAACCCCCTAGCTAGAGTAAGTTACATGTTATCCGAACGATATAGTTTGAAATAATTATTTTCATTTTTTGACTCATATTTTATAAATTTAAGGGGAAGAATTCATTTTATGTGGGTAGAATGAAGCACTCGGAGAACCTGTGAAAATAGTTTTTCAAATAAATTTAATATCATTTACATTATTCATTTCATTTCACCAATATTTTTATTTTTTATAAACAACCCGTATATTATCTTTCGTTACATGCAACATTATGGTTAAAAGAAACATGGACTTCTATTAAAAAAAATTTATATAAAATTATATTATTTCATTATCTCTTGGAATGACATGTTTGAATAGGATTAAATAAATTATGACCATATATGGTTTAACATTGTAAGTAAATTGAATTAATTTGTGGATAATTTATTACAAATGAAAAAAACTACTTACAAACAATTGATTTCATTCTCTGAAAATATATATGTATTCAATAAAGTTTTTTTTACCTTAATAAAACAAACAAACCACTTTTGGTGAATGATTTTAAAGGAATTTATATATATTATATATTTAATAAATAGTTTAAAAATAAACATATGTATTATTAGGGAAATAGATTGTAATAAATATAATTGTTTACTGGAAAATTTATATTTCTAAATATTTTTTTTCTACAATTTTTTGAACTAATTTAAAATTTAATTTTTTAAAAAAATTTAAAATTTACATTTTGTAAAATTGGAATTATTTTTGAAACAAGAATTTAATAACTATATATTGTTTTTTTATAATTTTCTAAAAATGATATTTTTATTAAATACAGGAAAATAATGAATTTTAATGTGACACTACATTTTCAAATAAATTACCTATTAATTTTAATTATATAGTGAATTAGTTTCAGTTTAAAAATATTTTAATTATATATTTAGTAATTCAATTTACTCCATTTAAGTAATTATATTTTGAATTTTTATATAAAAACATGTAAGGTTCTGAACATTTTCTCTTTGAATCTAATTTCTTGTTATGTATTCATGAATAATATGAAATTTAAAACATACAATTATGTGAATTTAATAAGGAAAATTGGATTATATTTAATAAATCTGAAAATTTTATATCATCTACTATGTTCAAAATAATTTTTGACAAAAATAAATTCTATAACACAAAATATTAACTACTTTGGTTAATGTAAGAATGATTTTTCACAAGGTTATACTAAAATGACAAGGGTTAATATGAAATAAAATATTTTATAAAACATTTTATATGGAAATATTTGGGACCTATAATTTCCATGACAATATTATAAATCATTTTGGAACATTTTCTATTGAAAAAAACATGATTACACCATTTTATACGCAATTAATTTGAATTGTCTAAATATCCTCACTTATAAAAGGCCACCTCATATCCCATAGTCTTCACACCTTAATAAAATTTGTTTCATCCATCCCATGATAAATAATATTAATAAATTCCTCATATAATCCAACAATACTTATTTGAGGAAAGAAACAAAACTGGAATGCATTTGGAGAAAAACTAAGAAGGTTCTGATAAAGAGGTAACACAATTTAATGGTCATTTTTATTAAATTTATTCATAAAAATCATTAATTTATTTTTATGCCATGATGATATAATCAAATATGTATATATCATATAACAAATAGTTTTTATGTTAAGTTAATTATGTAAAAACATCCCCACTTCAATCAAATGGGTTATGAAATCATTATTAATATGTACAGAGGACTACTGGCAAGGGAAAAGATGTGATTCATTTTATTCTATTACCACCTATTATGGTGTGTATGATAATAGATTAAATATGTATTTATTATATTTATAACTTAATTATACTTCTTCAGTCATAATATAATATATAAATTTCAAATTTCCATTCATTCGAGGATACGATAATGTAGCTTTTGTGTACTACAGTCAACCGCATCCTTAGGTGATATGATTTTTTCACTAATGATTAACATGGAAGATAATAAGGACAAGATTAAAAAACTAAAATTTAAATTAAATAATTATGATATTAATGACCTATTTATAATTCTTAAAATATAACATATCAATTTCATTCTTTCATATTCACTCGTTGAATGATTATAACGTTGTTTGAGTACATATGAACTACCTCCATTGCAAACATATTTGACTCTCTCTTTCCTTCACCACACAACATTGATTATAGGTATAAGTAATTTTTTAATAAATTATATGATATAAATGATAATATTTTCATTATATAATGACTATGTTTGACATACTTCCTATCCATAATGATTGTTGAAAAATTAAAATGTTACTCATGTGTACATAAGGTCGAAAATCTCCAGGATCATAACAAAATTTATCAAAACCATATTTTATAAATGGAAAAAAATTATATTTTATTTAGTAGTACTATAATTATTTAGTGATTATGTTTCTAGTGATTATAAAAACCACGATTAAAGTACGATGACCAAAAATATTAAATACAAACATATAAAAAACAGCGAGGTTATTACTAGAAATATGATTTTTGGCATGGAATTGGTAATAAATTCATATTAAATTTTAATTAGTAAATAAAATGTGGTATAATATCTATATTTATGTTTATATAATATATTTATATTAAACTAAAATTTATTATATTGAATTTTAAAATGTTTATTATGGAATTCAAGGAATAATGTAATGGATTTCGTGTCTCCCTTATATTTATGTGTGACATATGAAAACCCACCACCAATTTTATCTATGTAGTTTGTATTGTAAAACATTGATATATAATATTATGAATATAAATATTTTCATTATATTAAATTATAATCTTATTTTATAATTTATTTGTGATTATTAATTAAAATTTAACAAATTAGTAGGCTATTTCTATCTCAATTTTTACTTCTATGAGACCCATACGATATTTAGAACATATTTTATTTTTTATGACATATATACTAACAATGAATTTATTTTAGGACAATTAAATAAAAAACAATTTTTATTTACACTTATATTTTAGGATCACTTTTTCATGTGGATTATAATTCAATTTACATCGAAGAGGTAATGGATTTTTTCCCCAATTTAACCTCTCTGATAAATAAGGCATGTTCTAAACCTATATTATATTATAAAGGTTATATAAGTACATTTTAATATGTAATAACATGAATTTATTTATTATTATTATATTTTTCATTTAATTTATTTTTATTCTCCCATGTTTATTGTGATTCAATGTTACAAATGTTGTGTGATTTTTATGATACAATCTCATAATTAATGGGGATAATTTTTCATTTGATTATTAATGATGAAATATTATGATACATCTATCATGAAATTAATTCCATTTATTATAATTTGGGGTTTTCTATAGAATACATGATTTTTCTTTATTTTATGCTATTTATTTACAAAATAGTTAAAACGAGTGTTCTTAGAAAAATAATCATTAGTCATTTTTTGTTCGAAACACTTTTTCTTCGAAAAAAAAAATGTTCGATTTTTTTTTCAAAAGTGTAATTAATGTTATTTTAATGAATTTCTAATTAAATTTTAACACATATTTTAGTATATACAAAATCGTTTGTAATTAATCTTCATATCATTTTCATAGTAATCCCTATTTGGATATACATAAAAAATAATAAGAATCGTTATTTGAACATGTACAACATGAAAGTAATTTTCATCCACCGTCACTATTATTTTCAATGATTAATCATTTAATTTTTCTGATTAATATTTATAAATAAATATAATGTCATTGTTTTTTTAGGAATTGTTAGTTTTAAAAAGTTATTTTTTGGAAATGTTATTTTACTCCTGAAATCTTCCAAGTGGTCTTTAAAAATAATTATCCAATTAATATTTCATTATTTTATGTAACATAAAAATTTATAATTATATGAATTGATTATTCCATTGAAATTGTTTTTATAAATGTTTTTACATAATAATATTTTTAAGAAAACCATTTATCTTCGATGGGTAACACCTTGATAAAATTCCATTGAAATCCACTTATTTTTCCAATAGTTATTCATTGAGTAAATGATTAGAAGACCTATCTCATTTCTGTAATTTATGATATTAATTTTTTTAAATCATTTCATTTAATAATTCATTATATATCTAATATTTTTTGATCTTTTGGAACACATATGCGTGATTTTTTATATGGGGTCGGTGGGACCAATATCCCTCTCAATTGAGTTTGTTGGAGATGAGTTACTCATGGTTAAATATGTTATGAGTGAAATATATTACAAGTTCAAAATGTAATGTGTGAACCTGATTAGATGTTCACAATCTTTTTTTGTTAATTTTATTATATGTTCACAATGTTATGAATGAACCTGATTAAATGATTATAGTCTTATTCTTTGACATTTCTATCATATCCATAATGTTATGTGTTATCCAAGTTGATTTTCCATTAGTTCATGTGATGGAATGATTTCATATTATTAACATAATGAGATAAAATATTCAAATTTATACATTTTCAAAATATTATACACTTATGTGTATTCCAAAAATCAATTTCTAATTAAAATGTTATGTTCTCATGGATCATCATCTCTGATTCCATTATGATTATTGTTTTCTGAAAAGCCATAATTTTTTCCACAAATCATGGGTATGATATACGATATATGGTGTGTTGTTTTATTATGTTATTCTCTTTTTCACATTATAATATGGTCATGTAGTACTAATATATAAATTTTTTATAGTATCTGAGAATTTGGGCTCAAACTTTTTTATGATTCATCTCCCTAGGTTATGATGGAAGTATTTATATAAGGTTATTTTGGAATACTAAAAAAGGGGAAATATTTTTTAGAGATGTTGAATATCATTTACCAAAATAAGATATTTTATACATAGTCACCAATGACACTAAGGTATTATGGCCCCTAGGCACATGTTTATGTAATTTATTGAATATTAATATTAAAATATGTAATATCTATGTATGATATTCTTGGATAAATGCATCCTTATTAATCAAGGATCCCTACAAAAACTAGAACTATGTAATGGGTTAACTCATCAAACCATCATTGTATTCAATGTTCATTACTATAAATGTAATAGTTGAAAAGTCCTCTTACATTATTGGGTTTACTTTTAATTATATTTATTTTTATCACATGATATAAAATCATTTACCAATGCACTGTAGGGAGTAATAGGTCCAACCTATTACATAATAAATTTTATATAAACGAGTTCTATAAAATTATAAGATATTTACTATATAATAACCATTAATATAAATGTCTTTCATATAGATTTTCTCATATAATGACCTATAGAAAAGAAATAGATCTCATAATAATTTCAATAATTCATTAATGAATACCTCCTATTAATGAATTATAGGTTCATAATCATTTTACCCTAGTGTAACCCATAGTAGAGAATCAAGCATCGTAAACATTAAAATATACCATTAAATGAAACAATATGTATGGTATCATTGGATAATATCCCCATCATATCATATATAACATTATAAGATGTCATATTATGAATAATATGATTTCAAAAGATCATTTGAATTATTTCTTGAGGAATGTGTCATTTCCACATTGAATATCACTTTCCCAAACTACAAATTCCCAAAATGTTTCATAATTTATTTCTTTTTAGAAAAATATATTGAATGATTTAAATAATTGATCAGTTATTATGGTGAAAAGATCAATCAATGTTGTACATCTTTAAAAATTATTCCTTTTAAATTTAATTGTAATTGTAAAAAACTACTCATTAAGAAAGTAACAAGAAAAAACATTTCAAAATATTATCTAAAAATGAAATGATGTTAAAAAAGACAATAAACAAAAATTTCAGAGTACAAATTATATTTTTTAAATTAAAATATTATAGATAAAATTGGGATATTTATGAAAAATTATTTTGGGCTAAATAGATAAATATAGTCCATTTTTCATAAAAATATTCATTTGAAATCATTTGTAAAAAAAAGGAAGACGAAATTAATTATAACAAATGTATTTCCATGTAATAATCATAGAATAAAAATATTCATGAGTTTTTTTTATTTTGGTCATAACATTTTACTACCAAAAACATATTCCCAAATAATCCAGTTAAACCATTATATTGTAACCTATAGAATTTACCACATTGTTATCATTCAAATAATAAGTCCCTTGAATCAAAATCACTAAATGAAAAAAAAATTTATGAGTACAAAAAAATAATTTTATTACATTTAAATGTGTCAACATATTCACCTCATAAATGAAAATATGTGCCAAACATAATGTATCTATGAAAGAATACACATTGATAAAAAATATTTTTTCTTATATATTGAATTCTTATAAACATGTCCAAACCTCCTGTATAATAAATTTATGTTTATTAAACATTTTTTATAGTACCATGCACATATTTATCACTCTATTTATTATTTAATTATTAAATTTTACTACAATTTTAATACCAATTCCTTAAAAAAATATGGGTTTTATTTAAAGCTTCTTTTTCATGTATGTTTTGGTCTAGAAGTTGTAGTCTAATAATTATAATAATGGATCTTCCATCTATAAAATTTCATAAATTTTGTTAATTAAATATATTTTCATTATATAGTTATTTATCATTCACCACTAAGATCCCACAACTAGAATTCAATATCCTTGAGCATATACGTTGGTTGCTTGACCTTGAGCTCCTCTTGGGGGCTAACTAAATCAGATATATGATTCATCCTATTATGTCGCTTCTTTTTTCCATTAGGGTTCAATCTCACCCCGAATGATCGGTGGATTTTGCTTCATGATCATGATGTAATGATACACATTTCTTTTCTCACACATCTAGTTCCCCGTATCAACCACTGCTAATTCTTGGACAATTCTCTGGACCAATTCTTGGTTTACCTATGTGTCAGGTGTGACCACATTCTCTGTTGCTTCTTATTGTGGGGTTTTATGAACCCTATTTGGTTTCATTTTATAAAAAAAATCTATTTTCCTCAATCTCTAAAAAATTATGACTATTCATTTAAAATTCTATTACATCAACTATTATAAAAGTTCAATCCAAAATAAACCAATTTTGAAAACTTTTATCAATCCTTCTAAAAATCAAATCATTTTCAAAATACATCAACCATACTCTTTTAAATTTCATTCATTTTTAAACAATATCATACATTTCAAAATGCATCAATTTCGCAGAAAGCATACATTTATACTCCAAAATAAAATATGAAATCCTATTGGGAATTCATTCCTCTAATGCATGTCACGCTAGTATCATTGGATAAACCCATGACAATGAGTTTCCAAATCCTTTATGTGCCTCCAAAACACTTATGAACCTAAAATCCAAGTAACAATATGTTCAATAAAAAAAGTATAGTTACACCATTTTATGTTCTATATTTTGAGTAATAAAAATCATACTCCTTTCTAAGATTAAAACACAAGGGATAAATATGATTGAATTACAACCCCAATACCCAAAATAATTTTGACAACTTCTTCGGAAAGAACTGAACAAGAAGATACTATTTATCTCAATGTAACTTCTGGATTGAACAAACTGATATGATTTGTAATAAACCACTTACTATCATTGTCTTGAGAATATAATGATTCATTACTAGGCTTTAAGAGACATACCTATGAGGTCAATGGATGGATGCAAATTTTGGGGGAATTCAAATATAGGTGGGGATGATTTACCCTTTATGGAATAAAACCATTAACCCACTATCACAACTATATTGAGTCAATAGGGTTTCCTTATGAATTTTCCATTCCTTTACGTTTTGAAAATCACAAACACTGTATCTCAACTAAAATTTTATTTCCATTATGATTTTTCATAATAATGACAAATTTTCGTCCCTAAGGAAATATTCCCCTATCTTAATTTTCATAGTTCATGATTTAGTTTCACTAAATCTAACTCCTTTTATGTCTATGTGTAAAATTTGGTTTCATTACAAAAAACACTCAGAATAAAATAAATACATAGATATAATGAATTTTGTTTTCGTGTCCTGAAATCAAATTTCAAATTCTCTGAAATTCAAATTCAGAAATCTCTGAAATTTAGATTCTGAATTCTCTGAATTTAAGATTCTGAATTTTATGAAATTCAGATTCCTAATTCTCTGAATTCAGATTCCGAATTCACTGAAATTCAGATTCCGAATTCTCTAATTTTTTTTGAATTATTTAGAAATTTGGTTCAAACTTCCTTATAAATAAGGATTCAAATTCCTTATAATTCATGTTCGGAATTTATTAGAATTCAGGTTCCAAATGTCATAGAATTCATGTTTTGAATTACTTATAATTCAGGCTTCAAATTCATTAGAATTTAGGATTCAAATTTTTTAGAATTAATGTTATGAATTCATTAGAATTCAGGTTCCAAATCCCTTAGAATTAAGACTCCGAATTCATAAAAATTATAACTCCGAATTCCATAGAATTATTGTTCTAAATTCCATTGAATTCCGGTTACGAATTCCTTATAATTCGGACTCCAAATTATTTATTATTCAAACTCCAAATTCCATATAAATAAGGTTCCAAATTCCTCTGAATTCAGGTTCCTAATTCCATATAATTCAGCCTCTGAAAATCTATATAATTATGGTTCTGAATTTATTGAAAAATAAAATATGAATATCTATGTAATATATACTCTAAACACTTATTTTTTCATAGACCCTAAAAAATTTATATGGTTGAGCTACCATATTTTACTTACTCTTGTTATAGTGTGGAAATGATGTCATGCATTCTATTTCTGACATACCATTGTTTGAGTGACGTATGAATAGTACTCATTGAGATTCAAGGAAAAATATGACCATTGAAGCATGGAGATGTTCGTTGAAGAAATTCCTATAAATTGATCCTATTTGGCCGAGGAGAAGAACTTTTTCGGACTGTTCTTCAACTCTAGAGATTACATGTTATTGATGTGATTTCTAGAGAGAAAGACTCTAATTCTTTGTATATACTGAACATCTTGTTTAGATAGCTTCATGTGACTCGAATAGTTGCTATGTATAATCAAGGGATTTTGAGGATAGGATGAAAGAGGTGCCGACTAAATTGATGTTCAAGGACATGTGGGGATAGCAAGACAAACTATGGTATTCCTATCAAGGGCTTACCCAAGTGTGGGTAAGACATACTTTCTTGAATGTATAAATCAAGGTTCTTGGATACCCTTATCTATGAGTTAAAAGATTATATACTTGTTAATTTTTTTGTTTCATGTTTGTTTTCTACTGCATTTTGATTAATAAGGAATGTATAACAATCTTATACATTCATGTACCTGTACTCTGATTAGTAAGATTCTATATGCTATATGGTAGAATCGTTGTCCTTGTAAACATTTCTGATGTGTAACATCTGGAACCATATTTCTGGTATCTTGCAAGGTTATAGAATCAAGAGGTTTTTTTAATTTATTTTGTTTAATATTGTTAAAAAATAGAATGTTTTACATTGAAATAAAATGTTCCAAAGGAATTTTTAAAGGATACAATACACCCCCACTCTCGTATATTGGGTATCTACATCATTTTTTGATCTTACAATTGTTATCAAATGAGGTCTCTGAAATACTTATACTGACATATATGGTTTCTTTCTCAAGTTTTCATTTATCTATATTTTCATTTCTTAAGATATTTATCCTTGTTTACAAACATTTATTACTCACAAGTTTTTGTGGAATGATATTTTCTTTTAGATGGCTAGAACATATGTTGGTTCAATTGACATTATTAATCTTACGAGACAACCTATTATTGATGGATATGACGATGAGTACTGGAGAGACAGAATGAAGACCTATGTGATAAACATAGGTGTTGAAAACTATATCATGTTAAGTGGAGATTATAAGATTCATGATAAGGAACATAAAACCATTACTAATCCACAATATTTGGAAAACCAGATAAACTTTATGATATGAAATACATTGATTTGTTCCATGATGAGAAATATATATATCCAAATTTCATCTTGTGAAGTTGAAAATATTATTTCGAAGAAGCTTGAAATAACACACTTTGGATCATATAAATTCATTGTTACTAAAAGTGCTATTCTCCTAGCTGTATCATGGTTTTTTCATTCCATATGGAGAATCTATATGTAAGGTACAACAAATATTAATGACCATTGTCAATATTTTTAAAATATATGGGTGAGAAAGGTTTTGATGATTAATCTATTGAGGACATGATCATTATTCATAACAAAGGTGAATCCAAGAGAACAACTATAGATGAAAATAGAAAATTTACTCAGATTTCTCTTGATGAGCTATTTGGAATCCTTCATCAACATGAAACCATAATGAAGAGAGATGATAATAATATTAATAAAAAGAATGGAAATGGAAGTGTATCTTTTAAAACTACATCCAATCATATAAAATTCAAGACTCCTAAGAGATTTACAAGTCTAAATCTAACAAGGATGCTATTCAATATGAATATAGTGAATGTGAACCTTCAAAAAGTGAACAAGACAATCTTGCATAGAGGATGAACATGATTTTTGGGAAGAAACACATTTCATATAGATATAAGAATAAAGATATACAGGACAATAATTGCTCAGAAGTCACTTGTTATTATTGCAAAAGAGTAGGGAATTTAAGGCCAGATTGTCCAATGATTAAGTAAATGGTTAGAAAGTAAAACCATTCTGATAGGATTCAAAAGTTTTTCTATAAAGCAAAATGTAAAAATGTTTTGAAATCTAATGGAACCTGCAGTGAACGTGGTATATATTATTTTGATGAATCTTCAGAGTATAAATCTTCTAATCAGGAGAATCATGGATTATATTCCAAGTTACCTGTTGAAAATCATTATCTAAAGTCCATGGTACACAATGCTAAATCCATGACCAATATATCCATGAATTCTAATTATAGTGATAGTAGATATTATGAATCTTCAGATGTATAATCTTTTTCTGATGAAGATAATACATTATTTAGTTGTGAAGAAGTTTCTAGGTTTGCTAAAATATTTGAGAATAATATTTCTAATTTCATAAAAAGCTTGATAAGGAAAATTTGAGAATTTCAATTCTTACTAATTAAGTATTATATATTTATAATGATCTTAATAATTAAATTTAGGATTTTTAAAATGTATCAAAAACCCTTGAAGAAGTTGATTTTGAGAAGGAAAAACATTCTATATATTTAGAAAAAGTATTTTTTAAGAAAAATGTTTTAGATACTAACTCTAGTGATAAAACTAATGTTTTTAGGATAAAAACATAGTTATTAGATAGAGGTCAGAAATATTTTACATGAGGAAGTGTTTGTAAAATTTTATCATGGTAATGGAAAACATTGACATGATAAATTCCCAAATTCAACCTTAATGAATAATTCTGGATTTGGTATTACTAATTCAAAATTATTTTTTAATAACAATTATTTTGTTCCTAAGTGTTATCTATTATTCCCTAAGTGTCAGTGTAGTGTTCATTTTGTAATAAATTATTCCCTAAACAAAACTCATTATTTAGTTTTTTTATAAATCCTACTTTTCAATGAAAATGTGGATTCCTGTGATATTTCTATTTGATGTTTCCATATCTAGGACTGTTTGGGTTCCGAATGTCTAACACTATTATTTTTAGGAATGAAAAGATAGTACCAACATCAATACATGGTACATGGATAGTGGATGTTCCCGACACATGACTGGTAACAATAAAATATTTCAAAATATTATCAATACGAAGGGAGGAAAAAAACTTTTGGAGATAATGTAAAATGAGTTATCATTCTTCATTTTATCGGAACACAAGATCAACTTGCTGATATTTTAAAAAAACAAGAAGTTAGGAATGATAGCCGTAAAATAATCCTCTATATTAACTTCTTGTTGAAACATATCTATTTATATTATTCAACTCCTTTTGATAGGGGTAGTACAATTTCTTAATAATCTAAAAATTTTCATAGTAAAAATTTTTGGTAGTCAAAAATATCATGTAGTTAGAATTTACTATAGTCAACATTTTCGTAATAATGTTATTTTTCTGTAATCATATTTTTGGAATCAAATTTTTTTAAATTTTTCTGGAATCTTATTTTATTCAAGATGAATTTTTCCTCATTATAAATTAGTTTTCTAGAAATCCTAAAGGTATTGATTCTTTTCAATGTTTTTATAATCAACTTTTACTAGTTGGTATTTCCATTCTGTTTTAAATTTTTTAGATTCATTTTTTTGTAAATCTCTATGTTTTTATTAAAAAATCCCTTAAAAGATTGGAATCTATCGAAATCTATCTTCAGTTATCATCTCAACTATTAGATTTAATCATTTTTTTTCAACCATTGGATCAACCATGGAAGTTGAACCATCACCTAAATCGCCTATATAAATCCACCTAATGGTTATCCCACATCGTTATTTCAGGATTTTGGGTGTTAAAGATCTTCCCTTATATTTTATGTTTTTTCAGAATCATCAAAAATTTCCTTAGTTTTGGATATTTGTTGATGCCTCTCCTCAGAATGAAATTTCAACTATTAAGGAAATCTCTGAATGACAGATATATCGAGAAAGGCTAGTGAATTAGAAATTCCTTGACAAGTATGATTCTATTGTTTCCAATAACATTAAGTTGTATAGTTGGGAGATCCTTTCTATTTCAAAACCAATATCACAGGATTCAGTATATATAGAGTTGATGGTGGAGTTTTGTGAATCAGTTAGTTTTTTCAATGAAAGATGGAAAGATAAATTTTCATAAAAGTGTTATGGAAAATTCAATTCTCTTTCATACATCAACGAATCGAGTCTGATTTGTATTCATTATCTTGTGGAAGATGAGTTTTTACCCCCAAGATACCTTATGAAAAAAGATCATTTAACAAGGAGAAGTCCATAGAATGTCTCTTATTGAAAGCAGTGAAGACTCTGAAGATCATTCATCTTTCAAAAATTTTGCAGATTCTTGAATTAGGGGTTCAAGGATTTATAATTCCGAGGAAAAGGGATAAGGATTCCTTGAAGAAAAGTGACATTTTTATTTTGTATTTCAGGGTAAATCATTGGAAGATAAACTAGGTTAAGTATATCTTGGTAAAGATTTATAATATCAAGAATGTAAATCTGAAGCCTATGTTTATTAGGTATCCAGCCTTTCTTTCAAAGATCATTGATCTTTGCCTTCAGTCATTCAAAATCCCCTGATGTCCCTAGCTAAGAAATTACAAAGTCATGTTGCTGAGTGTTGAAACAGTAAGGAGAATGAATATTTGATTTTCCAGTGAATCCAGACAATTCTATGACCATTATGAAGATGAAAAAGAATCTTTTACAATGAATCCATAAGTTTATGAAACCTCTAAGAATGGTGGAAGGAAGAGAAAGGCTATAGATACAGAAGAGAAATTAAAAACCCCAGTTGCCCAGCAATCTCAGTCAGCACCTCTAAATCCAAAGAAGCAAAAAATCAAATCCTGAGGATGTTGTGGCTAAGTGGAGAGAATATATGAAGAACCAAAAGGAAGGGGACCGTCTATTTTTGTGGACCCTATTGAAGCAAAATCATTTAAGGAAAAGGCTGATGAGAATAATGAAGAGGAACAAAAAAAACAAGTAAAAGAAGAAATTGTCGGAAGCATATGTCATTAAATCCCTACTCAAGGTTACTGAAAGAGCCTCTGAATACATTCTGGTACCATTATCATTTTTCATAGAACCATAATCAGAGTCTCTGGGAAATAATGTCATGGTTCTAGAATCACTTCAAGAAGAACAAATTTCTCAGGATGTGGAAGAAGAAATAGAAGAAGAGGAGGAGGAGGAAGAAGAAGGGAATGAATCTGATGATGTTATAAAACAAGTTGAAAAGTGTCATGAGAAGGAAAGTCCATCGGTGAAGCTATCAATCCAAACATACCAAGTTGAATCCCCAAATATTACCACACAGGGAAAATATGAGAAGGGTGAAGAATAAGTGAATAAGCCAATTGATGAGGAAATTTTTAATCATGATTTAATTAATCCGGATGATCTATTGGATGATGTAGAGAAAGAAGATATTGTGCAAGAAATGATTGTTTATCTATCTAATATTTAGAATTAATCTCCTAATGAACAAGATATCATTATGAGATCAGATAAGGAATATAGGTGGTTGAAGACACACCATTTAAAATGATAGTGAAGAAGAGAGATGTGGGTGCCTCATCAAATATAAAAGATGAGGATATAGAAAAACAATCCGGACCATCCAAACATTCAGTTACATAATTATCTACACTAGGAAAAGATTTTGTGGTCATGTAATTAATGAAGCTGGTTGATACTATTCCGTTATTTCGAATCATAAATTCAAGATGTCAGAAGCTTTAGAATACTATAAACCAAAAGTCAGAATCAGTTTCCATCGTGTTGGATAAATGTGTTTCACTATAGGTATATTTTATGATGTTCCTCATTGGTTATGAGGAAAATAAAAGATCATACAAGAAGATAAAAAGTTTGTCAATGAATATTATTGATGAAATGAGAATGTTTGAGGACTTCCATGATTATTTCAATAGTTCTTTGGATACCAAAGATAGGAAGAATGAAAATCAATCAAATATATTTGAAGAAAATTTATGTCTTGAAGATACTACTCTAATGCTTGATGTAATGGATTTGAATGGCATGCTTAACTCTGTGGCTGTGAATTGAAAAATGGAAAGAGATCATAGAATGAAGAATGAAGAAATGCATATTAAGCATTAAGAATAGTTGAAATCTTAGGTAGTCATTCTTGTGGCTCAGGAAGATAAAATTCAAGAATTAGAGAAGAAAAGTGATGATCAGGTTCAGTTTCTTAAGCGTGTAGAAGAGGATCAAAAAGATCTTAAGATGCTAAAAACTATGGTGAAAAAGATTATGTTGAAGGGGAAAGAGGGATAACTTCATTACAATTTGATATTTTGTTATATTTTCTTTATTGTACATATACTTCAAATCATTATCAATTTTTTTTTGTTCTCCATATTTTTTAGTTATTTATCACTAATGTTTCAACTAAATTTTTTTCCATTCCCTATATTTCTTTTTTAAAATCATAAAGGCGGGGGGGGGGGGGGGATGCTAAAAATAATTAAAAGTAAATAATAGAATTATTCTATGTAAGGTTGTGTTCATCTAGAGGATTGTTCTTATTAATGATTCTTTGAGAATAAATGAAAATGAAAAATCTCTTTCAGGAAATCAATAATATGATTTTTAGTGATTCCAAATCCTAAGGGGGAGTCATTCATATTCACTAGGATCCATTTATTAAGGGAGATATGTTTTTAATTTTTATGACCATAAAATTTAGAATTATTTAGATTATTTTTAGTATGGATGATTTTGATTTGAAAACGGGGGATATTGTTGAGCCAATAATGTTTCCTTATGACTTTTCCATTGCTTTATGTTTTGAAATTTGCAAACACTATATGTGAAAGAAATTTTTATTTCCCTGAATATTTTTTCCTAAAAATATTTTCCTTCCCCAAGGAAATTTTCACATATGATTATTTTTATTTGTCGTGATTTAGATTCACTAATTCTAAATATTTTTATGTCTAAGTGTAAAATTCGATTTCCTTCTAAAAACCATGGATTCCAATAAAAATTTAGATATAATATATCCAGTTTTCAGGTTTTCAATTGAGATTCTGAATTTTCTGAAATTCAGATTCTGAATTCTTTGAATTTTAGATTTTGAATTCTCTGAAATTCAGATTCTGAATTTTCAGAAATTTAGATTCTGATTTCTCTGAAATTCAGATTCTGATTTCTCTAAAATTCATATTCCAAATTCTCTAAAATTCATATTCTGAAATCACTGAATTTTAGTTTCAAAATTCTTTAAAATTATGGTTCTGATTTCCATAGAATTTAGGTTCTAAATTCCTTAGAATTTATGTTTTAAAATTCTATATAATTAAGGTTCCAAATTATTTTCAATTAAGGATCTCAATTCCATAGAATCCAGACTAAAAATTCCTTAGAATTCATTCTATGAAATGTTTAGAATTCAATTTCCAAATTCATTAGAATTCAGGTTCTGAATTCCATAGAATATAGACTCCAAATATCATTGTATTCAGACTCTGAATTACATAGAATTTAGGTATCGAATTACTCAGAATGAAGATTACGAATTACATAGAATTAAGCCTTTGAATATCTATAGAATTCAGATTCCTAATTCCATGAAAAACAGAATCTGAATATCAATGTAATATAGACATTGAACATTAATTTTTCTCTATACCCTGAAAAATAGTTTTGGTTGAGAAACTGTGTTTTACTTACTCATGTTATAGATATAAAACATTGTTGTGCTTTCTATTTCTAAGAAAACAATGTTTGAGTGACACGTGTACACGTCTCTCTGAGATTCAAGGAAAAATATGACTATTGGAGGAGGGACTCGACCGTTGCCGAAATACCAATAAATAGAAGATCATTTTAATGAGATAAAGAACATTTGCTGACTGTTCTACAACTCTTGAGATTACATGATGTTGAAGAGATTTCTATAGAGAAAGACTCTCATGCATTGTGCGTACTGAACATCTTGTTCAGATTTCTTCTTGTGACTCCGATATTTTCTATGTGCAATCGAGGGCATCTGGGGATTGGAAGATAGAGGTCCCAACTGCCATGTAGTTTTTGGGAGTGCATGGATAGGAAGATAGACTCTAATATTCCAATTGAGGGCTTACCCTGTTGTGGATAAGCTATACATTCTTGAAAGTATAAATCGAGGTACCTTTATCAAATGTTGTTGGATACCCTTATCATTAGGTTATATGATTCTATACATGTTACATGTTTTGTTTGAGTTTGTTTTCCACTGCATTTTGATTAATAAGGAATCTATAACAATCTTAAAAATTTATGTACAAGTACTATGATTAGATTGATTCTGTGCACATTATGGTAGAACCTTTGTCCTTGTAAACATTTCTTAGGTTTCATTTCAAGAACCATATTTCATGAATCTAGCATGTTTTTAGAACCAAGAGGTTTTATTACTTTAATTTGTTTAACTTTATTAAACAATTGAATGTTTATATAAACATTAAAAGTTAGAATGGAATTTTTAAAGGACAAAAATTTCCCCCTCTTGTATATTGAGAATCTGCATCATTTTCCAATCCTACAATCCAACCAAACACCATTTTATGCATGAACTAAGAATGAAAATTTGACAACATATTTTATAAACAAAAACAAACCATTTATATCATATAGGATGGAAAACTGTTATCAATCAAAATAGTGGAAGGACCCAAATAGAATACAATACAACTAGAAGAATCTTGGTTTCACAAGATCCAGGCTTCCAAATCACCATACATTCCAATTATCATAATCTATTTTTAAATACATGTGCTACATTATCTTTTTCCATGTCCCGGAATATAGAATAAGAAAAAACCCAAATTCTCCAATATATTGTAGATTATGAATCTTAGTAGCCTTTCCCCGAGGACTTCCTTACTCAAGATACTATGATAGAATGGTGAGAAACCTTTATATAATATAGATTGTGTAAAACCATTTTCCTAAATACTTTATAACTAAATATAAACATGTTACCAATACATTTATAACTAATAAAACATAAGTGATTCATTAACCAATTTAATATAAATTCATATTTATATAAATATTAAATAAAAGGATTTAAAACCATTTCTCATTAATATTTTGTAATAATAATTCCATTACACTTATTCACACATTAAACCATTCATGCTTTGTTAGTACAGTGCCATTTTAATAGCGATATGTCATTTATCTTCCATGTCCTCACATGATAATTACACCCCATGTTACATTACACATTTGGCACTGAGCACAAGTTCATATTCTATCCAATCATTATAAGTCATGTACAAACACCCACCACTATTATGTCAAAACCATTTCACTCCATTTAATGAAAATATTAATTTTATTTAAGACCACTAAAAATATTGAAACAGATATAGAATTTTAATAAACATATCCCTTTTATAGAAAACACATTAATAAAATCAAAATATTATAATTTCCAAAAAAAAACCATTTTAAAATCAACAATTTCAATATCTAAGAAACAATGCACCTTTCAAGAACACTAAATTTATTCATTTTCAAGATTTGTAAAACAATCAATAAGAAATATTTCCAACTATTCTCAAAAATCCATTTCAGAATCAATTTAACATAAGAATATCAATTTTAAATACTAGAAATCAGTTTTACTAAGAGGAGTCTAGAATGAAGCCACATACCTCAATGGTTTTGATGAAAACCATAAACGGAAGTAGAACGCTCTTGAAACCGGGTAAACATTTCACTAATACTCCATACATATATTCTCTTATCTCAAAAATGACAAAATATATTCATATTTTCCATTAAAAATATTTTATCTATACATTATAGGTGTGTATTTAATAATCCTATATGAGAGGAGAATTAGATATTTGAATATATAAGTAAACAAGAAAAAAACAATGACGCAAGACCCTTACCAATAGAATTGGGGTTGGAAATGTCAATGGAGGGCTCCAAACAAACTACAAATTGCTTGGGAGATGTTCTCCTACATTCAATTGAGAATAAATACATGTTTGGTCTTCTTAGTTGATAAAATTATGGATTTATAGGAAATCATGTAAGATCCTTTTTTAGAATATAATGTTACCACTATACACAATATGTTGATACGATTAGACAAACCAGGGGAAAACTATGCATTAGCAACTATATTATAGAAACCCTCACAAGAACTCCCCATACATCCTCCCTAACCGTGCACAAACTGTGCTGATGCTATTTCTTTGAAATGACTACTGGACATATTTTCTTTTACTATTTTCATATGCTTTAGACAAATAGTGTGAAGCCCATGAATATCCCCATTTTCCCCAAAAATATAACAAAAGGTCACCCAACTATCCCATCCTTCACCCATTGACATTATACACATAAAATGATCAATAAAATGGTTACATAACAGAAATTGGGGCACTACAAAGAACAAAAAATATTCACATGGTAGAAGGGTATCAATAAGAAGTAGATACAAGACGAGAAACTATAAGAGGTACCAATACACTAGATTCATCATTAGTGTCTCCCATATTTGATATTGGTTCAAATCAATTGTTTCTTTTAACCAGTATTACTAATCTTCAAAATATTCATGTAATTTTTTTGTCTTATGTGATGGATATTACTACCCCCCTCGACTAAAGATATAGAAAGATCAAAATAGTATTACTTTTGTTTTCCCTTTGTCATGTATTATTCTTGAATTGAGTTTTTTGGTTCTATAAATTAAACTACTTGACATTATATGCGATATAGATCAGATCATTTCTAGTAAATCATGAATTTTTTTAATATCTTTGATGGGTCTCATTCACTACACTAGATGGTGTTTCTGGATTATTTCACGGGCAATGAGAACCAAGGTCGAGTTGAGATGTACCATCATATATATTGTATGGAAAATTATAATGTGTGTTTAATTTTGATCAAGAACATGACTCATTGAGTGGTGATCTATCTCCAGTTTTCATTTAGTTTCCTAATGTTTTTTCCTTCAGAAATCATTAGTTTTCTACTTGTAAAGTTGTTCGAGTAATTTTTATATTTAGTACCTAGTACTCAACAAGTGTCTAATTTATATATCAAAATAACCCTCAAAAAGTTTAAATATCTGAATAAATAGTTGGATTATCTTTTGAAAAAGGCATTAAACACCCGATTGTGTCACCATGGGTAGTACTGGTTCCCTTGTGATAAGAATTCAAGTATTCAAGTTCATATTATATGGATTAACAAAAACTATATCGATTCTCATTAATTAACTTATATTTTGTTACGAAATATTGATTAACTATTTGACCTGTTGAAAGGGGTGATGAGTTTATCGAAGAATTTTCATTGATATTGTATCCATATGTGAGTGTAAATGAATCTAACATTCAGAAAACCACCTTTAACATTATTTACAACCATAATTAATACATTTTCATGTCTATTGGTTTTACAAATGCTTTAATAGTCATTTTGGACTTAATGAACAAGATTTAGAAATATAATTTTGATACCATCGTTGTTATCTTTGTGGATGAAATAAATATTTAATATATGTCTTCAAATGATCATGAATGAAATTTGGGAGTAGTTTTTGAATTGTCGAGAAACCGCAAACATTGTTCCATGCTATCAAAATGTAATTTCTGGATTTAGAATTTAAAGATATTGATGCACGTAGTGTAAGGGCATGAAATTTCAATTTATCATGAAAATATTAAGTCTATTATTATATTTGAACAACCAATAAATGTTTTTTAGAAAGTTATATTCCAGGTATTAGCTTTGTATTATCAATGGATCATAAAATATTCCTCAATGTCTGATTAACCAATGACTTACTTAACAAAAAAGGGAGTGATGATTTATATTGATGATAATTTTCAGAGTTTTCATTTTGAGATAAATATATTTTGACTACTAAGATGGTCTTGACCCTTCCAATTTTTAAGAATGGATTTTTTCCATATATTATGTATCATGTTCGTTTTTGGGATGGTCCCTTATGTAAGAAGATTATTTCATTTCTTATATATCTTGTTATAATATTATAACATAGTAGAGTTATCCAACCATGACCTTGAACATTGTAGTTGTGATGCACGTGCTTATGATTTTTTAGAAATAACTTTTATGATAATGGTTTAAAATGTTTTTACCATAGAAACATAAATTATATAATATATAAAAAATAATTAAATATCCACTAGTTGTATTCAGTGGAATACCTGAAATAATTTGACTTTGACTTCGCCTTTACCCTAGAGAATGGGAATGTCATCTATGATGCTTTGAATAGGTAACATCCAAACAAGGCTGTGAAGGAATCATCAACAGTGTGGAACTTCATTTTTCTATATGTTTAGCTTCACATTAGAGTCTTGAATTTATCATATGTGGTTTATTTGGAAAAATTTTAGTTTACATCATCTCTTAAATTAATGAATCATTTTGAAAAACATCTTGATGATTAATTTCATAGCACTAGAGACTCTCTTTAGGGTTAGTTGACAATAAATAGATTTTATTTCTATAGTGATGGTGTACTATTCAAATGGAATCATTTTTATTTTCCATGATTATAAAGGAATTTTGTAATGGGGGTTTACAGAGTTCCCTTATGGGCAGTGAACCCAAGAACCAAAATGATTTTCTATGTCATGTGGCATCAATCCTGGTGGCCAGGTATGAGATGTGTAATTATTGAGTTTGTCTCTCATTGTTATAAATTCATATAGTATATGATTGAACACTAGATAAAATTGTGTTTTCTATGTCCACTTATAGTCATGACATTGAAGTGGGATGAGATCTCAATGGACCTTATGGGTGGGTAACCACATATATTGAGAATGAAGAATTTGATCAGGTTTTTGATCGATGAGATGAATAAATTAGATAACTTTATAAACATTCATGATACAACCATGTTTGAGTAGTTAAAAAATATATATCATTAATAGATTAAATATTTGAACAATGTTTAATATGATTCTATTTGGGATATAGACTATCTTTTAACTTCTTTCTTTTAGAGCATCCTTATGGAAGCAATAATTATCATGTCATTTTTAGTATGTCAAACAATATGTAGTTAGGTGGATTAATAGAAATATCTATAGAGCATATTGAGGATATTCTTTATGCTTGTGTGCTCATCCTTGATTGGGCTTGGGATGACCATATGGTGTTGGTGGAGTTTCCTTTGGTAATAGTTACTAATCAATGATAAGAATAGTTCCTTTTGAGGTCTTTTATGGTCAACTTTATTGATCACCTTTGTGTTGATCATGGATTACTGAAATTCCCTTACTTGTAAAATGTTTGGTTAAATATATAAAAGAAAATATACAGTTGATTCATTAGACAATGTAGATAGAAAATTGGTAACATCTTCTCTCTGCTAGTCATCTTCATAGCCTGTTGGAAATTTTGGTTGGTAACCATGTGTTTTTTAATGATTCACCCAAGTTGGGTCATTAACAAAATGGTAGGAAAGGGAATATTACTCCTCATTTTCTTGGACATTATGATGTTGTTCAAAAGGTTATGAATGAGTATTACCAGTAATCACATCCACCACAGCGGTTATCGTTACATATGGTGTTCCTTGTATGTCAGCGATTAAAGTATTTATCTAATCATCTTATGTTCTGAGCTAGAGTGAACATCATGTTGAACCTTATCTATCCTTGATTTAGAATCTTCTCAAGATTTTTGAATCTGAGTCAAAGGTAACTAATGAGAGGATGATATCATTGGTCTGTGTGATATGAAATTCATGTTTTGATAGTTATGAGAATTTGTAGAGGGAGGCACTAATGAGGAAGCATGGGAATTATCTATTTGTATTAGAAGCTTCTCAGTAGTCATTTTAGGGATTTAATGTTTATATTATGGGTAGATCGTACTATCCTGTTACTCTTTTCAAGAATTCATAAATCACCCATTTTACAATTATTTGTGTGGATTTCATTTTAGGTTGTCTCTGGAGAATATTTCGGAAATTTTGAATATTGATGGTTTAGGGAATAGTTATAGCATCATTTTAAAAAATAGTGCACCATCTCAACACAAAACATGATAAACAAGAAATTCAGTTTTCCATTGCTTACATGAAATTTGGAGAGAGAATTTCACCATGTAGAAAGAATCCACCTAGTGAAAAATGGGTTCATGGCTAGGGTGCATAGTTTTCTAATCTATGTGGCACTGCTTGGCTATCTATAGGGAGAATTTTTTAAATTCAATTTTCTTTAACACACCTAAAAACTGCATTCAAGATGATTGGATGAGATACTTCAATCCCCTGTGATTTATTATTCCATGGAATATCCCATGATGTTATTTGGTCACCTCTACACCCTCCTAAAATAAGATTGATGTTTGGAGAACAACATTCGAACTTCTCTCAGTATGTTTCTACTTCTTATTGTATTTCTTATACTCCCTTTATTATCCTTTGCAGATATTATTGAATTATCAATATATTAGATTATATAATTACCATTTAATTAATCATAAAATCTTGTTTCATTAATTATTTCTCATTTCCCACAGTCTTCCTTGGATTTTATTAATTATTGCATTGTTTTTTGAGAACTAATGAAATCATTGTAGGAAATTCCATTTTTATTGGCCAATTTGATTAATCATGAATTTATTGATTTAAATTCAATTCTTTTATTTAGATTCATTGTTTGAGGTAAATGAAATTGATTTTTAATGGTTATTTAAAACCCAAATTTCATTGCATTTATGTTCAAAAATATTATTTTTAGATGTAATTGATGAAACAAGCAATTTAATAAATGAGACTATTTTTTGTGAAATTGATTGAAAATTGTGAAATTTAAATTGATGAATTTAAATTGTGAAATTGATTGATTTAGTTTTTTTCTAATTTTTATTTGGGAAAAATTAATTCAAATGTTTCTGATAGAAACTCTTGGGTTTTAACTTTGATAAAGGGAATTATTTGATTAAAAACACATTTTTTGTTTGTAAAAGGAAATTTGAATATTTCAAATGGAGAATGAGATGAATTTCATTTTAAATAATTTAGAAATTAATTTCAATTCATTGATTTATTTTAAAAAACATTAAATCCATGGTAGTTATTGAGTTATTATGATAACACTCTATTGAATCATTAAAAAAAACATGTTCATTAGTTACATCCACAAGGGGATGGTGATGGGTCGTATATGGAAATTATTGAATTGACATTTTTAAACAATTATTTCTATGATTCACCTTCGAGTGAATAGTAATCTCATATCCTAAAACTATCATATTTTTTAACATTACCATATTTATTTCATGCTTGTATTATATATATATTAAATTACTTATTGTAAAATACTTACCCTGACATATGAGTTTATATAATATTTTTTATATAAATTAATTTTTATCAAAATTTTTAATGTATTTCAGTCATTTGAATTAAAAATTACAAACTATTTAAATATTATTTTAATATTACTACACCAATTTATTTGAAATTTGAAATTGTAATTTGGATAACTAAATTTTGGAATATTATTTTGGAATCAAGTGTGTTATGATAATGGGATTTTAGATCACACAATAATAGTGTTGTTGGGGTTTGAAGATTATCTTATTTAGTGTTTGAAAAAGGTTAATGTGCAACTTGGAGGTAGTAATAGATATTGATCCTCGGACTAGGGTATTTTTGGTCCTTTGGAAATGTGAATTTATACTATTTTTGTTGTACACTACTAATGTACAATGGGTTTTTACCTATTTTTCTTCGGGTATATTTCATTCTATGGAGTATTCCTTTTTTGCATACTAATATATTTATCATTTTTATTCATTGTTCATTAAAAATTCATTCCTAGTTACGTTTGTTCATGATTTCAGGTGACAGTCACTATATTGTGGGGATTGGAAGCATTGTTTATTCCATTTATGGACCAGATCATTTATTGGGTTTCAAGGGTACACATGCTTGTTGGTGATACTTTCCTATAGGTTAAAATTTTATAATAATTGTATGAAACTAATTTCATTTCATGGGTTATGCGATTTTGAATGTTTAGGATCATACAAAACACAAATTTATGATTTCATTATGTGTTTAGTGGGACATATAACTTCAAACAATTCATTGGTTAAAAATATATATCTCATGAGATATGAAATAATAGAATGGGGTGTTAACGTAATTCAAAAATTTGCGGCTTCCACTATCAATGATGGCGATTCAGACCCAGGACATGTAGCCTCTTGTGTTTGAACCTGATTTCATTATTAAAGTGTTATTTTTTAATATAATTACTTGGTCACATTTTTATTATTGAACCTTATTAAATTTTTACAACATAAAGTGTGAATATGATTAAATTTTCTCAATGTTATTGCATGGACATATCATTCTTGTTTATAATGATATGCATGGACCTGTTCACATGCCCAAAAGATTTTTAAGGGCAAAATTTCACATCCTTAACTTAATGATTGAACATGTTTCTTTTTATACATTTTCATTACGTTATTAGACGATGTGGTTAACCCAAGTATATGTCTTATTCCAATGTTATTATCTCAGAATTCATGTTATTATATTTCCTTATGATGAATTTCTGAGTATATTCTAATATTTATTCTGGAACTCATTATTATAATTATTAATATGAATTTAATGATCTTCAAATGTTATAAACATGTTCTTGTACTATTATGTTCATGTTATACTTATGTTTCTCCTTTTACACTTAATGAGAATATATGATCACCTATTCATATAGTTCATTTTCCCATGTTATAACGAATGGTTTTAATTATGAGTATTAAATTGTAACATCTTATGGTAATCAATGAAGATATTTCACCATGTTGGAATATTTTGTTCCATGATTCCAATGAAACTAAAATATTACAGTCTTTGAGAATTTACTATTATAATTTGATGAATTTTCATTTGAAATTATTAAATATCGATTTTTGAGATGGCTGAGTTTTTATATATATGGAATACCCATAATAAAACTAAATCATTTCAATAGTAGTGATGTATTTTTTTAAAATCTATCATAGAGTAACGGGTTCACTCTGTAAAATATAGTAATAGTTATGGGTTTCTCTTAGGACTATAATCGTTCAAAAATAATCTTATATAATATGGTTTAATACCTATTAAAATAATTTTTTATCTCATTAGATATAAATCTTACCCTAAATCTATATAGATAAAAATATGTCCCACCTATAACATAATGAAAATCATAATTACATGGTTCAAAATATAATAAAGAATTCAACATAAAATAAAAAATGTTATTAAATGAGTTTCATAAAAATTTAATTATAGCATAACATAAGGAAATGATATTGGGTTTATAATGATATCATCATTTCATCTTCACATAACTTATGAAAATGAAATCATGTTAGATAAGATCATTAAAATGATACAACCCATACACCAGAATTGGGTTTCATAAAAATAAACATAAACCATTAAATGAAACAATAATAATGGTATCCTTGGATCATATTTCTATTAAATCATATTTAACATCAAACAATTTCATCACTGATGGAAAATGATTTTCGAAGCTAACATTGAAGTTGTCTTAATAAAAAAATCATTTCTTAATTGAAAATATCATTTCAAAACAAAAAAATTACTCAAAAAAATCAATTCAATTTTATATGAATGTAAATTTGAAAATATATAATGTAATCATTAAATCAGTTATGGGCCTTGATTGCAGGAAAATCTATTTATGTTGTACACATTTCAAATTACTTATTTCTGTCTAATTATTTTTATAGTCAAAAGAACATATTTTGGTAAATGAAAAGGTTACATAATTTTAAACCTTTTTTAAAAATTAACATACGGTTTAAAAGGAAATTGTAGAACATATTTAATATTATATAAAAATCATAAAAAACATATTTATAAAATCATTTATATGGATGAAAATTATATTTCAATTGAAGATATAAATAATTTAAATTTTAATGAAAAAAATATTTTGAACTCATGAGTACATTAATGGAGGAAAATGTAAGGATTAAAATAATATTAATGAAATAACTATATTATAATGGAATTTAGGATTTTCTTGACATATTGGTTATAATATTTCATATTTGGAAACCAAATATTAAAAAATCGAGATAAACAGTGAGATTGTAACATAACTCTATTTCCCTATTAGAATAATTTTTAATCATAAAAACAATTAATGAATAACAATATATAAAAAATAATAAATCATTTGAAAAAATAAATTAATGATATTACATGTCAAAGGTTTTGTATATACACAGTGTAAATTCAGATAGGTGCACAACATAATGTATTCCCAAATGAATTGAATTTTTGAAAAAATACATTACCATAAGACTTGAATAAAATCATAAAAATTATAAAATAATTTATAATAAAAATAGTTTTATTTTAAAAATATTATATAACCATAATAATATGTATCTTACCATATAATATTTACTTATGAACATTCATTACCCATTTATTAACAATTCCTTGTCAAAATTTCATTTTATATAATAACTAATTAATTTTTCCTGTATGTTATGGTTTTGAATATTTATTCCATCAATTTATATATTTTTTCAATATAACAGAGAATTTTAATCACAATGTAACTATCATATATATTTATAATATTATTAATTTTTGTAAACTAATAATGTTGGATATGGAAAAATAATTACACCATTCATTGAGATGAGTTTTGGTCACCTATCCTGACCATAGCCTTTTGATTATATAGCGGAATTCCCTGTCTAATCTTGTGTGTGGGTTTCAATGAGATAATCGAAGGTGCGTAATGGAGTATGTTGCTTTCTGGCACACTCTGAATTAGGTTTGTTGTTGTTCATTTTCATTATTAATCTTAGATTCATCCATGATGGTTCGTAGAGATTTTTAGTGAATGGTAGAGTGATATGATGCTGGATAGATGATATGCAATTGGTATTTCAGACTTTTTTGTTGTTCATCTTTGATTTTGGTGGTGGTCATCGACATTGGGTGCATGTGGAGAAGATATATGTTGAGTTCATTGGCAACTCATTCCTCTTATCATGCTCCATGACACCACCATTGTATATGAGGATGATATGAGTTGTGGTATTGATGATCCTTTGGGATGTGAGGTTGAGTGACCACTTATGTCTTGTGGTCGATCCATCTTCGTTGGCACCTATATGTGTTCTACGATGGGTTTTAAGGAGTATGACGTGGATGGCACATAGTATAATGATGAAAATAGAGTTCATTCTAATTTTTAATTTGAAAATTATAATTTTCTAATTGAATTTGTTTTTTAGGACAAGCCTGCCTGTGAAAAGATCTTCACGGTTTGTGACCGGATGGTGGTATATGGTGATGTTTTGATTCAATAATGTGACATAATCTAGAAACTCTACAATGAACAGCTCTGGATGAGGATTTAGAGTAGGAAGCATTTACTTGAGCTTGACCATCTGGATTTGGATGATAGTGAGGGTATGAATGTTTTTATCAGTATTAGGCTCGTTCATCCCAAAAAAAGATAGCTAAAAAAGAGTTCATTCATTGTAGGAGGCTTGACATAACGATAAAGTATTTGGGGAGAGTCAATTCATGTTTTCTCCATCTTGGATGAGTTTTTTATGGTTTTAATTGATTAATGTTGTTAGGGTTCACAGTTATCCATTAAATTTTCATATAAAAATACAAAATATTGGATTCTAGAATATATAAGTTACTAATGATCATCTAGAAGATTAAATGGTTATATAAGTCATTGAGTTTTTTCGCATGATGCTGAATCATTAGAAAAGAGATTAGTGATATTCGTTTTGATTATTTTGGGCAGTTTTTTCTCATTGAGAACTAATTATGTTTTATATTATATAATATTTGATGTATATCATTCTTATAGAACATGAAAAGGTTTAAAAAATTATTTTTAAAATCTATTTCTCCATTATAATGGTTTTATGAAAATTATTAAGTTAGAAAATGAAAATGAACATTTTTTGTCAATGAATGTGAAACATAAACACCTCACAGATGATGTTTTTATTATTGAATAATAGGTTTGTGTTATGGGATTATATAAATTATATTCCATCCAATAAAATTATAATATCTATATTATACTAGAGTTATTTCTCCACTTTGATGAAGGTAAATGAGGAGACAATAGTAAATGAAAAAACATGAAAAGTATTTAGAAGAAAACAAAAGATGATTCTTTCCACATGAATTATCTATCCTTGTTAACCTCTTAGGGGAAATGGTTTTGGTTATCTAATGTGACCAAAGGATACTGAAAGTAAGGTATAGGCTTTGGATGAGTCATGGGAAGAACATGGACCATCATAAATACTTGAAATGTTTGAGGAGAAGATGCAATGAGTGGTGGTTTTTATATTTTAGAAGAAGGGTGTTTTAACATTATATAATTCATTATTTTATTAATTTGGTTACAGACTATGAATGGTTTGATAGTAATCAGTAAATATATTAAAATAATTAAGGGGAGTTAGATATTACTTTTTATACATTAGATATGACTGTAGGAGTAGATAATTTAACATATAATGTATGTATACCGTAAATTTTCATGTTAAACTATTGAAAAAAAAATTTAACCCTTTTAGAAAACTACCAAAAAATCACCATATATATTTTTAAACATGTAAAATTAAGAAAATGCCATCCTTTGTTTGAAAGTAATTTTCTATATATGGCAAATTAATATTTTAATTAAAATCATTTTTATTTCAAAAATTCCAATTTTAAAATAATAATAGGTTTTTTGACATTTTGAAATATTAATTATTCCCTCATAGATAATATTATAATCCTAAGATTATGAAATATTAATTTATTAATACATATTTTTTAAATATTTTTTTTAATTATTAAATTAATTATAGAGTTTCAAATATAAATTTATGACATCAGAAAATACATACATTTATGTTTTCATTTTTTAAAAATTTATTTTATTATGCCATGAAATAAATAAATAATATTTTCATTCATAATAAAGTTAAATTTTATTTATACTTTCATATGAGTGGTTACAATTCTATTGGTTAAATTACTATTCCTCTTGGTCATATTATTATTCCAAATGTAAGGTTATTATTTAATCCATATATGATTCATAACATCTTGAAATAAATATTATTTCACTTATTATTCATTAATAATGTTTTTATTTTTTTTGTCTATGTGATTTCATGTAATTTAAATATTTTATATAATTATAAAAATTTAATTTCTATTGATATAATTCAAGGTTGTTATATTCTCCCCTCATCCCAAATAAAATTTTTACCTTAAAATTTAATTTTTATATACTATGGTTAATAATTGTGGGTGTAATTTTCTAATTTCTAGACATTAACTAGAAATGTAAAAAAAAATAGGCTTGAACAGAGAGCTATTTGGAATATAAAAAACAAATTATTAACATTTATGAAAAAATAAATAGAAAAAAATATATCCTAAGTTGTGATTCCTTATGTTTCAATCAATGTTATCCATGGGGATAGAATTATCCATATGGTTCATACTAAATAGCTGTAGACAAAATATCCTAAAATAACTAGACCATGATTTGATACCATCTATAATGGACCCATTTTTTACACATATTATTATATAATAAAAAACATAATTATCTTTCAAATAAAAACATAGGATTTTAATGCCTACCGTTATTTGAAGATCAAATACATAATTATGAAGCAGGAAACCAAAATAATAACATCCTTTATTTAATCATCATAATAAGTTCCAACCCATACCTAATCCCTTAAAAATTCATTGGATAAAATGTGTAATTCATGAATGGATGGATGATAAAAAAACTGTAGTAATGGAATAAACATTAGAATAAAGCATATCACATGGGTTTTATGGAATACCATGATGGCATAAAAATTCATAGAACTTGAATAAACATATATAAGAACGAAATATATAACATGTGATAATTTAATCATGGAATTATACTTATGTGGAAGAAAAATAAAACATGACATCAGCAGTATTCATGTCTCATTGAACATAAATAATATTGACTTAATCCTATCTTCAAAGACCGTTGCACAAAGATCATTAGTCAAGGTAAAAAAACAAGACAATTGCACATGAACATGCTTGAGACTAAATATTCCCCAATACGTTATATGTATATTTAGGTGCAGCCATAATAACATTTTTATGAATATGTGATCCACATATAGATTCATAAATACTAAATCTAATAGAAACATAAGGGTAACCCATGGAATGAATTTCGTATTATTAATTTTTCAAAAAAATATCAAAATGGAATATCATAATGGTGTCCATAAAATAATAAATTTAAATATTAAATTAACATTAATTGAGTAAAATAGTAATGTATCATGATATATGATGTCAAAATGAATTGGAAATAACATAAATTTTGTGTTTATGGAACATTATAAGTGATACACTTTGGTGCGATTTAAGGGAAAACACCAAATAGTATTTAAAATGAAGAAGTCATAATTGGTTATTTAAAACATGAAATGAACCATGATTTATTTTCAAGATAAAATTATATATTATAGAATTATTATTTAGGATTAAAAAATAATATATTTTGTACTTTAAAATGGGTATGAAATTTGGATGTTCCCTTTAACCGGGCATTCTTATCAAGGACGAATTGAGAAGGGAACCTTTTTGAAACAAGTGTATCCATAAAAAAGAAGAATGAAATGTAATAGATGCACGATTTTGATCATATAAACATAATTTTCCAAATTATTTAAAAATATTAAATAATTATGTTTGGGTAAATAAAGATAAAATGATACCCAGAGAAAAAAACATAGGTTCGGAAAAAACCCTTTACATGATGTCTGAGATGGTTGGTTGTTGTACGTAATGTCATAAATAATCAAATTTTATTAATTAATTAATAATACCAGAACATGTTATATATTTAAATGATTTATTTTTATTTATTATGTACATTTATGTACTTTTTTATTGGAGATAGTTATCATGATTATTATTAAGGGTTATTCATTTTCATGGTTTTCATGATCAGTGTGCTCGTTTGAGATTATAAATGTTCATATTAAATGGTAATAAACATCTAAAATTGATGTTACATGTTTTTAATAAACATATAAATGATTAAATTATTTTACAAGTAATTTTTATTTTGGGTGAAGATGGATTATTCGATAATACGTTATTACCTATAAGTTTCATTTATTTTGATTTTTTCCTTATAATGAGCTTGTTTTATTTTATATTGTTTAATATTATGTGTATATGTTAGCTCCAAAACATAAAAAGTTTAATAAAAAAAATATTAAATTATATTTCACCATTATAATTGTTTTAGGACCATCCATTCACGTGATAAAGGAAGTGAAAAATCATCGTCCTTGGATGACATAAATTAACAACTCACATATGGTGGTTTCATTTTAGAATAATTGGTATAAGAAAAATAAATTGATGAAGGGTATCCGATTAATATAATAAATTTCCAATTTATATATAATACTTGATATATCATGACACATTTATCATAGTAGGCTAAGAGGGAATAAGAAAATAATTGTAAATAAAAAGAAATCAAAAATCATGGAAAATTGATTTTTACCTCAATAATTTTTACCTCTTAACACCTTCTTTTGGGAAAAGGTTTTGGTATTTTTATCAGACTAATGGCCCTTAGAAATGGGGTAGAGCCTTGGTATGAGTATTTATCTAACTTTTACTTGGCTAAAATCATAATCGTTTTAAGGAAAAGAGGTGGTGAGAGGAGGTTTTATACGGGAGCAGATGTGTGTTTTACCAATATTTTATTCATTAGATTATTATTTTGGCCCAAGAAATTAATAATTTGATAATTATCCATAAATATATTCAAATAATAAATGGGATTTTGATATTATGGTACTTAAATATTTTATGACACATGGAATATTGTTTATAACTAATAATGTATATATACTGCAAATTATCAGATTATAATATTCACAAAATATTTAACCACAATAGAAAATCCCAAAAACTCACCCCAACCATTTTATGGTGTTTAGAAATAAAAAATGGATAAAAAATTATCAAAATAGTTTTCTATATATGATAAATTAAATTTTAAATTAAAATCATTGTTTTTTTGATATAATATGAATTTAAAAATTATAACTGATTTTATGGCATTTTAAAAAATTAATTAATGTATAATAAACATATATTATAATCATAATAAAAAAAGAAATATTAATTTATGAATAAATTTTTAAAAAACCATATTTAAATTTATTGCATAATTCATTAAATATTCATTAAATATTTATGATTTACAAAAATACCAACAATTAATTTATCATATTTAAAACATTTATTTACTTATTCCATGAATTAAGTACATTATATATTAAAACATAGGATACCTAAATATTATTTATAGTTTATTTTTTATTTTAATATTCAATTGGTTGAATTACTATTCATATGGTTCCTATTACATTTCCAATAGTGAAGTTACTATTTCATAGGTATGAGTTCCTGAACAACTAAAATTAAAACTTATTCTATTGGTTGTTTATTAATAAAGATGGTATTGTGTAAACTATGAGATTTTATGTTATAGACTATAATAAGTAATTATAAGAAGGAATTATTCATTGATATAAATTAGAGTTGTTACATTATTCCTCCCTTATGAAATATTTCAATCGAAATTATATTTTTATATACAACTTTGAAAACATGTGGTGGAACTTCTCCAATTTCTAGAAATTAACAAAAAAAGAAAAAAAATGATGGGTCATGAATACATAAATAATATTATTATAAAAAATCTATTATTACCTTTTATGGATAAACTAATATATATAAGTTAAATCATAAATTTGGATTCCCTATATTTGGATATATCATCCCAATGATGAAAGAATTATTCATACGATTTTAACTATAATCCTCTACTCCTAATCACAAATAATAACTTGACCATAATATAATTCCAATATATAATCTCCCTATACATTTATTAACAATATTGATTTATTTTATGCATAATTATCCTTCAAGGAAAACCCATGGATTGTATCATATACTGTCTTTGGAAGATTGGATCCATAATCTGAAAAAAAAGAAACAATCTTTTAAAAATATTTTATTTAACCATAAATGTAATTTCATAACATCTATTAAGCCCTGAGATGTGTATTAGGTATCCTCAATAAATAATGATCAATGGGATGATCGTGTAATCATAGAAAGTGAATAAAAACAAGAATAAATAATAACACATAGGATAGTAGGCATAACATGATGACATAAAAAAGTCAAAGTACATGAAAAAAATGGATTCATTACATATATAACATGGGATCATGTAATAATGGAATCATATTAATGTTATATAAACATGAAACATGACCTTAAAATTGTACAACGATTATTTCCCAGGAAGGAGAATGAGTCGAGGCTAGCAACCATGACCAGTGAAATTCATTTATTTGTCAAGGCCAACCACCAAGAATATTTCTTATGGTGTATCATTAAACTAAAATTACCCAATGAATTGGATTTTGATATGGGTTCACACAACAAAAAATATTCATTAATGTCTTTTACACATAAAAAATAATAAATAATTAATCAATCATAAATATAAGGGTTACCCATTGAAAGAATGTGGTATCATAATCATGTTTAATGAAATATCAAAAAGAAATATCCTAATGGTTCCCATAAAAGAATGTTTTTATATAATAAATTGATATTAATAAGATAAAATAGGCTCATTTTATTAAAATTTATGTAAAATTTAAATTAAATCATCTAAAAAGAGTGTTGAGGAATCTACAGGAATGAGCCACGTTTCTACTGTTTAAGAGAAAAACATTAAATAATCTTTAAAAAACCCATAATTGTTTGTATCAAAATAGAATTGAACCAAGATAGATTCTCAAGATAAAATTAGTGTTTTTAAAAATATATTGGAAGATTAAAATATATTATGGAGTGCATGATAAAATGTTTTTGAATTTATGAAGTTCCCTTTAATCTGGTTTGCTAATCGGGAATAGTTGAGAAGGGAACATTTTTAAAACATTTATAATTACAAAAAAAAATGAATGAAAAATATGGATACCTGATTTTGGACCCTATAAATATATTTGAACATAATTATATTAAAATAAAAATTAATTACATTAACATAAAGAGAGACAAAACATGACATGAAGGAAAAAATGGAGGTTCCAAAGGAATCTCTTACCTTATGTCCAAAATGGTTTTATAATTGTACTTAATGTATGGAATAATAAATTAGATTAATTAATTAACAATTATTTAAAATATTATACCTTTAATAGATTTATTATATTGTATTAATTTTATTTATACACTTTTTTGTTGGTTATATTCTTCAATTTTATTGTTCAAGAGTGATAGTTTTCCTGGGTTTCATGATTGATTCGCTTGATTAAGATTATGTTAGATCATGTAAAATGTTAATAGATATAAATAATTGATGTTATTTTTTATTAATTAACTTAAATAAGATTAAATATTTTAATATGTTATTTTGTTTTTTGGGTGATGTTAAATCAATAAATAATATGTTTGTGATAATCATTTGGATTATTTTGGCTATGTTTTGATCCCAACAACCAAAAATTGTTTTATATAATTTAATATTATGTGAATATGTCTACCGTATAACAAATAAAAAGTTTTAAAATTAAATTTACAAACTTTTCAAACCATTATAATTTTTTTAAGTCAATTCTTGAAAGCTATAATAGAAAATTAAAATAAATCGCAATTAAAGACATTAATATTAACACCATGGGAACTACATTTTCGTTATTGAATAAAATGTAAAAAATAGGGGATTTTATGAATGCTCTTCCATTAACAGAACAAAGTTAAAGTACATATATTATACTTGTCTTGTCAAGAAATTTTGAATAGGGAATGTGAGGATGGAATAAATAAACATGAAAAGAATTAAAAATTAATGGATAGTGCATTTTTACATCATTAGTTTATCCTCGTTGAGAACATCTATAGGGAAATAAATTTTTTTTATAAGACCAAATGTTGTTATAAATGGAGTATTTTCTTTGGAATATTATTGGGTAGAACATGTACATGAATTAAATATTTAAAGGTTTGAGGAGTATAGGTGGAATGGGGTAGTTTTTTGTGGATGATAAATGTTTTTTCACATTATCTTATTCATTTCTTTTTTATTTAGGCTCAGGACTATGAATAGATTGAGAATTATCACAAAATATATGAAAATAATATATTGTAGTGTGATATTATGGTTCTTTCAAAAATAATGACTCCACGAATAGTGTGTTTAAATTATGATGTATATGTACAATAATTTAATGTATTTCCCTATTCACGAAAACAACATCTATTTTAGAAAAATCCCAAAAGTCAACGATATCAATTTTTGAAAAGTAGATTAAAAAAATATACTTATTTTTATAAAATTAATATTAAAAATATGACAATTTATATTTTAATTTAAATTCATTATTTATTTGAAACATACCAATTTTAAATTTAATAATGATTTTAAAGGATTATTTAATGTTAAATAAGGTGTCATAAATAATTCGTATCATCAAAATACAAAAAAAGATATTTTTTATAGAAATATTTTTTTCAATTACATTGTATTTTTAATTATTCAATTAATCATAAAATTGAAATTAAGTATTTCTGACATAGAAAAATACAAACACTTAATTTTTCATTTTTAAAACAGTAAATTACATATTTAATGAGATAAATACATTATATTTTCCTTCATAAGACTCATGAATTTAATTTATGCATTCATATGTGAGATTAAAATTCATTGGTAAAATTATTATTCCTATGTGTTTTATTACTATTCCAAATGTCAAGTTACTATTTCATCGGTATAGGTCTCATAATTTCTAGAAAAAACATCTTACATAATTCATTATTACTATATAATGATTGTGGGGTTATCGAAATGATAATTAATGTAATTAATAATATAGTACATAGTTATAAGAAGGGATTTTACATTCATATAATTTACGGTCATTACAGTTTGGTCAACCTTGATTCCAAACCGTACGATTGAAATTTTGTTCGGTAAATTGCAATTTTCGGATTACAATTTCATATAAGTCAAACCAATTTTTTGTTTTATACACTTCATAGTTGCCTCATACATTGGACATCCTATTTAAGTTAAATCATATCTTTTCATCTCATTCTTCTTTCTTAACACAGATTCGAGCACCAATAATCGCATTTGATATGCACCAGAGAGTAATCAATTCCTTTTATTTTATTCATTATTTAACATTGGATCAAATGAGTTATTATTGTTCATGATAATATTCCCTATTTTTTGGATTACTTCCATTCATCATTATTCTTTATATCTAGATTAAATAATAACTTGAAGACATATGAGTATCCCCTATGGACATATGGAGGTTTGTCTCATCCTTTTCAATAAAATTCATGGTGTTTATATATGTTATTGTATTTTTCACCCAAAATTATTTAGGAACTATCTTCAAATTGAATTTATTACTTTATAAAAAAAGAAATTTATTCCCCAAAAAATGAACTATACATGTTTATAAATTATAAATATTTATGAAAAATTAATTAGAACCACTCCATTGGGTGTGTTTAATTAATTGGAGAATCGTTGCTGGCAGATGAACCTGGTTATCTTTTCAGTGTGATATTTTCCCATTTCCCTAGGATGTTACATGATGAATTGTAGTTTTAATTTTTAATTATAGGAGTAATGTAATGGACGACCATATCCCTAGGCTATGGAAATGTATTTTTTTTATAATAAGTTTCTTTAAATGATTAAGTTCTAACAAGAGATAATCAATAGGATAAGACTTCTAATTATAGACTTTAATATGACCCACATAATGAGGTGGGGATAAATATAAATGACCATTGTAATGAATTTTTAATCAATTTAATTATGTTGAATTAATAATGATCATATTACTTGGTTAAAAATTGAGTTCTAATTTGAGCCCCATGGAAAAGATTATTTGGTTGTGGTTTTACATATGTCGAGTTATACATTGACTCCTTACTGGAATTCCTAGGTTGTTCATGGAGGATTTACTATAATATTATTGATTTATAATTTGACTATTTATGTTTTTTCATGGATGGAATCAAATTGATGATTTTATTTATTTGATAATTGAGACTAGAGATCCCATAGAAAAACACCAATGATAGACTTAATGTACAATGATGTTATACCACATCAATATCCATAATTTGGATTTGATGAGGATATCCGTGGATAGGATGTTCGGGTGTTTGGTTGATTTAATTCTTGGATAAATACATGGATTCCAAATAATTATTTTCATGGATAGGCTCAGTTTTATAATCGAAAAATTAATGAACTAATTTTTATGATGCATCTGCCAAGATGATGCACAATCAAGGATTTGATAAAAGTCATATTAATTACTGATGTTCGCATTGGGAATAACTTTATGACATATCATAATGGGTGATGTTGGGATACAAATTAGGACATTAAACTTATATATTATATGATACTGGATTTACTATTTATTTTGAGACTTCTGGATAAGGCCAAATAAGGTAGTAGGGGATGGGTTTCCTTGTGAACTGAGAACCAAATGGGTTTTGTAATTTCATCACTTAAATTACATATTATATTGTTTTCTAAACATTTTTATTATTATATTTACTCAGAATATAATTTATTAGACACTATTGGTAGTTTTATACTGGGATTTTATGTCACATGATACTCGTTATCTCTATGGTACAAAATATGTTTACTTGCCTAAATGTATGAATGAAATAAAGCTCCGTAATATAGGTTTTGAATTTCTTCATAGATGAAGGTGAACACAAGACCAAGATATGAAACATTTTAGTAGTTATAGATATCTATTATTTGGTATTTATGGTGTTCTTATTCAAGTATTTTAGAATTTAATGATTACATGTTTTTAATCATTTTATAAACATGACATGACCATCATGGTAAGTGATATTTCTTATGGGTTTATGTATATAATTTTCATCTGCATTTATATATTTTCTTATTGATTTACTGATTTTAGTACTTTTTTGATACATTACATCTGATGTAATACACTCTTCTGATGAAGGAATAGTATTTCCAAGGACACACCCTAGACCATATTTACTAATCGGAATCCTTTAGCATTTAGGGAGTTGTACATGAGTCCATGTGACCAACCAGATTAGGGCACCCTTCAATGTAATTAATATAAGGAAACTAAAAAGTGCTATCTATTTCATTTCTATTTGGGCTTATTATTTGGAAACAATAGACTAGGATATGAAGGTATTGAAATTTAGTAATGAGATGTTCCATTGAGTAGCAGATCCACATATAAGAAATATCCACATTAGTTCCAATAAAATTTATTGTCTTTTATATTTATCCTTTTATAGTTTATTTGATTACACTAATAGGTTATGATATATAATTGTGGTGTTATCCTTAATAAAATTGTTTGTTCTTTTATGTTGAAACCTGATGAGATGAGGATATTCCATCAGACCCATCATTATATGGTCCAATTCGAATTCTAATGCCACAAATTATTACATGCCATATAGGATGAATTTATTGATTAAATGATGTTGTGATATGTTCCCTGATTTATGTACACGGTTCTTAAAAAAATATTGTGTAGTGAATTATAGAAAATGGTTTTTACTTAGACTATCTGTCATAACAAAAGTAGTGTTTTCTGAATTATGATTCAATAGACACCATAAGAAGTTAATTCTTCCACGTTGAGTCAAGGATCAAGAGTCGGATGGGATGGAACAACTTTTGGTGTGATTTTGGAGGACATCATAATTGGTTCATGAGGATTATGAGACATTATTGATATGAAGTGGTTAATCATTTAGTTGAATAATTTCAAATTAAATTTGGAAATAAATGTGAATTAAAAAAAAATTGAATATCTTATTACACAGTCCAAGACTTAGGATCAACCGTATTAATGAATATTAGGATGCATCTCATTCATTATTATGACATGGGATTCAACCAAACACAACTATTATGTGGAACAAGGGTATGATTCCAATATAGGAGGTCATGTACTTATCCTACTACTATATCATCACATTTAGGAGTATTTTAATACTGATATTATGAATGAACATTTAATTTTTGGATATATACCCCCATGAAATCCTCTATTCATGCTTCAGAAGGGTTCTAGTGAACATACTATGGAGTTGGTGAGGCATGGGCTACCAGAAAATCCTCCAATAGTTCTTGCTGAGGAACTAGTTATACTACCATTTCATGTTCTTAGGAATAGTTCCATAGATACGTTTCAGAGTTCATGAGGGCCATTCAGGGATCACCAAAACATACCATGACTATTGAAGAGTTGACACATGAGTTCTTGTAGTGGCATAAAAAATGTTTTAGGAGAATAGAAGACCACATGATATAGATTCAGGGATAGAGTCCATACAATATATCTTCCAGAATCTTGAAACACATCCTAATTTGATAGTAAAGATACCAATATATATTATTCTTGGATATACAAATAGATGTCGAGATTTCAATACTCAGATTGGCCATCATAGGGAGATGGATTGTAGGGATTTTGGTATGGAATTCTATGATTACATAAATCCAAATATCTTGATGGCCAATAGAGATAGAGTTTTAAGGCTCGTGGAGGGGGGTATGTTATCTGTTATCTGATATTGGTGCAATTCAACATAGATCCATCGCATCACACCCATTTTGATTAGTGATGAGTTTTCTAAATCTAGGAGTTTCGAGGATGGTATTAGGAATAAAGTTTGATCCTAGTTGAATGCATAATGACTGATTAAAATTTTCAGGATAATGAATCATGAACTTATCATTGATCCTAACCTCTTAGACGAAGGAGGTGTGGGAAAATGTGGTTTTACATTGAGATCTGGTGCTATATATTTCATCAGTAGGAAGCATCATCATGAAAATTCATATGGTGATATTTGTAGCCATAACACATACTCATGTAGATTTGTTCTGTTCCACCAGTCTAGTATTCCATGATACACAAGACATCAACGCAGGAGAGACCCATTCAAGTATTTATATAATGGAATTATAGGCTCTTTGCATCGATTTTGTTGAAATTTTATTCAAATATCCTGTGAGAGAGCATATGAACCTGCTCCACATGCAAGAGAAGGGTCATTAGATTATCTTAATGCATGAAAATGGAGTAACCTTGTCTGATCTAGATGAGGTATTGGTTGTGGTCATCGTAGTGAGAAAAAAAATGGTAGAAATGGAAGAGAATATATCTCAATGATATCCAGGCTGTATCACTCTATCGCAGATTAGGGTAGATATACACAATGAAACTAGAATCAGAGATGCTAAATTATACATACTCTATTTTGATTGGTACAATTTAAGTATCTTGTAATTTTGTATTTTTTTGATATAGGATCTTCTATTATATCTATATATCTATCGATTATCAAGATCCTTAGGATCATTTTTAAATGTTCAAATGGAATTATGATGTTTGATACTTTGTTGGGGATTCATATAGACAATGTAAGTAAGTTCATGGATTTTTTTCATGAGATTGGTGGGTGTCACTTTAATGGATCATATTTTTCCTGAATATGATTGGTTTTGGCATCATTATTTGGATGGGACTGTAGTTTTCCTTTCTTTATTCCACTACATTATATCCCTGAATGGAGACCTTCACATTATATGGATGTGGAGAGTTTATTCAAAATGGTAAATGGGATATCTAGGTGAGCTGAGATATATATCATCATCATGGGTTGGGTGGATTAAAAACCCATATTGTGAGTATATATATTTATGAACAGGGAAAAAATCATGAATATTTCAATCTAATATTTGATTATCATCGATAGGTTTTATTGGATGACATTTCAAGAGTACATCATGTGAGTGAGGTTGAGTTCTCTATCAATATTGTTCAAGGAGCTACACCGATATCAAATCCCCATTATAGGAAGCCTACAATTGGGATGTTTGGGATCATCTACAAACTAGATTATTTAATGGAAAATGTGTTTTCATGACCCTGTACTTCCATATGCGGTGCACATATTATTTTTGTGAAAACGTGGTTTGAACCCTCTATAAATGCCAGGATTACCATAAATTGAACCAACTAACAGTTAAGAACTGATATCCTCTACCATGGAGAAATGATTTCTTTTACCTTCTCTAATGATCATGGGTATTCGAGAAGATTGACATGAGATTGAGTTTTCATCAGCTACATGATTGACCATTATACATACATCACACAACATTGAAGGACCCCATAACTCCCTGAGAGTAGAGGGGTTAATCAGGGTGTCAAATTTTTCATTATAATGTTGTCGATCTTGTTCCCACATTAATAGGAACTGGATAAATCTGTCATTTAAATGAATGTTGGGAGATGACACATAACTTTTACATGGATCAACGTGATGGGCTACGTTCAAGGAGAATATACCAACAGTGTGTCAGTCATACCTAAATCCACTAATCTTCAATAGTTTATGGATTACAGGATTTGGTCAGAATCACTATGTTCCAGGCACACTTTCTTTACAAAGTATTAAAGATTTCTCACTATAACTCTTAAACCACTTCCCTTGACTCCCCTTATCTCACTACCTTGAGATAAATCAAACTCAATTTATCAACATGAAGGTCTATTCAATAGATTATCATTGATATCTTTGTCTTTATTCAGCATCAAAAACTGCCTGCATCGATTTATGGAATTCATGTACATGAAAGAACTAACCCACTGAACCAGATATTCAAAATGTGCTAATAGGTTACACTAATGAATTTGTGAAACACCTGCCTTTTGTGTGAATGATCTCACTTCATGTGTGCAATCTTGGTATTTGGCGTAGAAAATATTTCTCATAACAACCCTATTTACACGCAACATTCACTTTTATGTGCAGCCTAAACTTCTACGCACAATTGTGAATTTGTCGTGAAACTACAACATTTATAAGGATCCTGTTGTTTTACGTACAACCTCTAGTTTTACACGGAACCTCCAAGTATATGTGAAGCCTCCAGTTTTTCTCTCAAATTTCACCTTTACATGAAACCCCCTTTACGTGCAACTTTTACACACATTAGAACTCATATCTTCTCTAAGTATTCTATTTCTTTTAATGAGGGTGTCACCTTTTATTTATAGGCATCACTGACCCCCGCACGCCAACCCCATCATGTTGCCTACAACTCTCATAGTGTGCGCAATCCATTTATTGTTAGGAACCATTTTTCGCACACATCTCCAGATTTTTCACACGCCTCATTCCTTTTTCATTTTTCAGCATTCTGATCCTGGAACACCTTTTGCGCGAGAAAACTAACTTACTTTCAATATTGCGTGAAAAAACAATTTAGCACGCAATCCATGTTATTTTTCACACAACTCCAATATTTCATGTAACTCTATCCTTTTCCATTTTTTCGAGATCTGATCCTAAAACATGCCTCCCATGAATGATTCCAACACACATAGCCTTTTGGGCGCATGTTCTTTTACCAAACACACATTTTCTCATTTCCTGATTTTTAGGCCCAAAAATATAGAAAACACTAGGAAATGACACCACCTTTAAAACTATTGTCTACATGAAGTGTATGATCAATTTACATGAAAACATTATGATCGTCCAATGAGTATTGTCAACAAATGAAATCAAAACTCTAATTCATGAATAGAACATACATGGTTCCAAAAATCTCTCTCTTTGGGTATGTTGGCTTTCAACAAATTATTTTAATAGTGCACAAGCAATATCCAAACAAAAAATGAAGAATCAACCAAGACAACACACTAATTCTATGTGATCAATGCTCAGTGTATACAACAATAAGGGATGTATTAATTGGGATCCCATGTTTTGGAATTCATTGAGATTCCCAAACTAATCGTTTACCCAGTCAAATAATTATTACATTACCTGAATGAATTCCATCTCCTACGAATTCCATCACATATGAATTCCTTATCATATAAGTCCCTTATCCTATAAATTCCTTATCCTCCTATCACTGAATTCTTATCATGTCACAGAATCATTACTCAATCACAAGTACTGCATTTATTATTTCTTCCCTATTGACAATAATTCCAAAGAGCGGTATTTTTTCATTGATCTGCTGAAAACACCCCCTGGACAGTATCTCCCCCATAAACTAGCATCACAACCATAATATTATTAAAAACCATTGACATAATTGGGGAGAAGGGAATTTCATAACCTTATTATACAATGGGAGGTGGTAGAACACCAAAGTTCAACCGATGTTTTTCAAACACAGTTGCTGACTACGGCTTAGTTTGGATACCAGACAATTGCTCATCAGTTCCCACATGATCAATTTTAATCACCCCTTGTTCAACTATTTCCATGATAAAGTGATATCTAATTTCAATATGATTTGTATGAGAATTTTCAACAAGATTCTTTGTAAGATCAATTTCACTATTGTTCTCATAGTAAATAACCATTAGTTGTTTCACCTCATCACCAATTTTGGTCAGTTGTTTATTCATCCATAGTAGTTGAGTTAATTCCATTTTAGAGTTGATATACTAAGATTCATCAGTAACATGATATGCACTTTCTTGTTTCTTGCTCAACCATCTGAATGCTCCACCATTGGTGGACATTTTGTCCACAACATCTTTAGCCCGGTCAGCATCATATGATACTAATAAATCACTATCCCTTACTACAACAATGTATAACCCATATGTATCAGTACATTGAATGAACTTCGTGTTAATTTTTTTACTTCTTTCATATGTTCTTCTTTCAGATTACTCTGAAATCTGGTAGCTAAAAAAGTTTCAAAGGCAATATTAGGTTGTGTCTCTATTAGGTATAATAAGCTTTAAATAATCCTCCTACTCAAGGTGGGATCTACCAAGGTTCCATCCATATGATTTCTATGTTTGGTTCTAAATACATTCAGTCATGACATTGGTTTGGAGTCATGCATATTAAATTTCTTCAGCAGTTCTCTTGCATACTTTTCCTAAGAGATGAAAGTGTAATCATTATTTTGAGTCACCTGTAGCCCCATGAAATATGTGAGCTACTCATTCATTGACATTTCAAATTATGATTTCATGTGATTGAAAAATTCATCCACTAATTTTTGTCTGCTGCTACCAAATATAATGTCTTCAAAGTAAACTAGAATAATGAACTAATCTTTTGGAGAATTCTTAACATAGAGATTGAGATCTAATCATACTCTTTCAAATTCGAAATTATTTAGATAAGAATCCAGCAAGTAATACCATGCTTGTGGTAGATTTTTTAAACCATAGAGGGACTCATTTAGTTTACAGACCATATTTTAATCAGTACTATGTAATAAACCCACTAGTTGTTCATATTATACTTCTTCTACTAGAACACCATTAATGAATGTTGTTTTTACAAACATTTGATATACTTTATATACTATTTGGATTTCCATAGAAAGAAAAACCAGGATTCAAAATAGTCATGCAACCGGAGAAAAGGTTTCTTCAACACTAACACCGTCAATTTATTAATATCCTTTACATAAAATTTTTTCCTTATTTTTTATAACACTTCCATGCTCATCATACTTGTTATTGACAATCCACTTTGTTCTAATCACATTGTGACCATTGGCTCTCTTTACTAGATCCTAGGTCTGGTTCTTGTCAATCTGATTGAAACATTCATTCATGGATTTCACCCATGATTCATCCTTTGCGGCTTCTTTAAATTAGAATGGTTTTATAAAGAACAAAAATGCATATTGTGTGTTATTACTCGTTATTTGTGTTTGTGTGGGTGTAGTCCAATCCCCAAAAATAGAGGACTGATCATTTTATTCTCTTAGATTCCTCCTTGAAGATTCCAATATATTTTCCCTTGCCATTGTTTCCTCTTCATATTCTTCTTCTAAGTCGTCATCTTGATGTAACTCTTGAGTTTTTTTTAAACCATCCTATATTTATAAATATTAATTTACTCTACATTCACATTCTTCCTCATTTTCTATCACATAATCATGTGAAATCCTTGAGGAATTTTTGGTTTTCTCTACAATAATCCTTACATCTCTGAATTACAGAATCCTTACTACGTGATTTTTGAAAGACATCTATGATTTTTTGTTAATTGAGTAACCAAGGAAAATTTATTCATCTTCATTTTCACCATACTACCCATGATTTTTTTGTTTACGATGAAGAATTTACTTCCAGAAACACTAAATTATTTCAAAGTGGGCTTCCTCCTTTGCCACAATTCATATAGTGTCTTCGTCTCACCCATATAAATCCCTTTTCAATTTTGAATATACATTGCATATTGAACAACCTCTTTCCAGTGAAGTCGTGGAATACGAATCTCAATGTGCATAGTTCGTTCCATGTTGTTCACCTATCAATAATTGCGTTCAACAACCCCATTTCGTTGTGGAGTTTTCACAGCAGCTACCTCATATTGTATACCATGTTTCTCAAGATAATTTTCAAATTTAATGGATGTGTATTTCCCTATATTGTCAGATCAAAACCCTTTGATTTATTTTCAAGTACCATTCACAGTGATTCAGATATATGTTTTCATGTAGTCAAGAACTTGTTGTTTCCTATGAATAACTACTACACATGATATTATATTGTAATTATCTATGAAAAGGACTGATTAACTTTCTAAAGGACTTATAGAAACATTTATTGGGCCACATATGTTTGTATGAATGAGATCCAGAAGATGAGATTCCATTTTCTTCATTGGCCGATATGAACTACAGACCCTCTTCCCACAAATGCATGTATCACATGACTTTTCACATTCATGCGTCAAGTTGGGAACGTCTATGGACATCATTATATCAGATATTTACTATATGTCTTGTGGATTTATGTTCCATAGTCTTTGATTCCACATTTTATTTTCATCTTCAATAGTCATGTAACAAATTTTTTCATAACTATCAACCATATAGTGATTTCCTTCTGTTCTACATCATTTCAAAACTGAATTTCATGTCATTCCCATTATGGTGCAACAGTTATGATTGAAAGTGACTGTAAGTCCTGAGTCACAAAGTTGACACACACATTGAAAATTATGATGCAGACTATCAACATAAAGAAATTCGATTTTCTTCATCTCTCCATTAGATTGTTCAGTACTTACACAGCCTTTTATCTTAAATGCACCATAATTTCCTAAACGCACCATTCTATCGACCTTTTTGATGATATTATTTAAATATTTTTCATTTCACATCATGTGGGACAAAAATCTACTGTCAGGAATCCAGGTGATGTTTTTTGTTGCAGCATTGGGGTCCACTTCAACAATATTGGATTTTTAAATTTCCTCTTTTCCTTCCATTATTTATCGTGTTATGTGTAGGAAATTGATGGCCTTGAAACTCTCTCTTCTTTGTATATGGGTTCTTCATAGTGAAGATATTCTTTTAGAGGGGAAAAACTATTTTCAAGGGTAACATAGTATTTTTAATGAACATTGACTTTTCTCTGAATTCGATATGAGGTTTCTGTTTTACTCTTCTACATAAAATCATTAGCTTTATGGAAAAAATAATAACAACGATAAAAATATCCATAGAAATTATTTCTTCTATAAGAATTGGGAATTAAATTGTTCTAATTTTTTTAACTCCCATCTCTTCCCCAATAAAATAGTTCCATGCCTCTTCATAATAAGACATGGTATGGCCCATATATCCACAGAACTGACACTTCACAAGAGATATTGTATTGTCACTTATATTTATCTCCATTCCTTCCTCCATGGGATAATTGTTTGACTATCTATTTTTTTGGAGGCTCGAGGATATTATTCTTTTCTTCTTTCATATTGAATTGGGTTTCTTTTTCAATAATGTTGGTGATTTTTCCACATGACCAACTTTTTTCTTGCCTTTATTTTGTCCACCATTATTTGCACCATTTGACGATTCAGCCTCACAATGGATTCAACTATTTCCCAAGGAAATGGGTCGTTGATCATCGAAAATCTTTTCAACTCCACTAGATCTACATTTTGGTCTATCGAAAAGCTCAGCATCTGAGAACCTTACAAAAAATATTTTTGTCGTTGATTCTTTTGAAATTGACTCACTCTCAGGTTTACTCGTAATAGTAAAAACATCCTCCTCAAGACCCTCTAATGTCGTGACATTTCTTTCAGTCTGGATGAGAGGTCATTGATGACATTTTCCTACTCTTCAATTCCTAGTTTTAGATCCACTACATCATCATTGAATTCAATGATTTTAGACTGAACATTCAAAAATTATTACAGGGGTTAAATTTCTTCATTGAGTTAATCATCATATTCATTTGATTCTACTACAATTTATTTCCACATATTACAACACTTACATTTAATCATATACTTTTTAACAGCATCCTTAATTAGCTACTTGAATTCGGCACTAGTTGTCAACTGATTTTATCCACTAGTATATTATGATTTTTCAATAGTGGCCATCATGGAAGCATGGTTTCCAATATAACTTCTTGTTCTTCTTCACAGAATTTATTATCACCATCTTCCTATTCATAGAAAAGACAATTCTTTAGGATATTATTTATATATTTTAAGTTTACCATTCTGAAAAACCTTTTCTAAGGATTCATAATGTTTTCAGCATCTCTATCTTCATCATCGAAATTTCTTAAGCACATAGAGGTAATGTTCCCAACTTTTCTACATCGAATTCTAGAATGAGGTAACTTCCCTTCAATTTTTTTTGCCTTATAGAACTTCTTGGAAATGAGAGAATGAATATTTTCCCCACATCATCATCATCAATACAATTTCTTAAAATTTTCAGTTTCACCATGGATTTGAATGCCATTTGCTTTATTACATTAGTCGTAGCATCTCTTATTTTGAGTGGCATATCATATGACATCAGGAATCTCAGCAGATCATCCAACAAATGTTTAGAATGATCTATCTCTTCAAGGGATAAATCCCTTTCATTGTATAGGGGTATAAGTATTCTCAATGTATTTTACACAATGAAAACAACTTTGATTTCTTCTCTTAGACCCTGAAATGATCCAAAAACATCAGTAATTTGATTGATGAATGAGTCTTTATTCTCATCAAGATGCAACTTTAGATCATCAAAACTATTGTAAAGGACATGATGTTTCAACTCCTTCGATTTTCTATCTCCTTCATAATCATTTTCAAGTTTATCCTATATGGACTTTGCTGAGGTGAAACTCACAACCTTTAGATATATTTGATCAGAAAGGGATATGGTGAGAGCATTATGTGCTTCAAAATCGGAATCAATAATTTTCCTATCTGTATCAGTCATAGCCAAACATATTGGATCAGTAACATGTATACCTTGCACAGTGGAAAATGACTTCTATTTCAAGGGATCTTAGATAAAATCTCATTCCGTTGTTCCAAATATTAATATTACATCCATCAAAGAGAGGGACTCTACTAACACTGGTATAATTCCACATAACGGTATTATACATATCAAACACTCGCAACATCCCTCTAATACCACTTGAAGGACCTCGGAACACCCTCAGAGGGGAGGGGTATTCAGGGTGTCAATATTCTATTTTTAATGTTATGGATCAGGTTCCCACATTGTAGGAAGATGTTAAATATGTCAAAAAAATTAATGTTGTAAGGTGACATAGAACGTTTACATGGTTCACTACAAAGGGCTACGTCCAAGGATCATACGCCAAAAATGTGTTGGTCGTACCTAAATCCACTAATCTTCAGAAGTTTAAGGATTACAAGATTTTTTCACAATCACTCTTTTCTAGGAACACAGCCTTTACAAAGGTTTAGGGATTAATCACAATATCCCTTAGACCACTTCCCATGACTCCCCATAGCTCACTAACTTGACAGAAGTTAAATTCTGTTTATCGACATGAAGGTCCCTTCAATATATTTGCATTGAAGTCTTTGTATCTGTTCAGCATGAGACACTGCATGCATCAAAGTCTTGAATTGATGCACTTGAAATCACTAAACCACTAAACCAGATATTCATAACGTGTAAACATGTTACACAGATGATTTCCTGAAACACCAAACTTTTCCACAAAAGATCTATGTTTTGCATGTAATCATTGATTTTTGATCAGAAAATATGTCACTCAACAACCCTATTTACGTGAATCATTAAATTATAAATGAAGCCTCATATTTTACATGCAATTATGAATTTTTCATGCAACTCCAACTTTTACACACATCCTAATTTTTAATCTGAAACCTCTGTTTTTACTCGTAGCCTCCAGTTTTTTGTGCAACATCTAGTTTTTCATGCAACTTCCACTATTACGCACAACTCCAGTTACCCAAAACATTTACAAAAATTAGAACTCTGATCATCTATTTTTATTCTTCCACTCCGAGTGAGGGGGGTTACCTCTTATTTATAGGCATCACAGATCCCCGCACACCAACCCCTCCATGCTGTGTATAACTCTAATTATACGCTGAATCCTTTTCCACAAAGGAACCATTTTTCTTGCGCATCTCCAGATTTTTCATGCACCTTATTCCTTTTCTATTTTTCAGCATTCTGATCCTAAAAAACCTTTTTTGCAAGAAAATCAATCTGGTTTCACTATTGCGCCCAAAACCAATTTATCACACAATCCATGCTTTTTCGCACACTACTCCAATATTTCACACACCTCATGCCTTTGCCATTTTTCAGCAATATGATCCTAAAACATGCCTTGCACTCAAGTTTCCAACACACCCACCCTTTTGCGTGCTTGTTCCTTTTACATACACACATTTTCTCATTTACCGATTTTCAGGTTAAAAATTATTGAAATCACTGATAAATAACACCACTTGGAAAAGTTTTTTCTTCTTGAAATGTATGATCACTTTACTAGAAAACATTCCGAACATCTAATGATGATTCAGAACAAACACAAACCATACTCCAATTCATGCATAGAACAGCAGTCGCTGCAACAAACTTTTCAAACCAAGCATGGTCAACATTAATATTCTGTTATTTCATCCGGTCTCATGAATTAACTAACGATTTTTATGGAACTAATGAATATATTTTTCATCGATATATATATATATATTTTAATTTTTCAGGATATTCTTGGTTTATATATCTGCGTATTCTAACCGATAACATGACAATTCGATCATATTTATATTTTATAGGACAAAAGAAGAGAGAATTACATATATTCTAATCTCACATTGTGACACTTTTCGATGGATCAAATTAAATTCTTTTGTCGCATTATCTCGTATCATAGAGTGTTAGTTAACCCAGATAATTTAAGAGCTATAGTTTCCTTGGAGACTCCCATTAACAAAATTTGATATAAGGATTTTCATGGGGAAAATTTGTTGTTATAGGATATTTTTATAGGAATTTTTATATATATAATCATATATTATAATCAGGAATAATATGTATGAAGTTTTTATGGTAAGATTCATGTTAGTCAATCTATCATGAGTTTAAATGGATAGTGATTTAATCTTAGATAATGAAATTTTCATAACTGAGAGGCTATTAAAAGTATTACTATGATTCATTAGGTATTAATATTGGTGATTTTTTGATGTAGGAGGAGCGAGACATAGTTTATGAATATCATTAATTAATGTCACATGAGAAGAAATATCTGATGCATGATCTTGATCTACCAACGGTTTTACATGCCTTGTCTTTTTTCAGACACTATATATTGGCAGAGTGATTCATGGTGTACAAGAAACTAAATTTTATGAAATACATATTAATATAGATTGGTATAAATATGAGGTAGACTACATAGATTGTGTACCATAAATATTTTAATTTAGAAAACTATGTTAAACTTGGTAAGTGAAATGATTATTCTGATGTACTAAGAATATGGAATCAGATATAGGTAGCCCACAAAGCCAATAAGGTGTGGATGTTTATGGAATTTTTTTTCTGTGATAGAATTGGGTGTCCAAGTAAGTCATGGTATGTCTTTTATATCATCCTTAAATTTGACATTTGCCCTTCCTGATGGAGTGCGGATAAAGAAACTATCATATTTCATGGTCTATGTCCTACGAGAGAGTGTGGAAGGTGATGACACACCCTATATTTTGTCCATATGTGATGTTGAAATTCAATATATACATGTTTTCATATGGGGTTTTAATATATGTTCGAAAAGATAATGAAGATTTCCATCCATCACCTTGGGATGATCCTTGTGACATCAACAAGTTGTATCAAGATTTATGTCCCCAATAATGGTGGTAAGGATTGAAAATAGATTTTTTTTGTTTTTTCAAGAGTTATTTGACCAATAAATCCTGAAGGAGGAACACCAATTACCATACATATCATTACAAAAGAATACTATTATTGAGTGGGAATGGTAGGATCTTGTAATGGATTTGAGGACCAGGTTATCGAGGTCACCATGAGGCGATGATTCCATGGGGGTTTTTATTTATAAGATCATTAAGGTTTATCATTTACTACCTATAAATATGACTATATTAATAGATGATATCGGGAGGGTGTAAATTCATTTTATAGTATGACATCATGTGGTTCCTCAAACTATAATTTCATATATGGATGCCAAGTTCACATAACAGTTCTAGAATGGGTTACAAAGGGCATTGGGTACATAGGTTCTTCTAGGCACAAAATACCAGCCACAAATAGATTTCCACTAAAAATTCATGATATATGTACATAAGTATATTTTGTGAGCATGGGACATAGATATATTAGGGATTGTAGGAGATTTTTTTACCCATTGTAGTGTTATCCTGAGAAATTTTCGTTCAAGATTCAATTCTGATGGTGCACTATTAGGCCTTCTTGAGGTATGATATTTCAATCACCAATGATCTTATGGGATGAAGGAGAGGTAGATTAGTCTTGATCTCTTCTTGTACAAGAGACTATCGTGGATGTTCATTTGATTCGGAATAATATGACTACTACACGATATCAAATGAGATTCTATTCCAATAAATATAAAAAACATATAGTGATCATGGTTGGGGATTTGGTCTTTTTACGTGTCTCACAAAGGATGGGACACTTGAGGACAATGAGACTGGGTAGACAACAAATATGATATATCAAGACATTCTATATTCATGAATATTTCAATACAATAACATATCAGTTACAATTACCTCAATGGTACTGAGTCATTCATGGTGTCTTCGGTAAATCTCAACTGAGTTTTTATCATATCAACAATTCTCATTATTTTATGCAATGTGAGTTTTTGTTACAGGTAGATTCTTCCTATTATGAGAATTTTATTTGAATTCTGGATCATATCGTAAGGATTATTTGAGGTATGAAGTTTTTAATATTCTGTGTGATATGGAAGCACGTCCATGCACATGATGTTACATGGGTGAAGGAGGCTGATTTATAAAAACATTGGAAATATTTTTAACAGATGTTGTATCACCATCCATGGAAAATAAATTCATGGATGAATTAATTTAAGTGGGTGTTTCTAAGATATATTTTTCTTCATATGAAATAAATATATTATTATTTTGGGATTAAATGTGTAATTTCTTCCAAATTTGAGTACTCATTTTTGTTCATGGGGGTACTAGGGGTGTTTAGGGTGGTTTGTTCCTAGAACCCATGTTTTTGGAAAAAAAATATAGGCCTCATAGTGAGTAGAATCCATTTTCGATATGTCGCATGCTCTAACTATATATGAAAGGAAGTGATTGATAGAAATATTATCCATTAGTTTTTTTAAAACCATGTAGAATGATGTGAACTCCCATGTGGAAGAACATATAATTTTTAGTGGTGGTCTTTTTCATGTTATTCTCATGGTTAGACAAACAATTTATCGTGACCATGCATGTTCTCCCTTAGCATAGCTGAGGATGCATGATTGGTTAACTATTTTTTCAACCATGCAGCCATAAATGTTTTTATAAATTAATATTATTAAATTTAAAAGACTTATTACTCAAATTTAACTTCTATTTGTTCCTCTGTATGTGGGAATAATGGGTTTGATTTAATGTTGAAGATAAATCATATATTTGTATCCCATTCATCCCTTGGAATTCTAATTCGATCCCTACTCATCTTGCTAAATGTATACTGTAGATTACTCAATTCTTTTTATTTTGTTATTCATTTAACATCGGATCGTCAAATTAATTTAGGTGAAATATTATATAATAAATTTGTAGTATTTTCAATTATTCATCATTTTTATTCATATCTAGATTGAATTAGATCTTGAGATTTGAGAATAAATACACTATGGACCTATGGATGGTTGTATTATTTTATTTCTTTAATAATGGGGTGTTGATGTATTTTTGGATGTGTGGTATGACCAATATTCTATGTGACTCCATTGTAATGGAATTTATTTTTTTATTAAAATGTATAGGTCTGACCTATAAAATTATTGAGACATGTTGTTAAATTATTAAAGGTTATGATCCCTGAATTGGAACCACCCATTGAGCGTGTTGATCAATTAACAAGACCACCATAGGTGGTATTTAAACATGACTACCATTATAGTGTTCCATTTTCTCCTTAACATGAGATGTTTTGTGATGAATTGTTATTGTAATTTGAATTTATAAACTTATGGGAATGGAAAACCTTGTCCCCATGCTATGTAAATGTGTTTTCTTGGTTATTCTTGAGTTTCTTATTTTGTTGATGTTCCCACATTGGATAATTAAGTGGAAAAACCATCTATGCTTTCCCCCTATTTTTTTCCACATTCTATGGTGGGGTTTGATTAAAAAAATCATTTCACTACTTTTAAATGAGATTCCTTAAGATTGTATAGATATCTTGTGCATACAAATACTGAAAAAATTATGTCTTGATGACTATATATCAAGTATAGTAAACTTCATATCATACCTATAAATATTGTTTGATCTACAGGTTTCCAATCATCATGAAGATCAAGTGAGATTGAGGTTCCAATTGGAGTACTTATACTCTCAATGTTTTCAAATTCATACATTTTAGGATGATCATTGATATACTTATGTTGATATATATAAGTTCCTTCTAGTTATTGAGATATTGGAAAACCTAGAAAAATTTTCACTCACCCATTATACTAATTTCAATCACATATTTCATTATATTCGAAAACGAATCAGTTAATTATTGATGAGTTGAACCAAATATGATGTCCTGAAAATATATTTGAACAATCAAACCATTTTTCATTTCATTCATTATAAAAAGGGTTGGATCATCATTTCCCGTAACATAATTATTCTGTATAAAAAATCACATTAGTCTATAAAACCAAGATCAAGGTCTTGTTTATATCTATATAATTCCATGGTATGATTGAAATAATATTCAGGATTTTTTTGTCTTCAAAACCAGGAGGTTGTTCAACAAAAACATCCTCTTGAACGTATCCAACAAGGAAAGAACATTTTTTATCCATTTGAAAATGTTATAAATTTATGAATTCTACAATGGAATTTAAAATATGAATAGATTAATGAGTAGATACTAGACCATAGTTTTCATTATAGTTTATTACGTCTTGTTGATTATATACATTATCAACTAATCTAGCCTTATTTCTCACAATGATTAAATTTTTATCACACATATTTCTGAACACCCATTTTACTCATATAACTGATGTTTCCTAAGGTGTTTTAACAAACTTCCAGACATTATTTATTTTGAATTAATTTATCTCTTTTTGCAAGGGTTTAATCCAATCATCATAACCTAAAGATTCATCAGTGCTTTTTGATTCTAATTTGGAAGGGAATGCTAGATTTTCTACATCATTTCATAAGGATCTTCTAGTCCTTATAGGTTGATTTACATCACCAATGATACTATCACTGGGATTATTATTAAGAAATAACATATTTGTGTTTTTCAAAACTTGTTCATCAATATATGGTAGGAAATATTCTTGAGTAATGCTTCATTAATATTTTCGTGAATATTTTCCTTAGAAGGATTTTCTTTCATGGGTTGAAAATCAGGTTTTTAAACAACATCCAGAGATGTAGGTTGAGGTTGTTTAAAAAATAATGGATTAGTTTCACCAAATTTACCATACATAGCTTCTTCAATAGTAAATGTGTTTTTTGGAAACTCTATAAGAAATTGAAGTTGTGGGGAATCCAAGGATAAATCGATCATTATATTTGGGTAAAAATTTATGTAAATTATCATTCGTAATCAAAATGAATACTTTTCATACAAATACATTATTGTAATATTGCCTAGGTTTCAACCATTCAACAATTCATAAGTGGTTTTTTTAAGAAAAGGTCTAATTAAAACTCGATTTATAGAAAAACAAGTAGTACTTATAACTTAAGCCCAAAACTATTTAGCTATAGAATATTCATGCACTATAGTTGTAGTTATTTCTGGAAGAATGTGATTTCTTCTTTCAACTACACCATTCTTCTGAGGAGTTCATGGATATGAGAAGTTATGAGTAATTCATTTCATACTAAAAAAAGATTCAAAATAAGAATTTTGAAATTCTCCACAATGATCACTATTAATAGTTTTCAATGGATGGGTTTTCTAATTTTCTATTTGGGCACTAATTTTTTTTAAATAAGACTAAGATTTATATTTAATTTATAAAAAATGGACCCATGTAAATCTAGTGTAATATTAAAAAGCATTATATTTCATTTCTAGAAAATAGACCTATGTAAATATAGTTTAATCATCAACTAAGAAAAATACATAACATTTTCCTCTAATGCATCCAGTTTATGTTGGTCTCGAAATATCTATATGCACTAATTGTAATGCATCAGAAGTTGATTCTTCAACGATTGAATTAAAACAGGATTTTTGTTGATTTTCATATTTATAATTATCACAATATTTTGAATAATCAAATATATGATCTGATAGATTCTTAACAAGTCATTTCGTTGAGAGTTTTCATTGGTTTCTATGGATACAATGTTTTATCCTTCTATTTTGTAACTATGATTGGTCTGCCATTTCATTATCACTATGTAGATCGTGGCTCATATGGTCTTATATGGTTAGTGTGTATACATTATCATGCATGGTGGCATAAAGAAGAAACTCATCCTGGGAATTGTGTACTAAGCATTTATCATTTCAAAAATTCACAAGGTAACCTTTATCACATAATTCACTTATGCTAATGTGTTCGTGCTTTAGAACTTTAACAAAAAACAAATTTTAATTTTTAGCTTTTCAAGGACAAACAATGTTACATATACCAACAATTTCTCCTTGACCATTATCTCCTAATGATAATTTTCAAATTTTCGTCTTGATAATATTTGAAATGATTTCTTCATGACCAGTCATACGACATGAACATCCACTTTCTATGAACCATGAATTGTTGTTGGTAATTTATTTATGTTCTTAAAAATGAAAAGGCTATATTTTTTGAATTCATCCTTTATTGGATTAAAAAATTTCAGAAATAATGAATTTAGGTCTCCACCTTTTTATATAAATATATTCATTAGAAATCCAACTGACTGTGTTTTATTAAAAGAACAATTTTTTCCCAATCTCCACCACAATGACATTTAGTGAAGAATTGAGAACATTGAGGAACAAAATTTTTATTAATACCAATAGAGTTAGATTGAGTATAGCCAAATCTAGAACTATTCCTTAGAGAACGAATTTGGGAATACATCTTGTCCAAATTTTCCTTAACTACTGTAATATTTGACAGACATTTCCTTATAGAAAATATTTCTGACTTTATTATAATGACAACGTTTTTGTCCTAAAAAATATTAGTTTTAGCACTATATTTATCCTCAAAACTATTTTTCTTAAGATTACATTTTCAAGATCCCTAGAAAGTATATCCTATTCGTAATTTCATCCTCTTAAGTTTTTGAAATAATTTAAAAATCAAATGTTTTCTAATTAAATATTTAGATATATCTTATACTTCATTTTTTAAATTAGAAATTATAGATTTTTTATCAAGTTTTTTCTTTAGTTTGGAATGTTAATTATCAATTAGGTGAAAAAATCTAGACATTTCTTCATAAGAAGGTAATGTATTATCTTCTGATGAGGAGGACTCAACATATTAAGATTCATAATAATTATGATTAGTATAATTTGAACCTAATGATACATTAGTGATAGACTCAGTATTATATACCTTGGATATTATAAAATGACTTTTGATGGGTAGTTTGGCTATAAAACCAAGAATCATCTGATCAAAAGATTCATACTTTGTGGATTCATCTAACGAGTCATCACCACTACAACTCCACATGTTATTAGATTTAAAAACATTCATAGCATTATTCTTGTCATAATTCTCTTTATTCCTCTCAGCATTATTTTAATTTTTCTCCATTTTCATAAGCATAGGGAAATATGGCCTGATATACCTTTCTCTTTTTAATTCATAGTTGTAACATATATTTCTTTCTAGTGTTTTCATTCATTAATCTAATATATCTATGAATATCCATTCATTCTAACTATCTTGTTCATTCATTGTGCAAGAATATCTACGACATTCTCGGAATGTTCACATTCAATATATTATGATAACAAAGTGCCATTTATTGACATGGATAATGTAACCCAGAGAAAAGTTTTGGATTTAGTGGTAGTAAAGTCTACACATCCTTTTCCAATATTCTTTTTATTCATATCATCATCTCATTTAATTTTTGTCTCATATTCAAATAGATTTCCAAAAATATTACAAATGATAATATGAGAAACTTTATTATTCTCATCAATAGTCATTCCTTTAGGTTCCCACTCATTAGGCATGATATCTACAATCTTGTCCACAAGAGCTTCATCATCATGAACTTTCTATCCAATAGATCATAAACTATTGACAATCATCATAAAATGTTGTTGTATATTACAAATAGTTTCTATATAATGAAATAAAAATCGATGATATTATGCTATTAGAATAGGTCTTCTAGTTTCAATCACATTGGACGTACCGAAATTTGTAACATCCAATTTCATCCAGATCCAATTTTCATATTCACAAGAAATAATCTGACTAAATATATTCCTAGTTATAGAACATAACAACGTATTATGTAAGTTGTAGTTTAGTTGATATTATGAATTTTCATTATTGGTAAAGAAATTGTCATCCTTTTAAAGACTCTTTTAATCTCTAATAAGCATTATAAAATTCTCCACTTTAGTTTTAATAACAAAATCCACAATACTATTTATCTAGTTCTCATACTCATTCCTATAAAATATATGTTGTCTAATAGGATTAATTATTTTATGTAACCATCATTTAATCTTTCAACCATTAAAAAGAATGTCTTTCCACAAAAACTTGTTAATATTAATGTTTTTAAACAAAGATAAAAATCCATAATCAAGGAAAAATATAGAACAATGAAAACATGAGTAATAAAACTTATATGTGAATATAAGTATATCAGAAACCTCCATTGATACCAATTGTATGATCGAAATAATGATATAGATGCTCACATTACAAGAGGGGATTAATTGTATGTTTAAAAACATTCAATTTTCAACTTGATAGAAACTTTTTATGAAATTTAAACAAGTTGTATTCCCAATTCCTCCGATAGTTATATTAAAAAAAATTCTAGATTGTTGAAATATGGTTCTTGAAATGAAACATGGGAAAAGTTTTGAAGGAAAAGATTATATCTTAATGTGTACTAAATCTAACTTATCGAATTACAAAAAAAAAAGTATACAATAGTTATAAATTCTTCCTTTATCAAAAACACATCGTAAATAAACATGAAAAAAACATGTAACAAGTATGAATTATTTAACACAAAGATTATACTATCCAAAAACCTTGGATAATGGTCCCTTGAATTATACATTCATGAATGTATGTATTAACAACACTATGGTAATCCGTCATTAGAAATATCTGAGTATATCTTATGATCCCATCATGCCCTAGATCTCTAAGGTAGTCAGCACCTCAATCTTCCTATACTGAAAATTCAAGAACTTTAAGGTAGTCACCAACCCTCTATTTCTATCTCCGGAATCGCTCAATTATAATCAGAAAAAATCATAACTGCATGAAGAAAACTTAACAATATGTTCAGTATGCACAAGGCATGAGATTCTCGCTCACTAGAAATTACACCAGTAGCATGAAATCACTGGAGTGACAGAACAATTTTCACTATTATAGTCCTGTTAAAATATGCTCCTATTTATAGGCACTTCTCCAATAGTCGATTCCTTCCTCCACCAGTCTAATTTTATCTTGAATCGTGGAGGAAACAATACTTGTGTCACTAAAACAAAGGTTAGTTAGAAAGATATTCTATGAGATCATTTCATGGCTATAACAAGTTCAATAAAAAAAGGATGCTTAACCAAATCTATTTTTCAGAGTCAAGGAAGAAAACAGAATTCAAATTATAACAAAACCAAAATTCGGTGTCTATAATAAATAGATATTCAGATTTTATTTTAGAAATAAATCGAAATCAGCATTATATGGATTCTGGAGTCTGAATTCTAATGAATTTGGAATCAAAATTCAAAGTAATTAGGGGTATGAATTCTGAGGAATTCAGAGTATGAATTATAAGGAATTCAGAGCCTAAATTCTGAGGAATTAAGAGTCTGAATTCGTAGAAATTCGATGTCAGGATTATAAGGAATTTGGAGTCAAAATTCTGAGGAATTCACAATCCATATTTTGAGTAATTTAGAGTTATAATTCTTAGCAATTTTTAGTCATAATTCTAAGGAATTCAGAGACTGAATTCTAATTAATTTAGAGTCTGAATTCTAATTAATTCAGAGTCTGAATTCTGAGGAATTCATAGTCCGAATTTTAGAGAATTTAGAAAATAAATTTCATATAATTTAGACAATGAATTTCATAAAATTTTGAGTATGGATTTTAGAGAATTAGGAACCTGAATTTCGGACATTTTGGAACCTGAATTTCATAGAATTCGTAACATGAATTTCAGAAAATTAAGAGTTTGAAAATAGAATACTATATATCTATGTATTAAAAGAATTATGAGGTTTTAGATGTCAAAAAAATTTAGCCTTATTAATAAAAATGTGTTATATTTAGAGAGACTATACAAATAACAATGAAAATATATGTAATGGTAAAAATTTTCATACATAATGGAAAATTTACTTATGAATATAAACCTTATGGAAAAATGATTTTCTTATTATAAAGTGTTTGTTATTTTCAAAAACATAGCTAAATAGAAATATCATAAGGAACCCGTATTCACTCCACAGATCTCACAATGTGGTTCCAGCATTTGGTCTATTATATATATTTATATTTTACAATTTTGTGGATTTTGAAATTTATTATTGTTTATATATCAAATTGGTCATTGATCCTGAAAAAAAATGCAGCTTCGACTCATCACATGCTTTCATTATGCCTGGAAGCATCACGTAATCCTTCCAATATTTTATGAAATTCAAATCACTTGTAAAATATATTATGGAATATTTAATTATAATCCTATTTTTAGATATTTTGAACGTTATTTAAAAAAATTAGTCAAATTTTGAAACCATATAATTCCCATGATACAAGGATCTGGAATAACTAAAGGAACATTGTCAATTTTTCATATTTCCAAAAAACAATAAATGGTTTTATAGTAATATATAGAAATTTATTATCTAGATATTAGTGAGAATAACATACACAAACATAAACACACACACACATATATATATATTACTTTACAAATCAATAATAGTTTTTACAACATTATTTTCATACTATTCTTTTAATGCACTAAAATCGGTTCATATAAGGTGTTTTTATGAAAAAATTGTAAGGAATGATATTTGAAAAATAAATATAAAAATTCTAAATATATATATATACTTAATTATAATGACATTTATTTCAGAAAAAATTAACTATTATGCATCAGGAAAGTAAATTCTTGATTTTAAAAACCACATGATGCTTTATGTCAAGTCATGGGCTTGATATGATGTAACTTTGATCATAAACAGAATAAATGGAATTTAGTTTCCTAGTTATTTTCATTATAATATTTATGTATGGGAATATTTTTTTAATATGAATTCAATTAAAAGTGTGAAAATAAAATATTTTAATTGGTGAGAATGTGATAAATAATGATTTTTAATAATAAATAAAATTTTAATATCTATATTATGAATATATATTATTTTAATAAATATATTTTATTGAGGATATATATGATAATTTGTTTCATATGATCAATGTATGACTATTTTTTAATCAAATGACATTCAGTTTATGTTATTTATGTTGTTTTGAACTTTTAATGAAAAATAAAAAATAAATATTAAAACAAATTAAAAAATGACATTCAGTTTATGTCATTTATGATGTCTTAAAATGACATTAATTTTATGTCATTTCTTACTCTTATTTTTTAAAACGAATTAAATTATAATTTAATATTTTTGATAGATAATTATGTTAAATATATATATTCATTTTGATATTTTGTATTTGTTAATAAAAACGATTTTACCAATATTAATACAACCATATGGGTTTAATTTTAAAATATCTATATAATTCATATGTATATATATATATTAGATAAGAAGGTGTGAAATGTTGGTTTTGAGGTATATATCTAGAACATAATGAAAGGGATGTTTCTCTATATTTCATTCATAGATTAGAACACAAATCCATTGAGACAATAAATATTTTCAAGGCTTCTTCATTCATTAATGAGCCATGGTAATCACTCTTGAATTTACATTGATTGTTTTTTTCAAATTACATTATGAAAAATAGATATATTTCATTCTTCACAAAATCCAATATATTATTTCATTATGAAAATTAAATTTTGGAACATTGATGTGATTGTTTATTAATTCAAACATATTCCACGGAAAGTATCATTTCATAAAAGTATTAACATGATTTAAAAACATCATATTTATTTATGATTATTAACAATGGTGAATTAGTCTAATGGTTGTTATAATTTAATTTTATGTGATTATTTCCATTGTGAGTTGGTATTTTATCAAACATAGTTCATTTAAAATTATTTTTGCATGAAAATATATTTAATATAACATCTATAAAAAAGTTTCTAATATTTAGGGATTACAAATTTAATATAAGATCAAATTTATCTCTTTTATTAGTCTCATAATTTAGAGAAAAAAGTTATTCAAACATGATATCATATCCAATCAAATGAAACCATAAATATAATGTGTTTTTTTCATGTTTTTATTACATAGTTTTGTTGAGCCATAGATATTATTGATTGAATCTAATGAATATCAGTTTTATTCACATGAAAAAAACTATAACATCTTTGTTTCAATAACATGAGGGAACTAATAAATAATATATGATATATCTAGTGCCTTCTAATTTATACATATTATAAATCATGTCTTGATCATTCCTAAAGGATTTCTCATGAATTTTGTTTCTAACTATGTCTATACAACCTTCTCATACTACAACGGTCATTTTTTTTATTCTTATTTGTTTTTCAAAATCATTAAACATTTCCTAATTCATATTATACTTGTTATGGGTATATTGATATAACCCGAATTTTGAATATATTTCTTATTTATATATTTTAATATTATGAAATTTTTCATTTTGGGGATTGTTACTTTATAAATTGCATTCCCAAAAACATCCTCTTATCATAATTTCTAAATGTAATGAGACTCATTCAAACTCATGATAATATTATTTTTATTAAATAGTACTAAAAATAATTACAATAATAATTAAAATAGTAATGAAATATTAACCAATAAATTTATCGATGAATAATTGTTTTTTATTATCAAAATTCATTTTGATTGTTTCTTTCATATTATTTTCCAAAAAAATTTCAATTGGTTTAATAATGACACACAATTAATTTTTGTTTTTTACTATATTTACCTACATATGAAACATTAGGATGAATTAGAATATCTTATAATGTATGTAATGTTAATAATAGTTTTAAATATTATGGTATCATAGTTAAATTTAAAATATATTAAAATAACTAATAAAAACATTTTCTATTCATGGTAAGGTTCATTCTGGGATAATAATAAAGAACAACATACTTTATCTAATATATATTTCATCAATGAAAATTTAAATGAGAATTTAATTTTCAATAAATAATAAATAATGTGAAAAAATATACAATTGATTTTTTCTCAAACATTCTTAAAATATGAATTCAAATTGACATTATAGAATCATTTTCTTATCACTAATGAAATATTGATTTGCATAAATTGAATTTTTATATCTATAATAGGGTTGTTACTCAGCCATTTTGAATAAATAAATATTCTCCCACAAATATTAGGCCAATACACATACTCCTTATATAATTATACAAATACATTATCCTCCATTAACATGAATTTTATGTTAAGGTTTCATTACAGATACAATATTCCATTTAAAATGTTACTCTATAACTTAATTATTTTCATTTATTTTCTTTATTAAATAATTTTTAAACATTAATAAATTCTCTAAAATTATTTATAATTTATATATAATTAAATAAAACTTATTATTTATTAAATACAAATGGGTTTTAAATCATTCATTCAAATTTGAATTGTTTTTTTATCCAATAACATATTTGAACGATGATACAAAATTATTCTTAAAATTTTTCATGGATTAATTGTAAACATGGATTTTTTATATTTTTTATTTTTTTTATAATTATTCTAATATATTCATACTAATAAGGATTTTAAATATAAAATATACTATTTTATATGAATTCCTTTGATTTTAATGACTAGTGAACCATTGAACAAAGATTTTTTATAATCATTATTATAAATTTAATTTCATTGGATTTAGACAAGACAACCACAAAATGACAAATATAATAAACATTAATCTCATAAATAAATTACTTATGATAACAAATAAAACTGAATATTGATAATAAAAAATGTTTTGGTGAATTTATGTGATTTATGGAATATATAATTCAGGTAAATGAAAAAGTGTATGGTACCAATTGACATGATGTTTGGGGTACAATATTAAAACATCAATAAAAATATTTTCATAGGTTTTTATCCCATTTTTTACTACATGTTTTTCTTGATTTTTTTCATTTCATATTTTTATGACTATCAATTTTCTATATAAAAGTTTCATTATCTAAAAATAATGTATTAATAATCCCACTCATTAAAATTAATCATTATTTTAATTAGTTAACAAAAAATGATTACGTTTATGGTTTCAAATATATTTTTTTGAGTTTTCTTCTAATATGTTAAACAGAAATCCTTATTTTTTTGTTAATTTTATCGATCATGATGATTATTAACAATTATCGGTTGGGTCAAAATTTTATAGAACCCTAATTGATTGGGTGATGAAAAATATATAATGAGATCAAAATGTATGGTCTAGGTGAAGTAAGACTTATACATAATGTAATGATATGATCATTTTTAGTTAGTATAATTAATAAATTTAACTAAATGATAAATCCTAATAACCAATGAAAAAAATTTATACTTACATGTGATTTTTCATTACAGAACATCACGAGAAATGAAAGTGATATATTTCCTGAAGCATTATGGTTGTGGGTGAATCAAGGTGATGGAAGAAGAAATATATCCACTTTAATCAGTATATCATTCATTATAATATTATACCATTATTTGAAATAACATTGTATAAATTATTACAATATTATAATATTTCACATCCACTCTTAATAATGACATGTAATATAGGGATATAAATCACGTATAGAATAAATTTATTTTTCTACGTTCACCACAAAGTAATAGTCTATGGAGTATTCACTAAAAATATGTTAGTCATACAAATATCTTATATTATTTACTAGTTTAGTAGATTATAATTTTTCAACCTCTCTATATAATTTCTATGAACCCTTATATTATATTATTATGGTTTCAGTCAAGTATCATTTAAGGAACACTACCACTTTTATTCCAATATGAACTTCTTTAATAAACTATGATTTACTATTTAAACAGTTTTACGTCTCTTAGGTATATAATATATGTTTTTTATAACAATATAAACCATGAGATATTTTTTCATGGATCTAGTTTTGATTCACTTATTTTCTTCTTCATTTTTGGATCTCTTTATCCAATTATAAATATTATTGAATCACTAATGTTAGTGATTTGTTTTTTTCTTCCACATGAATATAGAACTAGTAAAACCTCATTGTATGAGTATAATTATACACTGGAATTTTCATGTTTCAGTTTTTCTGCTTATGAACCATAATAAATCATCATGTACACTCTATTCTTCTATTTATCCTCCTTTATAATAAAACCTAGATCATTCAATGGAATCATATTTGGATCCCCTCTTCTTCTTAAATATATCACAGAAACCTGAGATATACAAATTAATTTATAGAATCCCAACATTGGATCTTTCTTTTGAAAATATCTTCATAATGACTCCCTGTGCAATGAATCTTAATGGATCATAGACCACCATTTACACATCGTAAAAACTACTTTTTACTCATTGAAGTTTATGATATCCATTATATAAAACAATTTTTTAGATCTCCACCCCTCTAAATGAAAAACCAATTTTAATATGTACTTTCATTGATGAGTACATAATAAAACATGTGGACTATATAAACTAATTGGAATAACCCTACATCACATCTCAATTCACCATGAATTTATTAAATTGTTGTCCATTTATAAAACCCTTTTGATATTTTTTAATTCATATATTTACAAATATAATAATTAATCATGATTTATACTAAATTAACGGTTCATTTAGCTATTTATTAGTGGATACAATTAATAATTTCACTGATCCTAAAACTTTATATTCTCACCTTAAAAATACCCTTGATGGTATTAACAACATCCTTCTATACGACCATGTCCTCCCATTGTAGACCATGTTCATCAAATTCTATCATGTAAAAATATATATTATATAAATATGTACATTCCTTTAACATTATGTACTCAAAGTAATTGTTATATAGATAACATTGTCCTTCATTGTGTATCCAACTTCTCCGGACACGTGTTTCCTTGAAATTTCATATTTTCTAAAATGAAGTCCACATTATTAATTCATGTGAAATTCCTGTACAAAATAACATTCTAAACTGCATGTTTGATTAATCATTTCGGATATATGACTATGTGGGTTCTAAAATTGAATAATAATTATGCCTTCATTTTCCTTGAAACCATAAAAAACAACTCCAAATCCTCTAGTTTTTCTGGAGAATTTTATTTTCTAACAATTAGAAAAAAAATTAAATTTTAAAATGATATTTTTAACATCTAAATTGTGGATTAATATTGGAAATATCTTTTTTCTCAGACACCATAATGTCTATACAATATACCTCAATCTATTATAAATCATCTTAAAATAAAAATAGATCTTCTATGAATGAAAATCATGTTATATAACAGAACCTTAATATATATGGATATCATTATATTTATTTTTATTTTTCCAACCTATAATTCCATGGTCACAATAAATTAATATATTCTATTAACACAATCCCCAAACTAGGCCATCAATAATGGATTCATCATCCACCACATTATTAACCATGTAATCGTAAATTCATTTTCTCACAGTATTTTTATCTTAACCTAGGACACTCTTAGTCATCTCGTCAACAAGAGTCTTAGCAGTAGTGGCTTGATCCCATTTCGAAGGAGGTGGAACTGAGGTTCATTTTCTCATTTCATGTTTGCGGATGACACTTTGATTTTCATGAATGGTGGGTTGAGGTCATTCATAAGCATCAATAATGTTATGGTGGAGTATTGTTGTTGGAGCGGGAATGTGGTGAATACTGATAAGAGAAACATCTATATTTCTTCCAAATGCCAGGGTGACATGATCTATTATCTTTGTAGCAGGCTGGGAATGCAGTGTGGTTTATTTCACATGGAGTACCTTGGAACCCCCATTTTGTTTGGAAGACTCAAGGTGCGGGACGTTGATAAAATTTTGTGTAACATTTCTAGTCTGATGCTAATATGGAAGATCTGGTACCTCTCATTAAGTGGGAGTATTTCGCTGATTAAATGTGTCCTCTCGTACATACCCATCCATGCTTTTGCATCCACCTCTATGCCAAATGGGATCATTAGTGGGGTTGGCAAGATTATGGAATGTTTTATGTATGATGCCTCCTCATAGGCGAAGCAGCATTGGGTGTCCTTGGAGAGAATGGAAATTCCCTTTCAAGAGGGGGGTTAATGTGGGGAGTATGAGTGCCACTATTCAGTGTTACCAGGCCAAGCATGCATGGGAGGTGATTGAAGGGAAAACTATTTGGTGAAAAATTATGTCCAGCTAATGGGTGGGTGATGAGGTGGAGGATGATGGCCATGCGTCCCCATACTGGCCAAAAATCATCCCTCCCATCAGTGATCTTGAATAGAATTCATGTTTGATCATTGGTGATGGGGACCTACAGTTTTCGTTCCATAATTGCTTAGGTTCTGTTCTTGGATTTCGTGGGTGCCTGATTCCCCTTTTTGTTTTCATGGAATCAAGCAGTCACCCTTCGTTCATCATGGCAGTTCTGGATTCTGATCAGCAGAAAGATTGGGACTCTATTGCTTTGACATCGGAGCTGGACATGTTTGTATTCACTACTTCCCCATCAGGGAAGTTTTCTTCTCAAGCGTATCGAAATCTCTTGGCTCCACAACTGACTCTAGACAGCTGGGATTCCATGCTCTTGTGTAATAAAATCCCCCCAAAATACAATTTTCTTATTTGGAATATCAAGAAGCATGTAGTGGCCATAGATGCCCAGATCCAGAGGGTGGGTATCTTCCTGGCCTCCAAATGCCACAGTTGTTTCCGCCCGAAGGTGGAGAGCTCCAAACATTTTTTTTGAAAGTGACTGGGTTGTCCCCCTTTGGATTTTCATTGGGGATCTCACTGCTCTATCGTCAGCTGATTATTGTGAGGAGCCATTTCTGGCTTGATGGTTCATCGGGTCGGGCGGCTCAGGCATTAATTGGATGGAGAGGTGTGTGGTTCTTATTGCTTGGTGCTGGAGCTTGTGGTAGGCTCGGAATCAGGCTTGGTTTGAGGGATCCTCACCTACAGCGAGGGTCATCATCATACGTACCTTGGTCCTGCTGGTGGATTTGGTTCATCTGTTTCCCCAGTGGAGAGAGGCCCCCTCGTTCGTGCGTCTTCAGGTGCGTTCCCCTACTCCTTCTATCTCCTGTCCCAGCACTAAGTGGAGAGGGGGGCGATGGATCCAATGGAGTCTACTGGTCTCAGGTCATAAGTTGAACTCTGATGGCTCCTGTGTGCGGGGCGAAATGTGGGGGGTGGGGTCCGTGATTTGTGTGGGAGTGTTTTGCTGGCATTTACGGTGTACCATGGGTGGTGTACCTCGCTTCGGGTAGAGGCAAATGCGCTTTTCTCTGGTCTGCAGTTGTGTCTATAGAAGAGCATTTCTATCTCCCAAGTGGAGACGAATTCTCTGATTCTTTCTGGAGCTCTAATTGGTAATGTCCAGTCCCCTTGGTCAATTGTGTAATCGGTTATGAGGTTTCGTGCTCTCCTTGATGGTGTTAGTGTGTTGCACACATGGCGTGAGGGGAATCAAGTGGCAGAACACCTTGAATCTATAGTGAAACCAGGTTCCAGCATCACCTTTCATCCATCCATTGGTTTCTTGAAGCCCGAATGTGTCAATGTTATCAGAGGGGAAGCGTTCGGGAAACATTATTTTAGGCAACCCTAGGCCTGGGTGACCTTCTAGACCCATGTGTCTTTCTGCAGCTTCCTTTGTTTTGCGTTGTTTTTCCATTTCTAGTTTTCTAGCTTCCTTGACTCTTTCTATTGTTTATTTTCTTGAATAAAAATGTGACATTGGAAGGATGGATAATTATTCTCTATTATCTATCCCTCAAATAGATTTTTGGTTTTCTTGAAAAACTACTCATTTCTGTCCACTTATATCAATTCCTTGTTGATGAGAAATCATTGTACAAACATCACATTTTTAGAAATGATGATTTTTCTCCCCTTAAGGAATTGAATGTTAGAACCATCACAACATACATAGAATTTCAGTTAACAACACTTCCATTTAGGTTTAAAAAATATCAAAGTATTCTATCTAGTCTTAGAACAAGAAAAATTATTCTCATTTTTTGATAAGAAAAACATATGTTCAGCCAAATACATGATTATTAATAGATTCAATTTTTATTAATTTTCTACTTCTACATAATTTTTATTTTATATATAGATTTTAAATTACTGAATTTATTACATAGAACATTAGTAATAAATATATCCTCCATTCCTACATAGTAAAAAATCAAAAAAAATAAGAATTACATAATATAAAAAATCTCAAATATGTCTACGTTACTATCTTACTTATATATATTTAAGTGTGTTACTATTTTTATTATTTTCTATCATGTCTAGTGATCTTAGACACACTAGCACCAAATAGAGTATGAATATAAATTAATAGACATGTGTGGAAGACATTAAACATACCAGACCATTTTTTGCATTATTTTTTATAAACATATTATACTATAAGATATTTTTTACTTTTTTAATGTAATCTATTTATCCTTAAGATAATTATGTGTTACCTCTGATAATTCAACACAATCACTCTTGATTTTCCTTTCATGTATCCTTTTTGAAGACTATTTCCATCATGTGGATCTGCACTGGTGTAATACCATTTTTTTCTTATAGTATGTAGGATTATGAAAAATAGATACATGATAACACAATTATAGACAATACAAAATAAACATTAATACATATAATTTATCTATTATTCACATTATTTTATTCTCATTCATCAAGTTATTTAGTAACACTTGTGAAAAAAAGATCTAACACATTTATTATAAAACTTATCATTATGACACTAGTTTAATTTGAGGGGAAATTTAATTCATTTTACAATATATTATACGCTAAATTCTTTTAACAACATCCTTATAATATATTTCAATAAAAAATATTATCTGAATAAAGTGGGTTTTAATGCCACCTGTTGATTAAAATTCAGTCATCATGCGAGTTTTCCTTTATGAAAAAACCAAATTTTAAAAATTCACCATATTGATTAATAGTTATTATATTTAACCTCTCTTTTTGATTAGCGGAGCATTTATGGAAATCATATTTCCATTGTCTATAACAAACCAAATTAATAATCATATATCATTATTTTAATATCATATACAAAAAATGAATCATATCCCACAAATAACACCATACCACATCAAATACATATTAGAATCAATTAAATGAATGAAGAGTGGGGAACTGTCATCATCTTCAGGTATTTAAATGTGTATGGTCTGGATGCATCAATGAATTACTTCATGTTATCTTCTATTCGATTATAGTGATGAAAAATTATAAGTAATCTCAAGTTTATTTAATGATTTCTTCTAAAAAATTCACCATTCATAACTTAGGTTACATATAAGGTCCCGACCGTAAACATTACTTACTATTGAATTAAATGAATAATACACATTGAGGATGTTTTCAAGTTTAGAGTTATAGAAAATTATATCATAAATATTACATCTCAAAAGATTACATAGTAGAAACTTCTACAAAGTTTCCCCTTTTCTTACAAAACATGAACTCTTAAAAAAGGGGGCCATGTCTATTTCCATGTATAAGATAGCATGAATTTTCCTTGATCCCATACTTGACCCTATTCCACATTATGTCCTGTGAAAAAAAATTCAAAACAAACTTTGGATGAGCATAAAAAGCTCAGTATGGGATACACAAAGAATGAAAACTGTTTGTTTTTCAAAACAACAGGTACACCAAGAATACTATATCAAAGTACTACTTTTCACCTTTATAAAGTAGGAAAAACTCTTCACTGAATAAAATATCATTACATACCCTTTTGTAACCAAAAGATTACCATAAAACCTATATAATGAACACGTAAAATATAAAGGTAACTTGCGACATAAACATACTTAAATGGAATTACCATACAGTCCACTACCACACATATCACTTAATGGAAAAGCTATACAGATGACTTCTATACCCAATGATTTGGAGGTTATAACGTAACCACCTGTCCTGGTATTCACGGCACCACCAGTGATATGGTTTATCATGTAACCACCCGTCAAATGTCCATGTACCGTTATAAAATCATAAGACATAAAACAAATATAATGGAAAGAAAAATTTGCACATTTCGATCACAATATATCACATAAATATATTGACATAAAAAATCTATTATAAAAACCATTTTCAATACCAAAATACATAAAGAGTAGATGGTATTTATTTCATTTTAAAAAATATTACGGCTTGTTGAGGAACCCAAATACCAAATAATACTCGCGGCGGTGGAAACAATTATTGTCACCACGTATGTTAAAAGAAACACTCTTTTTTTCATTTAGTAAAACACATCGTATAAAGATATTAGTTTTGTATAAAATTAAAAGTCAAAGGGTTTTATACACCGTATAAAATATAGTTGTGTATGTTTCGCACGGAATCCGGGGATGACCTCCTGGACGGGAGATTCAAACGTTCCGATCGGTTTCTAACAGGTTTGTTCATAGAACCGGAAACATCCAATGATTCCACATCCGTTTGGACCTACTTTCCAAAGGCATGCGCTCATTAGCTTGTGGACTAATGAGGCTTAGGAATTTGCATTGGTCGAGAGGATGGGAGGTCGGACTCATCACACATTTTTTGAGGGGAATTATTGTCTACTCCGGGACTCTCTTTATAGATTTAAGTTATGTTCGTGAATCCTTATTACATTACCAAGTATAAAATGAGCTTTCCTTTAGTTTTAACAATCAATGATTAAATATGAAAGAAACTTAGAGAATCTTTCATATGTATTCAAGGTTCTTCATCAATAGAGAATCATCTGTTTCGAGATTCTTGGTCAATGGTATCCTTCAAAACATTTATATAAAAGTCTCTTGGTCATTATGATGACCAGGCTGGTTTTAAAGCCACTCAGTGGGGCACTTGAAGTTTATCGTCATTCAGAAGGACAGAGATTATTTCAAAGTTGGGATCGAACCCATAAATGGGCTACCTACGTATCCTTTGTTTTGGAAAAGGAATCAGAACCCACGTAGTTCGAGAAATGGAGTATGATGTTTATGATTGATGGCTCAAAGATGAATGTCATAATTACTTTTACACTCTAAGCTCACGTGAGTCATGCTCGGTGTGAGAAACAAGAGGTATTGGTAAAAATTAGACAATTGTGCCATGAAGGATGCAATCATAAGAATTTGTTTGGGGCTTATGTATGGATGACTGCCCAGATAGATGAAGGTTTAGGATTTACTTTTAGGGAGAAAATCCATGAACAGGGTCCATAAAGTTATATGTGCTTCATGGAGATTTGAATACTCTAATCTTGGGGCTTACTCCTAAGGAGGATGCCCAAGTTAGGAGGGGACTTATGATTAGGTTTTAATCCTGAAAAGGAAACCCAAATCAAAGCTAAATTAGGACTGGTTAAGAGAAATTTAAGGGACTTGGGGCTTACTCCTGAAAAGGAAGCCCAAGGTTATGACTGAGTCTTATTCCTGAAAAGGAGACCCAGGTTAGGGGACTTGGGGCTTACTCCTGAAAAGGAAGCACAAGGTTATGACTGAGTCTTATTCCTGAAAAGGAGACCCAGGTTAGGGATTAAGGTTTGGGGCTTACTCCTGAGGAGGATGCCCATATTTGAGGATGAGGCTTATTCTTAAGAAAGATGCTCAAGATTTAGAGGACTTGATTGGGGCTTACTCCTTAGGAAGATGCCCAGATCAGAGGTTTTATAACTGGGGATTATTCCTGAAAAGGAGACCCAAGTTAGGATTCTATCATCTTAAAGGATGAGGTTGAATGAATGAACTCTCAATCTTTGGTGACATAAAGATGTTTAAATCACTAGGTTTTGAGAGATATTTCACAGAATTCCTTTCAGACAAGGATGTCAAATCAAGAAATCATGCCATAAATGGATTTGAAGAGTATCTTGAAGACTGAATCTTGAATAAGAAAGGTGAAATGTCTTAAGAGGGGTAAAATGGGAAAGATGGGCACCCAAAAAGATAGGGGCGCGCAAGTATTAAAAGTCGCGCAAGTCCTGCGGCGGCGCGCAAGTATTGGTCGCGCAAGTATACTTGCGCGACATGAGGGATACTTGCGCGATTTTCAACCAGAGTTGAAATACTTGAGCGACTCTTTATTAAACACTTTATCATCCTCTTGAGGTTCTTCCAGAGAAGGTACGCGCAAGTTATATTGAAGGAATTAAGTCGGCGCGCAAGTGTTTGATAAGTTTCAACACTTAGGCCTTCCTTCTTCCCTTTAGATCTTCCATTCTAGGTAATAAATTACCTTAGAAGTGTTCTGGAAGCTTTGAGAAGAGACTTGGGCGTCGGGAGCTTCAATCCGAGTTTCTGGAAAAAGATCCTCTCGAATAGGGGGCCCACAGGGTCTATTTATAGGCAAAAGAAGACCCTGGGCGGTTACCGGGCGGTTATCACTTAGGTCGCGCAAGTCACTTGCACAACCATAAGGCGTCGCGCAAGTACTTGCACGACCACTAGGCGGCGCGCAAGTCTACTTGCGCGACCATGAGGGAACTTGCGCGACCTATGGGAAATGTTCTCCTTGTTCATCCCTTTGTCGATTTTTGATGTTTCTTCAAAGGATGAATCAGATTGAGCTCAGATATTCCCCCTTTTCCGATCATTAGATTCTGTGATGAAAGGAGCGTCAACAAAAGTCCCCCCTCAGAGTTGGATCCGGAAAGAAATGAGGATTTGACTCTGAGGAAATTGAATCCATCCAAAGGAAAAGGGGGGCGCGCAAGTCTTCAGTGCACAGAGGGCAGCGCGCAAGTGTGCTGGAACTTGACTTTTATTCAGAGTTCCTTTGTCTTTTGTGGGCAGTTTAAAGTCATGCATGCCGGACATAAAGGGGCTAATGTTTAATGTCGAAATAGCTTTGACCAAAAAAAAATGGAAAAAAAATGGATTCAATTCCTTGACAATTTATCTGAAAACATATTTACCATACTCAAGTATGAGGGAAAAAATGTAAACTATGGCTTAAGAATATTTGAATCTGAGGAATGATATGAAAAAGAGCTAAAAGGCATTAGAAGAAGTAGTTTCCAAGAATGAAGTTACTATTATTTAACAAAACCCGTTAGGGGGTTGAAATATGCAGGGCCACCTATGGGCATTGGCTGCACAGTCAAATAAAATAACATCTTTTGGCTGACAAGTCTGTTATGTGGACTGTTTATGCAAGGCCACCTATGGGCACGTGCTGCATAGTCAGGCAAAAGAACTCCCAGAAATTTACATTCCTAGTGTTAAAAGCTAGTGAAAGTTTATGGAGATTCAAATTTTCTAAAGTATAGTGTTTGTTGTATGGAAAGAGGTACTTGAATATGGAGAAGATATTTCCAAACAAGAATATCGAAGAACTGGATGAATATCACTCCTACGAAGGTCTGACCCAAACGTAGGGAAGAAGAATAAACCATAGACTTGAATACTTTCAGATCATGAAAAAGGATATGGGACAAATATGTTAAGGATGGCTATTTTTGCGGATCCCTACATACTGTCGTTTAAGACAAATAAGGACAAAAGAGGCATTCTTCCCATGAATGAAGTTACTATTATTTAACAAAACCCGTTAGGGGGTTGAAATATGCCGGGCCACCTATGGGCATTGGCTGCATGGTCAAATAAATAGCATCTTTTGGGTGACAAGTCTGTTATGTGGACTGTTTATACAAGGCCACCTATGGGCACGTGCTGCATAGTCAGGAAAAAGAATTCTCAGAAGTTTGACATTTTTGTGACTAGAAGTCATGAAAAGGGTTATGAAGATCTGAAAATATTTTAAGGTTAGGATTATAACACATAAATATGGGTGTTGTCCAATGTATGTAGAGATACATAGGTCAATGATAACCATAATCATGTTGTGGCTGGGTCCTAAATTGAAATTTTGGACTTCACTACGTATCTCATAAGAATGAGAATCAAGCCATACGTAGTTCTTGAAATGCAGTTTAACGTCGTGCAGGACAAAAGGATGAGTGATCTTAGTTTAGGGTCATAGAATTCGGACCATAAAAATGAACACATAGTGTGTGTTTTCATGAGGACTTTTCAGCCAAGGGACTGAAAGTGAAATTTGGGGTTAGGCCCAAAAGACTTGGGACTGGATTCGAGGGACACTCGAATGTTCCTACGTATCCCATAAGGATGGGAATCAAGTCCACATAGTTCTAGAATTACCCTTTGTACAAATTTGGTTCGTACATGTGAAGGGTGAAAGGGGACTTTAGTGCAATGATGGTTTAACCTAAGATAAAAAGTTCAGGCATTACCATGTATGCACGTAGTCTTTTTAAAAAATGAAAACCATGATTGAAAAAAATCAATATCAATAATGGTTCCTTCTCAAATGAGGAAATCAAAGAATATTGTAGTTTATTGTCGTACCAGACAAAAGTGTTGTATAGTTTAACGTCATATAACAAGGACGAAAGTGAATCAATGTAATGATATTGATTCCAATGGCGGTTTCACAAATCAACATTATATGAGGTTGTGGTGAACCGATGTGAATAGATTTTTTTTGGGCTTGAACCCTGGGAGGTTGCCTACATACCCAGCCTGGAGGGCAAGGATCAATGTCCATGTAGTTCAATGAAAGAATGAATTAATGATCAAGTTGTTCTTGTGGAAAATGATCTAATAAAAAATATTGTTGGGACTTACACATGGTTAGTGGCCCAAAGGGAGTGTTATGGTTGATGTTCGCTCTAAGCTCACGTGAGTCATACTCGGTGTGAGAAACAAGAGGTAATAACAACCTTAACGATGCACAGTTTAATGTCGTGTAGGACCTATCAAAGATTTTCTGTACAGTTTAGCGTCATGTAGTTAGGATGATGGGGATAAAATAGTTTAACGTCATATTGGACGAAAAGGGGGACTGTGCAATTTAATGTCATGCAGTACGGACAAAAGAGTGTACCATTTTAACATTATGTTGGACGAAAGTGCGAATAGTTTAAGGTCATATGCATGGACCGTGAATGGTGCAGTTTAATGTCATACTAGACTTTTGAGATTATATAGTTTAACGTCTTTCCGGACGTGAGGGACTTTTATACAGTTTAGCGTCATGTAGTTAGGACGTCACAGTTTAACGTCTTGCTGGACATAAGGAATTTGCAAATAGTTTATGGTCATATACATGGACCAAGGATGATGCAGTTTAAGGTCATGCTGGACGGTTTATGGGACTTTTTCACAGTTTAATGTCGTGCGGGACGAAGTTGCAGTTTTAAAGTCATACTGGACCATTGCTGTATAGTTTAACGTCATATAGCAAGGACGAACTGAGGCTGTATAGTTTAATGTCATGTAGCTAAGACTAAGGTGAATCAATATGAGGATATCAGTTCTAGAGACTTTTTACAGTTTATCGTCATGCTGGACGTTGGAAGTGCCACACAGTTTAATGTCATGTTGCTAGGACACAATTTAGTTTAATGTCATCTCGGACAAAATATAGGAACTTCTATACAGTTTATTGTCATGTAGGACAAAATTAGGGACTATGTAGTTTAATGTATTGCAGTTAGGACTATTGGTGCTGCACAGTTTAGTGTCATGTTGCAGGGACATAAGTGCGAATAGTTTAAGGTCATATGCATGGACCGTAGTGCGAATAGTTTAAGGTCATATGCACGGACCGTAGTGCGAATAGTTTAAGGTCATATGCATGGACCGTACAGTTTATCGTCATGATGGACGTAGTTGTAGTTTAAGGTCATACTGGACCATTGCTGTATGAACCAAATGTAAGAGTCTTGGTTCTGGGAACAATATTTTGTGTTTATACAAAATACTTCTTCAGAAATCTGGCATTAGTTGGAGTCGTGATGTGTTCTCCATCCATTGAGATTAGAGAATACGCTCCATTGGAGTAGACCTTATGTATTGAATAAGGTCCTTCCCATTTTGGTTCAAGATTGGGAGGTTTCTTTCCTGGTATCATTGGTGCTTTAAGAACCAATACCAATTCTCCCTGAATGAATGAACGAAGACGAACTTTTTTGTTAAAAGCTCATGCTATCCGATTCTGATAGATTTCCAAGTGGTGCAAAGTGCACAATCTTTTCTCATCTAACTGTTCCAATTCATTCAACCGCTTTTGGGATTGCTCATCTGTAGATAACTGATCACAAATGGCTATTCTGAGTGAGGGCAATTGAACTTCAATTGGCAAGACTACTTCTGTTCCATATACCAATGAATATGGAGTTGACCGCGTTGCATTGCGAGTGGTAGTCCGATAAGCCCATAAAGCATGAAAGAGTTTATCAGGCCATGACCTCTTATCTTTATCCACCATCTTTTGCAGTATATTTGAAAGAGTCTTGTTGAAGGCCTCTATCTGGCCATTAGCCGCTGCATGATATCGAGATGAATGGTTAGACTTAATGTTGTATTCTTGATACAATCTCTTTACCTCAGCAGAACAGAAGTTGGTGCCGTTGTCCGTCAATATTGTATGAGGGACACCAAATCTAGTAATGATGTTAGACTTGATGAAGCTAACAATGCATTTAGAACTGACTTCTTTGAGAGGTTCTGCCTCTGCCCATTTGGAAAAGAAATCAGTAGCAGTAAGAATGTACTTAAAATGCTTGGTCGTAGCTGAAGGGTAAGGTCCCACCACATCCATTCCCCATGTGGAAAATGGCAATGAGTATTTAGCTGTATGAAGCAACTCTGGAGGTTGATGAATGAAGTTGGCATATACTTGGCACGAATGACACTTCTTTGTGAAATTAACACAATCTTGTATCATTGAAGGCCAAAAGTATCCAAGCCTTCGAATTTGATCAGACAGTCTATGTCCAGACTGGTGGGCACCACAGACTCCTGCATGCACTTCTTTTATGACAGCCATTGTTTCTTCACCATCAATACATCTGAAGAGAACTCCATCAAAACCACGTTTGTAGAGAATTTTCTCGAGGTGGTTTGGACTATCATAAAGAGTAAAATTGACCACACGTCGCTGAATTTGTTCTTTCTCAGCTCTATCAGGTGGAAGTGTTCCATTTTGAAGGTATTCCCTGATAGGTGACATCCATCCTGTAGTATGACCATACGGTTCAGGAATGGGACTAATTTCATTAATTTCCTCTGTTCTGACTTGAACTTAAGGTGAAATTGCACGACGGTGGGCAATACAGATGGTTGTCTCGTCCCGATTTGGATCTGCTAATGCTGTGGCTATATTAGCCAGTGCATCTGCTTGAGCATTTTGTGATCTTGGGACATAAGAAAATTTCGGTTCTGAAGGGAATTCCGACATTAACTCTCTGATGTAATCATACAAAGGGATTAATTCTTCTTTTCTGATGGCATAATCCCCATTGACTTGTTTGATTACCAGGTCTGAATCACCTTTTACCTTTAAGTGATTCACTTGCGCTTGAAGTGCTAACTCCAAGCCTGTAATGAGAGCTTGGTATTCAGCTTCATTATTGGTACCACCTTCCCATAACAAAAAGGAATAAGGTAACACTGCCTTATCTGGAGAAATGAGCACAATTCCTAAACCAACTTTGTTGAATTTAGGATTTTCCATTTTCTTCCCTGTTGGACTTCTAGAAGCACCATCAAAATAAATTTCCCATGTTTGAGGACTCTCTTGAATAGAGAAAACTTCCTCATCAGGGAGTTCGATATCTGAATACGTGTCTTCCACTGAAGGATGTTCAGCCAGGAAATCAGCCAGAGCTTGGCCCTTAATTTCCTTTTGAGACACATACTGAATGTCGAACTGCTGTAGAATAACTGCCCACCTTGCCAAATGTCTTGTAAGCATTGGACGACTAAGGATGAATTTGAGCGGATTATTACGAGATATCAATTGGACCTCGTGATGTTGCAGGTAGTGTCTCAGTTTCTGAACTGCAAAGATTAATGCCAGGCAACACTTTTCAATACTTGAATACCGGGTTTCTGCTTCAAGCATAGTTCTACTGAGATAGTAGAGACTATTTTCATTCCCAGCATCATTCTTTTGAGCAAGAAAGGCACCCAATGATCGCTCTAAAGCTGTCACATAGAGGATAAGAGGCCTACCCTCAACAGGTGGCATGAGTACTGGTGGACTCAAGAGGTATTTCTAGAGAACATCAAATGCTTCTTGACATTCTTCAGTCCAGTGGTAAGTGACTCCTTTCTTCAATAATTTGGTAAAAGGTAAACTTTTGCCTGCCAAATTGGCGATGAAACGCCGAATATAGGCTAAGTGTCCTTGAAGTCCTCTTAATTCTTTCAAATTATGAGGAGGTGACATACCAAGGATTGATTTGGTCTTCTCAGGATCGACTTCAATACAACGATGGCGTACAACAAAGCCGAGGACTTTTCCTGAGGTTACCCCAAAAGCACATTTTAAGGGGTTCATCTTCAAATTATGTTGTCGAAGCTTGTGGAATACGACTTCCAAATCAGCCAAGTGATCAAAACGTTGTTTGGATTTAACCACCAAATCATCTACATAGCATTCAACAAACTTCCCTAGAAAAGGTTTGAAGATACGATGCATGGCGCGTGTATATGTTCCACCTGCATTCTTTAAACCAAAGGGCATCACTCGGTAACAAAACACACCTTGAAGAGCTCTGAAGGCTGTATATTCCTCATCTTCTGGGGCCATTCGGATCTGATTATATCCAGAATATCCATCCATGAAAGAAAGTACTTCATAGCCAGCCGTCGCATCAATAAAGAGTTCTGTAATCGGAACTGGGAAATCATCTTTAGGACAATAACGATTAAGATCTCTGAAATCGATGAAAACCCTAATTTGTCCATTCTTCTTCTTTACAGGGACAATATTAGCCAACCACTTGGGATATTGAACTTCTATGACGAAGTTAGCTTTGATAAGCTTATCCACTTCAGCCTCAATTTTGGAAGCATAGGTCGGGTGTGTTCTTCTCGCGGCTTGCTTGAATCCTCGATGTTCTTTTGGCAAACCCAAATGATGGGTGGCAACATCAGGATCAAGGCCAGGCATCTCTGTATAATTCCAAGCAAAAATATCTTTATTTTTCTTTAGAAAAGAAATATACATCTCTTGCTCTTCAATGGTCATGGCCGCACTAATTAAAGTGGGGCGTGGATCTTTCTCTGTACCCAGATTTACTTCTCTGAGTTCATCCACAGTGGTAGAGATACCCTCTTCAAATGCTGGAGGAGCATCTCTAAGATCTTCCTCTTCCTCTTCATCATGTGTTATTTCTTCCGTTTATACTTGCAAAGTAGATGAAAAAACGAAATTCTCATGATCATAAGAGATGTCAAAATTTTCACATTTTGAAGAAGAAGCTTCCATTTCCGATCCTATTGATAATAAAGGGTCTTCTTTGTGAATCAAAGAGGAGATGATGGATTGAGAATCGACATCAATATTCACCTCAGGTGTTGCTATAACTTCTTCTGATCTGATTAGCGAAGTATAGACTTGTTGGATTTCAGCAGACGAAATGAAAACGTCACCACTTATGCTTTCATCACTGCTTGGTAAGTTACCAATTTCTCCCATGTTGTCTGGCTCGATTGCTGTAATTGACATTATGGATCTTTCCATAAGAGTATTTTGATTTGGGCCTATTTTGTCAATTTGAATGATAGGTAACACATAATCTGTACTCACATGTGAAAATGGATTTATTGGAATTTTTTCCAGACCATATGGAGCATTAACTTTGGTAATTTCCTTCATTGTAGATTTTTCTCTTCCCTTCATGTGATAAAATTCCGCCTCAATGTATTGAGACTGACATGTCTTGAACGGGGATTTATCACCATACAATGTTCCAACTTGACCATCGAAACAGTATTTGAGACATTGATGGTATGATGATGGAATAGCTGCATGCTGATGTAGCCAGGGTCTTCCAAGCAAGATATTGAAAGCTGAGTCTTGATCAACAATCATGAAATCCGAATTGGAAACAAGATCTCCAAACTGAGTTCTGAGCGTAACTTCTCCCAGTGGTTCTTGTTCATTTTTATCATATCTTTGCAACATCATGGTAGAAGGAGATAAATCAGATTCTGTGAGGCCCAATCGACGAAGTGTGCGAATGGGCATGAGGTTGACTCCTGAACCATTGTCAATGAAAGCTCTTCGAACATCTATACCATTGACTTTGCCAGATAAGTACAAAGGTTTTATGTGCCCATGCACAACATCATCCTCATCTTTATCAGTAAAAGATATCACTGCATGGCATTCTGCAGGATTATTCTCTATGTGATAAATTTCAGCTACAGCAATTTCAGCTTCAAACTCCTGAGGACTTGACAATGCTTCGATGAGTGCTTCCCGAAGATCTCTTGATAGATTAAAAGCATCCAAAATTGAAAATTTGGCTGGTACTTGGGCCAAGTGTTTCAATATATCATACTTTTCATCTAGAGGTCTGCGTTTCCCAATAGGAATATGCAGTTTAGCAGGTACCTTGGAAGCAGATGCTTTGGAAGCTGATGCATCTTGTATTGAAGTTGGCAACATCTTTGGTTTTGGAAAATTAGACTGATTAGATCCATTTACTTGCTGAGATGAAGAAGATGGAACCTTTAATCGGTCTTCCAAAATAACTGTGCAGAAGCTGATTTGGCCATTGGAATAAGAATTTGCTTGTTCTTTTTGAGCTCGCTGAAGGGCTCTACCACGAGTTTCTGCTGCATATACAGTGCTAGCAGGGGTAGAATTAGAGTAGTGGTTTCGAAAATATCCACGTCTTCCCCTATATCCTGAACCTCTAGAACTTCCTCGGGTTCCTTTATTTGATACAGGGAATTCAGGCTCATTAAGACTGGAATATGAATCTGTTAATTGAATCATATTAACAGAACCAAATATTAACTGTTCGTCTGATAAAGACTCTGCCTGGTTAGCCTGTTTAGGCTGTGCCGTTTGGTGGGACGGTGCCCGTGGCTTTGAAGTAGAGGGCATGAAATCTGCCAGAGTCAAAGACAATTTAGGTTTTGATACATGCTCATCTTCTCCTGATTCATCTTTCTTCTTTGAATTGCGCTGCCCTTTTGAGGATTTGTCCTTTGATGGAGGCTTTACTGCAGCTTTTGTAGGATACACAATTGGCTTCTTCAATTGTGTTCGTAAAATGGAATGGGTCCGATTGATTGTCTTTCTGACCATCCAATCATCATATTTTTTCACAGTTTTGCTTTTGACTTCCTGCCACTCGCCTCCTTCCTCTGGATCTGTAGCGGTAATACACGCTACATGAGCTGAAGAACCCTTCAATTTGACTTGTCCCAAGTCGACCATCTTTTGTAGGAGGTCTTTAAAGACAAAACACTCCTAGATGGGATGTCCCAACATTTGATGAAAGGGACAATAATTGGGACGGTCTTCATCTCCTTCCTTGTTTGGTCTCTTCGGCACTGGTAATTGAACCAAATTATTTTCCAGAGCTGAAATGAAGTAACCGGGAACTTGCTCACTTCTGAAAGAGTATGTTTTACTCTTCATATCCTCAAATTGTTTTCGTTGTTGATCTTTTTGATCATTTGGACGAAATAGCCTTTGTTGTTGGCGTTCAGGTGGTGGAGCCCTTCGAGAAGATGAAGGTTTTGAAGTAGAAATAGGTACAGGTGCCTGTTTAAGCATAACTGTAGCAGTTTCTGCATTACCCATTCTTCTTCCTGGAGCTGATGGAATTACACGAGATTTAACCTTAGCCTGTATAAGGGAATCTTCAATCTATTGAGCGATTGAAGTAAGGTCTCGAAACCCTCCTGTGTTTTTCACAGGGATCAATGGCGTGCGTAATTCGTCATGAAAATTTGCCACACAGATTGGCAACAATTCCTCCTGAGGGAGTGATAAACTCAAGGAATACGTTAATCCCTTCCAACGAGCAATGAAATCAGAGACTCTTTCATTCTCCCTTTGCTTGCAGTTTGTAAGATCGAAAACTGTCGTTTTTGGCAAAGTTGAGCTAAACTGAAGAAGGAATTTTTGACGAAGATCCTCCCATCTGATGACTGACCGGGATCGCAAGATTGTATACCAGACAAAGGCTGGTCCTTGCAAGGTTCGCACGAAGCATCTGAGTTTCACTGCTTCTTGCTGCTCTGGAGTTCCCATCATAGGATCACAACAAGACACGTAATGCGTCAAATGTTGTTCAGGGTCACCTGATCCATTGAAAGTAGGGAAAACAGGGTTTCCAAAATTGGATGGAGGAGAAATTGAATCTACCCATTCAGGGTAAACTTTCTTTTCAGGTTGAACTTGCACCCGTTTTCCTTCCATAGTTTCTAACTGAGCTGTTAATGACTCAATAGTATTTATTAACTTTTGAGAAATGTCAGGTTGAACTTGGTTTTGGGTAGGTGCAATGAATGGAGCTTGGACAGCCGTGGAGGTTGGTGCTGCAACTAATGGTAGTGCTGCCAACTGTTGTTGCGTTTGACCCGTAGGATTAGACCTTTGTGGGTGTACTGATAAAGGAGGATATTCCTGATCCATCTTAGTAGTTACAACGAATTCTTTCGGCTGTCATACTTCAGCATTCTTAAGAAGAAGACTATTCTGAAGTAGTTCTGCATTCAACCTTCTAAATTCTTTCATTTCTTCCTCCTGTTGTACAAACCTTTGCTCTAATGAGAGCGATTGACCTCCTTCAGAGGAAGGGTGAGAAGTAACCTGATTCTTTCCTTTCCCCTTATTGGATCCTTTTCGGAGAGGGGGAAGTGAGTTACTTGAAGGAATACCCAGATTTTGGGTAAGCCTTTGATTACGTGTGCGCACACCTTCTTCATTTAGGTCCGTGTGCGCAACTTCTTGAGCAGGAACCTCTTCATCTGATCCCTCTGATTGAGCCTCATCTGGTGAATCAGCAGCAACGGCATTGATGACATTAATGGATGCATATTGCATAGAATCCTTTCTATCAACATTTCTGTGATATTGTCTTCTTCCATGTCCATGATGAAACATGGAATTCCGTTGACTTGATCCCTCGGGAATTTCTTTGTGAACCGTCACTTGGAGAGAATCTCCTGATAGCTTGGCTCTTCGTTCCTCTTGAGGCTTCTTCCCTAATCGAGAGAATACTGACTTTCTCTAAGGGAGGGATTGAGGATTTGAAAAATTCCCCAGTCCGGTGGACTGGGGGTGTTCCTGCTGCTTCCGCTCAATTCCTCGAATCCCATTTGTTGACTCTGAGGGTTGGATTAGAGAAGTCCCCAGTCTGGCAAGCTGGGGTGTCTCTTGACATGCTATGTCTGAGATCTTCTTGAAATCTCTCTTGATCTTGCGAATCATAGTTCGGAAATTAGCTGGATGCATTAACCTGTATCCACTTTTATCACCTGGTTTAACAGACTGTTGGATGATTTCCGAAACTTCTGTCATTTGATGACGTGTTTGCTCCAGACGAGAGGCTTGTGCAATATTCTCACCTGCTTGATGTAGGAGCAATTCAACAACCTGTTCTCTATATACTTGATTTTGAGAGGAACTAGTTGAAGCTTGATCTCGAGCAAGATTTTGATTATGAACAAAGCCCATTGGTTGTGGCCGGCCATGGGCAATAACATTGCATGAGACCATTTTCGGCGGGCTTTGCTGACCGGAAAGCACTGTGAAATGTAGTGCTCCGTGAACACCCCATCCTCTGATATGAACATTAGATGGAGCATTTGAAATTAACTGACGCAATTTTCTCAGCGCGCCAAGGCATGAACATTGAAGGGTTCTCTGTTGCTTTTCAGCCTTCGGATACCAAGAGACTGATAGAGATGCCAAATCAATCTGGCGTTGTAACCCTTCTATTATCTTAAGATGATTTTCATATTCATCGTAAGATAATACCCTCTTCTTCAATTGACAAAGAGTCTTCCATATGTTGAGACGAATGTCATGGATTCCATCATCCGTCAACATCTTTGGAATGTCGTACTGGGAGTCAGCCAAATGCCAAAACATGACTGGTACATCACCTTTTGCCAGTTTTTTCCTCATGTTCAGCATTTCCTCTTTATCGTTAAATGAAGATTCTTCTACCTGTTTGGACCAGAGTTGGTGTTTCCTTGTTGTTTCATCGGATTCAACAAGATTGGTAGAGACATCACTATTCATGCTAGAAGATGAATGACCTGGGGATGGTTCGGAGAATAACCTGAACCCCAGGCTATCTTCTGATGGAGAAAGAGTTTCACCTGCCGATAGTAAAGCATCAGACATGACTGGCTTTACGTTTGCAAGTGCCTCGAGATAGGAGGGATTTCTCGTCACTACATTGCCTTCTGAAGAATTTTCGAGACAATGTGAATCACTACTGCGGAGAGGACTTTCGCAGCGAAATTCATCACCATGAGGAGGACCATCATGATGGGTTACAGCAAAAGATGAAATCTCTTGCTCCTTGGTCTTCTGACCACACAGAGGGTTCCTGTGGCTCTCATCTGAAGAAGAAACTTCATGATTGACCGAATTTTCATGAAGCAAGTCTTCATGAGGAAGTGTCTGTTGAAGACCTTCAGAAATAATGTTCCCGTTATTGGGAACTGAGGGAGTAGAATCTTGAATACCAACAGATAAATGTCTGAGGGCTTCAAGAACTCCAGCATCGAGCAAGGCTTGGTTACAGATTGGCCTTTGATCTCCTGACTATGCTGGGCGGATCTTTTTATTAGATGCCTTCTTACTCGCTTTAGAAACCACTTGATGACGAAAGTGATTGCTCTGAGCAGGTGTATGTGCCTGATCAGGAAAGATGGTCAGGTTAGGCTGACAATCATCGCTCAAATCAGGTGTATGTGCCTGACTTGGTTGTCCGTATGATATGGGGGAGTATGCCCCATAACCATCTTGGACTGGAACAGATGTGTGTGCCTGTTCCGGAGTGAATTGTTGATGTGTCACTCCACTGCTAGGGATAGATTTATGTGTCTGTCCCTGAGATGATGATGAAGATGTTATGATATCCTGGCAAGCATCCAGAATATGAGCAGGAATTTTCTTCTGCTCTTTCACCATTGACAAAATATGCTTGGTGACTTCAGCCGCCGGAACAGGGATATACGTCCATTCCGGGCTTGGAGTAGGTGTATGTGCGTGCTCCTGTCCTCCTTTTCCTGTCATTGAATCCTGACAGTACTCAAGTGTGGAGGAAGAGAGTTTAGTCTGCCTCCTGTTTGTCGTCGGGGCTTTCCGACTGACTTCTCCGTGCGCTACCAAGCGAGACTGTTGGTAGGTTTGATTAGTATTAGCAGGTGTATGTGCCTGCTGATTACACTTCGCCAAACGCGGTTGACGAGATCCATCATATGTAGTCAGACGAGCCTGCTGACTAACTGATGATGTATAAGCAGGTGTATGCTCCTGCCTATGGTACTCCGCCGGAATTGCCTGGCGGGATCGGCTTGATGCTGCCAGACGAGTCTGCTGGACAGCGGGATTAAAACGAACAGGTGTGTATTCCTGCTCTTTATTTTCCACCAAGTTAGGTTGGTGGACTTCTCCGGAGATGGCAGGGATGACAACCTACCTATTGTTAACCGGATTCCGTCTCTGGCGGTTCATCTTGCCTGCTCGGGTTCGAGGAACCTGAGCTGAATGCCTGGAGTCGGTACCCTCATCATGTTGAGGGCGCACTACCACACGAGTCTGGCAGCGATTGTTGATGGGAGCCCTTGAGAAGGACTCCTGTCTTTTTGAATTAAGGTCCGGCGGGACCTGCTCATTCACTTCCTCGGAGTAAGGGAGTGAATGGAAACTGCGTTCTGGGGATAACGACCCGAAACGGTTAGAGACGGTAGTCAGCACCGCCTGCTTCTTGATTGCTGGTCGCCGTTGTCCGGACGACCAGGTAGAATTGTTAACTTGGAGGGCTTGACGAGCGGCCTCCAGAGTTGGGAGAGTACCGTTGCGACGGTACTCCTTAACCAGTGCATTAGAAACACAGCGTTGAAGACGCTGAGTTGGTGATGTCATCCTCAGAGCGGATGACGTTCCAGCAGGAGTAGCAGCATTGGTTTTCACAGCAGCAGACCTCACAGTAGAGGTGTTCACAACAGCAGTATTCACAGGGGTGAATTTAAGGAAAGCCATTTTTGCAGAAGATCTTGAGAAAAGAGTTCATGTTCCATGTAACAGACATAATCAAGATGAATCCGGCTACTGCATCTTTTGGATGATCATATATCAATGATTGCCTTGTTGGCCCAAGGGGCCTAACAGATAAGAAGAACATCACTTTAACTTGGTTAAGGATTCACATCGGGTTCACCATTTTTGTTTCGCACGGAATCCGGGGATGACCTCCTGGACGGGAGATTCAAACGTTCCGATCGGTTTCTAACAGGTTTGTTCGTAGAACCGGAAACATCCAATGATTCCACATCTGTTTGGACCTACTTTCCAAAGGCAGGCGCTCATTAGCTTGTGGACTAATGAGGCTTAGGAATTTGCATTGGTCGAGAGGATGGGAGGTCGGACTCATCACACCTTTTTTAAGGGGAATTATTGTCTACTCCGGGACTCTCTTTATAGATTTAAGTTATGTTCGTGAATCCTTATTACATTACCAAGTATAAAATGAGCTTTCCTTTAGTTTTAACAATCAATGATTAAATATGCAAGAAACTTAGAGAATCTTTCATATGTATTCAAGGTTCTTCATCAATAGAGAATCATATGTTTAGAGATTCTTGGTCAATGGTATCCTTCAAAACATTTATATAAAAGTCTCTTGGTCATTATGATGACCAGGCTGGTTTTAAAGCCACTCAGTGGGGCACTTGAAGTTTATCGTCATTCAGAAGGACAGAGATTATTTCAAAGTTGGGATCGAACCCATAAATGGCTACCTACGTATCCTTTGTTTTGGAAAAGGAATCAGAACCCACGTAGTTCGAGAAATGGAGTATGATGTTTATGATTGATGGCTCAAAGATGAATGTCATAATTACTTTTACACTCTAAGCTCACGTGAGTCATGCTCGGTGTGAGAAACAAGAGGTATTGGTAAAAATTAGACAATTGTGCCATGAAGGATGCAATCATAAGAATTTGTTTGGGGCTTATGTATGGATGACTTCCCAGATAGATGAAGGTTTAGGATTTACTTTTAGGGAGAAAATCCATGAACAGGGTCCATAAAGTTATATGTGCTTCATGGAGATTTGAATACTCTAATCTTGGGGCTTACTCCTAAGGAGGATGCCCAAGTTAGGAGGGGACTTATGATTAGGTTTTAATCCTGAAAAGGAAACCCAAATCAAAGGTAAATTAGGACTGGTTAAGAGAAATTTAAGGGACTTGGGGCTTACTCCTGAAAAGGAAGCCCAAGGTTATGACTGAGTCTTATTCCTGAAAAGGAGACCCAGGTTAGGGGACTTGGGGCTTACTCCTGAAAAGGAAGCCCAAGGTTATGACTGAGTCTTATTCCTGAAAAGGAGACCCAGGTTAGGGATTAAGGTTTGGGGCTTACTCCTGAGGAGGATGCCCATATTTGAGGTTGAGGCTTATTCTTAAGAAAGATTCTCAAGATTTAGAGGACTTGATTAGGGCTTACTCCTGAGGAAGATGCCCAGATCAGAGGTTTTATAACTGGGGATTATTCCTGAAAAGGAGACCCAAGTTAGGATTCTCTCATCTTAAAGGATGAGGTTGAATGAATGAACTCTCAATCTTTGGTGACATAAAGATGTTTAAATCACTAGGTTTTGAGAGATATTTCACAGAATTCCTTTCAGACAAGGATGTCAAATCAAGAAATCATGCCATAAATGGCTTTGAAGAGTATCTTGAAGACTGAATCTTGAATAGGAAAGGTGAAATGGCTTAAGAGGGGTAAAATGGGCAAGATGGGCACCCAAAAAGATAGGGGCGCGCAAGTATTAAAAGTCGCGCAAGTCCTGCGGCGGCGCGCAAGTATTGGTCACGCAAGTATACTTGCGCGATTTTTATCCAGAGTTGAAATACTTGAGCGACTCTTCATTAAACCCTTTATCATCCTCTTGAGGTTCTTCCAGAGAAGGTACGCGCAAGTTATATTGAAGGAATTAAGTCGGCGCGCAAGTGTTTGATAAGTTTCAACACATAGGCCTTCCTTCTTCCCTTTAGATCTTCCATTCTAGGTAAGAAATTACCTTAGAAGTGTTCTGGAAGCTTTGAGAAGAGACTTGGGCGTCGGGAGCTTCAATCCGAGATTCTGGAAAAAGATCCTCTCGAATGGGGGGCCCACATGGTCTATTTATAGGCAAAAGAAGACCCTGGGCGGTTACCGGGCGGTTATCACTTAGGTCGCGCAAGTCACTTGCACGACCATAAGGCGTCGCGCAAGTACTTGCACGACCACTAGGCGGCGCGCAAGTGTACTTGCGCGACCATGAGGGAACTTGCGCGACCTATGGGCAATGTTCTCCTTGTTCATCCCTTTGTCGATTTTTGATGTTTCTTCAAAGGATGAATCACATTGAGCTCAGATATTCCCCCTTTTCCGATCTTTTGATTCTGTGACGAAAGGAGCGTCAACAGTGTATAAAACAAAATATGCTTCAATGAAAGGAGATTGAGACGAAGTCCCTTACCTCGTGTCCGATGTGACTCGATTTCTCTTTAATCTCCTGAATAATAAACTATAGTTAATTTCTACTTTCTTAAGAATCTTTTTCAAGCTTATTATTCCATTAATATCACTTATTTCCATGTAATAAACATTATGTAATCATTTAACTTAATGATGTTCATTTTGTCGATATTTGGAACTTAAGTCACAAATTGACTTCTTACAATTACATGTTGTTCATGTGGTCAAAGGTTAATTATATCCAGAATGACATTCATGATTTGGATATCATATATATGATATATATCCAGCATATACATGTATTTATGAGACGGTAAGTCGTACGTACGCAGAAATGCTACTTTCATTTCTATTTCGTATTTAACGGAGTGAAATCATAATTATATAAAGGTATATTAAAATTCCAGTAAAATATATTATATAATATCATTAAATACATCCTTTATACATCCCATATATGTCATTAATGAATCAAATCACTGTGAGGGGGCGGTATTCCGCACTTCCCAAAATTAAATTAGCGTGTTTACACATTATGGAAACCATAAAGGTATGCCACAAATGAAAAATAAAGAATCATAAGGAAAAAATAAAGATAATATATATCATATATAAATATAGTGACATATTAATGGCCACCATTAAAGGTGTTAAAAGAAGACCGAACAATCATCGTTTCGTGAGGATGAAATTCACCAACCTTAAAAACAATATGTTCTTTAACCATTAGACGGAGGTCTGTGTATGTGTAGCTCGAATAATTCTCATAAAAACATCCTAGTATATTTAAGATACTGGTTTTGTTAAAAAAATAATGTAATATAAAGTGTTTAGGGGGATGGAGAAGCAAAATAATATGAAAGTGCACAAGTGAAGACATTACCTTTAAATCGGGCAACTCCTTTTGGTTTGAACCAAATGGGTTTATTGAAGAGAATCCTTCCTATGGTAAGGCTAATAGGATGTGGAGAAGGATTTTTAGAGATAAAATGAGCAGATATTGGCTGATCCAGTGGCTTGAGAGGTGTGGGTAAGGTGGTAGAGGTGGGGGCCTTTTATAAGAGGAGAGGAGGGGCACTCTTTGAAAGTTGAAAAATGTTACGTTTTTTATTAAATGATATTCATATATTAAAGGTCCCACAATTATATATTTCGAGGATAAGGTGACAAGGGTTCGAAATATACACATCCAATAGATTTTTGACAAGTGTAGGTATTATATTTTACATTATCTTTTCATTTTATTTAAATCATTAAATAATGAGGTAATCACTACATCATCATGGTGTCATAAATAATTTAATTTATTTAATGTATAAATATTATAAAAAAATAGTATGATGTAGGAAATATTTTTATCTTTACAAATAATCTTTATCGTCAAAATTATGACTTGTATCACCACATTTAAAAATTGTTTTAGTAAAATAATACATGTTTGTGACAGTTTATTTAAACTTTGAAAAAAAGTTATTAATGCCATTTTCATATCCAAGTGGAACCATGGGGTCCCCAAGTTGACCCATGGAATTTTGTGTTCGTCCATGAAACATCCAATATGTGTAGGATATGTTCCCAGATAATTTCAAATTATTATAACATTATTTTTACCTTATAGTACACTAATTACATTTAATAACAATTAATAATACTTCAAAGTTACTATTAACCAAAAATGTATTTTAATCCCATTGAACAACATATTACTTCCTAATGAAAACCTTGTATGTAGGATTTTTTTAATTCAACTCACAAAAGTTGTAAAGATCATTAAAACAATAAATCAGTTATTTAATTAACACTTAGTGGTTTCACCATTTCTCAAAATTTGATGTTTTATGAAAAATTTCAAAAATTCACCCCAAGCTATATTTGATATTCCGAATCCAAAAATGATGTCTATTTTAAAAAAATCATAAAATATAAGTTGCGTTAATAAATTTAATAATTAATTCCCATTGTCAAAACATATAGTGTGTTTTTATGAAACAATATATATCAAAAGATTGACACTAGTTTAAGTCCAATTTCAAAGTGAAATTAATTTCAATGACCACCATTGGATTAAATGGTAAAAATTTATTCTTATTAAACTTTAAAACCAATTCAGAAGATAATATAATAATATAAAAAAATTATATTAAAAAGAGGGTTTGAATTAAAATACAACATTTTCACTATTCATTAAAAACATAACATTATCGGAAAAATACCAAAAATATACACAAAGTAAATATTGATGTCCCGATTCTAAATAAGAATTTTATTTGGTCCAATAGAATGTATAAGAGTGACCAAAACTATATTTAATGATGGTTTTCCATCAAAAGGCGATAAGTCGACCGTTAGTGAATATTAGAGTATTTGTGCCTAAAATTGAATTCTTTTCTTATTTTAAGCCTTAATCTTTTATTGGATAAAAGTAAAAACATTTAAAAACATATATAATCATATATTAGTTATATATATTCATTCCTGCCAATACAACGGCTATGAGTTCACTACCATTTAAAATAATATTATTATATTACTAGTGTGAAACGTAATATTTCAATGAAACTCTTTGTTGCGAATCGGGTACACTATCGAACATAGAAACCACTTTAAAGTAAAATTAATAATAATTTCGAAAATATTAATAATTATGAAAATGTATTATTCTTTATTTACCTGGGATGTTACATCCTTCCCCCATTTTGGGAATTTATTCCTCGCAATTTTATTCACTTATCAAAATAAGTGGGGGTATTTATCCCTCATAGCATTTTTAGATTCCCACATTGCCTCTTCAACTATATGGTTTTTCAACAAATCTTATACCTAGTGAATTACCTAATTCCGAAACACCTTCTCTCCACGGTCAAGAGTCTCGACTGGTTGTTCTTTATAAGAGATATTATCCTCCAACTGAACTACCTCTGGGTTAAAAACATGAGATGGATCTGGCATATACTTTCTCAACATCGAAATATGAAAAACATTGTGTACCTGAGATAAACTCAGAGGTAAAGCCACTTGGTAAGCAACTGATCCAACTCTCTCCAGATTTTCATATGGTCCAATGAACCTTGGACTCAGCTTTCCTTTCTTACCAAATCATGTCACACATTTCTATTGTGAAACATTGAAAAAGACATGATCACCTACCTTGAAAGATAGATCCTTCCTCCAGTTATCCACATAACTTTTCTGTATTCTCTGTGCTATTCCCATGTGTTTCTGAATCAACTGAACTTTTTCTGCCATCTCATTTACCAATTATTGTCCCATCAGCTTCCTTTCACCCACTTCATACGAAAAAGCTGGAGTTCAACACCGCTTTCCATATAATACTTCAAACAGAGCCATCTGTATACTGGAATGAAAACTGTTATTATATGAAAATTCATCCAAAGAAATATGTTGGTCCAAACTTCCTTGATAATTCATCGAACAAGCATGTAGCATATCCTCCAAAGTCTGAATTGATTGTTTTAACTTCCCATCTGACTGAGGATGAAAAGCTGTACTAAAATTTAATTCAGTACCCACCAACTTTTGAAGGCCTTTCCAAAAGTTAGAAGTAAACCTGGGATCACAATCAAATACAATACAGAGGGGAACTCCATGAAACCTGACTATCTCATTAAGATACAATCGATAAAGTTGATCTACAGAGAATTTATCTCGAATAGGATGGAAATGAGCATATTTAGTCAATCGATCAACTATAAACCCTATTTCATTATTACGTCAATATGTCTTTGGTAATCCCACAACAATGTCCATGTATAAATTTTCCCATTTCCACTCTGGCACCGGTAATGACTACACCATCACCTTCGGTAACTGCCACTCTACTTTAACCTGTTGAAAAGAAAAACACTTCATAGAAAAATAGGAAATATCTATTTTCATTCCATTCCACCAGTAATACTCCCATAGATCTCTGTACATCTTAGTACTTCCAGGATGAACTGAAAACGGGGAACTATGAGCCTCACATAAAAACTCATTCTTCTATTGTGAATCAAAAATCACACATAATCTCTTCCCAAAACACAAAACACAATCATTATCAATGTCAAATTCAGGAAACTTACCCTTCTAAACCAGCTCCACCTTTTTCTTCAACCCACTCTCTTTCTTCTATGCTTGCTTAATTCTGTCTGATAGAGATTATATTGCTGACATCTGAAACAAAACAGAATAACTTCCTACACTAACAACATCTATTCCAATGTTTAACAAATCGAAAACTGAAGGATCTCATTCTAAACGTAGCATGGTTAATGAAGTATTACTTTTTCGACTCAAAGCATCAACAACTTTTTTTGTTTTTCTTGGATGGTAATGAATTGTACAATCGTAATCGTTGATTAATTCTAGCCATCTCTTCTGTCTCACGTTCAATTCTTTCTGAGTGAATATATACTTTAATCTTTTGTGATCAGTATATATTTTACACTTTACTCTATCCAAATGATGCCTCCAAATTTTTAGAGAAAAAACAACAGTAGCTAATTCCAAATCATGTGTAGGGTAATTCACCTCATTAGTTTTCAACTGATGTGAAGCATATGCAATTACCTGATCATTCTGTATAAGGACACAACCAAGTCCCTTCAAGGAAGTATCACTGTAGATAACAAACTCACCATTCCTAGAAGGAAGTTCCAAAATAGGGGCATTCACCAATCTTCTTTTCAACACATGAAAACAATCATCACATTATTTTCTCCAGATAAACATAACACCATTCCGAGTTAGCTTGGTCATTGGACTAGATAACTATGAAATCTTTTCAACAAACCTTCGGTAATAACCTGCCAAACCAAAAAAACTACGGATCTCAGTTACATTTGTGTGTCTTGGACATTCTTCAACAACTTTTGTTTTAGAAGGATCAATAATTATGCCATTTTTTGAAACAATGTGTCCAAGGAAAGAAATATGTTGTAACCAAAACTCACAAGTGCTGAATTTTCCATACGGTTTTTTTAAGGTTTAGAATATAACCCTTAAATGACTTTAATGCTCCTCTTTGCTTTTAGAAAACACCAAAATATCATCAATGAAAACAACCACAACCTTATCCAAAAACTCATGGAAAATTTTATTCATAAGGTCCATGAATACTGCAGGTGCATTGGTTAACCCAAAAGTAATAACTAAAAATTCATAATGGCCATATCTAATAAGAAACGTACTCTTCGGAATGTCTGCTTCTTTTAATTCCAACTGATTTTACCCCGACCTCATGTCAATCTTTGAAAAATACTAAGCTCCCTGGATTTGACCAAACAAATCATCAATATGAGTCAAAGGATACTTGTTCTTAGCAGTGATGTTATTCAAGGCTCTATAATCAACGCAAAGTCTCATTGAACCATCATTCTTTTTAACAAAAAATACAGGTGCACCCCATAGTGATGTTCTAGGTCAAATGAACCCATTATCTAAGAACTCTTGCAATTTATTCATTAAGTCTAAAAGTTCAACATGAGGCATTCGATAAAGGTGTTTTGAAATATGCTTAGAATCAGGAACTACGTCAATCGTAAATTCAACTTCCCGATCATGAATAATACCTGGAAATTCATCAGGAAAAACATCAATATACTCATTTACCAGTGGCACATCATTAATATGAACAGTTCCTTTATTTTCAACAATATGTGCAAGGTAACATTCATTTCCATCGTTTAATAGATTCTCATCTTCCTGATATTTTATCATAAGCAAGGGTTCATTCTTGTACACAAACTGAAAATATTTCTGAAAAGAAACCATTTTAGCTCTATAGTCAATCGTAGAATGATAAACAGAAAGACAATCCATGCCCAAAAGAACATCAAAATATACTAGAGGCAAAAATAATGTTTGCAGGTAGATTATTTCCACACACAAGGATAAGAAGGTTCTTATAATTTCATTTTTTCTAAAAATTTCCTCCGGGTGTTTTTACCATTAGTTCAGGATTCATATCTTGAGATGGAATTCCAAATTTACTAGAAAAATACTCAGAAATGAAGGAATGTGTAGACCCTGAATCAAACAACACATTGGCATAATCTAAACAAACAAACAGTGTACCTTATACTACTTCATTCGATGGCCCGACATTTGCTGAAGTATTTTCAAAGTATTTCACCATCCCTTTCTGCTTGTAGTCTGGATGCTTTCCCTCAGTTGAGTTATTCGTTAGACACTCATTTTCATAATGACCCATTTAATTACATTTAAAACATCGTAATAATGGCCTTTCATTTCCATCTTGATCATCTTATTTACATTTACGAGCAATATGACCAGATTTACCACACTGAAAGCACTTTCCAGACTTGGATAAACATTCTAGAGGATGCATTTTACCACACTTATCACAGGATGTATATTTGGTTTTCTTACCTCCTTGCTTCTTTGATGAATTCTTCCCTTTTTCCTTCCAATTGGACCTCTTATTATGTTGTTTGTCAAAGAACACCTGATCATCGACAACCTCCATTTCCACCTTCTCCCCACATCGAACGAGTTTTTCATAACTTTTCAACTCATGAGAAGCTAGATCCCTTCGGTACTTTGTAATTAACCCTGAGTAAAAACAGTTGATATTACTATCAAGATCTCGTATGAAATTTAGAGCATACCTTTCCAGTCTAGTGAACTTTGCTACACAAGCAGCCTTTGAGTCATTCTCCTTCCTCAATTCCAAGAATTGTTTTTCCATCCTTTGTCGAACAGCCTTGGGATAATACTTCTCAAGAAACATACCTATGAATTCGTCCCAATGAAGATCATCAATCTCTGAACTATCCCTGATATTTTTCATCATCGACCATTACTAATCAGCTTCACCCTTAAAACGGTAAACATCAATACTAACCTTTTGATGTTCTGAACACCCAATGACATCAATAATCTTCTCCAGTGCTTTAATCCACCCTTCATATAGCATAGGGTCAGATTATACTCTGAATGATGGGGGATGTTGCCTCATGAAATTTTCCACCACTGACATGTTCCTCTATGGTTGATATGGCTGATCTCATGCATGGATACCACCACCATTTATAGCATGAGTCAACTGTGCCACCACTGCAAAAACAAATTCAGTTCCAATTCTGACCATATCTGGTTGTTGATTAGGAAGGTTGTCTTCCTCCTGATAACGTCCCAACATAGCTGCCTTGTGTCCTCTGTAGAAAACCATTCTGAACACGGAAATATCTTAGGTGAAACAACATGGTAATCTTTAAATGCTATATCATTTCAATCATACCATAAATTAACTTATAAATTTAACAATTTTCTAACTGCTAAAGTTGTCTAAACTGACTTATGATACCAAATATAAGGCCCCGACTTTAAACATTACATAATTTTTAATTAAATGAATAATTCACATTGAGGATCATTTCAGGGTTAGAGATTTAGAAAATTAGATCATAACTATTACCTCTCAAAAGATTACATTGTAGACACTTCTACAAATTTTCCCTTTTTTTAGAAAACATGAACTCTTAAAAAAATGGTCATGTCTACTTCCATGTTCAAGATAGCATGACTTTTCCATGATCCCATCATTGACACTATTACACATTATCTCATGTGAAAAACATTTCAACAAAAATATGGGATGAGCATACAAAGCTCAATAGGGTATACACAAAGAAGGAAAACTCTTAGTTTTTCAAAACAACGGGTAAACCATGAATACTTTATGAATGTAATACTTTTCACCTTTATGATGTAGTAAAAACTCTTTACTGAATATAAGATCATTAATTACCCTTTTGTAACCAAAATATTACCATATAAAGAACACATAACGTATAAAGGTAACTTGGTACATAAACATACTTAAATGGAATACCCATATGGTCGACTTCCACACATATCACTTAATGGAATAGCCATACGACCGACTTCAATACCCAATGCATTAGAGGTTATAACGTAACCACCTTTCCTGGTATTCACGGCACCACCCGTCATATGATTTATCATGTAACCACCCGTCAAATGTCCACGTACCACTATAAAATCATAAGACAAAAAACAAATATAATGGAATGAAAACATTTCCACAATTCGATCACAATATATCACATAAGTATATTGACATAAAAATCCATTATAAAAACCATTTTCAAAACCAAAATACATAAAATAGTATATGGTATTTATTTCATTTTAAAAAATATTACAACTTGTTGAGGAATCCAATGACCAAATAATACTCGCGGCGGCAGAATATATCATTCTCACCGCGTATGTTAAAAGAAACATTACATTTTGTCGTTTAGTAAAACGCTTTGTAGAAAGAGATTCCTTTTTAATCAAATTAAAAGTCAAAGGGTTTTATACACCATAAAAAATAAAGTTGTGTATAAAACAAAATATGCCTCAATGAAAGGAGACTGAGACGAAGTCCCTTACCTCGTGTCCGACGTGACTCGATTACTCTTTAATCTCCTAAATAATAAACTAAATTTAATTTATACTTTCTTAAGAACCTTTTTTAAGCTTATTATTCCATTTATATCACTTATTTCTATGTTATAAACATTATTTAATCATTTTAGTTAATAATGTTCGTTTTGTTGATAATTGATACTTAAGTCAAAAATGGACATCTTACAATTACATGTTGTTCATGTGGTAAAAGGTCCATTATATCCAGAATGATATTCATGATTTGGACATAATTTATATCATATATATCCATCATATACATGTATTTATACTATTACATACCATTTATAGGTAATAAATGAAATGCACAGTTCATGGAGACGGTAAGCAGTACGTACAAATGAATGCTACTTTCATTTCTATTTCATATTTATTGTAGTGAAATCATAATGATATAAAGTTATATTATGATTATAGTATAATATAATATATAATATCATTAAATACATACTTTATATGTCCCACATATGGCATTAAAAAATTAAATCACTTTGAGGGGGCGGTAGTCCGCACTTCCTAAAATGAAATTATCGTGTTTACCCTTAATGGAAACCATAAAGGTATGCCACAGATGAAAAATACAGAAGTATAAGGAATAAATAAACATAATATATATCATATATAAATATAGTTACATCTTAATGGAAAACATGAAAGGTGTTTAAAGAATATCGATCAATCATTGTTTCATGAGGGAGAAATTCGCCAACCACAGAAACAGTGTGTTCTTTAACCATTAGTCAGAATTGTGTGTAAGTGTTTCTAAAATACTTATCATAACAACACCCTAGTATATTTAAGATACTTTTTTTTCAAAAGAAAGTAATATAAAGTGTTTAGGGGGTTGTAGAAGAAAAATAAAACAAAAGTGAACAAGTGAAGACATTTACTTTAAATCGGGTAACTCCCTTTGGATTGAATCAAAAGGGTTTTTTAAAGAGATTCATGCCTATGGTAATGCTAATAGGATGTGGAGAGGGATTTGTAGAGATAAAATGAGTAGAGATTGGCCGATCCAGTGGCTTGAGAGGTGTGGGTAAGGTGGTAGAGATGGGGGCCTTTTATAAGAGGAGAGCAGGGGCACTCTTGGAAAGTTATAAAAATGTAACTTTATTATAAAATAATTTTCGTATATTAAAGGACCCAAAATTATATATTTCTATTATAATTTGTTAAGGGTTATAAATCTACCCATAAAATAGTTTTTTGACAAGTTTAGGTCTTATATTTTACATTATCTTTTAATTTTATTTAAATCATTAAATAATGAGGCAATCACTGCATCATCAAGGTGTCATAAATAATTTAATTTATTTAATGTCTAAATATTATAAAAAAAATACTATGATATAGGAAATATTTTTATATTTCCAGTGAATATTTATAGTCAAAATTATGACTTTTATTACCCCATGTAAAATTTTTCTTAGTAAAACAATACATGTTTGTGACATTTTATTTTAACTTTAAATAAAAAGTTATTAATGTCATTTTTTACCCAAGTGGCTCCTTTGGGTCCCCAAGTTGACCCATGGATTTTTTTGTAGATCATGAAACATCCAATAAGGTTAGTCCATGTTTCAAGGTAATTTCAAATTATTATAACATTATTTTTACCTTAAATTACACTAATTACCTTTATTTGCGATAAATAAATCTTAAAAGTTACTATTCACCATAAAATTATTTTAATCCCATTGAATCACATTTTACATCCTAATGACAACCATGTATTTTGGATTTTTGAAATTAAATACAAAAAAGTTGTAAAGTATCATTAAAATGAAAAATCAGTTTTTTAACTACCACTTCGTGGTTTCACTATTCATCAAAATTTGATGTTTTTCAGCAAAATACCAAAAATTCACCCTAATCTATATTTGATATTAGAAATTAAAAAATGATGTCTATATTAAAAAATTAAATATATATAAGTTTAATTAATTAATATAAAAATTAATTCTCATTTTCAAAACAAATAGCCAGTTTTTATGAAAATATATATCAAAAGATTGACACTAGTTTAAGTCCATTTTGAATGTGAAATTAATTCCAATGACCACCATGGGATTAAATGGAAAAAATGTATTCTAATTGAACTTTAAAACAAATTCAAAATATAATCTAATCATAAAAACAAATTATATTAAAAATAGGTTTTTAATTAAAATACAACATTTTCACTATTCATTAAAAAATGATCTTTATCGGAAAAATATCAAAAATTTACAAAAAGTAAATTTTGATGTCCTGATTCTAAAGAAGAAATTTATTTGGTCCAATATAATGTATAAGAGTGACCAAAACTATATTTAATGAGGATTCTCCATCAAAAGTCGATAAGTCGACCTTTAGTGAATATTAGAGTATATATGCCTGAAATTGAATTCTTTTCATATTTTAAGCCTTAATATTTTATTTGATAAAAGTAAAAACATTTAAATTACATATATAATCATATTTTAGTTATTTATATTCATTCCCGCCAATACAATCGATACATGTTAACTACCATTTATAATAATATTATTATAATACTAGTGTGCAATGTAAGATTTCAAAGAAACTCTTTTTTGCATATCGGGTACGCTACCGAACATAGCAACCCCTTTAAAGTAATATTAATATTTAATTCGCAAATATTAATAAATATAAAAATATATTATTCATTATTTACCTGGGATTTTACATTACATTATAACTATGATTAAATGAAATACATTCATTGGAGTGTGTTAAATAATCAATTCAATACGTATATATTTTAGATATATTATTATGAATTAATTATATACATAATAAATCATATAACATTATATGTCCTAATTAAACCTTATTCTAATTTTTCCTACTCTACTAGTGGCCTCTTTATATTTAAATTAATTCATGCATTGGGTCATGGCATGATAAACTATTAATGAATTCTTAAAGAAACATCCTTTTAATAACTATAACATTCATTCCTTTATTTTCCATCATTACTATCTCTTTCTTCCAATGCATATACATTATCAAAATAACATGGGTGGACTAGTTTTTTATATAATAATATTCATTCTTTCTTTCTAGGATTATTAATATGAGTGTAAAAAATTAAATGTTTCTTACACCATTCCTGGTACAATATGTTTTTCTTCCATGCTAGGGATCCATTTTTTCATCTTCACTAGTTGGATTTCAGGATATGATCATTACATATATTTAATAGGTTTAAAGAACCATGTTATATATTATTATTTTTATAATATATTTATAAAACTAGTAATTACATTCCTTTTGACCATGTACAGTAGAGGGAAAATATTTTCCATTAAATTTATACATTAGTTTTCATAATTAAATGAAGATGAAAATATATAAATATTTTGGCCAACGTTGGGAATAATACATCAATACATACACTCAGTATAGGTCCTAATATTCCTAAAGATGTGATTTTTGTTTCTACTTAATGTTTATAGTCAACATTTGAATGTTATCTTCAGATAAACGTTTTAAATATAGAATTTGTAATTGTTTTTTACAAAAAAAAATATTTTTGATTCTACCATTATGGGGATCATTAATATCACATTCTAAATTATGGAACTAGTCACTATTATACATCTATTATATTATTATCATTCTCTATCAATTATGTATCCATTTATTTTATTAAAAATATTTATTTATTTATCTATAATTATTATTTATTTAAATTTATTCATTATAGGGATTATGATTTTTATCTATCCCTATTGCTGTTTGTATGATAAATTACAATAACTGTGAACACTTTTTTCCATGTTATTGCAATGAATAATTTTAATATCTACATTCACATAAAAATCATCAATTTTTTTCTCATATTATCTATTCAAATTGAATATATGATTTCAGAGTTTACTCCCCACATGATCTCCCACTAATACATGTCATCATGATTGGATTGGATCTATTATTGGTCTCTATAAACACATCGTCAAAATTTATTATCATTTTTAATTTTAATTTACTTATTATTATAGATCGATTTATGAACATGTGTATCATTATTCTAACTATATCCTATATAACTATCCATTTCATTTGAGTGATCATTGAAGGGATCTATGAAAATTCTTTATCATTATAGGGTATCCCCTTCATCTTGTTTCACAATATTATAAATTTAAAATTAAATATATGAATATATATTTTAAATAAACTTATATTTCTATTCACTATTTATTTTTCATTATTCCACATAATCTATATAATTTAAACTTCATTCATTCTCTAATGAAACTTTTACGGTTTTATATTTTCATGGTTATCCATATAAATTTCAAAAATCATGTAAAATAACAAAATATCTGCTCATTTTTTACAAATATAGAATATATCCTCATAGGAGCTTTTTTTATCCACATATTATTTTTTAATTTTGTATTATAGAATTGTTATATTTTTATGTTCATTATTTTATCATATTGGAATGTTTGACATCATTTAATAATGGTAGACATCATAACCTAATTTACCAACATTTTTTTATATACATACTAAAATGTTGTACAAATATTAGAGGGAAGTGAATATTGAATAGTTTAATTAAATACATCATTGGATATTAATTACTATAATATTTTTTATATTACACCATCAAATTAATTTTATATGTAATTTATCCTGAAAAAATGTCAAAAAATTTTTTACATAACCTCATGTCCACATTCTTATAGGAAAAAATAATTTATTTCTATCAACCATAAAATATTAATCCCCAAAAACTAGAGGAACCATAATTGAATATATGAGCATAATAAGTCCTCTAAAATTAAAATTTTTAAACAACATGATATAACCTTTAATATAGGATACCACATTGTTGACACACATGAACCGTGATATGAGGGGGTGAGAATCAGGGTGACAAATAAATTAATATTTTCTCTTTAATCACTTTGAAATTAATTAGGATATTGTTCCTAATATTTCAGTAACTAAACTATACATGATTCATGATTATAAATTCCCACATAATTACTAAATAATCATATGTTACATAGGAATGAAAAGAATACATATAGAAAAATTATTTTAAATGGTTTATCCTGAAGGGATTGTTTAAGGTAGATACACTGATGATATACCATTTGTACTATAATACAAATAATTCACTAGTTATCTAGTTTATAATTGTTCTTGTATGATTAATATGTTCAAATATCACTTTTTTATAGGATTATCAATTTTTCAATGTAACCCCTAAGGGGTACTACCTCTTACGCACTCGCAACGATAACTTTAGTGAATTATATTAAAAAGAATGTATACATATAGAACACTAGAACTAGTAATGGATTTAATGTTACATATATTTCATGAATTAGTGTATCCTTACATCATTGATCTTGATTTGATTCATTGTTGTTTTTCATTGATTTTTTCTCTCCCTAATCAATGATGAATAAGATCAAATCTAAAATGTGATAATTGTGTCTTTGTATTTAAAACTATTATATCAATTGAAATATTTAGTTACATGAGGATTATATCATAATATAATTAAAATGATTCACATAGATCCCTATACAACATGTTATATAAAATGATACACTATATTTTTCATTTTATCATTAACAACATGAATTGAACAAGATACGTAATAGTGAGACTCTATATTTCTTCTTTAATTTTTCAATCTCATTCAATAAACTTATATATACGATTTGATTTTTAGAATTCCCACATTTTTTATTTATGTGAAAACAACAGCTAGATTTTTTATTTTGAAAGTTATCTTCAAGTATTATAGCATAATTCTACAGACATTTGGTACAGTGTAATGTAAATAGTAGACTGTGTACTCTACATTATCGATCACTTTCACAAGATACTTTCCACCTCTATGTACAAAACCCCAATAGAAATTGTAATATCCCTTATAAAAAACTAAATAACACAATGAAATGAATACTTTAGTACACCAAACCATACCACAAACCTTTTTCCACCTCTATATACATTCCAAATAGTTCTCTAAAAATACATCATGAATTTTGTTTCCCTTATAGATATAAAAATCTTCACTTTCCATTGATTGGTACTAAACAAATCAGTTATCCAAGCATTTATTGGTAACATTATTCTTGTATATCATTAATCCATAACATTACTATTAAACACTTCATTATACCTTCCATATCATTCAAAAAATTCATATATAGCATTCATAGTTATGTGTCAATATGTTTGAATACTTAATTATTCAAAAAAATGTATTATCACCATATACATAAAATAAATGTCACAAAATAAACCATTTGGTCATTCTAAAAACATTTTCTATCACAGAATACTCCACTATCGTAAAAACATGTGTTCTTTCAATGTGGGAAACTGAAAAAGTACCATTGAGCATATTTTTATTGAGTAAGTGTACTATAAGATTAATCATTTGGTACCCATAATAAATTTTTTTTATACCTTCCATTTCCACAAAAACCTATTTTAATAACTCTAAACCTATAGTCATTCATATAGAAATATGTGGTAAATAATGGAGAAATATTCCATTTATACGTCTCTTTATGAATTAGTAAACCAAAAAATAATCAGGAAAATATTAATATGTTATATGAAATAATTTTCCTTTAATTTGGTTATCTTAAAATTAGACATTTAATACAACACATTATATTGTCCTCAACTTATGAATCATCACAATTCTATAATATTCATCCATATTTTTTCTAAAATACCCCTATCTGAAATACAAAATTATATAACATAATATCTTCTAAATTCAAAAACCTTGTAATTAATATGTAGAAATTTCATGTTATTTTTTATAGTCTTCTCTTATAAAAATTCTATGTGCACCACTTATTCCAATCATCAATGAAAATCCTCCTGACACCAGGTCAGTAATTTGTATACAAAATTTATCCACCTTACAATCTAATCCAACACTAATCGTCATAGATTAAATTGAATGTGATTTCATGTAAAAATTATTATATATTATATTTTATGATGAAAATGGTTATTATTAAAAATAGAATATTTTTGGTTTCCATTAATTTTAATTGAAAAATATGTATTCCCATTTATTAATCTTATTTCAATGATTAGAATACTCATCCAATTTTTATAAAGTAATTGTAGTGGGAATAATGTTTTTTTGAACAATTAAGACATTTGAAATGAGGTTTTATCCATGAAAAAGATTAGTTATCATGTTAATATGATTGTTTTAGTTGAAAATATATCCATTTAGTGGGAAAAGATAAATTTCCATATCATTATTTTTTTAATTCTATAAAACACTAAACAAAAATGATCATGGGTATGATTGTGATTTTAATTTTATATAAACAATTTAAATATTAGGTTTGTATTCATGGGATGTCACAGATGTTTCATATTATGATTTAGATACATTAAGAAGATATAAATATAGAAAATGAGGAAATTTTATGTGTTTTGAATACCTTCATGGGTTAACTTGGAGGGTGATAATAAATTTCTGTGATTTCATTCCATTTTGAGATTTTAATTTTTTTAGGGTGATTAATGATATTTTTAGAAAAATTCTTTTTGCTTTAAAAACAATATATTATTAAATTATATATAACTCATAGCAGTTATATGTGTTGTTATGGTTCGGTAATTTGGTTATTTTGAATTCTTTTTTTTATTGGAAATATTTTTTGACAATTATGGTTTCATTTAGGAATTTAAGAATGATTTGGTCACAATGAGACTTACTATTGTCAAAATATTTCCATATTTTTGTGATAATTCATTATTAACAAAAATATTTTCAAGTACCTTTGTTTTTGATAAGGTGATTATCATTTTTTTGGTGGTAGATTTAATTTTTGACTTCATTATAAATTTTATTGTGGTAAGATATTTTTGGTTCAAAACAATGGTAAAAATGATTCTATTTATTAAATATTTTCTATATTTTATATAAAATATAGAATGATTTTTGGATAATATATTATAAATTTTTCCCAATTTTGGTGTTTTAAATTGATTCTAAAATATTTTTGATAAGTTTTTAGGGTTTGATAATATTTTAAAATTTGACATGGAATAATATGTAAATAAAGAATAATACAAATTGTTATAAACAGTTACTGTTATTGATTTAATTAATGGTTTAAATTCTTAATGGTATTTTAGTATTAATTCTTTATAGAATGTTTTGAATCATTTTTAGCTCTTATTATATTTACATGTGATAATCACATTAATTTTAATGGAATGTTGTAAAAATAAAGTACCATATAAGAATTATTAGAAAATTACTACATGATAGAAATTACATTTTCTATTATCAAAACATCGAGAAAATTAATAATGTAATAATTTAAATTGATGATATATAATTATATATATAATTTTTTCATGAAAAAAAAACATTAAATATGATTAGTCATGATTGATGGATGTATGTGTGTAACAACCTTAATTTTCATCACAAATGATTCTATAACAACCAATAATACAAAATCATATTTATGTGATCATTCAACTATTTTTATAAATCATGTTAAACCTAAATATTTCATCTAAAACCCTAATGATTCTCATTTATTTCATTATTTTCACATAATAATGATTTTAAAAAAATAATGGTATATAGTGGAAATATAATTAATAATTTTAAAAATTATCCCCAATCATTTATATTTTTGGGATATAATATAGGATACTGAATTATTAATTTTTATAGATTTAAAAAAATTATTCATTGCATATCAATTGTTTAAAAATGTAAATAAAATCACTAAATATTAAAAATAAATGTTTTATAAAAATTTATTTTATGTGTGAAATATAATTAATAATTATTAAATTAAATTAATCATCATTGATGAATTTCATTAACAATATTTACATATAATATAATCATTAATATATGTTTACAATGAACTCATTGTTTTTTATGGGCCCCTAATTGGATTAAATTATGTTTTTTGAATAAAGATTCGTATTTTATAAAGATTATTTCATTGTGCTCTTCTCTCATTCTTTAAAACTGTTTTAATTCACATAATGAAATTTAAAATGATAAAAAGGGTACTATGTTTTGAATTAAAATATAGATATTTTTAAAAATATTCTTTTTTTATACATGCTAATTATTAATTTTAACTAAGGTAAAAATTTATTACATATGTAAAAGGTTAAATGGTGTAAAAAAGTTATTAAACTGAATAGATTAGGGATAAAAGAACTTAAAAATTGTAAATATTTTTTTAATGGGTTTATTTATGTCCTACATCTTACAAGTTTTTATATTTAGTCAATATAGAACAATTTTCCCTTTAGAAAGTCCTTATTATATTTTAACATTATTAATAAATACATGTGTGAAATTATCCCACATATAAATGGGAACATACTTTCTACTCTTTATGAAACATCGTGAGACACATAACATTACCACATCCTATAAAAGACACATTTAAACATAAAATGATAATTTTTGTAGTATCATTTAATCAAAAAATACTATCCTATGGGTCATTGTGAAGAGATTTAGTTGAGGTTTCTCAAATAATACATATGTGTTCTTTATATATTTTTCAGGTATTTTTCTTTTAATATCATTTATAAATACTATATATCAATAAACACATGATATAATATGTATATTTAATATATTTATATTTATAATCTTATATAAATTTTTTATCTCCTTCCCATCAGTAGGGAATTCATAATATCGCTAAGACCTAGGTTTCTACTAGAACCTACATGAAATGATGTGATTCATTATTAATTTAAACTTCATATTCAGAGTGATGAGGATATATTTAATCAATTTATATGATATTCATGAAATAATTATTATTTTAGAATATTTATTTATGATATACCTTCCTTTTCATTAATTTACTTGAAAATTTAAAATATAAATGGTGTGTATGTGTGGAATACCACTTCTATGAAGTTATGAAATTCTTTTTTCCATTAAAAATATATTTTAATGGTTTTAAAACTATATATAATGAATAAATATTAATATTAGTTAATTATTAACACTCTATAGATGATGTTACACTATAGAGGTTAAAGGAATAAACTATCAAACTAAATCAAGCATGGGAAACAAAAACATTTACACACGAATAATAATTTGGATGAATATTTTTCTATAAAAATTGTTATAAGAATACAGATGGATTTGATAAATTACAATATATATATATATATATATATATATATATAATTATTTGGTTAGGGTATATATTAATGTTAAAATCCAATTTTTTTGGGATTTCTTAAATAAAAATACCATTAAAAGAAATTATATTTTCCTTATAAATTAAAACCAAATATATTTTTATATACGTATGCTATTTATTTAATTATCCTATATTACTACTTTTTTATAATAAATGTTAGCTATAATTACTTAGGTAATGTTTTATGAAATTCATAACCTAATTCAAATTAGTTAGGTGATATTTTACATCGATGTACATGTTTTATAAAAACATTTCTTGTATTTTATTTTATAAGATGAAATGATTATCCAATTTAATTACCCACCAAATATGAATCTATTTATAATTCTCTTAAATAAATGTACTTGTAATGTTTAGATATAGGTAATTTTATAATTTTATGAATATGTAAAAAATGAATATTATAATTTAATATTTATTATATGAAAAAAATTCTTGAAATAAAGACTTTTCATTCCATTTAGGCATCTATAAAATGTGTCATAATTTATTTTTCAACAGAATATTATTCCCAAAATTATGGGAATTTTTATTTTTAATGATATCAAATGAATATAAAAATGCTTTATTTCGAGAAATGTAAAATTTTTCTTTTATAATTTAATTTAATCTATTCAACACAATCTTGTAACTTATTTTATTCACCAATGATATGCTAATATGATATCATTAATATTAATTATTGTAATACGTTATGATAATGATTATTACATGATTTAATTATGAAAAAAAAAATATTTTCCATGGGTTATATTTTTGTTAATTAATTTTTTGTGAAATATATTTCATTACCATGAGTTATGTTACGATTAAATGATGAATGTTTTTAATTTTTTATGTAACGAATATGTACAGTTTCAATTATGTGAGGTGTGGGACAAAAATTATATAAAACATTAATTATATAGGTAATGTTTGATATATCAAGAGATAACATATAATGGAATTAGAATTGATTTCAATTTAGTAAGGGACACATTCCATTATGAAATTATTGGGTAATATCATTGAAAAAGGAAATGATTCAATTTATGAAAAAAAAACAATCTATCATGATAGTCATTAATTGGATTCATGATTTGAGAAATATATTATACTATTGTTTTTTTGACAAAAAAAAATGTATTATTCCTATGATTTTTTCTCACATACGACTGTTAGTTATATATGTTTAAATACACTGATATCTTGTTTCTTATGTTATAATAAGTAATTATTCCATGATTCATGATTATTTATCAATAACATATTATGTTTAACTTTCATATGTTATGATCATTTACTCAAACTCTTATATATATATTTTTTCAGAACGCTGATTTTTTATTGATATCTCCTATATTTTTCATTATAGAGTATTGAAGATCACATGTTCTTATTTTTTCACTAACTTAACGTTATAAATAAGGGTTTAATGTATGACATGTCTTAAAATAGTGCTAATAGTGAAGACAATTATGGGAAATTTTGATGATATTTTATGACATATGTTAACAATATATCTAGTCATCCAATAAAAAAGTCAAATATGGTACTCATGAATCATTGGCTTTGAATTTTATTGAATATTAATATTAAATGATGTAATTTGTTTTTATATTATACTCAGGAGATATAAGCTGGAATCATTGGTTTGTTTAGTTAATTGGTCAGATTATGATATAAAAAATAAGGATAAATCTTAATTCATCGTATATTTAGATAAATATGATATTGGATTGAAATAGAAGTATAAATGCTTGGTATAATGTGTAACCATTTAGATCATATAAGTAATTTTTTTCATTATTATATTATTTTTCATAATGATTTTTATTCTTGATGCATCCACAATTATATTTCATTTTTTATCAATAGATGTAACACAAAAAAATTATCGTAAAAATATTGTGATTGTAAATATATTGAGAAATAATATTAAATGGATAATAGAATGTAAAATCCTATTATTATACTCAAGAAACTCTCTCAATATAAGAATCATATTGAGAATAAATATAAAAAAGAGATGTAGAAACACAAACATAATTCTTCCCTCAAGAATCATTTTTTTTATATTGGTACTCTAGTCCAATTAAGGAATAGAAATGTATTGGTGCAACAAATAATATATACACCAACCTATAGTTCACTTTTAATGAAAAATTTTAACTAGGTATATATCCTTTAGAATGAGAAATATAGAAACTATTGAATATTATCTAAAATATGAAGAAATCAGATAAAATTGAAACTATGAAATTGTAATAGTTTTATAAGGAATTTTCAATAAGTATTATCCATTGAATGATATTAAAAAAATGGAAAGAGAATTTCATAAATAGATGTAAAGGATGATAAAAATAGTACATAACAGACAAATTTGAAATAAATTTAGAAGTATGCTTTTATTTTTATCATTAACTGTAAATGATAAAAAATGATCAAATAATTATTTTAATTTGTATATGTCACTAAAAGTAGTAATCTATAAGATACATTGAATGCTACCACTAAATATTTCAATTTTTGATCAGGATAGAAATGAATGATGGAGACCATAATTGTTCCCGTGCTTTATCCAATAATAAGAGAAATATTGAATTTATTGAAAATAATATTAATAAATCAAATAGAAAATATAAATTTAATTTTATTAAATACATGAAATATATAAATATGTATGTTGGAATTTCATAATGGGATATAGTAAATGATTATTTTTGGGAAAAATTCATAATGAAATTATTTTTTGAGGAAAAATGATGATTTTGATAGAGGGAAATGAAGTTTACATCGAGGTAGTGGTAATAGTCGAATAATAGATTTATGGAAAAGGGTGAAATTTTCTATGTACATAATCTAATGCAAGGGCCAACTCTTATACCACAGAAGGTTCTATTATATGTGAATATATTAAGTGGAAAATGATAATAAGGGAATATTTATCATCAACTCCATTTTTAGAGAATTCATGTTGATGTTTGAGTAAAAGTTCCATATGTGAATCTTATTGTTCATCCTTTATCTAAATTTAATGGGAATTTATGCATTTATAATATCTCTTTATTGGGGTATAATGTAATTTCTATAATAATGATATTTTCATATTATATTATGAGTCATCCTATGGTAAGTTTTTCAGTGTGATGTTTAATATGAACATCCAATGGATATTACTTCCTATTTTTTTTTTGACTTACTTCTTATTTATGAGGGATATTTATCACAAATATTTGGTGGTAAATACAAAATTGGTTATATGAATTTTTTTCAATATGAAGATTCATTTATGAATGATATCCCTAGCCTCACCTCTAATAATGATATTGATATTTCAATAAAACTCATACACAATTATATATATACAATTGATACACATTTTTTAATTGGAATGATAATGTTATAGGATTTTTTAAATAACACAATAATAATTTGGAAAAGGAATTTATATTATGATTGGATTTTCCAAGTGTTCACATATACTTTTTCTTAAGAAGATTAATGGTTCCACACATCGTTATATTGATTCCCATGAACATAAAAAGTTTATTATGATGAAATTGTATCATTTACAACTTATTGATCACTTATTAAGTCAACTTCATAATGTGAAATGATTTTAAAATGATGAAATTAATTATCAATATCATAAATTTAGTGTTAGGAAGTAGGATATACTCATGAGAATCATTCATTCATAGTATGTTTGTTATATATTTGTAGTGATTCCGTTTGGAATTACCAATTCCCCAATAATCACCATGGATCAAATGAATAATGGTATTATAGAATATATCATTCAACTTTTAGTACTATTTATAGTTGATATTTTTTATATTTTATTGGTACATAAGATTATAATTATTATTTCAGTATTATGTTTGAAGACCACTTTGAATGAGAACAATAATTCAAAATTTAAGAAGTATAAATATATTTTTTTAGTGTTTTATTTTTGAGGATAAATAATCACTATTGATGGTATATTGGTAGATCCATGAAATAAATATGTCATTAAATAATTTTTTAGACCAACATAATAACCATGATACAATGTTTTATTGGGTTTTATGGGTAATACCAAATATTTTTGATTTTTTAATTAAGGATCCCAAATTGAGAAACAACAATGATATGGAAGGGAGCCATGTTTTTCTTTAGATAGATGAATGTGATGCAAATTTCATGGGTCATAAAAATTTATTTTTTTAATAACCTATGCTCACGCTATATTATATTTGAGAAGGCTTTATGATCTATTTATATGAATAGATAATAAATTATGATATGTTATTATAAAAAATTATAGGGTCCTAGATTTTTCATCCCAAAAAAATAAAAAAACGTGGAATATTTTTTGACTAAATATTTGAAGATAGAGTAGGATTTTTCACATTGATAATATGACGGAATTATTATTATAGTGAAAGGTTTTATACGTATATGGATCATAGAATCAAGAAATATATATTTAAAAACATTGATAAATATGATCCAAAAGAGACCAATTAAGATTATTAATGTTAAATAATTCTCAATACACACCATCACATGAAGGAAAATAAGGTGACTAATGCTCTGAGTAAAAAAAATCTAGCTTGTTTTCCCATGATAATAATTAAAAGGGACAAAAAATTTTGTACATGTAATATATGGATATTGAATTCATGATGATTAAGGATGTATCATATCCTTCTCAAATAAATGATCAAACATCAATCCATATAATGCTTAATGTGTTAGAAAATGAAGATATTAAAAGAATTAATATGCTTAGGATTGTTTTTGAGTTAAACTGTGAATATGATTAACTGATTTGATTTAATAATAGTGATGTCTTTTCATCAATCCCCTAATTAAATATATTGTTTATTGATGATATATACAGTTCATCAATCTCTATCTATTCAAAAGGATTTAATATATTTAGAAATTTGAAAAGATATATCTAGTTGGATATTATCAAAATAGTAATTGTGGAGAAAATTTATTATTTATTATTTTATTAGTAATTTAATAATGAGAGGATTAAGTCTAATGGGATGTTACTATATTTTTCCAAAGAAATATAAATCTTGAAAAATTACAATAGATTACATTATTAGAAAATAATATACATATAAAATCTATTATGAAATATATATTTTAGTTGATTGTCATATGAAATTAACAAAATTCACTACCAAAATTAAATCATATTTTCAGGGTATACATTAAAAAAGAATTACATTTCATGGAGAACCATATTCTATTATATATACTCAGGATATGAGGTTTACTGTGATGTTCTGGAAAATTATTCAATATGTGTATAATAATTGATAATTATTCATCACTATCAACCATCTTTAGACATAATTTTAGTCTTATATACCATTAAAACACATGATGTTATATTGGGATTTATTTTTATTTATTTCAAAGTGTGTTGGTGTCAACACATTCCATTAGAGAATTGTTTTTACAATAATATTTTTCATTCGAAGAATCACATGGATCTTTATTAAGCTATTAATGATAGGATTTCTATAACTACAACGTTTTGTGATAAATTAATTAAAGTAATTATATTGGGACCTAAGAATACTACGTAAAAGGAATAAATTTTTAGATATATTCTATTTCTAATCATTTTAGCTCAAAGTAGATAGAAAATATAAAATAGAATTCTTAGGTAGACTATTTATACTGATGCTTAGAATTTGGTATTGACATGAATATCTACATGGATTAAGATTATGATGTTTTAGAAATATGAAATTATTAAATATTGATATTTTCTCCCATAATAATTTATGATTATATCAGGATGGCTTCATAACACTTTTCCATTATGCTGAATCTCTATCTTTATTAAAATGTGTTCCATGATTCTCTACTGTAGAAGTTCATACCAGATTTTATATATGAATAGAACTAATTTTTCCAACCATTGGCTAATGATAACACTTTTTATGAATAATTAGAGTACATTCTTAATCAAATATATAAAAAAATTTCAAATATAAAAAAAACATATTCAATGTTTTGAGGGGAAATCATATATTTGTGGAAGATACCCAAGGTTTTGATAGTGTAAAATTATATTTAGTAATTTTTATTTCATGGATAGAATTTTGGAGGATAAATTCATATGATAAATTTAAAAATAATTAATTATTTATTTTATGATAAATTTCAATTTAAATAAGTTTTATGACCATGATAAATTTCTTTACATGAAACCCCATCATTAAATAAATTTCTGTACATGATACCCCATCATTAAATAAGTTTTATCTTAAAATAAATTTGGTTAATTGTTTTCCATATCTATTCAATAGAAATCCACAGGTTATTAATATATTGGAAATGTATATTAAATAATTTAATAGTAAAAACAGATAATTTATAGAAAAAATGATTTTAAGAACATGATGGGATTTTATATTAATGAATTAAAATTATCAATATTAAAAAATTATTGTAATTGAATATTAATAAAATGTTTGTAGTAAAATATTTTTACTTTAATATATAGGTTTTACATAGAATTGAACTTGATTAAATTAATTTAATACTAAAAATTATGTTTTACTAATAAATTTTTTCATTGGGTTTTGAACGTTTATGTATCGTAAAATTTCATATAATAATATAAATATATTTGAAAAAAATAATTACATCGTTTTGATTCAGTATTTAAAAATTTGTTAAATATTTTGATGTCATTTATTGTCATTATGAATATAAATCGAGGTAATAACTCCTTACATTAGTAATGGATGAAATAGGTTATCGAGGATTTAAATTAATTATATACCATATAAAATAACCTATAAACTTCTCTGAATACTATTGGATGATTATATTTTAGATTTTGTCCCATTAAATGATAAAATTGATTCATATTGTAGAAAAACCCTGTAAAAAAGAATTTATAGCATTATAATTTTATTTACAATTACATGCTTCCCACTCCACTCAAATATGAAACCAAGCGTCAACTTCTCTCATAATCGCACTTATTAAGTCACATAGCATGACCTAATCCATACCAATTATCTTCCCAACTACCAAATAAATTACATATAGTATTTATCTTCTAAAAAGAATAACCAAGTGGTACATTTGAAGATGTTCAAATGTGGGTTCATATTGAATAGCTACGTATTTATAACAATCCTTTTCATGTTTAATTCTTCAATAATTTAAATCATTTATATATGTCATAACATTCCTGAAAAATAATAATCTATATATGAATATTCTATATTGTTAATGGAATATCCATTTTCTATCACTATCACATTCATTGATAATTGATAAAGTATATCACCCATACTTGTGGTCTACCAAATCCATAATCTAATGTCATTAATTTTTTATACCCACATAAAATGGATGGTTATAAGGATATATTTATAAATATATGTTATAATTATTATATAATTATCATTTTTTATTGATAAATTGTTATATAACATACATTCACTTCGTTCGTTGGATATTTAAAACATCACTTCTGTATACAAGTGTAATTTTACCTTCACAAAGAGAAGTAATTCATATTTTATTCACCATATTATAATGATTTATTTTAGAGGGTATATAATTAATAAATATCATAATTACTTCATGTTAACGAGTCTGGATATTATTACCATTGAAGTAGGTAAACTATATTTGAAAAACATGCAATTTTCAAATGATTAATAATTTTAATGAATAAGTATTGAAAAAAAATATATTTGAAATTATAAAGGAATGACTTATAGTAATCATTATTTATATGGATTCAATTACAGTAATCATATACATAAAATATATATTGATTATATATATTTTTAATTTATATGAATAATTTTGAGAATTTAATTAAAGGTTTTTGTTAAAATGTAATTTTATTATTCAATTTCATATATTATATTTCTAGTAAAATAAATAATATGATACTTATCCATTACAAAAAGTATGTTTCATTTAGTATACATATTTATGTAATTTGAATTATGTTTACAATTTTATTTCGATTTGTATTAAAAATGACCATTAAATAGTTTTTTGAAATGGTAATCTACTACAATCTTTTGTTAATGATATTTTCCTTCAATATTTATTTTTTTCTAAATTTTATCCATGAATGTTTATTTGTATGATAAAATTTATATTTAATTTAATATTCACCATATTAATCATTATTTATAATTTTTTTAAATTGAATATACTATCTTATTTCCGAATAAGGTATATTTACAAATTTATAAAAAAAATATGAATGGAATCATTATTTTAACATTTACCATATGAATGTATCTTCCATGCACTGTGACTATTTATTAATGTAAATTGTACATAACAAGATTTAATATATTTTTTTGGTGAAAATATATTTATTATGTTTTATTATATTATACTCATTTAACATATGAATGTATATTTCTTGCACGATAGTTATTCTCTTGGGATATTTTTTTACTATACCATACATTTTATTATATGGATGTCTTATAATGTTGATTATCTAAGAATGAAAATTTTAAAATAATTTCATTACCATAAGTCAATTATGATAAAATATAATACATGTGAAACCTGTGTCATTTCCATGGGTAATTTTATGAACAATTAAAATCCATTGGTATATACTAATTTCATGAAAACATATTGGTTAAATAATTTGATTGTTTTGGTTGAAATTGAATTCCCAATAATGTATAGTAAAAATAATAATATCATAGGAGGTAATATCGAACTGAATGGAGAGTGAGCCTTATTATGTTATGGACTCTGCAATGTGTGATTATTATGAGTGTGATCCATTATTTAGAAAATGACTGAATGAGAAAAGAAAAAAATAAATTATTATAATATTTTCAGGAATTCCTTATTATGGAAATTATTGTCTCTACTTATCTTTGTGACATAAAAATATTCATATTCTTATGATCTGTTCTAATGGATCTGGATTTACTATTCATGATTCTTATATCATGTGAATTATGTATTTAGTTATAACAAAACCTTATGTGATAATTCCTGATTAATGATATTTGACTAAATGGGATGAATTTCATATGTAATGAACAAGTTATCATACCATGATTCTTATCTTATAATCACTTGTGATCATTGATTGACATCTATTATATTTAATATTATTAAATATTTTAGATCAATGATTCTTATATTTCCATTTTCCCATGTTATAAAGGATTATTTTATATATGAAATTTCTACAATGAGAATATTACTAAAATATATTCTTAAGAAATATTGAAGTCCTTTTATGAAATATGTTTATTATGAATCTAATATTAAATCACACAAACTATTATGGTATTCAGGGGTTTTTTAATTTTTATTGAATATTAATAAAAATGGATAAAAAATTTAATTACATTATGCACAAGTCATATTAGCTCCAGCCAATTAGAAAATATATTACAAGATATTAAATTCAATTATTATTCATTGTTACTATTATATGTCATAAAAGACATTAATAATAATTAAACATTAATTTATTTCATACTAAATGTACTTGGAATAATCATAACAGATTTCAATAAATTTTTCATATGGAATGAAGGAAAAATGGATTTATATTTTGTTATAAATATATAGAGGTGGGTGATATTACACACACACAGATATATATATATATATATATATATATATATATATCATACATTAAAAACTAGAGAGTGTATTTCAAAAATATGGAAATAACCATTTTTAATTTACATCAATTCTTACATGTCCAAATGTTTTCTAGAAAATATATTTTAGATATTTCAAAAACCTATTGATTTATTGCATCAACTCAAAATCATTTTTTAATTAACCATTTAGCATAGAAATTTGATAACATAGTATGTGTACATATTGAATTTTGTTTTCAAATTTATGTACAAACATAATATTATATAGTATACAATATTTCTAATTAAAATTTTGTGGTGAAATTTTTTATAAGTTGATAGAATATGATAACCCCAAAATGTTTATTCATTAAATAATTAATTAATACATATGATATCAATAAATATTTATTAATAATTTTTATGTATATCTTTTTTTTGAAAAAAGGAATGAAGAGTTGAGTAGATTATATATATGAAACGAATGGTGAAATTAAAATTTAATTATATTTCATTCATATTATAAAACAATTGAAAATTGAAATAGTAAATATTTTCTATGATTCTGATTTGTTAACCATCTATTAAATGATTTTTAAATTACATATCATCGATGGTTTACTTGTTTCATATATAATAAACTATAGAATATAATGTTGTGAAACATAGACTATGTCATATAGGTTGATATTTATTTTATTAATATCTTAAAATTTCAAATATCAATATCCTAATATGTACGGGGTTTCCACTATCAACAAATATCAAACAATAAAACATTATATTGAAAAGCTATACGAGTACTTTTTTTCTTCAATATCTCATATATGGATTCCTTCCTTAATGAACCAATATGAAAATCAATTTACATTTATAAATTAATGATATAATAATTGAATATAGATTAGATTATTATATCGAAATGGAAATGTAATATGAGTAACTCTTGATGATAATCCTGATTTTATTGACAAAAAATGACCCCATTTACAAATGTATCATATTTTATGACTTAAAAATGTAAAACGTCATAATACTGATATATACTATTTCATTAGACAAAAAAGACTCATTATGACATCTATTGTCATATGTTCTAATAAAAATCATCAATTATGATTGATATTTCCCATATCAATCAGAAAATATGACATACATCAAATTGATGAATTTTAATATTTTCGTAAAAAAATATAACTTATAATTTTTTTAATATTTTATGTGTTTGGAATTTAATAAATGATAATTTTAGAAATAAAAATATTATGATATGTTAATATTAATATATAATTTTTATATATTTAATATATTGATTATTTATTAATTTTATTCCTTTAAAATAATCAGGTTCCCATAATCGTTATGATATATAAAATTAGTTCTTTCATTAATTTTTCTAATAATTTATTTCTTTTAAAATATCCATTCCTTGTATTACATATTTTTTATAACATAATAATAATTATATTTCAGCTATGTTTACCACACATTGTAATTAATGATTATATTTTGTATTTAGTTGCTAAATATAATTGAAACATATTAGGTATAATTGTATTAATAAGTTATAGTTTGTAACATACCACCCAAACTCATTTTCATGATAGGAGGTAGTGGTTATAGTAACCATAGGTGACATAAATAAGACACATGTTTCTAGAAATAAATTTCAACTGAATAATATACCATTTGGTGATGGTTTTCCTAAGTGAAAAAACAAACATCCAAATATGAATGAATTATAATATAAAAACCTATCTTATGGATGATAAAAAACATAAAAATCAATTAAATACAAAGAAGTTATAATTATAAAACTAATAGTATAAAAAATAAAATTTATTTTTAATTATATATAACATAATAAATTCAACACAAAGGTTGAATAACACTAAACCATGATACAGACACTCCCCTACTCCAGCTCCCGAAACAAAGAAAAGAACATAACGAAACTGAACTAATGAAGTAATAAACAATCCCTTCGATATATATTAAAAAATGAAATTGGAAAATACAAAAACATTCATCATAAATTGGTGATTATATCACTAATAGGTTATTCTTCGAGACCATCCATTACAAACCACTCGGTAAATAATGAGAAATCATTTTTTAAATGACGTTGATCAGAAGAAGAAAACAAATTTCCACAAAATCAATCCCACTAGTTCCATGTTATAAAATTTTGGATCAAATAATGTTACACTCCTTAATAATTGTAATAACCTTAGAATGTTCCCAAACACACACACACACACACATGAATGGTTTTAAATTTCTATATTCTAGAATTTTGCGTCATTTTATAACTATTTTCTCATATGGTGACCCAATTTTATGGACGTACATCCAAACATAATATATTTCATTAAATTGTTATCTAAATTTGTTATATTAATCCATGATCCAAATAATATTTTATTATATCTGATGGTGGTACCATTTCCCATGATCTATCATACATGAACATGAATAGAAAAAAACATAAAAATTTCAATTTTAATATTAAAACAATTTTTGAACAGAATAATTTCAAAAATTATTCTTTATAATAAAATAACATTGACATATTTTTAAAAAAACCAATTGAAATAAATTCACAATAGGTATTTTATATTCAAATTATTCAAGATATTTCCAATTCATGTACATGAAAAATTTAGAAGTAATCAAACAATAAATTTCCAGAAAAAATGAGTGGGTGACAATCCACCTAAGTCATGTTTGATTGACGTGATGGTTCTATGATAAATTGAAACATCTATACAATTAAATCAATTAATCTATTAAATTCCAACAGAATCTCAAAAAAAATTAATCAAATTCCATTTATATAATAATAATAAAAAATTGTGTGGTTGTGTTCTTGAAAAAATAAGGATATACAGGTTGAGATGAATGAACAAGACCATAAAAATTGATTTTCACAATCATATTTATGATGAATAATTAGTATGAGAGTTCATATTTTTTAGAATAATTAAACTACTAAAAATAAATCATGGAAGATGAGAGGAATAGAATATGAACTATAAACTAATTTTCATGATTTATCCATAATAATATAGGTTGTAAGAAAAAAGATTCATGACATGGATTAAGAATTAATGTCCTTAATAAATTAAAGGTCACATACATTGAAATTTAAATCACATATGATAATATTTTTAAAAAATTTGTTCAAATCAAGAATCAATATCAAGTGGTTCACTGGATCGGTCTAAAAACTAATTATTATTTAAAATAAATTCAACACACCCAACTATAAATTATTCTTTTCATGTATTGATCAAACAATTTGTGAATATTTTATCTAGGCAGATTTCAACTTTACTACCATTTAACCCTCAATAATCATTTAGTAATTTATCGAAAATAATATAAACATGAATGAAGAAGAATATCATTAAGAAATACCTCAATCCAGAATTCTACATTCTACCCACCATTGGGATTTATGTCATAAGAATGATGGAAATCCATGATTCCTTTTATATTTTAGAAATGTTCTCTCTCCTGATCTTTTATCATTCCCATGTTTATTATTAATCTTAAAAAGTCTACCATATATACAATATAATGCAAATAAATAACCATTTAAAAATTTTATATTATTTCTCCATAATTCAAACATTTTTATGAGTAAATGTCACTATAGATTAAAGAGTTTTGGGATCCAAAATAATTACATGACTAAGATACGGTTCTTACATTATGAGTTGAAAAACATGGAATATGATTTTTACAACATAGTATCATTTGGGTGATTCTATCTAATATACAATAGTTCCAATTCATTAAACCACCTTTAATGGTCCAACATACAATTGAGAAAATATCCCTTGTTTCCCCAAGTCTTGATGACCAAATATGGGTGACACATTAAATTAGACATGGTTACTCACATTGAATTATAAATTCGCCAGATAATATTCTGTATCATATTTCTATCGACTTTGAGTTATATATATCATCTTCTAGATCATCTAGATCATCTCCATTTTTATTAGTGATACATGGTTATTCAATGAATCTAGCTTATCTGAACACATCCTTTTAGAAAAAAATATCTATTGAAATACTCATACTTGTACATATGTATAATCGTATAATATATGTTTCTATAGGAGAAACCAACCAATAGAAATTGATAGAACTATGAGACACTAAAATCCCTAAAAATTTCTATGAGCATGTCATTAATTGTTTTAATTGTGTATTCTATCATTCAATCCATCTATAAATGATATTTGTTTATCATGGCCAGTTGAGTTATGATATATTATAGTTAAATACACTGGAATAAAAAATTGATTAGGTAAATACTATAGGAAAAAAATTAATATTGGTACTCCATACGACATTCCCATTTCTGCGATATAAAACGTTCACAAATCCTATACCATGTTGGTCTCCCTAATAATGGAAAAGTGTGAAGCCATTTTTAATTGACCCACATTCACCCAAATAGAATCATTATTATCCAATGTTTTTGGTCAATCTACAAATAAGTATTTTTCAATTTATTCATACTCTTATTCAATAATTGGAATAGCCTTTATTAAATTAGATGTTCAGTGATAATAAACCTTTACCTTTTGAGAAAATTGAAAATTCATGACACAATTTTAAATCATTTGATTCTTACCAAACTTCCATAAATGTTCTCTCATTTCCTAAAACATTTTTTTCAATACAATTATAATTAACACATTTTTAATAAAGATATACAAAAACTAGTTGTTCTTGGAAACACATAGAGAAAATATTTTGAATCTAAAAACGTTATAAGAATTATTTATCCTCTTTCCATTCAATATAAGTATCTCAACCATTAAGGTATGTCCAAATAACAATATAGTATTGATTTTAAATGTAATTATCTTTGATAAATAACATCATATATATTAATTTTTTATTTGTGAAAATGATTCATTTTAATTTTTTTTGGAACAATCATTATTCATTCTAATAATTTCCTTCATTTAGAGCCACTAGTCATGATATTCCATGAAGACATCATCATGTGGCTAGTGAATCAATGTATCTATAAATAGATTCACATTTCATGGTATTTAGACAAACTAGATGTAATATATTTATAGATAATAAATCCATATTCATTTAATCTTGATCACATATCACTAGGAGAATATAGATTTAAAAATCTTTTGGTCATTGAAAATATTCAACTTCTCACCAAAGAGGTAATGATGCTAATAATTCCTGGCATGGAAATCTATAGCTAATTTTAGGTCATGACTTGAATTTTTCTCCACATATGTTCACACTTCCTTGAGACATGGGCCAGAATAGGATCACCTTACATGTGAAAAAACCCAAACCATTTCCATATTCCTAAAAGAACACAACATAACCCTAACCTAGTTCCTGAAATATTGGGATGTGTGCTATTGTTGGATGAGATTTTTACTCTAGAAATTATTTCTGAAATAATCTTGTCTATGTGAATGATATATCATTTATTATCAGAGAATTATAATGGTATAAAATCCATGATAATTCCATAACATAGAAAATAGTATACTGCTAATCCAAATATACTGTTTATCTTGAAAATATTATTTTATAGCTTCCATGTGTTGACTCCTTTAATCATTTCATAGTGAATAAATATTCATTTTGCAGAAGTGAAATCACCAATGAATGAAAACAATTTGATCCAGGAGTCACAAAAGGAATATATAGTATATAGTCGATGATTAGATAATATACTCAACACAAATTCAATGTTCGTCATATAGTCATTGTAACTTTGAAAAAAAACCAATATATCATCAAAAAATACAACCAAAAATAATCTAGGGACTTGTGTATTATATGATTCATCATGTCTTGAAATATTATAGGAACATTTTTTATAAATGAGTTCATGAAAACAGATATATAATTTTTATATAAAATCAAAAATATTTTTTCAATATATAATATGTTCTGACTCTATGATGATGTTAATCTAAGAATTTTTTATTCATGGAGAACCATTAGGATCCCTTTAATTTATCAAATATTTAATCAATTCACAGAAGTGGAATTAATTTTCGGTACTAAAAATATATAGATAAATGTAATAAAAAAAATATGTGGAGGGATATCTCATTCTTTTTGTTGAATATTGTTTTGGAATCACATTGAGATGTATTAGTTTTTATGAAACCATTACCTTTCAAATATTTTCCCAATATTAGTAGCTATTACTTCTCTTTTTATTCATTCTATAAAGAGGTCATGAAAAAGTACTTATTATGAGATATTGAATAATAGAAGATATGATTTTCCATATTGGGGTAAAAATAGGAAATCATTCAAAAAGACATTTGGGTATTAATCCACTATTCTAAGAATAGTCCCAATTTGTTTATCATCATCTGAGTATTACATCATTTTTTATAAATATTCATATATTTTCTAATCCACTATCTGTAAATGGCACTATCAATCTAAATTTATATCCCAATCATCCTTTACTGCATGAATATCTCCAAAAATGGTGTGAACACAACTAATTGAGCATAATACTCAATATATGATATATATCTCACACGTCAATCCATCCAAAATATCAAATAAGAAAATTTCCATCTTTGCGACACTAAAATCCTTGAAAAATTTTACAACATCAATTATAATAGAACATAAGGGTCCTTTGAATCGCTGACTCTCCCACTGTACAAATGATGTATTTAAAATCATGATATGATCCATCATATTCACATGTATTAAGAATTGATTGACCACATATGTTTTATGTATATAATGATATGTAAAAGTATCAAACATGCACATATGTTTTATGTATATAATGATATGTAAAAGTATCAGACATGAAATGCATAAGTGTCGAGTTCTAATGATTTATATGTCAGGCCATGGAGTTCTGTGATTGCTCACTTTTTATATCTTTATTCTCATTATAAATATATTGATCATATTATATAGGATTTGTACAATGTAAGAACATTGATCTTCATTTCAGGCATGTTTTCTCTTTTCTGTAGTTTTTGAGAAATGAAGAGTTTCTAGAAAATTTTGAACTACACGCCGTGTACATTGTATGTACACGTCGTGTACTTCCTTGTCGCGTTAGGCAGGGTGCTAGACATGTCTAGGCCACACACACGGTGTGTAGGGGTGAGGTGGAGGCTTCTTAAAGAGGATTACAGAAAAATGGAGTACAAGTCGTGTAATCAAGAAGTACACGCCTTATATTTTCTTTTTTATTTCATTACACGCACCGGGGTCAGGCCTGACGGACAGAACACACTACTTATCCAGGCTCTTCATCTAAGAGCGACTCGTATGACCACAATTATTCTCCGGATTACTGAGCCTACAACAGATCTCTTTTTCAGTTGTCGTCGATTGCATTTGATCCTCAGCGGTGAGTTCTTCCTTCTCCTAGTGCCTTGTTTTCCAATTTCTCCTCTTTCTCAAGATATCATGGGTTGTGAGTTTTGGACGTTTTCTCAGATCCACGATGTTCTAAAGAGAATCAATCATCGTGGTTCACTTATATCAATCTCCTAGAATCGAGATAGGTGGTTTGTGCCTTTCTGTAGTATTTCTGTGAATATTATGTGTAATTTCCACCAATACCCTTGAACGGGGTATCGTGTGTTTCCTGTTTTTCCCTTGTTTTTTGCTTGCTTTGCTAGTATGCCCTTTTAGAGGTCATTTCGTGTGAATTGGTTAAATTGTGTTGTACTCTGGATGTTTTTCCAGGCTTGTTTGCTTCTTAGATGTTTTTCCTATTGCCTAGCCTAGTTGTAGGATAGTGGAACTGTTGTACTATTATGTTGTTGTGCCTTATAATGAAAGCCAAGTAGTTCATGAGGTTTACTTGGGCCGATACGCATGCTATGCATGTTTATTTTACAAAGGGCTGTGAGGACCTAGTGTAGTAGACCACAGGGAGAATGGACGTAAAGGCTTCTCCATAGTGTCTTTAATTTATGATGCGATACCACAGGGGGAATTCATGTTGAGTGCTTCCTCAGAGAGTCTGTAGTTCCACAATGCGGTCCACAGGGGGAGTTGACGTTGAGTGATTCCCCAGAGAGCCTTTAGTACGATACCAGGCAATATGGGGAATTAACGGTGAGTGTTTCCTCAAAGAGTCTATTATTTCATTCGCTGAACCAGAGGAGTGAGACTGTGTGTGCCTCCCAGAGGGTTTCTAGTAATTTTAGGTTGAACCTTTGGGGTTAGGCTGTATGAACTACCAAGATGTTACCTTTTTGTTCTACTTGCATGAGTGCCTGTTTCTTGTTTGTAGAATATATGCTAGAATCTATGGATTGTTACTGCTATGTATTATCCTGTTTACTTGTTACTGTTCACTTCTTACTATACTTTACATGCCATGTATTCACTGACTTTTAGGCTCAAATCGTTGGGTGGTTTCCAAATAGGACTTTGTCTCACACCCAGTTTGGGTCATGCTTTTGGGCCCAAACAAACTATGTTGTTGCATGTATAGATATAGGCAAGCACCCTTCTACTTCAAGTTCATGATTTCACTAGAACTGGAGAGCATGGGACCATGCCAAGGCTTTCGATGGTAGGTAGTTTCTCATCTGTTTTTATTTTGAACTTTGGTTTAATACTATATTCAACATTGTAACTTTTTTGTCTATTTTCTAGACATATGTGTATCATGCCTCATTTACATATATTTATTTTCTAGTTTCTTACTGTTAGTCTTCCTCTATTTATTGTTTTCTCTTGTATGGATGTATAATGCTTCCAGTATTGTTGTTATTTGTTTTTCCTCTTCTGTAGTGTACTCTTCCAATGAGGGCATAGTTTCCCCACTATCACACCAAAGGACCTCACTTCTAGTCGGCAGCCTCTGGCGTTTAAGGAAATGCACTTGAGTCCATGTGACCACCCTAGTATGGGGTGCCTCTGGGTGGCTTCCAGAACTGAAATGTTACCAAGTGGTATTAGAGGGGTTCTTTTCTCTTGATTTACCATTTGGATACTTTATCCATGGATAGGATGGATTTGGTACATGGTAATAATTGTGCTTGAGATTAGCTAACCTGTTTAAAGGGAAAAGTCATAATACCTCAGTAATTGCAGTTTACTGGTTTTTGAGATTTACAATTGATATGATTTCACCTAGAGTGATTCACATGCCTTGTGTTCTTATTTTTGTTGATATTGTGGTTCTATATTTGTCGCAACCCGATGAGATGAGAGTATGCCATCTATTGCATCATATAGGAACTTCTTAGAAATCACATGCCAGGCATTCTTTCCATGCCATATTGGGTGCATTAGTAATTTCATGTTTTTGTGATATAATTTGTGTAGATTATGCATGTTGTTGTGATTTATGCTTTGATAGAATCTCTGCTGTTTGATAAAGGACTTTTTGGATTTATCCTTGCTAAATGAATGCAAATTTTGGATCTTGAGGTGTTATGAGCCCTCTTGAATCAAAAATTAGTGAATCTTTGGCCTGTTTTTTCATTTATATGATTGTATTGGATTCCATGATTTGATTCGTGGGGAGTATGTGCCATCACATATCAGAATTTGGCACCTTTATGCTTGTTTTTTAGTGTTTTCTGTGATTCGGTGTAGTTTCACAGCTACTGCCTGGAAAAACCCAGAAAACATGGCGTGTACTTTTTATATACATGTCATGTAGTTTTAAACTGTGTCACTGACTTTGTGAGCAGAAACACAGGTTGTGAAAAATTGCATGGAACATGCCGTGTACAGTAGGTACATGCCGTGTAGTAGTGAGTGTGTACCCGGCCATGTAACCAACAACACGGGTCGGGGAAGCTCGTTTCATACACGCCGTGTTTTATATGAACACTCCATGTATCCTTGTCCTTAGTACACGACCATGTCACGAACAACATGAGATGATGTTCTCTCCTCCTATACACGCCTTTTTTATTAGGAACACGCCGTGTAAGGGACAACTGTGTACTTGGTCGTGTCTCCAACAACATGGGTCGGGAAAAATATTCAAGTATAAGCCATGTTTGTTCGATACACGACGTGTAGTCTTCGCCAAGTGATCGGTCGTGTAACTAACAACACGAGTTGTTGAAATCTTGTCATCTACACACTATCTCCATTGGGAACACGCCATGTAGTCTCAGTTAAATAAGACCGTGTAGGTTAGCTGTGCAAGGAGACACAGGTAGGGAAGTGGAGTTAAGTACATGCCGTGTAGTCGTTTTTTTAAATCTTGTGTGTTTCTTTCTCATTTTTTTTATTTTGTACTCTTTTGTTCTCTGTCCTTGTTTTCCTTATTTAAGTTATACTTTTGATCTTTCAGAGTTATGCCTCAAAGATGTCATCCGGTTGTACGTCAGTTGTCAGGAAAATATCAGACGCCAGATATGGCTGATCAGAGACTTCGTGCAGATCCTCCAGTTGGGACATCCTTGGAACCGGCTGTCATACTAGTTGCAGGCACCGATGCGTAGTTCATGGAAGGCTATATAAGGATGATGCAGACTTTTCAGAGAGCACTGCCACCTTCCATCTCTATGGCAGACTTGACGCGGGTTTTCCAGAAGCCACATCCTCATAAATTCTCGAAGGAAGGGGGACCATAGGCTCTAGAGTCATGGATGGAAGCCATGCTGACTATCATTGAGCATATGGAGATGCCTCTAGAGAGGTTGTTCAAGCTCTCTAACTACATGCTCCTAGAATCCTCCAAGAGGTGGTGGGACGTGATCTCACCGGTGGGTCATCAACAAGTAATGTCCTGGGAGGAGTTCTAGCGTGTATTCTATGACTACTTATACCCGGAGACCCTGATGACCGATCGACCCCAAGATTTCATGAGTCTAGAGCTGGGTAATCTTTCTTTCATGGAGTATTCATCTTGTTTCACTGAGCTGCCACGTTTCACACCCCTCTGGGATGGAAGTGGGGTGTTCTTAGTATGGAAGTTTGAGGATGGTCTCAGGCGGGAGATCTGCTCGATGGTGAATATATTCCAGTTGAATTATATCACTTCCATCATCAACCGGGCGCTGATTGCAGAATTCAATCTGAGAGACTCCAGAACTGCGATCTAGGGCGGTTCTGCTTCCAGAACTAGTGTTCCTCAATTTGACTGCAGGAAGAGCCATATGGAGCCTACGCACGGAGATCCAAGGAGGGCATAAAAATCTTCAGGTAGCTTGGTAGTATGCTACCGGTGTGGAAGGGCAGGGAACATGAGGCCGATGGGCCAGAGAGACCGAGTGGAGTGCTGATATTGCGGCAAGATGGGTCACCATCAGCGCTTCTTCCAGGTGTTCTCACTAGTAGTTGGTGATGGGGGTTCTTCCATGAAACCTCATTCAGAAGTAGCACCACCAGTTTATCACTAGTCAGGGAACAGGAGTTATTCCGGCCGTTCAGGCCAAGGTGGAGGTCGAGGCTATGGAGGTCAGTCAGTAATCGTTCAGCACCAGCAGGGAGGATTAGCTCAGAATGTTCAGGTAGGGTCATAGGGCCTCGGGGCAGGCTAGACATTTTCGGTGGAGCAGACCTATCCGTAGCAGGATCCCGAACCTTCTACCATTCGAGGTACGCTTTTAGTAGCCTTAGTGTTATCTTCATCTCTTTTCGATACTCGTGTTATGCATAGCTTCATCTCTGTTGCAGTTGTGGAGATCCTTGGGCTCTGTATCGTTTATTCTGCCAATTTGTTGACACTAGACTCATCTTTGGGGGAGAGGATATCTAGTGTACGCCAGTGCAGTTACAGCCCTCTCGAGGTTGCAGGGTATCCTTTCATATGAGATCTCTATTTCCTAGAGATGACAGGATATGATGTCATTCTTAGGATGGACTAGTTGGTTCCCTTCCAGGCAGTCTTTGACTGTTATTTCCGCAGGGTGAGTTTCATTTCACTAGAGGATGAATATTTTCTTCATAGAGGCCAATGTGATGTTCAGGCGAGTCGAGTAGGACTTGATCATCATAGGCTAGGAAGGGTGATAACCTAGATTGCTAGTCTTTAACTTAATGACCAGGGGACATCACAGCTAGACTTTCCTTCAGTGGTGGATCGCATCAGGGATGTATTTCCAGAGGACTTCTTAGTTTTTCATCTAGAGAGTGAGGTGGAATTCTTTATTGAGATTGTGCCCGTAGCGGCACCGGTGTCCATTTATACCTATAGGATGGCTACACCTTAGTTGCAAGAGCCCATGAAGTAGTTGTTGGAGTTGCATGCAAAGGGTTTCATCTGACCCAGTACTTCTCCTTGGGGTTCGACAGTCCTGTTTACGAAGAAGGGAGACTATACCTTTTGGATATGTGTGTATTATCGGAGGCCGAACCAGTTGACGGTCAAGACCTGGTATCCCATGCCTAGGATTGATGACATCTTTGAACAGCTTCGAGGAGCCCAGGTATTCTCGAAGATTGATTTGAGGTCTGGTTATCATCAGTTGCACATTAGACCATCATATGTACATCTGACATCCTTCAGGAGCAGGTATGGTCTCTACGAGTATACGGTTATCCCATTCGGTCTCACGAATTCACCAGAAGTTTTCATTGCAATGATGAACCGAGTATTCCATTCTTATGTGAACTCCTTTTTCATGGACTTCATGGACGATATCTTGGTCTACTCTCACACTCGACACGACCATTTTACCCATCTTGAGATCGTTCTAAGTAAACTGCAAGAGCATCAACTTTATTCTAAAATCTCTAAGTGCCACTTTTTAATGGATCCGATTCACTTCATTGGTCACGTCATCATAGAGGAACTAGTATCTAGGGAACCAGAGAAAGTGAGAGTTCTAGCTTCCTGGGAGCAACCGAAGAACGTTTTTGAGGTACGTTGTTTCCTAGGGTTGGCTAGATACTAGAGATGCTTAATTCAAGACTTTTCATGCCTAGCAGCACCATTGACAGGTCTGAACAAGATGGGGGTGAAGTTCTTATGGTCAGATTCTTATGATTCAGTCTTTCAAGAGATGAAGAGAAGGATGACATCAACAATAATACTATTCATTCCAGTTCCAGGAAAGAGCAATACTGTTTATAGTGATGCTTCAGATATCAGGCTGGGCGTTGTGCTTATACAGGGAGATGGAGTCATTGTGTACGGGTCTCAGCAATTGAGGACACATGAGAGGAACTACCCAACACACGATCTGGGGCTGGCAGCTGCTGTTCATGCCTTACACTGTTGGAGACATTACCTTCTGGGATAGCACATTGTGGTTTTCACCGACCACAAGAGTCTCAAGTACATCTTTACACAGCATGTCTGAATCTGAGACAGCGAAGGTGGGTCGAGTATCCTCAGTCTTTTGATTTTGATCTTACCTATACGCAATGAAAAGGCAATGCAATGGCAGATGCATTAAGCATGAGAAATCAGATTTAGGCAGTTCAGGAGGCTAGCATTGAGTGGCAGCTTATGGATCTATTCTCTGAGATTCATCTGGAGGTGCACGCTAGACAGGGATGGACTTTCCTATTTTCATGTAGTTGTTACCTCTACACTACTTTATCGGGTACAGATGAGGTACCTATCAGACTCAAAAGGCTTAGTCCTGTGAGAGAGTGTGTTAGGAGAGGACCCTCTTCCTAGATGGACAGTGGGTGAGGATGAGATCTTGCATTTCCAGGGACACGTATGGGTGAAAGTAGACATATGCAAGGAGATGATGTGGGATTTTCATTCCTCAGTTTGGGCAGTTCATCCTGGTGTCACCAAGATGTATCGGGATCTTTTTCACCAGTACTGGTGGCCATGTATGAAGAGGGATGTTGATGGTTTCTTCTTGTTGTGTACTACTTGTCAGCAGGTGAAGGCGGAGCATCAACGACCAACATGCCTTTTACAATAGTTACCCATTCCAGAATGGAAATGGAATGATGTCACGATGGACTTAGTGACCGGATTACCAAGGTCTCCATGAGGAAACGATGTTGTTTCAGTTATCGTTGACAGGCTGATGAAGGTTTCTCACTTCTTGCCTATATAGGATACCTTCAGTGTTGATGATCTAGGACGAATATACATCATAGAGATAGTGCGTCTGCATTGAGTTCCACACTCCATTGTTTCATAAAGGGACACACACTTTACTTCTCGGTTCTGGAAGGGGTTTCATAGGGCTTTGGGTACACAGGTACTTTTGAGTATAGCATACCACCCTAGAAAGATGGAAAGTCTGAGCGGAAAATCCAGGTGCTTGAGGATATGCTCCAATATTGCATTCTAGACTTTGGCAGTTTTGGGGGAGGCATATTCCTCTGGTGGATTTCACCTACAAAAAAAGTTTTTAGGTGACTTTTAAAATGGCACCTTACGAGGCTTTGTATGGTAGGCCATTCCGATCACCCTTATTCTGGCTGGAGGAATGAGAAAAAGCTTTCTTGTGACCTCTTATTGTTTAGGAGACCTCACAGTAGATAGAGTTAATTTAGAATATTATAGTTACAGCACAGTCTCGACAGAAGTCTTATGCTGATCAGAAGAGACGACCTCTAGAGTTCGAGGCCGAGGATCAGGTTTTCCTGCATGTCGTACCGATGTTGGGACACAAGACGATTCAGAGAAAGGGTATTCATTCACCACGGTACATTGGATTGTTTGAGGAATTGTAGAGTGTTGGGACAGTTTCCTATCGGTTGAAGTTACCTCATAGGTATCGGGCCATGCACAACGTCTTCCACGTCTTTTAGCTCTGACATTACATTTCAGACCTCTCTCATGTATTTTATCCTGATAAAGTTGAGCTCGTAGTGGATGAATCATTTTAGGAGCATCCTATCTGGATCATCGATCATAGTACGACAGTTCTCCATGGGCGGTTTGTTCCCCTTGTACGGGTTCAATGGTAGCACGTGAGAGTACAAGATGCGACCTGGGAAAGGGAGGTCGATGTGCGATCACAGTGGCCAGAGCTGTTTGGGGTTTCTTCCTCTCCACTTCTTTAGGGAAATTTGGGGTCGAATTTATTTAAGTGGGGAACTTTGTGAGAACCTGTATCTTCATTTCTGGTTTGATTTCCATTTTCCAGAGTTTTTGAGAAAAGATGAGTTTCTGTAAAATTTAGAAGTACACGCCGTGTACTTTATAAGTACACATCATGTAGTCCCTTGCTGCGCCAGGCTGTGTGCTGGCCGTGTCCGGGCCACACACACTGTGAGTAGGGGTGAGGTGGAGGCCGCTTAAAGCGGAGTACAGAAAAATGGAGAACACGCCTTGTACTCAAGAAGTGTACGCCATGTTTTTTTTCATTAAATGCACCAGGGTCGCGCCTGATGGACAGACCATACTACTTATCCAGGTTCATCGTCCGATAAAGACCCGTACACCCACAATTCTTCTCCGAATTCCCGATCCTCCATCTGAACTATGTTTTATCCACCGTCGATTGCGTTGGAACCACAACGGTGAGTTCTTCCTTTTCCTAAATCCTTGTTTTCCAATTTTTCCTCTTTCTCAAGATATCGTTGGTTGATCATTGTGGACGTTTTCTCATTTCCTTGATGTTTTAAGGAGAATCAATCATCGTGGTTCACATATATCGATCTCCTAGCATATAGGTAGGTGGTTTCTACCATTTTGCAGGATGTTTTTGAATATTATGTTCAATTTAAATCAATACCCCTGAACAGGGTATTGCGTGTTTCTTGTTTTGCACTTCTTTTTTTCTTGCGTTGCTGGTATTCCCTTGCAGATGTCATTGCTTGTGAATAGGGTAAATTGTGATGTACTCTGGATGTTTTCCCACGCTTGTTTGATTTTTCTGTATTTTTCCATTTTCCATGCCTAGTTGAAGGATAGTGTAACTATTTTACTGTTATTTTGTTGTTCCTTAGAAAGATTTCCAAGTAGTTATTGAGGTTTAGAAGGGCCGATACGCATGCTATGCATGTTTTTTTTTCACAGGGATATGAGAACCAAGTGTAATGGGCCATAGGGAGAATGAGTGTAAGTGCTTCTCCAGAGTGTATTTAATTTATGATTCGAGACCACAGGGGGAATTGATGTTGAGTGCTTCCTCAGAGAATCTGTAGATCCTTGACGTGGGCCACATGGGTAATTGACATTGACTGCTTCCCCAGAGAGCCTTTAGTATGATACGAGACTATAGGGGGAATTTATGGTGAGTTCTTCCTCATAGAGTCTATTATTTTGTTAGCAGAACAAGATGGGTTAGACTGTGTGTGCCTCACAGAGGGTTTCTAGTACTTGTTGGTTGAACAACAGGGGATAGGCTATGAGAACTAAATAGAGGTTACCTTTTTTGTTCTACTTTCTTGAGTGGTTGTTTCTTGTTTTTAGAATATATGCTATAATATATGGATTGTTACTGGTGTGTAATATCATGTTTACTACTTACTCTTCACAGCTTACAGTACATTACCTGCCATGTATTCATTAAATGTTAGGAACAAATATTTCGGTGGTTGCCTACTTGGAAATTGTCTCACACCTTGTATGGGACATGATTTGGGGCCCAAACAGACTATGTTGTTTCAGGTATAGATAAGGTCAAGCACCCTTTTTCTTCAGGTTCTTGATTGCATTGGAGATGGAGAGTATGGGACCAAGCCTAGGCTTGCAATACTGAGGAGTTTCTCCTCTGTTTTTCTTTTGTATTTTGGTTTAGTAATGTATTCATCATTGTGACTTGTTTGGCTGTTTTCTAGACATATGTGTATCATGAATCATTTACATATATTTATGCACCAGTTTCTTACTGTTAGTCTTCCGCTGTTTATTTTTTACTCTTGTATGGATGTATACTTCTTCCGCTATTGTTGTTATTTTTTCCCTCTTCTGCTGTGTACACTGCCAATGAAGGCATAGTTTCCCCACTATCACACCCAAGGCCCTCACTGCTAGTCGGTAGCCTCTGGCGTTCGGTGAAATGTGCTTGAGGCCATGTGACCAACCGGGTACGGGGAACCTCTTTCTGTCTTCTGGAACTGGGACGTTACATACTATTTCTATTGCGGGTTTTAAACTAGGAAATTGAAGTGTTCCTGTATTTTTTCAGGTTCACATGTATCATTATATTGTAACTAGTCAAATAGAACATTTTTTTCAGAACTAGGATACATAAGTTTATTTCAAGAATGTTAAACCAAATTTTATTATCAGTTTATGATGATACATTTTTAGAGTCCACATATTTTTTAAGAGATTAAATTAATAAATATTTATATACATTATTTTTTCATATGTGTAATGAAAATACATTGGAATCAATCATTTTTGACATCATATAATGTAAAAAAATTATTCATTCATTATATGATTACTTAGGTGGACAAACTAATTTGGAATATATATAAATCTCACGACGTGGTTTATATAATTATAAGTCGTAAAACTTTCAAAGAAAATGTCATATTTCGTCCGAAATGTTTCCTATAATGACATATTTACAACCATGTCACCATATTAACCTTCTACACATAATTTATAATATTTAAAACAACTATCATAGATCAAATATTTGGTCACAATCCCATCTCTATGTTTTTTTTCGTCTTTGATTCACTATTAGATACTTCTAGAGAGAGAAAATTACTATGTTCATAAACATATATTCATACTCTTAGATATTTTTTTCATTATTTGCACTAAATAAGAATAATTTTTTATATCATGAATATATTTTTATGAAATTGGTTATCAAACGATTCCTAAAATTTCCCAAAAAATTATTTGTTTGTTATATATTATATAGTTTAATACTAGATTAATATGAATGATCCTCCAACCAATTGGTTTGTAACACAACCTTTATATCCACTAGTGAACCAATAAAATCATGGAGTTAATTAATTTTTATAATCTAAAAAACCTCCTGTTTAGTTATATAAATACTAAGAAATATAGCTTAACTAAATTTCTAAATTTATATTTAATGATCCAGTTACCTAATTTATTATTTTAGTTTCAATAATAATTGGTTTAAATGTACTTCACAATTCTCTGATAATTTTCAGATTCGATAATGCCTTAGGATAAATAGTTTTTTCACAACATTTCCTTTTCAATCATAAGGTTTTCCACCGGTTCCATTTTTCTATATCCATAAAAAACAATATATACATTTCCCTATAATATCCAATATTGTATAAAATTTTAGAACCACTTGAATGGCATGAATTATAATTAACATTAAAATGATCAACCATCATTACAATTTTTCAATTTTCTAAAGAAATCATCAAATAATATACGAACAAAAAACTCCATTTTGAAAGTATCATTACCAGTACATGATATTCTACACCCATTGGATGAAACCATGGTGATGAAATGGAAACATACATATATGTCACATTTGAAACCCATTTTATAAAAACCAACTCAATATCTTGAAATTCATTATAATATCATTATATATGTTGTTAGTTATAACCATTTTATGTTATGATATTTATATCTTCTTTCAACTATCTGAACTACTATACTGGACACGACTCATACGATGTTAAACATACCACACCAATTAAGTATGATTGGAGGATAAATTGGTTATAATAACTATCTTTATTCACCTAGGAAATTTGTTTTTGAAATAAATGTAATTTAATTAGTAAAATGTTGGGTGACAATGAACTATTCAGAACAAAAAACCTCTATAGATTATAAAATAGAAAGGAATAAAACTATCTGATTATTGAGAAAATAAACAATACAATATAATTAAATACCAATAATAAATCTATATAATGTTGAAATGTATAAAATGAGTATTCAACTGTAAAATAAATAACATAAAGACTGGAGCACAATTTGGAAACACTCAAGAATGATATGAGACACTCCAACTCCAGCTCCAGAAACATTGACATTGACATTAGGGAACGTCACTTTTAAAGTATAATATGTTTCCCTTAAATATATCATATTAAATTACATCCTTAAATTAATTAGTTAACCCTATTAGGGCATGATTATAACACTCGACAGTTCATTTCCAAAGACAAGTCAACATAGTCCATTAAGATACGAATTAGTTTTACAATTTTATATAAATACTATAATAAATATATAAAATGAATATAAAAATAATGTAAAATTGGCCAAATTAAGAACATGGCCAACCAAGGATATATAAACATCATTAAAAAAAGTAATAACTTTTACTTCTTTACACACACCCACACACATGCATTCTATTAACCTCAAGGTAACCCCGAATAGTTAGTCGTCATAAAACTATGTTGTCGCCTGGTGGTGTAATTTTCCAACATTCCATCCAACCATGAACCATCAAAAATTTCTATTAGTCGACTACGGTATATCCAACAATGATTTATATAATATTTTCTATTATATAATGGTGGTATTTTTATCTATGATGTATCCTACAGAAAAAAATGTACCAATGAGATTTTGAGATGTTACCAATTAATTTTTTTAAAAAAATTAATATATATCATGATTAATTAGATAGAAATAGTATTTATATATTGGAAAATAATATTTTTCAAAAATAACATATAATGAATTTTTCAGATGAAATACTTAGGATATTTCGGAAAAAATCAAAATCTTTCTTTTAACAAATCAAAATTATTCAAGTTATAGAATCATAGTGTGGGAGAGAATCTACCATCATCAGGTCTGTTAGGAATAAAGTATCTATTCTATATAATCCTTTACTAATTTTTAGTCAGATTTTATCTTTTTTTTCACCATATATTTCACTATTCCATTTCATACATTTTTAAAACATAACTTTTCTGATCACATATATCATGATATTAAAATATTATTTTATGGAATTCTTCATAAAAAAATGTTGAGATACAAGATGAGAAGGATGAATGTGTAGCGACCCAAATTTTACAATTTAAAACCTTGGAATATTTCTTAGAATATAATCGGAGATTTGCGAATAGATGTTGCGTGATTTAGGGGCCCGTTGTTCTCGAAACTAATTTTATAAAAGTAATATTATATTTTTAATTCGTACATGTATTTTTTCATAAATAAATGAATATATCACAAATTATTGATTTGATTTGACATATGAGACAATATATGGGCTCGAACATAGTGATTACCGTAAGCAAGACATAAATTGAGTCGACATGGTGTGTTTGAACCCCTTTATCATTAATGGTTCATTTAAATTATTAAGTTAATTAATTATATTCCTTTTACCCAATCCAAAGTTATTATAAATATAACTCTAATTGTGTTTTTCTAGGGTTTGCACATAATTTTCTTCATTTACCAATGATATCTCTCCTCTCCATTCGGTTGGTGAACGACGAATGATGAAGAAAATTAATGAAACTATTTATTCCGATAGATTGAAGCGAGTTGAATTTTGCATCTTTTTATAATTGTTTCATAAGTGATATCTTTCCCAAAAATGGATCCAATCCAAAAATGACACTTAATTGGTTTTTTACACATATTATTAATCTTTTAACACATCAATAATTGAATATTCAATCTACTCCCACTTGCACCTACCAAATTTCTCGAAATATATTCTTTCTCAATTTTTTGTCTAACCCAGATGAAAATTCGTGATCAGTTTTACATTAATGCTTGGCCAAAAATTCAAACACTTTATTATGGTGGAGTTCTCCCTTAAATATTCAATTTCTTCATCAGAAAAACCATACGGTTCGCAACATGACAATTGGCTAGTGACCCAATCTCGACCAGGCACTAAGGTTCCTAGAAAGTTTTTAGAATGTTAATAATATCGTTAGTGGAGAATAGGTCTAGGATTAGAACAATGAAAGGATATGGAATCCAAATGGTATACATAAGAATGTTGAGAATCGACAGTGTGGTGATCGTCTAAAGGATAAACGAATTTGTGAGGTCCAATGATGAGTGGGAAGGCGTAGAGAGGATCTACATAGTAGTTAGGATATGAGGGTGAGGAGGTCCAGTTAGGTGATGGTGTGTAGATTACAAGTGTGTTGTGGTTGCTACAGGTGAGTACATGTGAGGTGTGGCTCCATGCGGAAAAACGGGTGATGGAAACAAAATGTTGTTGGCAGCCAGCTAAGCACATGCCAGAGGCGGTGACGGTAGATCTAACAGACATGGATAGGGAAGCTGGTGGCAAGGGTTTATATGGATTTGTTTCACCATGTGGGGATGGGAAATAGATAATGAAAAGGAAAAATAAATAAGAAAAAACAATAAAGATAATAATAATATTATGATTATGATTATTATTAACACTTTATTTAAACCCACAAAATACATGAGAAGTCCCATTTACACCCTGTTAGTGGTGGCATGACCCCCATTGTGATAAAGGAATTTTAAGTCAATTTCATATAATTTTATGCAACACACTTCCTAGCCCACAAAAATGTTGTTAAATATTAGATTTAATGTCAGTATTAAATCATTGTCCTGCCATAACTCTTGTGTGTGACTAGTGATTGATGTTACATCAGCAACTATGTGACCCTGTCATTAAGATGGTTGAATCAATATATTTTTTGAATATTATATTTGACATTGATGCTCGGGTCTACAGAACACCTATTATTATTATTAATATTATGGCTGTTTTTGTTAATGAATCTTGCATCAGTCATAACTCTTCCATAATGAATCAGATTAGAAATATGTCATCAGTATTGTGATCTTGATATTTAAGAGGAATTTTTGAGATAAATATCGGAATTTTAATGCAGGAATGATATTTAGGTCCCACGATTCCCCATTGGAGCATACTGTGGCGAAATATGACTTTTTCACGGGGTGTCTGATTCGGATGATTGAAAAGTCGATTCAGCATGATTTTTCAAAAACATCATAACTATGGGAACCATATGTTTATTTGAGGAAACCCAATTCCATTTTTTGTGGATTTTATGTGTTGGGACTTATTCATGATTTCATTAAATATTTATTCTTATTAAGAATGTCTATGTATTATCATATTGTTATGTTTTAAGAGATTCAACACCATACGTTAGAACCGACTCTTGTGAGAGAGGAGAAGCACTATGAAGAGATTTAGTCAAAGATGTATATGCCATTTGAGGTGTAATGTAAGTGAAATTTAGTTTCCTACCTTTGGACCAATGATTTCCATTGTGCACTCGCAATACTCTTGACAATATGTTTCATGTACAGTAGGATTACACATGCATTCCAAGTGGTTCTAGTGCACTGTTTAGTACCGATGTATGACAAGGTACACAGCTATATGATGAGGCAGGGTCACCTATTGTATGGGACCTACATGAACTATGTATCGCATAATAAATCATCAATGTATTGTATCTCTATCTTTTGGGCACATATTTTGGCTTTTGAGAATCATATCCTGAGGGGTTTCTAACATAGATTGCAATGGTTCCTTCTGTAGCGGCTTTCATGATTCACTGATAATTTTTCCTGTTGTGACACTTATATGAGGTGACAGATGATGATAATAGTAATCTTACTGCATGTTCATAGTATCCTAGACATACCATTCAGTAAGGAAGACCATTGTAGACCCTCAATGATTTCTATGATGTAGAATCTAGCAAGGATGTCCAGTGTAACTTGGTTCATTCTAAGAGGTATCATCGATCATGGATGGCCTATGTTCCTCTTCATTTTTCTATGAAGTACCATCTAGAATAGATGTTAAGAGTTCCATAATGCTTTTTGAGATTTACCATCCAATAGGGATAACCAGAGCTGTTCTAGGATTACCTCTACATGGTTTGAGAAATAGTCTTTGATGACTGTTCTTAGTGGAATCAATCATTTTTTCTTGGAATATGTTGTGGAAAAATTATTAGTGGAACCCTCTAGCTGGTTTGGGGATGGGTCTACAATGACACTTTATTAGAACCGTCCATCTTTGTTAGGTATGGGACCTCTATAAAATTAGAGTAGAACACTCATTCCAGGCTGTGTATGAGCACTCATCCTTGTGACACGACCTCTCAAACTGATAAAGGTGATGAGGCGTGCAATGACATTACATTGAAATATCATGTCAATGGGATGGTTTTCTCACTATATGAATCCTTGTGACGTGACCTGAAACCACGAGGCCAAGTAATTTCTAGCCAAACAAAATGGTATCACCAAACGGTGATTGAGTCCATTTGACATGAAGTCCAAGGTTGATGTGTGGGATGTTGGGCGTCGATGCTGGTTACTTCTGGGACTGCTTGATACACACTATCATGGGTTAGCATAGAAATAGAGATACCCTTACTATCACATTTGGTTTTCAGTGACTGAGAATCTATATATTGTATTAGTTGTGCCCACTATTTTGTATTTAGTTACACTCCTTCCAGGATAGGTGAATACACATGAGGTATTCCCTAACTTCTCTATGTCTAGAAACTCATGGTTATGATAGTATACTCTCCTACAATACTTTTCAATGACTCGATGATAAGTTCATATTCTCATGGTTTCAAGATCATTTTTCTGGATGATCTTTCATCACTCTCTTGTTGTGTTGAGATACAATACCTTTTCAATATATTATATTTTATAATTATTCCAATTTCAATAAATCACTTACGAATCCCCCTTCACTATTTTGGGGGAATCATACAGAGTATATTTATACCCACCCCTAGATGGTATTTTCTCACACATGTCATTCATTATCCAAATTATAGACAGGTTGATCGTGACATTAAAGGAGCTTAGGGATATTGGTTTATGGACCACACATAGTGCTCATAACATGGGTTACAAGAGCAGGGCTCTCCTAACTATTTTACTCTTATGTTATTTCCATGTTGTGGAACATTTCTGGTTGGGCATGTATTTTTTCCTTTTCCCCTTTAGATTGTTGTACTATACTTGTTCTGTTTAGTGGTTCTTGTATGTTATTTTTATTTATACTTGTTTTGCATCATGTTTTCCTTTTTATGTACAGTTTTTTATTTAGTTAAGTATGTGTGTGAGTATAGTTTTTTTTTCATCCGTGAGTTTTTTGTACATTTGGAACTTGTCTCCAGCCCAGGGTAATGGTGGTGGTATTGGTTTAGATGTGGTTCAAGCCCTGACATGGGTAGGGTTGTGACATAGTGGACTCAAAGGTGGTTCGAAACTTGGGACATTGATTTAATGTTTCCCAAAAAATTACTTGGATGATGTTAGGTCAAATATGTCATTGTGTCCTGGGATAATCTCTCATGTATGAGAGTCTAGTGTTTTTAGAGGTAGAAGTTGTATCCATTCACATGAACATTGATGACCACCCTAGATATATTGACACCTAGAGACACATGTTGAAAGAAAAAACAGTTCATGCATCATATAATATTGAGTCATTGACTATCCTTTTTGAGCCCCCCCTCCAGAATTTTCGATATATATTATCATCCAACCTTGGCACTCCTTGATAACACTCTGGAAGCTTCCACAATGAATGTCAGTCAGGATAACCACATTGGATCATAAAGATGATTGTGTGAGCGATGACGACTTAGTTCTGGATCCATTAAGTGACCCCCTTCCTCCAGGTGGCTAGGTTACAGCACTCCCACCAGTTAATCCATAGACATACCTAGTAGATAATGATGAGTATGAGGAAAGGAAGAGTAATATTAATGAGTTCCAATGATTGAGAATGGCGGTGTTTCATGGGGATACAAACCCTCATGCAACAGAGGTTTTGATGGAGTTAGAGGTGTGCCTCTCTAGGATTGTATGGACACTGGAAGATCATATGGTTTATTTCTTATAAAGCATTTTCCACAATGGAATTGTGCTTTGGTGAATCCTAGTTATTAAAATATTTTACAAGTTGTAATTCTCACAGGATGACTAAAACTATCTTCTTTGTGAGGAGTTCTACCTTTCATGCTTGTGATCCATTAAAATTCTAGAGATCATAATGTTTTAAAATGAAGGGATTATATTGACTAAGTGTGCGACTACTTTTAATGAAATTACATTCATCTATGTTGACATGATCCATGACGGGTACATCCGTGAATGTAGGTTTGGGTAGAGAATCCATATAAATATAAGTGTTATTATAGTACCCTGGTTCATGGCCACCATTGTCAGTGTGCTGGAGAAATTGTTGGTGACAGAGAACTCTTTGTAAAAGAGACTCCATTCAACCTGTTGTGGAACAATGTGAAATAAATATGAGACATCTAATGTAGATATAAGGTCTCATAGGTCATGATATCGACATTATATATCCTCTCAAGATTAGACTTGGGCTCTGAGTCAGAATTTAGAGGTCCAGTTCTATTATTGTGATAATTTAGGTCACATTTCATGAGACTGCCCAACCAGACATTCTGAGAACATGAGAAAGGTTGTAAGGGGACCATCACAGTAGATACAACATTTTGATTAGTGTGGTCCCTAGGGAGGTATTTCTAGTAAATGGGATAGTGAATCTGGAGATTGGGGACTATGTTATGAGGTCATAGCACCACTACCTAGTGGCCCACATTAGGCTTAGATAAATGGAAGGTGGGACCACAGACAACTGCTAGATTTGGATGTCTATAATCCATCAAAGAATTAGATGATTATTCGCACACTCTGTGTATCTTATAATTTTTGTAGTAGTATATTGTATATTGTGGGATGTACTCTTATATCCCTTCACTTTTATTGAAAATTTATCAGGTTTTTGTGGGTGTCAGTGTGGACATGTGTATGTTTTTTTCAACGGTTCTTTAAATACATGATGAATATGGGTCCATCCCCCAATGAGATGTGTTTTTGTGATTCGAAAAAAAAACAATGAGGGATTGTCAGCACAAAATAAAGTGGATAGTGTCGTGGTGTGGTTGATGAATCCCTCTGACATGTGAATTATGGTGAGTTTTTGTGATTGAGTATCAGAGTAGGACCTCAAATTTTTTGTTTAGTTTTTTCACTTGACCTACTCTTCCTAGAATTCCACTAGTGGATGGTAGCACAGTGCTTGTTTTGGGTATTACCCACCTTATAATGGAAGTGAATACACAAGGGGTATTCTATGTGTTTTTCATATCCAGCATTGTGTAGATATATGAGTTTAGTCACCTGATATGTTTGTTTTTAACTTTTTGTGCTCAATGATATCCTTGATACAGAATATATCATGTACATGTAAAGTGATGAAGATCCCATGAACTAAATGACATGAATCACTATATGTGATTTAAATTAGTAGACATCAACATAAGGTTGTAGAGAAAATACCTTCTAAGAGATAGCTTTGTTGATTTCATAGACCACCTGAGACTGAGGTACATATCAACTCAGAGAGACATGAACCTGAGGCTGAAATTCTAGACAAACTTCATGTAGGAATATGAGTTTGATATTTTTAATAATATAGAAAATATAAACATTATAGAATATCCTCGTACCACGAAGACCTAGGCTTCCCTAGTGTGTGAAATTAAGATATATTATCTTCCACTTATATGACCTTTGGGAAGTAGGATGTAAGCGTTTTTATTTGTCGATGGTGATTGATACATTTCATCCTGATCAAATAAGAGAGTCTCAGTTGTGATTCATCGACTGTTACATCATGTGTGACCAGATATCCTTATGTGATTCACCAGAAGGATATTATCTAGGAGGTAATTATGAGACCATGTTCTAGGGAAATAAGTCATTATGTTCATGATGTTGGATTTAAGGGATCAACCAGAGTGGAAAACCCACTCCCTAAATATCTTCAGGACATTTGATATTGTGAAGTGGGATGGATATGATTCAAACATCCCATCTCCACACCATTATCTATTGTTGGTGAACATCATCTACCACATGTATCATATTAGAAGATACAAGAACGTACAAATGTATATCATCGAAGTGGGATGACAATTAAATGTTATATCATCCCCTTGGTTTGTGTGCCATTATAGTACAGAAACTTCCAAGAGCATCCCTAGGAGATGAAGAGCTGTGTTTGGGCTCAGAATTCATAGATTTTTCATTAGTTATTCTTTTCAAAGTTGAATGGATTGTAGCAGGGAATGATGCAGAGATTTGTTTTTTAAAATTATAAGAATTAGGAATATTTCTACAAATGTTTTCAGAGCCAAGATCATAGACGGTGCATGATTCTGAGACTCGGTGTGCCCAGAATTTATTATATAAAACTTTTAAATACTTTTTTATTGCACAATATCACTTTTTCCGAAATAATGTTATATCTCTCAAATTACTGATCGGATCAGAAATTTGAGACCCTAGATGGTTCCAGAACGTGGTGTTTTCACATGTTACAACATAAAATTAGTCGGCGAAGGATATTCAAACCCCTCACTCATTTGTAGTGAATATAAACAATTTAATTAAATAATTAATTAATTAATTATTTTTGACCTAATCCAAAGTGATTATAAATACATCACTAATGGTTTTATTCATAGGGTTGGAAATCAATTTCTACAATCACTAATGTTCTCTCTAATATCCTTTGTGTCGGAATGTGATGAATGACGATGAACAATGATAATACTATTGATTAAGATAGAACAAATGGTGAAGAACACACTAGATTTTTCCAACCATTATGTAAGTGTGATCATTACCCACAATCGATCCAATCTTTGTGGGAATCGTATTTGGTGTTTTTACACCTATGATTAATCTTAGAGAAATTTAATAATTGATTCTTCAATATGCGCCACCATTCAACTTCCTAATTACTAGAAATATATTGTTTATCAATTTTTAAAGTATTCTAGATTCCTTATCATTATTGTTTGGCCTAAAATATCGGCCCGACGATCCAAAACCATTCATATAGTGCTTTTATCACTAGAATATCCATCATCATTTCTAGTGAAACCAAGAGGATCTCGACTAGATAGTTGTTGGGAGACCGAGATCGATTGTGCACCCGGATATGGGGCATATTTTTATAATGGTGATAAAACAACAAGTGTGGAATAGATCTTGGATCAATGTGATGAAAGGATGGAGTGTCTGAATCCTTTACAAAAAATAGTTGAGAATAAATGTTTTGGTGTCTTGTTGAAGATGCAGCGACATCATGAGGTCTCATGATGAATGTGGCAGAGAATGTATGAAATTTAAGATAGTCAAGATTGAAAGGTGATGTGGTCCAGAAAAGAGATTGTGTGCATCATACTGGTGTCTTGTGGAAGCTTTAGGTTTGCATATGCAGGCCGCAACTTCGGGCAGTGAAGCAGTCGTTAGTGATGGAATGCTGGAGGTGGCCAACTGAGGGCAGGTTGGAGGCGGTGGTGGAATATCCAACAGATGTGCAAACTGGGGCATTCGGCTATGGTTTATATGGTGGTGGCGCACTATGTGGTGATGGGAAAGAGATAATGAAAGTGGAAAAATAGAATAAAAAAATAATGATAACAATAATAATAATAATAATAATAATGTTAATATTTTTATTTTTATTTTTATTATTAGCTCTTTTTTAAACCCCCATGAATCCCACCTGTGGAGTCCGATTGAGACCCTTTCTATGGCGGTTTGAACCCATTTGTGATAAAATCATTTAAATAGATATATTATTATTAATTAATTGTAGGCCCACTATTACTACTACGTCCAGTGTCTGATTAACATGTGGTCATTGTAAATGTGACCTTGTCTTTACGATTGTGGATTCTAGACCAATGTTGAATATTATATTATTTATTCTAGATGAGGCCCACTAAACTAAAAGTATTATTATTATTATTATTATTACAAAATCTTACATATATTAGAACACTTCTATACAACATCAGTTTCAAGAGCCGTCACTTGTATTTTTATCCAAACATTAAGGAAGTCATTTTGAGGACAATATTTGGATTTTAATTTAGTAATGATATGTGGGCCCCATGATACACCATTCGAGTGTAAGGAGGAAAAATAAAAAGGTCACTTTTTCGATTTAGTTGAATGAATTGTCTATCATCTTCTCTTTTCAACAAGGATTGAAGATGAGGGAGCTGGTTGGATATCGGAGGCCTCCCAATTACATTTGTTTTTGGATGAGATGTTTGACGCCTTATTAGAAATCTCATTAAAATTGGAAACATTAATATAATATCATTGGAAGACACTTTTTATGTATTTGAATAAAATTCACATCTTATGTTAGCTCTAACTCTTCTGAGAGAGTAGAAGATGAATGAAGTGATGCAGTAAAATCTTCCACATCCATTTGAGGTGGAATGTTAGTTATGTTATTAATTTTCCCTTCGGTCCACTGATGAGAATTATGGTCTATTAAATATCTTGAAAATATGTGTCATATACTTTGGGAGTATACTGGCATGGATAATGGTACTAGTGGATAGTTTAGTTATTTATAATGACTGGGAACATGACCACGTGACGAGGATAGGTCACAAGTTGTGTGGGCCTTTCATGTGTCATGTACCTATTTATGAATCTTCACTATATCTATATCTTACTTTTGAACTTATATTTTTTCCCACTGGTGGCCTATATTTTGTGTTATTACTCGTACAACACGATGGTTCCCTTAGTTTCATCTTTCGAGATATGATGAGAGATGTTCCATGTGTGATACCTATTAGGGGTGACCCCTGATAATGATTGTGATCTTACCATATCATCACAGTATGTCAGACCTGCCATCATGTTTGGATGGGTAGTGTGGTTCCTCAATTCTTTTTGAGATATACTATCTATTATGGATGGAAAATGTTCCATGGTTCTTTTTTAGATGTACCATCCACCATGGATGGCCAAAGTTCCTCTATTCTTTCTAAAAGGTACAATCTTGTAGGGAAGACCATATTTGTTTTGGAATTACCTCCTCTTGGTCATGGCTGTCACGACCCGACCTCGGGGCCCGTGCCGTGACTACCCCATGCCCGCCTTCCATAGGCCAGGGGCTGGCGACTAGCACCAAGGCATAAAATCCCGGTAAACAGGGAAGGCATTGCCTTTATAAGAAATAACCACCACAGAGTCAGCAAGCGGAAAGTAACTACAAGTGCAGAAAAGTAAAGGGGGCCGGAATACAAGCCCAACTGAAAGTACAACTGAAAAAGTAAAGAACAACAACTGAAGAGAAGACAGCGGCCTCATGTCGTCCACTGGCAATCCCACCTGAAGGGTGGGTACAGATAGCCTCCAGGCTCCTCGGGTCCCATGTCCGCTCCGAGCACGTCCCGCCCAGTTGTCCACCTCCAGGTACCGTCCTGCTCCACGCCCCAACCGAGATCAGCGCTGTCCGTCGTCTGCATCCAACACAACAAGGTGCGGGCAAAGCCCGTGCAGGGGTGAGTATAAGCCACTCAGTAAGGACCCCGAGACCCCCGAAGGTCCCCCGAAATCCACAAAGGATGTAGCACAAAAGAAAGATGCAATCACGAAGTAACATCTGACTCGACTTAGGTATATGCCCATACATATACCTAAGTCCCCAATTCTAGCTCTGCTCACGAGCTCAAGAACAACTCAATCCATGAAGGAAAGCAAGACTCAAATCCACAAGGAGAGTAAACAGTAAATCCACAAAGGATAGTTCAACACAAACCACAAAGGAGAGTAACGTAAGATTCAGCTCAACCAGGTATACTTTTTCAGATGACGTCAAAGATGATCACTGATCCATCTAAGTCGTCGGACCCACGAAGGATCGATAGGTACTAACCCCCGCAAAAGACCCACACAGGATCGGGCTCACACAGAACCTGTAGGCAGTGGCTCACACAGAACCGGTAGTAAGGACCCACATAGGATCCAGCTCACACAGAACCTGTAGCACTGATCCACGTAGGATCGCTGAGTGCAGTAGTCGACGCAGTCCACTGAGGATCTCTGCACAGTCGTCGCCGCAGTCCACGAAGGATCTCTGCTCTGCCGTCGTCGCAGTCCACTGAGGATCTCTGCTCTGCCGTCGTCGCAGTCCACGGGGGATCTCTGCTCTGTCGTCGAAGTCACAGCCAGCGCTAGGGTTCCCGCACACAGCGAGCTCGTTTAGGAGGGTCCGCTCCACGAGCCGAGAGGCTGATACATCAACTGACACGTAGTCCGAAGTTGATGTATCCAAAAGTTCCGTATCGACAACAGGATCTCAACGCAACAGACGGCGCGTCAATCAGACGCCCGGTCTGAGAGTTATTGGCATTTTCGTCCCAGGGGCCCGGTTGGTTTTTAGGGCAAAACCAACCCGACCGTACTCCGCCTGTATCCGATCCTCGGGCGGAGTATGCCAAAAGTTCCATCTCACTTAGAGGAAACTACCACAGCTGACGGTACGTCGATCGGACGTCCGTAGCTCAAGTTATGAGCGTTTCCGCTCCGAGGGCCCGGTTGGTTTCGTGTACGAACCAACCCGGCCGAACCCAAAGTCTTCCGAAACCTTGAGTATAAAATACCGAAACGACCGTATCGATCCAAGGATCGCGTAGCCGCTGACGGTTCGTCAATCGGAGGTCTCAGGCCCAAGATATGGGCAAAAGACGGAAGAAGGCCCGAAAACGGGGGTTCTGGGCCCGGGGCGACCCGGCCCGACCCGGCTAGGCCGGGTCCGGTCCGGCCTGGGCGCGGCCCGGCCGACCGGACCGGCCGGCTCGGCTTCGGCCGAGCGGCCGAAGAAACCGCCGCGGGTTTGACCCGCGACTTGGAGGAACGCGGCCCGCGCGGGCCGCGTGCTGGGGGGCCGGACCGCGGACGCGGTCCGGCGGTTCGCCGCCGCCGCGGCTCGGCCGCGGCGGAGTTTCCGGCGGCGCGCCGGGCACCGCCGCCTTCCGCGGGCCTCCGGAGTTGCTCCGGTGGCCCGTTTTGCCTCCCGTCTGCGCCATTGCTCCTCCCGGGGGCCGATCTTCACTGCGGGATCAACAGATCGCCCTTGCCGCACGGTTCGTCGTCGTCCGCCAAATCCGCACAACAAAAGATCGGCGGAGGGTTGCCGGGTATTGTTCGTTAGATCCGCACCCTCCGCGTTAGTCATAAACAACGGGAGGAAAAGAAAATAATCAACAACAATTTTAATTAAATTAAATTTGTTCGGAGATCAGGTTCTTTATTTTAAAAGAATAAACACGGGGAAATAAAATATTCCAACATCCCTTACCTTGTCGTCGTCAGACGTGAGGTCGTCGCGGAATCGCTCGTCGCGGAAGGAGGGGATCGTCGCGTCGTTGCGGAGGAGACGTTCGTCGCACCGCGGGAAAAACGTCGCGCCGACGATCTCCAGATCAAGATCAAACGGATTTAATTAATTTAAATCCGTTGATATCGAATTATAAAAAGGGGAGAATTAGAAGATTCGATTATCACCTTTAACCGCTGATCGAAGGTCCGCCGCGGAAGAAGAGGCGCCGTAGAAGAAGAAGGAGAAGGTCGCGGAAAAGTTTGTTGACGTCGCGGATCGTGCGTCATCGAATTCCGGTTCCGGCGTTCTTCGTGTTCGTCGCGTTCTTCGCGGGGAGGGTGGAGGTTTAGAGGATCTCGCACAACAGAAGGATCCTCCAAAATAGACAAGTTTGTCTATTTTATTATTTTGCCAACAAACGCAAAACGCGTAAGTAACGACCCATTAAATTCGTTGAATTAATTCAACGAATGAAACAGCCCATTTAATTCACGAAATAAACCGCCCAATTAAATGGTCTGTTAAGAAATAAAGAAAACGCGTCGGTTGACTTTTCAGTTACTTTGACGGGTTTTCGCGGGTGTGTTACTTAGCGAAAGAAACGGCGGGGCTCGTGCGGGCCCTGCCTCACAAATATCCTACCAAGAGGGTAGGATATTTCCGGATAGCACCCTATCCGCTTTAACTTAGTTTAAGTGGCTTCCAAGTGACTTCCAAGCAGTTTAAGTGAAATAAAATAAAGTTATCGCACAAATTTTATTTTATTTCTGTCTTAAAGCCCCAAAATTTAAAAACCACGTCTGAGCAAACGCAACTCCGGAAGAGGCGTTTCTAAGCAAATACCGGCGCTTCGATTTCATCGGTGCCCTCAGAATTCGATTCCGGGCACCGGTTCAAAAGATAGAAAAACCCGCTCGTCCGTTCACTGAACGTACCCGAGCCAAACTTCAGAAATTGATTCCGGGCACACCGGGCCTCGGAATCAGGTGCCGTCTGAAGCTGCGCTCTTGTAAAATTCCAAAGAAAATTAAGAAAAAAATTTCCTTGAAATTTGCGGGTCTTTACATTACTCCCGCCTCAGGGCTTTACGTCCCCGTAAAGATACATCAAAAACTAGGGGAACAAATGGGGGTACTGAGCACGCATCTGAGCCTCCCGCTCCCAAGTGCTCTCCTGGAGGTTCCCGTGCTGCCATCTGATGCGCACAAGAGGAATCGACCGCCCACGTAGGACCCGCTCCTGTCGATCCTCGATCTCCACTGGGACCTCAGCAAAAGTCGCCCCATCGTCCACGTCCAGCTCCCCAAAGTCGATGATGTGCATCGGGTCGTGCACGTATCTCCTCAGCTGAGACACGTGGAAGACGTCGTGCACCCGGTGCAACTGAGGTGGTAGAGCCAGGCGATAAGCCACCTCTCCTATCCTGCTGAGGACCTGGAAAGGCCCGTTGAAGCGTGGAGACAACTTGCCGCCTCGGCCAAATCTCCGTAAACCACGTCGAGGTGAGACACGCAAAAAGACGTGGTCGCCATCCTCGAACTCTAGTGGCCTCCGCCTCCTGTCGGCATACGACTTCTGCCGGCTCTGAGCTGTCCTCATCCTCTCCTGGATGATCTGGACCTTCTCTGTCGTGGCTCGGACCATCTCTGGTCCCACGAGTGCTGACTCCCCAGGGTCTGTCCAGCACAACGGTGATCTGCAGGGTCTGTCGTACAACGCCTCGTATGGTGCCATCCCGATGGTGGAGTGGTAGCTGTTGTTGTACGCGAACTCCACCAAGGGTAGCTAGTTCTACCAGCTGCGACCAAAGTTGAGAACACATGCACGGAGCATGTCCTCGAGTGTCTGTATGGTCCTCTCCGTCTGACCATCCGTCTGAGGGTGGAAGGCTGTGCTCAGATGGAGCCGCGTCCTGAACGCCTCCTGCAACCCCTTCCAAAGCCGGGAAGTGAAACGAGCATCTCGATCGGAGACGATAGACGATGGCACACCGTGAAGCCGTACGATCTCCTGGACGTAAAGACGTCCCAAGCTCTCCACTGATCCCTGCTCTCTAATGGGTAAGAAGTGTGCCGACTTGGTGAGTCGGTCGACAATCACCCAAATGGAGTCGTGACCTCTGGAAGTGCGTGGAAGTCCCGTCACGAAGTCCATAGATATGCCATCCCACATCCACTCCGGGACCTCCATGGGTTGTACCAAGCCTGCTGGTACCTGATGCTCTGCCTTCACCTGCTGGCAGGTGAGGCATCGTGAAACGAACTCTGCCATAGCTTTCTTCATGCCCGGCCACCAGTGCTGTCGTCTGAGATCCTGGTACATCTTCGCCACTCCGGGATGCACCGCCAAGGGAGAAGTGTGAAACTCTCCCAGCACCTCCTCTCGTAAAGCGACTGGTACGAAGGTACGTCCTCTGAAAAGGATGTCGTGATCTACTCCAAGGGAGAAACCATCAGGCGCCTGACCTGAGGATATCAGTGCACGCCGGGTCTCACAGTCAGCTTCCCCACGCTGAGCCTCTCTGACCCGCTGTAGAAGTGGAGGAGAGACTGTGAGAGACTGAAGAAAGGCTGCTCCGTCTCTATCCACGAAGGATATCTGTAAGGAGGCTAGCTGCTCCGTCGCCTCCTCAAGTAGCTGAATGCCCGTCCTCCTGCTGAGGGCATCGGCTACCACGTTCCCCTTCCCAGGAGTATAGACTATCTCAAAGTCATAGTCCTGGAGGAACTCAAGCAATCTCCACTGTCTCAGGTTCAGGTCCTTCTGAGAGAAGATATACCTGAGACTCTGGTGGTCAGAAAAGACTGTGAAGCGCTCGCCCATCAGATAGTGCCGCCAAGTCTTCAGAGCGAAGACCACTGCTGCTAACTCCAGGTCATGAGTGGCGTAGTTCTGCTCATGCGGCCTCAACTGACGTGATCCGTAGGCGATCACAGCCCGCTCCGGCATCAGGACGCACCCGAGTCCAGTCCCTGACGCATCGCAGTAAACTACGTATCCAACTCCCTCCTCAGGCAACCTCAAGATAGGTGCGCTGGTCAACCTCTGCCTCAGCTCCTGGAAGCTCTGCTGACATCTGTCTGACCACACGAAGGGTTTCCCCTTCTTCTTCAACGCTGAGAGTGGTGCCGCAACTCTGGAGAAGTCTGGCACGAATCTCCGATAGTATCCGGCTAGGCCCAAGAAGCTCCGCACCTCCGTCACGCTCCTGGGTGGCTCCCAAGCTAGCACTGCCTCGATCTTCGCGGGATCCACTGCAACTCCCGCCTCAGAGATGACGTGCCCCAAGAAGTGGACCTCACGTAACCAGAACTGGCACTTTGAGAGCTTGCCATAAAGCTAGTGCTCTTGGAGCGTGTCTAGCACAACTCGCAGGTGGTAGGCATGCTCCTCCTCAGTCGTCGAGTATACCAAAATGTCGTCAATGAAGACCACGACAAATCGGTCGAGGTATGGCTGGAAGATCCTGTTCATGAGGCTCATGAACACTGCTAGAGCATTGGATACGCCGAACGGCATAACCAAGAACTCATAATGGCCATACCGACACCTGAAGGCCGTCTTCTGCACGTCCTCGTCTCGAACTCTGAGCTGATGATAGCCTGACCGGAGGTCTATCTTCGAGAACCACCGCGCTCCCTTGAGCTGATCGAAGAGGTCATCAATCCGTGGCAGCGGATACTTGTTCCTCACTGTCACCTGGTTCAGGCGACGATAGTCGACACACAGTCGCAAGCTCCCGTCCGCCTTCTTGGCGAACAAAATCGGGGAAGCCCAGGGTGAAACACTGGGTCGGATAAACCCCTTGCTCTGCAAGTCCTCCAACTGTACCCGCAGCTCCCGAAGCTCGGCGGGGGCCATACGATATGCTGGAGTAGATATCGGGGCTGTCCCGGGGTAAAAGTCGATGTAAAAGTCTACCTCTCTACGAGGAGGTAGCCCTGGAACGTCGTCGAGAAAGACGTCCACGTACTGGTCCACCACTGCAGGAAAAGCTGGACTCCGCACATCCACTGCTCCTAGGATGAGGCTAGCCAACTGATGAGAGATGGGCTGCACTCTCCTCCGCGGAAGTCCATCCTGTGCTGCAAAGGTTCCCTTCTCACCGGTGAAGGTAAACCTGCTCCCGTCGGTGCGAACACATCGCACCTTGCGCCTAAAACAGTCGATCTGGGCATGAACCGTGGATAGCCAATCCATGCCCAAGATGACGTCGTAAGGCCTCGATGCCGCTACAAGGAGATCCCAGCCGAAGCTCTCGCCTCCTAGAGTAAGCTGACACTGCTGGCACCAGTGCGTAATCGTCGAGTCTGCTCTCGTAGGAGTCTCTAGCCGTAAGGATCGAGCCAACGGCTCAGTCGGAATCTCCGAGCTCCGAAAAAGGGCAGAGGCTATGAAAGAGTGACTCGCTCCTGTGTCTATAAGTACTGTAGAAAGGGTGGAATAGACACAAATCGTACCTCGAATCATCTCGGGCATGTCGGGGTCGTAGGCCTCCACTGCCTGGAGCTGGGCCTGCCCCTGCCCGCCAGCTCCCTGTGGTCGAGGTGGCCCTCCTGGTGGTGGTGGGGGTAGAGCCTGGAAGCGTCGCCCACCACCCGCTGCTCGGCCAGCTCCTCTGCCTCGTCCGCCTCCTCCCTACGGACCGCCACGGTCGACCCTCTGCCTCTTCCTGGGTGGCCCCTCCACCGACTGCTGCTCCTCTGATCGGCGAGTCGGGCAGTCACGAGCCATGTGACCCTGCCCGCCGCAGGAGTAGCACAGTCTGCCTCTCGGAAGGCTGGCACTCCGCTGTGTGCCCCGCACTGCTGAGCCGGTGTCCTGAGGCCGTCTGCGTGGGGGTCTGGTCTGCCTGGACCCGAGAGTCATCCGTCGGCTACCTGCTGCCGAAGACTCAGCTACCTGCCGCCCTGCGCTAGGTCTCGCCGCTGAAGAAGGCTCTGCCAGGAAGCTCTCGATCAGGAGGGCTCGCTCCAGCACTCCCGCCTGGGTCGGAATGCTGAGGGAGATCAGCGACGCCCGAATCTCCTGTCGCAAGCCCTGCTCGAAGGTCCGGGCCCGGAAGAAGGGGTCCCGTACCATGTCGGTCGAGTAGCGAGATAGGTCAGTGAACCTCGCCGCGTACTGAGCGACCGTCATGCTGCCCTAGCGCAGCTGGAGAAGCTCCTGGATGCGCACCGCTCAGAGGGTGGCCGGGACGAACTCAGAGCGGAAGAGGCTCTCGTAGTCCATCCAGAGCAAGGATGCCTCATCGTGAACCTAGAGCATCAAGCTCCACCATCATCCTGCGGCCGCCTGCAGGAGGATCGCCGCGAGAATCACCATGAGATCCGCTGGTGTCCTCACTAGCCTAAAGATCCGTACCACCGCCTCTAGCCAGTCCCCGGAGGCCTGGGGGTCCGCCTCACCGCGAAACCTGGGCGGTCGCTGGCTCTGAAAATCATGCAGTGCCCTAAGGCGACGTGCATCGTTGGCGTCTGGTAGTAGCAGCATCGGTGGCTCGGCGGGTAAAGCTACTGCCGGTGCCACTGCTGGAAAAGGGCCCTGCACCGAGGCCTCGTCGCTCGGTGGACTGCCGTCGCGCCCTACACTCGGAACCCTAGCTGGCTGTCGTCGCGGGGCCATCCTGAAAAGGAGAACAAGAGCACCACAGTCAGAACAGTATACCTGGTGAGCTGGCACAAGTAATCACAAGGAAAACCTAAGACTTTCATAAAGCAGATCAGTATACCCTGTAAGCTGACATAAGTAATCCCTAAGAAGACTTGAAACACACACGCAATCAATGTTTTCATGCATTAAGTCGGAAATCAGGAGTCAGGGTCCTGGTGTACGGATACGTCGGCCGCCGCACCAACACTGGGCTCCCTGAACTGATAACCACACTCAATACACTAAACACTATTGCTTCATATAGAAAGAAAAGATGATCAGAGTCTGCGGTAGAACCGACCACCTTTGATACCAATTTGTCACGACCCGACATCGGGGCCCGTGCCGTGACTACCCCAAGCCCGCCTTCCATAGGCCAGGGGCTGGCGACTAGCACCAAGGCGTAAAATCCCGGTAAACAGGGAAGGCATTGCCTTTATAAGTAACAACCACCATAGAGTCAGCAAGCGGAAAGTAACTACAAGTGCAGAAAAGTAAAGGGGGCCGGAATACAAGCCCAACTGAAAGTACAACTGAAAAAGTAAAGAACAGCAACTGAAGAGAAGACGGCGGCCTCGTGTCTTCCACTGGCAATCCCACCTGAAGGGTGGGTACAGATAGCCTCCAGGCTCCTCGGGTCCCACGTCCGCTCCGAGCACGTCCCGCCCAGTGGTCCACCTCCAGGTACCGTCCTGCTCCACGCCCCAACCGAGATCAGCGCTGTCCGTCGTCTGCATCCAACACAACAAGGTGCGGGCATAGCCCGTGCAGGGGTGAGTATAAGCCACTTAGTAAGGACCCCGACACCCCCGAAGGTCCCCCGAAATCCACAAAGGATATAGCACAAAAGAAAGATGCAATCACGAAGTAACATCTGACTCGACATAGGTATATGCCCATACATATACCTAAGTCCCCAATTCTAGCTCTGCTCACGAGCTCAAGAACAACTCAATCCACACCGGAAATCAAGACTCAAATCCACAAGGAGAGTAAACAGTAAATCCACAATGGATAGTTCAACACAAACCACAAAGGAGAGTAACGTAAGATTCAGCTCAACCAGGTATACTTTTTCAGATGACGTCAAAGATGATCACTGATCCATCTAAGTCGTCGGACCCACGAAGGATCGATAGGTACTAACCCACGCAAAAGACCCACACAGGATCGGGCACACACAGAACCTGTAGGCAGTGGCTCACACAGAACCGGTAGTAAGGACCCACATAGGATCGGGCTCACACAGAACCTGTAGCACTGATCCACGTAGGATCGCTGAGTGCAGTAGTCAACGCAGTCCACTGAGGATCTCTGCACAGTCGTCGCCGCAGTCCACGAAGGATCTCTGCTCTGCCGTCGTCGCAGTCCACTGAGGATCTCTGCTCTGCCGTCGTCGCAGTCCACAGAGGATCTCTGCTCTGTCGTCGAAGTCACAGCCAGCGCTAGGGTTCCCGCACACAGCGAGCTCGTTTAGGAGGGTCCGCTCCACGAGCCGAGAGGCTGATACATCAACTGACACGTAGTCCGATGTTGATGTATCCAAAAGTTCCGTATCGACAACAGGATCTCAACGCAACAGACTGCGCGTCAATCGGACGCCCGGTCTGAGAGTTATTGGCATTTTCGTCCCAGGGGCCCGGTTGGTTTTTAGGGCAAAACCAACCCGACCGTACTCCGCCTGTATCCGATCCTCGGGCGGAGTATCCCAAAAGTTCCGTCTCACATAGAGGAAACTACCACAGCTGACGGTACGTCGATCGGACGTCCGTAGCTCAAGTTATGAGCGTTTCCGCTCCGAGGGCCCGGTTGGTTTCGTGTACGAACCAACCCGGCCGAACCCAAAGTCTTCCGAAACCTTGAGTATAATATACCGAAACGACCGTATCGATCCAAGGATTGCGTAGCCGCTGACGGTTCGTCAATCGGAGGTCTCAGGCCCAAGATATGGGCAAAAGACCGAAGAAGGCCCGAAAACGAGGGTTCTGGGCCCGGGGCGACCCGGCCCGAACCACCCCTGGGTCGGCCGAACCGGGTCGGCCCGACCCGGCTAGGCCGGGTCCGGTCCGGCCTGGGCGTGGCCCGGCCGACCGGACCGGCCGGCTCGGCTTCGGCCGAGCGGCCGAAGAAACCGCCGCGGGTTCGACCCGCGGCTTGGAGGAACGCGGCCCACGCGGGCCGCGTGCTGGGTGGCCGGACCGCGGATGCGGTCCGGCGGTTCGCCGCCGCCGCGGCTCGTCCGCGGCGGAGTTCCCGGCGGCGCGCCGGGCGCCGCCGCCTCCGGTCGCCGGAGCCGCCGCGCCGGCGACCCGCGCCGCCGCCGCCTTCCGCGGGCCGCTGGAGTTGCTCCGGTGGCCCGTTTTCCCTCCCGTCTGCGCCATTGCTCCTCCCAGGGGCCGATCTTCACTGCGGGATCAACGGATTTCCCTTGCCGCACGGTTCGTCGTCATCCGCCAAATCCGCACAACAAAAGATCGGCGGAGGGTTGCCGGGTCTTGTTCGTTAGATCCGCACCCTCTGCGTTAGTCATAAACAACGGGAGGAAAAGAAAATAATCAACAACAATTTTAATTAAATTAAAATTGTTCGGAGATCAGGTTCTTTATTTTAAAAGAATAAACACGGGGAAATAAAATATTCCAACATCCCTTACCTTGTCGTCGTCGGACGTGAGGTCGTCGCGGAATCGCTCGTCGCGGAAGGAGGGGATCGTCGCGTCGTTGCGGAGGAGACGTTCGTCGCACCGCGGGAAAAACGTCGCGCCGACGATCTCCGGATCAAGATCAAACGGATTTAATTAATTTAAATCCGTTGATATCGAATTATAAAAAGGGGAGAATTAGAATATTCGATTCTCACCTTTAACTGCTGATCGAAGGTCCGCCGCGGAAGAAGAGGCGCCGTAGAAGAAGAAGGAGAAGGTCGCGGAAAAGTTTGTTGACGTCGCGGATCGTGCGTCGTCGAATTCCGGTTCCGGCGTTCTTCGCGTTCTTCGCATTCTCCGCAGGGAGGGTGGAGGTTTAGAGGATCTCGCACAACAGAAGGATCCTCCAAAATAGACAAGTTTGTCTATTTTATTATTTTGCCAACAAACGCAAAACGCGTAAGTAACGACCCATTAAATTCGTTGAATTAATTCAACGAATGAAACAGCCCATTTAATTCACGAAATAAACCGCCCAATTAAATGGTCTGTTAAGAAATAAAGAAAACGCGTCGGTTTACTTTTCAGTTACTTTGACGGGTTTTCGCGGGTGCGTTACTTAGCGAAAGAAACGGCGGGGCTCGTGCGGGCCCTGCCTCACAAATATCCTACCAAGAGGGTAGGATATTTCCGGATAGCACCTTATCCGCTTTAACTCAGTTCAAGTGGCTTCCAAGTGACTTCCATGCAGCTTAAGTGAAATAAAATAAAGTTGTCGCACAAATTTTATTTTATTTCTGTCTTAAAGCCCCAAAATTTAAAAACCACGTCTGAGCAAACGCAACTCCGGAAGAGGCGTTTCTAAGCAAATACCGGCGCTGCGATTTCATCGGTGCCCTCAGAATTCGATTCCGGGCACCGGTTCAAAAGATAGAAAAACCCGCTCATCCGTTCACTGAACGTACCCGAGCCAAACTTCGGAAATTGATTCCGGGCACACCGGGCCTCGGAATCAGGTGCCGTCTGAAGTTGCGCTCTTGTAAAATTCCAAAGAAAATTAAGAAAAAAATTTCCTTGAAATTTGCGGGTCTTTACAATGGAGTTGGTTTTTGATGGGAGTTCTGAGTGGAACAACACAGCTTCGAAAGTCATGTGATCTCAACAACACTAGAGTTGAATTCTCTAGTTGGGATAAGGATGGGTCCTCGATGATAGTTGAGTGGAACCATCAAACTATGATAGGGATGGGTCCCTGACGACACTAGAGTATAACCCTATAAATGGGATAGGTATGGGTCCACAACCTATTCATACAACCTCTCAAATATTTGATAGTGATAAGGCATGGTTTTATGTACCATTGAATTATCATAGATGTTGGGAACTTTTCTCACCAAGATACATCCTTTTGATGTGACTTAAAACCATCTAGGTGATACAGTGCCTCTCCACACTAATAGTATTAGGGGTCTGTGGTTGAGTCACTTTGACATGAAGTTCATGGAGGAGGTGTCAGATGCTGGTAATTGATGGCGGGTACATCATGTACTATTGGATACTCACTTTCATGGACACATCTATAAGATAGATATCCCCTTAAAACCCCTTTTGGGTTTCATTAACTCAAAATATGCATATACTTTTTCAAGTACCAACTCATTGGGTTTTAGATACTCTCGTTAAAGGAGAGGAAAAGACATATGGGTTTGGAAATGAGAATTACAGGTCCTAATTCTATTAGTTTAGTTATTCTACTCTCCAACTATAGATAGAGATGACCAGGTTAGAAGTTCATTTTCGCACGGTTTTAATCTCATTGTGTTTGGATGAGCATACATTAGTCTCTTTATGGGTGGAACAACAATTGTTTTTGTACCTTCTCATATATACTACATTCTCTATCAATGTGTCTCTTACAACTCCCCATTTTTCTTTTTCCGGGCATCCTACATAATATTTTTATACTCACCCCTTTATCTTCTTTTCACACACATGTCATACCATAAGAAGACGATATATAGGTTAATCCTAACATCATATGAGCATTTGCATATGGATGGTTGGACCGAGTATGGTTGTCGTAGTATGGGTTCTAGAAGTTGGGATCACATATTAGTTTTAATTATTAGTTACTGCTAGTTTTTTTTTTCAGTTTTCTGGATGGGCGTGTATTGTTCTGTTTTTACCTTTTAGTTCATTGTACTGTAACAATATTATCTAGAGGACAATCATGGTTGTATTATTTTTAATAGTGATCAATATTTTTTTCCTTTTCCTTTTCACATTTCTATTTATTTAGCTACATGAGTGAGTAAATGTTCATTGGAAATGGTATCCCGGAGTTGTCGTGGATTCAGCGCTTGTCACTACCCTGGCCTATAGAGGCGTAATTTGGGGTTGTTATGGCTCGATACCTAGCATGGCATGGTTTGTGACAGAATGTAATCATAAACAATGATTTCCCTGATTTAATTGTAAAATATTTTTTTTGAATTTGAAAGTATAAATCAACGATCATAAATACTTTCATTATATATAACATACCAATAAAGAGTATGGGAATAAATACAGCATTACAAAATACCATAATTGTTCAGTGAAAAATATTATGGAACAGAACTGATTGATTGGTTCATTTATGAATTCACATTAGGAATCCTTAATGGGTCACATATGATAAAATTCACATCACCTCAGATCACAATACAAAAAAAAAAGCATCTTATGAGTTAGTCTTTACCTATAGATTGAACCGTTCTTGAACCCAATCAAACTTTAAAAACAATCCAAAAATAGATCCCATGAAAATATACACATATTTAAAATAACCATTCTTGGAAATAATTTATATAAAAAATAATCCAATTTACATTCTCCACAAACCAAAAAATCCTTCCAATAAAATATTCCAAACAAAATTAACATCAAAGAAGAATAATTTCTAATGCCTTTCTTCAGGATGGGATTCTATTCATTATTTATTGAGTAAATTATTATTGGGATGAATTACATTTTATCAGACTTCCCACTAGAATGCAAGATTATATTATGTCCTATAATTTTGTCAGTTAACTACATATGTCTATAGAACTACTCATGATTATATTATTAATTACATATATTCCAATAATTTATATGAATATTTACTATCTCATATTCATAAGATACATCTGGATATGTGTAAATATATTTTTATTTTTTGGATGAGTAATAAAAAATTATGGTTGTTAAATTATTCAAAAATTAATATGGTATAAACATATTATATTTATAAATTGATTAATGGTTTTTAAAATTTATGCATTCATAGCGCATTTACATATGATTATAGCACATGAGATAATACAAATTTAATATGATGTAATGGTATTGATTTTAATATTCTTGGGATTAGTAATAAATTAGTTAGATTTTAATTAGAAAAACCCTAAACCACTAATTGAAAAATTATTTCTAATGACTAATATTTTCATATACTCAATTATTCAGTAGGGTTTATTCATCCAAATAAAGAGATTCAAAAATTATCTAGTGCATGGTATAGTATAAATAGATAACTAAACTAATTAATTAATAAAACCATATTGTGAGTGAATAATATCTAGAAAACAATACGATATTTAATACCATAGGGGTATAATTGATTTTATATTCAATAGACTTAGTAATGCTGTCGTGAACTCAACAATCCATGAGTCATATACGACATGATTGGAATGTTTTATTAACTAAATAACTATTTTATGAGTGCAATGATGAAGTGGAATCATTTTGTTGCTAAATATGGTTAATGTATTACTAAATGGATATAATATTTTGTGATATATTTTTATTTTGTGTATATTCATTAAAATTATTTGATTAAAATATCTAGAATTTGATAGTTTCCCACATATATATCATTATTTTAGATTAGGTGAGGAATTATGTTTTTGATTTTGAGATATCATAAATATTTGATGTATATTTTATTTTATATTATTATTTAATTATATTATTTTTCCACATAGATATGAATTTAGAGAATTTTATTGGGAATTTTATAAAGATCAATTTTCCCAACATTGACTCAAGGGTATTAGATAGCGAGTTTGCATCACATGTTTATTTTGATGAAACATATACTCAGATATAGGATGAATTTAAATAATAGAAAATTATATTTATGTGTTAAAAAAGGATAAGTATTTTTTTAAATTAGATTTTAACACTTTTTTTATAATTTTACATTATGGATTATATCTATAATTTTAATAGTGTAATTTTGTTCCACCCATACATTTATTTTTTTATAACATGTTCTGATATGATGGTATTTTTTCAATATTAACAAATTATTTTTTCTATATATGTGAGAAATATGTTTATTAAATCTAGAATATGGTAAATGGATTGTAAATTACTAATATATATAATCTAATATATAACCACTTGAATATGATGACCATGGTTGATTCTAAACATGCTTACTATTAACATTTTCTTATAATATAAATAATTGAGGAATCTGTTAAAAGAATATATAGAGATAGATTGTGGTAATAATTTTATTATTGAACATTTAATTACTATATAGATTTTATATTAATAATAATAACCAAAACATATTTCATAAGAAAAATGGTGATTGTTCTATTGGGTGGTTAGATCTCATACAATGTAATGTATGTAAACTAATGAGTACTCATGAATTGTTGGGATTCTGGTACCTCTAATCCTTTGCTACTAATTTATTTTTGTTTAATTTCATTCATAATACTGAGTAACCACTATAAAAATTTTAAATTACCATGGAGTTATTGAATTATTTAATGATTCAACTATGAATTTTTATTTAAATAATTTTATCATATCAAGTTTATGAATATTTATTACTAAAATTCAACTATCATCTTAGATATTATGTAAAAATTATATAAAACAACCATTTTAGAACACTATAATTGAATGGAGTGTCTTAGAGGTGTAATGGTACCATACTGAGAATAGTTTTATTAATGATGATTCATTGTGACCTTTTTATTTTTTTATGATATTCTACAGAAAATAATACAATCTTAATTTTGTGTGTACACAAAAAATTATTTACATGGATACAATTTGAGAAATAATATTTAAAATACATTAATATGTCCTTTGAAATGATATGGGGTTGTCAAGAAAATGTAAAACATTCGTATTATAATAAAAAAACAATAAGTTTTCTAAATTTCAATTTATGTATTATCCAAATAAAACAATGGAATATTATATATACTATTTAACTAAACCTGATGTGGTTGTGGGTAGTTTAACTACATTATTTAGGAGAAAGATGGTGGTATATGATTAAGATAGAAGAATGATAAACATTTTTTATTTAAAAAACAAATTAAAAATGTTCCTAAAAAGGAATTTAAATGGTTCCATTTATAGAAATGGATGAAGAATAGAGTCATGTTACACATGATGTTCGATGGTCTGGTGTAATTAATCCTGATCCAATTAGATATGGATTTCTAAAGAAAATGACAATGATGTAACGTTCATATATATTGAAAACACAATATAATGATGATTTATAGTATTTATTATTTATTAAATTGTTTTAATTTTATAAAATATAAAATTCACTCTATGTAATGTAACCATTTTTGTAACATTATAGATGTACCTAGTGGTTTTATAACCATAGAAATACCTTTAACAACACCATGAATACCTCTATATAAATGGTTTGAAATGAATAATCCATGAATTTTTTTTTAACAATTGTACTGGTGTTCCTTTAATAATTATGTTTCCACAAAATATTCGACAAGAGCACACTAACTACACTATCAGCAATGTTTTAAATTATCATAAATTTTGTTTTTAGGAAAACTATATTCATGTTATTAAAAATTATCACTATAACCATTATGTAAATTTCCTAATTTGGGAAGATCCTCATAATAGATTCCTAGAATCCAAATTTTTTGACAAACTCAAATTTCAATATTCTGATAATAATTTCTATTGGTTATGTATTTTTTTGATAAATCATGGATTTTTCCCTTAAGGCTTACTATTTATTGACGTATTGATCACAAAATAGTACCATCTAAGGATTATATTAAATATTTTGGGATTCATCATTGGTCTATGTGTAATATTTATAACCACTATAGAGAAAATACTAACAACTTTTTCTATCTTGCGCAATGAATTCCACACTTCGGAATTATATTTTTGTCATTTTTCATTTCAGTCGGTTACATATTGATTCAATCAGATCACATCTAATGCATAGTATAGATATAGAAACCACTCAGAAAATACATAATATTTACTTAATTTTTTTCTAAGCTTCTCCATGAAATATGTAATGACATAACTAATCATCATAGTAATTTGTTGTCCATTCTAAATGAACGTCGGAACTTCATTCTCATTTCCATTCAGGAAGTTGTCGCAATTCTGACGGCTAATTGAGTAAACTTTGTTAAAGTCACTAGGATCCTCTAACATTATTGGGATTATGGTATCTATTATCAACCTATATGAACATTTTAATTATTTTGTAAATACCCTCTCTCACGTTGGATTAAATTTAATATTGATGGTTCTTTGAATGTAAATATAGGTGACTTGTGTTATGGTGTTATTTTTATATACCACCTTATGAAGTGTCTGGGATGCTTCTTTGGTAGCTGCAAAATCGATTTATCTCTGGAAGAAGAAATAATCAGTGTGATCCATGATGTTTCCAATGCTATAAAAAATGGTTGGAAAAATATTTGTATGGAATGTGATTCGACCGCTATTGTGCAGGATATTGAGAATGGTGTGGTGAATCAATCCTGGACACTTACTACACATTTTATGAATGGTCTCTTTCACATTTTGATATCCGCTACATGGTCACACATAACATTCATAATGTTAGCAAGGAGGAATATTGTCTTGATTATAAGGGATTTACCCATGACAAAACCTTGTTGGATTCTGTTCCTATTGATTTGCTTCCATTTTATGATAAGAATTGTACAAAGATTATATATTTCATAATAATTTAATTCATTATTAATTGTATAATAATTTGTGATTTTTTTTGTTTGACCAAGGCACCCCATTCATAAAAAAATGTAAAAAAACATTAATTTTATAAAATTTAATCAATGGAATGATTATAATATAGATTGATGTTTTTGAAATTCGAAATGGGACTATAATGATTTATAAGTAACAAATAAATATTTAAGAATTGAATCAATCTTTATAATAATAAAATTTTAAATATTATGATGCAATAAAATATTATGATATTATCATGAAAGGTTAATATTATTTGTATAAAATATATTTGTTATAAGGTGGTCCTATTGCAATTATTGTGTGTTTATAACATAGTTTTTATTGGAAAATAGTTACCCACTTTAATCATAGTTAACATATTGTTGGAAAAAAATATTCTAAATAAATGATATTTGAATAGATAATTATATATTCGGTATAATCATCAGAAGTAATTGTTCTACGAGGATTCCATAACATATATTGAATATATATATATATATATATATATTGATAAATTTCTAAATTATTTATTGATAGAGAACAGTTGGAATAGATTTTTATCATTATTTCCTAGAATGATTCATCTATTAAATTAAGATCCATCAAATGTGTAGTTATCTGATTTTAGATTTCATGATTCCATGTTCTATAACCATTACATTGAAATATTTACAAGGAATCCAATCCTGAAGGACCAAAGTGTTTTGTAGTCTTGGTAAATCATATACATACATGAGTGTTATATTAAAAATTAATAAACTAATTAATACATAATAAATTTCATGTAAAATACCATAATTCCATATATTGTATCATTTCATATATTTCATATTATACATCTCTGACTCTCAAGGAAAGAACAAAATTAAGGGTGAGTTAAAATGATAATAAATGGTAAATCATATTAGAAGATATAATGTGTTAATGAGAATATTCATTATGTAATGGTAAATAACATAACATAATGGAATTTAATCAATAAACTAATTAGGATGTTCATAAAAAATATGTCAATGTAATAGATTGAATCACATTCAATTCAAATAAAATTATAAGGTATAATAATTATGTTATGTAAAATAACATATACACATGCTATTTATTCAATCTACATGGAATGTAATGAATTGATTGATAATTATAATGAAAAGAATACCAATGATAATTATAATTGATCAAGATGAAGTGAATTTCATTAAAAAAATCACTAAGTTTCAATTTATCAGGATTCCTTTACCATCTTATACATTCACAAGAACTCTTAAAATATACTTGGTGAAAAACCAATTAACATAGGTAAGATAACAAATTCACCCCTTGAGACTACAGATGCATCAAGGGGATATCTATTACCAGGACCCACACATGACATACTTATCCAAATTATTCCACAAATATCGGACAATAAATTTAATTCATGAATAATGTTCCTTATTAGATATCCTCATTAGAAAAAAGATGCAGATATATTAATATTATCATAGTCAATGAAATAACATCCAATGTAAAAAAAATATGTAATAATGTTATAAAATTTGGGAAATACCAATATCCAAGAATAATTCAAATGATTATAGGGAAATATTTAATGTTCTATGATCATTAAAAATTTTATATTTTATGGGGACTAAAAAAATGTATCGAGAAACGGATTATCAATATAATCCTTTTATAAATAAATAATAACCAACTATAAGATAAATAAGTAAGGAATTAATAAAACATATCCCATGTGGAGTAATGTAAAGGGTTTTTTTCATTGATGGACGAAAATTATTTTAAAATAACTTTTGAAAACATTATTAAAAAATTATCCTTTTTATTTAGCAAGACATTTTCAAAATCCATTTCTAGGAAAATCGCATTTGAAAACGATTTAATTAAAAATTATACTTTTAAGCATGGAATGGAATATTCAATGAAATGAAAGAACGTAAATACCTACATTCCATAAAAGGAAAAAATAATATTCATATTTCAGGGTAAAAAGGTTAAAAAAATACCTTTTACAAAAAGAGAAAAAAATAATACTTTTAAAAAAATTCTGAAAGGCAAGAGGGGAAACATTCCATTAATAAATCATTTTTTAATCGTGGAAATTATTGACCTCACCAATTTTTATAATCCCAATTATGCTTTCACATACATTGATATATTAATGTTTATCTATATATTAATTCTTTCAATCTATGATATTGTATTATCAAGATGATAATAATATTAAAATAGTGCTTGAAATATGTTAATTAATGTTAATCAATGTTTATATAAGTTTTGAATTAATTCTAACTCAATTGGATATGTTCTGAACAAAAAAGATAAGTATTTAGTTGCTAATTTGATTATAGCTACTGAAACAGATCTACCGGTACTTAATCTACAGATAGACATAGTCATCGATAAGCTAAGGTCACTGATACGCAGTGCTACCGGTATGTACAAGTCCACCGATACAGACAGCTATGGACAGTAACTGAGCTACCAATAGAACAAGTCTACTGGAATGCATAATTTTATCGTTATATATATAACTGATATAGAAGCGATGCCACTGATACATAAAGCTACTGATACAAGCTACTATTACACCCGAGTTACCGATAGAGTATGTCTACCGATATAAGCAATTCTACTGATATGAAGCTACCGATAAAAAAAGAGCTACTGATAGAAGAAAAGTCTACTGATAGATGTAGTCACCTGTATATATTGCCACTGATACAAGTTCAAACATATACCTATACATGGAGCTACTAGTACATGATCAAAGAGCTACGGATGGAAGGTCACTGTTATATAAAGTCAACCGCTACCTACAGAAGGTTACTGATGAAATACTGATCAGTCAAACTCTATACTCTTAATATTATTTATTCATTAAAGAAAGAATTATATTTTGTGATTTTAATGTAATCAATGTTATTTAATGTGTATTTTTGGCATGTTAGGGAACTGTACCTGGTTACCATAAAAAGGTAATCATTCATTTTACCAGAGCTGAAAGGTATAAAAGGAAGGATAAAGACAGTGCAGATTGTAGAGAATCAATGAACTAAGAAGGCACGTGAAGGGTGAAAAAGGTCAGCGATAAACATCATTGAAAATTGGTTCATTCACTCAAAAGGAAAAGGCTACATTCAAACACGGAAGAGCACTGGACATACATAAATCCACTCATTCTAGAGTAGAACACAAGATGCTTCTTGAGTAAAGACCTACAACGAACTCTTCATGCACTCAAGTTGATCAAACTGAACAGGAAGAAAATGAAACTCTGATTCTAAGACAAAAACTATATAAGGACTCAGAATCATTTCTGATAAATCAAAAGAGTCCAGAGCAGCACTTCACATAACTAGATCATTTTCTACTCTTATCTATTATATTAGTGATTCTTTTACTTACATTTCGAGCAGTGTGTATACTCTATATATTTATTAAACACAATATATCCTATGCTAAGCTGGGGGATTTCTAAATCCTCATTCAAACACTATTACTCCCTTGTATCCCACTGTGGATAGTGGTACAAGTCAAGTAACACCTTGACAACCTATGAGTTGTTGTTTTTTCCCACGAATAATTGTGGTAGAGGCCTTTGAACCAGGACAGTGTTTTCAATATTGTTTACCCTGACCCAGGGTGTGGATAAAATTTATATAAATTGTTTGGGTGGACTATGTCTTGGCTTGAGACTCAGCCCCTTGGTTACATCTGTTATGAATTTCATTTTAAATCATAAGTATACTCTATATTTCATATTTCACAGCTAACTACATTGAAATATAATTTGTTTTAAAGTTACATTAATAGTTCAATTAGAAAGTGTTTATACATATTGTAATGAAGTAAGTTAGTTTCAAAATATAATTTAATCTTATGATTAAATTAACTGAGACCTAATAAATATTTGAGAAAATAATTGAAAATTTTCACTCTGTATAAATTTAATATAGTTTAATATGTTTTTAAATAGAGGTATTTTAAGAGAAATATTTGTACCTGAAATTTTAATTGGAACTCAATTCACCCCCCCCCCCCTCTTGAGTATCCAATCCAACCAAAATTTGGTATTAGAGGTAGTTTTTATTAATACAGGATTTCAAAACACTCTTTTTTCAACTGTGATTTTAGTTTCATTTTTAGAGATCTTAAATTTTTGTTAGTTCTAAATTTTATCTCTTTAAATATATTTTCTAAAATATAGTTATGGAAAATATACTAGAAGGTTCTACTACCAACTATCCACCTTTATTTAATGCTACAAACTATGCCAAGTGGAAACATAAAATAAAAATTCATTTGGAAATTATGGGATTTGATATCTGGATTGCTATAGAGACCAATATATGATTTGAGAAACTGAAAGAACTACATGGGATGATCCTACTAAAACTGCTTACAATAATAACTATAATGCTATCAATTCCATATATTATTTATTAGGAGATGAAGAATTCAATCTCATTTCTCCTTGTAAAACTACTTCTGAAATATGGGACCCTTTGGCTGTTTCCCATGAGGGAACAACCAATGTTAAAGAAATGAGGCTGAATACCTATACTATTAAATATGATAACATTAAAATGAAACCTGATGAACCCATTTCTGAAATGTATCTCAGGTTCAATGAGATTTTCCATACTATGAGATCCCATGGAAAATTTGTTCCCCCAAAGGGACAAATTACGATGATATAAAGATGTCTACCAAAAAGATAGAGAGTCACATCTTTTTCTATTAGAGAATCATGCGCCATCATCAAACTTCCTGTTAAAGAGCTTATTGGTAAGCTTATGATGTATGAGGAAGAATTAAAGTGGAATAAATAAAAAATATGTTGATCTAAAAAGAATTCCAGTGGCTTTTAAGTCTACTGCCTCAAAGAGGAAGGATAAAGAGAATGTTCACACACCTACTGAAAGTTCAACAAGTTAATGTTCATATTCTGACAGTGATGCTGAGATGGCTCAAATAGCTAGAAGATTTATGAAATTCTCTAGGAAGAATAAATTCTTTAGAAAATCATACTAAAAAGGTAAATATGAAAACAAAGGACACTGAAAGAATGATTGGAAGAGAGATGATAAGGGTGATGAAGTTATCTGTTATGAATACAAGAGAAAAGGTCACATTAAAGAAGACTGCCCAAAAATGATGTTCAAGAAGAAACATGACTACAAGGACAACATGTATAAGAATGAAATGAAAGAAACCTGGAGTGCTTCAGAATACCTTTAAAGTGATTTTGATTCTGATAAGGATAAATATTCACATAAATCTAACATGTGTTTTATGACAAACACTTCTGAGGTAACACAAGACCCTCCTTCTTTAAATTCATATTATTCTGGAATCGATTCACATTCAGATTTTGAATCTAAAAATATTTCTTGTGAAAAATCATTCGAATATAGTAATATGCTAGAAGAGACCTGTAATGAACATAAGGGCAAGCAGAAATCCATAAATAAAAACATGGTTTATCTAGCACTGTTAAATCTACCCTTCTAATTGAAAAGGAAAATAATGCTCAACTGTTAAAAGAGAATACTTAACTAAAATTGTCTAATGAGCAATTAAGGAAGGGCTTGAAAAAATCCCCGAAGGGAAAAGATACACTTACAAAAATTCTAGGTAAAAAAAATGGCACCAAAATATACCACTCGAATAGGCTATCAGCTTGGACAGATACGGTTTGCCAAAAATTGATTTATTCTTAAATCTGGACGAAATAATGCTAGTTCCAGTTTGGGAAATTCATATGCCGCAACTAGTTATTCACATTTTTATAGATCAAAAAAGTTTATATTTCAAAATCAATTGATTTTATAAATTATATGAGACCCATAAGAGAAATTTGGGTACCTAAATCCTTTCTTTATAATCGTTCTTGATCGAAGAAGATCTGGGTAGCAAAATCATTTTCCATCTAAACTTGTTTTGTAAGAGACCTACTTGAAGAGTTCTCACAAGAAGGTATGGTACATGGACAGTGGATGTTCAAGGCATATTTCTGGGGATTATTCATGCATTAAAAGCATCATAATGGTTGATGGAGGATATGTCACCTTTTTTGATAATTCTAAATGAAAAATCATCATCCTAGGCCTAATTGGTAACACTAATACAGTTTTAATTTCTAAATTTTTATTTTTTGATGGACTTAAATACAATATTCTATGTATTTCTCAGTTATTTGATGATGTATTTAATGTTAAGTTTGAAAATTACTCTTTTCATGTTTTTAACTCAAAAAATTATTTAGTATTTTCTCCTCTAAGAAATGAAAATGTATATGCAGTTGATTTAAATTATTTAGCTAAACAAAATATTACTTTGTTTAAATTATTTTCATAAAGAATCCTGGATTTGGAACAGAAGATTAATACACTAAAACATTCATTCACATAAAAAACTGACTAGGAAGAACATAGTTAGATACCTACCTAATCCTGAATTCCCATCAGAATAAGTTCGTTATCCCCGTCAAAAGGGAAAGCTACATAAAGATTCTTTTAAATCAATGAAATAAGTTTCAACTTCTCAAAATCTCGTGTTGGTTCACATGGAATTTATTGGACCTTCAAGAGTTTCTAGTTTAAATGGGAAGAACTATGTCTATGTCATAGTAGATGAATTTTCTAGATATGATTGGGTATATTTCATAGCTCTCAAAAGTGAATCTTGTTCTTACTTTATTAAATACTCCAAGTCAGTAGAAAACCTTAGTGGTATTAAGATTAAGACCCTGAAGAAGTTATCATGGAAGTGAGTTTAAAAATCAATAGGTTGAGTCTTATTAATCACACAATAGCGATAGTTGATACATTTCTGCCCCTAGGACACCTCAGCAAAATGGTGTAGTAGAAAGAAGAAACAGAACCCTTCAAGAAATTACATGAACAATTCTCAATGAGTATGACCTGCGTATTTATTTTTGTGATGAAGCTGTAAATATGACTTGTTATATTATTAATAGACTCTTCATTAGACCTATTCTCAAGAAGACCCCATATAAACTATGGAATAATAGAAAACCCAAAGTTATTAATTCTAGAGTCTTTAGCTACAAATTCTTTATTCTTAATACAAATGATAATCTAGAAAAGTTTTCTTTTAAGAGTGATGAAGGAATTTTTCTTGGTTATTCTTTAACTAGAAAATCCTAGAGTGTTTTCATCAAAAGAAACAAATGTGTGGAAGGATATTTTCACATCAAGTTTGTTGAAACTGATCCCCATGAACCTAAGCCTTCTCTTGGAAATCTTAAAGAAGATTTGAGTATTATGGACATTAATGATAAAACTAAAGAACCTACTGTAAAAACATCTAGTTATGGACGTATTCCAGAATCTTCTTCTGTTAAACTCTATCCTATAGATGAACCTGAAATTTCTAGTCCTACCTTTACTAGATCAATTAGGGTTTCAAAGAATCATCCTTTGGATGATGTTGTTGGTAATCTTGATAGAGGGACACAAACAAGAGCTTCTCTAAGAAACCAAGTTGAACTTCAAGCCTTTAGTTCACATCTAGAACCTAAAATGTCAATGATGCAATTAACGATGAATTGTGGGTAATGTCTATACAAGAAGAGTTAAATCAATTTGAAAGAAACAAAGTCTGGGAATTAGCTGACAGACCCAAAGACACTTTAACAATAGGAACTAAGTGGGTTTTTAGAAACAAAGTTGATGAATCTGGAAATATAGATATAAACAAAGCTAAGGTAGTTGAACATGGATATAATCAAGAGAAGGTATGAACTATGAGGAAACCTTTTCACCTGTAGCAAGAATAGATTCCATTAGGGTCTTACATGACTATGATGCTCATCTGAATTTTAAGTTATATCAAAAGTATGTCAAACGTGCTTTCCAAAATGGTTTTATAAATATAGATGTTTTTGTTGAACCGCCACTCGGGTTTACTAATCATCATTTTCGAAATCGTGTTTTCAAACATTATAAAGCATTATATGGTTTAAATCAAGCTCCAAGAGCTTGGTACGATAGAATTAGTAATTTTATTATTTCAAAAAAAATTACTAAAGGTATTTCTGATCCAACTATTTTTATTAAAATAATTTCTAAAGATGTTTTGATATCACAAATCTATGTTGATGATATTATTTTTGGATCATCTAAACATTATTTATGTAATGATTTTTCAAAGAGTATGTGAAATGAATTTGAAATGAGTTTAAGGGAGAACTCAGATATTTTGTTGGCTTTCATGTTTTTCAAAATGAAAATGGTATTATTTTGATTCAAAGTAAATATAAAAAGTATCATTTAAAACGTTTTCATTTGGATAATATTAAATAATGTGATACTGCTATGAGTACAGTCTGTAAATTGGATGCAGATGAAACTAAGAAACAAATGGATCAAACTAATTACAGAGGTATGATTGTAAGTATAATTTACCTTACTGCTAGTCGACCAGATATTATGTTTAGTGTGTGCATGTGTGCAGGATATCAAGCTAATCCAAAAGAATATCATTTTCTTGCAGTTAAAATAATTTTTAAGTATCTTACACACACTGTAAACATAGGTTTGTTTTACCCAAAAGGAAAATCCTTTGAGGAAATGAGTTATTCATATGCTCACTTTGTTGGTTGCATGTTGGATAGAAAAAGTACATCTGGAACATGCCTTTTATTGGGAAAATCCATAGTATCTTGGTGTAGTAAAAAGCTTAATTTTGTAGCCTTGTCCACTGCCGAAGATGAGTATATAGCTTCTTGTAGTTGTTGTTCACAAATTTTGTGGATGAAACACACTCTTTTGGAATATTGATATGACTTCAAGCATGTTTCAATTAACTGTGATTACCCTAGTGAAATAAATATTTCAATGAACCGTGTATCTCACTCTAGGACCAAGCACATTGATGTAAGGCACCAATTTTTGAGAGATCATTACAAAAACGTTGATATAACTCTTGAATTTATAGGTACTGAACATCAATTAGCTGACATCGTCACCAAACCTTTAGGTTCCGATAGGTTATGTTACATTAGACATGAGTTTGTAATGATTAACCTTGATCGGTATGAATCTCACCGATGCGAGTACCTCACCAATGCAACCTCTCCGATGTAACCTCACAAGTGTAACCTCACCGATGTAACCTCACCGCTGTAACCTCAACGATGTAACCTCACCGATGTAACCTCACTGATGTAACCTCACCGATGTAACCTCATAGATGTATCCTCACCGATGTAACCTCACCATTGTAGCCTCACCGATGGACCCCTCTGATAGGAATTCTCGCTGATAAATCCTACCAATGAGTTTGCTGTTTTAATCTTCTAGCTTCCACCAGAATCTGCATTTTTATTACTTTAGATTATTTTAATTATTTATTTTATGATTACTAAATGATAAAACTGTTTCCTTGTTTCTTCTCAATTGACTGAATCATTCCATTACCCTCAAACCTTAACTCATGAATCACTCAAAAACCCTAAATCCCTCGAACCAGAGATGGAAAAAACAAAACTTCATACCATCAGAGATGAAACTGATAAGACGAATACAAAGAAGAACAAGTCCAAGCCAAATAAAGAGGTAGTATTGGTAGAACAAGGTTGGGGAGGCGACCAGTGAAACTTCATTTGAAAAATAAGGTTATTGTGATCAAAAAATAGTTGCGTGTGGAATCGTTGTTGGATAGAATATCGTTAGTGCTCGAGGTGTTATACGATTAAAATTGGGTATATTTCTTTTTGAACAACAATGGACCCTACTATCCGAATCTAGTGAAACAATTTTATGAGTTTGTGAGTTTTTGGGAAGTCAGAAGATGAGAACCGAGTGATTTATCTTGTGAATGAGAAGGATATATCTTTTTCATCAGTTGAGTGGGATGAATTTATGAAGGTTCCACATGAAGGTGTTTCTGGATATTTCTCAAAAGAAATACCACGTACAAGTGATATATTCGATTATGAGACTTCCTTGAAGGAGCTCACTGGTAATGGCAATCAAAGAAAAGTGGTGACTGCTTAAATGGATGGAGAGAACATATTTCTGATTAAATTTTTTCAGCATGTCTTAATACCAAGGAGAGGGGACTTTGCGAATTTAAGATATCAAGATATCTATCTCCTACATCTCTTGAGACATTGTGTGAAAGTGAATCTATGTAGATTTCTAATGTTTCAAATGGAGGACATGACCAGGCCAAAATCAAAGACTAATGATTTATTCTTTTCCAAGTTCATCTCAATGATGATCAACGTGAAATGGGTAGCTGAGTCTTAAGATGAGACAATGGTAGTAAGGAATAACTTCTTTATCACAAGCATTGTTTGAAAATATATGAAGATAAACTGAAACCCATAGAGGGGAGAGTGGGTAAATGATGACCAAAAGGTTTATGATAATTTCAAACCTGTGGGTCATCATTCATGGCATAAGGTTGTGAGGGATCCAGGTCTAGGACATAATGAAGAAGAACATGAGTATAATGATGAGACTGATGAAGAGGAGACCTTTATTGCTGATGGAAGAGATCCAGATTTTCCCGTAAGTCCAGTTGCTGAAATTGTATCATCTAGAAAGGAGACTCTATTAGATGAAGAAAGTCATGCTAATGAGGAAGACCAACCAGTCCCTAAGAATGACGAAGAAAGAGATAATGAATCTGAATCCTCTTATTTTTTCTATTTGAGTCTGAGTCCATTAATTGGAAGCTATGTTGTGACTTCTAAGGATGTAGTTGGTGAAATGGAAGGACATGTGCCTAATCTAGAGGAGCCTCGTGCTTTTCTAGAGGTGGAGTTGTTTGTAGAATATTTTTATGAGGAAGATAGACCTGCTGAGAATACTGTTGTCGTACAAGAGAATGAACCCACTGAGAGGGGGAATCAAACCATATTTGGAAGTGTTTCATTGGCTGTTGATGTTGAGGACTTGGTAGAAGACACAGGTTTTGTAGTTTGTGGATTAGACTATACCTATTCTGATAATGAGGAATCCCTCAATAGACCAAAGATCTATTATGATGTTCATAATGAGCTATTACCTGAAGATGGGGACAGAATTCATGATCTGGATAAGCTAAAATCTGATCTCAAAATCATTTTTGTGGAAGAAATAAGGAAAGTGAATGATTCAGTAGTGGCATCAATTCAGTCGATGATGAATGAATCAGTGGCCAACATAGTAGCTGAAAGATCACCTGTTGTGGTTGCACCTGCTGATATGATCACAAGGGTTGGCCTTGGATCCTTAAAGGATGATTAGAAATAGTCCATTAGTTCTTCTGTTGCTACGTTGAAGCGCTATTTTGTTGAAGAGCTGAGAAAATTGGAAAATTATTTTGAACTCTCTCTTAGTTGTAATGTCTCTACCTTTGTGGCAGAAAAACTGGATGAAGTTACAGCCTTCCAGAATCAATTGTATAGACTAGAAGAGGTTGTTGAAGCTCTAATGAAATCTTTTATCTCTTTAGAATCTTATATGAGATATAAATCCCATGAAGATAAAGATTTATCATATGTCAAAGGTGTTGTAAGCCAGATGGTATCAATGTTTGAAGGATTCAAAACCTCCATGAAAGACCATTTCAGCACTTAGGATTCCCAAGTCAAAAATCTCATCAGTGGGTCGACCAAAAACTTCATAGAAACAATAGCCTTCTCTATTGGTTATCTTGCCTCCAGACCATCAAAATAAATAAATCAGATTCGAGATGTGATGAAGGAGGAGCTTCGTTCAGCATCAACCAGTGGCTATGTGCACTCATCTGACCTAAGAAATGTGGTTATTTCTACTATAGATACCACGAGGGAGATAATGAAGATAGTTCAAGAATATATGAGATAATTTTCTTCCTCTCAGAAAAATGTGAAAGATAAAGTAGACTACTATTTTCAAAGGATTTATACCAACCATCAACTCAACAACCACTTCAATCTTCTGTTAGAAAATCTGATGTTACCTCATATAAATCAAGCCTTCAGAGAGCAAGTCAGAAATCTAAAGTAATTTAATCCAATATTGGACAAATTCATGGAAAAATAATGATTTCATATCTTCTATGGAGAGAGGAGGAGGAATAATTATGGTTTTTAGAAATATTTTGATTCCTTTCTTGCATGTCGATGCTAGACCAGTGATTATACCTCCAGCTTTACCTACCTCTACCTCTACTGCTTCTCATGTTCAGATGACTCTATCCCAAGCCATTCAAATCCTTACTCCTATGATCACTCAATGAACTACTCATTACAGTCCAGGAACAGTTTCAGTGGCTTAGCCTCCTGTGATCATTTCTGGAATTCCTAATCCCTCACCTGCATCCACACAGTTTGAATCCACTTCTGATCCAAAGGGAAAATATCACATTGAGGATGTACATTGACTAGGTGGCTGTGATATTTGATAGGAATCCCTTGTATTTTCTTTCCATGTACCTTTTTGCAACTTGTAATACAAATGGATTTCTTTTCTTTTTCATTTTATTCCATTTCTCTTTGTTGTTTCCCACATTTTTCTTATCACAATAGGGTAGAAATATTATAATAGGGAAACATATCTGGGCATACTAACTTTTATGAGAAAGGGGGAGAAATACTATCTAAGGAAGATCTACTATTCTTTGCACCTCTGATACCATTACATTTAATTCTACCTCTGATACATTATGTTCTATAATATAACGTTTTCTTTGATACAATTGAATTTAATGATATACAATCTAATATAATTACTATTTTTTATACTATAATATCATATGTTGTGATTATCAAAAAGGGGGAGATTGTTGACCTCACCTGTTTTGATAATCCCAATTATGCATTCACATACTTTGATAAATTAAGGTATATCTATATATTAATTCTTTCAATATATGATATTATATTATCAAGATGATAATAATATTAAAATATTCCTTGAAATATGTAAATAAATGTTTATCTATGTTTATATAATATTTTAATTAATTATAACTCAATCGGATATGTTCTGAATAAAATAGATAAGTATTTAGTCGCTATTTTTCTTATAGCTACTGATACAAATCAATAGGTACTTAGTCTACCGAGAGACATTGTCACCGATAAGCTAAGGTCACTGATACGCAGAGCTACCAGAATGTACAAGTCCACCGATAAAGATAGATACTGATAGAAACTGAGCTACCCATTAGACATGTCTACGGGTATTCATAAGTCTACCGATATATATATCACTGATACAAAAGTAAATCCACTGATACATCAAGCTAAACATACAAGATATTGTAACACCAGAGTTACCGATAGAGTAAGTATACCAATATAAGCAAGTCTACCTTTATGAAGCTACTAATACAAAACGAGCTACCGATAGAAGCAAAGTCTACTGATAGATGAAGTCAACAGTATATAGAGCTACCTATACAAGTTAAAATAGCTACCGTAAAAAGGAGCTACTGGTACATGATCAGTGAGATACCGATGGAAGGTCACTGTTATATGAATTCACCCGCTACCTATAGAATGCTAATAATGAAAGACTGACCAGTCAAACTTTATATTCTCAATATTATTTATTTATTAAAGCAACAGTTATATTTTGTGATTTTAATGAAATCATTGTTATTTAATGTGTATTGTTGGCATGTCAGGGAACCATACCTAGTACCCATAAAAAGGTAATCATTCGTTTTACCAGAGTTGAAAGCTATAAATGGAAGGACAAAGACCGTGCAGATTGTAGAGAATCAAGGAACTCTGAAGGCGCATGAAGGGTGAAAAAGGCAAGGGATGAACAACATTGAAAAGTTGTTCATTCACTAAAAAGGAAAAAAGCTACATTCAAACTATGAAGAGAACTTGACATACATGAAGCCACTCATTCTAGAAGAGAACACAAGTTGTATCTTGAGTGAAGAACTAGAACGAACTCTTCATGCACTCAAGTTGATCAAACTGAACTGGAGGAAAATGACACTCTTTTTCTCATACGAAAACCATAGAAGGACTCAGAATCATTTCTGATAATTCAAAGGAGTCCAGAGCTGCACTTCACATCAATAGAGCATTCTAAACTCTTATCTAATCTTTTAGTGATTCTTTTATTTCCATTTCGAGCAGTGTGTATACTCTGTATATTTATTACACACTCATTGTCCTGTGCTAAGTTTGAGGATTTCTAAATCCTTATTCAAACTCTATAACTCCCTTGTATCCCACTACCGATAGTGGTAGAGGTCAAGTAAGACCTGGACATCATGTGAGTTGTTGTATGTTTTCCCACGAAGAACTGTAGTAGAGGACTTTGAATCTGGACAATTTTTTCACTATTGTTTACCCCGATCTAGGGTGTGGAACAAATTTATATAAATTTTCTGAGAGGAATAAGTCTCGGCTTGAGACTGAAGCTCTTGGTTACATCTGCAGCACATTTTAGTTTGAGTCTTATGTATACTGTATATTTCATATTCCGCTGCAAACTACGTTGAAATATAAATTGGTTTAAAGATACAATGACAGTTAATTTAACAAGTGTTTATACTTATAGTAAACAAGTATGTTAGTTTCAAAAGTTAATTTAATCTTCTGATTAAATTAACTGAGACCTAATCAATATTAGAGAAACTAATTGAACATTTACACTCTGTATTTATTCACTACAGTTTTACATATTTTTAAATAGGGGGATTTTAAGTGAAATATTTGTAACAAAAATTTTAATTGGAACTCAATTCCCCCCCCCCCCGCTCTTGTGTATAAACTATGACCAACAGAAATGTTTTTGAAATCAAATTTAGAAAATAGTGTAATAATAATAATAATAATATTTAAACGAATAATGAGAGAAAAAAAGTTGTTTTTTCAAAAAAAAATTATAGATAATTTCGCACATCATAGAATAGGAAAATTGAACTATTACAGGGAAAAGGTCCCCAAAATTCAGATGATAATAAATTTATATTATTTATTAAAAAATGATTCAATAACATAAACAAATTAAAATTAAAGTTTAAGAAATCCCAAACAAAATGATTTTGTTAAATAAATCCTTAACAAGACTATACGAGTCATGCTAGAATATATAAATATGTAGAATATGTTTGTAAAATTTAAATACACATAAAACAATATAATATATAAAAATATATAGTAAAAAAGTTATTACACACAAAATCATGGAATATTAACGGCAATGAGGATGTAATATAACCCAGTGAAAAGAAACATGGTTATAAAATTCATTACAACATGATGACTTTTTCTTCAAATCCCCATAAAAATATAATTAGAATTGAAAAAAATAACATAAATAAAAAATTAACCATGATATTATTAGTCAATGTTGATTTATTTACACCATATATTTGAAATTTGGTGTAAAATAATAATATTTTCCTCGTAGAATGAAATTTGAGTTGAAGTCTCTTACAACTGTTGTAACATTTCAATCAGTAAGGAAAAACAAAATAGTCACCAAATGAAATATTTAAATACCATAAATATAAAATATTTCCCAATATAATATATCAATAGTTTAATTATTCACAACTCAACATATAATAATGTTGTGAATAATACATTTATCTCACAGATGTAAAAAGTGAGATCAAAATTTTTTACCTTGAGTTTCCATTCCACTTAGTGTCTATTACCTTCATGTAAAATGGTTGTAAACATTTCTCTAACATAAAAAATAAAAATAATCTTATATATAATAACATATATTATCTTCTCATAATATCCCATCACTATTTGATTATAATCTTTTTTTATTATTAGTATATTTGGAGTTAATTGTCTTGTTTTCAGAGTATGTTTGGACTTGTTAGTTGTTATTCCTATTAATTGGATAATTTTTTAATTACATTTTTTTTATTTAAACCATTATTTATTTTTCATATATATTCATTATATATTTATTTATAATAATCCATAATATTGGGATATATGAAATGTAATGAACCATTCATGGAGACGGAAGCTTGTACATATACAAGAACACTATATACATTTCCTTGTCAAATTTATTAAAATGAACATTAAATGATATATATGTGTATTATTAGTAATGTATCATATTTTGGTAATATATGACACATATAAATAATAAAAAAATACATTATACATTGATATAGTATCGTGAATAAAAAACATCATTTTGTGTAGGAGGTAGTCCATACTTCTACAAACGATTATATCATATTCCCACAAAATGGAACACATGAATCTATCATTTATATAATAATTAAATTAGTATAAATAAATTATATATATGATATATAATATATAAAAAATTGTTTCCATATTAATTTAAATGATGATCGGTGTTAAAGGAAAAAAGGGCAATCTTCGTAATTCGATGTGGTTGTCCTCTATACAGAAGAACGATACATTAATTACCCATTATATAGAATTGTGTTTAGGTGTAGTTAAAACCATTGAATAAATAAATATAAATATATTTAGTATACTATTATTATTTAATATTGATATAAAAAAAATAAATTAGTGGGTAGATAATGAAATAAAATAAATTTGATTATTGAATAATGTTATATCATTTTATGGTAAATCCTCTTGGTTTATTCAAAAATACCCACTTGTTTCATTTTAATCCAAAAAATAAGGATTCTAGGATTAGTTTGGGAATTTTGATATCTTTATTCATAAAATTTTGTGTTATCCGAATTGCTTGATATGAATGAATATATTTGAGGGGTGAGTTCATTTTTATAGGGGAGGAGGAGTAAAATTCATGTAATGTTTTTATAATGGATTTCAAACAACTTTTTCCCATGTAAAGTGGATCTTATAATAGTTTAAATATGATAAACAGGATTATATGTTCAAATATGGAAAAAATATTATTTTTGACAATTTTATAGGATATTTTGGGCCTTATGATTAAATTTTAGTCTGATGCTAACTTAATTTTAGTCCTAATCGATGCAATTTTTTTAATCACATTCATTTTTATTTTTGGACAAATACTCTATTAAAATTCATAATAATTATAAATTATTATGATTCAAAATGTGGAATTATTTTTTTCAATTTTAAATAATATAATTGAATGAAATTAATTTAAAATTAATCACATAGACGACCAAACAATAGCAGGTTTTAAATTGAAAATACGGAATAGATTGAGAAGTATGTATATACAATTTCGACGTGTAATTGATTACAATGACCAAAATTTATTAAATTAAATAATATTTACTTAATTATAATTTTAAAAAATAATACCAAATTTATCTATATAAATAAATTAGAAAGAAAAGTAGTTTTGAAATAAGAATTATTTTATTTTATTATCCATACAAAATTTCAATATTTCATTAAAATACCATGATTTCACCCTAATCTAATTTTTATATTAAAAATTAAAAATTGATGGTTATTTTGGTATATTAAATTTATAAAATTACCAAAAATAGGATTTCAAATGTGTTCTCGATTAAAAGGATAAAAAACAATCTTTAGAAAAATACAGGTTTGCATGCGTAAAAAGGGAAATTGTTCTAATCTAATGCTTATAAATTCAATTTAATAATATATGAAATAATTGATTGAATATAAAACTTATATATTGTGTTAATATAATTCAATAATTTATTTTAATATAATACATTTTTTAGAATAAAAGACTTCTCCTTTATAATAAATTGGTGTATATTTTTATTTCAAATTAATTGGTAACTAATTAATTCATATTTTATTTTAACAGACCACATATTTACATAACATAGATAGCACTATTAATAAACTCTTATTTAATAGCTTGGTTATATATTATTATATTAAATTAATTTTTTATTAATATATTGTTATTTGGTAAAACACAGTCTAGCATGTAATAGAATCTGTCGAAGAAAATCATTGTAGTGTACAATTCAAAAAAACAAATTATGTATTAAATTTCAGGTTATATCATGGATAGAAATTATTTAAAACATTAAATAAATTTTATTGTCTCCATATTTTATATTCCCATAGGATTTTGGTGTTTCTTTTTATACACCCTGTTGAATAAAATGTTCTTTCATTTTAATTTTTGGGCATTAAATTCTCCCCAACATAATAAAATTACATCCTTATAATTATAACTCGATATTGGTGACATATTTTTTATATTTAATATATTTGAATATAAAACCAGAAGAATTATTTTTAAAATATAATCTAGAATGTAGATAATGGGATGTACTAATGTCACTTGGACTAATTATAACTGTGACTCTAATTATGAGAACATTACTGGCATGTAGTAATATTAACCTTGTAAAGAAGAATAAATATTTATAGGGTGGAATTGAGGTCTTTAATCACAAACAATTAATGATCAAAGGAATATTCAGGGCCTCAATACCATAAATATATGATGATTATAAGATAATCAGTTCAACAGAGAATTTGGTATTACTATACAATTTTCTTTTTCTAATAATTCTATTAATGTTGAGTAATTATATTATTACCTAATTATATAAAGAAATATAATTACTCGAAATATATATATAGGAAAAATTTCATCCTTTTATTGTGCTTCAACCAATTTCCATTTTATCTGTTACTTCTTTAGATGGATATCCAAAAACTATCTTTTTTTACTAAATAACTAAAATAAAATTTTAATGGATTGTAAGAACCATAAAATATTGCTAATTACTTCCACTTATCATTAGATACATTTAAAAAAAATATGATTAAGAAATTAATATCTAATCATAAAAAGATACACTACTGGTTTATCATTAATATTTACACATTTAATTATTTAACTAATAACAAAAACATATTATCTAAGAAATTTTATTGGTTAGTGGTTGGAATTAAAACCATATCAACCTTCAATCATGGGTTCGATTCATGTATCCCTAAAGGAAATGATAGTTTTCCACATTGTAAATATTACTCCCTTTAATAAAACCATATTAATATAATATCCCAAATAAATATTGTGGAAATCATTAAAATAAGATAAATCACAAAATAGCCTTTTAACTATGGATTTCAATACAACACCAATACATTAACAATTCATCCATTTTATTTAAATATATGTATTTCCATGGTCTAGAGATTATCCTTTACAATTGTGACTTGACTTAGTTAATTCCCATGTTTCCCACATTTAAAAAAATAAACCATAAATAGATCTTAGGATGAGATTTATTTCCTTCTATTATATACTTCATTTATCCATGACAATTAATTTTTATGTCCTTCATTCCAACACATAATAAATTTATTTGTTCCATTGAGACTCTATCCAAGATTTCCCCATATACATTTCATTTGTGATGTAAAATGATCATTTTTCTCTCTCTAGTATCCACCAATCGATCTATTAGTAAACTTTATCCTTCTCTTTCTTCCTGAGTTCAAGGGTTGTTTAATGTATATGTTGATAATCATATTCTAGGGAAATTGATTTTTTCCTAATAATAATTTCATTAACTCCTATCAACACCTAATTTGTCTAATCATTTTCTCTAAATTTTTCTTTATGTTCAGTTTTAATTTAATCCTTAGGGTGTTATGTATTGACAAAAACTAGAAAGCATAGTGTTGTTAAAAAAATCATTTTTGGTTAATTTTATAATCATTTATAAGATATCAATAACATGACACCTTATTTTAAATATAAATCACCTTAGTTTAATCCTAGGTTATTCATTTTCATTACATATTCAAATCAGTAATGGTGGTTTTCATAGAAAATTTGAACCATCCTAAGAATATCCCCAAGGAGTGTCCAACTAGGTGGACAATAAATACCATTTTATCCTGAATGTTTTTATGGCCTTTATTTTTATTAATTTTTGATAACCCCCCTTTCAAGGGATGAGGGGGAACCCTTAAAAGGCCCATATGCTCAGAGATTACAGGGCTCGTAGGCTTAGGAGATTACATGACCCAAAGGTCTTAGAGAATTCAACCAGACTATCAACAAAGAACTGCCCCTCCCCAATATCTGCATCATGATAGTAGCTCTCCACCTTTTCATGGCCATCTGGCTAGGCTTACCATGAATTCACAGGCTGGTCTCGATGGCATAACCATATCCTCTTATTATGAAAAATCAATTTGGCTATGCTCTTTTGAGTTCACCTGCTTTGAATCCTCTTCTAGGGCTGCTCCTTTCTGTAGTGTGTTTGGACCAACTGAATGTGGCCCGAAGGCCTTGAGGTGGCCCAAGGGCCTTAATGGTTGCCCGAAAGCCCTTCTGACCCAAAGGCCTGGATGTCCTGAATGACTTATGGACTCCAAGCCCAACCTGTGGCTCAAGGTGAATAGTTCCAATAGATACAGTACCGAACAATACCTGCTATAGTTACTGTTACAGTACCTGCTATAGTGCTCGCACAGTGTGCAGTTCTACATATTCAATTACTATAAACACATTTTATTAAAATTACTACATATGGAATAATCAATATGGTATAGAAAATAACAGACACACATTCGATTTAATCAATTAACTGTAAATGAAATTCATCCATAGATAATTTCAAATAAAAAATCACCTGGATAATAACAATTGAATCAAAATTTAGGAAATGATAAATTATTGGATTCCATGTATCATAGATACATTTTTACTTTAATATAAATACCTTTCAAAGGAAGTTTTATGACATACTCGGTGAAATTCCCATTGTTAATTGGAGTAGAGTACTCAAGAGTGGGGTGATTTGTGTGTTTGTAAAATTTCTGTTAAAATTTGGTCCATTGAAAATTTACCCCAATTAAAAATATAATCTTTGTTAGTTTGTAGAGATTTTATAAGAGTCTTGAATGTTCAACCAATTTCTCATAATATTGATTATTTCTCATCTATATTATGTAAGGATTATTATATATTTCGAAACTAATCTACTAGTTCAAAACAATTATAAAAAAATTTAAATAACCTATTAGATTTGAATTTAGTTTTCTGAAGTGTGTGATAGAAAAAGAGTAAAACTATATGGTAAACAAAGTGGATTAAAAAAAGAGGTTCACTATCAAGTAGAGACTTAATCCTATTCAAATGGAAATAAACTACCACCAAGTAGTTTAAATTAATAATAAATCAGTTCCATGCCCTGTTTTGGGGTTCATAATGGCACACAAGGTTGTCCATGTGACACAATACCTCAATCACATGTATTAATGGAAAAACCACAAACATGTTAAACATGACGTCCTCCATATTTATTCGTGGGATATAAATTGATAAAAATAGTTTGTGATTTTGTGTAATTATGTATCATCCACTAACACACAATATTCATTGTGGGTTTAAAAGTCATATACACTCACCGCTTAAAAGGTGCGTAAAAATGCACACAATAGAAAAATAAGTACGGGAAGGGATTTAAAAGGATATGTGTGCCTTGAGATGATTCTCTTGTCTTTTCATATGTAGAGGTATTGATGTATGAGTCCTCTTCTGAAAATTAAAAAAGCCAAGTGTTTTATTTTGTCTTCCAGATTTAGTCATGGTTTTGTATGTATGTTCTTATTTTTCATTGAGATGATGTAGTGAGTTGTCAATTTGGTTTTAATCTAGACATATATTTCATCATGTGTTCTTATATTATTGAATTCACAATGGTTTCATGAGAGCTTATGTTCTTCATTATGTCTCTTTTGAACACAACATGCACCACATGACTATATATATTTTATGTCGATCCTCTTTATTAAATGAAAATACAACATAATTTTTAGGGCTATCAGATTTTATGTAAATTACACATGCATGAACTCATCTTTCCTGTTACTATATGCCAAATATTCAACAGACAACATTAATTAATGTTAGAAACATTAACTTTTCTAAAAAGGACCATTAGATATGAATTTAAAATAATAAATTTTAAAAAATATGATTATTGGCGCGACATATGTATCGGTGATTCCTTCCCAATGGTTTCGGTGACTGTAGGTGTCAGTGTCACCTATTAATTATGTCTCCTTCTATCAGTGAGATAGATGAACTATCAGTGACCCATATCTATGGTGAGTCCTTCCTTCATTCGGTGATACAATTAAATCAATTTTGACTCATAACAATGGTGATTTCTTCCCCCTTTTTGTGAGATAGTTGAACCAATAGCGACTCATTTCAAATGAAAGTGAGTCCTTGCATTGGTATCACCTTGCAACGGTAGGTCACATGGACTGACGGTAGTTCGTTTGTGCCGGTGAGTCATATGAATTGGTAATCCATTTGTTTGTCAGTGTTAGTGAATCATACTTAAATAAATTTTTTATGTATTTTATTTCTTTCAATTCAAAAAATTTATAAAATGATCAAACTCATAATTACACATAAATAATTAATTATATGCTCTTTTAGATATAAAAACACTAATATAGTTATTTGAATGAAATGATCTGATATTAAAGACAATGATTTGACATAATATAGGATCTAAAATAATATAATATGAAATTATTTATTATAATTAAAACAATTATAGTTTGATATAGTGTCCAACAATATATATGGGCCAACAATATCACCCTTTTTGATAATCATAAATCATTTCATTATTTAGTATCATTGGATACACATTACACTAAACAATTAATAATTTATGAGACAGAATAATGCTAAAATAAAAATTAATGTAAGGTTAATAAAATGTATGTATAGACATCTCTACATTTTTGGATTAGAAAAAAGTAGTACTAGGAAATAACTATTGAAATGTTAATGTATAAATAATGGAATAGATTTCATTAATAGAGTATAGTAAAAAATAAATTGTATCACAATTCATCCCTATCAAATTATAATGATTCCAAACCATAGGATAGGTTTAAGGGGTTACATCCCCTTATCAAAAGTGTCAATATAATGTTCATCACTAGGGTTAGGAATTATTGAAGGAGGGTGCAAAAAGATTTTGATGGGAGATAGTGGAACTACTTGAGGAACTATAAAAGCATGGGATGATCTGTGTTGTGAACGAAGTCGAGGCTGAGCAGTTTATATAACGATTGATGAGATCTGAGATAAGGATGGAAAAACTGACATTTTAGGTTGAGAAACCCAGAACCAGCTAGACTAAGTAGGGTAGAATGAATTACATCAATGGATTCTCTTTGGACATGAGGATATGTTTTTAATAGCTTAATGAATTTCTCAATGATCTATGTACCATATTTGATAACCTTGTGAAACCAACTTTCTTTTCTATAAAATTTTCCATCCATGGAATAAATTCACTGAACATATGAACATGATCCTTAAACGCATTTTTCACTGGAGGAATAATAACAGCAGTGGCCAAATTCTTAAACAGAGTTTTCATTTTTTTTGAGATGATTTTGGAGATGAACTCATTATTCCATTTGGTTTTCTATTGATAAGTCTATGAAGAATTTAGTGTATAATACATTACATGATCATGCACTTTATCTGATGTATCCTCAACTATGGCCATACTTTCAACCAAGGCATGTAGCTCATCTTTCAACAATGATAAAATAGTATCATGATATGACGATTGAGAAGACTGTGTAGGCGGATCAGAGTTTGAAGAAAGATAATATGATGTAATATCCTAAGTTTCAATTATTATCAGGGAAAACTCAAGAGTATTAAATTTATAAAAAGGTTATCAGGTCCATTCATGATAGTTTTCATTGTATTCCTATACTATGTGGTCAAGAAATAGATCCCTGTGGTAAATTTCTTCGTATCATTCCCAATCATGTTATTGCATGTTACAATTGTCTAGGAAGTTGTGATTATATTTGGCTGAATCTCTTTAAAACCCATCTTTGAAATGAATGCAGCATCAGCTTAAGATAAAATAGTTGAGGAAGAGGTAGAACTAGAAGAACATTTTTGCTTCACACCACTATAAATAAATTGGATTTAATTTAAATTATCAATTTTCTCATCATAATATCTTCAGGATTCCTCAATCTCATACCTCATTTGAGATTGTACTTACTGTTTGATGGAGGAACAAATGTATCGCTTGTCCTTTTAAAAATAGGCTTTAGTAAAATATTATCTAGAAGTGGCCTCATCCATTGGTTCACTTGATGAAATGGAAATAACGTCATCCCTAGAATCCTCCTAATACAATCCCAAGGACACCTATCTAGGATAACTTATCCATTCAGAAAGAATATCAGAATCTAGAGGATTAACATTGTCAGACCTTACTATTCATGTTTTATTTTATTTATCATATTGGTCAATACTTCCTTGAGGCTCCACCTCACAGTATCTGGATTATCATATGAATGATCATATTAATTATCACGGACACTTTCAATTCATCCTTCATTATCACCATATCCCTTATTCTTATATGCAACAACAATAACTTTCATATTTTCTTCTTCTCTTCAATATTCTGAACCTCTTTCTGCACTACCAGATTCTTCTCCTTCATACACTTTTTCACTGTATTCACTTATATACTCTAAAATACCTTCAATTTTGATATCTTTAGTACTAGTAGATTTGAGAATATGTTCATGAGAGGGTAATTCTAGAGGATGACATGCATGTCCAATAGAGAATCTTTTTGATGGTCCAGTAGTATCAGGATCACTTTGACCATAAACTGGTGATCCCACATCTCTAACAGGTGTAGCAGACTCCTTTTTCTCATCTAAAGAATATATTACTTGTTTATCTGGTCCAAGACCAGAAACAACTAGATCCCTTGTCCTAACTCGATGAAATATGGGATGGAACTTTTCATACAATCAGTCTTCATTACCAAGAAATTATTTTCTCCATGGTTTCTAATTAATCATTAATTTCATATAGATAGTAGATCTTATGAAGATTCTACTGCATTCATTAACTACCAAAACCTCAACTTAATTTACACATCTTGTATCCATTAAAATATCTTAAATCATTTGGGAATATAAAATAAAATTTTACTTACAACTAGGTTTTATATTATCATTAAGGTACACCATCATGTATCTATACAGATTCCATTTTATTCCTTTTAGATGATAATTAACCAATTATAAATCATTTTACTTGAGATATGAAATGACCCATTCCCCAAGACAAACCTATTGCTTAATAAACATGAATAAAATAATGCACTCACCATTCAATTATGAGGTAATGAGAATCTTGTGTTCTTAATTTCCAGTTATCTCTTTTGGAGTTGTCTCATTGAAAATGAATCCACATTTAGGAGGAAAATTAAATTGGTAATCTTCAAACCATACATCATTAGGTACCGTAAGATACTACGCCTAATGTCTTGAATAGAAAAATATTCTATTCCCTTTCACAATCTACATCACTAGAGAAACATCACCTCATTCCAACATTAGTTCCATATTCACAAAGAATTCATATACTAGCTTAGGATAAATTATTATGTCATTGTTTGAAAACCATTAAATCCATCTTTGATCGAGTTGTAATTTTATCAGAAATGATTTTCTCTCTATGAGCCATTTCAAGAAAACATCTTTTATAACATTTTTTTCTATAATTGGAATTACATAACATAAATATTTTCTTTATTCCCCCTTTATTTCACGGATGCATGAGACTCATCCTCTCCAAGATATGTCTTCACTCACACCATTGTGATCAGTTCAGTTCGGAGGTCTGATGGTGAAAGGACAGGGGTTGAGAGGTGTGGAAGAGAGAGAGAGAATAATGTTAAAGGGACTATAGTGTATTGATTAAAATTTAAATCATTTCATGATTTTTTTATTTTAGAATTGGGAAATCATGTATCGGGATCACTGGAATTAATGAAACAACATTTTCATGAAAAAATAAAAATGCGTATAAAAACAATGATTCCTTGGTGTTGGAATTAGATAGAATTTGAAATACTAAGGATGTTAGTATGTAGAAGTTGTGGAATAAAAACAATATGAGAATGAAAATGGAGTTATTATAAAAACGTTTTTCGCATGAAAAAGATCTCGTTATGACAATGATGTTGATATGAAAACTTCACAGAACAAGATTTTTGTTTATGAAAACATATGATCGTACTAACTAATCATTCCCAACCCATGTTTAATATAATTTATTATTTCAGAGTTCAATGGATTAGTGAATATATCATCTAAATAAAATTCACTGGTAATAAATTTAAAAGTGATATCAGCCTTTAAATAATTCACTCTAAAAAATTGATGTCTTACGACATTATGATTCATTCTAGAGTGAGAAACTGGGTTCTTAAAAATGTTCATAGCACCTGTGTAGTAAAATTTTATAGGTACATGCCTAAATTGATATCCAAAGTCTAGAAGAGTTTATTTGTTATAGAAAATTTGTGCACAACAGCTACCAACAGCTATGTATTCATCTTCGGCAGTATATAATGCAACAAATGTTTTTCCATACTACACCATGAAACCAAATACTTTCCCAAAAATTGGCATTTCCCATAGGTAGTATTTCTATATAACATTCATACACCAATGTAAGCATCTGAATAACTCACAATATCAAAATATTTTTTTGGGGTAAAACAATAATAAATTGATAGTATTTTTTAGGTATTTTAAATATTCTTTTAAAAACATTTATATGATATTTTTGGGGTTATATTGAAAATAGGAACACATACACACACTAAATATAATATCTGGCATAGTTTTAGTCATGTAAAGAAAATGTCCAATAATTTCTATATATGTGGATTGATCAAATGACTTCCCATTTCCATCAAGATCCAACTTACAAGCAGTACTCATGGGAGTTTCACTAAATTTAATGCTATAAAATCCAAATGTTATTAAAATATATTTTGTAAACATCCATTTATTTAAAATGATACATTCATTATTTTCAAAAATATGTCATATAAAAATGAATTTATGTTCATCCATTAAACTCATTTAGAATTCCATTTTCATCATATTGGAAAACTCAATACATAAAAAATTTCTAGAATATAAAAAATGAATAAAATCAAAATACAGTTAAAATACTAAAACATGTTTTCAAATTCAATTTATAAAATGAATAGGATCAACATTTACTTTTGTAAAACCATTTGAAATATTATAGCTTCTAAATTTATCATACAAAGCTCATAGAGATTGTTTTAAAAAAATAGAATTGATTATTTTATTTTTAAACATGATTTTGAAACTAAGGTCCTGTAAAACTTGTGAATGTTCAAGAAAAACAGCCTCAACTATATATAAATTTATTACTTCACTATTAACATATAGTTTATATAGTTTGAAATTAATATGGGATGCATATGCAAGAAGGATTATAATTTATTCACATAAATAAAAAAATGAAAAAGTTATTACATAGTCAATTCCTCCTTCATGACTATAACCTTGTGCAACAAATATAGAATTATTTCAAAAAATATTACCAGATTCATCCACACTATTCATAAACACCAACTTAGTTCCTGTGGCCCTGATATTTTTTGATGCATCAAAAATCCTATAGAATTTATTTCATTAAAATTGATTAAGATATTCATATATATCAATAACACAAAATTAATCATTAATTGAATCATGGATGTTTTTATGATAAATTTGGGACAAAAAGACCTGGTGTTCAACCTGATTTATAATATAAGCTCTAGTTTGTGCACCATTGTCTAAATCTCCAACTACAGCTTATAGTAGATAGTTCTTGTTTCTTCTAGTTAGTTTGGTAAAAGAGGGTCTACTACTTTCTAGTTCAACAATAGTTTCGGGCTCATCATGTTCATATTTAAAAGATTATCTTGAACTTTTTGATTTCACTAATTTCATTATTGAAGAATTAGATAATTTTTCATAAAGTTCTTGGTTTGATATATCATCTTAATAGTGGTCTAGAGAGATATAGGGTTCATGTGGATCTATTTCATCAAATGTTATGTATGTTGATTCATCCACAAACTTGGTTCTTTTATTAAATAATATATTGGATTTACTAGAGGTTGAGTAACCTAGGAAGATTCATTCAACATTCTTTGATAGGAATTGGCAAAAATTATACTTTTTATTATGAATATATACTTTGAAACCAGAAAATATGAAATAACTATCATTGCTATTTTTTATTATTCCACTGCTAATAAATAGTTTTCTTAAGGGTAGGTCTAATTATTAATCTATTAATAATGTAATAAGTTCTATTCACAGCCTCATCCCAGAGGTAAATATATAAATCATATTCATTAAGAATTTTCTAGGCAATATCCTGTAAGGTTGTATTTTTCATTCTAATAATCTATTTAGTTATGGTGTCCTAGTGGCAGAGAAGTTATGACTATAGATATTGTGTTAGTAAAAAGATTCAATGTCTTGATCTTCAAAATCATGTCCCTAGTCACTTCATTAGGATTTTATTCTTTTTTTACTTTGATTTTAAACAATTTTAGCATATTTAGTGAATTATATACATGATTCACTATTTCAAGCTAAGAAAAAAGCCGAAGTATACCTTGAATAGTCATCCACAACAACTTATACATAGTTCTTTCTATTTATGATTGAATATTGAGATGGTCCAACCAAATCCATGTGAACCAAGTCTAATGTTTTTGAATATGAATATTCATTCTTTGATTCGAAAGATATCATGTATTGATTACCCTTTTACAAGGATTACATAATTTATGATTTGGAAACTCATGTTTGGGTAAATCCTTCACCATTAATTTTCTAGTTAGATTTCACAGTGAGTGTACATTAAAGTGTCATAGTCTTCAATTACAAATCCACGTTTCTTTATGAAAGGCACTTAAAAATGAATCATTTTGAATTGATAAAGACTCTATGTTAACGGAATATAAATTTTCTTTTTTAAAATGAAAACATACAAATTCATTTTCAGTGTTAAAAACCTTGAAATCATAATTTTCAAACATAACAAGAAATTCATCATCACATAATTGTGAAATACTAATCATTTTATACATTATTCCATAACAAAATGTACTTTATAAATTAAAACTAAGTTTGAGTTAACAATCTATCCTAATACAATTGTTTTTTCATTTACATATGTTACCAAATGTGACATATCATCCATCAATAATGATTAGTTTCTTTAATGTCTAGTCGTATCATGTCATATAGCTTAAAAATCCATTGCCCTATTGTCATTGACTCTTATAGGATATTTTAGTTAGTTAAAAAAAATCAATTCATTCATGAAATGGTATTGGTACCAATATTTTTCTTGGTCTAATAACATTATTAATTAGATATTTATGAATGAACAAATTTTATATGGGTCTCGTATATTTATAATTTAAGGAAATTGAAAAATAAATTTTTTTCCCAAAAAATCATTAGTTAGTAAAAGATTTTTCAAAAAATAAACATTTATTAAAATATCTATTTTGGAGAAATGAACCTGATTTTCCATACTTTTTCATAAAATATATTTTTGATATATTCATTTTTTCATGTTTATAACAAATACCCAACGTTTATATATGAGTAATCTATTTTCCTTGAAATTGAGTATGATGGTCTTTTTAATCGGTAAACCTATATAAATTCTTCATCATTTTTTCATTAGTCATTTTTAATTCATTGTTTTTCTAGATTAGATAATCATTTGTTTATTTTTCAATTGTATGTTCATATTTAACAGTTATAGTAACAACAAGTTGTATATTTAATAATTGATATTTATTTTTTAGTTCATTACATGTCTCATCAAGCATATTCCAATAATCAAACATTTCTTCTTTATACAAATTTTTATAATCACTTTAATATCTTCAATAATTCTAATTTTTTACAAGAGATTCCATGATTACTTCATATCATTTCTTCATGAAACACATATTGGCTTTGTTATCATGTTCATCGTGTGAAGACTCCATGTCACATGAATTTCCCTCAGAAGTACTCCAAGATGGTTTCATTAAAATTTTTTACATTCTATCATTGACCTTTTATTTATTATTATACACAAGATTAGGAAAATAGACCTTTACAAGTCTTTTTCAATTACATTCATAACATACAATCTCATCAGACATGTCATTTATTTTTCAATACATCTTTCGGCTTCCCTTTTGATCATATCTTTCATTGAAGTTAGGCTTTTAGAAGAATTTCGTCTATTTTTAATGTTTATTAAAAAATATTTCTAATTGGTCCATCTTCTCATATCTACTTGGTGATTGGTTTTCACTGTAGTAACGTTCTATAGAGGCTTGTAGTTTCAGCATTTAATTATTTTTAGAGGTAGTGGTCTTAAATTAAATTGATTAACTTTTGTGTAAATCCTACTATCCCATGTTGAAATTATTCTCCTCTTCATATATCATTTATTTCCCAATGAGTTATTTGATAATTAATTTGTTGATGTCACATGAATCTCTTATAGAGACTTAAGTTTCTCTCCATCTATTAGGTACGAATCTGAGAGTCATAATTTTTTCTTTGGAAGTAACATATCTTCCTAGAGAGATCATAGTGTTTACTATTTCATTGAACCTGAGATACATGGTAGAATTATTCACTTCAATATTAATTTTAAATTTATAATATTTAATAGTATATGTGTTAGGTCTCATTTCCTTTACACTATAAGAACATTCATGTGAAATAGGCAATGTATCCCAAATTTCATGTGTTGTATTACATGCTGAAATTCTATTAAATTCCTCATATCCCAATGAAAGTTATATGACATTCATGGCTTCATAATTATTATTATAAGCAGTCTTAGATGGGTCATCTCATATATTTCTAATTTAAAAATGAAACGTATAATCCTATAAAATTGGTGAGAAAATTTCACAACCATACGCTCTAAGTGCATTTTCATCTTAAAATTCCATTTTTCATAATTTGACCTATTAATTAATGGAGGTATATTTGTAGAATCTCATTATAATGTATTATCCATAATAATATTTGAAAAATACTGTAAATATATAAAATTTTTGAAATAAATAAAATTTTATGATCTTCAAAATACAACTAAAATCATAGTAGGAAAAGATTAAAAAAGTCATTGTAAGATAAAACATCAAAAACAAAACCACCTCTGATACGAAATGTTGGTCAGAGTACTGTACTAAAGTGGGGGTAAATTGAGTATCAATAAAAATATATGTTAAGAGTTGGTTATTTGAAAATTTCCCACAATTAAAAATATAATCAATTCAATTTTTAGTGATTTTATAAGAGTCTTGGGTGATAAACCAATTTATCAAATTATTATTAGTTCTCAGAAATACTAATGAACATAATAATATATATTTTGAAACAGATCTACTAGTTCAAAAATGGTACAAACACATTAAAAACTAAATATCATAGTTAAATTTAATTTTATGAAAACTGTGATAATAATAATGTAAAACTAAATAGAAAACAGAGTGGATAAAAAACAAGATATTCAGTCTCGACTAGGGACTTAATCCTCCCTGCATGATGATCTCCATCCCCAATGTTTTTTTAATAATCAATTTGTTCCACAACCTCCATCGATGATCACAAAATCACAGAGTGTTGTTCAGATCACACATGAAATCTACCAATGTTATTCATTGGAAATCAACAATCATGTCACACTTGAACTCTTCCACAGTTCTTAGTTGTAAACAACTGGATAAAAAGATTGTGAGATTTAAATAAATTTTGTATCCCCTACATACACAAATTTGTTAGTGTGTGCGTAACGGAAAGATACACACTACTCGGATGGAATGAATATTTTCACACAACAAGAAAAAAAATTTATGAGATGGGATTTATAAGTCTCGTGAGTCTTGAGAGGCAGTTCTGGACTGTTCAGATGTAGAGAGATTTATGTATTAATCGTCATTTGATGTTGAAAATAATAGAGTGTTAAATTATGGCTTCATGCTATAGGTATGGTTTTGAGAATATGTTCTTCTCCTTCTATGAGAATCTGTGGTCAGTTGTCAATTAGTATTCATCTTGATTGATATTTCATCACGTGTTATTTTGTTCTTGAGTTCACATTGTTTGCAGGATATTTGATGTTATTCATTATGTCTCGATTTCAAAATTTATAAACAACATGACTCTGTATATGTTTTGTCGATATTATTTCATTAAAAAATTACTTCTTATATTCAAGGGATTATATATAGTTTTTATATTCCACCTACATCAACTCATTGTTCCTCATACAATCTTCTAAAAGTTTTACAGACAACATTAATTAATGTCACAAACATTAATTTATCTAAATATGACAGTTATATAAAAATTTGAAATAATAAATTGAAAATAGTTTTTATGACTATCGTCAAGTCATAAGTATCGATGATTCTATTACATCAGTATTGGTGAATATAGGTGTCAGTGTATTCTTCAATTGGTGTCTCTTTTTATCGGTGAGATAAATGAACTATAGGTGACTCATATCAACAGTGATTCCTTCTTTCTGTCGAATATCTAGTTGACCCAATGGTAACTCATATCAATGGTGATTCCTTCATTATGTTAATGAGAATGTTTAACCAATAGTGTCTCATTTCAACTGATGTTGAGTCATTTCATTAGTAGCATCATGCAATGGATTTTCACATGGACTGATCAAAAATCTTCAGCCTCAGTGAGTCATATGCAACAATGATTCTTTATTATATTGGTGTTATTGACTCATATATAGATATTTTGTAGAAGTTATTTTTGTATTTCAATTCAACAAATACATGAAATAATAAAAGTCAAAATTACAAATAGATAATCAATTATATTCCTATATAGACTTAAACACACATAAATTCTTATATGATTGAAATCATATGATATTTAAAATTATTCATTGACATAATATAGGATCCCATATAATATAAGATAATATGACATGATTTGTGATAAAAAAAAATTTGTTTAGAGAGAGAATCCAACAATATCGTTAGGCCAACACTAATTATCCTAGCCTAGAAAAGTAATGCATCCCATAAAACTACTAATTCATGGAGGGGATAACAATAAATGGTCCCACACATGTTGAACTTTTCAAAATCACTCCACATATATCATATAATATATTTAATTCAAGAAAAATGTGGTTTATCAAATATCCAAATTGATTTAATAACATGGATTTATCAATATTTCCCCTCTCAAAGTAATTACATTCAAAGTAATAACCCTACGTAAAAATGATATATGATTCATGAAATAATCATATCCATGAAATATTTTATTCATAATGGGGTAAATTTAATGTTTTAAGATCTCAAAAATTAAATATTTCAAGGGGACTACAAAAATGAATCAAGTGTGTGAATTTCAAAAATATCCATTTCAAAATAAAAAACAATCATACATAATAATAATAATTAAGATATCAAAACAGCATACCCCATGTGGAGTAAAATAAATGGTTGTGGTATTTGATAAAATAAAATACTATAAAAAATTTAAAAATATTCTTAATAAAACATCTTTTTCATATTGAAGAACATAATAATAATACATTTATTTGAAAATAACTTATAAAAACATTTTATTTAAAAAATAATCTTATAAATATGCCTATAAATCTTCCAAAAATCATATCAAGTAATTATGAACTAACCCTAACAGGTAAAAAATGACATTTTTTGCATGGTAAAAGGTTAAAAAAGTGGCTTGTTTGGAATGATTAATGTATATTCAATTAGAGACATTTTTTAATGAAAAGGAGTAAAAATCATTAATAAATAATTTTGGAAAGGATAATTTAATTTTAAAAACTATCTAGAAAACATGGGTTCGAGAATAAAATAGGTTCTATTTCTAAAGGTAGATATGAATATTGTTTTATCAAAAAACACTTTTACTACCAATGAGTGAAAAATTAATACTATTACATGGAAAATATCATGAATAACCATTTCATAATAAATGTAAATGTCTTATTAAAAAATGATCCAATTATTTCATCTCATGAACATTCATGTCTAAACAATCTTGGACATATGAGATAGTAAAATAAATTTAAAAAAAGACTATATCATTGATGTGAGAATAAATCAATAAATAGACTATCTGCATGAAAAGTAAATAGGAATAAAAAAATTTATATACTATGATAGATAGTAAAAATTAATTACACAAATAATATAATAATAATAATGTCAATGATGAAGTAACATAACCTAATGAAAAATAATGGGGTTATGATATTCATATAATATCTTATTAAACATATTATAATAATATTTCATTTTTTAACTATTCTATGTGTATATTTTCTAGTTATTCGAGTATGTTTTGAATTTTTACAAATTGGTCATATTAATTAGATAAATATTTACTATTATAATGAATTTTAACCTTTATTTAATTATAATATTTATTTAGTATATATTTATTTATAATAATCCATAATATTTTAGATCGAGAATTAAATGCAATGTTTATGGAGACAGTAGGTCGTATGTACGCATGCCGTCTATTTCAATTTACGTGTCACATTTAAAAGAGTTAAAACTAAATAAAATATATGTATATTGTAACCATAATATAATATTAATTAAATTTATTTCTCACAGTTTTATTAAAACCATCCTTTATATATTCTGTATCTAGCATGAATGAATCACATCTCTTTGAAAAGGTGGTAGTCAACACTTCCAAAAATATTGTTATCATATTCCCTCAAAATGGAATGTATGAAAATATATGTTATATAGAAATCCAAAATGTATAAATAAATAATTAATATCTTATATAGCATGTAAAAATATACCCTCTACCATAATTTCCACAATTTGATGTCGTAAAAGAAGAATGAACAATCATCGTTTCATGTGAAGGTAGACTCTCGAACACACGAACGTTGTGTTCGTTACCCATTAGAAGAAAGTGTGTGTAAGTGTAGGTAGAACCATTTAAATAATAATAATATTTTGTAAAATGATTGTAGTATATAATAATGTAATAATAATATATTATTAGTTTGGGAAGGAAATAAAATGAAAGTGATCGCTGAAAAATGTTGCCTCAATTTCAGGAAACTACTTTTTGTTTATTCCAAAATAAATTATTTTCTGTGATTTCATACAAAAGGGAAGATTATTTGAAGAGGTTTGGTATTTATTCATTTATATGAGTATATTTGGGGGGATAAATAGTGGGTTGACAGGTGTGAATATATCGGAGGGGTGAGTTATTTTTAATAGGGGAAGAAGAGTGATATTCTTGTAAATTTTTTAAAATGGTATTCCACCCATATTTTTACCATGTCAAATGGTACTAAAAATAAGAAAAATATAATAAATTGGGCAATATGGTCTAAATATTATCATTCAATTTCTTTTAGGCTATGTCTAACGTCATTATGGTCCGTTTGTTTAATTTTAATTCCTTTCTTATTTTAATTTTTCTTTAAATCATTTAATTTATTTTAAATCACATTCACTAATATTTTTTGCAACAAAATAATTTCAAATTATTAGAAATTAAAAATTAAATTGATTACAAATATGTTATCCATATTTCCAAATTAAAATAAAATAATTGAAAATAAATTAATTTAAAAATAGTCCCACATACTAGATGATAATGAGGGGTTTTATTATAAAAGAACTTAAATGTTTGCTACATTTTTTATCAAATTTAAATGATAAATTAATGGAAATAAACTAAATTGGATTAAATGATATAAAATTTATCTCATTATAAATTAAAACCTAATAATCCTCTAATTTAACAATATAGATAAATTTGATGAAAAATAAATGTTGAACTAAAATTTAGTATTTTTCAATATTCATCAAAAAATGAAATATATCAGAAAAATAACAAAAAATAACCCTAACGAATTTTTGATGTGATGATTTAATAAATTGTGTTTATTTTCAAATATAAATCATACAAATGTCCCAAAATACTCCTTTAAAAGTGGTTAAATTTGTTATGGAATAATATTGGGTTTCCCACGTAATTTTGAGTTTTTTATCATCATATGAAAATAAAATCAATTGGATGAATATATACAATATTTTTTTTGAATACATAAAATATATATTTTACTAATATTATTCACTAATGTATTATAATATAACACATTTTTGAGCATAAATAAAATTTATTTTATATTCAATCATTTTTAATTATATTTCAAATTAATTGGTAACTAATGAATTCATCTTAAATATTTTAGAACATATATTTATATAAGTTACTTTGTACCATCTATACCCACTAATTTAATAGTTATCTTATATCATATTATATTAAATTAAATTATTTATTAATACAATATTTTTTTGAAAAGCACAGTCTTCCATGTAACATAAGCTATCAAATAACGTCATTGTTACGTGTGGTAGAAAAAAACTTAGTAATTCATTAATTGTATTCTATATCATAGATTCAATTTATTTAAAATATTAAATGTATTATAATTTTTCAATATTTTATATTCCCCAACATTGTTGGTGTTTCGAGTTTTACACAATATGGAATAGAATGTTATTAACTTATAATTTTGGGGAATTAAATTCTCCCCTCGTAAATTAAAATTTTGCATTATAATTCAAACTCAATCTTGGAAATAGACATTGTGATATTTCATATATCTAAATCCCACACTATGAGATGGGTTATTAATACATCCTCTAGAAAAAATAGAATATGATGTCCGATAGTCTCATAGACTAACATATAACTACGTATCATGTTATTAAAAATTACTGGAAAGTATATATACACATGTGGAGGAAAAGCATAAATATTTATAGGTAGATATTGAGGTTATAAATAAAAAACAATTAAATTGTCAATGTAATGTAGAGAACCTTAATTCCATTAATATATAAAGATTAGAAGACAATTGTTTCAACAAATATAAAGGTATTACGATTATATTTTTTGTTTGTAATCATTTTTATAAGTATGAGTAATTCGTTTGCTTATAATTTTTATTAATAAATATCCTCACTAAATTTATTTGTATAAACAAATTTTTATCATTTTTTTTATTCAATAAATTTTCAATACATCAATTACTCTTGAAAATAGATATCCCAAAAATAAATTTGATTAATATAAATCTAAAATAAATGTTTTAATAGATTGTAAGTCCTATAAATGATTGACATGTTTCTCCATCTATGTCTAACTATTTAAAAAAATATTGCTATGAAGTTAATATATAAAACAAAAAAATTGGCATAGATGGTTCATTATTAATATTTATTCCTCAAAATTTTCAACAAAAAATAATGACATATTAACCTAGAGTTTTTGTAGGCTAGTGGTTGGAATTAAACCCTTATCGTCCTTCGGTAATGGGTTCATGTCTTCCGGCATTTCTAGAAATTATGGTTTTTCACCCAACACATGTGTTTCCCTTTTCTAAAACCATAATCATATAATTTTGAAAATTAATATTATTGAAATTATTGAAATAAGGTTAATATCAAAATATATTTTTAACTATAGTTCCCAATACAAAACCAATAATAAAATACCTAATACTATTTATTTCCAAATTTTTTCTTCCATATTCAAGAGATTATTCATTAGAAAATGGAAGCATGTTTGGTAATTCCTAGAATTCCCACATTTAAGGAATGAAACCAGAAATGGATCCATTATATAATAATTATTTCCTTCTATCGTATCCTAAATTTGTCCTCATAAATCGATTAATTTATCCCCTTAATTACACATTCAAAAAGCAAATACACATTCCATTTTGACACATTCCTTTTTATCTCCATTAAAATTTCTATCATGATAAAAAATAAGCCTTCTTTTCTCTATAGTCTCTACCACTCAAGCTCTTAGTAACCTCCATCCATTACAGGTGATTTCAATAGTTGGTAAAGGTATGTGTTGTTAATAACATTTTAGGAAAAATGATTGTCCATAAACATGGTATATTTCACCCCTATAAACACCTCATTTGGATGTTCATTATAAAAACCATTTCCATTATGTTCAATGTTAACGTGAATCCTTTGGGATCATGACATTTACTAAAAAAATAAATCATAGTATGTGTAAAATTATGCATACTGAGTAAAAAGTATAATCATTTAGAAGATATATAAGTAATGAAATATAATTTTAATTCTAAGTCAACATAGTTTTATCCTGATTTATTCTGTTTAATCACATATCAAAATCCTTAATAATTGTTTTTAGAGAAATATTAATCATCAAAATCATATACCATGGATGTATCATACTAGTTTCAAAGTAATGCTCATTTTCACCTACCAGTTTATGCTCGATTGAAGTCGGATACTCATTTTCAGTGACATTACCTCTAGGTACATATGTTTAAAAACCAAATCCACTTATAGAATCCATAACTTCATATATTTTTTAGGATAACTGCATAATATATATCCAACAGAATCTTTATATTGATTTTATATAAATATACTCAAATTATTCCATTGGGTTATGTTCTCTAATCTATATTTTCCTTAATCTAGTTCCAAATGTTACTAATAAACATACTTTCATACCACATATAGACACCTGACACTAGAAGGCCCCATTATGGTGTATACTACTATTTCATTGGAATGATATTAAGGAATTAAAACTAGAAGGACCGAAACGATTTGCAGTCTTGGTAAAACAGATACATACATTGGTCATGTATGACAACAGAATACACTAATTACCACATAACATTTCTTTCAATAAAAACATTATACCATCTTTAGTATCCATTCATAACATTTAGAGTATTATTATTCAATTCTTGTGGAATGGAATAAAATAATAGTGAGCTCCTATGATCAGTATGTTTACAGTATTTTTGAAGCAATAATTAATCTATGGGAATTATCATTATTGTATGTTAAATAACTAAACTCACATTCCATGTAATTAATAAAATGGGTATGTAGTTTATAAAAAATATAGTAAGGTAATATCAAGAAAAAAGATTCCATTAAAATAACAGTATAATACATAATCAGTATGCATAAAAATAACTAATAAACAATCCATTAATCAATGAAATTCGAATAAAATGCATCCATCGATAATGTTAATAAAAAAATATCATGAATAATAATAATTGAATGAAAATAAAGTAAAACCATTATTATTATATGCCATGTTTCATAGGTACACAGTACGAATATCATGAAAATTGTTCACAAGAAAATTTATAAAATACAAGGTGAAAAACCCATTAACATAGGCTAGACAATTGATTTATCCTATGAGTCTGTCGATGCATTGACCTGATATATATTACAGAGCCCCACCCATTTCGAATCATTCCAAATCATTCATCATATAAATATATTGATGAATTCTTTATATTTCTTTATATTTGAATAGATAAAAATATCATCTATAGAAACTAACCAAACAGATAAATAAAATATGTTAATAAATTTTTCATTAAATCCATGATAATATTAGGAGAATTAATAATTCATAAAGGCATTATTATATATTCATCATTTAAATAACTTTTATGAAATCTTATATAGGGTATATACTCTTTCTTAAACATCAAATAATAATATCCTAAATAAATCTAAATCATTTAAAAGTACTCAGCTCCACAAACAATATCAAACAAGTCAACAATACGGGGAAGAGGAACCATGTTATTAATTGTTGTCTTATTTAACTCTAGATAATCAATGTTTAGTCTCAAAGATTTATCCTACTTTATGAAAAGATGAATAGTTAAACCCTAAGCCGACATATTGGGATGAATGTATCCTTATAAAGGGTTTCATATAGTTCTATCTCCAATTCCGGAAACACCATCAAGGAAAATCTATATGGAGTCATTAAAATTTGTATTGAACCAAATATGAGTTATAATGTGAAATAAAATTAATTTTTTAGTGGATGTCTAAGAAATTTTCCTCAACAGACCTAAATTAATTTTTTGTACAATAATTATATCACTTATGAAAATTTTCTAACCATGTATATGGTATAAAACACCATTCCAAGGGGGAATTGAGACCCATTCCATGGATGAAATATCCATAATAATTTCTTTATTATTATTACATTTATAGTTGATCTTATTTTTTTGGAATTTCAAATTTGACATCCCTTACACAACAATTAACATGGTATTTATGTTTATATTGAGGATCCAAGCCCATGATAACATCACATTGAATTAGAGGATGAAAGAATATATTTTCAGGAAGAACATTCCTTTATACATTAATTGTTAAGGAATAATATGCTTGAGATTCTATCATCGTGCCATTATGGAGTTTTAATAGTAAATATACAACTAATTGATTACGTGTCATAATGATACCATTATAGAATTCTTAAAATATCAAATATTTGGATTATCAAGAGTTATATGAGATATTTGAATTTTAATAGTGGATGTTAAGTGTACCTTTCACCACATCATTATCAAACCTCTCATAAGAAACAACGATCGCCTGATATATCCCTTTGTCTATTGGTTTATGAGGTTCATGAAATCTATCACCATCATTATACATCATATTTGTGAACTAGTTAGGAAACATCCCATGGTCCTTGTAATTGATTCACTAGAGTGTGGGTTGTGATTTATATGATACATTCTCTCTATTTTTATATTAATATAATTGATTCCCTTCACATTTGTAAAAAAGTTTCTATTGACCTTCCCTTAAACACTTAAAAAATTTAGAAGTTCCTTTTTGAAAATTTCCCCCATTATTCGTTTCCACACATTTTTTATAATGGAATGAATGTCTTCTTTTTTCCATGGACATTTTATTTTTCTTGGAATTGCGTCTTAAGTTTATTATGAAAACCATTATATTTATACCAAATTCCAACCTATATTTCCCCCATGATAGAACATTGAACAATATCTTCCATGATACTGATTTATCATATAGATAAATCACTTTTGTAATTGTTTTAAGAAAATAAATAACAAATAAAGCTTAATTTTATGTAGGATTCTCATACAAAAGTGTTCTTCACAAGACAAGTAAAAACCTAATCATAAGTACCAACAGATTCATCACCCATTTTTTCAACTCATTAAACTATTCATGAATCGTTATTCAAATAATATGCGGAATTTACTTTTTGAAAAATAATTTCTTGAACTCATCCCTACCCATGGAGTCAATTTTATCATGTTTCTAGGAATTTATTACATGATTCAACAAATGATTTACTTTAAATTACAAAAAAAAATTATCCAAAAACATGTTTTCATTTTTTTAAAACTTTAGAATGAAAAATTCTTTTCAGTTGTACTAATCCATAGCTTGGAAACTAGGGGGTCAGCAGATCTGCTGAATAATGTGTTACATTGTCTCATGAAAGACTCAACAGAATGTTTTTACCTCTTTTTTACATCTATTTGTCCAGAATGAGTCATTGGTAAAAAAATATAATTGATCATACAAAGGTTATTATGAATTATAGATCAGGAATCATTTAGATTCTCCTTAGCAAAATCATTTCATTTTCCATTGAAATAAGAATTCTCATAATTTCATCGAGGTGATAACACAAAATTTTATCCATTAAATGGAATTATTATAATGTCATGTAGTATATATCACAAAAATATCCCATATAAAGAAAAATTTAAAATTTAAAAACAAATATCCAGTTAAAAAAGTTGTATTTTTAGAAATCAAAAACGTATACTGAAGGAATAATAAAATGAACATTGCAATAGAAATAAGAAAATTAGAAATAATAATATGATGAATTGAATATTATCCCCAATAATGAAAATATTAATTATATTTGGGAATCGTATAAATGAAAATATTATATATTTATATCATTGTGTAAGTAAAAAAATGTTTGAAAAATGATAAATTAGTTATCAATATTTTTGTTAGATTTTAATTATTATTTAAAATTTTATAATAATTATAATTAAGTAATGGAGATTTTATATTCTTAAATTAAATTAATAAATTATTATTTTTTTCTTATAAATAAAATAAATTTTTGGGACCTTAATTATTTATTTTAAGTGTTATAAAATTATTTATAATTTTAAATCCATATTTTTCTAATAAATTGGGATATTATTTATAAATTTAATTTATCAATTTTAGAAAATTTGTTTCATAAAATTAATTGAATTTTTAATTATATAGGTCAAAAAATCATTAGGCTTAATTTTTTATATATGTCAAAAATAATTATTTTTTTGAATAGTTAAATACAATAATTTAAATTATTTAAAAATAGAATTATTGATTGATTATTAGATGGTGTATGGATAATGTAAGCGCATAATATCAAAATATCCATAATTATTTGAACTTATTTAGTGATTAGGTTAAATATATTGATATTATTTAGAGAAAATAAGAAACCAATGAAAAAAAATAAGGAAATCGCCTTTCTCCTCCCCTATAAATACCGTCCATCTCAACCTCTTTTACTTGTAGTTATAAAGAATATAATCTTGTAAAATTTGAATCCAATACACTCCCAATCCATTCCCCAGACATCTATGTTCTTTTGGTCTCAACAAAGGACCAGTCTGTTTTCCCTAAGGATGTTCTCAAGCAGAAGAAGTTCAAGAGGTAAACCCCTCTTCCATTTTAAAAATATATTTTCATGTTTCATTTTTATCTTCTCTTAACCTTCACTTAAAAAGTGGCATGATAAATCCAGTATCTTTTACATGATATAATGTTATTTTTTTGATGGAATAATTCATTTTCAATTCCCTTCAACCTCTATATTCTGAAAATGAAAACATTATATTTGATGTGATGATTTTTTGCATTTAAGGTCTAGAATTATTCAATTTCTATCACTATCATATATGTTTCTCATGAAAACATAATTATGGTTTAAAAAATAATGTCATATATTTATTAAATTATATTTTATGGTATAAAACCACTATATATAATATAAAAATTAATAAAATAACACTAGTTAAAGATGATAAAAAATAATGAAATTAATCTAAATGATAATCCGTAACATTTTATATAACGAATCATACTCACATATGGATAGGTCTATTCAACGCTAGGCTCAGAAACTATTCATATTATGAATAGGTCTATTAATCCCCATTTATTAGTTGGGGAACATGTATCTCCTTTGGTTTGTGGACCCACCATATGGGTAAAGTGGGGGACTTAATTGAAAACCATGTTAAAGACCTCAGGGAATTAGTCGAGTGGTTCACCATTTGGGCCGATTTGGTGTCTGGGTGAACAGGCATAGGATCGAGTTCCACCAGGCCTGGACACTCTTCATATTAAGAACATGGAAATTCAATGCCATTTCTTAGCAGGGGAACGTGTTTCTCCATTGGTTGGCAGAGCCACCATATGATTAAATAGGGGGACATAATTGACAACCACGTTTTTATATCCCTGGTTTGGAAGACCAACCATACTAGAAAAGAGGGGGAATTAATTGAGAAAAACATTTTAGAGAAGGAGGCGAAATGAGTCCATAAATGGCACACCGCAGTAGGGTTTTCCCCTCATCGCCAAATTCTTCATCCATGGTTGAATGACATACGTTCCTATTCTCGGCATGTTCTGACATATTTTATTCATACTGTGTCACTTTGTGGACTCAGTAGCCTCAACCTTTCTTCATTTCTATCTTCTTCTTTCCAGATTCCATCTCATCGGATAGGGTTCCCCATATCGGCACGGTGCTGGTATGCGACCATGTTTTTATATATATGGCCTATGGAATCTGTTATGTCTCTGGGGTGTGAGGGGGGGGGGGATGTCGAGGTCTTCGCATGCGTATTGGTCAGTGGAGACGGGATCTGGGTGGCTAGACTTCAATATTGGGTTTTGGTGATTTTTTTTTCATCATCTCTACAGTCACATTTATTTAGGTTTTTTAGTTCATGATGTTATGTATGGGTGATGGTATCGGTCTCTATCGTTGATGAATCATTGTTTGTGAATTTTAGTATCTTAAAATTATATATGTTTTGTTGATTCAACTTTAAGGATTTGACAATGGAACCTAATTTTTTACCAAAATACAAAATTTGGTTGCTTGCTGTAGCTTTGGAAGTGAATTAATGGGATGTGATCGCATTTGATTTGCTGTGTTTTTTGGGGTTTTCGATTCAAGAATGGATTTTTTGTGGCCTTTGGTTTGAGGTTTGAGAGCCTTGAAATTATTCTTCTACTAGAATTTCTACAGTTGGGGTTAAAATAAAATTTTTTCTCCTTGTTATTTATTTAGGATTTGGATTCTTGAGAGGGTATGGCTTTGCAATCAGTTCCATGCATGTGTTGTCATATATGGGACAGATTTTTGTGATTCGATGAGTATGAGAAACTGATTTTATGTTTATGATGTTGGGTGGGAGGTATTCTCTGTTGGTTTGAATGAGTTGTTTGCTCTTAATTTTTTTGTATCATGGTGCATTGAATATTTTTATTCTTGGATGTCCTGTATGGTTTCTCACTTTTTCAACAAAAATTTCTGAATAACAAAAAAAGTAATTTTCAATCAGTATACATGTTAACCAATCATGAATTCCAAGAAAATTGACTGTCTTGAATGATTAAACTGAATACTATATGAAATCATTATGGTCATAAATTATCTTATTAAAATTATATTGAATAAAATACATATAGAATAGGATTTGAATAAATAAATATATAAATTTATTTTATTATCCATGATATTAAGATCAAGTGTTTAACACTTTCAAGCATAATGTAGGGTATTCTTTCTGAACATTTATCTTTCCATTGTGTAAAAAATTTTCTCTCATTAACTCAATTTAATTACTATTTATTTTTATATAATTATTCTTCATTTTATCCATATTTTCAAAAATCATGCATCTGGAATGAATTATACTTATTTTATGTGGAAAAACATGTTATGGAATGATTCCCCAGTTACTTTTTGCCGATAAAATATGTGACTAAAGGGAGCTTCCAAAATCGCAAAAAAAATTGAAGTACCATCATAATATATTTTAAGACACCATTATGACTACAAAATATTACATTTTTAATTTTCATATTTTGTTTTCCATTTTTTATACAATAAATTAGGGCTTTTTTTTTTAAATAATCATTAATATTTTCCTTAAAACTCACTAAAATCATTTAATTTTAATGATTATTTGTGATTATTTTTAGATGACTTCACTTCAGTTTTTCATCAAATATCATGATCTATGCCTATTATCACATTATATGTTCTGTGTAATATTTAAATCCATTATTTTAGGATCAACATTATGATATTCTATTTTTATATTTATTTTAACATGATTATGATACCAAATTATTTCCTTTGGTAACACATATGTTTACGTTTGATTCATGATGTATGATTCTTCATGGGAAAAATATTCATTAATATTTAATTATCGGTGTTCAGGAATAGTGCTTCAATAAATTGGGTAATTTTTTGTCTAATTAGGAATAATGTGAAATGGTAATGGTGGTTACCCTTGACTCGTCATAATTATGCCAAATAGTCTTTGTGGTTGTCCTTGACTCATACACATCCGTGTGCAATGTAATTCATGGATAGCCTGGAATCATTCTTTTGTCACATTGTATGTTGTTGTCTTGTTTATATGATACTAACATTACATGATCTAATGTTATATATGTTATGGTAACATGTGTTTATTTATGTTCCATTCTCTTTTATGTCATCATGTTATACCTTTTAACCCATGTTTGATGATTTATTCTAATATTTATTCCTGTACTGGGATTTTTATCACATCACCTTGTTTAGGTATTTTTCAGGTTATCTTATGAAGTTGTAAGAGACAAAAGGAAGTTTGGAGATATTTATAAATATTTAATAAAACATGACATTATTTTGGTTTTGTGCTTTCTAATTATATACTATTCATACAAAGGAAAAATAATTTAGTATCATTACGTGGTATATTTTATTTATTTATGAATAATCATATAATAATATGTTTAAAAGGATAGGGAAACAATTTTTGTTATATGGGAACTATCTAGTTATTTTATGAGATTAGGACGACATAAATTTAGTAAGATCCCTTGGTATAATTATATCCCCATGGCTATCCTAGATTTAAACACAACGTATGACATGTTAGCATAAACTATTAAAATACAAATTTATCCTTTTATGTTCAATGTTTCTATCTTATATTCTTAAAATATATGTATTCATGCATCCCTAATTATACATTTTTTTCATAGTTAATGGATTAAAATTGGAAAACACATGAAAATAATAATCTGGATAAGAAATGTGATAATTTCTATAAAAAATTGCAAATATTATTGGAAAATGAGATCAAAACAACATGATAGTTCCTTATAAACATGATAATGTCATGAAAAATTACATGAGTTTTGGGGAATGAACTACTTTTCTTAAGAAATTAAATATTTTTATTGAATACATAATGGGATAAATGCCTCACATGTTTAGTGGATCTTCTTATCCCATATTTGATTAACAGTGGAATATCTACATTTAGATGATATTACCCAACCTCTAATTCTCATAATAAGTGAATGTTGTTCATCATGTATATTGTATTTATGGGGAAGCTTTTCAGTAGTGAAAAAATATAAGGAAAATGTATTCCATGGAATAAATTTATTACAATGAAATTATACTTTTTAAAGAATATTTTTTTTAATAAATATTTTCCATAAACACATCTCATAATATTGAATGGGAGTTACTTAAACTAGAGAAAAAAGATATCATTTTTATTGGTGTGTATGAGGAAAAAATCACAATTCTTCCATTATACACAGATTTATTTTTAAATAAAACCAAAGGTTAGTTGGATCTCATATTTTAGAGACTAACATTTTTTTGTGTAATGATTTATTGATTCGTGCCTTTGACTATTATGAAGAGATTGTCTATTTTTCAGTTATGGTTGAGATAATGATCTATAAATCTCATTAGCCTCATGGGATTGCAGATAAAAACAAAAAAAATAGTTTTTAGTGTTAGAGTATCAACAGATAAATATAGTAATTTAATAAAATCCCAATATACCACATGTCAAAATATAGGGATGGAGAACTTTGGGAACTATCTAAAGGAAAATGAGAAATGATTCAAATGTGTAACAATATGTAATATAGATTATAACTACGAAGGGGTATAAATATTCCCAGTAATGTTGAAGAGGAATTGAAGGTTCATATGATAACTTATTCTATAGTGTAGTGTTTAAATTGCAAGGAACACAAGTATTATGTGAATCATAACCCTGATCCATAGGTTTGTTGGTGACAATCAAAAACAACAACTTCCTAGGAAACAATAATGGAATATGATTCACTACTGATGAGTTAGATCTTTATAATATTGTGTTGATTGGTACATTGGTTATTAATAAATGAATATAAGATTTAGTATTTAATTATGTTTCTATGCATTATATCAAATCAAAGGTTTTTATTAGATTTCTTCAAACACAACCTCAAAATATTGAGGTTGAATTATATATGATAATATGATATAGGGAATATATTTTATCCAATGTATATAACTCCTTCCCATAAAAATTTTCTTGACCAAACCTCATATAAAATCCTATATTAATTTATTTGGTAGAGTTTGAGGTTATTTTTGGCATGGATTGGCTATATTTATAAAAACAAAACAACTATTTTTTGGATAGGGTGATCACTTTTTACATCCTAAGGGATATTCTAATTCATTAAATGGGTAAGGAAGAAGATAAATCTTCAAATAAATCATCATCTCAAATTTGGATATTATTTCATTATGATCAATATTATATAGAGAAAATAATATTAGATAATTGAAATAAAAATTCTCGATGACATGCTATTTATATGGGACTAAAATGATGTGTTATCTAATGAATTGCATTTACTTACTCCCATTTTAGTGGTATAGTTATAAATTCTTCTTATACTAGGATCTCATCCTATAGAGTAGAAACCTTATAAAAGGGAAACCATTGAGTCAGAGGAAGTGAATATGATGTTACATGCGAATGTGGAAAATGGTTGTATACACCCAAGTGGGTCATCATGGGGTAAACCATTACACCTTTTTCTATAAGAATGAGGGATCAATGTTCTTATGTATATATTATTGTGACCACAATAAATTCATCATAACGAAGATGTATCCCTGACCCCTGATAGATAAATTTCTTGATCAACTAAATGTGTCCAATTATTTGTATTAGGTGGACCTTTGGTTGGGATATTAACAAGTAAAGTCAATGATGGAATATATTCCAAAAACTAAATTTCAAACAGTGTATGAAAACTACGAGTTCAATGTGATGCACTTTCAGACTCATTAATGATCAAGAAGTTTTTTTAGACTTATTTTATTTTGTCATTAGAGAATACCTTGACAAATTTTTGGTAGTCATTATTGATTATATTATAATAAAATCCAATGAAAAAGTATAACCTGATGAGAAATTAAATATTATACTGATGAAATTGTGAAGAGAGAAACAATGTGTAATGTAGAGTAAATGTGAATTCTAGGATGAGTAATTATCATATTTGTTGCATTTAATCATAAGAAATGGGATATTTTTGAACCCTTCCAATACCATGGAAACTGAAGAGTGTCCCAGTCCAATATTTTTACTAAATATACATAGTTTCCATGGTGTAGATAGGTATTGACTATTATTTTTGGAAACCTTATCATGATTTCCAATCCCACTAACCATGATGACAAGGAAGGGTGTAATGTGTGTCTAGACTAGGGAATTTGATGTTTGTTTCAAGGATTTTATAATTAGACTTAAAACTATACCAGTATTCGTACTCCAAATATACGGGGAACTCTTTTTCATGTACAATGATACTACGAAGAAGGTAATTGTCTTTGTACTAATGGTAAATTATAATTCTATAGCATATACCTCAAGGTGGTTGATCATTCTAATGAAAAAATATCCCACAGATTATCTGAAGTTGGCAGATGTGATCATTACCTTAAAAATATTGTGTCACTATCTTTATGGGGAGAATTCGGAGATATATACTAATCATAAGTGCCTCAAATATATTTTTGAAATAAGTATATTATTATTATCCATCAACTATTGTTAGATCTCTTCAATGATTATGACTACCTAGTCAACTATAATCTTAGTGTTGAAAATATAGTGGTAGATGATTTAATTAGAAATTATCTTGTATTTTTATCAATGATGATATTTGATAAGGTTAAAATATAACAAGTCCTAGAAATTAAATTCAAGGTAATAATTATGTGGGGAGCTTCTACAATCCTTTATCAAATTATTTCGCAAACATCTTTCATGGGTAAAATTAAAAATGATCAAAGAAGTAATCTGTATATTCAGAAAAATGTGAAATCTATCAAAAATGGTAAATATTCAGAGTTCGACATGGATGTGTACATAGTCATGATATTTGGGTTGTGACATTAGATAACCCCTAATCTCAGGAAAAAATAGTGCTTTGTAATGATGCATATAGGTCATCTTTCTCAATTCACTAATGATGAACAAAGGTGTATCAAAATCTCTGATAGAACTATTGGAGGGACATAATGAAGAATGAGATTACTGTGTATACATAAAAGTTTCTATTATTTATAAAAGTGAAGGATAAAAGGAAAAAATATAATGGGATGATTCTACCATTACCCATTCCAATATGGATGTGGGAAAAATCACCATGGAATGTTTCATAATAATTCTAAAGACATAAAGAAGAAACAATTTTATACAGGTTATTGTGTATCATCTTACAAAGAAAACTATCATTATCTCAATTTGATAGGAATTATCAATGGATAAACATTCAAAAATTTATATCATATACATTGTATTGAATCATTGAGTACCACTATCAATTATGTCTAATCAATATCAATGATTTACCTCCATGTTTTATAAAATAATCCAACATTCTCTATACATCGAGTTGAAATTCTGAATGAATTATCATCCTCATCATGATGTCCAAAATGAAAATATAATTTAGACTATAGAAGAAATGTTTAGAGTGTTTTCTATCGACTTAAATAGAAGATGGGACCAAAATCAACTTTAGGTCAACTTCCAATAAAATATTAGTTTCTACTCAAGAATCTAAATCGATCTATATGAATCCCTACATGTGAAAATATAAATAAAACTAATATGTGGGATTATGTGGGTGAATGTAAGATACGAAGATCTTAAAGGGATGATGAAATGAGGAATATGGGAAAACAATTCAGCAGAATATCAATGATTCATAATGTCAACAGAATAGTTAGGCATACAATCATCGATGAGACCCAAAGATCATGGTTTGATTCAGGGTATTTTTCCACATATCCCTTTGTAAGAGATTCTGAGATTTGTAATGAAATGAAATAATATTCATAGGTACATATACCCCTTTAGTATTTATGATCAATTTATCGATCATGTTTGTTAACTACCCCATAAATCAATCATGTCTCAAGTACATGAGTTATTTCATATATCCCTCTTGAAGAAGTACATTGTCGATCCCTTATATGTACTGAATTACGAGGTTGTACTGTTTGGAAATGACCTCTTTTATAAGGATCTTCTACAAAATAACTTTAACTATAGAGTTAAATTTCAACGCAACATGACTACTCACCATGTCAACATACTATGGTGTGACCATATGCTCGAAAAGTAACATGGGTACCAGAGGAACAGTTGAAGGAGAATTACCCAAACCTTTTTTTACTATTGTATTTTGAGGGACAAAATTCATAAGTGTTAAAGAATATAACAACCCAAAATTCTATTAGTGAAATTCCCTTATTATAATTTCATTTAGTATAAATCACATAAATATTACATATATAACTCTATAAAAACATTATAAATGAATAATTAATGAAATAATTTGAATTTCAAAATTTTATAGATCAAATTCAGAATGAATAATTACTTGACCATTGGAAAAGTAACATGACAATTAGGAAGAGTAATATTTCCAATAGATCAGTATTCATTCCTTTTAAATTTTAAATAAAGTTCGGAAATCTTTTAAATATAAATATGATATATTTATATAATATTTAATGCGAATAATTTTATTAAAAATTCTCAATTATATATTTGTATTTTTACTAAAATTCAAATGATTTATTATAATTTTGTAATTAATATAATGATAAAAAAGAATTTATTTCATTAAATATATTTATAAATAAATATTTGTTTTATTATAATTATATGACAATTTTATGAGTGGTCAATTAATTTACCAATGTGTTATATAATCCATAATAATTTTAAAAATGATATTTTTCAAAAAAATTAGGATTTTTTATAAAATATAAATTTCACTTATTTTGAAAATTGTTTTCATAAAATGGAGTCCAGTTTTCTATTCTATATATCGATAAATGGTTATATCAATTTTCATTGAGATTTTTATTAAATAGTTGACATCACGGGGAATATTTAAATATGATAATTTATAGTATTTGACAAATAAATGATTAAATTAGTCATATATTATGTATGGATGATGTAATAAAACAATTTAGAAATCCCCATTATTATTTTAATATATTTATTTATGATGTTAATATTATTGAAAGTCTTGATTCAATGTAATAAAATAATTATTAAAATATTTAATAAAAACTCATCTCCTACACTATAAATACCACCCCTCAACACATCCTCTCCTCACACATAAAAATAATTGAATATTGTCCAATTTATACCCAATAATTTCCAAAGACACCTACACTCAAATCTAAGAGACTTTTCTCTCAACAGAATACCATTCCATTTTATCAATGAAGGTTCTCATGGAGTGATGTTCAAGCCAAGAATTACTCTTCAGTATCCATTAAATTTCTTATAAAATTCTTTAATTTTTTTATGTTCTCCTCACAAACCAATCCCAATGTGAGATCATAATTCAAATATATTTTGTATAATATAATTATATCATGTTGAGGGAATAATTCATTATCAATTCACATCCATATCATTTAGTTCTAAAAATTAAAACACTGTTTGTGATGGGTTGATTGTCCATATTAAATGATGACATGTTTTCAATTTCCATGATCACCTTCAAGGATGGTCATAAAAAATTTAACGTTAATGAAGATTAATATATATATATATATATATATATATATATTACTTCCAATTTAATGTTATATAATTTATAAATATATAATATTAAATAATATAATAAAACATTTTTGAGATGATTGAAAAATCACTAAACTAATCTAAAAGATTATCAGAAATGTGGTATCAAATGAAAAATTTTAAAATCTTAAATATTTGATATATAAGACCATATAATATCTTTTAAATTCATTATTAAAATATAGATTCAATTATATACTACCATACTTATAATAGATTATTTTCCATACATGCATACAAGTTAACAATTCATGAAAATCAAGAAATCAAACATTACCGAACAATGAAATTGAACACTTTAAATCCTAAAATGCCGATAAATGGTAGTAATAAAATTATTGTTAATAAATAAATTTATAATACATTCTAAATTAGATAATTAAGGGATTTAATTTGATTTTTTTAGACATTAGAATCAAGTGAAGAACACTTTCATACATTAGTGAAGTGATACTTTCTAAACCTCCATCATTCAATTTGGTTATGCTCCCTTCCTCTTTAACCAAATATTATTATTATTTATATTTATATACTTATTTTAAATTATGATTATATTTTCCAAAATCATGAATTCATAGTATATCATCCTACTTTTATGGTAAAATAGATTTTTTGAAATGGATCCCTTCTCAATTCATCCGTATAAGAAAACCATGTAAAACAGAACATCCCAAATTATTTAAAAAAATTAGTATCATCAATAATATATTTTAATTTACCCTTATTACAATAAATTTACTCATTTTATCCTGTTAAAAAAATTTCATTGATTCCTTGTTTTCTACCAATAATTATAAATTTTTCTATTTTACTTAATTTTTTATATTATTTTTAAACGGCATTAAAAACATTTATTTCTAATGATTATTAAACACTATTTTTACATGTTTTCACTTCTTCTAGACATCACATATCATAAACTATTACTATTTTTAATTATTAATGTCCATTTATTATTTGAATATATTTTTTTATAGACACCATTATGAAATTCAATATTGTTATGCATTATTAAATGATAATGATACCAAATTATTTTCATGGTTGAATGTTATGTTTATATTTGATTTCATATCTATGATTATTCATATATAACACTTATTTATTAAAATTTAAGGACAGTGGTTCCTAGATAGAATTATAATGCATTATGTAATTTATTTTCTCATGAGACTTCAGGTGAAATGGTCTTGGTGGTAATCCTTCAGTCATGTTAATCATGTCCGATTTTCATAGAGGTTATTCTTGACATAGGGTCCTCTCTATGAAATGGTCTTGGTTATTAGACATAACTCATTTTTCTGTAGTTTTTATTTTGTTTCTAAATTTATATTAATCGATTATTACATGATCCCAAGATCTATATTCTATTCTTCCATATGTAAATTTATTTTCCATGCCTTTTTATGACTTCATGTTATACCTTCTAAATAATGTTCTATTGTTTATTCCTTTATTTATAACCAAATTAGGCTCTTCAGATCATAAATTTGTTCATTTATTCCCTATGTTATCCAATGTATATGAAATATCCAAATGGTAGTTAGGATCTCATTATGGTGAATAAAATAAAGATCTTTTTACTTTTATATGAATCTTTCTAATTATGAACCATATTTTTCAATAACAATAGGATATATGATAATTGGGTAGGATTTTATTTTTAATAATTCTTAAAATCATGTAACAATATGGGTAAAATGATAGAGACTCTATAGTGAATTTCTGTCAATAATCTAAAACAAAAAATCATATTGAAAAAAAAATCATTATGGGAAACACATTATCATAAAAAATTAATAATAAGATTTCTATATGATGAATAATTTTCATTATTTCAATAAACCATTACATTTATACTAAGTCGTTAATATTAATACTCTAATTAAATACTATAAGATGGATCATATGGAGTTTTTGAATTTCTAAATAATGTCCCAAAGGAGTGTCAACCCTGGTGTGTAGAAAGGCCCAATTCCACAAACCAATTCCCAATAGTGTCCTAGTAAACAATATATTTTTAGAGTTATAACACAAATAGACTTATTTTCTATATCAACATCAACTTTATATATTAAGATATAGATTCAATTTATTGAAAACCACTCACTCTATCCTTTTATAAAATTCATGGACATTTTATGATACGTTTTATAATCCGTAATCTATTCCTTAGATGTATACTTAGGGATGAAAATAATTATTTCTCATCCATGCTTCTAAAAGATAACTAAAACTATTATCTGATATAATGTATATCCATTGAGGATAATAATCATTAGGTATTAGATCGTTTTTATCTATATTCACTACATCACACAAACCGTATCCATAAGAATGTAATAATTTAGTACATTTAGAATCATTGAAGCATTAAAAAAGGTCATAATGTATGATACATAATCTCCCACTATGTTCATAATAACTATAATCCATTGTAGTCATATTATATAAAATACATTTATTCATAATAAGGTGAATGGGAACATATGAAATGGTTTTCTTGGAATCACAGTATGGGTAATCAAGGGATAGATATACGAATAACATGACCATAGGTGTTTGTGGACATTATAGTAACATGATAATTAGGGTTTGAGGACATGAGCTTATCATTTTTAAAACAAACTCAATATATAAATGATCATTATCTAATATAATGGAATAAATATTTTTGGTTTATAATACATAGATAATAAGATATTAAAACAAAACACTATATAAGAGAAAAACATTATCAAAAGATATGTATTTAGGGAATACAAATAAGAAAAAATAATCATTTTCATATCAGTCAATGATCTCTTCCAAAACTATAATGTTGTAATGGCTTGACTCTCATAACCATAATAGCTCTCAATGTTGAATCTTGAAATCAAAATAATTGAATAATTCACTTATTGGACCAATTTCACTCCTCATTCTAGTTGTAATGATCCATGTTTTTTTGGAATCTTTTTTGGAGAAGAAATTAGATTTTTTATGGAGACGATTTTGAGGGGTAAAATGGTACTTTTAATCTACATGATGATATCTGATAATTTTTATCACGGCTCTAATGGTCTCTTAATATGGTTTTCAAAGTAGGAATTGAGTTTGGTGTAAATTTAAGTCCTCTGAATATTACAGATTAATTAATATTTGAATATTTATAAAATATATATTATATTATTTGTGTATATTTGTTCATCTATATACATTTTATCTAATGTTAGATTGATATTATATCTCCAATTATGAGTTGGTAATAGGGACTTTTTCATATGTGAGGCATATAGTCAGGTTGGGCACTGTGGTCGCCCTGGGCCCCTTTTTCTTTTCATTTTCATATTCATATTTTATTTCTTTTCATAATCATTTATTGATTTTACTTCATTACTTCTCATGTATGATCCTCATTCAGATCATCCTTCTCTGAAACCTATGAAAGAATGGGATTGGGAGAATGACAGAGGTAGAGGTAGAGAAATAGGTTCCTCTATGAATCTCTTGACGTGCTAGATCGATGTGGAGCAATCATGGACTGCAGATTTCTGTGATGTTTCAAGGATTTACACCAAAAGGTAGTATCGTTTATTTTAATACAAAAACCCACACAGTTTATACATTTTTTTATTTTTTATAACTGTTATGATATATAATAGTTCACGATGTCTTTATATATATTTTTGGGGTCATAATGAGGGGTTCGAGTAATCTGGTGGTTTTTTTGTTTGGGAAAACCATGTTACATGGCATGAGGTTCAAGGTGACAAGCGGTTTTTTTCCAATTGGGGAAGAAAATGTTATCATTATTAGATGTTGTGTATGGGACATACAAATCATTTATCATTACTCTTTCGTGTAACTGAGTACCCGGCTTGGTCTACTTTTGAAATGGTACATGGTTGTGTTGAGTACACTACCAGAACCCATGTGTCTAGCACACCATGTATAAGTACATGACCTAGATAATTAGATGTCTAGACCAGTATATTCACAAATGTGTGTAACCCATTTTGGGTACACACCGTGTACCGTGATAACACTCTATGTACATGGGCTGCTTCTAAGAACATGCCAGAGGGAGTTTAGGCCCATGTGGGTACTTGAGGGTAAACACTGTATATGGTCTCCACACATTGTGCACACATCTTTTTAAGAGATTTTTTAAACATTTCATGTTTTATGCCCTATTTCACATTTGGATGATATTGTATACAATTATTATTATTTTTACTTGTTGATAATGACGGTGAAGATCATGGAATTTTCTGTGGAATCCTAAAGGTTATTTTTGGATTCATTATAAAAAGAGAGGTTATTCCACAAAATGATCAATTAAATAATCTCTAGAGGGAAACATTAAAGAGTGTTATTTGATGGGTGTTAAGACTGTCCTAGTTAGTCAACATGATCTAATATAAACTATGAGCTTTCCCCCATGACTCTTACTTTCAAAGATTATCTTTTGAAGTTGTCACACTTATGACATGTTCCCTTTTTTCCTAAGAGGATTTGAGCCATATTTCTTGTGAGGACCCTCTATATGGTTTTTCTGATTTTATTGGGAATTAGAATATCCTGTGTGGGATTCCTCCATCTCTATATATTCTATGAATCCACTAAGGGATTCCTTCCATTAAAGTTGATCTATGGATTCCTTTGTACGATCCCTTACCTGTGTACTATTACAATGATCCCCTGTAGGATGCCACTACCTTCTAATAATGTAATAAATGGCCAAATATAAGTTGAAATAATCATTTTGATGTTACGGGTATCCCATGCTGGATTTATTACTCCTGATTAGGATTATTGGATGCCCAATAAGATTTTTACTTTTGAACTATTCATATAAGAATCAAAAGTAGGATAACATATCTTGTATTTAGATATCAGGAATCAAATTTTTGATGACTATTTAGTATCTTGGATTAAGTGACCCAGTAGGATCCATGTTTTTTGAACAGACATGAGCTAGTATATTGGGTTTGAGGATAGATGTTAGAGATTGTCACCATATAACATGCACTGAAATTATAAGCACATAATGATATGGATGTATTTTTGGGTATATTAGTTTGACAACACTCACACATGGTTTATCATTCTTTTTTTTTTCTAATGTGGGTTTTTTTACCATAGGTGATTAATGGTTGGTGGTATTTGACCCTAACATGAGTTGTCTTACATTCATTTGGGATGACCATATGTTATTTTGGGGTATGTCTTGCTTATTTGGATCCTAATAAGACTTTTATAAAGAACCATGTTTTAGGCCTTGTAAATTATGATATATAGTTTTATACCAAAAATTACTACTATGGATTATGTTGTTGAGTAATTATAATTTGATAATTATATTAAGGGGATATCCAATTGTGTTTCCTAGAATCTAGATGTTGAGCCTCTGATAAAGATATAAAAAAATATAGACCCTAGTAATGAATACTCGTGGATAATAATGATCTACAGAGTGTTTGGTATGATTATTCCCTCCTCAGATGATGGTATCTAGTAGGGATGATTGCTATATCCTCAGCCTATGATTGGGATTATTATGCTCTCCTTGTTGGATGACATAAACATGATGTTGAGTATGTCATATAACAATGTATGATACCATGAATGATTACCCTATTCCATTTTATATTGATTATTATGATCTCATTTATTAGAGTCTAAATGGATGGATCATGTCATCTCAATGGTGAGTTCTATTTATAGATTTCCCAAGAGTCAGACAATTAGGGACTATCCATGTTCCGAATGTTGTGACCACCTATTAACCGTGACCTCGGGCTCAGACATTGGACTATATTTACCAGGCCTATGAAGCATATAACATAACATAGTTTCCATTTTCATGTAGTCAAGATGTACTCCATGTAATATTTATTTACTGTAAAAACCATCGAAATATGTTATCCTTAGTATACTGATTTGAGGCATGTATGGTTGAACCCATGTGTTGGACAAGTATCCCCTTATGGTGACATAGCACTGTCACAGACATTTCCATATTGGATTAAAGCATGAATATGTTGATTGGAATTCTAGAACAGAAGATAAAATTATTGACACACGTCTTGAGTTGCACGATGTCCAGCTTAATGCCCATTTATAAGATTTCTAGGCGATCAATAGTATAGATTTAAGTATTGACTATAGTTTTGGATTCATGTTATTTCATTTACATACTAATGAATATTCATATTTATGTATATATTTATATATATGAGACTAAATTTGTATATGTATATAGATATGGACATCCATGGGGGGACATGACTAGTTGGTTGAGATTATGGACCTGGGGTTAAACAATGGTTTCATGTTCCTATTTTTTATTCATTTTAGTTTGGCCCCATTTACGTCAAGCTATTAAATTTTAATTCACTTATAATGACATATTTAATTGGTTAGTAATTAGGTTGTCCTAATGATTTTATTCCACTCTCATTCACATGCCTTTTTCTCTATGTGTAGACCTTATGTATTCTTTTTAGGTTGAGAATTAGTTTCATGGATGATAGTGTTGAGGACCAGGATTTCATCATCAAGAAGTGTTGATCATGTGGGTGCCTCAATTTGGGATGGTGCAATTCGACAATGTATTGAGACTAGGTACGTTGTCTATCTTGGAGTTAGTATTAACGACCTGTAATTTTATTTCTCTTTATTTTGTATATATGTATCTCTATGATTAGCCTAGCAGTTGACTATTTCTATATTGTATGGGATAATTGTAATGGCTTTCATAGGTTTTTCATTGATTATTATAGAATGATATAATTCATTTTGTTTATTTCTTACATTGTTATTTAACTTTATGTTTTGTATTATAATTATAAATTTATGGATGGGAGACACATTTACCCTCTTTTTTATGGTTTTCAAAATCAATGTTGTATTTCTATTATGTTGTAGATGGTTCTTCTCAAAAAATCTCTCTATTTTTCAAGAAATGATTATATTTTATGTAAGTGAAAACCCAAAAAATTTTTATTTCTCTGGGTATTCATAATTACATAAAAATGATTTTTTAATTCTATAATTGACATACATACAACCCACATTCCATCTCCCTAGGTTATAAATGAGATAATTATCTTGCTTTTAACAACATTTTTAAAACGACAATATTTTGATATAAGCCCCATTTCTAGTATTCTCCTTTTGTTATTTATGAAATGATTGACAATTATCTATATAGTTCAAATTAAAATAAAGGAATATTAAGGGTTCAACCTAATTTCCCTCCAATTCATTGGGTAAATAAATTAATTTCTAGAGATGACATGTTTTTTGATACCTTGGTGAATAACCATGTAAATTTTTATAACTCATTGGGGATGGGCCATGGTGATATTATTATAACTATCTAAATTAAATATATTAGCCACATATTCAAGTTATGTTTCAATATATTATTATTATCATATGCCCAGTTATCATAACAATAATATATTCCCAATATTCATACTGATATCGCTGAAGATCACATGTAAAATGATTCACTTATTTTCATTACATGGCCTTATGATCAACCATTCCATTGATGTATGTCTCTAGTTTATGAGATATATTAATTTTTATTAGGATTAAATTTTCTATAATCCTTACTATTGGAATATAGGATTTTGTTTTAATGTATTTTGTACCTTATTTCCCAGATCTTTTTAAAAATATTAATTTCCTGATTGTTTTGTGTTATTTTATTTTTAACTCAAAAAATATACATCCATTTAATAATGAAGTGATTGTAATGAAAATGATACCTTTGGGTTTATAATTTTATATAACCATTGGATAATTATGAATGTTGGTCCATATGACCATTGCCCACTAAACAATTAACATTACAATTTTTTTATAAATACAAGCAAGCATGGTTAATTTATAGAAATATCGTATTCAATGGCCTCTTCAAGTAAAATTGGGACCTAGGAAGCCCATATATCTAATCAAGTGATGGAGGTAGTGTCACTATGTATTCCACTCGTCCAAGATCAAAATGAGATTTAATATGTGTATCTTGAATGAAATCGCATATGGGAGAAGTTTAAGTTGATAGATATCACCAAACATGCAATGTTGAATTAGCCGCCCCAAAATTCCATCACCATTTCACACGATACTCATAGGTACAATTTATGTGTTTTAAAGTGCAATGTAACAAGGCCTTATTTACTTTCTGTAATACTTTTGTATAAATTAAATATTTTTTTTTTGTTGTAAATTCTTTCAATTTCAAATGACAAAATAAATATAAGATGAATCTTTAGATGTTCAATATTATTGATTAATATTGAAATAAATAAATTATTTTAACCAATTATTTATATTTTAAATAATTAATTAAGAGAAATGACATTCAAAAAATGGTCATATATAGTTTGTATTAGTAAAAAAAATAGAGTGTAATAATATCATTTTATTTATTGGTGAATAATAAATTATGAATAGTAATATTACACTTCTGAATAACAATGTAACCAATAGAATAGTAACATGGCTTATGAAATTATAAATATATTGTAGGAATAATTAATGGTATAGTGATATAATATAATTAGACAATAATAATTTAGGTAAATATTAATCATGTATTAATATTTTCTTTTGTAAATAGTGATTTAAGAAAAAAAATTAAATTTCTCATATTTAGAAAAAATTATTTTCAAAAAATAGAGTTCATTTTTTATTTCCAAAAACTGATATTTGTTTAAGGTCAGTTTAGGATATTTTTAATATAATGTTATGTGTTTTTGTGAATAGTAAATAATACAGTGTTTGAGTTTTCCATGTGTTTTATGACATCATAATGATATATTATTTGATTTAAAATGTGGATCAAATCATTTGGATTTAAATATTATAATAGGTGTCCAATGTGGGAAAACAAATTGGAATATTCCATGGGAAAGCCCATGGTTTTTCAAATACCACTAATGAGGTGTCCCTTAGAAATTAATAAAATATTCCCCCACTTTTGTGGTAAAAACCCTCCCATTTCTTATTTCAATTCATTTAAAATTCCTTCTAAACAATGATATGGTGTTTTTACCTCCCATGGAGTCCTCCAGAGGTTATTTAAAGCCCCCAAAGGTCCCAACCATCATGATTTTGATGTTATACTTCACGTTAATGGAACCATCAACCCTCCACTTTGAGTAAATACTTCTTTAATGTTATGTCTTCTAGTTTCCATTTTATTATATTGGGCTATGTTCTTATATATCCTAATTTTTTCTATTTTATTTCCAAATAATGATAGACTAATTCAAATATCATCAACTGTATTTTATAAATATTAAGAGACATCCTTAAGAAGCTGAATTATTGTAAGGGGATTCTCGACATTACGTTTTTCTATTCAAGTTCACTTTTTTGTTGTATAGCTCCCTTGTTTCCATACCATGTTCTTATTCAAATTTTATTTTGTCATTATAATTTATTAGGAGTCATTTATTGATGGTAGATCCTTGTCGCATGATTTTTAATGTTTTATAAAACCATGGTGTATAGTGGTTATACTGCAGAATTTTCCTCCCAAAATCTCTCTCTTTCTCAAACAACTCACTTATTGTTTTTTATTTAATACCCAAATGCATTTAATTTATTGGTTTATTTAACATGTCATTAAAATGATATTTTTTATTGATATACATAATTCCTTGATTCCCTATACATTGGTTATTTGTGATATAATGTTCATGTTTCTACGAACTTTTTAAAAAGTCGCGATTTTGATATAAACCCCATTTCTTTTATTACCATTTGATTATTAATGAAATTTTTTATTATGATATTTGCGAATCACATGAAAATAAAAATATAATAAGGGTGTACCCTTATATCTCTCCAATACTTTGGCTAATTAAATTAATCTCAAGATATGAAAAGTTTTATGATATCTTAGTGAATAACCTTGGTAATTTTTATGAAACATTATGGATAGACCACAGTGACATGCAAATGAATATGTATATTAAATTTTCGCAAAATATTTTCATGTTATGTATCATTTTATTATTATAATTATATGAATCTATATAATACCTTTTTGATATTCTCAATTTTCTTATTGATATTTCTCAAGATCACATGTAAAATATTTCAATTGTTTTCCATACCCAGCCTTCTGCTCACCCTTTTATGGGATGTATTTTTATACGTTATGAGATGAATTAATTTTTCATAGTATTATATTTCCATAAAGCCTTTTTATAGGATTTGATTACTTCGTTTTCATGTATTATCTGCCAAAGTTCCCTAAAACTAGTCTTTAAAATCATCTTATTGTAAAATGAAATGAAAAGTAATGTAATAAAAATGTGTGATGTCATAGTTGGTTTCATAGGATCGTATATTTAGTAATGGAAACTAGTCTATGAAAAATTTTGGAAGAAATATATAAAATAATTTAATTATATAAAAAAATCCTGGAATTTTGGTGAAATATTATGTAAGTGGTTTCCAAAAAAATTAAATCCATGTTTAGATACGAACAATTGGATGTGGCTCTCGAACAGATCTATACTGGGATGGAACCTGAAAAAAAAACTATTTGATATCAACTCAAACATGAATTTCTTAATGAAAATGGGCCTTTATACACTGTTTTTTGACACTCACATGGGATTAGTTTGGTTAATCACAATATTATTTGGAATCATTATGAAGGATTTATAGAGAAATCTAATTATTAATATGGGGTAATATAATAAATGATAAATCTATAAGACATATAATTATTCTATAGTTAAAAGAATCATAAATGAAATAATATTATCATTAATGATTTAATATTTTAGAAAATGTTGGTCAACAAGAGGAACCATGAAAATGGTTACGGGAATATTCCATGCACTAACAACCCTATGATGGAAGATAGAATGGAAAAATTCATGAGAATGATGATCCTACTGACTCATGTTATTGGAAATGACATGAATCAAGTAGAGTGGATTATTTAACCAAAAAGGTTCCAAATTTATGTTTAGTACTTTTTGCATCAACGACCACCACCCATAATTGGATATAAAGTCCCATTAATTACTGAAAAATGGATCAACTCTATCGAGAATATCATTTTTTCTTATCAACTATTCAGAATAAGGTATGTTCACCTTAGATGTTTACCTCATAGAGATAGAAGATATGAAGTGTTGTAAACAACATTAAAACACGATTGCAAAAGTGGAGTTTGAAGCTATGAAGTATAAATAGTTTAGAGGTATCATATTCAATAAGTATTTCTCCCACTTAATGAGAATACAAATGGAGATGATGCTTCTCGAGCAAAGTAGAAGGAGAATGGATCTATTGGAAGCTATGGGATGAACATCACAAGCATTTCTAATGAAACCTCATGATTTTTCTTGCAACATAATGGGATGATTGATAGATTATTTAGAGTACTTAGACCTCTTCTGCAGAGGAATCTAACCAACATAAATTATGATTTTTTTGAGTTGAGCTGGAAGAGTACTATAAATTTTGAATTTGATTTCGGTGAGACACTGTGGTCTCCTAAATTCAATGTCAAGAAGATATAAATTGATCTAATATTTGGGAAGTAATTTGATCCTAGTAGTGGAGGAAATAAAGTGTAACATTCCACATGTAATAAATACGGGAAGAAGAATTCAGAGAACTACCTGGTTAGAAGCAAGAAATGGTACTAGTGTGAATGAGATGGTCATATCGTGGATAATTGTCATAGTGAGTTGAATCCTCAATATTTCAACACTAATGAAAAAGGAAACATAGTGTATGTCCAACCTAATATCCAATGATATATGTATAGTCATCTTGGGAACTTTTCCAATAACTATCCAAATCTGAGTGTTGTGTTGGGGAATCACCATTAGCCTTATAAAAGGCCAAATGACATAGGAAATGATTTTTCAATCACGAGAGTTGTTGTAGAAACTCCCAATGATGTGGTGTCAAGTAATCGAGTTGTTCCCTAAACGCTATAAAGTAAATTGTTTTATTCTGGTTATACAAATCCTTTAATTTCCTCCATGTTTTTAATGAATTTAAAATAAACCCATGAATTTCTAAAAGGAGAGGTATTAGTCACGTATCCTGGTGGAATTATCCACGCATCATCAATGATTAGATAAACTTGTATTGTCCTTAGTGAGAACAATCCTATCGCAAAACTAATAGTAATTCCAATGATGTAATTCAATATTATACTAGGGGGTACTTTATATCCATGTATAACGCTATGATAAAATGCATAAGTATGAAAATCTAAGTATTATTGAATGGAAAACCTATAGTAATCGTCCATGGATTGATTTTTTGACCTAATCTTTGTCTATATAAGCTCCAATAGCTCTTATATTGAGTTGATTGGTGAATAATAATTCATAAATGTGAGAATATGTATAGAAAATATCCCCATATTCCCAGAATACATTGACATAATTCCAAATGAGGTATGTGGACCTCCTCTAGAAAGAGAGGTAGAGTACTCCATTAAACTTTTACCTAGATCTCATTCGATATCAATGACCTCGTATAAGATTAGAGCATGATGAATTAAAGAACCAAATATTAGATATTTTAGAGTAGGGGTTTGTCTGAATGAATTTCTCTCAATAGGGAGATTTTGTTCACTTTATGATGAATAAGTATGGATCAACGTTCGACTATTCATTGATTATAGAGAACTAAATGGGGTAACAACAAAAAAAATACCACATTCCATGAATTATTGAATTATTTGACCAAAATTGTGGGATTAATTCTTCTCTAAAGTTGATCTTCTATATGGTTAAAATCAATTAAGAATGAAGAAAGAAGATATTCCAAAAACATACCTCTATTTATTATATGGGAACTATGAGTTAGTTGTATTCCCTTTGGACAGACTATCTATATGTCGATTTTTATGGATTTGATTTAATAGAGTCTCTTAAGTACTACCTTGACAACATTGTGGTAATTTTTAATGATGATATTATGGTATATTGAAAACATCATGAGAATGATAATGATCTTCTAATGGCTAATTTGCAAACTCTATAGATGGAAATATTTTTGTAATTTTTTTATATTTTTAAATTAATTTAAAACAAGTTACTTTCATAAGGAAAAGTGTAACCAATGAAGGAATAACATCTGAAAATACAAAGACTAAAGATGTATAAAAGTGGTCTAGGCATACAAAAATAACTGAGATTCATAGTATCCTTGGTTTAGTGGTATATTATAAGAGGTTTTTGGATAGAAAATTAAATGACAATCTAATCCACTAACCTTTTTAGCTCAAAAAAGGTGTTAGGTTTATCTAGAAAAGGAACTGTGAGGAATCTTTCGTAGAGTTAAATAAGTGATTGGTTACATCACTCGTGTTAACATTTCCCTTAACCAGAGAATGATTTTTTATTTTTAGTGATTCATCTATAGATGATATTGGGTGCATCCTCTTGAGAAATCCTAAGGTGAAAACTTATGCATCTCGAAAGTTCAAGACTAATGATAAGAACTATACTGTGCATATTCTAGAGCTAGTGACAGTTTTTTTCACTGATGATATAAAGGAACTATCTTTTTTGGGAGAAGTCTGATATATAAACAGACTGTCATTTTTTGAAGTTTATTTTCATAGAAAATTTATTGACTGTGATACCTAGAAGATGGTTTGAACTTCTTAGAGACAATAAATATTTAATTCATTATAATCCCAAAAGATAAATCAATGTCTCTAATACAATATGTATGAATTAATGTGTTGTCCTATCAATGATGATAATTCAAATCTATCCCATTATCCAAGACCTAGTCAAAAATTGAGATGGGAATTATAAAGTAATGTTCTTCATTAACCCTATCACTAATGATTTATCAACCATCATTACTAGTGAAGACCAAGAAGGATCTGAAAGAAGATCCTTTGTTATGAAAGAGATTTGAGGATGTTAAGGATGTGATATTTCCTGAGTTCAATATTGTAAATGAATTTGTACTAAAATTTTCTATAAGACTATGTGTTCCATCTATTCCAAAAATAAAGAAAGATATGATGGATGATTCTCATAACTCTACATTCTCTATACGTCACAGATGAAAAAAATGGTTAATTGCCTTCATGAACATTATTTTTATGACAATATTTTATGGGATATTACTGACTACAGTACAAGGTTCCTGGTATGTCAGCAAGTGAAGGAAGAGTGACAAATTCATAAAGGTATATTTCAACCAATACCCATTCTTGTATGGATGTGGGACCATATCATATTGGACTTTGTCACCAGTCTCCCAAGATCATAAAATGGAACCAATTCTATATTTTTTATAGTGGACCAACTCTGCAAGACTGTACATTTTGTCTCTATTTGAGAATATTTCTGTCTTGATCAAATATTTAAAAATTTAGAGAATGATGTTGTAAGGAAGCATAGAGTTCCACAATCTATCATATCTAATCGTGATCCACGGTTCACATCAAAATTATGGAGAAGTCGTAAACATCCTATTTGTACTGAATTGATTTTCAGTATAGACATTCACCACCAAACTAATTCCCAAAATGAAATGACTATTCAAAAAATTTACAAATTGCATAGAACATGCTCAATTGATTTTAAAGGTGGGTGGGATGAACATATCCCATTTGATGAGATCTCTAAAAATAATATTTTCCATTCAAGCACTCAAATGTAACAATATGAAGATCTAATGGTAAGCGTAATAGAACTCATACTAGTTGGGATGAATATAGTGATAGAAATATTCATGGGACTGATCTTGAGAAATAGGTGACAGAAAATGTTCATGCCATTTAGAAACACATTATGGATACTCAAAGTCAACAAAGGAGCAATGCTAACAACCGTCAAAGGGATATGTATTTTGATTTTGGGGACACATTCTTCCTTCATATTTCTCCTTGGAGGAGAGTCACTAGGTTGGGGAAGAAATTAAATATCATCACCAGGTATATTGGACCCTATGAAATCTTTTATCGTATAGAAGTAGTGGCCTATGAGATTTCCATTCCACCAAATCTAGCAAAAATTCATAATTTTTTTATTTATCCTACTTGAGGGAGTAAAAAACTAACCATTCACGTGAAATAAATCCAGATTGGGTACAACTATAAGATGCCTCTTATTTCAAGTGCAATCGGTGGATATATTGGATCATTGAGACAAGGTTCTATGCATCAAGACTACCCAAATTGTTAAAGTGTTGTGGAGGAACCTCATATATGATGAAGCGAAGTGTGAACCAGAGGAATATATAAGGTATAAGTGCCAACACCTTTTCTTCTCAGATGGTATGAGATAAAATATTTAGTAAAAAAATTCTTAAGGGGTGAAGAATGTAACAACATGAACTATTGAATAATATTTTTTCCTTATTTTTATGTGTTATTTTATTTTTTTACCCAACACAACAATATCATTTAGTTAATTAAGTGAGTATAATTAAAATGAGACCTTTGGGTTTCAACCATTATATAATCATTCGTTAATTATGACCATTGGTCCATATGACCATTGGAAAATAAACTCTAAATGTTGTGATTATTGTTTATAAATACAAGTGATCTCGGTTAATTAATATATAAAGTGGAGTCAATGGCCTCATCTACTAAACATGGGTTGTACGAAGCCCATTTAATAGATCATGAGAAGGAGGTATTTTAACTAGGCATTGTTTTGGACCATTCCCAAGTTAAGCTTCAACATGTGAAGCTTGAATGTAATCACATATGGGAGATGTTCAAGATGATATAAATGACCACTTGAGAAATGTTTTTTGATCCACCCAATAATTCTATCACCATTTTACTACTAAATTGTAGGACTTTTGTATGTGTTACAATGTGATATGTTATAATGGATTATTACTTTGTGTAATCATTATGTGTAAATAAAATTTTAATTTCTTAATATGGAACATTTTTCGGCTTTCATATGTCAAAATAAATATAGGATTAATTTTTAGAAGATTCATATTTCGGATGAATAATGAAGAAAATATTATTTTCAAATATTTTTTACACTTCAAATAATTAATAACATGAAATGATTTTCGAAAAAAGAAATATATAGTTGGGATCATTAATAAATTTAGATTCTAATAAGATTAATATAATTTATGGTGGATAATAAATTAAAAATAGTATTATTGTCCTTATAAATAGTAATGTGACCAATGTAATAATAACCTCAATTACGAATGTATAATTATAATTTTGGACTCATGAATGGTTATGTGATAAAATATCATAAGAAAATAATTGTTTCAGAAATTATTAGTAAAGTTTTAATATTTTTTAGGTAAACAGTGATTTCATATAAAAATTAAATATCATGTATTTTGAAAAATATTTTCATAAAATGGAGTTTAGATTTTAATTCATAACATTGATATTATGTTAGAGTGAATTTATGAAATGTTAATAATATGTTTGTTTTTCAGTGAATAGTAAAAATAATGTTATTTTCTTTCCGGTGTGTTTTCTAACATCATAATGAACTATTATGTAATTAAAAATATTGGTCAACTCATTTGGATTTATAATTCATATGATGTGTCCCAAATGGCCAAAACCATTGGAAAATACCACATTAATGCCCATGGTTTTTAAAAACCACTAATGAGGGGTCCCTAGGAAATTAATAAAATCTTCCCCCACATTTTTTTATAAATAATTACCCATTCCATCATTACATACCTACCAATTTCCACCTCAACAATGTTATGTTATTTTTACCTTTCAAGGTGCCCCCCCAGGGTTCTTAAAATCTATAAAGGTCCCAAACATCAAGGTTTTGATGTTGCACTTCAAAGTAAGGGAATCTTTCACCCTCATCTTTTAGTCAATACTTTCTTTATGTTATATTTTATAGTTTCAATATTATTATGTTGCGGTACGTTCTTAAATGTCCATTTTGTTTTCCATTTTATTTCTAATTTATGAGAGACAATTTCCATTATCATCAAATAATATTTAAAAATTTTATGAAACACCGTTAGGATGATGAATTTTCATAAGGAAAGTATCAACATCTTTCTTTTTCATTCAAGTTCTATTATATGAGTTATATATTCATGTTTCCTTAAAATGTTCTTATTAAAATTGTATTCTGACCCTCTATATTATTTTGAGTCATTTATTTATGTTATACACTTGTCAAATCTTTTTTAATGTTTTCTAAAACCAATTTTAATATTCATTATACTGCAGAATTTTCGTGTTAATATTTATCACTTTTCTCAAGAAATTATAATATTTTATATATGTTAATACCAAAACATATTTCATTAGAAGGGGTATTAGTCAATATATGAAAATTATATTTTTTCATAATTGAAAAAATAATACCTGTATTCCCTCTCGGTGGGTTATAAATGTCATAATGATATTGTTTATAAGCACTTTTTAAAATGTCTGTATTTTTATATGAAACCAATTTATTTTTTTCTCTTTTGGTTATATATGACATTTTAGATTATTATATATGCGGATAACAAGAAAATAAATATATTATGTGTTCAGCCTTATAGCACTCCAATGTATTAGTTAAGGAAATTAATCTCTAGAGATAATAAGTTTTTGGATAACATAGTGAATAAAAGTTGTAATGAATATGAAACCTTGGTGATAGACCTTTGATAAACTTATGAATGTCTAAATTAAAAATTGTATCCATATTTTCATGTTTTGTATCAAGTTATTATTATTATTATCATATTTATATTTATCATTCCCTATATGATATTCCCTTTATCTTTTTAATATCTGTCAAATTAACATGAATTTTTTTTCAATTGTTTTCCTTACCGGGCCTTCTTCTCACCCTTTCCTTTCATGAATGTCTCTACATTTTATAATTTCGTTATGTTTCATATGATAAACATTTCACGAATCACTTCAAGAGGATTATAAGATTATGATTTATTGTATTATATACATTATTTACAAGAAAATAGATTTTAATGATCATATATTTGAAAATGATATTTAAAGGTAAGTAATAACTAGGTGGGTTTTCATAGCATAATCCCCATGATTTTTTGATCAACACCTATTGATAATTTGGTGGCTTAAATTAAGGATGGTTCACTTTGATAGTGTCTTCATAATGAGTATGATGTGTATATTGTAGTTAGTTTTAGAGACCTATAATTTTGTTTGAAAGTATTTTGTTCTTATGTATCTCTATGGTTATCCAATTGGATCACTAGAGTTGCATTTTATGGAATAACTATTTGTGTTTTTATAGATTTTTAATTTATTATTATAGCACGTTTAATTTCTTTTTTTTCTTCTTAAAAACAAAGTTAACGTTATGTTTTTTATGATACATATTTATTTATGATGTTTTCTTACTCTAATATTATGGAATAGTCTCTCCATTATCACACCCTAGTCCCTCACTGCTAGCCTGTATCCTCTGGAATATGACAAAGTGCTTTGGAGGCCTTGTAACCCACCATAATAGGGAATCATTTCAATGGCATATAGGTAAATCATTATAAAGTGATTTTGTAGATAATATTTTCAAGAGCCATACTTTTTGGGATATGGTAGTAATGAGTATTAAAAAAATTTCAGAACCAATTATTGATAATATAACATTGTGTTAGGATCTCATATTCTGATATGAATTCATGGTTTCTAGGGTATGTGATTATTGTTCTTATATATGACATCAATGTTTTATATTATTTTATCCTTGTGTGAAGCACATATTGAATAGATGTTATGTTTTACTATGGATGTCTAACACTTTCCCATTTTGTAGAGTCTGAGGATGGGTTTTGACTCCTTTCCAAAGAATACTATTGGCATCTCATGCATCATACTAGCCACATTGGATACACATCATATGTGTCTACTAGTGTATTATTTTTGTAGTGGATGAGGAATTTCATTTTCAGCATGCATATATATATATATATCATTCTGATAGAAGGATTTGTGGATCTTTGTTTAGGTGTTATTTTTGTGGCTGAGGACTCGTTCCTCTTTCACAATAGATGCGAAGTCCCTAATAAGTCTATATGGAATTTGATGTCCTTTTTTCAACCCATGTCTATGATTATCTTGTTGGATAAGTGAGTATAATGTTAATAGATACATGTTATTTTCTAGTAAACTAGATCTCTAGGAATACTACAGTATATAGATAGTCAATGGTGTTAGTTTTTTCCCTCCTTATTTTTTGAATAATGGCTTCAAGGGAGGAGTTCCCTATGATGATTTTTGGTGAGTGTATTTAACATGTATGTCATATTTTTTATTTTGAAACATTCTATTCATTGGTAACTTTATCTTCATTATATAAATTTTATCATTTGGTATAACTGGTTAGTCCTTGTTTTCCAGTTGAGAGACATGATTTATTGGGCTAGGCGGAAGACCGGGTGGCCCATCGTTTTGAATTAGACCCCAATAGATCATTGTCTTTTTTTTCAATGGAAACCTATTTTAGAGGTTGGCCGAAATTGTTTATTTCATTTTTAGGAATTGAGCATGTTTTTATTCTCGTTTTGAGATCAAGTGTTGATATGTGCATGAGTTTATTATTATAGGAATATTGACACATTAATCTATTTATAAGCACGATGGGTGATTTTGTATCATAATTGGCTTCGATATGAGATAATATTCTTGTGAATGAATTGGATGAAAGCTATTTTTAGTGTTGATAATTTAGTCATATCATGGGTATATTATCAAGACTTGAATGATGTCAAGTGATGGGTGGTCTTGGAATAAATTGTGGCATGGGTTAGGTTCCATATTTTGATGAGGTTTTTAATTATATCTTTTACCTAAATAGGAGTGATGTTCCTTGTAGAACAGTCAACATAGTCTAATAGTGGAAAACTCTTTAGAGCATGAGTCTGTAGACAAAAGGTACACATTGGTTTCATGTGATACCATTCACATATAAATCATTGAGTTGTCATGAGTGAGTCAAGGACCAATGTTTTGATAACATGCCATGGCATAAATTCCCAAGAGTGTAGTTAATGTGATGAATGTCCCTCCATGTTGGATGTGAAATTGTGAATTTTTGGGTACCACAAGATAGTTGACCCCTTCTTGAACTTATACATGAATTATCCATAGACGGGGGCTCAGGTGTAGGTTAATTTAAAGTTAGAGTGATTTTTTATGGGCGTGGTTGGGAGGGGGATATATTCCTCAACAGTGTAATCTCAGTGTACTCATCATTAGAAATAGTCATGTGCAATATTGAATTCATCTTTTGTATGTTGAGTGAGCTCCATCCCTAGGATGAGCATCTATTATTATGTTTTCTTCACTAGTTGAAGATGGAACCTATTGAGGTTTTTCTCGAGGAGTGGTGTATGTTAATTATAAATGGTGGGGTGTGCATTTTTTGTTGTATGAGGGTCATGACCCTTATTTGTAATTTAATATTATTAATTTTTAGGGGATGTTTAGCATGTAGTTTACTTTTTAGATAAGGGTAAGTGTATTCATATGGTGTGGAGTACCAGATCTATCATATTTATACATCATCCAAGTAAGAGACATTTTTTTGGTGTTATAATGTTGATAGTTGAATAGTATAGATAGAATGGGTTTGAATATGATCTGGTAGATAGAATAGATTCCCGCATTTTACATGGCTTATTAGGGACAAGAAGGATTATAGTGGGGATTTAGTAAGGGCCAATGTTTTTATAGACTATAGTTTTGAGAAAAATATCTATTTTTTCATATGCTTGTGATGGGAAAATGGTTGTTTCCCATAATTTATATAATAATGAAATTTTTTATGACCCCTCAATTGGTCCTAGAATTTGGTGTTTACCCTAGTACATGTGATTGGTGGAAATCATTGACTTTTGAATATTAAAAGAACAAAAAATATTTAAATCTTATTAAACTATATTTTAAATTATTCACAGAGGTTCATCCATATATATATTTTGAACATATTGTTGTTTTGAGATTCTTTATCTGTGAATGAGTCCAAAATGTTATGTTTTTTCATTCCATGTCATAATGATTTGATGGGTTCTATGGATGGCCCATTCCCATTTTTTTCCTTTTTATATTTTATTTTATTCTTTATTTTCTATTACTTTTAATTATTTTTCATCATTTTTTCTTGTGTATGCTACTCCTATAGATCCTTTTTCTCTATGAACAATGGTATAAAAGTATAAGGATAAGTAAAGTCAGAGAGTTAGGGGAATTAGTCCTTCCATGATGCTCTCAACGTGCTGGATAGACATGCGTCAACATTAGACCACATATTTGAGAAAATATTTAGTGGTTTTTTTAAAAGGTAGTCTTATTTATGTTTTTATATAAAATTACCACTATATTAGTATTATATAATTTTAAAGCCCTATAATGAAATATTATGTCCCATGGGCGCCTAATATATTGATATGGGGTGAAAATGATTGTTTTCGGAAATCAGGATATTAATCATTCGAGAAAACCATGCAACTTGGTGTGTTGTTCAACGTGAAACACTTTGTGTTCCTCCCATTAGTGGAAGAAAAAGTTTTTTTGAGTACACCACATGTATGCAGTAATAAATGTCGGGTACTAGTACTCATCCATTTTGATGAGTACTCATCCCGGTCCACCCATGTTGGGGTACATGGCCATGTAGAGTACACGCCCCGAAGTGGTGTGGGTAACACCGAATTTATAAGTATACGACCTACAAAAGTACATGGGTAGGCCAGTTTAGGGACATGGGTAGGTACCCCGTGTTGGGTACATGCCATGTACCCTTTTTTACATGGCATATAACTGGGGAGTTAATATTCCAAGGTTGGTGGGATTACACAACCATGTAGGGACATAAAGTCTGTAATGCCCTGAAATTCCAAGTAATTTTTTTAATATATATTGGATTTTTTTATAATAGGCACTCCGAAGATAATTGATTCCATGGCCTAGAGAGGATGGAACCGGTGATCAAACCTTTTTAACTTTATTAAAAATATTTATCATAGTAATTGTGTATAATTATAAATGGGTTCCCAAATCAAAATATCTAAGGGCACCATTGCGTCTGGAATGACAACATTACCTAAGAATGAACTTAACCATGACCACTGCGAGTCAAGAGAAAAATTTAGTTTTTAGATTTTTTAATATATGTTATTAAAATAATCTCTTATGGGAAAATAAAGTAGATATTAAAATCTATTTATTTTAAATTTTAAATTTGTTTCCATGTAATTATGATACAATGCAATGAAAAAAAATCATGATCAATCTCTAACGGATTAACTAAGTCAATTATTTCCATGTCAGTGAGACACTCTAAACCATTGATGTGTTTTTGGAGAACGACGACCAACAAAGAACTAAAAATGTTTGATTTAGTAGAGATGAATTCATCTAGGTTTATCATCACCAATGAATGATCCACCAATCAGGTAGGAGTTGCTATTGATTTTTTCTTCCATGTTCATTCACTAAATGATGAACGTTGGTCAACCCCTAAAAAATTTGACCCGTGGATCATCATTCCTATAGAAGGGATTTATCAGGGTTTGATTCTGGGGGATTATTTCATGTCTTTGATTTTCTCCATTTCATACTTCTAACAAGAGTGGATCGATTCCATAATGAACAATGCAGGGAGTTTGTTCCTCAACATTGTTCCATGTTTTATCATTCCTTTTACCCCATCTTCATTGCATTCTTTTTGCGATTATGAACAATAGATCATCACTCACCCATTTCTAAGTGTTACAATCCCAAACCATGGATCGTGGTAGCATACAGAAGTGGCCGCATGAGGGTGGAAGTGCCCCGCAGTGGAGGAGGTTGTGGCCAGAAGGCCATAGTGGTGGGGGATCATGGCACCAGCAGGGCTCCATGTCTGCTAATGGAGGGCTGCTTCTAGTAGTTTGTGATTGTAACACCCCAACCCCAGATACCCAAAGTTGGTGCATTATTACGTAGGATTGGCTTGATCCGAAAAGATCATGTCTCAAAAGACCGATTAGTTTAGTAGGATTGGGAGTACTAGATACATTCATAAGGTTTACATTGAATCATAAAATGGAAAACTACAACAATATTTTTTACATAGAAAATATTGAGATCCCATAGACTATCCCTTTAGGTCAGTCATAAAATACATCTTTCCATCCCGGGAAAAATAAAACATAGAAAGGGGTGATATCATATGCTCGGAATGGATAACAATATAACTGAAACTTTCATAAATAATAATGAACATTTAAGGCAAGGTATAAGACTAAAACAAAAGCCTTTTAAACTGGAACATCTACATAATATGGCAATGATAAAATTAAATAATTCCATTTACATATTCACATGGATATTCTTCTAGTCGAATAATCACATGAAATATCTATAGCCACTTTCATAATGATGAAATTCATAATGCCAGTATTCAATACCACATTCTCAAGGCCTTGTGCCATGACTACAATGAATATTTTGTCAATGCCTTATTCCAAGATAGTAGTTTGTTCCATGAGATCTAATGATGCATTGAGGAGCTATAGCGGGCTCCACCCTTCACTTAATATGTCCAATACATTCCTCATGTGAAATTTTTTAAACATAACACAAACATTCGTATTAAAACCAACATACAAAATGTAAATACTTTATCTATAAAACAAGAATAGTGTAAAAATAAAACATCCACATCTAAACATATAATTTCTATAGCTGGTGTCTACTACCATTACATTGGAATGATTACATGGAATCTAATGCCAATGGACTGATGCTTTTTAATGTATTTGGAATCCATATACATAAATGAGACTTTTTGACTATTTAATACACTAATAACAACATAATTTTTTTGAAGATAAATTTATTCTATCTATAGTATCCATGAATATCATTCATAGAATACTTATTGGATTCTTGTATAATGTAAATAATAAATGGGTGAGCATAAATTTTTAGTAGGGTTAATGCATAGTGGTTTCAATAATTAATCAATGATAATAACCATTATAGAATGGTGTAAAACTTAACAAAATTTCCACGTTATCAATAAACATATAAGGAAGTGAATAAAAAGTATTGTGGGTATATTACTAAAAACATAGGTTAATCAAATAACATGATATGGAATAATCAATATGGTATGGAAAATAACTGATACACATTCTATTTAATCAATTAACTGTAAATGATATGCATCCATATATAATTTCAAATAAAACATCACCTAGATAACAATAATTGAATCAAAATGCATCAAATGATAAATTATTGGATTCCATGAATCATAGATACATGGTTACTTTACTAGAAATACCTATCAATGGAAGGTTTATAAAAAACTCAGTGAAAACCCCATTGTTAGTTGGAGTAGAGTACTCAAAAGTGGGGTGATTTGAGTGTCTATAAAATTTCTGTTAAAATATGGTCCTTTGAAAATTTACCACCATTAGAAATATAATCTAAGTCAGTTAGTAGAGAATTAATAAGAGTCTTGAATGTTTAATCCATGTCTCAAAATATTAATTATTTCTCAGCTATATTATGTATCAATTAATATATATTTCGAAACAAATATACTAGTTCAAAACATTTATAAACACAATTTAAACAACCTATTAGATTTGAATTTAGTTTTATGAAATATGTGATAGAAACAGAGTAAAACTAAATGGTAAACACGGTGGATTAAAAACAAGAGGTTCAGTATCAAGTAGAGACCTAATCCTATTCACATGGAAATCAACTAGCACCAAGAAATTTAAATTAATAAAACATCAGTTCCACACCCTGTTTTGGGATTCATAATGGCACACAAGGTTGTCCATGTGACACATTACCTCTACCATATGTATGAATGGGAAAACAACAAACATGTTAAAATTGACATCTTACATATTTCATCGTGGGATATAAATTGATAAAATTTTTGTGAGATTTTATGTTATTATGTATCATCAACTAACACACAATATTCATTGTGGTTTTAACAGACCTATACACACACCTCTTAAAAGGTGTGTAAAAATGAACACAATAGAGAAAATATGTATGAGAAAGGTTTTAGAAGGATATGTGTGTCTTGAGATGATGCTCTTGTATTTTAATATGTAGAGGTATCAAAGTATGTGTACTCTTCTGAATGTTAAAAAAACTAAGTGTTTTATTTTGTCATCTAGATTTAGTCATGGTTTTTTAGGTATGTTCTTATTTTTCATTGAGATGTTGGATTGAGTTGTCAATTCGGTTTTCAGCTAGATTGATATGTCATCATCAGTTCTACTATTCTTGAGTTCACAATGGTTTCATGAGATTTTGTGTTCTTCAGTATTCCTCTTTTGTAGACAACATGCACCACGTGACTATAGATATGTCATGTTGATCCTCTTTATTAAATGAAAATACAACTTAATTTTTAGGGCCGACAGATATTATGTAAATTACACATGCATCAACTCATCTTTACTCTTACTGTATGCCAAATATTCAACAGGCAACATTAATTAATGTTAGAAACATTAATTTTTTAATAACGGACCATTAGATAAGAATTTAAAATAATAAATTTTAAAAAAATATGATTATTGGCGAGACATATGTATTGATGATTCCTTCCTAATGGTTTCAGTGACTATAGGTGTCACTGTCACCTACTAACGGTGTCTCATTCTATTGGTGAGACAGATGAACTATCCGTGGCCCTTATCTACGGTGAGTCCTTCCTTCTATCAGTGATACAATTGAAGTAATGGTGACTTATAACAATGGTGAGTCCTTCCATCATTCAATGAGATAGTTGAACCAAAAGTGAATCATTTTAACTGAATGTGAGTTATTACATTGGTATCACCTTGCAATAGTAGGTCATTTTTGTTGGTGAGTCATATGAAATGGTAATCCATTTGTTTGTCGATGTGAGTGACTCATACATAAAGAAATTTTATAAATTTTTTATTTCATTCAATTCTAAAAAATATATAAAATGATTAAACTCATAATTACACATAAATAAATAATTATACACTCTTTTAGAAAAAGACACACACATAAAGTAATTTAAATGAAATGAAATGATATTTATGATAATTATTTGACATAATATACGATCTAAAATAAAATAATATTAAATTATTTATGATAATTAAAAAAAATATTGATAGATGTATTGTCCAACAACATATATGGGACAAAAAACTCCCCCTTTATGATAATCAGAAATCATTTTATTATTCAGTATCATTGGATTCATGTTACACTAAACAATTAATAATTTATTAGAGAAAATAATGAATAATCAAGATTAATGTATGGTTTATAAAATATATGTATAAACATCTCTGCAATTTAGGATTGGCAAAAAGTAGTAGGAGAAAATAACTATAGAAACATTAAAGTTTAATAAAATGTAATAGATTTCATTAATAGACTATAGTAAAAAATAAATTTTATAATAATTCATCCCCATAAAAAAATGATTCCAAAACATAGTATAGGATTAAGGGGTTACATCCCCTTGTCATAATGGTCAATATAATGTTTATCACTAGGGTTAAGCATTGTTGTAGGAGGGACCCAAAATATTTTGATGGGAGATATTGGAACTACTTGCGGATCTATAAAATCATGGGTTGGACTATGTTTTGACAGAAGCCAGGGCAGAACAGTTTGTATAATTATTGATGAGATCTAAGATAAGGAAAGAGAAACTGACATTTTAGGTTTAGCCGCCCAGAAAAAATAGGACCAAGTGGGGTATCATGAAGTACATCAATGGCTTCACTTTGGACATGAAGATATGTTTTTAACATCTTAATGAATTTCTCAATGATCACTGTACCATATTTCATAGCCCTGTAAAATCATCTTTTTTTTCTATAAAATTGACCATCCATGGACTAAATTTTCTGAACATATGAATATGATCCTTAAACGCATTTTTTTACTGGATTAATAGTAATATCATGGGCCAAATACTTAAATAGAGTTTTCATTTGTTGGTTTGAGATGAGTTTTGAGATGAACTCGTTAATCCATTTGGATAGCTATCAATAATTCTTTGAAGAATTTATTATATAATACATTACATGGTTGGGCATATTATCTGTTGAATCCTCAACATTGGCCTTAATTGCAACCAAATCATGTAGCTCCTTTTTTAACAATGATCTAATAGTAGCATGATATGAAGATTGTGAAGACTGAGTAATCGGATTAGAGATTGAAGAAATATAAGAAGATGTAATATTCTGAGTTTCTATTCTTATCATGGAAAACCCAAGAGTATTAAATTTATAAAAAATGTTATCAGGTCCTTTCATGATAGTTTCCATTGTATTCCTATACTATGTGGTATTCCTGATCATGGTATTTCTTATCACAATTTTCTTGGAATTTGTGATTATATTTGGATGAATATCATTAAAAACCATCTTTGAAACAAATGCAGCATCAGCTTGAGATAGATTAGTTGAAGCAGTTGTAGAATTTGAAGAACAAGTTTTCTTCACACCATCAACTATAGATTGGATTTCTTTTAAATTCCCAATTTTCTCATTATTCTCTCTTCAGGATTCATCAATCTCATACCTCATTTGATATTGTACTTACTATTTGATAGAGGAACAAATGTATCTCTGAAACTGTTAAAAATAGGCTTTAGTGACATAATAAGTAGAAGTGGTCTTATCCATTAGTTCACTTGAAGAAATGGAAAGAACGTCATTATTGGAATCCTCTTAATAAAATCGCAAGGACACCTAACTAGTATTACTTATCCATTCAGAAAGAATATCAGAATATAAAGGATTAACAATGTCAGGACTTACTATTCTTGTATGAATCACTTTACCCTCTTGGGATATAGTTCCTTGAGGCTCCACCTCACAGTATCTAGATTCTCCCCAGGATGATCATATTCATTATCACAGACACTTTCAATTTATCCATCATTATCACAATCTCCCTTATTATTATATTCAACAACAATAACATTCATATTTTCTTCTTCTCTTCTTTATTTTGAACCACTTTCTGCACTACCAGCTTCATCTCATTCATACACTTTTTCAATGTATTCACTTATATACTCAAAACTACCATCAATTTATTTTCTTCACTACTAGTAAATTTGAGAATATGTTCATTAGAGGGTAACTCTAGAGGATGACATGCATGTCCAATAGAGAATATTTCTGATGGTCCAATAGTATCTGGATCACTTTGACCATCAACTACTGATCCCACATATATAATAGGTGTAGCAGACTTCTCTTCCTCATCTAAAGAATATGTTATTTTTTTATCTAGTCCAAGACCTGGAACAAATAGATCCTTTGGACTAACTCGATGATATAGGGGATGAAACATGTCATACAATCAGTATTCATTACCAAGAAATTATTTTCTCCATGGTTTCCAATTAATCATCAATTTATTATAGATAGAAGTGCTTATAAAGATTCCACTACATTCAGTAACTACCAAAACCTCAGCTTAATTTACACATCCTTTATCCATTAGAATATCTTAAATCGTTTTGGAATATTAAAGAGAATTTTACTTACTACAATGTTTTATAATCTCATTGATGTGCACCATTAGGTATCTACATGGATTCCATTTTATTCCTTTCAAATGATAATAAACAAATTATACCTCATTTTACGTGAGAAAAGCAATGACCCATTTCCCAGGACAAATCTATTGCTAAATAATCATGAATAAAATAATATACTCACCATTAAATTTTGTGGTAATGAGACTCTTGTGTTCCTAATTTCTAGTTACCTCTTTTAGAGTTTTCTCATTGAAAACGAATTCACATTTAAGAGGATAATTAAATTATTAATCATCAAACCATACACCATGAGGTCCCATAAGACACTATGCCCAATGTCTTGAAGATAAAATGACTCTCTTCTCTTTCACAGTCGATATCACCAGAGAAACATCACCTCCTTCCAACATTAGTTCTATATTCACATAAAAATCATATACTAGCTTCAGATAAATAATTATTTCATTGTATAAAAACCATTAAATCCATCTTTTATCTAGATTTAATTTCAAAAACCATGGTTTTCACTCCAAGAGCCATTTCAACAAAACATCTTTTTGATATTTTACAACACGGTTTTCTGTAATTAGACTTACAGAACCTAGAGATTTTCATTATTCCCCTTTTTTATTTCACAGATGCATGAAACTCCACCTCTCCAAGAGATTTCTTCACTCACTCCATTGTGATTAGTTCAGTTCGGAGGTCTGAAGATGAAAGGTCAGGGGTTGAGAGGTGTGGAAGAGAGAGAGAGAGAGTAGTGTAAAGGGAGTAGAGTGTATCAATTAAAAATTATATCATTTTATGATGTTGAGATTTTAGAATCATTATATCATGTATCTGGATCACTGGAAATAATGAAACAACATTTTTTTAATAAAATAAAAATGAATAAAAAAATAATGATTCCATGGTGTTCCCATGAAATATTATCTAAACTACTCATGATGTTAGTATGACAATGTTGTGGAACAAAAAGAGTATCCTTATGACAATGGTGTTTGTATGAAAAGTTTTTTCTCATGAAAAAGATATCGTTATGACAACAATGTCGATATGGCAACTTCACAGAACAAGATTATTGTTTATGAAAACATAGGATCATACTAACTAATCATTCCCAACCCTTGTCTGATATAATTCATTCTTTCGGAGTTCAATGGATTAGTGAATATCTCATCAAGTTAATATTATGTGTTAAAAAATTTAAAAGTGATATCTCCCTTTTAATAATGATCTCTTACGAATTGATGTATTACAACAATATGATTCATTCTAGAGTGAGAAACCTGGTTATTACAAATGTTATTAACACTTCTGTAGTCACATTTTATAGTTACATGTCTAAATTGATATCCAAAGTCCAGAAGAGTTTATTTGTTACAGAAAAATTGGGCACAACAGCTACCAAAAGCTATGTATTCAATGTTATCTCGGATCCAGCAGAGAAAAAAAGGAAGATGTTTCTTTCCTCGTGCGGCCAACTTGATCTTTGTGCAATTTATGGATGGAATGGGACTTCTAGACTTTGGATATTCAGGGGATAGATTCACCTAGTGTAATAACCAGAAAGGGCCCCAAAGATGATGGTGCCAGTTTGATAGGTGTCTGGATAACATAAATTCCAATTCCAGATTCCCCAATATGAAGGTGGCCCATCTCATCCGAGGTATCTCGGACCACTCTCCCTTATTGATATCGCTGCCTCCCGATCATGATGGTGGTGAACGCTTTCGCTTCTGGGCCTATTGGATTGGCTCCCCTAGCTATCACCACCTGGTCAGCGAGGTTTGGAAGACCACATCTCACAGATTCTCCTAGGTGTCCCTACACAACAAGTTGAGACGACTTAAACAACGCTTATAAGCATGGACGAAGGGCTTTCAATCTTCTAAACAAGACAGAAACATCCTTGAGAAGGAGGTCGAGTCCCTAGACCGGATCCTTGAGGATGCATGGGATGACACGACCTTTGAAGTGCTCTCGATAAAGATGTCGGTTCTGGAGGAGTTGGTGCTGAGGTAGGAACGCATGGCCCGGTATTGTGCGAGGGTGAAGTGGATTCAAGAAGGGGAAAAACTCAGCCTACTTTCATGCCTGCATCAAGGAGAGAAGGAGGCCATTGAATGCCAATTTTAGGCTTCATGATGGCTCATTCTCAGGTGACAGAGATGTGGTTGGCAGTATGGCCTTCTCCTTTTTCAATAACCTTCTTGGAGGTCCCAATCAGGAAATTCCCAATGGGTACCCAAGCGGTGGAACTGAGCTCCTGGAAGGGATCCCTAACCTAATGTCTTTGCAAGACAATGCAGTGCTGGAAGCGATCCCGGATGAGAAGGAGGTTTTTTGTGCGGTTATGAGTCTCAACTCGGAGAGTGATCCGGGGCCTGATGGTTTCTTAGGCTCGTTCTATAGGGGGTCTTGGAATGTGATCAAAGCTGATATCATCGCGGCCATACATGACTTCTTTCGTGGTGGATCTATCCCTCAGGTGGCTAGCGCCACTACATTGGTTCTCTTACACAAGATCAAAGACTCGTCGTCCATTCATACCTACAGGCCGATTAGTATGTGTAACATTTCTTACAAGATTTTTTCTAGCATAGTGAACTCTAGGATATCCAATCATATTCCCCTGTGGATATCCTTCTAGAAACATAGTTTTTTCAAGGTACGGTCGATTCAGGGGGAAGTGGCTTTGGCTTAAGAAATGATTCGTGACATCAACATCAAAACCTATGGCTCTAATATGGCCCTTAAACTATATATGAATAAGGCATATGACATGATGGAATGGGGATTTATTAACAGGGTTTTGGGAGGAATGGGCCTTTCTACCTGGGCGGTGGATATAATTTTAAGATGCTTTAGTTCTTCTTGGATGGATGTGTCCTTTCTGGGGAAGACTCATGGCTTTTTCAAGCCTACCCATGGTCTCCGGCAGGGAGACCCCATCTCCCCGACTATTTTTATCATGTTGCAAGACACTCTTAGCTGGCTTATCAATAGAAACATGTCCTTGGGTTACCTCCAACCGTTTCACAGACGAAGGAGCCGACCCCCGGTATCCGACCTTATGTATGCAGATGACTCTCTCATCTTTTTGAATTCCAAAAAAAGATCGGTGGGTAGGTTGTCCAAACTTCTTTATGAATATTGTTTCTGGAGCAGACAAACCATTAATAAGGACAAGAGCTGTATTTATCTTTCAGGCAGATGAAACGACCATCAGGCCATGACCCTGTGCAGTAAGTTGGGTATACAGAGGGGTCAGTTTCCTTTTTTACTATCTTGGTTATCCTATCTCTCCAGGCCGGATCAGGATTCGCAACTATGAAGGGATTGTGGGTAAGATCACCAGCTGAGTGCTTAACTAGAAGAACTGATACCTTTTATTTAAAGGGCAGATAACTCTGGTCAATAGTGTGCTTTCACCTTTTACTATTCATGTCCTTTCAGCTACCAAAGTGCCTAAGGGAGTTATATCTTCCATTGACAAGATTATGGACAATTTTATGTGGGATGCTCAGGGAGATGGTAAGCATCATTGGGCCTCATGGAGGAGGCTGGCAAGGCCAATTCATGAAGGCAAGATCATTGATCGAAGCATGGTTGATTCTGTTCATTGTTTTCATGAAAAGCTTGCATGGGAGGTGGTGGAAGAGCGTACACCTTAGGGAAAATTTATTTCCTCCCATAGTATAGGGTTTGAGTGGGATGATGTTCAATCTTCTCCACTATAGGCTCTGATTAAAATTATTATTCCTTCTATTCAGAAGTATTCCCAGTGGATTGTGGAGAGGGGAGACCTCTCTTTCTGGCACCACAACTAGGCGGGCGACAACATAGGCATTCCATGGTGTCCTTCTCCTATGATCTCCTTTCGGGAGGCCTGCTCGCACACCAGTTTTACCAGCACAGTTCTAAATGCAGAGCAACAAGGGGTACTGGATCCTATTTCTCTAACCTCTGAGCCTGATTTTTTTGTATTCACTGCATCTGCTGCAGGGAATTTCTCATCAAAGGATTTTCAGTGGATTTCTCTCCCCCACGAGCAGCGTGACGAGTTGAGTAGTGTGGTCTCGTGTGAGAGGAGCCCGGCTAAGTGAAATTTCGTTACTTGAAGGATTAGAAATCATGATTTTCCTATAGATGATATTGTTAGGAGAATGGGGGTAAGCATGGCATCTAGGTGACACTACTGTAAGGCGTATAAGGAGGAGTCTTTTGATCTCCTCTTTTTTGAAGGATAATGGGCTATGGAGGTCTGGAGGATTTTTGGTGGTTTCATCGGTATTCTTGATCTAGTATTTTCTGGGTATTCGTTTCTGGACATATGGTATCGTGGTATGGATGGTCCGAGGCCAGAACATAGGGCGTGATCGCTGATCTTCAGTGGTGGTTGTTAGTGTATCTGGAAAGACTAAAATAAAGCAAGGTTCGATGGATTTTCATCCTCGGGAAGAGTAGTGATTGCCCGATAGAGATCGCTGCTGGTTGATCTGGTTCGGGGAGTAAAGAACAGGTGCAATACTCCTTCGCTGAGGGATCTGCAGAGGCATGCGCCCTCGTTGTAGCAATCCTCCGCTGGAACGAGGGGCAACTAGGTGTCGTGGAAGCCGCCTCTCACGGGTTGGAAATAACATTTTGATGGATCGTATGCTACAGGTATCATGCGTGGGTGAGGGGTGGTCTGGGACTACAGGGGCAGTGTGTTAACAGCCTTTAATGCGTACTATGGGGTAGGGAGCTCCATCCAGGCGGAGGCCAAGGCGCTGTTCACAGGTCTAGAGTTTTGCAGGCAGAAGCAGATCCCACTTCAGCTAGTGGAAACAGACTCCAAAATCATTCATGATTCTTTTCTTGGCACATCTGTCACTCCATAGTCGATTGCTTATATCATCCGGAGATGCAAAACCATCCTCAGAAGCAACAATGTTCAGGTTTTATACTCATGGCGTGAGGGAAATAAAGTGGCGGATTATTTGGCATCCATGGTACTGGCATGCCAGGGTCATAGTGTCTTCTGTGATTCAACTATTCTTCAGCTGGGTTGTGAGGGGGATAACCAGGTAAGTGGGGATCAGTTAGGGCTTCATTACTTTAGGCCTCCATAGGTCCTTGTTCTCATGCCCTTATCCTTGGACATCACTGGTGTATTTTTTCTTCCATAATAACTATATAACCATTCAGGTATATAATGATACCAATTTTATTTCCATACAACACAATGAAACCAAATTCTTTCACAAAAATCGGTATTTCCCATATGTACTATTTCAATATAACTTTCAACCACCAAAGTCAGCATTTGAATAACTCACAACATCAAAATATTTTTTGGGGTAAAACAATAATAAATTGATATTATTTTCAAGGTATTTTACAATTCTTTTAACAATATTTATATTTTATTTTTTGGGGTTATCTTGAAAACATGAACACATACACATACTAAATATTATATCTTGCCTACTTGCCGTCATGTAAAAAAATTCCAATAATTTCTCTCTAAGTGGATTGATCAAATGACTTCCCATTTCCACCATGATCCAACTTACAAGTAGTAGTCATGGGAGTTTCAATACATTTAATGCTATCTAATCCAAATGTTATTAAAATATATTTTGTAAACTGACATTGATTTAAAATTATACATTCATTATTTTCAAAAATTTATCATAAAAAAATAAATTTATGTTCATCCATTAAACTCATTTAGAATTACTTTTTCATCATAATGGAAAACACAATACATAATATATTTCTAGAATATCAAAAAATAATAAAATAACATATTATTAAACTACTAAAACACGTTTTGAATTTCATTTATAAAATTAGTAAGATCAACAATTACTTTTTTAAAACCATTTTAAATATTATAACTACTTAATCTATAATATGAAGTTGTTAGAGCTTTTTTTAAAACATAGAACAAATTATTTATTTTTTAAACATGATTTTGAAATTATGGTCATGGAAAACTAGTTAATGTTCAACAAAAACATCCTCAACTATATATACATTTAGTAATGTACTATTAAATTATAGTTGATATAGTTTGAAATTTACATGGGATGCATAAGCAATAAAGTTTATAATTGATTCACATCTAGAAACAAATGAAAAAGTTCTTACATAGTCAATTTATTCTTCATTACTATAACCTTGTGCAACTAATCTCGAATTATTTCAAAAAATATTACCATATTCATCCACGCTATTCATAAACACCAACTTAGTTCCTATGGTCAAGGAATGTTTTGATCCATCAACATTTTTGTAGACTTTATTTCAATAAGATTTATTAAGATATTCATATATATCAATAAATGAATATTCATCATTAATTTAATCATGGATGTTTTTAAGATAAATTTGGGAACAGAAGGCCTGATGTTCAACCTAATTTATAATATAAGCTCTAGTTTGTGCACTATTTTCTAAATCTCCTTCTACAGCTTCTAGAAGATAGTTCTTGAGTCTTCTAGTTTTATTGGTAAAAGAGGGTATTCTGGTTTCAGGTCCATCTATAGTTCTGGGCTCATCATGTTCATATTTAAAAGAGTATCTTGAATTTTTTGATTTCACTGATTTCAGGATTGAAGGATTAGATGATTTTTAATAAAGGTCGTGGTTTGATAACTCATCTTCATAGTGGTCTATAGAGATATAAGGTTCATGTTTTTCTGTTTCATCAAATGTTATGTGTGTTGATTCATCCACACACTTGGTTCTATTATTAAATAATCTCTTGGATTTACTAGAGGTTGAATAAACTAGGATGATTCATTCAACATTTTTAGATAGGAATTGTCCAAAATTAACTTTTTTAAAATGAATATATACTTTGAAACCATACACTATGAAATAACTATCATTGGGTTTTTTATTGTTCCACATCTAATAAAGTGTTTTCTTAAGATTCGGTCTAATTATTACTCTATTAATTATGTAACAAGTTCTATTCATAGCCTTATCCCGGAGGTAAATAGGTAAATAATATTTATTAAGAACTGTGTGAGCTATTTCTTGTATGGATGTATTTTTCTTTCTAAAAAACTATTTTGATGTGGTGTCCTAGTGGCAGAGATGTTATGAGTATAACCATTGTGTTAGCAAAAAGATTCAATGTCTTGATCTTCAAAATCATGGCCCTAGACACTTGTTAAGGATTTTATTCTTTGTAAGCTTTGATTTTCAACTATTTTAGCATATTTAGTGAAGTATATACATGATTAACTATTTCATGCTAAGAAATAATCTAAAGTTTACCTTGAATAGTAATCCACAACAACTTATACATAGTTTTTTCTATTTATGATTAAATATTGAGTTAGTGAAACCAAATCCATGTTAACCCGCTCTAATTTTTGTGAAGATGAAAATTCATTCTTTGATTTGAAATATATGTTGTATTGATTACCCTTTTTACAAGGATTAAATAATTTATCATTTGGAAACTCATGTTTGGATAAATCCTTCATCATTACTTTTCTAGTATTCTTTCAAAGAGAGTGTACATTAAAGTGTCATAGTCTTCAATTAAGAATCCATGTTTCTTTATGAAAGGAACTTAAACATGAATCTTTTTTAATGGATAAAGACACTATGTTAACAGAATATAAATTTTATTTTTTGATATCAAGACATACAAATTCATTGTTATTGTTAAATACATTGAATTCATCATTTTAAAACATTTAAGATATCCATCATCACATAATTGTGAAATACTAATCATTTTATACATTAATACATCAAAAAATGTACTTTATAAATTAAAACTAAGTTAGAGTTACTAATCTAGCCTAAGATAACTATTTTTCCTTTAGAGTTGTCACCAACTGTGACATATCATCCATCAATCATGATGGGGTTCTTGAATGTGTAGTCGTATCCTCTCATATAGCTTGAACATCCATTGCCCTAGTTCCATTGACTCTTATAGGATATTTTAGTTAGTTTACCAACAAAATCAATTCATTCATGAAAAGGATTGGTACCCATATTTTTCCTGGTCTAAAAAATTATTAAATATATATTTATGAATGAAAAAAATATTAATGGTTCTCGAATATTTATAATTTAAGGAAATTGAAAAATAAAATTTTTTTCCCAAAAAATATTTAGTTAGTAAAATATTTTCAGAACATGAACGTGCATTAAAATCGCTATTTTGGGGAAATGAACCTGATTTTCTATATTTTGTCATAAAATATATTTTTGATAAATTCATTTTTTCATCTTGATAACCAATACCCGACATTTATATATGAGCTATCTATTTTCCAAGAAATTGAGTAGGAGGGTCTTTAAATTGGTAAACCTATCTAAATTTGTCTTCAATTTCTGTTTAGTCATTTGTAATTCATTGTTTTTCTAGATTAGTTGATCATTTGTTTCTTTTTTAGTATTAAGTTATTATTTATCAGATATAGTAACAACATGTTGTATATTTAAAAATTGATATTTATCTTTTAGTTCATTACATGTCTCCTTAAGAATATTGTAATACTCAATCATTTCTTATTTATACAAATTTTTATAATCACTTTCATATCATCAATAATTCTAATTTTGTATTATAGATTCCATGATTACCTCATATAATTTCTTCATTAAACAAATATTGGCTTTGTTACCATGTTCATCATGTGAAGACTCCATGTCACATGAATTTTCCTCAGAAGTACTCCAAGATGGTTTCATTAACCTTTTTTTACATTCTATCATAGTCATTTTATTTATTATTATTCATATGCTTAGGAAAATCAGCCTTTACATGTCCCTTTCACTTACATAAATTAACATACAATCTCATCAGATATGTCATGTCTTTGTCAATCCTCTTTCCAGCTTCCCTTGTGATCATATCTTTCATTGAAGTTAAGCATTCAGAAAAATTTCTTCTATTTTGAAAATTTATTAAAACATATTTCTAATTGGGAAATCTTCTCATATCTATTTGGTGATGGGTTTCCACTTTAGGAAAGTTCTATATAGGCTTTTAGTTTTACAATTTAATTATTTTTAGAGGTAGTGGTATTAAATTAAATTGATTTGATTTTGTGTAAATCATACTCTTCCATGTTGAAACTCTTCTCCTATTCATACATTGTTTGTTTCATATGATTTCATTGATATGTAATTTGCAGATGTCACATGACTCTCTAATATAGACTTCACTTTCTCTCCATATATTATGTAGGCATATGTGAATCCTAATAATTTGTTCTTTGGATGTAACATATCTTCCTAGAGAGATCATAGTGTTTACTATTTCATTGAACTTGAGATACAATGTACCCCATACTCTCTAAGTGCATTTTCATCCTAATATTACATAGTGCATAATTTGACCTAATAATGAATGGAGGTATATTGGTATAATCCCATTCTAATCAATTATCCATAATAAAATTTTAAAATTACTGTAAATATATAAAAATTTAGAAATAACTGAAATTTTAAGATCATTCAAATACAATTAAAATCATAGTAGGAAAAGATTTAAAAAATAATTGTCAGTTAAAACTTCAAAAAAAACCACCTCTGAAACAAAATGATGGTCGGAGTATTATACTAAAGTGCGGGGTGAATTGAGTATCAATAAAAATATATGTTAAGAGTTTGTTATTTGAAAATTTCCCCCAATTAAAAATATAATCTATTCAATTTGTAGTTATTTTATAAGTGTCTTGCGTGAAAACCCAATTTATCAAAAGATTGATTAGTTCTCAAACATAATAATCTAAATATTAATATATCTTTTGAAACAAATCTACTGGTTCAAAAAAGTTACAAACACATGAAAAATTAAATATCATGGTTCAATTTGAATTTATGAAATATGTGATAATAATAAAGTAAAACTAAATGGAAAATAAATTGGATAAAAAACAAGAGGTTAAATCTTGAGTGGGGACTTAATCCTCTCTGCATGGTGATCTCTTTCCACCATGTTGTTTTTATTAATAAACAAATTGATCCACAACCTAAATTGATGATCACAAAAGCACACATGTTTTTTCATATCACTCATGAAATCTACCAATGTTATTCGCTGGAAAACAACAATCTTGTCATACTTGAAATCTTCCACAGTTCTTAGTTGGAAACAAATGGATAAAAATCTTGTGAGATTTGAATAAATTTTGTATCCTCCACATACATAAATGAGTCAGTGTGTGTGTAACTGAAAGATACACACTGCTCTAATGGAATGAATATTTTCACACAACATGAAAAAATAATTATGTGAAGGGATTTATAAGGATCGTGAGTCTTGAGAGGTAGTTATGAAATGTGCAGATGTAGAGGGATTTATTTGTTAATCCTCTTTTGAAGTTGAAAAAAATAGAGTGTCACATTCTGGCTTCATGATATAGGTATGGTTTTGAGAATATGTTCTTCTCCCTCTTTGAGAAGCTGAAGTGAGTCGTCAATTGGGATTTCATCTTGATTGACATTTCATCATGTGTTCTTTTGGTATTGAGTTCACATTGGTTGCATGATATTTGATGTTATCCATTATTTATCTATTTCACAAATCATGCACCACATGACTCTATATATGTTCTGTCGATATTATTTCATTAAAAAATTACTTCTTATATTCATGGGCTTATAGATAGTATGTATATTCTACCTTCATCGACTCATCGTTCCTCATAAAATCTTGTAAAAGTTTTACAGACAACATTTATTAATGTCACAATCATTAATTTTTCTAAATATGATAGTTATATAAAAAATTGAAATAATAAATTAAAAATACATTTATAACTATCGTCAAGTCATAAGTATCGATGATTCTATTACATCAGTATCGGTGAATATTAGAGTCAGTGTATTCTTATATCATTGTCTCTTTCTATCATTGATATAGATGAACTATCGGTGACTCATATCAATAGTGATTCCTTCTTTCTATTGATTATATAGTTGACCCAATGGTAATTCATATCAATGGTGAGTCCTTCCTTATGTCAATGAGAAATTTTAACCAATGGTGTCTCATTTCAATTGATGTTGAGTCCTTTCAATGGTAGCACCTTGCAATGGATTGTCACTTGGACTAATCGAAAATCTTCTTCCTCGGTGAGTCATATGCAACCATGATTCTTTTTTCTACTGGTTTTATTGACTCATACTTAGGTATTTTGTAGATTTTTTTCTGTCTTTCAATTCAAAAGAGACATGAAATGATAAAAGTCATAATTACACATAGATAATCAATTATAATATTCTTTAGACTTAAACACACATAAATTCTTATATTATTGAAATGATTTGATATTTGAAATAATTCATTGACATAATAAAGGATATAATATAATATAATATAATATGACATGATATGTGATACATAAAACAATTATAGTTAGAGAGAGCATCCAACAATATCTTTAGGCTAACACAAATTAACGTAGTATAGCAAAATAATGCATCCCATCAAACTACTAATCCATAGAGGGGATAACAATAAATGGTCCCACCCATGTTGAACATTTCAAAATCACTCCACATATTTTAAATAATATATTTAATTCAGGAATAATGTGGTTTATCAAATATCCAAATTGTGTTAATGATATAGATTTATCAATATTTCCCCTCTCAAACTAATTACATTCAAAGTAATAACCCTATGTAATAATGATATATGATTCATCAAATAATCATATCCATGAAGGATGATATTCATAATGGGGTAAAGTAAATGTTTTAAGATCTCTAAAATTTAATATTTAATGGGGACTACAAAAAGGAACCAAGTGTGTGAATTTAAAAAAATCCATTTCAAAATAAAAAAAAATCATAGATCTGAACATTAATTATGATATCAATACAACATACCCCATGTGGAGTAAAATAATGGGTTGTTGTATTTGTTGAAAAAAATACTATAAAAATTTTAAAAATATTCTTAAAAAAACATTCTTTTCATATTGAAAAAAAATCATAATAATACATTTATTTGAATATCACTTATAAAAACATCTTCATTAAAAAATAATCAAATAAATATGCATATAAACCTTCCAAAAACTGATATCAGGTAAATATGAACTATCCATACAAGGTAAACATAACATTTTTTTCATGGTAAAAGGTTATAAAAGTGTCTTGTTTGGAAAGATTAAAGTATATTCAATTAGAGACAATTTTTATGAAAAAAGGGGTAAAAAATTTAATTAATAAATAATTTTGGAACGGATAATTTAATTTTAAATAAATTTTAGGAAACCAGGTTTCGAGTAGAAAATAGGTTCTCTGACTAAAGACAGATATGAAGATTAGTTTTCCTAAAAAACACTTTTACTACCAATGAGTGAAAATTGATATTATTACATTGAATAGATCATGAATAACCGATAAATAATAAATGTAAATGACTTACTAAAAAATGATCCAATAATTTCATCTCATGAAAATTCATGTCTAAACAATCCCAAACATAGGAGATAGTCAATAAATTGACAAAAAGACCATATCACTGATGTGAGAATAAATCAATAAATAGACTATCTGTATGAAATATATATAGGCATAAAAAAATTTATATACTATAATAGATAGAAACAATTAATTACACAAATAATATAATAATAATAATTTCAATGATGATGTAACATATCCTAATGAAAAATAATGGGGTTATGATATTCATATAATATCTTATTAAACATCTTATAATAATATTTCAATTGATTACTATTCTAGGTGTTTATATTGTAGTTATTCGAGTATGTTTTGAATTTTTCAAATTGGTCATATTAATTAGCTAATTATTTATTATTATATTGAAATTTAACATAGATTTAATTATAATATTTATTTAATATATATCGATTTATAATAATCCATAATATTTTATATAGGAAATGAAATGCAATGTTTATGGAGACAGTATATCGTATGTACACATGACGTCTATTTCAATATAGTTGTCACGTTTAAAAGAATTAAAACTAAATAAAATATATTTATATTGTAACTATAATATAATATTAATTTAATTTATTTCACATAGTTTTATTAAAACCATCCTTTATATATTCTGCATCTAGTGTGAATGAATCACATCTCTATAAGAAGGCGGTAGTCCACACATCCACAAATATTGTTATCTTATTCCCTCAAAATTGAATGTATGAACATATATGTTATAAAAATCCAAAATGTATAAATAAATAATTAATATCATATATAACATGTAAAAATAGACCCTCTACCATAATTCCCAAAATTTGATGTCGTAAATGAAGAATAAACGATCATTGTTTCGTGTTAAGGTAGACACCCGAACACACGAACGTTAAGTTCATTACCCATTAGAAGAAAGTGTGTGTAAGTGTACGTGGAACCATTAAAAAAATAAGTACATTGTGAAAAATGAGTGTAGTATGTAGGAATGTAATAATAATATTTTAGTACTTGGGGATGGAAATAAAATGAAAGCGATAGCTAAAAAAGTTACCTCAATTTCTGGTAACTACTTTTTGAATATTCCAAAATAAATTCATTTCTGTGATTTCATAATAAAGGGAAGATTATTTAAAGAGGTTTGGTATTTATAGATTTATATGAGTATATTTGGGGTGAGAAATAATGGTTTTCTAGGTGTGATTTTATCGGAGGGGTGAGTTATTTTTAATAGAGGAAGATGAGTGGTATTCTGGTAAATTTTTTAAAATGGTATTCAACCCATAATTTTACCATTTCATGTGAAAATAAAAATAGAAATAATATAATAAAATATAGAATAGGGTCTGAATATTAATATACAATTTTTTAGACTATGTCATATGTTATTTTGGTCCGTAAGATTAATTTTAACTCTTTTCTTATGTTAATTTTTATTTCAATCATTCAATTTATTTTAAATCACATTCCCTAACATTTTTTTCCACAAAATAATTTCAAATTATTAGAAATGATAAATTACACTGATTAAAAATATGGAATCCATATTTCCAAATTAAAAAAAATAATTGAAAATATATTAATTTAAAAATAGTCCCACGTACTAGATGCTAATGAGTGGTTTTATTATAAAATAATTTAAATTATTGCTACATTTTTTCGAATTTCAATGAGAAATTAATGAAAATAATCTAAATTGGATTAAATGATATAAAATTTATCTAATTATACATTAAAACCAAATAATCCCATTATTTAACAATATAGATAAATTTGATGAAAAATAAATGTTGTATTAAAATTCAGTATTTTTCAACATTCATAAAAAATGAAATATATAAGAAAAATAACAAGAAATCACCCTAACCAATTTTTTATGTTATGATTTAATAAAATGTGTTTATTTTCTCATATAAAAAATAAAAATGTCCCAAAAAATTTCATTAAACATTGGTAAAATTATCATGGAATAGTATAGCGTTTCCCACATAAAAATTTAGTTTGTTCTCATCATATGAAAATAAAATCAATCGGATGAATATAAAAAATATTTTTTTGAATACATAAAATATAAATTTGATTAATATCATTCACTAATTTATTATAACAAAACACATTTATGAGCATAAATAACATTTCGTTTATATTCAATCAGTTTTTATTTATATTTCAAATTTATTAGTAACTAATGAATTCATCTTATATATTATAGAACATATATTTATATAAGTTAGTTAGTACTATCTATACATACTAATTTAACAACTATCTTATATCATATAATATTAAATTAAATTATTTATTAATACATTATTTTTTTGAAAATCACGGTCTTTCGTGTGACATATGACATCAAAGAACATCATTGTTACGTGTGGTAGAAGATAACTTACTATTTCATTCATTGTATTCTATATCATAGATTAAATTTATTTATAATATTAAATATATTATAATTTTTCAATATTTTATATTCCCTAACATGGTTTGTGTTTCGAGTTTTACACAATACTAAATAAAATGTTCTTAATTAATAATTTTGGTGCATTACATTCTCCACTCATAAATTAAATTTTTCCATTTAATTTCAAACTCAATCATGGTAATAGAATTTTTGATATTTCATATGTCTGAATCCCACACCGTGAGATGGGTTAATAAAAACTCCTCGATAAAAAATAGAATATGATGTCCGACAGTCATATGGACTAACATATAACTATGTCTCTAGGTATGACAAATTAATGGAATGTATAGATACACATGTGGAGGAAATACATAAATATTTATAGGGAGTTATTGAGGTTATAAATAAAAAACAAATTAATGGTCAATGTAATGTAGAGAACCGTAGTTACATTAATATATAACGATTAGAAGACAATTGTTTCAAGAAAAATAAAGGTATTATGATTATATTTTTTGATTCTAATCATTTTTATAATTATGAGTAATTAATTTTCTTATAATTTATATAAATATATATACTTAATAAATATATTTCTACAAAAAAATTAATCATATGTTTTTTATTCAATAAATATTGAATTCATTAATTACTCCTAAAAATAGATATCCCAAAAATAAATTTTATTAATATAAATCAAAAATAAATGTTTTAATAGATCGTAAGTCTTATAAATACTTGACAAGTTTTTCCATTTGTGTCTAACTAATTTTAAAAAAAATGGTTTTGATGTTATTCTATAAAAAAAAAATTGACACAGTTGGTTCATTATTAATATTTATTTATCAAATTTTTCATCAAAAAATAATGACAAATTAACCTAGAGTTTGTTTAGTGTAGTGGTTGGAATTGAACCCTTATCATCCTTCAGTTCTGGGTTCATGTCTTCTGGAATTTCTAGACATTATGGGATTTCACCCAACATATGTGTTTCCCTTTTCTAAAACCATATTCATATAATTTTCAAAATTAATATTTTTGACTTTATGGAAATAATTTTAATACCTAAATATATTTTTAACTATAGTTTTCAATACAACAAAAATAATTAAATACTTAACCATGTTTATTTCCGCATTTTTTCTTCCACAGTCAAGAGATTATTCTTTAGAAAATGGAATTCCGTTTGGTAATTCCTACAATTCCCACATTTAACGAATGAAACCAGAAATGGATCATTTTTATAATACTTATTTCCTTCTTTTGTATCATTAATTTATCCTCATAAATCGATTTATTTATGCCCTTAATTACACTTTCAAAAAGCAATTACACATTCCATTTAGACACATTCCATGGTATCTCCATACAAAATTTCTACCATGATAGAAAATAAGCCTTCATTTCTCTGTAGTCTCCACCACTCGAGCTCTTAGTTACCTCCATCCTTTACAGGTGATTTCAAGAGTTGGTAAAGGTATATGTTGTTAATCACATTTCTGTAAAAATGATTGTCCATAAACATGGTATATTTCACCCATATCAACACCTCATTTGGTTGTTCATTATAAAAACATTTTCCATTATGTTCAATGTTAACATTTATCCTTTGGGATCGTGACATTGACTAAAACAAGAAACCATAGTATGAGTAAAAGTAGTTAAAGTGAGTAAAAAGAAGAATAATTTATAAGATATATAAGTCATGAAATATTATTTTAAATCTAAATCAGCATAGTTTTATCCTAGGTTATTCATATTAATCACATATTCAAATCCTTAATAATTGTTTGATGAGAAATATAAATCATCAAAATTATATACCATGGTAGTATCATACCAGTTTCAAAGTAAGGATCATTTTCACCGACCAATTTATGCTTGATTGAAGCCGGATACTCAATTTTAGTGACATTACCTCTAGGTACATATGTTTAAAAACCAAATACAATTATAGAATCCATAAATTCATATATTTCTATGATAACCACTTAATATATATCTAACTTAATCTTTATATTGATTTTCTGTACATATCCTCAAATTATTCCATTGGGTCATGTTCTCTAATCTATATTTTCCTTAATATAGTTCCAAATGTTTCAAATAAACATAATTTCATACCACATATAGAGACCCGACACTAGAAGGCCCCATTATGGTTTATACTACTATTTAATTGGAGTGATATTATGGAATTAAAACTACACGGACTAAAACGATTTATAGTCTTGGTAAAACAGATACATACATTGGTCATGTATCACAATAGAATACACTAACTACCACATTATATTTTTTCAGTAATAACATTATACCTTCTTTAGTATCCTTTCATAACTTTCATAGTATTATTATTAAATTCTTGTGGAATGGAAGAAAATAATAGTGATCTCCAAGGATCAGTATGTTTACAGTATTATTGAAGCAATAATTAATCTATGCGAATGATCATTATGGTATGTTAAATAACGTAACTCACATTCCATGTAATTAATAAAATGGGAAGGTAGTTTATAAACAATATGAAAAGCTAATAACTAGAAATATATTCCATTAAAATAACAATATAATAAATATTCAATATGCATAAAAATAATTGATAAAAAATCTACTAATAAATAAAATTTGAATAAAATGCATCCATCGATAATTTCAACAAAAAATATCATTCATAATAATAATTGAATATAAATAATGTAAATACATATTTATTTTATTCCATGTTTCATTGGAACACATTATGAATATCATGAAAATTCTTCATAAGAAAATTTATAAAATACAGGGGAAACCCCCTTTAACATAGGCTAGCAAATTGATTCATCCTATGAGTGTGTAGATGCATTTACCTAATATATATTACTGATCCCCACCCTTTTTAATCATTCCAAATCATTCATCATATAATTCAATTGATGAATTCATTCTATTCCTTTATATTTTAATTGATAAAAATATAATCTATAGAAACTAACAAAAACTGATAAATATAATCTCTAAATACATTATTCATTAAATCCATCATAATATGAGGAGAATTAAGAATTCATAAAGGAATTATTCTATATTCATCGCTTCAATAACTTTTATGAAATGTTATATACGGTAAATCCTCTTTCTTAAACATCATTTAATAATATCCTAAATAAATCTAAATCATTTAAAAGTAGTTAGCTACAAAAACCATATCAAATAAGTCAACAATACGGGGATGATCATCCATGTTATTAATTGTTATCCTGTTCAACTCTAGATAATCAATGTATAGTCTCAAAGATTTAACCAACTTTATGAAAACATGAATAGTTAAACCCTAAGAAGACATATTTTAATGAATGTATCCCTATAAAGGGTTTAATTTAGTTCCATCTCCAATTCCTGAAACTCCATCAAGTAAATTCGATATGGAGTCATTAAAATTGGTATTGAACCAAATATGAGTTATAATGAGAAATAAAAATAATATTTCAGTGGATGACTAAGAAATTTACCTCGAAAGACAAAAATTAAATTTTTTACAATTTTTATATCACCTATGAAATGTTTCTAACCATGCATATGTGATAAAACAACATTCATAGGGGGAATTGAGACCCATAATATGGATGTAATATCCATCATAATTTTTTTATTATCATTAAATTGAAAGTTGATCTTAATTCTTTTTGGAATTTCAAAATTGACTTCCCATAAACAACAATTAAAATGGTATTTATGTGGATATTGAGGATCCAATCCCATGATAACATCACATTGAACAAGAGGATGAATGAAAATATTTTCAGGAATAACATTACTTCTTTCATCAATTGGTGAGGAATCATATGCTTTAGATTCTATAATCGTACCATTAAGGATTTTAATAGTAAATATACAACTAATTGTTTACGTTTCATCATGATATCATTATAGAATTCATAAAATATAAAATAATAGTAATATATAGATTTAATTGATATATTTGAAGTTTAAGAGTGGATGTAATGTGTACCTTTCACCACATCATTATCACACCTCTCATAAGAAACAACGATCACCTCATATATCCCTTTGTCTATTGGTTTAAGAGGTTGATGAAATCTATCACCATCATTATATATTATATTTGTGAACTAGTTAGCATACTTCCTATAGTCCTTGAAATTTAGACACTAGAGTTTGGGTTCTAAATTCTATGATATATTATCTCTATTTTTATATTAATACAATTGATTCCCATCACATTAGTAATAAATTTTCTGTTGACCTTCCCTTATACACTTAAAAAAATTTTTTGTTCCATTATGAAAATTTTACCCATTCTTTGTTTCAACACATTGTGTATAATGGAAAGCTTGTCTTATTGTTTCCATGGTCATTATATTTTCCTTGGAATTTAATCTTCCTTTTCTTATGAAACCCATTATATTTTTTCCAAATTCCATCCTCTATTTCCCCCATGATAGAACATTGAACAATATCTTCCAAGATACTAATTTATCATATGGATAAAACACTTTGGTAATTTTTTAAGAAAATAAATAAAAAATGTAGCTTAATTTCATGTGTGATTCTCATACAAAAGTGTTCTTCACAAGACTAGTAATAACTGGCTCATTTGAACCAATAGATTCATGATACATTTTTTAAAACTCATTAAACTATTCATGAATCTTTATGTAATGAATATGCAGAATGTACATTTTGAAAAATAATTTCATGAACTCATCCCAACCCATGGAGTCAATTATATCATGTTTCTAGGAATTCAAGACATGATTCCACCAAGGATCTACATTAAATACCTAAAATAATTTATGCAAAATGATTTTTTCATTTCTTAAAAACTGCATATTTAAAAAATATTTTCAGTTGAACTAATCCATTGCTCAGAAACTAGGGTGTCAGCAGATCTTCTGAATAATGTTGTACATTGTCTTATGAAAGACTCAATAGAATGTTTTTACCCCTATTGTAAATCTATATGTGTAGCATGAGTCTTAGATAAAAAAATATAGTTGATCATAGAAAGGTGATTATGAATTATAGATCAGCAATCATTTGGATTCTCATTAGCACATTCATTTCATTTTCCATTGAAATCAGCATTATCAAAATTTCATCGATGTGATAACACAAACTCTTATCCATTAAATGGCATTATTATAATGTCATATAGTATATATAACAAAATATCCCATATAAATAAAAATATAAAATTTAGACATAAATAACCAGTTAAAGAAGTGGTATTTTTAGAAGTCAAAGAACGTATACCAAAGGAATAATAAAATGAAAATTGAAACAATGATAAGAAAATTAGAAATAATAATATGATGAATAAAATAGTAACCCCAAAAATGAAAATATTGATTATATTTGGGAATCATATAAATTAAAATACTATATATTTATATCATCATGTACGTAAAAAAATGTTTGAAAAATGATAAATTAATTATCAGTATTTTTGTTGCATTTTAATTATTATTTCAAATTTTATAATAATTATAATGGACTAATGAAGATTTTATTTTCTTAAATTAAATTCATAAATTATTAGTTTTTTTCTTATGAATAAAATAAATATTTTGGGACCTTTAATATTTATTTTTAGTGTTATAAAATGATTTATAATTTTAAATAAATATTTTTCTAATAAGTTGGGATTTTATTTATAAATATAATTTATCATTTTTAGATAATTAGTTTCATAAAATTAATTGAATTTTTAATTATATACATCAATAAATGGTTATGCTTATTTATTTGTATTTTTAAAAAATATTTATTTTATTGAATAGTTAAATACAATAAATTACATTATATAAAAATATATTATTGATCGAGTCTTAGATGATATATGGATTATGTAAGCCCATGATATCAAAATATCATTAATTATTTTAACTTATTTAGTGATTAGGTTTAATCTATTGATAGTATAAGGAGAAAATAATAAACAAATGAAAAAATAAGGAAATCACCTTTCTCCTCCCCTATAAATACCTCTCATCTCAACCACTTTACTTGTACAAAAAATAATTTAATCTAGTACAATTTATATCCAATACACTCCGAATCCATTCCCCCAACATCTATGTTATTTTTTTCTCAACAAAAGACCAATCTATTTTCCCTAAGGATGATCTCAAGGAGGGAAGTTCAAGAGTTAAATCCCTCTTCCATTTTGAAAATTTCTTTTCATGTTGCATTTTTTATATCCTCTTAACCTTTCCTTAAAAAGTGAAATGAAGACTCCAGTATCTTTTACATGATATAATGTTATTGTGTTGATGGAATAATTCATTTTCCATTATCTTCAACCTCTATATTCTAAAAATGAAAACATTATCTTTGATGTGATGATTTATCACATTTAAGGACTATAATTATTCAATTTCTTTCACTATCATATAGTATATTCATTAAAACATAAATATGGTTAAAAACTTATTGTAATATATTTATTACATTATATTTTATGGTATAGAACCACTATACCTGATATATAAATTAATAATATAAAACTAGTTAAAGATAAAAAATAAATAATCAAATTAGTCTAAATGATTATAAGTAAAATTTTGTATAACAAATCATACTCACATATGGACGGGTCTATTCAAATCTAGGCTCAGACACTATTAATATTATGAATAGGGCTATTCATCTCCATTTTTTAGTTGGGGAATGTGTATCTCCATGGGTTTTCATACCCACCATACGGGTAAAGTGGGGGACTTAATTGACAACCATGTTAAAGCCCCCAGGGCATTAGTCGAGTGGTGCAACAGTTGGTCTGTTTTGGTGTCTTGGGGAACTAGAACATGCTCGAGTCCCGCCAGGCCCGAACACTCTACATATTAAGAAAAAGGAAATTCAATTCCATTTCTTAGCGGGGGAAAGTGTTTCTCCCTGGGTTGGACGACCCACCATAAAATTAAAGTGGGGGATGTAATTGACAACCACTTTTTATATCCCTGGGTTGGAAGGACACCATACTTGAAATGAGGGGGAAATAATTCACAAACAAATTTTAGAGAATGAGGTGAGATGAGTCCATAAATGGCACACCACAGTAGGATTTTACCCTCATCTCAACCTTCTTCATCTATGGTTGAAAGAGATACCACCATGTGCTCGGCATGTTCTGAAAGAGTTTCTTCATATGTTGTCACTTCGTGGACTCAGTGGCCTCACCCTTGCATCATTTATATCATCTTCTTTCCTGCTTCAATCTCATCAGAGAGGGTTTCCTGTCATGTAACGGTGCTGGTATGTGACCTTGTTTTCAAATCTGTGGCATATGGACTCTACTATGTCTCGGGGGTGTTCGCGCGGTGTGGGGGGGTGGGGGGGGGGTGGGGGTGTCATGGTCGTGGAATGCGTATTGGTCAGCGGCAACGAGATATGGCTGACTAGACTTCTATATAGAATTTTGGCGATTTCTTATTCTTCCTTCATCACTAGAGTCACATTTATTTAGGTTTTTCTTGTTCATGTTTTTATGTATGTGTGACGGTATCAGTCTCTATCGTTGACGAATATGTTTTTGTGAAATTTGAGATCTTCAAATTCTATTAGTTGTTTTGTTTCTATTTTATGGATTTCACAATGGAACCTATTTTTTACAAAAATCCAAAATTTGGTTGCTGGTTGTAGCTTTGTATGTGAATAAATGGGGTCTGATCTCATGTGATTTGCTACATTGATTGGGGTTTTTGATTCTAGAGTATATTTTTGGTGGCCTATGGTTTGAGGTTTGAGAGCCTTGTAAATATTCTTCTACATGAATTCCTACATATAGGGTTAAAATAAAATGTTTTATCGTAGTTATTTGAATAGGATTTGGATTCTTGAGAGGGTATGGATTTGGAATCGGTTCCATGCATGTGTTGTCATATATGTGACTGATTTTCGTGATTAGATGAGTATGAGAAACTGATTTTATGATTATGATGTTGGGTAAGAGCTCTTTTCTATAGGTTTGAATGAGTTGTTTTCTCATAATTTTTTGTATCGTGGGGGCTTGAATATTTTTATACTTCGATGTCATGTATGGTTTCTCACTTTTTTGTCAAAATTTACTGAATAATAAAAAAAGTAATTTTCAGTCAGTATACATGTCAACCGATCATGAATGTCAACAAAATTGACAGTCATGGATGATGAAATAGAACACTATAAAAAATAAATATGGTCATAAATTATCTTAATAAAATAATATTAAATCAAATACATATAGAATATGATATGAATAAATAAATTAATTAATTGATTTTATTATCCATGATATTAAGATCAAGATTTGAACACTTTCAGGCATAGTGTATGGGATTCTTCCTGAACATATATCTTTCCATTGTGTTAAACATTATCTATCATTAACACAATGTAATTAATATTATTTTTATATAATTATTATAAATTTTATAAATATTTTTAAAAATCATTTATCCAGAATATATCATACTTATTTTCCGTGGAATGACATGTTTTGGAATGATTCCCTTAACAATTATTCCCGATAAAAGATGTGATTAAAGGGAACTTCCAAAATCCCAGACCATTTTGATGTACCATCGATAATATATTTTAAGACAATATTATGACTCTTAAATATTACATTTATTATTTTCTTCTTTCTTTTTCCATTTTTTATACCTTCAATTAGGGATTTTTTAGTTTTAAAGAATCATTAATATTTTACATAAACCTCCCTAAAATAATTTAATTTTAATGATTATTAGTCATTATTTTTAGATGATTTCACTTCAGTTTTTCATCACATATCATGATCTATGCCTATTATCACAATATATATTCTGTATAAGATTTAAATCCCTTATTTCATTAAAAACATTATGATATTCTATTTTAATATTTTTTTAACATGATTATGATTCCCAAATATTTCCTTTGGTAACACTTATGTTTATGTTTGATTCATTATGTATGATTCTTCATGGGAAAAATAATCATTAATAATTAATTATCATTGTTCATGAATAGTGATTCAATGAATTGTGTAATGTTTAGTCTCATTAGGCATAATGTGCAATGGTCATGGTGGTTACCCTTAACTCATGCTAATTATGACCCATAGTCATAGTGGTTATCCTTGACTCATACACCTCCATGTGCAATGTAATTCATGGTTAGCCTAGACTCAGTCTTCTGTCACACTGTATGTTGTTGTCTCATTTCTATGATACTAACATTACGTGATCTAAAGTTATATATGGTATGGTTCCATGTGTTTATTTATGTCACATTCTCTTTTATGTCATCATGTTATACCTTCTAACACATGTTTGATGATTTATTACAATACTTATTCCCACACAAGGGTTTTTATCACATCCCCTTGTTTATGTATTCTTCAGGATATCCTATGTAGTTGAAAGAGACAAAAGGAAGTTTGGAGATATTTATAAAGATTATATAAAACATGACATTATTTTGGTTTTGGGATTTCTAATTTTGTACTATTCATACAAAGGAAAAATAATTTATTATCTTTACGTTGTAATTTGTATTTATTTATGAATAATCATATAATAATATGTTTAAAAGGATAGGGAAACAATTTTTTTATATGTGCACTATCTAGTTATTTTATGATATTAGGACTACAGAACTTTAGTAAGAGCCCTTTGGATAATTATATCCCCATGTCTATACTAGATTTAAACACAACGTATGACATGTTAGGATAAAATTTTCAATTACAAATTTATCAATTTTATGTTCAATGTTTCTATCTTATAAGTTTAAAATCTATGTATTCATGCACCCCTAATTATACAGATTTTTCATATTTTAGGGATTAAAATTGGAGTACCCATGAAAATAATCATTTCGATAAGAAATATGATTATATCTATAAACAATGACAAATATTATTGTAAAATGAGATCAAAACATCATGATAGTTCTTTATCAACGTGATCATGTCATGAAAAATTACATGAGCCCTGGGTAATGTACTACTTTTCCAAATAAATTAAATATTCTTATTGAATATTTTATGGGATAAACTCCTCCCATGTTTAGTGGATCTTCTTATCCCCTATTTAATTAACAGTAAAATATCTCCATTTAAAAGATATTATCCATCCTATAATTCTCATAATATGTGAATTTTGTTCATCAGGTATCAACAGATAAATATAATAATTTAATAAAAACCCTATATACCACATTTCAAATTATAGGGATGAAGAATTTTGGGAACTATCTAAAGGAAACTGAGAAATTCTTTAAATGTGTAACAATATGGACTATAGATAATAAGTATGGAGGGGTATAAATATTCCCAGTAATGTTGAAGAGGAATTGAAGGTTCAGTTCATAACTTATTTTGTAGTGTATTGTTTAAATTACAAGGAACCCAAGAATTATGTGAATCAAAACCCTAATCCAAGGGTTGCTGGAGACAATCAACAACAACAACTTCTTAGGAAAAAATAAGGGAATATATTTCACTACTGCTGAGTTGGATCTTCATAATATTGTGTTGATTGGTATATTGGTTATTAATTCTGGAATATAAGATTTAGTATTTAATTATGGTTCTACCAATTATTTCAAATCATTTTTTTTGTTTAGATGTCTTCAAACACAACCTTAAAATATTGAGGTTGAATTATATATGATAATATGATTTAGAGAATTTATTTTATCCAATGTATATAACTCCTTTCTAGAAATATTTTTATGACCAAACCTCGTATAAAATCCTGTATTAATTCATTTGGTGGAGTTTGGGTTATTTTAAGCATGGATTGGTAAAATCTATTCAAACAAAACAAATATATTTTGGAATGGTAGATCACTTTTTACATCATAAGGGATATTCTAATTCATTAAATGTGTAAGGAAGAGTATAGATCTTCATATAAATCATCATCTCAATTTTGGTTATTATTTCATTATGATAAAGATTATATAGAGAAAATAATATGAGATAATGGAAATATAAATGCTCGATGACCGGCTATTTATATCGGAAAAAATGATGTTTTCCCTATTGAATTACATTTACATTCACCTATTCGAGTGGTATAGTTCTAAATTTATCTTATACCAGGATCTCATCTTATATAGTATAAACCACATAAAATGGAAACCATTGAGGCAGAGGAACTGAATAGGATGTTACATGTGAATGTTGAAAATGGATGTATACACACGAGTGGTTCATCATGGGGTGCACCATTACACCTTTTCTATAAGAATGACGGATCAATGTTCTTATGTATATATTATTGTGACCACAATAAATTCATGATAATGAACATGAATCCCTGATCACTGATAGATGACTTACTTGATCTACTAAATGCGGCCAATTATTTGTATAAGGTGGACCATTGGTGCGGTTATTAAAATGTAAAGGCAATGCAGGAATATATTCTAAACACTAAATTTCAAACAATGTATGAAAACTATGAGTTCAATGTGATGCCCTTCGGACTTAGTAATGATCAAGAAATTTTTTATAAACTTTTTTATTGTGTCATTTGAGAATTCCTCGACAAATTTTTTATAGTCATTATTGATTATATTAAAATATAATCCAATGAAAAAGTGGAACATGATGAGAAATTAAATACTATACTGATGAAATTTTGAAGAGAGAAACAATGTGTAATGTAGAGTAAATGTGAATTCTAGGTAGAGGAATTATCATATTTTGTGCATTTAATCATAATAAATGGGATATTTCTTGAACCCTTCCAATACCATGGAAACTGAAGAGTGTCCCGGTCCAATATTTTATCAAATATACATAGTTTCCATGGTTTAGATAGGTATTACCAATTATTTTTGGACACCTTATCTTTATTTCCAACCCCACTAACCATGATGACATGAAAGGGTGTAATGATTGTCTAGACTAGTGAATGTGATGGTTGTTTCTAGGATTTGATAATTATACATAACACTATACTAGTATTCATACTCAAAATATATAGGGATCTCTTTTTCATGTAAAACGATACTACCGAGAAGGTAATTCTCTTTCTACTAATAGTAAATTATTATTCAATAGCCTATACCTCAAGGTGTTTGATCATTCTAATGAAAAACTATACCACATCTTATCTGGAGTTAGCACCTTTGATCATTATGTTAAAAATATTGTGTCATTATTCTTATGGGGAGAAGTGGGAGATATATACTAATCATAAGTGCCTAAAATATATTTTTTTGAAATAAGTAAATTATTATTATCCATCAAGTATTGGTATAACCCTTCAATGATTATGACTACCCATTCCACTATAATCTTAATGAAAAAATATAGTGGTAGATGATTTAATTAAAAAGGATCTTTTATCTTTATAAATGATGATATTTGATAACGTTCCAATATAACTAGTCCTACAAATTATATACAAGGTAATAATTATTGGAGGAGCTTATACAATCCTTTATCAAATGATATCTCAACCATATTTCAAGGGGGAAATTTAAAAATGCTCAATGATGTAATCTGTATATTCAGACAAATGTGGAATCTATAAAAAATGGGAAATTTTCAGAGTTCAACATGGATTTGTAAGTAGTCATGGTATTTTGGTCGTTATTTTATATAACCCCTAATTTCGTGCCAAAAATAGTTCTCTGGAATGATGCATATAGGTCATCTTTCTCAATTCACTAATGATGAACAAAGGTGTATCAATATCTCTGATAGAACTATTGGAGGGAAAAATGAAGAATGAGATTAGTGAGTATACATAAATATTTCTGTTATGTAAACAAGTGAAGGCTAAAAGGAAAAAATATAATTGGATGATGCTATCATTAACCATTCCAATATGGATGTGGTAAAACATCACCATGGAAATTTTCACAATGAATCTAATGACATCAAGAAGAAACAATTATATACAGGTTAATGTGTATCATCTTACCAAGAAAACTAACATTATCTTATGTGGAATTATCAATGGATAAACATTAACAAATTTATATCATATATGTGGTATGGAATCATGGAGTACCACTATAAATTATGTCTAATAAAGATCAATGATTTACCGCTATGTTTTATAAAAGAATCCATCATTCTCAATACATCGAGTTGAAATTCTGAATGAATTACCATCCTCATCTTGATGTCCAAAATGATAATATAATTTATCCAGTAGAAGAAAAATTTAGATTATATTATATTGACTTAAATAGTGGATAGGACCAAAATCTATATCAGGTCAAGTTCCCATACCATATTTGTTTCCACTCATGAATCTAAATGGATCTATAGGAATACCTACATGTGAAAATATACATAACACTAATATGTGGGATGATGTTGGTGAATGTAAGATACGACGATATTAAAGGCATGAAGAAATGGTGAAAATGTGAAAAAAACTCAGCAGAATATCAAGGATGCATAATGTCAACAGAAGAGTTAGGCATACAATCATTGATGAGACCCAAAGTTCGTGGATTGATTCCTTGTATTTTTTCACATATCTCTATGTAAGAGATCATGATATTTGTAATGAAATGAAATAATATTCCTAGGTACATAAACCCATTTAGTATTCTTGGCCATTTTATTGATATGGTTTATTAACTACCAAATCAACCAAACATGACTCAAGTACGTGACTTATTTCATATATCCCTCTTGAAGAAGTACATAGTTGATCCCTTACATGTACTAAATTCAAGGGTCGTACAGTTTGAAAACGATCTCCATTATAAGGATCAACTACCAAAGAACATGGACAGTAGAGATTATGTTCTATGAAACATGAATACAAACCATGTCAACGTACTATGGTGTGACCATATGCTCAAAAAGTAACACGGGTACCAGATGAATAGGTGAAGGAGAATTACCCTCAACTTTTTTTACAATTCTATTTTTATGGAGAAAATTCATAAGTGTTGAAGAATCCAACAACCCAAAATTCAATCAATGAAATTCACTTATTATAATTTCATTTAGTATAAATCAGATAAACATTACATATATATCTCTATTAAAACATTATAAATGAATAATTAATGAAATAATAGGTTTTTCTAAATTTTATAGATCAAATTCATAAAGAATAATTACTTGACCATTTGAAAAGTAACATGACAATTAGTAAGAGAAATATTTCCAATAGAACAGTATTCATTCCTTTTAAATTATAAATAAATTTGGGAATTCTTCTAAATATAAATATGATATATTTATATCATATTTAATGTAAATAATTGTATTTAAAAGTTTCAGTTATATATTGGTATTTTTATTAAAATTTAAATGATTTATTAGAATTTTGAAATTAATATAATGATAAAATATAATTTATTTCATTAAATATATTATTAATTTATTATTTTTTGTTCTTATAATTATATGAAAATTTTATTAGAGTTCAATTAATTTTCCAATGTGTTATAAAATCCGTAATAATTTTTAAAAAGTTATTTTCCAAAATTAGTATTTTTTATAAAATATAAATTTCACTTATTTTGAAAATTATTTCTTTAAAATTTAATCTAGGTTTCAATTTTATACATCGAAAAATGGTTATATAAATTTTTATTGAGATTTTTATCAAATAGTTGACATCGTGGGGAATGTTGAAATATGATAATTTATAGTATTTGACGAATAAATGATTAAATTAGTCCTATATTATGTATGGATGATGTAAGAAAACAATATAGAAATCCCCATTATTATTATAATATATTTATTTATGATGTTAATACTATTGATTTCCTTGAGCGAAAATAATAAAATATTGATTAAAATATTTAAAAAAAACACATCACATCCCCTATAAATACCACCCCTCACCACATCCTCTCCTCACACATTAAAATACTTGAATCTTGTCAAATTTATACCCAATAATTTCCAAAGACATCTACTCCCAAATCTAACAGACTTTTGTCTCAATAGAATACCAATCCATTTTCTCAATTGAGGTCTCATGGAGTGATGTTCAAGTCAAAAATCCCTCTTCGATATCTATTTAATTTCTTATAAAATTCTTTTATTTTATTATCTTCTCCTCATAATCCAATCCCAATGTGAAATCATAATTCAAATATATTTTTTATAATATAATTATATCATGTTGAGGGAATAATTCATTATCAATTCACTTCCACATCATTTAGTTCTAAAAATGAATACACTGTGTCTGATGTGTTGATTGTCCATATGCAAAGACGACACGTTTTCAATTTCCATGATCACCTTCAAGGATGGTCGTAAAGCAATTGTTAATGTTAATGAAGATTAATATATATATATATATATATAACTTCCTATTTAATGTTATATAATTTATAAATATATAATATTAAATTTTATAATAAAACATTTTTGAGATGATCTAAAAATCACTAAATTAATCTAAATGATTATCATAAATGATGTATCAACTAAAAAATTCTAAAATTTGAAAATTTTGATATATAAGACCATTTAATATCTTTTAAGTTCATTATTAATATATAAATTCAATTATAGACATCCATACTTATATTACATTATTTTCCATACATGTATACAAGTGAAAAGTTCATGAAAACCAAGAAAAAAAACATTACCAAACAATGAAATTAAACACTCTAAATCATAAAATGCCCATAAATGATAAAAATAAAATTATTATTAATAAAAAAATTTATAAAAGGTTAATAATTAGATAATTAAGGAATTCAATTTTATTATTTTAGACATTACGATCATGTGAATAATAGTTTCGGACATAAGTTAAGGGATTATTTCTAAACCTCCATCTTTCCATTGGGTTATTCTCCCTTCCTCTATAAACAAATAGCATTATTATTTATATTTATATACTTATTCAAAATTATGATTGTATTTTCAAAATTCATTAATTAATAGTATATCATCCTTTGTTGATGGTAAAATACATTTTTTGAAATAGTTCCCTTCTCAATTCATCCACATAAGAAAACCATGTCAAACAGAACATCCCAAATTATTAAAAAAATTAGTACCATCCATAATCTATTTTAATTCACCATTATTATACTAAATTAACTTATTTTATCCTAGTAATCTGATTTCATTAATTCCTTGTTTTATACAAACAATTATAATTTATTTAATTTTAAATAAGATTTTATATTAGTTTTAAACGACATTAAAATCATTTATTTTTAATAATTATTAAACACTATTTTTACATGTTTTCACTTCTTCTTGACATCACATATCATAAACTGTTACTATTATTAATTATTAATGTCCATTTATTATTTGAATCAATTTTTTATGGACACCATTATGATATTCAATTTTCTTATTCATTATTAAATGATAATGATACACAATTATTTCCATGGCTAAAAGTTATTTTTATATTTGATTTCCTATCTATGATTATTCATGTTGAAAACATATTTATTGAATTTTAAGGACTGTGGTTCCTAGATAGAATTATAATGCATTATGTAATTTATTTTCTCATGAGATGTCATGCGAAATGGTCTTGGTGGTTAGGCTTCAGTCATGTTAATCATTTCTGATTTTCATAGTGGTTATCCTTGACATAAGGTCCCCCCTATGAAATGGTCTTGGTTTTTTTTGATAAATCATTTTTTCTATATTTTTTATTTTGTTTCTAAATTTATATTAATCTGTGATTATATGATCCCAAGATCTATATTCTATTCTACAATATGTTATTTTATTTTTCATGATTTTTTATGTCTTCATGTTATACCTTCAAAATAATGTTCTATTGTTTATTCATTTATTTATTACCAAAATAGGCTTTTTATATCAATAATTTGTTCATTTATTCCCTAGGTTATCCAATGTATATGAAATATCCAAATAGTAATTAGGATCTCATTATGGTGAATAAATTAAAGATTTTTTTACTTTTATATGAATCTTTCTAATTATGTACCATGTTTTTCAATGACAAAATTATATATGATAATTGGGTAGGATTTTATTTTTACCAATTCTTAAAGATGTGTAATAATATGGGTAAAAGTATAGGGACTCTATAGTTAATTTCCATCAATTTTCTAAAACCACAAATCATAGTGTAAAGAAGATTAATCATTATGGGCAAACACATTATCATGAAAAATTACATATAAAATTTCTATATAATTAATCCTTTTTATTATGTCAATGAACCATTACCTTTATACTAAGTCAATAATATTCATACTCTATTTAAATCTGATAGGATGGATCATATGGAGTTTGTGAATTTCTAAATAATTTACCAAATGATTGTCAACTCTAGTGTGTAGAAAGGAACGTTTCCACGCACCAATTCCCAATAGTGTCCTAATATAGAATATAATTTTAGAGTTATAAAACCCAGAGACTTATTATCTATATCAACATCAACTTTATGTATTAATACATAGATTCAATTTATTAAAAACCACTCACTCTATCCTTTTATCAAATTCATGGACATTTTCAGATACGTTTTATAATCCTTAAACTTATCCTTAGAAGTATACTTAGGGATGAAAATAATTATTTCTCATCCATGTTTCCAAAGGATAACTAAAACTATTCTCTGATATAAAGTATATCCAATGAGGATAATCATAATTAGATATTATATTATTTTTTATCTATAATCATTACATCAAAAAAATAATATCCGGATGAATGTAATAATTTATTACATTTATAATCATTGAAGCATTAAAAAAGGTCCTAATGTATAATACATAATCTCCCAATATGTTCATAATAACTATAATCCTTTTTAGTCATATCATATAAAATATATTTATTCATAACAAGGGAAATGGAATCATATGAAATGGTATGCTTGGAATCATAGTATGGGTAATCAAGGGATACATATATGTATAACATGACCATAGGGGTTTGTAGACATTATAGTTACATGATAATTAGTGTATGAGGACATGAGCTTATCATTTGTAAAAAATACTCATTATATCAAATATCATTATCTAATCAAATGGAATAAATATTTTTAGTTTATAAGACATGGATAATAAGATATTAAAACAACACACTATATAAGAGATCAACATTATCAAAAGTCATGTATTTATGAAATACACATAAGAAAAAATATTCATTTTCATATTAGTCAAGGATCTCTTCCAATACTATACTGTTGTAATGGATTGACTCCAAAAACCATAATAGTTCTCAATGTTGAATATTGATAACAAAATAATTTAATAACTCACATATTGGACCAACTTCACTCCTCTTTATAGTTGTAAAGAACAATTTTTTTGGAAATCATTTTTGTGATGAAATTATATTTTGTTTATTCAGATGATTTTGAGGGGTAAATTGGTACTTTTCTTCTATTTAATGATATCTGATAATTTTTATCACCGGTATAATGGTCTCTTAATATGGTTTTTACCGTAAGAATTGAGTTTGGTGTAAACATAAGTCTACTGAATGTTATGGGTTAATTAATATTTGAATATATATAAATTATATATTATACTATTTGTGTATATTAGTTCATCTATATACATTTTATGGAATGTTAGATTGAGGTTTTATCTCCATTTATGAGTTTGTAATAGGGAATTTTTCAAAGAAGATGCATATATTCATGTTGGGAACTGGGGTCACCTTGGGCCCCTTTATCATTTCCTTTTCATTTTCATATTTCCTTTCTTTTCATAATCATTTATTGATTTTACTTCATTACTTCTCATGTATGATCCTCCATCAGATCATCCTTCTCTAAAATCTATGAACGAATTGGTTAGGGAGAATGAAAGAGGAATAGGTAGAGAATTAGGTTCCTCTATGTACCTCTTGACGTGCTAGATCGATGTGGAGCAATCATGGACTGCATATTTCAGTGATGTTTCAATGATTTCCACAAAATGGTAGTATTGTTTATTTTCCTACAAAAACCCACTTAGATTATACATATTTAATTTTTATATAACTTTTATGATATATAATGGTGCAAAATGTCTTTATATATATTTTTTGGGTCAGAATGAGGGGTTCGAGTAATCTGGTGGTTTTTTTGTTTGAGAAAACCATGTTACATAGAATGTAGTTCACGGTGACACGCGGTTTGTTTCTTCCAATTTGGGAAGAAAATATTATCATTAATATATGTTGTGTATGGTACATACAAATCTTGTATTGTTATGCTTCCATGTACCTGATTACCTGGATACGTCTACTTTTGAAAGGGTGCATGGTTGTGTTGAGTACACAACTAGACCCCATGTGTCTAGCACACCATGTATAAGTACATGACCCAGACAAGTACATGTCCAAATCAGTATAAGGACATATGTGTGTACCCCATTTTGGGTACACACCGAGTACCGTGATAACACTCTATGTAATGGGGTGACTCCAAGAACATGCAAGAGGGAGTTTAGGCCCATGTGGGTACTCGATGGTAAACACTGTATATGGTCTCTACACATTGTTCACACATCTTTTCAAGAAATTTTCTAAATATTTAATGTTTTATTCCCTATTTAATATTTGGATGATAGGGTATACAATTATGATTAGTTTTCCCTATTGATCATGATGGTGAATACCATGGATTGTTCTGTGGATTCTTAAAGGTTATTTTTGGATTAAATATAAAAAGTGAGGTTATTCCACAAAATTATCAATTAAATCCTATCTCAAGGGAAACATGAAAGAGTGTTATTTTATGGGTGTTAAGACTATCCTATTTAGTAAACATGATCTAATATGAACCATTAGATTTCACTCTTGACTCTTTCTTTCAAAGATTATCCGTTGAGGTTGTCACACTTATGTCATGTTCCCTTTTGGCCTAAGAGTCTTTGAGCCATGCTTCATGTGAGGACCCTCTATATGATTCTTCTGATTATATTATGAATTTGAATATCCTATGTGGGATTCCTCTATCTTCATATATTCGATGAATCTACTAAGTGATTCCTTCCATTCAAGTTAATCTATGGATTCCTTTGTAGGATCACATACCATTGTTCTATTCCAATGATCCCTTGTAGGTTGCCACTAACTTTTAATAATGTTATAAATGGTTAACTGTAGGTTGAAATAAAAATTTTGAAGCTACGAGTATCCCGTGATGGATTTCATACACCTAATTAATATTCATGGATTCCGAAAAAAATTATTACATTTGAACTATTCATCTAAGAATCAAAAGTAGGATAAAATATCTTGTATTTAGATATTAGGAATCACACATTTGAGGACTATTTAGTATCTTGGATTATGTGACCCTGTAGGATCCATGTTTTATGAATATACTTGAGCTAGTATATTGGTTTTGAGGAGAGATGTAAGAGATTTTCACCTTATTCAATGAACTGAAATTATAAGCACAAGATGATATGGATGTAGTGGTGCGTATATTAGATTGAAAATACTCACACATGGTTTATAATTCAATTGTTTTTCTAATTTGGGGTTTCTAAACCATAGGTTATTCATGGTTGGTGGTATTTGACCCTAACTTGAATCATCTTTCATTCATTTTGGATGACCATATGATATTTTGGGGTATATATTTCTTATTTGGATCCTAATAAGTCTTTTCCAAAGAACCATGTTTTGGGCCATGTAAGTTAGGATATTTAGTTGTATACTAAGAAGTACTACCATGGACTAGGTTGTTGAGCAATTATATTTTGATAATTATATTAAGGGCATATCCAAATGTGTTTCCTAGAATCTAGATGTTGAGCCTATGATAATGATATACAAAAATAGAGACCCTAGTAATGAATACTCGTGGATAATTGATGAATCTATAGTGTTTGGGATGATTTTTCCCTCCTCAGATGATGGTATCCAGTGGGGATGATTATGATATCCTCAGCATATGATAGAGATTATTATGCTATCCATGTTCGATGATCAAAACATGGTGTTGATTATGTCATATCACATTGTTTGATACCTATAATGATTACTCTATTCAATTTTATATTGATTGTTATGCTATCATTTATTAGAGTCACAAGGGATGGATCATTTCATCTCAATGGTGAGTTCTATTTATAGATCGCCCACGTGTCAGACCCTTAGGGACTATCCATGTTCTGAATGTTGTGACCACCTATGAACCATGACCCCGGGCTCATACATTGGACCAGATTTACAAGGCCTATAAAGCATATAATATAGCTTAGTTTCCATTTACATGTAGTCTAGATGTACACCATGTAATCTTTGTTTACTGGATAAACCATCGATATATGTTATCCTTGTTATACTGATTTGAGGCATGTATGGTTGAACCCATGTTTTGGACAAGTATCCTCATATGGTGACATAGCACTGTCAGAGACATTTACATGTTGGATTAACGCATGAATATATTGATTAGGATTCTAGAACACAAGATCAAATTAATGATACACAGCTTCTGTGGAACGACGCCCAGCTCAATTCCCATTCATAATATTTCCAAGCGATCCATATTATAGAATGATGTATTGACTATTGTTTTGGTTTCATGTTATTTGATTTATATAATCATGAATATTAATATTTATGTATATATTTATATATATGGGAATAAATGTGTATATTTATAAAAATATGGACATCCATGGTTGGACACGACTAGTTGGTTGAGATTATGGATCTAGGTTTTAACAATGGTTTCATGTTCCTCTTTTTTATTAATTTTAGTTCAGTCTCATATAAGTGGATCTATTGATTTTTAATACACTTATAATATCATATTTAATTGGTTCATTATTAGGGAGTCCTAATGATATTATTTCACACACATTCACATGCCCAATGGTGTATGTGTAGACCTTATGTATTCTTATCAGGTTGAGAATTAGTTTCATGGATGATAGGGGTGAGGCCCAAGATTTCATCATCAAGAAGTGTTGATCATGTGGGGGCCTCATTATCGGATGGTGCAATTCAACAGTGTCTTGAGACTAGGTATGTGGTCTATCTTGGAGTTAGTATTAAAGACCTGTAATTTTTTTCGCTTTATTTTGTACATATGTATCTCTATGCTTAGCCTAACAGTTTACTATTTTTGTATTGTATGGAATAATTGTTAAGTCGTTCATAGCTTTTTGATTTATTATTATAGCATGATATTTTTCATTTTATTTATTTCTTACATGGTTATTTTACATTATTTTTTTATTATAATAAGAAATAAATGAATGGGATACATGTGTCCACTCTTTTTAAGGTTTTCTAAATCAATGTTGTATTTCTATTATGCTGTAGAAGTTTTGTCTCAAAAACTCTCTCCTTTTCTCAAGAAATGTTCTTATTTTATGTAAGTGAAAACCCAAAAAAAAATTATTTCTCGGGGTATTCATCAATACATAATAATTATTTTTTAATTCTATAATTGACATACATAAAACCCACATTCCCTCTCCCTAGGTTATAAATGACATAATTATCATTTTTTTAACAACATTTTTAAAACGTTAGTATTTTGATAGAAATCCCATTTCTTGTATTCTCCTTGGGTTATTTATGAAATGTTTGATTATTATCTATATAGACCACATTAAAATAATTACATTTTAACGGTTCACCCTTATTTCACTCAAATTAATTCGGTAAATAAATTAATTTCTAGAGATGACTTGTTTTTTGATACATTGGTGAATAACCACGTTAATTTTTATAACTCATTGTGGATGGGCCATGGTGATATTATTATAACTGTCTAAATTAAATTTTTTAGCGACATTTTCATGTTATGTTTCAATATATTATTATTATCATATGCCCCATTATTAGAACAATATTATATTCCAAATATTCATATTGATATCGCTAAAGATCACATGTAAAATGTTTTAGTTGTTTTTCTTACGTGGCCTTATGATCAACCACTCCTTTGATGTATGTCTCTCATTTATGAGATTTAGTAATTTTTATTAGGATTACAATTTCAATAATCCATTCAATAGGAATAAATTATTTTTTTATGTATTTGGTACCTTATTTCCCTGAACTTTTGAATAATATTTATTTTTGGATTGTTTTGTGTTAATTTATTTTGTACTCAAAAAACAATATCCTATTAATAATGAAGTGACTGTAAAGAAAATGAGACCTTTTGGTTTATAATTTTATATAAACATTGTATAATTAGTAATGTTGGTCTATATGACCATTAAAAACTAAAAAATTAACGTTACACTTTTTGTTTATACATACAAACGAGCATGGTTACTTAATACAAATACTGGATTCAGTGGCCTCATTGAGTAAAATTGGGCCTTATGTATCCCATGTATCAAATCAAGTGATGTAGGTAGGGTCCCTATTTATTCCTCTCAACCAATACAAAACTGAGATTTAATATGTGTATCTTGAATGGAATCACTTATGGGAGAAGTTCAAGATGATAGAAATCACTACACATGCGATGTTGTCTAAGCCGCCCCAAAATTCTATCACCATTTCACACCATACTCATAGGTACAATGTAGGTTTTTTTAAGGTGCAATGTAACAAGGCCTTATTTAGTTTCTGTAATCCTTTAGTATAAATTAAATAATTTTTCTTTTTTGATGTAAATTCTTTGAATTTCAAATGTCAAAATGAATATAAGATGAATCTTTAGATGGTCTATGTTATTGATGAATATTTAAATAAATATATTATTTTAATTTTTTTTATATTTTAAATAGTTAATAACATGAAATGACATTCAAAAAATGGTCATATATAGTTTTTATTAGTATAAAATATAGAGTGTAATAAGATCATATTATTTTTTTGTGAGTAATAAATTATGAATAGTAATATTACACTTATGAATAATAATGTGACCAATTGAATAGTAACATGGATTATTAAATTATAAATATATTGTTGGAATCCTTAATGGTATAGTGATATAATATAATTAGATAATAATAATTACAGAAATTGTTAATCAAGTATTAATATTTTCTATGGTAAATAGTGATTTAATAAAAAAATAAATTTCTCATATTTAAAAAATATATTTTCAAAAAATGAAGTTCATTTTTTATTTCAAAAAATTGATATAATTTTAGGTTGAGTTTATGATATTTTTATATAATGTTCGGTGTTTTAGTGATTAGTAAATAATACAGTGTTGGAGTTTTCGGTTTGTTTTATGACATCATAATGACATATTATTTGATTTAAAATGTAGATCAACTCATTTGGATTTAAATATTATAGTAGGTGTCCAATGTGGAAAAACACATTGGAATATACCATGGGAAATCCCATGGTTTTGCAAATACCACTAATTAGGTGTCCCTTTGCAATTAATAAAATATTCCCCCACTTTTGAGGTAAATACCTGCCAATTTCATAATTAAATACATTTAAAATTCTGTCTGAACGATGATATAGTCTTTTTACCTCCCAATGAGTCATCCAGTGGTTTCTTAAAGACACAAAAGGTCCCAACCATCATGATTTTGATGTTACACTTCAAGGTAAGGGCACCATCAACCCTCCACTTTCAGTCAATACTTATTTTATGTTATGTCTTCTAGTTTCCATTTTATTATATTAGGGTATGTTCTTATAAATCATTATTTTTCTATTTTATTTCTATATTATGATAGACTAAATAAAATATAATCAACTGTATTTTATAAATTTTAAGAAACATCATTTGGATGTTGAATTATTGTAAGGAAATTCTCAACATTACGGTTTTCAATTCATGTTCACTTTTATGTGGTATAGCTCTCTTGTTTCCATACCATGTTCTTATATAAATTTTATTTTTTCCATATACTTTATTATGCGAAATTTATGGATGGGAGTTCCTTGTCTCCACATTTTTAGTTTTTTATAAAACCATGTTGTATAGTTGTGATACTACAAAATTTTCCTCTCAAAATCTCTCTCTCTTTCTCAAAAAACACTCTAATTTTATTAATCTGAATACCAAAATTAATTTAATTTCTAGGTGTATTTAACATGTCATAAAAATGATATTTTTTATTGATATACATAATACCTTCATTCCCTCTACATGGGTAATTTGTGACATAATGTTCATGTTTCTATGCACTTTTTAAAACGTCGCGATTTTGATATGAAACCCATTTCTTTTATTGTAATTTGATTATTAATGAAATTTAATATTATGATATTTGTGGCTCACATGAAAATAAAAACATATTAAGGGTGTGCCCTGATAGATCTCCAATACATTGGCTAATTAAATTAATATCCAGATATGAAAAGTTTTATGATATCTTAGAGAATAACCTTGGTAATTTTTATGTCACCTTATGGATAGACCACGATGATATGAAAATGAATATCTAAATTTATTTTTTCAAAATATTTTAAATTTAGGTATCATGTTATTAATATAATAATATACCTCTCTAGAATACCTTTATGATATTCCCCATTTTCTTATTGATATCGCTCAAGATCACTTGTAAAATTTTTCACTTGTTTTACTTACTCGACCTTCAGCTCACCCTTTTATGGGATGTATGTCACTAAATTATGAGATTCATTAATTTTTCATAGTATTATCTTTATATTAATCCTTTTTATAGGATTAAATTACATCGTTTTCTTGTATTATCTACCACATTTCCTAGAAACTAGTCTTTAAAAATCCTCTTATTGTAAAATGAAAGGAAAAGTAATGTAATAAAAAGGTGCGATGTCATATTTTGTTTCATAGGATAATATATTTATTAATGTAAATTAGTCTATGATAATTTTAGGAAGAAATATATAATAAAATTTAATTATGTAAAATACTTCTTGTATTTTGGTGAAATATTAAATAAGTGGTTTCCAAAAAAATTAATCTATATCTGGAAACGAACCATTGGATGTGCCTCTCGAACAGATATATCTAGGGGTAGAACCTGAAAAACACTTGTTTATATACACTAAAAAATTAATTGTTTAATAAAAATGGGCCTTTAAACACTCTTTTTTAACACTCATAAGGGATTATATTGGTTAATCACAATATTATTTGAAATCATTATGAAGGATTTATAGATAAATATAATTATTAATAATGGATAATATAATAAATGATAAAGTTCTAAGAAAAATAATTATTTTATAGTTAAAATAATCATAAATGAAATAAGATTATCCTTAGTGATTTAATATTTTAGAAATTTTGGGTCAACAAAAGGAACTATGAATATGGTTACTGGAATATACCATGCACTAATGACCCTCAGATGGAAGGCAGAATGGAAACATTCATGAGAATGATGATCCAACAGACTCAGGTGATTTGAAATGACCTGAATCAAGTAGAGTGGATGATTTCACCAAAAAAGGGTCCAAATTTATGTTTATTATTTTATGCATCAACGACCACCTACCATAAATGGATCTACAGACCCATTTATTGCTTAACAATGGATAAAATCTATCGAGAAGATAAATTTTTGTTATCCACTATTCAGAAAAAGAGAAGGCCACCTTAGATGTTTACCTCAATGTGATCGAAGATAAGAAGTGTTAAAAAAAATTTAAAACACGATTCCAAAAGTATAGTTTTAAGATATGAAGTATGAAGAGTTTAGAGGGATTATATTCAATAAGTATTTCCCTAACTTAATGAGAATAAAAATAGAGATGATGCTTCTCGAGCTGAAGCAGAAGGAAATTGGATCTATTGGAAGCTATGGGTTGAACATCACAAGGCTTTCCAATTAAACCTCATGATTTTTCTTTCAACGTAATGGGATGATTGATATATTCATTTAATGAATTAGACCTCTTCTACATAGGAATCTAGACAATAGAGATTATGATAGTTTGGAAATTGATCGGGCAGACTACAATGAATGTCGTATAGGAGTTCGGTGAGTCACAGTGGTCTCCTAAATTCAATTTCAAGAAGGGATAAATGTATTTAATATTTGGTAGGTAATCTGATCATGGTAGTGGAGGAAATAATGTGTAACGTTCCACATATAATAAATACGGGAAGAAGAATTCAGAAAACTACCTACTTGGGAGCAGGAAATGGTACAAGTGTGAAAGAGATGGTAATATCATGCAGAATTGTCATAGTGAGTTGAAGCCTCAACATTTTAACACTAATGAAAAAAAATATGGTGTATTCCCATCCTAATATCAAATAATATTTGTATAGTCACTATGGGAACTTTTATAATGACTATCCAAATCTATGTGTAGTGTTGCGGAATCACCATTAGCATTAAAAAATGCCAAATGAGACAGGACATGCTTTTTCAATCACGAGAGTTGATGTTGGAACTCCAAATGATTTGGTGTCAAGTAATCTAGTCGTTCCCTAAATTATATAAAGTACATTGTTTTATTCTGGTTCTACGCATCCTATTATTTTTTCCATGTTTTTAATGAATTTAAAATAAACCCCTGAATTAATAAAATTAGAGTTATTATTCAAGTCTCCTGGTCAAATTATCAAAGAATCTTCAATGAATATATAAACATGCATTGACCTTAGTGAGAAAAATATTATGACAAAACTATTAGTAATTCCAATGATGTAATTCAATATTTTACTAGGGGTACTTTATCTCAAAGTATTATTCTATGATCAAATGCATAAGTAAGAAAATATCAGTATTATTGAATGGGAAACCTATAGTTATCATCCATGGATTGATTTTTTGACCTATTCTTTGTCTACAAAATCTCTAATAACTATTATATTTATTTTATTGGTGAATAATAATACATAAATGAGAGAATATGGATATAAAATGTCCCCACAGTCTAGGAATACTTTGAAGTATTTCCAAATGAGTTACCTCGACCTCCTCTGGAAAGATAAGTAGAGTACTCTATTAAACTCTTACCTAGATCTCATTCGATATCAAAGACCCTGTGTATGATTAGAGCATGATGAATAAAAAAAATCTCTAAGATCTTTTGATGTATGGGTTTTTCTGACTGAATGTATCTCAATATGAAGACTTTTTTCACTTTGTGAAGAAGATTTATGGATCAACGTGAGACTATTCATTGATTATAGAGAATTAAACGGGATGACAATGAATAAAAAATACCATATTCCATGAATTGATGAATTATTTGACCAAAATTGTGGGATTAATACTTCTCTAAGGTTGATCTTCGGTATGGTTAACATCAATTGAGAATGAAGAAGGAAGATATTCCAAAAACTTCCATCTATTTAATATATGGGAACTATAAGTTAGTTGTTATGCCCTTTGGACTGTCTATTTATCAGTAGATTTTTATGGATTTGATTAATAGAGTCTTTATGTACTACCTCGACAACATTATGGTAATTTTTAATGATGATATTATGGTATATTCAAAACCTCGTGACAAAGATGAGGATCTTCTAAGGGTTAATTTGCAAACACTATAGATAGAAAGAATTTTTGGAATGTTTTGAAAATTTTATACTTATTTAAAACAAGTTGCTTTCTTATGGAAATGTGTAACCAATGTAGGAATACCAATTGAAACTACAAAGAATAAAGATGTATAAAAGTGGTCTCAACATACAAATACAACTAAGATTCATAGTATCATTGGTTTAGTGGTATATTATAGGAGTATTGTGAAAAATAATTAATGAAATTATAATCCACTAACCATGTTAACTCAAAAAATGTGTTAGGATTATCTAGAAAAGGGACTGTGAGGAATGTTTCCGAGAGCTAAATAAGTGATTGGTTACTTCACTCCTGTTAACATTTCCCACAAGAATAGAATGATTTTTTATTTTTAGTGAAGCATCTATAAAATATATTGGGTGAATCCTCTTGAAAAATCCCAAGGTGAGCGCTTATGCATCTCGAATGTTGAAGACTAATGAAAAGAACTATCTTATGCATGTTCAAGAGATAGTGGTGGTTTTTTTTCTCCAATGATATAAAGGAACACACTTTTTTGGGAGATGTTTGATATATTAATAGACCATCATTGTTTAAAGTTTGTTTTCAGAGAAAATGTATTGACCATGATACATAGACGATGGTTGGTACTTCTTAGAGACAATGATTGTTCAATTCATTATAATCCAGAAAGAGAAAAAAATATCTCTAATACATTATGTATGAATGACTGTGTTCTCCTATCCATGATGATGATTCAAATATATACCATTATCCAAGACCTAGTCAAAAATAGACATAGGAATTATAAGGTAATGGTGTTCATCAACCATATCCCAAAAGATTTATCTACCTTCATTATAAGAGAATATCAAGAAGGATGTGAAAGAAGATCATTTGTTACGGAAGATATTTGAGGATGTGAAGGATGGTATGTTTCCTGAGTTCAATATTGAAAAAGAAGTTGCACTGAAATTTTGTATAAAACCATGTTTTCCATCTATTCCAAAAATAATGATGGATATGATGGATGAAGCTCATAACTCTACATTCTCTATATGCCACAGAAGAAGAAAATTTTTTAATTACCTTCATGAACATTATTTGTATGATAAAATGTTAAGAGATATTTCTAACTACAATAGAAGGTTCCTGGTATGTCAGCAAGTGAAGGAAGTGTGACAAATTCATAAAGGTGTATTTCAAACAATACACATTCTTGTACGGATATGGGACTATATCATTACGGACATTGTCACCATTCTCCCAAGAACATAAAATGGAAAAAATTCTATATGTTTTCTAGTGGACCAACAGTAAAAGACTGCACATTTTATCTCTATTTGAAAATATTGCTATCTTGAACAAATTTTTTGAAATTTTGAGAATGATGTGGTAAGGCTGCATGGAGTTCCACATTCTATCATATCTAATCGTGATCCAAGGTTCACATCAAAATTCTAGAGAAGCCGTAAACATCCTATTTGTACTAAATTGATTTTCAGTATATCCAATCACCCCCACACTGAATCCCAAACTGAATGGACTAATCAAAAACTTGACAACATCCATAGAACATGCACAATTGAATTTAATGGTGGGTGGGATGAACATATCCCATTTGAAGAGATATCTATCATTAATAGTTTCCATTGAAGAATTCAAATGTAACAATATGATGATCTATATGGGAAGTTTAATAGAACTCATACTTATTGGGATGAATGTAGTGATAGAAATATTCGTGGGACTGATCTTGAGAAATAGGTGACGGAATAGGTTCATGCCATCTAGAAACACATTATGGATACTCAGAGTCAAAAAAAGATCAATACTGACAACCGTCAATGGGATACGTAGTTTGATTTTGGGGACACATTCTTCCTTCAAATATCACCTTGGAAGACAGTCATTGGTTTTGGGATGAAATGAAATATCAGCACCATGTACATTGGACCCTATGAAATCCTTTATCGTATAGAAATAGTGGCCTATGTGATTTCCCTTCAACAAAATATAGCACAAATTCATAATGATTTCAGTTATCCCACTTGAGGGAGTACAAACTAAACCCTTCACATGTAATAAATCAAGATTTGGTACAACTATAATATGACCTTTTATTTGAAGAGCAACCGGTGGAGATATTGGATCATTGAGACAATGTTCTATGCAGTAAGACTACCCACGTTGTTAAAGTTATATGGAGGAACCTCATATATGATGAAGCCATGTGCGAACCAGAGGAGTATATAAGGTAGAAGTTCCCACCCCTTTTCTTCTCTATTGGTATGAGTTAAAATATTCTGGATAAAAATTCTTAAGGGGGGAAGAATGAAATGACATGAACTATTGAATAATATTTTTTCCTTATTTTTATCTGTTATTTTATTTTCTACCCAACACAAAAATATCCTTCAATTAATGAAGTTAGTATAATTAAAATGAGACCTTTGGGTTTCACCCATTATATAAACATTCGTTTGTTATGACCATTGTTCCATATGACCGTTGGAAAATAAACTCTAAAAGTTGTGATTATTGTTTACAAATACAAGTGATCTCGGTTAAATAATATAGAAAGTGGAGTCAATGTCCTCATCTAATATACATGGGTTATACGAAGCCCATTTCATAGAGTATGGGAATGAGGTATTTTAACCAGGATTTGTTTTGGACCATGCCCATGGTATGCTTCAACATGCGATGCTTTAATGTAATCACATATGGGATATGTTCAATCTTATATAAATGACCAGTCGAGAAATGTTTTTTGAGCCACGCAATAATTCTATCACCATTTTACCCATAAATCATAGCTATTTTTTTTGTGTTACAAAGGGATATGTTACAATGTTTATTTACTTTGTGTAATCCTTTTGTGTAAAAAAATATTAATTTCTTATTATGGTAAATTTTTTGGCTTTCATATATCAAAAAAAAATATAGGATGAATTGTTAGAAGATTCAAACTGCTGATGAATAATGAAGAAAATATTATTTTCAAATATTTTTTACACTTTAAATAATTTATAACGAGAAACGATTTTCAAAAAGAGGAAATATACAGTTGGGATCATAAATAAATTTAAATTCTAATAAGTTTAAAATAATTTATGGTGAATAGTAAATTATAAATAGTAATATTAACCTTATAAATAGTAATGTGACCAATGGAATAATAACATCAATTAAGAATGTATATATATAATTTTGGAATCATGAATGGTAATGTGATAATGTAACGCCCCGACCCCAGCTACCCAGAGTCGGTGCATTACTTCATAACATTGGCATGATCACAAAAGATCAAGTCTCGAAAGACCGGTTAGTTTAGTAGCCTTGGAAACACTAGATACATTCATAAACATTACATTACATCATAAAAATGAAAACTACAATAACATGTTCTCCTTAGTCCACACTCATATCCTCACTGACTATTCTTGCAAGTCAGTCATAATACACTTCTTCACATCCTGGGAAAAAATAAAACATTGAAAGGGGTGAGCTCAAATGCTCCGTAAGGATAACAATATAGCGGAATCTTTCATAAGAAAACATAAGCATTTAAGGCAATGTATAACTAAAACAAAATCCTTGTTGAACTTGAACTTCAGCATAATATGGAAAAAGTAAAATAAAATAATTCCATTACTTACTCACATGGATATTCTACTAGACGAATAATCACGTGAAATATCAATAACCACTTTCATAATGAGGGAATGTACAATGCCAGACATTCTGAAACACTTTGTCAAGGCCTTGGCCAAGACATCTAAAATGATTAAGGCCTCGGCCAAAACCATAAATCAAATTGGGAAAGGGCCTCGGCCAATTCCACGTCTAGTTGTCTCATGAGACCTACCGATGCATCGAGGAGCTATAGCGGGCTCCACCCGTCACATACTAAGTCCAATACATTCCTCATATGAATAGGTTTAAACATAACATAAATATTCGTATTAAAACTAGCATACGAAATGTCAAGAATTCCTCCACAAACTATGGATGGTATAAAAATAACACATCCAGAGTCAAATATTTCACAAAATGTTCAATGGAAGTTTTGTATCATAAATCAATTTCAATTAAACTTAAAACCCATCAAAGGATGTTGACATGGATGAAATCAAAGCTATTTGAGAGTAATATCTCTCCTTTTTGAAATCATTTAAAAGTCCCATAATTATAAAATAATACATTTACTTTGAAGATATTCTTATAAGCTTGTTAGGGAGGCTTCGATGATGTTATAATGGTGGAAAATAGCCGCACCCGCAGTATAAGTTAAAAAAACATTCTTACCTTAAATTTGTCAAAGAGGTCAAAAAGTACATTGTTTGGAAAACGACGGTAAGATTCCTTTCAAAAATGTATAAGGGTATAAATGACTTTAACACATTTTCCATTTAATAGTAAAAATGTTTTGAAAGACATTTTTAAGAAACATGGATGTGGATGATAACGAGGTCCCAGTAGATAATTATGTATAAACAACCTTGGATAATGAAAAGGTTGTGAAGTAAACCCTTACCTTGTACTTTTCATTGGTTGGGGTAGGTTGACCTCCTATATAATGGTGAAATAATTGTTATTAAATTATACAAGAATCATATACATTCATATGATATCATATATGATCTTTTAACATTCCTTTGTTAACAATATCTTAGATTTATCGTTGTTTCGGGTGTTAACTTACTCAATTTCTTTTATATGTTTTGTTACGTAAGTCATGTTTTTCATGGATAGATTGTATCTTATTCATATCCATAATGATATCATGTCCTTAAACATTATTTTTAAATCATAAAATGATAATTATACTTGAATGGATATGACGGATACTGAATCTCATCGCGTTTGTGGAGACGGTAGTCCGTACGTACGCACGAGCGACAATATCATTATTTTGATATTAAAATAATATATAATTGAATAGTATATCATATATAAAGAATCATTATCATGTTATATTTATTATTTACATGAATTAAATATCATTATTATACCCATCTAAATAATAATATATTGAATAACAATTACACCACGACGTGGAGACGGTAAGCCGTACGTACGCACGTATGGTGACATGTCATTCAAATGATGGGTAGAATACTGAATATGGTTGTTCCATATTTATAATAACATCACATTATATAGAAGATACTGGATTTATAATTTTAGAATTGAAATAATAAACAAAGAGGGAGTGGAAGAAGAAAGAAACTTGAAAGAGGATGATGAAAATGTAACCTCTTCTTTGGGTTCTTCCTTTTGATTTGATCAAAAGGACTCCTTAGGATGGCTTTCTGACTAAAGTAAAGCTTCTTGGATGAAGGGAGAGAAGTTGGGAGAGTATTGGGGCAGAGTTTGGCCGAACCAAAAGGCTTGAAAGTGTGAATAAGGTGGTAGAGGTGGGGGCCTTTTATAAGAGGAGAGGAGGGGCTCTTTTGGAATGATTGAAATGTTACATTATTATACAATGCTTTTCGGATTCTAAAGGTCCCACACATATAAAATTCGTGTATAAGGTGATAAGGGTTCTAAATCTCCTCATCCAATAGGCTTTGGACAAGTGTAAGCCATGGATTTTTCATTATCTTCTCATTTTATTTAAATCGTTAAATAATGAGGTCATCGCTGCATCATCATGATGTCATTAATGATTTAATTTATTTAATGTATAAAAATTATAAAAAAAATAATATGATGTAGGAAATCGTTTTAGCTTTCCAATGACTATTTATAGTCAAAAATATGACTTGTATAACCCCATATAATTTTTTTTAGTAAAACATTTCATGTTTGTGTCATTTTTTACTTTAACATTAAATAAAAGGTATTTATGTCATTTTCCAACTAAAGTGGCTCCATGGGGTCCCCAAGTTGACCCATGGATTGTCTTGGTCGGCCATGGCACATCCAATGAGGGTAGGACATGTGTCAAGCTCATCTCATATTATTAAAACATTATTTTTACCTTAAACTACACTAATTACCTCTAATCGCGATTAAGAACTTAAAAGGTACTATTCACCAAAAATTATTTTAATCTCATTCAACCACATTTTATTTCTTAATGACAACCATGTATGTAGTATTTTTGAAAATCAAATCACAGAAGTGGTAATATTTCATTTAAATGAAAAATCAGTTATTTAACTACCACTTAGTGGTTTCACTATTCATCAAAAATTGAAGTTTTTCAGAACAATGCCAAAATTTCACCCTAAGCTATAATTGATATTCTGAATTCAAAAATGATGTCTATTTTACAAAATTCCAAACATATAAGTTTCATTAATTAATTTTATAATTAATTCCCACTGTCACAACAAATAGCGTGTTTTTAAGAAACAATTTATATCAAAAGATTGGCAATTGTTTATGTCCATTTTCAATGTTAAATTAATTCTAATGACCACCATTGGATAAAATGGTAGAAATATATTGTAATTATACTTTAAAACCACTAAATAGTATAATTTATTACTATAAATTATTTTGATTAAAAAAGTTTTTTTTTAAGTATTTTTCACTATTCATAAAAAATTAGAAGTTCTCAGAAAAATACCAAAAATTCAACATAGGCTAATTTCGATATTCCGAATCCAAAAATGAAGTCCATCTGGATAAATAAAATTTATAAAATTTCAAAAAGTAGGTATTACTATTCACAATGGCTAGTTTAATTAGTTGTGGTGTGTGTTAGAGCTCGAGGTTGCGTACAACACACGCTATTGCATTATTCGAAGGGAAACATACCGTGGAACCTTGGGGTGTTACATTCTCCCCTCCTTCAAATAATTGTGTCCTCGCAATTTCAAGGGTATTACTGCATAAAAAGACTCGGGTGGTTCTTCATCATAAGTTCCTCAGGTTCCCACGTTGCCTCTTCCATTTTATGATTTCTCCACAAAACCTTTACCAGACGAGCCGTCCGGTTTCTTAGCACCTGCTCCCTCACATCAAGAATTCTGATGGGCTCTTCGCAATAAGATAGATCGGGTTCCAGTTCTAATTCCTCATAAGTAAGTACATGTGTTGGGTCGGGCATGTATTTTCTCAATAACGATATGTGGAAAACATCGTGAACTTTGGAGAGATTTGGCGGCATCGCCAAACGATAAGCTACAGCCCTAATACGATCTAGAATTTCGAAAGATCCGATGTACCTGGGACTCAACTTACCCTTCTTACCAAAACGTATAACACCCTTCCATGGAGATACCTTTATAAAAACATGATCTCCCACCTGAAATTCCAAAACCTTTATTCTATTTTCGGCATAGCTCTTCTGCCTACTTTGAGCCGATTTGATGTGGTTTTGGATTACCTTCAGCTTTTCCATTGTTTCTTCCACCAGTTCTGGTCCCACAAGTTTTCTTTCACCAATGTCATCCCAACAGGTTGGTGTACGACATCTCGTTCCGTATAACGCTTCATAAGGTTCCATCTCAATGCTTGAATGGAAGCTATTGTTATAGGAACATTCTACCAGTGGTAAGTATTGATCCCACATACCCTGAAAGTCAAGAGAGCATGATCTCAACATGTCTTCTAAGGTTTGAATAGTCCGTTCTGATTGTCCATCTGTTTGAGGGTGATAAGCAGTGCTCAAACAAAGTTCAGTATCCAAGTCCTTTTGAAGACATTTCCAGAATCTTGAATTAAAACGAGGATCACGATCAGAAACAATCGATAGGGGTACTCCATGAAGTCTTACAACTTCATTAATATATAATCTTGCTAGACTTTCAAGTGGTAGATCCTCCCGTATAGCCAGAAAATGTGCTGACTTAGTAAGACGATCAACAATGACCCATATTGCATCATTCCTTCTAGGATTCTTTGGTAGTCCCATGACAAAGTCCATCATAATATTATCCCATTTCCACTCAGGTATGGGAAGAGGTTGCAATACTCCACCAGGATGTTACCTTCCAGCTTTCACTTGTTGAAAAACCATACACCTTGACACAAAATCAGCAATCTCCCTCTTCATATTGTCCCACCAAAAATGTTCCTTCAAATCTCAATATATTTTGGTGCTCCCAGGGTGTATAGAGAAATTGGAACTATGAGCATCATCCAGCAATTCCCTTTTTAGATCAGGTATATCGAGAACACAAAGTCTCTTCCTGAATTTCAAAATTCCATCCTTATACACAAAGTCCCTCAATCTTCCATCATTCACATCTTTAATATTCTTCTGAAATTATTCATCATTGGTCTGAGAACTCTTAATCCTTTCTAGTAATGATGGTTTGGCAACCATTTGAAAAAGCATTGATGTTTCACCTTCCCTAATTATTCCCATGTCCATCTTCACTAGATCCAAGAAAATTGGATCCCTTTCAATTCTCATAACATTCAAAACTCCATGGTCTTTTCTACTCAAAGCATCTTCCACCTTGTTTGCCTTCCCCGGGTGGTAATGTATCGTGCAATCATAATCCTTGAGTAGTTCAAGCCATCGCCATTGCATCATGTTGAGTTCTTTTTGTGTGAAAATATACTTCAAACTCTTGTGATCAGTATAAATCTCACATTTTTCACCATAGAGGTAATGTCTCCATATCATTAAAGCAACGATCACAACATCTAACTCAAGATCATGAGTAGTATAGTTTTGCTCATGAATTTTTAGCTGTCGTGATGCATAGGCAATGACCTTATCATTCTGCATATGGACACAACCAAGTCCTTTCTTTGATGCATCACTATAATTAACAAACCCATCATTCCCCGATGGTAGAGTCAATACAGGGGAACTGACTAATCTTCTATTTAGTTCTTCAAAAAAATTCTTCACACTCTTTTGTCCAGACAAATTTAATCCCTTTACGTGTGAGCTTTGTCAATGGGTTAGCCAATCAGGCAAAATTCTGGATGAAACGTCGATAATAACCTGCTAAACCAATAAAACTGCGTACCTCAGTTATACTTGTCGGTGCTGGCCATTCTTGGATTGCCTTGGTTTTAGAAGGATGAATGGAAATTCCATCCTTAGAGACAATATGTCCATGAAAAGAAATCTCATGAAGCCATAATTCACACATGCTAAATTTCCCATATAATTCATGTCTTCTAAGAGTCTTCAGGATAATGCGTAAGTGATTTTCATGATCTTCGTGTCTTTTGGAGTATACCAAGATATCATCAATAAATACCACTACAAAGTCATCAAGATATTCCTTGAAAACTCTATTCATTAGATCCATGAAAACAGAGGGTGCATTAGTCAATCCAAAAGGCATTACTGTAAACTCGTAATGTCTGTACCTTGTTCGAAATGTTGTCTTTGGAACGTCTTCCTTCTTCACACACAACTGATGGTATCCAGACCGAAGGTCAATCTTTGAAAAGTATTGAACTCCATGCAGTTGGTCAAACAAATCATCAATACGAGGTAGGGGATACTTGTTCTTTATTTTTATAGCATTGATCTCCCTATAGTCAATGCACAACCTCATAGATCCATCTTTCTTCTTAACAAAAAGAACAGGGGCTCCCCAAGGAGAAACACTAGGGTGAATAAATCCCTTATTACTCAATTCCTCTAGTTGTTTCTTTAGTTCAACTAATTCCATAGTGGTCATTCTATAAGGGGTCTTCGATATGGGCCTTGATCCAGGAATTAAATCAATGGAAAACTCAACTTCTCGTTCTGGAGGATGTCCAGGTAAATCTTCCGGAAACACATCAACATATTCTCTCACAATAGGTACATCCTCTATTTGAATATTCATTTCCTCACCCTCAGTAATTTCCTTCTCTTCCTCCCCAATAATTGAATTTAGTTGAGCTACTGGGGGTGGATCTAGATAAGAATTATGTGGCGACGATTCAGCTCTAAAGATAAGGTGTTCCTTATCATCATCATCAAGAATCGTAACCTCTTTCCTCTTACAATAAATTTTTGAATCATGGTCCGAAAGCCAATCCATACCGAGGATTATATCAAATTCAATCATGGGTATGACGATGAGATCAGCAGGTAAAGAACATTTAGGTGATCTAATGGGAACTATTCGACAAAACTTTGTTGCAAAAATACTTCCCTTAGGGGTTTTGACCGACAACTCCCTTGTTAAATCAAATTGGAAATATATAATTTTTTAGCAAACTGGGAAGATATGAAACAATGTGATGATCCAGAATCAAATAATGCATTTGCTAAACTTGAGGAAACCATTAAATTACCTGCGACCACGTCTTTCGGAGCTTCCACCTTAGTAGTAGTGATAGCATAAGCCTGGCCCTGATCCCTTGGCCTCTTCTGAGGTAAGTTCCCCGGACTCTTAGGACATTCATTTGCATAATGTCCCTTCTCTCTACAATTATAGCATTCCACGTTGACAACCACTTTCTTTCCCTTGCATTCATGAGCTTGGTGGCCTTTTTCACCACACTTGTAACATACTCCTTTTCCTTTTAGACAGGCACCAGGGTGCTTCCTACCGCAATTATCACAGGGTGGAAATTCATTTCTACCCTTCTTCCATGTTTCCTTATTTCCTTTCCCAGATTTTTCAGCAGATCTCTTCTTATCTTGCTTTGATTTAAAGTCATACGACTTAGAGAATTCCTTTTCCATCTTGATAGCACACGAGACAATACCATCGTATGAAGAGAAGGTTTGTGATACTAAATCTCGACGGAGAAATGTTTTCAACCCATCAAAGAAACGATCAGTCTTACTTCTTGGGTTTCGTATGTAATCTGTAGCATACCTTGCTAACCTTGTAAAGTTAGCCTCATACTTTGCGACATTCTCATCATCCTTCTGCCTCAGACTCAGAAATTGCCTTTCCATATCCGCTCGATGGTCTGGAGGAAAGTATTTTTCTAAGAACAGCTCTTTGAACTCCTTCCATTCCATGTTTGTTAATTCATCATCTTCCTTTGTGTTTTGAATTAGTGACCACCATTGATCGGCATCTCCAGTGAGGCGGTAAACTGCCATGACAACATTCTCCCTTTCACTACTCCCCAAGGCATGGAATATTTTCTCTAAGGAATTTATCCATTGCTCAGCTACTATAGGATTTGTACTCCCATTGAAGGTTGGTGGTTGTTGCCTCATGAAACAGTCTAGCATTGATCCTCCACGTTGCGGATCAGGGTGCTCCATACCAGTAAGGTTGTTATTCAAAACCTGCGTGAGTTTTCCCAATACGGTGAGAAGCTGATCAGCACCAGTTGTATCACTAGCTCCACCATAATTATCTTGAGCAGGAGGGAAATCCCTACATGGAGTGCATGCATTGATACGGTTTCCATTCCTTCCACTAGGCGCCATTTCTAAATAATGGCATAAACTAGATTAGTTCATGAATCAAAATACATAATTCCATACTTGTAAAACACATAACATAAATTAAACTAATTATGGATATAATCCATAATTATAAAAATGTTTTCTTTGAGGAAGTATATACTCGTAACCCTTAATAGTGGTTTGTAAAGAAAATGGGAATTATCCAAAGCATATCCCCCGGGAGTGTCGTAACCAAGAGTGCAGCAAGGCCCATTGTCGTGCACCAGTTCCCGTTTGAGTCTAGCTCAAAGCGGTGTTTTCGGGTTTTCCCCTAGGTACATCGTGCCAGATCCACCTCTACCTGCTCATATCCAGACATGGATGTATTGCTCGGAAAACTCACAACATCTCTACAATACAAAAATTCTAGGAAGTTCTTCTATACTAATCCTCAAAGTCTATCTTCGGGATATGTGCTCTAATCAGAGATTATCTAAATCTAGCTTACAAGGTTAGTACTAAACTTACTCTGATACCAACTGTAACGCCCCGACCCCAGCTACCCAGAGGCGGTGCATTACTTCATAACATTGGCATGATCACAAAAGATCAAGTCTCGAAAGACTGATTAGTTTAGTAGCCTTGGAAACACTAGATACATTCATAAACATTACATTACATCATAGAAATGAAAACTACAATAACATGGTCTCCCTAGTCCACACTCATATCCTCACTGACTATTCTTGCAAGTCAGTCATAATACACTTCTTCACATCCTGGGAAAAAATAAAACATTGAAAGGGGTGAGCTCAAATGCTCCGTAAGGATAACAATATAGCGAAAACATTAATAAGAAAACATAAGCATTTAAGGGAATGTATAACTAAAACAAAAGCCTTATTGAACTTGATCTTCAGCACAATATGGAAAAAGTAAAATAAAATAATGCCATTACTTACCCACATGGATATTCTACTAGACGAATAATCACGTGAAATATCAATAACCACTTTCATAATGATGGAATGTATAATGCTAGACATTCTGAAACACATTGTCAAGGCCTCGGCCAAGACGTCTAAAATGATTAAGGCCTCGGCCAAAACCATAAATCAAATTGGGAAGGGGCCTCGGCCAATTCCACGTCTAGTTGTCTCATTAGACCTACCGATGCATCGAGGAGCTATAGCGGGCTCCACCCGTCACATACTATGTCCAATACATTCCTCATATTAATAGGTTTAAACATAACATAAATATTCGTATTAAAACTAGCATACGAAATGTCAACAATTTCTCCATAAACTATGGATGGTATAAAAATACCACATCCACAGTCAAATATTTCACAAAATGTTCAATGGATGTTTTGTATCATAAATCAATTTCAATTAAACTTAAAACCCATCAAAGGATGTTGACATGGATGAAATCAAAGCTATTTGAGAGTAATATCTCTCCTTTTTGAAATCATTTAAAAGTCCCATAATTATAAAATAATACATTTACTTTGAAGATATTCTTATAAGCTTGTTAGGGAAGCTTTAACGAAGTTATAATTGCGGAAAATAGCCGCACCCACCATATAAGTAAAAAAAATATTCTTACCTTAAATTTGTCAAAGAGGTCAAAAAGTACATTGTTTGGAAGACGACGGTAAGATTTCTTTCAAAAATGTATAAGGGTATAAATTACTTTAACAAATTTTCCATTTAATAGTGAAAATGTTTTGAAATACATTTTTAAGAAACATGGATGTGGATGATAACGAGGTCCTAGTAGATAATTATGTATAAACAACCTTGGATAATGAAGAGGTTGGGAAGTAAACCCTTTCCTTGTACTTTTCCTTGGTTGGGGTAGGTTAACCTCCTGTATAATGGTGAAATAATTGTTATTAAATTATACAAGAATCATATACATTCATATGATATCATATATGATCTTTTAACATTTCTTTGTTAACAATATCTTAGATTTATCGTTGTTTCGGGTGTTAACTTACTCGTTTTATTTTATATGTTTTGTTACGTAAGTTGTGTTTTTCATGGATAGGTTGTATCTTATTCATATACAGAATGATATCATGTCCTTAAACATTATTTTTAAATCATCAAATGATAATTATACTTGAATGGATACGACGGAGAATGAATCTCATCGCGTTCGTGGAGACGGTAGTCCGTACGTACGCACGAGCGACAATATCATTATTTTGATATTAAAATAATATATAATTGGATAGTATATCATATATACAGAATCATTATCATGTTATATTTATTATTTACATGAATTACATATCATTATTATACCCATCTAAATAATAATATATTGAATAACAATTACACCACGACGTGGAGACGGTAAGCCGTACGTACGCACGTATGGTGACATGTCATTCAAATGATGGGTAGAATACTGAATATGGTTGTTCCATATTTATAATAACATCACAGTATATAGAAGATACTGGATTTATAACTTTAGAATTGAAATAATAAACAAAGAGGGAGTGGAAGAAGAAAGAAACTTGAAAGAGGGTGATGAAAATGTTACCTCTTCTTCGGGTTCTTCCTTTTGATTTGATCAAAAGGACTCATTAGGATGACTTTATAACGAAAGTAAAGATTCTACGATGAAGGGAGAGAATTTGGGAGTGTAATTGGGCAGAGTTTGGCCGATCCAAAAGGCTTGAAAGTGTGAATAAGGTGGTAGAGGTGGGGGCCTTTTATAAGAGGAGATGAGGGGCTCTTTTGGAATGATTGAAATGTTACATTATTATACAATGCTTTTCGGATTCTAAAGGTCCCACACTTATAAAATTCGTGGATAAGGTGATAAGGGTTCTAAATATCGTCATCCAATAGGCTTTGGACAAGTTTAAGCCTTGTATTTTTCATTATCTTCTCATTTTATTTAAATCGTTAAATAATGAGGTCATCGCTGCATCATCATGATGTCATAAATAATTTAATTTATTTAATGTCTAAAAATTCTAAACAAAATACTATGATGTAGGAAATCGTTTTAGATTTCCATTGACTATTTATAGTCAAAAATATGACTTGTATAATCCCATATAAAAATTGTTTTAGTAAAACATTTCACGTTTGTGTCATTTTTTACTTTAACATTAAATAAAAGGTATTTATGTCATTTTCAATCTAAAGTGGCTCCATGGGGTCCCCAAGTTGACCCATGGATTTTCTTGGTCGGCCATGGCACATCCAATGAGGGTAGGACATGTTTCAAGCTCATCTCATATTATTAAAACATTATTTTTACCTTAAACTACACTAATTACCTCTAATCGCGATTAAGAACTTAAAAGTTACTATTCACCAAAAATTATTTTAATCTAATTCAACCACATTTTACTTCTTAATGAAAACCATGTATGTCTAATTTTTGAAAATCAAATCACAGAAGTGGTAATATTTCATTTAAACGAAAAATCAGTTATTTAACTACCACTTAGTGGTTTCACTATTCATCAAAAATTGAAGTTTTTCAGAACAATGCCAAAATTTCACCCTAAGCTATAATTGATATTCTGATTTCAAAAATGATGTATATTTTACAAAATTCCAATCATATAAGTTGCATTAATTAATTTTATAATTAATTCATGTTGTCACAACAAATAGCGTGTTTTTAAGAAAACAATTTATATCAAAAGATTGGCAATTGTTTATGTCCATTTTAAATGTTAAATTAATTCTAATGACCACCATTGGATAAAATGGTAAAAATATATTCTAATTATACTTTAAAACCACTAAATAGTATAATTTATCACTATAAATTATTTTGATTAAAAAAGTTGTTTTTAAGTATTTTTCACTATTCATAAAAAATTAGAAGTTCTCAGAAAAATACCAAAAATTCAACATAGGCTAATTTCGATATTCTGAATCCAAAAATGAAGTCCATTTTGATAAATAAAATTTATAAAATTTCAAAAAGTAGGTATTACTATTCACAACGGCTAGTTTAATTAGTTGTGGTGTGTGTTAGAGCTCGAGGTTGCGTACAACACACGCTATTGCATTATTCGAAGGGAAACGTACCGTGGAAGCTTGGGGTGTTACAGATAAAATATAATAAGAAAATAATAGTTTCAGAAATTATTAGTTATGTTTTAATATTTTTTATGTAAATAGTGATTTTATATAAAAATTAAATTTCATGTATTTTGAAATTTTTTTTCATAAAATGGAGTTTAGTTTTTAATTCAGAACATTTAGATTATGTTAGGGTGATTTTATGAAATGTTAATAATATGTTTGTCTTTCAGCGAATAGTAAATATAATGTTTTTTTGTTTCTGGTGTGTTTTCTAACATCATAATGATATATTATGTAATTAAAAATTTTGGTCAACCATTTGGATTTATAATTTATATGATGTATCCCAAATGTCCAAAACCATTGGAAAATTCCATGGTAAAGCCCATGGTTTTTCAAAAACCACTAATGAGGGGTCCCTAGGAAATTAATAAATTCTTCCCCCATTTATTTTATAAATATGTACCCATTCCATCATTACATTACTTCCAATTTCCACCTCAACAATGTTATGTTATTTTTACCTTTGAAGGTGTCCCCCAAGGTTCTTACAATCCTTAAAGGTTCCAACCATCGATTTTTTGATGTTACACTTTAATGTGAGGGAATCATTCACCCTCATCTTTTAGTCAATACTTTCTTTATGTTATGTCTTCTAGTATCAATATTATTATGTTGGGGTAGATTCTTAAATGCCCATTTTGTTTTCCATTTTATTTCCAATTTATGAGAGACAATTTCCACTTTCATCATCTAATATTTATAAATTTTATGAAACAATGTTAGGCTGATGACTTTTCAAAAATAAATTTTCAACTTCTATCTTTTTCATTCAAGTTCTCTTTTATGAGTTATAACAATCATGTTTCTATAAAATGTTCTTATTAAAATTTTATTCTGACCCTATATATAATTATGAGTCATTTAGTGATTTAAAACACTTGTAAATTTTTTTTTGTTTTCTAAAACCATGTTTTATATTAATTATGCTACAAAATTTTCATCTTAAAATCCATCACTTTTATGAGGAAATTATATTATTTTATGTATGTTAATACCAAAACATATTTCATTTATATGGGTATTAATCAATATATGAAAATGATATATTTGTTTCCAGAATTAAAAAACATAATACTTGCATTCCCTCTCGGTGGGTTATAAATGTCATAATGATATTGTTTATAAGAACTTTTTAAAGTGTCAGGATTTTGATATGAAACCAATTTATTGTTTTCTCTCTTGCTTATATATGACATTTTAGATTATTATATGTGGGGATGACATGATAATAAATTTATTATATGTGCAGCCTTATAGCGCTCCAATGTATTAGGTAAGGAAACTAATCTCTAGAGATAACAATTATTTGGATAACTTAGTGAATAAAAGTTTTAATGAATATGACACCTTGGGGATAGACCATTGATAAACTTATGAATGTCTAAATTAAATGTAGTAGCCACATTGTCATGTTTTTTATCAAGTTATTATTATTATTATCATATTTATATATATCATTCCCTATATGATATTCCCTTTGTCTAATTAATATCTCTCAACATAAAATGAAAATTTTTTCTATTGTTTTCTTTACTAGGCCTTCTTATCACCCATTCCTTTGATGAATGTCTCTAGATTTTAAGAATTAGTTATTTTCATATGATAATCTTTTTATGAATCATTTCAAGAGGATTATAAGATTACGTTTTAATATATTATATACCTCATTTATAAGACAATATATTTTAATGATCATATGTTTGTAAGAAGATATTAAAAGGTACCTAATAAAAAGGTGGGTTGTTGTAGCATAACCCCCATGATTTTTTGATCAGGACCTGTTGATAATGTGGTGTCTAAGATTCGTGATGGTTTACTTTGATAGTGTCTTCCGAATGAGTATGTTGTTTATATTGGAGTTAGTATTAGAGAACTATAATTTTTTTCAATGTATTTTGTTATTATGTATCTATATGGTTATCCAATTGGATCACTAGTGTTATATTATATGGAATAACTATTTGTGTTTTTATATATTTTTCATTTATTATTATAGCACATTTTATTTTTTTTTATTTTTGGATTCTTACAAACATAGTTTAGTTATGTTTTGTATGATACATATCTATTTATGATGTCTTCTTATTTCAATATTAGTGAATAGTCTCCCCAGTATCACACCCTAGTCCCTCACTACTAGTCGGTATCCTCTGCCATATGAGAAGGAATTCTTGAGGCCTTGTAAACCACCATATTAGGGAATCGTTTCAATGGCATCCGGGTAACATCATTACAACGAGATATTAGAGATAATATTTTCAAGATCCATAATATTTTGTATATGGTAGTAATAAGTATTAAAAATGTGTCAGAACCAATTATTGGTATCATAATATTTTGTTGAGAACTCATATTCTGATAAGAATTCATGGTTTCTTGGGTATGTGATTGTTTTTCTTATAAATGATGTTAACGTTTTATATTATTTTCTCCTTGAGTGAAGAACTTGATGATTGGATGTTATGTTTTACTATGGATATCTAACACTTTCCCATTTTGAAGAGTCTGGGGATGGGTTTTGACACCTTTCTAAAAGATACCATAGATATCTCATGCATCATATTAGCCACATTGTATACACATCATATGTGTCTAATAGTGTATGATTTTAGTAGTGAATGAGGAATGTTATTTTCAGCATGCATATATATATATCATTCTGATGGAAGGATTTTTGGATCATTGTTTAGGTGTTATTTTTATGGCTGATGACTCATTCCTATTTCACAAGAGATGAAAATTCCCTAGTAAGTCTATATGGAATGTGATGCCATTTTTTGAACCCTTTTCTATGATTATCTTGTTGGTTTACTGAGTATAATGTTAATAGATACCTAGTATTTTCTAGTGAACTAGATCTCTAAGAATAATACCGTTTATAGATACTCAATGGTGTTATTTTTGTCTCTCCTCATTTTTGGTATCATTACTTCAAGGGAGGAGTTCTCTATGATGATTTTTGGTGAGGGTATTTCACATTTATGTAATATTTTTTATTTTGAAACATTTTTTTCATTGGGAACTTTATCTTTATTATATATGTTTCATCATTTAGGATAAGTGGTTAGTGCTTGTGCCCCAGTTGAGAGACATGATTTATTGGGCTTGGTGGGAGACATGGTCATCCATAGTTTTGACTTATCCCCCAATAGTTCAATGTTTTTTTTAAGGGAAACTTATTTGAGAGGTTGGCAGAAATTTTTTATTTCATTTTTAGGAATTGAGAATGTTTTTATGCTCGTTTTGTGATCAAGTCTTGATATGTGCATGAGTTTTTTATTATAGGAATATTGATACATTAATAATTTCATAAGCATGATGGGGTATTTCATATCATAATTGGATTCAATATGAGATAATATTCTGGTGAATGGATTGGTTGAAATCTATTTTTAGTGTTGATAATGTAGTCAGATCAGGGGTATATTCCCATGACTTGAATTATGCCATGTGAAGGGTGATCATGGAATAAATTGTATCATGGGTTAGGTGCCATATTTTGATGAGGTTTTCAATGGTATCTTCTACCTACATAAGAGTGGTGTTCCTTGTAGAATAGTCAACATAGCCTAATGGTGGACAACCCTTTAGAGTACATGTCAGTAGACAAAAGGTACACATTGGTTTCATGTGGTACCATTCAAATCTAAATCATTGAGTTGTTATGTGTGAGTCAAGGACCAATGTTTTCATGACTTTCCATGGCATAAATTCCCAAGAGTTGTTGTTAATTTGATGAATGTCCCTCCATGGTGGATGTGAAATATTGAATGGTTGGGTACCACAAGATAGTTGATCCCTTCTTGAACCTATACATGAATAATCCATAGTCGGGGGATCAAGTGTAGGTTAGAGTAATGTTAGAGTGATTTTTTTATGGGAGTGGTTCAGAGGGGGATATATATCCCCATAAGTATAATCTCAGTGTACTCATAGTTAGAAATAGTCATGTGAAATATTGAATTCAACTTATGTATATTGTGTGAGCTCCTGCCCTAGGAAAAGATTCTTTTATTATGTTTTCTTCCCTAGTTGAAGATGGAACCTTTTGATATATTTTTATAGGAGTGGTGTATGGTAATCCAAATGGTGGGGTGTGCATTTTTTGTCATTTGAGGGTCGTTACACTAATTTTTAATTTAAAATTATTAATTTTTATTGGATGTTGAGCATGGAGTTTCGTTTTTAGATAAGGGAAACTGTGTTTTTATGGTGTGGTGTACCAGATCTATCATAGTTATACATCATCCATGTAAGATATAGTTTTTGGTGTTATAATTTTGATTGTTGGATAGTATAGATAGAATGGTTTTGAATATTATCTTGTAGATAGAATAGATTCCAACATTTTAGAGGGCTTCTTGGGGACAATAAGGATTCTAATGGGGATTTAGTAAGGACTAATGATTTTAAAGACTACAGTTTTGAGAAAAATATCTATCTAATCACATGCTTGTGAGGGGAAAATGGTCTTTTCACCTATTGTATATAATAATGGAATGTTTCTATAACCCCTCAATTGGTCCTAGAATTGGGTTCTTACCCTAGTACATGTGATTGGTTTAAATCTTATCATTTCGAATTTTAATAGAAAAAAGTATTTAAATCTTATTAAACTAAATATTAAACTATTCCCATAGGTTCATCCATATATATATTTTGAAAATATTGTTGGATTGGGATTATTTATCTACAAATGATTCCAAAATGGTATGTTTTTTTGTTCCATGTCATAATGATTAGATGGGTTCTACGGATGAGCCATTCCCCTTTTTCTTTCCTTTTTATTTTTTATTTTATTCTTTATTTTCTATTACATTTCATTTTTTGCATCATTTCTTCTTGTGAATGATCCTCCTATAGATCCTCCTTCTCTACGAAAAATGGTATAAAAGGATAAGGGTAAGTAATTTGAGAGAGTTAGGTGAATTATTCCTTCCATGATGCTCTCAACATGCTGGATAGACATGAAACAACTGTGGACCACATATTTGAGTATAGATTTAGTGGTTTTTTCAAACGGTAGTCTTATTCATGTTTTTATTTAAAATTACCATTATATTAGTATTATTCAATTTTATAGCCCTATAATTAAATATTTTGTCCCATGGGAATGTAATATATTGATTTAGGGGTGAAAAGTATTTTATTCAGCAATCTAGATATTAATCATTCGGGAAAACTAGGAAACATGGTGTGTTGTTCAAGGTGAGACACCGTGTGTTCTTCCCATTAGTGGAAGAAAAAAAAAATTTGAGTACACCACATGTTTACAGTCATATATTTCAGGTACTAGTACTAATCCATGTTGATGAGTACTCATCCCAGTCCACCCATGTAGGGGTACATGGCCATGTAGAGTACACGCCCCGACGTTGTGTGGGTAACACCCAATGTAGAAGTATACGACCTCGAAAAGTAAATTGCTCGGCCAGTTTAGGGACATGGGTAGGTACCCCATGTTTGGTACATGCCTTGTACCCTTTTTTATATGGCATACACCTGGGGCATTTATATTCCATGGTTGGTGGGATTACACAACCATTTAGGGACATAAAGACTCTAATGTCCCGAAATTCCAAATTATTATTTTTTATATATATTTGATTTTTTTGATAATAGGCAATCAGACGATAATTGATTCCATGGCCTAGAGAGTATGGAATAGGTGATCAATCCTTTTTAAATTTATTAAAAATGTTTCTGATAGGAATTTTGAATACTTCTAAACGAGTTCCCGAATCAAAATATCCAAGGGCATTGTTGCAACTGGAATGATACCTTTATCAGGTTTGATTCTAGGGGATTAACTCATGTTTTTCATTTTCTCCATTTCAAACTTCTAACAATAATGGATCGATTTTGTAATGAAAAATGGAGGGAGTTTGTTCCTAATTGTTGTTCTATGTTTTATCCTTCCATTTACCCCATCTTCATTGCATTATTTTTGCGATTATGAATGATAGATCATCGTGTTCCCATTTCTCAGTGTAAAAATCCCTAAAAGTATATCTTGGTAGAATGCAGAAGTGGCCGCATGAGGGTGGCAGTGCCCTGTAGTAGAGGAGGTTTTGGCCAGAAGGCTGTAGTGGTGTGGGATCATGGGACCGACAAGGCTCTGTGTCAGGTAATGGAGGGTTGCTACTAGTAGGTTGTGATTGTAACACCCCCACCCCAGTAACCCAGAGTCGGTTCATTACTACGTAGGATTGGATTTATCCCAATAGATCACATCTCGAAAGACCAATTAGTTTAGTAGCCTTGGGAGTACTAGATACATTCATAAGGTTTACATTACATCATAAAATGGAAAACTACAACAAATTTATTTACATAGAAAACACTGAGATCCCATAGACTATCCCTGTAGGTTAGTCATAAAATACTTCTTTTCATATTGGGAAAAATAAAACATAGAAAGGGGTGAGATCATATGCTCAGAAACTATAACAATACAGTAGAAACAATTATAAATAACCATAATCATTTAAGACAATGTATAAGACTAAAACAAAATCCTTTTAAACTGGATCATATGCATATTATGGAAAAGTTAAAATCAAATAATTTCATTTACCTATTCACATGGATATTTTTCTAGTCGAATAATCACATGCAATATCAATAGCGACTTTAATAATGATGAAATTCAAAATTCCTAAATTCATTACTACATTGTCAAGACCTTGTGCCATTACTACAAAGAATATTTTGTCAAGGCCTTATTCTAGGACACTAGTTTGTCTCATTAGAGATACTGATGCATTGAGGAGCTATAGCGGGCTCCACCATTCACTTAATATGTCTAATACATTCAACATAATAAATATTTTAAATATAACATAAACATTCATATTAAAACCAGCATAAAAAATGTCAATTCATTATCCATAAACCATGAATGGTATAAAAATAACACATCCACATTCAAACATATCACAAAACCTTCAATACCAAATGTATTATTTGTATCATAAATAATCAACTTCAAACAAGATTAAACTACATTAAAGGACGTTGACATAAATGAAATCAAAACTGTTTGAGAGAAATATCTCAGTATTTTTTTTAAACCATTTAAAATTTGAATTAATACAATAGAAAAGATTTATTTTTTAAATATTCATATAAGATTGTAAAGGAAGATTTGATGACGTTATAACGACAGAATATACTCGCACCCTCCATATAAGTTAAAAAAGCATTCTTACATTAATTTTGTCCAAAAAGTCATAAATTAACTTGTTTGGAAAATGACGGAAAGATTATGTTCAATAAGTATAAGGTCAAATAAGGGTATAAAGGCCTTTAAACCATAGTGTAATAATCAGTAAAATGTTTTGAAGTATATTTTTATGAGGACACGGATGTGGGTGATAAATAGGTACTAGTAGATAATTACATATAAAAAACCTTGAATAATGAAGAAGTTGTAGAATTAACACTTACCCTGTACCTTTCCTTGGTGGAGGGTAAGTTAACCTCCTGTATAATGGTAAAATAATTGATATTAATTTATACAAGAAACATATAAATTAATATGATATCATATATGATCTTTTAATATTTCATTGTTAATAATATTTTAGTATTATCGTCGCTTCTGGTGTTAACAGGTTCATTTTACTTTATATGATTTGTTACGTAAGTAATGTTTGTTGAGGATATGATGTATCATATTCATATTCACAATGATATTAAATAATTAAAATTTATTTTTAATCATCAAATGAAAATTAGTCTTGAATGGATACGATGGGGAATGAATCTCATCACGTTCATGGAGACGGTAATCAGTATGTACGCACGAGCGACAATATCATTCTTTTGATACTAAAATAATATATAATTGGATGTCATATCATATATACAGAATCATTATAATTTTATATTTATTATTTACATAAATTATACATCATTATTATACCCATCCAAATAATAGTTTATTGATTAACATCTACACCACGACGTGGAGATGGTTTGTCGTACGTACGCACGTATGGGGACATTTCATTCATAGGATAAATAAAATAATGAATATGGTTGTACCATTTTTATAATAACATCAATTTATGTAAAAGATACTGGATTTATTATTTTATAATGGAAACAACAAATAAAGAAGAAGTGGAAGAAGAAAATAACTTGAAAGAGGTGATGAAATATTTACATCTTATTCGTGTTCTTCATTTTGATTTGATCAACAGGGCTATATGTGATGGATTTATGACTAAAGGAAGGCCTATAGGATGAAGGGAGGACATTTTAGTGGATATTTGATTCAGTTTTGGCCGAGACAAATGGCTTTGAAGGTCTGAATTAGAAATAATGGGAAGTTCCCTTTTATAAGATGGGTGAGGGGCACCTTAGGAAAAGATTGAAATATTATTTTATATTAAAATCATGTTCGGTTTCTAATGGCTCCATAATAAATTATTTAAATTCTATGGTGGGGAGGGGTAGAAAACCAATAAAAAATTTGGTTTTAGACATGTTTTGATCACAATATTAACCTTATCTTTAAGATTTAACTCATAGTAAATGAGTTTGACATCCACCATGTCCCTTTGTATTTTTATATTATGTGGTTAATAAAAATACTATAAACTTCTAAAAGATCCTCAAGTGGTTAATTAATGAAATATACAATATTATTTAAGATCGTTGGATAAAAATTAGATTTTATGGAATATATTATAAATTAATAATATAATATTTGTTTTAAAAACACTTTTATGTCTATTTTGATAGTATGTGTTATTGTGTTTTTGGTAAATTCCGAACAACATTATTACATCTAAAAAAATTAATTTAATCAACACAATCATGTCACACTATCCTAGAAATTTCATGTATGGCATCAAAATATTCAAAATATATATATTTCAACATCTATAACACAATTTATTTGATTCTTTCGTTAATAAGGAAAATACTGCATCCTCGGTGTGTCATAAATAAGTTTAATTATTCAATGTATAAAATTTGTAAAAAAAATATGATTAAATATGAAATCTAATTAGAATTCTAATGAATAGTTTTATTCAAATGGATAACAAATATAACTCTATGTAAATATTATTTTACAAAAAGATATAAGCTTATGTCATTTTTGTATTTACATTAACTTAAAAAATATAATGTGTCATTATCACATTCAAATGGCTCCATGGGGTACCAAAATCGACCATAGGATGCCCATGGTCGGACATGTATAAAACAATATGGTCATGACATGTGTTAGGGTAATTTAATATTATTATACTATTATTTTTTACCCTTACTTACCGGATTTACCCTTTAGCAATGATAAATAAAATATTTACCGAAGTAATTATTCAAAGTATCTAAAATAAAAGTTACATATTTACCAAATTTTGACCTCCTGATTCTATATATGAAATAGATTTTTCTAAATTCAAATCACATAATTGAAAAAAATTAATTTAAAATTATTTCCGTTGTCCAAAGAAAAAACATTTTTTCAGAAACAATAACTATCAAAAGATTGAAACTTGCATATGTTTGGATTAATGTGATATTATTTCAGTGACCAAAATTGTATTAAATGGAATAATATAACCTAATTATACTTAAAAACCAATCAATAATATTTTTTATAACTATAAAATATTTTCATTAAAAATGTTGTATTTAATTAAAATTTAGCATTTTTCACAATTCATCAAAAACAGAATGTTTTCTGAAAATTACCATAAATTTACGCTAAGATAATTTCAATATTCCAAACCCAAAATGAAGTCCATTTTGAATTATATGATTGATAAAATTTAAACAAGAGGATATTACTATTTATAACGTCTTGTTTGATTGGTCACGATGGGTTAGAATATCAATGTTGTGTACAACGCAAGCTATTGCATTATTCAAAGGGAAACGTACCATGGAAAATTTGGGTGTTACATTCTCCCCTACATCAAATAATTTTTTCCACGAAATTCATTGAATATTACTACCTAAAAATAATCGGGTTGTTCATTATAATAAGTTCCATTGGTTCCCACATTTCCTCTTCTATCTTATTATTTCTCCCAAGAACATTGACCAGACGAGTTGTCCGGTTTCTCAACACTTTTTTTCTTGTTTTAAGAATCTTGACAGGCTCAACGCAATAAGACAGATCGGTTTCTAGTTATAATTTCATATACGTAAGAACATGTGTTGGGCCAGGCATGTATTTTCTCAAAAGTGATATGTGGAACACATCATGGACATTGGAGAGACTTCGCGACACTGCCAAATGGTAAGCTACAACCCCAATTTGTTCTAGAATTTTGAAAGTACTTTTGTAACTGGGACTTAGTTTAACCTTTTTACTAAATCGTATAACTCCCTTCCATGGAGATATATTCAAGAAAACATGATCTCCAACATGAAATTCCCAATCATTCCTTTGATTATCGGTATAGCTCGGCTTCTTACATTGAGCCACTTTGATGTGCGTTTGGATTACCTTTACCTTTTCCATCGTTTCCTTAAAAAGTTATAGGCCTAAAAGTTTTCTTTAACCAATATCATCCAAACAAGTTGTTATATGACATATCTTTCCGTATAACGCTTCATATGGTGCCATCTGAATACTTGAATTGAAGCAATTGTTATAGGAAAATTATAATAGTGGAAAATATTGATCCCATATACAATGAAAGTCGGGTGAGAAAGATCTCAACATGTCTTCTAAGGTTTAAATAGTCCATTCTTATTGTCCATCAGTTTAAAGGTGGTAGGCAGTGCTCAAATGTTGTTCAGTATATAGGGCTTTCTAATGACTTTTCCAGAATCATGATGTAAAACCTGGATCACGATCAGAAACAATCGATAGAGGTTCTCCATGATGTCTCACAATTTATTTAATATATAGTCATTCTAGACGTTCAATTGGTAAATATTCTCTTATAGTAATAAAACGTGCTGACATGGTAAGACGATCATCAATGTACCACATTGCATCGTTCCTCTGAGGAGTTTTTCGTAGTCCCATGACAAATTAAATCGTAATATTATCCCATTTCCACTCAGGTATAGGAAGAGGTTTCATGACTCTTCTAGGCTGTTTCCTTCCAACATTCACTTGTTGAAAAACTATACATCTTGACTCAAAATCAGAAATCTCCCACTTCATGTTGTCCCACAAAAAATGTTCCTCCAAATCTATATACATTTTGGTACTCCCATGGTGTATAGAGAAATTGGTGCTATGATCTTCATCCAACAATTCTATTTTTACATCATGTATATCAGGAACAAAAATTATCTTCCAAAAATTTCAAAATTCTATCTTCATACAGAAAATAACTCAATCTCCCATCATTCATAGCATTAATATTCTTTTAAAACTCTTCATCATTGGACTGAGAACTTTTTATCTTTTCTAGTAATGATGGTTTTGCAAACATTTGAAAAGGCGTTGATATTTCTCCTTCCATGGAAATTCCCATATACATCAATACTAGATCCATGAAAATAATATCCCTTTAAACTCTAATATTGTTCACAAATACATGATCATTTTTTATCAAAGCATCTACCACCTTATTTTCCTTCCTTGGCTAGTAGTGTATAGTGAAATCATAATCTTTGAGTACTTCAATCCATCACCTTTTCCTCATGATGAGTTATTTTTGTGAGAAATTATACTTCAATCTCTTGTGATGTGTATAAATCTCACATTTTTCACAATAGATATAGTGTCTCCATTTCTTCAAAGAAAATATTATAGCAGCTGACTCAAGATCATGAGTAGGATAGATTTTCTCATGAATTTTTAACTATCGTTAATCATATACAATAACACTATAATTCTTCATAAGGACACAACCAAGTCCATCATTTATGCATCACTATAAATAACAAACCCATCATTACCCGATGTTACGGTCAATATAAGAGCATTGACTAATATTCTGTTCAGTTCTTCAAAAAATAATTCACTCTATTTTGTCCAAACAAATTTAACCACTTTACGTGTGATCTTGGTTAATGTGTTTGACAATCAAGAAAAATATTGGATGAAGAATCGACAATAAACTGCTAAAACAATAAATATGTATACCTCAGTTATACTCGTTGGTTTTGACCATTTTTTGATTTCCTTGGACCTAGAATGATCAACTAAGATTCAATATTTAGAGACAATATGTCCATGAAAAGATATCTCTTGATTCCAGAATTGAAACATGATAAAAATCCCATATAATTCATTTCTTCTAAGATACTTAAGGAGAATGCACAAGTGATTTTCATGATCTTCGTAGACCATGGAATATACCAAGTTTCCATCAATAAATACCACTAAAAAGTCATTATGATATTTCTTGAAAACTCTATTAATTAAATCCATGATGACAGAGGGTGCATTATTCAATACAAAAGGCATTAATGTAAACTCGAAATGCCCATACCTGGTTCTATGTATTGTCTTCAGAATGTCTTCCTTCATCACACACAACTGATGATATCCAGATCTAAGTTTAATCATTGAAAAGTATTGAACTCTATTAAGTTGTTCATATAAATCATCTATGTGGGGTAAGGGATACTTGGTCTTTATTATTATAGAACCGATCTCTCAGTAGTCAATGTACAACCTCATAGACCCATCAATCTTCTTAACAAAAAGAATAACTGTTGCCTATGGAGAAACACTATGGAAAAGAAACCCTTTATTAATCAACCCCTATAGTTGTTTCATCAGTTCCACTAATTCAACAGCGGCCATTATATAAGGGGTCTTCGATATGGGCCTTGAACCATGAAATAAATAAATGTAAAACTCAATTTCTCGTACTAGAGGATTTCCATGTAAATCCTCCAAAAATATATAAACATTCAATTGTACAATAGATATATACTATATTTGAACATTATTTTCTTCACCCATAGTTATTTCATTCTCTCCGTCCCCAATAATTGAATTTAGTTGAGCTATTGTGGGTGGATCTAGATAAGAATCAGGTGGTGGTGTTTCTTCTCTAAAGATAAGGTGTTTATTATCATAATAATCAAAAATTGTAACCTCATTATTCTTATAATAAATCATATCATCATGTTCTGAAATCCAATCCATATTGAGGATTATATTTAATTCAATAATGGTTATGGAAATTAGATCAGCAGATAAAGAACATTTATATTCACTTATGGTAACTGATTCACAAAACATTATTGCGATGATACTTCCCTTAAGAGTTTTATCTGAGAACTCCCATGTTAAAAAATATTGAAAATATCTTATTTTTTTAGAGAACTGGGAATATATGAAACAATACGATGATCTAGAATCAAATAAATCAATTTATAAACATGAGAATACCATTAAATTACCTGCCATTATGTCTTTCAGACCATCAACCTCAGCTGTAGTGATAGAAAACTCTTGACCATGATCCCTTGGACTTTTCTAAGGTAAGTTCCCCTGATTCTTAGGAAGTTAATTTTCATAATTTCCCCTTTCTCTACAATTGTATCATCCAACATTAATTACATCTTTCTTCCCCTTGTAATCACAAGTTTGGTGGCCTTTTTAACAACCCATGTAACAGACTCCCATGTTGATCAGACAAGTACCAGGGTGTTTCTTCCCACATTTAATGCAGGATGGATATTCAACTTTTGTAATATCATACCTATATTTCCATTTCAAGTGTGTTCAATATATCTATTCTTCTATTGCTTTACTTTAATGTGTTATGACTTAGAGAATTCCTTTTTGGTCTTGATAGAACATGAGACAATGTCTTCGTACGATGCGAAAGAATGTGAGACTAATGGTCGATGGAGAAAAAAAATTAACCCATCAAAGAAAAGATCAATCTTACATATTTGGTTATTTATATAATCTACTACAATCCTTGATAACCATGTAACATTAGCTTCATTCTTTGCGACATTCTCATCATTTTTTTCCTTAGACTCAAAAATTATCATTCCATATCTGCTCGATGGTCATGAGGAATGCCTTTCTCTAAAATGAACCCTTTGAACTCCCTCCACTACATATTTGATACTTCATCATCTTCCTTTGCATTTTGAATCAATGACCACCATTGATCAGTATCTCTAATGAGGCAGTAAACTGTTATGACAACTTTTTTCCATTCGCTACTCCCCAAGGACTGGAATATTTTCTCTATGGAAGTTATCTATTTCTCAGATACTAATGGATTTGTACCCACATTTAATGTTGGTGTTTCTTCCTCATGAAGTGATCTAACTTTGACCCTTCATGTTTCATATCTGGGTTCTCCATAGGGTTAAGTTTATTATTCATAACCTGGGTGAGTTGTCCCAGTATAGTGATAAGCTGATCAACACCAGTTGTTTCACCAGTTCCACAATAATTTTATTGAGCAGGAGGTACATCCCTACATGGAGTGTGTGAAATGATATAGTTTCCATTTCATCCACAAGGATACATTTCTAAACAATGGTATACACTAGATTAGTTTATGAATCCCAATACAGAATTCCAAACTTATAACATACTTAACAAAATTTGAACATTTTATGGATATAAACCATAATCATAAAAAATTGTTTTCATTGAGAAGGTTTATAATAAAAATCCTTCATAATGGTTTTTAATGAAAATGTAAATTATCCTAAGCATATCCCTCGGGAGTGTCGTAACCAAGAGTGCAACAAGGCCCGTTGTCGTGTACCAGGATACCCCGGGTCAAGCCCGAAACTCCTTGTTGTAGTTGTCACTTCTAGGTACATCTATGGAAGAGCCGCCTCTACCTAATATTATCCAGACAGGGATAAATGCTCAGAAAATACAAAATATCACTACATAACCAAGATTCTTGGAAGTTATTCTATAGTATACCTCAAAGTCTATGTTAAGGTAATGTGCTCTAATCATAGTTTTCCTAACTCTAGATTCCAAGGTTAGTACTAAACATCAACTAATACCAACTATAATTCCCAGAATCTAGATACCCAGAGTCAATGCATTATTATGTACCATTGGCATGATAACAAAATGTCATTTATCTAATGACTGATTAGTCTAGTAGCCTTGGAAGTACTAGAAACATTTATAAGGTTTTCATTAAATCATAAAATGGAATACTACAACAAAATTTATTCCATAGACAACATTAAGAGTCAATAGATTATCCCTCCATGTCTGTCGTAAAATACTTCTTCGCATACTGGGAAAATAAAACATAGATATGGGTGAGCTCAAATGCTCGGTAAGGATAACAATATTGCAGAAACATTCATAATAATCATAAACATTTAAGACAGTGTATAAGGCTAAAACAAAAGACTTTTAAATTTGGATATCAACATAATATGGAAATTATAAAATCAAATAATTTTTTTACTTATTGACATGGATATTATTCTAGTCGAATAAATACATGAAATATCAACATCCACTTTCATAATGATGGAATGCATAAGGCCAGACATTATAACCACATAGTCAAGGTCTTGTTCCAAGACTACATATTTTATTTTGTCAATGCCATGAACCAAGACACTAGTATGTATAATTAGACATACTTATGCATCGAGGAGCTATAGAGGGTTCCACCTGGCACTTACTAAGTCCAATGCATTCCTCATATAAAAAGTTTTAATCATAACATAATAATTCGCATTAAAACTATCATAATAAATGTCAATAATTAATCTATAAAACATGAATGGTAGATAAATAACACATACACAGTCATAAATATCACAAAGCCTTCAATAAGAAATTCATGATTTCTATCATAACAAATCAACTTCAAACAAGATTAAAATCAATTAAAAGATGTTGACATAGATGAAAACAAAACTGTTTGAGATAAATATCTCATTCTTTTTTTGAAATCATTTTTAATTCATATTATTATAAAAGAAAACATATATTTTGGAAATATTATTATATCATTGAAAGGGAATATTTGATGTTGTTATAATGGCTGAATATATATGCACCCACCGTATAATATAAAAAAACATTCTTAACTTAATTTTGTCGAAAATGACATAAAGTAACTTTTTTTGGAAAATGGTGGAATAATTCCTTTAAAATTGTATAAGGTAAAATAAGGGTATAAATGAATTTAATCAATAGTCTAGTAATTAGTAAAAATGTTTTGGAATAAATTTTTTGGAAAACATCGATGTGGATGATAAAGAGGTCCCAGTTGATAATTACAAATAAAAACCTTGAATAATAAAGAGGTTGTAGAATTAACCCTTACATTGTACTTTTCTTTGATTGAGGGTAGGTTAAACTCCTTTATAATGGTGAAATAATTTTTATTAAATTATTCAAGAATCATATAAATTAATATTATATCATATATCATCTTTTTGTATCTCTTTTCTAATAATATTTTAGTATTATCGTCGCTTCAGGCGTTAACTGATTCGTTTTCCTTTATATGATTTGTTTCCTAAGTAATGTTTTTTGCGGATATGATGTATCTTATAAATATTCATAATTATATTAATCCTTTAAAAATTATTTTTAATCATAAAATAAAAATTATTCTTGAATGTATACAATGGGGAATGAATCTCATCGCATTTGTGGAGACTATAATCCGTACGTACGCATGAGCAACAAGATCCTTCTATTGATATTAAAAAAATATATAATTGTTTAGTATATCATATATACATGTAAATATCATTTTATATTTATTAATTACATTAATTATACATCATTATTTTACCCATCCAAATAATAATGTATTGAATAACAACTACACCACGACATGGAGACAGTATGTCATACACATGCACGTATGGTGACATGTCATTCATACGATGGATAAAATAATGAATATGGTTGTACCATTTTTATAAAAAATATCAATGTATATATATAATAAAGGATTTATTATTTTAGAATTGAAACATCAAAGAAAGAGTATGTGGAAGAAGAAAGGAACTTGCAAGTGGTGATGAAATATTTATCTCCTCTTCGGGTTCATCCTTTGGATTTGATCAAAATGGCTCTTTAGATTGGATTTCTGACTAAAAGAAGGAATCTAGGATGAAAGTAGGAAAATTAAAAGGATGTTTGGGCAGGGTGTGGCTGGGAAAAATGGCCTTGAAGGTGTGAATTAGAGAGAAGGGTAAGATCCCTTTTATAAGAGGGGTGAGGGGCAACTTAGGAAAAGAATGAAATATTATTTTATAACAAAATATTGTTCAGTTACAAATGGATAAATAATTAATTTTAAAAGTATAAGGTTGGTATGGGTATAAAACCACTCAACAAATAGGTTTTAGAAAGTTTTGGGTCACTATATTAACCTTTTCTTCTAGATTTAAATCTTAGTTAATTAGATTGAAATTTACAATGTCTCTTTGTATTATTATATTATATGGTTAATAAACGTACTATAAACATCCTAGAGAACCTGAAGATGGTCTTTAATGACATATATAATATTATTTAAGACCTTAGGAAGATCCTTAGATTTTTAGGATCAGAATATAAATTAATAATATAATATTTGTTTTAAAAACTATGTTATTTCAATTTTGACACTATTTGATATTTTGTTTTTGTTAAATTTTTAACAACCTTATTAATTCAAAAAAAAAATCATTTAATAAATTTTAACATGTAAAAAAAATATAAAATTCTTGAATGACATCAAAACTATCAAATTATGTTTATTATAACATCTAAAACACCATATATTTTATTCATTCATTAATAAGGAAAATACTTCATCATTATTGTGTCATAAATAAATTTAATTATTCAATGTATAAAAATTGTAAATAAAATACCATAATGTATAAACTCATTTTATCTTTTTAATTAACATTTATAGTCTAAGATATATTATATATAACCCTAATTAAAAATTTATTTACTAAAAGATATATGCTTATGTCATTTTTGTATTTAATTTAACTAAATTAATATAAAGTGTCATTACCACATACAAGTGGCTCCATGGTGTCCCAAAATCGACCCAAGGATTCCCATGGTCGAACATGTATCAGCCAATAGGGTTAGGAAACGTGTAAGGTTAATTTATAATTATTATAATATTATTTTTCCCTTATTTACCAGATTTACCTCCTAACCATGGTAATGAAAAAATTTACCGAAATCATTATTCAAAATGTCTAAAAATAAAAGATACCAATTTACACAATTTATACATCATGATTATAAATATGGATTACATTTTTCTAAATTCAAAATATTTAATTGGTAGAAATCAATTTAAATTTAATTCCCATTGTCAAACCAAAAAGCATGTTTTTAAGAAATTATAACTATCCAAAGATTAACACTTTCTTATATCCAGTTTAAATGTGAAATTATTTTAAATGACCAAGATTTGATAAAATTGTTAAAATATAACATAATTATACATAAAAACCACTCAATATCGTAATTTATCACTATAAATTATATTTGATTAAAAAAGTTGTTTTCAATTAAAATTTAGTATTTTTCAGTATTCATAAAAAACTGAATGGTTTCAAAAAAATTCCAAATATTCACCCTATGATAAATTCAATATTCTAAACCCAAAAATGAAATTAATTTTGAATGATAATATTGATAAAATTTTAAAAAAATTGGGTATTACTATTCATAACAGCTAGTTTGATTGGTTGTGATGTGTTAGAATCTTGAAGTGGCGTACAATGCAATCTATTGCATTATTCAAAGGGAAACGTACCATGGAAACCTAGGGTGTTACAGTGATGGTGAAAAAGTAGTTCCTTGGAAGCACGCTGCGACATCAATAAGGGGGATCATGATATCATCCACATGTAGTGGAGTAGGCCCCCCACACTGGGTCTGTGGCGGCACACATTGATGAAGTGACTACACCGATTTAAGTGGCACATGTGGAAGGAAACAGTCCTTTTAGAAGGTTGAGGTGGAGACCATAAGGTGACCCAAGTGGTAGAGGGGGGACAAAGCACCTCTACCAAATCATTTCCAGGTTTCCTGCACCGCTCACAGTATGACAGGCCGGAGGCGGGCCACCTTAGGGTGCAGGACCTGTGGCCCAGCCTGTCCGAGCTGGACCCGAACCAGGTTAGATCTGGGTTGGGATAGACCCTGCATGGGTTAGTGGTCCACAGGTCAAAACGGCCTAACAAGGGCAGACTAGATTGAGACCATACATATTTCTTCTCAATAAAATAGTGATTAACTCCAAACCATACATTCGATTGATGAGATGTTTATGGGATTGAGAACCATGCGATGAGGCAGTCCTTTTTCCGTTATCCAAATTAATTTACGTGAAGGATGAGATATAATCGATGGATTCAGGAGAAAATTATCCTTGAATCATGCTTGTTACAAGTGCTAATCCAATGGTTGTATGTGATGAGATGGAAGTGTCAGGAAGACCTATGTAGCCCGATTGATTAGTAGCCATGAAGACATGTGTTGACATATAAATGAGTATCCATGTATTCATGGGTGGCCTAGAAGAAGAGAATCTGTGGGGACATGTGTTTCTCGGAATACGATCAGTCATGTAGACATGTGTGGCCTAGTAGATGAGTATGTGTGCAGACCTATGTGGCGTGGTAGATGAGTTGTTGTACGAACCTATGTGACCTAACATAGGTGTAGCCGAGTAGACCATAGTTTCCCAAAATACAAGCGGATATCAGTATCCTGGAAGACATCATTGACACATCGGGAATGAATCCCTTAGTAGTACAAAATTTTCAACCTTACGACTGATAATCCTAATTTTTATGCCTTTTGTTATAACATTATGAGGTATCTATTGCTTCATCAGAGAATTTCCTTGTTCTTCATTCATTGGTGATTGTGTCCCACAATGAATGTTGTGTTACTTACCTATTCATGGGCATCTCACGCACGTGTTGTGTCTTGTGTATGATGATTGATGCTATAAAGGAGACCATGGTGGTACCTGTCTAGTAGATGCTTAGTGAGATCAGAGAGGCAAGGTTTAGTCCTACTGCTCTGGAAGCTACTTGTCATCTTTCCGTTAGGTAGGGTTTTCAGTGGACGGAAATGCCAGAGGCCTTTAAACATTCCTATATTCATCTTGTCTTATTGAACATGTATTCTATCCCCTTTCATTCATATTGTAGTTTATACTCTCAGTGGTTGACTTAGTGGAATGCTTGTTTTCACATTTAGCTTTGTTGGTTCAGGTTTTGAGCATGCATGTGTATAAGTACTCAAAAATTTCCTCCCACATTTAGGTTATTTCCTTTGGCATTGGTCGTAATCCCCTGAACAGTTGGCTGGAGGCTTGTGGAATTCCCATCATGGGCTCTGGGTGATGAGTCGTGAAAAATTGGTATCAATGGTGCTTGGTCCTACCATAAATACTGAGAGTAAGTGGTTTTGTTTGTGGGAATGAATGTTAATTGTTTCAAGTTCAACATTTAGACATGTGGAGTATGGTGTTGGTGTCCGAGCTGAAGAATCCACACACTAGGACCATGAGTTCCACTTTTCGACTATATACATGAAACCACAATATGAAAGCATCATATAGGATTTTTATTGTTTTTTTCATGTCTTTGAGAAGATCAAAAAATAAAACCGATTGATCATTTTTCATCATGATATGTTCCATGATGCCTCCACACATACAACCTGTTAGGATTCCAGTGTGCGACCACATGGATGGTATGCCTTACGATGAGGCATCAATAGAGGTTATAGAGGTGGTGATGGCCCCATGAGGAATTTCACCCACATTTCCATCACCCTTTCGTCAGTCGTTCCTACTAGATCTACCTATAGATGTTGCACGTAGGCTCAGTGCCTCACATAATTTCAAAAGGCATAGGACTCCCATGTTCATGAATTAGAATATCCCCTAGGATGAAGAGGATTGGCTCGAGGTGGTTACACGAGTCTTCCTACTATTGGGGATGCCTATCGACCAGATACAGATCTTAGCCACAAGCCTCTTTCAGGTATCAGTATGGAGATAGTGGATTTTTATGATCCATACGCAAGATAAGGAGACCCTCACCTTGACATTCATTGAGCGACTCTTTAGAGAAGAGTTCATCCCATCGATGTTATGATTCAGTGTGAATACATGAGATGTTATACCTATAGGAGGGTGTCATGAAAGTGGTGTTTACTCGGGGAGATTCACCGTGCATTCTCTATAGTCCACAGACACGGTGTGAGGTGCATTATTCATAGAACAATCTTTGGAGAACGGACTACACTGTGAGAAAAGGGCATTAATTGTATCACATTGCATCCATACGCATGCTATGGGACAGAAGCAAGACATACATTTGGAGAGATTCCAAGGAAGATACGATGCATTTAAAAAACTATACAATTATATCTTGAGAAATAGAGTATTTAAAAGTAGTTTGTAGAAAGAAGAAACAAGTCCTATGTGGGCTAGTAATTTTGGGGTGCGAATCCAGGATGTAGTATTGGGGGTACAAGACCCTCAGGATGAAGGGATTTATTCAAGCGGAAGGGCATGAAACTATGTGTTGGACTGTTTAACATGGTTCATGAATTATAATCTCAACGCCTGTATGATTAGTTGATAGTGGAGGGACCACTGAGGTTGATGTAGATCTTCATGTAAGTTGTTCTGTAGGGATGCATACATGGGAGGGGATCTAGAAGAGCAGCATGCGGTGGAAGAATAGTATAGTGAGATGTTTATGTGAGGATGGGACAAGGTTTTCCTTCACTCGAGACAAGGGTGATCTTGCAGCACAAGACTAAAATTCTCAAAGGAGGGCATAGCCAACCACTCGACAGTTAGCTTCCATCACCCTTAGTGTAGTAGACGAGAATAGACCCCACATTCCTATAGTGTTGGACGATTACAAATACGTCTTTCCAAAATATGTTCATGGATTACCTCCTCAAAGAGTGGTAGACTTATGAATTTATCTATAACAAAGGATGACACCAATATCGACACAAGAATATTAGATGTCTCTAGCAGAGCTTCATGATTTTCGGGTGCAAGATGAGGATTTGTAGGAGAAGGGCTTCGTGAGGCCCAACATTTCACCATGGGCAGTCCCTAATTTGTTTTCCAAGAAATAAGATGAGATTTTGAGGTTTTGTGCAGTCTTCTAGTTTCTAAACCAGGTGACCGTGACGAACCAGTATCCCCTTACAAGGATTTAGGACCTCTTTGATCAGCTTAAGTGACTGAGTTGGTTCTTGAAAATTGTCCTCAGATCAGGCTATATTTATATTCATGTAAATGATGAGGTTGTACAGAATAGTGTATTTAGATGTTGGCATAGCCAATATGAGTTCTTTATAATTCCATTCAGCATGACCAATTATCCAATATTGTTCATGTTGCTCATGAAAAGATCTAATCACCTTACCTAGACAGGTTTTTCAAGATCTTTATTGATGAAATCATGGTGTACATGGCACATAAAGAGGATTACACTACACACATGCAGATTTTCCAGAATACACTCTGATGGAACTAAAGATACGGGAAGATAAAAAAGTGTTGGTTTAGGATTCAGGATGTCCACATTCTAGGAGACATAATTTTAGAGGCTTCAGTTATAATGTATTCCACCAAGATTGAAGTGGTACTTTCTTGGGATCCACCAAGGAGCGTGACTGAGGTGTAGAGAATTTGTGGGTTTTCATGATACTGCTAGAGGTTTGATCATAATGTTTGAAGGATTGCACAACCCATGTCAGCTTGTACCTAGAAGGGAATTCCCTTTTTGTGGTCAGAGAGATGAAAGCATAGTATTCTGAAGCTGATATGTAGACCGACGAGTGCCCAAATCATGAGACTAGCAATATATGTTGTATGGAAGTTCGTATTTGTCGATTCATTCAGCATCAGTCTGGGTTGTGACATAATGAAATAGAAATTAGTGATCACCTTTAATTTATGGCATTTTTGGCATTAGGAGGAGAACTCTATTATATAAGACCTAGATTTGGCTGTAGTTGTATTTTCATTGAATATGTGGTAGCACTACATAATGGATTATTTGTTTAATGTAACAATGATAAAAAAAGGTATCAAGTATATATTATCCTAAAATTACCTGAACATGAGGTGGATATATTTTCTATACTACATCCAACCCTATGAATTCATGATAGTCTATACGATTGGGAAGGGGAACATAGTATAAAATTATTTCAACAGGATATCCGTTTTTCAGTTGCTGAGTGAGGCATAATAGTCATTAGACAAGATGAAAATATCATTACTAGATGATGATGGAGAGTCTTAGCTTCAAAAAATTCATGTAACTCCCCTGATCTTATGGATATTTAGGTAGGAACAACAATTGGATGTCAAATTCAAGGCCCGATGTGCATAGTTATCATAAGGATAAGCTCCTAATGAATATTCGATAGGTAGGGAGAACGTCATCCTTTTCAGAGGCTGCACCATTCTACTAGTGGTGTCAAATGAGGAGGTTCGGAGGGAGTTCCATTGATCCACATTGGAGTCATATCCTGAAGTGGAAAAGATGTACCAGGATCTCCAATGTCAATACTGGTGGCCATGGATAAGGAAGACAGTAGTGGAGTTCATTATTTAGTGCCTCACTTGTTAGAATGTGAAGGGGGCACTAGGTTCTTAAAGGTTTGTCTTAGCCACATGATGTGTAAAAGTAATGTGGGATTGTTTGTCGATGGAATTCATGATGGTTGTACCATGTACAACTAGGGGGAAATATACGATTAGATTGATTGTTGAACGAATCACCATGTTGGACCACTTTCTACACATCTGGGAGCAGGTATCTATAGAGGGAAGAAGATGTATCTGTGAGTAGGGTATAGTTAGACTATATGGGATCCAATGGACAATTGTCTCTGACTAAGACAAGAAATTCACATATTTGTGGTGGAATGGATTGTAAGAGTCGTATGGGACTCAACTTCGATTGAGCACATCTTTCCACCCTAAGATGAATGGTTAGACGGAGATAACTATCTAGGTTTTAGAGGACATACTTCTTGAATTCATCATGGAATTCAGATTTTGTTGATGGGAACACATTCCAATAGTGTAGTTAGTTTACAACAACATCCACCACTCCACCATTGGTACTAAACTATTTGAGTTTCTTTACCAGCAAACATACAGATCACTGTTATGCTGGAATGACCCTCAGGAGTCAGCACTCATGGGTCCAGATTTGGTACGAGATACCACTGAGAAGGTATTGTTCATCAAACAATGGATAAGGACTGCATCAAATTGGTAGAAATATTATGCTGATAGGAGATAGAGGCCCTTAGAGTTTTACTATGGAGACCATCTATTCATCCGGGTCTGACCTCATTTTGGATTTTAGAGATTTTGATGAGTGGGAATGTTGTATTTGAGATTCAACAACACTTATCAAATTCATGTGAAAATTGGGATAGGTGGTAAACCACATAACTCCACCCATTTGAAAGCACTGGGTACTTAATTTTTTCAATGTATCATACTTGAGGATGTATGTGCATGATCTTCCACATTTCATTGATAGTGGAGAGATAGACATCAATGATGGGGAGACGTTTTCAGAGATCACGATTGAGATTGAGGATCGAAATGATCAGTTGTTTCATGGATGGATTATTCTTTTTGAGAATGTTTGATGGAAGCACAAAAATCTCTAGGACATATATTGGGAGATGGAGGCTCATTTCCATGCCCAGTACCCCCCATTTTTTTGTTTATTCCTAATTTTGGCTTATGTTGATGCAAGTCCCTAAAGATAGGGGTGATGTATTGTCCTAAAATCCATGTAATTTTATTAATTTATATGGGATTGTTTCATGTCTAGGATTTCAAATGGCACATGATTCCATAGCCCATTGTGCATAGAAAAATTTATAGAGCATTTATTTTATGTTTATTTAAAATAGCACATGTGAACAGTTTTTTCAACATCTAAATGGTTTGAAGGATTAACAATTGAAGAAAACTGTTTCATCTAGAATGACATCATCAACTAATATTGAATTTAACAATGACCAGGGGGTCTAGGAATAAAATTTATTTTAATTACTTTTTATTAAATTTTAGTAAAATGATTCATTTAATAAGGGAAAAAAATATATACATCATGTTTTTTTATTTGGAATTTTAAATTCATACAACGTAAAGATGATAAGATGCAACAAAATAGAATGTGTTTTCGTTCACTAATGGATTGACTGAGATAAATTGTCAGTACGTTGGATAAACGTTCTGAACCCATGAAGATATGGCATTGGTGAAAGATGACTGATGAACGACCTCCAATGAAATATTGAGGAGCTATGAACACATCGATGTTGATCATCTCAAAAAACAATCCACCAATCAGGTAATGATTGTTATTGATTTTTTTATTCCCTATTCAATGAATAAATGATGAATATGGGTCATCTGATGAATTGGTTGATCCATGTATCATCGTTCATGTGGGTGGGTTTTTATCGGTTTTGATTCTGGGGAATTAATTCATATTTTGATTTTCTGTATTTGATCCGACTAACAAGAGATGATTGATTCCCTAAATAAAATTGACGGATGGTTGTACCTCAATATTGTTATATGTTTTCTCCTTAATTTTACACCATTTTCTACATGTTCATCTTCTGGTTATGAAAAATATATATTTGCACACCCATTTCTTGGCTCAACTATCCAAAAACGTGGATCGATTCCATAACAACATGCAGCATTGGCTGCCTGTTGAAGGTGGCTTCCGTCGGTGGTATGCCGTAACAGAGGAGGTTGTGGCCAGTGGTCCTGACAGTGTGTGATCCTAGAACCGGTGGGGTGCTGCATCAGGTAGAGGAGGGGAATGACCATTTGGCCATGACAGTGCAGAAGTTATGCATAGGAAGCTCACCACATCTACGAGAAGGGATCCCATGACATTAGTCATGGGAGGTGGAGTAGGATTCTAGTAGAACATGTAGATACAGTGAACGAGATGTGTCACATGGCTAGAAAGTCACGATCCCTCAGGACACCAGTAGTGGTGACCTTGCGGCGACCATATAGGTGGAGGGGGAATGTGGAACACTGACGAAGTCTCATCCAGGTAGGTCACCCTGCTCAAATTGGGTAAGGAAATATGCAGGCCAACTTAGACGGTCGGACGAAAACAATATGTAATCTAGTTCGAGTCTGACCCAACTCGGGTTAGTGGCCATCCTACCATTTTGGACCAGACCCAAACCCAACCACCCTCTTCTCAATAAAAGTTTTATAACCGGAAAAATCGTTTGTCCTATTGACGAGTTCTCTGTAGTGTTGGAACCTATACGAAGAGGCAGTCCAATTGACATACTACAAGTGAGATTTAGTGGATGTTGACATATGAATAATGGATTGAGTAGAAGTGTTTCCCATAATCATGTGCACTACTGGAGGGAATCTTGTGACTGGCTATGTGGAAAAAGAAGTGTTGACCTACCCTCTGTGGCCCAGCAGATAAGAAGACATGTAGACATATGTAGACTGGTAGATGAGTAGTTCTGCTGATCAGTGTGACCCTGTATAATTGAAATAGTGGAGTTATGTATTTCTCGGTAGAAGAGCAGCTGTGAAGACCAGTGTAGACCAGTAGAAAAGGAGCCTTATAGACTTATGTGGCCCTACAAATGAGAAGTCTTGCAAACCGGTGTGGTCCGAAAGATGTGTAGTTGAGTGGACCAATGTGGACCAACAGAGAATAAAACATCATTATCCTAGCAGAAACTAGGGACTAATTGAGGATGAGTCATTCCTCATTACAAACTGATCCACCATACAACTAATAATATAGATTATAATTCTTTAGGTTATAAAAATGTGATCTTCCCATTTATTTGTGTGAACTTTCCCTTTGTGGTCTTTCTTTATGATTACAGGTCCTCACTTAGTATTGTGTCACTCACCCCTACACGGAAATCACCCGCATGTGTCGTCTCATGTACAGATGATCGACACTTTGAAAGAGACCATGGGGGTCTAGGACCAGGCATCACCCTATGAGATAAGACATGAAACACATAATCCTACGTCTCCAGTAGCAACATTACACCTACCCTTCAGGAATAGTTTTCTCTGGATAGACTTTTTTATGCCTTTGAACATTCATGTCATCAGCTTGTAATGTCACTCACTAAGAGAAATGGCCACTCACTCACCAGGTTCTTCGCTCTCACCCTTCAGTGCTTCTTCACTCTCACCCTCCTCTATGGATTCAAGAGTGTTCTAGATATTCTATTTTTCCCTCCTCATCCTGCCTCATTATCCTTTCATCTCTCCAGTTTCATTCCCAATCTCTTCTCGATGGCTACTCATTTAGGGTTTTCTCTATCTTTGTATTGGCGTCATTTTTGAAACTCCCCATGTTTTTCTAAAAATAAATAGAAATTTATGGAACTTTTTTTAAGTATATATTTATAAGTAGCCTTTAAACATAATTTTTCCACTTCTATTTTTGAATTTCAAGAAACGGTCATCTACAATTGTGTTCTGTATGTTATTTGGAGTCTATTGGAACCAACTTGATTTTTGGTGAATAATAACACACCATTATGAATAGTAATATGACTACTAATATGATTTGAATGTATAGAAGACATTATTATTATTTTTTATTAAGTCTTTAAAAGAATAGCATCTTGATTAATTTTTCAATATGACATAAAATCAATTATAGTTTTTAAATATTTAATATTTTAATTAATTATAATTTTATTTAGAAATTAAATTAAATTTCTTTAAAAAATTATTTTCATAAAATGGACATCATTTTTGAAATCTTAACATCGATAAATTGTTAGGGTGAATTTTGGGAATTTTTCTAAAACAGTTGATTTTTTCGATGAATAGTAAAAAATACAGTTTTTAGTTTTGACGTATTAATGACATAATTAATGATATAATAATGAGGTCATAAATCAGGTCAACTTACATATAGTAAAATAAGATGTTAGGTCTCCCATGTGGCTTATACCATGGGCAAATACCATGGGCAAGCGCATGGGTTTGCAAATACCACTTATGAGGTGTCCCTTGGAAATTACTAAAATATTCCCTTAATGTTCCTATAAATACCAACCCATTATTTCATTAAATTCATTCCCAATTCCTCATCAATTAAGCTTTGTAATCCTCACCTTCATATTATTCCTCTATATTTTTCCTCAAGCCCCCAAGGTCCCAACCTTCATGATTTACGGGTTACTATACAAGGTACGTAAATTCTCAATTTCATTCTTTTTCTATTCAAGTTCTCTTTTATGTGCCATATAATTCATGTTTACATACAATTTTCTTATTTATATTTTATTCTTAATCTATTCTGTAAAATGATTCATTTATTTATGGGTGAAACCTCTCCCCTATCTTCTTAATGTTTTCTAAAACGTTATCGCATAGTCATTGGGCTGCCAAATTTTTGTAATAGATTTCTCACTTATTATTTTATTTTGAGTTCCTTCCTTATTATTTTTTCATAGCTCCTTAACCAAGAGGAATTAATTCTCTAGAAATAATTTATATTCTATTTTTATCATGTTTATGGAAAATTACTCATCATTATTCTTCTCTTCTCCCACTTATTTATGGAATAAAAACATTGTCTGTTATGTGTCGAATCACCGATATTGCGGATGATGTGATTTCAATTTTCATTAATTATTTCTACTCTTGTCTTGAAACCATCTATATTGTTGATCCATGTTATAATATATGTGTTATGACTCACCCTTGATACTGGAATTCTTTTTTTTCGCATGGTTCTAATTTATAAGACAAAACGAAGTTGTTATTATCAAAGAACCACTAAAATAATCTAAAGAAATATCATTAATGTTTTATGTTATGAATCATACTAATATTATAAATCCAAATGATAAATGGTATAAATTATGGTACTAGATATATGGAATTACCATTACATTCCAATTCGATAATTTCACTTCCAATCAACCAGAACATCAATCAAGAACCAATCTTGGAAATCTTGTAAGGAATTCACCCAAAAACAGTGCAAGGAGAAAACTATTAACCATTAAAGGTTGAAATGATGTTATGAAATGATAATATAAGATGTTATAAACATGAATATGTTTTTTAAAAACCTAATGAACAGTATTTTGACCATTATACAAGATTTTTAAACTTGTTTGATGTTAGACAAACTCGAGGTAAGGGAATTCTTAACCCTATTTCAATTCATTGGGTTATCCATATACATATTTATTTATGTTCTATTTAAATTGTTTTTGAGATTGTTTATATTTATATTTTTTTATTATGTTTTTACATTATATACATACTATGTTCACTCTATTAAGTCTCTTTTCAATTGTATGATATTTATTAGTGGCTTTTCATTAAAAATCTTCTTTTTAAATTCTGTTTTTCATAATTAAAAAGTAATGTCTTTATGCTATTGTTCGTGTTATATGGTTTGTTTGGTGTCTTGGGCATCTAATTTAATGAATGTTGGGACCTATATTTCCCTCCAATGCATTGGGTGTGAGAAAGTTGGAGGTCGGTAGTATGGTTACTCCAAGTGTAACTGTGATGGTTACAGAAAGTAAGGTAGCAGTGAGGGTTAAAATTATAAGGTAGACAAGAATGATTAGAAGATTATTTAAGTAATCCCCCAAGATAACAATATGATTATATTTATGTACTCATGTTTGTGTGGATCTTGTGTAAATCTTATGTTACACTACGTAAGTATATATGGGTGACAAGGATGACTTTTGAAAATGTTTTCATACGTTACGAGTATTCATGGACTAATGTTTTCTTTCATTGTTTTTCATCCCTTATTGATATTTTGTGCTCATCCCATGTTTCTAAATTATTTTCACAGGTAAATGGATGTGTAGTACACAGAAGTAAGGCATGATAAATTTTGAATATTTGTCAAGAAGTCATGTTTATGTTTTAATGTTTTATTTTTTTGAAAAAAAATGGAAATTGTTTTTGTGGTATCCACTCTGGAATAATGTGCTATGTTATGAATGTATTGTCCCAATTCATTAAATATATAAACGTGAAAATATCCTAAACGTAAAAGTAGTTTATTCTTGACTAAATTCTTGATTATGTATGTAACACGGTTGGATCCTTATAGTTGATATCAGAGGATGTTTTAGGTAACATTAGAGGTTAGGGTGATGTTAAAAGAATACCATAATAATTTTCACTCGATGTTTAATTTAAAATGTTATAGCATTAAATGATTATGATGTTGCTTCATCTAAGAAAATTTTTTCATAATGGTTTTCTGCATATGGTATAGGGATGTTGTAGAGAAGAGGCACCGAAAGAATGACATCCTTCCAGAACTACAACCAGGAATAGTAGAAATTGGAATCGAGAAGTTTGGGATAGTAATGGATTAGAAAATGAAGGAAATAAATAGTGGTGGAATCCATGAAAGAGAACTAATTGAGGTACCACAACGTATCATGATATTAGTGGAACATTTTATGAGACAACATCCTCTTGCATTCAATCGATCTTCTGACCCAGCAGCAGCTGAAGGATGGATCAAAGCCCGTGAAAAGATATTCAATGTTATGGGATGTTCAATCAATCAATATGAAAGTCATTCCATTTATTTTTTTGAAGGGAAGGCTGATCATTGGTGGTCAATGGTATGGAATATCAGCGATAGAGATGATTTTTATTAATTAGAGTGGGATGAATTTAAAAGTCTTTTCCTTGAAATATATTTTCCCAAGGTGGTGTGAATTTGAATGAAGAATAAATTACATAGATTGATTCATAATGAGGAAGACTCAGTGGCTGTGTATGAAGGGAACTTCACCTGACTGAAAAGGTATGATCCAAATATTATTGTGGATCTAGATAGAAAAATCAACTACTGTTACTCAGTATTGAAGCCAAAGTATCGAAGGTCGTTGGACTCCCGTGAATTCAGGTGTTATGAGAAACTTCTCTGATGTGCTGAGAGGGTAGATATGGAGTTTCCTAATGATCATGTGCATTTTGGAAATAAAGAATATAAGAGTTCATGTTCGCCAGAAATGGGTAAAAATCAACCTAATAAATCTGCTGATATGAAAATAATATTTCCAATTTGTGTATAGTGTTTTAAGAAACACCATGGGGAATGTCTTAGAAAAAGGGGAAGTGTTCTAAATGTGGTATGTTTAGACATATGGCCCGAGATTTTAAATAAAATGATCCAAATAATAATCCTGATAAGCAGACTGTAATGTATTTTAAATGTGGTGAAATGGGACATTATGAAATTCCTACCCAAAGAGATATCTGAATGATGCAAAGAAGCCAATTTACAAGCAGAAAGGTGTAGTGAGATCCCATGCGAATACATCAGCAGATTTCGGGAAATCCAATGAGGTTGTATTAGGTACTTTGTTTGGTAACTCATGTTTTTCTAAAGTTTTTTTGATATACGTTCTACACATTCCTTCATCTCTGAGAAATTATCTAGTAAATTTGAAATATCCACTCAATAAATGAGACCTGAACTTGTTGTTAAAACACCAGAGATAAATGTAATAGCAAGGAGGTCTTATAAAAATCATTCTATTGTGCTCTGTGGAATGTCTTTACCTAAAATAATTTTTGTTTTACACATTGTCGATTTTTATGTTATTATGGGAATGGACTAGCTTTCAGATTATCATGCTATGATTTATTGTAGAGATAAAGAAGTTGTTTTTCAGAAAGAGTTTCGGTTTGTATACATGAATGAACCCATACAATTTATAACATATCAGGATGCTGACATAATATTTAAATATTTAAATGATTTTTATCTTGATTATATTGTTGAAAACAAGTGAACTATTCAAATTAATGATGTGCTAGTTGTAAATGAATACCATGATGTTTTCCCTGATGAGTTACCCGGTGTCATTCCTGATCGAGAAGTCGAATTCAAATTGACTTAGTTCCTAATTATATGAAAATTTCAAAGCCCACATATCATATGTCTCCAATAGAACTACTTAAATTGAAAAATTAGTTGCAATATTTTCTTGATAAAGGTTTCATCCATCGTATCACATCACCATGGGGAGCCCCTGTATTGTTTGTTAAAAAAACAATGGTTCCTTGTGGCTTTTCACTGATTATAGTGCGTTGAATAACAACACGATTAAAAACAAGTATCCTTTTTCCTCTAAAAGATGACTTTTTATATCAGCTCTAGGGATATCAGTGCCTTTCCAAGATTGACTTGAGATCTGGATTCCATCAGCTGAAGTTGAAGGATAATGACATCCCGAAAATTGCCTTTCGTAATAGATACGGGCATTATGAATTTTTTGTTATGTCGTTTGGATTAACTAATGCACCTGATATATTCCCGAATCTTATGAATAATGTATATCATGAGTTCGTGGATAAGTTTGTTGTGGTATTTTTTGATGACATTCTGGTATTTTTTTAAAACTAAATAGGAGCATGAAAAACATATATGGGTTTCTTTGAAAACATTAAAAGTAAAGAAACTATATTGTAAATTCTGCAAGGGTGATTTTTGGTTGAAAAAAAATTTCTTTTTATGGGAACATTATAAATAATGACGGAATAACAGTTGATCCTACCTAAACAAATGTATTTGATGAATTGAAAATACCCACAAATTTTATAAAGATTTTTAGTTTTCATGGGATACAAGGTTATTACAGATGGTTTGTTAAGAACCATTCATGGTTATCTAGCCCGATAACTATGATAACATGGAAAGGGGTTAACATTATTTGGACAGAGGAATGTGATGTTTGTTTCCAGGAACTGAAGAAGAGATTGGTGAATCCTCTAATTTTGGCCTTACCTTCCTGAAATGGTATGTTTGTCATCTACATTTATTCTTCTTTGAAGAGACTTGGATGTGTTTTGATTCAGAATGATCAGGTAATTGCCTATCCTTCGAGACAACTTAAACCTCATGAGCTAAATTATCCCACACATGATTTGGAATTGGCAGCTATGGGTTTTTTCATTGAAAATTTACAGGCATCATCTATACGGAACCAAATTCCAAAGATATACTAACAATAAAAGTCTAAAGTATATATGCACTCAGAAGGAATTAAATAATAGGCATAGAAGATGTCTAGAACTGATAAAGGAATTTCACTGTGTGATCAATTACCATTCCAAAAAAGAAAACAAAGTGGCGAATGCCTTGAGTCAGAAACATCTTGCATCATTAACCATGTTATGTTTGGAACATGATCCCTTGATTAATGATTTGATGAATTATGGCATATAAGTTATTGGTGCAGTGAATACATCTATTTTTTTCAGGTTTTAGTGTAGTATTTGTTGTCAGAAATAATTAAGCGAGAACATAAGGAAGACGATGAGCTATAGAAAAAGTTAGAATTCTTTAAAATGGGTATGTTTTCAGAATTTAACCTTGATAATGATTGGGTTTCGATATTTGGAAAAAAGTTGTGTGTTCCTAGTGATTCTCAGTTGAAAAATAATTTGTTGTGTGGAACTCATAGTTCTACATTTTTTGTTCATCCTGTTAGTATTAAGATGTGCAGAGACCTTTCGGGGTATTATTGGTGGGTTGGAATGAAAAGAGATATTTATAATTTTACGATGAAATGTTTGACGTGCACTAGGTTAAAGTAGTGGGGAAGTTACCGAATGGGATGCTTCAGCCTTTTTCAGTGCCTGTGTAGAAATGAGAGAATGTATACATGGACATTGTGGTGGGACTACCTATGACTTCTCGAGGTAACAATGCGATTTGGGTTATTATTGATCGACTAACAAAGTCTGCACATTTTATTTCTATTCAAGGTACAATGACTTTGGATCAGCTTTCTCGATTGTACGTCAAAGAGATTTTCAAGTTACATGGAGTTCCTTTTTCCATTGTATCTGATCGAGATCCTAGGTTCACTTCTTAATTTTGGAAGGGACTTCAGAATTCATTGGGCACAAAGTTAAATTTCAGTACAACTTTTCTTCCTCAATCAGATAGGCAGTCAGAATGAAAGATGAAAACATTGGGGGAAATGATTAGATCTTGTTCAATGGAATATTGGAGAATTTGGGATCATCACCTTATTTGGTTGATTTTTCTTATAATAACAGTTTTCATTCCAGTATTCATATGGGACCTTTTGAGGCCATGTATGGGAAGCGGTGTCAGGATCCACCATTTTCGGATTATGTCTTTTAAAGAAAGTTTATGGGGCCATAATTAGTATAATAAGTGGCTCAAAAAGTGAGGATGATCCAGAAGTACATGAGGACTGCTCATAGTTGGCTGAAAAGTTATGCAGATAATAGAAGGATGGACTTCCCTTTAGAGGTAGGTGACAATATGATCCTTAAAATCTCTCCTTGGAAATGTGTGATGCATTTCGGTAAGAAACGTAATCTAAGACCACGGTTCATCGATCCTTTTTAAATCTTGGAGAAAGTTGGAATATTTTCATACCACATAGCTTTGCCTATGAGCTTGTTTGAGGTACACAAGGTTTTTCATGATTCGATGTTGAGAATGTATGTGCCAGAATAATCACATGGTATTAGCCCAGAAGCAGTTCAGCTGGAAGAGAACATTTCTTATGAAGAGAAACAAGTTTAGATTCTTGATCGAAATGGAACAGGTATTGTAGAATAAGGTAATCTACCATTTAATGGTTTTGTGGAGAAACAACATGGTTGAAGAAGCAACAGGGGTGTATGAAAAATACTATGAGAGAAAAATACCCTCAGTTGTTTAATAAGTAAATAAAATTGCAAGGATGCAATTTCAAGAAGGTGGGGATAATGTAACACCCCATGTTTTTCTAAATATAAATATAAATTCAGGGAACGTTGTTTTAAGTAGATATTTATAACGACCCTTTTAACATAATTTTTCCACTTCTATGTTTTGAATTTAAAGAAACTATCATCTACAATTGTGTTCATTATGTTATTTGGAGTTTATTTGAACCAAAATGATTATTTGGTGAATATTAACACACCCTATGAATAGTAATATGATTAGTAATATGACCCAATTGAATAGTAAATTTTATTATTATTTTATTTTATTAAGGCTTTAAGATAACAGGATCTTGATTAATTTTTTAATGTGATATAAAAGCAGTTATAGTTTTTAAATAATTAATTTTTGAAATAAATATTATTTTATTTAAAAATTAAATAAAAAATTGTTAATAAATTGTTTTCAAAAAATGTATATAAATTTTTAAATCTACACCTTGATAAATGTTTAGGGTGAATTTTTTGAATTCTTCTAAAACAATTGATTTTTCAGTGAATAGTAAAAAAATACAGTTTTTAGTTTCCGTGTGTTAATGAAATCATTAATGATATAATAATGATGTCATAAATCTGATCCACTAGTTAGAGTTAATTAATATATGAGGTGTCCCATGTGGATTATACCATGGTCAAATACCCTGGGCAAGCCCATTGTTTTTCAAACACCTCCCATGAGGTGTCCCTTGGAAATTATTAAAATATTCTCATACTTTTTGTATAAATACCAACCAATTACTTAATTAACATCATTCCCAATTCCTCCTCAAAAATTCTATGGTCTCCTTACCTTAATAGTAGTCCTCCCAAGGTTTCCTCATGACCCCAAAGTCTTAACCATTATGTTCTAAGGGTTACTCTACAATGTAAAAAAATTATCAATTTATTTCTTTTTCCATTCAAGTTCTCTTTTATGTGGTATATCATTCATGTTTCCATACCATGTTATTATTTACTTCTTATTATTGATATATTATATATCATTATTCATTTCTGTATGTGTGACACTTTTACCCTCTCTTATTAATGTTTTCTAAAACCCTGTCGTATAGTCGTTGGGTTGCCGAATCTTCGATAGAGATTTCTCGTTTATTCATCTATTTTGAGTTCCTTCCTTATTTTTTATTCATATCTCCTAACCCAATAGGCATTAAATCTCTAGAAATAATTTATATTATTGATGTTATAATGTTTATGGACAATTACTCATCATTATTCTTCTCTTATCCCACTTATTTAAGGTATAAAAACATTGTCCCTTATGTGTCGAATTACCAACATCGCAGACGATGTGATTTCAAGTTCCATTAATTCTTTCAAGTATGTTCTGGAAACCAATTATATGGTTGAACCAGGTTATTATATATGTGTTATGACTCACCCATGGTTCTGAAATTAATTTATACTCATTGTTCTAATTTATTAGATAAAACGAGGTTGTTATTATCAAAGAACGAATAAAATGATCAAAACAAACATCATTAATGTTTTATGTTATGAATCATACTCATATTAAACATCAAAATGATAAATTTTATAAATTATGGTAATGGAAATATGTAAATTAATTTCTATTCCAATTATGTAATTTCACTTACAATCAACAAGAACATCTATCATGAACCAATCTTGGAAATCATGTAATGAATTCACCCAAAACAGTGCAAGGAGACAAATACTAACAATTAAAGGTTGAAATGATGTTATGAAATGATAATATAAGATTTTATAAAAAAGAAATGTTTCTTTAAAATACTAATAAACACTATTTTAACAATTATACTAGAATTTTAAACAAGTTTTAAGTAAGAAAACCCCGAGTTAAGAGAATTCTTAACCCGATTTCAACTCTTTGGGATAACTATCTACTACTTTATTTTTGTTCTATTTTAATTTTTTTGTGATGGGTTCTATTTATATTATTTTTTATTATTTTTATTTATAGTATATATACATACTCCATCCACTCTATTAAGTCTTTACTCAATTGTAAGTTATTTATAATGGGATTTTCTTTAAAAATCTTCTTTTGAAATTCTGTTTTACAAAATTCAAAATTAATGTATTTATGTTATTAGTCATATTGTATGGTTATGTTTGAGTTCTTGGGAATTGATTTTGATTACGGGTGGGATATATATTTCCCTCCAATGCATTGGGTATGAGTAAGTTGGAGGTTGGTCGTATGGTTATTCCAAGTGTAACTTTGATGGTTACACAATGTAAGGTATCTGTGAGAGTTACAAATTATAAGGTAGCCAAGAATAGTTACAAGATTATGTATGTAATACCCCAATATACCTTTATGATTATATTTATGTTCTCATGTTTTTTGGATATTTTGTAAATATCATGTAACACGAAGTAAGTATATATGGGTGACAATTATGTCTTTAGAAAATGTTTTCATACGTTACGAGTATTCATGGAAGAATGTGGTATTTCTTTTTTTTCATCCCTTACTGAGAACTCGGGCTCCTCCCAGGTTTATAAATAAATATCAGAGGTTAATTAATGTGTAATACAAATAAATAATCCATGTTAAATGTTGAATAATTGTCAAGAAGTCATGATTAAGTTATAATGTTTTATTATTTTGAAAAGAAAAATGTAATTTTTTTGTAGTATCCACTATGTAATAATGTGGTAGGTTAATAATGTATTGTCCCAATTCTATAAATCTCTAAACATGAAAATATCCTCAATGTAAAAAAGAAGTTTTTTCTTGACTAAATTCAAGATTATGTATTTAATAAGGCTGGGTCCTTATAGTTTCAGCTCTTAGTAGGTTGGTCCTCACTCCCCTTCAATATCCTATATTAGGTTCCTCCAAAATCCACTCTCTAATATTTCTTCCCCTATTATATTCATCATCCTCTATTTCATAGTTGGTCCACTCCGATGAATGGGATATTCCTTTTTCACCGACTTCTTCTCTTCACTCTGACCTCTAGTTACTCCTCTCCTCTCCAGGTTAGTTCGGGAGTGTTAGATTGTTGAGGGTTTGGGCTTAGCAGATCAGTGGTCATGGATATTAAAAGCATTATCATCTATTTTATATTTGGTTCAATCCTAGGTCTCCCCTTCCTCTTTTTTGGTTTTGGATTTTACTTTCTCTCCTCGTTGTTCTTGATCGACTGCATCAACCTTTCTCTGACCTAGCGTTCCATCGCTCATCTCCAGGTCTTATATGGAGTGAATGACACACAGTGGTTTTGGGCCATGTGGATCAACGTCCATGGAGCATTCCAGATAAGTTTCAATTCTCTAATTATTCATGTTTTATCATGTGATTATTTTGATGTCTTTTGATTTTCGTTTGTTTTTGTGTGTTTTTTGTGTTTTGGGGTCGGTTTTGGTCTATGATGAGGGTTTTTTATAGCGGTTTGGGAGGTTCTTCTCGTCCTGTGGCGTTCGGTGGGGTGTTCATTTTTACATTCAATGTCAATAGTTTTTAGTGATGCTGATGATGTACATTGGTGGATTTCTTCATCGATGATGGTAGAATAAGGGTGAAGATGTTCGATGGGGTGTTTATTATATTACAATAGTCTTTTAGTGATGATGATATACTATGGTGGCTTTCCATGTTGGCAATGGTAGACCAAGGATGAAGATGACCGGTGTGTTGATGGTTCATCATTCTCATAATTTGATGAAGACAATGGTAACTATTGTGTATAGATGCTACATGAATGACGATGATGTGTTTGGTGGAGAAGTTGGTGATGTTGATCGCATGATTCACGAGATATTTTGAATTTTGAATTTCATTCATGACTGGACTTATCGCAGGGTACAACTTTTGTCAGGGAGCATATCACGAGGTGGTTCAAGGTTCTATGTGGTGATGATGGGATGTGATCATATTTTGAAATGGTTTGAAGCTTTTATTTTAAATTTTGAAATCATGCATGTTTGGTTTTTGTAAGATTCCCACTTTTCCTTAATGTGAATCAGTTAATAAAATAAAAAATAAATTGACGGTCATGTATTCAGCTTGTCTTGTTGGGATTTTATTTTGGACCCTTTCTTTCAACTTGTAATTTATACTCATCATGGATTCCATAGTGGAATTCATGTTTTCCCTTTTATTTTAGTAGGTTGGGGTTTTTAGTGATTGTGGGAATAGGTACTCAAAAAATTCCTCCAACATTTAGGTTATTACCTATAGATCTGGTCAGGAGCCCCTCACCTTAAAGAGGCTGGTTTGGGGTTGCCACGACATGGGCCCCAGGGGATGGGTCGTGATAAGGATACACACCGTATATGGTCTATAAAAATTATGTACTTAACATTTTGTTTCCTTTGAGGTTATTTTACTATTTTATTCTCCACTACCATAATTGAATTTAAGAGTAGTCCATTCATATTAGTTTTCACTGTCAACATTAATGGTGAAGTTGATAGAGAGTTCTGAGGACTCATTAACGTATTTATGAGGATTTTATATAAATTGAGAGGTTCATCATCATACCATTGAATTCAATCATCTCTTATGAAGGACTTGAATGAGAATGATATATTGGGTTTTCCAACCATCCATGTTTGAGAACATGATTTGACATGATCCATGAGCTATCTATCTTGGTTGTTGCTTTGGTTGCTTTTTATATTCTGTGAATCAGTCTTCTGAGATGTTATATTACGGAATAAGAAGTCTTGAGACCGTTTTATTTTGAGGATCCTTTGAAGGATTCCTTTTATTGTGTTTTGATTTAGGGAATTCGGACATTCATGTCTCTAACTTTATCAAATCCATGAATCCCATGAGGTATTCCCTCACATTCAAGTGGATATGGTGAGTCCCTTGTAGTATCCTAAAACATTTTATTGTTATAAGGACCCCGTGTATGATGACTCTACCATATTCTATGGTTATAAAAGGTTCCATATAGAACACCATAACCTTTGTAATGTTCTATGTTATCGTGTAGTATTCATTAGTAATTCTTACTATTTGAGGATCCCCTGTTGGGGTCCTCCCCTTTTCATTTTGATGTAAGAAACCAATGTAGGAAACCGTCACCAATGGTTAGACCATTATTATACAATTTAGTATTACACCTAAATTCCATGAATTGTGGGATACATATAGTGCTTTATTTTTGTACCAACAAAAAGATAATGCATCATGTTTTCGTTGATATGGTAAGAGGTGCCAGCATAGATCTCGTACTGAACTGATAATCCTATGGGGTTGTGGAAGAAGTGGTAGTTTTTTATGTTTTTCCACCATCAACGATTGTTTGTTTTTGATATGTTCATTTTTGATAAATTATAATTACATGTGGTTCTTCTTAGATTGTGGTTATCGAGCCTGACACGAGACATCTATCATTCTATTTGGATTCCTATATGTTCTTCCTCATGCCCGTATTTCCTGTTTAGACTTCCATGGGTTCATTCATGTGATCCTGATGTTTTTCCATGTTATTTAGTATATTTACTATTATACTCAGAGTTATTACCTATTATTGTGATGTTGATCCTATATAAATAGATTATTTTGATGGGACGTCGAGAGGTGACACATAGAATCCATTTGTCGAGCAAGTGACTATGATATAAAGGAATGGAGACCATAGTAATAAATACTCATGGATTACTATACTATCCCTATGGTGGTTATTATTATTATCTCTTTATACTATCATTTCTAGTGGAGATGATTACACTCTCTTCATCCTATGATTGGGATGATTAAATCTCCTATTATTAGTTACATTGCCATGGTGTAGGGTATGGAATCTCATATAATTAGACACCAAGAAATTTTTCACTATTCCTATTGATATGTATGATTATAGTCTCCAATATTTGAGACTCATGTTGTTGATCATATAATCTCAAATTTTTATTCCTATTTTCAGATCACATAATGTTCATTCCCTTAAGGACTATCTATGTTCCAAATGTCGTGACAAAATATAGACGAGGTCCTGGGGATATGAAATTGTAATGGATTTACATGTTCAAGGTAGTATTGTGTCTATGCTATTGTACATTTACATGATTTAGATATTTCTTCACTAGTATCCTTCTTTACATGATTGATCTTCGGTATACGATATCCTTTTTACATTGATTGTTGGAATGTATGAGTGAACATATGAGTATGACGAGCATCCCCCTTCGGTGGCATATGTTTTTTAGAGACATTACTGGTAATGGAAGATGTATGTATACATCAATTGGGATTATATACTAGGAGATCAAATTAAAGATACACTACTTGAGTGGAATGACATCTAGCTCAATGGACTTGTAGAGGTTTTCCCGAATATCTGGATTGTAGACCCAAGTATCGATTGATATTTTTTTCATGTTAATTGATTCAAATAATCATGAATATTCATATTTGTGTATATAAGGAACATTTATACATAATATTTTATGGGCATCAATCGTGGATCATTCTTAGTTTGCTGGGATTACAGAGCCGTGATTTTACTTCAGTTTCTTGTTATATTGTACTATTATTTTTTGTTGTATCTCAATGAGTATTATATTTTATAGGTTTCTTATCCTGGTTGCATACTATTTTTTATTACACATTCATGTGAACCTCATTTTTTGTGATAGACCTATTTCTATATATCAGGTCAAGAACAAGTTGACTTGAGGATAGAGCTGAGGCCTAGGGTTGAATAACCAATTAGAGCTATTGTGTGCGTTATTCTATTCAAACCGGTGTTGTTTGATAGTGTATGGTGAACAGGTACATAGTATAGATTAATATTAGTAGTATATCTCAAGAAATTTATAACAATTCCTTTTTCAATCTTGTATTTGTATTGTAATCCCGGTGTGTGAGAAGTTCTGTATTGTATGGGATAGTTTTTTGTGGTTTTATATCTTTTTATTTGATTATTGTTAAAAGTTCTATTTTAGTTTGTTTAATCCTTCCATACTCTTTTTTCATTCTTTTGTGTATGATAGTTATCTATTTACAAAATTTTATTTCTCTTATATGAGGGAATAGTCTCCCTACTATCACACCCTAGGCCCAAACTATTCGTTAGAATACTCTAGAATACGGAAATGTGTTCTTGAGGCCTAGTAACCCAACCACATAGGGCACCTCATCAGTGGCATCTAGGTCTGGTTGTTACACCAGTTCTATTTATCTCATCTGATAAAAAGCATTAGCCCACAAATTTTATGTATATATTGGTACAACCATTAATATGATGAAATATTTGTTAATTTATTTGCAAAGGTCATAAACATTCATAATATCATAACCATTGAATTGAAATGGTCAGGAAAAACTTTTTATCGTATCCCTACCTATGGAGAATATAATTTTTTCATAATCACATCATCATAACATAACCCATCGAAAGAAGTTGGTTTCTAAAACATTTCATCATGGTATAACCCAAGTAAGATAAATAGGTTTCATAAAAATAATTCCATCATAAAAATTAACCATTAAAAAATAATAAGAATAGAATATTTGGATTATATCCCTAGTAACTGAAAGGTAATGTCCAATGATGATATCTTCTAAGAAAAATTATTTTGATCAATATTTTTAATCATTTATTTATGAAAATATTTTGTTTCTTTGAAAATTTATTTTTGTTGGAAAATTTTAAAAAATTATAGTCATTGAAAATAAAAAATATGCATATAATTTAAGCCCTTAATAAATTATTGGACATGATGTTGAAAAATTCCACTCACGCCATATATGATAAAATGAATAATCCGTTGAAATTTTTAGTATAATTCCAAATGGATTTTATTGCCAACTTGAATGATGATTCACTTAAAAAATAAATAAATAAATTCATTGGTAAAAATGCATTTGATAAACCATTTGGAAAAAAATAAAAAATAAAATATTTATAAATTTTTTTGGAATAAAACATATTTCCGACCGAAGAAAGAACCGATGGAAGATTTTATTAAAAACAATTACCATTTTTTTAATGAACCAATGATGAAAAAATTGAATTGTTACATGAATTTAGCATGAATAACTAGATAATTAGAAAATTAATTATAATTATTGAGAGGAAGATAACGACATATAATCATATAAAACATAATGATAAATAATCTAGATAAATGATGTTATTGATACAAATACACGTTCCAATTTTGTGACCTTAAATCAATAGAAACAAGAAAGGATAAAAATGAATAATTAAAATATAATTTGGATAAATAATTTCACTACATAACATGTCAAATGGGTTTTGTACACACATCAAAAAGAATAATAGGGGGACTCAATGAAGGAAAATTGAGAAAAAAATCATTCATCTTGGGTCTTTAATTCTTGCATACTCATCAAAACCTCCAATACAATAAATATATTTTCATTATAAATAAATTATAGAAGTTTAGTAATATTAATCATTCCAGAACTTATTTTTTTATTTTCTTTTATTACCCATTTCTTAATAATCCAGTGTAAATATAACGATTCAAGTAATTACTATTGTATTTTTTGTTTATGATTTGACTAGTTATTTTTTGTCCTCTTACATTGACCGTGGTTTCATCAACTCCAAAAATATAAACATGATGTAAATTTAATATTTATTTCTTATATATGTATTTTGATAAATTCATTTAATTAATTTACTGAAAATTAAATACAATGTTCATGGAGATGATAGGCCGTACTTATGCCTTTACGATGATTCCATTTTCTGGTCTAATTGAATGATATAAAATTAAATAATACATATTTTATCATTCTAGAACAATTTTATGTCATATAAATATATATATCATTTTTCTAATAAAACCATATTCAATATATTTCATATAATGTGTTAATGAATTGCTTTAATTCGTAAGGCTATTGTCCATCAAATAGAAAAGAGAAATTATTGTATTGCCTAAATATAGTGATTATGAGGGTTTTTGTGATATAATAATTCTATAGCGATAATAAAATACTTAATATCAAATAAAAATATTAAATCAATCATTAAAAATAGCCTTTATTAATGGTACTGAAATAATTTATGACATCGATACGTGAGGGGGTTGTCTTCCGTATAATAAAATAGATGATTTTGTAACCCATTTGATGAATGTAGAGATGGTTTTAGGTCATTAAATTTACATAAAAACATATCAATATATGAAATATAATTTTTTTTAAATAATCATTGTATAATAATAATTGAATGGGGTGGAGGATTAATAATAACAAAATGGATCATTGATGACCATTAACTTTTCTTTAGACATCCTTTGTATGTTTTCACTAAAATACTTCATTTGATGGATTTCGGAAGATAATAAGGATTCTAGGATAATGATATGGAATCTAAGAATAATTATGGATTGGCCAGGATCAAAACATATGAGTGTTAAATTATAAATAATATAGGAAAGGGGGTGGCCTTCAATTAGTGGGTGAGATGTCTCACTTGGTATTTCTGAATATAATTGAGTGATTCCATGTTTATCAGATGTACAAGGAGTCCATAAAATTATATTGTAGATACAGACAAATTTAATGGTTTAAATATTGTATGAAAATAGTTTTTAGACATATTTATATGTTATTTAACCCATATCATTTTAGTTTAACACCATGTAATTCCATTTATACATTACCAATGGTATTTAATTTTTACTACATTAATTGTTTATTTACGTCAAAAATTAACTTTACTATATTAAATAATAGATATTATTAAGATATGATATTTGGATACACTTTTTTGAATATTTTTCATGAAAATCGAAAAAAAATTAATCATTAATTCCACATATGCGATGAGAAAGAAGGTTTCTGATGAGAAACTATTTAAATGAATACAATGTTTTTATATCAAAATTCAATATGAAATTGATTAAGAAGAAATAAATTGCACAAACTAATGTATAATTTAAATAGTTTTATTTTCTTATCAAATTTAAATATAATGAAAATTATAAATATATTAATTAAAAATTATGTTTCAAATTAATTTTTTCCATTTTTCACTATTAATAAAAATATAATTCTTTTCAAGAAAAAACCCCCAAATTAATCCAAAGATAATTTTAACTTGTTAATTTCAAAAAATTTAATTTCCTAAACAGAATAATTTTCTAAATATTCTAAAATATAATTTTTTAATTTTTTATAAAATTAATGAAAATCATTTTTTGAGAAAATAGTATTTTTAAAAAATATAAAGACATTAAAAAATATTGTGAATTTTTATCAGTATGTTTAATTAATTTTAAACCATTATTCATAATGATTTAAAATTTTCTATTAATATTTATATCATTTGTTTTAAAATACAATTTATAAATTTCATATTTGAGTAATATTAATAATATATCATGGTTTTCTTAAAACATGGTATTGTGTGTAACACTAGCTAGCATAGAAAAAAAGTAATGAACGCTTCAGATGGTATTTCAAGTAGTGAATGATATCAATTAAACTAATTTATTCCAAAATAGCATACATAAAAAATAAATTTGTAATAAATAAGCTATATCATATTGTACGATATAACCTGATTCGTAGCCTACAGTACGCATGTGATGCTTATCACATATCACCATATATTCATATCTAAAGATAAATAATGATTCCACTAGAAGTATATATTTAATGTTATTATTCAATTAAGATATATCATATGATTTCATAGATAATTACATATCTCACTTGTAGTTTCCTTTTTTATTAATAAATTGGTTTATTTGTTTATTAATATTCATGAATGATACAATTATTGAAATGCATGGCACTTATTAGATCCTAAAATACATGTATTATGTGTAATACATGATGGATTCCATGTGATGAAATACAATTATCAATTGTCTTAATATAATTTTTTTATCCCGTATTAATGGATCTGAATCTCCATTTTCGTATTTAAAATATAATCAAATCATCATTGAGCATCCAAGCATTCTTGATTACTTATTTTTTATCAGGAAAAGGTTCTTTCCCAACATTAGAGATTAGGGTTACTATATATATAAATAGTGATTTCTGTATTTTATTCCATCCTTGTTGATGTGGGTGTTTTTGTATTTCATGAGGTGTTTATGATGAAGAATAATTCATTAATAATAAAATAATATCTATAAAACTTCCATACATGTGTGTCCATTTATTTATATATTCTGGAGTTTTCATGTTGATTTGTGAAAAATGATCAGGAACATTAATGGGTTTCTATCAAATCCATGATCTTGTAATGATACACCAAATCTCACCCAAATTACTGAATCATAATGTTATTTTAGTATAATTGTAAACAGAATTAATCAACTTCGTATACCCATATTAATTCTCATATTCAAATGTATGTTGTAATTCTCATATTCTTGAAGCAGTTTTTAGTGTCATTATATTTATTTATGTTTATATTCCATGGTTTATTAATCATCCTGTGTTAGTATTAAATATATGTTATTTATTAACATGATATTTATTATTTTATTTGATATTTTTACATATAGATAATTTTATGTGAGAACATATTAATTCCAACATGGTTCACACAATATTGTAATCTTATTTGATTAGATAATAAATTTGACATGATCCACATTTGAATACGTTGAATAACATGTGATCATTGAAGAGTATTCACACTCATAAGAAGGAATATAAGATTATGAAAGAACAAATATAATATGAATTTGATTTGATCCTCATTAAATATGATATTAATAGTATATTTTTTTTACTTGAATCAAACATGGATATGTTTTACTGACACAAAATAATCTATCACAACATTTATTTATTTTATTGTTATTTATAAATAATAATACCTGATCAAACTAATTAATTATTATTCATATCCATTTTATTTATCTATATTATGAGTATTCAATGGCTTTTAAAATGTAATGATTTTCCATAACTAGTTAAAATCCACTTAATTTGACAGAAATATCCTCGTTATCCCAATGTTTGTTTTTAAATCCATTTATATTCATTTTTCTATAGAAAATCATTTATGTTATGATAATTGATCTCAAATTAATTTCTCTTTAATTATTCACGTTTTTTAATATAATTTAATATTACATTCATCATTTTACACACACAAAATAGATTTATTTTAAATAATATTATTTTATAAAATATAACCTTTTAATGTTATTTAAATTTATGACAAATAAATTATAGTAGTTATAGAAAAAAAATATGTTGTACATTTCACATCGACGATGGTATAACTTTTTAATTATATAAAATGGAATGATTGATACCCATGGACTAGTACCTATATCCCCAGAAAACATGAATTCCATTAGGAATGATTTCATTTTATTTTAAATATTATTAATTTTTGTGCATCTAATGAATATTTTTCATGAAAAAATGTTTCATTGGATGTCTATACGACATAATATATATTATTAAACAATGAAAACTAACATGAAAATGGTTTCAACGCCAACTGAACTTATCCATGCAATTCTAATAAATATAAATATCAACCATAAAAAATTATACATCATGGAAACAGTAGATATAATAATAAAAATTTAATATAGATACATCAAAGGCATTCAAGGAAAATGTAACACCAAAAAATATTTAAACCTCAAAACATCAAGCCAATCCTTAAACAACCATCTGGAATCCTTTATAATATAACCACATCCCAACTCATCCATCATCTAAAAATAGATTAAAACTAGAGGATAATATAAATAGACCTAAAACCTAAAACATATAGGTGTATGATAGATAACATAGTTGGTTTACAATCAGTAAGATGATACAATATATTTAATATAAAAATTCATAAAATTGTATTTTGATAACATAATAGGAATACAGGATTTCATAAAAAAACATGCAAAAAATACATTGATATCCATTAAAACATCTAATAATAATCCACTAATTTCATTATAATTTAAATAGTCTCTTAAAAAATCTTCTTAGTGATGAAATTTTTAATTCAAAAAACTATTTCTCAAATTTTCCTTATAATCAATAAAGGTTATAAATTATTAAAAAATGGGCTCTCTAAAATCAATGAAAACATATTATTAAAAATTAATTATACAATCACATAGAGAATAGTGATAACAATGCATCCCACACATGTAATATGGATTATAATAAATATAAGAATGATATGGTATCTACAGAAATATAATTCAAGATAATGATACAATCCAACGAATATCAAAATCCCATAATGCCAACTATAAATCAGGAAGTTGAATGTGTCATTGTCTCTACCCTATTTCACTAAAATGATAATGGTCTATCATTATTAATGTCACCCAAACCGTATTTTTTTATATGTTGAGTCTAGACCTCAAGACTTCCAACTAAACTATATAATCCTCATTAAAAATAGCAGAATTGTCAATTCCATTTTAAGCATGCCATAGGGTCTCTAATCGTGATTGGACCAACTAGTTTAAGTTTACAATAGGCATCCAACCTAACACGTAGGTTCCCTTAACCAATATAAATGTGATACGATTATACATGTACTCAATAAAAAACACCCAAGGCCCAACCAATAACTCTCCCTCTTCTCTATCAACCTTGTAATGAATATAATAAAATATATCATACTTCTATGAAAAAAGCAAACAACGCCTAATACATGAAAAATAATAGAATCATTCAATCAAAAAAATACCATTAAATGGGGCGAACAACAATAAAATGGAAGAAATAGGTTCACTCATAACGAACTATTTCAAAATTGTTAAATTGTAAACAAAATTTGAATCATGTCGTAGAATGATGATCCCATTCCATTTTAAAAAATAATACACAAGAAATATAATTTAAATACACTTAAATAAAAGAGATCATTAAAAAGATCAATCCTACATTAAAATATAGTACATTATCTTGGAAATCCAAAAAAATTCAATAGACATCCTTTCCATCAAACACATTTTGTAGAATAAATTAGGAGATTTTCCCATTTGAAAACATTGTAGAAACTAAAAAAATCATATAACGCTCATAAATATACCCATTTGAAAATTATTTAAAGGGAAACACCCAATTGTGAAATAATTCCCACATAAAAATATTGTTTTCACTCATTAAAAACCCAAAATTGATCTAAATATAACATTTATTATTTATATCATTACAATGGTCCTAATATCCTATAAAAAATATATTCTCATGTTATAAAATTTCATATCAATAATGAAAACATTAAATGTACATGAGAATTATTTATATTGAGTTCAACATACATAGAGACAGTTTCAAATCCTCACATAAATATTTCATATATTTGTACCTTAATTAAATTTTAGAAATAATAGGAACACTATAAAGATAATGATGATACAATTTATTAGAAAATCATAAATTGAAGAAGCGATCAACAGAAGAAACGTGTCACCTTCAATAATGATCACCCAAATAATCATGATTCCAACTTCTATATTCAATTAGAGACCAAAAAACTAGATTTGAACCCTCCTCACCCAATCCCTACAATAAATATTCAATTATTAGTATTTTAAGAAGAGAAAACATAAGGATGTCTGAATGAATAATAACCAAAAAGAAAGCAAGTAACATTTACCATGAAATAACTTATTAAACACTATATTATGACCATTGTATAAGAGTAAAGGAGGTTGGAGATTCTCTGAGGTATCTCAAGGCGTAATCATTGTGTATGTGGGATGTAATGTAAAGACCCGTAAAATTCAAGGTAAATTTTTTCTTAATTTTCATTGGAATTTTAAAAGAGCGTAGTTATTGACGGCACCTGATTCCGAGGCCCGGTGTTCCCGGAATCAATTTCCGAAGTTTGGCTCGGGTACGTTCAGTGAATGAACGAGCGGGAATTTCTAAATGTTGAACTGGTACCCGGAATCGAATTCTGAGGGCACCGATGAACTCACAGCGCTGGTAATTGCTTAGGAACTCCTGTTCCAGAGTTGCGTTTACATGAGTGTTGATAATAAATATTGTGGAAGTTTATTATATAATGACACTACAATTTTTGTTATTTTACTCTAAGTGTAAACTCTTGATGGAAGTTGGGTAACCACCCAACCTCCCTTGGGAGGTTATGAGGGTGGTGGGGCCCACACGAACCCCACCCCTTCATATCCTCTAAAACCCCCTCAACTCCCACTAAAATTATGTTAACATAAGTTATAAACCTATGACTTAAATGTAATGAGTTAATGAGGTGAGTTATGTGTGGTTATTGAATTTCAAACATTTGAAATTCAAGTGGTTTAGTTGTGTAAATAAAATAAGCTTTTGACTTATTTTATTTTGGTTAGTATCCTTTACCACCTTGAGAGGATTTGGGAAGCTCTCTCTTCATCTTCTTCAACCTTGATAAAGAACACGAAGAACACTTAAGCTCCGACGAAGAACGCCGCATCTCTTCTTCATAGCTGGTGTGTTTCCGAAGATCGACGACGCCGCTTCCTTAGATCTTCTTCCCGTGTCAACGAATGGAGACGCCACTTCCTCAGGCTTCCTCCATCAGCTTATGAAGCTTCTCCAGCGACGTACCTCTTCGGATGCACCTCGACGTCAATGGAATCGACGTTCGATTCCCGCGACGCCCGACCTCCGCGACGCTTGTCTTCTGCGGCTTGTTGACGTGCTCCGCACTTGAAACAGATGTAGGGGTTTAATGTTATTTGATTCCGTTCTTGATTCTGGTTTGTCTAATTTTGTGATTTTCGAATTTTTATTTTCAAATAATGCGAGGGGGCCGGACCACCCAAACACGGATGACCCTCCTCCTTATTTCATAATTGTTTTCTTTGTGGTTGGTACGAAGGAGTGTGGTGCCGTCGCACCACACGGTTCATGCGGAACATACGCGACGTGCCGTCGCGCCGCACCATGGAATGAAATTCAAGAATGCGACGCCGTCGCACCACGTCAAAAGAAATTGAAGGTTCCGCGGCTGGAGCGGGGCCGCGGCGGAGGGGCGCAGTTTCATCGCATCGCACCAGACGACAAGGGACGCGGCCGGTTCTGGGCCGCGGCGGAGCTTGGTGACCGGCGGCCAGCCGGGCCGCCGGTGTCGGAAGCCGAAAGAGGATCAGCCTTTGCCGGTCCTGTTGAGAAGAAGCCGGTCGACCAAGTTGGGCCGGTCGGAAAGGAGGAAACCGGGGGAATTAAATTCCCCCGGCCAGCATAAATGGCCCCCCATAATGAGGGGGGCTGCAGTTTCACAAAAGGGGGGCAGGCGCCCCCCGTTCTGAATCAGCTTGGCCGAAGGCCAAGCTGGAAGCGTGCCCAACGCGCTCCCTTGAGCCGAACCGGCGCGCCCGGCCAGGCCAGACCGGGCCGGGCTGGGTCGACCCTGTCTGGGGCGGGTCGACCCGGTTGTGGCCAACCGGGGGGGTCTCGGGCCGGGACGGCCCGGGCCCGAAACCCCCGTTACCGAGCGGTTTGGATTCAAATGCCCATAACTCAGGCTACGGACTTACAAGCGACACGCTGTCAGCATCGATGCGATCCTTGGATCAAGAGGGTCGTTTCGGAATATCGCACTCAAGGTTTCGGAATACTTTGAGTTCGGCCGGGTTGGTTCGTACACGAAACCAACCGGGACCTCGGATCGGAGACGCTCATATCTTGAGCTACAGACGTCCAATTGATCTTCTGTCGACTTTGTTGAGTTCCTCTTAGTGAGAAGGATCTTTTGGCATACTCCGCCTGAGGTTTGGATGCAGGTGGAGTACGTTCGGGTTGGTTTTTCCTTAAAAACCAAACGGCCCCCTGGAACGAAAAATCCAATAACTCTCAGACCGGGTGTCCGATTGATGCACCGTCTGTTGCGTTGAGTTCCTGTTGACGATATAGAACATTTGGATACATCAAAGTTGGGCTATGTGACAGTTGATGTATCAGCCTCTCGGCTCATGGAGCGAACCCTCCCGAACGAGCTTGTTGTGTGCGGGAACCCTAGAGCTGGCTGCGACTGCTACTGTGACTGCGACGACGACAGTGCAGAGATCCTCAGTGGATTCGATGACGACGACTACAACACTCAGTGATTTTGTGTGGTTGAGTGCTACCTATCTTGTGTGGGTCCGAACCTATGTGGGTCTGCGCTCAGCGGTCCTGTGTGAACCAGCGCCTATAGATCCTGTGTGGGTCCGATCCTGTGTGGGTCTTTGCGGGGGTTAGTACCAATCGATCCTTTGTGGGTCCGACGACTTAGATGGATCGGTGATCATCTCTATCGTCTACCAAAGAAGTATACGTGTGTGAGCTGAATCCTGTTTTCTTTCCTGTGTGGATTGTGTTGTGCTATCCTGTGTGGATTACGTTTTCTTTCCTATGTGGAATACATATACTTTCCTGTGTGGACTAAGTTGTACTTGGGCTCGGAGGTTGGAGCGTATTGGAATTGATGACTTAGGTATATGTATGGGCATATACCTAAGTAGTGTCGGTTGTTACTTCGTGATTGTATCTTTCCTTTGTGATTTATCCTTTGTGGATTTTGGGAGACCTTCAGGGGTCTCGGGGTCCCTACTGAGTAGCTTATACTCACCCTTGCACGGGCTATGCCCGCACTACGTTGTGTTGGTTTCAGACGACGGACATCGTTGATTGTGGTTGAGGCTTGTAGAGCAGGACGGTACCTGGAGGTGGACCACTGGGCGGGACGTGCTCGGAGCGGACGGCGGGACCCGAGGAGTAGTGGAGCTATCTGTACCCACCCTTCAGGTGGGATTTCCAGTGGATAGCTCGGCGTAGCGGCTTTACTTTACTGTTGTTGTTTTCCATTTCGAGTTGTACTTTACAGTTGGGCTTGTATTTCCGGCCCCATTTACTTTCTGTACTTACTGTTGTACTCAGTTTTTACTTAGTGTTTACTTCTTCCACTTGTACACTGTGGTGCTTATTTACATTACAAATGCAATGTCTTCCCTTTTTATTGGGATTTATTCCTTGGTTCTAGTCGCCAGCCCCTGGCCTATGGAAGGCGGGCTTGGGGTAGTCACGGCATGGGCCCCGAGGACGGGTCATGACAAATTGGTATTAGAGGAGTTCGGTTCTACCGCGAACTCTGATCTTTTCTATGTAAAGAAATAATGTTTAGCGTATTGAGTGTGGTTATCAGTCTAGGGAGTCCAGTGTTGGTGCGGCGGCTGACGTATCCGTACACCAGGACCCTGACTTCTGATTTCTGACTTAATGCACGAAAACATTGATTTCGTGTGTGTTTCAAGTTTTCTTTGTGATTACTTGTATCAGCTCACCAGGTATACTGTTATGATCGTGGCACACCTGTTTTCTTTTCAGGATGGCCCCACGACGGCAACCAGCTAGGGTTTCGAGAGTCGAGTGTGACGACAGCCCACCGAGCGACGAGGCCTCGGTGCAGGGCCCTTTGTCAGCAGTGGCACCAGCGGTAGCTCTACCCGCCGAGCCACCGATGCATCCAGCACCAGCCGCTGACGATGCACGTCGCCTTGGAGCTCTTCACGAGTTCCAGTGCCAGCGACCGACTAGGTTCCGTGGGGAGATGGACCCCCAGGCAGCAGAGAACTGGCTGGAGGCAGTGGTATGAGTTTTCAGGCTAGTGAGGACACCAGCAGACCTCATGGTGATCCTCGCTGCGAGCCTACTTCACGCAGCAGCGGGCCGATGGTGGAGCTTGATGCTCCAGGTGCACGATGAGGCATCTCTTCTTTGGACAGACTTTGAGAGCCTCTTCCGCTTGGAGTTCGTCCCAGCCACCCTCCGTGCAGTGTGCATTCAAGAGCTTCTTCAGCTGCGGAAGGGAAGCATGACGGTCGCTCAGTACTCGGTGAGATTTACCGATATCTCACGCTACTCGACTGACATGGTACGAGACCCATTGTATCGAGCCCATACCTTCGAGCAGGGGTTGAGACACGAGATCAGGTCATCGCTGATGTCCCCCAGCATTCCGACTCAGACGGGAGTACTGGAGCGGACCCTTTTGATCGAGATTTTTCTTGCTGAGTCTACACCAGCGCTGCGACCCACCGCAGGACTGCACGTGGCAGAGTCTTCTGCAGCAGGAAGTCGACGGATGACTCAGGGGTCCAGGAAAACCAGACCCTCAGGAAGACGATCTCATGACACAGGCTCAGCAGTGCGGGGCACACAGCACGGAGCCAGTCATTGGAGAGGCAGACAGTACTACTCGTGCGGTGGGTAGGGCCACATGGCTCGTGACTGCCCGACCTTCCATGCAGAGGAGCAGCAGACGGTTGAGGAACCACCTAGGCAGAGATAGAGGTTTGACTATGGCGGTCCGTAGGGAGCAGGCGGACAAGGCAGAGGAGCTGGTCGAGCAGCAGGTGGTGGACGACGTTTTGAGACTCTACCACCACCACCACCAGGAGGTCCACCCCGAACTCAGGGGAGAGCACAACTTCAGGAAGTTGAAGCTTACGATCATGGAGCTCCGGAAGCAGGTGGACTAGTGCAGAACTAGCTCCTGGCATAGAGGCCTTTTCCCATAATGCCTCTAGCATCGTAGTTTGTGTTGCCTTGTGTCCATGTACTTTGAGTTGAAGTAATAAAAGACACTTGCTTTGGTGACTTTTTCTTTCTTGTCTTTTGTTTGTTTTTACTAAGAGGTGTCGGTTAAAAAAAACTGTTGACTTGACCCTCACTTGCGAGATTCTTACTGGAGGAGACCCAGTGACCACACACTGATGCCGACAGTGTGACTCAACCCTTGGAGGCGAGAGTTACGGTTGGATCTCTTGGTATCAGCGTCGAGGCCTTACGACGTCATCCATGCCATGAATTAACTAATCATGATCGGATTGACTGTATTAGGCAAGGAACGTGGTTCATCCAGGGGATGAGACTGTATTTCACTTTTCGGTAAAGGAGAAATCTTTGCAACTTTTCCGAACGTTAAGGAGGAAGGGGGAAACCCTTCGTGTGGTCAGACAGATGTCAGCAGAGCTTCCAGGAGCTGAGACAGAGGTTGACCAGCACACCTATCTTGAGGTTGCCTGAGGAGGTAGTTGGATACGTAGTCTACTGCGATGCATCAGGGACCGGACTCGGGTGTGTCCTGATGCAAGAGCGGGCCGTGATTGCCTATGGATCACATCAGTTGAGGCCACATGAGTAGAATTATGCTACCCATGACCTGGAGTTAGCAGCAGTGGTCTTCGCTCTGAATACATGGCGACACTACCTGATGGGAGAGCGCATTACAGTCTTTTCTGACCATCAGAGTCTCATGTACATCTTCTCACAGAAGGACCTGAACCTGAGACAGCAGCGATGGCTTGAGTTCCTCTAGGACTATGACTTTGAGATAGTCTATACTCCTGGGAAGGGGAACATAGTAGCTGATGCCCTCAGCAGGAGGACGGGCATTCAGCTACTTGAGGAGGCGACGGAGCAGCTAGCCTCTTTGTAGATATCTTACGTGGATAGAGATGGAGCAGCCTTCCTTCATTCTCTCACAGTCACCCCTCTACTACTGCAGCGGGTCAGAGAGGCACAGCGTGAGGATGCTGACTGTGAGACACGGCGTGCACAGATATCCTCGAGACATGCACCTGATGGTTTCTCCCTTGGAGCAGAGCACGCCGTCATTTTCAGAGGACGTACTATGGTACCCGTCGCTTTACGGGAGGAGGTTCTGAGAGAGTTTCACACTTCTCCTTTGGCGGTACATCCCTGAGTGGCGAAGATGTACCAGGATCTCAGACGACAGCACTGGTGGCCGGGCATGAAGAAGGTTGTGGAAGAGTTCATTTCTTGATGCCTCACCTGCCAGTAGGTGAAGGCAGAGCATCAGGTACCAGCAGGCTTGGTACAACCCTTGGAGGTCCCGGAGTGGAAGTGGGACGGGATATCTATGATCTTTGTGACTGGACTTCCACGCACTTCCAGAGGTCACAACTCCATCTGGGTGATTGTCGACCGACTCACCAAGTCGGCTCACTTCTTACCCATCAGAGAGCAGGTCTCAGTTGAGAGCTTGGGAAAAAATTACGTTCAGGAGATTGTGTGTCTTCACGGTGTGCCATCATCTATCATCTCTGATAGATATGCTCGCTTTACTTCCCAGCTTTGGAAGGGGTTGCAGGAGGCATTTGGGACGCAACTACGTCTGAGCACAGCCTTTCACCCTCAGACGGATGGTCAGATGGAGAGGACATTCAGACTATCAAGGACATGCTCTGCGCATGTGTCCTCGACTTTGGTCGTATCTGGGTGGACCACCTACCATTGGTGAAGTTTGCGTACAACAACAGCTAACACTCCACCATCGGGATGGCACCGTACGAGGCGTTGTATGGCCGACCTTGTAGATCTCCTTTGTGCTGGACAGACCCTTTGGAGTCAGCACTTCTGGGACCAGAGATGGTCCAGGCCACGATAGAGAAGGTCTAGGTCATCCAGGAGCGGATGAGGACAGCTCAGAGCCGGCAGAAGTCATACGCTGACAGGAGGCGGAGGCCACTAGATTTCGAGGATGGCGACCACGTCTTCTTGCGGGTCTCACCTAGACGTGGTATACGATGATTTGGCTGAGGCGGCAAGTTATCTCCGCGCTTCATCGGACCCTTCCAGGTCCTCAGAAGGATTGTCGTGGTAGATTATCGTGTGGATCTACCACCTCAGTTGCACCGGGTGCACGACGTCATCCACGTGTCTCAGCTGAGAAGATACGTGCACGACCCGATGCACATCTTTGACCATGGGGAGCTTAACGTTGACGATGGGGAGACTTTTATGGAGGTCCCAGTAGAGATCAAGGATCGACAAGAGAGGGTCCTACGTGGATGGTCGATTCCTCTAGTACGTATCAGATTGCAGCACGGGAATCTCCAGGAGAGCACTTAGGAGCGGGAGGCTCAGATGCATGCTCAGTACCCTCATTTGTTTCCCTAGTTTTTATGTATCTTTACGGGGATGTAAATCCCTGAGGTGGGAGTAATGTAATGACCCTTAAAATTCAAGGGAAATTGTTTCTTAATTTTCTTTGAAATTATTCAAGAGCGTAGTTTCTGACGGTACCTGATTCCGAGGCCCGGTGTGCCCAGAATCAATTTCCGAAGTTTGGCTCGAGTACATTCAGTGAACGAACGAGCGGGAATTTCTAACTTTTGAATCGGTGCCCGGAATCGAATTTCAAGGGCATCGATGAACTCGCAGTGCCGGTAATTTCTTAAGAACTCCTGTTCCGGAGTTGCGTTTACACGAGTGTTGATAATAAAAACTGTGGAATTTTATTATATAATGACACTACAATTTTTTTTATTTTACTCTTAGTGTAAACTCTTGATAGAAGTTGGGTAACCACCCAACCTCCCTTGGGAGGTTATGAGGGTGGTGGGGCCCACACGAACCCCACCCCTTCATATCCTCTAAAACCCCCTCAACTCCAACTTATATTATGTTAAATTAAGTTATAAACCTATGACTTAAATGTAATGAGTTAATGAGGTGAGTTGTGTGTGGTTATTGAATTTCAATCTTTTGAAATTCAAGTGGTTTAGTTGTTTAAATAAAATAATCTTTAGAATTATTTTATTTTGGTTAGTATCCTTTACCACCTTGAGAGGATTTGGGAAGCTCTCTCTTTATCTTATTCAACCTTGATGAAGAACACGAAGAAAACTTAAGCTCCGACGAAGAACACCGCGTCTCTTCATCATAGCCGGTGTGTTTCCGAAGATCGACGACGCCGCTTCCTTCGATCTTCTTCCCGTGTCAACGAAAGGAGACGCCGCTTCCTCAGGCTTCCTCCGTCAGCTTACGAAGCTTCTCCAGTGACCTACCTCTTCGGACGCACCTTGACGTCAACAGAATTGACGTTCGATTCCCGTGACGCCCAACCTCTGTGACGCTTGTCTTCCTCGGATTGTTGACATGCCCCGCACTTGAAACTGAGGTAGGGGTTTAATGTTATTTGATTCTGTTCTTGATTCTGGCTTGTCGAATTTTGTGGTTTTTGAACTTTTTATTATCGAATAATGTGAGGGGGCCAGACCGCACAAACACGGCCGACCCTCCTCTTTATTTCTTAATTGTTTTCATTGTGGTTGGTACGAAGGATAGTGGTGTCGTCGCACCACCAGGTTCATGCGGAACATATGCGCAGCGCCGTCACGCCGCGCCGTGGAATGAAATTCAAGAACGCGACGCCGTCGCCCCGCGTCAAAAGAAATCGAAGGTGTCGCGGCCAGAGTGGGGCTGCGGCAGAGGGGCGCGGTGTCGTCGCATCGCGCCGGACGACAAGGGTCGTGGCCTGTTCCGAGCCGCGGTGGAGCTTGGTGATCGTCGGCCAGTCGGGCCGCCGGTGTCGGAAGCCGGAAGAGGACCGGCCTTTGCCGGTCCTGTTGAGAAGAAGTCGGCCGGCCAAGTCGGGCTGGCCGGAAAGGAGGAAACTGGGGGAATTAAATTCCCCCGGCCAGCATAAATGGCCCCCCATAATGAGGGGGCAGCAGTTTCACAAAAGGGGTGCAGGCGCCCCCCGTTCTCAATCAGCTCGGCGGAAGGCCGAGCTGGCAGCGCGCCCAGCGCGCTGCCTTGAGCAGAACCGGTGTGCCCGGTCAGTCCGCCAGGCCAGGCCGGGCCGGGTCAACCCTGTCCGGGACGGGTCGACCCGGTTCGGGCTTGCCGGGGGGGGGGGGGGGGGTCTCGGGCCGGGACGGCCCGGGCCCGACACCCCAGTTACCGAGCAGTTTAGATTTAAATTCCCATAATTCGGGCTATGGACTTCCAAACGATGCGCCATCAGCGGCGATGCGATCCTTGGATCAAGACGGTCGTTTCGGTATATCACACTCAAGGTTTCAGAATACTTGTGTTCGGACAGGTTAATTCGTACATGAAACCAACCGGGCCCTCGGAGCGGAGATGCTCATATCTTGAGCTATGGACGTCTGATTGACGTGCCGTCATCTTCGTTGAGTTCCTCTTAGTGAGACGGATCTTTTGGCATAATCTGCCTAATGTTTGGATGCAGGTGGAGTATGGTCGGGTTGGTTTTGCCTTAAAATCCAACCGGGCCCCTAAAACGAAAAAGCCAATAACTCTCAGACCGGGCGTCCGATTGACGCGCCGTCTGTTGTGTTGAGTTCCTGTTGACGATACGGAACTTTTGAATACATAAACTCTGGGATATGTGACAGCTGATGTATCAGCCTCTCGGATCGTGTAGCGGACCCTCCCGAACGAGCTTGCTGTGTGCGGGAACCCTAGAGCTGGCTGCGACTGCTACTGTGACTATGACGAAGACAGTGCAGAGATCCTCAGTGGATTCGACGACGACGACTACAGCACTCAGCGATCCTGTGTGGATTAGTGCTATCGATCCTGTGTGGGTTCGATCCTGTGTGGGTCAGCGCTTAGTGGTCCTGTGTGAACCAGCGCCTAGAGATCCTGTGTGGGTCTGATCCTGTGTGGGTCTTTACGGGGGTTAGTACCAATCGATCCATTGTGGGTCCGAGGACTTAGATGGATCAGTGATCATCTCAATCGTCTACGGAAGAAGTATACCTGTGTGAGCTGAATCCTTTTTTCTTTCCATTGTGGATTGTGTTGTGCTATCCTGTGTGGATTACGTTTACTTTCCTGTGTGGAATACGTATACTTTCCTGTGTGGACTGAATTGTACTTGGGCTCGGAGGTTGGAGCGTATTGGAATTGATGACTTAGGTATATGTATGGGCATATACCTAAGTAGTGTCGGTTGTTACTTCGTGATTGTATCTTTCCTTTGTGATTTATCCTTTGTGGATTTTGGGAGACCTTCAGGGGTCTCGGGGTCCCTACTGAGTAGCTTATACTCACCCTGCACAGGCTATGCCCGTACTACGTTGTGTTGGTTGCAGACGACGGACAGCGTTGATCGTGGTTGAGGCTTGCAGAGAAGAACGGTACCTGGAGGTGGACCACTGGGCGGGACGTGCTCGGAGCGGACGACAGGACCCGAGGAGTAGTCGAGCTATCTGTACCCACCCTTCAGGTGATATTTCCAGTGGACAGCTCGGCCTAGCGACTTTACTTTACAGTTGATGTTTTCCCTTTCGAGTTGTACTTTACAGTTGGGCTTGTATTTCCGGCCCCATTTACTTTCCGTACTTACTGTTGTACTCAGTTTTTACTTAGTGTTTACTTCATCCGCTTGTACACTGTGGTTCTTGTTTACTTTACAAAGGTAATTCCTTCCCATTTTATCGGGATTTATGCCTTGGTGCTAGTCGCCAGCCCCAGTCCTATAGAAGGCGGGCTTGGGGTAGTCACGGCACGGGCCCCAAGGACTTGTCGTGACATGTAATATGTAAAATCAATCTTAATTAAAATATAGAATTTTAGAAAAATACCACACATTTATAAACCTTGGAAAGACACATTTTTTCCTCACTATTTCCCAAACTATGCGCCAATCATTTTATAGTCAATTCATTCACCAAACCCACAAGCATGATATACATGTGCATGAATTAAAAAATGTAGAGATGGTGTAAAACCTCATTATCTCAACAAAATGTACCTCCATGTGGTTGAGGCATGGTAAACAATAAAAATTCATGTAAACATTGAAACACTATGAAAACCTTCAAAACTAAAATTTTCTAACCCAGAAAACATTGACTCTAAAAAACACCATGATAATATAATATTAATAAATTTATGGACTATACTAACATGTGGGTTTCACTATTATCCCCACCATGTGATTTTTTACCATCATAAATTCTTTAGTGAGAACAGATGGAAATATAAAATTTATTATCTAGAATGATTGGACTAAAGAGAATAGTTTATCATGCTTTGAAATCATAGAACAATGACCACGTTTGTACAAAATAATCAAAAAGATCATCAATTTTATTTAAAAAATATATCAAAAAAAATCTAACATAAAATTCAGAAATATTGTTCCAAAGGATAATTGGAGAACTAAAAGTCTCTCACAAAAATTTATAATTCCTCTAAAATATTAACTTTTTAAAAACAACATATTTATGAATCCTCAAACAACCATGAAACTAGGCAAGAGAATCCTTCTCAAATAAAAGCACCAATAAACTGAATGGTAGTATAAAAACTGATAGAAACCCTCAAAAAACTAAAATGCGACTTAAAATTGTGTAATAACTCATACATGTATCCTATATTTACAAATATAATAACAATAAATTGTTGGTTCCATAACATCCAAATACAAAAACTAAATAGGATAAAATCACAACGGGTGAATCACCCAACCTAGTTACTCTATCATGTAATTGAGTCCTTTTATCTTGTTAAAATAATTGAGAACTCAGAATATAAATACTAACAACCGACAAAAACCATTACACTCCACAAAGGATTACTCAACATATCATGTCACATCAAAAAATATTAGATAATGATAAAATAATAAAAAATAATAAAAGAAATGGAAATCAAATCCACCAACATGGAACATAAAAACGGATCAGTCACTAAATTATAGATAAAAACTATTAGACATTTAGAATCCCATCTGAGATGAAACAAAATATATAAGGGATCCTAAAACAATCCATACAAAACAATGATTAAATGCAAGACCAATTCCAAAAAATTAATATAAAAACTTGTGATGTGATCCAAATGAACCCATCCATTGAAAAAATTAGGAGACTTAATATAGGTGTTCTTTTAAGGTTCAGATCCCCACATTTTAATCCCCCAATAGATTATTTCATTCCCCTTAGTAATAACCATTGTTTCTATACCTAGATCATCCTAATTTTCACCTCCCATATTTGTTTACATTTATTCCCATCATAATTAATTAAGATATCATCAACCCTTGGTTTCCTAAGCTAGTCAAATTCCTCCAAAATCATGTTTTGTATAAATTTACTGAATGATATCAATCATTATACAATTATAAATAAAAAATAAAAATAAAGGCCACCTCCCTTGAAATGAGAACACCTAGAAGCAATGTTGTCCATCACTAGATAAAATAAGACCAACTCTAAGATGTGATTGACATATTCCTTCACCAATTAGCACAATAATGAAAGATTAATAAATAATATTCTTATCGTATTTTAGAATACTTTTAAAGAACATAAATAAAAATACTGTACTAAAAAACGAATATTTTTGACCGATATCAATCTGGGAAGGTACAATATATTCCATAAAAATGAGCATGACAAAAAATAAATCCCAAAACTACTCATACTTATGTAGATTATAGTGTTCTCAGTGAATTTAAGATCACCTCAATGTTTTCCAACCACCTATCCTCTTTATCATCCCTTGATCACTATGTAAAGAAGTATAATTCTATTTAAAGAGGTCTATGAAAGGGGTTGATAGTGAATAAGGATTCATTTCTACCACTCCAATCAAAGAATATGTATATTTTAGACCAAATTAATCTACTTCATATATTCTAGGTGTCGTGCTATAAAAAATGTCATATAAAAACAGAATTAATTAATGCGTCAAACCATAAACAAAATGATCCAAACATAATAATTGAATAAATACCATAAATTACATTTCGTTATATTAAAACACATAAATTTAATACCAATAAAGGAATCATTTTTTATGGAAATCACTATAATACACTATAAAATTAATCAAACATCCCCTCCCACCATAAGAAAAATATTCAAAAAAACCAAAATATGGTCTTTGAAAAAGTATAACCTTTGTGTAACACACAATAATCATAAAAACATGATATATAATTTCTATCAATATTCCATTCCATTTTAAAAACCATGTTCTAATTGAATTATCATAAAGAATAAATTTCCTTTAAAAAAATTAAATTTGTTTTATAATTAAATATCCATTTGGATATAAATTACATTTTGTTATAAATACAGGAAAAAATTTAAACATCACCCTTTCCGCTTTAGACAATATTTAGACACAAATATGGAAAGATCCATTTCATGTTGTATTTTACCAAACTAATGGAATGTTATCATTAAAATAATCAATAAAATCATGTATGAAATTAATAATTTCATAGAACTGCCTTATATTAAAAATTATGGATTTAAATGTATTCAGAACTACGACACTAAATAAAAATTAAAACAATTTTAACAAGAAGCACATACAAAAAGAATCCAAACACCAAATAATCAGTATATAACAATTGAAAGTCACTATAAGATCGATTCAAAATCAAGATTTGTTAATACAACTGAACAGTGGAAGAAATAGTGTTGTAAATAGTTTTTCCACATGGTTAAGGAAACCATGCACCAACCACGAACAAAATCTGTAATGGGGATATTCACAAACATGATAGAAACCAAATCATTTCTCCGGGAATGTCATCTTACTATAAAGTTCATGTTGCCGTATATTTTCTCCATTATTTAAAAAAAACAACCAATTACACTTAAATACAAAATATGGATCAATCAATAATCCGTCCACAGCAAACATAAAATGAAACTCAATATCAAACCGCATATCACCCTTCTAATCATCTTGATTGAGCGGATAAATACTTCAGGAGGTTCTCTGTAACACCCTAGACATTTATAAGAAATATTTTGTTTTTATTTTATATAAATCTTCAAATAAATCATTCACTACACACAACACTTGCTTGGATTTCTTTACACGCAGTCACGACCTTCCTTGATAGCTTGCATCGTACGCAGTACCGAGTTTCACTAAACAATGATACACTATTAAAATATTAATAAAACTAGCCGTTATGAACAGTAATAAACACTTTTTGAAATTTTTTAAATTTTATTTTTCAAAATAGACTTCGTTTTTTGATTTGGAATATCGAAATTAGCATAGGGTGAAATTTTGGTATTTTTCTGAAAACTTTCAATTTTTGATGAATAGTGAAAAAATTGGGTTATTATTTAAAAACAGAATTTTTATTTAAATAATTATTTAATTTATTTGAATTTATTTTAGGTAAAAATTGATACATAATACCTATATAAGTTCAATGTAATTCAATGGAGTAATTTTATAATAATTTTTTATATATGAAAATTTTATTGAACTTTTTACCGTATTTTACCCACCTCCTAGGACAATTTGCAAATTTACATAAAACATAATTTTAACACTTCTGTGAGTGGAATTTCAAAAATCTGAGAGACATGGTTGATGTCAATAAATAAAACGTGGTTCAATGAGATTAAAATAATTTTTGGTGAATAGTAACTTTTTACTTTTATTTACAACGGTTAAAAGTAAATAGGGTAATTAAGGGTAAAAATGATATTATTATTACCCTAAAACATGTCCTAATTCTATTGGATAATTGTAATTCGACCAAAAACAATCTAAGGAATAAAATATGACCATTTAGGCCCACTTATATTAGATTAGGACATTTATTATTAATATATTTAAAGAAGGGTTAAAATAGTTAAAATCAATGTTTAATAAGTAAATAATATTTAGTATAGGGTAATACATAAGATAAATTAGACTATAAATATTCATTAGAAAGAAAAAATATCTCCTACATAATGATATTTTATTTTTAATTTTTATACATTAAATAATGTAAGTTATTTATGACACAAAGATGATGCAGTAATTATCTTCTTAATTAAATATTGACATAATTGATGTTATAAATACCCAAATAAATGTAATTTGAGACTTTTTATGAATTCCATTAATTTTATATGTTAAAATGAAATGTTATTATTTATTTAATTAACATTGTTCGAACTAATCATTATGTTATGATATTCACAAAAATCAATTACTAAATAGTGTCAAAATTGACATAAAATAGTATTTGAAACAAATATTATATTATTAATTGTTATTTTAATCCTAAAAATATAAGGATCGTCCAAATAACGTAGATAAGGTTATATATATTAATAATAAACAACTTGGGGTTCGTTTGGCTTGTTATAGTAAGCTTATTAACCTTATAGTGTAAGAACACAAAAAGACATGGTAAAAGTAAAATTGTCTAACATAAAGTTAAATCTAACTGATAAGGTTAAAATATTAATCTAAACTTCTCCCAATTCTATTTGATGAGGGGATTTCGACCCATACCTACCTTAGCTTCTAAATAAATCAATTTTGAGCTATTTAAAACCAAATATGGCTTTATAATAAAATACTATTTTTAGCTTTTACAAAGGTGCCCCTCTCCTCCCTTGTAAAAGGGAATCTCTTCCCTCTCTTCCTCACACCACTTTGAGCCTTCAACCACGGCCAACCCCTGAAAATTTAGCCTCTCCACTTTTATAGAAACATCCTAGATGTCTTGGTCTTCTTAAAAGGCCAATTTTAGTGCCCTAAAAGGAGGTCTCAATGAGGTGCTTCAAAGAAAAGGTAATTTCCGTTACCGATTCTGTCAACTTTATTTCTTTTTCCACTTCTTCTTATTTAGTTTTTTACATATAAATTAATAACATAAGTATCACTCATATACTGATATGTTATTATAAGTATGAAACAACTCTATTTCACCATCTATCCATCCTACGAAAAACGAAATCACCGCGCGTGCGTACGTATGAAATACCGTCTCCACCTTGTGGTGTAATCTATTTTCCACGACAACCTTACATGGATGGGTATAATGGTGTAAATAATGAATATATATGATTATTTTAAATTGATATTGATTATGAAATAGTATACATACACTCCAATACAATTCAACGATCATGGGAATGATATCATCGCTCGTGCGTACGTACGGAATATCGTCTCCACGATGTGATGAGACTCGTTCTACATGCTTTTCATTGCATAATGATTACATAAATTAATTGAGTGAATAAATATGATATATATTACACTAATACCATTCTGTAAATGTGGAATCTATAACCTAAAAATAAGAATAAGAATTTATTCGACAAAACACGCATAAGAACAAAAAGTTAATAAACACCAGAATAACAAGTAGCAATGAAATATTACTAATAATAAGCTAAGAATATGACCCCATATGATATCATAAAAATGAGTATGATTATGTAATAATTCAATGAAGTTATTTAAATCTTTATAAAGGAGGTTCGGACACTTACGAAGAAAATCGCACCTAAGGTAATGTCACACCCCGACCATGCTTTATTTTCATTTAATTATTTCTGGTCTTTCTATTGATTTGCGGTTTGAATTGGTTCTAGTTTAAAAGGGGTTTGTGATCTTATACAGGTGTGTGTCCGTACGCGCGATCGTGCGTAGCACCAAATCGTATTTTGGATGATGTTTTATTATTAAATGTGTTTTCTTTTGGGTGTGCGACCTTGTGCCCAACCGTGCACTTTGCCAGACACGACGTGAGTTTTTTCGTTTTGATGGTACATGAGTGTTTTGGCTTGGTAGTGTCAGGCGCGCGGGCGAGGAACGGGTGAATCCGCGTGGCTTCGTCAGTTGTTCGTGCACCCTGCCCAGTACGTGGTTAATTAATTATGTAGCAGGGTAAACATTGAAGTGTTCATAAAATAAAATAACGAACAAATAAAGTGAGATTATTTAAAAGTTGTCTTAATAATAATAATAATAATAATAATAATAATAATAATATTGTTGGGATTGTAATTATTTCAATTTATTCTTTAATTTGGAAATGGATGTTGAATAAATTTATATTTATAGAATTATTAACTTATTATTATTATTATTATTATAATTTTTATTTAGAACAGAGTGAGTTTTCCTTTTTATCCTCTTTTTATTTTCTTTATTTTCATTTTTATTTTGTTTTATTTTATTTCATTTTTACTTTTTTTCCCCATCTTTTATTCCCTCCGTCTTCCGCCGTGGTGGGTCGCGCCTGACCCTTTATTCCCCATTTCTCCCTTGCAGCATTCATCTCCTGCAAACCCTAGCCGCCCCCTTCCTCTCACTCCTTCCGGCAAGCCTCCCTCCTCTCCGGCGAACCATGGCGGTGTGACGCCCTCGCCCCCGAGCTCCCTCCGCGCGTGCCCCGTTTCTCTCCCATCGCGGCGCCACTCTTCCGATGAGGACCATTCCTTCACCCATCCTCTAACCCTAGGCCGACACATCCCTTCCAGCCCCTCGCTTCGGCACCTCCCATCCCCCTTACTCCCTCCTCCAACACCCTCCCTTCCTCTCAGTCGACCGCACGCCGCCCCTGCCTTACATCATTTCTCCTCCTCTCCCTCACGGCGGACCAGCGCGTCCCCCTCCGGCTCACCTCGCACTGCCCCCACTAGCGGCGTCCAAAACTTCTTCACCGCCCGTAAGCCTCCGCAGCCTCGGACCACATGGACCCGCACCTCCTCTTCCTCCCGACCTGATTTTCCGGTGCTACACAACCCGACATCTTTCTTCAAGCTTTGGACAGCTCTTCGCACCCTTGCCGAAGGTGCGTTCTTCTTTAGTTTGTTGTTTCTTCATTCGGTAGGTTGTCAAGTTATGGGTTTCTGTTTCTTTGGTTCAATTTTTTGTGAAATTTTATTCATTTTTTGACGCTAGAGTTCATTTTAGTTGTTTGCGGAAAATTCGGTGCACGATTGGAGATTTGCATTGTTATTTGGGGTTTTCCGACGTCGAAGTAGGTGGTTCCGCTCTTGATTATTATCCGATTAATCAATTCGAAAGTTAATCTAATTTAGCATGTTATTTAATTAATATGTATTGTGAGAAGTTGATCTTTGATGTTAAATCATTATTTTAACTCTTGGTAGCATATTTATATCAGGTATGGGTTTCCGCATATATGTGTTGTTTGAAAATTTAATTTTCTTATTTAATTAATTTAGTATACTCATTTATTATTTTCCTTGGTGCGAATATAGTTTCACTTAAGGTTTAAAATGATTTAGATGTGTTTCGTAGTGTGTTCATTTAATATGAATGTTCTGATTTTGTGAAAAACCCGTGCTGAGCTTTTCGTAGTGTTTTATAAATTTTTTGTGGGTTTATTATGTCGCGCAAGTGCTGCAAAGTTTGTCTTATCATGTTTTGGTGTTGCGTCATGGTGCGCTTGTTATTAGGAAGGATGTTTGAGTGCGTTGTTGGTATAAACCTTTAATGTGATATTTCAAATGCTTTATAAATTGTTTAATTGTTTAATTAATTTATTAAATTATATGTATAGTGAATGGTCCCTTCCTCGGGGGTTCGAGTCGTCGGCAGTAACGACCTGTGTATATGCATATGCATGAAAATATATATGCATGGCGGTGAAGCGATCTCGGGTTACCCTTTTCAAAAGCTATGTGTCTTGAGGTAGGTCCCCTATGCCCTAATCTTTAATTAGAATTTCCATTTTTGCTTGGTGTTCTTTAAATGAATATTCTGCTTTTATATGAAATGCACATGCTATATATATGTGTGTATATACACAAATGGTCATGGTTCTTTAAAAGTGGTTTCCTTAATGATTTTAGTGTGTAATAAGTATTTCCAATGGTTTTTTTAGATTTAAACATGTTTTCTAGCTCGCTTTTAAAGATATAGTACCTTGGTTGTATAGTTGAACTTTCAAATGGTTTTGGAAACATATGTGTTGGGTGATTTTGTGTTCAAAAATGAAATGTGTTTATTGTAATTAATTAAGCTCGTCTGGAACTTTGAGAATGGTTTGTGAAAGTAAAACAAAACCCCTCTTAAGGCATGCCCCATTGTTGTAGAAACATGATGTGTGTGTTAAGTGTGTGATTTGTGATATGTGCCTAATAAAGAGGCTTGTGCGAGGTTATGTGACATAAAAAAGGGGGATGCGCTTAAAGAGGGAGAATGGTGGTGAGTGGTGAAATGGACTTTGGGTACGAAAGTGTTATGTTATTTATATGTTTTTGTTAAAACATCACCACCCTTTGAAATAGAGCACATGGGAAACCCTGGGTACCTAGGTGGGCGACCAGGACTAGTATGTTAGATGACACAGTAGGGGTTCGTCCCGGGTTGTCTAGCAGGATTGACGCAACAACACTAACTAAACATATGAATTTCTGAGGGTAGTGGCCATCTAAGCCACATTTTCTGAGGGTCGTGGCCATCTAAGCCACGTTTTCTAAGGGTCGTGGCCTTCTAAGCCACGTTTCACCGAGGTACGAGGTCTCTAGGTTCCCACTTTTTCTAGATACCTATAGGGGCTACCCATGGTGCTCCATTATGACATGCTGCTAGCGATGTAACTTTCTTTTCAGTTGTTTCATAATTTCTATCTCATTGTGAAAAACCCTGTTTTAAACTAAACTGTTTTTCTTGCAATTTCGAAAGGTGAATGCACTCATGGAATAGATTTTGAAAATATGGTGGAATAGAAATGATTTTCATAAAAATTTAAACTTGTTATTTGGATTTGAAAAAAAAACATTATTTTATTATTTCTTATTTTTAAACTAGCATAATTGGATTTCTTTTTAAAGGTAAGGGCATAGGGCATGGTTATTCCTTGGCTTTCCTACTGAGCATCTCGGTAATCACGCCTAATTTAATTTTCAGTTTCAGGTTATTGACATGGTTTGCTCTTCGAGCGAGCGTGGTTATAAGTTTGGTGGTGACCCATGGGGTCACTTGGAGGTATGCCTAGTTACCTATCTTTATTTTTTTTTCTTCCCGCTGTTAGTGTTTAATTGTTTTGTTCTGTTTATTTTTGTTTTTATGTCTTTTATTTTCTAGGCTAAATCGTTCCCAATTGCATGTTTTGATGCCCAGCACTAGTTGCCAGCCCATGGGGATCGGGGACGCCCTTCAGGCCATGTCGCGGACCAGGTCGGGCGCCGGGTCGGATGACGCACTGGCCTGGTTCATGACAAAATGATATCAAAGGTGTTTTTGTTCTTGTTATTTGGGGTATCAGGTATATCAGAGATAGGATTGTCGGTACTCCAGTGGTAGGTGCGGGAAGAGCGTCGCGAACTCTTGCTCGTTACGATCCTCGAGTAACCAGGGGCAGTCCAGGATCTATGTTTTGCCTTTGGCCTTTGTGGATGGGGGATGAAAATAGGAGTAAGCTGGTACTGCGTGCGGTCTCACATGGAGTAGCGACCCATGTGATGCCCGAGAGTGCGGTTCGACACTCCTAGTGGTTGGTGCTTACCTAGGACATGGTCTGCTAAACCATGTAGCCGAGTTAAACACGACCACTAGTCCTCCGCCCAGGTGTTTAATGTTTGTGATTTCTTGCACCAATTTTGGGATTGGCGCGAGATTGTTTTCCTTTAAAAAGGGAAGCAGACTTTGATGTTGCTCTTATTTGCAGTTTTCATGATATTTGTTGTGGCATTTCTCTTGGACCTTGTTTTTGGAATTTGGCGTTGATTTGTCAACGTTTAATTTCTAAAGGGATGTTTTGGGTCATCTGAAATTTAAATGGGCTGTTTTATAAATGTAATGAATTCTTGAAATTTACCTTGAATTTTTGAAAAGGGTTTGAAAAGAAGAAGTTATTTTCTGATATTGAGAATGTTTTGTTTTGAAAGCGGAGTAGCCTTGTTTCTTTCCAGTGGTATTCTTATGGGTGCTCGCATGTGCATATGGACATGATTAATAGACAGTTGGTGGATCATGTGGACGGGTTCCTGAGTGGCACGAAAATTCATACTTGTGAGGCACCATGGAATATCAGTGGTGGTTGATTGATTTCTAAGGTTGCTTCTTGTTTCCTAGAAAGTGGGCGTTTTCTTAAATCGGTTTTTGTGCACAAATGGTTTTGAAAATGGAAAAAAATGACATTGCGTTTAGAGTAAAGATGGATTTTTTTAAAATATATTTGAGGATTATTGTGCAGGGCTTGGTTTTTCAAGTGAGTGTTTTCTTTGAAAATGAATTGATGTTTTAAATTGGAATTATTGGATTTGTTTCTGGAATGTTGGTGTTTGTTTTGTGATGTGTTTGGATTTGTGGAAGGTTGTTTTGTGTTTCTTGTCTGGGATATTCCCCTAGAAACGTTCCATGGGTTCCAGTAGGTCTCTCTCAGTTCTTGGCCCGACCCAGACTCTCAGTGGAGTGGCAGAGTTGGGTTCCGCTCATTGGCGTCGACTGTTCATAGAAGTCGATGTCAGTTGGATGTCGTTGAGTGATTTGGGGAAGTTTGAAGTGTCTCTGGTTTTGAAGGAACTTCAAATGTTGTGCGGATGTAAGATTGTCTCGAGTACGTCTGGTGGAGCTGGACTAAACTAGTGAATGGTGATCGTTCCATTTTCATTGCAAATGGGGACATCAAGAGCAATCCTCAAGACAAGCCTCATTCCATGATTTTACCTAAGGAAGTGAAGGTGAGGGAAATTGGTTGATATCGTAGGTTCTCGACTAGTAAACATGCGGCGAAGGGGGTGTGTTGATGTTTCTGATGAGCTAGTTCCATGTGCCCCAGAAGTAGTGTGGAATCGTCGGTCAAAAAAAAGTACAAGTTGTTGGTCCTGCTTATATTGTGGTAAGAGTAGGTCTCTCATTTGATGAAGTGTGTGAACCAAAGGGACTTGTTCATGGAGTGCTCCTTTCATCAGTTCGTGTTGCCTGTCGGACAGACCGCTCAACCTCCTATCTCTAGTGTGGTCAGTTAGAAACTCTAGGTCGTTCGCTGCAATTCTAAATTGGTATGTTAATAGAGTGTCCGCGCGAGACACGAGGAGAAGTATGCAGGCTGATTTTCCAGTGGAGGAAGTTCCAGTTAGAAGTGGTCAACTTGTGACTGCGAGGCTGGAGATGCTTCAGAAATCAGTGCCCTAGCCATAGGTCTCGGGGTGAAGCTTGCACACAGTCAGGACTCGTCAGACGTGGGACGAGCTTGGTCTGACATTAGTCCGCAATGTCGGGATGGGGAAAACATAAAATTCCATATTATGGTACCCTCTCCGAAGGCATCATTCTTTTTGTCAGGGGAATGGAGCCCTTGTCTACTTGTCGTGGTCTTATTTTATTGGAGTTTCTCTTGGGCCTTAAAGAGGTTCGGAAAAAACCCATATTATTGTAAAGCTAGTGGGTGTGATTCGTGAACCTTCTTGCGGTCGGAGATACTCATGTCTTGTGGAAACGTTGTGCGCCTACCTGGTTCATCTCCTGGTTAGGGGTTTCTGCTATCAAAGCTATCTTACATGGCAGAGTGTTGTCCACTGTAGGAATGATCAGTGCGGGTCGGCCCGTGTGGCGGGTTCACGATGGAGGGTTCAATCGGTATTGCTTAAAGTAAACTAGGAATTCCTGCGTGGGTTTCGTGGTGTTAGGAATTTCTAAAATGGTGGGGAGATCCTGTGCGGGTCTCGCCGATGTCCCGTCTTGTGTTAGTTCAACATAGGGAACTCTGAGGGTCAATCTAGTGTTATAGTTGTCTGGGTTTGGGAGTCGTTTTGTTTTGGAGAACAAATGTTTGCCGAGAACCCTAATATGGTGGGGAGACCACCATAAGACGTTCTTGTGGAAGGATCTATTTTCAAAGTGCGTTTGGCGGAGCAACCCCTTGCTTCTGCTCCGCCCAACCTCGACCATGTTGGTTGGATAGCTTAAGTAGTGGGTCGATTGACGAGCGTTCCTGGAGATCTCGAGTGGTACTGATGATCCCTACGTTAGGGGTCGGGGTGTTCCATGATGTGGTTGTGTTTCAAGGTGAATTCCTTGTTGTTGGTAATTTTTCTTGGTGATTCTAGTTTTGAGATCTTTGATGTTTCAGGTCATCGACATTTTAAATGCTCAGTCTTTGGGCGATTGAGGTTTTTTAAGCATCTTTGCGGTCTTTCTTGGAACCGTTGGTTGACCTAGTATTTCGGGACTTTTGGGGGGTAGAAAGTGCCATGGTGGGGAGAATTGTCACACCCCAACCATGCTTTATTTTCATTTAATTATTTCTGGTCTTTCTTTTGAGTTGCGGTTTGAATTGGTTTTAGTTTAAAAGGGGTTTGGGATCTTATACAGGTGTGCGTCCGTACACGCGACCGTGTGTAGCGCCAAATCGTATTTTGGATGATGTTTTATTAATAAATGTGTCTTCTTTTGGGTGCGCGACCTTGCGACTGACCGTGCACTTTGCTAGACCCGACGTGAGTTTTTGCGTTTTGATGGTACACGAGTGTTTTGGCTTGGAGGTGTCAGGCGCACGGGCGAGGAACGGGCGAAGCCGTGTGGCTTCGTCAGTTGTTCATGCTCCCTGCCCGGTACGTGGTTAATTAATTAAGTAGAAGGGTAAACATTGAAGTGTTCATAAAATAAAATAACGAACAAATAAAGTGATATTATTTAAAAGTTTTCTTAATAATAATAATAATAATAATAATAATATTGTTGGGATTGTAATTATTTCAATTGATTCTTTAATTTGGTAATGGATGTTGAACAAATTTATATTTATAGAATTATTAACTTATTATTATTATTATTATTATTTTTATTTTTATTTAGAACGGATTGAGTTTTCCTTTTTATCCTCTTTTTATTTTCTTTATTTTAATTTTTATTTTGTTTTAATTTATTTCATTTTTACTTTTTCCCCATCTTTTCTTCCCTCCCTCTTCTGTCGTGGTGGGTCACGCCTCACCCTTTCTTCCCCATTTCTCCCTTGCAGCATTCATATCCTGCAAACACTAGCCGCCCCCTTCCTCTCACTCCTTCCGGCAAGCCTCCCTCCTATCCGGCGAACCATGGCGGTGTGACGCCCTCGCCCCCGAGCTCCCTCCGCGCGCGCCCCGTTTCTCTCCCATCGCGGCGCCACTCTTCCGGTGCGGACCATTCCTTTACCCCTCCTCTAACCCTAGGCCGACACATCCCTTCCATCCCCTCTCTTTGGCGCCTCCCATTCCCCTTGATCCCTCCTCCAACACCCTCACTTCCTCTCAGTCGACCGCACGCCGCCCCTGCCTTACATCACTTCTCCTCCTCTCCCTCACGGCGGGCCAGCGCCTCCCCCTCCGGCTCACTCGCGTTGCCCCTACTAGCAGCATCCAAAACTTCTTCACCACCCGTAAGCCTCCGCAGCCTCGTACCACAAGGACCCGCACCTCCTCTTCCTCCCGACCTGATTTTCCGGTGCTGCACAACCCGACAGCTTTCTTCAAGCTTTGGACAGCACTTCGCACCCTTGCCGAAGGTGCGTTCTTCTTTAGTTTGTTGTTTCATCATTCAGTAGGTTGTCAAGTTATGGGTTGGTGTTTCTTTGGTTCAATGTTTTGTGAAATTGTATTGATGTTTTGACGCTAGAGTTCATTTGAGTTGTTTGCGGCAAATTCGGTGCATGATTGGAGATTTGCTTTGTTATTTGGGGTTTTCTGACATCGAAGTAGGTGGTTCCGCTCTTGATTATTATCCGATTAATCAATTCGAAAGTTAATCTAATTTAGCCTGTTATTTAATTAATATGTATTGTGCAAATTTGATCATTGATGTTAAATCTTTATTTTAACTATTGGTAGCATATTTATATCATGTATGGGTTTCCGCATATATGTGTTGTTTGAAAAATTAATTTTCTTATTTAATTAATTTAGTATACTCATTTATTATTTTCCTTTGGGAGAATATAGTTTCACTTAAGGTTTAATATGATTTAGATGTGTTTCGTAGTGTGTTCATTTAATATGACTGTTCTGATTTTGTGAAAAACTCGTGCTGAGATTTTCGTAGTGTTTTATAAACATTGTTGTGGGTTTATTATGTCGCGCAAGTGCTGCAAAGTCTGTCTTATCGTGTTTTGGTGTTGCGTCATGGTGAGCTTGGTATTAGGAAGGATGTTTGAGTGCGTTGTTGGTATAAACCTTTAATGTGATATTTCAAATGATTTATAAATTGTATAAATGTTTAATTCCTTTATTAAATTATATATATAATGAATGGGGCTTTCCTCGGGGGTTCGAGTCGACGGCAGTAACGACCTATGTATATGCATATGCATGAAAATGTATATGCATGGTGGTGAAGCGATCTCGGGTTACCCTTGTCAAAAGCTGTGTGTCTTGAGGTAGGTCCCATATGCCCTAATCGTTAATTTGAATTTCCATTTTTTCTTGGTGTTCTTTAAATTCATATTCTGCTTTTATATGAAATGCACATGCTATATATATGTGTGTATATACAAAAATGGTCATGGTTCTTTAAAAGTGGTTTACTTAATTATTTTAGTGTGTAATAAGTATTTCCAATGGTTTTTTAAGATTTAAACATGTTTTCTACCTTGCTTTTAAAGATATAGTAACTTGGTTGTTTAGTTGAACTTTAAAATGGTTTTGGAAATATAAGCGTTGGGTGATTTTGTGTTCTAAAATGAAATTTGTTTATTGTAATTAATTAATCTCGTCTGGAACATTGAGAATGGTTTGCGAAAGTAAAACAAAACCCCTCTTAAGGCATACCTCGTGGTTGTAGAAACATGATGTGTGTGTTAAGTGTGTGATTTGTGATATGTTCTTAATAAAGAGGCTTGTGCGAGGTTATGTGACATAAAAAGGGGGATGCGCTTAAGGAGGGAGAACGGTGGTGAGTGGTGAAATTAACTTTGGGTAATAACGTTTTATGTTCTTTATATGTTTTTGTTAAAACCTCACCACCCTTTGAAATAGATCACATGGGAAACCCTGGGTACCTAGGTGGGAGACCAGGACTAGTATGTTAGATGACACGGTAGGGGTTCGTCCCGGGTTGTCTAGTAGGATTGACACAACAACACTAACTAAACATATGAATTTCTGAGGGTCGTGGTCATCTAAGCCACGTTTTCTGAGGGTCGTGGCCATCTAAGCCACGTTTTCTGAGGGTTGTGGCCTTCTAAGCCACGTTTCGCCGAGGTACGAGGTCTCTAGGTTCCCACTTTTTCTAGCACCTATAGGGGCTACCCATGGAGCTCCTTTGGGACATGCTGCCAGCGATGTATCTTTCTTTTCAATTGTTTCATACTTACTGTATCATTGTGAAAAACCCTGTTTCAAACTAAACTGTTTTTCTTGAAATTTCGAAAGGTGAATGCACTCTTGGAATCAATTTTGAAAATATGGTGGAATAGAAATGATTTTCATAAAAATTTCAACTTGTGATTTGGATTTGAAAAGAAAAAAAACATTATTTTATTATTTCTTATTTTCAAACTAGCATAATTGGAATTCTTTTTAAAGGTAAGGGCATATGGCGTGGTCATTCCTTGGCTTTCCTATTGAGCATCTTGGTGCTCATGCCTACTTTAATTTTCGGTTTCAGGTTATAGACTTGGATCGCCCTTCGAGTGAGAGTGGTTATATGTTTTGAGGTGACCCATGGGGTCACTTGGAGGTATGCTTAGTTGCCTATCTTTATTTTTTTTCTTCCCGATGTTAGTGTTTAATTGTTTTGTTCTGTTTATTTTTGTTTTTATGTCTTTTATTTTCTGGGTTAATCGTTCCCAAATGCATGTTTTGATGCCCGACACTAGTTTCCAGCCAATGGGGATCGGGGACGCCCTTCGAGCCATGTCACGGACCGGGTCGGGCGCCGGGTCGGATGACGCACTGGCCTGGTTCGTGACAGGTAAGGGAAAATCTCGCAATCTCATTTTTATCCGAGATTGTTTATACTTTGTAAATTACTGGGGGGTATTTTTTCATCCACATCCATGTTTCCTCAATATTTAATATTATTTCCATTCACCTATAGTTGTTTAAATCCAATTTTACCCTTAGGTGAGTTTTTAGTAAAAGATATGAAAAAAATCTTTTGTCGTTTTTCGTACGAGGTGCTTTTTGACTTTTCTGACAAAGGTATGAGATGAATGTTTTTTTAACTTATACTGCATGAATGGATTTTAAAAACATTATTTCCAAGAAGCTTCCTTTACAAGTTTTCATGTATATTTTTAATCAACATATTTTAGTTTAAAATTGTATGAACTGTTACGAAAGGAAAAATGTTTTTGAAGTTGAAAGGATATTTTCCTCAAGAATGGAGTTAAAGAGTTTTATCAAAAAAAAATTCTATCTAAGATAATATACCTTTATGTTTCTATCCCTATTATTACATTGATTTTATTATGTTGTTATGGAAATATTTTTATACATTATTTTATCTTATATGAATGGTTTTATGATGTCACGATTTTTAAGATTCCCATTTTTATTACATGGATTATGCTATGATGTATGGTTTATGATTTTTTGGCAAACATAAGAATGGTATAATTATGATATGGTTGGGACCTATATCTCCCTCCAATGAATTGGGTAAATATTTTCTATCTCATGACATAGACATGGCTGGAACGGCAGGTTAAACCGGTTCAGTGAAACGGGACTGAAACGAGGAATGAACTTGGTTCAGAAATGGACTTTGTCGAATAAGATAGTCTTGAAAATGAGTATTGACTAATAAGAAATGATTCTCTATAATTACGTGTGTATTCCAAAAATCTTAATGTTTTATGTTATGATTATTGTGATTACATTTCACTACCATTATTTATCCCATGTTATGAAATTGTGATCTCTTTTGCAGGGTAAGATTTCTAAAATGTTATGTTCTTATAAATATGATGTGATTGATATTTCTTTTGTTTACCCTTACTGAGAATTTGAGCTCACCCTTTTGAATGTTTTCATTCCCCAGTTCAGGAAGAAGGTTATTAAGTAGGATATTCAAATAGGGACTATATACATGATGAAATAAATTGGAGACAATGTAGACGCTTTATGAACCAGTTGTTTATGTTTCCTAGTTTCTAAAGACACTATACCTATACGTTCCTTTCATGGTTTTGTTATATGTTGTAATAAGTGTACATAAATTTTGAAGTACGAATAATTTATGTAAAGTATGGGTCGTTATAGTTGGTATCAGAGGAAAGGTATAATCAACCTTTGGAAACTATGATGTGAAATCCTTAGTAAGAATCCTAAGGATAATCCTTATCATAGAACACAATAATAGTGTTTTAGAAATGGACATGAATAACCTAGAATAAGACCTTAACTGTGAAATTTAATTCTTTATTGTGTGGTTTTCTTATTATAATTAGTGCTGCTCAAACTATTTTTCTTTGTTTTAGTCAATGGCTGGAACCCGAAGAAACCGTGTTAATGCAGAATGCAACAGGCAATGCAATGATTGTCCCCCTGGGCAACCAAAAGTTATGGAAGCTGGAATGAAAAATCTTGTAGCCATGCTCACACAACATTCTCAAACTATGAATCATGTAAGACTTCCAAATGAGTAAAGGAAGGAGCAACATTATGTTTAATCCTTCATGAGATAGGGTCCACCTTCATTCAGCGGGTCTATTGATCCATTAGTTGCTGAACAATGGATCAGTACTACGGAAAAGATATTTTTAGTTCTTTAATGTTCTGAACATGATAAAGTCATCTTAGCAGTGTATCCTTTGGAAGGTGATGTTGATCAATGGTGGAATCTTATCAATAATACAAGGCCAAGAGATGAAATTGAGTCCATGGAATGGGATGAGTTCAAGAACTTATTTTTCAATAAGTACTTCCCTCGTATTCTCCGAAAAAACATGGAGAACGGGTTTCTTGAACTAAAGCAAAAGGATGATGAATCTGTTGGTACCTATGAAGAAAATTTTACAAGACTTTCAAGGAACGCTTATGGTATTATTATCCAACCTGAGAGTAATATCGATTGATTCTTTAGTGGCTTAAAACCAAGTCTTTGAAGGGAGTTATCCATAAGGGAATTCAATAACTACGAGGAAATCGTTTGATGTGCTCTAAAATTTGAGATCGAGATTGGAGTAACCCATCAGTCATATGGGTTTGATAAAAAGAAGAAAATGGAATTCAAAGGAAAATCTAAAGTGCACATTGAAAAGAAGATGAGTTTTCTCTTATGCTCAAAGTGTGGAAAGAAACATGGAGGGAATTGTATTAAAGGGACATGTAAATGTTTCAAATGTAGAACGGAAGGTCATCGGGCATTTGAATGCTGCAATGATGGAAAGAAGATGTCTAGTGATGCGAACAATGAAAATGCTACACATAGTTCACATCCTAAACATCAATGTTACATGTGCAAGGAAACAGGGTATTATGCCAATCAATTCCCTAATCCAAGGGTTGTTGATGATGATCGATGTCAACAAAATCTTAAGAAAGTCACACATAATTTCTATCAGTGATGTGGAGTACGATAACGAAGTGGTGAAAGGTACACTTACCATCCAATCTAAAGTAGCAAATGTTTTATTTGATTCTCGATCCACTCACTCATTTATTTCTGAAGAATTTTCTAAGGGTATCACCATATTACCTCAACAATTAGATGTTGAGTTAGCTGTGACAACCCCTAATGGCACAACAGTAGCATCAAAAGTTTATAATTCTTCTCTGATTGATGTTAGTGGGGAAGTGATTCCTACAAATCTTGTGATCCTCACTATAGTGTAATTTGATATGATTCCTAGCATGGATTGGCTTTCTCTATATGGAGCTCATATTAATTGTCAAAGAAGGGAAGTCATATTTTATATTCCAGATCAATCTTTGATCGTCTATCCATGAAAGGATGAACATAACCCTCCAGTGGAAATTTCTTCCATCTTATGGGTCTTGATTCCACTAAATTAAGGTTATTTATCTCAAATGGTTGGTGAGAAACTCACAATTAAGAATATTCCCATTGTACGGGTGTTTGATGATGTCTTTCCGGAGGAATTGCCTGGTCTTCCACCAAATTTTGAAGTTGAGTTTTCAACAGAACTCGTATCGAGTGCTTTACCTATTTCGAAGACACCTTATAGAATTTCCCCAATTGAGTTTCATTAATTGAAGAAGAAACTCGAAGATAATCTTTATAAGGGGTTCATACGCCCTAGTGCGTCACCTTGGGGAGCACCTGTTCTCTTTGTTAAGAAGAAAGATGGATCAATGAGACTCTGCATTGATTATCGAGAAATTAACAAGATCACTATCAAGAACAAGTATCATCTCTCGTGCATTAATGACTTTTTTAACCATCTACACGGAGCCCAATACTTTTCCAAGATTGATCTTCATTCAGGGTATCATCAATTATGGGTCAAAAGGGATGATATACCAATGACGGCTTTCCGTACATGGTATGGATACTCTGAATTTATAGTGATTCCATTGTGTCTTACTAATGCCCCTGCTATCTTCATGGATCTGATGAATAGAGTCTTTAGAGACTATCTTGATTAGTTTGTGGTAGTCTTTATAGACGTTATTCTTGTATATTCAAAGAGCAATGAAGAACATGAAGATCACTTGATAATTATATTTAGGACCATGAGAAAGGATATGATTTATGCCAAATTTACCATGTGTGAATTTTGGCTTCAAAAAGTTTCATTTTTGGGTCACATAATCTCAAAAGAGGGGATATTTGTGGATCCAGCAAAAATAGAGGTTATCGAAAGATGGCTGAGACTAACAACAGTTAGTGAGATCTGATGTTTTCTTGGTTTGGATGGATATTATCGATTATTTGTAAAATATTTTTCACGATTATCTAATCCAATCACCATGTTGACTCGGAAAGGAGTTAATTTTGTTTGGATGGAGGAATGTGAAGAGAATTTTAGGGAGTTGAAAAGAAGGTTAACCAGTGCACCTGTGCTCACACTACCTTGTTGTGGAGAAAGGTTTGTGATCTACAGTGATGCATCCATGAATGGGATGGGGTGTGTTCTTATGAAAAATGATATGGTGATAGATTATGCCTCACAACAGTTGAAAATCCATGAGAAAAATTACCCAACTCATGATTTGGAGTTAGCTGCAGTAATCTTTGCATTAAATATTTGGAGGAATTATCTTTATAGAGAAAGGTGTGACATTAATACTGATCATAAAAGTTTAAAGTATATTTTTACACAAAAGGAGATGAATATGCACCAATGAAGATGGTTGGAGCTTATTAAGGCTTATGACTGCTCAATTCATTACCACCTTGGGAAAGAAAACAAGGTGGCATATGTATTAAGTCGAAAACACCATGCCAGTTTATCCATGATGAGGATCACAAATGATCCAATATTTATAGATTTACAAAGGATGGATCTTGGAATTATAATGAAAGGGTAAAAATCATATCATTTTCAAATGAATGTTCAACCATCTATACATGTTAAGATTAAAGAGGCACATAAATAAGATGTAGAGTTACAGAAGAAGGTGAGAAATGTTCCTGAATTCAACCTTGATTGTGATGGGATAATAAAGTTCAGGAATCATCTTTGTGTTCCTCCCTTCCCTGAATTAACGAAGGTGCTACTGGATGAGGCTCATAGTTCTTCATTATCAATTCATCCTGGAAGCACAAAGATGTATATGGACCTAAAAGAGTACTTCTCGTGGGATGGCATGAAAAGAGATGGTGATGAATATGTCTCTCGACGATTGGTTTGTCAGCAAGTTAATGCTGAGAGACAGAAGTCTAAGGAGATGTTACAACCACTACCCATACCTGAATGGAAATTTGAAAACATCACTATGGACTTTGTCAAAGGACTTCCAAAAACATCCAATGGCCATAATTCTATCTGGGTCATAGTTGATCGTCTTACAAAGTCTGCACACTTCATTGCTATTAGAGAGGATTTCTCTCTGGATTAGCTTGCCAGGATATATGTAATGGAAGTGGTATGATTTCATGGAGTACCAATTTCTATTATATCTGATCGGGATCAGAGGTTTACCTCAATGTTATGGAGAAGTCTTCAGTATACTCTGGATACAGATTTGAGTTTCAGCAATTCTTATCATCCTCAGACAGACGGTCAGTCTGAGAGGACAATTCAAACTCTAGAAGATATGTTGAGAGCTTTCTCTATGGATTTCAAAGGTGGTTGGGATAAACACCTATATTTGGTGGAATTTTCTTATAATAATAGCTTTCACTCCAGTATTCATATGTCTCCTTATGAAGCTCTCTATGGAAAGAAATGCAGGACTCCATCTTTTTGGGATGAAGATGGGGAAAGAATGCTATTAGGACTTGATCGTGTTGATGAGATGGCAGAAAAGGTCTGATCTATTCAACAACACATAAGAGCAGCTTAGAGTCGAAAAAAAGTTAATCTGACAACCGAAGAAGAGAATTATAGTTTAAAGTGGGTGATAAAGTGTTCTTACGAATATCTCCTTGGAAGAGAGTAATGACATTTGGAAAGAAGGGAAAGGTGAGCCCTAGGTATATCGGTCCTTTCGAAATACTGGATTGTGTTGGGATGGTAGCTTACCGATTGGTGCTTTTACTGAATCTCTCTCAAGTTCATGATGTGTTCCATGTATCTCTCCTAAGAAATTGCATACTTGATCCTTCACATGTACACAGCTCAGAAGTTGTACCGCTGGAATAAGATCTTTCTTATAAACAACATCCAATAGAGATTCTCGATCGTAGTGAAAAAGTCCTACGGAACAAGACCACTCACTTGGTGAAAGTTTTATGGAGGAACCACCAATTAGAAGAAGCTACATGGGAGCTTGAGGATATGATGAGGGAGTCGTATCCTCATCTATTTGTTACAAGTGACGAATTTCGAGGGCAAAATTCATTTTAAGGGGGGTAGAATGTAACACCTGAGAGTTTAATAATAAATATTTTGTTTTTATTTTATATAAATCATCAAAGGAATATTTCACCACACACAACACTATCTTACCTTGCTTTACACGCAATTGCGACCTTCCTTGATAGCTTGCATCATACGCAATACCGAGTTTCACTAAACAACGATACGCTATTAAAATATTAATAAAACTAGTCGTTATGAATTGTAATATCCACCTTTTTAAATTATGTGAATTTTATTTTTCAAAATGGACTTCGTTTTTGGATTCAGAATATCGAAATTAGCCTAGGATGAAATTTTGGTATTTTTCTGAAAACTTTCCATTTTGATGAATAGTGAAAACACTGGGTTACTATTTAAAAACCGACATTTTATTTAAATATTTAATTATTTTATTTAAAATTATTTTAGGTCAAAATTTATACATAATACCTATATAAGTTCAATGTAATTCAGTGGGGTAATTTTATAATAATTTTAGATATATAAAAATTTTATTTGACATTTCACCGTCTTTTACCCACCTCCTAGGAGAATTCCCAAATTGACATTAAAGTTAATTTTACCGCTTCTGTGAGCGGAATTTCAAAAATTCGAGAGATATGGTTGATATTTGTGAGTAAAATGTGGTTCAATGAGATGAAAATAATTTTGGGTGAATAGTAACTTTTAACTTTTATTTAACACGATTAAAAGTAAATAGGGTAATTAAGGTTAAAAATGATATTATTATTACCCTAACACATGTCCTAATACTGTTGGATAAATGTAATTCGACCAAAAACAAACATAGGAATAAAATATGACCATTTAGGCCCACATGGATTAGATTAGGACATTTATTATTAATTTATTTAATCTAGGGTTAAAATAGTTAAAATCAAAGATTAATAAGTAAATAATTTTTAATGTAGGGTTATACATAAGATAAATTCGACTATAAATATTAATTATAAAGATAAAACGATTTCCTAGATAATGATATTTTATTTTTAATTTTTAGGCATTAAATAATGGAACTTATTTATGAAAAAATATGATGGAGTAATTATCTTATTAATGAAATATTGACATAATTGATGTTATAAATACTTCAATAAATGTAATTTGAGACTTTTTATGAATTCCACTAATTTTATAGGTTAATATGACATGTTAGTGTTGATTTAATTAAATATTTTCTCACTTATCTTTCTGTTATGATTTTCAAAAAAAATCAATTACTAAATAGTGTCAAAATTGACATAAAATAGTTTTGAAAACAAATATTATATTATTAATTGTTATTTTATTCCTAAAAATCTATGTTTCAGCCAAATTACATAGATAAGGTTATATAAATTAATAACAAACAACTTGAGGATCGATTGGCTTGTTATAGTATGTTTATTAACCTTATTGTGTAAGAACACAAAAAGACACGGTAAAAGTAAAATTATCTAACTTAAAGTTAAATCTAAATGAATAGGATAAAATAGTGAAATAAACATGTAAAAATACTATTGGATGGGGGGATTTCGACCCATCCCCAACATAGATTCGAAATAAATCAATTTTTAGCTATTTAAAACCGAATAAGGATTTATAATAAAATAATATTTTTAGTTTTTCCAAAGGTGCCCCTCTCCTCCTTTATAAAAGGGAACCTCCTCCCTATCTTCCTCACACCACATTGATCCTTCATGATCGGCCAACCACTGCCAATTTCTCCTCTCCACTTCCGTAGAAACATCCTAGAGGTCCTGGTCTTCTTCAATGGCCAATTTTAGTGCCCTGAAATGTGGTCTCAAAGAGGCGCTTCAAGGAAGAGGTAATGTCTGTTTCCGATTCATTCAAATTTATTTCTTTTTTCCAATTCTTCTTCATTAGTTGTTTCATTATGAATTAATAACATCCATATCACTCATATATTTATATGTTATTATAAGTATGAAACAACCATATTTCACCAGCTATCTATCCTATAGAAAACGAAATCACCGCGCGTGCGTACGTACGGAATACTGTCTCCACGCTGTGGTGTAATCTATTTTCCACCACCACCTTACTTGGATGGGTATAATGGTGTAAAGAATTAATATATATGATTATTTTAAATTGATATTGCTTCTGAAAAATTATACATACACGACCAATGCAATTCCACGATCATTGGAACGATATCATCACTCGTGCGTACGTACGGAATACCATCTCCACGATGTGATGCGATTCGTTCTACATTATTTTCATTGTATAATGATTACATAAATGAATTGAGTGAATAAATATGATATATATTACACTAATACCATTCTGGAAATGAGTTATCTATAACCTAAGAAGAAGAATAAGAATTTATTCGACAAAACACGCATAAGAACAAAAAGTAATACACACCTGAATAACAAGTAGCAATGAAATATTACTAATAATAAGCTAATAATATGACCACATATGATTTCATAAAAATGAGTATGATTCTGGAATATGTCAATGACATTATTTAAATCATTATACAGGATGTTCAGACACTTACGAAGCAAATCGGACCTAAGGTAAGGGAAAATCTCACAATCTCATTTTTATCCGAGATTTTTAATACTTTGGAAATTACTAGGTTGTATTTTATCATCCACATCCATGTTTCCTCAATATGTAATATTATTTCCATCCACCTACAATTTTTTAAATCCAATTTTACCCTTCGGTGAGTTTTTAGTAAAATATATTAAAAGAATCTTTTGTCATTTTTTGTACGAGGTACTTTTTGACTTTTCTGACAAAGGTATGAGAAGAATGTTTTTTAACTTATACGAAATGAATGGATTTTTAAAACATTATTTCCAAGAATCTTCCTTTACAAGTTTTTATGTTTATTTTTAATCAACTTCTTTTAGTTTAAAATATTATGACATGTTAAGAAAGGAAAAATGTTTTTGAAGTAGAAAGGATATTTTCCTAAAGAATGGAGTTCAAGAGTTTTATCAAAATTATTTTCCAACTAAGATAGTATAGGGTTATGTTTCTATACCTATTATTAAATTTATTTGATTATGTTGTGATGGAAATATTTTTATGAATTCCTTTATCTTATATTAATTGTTTTATGATGTCACGATGTTTAAGATTCCCATTATTATTACATGGATTATGGAATGATATATGGTTAATGATTTTATGGCACATATAAGAATGGTATAATTATGAGATGGGTGGGACCTATATCTCCCTCCAATGAATTGGGTAATGATTTTTTATCTCATGAGATAGACATGGCTAGAACGGAAGGATAAACTGGTTCAGTGAAACAGGACTGAAATGAGGAATGAACTCAGTTCAGAAATGTACTTTGTCCACTAAGATTGTGTTCGAAATGAGTCTTGACTAATAAGAAATTATTATCTATGATTATGTGTGTATGCCAGAAAGCATCATGTTTTATGTTATGATTATTGTGATTACATTTCACTACCATGATTTATCCCATGTTATGAAATTATGATCTCTTTTTCATGGTAATATTTCCAAAATGTTATGTTCTTATGAATATGATGTGATTGATATTTCTTTTGTTTACCCTTATTGAGAATTTGAGCTCACCCTATTGAATGTTTTCTTTCCCCAGGTCAGGAAGAAGGTTATTATGTAAGATATGCCAAAAGGGAATATAGATATGATGAAATAAATGGGAGACATTGTAGACGCCTTATGAACCAGTTGATTATGTTTCCCAGTTTCTAAAGACACTATACCTATACGGTCTTTTGATGGTTTTGTTATATGTTGTAATAAGTGTACTTCAATTTTGAAGTAATAACAATGTATGTAACGGATGGGTCATTATATTCTCCTTATGCCAACATCTCTAGTTGAAATCGATTCTTAATTATCTAATCTTTTATGACACACTGATAATAATAATATGTATACTCTCAATAACCGATTCAAATAAGTAAAAGTATGATGTGATATGATTTTTAGTAAACCATCCCACAATTTAATCAATTTTACTCCCAGTAATACTCTCTAAACCTCTCAAAGGATGTCCCCAATCAACAAAATCCATCCACTAGTTTTGGGGAATTTTAAGATTTACATTGGGAATTATTTCAATCTAAATCACAGATAATATATAGTGAAACATAAACTAAGGATCTATCATAAACTATCATTACACTAGATATATATTAAATATCATAAATATAATACACCCATGTAAACGAAAATGAAAAATAAGTCATAACTTATGATATTGATTCAAATTATTTTAATTAACATAAAATATATCAATAAAAACTAATACCACAAGGAATAATCAAATATAATAACAATAATTAAATTAATTATATGTATTACCATCTAGTCCAATACAACACTTTCCAAAAACAAAAATACCCCTTTCCAATCACAAAACACCTTAATAAAACCTAGAATTGCTAACCGCCTATATGGACAGAACAAATTCCAAAATTGTTGGTCAAGAATTCATTTTCAAGAATTCCAAAACAATTAGTTTTTTTAATAATATTATATATTATTTTCAAAACACTTAAATAATAAGCAGATGTATTTAAATGTATTAAGTTGAATAATAAATAAATTTTTTAGAAAACGTTTAAAATTAAAAAATAATAATTATTGGAAAAATATTTAATATTTTAAACATGACATTATATATTTTCATACCCATACATAAAAACCAATGAAACCATTTTTGAAGATGGTATATGAAAATATATATTACTAAAGGACATAAATGAAGATGAAAAAACATTTCAGCCCATTTGAAGACCATGAGATAGTATTATTTAGTCCTCAATTGACAAATTAAACAATAATATAAAATACAAAAAATAAAAAAAATCATGAAATAAACATTAATTACCAACAATTTTCATAAAACATTTAATATAAAAAAATAATATTAAATCATTATAATGTGTATTTCTTATAAAACCAAAGAACCCATGAAAAATATTTCCATAAAAAAATTCATTTTTTCTATTTTAGGGAATATTAATTCAATTATATAATATCATTATATTACCTCATTAAATTAATATCATTCAAATATAAATAATTAAAAAATAATATTACCTTGTTGGATTTATAGTATTTAAAAGTAATCTAATGCTTATAAATGGAATTACATACATGATTAATTCCTTCAAAATTCAATATAGAAAATAATCATAACATAATATATTTAATATATATCTTAGAATCACTATTCATAGGTAAAAAAATTAAATGGACAACAACATAGTATAATCAGAAAAAATATTACATTTACATTATTAAAATCATAAAAATTTAATTTTTTAAATGATAATAAAGTCATTTTATAATATTCACAATTCCATTTCTGTTAAAATTCTTAATTGAAACAAAAATTATAATAAAAAAGTTATAGAGGGGTTTAATTCTTTAAAAAATAGATTCATATAAAATATTCGAAAGATAAAATACCGGTTTTATATGTGGTAAAATGAAATTATATTATATATTATATAATTGAATTTTTTTCTTTTTTTAATTAATTTCTAAACATTATGTATAAAATACATAAATGTAAATTTTTTAAAACCATTGAAATAATAATATTATAAAAAATACAAAATACCATTTATAGTTTTTTATATGATTTCAGATATATCAATAAATTGATTTGATGAATATGTATATGGATAAAAAAAATTAGAACATTAATCATTAATACATTTTAAATGAGGATTTATGGAAATGTGCCTCTAACATTGTGTCTTACTTATCATGTGCATTTTTTATAATCATTAATAATAGAAAATTGTTAAATATATACCATTATAAAGACCATTATAAAGATTATTAATATTTTATTCAATTATATTCATGTTATACATGATTATTTAATTTATTTTATTTAATTAATTTTTTTAGTATGTTTGGTTTATAGGTTATAAATTAATTCATTAGGATGACTATAGTCAAAAGGATACTGATTATATTGTATAAAAAAATTCATTTTGGATAAATATATGATATTAATATATTCATTATATCATTATAACCAACTATTTAAATTTATTATTTAAAATTTATTGCATTCTTACATTGAGATGGTGGTTCATAAAAATTCTTGAGAAACATTCCCATTTTAAAAATTTTGGAGGGAAAGAATGCATTATTATAGCTTTATAATATGATATTTTTACTATAATATACCATTATTTATTTAAATACACATATATATAAAATATATGTGATGATATGTGATGTTTAAAAATAAAATACAAAATATTTTTATGTAGTATTCCACACGTACTAACGAACAACATTTTTATTATTTTGTAAATTTTACTGAATGAATTTAAAAAATTATTTAAATTCAAGAAAAAATTTATATTTTCTATATTTATTATTTATTAATATTGATATAACGTATTTACAAAGCATAATTTTTTGCAATGAAAAATTAAATATATAACCTCATGAGGTGGTGGTCAACACATACAAATGAGTGATGTTTTTATTTATTATTATATTCGTAAGTAGATGACAAAGATTAATATCATTAAAATAATAAAATGTTAGTATATGTGATATACAACTTGTAATATATGATAATGATTAATAGTGAATTTAATCAGGGAAAAATATAATTTAATAATTATATATCTTTTTTAGACAAACACATTGTTTTATAAATATATCAATTCTATAATGGTATTCTGATCAAATATGGGAATTGATGATGTGTAATGATATGTTATAATTTGATGTGGGTATGTATTCGTTGGGATAGGAGACTCATGAATTGGCAATAATTAAGGAAAGTGGGATCATTTTTATATGTTACGGAGGGGACACACATGGAATGTTTCAAAATATTATAGTATATCAATGTCATAATCAATCTAAATTTCCCCAATATTATTATAATTATAATAAATGATAATATAAGGTTGATATATGGAAATACAATTTGATTTATAAATATTTTATGGTAATTTTAACCAATATCTGCATTTTTTTAATCCTTTTAACCCCTTCAAACGATTACCATAGTAACTGGAATTTTACCAAATTTAATATAAAAAATTACCCAAAATAAAAGTTAAATATTTAAAAAACATGTAAATGATGATTAAATATAATTATTCCAATTATGGAATATTTATTTTCTTTATTAATATAAATATCATAAAGAACATTTAATATAAATCCTTAATATGTGATGATAAAATATTTTAATGTAAAATATTGTTTTATGAATAATTATTTTTCTAAAAAAATTAAAATAAATTAATACCAATGAAATTTATCTCATAATTTAATATAAAATATAACCTAATGAAATTTAATATCAATCCATATAAATTTATTTTTTAAAAGATTTATGTAAAACACATTTTTCAATTAAATCAATATTTTATCACCATTCAATTTAAAAAATTATATTTTCTTAAAATATTAAATATTTCTTAAAGGTAATATTGAAATTATTTTTTTAAAAATAATATAAATTATATAATATAAATTTTCTAAATTTGGAGGAAATTAAATATTATATCTCCACAAATAATTTGATAAAAACTCATTTGGATGAAAATTTATATTTAAAACATAAAATGACATTATTATCATTCATTTTCTAATAGTCTTAATTAGATGAAGGATTATTCATTATATTGAATATATAATATTCCTACTGATTTATAATAATTTTTTAATTGAGATACATTTAATATATTTATAAAAAATAATTTGACACAAAAAATATGTTTATTGAAAAAATCACTTTTACCGTGACAAGATTTTATCTTCATTTCCAAAAAAATTGAATTTAAAAGTACCTAATGTATATGAATCTTACAGAAATATATATAAATATATATAATGGATTGTAGTCCAACAAAAATAAACATATGGGTCATATTAAATTCTTATATATATCTTCAAAATACTCCACTAGTATTTTCCATATTTACTAATCTCTATTTATGTGTCCTTTATTCTCCAGATTATATGCAGGGTTTATATAGTTACCATTTGGATCCTAATATTCATCGTTTACCCTAAGGATAAATAATTAATTTTTTTGATTGATTTATAAATGTTTATCTAATCCACTTATAATATTTTTTTATGAGGTTTCTTATAGAATATTAATAAATTATTAGTGTATATAATTCCATATAATATTTAATTTTGCTAAATTAAAACATTTCATTTTAGTTTAATTATCTTTTTCTCAAAATCTATGTAAAATAATATCTAAAATAAAATATTCTAATATATATGGGGGTTAAATTCTAATAACTTAGTGAAATTCATTCGAAACTATTTTATCTTATAACCAATATAAATGTTATAATTGTTTTTATAATCAAATCCATGGAGTGGATGATAAAACATATGATCATATAAGGAAAACATATTTATATTTAAAAATATATTTTTCAATATAGACATGATATAATGATGTAATAAAACATCATTTGGAAAATAGGATTATGGAAATATAAAGGTTATCTAAAATAATGTATTATATGGTTCCCAAAAAAGAGGTACATAATTTGGAATTGAATATATTTACACGCGGAAAACAAATATTAAAACAATGGGGTGATATAGAGATTTATTGAACATGGTTATAATGATGGAAATTTTGATAAAAATTTTTATCAAAGGGGGATAATGAAGGCCATATACAAAGACCCTAGCTGTTGTTTCCCAAAGTCAAGGGTTACTTTATTATATTGGATGTAGATGCAATATATCTCATATGGATTTTCTATCTAGTATATAAGAAATGGTTAACTAGATAACCAGATTAATTTTACATAAATTATAAAACATCAATAAAATGATTTCATTGAGAAACCCATTATTGATCCAATTTTTCCCTATATATCAATCAAAAAACACATCCTTGTATCCTGAGAAAAATAAAACAAACAAACGTGGTGAGATTGTATGCTTAGTAAGGATATGTGTACAATTGAAGATATCATATATAAATAATAATGATAATTATTTCAAGGTATATAATGGAAATAAATTCCATTTATTTAAAAAAATATGCAAAATATGGAAAAAATGAATGACTATTAAATAAAGACATATAAATAATTACATAAGAATGAAAATAGCCAATAATATTCTAAAAATTATAATAATCACAATGAAATAAATATCAAATTTCACAATGAGGCAGTTCATAATTATAGAAATAAAAAACTATCATGGAAATTCCTAATATAATTTAAAATTGCATGTAGAAACCCTCCTAATTTTGGAAACTTATTTTTCTCATTAGAGTAGTTAATGCATTTAGAAGATCTCTAAAACTGGGACCCACAGTTCACATGTTATTCCCAATTCATTCCTCATATTAAAGGGTTGTAAAATAATTAACATATTTATTTATAATGAAATACTATCATTTGAAATTTTAATATCTACCACAATCAATTTAACATAGCAATAACTCATCTAGAATAATATGCCGAATAGTAATAAATTCATAGAATATTGTTAAGTATAATTATCAGACGAAAAAATAAATAATAATAATGATATCAATATAATATATCCCCAGTTAATCAAATGTACAATAATTTTTTTATTTCTTCGATGAATAAAAATACCATAAAAATATTATTAAAAAGATTATTTAGAAAAATACACTTCTCAATATAAAATTTTTATAAAAACAAAAATATTAATAAAATAATTTTAAAAAATTTAAAATGAAATTTTAAATATTGTAAAATAATAATTAAAACATTTAGTGTTCACGTTAGAAATGAATTATGCTCATGTCATACATGTAAAACAAATTGTGTATATATTCATTAAAAGACAAACGAGACATGTTTTGAAAACGACTCGATCATTTATAAATAAAATTTTATTATTATAAAAAATAACTAAATATTAAATTAATCAATAAATTTTTATTTTCTTAATAATGTTACTTTTTTAGAAAACATTTATTTTCTTAAAATAAGATTTTCAACCAATGTGGAGAATGCATTATAATTTTCATTAAAATATTATAAAATTAATCTAATATACTAAGGAGTGTAAATATTATAATAATAGTTGAAAAGTTTCATGTATAAATATAAGGAAATTTGATATAATTAATTATAGATTGAAATATCATGTAATTCCACACTGTTATACTTAACAAAACAAATCCAATTATTGATTACATTGTAAAATAAAACCATACCACCTCGATAACATTTGAATCGTAAGCCCCCTAAAAGAAAAAATCATCGAATAAAACTATAAATACGAGGAATATATATATATATAGAATATCATGGATGATGTAACTAGACTATAAATAGGAATAATCGTTGAATATATCATATTCATCATGGAAGTAAAAATTAGATGAGAAACTCTTGAATTAGTTTTTAATTCCTTAAAAATAACAGAACTTATTGTATTATAATTATTATATTATTATTCATAATATAAGTAACCATAATCATATATATATATATTCCATTTAATTATAGTTTTTATCACCTTTATATTATCAATTCATTGTTAAAATCATTATTTTGTTTGATAATTTCTTCGTTTTCCATTCATGTTTTAGTTTGGAAATTTTGGTCCCTTTAATTTGATCATTGTAAAATAGTCTTAATGATATAAAAAATTACATAGATATAATTTATGACTAATATATTTATATTTATATTTATAATAATCTATTAAGGTTTTAGATAGAAAATCGATTACATCGTTGATGGAGATGGTAATTCTAATGTATGCAAGAACAATGTTTTTATTTCTATTGAAAGATTGAATCTAAGGAAAATAAATTATTTCTCACCCTTATATAATAATAAATATTTCTTATACAGTATTTATATTATCAAAATATTTCATTATTACAATCCATGTAAAAATAAAATGAAATATATTTTACATCGCTATATAGATGGAAGATGCCACATGTATAAACAAGTGATGTTATTGTTTATCAATGGATTAGATATTAAGATCTTATTTGTGATATTATATTTTTAGAAGCTTGTTTGTTTCATATGTATCACATAAATTAATTAAGTATTTAATTCATAAATCCATTTAATTTTTAAATGAAAAGAAAATCACAACGCTTCTCGTGGTTGTAGTCCACCAAACACAATAGTGGAATTGTTATTTCCCCACATAAAATTGTAATTAAAAAGTAATATGATATATCATGGTTAAATAATTATAATATTTTCAAAATATGATATAAATATAATAAATATATCATTATATACATCTTTAAAAGGTAGTGATCGAATATGCATTACATTAGTTCATGACGATGTAATCCATCGTACACATGATAGAATGTTTAATTTCCCATTTGATGGAAATGTATATAGTTATAGGTTCTGCAATTAACATAATAAAATATTATTATTTATGTAATACATTATTATTTTTATTTATTTTTTTATTTTATTATAAACTGTCACAAAAAGATGGTAAATGAAAACACATTGTAAAATATTTTACCTCTTCATTGGGAAACCTATTTAGAATTAACATTAATCCATCAAATATTGGTGTTTTCTAAATAATGCCTCTAAATGTGGGGAGGGAAGCATGAAATGGATATTAATAGGCCTATGCTGATCCAATTGGTTTTGGAAGGGTTAATAATCTTGGACATCGTGTAATCGTAAATATGTGGAGGAGAGGACACACATAGAATTTTTGAAAAGATAATGTGATACTCACAGTTTTTGAATAATGAAATCCCTCATAAGGGAACATTGGAACCTATTAGAGAATATACGATCTAAATACATCCTTATAACAGGTTTTAGAAAAAAATTTGGTCATTCTTAAATATTATCTTTTTTAATATAACCCATGGTAAACCATATTTTACCTTAACTACTGTAATTATTTTTTCCTTCTTCACTATTAACTATGGAGAAAAATTAAGTTTACCATATTAGGTAATTCCAATTTTAATCATTTAAAATATTAAATCCATTTTTTAATGTTCAAATGATAGATGTGGTTTAATTTAAATTAAAATCCAACTGAAAATACAAGGAAAGTGTTGTTTTCTAAATGGAATGTTATGATAATTATACCATGTTTTAATATAAAAATAAATTTGATTTTTTCAGATGATATAAATTAAAAAATTAGTTTTAATTATGAATTATCATTAATTTGGTTCAAATTTAATATATAATTTCACTTTTAATATAATTTAAATGTAAGTCATTTTTTCAACAATGTTTGGTAATTTTCATTATTACTCAATATTTTAATATTTTCATAATATTTTTATCAATACACCCCATGATAATATTGACATGTATATTTAAAAAAATTATAATTTTTTAATTTTTTACTATGATTGTATGAAAATAATATTAAATTTTTTGTACAAATAGTGACTAAACCACCATTTAGAATAATACTTCTTTTTAATAAAATATTTCTTTTTCATTAAATTGATTCTTAAATTATTTATAATAAATATATAACCATTGAAAATATTTTATTCATTTTTAAACAGCACTATTTTTATAAATTAGTTATAATTGTTCATTCCATCGAACATAACTTTCAGGTTATATTTGTCATGTTTCAATAATACTATTTTATTAAAGTATCATGTTTTATTCAAAATCTATATTACATGAATTGAAAATTATCATTGTGATTAGATTTATTTAAAAATTAATGCATTATATGGTATGTGGGTGAAAAATTCTCTTCTAAAAGTTTTGTTTCATGTCATATATTCTATTGAATATTATGTTCCCCTATTAAAATCTCTTTGTGTTACATTCTTCCCATTAACTATATTACATCCTCTGAATTTAATTATGATATATAATAAAACTGATTTAGACTATAAAATTGACTATATTTAAATCCCACATCTTGTGATGTTCTAATATAATATTATCATGATATGATATAAATTAAAGAAAGATGTTACTCTATAATAAAACAAAACATGGATTCCATGTAAATGAGCATTGATGGGATGTGATGATATATACATGGAAGAAAAAAATTATAAATTACATAGATGGATATAGATCAATGTTCATGATAATGTTGGTGATTTAGAAATTGTTAATGAACACAAAACAAGATTATGAAATGGCTGGAAACACCATCTATTCATTAGAAAAGAAGGTATTATGTTATAATTTTTATTTCAATTTCATTTTCCTTAATATTTGGAATTGTTTTACTATCCATGAATATAATGAAATATAAATAATATACATCGTTCAGTTTGATAAACATAATTTTATCCAATTTTTATGCTTCAATCAATTTCCACATAATCTCTTATTCCAACATATGAATATGAAAAAATGAATTTTATATGTGAGATGTAAAAAAATTAAATTCTAATGCATTGTATAATCTATAAAATAATAAATATATATTATTACTATTATTAAATAAAATATAATTCTTTGTAAAATTAATATAATATCAAAAGGTTTAACATAAATAATTACATAAAATGAAATCTTAAGGACCATCCAAACTAGAAGGAAGGTAAGAAAATAAAAAATATATTCCCAAAATAATATAATTTGGCTCTTAATAACACATTCCAAATAAGTGAACTCCATGATTAGTATAAATCATTTATATTAACATTCATGATTCCAAATCATAAAATATGATATCAAAAAATATATTCCCTAAACCAAACATGCAGTATACTCGAGAAAATATAAAATAAACAATCAAATAACTAACATATTTCATGCTCACTAATAGAATACAGTATGTAAGAACCCTGACCTTCTTTTCAGGTACGTTTTCCTTTTCTGGTCGTTTTTTAGAAAAAGAGTAGTTTTTTCAGATGTTGTGCAGGGGTGCCCGATTGGCGAACAGATAAAACAAACCATGCGGCCAGCCCAGGAAACCGTGCACCCATGATAGTGGGCTCCACATGGGAGGCACACGGTTTGTCAACCCATGTGGGAAAACCGTGCGAAGATCCTGGAGGGGATAGTGGGCTCTACACGGGCGGTGCATGGTTTGTCAAACTGTGTGGGCATGCCTTGTGATGACCCTGGAAGAGAGAGTGGGAACCGTATAGTTGGCGCATGGTGTGCCAAACCCTGTGAGGAAACTATTTGGACACTTAAAATTAGGGTTTAATGCCCTGGGCCACTCGGGATTCCTCATTTCTTCTCCAAACTCTCTCCCACTCGACCCTGACTCGGGTTTTTTGGGTTCTCATAGGTTGAAGGTTCTCCCCCACTTGTTTTGGAGCCGAATCGAAGGGGTTTCTGGTCGGATCATAGCTGGTTCTTCTTAGGTAAGTCTCTCTTCTTGGTTCCTTTGAGTTTCCCTATAGATCTACATCTCGTTATCCCCCAGTTCTCTAGACCTACTCCTATTGCGTGTAGATCTAGTGTTGTATTTTCCTTTAATGTTGATTTCTAGACTTGTGGATGTTAGAGAAGGTGGTTTAGAATTTTTTCAGTGTTGCGTTCTCTAGTTTTGAGGAGGAGGAATAGCTTTTGGATTGGTTTCGACAGATCTGTGAAGGTATGTGGTTTGTTCATTTCGGTTTAAGGTCTTTGAATATAATGTTCAATTTCGACAATACTCTTGGATGGGGTATTGTGTGTTTACCGTATTACCCATGTGTTTTTCCTTCCATTCTTGAATGATCATGCAGTTGTTAACTGGATGTAAATATAATAGATTACCATGCATGAATGTTTTTCCATGCATGTTATGTTTACGACCGTTTGGTCCTGTATTTATTTTTTTCCCATTCCTGGTGATTGTATGATGGAGTGTTGTTTTCTTACATGGTGAGATTCTATAGACCATTTAGCCATGTAGTTCTGTAGGTTTACATTGGCCTTATAGCAATACTATGCATTAACTTACGCAGATCTGTGAGAACCCGGTGTAGTAGACTAAAAGGGGATAGACTAAGTGAGCTTCCTCAGTGAGTCTTTGGATGTTATAGACTATGATTGGGAGAGACCGAGTGAGCTTTCTCAAAGAGTCATTGTTTACCTTCAATTTACCTTGAACCATTCCATGGTATAAGATGAATGGACTGTGTGAGCTTCCTCAGAGAGTCTCTTGACCTATGGTCTATAAGGGGAATTTACCCTATGTGCTTCCTCAGGGAGTCCTTGACTACCTTATACTAAAAGGGGAATGTAATGAGTGTGCTTCCTTAGAGAGTCATTATAAATGCATAATCTGAACTAGAGGGGTTAAACCGAGTGTGTTCCCCAGAGGGTAGCATGTACTTTCTAGGTACGACTAGAGGGGATAGGCTGTGGGAACATCCCAGAGGGCTACCTGTTGGTGTATAACTGATTGGTTAATTGTTACTTGTTAATGAACTGTGCATTTTTTACTATTGAGTATATTCAAGTTACTGCTTTCTGTACCATTCCTACCATATATTCACTACCTATTAGGCACAGATCATTTGGTGGTCGCCCAATGGGATTATTCTCACACCCCGTTTGAGTCATGCTTTTGGGCCCAAATAGATTATACTGTTGCAAGTATGGACAAGGGAAAGCACCCTTCGACATCAGGTACTTGATTACATTGGAGCAGGACAACATGGGACAAAGGCAAGGCTTATGATGGTGAGGAGCTATTAATCTTTCTTTTTTACTTGTTTTTAGTACTGTTTGTAATTCCAGTATTGTTACTTGATTGGCTGCATTCCTAGACTTATGTATCATGAATCATTTATATATATGTTTCTCCAGTTGTTTCATTATCTCAGTATTTTTCTATTTATTGTTGTTGGATATTTAATGCTTCGGATGTTGTATATTTTTTTATCTTCTGATGTGTTACTCTGCCAATGAGGTCATAGTATTCCCATTATTATACCCATGTCCCTCACTGCTAGTCGGCAACCTCTGGTGTTGGGGGAAATGCGCTTGAGGCCATGTGAACAACCTGGTATGAGGCGCCTATGGGTGGTTTCTAGAACTGGGACATTACAAAGTGGTATCAGAGGAATTCTTTTCTCTTGTTTTACAGTTTGGAGACTATATTCAAGGATTGGATGAAATAGGTACTTGGTAATAAGATGCACCAGGGTGTAGTGAACCCGTGCACAGAGAAAATCTATACTACATCGTTTATTTTAGTTTTGCTGGTTTTCAGATTTTACAGTTGATTTGATTTCACCATTAGGTGATTCACAAGCCTTGTGTTCTTACCATTGTTTTTATTGCAGTTCTATTTCTATCAAAACCTTATGAGATGAGGTTATGTCATCTCATGCATCATATAGGCACTTGTTATAAATCACATGCCATGCATGATTCCATGCCATCTAAGATTCATTAATGATTGCATGCTTTTGTGATAGGCATTGTGTAGATTATGCATGATGTTGTGATAGATGCTATGATAATATCCTTGATGTTTGATAGGAAATTTGTTTGTATGGTTAATTGCCTAGATGGATGCCAAAAATTGACTCTTGAGGTTGTATGGACCCTCATGGACTAGAATTTGTTGGATGGTTTCTTGTTTTCCATGTTATAACCTGTGTAAGATGCCAAGCTTTGATTATTGGGGAGTATGGGCCCTCATGATCAGAATTTTGAACTTGCAATGTTCTTTTCAGTGTTCTCTCGGTTTCAAAGTAGTTTCTGAGGCATACTGTCTGGAAAGAGCCAGAATTCACATCGTGTAGTTTTGACTACATGTCATGTGTTCTTATGATCAGGAAGAATCAACCATTCTTATGTACATGTCATGTACTCCTATGTTTCAGTCCTTGTTAATGATGATATGGGGTGTGCGTATGACCTTGCCGAGTCATGCCATTGAGATTGAATCTAGTAGTACGCCAGTAGCAAGGCGGTGATCAGACACCAGATACGACTGATCAGGGACTTCCAGCAGATCCTTCTATTGTGCTACTCTTGGCACTAGCAGTTATACATGACCCAGGTGCGGATGCATAGTTTAGGGAGGGGTTTTTTAGGATGATGCTGACCTTCAAGGGAGTGCAGCCAACTGCTCGGTAAATGGGTAATTTGATGTGGGTTTTTCAACAGAAGCATCCTCCCACCTTCTCAGGGGTTGGAGGACCTCAGGCTGTAGAGTCGTGGATCAAATCCACGCTGACAATCATCGAGTATCTCAAGGTACCATGAGTCGGGAGGGTGAAACATGTGACCTATATGCTCCGAGACTCCGCCAAGAGGTGGTGGGATTTCATCTCTCAAGCTGGCTGCCATCATAATAAGGCTTGGGAGGAGTGTTAACATATTTTATATGATTACTTCTACCCAGAGACCTTGAGGGCCGACTAAGTCCATGAGTTCATGAGCTTAGAGAAGGTACACATTCAGTGATGGAGTATTCCTCTCATTTCGTAGAGCTGCAACATTTCACGCCTATCCCAGTATGTGATTAGTTGTTCCTGGATATGAATATTGAAGACAGTCTCAGGTAGGAGATTTGTTCCCAGGTGATCATCTTTGGGTTGACTTTGGTATCCTCTATCGTCAACCAGGCGCTGATCACCGAGCACAATCTGAGGGTTTCTGGAGCAGTGAGCTAAGGCGGTTCAACATCCAGAGTTAGTGTTACTTCTTCTGACAGTAGAATGTGTTGTAGGGAGCTTTCTCAGGGAGACCAGAGTAGGCGAGATACATTTTCTGGTAGCCAGGTTGTGTTCTACCAGTGCCGGAGAAACGAGTATACTAGGCCGCAATGCCAGAGAGACTCGATGGAGTGTTGATGATGCAGTAAGATGGTCCATCTACAGCACTTCTGTCAGTTTAACTCACCAACAGCTGGTGACATGGGTTCTTCTAGGACTCCCCATAGAGAAATATCACCACCAGTTTCTCACCAATCTGGGAACTGGAGTTCATCAGGCTATTCAGGCCGGGATGGAGGTTGCGGCTGTGGCGGTCAGTCACCAAGCCACCAGCGACACCAGGGTGGATCTGCTCAGAGTAGTCAGGTAGGGTCACAGGGCAACGGAGATAGCCAAAAATTTGTAGTGGAGAATACCCATCCAGAGCAGGATCCTAGCTCCTACAGTTCAAGGTACGATCCTAGTATCCTCGGTTTTATCTTCAACTCTTTTCGATACTAGTGTGATTTATAGCTTTATATCTGTAGCAATCATGGAGTGACTTGGGCTCTATATCATTTTTCTACTGATGCCTTGATTATAGACACTCATTTGGGGACTAGAATGACTAGTTCATGCCAATTCAAGAAGTGCCCTCTCGAGGTTGGTTGGTGTCACTTCCATTGGGATCTTTATGTTCTGGAGATGACCGGCTATGATTTCATTATCAGAATGGACCGGGTAGTTCCCTTCCAGGAATTCGTCAACTACCTTTACCGAATGGTGAGTTTTATATCACTAGAGGGTAGATCTTTTATTCATCAGGGTGTGTGGGATGTCCGAGTGAGTGGATCGGGACAAGAGCATCATGGTTTAGGTGTAGTTACAACCCAGATTGCAAGTATTTGTCTAGATGATCAGGTGACTTCAATGTTAGACATTCCTCCTGTGGTAGATCGTTTAAGAGATGTCCTTCCAGAGGAATTTTCAGGTTTTCCTCTAGAGTATGAGGTAGACTTTCTAATTGAGCTCAAGATAGGAGCATCACCGGTGTCCATTCCTCCATAAAGGATTGCTACACATGAGTAGTAGGATCTCAAAAACATTTGGAGCAGTTTCAGGATAAGGATTTCATCCGACCCATTACTTCTCCCTGGGGTTCTCCTGTTCTGTTTGTGAAGAAGGCAGATGACACTCTCAGGCATTGTGTGGATTATCAGAATCTAAACCAGTTACCGGTCAAGATTTGATATCCCTTTCCATGGATTGATGATCTCATTAATTGGCTTCGAAGAGCTCGTGTGTTCTCAAAGAACGACTTGAGGTCCGGTTACAATCAGTTGCATGTTAGACTATCAGATATACCTCTCATATATTTTAGTAGAAGGTATGGTCTATAGGACTATAGGGTTATACCGTTCACTCTCACGAAAACACCTGCAGTTTTCATGGCACTGATGAACCGAGTGTCCCATCCATACATAGACACTTTCATGGTAGTCTTCGTGGATGACATATTTGTGTACTCTCACACTCGACACGACCTTGCTACCCATCTTGAGATAATATTGAGTACACTGAGGGAGCATCAGTTATATGCTAAGCTCTCGAAATACAACTTTTGGATGGACCAGATTCACTTCTTAGGTCATGTTATCGTAGAGAAAAGAGTTTCAGTAGACCTAGTGAAAGTGAGAGTTGTAGTTCCCTGGGAGCAGACAAAGAATGTCTTTGAGGAACGAAGTTTCCTAGGGCAACCTAGATACTAAAGAATATTCATACATGACTTCTCATGCTTGGAATCACTATTGACAAGTCTGACTAAGATGGGAGAGATGTTCTTGTGGTCTGATACTTGTGAGTCAGATTTTCATGAGTTTAAAGGGAGGATGACGTCAGCACCAGTACTAGTATTTATAGAGCCAGGAAAGAGCTATAATATTTATTGTGATGCATTAGGTTTTGGGGTGGGATATGTGATTATGTATGGAGAAGGAGTCTTTGCGTGTTGGTCTCGGCAGTTGAGGCCTCATGAGAGGAATTACCGACACACGATATGGAGCAAGTGGCTATTGTTCAAGCCTTACGTTGTTGGAGACATTATCTTCTGGGAGAGCACATTGTGGTTTTCACCGACCACAAGAGTCTCAAGTACATATTCAATCATCGTGATATGAATCTGAGAAATCAAGGGTGGGTCGAGTTTCTTCAGTCCATTGAATTTCAGCTTTCCTATACAACTGGGAAAGGCAATGTTGTGGCTGATGCGTTGAGAAGGATAACTCAGATACAAGTAGTTCATGAGGCCAACAATGAGTGCCAGCTTATGGAACTGTTCTCTTAGATGTATTTGCAGGTACACAACAAACCGGTGTAAACCTTTCTATCTTCTATAGACGTTACCTCTAAACTTATTGATTGGGTATGAATAAGGCATCTATCAGATTATGAAGGGCTAGTCCTACGAGAAAGCTTTTTAGGAGATGACCTTATTCCGGGATGGACAGTTGGCGAGGATGAGATCTTACATTTATAGGGACGCATATGGGTGCCAGCAGATATACGCGTGGAGCTGATGCAATACATTAATTACTCAATTTGGGCAGTTCATCCTAGCATCACCAAGATGTATCGTGATCTACACCGTCAGTATTGGTGGCCAGGTATGAAGATAGATGTTGCTGGTTTTGTCTTGAGGTGTTCCACCTGTCAGCAAGTGAAAGCAGTGCACCCGCAACCATCAGGGCTTTTACAATAGTTTTCCATTCTTGAGTGGAAGTGGAATGACCTCGTGATGGATTTTGTGACAGGTTTGCTGAGGTCTCCTCGAGGAAATGCTGCAGTTTGGGTTCTCATTGATAGAATTATGAAGTTTTCTTACTTCTTTCCGATCAAGGATACCTTCAGTGTTGATGAGCTGGGATGGTTTGACATTCAAGAGATTTTATGTCTACATGGGGATCCCCACTCCATTGTCTCGGACAGGGATGCACGTTCTACTTCTCAGGTCTGGAAAGGGCTTTAGAAGGGTTTGGGTACACATGTACTTTTGAGTACAACATACCATCCCCAGAAAGATGGCAAGTCTGAGCGTATGATTCAGGTGCTTGAGGACATGCTCCGAGCATGCATCCTTGATTTTGGAGATTCATGGGTGAAACATATACCTCTCGTGGAGTTTTCCTACAATAATATTTTTCAAAAAACTATTAAGATGGAACCTTATGAGGTTTTTTATGGTAGGCCATGCCGATCACCCCTGTGTTGGCTGGAGGTAGGAGAGGCAACTATATTGGGAACTCGTCTTTTCTAGGAGACCACTGATCAGATTGAGCTGATTTGTAAGAATATGGCTACTGTGTAGTCTCATTAGAAGTCTTATGCTGATCAGTGAAGATGACCTCTGGAGTTCAAGGTCGGGGATCAGGTTTTTTTGCGTGTCGCACCGAGGTTGGGGCACAGAAGGATTAGTAGACAGGGTAAGCATTCGCTGAGGTACGTCGAGCCGTTCAAGGTTTTGGAGAGTGTGGGGCCAGTTGACTATCAGTTGTAGTTACCTTAGAGGTATCGAGATATGCATGAAATCTTCAACATTTCACAGATTCGACGTTACTTTTCAGACCCGTCTCATGTCTCTCAACCTGATGAGGTTGAGCTCGAAGGGGATGCATCGTTCGAGGAGCATCCTATCCATATTGTTGATTGTAGAACAAATTTTCTTCGTGGCCAGTCTATCCCTTTGGTATTGGTGCTATGTCAGCATTGGAAAGTACAAGATGAGATATGGGAGAGGGAGACCGATGTACGAGTATAGTGGCCAGAGGTGTTCAAGGTTCCTTCTTCTACGCCATGCTATGGAAATTACGGGATGAATTTATTTAAGGGGAGAAGATTGTAAGAACCCGAACCTTATTTTCAGGTACTTTTTCTTAGTCAGGTCTCTTTTTAGAAAAAGATGACTTTTTCCAAAGGTTGTGGAGGGGCGCACGGTTGGCACACGGTTTAAACAAACCCTACAGCCATCCCATGAAACCGTGCACCCATGACAGTTGGCTCCGCACGTGAGGTGCACGGTTTGTCAAACCGTGTGGGCAAACCATGTGATGATCATAGATGGGACATTGGGCTCCGCACAGGTAGCGCACAATTTTTCAAACCGTGCGGGTAGGCTGTGTGATGTAACTAGGAGATACATGGGTTACTGCACGGTTGGAGCACAATTTTCAAATCATGTCGGGAAACCGCGTGACCACTTAAAAACTAGTGTTTAAAGCCCGAGGGAATTCGGGATTCCTCAATTATTCTCCAAACTCGCTCCCAATCAAGCCTCAATCATGTTTGTTGGGTTCTCATAGGTTGAAGGTGCTCCCCACTCGTTTTGGAGGCGAATCAAAGGGGTTTCTTGGCAGATTGAAGTCGGTTCTTCTCGAGTAAGTCTCTCCTCTTGGTTCCACTGAGTTTCCCTCTACATCGACATTTCGTTATACACTAGTTTTCTAGATCTACACCATTTGTGTGTAGATATAGGGTTGTGGTTGCCTCAGATGTTGATTTCTAGACTTTTGGATGTTAGGGAAGGAGGTTTATACCATTTTTAGTGGTGCGTTCTCCAGTTTTGGGGAGGTGGAATAACTTTTGCATCGTTTTCGCCAGAACCCTAAAGTTGGGTGGTTTGTACCATTCAGTTTAAGGTCTTTGAATATTATGTGCAATTGAAACAATACCATTTAATGGGGTATTTTTTTTACCATATTATCCCTATGTTTTTCCTACCATGCTTGTATGATCGTGTAGGGGTTAACGGGATATAAATAGAATTGATTACTATACATGAATGATTTTCCATGCATGTTCTATTTACATCTTTTCTGTCATGTATATCATGTTTTCCCAGGCCTGGTAATTTTATGATGGAGTGTTTTTTTCATACATGTTGAGAAGGTATAGACTCTTTAGCCAAGTAGTTCGGTAGGTTTGCATTGGCCTTATAGCATTACTATATGTTAACTTACACGGGGTTGTGAGAACCCGGTGTAGTAGACTAAAAGTTGATAGACCGAGTGAGCTTTCTGAGAGAGTCTTTAGAGTTTATAGACTATGATGGGGATAGACCGAGTGAGCTTCCTCAGAGAGTCTTTGTTTACTTTGAATTTACCTTGAACTATTCCAGGATATAAGAGGAATTGATTGTATGGGTAACCTTAGAGAGACTGTGAGTGACCTGGGGCTATAAGAGGAATTGATTATGAGAGCATCCTCAGAGAGTCTCTTGTCCTTGGGGATATAAGATGAATTGAATATGTGTGCATACTCATAGAGTCCCTGAATAACTTTGACTATATGTGGATTTAACTCATAGTGCTTCCTCAGAGAGTCTATATGAATGCATAAGCTGAACAAGAGAAGTTATACCGAGTGCACTACCTAGAGGGTTTCTTGTACATTCTCGATATGACTAGAGGGGATAGGTTGTGGAAACATCCCAAACGTTACCTGTTGGTGTTTAACTGATTTGTTAATTGTTACATTTTAATGAAACTATGGATTGTTTACTATTTAGTACTTTCATATTACTGTGTTCTTTTCATTACTTTCCGTATATTCACTGACTGTTAGGAACAGATCATTGGATGGTTTCCCACTAGGATTATTCTCACACCCAGTTTGGGTCATGCTTTTGGGCCCAAACAGATTACACTGCTGTTGGTATATACAATGGTAAGCACCCTACTACTTCAGGTACTTGATTTCATTGGAGCATGAGAGCATGGGACCAGGCTGAGGCTTGCAAATGCTGAGGATCCATTTATCATTAATTTTTACTTGTTTTTAGTACTGTTTTTAATTTCATCATTGTGACATGTTTGGATGCTTTCCTAGACTTATGTATTATGAATCATTTATATATATGTTTCTCCAATTTTTTCCTTATCTCAGTATTCCACTGTTTATTATTGGTGGATATTTATGGCTTCTGTTGTTGTATATTTGTATATCATTTAACGTGTTACTCTTATAATGAGTGCATAGTTTCCCCATTATTACACCCAAGGCCGTCGCTGCTATTGAGCAACCTCTGGCATTCAGGGAAATGTGTTTGAGGTCATGTGACCAACCAGGTATGGGGTGCCTCTCGGTGGTTTCTGGAACCAGGATGTTACATAATAAACATATAATTTTCATTATTTTCCGAAAATATATAATGTATAAATAATTGTCTTGTCTCAAATATGTGTTTTCCTAGAAGTTCAGATTTTTACTGAATAAAAATTCTTGGTCATTGGTACCATTTAACATATTCTATAATATCATAAAATAAAAAAGTACCATAGTCTAATACTTATTAATTTCATACTTATTATAACTATAATATCATTGATTTAAATAATCCAATAACAAAATTATTGAATAAAAACACAAGAATATTAATCCTTCCACTTCCTCTATAGTAATATCATAATCATAACCTTGATACATTATCTTTAACAAAGGTATATTATATTGATACATTGGAAAATTGTTTTCATAGATCCAAATATATATATTGATGAAGAATTAAAAATTTTCCAAATTCATTCATTCCCTATTTATCATGATCATAGTGGTATTTCTATCGGCATATTGAATACTCACAATCACTTGAATCAACTATCATTGTGTTTTCTATAGAATTATTACATGTGGGAAAAATATTGATTATGTTCTTCCCCTTATCTGTTTTTTATATTCTGTCATATTTTTTTCGTTCATTACATTGTGTCCGTAATATATAGTTAATTATTTATCAATATTTATAACAAATGTTATTATTTCCATATATAAAAAAATTATAGACTTTTTCCTATTGAATCATTGGTTTAATCCCATCAATTAATTGAAAATACTTACACATTAGATTATATTCATTGATATAGTTCGTATTCAATCTCTTATGTACCCTTTCAAAATAATTTATTTTACTAGATTATATCATTGAGTAAGTTATGATAATTTATAAAAACCAAAATAGTGAAACATGTAACATATATTGAAAAAATTAGGCATTGGCAATTTCCTAATGATAAATATTATTTCTTTGGGTAATTTTCAGTGTAATAAAAATATTTTCAAACCCAACATAAATTTTTTACATTGAAATTTTGAATTTCCATTAAAATATCTCCCGAGAGTGTCAAAACAAAGTCTTCAGTATCACCAATTTTCATGTACCACGTATCGCTCAAGTTAATTTCTACACACCATATTTAGAGTTATTACCCAAATGTACAACTTTTCGATATCCACGTCCACCGATAGTACCAAAATATAGATATGTATCTAGTAAAATTAATTCAACTTATTCCTTAAAAAAACATTAATATGTTCTTCTATAATAATCTTAAAAGACTATATTAGGGTTATGTGTATTAAATTAGATTTCCATGTATCTAGTTGCCACGGATTCTACTAAAAATCCACTAATGTAACAAAAATATACCCCAACACCTAATTAATAGATTTGTTGATTATATTAATACATTGCCTCTAGATACAATGTATCACATCTTGAAGTACAAAATGGTTTAATATATTTGTTAAAATATATACATACATGAATTTAACATATATTTAAAAACATAATATACAAAATTTGTTTTTATTAAATATTAAATTATTCCCCATACTGTATCCCTTCATATCAATCAAAAAACACATACTTATATCATATAGAAAACAAAAATATGAAATGGGAGTGTTCAAATTGTATATAAGGGTAAACTTATAACAGGAAAAGTAATTAATATATAATAATATTCTATATGAAAATATAAATAATGGAAACACATTACATAAATTAATAACCAATGAATAATATAAAGGAAATAAATGATGATCAAATAAATCCATATAAATAATCACATAATACTTTAAATATTTGAGTTATTTTATAACTCAATGAATAATCACATGGCCATTAATAAATGATATCACAAAAAATGGAATTTAAAATTTGGGGAAATTTAATTGGTTAATACCATTCACAACACAATTTAAATATATGGGGTGTAACCCATCTAATTTGGAAAAATTATTTGTCTCAATAGACATGTCAATGCATTAAGGGGATATCTATAAAAAGTCCAAACCCATCACATTCTATTTCCATTTCATTCCACTTATTAAATGAGTGATGAAAAATAAACATATTTCTTTTTGAAAAACTATCATATAAAATATTAATAAAACCGATATAAAATAAACATAATCGTAATCCATCAATACCAATATGGATAATGGTAATAAATGTACACATACTCAGACAAATGGATTATAAATCATTTAATGAGATATTGAAGATATTATAATTACAATATATACTCAATGGATAAAATGTAAAACAAAGGTTGTATGCCATCTATTAAAATAAATACCTTAATATTTTCATTAAAAAAATTTCTAAAAAATAACCTTTTCTCTATCAAAATATTTAAAAAATATAAATGAAAATATATCAAATATATTTCTTAAAATAAATAGAAATTGAAAAACTATTTTTTAATCCTTAAAACAATGTGTTTTCTTAATTGAAGAATATTTTTATTTTATGTTGTACATGTTAAAATAATGATTGATTTCTCTAATAAATTAAATGAAAAATAATGAATTCTTAAAAAACTCTATGAATATGCCTTTCTATGTATTTTATTAGATTAATAAATGGTTAAATATTTCGTAAATAAATTATCTGTAATATTTTTTAAAAAATTAAAATATTTTAGAATTTATGGATTTTTATGGATTTGATTTTCGGATGAAGATATAAATAATTTTTGATTATCTTAAAAATAAATCTCTTTCATTTTTTCATGACCTGCCTTCTCTAAGACAAGGTAATGGACAAAAAAGGGCTTTGCCCTTAATTTCTCAACATTAAAGAGAGATGATAACGCCCATGTCCCACCTTCAGTACGACCTAGAGTGGAGACTAACACCATGGGTATAAAATCTCGCATAAATGGAAGGAATTACATTTTTTTTATAGAACAATATTAGGATATACGATGGAAAATCCCCGCAATACGAAATACTAAAATTAAAGGTAAATACAAGAATCCATTTCCACATGCATGTACAAATGAAAAATTGATACAAAGTAAAAAAAATCCCTTTAAGGTACCACTATAAATGAAACTATGAAGTGACATAAACTATCCTGACACCGAAGAGACTAATTTATAGCTCGGTCATCAATGTCCTCCTGGAAAATTGATAACAATTTCATATATATAGCGTGAGCATTCAAGTATTCTTAGTAGGGAATATAATGTTTCTCATGCACAAGTTATTTTACATAGTAATTATCCTGTGGGAAAAAAGTAGATCCCCATGCACCTACAAAGGAATACTTAACCACCCTACCTCACCAAGGGATACTCACCCAAATAACAAATTTCATGTAACGTAATTATATAAGCACATCAACGTTTGGTTACCCTACACCACTTTTTAAATGGTTAACTTCTTATTAATTTCAATCTTACATCATGATGATGTCATTCTTCCCATACACAATCCCATAACCACAACCTGCCCGCACACACCTGGGACTCCATCCACACACAACCACGCCTATAGACACCTGGGCCACAACAACCAATGCCATGCCCAAAGACAACTGGGACCGAATAACCGCACACCATGCCTAAACACACCTGTGACACATCCCGAAGATTCTTGGGGAAAATACCCATCCCAAACACAGATGGGACACTTATCCAAACCCAACCCTTTCCCTAAGATTCTCAGACTATGGTAAGCCCTAATCCATTACAACCTGGTCGGATATGCTCGAGTAGAATGATATAAAAGAGGTTCCAAGGAAAAAAATTATTAACCACCCATCCAACCTCCCACCAGAATGTTTGGAAAGACACCATCCCCCATGAAGTTGAGGTGTTAAGCACATGGTGCTCGAAAAATGGTTGGGTTAATATTGAAATAATAAGTAAATACAATATATATAGGTAAACAAACCCTTAGCCCAAATAAATGAGTTTAAAAATAACAACCAACAATCCAATACCATAGCTGATTTTGCTGCTACCCCTATGTGCAAAACTATATAAAATCCCATCCAAGCAGAAACCCGACCCCTTTTTGTTCAAATACCATATCATTATTTAAACAGAATTACATGAAATTATTCTTCCACTACCGGGAAACTAACAAATATAACCAGACCATCCAATAAACAAAACCAATCTGTTGTCTAGTACACAACAACAAGAAACTAAAATTGTAGTCCCACTACACATCAATACAAAAATAGACTTGTTTTCCTACTACTTATCCCAACTAAAATCCTACCAATAATCATTATTCAAAGTTATACTTCTCATTCCTTCTCTCTCAACCAAGCCCTATAACCACATTGTCCAAATGAATCCCCAATGTAGTCCCATGGAATAACTAGTCCATAACCACCCGCATCCCACTGATTAACATCTCCTCATGAACACAACACTACATAAAGGTAGTTCGGCTACCAAAAAGTTCATCCATTCTACAATTAATCTATCTATCAGACATAGACACTGACACCCCCCGGGTATCACCCCACATATCAATCCCACATAACCCAGACCAAAATACACAACACATAACCACAACCATCAACCCAAGGTTTGACAAATTTATCCAACATGGGTTCTTTAATTTCAACCTGAATATGATCTGGGAGATCAAGAAAAAATGTTGATCATGGTGTATCTCTTTATTTTACCGATTGTACTCAATTAAGGATATTCTATTTTACATTTGTACATCCAAATATCACAATGAAATAGATCACCACCAATGTAAAAAAAATTTCTCCATTAACCATGATTTTTAAATGGAATACATCAAAAAATTTCATAAAATTATTATGTATAACAAAATAAAATAGGTGAACCACATCAAACCACACCCTACCAATTATTTTATTTGCAAATGATATCCTTTGATTATATTAAATCTGTTTTTAATAACGGTTTTTTGGAAGAGTATCCAGACATTATGAACAAGGAACCATTAATATACCCACTACACATGATGTAAAATTAACCAGATGAAACATATAATCCCTACCAATATGATAAAGGATTTATGTTCCATATTACACCTAGAACAAGGGATGGCGTGACATGCAAGGTGAACCCCAAGGTTGAGTGGCATGGGATCCTTCAATGGCACACAACTCATCTAAGGAGGATGTCTCTAGGTGCATCAAAATAAACAAGTAGGAAGAATAGTGAGAGGATTTCAGCATAACAAGAGTCCATATCCTAAAATCAGAGAGACAATTTTAATTTTCATAAAATTATGATCGTTGTTTGACCATGATGATTGGACGTTTTAAATGTTTTAATTCATTTAAATATAATATTTCCCCTTTGAAACGATGGAGATTGACCAGTGGATTTTTGTGAGTTGATAGATTAATATTATATGGAGGAAACCATATAAGAGGGTAAAACCTCAAAAAACTGGGAGACACTGGTAATGAGTCCCCGATGGATGAGTCACCGAAGTTGATGCACAGACATGTGAGATACCAATGCGACCTATAGACGTAGCACTACTAACGCCTCAACCTACTAATGTTAATCCATTGATGATGATGTACAAATTCCTCAACCATCCAACATACATCTATCAAAACTGAGTTATTGATGTCTCAACCTACCAACATTGACACCCTCGAATCACTAATGGTGACATCCCTAACTCACCAATGCCAAAACCCCTAGCTCGCTGATGCTGACTTCCACGGCTCACTGATCAAGATTTCCCTAACCTATAGACACCCTAATGTGTCAATTCCCCTGACTCACCGACTCACTGACATGTAAAATTAAAAACATGAAATTATGGCCATCTCTCAAATTGGTCCACCAACAACTCCTAGAACACCTCAACACAGGATTTTCACAAAGTAAGGTCCTGGGGAGATCCATGTTATCACATTAGATACATCCCACACTATTCTCATCCCGGAGATTTTCAAAACCATAACAAAAGGTATGAGGTCCAAACATCCATCCCTTTTGATACCTATTAGTAGTAAACCAACATTTGTTAATTTGAAGTGGGAGAGAAAACCTCATATTACAAGGAAACAACCATGACATATATCTCATGAACTACTGTTGAAACACTAATTCTCTACCCCCATTTAACCACACACAAAAAAATAAAGTCCACCATCCATACACATGGATTAGGGAGCTTCTTCCTCCATGTCATGATATTTTTCTCTTTGATAAGAACTAACTCACCCACATGAGTTTAATCACATAAAAATTAATGCATCTTGATTAGGGATTGGGTTCTACTCTCTCCATAGTTATGACGTTTCACAATAATCAAAGAACAGGGAAACGACTTATCATAAATCATGTGGGGTAAAAAGTTACGTCATAATAAACTAACAAAGAAAACAAAAGAAAAAAAATAGAATATCTCAGCATATTGGGCATGAGTCAATTCTCCATGTTCCCATGTAATCTCCTCGAGGCCACTATTACTCCATAATAGTGGAACCAATGGAATTTTCTATCCATGAAGCACCATATCCTTACAATCATTGATCTCACCTTTGCTCCATAAATGCCACATTTTTTCGATTTCCAACTCTCTGCAGTCTAGGATATCAGTGCCTTCATGTAGATACTAATGTATCTGAGAAACATGAAATATGTTGTGTAAATATCCTGCCAGAGAAGTAACTCCAACAAATATGCCACCTCTCCAACTAGTCCAAACACCTCTAAAGGTTTGATGAACCTAAGATAATTCTTACTCACCCAACAAATCCTATGCAATCCTTGCCGATGGGAGACCATTACTAACACTTTTTCCCCAACTAGTAAATCCAATGGTCTCCTCCTATGATCGATATAGGAGTTCTGTCGGTCTTGAACTGCCTTCATCCTTTCACACAAAAGATGAACCTTCTATGTCCTTCTCTTTAACACCTACGGGACAATAACCATTGCCTCCCCATCCGTTATCAAGAACAAGGGTGAATGATATTTTCTTCAGTACATGGATTCTAACGGTGCCATGAAAATGGTACATTGATATATATTATTGCACGAAAACTCCACCAAGGTAAATTATTGTACCCATGATCCCCCAATGTATAGAACACATTTTCTCAGCATATCATTCAATGTCAAGATTGTCCCCTTTGTCTGTCCATATGTATGAGGGTGGAAGGTAGTGCTGGGGTGTAATATGGTTGAAAAATCGCATTGAAATCATTTCCAGAATCACGAGGTAATGAATGGAATCCAATCCATTATGTTGGATATTGTAAGTCCATTTTGTCGTACAACATCACCTACATACCTTTGTGTTAAGGAATCCATTGTGCTCAACTACATAACCACTTATATGTCATCCAATTTTAGCAATTGATAAACCAGTACCCATATGGCATCACATCCCCCCTCAATCATGGGTTGTCTTGTGACTAAATCCATAGAGATATCATCACACTTTCAATAAATAACATCTAAGGGCTACTACAGACCATCGAGAACATGATGTTTATACTTCACCAGTTGACAAACTCCACACCTTTCCAAAAACTCTACCACGTAATGCTCTATATAGGGGCCCCCAAACTGATTTCTCAAGCCCCGATAAATCTTGGTGAATCTTGGATGTACCTCCAGGGGTGATTTATAGAACTCGCCAAGAAATACCATGCATATCACCGCCAAGAAAAAAATCATTTAATCAAAAAACATCGGACTCTGACTGGCCACCGATTAACCCTCCAGAGCATCACCGATGAAATCGTGATCACTCATCACATCAACCTCTTAGTCTCCCCACAATGAATTCTCCAAATTTCATACCATGGAGGATTGAAATGTCATTTGAAATAGACATCCTATCCATCATCCATTATTTAACACATATGTAAATAATCCAAATCATTGATCGCCTTCAATATATATGCAAACTCTTGAACTACTTCCTTTTGATAAATTCTACTCTAGGAATCGGCCCTATATTCCCCTTTCATGAGGTGTAGGAGATAAAAAAGTCATAGTCATGGAGAAACGCCATCCACATCCACTTCAGTAAGTTCAGGTATCACTAGGATAATATATAACTCATGATTTTATTATCCGTGAATACCACAATGTGTTCCAAAATTATGTAATGCATGAGCAACATCAGTGTGAAAATGACAGCTGTAATTTCTAGGACATGAGTAGCATAGTTAAATTCATGTGGAAATCATTTTATAGACCCATAAAAGAACACTCTTAGCTACTACATTAGAATACATCCCAAGCCTATCCTGGAAGAAACACATGTCACCTCATACATCAATCATTCATAAGGAAACTTCCGCATCGGGGAACTGAACAGCTAGCCTTTCAAATAACTGAGATCTATACATAAATACTAACTACAAACAAAAGCCTATTCTTTTATGTTCAGATCCATGAACATAGAAGAATCTCAAGAGAACATGGTTATGTTACTCTAGTAGTAACCATCCATACCCAAGAAACTATGAAACTCTGGAAAATTAGAGGGTTCTACCCATGAAAAAACCACTTTGACCTTTAATGGGTCCACATCTATTCCCTAGTGTGACACCATTTGTCAAAGGAATTTCACATGTCATGTCTAGAAAATACACTTGGACAAATTACTATAGATCTGGGGTTGTTAGAGGACCACAAAAACTATCCTTATATTCTCGGCATGATCCTCCCCTAATGTCGAGTAGATCATGACTTCGTCAATGAACATGTCCATGAAATTGTCTAGAAACTCATGGAAAATTGACATTATGAGCCCCATAAACACTATGGATGCATTTATAATGTCGAATGACATGACCAAAAACACAATGTTCCCATAAAAAATATTGTTGATCCTTGGGTGGGTGTAATGGTTTGTGGTTGTATATTGGTTCAGTCTTTGATAGACTACGCACAGCCTGAGACCACCATCTTGATTCTTTGAGAAAAATAATGGAGCACCCCATGGAGTCATAATTGGTCAGATAAATACATTCTTCATCATGTCACAAACCTGAATCCATAACACCCACAACTCAAAAGGAACCATCTAATAAAGATCCATTGATGTTAGACGGGAACCAGGTTCTAAGTCTATCATGATATCAACATCACGTCGAGAGGGTGGAGTTAGAAACTCTTCAAGGAATATGTCTAGTAACTCACAAACAATCCCCGCAGCTTTCGCAATATCTGTGTCTGATGGTTCTGTTGACAACTCGGATATCGAATAAATAAGTGGCCTGGCACTCCGAAATCACCCATTGAAACTCTTATTTCCAATGAATGATACTTTTCATACACACATATCTGATAACACAACTGCTATATTGAAAAAATTTATAAGGGTGTGCATGGAAAACAACCAGCTGATGCCTAGGATGACATCATATGGATACATTTAAAGCTGAAAAACATCCCCACCAGACTGTTGTGGCCCCAACATTATTCCACAACCAGGAAAAAAATTAAACCATAAGGTCTGAACTCGAAATGGCGTACTCAACACCAGGGGAATCACATGTATCTTTATATCCTGACAAAAGATATTAGATAGACTAGGTGCAACAAAGGTGTGGGAATATCTAGTATTAAACAAGGAACATGCAAGAGTATTGAACCGACTAATCGTTCCTCGAACAACTACTGGCCCCCTGGAACTCCTATGGCCTACTCCCCGCAGACCGAAACCTGTAAGTCCCTAATACCGGAGAAAATTTTCTAACGGTCTTCTCAATTAATAAACTAGGTTAGATACCCTATTTCGTAACACCTCCCATTACATGTATCATCACCACTACTTCAGCCTTTTTCTGAACCACCATGTACGTTGGTAACATGAAGGGAGTGACAACATGTTGAAGATATGGTTGGAGTGCCTCCGCCAAGATTCATGACTACAACTCCTCATTGAGAATGTGATCTGTAAAAAATTAAAGAGATCCTTGAACATGATCTCGAACTCCCTTACCAACATACTCACTTACTGAAGGGATAGAAGCTCCTAAATCTTCTCAGATTTTATAATAGAAGAATGGAATCCCACATGGAACTCATTCTCAAAGTCAGTCCCTGAGACATCAAACAACATCATCTCCCCAAGGTAATGTGTCCACCACTGACACACCACTCCTCACATCTTGGTCACTTATGGAGGAACCCAATACATTGTTAGAGCCCAAATTATGTTTGAAACGATCACCAAATCCTCTATCTAGATCTCTATCTGTATGTCCTAGACACTTCCCTCATATATTCCTAGGGTGTTCTACTGAAAGGTACCATGTAGCTGCTACCACTAGTCGTCCCCCTCCACTCGATCAACCATTTTTTGATCAACCAGATCAACTTTCAGGGCCCCGACTACTCATACAACATCTGGACAATATCTATGTACCATAGATGAATATAAAAAATATAATTCCTAATCCTACATATTGAAATTTAAAATTTTCTTGATCTATTAATTTATTTCTAAATTCCCAAAACACCCAAGAAACATATATATACAATTCATTATGATGCATTTTCCTTTTATAGGGTCTCTAAGGTGAAATCGGAAAAAAATCACATGGTCGGCCAATATGTCCAGAGTTCATGCATCAGATCACAAGGGACATAAAATCATGTTTCTAATTCGGTCTTCTCCAACCTACATCATGAACCAAGATTTGATTACACTATTTACCTACCTTTCCATGCAATCCTCACTATTCCTAACCCCAAACTCTATTATATCTCTCAATTATCAGACTCTGATACAATTTTGTTGTGACCCGACTTCTCAAATATGAGAAAAGGGATTGAAAAGTGTCATTCCCTTCCTTACTCATGATGAAGGATTGATGATTTATGAAAAGAATGGAAACTATTTTGGGACAAAAACTATCCCAATGTCTGAGCTACTAAAGTCCAGAACGGTCCCCAAAGTCTTCCTGGAAAGATGAAAATAGTTTTTTATACGTATGGTGATCATACAAGTATACTCAGTAGGTAAAATAATGCTTCACATAAAAATGATGGGGAACATGCTAATGAACATATCGGAAAACAAAAGACCCTCAAGAAACTACCAAGGAATGATATCCGGCCCAACCCCACCAAGGCACACTCACATAAGTAATGCAAGACTGGGAATGTAATAATATAAGAACATAGAAAATTTGGTACCCTTCAACACTTTCTTATAGGTTAAAATCTCATTCTTATCAATCTGAAGTAGTGTTGCTGCTACTTTACCAACACACAATCCCACTACTGCAACCGACACGCACATACGAGGGACTCAATCTAGACACAACCACACCCATAGAAATCTTGGAGAAAACTGTAACCACCACACCTAAAGACAACTGGGACCCAAAAACAACACACCACAACACAAGAATCATGGTACACCTCCCAAATATACATGGTAAAACAAACCCTTTCTGCAAACTCCTAGGGCCCTTATCCAAAAAAATGCCTAGCCTAAAGAATCGTGGACTATTGTAACCATTAATAAATTATAGCCTTCCCGGATACGCCAAAGTGGCATGATACATAAGACAGTTCGAGGAAAAAAATCAGTAACCATCTATCTAACCTCTGACCAGTTTGTTGGGAAAGGCACACTACCCCATGAAATGGACGTCTTTGGAACCAGGCTCTCAACAAGGGTGGGGTGAGTATAAAAATCACAAAAAACTGAAATATACATATTTGAGTGTGTGTGTGTGTTTTTGTGTGTTTGTGTGATTATCTGTGTGTAGGAAAACACTCATCCCGAAACTAAGGGTTTCACATGAACAAACAATAAACCCACACCAGCACCACTTTTTTGTTACCCATATATGAACAACCATATAACAACCACTCCGAAGCATAAACACAACCCATCTTGTGTTCAAATTATATTTATTTATTAAAGGGGAATCACATTTAAAATATTTTTTCACTATCTGTAATCTAAAAACCCTAACTATACAATGAAATAAACAAAACCAAACTGCAGTACCACTGTAGAACAATAAAAAACTAGGCTTCTAGTCCCACTAAAAATCAACATAAAATTAAACTTGCATTCCCACTAAATATAACCATTCAACTCCTACCAACTATCATACTTAATTTTTATACTTCACATTCCTTCTCTCTGAAACTAGACCTACATCCCCACTTCCCAAACTAATCCAATGTGTAGTCCCACTACATAGCATGTCCACAACAACCCTGAGTCCCAATGCTTGATGTTGCTTCATCACCACAACACAATAAAAAGGAAGTTCATCAACATAAAATTTCATCCATTACACAATCAAAAAATCTCTCAGACTGATACAAAAACACACCCCTTGTACCACCCCATATATCAAGCCCACATTACCCATACCATAACACATCACACATAACCACAACTTTCAAAACAAGTGTCTTAAAATTTAAACCATAGGGGATCATTAAATTTCATATGAATACATCTAGGGCTGTCATAGAACAATATTTATCTTGAGGAATATCTATATTTATCTGAGTATACATGACTAATAAGATTTCACGTTACATTTATAAATGAAAACATCACCAAGAAACAGATCAACACCAGTGTGCATTGAAGAACCCATGATGACAATGATTTTTAGAGGGCGCACACAACAATATCCATAAATGAATCATTGATAACAAAATAAAATTGTCGAATAACATAAAACCACACCTTTCCCACTATTTTATTTGCACAAGTTATCTTTTGATTAAATAAAATCCATGTTTGAATATCATTTTTAAAAGTGTATATAGATTTTCTTCACAAGGAGCCATTAATATACACACCTCGTATGATGAAAAATTAAAGAGAAGAAAAACAATCTCTACCTAGATGATCGAGGATAGAAATTACTTCTTGCGCAAAGAACATAGGATGTGGTGAGTTGCATGAAGAACTCCACTGATGAGTGGGAAGGGCTCCAGCATGGGTGCACTACTTGCCATAGGAGGAAGTCTCTATGAAAATCAATTGAAACAAAAAGGATGAAATAATATAGGATCACGCCTTTAGAAGAGGCAACATCCTAAAATCATGGTGACCATTTCGATTTACTTTAAGGTTGGATCATCATTGGACCAAGTAGCTTGGCAGTTTCATATATTGGAAATAATTATGATTTAATAATTTTCCTTAGAAGCAATTGATATAGACCAGTAGATGGAAGTGAGTTGATTGATTAACATTAATTGTAGAAATACACGTAACATGGGATAAACTAAAAAATATAAAAAAACTAGAAATGAGTCACTGATGGGTGATTCACTGATTCTGAGCCACCGACGATTGAGCTACTGATGTGCCCTACCGAATATGGGCTATAGATGCCTCGACCTATCGATTCCCTAACCATCCGACATTGATCTACATATGATGAGATATATATTCCTCTACCTACAGATATAAATCCACCAATGATGAACTATTGATGCTTCGACTTACCTACATTGACGCCATTGAATCCCTGATTTCAATGCCCCTGACTCATAGATACTGATACCCCTAACTCAAAAATTATGATTCCCCAAACAAACAATACAGACCCCCTGACTCACTGATGCACTGAAATTCAGGTTCCCATAACTAATTGACACTCTCACATGCCGACAAAAAAGCTATAAATTTTGAAAAACTCTCAATGTGGTCCACCGAAAACTCCTAGAAAAACTCAACACTGGATTTTCATAAAGTAAGGGCAAGTGGAATTGTGGTTAAAAAAATTTAAAGTAATAAATGATTATAAAAATGTTAATATTACTTGAATATGTTCATTGATAACCATAATTCAATAAAATCATTTTTTTATGATATAGATGTCAAATAATAACCTCAAGGGAGTCTTAAACAAAATAAATCTAGACTAATAATGATTATTTGAAATAAACCCTTACTATTATTGTAACTTATAAAATGAATTACCCATAATGGAAATTGAAATCAAATTAATCATTAAATACAATGAATATAATGGTATTTAATATATAACATATCATTGTGAAAGTCTCTATACTACACAATGGAATAAGTGGTGAATGTGGAAAATATATCAAGAATGTAAAAGTGCAACATGAAACCCTTACCATAGGATAAACATCCATTTTATGTGTATGAACCAAATATATAATAAATACAACATTATAATAAATATATTTTAAATCCATAATCAATTTTCTCAGACCATATTTTATTTACTTACATTATTTTCTTCACCAAAATATTATAATTTCTTTGATAAAATCATTACTATGGGTGTTAATTGTTACATTTATCAAATATGATTTAATTTATTGTTTTTTTAATATTAATTTGATCATTGTTATATCATATATTTAATTTAAACCAATAAATAAATACCATATATATTAATTATATATGTATTTTAAATAATATATAAAATATTCATTTATAAAATAGATTACGATGTTCAAGGAGACTGTATGTTGTAATTAAGAAAGAATATTTATTTCATTTTTCTTAAAAGATGGATTAAAATAAAAATAAATGTTAATTATATATTCCAGAATAATTATAAGGATACATTATTTATATTATTAAAGTAATTCATCATTACCATTAATGTAAAAAACAAATGGAAAACCTTTCACATTTCTATGTGGATGCGGTAGTCCACACATACGTATGAGTGATGAAATTGTTTGAAAAAACAATGAAATATAAGAAGTTAAATGTGATAATATATATATATAACTATAGAAATTTCCATGAACACAATTATTTATTACCTTTACCCTTACACAATTCAATGTAATGTATAATCCAAAAACAAATTACTTTGTATCATGGGAAGGTATTCTAACGTACATATGAAAAATATTTCCATATACCCACATAGAATGGTTTTTAAGAATGTATAAATTAATTAATAATTAAATAGGTTTAATAATTTCATAAATATAAAATAAAAGATTAAAATATTAAATTTATTCAACCTCAAAATGAGGTTGTTGAAAGTGATTTACATCGATTCGTGAGGCGGTATTCCTTCTTCCAAACGATTGACATTTAGTTTATTTTTTGACACATTTTGTCATGGACATGGGTTATTAAATTAAAATAATAACATATCTATATATAATAGATATTATTTTAAAATTATTATTATTTAATAAATATTTCTAGGAGTTAAAAAAAGAAAAATAAAATAAAACCCTTTGTTAAAAACATTACCACTTTTTTATGAAACCCAATTAGGTTTAACCTATATCCTTTATAGATTTTATTCATGAAATAACCATGGAAAATATGATGTTATGTTGGAATAATTTATCGTATTTGCGTAGTTATTTTCCGGGAAAATGGTTTTCGATGTGTGGATAAAGGACTATTGGGGGTTGATTTTATAAGTGGAGAATAGGACAAGCATTGAATATTTGTAAAGTTAATGTGATACCCAAACATTTCTAATTCTTCATGACTAAGCATGCGTTATTATAGAACAAAAAAAGATTATAGAATCTACATAATTCAATGAAAATTGTTTTTGGATAATTTTTAGGTCATTTTAGACCTTATCCTCTTGGTTTAACCCCTGGTAAACCAAATTTTACCTTAGATAAGGTAATTAATTATTGTGGTTTTATCTATTAAATATGGTTTTAAAATGAACATGAATGTATTAGATAATATAAATTACGATTATTCCAAATATAGAATAAATTTATTCCAAATTAAATTAATATTAGTAGAAAAAAATTGTTATCCAATTATACCACAAATGTGACGAAATAGTGGTTTCCCATTAGAAAATTATGATATGTAAAGAATTTGTTATTATAAAAATTAAATGTTAAATTTATTCCTATTATATAAATTTGGTAAATTTATATATAGTAGAACTAATATCAATTCAAAACCAATTTAGATTAAAATTTAAATTTTAAAATTATTTTATCATAATGTAGGTTTCAATAAATACTTTTATATTTCACAAATATTCAAAAAATAAATATTTTCATAAAATTATTAATACTTCACCTTAAGAAAATTTTGATATTTATATATATCAAAAACAATGAATTGTTTTTCCAAATAAATATACATTAATATGTAAAATTTAAATTTATATTCTGTGTGAAAAGCACGAGTGTGCCTATTTTTAGAAAAAAAAAACAATTAAAAAAAAACAATTATTTATCGCAAAAAAAATTAATATTTTATTTCATATAAATTGATAACCATTGAATTTATTTTGTAATATTTTAAACTGTATAATATTCATTTTTTTATTCATTCTCATGAATTTAATTTCTAAGGTATAATTCTTATGTTAAATAATGACATTTTAATAGTGTATTGTGTTTCATATAACCTTGATGTTTTTTGAATTTCAAGCTATTGAAAAAATTTAATTTATATAAATATAAATATATAAAAAAGGTCTTAGGAATTTACATTCTCTTCTAATATTGTATTATTGTGTCATATAATCTATCAAATATGAGGATTGTATTTAAAATATCAGGGTTTCTATAACATCAATTTATCTGAAAATAATGTAAAATTATATCATTTTCATCACAATAGAATTAATCTAGAGTTAGTAAATTCTTTATTCATCAATATATAGAATATGAGAAATTATACTTTATTTCATTCCATATCATAATAATAATTTCGTCTTTTAGTACTTCTTCAATCCTTTTTTTCCAGCTATCATATCTCTTAAACCATGAAATGAATATTCATTGTGAAGTTTTCAAGAATGAATAAATAAAATAAAAACTATTTTGATGACAAGATCCACAAAAGTGTTCCATGTTCTTCCACATATCATTAGAAATAATCCAAAAAAATGGTTTAAAAGGGATATCTTTCTATACAATATGTAAAAGCATTAAAATTAAAAAATATAAGATTAATCACTAATATTTCAAAAATAATACATGTTCTATATCATAAATAATTTTATAAATAACTCAAATTAAATTTCATAAAAATATTTCATACCAATTTCAAAACCCTAAAATTAGAATTTTTTTATAAAATATTTTTCCAAGCTAATCGTGATATTTATCTCCAAAAATGATTACTCACAAATGACATCATATACTCAAAAATGTAAATGTAATTATAATATAATCTCTTAAATAATTTAATATTTTTTTCAATATTTATATATATAAATAAAATCAAATATAATTACAAAATGTAATTCAATCATTATTCCTAAAAATTATCTTTGTTATAAAAAATTATTACCATTTACCTTATTGATATAATGTTTCATATTAATGAAAATCGTCATAATTAACATTAATTACATAGTGAAAAAATTATTTTTAAATCACATGGTTATATTTAGGATAAAACACATGTGTAAAAATGTATTAACATTTTTCTCACAATTAACCGTAATAACCTAAAAAGAAAATATTTTATTATTCCTCATGTTTATCAAAACATTATTATTATATCCAGAAAATATAAAATCATTATTCTTAAAATAGTTTTTTCATTAAAAATATAAACAAAAGAGATATATATTAATCAAACATTTATTAAATATCAACAAATTCTTCCCAATGTACAATCATTGAATAAAACAACAAAATATTATTAATTTAATTAAAATAATGATCATCATTAAATTATTCACTACATCATAACTCCTGAATCCATATATATGGACACCTATACCATATAATGAAATTCATAATAAAATAACCACATTTATCCAATAGATTAGTTAGAATAACCATTTTATGATTAGAAATTTTAATCATGTCCTATGATTCTTATATTTAAAAATGTAATCCAAAATATATTCCATAGATTTTATATTCCATTAACCTTTTCCTTATCATCAATAAAAATATAATTACAAATTATAAAACCTATCTTTATATAGTATTTTTTATCCCCTTGATAAGAATTATTATGAGGGAATAGAATTGAATAATTACCACAATCCCCCCATTTAAATCATTCAATCGATACCATACAAAGAAATTCCTTTTCATTATTGTTATTAACAAATATTGTGATTTTTCCTTTGCATTTTATAGCTCTTTTCCATCCTTGACCACATATAAAGCATCTTATCATTCCATAAAATAATTACCTTATGTGGTTCTTCTACATTTATGACACACGAGATATTTAATATATTACATATATAATTTTTATAAACCGTTCTTCCTAGGAATTATTTTATTCCATTTTTTGATATTTTCAAAACACACCTAAGATAATGACAATAATTATAACTTTTGCGGAGTTGTTATGAAATAAAATAGGCCATTCACAAAAAATCCCATCTCATTTTGTAGTTTATTTTTAAAATAAATACAGTAACCTTCACATTCATTACTAATTTGGATCATAATAACTTCATTTTTTACTACAATTAATTAAATTTTTATTTGGATTATATGAAATAAAATCCAATTAACCCATATTATAAATAGGATAAACACTATGATATCTTTAACCATGACATCATCTATTAAAAAAAATTATTTTACGAATATAACCATAATTATTCGTATTATACTAATATTTGTGGTAATATATGATTATTAAAATATTCTCAAATAACATCACATCCTGAATGTTTATGTACATTCTTTTTTGGATAAAAATTTTCAAGAATAGTCCTTAAAACATTACCCAATAATAAAATTTTATACATCAATTCCATTAATGATTTCTGAAAGTCCTTTTAGGTTATATATTTTTAATTAATTATATCATAAATCATACATAACAATCACGTTCATTTATTATTTTCCATTTCCATTCTATATCAATTTTGTTTCAAAATAAAAAACTATTAAATTTGAATAATGTGTTATTTTCATGAATAATAATTATTATTTTCAGCTTCACTCCTTCATTTATTCTAATCATCCATAAACTATGTGAATTATTTTCGAAAACATGAGATAATTACAAAATACTCGGTAAGGGACCAAAATAGAGAATGAAACAAACATGTATGTTTAATTTAAAACCATGAGATAATATTAATGATTTTTCCATTACATTATATGAATAATGATCAAATAACAATTTACTTATGAAATCATATTCACTTCCACAAATGTTTCATAAAACACAATAAATAAATATATATCCAATATATTAATCTGGACGTCTACATAGAAAATAGAATAACACTTGATTATTTCTATTAAATACAAATGTTTTTATCTATAAAGGTAATAATCATTCATTTTAAAAAAGACATTTATCATATATTATAAAATTAAATAATTTACCTAATTAGTAATTATAAATAATATTAATGGAATATAGGTGGAATGATACAAAATTTTAATAAACACATTACAAAAACACATTTAAATGTAATAAACTACTCAATTAATTAAAACAAATTATACGAAGAAAAAATTGTTTTATAATGAATTAGATAGACATATCATGCAAAAAAACATTACAAATTTACATCGAACATAATATATATGATGATTATTAAAAAGTTGTTTTCCATCCAAAAAAAGATTCATCTAAACCCAAAAAAATATCATTTTTAGATATTAATGCATCTCTTTCTGTTAAAATATATTTTTCAAAAATAAAAACCATGAAGTATGGGAAGAATGATTATTAATTGATGATAACATGGAATTTTATAATTGAATCTCAACATCAAATAATAGTTACAATTCTAGGAAAACCATTCAAAAAAATTGACATTATAATAGAGAATTTATTTTCTGTTTTTGTAACCAAAGAATAAATATTCCATAAAAACTATAAAATTTCATATTTTTGAATAAATTGAAGGTAATTGAAAATTACAATAAAATATTCAATAAAATATATTTATTATACTAAAATTATGACAACATTTAGTCTAGAAAACTAGATTCGGTGTCCACTTTATTACATTAGCATAGATACAAATGGTCAAATCTAAAAGAATTTATTTTTTATCTATTTTTCAGAACAAGATATATACATGATATCCATTTTATATTTGGAATTAAAAATAAAACATAATAAATATCAGAATAAAGTGATCTAAATAATTGAAAACTTTTTCTATGACTTCTTTTCTACATTTAAGGGAAAAGAAAAAAAAGGGTATGCTCAAATACTCTCTAAGGGTTATGATTAATAGAAGATATCATGAATCAATTAAAACATAGGCCATGGTAAATAAATAAACACAAATTTCATTTAATAAATAACATTGAAATCCTAATTTGAAAAGGAATGATCAGTAATGAACGGTAAATAAAGGAAAACACATTCCACTAAACAATTAACTACGAATGCGATGCATCCAGAGATAATATTATAGTAAACATAACATGTATAATAACAATGACTTAATAATTAATTATGTAAGTTATAAATTAATTTATTTAATGGACTCTTGAATCAATATAAATTCCATTCTATTTGAAATATTTTTTAATACGAAAGGTAGAAATCCATTTAATTTTTTCAACTGAATTATCTTATGATGGTTGTGGATGCATTGAGGTGTAATATAATTATAGACAAACAATTATATAAATCTTGAGATAATACAACATATATCAAATAAAATAATAAATTCATGAAAAATATGACTTATTTATAATGATCCATCATCAATAAAGGATTCACATTTATCAATATTTACCTAGTTAATCAAATAACATTCATGGTATACACCATTTTTAATAATTGAATTCAATTTATAAAATAATAATTTCCACCATACATGAATATGGATATTTAAGAGAATTTTAATTTCCATTGGAAAATGATCACATGAAATTGATTATTTCTTGACAATGTTAACAATCTCAAATAGATGTGAGAGTATTCAATAACTTTTAGAACATGCTAAATTTCATGTAAAATGAACATGGAGCAAAAACATAAACAAAATGAATTGAAATAACATAATGTATGAATGAATAATAATATTACAAGTAAAAATGTAATAATATATATGAAATAAACTAAATTAGATTCATAATAATAAACCATTACACAATAAGGGGAAATTGAGATGAATTCACCTAGCCCTTGTTTCCTTTTAGTTGAATGCTATTTTACCTCCATTAAAATGGGTTCAAACATGTTTTTAACTTCATTTAAATACATATTATTATATATAATATCATATATATTATTTTTATAAACTTGTATCACTCATTCATTAATAGTCATTCATTCTTTTCATTATTTTATGTGTCAATGGCTATTTTTCTCAATTATGTCATTTCATGAATGATCTGATTTATACATATATTATATAGATCAATCAACAATATAATATTAATCATGATATTATTTTCATATATACAAATTTATTATAAATTTAATTAAAATCATAAAATAAGGTTTTTATAAATAATGTATGATTTGATCATGGATAATATAAATAGTACAGACACATGTGTAACATTTTGATTTTTCAAAGACCGTTATTGAATGTATGTGTGAAATATTTTTACGATACAGAATTTGGAAAATATATTATATACCATATTATTTCATTAAATATACTATTATATTTTATCCATATTGTGTGATGAATAAAAGAGGTTCATATCGCTTCATGAATAAGGTAGTCTACATATACACTAACAATGTAATCAATTTTAGATGATTGAAAAGATAAGAATAAAATGATACATTATATTTATATAATGAAATATGTAACATTAATTTTATACTAATTTCATTTAACTTACATATATTAAATAATTTTACCATCTTCTATTATAAGATATTGTGAAAAACGAATCACATCACATTGTGAGATAATAGTCCATTGTACACTTGAGCAATGTTATTGTATCCCTTACATAATGGAATTTTAAAAGGTATGTATGATATAATTTCTAAATAATTGTAATTATATTATAAATATCATATAATCACTTTATATTTATCATTATATCAAACTAAGAGTGGTTTTGATGGAAAATGTGTCACATTAGTTTAGGAGGCGCAAATATGTCATACATATTACTGATGTTATTGTTTCCAGTTTGAGGAAAGATGATAGATAAATAGGTCATGAAAATAACTTAATAAAATAATATTTTATGGGATATAATTTTGTTTTACATAATCATAGATGAATAATATTAAAAATAAGGGGAAGTATAAATAAAAAAACGTATAGTTATGAATTGTACTTCTTCTCAGACCACCTCTTTAGGATTTAACATAAATTATCACTAGAATATAGTTTTGAAAAAATTAATATTATATTATTTAGTGTAATTTGGGAAGTTATTTGTGAATTAATGGATCATAAAAAGTTGTTTAAATATTTGAATAATATAAGAGAGCGGTGGCTTTTTATAGGTGAAGTGAGTGTCATAATTAAATTATTTAAAATAAAAAGATGATCCAAAATGTTTCTCAAGACACAGGTGTCCAAAATTGATTATTACATAGATATAGAAATTATATTGTCTAAATATGTCCATATAATATATTTTATAATAATTTATTTCATTTCATCAATTATATTTTAAGTATAACCCACGGTAAACCGCTTATAATGTAAGTACGATATACACATTTTAAAATTTTTAATATTATTTATTGTTAAAAAATTTATAATATTATATAATATAATTTATTTTGATTCCAAATAGTAAATCCATTTTTCCAAATTTATTTCTCAGAATTAAAAACATTTAATTTAAAATTAACCTCATAGATGTGCTAATAAAGAGTGTTGTCAAAGAAAAATTATTCCAATATTTAAAATCATTAAATCAAAATTCATTAAGAAAATGATTCCCAATACCAAAATTTAAATTACAGATATATAATTAACCTTATTTTACATTATATTAAATTTATAAAATAATAATAAATTATATATATTTTAACCTAAATGGATGTTTTTGATTAAAATTCCATATTTTCATTATTCATTGAAAAATTAATCATTTCAAAAAATCCAAAAATAGTAACCTAATATAATTTTGATATTATGATTTAAATAAGGATTATTGTTTATATAATTAATAATTTATAACTGATAAAAACGATTTTATATTATATGTGAATAGAATTAGTGAACAATTTCTTAGAAAATAAAACAGTTTTTTAGAATTCAATTTTTTCAACCAAGGGATTCTTATTTTTATTTCTAATAAAATGATAAAAAATTATGTGGGTTAAATATATAATTTTTCAAAAAAAAATTTATTCCCATTCATTCACTACAATATATTTATTATGTTTAAATTTTCATGTTGGAATTATATTTTAAAAGAGTATTGTGTTTTTTTAAGTCTTATGTTGTGTGCATCACCAGATATCAATGAAATTAAATTTATTCTAAAATCATTATATTTTATTGTCCTAGGTTGATAAATTCATTCATCCTACAAAAAAACATCACAAAAATTTATTGGATATTACCTTCTAAAATTATCATGGTTGTTATTTTTCATAGCATCCTCTAGTTCCCACATTGCATCCTTATTTTTTGTTCTCTCAATGGTACCTTCACCATGAGACGCCTAAGATTCGTTAGTTACTTACACAATGTATCAGGAATTTATATGGGTTCTTCAATGTATTATAGTTAAATTTAAAAATCTATTTATTCAGATGTAATCGTATGAGTAATGTCTCAAATATGTTTCCTTGACATTGATATATGAAACACGACTTGTTATTTTGAGAGACTCGGTCATATTGAAAAATGATAAGTAAAATCTATTAGTATTTATAATATCTCAATGGTTTTGATGTACCTTGGGATCGGTTTCCATTTATTACCACACCTTACTACATCCTTCCTGGGATAAACTATAAAGAAAACACAATCTCACACATTCAATTCCAAATACATTTTCTATCATCAGTATAAATCATCAAAATACATTGACCATATTTAATATAAACCTTTTTAATCCATACATATTTTGGTTTTCATTAACATTTTCTTGTCCTAAAGGTTTCCTTTCACATCATAATACATTGGAGTATGGGACCCCTTTTCATATAATGATTCATATTGTTCATCTTGAGTTCGTGAATGGAAACTATTTTTATATTAATTCTATACCAATTGTAAATACTAATCCCTCGTAACATATTGTATTTTAAGAATGACATAAACATGTCTTCAATTTTTTGAATAATGATTTCATATAATCCAGTAGTCTATCATTGGTAGGTGGTGAGAAAAATAATTTTATTATTAAGATAATTCTAATGACACTTCAAAATTTACAATGTAATATGGGGATCACAAAGAGAGACAATTGAATGTTGTGTGGTATTATGTCATAATAATTCATAAATATAGATCATTTTGATAAACAATATAGATAAACCATATATAATACTATTGAAATGTGTATATTTCATTAGGAGTTCAATGATTGCTAATATTTCATAATTCATTATATTAGTCTTTTTGACTGCATTAACATTATCTATAGTTTTTTTCATCCCATATCAACATAGGAATATGAATAAGGTCCATAACTAATATAGGATAATGCCTCATTGTAATAACATGTTGAATAACTAAACATATGGACACATTATTACTAATGTTATGCTTCATTTTTTCCAGTAAAAATATTTCCCATAAATCTATATACATATTTGTGATACTAGTCACTATAAAGAAATTAGAGCTATAAGCATCATCAAACTATTCAGTTGCTAGATAAGCTATATATTGGAAAAATTATCTATTTCATATATTTTGACCTTAAAGGACATAAATAATGTCACTTATCATACTATCATTCACATCTTTAACTATATATTAAACCTTCCCCTCATTTGATTGATATGATTTTATCTTTTCTAAAAAATATAGTTTTACAACAAATTGAAATATGATTAATGTTTCCCCATTCATAATAATTACCTTATCAAAATTAACTATATCCATGAACATATGATCACTCTCAATCCTCATTTGGGTTAGAAATCCATGATCATTCCTACACAATGAAACAAAAATCGTATTTTCATTCTCTAGGGGGGAATTGAAATGATTGATCATAATCCTTGAGTGGCTGAAGAACTTTTCATTTCCTCATGTTAACCATTTTTTAGGAAAAGATGTAATATATGATCATAAAGACTATATATATCTCACACATATCGCTATAGAGAAATGAAAATATTATAACATCGGAGTCAATATCTTGGGTTAGATAGTTATATTAATGATTCCTCAATTTTCATAATTCATGTTCAATTAATATTTAATTATTAATTAGGAAGAACCCAAATCGATATTTAATGCATCATGATATATGACAAAATAAAATTTTCAAGAAGGTTGATTAAAAAACTATAAATAAAAAATTATCCTCTTTTTTCATCAATAAAATATCACATTTCTTTTTTTAAAAATTATCTCCTTTAAATGTAGGTTTTGTGAATTGGTTATCCAACTAGGGAAAAATTCTGAAATAATCACTGATAGCAGTATGTGAACAAAATTAAACTATGTAACTAATTTTGTTGGTGTATGTTATTCTCTTACAGCATTTCGTCATAGGGGGAACTGATATTCCAACGGTGGGGACAATATAACCATGAAAATATATTTTTATTCTAGAAATCAAATTTTGTAAATATCTAATATAACTCATTCCTATTATGATTTCATGAGTTTTCATTCAGTTATTATAATACTCATTTTATTTACTATACAGCATGACATCATTCATAATAACCAAATAAAATATCATGATTTTCATTTAATAATTTGTTCATTTGAACTATAAAAAATGGTGCATTTATTAATACAAATATCATTTCTATAAAATCATTATTTTCATATCTGATTTTAAAATATTTCATCAGAATTATGTACTTATTTAATTTCATTTGATGATACCTATAATGAAGGTAAATAAATGAAAAATATTGGGATTCATTATGTTGATTGAATAAGTTGACAATGATCGGTACAAGATACTAGTTATCTCTTATAATAGGATTGGTTTCCTTATAATCAATTCACATAATCATGGATCAGTATTTCATCATAATGAATAAAATAGGGGATCCCAAATAAAATAGTAGGGAGAAAAAATATCTTTTCACATAACCCCTCTATATATTTAATAAAATCCACTAATTACCTAGTATTTATTCTATAAGGATTCATTAATATTGGCATTACATCAAAGATTAAATATATTGAAATCAAAACTCCAAGCATTAGGTTATATCTAGGTAATTCCTTATGTAAATAAATCAAAGTATTGTTATAAATAGGTATATCTATAATTTGATGATTACAATATCCATATATTGTTTTTGTTTTCTCTTCTTCCCCAAAAATATCATTTCATTGAACCATATAGGATGGATCTATATATGACTCAGATGATGATTCCTCTTCACTATGTATATTGATGTTTTAATCTTCTCCAAAAATTGTAATTTGGTTATTCATTAAATAATTTTTTAGCATCATATCTTCAATGCCATTATATAAAATTTATTATATCAATGTTATCCATATGTTTGATATCCTGGTAATAAAAAAATCATGTATACGTTTCATAATGGGGACTTCCAATCAAATATTAATCACACTAAGACATTTGTGATTGCTATTGACAAAAAACCCATTAATATGTTTAAATGATTTCTTGTAAATTTCTTGTAAAAAAAGGTAGGTATCCAAGTGTAAGGGGATCCATAATCAATTAAATATTTTTCTAATTTTGACGAAAATATGTATGTACCTACCACCACATCATTAGGAACTTCTACCTCAATTGTATTAATAATTTATGCTTGTCCTACATTCATTATCCTATTTAGTGGTAGATAACCTTGACACATGTTATATTTTAATGAATAATGTCCCATTTCATTATGGCGGAAGCATTATAGATCTTTGATTTTTTTCTCCCCTTGCATTCAAGAGCTTGATTCCAAATATATTTTAACTTATAGAAAACTCTCAATCCCTTCTATCATTTACATGGATGATGCATTAAAGTGTGTTCACATGATTTCTATCACTCTATTTTTTTTAGTTTTCATTAACACATTCCATTTTAATTGTGTATAGATGCACACTTCTATAACATCATATGATTATAAATTTAAGGATAACAACATCTTCTAGAGACGTTGCTTCAACCCTTAATTAAAATTGTCAATCATTCTCTCCATGATGCAAATGTAATCCATAACAAAACTGCATAACTTCGTAAAGGTTGATTCATACTCTATAAGAGTTTCTAATTCATTAATATTAATAATAATAAGTGACTTTCACGTCATCTCAATTTTTTCACAATAAGTAATTATTTTTAAAATAACGTCTCCTTAATATAATTTGATTCCATGCGTTCTATTTCTTCTTCCTACCTAGTATTTAGGATCAACGTACACCATTGATTAGGAACATCTTTTAGAAAAGTCACAAAAAAAATTCCCTTTCATTATCACCACATCCTAAGGCTATAAGTAACTTCTACAGAGATTTAATCCATTTCCATGATAAAATTGAATTTGTTGTACTACCAAATGATTGGTCCTTCAATCACATAAATAGATCCAACATAAAAGAATCATGTTGTGGTATAGGTTTATCCATCTAGACAAGGGTATTTTTCGTAACATGATTATGATTTTTTAATACAACCAAGATTTTATCAGTTCCAAAACTAGATTTATTTTCTTTCATGGAAGTGAGATCTATATATTGTCCATGAGTATTGGTACCCTTCTTCATTCAATGATCCAAATATAAATAATGGAAAATATATGATTATATTATAAAATAATGACATTGAAATCGTAATTCATAATTCTAAATATTAATTAACACATAATATAAATTAAAATTTATACACTATTAATATCATAATTATAATCTTGATTTATTTAGGGATATCATTGTTTTCAAATAATTCATAATTGTTTTTATTTAAAAATTGAATTACACTTATTATATCAACTGAGAATATCAAAAATGGTTTTTAGTATGGCATATCGTCATCCACTAAATAAAAATTTCAACGAGACCAATGTGCCATTTTTTATTTTATTACCCCTAGGTACCATGGTTCTAGAACCATACCCAATTATATTATCCATATAGGTATTTTTGTTAAACAATATAATATATTCCATTCAAAATAATTTGGATATTTACTTATACATATCCTAAAAGGATATCATAATTTTATGTTAACTAATCTAAATTTTAATTAATTTTGTTACCATGATTTATTCAACCCATCTTATGATACTAATTATAATGACCATGACCCTGAAAACACAATGGAAAAAACCATTAATTGTGATGGGAAAAATATCATCACAAATAGTTTGTCGAAGAGATTATTTGGAACGAGATGGTCAACACATCGCAAATAATCAATTATTTTCGAAGGGAATAGACACCCCATCGTAAAAAGTTACACACTTTTTGGGGTGTTTTGCACACCAAACAATGAGAAAGAGTATTTTTGACATTGTGCCACCACCCATCGAAAATTCCAGGAGGCAATAAGACCTGGCTGGGACGTGGGGATCCCCCACCGCAACTAGTTCAACCCCCAAAGGTAATTTTCGATGGGTCCCATTTCAAATAACCAATGACGGTAAAAACATATTTGCGATGGGATGTTGTCCCATCACAAAAACTGTGTCGGCATGTCACTTTTTGCGATGGGGCCCATCACAAATAACTTTTTAACCGCCAACATTAATTAATGAAACTGAAGGTATTAGCAATGGTTGTCGATGCAAAAAAACCTTTTGCGATGGTATTCCCATTGCAAATGGTCCCATCGCAACTAATCTTACCTATATATATCCTCTTCTGTTTCTTCTTCTCTATGACCAAATTTAATATTCTTCTACTTCTGTAAACTCAAATTTTAGTGTGAATACTTTTGAGTGTTACTTTTTTTAGGAAAATGTTGTGAAGTTGCCTACAATTATAAGAGATCATGTTTAATGTTTTTTATGTTTTTTTAATTTAATATTTATTTCCTTTAATTATAATAATTTTAATAATTTTGGATTAGTTTTAATTAAGTTATATTTAAATTATTTTGTCATCAGTATTTATTTGTAACAATAAAACTAAATTATTAGTATTAATTCTCAGTAATTCGAAATAATTAATCATTTTTTATGATAATAAGTAATGTATATAAATAATTAGCAGAAATTAGTAATTAATAGGTTTATTTTGTAGTAATTAATAATAATTAACACTAATTAGTAATAATTATAATAAATAGTAATAAATAATAACAATTAGTAATTGTTGGTCGGATTGGATACTGAAGTGGGGCGTGAATTGAGTTCTAATTTAAATTTATATTAAAAACATTTAGGATTAAAATAGTCCAAATTAAAATAGCAAAGCCAGTTAAGGCAGTAGAGATATAAGTGACTTATTGTTCAATAGGTTTCTCAAAGGTTGATTACTACTTAGTTGAAATAGTATGAAAACTAATTATAATTTTGAAACAAGTTTACTAATCAAATCAGATATACACACTAACCAGAACTAACTATCAGAGTGAATGTAAAAATAGATTTTTGTCTTTGCAAATACAAGCAGTGGACAAATGTAAAACATAGTAAATGAATGATGAATAAAACAATTCAAACTAGAGGTTCAATCTTAAGTCAATACCTAGTCCTCTCTAAAGGTGATCACCTGCCACCAAGAAATTATATTAAAAAGTGATACACAACATTTATCGGTATTTACAATAGTCTTCACAAACCATCCAGGTTTTTACAACCTCTACCACAGTTCTACGTGGGAAAATAAACTACCAATCCACACTAGGATTCTTCCACAGTTATGCGTGCAAAGTAGATATAAAGAGATTTTGGTATAGGTATTTTTAGTATCCCTCAGTTCATGCACAAGAGTCAGTGTTTGTAACATGTACACACTACTCACAAATGTAATGTATTTAAGCACAGTAGAGCTAATGATAATAGGGATACGTTTTTAATGCTCTGTTGTGTTGGCAGATCAGCTATGGACTAGTGGGAATGAAGGAAATGAAATTTTGGTCCTTCTCTGAAAGTTTCCTCCAAAACAGAGTGTCGCAACTTCCAGGTTCGGACTTCCAGATGTATAGATGATCAGTATCTTGGGATTGATGCTCTTTGCAGCACACCACACAGCTTGACAATGGTTCTTTCAATAGATCTTTGTTAAGATATATGTTCATCCGAATGAGTTCTTGAGTGTTCTTCTTCAGATTTTGTATGTTTATCTCTTATAAGTGTTCTGTGTATATTCAATATGTACACTCTTGTTTTTGTTGTCTATCTATACATATATTTATATATATATATATATATGTACACTTTTCAAGCTATGATTTTTCTCGTTTTGTTCTGTAGGGGCTGACAAGAAAAATGTTTCAACCACATGTGGTCTTCCTCGTACATCGTACAATTTTTTGATATCCCTGCAAATAACATTAAATAATGACAGGTGCATTAATTTGTCCAGAAATGACTGTTATGATAGTATTAATAAAATTGGTAAATAAAAGAATATAAAATCATTAGACTGGTAGCAGATGCATGTCACACAGTAGACTTCAACGGTAGTCTTTCCAATTGTGGACTTCATCGGTAGGCTATTCAACTGTGAGATTGTAATGTTAGATGTTACTCTATGTAACCGTAGCTCCTTATCAGTAAACTTCAGTCAAAAACCTTGTTCAGTGGTAGACTTCCATCAGTATTCTTCTAATCGGTAGTTATGTAACATCAAACTTCTACAACAGTGACCTTTCACACTGTAGACTATCTCAACAGGTAATTTCATTAATAGTGGAGTATGTCCATCAGTATACTTTAAACAAAACTCGACTATCTCGACAGTAGGTATTTTCTAGATGTACCCTTCTTCTAAGGGTAGACATGTTCATCTATAGACTTGAATAGTGACGTTCTCAACATAATACTTGAGAAAGATTCTGACAGTGAACTTCTAGCAGATGCCTTATCACAACAGTGACCTTGTGATGGTGACTCTTTGTCTGTGATCTTTGATAAGCATATCAACGGTATACTTGTGATAGTAACCTTGCACCGGTAGCCTATATTAGTTACAACAGATCTTCACCAGTAACCTTTTAGGATCAGTGACCTATAGTAACAGTGGGCTATAACGGCGACTTTAAACAGAAGACTCTAATAGTATCCTTTAACAGTGAACATATATTTAGATAGATGTAAACTATAATCTGATACAGCAAATTCATGAGACTAAGAGTATACATTGTTTAAGATAAAACAATTATAAATAATGATTAAAAAGAGTAATAAATTAATTAATATATCATGATCAATATTTAAACATGATTTTGTATTATCAAAGCAGGTGATTCCAAAAATCTCCCCCTTTTTGATAATCACAAATTGTGCCAGTATGTATTAATGATAGATGTCATATATAATATAGTTATTAAACTAAGATAAAAAATGTCTCAAGTATCAGTGATTAATAAGAGTTTAAAACTAGAAAATAATGGTACATGGTATCAGAGAGAATGGTAGAAAAGATTAAACATTGGATCATATTAGCACAGTTTTCCCCAATCACATGATTAGCCGAGAATCAAGAATTAGAACACAGTATTTCTCCCCCATTATGATTAGAAAAAAGAAATACAAATAGAGAGAACAAAGAAAGATTGTATTAGTAAAACGTACATTACATGTCCCAAAAAGAAAACCTAGTCCCTATAAAAAGACATAAACAGACTCAATCAATATCATCTGTAGGTATGGGGTCTTTCCCTTTGGAAGAAGAGGATGGAGGAGGAGCAGGTGAATCAGCAGGTTTGGCAATTGCTGCAAGAATGGTCGGAGGGGCAGCAACAGAAGCTCACGTGGGTCAATAGTGGGTAGCTCATTGAGGTATCAGTGGAGTAGGGATTCTGATAGCTTTATCAGGAGACATCATGGAAGAACAATTGAGTTGAGATGTAGGTAAGGCAGGAGGGATGATGACAAGGGTGCAGTCCACATGGAGAAAGGGTAGAAGGAGGTTTCTGAAGTCCATAATAATTCTTCTCCCTCTTTCCATAGCTGATATGAAATCATCTCTATTCTCCAAAAATTTATCCAAAGCAGGGTTCAATTTTCCCAATTTGGTGACCTTCTCTATGAATGCCTAATTCACTGTAGGCAGCTTCCTATTCTCTTTCAAAAGATTTATGTGTTTGGTCATTTGGTTCTTGGTATAGATCTTCTCAAAGTAAGAATCTACCTTATTCATAATGGCCTCCTAAGTAGAAGAAGCTTCTTGCAAGTGTTCAAGAACATAACTATTGACTTTCCAAGTGGTAGCAATTACCTGAGAATCAGAGGTGCCACTAGTACTGGCCTTAGCAAGAACTTCGTGGATCACATTTCATATCTAGTCAATGTTCACAGACGAGCTAGATGAGGGAAGGGGTTTGACCAAGAATGCTATTGTCTCCTTGAGAGACTGAGTCAAGTTACCAATCACCTTCTGAACAAGTGCATCCTGACTATTCATATTTTCTTTGACTGATGGCTTAAAAGCCTCAAAAACTTACACAAACTACTTGACTACCTATTTTATATATCGAATATCAACATTCACTTTGTTTTGGGAATTTATCATGGACTTCAATGAAGCAACCGATTGTCTCAGAGCAACCACAGCTCCTGTAGAGATTTCAATTTGAGTATGGCAAACTTTAACCTCATTCATAATTTCTTTCACTGGACTGGACACAACACATCCTAGAGATAGCTCCATGGATTGCTCCACATTTTTCAACTCTCCAACAAGGATATTCTTTAAATCTACCACGGATTGTCTCACTTCATCTTTTATCTCAACCTTTAAGGACTCAAGGTCCTCCTTGGTTGCCAAATTTTCATCCAAAACTACTGGAATACTTTCAGTTAGGAAAAAAAATTCCCTTTGAGGCTGGTCTTCCCCATCAGAATCTCCATAATTGAATCCAAGTACCATATACCATGGATCTGATGACCAAAATTCAATATCATAGAACCCATAAACTGAACCAAGATTCTCCCCCTCACATAAAGCTCTCTCCCGAGTATCTCATATACTTGTTCTGCTCTAGGTAACTCCACATCCTCCTCTGCAGCTACATTAGATTCAACAATAGTTTGATCTATTAGTTCACCAGTGGGGTGAGTCAAAGCCTTGACTGAGTCATCATTGACATCCATATCAATGGTAGTAGATTCCATTCCCGCTTCCTGACAAGAAACTATCTTGTCTATATTATATATCATAGGGCTCAAACTGAGCTCTTCTTATTCATTTTTCTCATCATCAGCTTTTGCAACAGCCTCATTACCTTCATCCTTATCACATGATTATTCTACCTCAACATCTTAATAGCTGTCCTTGACAATATTCTGATGTTCTTCTTCTTCTTCAGTGGTATTAGTATCACTGTCCTTCAGAACAGTCTCTCTACTTGACAATTCTTTTGGAGGGCTAGTTTCTCCAAAAACTACTGTCCTTACAGGAATGTGAGGAAAATCAGGATCACTCCCATCATCAATGTGGGTGTTCTCTCTTTCAGGGTCCACATCACCATCAACTTCCTCCTCCTCATCTGAATAAGCTGGTTTTGGCTCATCCGGCATCAGGCCTAGATCTATCTTGTATTTAGGCCAATATGGATGTCTATTAGGGTAAAACATTTCATATACCATCCCATCATCATTCACCCATGACTTCTTCTAGAGATTCCAGCACATTTTCATGAATTTTAAAATAACCTTGGAGATACAAACACTATTGTTGGACACTATCATCTCTTCTTGATTTCCAGTGACACCCTTTACCTTTACCATTTCTGAAATAAGATTGGCATGGAATAGGGCATTGGATTTTGATCTTGTCTTAGTAATATCCTCCAATTGTGCCATCAGTACCCTATATAGGTTAATCTTATTTCTATGCTTCAATAAGTACATCAGGAATATGTCCTGGTACTTCATCACTGCAAAATCTCTACTCCTGGGACTAATTACATGCTTAATTAATTTTAAAAAAAGCATGTCTTTGCCATTAATCTAAAATGTAATGATCTTCCTTGTTTTTCCATTTCCTATCAGTTCTTCCAGGTCTTTTTCATATTAAAAACATCACTATCCAGAGGAGCCACTCCAGAGTAGTAATCATATACTCCTTCATGAGGAACTCTCAAAGAAAAAGCCCACTCAGCATATGAGAAGTTGACTTCATTCCCATTGACTCTGGATATTAGCTTATGCACATCATCTTCCTCTTCTAACATCAGATATTAATAGAATTCATTCAGAAGATTTGGGTAGTACGGTTCATTGTTATTGGCAAAACATATGGTCCATCCATGGACATCATGTGCTTCCAGCACTAATGACTTGCTCGACAGCAGCCATTATTCACTTAACTCCTTCTCAGTAAAGATTTATCTCTTGTTGAGATGCGGGATGACAGGTCTCGTCGGGAATTACTGGTCCACTGTATTCCTCTCGAGTCCGCTATGGCCTTGGCGCATCCTCGTTGATAGTCAGGGTCACTTGGTTCTGGCCATGAAGATTGAACGAGGTTTCAGTGTTCAAGTGAAGGTTTAGGGTTTAGGAATTTCGAGAGAAAGGTTCGAGATTGAGTGAGGAATATGGATTGAGATATGTTCATCGCCTTTTGATTTATAATTTAGGGACTAAAAAAACAAAATACAAATAATAAATAGGAATAAAAATAGTTCGAATTTCCCAAAAAATAAAGACAAACAACGAGGTATCCAACAATGAGATATACCGGGGAGGTACAGTGGTGAGGTGCAACGGCGAGGTATAACAATGAGGTCCAACAGTGAGTTCTAACATTGAGGTCCATCTGTGAGGTCTAATAGTGAGGTCCAAATATGAGTTCTAATAGTGTGTTCCTAGTGTGAGTTCTAACAGTGAGGTCCAACTATGAGTTCTAACAGTGAGGTCCTACTGTGAGTTCTCCTATGCTAAATTTAATCATAACTAACTCATGTTTGATGTAATTTGACCTCTCATAATTAAAAAGCATTGTGAATATATCATCCAATTGATGCTGAGTGCCAATTAATTCAAGAGTGATAACACCATTTTGATAATGATCCCTCAAAAACTGATGTCTCACATCAATATGCTTTGTCCTAGCATGAGATACTAGATTTTTGGGAATGTTAATAGCACTTGTATTGTCACACTTCATGGAGACATGTTTGAACTAATATCAATAGTCCAGTAAAGTGTTTTTATCCATAGAATTTGAGCACAACAACTACCAGCAGCTATGTACTTAGCTTCGACAGTAGATAATGCAACAGAGTTCTTCTTCTTACTACCCCATGATACTAGTGACTTGCCTAAAATGTGACATGTCCCATAGGTTTTTTTTCTATCTAACTTACAACCGGTAAAATCAGCATCAGAATAACCAAACAGATCAAATGATTGTCATTTTGGATTAAATAATCTTATGTGGGGAGTATATTGGAGATATTTAAAAATATTTTTAATAGCAGTTAAATGAGATTGTTTTGGATTGGCTTGAAAGTGAGCACACATGCATATACTAAACATGATGTCAGGTATACTAGTTGTAAGATAGAGTACACTACCTATCATACCTCTATAGTTGGTTTGATCCACTGGTTCTCCATCTTCATTAGTATCCAACATAAAGTGGTACTGATAGTTGTGTCACTACCTTTACTACCATCCAAAGAAATTTTTTTTAAAAGAACCTTTACATATTTTCATTGATTAAAAACAATGCCATTTTTATTTTGAATGATCTGAAATCCAAGGAAAAATTTGAGTTCTCCCATTAAGCTCATTTCAAACTAAATTTTAATCATTTTTAAAAAATATACACATAATGAATTTTTAGAAGATACAATAATAATATCATCCAAATAAATTTGTACTATCAAAACATTGTTATAAATCTATTTAAAGAAAAGAGTAGGATCAACTATCCCTTGGGTAAAACCTTTTGAAATAAGAAAAGAGATGAGCCTATCATACCATGCTCTTGGAGATTTTTTTAAGCCATATAAAGCTTTAGATAGTTTAAAAAGATGATTGAAAAAATGGTGATTTGTAAATCCAGGAGTTTGTTCAAAAAATACATCCTCAACTATATATCCATTTAGAAAATCACTTTTAAAATCCATTTGATAATGTATGAAATTCAGACGAGCTTCAAAAGCAAGTAGTTTCCTAATGACTTCTAGTCTAGCTACATGTGAAAAGGTCTCCTCATAGTATATTCCTTTCTCTTGACTATATCCTTCTCCAACTAGTCTAGCTTTTTTTCTAACTATATTCCCAGACTCAACTACTTTTTTCTAAACACCCATTTAGCGGCTATGGTCATAGTGTCTATAGGTCATTCCACTAATTCCCAAAAAAAATTTCTTTCAAACCGATTTAGTTCTTCTTGCATAGCCATTACCCAAAAATCATCATTGATAGCATCATTAATATTTTTGGGTACAAGGTGTGAAAGAAAAGCATGATGTTCAACCTGGTTTCATAGAGAAGCTCTAGTTTGTGGTCCTCTATTTTAATCACCTACAACAACATCTAGAAGAAGATTCTTGAGAGTCCTAATACCTCTTGAAAGTGTTGAACTATATTTTTCATTGTTGTCTATTGGTTCAGAATTGGTAGGTGAAGATTCAGGAAAATTTCCAGAACTTGATATTTTAACAGGGGATTCACTATTCTTATCGTTAAAGTTCAGATTCGACAAATCTTCCTCAAGATGGTCACGAGAGGTTTTAGGATCATGTGGATCAGGCTCATCAAATTTTACATGAACTGATTCTTCCAAAAATTTAGTTTTCTTATTGAACACTCTATAGGATTTACTTGAGATAGAATAACCGAGGAAAATTCCTTCATCACTTTTGGAAGGAAATTTGTCAAGATTATATTTAGTATTAAGAATAAAGACTTTGCAACCAAAAACACTAGAGTAATTAACCTTAGGCTTGCTATTTTTACAAAGTTCATAAGGGGTCCTTTTTAGAATAGGTCTAATTAAAACGCTATTGATAACATAACAAGATGTATTTATAGCTTCAGCCCAAAAATAAATAAGTATGTCATCATCATTAAGCATAGTCCTTGAAATTTCTTGAAGGGTCCTATTTATTCTTTCTACAACTCCATTTTGTTGAGGTTTCCTAGGGGAAGAGAAATTGTGACTATAGACATTATGTTAGCAGTAAGATTCAAACACATGATTCTCAAACTCACGGCCATGATCACTTCTCAGGGTCTTAATCTTAAGTCAGCTAAGGTTTTCAACAGTCTTGGAATATTTGAAAAAATAAGAACAAGATTGTATTTTGTGAGCTAGAAAGTATACCCAAGTATACCTAGAGAAGTCATCCACAAGAACATAAACATAGTCCTTACCGTTTAGACATGAAACTCTTAACTGTCTAAACAAATCCATGTGAACCAACTCAAGTGGTTGAGAAGTTGAAACTTATTTCATTGGTTTGAACGAAACTTTGTGTTGTGTTCCCTTTTTATAGGGATTACACACTTTATCAAATGTGAATTATAATATAGGATAGTCTCTAAGTAAAAATTTCTTAGATAGCTTCCTAAGTGACTCCACATTACAGTGTCCTAATATTCTATTCCACAACCAAGACTCTTTATGAAAATAATTATTGCAGGAAACATTTTGTTTGGATAAGGAATTTAAATCAACAACATATATATTCTCATTTATACATGAAGTGAAAACTAAATCATTTTCTGAATTAAAAAAATAGCATGAATCATTTTCAAATTTAACATTAAGTCCATCATCACATAACTGAGATATGACAAGGAAATTATACTTTAATTCATCAACAAAAAGTACATTAAAAATTAATATTGTATCAGGGATACCAATCTGGCCTAAGCCGATGATTTTTCCTTTTGCATTGTCACCAAAGGTGACATGCCCACCATCAAATTTAATTAGACTATTGAAGAAAGAATAGTATCCTATCATATGTCTTGAACATCAACTGTCCAAATACCATAGTGTATTACAAGAACTCTTCAAACAACTTCCATGCAAAATAGAATAAACATGGGGTAATTTTGGTACACAGATCTTCTTAGGTTTAGAAACGTCAGCCAATAAAACTTTGGGAACCCATATTTGCTTTATAGGTTTTCGAAAATCAACAGACATATTTTGAGACATAAATATTTTGTTAGGTCCCTTAGAATATTTTTTCTTAAAAGATGCTCTAGAACTAGAAGTGAATTGTCCATATTTGGGAACAAATTTGGTTTTGCTAATTTGTCTCTGTCCAGGCTGATATCCTAAACCAGTAGTATATTTTAGAGCAATATGTTTTGGTTGAAACTGTGTCAAGGTATGTCTACGAGCAGTGAACTTCTAAATATCCTTTCTTAATTGTTCATTAGATAATTTGAGTTGAGTGTTCTCTTTCAAAAGTTGAGCGTTCTTTTCTTTTTCTTCACATAGATCTGACTTAATATTACTAGCCAAGGCATGTTATTTCTTCAAAGATTTATATTTATCTTTTAGTTCATTGCAGGTATCTTCAAATATATTGCATCATTCAAACAGTTAATCCATAGAAATATTTTCATCATTATCTGAATCACTGTTATTTCCAGAATAATAATCATTCTGTATAGGTGAAACAGGTATCTCAGATATTTTATTCATGAAGCACATGTTGTCATGATTCTTTTCATAATCAGTAGCTTTTAATTCACTTGTGTCATCTTCCGAAGCACTCTAGGTTGCTTTCAGGGATTTATTATACTTCTTATCATCATAATCATATTTATCTTTGATTATTAACTTTGAATAGTTAGCCATGATGTTTCTTTTCCTCTTGCATTAATCACAGACTATATCATCTTCCTTATCATATTTCTTCCAATCCTTCTTCCACATACCTTATTAATAATACTTACCCTTGTAGTTTGGTTTTATGAAAAACTTCTTCTTCCTATAGAACTTTTTTAATTTCCTGGCTATTTGAGCCATTTATTCAACACTATCTGAATCTGAATCTTCACTAGTTAAACTTTCGGTAGGGTCATGTATTTTCTCCTTGTCTTTTCTCGTTGAAGTAGTAGAATTGAATGCCATAGATTTTCTTTTGGGTTCATCATATTATTCTTTATTCACCTTCAGTTCTTCTTCGTACATCATTATTTTACCAATCAACTCCTTAACATGTAGCTTTCTGATGTCACATGACTCTTGGATAGACACAGAAGTGCCACTCCATCTATCTGGCAAACATCTCAATATTCTCATAATCTCCTCCTTCTCTAGAATAGCTTTTCTCAGTGAACTCATGGTGTTGACAATCTCATTAAACCTAAGGTACATGTCAGAAATGGGTTCATCAGTTCTCATCTTAAAATTATCATATTTAATAGTATAAGTATTTAATCTCATTTCCTTCACGTTGGTTGTTCCTTCATGAGAAACAGCCAAGGTGTCCTAGATTTTATGAGTTGTTTTACATGCATAAATTTGGTTAAATTCCTCATCTCCTAAAGTGCAGTAAAGGGAATTCATAGCATTACAGTTATTGCTATAGTCAGACTTTGTAGCATCATCCCAGGTAGATCTAGCAGTTTTGGGGATATCATATTCTGATTCTATAGCAGACCAAATATCAAAACCAATGCTTTCAAAATGAATTTTAATTTTAATTTTCCATTGAGCATATTTTACACTATTAAAGAAAGGTTTCATGTTAGTAGTAGCACCTTCTAGTCTATTGTCCATAAATAGATTTTAGAAAATATATTAATGAGATAAAATTTAGAACTAATAGAAATTTAAGATCATTAAGATAAAACTAAAATCACTCTTAAAAAACAGAGGGTTTGAAAACATTTTATAAATAAAAACGTCACCTCTGATACCAAATGTTGGTCGGAGTGGATACTCAAGAGGGGGGTGAATTGAGTTCCAATTAAAATTTCTGTTAAAAATATTTAGGATTAAAATACCCCAAATTAAAACCACCTAGTCAAATATGGAAGTATAGATATAAGTGACTTATTGTTCAACAGGTTTCTCAAAGGTTGATTACTCCTAAGTTGAATTAGTATAAGAAATAATTCAACTTTTGAAACAAGTTTACTAAAAAAATCAGATATTCACACTAACCGGAACTAACTATTAGAGTGAATGTAAAAATAGATTTCTATCATTGCAATTACAAGCAGTAGATAAATGTAAAATTGAGTAAATGAAAGATGAACACAACAATTTAAACAAGAGGTTCAGTCTTAAGTCAAGTCCTAGTCCTCTCCACTTGTTGATCACCTTCCACCAAGCAATTATATTAAAAAGTGATACACAGCCTCTATCGGGCTTTTCAACAGTTTTCAAAAACCTTACTGGTTTTTGCAACCTCTACCATAGTTCTACGTGGGAAAATAAACTACCAAGCCACACTAGGCCTCTCCAACAGTTATGCGTGGGAAACAGATGTAAAGATAGTTTGGTATAGGGATTTTCGGTATCCCTCAGTTCAAGAACAAGAGTCAGTGTGTATAACAGGTACACACTACTCACAAATGTAAAGTATTTAAACACTGTAGAGATAAAGATAATAGGGATAAGTTTAGAATGCTCTGTTGTGTTGGCAGATCAGCTATGGACTAGTTGGAATAAAGGAAAAGAAGTTTTGGTCCTTCTCTTCAAGTTGCCTCCAAAATAGAGTGTCGCAACGTCCAGGTTCTGACTTCCAGATGTAGAGATGATCAGCTTCTTGGGATTGAAGCTATTTTCAGCACACCACTACAGCTTGAAAAAGGATTTTTCAATAGATCATCGGGAATCTCTCTGTTCTTCAGAATGAGTTCGTGAGTGTTTTTCTTCAGATTGTGTATGTTTCTCTGTTATGAGTGTTCTGTGTATATTCAATATCTCCACACTTATTTTTCTTGTCTGTCTCTACACATATATATATATATGTACACTTTTCTAGGTGAGCTTTTTCTTGTTTGGTTCAACAGGGGATGACAAGAAAAATGTTTCAACCACGTGTGGTCTTCCTCGTACATCGTACTGTTTCTTGATATGCCTACAAAAAACATTAAATAATGTCAAGTGAACTAATTTTTCTAGATATGACCGTTATGATAGTATTAATAAAATTGGTAAAGAAAAGAATAAAAAATCATGATACTGGTAGGAGATGCATGTCACACGATAGACTTCAACGATAGCATTTCCAATTGTGGACTTCATCGGTAGGCTATTCAACTGTGAACTTGTAACAGTAACGGTTACACTATGTAACAATAGCTCTTTATCGGTGAACTTCAGTCAGTAACCTCGTTCAGTGGTAAACTTCAATCAAAAAGCTTCTAATCGGTAGTTTTTTTACATCAGACTACTACAACAGTGACCTTTCAAACTGTAGACTATCTCAACAGGTAATTTCAGTAACAGTGGAGTATGTCCATCAGTAGACTTTGAACAACAACCGACTATCTCGACAGTAGGTATTTTTTAGCGGTATCCTTCTACTAACGGTAGACATGTCCAACTGTAAACTTGAACAGTGAAGTTCTCAACAGAAGACTTGAGAAAGAGTCTGACAGTGAACATCTAACAGAAGCCTTGTCACAGCAGTGACCTTGTGACGGTGACTCTTTGTCACTGAGCTTTGATAAGCTGATCAACAGTAGGCGTGTGATAGTAACATTGTACCGATAGCCTATATTAGTGATAGAAGATCTTCAATAGTAACCTTCTAGGATTAGTGACCTATAGTAATAGTGAGCTATAACGGTGACTTTGAACAGAAGACACTAACCCGTAGCCTTTAACAATGACCATATATTTTGATAACTGTAAACTGTAAGCTGATGCAGCAAAGTCATGAGACTAAGAGTATACATTGTTCAGGATAAAACAATTATAAATACAGATTAAAAAGAGTTTGTAAATGATGTAATATATCATGATCAATATTTAAACGTGATTTGGGATTATCAAAACAGGTGAGTCCAACAGTAATAAATAGTATATATTTGTAATAATTAGTTTGAAATTCTAATAAATAGTAATAAATTCTTATACATACAAATAAATAGTAATAAATAGTAATAATTATTAACAAATTCGAATAATTAGTAAAAAAACACTAATTAATAGTAATAATTATTAATAAATAATTATAAATTCAAACAAATATTAATAATTAGTAAAAAATAGTAATAATTCCTAATAATTACTAATAAATATTAATAAATACCAATAAATAGTAATAAATACAAATAAGTACTAATAAATACTAAAAATAGCAATAATTAGTAAAAAATAAAAAAATAAAAAAAAATAGTAAGAAATAGTAATAAAAATAAATAAATAGAAATATATAAAATTAAATACTAATAAATAGAAATAAATATTTATTAATAGTAATAAATACTGATAAATCATAATAATTACTAATAAATGATAATAAATACTAATAAATAGTAATAAATAGTTAAAAATAGTAATAAATACAAATAAATAGAAATAAATACTATTAAATACAAATAAAAAGAAATAAATATTAATAAATAGTAATAAATATTAAGAAACAGTAATAAACACTAATAAATAGTAATAAATACAAATAAATACTAATAATTACTAATAATTACTGATAATTACTATTAATTATTAATAAATAGTAATAAATAATAACAATTAGTAATAATTAGTAATAATTCGTAATAATTAGTAATAATTAGTAATGACTAGTAATAATTAGTAATGATTATTAATAATTAGTAATAATTAGTAATAATTTGTAATAATTTGTAATAATTTGTAATAATTAATTATAATTAGTAATAAATAGTAATATTTAGTAATGTTTAGCAAATAAATAGTAATAAATTTTCATGAATAGTAATAATTTGTAATAATTAGAAATAATTATTAATAATTAGTAATTATTAGTAAAAGTAGTAAAAAAACTAAAACTAAAAATATATATTTATAAATAGATGTAAATACTAATAAATATTAATAAATACAAATAATAAGTAATAAATACTAATAAATATTAATGAATACTAATAAATACTAACAAAAAGTAATAACTAGTAATATATACTAATATTTACTAATAATTACTAATAAATAGTGATAAATAGTAATAAATAATGAAAAATATTAATAAATACTAATTAATAATGGGAAATAGTAATAAATACTAATAAATAGTAATAAATAGTAATAAATACTAATAAATAGTAATAAATACTAAATAGTAGTAATAAATAGAAAAAATTAGTTATAAATAGTTATAAATAGTAATAAATAGTAATAAAAACTAATAAATATTAATAAATACTAATTATTAGTAATAATAAGTAATAATTAGCAATGAATAGTAATAAATAGTAATAATTAGTAATAATTAGTAATAATTCATAATTAATAGTAATAAATAGAAATAAATAATAATAAATAATAATAAATAGTAATAAATAGATATAATTTGTAATAATTACTAATAAATACTAATATATGCTAATAAATAGAAATAAATACTATTATATAGTAATAAATACAAATAAATACTAATAAATTATAATAAATAGTAATAAGTACTAATAAATATTAATAAAGTGAAATAAATAGTAATAAATAGTAATAAAGAGTAATAAATACAAATAAATTCAAATAAATAAAATAATTTTTAATAATTTGTAATAATTATTAATAATAAGTGATATTTTGAAATAATTTGTAATAATTTGTAATAATTAGGAATAATTATGAATAAGTAGTAAAAAATACCAATAATTAGTAGTAATCAGAAATAATTTGCAATAAGTAGCTATAATTAGCAATAATTAAGTATAATAAGCAATAATTAGAAATAATTAGAAATTGTTTTATATAATTAGAAATAATTTGCAATAATTAGCAATAAATACTAAGAAATACTAATACTTAGCAATAAATAGCAGTTAATGGCAATAATTTGAAATAAATAGCAATAAATAGCAATAAATAGCAATAAATAGATATAATTATCAATAATTAGAAAAAATTATAATTAATTAAAAATAATTAGTAATAATTAGAAATAATTAGAAATAATTAGGAATTAATTGAAAATAATTATCAATAAATTGAAATAATTAGAAATAAATTGCAATAATTAGCAATAAATTAAAATAATCTATAGTAATTAATAATAATTCGAAATAATTAGAAATAATTTGGAATAATTAGAAAATTTTATAAAAAATCAGCAATATTTTGAAATATTTAGAAAAAATTAGCAATAATTAGAAATAACATCAATTGTAATAATTTTTAATAACTTGGAACAAATTTCTGGGGATTGACGACACTACTTTTGCTCAATAAATCTTCTCCTTTGAACCCTCACCGACTCAAAAAATATGATAATTATGCTTCCACGTTTGCATATCCAATCTCGTATGCACGAGTTTGAATATGCATTCATAGAACATCATTTTCCATATTCTTTTCTAGTGGTGATTATTGTATGAATAAGATTCATCGACGAAAAGGGGGGGGGGCTTTTTTTCAGACGGCTCACTTACATGCCTCTTTTTCACACTGAAATCACATTGTAGAATCATCTCGGATGTACGCTTATGTATTATCTTATGCACGAGAATGAATAAGCGTACCTCTATGTAGATTCATCATTGTGATTTCACTGTGAGAAATTTTCGAGTAAATTATCCATCAGACAAAAGAAAAGTCATCAATCCACTAGATATTATGTCACCCATAATTAATGTTGGTTGTAAATATTTAACTTATTTTTTTGGATAGTGTTTTTCTTAATGTCAATCAATTCATAAATAGTAATGATTTTATATTTTTTACAAAAATATAGAACAAGGAAGTCGACAATAGTCATTATTAGACGATCATGCATGGATAAGATAACACATAAATCCAAATCGTTCTAGTTTAAATCCTATATATATTGAGGGTGTTGAAGTTATCTTATCATTTACATCATAAAAATCAGAATTTTTTTATAAAGAACAATTACGATTACTTATAAAAAAGTTCTCTGAGAACATTTGACACATTTGCCAAGGTTGGGGGACATATCTTACGGTTTGGTTTTCAACCAAATAATCTTTTATTACAAGCATGGTGAACACAGTTATAGAGAATATATAAAAACATTAATCTAGATCAATCGTGATTTTAAATTTTAGTACATGATGTTGCGGGTCCGTCTATCCAAAAAACTGGAAATCTGGATGATATTGTTTTAACGACCGATATGGCACTATCTGACTTTTTCAAATTATTGAGGTCTATTAAGGATGAATTATATCCTGGTTTTAAGATATGAAAAGTAGAAGTGGTAGAAATATTTATGGCTAATAATCAGATAAATAAATGTCAAAATAGTTTTTATCAGATATTTTCATTGGTTAAAAACCGTTACCTGAAGGAAAATGTGTTGCCTACAAATTACTATGACAGAAAGAGGCCGGCTTGAAATCTTGGCCTTAGTTAACAAAATAGTAATACATGTTCAAATTATTGAATCTTATATTTTGGTAAAAATGAGTCATTTGATATTTGTCAAAAATGTGGACTATCAAGCAATAATGATGCTCAACTGAGGAAACCTGGATTTATTCTTGTGAAATAGTTGAGATATTTCCCCCTTAGAGTCAAGTTTTAGTATTTATTTATGTCTCAGAACACATAGTCAATAATTTCATGGAACAAAACCAAGATTTAAACTGATAAAAGCACGAATAATCCATCTAATGGTGATTCATGGAATCATTTTGACCGACTGCATCCATATATTGCTTTAGATGTGCGAAATGTGTGATTGGGTGTTTCTACTGACAATTTATGTCTGTTTGGTTCTTACGATAGTCAGTAACCATGTGGTCCGGTAATTATAACTCCATACAATTTATCTCCATGAATGTTGATGAATGAGACCTATATCATTTTGACTTTATTAATTCTGGGACATCTAAAAATGAATATTGATGTTTATTTGAAACCATTGATTGATAAGTTAAATTCCTTATTGAGTAATGGTGTTAGTATATATGATTTCCTGAGAAACCAAATTTCATATTAAAAGCTTCATTGATGTGGATGATTATTGCCATTCCGAAATAAGTAATGTTATCTAGAAATGAGTACAATTGGCCCAAAATAATATCCTTACTATATGAAAGACAATAAAGCGTTAATGCTCATCAACAGAAAAAAAACATTCTATTTTAAATATCCTCACATATTTCTTTCAACCGATCATCAATTTCAGAAGAACAAATATTATTTTAGAAAAGGTACAATTTAAAGGGATGAACCTCCAAAAACGATCTCTAGTAAAGAGTTAAAGTTAGTTGTATTTTCAAAACTTCACATCACATTTGGGCTGACAGTAATCCAAAAAAGAATACATGGCTTTTGGAAAGAGCATAATTGGATAAAATATGTTATTTTTTGGGATCTTCCAAATTCAAAAAATTTGTTGGTCGGCCACATGTTGGTTGTCATGCATATTGAAAAGAAATTTATTGATAATTTATTTCATACAGTTTTGGATACACCAGGTAAGACAAAAGGTAATGTAAAGGCACACTTCGATCTTTCCCAAGTTTGTAGAAGACTGGAACATGAACCTTTTCAAAATATCAGATAATATAGGTTAATGAAGTCAAAACAAACATATAAACTGTCCAAAGAATGTAACTTATAATTTTTTTATTAGATTGCAGATTTGAGACTTCGAGATTGTTATATTTCTGATTTGGGCATATGTCTTATGAATGGTCATATAACGAGATTAAAAATGTCATGATTGTTATGTTATAATTCAAATCCTTATGCATATTGGATTTTGAGTATTATTGAATTATATTATTTTTGATTTGATAACAGACATATCATATATTTTTTGAGACATTCGTGTGGTGAAAATAGTCAATAATGCACTTAATAAACTAGAAGATGTTGTTGTTGTATTTATATGTAATATAGAAAAAAACATATTCCACCGGATTTCATTGACTCAATGGAACATATGATATTAAATTTCCAAAATTAATCTAAATTTAGAGGTTTGGTACAGTTTCGATGGATAAACCCATTCGAGAGCTTCATGCAAAAATTGAAGAAAAATGTACGTAACAATGAATAAATGGAAGTCACAATTGCTGAAGCTTATTTACAATAGGAAATTTCATTTTTATTCTCTCATTATTTTGAATTATAATATCCCTCAAAACACAACCTACTGGGAAGAAACCAGGGTATTATGGATGATGAAGTGAATAATTAATTATCATTTTTAATCAGCCAGAGCATGGATTCAATGGAGGTCATGAATGATGGATTTTAGATGATGAAAATCACATAGCTCATACATATGTTCTCCTCAAATGTGAAGAAATGACATCATTTTTTCTGTGAGTGCTTCTATAAATTAATCTATAATTTATTTTACAGTAAGGAAATAGGTTTTATTTGTTGGTTATATGATAATCATATCATGAAACAACGTCAACAAATTACAGAAACTACTCTTTAAGAACGTTGAAATAAAATTTTTTGTTTATGATTTCAAAATATAGTATCCTAAATTATTGATCGGTAAAAATATCAGTTCGTATTATTATTTATTATATTGATAATTTTATAAAAAAAATTATGTGTATCAACAAGCTGATAAAATTTATAACATACTATTTATATTGAGTAACCCATCATCTAAAAATGTTAAATAATACCATGATTATGTGGTGAATGATTTTTAATTTCATACATGTTCATATGAGTAATAAAAAAACAATTATCCATGAAGTATTCTTGAGAGTATCGCATAATAGAGAATCTGATGTTGACTATTAAAACATGTTGGAGAAATTATTGAACTGTGTTATCTAGGACAAAATTAAATAACAATTTTTAAATGTCAGTGGTTAGATACTGAGAGAGGCTTGTGTGTTCTTCTAATGAATTGAATAGTCCATATTAAATATAAATTATTCTTTTAGATAATGAACCATTTTTACTAGCTCAACATGCACATAAAATATATTACACAGAGTAATGTGCTTCTTTATGAGACCTAAGTGATTAGTGGAGCATAATAAAAATGAAATATTAGGAAATTCAGTTTACTCAAACTGAATGTGGTTCTGATGAAGTACAAGGAATTGAAATTTTTAGAGACACTGCTCAAAATCCAACCATTTCACAAAGATACTTGAATATCTATGATGACACCACCACAATTAAGGGTCTATGGTGAGTATGATGATAATGATGTTACAAAGGAATTTGAAATGGAAAGAGATGATGAAACTAAAACTCATATGGATATTGATGATGCTGATGATGAATATGAAGACATTGGCAATGTAAAATATGAAGATGACGATGAACGTGAACATTTACATTGATAAAAGATGGTTATAAACATAACTAATATATATATATATAATAGATATTTTCCACAACATGAAAAAAATAATGATTTTCGGTTTCAGATGCACCCCGATCTACTTTATGAGTTGGAGGTGGATGAGCTACCGTTGGATGAAGAGGATTTGGGATCATCTGACCCTCAGGATTCTGGATGTTTATGGGGTATGTGGAGGGGGCATGGTATTGCATGACTTATGATTTCTGAACCTATCCATAAGCATTGTCGAAATTTTGGTTTTGAACTATGCACAAAGTGGTATGATAACCTGTATATTTTAGTCACTATTCCATAATTTATCTATATAATAATTGTTTGATTACTTTTTCTTTTTTTTTTTACAGTTTTGTGAATATAGTTTTTGGACAGTAGAGATCTATATTGAGCATTTATTTTCCTCATCCACGAATGACCTAGAAATATATTCACATTGATGTGCATCTAGGAATGATCAATCATTGGCAGATACGTAAATAAACAGTATTTATTTAGATTTTTTTTTACTTAAAAACTTGATATTATAATATATTTCTAGGGTTAATGGTGTCCCATCGATGATAGCATGCGCGGTGCTATCCACAAGGAATGAGAGCAGTCTATAGGTGAGCATTTCCGTTAGTTTTTACAAACTTTTAGAAAGGAAACCATTGAAAAAACTGGAGAAAAAATATTTGATGAGTCATGTAGAGCCCACAGACCAGAGTACATTTAATCTAACATTTGGGATGGATTATGTTCAAACTATGTCAAGTAGTGGATTGCAGAGGAGATCTTCATTGGGGCTATAGAACTAGGAGAGATAGGAGGAGAGACATTGAGCTGGTAGCCATAAATTTAGTATGCATAGAGAGCATCTGGTAAGTATCTTTTTAAAATATTTCATATACCATTACATGTAAAATGATTATTTTATATACATATAGGCAGTCAAGCATTCCAATATTATAGATTATGATGTTTTTTAGAGGATTTATTATGATTAAACCACTGGAGATATTATAGACGATCTCTATCATTAGATTGAGGTCAGTGTTATTTGTTTCATGTCTGTAAATTAACTATATATAATTTTTTCAATATTTTAATTTCAAATTAAATCTGAAGGAGTCGTATGAGGCCACGACCTCTCAGACACGGGCTGAGAGTTAGGCTGAGAGGGATAATCAGAATTGTTCCCACCATTTCGATGAGACGGCATGGATGTAGGTGACCCAGTAAGACTTTGAGAAGGGATGAGTATTTAGTATCTGCTCTCATTCGACTACTGTGACTTATTGTGGTACTACTGTGATATCATCGTATAGCTCGAGAGGAGATCATGGAGAAGCATTATCTTCTGGATCAAAATATCAAGAGTAGTTATGAGCACAAACTGATCTTATAGAGAGATTGTAGAATGAGTTAGAAGAGATGTGTTAGCAGCATGGGGAGGATATGCACCAATGGTAGCAACAACAACACAATTAGATGGATTACATCTGCTATATGACTCATAGTTTATGGATGGGGTTTCCTCCACTATCTCTTCCAGCTCCTCAATCTATTCCAGAAGACTATCGCCCATTTAATTTTTTAGTTTTGTTAAAAACATTTTATTTGAACATTTTGTATAATATGAACTATTTGATTTTTTTTCCTTTTATATTGTTGAAAATAATGCATAACTTTTTTACTATATTTAATATTTTATTATTTTATTATTTATTATTAGTATTATATTTTTTAATTTTTTTTCATTTTAATAATAATAATAATAATAATAAATCTTTATTATCTTTATATATATATTTTCTAAATATTGAGAATTTAAATTTTTTTAATATTATTTTAATTTAATTATATTAATAATTTTTTTTAGTATTATAGATGTATCATTTTGAGATTGGGGTCCCATAAAAATAGATTATATATATTTTTTATATTTTTTTACAAAAGGTTTCTTTACTATATCAAACACTTTTTTGTGACGGGCCCATCACAAAAGGTTAATAACCGATAAGATATTTGTGATGGGATGGAATCTAATCGCAAATACATTTTTTGTAATGGGATAATCACTAAAGGTTATTGTATATATAATGTATTTAATCAGACACCTATTTGTGAAAGGTCTGCTTCAAACTGCATGAAATATTTTTTGCGATGGGCCCGTCGTAAAAAATTTAGTTTCAACGTCATTATCTACAACGCGCTATTTGTGATTGGCCCCAGTTGAAAAATGGTTTTTGCGATGGGATCCCTTCACAGATAGCATGTCTCAAATAGTAAAGTTTCTATTAGTGAATCATGGATTCAATGTCTTCATTATTACAGGGTTATTGATACAATGGGTAAAATCCCAAAGGGATGATTAGATTTGTAGTTTTTATTAACCAGATTCCTACCAATTACCCATTTTCATTTGGGAATATAAAATATAATAAAATACATAAATATAAAATGAACTTCATCCTTGAAATATCATTCAATGTTTTATTATTTATCACATAGGGAGATAAGAAAATAAGGGTGAGCTCAAATTACTAATGAGGGTGTTGTGCAATGGAATCTATCATGAATTAATAAAGAACAAACAATATTAGATAGTATATAATAGAACACACATTCCATTTAATAAGTATCATGGCTATAAAAATTAAATATATCATAGTCAATATGGAATGGTAAATAATTGAAAACATGTTCCATTTAATCAATATCTGTTATTTAAATACATAAAAATAAAATATCATTGAAAATTTTATAATAATAATAAATGAAATAAAAATGAATGAAAATATTAATTATTTTAAATCATGATATTAGGAATCTGGATACCATTACTCTGAATACCTTTCACAAGATGGATTAATATTATAGGTACAAACCCATTTAATTTTCATAATTAATTAGTTTCATGAAAATTACTGATCTATCAAATAACTATATAATTATGAGGTCCAAATGTCACTACAGGGTCCCTATAATTCTACATATATTGAATAATAAATTTAATTTATCAACAATTTTCCCTATAAATAAATATCTGAATAGAGTAAAATAAATTGATTTGTCAATACATTTATAGTTAATTAAATTACATTCAAAGAATATAGCATATATAAATATTATATATGTTTTTTAAAAATAATAATAATCATCCAATAATAATATTTATGTGTAATATAATCATAATATCAAATTTAAAACGATCACAATAAATAGGTTTTTACATGATAATGTTAGTAGTCCCAAAAATAAGTGAGATTGTACAATAAATTTTACAATAATGTAATTTTCAGGTAAAACCCCATAGAATGAAATAGTTAAAATTTAAAAATAAAAATGCATAAAGTGTTAATTAATCATGTAATTATTTGTTAGTGGGGAAATATGTAAACCCTAAAAAATGAATAATGGGAATAACATTAAAATATGTCAAAATGAAGGGTAATTTAGATGAAGTATCTTACCTCACCATACCATTTGAATAAAAATTATTTAAACTATGGTGCATTAGATTAAATCCTATTATTAAATTTTAGAAACCAATATTAATATTTATAATATCATATAAGTTCCACATATAACAAAATATCAACTTTTTCTAATAATAAATTATTGCATTCGTTATATTAGATGTAAATTTCCATGCTTTATCAAGAATGTTTTGTAATGAAATATCATGTCCATTCATATATTGTATAGATTATTCATATATATAATTATAATAAAGAAATAGGAATCATATATTCAAACTAATTTCACTTTTAATACCAATCATGTAATATGGTTTTGAGGAATGAAGTATGTTAAAGGCATGGAGATAGAATGTTGTACGTATGAATTTGTAACCATTGGATTTTGGAAATGATGTATGTTGTATTTTAACATAAAATTATTGTAATAATATCATATATACCATATTATTTCATTTAATATTATTATATATCTCATTAATTTGGGGTGGTAATTAAAATAAAGTCATATGCCTTCAGGAAGGCGGCTTTCTACAAATACACAAACGATTTTATCATCATTAAGTGTTGGAAATACAAAAAAATAAAATGAAATATTGTTTAAAAATGATATATATGGAATTAATATAATTAATATAATTTTTATACACATAAATTTACTAAATGTATCCTTATCATATTCCATGTAAATCATTTGTGACAAATTAATCTCATCGCTTCATTAGGCAGTAGTCTACTGTACACATGAGCGATGTAATTCTATTTCATAATGAATGTATTGTAAAGAGAATTTTGTATGATATATTGAAAATAGAGATATAATTACATTATAAATACAATATATATATATGTGTGCGTACTTTATTTCCATCATCGTAGAAAACAATGAATGGTGTTGATGAACACCTGTCACGTCAGTTTGTTAGGTGGTAGTCTACTATACATATGTAAAACATTGTCATTAAACAATTGATATATGTCGAGATTAATTTTGGTCATTAACATATCATAATAACATCTCATTAAATATTAGATAATGGTGTTATTATATAAGACTAAACAAGAAATATTTGATTGAGGAGGACAAGGAGACATTAAAAAGAATATAGTTAGAAATTTTATTACTTCTCAGACCAACTCTTTATGATTATTAATTATGTATTCATATAATGTATTTATTAGAAATACTCTGAATTTAGGATTATGGTATGGAAGTTGTTATGTTATTTTTTGTAGGTATTGGTAAAATGAAAAGGGTGATATTTATTGAATAAGATTTAAGTTTTTGGGTTGTCCATCTATAAGATTAGTTTGTGGAAGATATTTAATATTTGAAAAGAAAAATGTGTACCCACATTTTCATAGGAAAATGGGAAAAATGGGATATAATAAATAATTTGAAAACATAAGATATAAATATTAAAATTAAATAATGTTTAGATTTTTTATAGATAATTTTAATACTTTCCATTTTTATTTGACCACTAGAAAATCCATTTTACCATAACCACATAAAAATATATTACAGTGTTTACTAAGGAATATGGTTAGTCTTTATTTTTAAATAAATATAAAATAAATATTAGTCTTATTAAAAATATTCCATCCATATTTCAAAAATATATTCACACAATTCTAAAATTTTAATTTCAAATTAATATCTCATATAAGACGAAAACGAAGGTATTCAAAGGAAAGGTTTTCAATATTTTTATAATTATTTATGTAAACCATAAATATTTAAATGAATAAAATGACCTAAATTTGATAATATATATAAATTTTTTTAATATTACATTAAAATATATTTAAATACATTGTATTTTTAATAAAAAATTAAAATGAAAATATAGTTTTAAATTAAAATTGTGGACACATCACTCTTCCTCGAAAAAATGAATCATTTTATAGTATTACAAAAAACACCTTATCATATTTTTTATATTTTTTATTTCAAATATTGAATTTAATTATTCAAATTTTAAAAAAAAATTGGTAACAGAAATGGTTTTTAAATTTTTCGTGAATTTCTTGGATAAATAATTTTTGAAAAAATTACGATTTTTTAGAAAGCTATTGTTATTCTTCCCAATGATGGTTATTTTTATTTATAGTCATTATATAATTAAATAATTTTGGTATATATATATAATTCATAATTTGGACAATCCCATTCATACCAAAAACATTAATGGATATTTTAAAATATTATTGTGGGAATAGTATTTTAATTGTGTATCATGTTTTGATTAAACCAGTGTTCTGTACATTTAGCATTATAAATAGATAGAAATTTATTTTATTAATATTGTAATAAATTTCACATATAAAAATATTATTATTTAAAATAAACCTATTACCAATAAACTATGATATATTGATTAAAAACCTATTTAAAAATACCTAACAGTTATATATCTAATGTATATATAAATATAATTGATATGTATCCAATGGCCATATAAAAATGATTATATTAAATAAATATATATATATATCAAAAAAATATTAACAATAATTTATTTATTTCATTATCTTTTATCATGATTATTTTATTTGTAAATATTTTTTTTTGTTTTTAGTGGTGTAGTTAAAGGCACAATAATCATGGAAATCCTTTGGGATATTCATTTTTAATTTGGGTTGTTAAATTATATATTTTTAATTACCACAAATATAATTTTTTAATGTTGTTTTACATAATAACATTATAATTTATAATTGTCAATATCCAATATAGATTTTTATTTCATTAAATATTTCATGGTTCATTTTTGTTTTAGGTTTCATGTATCACAAGCTAGAAAAAATAATATTTATAAAAACTAGATTTTAAAATCGTAGTGTGTTACACCACCTCACAATTATGAAAACATCATACACAAGAATAAAACCACATTACATTTGAATGGAACCTAGAACCTATAATATATTGTTGTGAGATAACCGTCCCATTAGGTATCCACATATTAATACACCAATTTTGGAATCTACATTAAATACATAATAGAGGAGTTTTATTTCAATATGGCTTGTACAATATCAAGAAAAAATAATTCTTCAAATGAAATTTTATAAACACCAAATTTACAAGATAAAAAATGATGAAATTGATACTCACAAGAAATATAATAAATCAATGAAATATATGGGTATACTAAAAACATAAGAAATTGTAATGTTTCAACTAATAACTAGTTCAAAACACTAATACTTAATTTTTAATCTAGTAATCAAATGCATCAAGAGATCATTCCTAGGACCCTAACGTGGGATGAATCTTACATTATTAATTTCCCATGGATAAATCATATGATATGTTGATTCTAATACATAATCCATTAAACTATCATATTATTGTGATTAAGACCTTGACACGTATTATTATACAATTTTTGAAATACATTTCCAAAAACAATCTGATTATTATGAGGTATAATTGTTTTTGATGAATATAAACATTAATTAAAAACAATAAATATAAGAATATCATCTTCAAATTCATCATTTAAAATTTATATTAAATCACATTGATAATATAAAAATGTATTTGGTACCAAGAGGAAAATACATAAGTTAAAGGGTGTGCTAGAATGCCCATTATGGGAATAAATATAGAAATAAATCAAAGCATTAGAGTTAATATGAATAATTGGATATTATTACCATGATGATAATAAAAATGCAATAATAGAAAAAATAAATTATATAATTGGACAGAGGAGTCATAAACATGTTTAAATGATATAATACCTGATATCAAAAACATAAGTCAAGGATTACACAGAAGGCAATCGTGATAAATTTGACAATATGTCAAAGAGGAACATGATATTTATCTATTCCCTTGAATAATATCTCATGAGAAATAGTTATTTTATAAATAAATTATAGGAGTATATAATTCTATGATAACTCATCACATAAATGAAATAATACATATGTGGGAGATTTTAATGACAAAAATCATATATGTATATATCAAATATTTGATAAAACCCATGGCAATGAAGTTGGTTTCAAATTTGATAACACACATAATAGAGGGATAAATCCAAAGGATTTACAATAGAAGATGGAATTTAATTATTTTAACAATTAATGATTTTAAAACAAACATAGATCATGAACATGGATTTCCAAATATGTAAATTATGGAGGATTGTCTGGGAGTTGAAAAAATAAAGAAAATCCTCTTTGGCGATGCTTTGTGAAATATTTGTAGGATATTTTTAAATAGGAAATAAATTATTTAATTTTTTAAGTTCAGGCATTATATAATAGATTAATATATAATATAATATATAATTTTATTATATAAGAATAGTTTTAAAAAGATTAATAAAGGTGATTCATGATATGTTACAAAAAATATGATAGTTCCCTTAAATATAATTTACTTAAATGAGGAAATATTAAGGTGAAATAAAAAAATTATTATGCTAGAAATTAATATAATAAATAACCAGGTATTTATATAATGAATATATTTATAATAATATATTATGTACATGATATTAATGTTTATTAAAAATATAGAAAAATAAAGCTAATATGTAACTAAAAGGTAATGAGGGTTCTATAAAAGATAAATTTCAACTTATGAAATAATCATATAAAAACTATTAAAAGTGTAAAATCATTATTTTAATGTTCAAAAACCTAGAAAAAAATATGATCTATAATATTATATATTCAATTTTATGAACTCACACAATTTTAATTAAATATGGTGTATATAAAAGTGTCACATATAATGATATTTTGACTTGAAACCATTACATAATGAGTGAATGTTTTCTAATATTGAATATAACATGCTAAATAATTAAATTATGTTTATTTTAAATATTACTAATAATCATAATACTGTATATTTAATTTAACTTTAAAATACATTTTTCTTTTATTTCGGTTACTCAGGGACATTTGGTTAATATCACACAATACATTAAGAATGATAACCCGGTCAAAGGTGTTGTAAAATAAAATAAGGATACACATTATTATGATAATTTATTTACATTATTATTCTATTAAAAGAAAAAATTATATCATTTATCAAATATATTAAAAATAAACTAATTAAGTAAGGTCCCTTAAAAATTCCATCTGATGTAAAAGAAGAAACTATAAAAATTTATTATTATAAAAATTTATAAATTTTCATATAATAAAATTCCAAAATACAAGTACTGTTAATATCATTGATATTATATACTAAATACATTTATATTGTCATCTTGGTTTAGCGGTGCTGGAAAAAAAGATATCATTCCGAGAAGCAGTAGTCCATACACATGCATGATGATTTTTTCCTTTTTTTCAATTCATTAGAGGAAACTAAAAAATTTATATTAAATTAATATAATTAAATAGTATAATTTTATTTTAAAAAATTCCATCATAGATATATCGCAATTTTTTAGATGAATAAATTAATATAAAAAATCATGGTTGAGAGTATAACCTCTATCTTAAAAGTCATCGCCTAGGTAACCCATTAAATAACCTTATAATACAAATCTAGTGAGAATGTTGAATCCAATATATATGGAGGGCGTTGAGTTGATACTAGGTAAGAAGTTTTGGTTTCACCAATTCTTTGGAATGTGTGTGGATGTGGGGTGCATTTGGTATCCTTTTATACGTGATTAAAATATAAATCTTTTAAAATTACAATAATTCTCTAAAATACCACAATATAATTCAAGGTCATATTAAACAAAAAGGAAACTAGTTATGTAGGGAAATATACAAGTCAATACCAATGTCTACAACCCAATTAAAAAAATATATATATTTGAACTTTATTATCTATCTTTAACCACATTTCTATGAATTTAGCCTTACCACGACAAATCCACTTTGACCACTAGAAACTAATTCTAAAAGTAAAAATATAAAGTATAATTTTTTTACAAATTTTAACATAATTTTTTTAAAAATGTAAATAATTTTATAAAATAATATTCATTGAGATATAGAGACTAATTTTAATATTATCACATATAATGTGGAATAAACATTTCATAGTAAATTTTCCATGTAATATTAAAATATATGTGTTTAATAAAAATTTGTAATGATTTTGTATTTGAATATATAAATTATTTTTCTCTTTTAAAAAATATATTTTAGTCCGATTTGAAATCAACATAGAATTGAATTAATCCATTATATATTCCAATTAAAAAAATTTAATAAAACAAACTTTTAATTAGAATTGAAATATTATAGTTCAACATTGGATCTATATATTTATTAAAAATAATCATTTAAATGTATATAATTATCCTATAAAAAAATTTAATCAATTATATATTATGAAAAAAATTATGTTTAACATGATATAACCCTAATCTAATATAATTATTTATTCATGGAAGAATAATATTATTCAAAATTATTCTAAAATAAAATTATATTAAGAATATCTCTAAACATAATCCGAATTTAAAAAAAAAACGATGAATCCATTAATTTACGTAATTTTATTATATATAAATTACATAGGTGACTGAAATTATTCATCAAATATTAAATGCATAATGTGTAAAAAAAATGATTTAACAAAATTTTAATTAAATTTTAAGATGTCAATAAAAGATTATGTAATATAGAATAATAAATTTTATAATTATAAATCCACATATAAATTCATATCTGGTTTTATAAAAAAAATATAATTCGGTCTTATATATTTATATTTTAATTAAATCCTTGTTATTTATAAAAATTTAATGTGATAATTTTCTCCAACTAACCAACCTATTTGGAAGAACATTAAAATCATCTCGAGGTTTTATGAAATTTTAAATCCAACAGTGAAATTAATTTATTAAAATTAAATTTCTTAGGTTTCATATTTAAAAATATAATTAACATTTAAAATTACTATGAGGAAATATTAATAAATGAAAATAAATTTTCAATATATTAGTATTTCTTCTTATTATTCAATATAAGTATCTAAAATGCTATAATTTATAAAACATTATATTATATTAAAATCACCATGTCACAATAATCAATATAATCTTGTTTATTGAAAATGAAATCACCAAAAATATAGATTCATAAACATAATAAATATGTAAATTTGTAAAAAAAATATCCTTTATATATATAAATATATAATATCATATATTTAATAATTTGATATATACTATTAATACCCACTAATTAAATTTCTAGGTTAATAAATTATAAGTAAATCATTGATTCATTTTAGTTTTATGTTGTGTGTTGAGAATGTCATCAAACATGTCTGAAATAATAATAAGAAATCATATATTAAAATGTTGTGTATTTTAGATACCCTCAAAATATATTAATTATGAAATCACAATTTTGAAACACATATGATGGGATTAATTTCTCTAGGTAATTTTTTGTTTTAAAAAAAATTGGTAGTTTATAATGGGTCCATTTAAAATATAGAGTGAGATTTCCATATAACCAATTTGGTATTATGGCATTGTAAAAAGTGATTTACCATCCCAATAGGACCATAGTAAATGTATAATAGATAAATATAAAGGTCATAACATTAAAAAAACTAGGATGATGTTTAATATACCCTGGATTTATTGTATTTTGAACAAAAAATTTCTTATTTACTACTAATTTCCTAATGTTTGAAGACATACAATTCATAAATCATTGAAACATTTATAGTATAAAATTACTACTAACCTCAACAGTAGTCATTGAATATTAATTTTCATATTCTAATTAATTAAAAGTTGGTTAGTGTTAGTTATTAGTCAATAAACCTTGCATTTTTGTAATGAGTTTCATAGTGAAAACTTCATTACATAAAAAATATCAATTTTTTAGAGGACATATAAACAGAAAATTACATTCCTTCGTTTTATTCAACTATTTCTCTCAAAAAAAATTTCTGAATTACATCATTTAAAATAATTTAATTAATTTCTAGTTCAATTTATTTTATTCGCTTTGTTCAACATCCCTTATTTTATACATATAAGAAGTTGACTATACATTTCATATAAATATATAAACCAACTATGTTCCCAAATGTCTCCATCCTTTTCATATTTGATGTGTTAAATATTTCAATTATTCATTCACATTTAATCATATCGTTTGATATATTATTTATCATTACCACAAAATTTATCTTTTTATTAACCACATAAAAGATTTAATCAGTTTGAAAATAACAGTATTTTCCCTTACATGAATTATTAACACTATTCTTTCATGTTCCATCCACTGAAAAAAATGGTGTCAATGTTTTTTTTGAAAAATTATAAACATAAGTTTATTATAATAGATACAAAATGAGAAACTTAACCATTGAAAATGTCTCATTATAATAAAATCATGTTATCATATAATAATTTTAATTCATGACATATCAATATTTATAGACATATATTAGACTTGGATAAACTAATATAATCCATTTTTAAGACAATATCATTCATGATTCATCCAAGTATACTATAGGTAGAGTTCTCAATAACTTATTATCATAATCACTTATAATAAACTCGGAATAAATCATTTATAGTGCTTTGTGAAGATTATATGATCAAATAATGAATATACTAAGGACTATTTATCAACAAGTGTAGTTAGGCCTCTAAGTTATTAACTTATTAACTTTTGATTTGATACAAAATATACAATTTAATGGTTATTTCCCCATGGTAACACCTTGTTATTTCATACATCTATATGATAGTATCTAAATAGTGATGTAATTGTAAATAATCCAATACAATTTTTAATATACTAATATATTATGATGTCCTATTATACACATGATTTTCACATTGAAATTTCCTTAAAGATTTAAATATGGGTTTTTAATTATAATATTTATATTTATATTTAAATTCAGCTAATTCTATATTTTGTGACATAATCATTAAACCCATATTATTTTATAAATTTTAAAATAACATTCTACTAAATAAATCCAATGACTAAGTGTTCTATTTCCTTTATATGATTAGACATATAAATAAATCATATTATGAAAACATTATTTCAACATCATATATGTAACTATCTAACCCAATTTACCTAGATTCAGTTCATTATTACATAACAATGGCATGATCACACGAGATAAGGTCTCGAATGACAGATTAGTTTTGTAGCCGTTGAAGTAATAGATAAATACATAAGTTTTACATTATATTATGAAATTTAAAAGTAACATTGTGTCTCCATCTTAAAAACTCGTATCCCTTTTCTGATTCTTGCATGTCAGTCACAATACACTTCTTTCACATCCTAGAAAAAATAAGTCAAAATAAAGGTGTGAGCTCAGATGCTTAGTAAGGATAATAATATAGTGGAAAGTATTATAAATTAGAATAGACATTTAAAGAAAGTAATACTAATAAAATAAATTCCATTAGAAATAATCTTCAACATAATATGGAAATGATAAATGAAATAATGCCATTTAATTATTCATATGAATATACTACTAGGTGAATAATCACATGAAATATCAAAAAATATACTCATAATGATGGAATGCATAGTTCTGGACATCATAACAACATAATCATGGCCTCGTCCCAAGAATACAAAAAAAATATTTTTAAGCCCTTTTTCCAAGAAACTAGTTTGTCTCATGAGACCAACTGATGCATATGGGGTTATAGCGGGCCCTGTCCGTAACGTACTATGTCCAATTCATTTCTCATTTGAAAAGGTTGAAACATAACATAACGGTTCATATTAAAACTAGCATATGAAATGTTAACACATTTACCATCAACCATAAATCATATAAAAATATTAAAAACACAATAAGAAAAATAACAAAACCTTCAATAAAATATGTAAGATTGTATCATAGTAAATAAACATCCAACAAGTTTAAAATCCAACAAAGGATGTTGACATAGATGTAATCAATCCAAAATAATATTTGGGAGGAATATTTATTTCTACATTAAAATCATTTAAATGTCACCTAATTATAAAAGGAATCATTTATTTTGAAATAATTTTAATAATATTTTAGGGGAAGCTTCCAAGGTATTATAGTGGTGGAAAATATCTTTACCCATAATATAAGATAAAAAATATTCTTTCATTAATTTGTCGAAAAGGTTATAAATTACCTTATTTCAAAAACCACAGAATGATTCCATTGAAAAAAATAATAAAAGTAAAATAAGGGTATAAATAAATTGAACCCATGGAATATGAAATAGAAAATATGTGTTGAAATATATTTTTATGAAACACTGATGTGGATGATAAATAAGTCCCAGTATAAACTTATATATATAAAAACTCATATAATAATTTCATTGTTAAATTATCCTTTACCATGTACTTTTCCTTAATCAAGGGTATGATAATATCATTTATAACGATTAAATAATTGTTATTATTAAATTATTCAAATCCAAATACATAAATATGATATCATATATGATCCATGAATATTTTATTGTTAATAATATTTCAATATTATCATTGTTTTAGGTGTTAGTTAATTCGATTTCCTTTAAATGTTTGATTTCATATTCCATATTTGTTTTTGAATATGATGTATTTGATTTAAATATAGAATGATAATATGTTTTTAAACATTATTTTTAATCATAAAATGAAAATTATTCATGAATGGTTACAATGGGGAATATAATTTTATCGCATCTTGGAGAGGGAAATACATAAGTACACAAGAGCGATAATATCATTCTATTGATGGTGAAATAGTTTGTAACTGGATGATATATAATATATAAATAATAATTAACATGTTGTATTTATTATTTACATCAATTATACTCATTATTATAATCATCCAAATAATTAAGAATTTAAAAACAAACTACAACACAAGTTGGAGGCGGTAAGACGTATGTACGTACATATGGTGACATTGTCTTTCAAAGGATGGATAGAATCATGAATATGGTGGTATCATATTTATAATAACATATAAGTTTTTATAAGGTATTGGGGAGATTATTTTATAATAAGAACCAAAAATAATGTGGAAGTTGAAGAAGAAAAGCACTTTGAAAAATGTGATGAAATAATTTCCTATTCATCAGGTTCTTCCATTTATTTGATCAACAGGGATAATTAGGATGACATTCTGATCAATATAAGGCATCTATGTTGAATTTTAGGTAGTTGGTAGAAAATTTTAGTAGGTTTTGGACGATAAAAATGGAATTTTTGGTGTGAATTTAAGATAAGGTGATGTACCCTTTTAGAAAAGAGGTGAAGGGCACTTTAGGAAGAGCTTTAAATATTAATTTATTATAAAATCATTTTAGGTTTCTCATAGATCCCAATAGATTAAATTAGATATTATGGTGGGTATGGTTCTAAATATTCTCGACCAATAGGTTTTAGAAATTGTTTGTTCACCATATTATCTTTATCTTGTAGACATAACCATTAGTTAAATAGTTTAACTTTTACAATGTCTTCTTGTATTTTTATACGAGATGGATAATATATTTACTCTAAGATGCCAAGAGAACCTATTGTGGTTAATTAATCACATATATAAAATTATCTAAATCGTTTGGATTAATCTTATATATTTTTGGAATATTATATAATTTAATAAATTAGTATTTGTTTTAAAAACTAATTTATGTAAATTTTTACACTGTTTAGTATTTGTTTTCATTAATATTAAAAAAACCTGATTAAATCAAAAAAAATACATTAAATCAACCCTAACATGTCATATTCACCTAGAATTTTTTTATATCAAATGTTTCATTTTACATTTATTTTAATAATTATAACTTCAATTATTTTATTCTTTCATCAATAACTTAGTTGTTGCATAATGATTGTGTCATTAAAAATTTAAATATTTACTATTTATGAATTATAAATAAAATAAAATGATATAATAAATATTTATATAGATCTAATTAATATTTATAGACAATTTAATCGTAGGTATAACTCTATATTATAAATTTCATAGTTCATAAACTTTGAATTTAACACATTTTACAATTCTTCAAATAAAATATATTAAATGTCCAGATCTAATCAATACGGATAAAAAGGATCATTTTTATTTCTTATAGATTATTTTGGTTGAAAAAAACTTATCTAAAACAATTAGGACATGTTTTTGGGTATTTTATAATATTATAGAATTTTTTATACCATTAATTTCAGAATTGACTTTTAACCGTGATAAATAAAATTCAAAATTTACTATTCACCTAAAATTATTTTCATCCTATTGAACCTCAGATTAAATAATAATGAAAATGGTGTTTATCCGATTTTTGAAATACCATTCACATAAGTTGGAAAATTATGTTTTATGGAAATTTGAAAATGTCTCTTGAAGGTGGGTAAAATACGTTAAAAAGTTAAATAAAAATTTATATATTTATTCTTATTATAAAATTACATTAATGAATTGAATTGGAATAATATAGTAACTATATTTATATTTAGAATTTAAAATAAATTGAAATTAATAAAAAATAATTAAATAAAAATTTTCTTTTGAACAGTAACATAAATTTTTTCAATATTCATAAAAAATTGAAATATTTCAAAAAATACCCAAAAATTAACCTTAAGATATTTTTGAAATTCCAAATATAAGAAATATGTCTAATTTGAATAATATAATTTATCTAAATTAAAAAATTGTGTATTACTATTTATAACTACTTTATGAACATTTAGTTGATTGACCGCGGTGTGATATCACTCTGAGATGCATACCAAACATGATTTTGTATTATTTAAAGTGAAGCGTACTATGGAAGCATGGTGTGTAACATTATTTCCTCCTTCAGATAATTGCATCCTTGATATTTCATGAATATTACTCCATAAAAATATTTAGGTGGTTCTTCATCATACATTCCTCAGGTTCCCACAATTCCTCTTCCATTTTATAGATTATCCAACAATATCATATCAAACGAGTTATCTAGTTTCCCCAAACTTATTCTATAGTATAATGAATAAAAATAGTATATTCAAAATAATATAGGTTTTGTTCCTTTTCAATTTATCCAAAGCTGAGTAAAGGAGTTGGGTTAGGCATGTATTTTCTCAACTGTGATACGTGGAACTCTTCATGAACTTTGGAGAGACTTACCGGAATTGTCCAATGGTAATCTACAACTCAAATTTATTCCAAAATCTTGAAAGGTCTGATGTACGTGGGACTTAATTTACCCTTCTTACCAAATATCTAATAACATTCCATGGAGATACTTTATAAAAAATTTATACTATAAGAAATTTAAATTTCTTACTTCAATTATTGACATAATTATTTTTCCTATTTTGAGCTATTTGATGCGAGTTTAGATAATCTTCACCTTTTCTATTATTTCCTCAAAATGTTCTGGGCATTTTTGTTTTCTTTCACCATCATCATCCCATAATGGTGGGGTACAATATCTCTTTAAATATAATGCTTCATATAGCACCATCAGAATAATTGAATAGAATCAATTATTATAGGATAATTCTACCAAAGGTAAATACTAATCCCACATACCTTGAAAGTCATGTGATCAAGATCTCAACATGTCTTCTATGTTTTGAATAGTATATTCTGATTGTCCTTATGTTTTTGGATGGTAGGCAGTGCTCAAACAAATTTCAGTATCTATGGGATTCTAAAGACTTTAAGTGAACTAGATGTAAAACAAGGTCACAATAATAAATATTCAATATGGGAACACAATTAAGTCTTACAACTTCATTAATATATAGTCATTCTAAATATTCATGTGGTAAATCATCTCTTATAGCATGAAAATGTGCTGACATAGTAAGAATATAAACCATGAACAATATTGCATCATTCCTTCTATGAATATTTGGTATCTCTATTACAAAGTACATTATAATATCGTCCCATTTCCACTCAGGTATGATAAGAGGTTTCATTACTCATATAAGATGTTGTCTTATAGCCTTTACCTATTGTAAACACATACACCTTAACACATAATCCGCAATATACCTATCCATGTTGTCCCACCATAAATGTTCCTTCAAATCTCTATACACTTTAGTGCTACGAGGGTGCATCAACAAATTATATCTATCAGCATCATCCAAAAATTCCCTTTTATATCAGGTATGTTTGTAACACAAATCCTCTTCCCAAATTTCAAAATTCGACACTCATATACGGAGTCAATCAATCTACCATCATTCACAGGTATAATTTTCTTTTGAAACATGTTATCATCAGTCTGAGAAATTTTTATCCTTTCTAGTAATGATGGTTTGGAAACAATTTAAAAAGGTATTGAGGTTCCAAATTCAATGATTATTCTCATATCCATCTTGAAATGATCCATAAATATAAGATCCCTTTCAACTCTTATCTTGTACAGAACTCCAGGATTCATTCTGTTCAAAATCTCTCTTAAATTATTTTCCTTATCTGGGTGGTAATGTATTGTGAAATCATAATCCTTGATATGATCAATCCATCACCTTTGACCCATGTTGAGTTCATTTTGTGAGAAAATATACTTCAAACTCACGCATTCTGTATATGTCTCACATCTTCACTATAGAAATAGTGTTTCCATGTCTTCATAGAGCGGATTACATTAGATAATACAGGACCATGATAGGGAATATTTATATCATGAATATTTAGAATCTATGACGCATAGTAAACTACTCAATCATTTTTCATAAGGACAAAACCTTTTATTTTCATTAATGCATCACTAGAAATAACAAACCCATCATTCCACAATGGTAGAGTCAAGATAGGAGCATTAAATAATTTTCTCTTCAATTAATAAAAAAAATTCATGCTATTTTTTCCAAACAAATGTAACCCTATTAAGTATAAGGCCACATCCTTAAACATTACTAAATGTTGAGTTATTACAAGATTACACATTGAGTATCTTTTCTGGTTTAGAGTTTTAGAGAATTAGATCATAAAACATGCATTACATTACACATTTAAACAAAGTGGTTACATAAAATATAGTATTCGTTTTTCCCGTCAATGGAAACAAATTTAAAATAAAACATGGATTGTTTTTTGACACTTCCTTGACACTGTCATCATATCAAGTACCCTTCCCTTGACCTGTGAAAAACATTTCAAAAACTTGGGATGAGCATAAAAAGCTCAGTAAGGGATATAAAAATATAGAAAGGAATCATGAGTACATGTATACACAAGAATCAATGAAATTATACTCTACTCATAAAACATAAGCACTTTAACATACCTCATCAAATCATGAATAAATCATAGAAATCATAAGACATAAAGGTAACTTGAGGCATTCATAACATTCTTACGTAGGGAGTAACCCTCTTGGTTACATTTGGAATACCCATCACAGTATATTCCCTAAATCTCTTCGGAGAAACCTTAACGTTTAAATCCTTCACATTACCCAATACATTGGAGAGCTATATCAGGATCACCCGCCCTTAGTTTATCACGGAACCACACGTCTTCATAATAATTCCCAAGAACCTTAAAGTAATCGTATCACATAAAACATTCATAAAGGAAACATAACATTTTCGCTTTTCAATCACAAGATAACAATACAACAAATTGATATGAAAATAGTATGAAAACCATTTTCAATACCAAATTAAAATAAAAGTAAAACATGGTATTTATTTTTCATTTAAAAAATGGTATGGCTTATAGAGGAAGCCGATACTCAAATAATGGTCACGGCGGCGGAGTAGTCGTTGTACCCGCATACGTACGACAAAAAAAATTCCCTTTTGTAATTTAGTAAAACAATTCATATAACAAGATTCCTTTTGGATAAATGTAAAAGTAAAATCGGTTTATACACCGTATAAAAGAAGGTTGTGTATAAAACAAAAATATTCCTCAATGAAAGGAGATTGAGACGAAGTCCCATACCTCGAGTCCGACTTGACTCGATCGTTCTTTAACATCCTAAATATTAAACGTGATTTATTTTCTACTTGCTTAAGAACCTTTTTCAAGATCACTATTCCTTATATATCACTTATTAACATGACATGAACACTAGGTAATTATTTATATTAATAATGGTCGTTTTGTCGATCAGTTTTACTTGAGTCAAAATTAAAATCTTTATAATTACAAGTTGTTCATGGGGTAAAATATCCATTATATCCAGAATTATATTGAATATGTAGATATAATATATGTCATATATATCCATTATATACATGCATTCATAATATAACATAACATTTAGAGGTATGAAATGAAATGCACCGTTAATGGAGATGGTAAGCCATAAGTACGCATGAATGCTACTTCCATTTCTATTTCATATTTAATGGAATTAAAACATAATGATACAAAATAGTATGAAATTCCAGTATTTTATCATATATAATATCATTAAATATATCCTTTATACATTCCACATATGGTCTTAACGAATCAAATCACTTTGATGGGGCGGTAATCCGCACTTCCTAAAATGAAGATATCGTGTTTACCCATAATAGAAACCATAAAGGTATGCCATAAATGAAAAATATAGAAGCTTAAGTAAAACATAAACATACTATATATCATATAAAAATATAGAGACATCTTAATGGACACCTTTGAATGTGTTATATGAGTGTTGAAGAATCATCGTTTCGTGAGGCAGAAATTATCCATCCACGAAAACAGTATGTTCTTTAACCATTAGATGTAGGTGTGTGTAAGTGTAGCTAGAATACTTCTTATAAAAAAATCCTACTATATTTAAGATACTCGTGTTGTTACAAAATAAAGGAATAAAAAGATTTTAGAGGGTTGGATAAGTAATTTAAAACATAAGAACACAAGAGAAAATACTACCTTTAAAACGAGTAACTCTTTTTGATTTGATCTCAAAGGTTTCTTTGAGAAGACTTCTGCCCAATGTGAGGCTTCTAAGAGTTATATAGGGATGTGGAAAGACAAAATGGGAAGGTTTTGGACGAGAGAAAGGCTTGTGTAGTGTGGGTAAGGTGGTAGAGGTAGGGGCCTTTTATAAGAGAAGAGGAGAGGCACTTTAGGAAAGTTAAGAAAAGATAGCTTCTTATAAAATGATTTTCGGATAAAAAAAGTCCCAAAATTATAAATTTCGAGGATAAGGTGATAAGGGTTCTAAATACACCCATCCAATAGTGTTTTGAAATGTGTAGGTCTTAGATTTTACATTATATTTACATTTTATTTTAATCATTAAATAATGAGGTAATCGCAACATCATCATGGTGTCATAAATTATTTAATTTATTTAATGTCTAAAAATTATAAAAAAAATATCATGATATAGGAAATATTTTTATATTTTCAATTACTATTTATAGTCAAAAATCTAACTTGTATAACCACATTTACGTTTTGTTTACTAAAACAACTCATTTTTGTGTCATTTTTACTTTTACTTTAAATAACAGGCATTAATGTCTTAATCTTACCCAAGTGGCTCCATGGGGTCCCAAAAATCAACCCATGGGTTGTCATGGTCCTACATGACACATCCAATAAGGGTAGGAAATGTTTCAAGTTCATTTCATATTATTAAAACTTTATTCTTACCTTCAATTACACTAATTATCTCTAATCACGATTAAAAACTTAAAAGTTACTATTCACAAGAAAATTATTTTCATCCCATTGAACCAAATTTTAATTATTAATGAAAACCATGTATGTCATATTTTTGAAATTCAAAACACAGAGGTGGTAAATTTTCATTTAAACAAAAAATCAGTTTTTTTAAGTACCAGTTAGTGGTTTCACTATTCATCAAAAATTAAAGTTTTTCAGAAAAATACCAAAACTTCACACTAAGCAATATTTGATATTCAAAATTCAAAAATGATTACAATTTTACAAAATTCAAAACATATAAGTTACATTAATTAATTTAATAATTAATTCCCGTTGTCAGAGCAAATAGCGTGTTTTTTATGAAACAATAAGTATCAAAAGATTGACACTAGTTAAAGTCCAATTTCAAAGTGAAATTAATTCTAATGACCAAAAATGGATTAATTGATAAATATATTTTCTAATTTCTCTTTAAAACCAATTAAAAAGATAATATAATCATTTAAACAAATTAGATTAAAATGATTTTTTGAATTAAAATACAACATTTTCACTATTCATTACAAAATTGAACTTTATAGGAAAAATACCAAAAATTTACCCAATGTAAATTTCAATGTCCCTATAATAAAGAATAAGTTTATTTCGACAAATAGATCTTATAAAATTGTCAAAAGTATGATTTAAAAATTGTTTTTCATCAAAAGGTAGTAAAATAATCTTTTAAAAATATTAGTGTATTCCATGCTTAGGATTGGATTTATTCTCATTTTAATCCTCTAAAACACTATATATTTCATTAATTGACATAGATAAAAATATCTATTATTAATTAGTTAATTGGGATGTTACATCCTTTCACCCTTTAGAAAATTGCGTCCCCGTAATTTATTTACTTATCAAATAAGTGGGGGTATTTAGACCTCATTGCATTTTCAGATTCCCATGTTTCCTCTTCAATCATGTGGTTTTCCAGAACAAACATTACCTGATGAATCACCTTATTCCGTAACACTATCTCCCTATAGTCAAGAATCTGGACAGGTTGTTCCTCATAAGATAGGTTCTCTTCCAGTTGAACTACCTCTGGGCTCTAAACATGAGTTGGATGTGGCATATACTTTCTCAACATCGAAACAAGAAAAACATTGTGTACCTGAGATAAACTCGGAGGTAAAGCCACTCGGTAAGAAACTGATCCAACTCTCTCTAGAATTTCATATGGTCCAATGAACCTTGGAATCAGCCTTCCTTTCTTACCAAATCACATCACACTTTTCCATGGTGAGACTTTGAGAAAAACCTGATCACCTACCTCAAAAGAGAGATCCTTCCTCCTGTTGGCCGCATAACTCTTCTGCCAACTCTGAGCTGTTCTCATGTGTTTCTATATCAGTTGAACTTTTTCTGCCAACTCTTCTACCAATTCTGGTCCCATCAGCATCCTTTCACCCACTTCATCCCAGAAAGCTGGACTTCAACACCGCTTTCCATATGACGGGTCAAATGGTTCTATATGTATACTGGAATGAAAACTTTTATTATATGAAAACTCAACCAATGAAAGATGTTGGTCCCAACTTCCCTGATAATCAATCGAACAAGCTCGTAGCATATCTTCCAATGTCAGAATTGTTCATTCTGATTTCCCATCTGATTGAGGATGAAAAGATGTACTAAAATTTAATTCAGTACCCAACGACTTCTGAAGGCCTTTCCAAAAGTTAGAAGTGAACCTGGGATCACGGTCAGATACAATGGAGAGGGGAACTCCATGAAACCTGACTATCTCTTTATGATACAATCGAGAAAGTTGATCTAGGGAAAAAGTATCTCGTATATCAAGGTAATGAGCAGATTTAGTCAAGAAATCAACAATAACCCAGATTGCATTATAACCTCGAGGTATCTTCGGCAATCCCACAACGAAGTCCATGGATATATTTTCCCATTTCCACTATGGTACTGGTAATGGATGAAGCATCCCTTTCGGTAACTACCGCTCTACTTTAACCTGTTTACAAGTCAAACACTTCACTCTAAAATCAGCAATATCTCTTTTCATTCCATCCCACCAGTAATACTCCCACAGATCTCTGTACATCTTAGTACTACCAGGATGAACTGAAAATGGAGAACTATAAGCTTCAAATAACAACTCTCTCTTCAACTTTGAATCACAAGTCACACACAATCTCTTCTAAAATCTCAAAACACAATCATTATCAATGATGAATTCAAGCGACTTACCTTTCTGAACCAGCTCTACCTTTTTCTGCGACTCACTATCTTGCTTCTGTGCTTGCTTGATTCTGTCTGATAGAGAAGATTTCACTGATACCTGAAACAAAACAGAAGAACATCCTGCACCAAAAACTTTTTTGCCAAATTTCATTAAATCCTTAACCAAAGGATCACGTTCCAAATGCAAAATTTCTAATAAAGAATTACTTTTTCGACTGAAAGCATCAGCCACTTTATTTTCTTTTCCCGGATGGTAATTAATTGTACCATCATAATCCTTGATTAATTCTAGCCATCTCCTCCGTCTCATGTTCAATTATTTTTGTGTGAATATATACTTAAAACTTTTGTGATCGGTATATATTTCACACTTTACTCCATAAAATGATGCCTCCAAATTTTTTGGGCGAAAACTACAGTAGCTAATTCTAAATCATGTGTAGGGTAATTTACCTCATGAATATTCAAATGTCGTGAAGCATAAGCAATTACCTGATCATCCTGCATTAGGACAAAACCATGTCCTTTCAATGAAGCATCACTGTAAATAACAAACTCCCCATTCCTGGAAGGTAGTTCCAAAACTGGATCATTCAACAATCTTTTTTCAATTCTTGAAAACAATCATCACATTCTTTTGTCTAGATAAACTTAACACCCTTCTGAGTTAGCTTTGTCATTGGACTAGATAACCATGAAAAATTTCTAACAAACCTTCGGTAATAGCCTACCAAACCAAGGAAACTTTGAATCTCTGTTACATTTGTGGGTCTTGGCCATTCTTCAACAACCTTTTTTGAAGGATCAACAGTTATCCCATCTTTAAAAAACAATGTGACCAAGGAAAGAAATTTGTTGCAACCAAAACTCACACTTGATGAATTTCCCATACAATTTCATTTCTTTTATGGTTTGAAAAATAACCCTTAAATGTCTTTCATGATCCTCTTTAATTTTAGAAAACACCAAAATATCATCAATGAAAACCACCACAAAATTATCCAAGAACTCATGGAAAATTCTATTCATTAAGTCCATGAATACAGCAGGTGCATTGGTTAGCCCAAAAGTTATTACTATAAATTCATAATGGTCATATCTTGTACGAAACGCAGTCTTCGGAACATCTAATTCCTTTAACTTCAGCTGATGGTACCCCAATCTCAGGTCAATCTATGAAAAAAACTGAGCTCCCTGGAGCTGATCAAACAAATCATTGATATGAGGCAAAGTATATTTGTTCTTAATAGTGATGTTATTCAAGAATCTATAATCAATGAAAAGTCTCATATAAACATCTTTCTTTTTAACAAATAAAACAGGAGCACCCCATGGTGATGTTCTAGGTCGAATGAAACCTTTCTCTAATAAATCATGCAATTTCTCCTTCAACTCTAAAATTTCAATTTGAGCCATTCGATAAGGGGGTTTTGAAATTGGCTTAGCATCGGGAACTAAGTCAACAGTAAACTCAACTTCCCGATCTGGTATTATTCCAGGAAACTAATCAGGAAAAACACCAAGATACTCATTTACCATTGGCGCATCATTAATATTAACAGTTCCATTGTTTTAAACAATATGTGCAAGGTAACATTCATTTCTATATTTTACAAGTTTCTCGGCCTCTTGATACGTTATCAACAGTAAGGGTTAATTCTTGTACACAAACTGAAAGTATTTCTGAAAAGAAACTTCATTATCTCTACAGTCAATCATAGCATGGTAAATAGAGAGCCAATCCATACCCAGGATAACATCAAACTCTACTAGAGGTAAAACAATTAGGTTTGCAAGTAGGTTCTTTCCACAGATAAGGATAGGAAGATTTTTATAAATTCTTTTTTCCTCAAAATTTCCCCCAGGTGTTTTTACCAAAAGTTTAGGATTCATTTCTTGAGATGGTATTCCCATTATACTAGAAACGTTTTCTGAGATGAAAGAATGTGTAGACCCCGAATCAAACAACACACGGTCATAATCTAAAAAAACAAACAGAGTACCTGTTACATCTTCATTTGATGGCCCGACATCTGCTGAAGTAGTTGTAAAGATTTCACCAACCCTTTATGTTTGTAGTCTAACTACTTCCCATCACTCAAGATCTTTGTAGGACACTCGTTTGCATAGTGACCCATCTCATTGCACTTAAAATATTTCACTAAATGTAAATCAAATTTGGTCTTACCATCACCTTGATCATTTTTAGTGCAATCATGAGCCTTATGTCCCATCTCACCACATTGGTAGCACTTTCCAGAATTCAGAAGTCATTCCCCAAATTTCCTTTTCCCACATTTATCACAAACTGAAAACATATATTTTTTACCATCATCATTTTTTGAAGAATTCTTCTCTTTCTCCTACCACCTTGGTCTCTTCTTCTATTGGTAGTAATAGAACACTTGATCACCAGAAAACTCCATTTCCACCTTCTCAGCACATCAAACAAGATTTTCATAACTATTGAACTCACGAGAAGCTAAATCCCTTCGATATTTTGGCATTAATCCTGAGTAAAAATGATTGATTTTACTATCAAGGTCTCGGATAAAATTTGGAGCATACCTTGCCAATCAAGTGAACCTCTCTTTATAGGAAGCCACTGAGTCTTCCTATTGCCTCAATTACAGGAATTTTATTCCCATCCTAAATCGAATAGCCTTAGGAAAATACTTCTCAGGAAACATAACTTTGAATTCATCCCAGTCAAGAGAATAAATCTCATCAGCGTCCCTGATATTTTTAACCATCGACCACCACTGATCTGCCTCACCCTCCAAACGGTAAATAGCAAGACTAACCATTTGATTATCTGAACACCCCATGACATCGAAAATCTTCTCCATTGCTTTAATCCACCCTTCAGCTAGAACATGGTCAGATGATCCTTTGAATGATGGGGGATGTTTCCTCATGAAATGTTCCACCACTAAAATGTTCCTCTGTGGTTGATCGGGTTGATCTTGTACATGGATACCACCTCCATTTATCGCTTGAGTCAATTGCGGCATTACTGCAAAAAACTGTTCAGTTCCAATTCCGACCATCTCAGGATGCCGATCCGGAAGGTTATTTCCTTCTGTATGCCTTCCTAGAACTGCATCCCCATTTCCTCTGCGGAAAACCATTCTGAACAAACATGTCTTAGATAAAGCAACATGGTAATATTCAAATTCTATATCATTTCAATTTGACCATAAAAAAATATTTTTGGATAATTATTTAATAGAATTCTAACACCTAATGTTATCTAAACTGAAACCTGATACCAACTATAAGGCCCCAGCCTTAAACCTTACTTAATCATGAGTTATTACAATATTACACATTGAGGATCTTTTCAAGTTTAGAGTTTTAGAGAATTATATCATAAAACTTGCATTACATTCCACATTTAAACAAAGTGGTTACATAAAATATAGTATTCATTTTTCCCGTCAATAGAAACATATTTAAAATAAAACATGGATTCTTTCTTGCCACTTCCTTAACACTATCATCATATTATGTACCCTACCCTTGACCTGTGATAAACATTTCAAAAACTTTGGATGAGCATAAAAAGCTCAGTAAGGGATATAAAAATATAGAAAGGAAACATGAGTACATGTATACACAAGAATCAATGAAATCATACTCTACTCATAAAACATAAACACGTTAACATACCTCATCAAATCCTGAATAAATCATAGACATCATAATACCTAAAGGTAACTTGAGGCATTCATAACATTCTTACGTAGGGAGTAACCCTCTTGGTTACATTTGGAATACCCATCACAGTATAATCCCTAAATCTCTTCGGAGAAACCTTAATTTTTAACTCCTTCACGTTACCTAATGCATTATGGAGATATATCGGGCTCACCCACCCTTAGTTTATCACGGAACCACACGTCTTCATAATAACGCCCAAGAACTCTAACATAATCGTATCACATAAAACATGCATAAAGGAAACATAACATTTCCACTTTTCGATCACAAGATATCAATACAACATATTGATATAAAAACATTATGAAAACCATTTTCAATACCAAAATAAAATAAAAGTAAAACATGGTATTTATTTTTCAATTAAAAAAAGGTATGGCTTGTAGAGGAAGTTGAAACTCAAATAATGGTCACGGTGGCGGAGAAGTCGTTGTAGCCTCATACGTACGAAAAAAACATTCTCTTTTGTTGTTTAGTAAAACGCTTCATATAAAAAGATTCCTTTTGGATAAACGTAAAAGTCAAAGTTGTTTATACACCGTATAAAAGAAGGTTGTGTATAAAAAAAATATTTCTCAATGAAAGGAGATTGAGATGAAGTCCCATACCTCGAGTCCGACTTAAGTCGATCGTTCTTTAACATCCTGAATATTAAACTTGAGTTAATTTATACTTTCTTAGGAACTTTTTTCAAGTTCATTATTCCATTTATATCACTTATTATCATCTTATGAACACTATGTAATTATTTATGTTAATAATGGTCGTTTTGTCGATCATTTTTACTGGAGTCAAAATTAAACTCTTTATAATTACAAGTTGTTCATGGGGTAAAATATCCATTATATCCAGAATTATATTCAAGATTTAGTTATCATATATGTCATATATATCAAGTATATTCATTCATTTATAATATTACATAACATTTAGAGGTAAGAAATGAAATGCACCGTTCATGGAGACGGTAAGCCATACGTACGCATGAACGCTACTTCCATTTCTATTTCATATTTAATGGAATTAAAACATAATGATACATAATAGTATTATAATTACAGTATTTTATCATATATAATATCATTAAATCTATCCTTTATACATACCACATATGGTCTTAACGAATCAAATCACTTTTATGGGGCGGTAGTCCGCACTTCCTAAAATGACAATATCGCGTTTACCCATAATGGAAACCATAAAGGTATGACATAAATGAAAAATACATAAGCTTAAGTAAAACATAAACATACTATATATCATATATAAATATAGATACTTCTTAATGGCCCCGTTTGAAGGTGTTATATGAGTGTTGAACAATCATCGTTTCGTGAGGCAGAAATTCACCATCCACGGAAATAGTATGTTCTTTAACAATTAGATGTAGGTGTGTGTAAGTGTAGCTCGATTCATTCTTATAACAACATCCTATTATATTGAAGATACTGGTGTTTTTACAAATGAAAGGAATAAAAAGAGTTTAGAGGGTTGGAGAATTAAAATAAAACATAAGAACACATGAGAAATTACTACCTTTAAAACGGGTAACTCTTATTGATTTGAGTTCAAAGGCTTCCTTGGGAAGACTTCTGCCAAAAGTGAGGCTTATATGAGTTATAGAGGGATGTGGAGAGACAAAATGGGCATGGGTTGTCCAAGCCAAAGGCTTTTGAGGTGTGGGTAAGGTGGTAGAGGTGGGGGCCTTTTATAAGAGAAGAGAAGGGGCACTCTTGAAAAGTTAAGAAAAGATACTTTGTTATAAAATGATTTTCAGATAACAAAGGTCCCACTATTATACATTTCGAGGATAAGGTGACAAGGATTCTAAATCCACCAATACAATAGGTTCTTGACATGTGTAGGTCTTATATTTTTCATTATATTTTCATTTTATTTAAATCGTTAAATAGTGAGGTAATCGCTGCATCATCACGGTGTCATAAATAATTTAATTTAATTAATTTCAAAAAATTATAAAAAAAATCATGATATAGGAAATATTTTTATATTTTCAATGACTATTTATAGTAAAAAATCTGACTTGTATAACCCCATTTAAAATTTGTTTTAGTAAAACAACTCATGTTTGTGTCATTTTTACTTTTACATTAAATAAAAGGCATTAATGTCTTTATCATAACCAAGTGGCTCCATGGAGTCCCAAAAAACGACCCATGGGTTATAATGGTTGTCCATGACACATCCAATAATGGTATTACATGTGTCAAGTTCATTTAATATTATTAAAACTTTATTCTTACCTTAAATTACACTAATTACCTCTAATCGTGATTAAAAACTTAAAATTTACTATTCCCCAAAAAATTATTTTAATCCCATTTAAACACATTTTACTTATTAATGACAACAATCTATGTCCGATTTTTGAAATTCAAAACATAGAGGTGGTAAAATTTCATTTAAACGAAAAATCAGTTATTTTAAGTACCACTTAGTGGTTTCACTATTCATCAAAAATTGAAGTTTTTCAGAAAAATACCAAAACATCACCCTAAGCTATATTTGATATTCCGAATGAAAAAATGATGTCAATTTTACAAAATTAAAAACCTATATGTTAATTTAATTAATTTAATAATTATTTCCCGCTGTCCAAGCAAATAGAGTGTTTTTATGAAACAATAAGTATCAAAAGATTGACACTAGTTTAAGTCCATTTTCAAAGTGAAATTAATTCCAATGACCACCATTGGATTAAATGGAAAAAATATATTCTAATTTTACTTTAAAACCAATTAGAAAGATAATATAATCATATTGACAAATTAGATTAAAAAGAGGTTTTGAATTAAAATACAACATTTTTCATTATTCATTAAAAATTGAACTTTGTTGGAAAAATACTAAGACTTTACCCAAATTAAATTTCAATGTCCCAATCATAAAGAATAAGTTCATTTTGACAAATAGAGCTTATAAAATTGTCAAAAGTGTGATTTAAAAATGGTTTGACATCAAAAGGCAGTAAAACAATCATTTAAAAATATTAGTGTATTCCATGCTTAATATTGGATTTATTTTCATTTTATGCCCCTAAAACACTATCTAATTCATTAATAGTCATTAATAAAAATATATATTATTCATTACCTACTTGTGATGTTACATTAAGTGTGAGATTTGTTAATGTTTTAGCCAATCCTAAAAAATCATGGATGAAACACCGATAGTAACCCGATAAACCAATTAAACTGTATTCCTTAATTACACTCATTGGTGTTGGCCATTCTTGGATTTCCATTATCAATGAATTATAAAAAAATATTCATTCTTTAGAGAAAATTTAGGGATAAAATGAAATTCCCTTAATCCAAAATTGATGCTTTCTAAACATCCCATATAAATAATTTCTACTATGAGGTTTCAGAATAGTTTGGAAGTGATTTTCATAATCTTCACATATTTTAGATTTTAATAGGATATCATATTTAAATAACAATAAATATTCATCACGATATTCCGTGATAACTCTATTCATTAGATCCATCAAAATAGATTTTGAATTAGTAAGTCCAAAATGCATTACAATAAACTCATAATTCTGATACCTGGTTCAAAATTCTATCTTTGGAATGTCTTATTTATTCACACACAAGTGATGGTATCCATATCAATGTTCAATCATTGAGAAATATTTATCTCTTTGATGTTTATGAAATAAATCATTAATGCAGGGTAGAGGATTTTTGTACCTTATTATTAATGCATTGATCTCCCTGTAGTCAATACATAAACTCATATATCCATCATTATTGTTAACAAAACGAAGAGGGTCTCCCCCTTAAGAAACACTAGGGTGAATAAATAATTTATTAATCAATAATTTTAATTGTTTCTTTTGTTCCACTAATTAAATAGTTTCAATTATATAAGGGGTCATTGATATGGTCCATGAATCATGAATTAAGTAAATGAAAACTCCATTTCTCATTCTAGATGATGTCCTAGTAAATCCTCTAGAAACACATAATCATATTCATGCACAGTAGTTGCATACATAATTTGACCTTTACTTTCATGACCCATAGTTATTTCAGTCCCTTCCTCCCCAATAATTGAATTTTTTAGAGCTACTGGGGGTGGATCTAGATGAGAATCAAATAGTGTTGTATCTTCTATAATGATAATTGATCCCTTGTCTTCATGAAAAATAATAACCTCCTTCATAAAATAAATTTTTGCATAATTTTAAATAATAAAATCCATTCTAAGGACTATATGAAATTATATCATGGTTATGGCAATAAGTTTAGATGATACAATATGATTTTGTGCTATAATGGTAACTGATAGAAAAACCATTATTAATATGATAATTCCCTTATGTGTTTTGAAAAAGAAAACCCTTGTTATGTCAAAATGTAAATATCTAATTTTATTAGAAAATGGGTATGATATGAAATAATGCGATGATTCAGAATAAAGTAAAGTAATATGAAATTTTGAGTAAATGATTAATGTGCATGCCACCATTTTATTAAGAAATTCAACCTCAAAAATAGTGATCACATAAGCTTGGCCTTCCTCCCATGTCCTTTTTTGAGGTAATATTCCTTGACGTTGCAGATATTCATTTGAATAATGCCCCTTATCATTAAAATTATAGCATTGGACACTGTCAGCCTATTTCTTCCCCTTTCAATCAAGAGCTTGGTGGCCTTTTTCTACACAACTATAACAAACTCCCATCCCATTATTTCATGTAACAAGGTGATTATTCCCAAAATTACAGCAATAAGGAAAGTAAGCTTTTCCATTCATCCCAATATTTCATTTTATAGAGTGTTCAGTAGATTCCCTATAGTTATAAAGTTAGCCTAATTATTTACAAAATTCTTATCCAAACTTTTCCGAAGACACAGAACTGGGAATTCCTTATCATATAGATGTTCATGTGGAATGTATGTTTCTAGAAAAATCTCTTTAAAATACCTTAATTCTAAAATTGAAACTTCTTCTTCCTCTTTTTGTGTTTTAAATAGATGAATACCATTGATATGGATCCCATGATAGGTGATAAAATACCATTACAACCTTTTCCATTTCGCTACTCCCATGTTCATGAAATATTTTTTCTAAGGAACATATCCATTTATAATTTAAAAATGGATTTATAATATAATTTAATGTTGGTGTTTGATGCCTCATGAAGTGGTGTAACATTAATTATATGCATAGTAGAATATGGTTCTTTATATGGGTAAGGTTATTATTCATAACCAGAGTGAGTTGTCCTTGTATGGATAGAAGATGTTCTCCAACAGTTTCTCTACAAGCCCCACTGTAATTATCTTGAAAAGGAGGGATATCCGTATATGGATTACATGCGTTGAGGAAACTTCCATTCCTTACACTATGCACCATTTATAAACAATGTCATACAATAGATTAGTTAATGAATGACAATGCATAATTCCGAACTTATAAAATACATAACATAAATTGAAATGATTATGCATATAATCCATAATCATAAAAAGATTTTCTATTTGGGAAAATATTTACTCATAAATCATTCATAATGGATTGTAAAGAAAATGTAAAATATCCAATGAATATCCCCCTGGAATGTCAGGCCAAGTCTTCAGTAAGGCATGTTTTTATGTACCAGGATACCATAGGTCACGCCCGAAACTCAATGTTAGTGTTTTTACACCTAGGTAAATCCATTTTAGATCTACACCCACATGTTGTTTCCATATAGGTCTATATTACTTCAAAAACCCTCATAATATAAATATTAACTAAAATTATAGATGTTTTTCTATACTAATCCTCAAAGTCTATATGAGTATAATGTAATAAAATCAGAGTTTTTAAAAATATAGTTTCTCATGATTGTACTAAACATATCTGATATAAACTATAACATCCTTACCCAGTAACCTAGAACCATTTCCTTATTGCATAACATTGGTATGATCAGAATGGATCATTTACAAAAGGGCTGATAAATTTAGTATCATTGGGTGTACTAGTTACATAAATACGTGTAACATTACATTGTGAAGATAAAAAGTAACATTGTGTCTCCTTTTGACACACTCATATCCCTTATAATATTCATGTTGACCAGTCGTTATATACTAATTCCCATCCTGGAAAAAACAAGACACAGGAAAGGGGTGATCTCAGATGCACAATAAGGATAAAAATATATCGCAAAATATCGTAAATAAGATTAAACATTTAAGACAATGTATAGGACTATAAAATAACCATTTAAACTTATTATCAGCATAATATGGAAAAGATAAATCAAATAATTCCATTTACTTAGTCAAATGGATATTATACTATTAAAATAAACAAATGTAATATCAAAAGTAAACCTCAAAATGATGCAATTCAAAATGTCGGACATTATAACCACATAGTCATGGCCTCGTTCCAAGACTACGAAGAAAAATATTATCATGTATTTATGCCAAGACACTAGTTTGTCTCATTAGAACTTCCAATGCATTGATGGGATATAGTAGGCCCCTCCCATCACTTACTATGTCCAATGCATTTCTCGTATGAAAGGTTTGAAACATAACGTAATCATTCATATTTAAACTAGCATACTACGTGTTAATACTTTAATCATAAACCATGAATGGTAACAGAATTTGCACAAACACACTCAAACATATCAAAAAATAATCAATACAATATAGATGATTTTATCATATTAAATCATCTTCAAAAAGTGTAAAATCCAACAAAAGATGTTGACATAGATGAAATTAATTAAAAAACTATATGAGAAAAATATCACATTCAAATTTTAAATCATTTAAAAGTCATATAGTTATAAAAGAAAATATTTATTTTTAAAATTTTCCTAAAATCCAATAAAGAATGCTTTGAAGGAATTATAATGGTGGAAAATAACCGCACCTGTTGTACTTGATAAAAAACATTCTTTTCTTAATTTTTCAAAAAGGTCATAAAATACCTTGTTTGGAAAATGACAGATAGATTCCATTCAAAAAATAGAAGAAAATTTTTAATAAAGGTATAAATAAATTTAAACCATAGTCTAGGAAATAGTAAAAATGTATTGAAATACATTTTTTAGAAACATGTTTGAGGATGATAAAAAGACCCATAATATATTTATGTATAAAGTCGCTCAGATAATAAAGAGATTGTAATATTAACCCATACCATGTAGTATTACTTAGTAGTGGATACGTTATCCTATTGTATAATGGTTAAATAATTTTTACTATTAAATTATATACAAACAATATACATAAATATGATAGAATATAGGATCCTCTAATATAGATTTCTTAATAATATTTATAATATTATCATTGTTTCAGGTGTTAAGTGATTTTTGTTCATTTATATGTTTTGTATGTAAGTCATGTTTTTTTTGAGATATGATGTATTTGATTCATATCCAGAACTAGATTCAGTTTTATAAATTTTGTATTATCATAAAATGAAAAATATTCTTGAATGGTTATGATGGGGAACAAAATATTATCACGTCCTAGAGACTTAATTCGTACATACGCACGAGCGATAATATCATTATATTGATGGATAAATTATTTATAATTAGATGATATACTATATTTATAAAATCATTACAATGTTATATTTATTATTTACTTTAATTATAGTCATTATTATACCCCTCCAAATAATTAATTGTTCAATAACAAACTATAGCATGTCGTGGTGACGGTATGGCGCAAGTACGCACATATGGTGACATTGTAAATCATAGGCTAGATAGATTAATTAATATTATTGGTCCATATTTTAAATAATATCTTAGTATGTATATGTTAATAGGGTTTGTATTTTTGTATGGAAACAACAATTAAAAGGTAATTGGAAGATGAAAATAACGTTGATATAGGTGATAATAGAATTACGTTTTCTTCAGGTGATTGTTTTTCATTTGAACAAAAGGGAACATTATGATCACTTATTTATAAAACTAAGTACTCTAGGATTATGTGGGAGTATTTGGGAGGGTAACTGAGCATTGGTTTGTAGATCCAAATGGATTTGGAGGTGCACATTTAAGAGAATGGGAAATACCCTTATATAAGAGAGGAGAGGAGAACTTCAGGAAGAGCTTAAAATATTAATTTATTAAAAAATCATGTTCTATTTAAAAAATCTCAAAATGAATTTATTTTGAGGATATGGTGTGTATGAGTCAAAATCGTTTCATATAATAGGTTTTAGAAATATTTAGGTCGTTATATTTACCTTATCATTCAGACTTAAAACTTTGTTAAATTGTGAAACATTTACAATGTCTTGTCGTATTTTTATACTACATGTTAATTATATATACAATAAAATTACAAGAGAACATCATGTTATTAATTAATTACCTATATAACATTATCTATTTTATTTTGTAGAATAATAGTTTTTTAGATATATTATATCATTCAATAAAATAATATTGTTTTTAAAAACTCATTTATGTCAATTTTGACACTATTTAATATTTGGTTTTTTTGAAATCCATATCATCTTGAATACATAAAAAATTATATTTAATTTACCATAACATGTCATAATCAACTATAAAATTCATGGATGTCATAAAAAGAGTCAAATAACATTTATATTAATATTTATAACAACAATTATTATTATCTTTCCTTAGTAAGGTAATTACAACTTCATCATAGCGACATAAATAAATTTAATTATTTAGTGTATAAAAATAATAAATAAAATACCATGATGTTTAATATATTTTTATATTTATGATAAATATTTATTTTCAAAATATCATAAATATAACTCGATATTAAAAATGGTTCAGTTATTAAAAATTTAATTTAACACTTTTAACACTTTTTAAATATAATATAATAAATGCCTTCTTCTAATAAATATTTATCGAAAAGGATCATATTTTTGTCCAATGTTTTATTTTGTTCAGAAAACACGTTCCAAATAGAATTATGACATTTGTTGGGGTAATTTTATATTATTATAGTAGTATTTGTTCCAATAATTACCCATTTTACTTTTAATTGTGGTTACTAAAATTCAATAGTTACATTTCACAATAATTATATACATCATATATAACTAAGGTTTAAATATTTATAGCAACTTCATTTATCGAAATTTTGAAATTCAATTCAAATAAGGAGTAAAATTATGTCTTATGAAAATTTTCAAATTTTTCATGAAGGTGGGTAAAGACATTAAAAGGTTCAATAAAATTTAATATATGTAATCTTATTATAATATTACACGATAGAATTAAATAAGACTAATATAGGTATTATATATCTATTTTTTACTTTAATATAAATTTAAATTAATAAATCATATTTAAATAAAAAGATAGTTTTAAATAATAACGATGTTTTTAACTATTCATTAATAATTATTTGTTTCCAGAAAAATAACCATACTTCATCCTAAAATAATTTTGAAAATATGAATTCAAAAATGAAGACATTTTTGAATAATAAAAAATAAAAAATTTCCAAAAGTGGGAATTACTATTCATAACAACTTTTAAAACATCTAGTTTGATTGGTCGTGGTGTGCTAGAACTCCTTTCCACATACAATTCTAGCAGTTGTATTATTCAAAGAGAAGCATATTGTAGATTCTTGGGGTGTAACAATATAAAAATCCATGATCCCATTGATCATATAACAATTTATAGGATACCGTTGGTAAAATACATAAGGAAACTGCTGAGCAAAGAAGCAAAGAAAGAGAGTAAACCTATTAATACAAAATAACATGGTAGTCCTGAAGAATACGATGATATCATAAAGAAGTTGATCATAAATATGGGAACCTAGAAAATTTAAATTACATCATAATATCATCCAATCATAATCATGTGTCATGATTTTATAATCACAATTTAATGATCACTCCCAATATTATCATCTTTAAGTTGAAAAAGTATTATGGTTGATTATGTTCACTCTATAATCACATAGATAATAACTAATGAGTTATAATTATTTTAAAAATTTATTATAAGGATATTTACTTTTATTCACACAATAACATAATTATGATCATACATGTGTTATCTATATAAATAATTGAAACCATACTAATATCATAATCAAGTTCAAACCCCTGATAATGAAGTGGGTTTCATCAATCGTATATGTGTTACAACTATTTGATAAATCCAAAGGATTCAAAAGAGAATAAATAAATAAATAAATTGAATCATTAAACTATGAAAATTTAATGTATTTATAGAATATTTATATATAATATATATAATTTATTAAAATGGTATTGATGAATAAATAATGAAAACAAACAACTTGGTTGATACCTTGTGAAATAAGTAAATGATATTTTTGAATGGATGATCATACTATATTATATAAAACAAAAATCATACCAAATTGAATCACCAAAATATAATTCCGGTTTATAATATATATTCCAAAAATTTAAAATATTTTATGTTGGTGATTTTCAGTATTAGAAAAGAAATTTGAAACATCTTTTAAAGAAGGTATATATAAAAATAGTTTTTAATAGGAAGTATATAAATAAAAACCCCATATATAAAAAGAATATTTAATTGGGTTATTATTTATGATACATTTAAAAAATATATTTCAATCCCATGGGAAATAGATTGAATAAAAAGGTAGAAATAGAAACAGAATATATAACTCAACTTTAATTTCATGGGTACAAAAGACCCCTCAAATCAAAGAAAACCTTCCAAAAAAAAACCTTAAGACAATGATGTATAATAAATTTGAAGTTAAAACAACTTGAAAAATGATAATTAATGATATAATATATTTATTTTCATTCATTTAGATAATATTAATCAAATAAGTTGAACAATTGATATTGTGTGTCAATGAAGGAAATTTTGAAATGAAACTCTAACCTTATGTTTGAATATTTTATTCCCATGTATGTAACATCATATATAATAAAATTTAGTTATATATATATATATTAGAAATATTTTTATTTAAATATATTTAATTTTCTCATTTCATCAATTATCTTTTACAATTTTAGTAATAATTTTTTTTCTGTCACAAGTTACTCAGGTTTGTTCAGTTTATTTCATCATAGGACATTTTTTTGATAAATGTGGTCAACAGATTTAAAAAAACGTCATAATTTTAACAATTGTGAAATATTATTTCATTTATTATTCAACTAATTAAACAAAAATATAGTTTAAATTAATATAAAAATATAATCAATATTATGAAAGAAACATTGAAAAGTCTTTTTCTAATTATTAAGTCTACTGTAAAAATTTATTATTTTTATAACCGTTATATTTTTATATATGATCATTACATAATATTATTATTTTATGTAATATCATTTCCATATAATAAATAAATTTTTAATATCATCCATGTTAGGTGGTCGTGGAAAAAAATATTTATTCACGGAATGGGTATTCTATACACAACAATAATGATGTATTCATTTTTCAAAAAAAGTAGGATGAAGTAAAAAAGTTGGATTTTAATTCAAATAATAAAATTTAAGATTAGTATCAAGGATTTTATTATTATTTCATCATTGATATTGAGTACATGACAGGTGTATAAGAATAAAACAAATCTGAAAATTGGTACTACAGTTTCCACATTCCCTTGGAATTTCTCCATTGAGTAACTCGTCCTGGATCCTTATTATGGTATTTTGTTTAAACAACGTCTTTAAAAACACGAGGATTGTTTAAAGTTGGTATTAGAGAATATTATTTTGAATGAATTATTTTAAATTATATGTGACCCAAGATAAACATTACATTAATAATACATTCATCATATTATTTAAATAATACATAACACTTATAATAACATGACCGAAGGAAAAAATAATATAGTACCTTGGATATAAGCAACATAAATAAATTATTTCAAAAAACTACTATTTTATCTCTAATCATGCCCATTTAGAAACTACATGGACATCACGCATGGTACAATAAAATTTATAACCCGAAGATTGAAAATAGAAGAATAGGGTGAGCTCTAACAATCAGAAAATGAAATTACTCATCATAGATTATTAGATAATAAAAATGAATTAGAATATTATAATGATATAAATATCATTTTGAAATCCAAAATAACCATGGATAATATGAATAGAACTTAGTAGAGTAACAGATAAAAATAAAAACATTGTTATGGACCATTAAAATAAATTTTCTACCATAAAAATGAACATCATGAATCACAGGACATGTGAGAATGATATTAAAGTGCATACTAAATTTAAAATAAGGAATAATCAGGTAAAATTGGCATAAAATTATAAATAACATGTAAATTTTTCATATTAACAAACAAAATGTTTCTTATCCTTATTATCCTTTCTATTGAAAAACATATTCTAACAGGATATTGTGTCTAGAGATTAACACCATTTTGTCACCCAATGTGACCCTAGAGACATTATACCTTATTCACATGTAAAATTTTTAGTGTATCTTATAAAAATTATAATAACCATATATGAACATATTTACATGAATACATTATCACATTAATTTTTTTGTTGGTATTAATATAATAACACTCATATTTGTTGAGATAGTTGGCATGATAACATATTCATAAAAAATTAATATATATTGAGGTAAAATACATTATAAAAAACATTTAATGTATATTTAGTTCCCATCCATCTCATAATACATATTTCATTCATGCAGCTAAAATAAAACATTCATTATCTTCTAATGAATAGCTATAAAAAAAATTTTATCTGAGAAAACCAAACATATCCCATAACATGATGTTTGGAAAACATATAATATTATAAAAGTATTTTTGAAAATGAAATCATTTCATAATAAACATTAAAATGTGAATAAGATAGAAGTTTAGGAATATAAAACATTTAGGGTCAAAATAAGTGAATGATCAAAAAAAGTTCACAAAACCACTTTAAAAAATTGACTTGGAAATTGTATTAATATAAATTTTAAGAGAAAATACAAGTCTTTATAAAAACTAAATATAATGAGTTATAAAAAATTCAATTTAATATTACTAATGGTTTAAAAAAGGATATGTGTAAATAATGGGCGAAAATTTTCGTTTTTATGAGAATATTCAATAATTTAAACAAAAAAACATAAAACTTTCGATCATATAAGTAAGAATAAAATATTAATATTTTTATTATAAAATAATTTTCATAAGTGGAAACAGAAATCATATATAACGTTTTTAATAAAATATGTAGAAATACATTGAAAATATTTTTTTTAAAATAATTATTTAATAAAAGAAACCATAAATTCAAATGTTTATTTCAATAATATAAATGGAAATAATATGAAAAATATTTCTTTTGGGAGGAATCATTAAAAATTTTATGTTCTAAATTACATAAATGTAACCAAAATAATGTGTGGGTTATAGTATGTAACATTCATTTTGAAAGGAATAGATAAATAATTTAATCATTTCAAAATAAAAATATCAAAAATGTATATGGATTAGATCAATTAACAACATCAAAATTAAAATATATTAAGGGGAATTTTTGTTTAAAAATTTTCTTCAAAGGAAGTGAAAAATATAGATAGTTTAAAAATAATGAGTAAAAAAATTATGACGATGGATTATCACATTTGAGAGGAAATGATTTCCTGAAGGTACATGAAAAAATATTCATTCATCACCTCTAAAAAGTAATTAAAATTTTTATAAGGATATTGAGTATTAATTTGAAAATATAATACCCTAAATGAATAATTAATTAATTATATAATATATCATATATGTAGTATACTCACCACTTTAATGAATATTGATGCATAATACCAACATTGTCTCAATAAAGGGAAATCGATAAACAATCCTCTTAATCCATTGGAACATTGTATCCAAAATCCCAAAATAATGTAAAAATGAAATTTGGTAATGAATATCATGAAATATAATAAAATCATGAAAAAAATGTTTACATGGGATAAAAAACACACCTTACAAAAGATAAAAAGATGTAAAAAATAATTATTTATCACAATGTAATTGGATCATTATTGAGTGTAGGTATGTAATATTATAACATTGAAGAATTATTATAATATCTTATCTAACTTATTATTTCATTAAATATTGTTATATATTTCATCAAAGTGGTTTGGTGTGTAAACGTTAATCACATTGCGTCGTAAGGGAGGTAGTCCATATATAAACTAACAATGTATTCAATTATAGGTGACTGAAAATATAAGAATGAAATGATATATCATATTTTGATAATGATAAATATTTAAATAATTTGACAATAATTTTTATTTATATTATATGTATTCATTAATTTTATCATCTTCCATGAAAAGTGGGTTTAATAAATGAATGACATCATATCAAAAAATAGCAGTCCATGGTATACATGAGAAACCGTATTGTATCCCTTATGTAATGGAATTAGTAAACATATATATGATATTGTGACTAAAGTGTAGTAATTATATTGTAAATATTATATAAAATTTTTTATTTATCATTATACCCATCCATGAGTTTTTGTTATTGAAAACAAGTCACATCTGTTCAGGAGGTGGTATTATGTCATTCATATGAGTGAAATTTTTGTAACCTGTTTGAGGAAAGATGATTGAGATAAAGAGAAATACCATAATTTAATAAAATAAAATTATATGGTATGTAATTGTCTTTGTATAATCATAAATGAATAATATATTATATATATAGAATAATAAATAAAAGAAAATTTAGAGTTACGAATTTTACCGCTATTGGAACCACCACTTTAGGGTTATTCAAAAATTATTAATAGAATAGAATTATGAAAAAATATATAAATGATTAAAAATGTAATTTTGGATGAGATTTTTCAAGGATTGGATCACAAGAAATCTGTTAAAATATTTTAATATGATGGGATAGGGGTGGCCTTTATAAGCGAGGTGAGTGTCACACATTTAATTATTCAAAATAAGAAGTTGTACCCAAATTTTTCACATTAAAAATGTTCTGAAATTGACTGTTAATGTGAAATAGAAATTTAAATTTCCATATTGGTCGATATAAAATACTTTATACTATTTTATAATTATTTTATCCAATATCATTTTGGTTTAATCCCCAATAAACCTATTATACCTTAAGTGTGGTAAATAATTTTTATTTTGTTTTATAATTAATTACGTTAAAAGAATTATTTTATAATATTAGATAATATAAAATTTATTGAATCAAAATTGAAATCCATTATCCTAAATTTCATTCACAGAATTGGAAGCATTTAATTTAATAGAAAACCAACAGACGCGATGAGAAAGTGAGTTTTCAAAGAACCAATTCTCAAATATTTAAAAAGTCATTATATCAATATTCTATAAAAAATTTCTTCCACTGTCCAAAATTTAAATAATATATATTTAACTAAAATAATTTTTCTTTACATCACAATTATTATATATGTTAACATTATAAATATTTTAATATAAATGGAATCATCCTATTAAAATTCAATATTTTTAATATTCATCGAAAAACGAATCATTTTAGAAAAATATCAAAAATTAACCCTAATATAATGTTGATAATATGATTTAAATAATGATGTATTTTTAATAATAAATTATATACAACTAGTAAAATTTAATATTAATTTATATGTAAAAAGTGTCACAAACCCGTTTTTCTTAAAATAAAACATTCTTTTAAAATTAAATATTCTTCCTTCCAAATTATAATTATATATATTGTTAATAAATAGTTAAAAAACTTATGTGTGAAAAACATATATTATTCATGATTTTTTTATTTCCATTCATTCCATATAATAAATTTTATTGGATTAAATGGTAATATTTGATTAATATTTTAAAAGAGTATCATGTTTTTTAAACATTATGTTGCCTGAATCACAACCTATTAGTAAAATTCAATTAATTTTTAAATATATATATTGTATTGTCTATGATTTTTATTTTCATTAATCGGAAAAAATGTTGTATCAAGGAAATTTCATGGATTTAAACTTATAAATTGATAATGGGTGATCTTTTTCATAGCATCCTCTTGTTCCTCCATCTCTTTCTCTATTTTCTTAATTTCTCCAAAGTAAAATAACCATGAGAGATGTAATATTCCTCAATAGATAAATTCATGTTTCAAGAATATTTATTGGTTTTTCACTATATTATATTTCAATTTACGAATATATTTCTTTAGATGTTATATCATGAATAATATCTCGAATTTCATTCTTTAACAATGATATATAAAACATGTCTTATTCTATTGAGAGAGATAGTCATATTGAAAAATTATAATAAACAAATTATATTATTTATATGATTTCAATGGTTTTTATATACCTGGGGATCAGTTTCCTTTTATTACCATTCCTTATAACATTATTCCGGGGATAAAAATTAAGGAAAACATGATCTCCTACATTGAGTTATAAATACTATTTCTGACATTGGTATAATTATTTGAACTATATTGATCATCGATAATATAACCTGGAATAATACATACTTTTTAGAAAATACTTTATCATGTTATGGTCCTAAAAGAATTTTTTCAATAATTTCATTCTAATAAGTTGGTTTATGACACCCCTTTCTATATAATGCTTTATATTGTTCCACATGAATACTTGAATGAAATCATTTTTATAGGCATATTATACAAATTTTAAATATTGACACATCATACATAGAATTTCATTTGAGAATGACATCAATATGTCTTATATTGATTGAATCATAATTTTAGACTATCCATTAGTCGATCGACGGTAGGAGATGATAAATTTAATTATAGTATTAAGAGCCTTTTAATGGAACTTCAACATTACCAATGTAATATGGGGATCAAGATGACACACAATTAAATGTTTTTTGTTATGAATTCCTAATTATTAATTAATATATATCATTGTGATAAACATAAGAGACAAATCATATCATATTCTGAGGAAATGTGTAAATTTCATTAGGTGATCAATGATAACCAAAATTTCATCGTTCATTATATTAGTCATTCATACACCTGTTACAAAATCTAGAGTAATGTACTCCCATTTCCACTCATGAATTTGAAATGGGTTCATATCTTTTCTAGTATAATACCTAATGGATTTATCATGCTTAATAACAAATCATATGGACAAATTACTATTATCTTTATTCTTAATGTTATCCCATCAAAATTATTCCCACAAATCCTTAAACATTTTGGATCAACAAGTCACTATAGATTAATTAGAGATATGATCATCATCCAACTATTCAATTTTTAGATCAGTTATATGTTGTACATATATTCAATTTAGAAATTCTAGAACATAATCTTCAAAAATATTGTTTTTAACTTCCAATCATTCATAACTATTATTATTTACTAAATATTGCCATCATGAGATTGATACATATATGTATTTTCTAAAAATATTGGTTTTGAACCATCTGAAATATGAGTAATTTCTCCCCAAATCTAAAAAATCACTAATCTAAATTTACTATATCCATGAACATATGATAACTCTCAATCCTCATTTGGTTCAGTAATGATATATTTTTAATGCTAAATAAAACCACCACCTTATTTTCTTTCTCTAAGTGGTAGTGTATTGATTAGTTGTACTCCATGAGTGGATAAAACGATAATCATGGCCTCACGATAAACTAATTTTTTGAAAAAAAATATTATCAGATCCTATGGTCAGTATATATCTCACATCTCTAACTATAGGGGCGAGAATGTATTATAGCTTCATACTCAAGAGCATGGGTTAGATAGTTCTATTAACGAGTCTCCAATTTTCACGATGCATGTTCTATTAAAATATTATTTTTCATTATGACAAAAAATTCTATTCTTAAATCTATCATTGTATATATGAAAATTCCATAATATCCAGAAGGTTGATTCAGAATCATTGAAGTGAAAAATGTCCTCTTTAGTTCATCAAAAAAGTTTGACATTTATTTTTCCAAAAAAATTTATACGTATTAAAAATATGTTTTGTTAATGTGTTAACCAATATGGAAAAATTATGAATGAATCACTGATAGTATCCTACCAATCTAGTGAAATTATGTACATCAATTATGTTTTTTTGGAGTTTACTATTTTATGACATCATTTAATCATATAATTAAATGGTATTCCATTTATAAGAAAATATATCCAAAAAAATTTGCTTCCAGAAATCACACTCAATATATTTCACATAAAATTCATTCCTTTTTTTATTCTCATGAATACTCTGTGTACAATTAACAAGGTACTCATTGCTTTTAGAATAAACCCTGATATCATTAATAAACACCACAATAAAATCATTTTAATGTTCATTTAATAATTTATTAATTAGATTGAAAAAATAGTGGGTTGATTAATAATTCCAAATAACATTACCATTAAATAATATTTTTCAAAACTCATTTGAAATGAATTTTGGAATGTATTACTTCTTTAATCACAATATATTATAACAATAATGAAAGTAAATCATTTAAAAATATTGGAATCCAATTTTTTGATAGAATAATATAACTATGATAAGTAGAGGATACAACTTCCTTATCCTAATAATATTTATTTACATATAATCATTTCAAAAAATCTTGTATTATCATTTCTTCTTAATGAAAAAGTATGAGATCATAATGGAAAAATAGTGGGAAGAAAAAATACCCTATCACATAACTCCTCTATTTTTATTTTAAAATACACTAATTACATAGTGGTTATTCTATAACGATTCATTCATATTGAACGCGAATTAGGGATTAAATCTATTTAAAAAGAAACTCTAGGATTTGGGAGATATCTTGGTAATTATTTTTTGAAAACATCAATGTATTCATATAAATAAGTTTATCTATAATTTGACGATTACTATCTCCTTCTATAGATTTTTTTTTCTCTTATTGTTCAAAGTCATAATACAATAAAACTAAATGGGGAGGATCTAGATATAACTCAAATAATTATGTCCCTTTCCTTTATATATGGAAATATACATCTTCTCCAAAAATATAAATTTCATTATTCTTTAAAAAAATTAATATCATATTTTGAATTCCAATATATACAATTAAATATATCAATTTTATCAGTAAGTATTATTGTATTTGAATAATATAAATCAGTTTATTCTATATAATGGGGACTACCAAAAAAACTACTTATCATATTGAGACTTCCGTGATTAGTATTGACTAAAAACTACCTTTTAAAAATAAAAAGATATTTTTTAATTTTTTTTGGAAAAATAGGTAGATATAAAAGTGTGTGATGATCCATAATCATATAATACATTTTCTAATCCAGAAAACAATAATTATGTACCTTACACCACATCACTGGGAACTTCCACATCAGTTTTATTGATTAAACAAGCCTTTTCTACTATCTTTTTAATCCAAAACATTTGGCAGGATGTTAGTGCTGTCTATTTCCCTACATTCCCACTTTCTAAAGGTGGCCGACATCCACTCCATGTTTAGGGATGTTTACTCCTGATCAAAAAGGGTTGATGGGATGTCGGTTTTTCCTATCGTGGATTCCTCGGAACTCGTCACCTTGTCCGGGTCTCCCTTCTAGTTTTAAGACGTTGTTCGTGGAACTCTTCATAGTGAAATATAGTCATGGACACCAGTTAATTACAATGCTTCTATCTATACATTCCAAGGGGTCTGGACTAGGAAGAAACATTTAGTCAGGGGAGTAGTCACGTTGGGTATCACTGGTGTGTCTTGAGTCCTGGAACATTGGCGCGTCTGGGTTTCTTCCCCTTATTATAGGGATTCTCGAGGTCATGAAAGCCCAAGGAATACGACGTCAAATGCATGGAAATGTATTCCATTGGCATGTATCTAAGGATTTCTTTAGCTTCCCATGTTTAACACATGATATTCAGCATGTTTAATCTCTAGCAGAGATGGATCGTAATGATCAGAACACTGACTATAGTGGACCCAATGGGTGCAACCCCTGTATGGAACACCGATATTGGGGCCAACATGTGGTTGGATTCACAATAGCAGTTAAACGGAATGGGTAATGGGGTGGCATGATCCCACATGGGTGTGGTGGCCTGGGTACAAATCAGGATGGATGATGGAGGGTTCCATTAAGTGGATGGATAATGAAATGTGCTTGAGTATCATGGAGGCTTCCAATATATCCCTGTGGAAAGGAATCAACGTCCACATAGTACATCTTACAACAGCTTACCACTGATTGGGGGTTTCAACATCGTACCATTGAATAGAGACACAATGACTTACCACTGATTTGGGTAATGATATCTTACTTCTGGAGGGGGATGTCAACATCTTATCGCTGAATGGAGTCACAACGGTTTACCACTGGATAGGGTAACGATGGATTACCACTAATTGAGGTCACAACAACGTATCCCTGGATTGGGTCTAATCAGCGTGAATGGGGACCTGGGGCCTAGATAGATGGTGGGGCATGAACCTCGTGGAGGCTTCCTATGTACCATTCCTTGTCAAGGATCAAATACACCATAGTTCAGGTGGTGGAAACCGACATGAAGATGGTCAGGACGACTGGTGGAGGGTGGGACTGAACCTCAGGGAGGCTTCCGACATACTCTGCCTTGGAAAGGATCTACGACCACATAGTTCTTGTATGGGTTTGGTGTGAAACAACTTACCACTGACTGGGGAAACAACGAGTTACCGCTGATTGGGGTCTATAGTTTAACGTCATGCCGGACGGGCGGCGAATCAACGTGAAGGTGGTCGGAGTGAGTGAGTGTTGGGCTTGAACGACTTGGAGGCTTCCTACGTACCACACCTTGGACAATATCAAAGCCCTCGTAGTTATAGACGAAGTTTGGGGCACCGACGTGATGGTGGTCGGTACCAATGGGTTGTGGGATTGAACATCATGGTGGTTTCCTACATACCTTTCCATGACCAAGATCAAAGAAATCATAGTTCAGGTTATAGGGGAATTTGGTGGTTACACTCTAAGGCTGCCAAAGGTGTGGGTGAATTGACTTGAATGGGGTCAGAGAGACCAATGGATGGTAGGCTTGAGCATCAGGTTGGATTTCAACTTACCTTGCCTTCAAAAGGATCAAGGACCTCGTAGTTCAGGTGGTATTTGGTGTGCAATGGCTTACCGCTGACTGGGGAAACAATAACATACCATTGATTGGGGTCCACAGTTTTTCATCACGCATGAAAAGGGAGATCCAACGTGAAGGTGGTTGGTGTGACCGAGTGTTGGGCTTGAACCTCTTGTAGGATTCCTAGGTACCTCACCTTGGAATGGATCAAAGACCTCATAGTTCAATATAGAGTTTGGTGCCCTGACGTGAAGATTGTTGGGACCAATGGGAAGTGGTCTTGAACCTCATAGAGGCTTCCAACATACCTTTCCATCACAAGGTTCCAAGACCTTGTAGTTCTGGTTACAAGGAAAAATGGGTGTTACTCTCTGAGGTGGCCCAAGGTGTTGGTGAACCGACGTGAAGGCGGTCGGATTGACCAATGGATGGGGGACTTGAACGTCGTGGAGGCTTCCTACATACCTTGCCTTTACAAGGATCATAGAACACGTAATACAGGTGGTGTGGGGTTTACACTCTAGGGTACCCAGAAATGATTTCATGGTCGGGGATTGCTCCAATCCCATGTGACAGATGATCAGTGTGAGAAACAAGGGACATCAAAACCTCACTATCACATTGCGAAAGCTCTGTATCTGGGAAATGGTGTGTATAAGGTACCAAAACCGAAAATAGGTTTTAGCCCTTACAAATTCTGTGTATTTTCATTTATAAAAAAATGTGAATAAAAACAAAACATTAATTACAATACAGGACCTTTTCCGGTCTAGGTTCTGGAAAATTAGATACATAAATTACATTACAACAAAAATATATGGATTGAAAACAATGAATCTTCACCTTGTTGCTTCCACAATAGAGTTTCAACATAGCAAGTATGCTAAACCTGAAAAGTGTTTATAATACGTAGGGTCAGCATAAAATTCCTAGTAAGGGGTTTCAAAACAACCGTTAAATTTCTTAAAGCATAACTTGAAATAAATTAAAAAATATTTTCACAAATACGTGAATATATATTGGAAAACAGTATTTCAAATATTAATTATGATAAAATATGTTGGGAATTATCCTTTGAAATTATTATGTTTCTGTGGGTTGTTAATAATACTCAGCAGACCATTATTAAAATCCATATGTACGACCACTTGTCTTCACTAAGACTTATGGGTTTACTCCCCATAACGTCACACAACTCACTAGTGAAAAGTTTGAAAACATTATCGCATGGACCTTCCTTTCTTATTTTATAACCAAAATCATTTAAAAAATACTTAGATATTATTATTCTATTCGAAAGAAAACAATATTCCTCATGTCATCTCCATTTCCTCAAAATGTTTTAAAATATTTTTAAGGAGAATCCCATTACTTGAAAAAAACACACTTTTATTTGAAAACTGTAATTTTATGAAACATGGGATTATGTGCGTGCAATATTGAATAATGCTTGAAATTCCTTACATAATCTACATTATGGCCATACCTACTCATGTATGAAATTATATGAGATGAAAATGAGAGTTCACAAATGAAAAAATAATTTTACCCATAACCACACATAAAATAACAACAAAAATCACATGCAATTATGTAAACAAGGTGAAAATAAGATATTATTCATACATAAATCATTAAATACTAGTTTGGTAATTGATAAATACCATTTATAACTTCTATGTAAATGAGAAAGAACAACTCCACTTAATGTGTTCATATTTGCATACATGTATATGTGTACATATATATGTATATATAAATAAATATATATATATATATATATATACACCCACATGTTTGTATGTTGTTTGAAGACATGAAACCCTTTCAACCATAATATTTGTGAGGAAAGATCGTTTAAAACAAGAAGACTTGTCATATACATAAATCAGAATAATAATATATGGTTTTACACACACACAAACATATAACTATACATACATATATATATATGTGTGTGTGTGTGTGTGTGTTCACAAAACAAACGAAAACTAATAAAATCCCTTACCATAAACTTGTGCAGATTACACGGTAGATGGTGCAATACTTGAGCAGAGTATGCAAGACTCCCATTAGTGTGTACGACACTTCAAAAAGTTCAAGAAAAAAGATGTCGTGTGTTTAAACCGTATTTTACTACCATTACAGTGTGTCGAGAACAAAATATTCCCCATCTTCACATACTATAGTGTTACAAAGAAACATATATATATATATATATATAGTTTTATATTCATTTGGTGTTAATAATATATATAAATAAAATCAAGTTTCATATCTAGATTTTATTAAAAGAAAATTTTGAAATCACTACATTAGTATAATAAAATGTATATCAACATTTCATTTCTTCTTTTTTGATATTTTATTAATATTTTAACCATTTTTGCATATCATATTTTGTCATATATAATTATATATTTTTATTCCATTATCATTTCATTTTTCTCTCTCCCATTTGCATTCAACTTTTCTCTCTTTTGTGAATTTTGCCAAACCACTCATTACATTTTAAAGAATCAATTATTACAATTACAATTTTAAACGTTTTTATTTGTTTGTTATTTATTTTTATTTTGTTTATCAATTATTTTAGAAATTAAGGTTTTATTTTGTTGGATTTTCTATAAAAAACGTTTTAGAAATTATATTTTTTTTGAAAAATATATATATATATATGTGTGTGAGAAATTATTAAAAATATTCTATTATTATATTTATTTATAATTTCAAAATTCCATTAAACAAAAATATATTATAAATTCATATATTTATTAAATATATTATATTAAATATATTAATAATTTTATTATAAGAAATGATTTACCCATATTTATTATTATTATTATTATTACTATTATTATTACCATCCTGAAATTATTCAAAAATAAAACTAGTATCGTAAATAATATATACTTATTTATTCTAACATTTTATCATTTTTATTTCTCAAAACATTTTATTTTAAAAAAATAAACTAAACAAATTTATATTAAAATTATTTATAAAATAAATTAACAACACATATACATATATGTATTATAAAAATATTATTTTTGTTAAAATATTTATATATTTAGAAAATTAAATATTAAAACATACAAAATGATATAACGTCTTTATTAATAGAACCACCAAATTAAAGGATATATGTTAACTTATTATATATAATTTATGTTCTTCATAAAATGTTTTTGTAATTTTTTTGATGTTTTATTATTAAATTTCGTTTTTATACACTCTCACATTCTCTCTCTCCTCTTATTGGGTTTCTCACATTATTTTGGCATCTCACTCATATCTTTTTTTTTCAAATTTCATTTTGTATTATCAATTTTCTTATTATTTACCTTTAAAATTTTGTGTTTTTTTCCACACTTTATCTCCACCACGATATTTCTATTCATATATTACTTTTATCCATCTTTTTTTCAAAACCATCATTACTATTATATTATAATTTATTATATTAATAGGTTATAATATTATCATCAATTTTTTTTGTCCAAGAATAATTAAAATATTATTACTTCATTAAAAAAATCATGTTACATTAAATGAAATTTGGCGCTTATATATATATATATCTATAAAAAATAATATTTTTTAACATTTTTTTAATATTTTTATATCATTTAACTTTAATATATATATATATATTGGTTTTTTATGTTAATATATCTATATATATTTCTAATTTCAAAATTTTATAAACAAAATATATTATATTAAATATAATAATAATTTTCTTTAATAAATACCCTTTATTATCATTACTATTTTTATTACTATTATTATCATCAATATTCTAAAACTAATTATATTTATTTCCAAATAAAGATAAAATTTTATTTTTATTCCTCAATATTTACCAAACTCATATTTTTATACATATAAAAAAATATACATTTATCATAATAATAATTTATTAAAAATAATAAATATTTATGAATACTTTTAAATAATGAATATATTTTAATAAAATACATTTATTTAATGAAAATAATAGTTCTTGAATGTGATGTTTATTAAAAACATTATTTTGATTATACAAAATAATTTAGTTTTATAAAATTCATAAATAAATATCTTTCAGAAAAAAATATTTAAATTAAAAAAGTACTATTTGAAATTATTGGGGTGTTACATTATCCCCCCTTCAAAAGAATTGTGTCTGCGCAATTTATTTTTATACATAGGGAAAATAATTTAACACATAAGAATTATTAATTTCATTTTAATTTTCCAAAACTATCTAGAGCGTTCCTCTGATACCAATTATAAGGTCCAAATCCAGAAACTAGGTTTCATCCCTTACCAATGTTGTATAATTTCTTTTATAAAGAAAAAATTGAATAATTACACAACATTAATTACAACAGAGGTCTTTTTCCGGTCTAGGTTCTGAAAACTTAGATACATAAATTACATTACAACAAAAATATATGAATTGAAAATAATGATTCTTCAGCGAGCTACATCTATAATAGAGATTCAACGCAGCAAAAATTCTAAACCTAAAAATTGTTTATAATACGTAGGGTGAGTATAAAATGCTAAGTAAGGGGTTTCAAAACAACCGATAAATTTCATAACGCATCCCTTGAAATAAATTAAAACATATTTTCACAAATACTTGAATATATATAGGAAAAAGGTATTTGAAAAATTAATTAGTCATGAAAGCTGTTGGAAATTATCCTTAGAAATTATTATGTTTTTGTGGGTCGTTAATAATGCTCATCAGACCATTATTAAAATCCATACGTACGACTACTACTATTCACTAAGACTTATGATTTTACTCCCCATTACGTCATGCAACACAATAGTTCCAATTTTGAAAACATTTTCCCATGGACTTTCCATTATTATTTCTTACCCAAAATCATTTACAAAAAACATAAATATTATTATTTTCTTCAAAATAAAACAATCTTCCTCAATTCATCTCCATTTCCTCAAAATGTTTTAAAATCATTTTAAGGACAATCCCATACCTTGAAAAAAAACACACTTTTATTTGAAAACTATAATTTTATGAAACATAGGATTATGTGCATGCAAGATTGAATATTCTTGAAATGCCTCACATAATCTACATGATGGCCATACCTATTCATGCATGAAATTCAATGAGATGAAGATGATACTTCACAAAATAAATAATAATTTGACCCGTAACCACACATAAAATAATAACAAAAATGACATGAAATTATGTAAACAATGGGAAAATAAGAAATTATTCATACATAAATCTTTAAATACTGGTTTGTTACTTAGTAAATACCATTTACAACTTCTAAGTAAACGAGAAAGAACAACTCCACTTAATGTGTTCATATTTGTATACATGTATATGTGTACATATATATGTATATATGTATATATACATATACAACCACATGTTTGTATGTTGTATGAAGACATGAAACCCTTCAACAATAATATTTGTGAGGAAAGATCATTTAAAACAAGAATACTTGTCATTTATATAAATTATGATAATAAGATATAGTTTTACACACACACACACACTTAAATATATATATATATATATATATGTTCACAAAACAAATCAAAAATAATAAAATACCTACCAAAAACTTGGGCAGATTACACGGTAGATGGTAAAATGCTTGATCATAGTATGCAAGACTCCCATTAGTGTGTACGGGACTTCAACGAGATAAAGAAAAAAGATGTTGTGTGTTTAAACAATATTTTACTACCATTGCAGTGTACCGAGACTAAAATATTGCCTCATCTTCACATATTATATTGATACAAATAAACACACACATATATATATATATAGTTTTCTATTAATTTTGTGGTAATAATATATATATATATATATAATCAAGTTTCATATCTAGATTTTTTTAAAAGAATGGTTTGAAATCACTAAATTGGTATAATAAAATGTATATAAATATATAAATAATATTGTCCATGCATATCAACATTTCATTTTTTTAAATATTTTATTATTATTTTAATCATTAATGTATATTACAATTTGTCTTCTATAAATATTTATTTTTATTCCATTATCATTTAATTTTTATCTCTCACGTTTGTATTCAACTTTTCTCTCTTTTGTAAATTTTTTCAAACCACTAATTTCATTTTATAGCATCAATTATTACTATTACAATTTATAACATTTTTATTTGTTCATTATTTATTTTTATTTCATTTAATAGTAATTTTGAAGGTTGAATTTTGTTTGGATGACTTTTCTTTATAAAATTTTTAGCAATTATATTTTTTTAATATATATATATATATGTGAGAAATTATAAAAAAATTTAAAAATTACAAATATTTATAATTTCAATATTCCATTAAACAAAAATATATTATAATTTCATATATTTATTAAATATATTATATTAAATATAATAATAATTTTCATAAAAGAAATGATTTACCCATTATTGTTATTATTATTATTATCACTATTATTATTATTATCCTTAAATTATTCCAAAATAAAACTAGTATTGTAAATATTATATAATTATTTATGATATCATTTTATCACTTTGATTTCACAAAAATATTTATTTTAAAAGAACTAAACATATTTATATTAATATAATTTATTAAATAAATTAACACCACATAGATAAATATATATATATATATATAAATTATAAAAATATTTTTCGTGTTAGAATATTTTTATATTCATAAAATTATATATTAAAACATACAAAATGATATAACGTCTGTATTAACAAAACCACCATATTAAAGGATATATGTTAACTTATTATATATAATTTATGTTCTTCATAAAATGTTGTTCTAATTTCTTTTATTTTTTATTATTAAATTTACCTTTTCATACACTCTCACATTCTCTCTTCCCACTTATTGGTTTTCTCACTTTGTTTGGGAATCTCACGCATATCTTTTTTTTCAGATTTCATTTTGTATTATCGTTTTTTTATTTTATTTATCCTTAACGTTTGTGATTTTTCCACACATTATCTCTCCCACATTATTTCTATTCATCATTGACTTTTATCCATCTTTTTGTCAAACCCATCATTACTATTATATTATAATTTATTATATTACTAGGTTATAATATTATCACCATTTTATTGCAAATAATAATTAAAATATTAATACTTCATTAAAAAAAATTTGACGTTACATTTAAAAAATGTGGCGCTTATGTATATATATATATGTATATATCTATACAAAATTTATATATTTTAACCTTTTTTTAATATTTTCAAATCATTTAACATTAATATATATATATATATTGGTTTTATTATATTAATATAACTATATATATTTCTAATTTCAAAATTATATAAAAAAATATATTATCTTAAATATAATAATAATTTTATTAAAAAATACCCGTTATTATCATTACTATTTTTATTACAATTATTATCATCAAAATAATAAATCTAATTATATTTATTTCCAAATAATGATAAAATTATATTTGTATCCCTTAATATTTTTCAAAACTCACATTTTTATAAATGTAAAAAAGGAATATACATTGTTCATAATAATAATTTATTAAAAACATTAAATATTAAGGAATACTTTTAAATAAAGAATATATTTTAATAAAATAAATTTATTTAATGAAAATAATATTTCTTGAAAGTAATGATTAATAAAAAAATTATTTTGATTACACAAAATTTTTTAGTGTTATAAAAGTCATAAATAAATATCTTTCATAATAAATATTTAAATGACAAACAAATCTATTTGATATTCATATGGTGTTATAGAGTGGGGCTTACCCGTGTTCGCAACCCAAAGTGGAAACAAGGGCTTATGTGTGGTTAACAGCCCAAAAAGGTTGGGACTTACTCTATGATGGAGACCAGGTGATGACAAAGCCCAATGGGAGAGGGATGTGGCACCGATAAAAGGAAGGTAAGGGGTGTTGCCACTGGCCAGAAAAGCTTGGGGCTTACACCAGGGTGGTTTCCCTTTCCCTGCATAGGATGCATATGGGGAAGTCACTATTTAATGTCATGTGTTGATGACAATGGTTCTTGGAAGTTTAACCACATGTTTCTCAGACGGGGATGATTTATTCTGCACCCCTAGTACATACATAATTAGTACCCTTTGTACCTTGGTGAAGTGAAATCACTGGAAACATCGTGGTTGTGGGTTTTCGTGAGGTTATCCCATTGGGGGTCCACGTTAGTGTGGCAATGCATAGAAGAAATATCTGTTAGCATGCCTATACGAAGAAGCATTAGTCGAGGCAACAAAATGTGAAATGTCTCCCTAGGGACTTTGAAGTTATTTCGTGTGAACCTAGGAGGTTGTACGAGAGAGGGAGTTACAGAGCAAAGAGGTTTATGAGTAGAGGCCTCGTAGAGCTCTGGTGCTCCATGAAATGGATGAGATTCGTGAAGATTTGGTCTTCACGAAGTGAAGTGTCAAATACTAGGCATATTGCATAGGAGCATACAAGAGGTTCTTCGCGATGTGGAAGGGAATTTGCGAATTAAATCCTTACAAAGAATTGGTGCCTCAGGAAGCAAGGTCCTGTGACGTAATGTGATTCACAAGGCATACTGACTCTGCCTTTGCATTTGATTCAAGTGTTCATGGGGGTGCTTCGAGAATCATAAACTCTCCATGATAACCCATGCCCTCGTGAGGATATCCTTCCTTCACGAAGGCCCATAGGCTTCTCAAAAGGCTTCCCTCACAAAAGAGGGGGTGAAAACAAGGAAAAGAGGAGGCACTTCCTAGAGGAAAAGTACCTTCAACATATCATTGTTTGCAAAGAAGAAGGTGCATCACGATTGAAGAGATGATAAGGTGAATGGTCGGATGATCCATCCTTTGGGATTGGGGGAAAGGCCGGTATTTATAGGCAATAGGCTCCGCAAAGTAGAGCTTGCTCGGCATGAAGATGGATTCCACTCCATGGCGGGCTCGCGAACGTCAAATCGGATCATGGAGAATATGAACTCTTTTCTTTGCAAAGGGCTCACATACGTCAAATTGACTTGCGGGGCATCCCGCCTCTTTGCTTCGCGGCAGGCCTGTGAAAGTCAAATTGGCTACCAGAGCATCCCGCCTCCCTGCTTCATGGTGGGCGTAGGGCCTTTCCACTCCCCGAAAGGACTTCACGAGGTAGATTCATAGACTTTCATATTATCCTTATCCCTTCAATTATTTGTGCCTACAATTTTCCCCCCTTAGACATGGAATCTGAGGAGAAATCAAGGGTCAATTTCTGAGGGTCAATTGAAAAAATTCCTCAGCCGTTCATGAAGCTGGATCGAGAAGAAGGTTCGCCATGTGGGAAAGCGACAGGTCGATTGGGTATGATGTGAAGCTCGTCGTGGTTGAGATGGGACATGAAGTAGTGAGGGTCATTGACAATAAAATATAGATGATGAATTTTCTTCTGTCCTTTATCTCTTTTCATGATTTTGGATTTTAGGGATCTCGATTCGCGAAGCTGCACGTACTTCGCAATTGCTCTACGCGAATCGGGATTTCAGATTTGCGGCACCTAGTGAGTCTTTGACTTTGCATCTGTGCGCTTCACGACTCTGCATTCGGAGGCGGAGGTAGGGCACCATGAAGAGAATCAATAAACATGGTCTGTAATTGAGCATCGCGAACGATCCTAAAAATCACCCCAACCTAAAAGACTAAATTTAACGTCAAGAAATTGCCCAGGGGGTCCTTACGGGTTCTACCCAGTGGGATGATATGTCAAAAAACCTGTGTTTAGGAGACCTAATTTGGAGCCATTCAGACCAGAGTTACCTGGCAGATCTGCTATCAGAAAGCTAGAGAAACTACTCATTAGGTAATATGTTGACTTTTTAAGGCTTCGTGCAGAGGGATGATGTCTTCATCCAAGACAGAAGTCGGGACGAACCGGCTTACTGGTTCCGGAGTATGCCATGCCAGCGTCGATGGTTCAGGGTGGCTGAAGGCCATGCCCTAGAGTGCATCACACCCATCATTGTTGACTGATTATACAACCACCTGAATAATGTTTATGGGAAAGATTTATAGCCCGAGACATCTCCCCCCATGCATCAGAAGATATTGAAGGCAGCTACGGGGAACAAGGAGAAAGGGTGGACTCAGGAGTGGGACCTGCGCCAGGGTGGCAACATCATAGATGATTGTGACTAGTCCTACTGGGTAGGCACCTTGTGTGGGGAGTTTTGGATGGAGATGAGAAGAGTGTCCATGTATGAGTTAGCTTGGGCCTCTTAGTTTCACATCTACCTGCCGAAGAGGTTGATGCCAGATCTCTTGAGAAGGTAGTCATGGGGGACCAACACATTCCATTTTCACCACGGTGAAGTCAGTATCATCACGTAGGACGTCCACCAAATATCGGGGGTCCAGACACTGAGGGCTATGTATGATGAATTCCTCCCCGTCATGAGTGCTTGAGTGGACCTGGAGAAAATGCTATTGCTGGAAATGGCTTTGATGGAGCTTGTGCTGGGAGAGGACACAAAGGCTGTGATGGGTTTTCATTTCACCTGGTGGTTCAAATCGGTCCTATACTTCATGACAGACAGAATGTTTCTAAAGAGGCCTTAGACTCGACTGAAGGAGGGGTAGGTGTAAGGAGCACTCAAACTGGCAACTTTTGGAGGGCAACCAGTGAAATAAGTGGGTATTTAGAGTCATCACCGAACAACAACCGATAGTCTGGTTGGAAGCATTCATCATGGATCTCATCTGTGGATGGATCCTAGTAGTGAAGGACACCAAAAAAGGGTGGAACCAAGAAAATTGTTTTTCGCGCCCATGTTGTAAACAGGAGGGCGGGTCAACCTCAAGATCCCGATGCTCGCCAAGATGTATAAGATGTTGCGGCATATCAGTGAGGGGAAGAGGCCACAATGAATATGCAGGTCATTCCACCTCCTGTATGGGTGGATATAATCACACGTCATGGGGGTTTAGGAATACCCGAATCTCATTTCCCATCCAGAATCGAACTCCCACCCATCCATCCTGAACACTAACGAGAGATTTCCAGACAAGCTGACCACACAATCTGTTCTGAACTGATTGTGGAAGGTGGAGGAGTTCAATTTCCACCCCTTTTGACTGCCGACATGGGTATTCACTGTTGATGGCCAGGGAAAGTAGAGTCACCATCCCAATCTCCAAGCCTATCGAGGTGGAGTTTTGGTGGCATGGTTGGATCTTGAACCTCTCTATGAGCCGTGAAACCCGCACTTATTTTCTCCGAAATTCTGCTGCGTGCAGAGACTGACCCCGCATGTCTATTTGGTGGGTGCGATACGAGGAACACCCATGTGAGATGGGGTATATGGGGCTCATGTTCACACTGGAATATGGGAAGATGTGGAACCGGCTGCCTCAACCGACCGTTGTCATCTGGTTAGTGACGGAATATGCCCAGAGTTGGGAGGAGGCCTACCTGTGGGAAATGATGAAGAAACCAACCATTCAATATGATGATGGAATTCTTCTCAATCCTCAGGGCTGTGGTCGGATGGTTGCAGGGGAATTTTGTGGTGGCAGGGCTGCCATAGTAATGAGGCATGCACTAGTTGAGGGAGAGGCAGTAGTGGCAATAGACTTGATGGTCTCAGAAAAGCAGAGCAATCTTGAGGGGAGGCCACCTAGAGGGTTCTTTACAAAATCCAATCATGCTCTAAGGAAGTGGCTATGCCACATTGATATGCCAGATAATGTTGTCTTCCCAGAGCCCGAGGACATCTGGGAAGTTAACCGGAAATTCTCAACCCGTCGGAGATGTGGTAACATCTGAACCGTTTTGGGGTGGATTTGCCGGTGATAGGCCCTATCTGGGCAGGATTTGCAGTATCCCAGGAGGATGCGGAGCAATAAATGACAGATCCGTAGGACATTGTGCACTCCCGTGGTACCCTGAGTCCAATGACAGATCAGGTCATGGTGTTTCTTGATCACACCACTCCTCCATAGTTGTCGGCTGCTGACACAAAGGGAACAATTTCCACTATCATATGAATATTATGAATCTTCAGGGGGAGATTAGGTTGGGAGAGGGATCCTGTTGGAGTAGGTTAAAGTCAGGGATCCAGACTCAGATCATGAATAGTTCAACAAGGCCCTTGAGGTAACAATTCCAAACCCCTTCATTAGGGCCCACATTTCGATCATTCTGCAATCCTTGCTAACATCAAAATTGTGCATGAGGGCCTTGTACACAGAGCTCATTATCTCCCTTCAAGAGATACAAATGTTGGACCCTTAGGGTCCACGCCTGCTGCCAGGGAGATCAGCATGTCTGGCAGGGCCGGAATACTCGATGTGGCTTCCAAGTCTTCAGACCTTCCAACGATATATGAAGGTCCATGGTTTGGGGTCCCGTCGACATCAACCAATGAAAGAGACCGAGAATTCGATCTCTGTAAGTATCATCTACCATATTAATGACTTTCATCCTTCGACCATGTTAACTGAGATACATAATCTCCTTTTTGTACACACAGTCCTCCAAATGGCATGGGTTGACTTGGCGTGGTCATTCGGTACCCCAGGATGATCCTTCGCCTGGTGAATTCCAGTGACTATAGAGGTGGAGGTCCAGATTGATCAAAAAATAGTGCTCCCAATCACTTGTGGGACCATCGGGGAGGCTGATCCTACGATCATTGAGCTGGGGTGTGACGATGAGGTTCGATCAGATAGCCCAAGTATCTCTATTGTTGATCAAACACCAGATGCTGACCCAGCTGATGAGTTCCAGGGTGCATTCCGTGAATATGAGCCCGCCAACAGTGCTGATAGGGACAAGGCAACCTCTGATGAAGAGGAAATCAGAATAGTATATCACCAATCATGGAAGTGGATAATGTTTTTCATTTATGACACCCCCCAAAACAATGGCTTGATGAGATGGATAGACTTCTCTCATAACTACGCGAAAAGTGCGATTGGGGAGTGGATGCCCAATAACATCACATCCTCATTCGAGATCTTATGTCGGAGAAGATTTGGGAGCAAGACTGTGGCCTTGGTTTGTGGTGACAGCGGAGGAATGCGGTGAACATCAAGAGGATCTAAGAGAATGAAGATGAAGTTAAACGACTGTAAAGTCGGGCGGATGAGCACTTGACCTCCCTCAAAACGCAATCTGAGATAATATTGCGATTGAAGTCCCAGTTGTAAGATGCTGAATATGTCATGAAGAGAGCCTCCAAACAAATAATTTCCATCTGGACTTGAATGGAGTGGGCCCATATTGTGGCTAATGAATTGCGCCCAGTCGCTATAAAGGTAGAGTAGGAACTGAATAGGCTGTAAAAAATCATGGACGCCACTAGCCAGTGGGTGGTAGAGCTGCTACGCTATTTTGACAAGGCCAACCCGTCCATGGGAGGGGTCTATCCTATGGTTTTGTGATGCCTATATCATTTGAACACACTTTCATGATTTTAATATTTTATTCCCACTGCATGCATGTGTTCTGTTATTTGTGTTGGATAATTGCATTCATATGACATTCATTGAGCGTCCTGTGGTCAATCACTAAGCTCATGTGCATTGGGCCCGATGTGAGAAACAGGGGACGACCACCTCATTTTTCTTTTCATATGTGGGAGTGCAGACCCAACATCAGACATCTAGGGGCTTGAACAACCAATCTGGATTGCTGAGAAGAGAAGTGAGAGGCATGATCAAATGACGAGGACCATAGAACAATCAACATGATGTGTTACCAATGTTCCCTAGGGCACGAGTGGGGTATCTCGAGGGGCTTTGGAAGCCAATCCGAATATACGGTATTGGAAAGTGAGAATTACTTTTCCCAAAATTTGGAACAATATGGGGATGGCGTGACATTAAAAGATAACTACTGACCACATTTGAAACACATCGTCTATATTTTGTTATCCTGAAATGGAGAAGAAAAAATAGGGATGACTGGTGACCATGTTCGACACATAGGGCCTGAATTAGAATGTCAACGATTAGCCTTCATGAACATTGGTCATGGATAGTTGGTGAGCCATTGGCTGAAGATCCATTCTATTAGGGGTTCCTTTATACAAGAGAGAGGAAGAGGGAACGAATAAAGGGCACGAAAGGCATGTAATATGAAGTGGTGGTTTGTTCAAATAGAATCTGACACTCTTGTAATTACATCACAATGGTAGAAACACGTAAGGTGGACTCATAAATTTGATCATGGATCATTCCTACTCTTAGGAAATATATCTCTGGCGAGGAAACTACCTCTTCCCAACATTATCGTGGGGCATCACGAACATTGTTATGGTAAGAAAACAGACACATGGTTCCCCCAAAAAGGGTTCAGGACAAGGGGCCAAAAAATGAGGACAAACAAGATTTTTGATTCCTGGGGCCAAGCCAAAGGAGAAATTTCGGGGCATCTCTATATATCCCAGGAGGATGAGAATCATGTCGAACGTAGTTTTAAGAGGTGGAATTGTAAGGTACCAGTTCGAGGGATAAATGTGTTGTGCGGGTCCAGCCATCGCACCAAAAGATGTGACATTTAATATGTCGTAATTGTCATTTACGGTGAATGGATGTATTTTTTTGTGAGGAAAAGGGCCTATAATAGCGAATCCAAGCATCGTAACATGAATCAAGCCAAGTGAAGGCATTGACGAATGGTATGGTGTTTGACTGATACCAAACATGATGTCCCTTGAGCAAGGGCACCACAATACAGTGCCGTTTTTTTTCGTGTGGCTATGATGATACTATCATAGTTTAGGGTCATGTGATGAGACCAACCATTCATTTTTACATCATGTGGCAAGACGTATTCGAGATGATGCTAGAAGGGGAATGTGCATAGTGACATAAAGCACACTCGACGTGAATGAGGACGAGGTCCACACCACCCCGTGTTCGATTCCGAGAAAGAAACCGCGGGCTAAGGGGCCAAATAAAGGTAAGATGCCAGTATGTAGGAGAGAATGGCTATCATTTAAGGTGAACCCAAAGACGAGATACCCAGGTGTTTATATGTATCCCATGTGAATGTGAATAAAGCTGTATGTAGTTCTGACAAATAAGAATTATGAAAAAATCTTGGTTTAAGGTCATAGAATATGGTCCTTGGAGATGTGGGACTAATCCAAGTAAGTGTGGACCTTAACCCCATCCCTAAGCATATGTGAGTCAAACTCGTTGTAGTTAATAAGGGAGGGTAAGGTATTTGCAATACATGGAATACAAGGAAGAGGGAAATCGGATCGAAGCCCCAAATGATTTCCATATTATGGATTTCTCCACCAAACGTGTGGATGTGCACTGAGGAATAGTACCCAGAGTAACGAAATTCTACCGGGACATGATGAATTGGGAATGTGTGTGAATCATGTAATTGGAATTTTGGGCTTAATGGGGTTGGCGTGTCGAAGGAGGATAACTATTGACTGTGTTCAAAGCACATCATCTATATCATGTGACATGAAATGGGAAAAATAAAAGACCATTGACAACTAATAGTATTCACAATGCGGGGCTTGTATCAATTCATTGTTGAAACCCCTCGAGGACTTTGGCCCGTAACGGTAGGAGGTAATTTGTGCCAAGTATCCATGCCATATGGGGGTCTTTTCTGGTGTGAAAGGTGATGGAATCCATAACAAAAGGGAGCATGAAGAATGAAGAAATGGGCGTAAGCATGTCCATGACAGATCCGACACTATAGGTACAGAACCAGAGTAATCCCGGGCACATTGGTGAATCACGGAAGAGGGACTGGGGGGCCAACTATAGGGTGGGCGATTTGAAAAGAATTATTGTGGAACATGGGGATGGAGAACTCTCATGAGAATGAGGTACAAGGTGTGGTCGTTACAACACACGACGTGAGTGATAACATTATCCCATACCACACCATATATTAATCTCTATTGGGGAATGCAGGCCAAGGTGCCAAGATGAAAGTGAGATTTCTAAGATTTGGGACCGGACACAAAGTCTAGATGTTCGAGCAGTCATACGTATCCCATGGGGATGAGAATCAAGCCACACGCTATTCTTGAAGGAAATAATGTGCAGTTCATCGTCATACAGTTAGGATACAAATGGTTAAGATACCCCATATACAGGAGGTGTACGGCGTGGGGAGTAACCCGATATGAATGGGTACATAATACCATAACACACCATACAACCCTAAGCGAGATCCTGGTCTAGGGACCCAAAAAGGCCAAGGGGTCGGAGGCTGGGCCTCAGATAGAAAGGCCTAGCCACTTTGAAGGTTGATGTCTTGTAGTAAGGATGAAGAAAGGGGTAATATACCCAAAACAAGGGAGGTGTACGACGCAACGAGTAACCAGACTTGAAGGAGGACCTTATCCCATACCACACAATATAACCCTAAGTGAAAACCAAGGTCTGGGGACCGAAAAAGACAAGGTGCCTAAGGCTGAGCCTCAGATGGAGAGGAACATCTAGTTTACACTTTAATGTATTTCATTGAGGACAAAGAAAAGGGTTAGATACCCCAAACAAGGGAGGTGTACAGTGAGGCGAGTAAACCGATGTGAATGAGGAAATAATCCCATAACACACCATACAACCATATGTGAGATCCTAGGCCGAGGTCCTGAAAAGGCCATGGGGCATGAGGCTGGGCCTTGTAGTGAGGATGAAGAAAGGGGTAAGACAACCCAAATAAGGGAGGTGTATGGAACGACGAGTAACCCGTCGTGAATGAAGACATAATCCCGTACCAAACCATATAGAACCATATGAGTTAGGACTTGGGACATGTGCCCAAGATTTTCCACACAAAGATCGGTTGGGCATGTGCTCGCAGTATGTAACATAAATGATGGTAGGGATGTCTCAAGGGGATATATCTGTCATGGTGAAATAGCTAGACATGAATGAGGACATAAGTTCGCTCCATACCACACAACCTTAAATGAGAATATGGAACATTGTCCCAAAAAATCCAAGGGGCCGGAAAAGGCCAAGGGGTATGGGGTTGGGCATCCCAGCCAATGGTATCCAAATGACCGCTTATGTGGTTACCGCCTCATCATAGCTTATAATACCACCTAGGTAGTTCTCGATGTGGGAAATAAGGAGCTAGACCCGACTCTCTCTATCATATAGTGATCTAGTAGCTAGCATCTCCTGAAGGGTGTATGTCTCATAGTTATACAATGGGGTAAAATGGTCCACTACACTAAATGTTTGGGACATCATGTGATGGCTCTAATGAAAAACGATAGCTGTTGACTATGTTCAAAACAGAAAATCTATATAGTGACCTGGACTGGGAATAAAAAATGAGCATCGACCTCTTACCATATTCAAAATGCAGGACTAGTATCAGTTTGTTTCTCAACATCCTCGAGGGAATTGGCCCGAAGCAGTAGTAGAGCCCTTGGACCTTGCATCCCTACCATTTGGGGGCCTGTGTAATTGTCTTCATGTGTTTACAATTCACCCAGATGAATTTAGACTACCTTATCTTGCACTTTATTGTCATAGACCTCTATGCATAACGAAGGTAGCTGGATCTCGATGGGCATGACGACCTCAGCTCCGTACACCAAGGAATATAGGGTCAACTGGGTAGAATTATAAGCCGTCATCTGAAAATCCCATAGGGAATTTGGGAGCTTGTCCGGCCAACTATTCTTGTTCTTACAAACCACTTTTTTCAAAATGTTATAGACGGTTCTATTGAATGCCTCAATCTTGTCATTTTATTTCGCAGGGTAGCAGGGGGGTTGGTTCGAACTAATGTTTTACTTGGCATACTAATTCTTCAACTCAACTGCTTGGATGTAGGCGTTGTTATCGGTGAGAATGTAATGAGGGACTCCAAAACTGTAGATGATATTGGAGAACAACAATAAAATGATAGAATTAGGCTCCACCTCCTTGAGAAAAACTACCTCTACCCACTTGGAAATGAAATCTATAACGGTCAGGATGAACCAGCACTGGTGAGCTATCACCGGGGGATATGGTCCCATGAAATCGAGTCCCCACACCATTAATGGATAAGAGTACATGGTGGAGTGGAGTGGTTCTGGTGGCCGATTCATGAGGTTAGCATGAATTTGGAACGCGTTACATATAATGGAGAACTCTATCCAATCATGGATCATGGAGGGCCAAAAGTACCCCAGTCTCCAGATCTTATGGGACAGCTTCTACCCAGACTAGTGGGAGTCGCAGGAACTGAAATGAACTACATAACATGAGATTTCTCGACTACATGGATGCAACAAAAGAGAACACCATCAAACCCATTATTTTAGAGTATCTTCTCAAGACTGGGACCACTCTAGAGGGTATACTATAGTGCATGACATCATATTTTCTTGTTCTATGCCCAATCTGCCATGAGTTAACCATTTTGGAGATACACAACAAATGGAGCTCTCCAGTCGGGAGTCAGTTCAACCACTACAACTGTGAGACCTAGGGGTCCTGACGTGGAGGTGCTGATGGTAAGATGTCTTACCTATGGGATTTCATCGTCACTTGGAGTGATGGGAGAGATGACTCTCCAGTTTGCCACGTGGATAATCAGATCATTCTGCTGGGGTTCTGCATGTTATATAGCTAGGCAGGCTAGGGAATCCACTCAACCGTTATGAGAGCGAGGGAAATGAGTAACATTCAATCGAGATTTGAATTGGGCCATTAGCTGGAGAGTGTTTTCCAATAATGGTGCGAGATTTGGCTTTCTGATGAAGTAGTCACCATTGATTTTCATGATTTCTAGATCAAAAAAAATTTCACATGAAAATGGGGCACAAGGATCACGAGGTCCAACTCAATTCTAGTGATAAGAGCCTGATATTATGCATCATTATTGGTACAGCCTTCTGACAGTAGGAATGTGAATAGATGAATTGTTTATGCCGAGATATTAAAGACAATACCCATGACTACTCTGTGGAGCCTGGGATCATTAAGCCTCTTGCCGATGTGACTATGGGAAGCACCATCGAAATGCATCTACCAACACGAGGTGACATGATCTATTGAGAGGATTACCTTATCAAGAAAATTGATATCCAAGAACTAGTCAGAATGAGCCAAATAGGCATCAAGGATGTCTGCCAATGCATTCCCTTTAATTGCTTTCTGGGGGAAAAACTAAAATCAACTATTGAAGAATCACTTCCCACCGAGCTAGATGGCCTATCAACATGGGGCATTTTAGAATGTACTTTAGTGGGTATTCCTAAGACAGTTTTTGTACCTAATGGTGCTACAAGTAGTGTTTCAATTTCTCTACTGCAAATAATAATGCAAGATAACTCTTCTCGATGGAGGAGTTTCTGGTATATTTTTCTATGATCATAAGACTAAGGTAGTAAAGGTTGTTCTATGTCCCCTCATTGTTCTTTTAGGTGAGAAGGGCGGTGAGATATCATTCTAGGGTGGTCATATAAGGGATCAATTGTATTCTGATTATGGGTGGAATCAAGACAGGAGGATAGAGAAGATACTACTTGATTTCCTTGAACACGGTCTGGAACGCTCATATGTGGATCCTTTATTCATGAGATGAGAAAATGGGTTACTCTTGCCGTCTAGATTCACAATGATTCAGCGTTTGTAGGCTATGTGGCCTTGAAAACCTCAAAATGATCGAATGTTTCCCAGGGGAGACATTTCGCTGATGTCCTTGTTCTTCTCAATGTCAATCTGAATACCCTAGTATCTGACAACAACGCCATGAAATTTTCTAGATGTGACATTGAAGGCACACTTCAATGGGTTCATCTTCAGGTAGCGAGAACGTCGGAAGATGAACACTTTCTCTAGATCCTTGAGATGATCCCTCCACTGGAGGGATTTTACCACCGTATCATCGACATAACATTCCACCAGTGTCCCGAAGATTGTCTTAAATATGCGGTTCATGTCCTGCTAATATTTATCACCTACATTCTTCAAGTCGAAGGGCGTGACCTTGTAAAAAAACATACCAAAGGATGCCCGGAAAGCTATGGACTCCTCATCCTTAGGGTCCATTCAGATCTGATTGTTTCCAGAGTAACCATACATGAAAGAGAGGTCTTGGAACTAGACTGTAGCATCTAACCAAAATTCCATCAATAGAAGGGGAAAATTATCCTTCAGACAATGATTGTTTAGATATCTGAAGTCAATACAGACTCTGATCAATATGTTCTTCTTCTTGAAAGAAAAAATTTTGGCTAGCCATTTGATGTACTATACCACCTTGATGAATATCACTTTGATGAGCATGTCCACTTCGGCCTCAACCATGGCACCGTGAGAAGGGTGAATTTTTCTAGTATGGTTCTTGAACCTATGATGATTTTTTGGGAGACCATGTCTGTGGAAGACAACCTGAGGATCTAGGCCTGGCATCTCATCACTAATCCAGGTGAATACATCACAATGTTGTTTTAGGAAGTCTATGAATCATCATTTCTCCTCAAGGGGAATGGTAGAACTAATTAATGTGGGTCTCAGGTTTGCCTCACTACCAAGGTTCACCTATGCCAGTATAATGACCATGGCAGAGACACTCTCTTCAATGGTCATGGGATCCACCTCCGAATAATCTTCTACACATGCGGAGGAGGAATACTCAGCTGCGGAAGTTTCCTATAAGTTGGGATCACCCCATGAGAGGCTGGTACTAGACTGTGTGTTTGTGGAAAACATATCGGGAGGTTCATGTGCGGCTGAAAGCATGTCAATGAATGTTGTCATTCTGATCCCGTCTGGTATTCGGCCCAAGGGGCCATGCTTGACGATATCAATGCAATAGTTCCAGGTTGACTTGAGCCGGTTGATTCCTTCCTAGAGAAACAATCAAGTATGATGTACTATCGTTGCCTTGGGGATGACATCCTGATACCTTACAGGGGTGGGAGGCTCCAGGATCACATGATCCTGATTTGTGTAGAATTACGAGGTGATCATACACCGCCACATGGAATTGGGAATATTCTGTACCCTAGTACCAAATACAAATAAACATTCCCCATATCGGGGGGTTGTTGCTTCCCATCACTAGATCGTGTAGATGTAGGCGTCATCCAAACCTTCCAAGGGGTTAGTTGCGACCGAGACGGGTTCAACTTCACAAGCCTGAATCTTCTTGTCCTTACTCTTGCAATAGCTGACATCAAGGTAGCGGGCTTCACAAGAGGCTAAAGGAGACACATAACCTTAAATCACACCCAGTCGACCATTGACAGAGTACATGAGGCACTAGTGATATGATTAGGGGACTGTCACATGCATGTGGATCCATGGTATTCCCATCAATGCATTGTATGCAGTGTCTTGGGAGACAACCATAAACTCATTACTAGAAACTAAGCCCACAAAATAGGTCTTCAAACTAATCTTACTGACCATATTCTTCTATTTCCTGTCATATACATGGATCTCCATGTTATAGGGAGTAATGTCATATTCAGATAACCCTACCTTCCCAAATTTCTAATATGATATTAGATTTATCTCGAAGCCTGTATAAACAAGACAACGACGAACCTCCACACCATTGAATCGGCCGGTTATGCATAGTGGGTGAATGTTCCATTTTATGAGATAACATTCATCTTCTTCGGAGAATGAAATTATGGCATGACATTCATCATTCTATATTTCTTCCGCATGAAAGGCTTTCGCAGCTGCTACTTCCGTCTCAAACAGGAGGGGGATTATTAAAGCCTCGGAGAGGGCCTGACGCATATCTGATGATAGGTGAAGGGCCACAAGGATGGAAAGCCTTACTGGTATGCATTCAAGATGTATGAGAACATACTACTTCCATGCTAGGCATGAATATTTTCTGGAAGGAGGATGGTCCGTGACAGGAAGTATGCCAGGCCCTACAGGCTGGACTGGTGGCTGGATGGTAGTGGGAATGTACATATACTCACAAGTTAAATAATGTAGAGTGACTATTATGTCTGGGCTATGTAATTGATACCAGCATTTAGTGGAGTGTGACTTATCATGAAAAGTTCTTGGTGACTCTGCTTGGTCCAGTGGCACAAAAAGTGGTGGAGGTGAGCTTGATGGCACCAAATGAGGAGGCCGCACGTGCTGAGCTCTACGCTGGGCCTGCTGTCTGGCCTCAATTGCTTGTACCACCTTACTGGAAGTTCCAACTAACGTTCCTCGATGACCAATGTAGTCGCGGCGCTACCAACTCTGGCATCGGCTAGGGACATTTGGGAGGATTTCCTGGCACTCCCCATCATCTGGAGTCATATAGGGACTTTCCAACTCCACATTATTAATCGAAATGTACCAATGACTATCACTTGAAGTGTCGTCCAATATTGGGTGGATTCTGGGAGGAATTTCAATCTATGGGGCCATGAGTTCACTGAGAGTACAACATTCTGATGGAATTACCAGGGAAGATTGCATTCCCTTGCACCACTGATGCATTCTTTTCTGAGAATAGGCTGGCTGAGATGATGGTGCAGAATTGGCGGTTACAGCCTTTTAAGGCTCTGGCTGATTCAAGAATGCACAAAATATTCCATATGCACGAGTAACTGTTTTGCGGGCCATCCATTCATCATATTTCTGGGACCCATGGTTAGAAACCTTCTGCCACTCGCCCTCACTATCACTGCTATGGTTTGGCCTTACGACGACGCATGGCAGTTGTGTCGGGCTCGAAACCCATCTAACTGTGTTGTATCGACCTGGTCTTGAAGCCTTTCTTTGAACAAATATCACTGCTTGAGGGTGTTCCCTAGGATCCGGTGATAGGGAAATGAGTTGGGGAGATCATTGAGGTTTGCGTCTTCTGGGATGTTGTACTCAGAAAAAAGCACAGTCCTTTGTTCCAAGGAACTTCGGAAGTAAATGGGGATCTGATTCTCTTTGAACGATTAGCTCAGGTTTCTTCTATCCAAGAAGGGGGCATTTGAGCGTGGACCCGACGAGGAGCTGGAGGAGCTGGTCTCGGAGGCGGAGTTAGATTGTCCTACCTATGTGGTGGTTGTGCATTAGATGGGGGCACCTACCAGTTCTAAGGCACATGCTGTTAGGTCGGAGTTCGTGCCTGTGGAAGCGGGCCTCTCTGAGGCTATGGAGGCATCTCCAATGGTAATTACTCCAACTGTCTGGGGGCCTCTATTTCATCGACTACGGAAGCCTCTTCTCTGATATCCCTCCTTGTAGGAATTAAAAGAGTCAATAGATGTGAATGTCCAGCCAGTTGTAGGGATTCATCGAGGTACAGGGCCTTATCAGAGAAGTCTTGAAATCTCCCAGGGTAGTTCTAGGTTATCGGATAGGGAACTTGTTCTGTTATGTCATTTACTACACACATCATCACTAATTGATCTTGAGTCTGTGCCATTCCATGGGAATACGTAATCCCTTTCCACTAGGAGATAAATCTCATGACACGCTCATCAGGCCATTGATTGCACTTGAAGAGGTCTGTGAATCTCATTTTATGTGTGGTGGAGTTGAATTGGTCGAGTAACAGCTTGCAATGCCCCTCCCAGCTAGTTTCGGACCCGATGGGGAGCTGGTTGCTCCAGAAAAACACATTAACCTCTAATGTATAATAAAAAAGCCTATCAAGCCATGATCCTTCGGTGCTGGAGTCCCTAACATGGTCCCACACCATTAGTTGAAGTGGTCTAAGTACTAGAGCAGGTCCCCCGTCATGTAAATGGGGGAGAATTTGGGATTCCCGAAACCCAGAGGTGCTGGAATATCATCCACCCATGTGGGATTTTGCTTCCCATCATGCGGTATTGGAACTTTTCATGTTTCCGACACCTCTAAGTGGGCAATGAGTCCTACCATTAGATCATCTGGGGTGGGGTCCCTATCTTGATGGGTTTACAAAACCACGACCGTGTTGGTGGGTTCTTCAACACAGTAACCAGGCCCAGTGGCTCCTGGAGCAGCTAGTGGCATGACCCTCAGGGGGCAGATAGCGGAGCTTGAGCTGGGTCCCTTGGATTGTCACGTCATTCGAGAGGGTTTAGAGAGACATATCGCTCCCTCTTGCTGCTTGTTCCTGCCTCAACCCAGTTTGCGGGGGCAGGATGGTCAGGTTTCCCTAGCAGCGACTCATCGAGGGGAAGTTGTTACTACCTCATCTACCCTGGCCTAGGATCACTGTAGTCCAGCCGTCGCTCTACAACATGATCTTCTAATATTCTATCGACCAACTTATTCTTTTTAGCAAGTTGTCGGCACAATGTGGACTTCTCAGTGTCTCCCTCCATCTTTTTCACTAAGGTGAAGGGGTTAGAGTTCTTGGTAGCTCCAACGAGCTCTTTACCATTACCAGAGTTCCGGCTATGCACTAATACCTTAGTGGCCGAAGGGAGACATTATAGGTTTTTTTGCTGGTGTGTGACCCTCTCTGATGGTTCCATGAGTGGGGGCACGCCTTCGGGGGCAATTCTCCATCATGAAGCTTCAACTCACACTCTTCATCCACTAGGTCGTCCATGTTGACCATGACCCTTCCTATTGGAATGTCATCAACATCACCTAGAGAGTCAGGCTGCCGTCAAATAGGACTGAAGAGGAGGGAAGCATACTACCCCCATCCACAGATTTGCAAGTGGGGGGAATCCTCATTGATGATCTGGAGGAGTATCTTGAAACTCTGAATGCATTGATGTTGGAAGGATTTATGGCGGCCTGGTGACTCTAGGCACTGGGCCACAGGGAGTGCAGCCAAATCCACTAGATGAAATTGCTCTCTAGTTGCTTTAAAATGAACATGGATCCTTGGATAAGACACTTGCAGATGGAGAAGGAGTAAGTGTTTCACCTAGAGGGTTTTTTGAAAACATTCAACTTCCTCCGGGGTGAGGGATTATGGATCATGAAAATTCAGCACTGCCATAGGCCAGAACATCTCGGGGAAGCGATCAACTATGGGGATGTTCCATAATCTTCTTAGCTTGTATTTAGGGTCCGACCCTTGATTACCCCACTCATCAACTGGGGGTGGCTGGGGAACTGTCAGCGGTACAGATGCATACCACTGGGTTGGTAGGCCGGCGTGTGGAGAGTATAGTGAACGTGCTGACTGGCTACTGAATCTCTGGCTGTCTTATGAATAGTGTAGTGAACTATCCACTACGTCATGATAAGACGGGATGACATCCATAATTATAGACACACGGGCTATTGTTAATGGAGAATGGTCATGTTGCTTCTCGCCCGCCATTGGTTCCAAGAATTGTTATTTGTGATCTATTGTTAAGGTATAGAAGGATTCGGTGACAATGTTGGTGATTGAATAACCGTGACCTGTGGGGTTTCCAGATCTTCATCGTCCTAGATATACCTTCAGAGGGTGGCAGGAATCTGATAGACCTCGCATTCCAGGAGTACTAGGCTCAAGCGCCTTGTTCGTTCCCCAGCCCTTAACTTAGATGAGCGAGTGGAGGGCTCCTGTGCCGAGTCATACTCTGATTCAGAGTTTGAGAAACGAACTAGTTTTATCGCTATCCGAATAATCCAATAATTTTTCTTATGGAGGGGACATCCCGCTTTCATACCCCTGGATGGTTCTTCAGGAAATGGATGATTTCTAGCACGAGGAGGCCCTTTGGCTGCACTAGTTCCAAGGTAGATAGTGTCTCCACCTGATAAAGCTGGTGTATGAGGAGAACCGAGAGAAATTCCAAAGGGGACATGGGGAGGACCTCAATGGATAGTGCTGGAGCGGGCAAGACCTATGCTAGAACTAGAAGGAGAATGCATAGGACCTCTGTGTGTAGTGTCGGGGCATGCAAGACCACCGCTGGAACTAGAAGGTGCATGGGGAGGACCTCCATGGTTAGTGATTTAGTGGGACAAACCTCTGCTAGAACTAGAAGGAGCATGGGGAGGACCTCCATACTTGTTTCTCAAAGTGACCTCAGAACGTGGAAGGTCCATGTACTGGGCTAGTTGAACACGGGTAGGACCTCTGTCCTGTGTGCGGGTGGAGCGAGGCTAGCCTTCACCCCTCTGGTTGATGAGGTGAGGAGGTCCTTCACCAGCTGCTAAGAGGACGCGGGGTGGATCCCCACGTTGAAGATAGATTGTATGTGCAATGTCCCTACACCAACAGTTGGGGTAGGAAAAATGAATCCATACCTATTGTAGTGAGCACATGATAGATTTTAGTGCTGAATATCACTACCGTAGTGAGGACCCTCATTTGGATGGAAGGTGGCACATGGAAGACCTTTATGCTGAGTCTCAAAGTTGGGAAGGACCGCACTCTCCATTTTAGTGGTATGGGGAGGACCTCTTTAATAGGTGGCATCACTGCGGGTTAGCTCGTAGTGGCCACTGATTGTGCCAGCGACCTAAAGAGTTGTCCCATCAAGCCCGTGGGATGATTGGGGCCTCGATCTTGGTCGGGAATATAAGTTCCCCTTCTCAGTGTATACAGGGAACTAATGATATGCCTCGGTGGTAGCTCGAGCCACAGTAGCCACTGACGTTGACACCACTTATTGGCATTCCTCTTCAGCTTGCTCCTGACTCTAGCATCAGGTCAGAAGAACCATAACTGGTGGTGCAGGTACGTGGATTACTTGCACCTCATGCAGTAAGACAGGGTGGAGGCACAGACGTATCAGGGTGGATTCCCTCGCTGGGATCCCCTGGAATGGGACTCTGACCAGGTTGTGTTGAAGTCACCTACCTGTTCAGCGTAAAGAAGGGAGTCATCAATGAGTTCCTAGGAGATTCTCCCAAAATGGTTATATGTCAGCATGGGGAGCAGTGGCTCACAGCGTGGCCCTCGGGGGCAGCATTGATGACGAGGCGCAGACGCCTCCAAATCCATGTAGGCCATATCCTGAGTCGGGATTATGAACTCCTCCTCATAACAGGACATGAGTTTGTTGATTACCCTAAGATAAATAACCTCTGATGTGTAGATGGGTCATGGACACCCCACAACCATGGGAGTGGATGCCATCATGGAAGCAATGGTGCCACTTGAGACAGACATATTGGCGCTTCCCCTGCCCCTACGTTAGTGGGTAGGTGGTGATCAGATACCTCATGCAACAACATGCTTCCAGAGAGAAGGGAGATTAACTCATCAGTGCTGAATGATCAGGGAATCGACGACCAATGCCCAAGAATCATCTCACCTCCCATGATCGGTAAGTGGAGTCCCTACTGATAACATCATAGAATGGGATGTCTATCGGTTTACTACCAAAAATTCTGGTCAGTTTTCGGCCAGTCCCACTATTTTCTAGGCGAGATCCAATGCCAGTTAATTGGATCTGGTGTCACATCAATCCATTGATGCCTCTAACCCTAGTAATCTCCATATTGAGGGGAATAATTTCATGTCATGTTCACAATTAATGTTTCCAACGATTTTTCCAGGGCACATGCATCCATCTCGTTTGGCAGGACGTCGGCACCGACTGTTTCCCCACATCCCCACATTCCAATGGCAGGCGGTATCCACTCCTTGTTCATGGATGTTTTCTCCGTGACCGAAATGAGATTATGAGATGTCAGTACTTCCTTCCATGGATTCATCCTCGAAACATGTCACATAGTCCGGGTATCCCTTATATATTTAAGACATTTTTTGGGAAACTCTTCATAGTGACATATCATCATGGACACCAGTTAATTACACTGCTTCTGTTGGGACATTTCAAGCAGTCCGGTTAGGGCAATAACCTTCAGTCAAGGGAGTAGTCACGTTGGGAATCATTGGGGTGTCTTAGGTTATGGAACATTGGCACACCTAGGATTCTTTTACATATTATAGGGCCTCATGAGGGAACGGAAGCCCGAGGAATCCCGCATCGAATGTGAGGAATTATATTCCATAGGCATGTCTCTGTGGTTTTCCTCATCTTCGCTTGTTTAACATAGGGTATGCCGTATGTTTAATGTCTAGAAAAGGTGGATCAGACTGATCAGAATGATGACTAAAGTGGATTAGATTGTTGCAACCGCTGGAGGGAACATCGATGTTGGGGCCAACGTGTGGTTGGATTCTTGATTGCTATTAAACAGAATGGATAATTGGGTGGCATGATCCCACTGGGATGTGGAAGCAAAGGTAAGAATCGATATAAATGGTGGAAGGATCCATGAAGTGGATGGAGAATGAAATGGCCTTGAGTCTCAAAGTTGCTTCCTAAGTATCCTCTGGTCATGGAATCAAAGTCCACATAGTTCTTATGAAGACGGATCTCCGCTGATTGGGGGTTTCAACGACATACCACTGAATGGAGACACAATGGCTTACCACTGATTGGGGTCACAATGGCTTACTGTTGGAAGGGGATGCCAATAAGCCTTCACTAATTGGGGTCATAAAGGCTTAATGCTTGATGGGGTCACAACGACTCACTGCTGATAGAGGTAACAACGACTTACCTCTAGATGGGGTAGAATCAGCGTGAATGGGGACCTGGTGTCGAGAAAGACCATGGGGCTTGATTCTCGTTGAGGCTTCTTACATACCTTTCATTGGCAAGGATCAAATACCCCATAGTTCTGGGGGTGGGACCTGACGTGATGATGGTCGGGATGATCGGTGTATTGTGGGACAAAACCTCATGGCGGATTCCAACATACCCAACATTTCAAGGATCAAAGGCATTGTAGTTCAGGATGGGATTTGTGTGCAATAACACACCACTGACTAGGGAAACAACGAATTAACACTAATTGGGGTCCACAGTGTAACGCCATGCAGGATGGGGGAAAACTGACATGAAGGTGGTTGGAGTGACTGATTATGGGGATTGAACCTTTTGTAGGCTTCTTATGTACCTCAGCTTGAAAAAAAAACAAAGACCTCATAGTTTTAGAGAGATATTGTTGCACCGATGTGAATGTGGTTGGGACTAATGGATGGTGGGCTTGAACCTAGTGGATGCTTCCTACGTACGTTTCCTTGGCAAGGATGAAAGAACTCACATTTCAGGTTCTAGGGGCATTTTTGATTTATGCTCTGAGGCAACCCAAGTTGTTGGTGAACCAATGTGAATGGGGTAAGACCGACCAATGGATGGTGGGATTGAACCTCATGGAAGCTTCTTACGTACCTTACCTAAGAAAGGATCAATGACCTTGTAGTTCATGTGGTGTTTGGTGTGCATCATCTTACCACTGACTAGGGAAACAATGGATTACCGCTGATTGGGGTCCACAGTTTAACGACAAACAGGACGAGGGTGAACTGATGTTAAGGTGGTCGGAGCGACCGAGTTTTGGGCTTGAACCTCTTGGAGGTTTGATATGTACCTTGCCCTAGTATATATCAAAGAACTCATAGTTCCAGATGGAGTTTGGTGCACCGACGTTAATGTGGTCTGGACCAATAGGTGGTGGGCTTGAACCTCATAGAGGATTCCTATGTAACATGTCTTGGCAAGGATCAACGAACTCATAGTTCAGGTTATAAGGTATTTTGGGGGTTACTCTTTGAGGAGGCCCACGATGTTGGGGAACTAATGTGAAGGGTGTCAGAGCGACCAATGGATGTTGGTATTGAACCTCATGGAGGATTCCTACGCACCTTACCTTAGCAAGGATCAATGAACTCGTAGTTCAGGTGGTGTGGGGCTTAGACGCTAGGATGTAAAAAAATGATGTCAGGGTTGGTGCTTGTTCTACTCCCACGAGAGTCTTTCTCAGTGTGTGAAATAAGAGACAACAATGACCAGACGATCACGCTGCTAAAGGTGCTTCCATTGGAAATGGAGTGGGGCTTACACGTGATCGCAACCCAAAGAGGAAATAGGGGCTTATGTGTGGTTAGCTGCCAGAAGAGGTTGGGACATACTCTATGATGGATGCATGGTGAAGAAAAATCCCAGTAGTAGAGGGATTTGGCACCAACAAAATGAGGGGCATGGATGATTCCTTCTTAATGAAAAGCTATGGTTTACACTAGGGTGGTTGCCCTATCGCTGCATAGGATGCATGGGGGGAAGTCAATGTTTAACATCATGTGCTGAGGACGATGTTTCTTGGTAGTATAACATCCTGCATCTTGGACTATGAAGGTTTACAACACACCCCTAGGAAATACATAACCAGTACCCTCTACCCCTTGGTAAATGGAATACACTGGAAATGCCATGGAAGGGCGGTGTCATGGGGTGATCCCAATGGGGGTCCATGTTAGCATGGCTATGCAATGAAGCAATAGATGTTAGCATGCCTATGCTAAGAAGCATGAGGCAAGGCATAATAATGTGAAACGTCAACTAAGGGACTTCAATGTTAATTCATGGGATCCTAGGAGGATGCATGGGAGGGGGAGTTGCCTAACAAAGGGGTTTATGAGTAGAGGCCTCGTAGAGCTCTGGTTCTCTATGCAATGTAAGGGATTTATGAATGTGTCAGCTTCGTAAAGTGAAGTGGGATAGCCTAGGCATATATCATAGGTGCATACAAGTGGTGCTTTGAGAAGTAGAATGGAATTTGTGATGCAATGACCTAAAAATCACGGGTGCCTCGCAACGTAAGGTCCTATGAAGTGAGGTGATTCGCGAGGCGTAGTGACTCTGCCTTAGAAATTGAGTCACTTGTTCATGGGGGGTGCTTTGAAAATCATAAACGCTCCATGATGACCAAGACCCCATGAGGATATCTTTCATTCGCGAAATCCCATGGGCTTCACAAAAGGAATCCCTCTAGAATGAAGGGGTGAAAACAAGGCTAGGTGGAGGCACTTCAGAGAGAAAATGCACCTTGATCAGCTCATGGTTCACAAAGTTGAAAGTGCATTGCAATTTTAGAGCTGAGAAGGTGAAAGGTTGGATGATCCTTCCATTGGTATTGGGGGGGGGGGGGCAGATATTTATAGGAATGAGGCACCACGAAGTAGCGATTTCTCGGCACGAAGATATATTCTGCTCTATGGAGGGCTCGTGAATATCAAATCGGCTCGGGGAGCATCCGACCTCCTTGCATCGCGGGGGGCTCGCGAACGTCAAATCGACTCTCTGAAAATCCCACCTGCTTGTTTCGCAGCAGGCTCGCCAACGTCAAATCGGATCGTAGAGCATCTAGCCTCCTTGGTTTGTGGAGAACCTGAGGCCATGGCGCTCAGAGAAATGTCTTCGCAAGGCAGCCTCAGAGACAATCTTATTATCCTTCTCCCCTCGATTTTTTGTGCCAAAGATATAGAAAGACCATAATGTAATAAAATAAATTTTTATGGGATGTAATTTTCATTGTTTATTCTTAAATGAATAATATTTTATATATAATTAATAATAAATAAATCATAATGTAGAGTTATGATTTTTACCCCTTTTGGGGCTACCTCTTCAGGGTCATACCTAATTTGTTACTAGAAAAAAAATATTAAAAAACAAATAAAGGATTATAAGATGGAATTTTGGAGGTGATTTTTCAAGGATTGGATCAAAACAAATCTGTTAAAATATTGGAATATGATGGGAGAGGTGTGGCCTTTACAAGTGAGGTGACTGTCATAGTTTTAATTGTTGAAAATAAGAAGTGGTGCGCACATTTTTCACATTCCAAAGGGGTCTAAAATTGACTTTAAATTTGAAATCGAAATTTAAATTTCCATATAGGTTGATCTTAAATATTTTATACTATTTTAAAATTAATTTAACCAATATTATTATATTTTAATCCCCGGTAAATCCATTTTACCTTAATTGCCGTAATTAAATTTTAAATTGTTTTACTATTAATTATTGTAAAAACTTTATTTGATAATATTAGATAATATAAAATGTGTTGAATCCAAATATGGAATCCATTTTCCCAAATTTATTTCACAGAATTGGATAAGTTTAATTTTATATTAACACAACAGACGTGACGAGAAAGTGAGTTTTCAATGAATTTTTTTTAAAATACTTAGAAAGTCATTATTTAGAAATTCTATATGTAAATGATTTCAGTGTCCAAAATTGATAAATTATATATTTTAAAAAAATAATCTTTATTTAAATCACATTAATTTTATACTATAACATTATAAATTTTTTAACATAGATGGATGCTTCCTATTAAGATTCAATACTTTCAATATTCATCGAAAAATGAATCATTTCATAAAAATACCAAAAATTAACCCTAATATATTGTTGATATTATGATTCAAATAATGATGAATTTTTTGAAATAAATTATATATAAATAGTAAAATATAATTTTAAAAAATGTGTGAAAATTTTCAGAAAACAATTTATTTGAAAATAAAACATTTTTTTGAATAAAATTATCATCCTTACAAATGATAATTATTTTTATTATTAATAAATAGTTAAAAAACTTATGTGTGAAAAATATATATTTCTCTTAATTTTATTATTTCTATTTATTGCATATATTAAAATTCATTAGATAAAATTGTAATATATGAGTAATATTTTAAAAGAGTATCATGTTTTTTAAACTTTATGTTGCATGCATCACAAGAAATCAGTAAAATTCAATTTATTTTATAGGATATATATTGTATTGTCTTTTGTTTTTATATTCATTAATCCTACAAAATGTTTTATCATTGAAATTTCATTGATTTTACATTCTAAATTGATCATGGTTGTTCTTTTTCATAGCATCCTCTAGTTCCCGCATTTATTTCACTATTTTTTAATTTCTCCAAAGTACCTTCACTATGAGAGATGTAAGATTCCTCAATAGATGCATTCATTTTTCAAGAAACTATATGGGTTCTTCAATGTATTATAGTTCAATATACCAATCTACTTTTGTAGATGTTATCTCCTGATTAATATTTGGAATTTGTTTCCTTAACAGAGATATATAAAACATTTCTTGTTCTATTGAAAGACTTAGTCATATTGAAAAATGATAGATATCAAGTTATATTATTTATATGATTTCGTAGGTTTTTATGTATATGGGGATAATTTTCCGTTTATTAACAAAGCTTATAACATTCTTCCATGGATTAAAATTAAAGATTAAATGATCTTCTACTTTGAATTCTAAATATTTTTTATGACATTGGTATAATTATATGGAATACATTGATCATTGTTAATATAAAGCTGAATAATCCTCACCTTTTTAGATGATTCTTTAACATGTTATTGTCGTAAATGAATTTTTCATGAATTTCACCAAAATAAGTTGTAGTACGACACCCCTTTATATAAAATGCTTTATATTGTTCCACATTAATACATGAATGAAACCTTTTTTATAGGTATATTATGAAAATTATAAATATTGATCCATCATAATTAGAAAGTAATGTGAGAATGACATCAATATGTCTTATAATGTTTGAATCATCCTTTCTGACTATCCATTATTCTGTCAATCGTAGGAGATGATAAAATTAATTATAGTATTATGATCCTTCTAATGACACTTCAACACTACCAATGTAATATGGGGATCATGATGACACACTATTGAATGTTTTGTGCAATGATGTCCTAATTATTAATTAATATATATCATTTTGATAAACATAAGAGATAAATCCGATCATATATTGAGGAAATGTGTAAATTTCATTAGGTGATCAATGATGACCAATATTTTATCATTTATTATATTAGTCTTTCACAAAACTGTAACATAATCTAGATTTTGTAATGCCATTTTCACATAGGAATTTGAATATGGTTCATATCTCTTCTAGTATACTACCTCATGGGTTTATCTTTCTTAATAATCAATCATATGGAAACATTAATACTATAATAATTCTTAATATTATCCCATCTAAATTAATTCTACATATCCATATACTTTTTGGACCTACATGTCACTATAGATTAATTGGAGCTTTGTGCATCATCCAACTATTCAATTTTTTGATCAGTTATATATTAGAAAAACATTCACATTCAAAGTTCTAGAACAGAATCTTAATAAATACTTTATTCTAACTTCCAATTATTCACATCATTATTTATTTACTAAATAGTGTGATCAACAGATTGATATGTATTTATATTTTCTAATAATATTGTATTGAATCCTTTAGAAATTTGAGTAATTTTCAAGAAATCCTAATAACTCAATAATCTAAATTTAATATATCCATGAACATATGATAACACTGAATCCTCATTTGGGTTAGTAATTATTGATTAATCATGCTAAATCCAACCACCACCTTATTTTCTTTCTCTATGTGGTAGTGTATTAATTAGGTGTAATCCTTGAGTGGATCAAGCTATATTCATGGCCTCACATTAACCTCATTTTAGGAATATATATATATATATATATATTACCAGATATTATGGTCAATATATATCTCACATATATATCTATATGGGTGAGAACAGATTTTATATTTAGACACAAGACCATGGGTAAGATAGTCCTATTAACGAGTATCCAATTTTCAGGATACATATTCAATTACTATTTTATTTTTCATTATGAAAAAAACAATTCCATTTTCTAATGTATCATTGTACATATAAAAATACCATAATTTCAATAAGGTTGATTCAAAATCAGTTAATTGAAATATATCACCTTTAGATCATCAAAAAAGTTTGACATTTATTTTTCCACAAAAATTTATCCCCATTAAATATAAGTTTTGTTAATGTTTTAACTATTAAGGAAAAATTCTGAATGAATCACCGATATTATCCTTCTAATCCAGTGAAACTATGTACCTCAATTATGTTTTTTTGGAGTATACTATTTTATGACTTCAATTCATTATAGGATTAAATGGTATTCCATTTATTAGAAAATATGTCCAAGAAAATACATTTTTTGAATCCCGAAATCACAGACAATAAAATTGACATATAAATCATTTATTTTTTTATTATCATGAATAATATGATTATTATTATCATGGTAATCATTTCTTTTAGAATACACCAAGATATAATTAATAAAAACCACTATAAAATCATTTCAATATTCATTTAATAATATATTAATTAGATCGATAAAAATAGTGGGTGGATTTATTATGCCAAATATCTTTATTATAGAATAATAATTTTCATAACTCATTTGAAATTAATTTTGGAATGTATTACTTCTTTAATCACCATTTATGATAAAAAGAATGAAGGTAAATTATTTAATAATATTGTGATCCATTATGTTGATTGAATAATATTCTTATGATAAGTAGAGTATACTGGTTCATTATCTTAATAACATTTATTTACATAAACTCATTCTAAAAAATCATGGATTAATATTTATTCGTAATGAAAAAATAAGAGATCCTAATGGAGAAATAGTGTGAATCGAAAATACCTTATTACATAACTCCTCTATTTTTATCCTAAAATACACTAATTACATAGTTGTTATTCTATAAGGAGTCAATCATGTTGGACTTAAATCAGGTAATAAATCTATATAAAAAGAAACTCTAGGATGTGGGAGATATCTAGGAAATTATTTTGCGAAAACATCAATGTATTCATATAAATAAGTATATCCATAATTTGATGATTACTATCTCCATCTAATGTTTTTGTTTTCTCTTCATCAGTAAAATCATCATTCAATAGAACTAAATGGGGTGGATATAGATACAACTCAAATTATGATGTATCCTTCATATATATATATATGGAAATATACATCTTCTCCAAAAATTGAAATTTCATTATTCTATAAATAAAATTTCAGTATCATTTTTTGAATTCCATTATATAAAATTTAATTTATCTGTGTTAACAATAAGTATGATAGTATTGGAAAAAGATAAATCATTTTAACCTGTCATAATGTGGACTTCCAAAAAAATACTTATCATATTGAGATTTCACTGATGAGTGTTGAATAAAAACCACATTTTAAAATTAAAAAGTTATATTTTAATTATTTATGAAAATATTGGTATATATAAAAGATTATGATGATATATAATCAAATAAAACATTTTCTAATATTGAAGACAATATTTATGTACCTTCCACCACATCATTGGGAGCTTCCACATCAGTTGTATTGATCGTACTAGACTTTCATACTCTCATTAGCCTATTTAATGGTATTTTCTCATAACAAATGGTATATTGGTATGAATAATGACCCCTTTCATTATAAATGAAGCACTGGAGATCATTGATTTAATTTTTTCTTTTACATTCATGGGATTGATTCCCAACATATTATCCATTAAAGAAGACTACCAATACCTTCAATAATTTACGTAAGTCATTCATTCAATAGTTTTCACTATATGGATATCACACTGATTTCATCATTTTCATTTGGATTTTTCATGGTGTATATATGAACAATTATTCTATTAATATCCCTTTAATATATATGATTTAGGGAAATAATTCTCAATTTTAATGGAATAGAAAAATATTTCATCGTATGATGATAAATTGAAAGATACTGTCTCCATTTAGAGGGTTGGATAATTCCCATTAATTAAATGGTAAATCTTTCTCTCCAGGATGCATATGTAACATATAACATAACTATATTACTGTGTAATGGTAGATTCATACTCCATAATAGTTTTATACTATTTTTATTAAGTATAAGTAAAATTATATTCTTCATAGTTTCTTCACAAAAGGTAATTATTTGTTAAAAAATGTCTCTTTAATATCATTTGATTCTATGTGTTATATTCCCTATTTTTACCTACTATTATGAAAAAATTTCCACTGTTGATTAGATTCGCCTTATGGAAAATACACTAAAACTATAATATTTTCTTTTTCACCACAACCCAATGAAACAAGGATCTTTTATAGATACATAATCCATTTCCAAGACACCATTGGATTAGTAGTACCACAAAACAATGGGTCCATCTATATCATAAATGGAACAAACTTATATGTATAATATTGTGGAATAGGTTAATGAATCTTTCCAATTTTATTTTTCATAACATGATTAATATCTCTTAATAATGCCGTAATTTTCTCCATTCTCAGAATTTATATATTTTCTTCCTTAGAAGGGAAATATCTATACTGGCCATGTGTATTTATAACATTCATTATTCTATGTTATAATTAAAAATAATATGAACTACGAGATTAGCTCATAAAATTATGACTTCTATATCAAAATGTACAATTTTAAATATGATTTAACACTTAATTTTTTTAAATTCATGCATTTTAAATATCCTTATTATAAACATGATTTATTTATAGATATCATTTTTTCAAATAATTTATAATTGTTTATAATGAAATCGTGAATTACAAAAATTATATCCCCCACAAATATAAAACAAGATGCATATTATACCCTATTTTCATCCAATGAGTGAAGATTATGTTATGAAAAATGTGAATTTTTCAATTTCATTAACCTTAGGTATCCCTATTTTAGAACCATGTCAGCATACCATATCCATATAAGGATGTATTTATTGTAAAAACCACATACTCACTTGTATAACAAAATATTTTTATATTTGTATATACTTCTCCCAAAATTATATCATAATATTAGGTTCCCTAATATATGTTTTCAATAATTTAGTTACAATTATTTATTCAAAACATCATATCATTAAAATTACAATGTCCCCAATTCCAAAAACATAGAGTCAATGTCTGCTTTTTTACATTGGTATAGATACAAATGGTCAAATGTCAAAGGGAATATAAGTTTAGTAGTTTTTGGTAACCAAATACCTAAAAGAAACACATTTTAGGATTGTAATAGAAAATGAATCAAAATAAATAAAAAATAAAATAAAAAACATTCTTGAATTGTAATTAAGGGATTTATTATTAATATCATACGAAGATAGAAAAAATAACGATGGGCAGAAATTACCAATGAGGGTATTATACACGGTAAACAATAATAAACTAATAACGAATAATCAATATGAAATGATAAATAATTAAACACACATTCCATTTAATCAATATGTTTTTTATCATAATTAGATAATTCATAGTCAATATGTGATAGTAAATAATTGAAAACACATTCTATTTAATCAATAATTTCGATTTAAATACATCCAAATAAAATATCATAGAAAAGGTCATTTATAATTATAATAACTAATATCAGAAAGAAGGAAATTATTAATTATTTGAAATAATTATATCAATAATCATGAAACCATTACTATCAAGTCCATTCACAAGACGGTATAAAACTATCTGTAGAAACCCATTTAATTTTCTTAACTAATTTGTCTCTTGAGATATATTCTTATATCAAAGAACTATATAATTTCGAAGGCCTCATGTTACTACAAGTCCATATAATTCATTATATATTGAATAATCTATATAACTATTCAACAATGATCCTTATTAATAAATACTCATATTTAGTAAATGAACGATATTTATTAATATTTCTCAAGTTAATTAAATAACATTAAAAAAAATATATATAAAAATTATATATGTATTAGGAAATAATCATATGAATCCAATATAAATATTTATATTTAATAAAAACATATTATCAGATTTAAAATGATCAAAATAAATTCATTATTTTATGGGAAAACTAGCAATATAAAAAATAAATGATATTGTATAATAAATTTTATAATAATGTAAATTTCATGTTAATTCCTAATAGATGAGATAATTAAAATTAAAACATATAATTATACTAAGTTTGAATGAATCATGATATCATTTGTCTTAGGTTTAGTATATACACATTATAAAATAAATAACATGGAAAACACAGTTATATGTCTTAATAAAGGAAAATATATGTGAATTCACTTACCTCACAATTCCCTATGGTTAAAAAATATTTAACATATTATAAATTAGTTTTAAACATTTAATTAACTTATAAAAAACATATTAATATTTATAATATCAAATATGTTATTTATATAATAAGTTATCAACCTTTTATTACTAATCAATTATTATTTTAATTGTTTAAGTTGTTATTTTCATTGCATTATCATTCATGCTTGGTAATGAAATATCTTTCCCATTCATATATTATAAAAATTATTAAACTTTAGAAATATAATCCTGAAATAATTATCAAATATAAAAATTAATTATAAATTTAATACCAATAATGAAATTTTGTTATTAGAAATGAAATATGTTACAATCATGGAGATGGTATGTCACCGTATACATATTTAAGCATTCAAATTTCAATACTATTTTTTAGAAATGGGATATGTAGTATTTAAAAATAAAATAATTGTAATAATATCATATATACAATATTATTTCATTTAATAATATTATATATATTATTAATATGTTGTAGTTGTGAAAATAATGTCATGTCACTTTAGGAAGGCGGTAGTCCACACATACACCAATGATGTTATCATCCTAATGTGAGTGAAATGCTAAAAAATAAAATGAACTTTTTTCTTATGATTGATAAATCTGGAATTAATATCATAAATATATATTTTATATCACATATATCCACTATATGTATCCTTATTATCTTCCATGTATAGCGTTTGCATCAAATTAATCACATCACTTCACAATGATGTAGTCCGCCGTACAGACGAGCGATGTTATTCTATCTCGTAAAGAATTTAATTTAAAGATAATTATGATTTATATATCAAAAATTGTGGTATAATAATGACATAAATTTCATATATATTTACTATATATCCATCATCTTCCTAGACCATGGAAGGTGTTAAGGGAAAACATGACACATCAATTTCTGAGAGAGTAGTTTCCTATACACATGAAAAAAATTATAACATTCCATTTTAGGGATGTGGAGATAGATTTTGTTCATTTAATTACCATAATAACCTCTCATTATATATAATATAATCATGTTATTTTATAAGAATAATTGATAAATATTTCAATGTGGTGGACTAATTAATAGAAAAAAAGTGTATTGTTTAGAATTTTATATCTTCTCAGACCAGATTTTATTGATTACACATAAATTATTCCATCAATGAATTTATTACCAAACCATGTTTTATATGATGATGATATAGAATTTGTTATGTTATGTTGTTAGGTACTGTCTAAAAAAATTTCCATACTTTTTAAATATGAGAGGAGAGTGTTGGTGGTCGTTTTATAAGAAAGGTGTGTCGAAGACTTTTAGTATTTGAAAATAAAAATGTGTAACTTCAATTTTCAAATAAAAATGGTCAAAAATATATTATAATTGATAATTTAACATCATAAAGTACAAATACTAAAAAATTTAATATTTAGAGATGTTTTTAGGTATCTATATTTTCAATCATTTTTAATTGTCATCCTGTAAATGCATTCTTACAACAACCACATGTATTAATTTTTAAATTTTTTACTATGAATTATTGCCAAAATTTACAATGAAATTATTATAAAATAAAAAATATTCTTATTAAAAATATGGAATCCATTTTTTCAAAGTCTATTCAGATAATTTTAATCATTTCATATCATATTAATCATGCATATGAGATGAAAATGAATGTTTCCTAAGAGACGGTTTTCAGTATTATACAATGTCATTATATAAAAATTAAATATGGAAATGATTCCAATGATGGAAATTGGAAAATTGAAATATTAGTTATATAATATTACTTTAAAAATTACAAATATAATGTATGTTTTTATATAAATAAAATTAAAATACATTTTTCAATTAAAAATCATCATTTTTAATACTTCATCAAGAAATAAAACATTTAAGATGATTAAAAAAAACCTCAACCTAATTTTAAAATTTTTTATTTCAAAAATATAAATATATTTTTTAATTTATTTTTCAAAAGTGGTAAAAAATAATTTAAAATTATGTATGCAAACCTTGGATAAAAAGATTTTTAGAAAAAATTAATATTTTTTAGAGTTTTTTTTCAAATGATTAATATGATTGTTTATATTAAATATACAAATTAATTAATTTTGTTTAATATTTATATCAATCAAAATTATGTTGTTCCCATTCATTCATGTATCATTAATGGATCAGTTAAAATGGTATTGTTGGAATAATATTTTAATAGTGTGTCATTCTTTATTTAACTCATTGTTGTGTGCAACCCAAGATATCAATAGATACAAGTTTAATATATTAAAATTGAAATAAATTTCACATTTAAAAATATAATTATTGAAGACAAATCTTTTACATATAAATTATGTTATATGGATTAAAACAAACAAATATATATATATATATATTGTCTATGTGTCCAATGGACATATAAAAATGACTAGATTAACATTTATAAATATATATCGTTAAATTATTAAGTATACATTATCTATTTAATTTTATATCATATTTACTATTATAAAACAACTTATTTTAGTTATTTTTATAGTTGTAGTTAAAATAATAATAATTATTGAAAACCATGATGATGTTTATTTTTTGTCTTGGTTATTCAATAATAAATTTTCAACAACTCCAAATATAATGTTATTATGTAGTTTCATATTTTATCCTAACAATTTATTATATTTTATTAATAATATTAATATTTTATTTCATAAAATGTTTCATAGTTCATTTCAGTTATATGTTTCATGTATCACAATCTAAAAAATTTAATTTCAATAAATAATTGATTGTAAAATATTAGTGTCTTACAAGGCCTCCAAATTTATCCAATATCAACCATAAGAATAAAACCCCATTAAATTTGAATGAAACAAAAAACATATAATATATAGTAATGATATAAGCATCCCATTAGGTATCCAGACTCTAAAATATCGAAATATATTACAAAGAAACTTTATAATTTATAGATTGAAAATAAAATTAAAAATTAATCATTCCAAAGATAGACATGTGAGAAATACATCCATTTCAATTATAACATTTCAAAACCACCCACAGGGTTCCTTTAATTGAAAATAATTTTTTAATCATCATTTCACAAGATGAAGCCCCATTTAAACAAAAACTGTCATTTTGAAATCAAATCTACACACATAAAAGAAGAGTCTTTATTTCGCAATAAGTTTTCCAACATCATTGAAAAATAATTCATCAAATGAAATAATCTAAACACAACATGACCAATTATAACAAGGATAGAATATAAATTTGTAAGGCATATAATAAATCTATAAATGATATTATTTTCCAAAATAAAAGATAAGGGAATCATAAAACTAATCATGAGATCGATATCCTAATCTTCATGTTCTAATCTAGTAGTCTAATTTATTATGTGATCTATCCTATGTCACTAATGGGAGATGTGTCAAAAAATATTAATTTCTTATGGATAAAATACTGTTATATATTGGGTATAAAACAAAATCCATAAAAATAGCTTAATATTATGACCCAATACAAATACACATATTATTATATTATTTTTGTAATAAATTTTCAATAAATAATATGATTCTCAAGAGGTATAATTAATTTATATGAATAGAAACATGAAAATATAATAATAAACATAAAAAATTATCATTATTTAAATCATTAAATATATTTATTAACTCACATTGATATTATAAAAATATATTGCATACCTAGAGAAAATACATAAGGAAAAGTGTGAGCTATAATTCCCGTTAAGGTAATAAACATATAAATAAATCATGGAATGGGAGTCAAGAGGAATAATTTCATATCATAAACATGATGATTATAATTGTGGAGTCATAGAATAGAAAAATTATGTAATTTGAAAATGGAATCATAAACATATATAAATGATATAAAACAAGATATTAAAACCATAAGTCAATGATCACTCACAAGACCATCATGATAAATTTTACAAATTCTCAAAGTGTAATAGGTTCAATATCACTTCCCTAGAATAATATATCCTGAGAAATAGTGAAATATCAATGAATTATATGTCTATATATTTTTAGGATAACTCATCACATAAATTAAATCTTACATAAGTGATTGATATGAATAACATAAACCCTATATATATCATAAGTATGATCAAATCCATGAAAATGAAGTGGGTTTCATAAATTTGATAGCACACACAATAGAAGGCTAAATCCATATGATTTATAAGAGAATATTGAATAAAATTATTTTGAAAATTAATTTTTTTTAAATGAATATAGTTCATGAACATGGAGTTTCATGAATTGGAACAAAGGAGAAGGGTCGTTGATTACAAAAATATAGACAAACCACTTGCGAGATGATTTGTAAAATATTTAATGGATATTTTTAAATAGTAAAATAAATCACTTAATTTTGTACTATAAAATTTAAAAGAATAATTTTCTCTTTAATATAAAATATATTTTTCAAATATATTCACTAGTTGAAAATATTTAATATATTTAATTCATGACATGTTACAAAAAATAGGAAAGTTACATTAAATATAATTTACATAATAGTGCAAATATCAATGGGAACTAAAAACATATTTAATTTTTGAAATTAAATTAATAATTAACTAAGTATTTATATAGTGAATATATATACAATACTATATTATGGTCATGATATTAATATTTATTAAAAAATTTTAAAGAGATTGAGAATGTGTAACGAATAGGTAACGAGGGAGGTATAAAATATCCATTTAATCTAAAGAAATAATCTATTAAAAATATTATTAGTGAAAAATGTTGATTTTTATGTAACAAAACCATGAATAAATGTAATATTTGAGATTATATATCCAATTTTATGTATACAAAAAATTTAAATGAAATATAGGATGTAATAAGTCTCTCAAACATGGAAATTATGAGTTGAAATCCTTATTTAATCTATTGAAGGTTTCTAATATTGAAAATAACATTCTTACTAATTAAAATATGTTCATTTTCTATAAAAATAATAGTCATAATCATATATATTTAATTATCTTTTTAAAATATAATTTTCTATTTTTCGGATACTTGAAGTTGTTTGTTAAATTTCATATAACACATTCAGTTTTTTGACCTGGTAAAAGGTGTTGTAAAATAAAATCATGGACCCCATAATTATGATCATTATAATTTTTATTTAGTTATGAAAATATTATAATTTTTTAAACATTATCTCTATAATAATCAAACATAGAAAGGGCCCTAAAAATTATATTTAATTTAGATAAAGTAATTATATACATTTATTATAATTCTAATAATTATAAATTGTATTATTTTAACATTACAAAAAACTATCAGTGTTAAAAATATTATTTTCATATACGAAATATATTTCAAATGTAATCCATGTCAAGTGGTCTTGAAAAAAAATCATATTGTTCATAGAAGCGGTAGACCATATATAAGCACGATGAAATTTTCGTTTTTATCAAGGTTCATGAGAAAATTATAAAATATATATTAATTTATTATAATAAATATTAATACTTTTTAAAAATAAATAAATATAGGATATAGGGGGGAATTGGGTTTTAGGGGAGGAAAAGAATATAGAAAATTCTGGTTGATAGGATTACCTATCCATTAGAAATTCTCCCTTAAGTAACTCATTAAGGATCCTTATAATGGAAATTGAAGTGCATTGTGTTGCATTTGTTGTCAATGAGGCATGAAGTTGTCATGGAATGAATGGATGTCAAGGAATGTCAAGATGTGAATGACAAAGGTTGTGGTGGTGATGGTGAGGAACGGAGAATGGCCATGGTACTAAGAGGCATGTCACTTAGGAGATTCACTAAGTGGCATAGGAGATGTGGTTGAAACATTCTCTAGTAATATCAGACGATTGTTGAACTGGTCTTTAAGTTCAAAGAACTTGTATCCTGATGATACAATGTCACAACATTGATTGAAGACTATTCATTGTCTTCACAATGCATGAGGAGTTGAAAGGAGTTCCATCCACAACTACTAAGTGGATGATGTGCATTAATGAAGTCCATGCACTATCACTTAGTGCATGTGAATTGAAAATGTTCCAATTGATCTCTGATTAGATCAATGAAGAACATTGAAGAATTATGTGATTCAGGAGTTCGGTTGATGAAGATCCTTGAGAATTATCTCCTAAGTAGAAAATGAGATGATGAAGAAGAATTATAAATGGAGGAGTTGTTTCCAATCAAGAAGATTAATGTTTGAATTCTCAAGAAGAAGATGGAGGAGAAGAATGGATTGAAGGGCATGTGGCATTTGGCTTATACTCATTGAAGAACTTTGTATTTGACAAAGTCTTATTCATGCCTTTGCCAAAAAATATGGCCAGCCATGGACACCTTGAGGGTTCAACCCCAAGGCATGGGCGCTAGGCACCACACACATGGGGGAACCCGTGGGGAGAGCCCAGGGTGGCAGGACGCACCCAAGACACCGCATGGGCGTCTGGGGAACGCCCGGAGGAGCGCGGTAGGGGCGCATGAGTGCACCCGCGAGTGTCAGGCAGTGCAGAGTGGGCGCATAGCGCGCCCGCGAGGAGTAGAGGTGGGCGCAAGAGCGCGCCCGCAGGGAGAAAATGGTGCGGGGCAGCACCATGGAGGTTGGAAGTTCAATCGAGGGGTTGAGGCAGCGCCAGGGTGATAAAGCGCGGAAAATCCGCTCGCCGTTTCGATGTGGGACACGGAAAAAATTCCGGGAGCGAATCACAGCCGCATGATTGATCGCGCGGACGATCTAAGCCACACATCTGATCCGCGGTGAGATGATCTGATCCATGCCGTCCGAGATCAATTGAATCGCCGATCCAACGGCTGCGAGACCGCCTTCAACCCCGAGCTCGTCTGAAGTCTCCCGCGAGCTGCCGACGAACCAGGCGCCATCCGAGCATGGTTTTTGAGTTCCCGGCCACCATTTCCGAAGATGAAGGCTCCATTGAGCTCTTCTAGACCTACCGAACACGATCATGCATTAAAAATATACTTGCATGCAACAAATGAGAAAATTCGATGAAGTCCGAAGGCAAACGAAGTGCCGAGGCCTCGGTGTATTCGTGCTTTGCGTGGATTGTTTTTAAACGATGGTATGCATGCATTTGCATGCGCATGCACGTAGAGGAGAAAAATATAGAAGGAGAACCCGCGGTGAACCGAGAAGAAAATCAAGATTTTCAAAAATCTTGAAAGATCCGAATACTTCGGGGAATTGAGATTTATCCCACGCGGAAGTTTTGAGGCATTCCTTTGCCTATAAAAAGAGAGCCCAAGCCCTTTTAAAAGTTTGCTGATGCGCTGAATTTTAAGAAGTCTCGTGAGAGCACCTTTGCCTCGTGAAGAAGAACCTGCGCGCATACTTGCGCGGCAGTACAGCCCGGAGCTCCCCTAGCTCTGTTTGAGTTCCTTTTGTGCACTCCTTGCGCGAAAGAAGAAGAAGGGGGACCCCTGCGCGCCTTCCCTTTGCGCGGCAGGAAGACCCGAGGCAGCCGCATCACTTGCGCGCTCTCGTGGTTTATTGAGGCTTGCGCGGCCGAGGTGCCTTGCACCTTTGAGGAGCTTGCACGACAGAATCTTTGGTGGCCGCTTGCACAGAGGATCTAGCACGCCTTGTCCAGTGTGACCCTGCGCGGCTGTGAAGAGAGGAAGGCCGCACCCCTTGCATGCCTATTTTGTAGGTGGAGTTCGGGCAGTGTGTGCACAAGAAGTGGGAGGCAGAGACCATTGTGTCTCTAGATCCCAAGGAGAACCGAGGCTTTGCCTTGATTGTATGCCAAGTGATATACCCTTTTTTTTTGTGTGCAAGAGGAACAAAGAACCAAGAGGCCGGGACTTACACATAAATGAACTAAGACTAAATGAGTTGGCCGTAGCCTTGGATGTGTGCAAGGAGGAGAATAGGCCAAGTCTCAAGTGTGTGCAAAGTGAAACAAGTGTGTGCAAAAAGGCAACAAGGCCGAACCTTAGTGTGTGTGCAAACTAAAGTGTACACACTAAGAAGAAAGCGAAGAGGAATCACACAATGTATAACACACATTTATGTGTGTAATCAAAAGGAATTAAACATGTGAAAGAAAAGAAGAAAAGGTGAGTGCTTAAAGTGACTACACCCTTTGTGGGTCTACAGCACCAAGAAGAGGAAAGGGGAAGTGCATGCATTCAGTGCATGAAGAATTTATGAAGTGAGACTGGACCAGACTGAAGTTAAAGATATCAGTTGTCTGAGTATTCAGTAAGTTGGAGAGAGAAGCCAGGTCATCCGGAGAAGAAGGAGATAAATCCTGAGCAAGACGAGAAGACCTGATCATCACAAGTGATCAGAGGTACAGAGAAAGGCCAGCAGCCTTTATCCCAGGCTGCTGAGGATACTTGAAGAGATGAACAAGAAGAAGAGCTACTCGTGTGACTCGAGGAGCCAGGAGAAGCCCCCTGTGAGACTCAGGGTGGAAGAAGTCTTCAGTGGGATTCTGGAGCAGGCCAGTGAGACTCTGGTAACACTGTGGGACGCAGTATAAAGACCCTCGTGTGGGACTCAGGAGAGATACAGTGGGATGCTGTATCGACCATTGTAATTCTAACAAGTTATAATGGAGAAATCATGTTGGGGCGTATAACCAACATGGCAAGGACGTAGGCCTTTGGTGCCGAACCTTGTAAATCCTTGTGTCCAGTGCCTTTACATTTACTGCATCATTCATGGAAAGGTGAGAGATACAAGAAGAGTGGATCGAGGCTTTAACCAGCCATAGAGGTTTAATTGATTAAGAATCAATTAGTAAAAAGTTTTAATGGATCACTGATTCACCCCCTCCCCCTCTCAGTGATTCAAACTGATCTGGGCACATCAATTGGTATCAGAGGGGAGGTTACCTCTAAAAGATCCAAGGGAGTCTTTATGGAGTGCAGATTTGAGGAAATGAGTGACCAGCCTCAAATGGAGATATCTGCCAAGACCTAGAAAAATAGAAAGAAGAAACTGGCAAAGAAGATGAAGAGGAAGGTTGTTGCAATCAGAGAAACTCCTTCTATAGAAAGAAATGTGAAAGTCACATCAGATGAAAATTCCTTTTATCATTCTTCTGATGAAGCCTGCTCTATATGTGATGAAGATGGAAGGAACAATGATCTTCTAAATGCAATCAAATATCTTTAGAAGACAGTCCCCAAGGAAGTGGCAATGTGTATAGCTACAGGCCTCCTTGATCTTCAAGAAGAAAAACTACAGCTAGAAGATGAAGCCAATTCTCTGGAAGTCCAATTGGCAAAAAGGGTTGGCATAACCAACACTCTAAGAAAGCTGGTGAAGGCTAAAGATGAAACTGTTTCTCTTTGCAATGAAAGATATGAAGACACTGCTGAAGAATTGCAAAGAAGCCTTTCTGAGAAATAATTCTTTATGATATTAGTCAAAGATGTTTTCCATGCACTGGAAAAGAGGCATAAAGTGTCAATGATTGTCAGAGATGCTCAACTCAAAGACAAAGTCAAAATGGTGAAGGAGCTTGACAACTCATTGTATGAAATAAAGAAGGTGCATGATGACCAGATGGAACAGCTGAAACAGAATTGGGAAGGTAGGCTATGATTGGTTGAGGATGAGAAGAACTCCCTCAACATGAAATGCTTTGAACTGGAGGTGATATTGAAAAATCTGCAATCACCCAAAGCTGAAGCCTCCCAGTCAGCTGAAAGAAGAAATGTTGCTACTCAAGTGATCTTTGAGAATGATGATTCTAAAAGAAAGACGTCCTCTAATAAAAGGGAAACATCTTCTAGAAAGAAGGTACCATCCATACCATCTTGTACTGATGCTTCTAATTGTGTTTCCACAAAAAGTGAAGGATGGAAAAATAATTCCAAAAAAGTATGGATGAAGAAAATGAAGAAGCAGAGCTCTCCTGAAACAACACAGCAACTCAAGAAAAGTACCCAACAATCAGAAGGACTGAAGAGGTCTAGATTTGTGGGTCAGTGTTGGTGTTGTAATAAGTATGGGCACTGTGCAAAGGATTGTTGGTACAATCCACTGAATGTCAAAGCACAAAGGAAGCCCATGCCAAGGGGGAGCAAGCCAGAGGAAAAGAAGCAGCATCCACAGGTCCAGAGACATCTGTTTACTGCAAATAGATTTGGACTACTTGACAACATCTGGGATGTTTGAAAAAGTGGTCAAAATGATACATGTCAATCTCCAACTGTATCCAGAGCTAAAAAGAAGAGTAGATCACTGAACCTGGCTAAAATGGAATCCTTGGGAAGCAAGAATAAAGTTGAAGATGCTCCCAAGAAGGTTTTGAACAAGGAAAATAAGTCCTTGGAATTCAAATCCAAGAAGGGTGATGCATCAAGAAGAGCCACCAAGAAGACATGCTTCTACTGTGGAAAGAAAGGTCATATCATGGATCTTTGTAAAGAAGCCATGAAATTTAATAGAAGACAACTGCACTCAAACAGACAATCAATCCAGAAGAAGAAGAAGGGATTGATTGAAAATAAGTTGCCTAAGAGAGGTAGCATGATAGCATTAAATGAACCATGTGGAACTTCCAAAACTGAGGCCAAACATCCAAGTGACTTACTAGTCATATGGCCACATCAGTTGTAACTTGCCAGAGAACTGCAAAAAGCTGAAGATGAAGCTCTGGCAATTGCTAAGGCAAAAAGGAAACAAAAGGTTTCACATGAAGATGTTTTGAGAACCACACCAGCACAATCATCAATGAAGATCAAATGTGCAAGTGTGAAGACTGGTGAAAATGGGACATCTCGGTTGAGAGAATCTTCTCAACCTTGTTGTTCACATTGATGAACCAAGGAGGTTCCATCTTATTCCCTTATACTCTTGGTATATACATGTGCTAACATTGCAGGGAATTGAAGATGATGATCATTCTCATCTGTAGGATGGTTTGGCAGAATGGAGTGCACCCCTTGAGGGGGAGCAAATCTGAAGAAGATGATGTTCTGAGATTAATATCATCTTAAGAAAATGGATGAATGGGGGAGCTTTATCTTTGCACTGAACTTTCTAATGAGTTTTGTGGAGTATGTGCAGGATTTAGCAATTCATTGAATATCTGAACCCCTTAGCATGATCTCACATGTTTATAGTGAATGTGGACAGCATTGAGTTCCTTGGTTACATCACTCGTGTTTTCTGCACCGGGTTAGCCCAAGTAGACTTAGAGTTGATTTACTAAAGGTTCATTGCTAAAGAGAACATGTGGCATCATCCCTCTCTTAGTGATTTTTAAAGAAGATGCTATTCGGAGGGAGGAAGAGATTTTTTTTTAAAGAGAACCACACCACACCTTTGCATTTGATTGCCAATAAGGGGGAGAAAATATTGGCACATATATTGACCCATTCATATGTGCTGAAGGAGTGTATTGACAACAAATACAAAGGGGGAGATTGAAGTGCATTGTGTTGCATTTTTTGTCAATGAGGCATGAAGTTGTCATGGAATGAATGGATGTCAAGGAATGTCAAGATGTGAATGAAAAAGGTTGTGATAGTGATGGTGAGGAACGGAGAATGGCCATGGCACTAAGAGGCATGTCACTTAGGAGATTCACTAAGTGGCATAGGAGATGTGGTTGAAACATTCTCTAGTAATATCAGACGATTGTTGAACTGGTCTTTATGTTCAAAGAACTTGTATCATGATGATACAATGTCACAACATTGATTGAAGACCATGCATTGTCTTCACAATGCATGAGGAGTTGAAAGGAGTTCCATCCACAACTACTAAGTGGATGATGTGCATTAATGAAGTCCATGCACTATCACTTAGTGCATGTGAATTGAAAAATTTCCAATTGATCTCTGATTAGATCAATGAAGAACATTGAAGAATTATGTGATTCAGGAGTTCGGTTGATGAAGATCCTTGAGAATTCTCTCCTAAGTAGAAAATGAGATGATGAAGAAGAATTATAAATGGAGGAGTTGTTTCCAATCAAGAAGATTAATGTTTGAATTCTCAAGAAGAAGATGAAGGAGAAGAATGGATTGAAGGGCATGTGGCATTTGGCTTATACTCATTGAAGAACATTGTATTTGACAAAGTCTTATTCATGCCTTTGCCAAAAAATATGGCCAGCCATGGACACCTTGAGGGTTCAACCCCAAGGCATGGGCGCTACGAACCACACACATGGGGGAACCCGTGGGGTGAGCCCAGGGCTGCAGGACACACCCAAGACACCGCATGGGCGTTTGGGGCACGCCCGGAAGAGCGCGGTAGGGGCGCATGAGTGCACCCGCAAGTGTCAGGCAGTGCAGAGTGGGCGCATAGCGCGCCCGTGAGGAGCAGAGATGGGCGCAAGAGCGCACCCGCAGGGAGAACACGGTGCGGGGCGGCACCGTGGAGGTTGGAAGTTCAATCGAGGGGTTGAGGCAGCGCCAGGGTGATAAAGCGCGGAAAATCCGCTCGCCGTTTCGATGTGGGACGCGGAAAAAATTCCGGGAGCGAATCACAGCCGCACGATTGATCACGCGGACGATCTAAGCCGCACATCTGATCCGCGGCGAGATGATCTGATCCAGGCCGTCCGAGATCAATTGAATCGCCGATCCAACGGCTGCGAGACCGCCTTCAACCCCGAGCTCGTCCGAAGTCTCCTGCGAGCTGCCGACGAACCAGGCTCCATCCGAGCATGGTTTTTGAGTTCCCGGCCACCATTTCCGAACCCGAAGGCTCCATTGAGCTCGTCTAGACCTCCCCAACACGATCATGCATTAAAAATATACTTGCATGCAACAAATGAGAAAATTCGATGAAGGCCGAAGGCAAACGAAGTGCCGAGGCCTCGGTGTATTCGTGCTTTGCGTGGATTGTTTTTAAACGATGGTATGCATGCATTTGCATGCGCATGCACGTAGAGGAGAAAAATATAGAAGGAGAACCCACGGTGAACCGAGGAGAAAATCAAGATTTGAAAAAATCTTGAAAGATCCGAATACTTCGGGGATTTGAGATTTATCCCACGCGGAAGTTTTGAGGCATTCCTTTGCCTATAAAAAGAGAGCCCGGGCCCTCTTAGAAGTTTGCTGATGCGCTGAATTTTAAGAAGTCTCGTGAGAGCACCTTTGCCTCGTGAAGAAGAACCTGCACTCACACTTGCGCGGCAGTACAGCCCGGAGCTCCCCTAGCTCTGTTTGAGTTCCTTTTGTGCACTCCTTGCACGAAAGAAGAAGAAGGTGGACCCCTACGCGCCTTCCCTTTGCGCGGCAGGAAGACCCCAGGCAGCCGCATCACTTGCGCGCTCTCGTGGTTTGTTGAGGCTTGCGCGGCCGAGGTGCCTTGCACCTTTGAGGAGCTTGCATGACAGAATCTTTGCGCGACCGCTTGCACAGAGGATCTTGCACGCCTTGTCCAGTGTGACCCTGTGCGGTTGTGAAGAGAGGAAGGTCGCACCCCTTGCGTGCCTATTTTGTAGGTGGAGTTCGGGCAGTGTGTGCACAAGAAGTGGGAGGCAGAGACCATTGTGTCTCTAGTGCCCAAGGAGAACCGAGGCTTTGCCTTGAGTGTATTCCAAGTGATATACCCTTTTTTTTGTGCAAGAGGAACAAAGAACCAAGAGGCCGAGACTTACACATAAATGAACTAAGACTAAATGAGTTGGTCGTAGCCTTGGATGTGTGAAAGGAGGAGAATAGGCCAAGTCTCAAGTGTGTGCAAAGTGAAACAAGTGTGTGCAAAAAGACAACAAGGCCGAACCTTAGTGTGTGTGCAAACTAAAGTGTACACACTAAGAAGAAAGAGAAGAGGACTCACACAACGTATAACACACATTTATGTGTGTAATCAAAAGGAATTAAACGTGTGAATGAAAAGAAGAAAAGGTGAGTTCTTAAAGTGACTACACCCTTTGTGGGTCTACAGCACCAAGAAGAGGAAAGGGGAAGTGCATGCATGCATGCATGCACATGCGCACGTAATCAAAGTTCCAATCTATTTGTGTGCAATTGAGTTGTCCAAGACCAGGAGTTCTTGAAGAGATTTGAGAAGGCCATGCAGTCAGTGCATGAGGATTTAGAGTTGCCATGAATTCAGTGCATGAAGTTGTTCTGAAGTGAGACTGGACCAGACTGAAGTTAAAGATATCAGTTGTCTGAGTATTCAGTAAGTTGGAGAGAGAATCCAGGTCATCCTGAGAAGAAGGAGATAAATCCTGAGCAAGACGAGAAGACCTGATCATCACAAGTGATCAGAGGTACAGAGCAAGGCCAGCAGCCTTTATCCCAGGCTGCTGAGGATACTTGAAGAGCTGAACAAGAAGAAGAGCTACTCGTGTGACTCGAGGAGCCAGGAGAAGCCCCCTGTGAGACTCAGGGTGGAAGAAGTCTTCAATGGGATTCTGGAGCAGGCCAGTGGGACTCTGGTAACACTGTGGGACGCAGTATAAAGACCCTCCTGTGGGACTCAGGAGAGATACAGTGGGATGCTGTATCGACCATTGTAATTATAACAAGTTATAATGGATAAACCATGTTGGGGCGTATAACCAACATGGCAAGGACGTAGGCCTTTGATGCCGAACCTTGTAAATCCTTGTGTCCAGTGCCTTTACATTTACTGCATCATTCGTGGAAAGGTGAGAGATACAAGAAGAGTGGATCGAGGCTTTAACCAGCCATAGAGGTTTAATTGATTAAGAATCAATTAGTAAAAAGTTTTAAAGGATCACTGATTCACCCCCTCCCCCTCTCAGTGATTCACACTGATCTGGGCACTTCAAAAATGTAGTGAGTCTATGGATTAAATTAAATGGGGAGGGTTTTGAGTTTAGACTAGGTAGAAGTTTTGTTTACAAAAAGTCTTTGGAATGTATGGGGAAATGGGGTGGAGGTGGTATCCTTTTACACATGATGAAAATTGAACTCTTGTAAAAACTCAATAATTCTCATAAATATAACTCTGTTGTTCAATTAAAAAGTTTACATAATTGGAAAATAATAGTTTAGGGAAATATAAAAGTCTACAACTATCTTCAAAATTTAATTAAACACAATTTTGTTACGTTTTTTAACAAAAATAACTATCTTAAACCACTTTTCCACAAATTTACCTTAACCATAGTAATGCCACATTCACCACTGGAAAATAAGTTTACTGTAAAAATAAATGAAATTATTTTTTTCAAAAATATTTTAACAAAATTATTTTAGACATGTAATAATTTTCTAAAATAAATTTTTTTTAGCAATAGTGACTGTTTTTATTATTATCACATATAGTGCACAAAAACAATTTCATTAGAAAATTATTTTTAAGCATAAAATAGAAGTGTGATATAAAATTAATAATGATTTTCAATTTTAGTATAAAAATTATTTATATTTTTTAGAAAATATATTTTAGGGGGATTCGAAATCTACCTAGAACTGATTTTTTTTCTAAAATATAGTATAATTAAAGGAAAATGTAATAACAGAGTTTTAAATAGAAAAATATATTACACTTCAAAATTGGAATTTTATATTTAAAAGAATATCATTAAAATGAATATAATTATTTCATAAAAACAAATTTTTTCTATTAAATGTTATTATAAACTTATATTTCAGTTTATATTGAACTAATATAATAAAATTCATCATCTTGGAAAATCAATATTTTTCGATATTCATCACAATGTCATCTATATTAGGAATATCCATAAAACTAATACGAATTTTTTTAAAATGATCAATCTATAAATGGATGATATTTTATTATATATAACTAATAAAAATGAAAATATTTAATCTTCCAATATTAAATGTATATTGTCTATTTTTTTTAAAAAAATTAACTTCAATTTTTAGATGACAAGGAGAGGATTTTTAATATAAAATAATAAATTTTATAATTATAATGTCACTTATAAATTCATATTTTATAGTATATTAAATCTTCTAATCTTATAATTATTTCTTATATACTGATATTTTCATAAAATTCATGTTATTTAGAAAAATATAATGTTTCACTTATCACCAAAAAATCAATCTATCAGGGAAAAAAATTATCAGTATTTATTTAAAAAACATTCTAGATCAAAATATGAATTCTATTTTTTATAATTTAATTTACTATATTTTATATTTTACAATATAATTAACATTTCAATATACCACGAGGAAATATTATTAAATGAATATATGTTTTAAAAAAACTAGTAACATTTGTCCTCAATAAATATAAGTCACTAATAAATCATGAATTTAGAAAATAAATATGTAATATTAAAATCATCAATTACAAATAATCTATATAGTCTTGTAAAATAAGAATTAAAAACACAATAATGTAGAGTCATAAATTTAATAAATAATAATGTTTTTAAAAATACCCTTAATATATATAAACATATAAATTAATATATTCAATAAATTGATTAATACTATTCATACCCACTAATTCAAGTTATAGGATATGAAATTATAAATATATCATTGTTTCAATTTAGTTTTATGTTGTCTGAATTTAATGACATTAAATATATTTTCCTATGTTAGTGGGAAATATATATTACCATTTTATTTTGTTATATCCCCCCAAACATAAATTAATTTCGACCTCAAAATTTTAAAACACATATGATAGGATTAATTTCTATATTTAGTAATTATTTAACAATAAATTGGTTGTTTATTGTGGGGTTATTTAGAATTCATGGTTATATTCCCATATAACAAATTTGGAATAAGGGCTTTGTAAAAATATAATACACAATCCTAATAGAACCATAGTTAATGTAGAATAGATAATTATATTTTTTGTAATACTACACAAACCATGATTAAGTATAAAATATCATGGATATATTATTTTTTCAACAGAACATTTCTTATTTATTATCAAATGCCTAATTGGTGAAAACATTCAATTCATTAATTATTGACACATTTATAGTGTCGAATTACGCCCAATATCAATAACTTTTATTTAATATTAATTTACTAATTCTAATAATATAATATGTGGTTGGTGGTAATTTTTCTTAAGAACCCTTGAATTGGTGAATTGGGTTTCATAGTGACCATGTTTCTCACAACTAAAATATAATTTTTTTTAGTTAACCCTTAAATAGAAAATTACATTATTTCATTACATTATACTTTTTCCCAAAAAATATTATTTTCAAATTCCTTCATTTAACATGAAATAATTTATGTGTAGTTCCATTTATTTTATTCAATTGGATCATCATCCAAATTTCTTTACATATAATATGAAAAATATATATTTCATCAAAATCTTCACCAATCGAGTTCCCAAAAGATCTCATCCTTATCTCCATGGATGGGTTAAATATTTATATTATTAATCCACATGTAATCATATATCATGATATATTATTTATCCTAACCACCAAATGTATTATTTAATTAACTATATCAAAGTGTTAATCATTTATAAAATCGTCATGTTTCCCTTACATCAATTGTTATATTAATTATTTAGTATTCAATCCAAAAAAATAAATAAATCGGTTCAATGTGATTTATGAAAAAATATCACAAGATAAGTATACTAGAGAATAAATTAGAAATATAAACATAGGATGTATTAGATTATAAAAAATAATGATAACATATAATTGTGTAAATTCATCTTATATTAATATTATTCTAACATATAATAGTCATAGGTTAAAATTCATCATCCATTGTTTAACCTATATCATTTATGGTTTATCTATGTTTACTTTTGGTTGATTTCCCCCAATAATTTTATCCTAATCACTTCAAATAAACTGGGAATGAATCATATATAGTGCTTTGTGAATATTATTTGATCTAAAAAATCATATCTTCATGGACAATCTATACACAATGGTAGTTAGTAATATTTGTTATTAACTTGTTATCTTATTATTTAATACCCAATATAAACTTCTATTGTTATTTAACCATTGTAAAACCATGAAATATATTGCATATACATCATTATTTCCAAAAAGTCATGTAATTTTAATAAATCCCATCCAATTTCTGATATACTAAATCATTATGATATTTTATTATACAAAGTATTATCACACTGATATGTCCCTAAGAATTTTAATATGACAATTTATTTATATTATTAAAAAATATCTATAAATTAATCTATCACTATCATTAGTGACGTAATCCTTAAAAAAAATAATTTTATGGATTTTAATTTAATTATATACAAAATAAAACCATGTATCAAAATGTTTACTATTATTTTATGATTAGACACACAAATAAACCATATTAAAAAAATATTATTTCAAACATAATATAACACTCCTAGATCCCAATGATTGTATAAAACTACATATGATTCCTTATATAAAATACATAAGGAAAAGTGTATGCTAAAAATCAATGAATGGGAGTAAACATATCAATAAAGCATAACAATGGAGTTAAGAAGCATATTGTGATATCATAAAGAGGATGATAAAAAATATGGAAACGAGGAATATGTAAATTATATAATAAGATCTTAGAATCATAAACATGTGGAATTATTTCATAAACACAATTCAACGGTCACTGCCAATGATATCATCTTAAACTAGAAAATATTGGTGTGTTTATTAAGTTCACTCACTAATCCCTTATAAAATCTAATGCTATATAATTATTAAATAAATTTATCATAGGGATATATAATTTTACTCCCACCATAAAATAATTAAAATCATAAACATATTTTTAATATAAATAATATAAACTATTCAATTTTCATAAGCATGATCAGACCCATGAGAATGGAGCGGGTTTCATAATTCATATAAAGGTTACAACTATAGGATAAATCCTTAGGATTTCAAAGTGAGGAAGAAATAAATTAATTTTAACATTTATTTACTAAAATGTAATATATTTAGTGAACATTGAAATATAATATAGGAAACTCATTAGTATGATAAATAAGAGTAAATAAAAGAAAAAACAACTTTGTTAATGCCTAGTGAAATAAGTAAATGATCATTTTAAAAAAGGCATGATCATATTATATTCTATAAAACAATAATTTAACCAAAAGTATTCACCAAAATATAATTATGGTATCTAAAAAGATTTCAAAATTATTAAATATTTGATGTGGTACATTCACAGAAATATACAAGAAATTGGAAATTTCTATTAAATCAGATTTATATTAATGTTTGAATTCGTTGTGAACTAAATAAACTCAAAAAACCATATTTAAATATTATTTTAATATGTGATTTTTTATTGTACATATAAGCATAATATTTTATTTTCATGAGAAATATATTCCATTAAAATGTATAAATAAAAACAAAATGTCTAGCACAAAAGTTATTTGGTTTGTACATTAGATCCATATCATCAAAAGTAACATTATAACTAAAAACACTGAATTAGAGAGACAAAATGAATATGATGTTAAAATAAAATGAATAATGATAATTCATGATATTATATAACCAATTTATTGAATTCAATCCATATTTAATAAATTTGGTTATTAAATGATAATGTGTTTCAATGAAGGAAATTTCGAGATGAAAATATCACCTCTTTTCAGAAAGTGATATTCACATGGACATAAATACCTATGAAATAAAATTGTGTTAAATATGTTTATTCTTAATAAAACTATTAATATAAATTTAATTTAATTTGTCAATTAATTATAATTTAATATTGTTTAATATACTTTTTTCTTTCTGACGTTACTTCGGGTTGTTTGGTTTATTTCTTAATTGCACATTTTGTTTGATAAATATGATCAATTGTTTTATAAAATAATTTAATAATATATAAAATTGTTAAATTTTTTTCCTTTATTATTTCGTTATTTAAACTCAAATATTGTTTAAATTAATATACCAATATCATAAGTAATGAAATGATCATTTAAAAATAGATTTCTGGTTGATAAGATTATTATAACCACTTTTTAACTTTATAACCTATATATTTTCATATATGAATGTTATATAATATTATTATTTTTAGTGATAGAGTTTCCATATATTACATATATTTTTAATATCTTCTATGTTAGCTGGTCAGGAAAAAAATGAATCATTAATGGAAGATGTATTCAGTAAACTACAATCACGACATTATATTTTTTTCAATGAAAAAAAGAGAATGTATAAAATTGGATTTTCATTTGAATAATAACAATTTAGATCAGTAATATTTTTTTATTATTCCATTATATATATTGGGGAAAATACAGTTGTAGAAGAATAAAATAAATGAAAAATCAGTAATGGAGTGTTACCAATCCATTGCAAGTTCCCCATTGGGAAACTCATAATGGATCCTTAGAATGGTATTTTGGTGAGGCCATGACTTCAACGACATGTTGATAATTTTAATGATAGATTAGGGAAGTTTATTTTTTTGAAGGAATTGTTTTTAATTAGAAGTATCCAAATCTAAACATTACTTTAATAATACATTCACTGCTTTATTTAAATAATATATCACACAAATAGAAGAAGAACCAAAGGAATAGAGGTATAGTTCCATATATATTAGATAAAAAACACATATTATGAAAAACCTCAATTTTATTTCTCTAATGATGATCCTCTGGACAATATTTGGACATCTCACATGGTATAATAATCAATAAAACATGGGTATTGAAAACCTCATAATACTGTGAGCTTAATCAATCCGAAAAATAAAATTATTTATTATAGATGATTAGATAACAAACCTGATTACGAGTATGATATTGATATAAATATTTTAATAAAATACAAAATAACCATGCATAATAAGAATAAAATTTAATAGTGTGACATATATACCATAGTACATCGTAATGGAACATTAAAATAAATTTCTTAGCATAAAATTAATATAATGAATCATAAGAAATGTGATAATGATATAAAATTGTACAATACATTTAAAATAATCCATAATCAAGAATTTTTCCAAAAATGGAAAATAACATGTAAATGCGTCATCATGTTTAACCTAATTTTCCATATCCTTTTTATCATGGATACACATATACCAATTCAAACATGGTATTATGTGTATAGATTAACACCATCATTGTCAACCCTTTCCGAACATAGAGATATTATAACTTATTCACATGAATTTTTTTAGTGAATCTTATATCCAATACACTAACCATATATGGACATATTGACTTGATGGCCTAATCGATTTTTGTGTTTGTAGATATTAATATAATCACACTCATAATTTTTGATATTATAGGCATTATAACATGTCCACATAACATTAATATCTCATGAGATAAAATCAATTATCAAATATATTTGAGGGAGATTATGGTCCCTTAAAATTCATTCACCATAATTTTTTTCCATCTAAAATCAGACATTCATTATTTCCTAATAAAAACATAGAATCTTAATCATCTTTAAAAAAACATCACATAACCTGAAATTATGAAAACGTAGAGTATTAGGAATCTAATTTTGAAAATAAAATCATATCATAATAACATATAATGGTTGAAAAATATATATGTTTCAGAAAATTAACAATTAAGTGTAAAAATAAGTGTATATTCAAAAGATTTCAAAAAAACATTATAAAACGTTGATTTGAAAAATGTAGTAATATAAATTTTATCAGAAAATAATAGTCATTTGAAAAAATTATTATAATTAGTTCTTAAAAATATTAATTTAAATTAATAATGTTATAAAAAAATTATGTGAAAATACATAGAAAATAATTAATTTTTATGAAAATATTAATTAATTTAGACATTAAAAATTCATAATGATTTTGATAATAATTGGGGAAATACATTAATAACATTTAATTTTGAAAATAATTTTTCTCATTGGAAACATAAAAAAAATTATTTAATTATTTATGTATAAATACTTTGAGTATATTTTTTAAGGGATATATTATAAAGGAAACCATAAATAAAAATATATTTTTATAATAGAAGTTGAAATTCAATGAAAAAAATTTCTTCTAGAAGGAATCATTAAATGATTAATGTTGGAAATTATGTAATTGTAATTAAAATAATGTGTTGGTTTCATGATATGACATTCATTTTATAATGAATTGACAAACCGTTTGAAAATTTTAAAAAAACAATATAAAAAACAAATACGTATCAGATTATATAGAAAAACCAAATTTAATATATTTTTTAGGGATATTTGGATTAAAATCTATATTAAACAAAAAATTAGAAAATATTGTTTATAGTGAATGTGTAGAAAAATTCTCAAGATGTATTATTATATTTGAGACGACTTGATTTCTATAATGAACTAGAAAACAAATACATTCAACATGTTGAATAATTAATTAATATATATATATAATGATAATGAAAATTATATTTTGGATATAATACCATGAATGCATATTTAAATCAATATATATTATATCAAATAGTTAGTATACTCACAATATAAATTAATATTAATCCATAATACAAACATTTTCTCAATGGAGAATAAATTGATAATAAATCCATTTAATCATTTGGAAGATTTGATCCAAAATCCCATAAGAATGTAAAAATTAAATGAAGCAATTAATTTCATAAAATATAATAGAATCGTGATTAAAATAATATAATGGGATTGAAAATACCACTTCCAAATGATAATATGGTGTATAAAATAATCATTAATCACAACGAAAACTGAGATGAAACCCTTACATAGTTTTCATTATAAGTTGTTGACAGTATAAAATACTGTAAAAAATCATTGGTTATATAATAACACAATTAAGAAAAAAATCATAAATTTTAAAAATTAATAATAATTTTAAAAATTGATTATCATGAGTCCATTAATAAGTTAAATAATATTATTGTTATCTAGTGTTAATATATTTTAATTTTTTTATCATGTTTAATAAATAAATATCATTACCTATCATTTTATACCTATTAAATTATTTATATTACAATAAAAAATATAAAATATATTAATTATTTTTATTGAAAGTGTTTTAATTTCATTCTATATATGTTTCCGGTAACATTATGTTAAATCTTAATTGATAACAACTTATTTTGAAAATTTAAGAGAATATAAATTGTACATTAATAATATATTATATATTTAATAAAATATAAAAAAACAAAATAACAAAAATGATTGTATTAATATTTTATAATTTATTTTTTTATGTTTCCATAGTGATCCATAATGAAAATTTAAAAGCCTTATCCATATAGATGGATAAGAAGACCACTACCTTATCACACTTTTACATGATTTTCATTCATAATTATACATGTGTTTCATTTGGTCTAAAAATGTTATGAAAAATAATATTGACATTATTTGAATTTTTTATTTCAAATCAGAAATTATTATTTTTCGATAATTTATTGACAAATAAATAAAAATGGAAAAACATTTTATTATTTGTGTCAGAATCTACATTTACACAAGACTAGTGTTATCAATTTTCAATTCATGATAGGGGTTGAAGGTGATTAGTAAATTGAAATTTATGAATCATTATTATATGGATTATATATTATTAATTAATAATTTATACCATTAATAATATCATTGAATGGAGAAATTAATAAACATTGATGTGGTTTTTTGTATGTTGTTATACTTGGAACTCACTAATGATTTAGTATTTTATAGGATGATGAATATGAAAATAAATATTTATACTCATAATATAAAAACATATAAATATAATAATTATAACTAAGAAATCATATTATAGTAGTGATAAGATATATTGTAGTTTATGATTATGTATAAAATCATAAGAGGAGATAATACTTACGTTGGAGACTTGACTTTCCCCTTGGATGTTTCTATGAAAATTAAGGTCTTTTGATAAATATTATTGACATGGGGATTAAATTTTTGGTATAGGTATATATTTGATGAAAAGTTTATTAATTTAATAAAGCGATTTGACGGACATGTGTTTCTTGGATGGGTGGCAGTTGTATCGATTTTATGGGAGAAAAGTGTTAATTTTATAAATAGTAATTCTTTTTCAAAAATTATATTGTTGTATTTTAATTTAGGTCACTAAGAATGTTCAATAATATTTATTAAGTGGTATAAATGGGTCAATAACGACACAAATTTTCTTTCTAAACATTTTTTAAACATGATATATTATTTTTATTCTATTTTTTTACAATTTTCATTTTTACTTTTAAACTACGTAACTTGTTTTTAAATATGTGAAATTATGTTTTATTAAAAATATAATATATCACATATAACCAGATATGGGAGACATACAAAAATGTTAAATAAAATTAATATAATTAAAATTTTAAATATTATTAAATTAACCTAAATAATGTAAATGTGTAGAGAAACTATATTATTTGAATGTTGTTTTATCCATTATGGATTATTATTCATAATTCACATTTTATTACCATTTAAATAAAAAAATAAATAAATATATATATATATATATATATATATTATTGAACAATTATTTAATGGTAACTAATTTTAATTATTCTATATAAATTTATTTTAATTAATAGAATAATAATTTTATAATAATTATTTCATTGTTATCATTGTAATCATAATTAAGAAAGTAAATATAAATTTTTTACCATAAACATGAATTAAAAATATTAAATATTAAAAAAATATAATTTTAAATATAATAAGTTATTTATCAAATTTACCGTCTATTTACCGTGAAACTAATATGTGTTTCATCACATTTAATTAGGAAAAACATGATTTTGATCAATTTTATTTTTATGAAAAATTATTTATTGTTAGCATAAAAAATTTCAATTTCCTTTACTATAATTAATTAAAATTTATTTTTTATTAACTGTTTTTATTTTATAATATAATTATTTAAACATCATTTCATAGTGTTATAATTAATTAAAATAATAATGTGAAAAAATAGTTTTCATTAAAACAATATAAAAATTAACAAAATATTGTTAATGGGTTTATACATTAAAATTGAATTAATATACTCATTATTATTCATGGAAATATATAATTTAATAGACATAATTTTTTAATAAATTCAAATTTTCACAAACTAACCTTGATACCCTGGTCCCCTAAAACACTATCTAGCTATGACAAGGCCGGAAGGAAATTACTGATCCTGAGGGGGTGGGGAATAACACATGACGTCATACAGAATCAAAGAGGGAATACGTTCATCCACAAAAAGTGGAAGATTAAGATATAGGTCAGTATTCTCAGCACTAAAAAATGAATAATTTTGATGAATAAAACATTTAATCAAACCCTAGAAGTAATTATCATCAAATTAAGTATCATTTATAAAGATAATATATTATAAATAACATGCAATGATTGTAAAACATCTCTATAGGTCACCTACATGACTCAAATTCCTGATGGTCATGAAATTCCACAACATCCCAGTGGTTCCTTCCCTTTACAAATTCGTAGAATAATATAATCTACCAACACCAAATGGAAAGGTCATGGTGTGGTAAAAACAACCTAGTAGGGTATCACCTTGTTTTCTATAAATAATAACATATTAATAAACTAGTTATTCATTCAACTTTTATATCATAATGAGGGGAAAATAAATTATGCATATTCCAAAAACCGACTTTCATTATTTAATTGATGAAAAAATATTATAACTATATTAAATAAATTTCTATATTATATAATTTTAATAAATTATTCATAATATCTAAACAGTTCAACTATTAGGGCAATGTATTATCATGCCCAATAAAAAAATCTAACATGATTAAAAGCCCCATAATGTGTTATTCTCTATTATTAGAATCTTCATAATTCTCATTTATGAATTGGGATCTCAAAAATTGTGCACACTAAAATCAAAGCCACATTAGAGGAGTAACTACGAGAAATAGGTCTCGACTCTTTTAGTGGATCCACAACATTATTAAGTTATTTTTTTCATTATTCATCTTCTAAAAAGCAGTCAAAGTATTAGATTGGTGGTCAAATTACCAAATAACTACCAGGGTATACATGCTCTCCATGATTCAATAAATAATAGTGGATAAATAAATTCAACACCATATGAGGGAACACAATGCAAGATATCATATGTTTTAAAACCATTTATATTTCAAAATTCAATTGCTATAAAATTATTTTCCAACATGATATTTTTCATTTCGATTCCAATCCATGGTTTTCGTCAATGTAATTACCTTTGAAAAAATATGTTTCAATTGAGTCAATATTCTCAAGGAGCAACCTTTATTTAATTTCATCCAATCAGTTTTTAAAACAAGACAAACATTTTTTCAATTCCACCCTACAATTTTAATTCCATAGATGTTGGTGGTTCCCATCAATATTATGCCATTCAAAATGTCTAAAATCCTATAAAATAATGGTTTTGAATCCATTTTTTAAAAAAAAATTATTCTATTTATGATTTATAGTACTTCAATTGAATTTAAACGTTTTTTAACAGAAAACCATTAATCACATAGTAAATGATAAGATGTGAAATGGTATTCAAAATGATTAAAAGTTCAAGGAAATCATGAAAAACACATAGAATCAATATCTGCCAACATAAAGTTTATATCCACCATTAACATAATTATTTATCATTCTATAATTAATATAGAAGACAAAATCATAATAATCAACAACATAGAAGATTTACTTATCTAAGGAAGATCAATCAAGATCAATCGTGACTCGATCAACCAATAGAAAGTGTTTGAGCAGCCAAAAAAGATTCTAAAGATCCTACAAGGCCATATATTTTAATTAGTACATAGTGGAAGTCTATTAGTGGATAAACAATAAATAAAAGTATTTTTAAATTAATTTTCATGCAATAAAATCAAAACAATGTTCATAAATTTCATATATGGATGTATTGGGTTGTTATTTAATGAATTCATATTTTAAAATAATTTCTTATTAGTTATGACATTAATAATATCAGTATTTTAACCATTCAGTTGAAAATTAATTATTTTAGAAAAATATATAAAACATTCTTCAAAAGGTAATATATTTTTTTGAATTAAAAATTAAATATTTTCATATAAAATTTACAAGAAATTTTTTTGATATATATTTATATGAAAGAATATGTATAACAAAAACTGAACATTATTAATGAGAAATAGCCCTTTTAATCTTAGATATGACAAATTACTTACAACATAATGGTAATAAATATTATCATTCTCCAATGGAAATGTGTATAAAACTTTTATTAATAATGTAATTTTAATATTTTTCCTTTTATGATCGAGAGTTTCATGTTAAATATGTTATAGATCATTTTAAGTATTTGAAACGATCAAAATTCATAGGTTGTTGAATGTAACCAATTAATTAAATTATTTCATAACTATTTTAATTGTTTATCACTAATGAAATAAGATATGGTATCCAAAATAAATTGATTATATATATATTTCACTATGGTTAAAACATCCTTATCTATTCTAAAACAAGTTAATTTTTATCACAAATATGATTCATCAGAGATCGTATTGACATACCGTTCACAGATTCAGTTCCAAGATATTTATTAAAACAAATACTAAAACCAAAAAGGATTTAATAATATATAATGGAAATAGATTATTTAAATAAAACATGTCAATCCAAATATTTCTTCTCCAATAACACATTCATTTCAATTTTGATACCTTTATTTGAAATAATCCTTTATTGGTTAATTTTAAAAATCTATTTATTCAAAATAAGATATATTACGTGTAACATCCCAGATAAATAAGGAATAAGACACTTTTTATATATATTAATATTTTTGAATTAAATATTAATTTGACATTATAGGGGATGCTATGTTCAATTGCATACCATATACGCAACAACAAGTTTCTTTGAAATATTACGCTACACACTAAAAATATGATTCTATTAATTTAAATTGTAGTTAACGCCTAGCCATTGTATTGGATGGAATGAATAGATCTAATTAAAATATGATTATATATGTTTGTTATGTTTTTTACAGTTATCCAATACATGTTAGAGATTTAAAATGTGAATGAATCTAATTTTAGGCATAATTTTTTTGAAAAGGTCGATTTACCGCATTTTAATGGAAAATTCGCTTTAAATATAGGTTTTTCACACATATATGTTCACTTTGACAAAATAAAATTCTTCTTTATAATCAGGACATCAAAATTTTCTTTGGATAAAATTATGTATTTTTATGATAAAATTCATTTTTAAGGAATAGTGAAAAATACTGTACTTTAATTCAAATCTTCCTTTTTATCTAATTTATTTACATGGTTAGATTTCTTTTAATTGGTTCTAAAGTTTAATTAGAATATATTTTTATCATTTAATTTAATTTTGGTAATTGGAAGTAATTTCATTTTGAAATTGGACATAAATAATTGTAAATCTTTTTAGTTTTTATTTCATAAAAGCACGCTATTTGTTTTGACAACGGGAATTAAATGTAAATCAATCTCTGCCACTTATATTATTTGAATTTAGAAAAATGGATTCCAAATTTGGAATAAATCAGTCCAAATTCTGTAAAAATGTAAATTTTATTTTTAGACATTTTAAATATTTACATTAGTAAATAATTTATTTTCCATGATTAAAGTGTAAATATAATAAATAAGGGTAAAATATAATATTATAGTAATATTTAATTACCCTAACATGAATCCTAATCATTTTTTTGGATACATTTCCGACCATGGGAATCTTTGGGTTGAATATAGGACCCCATGGAGCCATATGGAAGTAATAATGACACTTTATATTAATTAATTGAATGTAAAGACAAAAAAGACATAAACAAATATCATTTAGTAAATAAATTTTTTCATGGGGTAATATAAGTAATATTTTCAGAAATAAATATTCATTATAAATATAAAAATATTTTGTACATCATGGTATTGTTTTTTTAAATATTTTTACAAGAAATAAATTAATTTATTTATGACACAATAATGATGTAATATTTACCACATTCATATATGATTTTAATAAATAATATTATAAATATTAAAACAAAATCCAAAACCTGTCGAATTCCAATTTTATTTTTTTGACCATGAGTCATATTATCTTTGATGTTAATGGTTATTTGACCTTTTGAAACCGAAGATGAGTTTATAATAAAATAATTGTTTCAAACATTCCTAAAGCACCCCTCCTCTCCCTTATAAAAAGACCTCACTGATAACTCAATACTCACAATTCTAAAGCCTTTGTATCTTACAATATCATATCACATATTCTCCAAATATCCCTCTCTTCATCCTAGAATCCTTACCAAAGGCAGAAAGTACTTCAAAAAACTGTTTTGGTTTAAACCAAAAGGAGTTACCCGATTTATAGGTAACATCTTCTATTAAGTTATCATCATTTATTTTACTTATAAAAACACCTAAAATATTTTTATTCATTTATTTTATAACAAAACCAATATCTTTAATATAATAGGATACTTTTAGGAGAAGTATTTTCACTACAAATACACACACCTCCATCAAATGGGTAAAGAACATAATGTTTCAGTGGATGGAAAACTAATGCCTCACGAAACGATGATTGTTGAATTAACTTCTACCGCCTCCCAAGGTAGATATTATGATGGAACATTATTTATATATGATATATTTGATGTTTATATTTCTTTATTCTTCTATATTTTTCATTTATATCATAACTTTATGGTTTCCATAATCGGTAAACACGATTATTTCATTTTAGGAAGTGCGGACAACCGCCCCTCAAATTGTTATGACTAATTAATGCATTATGTTGGATGAATAAAGGATGGAATTAATGATATTATATATGATATTATACTGTAATTATAATACACTTATGTTTCATTATATATGAATTCCATTAAAATAAAAACTAGAAATGGATGTAGTGTTCATGTGTACGCACGACTTACCTTATCCATGAATGGTGCATTTCATTTCTTATCTCCAAATGTTATGTGATATTATAAATATATATATATTGGATATATATAATTTATATTATATGTATATCATGAATATCATTATGAAGATAATGGATTATTGATTACATGTACAACTTGTAATTATATGTTGTTCATTTTTACTCAAGTATGAAATATCGATGAAACAACCGTTAAAAACATAAATGATTACATAATGTTTATAACATAGTAATAAGTGATATAAAAGGAATAATAAAAAAGAAAAATGTTATTAAGCAAGTATAAATTAACTTAAGTTTATTATTTAGGATATTAAAGAATGATCGGGTCAAGTTGGACACGAGGTAAGTGAACCTCATGATCCAAATTCCATTCTTTGGGTAGATCTTATACTTATTATTAATGTCATGCTATTATTTTGCGATAAATGAATTTTAATATCTTATCTTGTATTTATAAATTGTTTACATGTTCTTTTAATGACAACATATAATCAATATATTTTATTTATAAAATAATATTTGTAATGGACGTCGTCTCAATCTCCTTTCATTAGGGCATATTTCGTTTTTTTCTTAACATTCTTTTATACGGTGTATAAATACCTATGAATTTTATTTTTTTGAAAGGGAATATTTTCCTATGAGTTATTTTACTAAATGACAAAAAACTAATGATTCTTTTTAACGTTAGCGGTGACAATGACCTTTTCCACTACCACGGGTTTTATTTGACATTTGGATTCCTTAACAATCTGAAATGTTTTTAAAAGGAAAATATATACCATATACTCTTTTACGTATTTTGGTATTGAATATGGTTTTGATAATGTATTTCTTATGTTAATATATTTAAATTATATATTATGATTTGAATGTGTAAATGTTATCTTTATTTTATGTTTATTTTATGAGTTAAGAATATGTTATGGTTCTTGGGCATTGTTTACATATACCGGCGGTTCCATGATGATCTTGGGGTTGCTGAGCCTTATATAGTTCTATAATTCATTGGGTAATGTGTTAGAGGTAAACGTTAATGTTTCTCCTAATAGATTTAGGGAATATAATGTGATGGGTATAGAAAATGTGACTCCCTATGTAGCTCTGATAGCTACAATGTAAGTATGTTATGAATGCCATAAGTTACCTTTATGATTTATGATTTCTATATGTTATTCATAAATCTTATGATTTATGAAGGTATGTTATGATTGAAAATTATTGGTTTCGTTGGTTTTTCTTTTATGATGGGTTAATGTTTTCTTTCTTTATTTTATAACCCTTACCGAGCATTTTATGTTCATCCCATGTTTTTGAAATGTATTCCACATGACATAATGATGAATAGGTTTATAGATAGGATCAAAGAAAATTTATGCAGTCTAGAACATGTAACTAGACATGTTTATATTAATGATTTTTAATTTTAAAAAATGGATACTGAGTAGTTGTGTCTACATGTAATTTTCATGTTGATATGTAATAGTTATGTCATAATTTTCTATAACTATAAACCTAAAAACAATCTCAGTGTAAATTATTCATTTAATTCAAGATTATGTAATGCTTAAGGTCAGATCCTTATAATTGGTACCGGTGTTTGGTTTAGACAAATTTAGGGATTATGAGTTTTCGTTAAACACATGGTTAGCCCTTAAGTTAGTTATTTATGTTAAATCCTTGTTTCTTAACATTTTTTAGATCATGGAATTTTAGTTATACATGGAATGAGGAGGATCTAAAATGAAATTCTTATATATTCTTGATGACATGATTGCAATAATTATTTCATATTCATGTTTTCATGATTGTTAAACATTCTCTATCCTACAAGTCACATGAAAGTAGCTATTTGAGATATCAAACACCCCCACTCTACCTCGTTATCATCATGGATCAAGGGTTTTATTACAAAAAATAATATTTTCAAAATATTCTCATATATTCCTGAATGGTAAATATTATCAAGGAATTTAAAAATATTTTACCTTATCAAATGATTTTGAAGCATATTATGGTCTTGAAAATGGTGCTATAGAATGAGACTTTTTCGCAACCTATTTATATTTTCTTATACAATATAGTCTCTCAGCACATAATTATGGTATTTTAAAAGTACTGTTAATTGAATGTTTCCACTAAAATTTAGTCTGACTAATTTATTGAAATCATGTTGTATCACATGTTTTGAAATTATCTTTCATGCAAGATTATTTACCAAAAATGATTTTCTACTGACATCAATATGACCCATGTTGTACAAGCTATATTTGGATAAAGGAAGAAAATTATTTTGAAGGATCTCTAAATCATTATTGCAATGCATGGAACTTCTACCTACGTGAACAATATAACGATGATGCCAAATAGACACCATGATCAGTGTATAATGTCCTCCATTTTGGGGATCGTTTTATTTTATCGTATGGTGGTGAAATAAGACTTCAAGAATAAGGATTTTCATATCATAATTAATTTGGATTAAAATTATTGGTATAAGGAAATCATTTATGATAAAAACTATTAGTGTTATTTTTTAGTTTTATAAAGAAACCCGTAGGATGGGTGAAAACCTGTCACATCCGACAGGGCTGCATGAATCAAACCCACAACCGAAGGGCAACAAGGGTGAATCTCCTACCACTAGATTACTTGATGTCCTTGGTTAGTATGACTTATTATTTTTGTAAAATCATTTTATTAAACATGAATAAGATGATTCTATGAACTTATGTTTTTTCAAATGGATATACTTAGTATGGAAAAATGATTTAGTGATTATGTGATAATGGTTGTTGTGAAAGACGTTATCTCATTTGATGAAACACTGTATGCCTAAAGAAGATAGAAAACAAGGGTATTACAACTGTGGAAGAATGGTATAAATCTTAGTTTGGAAGAATATATCTTTTTATAGTGGACATATTATGATATAATTTATTTATGAAAATGTTTTACCTATCATGGAGAAAATGTGATTAGGTTATTTAATTTTCAATATGGGACTTTATGAGTAACTGGTATTATTTGGAGATAAATGTTAAGATGTATCTAGAGTGTCTATGTAATTAAATCTTTATGATATTAGGGTTAAAATATTTGTTTGGATTACTCTTGATGATTTTTTGGGGTTGTTTGTTCATTTAATGGTATTTTGTGATCTTAGGTTTTTATTTGAAAAATTTGGAGATTAAGAGTAGTTTTTCTTCTTGTAAAATATTTTCCTTTTTGATTATTATCTGATCTCTCACTAATTTTTTTTAGTTGATGTCAAAATACAAGGGAAATATGTAGTTCTTCTTTTGTGGATTATGTGATTATCTAGAAGATTATTCTTATGCTTGTTATGTGACTATGTCTTTTTGAATTCTCATAGCTTTGAGAAAAGATAAGTTTTCGGTATAAATTTATTGAATGATGAAACTCTACATAAAGGTAATTATATTTCTTTATGTTCTTATTCTTATATAGTAAATGAAGTCCTCAAATTTATGAAATGGTACGTAATACAAAAATGTTGTTGGTTTACATTTCTTAATAGGTAATCAATGACCGTTTAACACCTCATAAGTTCTTGATTTTATGGTGGATAAATTTCTCATAATCATGTTTCATATCACTCTCCATACAAACTTGACCGTTTGTTCTCCCATCCATATCCATTATTTATTATATTGAACCCTAGTATGGGTTATCTCAAGTGACATTTGTACTTCTGTTTCTTTATTTTAATGTGATAGTTTTACTGACTCTTTTCTGATGTGGGACTTTTAATGAATTTTCTAATATCAATTTTAAAATTTCAAGGATACAATTCTCAAAAGGGGGGAAGGATGTAACATCCCAAATTAATAAAGAATAAGAGACTTTTTATATTTATTAATATTTGTGAATCAAATCTTAATTTTAATTTAAAGCGGATGTTATGTTCGATGGTGTACCTGATACGCAACAATGAGTTTCTTTGAAATCATACGTTGCACAATAATAAGATAATACAATTATTTTAAATGGTAGTTAATTCCTAGTGGTTGTATTAGAGAGAATGAATAGAACTATGTAAAATATTTTTATATATGTTTGTTAATTTTTTTTTACAATTATCTAATAATTGTTAGAGGCTTCAAATGTGAATGAATCTATTTTAGGTATAAGTTTCTTTAAAAGGTTGATTTAACGCCTTTTAATGGAGAACCATCTTTAATTCTTTATTTTGTAACTATTATATATTCTATTTTACAAAAAAAAAATTTCTTTTGAATCAGGACATCAAAATTTACTTCGGATAATATATTTGTATTTTTCTGATAAAATTCATTTTTTAATGAATAGTGAAAAATACTGTAATTTAATTCAAATCTGTCTTTTTATCTAATTTATTTGTGGGGATATATTATCATTTCAATTGGTTTTAAGTGTAATAGAAATATATCTTTACCATTTAATATATTGTTGGACATTGTAAGTAAACACAATTAAAAATTGGACATAAACAAGTGTCAATATTTTGATAGTTATTATTATTAAAAACACGATATTTGTTTTGACAGCGGGAATTAATTTTAAATTAATTTATGCCACAATAGTGATTTGAATTTTGAAAAATGAATTCCATTTTTGTAATCAGTTGGTCAAAATTGAGTAAATAGGTATCTTATATTTTGAGATATTTTAAATATTTACATAAGAAAATAATTTATTTTCCATGATTAAAGAGTATATATAATAAATAAGGGTAAAATATATTATTATAATAATATTTAATTACCCTAACATGTGTCCTAATCCTATTTTCTGTTACATATCCATCAATGGGAATCCTTGGGTTGAATTTGGGATCCCATGGAGCCACATGGAATTAATAATGACACTTTATATTAATTAATTTAAAGTAAAGAAAAAAATGAAAAAAATATCTTTTAGTAAATCAATTTTTACATGGGGATATATAATTTACCATTTAGACTATAAATAATAAATTTAAATATAAAAATATTTTTTACATCATGTTTGTTTGGACATCAAATAAATTAAATTATTTATTACACAATAATGATGCAATATTTACCTCATTCATAAATGGTTTAAATAAATATGAATATAAATATTAAAACAATATCCAAAACATGTCCAATTCATATTGAATTATTTTATTTCGAACATGATTCATCTTAACATTTATTTTAATGATTATTTGACCTTTTGAAACCAAAGATGAGTTTATAATAAAATAATTGTTTCAAACTTTCCTAAACAACTCCTCACATCCCTTATAAAAATCCCTCACTTCTAACTCATTCCTCACACTTATCAAGCCATTGGATCATACAATCTCTGCTAAAATAAGCTCCCAAGATACCTATCTTAATCCTATTATCCTTACCATAGGCATAAATAACATCATGAAACCATTTTGGTTCAAACTAAGGGTGTTGCCCGATTTAAAGGTAATATATTCTCTTAAGTTCTTTTATTTTATTTTACTTCTCCAACAACCTAAAATCGTTTTATTAATTTATTATAAAAAAAAGTATCAACAATATACTAGTATTTTTTTATGAAATGTATTCAAACTAAACTTACACACACCAACATCTAATGGGTAAATAACATAATGTTTCTGCAGATGGAAAACTAACACCTTACAAAATTACGATTGTTCAATTAACTCATACCACCTCACATGGTGTACATTATGATGGAACTGTATTTTCATATGATATATATTATGTTTATATTTTATTTATGCTTATGTATTTTTCATTTATATCATACTTTTATTGTTTCTATAATGGGTAAATGGGATAATTTCATTTTAAAAAGTGAGGACTACCACCCCCTCAAATTGATATGACTCATTAATGCCATATGTGGGATTTATAAAGGATGGAGTTATGATATTATATATTATATTATACTATAATTATAATATTTTTATGTATAATTATGTTTTAATTCCATTAAAATAAGAAATCGAAATCGAAGTAGCGTTCATTGGTAAGTACGACTTACTATCTCCATGTACGGTGCATTTCATTTTGTATCCCCAAATGTAATGTACTATTATAAATATATATATACTGGATATATATGATTTATATGATATTTAAATCATTAATATCATTCTGGATATAATGGATTGTTGATAACATGTACAACTTGTAATTATATGCTCTTCGTTTTTAATCAAGTACCAAATATCGACGAAACAACCGTTAATAACATAAATTATTACAAAGTTTTTATAACATGGTAATAAGTGATATAAAAGGAATAATAAACATGAAAAAACATCTTAAGAAAGTATAAATTAACTTTAGTTTATTATTCATTGGATTAAAGAATTATCGAGTTAAGTCAGACAGTAGGTAGGGGAACTTCTTAACCCAAATTCCTTTATTTGGGTTGATCTTATACTTATAGTTTATGTCATGATATGATTATGTGAGAAGTGAATTTTCATATCTTATCTTTTATTTATACATGATTTATTTTTTCATTTACTGAATACACATTATCAATATATTTAATTTATAAAATGCTATTTGTAAGGGACTTCGTCTCAATCTTCTTTCATTGTGGCATATTTTGTTTTATTCTCAACTTTGTTTTATACGGTGTACAAATAACTTTGACATTTCATTTCGTTTAAACAGAATATTTTCCTATAAGGAATTTTAATAAATGATAGAAAAGAATGTTTCTTTTTAACTTATGTGGTGACAACTACCTTTTCCACCGCCACGAGTATTATTTGATCTTTGGATTCCCTAACAAGCTAAAATGTTTTTAAAAGGAAAATATCTAACATATACTCTTTTATGTGTTTTGGTATTGAATATGGTTTTGATAATGAAATTTTTATGTCAATATATTTAAATGATATATAGTTATTTGAATGGGTAAATTTTATCTTTCATTTATGTTTATTTTATGTGTTATTAATATGTTGTGGTTTATTGGTATTGTCTTCGTATACGGGTGGTTCTGTGATAAACCTAGGGTGGGTGAGCCCGAGATAGCTCTAAAATGCATTGGGTAACATGATGGAGGTAATCATTAATGTTTCTACTATGATATTTAGGTAATATAATGTGATGGGTATTCCAAATGTGACTCCCTTTGTAGTTTTGATAGCTACAATGTATGTACGTTATGAATGCCATAAGTTACCTTTATGATTTATGATTTTTGTGTGTTATTCCTAAATCATATGATTTCCTAAGGTATGTTATGATTGAAAAGTATTAGTTTCATTGATTTGTATTTATTGATGGGTTAATGTTTCCTTTCCTTATTTTATAATCCTTACTGAGATATTTATGCTAATCCCATGTTTTTGAAAAGTTTTCCACAGGAATTAATGCTAAATAGAGTCAAGGATGGGATCAAAAAAAAGTCATACAGTCAAAAACATGGAAGTAGACATTTTTCTTTTTAATAGTTTTTGTTAAAAACAATGGATACTAATTATTAGTGTCTACACGTAATTTTTAAGATGATATGTAATTATTATGGCCTAATTCTCTAAAAATCTAATCCTGAAATGGTCCTCAATTTGGATTATACATTTAATTCAAGAATGTGTAATGTTTAAGGTCAAGTCCTTATTTTAAGAAATTATGTATTATTCTTTTCATCCTAATTCCTCCTTGAAACTAGAACATGATACCTTCATAGTGTTTTATAATGTATATATGATCTACCAAATTATATATCCCAATAATGTCTATCTATGTGGGCGAACATATGACTGCTTATCATGCACCATAGTTATGATTAAATCAATTACAAACAATTTTTTTTGAGAGATTACCCATATGATAATATGTGGCACAACATCATCCACATTCTAGTATCCAGATATAGATTCATTTTTAGGAGATCAACGTACTCATGTAATTAGAAATATTTATGGATATATTCTCATACATTGAATGAAATATAGGATTTTAACTAAACATCACAACCAAAATAAACTTTGTATCTAAAATTATCCCCATAAATCAATACACAAATATATAAAATAACAAATCCTTTCACTAATAAAAAATTAAGTAACTCTTGTTATTACTTGCCTAAAATATAAAAAAATCAGAGTATTTAAACAATTCATCTCAAAAATAGTCATATAACTAAAGGAACTAATTAATTAATATCAAGGATATTATTTATATAAATAACATATTTTAAAAACCATTTAATATTTTATCTGTAATCATGAACCTCTAGACCCATTATTGACATCTCACATTTTATAATCATCTTTGTAACGTTGTCAATATAAATATAAAAAATGTGTTGTCTCAAACACTATATATAGGAAGGGACACATCATAATTAATTTCAAAAAAAAATTAGACTATTAAAAATAAATAAGTAACATAATAAAATAAAAAAGATTTGGGATAGTTAAAAAAATTCTTGAGGGAGAAATCAAAGGATATAATGAAATCATTATGAAATTAGTAAAGAAATGTCATGGTTTTAATGTGAATATAAATATTAAAAAAACATCCCAGAATGATAGGAATGTGTGGAATACAATAATTATAAGGTGTAATAAGGTATACATGGAATAATATGATAAATTAGATGAAAATGTTGAAAAATTGGAAAAATTGGATTTCTAATCCTAGTGAACCTAGATACTCGCCAACCTGTTAACATGTAAAGTTGTTCGTACAACTTAATGAAATCACATTATAACATTTTAAAACTAGTAATTTGAAAATCAATTTATATGTAAGACTGTGAGTGATGATTTTTACTATCACACTCACCCATTGTGAACCAGGTGACATAGATACCTATTTTCATGTAAAAATGTGAGGAGAGTAATTTTTTTGTCACAATAACCCACTATAATCCAAAAAATAAAGAAATTATTATCATATAATTTTTATCTCAAGATATATAATTCTTTTAAAATTACTGTAGGTTGATATATGTCCATCCAATCTCATCATGCATAATTTTGTGAGAAAATCCAATATAAAACAATCATTAACACATAAATAACTCATGAAAAATAATGATATCCCATAAATATTCAAAAAAAATATGAAATCAAATTTAGTAATCATAGAATATCATATCTCTAATTTAAAAAACAAATTGTATATTAATAACTTGTAAATGATATAAAAAACGACACTTTCTAAAAAAACTGAATAGAGTGTAAAAATAAGGGACAATACAAAACTTTTGAGAAATAAATTTTAAAACATTAATGTATAAATTAAATTAAAAAATATATATTTAAATGGAAATATAATACTTTTTAAAATAGTATTATATTGATTTAATTTTATGAAATACCTTAAAATAAAATTAATTTTTTAAAAATGAGTAGTAAAAATACTCTAAAAAATTACATTTGACAATATATATAAAATTATATTATTTCATAACAAATAAATCATTAAAAATATGTTGTAAAATCATATTATTAACCATTATTTTTATAAATAAAAAATAATATTGAATAGTTTCAAAATATATTATTTTTTGAATTAAAGTGGTTGAAATTCATTGAAAATGTTATATATAAAAGTAATCATAAATATGGGCATCATGACACATATATAATAATTTTAGAAAAATTATGTTGAAATAAATTGTAAAAAATTATGTTTAATAAAAATTATTAATAATAAAAAAATCGAAATAAATAAGATTAAAAAAATTGGGTTTAATGATAGAACATTTATTTTGGAAAGAATTGAGAATTTTTTTGAACATTTTGAAAAAACATTGCCGAATATCGACATTGTTTAAACATTTTTTAAAAATTTAATTTATAATTAGGTGAAGAAAAATTGAATATTACTAAATATATCCATAGGTGAAGAAAATTATATGTGATTTATATCAAATGCGGAAATAAATTATATCAATGTATTATCACATTTGATAGGTCTATATTTTTTGACGAATGTTTAATGTATTTCGTTAATTATTTGGATAAATTTAAATAAAAAATGTTGAATTAGAATGATAATGAAAAAGAATATTTTCCTATATAGATGAATAATTATGTAATGATATAATATATATTATAGGTAGTGTATGTAACATCCCAGGTAAATAAAGAATAATTCATTTTTATATTTATTAATATTTGCGAATTAAATATTAATTTTACTTTAAAAGGGGTTGCTATGTTCGATAGCGTACCCGATACGCAACAAAGAGTTTCTTTGAAATCATACGTTGCACACTAGTAATAAAATAATATTATTTTAAATGTTAGTTAAAACGTAGCCATTGTACTGGCGGGAATGGACAGAAATAACTAAAATATGATTATATATGTTTGTTAAATGTTTTTACATTTATCTAATAAACGATAAAGGCTTAAAATACCAAAAGAATTCAATTCTAGGCTTATATACTCTAATTTTCACGAAAGGTCCACTTATCAACATTTGATGGAAAACCGTCATTAAATATAGTTCTGGTCACTTATATAAATTCAATTTGACCAAATAAAACTCTTCTTTAGAATCGGGACATCAAATATTACTTTATGTAATTTTTTGGTATTTTTCTGATAAAGTACATTTTTTAATGAATAGTGTAAAATGTTTTATTTTAATTCAAAACCACTTTTTAGTCTAATTTATTAAGATGATTAGATAATATTTTGAATTGGTTTTTAAGTGCAATTATAATATATTTTTACCATTTAATCCAATAGTGGCCGTTGAAATTAATTTTACTTTGAAATTGGACTTAAACTGGTGTCAATCTTTTGATACTTATTGTTTCATAAAAACATGCTATTTGTTTTGACAGCGGGAATTAATTATTAAATTAATTAATGCAACTTATATGTTATGAATTTTTTAAAATGGAATTCATTTTTGAATCAAGAATATCAAATATAGCTTAGGGTGAATTTTTGGTATTTTTCTGAAAAACAACAATTTTTTATGAATAGTGAAACCACAAAGTGGTGGTTACAAAATTTGATTATTCGTTTAAATGAGACTTTACCACTTATGTGTTTTGAATCTCAAAAATCCAATTTAAATGATTTCCATTATTAAGTAAAATGTGGTTCAATGGGATTAAAATAAATTTTGGTGAATAGTAACTTTTATGTTTTATTAATCACGATTAAAGGTAATTAGTGTAATTTAAGGTAAAAATGATATTATAATAAAATGAAAATATCTTGACACTTGTCCTAACCCTAGTTTTTGAGTTATGGCCGACCAATATAACCCATGGGTCGATTTTTGGTACCCCATGGAGCCACTTGGGTATGATAATGACATTTATGCCTTTTATTTAAAGTTAAAATAAAAATGAGACAAACATGAGATGTTTTACTAAAACAATTTTTACATGGTGTTATTCAGGTCATATATTTTACTATAAATATTCATGAGAAATCTAAAAAGATTTCCTACATCATGATATTTGTTTTATAATGTTTAGACGTTAAATATATTAAATTATCTATGACATCATGATGATGCAGTGATTACCTCATTATTTAACGATTTAAATAAAATGGAAAGATAATGTAAAATCTAAGACCTACACATGTCCAAAACCTATTGGATGGGTGGATTTCGAACCCTTATCACCTTATCCTCGAAACACATCAATCTGGGACCATTAAAATCGGAAACTATTTGAAAATAAAGTAACATTTCTTTACCTTCCAAGAGTGCCCCTCCTATCCTCTTACAAAAGGCCCCCACCTCTACCACCATACCCACACCACTCAATCCTTTGGTTCAGCCAAGATCTGATCATTTTGTCTCTACACATCTCTCTCATACTCCTTGAAGCCTCACATTTGGCAGAAGTCTCCCCACGAAAGCCTTTGAGCTCAAATATAAGAGAGTTACCCGATTTTAAGGTGATGCCTTCACTTGTGTTATTAAGTTTTATTTTGCTTCTCCAACCCCTTAAACTCATTTTATTAATTTATTTTGTAACAACCCCAGTATCTTAAATATACTAGGATGTTTTTATAAGAAGGATTCGAGCTACACATACACACACCTACGTCTAATGGTTAAAGAACATACTGTTTCCGTGGATGGCAAATTTCTGCCTCACGAAACAATGATTGTTCAACACTCATATAACACTTTAAAAGGTGTCCATTAAGATGTCACTCTGTTTATATATGATATATATTAATTTTATGTTTTACATAAGATTCTGTATTTTTCATTTTTGGCATAACTTTATGTCTCCCATTATGGGTATACGCAATATCTTCATTTTAGGAAGTGCGGACTACAGCCCCCTCAAAGTGATTTGATTCGTTAATTCCATATGTGGGATGTATAAAGGATGGATTTAAAGTTATTATATATGATGTTATACTGGAATTATAATATACCTATATATCATTATTATTTATTTCCATTAAATTATGAGACATAAATGAAAGTAGCGTTCATGCATACGTACGACTTAACGTCTCCATGAATGGTGCATTTCATTTCTTATCCCCAAATGTAATGTACTATTATAAGTACATATATATAATGGATATATATGATGTATGTTACATCTAAATGTTTAATATAATTCTGGAATTAAAATATACATACCTCTCATTTAGTTTTAATTCCATTAATATGACATAGAAATGAAAATAGCATTCATGCGTACGTACGGCTTACCGTCTCCATGAACGGTGCATTTCATTTTTTACCTCTAAATGATTATGTAATATTATAAATACATGTATATTCTGGATATATTTTATATATAAGATATCCAAACCTGGAATTTCATTCTGGATTTAAAGATACTTTGACCACACGAACAACATGTAATTGTAAGAAGTCCACTTTCGACTTAAGAACCAAATATCGACAAAACAAACATTATTAACTTAAATGATTACATAATGTTTATAACATGGAAATAAGTGATATAGAAGCAATAATTAACTTGAAAAAGGTTCTTAAGGAAATAGAAATTAACTCAAGTTTATTATTCAGGACGTTAAAGAACGATCGAGTCAAGTCGAACCTGAGGTAAGGGACTTCGTCTCAATCTCCTTTCATTGAGGAATATTTCGTTTTATACACAACTATCTTTTATACAGTGCATAAACCCCTTTGACTTTTACTTTTATACAAAAGGAATCTTTTTCTACAAATCATTTTACTAAATGACAAAAAGGAATGTTTTTTTAATGTACGCGGTGACAACAACCTTTTCCACCGCCGCGAGTATTATTTGGTCTTTGGCTTCCTCAACAAGCCATAATAATTTTTTAAATGAAATAAATACCATATACTCTTTTATGTATTTTGGTATTGAAAATGGTTTTTATAATGGATTTTTTATGTCAATATATTTAAGTGATATATTGTGATTAATGTGTGGAAATGTTTTGTTTCCATTATATTTGTTTTATGTCTTATGATTTTATAATGGTACTTGGACATTTGATGGGTGGTTACATGATGAACCATATGACGGGTGGTGCCGTGAATACCAGGACGGGTGGTTACGTTATAACCTCCAATGCATTGGGTATGGAAGTCGTCTGTATGGCTATTTCATTAAGTATGTATGGAAGTTGGCCGTATGGCTATTCCATTAAGAGATATGTGTGGAAGTCGACCGTATGGTTATTCCACTTAAGTATGTTTACGTCTCAAGTTACCTTTATATGTTATGTGTTCTTTATATGGGTTTTATGGTAATACATTGGTTACAAAAGGGTAAGTAATGATATTTTATTCAGTGAATAGTTTTTACTACTTCATAAAGGTGAAAAGTATTAATTTGATAATGTATATATGGTTTACTTATTGTTTTGATAAACTAACAGTTTTAATTCTTTGTGTATCCCTTACTGAGCTTTTTATGCTCACCCCAAGTTTTTTTAAATGTTTTTCACAGGACCTAATGTGGAATAGGGTCATGGTTGGGATCAAGAGAAAGTCATGCTATATAAAACATGGAACTAGACATGTTTCTTTTTAAGTGTTTTTATTTTATGTAAACTTAGTAGAAGTTTCTACTTTGTAATCTTTTGAGATGTAATAGTTATGATCTAATTCTCTAAAACCCTAAACCTGAAAAGATCCTCAATGTGTAATCTTTCAATAACTCATGATTAAGTAAGTTTTAAGGCCGGGGCCTTATAGTTGGTATCAATGGTTGGTTTAGACAACATTAGGAGTTATAAAAGTGTTAAATTATAATATGATTTAAAGGATATAGCATTTATGGATTACCATGTTGCTTCGCCTAAGATATTTCTATGTTTAGAATGGTTTTCCGCAGAGGAAACAAAGCAGATATGTTGGGACGACATCAGGAGGAAGACAACCTTCCAAATCAGCAACCTGAGATGGTCGGAATCAGAAATGAACAGTTTGTTGTAGTGATGGAACAATTGACTCAGGATATAGATGATGGTGGTATCCATGCACGAGATCAGCCAGATCAACCACAGAGGAACATGTCAGTGGTGGAACATTTCATGAGGCAACATCCCCCATCATTCAGAGGATCATCTGACCCCGTGAAAGAAGAAGGGTGGATTAAAGCACTAGAGAAGATTTTTGATGTCATGGGGTGTTCATATCATCAAAAGGTTAGTCTTGTTGTTTACTGTTTCGAATGTGAAGCTGATCAGTGGTGGTCGATGGTGAAAAATATCGAGGATAGTGATGAGATTGATGATCTTCACTGGGACGAATTAAAAGGTATGTTTCTTGAGAAATATTTTCCTAAGGTGGTTCATCTTAGGATGGAAAAACAGTTATTAGAATTGAGGAAGGAGGATGACTCAGTGGCTACTTATGAAGAAAATTTCACTCGATTGGCAAGGTATTCTCCAAACATCATACGAGATCTTGATAGTAAAATAAACTGTTTTTACTCAGGGTTAAAGGCAAAGTATCGAAGGGCTTTAGCTTCTCGTGAGTTCAAAAGTTATGAAAATCTTGTTCGTTGTGCGTAGAAGGTGGAAATGGAGTTTGTCGATGATGGGGTGTTATATGACAAACAATAGAATAAGAGGTCCAGATGGCAGGAAATGGGGAAGAATTCATCAAAGAAGCAAGGAGGTAAGAAAACCAAATATCCATCATGTGAGAAGTGTGGTAAAATGCATCCTGGAGAATGTTTATCCAAGTCTGGTATGTGCTTTCGGTGTGGTAAGTCTGGTCATATTGCTCGTAACTGTAAGGAAGATGATCAAGCAGGAAATGAAAAGCCAGCGGTAAGATGTTAAGTCTAATGAAATGGGTCATTATGCAAATGATTGTCTAACGAAGTACTCGACTGGGGGAAATCAGCCAGACTACAAGTAGAAAAGGGTGGTGAAATCCTTTGAAACAACCTCAGCAGATGTTGGGCCACCGATTGAAGTGGTATCAGGTACACTGTTTGTTTGTTAGGATTATGCCAATGTGTTCTTTGATTCAGGGTCTACACACTCTTTCATTTCTGAGAAGTTTTCTAGTAAATTGGAAATTCCTTCTCAAGATATGAATCCTAAACTTATGGTAAAAACACCCGGAGGGAACATTGAGACAAAAAGTAATTATAAGAACCTTCCTATCCTTGTGTGTGGAAAGAATCTACCAGAAAACCTTATTGTTTTGCCTCTAGTAGAGTTTGATGTTATTTTGGGCATGGATTGGATTTCTGTTTATTATGCTAAGATTTACTGCTGAGCTAAAATGGTTTCTTTTCAGAAAGATTTTCAGTTTGTGTACAAGAATGAACCCTTGCTTTTGATAACATATCAGGAAGTTGGGAAACTAGTAAAAGAAGGAAATGAATGTTACCTTGCACATATTGTTGAAAATAAAAGAATTGTTCAGATTAATGATGTGCCAGTGGTAAATGAGTATCTTGATGTTATTCCTGATGAGTATCCTAGTATTATTCATGATCGGGAAGTTGAATTTACTGTTGACTTAGTTCCTGATTCTAATCCAATTTCAAAACCCCCATATCGAATGGCTCATGTTGAACTTTTAGAGTTAAAGAAACAATTGCACGAGTTATTATATAAAGGTTTCATTCGACCTAGCACATCACCATGGGGTTCTCCTATCTTGTTTGTTAAAAAGAAAGATGGCTTAATGAGACTTTGCATTGATTATAGAGCCTTGAATAATATTACTGTTAAGAATAAGTATCCTTTTCCTCATATTGATGATTTGTTTGATCAGCTCCAGGGAGCTCAGTATTTTTTGAAGATTGACTTGAGGTCGGGGTACCATCAGTTGAAAGTAAAAGAAGCAGACGTTCCGAAGACTGAGTTCTGTACTAGATATGACCATTATGAATTTGTAGTTATGCCTTTTGGGTTAACCAATGAACCTGCTGTATTCATGGACCTTATGAATAGAATTTTCCATGAGTTCTTGGATAAGTTTGTGGTTATTTTCATCGATGATATTTTTCTGTTTTCTAAAAGTAAAGAGGAGATGAAAGACATTTAAGGGTTATCTTGCAAACCTTAAAAGACAAGAAACTACATGGAAAATTCAGCAAGTGCGAGTTTTTGTTAAAACAAATTTCATTCCTGGGTCACATTGTTTCAAAAGATGACATAACTATTGATCCTGCTAAAACAAAAGTTGTTGAATAATTTCAAAGACCCACAAATGTAACTGAGATCTGTAGTTTTCTTGGTTTGACCGGTTAATACTGAAGGTTTGATGAAAAATTCTCATGGTTATCTAGTCTAATGACTAAACTAACTCGTAAGGGTGTTAAGTTCATCTGGACAAGGAATGTGATGATTTTTTTAGGATTTGAAAAGAAGATTGGTGAATGCTCCAGTTTTGGCACTTCCTTCCAGGAATGGTGAGTTTGTTATATACAATGATGCTTAGTTGAAGGGACATGGCTGTGTCCTTATGAATAATGATCAGGTAATTGCATATGATTCACGTCAGTTGAAAACTCATGATTGAAATTACCCTACACATGATTTGGAATTAGCTGCTGTTGTTTTTGCTTTAAAAATTTGGAGGCAACATTTGTATAGAGTAAAGTGTGAAATATATACTGATCACAAAAGTTTAAAGTATATATTCACTCAGAAAGAATTGAACATGAGATAGAGGAGATGGCTGGAATTAATCAAGGATTATGATTCTACAATTCATTACCATCCGGGAAAAGCCAATAACGTTGTTGATGCTTTGAGTCGAAAAAGTAATGCATCATTAACGATGTTGCATTTGGAACTTGATCCTTTGGTTAAGGATTAGATGAACTTTGGCATAGAAGTTTTTGGTGCAGGATGTCCTTCTATTTTGTTTTAGGTATCAGTGAGATCTTCTCTATCAGACAGAATCAAGCAAGCACAGAAGCAAGATAGTGAGTTGCAGAAAAAGATAGAGATTGTACGGAAAGGTAAGTTGCATGAATTCAACATTGATAGTGATTGAGTTTTGAGATTTGGGAAGAGATTGTATGTGCCTTGTGATTCACAGTTGAAGAGAGAGTTGTTATGTGAAGCTCATAGTTCTCTATTTTCAGTTCATCCTGGAAGTACTAAGATGTACAGAGATCTGTGGGAGTATTACTGGTGGGATGGAATGAAAAGAGATGTTTCTAATTTTACTGTGAAGTTTTTGACTTGTCAGCAGGTTAAAGTAGAGCGACAGTTACCGAAAGGGATGCTTCACCCTCTACCAGTGCCAGAGTGGAAATGTGAGAATATATCCATGGACTTTGTCGTGGGATTACCGGAGACATCTCGAGGTAATAATGAAATCTGGGTTATTGTTGATGACTTGACTAAATCTGCTCATTTCTTTTCCATACGAGATATTTTTTCCCTAGATCAACATTCCCATTTGTATCTTAAAGAGATAGTCAGGTTACATGGATTTCCTCTCTCCATTTTATCTGACCATGTTCCTAGGTTTACTTTTAAATTTTGGAAAGGCCTTCAGAAGTTGTTGGGTACTGAATTAAATTTTAGTACAGCTTTTCATCCGCAATCAGATGGGCAGTCAGAACAAACAATTCAGACCTTGGAGGATATGCTACGAGCTTGTTCGATTGATTATCATGGAAGTTGGGACCAACATCTTTCTTTGGTTGAGTTTTCATATAATAATAGTTTTCATTCCATTATATAGATGGAACCATTTGAGGCATTATATGAGAAGTAGTGTCGAACTCTAGCATTTTGGGATAAAGTGGGTGAAAGGAAGCTGATGGGACCGGAATTGGTAGAAGAGATGGAAGAAATGGTTCAGTTGATTCAGAAACACATGAGAACAGCACAAAGCACGCAGAAGAGTTATGCGGATAACCGGAAAAAGTATTTATCTTTCGAGGTAGGTGATAATGTTTTTCTCAAGGTTTCTCCATGGAAAAGTGTGATGAGATTTGGTAAGAAAGGAAAGTTGAGTCCAAGGTTCATTGGAACATATGAAATTCTGGAGAGAGTTGGATCAGTAGCTTACCGAGTGGCTTTACCTCTGAGTCTATCTCAGGTACACAATGTTTTTCATGTTTCGATGTTGAGAAAGTATATGCCAGATCCATCTCATGTTTTGAGTTCAGAGGTAGTTCAGCTGGAACAGAACCTATCTTATGAGGATCAACCGGTCCAGATTCGTGACCGAAGAGAGCATGTATTGCGAAATAAGGTAATTCACCAGGTAAAGGTTTTGTGGAAAAACCATATGGTTGAAGAGGTAACGTGGGAATCTGAAAATGCAATGAGGGATAAATACCCCCATTTATTTTGATAAGTGAATAAAATTGCGAGGACGCAATTCCCAAAAGGGGGGAAGGATGTAACATCCCATGTAAATAAAGAATAATACATTTTCATATTTATTAATATTTTCGAATTAAATATTAATTTTACTTTAAAGGGGTTGCTATGTTCGATAGCGTACCCAATACGCAACAAAGAGTTTCTTTGAAATCGTACGTTGCACACTAGTAATAAAATAATATTATTTTAAATGTTAGTTAACACGTAGCCGTTGTACTGGCGAGAATGGATATAAATAACTAAAATATGATTATATATGTTTTTTAACTGTTTTTAAATTTATAAAATAAAGGATAATCGCTTAAAATACGAAAAGAATTCAATTCAAGGCTTATAAACTCTAATTTTCACGAAAGGTCCACTTATCAACATTTGATGGCGAACCGTCATTAAATATAGTTTTGGTCACTCTTATACATTTTATTTGACCAAAAAGAAAACACTTCTTTATAATCAGGACTTCAAATATTACTTTGTGTATTTTTTTGGTATTTTTCTGATAATGTTCATTTTTTTAATGAATAGTGTAAAATGTTGTATTTTATTTCAAAACCTCTTTTTAATATAATTTATTAAGATGATTAGATAATATTTTGAATTGGTTATTAAGGTCAATGAGAATATATTTTTACCATTTAATCCAATAGTGGTCGTTGGAATTAATTTTACTTTGAAATTGGACTTAAACTGGTGTCAATCTTTTGATACTTATTGTTTCATAAAAACACGATATTTGTTTTGACAGCGGGAATTAATTATTAAATTAATTAATGAAACATATATGTTTTGAATTTTGTAAAATGGACTTAATTTTTGAATTTGGAATATCAAATATAGATTAGGGTTAATTTTTGTTATTTTTCTGAAAAACATCAATTTTTGATGAATACTGAAACCACAAAGTGGTGGTTACAAAATTTGATTATTCATTTAAATGGGACTTTACCACTTCTGTGTTTTGAATCTCAAAAATCCAATTTAAATTATTTTCATTATTAAGTAAATTGTGGTTCAATGCGATTAAAATAATTTTTTTTGAATAGAAACTTTTATGTTTTATTAATCACGATTAAAGATAATTAATGTAATTTATGGTAAAAATGATATTATAATAAAATGAAAATATCTTGACACTTGTACTAACCATATTGGTTGAGTTATGGCCGACCAATACAACCCATGGGTCGATTTTTGGTACCCCATGGAGCCACTTTGGTAATATAATGACATTTATGCCTTTTATTTAAAGTTAAAGTAAAAAATGACAGAAACATGAGATGTTTTACTAAAACAAGTTTTACATGGGGTTTTACAAGTCATATTTTTTACTATAAATATTCATTAGAAATATAAAAAGATTTCCTACATCATGATATTTTTTTTATAATTTTTAGACATTAAATTTATTAAATTATTTATGACATCATGATGATGCAGCGATTACCTCATTATATAACGATTAAATAAAATAGAAAGATAATGTATAATATAAGACCTAAACATGTCCAAAACACATTGGATGGGTGGATTTCGAACCCTTATCACATTATCCTCGAAACACATCAATGTGGGACCATTAAAATCCGAAAACCATTTGAAAATAAAGTAACATTTCATTACCTTCCAAGAGTGCCCCTCCTCTCTTCTTATAAAAGGCCCCCACCTCTACCACCTTACCCACACCTCTCAAGCCTTTGGTTCAGCCAATCTCTGATAATTTGGTCTCTCCACATCCCTTTCGTACTCCATGAAGCCTCAATTTGGGAAGAAGTCTTCCCAAGGAAGCCTTTGAGCTCAAATCTAAGACAGTTACCCGATTTTAAGGTGATTTCTTCACTTGTGTTATTTTGTTTTATTATGCTTCTCCAACCCCCTAAACTCTTTTTATTAATTTCAATTGTAACAACTCCAGTATCATCCATATACTAGGATGTTTTTATAATAAGGATTCGAACTACACTTACACACACCTACGTCTAATGGTTAAAGAACATAATGTTTCCGTGGATGGAGAATCTCTCCCTCACAAAACGATGATTGTTCAACATTCATATAACACCTTCAAAGGTGGTCATTAAGATGTCACTATGTTTATATATGATATATAATATTTTTATGTTTTACTTATGCTTTTGTATTTATCAATTGTGGAATACCTTTATGGCTTCCATTATGTGTATACGTGACATCTTCATTTTAGGATGTGCGGACTACCGCCCCCTCAAAGTGATTTGATTCGTTAATGCCATATGTGGGATGTATAAATGATGGATTTAAAGTTATTATATATGATGTTATACTGGAATTATAATATACCTCTATATAATTATTATTTCTTTCCATTAAAGTATGAGATTGAAATGAAAGTAGTGTTCATGTGTACGTACGGCTTACCGTCTCCATGAACGGTGCATTTCATTTCTTATCCCCAAATGTAATGTACTATTATAAGTACATATATATAATGGATATATATGATGTCTGTTACATATAAATTATTAATATAATTCTTTTATTAAAATATACAAACCTCTCATTTAGTTTTAATTCCATTAAAAAGACATAGAAATGAAAGTAGCGTTCATGCGTACGTACGGCTTACCGTCTCCATGAACGGTGCATTTCATTTCTTACGTAAAAATGATTATGAAATATTATAAATACATGTATATGCTGGATATTTATGATATATATGATATCCAAATCAGGAATTTCATTCTGGATATAAAGAACCTTTGACCACACAAACAACATGTAATTGTAAGAAGTCCACTTTCGACTTAAGAACCAAATATCGAAAAAACAAACATTATTAACTTAAATGATTACATAATGTTTATAACATGGAAATATGTGATATAAAAGCAAAAATTAACATGAAAATGGTTCTTAAGGAAATAGAAATTAACTCAAGTTTATTAGTCAGGACGTTAAAGAATGATTGAGTCAAGTCGGACCCAAGGTAAGGGACTTCGTCTCATCTCCTTTCATTGAGGCATATTTCGTTATATACACAACTATCTTTTATACAGTGTATAAACCCATTTGACTTTTAATTTTTTACAAAATTAATCTTTTTCTACAAATCGTTTCACTAAACGTCAAAAAGGAATGTTTTTTTAACGTACGCAGTGACAACGACCTTTTCCGCCACCACGAGTATTATTTGGTCTTTGGCTTCCTCAAAAAGTCGTAATGTTTTTTTAAATTAAATAAATACCATATACTCTTTTCTGTATTTTGGTATTGAAAATGGTATTGAAAATGGATTTGTTATGTCAATATATTTATGTGATATATTGTGATCAAAGTGTGGAAATGGTTTCTTTCCATTATATGTGTTTTATGTCTTACGATTTTATAATGGTACTTGGACATTTGACGGGTGGTTACGTGATGAACCATATGACGGGTGGTTCCGTGAATACCAGGATGGGTGGTTATGTTATAACCTCTAATACATTGTGTATGGAAGTTGGTCGGATGGCTATTCCATTATGTATGTGTGGAAGTTGGCCGTATGGCTATTCCATTAAGAGATATGTGTGGAAGTCGACCGTATGGTTATTACACTTAAGTATGTTTATGTCCCAAGTTACCTTTATATGTTATGTATTCTTTATATGGGTTTTATGGTAATACATTGGTTACAAAAGGGTAAGTAATGATTTTTTATTCAGTGAAGAGTTTTTACTACTTCATAAAGGTGAAAAGTTTTACTTTGATAAAGTATAGATGGTTTACTTGTTGTTTTGATAAACTATCAGTTTTCATTCTTTGTGTATCCCTTACTGAGCTTTTTATGCTCACCCCATGTTTTTTTGAAATGTTTCTCACATGACCTAATGTGGAATAGTGTCAAGGATGGGATCAAGAGAAAGTCATTCTATATAAAACATGGAACTAGACATTTTTTTAAGAGTTTTTATTTTAAGGGAACTTAGTAGAAGTTTTTTCTTTGTAATCTTTTGAGATGTAAGAGTTATGATCTAATTCTCTAAAACTATAAACCTGAAAAGATCCTCAATGTGTAATCTTGTAATAACTCAAGATTAAGTAAGGTTTAAGGTCGGGGCCTTATAGTGTACACCTTCATAAAAAAGAAAATAGTTTCTAAATAAAAATAATAACTCAATATAGGAGAGATTGAGATGAAAATCTCTTAAAAAAATTGGAACAATTGAACAAAGATTATATGATGTAGTTAATGTTATATGAAAAATATATTATAATAAAATATATAAGAATCAAGATAAAAAATTTCAAATCGGAGTTTACTTACAATATAATAAAAAATCATATTGTATAACATATACATGTCATACTGAAATAAAATTGAGTCTGAATCCACTTCTTTGATTATATATATAGATATTGACACTCTATCTTAATATAATAAAAAATATATAAAATAATATTATACATATTAACATTAATAGTTATTTTCATCCTATTTTAATCATAATTATAATTACTTATCCAGTGTATTGTAATTAGTTATAGAATATTATGGTCATATGGTGTTAACAACATTATGTTTTTTATTGAATGTTTAATAATAATGATATAATTACCCAAAATTTTATTCCAATTTCAATAGTGAAATATAATTTAATACTATTTAATATATAAATTATATTTACTTACACTTTTTTTATTCCATTACAAATAATTTTTGGTTATGGTATATGAAACTAAAATTGATAACATGTTAAACTAATTATTTTAGTGAAAGAAAATGTTAAATTTATAATAAGTTAAATAATTATATATTATTCAAAAAATAATAAATTATTCAAGAATTTATTAATATAGTTTATAAGTATTATATTTCATGTTCCCATATTCATCCATAATAATATTTAAAACTGTTTGTTATGTTGGTGGTGAAATTGACTCTTACATTAATAATACATTACTCAATTTTTGAGAATCATTAAAGAGAGGTTTTTTAAATATTATATTTATAATTGAAAAAATTGATATTATATTTATTTTTTAGTTTTATAAACTAGAGATTTATGTTTTTAAATAATTTTTAAAAATCTAATATAGTGACAAAAAAATTTCACTGTGGATGTGATAATTCGCACTTATGTAATATTGGAATTTACATTTCATAGTGCATGAGATGGGGTGAAGGAGGATAATAAATTTAAATTTAATAATAATATTTATAATCTATATTTCATATTTATTTATTATGTCAACTATATATCATAACCAAGAATTATGTTAATGAAAAAAAACGACCTCGCTTCGTAGATGTGGTAGTCCACACAACATTATATCCATGTTATTTCATCTTTCTATGTGGATGAAAATGAATAAATAAAGGTTTTATATCTATTATTACAGTATATAAGTATAATAATATTAATACAAATTTAGTCATATTATTATTGTGAAATGATAATTTGATGAGTAATATTTAGAATGTGAGAATAAGATAAAATAACACTTGTGATGAGGACTTCTTTTATTCATCAGAAGATGCCCTAAAATTTATGGGCATAGGAAAACTAAGATTGACCATGGTGATTATGTTTTCCCTATTGGCTTTTATAAAGAGATAATTCTTAGAGTATATTGTCATAATTCTAAGGATATGTGATACTATTTTGTGTAGAAGTGGTGTCCTTTTATAAGGGGAAAATTTACTCTTTTAGAAACTCTCATCATTTTTAAATAATTCCACGACATTATCTCATGTTCCATTTCATAAATGATTTATATTTATAAATATTTGGTGTATATTTTTCATTAATGACTAAATTTTTCCCCACATCTTTTAAATTTTTTATATATTTTTTATCGTTATTTTTTCAGATAATATTACTTTTAAAATAGGAAACATATTTTTAACTTTTTATTTTATATCTTATTAATTATTTATAATAACCCATATAAAAATATCATTATTATGGATCCAAAATTATAATATATTTAATCAAATAAATTTTATAAATTTAATAAAATTAAATTATTACATAACACCGATAATTTACTAAAATTCTAATCAAGAAAAAATTATATTATGACCTTTATAGATTCTTAATATTATTTATTATTGAATTCCAATTTAATGTGTGTTAATATATTAATTTAAGTGTTCATAATTTATTTTAAATTCATTTTAAATTGCTTAATATTTAATTAATTTGATAAGAATTTATTTTTACTCATAAAAACGTAATATGAAAATAATTGATTAACAATTAATGGGGTAATTGGAATAATCATTGAAATATAAATTTTATAACTAAAAAGTTATTAAAGAAATTTAATAGTATAAAAATATTTATTTTTTGAATAATAATAAATTATTTATCGAACAATGTTTCTATTTGTTGTTATATAAATCTTAACATCAATACATGTAATGTTAAAAAATGTTTTTTCAAATAGTATCTTTTTAACAGATGATTTTATATTACAACTTAATTATCAATGAATGTAATATTAATTAATTTTAAATAAATATATTTAATTAGAAATCATTTATTGTTAATAAAAATAAAACAACTTCCACATTTAATGATGTTACAATTTATAAAAAAAGTATAGTTGAACAGAAATTTTAATTATAACAATACATAAATTTTTTAAAGGTTGATCATGGGTTTACAAAATTAAAATATTATTTTAAAATGCCTGATTTTTATTTATAATTTTCCTTTCAATAATATTCTTTTTACAGAAACATTCAATGTATTCATATAATAAAAATATGATCTTAATTGGTACATCATTAATAAAATCTATTTTCTATGTTCACATAAAAAATTAATTATTTTTTAATATATTTTAAAATTGATCCTAAAAAATTTTTGTTTTGAGGAATTAGAAAAAAAATTATCTTTATTAACATTCAATTATAAAATTTCTAAATAATTTTTTAACAAAATACTATTAATATAATGAAAATAATTTTTATTGGATATGAAAATTTAAATATTTACTCATATTAGTTATTTTTCTTCTAATGGCAATAAATATTAAAGGTTTTCTATCATATTATTTGTTATAATTTTATTAATAATAGTTTATTAATATTATGTTTTTTTTAATATTTTTGTACTTTGTGAGCCATTTAATATTACATATTATGTAATTTATGGTTGCAAAATATCTGATTACAAAGAAATTAGTTGTGACATAGAGAAGAGGTGGTCTCCTTTTGTAACTAGAGATATGGTACACTTCTAAAAAACTGATTATTTATCAATAATATGACTCTTTTTTTCAAATTCAAAGGATCCAAATACCAAATAATTGTATAGTGAAAGAGGTATGTTTCATCATCCATCCACAACTCAATATCACATGTGTTATCCCTATTTTTTTACCACTTGATATTAAACAAATTTCACTCTAGTTTACCTTTACAGTAGTATCTCTTCTCCCACCCATGGAATTGGATTTTTATGGCCCAAATTAAAGTTTAAATTATTTATAAATTTTAAACTGATTACATTAAATATGTAATTAAATTTTTGAAATAATATTTCATTGGCTTATAAAAACTAATTTTAGCATTTATTCATATGAGGGGTAAAAATATATTTATTGAATACGTTAAATATAATATTTTGATTTAAATGTGGGATAATATTATCTATGATATTTATTTTCAAATTAATTTTTTAAACAAAATTAATATGCCTAATTCAAACCATAACTGAAAAAAAATATTAAAAAATATTGTTTAATTAAATAAAAATTCCAAAAGATAATGTTTTTTAGAATTTTAATATTATAATCAAAAAAATTATGATAAAAATAAAAATGATTCTAAAATGTATAAAATCATTCCATTAATACATATTTGATAAATAAAAATATATAATAAAATTATACATCTATCATAGATTTTGATAAGGTTATACAATTCATTGTACTATAGAAAACATTATTTTCCACAATTTATCGAAATATAAATTACATTATAAAAATATAAAAGATTAATCTTATAAATATTTTAATAAGAAAAATTCAAAAATAGATGTTTTTTTTATTTTATTCATATTATATACATGATAATAGTTTAATTTAATATACTATATATATATAATGTATTAAAATTAATATTAAATAATGAAACTTTATCTTATGTTTTAATATGTAAAAAAATTATGTTACATATATTAATTTTTTTTTAATTTTGGAATAATATATATATTAATTATTTTTTATTATTAAAATTATGTATGAATTTATAAATCCTAAATATATAATAACATGGTCATTAAGTACATTTTATTTATCAAACTGATATTATACACTATTTACCTATGATCAATATTTTTCTTAAAAAAATCAACTTAAACTAATGTTGATATTAATAATCAAAAAAAAATTATTTAATAAATATTATTTGTATAATCTTCTATTTTATCACATTAATAATATTATAAATTCATTTAAATAATATTTTTTTAAAATAACTTTTTAAAATAAATGTTATCCACTATTTAAATAGATATTAAAAACATACTAAAATATAATTTATCACTAAAACGTTATATTTTGGTAAAATAAAAATTTAATAATATTATTATTTAATTTCATTAATTAATATTAAAACATTAAAGTAGATATATTCTTAAACATAATTCTAAATAATACCCAATATAAAATAAAATAATGAAATTTATGCACTATTGTGACATTTGGGAGGAAATGATATATATATATATATATTAAAAATAATTAAATTTATAATCAAATTAATGAAGACTATATTAATCATTAATATTAATGATGAGAAAATATATTCCATCAATGCCATATTATTGTGGATATACTGACAATATATATCATGTAATGATTTCATGACTAGTTTTAAATTGTTGTGTTATCATTATGGATTGATCATTATGTATTATCATAGAGTACTATATTTTATGGATTGTGGTTAATTTATAAAATGTGGGTTTTAATATTGTTAGGGAATATATATATATATATATATTATTTATATAACACTTTTTTTAAACTATTCTCATGTCCTAAAAAAATTATATGACATATGGGAATTTGTCTATGTCTAGATGCATCTAATGAAAAAAAGTGTGAATTTATATTGTTTTATCCCTTAAAGCAGTAAGCTGCCAACAGACATGGTAAATAAAGGCAAGGATACTACCCAACAGTTTGTAGTTAATCATTGTACCTATGTGGATTAATAATGGCATGTGTTAAGGGAAGTAATAGAGGACTATTCGAGGTGACATGATGACCTTCCAATCATGGAAGGGACTGATAGATTTATTTAGATAATTGATGTTTCATATATAGAAATAAAGACACCCTAATTTGATTAATCACATAAAAAGGGATTATAAAAATATTTTTTACATTTCACATATTAATTTTTTTTGCATAGAAATAAATAAAAGGACTCCATTTACTACTTTATATTCATCCATCATGATGGTTCCCACATTCATGAAGATAGAAAATGATGTTATTTCACCCAATTGTAGAATATCTCATACTCATCTTCATGCCATGAAATTGGAGGAAAATTTTGGATAGTGAAATTTTTAATTATATTAATTCCATAATCCATTCCCTGAATGAAAGAGGCGCATTGTGATAGGTTGTTTCATACAATAATAGATATTTTATATTGAAGATTTCATATAAAAAATGCTTTTCACTATAAATAATTTTTTGTATCATAGAAGGTGGGTTTTATGAATGGATACATTCGAATGAATGGATTGATCCATATATATAATTTTTTCATATGGATGGAAAATAATTCTCATAAGTATAATTATCACAAGTTAGGATATTAGGAATTAAAAATATAAAATATTATATATTTGTATGGTATACTAGATTACTTTCATATAGTACATGTAGTGAAATTATTCTAAATATTAACATGATATGAAAATTGGAGGGAGCTAATTTTCCATGCCATGAATATTAGTTTTTCAATAAAATGAATGTATTATAAGAAGATACATGTACAATTAAAAAATGACTGAATATTTATATTATTTATTAAAATATTCATGATGTAAAAATCAAAACCAAATTATATTCAAATGGGTTTTAATCAATGGTAAATGTTTTATGACTAGGACATGTAGAAGGAAGAAATATGTCTTGAATTTTAAGGCTATGAATCATAGATCTTCAATAGGTTAATATTTTAGAATATAAATATATATAGCTCATAAAAAACAACGAAGAATAATAAATAATAAATTATATTGGTGGGATATATATTATTCATTTTTATGAGTGGAGTTAATTATAGAATCTTATGATCAAAACATGAATAAAATTTGGATAACGAATATTAGATAAATATATTAAAGTTATTCTATAATACTTAAATTAATAATTATTGGGGGGAGAATTTTTGGATATTCATGGAGGAATGTAGATGAAATGAAATGTTGTTATTCATATATTTATATATATGGTTTCGATATAAACATTTGTAGAATATGTTATTATACTGATGAATCCATGAATATATTGAAGAAGTGTGGTTAAGATAATAATCCATTATTTTACCAATATAATATATCATCATAATTGGAGATGTCTATAATGGTGAATTCTAATCATGAAATTTTCATCATTGGAGAGAATTATTGTTATGTTTCAGAGGATGTATTCATCCTTAACTTTTAATTTTATGGATTTTAATTCATATAATTTAATGAACAAGTATCATTACAAATTAAATAATAGATAAAATTTATTTCAGGTTAGTGATACAAAAATTTCTTGATTCCATGTTGATTATAGACGGAATTTAAAATCTATAGAATTATTTTTCATCACTTGATTAGTGTACAGAGTATATAAGATTCATTTTGGATGGAAAATAAAATTAATCCCTCCCTAAAATATTTCTAGTATATTCAAACATGATTATAATATTTCGGGACACCACCATATTTTGTTGTTTTCTCATTGAACAATCATATTTGGGTAATCCATATAAATACCATTATCATTGAATATTTATCTTCATCATGTGTGAATTCTATGTTCCATGGATTTTTTCAAATTGGGAAATTTTATAAATGATTCTTTATATTAATCTATGAGTATGATCCTAAATTAACAAATAAAAATTACAGAAGAATGGTAAAACTATTTAACACTCTAATCACCCCCACATCAGGCTGTCTCAAATTACATTACATGGTATTAAAGACATTTTTTTAAATTTTGTTTATAAAAAGTGATTTCCTGATTGGGTTTTTGGTTCGTAATGTTATTATTATTAATAAATAATTCATCAATTGTAATAACATTAATTTATGGCCAAAGAAGTTTATTTTATTCTAATGGGATTCTCTTAGGGACTTATTGAGTGATATTCATAAGGATTCAAATATTACTATGCCCGTTGAATGAATTCACAGTTATAAAATAGAAAACATATTAATTATATATATATGTAATTAATTTTATATAAACATCATTCGTTGTGCTACTCCTTTTGATATATTTAATTTTGAATGATATTTTATAGAGAACTTGTCGGTACTAAATAGATTGAGATAACAACCACTATAGATTTTAGTGAATCTAGAGGTGGAACAAATATCATAGATAATATTGATAAATATTTCAATTTTGAGAAATAAATAAATAATTATAAGATTAAGGATATACAGAAATTGGATTCTCTTATCAAGGAAAATTATTTCACATTAGGAATATATAATTTTAACCCCATAAAATATTCAATTTTCAAATATAAATATGTATATTTCATTACAAATAGGTATTATAAGGAATAATAAAGAACATTATTTGGAAAATACGAATTTGTTTGGACCCACTAGAAATATATAAGCTATATTTTGTAGATAAAAAATATAATAATTAAAATGGAATAAGGTACGATTTCATTATAAAATTTAATGTTGTAAATGAATGGTTTAAAAAATAGGGCCAAATTATAATACATTCCATTAAAAATGTCAAAGATAATGGTGAAAAAATTATTTTCTTGATTAATTCCTCTAAAAATTGCTTGTCATAGAAAATGGGAAATTGCAAGACGTATCTGTGACTATCCTAATTAAAAAACATAAATAGAAGGTAAAGGTTGCTCAATATGAAAAATAATCTCCAATTTTAAACATTTTTAAAAAAAATGTAATTAAAGGGTTTTTTAATTAATAATCATGAATAAGTGATTCATATTATTTTGAGGAATTCATACATTGAGGGGTATAATGTAATTAATTCAATCAATTTTTGTATGTTCCTTAATTTTAAATCATGAAAATTGATGTAAAAATATTAATGTACTGGTGAAATTAATGGTCAAAGAATGATGGATTTAAAGGTTATCATTTATCAAATAACTAAACACATGTAAATTGAATGTGTTGATGGTGTGTAGGTATATGAAAACATATATAATGAAAATAAATCACAACATAAAAAATGTTTCAGGGTATGAATCAAATTAGAAGAAACAACTCCTAATCCAATCAAATTCAGATAGAGAAGATTCAAATAAATAAGGTAAATAAATGAAAAAAATATGAGATTCCCAAATCATATATATATATATATATATATATATATATATTAAGACAAAAATAAAATGGTGAACAATTTCGTTCTACTAATTTTTTTTCATTTATCTGGAACTGACTCTAATGTAATTTCATAAACTACCATTGTATAATTTTAATGATAAATCATTCAAACTAAAAAACAGTTAACATATCAAGAGAAAGGTTTGAAATATTGGAATCTAGTAATGAATTGTGAAAAAAGGGAGTATACTTAAAAAATGTACATTTTATATAGAATAAATATGTATTGAATTTAAATAATAAGGTTAAAATGAAACTCATCATAAAAAATGAAGAAAAAACTATTGAATTATTATTTGAGATCACATATATCAAAATAATTAATGATAACAATATTATGTGTATAGTATCCATGGAATATTATGAATGTCATGGGAAGATAAATATATGGTCAGAAATTAGATATAGTCTACAATAAAGGTATTAGACACATTATAATAGAGATGAATGAGAAAACAGAAGTTATGGATTCTAAATAAAAAGAGTTAGAGGATGTTTATTTAATTGGATTCATAAAAACTAAAACAAAATAATTAATTGAAGTTTATTAAATTCAATTGGTTAGACTAAAATGAGCTATAACCCTCCTAATCCTGAATGGATATAGGATCCCATATTATATTTTTTAATTTTTTGAAATATGTTTAATAGATTGATATAATATAGTAGGGCGATATTATTTATGGGGTGTTTTCACTATATGGGCATCCAAATGAGGATATTTGTGAATTTGAAATATTTATGATAAATCTAGAAGATTAAAAGTGAATTAATTTAATCTAATTCTAACTATGTAGTCTGAATAATGACTGAAATATGGTACCTAAAATCCATGTGTTGTACTGGTGATTAAATTTTTCACCATGAATAATTTGTTCTGAAATTTATTAATGAATGTTTTTATATTATTGTTCATAGGGAATAAAATATTTTATATAAATATCAAGGCTTCATGGTTATGTTTAATTCCATCCAAAATTTTTAATCCTTATTTAATTGATTAAAAGAAATTCTAGGATAGCATCTATTAGTATCTATAATTTAAGATAGAGTCAGATAAAACTTTGGTGAAGAAATATTTTATTCTTAAAGAGGTATTATTATTACAATTTATCGACAAACTTGTTAGTTTTATTTATTAATTTTCTTGAAAACTATAGAGAATATTTGAGGGATGAACACTTTTAAAATTTGGTATCGATGTGTTCTTAATAATGATTAAGATTTTCTTATAAAGTGGTGTGTTTATGTGAAGAGACATAGAAAGATTGTGGGTATAAATCTAAATGGATGCATACCCCTATTTAAATGCTGGGAAATGAATTTTCCTGAATTTAAATTTATGAGTTTTTAGTTTTATTAAATTATTGATACTAAAATGTGATATGAACTATTTTTCTAGAGGTATATTCCATAACCATGAAAATTTAAATTTTTTACTAAATGTTTTGTTATATGTTTTTGGAGTACTAAAGTGTACTATTGGTTTCATTCTATATATAGTTTTTAAATATATGGTCAGTTATATAGGAAATGATGGTCATTTAAAGATCATATATATACTACATTGATATTATACTCAACATTCACTAAGGATTAGTTGAAAAGTCATTTATATCTACTGAAATTCACTCATTTGATTTTCAATGGAGGTATAAAGATATGATATGAAGATTATCCATAAATTAATATTGTGAATAAATTTTGAAGAGTTAAAATTTATGGTTATGATTTTATTTACATGGGGGTATTCTAGAAAGTATTTAATGAAAACATAATCTCTCATAATATAGAGTTCTTAAATGATTGATAAGAAATATTTTCATCAAGAATTTTTTTGTAATGAACTATATTGATAAAGGAGTAGTGAAAAATTGGTATTGATATACATAATTTACGGAGGAAATATCGCTTTCTAATTTATTTACCCATATGTACTAATAGTAAACCATAAAACCTATTCCACAAAATGAGGAATCATCTATATGATATTTTCAACTAAATCTAGACGTTTTTATTATTATAACCATGATATATTATATTGAATTTTTTGAAAATATATATTAAGGAATCAATTGATTCCATTTCTTGAATTAGTGAGTTACAATTGTAGTTTTAGGATTGATTATTAATTTATTAATATTTGTTACGTTGATGAAGGATTATTTATTATTATATGTTATTGGTTACTATGACTGAAGTTATATATACATATTATGAAATAATGGTGTTGTATATGTTTTAGATTCAAATGTTTATACTGAATTTGAGAATTTAGAAAAATATTGATAGAGATAATAAAAAATAGGGAAATATATAAGGTTTTATATCTTGAAGTTGCAACCTAAATATGATAGGGTTTATTATTTTAAGGTTATTAGATAATAGAGGATAATTAATATGAGTAATTGTGTGATATTACACTGGAACATTAGAAGGGACGAAGTGGATCACTGTTCACGGTGATTTGATGATCCTATATTTTATGAATCATCTAATTAAATTTTTCAATGAATGGAGTCCATATTGGGGATAATTTAATTGCATCATCCTAATTTATTTATTAATGTTATAATTTCAAAATAAGGGGTAATTATAATTCTAAAAAAAATTAATATTGAAATAATAATAAAATTTCAATTTCATTATTTTTACCTAAATACCTAGGGTGGTTCACAAATAATGAAAAAAATCATGAATTCATTTTTATCTTCAAGAAAATAAATTCACAAACCAGTGTGATTGGATTTCTATTAATGTATAATAATTTAAAAAACTACTCAACAAATTAATGAAATTTGCTATAAATATTTGGGATGTGGTAAAAATGATAATGGAAAATGATGATTGTAAAATAAATATGGATATTTATGATAAAATATGTTTATAAAAATTAGTGTCTCTCATATGATTGGTTGTATATAATGGCATGGTATGTTATATATATTCATGTTAATTGTGATGATATTAGATATTTTTCATATTGGTGAGAATTGTAAGGTGCGACATAAATATGTCAAAAGGTATGATCAAAAACCTTGAAAAACTAGAATTAGTGATTCTCATAGGATGAGATATGTAAAATGAATGGTTGGTTCACAACCTTAAGAACAATGTAAAAAATAGGATTATTAGGTCTTTGAAAACTAACTGAATATTATAATGTTATTAAATCTATATACATATAGAATTATGTGGAGATTGAATAATTTTATCTTATGAATTAATATTCCACATGTCTAATAAAAATAAAAATGCTAAAGATCATGTTTTTAACATGTGTTAAATCTTACATTATTTACATATTAAGATTAATGAATAATGTATATAAATTTATACAACAAATATGGATATTTTATAATGGAATTATTTCTACATCAACAAAAATTATCATATGATACAAATATTGATATCTTGAATCACATATAGTTATTTTGTCACTTATATGCTTATTTATAATTCATTGATTTAGGTGTTACTATTTATAAATATTGTGTGAAGTTTTTAAATATTGATAACATAGGATTGAAATAATTAATTTGTGTTAAATAATAAATATATGAATAACATAGGGATGATAGTGTTGATATAATTGGTGGAATGAAAAAGGGAAAAGATATTGGCATGTATATTTTAAGATATATGGTTTTTTTCAAAAATTAATAAGAAGGTTTTCAATAGATCAAATCCAAAATATAATTATGGTTTGAGGCTCGAGGGATGATGGGGGAAGATTTATAATATATAACATGGGATTGGGGAATAATGTAACATAAGATAAATCGCGTCATTGAATTGTTAATACCTAGGAGAATGTGATTCCCTAGTTTGAATGATATATTCATACTTAAACAGTACATATAAGTACTTTTATTTATTCAAATTTTATATCAAATATTGTACCACATTTATTATTATATAGATTATATCTTGATTTATATATAAAAATATTTTATTCTCCAATGTTTATCAGGAATAAAACCATCAGTCTATAAACTAAATGTTCTGGAATTGTGTAGATTGTGGGAGTAATGAGGGGTATTATGCCTGATATTGGGTCTGGGACATTTTTCATTCTTTTTTAATAACATGAAATATGAGGATTACATTATAGAACACAATCAATGTTTTTGTCTCTTCTCCTTAGAATATCACATTTGGTTGATGTAAGCAATTTAAAATGTCCATTTATATTTTCCATCTACATGTGTGCATATTTTCTATTAGTAGTGAACATAAAATATAATATAAGATGAATTAATAATTATTAAAATATAAGAGAATGATCCCAAAATAAAATAAGGGAAAATAATGTTTTAATTATTAAAACTTATATCTCCACGATTCAACCCAACCAAAAATTGTATATTGGGTTCCAAAATTAACAAAAATTAAAATTTAATATTAATATTGGTAAATTTATATAAATTATTTTTTAAATATTAATTAAATATTATTATTTAAGTATATATATGTTTTATTATAGAACGTAGGTGAAAATTCAATGATAAAAAAAATACATAAGGAATATGATAGTTTAAAATATTAGGATAGAATATTGAATACATTATTTTAAAATAGTTATAAAGATAATTTTAATTTAAAACACGGTATGTTGTATGAAAATAATAACTTTTATGAAACTATATTTTATTCACAATCCATGATGGTAACTCTAATTTGAAATTTATATTATAATAAATACTAAATCATGAGATGAGGCAGGATAAGGGATTTTTAATTATGAAAGATAGAAAAATATGTTTAGTTTATCATTATAAAATATTATACTTAAATATTAGGAAATAATTTTGTATTGAATTTTTTTATTTATTAATTGGTGTATACTCTATGTTATTCCAAATAATAATTGCTTGGTTTTGAATATTTTTTCTGATTTTTATCATTTTATTGTTCCTTTAATATTTTTCATATAGCTTTACCTATAACACATATAATATTTTAAAAAAATAAACCAGGGTTAGTATATTTCTATATAAATTAAATATAAATAGTTTTGTAATCATTTTTTCTTTTTAATACATTCATGATTTGTTATGTCAACCACCCATAAGTAGGATTTTACTCAATTATTCTTACTAATGGATATGATAGAATAAATTAAATGGATACTTAATATTTTTTATATTAGTTTTAATTAATAAAAAATAGTATTGTATTGATGCAATTAAATGAAAATAAACAAATAAAAATTGAACAACACGACTTTTGAAGAGTTTCTATCCATTTACTTAGGACCATTAACCATTTTAATTAAACACATTTTTTAATAGTTTTGGACCTAATGACCTCAAATATACTGACATAATCAAAATTAATCTAGTAAATAAATAATACATGATAATCAAAATGGAATTAAAATAATCATAATGGTTCTACAGAAACTAACTAATTAATATAAGTTCTTATTATAAAATTTTATTAAATATGAATAATGTTAGATATGAGGCAATGAAAATCATTTTAAAACCGTCACATTTAAATATTGTAAATATTTTTCAAATTTATATTCTTATTTCATTTTATGAATTATATTTGTAATCGTCTTATTTACATTTATCTATGTAATATAAATCACATCCATTTTCCTTAAAATATAATAAGTTTACTTATCCTTGTAAATTAATTATTTATAAATTCTTAATTGAAGATACATTTTTCTATGGTTGTTAATGTAAAATTTCATGAGTTTTAATTATGTTATTGTGAAATAAAATCCCTTATATGTTTTATTAATGTTATTTTTATTATTAATAATTATTAATAAAATGTGGAACTACAATCATATATATTGCCAGTGTATTTGTTAATTTTTAATACATTTTTAATCCATAATGTGTTGGCCATGTAAAGTGATCCTCATCCATAACGTAAAGTGTGGGGCATGTGTTGTTAGCCACATCTATAATTTTATATGAATATTATTTCCTAATAATCCTTAATGGATAATTTATTATCATTAAATATATTTTGCGGAAATTTTTTTGGATGAAATTGATTTCAGGATTAAAAATATCTTGTTTATATTCTACGAGCTATATATTTTATATTTAAAATTTTTAAGTGATTTTCATAAATTTGAATGGTATAATTGGTTTACTCTTTCATTTATACCCCTTACTGAGCTTTATATTCACATCCAAAATTATTAAAAAAACATGTTCTTAAGTATTAATAAGAATTGATAGGAATTTAATGGTTCAATTAGGTGGTATTAGAGTTGAAAAATGAAAATGTATAATTTAAAATTTTTTGTTGAAAATATGTATATTTATTAGAAAATTATTTATTATATGGACATTTTTACCCAATAATAATAATATATAATCCTATGATTGATTGTATATATTTATATATTGTGTAATATTTTATTCATATCAAGTAAATATGGTGATGTTTTATTTGGATTATTAAACTCACAAATTTTCCAACCACAAATCCTAAAAATAATTCAGTAAATGATTATTCTGATATGAGAATAGGCCCCCTGAGAATCCAAAATGATCCAGTATGAAAAATGGGTTTTAGGAAAACATTATGATATAATAGTTTGTTATAAAATATATAAATCATGGGACATTGGGTGTATTCAGATTGTATAAATTATAAAAAATTAATTATTTATAAATATCAATATTCCAATATATATACCATTAAACATAAATTTATCAATTAGAAAAAAAATATTATAATTATAATCTAACTTATCGACTAGTTCAATAAATATTATGACATGGAAAAGTGAATAGTAACAATTATAAACATCCATGTATGATTTTATCATTTTTTATGTGTTCTTGTGACCTAATGTTTCCCATACTAATCCATATAATGTTATCTATTTTAATACATGACCATAAAAACAAATTTACCAACTCTAGGAAAGAGTAAATAATTCATATTAATGCATATACCTATCTATACCTTAATGGAAATCAGGGAATATGCCATATGATCTTTTAGTTTTTATTACATGTCACGACAATGAAAAAATCATTTTATTAATAAAAAATATAAAGACATAAATATTAATCTACCAAATGAAATATTCAATGAAACAAGAAATTTAATAACATATACACTATGAATTTATAATAATAACTGATTAATCCCAAAATAGATTTAGAAAAAATGTCCTTTAAAACCATCATTCTAGTTAATGGCGCATATAAATGAAATACATGGATAATACTTAGATCACAGAACAATGATATTAATAAATTCAAATAATTATACTATAAGGAAACTACAATGGTTTTTATAATACATCATCACTATACAAAATCGGATTCACCACATTGGTTTGGGATATACTATTCCAAAAGAATCTCTCATGATAGATTTTTATAAAGAGGATGGGTTTACAACACGACATATAACATCTCGTTACCTTTTGCATGTATGAATTGAACCTTATTTAGTTATTAATTTTATTGGTATTATTTCATGTTGTTTTTAGTGATATTTATAGAGTATTGGAGGCCAAATTGGTCATCCCCATTTTAGAATGGTTAGGTATCACTTTGGGGTTTTGTCTAGAATATCATCCTATGTTGGTGTAATCAAAAGAGACACACTGTTTCTCCAAAATATGAAATATGAACCCCCAAATCATGTGTCTTGTAGATAATAATCTTTTATGAGTTAGTATATAGTTACCCAAATCATGCACCAACATATAGAAAATTCTTCACCCCAAAAATTTTGTAGGTACGGTTAGTATACAATGCATTCCCCACTAGAAAACGATAACCACAGTATATTAATCCTCCTATTATTATTTTAAAAAACTCAAGTCTCTCAATATGACATCTAATATATAAAAAAGTAACTTTAAACCAATTATATAGACTTAAAGGCTCATTTTAAGTGCTTTTTACTCTTCCAAATTTTTCTTTTGATAGATCGAATTGTAGTGGATATTTTTTCCCTACGAGTAGTTCGATCAACTCACATGTGCTTTCCTACATTCTCCAATCATTTTTAAGTATATATTTTTATATCACAATATTATTTGTAGATCTAAAATAATTTTTGATGGACCTTGGTTCATGATTGTTTTATCTGATCATCATCACAGTGTTCTTCATTGGTGATACCATAAATGGTGTTTTTTTCATCTATGAGATTAATGGTAGGTTGTTCAATATGACACATCATTAAAATTGAAAACTTATATTTATTTACGTAATCGTAGTGAGTTTTTACATTACTAAAAACCATAAATTTTAAATTGTTCATTTTTTTAGATATTGGAATAGAATTTTTTAAAATCAATGAATTTCAATGGAATCATAATTATTGGGATAATTGAAAAAAATTGATTCGATTATTTAAAAAATAATTTGACAAAATTGATTCTATTTTAACAATTGATGAAAATAGAAAAACATTTAATTATGATATGTATGGTCATGAATTTATGAAACTACGATTTGGATATGGAATGGAAAAAATTCACGTTTAAAACTACAATTGGGAATTTTTTTGAATTTATTTTAAATATTTTTTATGTTTCTGATTTATTTGTACTTTTACTAAAAAACATAGGCTACACTAATGTTGTGTATATTAACATCCTCATATGTGTTACCTTAATGGTGTATATAATTATTGATATAAATGGGTTCCACTAATGGTGTGTAGATTTACTTCTTGAATAGCGCTTCCATAATTACATTTTGATATATGGATATAAAAATATGTATTTTGAGCCATGAACATTGGTTATAAAACAATTTAATTAATTATAACAATTTTATGTAAAATTATTTATATTCATTTTTAATTTTATAGTGTTTTCATATATTTCTCATCAATTTTTTAAAATCATGTTTTAATGAAAAAATAAAATTCATTTTCCATGACATGTTTTATTGAAATATATATCATAATTGGATTATTGTAATTTTATTTTTCATGTTAAATTTTTGAGAGCCTTTTAGTCTGTATAGCTCATACACTACATTTTCCATTGGATTATTGTAGATTATTATTTTTTATGTATGAGAAAGGTGAAGGAACTACTTAAAGGTGGTGTATTTTCTTTATTCATGATACCCAAAGTGATGGTTGTGACCAATCAATATTTAATCATCTTATTTCATGTGTTTATTGATATTTCATCATTATTGGTGGCTGGTAAATTGATCATGCATAGTTTTTGGTTTTATTTTATTGTTTTTTCACATACATTCTCCTTGATTTGTGTTCATGATACCGTCATGTATCTATTATATTACATACATTTGTGCTCAAAATTTTCCCTTCAATATCATGCATGATTCTTGGTTCTAGTCAACAAGTCATGGGGTTAAGGATTTACCAACGGACCATGTATGAGATGACTAGTTTATTTGGGTACATGGGTATTCTGGATTGTTCGTGAATTTTTTTTAACAAATTTTCAAGTTTATAAAACATTAAATAATTATTATACGTAGTAGGTATATACTTGTATACTATAGAGATGTGTTTTGGGACATAATAGGTAGTTGGGAGTGAGTTCATATCCATCTCTTTTCAAAATAAAAATCTAGTAAACGTCTGTGTTTTGGAAAAGTGTCTTGAGGAATGTTATTATCCTATTCTAGTATATTATATATAATTTTTTAGTTTATTAAAATAAAAATATTAAATTATACATAATTAATTTTTTTTCCTATATACTTTATTTGGGTATCCTTGACTTTTATAACAATGCATATTATATAAATGTTGTTTTTTGATGTTTTATTGAATCAATCATCAAAGAGTATTTTTTATAGGTACCATGATGAATAAACTAGTGAACTACGGTGATAAAATCATCATATGAAACAAAATAAATTTGAAATTTTAGTATGTGATGTCCAACCATGATAATATGCACTAACACATATTCTCATTCAGGATCCTATTATGGAACCTTAATGAACGCATCTCAAAAAAATTCAAGGGTCTTATCACAATAAGAAATCTATATTCTAGGTGTCTAGTAATCATAATAACAATAAAGATTTTTTGAAAATTATTTATTACCATTTTGCGTTCTTAGTTACACATGATTTGATTATTATAAAGTGTTCTATATTTATGATTGGAGGGACTAGACTTAGATGGTGGAATTTTTTGGTAATAGAATCAAAAGAAAGTGTTATTAATGTGGAGAAGATTATAATTATTTTCACAAATTAGTATTATCTATAAAATGTGGACTTGGAAAATTCTATTGATTTTTTATAACCCGTTAACTGTGATAGTAATTTTATATGGTATGAAACCCATATTTTTGATATCATGATGTTCATTCTTATGATTATGTTAAATTAATAAAATGAAGTTTTTGATTTTTTATATGTGTATTTGGGATGAATTATGGTCATAAATATTCATGAAAATGATCAGTTCATATACTTACATACTAAATAAAAATTGATAGATTATATAAAAATATCTATTATGTTAGTGTTGAAATGAATTGCCTTTTCTACTAGTGGTAATTTAGTGAGTTCCATTAAAGGAACTATAATTTGTAATTTTATTAGTGGTGGAACTAGAGGGTAAGAATATTTTTCACCTCATAGAGTTCATTGTAGATTCCCTATGATATACATTTACTAGGGAAAAGACGGATATTAAAAAATTATTTTCATTGATGCACACAAGATCTATAGTTTTTGCGGTTATTTTGTAAAATTTTAGATGTTATTTCATATCATTTATACTCCATGTAGTGAAATGGGATATTCATTGCATAAATGTAATATGGAGAAATTGTATGCTTCACAATCTAATGGGTTGTTGTAAGAGGAATCTAGAATAAAGCATATTCTAGTTGTTTAAAAGTATCGAGAGAAGGCAGATGCATGTCCAATTATTTTGAGGGGTACCATCAATGAAGATTTTTCATCCATGACTACTTTATTTGTATTGATGAATCTCACACATTTATGATGACCCTTTTTTTAACATGAAAAATATGGTTGTGAATATTTTATTTTATATGATAGTAATAACCAATATATGAATATTCAATACATTTTGAAGAAAAATATTCCAAAGGATAATATATGTTTTTTATATTTAGATATTCGAATTAAATTTTCTTAATCTATGAATGATATATAAAATATACAGTAATGTTATTCACTCATGGATGTCCTCTTGGGTATAACCAATTTAAGAAACTCAGGATTACTAGGGAAAATAAACATAAGAAATTGTGAGCTCGGATGATCAGTAATGTCATGAATGAGATATAAAAATTGTTATTAATATGCAATCATAAGATAACCATACAAAAATAAGATCATGAATATCACAGGAAATTTTTATAGCTAATCAAAAAAGGATCATAAAACATCAGTTATTCCATTAAATGTTATCATTTCAAAATATATGAGTCATAAGAACTATACATCATCATAACTCAATAATATACAATATTTTTATGTCAGAAACATGTGTGGAATAATCATAAGTCTACAAAATTATTTTATTATAAGAAATTTCTCAATGATAAGTCTATCATAGTGAAATTGGGTCATTCCCGAAGCCATCATAGTATTTTAGGTTCACTCCAAATACTATTAATGTGGATAAATTCCATCACTTAATCTATAAAATACATATTCGCGTGTTATTTCTCTAAGGAAATATAAATATTTACCAAAATACCAAGAGATACATATAGTTAAAAACAATCAATTAGTTAAAATAATACATATATTTACCATAATATTATAAATCATTCATCATATTTGAACCCATACAAGAAATTGGTATCATAAATAATTCACTATAACATTACTAATGGAGATGAAATGTAATTTATAAACATCATTACATAAAAAAAAGACCATATAGAGAAATATTGAAGATGATATAGTTGGATCATATCCCCATTACATTATAAATCATTAAATTATGATATCATAGATGAAAATTGTTTTTATACACTGTTTGGGATATATCATGAGGTAAATATATTTTCCATATTTAAATTATTTCTTTCTTTAATTGTATAATAATTTACAAAAGAAAAAATTTTCATTTAAAAGTTCCTTGTAAACATAAAATAGAAACATAAATAAAATAAATTTTAATTATATATAGAAAAAATTATCAGTTCCTATATGTTAAAAAACATCCATAAATATTTTTGTTGGAATAATAATAACGAAAATTTATTTTAAAACAACAAAAATGTATCTAATAACACCATTTTTAAAAAAGGAAAAAAATTAGTAAAAATGATTATATAAATTTCTAGGTGGTTAGTAAAAACCAGTTGGAATTTTTTTATATATATGGTTATCTAAGATAAATATTCCCTAATAGAGATGTAATCATAGAAAATATTAAATAATTACGGAAATATAAAATAAGCCATTACTACTTTGTTATCATATTAATAGAAAGAACAATAAAAGAAATAATTTTACAGCAATATGAGTATCCCACTATTTTATTTAGGTGAATCATAAAATATAATCATTGGAATTATATACACGACATAAAATATTAATGTATAGTACAACGAGTGTTTACACTTGAAATAAATGTGAGAGGAAAATCCCATACCAAAGGTCCAACTTTCTTTGAATATTATTTAATATCTTCTAAAATAAATATAAATTTATATTATAATAAAATATAATATTATAATATAATATATATTCAATATAAGTATTAATATTCATCCACAATCGTAGAGATAAAACATGAATTACCCCCTTCATTGAGTCTGCAGGTCTTACATACACATGAACGTTGTATTGTGTTTTCAGAATAGAGAATGAAATAATTTTTAATAATAATTTACCTTTAAAAAATCATTTTTATATCATTTATATCATAATTATTCATTAATATAATCCTCCTTACAATCATTGTAAAATTACTATGTAATGGTGAATCAAAATACCTCATGGTGAAGGTAGTTCACACATACACTTGAGAAATGTTATTATATTAAAATGGTTTGAATGATTTGATTTTAGTTGTCATATTATATTTAATTAATATTAATTCATAATAAATATCATATTGAAATATTGAAACAAAAATAATTTACATCCATAAAACATATTGATGAATATTTTATAGTTTCGCTTCGTAGAGACGGTATGTCGTCCTTATGCCTGAGTAAAAACTTAAATTACTGTTTTATGTGGAAGAGGGTTTATAGTGGTGTTGTTATAAAAACAAGTTATGATATTGAGTTTACATAATTTATGATTTTTTTGATAAATATCATATATATGGAGGAGGAAAATAAGTGTAGGAAAAGAAATCGACTGGTTAGGCTATTACCTCTTCTTTGAGGAAATAATATTACATGTCCTCGTAATGACTCTATGGATTATTTTTTAGAAGAATAGAAACTATATAATTATTCTATATAAAATTAGAAGATATTTTTTAAGGGATGGATTGCTAGAAGGATCACATTCGTATGATGCAGTATAGGGGGAGGGGGCTTTTTATAAATGAGGTTACGGGAACATCAATAATTTTTCAAATGATTATATTATAAAAAACAATTTTATAGATCGAAATGTTAACAAATTCCCATTAAATTAATTAGGGATTAAGGATAGATCATATCATATCCTCTTTTTCTATTTAATATATTTATTATTTTCACATTTTTGAATAATAATTTATTTTCAAAAAAATCATTATTGAAAATTTTGAAAACAATTTATTAATTTGTCAAAAATAACATCATGAATAAAATATAAATTAGAAAAAATTATTTCACTACATCCATAAAATGATATTTTCTCCATTAAAATTTCTACATCAATGAAATAATCTGATATTATAATAATTATATTATTTTTAATATAATTTAATGTATTTCAACATTAATAAAATTATTATTGAGTCTGTATTGTGAAATAATTTAAGATAAATCTTTCATCACTAAGAATTAAACATAAATTACAATAACAAATATAAAAACATTGGATTTAAAATTATTATTTTTAGTCAAACATATCATCTTGATAACCCCATTTTAAAATATTATTGTTATTAAAAACAATAGTGTGGTAACATTTTATTTTTTTGAAATAAAATTCCATAAATTTTATAATCAAATATAAATAGACTAAAACAGTCATAAAAAAGATATTTTATTATTATTAATTACATAAACTGAAAAAATATATTTTTACCATGATTTAGGGTAATTTATTTTATTATTTCTTTTTATTTATAAACTAAATTTTCTAGATTAACACATACCATTTTAATGAAATTTGTACAGATACTCTTCTTAATTTGAAAAATAAGAATTTTTTTAAAAAAATTATAATCTATGATTCATAATATTGGTAAAATTATTTAATATTCAATCCACAAATTGTAATAATATAATTTAAATTTATTCTTAAAAATTCATCGAAAAATAGATTCCTAAAATTGTCTTTTAAGATAAAAAATAACTTATATGAAAAAAATGTATAAGGATGATTAAAATTTAATTAATTAGACTATATCAAATTAAATAGTACTTATGTTAATTTCATATCATGTTCTAATCATAAAGGGAATTTTTAATGTCATGTAAAATGATGTTTTAAAAAATAATGATTTTTCACAATTTATAAAAAACTAATCTTTTCATAAAATACTCAAAAATATCACCCTAAGAAAATTTGTAAAATATTTTTTTAAAAATAAATAAAAAAATTTCAGATATATTTCTAAAAAATTAAGAAATAAAAATTTTTATGGATACACAAAAAATAATATTTTTTTTGATAATCTATTTTTAAAAATAAAATGACATTACTAACAATTAATGATTATATATTAATAAAATATCAATAAAATTATATTTTTTAGGAAATATTTATATATTTCATAAATTAATTAATCATTTTCATACCCACCAAATTAATGACATTTTTAAAACTGTTACATTAAATAATAATATTTTAATAGTGTATCATAGTTCATTTAAGCATAATGTATAATGTAATAAATTCCATTGATACAATAAAATTATATATAGATATATATTTTCTAAAAACATAAGGTGTTTCATTCACTAAAAATATTATAAATTGTGTACCCTTAATATTGACTTATTCTCCATAATCAGAGTTTTTACATTTAAAATTTTCTTTGTGTAAGCTCACAAAATAAAATATACCAAGAAAACTTTTCATGAAAATAGAGAAATATAAACAAAATTGGAGACTAGGAATACACCTAATAGGTTTCCAAATAGAATAATATTAGTGGTGTGTGATTTTACGAACATAGAGGGATTTTATTTTAAAGAGGTCACTGATCATATGAATGTGAATGACCATGAGAAAGATATCAGTTACAATATTGTAAAAACAATTGTGAATGAAAACCAATTCATCTGAATTGAAGGTTATATAAATTTTTTTGTTTTATTAACACTTTCCTTGAGTAGGAAAAATCTATTACCATCAGTACTAGGAACATAATGAAATATACGTACCTTAAAATGTCATATTTTTTTCATTGAAAAATTAGAACCCAAATATCTCTTTTTTCCAAATGATCAATAAAATTAAGACTTCACAACTTAATCACTAAGATCTGCTTCTAATTGATCATAGAATTGATTAAAGGATAATAATATAATTTCCATGTCATTAGATATAAACCAAAACCATAATGGTTTTGAAAAGTTATCCAATATTGATTAATACATTAATTCCTAAATAATGAATACTTTTTATGCTATATCACAATCCAATCCATAACTAGTTGATCATAGAAATCCATCACTTTTTTATAAATATTAAGTCCCAAAAAATTAAGAATCAAATTTCACTATGTGTCTATAGTAAACATAAAATTAATCCTCTAAATTATATCATAATGTAACATACAAATAATTTGAAAAGCATGGTCCAATATTCTCTCAAAAATAGTAATAACCAAGAAATCTATAACACATTTATGAAAACATGAATTCATCAAAAAAATATCATTTATTTTGTTATGTAATAAAATGATATAATATTGAATATATTCATTATATTTATAATTCAATAAACATTACATAATTATTAACCTTATTCAAGGTTTCCAATACTATCTGATTAGATTAAATCATTAAATTATCCTAAAAATAGATTATTATCTACATTTTGGACACATATTAATGGTTACATTTCCCTCACTAATTTTTCATATAAAAATATCATCTTACCACTAAATAACTTGTCTTTTTTATCAGTACCACTCAAAACATAATTACAATGCCTTAAAATTTAACAATAGAGTATCATTCTATATCTCTTCATGATTTTTATAATCCATAATTTTATTCATTACATAATTAAAAAACATAATATTCAAATACTAATATATAATAATATCAAACAATCCACTTCCTTAGTAATATATAAAATAATATTAAACATATTATTCCTTAACACTATTTACCATTAAAGTAAAATTAATATTTTCATTATCATCGGCATAAACATTATAACTCATTTAACCCTACTGATCCATTTATCAATATTTCTCCATTGTAAATAGATTTTCTTAATACCATTAATTTATATATTAAAACATTCATCCATAGGTTATGAAGTATTGAAACTGATAACCCCATCCATTTTTTAACCATACCATTTTCTTTTACACTACATTTATATTCTCTATCTCCTTCATTTCAACAAATAAAAGGTCTTCCTATACAATTAAACTATAATACAGCATACTATATCCCACGTTCAGAAAATATAGAATATTTAAATTTCATTTCTATATGGCCATCATGAAAATAAATTTTCAAATTTTTTGGTGTGTTATGAAATTATTCTTGGTATAGTTTTTTTATCCTGTTACAGAATTTTAAAATTTTCAAATTTACATGATATTTACATCCGATTTCCATTTCATTTTATTTCTCATTAGGAAAATCATTCCAATTTACTTCACATTTACTATATAATTGAATCCTCTTATATTTTATACATTTTATAAAAATAAATAATTTTGTGAGAAAACATAATCACATAGGTAAACGTGATAACAAATTATACGATATCTAAATCCCGACTCCTTTTCAATCTATGACACCTTGGGATTATCCTGTGATATCCATGATGAACATATAATCTAGCCCTTCCTGTTGTATTATAAAAATATATGGATAAATACAAATCAAATCCCTTGAAATTGTCAAAACAAATGTAAACCATAGCCCATTTTCCAGTACAAGGAAATCATTGAGAATAGAATGATTCCCCATTTTGGGGATATTAACCCTAGTAAAACTATTACATAGGCACATCTTCTTTTAGTATCTATATATGGATGCAATTTTTTGTAAACTCACATAATATGTATTTTTCCATAACATTTAGATATTTTCGTATACATAAACTTATCCACATAGTATTTAATAAACAATTATTGTTGTAAAATATAATGGATGACTAAACCATGTTCTGATACCAAATTTAACGTAACATGTTTATCATTCATAAATATAATATCTTAATATATAAATATTCTGTAAATTTTAGATAAAACATTCATGGGCCATATAATTGTAGTGTCTTAAGTGATTATATATTAAAATTAATATTTTATAAAATATATTTACTATCTCCCATATAGATATTCTATCATGGGGATCTATATAGGAATACAATACGAAAATGTTTCTTTATCGCCAAGGGAAAGGAAACATAATGAAGGGCATACTCAGATTCTCAATAAAAGTAATCATGGGAGATATTATTTGATAATAATAGGGAGAATAAGATAGTTATAAAGGTTTATGATCCTTACCATCCTTTATAAAAGTCATACCCAATTTTAAAATGGTAAAAAAAAAATTATTTATCGTATAATCATTACTATTTAAAAAGGCATTAATCATAGGAATGAGAAATCATCATTACACAATAATGAATGATAATATGATGTCATAATAAATTTTGGAATCATAACAAGTATAGAAAATATATAACTAGTATTCAAGGATCATTTACATGGATATAATAGTGTAATGGATTCACTCCTCAAACCATCATAGTAAAATATGTTAACTCCCAGGACTATCCTAGTGGACCATGTCCATTACAAAACTAGGACCGTCAAAATTCCTATAAAATTTATATCATGTGATATAATAATTACCCAATAAATTAGATTGAGTTATAGGTCCCACCAATCATATATAAAAAATAATTCAAACTTGTTCAATAAGATCATAAATCATTCCACATATAAATACCCATAAAATAAATGGGTTTCAAAAATATATCATCATAACATAACATATGTTAATGAAATGGGTTATATATATATATAATTCCATCATAAAATATACATTTAATGAATATTTATAGAACAATTCGATCAAATAACTGGTAAATCATATCTCACTTCATGTAATGTAACCATATATGGAAATTGAATTTAAGAGATCACTAAAAATAATTCTTGAAGAATATAACCATTCAATTTTAATATAATTATATTAATAATACATTAAATTATTAATGAGAACAAATTCTTTTAAAGGAAACATATAAATTTTTTATTTATTCTTTATATAATTAATGAGTCATGAATACAAGAATATAAACTCACAATAAATTAGTTAAAATATATTATCTTTTAAATTTTGTCAAAAATTTCACAATGAAGCACATTTTAAAAAAGTCAAAAAAAAATTTTCTCAATCTATTTTGTAAAAAATTAACGATGGATTAAATTATTTTCATATATTATAAGATAATATTGAATAAAAATTTGAAATATTTTTATAAAACACGAACATGGATAGAAATATTTTGTAATGGATACTTAAACAGAAATAAAAAACAACACTTACCACTTTTGTAGCTTTTCAATATCAATCTCCCTGGAATAAAGAACATATAATTGAATGAAATACCCCATATTTTTCAAGATAATAATGATTAAATAAATTATTATATTGTATTCACATAGCACAAAATAAATATGTAGTGTACAACGCACGTGGCCTAGAAAAATAATAACGGGATGGAAACTTATTACATTTTCACTAACATCCAATGAATGTTACTTATCCTCATGTATAATAAGTTTAATATATATATATATATTTTACACAATTATTTTATCATATATATCCATTATATATATATATATATATTTGTTAATTCATCCTTATTTATAGAGGTAGTTAATAAATAAAACCATTCATGGATATGATATGTCGTAAGTACACATGAATGATATATTCAATTTTTCAAGGATAAAATGAAAAAGGTAAATAATAATTCACCTTTAACTAATGTTTATTATTTTATTTATATCATATATATTCATCATAAAAATACTCATTACCATCCATCTAGAAATTAAAACCAAAAGGAAAATCATATCAGTTCATAGAGGTGGTAGTCAAAACATATACACGAGTGACGTTATCATTTCAAAATGGGATGTAATGTATGATGGTAGATTATAAAATAAAATTTAGGAGGTTTTAGTATTTTATTAATATCATATATCCACATTAACAAAATCATTAAACACATAAATAAATTTTTGTGGGGAAAAATTAATTATTTCACTATATGGTGATAGTATTTTGTATATATGTTAAAGTGATACGATCACATAATTTTTGATTGGATATAGTGTGTTTAGTAATGTTTTATTAACCACAATAACATAAAATATTGAGGATACATAATATAAATTTCTTTTGAGGAAAAAAATATTTTTATGTGTTAAGGAATAGATGAAAATGAAAGTGATTGGTCAGGGTTATAGCCAATTTGGAGTCAAAATTAAATTATTTTATTAGTTTCAATGCTATAGACTACCAAATGATGATCAAGGTGGATTATATACACAAAATAACTTTTTTTATTTCTATAATATAAGAGAAAACTACATTTCCAACTCTAGATTGGTAAAAAAAATTGATCTTCCACCAAATAAATGGAATGAAGTCCAAATGTAACAAAAATGGAAGGGACCTATCATATATAAACCCAAGGCTTTTAAAAAGAATAGTAGAAGATGGGAAAAAATAGAAGATATATGAATTACAAAGAAGATGATTCTTTAAAAAACTGGGAGAACATGGTTGAATAAGAAGAGACCAAAATATATGATTAAGATATTAGTTATTATATTTGATATTTTTTAAGATATTTCTTTAAGAAAAATATACACGATAAGGTTAATGAACTTTTGATTAGTAAGGAAGTAAAAATTTGGAATCATGGGCAATTCATATCATATTGTGTGTAGGAATTCTCAACATATCCCAATGATGAATACCACGCACATGATTTTGGAACTGGTTATACTTTTTAGAGAATTGAAAAATATAATGATTTGGATATGAAATATCCAAATAATTATAATAATGGAAAAGGTAGAAGATTTATTGAGTTTAGATATATTAATTCACACAACTTAATTGAATAGTTTGTCACAACCGATCATTCTATTACATATGATGGAATGTAGTAAACTTGTATGCCTGGATATAATCAACAAACCAGTAAAACTAACATTCTGGAAGATATTTTAAATACATCATTGGATGATAACATTATCATGAATCAAAGAACCTATAATGATACAAAGACACTAATGGATGACAAAATAGGTATACAAGATATCATTATTTCTCCAAACTCTTCTGTGATAATGGAAGATAAGGAATCCTCTATTTTTCATGAAATGACTGCCTAACCAATTTAAAGTCATCATGGAATAAGTCATATGTATGTAAAAATAATGTGGGTTAAATCCCAAAATAAAGGTTGAAATGGATATCTATTTTTTAATTTCCATGTTACTTCAAATCCAAATACCATCACCACATTTATAATATTTATTTTGAATAAAAAAACAATAAAAAATTTCAATCATTGAAACTAAAATATATTTTGTATATTGATTTACTAGTTTTTACCATTTATGTTATTTGTTTATTGGTGTTACAACTGACAAATTTATTGTGTAATCTCTTTTTATTTTTTCACCCTATTCATTAATAAAATTTAGATCATATAACACTGTTGAAAAATCTTTTACTTTTGACCTATACTTTCAAAAATCACATATTTTATTCCCTTTTATTTACACCAAAAATATGTATCAGGATATGATAAATATTTGGAATAACATTTCTTCTTTATCTAATATGATCCATGATCCTTGGATCAAAACATTTGACTTTAATATTATCCTGGGACCTAGTGAAAAATGGTTCTAGCTCACTCCAACATCTCTTTTTGTGAGCTTTTATGAGGAATGAAGGATAAAATATAATTGAAATAAACATTGTAGGGGGAATATTTACATTGTATATAAGACACTATAATACGGTACTGTATTAGAAACATGATAGATAATTAACCTTCAATCAAGACCTTGATAAATAGAATAAAATTTCCTACATTACCATTTCTAGATAAACTTTGAACCGTCATCTGATTTTAGTAACTCTCTATACTAGATGCTATAATACTATACTCCCATTTAGATTTAATAATTTCCATACCACATTTATAAAAAATTAGAAAATTTCTAATGAAACATTGAACTCTGTCGAATTTAGCAATGATTCTTTCTTATGTGACATGAATCTTAAATTCATCAAAATAAAAGGATAATGTATTGTGTAAATAAAAAACCAACCAATTTGATAATGATATAACTTCTCTATAATAAAAACATCATCCAATTTAGGGTTCGTTCATAATACTAATTTTTAAAATCATCCACAACATGAAATTGGTCTCTCTTTCAAACTAATCCCTCTTCTCACTATAAAATATAATCATAAAAAATTTATATTCAAAATAAATTGTCTTAAATATTGAGAATGGGTAAAAAAATTCTATAATGTTCTACAACAATCTTGGAATTTCTGTATGACCCTATCAATTATAAAATATGGGCATAACATACTTGAAAATGAATAGGATATAAATAATCAAATATAATACTATTTTAAGAAATAATTTAAGGTTCTTTATCTTAATAATAATTGATTGATTGGTTGATTTGAAGACACAATTAGAAAAAATGATAACAATTTCATGACTATTGTACCACTAGATCATGAAAAAAAAAGATAATTTCTTTACATTTAAACTAGATATTTCTCCAGGACCATATGGATTCTCTAACAACATTTTACATTACTATTGGGAAAATATTCAAACAGATGTCTATAATATGGGTAAATCCTTTTTTCCATTGGTACCCTTCCCCATGGTCCTAATGCACAATTGTACAATCTAATTATCAAAATGGAAAATAAATCACAAATTTACCTCTTCAGAAACATTTATCCTAGAAATTCTCTATTTTAAATCATCTCCAAACATATATCAAATAGTATTGCTTCTATTCCCATTAAAATTATATCTAGAAACCAATTTGGTTTCCTCAGTAAAATAAACATTCAAAATTCAATTTACCGAGCCTCTGAATGTAGTAATATTTGTACTAATCCAAATCGGGGTAGGAAAATTTTATTAAAAAAATAATTCGGATGTATTTAAACACATTGGATTGGAGATTTATTTAAACGGTCCATGAAAAAATTGGCTTTTAAGAATAATTTTTTATCTAAATCAAAACCTGTTTTTATTATTCTATCATTTGTATTATAATTGAAGGTTCTACAAATTTATATTTAAATTTAACTAAACTTCTCATACAAGGATACACATTCTTTGTATTTTTTTTCTATTAAATATTTTAACTTAAGCTAACTTCTCATGAATATAGTAAATCAGGGTAATGTAAATCCCATCAGTTCATATGGAAACCAAACTATAACCACTAATATTATGTATAGGAAAGAAATCATAAAATTATTATAAATATAAAAAATAAATATCCAAAATCCTAAATATTCCATCTTGCACTATGAATATTTTTCTGGTAAATTCATAAAGTAGAACTAATATTTTATTTTATATGGATAATGAATTTAAATAGCTGGAAAAATAGAAATTATAAATGAACGTGGTATTACAGAATTATCCATACCTTTTACTAATCATAGAGTCCCCTTCATTTTTTGAAATCCTAAAATAACATAATTTTACAATTTAGTTGAAAAAATTGAACACCAAATATCTGGTTGAAAACTAAAATCATTATATATATGGACAAAGTTTTGTTTTCCAACACTCTATTGTCTAAAAAATGGGTTATTCTAGAATGTTTTACAAATTACCCAATATATTGATTAAAAAGATTAATTTTTGTATCCAAAATAAATATTTTTAATGGAAGAACTATTATGAGAAATACTTTCATGGCACCTTGGACAAATTTTTGGAAGACCCTAGATAACGATGGGCTTCTAATTAGAAATATTGATATCTTTAAGGAATCCCTTCATACTAGATTTACTCAGAACCTTGTTATTAGTAACATCATGGTTATAAATTTCATTATAAATATAATCAAGACATTATTCTCGCAATGGATTCGTCAATATGTTCATTCATCATGCACAATTTTTCTAATATTATTTTTCATTCCAAATAGCTAGTTAATAAAGATCTTATTTGATGTTTTGGTTAGATATATTGAAGGGTTTTCCTCATTTCTCTAAATATGACCCAATGTACTTACTTATTTACACTAATATTTCTATATATGTCCACTTTCATTCAACATTATAGGATTTACTCAATGATGTCACAGTTATAATTAATAATTATAATTTTTTTAAAACAGAGGACTTTAGTTTGTGACCCTTCAACAAATGGAATTTTGAAATCCAATCACTACTAAAATTGGTATTTCATTAAACAAATTAATATTTCTCTTGGATTAATAAAATTGATATTCCATGGGATATTCCATCCATGATCACCATTTTCTAGAGAATATCCCACAATCAGGTTCCCACAGATTGATGTCTTCAATTGTTTGGTATTCAAATTTACTCCAAATGTATCTTGTGCATCCAACATATATATAATCTTGGACATATTTTCATATCATGTTTTACTACTTATTGTTTATTAGAATAAATATTTTTAATTTATTATATTAGAGTTATAGGTTTAGACTACTTTCGTCTATATCTACAACAATTCACTAATGTGGACACTTCATGAAGAATCAAACAACTCCCTTTACTATTATTCTTGAACTAGTGCATGTCATCTAGAATGAAAAAAAATTAATTATTCATCATAATAATACATTCATGTTTTCTATAGTTAAAGTTAATATTTTCTATTTCATTGAGGAATTTTGTATGATGTAGAGAAGAACCTTCCACAACACTATCAATGATCATATTGGTCTTCATCAACATGGAATTCAACGAAGGTTCTGCTAACCGACTGGACTAAATGAATTCCTCTTTAAATCCCATTTTTCATTCAAGGATCATGATCAATGTGTATTGTGCCTTAGAAGGAATCCCAGATACCTCGCCTCCTGAAGTAGTTAGTAGTGATCATAATGGAAAAATCCTTGGATACTTTTACCGTCCATGTTATTTTTAAATTTCTTTATAAGTTGAGAAGTATAATTTCTTCGTTATGGCTTAGTTAATCATAAAATGATGTTGTAATAACATATGAAGGGATATTGTATCCACCACCATAGTGCAAGCCCTCCAGAATGACGTGGTGTACTTTTCTTGCCACCTCAAATCTATAAGGAGGGACTACCTCTATCATCATTTTGAAATCAATAATATAATTACTCTATATTGTCATGAGGTTAAGATGATGGTGTATGGTCTTGAAAATAAAGGATTATAATGTGGCATAAAATTGTGAAAAAATATTCCAATAGAACTTATTTATTTTCATGAAATTTATAGTAATAAAATACCACTTCAAAAATTTAGTAACTCTTTATCATTATTTTAATATATGTATATATATATATATATGTGTGTGATTTGTTCTTATGAAAAAAGAATAAATTTTATAAAAATAATAATAAATAAAAATAATAATATCATTCAAATGATCATAAAAGGTTATAAAACAAAATTTTAAAAAACTATTTTTGAAAATAACGCATATAATAATATTTATGCATGTTTTGGTGTTTTTTATTAATCTTTATCTATTTATTTTTGACAGGAATTACCCAATTTAGTCATAACATTTTAATAAAATTATTATAATTACAATTATTAAAGACTAAAAAAAACTGGACATATTTACCATATTTGGCCCCAACTATTTCTTGAAAAAATTATTTTTAATCCCAATAATGTAATTATAAAAAAAAGGTACAAGGATATTAAAACATTATTTAATAAGTTTATATATATAAAAAATTCATATGCTGCTATGTGATAAATTTAAAATAATAATTGTATACATAATATAAAAAAATAGAAATATTATAAAAAAATTTAATTACCATTATTCACAATAATTTAAATATTTTAAAAAAAATATAAAAATATCATATAAAATACTTTTTACATGATGAATTAGAGATGAAATAAATTTTATCAGATTAATTTTTTAAAAAAATTATAAATTAATAATAATATTCATTCAAAAGGGAAAACTCTTTCGGAGAAAATATATTCATTCAAAATTATATGATATAAAAAAAAATCTATTGATTATTTAAAAAAGAATTAATAAATACATTTATCTATCATAGGATATTCATATTGATTTAATAAATTATTTGATCATATTTTAACCTTCTATATAAACTTATAGGTTATACTTTCCACATTAAATAATAATATTTTAATAATGTATCACAGTTTACTTAATCTCAGTGATGCATGTAACGTGTGAAATTGAAGTACTAAACTTATATAAATAGTAATATATTATAAAATCTATTTATTCTATAGTGATGGATTTTAATAATTCTGTTAGAAAGAAAATATATATTGAATTTCAATTTCATGATTGGGTGTTCTCTTTTTTAGTTTTTCAACATACCAAATATTTTCTAGTTATTGACACTGAACCTCTACACATCATCCTTGGGATGGATTTGATGATTATTAATAAATCCCAAATTGATTGTTATCTTCCATGTGTGGACATTACTACACCTATTTCTTTGTAATATTTATTTCAGAGATAATGGGACATGAGGTCATGTAGATTCAGACTATATTTTATAGTGTTTTGTAGGATTATTTAATTGTTTTCATTTGACATGGTGTGAGAATATTTTAGTGATGATATCCCTCTAGACATTTTCAAGCTTCCTAACATGTTTTTTATTCTAGAGAATTCCCCTGGTAAGGGTGGTAGAGTTTTCTGTTTATTTAGGACGTAACCAATACTTATTCATTATTAACATATGGAACAATTATGGATAAAATATTTAACCAATTTCTCTACTAATATATTAGAGAAATGATTTATAATCCAAAACTGTGTAACCTATGGTGGAACCTATTCTTATTCATATTAGTATTTATAAAACAATTTAATTCTATTTTTATTACCAAAAAAATTGTCCTGTTAATGTAAGAAACATGTATCATTTATTTGGTCAATTCTAAGTTTGACCAATTGAAATGATAAAATTGGTTATTGAAAATTGATATATGGGTTGTTTATCACCAGTTGTGAAATAATGATTCCGAAATTACATTACTACCTTCAAGAACTCTAATGGTCACATTGAGTATGTCATTATTCCCTTATCACTCACTAATGTGCATGCAGTCATAATATATTTGACGAATATTATATTATGAAATTATATTGAATCCTTTATAGAGGTATTAATTCATGTTTTTTTTGTTCTAATATATTAATGAGTGGGATCATGGAAGAAAATCAGAGTAGTACTATAAATATTGTGAGATCAGGTAAATTTCAAAAATATTTTAATATATAATTTATAGATATAAGGAGTTTTGTTTTCAGGTCATCTTGTCTCAGAACATTGAATCTTATTCAACCCTTAGAAGGTTATGATTATTATGAAATCGGAGGATCCATAGAATGTGTCCCACATTTAATGATTCTTGTTCATAGTAGTGTATTTTTATAGTTTATTGAATAATTCATGAATTGGATTCTTTAATGAATTCCCTTACACATAATGGACTGATGATCTTATTGAATGGGTTATTTTTGAGTTATTTTCAAGAGTTTAGAATTCATTTTAATTTTTCACCATTGTTGACTCTTCCATTGGATATGATAAGATATCTGGCATTCCATGAAGCATTGGTTTTAGGTTTGTTTTATGTTTTTAAACTATATGATCACACAATATCCTATAGATAAAGACCTCTTAGGATATATGATAAGAAATATATGACCCATGATCTCACACGTGATAAAAATATTCATGTAATAACTATTTATAATTTTTACTTTTTTATGAAAGGTTTGTCATTTATTATGACCACACAATCATGAGTTCTATATTCTAACAAAAATATTTGGACCTCTGATAGTGGTGTTGGGAAGAGTATCTAATGTATTTTTATTTTGACATTTCATATACCCCAAGTAAGGGAAATTAAATTTCTTATTATTTAACAAGGAATCTTATGATCCATTCCTTAAATGAATCACTAGAACACTAGAACTTGGTGGATCATTTTTTCTCAGTATCTTTTGAGAGTCTATAAGGAAGAGTATAAAGTTCTCTTGGACTATGTTAAGTTGACCTCTTGTCTACTTGGGATTATTCTTTAGTAACATCAACTTCAAGGTGAATTCCATAGTGTTTTGGAATCTTTTTATGGTGGGGTCACCATTAGAGAGTGGTAATTACCTCTAGATGTTATCATATTTTTACAAAATTGGGTTTTTGATCCATTGGGTGTCAGTATTTTTATGATGGTAGATTTCATTAAATCTTAGTGGTTGGTGTACCCATGTACTATGAAAATGCTATATGATATGTGGAGATGATTATGGTCTCATGTTATGCGGTGAATCATGGATAACTTCATTTAAAATTCTTACACATACCGACATGTCAAATACGAGAATAAGAGACATTTGGTTTTCTAAAGCCACATATAGTAATAAATTGAAAATGGGATTAGATCTCCTAAAATATATTTACTTATGATGCATGTCCCCCTTTTGGAAGTATATAATAATATTTTTTATCAATATGATATATAAATGGGGTCATAATATACAAAATAAGGATACATACAATGCCATATACTTGAGACATATAATTGTGAAATAGAATTTCAAATATCATGGATTCCCTGTTTCTATAGTCTCGGATAAATATCTATACAATATTTATCACTTTTGGAGGGTCCATTATAAGGAACATGAATCTTATTCTCATTAGATAATGGAGTCTAAACCCAATATGGATGTTCATATAGAAGGAGTTGTATGGTTCCTTTATGAAACATTACATTCTTATATTGTAAAACATATGGGAGCGTGGATTGTCACATGGTACAAATTTGTATTAATTATAATAAGAGAAACTAGTTTACAATTTAGTTGGATCCTTTGGAGACCTTTTATATTCGGCCATGTAAATATCCACTGAATTACAAAATATCCATTGTATCATCCACGTATTGATGATGCTTCTATGGTTGGAACTAGTTTATTCTAAAATATTCTGGTGATGTTTTCTGTGATTCGTTAGAGAAGGGTTTCATAAAAGAGCTTGTATAACTCTTATAATGATCACTATTGATGACTATTGGTGGTTTCAGTTGGTGAAATTGTGTTCTTCAATGAAGCATCATAGAAGGGTAACGAAAATCTTCGGAAATAGGAATTATTGTGAGGAGTTTGTAGCACCATTTTAGATTTCATAGAAGGTGGTTAGTGTGGCGTACCATTTATCACTTACACAACATTTTACATTGATCCGAAACAAGTATTATGTTTCACAACATAAAAATTATTCTTTTAGAAATTATCTTGTTTTGATATGGGGTGATCTTATTGTTGAACTTGACTTATACATGACATGGTATAAAATAATTCCTTTTGATTTGAAGACCTAGATAATTTGATATGAAAAAATAATGTTGGTGTGTGTTCTATAGAAGTGTGGATCTTATTTTTATTAGACTTTGTATCATGATGTTGTAATTAGAGATTAGTGTCATCATCTCCTTGATAAGGAATCATAATGATGGGGTTTTTAGGTTTTTCAGTTTTTTATTATTGAACTGGGATGAAATATAATTTCATTTTACTTGTAAATTTTATCCTATAATAAATTATTAATTATTTGGTTCTTGTTTTATGTTTACTATGTTTAATTTTGAGATGTTATGAGGCCCAAACGTTAGTGAATAGTTAGCACATAGTTAGGTTAAACTGTATGGTTGGATCAGAAATCATGCACTATAATATTGGGCAGTGGGGGAGGTTCATGATTTGTCTAAAAATTGCATATAAATCCTCTAAATCATTCAGCTTTTGGATAGTGTAATTTTTATGGTTGGTTTAGGATTACCCTAACTATTACTGCTATGAGAAAATTTTCCACCTAATATTTGTAGTGCATGGTTAATATAACCTTGTGGCCCCTTCAGCAAACTCTGTACACCTAATTTTAACCCCCCAATTATTATTTTAATAATTTTTGGACAACTGTATTTAACTCCAAATCAAAACATAGTAAAACTTGACAAAATTACTTGGTATGGGTGGCTCTCAATATTTTTGACTCCTCCAACCACTTCTCATGGTGGATTCCATGAGGATTGATCTCATTTCCTTTCCTTTAGGTTGATAGATATCCTATCATTTGGTTTCCTCAGATCTAATACATATTAAATCATAGATATTTTTAGACCCTCACATTATTAATGGATCTAATATCTATTTTAACATATCTGGAATATAGGTTGTGTACAATGATCTCCTTCACCACATTCTTCATTAGAGATCTCAAAAATGGCATAATTTTGGACAGTTTGATTAAATATATGTGGTTTCAATAGACTTTTAGATTCCATATAAACTAATTAATACATTATTGAATTGAAATTAGTTTTTGAATGTTTTATAAACTGATATTTTTTAGTGATTGATGTTTTTTTATGGTTGTTAAGGAATGTGTGAAGAGCCACCAATTACAATGGAATTCAAATCATTCTATGAATTTGTGATAAATGATGGAATTAATTGAAAACTGATTTGATATATTTTATTTTTTATTGAAACATGATAAAAATGTCTTAAATTGAGATTTTATTTAAATGAGCATAAATTTTAGGAAACACGTGATTTGGTTTTTCAATGAGGAAATTATTGTGGAAAAATGAAATATAGAAAATTTACACTTCATTGATTTGAAATATATCATTTCTCTATGATTGAATTTTATAGTTAATTCCCAATATGTATCACCTAATGGGAGATTTATTCCCTTCATTATATGGGCTCCCCTGATTGCGTATAGGTTTACTGCCCAAATTGGTATCCCTTAATAGGGTGTGGTTTGATTACCTGAATTGGGATCCCCTAATCGGGTGTTGATATAAGTATGTGTATATATGTATTTGGATCAATTAAATTTGACTGCACAACTTTTTTATTTATTACAAATATTTTATATAAACTTTTTTATATAAAATTGATATTTAATCTTATTTCGATATATCTACCATAATTTTTTATAAGCATGTTTTGATGAAAATCTAAAAATGTTAGATAATGTTTGTAATTGTAAATGATAGAATAATTAGTTTTTTTATGTATTTATTATGGAACAATTGGTGAGACTGTACAGGGTTGTGTTTAACTCACCATACCTTTTCATTAAGATTGATGTAGATTATATTTTACTAGGTCTGAGGGAAGGGATGGTTCCACATGGAGGGGTCGGATGTTATTGATCCCAAGGACCTAAAATTATGACAATGATGATTGGTGATTATATTAACTTGTTTTAAGGGTATTTTGAGATTTTATATTGGTATATGATGGGTACTATAATTATTTAATATTTTGGGATTATATTACTTTTTTATAGGTATCATCTTCTTGATGACTGTGGATCACACCAACTTGTAACTATTTTGTTCTACTAATTTATGGAAAAATATTTACCTTTTATTTCTTATATGATTCCATGTGCTAGTCAACAATAATTATGGATTGGGAATTCCATTTGGGAAATGTCAGAATTGCCTAGCATATTTGTATACAAGGGTATTTGGGTTGGATTGTGACACTATTAGAACCAAAAATTCATAAATCATATTCCTTATTATATTATATACAATTAGGATTATATTTCCAAATAAAATTCAGAAATTCTAATTATAACTTCACCGTAGTACTCTCCACTTTTAAGATATTGTTTTGATGATCCCTAAACATTAAGAAATAATTTCTTTTAATATTATAATCTCTCTGTCATATACTATTTTGTGCTTCGAGGAATTATGTAACCCATCAATGGATGTGAGCATAATGATTTCATTTTTCTAATATATGATATTAAAATCAATCTAAAAAAATTTCAATCAATACACTATTATATTCATCTAAATATGCCCAATAAAAAGATCAATGAAACATTTTTAAATTATGAATCGTTATTTTCTTGTAAAACCTACCAATAAAGTAATTATTCATAAATAAATGTACATGTTTCATCTAAATAGCTTCAGTTTTGGTCGTAAATATAATTTTATGACAAACAATAACTCAAAAGTTCATCATTTGTCTGCAATGTGATTCAACAGGAACACTTGGGTTAAAATACATATATGAGGTTGTAGTCCTTTAGTGAATATAGTGTAAACTAGTTTCAATACATAACTGATGAGTACTACCTATCTATTTTAGAAATCCATATATCTCATATCAACTCGAGAAAAATTAAAATGATTTTATCATTTAATTTTTGTAATGTTAAACAAAAAGAAAAAATAAATAAACATTATATCAATATATGATAAAAACATTTAGGATTGATTGTAAAAATATTGGAATTATCAATTAATTATTTTATTTTGACATCGAGTTAAAATATATTTCATATTTATTAAAAAACCCATAGAGAAAACTTATTTTATAAATCAAAAAATAAATAATATTTGTTGTGTCAAATGAAAATATAATAGGATATAATGAACATGTGTTATGACATGCATTCATCCACTTTTTACATGTGTTTAAAACATGAACACCTTCCCAAAAATAGTTTGAATATGAAATATTGAAATAATATTGTGTAAATGAAAAGGAAAAAAAATCAAAACAAATGGAGAAAATCTGTGATGATAAATTTATTATAACTAAAATAATTTTTATGAAATTCTGATGATGATATGACATATCAAATAATATATAATGGAATCACTCATACAAACATTGGACTAATATATAAACATATTACAAAACACAGTAAAAAAAGAATTTAATAAATCTTAAAATCTCATTCATGTACTATCAACATACATGTGAATGTCTAGAATAGATAACCACTACTATTTAGGCCAATGTCTTTGAAATACAATCTTCATCCTCCTCTAGGACATCAAAGATTTAATTTTGTATTATAATGAATCTATAAAAACATCACGCGTGATTAAAAACGTTAAAATGATTCATATACCTCTACCTATATCAAAATATCTCATTTCAATATCTAAAAAATAAAAAATGAATACTAAGAGATGAAAAATGGCCACATCTAGTATATAAATTATGGTCATGATTCATCATGCCTAAAAAATCATAAATAATGGTTGGAAGTGTGATGTCATCCTCATTACGTGAGTTATTCATTATGCAACAAAATATATTTATTTAATACACATGGAAGAAAAATATTAACCAAAAATGATATATGATTAGTGTATAAATCATCCAAAATGATAGCTTCGTGTGTGTGTACACCTCATCATATTAATGGTGCGAGAATAATCCAATACCACCACATGTGGTTTCTTTTAATTACTTATACACTATGAGTTGATAAATTTGAACATGAGTATCCATTGAATATATTCTATTAATTAATAAATGGAAAATAACATTATTTCAGTGTGAAGAATATTTACAAAATGATTCATTAAAATAATTACACCAAATATGGCCATATAACTATATGTTATCCTTCCATTTGGGAATGAAATGTTATTTTAAACCCTGATTATATGTTCTTCCATTGAAATATTATTTTTCACTAGGTGAATTTTTTAAACCCAACATCTATTTTAGGGGAAACATTCTAAATGTTATGGCATTGTTTCAGAAATGTAATTACAAAAAAAGAATTGTGAATATTTTTCCATTAATGTGGACATTATAGAGAATAAATTTTATATTCAATGGTTGATTTAAAATAATATTTGTATTAATTATTTATGTTCATTATTTTTTATATTTTTATTATTTTAATGGTTGATCATGCACATATATGGGTGGTTTATGTTCTGTATTATTATAAAATTATAAATGAAAATTCATAAATGTTATCAAATCCTTATTTTATTGAAAATCAATGTCTTTCATTCACAGTCAAATGACAAACACGTTTTTTGATATAACACCTTATTTTACCATAGTTTATATTTACTTATAGGATATCATAATTTGGGTATCATTACAAAAAATTATGTTAATCAGTTAATGTATTGTATATTTGATGAATCAGCATACATTAAATAATTAATAATGTATCCCTCAATTATGTGGGAAAATAAAGTTTTAGAGTTATTTATAATATATAAATTATTTAAAAATAATAGAATATAAAATTTAATAATAATAATATAATTTATAAATGTGTTGTAAAAATTAATAAACTATAATGTGTTATGGTTATTTTTTAAACTTTTTATTAAATAATAATTATTAATATTACCCTAAATATAATGATTAATTATTTACAATGACATTTCAAATTTATATGGTTCGTAAAAGTTTAATAATTAAAAGTATTTTTTATTATTAAATTGAATAAATTATATTTTACTTATAATCATAAAATACCTTGTAATTAAGAACGCATATGTGTAATTTATAAGAACTTTTAAATTTATATATATTTGGCCATACTATCAAGGAGATAATTTTTAAAATTATAGAAATTTAAAAATTATTCAATTATAATTATTTGAATTAAAATATCTTTTATATTAGATTTATTTAGAACACGTTAAATGTATTTTAAGGATTATTTTTCCTTTATATAAATAAAATTTTTATATGAGATATTTATATTATGTAAATAGTTTACGAAGAATTAAATTGGTAATGAAATATATATTTTTTATAATAAAATTTAATATTTAATAGAAAATAGTGTTTGAAAAACAATATTAATTATCTGTTGTTAAAAATGGACGTAATGTTATTATATCAATTAAAATAGAATATTGAAAATATTTATCTTAAATAAAAATTATTTATTGTAATATTTTATTTAAAAGTTTATCAAAAAAGTATATATCATACATAAATTTATAAAATTTTCAGCTATATTGATGTTCTTCAACTATTTATTTATCTATTTATACTATAAATAGAATTTGATAAATGTGTATAATTTAATTATTTGAGAAATATTTTCAAGGTGACTGATCCTTTTATTGTATGATATGTACAACTGAAAAAAATTTAATTTTTCATACACCACATCTTCATTATGTAATAAGAATTTTGATCATAGAATTTGTTATATTATATATTAAAAATATCATGATTTGAAATATCCGTAGATTATTGTCTCCCTGGGGAGAGGGAGTTGGGGTATGAATACCAATCTATTTGAGTACTTATTCATTTTTTTGTAAAGGGGTAGGGTTGGATATCTATCAATTCAGAATTACTTCTTTAGAGATTTTCAATCTCATATATATCTATATAGTTATATGAAATTTTCTTTTCAATTATATATACAGTGATTATATATTAAATAATATTGGAGAAGTCTATTTGGCATAGTAAGAGAAAATTGGGTTTTGTATATAGAATTACTCATTAATATAGTTTGAACATGTTAATTGTGTGGAAGAAAAAGGGGTTCCAAACGTTAATCATTATAATATTTCATTCACTAGTGAACAAATACCTGAGAAGATAAATATTTTATATTATACAATAGTTATGAAGTTAATAATGTTGTTATTTATGTTATGTAGGTTAGTCTTTGAATGACAACACCTCAAATACTGAGTGTGATATTTCATGCAATATGGAACATATGAAGACCTCAATCATCCAAATTTCAAATTTTATTTCCAATGTTGAGTGAACCTATATTATATTGTGTAATGAATGAATGTAATGATGTTATCCTAAAAGTTAGGGCCTTTGTTTGGAGTATCCTGTTTATAAAAATAGTTGGGAAACCAAAAGTGTTATGATACCGGAGAAATTGAGTTGAATAAATTTATATGATAGATATTAATAATTAACTATATGATGAACAATCCAAATATCAAAACTGTTAAGATTGTGATGCTTCCAAAAATATGTGATGAGATGAATGCTAAATTTTATATAGTAAATTTTTAAATATGGATCTTATATCATTAAATGGATAATATTTCTAGGAAATTTGTTATACATATAGTTATTTAATTTAATTTCACTGACTAAAAGATATAAAACTAGATTCCCACCCAAGTATATGACTTCATAATAGATTATATAAGAATTTATGATAATCATATTAAGATACATCAAAGGTATTTTGTATAAAATAGTTTGGGATATATGTCTAGGGTTGGGAAGTGTTATCAAGGAGAATTATTCTAAACCTATAAATGTGAATGTTAAAGAGATCAATTCCACCAAATCAGAATCACAGTTATTAGATACTTGGTGTATAAGCCATTTTAGATACAATAGATATAGATTCAAATATTAAAATGAATTTTTAATGGTTGTGAAAGATAATTATATTATTAATGGATAATGTGTTTCTTCATTAGAGGTCAACACATATGATAAATTGATACTCATACGATTATTGTTATAATAGGTAAATAGTATTATACTATCTCAAAAAACATGAATTTTATTTATATATCTGTCATTGATAGTAAGTTATTTTCATTATCTATTATAAACAATGGATGCTATATATAATGGAAATAATTTTTTTAAGGAATTTAGAATATAATATAATGTTTATACCCTCCGGATGTAGATAATCCTATTTATAATAATTAGAATAAGAATTTAAATAGTGATTCCAATCTAACCTACCATAGGCCTTGTCCCCATGGTCATATAAATGAGGAAAAAATTTATGGAATAAATAACAAAGAATTATTAGACTCGGTTTTTTATGAATCATTTGATACATGTAAAAATATATTTTGGTATACAAAATAAAGGCATTTTTAAAGAAAATGTGAATGTGATGGTGGATAATTAGATCATATATATAGTGAAATCTAAAAATCATCGAGTACACAAGAAATTTGGGGTCATAAGTACATTGTTTCATTTTTAATTTACTAATTCATTTGTGGTTATATTTCCCTGATGAATCATAGTTATGAATCATTCAAAAAAATTCCAAGAGTGGTAGATAGTTTTATTTTATTATATGTGAAGAAAAATAAATATTATTAAGTAAACACTTCTTGGGGAATAAGAAATCATTATATTCAATGAAAAATTCAGTTATTGTGGAATTATTTCACAACTCATTCCTCTTAGATCATAATAATTTAATGATGTGTTTGATAGGAGTATTTAATACCATGATTGATATATTTTTATTAGTGTTGACACTATGAGTCATTCCTATTACATTTTGGTGATTTAATATATAAATATATAAATTTATATATTCTTATTTACTATAATTTATGAAAAGTAATTATGATGAAAAAAATGATATATGGACTAATAAAAATTCAAAACAAATATCATAAGTGTTTATTATTTTGAATCACTAGTACAATTATTGAAATATTATAATCATGGTCCTGTGTTTTATATGATCAGTAATGTTGGTTATCCAAATGAAACTATGTAATATTATTTCTATAACCATACTCAACACAATATTAATATAAACTAGAGTAATTATTTGCATGAGAATAAAATTGTAGTTCATTTTGTATATTGGAGGAATTTGGAACATTGAAAACAATTTTACAATAAAATAATATTTTTTTCTTATGATGATGGTTGAGTGAATGCCAAATTAAGTTATAGAAAAAGAAATAACTCTTTCTATATATGATATTTGAATGCATAACTAGATTCATTTGGAATATATGATATACACTTTTTTCATTGCTAATGAAGATGATGTAAAATTCAAAGGGGATGAGTCTTCTAAATTAAAGGATTATATTGATACTTTTGATTCATTGAAATAGACAAAATACATGTAATCTTAAATTCATTCCATTCAACCAAACTATGTTTAGAACATAGTGGAAAAAATTGAAGTGTTTAGATTAGTAGTATGAACATGTGTTTTTATAGAAGAACTAAATCTATGATTGATTTTTATCAATTAAATTATTAGTAGTTGTAATAATATATGAAAAAATTAATAGTTTTGAATATAAAACCCACTATTAAGATATTGTAATGATAATTTCTATTAAGATATTAATCTATATATAAATAGAATTAGATAATAACATATGTCAAAATGATGAAAGAAACTACTTTATAGAAAGGTATTTGATTAAGATATGTGAATATTAAACAACTCAATGTTATAAATCATCCAAATATTATTTTTCAATTGTATAAAATCTATAACCCTTAATTAATAGACTTATGAATGATTCTAAGATTTTTAATATCATGATGAATGATGAAATCGATGAATTAGGATTCATCGAAAACATGTATTATGGCTATGTATATAATAGGATTATATGGAGTGGAGTAGTGAATTAGAGGTTTTATTTAGATGATATACTACCTAAAAGAAATGATATATTGACTCTTTACTTCTCAAATATGATGTTTTGTACATTAACCACAATGAAAGAAATGAATGAATCTTCTTATATACTATGGTGATGATCTATATTGATAGATCTAAGAGTCCTCTTTAATAGATATAATAAACATATGTTTGTAAAATACCAAAGGTTATTACTGAGGAGAGAATTAGAAAGCCGTTTTTACCAATGTTACATGGACTGAATTTTAAGAAATATCATTGTCCTTTTAAAGAGTTACGTTGTATTATTAAAATTTCAAATGAATTATGTATCGGTTCAATAATATAACCCAATTATTTAATACACATGATATATCCTATTCATATAGATTTACACATAGTTACAAATCCTATACTACTGGGATAAATTTGAATTCTCTTATTAATATACATTTTTGTTTCAGAATTTCTATTGATAAGTTTGATATCATTTTAGTAGAGCGTAGGTTCTACATAATGGATTACAAAAAATTAATTTTCAAATATAGATCAGATAATATAATATCTAAATATAGTATCATTTTTTTTATAAATGGTAGATTTATCACTTAGAAGATTTCCAATAAAGTCTTAATGGTGGAATTAAAAACATTGGTATAGAGTACCACCTCATTATATGTTCTGGAGGATTTGTTTTGGATCAAGAAGTTCATGAATAAATTATATGTGGTTCTTTTCTTCCAGAGTGAAATAAATAATTAGTATTACCACAATGAAACCATTACCTAGGATGAGAATCCGTATTTTACATGATAAAAAAATATATAATTTATAAACATAATCTTATATGATATCTCATTGATTTGGGTGATGATATGATCAATTAGTTTAAAAAATATTTCAATGTAGTCGATTGAATGATTGAGCTATTATCACGGTGGAGGGATGAGGGGAATGAAGATAAAATTAGTCTAATATACATAATTTATTGATGAAATTTTAAAATAATACATCATTTTGATATGATATAAGAAATTAATATTTAGAATTCATTCATTTATTCTAGTATTTAATATACATAAATTGATAGATGAATATATTCTTGAAATATATGACAAAAACATTACCCTGATTAATGATAATCACATGTAATATGTATTGGGAGGATATATAACTTTTAGCAATTACATAATCATTTAATATCTACAATAGGTTGTGTAATTTATTTAAAAAATAGATTCATGATATAACAAGTTAATGGATATTAATTATATTGTACAACAAAAGTATATCCAATCGAATGACATATTATATTTGTTATACATATGGGGTATTTTTGTTATCAATATTTCATATATGGGGATTGTGAAATGTATACCATTAAGATTGTTAAAGTTTATAACATGCTTAAGTAAGATAAAAGAAACATAGATAATTATTTATTCGATGAGAATGGTGTTGATTATGTCATCAGGTTTTGTGTATCCAATATGTTATTTACCAGATTTTATGATGTTTAAAAAATCTATGGAACAATATTTTATGTATAAAATAATTTATATTGATATTTTTAGTTGTTAAAATGAATATTCATACAATATAGATGTGTGACATGTGATTCTCTAATATGTTTGAAGAATTTCATGTGATTTCTTCATATAACTAAAAATCAATTGTGGAAAATCAACACCATATTAGATGGAGAATACTATATCGACATTGTTCTGTGACTTTTGGTAATTATATGTCATAGAAAAAGTGTCACAAAAGTATATATATTATCTTCATGGAAAATAGTATGATTAAATTTCATATATTGTGATATGAGTATGTCTGATGAATATAAAAAACCCCATTATAAGATTTTGTAGTATTAATTATTTTATTTAGGAAATTATTTTATTACTTATATTAAACGTGGATCACCTACATATTTTCAGTAATACTAAGGCTTGCACGGTCACATAGTTAGGCATTTGTATCAAGATTGTGTTTTTTTAAAAAAATCGCACCAAATTGATTAGGGTTCAACAAAACAATATCATGAAAGTGTTTCATTTTGATTCACAATTATTTTTTCTTGTTTTCATGAAATCATAATGGATTCTTGAAAATCTTAGATATTATTTATTACATACTATATCAAATGTACATGAAACATATTTGTGAATAGTTTATGCCTATTGTAACTATAGTGGATTGTTTCCACAACAATTTTTTTATATTTTCTAAAGGCCGATTTAAGGGTTCTCGGTACCCAAAAAACACACATGAAACAACCACATTACACTTTCAAAATTCCAAATCAGCATCAAAATTCAAAATTCAAACACACCACTTGCCACACCTCAAACTGTGAACCCCGCATCACGTCTTGAGCAATGAACCCATCACGTCTGACCAACGCCACCTCAAACCATGACCAGTCTTGTCAGACACAACACATAAAATCAACCAAACCATAGGAGAGTTTCACATGCATCCTTCACCACCATCACCATCAGCTTCTGTCAACAATCCAGCCATTCTGGGATCAAAATCGCAGACGACAACAGAGTAGGGAAAATCACCATCACACCAGCGGAACACACCTGTCGTGATCACCGAAGCACAGTCGACCACCACCTTTATCCCATCCACCGTAGAAATATCCACAGCCTTCCATGATATAATAGGAAAAACTGCATCAATGGTAACGTGGATGATCTTCACCAACGTCCTTCGTCACCGCCATCAACAGTTTAGAACAAAAACAAACATCCCTCCAAGCCCATGAACAACCAGGATGAAGGAAAATACACATAAACCACCACCAGATCAATGTAAACCATGAAACAACAACCCCCAAACCACATAAATCAACTAAACATTTTAACCGTAGCTCTAAAATCTTAAGAAACAATACTCAAAATGTAAAAGTGAAAAGAAAGCAGAAGAAATCACCCATCTCCACCATCCATAAAGCCCACAGAGGACATGCTCAACGCCCTATAGCATGCATCCACTGACGAACACATATGCCATATCAAAAGATGTGTTCATGAAACTTCTATATATTTCCCATACAATTTATTATAATTATTATTTCATGATTAATGGGTTTATAAAATCAATCATGTCAATGGAAAAATTTCAATGGATTCATGCAAATGGAAATAAATATTTGATATTATTTTGAATATTGGCCAATGAGTTTCATTAATTGAAACATGATGATGATGTCTATATTAAGGTATGTTGTCCCATTAATTCGGAATGATAGATTTTATAAAATACTCATCAATATATCTTCGTACCAATTCAAACATTGTTTATTGATTAAGCAACTAGAAACCATTTTATATTAATGTATCCACATTGAAAAATTATGTGTGATTTTTTTCTTGGTTTATTTATTTTAATGAAATAGGGTTCCATTTTATGTGATAGGGGTATTTATAAAATATAATATAAAGTTTTAAATATGGATTATAAATCCATTCTGATTACCAATGTTTTTTTTCAGAATTCCTAATATATGTTCATTCAATAATGGATATATTAGACATGTATATTGGTTTTATTTCTTGTGTATAATCACAAGATGATACTGTAAATTCCATCAAGTGGGAAACATGTGTTGTTAACAGTGAACATAAGATCCAAAATGTTAAGAAATATTAATAATTGTAAAAAACATATAGAATAGATCATTAAGGACTAGAGGAAATTAATTAAGTGGTAAGGATCATTTTTATAATATGTTATGATTTTAAAAGAGAGTCTATGTTGGACAACATACATTATAAGATTCATCAATATGAAAAATATGATCATTTAAATAAGATCATTATAACATAGATGTTATACTGAGGGGTATTCATAGTATTAGCCACACTATGAAATAAATTTAACGGCTACATAAAATTTTTAGCTGTCTTTCATAGGATATAAGAACTTGTTTTTTAGTAAATCCATTTTATTAACTAAAAATGATGTTTTACTTATTTTTCTAATGGAATATTATAAATTATTTAAGTAATATAATAAATTATATTTTATTATTACGATATAATTTTTTTGAATCATCATGTCATAATTATTTTTGAGTGTACATTTTAATTATCGGGAAAATTTTATTTCCTTATTTGAAAATGAAAAATACATATTACTATTAAATGATATATTTCTAACTCGATATATTACAAATTAAAATTTGATTTAAATGGATTAAAAATTATATTAGTCATATATTTTTTAGTAACCCATTTATATATACCATAATAAATATTACATTGAATTTTTTATAGAATCATTTTTAAATATAAAATTATTTTTCTTAAAAAAATATTGTATTTCATGTTTTTATTATTTTTGTTAATATATATTTTGTAATTAAATATTAAAAACATTATTATATATTTCAAACCGAGAGGTTAAATTTTTTTTAGGTATTTCCCCATTATTATTGTGATAATAAATATTAACCATAGAAAATATTATTTCACCTTGATAAGAGTAAAATGGTAATTAATGGAAAAACTATAGAATAAAGACTCATCATAATCTCAAAAAAAATTAATTTAACTATATTTGTGAAATTATACTATATAAATCCAAAATTATTATAAATATACTTTTCTAATTTTCTATTGATAATGAAATGAATATTATTTTTAAAAAATATAATTCCAAATTTGCAATCTCTTGAAATGGGAATCTAATCTATTTTAAAAGAAAAATACAAAGATGATAATTTAATATATATATGGTAATTAAATAAAAACATTAATTTTATAGAATAATATATAATTTCTTATATTTAGTTAAAAAATAATTAGCTTAAATGCTTACAAAAAGCTAACATGTTGCTTGTGCAAATAGTAAAGAACTCATGTAAGTGATTTTAAAATAAAATAAAGTATTATATTTGGAAGAGATAATGTGATCCTAAAATACATAAGATATATATAATATTTTATATATGTAGTAAAATTATTTTTAATTCCATTAGTATATGTTTTTATATTATATTATTGGAGTACTATAAAAATGAATTTAAGGATTTTGTATAAAAATTAATATTTTATTATATTTTAAAAATTTATTAAAAATCATATAGTCAATAAAGGAAATTATATATGGTCTAAAATATTAACCATCATAAATATATTGGACACGTTTCATTTAATAAGATGTTTCATGATCCATATATAGTAAAAATCATTGATATCAAAATAATTGTCAAAAGGGTTAATGAGGGGTCTTTATTATGATATAAGAACAAAAACATAAAAATAAGCTACAAAAATGTTATCATATGGGAATATTTATACTCATAATCATCATACCTTATAATTATATCATATTTGATGTGGTAACTCATAAAAATAAATTTATATTAATTTAAACTCTTATGTTATTCCACAAGTTCCTCTCCCCTCACACATAAAAAGGAACATCAAATCCTAATTTTTAATAATTAATGAATCATTTGGTTTTTCCAAAAAATTACAAAATACATTATTAAAATTCAGTATTGTATTATGGAGTCCTTATATTGGGTATAATACCAACTATAGAGGGATTTAGGTTAATATTTAAAAAAAAGGTTCTATGAAGATATGGTATAGATTTTAAAAGAATGTTTTAGTTTTAATTATTCAACTACCTCCATAAAATATTAGTAAATAATGATGAAATTATAAACTATGTACATTATAAAGAATTATGATTTATTATTTTAATTTAATAACCAATATCAATATTATCTTCTATTGAATAAGATAATAATTCATTATTCGTGTATACTTTAGAGCTTCATATCGAGAACCAATGTAATTAATTTTACCTCACCCATTATCATGGATATTTATAGTAATGTATTTAATTTATATGTATTAATGATATTAATGAAAAAATTATCATTATGTATATATAATATTGCATGTATTTTGATACATTTTCAACAACTGACAAAATGATGATATCAATTGTACGTACATGTGCATTACCACCTACACAAATCCATGAGATTATTTTCCCATAATGGAATATCATAGTTTATTTGTATAATTTAATTACTGTATAATATTGTATTTATGCTTTAATATTAATTATTTAAGGTTAATATAGTACATACTTTCTTTCTCCCATTTTCATTATGAAATGGAAATGATACTCAATCATATTCAAGACCAATCGTTTATATGATTGTTATGTAATTTTTTTCACAACCATCATTCATGGTTAGATTAAATGTATAAATAATTTACTAAACTAATAATAATTTAATTATAAATATTTTTTTGTTTATTGAAAAATGACCCCTTTCACAAAAAACAACACACATTAGACGTTTTCATGTTATGAATAGAATATCCTCATAACAAACCACATGGAAATAATAAATAATTTAAATAAATAAATAATTATTAAAAATAAAATTTATTTTTCATGTATACAATATAGTAAATAAAAACATATAATAATAAATAATATTAATTATTTATGTTTATTATATATGTGAGATAGAACATACATGTTATGATTGGACTATAGGTATGGTATTTCATCTCAATTTACCATCTTTGAGGCATGTTGTAATGATATAAAACTTTTTAATTTATATTGTGTATATACTGCACCTTATAAATGGAATATTATGAATCCTATATAACTAATTTTATTGTACCTTATGATTAAAATTATTTCATTAAATGGTATTTGACATGAACATTACTTAGCGGTAATGCTTTATTAATTCAATTTCTTTAATTACGTTATATCTAATCCTATTTGATTATATTATGGAAATAATAACTTTCAAATTAAAGTTTTCTAAATAATTACATACTTCCATATTTTTAATGTTAATTTAAATTTATTGAACATAATATCTTGATTAATTAATTCTCAATTATGAGATATGTTACTTGTAGTGGGTATTCATTTCACTTTTCCTTATTCAGGGAATATGTTTATATAAACATATATATTATTTAATGATATATATATATTGATCCTTAACAATTTTATATAATTAATCCTATTATTTTCATGACATTTAGTGTTTTATTTTACTTAAATATTTTATTGGGCTTACAATCAAAACATACCACCAGGTAAGGGCATTATTAATCAATTGAATTTTATTCTTGATTTATTATACATTATTTTACAATTAAAAATTATATGATTCATATTTTATTAATGAAAATTATTTTTATTATCGTATTGATATATCTATAATAATTACCATTTAGTTCCATATATTTCTCATTGAAACTGAAAGTAGATTAGATAGTTTTTTTAACATATAACCTCATTTAACCACTTCGATCATAAAATAGCATTCTTTAATTTATAAATTTTCTAATTATATTCAATAATTTTTCTTATTATTCATAATGTATTTTAGAAGTCATTTTTACTAATGGGTTAATTTAAAAAATGTTTAAAATGAATCGTCTAGTCATTTTGTGACCAAGTTATTTTCTTTTGAAGGATTTAACATAATCTATATACTAATGATTTTAGAATGATTAGTATTTCCCACCACCATGACTATTAAATTCTTTTAACATTACCTCTAATATTCATTGGTTCATTTCAAATTAATTTTCTCTTAAATTTGTTCAATATTTATATTTAAATTTTTATTTTAATATTAGAAACAATATTTTACAAAAACAATTATTGACACTTTTAGGGGTCTTATATTCATCAATGAAAAAAAATCATGATATTAATTACTCTCCACTGGTGATATGTTGTAATGAAGTAATTATTTTAGTTTATATAATTGAAAACCCGTATTTTAATCCACATTTTTTATATTTAGTACATAATTAAACATATATTACAATTGGAAAATATCAAAATTCCTAGTAACATTATGATATTATTTAAATAACACAATAAAATAAAATATTATAATATAAAAACTATTTAAAATCTACAATATTTCCCCTTAAAAAAATGTCATCTTAAACTGCATTTGATAACATAAGGGAGAACATGATAATATACCGGGATACATATCACAATATTGTAATAATAAAATAATAGACTATATTAAAGTTGTATTTGTCAGTTTAGAGTCATATTATGATAATATATGGATGTTGAGAAGCATAAACATGAAAAAAAAAATCATGATATCTCATAAAAACATGATAAAAACCTGAGAGTGTAAAAAGAACATAAATCCTGACTTCGTTAACCTAATTCCTTTTTACCCACAAGCTTTCCTAAAATAGGGTGGTTATTATTACTAATTTTCCCCATACATAGTATCACATGAGATAAAAAAATTACAAAATACCTTAGTGTTCTATATAATTCTGATCACACAATCCATATTTATGTTATGTGAATTCATAAGATGTTTAAATACATCATACAACATAAGAATATCTTTAATAAATTTCAATCCATTTATTATAGAATTTGGGTTAAATACACGGATGTTCAAAATAAAATAAGAGTTGCATAATCTGGGTCAATACTATTGACATGAAATGGGGATATCTATTCACTATACAAATATTTGGTATAGAAAATTACAATATAGATTCAGTAGTATAACAAGATCACATACATATTTATTTAAGGGTTTTGTCTTATTGAATGGGGTCAATCATCTCCTAGAATTCATAAATAAATTATAAGTTGTTGTTTAGAAACATTTTCCAAAATTTATAATTAAAAATATAAAAGAATGTGGAAAATAAGGTTCTAAGATGATGATGATATGGTTAAGATCTTTTACCTTGACATATAACATGTAAATCGTGGGATTTTCTTATTATGAGAAGAAGAATACATTATAAGGGATATAGATATGTAGGTTTGGTGAATACACATAATAATAGGATATTGAATAAAGACTAATTAGAGGATGGATAAGTCTATATAGAAAAATAGTGGGGAATCCTTTAATAATTTCTATATAATGATTTTGGACTATATATGATAAAATAATCAAATCCACAGACATTTCACATATTTTTTACCTTGGTTAATTCCAAATTTGAGTGGTATTTAATATTTTATTTGGGTAAGCATCAAAATCATTAAAATAATTACCCTTGTGATGTGGAGGTGATTCATACCCATAATTAGTTAGTTTTAAACACATATAATTTTATATAGGTTTGGAAGGATTCATTATTAGATTATAAAATTAATTAATTACAAGAAAAATAATAAATTATAATATGAAAAATTATTATTTTCACAGAAACTATTAATAGTATTTATATCATCCCATTTATAATTTTATGATGTCATTATACCTAAATCATATTTATAATGCATATAAAGTTTCCCCCAAAAATTTTCTATCTAATAAATTTATGAATAACTCAAAATCATGTAACATCAATTAGATTATTTCATAAAAACATATAAATTTAATAAATAAAATTCAAAATATATTGAAATTATCTATTTTAAATTGTAAAACACAATTTATTGATGAATTTTGATTTTTATGATGATAATAGTTTTCTAACCTCTATAAGAATTCAACTTGACATTTTGAAAATACATTATCATTTATATTTAAATAGATATTATTAATTAAGAATAATTTTTTTAAAATAACTTTTATTTAAAGAATTATTGAATTTTTTTAAAAAGGGTCATGTTTTAAACTACATATTTTCACCAAATTATAATATCTGATCAATCCTATATGTTTTTAAAAAACTCATTATCTAATAATTTATAAAGATCTACTATGAGGGTTTAAAAAAATTATTTTATTATGGTGAAATGTAAAAAATATTATTAATGTGTTCTAGATACATACCTCATAAAAACACCAATTGGTTCCCAAATGTTATGGAGTGTAAGGGTGATAATTTCGTTTGGTGGTTTGGTGAACAATGTTTGGGTCATTATCTCAATAAAAATGAACTTCTCCAAGAAATAATTTCTCTCATACATTGGTTAATGAATATTTGATTGGTCCTGGTCCAGGGAAAACACTAGTGATGTTATATACCTATGAAATTCAATTAAATTGGCATTATAGGGTATGGTTTTATTAGTTTAGGGAATCTATTCTATATTCTATGTTAATTGGATTACATCACAACACATAATATATACCAATAATAACACACATAATAAAATTGTTTATTATAAATCGTTAAGCACCTTAATGGTATTTTATATACAACAAGATATAATGTATAATGGATTAAAAGACAATATAGGGGATGTGTTTTATATTAAAAAAGTTATTAATAAAGAATTTATTTATTTGAAAATGAAATTTAATTTATTAAATTTTTGCCTATTACACTAATATTCCCTTTCCAAATTTCATCCCCAAAATATTAGTTCATATATTAAAATAGATTATGTAGATTTTATTTTGTTACCTATTCTAATAGAAATGTTCAACCATAGTACACTGACCTTGTGAGTATCGATATTTCATCAAACATTATCTCTACTATCATATATATTAATCATATTATACATGTATGAATGATCATTCTCCAATGGTGACACCACTATATTTAATAAATGTGAGGGGTTTTTATGTATATCACCAATGGGAAATGTGGAAAATAGTATTTATATTTGAATTGTTTGGTGGGTGTGATATTAAATAGACTACAACTCCAATGATTTTATGTATATTTACGGAGATGATGATTGTTGTAATAACCATTCCCTTTATCCCAAACATCATGACATTCCTCAGAAATGATATATAGTGGAAAACACTATCTCTGACCTCAATATATAGATTACATCAACGGTTTTCTCTATATATTTTTAGAATTTTCTTTCCATTCAAATCATTTTGAATTCTGGAACCATATCAATAATATCTTATGTAAGATCAGTTTCCATTATCCTAACATCTCTAATATTATCCTAGTATGTTGTAGTCTAACACACCATCCTATTCAGAGCCTCATAAGGGGACTTTTTAATTCTATAATGAAAATCATTATTATATGAAAACATCACTTGGAAAATTTATTGGTCAAAAAATCATTATAAATTCATAAAGATTGATCTCAATATTTATTCTATATTTTGAATAGTTCTCATAGATTTATCATCGAAATAAGATAGATGATCTATATTGAAATTCTTCTTTGTATCAAAATATTGCAAAATGTTTCTCTGAATCGTTCAGGTAAACCATGAAACTAGATTAGATAAAATTTATAGTGGAACTCGTTATAGTTTTGACACATATAATATTAATATCATAAAAAATTGTTCATAAAATACATTTTCCTTAATAATAATGAAATAAAATGTCATAGTATGTCGATCAACTACAACCCAAATGGTGTTATTTCCAATAAATGTATTAGGGAGTCCTTTTATGGAATCCATGTTAATTTTTTTTATTTCTATAATGTAAAAGGAAATGGTTTCATCATTCCCATAAATTTTATTCATTTATCATTGACATTTTGGAATACCCAACATTGCAATACCCATTCTACAGTATCTCAATTCATGTTATCACGCCAAATTTTTTTAATTAGTTCTCTATAAATCATAGTGATTTATGGATGAATAGAGCAGGATGGATTATGACTACACTACATAATGTCCCAATTTATTTCTGGTCTTTATAGGACACATATCTGGTATCCAATCCTTATAAATCCATCAATATCAATACCCTTAATATTCCAGACATTTTTCTAAAGCACTACATCATCTTTGTAAGAACTCATGATCCTCTCAAGAATTTTTCAACAAGACTTTATTTGAGGAATATAAGATTAATATCATTTTATAATTACCAGCTACATCGTTTTTATTTCTTAGATGATTGGATTCCATTAAATAAAATTCAAGGACAGGGTTTCAAAATCATTTCTACTCAAATCATATTTACATTAATTTCCTTTTTATGATGGTATTAGATTGAATACTCATAATCCTTAACTATCTCTAACAACCTTCCATGAAACATATTCACCTCCATTTTCATGAATATATTGTTTAAGTTTTTATGATTTTTATACATGTGATATGTTTCCTCATGGATATAATTTCACCAAATCACTAACCCAATGATAACTTATACCAATTATATACCATGCTTTTGGTAGTTATATTCAGGGATAACTATTAAGTGGACATCATAAGAAATTAAATTGTAAAATTGCATGATTAAACAACATAAATCATTTTTCATAAGGATCATAGTAGGTATGAATTCACTCACTAATGAATGGAAATGTTATAATATTGGTATTGATTATCATCAACCTTAACACTTTAATTCTCCCACTTTGATTATTTTTTAACAAAAAAGTAACCCCAACATGAGTTATATTTAATAGTGATCTTGATAATTTTTTTATGCTTCTCATAAATAGATGATCTCACCTATATAATCAAAGGAAACAATATATATCTATCACATATATTGGTTTGGTATACTTATCAATTTAAATTATTTATAATGGATCCATATATATTGAATTTTATATGTTAGTACTCCTCAATAATATTGCTTACTCTATACAAGTTATTAATTTATTATACTTCGCTTACAAATTATAAATTCTCAATGTCTTAAATTTATCATTATTATAATCATAATTGTTCTCCATTATTTTGAATTAGAATAGATTATCTCCTTCAAATACAACCATTACTATTTCAATGTTATCCCCAAAGAACTTTTCCACAATTCCATGATGATATCTAAATAATTACTGAGTCCATATGGGAAAACTATTAACATTTAGTGAGCATAAATGATATGTAATTTTTTGTGGTGATACTTTCCTTTTTCACATTGATTTTACAATTCCTTTACTTGATATCCACTTTATTGATGTTATGGTCTCTATGTTATGGATTAAATATGTCACTAATACATGAAATGGGGAACATGACCTTTATTATAATCTAGTTAATCTCATGATAATCAATATAGAGGAACATTGACCTATTCTTATACATCAAGAATATAATTTGAAAATGTCATGGTAATGATATTTGGAATATAGACTATTTATATAGTTTCTCATACAATATCTTTTTCATCTCCTCAACGTTAATAGAGACCATTGTATATGGAGTCATTGATATTGGTAGTTATCTATGTATAAGATAAATTGTGGTCTAAACCTACCATCATAGTAAAACACCATGATATTAAATGATAATCACATTAAAAAATTTCCTTATAATTGGTTAGGAATCACGACTGACCTTTTCATTGAATTAATCTTTTAATCTAGATAGGATTTCTCATATGTCAACAAAGTATTTTCATGAGATGTCTATATTGAATTTTATTGTTTCTCCTCAATACACATGTGTTGAATCATATAGTAGTTTATGATATGGATGAGGATTTACATATTTCTAAAATTTATATTGACTTTATATAAGAAAACAAATGTATATTAATAATATTACAGAATTCCATTAATGGGAGTATCACAAGGATTGATGGAAAATTCATCTCAAATTTTTTTATAGAGATTGAGTTATATTCATGGGATATAAAAATTGAACAATTTTCATTCTTAGGTGAAAAATAAACTTCCATATTTTTAGGAGTTGTTTGAATAGTTATAATTTGTTTTGGCATGAATGAATGTGTAAATCTATAGTCAAATGGGTTAATTGATGACAATTAATGGAGAAAATTAGTTCCCCTCACATTTTTATTGTTGTTATAATCATTTTCATCCTATTAAGTATAAATAGGAATGAGAATATTCAAATCATGTTACAAATAAAAGGGAAACTATTATCAATAATTGGACAACTCAAAAATAAAATATATTCTGTAACCATATAATTTCTAGTTTTCAATATAAATTTTCTATTATTTCTTCATAAAATAATATATATGGAAATTTTTATCCAATTAAAAAAACATTAATATAGATATATAATTTTCCAAATTATATCCATTGGAGGAGTCAAACCTGGTGCATATAAATTCATCCTATTCATTCACTAGGTGATTATGAATTCAATTTCCCAATGATCCCTTTTCAAGGTGATCACCCAAATGTACAACTAGGGTAATTCTCCATCATTATTTAGTAAATATAGAGGGTTTTATTTTTTGTTAAATCACAAAATATATACACTAGGAAAATTTAGGTATTTTTTATCCATTTAGTCTTATCATTATGGCATCCACAAGGGTATTTTATTCCTAATATAAAGAAATAACCATGTAGTCCTTTGACTCTAACATTGACAGAACAAATTTCATTAAAATTTAATTCATGACCTATTAAAATTTTGGTACACATAAAACTATCTCAGAATAATGTTATCCCAATTATCATAGGGAGATTATGTACATAAAAAATAAGATGAATCATGGAAACAATGAATTTATTTTAAAAAATAATTACATGACATTAAAATTTCATTTCTACTATAAAACATCATTAGATATCTTCTGGAATTATAATAAAGGAATGAGATATAAATCATGGTAAGGGAAAAATTAAATATGTTCATATAGTAAAGAAATAAATTTAAGTTGAGTGGTATATGATGGTAACACAATATAGGTCAATGTCATAAATAATAACATTAAAGAATGATATGACATGAGAACAAAAATTCTTCATTAGAATGTGGTAGTAACTTAAAACATTAAATCATAACGAAATTCAATGATCACCACCAAGAAGTCATACCATAGTGTGTATTTGATAACATCCAATGAACCATACATTATATCTCATGAGATAAAAACATTTCCAAATGCATTAGGGGGATATAAAAATATATTCTGTCATGGAATATTCATATTATGCATGTATATATGTCTGGCACATATATCATACAATGTGACAATTTCAAATAATTTTTTTTTAAAATAATATATTTTGGGATACATAATTAAATTTCTCCAATCAATTAATTGTTTCTACATATAGTTTAATTCCATTGTGTGTAAACACAAATTATTTATCACTATATAAACCATTCGAATTAAATCTTGCAGGATTGTTTTGGATGCATAACATCGGTAAATAAAAATTTATCAAAAGGGTTGAATGAGAGTAAAATGGATCTCTCGTCACTTTTAAACCATTTTGATGTTAATAGTGATATTTTAAAAATAAAAAATATTAAAAATTGGAAATGAAAAGGTATAATAGGATGATGGTTCATCAATAAGGGAATGAATTAGACGATATCATTCCTTTGGAGGGGGATTCATACAGATTCATATGAGATTATTAAGAGATTTAGAACACCTTATTATAGAATTAGAGATTTAAGGGTTGTTTAACTTCGTGATAATTTATTTTGAGTGATGAGGAATTTAATTTTGGGTGAGATTTAATTATAAAATATACGGAATTACTTTATTAATTTCTAAACAAATGTTTTCGACTATAATGGATAAAATAATCTAAAAATAATCACCATGTTTTATACCATGATTACTTCAATTTGGTAGTGGTTTTAAATATTTAATAAGGCTATAAACTGAACACAATAATATAATACACCTAGAGATGCAAATGTGAGTCATGTTCCAAAGGAATAATTTTGAAACAATAAAATATGATATATTTTTAATGGATTTATTTATGGTTTATATAAATAATCTAATAATATCAACAATAAATTATTTTATATTTGAATAATAATTTTCATTCGAGATAAAATTCATCTTATTTATTACATCAAATATGTGATTTTAAGATATTAAAATACATACCATATATTTATAAAGTATTAAAATTTTTCCTTAATATTCAACTCTCAAAAAGTTATAAAAAATTCACTATATTTTAATTTAAAAATAATTAGTTAAAAATTAATATTTCTTTAAATATATTATTTTATAGTGTATGAAAACTTATACTTCGAAATAAAAGATCATTAATTAGTAATGTAATAAGGTGTTTTTATGATAATAGATTTCGATCACTTATAATAATTATGTTTTCCTACATACATTTACATGATCATTTATATTAATATAAATATTATTTAATAATATAAAATTAATAAAAATAATAATTTTAAAATCGTTTTTTACATAAATATGTGTTTTTTAATTGAAACGATATAATTTACAAAAAATTGAAGTTGAGTTTTTATCATAGAAAAATTGAATAATTTAGGATCATTTTTTAAACATTAGAAAAGTAGTAATAGAAGTGCTAACTATAAAAATTATATTATTAAAAATAATTAGTAAAAAATATTATTTATATAGACTAGATACATAATCTCTTATTAAACTAGTGAAATCTCAAATAGTTAGGTGGACAGTGGTGATTGTTTCCTATGTTGATTCATTGAATATGGTTTGGTTCAGGGTATCAATAAGCATGAACTTATCCTATAAATGGTTCTTATTCAAATTTAGTTTTTTAATATCATGTTTAACTTTGTCAAGAGAAAATAAAATTGATGGTATCTCGTTTAGATGGTCTAATAAATGGGATCATACGGTGCGATCTTATAGGATGAGGCCATCATTTATTCCATCTCTGTCAATTTCATTTTATCATAACACTTAATGAATATTAATAATAATTGTCACTATACAATGGATATATTATTTATTATCATGAGGAATAAAGTTATTTTAAATATTTAATCATATAACTTATTTTAGTGAAAAATAAATAAATATGATTATAAGTATTCTATAACTATAATTTTTTAATAATTAATTTAATCATTTCATAATCATATTTAAATTATAATAGATCACGTCATTATATTCGTGATGTATTTTTATTATTTTAAATATACGTTCATTTAAACCACTTCATACTCATTTAGTAGTAATTTTTGTAAAGGAATAATAATTATTCATGGAAATTGTGATAAAATGCATTATCTATACTTTATTATTGTTATAGTTCTTGCAAATTGATTTTAATGACATACAGTTTCATTATAAAGCTTGGATGGGTGATTCAATTATTAACAATGTATAGGCGATGTGATATAATATAATAGTTGGTTTGTTCATTATAGACCTCCAATAAATTTGTTTTTAAGTGAATTTACCAGCTAGAAGATTAACTTATGAGATTGTTCGCATATACATGTAATGTTATTCCCTTTTTAAGAGTTATTATAAGGGAGATATGCTAATGATGTTCCATGATGACACACATTTTATTGACGCCTTCTTTGGGGTTTTAATGTTTCCTTTTACCAATATTTACATCAAGTGGATCATGATTACAAATACTTCTACATTTTTTAATGAAATTTTCCATGTCACGTGTTTAATGATCCATATTTTAATTGGTATCGATTCTATTATGTTATACTCATGTACATTGATTATTTCAACATAATTTTATGCTCCTCTTATGACGAATGATTACAATTAGTTTGAATGATTACATTTAACTTTATTAATTGTTTAACTTCACCTTTATTATCTTACCATTTCCCTATGCAGAGAAGATATGTTATATGTATTTGATTCCTAACAAGGTCACTATATGTGAAAAACCTACTGATAGATGATGTATATTTTCATAACCATTTACTTATTTATCAATGTTTTTATGTATTCCTTTTTCTTAATTCTTAAAAACATTAAACCTAAATGGTACATAGATATGTACATGTTCAAATAATTTCATTGATGTTCTATAGTTATGATTGTGGAAAGTGGTTCATTTGTAACGATATCAAATCTAGAAATTTAATGAATATGTTTTCAACACCCGATTTTGGAGTGAGGGTATTTGGATTCCATAGTTGGTTTCATTGAAAAATATAAATAAATTTGTAGATTATGATTTTTTATGTGAGTTTAACTTATTATTTATGCATAACTTTATTGTATTATAATTTTCAGGTAGATAGAAACTTAAAAACATTATAAACACCTATTTAGGTTTTAATTTGTTACGTCTTGACATAGGAACCACATATTGATAACCATATTAGGTTCATCACATGACCTCAAGCAGACCTCGACATTCACCATAGGCTACCAACTAGTAGTGAGTGTTTAATTGTTAATGTTGGGAGACTATACCCACTTTATCAAAGAAAAACCAATGGAAGATAATAACAGTACCTAAATTAAAATAAAAACATCGAATATAATACCATAATCAATATCAACCAACATATCATGATGAATATAAAATTAGAAAATATTAACATAAACCAGTGTAATTGATACATCATTATATATAAGTTTTACATCGTATATGAAACCTTAAAATAAAGACACTCTAAAAAATCCAATTGGGTTTTGATATCAATTGTGGTTCTCTATTCTATGCTTCATTATGATTACCATATCATCCATATTATATAAGGATCTTTATTTTATTCTGTCAATAAAAAATAAGTTTATTTAGATACCAATCATTCTACCATAGTAGGGTGTGAGTACACCTTATTAGGCCAACACCAATTGTATCTAAAGTAATATCCACTATATGATCATGAATACAATATTATAAAAAATATTGAACAAAATTTCAATTAATTTTTTTTACATGTAAGATTATTTAATTAACCACACTGACTACTGAGATTCGAGGGCACCCAAACCATTAACACATACACTGTCCCATGACAGAATCTAAACCATACAGTAATAGGGAATCTGAATTCATTACTTCATTGAGGTTCATTATTCATTTAATTTCAATTTCACATTCATTCATTGGGTTCCTTTAGTAGAAATTATTTACTCCATGTGTATATTGAATAACATCTCTTATCCCACATCTCATTGTTCACATAATTCAAAAAAATCACAAACCATGTTTCAAAATTCATAACCCATTATCATATATGTTTATAACCTGATATTAAAACAATTTAATAATATCATTATGATACTTATTTAATAATCCCATTATTAAAGTAAATTTACAATATATTTATTTAACAAAATTCATAATCCAATTATTTTTCTAATTTAATAATAACATTATTCAAAAACATCATAATAAAAAAATTTCAACAATTTTACTATCCATTTATTCAACAAATTTAATAATAAAATGAATAAAAATTAATTTATTGAAGATAAAATCTAATTATGAAACCTTTAGATTAAAATATATTAATTAGATACAACCAGTGATAATCAGTACTTTGGTAATGTAAAATTATACCACCTTACTCGAGATAATTGATGGATGGTAACCAATCTATAACGCTCAATTTGAGGTTAATTTTTAAAATTTACGATAGTGATAGAGATCATGAATAAAAATCATGGATCAAAGTCTTTCATATCGTAAATTTAATCCAATTCCCAATAGATGAAATTATATCTCCATCTATAGAGGAAGAATATGGGATAGTGGGGGATCTAAAACAATGATGAAACCACATACAAAAGAGGAGTCGAACCTTCAATGATATTTTCAATTCATTACGAAAGGGGTTTTTTGAGCCTCAAAACCATCATGGGAGCCTCTAAAATTAAATTAAATAGGATTATTATGAATTATTTTGTTTATTTAAAAAAATCCATGGGTTCAAAAATTTGAAAATAAATTTCTAGTTTATTAATTTTATGTATGAAAAGTTCCATGGGATGATGTGTGTAGTTTTCCAAACTACCCCCCCCCCCCTTAAATATGCACCCATACTATCATATGTGTATGTTTTATCCTAAGTGATCCATGTTTTTTCAATCCATGTGCCATGATTTAAATTCTCGTATGTGTTTTAAATATGGGTTTTTGTGGTTATGTGTATGGTTTGGGAAAATAGTGGATGAATTATCAACATCCCAAAACCCCTCCAAAGGTTCTCGAAACTCACCCAAAAACACCCATGAAAAGATTCAACAAAAATACGATCCAAATAAGGATAGATTTACCTCAAAATAGATATCTAGAATTTCAAATAAGGTAATGTTTTTAAAATTTCACCAACTTATAACACATCATCCTTGAACTATACTCCCAAGAATTACTAAGCCTCAAACATGAAAAGTTTAGGAAACTGAGCCTATATATCTTCATGTCTCTCCTATGTTTCCTCCTGAACAATGAAATTTTTTCATAAAAAATAGAATATCAGAATATAACATCTCTATAACACTTACTCACATTGATCTATTACATGAATCATATTCTCCTAAAAATGCACATCACCCTCATGATCCATGTCACCATTATTGATCACATGAGGATTTTTGGGGTGATACTCATGATGTAGTGACACATGAAAACACCATGAATTAAAATATAACTATGTAGAAGTGCCCATTCATATACCACCAAAATGATTCTATCCACAACATCAATAGTTCAAATTGATCTTTGAACTATATTTTCAGGCCACTAAATGCAATTCTGACCCAATCACAGGGACACACAATGTAATACATAATCACTGACTATTAAACCAATAATTCATCGACAAATATTAGTATATGAATTTTTCATACTACAAGAAATATATATATGTTTGTAAATCATATAATCTAACTTCATTGTATCATGTATGAGGCCCGGTCCCAACACCTCTGACACACCCACCCCATTCTAGCATAGTGTTTATCTGCAAATCCTAAAATCAATTGCATCATATGGTTCTTTAAAAATATTCACCAGATAAATATTGTTATAAGGGAAATCAGAAAATGATAAATGCATCACCCATGACTGAATAAAATTTAGGATTCATTTTCACTACATTTCCACTATCACAAATATAGATTACTCGGATTACCCGTATATATGCAGATGAAAAGAAGTACTGATAAAAACTATGATACCAAACTTCCTCTATATGATCAATATGATTATAGAATTAAAATTTGGGATATTTTCGGAAACTATACTCTATGCCGACCATTGAAATTGGACTATCTCTAAAATATACATCTCACCCAATTGGTCCATTGTGGAACGATCTCAGATAGTTATGAAATGGGACATCATTTTAAATAGGTCCACAATCACCCAAATCACATAATTCATCTCAATTCCACTTATATGACTTACTAAAAATACCATAGTAATGTCATCACACTACAATTATGGAATGGTAAACATTTGTATCAAACCACTAGGTCATTGATGTTTGTCCTCTCCCTACTGATTTTTGAATAATTGTGTCAAAAACCCCACAATACCCTTTTTAGAATCTATCTCCAATATTGTTTATATAAATTATTGTACATTTAGGTAAATCATCCACCCAATACATAGAATGAAACTCATGCATCAACTCATCATGCATAATTGCTGGCATAACTACAAAATTCTCAATATAGATGATCTCAACTCCTTTAATAGTATATTCGGAAGGTGACTACCCATCATCAAGGTATTTCCTCAAGTCCAAATACTCTATATCATCATACTGCCACTCATTTATCCATCTTAGAATATTGGATGAAACTGATAAGTTTATGAGGGTCATATAATCCTAGAAATTCTAATCATCATTATGAATATCAGCAAGGAAGGTCATCATATTCCACTAAGAACTGAGATCCAAAACATCCTAATTAATGTATATTTATTCTAAAATAATTTGTAACACTATATCATTAAACATGTATATATTTTATCCTAATGTTAGAAGACTTCATATAAATAACTCACCTCCTCCTCCACTGATTAAAGTATAACTATGAAATATTTACATTAATCCCGTTTGATTGGTAAACACAATAATATTTTCACCAAATAGGTAATGAAACCTAAAAATTAAGGAATAAACCACCATAATTAAATTGAACATATTAGTCGGTTAATTCACTTATTTTAGTCTCATCTACCCTGACACTTATTCCAAAAATTAATTTCCCTACATTAACATTACTCGATGTTTTATCCAAGACACATCACAAATCATACTACACTACCCAACATAACCGGGTAGGATCATTATTAGTTTGATAGTAAAATGTATCTACAAATCCTATAAATAAATTTACATGATTTAAACCATTCAAACATGACACCCTTCATGGTAAATCCTGACACTAGAGTTTCAAAATTAGAAAAGTCCAAGATAATCATATCATAATGCCCTACCAACCCCAGAACGATTCAGATATCAAAAAATTTATTGGGATGTTCCCATGAAACAACAACATGAACATTATTTGGTTCCTTGACTATCATTTCTCAATATTGATATGGCCTATTAACTATATCATGTCGATACATACATGAAATTTAGATATCTTGGTGTAAATTTTATGTTCTATCAGATTGTTCAAGATGATTTAAAGATGGTAAGAATGATCATCATGAGTTTTGGATTACACCAAGATATCCCCAAAAAAATCAATCAAAAATTTATCCAGGTACAAGTTAAAAATTCAGTTAATCAAGGCCATAAAACAAAAGTAGGGTCCATCAGCCCAAACAACATCATGATAAACTCAAATAATTTGTATTAGCTTCCAAACGAAAACTATAATATATGTTAGCATCTAACTCTCAATAGATGATACCCCAATACTAAAACAATATTTTACAAAACAAACACTCTTCCAAATAGGTCAATGAGATTTTTTATTTTAATAAGAGAAAATGGGTTTTCATTATCTTCTGGTTAAACATCTTGTAATCAACACATAAAAAAAATGTCTTGTCAATATACATAGATAGAAAACTAGATAACCTAAAGGACATATCCTATAATGAAAAAAATACATTATCCATTGTCTAATTTAGCTATGTATTTTTTTTCTGATGGTATATTGGGGAAATTTTTGTGGTGGAATAGAATCTAGTCCTACTCCATGCATGAGAAAAATTTAAAACAGAACATCTCTCTCTTGTGGATACTCAAGGAATTAATCTATAAAAACGTCATTAAACTGATACACCATAAGAGGAGAGACATCATTCTTTAATCTTGTATCATCCATTAAAATTTTCATACCCTGGGTGGTAACCTCCCCAATTGTTTTATGAAGATTCCCATTACACCTCTCCAATATATCCCACTATCTAGGATGAACATAATTTTAGCCCTCAAGAGAAGTAATGGTCACAGTTATTCTCTAACATTCTATGTGAGATAGGTATGATAGAAACTAGTATATATAGATAATGAATTCAAAACATGAAAAGTATTGTTTTTAATGTTCTCATAGGGAATTGTTCAACCCAATATCAAAACAGAACCCCATATATAACTAGATGTCACTTGACTATACTCACAATGGTGTGTTGATTTTCATAACCCAACTCATAAACTCCCTTATATGACTAAAATCATTCAAAATATGGGAAAATATAAAACAGTTGAAGGCTCATATATTAAATATAGTCTCATCAAGAATTTAATAAAAAAATAGTATACCTTTGACTTTTCATGTCCATCACTCTTATCCACAAGGGCAGGATGAACTGAATTCAACTATCAGGTCTATATACCCTTTGATATTGTCTATTTACCTAGAGATGAAATACTCCGCTGATACAACCACTCATTCCCTAATGTACCAAATCCACTACATTGACTACCACATCAAGATTTTCTTTATCATCCTCTCTAATATGGGGTAGAAAACCCCTATCTTGTACATTGATTTGGCCTAAATACTCCATCAATGACCATCAACCAAGGTTTTTTTCAATGAATCTATATGTGAATAATACCTCAATATGCTCAAAAATCCACCTGTTCTTATGAGAATTTACTAATTATATGACCCGACCTACCACACCTATGGTAGTATACTCAGTTACTTCTCTGAGTAACTATTACATCATCTTAGCTACTTTATTTCTCCAATTATTGATCACATAGTGATGCATCCTACCATTAGATGATTTACCTCATGGTTGTCTAGTATAATATAACTATATTTTTCTTTAATACTATTATAGTTGTTGTCACGAACCAGAGATTTATACTTTGATTACAAAGATATTTATTCTATTACAGATTGTTCATTGTTCTGCATGACTATGATGTAATAATGTCCTAGATTATTTGATGCGTTGATATGTTCATGGAAATATCCGAATATGATGAGAAAATTGAAATTATATATCAATATACTTATATATAGTTCTATTGATGGATGAAATATTATTATGGGACACATAGCATATAGACCGTCTGTTTTAATTACCTGTTAGCAGACGAGACTTCCTCAAATGATGTTCCCAATTGGTAGTCTCCAAGACTAATGATTACGAGAACAACCCCACCTGTATGAATTCATCATGTTTTGGTGTCATGGGATATTCTGATCCTCGACCATGATTAATGATCCTTAGAAATAAAGAGGATCATCAATACATGTCATAACTTGTTCACTTTGATTTACTTATGAAAAATATCACAGAGAGAGTTGGCGTGATGTAGGTTATGTTGGGTGCGTCACACCTGACATCTAATTAATGGATAAGTCAAGGAAGATTTTTCCCCTTCCATATACTGAAGTTGATATCTTAGCCCTTTGATTGAAATAGAACCTTCGTGTGAAATTCCATGTCTACTATGTAATGAAGAGTTTATTTTATGTAGTCAAATAATGATGTATCAAGCATAATGGTTGATGAAACTATCATGAATCCTTCTTGACGAGATATTGAGTCAATGTGATTATTTTACATGGTATGTAATTGTATATGGATATTATTTTTGTTGTGAATTTATGTTCTTAGTCATGGGATTCACTACATGTTTCTTGATAATACTCTTAGAATTTATGCATTTTCTCTTAATGGAAATGAGAGTAAATCCAATAGGGTCACATACTAAGTGTTTTTTGTGGTAATAGTAAAATTATATTAAAATATAATTAATGGAATAAATATTATTCTAAAGACTGTGGAATAATTTTATTAATGTTAATATAATAGTATAAATTAAATAAAATATTTTTTATTATTTTATTTAACATTTAATAATTATTTATTTCTATTTTGTAATTAAAATATTTATGTAACATAATACATTATTAATTTATTTATTCAGTTGTTCAATTAATATAAGTGGATTTTGAGCGGACAAAGGCGGGTCCAATAATAAAATAATTATTTTCATGATGGTAAATAATTATTAGTTGTCACATGTTAAAATAATAAGGATGTTGTTATTATTTTGTGATGAGGAATTTTATCTATAATTCTATTTAACACAAGTTGGTGCCCCAAAAACAATGATTTGGTAATATTATTATAAGAATGGGCTATCCTTAAATTCTGGAATGTATGAAATATTTTTTTTATGGAATTAAATTTTGTAAATGAACATCCATGTATATAAGTAGACAAGTATGTCTAATGTACCATAGAGAATGCACTGCATGCATAGTGAATTGAGAATTATTGTTCTAAACAATTTATCTTTCGAATCCTTTTACCACCCCTATCAGGAATGGCATATGATCTACATGGACCAAGAACATGTGATCAAGAATGAACCACACAAGACACTAACTTCACCACGCTAGAATCTGTAGAATGAGTTGTTTCGATCGGAGGCCATCAGAGCACGTGTGGAAGTCCACTAGAGGGATTCTAGTTTGAATCCTTTCAAGCACAATGATATAATCATGAAGGGTCATTCAGAATGACAAACATTGTAGATGAAGAAAATATCAAATATCCATGTATTCTAATCATTATCAAATTCATTAAATTAATTATAAACAATATGTGCCAGATCGAATCTAATAGTTTCATGAATCTTACTTTATTATCTAAATCTTTGATTATATTCCATAGAGACAGGAATTCATGATCGTATTGATCATGGAATATCCATTGATAATTGTAAAAATTAACATCGGGTGTCGGCCCAACTGTGCTTCCGCTGCTCTTGGAACATTCAAATTGTATTTGAGCGGTTACATCATTGTTTATAATTATTTAAATATTTCATTGAAGAATTAAAAATTCAATAATTTAGTTGTTTAAATTCATGTTAATTGTTTTACAAAACAGAATCTTGCGATAAATTCTAGCTCTTTCAATTCTCATTCACCTTACAGAAATGATCTTTTCATTTAACTTTGATTAATATTAAATAGAGGATCTCATCTTGATGTTCCAAAGACTCTTGGTCATATAACACAAGAACAGATAGTTTTTATTTGGATGTACCTGTCGTATAGTCAAGATTCAATGAATTGGACCGGTCATCCAAAACACAACCGTTTTTGGAGTCTTTCTAAGACATAAATGACTCTCTGTGTTTACAAGGAACAGGTGCCACAAGGTTTCAGGATTACACTCTATGTAGTTCAGAATACATGGCATGTAGTCCCTTGAGGTTAGGGTTGGACCTTATACCTTGTACACAGAATTCCCAACATCAAGCTATATAACATGGATACTACACAACATGTTGACCACTAAACACGTCATGTACTCGGATGATTTCTGATGTACACTCACATGCCATTTTCCCGGGTGTGTACATCTGATAGATGGTGAAAAATAGTATACGTAATTTATTTGTAACTAAATACCATGTCCAATAAAAATTACAAAGATTTATTAGAATTTATTATTATATTATACAAACCCTTGAGACTTGCACTATAGTATAGACATAAAGCTATGGAAAACATGTGATAGGTGTTTTATATATGTATTTAATTTAACATATGTGTAATGTGCTTTTCTACTCATTAGATAGCTATGAATGGAAATTTATTTGGTTGCCTCCATGGTACAAGTTATGTGAGAAGATAAATTTAAATAATTTTTTTTGTTTAATATTATGAGAGATGAAATTCTCAATGAAATTTGGATATGTTAAAATGATAAAATAGTATATTAATTGAACATGAACATTAATTGATTCGAGTTTTATTTATCATATACATGAACCATTATTGAAATGAATCCTTATTTTCTATGTGCATAAATATCAGTGCATATATGGATGATCATGTGCTAGATTAAGAAATTTGAATGTGGTTGGTTTCATTTAATTTATTTATTTATATTAAATTTGCTGTCATTAAAGCCTTCTCCTAAATAATATATTTGTCTTTCATGCCCGATGTTTCTTTTATGTGAACACTATTTCACCCCTCACCTGCACTTGAATTATAACGAGGCATATGAAATGGATGTAACTCCCATGCTAGTGGAGGAGGTTCAATCTATAGCCAAGACGTAACCAATCCCAAGAGATACAGAGGTGGAAATTTGGTAATTTGTAAAAATGAATAAAAAATGTTCATGATGTTTCTCCCCTATGTTAGGGTTAGTTTATCAACTTCTAGATAAAATAACCATTAGATGTTGTCATGAACATTTCCTTTATTTTATTTCCTTCAGTTTTATGGTTTGTAATTGTGGATGGGTTGTCAGGATCACATAATTAATGAATTAATCATGAATTCAAGATATTAATAAAATAAACCAGGCTTATGAGTAAATATTATCAAGACATGGTTAATAACTTAATTAAGTTCCACATAGTATTAATAGGCATGTTATTATGAGAATTTGAAATTAACACGTAAGATAAAATCACTCAAATAAAATATTTTGTCATACCAACCCTTATGTTAATTGATTAAGGGAAAAACTAATTCAAACATTGTGTTTGACCAACCATTGATGGGAAAATTACTTAAATACTGTAACACAGTATGAAAGGTTTCAGTTTGACATAACCATATTACATAAATAGTAGCCTATCCTTGACTTGGTTTAATTTTGGAGGTAATAGTTGATGAAATCTAAACTCATGATTTCATGACTGTGGAGTATACTCAATAGATCATGGAGCTGCAAGCCGGTAGTTGGCATAGACCTGCCTACATAAATACCATTCAATAGCTTGACCAACCCTTGTTTGGATTATACAAAGGGGAATACAGATCCATGCCACTAGAATGTCATGGCAACATGAAATTTTTAGATCAATGGTGAGTTGCATTAGGACTTCATAAAATAGTGGGATACATAATTAAAATTTAATATTTTGCATAAAATGTAAACAATAAAGTAATAATGATCTTCTCTTATAATTGTATAATAAAAACATAAATCTCGTCAACCAAATTATCCATGTGGTCAATTCTGGATAAAGGCAACATTCTCACCGGTAGTAACATCCATGAATGGTTTGGACTCTATCGGGTTATCCTATTCCATTAACAGAAATCTTATGTGCTTCCTTCAGTATTACACGATGCACCTTCCAAAGAGGGGAGTTTGAGTATTTTCCTAGTCTATGGGATACAAATAAACCAAATTGTCTATATTAAATGTTTGATTCAATCATCAATGTATAGTGATCTGAAGAAGTATCATTAAAACATGGATTCTTATAGCATGATCAAGCACCTTTGTGGACTTAATTATGAGAGAAGGACATGAAGGGTTTGAGATCTATATGGAAATATTTCAGAGTATGGTTGGAGAAGGTGCCCCAACTAGGCTTTATGTAGCCAAGCTCATTGGAGACATTTAGCACCTGTAAGTTCTAGGGTTTAAACTCCTCGAAGAACTAGGAACTGATCTCATTATCGCATCACTCACTCATAGATTTTCTAACATTTTTGTCAATTTCAATAGGAAAAACATTGAGAAGTCAATATCTGGTCTTCTTATATTTATTCTCCAGGTGGACAATGATATGAAGTGAAAAAATCCATTTATACTTATAGTGAATTAATGGAAGGAGAAGGATAATATCTTTAATACCAATCCTTCTTCATGACCTTCTATGAAAAGGATGATCAAAATGGAGGCAAGGGAACATGAGGTTGTTTCTTTTTCATGTGGCATGAAGGGAAACAAGAAGAAATACCGCCCCCAGCCTAAGAAGAAAGGGGAATATTTATGTGAGTTTGTTATCAAATTAAATCTATCTATTTCTCAAATTTGGGTATTATAAATATCATGTGGTTCTCACATATGAATCCAAATACAAGAACCAAGTAGTTTCATGAAGATTGACTGAGGGGAGGTAGATCAACGAGCAGCCAATGACGCCAGACTTGTTGTTGTAGCTATCAGGGACTACCACCTCATATTGGCAAATAGTATGATCTTCGTGTTAAAGGGTAGTTATTATGTTATATTTGTTACTAAAAACATTATTTCTGTATCACGATTAGATTCATATGGATTTTTTCAAGATTGGAAATGACTGTTTTTTCTTTTAAAAAGACATCATTAATTTGGGTAGGACACATTTATACAATGGTCTTTATGTTTTGGATTACACCAACCATGTTATGGAAATTGATAAAAAGGATATTTTACATGACCCATACCACATCCAAATATGGCATCAGAGGCTAGGTCATTTATAAAAGAAATGGTTGAAAAAGTTACATTAAGATGGATATTCTGATTCTTTCAATATGAAACCACATGGTGTATGTTAAGCATGTTTACAAGAAAAAATGATGAAATACACATTTAGTAGGAAATGTGAAAGGGATAAAGAACATATTGAATGGTTTCATATAGATGTTTATTTACCATTTCCAATTGATTCAAGGGGAGGTTAATCATACTTCATATCATTTATTGATGATTTTAGTAGATTTGGATATTTTTACTTAATGAGGTATAATTTGGGTTCTTTTGACATGTTCAATTACTACAAGATTGAATTTGAGAATAAAATTGATAAGAAGATTAAGAAACTCTGCTTAGATTGAGGTGGAGAATATCTTAATTAAGAAATCATTGATTACATAGAAGAGTTTGTAATCATATCACAACTCATAATTTTATACACCCCCAATGGAAGGGTGTGAGCTAAATGAGGAACCACACCCTATTGGACATGGTGATATCAATGATGAGTCATGTAAGACATCCAATATCCTTTTGAGAATATGAGTTATAATTAAATAAGAACATACAAAAACAAGTACCATTTAAATTGATAAATGGTATTATATAAGAGTTATGGAGTCGAAAGAAAGCTATATTAACGAATTTAAATATGTGGGAAAGTGATGTGTTTGTTATGGCCCTTTCAGGTAACAAGCACGCACCCCATGGAACTAATGGTTCCATTATAGGATTCCCCAAGGAAACAAGGGGATATTACCTATAAAAAACCTTAGACAAAAAGGTTATAGTGGAAATACACTCCTTATTCCATGATAGGAAGCACATCTACAAAATAGATGGTCGGATTGAGATAGACTTCAATGAAGTTGAGGCTCAAGGAACACTAGAGATGATACATGAACAAATTCTAAAAATCCCCGTGTAAGAAAGAAATGTCCCAAAGACACAAGAGCTTCATAGGAGTACAAGAGAGGTTAAATAATTGGAATGGTATAATTTTCAAGTAATCAATAATGGTGGCCCATTATTAGTTGATAATAACGAACCAATAACCTACTAGGAAGAAGTAATTGGAACAGATGTTTCCATGTTCCACAAATCCATGAATTCTAAAATGGATTCCATATACCCAAACCAAGTCTGGATTTTGCTCGATTCTCCAGTTTATGTAAATCTTATTTGTTGTAAATGGGTATTCACGAAGAAACTGGACATGGAAGGACATGTAATCACATATAAGGCACGACGGGTTGAAAATGGTTTCAAACAACATCAATAACTTGACAATGATGAAACATTTTCACCAATTTAGATGTTTAAATCCATCTGCATTCTATTGGCCATTACCTCTTACCATGACTGAGAGATTTGGAAAATGGATTTCAAAACAATATTCATAAACACGAACCTTCATGAATATGTCTACATGACACTACATGAATGGTTTGTGACTCCAAAGGATGAAAATATATTATGTATGTTATAGAAATCCATTTAGGAATTAACTAAATATTCTAGGTCATGGAACATTCAATTTGATGATTCCATAAAGAAATTTGGTTTTATCATGATTGAATTTGAGCCTTGTGTCTACGCATGGTTTAATGGAAGTGAAATAGTTTTTTTAATAATATATTTTGATAACATTTTACTTATTGGAAACAAGATACCAATCATAAAATCTATTAAGTCATGGTTGAATCATTTCATTTAAATAAAGGACTTACGCAAGGTTGCATTTATTTTGGGAATCTGGATCCATAAAGTTATATCCAAGATATTTTTGGGCCTATATAAACATAAAAACATTGATTAGATACTAAAGAGATTCATTATGGAATAATATTAAAGAGTACTATTGACATCATCACATAGAATTAATATTCCCTAGAAAATGTGTCCTAAAACACATGAGGATGGAATGATAATGACAATGACTCTATACGCATCAGCGATTGGGTCATTCATGTATGACATGCTATATACTAGGCTAGATTCCACCTACGCATTGAGTGTGGTAGGTAGATATTAAGATAACCAAGGTGACTTCCATTGAATTGAAGTCATGACTATCTTAATGTATTAGAGGTGTATTAAGGATATGATCCTTGTTTATGGGGGATATTAATAACTAGTTATCATAGGATTTGAATATGCCAGTTTCCAGACTAATAATGATTATATGTAGTCACAAATGGGATACATAATCACTTTTAATACAGGTGCAGTGAGCTAGAAAAGCTCAAAGAATTGTGTGGTCAGAAATTCTATAGTAGAGTCCATGTATATCGCATCTTCTAAGGTAGCTAGAGAAGAAGTTTGGTTGCGACGAATCATCCAAGATCTAGATGTGATACCCTGTAGTAAAGATCCCATCACAATGTCCAGTGATAATACTGCATCATTGGCTCTTTCAAAAGAACCTAGGTCAAATCAGCAGACAATGCACATACATTATAAGTATCATCTTTTGATGGATTTTTCTCAGAGTGGTGATGTTTTAGTTAGATGTATTTCCACATAAGACAATGTGTACGTCCCATTAAATAATGCTTTGACTCAAAAGAAACTTGATCATCATGTGAGGTCTAGAAGACTGAAAGTCATAGGCAGTTGGCTATAGTCCATGTGGGAGTTTTTTAGAGTAGGAGACCTAGAACCAATTATTTTTACTTTGATTACATGGATATTTATTGTATTACATATTGTTCTTTGTTTTGAAAGACTGTAATGTAATAATGTCCTAGAGTATTTTTTTCATTGATAAGTTCATGGCAGTTCCCCACTATGATGGGAACCTTGAAATTCCATAACAATATTCTTAAATATAGTTCGGTGGTTGGATGATATACTATTATGGGACACATACCATACAGAACATTCGATATGGGTACTATTAAGAAGATGATAATTCCTATCATGAAGTTCTCACTTGGAAATATCTAAGAAAAGTGATTATAAGAATAGACCCGCAAATTGGAATTTCTAATGTTTTTGTTTCATCAAATATTCCTATCTACGAGCGTTTGTAATGATCCTTAGAAATAAATATTATCATTAATACATGTCACGGCTCACTCACTTTGACTAACCAATGAAACCCATCATGGAGACAATTATTAGTAAGTAGGGTATGTTGGGTGCGTCCTGAGTTGAATTTTATTAATGTAAAAGTCAAGGAAGAATTTTTCTTTTCCATTTATGAAAGTTAATATCCCATCCCATTGATTTAAATAAAACGATCATGCAAAATTCCTTGTCCATGGATTAATGACAAGTTTTTTAGGTAGAATATGATTGATGTTTCATGAATAAAGGTCGATGATACAATCATGAGACTTTCATGATGAGATATTGAGGCAATGAAATTATATTACACAGTGAGTGTTCATAATTGGATGGCATTGTTTCGACTTTATGTTCATTCTTTTGGGTTTTTTAACCCATTTCGAGATATTACTATTGGACTTTTGGCAAGAATTCCTAATGCCAACAATAATAAATCCTATATGATCAAACACTAAGTGCTTATGGTGGACTCGATTAAATTGTATTTGAATTTAATGAATAAAATAAATATTTTTCCTAAGACCGTGAAATAAATTTATTCATGTTAATATTATCATATAAATTAAATAAAATTTATTTATTTATTTTATTGAACATTTAATAAATATTTAATTACTAATTTGTAAATAAAAATATTATTTTAATAGAATAAATTATTTACTTATTTATTCGGGCGTTTAATAAATGGAAGTGGAGTATGAGTGGACCAACCCATTCCAGTAGAAAAATAATTATTTTCAAGATGGTAATTAATTATTAGTCGGTACAATATTGAATAATATTGACACTACTATTATTTTTCAACACATAATTTTATTCATAATTTCGTTCTGCGCATGTTTCCACGCCATAATTAAAAATGCGTTATTATGAAAATGATCATAGGTTTTCTTTTTCTTCGTGAATGTATTTAATTGCTTTTATTAAATTAAATGTTGTAACTAGTGTTATGAGCATATAAATATACAAGTATGATTATTGTTCCATAAACAACCCACCACATGAATGGATATTTGAGAATTGTGAAGCTAAAAAATTTCTCTCTTTAATCCTTTTCTCACCCCTCTCAAGAACGAGAGACGTTCATCTAGGATGAAGAACGATCAACAAAATACATTCGCTTCTCTGCGATAGAACCATGAGAATGAGTGGTTTATATAGGAGTCCATCAGAGCATGTGTGGATCACCACTAGAGGGATTTTAGTTTGGATCCTCACAAGAAGCATGATATAATCTGAATGTGTCATTCTGAATGATCAACATCATCACCGATGTTAATACAGAATATCCAGGTATTATTTTATTAATGAAATAAATTAAATTAATTATAAACATAATGTTCAAGATCCTCTCTAATGGTATTGGGTCACTTCCATAATTATCTAAATATTTTATTCTATTACATTGATATTGGAGTTCATCATCATATTGATCCTAGAATAATCATTTATCATGGTATAAATAAAACCTAGTTGTCGGCCCAACCGCGGTTTAGCTACACCCGGAACCTTCATAGAATTTTTTAGGTTCCCATAAAAAGGTATTCATTCACCTCAACATATAACATATTCATCAAAAATATGACTACTAAAAATATAATATCATATTTTATTTCATCATGGAAATTTTTTGCCAAATATTCATTATCTTATTATAGTTTAGGGACTATGAAATAAAAGGGTGTTATGTGAACATAATTGTTTTTCACAAACATAATCCCCTTTTTAAACATAATAATATCTATTTCCCTCAAATTGATGTTCATGTATAGGTAAAATTTTTCACAAAAAAATTAATATATACCCTTTCATGCCATACTCTATATCTCCTCATCTGGGGTTCAGACATACCACCTATTTTTTAATATTCAGTTCACTATATATGTATCCAATTAAACTCTCATCACTAAAAGAATATCTTAATAGTCATTCTTTTCCATGATATGCTCAATCCATAAATTTTCTACCATAGGTTCATCAAACCTTATTATATGAAATGTTTTGATATAAGGACTCATGATTCATGTATTACATATTCTATATAACCAGTCCTTGTTCTTTGTAAATGAACTGAATAATGTGAGAAATTTCCTCACTGAACATACCCCCTTCTCCCTAACCCAATATTATCCAAGGCTTTGATAGCACATCTGGATGCACATTTCCATACATGTCCTCATATCATCCTATCAACAAATATCCTCATGGTTCTATGTGTCTAAAATTTGAAACATACTTAATATAAAAAATAAAACATCATTAAATCATTTATAAAATTTATTCACATAATTCAACAAAAAACCATCCTCTATAATCTATAACATGGTAAAAACCAAATAATTATCCAAACCCTAAAATTCCGTTACCTAGGTCATGAATAATAGAGGGTATAAAACATTATCATTTCAATTTTTCCCATTTGACACAAATTCTTACACTGAAAATGTCCCAAATTAGCTTCATTTTAGCCATTTAAATTTGTCATTATGAATAAATTTTTAAATCATAAAAAACTTTTTAATTCCAAAAAATTTCCTATAAGCCTACTTATATATGAATTCATAAAATGATTCATGGAAAATGAAATCTTGATTTCTAAGAAAGATTAATGTATACTAAACACTCTTTCAATATCGATAAAGGAGTAATATCTATTTAAATTAACAACGTCATAGAACAAGTGCATCACTCAAGGTGAAACAACATTCCATTGTAGCTAATATCAACAGGAACAAAAATAAAACAATAGATAATTGTGATTCGGAGAAAAATGGGTTATATACACCCATTAATATTTTCATAAATAAGGAATGACTCATATTATTCCCTATCAAAAATTACAAAATTTAAATACAAATAAAAATAAATGAAAACACTTTTCATATCACTTTGATACTTTTCATCCAGGGAGCCTTATACTCGTTCCCTGAGTTGGTTCACTATGTGACCACATGCACTACTCCTTGTACACTAGAAGATGACTACTTAAAGTAATGATATAATTTGTAATGTTTCTAGACTATCCACAAAATATCAAATAAAAAAATATAATAACATAAAAAATATACAAAATTGTAATAAACAACAACCTTGATAATATGATAATCAATAATCACAAGACATCACCTGATGATTCAAAAATATAAAAAATGTCTATAAACTGGCGTAGTAAATATATCATGGCATATATGTGTCATGTGTCTGATGGAAAACCTAAATAAATACACTATAAAAATTCTAAAATGGATTTTTCCACTATATATGGTTCCCCCATCCATGTTCTATCTATAATATAAAAACCATTAATCTAACATTTGGATATTTACATTGTCCAATCTTTTATACATGATGTCTATTCGATTATCGATTAGGAAAACTAATTAGTGTGTCAGTAAAACTCATTGGGCCACCACTAGGTTCATCTGAATTAATTTTTAGTTTATAATAGTGTATGCAGTTGTAATAATAAGAATGAAAAAAATCAATTTAAACATTTTTCACATTTAATTTTATTTAATTAACCAAATATCCCCTGATTCATGGTGACACCCAAACCAATCATTCATGGTTCATCCTATGAAAAATTTTGAACCATAAATCTATAGTGAATCAAAATACATTCTACCATAAAATTTAGTTATTTATTTAATTTCACATTCATATATTCTGGGAATAGAATATAAGTCTATCACCCACCCGATATTTGGAGGAAAAATATCCTTCCCTAAGTCATTGTTAACAAGATTCAAAAACATTAAAAATTGTGGTTCCAAATTCATATCACATTGGAAACCGTGTTTATAACCGATTATTTAAAAAAGTCATATTCCAATTATTCAACTAATTTTATAGCCCCGTCATTCAACTAATTTCATAATCATCATATTTAATAAATTTAAAAATAAAATTATTTATCCAATTTCATAATCACATGTTCTAAAAATTTCATAATTTATTTTTTCTACAATTTCATAGTCCCATTATTCCACCAATTTTATAATCACATTTGAAAAATAAATTAATTATTTCGATTTAAAATGAACTTTTCTGTTGTGGAAATATGAAGTGTAAAATTAAATTAACTAAATTTTAATAAACACTACGAGAATGAAAAATTGTACCAATAACCTTGATATTATTGATAAACTCCCTTTTAATTGAAACCTTCAATTTTATGTTGAGCAATCCAATTCAAAATAGAGGTGGAGATACAGTATAAAAATGTTGGACCATGATCAAACAAAAAAATATACTTGAAAAACTATATCTAAAGGAATTTCTAGTGAAGCAAAATCAGTCCTCCTCCATAAGGGATGAATATGAGTGAGAGAGAGAGGGGAATCTGAAATAACGAAGAAAAAAAATACCAAGGAGGACACAATACTTCAACATGATCATTCTTTCGTTATTAATGGTGTTTGAAAAGACATTGAATCCTCTATAAATCCTACAAAAATTGAAATTAACCCTATTTATCCCAAAATTTAAGGTTTACAGAATACATATATGGCTTCAGGAATATAAAAATTATATTTAGCCATTAATTTTCTTCATTCCAAATATCCTTGGAGGAGGAGCACAGTTATCTAAATAATGCACTATAACATTGTTCCCTTACTTTCTGTGTGTTATGTTTTCTCATTTGTAGAACATGTTTTGAAACTCTAACGGAAAACCATTAAATTACCATATTATTTTTATGAATTTGTTTTGGGGATAAGCACAATTTTTGGGAAAATCATGCAATATTTGTGCACAACCCAATTCCCCTCTAAAATGTACCAAAACGCACTCAAACTCTCTCGAATAATTGTATTACAAAAATATAATCAAAATAAAGATAAATGGAAATTCAAAACAACTATGTGGAATCAAAAGAGTCATTATTTTATAAATTGTTTTGAATTTTGGGTTGTGTGATGTTATTCTTTATGTCAATTTATTTGGGTGAGTTATATATTACCCATAGGTTTAAGGTGATAAATTATTTGAAAACATTGACATTATTTTTTTGAGGATGTATGAATATGTAATAAAATAATTATTTCTAATAAATTCTTTAATTGATAGGTTATTGATGTTATTTGGTATATAGGGTTTTCAATTTATGGAATGATCATTGTTAAGAACTTGGTGTAGTTGTGAAAACATTGATGAAATTTGTATTTTTTTCATTATATGTTATTTTATAAACTTTAGAAATTAAATTATCTTTTTCACGAATTTAATTTTTATATATTAATTATAGATAATAAGTATATATTTGTATAATTTTTGGATTATTTAAACCATTTAGAGTTTATTTTATTTATTTACATTTTTAAAGAGTCATCATGAATACTAATCATTAGAATAATAGATGAGATTATGGAGGAAATAGATTAATTAAATATCCTAATAATGTAAATTATTTACTTTTTCGTATGTTAATAGTCTAAAGGACACTTGAATTCCACAAATCTATTAAAATTATCATAAATACAATTTTAATTCAATTACTTTAATTTTTGATTAATTGATTACATTTTTCATATATAACAAATTCATTTCCTTTCATCATTAGCTTTCTCATGATCATTCAATATGTTGAAATAAATGTTCTCTAACACTAAATTTAATTATTTTTAAATTAAATTATTCCCCCATTTTTATATTTTCTATTCCCAAAAATGTTCCACCATTTGGATGTAATGTTATGTGTTTTTATAGATTACATTTATATTCTTTTTTCCATATTTTAATTAGGTCATTTTAGTAATCCTTTTTATGATATTAGTTTTTAATAAAGGTGGTTTTATATTTGAAAAACTATATTACTGAGCTATGGTTTATATTTTCATTATTAAAATTTTTATTTTTTGGGTTATTATAATATATCAACATTTTAATATTAGGACTACGTTTGGAGAAAATATGATATGCAACACCAAGCATAAAAACACGTTAAATTTTATTATTTAAAAATAATGTTATAAATAATTAATTAAATATGTATATATGAATTTGATTATAATATTATAATTTCTATATATAGGACCAACATAACATAAATGTACTAATTTTTACCTAGGGAAAAATAAATACAATTTTAGTAAAGTCATTTTATTCATTAATAATATAATGTCTTCAAAAATTATTAGTTTGTAAAATTTTAGATTGAATATTATATTTTTATTTCGAACTTTTAGAATACATATTAGATTAAATTGATAGTTTTTTTCAAATTGTCAATTTAATATTATATTGTAATGAATTTTATAAATTCTATAATATGATTTTTGTAGTCATATTGTGGATGAAACTGATTTTTATAGATTTTTATACATGAATATAAAAAGAACCATTTTATTAAAAAAATTGAAAGCAATATTGGAAATTTTATATAATAAATCATTTTAATATTTTCATTTTAATCAATTTTGTAGTTTAATTTGGTATAAATTCTTTTTATACATGAAAATCAATTTCCTTAAAAAGGGTTTTCATAGATTTATTTATTTTTTTATACTATTAAAATCAATGATATAAATATATTTTTACGTGAAAACTTCATTCCTTATTTTTAATTATGATATTTTTTTAATAAGAGAATTTTATTTCTTTCATTACGAATAATAAATGGGGTAAATATTTTTTTCACTTATGTAAGGGTAAAATGGGTAAATCAGTGTGAAAACCATGATTTAATGCCTCAGAATCACCCAAAACATTAATTAATTTATTTTTGTTGTATAAATTAAACTATATCAATAACACGTTCATATATATGTATTTTTTAATATTCCATATATAATTTCATTTATATTATTTTTGGTTTGAAAATTCCAAAATATAAGTGTATTAATATTAATATCTCTAATACATTTATATTATAAAAAATTTCGATAAGTGTGTTAATAAATGAATATTATAATTATTAATTAAATTTTTTTCAGAGTTGTTTTTAAAAAAAATAATCACCATAACTGATTAAAAAATACTTATATAGTGGTTATAAAATCTGTAAAATAAGAAATAGATAATTTTAATTATAGTTAATGTAATATTACTTGGAATATAAGTCTTCCACAAATTTATATCTAATATATAAAATATTATAAATTCTTCATAAGAATAAAATTAAAATTTTAATTTTAATTTTGTTTCCAATGAAAAAATGTGTAAATTGTTTTGGTAATGAAATTAATGAAATATTATTATTTACAATATTTTATTAAATGGTCTAAAATTTTAAAATAACACATCTTAAAAATTGTGAACATTATATAATTACATATATTGAAAAACTTTGTTTAATGGTTACTAGTAATTTCATAATAATGTTCTTGACCCCAAAGATTAAAAAACATTCATATCACAGTTATTTTTAAAATGGTTAATGAGGGGCTAAAACTAGGAAATGCTTCCAAAAACATGAAAAATATGTAATTTTTTTGGCTGATATAATATAAACAAGTCACCACCCATTATTTTAATTATATAATTTTTAGGCATATTACAATAGAAATTAATTAATATTTCTTTAATACATTATGTAATTCCTTGGCTGCCCCTCCACTTCATTATAAATGGGTACCAATATCCTCTTTTTGTCACCCTAAAGAACAATTTGGATCTTCCATAACCTTCAAAAATCCATAATTAAATTTTTTTTATTTATTATAGAAGACATATTTTTTTGAATAATACTAGACCTCAATTGTAGAAGGTGTAACGAAATGTTAGTTTCATGAAGAAGAGGTATAACTGTTGGAAAATGGTTTAGTTTTATTTCTTCTCCTACAACCTAGAATTTTTATTCAAACCTGATTAAATAGTAAAATCCATATAAAATATAAAATATTATGTTTTAATTATTATAATTTAATAACCTCTATCCATCTACTGTCATGTAAAATGCGATATGAATTCATTGTCTGTGTGTATGAAAAACAACTACCTCATGAACTGATAACTTTTTTTCAATCATCGCCTCTAATATATCGTTATAATGAACAATTTCATGTCTATATATGACATTCATGAAATATATGTCATTAAATTAAAATAAATTATTATCTATTTTCAATATTTTTTATCGATAAAATAATGATTACATCAGTCATGTGTATGTGCGGATTTCAACATCCATGAAAATATGTGATTCAATTTTCAATGTCGCATCACATTGAATATATATATATATGGTCATTTAAATAATTAATATGTAAATTATGATTTCTAAATAATTCATTAAAGATATGATAACAATTTATTCATTTCCCTCATGTTTGTTAAAAAATGGAAATGTTACTCATGCGTATCTATGACCTACTATCCCAATGATTATAGGATAAATAATTTATCATAATCATTATTTATGGTTTGTTTTAAAAATATATATAATATATTAAATAGTTTATTACATCATTATTATTATTTTTGAGATTATTTATTACTGAAACATTTGATATTGGTCTACATAGTGAAGCTGTTTTAATGTAATGAAAAAAACACCATCAAAATGCCCTACATAGATAAAATGGATTATGTGATTATATTTGTAAAAAAAATTATAAATAATTTTATTTATATATAAGGTATTAATCCTCAAAAAATAACTTATGAAATCAAAATTTTGATATAATTTTACTATATAGTATTTAATTAAATTCATGTACTGTTGGGACTCTAGGTAGTAGATTTCGACTAAATTTCACAACATGAAGTTATGTTTTAATATTAATTACCTTTTTCCATTATTACTGTTTATATACTCCAACTTTTACATTTTATATATTGAATACTTCATAATACTATTTATTTAATGTTGAGATTCTAATTACTTCATCAAAGGGGTTTATCCAAGAATGTTACCATGTGGAATTGTTTTGTTTAACTTAATTTAATTTAATATTGTTATATAAATAATTATTGATTATATTATTAAATAAAATTTTGTATGAAATGAATTTTGAGTTATTTATTTTTTATTTTAACCTGAATTTAGTTGATTTATAATATTTTCAAATTAACTACCCATAGATTAACTCTCAATTTTATTTTATAATATTTATTGATGTTATACAATTCAACAGTACTTCAATAGATCATATGATTGTTGTATTCAACAATCATGTGTTATGAGATTTATATACAGCAACATTAGCATGTAATATTAAAAAAATACTTTTATTAATGATATATTTTTTAAATTATATTTTATGTATCACATGATTCAAATGTTACCAAAGTGTTAAGTGGTTTATGTTTAATCAAATTTTAAACAGGGTTTCTTATGCTAGAAATTCCATTTCAAAATTATGTGATCCTATTTTGAGAAAAAAATACATTTTCATTATTCTATATAAATATATGGAAAAAATTTCATTTGAGAATAATCATTCTCACATTGGTACATAAAATGGATTAGAAGGTGTTTATATGATAACTAGACCTTACTTCTCAACTTTTTGTTATAAAATATTTTTTATCCATATCCATTTTATTGAAAACCATTCTGATACGATATTTTTAATATTATTAGTTGGTTATCTAAATAAATTTATTCCAATTTTTTATCTAAAAAAATGGTATAAAAAGAATATTATTTTAATTTTCTAGACAATAAGTTTTTTTCTAAATTATCAAATACAATCACTATAAGAACATTTACCTCATATATAGCACCCCAGTTTGAGTTATGTAGCCTTTTTTATTCCTTATTATGTTTTTAAGTATCATGTGATAAGTTTGGAGGAGTTTGGGAGGGGTTGGAATGGTTTTAAATAAGTTTTTAGGTTTTCTAAAGGCACATAGTTTGAGAATGATTAGGGGAAACTATGCAGAATACCCACATAACCATGTATGGGGAGTTAGTAGGCTTCGAACATCCTGCACACGGTTTGAAAAACCGTGCGAGGAATCTGTGTTGAACCCTCCACTCGAGACAGTGGTGTGCACATGGTTAGCGCGCAATTTTTCTAAACCGTGCAGACTAACTATGAGACCACTTAAATATAGAGTTTTTAAATACAGGATCCATCAGTCTTGCCCAATATCACTCTAAATTCTCTACCACTCGATCCTCACTCAGGATTTTCGGTTCTCAAGGGTTTTATATGCTCTCCCACATGTTTTTGAAGTGAATAGAATATGATTCAAGGTGGTTTCTAGGTTTTCTTTCCCCCGTAAGTCTATCATCTTGGCTTCGTTGGTGTCTCTATTGATCTACATCTCCCACTATCTCATTATTTCTAGATCGGCACATGTTGTTCATAGATATATTGTTTTCGGTTTCATGGATTAAAATTGTAAGGCTTCAGGAGGTTGTATAAGGATATCTAAAACAGATTCAGTGTTGTGTTTTCTAGATTTGATGGGTGGTTTATTATTGGTTAAATTCATCGGAACCCTAAAAATAGGAGGCTCTCACATGACTCCACATTTCTAGAACATGGAAATTTTTTTACAATTAATTTTTATTGCTTAAAATTAATTTTGTTTTTTATTTCCATAATTGGATTGAAATCCCTTTAGTGATGTTTTGGGGATTTTTGGGAAAAAGAGGTTTTGTGGTGAAATGCCTTTGTTGAGGATTTTAAAATTCTAATTTAAAAATGGGTTTCTAGGATTAATTTGGTAATTTTTTTTGATGAAAATGGTTTTCAATAAAGATATTATTTTAATGAAATTTTGTTAGGTATGAAAAATTGTAATGGCCCGAACCTCTCCGGCCCATTCCTTTGTCAAAAAGAAGGTCAAGAGGTGTTTTGGAGTGTAAAATGGACTTTTCCCACACTTTCCAGAATTTTGAAACTACACGCTGGGTAGTTTGGGTACACACCGTGTACTCCCATTCCAGGTACACCCCGTGTTGCAAGCCGTGTCCTTGCTGTGTGGAGTAATGGGTGCACGACGTGTGTCCAGTTCTACATGTCGTGTAGTCCTTCCCCACGTACGTGTTACCAGTCAACGGGCGTATACCATGTTGGAGACGTTTCCACATTGTGTTCAATAAATGAGTACACGCCGTGTGTCTAAACTACACACCGTGTAGTCCTTCCCCGCGTATGTGTTACCCTCAAACAGTGTGTTGGCCAGTCAACGGCCGTAGAGCCGTGTTTGAAGCTGCGTGGAGACTGTGTGAAAGAACTGAGTACACGCCGTGTACTATAAAGTACACACCATGTACTTTTGCTTTTCAGGCCTATCAAAGGAGGGGTCCCCTACTCCTTTCAACTCACCCCTCTCCTCTCCTCTCCTCTCCTTTGAGCAGAGCTCTCTCAAGAGACTCAAAGGCTCTTCCTTCCATAGCTTCTTCGTCCGAGCTCCGATTTACGATTCGTCAGCGTCCACAGGATCGTAACGAAGAGGCGGAGCTTCCGAGCCTGGGTTCGTTGTCTTTCCTTCATCCTTTTCTGTCCGACTTCCACCCGAGGAGGTTTTTCCGGGAGCCGACAGAAGTGACGAACGCCGACAAACGTCTTCTAAGGTTGATCTGGAGGAGCATTGCAATAAATAACCTGTTTAGGTAGGGATCTTACCTTTGTCTCCCTAATTTTTTTCATCATGTGGGGTGGTTGTCTTCTTGTTTACATGAAACACTTTTGAATCTGTTTTAATAATGATAATAACTGGTTAAAGAACGAGGTTTGGAAGTTGTGATTGTTGTTACTTTATATCATGTGATGTAATGTTGTGAATTGAATGAGATTCTGGCTATAGAAAATCACAGTCATTGGGGGCCTTTGCTTACGCAATTAAATGTTTCCCTCTCCTTTTGGATTTTCTTATGGGTAAAACCTTGTGGAATGTGGATTTTGGTTAATCACATAAAGTTGGCTGTTTAAAATCTGGAACCCTTATGTGATCACCCCGGTTAAAAAAATGGAATAATGAACATGTGGGTGTTGGTAGTAGGGCTGCAGGGATGGGTTTAAATGTGAAGCAATAGTGGGTTGGGAATAATAAATAAATGGAAGAGTTAATGAATGGTGGGGCATGGTAATGGAACGGGAATGTTAATCAATGGGGTTGGTTTTATAATAAGAAGGTCTTGGTTTTGTTGATTGTGTTTTCCTAAATTGATTTGTGGATGGCAGGGATATGTTTTACGAACGTTTTGTGTGGTTGGATGTGGATAGTTTCCTAGTAGTTAAGGAACTAAATAATTATTTTCTACTGAAATGTGAAAACCTAAAGGGGGTTGGGTTTGTTTGTAGTATGCATGCTTCGTAGTAGTAGTGCATAGGCACATGCTCAGTTTCTCTTTTTAGAAGCCATAGGTTGGGTTGTGTGGTTGGTATATTTATATATATCTGTATCTTTTGTGATTTATCGCACCGCGACCATGATGAGCACTTAGTGGAGAACACTCCCATTTTATGGGAGAGGGTGTTTTCCCTTAGTTACTAGCTCCTTCCTGCTCCTTCTCCCCTAGGAGTTGATGGCTTGAGGCGACCTTACTCCTAAGACTCTTCGGGTAGGTTTCGATTGGGGTGGTTTTAGCCCAAGACTCTTCGGGAAAGTTATTCTGTTTCCCAAGAATCTTTTAGATGAGGCCAGGTGTGTGCGGGCGGGATACGTGGTTGTGAGGCCCAGGTGTGTGCAGGCGGGATATGTGGTTGTGAGGCCCATGTGTGTGTGGGTAGGATATGTGATTGTGAGGCCCATGTGTGTATGGGCGGGATATGTGGTTGTGAGGCCCAGGTGTGTGCGGGCAGGGAGGGTGTGGCAGTGTCAGGATGTTCGTCATCAGGAAGAGCAGCTAACTAAAAAGGGAAATGGTGTGGGGTTCCCAATACTCTTGTTCTTATACTACTACTACCTGTTGTGATTGTGTTTTGGGGAGTGTGGCTGGTGAAGATGGGTGGATAGAATTCCTTACTAGGTTTCTTCTGTTGTTCTCACGGGACATTAGGATGTCTCCTCACTTGTGCACGAGAGCATTAGGCTTCCCTACTATGTATAATTGTATGATCACCCTACGTTTACATTCCGGTTTCCAGGAGGACTACCAGGGCCGTGCGGGACACTACTAGTTGGACAGTTTGAGTGGTTGTTGTTTTTGTACCTTTGTTTTCTTTTGGTATTGTACTTTGAGCTTTCTTGTACTTGTACCTTGTTATAAATTTGTTTAAACATGCATGTGGGATTAGTTTGGGTTTATTTCTATACACTTGTTCATTATCCTTTTGGTGGTTGACTTGTCCTATTTCCCGATCCTAGAAAATAAAAATTGTAATGCCTCCCATATTTGTGAAAACTTATACCCTTGGTGCTAGTCACAACCTCGAGGCCTACTGGATGTGGGACTCGAGGGTCATTATCACCCTTTCACCATTTCCAGCTCAGGAGGGGAATCTTTGGTGGGAGGGGGTCGTGACCTAATGGTATCAGAGGTGATGGTTGAGAGATAGGATGGATTCTGGAGTTAGGCACAGTGAAGATTGCATGGGATGATAGGGAAATAGTGTTAGTTAATATTGGTGCGTGACATAGTCTAGGCATTACCGACATGGACACAGGATTTTAGGGCCCCCAGTGATCTGATGCAAGGACTCTGAGCCTACCAAACGACCAAGTGAGACTACATTGATTGCAGGGTAGAGACCCTAGGGAAGGTAAATGCATCATCATGATTTTTTTTACTTGATTTGGGTGTTCTAGGAAAGAAATTGAAATAAAATGATAAAAAAACAAAACCTTTAGTTTCCTTACAACATGGGCTTAGGCGATCCTTGTTTACCGTAGAACTATGGCACCTGGACGTCATCCCCGGGTGGCTCAGACGGCCGAGGCCCAGCAGATTCAGGTGGTCGATCAGTTGAGGATTGACCGAGAGGAGTAAGATTGTCAGTGGCAGAAGACTCTCCGTTCATTCCAGCGGAAGACCCTCAAGAAGTACGAGGGTAGTACTTCAGATACAGAGACTGAGGGGTGGCTGGAGGAGATAGGGATCGCTTTTACCTTGATCCGTGCTCCAAGGGAGTACTGGGTTCCCCTAGCAGTCAGTCAGTTGAGAGGTGTGGCGCGACAATGGTGGACGCTCTACCTCGGAGAGAGGATAGAGGCAGAGGTTCCATGGGCTGACTTTGAGAAGGAATTCCGAGAGGAATTCCATTCTTCCATGATCAAGGCATAGAAGCGGCATGAGTTACTCTCCAATTAGCAGGTAATTATGTTGGTATGAGAGTTGGGGATCATGTTCAAAGATCTCCTAGGCTTTGCTCCAGATCTCTTTCCGGATGAGGAGTCTCGGGCGAGATGTTTGGAGGAGGCGCTTCGTCCTTCGCTCTACTATGTTGCCACTCCCTTCACCCTTACGACGTACTTGGCAGTGCAGAAGAAGGTAGAGGTTGTAGAGAGGATGCACTCGTTGGGAGGTGCACCCCGTGAGTGGAACCTGCCAGGCTTGTCGATGGGGAAGGCAGTCAGCAGCAGGTCTCCTGTGATGGGACCTTCCAGGTTCAGGCTAGTGGGGAGCATGCCCCAGCAGTTCTATTTCAGATCTTTAGGTCCTCGTCCCTTTTTCACGAGCCCGAGACTGAGGTGTTTTTCTTGTCGAGGTTTTGGGCACATTCAGAGTCGGTGCCCGACCCGATCTCAGAACGGTGGAGGTGGGCAGGTTCATCGCCCACCTTAGCAGCACCAATTGCCGGAGAGGCCCTTCCACCAGCAACAGGACCATGCTGTTCCGAGGGCAGACTTTTCGGAAGGAAGCCGACCTCAGGGTTCTCCTCAAGGACCTCGACCAAGGCGTGTTCAGGGAGGTGGATGGAATCATAGAGGTAGAGGAGGTGGGCGTGGATAGTTTCACACAACAGAGTTGGCAGCTCCAGCGGGACTAGAGGTGGTACGGGGTACGATTTGTTTGTTCAGCACTCTTGTTTCTTCTTTATTCGATTCGAGAGCCTCGCACTCCTTTGTTGCACCTAGTACAACCCACTCTTTGGGAGTAAATTTAGAGAGACTTTCCATGCCACTGGTACTGAGTACACCAGTTGGGGGCCAAACCAGCGTATCTTGTGTTTTCCGGGGATGTGGGCTGACGTTGGGACCACATCGATCTAGTGGAGACCTTCTTATCTTACCGATGCATCCATACGATGTCATCCTAGGCATCGACTGGTTGTTTTCTGTTAGTGTCGTTATCGACTGCTTCTAGAGAAGAGTCTTGTTCTCTGACGTAGATGTGCAGCACATATCTTTTGTTGGCGAGAGGAGCTATCGGGCAGGAAGCCGGCGTGTGGAGCCTCTCCTTTCCTTGTTAGGCGGGTTATCAGTGGTTCCAGCTGATACAGAGATGATGGATGTCCCATATGTTTTTGGGGAGTTCTCGATGTTTTTCCTGAGGAGGTTGTGACTCTACCCCCCCCCCCCCCCCCGACGAGACGTTGAGTTTGGGATAGACTTACAACCTGGTGCCCGTCTGATTTCGATGGCCCCTTATCGGATGGCACCTTCGGAGTTGCGGGAGTTGCGGATTCAAATTGACGATCTGATGGAGAAGGGTTTTGTTCGACCCAGCGTGTCTCCATGGTGTGCTCCATTTTTGTTCGTGAAGAAGGCAGATGGTGGTCTCATGCTATGCATATACTACCGAAGGTTGAACCAAGTAACGGTCAAGAACCGTTACCCCCTCCCAAGGATATATGATCTCTTAGACCAGTTGAGTGGAGCAGTTTGGTTCTCTAATATTGATCTATGATCGGGATATCATGAGCTGAGGGTGAAGGATAGTGACATCTTGATGACGGCTTTCAGGTGCAGGTATGGGAACTTTGAGTTTGTAGTTAATTCTTTTAGATTTACGAATGCACCGGCTGTGTTCATGGGACTTATGAAAATTTTCTTCTGAGAGTATCTGGACAGGTTCGTCATTGTGTTTATCGATGACGTCCTAATCTACTCAAGATCAGAGGAGGAGCACGTTGAGCATCTGAAGGAAGTCTTGGAAGTCCTTCGACACCACCGGCTTTACGATAAATTGTAGAAGTGTAAGTTCTAGACACAAGAAGTACACTTCCTTGGGAACGTGGTGTCTCAGCATGGAGTGCCAGTGGACCCGTCGAAGGTGGTGGTAGTTGTTTGTTGGGAAGCACCCAAGAGCATGGCAGAAGTTCGTAGTTTCCTTGGGTTAGCAGGTTACTATCGGAGGTTCGTTTCGGACTTCTCTCGAGTTGCTGCTCCTTTGACAGCTTTGACGAGGAAGAACCAGGTATTCCTCTGGAGCGATCAGTGCCAAAAATCTTTTGACTACCTGAAGGAGAAGTTGGTCAGTGCTCTCGTACACAGGTTTCCATATGAAGGGTTGTTGTACGAAGTGTTTTGTGATGCTTCTGGACTTGTTCTGGGGTGCGTGCTGAGGTAGAAGAAGGGTGTGATTTGTTATGGGACTAGGCAGTTGCGCCCTCACGAGCGTAATTATGCCACCCATGACATGAAGCTTGCAGTAGTAGCGTTCTCACTAATGTTGTGGCAACATTACCACTTTGGGGATCGCTTTTTGGTCTTCTCAGATCACAAGAGCCTGCGTTATATCTTCTCCCAGTGTGACATGAACTTACGGCAGTGGAGATGGGTCGTGTTTCTCTAATACCATGACATTTAGATGTCTTACACTGAAGGTAAGGGCAACGTTGTGGATGATGCCCTGAGCAGGAAGTCACATCAAGAAGTGGTTTGGGAATCTGGTGATGCCTGGAAGGAAATGGGAGAGTTGGATGCCTTGCACTTGGATGCAAGGGTAGAAGGTGTTAGAGGTTGTTTGTTTCAGATGACGATGAAGTCCTCCATGTTGCAGAAGGTGGAAGAGTCTCAGTGGGGGGACTCCGAGGCAGAAGTGATGCGGGATCGAGTCGATCAGGGGAACGCTCCAGAAGGATGGTCAGAGGATAGTCGACATCAGATGCTTTTCCATTGAATGTAGTTTGTTCCGGAGGTGATGCATGAGGGAGTTCTCTGTGAGTTCCATAGATCATCCTTAGCAGTACATCTAGGAGTATCAAAAATGTACCGAGTCCTGAGGGAATAGTTTTGGTGGCCCGGGGTGAAACGGGCAGTGGTGGAGATAGTGGCTAGATTCCTAGTGTGTCAGCAAGTGAAGACTGAACACCGTGTTCCCAGTGGTTTGTTGCATCCTTGAGACGTCCCCTAGTGGAAGTGGGATGACATCTCGATGGACTTCATCACAGGACTACCCAGAGCTCAGGGAGGTTATGATGCTATCTGGGTAGTGGTTTATCATCTGAAAAAATCAGCTCACTTCTTAGCAATCAAGGAGTCGGGCTCGGTGAGTACCTTAGCACAGAGGTACGTAGACGAGGTGGTGCGCTTGCATGGAGTTACGTGGACTATCGTCTCAGATCGGGATACTCGGTTTACCTCACAAGTCTGGAGGGGGCTACATCATGGTTTTGGCACCCAGCTATGCCTTAGCACTGATTTCCACCACCATACTGATGGCCAGACGGAGCGGACTATCCAGATGTTGGAGGACATACTGCGAGCATGCGTTCTGGATTTCAGAGGATCATGGGTACGCCACTTTCCTTTAGTAGAATTTTTCTACAACAATAGATTCCACTCTACTATTGGCATGGCACCGTTGGAGGCTTTGTATGGAAGGCCATGTCGTTCACCCATTTACTGGGCAGAGGTTGGTGAGACAGGTGCTCTTGGGACAGAGGTAGTGCAGAGCACCACATAGAATGTTCAGCTTGTATGTGAGAGGATGAAAGCGTCTCAGGACCGACATAAGTCTTATGTTGATCGTCGGAGGAGGCCCTTGGAGTTCGAGGTGGGGATCATGGGTTCTTAAGGGTTTCCCCTCGACGGGGGCAGCAGATTTTTGGGAAGGGGAGAAAGCTCTCACCCAGGTTCATCGGACCTTTTGAGGTGCTGAGGCGAGTTGGCGAGGAGGCATATCAGCTGGCCCTGCCACCTCAGTTGGAGAAGGTTCGTGATGTCTTTCACGTCTCCCAGCTTCGTCGGTACTTACACGACGACTCCCACATTATCGACTACGGAGAGTTAGATATGGGAGACGAAGTGACCTTCGAGGAACGACCAGTCAGAATTGAAGATCTTAAAGATAAGGTGCTCCTTGGATGAACCATTCCCTTGGTTATTGTGTTGTGGAGGCATGGCGGCCTCGAGGAGAGCACTTGGGAGCGGGAGACCCAAATGCATGCTCAGTACCCGGAGTTGTTTTGACTTGTGTTTTTCCCATGTTCTTCTATGCTTTTTGTTGATGTTGTACTCTATACCGTTGTTATATGGAATTCTTGTCTTATAAGTTGTGAGACCTTTTTTTCCTTGTTCCCTGGTAATTTGTTGCATGTCCGGATGTGTGGGAAAGGGAAAAACCTGACCCTTAATCGAGACACATTAATGTGGATGCGATTGAACCCGTGCGGGCGAGTCAGTGCCGCCTAAAGCGGATAATATCTCGACATAGGTGAAGAAATTTTCCAAACCCACATGTTCGGGCAGTGTGTTGGTTGTGTGTTGTTGGAGTTAGTGCGAGTTGAAAAATCCTAATGTATGAAATTGGAAAGACCCAATTATTAATCGATACACATTAATGAGGATGCGATTAAACCCGTGCAGGAGATTCAGTGCCGCCTAAAGCGGATAATATCTCGACATAGGAGATGGAATTCCTAACACATATAATTAGGGGTGTTGGTTGGGTTCTTATTATTACGAGAACCCTAAGAGGTATCTTGGTGGGTTCTTCTGGGTTGGTTTTTGAATTCTCGGGGATGAGAATGTTTTAAGAGGTATCTGATGTAATGGCCCGGACCTCTTTGGCCAATTCCTTTGTCAAAAAAAGGTCAAGAAGTGTTCTAGAGGGTAAAATGCACTATTCCCACGGTTTCCAGAATTTTGAAACTACACGCCGTGTAATTTGGGTACACGCCATGTACTCCCTTTCCAGGTACACCCCGTGTTGCAAGCCGTGTCCTTGCTGTGTGGAGTAATGGGTGAACGCCGTGTGTCCAGTTCTACACGCCGTGTAGTCCTTCCCCGTGTATGTGTTACCAGTCAACGGACCTGTACCGTGTTGGAGCTGTGTCCTTGCCTTGTGCAATAAATGATTACACACCGTGTGTCTAAACTGCACGTCGTGTAGTCCTTCCCTGCATATGTGTTACCCTCAAACTGTGAGTTCGTCAGTTAACGGCCGCAGAGTCGTGTTGGAAGCCACGTGGAGACTGTGTGAAAGAACCGAGTACATGTCATGTACTATAAAGTACACGCCATGTACTTTTTCTTTTCACGCCTATAAAAGGAGGGGTCCCCACCTCCTATCAACTCACCCCTCTCCTCTCCACTCTTCTCCTCTGAGCAGAGCTCTCTCAAGAGACTCAAAGGCTCTTCCTTCAATAACTTCTTCATCCGAGCTCCGATTTATGATCCGTCAGTAGCCACGTGATCGTAACGACGCGGCGGAGCTTCCGAGCCTGGGTCTGTTGTCTTTCCTTCATCCTTTTATTTCCTACTTCCACCCGAGGAGGTTTTTTCGGGACCCACCAGAAGTGACAAACGCTGAATGACGTCTTCTATGGTTGATCCGGAGGAGCATTGAAATCAAGAACCTGTTGAGGTAGGGATATTACCTTTGTCTATCTAATTTTGTGCATCATGCGGTGTGGGTGTCTTCTTGTTTACGTGAAACACTTTTGAATCTGTTTTAATAAGGATAATAACTGGTTATAGAACGGGGTTAGGAAGTTGTGATTGCTGTTACTTTATATCCTGTGATGTTATGTTGTGAATTAAATGAGCTTCTACCTACGGAAAATCACAGTCATTGGGGGCCTTTGCTTACACAAGTAAATGTTTCCCTCTCCTTCTGGATTTTCTTATGGGTGAAAACCTTGTGGAATGTGGATTTTGGTTAATCACGTAAAGTTGGCTGTTTAAAATCTGGAACCCTTGTGTGATCACCCCGGTTAAACAAAATGGAATAATGAACATGTGGGTGTTGGATTGGTTACATGGCATGTGTTGGGGGTGTTTTGTTGGTTGTTGAGGATCGGGTGATCAGCGGGGCTGCGGTTGACTTGGTTGTGGTTTGGTATGAATGTTATGTTGGCAACGGGCAACAGGGCTGCGATAAATGGTATTAAAGGGATGATGATGTACGAGTTACGGTACGGTTGTTGTTATGGTGGTTGGCAGCGGGGCTGCATGGATGGGTTTAAATGTGAATGAATAGTGGGTTGTGAATAATAAATAATAGTGGAAGAGTTAATGAATGGTGGGGCATGGTAATGGAACGGGAATGTTAATCAATGGTGTTGGTTGTTTGATAAGAAGGGCTTGGTTGTATTGCTTGTGTTTTCCTACCAAGATTTGTGGATGGCAGGGATATGTTTTATGAACGTTTGGTGTGGTTGGTTGAGGATAGTTTCCCACTAGTTAAGGAACTAAATAACTATTTTCTACGAAAATGTGATAACCTAAAGTGGTTTGGGTTTGTTTGTTGTATGCATGCTTCGTAGTAGCAGTGTTGAGGCACTTTCTCAGTTTCTCTTTTTAGAAGCCATTGGCCAGGCTCTGTGGATGGTATATTTATATATATCTATATCTTTTGTGTTTTATCACACCCCACCCATGTTGAGAACTTAGTGCCGAACACTACCATTTTATGGGAGAGGGTTTTTTTCCTTAGTTACTAGCTCCTTCCTGCTCCTTCTCCCCTAGGCTGTGATGGATTGAGGCGACCTTACACCTAAGACTCATCGGGTTGGTTTCGATTGGGGTGGTTTTAGCCCAAGAATCTTTGGGCAGGTTCTTCTATTTCCCAATAATATTCGAGATGAGGCCCAGGTGTGTGCGGGCAGGATACGTGGTTGTGAGGCCCAGGAGTGTGTGAGTGGGATACGTGGTTGTGAGGCCCAGGTGTGTGCAGGTAGGATACGTGGTTGTGAGGCCCAAGTGTGTGTGGGAGGGATACGTGGTTGTGAGGCCCCGGTGTGTGGGGGCGGGATACGTGGTTGTGAGACACGGGTGTGTGCGGGCGGGATACGTGGTTGTGAGGCCCAGATGTGTGCGGGCGGGGAGAGTGTGGCAGCGTCTGGACGTTCTTCGTTAGAAATAGAAGCTAACTAAAAAGGGAAATGGTGCGGGGTACCCAATACTCTTGTTCTAATAATACTACTACCTGTTGTGATTCTGTTTTGGTGAGTGTGGCTTGTGAGGTTGGGTGGATAGAAGTCCTTGCTAGGATTCTTCTATTGTTCTCACGGGACATTAGGATGTCTCCTCACTTGTGCACGAGAGCTTTAGGTTTCTCTACTGAGTATATTTGTATGCTTACCCTACGTTTACTTTCTGGTTTCCAGGAGGACTACCAAGGCTATGTGGGACCCTACTAGTTGGACAGTTGGAGTTGTTGTTGTTGATGTACCTATGATTTCTTTTAGTATTGTACTTTGAGCTTTCTTGTACTTTTACCTTGTTATAAATCTGTTTAAACATGCATGTGGGCTTGGTTTGGGTTTATTTCTAAACACTTGTTATTTTTTCCTTTTGGGGGTTGACTTGTCCTATTTCCCGATCCTAAATAATAAAAAGGGTAATGCCTCCCATATTTGTAAAAACTCATACCCTTGGTGCTAGTTGCTACCACAGGGCCTACTGGAGGCGGGAATCGGGGGTCATTATTTCCCTTTCACCATTTCCAGCTCAGGAGGGGCTTCTTTGCTGGGAGGGGGTCGTGACAAAAATGTTTAAATATTGATTTCAATAAATTGGTGATTAATTTTAGTGAATTGGCATGTGATGGGAATTGTGATGTAATTTTTTGCAGCCTAAGTGAATTGTGCATGTTTGATGATAATGTTTTATGGTTTATATGGATTGTGTGGAAGTGGGCGGGATGTAACAATATAATAAAAAGATGGATAGTGGAAATATGGGCCACCATCAAATGATTAGTGGGTGGGATGTACCACTTGTTGGAAATTTAGTGAACGGGTCCGATGGAAGATCCACTGTTTTGGTTTCCTTGATGTGCATTAATTTTCAGGATTGATTTTTTTTGCTAATGTTAAATGGTGATATGGTTTATGGCTTGATATTTTTGGCTTTACCTAGGGTTTCTTGGTTTGGGTGAGGTGTCTTGGTAATTGTATGTTTGTCTTATGGTAATGGTTGCACTGGTGAATATTTTAGATAAACAAGTTAAAAAAAATTCTTATTGTTTCATCCTAGTGGCATGTGTTGGGAAGTAATTTGGGGAATACATATGATTATTAGTACTCACCCCCTACTTTTCCACTTTGGTTCTTTGGATGATTTTATATTTCAAGACACATGTAAAGCTAAATAATCTCATTGCTAGTGGATCGTGGTGATGCTTGAGATATGTGTTGGTGATTGGAGCATGGCTCTTGGTGTAGAGATGTAGAGTGTGTCTTGATTTATTTTGTGTCCTATGATTAGTATTTTTTATAGTACTCAGATATGGTTTAGTGTGTTAGGTTGAATTTGGAATTTGGGTTTGTTATGTATTAATTGGTTAGCTTTTGGTATTGTTTGAGTATAGATATTTTATCGACATGCATCATATAGTTTGTTGTTAGTGGATTGTTTTGTTGGATGGATGTTTCTCACAGTTGTTTTTTAGTGGATATTATTTTTCATCGGGTATGCATTATAGAGACCACTTGAGGAGGCTGCTGAAAATGTGGTTTCACATGAGCCTTAGGTGAACCAAAAATTAATGTAAAGTATAGTGCAATATTTCCATGTTATGGAATGTGGAAATAATGTGGATAAACCAAGGCACATGGATCATACTGTGTATTTTCAAAAATTGAAGTCACCCATATTTAGGGGTGATTCGGAGAAGAAAACTGTAGAATCGGGGTTTAATAGAATGGACAAGATCATCAAATTCATGGGAACACCAGTGTAGTGGGATGTGATGTTATCCATGTATAGGTTGGAAGATCACGACATTCAGTGGTGGTATTTGGAGGTCCATTATAGAAAGGACCATGTTAGGACATGGGATAGATTTGAGGAATTTTATAACAAATAATTATACCCACATACCTTCATAATTCATCACACAACAATTTTCTTCTATTTGATATATGAGAACCTTTTGGTAATAGAGTATGCAGATATGTTTATGAACATAATGAGGTTTTCACCCTTATAGGGCATGTAGTACATCATTGAAAGCTCATATATTTGAAGATGGTTTGAGGTATGAAATTTGGTCAAATATAGTAGTGATATGTATAAGTAATTATACGATGATGGTGAATAGAGCCTCAGTGGATGAATGGTTTCTATTAGGGGATTCCCATAGAGGATGTGTATCATCTCCCATGGGAAATATTGGAAACACGAAACCTAAGATCAAGAGGAAGAGGGAAAATTATTTCAAGGGTTGGAGTATGAATCAGAATCCAGCTAAAAGATTGGTGAATATTTCTATGAAGCCTTACTGTAAAACATAATGTTTTTAGTGTGGTTGTACAAGCCACACCAAGAGGGATTGTACAGAACCACAAATATCTTTTCATAATTGAATTCAACATGGGAACCTTCAGTATTATTGTCAGAATTATCTGAGGCCTAGTGTCTGTGACACTCCTAAGAGGTCTTCAGGGTTGTATACATCAAGGAGACAAGGGAAGAAGTATACACCTGATCAGTAGAGTCAAGATAGCCATGGTGATTCCTAGAACACCAAGATTCTTCAGGAAAAGTCATAGTAGAGAAGCCTGGAATAGAGTGTCACAAGCATGATGTTGTTTTGAGATGAACAGGTTGTGATGGATGGTCATTTTGGACCATCCACGATGCGAGGCATGGTTCATATAAATTCCATGTTGATGCAAGTTTTGTTTGATGTTGGTGCATCCCATTATTTTATTGCTTCCCACATTGTTTATTTGTTGGTTTTAACGGTAGAAATGATGCATATGGTTCTCAAATATCATACATCGCTAGGAGAAATAGTGTGTCGAGCCTTTTTGTGTAGAGCATGTCTGGTAGTGCTGGATGAGGTTGTTTTGGAATGTTTCTTCTTAGTGGATGCTATGGATATGTATGATGTAATCCAAGGAATGGACTGATTGATGATGTTTAAGGCCCACATTGACTATTATGTATGAACAGTTAGTTTTGTGACAGATGATGGCGTTAGAAATCTCTATAGTGGGGAGAAAAATAAGAAGTAGGGTGAAACAGGATTGTTGGTACCAGTGGTTCACACGATATCATAACAGATAGTATCTTTGAAATTGTTTGTATTGGATTATATTGAGAATTTTTTTCTTCCAGTAGTTGTGGATCAATATATGGGTACTTTTCCTGAATAATTCTTAGGGTTACCACATGTGAGAGAAGTGGATTATATGATTGATCATTGTTCGGGGACTTGCCCAATCTCACTTCCATCTTATCGGATGACACCAGTATAATTAAAAGAACTAAAATTGTAGTTGGAAGAGATAGAGAACAAAGTTTTCATCTGACCTTGTATGTCTCCATGGGCAGCGTCAGTGTTGTTTGTTATGAAGTTCGATGGAGTGTTGTAGTTGTGCTTCGACTATCATAAACTAAATAAAGTTACAATATAGATCCAATATCATCTTCCTGAATTTATGATTTGTTTGACCAGTATAGGGGAGTTCAGGTTTTCTCCAGTGTTGACATATGATCAGGGTATCATCAGTTGCAGGTGCGAAAGGTGGATATTCCAAAAACAACATTAATAAGTTGATATCTTCATTACGAGTATGTGACTATGCTCTTCTTTCTAACAACTACACCATCAATTTTCATGGAATTGATGAATCTGATATTTTAGTGATAACTGAATTCTCATGTGGTGGTATTTTTTTGATGATATACTGGTGTGTTCGAAGATAACAATAGAGCTCAACCATCACATGTAGATCGTGTTGGGGATCCTCAAGGATCATCAGTTGTCTACAAAATTGTCAAAGTGTGACATTATGTTAATGAAGTTTCGTTTTTTTCCATGTTATTTCATAGATGGATGTTTTAGTAGATCTGGAAAAGATAGAGGTTGATATCTCATGGAAACAGCCAAAGAATGTTATCAAAATTCGGAGTTTCCTTGGTCTATCTAGGTATTATCTATATTGTTTATTTTTTTCCATGATTTTCATTGCCGATGACAACATAGATAAAGAATAATGTTCTATTTTAGTGGGTTGAGTTGTTTAAAAATGAATTTTGATGAGTTTAATGGTTCCCTTACATTAGCACCAATATTTGTTTTTCTATAACCATTGAAAGGGTACGTGATGTATATTGATGCATTGGGATTAGGTTTGGGTTATGTTCTGATGAAGAAGGATCATATGGTTCAATATTACTCATGGAAGTTGATATTTCAGGATAAGAACTACCCAACACATGATTTAGTGTTTACAGAAGTGGTTTATGCTTTATTCTTGTGGACTCATTATCTCTTCGGTGAGAAATTTATTGATTTTTCCCATCACATGAGGTTAAATCATATCTTTTCACAATGATATTTGAACCTAAGGAAAAACAGATTGATGTAATATCCCTATATGTTTGATTATGACATAATGTATAAATTGTGTAAAAAAAATTGGTGGCAGATGCATTAACCTGTAAATCATATGCTAAAGTGGTGAAACATGCATCGAATCAGTGATAGTTGATGTCAGTCAAAACTTACCTGAAGATGGAATGTGAGGACCAAAGAGATAAATAGATATTATTTCTAGTTTAGATGGTTCTTGAATATGATGGTTTGGATAATGAGGAACATAATTCTGATTCCATGTGTATGTTGATGAGTTCTAAACTCAATAGTGGTGAGATCATTGAGAACTGGGAACAGAATAGGAATTTTATCTAGTGTTTTCATAATCGGATGGTGGTACTAGTGAATTTACAGGAATAACATCTCAGGTATTATGATCATTCCTAGTGGGGTGACCATACTAAAATTCAGAGGATATAATGGAATTGAAAGTCTAATTTAGTTGTTGATGTATAAAAAAATGTGGCTGATTTTGTTTCGAGATGTATGACTTGTCAGCACGTCAAGGTAGTGCATTAGCAGCCAGTAGGAATGCTACAGTCTTACTTATCCCAATTTAGAAATGGGATAATATAGTATTGGATTTCATGAAGGGTCTCCCATGAATGGTCAATAAAACTATTTCATATGGGTGATTGTGGATTATATTTTAAAATCATCCCATTTAATATTGATTTGTGAATCTCATACGGTGGAGGAACTGTCGATAATATATATCCAAGGAGTGGTAAGGAGGCATAGTATTGTAGTTTATATTGGAATAGATAGTGATATATGCTTCACATCTCATTTTTTAAAATCATTACAACAATCCCTTGGGACACAATTGACTATGAGCACAACATATCATCCTCAGATTTATTGGTATTATGAGAGGACAATATAAATAATGGATGACAATATAAATAATGGATGATAATTTAAAGGGTTTTGTGATGAAAATTTGTGGTTCATGGGATGATTACTTACCATTAGTGGACTTCTACTAAAATAAAAGTTCACAGGATTTTAAACATATTTCTTCTTTTGAGGCTTTATATGGGCGTCCTCATAATTCTCCACTATATTTCATGGAAACTTGTGATACATCGATGATCGAACTAAGCCCTGTCCAATAGACTATGGAAGAAATAATTTTGATCTGGAAGAGGAAGGAGATGGAAAAAATTCGTCATAAATCATATGTGGACCATCGTCGATGACCGTTGTTGTTGGGGGTAGGCGATCATGTGTTTTTGAGAATCCCTCCTAAGATGAGACATCGTTGGCTTGGGAAGCATGTTAAGTTATATCTGAGTTCTATCAGTCCTTATGAAATACATAAGTGTGTTAGAGAGGTGGCTTAACATTTGGGTTTTCCAGCATAGTTTAGTGATGGGCACAATGTGTTTTGTGTGCCACGATTGAAAAAAGTATCAGCTGGATCATGACCACGTGATTTGTTGGGATCATGTTTAGCAAGAACCAGATGCATCCATGGTGCACGTTCTAGTGGTGATTGTGGATAGGAAAGAGAATATAATGTGTTGTAAAATCATTGGTTTGGTTCGGATTTTGTGGAAGCATGTTCATATTTAAGAGGAGACTCGAGAGTCAGATAAATAGATGGCAAAACAATGGCCCAAGCTCTTTTGTAAATGCAATGGTTCTCTACTATCTGAGGATGGAATTTCCAATGGTTGGGAGAATGAATTGCCACCGATTTGAGGTATAAAGCCTTTTATGCCTTTTTTGTTAATGGTGCATGGGATTATTTGGGAAATTGTTAGAATATTTTTTAATGGTTTTAAATAAGTTTTTAGGTATTCTAAGGGCGCACTGTTTGAGAGCAGTTTTGGTAAACTGTGCGGATTCTACAGGAAATCATGCAGGGGAGACAGTGGGAATCACATGTCCAACGTACAGGTTTCCAAACTGTGGGAGGCAACCATACAGACCCCTCCTATCGAGATAGTGTCATGCAAATGATTAGTATGCAGTTTTCAAAACCATGCGGACTAATAGTGCGACCACTTAAATGTAGAGTTTTTAAATCTGGGCTACATCAGGCATGACCTATTTCACTCCAAACACTCTCACATTCGAGATTCACTCGGGATTTTTTTTATCAATAGTTTTTGGAGCACTCCCACATGTTTTAGAAGTGATTTTAATGGGATTAAAGGTGTTTTTCAGATGGTTTCTCCCAGGTAAGTCCCTCCTATTAGCTTATTGGGTTTCTCTCAAGATCTACAACTACCTCTCACCCAATTTTGCTATATCTACAACAATTGTGTATAGATCTCGGGGTTTGGTTTCCTTAGATGTTTATTTTAGGTCTTGTAGATGTTAGAGATATATATCTATAGCGGTTTTGGTAGAGCATTCGATGGATATGAGGTGTGGTTTCTTGTGGGTTGAATTCGCCAGAAACCTGAAGCTAGGTGGATTCTCACTCGACTCTACATTTCTAGAAGATGATGACTTGTTATAAATATTTTGTGTTGAAAAAAATTAATTGTGTTTTTGGTGTGTGAAATTGGTTTTAAATCCCATTGGTGAAGTTTTGGGGTTGTTGAGAGAAAAGGTGTATTGTGGTGAAATGCTCTTATCTTGGGTTTTAAAATGGGGTTTTTAAAATTGGTTTATAGGACTGATTTGGGAAAATGGATTATGAAATTGGTTTTCAATAATTATTTTGTTTTATTGTAATGTTTTTTATGGAATAGAAATTTATTAAATATTTATTTCAATAAATGGGTGATTTATTGAAGTGAATTGGCATGTGATGATAATGATGATGTGCTTTAGTGCGGCCTTGGTGCTTTGAGTTGTTTGGATGATTATGTATTATGGATTGTGTAGTTTGTTTAATTGTTAGCAGGAAATACAAATATATTAATGGTATGGATAGTGGATGGAAGTACCACCATCGAAGGATAAGTGGTCGGGATGTAACACTACTGAGAAATGAAGAAAATGGGTTGGACTGAATCTCCACTATCTTCGTTGTCATGTAATTCATTCCGTTGCAAGATGGAATTTTTTGCTAATGTTAACTGGTGAGATTTGTTATTGAATGATTGTTTTGTTTTACCTTTTGTTTCTTATTTTGGTATACGAGGATTGGTAAGGGTATATTTGTATTCTGGTAATGGTTTTACCTGTGATTATTTTATATAAAATGCTTATATAAATTTGCTATCAGTTTTGTCCTAGTGACATGTGTTGGAATGTAATTTGGGGAAAAACAATTGAGTATTAGTACTCACCAACTTGTTTGGAAAATTGGTGGTTTGGAAAATGTCATATCCAGGGACACAAGTAAATATAAATCCTCTCATTGCTTGTGGATCGTGGTGATGATTGGGAGATGTGTTGGTGCTCGGAGCAAGGAGCTTGGTGGAGAGTTGTGGAGTGTGACTTCGTTTATTTTGGGTCTCTTGTTTAGTCTTTTCATGGACCTTTGATACGGTTTATTTTGTTTGGTTATATTTTTAATGTGGTTTTTTTTATGGATTAGTAGGTTTTATTTGGGTATGGTATGAGTTTGGATTTTATAATGACATGCGTCATATAGTTTGTTGTTATTGGATTTTTGGGTTATATCTCAATGGAAAATAACTTCTCCATTTATTCTCTAAGACCTTGTCATTTATTTCTTACTTTTAGAGCCTGGGGAACATCGCTTAAGACCAAGTAAAATCCCCCCTCCCTCTCCATCTAATGATATGAGGAGGGATGTTACAACATAAATGAAATTTCCCACAATCACGATAACTCAATTATTCTAGAAATCAATTATATGATTACATATTTCAGTTCAAATTTTTTATATTGTTACATAATGATATTCTATTTCTTTTATTATTTATTTACATTTTTGAAAGATAATTTTACCCAGTAATAATTTATATTATTAATTTTATGGAATTTTTATTCATTAATAACAACATCAATTAATATTAATTATGATCCACTGAATAAATATTTTAATGATACCATCCTTATTCTATGTGTAGATGGATTATTATTCATTGATATATTTTTTCAATGTTCATATTTATTTCAAATATCTCAATCAATAAATTTAAATAATAGTGGTTGTTTATTTATGTTCTAGGATAAAACAGATGATCTATACTTTATTTTGGTTATAGTTCTTCTAATTTTATTATGACGAAGGTGGCATGGTTATATATAATGTATGGGTTCTTCCATTATAAATAATATATAGGTGGTAAAATTATATATGAAGGTTGGGTGGGTCTATTATGTCCCTCTAATTCACTGGGTAATGAGGCATATTTAACTAGTTATAGGTTTCAACTTAGATATTTTTGGAATATTCGAGGTAGGATAATCCAATTATTAGAAATATTATTATAGTGATATGAAAATTATGTTTCCAGATACAAATTTTTTTCCCTTGTTCATTCTATATTGTTTTAAGGATTCATTGGATAAAAAATGATAATACATGGCTCATGATTAGTGTGTCTCTTTTATTGTTTAATATTTATTCCATGTCACAATCTTATTGATCCATGTATTGATAGAGAGGATTTATCTTATATTATATTCCTGTGAATTGATTATTTCATCACACCCTTATGTCATCTCATTCTCAATGAAGACATTAAACTGATAATTATTAGGTTTACCCTTATTGAGTGTTTGATCTTAACAATCTATGCCTACTTTTACCATCATGGTGAAAAAATGTTATCAGAGTATTATTTAAGACAAGGTTATTATATATGAAGAACACATCGAGATATGAGTTAGATTATTATTAAATATATATTTATGTATCCATGATGTTGTGTGAAATTTTCTAACAATTATTTAAAAATTTCAACCTAAAATATATATGGGTTTGTAAGTGATCCAATATTTCTATTTGATGTTGTATGTTTTGGAGGATTGAAATTCCATTACATTAATCAGTATTAGAGACATAAATTTAAAGGCTATGTTATTATTGATGAATTGTGGAGTGAAATTTCATAGATATTCAAATGGTTGACATTTAAGGATTCAAACCCACATTATAAAAATATATATTGTCTAATTTAAAGATATTATCTGCATCATAAATATCGCATTTTAATCCCCTAAAAATAATTAAATTCAACCATATATCTGTCCACATTATAGTTGACTCTATGGTAAATATTATTCCATGTCCAACTATTTGAAACAGTTTCCCACATTTATTCTATATGTATATTGTTTAGATCATAATCGTAATAAATCAATAGTAAAATAAAAAATAATAATTTCTTTTTCACATTCTATAATTTGAACATATTCCATTTTTATTGATAAAAACATATAAAATATAAAATTATATATTTAAAATTATAAAAAAAATTTATTTTTGATTATTATGATAAATATATTGAATAATATGTTTATAAATAATTGAGAGTTATTATTTCTCACAACATATAATAAAAATGGTAGATTTAACATATTACAATATGTAACATGTGAGCATTGTTATTTTATTTGTAAACCAATATAATAAAAACATGGACATGTTAAATGATATTAAATATTTTATATTAAAATTTAATTTTACATGTTTGTTTCAATAAATAAAAGTTTTTATTTAACATTAAAAAATTGTTATTAAATCCATGTTATTGAAAAATAAATTTTCAAAGATACAAGACCAATCATTTTGGGATATTATTTATTTCCCATAAAAATTATTGTAAAATGCATTTTTTTAAATTTTAGAGTATAAATATACTGTAAAATTAGACATATATATATATATTTGAAAATATTTTTTTAAAAATATATTTATATTTTTCATGTTTTATATAATTTTTGATATTGTGTATATATGTGTGTTATTTTTTTGTATAATTCAAACCTTATTTATTTATATTGATTAGAAAATATCAATCACGCATACATCAACATCTGACCATAGACAAGATCATACACACCATGTGGTCATTTTATGATCTAAACATGATCATCGCCTCTTTTAAAACCAATACATAAATCAAAATCATCAATAAACCATGAAATATCTATTAGTTACAACACAATTACATCATAAACCATGATATCACATGAATCTACTATAAAACCTTTTAAGAAATATATATTTAGAAACCCACTATAGTAGAAACCATCATAAACATCTTATTTACAATATTATATACATCATCAACATAATTAACACCATCATAATTAGTATAATATCATGATCATAAATATATCATAAGAATAACTATAATTTTCATCCATTATACACCCACACTCACTATTACTCTTATAGAAAATTTTGTCCCTGCATCAATGAAGACACATCAAAATGAAAATACATCTTCAAAATATAAAATAAAAAATCATAAAATTTATCATTAGTCTAGAACATAAGAAAAACGTGAAAATGTGAGAAACAATAAATTAATAATTGATAGTAGGAAATGAGAAAACATCCAAGGATAACACCATTCCATAAAATAATGATGAACTAAAATAAATCGAATTAATGTACCAAAAAAATTGATAAACCAACACTAAATCATCATGGGACAAAGACCACATACTCCACCAAGAAACTCAGTTTTTATAAATGTAATAAAAATGAACGTGTGAAATATGAATTTCTAATTAAGAAATAAAAACTATTGAATTGTTACAGTAATAAATACTCTACCAAATATCATAATATAATCATAATCCCAATGAAAATTATCCATTTATGACTAATTATTACTCATATATTATAAGAACCATTGAATTGTCAAGTGAACATAGAGACAAAATTTCAATTATCAGAAATATATTGACAAGGATTTTCATTAACTCAATCTAAAAATTAAAATTTATAAATAATTAAATAAATATGTAGTGTATAGTAGTATCTATCCAATGGTATGATATGCCAAATCTTCCATGGAATATATTGTCATATGATCTGTTGAAAAAAATGTAATAAAATAAAATAAGTGCATGAAAATAGAATGAATCATTGGACAAGTGTCAAAATTTTATTTATATGGTCTTATAATCAAATATATGTTTAGGAGAGACATACATTCCAAAAATAAAAAATGTAAACAAACAGAAACACATTTCTAAGAGATAATGTTCCTGAGAAAAAATGTATTGTTAAAAAAAACTGAAGAATTCATCAACTAGCCTAGCTCCAGTTAGATTGTAAACATAAATTCAATGAGTTTCATCACAAAATTTATAAAAAGTAAATTTATGTGAAAAATATCATCATAACATAATATTATTCACTTGAAAATATATAAATAATTACTAATAGAGAAGAAATTAATATCTAGTAGTAAAAGATTTCAGTCACTTTGAAAGAATAAAAAATGAAAACGAATATGATTAAATAATATATGTCAATAAAAATACATAAATATATTTTTAAAATACAAATGATTTCAATAATATAGGATTAAACAGGTGATATAGATTTACACACATCATATAATAATGAGAAATATATATATATTATTTTATCTCAACAATAATGTTTTATTACACCAACCTAATATTATAAATCATATCATGTTATGAAACTCTATCTCACACTTCTAAAGAATCCCATCCGACTATCATATAAAGTTTATCTATTTGTCTAGATCCCATTCCTTGTCCATAACCATATTTTCATTTTTACATACATTTGGTTAGTTTAATATTGCATCAATATATTGCTGTCCCTTTTTAAACATATTACAAAGATAGTTTTTTAACTATTTTGTGTCACATATACATGGAAAAATATATTCCTTCCAATAGAACACAATATCATCATATGAACCAATTAATATTTAACTAATCATTATTGGTTTGGATATGATTCCACCTAGATATATTCATCACAACCCCTTTAAATAATACCATGATGATTATTATTTCTCACAATGCTTTAAGGATATACTCTTCAAACATTAAACATCATGAATCCACCTAAAATAACTCTGAGAACTGAAAAAACTATATGAATCATCCTATGCAGGTCAGTAAACCCTTATATACCATCGTATATACTTGATAAAGTACATTAATTCAACATTTTAGTGTTATTCCCCCTAATATACCATATAAATTGTTTTCGGTCAACTATATTTCACATTTATATCGAGTCTCATTCCATAAAAAATAAAATAAAAAACATTTATACAATAGTGACAAAATATCTTTCTTAGGAATACCCTACCAAAAAAATTTCCAATCGAATAAATGAATTTTTTTTAAATCAAACCATAGTAAAAATCCACCTCAAAAGTATTCATTTTATTGGACAGTATCAATACACACACCACTAGATTTAACGATGCAATAATGAGAATATCAAGATCCACCGTTCATTATCATACAGTTTCTACATTTAAAATAAAATAGAAACAATGATGAATAAATATCTTATACCATATCAAATATTCGTCGAATGAGTGTGATTACCACAATGTCATTCTCAACAGAGATTATCATTGTCTAGGTCTATCAAGAATGCTTAGAAAAAAACCATTTCTTATATTCTTATTTGTGAATTACAGGGTTTCTTAACCTACATTGACGAAACATCATCAATCTTGGATAAATAATTTTTTAATTAAAAATTTCATTCCAATATTCTATTTTTATTGAACATTTTTTATTTCGACCATAAAATCACGCATTTTCACCTTTATCTCATGTTTGGGTTTATTTAGGTCGTTAACAATTCATGTTATTCATTAAATATAGGAACCACCGTTATTTAGTTTCTGAATCATGATGGTGGATGTCTATTTAACTCACCAACAAATAAAAATTTATTTCTATTTTATTCTTCATGATCTGTTATTTAATTCTTATTCATTCCATGGTAGAAGTCCATTTAATATCACATTCTCTCCATTGATCAAGATCGTTGTAAATGTAAAGTCATTATGCGGTAAAATAGTTTTTGATTTCATAGTGTCTTAATTTTTATGTTATATTCAACCATCCATTAACCTAAAGACTCATCTTTTAATAGGAAAATTTTATTATATTTTGGTATGTCAATTGAATATAAAAAATTAATTAAAGTCAATATTACTAAAAATAAATAGTCACATTACTTCCTTCTCACATTATATCATGAAATTCTAATAGTTCCATAATGTCGGGCGTGGTATGAGTAATCCATAGAATAAAATGCACATAACAATTTCTATATTTGAAATCCAAACCCCAAAAAACATTTTCAATTAATAATATACAATAAAAAATAACCAATTTTATTACACATGCACAAAAAATTATAATATATACATAATGAAATTTTAATAATTACATTTTCTAGTAAATTTTCATATTATGAAAAAAAAATTAAATTATTAATTTTAAAATTATATTCAAATAAAATTTACGAAAAATTTGAAATTATATTTTTTATACAATAATTTTAATAGCATAAAACAGTGAAATAATTATATTTCATGAACCAAAAATAGAATTTAATTTTTCATTCCAAAAAAATATGATTTGAAAATATGTGGGACGAACAAATGAAATATTGAATAGATAACACTAAACAAACAAGTTTCCATGAAAGTATTCAGTGAACTAAACCATGATACAAAAAAATCTAAATCTACAAAATATATAATTTATTCATTATAATTTATGAAATTTCTTCAAAATACATTACAAATTATATGGAGAATAGATGATGAAATAGATCCACATCATATTCTAAAACAAATATATTATTCCATATCCTCAATAAATAAATAAATCAAACATAGTGCAATAAAAATAATATTAATATTTATAATCAATGATGATAATAAGACATGTTTATGAAATATGTTATCTGATATTGAAATTCTTAAATGTAAAATTGATATCCCTCATGAAATAACTCCCACTAATGAAATTTTGTTTACTATTTAGAAAAAAATATTGTATATGATAAATTTGAAATGAATTTGATATGCACTTATTTTTACCGAATTGAAACCCTGATAATCTATATAACACAATGAGAATACACTCAAATAATTTTAAAGAACATTTTAATTAGAAATATCATTAAATGACAATAATTTAATAATTATTTTTCCAATTATCAATAACTCGTCCTATAATAAATGTTGAATTAATAAAAAACAAAACATGGTTCCACCTAATATAGGTTTTTTATTTTAGATTCATTTTGAGTGCATTTTATATGATTTTAATACTTATTAATATGTTCATGGTTATTGATAATTTCAAAATATTCTCCAAAAACATTATTAAATTTAATCTTTTTCAAGATAAAAGGAGAATGAATAACCTATTAAAACATATTGGGTAATAATGAATGATCTATTATTAATGGTTTAAAAAGACTCATATTTTTGAAAAAAAAATTGATATATTTTATATGGTTAAATACATTTTCAGAATATAATACTATGAGGAAAATAATAAGGGGGTTTGTAGGTTTTAGAATTGAAATATTATTATTAATATTTAATTAAATTTTCACATAATTAGAACCCATCACAACACCCAATGATATATCCAATGGTGGATGAAATATTTATGATACATTAAATTCACAAAAGATTGAAATTTAAAAATGAATGATTCATATTCATGGGTTAAATAATGTTTGGTAAACATTTTTCCAAAAAAAAATTATTATTTGGAATAATAATTTATTTTTTCATTAATGAAAAAATATATAATAGAAAATAAAAATTATATATAATTATTCCATACAAATTTTATATAAAAAATTATTTTTAAAGGGACTTATAAAATACCATGGACATGCACTGTTACGACATGATAAATAGTTAAAAATAACAACGACTGAGACTTAACAAATATTAAAATATTCCTGAGAGAAATCTATAAATAAAATATTTTTAATCAACAACATAGACTAGAAGTATAATTAAAACATATAAAAAATATTAATAATTCATAATATAAAACATTAAATCCCAAGACATAGAAACATTCTGTATTTGAGTTCAAAAAAAATTATCAACCCTTAATATTCTTGAGAATAATCCATCTTCTCCTAGTTGACATCCATGAAAATGAAATTGAGATTAATATAAGAAAATATTAGTAAATATTAAATGAAAATTGAAACTGGTGTATAAGTTTAATTGTTATTATATAGGTATCTTCATGTTGAATTACTTCGTGGTTGTGAAAAAATCTTTTATTTTACAATCCAAAACGATTTCTGAAATTATTCAATAATTATCTTAGACTATTAGATAGCTTATAAATCCTTGGAATAAACTATTCATTCAGTAATAACATATAATTATTCTCATTGACTCTTCAATAAAAACATATAAGAAAAATATAATATCATTAAATCTAGAAATTCATGATCTAAAACTTTAAACCAAATAAAAATGTGAGTAAATTTACAAGTTAAATACTTGTTTCAATGATGATTATAGTTGATGTATGGATTGTGTGAATAGGGGAAATAATGCTATTATATAAAATAAATAGGAAAAAAGTATTTCAATACATTTATAAGGGGGAAAAGAATTGAAATAATTATTGATCAGTGAATTTCCTCTCACGCATAGTTGGATGTATAGTCCCCAAAAGTTCTCTACTAAAATCTAACCATGATCACTAGAAGGATGTGGTTATCAAAATCAAATACATTAAATTCATTTTTCAAATACATATTTAATTAAATAATATGATTTTTGGATCTTAAACTACTATAAGAAAACATGACTTACTTTAAAATAGAACGATTCACATGGTCATTCACCATTCTATCAAGAAGTTAATTTATGGAGATTATTATTTGAATAAAAAAATATTTTAAAAAGTAATTTTCATGAAGGTTATAACCTATGAGATAGAGAGAAAAAATATTGGACGCCCTCAAGTTCCACCATGTCTTCTTTAATCTCTAAAAAAATATCATTTGAATTATTCATGGAAATAGTTACTTCTTCTTCTAGTTTAAACTAAAAATGATAGTTTATTTTAATTTTATGAAATGAATGTAAGTAAAAAGGTGTTCCTAGTGCCCTATAAAAAAATCTAGTAGTACATTACATCATAAAATTTTTCTAAACTACATAAAACAGATTTGCAAAAGGATTATTGTATCCAAATATATTCAAGAAGTGGGACATCAAAAATGAGTTTGGTGTTTTTAGGGTTATTATTATTCGAGTGAAATTGCATTTCTAAAGTGCTGTTGTCTTTAAAATTATAATAAACTCAAAATTAAGTTGATGAATGAAAGGAAAATTGGTAATAAATAAATTTTTTAATCCAAAATTCATATTTTAATAATCAATTATTCCCATCTAAAAAGGATCCATATGAAAATACACCTTCAAATTCAGTAGCTCAATAAATAATATTTTTGTAAAAACCCTATTGTTTGTGAAAAAAATTTGGTTTTCTTTCACATAAAAAAACATCATTCCTTAATGGTGTTTTGTTGTAATTTTTTAATTAAAATATAAGTAGAAAATTTGTCAACAGTGTTCCATGAAATTCAAATTCATGTTTTAATAGATTATCACTATTCATCCATCCTCTAGAGAGGAATAATAAATGAGATTTTAATTATGAAAAGGATCATTGGTCAATTTATCTCAACTTAATGCTCCTCATAATTTTCACCAATAAATATTATTTAAAAATATATATTTTTAAAATAAAAATTATGAAGATCACTTTTATCAACAATATAAAAATTTTAAAAATCTGTGTTCCCATGTTTTTATCTATTCCTAGGTTAATTCCACAACATTTAGTTTATGATCAATTATTAATATTTTTGTAAATCAATATGATTGATTTTTAGAATTCCAATAATCATTTCCATGATATTCCTCAAACTACGATGAAATTTCATCAAATATTATGAATCCAAATAAATCCAATTCCATTATAATAATGGGATATTTTTATTCAAATTCTAAACCCTAATAAATGCATTTTTTTGCAATTTCATCATTGTATAAATCTATTTATCTTGATTCATTATCTTCTATGTTTTCTACAAGTTCCCAATTTTTTTCTATTCGCTAGTTCAATTTCGATTCATTATATTTTATTAGTGGGACCATGTTGCTTCCACGTTGTAGAATTATTTAATTTATTCTTCCCCGTGTTCCTTTGTTTTTTTAAAAAAGAACTGAAATTTTATTAAATACAAATTTACTTCAAGTTTCTTATGATTTTTATTATTGAGTATTTTGATCACTTATTTTAATCAATAAATGGTTCATATTAAATTATTCATTGCGTTCATATATATTAAATAATTTGTTTTCATTTATATAAAATGTCTATTATGGATGGTTATAAGCTCAATATTGAGTAGTGTTCCTACAATAACATTTAATATACAACAATTTTCATTTTGATGAACCCATCCCCAAATATGGTTACATTATAATGATAAAAGTGACTGATATAGAAGAAAAAATAGAGAAAAAATATTATAAGCTAAAAACACAAACAAATAACAAATTAAATAGACTAATCAATCATCACATCTATTATAATAACATTTTTTTTAATTCAGTATTTTTTTTTACCATATAGAACTCAACACAACTTCCATAAAAACAACACAAATTTTAGACAAGTGAAATTATTCAAGCACTCTATAAATTACAATGTTTATCTACTACTCTCAGTAGATATTAGTTAATACGGTTCAATAATAGATAGGGTGGGTCAAAGGTTATATAGGATTAATTGATGACTAATCTATGAAAAAATGAATAATGTATATAAATCACTAAATAGAGAGTGCAATATATATAAGTGTAGAATAGGATTTCAATGGTTTTAGATCATAATCATTGTTATGAATTATGATACATGCCTAAAATATAATTGGTAAAATATGGAATATATTTCAAAGATATATATTTCAAGTGAAAAATGTCCTAAAATAGAAAAATTATTAATTCTCCCATTGTAATAGATGTATTTATCCTAAATAAATCCATTAAAAAGTTCTAATTAAAAATATTCAGAATATTTTGATGAGGGAAAATGTTGAAAATTTTACATCAATGACACTTTTTCTCTTTAATCTCCTGGGAATATAATATTAAATAACTAAAAAATAAAAGCATGGACAAATTTATTTTTTTCAATATGAAGTAATAAATAATTTATAATAAAATTTTATAATCAAATTGAGATAATCAATATCATTCAATTTTGTTTATTAAAATGAATTACTCAAGAATTAGTTGATAGAAATTTTATATGAATCATGAATTTGTAGGAATAAACGAGAACATGGTATTTATTTTTTTCTCTTAAGTTGATGAATTAACCTCCAAATACTCATATTTGAATTCTACTGTATACATGAATGTAAAACTTGTTCACATGAAATATACCCTCCTACTAACTTATAATGAATATATTTTAAATGATATCCATCACTTCATTATTAAATTTTTTAGAATTTCATTATTTTCAAGATTATAGTCATATTTTTCAAATATAGAAGATCATATTATTATACATCATCCACTTTTAATTTTTTATATATTCATTATCACATATGTGTGAAAAGAATTAATCCTCATTATAGAACTCAACTATCCCTCCTGAACTATGTAAAATATTACCAATCACGATGAATCCAGACATTAATCCATTTCAAGACATTCCACCAAATCCATCTAATAATAACAGAAGAATATAGGCCATCACATATTCGATGATCCTATAATAAATTATTATATCTATAAACCATTTAAAATTAACTATTAAAATCCATGGAACCTAAAAAATGTCTTCCTTTTATGTCAGTGCACACTTACATAACATTTTATAGACATGATCTTAGGATTTATTTCAATATTTTAGTATATTTGACTCTATTATATCCAATCACATGGTTTTGATCTATCTTAATCCAATTTTTTCAGTCTTGTTTCTCAGTAACAGTAACATAAAATTATTAAATTCATACTGAATTGATTTTATAGAATTCCCCTACTTCCATTCACATGAACATTGTCACGACCTACTTTCTTCAAGATGTGAGAATGGACAACAATGTGCCATGCTCTTACTTATCCAATATGACAAAGATATAATGACCCCATGACCCCCACTTTGAAAAGGGATCAATGTGGAAACGAGCACCAAGGGTATAGAATCTCACACCAAAAGGAAGGAATGACCCTTTTATTTAAAACAGGATCGAGAGATAAGATTGAAAAATCACCAAAATAAAAAACATTTATATAAAAGAAACCAAAATCGAACCCATGCATGGTTTAAATATAAACTATGAAAAACGAACAACCAATGAACCAATGAATGTTCCAAAAGAATGATACAATGCAGTCATACACCAACTATCATGACACCCGACCTTTTATAATTTATCACAATATTCAAAGTCCTCCTCAAGCACCAAAACTAGTTTCAAAATTTTAGGGTGTGTATACATGTATACCCTGTAAGTAAACTAAATCCACCCATATACTAGTGAGGGATCATACTAATGACTATGTGAGAGAATAACAAACCCTCAAAGCACAGACCAATTATTATTAACCATCCGAGACTCATTGAGGTATACTAACCAAATAATCTATGTTTAATAAACTGTTAGTATAACCACATTGACATTTTTTTATCCTTCACAAAATTTCCACTACATAGTTTCTCATTCGTACTGTATATCATCGGGATGCAACTACTATTTCAAAATACATCCAGACTACCAGAACCTGCAATAACACACCGAGGCCTCAAACCACTCACAAATCCCACCCACAGTTAGTTGTGCGATAACCAATCCACACATCTATCACCCAAAACTCCTGGACCTCATCCTAGAGACATGTGTAACATAAAAAGACCTCAAAAACCTATACCTTTCACCCACACCACAACCTACCTCAAGGATCATTGGATAGAGTAATCCTCGTTCCATTACAACCTGCCCAGATATGCTCGAGCAGTAAGAACCCGAATAGTGTGCAAGGAAGTTAGTCAGTAACCATCCATCCATCCTCCCACCAGGATGTTGGGAAGGACACCATCCCCCATGAAATGGTGGATTTTGTAAAATCGTGCTAAAAAAATATATTTCATATAAAAATCATAAGGAACTACGATTCAAACATATATGTAAGAAAATACTCATCCCATCCAATGGTTACAAACAATCTGAAATCCCACACATTAACCTCTTTTATTGATTCCCTTATATTCACTTCCATACAAACGTACATTTATGAAGAATAAACCCATAACATTTTTTCATTTATCAACATTCCATTCATTAATTAAATAGTGTAATTTATTTTGTTCCATCACTAGCTGGAGTAACTACAACGAACAACATCTACAACCATACTCGGAAGACGAAGAGACTTATTGACTAAACCTACACCAACCAACCCTCTTCTTTCTTTGGTACATCCATCATTGAACTAGGGATGAGGGTCCAAGGTAAATAATTTCAATTTTAAAAGGAATTCTTAAAAACAACAGAGAACAACCAACCGGTAATCCCATTGCACACAAACTTTTTCCTAGACACAGGTTCAACCGCTAACATATATCATTCTTCAATGTTATCCCTCTCAATCATAATCTCACAACTACAACTCGTAGCTCAGCTACACAACCACTATACACACATCACACACATAAACATGAAGTTACGACACAACACTACCATGTAGACTCGCTACCCAAGGAGTTTCATGGCCACAATATAAACCAAAGGCATTCCCCTAGCCTATATTTTTATCCATTCCACAGTCAATGAATCTCTCAAAATAATATACCAACACACCTCATTTACAACCCCCAACACAAGGCCCACACAAAAAACACCACCAAATAGAAGCTCTAATGCACAAACATAACCTTCCCAATTCACATGACCAACCCCACTCTCCACCCCTCATACCCATATCAAGATTACCAATAACAACATTACACAACCACCATAGTGTAAAAAACCCAACCAAACACAACAAACATCCATGTCATTAATCCAATCATACTCATGTTTGGAAATTTTCATATCCAGGGACACAAGTAAATATAAATCATCTCATTGCTTTTGGATCGCAGTGATGATTGGGATATGTGTTGGTGCTCGGAGCATGAAACTTGGTGGAGAGTTGTGGAGTGTGACTTCGTTTATTTTGGGTCTCTTGTTTAGTCTTTTCATGGAACATTGATATGGTTTATTGTGTTTGGTTATATTTTTAATGTGGTTTTTTTATGGAATAGTAGGATTTATTTTGGTATGGTATGAGTTTGGATTTTTTTTTAACGACATGCGTCATATAGTTTGTTGTTATTGGATTTTTGGGTTATATCTCAATGGAAAATAATTTCTCCATTTATTCTCTAAGACCTTTTCATTTATTTCTTACTTTTAGAGCCTGGGGAACATCACTTAAGACCAAGTAAAATCCCCCTCCCTATCAATCTAATAATATAGGGAGGGATGTTACAACATAAATGAAATTTACCACAATCATGATAACTCAATTATTCTAGGAATCCATTATATGATTTCATATTTCAGTTCAATTTTTTTTATATTGTTACATAATGATATTCTATTTCTTTTTATATTTATTTACATTTTTGAAAGATAATTTTACCCAGTAATATTTTATATTAGTAATTTTATGGAATTTTTATTCATTAATAGGAACATCAATTAAAATTAATTATAATCGACTGAATAAATATTTTAATGATACCATCCTTATTCTATATGTAGATAGATTATTATTCATTGATAGATTTTTTCAAAGTTCATATTTATTTCAAATATCTCAATCAATAAATTCAAATAATAGTGGTTGTTTGTATATGTTCTGGGATAAAACAGATGATCTATACTTTATTTTGGTTATAGTTCTTCTAATTGTTTTGTGACGAAGGTGGAATCGTTATATATAATGTATGGGTTTTTCCATTATAAATGATATATAGGTGGTAAAATTATATATGAAGGTTGGGTGGGTCTATTATGTCTCTCTAATTCACTGGGTAATGAGGAATATTTAACTAGTTCTAGGTTTCAACTTAGATATTTTTGGAATATTCGAGGAAGGCTAATCCAAATATTAGAAATATTATTATAGTGATATTAAAATTATGTTTCAAGATATAATTTTTTTTCCTTCTTCATTCTATAGTGATTTAAGGATTCATTGGATCAAAAATGATAATACATGGCTCATGATTAGTGTGTCTCTTTTATTGTTTAATATTTTTTCCATGTCATAAGCTTATTGAACCATGTATTGATGGAGAGGATTTATCTTATATTATATTCATGTGAATTTATTATTTCATCACACCCTTATGTCATCTCATGCTCAATGAAGACATTAAACTGATAATTATTAGGTTTATCCTTATTGAGTGTTTGATCATAACAATCTATGTCTACTTTTACTATCGTGGTGAAAAAAATGTTATCAGAGTATTATTTAAGACAAGGTTATTATATATGAAGAACACAGCGAGATATGAGGTAGATTATTATTAAACATATATTTTTGTATCCATGATGTTGTGTGAAATTTTATAACAATTATTTAAAATTTTCAACCTAAAATGATTACTGGTTTGTAAGTGATCCAATATTTCTATTTGATGTTGTATGTTTTTGAGGATTGAAATTCCATTACATTAATCAGTATTGGAGACATAAATTTAAAGGATATGTTATTATTGATGAATCGTGGAGTGAAATTTCATATATATTAAAATGGTTGACATTTGAGGATTCAAAACCACATTATAAAAATATATATTGTCTAATGTGAAGATATTGTCTGCATAATAAATATCACATTTTAATCCCCTAAAAATAATTAAATTCAACCATATATCTGTCCACATTATAGGTGACTCTATGGTAAATATTATTCCATGTCCAAATATAAGAAACTATTTCCCACATTTATTCTATATGTATATTGTTTAGATCATAATCGTAATAAATCAATAGTAAAATAAAAAACTAATAATTTCTTTTTCACATTATATAATTTGAACATATTCCATTTTTATTGATAAAAACATATAAAATATGAAAATTATATATTTAAAAATATAAAAAAATATAATGTATCTTTGATTATTATGAAAAGTATATTGAATAATATGTTTATAAATCATTGATAGTTATTTTTTCTCACAACATATAATAAAAATGGTAGATTTAACATATTACAATATGTAACATGTGGGCATTGTTATTTTATTTATAAATTAATATAATAAAAACATATATATGTTAAATGATATTAAATATTTTATATTTAAATTTAATTTTACATGTTTGTTTCAATACATAAAAGTTTTTATTTAACATTAAAAAATTGTTATTAAATCCATGTTATTGAAAAACAAATTTTCAAAGATACAAGATCAATCATTTTGGGAAATTAATTATTTCCCATAAAAATTACTGTAAAATGAATTTTCTTAAATTATAGAGTATAAATATACTGTAAAATTAGACATATATATATATTTGAAAATATTTTTAAAAAAATATATTTATATTTTTCATGTTTTATATAATTTTTGATATTGTGTATATATGTGTGTTATTTTTTTGTATAATTAAATCCTTATTTATTTTTATTGATTAGAAAATATCAATCATTCATACATCAACATTCGACCATAGACAAGATCATACACACCATGTGGTAATTTTATGATCTAAACATGATTATCACCTCTTTTAAAACCAATACATAAATCAAAATCATCAATAAACCATGAAATATCTATTAGTTACAACACAATTACATCATAACCCATGATATCAAATGAATATACTATAAACCCTTTTAAGAAATATATATTTAGAAACCCACTATAGTTGGAACCATCATAAACATCCTTATTTACAATATTATCTACATCATCAACATAACTAACACCATCATCATTAGTATAATATCATGATCATAAATATATCATAAGAATAACTATAATTTTCATCCATTATACGCCCACACTCACTATTACTCTTATAGAACATGTTGTCCCTACATCAATGAAGACACATCAAAATGAAAATACATCTGCAAAATATAATATAAAAAATCATAAAATTTATCATTAGTCTAGAACATAAGAAAAACGTGAAAATGTGAGAAAAAATAAATTAATAAATGATAGTAGGAAATGAGAAAACCTCCAAGGATAAAACCATTCCATAAAATTATGATGAACTAAAATAAATCGAATTAATGTACCAAACAAATTGATAAACCAACACTAAATCATCATGGGACAAAGACCACATACTCCACCAAGAAACTCAGTTTTTATAAATGTAATAAAAATGAACGTGTGAAATTTGAATTTGTAATTAAGAAATAAAAACTATTGAATTGTTACAGTAATAAATACTCTACAAAATATCAAAATATAATCATAATCCCAATGAAAATTATCCATTTATGACTAATTATTACTCATATATTATAAGAACCATTGAATTGTCAAGTGAACATAGAGACCGAATTTCAATTATAAGAAATATATTGAAAAGGATGTTCCTTAACTCAATCTAAAAATTAAAATTTATAAATAATTTAATAAATATTTAGTGTATAGTAGTATCGATCCAATGGTAGGATTGGCCAAATGTTCCATGGAATATATTGTCATATGAATTGTTTAAAAAAATGTAATAAAATAAAATAAGTGTATGAAAATTGAATGAATCATTGGACAAGTGTCAAAATTATATTTATATGGTATTATAATCAAATATACATTTATGAGAGACATACATTCCAAAAAAATGTAAACAAATAGAAACACATTTCTAAGAGATAATGTTCCTGAGAAAAAATGTATTGTCAAAAAACAAACTGAAGAATTCATCAACTAGCATAGCTCCAGATAGATTGTAAACATAAATTCAATGAGTTTCATCAAAAAAATTATAAAATGTAATTTTATGTGAAAAATATCATCATAACATAATATTATTCACCTGAAAATATATAAAAATTTACTAATAGAGAAGAAATTAATATCTAGTAGTAAACGATTTCAGTTGCTTTGAAAGAATAAATAATGAAAACGAATATGATTAAATAATATATGTCAATAAAAATACATAAATATATTTTTAAAATACAAATGATTTCAATAATATAGGATTACAAAGGTGATATAGATTTACATACAACATATAATAATGAGAAATATATATTTATTATTTTATCTCAACTATAATGTTTTATTACCCCAACCTAATATTATACATCATATCATGTTATGAAACTCTATCTCACACATCTAAATAATCCCATCCTACTATCATATAAAGGTTATCTATTAGTCTAGATCTCATTCCTTGTCCATAACCATATTTTCATTTTTACATACATTTAGTTAGTTTAATATTCATCAACATATTGCAGTCCCTTTTTAAACATCTTACAAAGATAGTATTGTAACTATTTTGTGTCACATATACATGGAAAATTGTATTCCTTCCAATAGAACACAATATCATCATATAAACCAATTAATATTTAACTAAACATTATTGGTTTGGATATGATTCCACCTAGATAAATTCATCACAACCCCTTTAAATAATACCATGATGATTATTATTTCTCACAATGCTTTAAGGATCTACTCTTCAAACATTAGACATCATGAAACCACCTAAAAAAACTCTGAGAACCGAAAAAACTATATGAATCATCCCATGCAGGTCAGTACACCCTTATATACCATCGTATATACTTGATAAAGTACATTAATTCAACATTTTAGTGTTATTCCCCCTAATATACACTATAAATTGTATTCGGTCAACTATATTTCACATTTATATCGAGTATCATTGCATAAAAAATAAAATAAAAAACATTTATACACTAGTGACAAAATATCACTCTTAGGAATACCCTAAGAAAAAAAATTCCAATCGAATAATTGATTTTTTTAAATCTCACCATTGTAAAAATCCACCTCAAAAGTATTCATTTTATTGGATAGTATCAATACACACACCACTAGATTTAACGATGCAATAATGGGAATATCAAAATCCACCGTTCATTATCATACAGTTTCTACATTAGGAATAAAATAGAAACAATGATGAATAAATATCTTATACCATATCAAATATTCTTCGAATGAGTGTGATTACCACAATGTCATTCTCAACAGAGATTATCATTGTCCAGGTCTATCAAGAATGCTTAGAAAAAAAACCATTTCTTATATTCTTATTTGTGAATTAGAGGGTTTCTTAACCTACATTGCTGAAACATCATCAATATTTGATAAATAATTTTTTAATTAAATATTTCATTCCAAGATTCTATTTTTATTGAACATGTTTCATTTCGACCACAATATCACGCATTTTCATCTTTATCTCATGTTTGGGTTTATCTAGGTCATTAACAATTCATGTTATTCATTAAATATGGGAACCACCGTTATTTAGTTTCTGAATCATGATGGTGGATGTCTATTTAACTCACCAACAAATAAAAAATTATTTCTATTTTATTCTTCATGATCTGTTATTTAATTCTTATTCATTCCATGGTAGAAGTCCATTTAATATCACATTCTCTCCATTGATCAAGCTCGTTGAAAATGTAAAGTCATTATGGGGTAAAATTGTTTTTGATTTCATGGTGTCTTAATTTTTATGTTTTATTCAACCATCTTTTGACCTAAAGACTCATCTTTTAATAGGAAAATTTGATTATATTTTGGTATTTCAATTGAATATAAAAAATTAATTAAAGTCAATATTACTAGAAATAAATAGTCACATTACATCCTTCTCACATTATATCATGAAATTCTAATAGTTCCATAATGTTGGGCATGGTATGAGTAATCCATAGAATAAAATGCACATAACAATTTCTATATTTTAAATCCAAACCCCAAAAAACATTTTCAATTAATAATATACAATAAAAATTAACCAATTTTATTACACATGCACAAAAAAATATAATATATACATAATGAAATTTTAATAATTACATTTTCTAGTAAATTTTTATATTATGAAAACACATTAAAATATTAATTTTAAAATTAAATTCGAATAAAATTTAAGAAAAATTTGAAATTATATTTTTTATAAAATAATATTAATAGCATAAAACAGTGAAATAATTATATTTCAAGAAGCAAAAATAGAATTTAATTTTCCATTCCAAAAAAATATGATTTGAAAATATGTGGGAAGAAAAAATGAAATATTGAATAGATAGCACTAAACAAACAAGCTTCCATGAAAGTATTCAATGAACTAAACCATGATACAAAAAAATATAAATCTACATAATATTTAATTTATTCATTATAATTTATAATATTTCTTCAAAATACATGACAAATTATACGGAGAATAGATGATTAAATAGATCCACATAATATTCTAAAACAAATATATTATTCCATATCCTCAATAAATAAATAAATCAAAGATAGTGCAATAAAAATAATATTAATATTTATAAACAATGATGATAATAAGACAAGTTTATGAAATATGTTATCTGATATTGAAATTCTTAAATGTAAAATTGATATCCCTCATGAAATAACTCCCAGTAATGAAATTTTGTTTACTATTTTGAAACAAATACTGTATATGATAAATTTGAAATGAATTTAATATGCCCTTGTTTTTACCGAATTGAAACCCCGATAATCTATATAACACAATGAGAATATACTCAAATAGTTTTAAATAACATTTTAATTAGAAACATCATTAAATGACAATAATTTAATAATTATTTTTCCAATTATCAATAACTCATCCTATAATAAATGTTGAATTAATAAAAAACAAAATATGGTTCCACCTAATATAGGATTTTTATTTTAGATTCATTTTGAGTGCATTTTATATGATTTCAATACTTATTAATATGTTCATGGTTATTGATAATTTCATAATATTCTCCAAAAACATTATTAAATTTAATCTTTTTCAAGATAAAAGGAGAATGAATAACATATTAAAACATATTGGGTAATAATGAATTATCTATTATTAATATTTTAAAAAGACTCATATTTTTGAAAAAAAAAATTGATCTATTTTATATGGTTAAATATATTTTCAGAATATAATACTATGAGGAAAATAATAAGGGGGTTTGCAGGTTTTAAAATTGAAATATAATTATTAATATTTAATAAAATTTTCACATAATTAGAACCCATCACAACACCCAATGATATATCCAATGGGGTATGAAATATTTATGATACATTAAATTCACAAATGATTGAAATTTAAAAATGAATCATTCATATTCATGGGTTAAATAATGTTTGGTAAACATTTTTCCAAAAAAAAATTATTATTTGGAATAATAATTTATTTTTTCATTAATGAAAAAATATATAATAGAAAATGAACTTTATATATAATTATTTCTTAAAAATATTATATAAAAATTATTTTTAAAGGGACTTATAAAATATCGGACATGCACTGTTACGACATGATAAAAAGTTAAAAATAACAACGACTGAGACTTAAAAAATATTAAAATATTCCAGAGAGAAATCTATGAAGAACATATTTTTAATCAACAACATAGACTAGAAGTATAATTACAACATATAAAAAATATTAATAATCCATAATATAAAACATTAAACCCCAAGACATAGAAACATTCTGTATTTGAGTTCAAAGAAAATTATCAACCCTTAATATTCTTGAGAATAATCCATGTTCTCCTAGTTGACATCCATGAAAATGAAATTGAGATTAATATATGAAAATATTAGTAAATATTAAATGAAAATTGAAACTGGTGAATAAGATTAATGGATATCATATAGGTATCTTCATGTTTAATTACTTCATGGTTGTGAAAAAATCCTTTATTTTATACTCCAAAACGATTTCTGGAATTATTCAATAATTATCTTAGACTATTAGATAGCTTATAAATCCTTGGATTAAACTATTCATTCACTAATAACATATATGTATTCTCATGGACTCTTCAATAAAAACATATAAGAAAAATATAATATCATTAAATCTAGAAATTCATGATCTAAAACTTTAAACCAAATAAAAATGTGAGTAAATTTACAAGTTAAATACTTGTGTCAATGATGATTCTAGTTGATGTAGGGATTGTTTGAATAGGGGAAATAATGTTATTATATAAAATAAATAGGACAAAAGTATTTCAATTAATTGATAAGGGGGAAAAGAATTGAAATAATTATTGATCAGTGAATTTCCTCTCATGCATAGTTGGATGTATAGTCCCCAAAGGTTCTCTACTAAAATATAACCATGATCACTAGGAGGATGTGGTTATCAAAATAAAATACATTACATTCATTTTTCAAATACATATTTAATTAAATAATATGATTTTCGGATCTTAAACTACTATAAGAAAACAAGACTTACTTTAAAATAGAAAGATTCACTTGGTCATTCACCATTATATCAAGAAGTTAGTTTATGAAGATTATTATTTGAATAAAAAAATCTTTTAAAAAGTGATTTTCAAGAAGTTTATAACCTATGAGACAGAGAGAAAAAATAATAGACCCCCTCAAGTTCCACCATGTCTTCTTTAATCACTTAAAAAATATCATTTGAATTATTCATGGAAATAGTTACTTCTTCTTCTAGTTTAAACTAAAAATGATAGTTTATTTTAATTTTATGAAATGAATGTAAGTAAAAAGGTGTTCCTAGTGTCCTACAAAAAATCCAGTAGTACATTACATCATAAAATATTTCTAAACTACCTAAAATAGAGTTGCAAAAGTATTATTGTATCCAAATATATTCAAGAAGTGGGACATCAGAAATGAGTTTGGTGGTTTTAGGGTTATTATTATTCGAGTGATTTGCATTTCTAAAGTACTGTTGTCTTTAAAATAATAATAAACTCAAAAATAAGTTTATGAATGAAAGGAAAATAGGTAAAAAATAATTTTTTAATCCAAAATTCATATTTTAATAATCAATTATTCCCATCTAAAAAGGATCCATATGAAAATACACCTTCAAATTCAGTATCTCAATAAATAATATTTTTGTAAAAACCCTAGAGTTTGTGATAAAAATATTCTTTTCTTTCACATAAGAAAACATCATTCCTTAATGATGTATTGATGGAATTTTTTAATTAAAATATAAGTAGAAAATTTGTCAACAGTGTTCCATGATAATCAAATTCATGTTTTAATAGAATATCAGTATTCATCCATCCTCTAGAGAGGAATAATAAATGAGATTTTAATTATGAAAAAGATCATTGGTCAATTTATCTCAACTTAATGCTCCTCGTAATTTTCACCAATAAATTGTATTTAAAAATATAGTTTTTTAAATTAAAAATTATGAAGATAACTTGTATCAAAAATATCAAAAGTTTAAAAATATGTGTTCCCATGTTAATTCCACACCATTTAGTTTAGGATCAATTATTAATATTTTTGTAAATCAAGATGATTGATTTTTAGAATTCCAATAATCATTTCCATGATATTCCTTAAACTACGATGAAATTTCATCAAATATTATGAATCCAATTAAATCCAATTTCATTATAATAATGGGATATTTTTATTCAACTTATAAACCCAAATAAATGCATTTTTTTTGCAATTTCATCATTGTATAAATTTATTAATCTTGATTCATTATATTCTATGTTTTCTACAAGTTCCCAATTTTTTCTATTCACTAGTTCAATTTCGATTTATTATATTTTATTAGTGGGACCATGATCCTTCCACATTATAAAATTATTTAATTTATTCTTCCCCTTGTTCCTTTTTTTTAAAAAGAACTTACATTTTATTAAATACAAATTTACATCTAGTTTCTTATGATTTTTAGTATTGAGTATTTTGATCACTTATTTTAATCAATAAATGGTTCATATTCAATTATTCATTGCGTTTAGAGATATTAAATAATTTGTTTTCATTTATATAAAATGGCTATTATGGTTAGCTATAAGGTCAATATTGAGTAGTGTTCCTATAATAACATTTAATATACAATAATTTTCATTTTGATGAACCCATCCCCAAATATGATTACATTACAATGATAAAAGTGACTAATTTAGAAGAAAAAACAGAGAAAAAATATTATAAGCTAAAAACACAAACAAATAACAAATTAAATAGACTAATCAATCATCACATATATTATAATAACATTTTTTTTATTTCTGTATTTTATTTTTTGTTTGTTTTATTACCATATATAACTCAACACACACCTTCCATAAAAACAACACCAGTTTCAGACAAGTGAAATTATTCAAGCACTCTATAAATTACAATGATTATCTACTACTCTCAGTAGATATTAGTTAATATGGTTCAACAATAGATAGGGTGGGTGAAAGGTTATATAGGATTAATTGATGACTAATCTATGAAAAAATTAATAACGTATATAAATCACTAAATAGAGAGTGCAATATATATAAGTGTGGAATGGGATTTCAAGGGTTTTAGATCATAATCATTGTTATGAATTATGATACATGCCTAAAATATAATTGGGAAAATATGGAATATATTTCAAAGATATATATTTCAAGTGAAAAAATGTCATAAAATAGAAAAATTATTAATTCTCCCATTGTAATGGATGCATTCATCCTAAATAAATCCATTAAAAAGTTCTAATTAAAAATATTCAAAATATTTTTATGAGGGAAAATGTAAAAATTTTACATCAATGACACTTTTTCTCTTTAATCTCTTGGGAATATAATATTAAATAACAAAAAAAAGCATGGACGAATATATTTTTGTCAAGATGAAGTAATAAATTATTTACAATAAAATTTTATAATAAAATTGAGATAATCAATATCATTCAATTTTGTTTATTAAAATGAATTACTCAAGAATTAGTTGATAGTAATTTTATATGAATCTTGAATTTGTAGGAATAAACAAGAACATGGTATTGATTTTTTTCTCTTGAGTTGATGAATTAACCTCCAAATACTCATATTTTAATTCCACTCTATACATGAAAGTAAAACTTGTTCACATGAAATATACCCTCCTACTAACGTATAAAGAATATATTTTAAATTAGATCCCTCACTTCATTATTAAATTTTATAGAATTTCATTATTTGCTACATTATAGTCATATTTTTCAAATATAAAAGATCATATTATTCTACATCATCCACTTGTAATTTTGAATATATTCATTATCACATATGTGTGAAAAGAATTAATCCTCATTATAGAACTCAACTATCCCTCCTAATCTAGGTAAAATATTACCAATCACGATGAATCCAGACATTAATCCATTTCAAGACATTCCACCCAATCCATCTAATAATAACAGAAGAATATAGGCCATCACGGATTCGATGATCCTATAATAAATCATTATATCTATAACCCATTTAAAATTAACTATAAGAATCCATGAATCCTATAAAATGTCTTCCTTTTATGTCAGTGCACACTTACATAACATTTTGTAGACATGATCTTAGGGTTTATTTCAATATTTTTTGTATATTTGACTCTATTATATCCAATCACATGGTTTTGATCTATCTTAATCCAATCTTTTCAGTATTGTTTCTCAGTAACAGTAACATAAAATTATTAAATTCATACTGAATTGATTTTATATAATTACCCTACTTCCATTCACATGAACATTGTCACGACCTACTTTCTTCAAGATGTGCTAATGTACAACAATGTGCCATGCCCTTACTTATCCAATATGAAAAAGATTTAATGCCCCCATGACCCCCACATTGAAAAGGGATCAAAGTGGAAATGAGCACCAAGGGTATAGAATCTCTCACCAAAAGGATGGAATGACACTTTTATTTAAAACAGGATCGAGAGATAAGATTGAAAAATCACCAAAACAATAAACATTTATATAAAAGAAACCAAAATCCAACCCATGCATGGTTTAAATTTAAACTATGAAAAATGAACAACCAATGAACCAATGAATGTACCAAAAGAATGATATAATGGAGTCATACACCAACTATCATGACACCTGACCTTTTATAATTTTTCACAATATTCAAAGTCCTCCTCAAGAACCAAAACTAGTTTCAAAATTTTAGGGTGTCTATACATGTATACCCTGTAAGTATACTAAATCCACCAATATACTAGCGAGGGATCATACTAATGACTATGTGATAGAATAACAGACCCTCAAAGCACAGACCAATTATTATTAACCATCCCAGAATCATTGAGGTATACTAACCAAATAATCCATGTTTAATAAACTATTAGTATAACCACATTGAAATTTTTTTATCCTTCACAACATTTCCACTAGTTAGTTTCTCATTCGTACTGTATATAATCGGGATGCAACTACTATTTCAAAATACATCCAGACTACCAGAACCTGCAATAACACACCGAGGCCTCAAACCACTCACAAATGCCACCCAAAGATAGTTGTGCGACAACCAATCCACACATCTCTCACCCAAAACTCCTGGACCTCATCCTAGAGACATGTGAAACATAAAAAGACCTCCAAAACCAATACCTTTCACCCACACGACAACCTACCTCAAGGATCATTGGATAGATTAATCCTCTTGCAATTACAACCTGCCCAGATATGCTCGAGCAGTAAGAACCAGAATAGTGTGCAAGGAAGATAGTCAGTAACCATCCATCCATCCTCCCACCAGGATGTTGGGAAGGACACCATCCCCCATGAAATGGTGGATTTTGTAAAATCGTGCTAAAAAATAGATTTCATATAAAAATCATAAGAAACTACGATTCATACATAAAGGTAAGAAAACACTCATCCCAACCAATGGTTTCAAACAATCCCAAAGCCCACACATTAACCTCTTTTATTGCTTCCCTTATATTCACTACCATACAACCATCCATTTATGAAGAATAAACCCATCACATTTTTTCATTTAACAAAATTCCATTCATTAATTAAATAGTGTAATTTATTTTGTTCCATCACTAGCTGGAGTAACTACAATGAACAACATCTACAACCATACTCGGAAGACGAAGAGACTTATTAACTAAACCTAATCCAACCAACCCTCTTCTTTCTTTGGTACATCCATCATTGAACAAGGGATGAGGGTCCAAGGTAAATAATTTCCATTTTAGAAGGCATTCATAAAAACAACAGAGAACAACCAACCGGTAATCCCATTGCACAAAAACTTTTTCCTAGACACAGGTTCAACCGCTAACATCTATCATTCCTCAATGTTATCCCTCTCAATCATAATCTCACAACTACAACTGGTAGCTCAGCTGCACAACCACTATACACACATCACACGCATAAACATGAAGTTACGACACAACAATACCATGTAGACTCGCTGCCCAAGGAGTTTCGTGGCCACAATATAAACCAAAGGCATTCCCCTTGCCTATATTTTTATCCATTCCACAATCAATCAATATCTCAAAATAATATACCAACACACCTCATATAACACCCCCAACACAAGGCCCACAAAAAAACACCACCAAATAGCAGCCCTAATGCACAAACATACCCTTCCCAATTCACATGACCAACCCCACTCTCCATCCCTCATACCCATATCAAGCTTACCAATAGCAACTTTACACAACCACCATAGTGTAAAAAACCCAACCAAACACAACAAACATCCATGCCATTAATCCAATCATACTCATGTTTAGACAACATGGGTTATTTAATTCCAATTTAAATAATAGGAATGATCACCAAAATTGTTTGATCCTATGGGATCGAATTATTGTTCGAAGTATCTGTTATTAAGATAATTTCATGTTACCAACACTAAACCGAGTATCCTAAAAAGAGAATCACCAATGTGAAAACAAAGACCACCAATAAACATGATTTTCCAAAGTCATTATACCCAAAATAATTCATATAAAAAAAAGACTAAAATAATGAAATGCTCAACATTCATTCATCTAAAATCCATTATTCGTCGTCATAACAAGTCCTATAATCTTTTTATCATCATCTAACCCACACATTTTTTTATTAAATGGATTCATTATTCATCATGAAACTTTACTATACCCACCACATATGATTCCCAAATAAAGAGAGGATGAAGAATAACTACCTAAATTGACACACAACCAGAACACCTCTTTGCGACAAATACAAAGGATCATGTGAGCAACATGAAACACCAAGAAAACTGAGTAGGAGGGGTCTCAAAAAAAGACACATGACTCATCAAGAGAAGAAGGATTTAAGTTCATTTATGGTAATGGAAAACACATATTATAATGGAATTCCCTGCCATTGAAAAGTTAGATCCTATATTAATGAATAACAGATTCGATAGCCATTAATGTGGCATCATGTTCTTGATCTCATGGTTTAAATAGCTCAAGGTCCCCCAAGGTGTTAGTAAATTAATGATATACATAATATCCTTTGAAACACCTTTAAAAATTCCCAAACTTGTATTTCAACATTGTTTTCATCAAATAATACGTAACATGGTTTAAACTAGAAAAACATAGGAAATTAGAAATTTGAAAATGGTTCAGAAATCCATTGGTGTTCCATAGTTTCTGTGTGTAACCATCATGGTGAAGCAATTAAGGTTTCCCCTTTTTTGAGTTGCACTGTCATGGTGCCATCATTTTGGTGAAACTAGATTTTTGGAAAAAACCCATGACAAACCACTATGACCCCCAAGAAAACCCTATGTAGTGGATTTTCAAATAGAAATGCACCAGGGATAACCATGTTATTACATCAGATACATCTCAAACTATTCACATCCAGAAGAATTTAATACCAAACTAAGAAAAAGAGGGTTCGAAACAACCACCCTATAAGATAACTCTTCGGGAAAACCACCCCATGTTGTCTGAAAACTATAAGGAAAACATTGATATCCAAGAACAAATATATTACAGCATTCTTCTTAATGACTAAACAATTAAAAAGGAGCCACTTCCCAGACATATGCATTTGGTAATTCATTCATCCATATCAAGATACAATTCTATTTCGGAGACACTAAATTTCCCTCAGAGGATCAATCACGTCTTCATTAATGCTTCTTGAATAGTGATAAGGTCCACCCCTCTCCATATTCAGGACATCAAAAAACAATTCAAGTAATAAGGAAACTAATCATCTAATAAAAAAAATCAAGCATTACATCATAAGGAAATAAAAAATAAAAACACTAGAGAAAAACTCAAAATAGCTTAGGGTACTGGTCATGAATCTGTGCCTATCACTCCCATGTACACGCCTTGAGGCCCCCATGACTCCAAAACACAAGAACCAAAGTGATGGTCTATCAATGAAGCATCGTCACCTCCTAAACCTAAAATATTACTAGTCTCTCCCTTAATGTCGCATCATCCTTGATATCTAACTATCACCATTAAATGATGTGGGATTCATCATGTAGATACCGGAGTAGCTGAGAGACATTAAAGAGGTAATGGATTCTCTCCAACATTTTTTTGCAACTACGGATAATATTCCACCTCACCAAATCATCCCCATGACTCGAATGGTCCAGTTAACCAGGGAAAAATCATTATCCCTATGCCAAACCACTAATTCAAACATTGATTTGAATCCATCTAGAAAAACTGGTCCCCAACCTTGAACTCCAAAGGCCACCTCATATGATCAGCATATGTCTTCCTTCATTCCATGACTACCTTCACCCTCTCATAGACAATATGCACCATCTTTGTCATACAATTCACCACGTCTGCACCATTAATAGTTTTCTTCTCAACATCTGTTCAGCACAAGTGTGAATGAAACGACCTCCCACATAGAGCTTAGAATAGATCCATACCAATTGATGATTGATAGATATTATTGTATGAAAACTCTATAAGGGAAAATTTCACACCCAAGACCCAAAAAGGTGTAGAGCACATATCCATAACATGTCCTCTAACATTTGGACGGTCCTCTTTTTTCCATCCATATGAGGGGGGAAAGTAGTGTTGAGTTGTAAATGAGTTCCAAAGGCCTAATGCAATCACCAACATACACACGATGTAAAACATTATCCCAATTTCAGTCAATGGATCTTGGAAATCTAAATATAAGAACCACCTTATTCACTTACCTCTATGCTAAGTAATCCATTGCACTCTACTCCTTGATTAATAATAAGTTATCTGATTTAACAAACTAATCCACATCTACCAGAGTTGAATCACTTCTACCTTAAATCCTGTTAATCCTATTATGAAATGAATTGATTTACATCCCACATACACTCGGGAACACATACGGGATAAAATAGTCCATCAAGAACATGGTGCTAATCCTTCACACGATTTCAAACTAAGAACCTTTCCATGAACTCGACCACTAATTTCTTATCCTTGTGCCACCAAAACTGTTCCCTCAAGCCGATGTACATTTTAGAAACTCCTAGATGCGCCACCATGTGAGATATATAGAAATGGATAACTCCCTCAAGAATTTCCACTAGGATAAATAGCATCCCATGGAACAACATCATTTTATGAATATCCTCCAAACACCCCTCTACAGAATCACACTATACAGTGTGATCTGTCCACACATCAGTCTCTAATTCTACCCATTGAGACTCCTCCACTTACAACATCACAGAATAATATAGTACCATATGAAAAAGAAACCCTCTTCTATTATCCAACCATACATCTTGGAGAAAAGTATAAAACTCTTTTATTACCTTCCATGAATCTATGGATTCCCTAACTACATCCTTCTACAACTTAATTCATAAGGAATCATACTTCATCTTCCTCTTTCCTAGTGTCTGAGATATATCTATGTCATTGGTCCACATAGCCTTATAATCCTTCACTAACACATTTTCAGGTCTCACTAGGAGAAGATGTACCTCATGATCTTCTGATTTGTAAAGACCAAATTGGTCTCCCCAATAAGGTAATGTTTCCATAAATTCATTGTGAGCATGACCACAGGAATATCCATTTCATGGGTGGCATAGATATATTATTATTTTTGTAAATTACTAGACTCATAAAAGATATCTCCTTGCTTATACATTAGCACTATCCCAATCCTAGAATAGATGATTCACATAACACATCAAAAATCACCCATTCATTTGGAAAATTTTGAACAAGAGAACATATCATATATCTGATCAGGTTGCTAAAAGCTAACAAAAACTGATAACTCCACATCAAGGATAGGTCTTTTTAGGTCGATGATGATAATGGTGGTGCAACTACATAATGTATGGGCATGAACCTCATGTAATATCTAGACATTCCTCAAAAGTGGTGAACCTCTTCCGCATTCTTGGGTGATGCCAAAAAAACCACATCGACCTTTCATGGATCCATTGATACCCCTTTATGAGACACCACATCACTATGGAAGTCCATCTCTCACATACAGAACACACCATTGGAAAACATTCCATAGATCTAGTGGAGTTCGATGACCTCCATGTCAGCATTAGTATCTTCAGATTTCCTCTCTTATGATGAGGATTAAATTATAATGACATCGTTGAACATGATGAAAAACTGGTCCATGAATTCACAAAAAAAAAATAGTTCACGAGCCCCATGAACATGGATGGAGAATTCATAATGCTGAAGGGAATGACAAAAAACCTAAAGCGCCCATACATTCACATGAATGAAGTCTTCCAGATGTTACACTTATTCAATATCAACTGATGATATCCAGACTGTAGATCAATCTTTGATAACCAACCTACTCCACTCAGTTAGTTGAAAAGATCATCTATCCTCAAAATGGTGTAACAGTTCTTGAACGTTACCTAATTCAGCCTCTTTTAGTCTATTCATATCCTTATAGCACCATCGACCTTCTTTATGAACAAGACTGGACCACCCAACAGTTACAGACTAGGTATGATAGATCTCTTATTAATCATTTTATCATCCTAAATCAACAACTCCCACAACTCAGAAGGAACCATCCAATAGGGAACCATTGAAATCATACATGAACTAGTTTGAAAGTCTATTTCTGAACATAACATCTTTTTTAGTTGGTAGAGTCACAACCTACTATATGATGACATCCATGGACTCTCTAACAATCTCTGAAAACTCCACCATGTATGTGTCTGTTGATCCCACTGATAGATCTGTTGATAATGAGAGAATATTCTCCACACACCAACATCCCACGTGATAGCCCCACTTCCCAAAATAACTAAACATTGTCCATCCACACCTAAAAAACACTCTTCACCAGAATTAGATGATAACAACCTGTATAGAATACAACTAGTTGATTCTTATGATGACATTGTACAGCTGCATCTGCATCAAAAGAAGATTCCCTATAGACAATGAATCACAAACATCATTCTAAAACTCCTTCAAATATCACACAGATTGTTCTGACATCTAACTAGAATGCCAAAAATGAGGGGAACATAAGGATTGTTTACGTATTGTCTCTACTAGAACTACTTCCTTATCCGTCTAAAACTACCCACACCTAACTCCCCTATGCCTCTATTATCGAGAACCTCCCAAAACATACCCTGGTTGAGGTCCCTAAGGAGCACCCTATGGTCGACCTCTTCTAATACCATATACCCTCGGTGGAGCTGGAGCCTGCTGCTGGAAAGGTATGACTGACAACTGTTGCTGCAGAGGCGGGCACTAAAAATGACCATATCCACCATACTGAGCTCAAACTATGAACTAATTATTATGATTTCTACATAATCCACATACAAAAAACCTCGGTCCGTAGCCAATGTAGAATGGTTTAGGACAAGGATATCAAAACTGGAACTGGTAGGGCCTACTTCCAAGTGTTCAAAACCTCGAAGGCCTTGATGTTGGAGACGTACTGCTGACACCCTTATGATTTGACAAACTCAGACGTCTCCTCTCTAAAGGTACACCTCCTAGTGAGTGAATCCTCTGTACTACTATGGAAATCTTCTGAAAATCTATGTATGTTGGTAGGGTAGAGAGAGTGATGACATACCAAAGAGAATGGCAGTGTGGCTCCTTCCTGTGTCTCTCCCATGACTACTGGTCCAAAAATAGTTCTGTATCATAGAATAATAGATACTTGAACATTATTTCTAGATACCTCACTGACAGAATCCCCTATTAAAGGGAGAGTAACTGCTAACTCTTCTTAGCCTTCAATTTTGAGGAAAGAAATTATGCCCAAAACTCCTATAAAAAGTCTTCCCATGAAACACCGGACTCCATCCTATCTATGAGGTAATGGGTCCACCAATGACCAGCTTCTCCTAGAATCTGGATTAATACCAGAGGAACCTAGTACTCCCTTAGATCAAAGATCAATGTAAAGGTTATTGATAGCTCATTAATCCATCCCTCCATCTATAATTCTAAAATGTTGTCCTCATTTATTCATAGCGATGACCACTAGATAGAACGAAGGGTCTTTATTTACAATTCATCTTTTAACTATCAATAAACCCACCACTGATCAACCAATTCATTCTACTGGTCCAGAACTACTCATACCACATGTGGTTGATGTCCGGGTTCCATTGCTGAAAAGGTAAACTATGATATCATAATCCTCGGTAGTATGAAAATTTATTTTAAGATTAATGTTTACAATTTATTAAATTAAATTCACCAAACACCCATGACACACATCAAAAAAGGTAATTAGGATTCATTTACCTTTCCAAGGGTCTCTACCTTGAAATTAGTGTATCCTCAATCAGTTTTTTAGTAGGTCTAGAGTCCATATATCGAATTACAGGGGGTCCTAAAATATTATGTCTTAGCCAGTCTTCCCTTCCCTAGTTTTCACACCAATCTTTTTAACATAGTTTCCCTACCATCCCATGAAATCCTTACTATGCCTCACTAAGAACTCCATTTAATACCTCAACCATCACCATTGACACCACTCTATCGTAAAATTCCTTCTTCTTATTGAGGGAAGTGTCCACAACGTACCACACCTTTCGTTATTCGATATTAAGGAGAGATAATAACCCCAGAGTCCCCCCATCAATAGGGCACATAATGGAGAGTAGAACTAAGGATACAAAATCTCACACAAAATTGAATGAATCTCCATTTTTAATGAAAATAGGATCGTGAGATATTTTGTTAAATATCCAAAAAAACATTGAACATTTATATAAAGAATGAAAAATCCTAATCGATGCGTTATTTAAATGTAAACTGTGAAAAAGTACAACTAATACACTAGATATTGTACCAAAATAAAGAGAATAACTAGTACCATGAAAACTATCATGTTTCCTGGTCTAGTAAATTCAATCGCAGTACTCAAATTCTTCATCGAAACCTAGAAATAGATTTACAAATGTGGGGAGAGTATACAAGTATACACAGTAGGAAATCAAAAGACACACATACCCATGTGTGGGAATATACTAATTCCCTTCTGAGATATTTTTATATACATAGTGAAACTAAAAAGGAGTACTAACTAGTCTTGCCTTAACAAGGCACACTCAACAAATAACACAAGTCATATAATGTAATTGTATTTGCCCATTGAAATTTAGTATCAACACACTGCTTTCCAAATGGTTAGTTTCCCATTCCTAATGGATAACATCTAATTGATAAAAATCATCCAAAATTAAGTCCCAATTCCACAACCTTCCTTCACACACATGGGCCTCAAACCACACATAAATCCCACATGCAGACACCTAGAACACAACAATACCACACATAACTAGCCTGAAAACACTTGGGCATCATCCCATTGAAACATGGGGTTAAATCCTGGACCACAAATACCTAGGTATCTCAACTAAACCTCAAACATCTTGAAGGATAATATGATATTGTAAACATACAACCATTAGGGAATTCCCGTATATGACCAAGTGGTGTGAACCAGAAGAGGGGAAAAGGAATAATGTCAATAACGATCCATCCATCCTACAACCGGGATGTTGGGAGAGAATCCCTCCCTCATGAAATGGGGTAGTTTGGCACCTTGGGATAAATAAGGAGGGGGTTCATATTGAAATTAAAAGAAACTATAATATATATATATATATATAAGAAAAAACTCTTCCCAACCAATAATTAAGAAACAACCATGCCTCACAAAACCACATTTGTTGCTACCCCTATATGAACAACCTTACAAACATGAACTAACATAGAATGAACCCAAAACCCTTTTCATATAACAACATACCATTCAATATTTATTGATCATGTTAATTTATTCTAGCACAACCCATGGAAACTAAAAAGCATAACATCAGAAACCATTCTCATAAGGTGAAGAGCCTGATAAGAAAAACACACAACTACCAACCCACTTCGTTCATCGGTACTACCACCATTGAATAATGGACAAGGGTCCAAGGTAAAAAATCCTATTTTAAAACCCATTTATAAACATATTAGAGAAAAAAAATATTGAAGTGTCACTTAACACAACCTTTATTTGAGAGACTTCCTAATCCACTGCCACCTGTCATTTTTCAATGTTATCCTGCAAATTAATCCTCTTAAAACTAGTACTAGAAGCTCCACTTCACAACAACACACCCATCACACCTATAAACATGAATTAATGAAACAACATAGTCCTGCAGCACTACAACCAAATAAGTATGATGAACACAACATAAACCCAAGGAATTCCAACTTTTCAGAAGTTTATCTATTCTACAAGCAATCAATCTCTCAATCTGAGATAGAAACACACATCCTATCACACTCCATACTCAAATCCCATATAAAAAGACAATAATGAATAGCCACACTACACAAACATAACCATCCCAATTCATAGGGATAAAGCCTCTATCCAACCCCCAAACCCATAATAATGTTACCAATGGAAACATTACAATACCACATCATAGTACAAAACCCAACCAAACACATCACAAAACCACGCCATTAAGCCAATCATATTTAGGTTTAGCCATCATGTTTTATTTAATTCCACTATAAATAATAGGGTTGTCCACATATCATGTATGATCTTGGGGTAATCATTTATTTATGAAAGTATATGTGTTTATGTTGATTTCAGTTTAGAACCATTCAATAGTTTTTCGAAAACAAATAAAGAGAATCACCGGTGAAAAAACAAGGAAAACTAACCACCATTACTTTTAGACAGTTTTATAGACATCAAAATTCATAAAAGGAATACAAAGAGGATAAAATAAAAAAATTATTCGCATTCATTCATCTTCATTACCATAACCATCATTATAACTTCTCCAGTTATATTTTTATCATCATCTTCCCCACCCATTATTTATTTGCGGTTGAATAAAATGATTCATTTATCTTCAAGAAACATTATTATATCCACCCTACATGATTCAAAAATAGAGGAAAAAGAATCCCTTCATGAAAGAGTAGTCATCCATAACACCTCTTTATTCCAAAACTAAACGATCTTGTGAGTTATAGGAAACTCCAAGAAAACCTATTAGGATGGGGAAATTACAATCATACATGAATCGTATAGAAAAGTATGGTTTTTGGAGAACACATAGGTGATAGGAAACACAGAAGGAAGGGATGATCCCAACACTGAAAAGCATGATCTTATATTAAAAGAAAAATGGTTTCAAAATCCATTAATGTATGATTGTGGTAATGATCACAATGATTGAATATATCAATGTCCCTAGAGAATTACGATCATAATGATGTACATAATATCCTTTGAAACCCCCTTAAAAATTCTAAAACAATTATTTAAACTTAGTATATTCCAACTATGATTAAAGAGGGGAATAATTAAAAAAACTCAGAAAAATAGAAATTTTGCAATAGGTGAGACACTGTCTTATGTGAAACTATTTCATTTTGGCACTATAATGGTGGAACTATTGTTGTGAATCTATTTTTTTGTGGCAATATCGTAGTGACATAGTTTTAATGTGCCACAATTCTGGTGTGTTTTCGTTTTGGTGTCACTATTTCGATGTGTTAACGTTTCAATGTTCAACTGTTTTCGTGCCACCATTTTGGGGAAACTATTTGGTGAAACATCATTTATTGAAAACTCCCAAAAAAACACTACGATATCCTGAAAAACCACATGTATTGGATTTCTAAAATGGAATGTATTGGGGAAATCTAGCTCATTACAAACGTGTTTAAAATGAATCATGAACAAGTAATAAACTACTATCACATGATATATCGAGCTCAAAATTATATTTTTTATCGAACAAAAAACAAAAACCCACATTCAAACTCACTTTTGATGTAAATATAATCTCGATTTCTCCCCCTTATCATTGGATTGATCCAATACATCGAACACAATTGTGAAACATAATGAACTGAAATATTATAAAAAATCAAATCTCTACTAGCAGGTTATGTGAACATCAATATCACTCTTAAATAAATCATTCTCAAATTTTAATGTCATCCAACCGTAAAAAATACCAAAAATTGACATTATAATCTATTTAACAGTATAAATTTTTTAATCTATATCGTGAATCCCCCCAATCTCATTTCTATGTTTTCTTTATAAATTTTTTTTCACCAATTTTATTGTGTTTCAAAGTTATCCAACTTTACTATAGAATCACTCATTATCATCATCAATCATCGGAAAATACTCTTAAACATTTTCAACAAATAATCATGACCATAATAAATTACAACAATGAATCTCAATCACTCAATGTATTATGATGGAGAAATATTAATACCATAATAAAATAAAATAATAGATTTTTTAATTTTTCCACTATATTCAATTAAAATCCTCATCATTTTGATTAAGAAATCCATTTGATATATTGGTTTCACCATCAATTGTTATCTGTAAGACTATACGTTGAATTATTTTCACAACGCCTTTATAATGGTTCTCAAACAATATCATGGTTTCAAAATCAAGGTTGACCTACAATAAGGGTAGTTTCTCATAACTAACATTCTATGTCTCTTACTTTTGGAATCCTATTATAAATTTTAAAAAATAATATATAGACAGCCTAAATAGGATGAAATATTAATCATGATTTCTTCTCCGAGTCACAAACAAAAATATTCATTATCTGAAAATGATAAGAATTGTTGTTGTAGTCCAAAATAACAATTATACTAAATAAATTACATATTTAGAAACCAACACACATAAACAAATTTTTTTTTACTAAAATTCATTTCAATAAATCAAAATCTCATCGTGTAGAATCAAAAAAATATAAATTTGGTTTAAAAAAATTAATAATTTATTTAATCCATTAAATTAAAATATTTATAAATTATCAATCAAAATAAATTTAAAATTCAAATTCATACATTCTAATGTGAAATTCAAAACCAAATTTTTCATAGATTTATACCAAAAATTTGATATATATATTGAAGTAAAATTTAATAATGAATGAGATAAATTATATCACCTAAAAATATTATTTTCTATTAAATTAAATGAATTAAATAAAATTATGTGTGAATGTATATTTTAATAATGAAAATATCAATTGGAAAAAATTACACCAAATAATAAAATTTTCATAAAAAATGTCAACAAGTTATTACATGACACAAAGTCATATAGATTCACATATTTAAGATATTAAGCACAATTTTGAGTTGAAATACATATATTATATTGTCAATAATGGTGGAAATGAGATAAACATGAGGAAAATCATCTTCTTTCTAATAATTGAAGATAAATATTTGGAAGACATCCAATGTATCAGTGATTAAGAAAAGACATATTGAATAAAATATAGTGGCACGCTAAAAAATAAAATATTATAAGGATTAAAATATACTAGAAAATGAATGGATGGTTAAATTTATAGTATGAATTTAATTGAAATGAAATTGAAATTTTGGAAGTAAGGAAGATAAAAAAGAAAAATACATTTTTATAAGATAATGAAAATTGATCAAAAGATTATGGTTTGAAATAAGAAATCATTATAACCTCAATATCATATCCAAATAATTAAAAATATATTATTAAAATGTAAAAATAATTAAATTATGCTACACATATTAAATTTCAGATAAAATTCAACCATAATGAATTTTATCACCATAAAATATCACATATACCGCTTCTATGTATTTAGGTAATACATTTAATGAATCATGAATTATGGGATGATTGTATGAATGGAAGTATGATAAAATAAATAAACCTCAATCCATAATGAGAATCCTGACTATATCGTAATGAAGATATACCTTCTTAGCCACATTAAATATAAGAAATTCACATTCTCACATCCTGAACCACGAAGTCTTGTCATACTTTAATATTTACACATTGGAAAAAATTATAAAACGTTGATGGCCAGATCCCACATTCCCCTATGAGTTTAAATAATGATTTTATATAATAGAATAAATAATTTTTTTTTCATCAGAAAAAAAAATATTTACCAAATAGTTGTATTGGAGTGATGAGTAAATATCATTGGAAAATCCAGATTTATTCATAGGATATTTATAATTTTATAACAAATTAAGGCCTTGAAATTAAATTAAAAGTTTAAAAAAATTATGTCTGATACTTCTACTGAAAATTTATAAAAAATAGGGAAAATTAATGAACCAAATGTGAATAATTTCATTGTAACATGGAGAGGAAGAAATAAGGATATTGTTGGTGGAACATGAGATATGTAAAAAATATATTGAAATTGACATTCAATTTTTTTAACCCAACAAATATAGAATAATGATAAAATAAAACCTAATTGTGTATGTATGCACAAATGTTTTTGTTACATAAAATTCCACGAAACTAAAACTCATCTCTATGATGTTATGGAATTAGGCTAATGGTGAAAGTGATTTTATTTTTATGTGAATAAAATAGCCTGACTAAAATTATACGAATAGATGGTTTCACTATAAATGTTTGGAATCTATGAAATAATTGGAACTGTGATCCCCAATCTACTATATTCACGCACTACATAATAATAGAAAAGTAAAAAATAAATCTCCTTAAAAATCCCCACACAATGTTTACAATATGTTTTAAGCCTAAAAACATTGCTTTCTACAAATAATCAACCCACTGATATATTCCTGGGAAGCTCATAGCCTATGAATTCAAATTAAAACCTATTTAATTGAAAATTATATAAATGAACACATGTATTGGGTGATTTAGAATAGGAATATTAAATGAAGTATTGATACACTAATACTTCATTTATTATCATCATAAATAATAGATAATTCACATTTAACTAAAATTCTAATCTTTAAGGAATTCAATTACAAAATATTTACACTTTTAATTAGAAATGAAAAACAATCTCAAAATAAATATACATATTCCAAAACCCAATGCATATTACTGATAAAATATTATTATTTAGTTTACAATATTCACTAAGGATGCCCACACCCATTTTATAAATTCCAAAAAGGCTATACTGGTTAAAATAAAATCCAAATTTCATGAATATATTAATATTTTGAAAGTTATATATTGACATATAAATTCCCTTTGACATCAACTAATCCCATCTAGACTTATTATATACACTTTTGGAGACATTTTGTTTTCAAGGTAATTTACCATTAATTATATCTTAATTTACTCTCCTATATTTTAATTTTTGAAGGTGTGAAAATCCAATGGTTTCCATACCAAATTGATATATCCTATTTTTGTTGAATATATTCAAATCCAACCCATAATATAATAAAGAAATATTCTGGAAACTGAAACTAATGAAATTATACAGTCAATATGGGATAAAAATCAACAACTTGAAAATTGTTTCAGTGAAAACTTATAAAATCCCATTTATATTGGAATGAAAAAATGCACTTTTTGATAGAAAAAATGTCTGTTATCTATCTATTTTATATTGACCGATGTCTCATGGAGGAACAATGAAATGTCAAACATTATTGAAAAAATACATTTTAGAATTATTTATTTGAATTTTTCTTTCGATTATATTATAAAGATATAACACTTTTACCAATATCAAGTTTGGAATGAATTTTTACTTACAGTTGACATGATTTTTCATTTAATGAATCATAGAAATCCAATGTACTGAAATTCACTCTAATTTTCAAAGACGAATACTCTTCCTTCCTAAATTCATCCAATCAATTTAAAATTTTTATAAATTATATTAGATCCATTTATAGTTCTAATATCTCTACATACAAAAGTTCTATTATACTGAATGTTGAAATCCTTTATAAATGATATATCCATCTATTTTTTTCCTAAATAAGTGAATACTAAATAAAAAATCATATTCTAGGTGTATGAATCTCTTAGAAAATTAAATACACAAAACCATTCCATGGATCATCCTTACTATAATGTAGATAAAATTAAATTTATATTATCCATTATGGTATAATCCACTAGAGAGACTTCCTATGTTATTTTTAAGGGATTTATATTGTATAAAACCAAGTTTAATGAAATCAATAGTAGAATATTGACATGATTTAATTACTAATTTTTAAATTTATTAATGAAACGTGAATATTGATATGTTTTGTTACTTCAATAATAGATACATAATTAAATTAAATAAAATTGCTTGAAAATTTATCTATAATACATCCCCCTATTGACCATTTTTTACATTTAACATGATGAAATCATCCTTATAACCTAGGTAATGATAATATAATAATGTATTAATCTCAAAATAAAAGTAATGTAAAAATATATCATAAATACATAATCCATAAAAATCATAATAAAAAATTAACATAATTTATTTGATAATAATAAAAAATCATAGATAATTTTTAACCATGAAAACATCATTAAACATTATAAAAGATATGACCCCACTTAATACTCATATCGAAATTTATAAAACATTTGAGAATGACATAAAAGTGTAAATTACATTAATAATATTACATAATCATGAAAACATGGATTTTCAAGAAAATGAAAACAGTATTTAAATTTTGGCATAACGTTATACACAATATGGGTACATGGAATTACTATAATAATTGAGAAATTAAGAAAAAAAAATCATGTATTGTATTTTTCTCGGTTTAATTCTCTAATGTACACTTTATCAGGGGATAAAACATACCACATTACACATTTTCATCAGATAAATACTCCCCTATAACCTATATCATTGGATAAATCTTCATGTGTACCCATTTACATGGGATATATCCTATCACATACCTTTTGGATTGGGAATTTTTTCTCTTCTGTACCCTTTTGGTTGGGATCAATCTTGTTATGTGCCCTTTAGATTGCTATAAATCCTCCATTATACAAATTTGGATTTGGATAAATCATCCCACATAATACTTTTAATGACATATTTACATAAAACAATTAATTATAGGGTAATATACTACCATATCATTCATATTCCATACATACATGTTCTATAGAAAAAATAAATCATAAATATATATTAATGAACCCATTCAAAAATAATGGGTTTATTAACAATCCCTATTAAAAGAATTCATCATTCATAATGAACCGATGAAAGTAAACTTATATTCATAAAAAAATTTACATTTTATAAATTTAAATCATGAATTAAATCATTTAAATCTCACAACATAATCACCCAAAATAATCACATAACATGAACTAAAAAAATATTAGGAAATAAAAGACCACATTTTTTTAAACAAATCTTATAATAATAAAAAATTGTGGTTGATCAAAACAACAAGTCATGAATGGAAAATAATGTTGATTAAATTTAAATAATAATAAAATATATTTGATGAAAAAACATTTTCAATCATTAATGTACTAATAAAATTGTAAAGAATTTTAACAGAAAATAAAATTCATTTGAAAATCATAATATGAAGAGTTTCAAAGAAAATATCCTTGAAAATTAGTAAATGTTTTAAATATTAGAAGTAAAATAAATTTTCAAAATATTTTATTTTAAATTAATCATCAATAATGGTGGTATGTAATGGTTGAATATTTTCCCCAATATGTAAGTGAATATACACTGAAAATAATAATATTTATAAATACTAATTAAAAATAGAATCATTAAAAAACATAATGTTTTTAATATATTAAGCGAAACTACGTTAAAATTATTATTTTTAAAATTTATTATTAAAAATGGACATAAAATAAAGGGACAATATTATTAAAAAACAATTCTATAGTAGATGATAAAAAATATATTTTGGGTGGGATGGAAAATAATTTGAAACATTTTTAAATAACATCATTTAATCCACTAGTAATTCAATGAATAATGAAACATTTATTTTGGAAATGATTAAAGGGATAAAAAGTATAGTTATTGACAAAAAATTTTATTTTCAACTACCAAAATAAAAATATTGTTTGAAATTTAAAAACATGGATATGGATGAAAAAATAATTTAAGGGAATAGATATAATTCATAAAAAATTTATTTTAATTGAACCATTTAACCATCAATGAGGAATAATTTTTAAAAAAAATTATTTCACTACAAATCAAGGATACAATAACATATTACTGCATCGTTTGTCATGATAGACAAATAAAAAATTATAATAATCGAAGAAGAGTGAAAATGGCCAAAGGAAATAATGTATAAAATGAAAAATTCATTATTCTTGATAAGAATTTAAACCAAGTCCTCATGAACAGGAGATATATAAATTCATCATGTTTTATCATGAATTTATTTTATTTGAGGATATAATACCCCAAATAGGTAGTGTATAAACTATATTAATTGAATTAAGTGTATAAAAGAAAATATTTCTCAAAGAAAAAAATTTATAGATAAAACTCATATGCATTGGGTACACATTCTATAGAAAACCCCATAAAGTATAGATCATGTAATTAAATGTAACATGAACATTATAAAATATAAAAATTGATATTTTATACCATTTTGGATGTATAAAGACTATATTAATGGGAATTTGTGTATAAATATGTAAAATTTATTGACTATGGAAAATTGAAGTTAAATCCCTTAGCTTTCTCAAAATTCATTCCGAGAACACACGTAACTTATAGAATAACCAAATTAAGTTTATTAGATGAATTATTACGAATAAAATTATAATAAATTTAATTTTATATTGTTCATTTTATATTATTTTAAATTTATTTATTATATATTTTGTCCGTTGTTTATGTGTAACTTAAGTAGCTGGGTGATTATTTTGTCAATCATGTTGAACTAAAAGGATATATTAAAAATAAGATAAATATGTAATATAATACTTTTACAATAATAAAATTATTATTATTTTCCTAATATATTATAACAAAATTAATATTTTTTTATTTCAATAGTTATCAATAATAATATTTTAATGCATTTCTTAACTAGGTTGTTAAATCAACTCAAACATGAACATAATTTAATTTATTTGGTTATAATGATTAAAGATGAAATTATTTTGACATAAGATGAAAATTAAAAAATAAAATGATATTATTTTAATTTTTTTAACATGTTTAAACATTTCATATACATTAAGTTGATGAATTAAAATCTATATTAAAACTGAAAAATGTTTCCTTACGTAGGTAGAAGCCCAAACATATGCATTTTTTGTGTTCCATTTTCTTAACATGTGACAGGGGTAATTCCTGATGTTAGATTTACATTTAATAATAATAATTGAATGATAAATATAATTTTCTCACCATTACCATCATTAATACCATCAAATAATGGTGGTAATGGAAACACACAAATATCATCATTTCATGGAAGTGGTAGTCTGCAAAACCCACAAACAATGATTTTTGTAATATGGTTGAAAATGAATAAATATGTTTTTCAATAATAAAAAAATATAATAATAATAATAATAATAATTTTATCATATTTTCATTGATATAAGATATTTTTATGAGTAATAGAAGAATAAAAAAATTATAATGAAATCATTTTTAGGTTGGAGACATGATATATCCTTGAATGTTCCCTTAAAATTGAGGAAAATATGATAAACAATAGTTAATATGGTATTATTTATATAGGATAGTGTTATAGGTATTATAAATGGAATGATTTTATAGGAGTTAATCAAAGGTTATTTATATCTTTTTAAGGTGTACATTTTACCCCTTTTAAGAAGACAAAATTGACACTATTGGAAATACACATTCTTATTGAACAATATCATGCCACTATTATAGATTCAATGACTCCAAATTACAAGAATCAGGGATATGGAAATAAATATGTTCAAAAATCCTATTCTAAGGACCTAGGTGTAGTATAAATTCATAATAAATTAATTTAAATGAATATTCATCACATTAAAAAAATTACTTTCCTAATGATTGTAATAGTTTAATGTCATTTGAAACATGGAACACAATATTATAAATTTATGAAGCATATAAAACATCTACCACAAGTATATTACCCTTTAGTACATGTACTTAAAACCATTATTCATAACCTGTAGAAAGGAAACATAGGAAATGCTGAGAAAATATTCTCAGTACTGGTAAATTAAGGAGATACATAAGTTTAGAACACACGAGTTTAATTTAAATATCATACCCTATATATCAAAGATCATATACATGATTTATTGTATTAAATGTTGGAAATAGAAAATACATGAATCATATGGTAATTAATTGAATAAGATATAGAATCATAACAAATAAATAAGTTATATAATTTGTGGCGGAAACATAAGAAAATAAAAATGATTACTATAATGGTCACACCATAATTAATAGTTCATATTAGTGTAATTGGTTTACTCCCCAAATAATCATGGTAGTCATGGTTCATTCCAATATACATCATGTTACTTAGGGTTCACTTCTAAGACTATTATAGTAGAAAAAGTTATTTAATAATCCATGTTAACTCATCTTTGAAGACATTTCATTCTCATGAGATATAAATTATTACCCAATTAATTTAATAGAGATATAGGTCTGTAATACCTCATAATGAAGTAATTAATAAATTTTCAATAGGATAATAATCATTAACATCATATCTCTTATAATGAAATGGGAATCATGAGTAGGTCATCGTATCATAACCTGTGGAAGAATGACATGTTTCATAATCATTTCATCCTAGAATTACATGTAAAAATAAGAGATTTTTTTAATTATATAACCCATGAAAGATAAACATGTTTTTTTAATATATTACCCTTTAAATATAAATTATTTTAATTGAGATATATGTAGTGAATGAGAAATGAGATTCATAATCATTTAGATATCAAAACCGAAACTATTCATAGAATTATAATCAATGAAAGCCATTGATCATATCTCTAATAAGGCATGAGTAACACAAAATAATTTCATCTTATATGTGAAAAAATATTGGGAAATTATATTACATTTATTTCTTGAGGAAAATACTATTTATTATTTTAAATAGTACTTTTAAAACATAAAACGTTTTTAAAAAAGTTTTCATTGAATATATATTTTAAAAATTCTAAAGAAGTCATTAAAAATAATTTAAAACACTTCGTAAAAAAAATATTTATAAAAAAAATTATCGTTGAATATATTTAAACATATAATGGTATCCATGAAAATAATTTAAACTATTTCTTGAACATAAACCCATTTTGTATAATTTTTTTTAAATTGTTCTGAAAACATATAAATTATTTTTTGAAATTAAATTTAAAAAAAAGTGCGAACTAATTTTTTTTAAAATAATTTTTTTTTTAATTATTATAATTTCTAGAATATTATGAATAATTATTTTTCCCCTGTTTTTATAAAATAAGGGTTTGAAATAACATAGATTTCAGACTGAAGAGAGTTATAATGTCAAATTTTCATAAAAATTCATTCTTAATTATTATATGTAATAGTGAGTAGAAAAATGAAACAGTTACCTTAAGATATCCTTAATAACAATAGTATAATAAAATTCATGATATTTAATGATATTGGGATCCACATGACTAATCAATTTAAGCATAATCATAAACAATCCCAATAAACTCTAAGATTATAACAGTAAATTATTAAAACATTGATAACATTGAAACATAATACCAATAAAATTTTATCATTAAATAATGAGTAAAATATTATATAAATCGGGATATTCCATATATAACATGGTAAATGGAATTACATAATCCTTATAGAATGATATAGGTAGAAAATATGTCATGTATCAAAAATAAAGAAAATTGAGACAATTTTACTTTTCCAATTTGGAAACTTTTGAACCTTACACCCCAAGAAATTGAATCCATAAAATGGAAATTTAAATAAACATAAATTTAAATATAATAATAATATATTAAATTCATGAATATTATATACCCCACACAAAATAAATTAGTTGTGGATATCGCATATGTCTCACACCAATAAAACTGAGACTGGAAAACTGTTACCTTAACTCTTGAATTTCATCCTACAAGTTCAAACCTCATGTATAATAAATTTAACATTATTATAAATCAAAATATATAAAATATTATACCTAATATCAAATATTATTTAAATATGACTTTATATTACCCATTTATTTACAATTTGATGTTTAGGTTATGTTTTAGGTGATAACCAATTTGTTAGTCATGCATGATTTGACGTATTATTCTAATTAGTCTTACATAGATCATGATTATATAATTAATAAAATATATAACATGATATAAATATCTTATATATTCATTATATATTGATTTACAATAATCTAATAAATAAATAAAAAAGAAATGAGAAACATTGTTCAAGGAGACGGTTGGTCATACGTACGTAAGAACATTGGATAAATTTCCTTGTAATATATTAATAGAAATGAAATTGATATATATATATATATATATATATATATATATATTGATTAATGTATCATTTTTATTTCATATATATTATATAATTTTACTACTCTCTTCCATAATACATTTTATTTAATGTGGGAATGGATCGTATCACTTTGAGGAGGTGGTAGTCCATATTTCTAAAAAAAATTAGTTATCATATTTGTTGAGTCAATAAGGTTTTCCTTATGACTTTTCCATTCCTTCTTATTTTGAAAATCACAAACACCTTACTTTTAGGAAAATTGCTTTCTTATGGAAAATTGATTTTATAAGGAAAATTGCTTTTTTAAGGAAAATTTCTTTTATAAGGAAAATTGCTTTCTTAAGGAAAATCGTTTTTATAAGAAAAATTATCCTTATCTTATTTTCATCCATATTTTTCTTATGTTTGAGATTCGGATTCAATTTTATTTTCTCGGAATCGTTGAAACATTGATATAAATTATTCTGTTGAAGGTTCCAAATTATGGATAAGAACTGTAAGGAAGTTTCACTCTGGATTCCAGATGAGAACTGTAATAAAGTATCATTGCGAATTCCGGATATGAACTCTTACTAAGTTCTATTCCAGATTCAGGATATGAATTCTTATGAAGTTCGATAACGAATTCTCAATACGAATTCTAATGATTAATTCTCATTACGAAGTCTAATGAAGAATTCTCATTATGAATTCCAATGAAGGATTCTCATTACGAATTCCAATGAAGAATTCTCATTACGAAGTCTAATGAAGAATTATCATTACGAATTCCAATGAAGAATTCTCATTATGAATTCTGATGAAGAATTCTTATTACTAATTCTGAGGACGAATTCTTATTACGAATTCGGATGACGAATTATTATTACGAATTACAATGATGAATTCTAATTCCGAATTCTCATTCTGAATTCTCCTATCAAACAGAATCTGATCATCTCTGTTTTATACACTCTGAATTAATTCAGGCTCCGAAAAATATTTTGGTTAGACTACGAACTTTTATTCTGCTTAAATTTCTATAATCTATCTACTCTTTATTATTTCCATTACACTCTGAATCTTCACTCCGAATTTCATTCCGAACTTTTGAGTTAAAATTAAAACGATGTCGTACCTTCTATTTCACTTGTTTTGTTATAAAACGATGTCGTCTATTTTGTTATAAAATAACCGTTGTCTAAGTGACACGTGTACAGTTCCCTCCGATCTTTAAGGAAAATATGACCGTTGGAGAAGGAGCCGACCTTACCTATAAATAGGAGCTCATTTGAAAGAGCTCGATACTGATGACAGATGAACACTTGGTTTTGTGCCTACATGCTGTTGAAGTGATTTCTAGAGAGAGAGGCTCTTATTAACTCTCAAATCTTCGTGCGACTCTGAATTTTGGTGATTACATTCGGGGGCTTCCGTGGATAGGAAGACAGAGGTGCCGACTACCTTGAAGTTCGAGGGCTTCCTTGCTGAGGAAGACAGAGGTCGCCAACTACCTTGAAGTTGAGGCCTTGCGGGGATAGCAAGACAGAGACTCCGATCTTCGTATCTAGGGCTTACCCTGGTGTGGGTAAGAGAGACTTGCTTGAAAGTATAAATCAAGGGACCTTTATCCAAGGTTGTTGGATACCCTTCTCTTTGGGTTAAAAGACTATTATCTTGTTACTTGTAGTTTAACTACTTGTTTAAGTTCCGCTGCATTTTATAAGGAAAGTATAACTTTCATATACTTCCTTACTTATACTCTGATTCATTTAGACTCTATTCGCTTTAAGGTAGAATCTCATATTGTAACTTTTGTTAAGTTTCAATTTCCGGAACCATATTTCCGGAAACTACATTCGGAATCTCTTTCCAAGTTTGGATTCGGTGTAAGAGGTGTTGGGAATTTGCTTAGTTTAACTTTGTTAAACTTATCCCTTTCCTTTGCTTAAGGAAAACATAGTTAATCGTAACTAACGTTAAAGGTTCCAAAGGAATATTTAAAGTATACAATTCACCCCCCCCCCCTCTTGTAAATTGTGCATCTAAATCATTATTTCGATCCTACAATAATTCCATAAAAATGAAAGAATGAAAAAATTTTCTATATAAAAAATATACGATAATTGATAAATCATAGGTAAAAAATATATCGTATAAAACAAAATTTCCATTATCATTAACACTTATTAAAGGTCAAAATAGAATAACAACCGACATCAGTTGGCAATGTGGTATTCCACTGTACACATGAATGATGGTTCCATAACCCATTTAACGGAAGTGTCTATTAGTGTAGCTAAAAACCATTAAATAAAATCATCTTCTTATATTTTGGATACTGATGTTGATATATATGAAGGGTAAAAGAATAATATATGGTTATTAAATAAATATAAAATAAAATAGTGCATGGAATGATGTTACTCTTCTTCGAATATCTCCATTTGTTTTACACCAAAGGGATTGCTCGGTTAGATTTAGGCCCAATGTGATGCCTCCGTGATGAATGGATTGAATTTTTTAGATGATTTTGTAAGGGATAGGTGATGCTAAAAGACATTAGATTTGTGAATAAGTAAGATGGATAATGCCCTTTTATAGTGGAGGTTGAGTGGTATTATAGAAAATATAAAATGGTAAACACTATTGAGAGATCTCAGTTATATCATGTATGTCAAATAATTATTAATTTTAAATAAAAGTGGTTAAATGGTATATATTTTTCTATGAAATGTATGTTAGATATTTTTCATGGTTATTTTGACCCTTAAATTATTGTTTTATAACTAAATAATTCTGTTTTTACCATAATCGTTGTAATTAATGTTAATTTCTCTCCCAAATCATTTGGGTTAAAAAAAGAGAAAATTATGACAAATTAAATTATTTTTAATATAAATACTGAATACAGTTTTCCAATTTTTGAATACATATGTGGTAGAAGCTAATTAATAAAATCATAGAGATGAGATGAAACAACAAGTTTGAATGTGAAAATGACAATAAGTTGGAATTTTTTTAATATCCAATTTCAATGTGAAATTGATTAAAATGAAAAAAATTCTTAATGTATGAAAAATTAATCTAATATTTATTTTTAGAAAATTAAAAATTTAATTTATTGTTATCATTATATTTGATGGAAATGAAATTTTGAAATAAAATTCAATATTTTTCCCTAAAAAAATGAAATCTCTCAGAATAATACCTAAAATCAAAAAAATGTAAATAATGATATTCCACATTAAAAAATATTGTTTATGTTTTCAAATAAATTTTATAATAGTTTCCTTTTATTATTTAAAATTTTTTATCCATTAAAAGCCGATGAAATAATTTTTAACTAAACTACATTTCTCTATTTATAAAATTGGGTATATTCTTATATGTTTTCTCGAAAACATATAAGATGATTGTTAAATCGTTTAATAAATAATATATATATATGTATATCATTATAATTATGTTTCAATTTTTTTTAATTATTTTATGAGCTTAAAGATTATTTTATTTCATAAATATATTTTTCTAACAAAAGATTTCATATAAATTCAAGCTGGGTATTATATTCATTTGTCCTTAATCGGTGATAAGGTAATTCATCATATATATATTAGTAAACAATATTTTTATAATTTCAGTAATTTGATTCATAAAAACCATTAAAATGCATATGTGAAAAGTATAATAATATTTTAAATATAATATTAACAATATATTGTAGTTTAGTAAAATGTGGCCTTGTGTGGAAGAGAAGTTATCAATAGAACATAGCATTCTGTGTAAAAAAATCTATACTTACTTTTCATGTATTTAAAGCTAATATATCTATTATTTGTTGCTCAATCCAAACATAGTGTAACATATAACATAAGCCAATTTTTTTGGTTTTTGTACAATAAAATATATATTAAGTGTTGTGTAAAATGAAAAATATCAAAAAGATTAAATTAAATAAAAAAATAAAAATATTTCGTAATTTCTCAATTTGTTACATTATACCATGGGAAAAATAAATTTATCCTTCTAAAATATTCTAGATAATCAATTTTCTAATACTTAAATTTTACTTTCATAGAATCCCTATCATAAAAATAAATACTAAAACATTAGTCTAAAATGGAATGTTAGAAACATAATTGTTACCCATCATAACTCATAACTAGGATACCACATATGTGAACATAGTGGGCATGTGGAAGAGTGGACATGATTGAGAAATCTAAATATCATGTTCTGATTGATAGTAATAGTTATCATGGTTATGAGAACGTATATTATCACAATTACATAACCCAAAAATGCTTGATAATGGTCATTGATATCCTAAAAAATTATTTAACAAGAAAAAAACTATTTCAAGACCCTTTTTTCGAAAGTTAATTAATTTTCAATAAATTATAAACCTACTTGATTTCAATAAAATTACCTTTTGTTGTGCCATGATCAATTTCAACATCATCTCTTAATCCAAAAAATAAATCTGAAATTTTCATTCATGATGCAGTAAAAGATCAAAAGGTATAATAATAAGTCAGTACACCGATATTCGCTTATCATAATAGAAAAATGGTTTCCATTGGTAATACAATATGAAAAAATAATAATTCGGTGAGATAATACATATATCTATAAAACCCCACCCGATGATTAACATAAACATTCCAAAAATTGTCAACCTTGTGAATCTTCTAAAATATGAAAATAAAAAACATTATACAGAAGTTATAAGGACAATTCCGTATATATAACTACTTCTAGTTATAATAAGACTAGAAATAATTTATAAAAAATGATCTTTTTGGTTTTTTTAGAGTACATGGATAAACCTTGACATTGTAATCCCATAAAATAAATGTGGAAGCTGATACTTCGTATCCATTATTTTCCTAAAACTAATGTCTTCAAAATAAATTATTATTTCTTATACTAATATATCATTACAACTTTTCCATGATGTCATCCATGACACAATTCTTACTTAAACCCTATTAAAATAATTTTAAAGACATCAGTGAGTACAAGAGATCAGTATGATACTAAAAATAAAATAAACCATTAGTCCAATGAAAACCCATAAGAAAATCACTCAAAAAAGTACATTTTGACCCTGAAAAAGGGATCATCATTTCATAAAATTCATTATCTAACCTTTTTAAAATCAAACTACTTTTCTGAAAACTCATAAGAATGTATGTAATAGAAAATAATGTAATATGGTACATAATTATAATCAATTGTAACAACCATGTATTCGACATTCCTATATATCACAATTAAAAATGGAACAAATATATGATCAGCTTTCATACCCAATTCATTGGATGATATAACACAACCACTCGTCCTTGGATTATTATGGAACAACCGATTATGGGTTCATCATGTAACCACCCATAAAATTTCCAAGTATTATAATATATTCATAACATTTAAAATCTTTCAATTTTCAACATGTTACACATTAAATTTCATTTCCAAAAATTGTACAAAAATTTATGTTATTGAAATTACAAATCCATTTTCAATACAAATTTAATAAATTTAAAAAGAAAATTCTAAATCTGTGTATCCCATACTACATTGAATCATTTGTATTGAATTAAAACATTACCATTTTAAAAATTTATTACCATATAATTACTTTCATAATAACATTTTAAAATCCAGGATTTTAAAGTAAAGGACATTAGAGAAAATGTATTTAAAACACACAAAATGATGATTTATTTAAAGAGTCCACAAAAATTTAATGTCACTGAACTGATCACTAATCAAATAATTGATTATGAGAATCCACAATAATTCCAAACAATACAACTGGTAATAGAACATAATATCTTCAAAATTCACTTATCATATTAATCCTTGCACGACATAATCAAGAATTAAATGGATAACCTAAAGAATGAAAGTTAGGTTATGAATTATATTAATACATTGTAATCATTCAAATCATATTCCAAATAAAAGTTGAAAATATTTAAAAAAATTTAGAATAAATATAAAAGTATACATGAAATTTCAATGTAACATTATACAATCATGATAAAATAATAGAGGTTAATAAAATGAAAATATTACATAATGAATGAATATTGAGATGAAGTCGCATTACATTAGTCTGACTTATCATGTAAAATATTTATATTCCTAAATACTAATAATATGATAACTTTGTACATTATTGATAATGTTTTAGTGATTATTATTCCTTTTAAATCTATTTTTATTAATTTATAAATGTTTTAGAATTATTAATGTTCTTGTAAAAAAAATTTTATTTATATTTGTTACATGAGTCCAAAATAACTTCGGTTTGTCGACCATATTCATAGTGGTAATTATTCCATCATATATTGAATAATATTCATGATATAGTAATAAATTTTATCCATCATCTATAATTTTAAATACATCCATCAAATATAGATTAGAAAAATGATCATTTTTATAGTCAGTGAGATGGTAATTCATACTTACACATGAGTAATGTTTCCATTTTCAATGATCATTATGGAAATATGGTTTTATCCCTAGTAGGTTAACTAAACAATGGGGGGCTGAATCGTGGTATGACAGATTGAAAATAACATCACCTTTGGATATAATTACATCATTATTAAATAATCGTATCTCCATTTCCCATAAAAAAAATTTAACTATAATTAAATCATGCAAGAGACACAATGATTTTACTTGGTACACCCACAATGTGATACGTCCAAGTAGCATACAAAAAAATGAACTGATTTAAAAAATAAACTATGGATCAAATAACAAATACAAGGATTGAACTATATCATATATATGCTCTGTCTTACATCATTTACAAGGTTTTGTGATAACTTACTACCTTCCCAAGGGACAATACCTAATTATCTATAAAATTCTCATTCATGGTATAAATGACCAAATTCATCCACATCCCTTTCTCACAAATCTAGAAAGGATTACCCCAAAGTTTATAGACATGTTGGTCCCCTGATTATCAATAATGATTGCATCATTAATTATAAGTAGATTCAATATTTAATTTCATATTCCACCGACTTCATGAATACCTCATTACCATAGATTTAATGGTAAATAAATTATGCATTCTTTAATGATTCCCACAACCCTTGCGATGCTCAGACAACTTTCATGATGATTCAAAATTCATTACTAGTATTAAATGCCTTCGTGATCCCCTAAACATTCTCAAATCTCACCACATTACAAAAACATCTATTAGAATTTATAAATATCACCACTTTCATTCATCTTTTTATAGACTTCTGGAGGAATAATAGATTTATGATGCTAAATAATTATGTATAATGGCTTCATGGAAATCCAACATTATCAATGATTTCCATCCTCGAAAATTGGGACCCAAAAAATTGGAAATCACTGGGAAATGACATCACATCGTGTGTGAAATTATTTATATCACTTCATGGAAATACATTCTATTTTCTTGGAACATTTTCAAAATCTTGTGTCAATAATATCTCAATAACTCCTCAACATACCTTGGAGACTTTGATTATCAACAAACATAATCAATCTAAACACATTGCAATATTATCTTGATGTATTTTTTCCCTTCAAAATATAAAATTATTTTTTATTTCCAGAAAGATAATAATATCATTAATATAATATTAATAATATAAATATAATAATATATTATATCCATATGATATGGTGATGAAAAATGAATCACATCTCTTCATTGAGAAGATCACTCACTTGTACACACGAATGGCGTTATCATTTTTATATGCTACGAAATGTAAGAAAAATAATGTCATATTTAAATATAATATTGATAAATTTTTAATTAATATCATATATAAATATTTATTCCATTATTATTACTAGTCATGAATGATGGGGATGGAAAATGAATTATATAACATCGTGATGTGGTATGTCTGATTTACAAATGAACAATCAATTCATTTCTGATTTTATGGAAGATGATATTGCATAAGTTTATGATATTTTAATTATAAAATCTCATAACAGTAAGGATACTGGAATTATTATTTCATCATAGATGAATAATGATTTAATGAAATTTGAAAAGAATTAAAATATAAATACTTTATTAAAACAATATATATTTTTTGGATGATATTCTTTTCTTGACACCTTAACACCAATATGGTTTGTGTTATAGTTAAAATAATAGCTATAGAATATGGGGAGGTATTATATTAAGGTATTTGGTCATATATTGGGTAAACCATATAGGTTTTTTGTGAAAAAATTTATGAATGTGTTCCCTTTTATAGAGGACGAGATGGACAAACTATGAATTCTTTAAATTATTAAATTTATATAAATTAATTTTATCTTCTAAAAGAATAAAAAATAATTTATTTAGAATATAGGATGATTATGGGCCAATATAAATTCATAAAATGAAAATTATATTTGTTTTGAATATTTTTTTAATACCTATTATTTAACATTAACCATTATTTAACCTTTTTAAATCTTACCACGATATCATGTAATTATACATTGAGGAAGAATATAATTACTATAAAATTAAAAAAATGGAGTCATTGATGATAATTAGAAACTTATAAAAATAGGTAAGGTGAACATTATATTTTTATAATTTCAATATCATTAAACAAAATGTTATATATTTTAAAATATCATTTATCTCAATTATGACTATATTTATTATATAACATTTTTAATATAACATAGCGACAAGATAAATTTAAACCTACAATTTTAACATATAAATATAATGAAAATGTAATCAGTAATATTTTATTCTTACATTAATAACCTAAAATATTATTTATTTTAATATTTTTAATAACATGTATTTGATATTTATTTTAATTAACTAATTATTTCCTCATAATTATGTACGAAATTAATTTCATTATTTCATCCTTAAAAATTTATAATAAAATATCATGTTGAAGATAAAAATTTTATATTTCAAAATAATATTTATAGTAAAAAATATCCCTAATATAACACCATATTAAAAATATTTCACTTGTTAAAAAGAAGAGTATGACAATGTCGACTTTTATTTGAATAAATTAATATAAATGACTAAATTTAATTTATGGGCCCCTATGTGTTCATAAAAGTTTACCACAAATTCATTTTGTTGAAATAAATATTTCAATAAAATTGAATCAATTTTTGGGTAATTTTATAATATTTAAATGTTATTTTTACCTTTACTGAACTAATTTACCATTAACCTTTGTAAGAAAAGCTATTTTTAATAGTGCAACTTATATTTCCCTAAAATTCAAGGAAATATTTTATAAATTTTTACCATATTATTCAAAATATGGAATTCATTTTTAAAATTCAAAATAGATAAATACATAATATTAACAAAAATAATTACACTGTGTAAATGTGAATATGGGGTTATTAAATAAAAATCATAAAAATATGTGAAACTTTTCAAAACCAAATTCAATGTGAAATAAACTAAAATTACCTAAATTAGACTAACAAATAAAAAAATATCTTATCATACATTAAAACCAATCAATAATAAAATTTATCACTACAAATTATTTATATGAAAAAAATAAAATTTGAATTTAATATCTGAATTTTAAACTATTCATAAAAAAATAAACTTAAAAATAAAATTAAAAATATTACCAATGTAAAGGTTGATATTATTATTTCTGAGAAGATTAATATTTTTTGAAATAGATTTTAATAATGATTCAATATAAAATATAAAATTGGTGCACTATCAAATGGTGATAAAACTCCCTTTAAGAAAATATTTCTTTTAAAAATAAAATTGGATTTATTCGTTTATTGTGACTTGAAAAAACATATGATTATTGTAAAAAATTATATTGAATATTATATAATTATGTATAATTAATATAATATGACATGATTGAATTGTTTATTTAATGGTATAAAATAAAAATTTCACATCATAATAGTTATTCAGAAAAAAACAATTCATTTTATTTTAAAATGGATTTATTTTTACTTATAATTAATTATCCACAAAAAAATTATAATATATAAAACAATAAACCCTATTGTAATATTTCAGTTTATAGTTCTCATTTTTTTCATTCTAATGTCAAGGTTATAACAGTAACATTTAAATAATAATATTTAGTTATTCATTTTAGCTTGAAGTGGATTATCATGTACTCTATCAAACATGGTGTTTTAATTTATAAATTCGAGATGTTATATTTTCCCAACATTAATATATTGCATGATATTAATTTGAAATCGATATATAGGACTTGGGGTATATGTTTTCAATGTAGTGTTATTAAAATCCCAAATTGGAAGAAAGGTGAATAACACTTACACTCTAAACGAATTAAATTGAAGTACGAAGATCACTTAAGATAAAACATATTAGGGTTCCATGTGGGAAATACAAGACACGAAAGAGAAAACTACCTATCATGTTCTTATAAGGGGTGATAGAGAACATAGTCATGATAAAGATAACAATCAGAAAACCATAAATCTATGATGACTTAGAAGGTCCTTCTTTTGTTAGTAAGATAATTAAATGGATAATGTTTTTTTTCACCGTCCTTTTTGTAGATTTGATGAATTATTTTAATCCATTAACTAATAAAAAATAAAACATAATTCCTAGAAAATTTTAGTTTCTTTCATTAATCAATATCTTCAGATAATTCATCTTCTTTTCTAAATTATGATTATTCAAGATCAAAATTTCATGCATGAAGCTCTAAAGTAAACAATGACAGAATAAAATAATCCAAAAAAGATTAAATATATATTTCTAAAATCATTAAAAATTAAATAAAAAATAAATAAATATTAAATGATAAGATAATTTCCCAAAAAACTATAAGCCATTAAAGGGTGAAAAACTACAAAAATCTTACAAATTAAAAAACAATACTAAAACATCAATATATATCATTAAAAATATTACTATCCTAAAAATCCGTCAAAATTTATTATAAAATATGATTAATAACAATAAACAATATATATTTAATTATATAATCATACCAGATATATTCATTCTTTTTTCTCCAATTAAAATCAATTACACTCGAATCCTCAAACAAAAATCAAACTCATCACAAAATCTTTAACATAAGATAATCATTTCTATAAATAAACTGAATAACACAATGTTTATAATTAAATCAAATATTATAAAAAAATATAGTCAATCCAATTTTCCTTGTATAAAGTACTATTGGATTATATTTACCATAATCCTATAGTATTCTCATAATATATAAAATATTATGAAACAACATTAATCACATAATCACCAAAAACATTTTCCACTCACAGAAAAATATATTTGGTAAAAATATATCAAAAAAATTGATGTATTATTAATCTATAAAATATTTTAACTAAAATTAAAAATAAATATTAATATATATTTCACATAGGATAGTGGTAGGTGATTCACCCTTTTCACCCAATGGTTATGGGTTTCAATCTTGTAGCCATGCCGGACGCGATGGTTTGTCACCCATCCTATGGGATGCCCTTTTTCTAAAAATATATAATTCTAATAAAATTCCAAAAAATATTATGGAATCCTTAAAAAAATTTGAAATTTTTTAAACTAAAATATTATTTCATATATTTCATATTTCATTCGAAAAATTATAACCCATATTTACATTTAAAATAAAGATCTATAGAAATATAGTTTTTCGCATTAAAATTTCATTACATAAACCATAAAAGGGTAAAAAAGAAATGAAACATACGATCAACCATAAAATAATAAAAAAAATTAACAATATCGATAACTCTTAAGAAATTATATTAATCTGTAATGATTTCTAAATCATACTATAATACTAACTATAAGGACCCGACCTCTAACATAACTAATTCAAGTAATTTAATAACTTGAAATAATTTTATTTTCCCAAAAATTATTTTTGTTTTAATTTTTTAAATAATTAGGAAAAATACCTACATAGTAAACCAATACATTAGTATTGTTGACATATACTATATCCATATTTTTATAAAAAATCATTAATTGAAAGCATAATTTCATCTACTGATATGTCTTTACAATTTTATGTTGATCACATCTCGTCCCAATTTTTTCTTAAACATAATGAAAAAATATAATAACATCATATTAACACAATAAATCAATAAGTTACATAAAATAAGTTAGAAAAATATTCTAGTAAAACCCAGAAAAAGTTTCGAAAACATTTTTCCTTGTTACCCTAAAAAGAGATCATCATTTAATTAATATCATTATCATTCATTTATAAAATCCATTGTGTTCCATGAAAATACTTAAGTAAGAATATATAAGATAAGTAAGTTACATGGGAAATAATTAAATAAAAATTGAATAACTATATGGAATACTTATATTAATGTCCCTCATACAAATCGAATAACCATACAATCAACATCCATACCTAATACATTAGAGGTTATAACGTAAACTCCCATATTTGGATTATCAAAGAACCATTGATCATTAGTTTATCAGGTAACCACTACTCAAATGTTGAAGTAACGTTTTAAAATCATAACATATAAAATATTTCAATTTTTAACATGTAAAACGTAAAATTTATTTATCACATATAAGAAACTGTTACATGTTTTGAAATAACCCATCAATTTTCATAACCCATTTAATACATTATAAAATAATATTTTTAAATAAAAATATATTATACCACATTGATAATTTTTGGTTAAATTATGAAATAATATTTAAAACATTCATTTTCCACTAAATACATTCAATTTTTTTTTAAAAAAATATAGACATGAAATAAAATAATTTAGATGACAAAATTGTTAAAACACATACAATGATTGTTTGGTAAAAGTATCCCCTATAAATATAGTATCATTGAATTGATCATTAATCAAATTAATTTATTTTAGTTATCCTCTCTAAATAAACATATAATAGTTGTAATTGAAACATAGTATATTCCAAATTCTATTCACATCTATACCTAGGATGAAATAATCAAGATGTAGAAGTTTATCCCAATAAAAGAAAATTGTGCTAAAAATTCTTTCATTAATTAATAATCAGTTGAATTGTATGACACATGAAATAGTTACATTAAAAAAATAAAATATATTGAGAATAAATAATTTCATGATATTACATGTCAAGAAAAATTATATACACTTCAGAAAAGAATATAGGTGCCTAACATAAAAAATTATCTCAATGAACGAAAATTGAGACTATGCCCCATAACATGATTCAGATTTGTTGCATGAAATATTAATATTCATAAATAATAAACATTGATTAATTATTATTAGTACTTATATAAAGTTACTATTTATTATTATTTTTATATCACTTATCATAATTTTATAAAAATTACATTATTATTTATGTTCATGTTGGACATATTTTCTCTATCTTGTTTTGTAGTCCAAAATGACTTTGGTTTAATGTCAGTATTCAAAGTGGAAGAAATAACATCATATCGAGAATAATATTAATGACATAGTAGTAAATATTATACATAATTTATAATTTATAATATGTTAATTATATATGAAAAATGAAATGTGTTTCTATCATGGTGATGGTAACTCATATGTATGCATTAGTGACATATTAATTATTTAATGAAAATTATATAAAATTGGTAAGAATTAATTTAACATAAATATTTATAATACTAACATTATTATTATATCAATCATTTAAATATATTTATTTATACCATCTATGTGAGGTGGTAGTGAAAAACGTATCACAACTCTTCGTGGAGTAGATAGTTTACTCATACATATAAACGATGTTAAATTTTTTGTGTGTGGATAGAATGGTAAGAATTTAAATTATATATTGTTATTTAATAATTAAATACCAAAATTTATATCATCTATAAGAATTAATTTCATCATTATAACATGCCTTGAGAGATGATTATGTAAAAATAATTTATATCTGTTCATGAGGTCGTAGGATTACGCACACATAAATGTTTAATTATTTTCCAATTTGATGGAAGTAGAAATGGATTTTGGTAATGATATTAACATATTAAAATATATTTATATTTGAGAATAATGGATTTATTATTTCATCATGGTTGAAGAATATTTTACAGAAGTGGAAGATTAAAAAAATTGGGATATATGATTAAAACAATACATCTTTTTCAGATTAAATAATTTTCATAACAATATAACACAACTCTGGTAGAATATAATAATAAAATAATACCTTGATAATTTTTTAATGATTCTAGGAATAGATTTAGTAAGAGTCTGTCTGAAGAAAACAGGTTACCAATTACGAGAAAACAAAAATAATCAACAACCTTTTACATGAATGGGAGGGATACTTTTTGATTTATACAAATTATTAAAATAATATAAAATAATTCTATATTAAAAATAAATCCAAAAATATTTATTTATAAAATAATATTATTATTTTTCTAAACAAATTTATCCAATGAAAATTAGACAAGTTTTCACTATTTTTTAATCCTTATCTTTTATCATTAATTCTTATTTTACATTTTTATTTCATCTAATGATAATGTAATTTAAAATTTGAGGGTAAATATAAATATTATAAAATACCAAAGATCAATAAATTATTAATTTATGATATTTTTATTGTTACAAAATTCATTAGGCCAAATTTTATATTTTTATAAATTTTTCAAAATTTAAGAAAATATTTTTTATATTAAAATACCATTACATAGATTTTTGGATCTATTCATCACATGACATTTTAAAAATATTTTAAAAACATGATATATTCAAAGAAAATTATAATAATATTAAAATATAAATTTAATATATAAAATTTATTCATGAAATTCTTTAACGCAGTTTTTATTTATTACAATGTTTTAAAATGTTATTTAATTTTTCATTTAATTAAATAATTACAACATCATTTTGTAAGATTTTATCTTAATTATTTATTACATAATGTTTATAAATATGTTATCCAAATTAACATAAACATTTCATATTCAAAATAACAGTTTTACTAATAATATATGCCATATAACCCCATATTATAAATATTACAATTTTTAAAAATATAATATGATAATGTTGAATTTTAATTGACAAATTACTATAAATGACATAATTTCATACAATGGGCTCCAAGAGGTCATAAAATTCAATAAATGATTATATTTTTCTACAATAAATCCTCCAATAAAATTTGTACATGTTTTTGGGGAATTTTCTTACATTTCTAGTAGTGGGATTTCTTTTAATTTATAGATCTACCATAAACTATGGTAATACTAAATATTACTAATCATAATATTAATATTGTCCATAAATAAATGGGATCTATTTACTAAATTTATAACTATTGATTCAAAATATGGAATCCATTTTAAAAAATTCAAAACATGGAAATTATAGTAGTTATAATGTATTAATTCAATTGATAAAATGAGGAAATGTGTTTTTAAAGTAAAAACCCATCAAAGTATTGAAATATTTTTATATCCAATTTAATTTTGAAAATTGACTCTAATGACCAAAATTGGAAGAAATGATAAAATATTGATCTAATTATACATTGAAAATAATAAATAAATTATCTTAAATTATATATTATTTAGTTGAAAAATATTTTTTCAGTTAAATTTCATTATTTTCAAATATTCTTAATAAATGAAACTTGTCACGAAATTTCCCAAAATTAAACCAAAGTAAATGTGTATTTCCCAATTTCTAACTACAAGTTTTTTTAGTTAAATAGAGTTTATAAAAGTTTCAAAAATATATATTGAAAACAAGTGTGTAATCAAAAGGAGAAAAAAAATGTGCCATCTAATTCACGTTGTTGCGCTCGGTGACAAGCGTCTGAGGGTAACTGTAAGGTTTTGTGATTCTGTAGTCCGGATCAAGCTCTACGAGTGGTCTCTGCGATAGATCTCCATGATCGATATCCTGGATCGTGTTTTGCGATCCCGTCCTAAAATTTTATGAATTTTAAGGACATGATGGATCTCCAAGAGGTCGTCAGACGGGTCCTTGCAGACGCTGCCCGATGGGAATAAATGCCGAACTGATTGTGTATGGGAGAGTTGGTATAGATCCACTCCGATCATGATTCACTGGTGCAACTATAGTAAGAAAGAAAAAGGGAATACATGTTTTGCAACAGCTTTCCTTTGTATGGATTTATACTGAGGGATTACAACTTTATCCCTGAAGCATGTAGGGACGAGCTATCCTACTAGATCTGGAGCATTCCTTTCCAGGGGTAGTTTCTCAGGGGGGATAATGGTCATGGTCAGGAGAACATTACGCCCATTACTGATGAGTTTTTATACAATAATCTGAATGACATTGATGGGAATGCTTTGCAACTGGAGACATCCCCTCCCCTATAACAAAAAATCCTAAAGGCGGTGCTGAGGAACCAGAATAAGGGATAGACTAATTAGTGGGACCTATGGAAAGGTGGAAACTTCACAGAAGACTAGGCCAGCACCTACTACTTAAGTACCTCATGTGAATAATTTGGGGCGGAGCTGATGAGAATATGCCTGTATGAGGGGGCCTAGTCCTCCCAATTTCACATCTACCAGTAGAAGAATCTGATGCCAGAGTTGTTGAGCCTATGGTCATCAGGGACTAATACCTTCCACACACATCACGAGGAGGTTGGCATCATATTAATGGACATTTATCAGATCTTATGGGTCCCGATACGGGGGGTGATGTACGACAAATTCCTCATTGCTATGTGTACGTTGGAGGATCCCGAGAAGATTCTGCCACTGGCAATGGAGTTCATGAGACTGGTGTCGGGAGAGGACAATGAAGGGGTAAAATATGTGAACTTCAGATGGTGGTTCAAGAAAATTTTGAACCTCTCGAAAACATATGGTTCCCGGTGAGGCCTCAGACATGTCCAAAGGGAGATCAATGAGGCAAGGAGAACTAGTACCAGCGGCTCTTGGAGGACAGTGAGTGGAAAACCTGAGGGTTTATCATCATCACTGATTAGCATCCGATAGTCAGGTTGGGAGTATTCATCGTGACTATTATATGTGGATAGTCCTTGCCGGTGAGGGACACAAACACAGGTGTGCAACCCAGCAGATTCATCCTGGCCTCCATGCATGCTTCCAGGGGTGGGTGAATTTCGTAATTCAGATGCTTTTCAAGATGTAAAAGATTCTCTGACACAACAGCAAGGATAAGATGACACCGAGGATATGTGGGATGTTCCACCTCCTATAAGGGTGGATAATGGTGCACATTAGGGGGGTTTATGAATACCTAATCCCTATTACTCCTCCCAGATTAGACTCTCACCCATCAATCATGAATTCCACGAGGAGTTTTTCAGACGAGACGACAGTACCCTTGGTATTAAAACGAGTCTAGAAGGTAGTAGAGTTCAACTTCTATCATTTCCCACTCCCAACGGGGCCCTTCACGGATGATGAATGAGGGATATAAGATCACTGGTCCTATCTCCTGGACTTTTGAGGTCGAGTCCTGGTTGTGAGGGTGTACAGTGAGCTGCTCTATGAGCCATATGCTCCGCATCGATTTGCCCATTAATTTCAGTGCATGCTGTTATTGACCCCTATGGTTTACCTAGGGGTGCACCATGAGGATAATCGATGTGTTATGAGGCAGATGTGGCTCATTTTCACCCATGAGGATGGAAAGATGAGGAATGCGCTGCCTCCACCCACAGACACATTCATGATGGCCAAAAAGTAAGATCAATGAGGGGAGGTGGCCTACTCAGTGGAAATGATAATGTAACTGACTGCCCGAGCCAGTAATGGTGGACCTCCCAAATCTTATGGTCAGGTCCGGAGGGCTATAGGAACATACTTCTATGGAGGGGCTACCATGGCAGAGAGGCTTGCACCGGTTGAGGGGGAGGTAGCGGCAGTGGACCTGTTGGCCACAAAATAGTAGAGTTACCCATAAGGTTGGCCACCAGAGGGATTCTGCAGTATATCCACTCATGCTCTAGGGAATCGCGTGCATTACATAGACATGTTGGAGGACTTTGTCTTCTCAGAGGCCTATGATATCTGGGAAGTCAAAAGACAGTTTTTGAGCCTTTGAAAGACATGGATACACCTGAATTGTCTTGGAATGGACTTGTCATGGATAGGACCTATCTGGGTCGGCTTTGTGGTGTCTCAGGAAGTGGTGTGCAATATCTGGAAGAGCTAGAGGACATTGTGCATTCCCATGTATCCCAATGTCCAATGAGAGACCGCGTCAAGGTGATTATGGATTGTAGGGTCCCTGCAAAATTGTCGGCCACTGAACTGAGAGAGCGCTTCCATCTACCAGAAGAATCAGGCGACTCCTCCTGGGGGAATGGGGCCGGTAGAGGGAGCACACTGAAGGAGGTAAAAGAAGGAATTCAATGAATAGAGCGTGAAGAATCTAATTAACGACTCGAGGTAAAATCTTTAATCCACTTCGGACGATTAGTTTCCTAATTGCTCGGACCCCCTGTTAACGTTGAAACTGTGTTGGAAAGGCTAATTTACAGAACCCATTATCATCCCTCGGTGGAGGATAATGTGAGGCCTTCGTGATCCACAATTGTGGATGCATCAATTGCTACATTCAGTAGGGCCAGGATGCCTAAGGTGACCCCTCAAAAGCATTCAGATATTCCAGTAATATATGGGGGTCCATGATCGGGGTCACAATGGCGTCAACCCGAGAACAGGAAAAAGAATTCGATCTTTGTATGTTCCTTCTACAAATTTTAGGGATGTTACCAATTGACCAAATAAACTACTTTCTAAGTCCCATTTTGTCATGAAAAGTTCATCAAATGGAACAGTATTCCTTGGCGAGGTTCATCATGGCTTCTGTCGGTGTCCTTTCCAGAAGAATGTCATTGATCGTAGATGAGGATATCCAGACTGACCGAACCATGACGCTTATGATCCCTAGTGGGACCGTCTGCAGGGTAGTTCCTGAGATTATTGAGGTGGGATCCGATGATGACGATCAATCATATAACCCTGATCCCACCATTCCCGATCAAATACCAGACATGGACCCTGATGACGTGTTCCTAAGGGCATTCCTCACATACGATCCTTCCAACCACGCTGACTAGGACGAGATAACCTCTGATAAAGAGGACATCAAAATATTCAGTCACTGATCATAGAATCGGATCATGCACATCATTAATGATACCCATGAAGCACTATGGCTGGATGTTATGGATAGACATCGCTCACGACTGTGTGAATTGTGTGTTAGGGGAGTAGAAGCTCAGCATCCTCACATTATCTTCCGAGATCATATGGAGGAGAAGATTCGAGATTATGACCGTGGCCTGGGTGTGGGTTGGAAGCAGAGGAATGTGGTGAACATCAAGAGGCTTGAAGAGGAATATGATGAGGTCTCGCAACTATAGAGTTAGGTGGATGAGCACTCATCCTTCCTCAATACACAATCACATCTAATATTTAGATTGAAGGCAGAGCTGGAAATGGCCGATCAGGGCATCAAGTGAGCCTCTGATGAAATGATCATCATCTGGACCGGCGTGGAGTAGGCCAAGATTTCGGCTGATGAATTGTGCCCCATCGCTGTTGTGGAGGAGTAGGAACTGAACATGTGACATCGAATCCAAGATGCCACTAGACAGAGGGTGGTAGACCTTTTATGATATTTTCACGAGGATTACCTATCCATTGGGTGAATCGACAATTAGGTACTATAATGATTACAAACTCTCAATTGTACTTTCATGCTTCGATTTTTTTATGCCTGATACCTGCACAAGATTCATTACATGTATTGTTTCATTGCATTCATGTGATATTCATGGAGCATCCAGTGATCATTCCATAAGATCACGGGGGGTGGGCTCAATGCGAGAAATAAGGGATGGCCATCATATCAATCCATCCAAATATAAGAGTGCAAACCATGATTCAGGGATCTGGGGTTTGGAAAACTAAACTGGATTCTCGAGAAGAGAAGGTAGTGAACTTACTATAGAATGATGCTCTCAGAACTGCCAAATAACCAATTTCATAGTGTGCCCTTATGCACAAATGGGGTAACACTAAGGGCACTAGAATGAACCCAAACATGGGGGACGGAGGGTGTGAATCACAATACCCACGATTCGGAACGCTGTAGTGATGGTTTAAAAAGTATGAATGACTATTTATTGTGTTCGAAACACAATATCATTACCAGGTTAGCCTGAAGTGGGGATGAAAGGCGAGGGTAGATAGCTGACCACACTAGTGGAAATACGGGCTTTAACGTCGTCGTAATAACGTCGGTTTTTTAAAAACCGACGCGAATAGTATATGCGGGGAATTTTTGGCGTCGGTTTTACACAAAACCGACGCCAAAAATAATTATGTTTTTTTTTTCGCGTCGGTTTTTCTAAAAACCGACGCGGAAAACCTCTTCGACCGGATTTTCCGCGTCGGTTTTCATGAAAACCGACGCGGAAAATATAGTCGAAGAGGTTTTCCGCGTCGGTTTTTCTAAAAACCGACGCGGAAAATCCTGTTTTAATCGGTTTTCCGCGTCGGTTTGTAGAAAAACCGACGCGGAAAACCTCTTCGACTATATTTTCCGCGTCGGTTTTCATGAAAACCGACGCCGAAACTCATAAAAAAAATATATTTCGCGTCGGTTTTAATGAAAACCGACGCGAAAAGTCTTTTAAAAATATTCACGGACAGAAACCCTCATTTTGTTCGTCCGTCGAAATCGAGTTCCGCTGCGGCGCTTCGGACTCCCGACGACCTTCGAACTTGATTTGCGATCTTGAACGGCCATTGTTGAAGGTTTTTTGTCGTCTGCACGATTTTGGGTATGTGTTCTTCCTATTTATCTCTTGTTTCATATCCCATTGTTTATTTCTTTATCAATAACCCTATTTTGCGTGATTTGGATTATTGGTTAGATTTTAGTTGTAATTTATCATTATTTTTTGTTTGTATTATCATTGTTGGTGTAGATTTGATATTGTTTGTTTTTGGAAGTAATTATACCGGTCGCAGTTTGGATTTAACATCTCAATTCGGGTTGAATAATTATGTAAGATTTTATATTATGTTGGATTTTAAATAATTATGTAAGATTTTATTTTATTTTATTTCAAACTAGATTAAAAGGGGCTTTAATTAAAAGTTAGAAATTTTGTAAGGTGAGTAGTGGCCTAATTAGTATTTGTATACTCATGTTTATCTACATTTCAGTTTTAGGATCTTATCCAGTTCTTTTTCCCTCTTAGGATGCATTCTGTTTCAGTTTGGGTTAGTGATTAGTGGGGACTTGAGCTCAGTTATTGTTTTACTTATCAAATTATCCCAAGTGTGCCTATTATAGGTTTTTTACGGATTTATTTAAATAGAATATGTGTAAATTTTTTCCATTTAAATGATGTTTTTACTACTTAAAATTATGGTTAAATGTGTATTGAATTACTTTTGTGAGGACTAGGTGATTTAGGAGATGAAGTGTATTGAGGGAATTAGTTTATATCTATTTATAGTTATTCTTTATATTATTTCTACTGATTCAAATTTTGTGTTGATGTATAACCTATGGATAGGTCATTTCAGATTTCTGATAGAAATATGATGTTAATTACACTATGATTAATGGGTGAAATCATACCTAGTGATTGTTTTAGATGCCTATAATGCTTATTGTTAGTCTATGAGGATTAGGTACTCCCCTCAAGTATGTCATGGTCTAGTTTAGGTGTTTAATGGATAGATATCTTGGGTTGGTTCATGAAAATGGTATCAAAACCAAGATTTTTCAGAGGGTTTGGGTTTCCAAGTTCCCTTTGTTATTTGGCATTATAATGTTATTATGGATATAGGTTATAAAAAATCTAGTGCTACACATTGGGAAAAGTGTCATAATATCTTTTCCATTTGAATCCTTGAGTGTTTATGTAATTCTAGGATTTATTGTTGGATTTTGATATTGATTTTGATTGGTTTTATGTGTTTGATATAAAAATGATGATTGAATTACCAATGATGTGTAATCTATTTGGGGGTTCACTTAATATTGGGGTGATGGTGGATGAAGATTTGTAGCTATAGGTCTATCCCCCATAGTTAGGCCAACCATATGGAGCCCTTTTGAATAGTTTTAATGACTCTTCAAATCCCACAAGTAGTTTTGTTAATCGAGTTCCACATGTGTGTTTTAATACACATTGTTTTAAATAAGGATAGTTATTGCACTATTTTTCACATTAAGTTTTCCATGATTCATTCATGTTACATCAAATGAATAAAAAAATAAATATAGTGTGATCAATAGTAGTCATAGTGAGAAATCATATTATCTTGTATGTCATTCATATAATATTTATATCATGGAACTTTATTTTCAAAAAATGAAACCTTTGATTTAACCATTTTGTCCTTGTATTTCAATATAACACACATGTATATAATATTAAAATTAACTGTTTACTATATTTGTAAACGTGTTTCATATTTGATGTCTTTTATCTGATTATCAATAGTTTTTATGGAATATGTTTTTGTTTACAATTTATCTGATAGATATTTAAATGTTTTTATGTTTTAATATATTCATCAATTATATTGTGATATCAGGTATTAATGGATCATAATTGGATTTATCTACGAAGAACTACTAGTGAATATGAAAGAGGAGTTGACAATTTTTTGGAATTTGCTAAACGGCATAATCAAAATATTGATTTGATTTTCTGTCCATGTGTGAAGTGTGTAAATATGAGAAAGTTAAACTTCAGAGAAATCAAAGATCATCTCATTTGTTATGGTTTTAGCCTTAATTATACACGTTGGATCTTGCATGGTGAAAGAACTGAAAATTCAACATCCAATGTTGATGACGATATTCATAATGAGGCAGAGGATCGTATTGAAGAATTAATTCATGATTTAGGTGTTGAAACCATCGAAAAAACACCAACTGTTGAACGATTGTATGGAGATTCTGAGAAACCATTATTCCCAGGTTGCAGTAAATATACAGTGTTATCAGCAGTTTTGAGATTAGTTAACTTAAAAGCAAAAAATGGGTGGAGTGATAAAAGTTTCTCCAGTTTACTTGAGCTTTTAAAAGAGCTTCTTCCAGAAGGCAATGGGCTTCCAGATTCCAATTATGAGGCGAAGAAAATATTATGCCCAATGGGATTGGGGTATAAAAAGATACATGCTTGCCCCAATGATTGTGTACTATATAGGAAAGAAAATGAACATTTATCAAGTTGTCCTACATGTGGAACATCGCGCTATAAGATGGATGAGAAAGTCAACTCAGATTCATTTTCAGGTGATGTCATGTAACGTTATGAAAAATCAATTTTTTTACTTTCCAATGATATCATCCAATATTTTTTTCAAACAATTCTGATAATTCAATTCTGGTTTATTTTTAGGTACCAAAATCAAAACTCCATCTAAAGCATTTTGGTACCTTCCAATTATTCCTCGTTTGAAGCGTCTATTTGCAAATTCAAATGATGCAAAAAGGTTAAGATGGCATTCAGATGAGCGCATTTCTGATGGTAACTTACGTCACCCGGCCGATTCACCACAGTGGAAGAGTTTTGATAAAAAATTTCATGATTTTGGAAGTGAAGTTAGAAATCTCAGAATGGGATTGTGTACTGATGGAATGAATCCATATCGGAGCCTCAGTAGCCAACATAGTTCATGGCCTGTTTTGCTGGTACTTTACAACTTGTCCCCACATCTATGTATGAAGAAAAAATATGTTATGATGAGCTTGATGATTTCTGGACCAAAACAACCAGGAAATGATATTGATGTGTATCTTACACCATTGATTGAGGATTTAAAACTGCTATGGGAGAAAGGTGTTACAGTTTTCGATGCATACAAGAAAGAGTATTTTCTTTTGCGTGCTATGATAATGTTCACTATAAACGACTTTCCTGCGTATGGAAACTTATCTGGATATAGTGTTAAGGGACATAAAGCATGTCCAATTTGTGAAGAACAAACTTCATATTATCAATTGCAGAATGGAAGAAAGACAGTGTACATGGGACATCGAAGATTTTTGCGAATTGATCATCCTTATCGTAGATTGAGAAAAGCATTTAACGGTTTACAAGAATACAACCTCCCCCCTCAACCATTGTCAGCTGAAGAATATTATGACAGAGTGAAAGATATTGATTCAACATTCGGAAAGAGAAAAAGTTCTGGTTTACAAAAACATATCTGGAAGAAGCAGTCTATTTTTTTCAAACTACCTTATTGGAGATTTTTAGAGATAAAACATAACATTGATGTTATGCATGTTGAGAAAAACATATGTGATAGTTTGATTGGAACTTTGTTAGACATAAAAGGAAAGACAAAAGATGGATTACATGCTAGATTGGACTTGATGTTAATGCGAATACGTTTGGAGTTAGCTCCCGCTGTGAAAGGAAAAAGAACATATTTACCTCCGGCTTGTCACACATTAAGCAAGATTGAAAAGATGAATTTTTGTCAGTGTCTTCATGGTATTAAAGTACCCAGTGGTTTTTCTTCAAATGTGAGTAATTTTGTGTCATTGAAGGATTGTAAATTAATAGGTATGAAATCACATGATTGTCATGTGTTAATGCAACAAATTCTACCAGTAGCAGTGCGTGGTATATTACCGAAAGCTGTCAGGAAGACAATCATCAGGTTATGTAATTTCTTTAAATCCATTTGTAGCAAAGTCGTTGATCAAAATTTGTTAGATTTGTTGGAGAATGAAGCAACTCTTATTCTTTGTCAACTAGAAATGTATTTCCCACCCACATTTTTTGATATAATGGTTCATCTATTGGTTCATTTGGTGCGTGAGATAAGAATGTGTGGGCCTGTTTATTTAAGATGGATGTATCCTTTTGAAAGATATATGAAAATTTTGAAAGGATATGTTAAAAATCCTTATCGACCAGAGGCCTCTATTGTTCAAAAATATGTATCAGAAGAGGTGATTGAGTTCTGTACTGATTATTTGAATGAAGTGGAGCATATTGGTCTCCCTCTATCTCGACATATGACAGTTGACAGAGAAGGTAGAGGGGTTCGAGGCTTAAAGGTAAAGTTCATTCCACGTGATGAAGTGATGCAAGCACATTTATACATTTTGAACAACACAGATGAGGTTCAACCATATATATCCTCACATATTGCTGAATTAAAGTTACGATATCAGAAAAGAAATGAAAAGTGGTTGATGATTGAGCATAAGAAGACATTTGTTTCATGGTTTAAAGAGAAAGTCACCTCAGATATATCTGTATCAGAAACATTGAAGTGGTTATCAGGGGGACCATCTTTTAATGTGATCACTTGGTCTGGTTTTGATATCAATGGCTACACATTTTACACAAAAAACCTGGATGACAAGAGTACCGTTCAGAATAGTGGTGTGATGGTATTCGCTGAAGCAGTGCATTTTTCGAGTGCCAAAGATAAAAACCCAATTTCTGCATCAACATCATATTTTGGAGTTATTGAAGACATATGGGAAATTGATTATATTAAATTTCGAGTCACTATTTTTAAGTGCAATTGGGTTGATAGTAATAGTGGCGTGAAACATGATGAATATGGGTTTAAACTGGTTGATTTGAAAAGATTTAATCACAATGAGGAACCATTTATCTTGGCGACACATGCAAAACAAGTATTTTATGTCATTGATCCGTCGAATGATCAGTGGTCAGTTGTTTTGCAAGGGAAAAGATATCATTTGGGTGATGATGATGATTCTGATGATGCTAGTGATTTACATGAGCGTTATTCATCTATTATGCAATTTTCAGATGATTACAATGAATATAAGACAGACATAGTGCATGCAGTACGTACCGATCATGATGAAGGGACGTGGGAAAACACTAAATTAGTCTCCTAATTTTTCTGGTAAATATTTATATTTTGTGTCTATTTTTAAAACTTACAAATGCATGCCTCTATTTTTACATATTTATTTTTCATTTCCTTGTTTCTAATTATTCAGTTTTCTAATGATATGCAGGTACCCAAAATTTCATTACACTTTCTAGTAGCAATGTCAAATACAGATAGAGATGAGCAGTTACCGAGGTATATCTATTTTGACATATTATTAAATATTCAGTAATATACATATTTAATGAAATAAAACTGTTAATTTATTAAAAAAAATTGCAGGACTACTGATGCGTCCTCGGCGGAGGAGACTTCTCCAGTTACTACTGAAAAATCAAGTTCTCTAGTTGGTAAACGTGGTATTACACGTTTACCAAAACTATCACTCGCTCGTGATGATAACAAATTACACATCCGTTTTGATGATAATAATAATGCAGTTGGCCCAAATGCAGTTCAGTTTGTCAGTTATATAGCGATGCAGAGCCGTTGCAGGATTAGTATTTTATATCCTGATTGGAAGTCAGTGGACAGGACGGCGAAGCAACAACTTTGGGAGGCCGTGACGGTAAAATATCTTTATTTATTTATTTTATCTCATTTTTTTAATATTATATAGTTTAAATGACATATTTTATTTTTTCAATTACAGATGACATTCAATTTTGAGGAAACCAAAGAAATTAGGAAAAGACATCTCTCTTTAGCGGCGGTTCGATGGAGAGATTTTAAAAACAAACTGACGAAAGATTATGTTTTTGGAAAGAGAAGGTTTGAAAGCCCATGTCTTAAGTATCCATATATAGATGAAGAAACATGGAAGCGATTTGTTGACAGTCGTCAGGAAGAGAAATTTCAGGTATTGTAATTGTTTTATATTTTAAAATTTATGCTATATTTTCCTTATTACTAATGTGTTTATTTTTATGTAACAGGCCTCCAGAAGATCTCATCAGGAGATCCAGTTGAAAAACGTATACCCTCATACTTTATCACGTGGAGGATACTCGTATTTGGAGCAGAAAATTATTGAAGAAAAATTTGAAGCATTAAGAGCTCGATCAAGTAGTGGTTCAGAAGAGGTCCAGTATGGTCCTCCATCTCCTCCCACTCGCCATGAGAAATGGAAACGAGCAAGAAGAAAAAAAAATGAACAATATCTTACAGACGAAGCTCATCAAGTGGCTGATAGAATTGTAAGTAAATATTAATTCTTTGTTAACAATTTTCCTTTTTTATAATTTATAAACACTAATATAAATTTTTTATTTTTCATTTCAGGATGAACTTCAGGAGAAAGAGACACAGGGCTCTTTTATCCCTGAGGGTAGGATGGATATCCTAGCCACTGCTTTGGGAAAGACTGAACACCCCGGCCGTGTTAGAGGATATCAGGCGGGTGTTAGTATTCGGAAGGTTTTTGGTAAGAGTAAGCAACCAAGAGACCCGGAAATTGAATCCTTAAAAGAAGAGCTGCAGGATATGAAACGGTCTATGGGTGATCAAATTCAAGCAGCAGTACAGAAGGCTTTATTAGAACACTTGGCAAGACAGTCACAGTCTGCTCATCCTTCCGAGGTATATTATTTACTGTTAACAATTTTTCTTTTCTATAAATTATAAACACTGATATAACTTTTTCATTTTTCAACATTCTCAGCCTACTCACTCAGACTATCATGCCTCATATGCTTACCCAACACCGTCTGGGCAGCCTTCCGAGGTATATTATTTAATGTCATCAATTTGTCTATTTTATAAATTATAAACACTGATATAACTTTTTCATTTTTCAACATTCTCAGCCAACTCACCCGGACTACCCTGCCTCATCTGCTTACCCTGCCCCGTCTGCGCAACCATTTGAGGTATATTATTTAATTTAATTTTTAATCAATTTTTCTATGTTAAAAATTTTAAACACTAATATACCCTTTTCATTTTTCTGACTTCTCAGCCTGCTCACCCTGACTACCCTGCCCCACCTGCTAACTTTGAGCCTCCACCTCCTCCATCGGATCAAACCTTATATTGTGAGTTGTTTGCGGGAGATCCTCATGTACATATTGTTGCGTTAGGACAAGTGTATTTTTTGGGGGACTCGGTACATCATCAGCCTATGCAGATGGGTCAGGTTAGAGTATCAGTACTTTTTATTATAGATCCTACTGCTCTACTACCATTTCCTACTGCGGAGATCACCAGTGTTGGGGAATGCATGGGCCATTTTTTACTTTGGCCAACTGCACTTCTTCGTTATATTTCACATGAGGTATGAGTTTTTTTAACTAGTAATTAGAAATGATTCCAAATTACTTATAATGTTTTCTGACATTTAACTTATATAGGAATATCTGAAAGCAAAAGAAACTGTACAAATGCAGCAAAATGTTCAAAAACAGTCGGCTGTAGATACTTCTGATATTTCTTCTGGGTTGAAAAGATTATCTCAGTGCTCTTCTTCCTTGAATTTTATCTATGAGTTTCGGATGACGCCCGATATATGTGGAAGAAATTATAAATTGAGAATATTGAAAGAAGATATCATGAATTTAGTTAATTTTGAAGAGATCGGGCTGAATGTGGTGCAGTTGTTTTCCATGTAAGTAAATTGACGTCTGAATTGCTATTTCTTTACTAAAATATTGTTATGTCATTGACTAACTATGTTTTCTTTTTAAATTAGGTATCTATACAGGATTCTTTTACAAAATGAAACTACAAGCATTTATAGCTTTATAGATCCAGAGTACATTTCCTCGGAAGTCAAACATGTGAAAAATGATGACAAAGTTAAATATATATCCGAGAGATTATCACAAACAGAGATTCAGTGCTGGTTTTTGCCATTTGTTGATAAGTAAGAATATCAACATAATTTTGAACTCATGATCATTATAATGTCATTAATTATGAACTTTTTGTATTATAGGGGGCATTGGATGTTAGGTGTATTTTGCCCAAATGAATGCACCTTATATTGGTTTTGCTCTTTATTAGGAAAAGTGCGTAAAACGTTTTCCAACTTATTAAACAGGTAAGTTGTTTTTTTATTTTTAGAAGTTTGTTATGTTTAATTTTAATTGTTTACACAAGTTTTATTAGTTCTTATATAAAACAATGCAGTTCATGGAAACATTTTACAAATGAAAAGAAACCAACGAAAATCAAATATGTGGAAGTACAGGTAATTAGTTTTTATATTTTTGTTATATATTGGGTTTCATTATTAGTTAAATGTTTTATAACTGCAGTGTCATCTTCAAAATGGAAGCGTTGAATGTGGTTATTATATTCTACGATTTATGTACGAGATAATCACAACTGGGGAAACTACTGATTTTCATAAGGTTAGTTGTATTAACTTTTTTATATATTTTCATCCACTTTCTTCTATTTATTAATTTCATATCATTCAATATTATTGTAGGTATTCAATGATTCACAGTCATATTCTCAATCTGATATGATTCATATTCAATCTACTTTTGCGGACTATTTGTTAAGTCTGATTAAGATTTGAGGTATGTATACTAATATTTATAAATAATATTATATATGGGTTTAAAAAACTAACTCTTATGATATATTAGGTGTTTGAACCTACTAATAATCAAATGAATGCTTCAACAATAACAAACAATGAGCATGTCATATATTTCAGGTACGTGTATTTTAATTCTGATTTACTGAGTTTTCTCAAGTGCCTCTGCAAAAACTGTTTTATTGAATCTACTAATAATCAAATGAATCCTTCAACAATAACCAACAATAAGCATGTCGTATATTTCAGGTACGTGTATTTTAATTCAGAATTAGTTATTATATTTCTTTTCATTGTTATTTCTTAAAATCATTTGTCTGTACAGTGACAAATCTGTAGGGTGGTACTTGGATCATGAACATAGAGATTCGTATAGCGAAATAACATTCACAAACACTAAAAATTGTCTCCCTTGAATGCACAGCAATATCTTCTAGGCCTTTTTATTTTTTATGCAAATAAATATCGAAAAATGATTGCCGAGAAGCATATCACATAATACCTGAAACAACGCTTAGTGGGTTTGCACAAAGATAAAATAGAAGGCGTCAATTTTTAAGGTATGTTTCTTTATGTATCTTCAATCTGCATTTGATTTCAATTTTCTAACCTATTTTTTGCACTCAAATTTATTTCTCTGTTATTCCATAACTTAAACAAATAACAATAGTGAATAGGTAATGCACGTCTATACAGAGCAAATATAAAAACCTGAGGTTGGGGGTGGTGGGGATTCTATGGTGAAAAGACACCCCCAACATCTTCAGTGGGGGAGGTGAGGAAGAGGTTGCATCGGCTGAGTGTTCCTGGAATTTTGATCATTTCATTTTGGTAATTTACTTTGTGAAAAAATGAATGATTCAAATAAATTACACATTTTCATTTAATGTTTATTCATTGCACTAATAACTTGGATTGATTTTTTCACTCGTTTCATTACTGTTTTGACAGGATTGGTGCTATCTATGGGAGGAAACTTACAATGATTGATACTGAGTATGGTTAGATTAAGAAAATGCACCATGTAGGTACGTGTATTTTAATTCTGCTTTACTTTGAGTTTTCTGAAGTACTTCTGTTAAAGCTGTTTAATTGTTTTTGTATACTTCGTTATTTTTTTTCAGGGTTCCGATTTGTTTGGAGGAGAAAATATATGTATTTTATTTAAAAAAAAAAAAAAATTTACGGCGTCGGTTATTTTAAAAACCGACGCCGAATAATTTTAAAAAAAAATTATTTACGGCGTCGGTTTTTTTAAAAACCGACGCCGAAAGGGTTTTCCGCGTCGGTTTTTAGAAAAACCGACGCGGAAAACGCGGTTGAAAGCGGGTTTCCGCGTCGGTTTTTAGAAAAACCGACGCGGAAAATCCGGTTGAATGCGGTTTTCCGCGTCGGTTTTTCTAAAAACCGACGCGGAAAATCCTGTTCCAATCGGTTTTCCGCGTCGGTTTTTCTAAAAACCGACGCGGAAAACCTATTCGAATATATTCTCCGCGTCGGTTTTTTAATGAACCGACGCGGAAAATAATGTCTACATGTAGCTTCGGCGTCGGTTTTATAAAAAACCGACGCCGAAGCTCATAAGCGAATTATTTTTCGCGTCGGTTTCTATGAACCGACGCGAAAACGCTATTTTTAACGTCGCCTATAAAGACGTCGGTTTATAACCGACGTTAAAAATAAAAAAAAACCGACGCGAAAAAGTGTTTTTGCACTAGTGCCATGTCCGAAAAATAGGGCCTAACTAGAAATTTCATCCAATAGTCTTCTGAAACGTTTGCCCAGGACTATAGGCAATGCATAGGCCATACATCCATACTGTTAGGTTATTCCTCTAGACGTGAATGAGGGCGTGGATCCAATTAAAGGGAACATAATGAATGGAGAGTGGATTTATGGGTTGTTTGAAAGGAGTCCAACAATCTGGAAATTATGCCACTGTGTGGGAAAATAATAGGTGGGTACATCGGTCTGATTAGAGATCAAACATTCTTCTAAATAGGTCCTCTATGACGAGGAAAATATCGCGTCCCACTATTATCATGGGGAATACCGAACTTTTTTAGGGTAATGTTTAAATTTCGTGGTTCCCTAAAAGAGCTTAGGTCAATAGACTGAAAAAGGAGGGGGGATGAGCATTATGATTCCTAGGGCTGGACCCGGAGATAGGATGTCTGAGGGTTCTACATATCCTATGATAATTGGAATCAGGAAAATGTAGTTATGGGGTTGAAGTGTGGTCAGGGACCAAAAACGGTAGAGAGAATCCTTTCTAGAGAAGAAACTGATGCACCCTATGATTAGCATAAGGCATATCGAACATGTTCAAGGTAGAATCACAGTTTAGTGTCAAGTGTTGAGGAAAAATTGACTCATGCATATTAACATCATATGATAGGACATAGAGTGAAAGGGAAGATACCCTGAAGAATGTGTGTTTTGTGGTAACTATTAACCCGATGTGAATGAGGACTTGGAGTCCAGATCACAACATGTATCCACAAAGGAGACTCTTGAGGTCGAGGCACCAAGGGTGAAAATTAACCTAGGACCAAAGAAAAGTGGTCAGGCATTCCTACATACCCCATGAGGATGGAAATAAATCCATACATTGTTCTGAGAGCGCATGTTAGCATCTTGCGGGATGGTGAAAGGCACACATGGCATAACTTCACCAGTACACGTCCTACAAAAACTGCTAAGCCCCTGTGAGTAATGATCAGTGTGGTGAACAAGAAGTAGTGATGAGACATTCCTAGCATAAGAAAGAAAATGTTAGGGTCTATGGGGAAATAGGTAAATGACATCTCAATGATGATGAACTTCCTATATAATGCATCTAAATACACTAAAGTATAATTCTGATTATGTTAGAATTCCACTTGAACACATGGATGTGGAAATGTTTAAATCACGATGCTCGAGACCTGGACCAATATGATGGTGGACTGATGGTAGGGGTTTTCTTTTGACCATGTTCGAATTATAATATCCATATCGGGTTTTCCTGGAATAGGGACAGACAAATGAGTGTCAACTGTTGAAAGTGTTCGAAACACAGGACCTATCGCAAATTTCGTCTGAGGTCTTCAGTGACATTGGCCCATGGAGGGAGGTAATCTAGTGTGGAATGAGACCAGGCCCCAAAGGAGGTCCTTTCAGAAAATGAATAGGATAAGGATCCAAATGACGGGATCTTGAATCATGGATATGGAAAGACAGGAATATCCCTATGAAAATTTCATTCTTCAGGATCATTGTCAAAAAAAATCTAAATATGACTATGAGCCTTATCATAAAGATGGAGTCGAGTCCCATCTTAAGGAAAAGGGTCTTAGGGTTGCACACTTTCACCTTGATGTACTATGGTGGGCCATTAAGGGGTCTATATTTAATGGACTATACACAAGGAGGCGAAATATCAAAACGTGACCCATAGTTCCCATAGAGAGATCTTTGTTTTAGGTCATAGAACGCGGAACATGCTGTGAAATGACATGGGAAGCACATGGTGTGGCTATTGAAAAACCCTCCATGATTGAGAACCTAAGAGGTAATCACTACACCACATGTTCCCAAATGAGTTCGGGCCAATGGGACGAAAAAGTAGGGACATAATTTGTAGATTTCTTGTGCTAGAAACAGAGACAAAACTTCCTTCGCATTCCTATGTATCCCATGAGGATGGGAATCAATCCAAATGTAGTTCTGGAAGATATCGTGTAGTTAAACATCTTGTATAAAGGACATCGAGTGGTCTTAGTTTGTGGGCTTAGACCGTGGATGGTAGAAAATGCGAGAGACACATGGTGTGGTAATTATAAAACTAGTCATGAATGGGAATCTGGGGTTCCAACCACCACTTGTTCCTTCAGAATTTTTTAGGTCGAGGGAACATAAAAAAAAGTTAAGGTGGGCCCGAGGCAAAGTGCACAGGCATTATTATGTACCCACTGAGAATGAGGAACAATCCATGCGTAGTTATTAAGATCTCATGGTGGGATACGAGTGCTGGGTATAATAAGGTTGTGTGGGTCTGGACCATACACAAAAAGAAGTGGTATTTGATAGATTTTGTTTGTTCCTTAGGATGACGGGTTTTTTTAAGCGATGGACCTAGGATAGATGGTCTAGGAATCACCGTAAAAAATAGGCCACATGCAGGTGTTGAAAAATGGAATGGGGTGTAACTGATACCAAACATGATGTACCCTTGGGTGGGGACATCACAATGTAGTGTTGTTTTTCATCGTGTATCCAGAACGACAATGTCACAGTTTAGGGACATGCGATGGGACCAAACATGCATTTTTAACGTTGCTCATGATAGAGGTAGTAGTTTAATGTCATGTGGGACAGAGCATCATAGTTTAACGGCATATGTCTTAGAATTATACATGAGAGATGAGGTCCCAGAGAGGATGTACACGACATGGTAAAACATGCCCGATGTGAATGAGGACAATGTCCACACTATATTATGCACAACTCTGAGGTGGAAACCTTGGGCTGTGAAGCTGGGAATGATTAGAAGAAATAGGAGGGGTGGGAGAAACTATATACCAAATAAGAAAGAAAAAAAATGAGATTCCCAGGTGTTCCTACATATCCCGTGGGAATGAGAATCAAGTTGCACATATTTCTTTCATGGTGGCTTTTAATGTCATGCTAGACAATATACGGTTTAGTGTCATGGGGGATAGAACGTAAAGGGGGATAACTCCTAGACAGGGTCATACATTGTGTGGCTAATTCAAACCCTATTTGAATGAAGACATAATCCCACACCATGCCATGTAGTCTCGTATGATTTAAAGCCCTGAATGCAGAACAGAAGAGGTAGGTATGTAGAACTCGAGCTGGGCCCAAAGAAAATTTGTCTGGGTGTTCCAAAGTATCTTATGGGATAGGGAATCAAGTTGTACATTGTTCCAAAAAGATATTACTTTATGTTCTATGTTCTTGGGGCATAGAGAAAAGAAATCCTTCCAAGTAAGTGTAGACCTCAACATGATCCCTATGATCTCGTGAGTCAAACTCGGTGTGGTAAACAATAAAGGGTGAGGTTTTTTGCAATACCTAAAAATCATGCAAGTGAGGGAATTGGCATGGAGCCCTGATTGATGATTTTATCATGTATTTGATCTCATAACGTTCAAATATTCAAGGAGAGAAAGTTCCAGGAATGTCAAAATTTAATTTGGACCAGATGGGGTGGAAAATAATGTGAATCATGTAACCAACTTTTAAGGCTGTAAGGGGATGGTGTGACGATGGAGGATAACTAATGATTGTGTTCAAAACACATAATCCATATCGTGTTAGCCTTAAATTGGGAGAAACAAATTAGCGTCAACCACTGACCATAGTTGCAACATGGGACTTGTATCTATTTGTTTTCTGAAACCCTTGAGGACGTTTTCCTATAATGACAGGAGAGCACTTAGGCCTTTAATCCATGCCATTTGGTGGGGGGGGGGTCCCTTTGGGCATGAAAGGTGATGGAATCCCTAATGTAGGGGAACATGATGCCTGAGAAATGGGTGAAATCATGTTCGGGTAGAATCCACATTGCAGGTGCTAAACAAGAGTAACATTGGGAACATTGGTGAATCACCGAAGGGGATCGATGGGCTCACCTTGAGAGAGGCCGATTTGAAAATACAAGTATGGAACAATGGGATGGAGAACTCTCAAGAGAATGAGGAAAATTGTGTGGTTGTTACAAAACACAACATAAAGGGGGAAATAATCCTGCACTACACAATATTATCCTCTCTATGGGGGAATGAATGCCATGGGTCCAAGATAAGGCTGGACCACAAAAGAAAAGTCTCTTCCAGTTTGTGGTTTAACATCTTGCAATGAGGATGTAGAATGTGGTAAGATACCCCAAAAAGGTGGGTGTACGATGCAGCGAGTAATCCAACTTGAATGATTACATAATCCCACACCATAACGTAAAATCCTATAAGAGTTAAGACTGGAGTCGGAGGCTCGAGATCGGGCCGCAGATGGAATGTTGTGGCTAGATTGCGGTTTAACGTCTTGTAGTGAGAAAAAAGGAAGGGGTAAGGTATCACACCCTGGGATGTGACAATCATGACGAGCAACCTGACATGAATGTGGAAATAATCATGTACCACACCATATGACCCTAAGTGATAATATTGGCTTGGGGCCCGAAAAGGCCAAGGGTCTTGAGGCTGGGCCTCGGACGGAAAGCCCCAAATAGTTTGCAGTTTAATGTCGTGTAGTGAGGATGAAGGTGATCATAGTTTAGGGTCATAGAGATCGGAAAATATATTTCTAGTTTAAGGACTTATGTGTGGGATAGAAAGGGAAAACCATCGTGCTTATGGAAGACCACAAAGAGGAAATGATGATAGGGGACAATTGTTGACCAGGTTCGCAAGACGGTATCCACCCCTGTGTAACCGGTGTTCGGGGAAAGAAATTGAGCTTTGACCATTGACCATATTCATAACATGGTTTTTGTATCAATTTTCCACCTAAGATCCTTGAGGAAATTAGCCCTTAACGGTAGGAGAGCCCTTGGGCCTAACATCCATGACGTTTGGGGGTCTTCTGAATTTAGAGGGTGACAGATACCCAAATATGGGTCATGCTGAGCATGGAAAGGCCTATGAATGAAAAAAAAAGATAAATGAAATAATGGATATTTCCAAGGGATATGTGTGGAATGGAGAAATATACTGATGTGAATGAGGAAATGAGTCTGTGCCTCACCGCACAATCCTGAATGAGAACATGGGGGTAAGGGGCCCAAAGTGGTTGAAGGAAATGAGGTTGGGCATCCCAGCCAACTCTATCCATATGGCCTCTCATGCGGTTACTACCTCCTCACAACTCCTAAGCCCACAAGAGCAGTGCTCGGTGTGGGAAACAAGGAGCAGTATTCTACATTCCCTATCCTATAGGGGTCTGATAGCAGACATCTCCCAAAGGGAGTTCGTCACATGGAGATACAACAGGGCAGAATGAACCACTACAGTCAATGTTTGGGACATCTTGGAGAGGCTCTAACAACAAAGGATAACTATTGACCATGTTTGAAACACAATGTCTATATTGTGTGACCTATAATTGGATCAAAAATGGGGATCGGCCACTGACCGTATTTGCAATGTGGGATTTTTATCAATTTTTAGTTCAAAATCCTCAAGGGTGATGGCCCGAAGTGGTAGGAGATACCTTGGGACTATCATCCATGCTATTCGGGGGCCCTTATAGATGGGAAAGAAGACTGGGTCCTAATCAAAGGATTCATTGATGCATAGTTGTGCCCATGTATTTTAATGTCAAGCTAGGCGATGAAAGTTATCGACATCTCTGGGGAGCGGGACGTTAGGCCTGATCGAGATGAGATCGATGTGAATTGGGGAAAACTCATTCACCGTAGAACATATCATGACTCGAGGGGAGATTCTGGAGTTTAGGCTGGGCCATCAAATGAAATGTCTGGGCATTCCTACGTATCCCATGAGGTTGGGAATCAAGCCATACGTAGTTATTAAAAGCAATGCAGTTTAATGTCGTGTAGTGAGGACGTGGGAGGATAGAAGAATGGGGAGGGGGCACATGGTGTGACCGTCATAATCATGGAACGAGTGGGGCTAAAGAAGCATACACTATACCATGTAAGGACCCTCTGAGAAAACTAGACCCATGGGGAATAATTTAAGAGAAGAGTTTGAGGCTAGACTCCGGTCTGAGCATCTGAGAGTTCCTACATATCCCAAAAGGATGGGAATCAAGCCTTACGTAGTTCTAGAGTGCCATGTAGATTAATGTCGTGTGTTGAGGACGAGAACAGTTTGATGTCATGCGGGATGAAGTGGTTGAGGGTCATACAGGACCCAAAAGTTTCATTTCATGCAGGACTAAATAGTTTAAGGTAGTGTTGGACCGAACTGTTTAGGGTCATGCTAGACCCATTAAGGCTTAGTAAAATTATTTCTTGAGAAACATGGAATTTTTGGGAGATGTTATACACTCACCATCCATTGTAACCAAGGAGTATCCACCATTGGAGTAAACCCTGTGAATTATGTAAGTTCCTTCCCATTGGGGCTCCAATTTGAGTGGTTTCCTGTCAGGTATCATTGTTGTCTAGAGGGCCAATACCAAGTCTCCTTTCAAGAAGGAGCGGAGGTGAAAATTCTTTTTGAATTATCTAGGGATCTTGTTCTGATTCCTTTCCAGATTTTGCATAGCACGAAGCTAGTTCATGTCAATCATTTCCAACTCAGCCAGAAATATTTCAAAAACTTTATCTCGAGGCTACTGATCATATAACGATGTGCATAATGATGAAAACTAAATCACAATAGGGATGAAAGCCACTTCCCCATACACCAGAGAGTATCGGGTCACCTCGGTGAAATTACAAGACGTCGTCCGATATGAACAAAGGGTGTTAGGGAGATTATACGGTCAAATATTGTTTTTCTAACCAACCATAATATGCAAAATGTTATTGAGGTTTTTTTGAAGAACTAGATCTATCCTTTTTCTTGATCATGATAGTAGGAGGTATGGTTCGTACAGATGTTTTACATGGCTTAAAACTTCTTCAACTCGACTGACCGGATGTTGGTGTCATTATCAGTGAGGACGACGTGAGGGACTCCAAACCGATAGATTATATTTGTGCTCATGATGTCGATGATAGAACATTCCTTGACCTCCTTGAGCAGGACTGCATTTGTCCACTTGGAAAAGAAATATGTAGCAGTCAGGATGAACTGATAATGGAAAGCAGTCACCGGTGGATTAGGTCGCATGATATAAGGTCCCCACGCTACAAATGACCAAGAGTATGTGGTGGATTGGAGATGCTCTGGCGGCCGATGCATGAAGTTGTCATGAACATGAAACACATGAAATATTTGGGTGAACTCGATGCAATCATGGATCATGGGGTTCCAAATGTACCCTAGTCTACAGATCAGATGGGTCTCCTTTGGCTCAGTCTGGTGGGTGACACAGAAACATGCATGAACCTCCTTCATGACCAGAGAAATATCGACTCCTTTGATGCAACAGAGGAGAACACCGTCAAACTTGTGCTCGTAGAGGATATTCTCATGATTGGGACCACTCTAGAGGGTAAACTACATCACACGACATCAGATTCACTCGATCTCGGAACAACCAGCTGTGAGGTAAACAATTTGTAGATTCTCAACAAAGGGGGATCTCCAGTCGAGTGTCACTTCAACTACTAGATCTGAGGGACGTAGGGGTCTTTACGGGGGGCATAGGTAGTAATATGGCTTACATGCAGGCTATCATCATCATCTAGAGTGATAAGAGAAATGACACTATGGTCCGCCATGTGGATAATTAGATCATTCTGCTCGGGGCTCAGCACGTAATGAATATTGGCCGTCCAAGGAATCATCTCGACCGTTCTAGGACCAGGGGACATGGAAAAATTCCGGCTAGGATGGGAACTAGGAAATTAGATGATGAGCATGCTCCAACAATGGTACGAGGTTTGGCTTTCTAAATATGTAGTCGCCATTGATCTTCTTGATGACTCATTAAGAATACTATTTCATGTGAAAATGGGGAACGTTGATCTCAAGAGCCATCTCGAGGCCAGTGATGAGAGCCTGATACATCGCCTCATTATTGGTGCAGTCTTCTGACATCATGAATGAGTACGACAAAATGGATTGAGTCGGGGTAATAATGACAATACCTAGTCGTACTCTGTTGAGTCTAGGATCATTGAGCCTCCTGAAGGTGGGACTCTGAGTAGCACCATTGAAATGCATCATGCAACATGGGGTGGCATGATCTAATATGAGGATTTCCTCATCAAGAAAATTGAGATCCAAGGACTAGTCAGCAGTAGCCGGGTGGGCAGCCAGAAAATCTACCAATGCTTTACCATTAATAGCATTCTAAAATAAAAACCTGATATCGAATTGATGAGGACGAATTTCCACTGAGCTTGATGGCCTATCAGAATGGGGCGATTCAAAATGTACTTTAGTGGGTCTACTCAAGACACTAGCTGTATTTCATGGTGCCTCATGTAATGCCTAAATTTCTGTACATTGAATACTAGCGTAAGGCAGCTCTTTCCGATTGGGGAGTACCTAGTCTCATTATCGATGAGCATACGATTGAGGTAGTAGAGTCTATTTTATATCCCATAATTGTTCTTCTATGCAAGAAGGTCACCAAGAGATCATTCCAGGGAAGTCACATAATGAACTAATGGTTTCCCGGAGACAGGTGGCATCTTGTCCGGAGGCTAGAGCTGATACTGCTTGATTTCCCCGAATGCCGCCTGGTAATCTTCATCCCATTCGAAAGTGGTTCCTTTATTCAAGATCTGAAAAAAGGTCTTACAAATACCATCCAAATTCATAATGAATTACTCCATGTAAGCTAAGTGGACTTGATAACCTCAAAGCTCCCAAATACTACTCAGGGGAGGCATATGGCTGATAGGCAACGATCTTATCGGGGTCGATCTCGATGCCTCGGTACCTGGCAGTAAATCCAAGGAATATCCCAGAGGTGACCCCGAAGGCACATTTTAATGTGATCATCTTCAGGTGTTGGGAATGGAGGAACCAGACACATTCTCAAGGTCCATGACATGGTCCATGTGTTGGCGAGATTTGACCACCAAGTTGTCCACATAGCATTCCACCAATGTACCCAGAATAGGCTTGAATAAGAGATTACTGGACCACTGATAGGTGTCTCCTGCATTTCTTAAGCCGAAGGACAAGACCTAATAACATAACGTATGTTGTGGAAACCTGAAGGTTGTGGACACTTTGTCCTCGGGGGCCATTCTTTTCTAGTTATATCAACAGCAATCGTCCATGAATGAGATGGCTTAGAACCCAATCGTAGCATCAAAAAATAATTCCATCCAAGGAAGGGAAAAATCCTCCTTCGGAGAGTGATAGTTGAGATCCTAGAAGGAAATTTAGTCATTGATCTACCCGTTCTTCTTCCTTACAGGAATAATATTGGCCAGCCACTTGGGGTACTTGAACACCTTGATGAAGTTGGATCTATTGAGCTTTTCAACTTTGACTTCGACCATGGAACCATGAGAAGGGTGCATCTTCCTGGGAGGTTGTTTAAACCCGGGATGATTTTTCGGGAGACCAAGGCGGTGGATGGATACCTGAGGATCGAGCCCTGGCATCTCATCATTGCACCAGGCGAATGCATCACAAGGTTTCATCAGGAAGTCTATGTACCGCTGCAGCTCTTTGAGGGACATGGCAGCACTGATCAATATAGGACTCGGATCTGCCTCGTTACCGATGTTCACCTGTACCAGTTCATCGACTGTGATGGAGACACCCTCATCGAAGGAAGGGGAGCATTTTCAAAGCCTTATTCTTGGAATGAGAAGGAGGGATCTCTAGTGGGAGAAGCTTCTTCTGGGTTTAAATCCCCCTATGAGAGGCAGGTGCTAGCCTGGGCGGTGGTGGATAACATATCAGGAGAGTCACGTCCTATCGAAACCATAGAAATGAATGTTGTCAATCCGATCACATCTGGTCATCATCCCAAAGGTCCACACTTGATGATATCAAAGGAATAGTGGTGCGTCAGCTTGAGCCGGATAATTCCAGCCCGACGAAATAGGCATGTTTGACCTGCTGCCTTTTCCATGGGGCGGACATCCCAATATCGAATGGGGGTAGGAGGCTCCTAGACCACATGAGCCTGATTTGTGTAGGAGTACCAGGTGATCGTCCTCTGTTGCATAGACATTGGAAAATGCTTCCCCCTTGTATAAGAGACAACAAAACATTGTCTCATGTGGGGAGTTGTTTCCACCAATCGATGGATCGGGAAGAAGTAGGCATCATCCAGACCTGCCAAGGGGTCACCTACAACTGTGACGGGTTTAACCTCACTAGACTGAATCAGCATGACCATGCTCTTGTAGTAGTTGACATCTGGACAGTGGGATTTACAAGAGGAAAAAGGGGACATGTCGCCTTGGATCATGTCCACTCGACCATTAATGGAGTACTTGAAGCATTGGTGATCGGACGAGGGAACCGCCGTATGCAGGTGGAGCCATGGACTGACCATCAATGAATTGAACGTTGTGTCCTGGGAGAAAACCATAAACTCGGTGATGGAAACTATACCCCCGAACTAGGTCTTCAAAAGAATCTTGCCGACCCGGGCCTGCTTTATTATGTCGTATCCTTGGATCGTTAGATCACATAAATTCAAGTAATCCTCTGATAACCCTAGCATCAGTAATATCCTAGTTGGGATTAGATTGATCCTAGAGCCTGTAACAACAAGACAGTTGCGAACCTCACATCGTTGAATAGGTCGGTGACGTACAGTGGGTGAATGAGTCCCTATATGGGAGAACCCTCATTTTCTCAGGAGAAGGAAATTTGGGCATGACATTCATCATTCTATTTCACCTCTGCATGAAAGGCCTCCACAACTAAAAACTCTATATCAAATTGAAGTGGGCTTTTTAAAGCCTCATTGAATGCCTCACGCATAACTGATGAAAGGATAATGGCAACTAGGATTGAAAGCCTTGTTGGGATGATGGAAAGATTTTTACGAACATCATACTTTCGTGCCAGGCATGTGCTTTTTCTTGTAGGATGACACTCTATGATAGGAAGTATAGGGGGCCCTGCCTACCGGACCGGTGGCTAGAAGGTAGTGGGAATGTCCCGGTGCTCACTAGTCAAAGCATACAGAGTGTGTATAATGCTAATGTCAGATGATTGAGACCGGCACACGGTGGATCATGGATGATCATCGCAAGGTCTTGGTGACTCTTCTTGGTCCTATAGCATAAGTGGTAGTGGAGGAAGGCCTGATGGCACACGATGAGGAGGCTGCACGTGCAGAGCTCTGTGCTGGGCCTACTGTCTGGTGTATGCGGCGTGAACAGCCTGGCTGAACATTCCAATTGATGTGCCTTGATGACCCATGTAGTTGCGGCCCCACCAAAATTGGCATTGGATAGGTATGTAAGGAAGGTACGCCTAGCGCTCCCCACCATCGGGAGTAATTAAGGGGTTTACCATCTCCATAGTGTTAACCGATTACTACCATTGACAATCACTAGAAGAGTCTTACACTACTGGGAAGATTCAGGGGGGAATTATCATCTTTGGGGGCATGAAGTCATCGAATGTATGGGACACTGATGACATTTTCGTGGCATGTTTCATTCCCTTCTGCCCCCGATGCTTTCTCTTCTAGGAATAGGCCATCTAAGATGATGCTACCAAAGTGGAAACTGTAGCCTTTGAATTATCTGGCTGATTAAGACGTTCCCGAATGATACCATGGGAATGAGTGACCATTTTATGAACCATCTAGTAATTGTACTTCTCGGACCCGCAGTTTGAAACATGCTTCCACTCACCCTCAATGTCGCTGCTGTTGTTGGGCCATATGACGATGCATGCCACACGTGCCGGGGCCAGGCCCATCCTGACTATGTTTTTATCGACATGGCCATGAATCCAGTCTTTAAACACATAACATTGCTCGAGGGTGTTCCTCAGGATCCGATGATAGGGGTCGTAGGTGGGGAAATCAGTGAGATTCCCATCTTCTGGCCTTCAACACTCAGGCAAATGCACAATCCCCTAATCCGAGACACATTGGAAATAGCAAGGGACCTGATTCTCATTTAATGAGTAGGTACAGTTTCTTCTTTCCAGAATGGTGTGCCTTAAAACATTGCCCCGATGAGGGGTAGAAGGAGATTGTCTAGGAGACAGAGCCTAGTTGTCCTTCCTAGGCGGTGGAAGCACATTATGCGGGGGCACCTACTGATTCTGAGGTAGACTCTGCTAGGATGGAGGTTGCGCCTATGGTGGACGACCCCTATGAGGTCGGGATGGCATATCCATTGGTAATAACTCAAGATTTCTGGGGACCACTATTGGAGCCACTGCAGCCGGCTCGGCTACACATGTAATAACTCCAGCTACCTGGCTGGGCATTTACAGAGCATCCTCCAATCACTGGGCCTTAATGTAGAAGTCTCGAAATCTTCTTAGGTAGTTTTGGGTGATCATAGAGGGAACTAGTTCAATCATGACAGTCCTTATTCATATCATTATAAATTTCTCCTGAATAACTGGTTTGTCAAGGGAGTATATAAGCCCTTTCCACCGAGCGATAATGTCCGCAATATGCTCATCAGGCCCATGATTTCACTTGAAGAGTTTTGTGATGTTTTTTTTCTATGTGGTGGAGAAAAAATGGTCGAGTAATTGCCTATGAAAGTCCTCCCAACCGGTTACATATTCGATGGGGAGCTGGATTTAATAGACGAACACAAGCTCTTCCAATGTCTGAACAAAATTGCAGAGCTTGGATGCCTCATGCTCTATAGATTCCCTAGCATGGGCCCACTCCATGAGTTGATGTGGGACAGGTGCTGTGGTGGGTCCCTTGTCCTGTTGAAGGGGGAGAAGGTGGGATTCCAAAAACTCATAGGTGCTGGTATATCATCCACCCATACTGGATATGGATTTCCATCAGGTGGTAGTGCTACTTGTTGTGTTTCTATTGCCTCTAGGTGGGTAATGATTTCGGCCATTGGATCATATGGGTTGGGGTCCCTGTCATGATGGGGAACCCTAACCACATGTGTGTTGTCGGTCTCTTCAATATGATAAGGTGGCTCAGTGGCTCGTAGAGCGACTGGTGGAGCGACCAATGGGGTAACTGAGGGAACCCGAGCTGGGTTCCATGGATTTTCGCTTATTTATTGATGGTTTAGCGAGACATACCAATCCATAATGTAGTAAGGTCTGGATTCAACCCTATCTGAGGGGGTAGGATGATAAGGGTCACCTGGTGGAAGCTCGCATAGGTGACGCTGTTCCTACCCCTACTGCCCTAGCCTAGGATTACCGAATTCTGGCTGTCGCTCAGCAGCGCGATCAGCGAGGAGGTCATCAACCAACTTCTTCTGTTCGGAAAGCTGTTGGCATAATGCGGCCTTCTTAGGGTTTGCCTCCGTCTTCTACACTGAGGCATACATGTCTGAATGTTTGGCATCTCTGAAGTACTATTTTCCCTTACCATGATTTTGGCTAAGGACAAATACCTCGATGGGCACAGGGAGACCCAGTAGAGTCCTATGTGGACAATTAACTCATCCCAACATATCTAGTAGTGGTGGGATTCCCTAGAGGGTATTTTCCCTGCCGATAATCTCAATTTAATTCTCCTTGTCTACTATGGTGGCCATGTTGATTGTGACCCTTCCTAGGGGCACGTCCTCGATATCACCTAGCAAGTGAGGCAACCGTCGGATAGGACTGAAGAGATGGATAACATACTGTCACCTGCCACAGATTTTTATGTGGGGGAATCCTCCTTGATAATCTTGCGGAGTACCTTGAAACTCTGAACTCAATGTTTTTGGGGGGCCTTACAGAAGCATGGTGACTCAGGGCGTTGGTCCACGGGGAGTGCGGCCAAATCAATTAGACATCATTGCACTCCAATTTCTTCAAAATGTGTTTGGATTCTGAGATAAACCACTAACTGATGAAAAAGGATGAAGTGAATCTCTCGGAGGGAGTGGTGTGAATATTCAACTTCTTCTGGAGTGACGGATTCTGGTCCACAAAAATTATATGTTTCCACGGTCCAGAACCTCTCATGGAAGTGGTCCACTGTGAGGATGTTCCATAAGCTCCTCAGATGGGATTCTGGGTCTGGCCCTTGATTTCAATATTCATTAACTATGGTTTTTTCATGAACCGGCTGTGGTACTATGGTAGACTACTAGGCGGTAGGTAGTCCGGTGGAAAGTACGACGAACGGGCAAACTGGCCGCCGAATCTCAGGTTTTCCTTCGAAGAGTGTAGTGACCTGGCTGCTACATCATGATAGGACGAGCTGATGGTCGAATTTTCTAGTGTAGGGGATATGGCCACTGGTGATAGGTCGCGTTGCAAATTTCCCTCCACTGGTCTTTAGAATAGCTCTTTGTTATCTCACGTCAAGATAGAGAGCGCTTCTTGTGACGATGTTTGTGATCGCACGACCGTATCCAATAGTCATGCCAAATCTTCATCCTCATGGATATACCTATGGAGGTAGGTGGGAATCTGATAGACCTTGCATTATGGGTGTACTAGACTAATGTGCCTCGTTCCAGTCCCAACCCTTGACTCAGATGAGCGGGGGGGGGGGGGGGGGGGGGTTCTTGCGCTAAGTCGTACACTGCTTTGTAGTATGAGAAGTGGATTGGTTTGATCTCTGTTCGGTCCATCATTTAATTCTTATTATAGAGGCGATGACCCAACATCCTTCCCATGGGTGGCTCCTTGAGATATGTCATATTCTTGAACACGAGGTCCTTTCTGCCGCACTTGTGGAGGTGTGGAGAGGGTTTTCACCTGAGTAAGCTGGGACGCAAGGAGCATTGTGAAATATGTCAAAGGTGACATTGGGAGGACCAAAATGGGTAGCACTGCAGCAGGCATGAACTCTGATTGAACTATAAATAGCTAGAAGGGACCTCCATACATGTTTCCCCAGATGACCTCAGAATGTAGAGGGTCCTTGTAATGGTTTACTTGAACACGGGTATGACTTCCGTGTTGGGTGCGGGTGGAGCAAGGCTGTCCTTTAGCCCTAGGTTGATGAGGTGAGGAGGACCTTCCCCAGTTTCTAAGAGGTTGCGGGGAGGCTCCCCACGTTGAAGGGAGACTGGACGTGCAATGTCACCACACCGGTGGATAGGGCAGTGGAATGAATCCAATCCCAGTGTTGTGAGAATGGTAGAGACTTCTGTGATGAGCGTCATTGCCACAAGGAGAACCCTCAATTAGATTGAAGGTGGAACGTGGTGGACATTCATGTCGAGCATTGAAGAGGGGAATTCCAGCATTCTCCATTGTAGTGGTACGGGGATGACCTCCGTACCGGGTGGCATTACTGTAGGTTAGTCCACGATGACCACTACCTGTGCTAACGACCATGAGAGACAACCCGGCCTTCCCATGGGGATGTTGGGGCCTCAATCTAGGTTGGGAATACAAATTCCCCTGCTTAGAGTATATAGGTAGCTAATAGTATGTGTCAGTGGTGGCTCTATCCACAGTAGTTGTTGATGTTGACGCCCCTTGGCGGGCGTCCTCTTCATCTTGCTCCCGACGTTGTTGTCGGGTCGGTCAAACCGGAGCCAGTGGTGTAGGCACATGGATTACTTTTTCCTCGTCCAGTAGAACCGGGCTGCGACACTCACGTGGCTGGTTGGGATCCCTCACTAAGAGTCCCTAGAATGGGACTATGACCAGGGTAGCCTAGACATCACCTACCTTATCGGCATAGTGTTGGGAGTCATTAAAGCATCTAGGGAGAGACTCCTGAAATGGTTATATGTTGGTGTGGGAGCAGCAGCTCCCTACAAGGCACTCGGTGGAGGCGTTGATGATGAGGCGCATACACCTCCATATCCAAGCAGTCCAAATCCTGGGTCCGGATAATACCCTTCTCCTCGTAGCGGCGTACAAGGTCATTTATCAGCCTTCATTGGATGACTTCATACGGATAGATGGGGGCGTGGGTGCCCTACAGTAATGGATGTATAGGCCTTCATGGAATAGGTGGAGCCCTGTGGGACTTCCATGTTGGTGGTTCCTCTACCCCTGCATTGGTGGGAAGGCAGTGATTATAACGACCCATACTTTACAAACATTGGTAGTACTTCAAAATTGAAGTAAACTTATTACAACATATAAAAAAACAATGATAGGACCGTATATGTATAGTGTCTTTAGAAACTGGGAAACATAAACAACTGGTTCATAAAGCGTCTACACTGTCTCCCATTTATTTCATCATATCTATAGTCCCATTTGGAATAACTTACTTAATAACCTTATTACTAACATGGGGAAAGAAAACATTCAAAAGGGTGAGCTCAAATTCTCAATAAGGGTAAACAAAAGAAATATCAATCACATCATATTCATAAGAACATAACATTTTGGAAATCTTACCCTGCAAAAGAGATCATAATTTCATAACATGGGATGAATCATGGTAGTGAAATGTAATCACAATAATCATAACATAAAACCTGAAGCTTTGTGGCATACACACATAATCATAGAGAATAATTTCTTATTATTCAAGACTCATTTCCAAGACCATCTTAGTGGACAATGTCCATTTCTGAACCGAGTTCATGACTCGTTTCAGTCCTGTTTCACTGAACCGGTTTAACCTGCCGTTCCAGCCATGTCTATCTGATGAGATATAAATTCTTTACCCAATGCATTGGAGGGAGATATAGGTACCGCCCATCTCATAATGATACCATTCTTATGTGTTCCACAAAACCATAAACCATACATCATATCATAATCCATGTAATAAATATGGGAATCTTAAACATTGTGACATCATAAAACAATTCATATAAGATAACGGAATTCATAAAAATATTTCCATCACAACATAATCAAATCAATGTAATAATAGGGATAGAAACAGAACCCTGTATTATCTTAGATGGAAAATAAGTTTGATAAAACTCTTGAACTCCATTCTTGAGGAATATATCCTTTCTACTTCAAAAACATTTTTCCTTTCTTAACATGTCATACAATTTTAAACTAAATGAAGTTGATTAAAAACAAACATGAAAATGTGTAAAGGAAGCTCCTTGGAAATAATGTTTTAAAAATCCATTCATGCCGTATAAGTTAAAAAAACATTCTTCTCGTACCTTTGTTGGAAACGTCAAAAAGTACCTCGTACGAAAAACGACAAAAGATCCCTTTCATATCTTTTACTAAAAACTCACCAAAGGGTAAAATTGGATTTAGACAATTGTAGGTGGATAGAAATAATATTACATATTGAGTAAACATGGATGTGGATGATAAAATACACACCAATAATTTTCAAAGTATAAAAAATCTTGGATAAAAATGTGATTGCGAGATTTTCCCTTACCATAGGTCCGATTTGCTTCATAAGTTTCCGAAACACCTATATAATGATTTAAATAATGTAATTTACTTAATCCAGAATCATAATCATTGTTATGATATCATATGTGGTCATATTCTTAGATTATTATTATTAATATTTCATTGCTACTTGATATTCGGGTGTTTATTACTTTTTGTTCTTATGCGTGTTTTGTCAAATATATTCTGATTCTTCTTTTTAGGTTATAGATACCGCATTCACAGAATGGTATTAGTTTAATATATATCATATTTATTCACTCAATTAATTTATGTATTCATTATGCAATGAAAATCATGTAGAACGAGTCGCATCACATCGTGGAGACGGTATTCCGTACGTACACACGAGCGATGATATCGTTCCCATGATCGTGGAATTGTATTTCAGTGTATGTATACTATTTCAGAATCAATATCACCTTACAATAATCATATATATTCATTATTTACACCATTATACCCATCCAAGTACGGTGGTTGTGGAAAATATATTACACCATGGCGTGGAGACGATATTACGTACATACGCACGCGTGGTGATTTCGTTTTCCATAAGATGGATAGATTGTGAAATAGGGTTGTTTCATACTTATAATAACATATAATTATATGAGTGGTACTGATTTTATTAATTCATAATGAAACAACTAAATAATACGAAGTGGAAAAAGAAATAATGTTGAATGAATCGGTAACAGACATTACCTCTTCTTTGAAGCACATCTTTGAGACCTCCTTTAAGGGCACTAAAATTGGTCTTTTAAGAAGGCCAGGACCTCTAGTATGTTTCTATGGAAGTGGAGAGGAGAAATTGGTAGGGGTTGGCGGTTTTTAAAGGCTCAAAGTGGTGTGAGGAAGAGAGGGAGGAGGTTCCCTTTTATAAAGGAGGAGAGGGGCACCTTTGGAAAAACTAAAAATATTATTTTATTATAAAGACATATTCGGTTTTAAATAGCTCAAAATTGATTTATATAGAATCTAATGTGGGTATGGGTATAAAGCCTCTCATCCAATATAATTTCTACAAGTTTAGTTTACTATTTTAACCTTATCATTTATATTTATCTTTAAGATAGAAAATTTCACTTTTACCGTGTCTTTTTGTGTTCTTACACTATATGGTTAATAAAATTATTATAACAAGCCACAAGAACTCAAAGTTGTTTATTATTAATATATATAACATTATCTAAGTCATGTGGTCGATAATTATATTTTTATTAATAAAATAAAAATTAATAATATAATATTTGTTTTAGAAACTATTTTATGCCAATTTTTACACTATTAGGTAATTGATTTTTGTGAAAATCATAACAGAATTATTAGTTATAAAAAAGTTAATTAAATAAATACTAACATGTCATATCAACCTATAAAATTAATTTAATTCATAAAAAGTCTCAAGTTACATTTATTTGGGTATTAATAACATCAATTATCTCAATATTTCATTAATAAGATAATTATTGCATCATCTTTCTGTCATAAATAACATAAATTATTTAATGTCTAAAAATTATAAATAAAATACCATTATTTAGGAAATATTTTTAGCTTTCTAAGGAATATTTATAGTCGACTTTATCTAATGTATAACCCTATATTAAAAATTATTTACCTATTAAACTTTGATTTTTACTATTTTAACCCTTCTTTAAATAAATTATTAACAAATGTCCTAATCTAATCCAAGTGGGCCTAAATGGTCATATTTTATTCCTAAGGTTGTCTTTGGTCAAACTACACTTATCCAATAGAATTAGGACATTTTTTAGGGTAATAATAATATCATTTTTACCCTTAATTACCATATTTACTTTTAACTGGGGTAAATAAAAGTAAAAAGTTATTATTCACCAAAAATTATTTTCATCTCATTTAACCACATTTTACTTACTGACATCAACTGTGTTTCTTGGATTTTTTAAATACCACTTACAGAAGCGGTAAAATTATGTTTTATGTAAATTTGCAAATTCTCCTAGGAGGTGGGTAAAAGACGGTGAAAAGTTCAATAAATATTTTATATATCTAAAATTATTATAAACTTTCTCCACTGAATTACATTGAACTTATATATGTTTTATGTATCAATTTTGACCTAAAATAAATTTAACTAAAATAAATAATTATTTAAATAAAAAGTCATTTTTTAATTAGTAACCCAGTGTTTTCGCTATTCATAAAAAATTTAATGTTTTCAGAAAAATACCAAAATATCACCCTAGGATAATTTCGATATTTTGAATCCAAAAACGAATTTCATTTTGAAAAATAAAAATTTAAAAATTTCAAAAAGTGGTTATTACTATTCATAACGACTAGTTTTATTAATATTTTAATAGCGTATCGTTGTTTAGTGAAACTCGGTATTGCGTACGACACAAGCTATCAAGGAAGGTCACGATTGCGTGTAAAGAAAGCCATGATATTGTTGTGTGTAGTGAAAGATTCCTTTGATGATTTATATAATATAAAAACAAAATATTTCTTATAAAAGTCTCGGGTGTTACATTCTACCCCCCTTAAAATTAATTTTTCTCTCGAAATTCGTCACTTGTAACAAACAGATGAAGATACCTCTCCCTTATCATATCCTCAATCTCCCATGTAGCTTCTTATAATTGGTGGTTCCTCCATAAAACTTTCACCTAGAGAGTGGTCTTGTTCCGTAGGACTTTTTCACTACGATCGAGAATCTCTATCGGCTGCTCTTCATAAGAATGATCTTGTTCCAGCGGTACAGCTTCTGAGCTATGTACATGTGAAGGATCAGGTATTTACCTTCTCAAGATAGATACATGAAACACATCGTGAACTTGAGAGAGATTCGGTGGAAGCTCCAATCAGTAAGCTACCATCCCAACACGATCCAGTATTTCAAAATAACCGATATACCTAGGGCTCAGCTTTCCCTTCTTTCCAAATCTCATTACTCTCTTCCAAGAAGATATTTGTAAGAACACTTTATCACCCACTTCAAACTCTAAGTCTTTTCTTCGGTTGTCGGCATAACTTTTTTGTCGACTATGAGCTGATCTTATGTGTTGTTGAATAGATCGGACATTTTCTTCCATCTCATCAACAAGATCAGGTCCTAATAGCTTTCTTTCCCCAACTTCATCCCTGCAAGTTGGATTCCTGCATTTCCTTCTATAGAGAGCTTCATAAGGAGCCATCTGGATACTGGAGTTAATGCTATTATTATAAGGGAATTCCACCAAAGCTAGGTGTTGATCCCAACCATCTTTGAAATCCATAGAGCAAGCTCTCAACATATCTTCTAGAGTTTGAATTGTCCTCTCAGACTAACCGTCTGTCTGAGGATTATAAGAAGTGCTGAAACTCAACTCTGTATCCAGAGTATGGTGAAGACTTCTCTATAACATTGAGGTAAACCTCGAATCCCGATCAGATATAATAGAAAGTGGTACTCCATGCAATCTTACAACTTCCATTACATATATCCTGGCAAGCTGATCCAGAGAGAAATCCTTTCTAATAGCAATGAAGTGTGCAGACTTTGTAAGATGATCAACTATGACCCAGATATCATTATTGCATTTGGATGTTTTAAGAAGTCCTGTGAAAAAGTCCATTGTTATGTTTTCCCATTTCCATTCGGGTATGGGTAATGGTTGTAACATCCCCTTAGACTTCTGTCTCTCAGCATTAACTTGCTGACAAACCAATCATCAAGAGACATATTCAGCAACATCTCTTTTCAGTCCATCCCACCAGAAGTACTCTTTCAGGTCCCTATACATCTTCGTGATTCCAGGATGAATAGAGAATAAAGAACTATGAGCCTCATCCAGTATCTCCTTCTTTAATTCGAGGATGGGAGGAACACAAACCCGATTCCTGAATATTATTATCCCATCACAATCAAGGTTAAATTTAGGATCATTTCTCACCATCTTTTTTAACTCTACATCTTGTTTCTATGCCTTTTTAATCTTAACATGTATAGATGGTTGAACATTCGTTTGAGAAAGATATGATTATTCCCCATTCATTATAATTCCAACATCCATCCTTTGTAAATCCATAAATATTGGATCTTTTTTTATCCTCATCATGGATAAACTTACATGGTCTTGTCGTCTTAATGCATCTGCCACCTTGTTTTCTTTCCCAGGGTGGTAATGAATTGAGCAGTCATAATCCTTAATAAGATCCAACCATCTTCTTTGGTGCATATTCAGCTCCTTTTGTGTGAAAATATACTTTAATCTTTTATGATCAGTATAAATGGAACTCCTTTCTCCATAAAGATAATGCCTCCAAATCATTAATGCAAAGATTACCACAGCTAACTCCAAATCATGAGTTGGGTAATTTTTCTCATGGATTTTCAACTATTGTGAGGCATAAGCTATCACCATATCATTTTTCATAAGAACACACCCCAACCCCTTCTTGGATGCATCACTGTAGATCACAAACCTTTCTCCACTACAAGGCAGTGTGAGAACATGTGTACTAGATAACCTTCTTTACAACTCCTTGACATTCTCTTCACATTCCTCCGTCCAAACAAACTTACCTCCATTCCGAGTCAACTTGGTGAGTGGATTAGATAATCGTGAAAAATCTTTCACAATACGTCGATAATATCCACCCAAACCAAGAAAACTTCAGATCTTAGTTACTATTGTTGGTCTCGACTATCTTTTGATAACCTCTGTTTTTGTTGGATCCACAGATATCCCCTCTTTTGAGATTATGTGACTCAAAAATGAATCTTTTTGAAGCCAAAATTGACACTTGGTAAATTTGGCATAAAGATTATACTTTCTTAGGGTCTTCAATATAATTCTCAAGTGATCTTTATGTTCTTCCTTTCTATTTGAATATACAAGAATATCATCTATAAAGACTACCACAAACTGATCAAGATTGTCTCTAAAGACTCTATTAATCAGATCCATGAAGATAGCAGGGGCATTAGTAAGACCAAATGGCATCTCTATAAATTCATAGTGTCCATACCATGTACCGAAAGTAGTTTTTGGTATATCCACCCTTTTTACCCTTAATTTATGATACCCTGAACGAAGATCAATTTTGGAAAAGTATTGAGCTCTGCATAGTTGGTCAAATAAGTCATCAATGCACGAGAGATGATATATTTTCTTGATAGTGATCTTGATAAGTTCTCGATAATCAATGCAGAGTCTCATTGATCCATCTTTCTTCTCAACAAAAGTAACAGGTGCTCCCTAAGGTGACGCACTAGGGCGTATGAACACCGTATCAAGATTCTCTTGGAGTTGCTTCTTCAATTCCTACAACTCAATTGGGGCCATTTTATAAGGTGTCTTTGAAGTAGGAAAATCACCCGGTACGAGTTCTATTGAAAACTCAACTTCACTATTTTGTGGAAGACCTAGAAATTCCTCCTGAAAGACATCATCAAACTCACGTACAATGTGCATATTCTTAATCTTGAGTTTCTCACCAACCATTTGAGATAAATAACCTTTATTTAGTGGAATCAAGACCCATAAGATGGAAAAAATTTCCACTGGAAGGTTATGTTCATCCTTGCATCGATAGACGATCAATGATTGATCTAGAATATGAAATGTGACTTCCCTTCTTTGGAAATTGATATGAGCTCCATATAGATAAAGCCAATCCATGCCAAGAATCACATCAAATTCCACTATATGGAGGATCACAAGATTTGCAGGAATCACTTTCCCACAAACATCAATCGAAGAAGAATTATAAACTTTTGATGTGACTTTTGTGCCATTAGGGGTTGTCACAGCTAACTCAACATCTAATTGTTGAGGTAATACGATGATACCCTTAGAAAATTCTTCAGAAAAAAATAGTGGGTGGATCTAGAATCAAATAAATCATTTGCTACTTTAGAGTGGATGGTAAGTGTGCCTTTCACCACTTCGTTATCATAATCCACATCACTGATAAAAATTGAATGTGACATTCCTTTGTCTTTAGCATTAAGATTTTGTTGACGTATATCATCATCAACAACCCTTGGATTAGGGCATTGATTGGAATAATTACCCATTTCTTTTCAATCATAAACTTGAAATGTTGGAGGTGCACTCTGTGTAGCCTTTTCATTATTTGCATCACTAGACATCTTCTTCCCATCATTGTGGCATTCAAATGCCTGATAACCTTCCTTTACACATTTGAAACATTTACTGGTCCCTCTAAGACAACTCCCTCGATTTTTCTTTCCACACATTGAGCATTAGGGAAAACTCATCTTCTTTTTTAGTGTGCTCTTTAGATTTTCCATTGAATTCCATTTTCCTCTTCTTATCAAACCCATATGAATGATGGGTTACTCAAATCTATATCTCAACTTTGAGATAACATCTAACGATTTCCTCGTAGCTATTGAAGTCCCTTATGGCTAACGCCCTTAAAAGACTTGGTTTTAAGACACTAAAGAATTGATAGATTTTACTCTCATGTTGGATAATAATACCAAAATCATACCTTACGTGTCTTGTAAAAGTTTCTTCACAGGTACCAACAGATTCATCATCCTTTTACTTTATTTCAAGAAACTCCTTCTCCATCTTCGTTCGGAGAATACGATGGAAGTACTTATTGAAAAATAATTTCTTGAACTCGTCCCATTCCATGGACTCAATTTCATCTATTGGCCTCGTATTCTTGTTAAGATTCCACCATTGATCAGCATCACCTTCCAAATGATACACTGCTAAGATGACTTTATCATGTTAAGAACATTGAAGAACTGAAAATATCTTTTCAGTAGTACTGATCCTTTTTTCAGCAACTAATGGATCAGTAGGCCGGCTGAATGAAGGTGGACGCTGTCTCATGATGGATTCAACAGAATGTTTCTCCTTCCTTTGCTCGATTGGAAGTCCTGTATGATTCATAGCTTGAGAAAGTTGTGTGAGCATGGCTACAAGATTTTTCATTCCAGCTCCCATAATGTTTGGTTGCTCAGGGGGACAATCATTTCATTGCCCGTCGCATTCCGCATTAACATGGTTCCTTCGGGTTCCAGCCAATGACTAAAACCAAGAAAAATACTGTGAGAAACACTAATTATAATAGGAAAACCACATAATCAAGAATAAAATTTCGCACATATGGTATTATCCTAGGTTATTCATGGCCATTTCTAAAACCCTAAGATTGTGTTCTATGCTTAGGCTTATCCTTAAGATTCTTACTAAGTATTTCACATCCTAGTTTCCAAAGGATGACTATACCTTTCCTCTAATACCAACTATAATGACCCATACTTTACATACATTGTTAGTACTTCAAAATTAAATTACACTTATTACAACATATAACAAAACCATGAAAGGACAATATAGTTATAGTGTCTTTATAAACTGGGAAACATAATCAACTGGTTTATAAAGAGTCTACACTGTCTGCCATTTATTTCATCATATCTATAGTCCCTTTTGGCATATCTTACGTAATAACCTTATTCCCGACCTGGGGAAAGGAAAAACTCAAAAGGGTGAGCTCAAATGCTCATTAAGGGTATACAAAAGAACTATCAATTACATAAGATTCATAAGAACATAACATTTTGTAAATCATACCCTTCAAAAGGGAGCAAAATTTCATAACATGGGATAAATCATGGTAGTGAAATGTAATCCCAATAATCATAACTTAAAACATGAAGCTTTGTTTCATACACAAATAATCATAGAGAATCGTTTCTTATTAGTCAAAAATCACTGCCAAGACTATCTTAGTGGAAAAAGTCCATTTCTGAACCGAGTTTATTCCTTGTTTCAGTCCTATTTCATTGAACCACTTTAAACTACCATGCCAGCCATGTATATCTCATGAGATATAAAATCTTTACCCAATGCATTGGAGGGAGACATAGGTCCCACAAAACTCATAATGATACCATTATTATGTGTGATACAAAATCATAAACCATACATCATATCAGAATCCATGTAATAAAAATGGGAATCATAAACATTGTGACATCATAAAACAATTCATATAAGATAAAAGAATTCATAAAAATATTTCTATCACAACATAATCAAATCAATATAAAAATATGGATTGAAATAGACCCCTATATTATCTTAGATGGAAAATTATTTTGATAAAACTCTTGAACTCCATTCTTGAAGAAAATAACCTTTCTACTTCAAAAACATTTTCCCATTCTTAACAGGTTATACAATTTTAAACAAAAATAAGTGGATTAAAAATAAACCTGAAAACTTGAAAAGGAAGCTTCTTGGAAATAATGTTTTAAAAATCCATTCATGCTGTATAAGAGAAAAAAACATTCTTCTCGTACCTTTGTCGGAAAAGTCGAAAAGTACCTCGTGTGAAAAATGCCAAAACATTCCTTTGATATCTTTTACTAAAAACACACCGAAGGGTAAAATTGGATTTAAACAATTGTAAGTGGATTGAAATAATATTTCATATTGAGGAAAAATTTATTTGGATGAAAAATACTCCCCAGTAATTTCCAAAGTATAAACAATCCCAGATAAAAATGAAATTGCAAGATTTTCCCTTACCTTAGGTCTGATTTTCTTCGTAAGTGTCCGAAACTCCTGTATAATGATTTAAATAATGTCATTGACTTATTCCAGAATCATACTCATTGTTATGAAATCATATTTGGTCATATTATTAGCTTATTATTAGTAATATTTCATTGCTACTTGTTATTTGGGTGTTTATTACTTTTGGTTCTTATCCGTGTTTTGTCGAATAAATTCTTATTCATGTTTTTAGGTTATATATACCTCATTTCCAGAATGGTATTAGGGTAATATATATCATATTTATTCACTCAATTCATCAATGTAATCATTATGCAATGAAAATCATGTAGAACGAGTCGCATCACATCGTGGAGATGGTATTCCGTACGTACGCACGAGCGATGATATCGTTCCTATGATCATGGAATTGTATTGGAGTGTATGTATACTACTTAAGTATCAATATAACTTTACAATAATCATATATATTCATTATTTAAACCATTATACCCATCCAAGTAAGGTGGTGGTGGAAAATAGATTACACCACGACGTGGAGACGGTATTCCGTACGTACGCACGTGCGGTGATTTCATTTTCCATAGGATGGATAGATTGTGAAATAGGGTTGTTTCATACATATAATAACATATCAGTATATGAGTGATACTTATGTTATTAATTCATAATGAATCAAATAAAGAAGAAGAAGTGGAAAAAGAAATAAAGTTGAAATAATTGGTAACGAACATTACCTCTTCTTTGAAGCGCCTCTTTGAGACCTCCTTTTAGGGCACTAAAATTGGTCTTTGAAGAAGACCAAGACCTCTAGGATGTTTCTAGTGATGTGGAGAGGATAAATTTGTAGGGTTTGGCAGAGCTTGAATGCTCAATGTGGTGTGAGAAAGAGAGGGAGGAGGTTCTTTTTTATAAGGGAGGAGAGGGGAACCTTTGGAAAGAGTAAAAATATTATTTTATTATAAAGCAATATTCGGTTTTAAATAGCTCCAAATTGATTTATTTCGAAGATAAGGTGGGGATGGGTCGAAATCCTTTCATCCAATATAATTTAGACAACTTTATTTCACTATTGTAACCTTATCATTTAGATTTAACTTTAAGTTAGATAATTTTACTTTTACTGTGTCTTTTTGTGTTCTTACACTATAAGGTCAATAAACATACAATAACAAGCCAAAAGAACCCCAATTTGTTTAAAATTAATATATATAACCTTATCTAAGTCATTTGGCCGAACCATAGATTTTTAGGAATAAAATAACAATTAATAATATAATATTTGTTTTAAAAACTATTTTATGCCAATTTTGACACTATTTACTAATTGATTTTTGTGAAAATCATAACAGAATGATTAGTTCTAAAAAAGTTAATTAAATCAATAAAAACATGTCATATTAACCTATAAAATTAGTGGAATTAATAAAAAGTCTCAAATAACATTTATTTGGGTATTTATAACATCAATTATGTCAATATTTCATTAATAAGATAATTACTACATCATCTTTGTGTCATAAATAACTTAAATTATTTAGTTTCTAAAAATTTCAAATAAAATACAATTATGTAGGAAATCGGTTTATATTTATAATGAATATTTATAGTCGAATTTGTCTTATTTATAATCCTATATTAAAAATTATTTACTTATTAAACATTGATTTTAACTATTTTAACCCTTCTTTAAATAAATTAATAATAAATGTCCTAATCTAATCCAAGTGGGCCTAAATGGTCATATTTTATTCCTAAGGTTGTTTTTTTCCGAATTGCACTTATCCAATAGAATTATGACATGTTTTAGGGTAATAATAATATCATTTTTACCCTTAATTACCCTATTTACTTTTAACCGTGGTAAATAAAAGTAAAAAGTTACTATTCACCAAAAATTATTTTCATCTCATTGAACCACATTTTACATACTGACATCAACCGTGTCTCTCAGATTTTTGAAATTCCAGTCACAGAAGCGGTATAATTTTGTATTATGTAAATTTTTAAATTTTCCTAAGAGGTGGTAAAAGACGATGAAAAGTTCAATAAAATTTTTATATATCTAAAATTATTATAAAATTAGTCCACTGAATTACATTGAACTTATATATTTATTATGTATCAATTTTTAACTAAAATAAATTTAAATAAAATATATAATTATTTATATAAAAAGTCGGTTTTTAAATAGTAACCCAGTGTTTTCACTATTCATCAAAAATTGAAAGTTTTCAGAAAAATCCCAAAATGCCACCCTAGGCTAATTTCGATATTCCAAATCCAAAAACAAATTCCATTTTGAAAAATAAAAATTTCAAAATTTCAAAAAGTTGTTATTACTATCCATAACGGCTAGTTTTTTTAATATTTTAATAGTGTATCGTTGTTTAGTGAAACTCGGTATTGTGTACGACACAAGCTATCAAGGAAGGTCGTGATTGTGTGTAAAGAAATCCAATCTAGTGTTGTGTGTAGTGAAAGATTAATTTGATGATTTATATAAAATAAAAACAAAATATTTCTTATAAATGTCTCGGGTGTTATAGTGATCGCATCTCAGGTGCAGTAATTTGATTACTGAATAGCACGGAGATTAACTCGTATGTGCTGAAAAAGAAAGGAATTAAAAACCAATGACTAAGAACCGTCCCATATTCCATGAATGGTAAGAGGGGTCCACGCTGACCACGTCACATATCCGAATGTCCAATGTTCTACTTCCCCCACTTCTTGTGAGTTTCACGCTAGGCCCGCTATTTTCATGGCAGGGCCCGACACCAGATAACTGGATCCAGTGACACTCTAATCCATTAATGACTATAACGCTAGTAATCTTCATATTAAGTAGAGAAGTTCATGTCAGGTTCACCATTTATGTTTCCAAAACTTTCACTTGGGCACATGCATCCGTCTGTGGGGGACGCACAGTTGTTACCCTGCATTCTTGCTTTCCAAAGGTGGGAGGCATCCATCACATGTTCAGGGACGTTTTCTCCATGACTGAAACAATATGATGGGATGTTGGCTCATCCTTCTGTGGATTCCTCCTTAGAAATTGTCACCTAGTTTGGATATCCCTTATAGATTTAAGTCATTTTTCATGAAACTCTTCCTAGTTCCATATCTTCATGGAGACTAATTAATTACACTGCTTCTTTCATGATATTCCAAAGGGTCCAGTCAGGGCAGCAACCTTCAGACAGGGGAGTAGCTTGTTGGACATCACTGGCATGTCTAGACATAGGGACATTGGAACGTATGGGATTCTTCCCTTTATTATAGGGCTTCTCGAGGGCGTAGAAGCCCAAGGAATCCCACATCGAACGTGGGGAATCCTATTCCATGGTCATGTATCTAAGGATTTCTTCATCATCCCATGTTTGACACCGGGTGTGCCACATGTTTAGCATCCTGCGGAGACAGACCAGACTGATCAGAACACTGAATAGAGTCGATCATATGGGTACAGAATATGGAAGGAGAACCAATATTAGGTCCAACGTGTTATTGGATTCCTAATTATTATTAAGGGAAATGTGGAATGAATTGGAATGATCCCACCATGATTTGGAAGCCTGAATGAGAATTAGGGTGGATAATGGAAGGTTTAATGACGTAGATAGAGAATGAGATGGAGTCATCTCGAGGGAGACGATGATGTTTGGCTTGAGTCTCAAAGAGGCTTCTTATGTATCCTTATGGAAGGTAATCAAAGGCCTCGTAGTTCATATAATGTTGGATTACTACCGATTGGGGGATTCAACAGCTTACAGCTGAATGGAGACAGAACTGCTTATCGCAGAATTGGGATGTCATAGGCTTACCGCTGAATGGGGTCCTAACGGATTACCGCTGGATAGGGTTGACAACCACTTATCGCTGTATGGGGTTACAAATGCTTATCGATTATTGAGGGTTGAAAACGGATTACCACTATATGGGATCAGAACGACTTACCACTAATTGAGGTCCACAATTTAACATCATGGAGGACGTGGGTGAATCAACTTGATGGGGGTCAGAACTGTTGGGTGTTTTACATGAACCTCATGGAGACTTCCTACAGACCTTACCATATCCATATCAATGTTCAATGTACACGTAGTTCGAGATGGGGTTGGAAAACCGACGTGTGAAGGGGGTTAGATCGACCAATGGATGGTGGAATAGAACCTCAAGGAGGCTTCATACATACCATGACTTGGAAAGGATCAAAGTCCTCATAGTTTAGGTGGTGTTTGGTGGACCGACGTGACGATGATTGGGACCAACATATGATGGAATTGAACCTCTGGTAGGATTCCCACGAACCATGCCTAGGAAAGTATCAAAGTCTTTATAGTTCAGGTATGGGTGTGGAGATTACGATCTAGACTTCCCAAGGTGTCGGTGAATCGACTTGAAGATGGTTAGGATGACCATTGGATGGTGGGATTGAATCTCAAGGAGTCTTCCTTCATACCTTGGCTTGGAAGGGATCAATGGCCTCTAAGATCAGACTGGGTTTGGTGATCCAACGTGAAGTGGTCAGAATGACCAGGTCTGGGCATGAACCTCATAGAAGGTTCCTATGTACCTTGTCTTGGAAAGGATCAAAGACAACATAGTTTATCATGGGTTTGGGGATTACACTCTAGGATTCCTGAGGTGTTTTAATGGTCGATACTTGATATATGCCCACGTGAATCATGCCCAGTGTGAGAAAAAAGATACATCAAAGACATGACGATCATGTCGCAAAAGATGCATCTGTGGGATGTGTATTGGGAATTACAAGTAGATAGTAGCCCAATGAGTAAACAGGGGATTACACATTGTTAGTGTCCCAAAGAGTAAACTACGGATTATGCATGGTTAGCAGCCCAAGTCTAGAGATTTGGAATTACTCTAGAGTGGAGGACCAAATGGTGAAAAAGCCCAGTGTGAGAGGGACCTGGAACCCAGGAAGAGAGGAGTAGGGATGCTAACTATTCCTATAAAAGACAGGGGCTTACACCAGAGTGGTTTACCATTCCCCGCTGAAAGACACCTCTTTGAAAATGAAGATCTCATTCCTCACGGGGAATGATCTCACTCTCGTGGAGACCAGTTGGTGTGCAGAATGTCCATGTTGGGGAAACCTCGCATCTGAAGCATGGGGTATGGTCATCGTTTAAATTCATGTGCTGAGGATGAGGGTGTTTTACACTTTAACATCCTGCATCTCTGATGAGGTGGGTTCAATTCGTACATCTAGGACATACATAACTGGTACCCTATGAACCTTGGTGAAGAGAAGGGACATGCAACACCATGAAAAAGGGGTATTGTGGAGCGAACCATCAGGGGGGGTCCATGATAGCATGACTATGCAATGAAGAAATGGATGTTAGTGTGTCTATGAGATGATGAATGAGGCGGAGCAACACAACAAGTAGTATAGTCCAAGGGACCTTGAAATTGATTCCTGAAAACCTGAAGGGCCGCATGAATAAATGACTTGTAGAGAAAAGGGGTTCACGGGTAGAAGCCTTGTGAATCTCTGGGGCCCCATGAAGTGGAGGGACTCCGAATAGGTATGTGCTTCGCAATGTGTAGTTTCCTAGGCTATGGATAGGGAATACGTGCATATGCGATGAGCTATTTGAAGTGTATGTTCATTTGCGAAGAAATTGCACACAAAGTAGTGGTGCCTCGTGCCACATATCATTGTGTAGCAATGTGCTTCATGATGCACAGTGACCTGGCCATAGAACATGGGTTACATATGCATGGAGGGTGCTTCACGATGCATAGTGACACGACCTTGGACCTTGTGTAACATGCACATGGAGGGTGCTTCGATACGCTTATGGGATCGACAAATACCTGAGTCCCTTTGGGGATCTCTTTCTTTCATGGAGGCCCGTGGGCTTTGTGAATGGCATCCCTCTTTCAGAGGTGATCAATTAAGTAAAATGAGGAGGTTCTTTGCAGATAAAAAATTACCAGGAGGAGCTCATCGTTAGAAGAGTAAGAAGTGCTTCTTGATTTGAGATCTAGGAAGGTGAATGGTTCTAGGGTATGTCCCTTGTGCTCAAGGGGAGCCTGGTATTTATAGGCAATAGGCGTTGTGAAGTATGGTTTGTTCGACATGAAGACGAAAAATGCCTCACGACGGGTCGCGAACATCAGTGGGGTTCGCTGAGCTATCCCGCCTCATTGCTTCGTAGCAAGTCGCAAACGTATATGGGGATCATGGAGTCGTCCCGCCTCGTTGCTTTGTGGTGGGTCACGAAGGTCAAGGGGCACGTGGAGTGGTCCCACCTTGTTGCTTCATGTTGGTTTGTGATCGTCAATGGGGATCAATGATCAGTCCTACCTTGAATCTTTATGGTGGGTTGCGAACGTCCACATGGATCACAGAGTGGTCCCGCTTCATTGCTTCATGGTGTGTCGCAAATGAGGCCTTGGGCACCAGTCCCCAGGGTCCGGGAGCATCATGATACATCATTGCGAGATAGCCACAATTCATTCAGGGTGGTCTGTATGCCTCCAAATTCGGGATCAATAAAACTCAACCCAATCCAACAACTACTGATCCAAACAGGGAACATAAGCCACCCCGATTAAAATTTTTCATGACCTGTCCCATAGGGCTGGTGACGTGACTACTTCTATCCCACCCCCAAAAGGGAAGGGGCTAGAAACTAGAACCATAGCCAATATCCCATGGGTGGGAGATATTTTTCTGAGTAACTATATTTATGAACACACACAACCACAACCCAGATAGCTTGAAATGAAAAAATGCATGCCAAGAAACTATAATTGAGTAATTGTACAAAGTATAAGTCGAATAGACCAGGATACAAACCCAACAAAATGAAAACTAAAATCACCAATGTATAAAATATCTCTGTAATATATCTTCAGTGGAAACCACTTGAATGTTTTGCATGGAGTGGCTATCAGATGTTGTGGAAGTACATCCATCCAATCGAATCTCACTAGGCACCGCCTGGGATCAGGCCACTGGGGTCTCAGACAAAGAAACATTCGTCTTCACCAGACACAGTACTTGTTTTTGATTCCCATTTAAGGGTGACTAAAACAATAATCATTAGAGGACCTAGAAACCACAATGATAAATCAAAAGTGAGAAACTGAGAAGAAATAAAAAAATAATCTCTACTCAATTATATGGCCATACATATTCCATGAAAATTGAGATTTACATGCCTCAACTACATAGAAACATGATGTCCCAACGTCATATCTATAATTAGGATTCTCACGGAAGACATCATTCCTAACACACAAACCAATGGATCACACTCCAAGAGCTCCTCCATCTATAGTTTCACCCATCATAGATGTACACTACATCAGGAACATTATAATATTTCCAACTATATTATCAGGAACTATATGTTTATTCATTACAATATTGCACCCAACAGAAGACTAAGGACACCCAAGTGATGAGGCCCTCCACTCACTACTGCACAAAGTTGTGGGAAAACTTCACCAGACTATCCTAAGATATCCCAGTCACTCATGTAAAGGGTGGCATGCACATTAGTCTATATGAGAGAGAACATGATCCTACATAGGTATCTATATCTTCATGTTTTGGGCCCACTCTTCTATCTGTGTCCTATAGTCAAGGGATCTACCAATTTTATGGAGGACCCACTCAAAATTGCTACCTGGAGACGAGGGAGTGCTACTCTAGAAGTGAGTAATTCCACCCTAGTTCTAAAAGGGGGTTACTACCCATGAAGGAACAACACCCTATTATAATAGGAGGGTACTACATCACATATCAAGGACCCACACCAGACCATGTAGGGTCGTACTACTGAATGAATAGATGACCCACACACTGGTACTAGGGGTCTATCGATTCTATCAGTTAATTAGCTTGGGTGACCCACACCCTAGTACATTAGGGGAGTACTGACCCCATGCTATAATAATCGCTCCCTGGAATAATAGGATAGTAAAAAATATGATGGAATAATTCATAAGAGGTCCCACACCCTAGAACAGAATGGGAGTAACCAATACAATGTTAGGGATCCCGCACCCTGGTCCCATAGGGGAGTATCCACTATTTCATCACAAAATCTTCTGAGAATATGCATCTTCTTCCTTCAACTGTGTAACACCCCTGAAGGAAAATAATTGAATGAAACGAAACCACACCCCTGGTGTGGGGAGCCCCATATCTTCCTATGTGGAGGGATAAGAATTACCTTTTCCCTGAAATATAAATGTAGTCACCATACTAGAATCGTTTCTATAGAACTATGCCGAGTCTCCTCAATGTCTACGTATATTAGGAGGTCATACCCATAAAATAATTATACCATCCTCCAAATTCCTAAAAAATTCACACAGACTATCTAAATAAAACCATCATATAGAAAGGGTCACAATGCCATAGATGTATCGTCAAAAGGACGCTCATTTTGAATGTTGCAAGCAATTTAGCCAAAGGGGTCTAGTTGTGCTAGGGGCTGGTCATTCCTGACCAACAGGGCTCCTCCCCGACCAACTAGGCTCATCGTGACCCAATTTAGAAATTTCCCTCTTAACATGGCATGGCCTGCCAAAACCAGCCCAGACATGGAAGAGCCGCATCCATCTTGCGCCACGTGACACTTTCTGCCACTGCCTCCTATTCAATCGGTCGGCTCACATGGACTGGGTTCACTGGTGTGACCAATGGCTTGTTGTGAGCCTAGGTCATTCCATTTCAAGATCCAAATATGCTGCATGTGGGAAGATGCATAGCGGAACTGTCGCTACCCTAGCCACCACATAGCAGCACAACACCCCGCGACCCGATATGTGGTCGGAACCAGCGCCGGAGCACTGGAAGAACATCCATGGACCACCAGATGCACTATGGTGGCCTTTTTATTGATCTTTATAGTGTTCTGGAGCAAGGTTCCTTTATATTCATCACATGGAGTTCAAATATCCATTTTGATCCCTTCCACCAGAATGCGTTGGATTGATGGTATCTTCTGCACCGCCTTGGTCCGTCTATCATCAATGTTTCCGCAAATCTATCATACTATACCATTCTCGGATCCTTGATGTTGGATATGTGTGCCATGAAAATGTCTACAACATTCAAGCGTTCATCAACTAGTGATGAAAGCATAGAACACTTTTTTAAAAGATGAGAAGAAATTCAGATAATCCAAAGCGAGGAACAAACCATCACCATCATTCTTCGAAGCATTTATCAACTCCCATTATAAGGATTTAACAGAGAAAATAAAATATAATTAAATCATTAATGGATTAATTGAAAAAATATAAACCCAAAAGATATCACTCCCACATGGTCGAATGATCTATGGATCAACCTATTCAAGGGTTGATCTGCCATTTTCATTTAAAAACAAGACGAGGGAAATAACAGAATTATTTACCAACCCCTATTTGGTGAATGTCCATTCATGGGTAGGATCCATCAATAAAGGCAGTATATATGAAAATATCCTTGATATATCATCAATGAGGCAATCTCATGAAGTGGAGGAGGAAAGCTCAATGTTGTTGGTGATCATCGTTCATTGTTTGTCATTCTTTGTTCGTCAATGGCTATCTTCCAGAGGATATGGGGGTTTCTCCCAAAATTCTGAGGACTCCCACATCAAAATATTAATTAAGGAAGCACCTTTTGGTTGACATTAAGTAGCATCATTATTACACTGGTTAATTAATGATATTTTGTTTTTGGTTTTTCTGATTTAAAAATAATTTTCTCCACAAAAAATTTAAAACTCAAAATAAAATAATACATCATGTTTTTTTTATTTTAAATTTCCTTAAAAAAATCCGAAAATTAGCATTTTGGGTTGACCTGCGCTAGTGAAGATGAGTTCCATTTGTAAGAAATGTCTCCATTCAAGACACGACAGTTCGCTCGAATTTACTGTCATGTTACCAATTTAGAAGTTTCCAAAAATGTGCAAGAGCACCATTTCAATTCTCTTAAAAAATAACAAAAACTATTGTTCACCCTTGACCTACACTTGTCAAGGTTAAACTTTTCGTTATAGAAACACACCCTCATGAGATAAATGGTACTCTAATGCCATCAATCCGGTTTACCATTTAAGAGTTATGGAGATTTGAAAGATAAATAATTAATACTCAATAATTTTATTTACGGACAAGAACTAACTTCTACTATGGACCTATGTTGGCCAATATTATGCCATTTCTAGGAGAATCATTATGAAAAGAGTTCAACATTTCCCTCATATTTTCGATCCAAGTACCAGTTTAAACGGTATAAAAACCCACCCGTATGATTATATAATTAAAATAAAAAAAGTTAAATATAATGTTATAGTCACTACAGGCCTTGGAATTACGTGTTCTGTTTGAGCCTAGTCTCGAAATAATACCACTTAAATTTTTAAATATATTCCATGGAATTATGGGCCATTATAAACCCCATCAATTTAAAATTTAAGAAAAATTATTTTAATTTAATATTTCAATATCCATAACAATAAATTTTTTAATTTATTATTCTCAATCCAATAAAATATTTTTTATAAAAATAAATATTTAAAAATATAAATTATATATAATATATGAATATCATGAATATTGATATTAATGAAATGAATAGATTTATAAGAAAAAATATAAATATTATATATATTTCAAAGAAATAAAAAATTTAATTCAGCCTAATATACACTTAATTTAAAACAAAATACTAAAAAACATTTTATAATAAATTTATAATTTTTGTTTTAATAAAAAAATATTGTGAATTTAATTATTATTTCAAATAAAATAATAAATCGAATAATATTAATATTTAAATAGATACTTTATTACATATAAATATTTATAATTTTCTATGTATGAATACATAATCTTAAAATCATAAAAGTATAATTTTCCCAAAAAACATATTTGTTTAATGAAAATAAACTATTTTAGGAAAGAAATGAATACTATGTAAATTTTGTTGTACTAAATTCAAAAAATAAAATAATTATACAATATTTAGGTTATTAAATTTTACAAATCATAATTTTAAATAAAATTAAATAATAAAATGGAAATTGAATTCATTGAATATAACCTTTATTAAAACAAACACATGTTAAATATTTTACATCTCAATATTTAATGGCATACCATATAAATCATTATTGATTCTTTTAATAAATTTATATTATTATTTTTTGTTTTTCTTATGTTGGGTGTAGTTTGTGACACACATTATAGAATATAAAATATATTTTAAAGGATCCAATATATCTGTTTGTTACATATATAATGTTAAATAATACTCCGACTTCAAATGAAACATTGGACCATCTAAATATAATGATAGACATCAAGCATATTATATAATACATGAATGGTAAAATCATAATTTATTGTCTCTCTGCATCTATTATCAGGGATTTTCCTTTAAAACCATGATGTTTTCATTGATATGGATTTTGGTGGTCTTATATACTATCATTTAAAAAAAACTTCAATGATCATTTAGATGTTTCTCATTGTGGGATAATTATATATTCCCTTTATAAATATGTATTAAATTTTATATAATTATAAAATATAGAAATTATATACCATATACTAATTTCGTAATCCTATGAATGGAAGGTTTAATAAATATGATGACTAGTTACCTAGGGAAGATATTCAATATTACATGTGTTCTTTTCTTAATAATAGAACTCATATAAATTTCCATCCAAAATACTCATAAATTATATATATCTTCATAACCTAGGGAAGGGAAACATTTGGAAGAGGTGATCTCATGTGCTCAGTAATGGTAAGAAGAGTTAAAAAATTCAAAGATCCAAAGTGAAAATAATAGATAATTTATATTATGTGAATATAATAATTGAATCATAAATAAATAATACATAAATCATACCCATATATAAAACATAGTACTCATAAGGATGGAAAAATAATATAATGAAATTAATTAATAATTTCATGGGGTTATAATCAGGTATAAAAACAGAACACATGATATCATAAATATAATTCTAGGTTCACTCCTAATACAATCATATTAAATTGGAAAAAATACGATGGTGGATTAAGTTTACTATATACCCCTTATATAACATCACATGTGATATAATGATTTACTATAATAATTAGAGGGTTTTATAATGACGATCTCTCCCTTTAGATAATATAGTATTCATAGAATGACAGATCATGTAACACACATTTTGTACAATGTCCCATTGATGAAAATGTTCACTCAAATATTCCATACTTAACATTTCATGAGATATAAATATTTACCCAATATATTATAGGGCTATATAAACTATAGTACATGGGTCACTTAATGAAAATTGTACAAGGGTGTGGAACATGATAAAAATAATTCATACATAAATCAAATATATGATCAAACTTATTATAAGGAAGTGGGTTCCATTATTATTTTCTATCCAAAATCAAAGGATAAATCATAAGGATTACCTAGAGTGGAAATAATTCTGGATTTTATGAAACTTGGAATTGATAAATGTATTTGGTCACTTAACATTGAGTCATATGGTATAAGAGTCATGTTAATGATTTAGAGGAATAAATAATAAAATTGAACCACAAGGTTGACGAATTTTAAGAAAAGTAATGGTATTTTTAAATATAAAATTAGAATATTATTTTCTATAAAAATAAATTAGAATAAAATTGGTTTTCTATAAAATAATTGTTGTTTTATGCCTTGTTCATGGATTTAAACAAGTTTATCGGGTGATTCCTAACGTGATACATGAAATAGTAGGGTTCCAAAAAATTTGGGATATTTAAAATTGTGAATTTTAAAGATATGTGATTTATATATATTAATAATTAAAATTATAATTCACATGGTATATTTGAATAAAATATTTATACTAAGATATAATTAGTTATTCAGAATTTTATTTAGTAAAATTGAGAAATTGATGAGTCCGAGTAAAGAAAAAGTAACGAGGGTGTTACATAATTTCACTCTTTATCATTAAAACCCCATTTTTAAATTCCATACATTATATAAGATAATAAATAATTCCATTTAAAATTTAATAAGTAAATTAAAAAGATTACATGACATAATACTTAATAAAAATTTAAATTACCATGGAAAACATTATATAGAAGTGAAATTACAGACAATGAGGGGAAACTATCATGTATATGAATTGGAATTATTCTTAACATTGTTTTGATTTGGAAAAAGTATTATGACTAAATATTAATTTATATTTTTTATAAATTTTTATACGTATATATAAATAGGTTATACCATATGGATTGAGATTATACAATCGAGGGGGTATTATAACTCATGAAATCAGATTATGTTATGAAATTTCCATATATTCTAGCGAAATAATTAATTATATTTGAGGCCAAACAAGGGAGTTCATGGTAGGTTATATTTTCATTTAAAAAAAGTATATTAAAAGTAATGGGGGCAGTAGTTACACCAATAAAATGAATATTGGTGGCTAATATCAGAGCACACATCAATGAATTATGAATGATGAGGAAAACATTATGTGTTGGAAAATATAGAATTAAAACATAATGAAGTGGAGAAGTACGAATATAATGTAAAAATACCATAAATAATTTAATCCCATGATATTATATATTCAATTATATATATATATATATATATACCATTTAAATTAAATTTTTTTCAAAAATAAATGTGATTCAAAAAAGAATATCTTAACTGGAAACCATTACATCATGTTTGAAAGAGAACCACATTTTCATAAAATATCATGTGCAATGAAATTAAATAATTTGATATATAAATACGAAATTTATTTCTCCTTATTTAATTTACTATAGTCCATATATTATCTATTTATATTTTTTTTAATATATTTTTATGTTATGATGGTGAATTATGGTATTTATGTTAATTCCATCATAGCAAATTTTATATGATGACATTAGTAAAAGGTGATGTAAAATAATAAAATGAATTCCAAAATTGTTGGGGGTTCTTCACATTATTGTTAAATTATGAAATCAGTTAAAATAATTTTATAGTTTATCCCCAAATCGATTTTTATAAACTAATTTACAATGATTAGTCCATCTAATGAGGTTATAGACACTATGACTATTTAACTACAATTAGACTTATTTCATTCAAAAATATAATATTATATAATATTAATACTATGAGATGTATCATTCTAGATAAATAAATTACCTTTTAAATATTCAATTTATGGTTGTGAGAAAATTGAACACTTTTTATTGGAGGTAGTAGTCTGTACACTCACATGATGATGATTTCCTTTTTTATAATGATTTTGGATGAAGGTATAAAATTGATATTCTATAACACACCGACCTTAGTATCGAAGATCCGGTGCCTTATATGATTATAATGGTGTGATTAAAATGAATCAAATATCAAAGGATATAATAGTTTAACAGTATTGGATGACCAGATTATATTCATAAACTCAACTTTATAACATGAAAAAATGAAAAAACAAGAATGAAATTCCAATTTCAACATCCATAACTCCTAGGTTATCTATATATTTAATTCATAATCCCCCACTATATTTCATTGGTAAATGAAAAATAAGAAATGGGGGAGCTTATATGTTCATTATGGGTCAAAAATACAACAGAAGATATAATAAGCCAAAAAATTAGGCATGATGAATAACTAAAAAAACCTTAATTTAATAAATAAACTTGTACACATTTTGGAAGTGGAAATTGATGAATAAATAATTTCATATTAAATCATAATAATGGTTACTATAATAGTATAACAACCACATAAACATTCAATTAATTGTTTCATAATGAGAGAACGCATAAAGCCGAAAATAATAACCATACCATCAAGGCCACGTGCATAGAAAATAAATAACCATTTTTTCAAGGACTCATTCCAAAACTGTAGTTTGTCTCATGAGACCTAATCATGCATCTATGAGCTATTATGGGACATACCATAACTTATTATGTACAATTAATTCATCCTATGAATTAGCTGAAAATAGTCAATATATACAATGATATTGAAACTAACATATGAAATGAAAATAACATTCTCCAATAAATAAATATAATAATTAACCATTCAGAGTAATGTGATGAATGGTTTTAAGATAACACATCCATATTAAAACTAATCAGAAATCATTCAAAAAAATTATGTTTATATAATAAGAGATTAACCGCAATGAAGTACATGATTCAATTGGGTTGTTGACATAAATTAAAAAACTTTTAAATGATAACATTGAATGTTTATTCAGGAACTAAACCTTTAACTATCCAAAGTGTTGAAAAGAACCTTTAAATATTCAAATCATAATCCTATATAATATCATGAGAATAGGTTGACACATGATATGATATAAATATGTCATTACATACACCAAACTCACGTAATAAGTGTAGAACAAGGGATATATCTCAAATAATGTTAATGTGATACGATAAAAATCCTTTTTTACTTTGGAAAAAAGTGTTCTTTGGGAAATTTATTTTTATTTTCCATGATATTATATTTTTAAACATGAATAAAAAAAATAATATGTAAAAAATTTGAAATTATATTTTTGTCATAAATTATGTCGTACTGAAGTGAACCCATGTAAAAATATTTTCTAATGAATCATTAGAAGTAAAAAATTTTATTGTAGTTTAAAAAAATATTAAAATGAATTTAACATTGAAGGGCATGTTTTATTTCATAAAACCAGAAGTGAAGTGTGATATTTTTTAAAGATAAAAGTTTTTACAAAAAAACGGTATCTTAAAACATATTATATAGTGAACATTAAAATAAATAAGTATTTGATAGGATCCCTTGATTATTCATCATTTAATGGGAAATGTTTCTTAAATATATTTTTAAAAAATGTACCTCCTTATAAAAGATAATTAGATTATAGTTGGTACACATATAGAAAACATTAAAAAAATGTTTATGTGTCTTAAATTTTACTAAATAATAATTTAATTAAGGTAAGTAAAGAATATCAATAACCCTAATAAAACTAGATATCTCTATATAAAACCCTTATCACATTGCAATCAATTGAATCTTATTACCGAAAATTAATAATTATCAAATAATATATTGAATTCCTTGAAAATAATTTGATTCTTGAAATGATAAATTAATGGGAATTATACATAAACAATTTAAATTAAATAGTTTTGGATTAGAAATATCTCACAAACATGGATGTGGGATGAAAAACCCTTAAATTAATACCAATGGGGTTATTCACTTGATATTAGTGTCCTAGATATAAATATTGAATTCAATAATTAATATTTATATAACATTTTATTTATTTAATATATTTATTATTTCATTATTATGTTCATTCATGGCCTACTTAACGGGTTTAAGATGTTCAATTTTACAGCATTTTCTTCTTTTGTATTCATGGCCAGTTTTTTATATACATGTAATTATAAGAATGTAAGATGATAATTTTTTTTATAATAGAAGTTTAATTGTATTTTTTTACATCAATTTGATTACATGGTTATAAAATTCATTTTTTTAATGTTAGTGAACATTAAAACATAATATAAATAATTAATGAAAATTGTTTGGGTTAATTGTCTTTTTTCGATCACAAAGAACTCGTATTTATTTAAAAATAAATATCCTATGTTAAAAATGATTCAAGAACCTATAATAAGTTTTAATACACATATTTATGTCTGTTTCAACCATCAAAATGGTTTTATGATAATCAATGCATATGGTAATAGAAATTTCAAACTCATCATCATTTAAGGTTACAAATTAACACATCTCAGATGGTATTTTAATTTCTAGTAAAAAAGAAGGGGAATTGATAGATTCATATGAATTAATCAACTACCACAAAAACATTACAGTAAATATAAGGTACTAGGGTTTCCAAAAAAATTGATGAAATGATGTGGGTGTTGAAAAATAAAATAATGGTATTCAAAATAAAAATAGATGTTGAGAAATCACTTAAGAAAATTCATTGCCTAACGACATCACATTAAAGATCATAAAATATGATGATGAGAGAAAAATCTGTATCTCATAATTTGTAAATAATATGGAATGAATGAGATATATTTAATGCAATATCCTATCACATTAAAAATAAATTAAATAAATTGACATAAAATGAGTTATTAAAAAATAGATGGGTGGTATATTACCTTACCTTATTGTATAAATCCTAAAACACATTGGTTGGGATATTAGGGGGATTGAGGACTCATTGGGAGGAATCGTAGAGGGGAAAAAATACAATATCATTGATAATTATGAATTTGGTGTGAAGGAAAATAAGGTAATTCATTGGAATTTATACTAAAATAGTGAGTGTTTTTTATTAAGTTCCAACGACACCACATTAGTGGTATTTTCCAAAACAGGGGCATTACCTTGGTATTTGACCATATTTTTGGCCAATTGGGACATGTAATATCATATTTTATTACTCAAGAGTCATACCGAATTATCACATCAAGATTACATCATTAATGATGACATTAAACAAACTGACAACTCAAAATGGTAATTTTAAAATTCACAAAAAACTAAATTATTTCATAAAATTCTCATAAATTAAGCACAACCTAATATCAAAATTATGAACTCAAAAATGAATTTTATTTTATCATAATATTCATCTAAATATGTTTTTTTTATATTTTTTAATTTAAAATACATACTAATTAAAAATAATAACTGATATAAAATTCATATTAAAATCCCTTGTATAATTTTCGACGCTTAAAAAAAATATTTTCTTTTTTGTAATTAGAGAAGATTGTCTTTTTAAGATTATTTCATTAATATAAAAATCAATAAATCCTTAGTTTGATATAATAATTTAAATCATTATGAACATTTACATTTTTAGTAAAAAAAATTATCAAAAGTATCTATTTTTTTATAACCTAAACTCAAAATAGAAATTACAGAACAAAAAATTTATTTATACTCTCACAGTAGAGGTTAATACTAAATTATTCATATTAATATCCCTAAGGGTGCGTAAATATTCATAAGGTCAATTTTTTATTCACCAAAAATAATGTTGACCTTATCGGGCCATAAATAACATACTGAATGAAACAATGTATATATATTTTTTTTATTCATAACATAGAAGTGGAAATATTATGTTCATTTTCAGGGTTATAACAATGTTTCGTTTCACAGTGACATAGTGTTGTGTCCATATAGGCTTTCAAATGCATTGAAAATATTTAAGATGAAAATTCCATAAAATCTGGGGGTGTCATATTAATAGTTAATATAATTGTAATATAATTAATTATTTATCAATATATTTATAATAGTCAATATATAGTATAATGTATATATAAAAAATAACATTTTAATAATCAAATACACATATTCATATTAGAATATTCTTTTACAAATAATATTATTATATCTAAAAGGCTCGGAGCATGATTATAACCCATGATCCCTAAAATGTAGACACAAAAAATAATATAAATAATATTTGTTGTTAAAATTTATATGAAATATATATATTTGAAATTTAATTATTATTAATAAAAATAGTTTATTTTAAATTTTTATTTTTTCGTAACATAATGTATTTAAAATTATAAAACAATTTAAAGGGTGTTACGTTATTCCCCCATCAACATAATTACATGCTCGTAATAAAAAATTCCATAACTAATATTAAAGGATAATACATGAAAATTATATTTTGGGAACCCGACATAAAAAACAGTGTTAAAAAATATTCACATTATAAATGGGAATGTGAAATTTCTAGGTTCCCACATATCTAAGCATTCGAATTAGATGACAATTGTGAGAATTGAAATCAAGGGAATAGAAGATTAATCTCACCACCATGATCTTATAGAATGTGATAGATGACATGTTCATCTGAACGTTGGTTGCCACAAATCCATGAACAGAAATTACTAAAAATTTCATTAACATCCATAAAAATCATGATAATAGGACACCATTTTTTAACTGTTTACATACTATTGATAAATTATTCAACTCTATAAGAGTATGAATATACTCAAAAATATCCTTCGATTGAAGTTTAACATATATATACTTCATCAATTAGAAAATATTACACCATATGGTGAAGTAATACATCATCCTTTAACAGATCATAAACTGTTCAACATAAACCATTCATAAATGGTTTGAATTTACATAATGATCCAACACATTAGAAATAAGGTCTCTAAATTTCCAATATAAACTTGACACTACCCCATAATAAACCTTAATTAGCACTAAATTTTCAAATTCCAAGCATGTGAATAATTTTATCATGTATCCTATGGAAATATGGTAATAACATCTATTACAATAAAAACTTATGGAAAACATTTATTCTTCTGTATTCCATAGGTAAAAGACTTGTTATTGGATTTATTCATTAAATCTAAAATTATTGTAAACTCTTTTAAAGATTGCATATACCACTTTTTGGAATGTCAATAATTTGATCCAAGGTAGTAATACATATCCAAATTAAACATATCTTCATCATTATCTCAACATCAAGAATATATTTAGAGATTCATTTCTGTCAATCTGGTATTTTCCAAAAATTATAACTTTCTAATAAATATCTTTTCATGGTACTCATTATCTTATGGTATAAAATTAATAATAAAAAATTATTAATGTATAATCTTCATATATTACAAAATTATTATAACCAATACATTTATGACAAAATATCCAAATGGAATTATTCTTAACTAGAAATATTAATAATTCTACATCATGTGTAGCAATGTCATTGCATGATCATTATCTAATAACTATATTTGGGGTTATATTTCCCTGAATCTTGGGAAATTGATGCCTACAGTGTCCCATATCCTTGCATTTAAAGCATTGTACATTTGAAAACATATTATTACCCTTGGAATCATGAACATGGTGTCCTTTTCATCCACACTAATAATAGACACTCATTCCCTTTAAGAATTTATAAAGGTGATTCATTCCAAAATTAACACATGAGGGAAAACCATTATATACATTATTCCCTTTATGTATATTATCTTTACCTTCATCTAATTCTTTTTCTTCCCTTCATAGTCATATGACTCAGTGAATTCATTACACATCTCGTTAACATATGATACTCTTTCTTTATATGATGAGGACACAATGGAGACTACATTCCACTGATACGATTTCTTAAGAGCACGATGGATATGATCATTCTTACAAATTTCATCACGTTTATTGGTGAAGTTAACTTTACTTATATAGGTACCAATTATAAGAAATTCCAAATACTATATTAGACCGTGAAATTATGACCTTTATAAAACTCTAAACATGGTATAACACATATCATACATTTATGCATCTTAAATCCTAGAACAATATACTTTGGTTACATAGGAATAATAAATCCTCTATAATGGTATATAAGAAATAAATGTGAATTATATAAAGAATGTCCCCAGGGAGTGCCAGACCACGTGCGTAGTATGACCCATTTTCATGTACCATGATACCCCGATTCAGGCCCAGAAATCCATGTCCGAGTTGATACTCCAATGTATATTGATTTCAGAACCACATCCACCTGTAGTATTCCGACATGGGTGAATTTTATAAAATAACCACATAATCTATTCATTACCATAATTATTGGATGATCTTATATGATTATCCACATATTCAATATTAGGGTTTGGTTCCCCAATCTATCTTTTCTAATTCATGTTTCAATATTTCTACTAAACATCCTTTGATACCAATTGTAACAACCTGAATGCAGTAACCCATAAAAGGTTCTTTATTTTTTTAAATTGACATGATTACAAGGAATAAATTTTCAAAGGACCAAATTTTTTAGCAGTCTTGGATGAAAATTTTACATTACTAAGTTTAACAGAACATCTTATAATGACAATCAATAATTATATTCTTTTGAAAACATTCCTTAGACATAGGTTATCCATGAATTTCATTCAATGTAAACCTCTTCATGTCCTCGGAAAAGGAAAAATGGGAAATGGGTGAGCTCAAATTCTCAGTAATGGTATGGAATATAGATGAAGATATAGTAAGCATAAAGGTTAGGTGTGGTGAATAACTAATAACACATTACTTCATAAATAAACATGATCACATAATGGAAGGAATCAAAGCTGAATAAAAAATACCATCATAAAGAAAACTCTTGGATAATATACTAGTAGAACAACCACCTGAACATTAACTAAGTAGTTTCATAATGAGGTAATGCATAAAACCAGACATCATAAACATACAATCATGGCCAAATTCCAGTACCATAAATAAATATTTTGTCAAGGCCTTGTGCCAAGGCCATAGTTTGTCTCATGATACATACCATTGAATTGAAGGGATATCGCTGACCCCTCTCATCACATAAATATGTTCATGAATTAAACATACGGATGGGTAGAACATAATTAATATATTCATTCATATTGAAACTAACATAATAAATATAAATAACATTTCCCAGTCTTTTAATATAAACACTAACTATTTAGAGTAATGTGGATAATGGTATCATGATATCACATCCATTGTCAAAATAATGAGAATACCTCGAACAATATATTGAATATTATAAAATAATATATACACATCAATGAAGTAAAAAATTCAATAAGAATGTTGACATAAATGTTGATTCTTTTAAATGATACCATTGATATTTTTTTGTGGAAATAATCCTTAAACATTCCAATTCATATAACCTTGAATCATTCGAATAATAATCCAATAGAATATAATGAGAAAAATTAGACACATTATATGAAATACCAAAGGGAAATACATAGACCTCATGAAAGGAATAATTTGTGAACAAGGCATATATCACATAAAAGATAATGTGAGATGAGAAGAAAAAATTTACACTATAAAGAAGAGTTATTTTAAATAATCATTTATATTTTTCATGAAATATGATTTTTAAACATGTATATCATAGAACAGAAGGGGGAATAACATTGAAAATATATTCAAGGCATAAATGATGTACCACTGAAGTGAAATCTTCTAAAAGATGTTTTTAAGAATCTTTAGGAGTAAATCATTTTAGTGATGTTTATTAAAAATATTAATTCAATTTTTACATGGAATCACATGTTTTATTTTAAAAAACCAAAAATGAACCAATATAAATTTTTTATGATACATTTTTTAATATGAAGAAATATAATTATCTCTTAAAATTAATTGTATAGTAAAGTATAAAATTGGTATGAATTAGAGAAGTTCCCTTTATTCTGGCATGTTTATCGGGATATGTTTTTGAATGATCCTTGTAAAACATATTACATGCCACAAAGAATAAGCAATATAGTTGTTAAAAATATAGACAAAACTAAGATATATTATATGTGAATTAAATATTAATAAATAAAAATTTCATTGAGTTATGTATATAATAAGAGTAACCCAAATGAAAATAGAGGTTTAGGTAGAAAACACTTACCCCTTTGTAATTAGTCGAACCATATTCTACAAAATTAATAATGGTCAAATGAAATTTTAAATAGAATGAAAATAAATTGATCCATGATATGATACATCAATTGGAAGTATAAATACACCATACATATGAGATAGTTGTTGATTAGGAATATCTCAAAAAAAATTGAATGGGGATGAGGAAAACCTTATGTTAAGTCTGATGGAGTTCCTCACATGATCATATTGTCCTAGATAACCAAATTAAATTAATTATCTAATATTTATATAACTGATTCATTATGTACTTCATTGTTCATTGAATTATTATGTGAATTAATGTCCTTGATGGGTTTAGGAGGTTAAATTTTCTTGTTTTTGAATGTTTTCTTCTATCGTATTCTTGATAAGATTTCTTATATACACGTAATTATAAGAATGAAGATGAAAACGGTTGTCCAGAATAAAAGTGGTATTTTATTTTTTATCATCTATAAGATTACATATTTATAAAAATTATTTGGTTATTGGGATTGAACATGAATTATTATATAAAAATTAAATGATAAATTTTTGGGTTAGTTGATAGTTTTTGTTCACAATGGTTTCATTTTGTTTTAAAAATTAATACCATGCCTTGAAAAATATTCATGATCATTAAATAATTTTTAATATATATATATAAATAAGTTTCTATCATAAAAATTGTTTTATGACCATAATTGAATATAGTATTATAAATTAAAAACACATCATCCTAGAATGTTATGTATTAACACTTCTTGGATGGTGTTTTCATTTTTACTATAAAAGAAATCGAAATGAGAGATGCTGATGAATTTTTAAATTACCCAAAGAAATGATTTAAATGGATGGTACTTGAGTTACCAGAAAATATGAATTAAATTAGGAGGGAAATGAAAAATAATAGAATAAAACTCTAAATAAAAATAGATGTTGAAAAAATCTCTTACGAAAATTCTTCATCCTAACAATGTCACTTGAAACGTCAAAAATTATGTTGATGATAGAAAAAAGGGGTATTTCATAATTTTTACATAATATGGATATAAAGGGGGATATTTAATGACATAACCCAACATATGAAAATGAAAAATGAAAAATAATATTATAAAAGGAGTTATTGAAAAAGTGAAGGGTTGTAAATTCCCTTACTTTGTAGTGTAACTCCTAAAACATGACGGTTGGGACCTTAGGAAAATGTGGTCACCTTGGAAAGAATCCTATGTATTTCAAAAACATTTCATTGAAAATTATGATATTTTAATGAAATAAAATGAATGAATGGGTGAGTATTTATAGTAAAAGATATTGAGTTTTTTAATAATTTAACATGACACCTCATAAGTTGAATTTGAAACCCCATGGGATTTAAATGGTGTATGACCATGTTTTTGGTTAATTGACATGCATAATATCATATATTATTACTCTATTGTTGATATGAATTATTTTTTTAGGATTTCATTATTAATGGTATCACAAAATATACCGAAAACTCAAAACCCTATTTTTTTATTCAAAAAAACTAATATATTTTAAAAATTTCTCATAAATTCAAAATAACATTATATTGTTGTTATGAATTAAAATATAACATTAATTTTATAATACAAAATCTCTAAATATTATTATTTTATCTTTTATAAATTAAAATACATTTTTAATAAAAATAATTACGAACGTAAAATTCATAGTAAAATCAATAGTAAAATTTTAGACTTGTAAAAAAATTATTTTAACATTTTTAATTACATAAGTGTGTTTTGATAAGAATATATAATTATTATTATCCTTACCAAAATAATAATTTGATATAATAATTTAAATCTATCAGAAATGTACAATTTTTACATGGAAATCAATTTATCTAATTTGTCATATTTTTAAGAAAATCATAATTAAAAACATAAATGATAGAATAAAACATTTATTTATTTTTTATTATGGGAGGTAACTACTCCATTTGTCATATTAATATTTATAAGTGTAAATTACTATTCATAAGGGTAAGTTACTATTCACAAAAAATTATGTTGATTTTGTCTTACTCTAAATATCTTACTAAATTAAATTGTGAATACCAATTTATCAAAATTAAAATCATAGAAGAGGAAAAAATATGTTTATTTTCTTGGTTATAGAAAATTGTTGATTCATAAAGACTGAGTGTAGTGTTTTTATAATAAATCTAATGAATTGAAAATATTTATGAAAAACTTTCCATAAAATTTTGGGGTTTCATATTAATAGGGAATATATTCATAACATAAATTAGAAATTATCAAAATAATTATAATAATAAATATATATATTATAATATATTGATAAAAATTAATTTTTCGACAATATAATAAAAATACTAAAATTAGAATTTTCATTAATACAAAATAATACTATAAAAATTATTTGTTTTTAAAATTATTTTAATTGATATAATTTTGAAATATCTTTATTATTAACTAAAATTATTATTTTTTATTTTTTATTTTTTTATATCAGAACATATTTAAAATTAATAAACCAATTAATGGGGTTTTACATATTACATTATTATGCTGACACATAAAAATAGTAAATATTTTATCAATATCAATCCTCCATTAATATAGATTATTTTAGCGATGTAGAAGATACCAACAACTAGAAAATTTGGGGTGACAGTTTTACCTACCCCTTAGAAGATCCCCCTTGGGTAACTCCTTGTGTATCCTAAGATTGTTATTTTATAAAGTAATTAAATTCATTAAGAGGATGTTTAAGAGAAAAAATGTTTTTTTTGGCTAGTACAATTCTTTGAAAGGGATGGATAAATTGGGAGGAGGTGACATCCTTTTACAAGTGATTACATTGGATCTTTTATAAAATAAATTATTTCTATATAATATCCTTGTGTCATTCTAGGATGATGGATCCCAAAATAACCATTATTTGTGTGATATTATAAATATTGTCTATACAACCTTAAACAAAATATATAAAAATTAAAAAAATTATAATTTTTCCCTATATTAGTAATATTATATCTTAATTTACCATTATCATGGTAACATCACATTCACTATCGATAACTAATTATAATTTCCAAAAGAAAAAATCAAACATTCTAATAATTTAAAAATTCTAAATTCTAATGTTGAATCTATTTTAAAAGTTAAAATTAAAAATATTTTTTCAATTAATTTTAATATTAGTTTTTATAACTCATAAAACTATTTTATAAAAAAATAGTTTCATTTTCTTCATTAAATTTATATGTTTTGGAAGGAAATCATTTCCCTTATTATATAGAAACATTACCATAAAAATTAATTTTCCTTTTCCTTTAAAATCAGTAAAAAACCAAATGTTTAGATAAATAATGTTTATTTAAATTTAAACAGACAAAATAGTTCTTTTATAATAATTAAAATTTATATTTTATTTTATAAGATTCTATATAAAGGATTTATAAATTTAATAAAAATATCATTAACATCAATAAATTTTTTTCTTAAATACATATTTGATCAATTAGAAGGTTTTAGAATAATTTAACCCCTTCATATATTCTTTTAAATTAAAAAAAACAAATTATTTTGTGAAAAAACTATTTTTTAGTATTCATCTTAAAATAAATTATTAGAAAAAATTAAAAAAAATTAAATTATTAGATCACATTAACATGATGAATTAAAAAAGATGAATGATTTTATATTTTTCACCATATGTAGGAGATTAAAACTAATTTTATAATTGCATGATTAAAATAAAATAAAATTATGTTTAAAAAATTTATCAATAGATTAAAATTTTTATGTATGTATTAGTAAATTATAAAAACATATTTATAACTATAATATCACTTATAAAAAATATTTGGTCTAATAAATAGGTTTCATGCATTTCCAATTCATACTCATATACTAATATTGTCATTCAATTCAGGTTATTTATAGAAATTCAATTTCTCATTATAATCGTAATAATAAATCATCTAGAAAAAAATTAATCATAACCAAATATTTACAATAAAATTAAATTCTTTCTATATATTCTTTAAATTTAAATTTCTATAACTACATATTTAACATTTTTTATGTACAAAATATAATTTGAATTTATTAATATTGAAATCTAACAATATAAAATTCTATTTTTATCTATTTTTAATTTCAATTAATCCAAGATAAGTATAATTAATTAACTATTATTCTTATTTTATTAAATTCACCATTTCAGAATAATATTCCTAGTTTTATTTAATTTTAGGTGGATCACATAAAAGATATATTTTTAATCACATTAATGAATTAAGTATGTTATTTAAAAATAATATTTATATATAAAACTATATATATATATATCAGTATATTTCATAGTATAATTAAACATATTAACAAATACAAATTTAATGGGTTGGTTTTAATGGATTATTTATATCACTATTTTTTTTGTGTGTGGAGAAAGCTATAAATCATATGTTACATTATTAATGGGAAAAAATATTAAAATTTCAAGATATTATGATCATTAAAATGGTTTATGTATCAAATACCACACAATTTTCATCCATAAAATCCTTTTTAATATCCAAAAATCATTTATATTGAATCTTCGAAAAAAATTAATCTCCACATTCTAAATATGTAAAGCCTTAAAACTCACTGGGAACATGTCATCCATATACAAGACTAGTATACTAAATGTAGCATCATTCCATGACTTATAGTAACAACAATGGACTTTGTTCCATCCTTTTAATCTTTATTATGATATAAAATAGTGAATTTTCAAAATCTATTTTCATTGATATTTCTTTACCTCAAAGAAACATTTCCTTCTCATAAAACCCAAAATTTGGTTTATTTATTCCTTGAGACCTATGTGTTTCATATAGTAAATCTCATTCTTCAAATATATATAGATGATACTCTTATTAAAATCAATCTATTTTAATTATAGAAAATAAACCAATTTTCAAAACACTATTCATCTAGAATTATTTTTAAATACTAGTGACAATATCTCTTCATCCATTTGGATGAAATACCATTATTTATAGATTATTTATGAAATTAAACTTTCTATTAATCACATTCATTAAATAATAATCCCACTTATTCTAAATTTATCATTAAAATTTATAGAAATTAGTAGATTAACATGTTCTATCAAATTTTTAAGAGGAACTTTCTTCATTACATACTGATTTCTAATGTATTTTAGTCACTAGGTGTGAAATATTCTTTTTGTCATCTTGTTTCCCCTATATTTATTAAAACATTAATTTTAATGTCTTCCCTGTACATATAAAAAGATTATCTAACTATATGTGATCTCTTAAACTGAATTTTATTCACAATAATGCTTACATATAGATTATCATTTTGGCCCCTACCATATGATTCCTCATTTCAAGAATCAGTGGTACAAAAAAAATTTGGGATGTCCTATGTTTCTCTCACATACCAACATTTAGTTCATTCAAATGTTTACTATAGTTCTTTTGGATTTTTTATATTTATAATCATTTCAACAAATAATGATATTTTATATTAATATTAGTACTATTACTTCTACACCATGTTCCAAAACTACCATATATCATTTTCACTGAGTGAACCAATTGAATTATATGGGTAGTCACCTATCATCATATTATTGAAAATATATAAATTTTGTGTCTCCATACAAACCATGGAAACACATATTGTATTTTTCCATGATATTTTCACACTTAATATAATTCGTACGAATGTATTACATTATTCAAAAGGTTTTGTGATATATATCAATTGGAATTTTATTATAAAAAATCATACATTCAATGTTTTTTTCGAATCATTAATAATGGAATCTAAAAAAATGTTTTCACATTTTGTGGGTTGTTATCACCAAAATTAATTTTTACATTCCTTAAAACAATAAAATTATTTCATACATATTAGTAAATGTGATATTTATCCTTTTATAGACACCATTTTACTATACTATTCTAGGATATATCCTCTCATACCTTATTAAATTACTAAAGAAATATCATATTAATTTTGGTTTTGTATGGTCAATACTATTCTCACGTTTGTTAAATTCCAACAATCTGAAATATATCCTTTAAAAGATGGGATAGAATTGAATAAAATCCATAACAAACTGGAAAATATTACTTAAAAAATTAATCTCACACATTTTTAGTATCTTCATCACAAAATGTGGTAGTTATTAGTGAACCTATAATGGGATTTAAATTTTAAGGGTCTTAAACATTCAATTTTTCCTATTCTATAATATAATATATGGATCTCTATTTATCTATTTTTATGGATACCATTATATATTTCCATTTCCCAAAACATTCAGATCAACCAATATCATTGTGATCATTCTTTTTTGAGACTTTTTTTGATAAATATTGCATATTCTTATAGCTAAGATGATAGAACAAATTTCTATAAACCTTGAAATCATAATATAAGGTGGATTAAATCATTACAATCTAATTTTAGGTGACATGTAATTATTATTTCCCATACATTACTTATTATGAAACCATCATGGACACAAATCTAAAATTATAGTCTCAATTTTTAAATTTCATTACATGGACTTCCACATCATGTTGGCCTACGTAAATATGGTTATTTATAGTCATTGGATCTTTTTGGCTTCTTTGTGACTATATAAACAATAATTCTTCATATAAATATAAAATTTACTGTATATGATGAGGTTAAATGTTTAATTATATTATAAATAAACATTTCCCAAATATCGATATACATTATTCACCATGCATTCATTTTCTAAAATTAAATGGAATGATAGACCATAATAAAAAAAAATATTATTCCACCAATATATTGATACTAATAAATAATGTGTTTCCTCTATCCCATTTATTAATGTAATTTGAAAACACTTATTTTGATGTTCTTTTAGGGTTTACATGGAATCATTAGAAATTATTATAAATATTTCATTAGTTCCTGAACATCAATAAATACAAAATGTATTAGGAGTCATTCGATTGTTATATTATCAAGAAATATTATCTGATATTTTATTGAAAAGAAATTTTTTGGATGAAATTTATAAATTTTCAGAATATTGTACACTAAGAGATTGTTCATGGAAATCCTTCTTATGAATGTTTTCATTGGGAATGAAAATTTTAATATCATGAAATAAAACATTATTTATTCCTTTAGATATTCTAATAGTATTCACCACCCCATTCAAACTCTCCACTAATGAATATAGGATATGTTATTATCACACATCATCCAAGAATTTCAATATCATAGACTCATGCTACCCAAGTATCATATGAAATTATAAATGTTGCTTATCATTAGAGATACTTATAATAATTTCTTGTTCAAAAACCACCACACAATGAAATATTTTAATTAAACATTCCATGTTAATGGAATATTAAACCACTATATTTTCAATCATTCCATCCAACCACATAAAAATTTGTCCATTATCTCTGAACACACACCATTTAATAAAAAATCTAGTTCTTTTTGAATAATATGATCCTCCAACTAGATTATCAATAAGACAATATCATTTTCATCAATCTCATTTACTGAGACCTTCCCTTAATCTGATTCAATAACATGTATTTGTTTTAAAATATCATTTAAATACATATTTTCATGGAATTAGTGATAAAAACAATATCTACATATGATTTTTTTGTGAACGAAATATTCCACAACCTATAATCTGATAAATCATGTTTTAAAATCGGTATCTATCAAAAAAATAAAACTAGCATCCTTAATCCACCAAAAGTGTTCACAAAAAATGTATAATGTAACATATAATCATCCACTAGATATCCCCACATTATTTTTAATGATGGATTAATTTATCAACACCCTATACAACTTTATATCACATCCCTCAAATATATATATAAAAAATGAATTCTATAAAAAAATAAAACAATTTTAAATAAAAACATATAGAAGAATATAAGGAATTTGATTCATTAGAACTTTTGTACTACATTACTTTTAAAAATAAAGTTGTTAAATTTAATATCAACTAATTCTTATGAGAGTATGAAATCAACTAAATACACCTTCATGAAGTTATTCAACTAAAAAGGATTAATAATTATAGTTTCTGAAAATAGTTCTACTCATAATCACAACAATAATTTTGATTAACTGTAAAATTATTGTTCAATTGTTCTAAATCTAGGGACACTATTAATATACGCTCCCCACCCCCATTATATGAATTCTAATATAGTTGTCTTAATTATGCCATTATCTATGTTAGATGTAGATCAATCTAATATTTATTCAATATATTGATCGCTAGTTTCACCTTTACTATTTCAAGTTTTCATGGTGAATATCATACAAACTCTTTATAGATTCTATTCATCACTGGGATTTTAGACCATTCTTCATTATTTAATTTAAGCTATTTATTATTTCATTAAAAATAAAAGAACATATATTATTTTACTAACTCAATGAAAGAAGATGATATCATTAAATATGAATCGATCCGGCCTAAAATTTAGTGAATAAAATTTTGTTGAGCTGAAACTAATATCAAAGTCTAACATTTCATTTAACAATTTATAAACTTAATTGAAAAAAATATATAAATAATGAAATTGTTTCATAAATTATTGTGTTTTCTTGGTTATATATATTATTTTAAAAACATTTATATATCTGGAATATATATATTTTGAAATAAATAAAAATAAAAGAAAATAATATTTTAAAATATTTAAACCCTCTCTAATTATTTATTATTATGCTATTGGGATATAATAATATAAATTCCTTAATTTTGTTTATATGTTTTTATTAAAAAACCTAAAACTCTATTAATTAGATATCACATTATAAAAAATATTAAAATAGTGCAATAATGTAATAATTAATATTAGAAACCATCATATAATTAGCTAATGTCTTTTCTATAGAAATTATATCATCTAATTTTCACAATAAATTTCCATTTATAAGTATTATTAGTTAGATGATTGTATCTAGTAGCGAGTCTTTTTTTAGATCTATTTTTTCACCTCTTCAATAAAATCTATTTTTTATATCCACATTCAAGCCCTCTTTAATATGTGCGAACCCACCACTAACATAGTCTACAAAATAGATTATATATACATAACCCATAATATTCTTATATCAGATAAAATTGTCCAAAAAAGAGTTTAATACACTAGATAGTGAATCCAAACATATAATTCATAATTAGAACCATTTATGTGGGGATTTAATGTTCTTAATTACATATCTATATATTTATGTATTAATAATAATGATTAAATAAAACATTATCTAATAATCCTAAACAATGAACAAAAAAAGACACTACTTTAGAAAATAATTGACCATATTTTTGAATTAAACACTAGTAACACCCAAGAATCTAATATTATAATTCTAATGGGAATGAAATAATGAATCCCAAATTTGTAACTAGTTTAAAATACCAAATCCCATTTAATGAAATCTATCATGGAACTAGTTATATAATAACATTTGTAAATTTAATTTTAATTATCAATAATTATACAATCCATCATAAACCCCTAACATCAAATTTCTTATATAGATAATAAAAATCCACCTAGAATGGAATCACCTAAAATATAAATTGTGACCATGATCCCTCAATCAATTATAATTGATGAAATCTAACACAACAACTATATAGAATATTTGAATAGGTTATCAAACATTAAAAATCAAATGGTCGAACGTCCCAAATTATCTTGGAAGTTTGTAAACCGTAGTTCAATCATTATAGTCTCAAAAAATATTTATATTATGGCTCCTCATCGTTAATTATATTATGGAATCATCATTTACAACAGAATATATTATCATCATAGGAAAAACTACAGTGTGGTCCTATTAAAACATTAGTGAATGTCCAATAATGGGATCAAATAACGTAACCAAACATTGAATTTTTGGTCTACAAATTATATAAAATATTAAATATAAAAACAATTATTAAACAAATATAGACAATTTTTAAATGAAATTCATGAGATATTTCCATGGTATGGTTTGAATATTTTATTTAACTGAGCATTTTCTCATTAAAATTGTGAAATGTTCATGAATATCCATGAATAGATGGAATCATCCCTCACCGTTGAAAATATCTATGTTGAACTTAAAATTATTATTCTTATTCATTTCTATTCTATAGTTTAAAATATATTTTAGATCGTTTTTTATTAGTTATTCAAAAAAATATAATTATAATGTCATAATGATGATGTCACATAAAATTTATTAGTTTTAAACGATTATTTCTCTATGAAACATAACTATTATAAAATAATGCATCGACCTCTAAAAATAATTTACATAGTGAAAATATAAATTTTTATTTTGATATTAGCATAATATATTACCTTGTAAAATTAATTGTAATGCTTAGTTCATGTTTTATGTATTCTATGGAATATTATCTTTTCTACACCATGGTTGAACACACACCACCATAACATAAATCATATTTAATTAAAAAAATTAATTTTATTAAACAATAACATGCATGATGAGTTTGTATGTCTATATGAAATAATTGTTTTTATAAATAACAAAAACTAATCCATTAATTTAAATAATATTTTCCACAAGCAGTTTACATTTATTAAAGAGATCATTTTTTTATAAAAAATTAGAAATTAAATTTTTAAAACTATATTCCATGAAAAATGAAATATTTAATTAAAAAACTAACCTAAAGAAACAAAAGAATAAATATAAATATTTTCAATAGTGTAATACATTACATTCATTAATGATGTATATCATGGTTAAAAATACATGATTACAAACAATGATATAAAAAACATTTTTTAAATCAATGTTTAAGGACACACCATAAAGCATGTAAATAATATATGATAATCACTTTTTTTTAAATGAAAATCATGGTAAATATTTTAGGTATTAAAAAATAAGGTTTATGAAAAATTAAATGTAATCCCAAAAAAACACAATTCTCGTTAATTTTTAGTTTAAATGTGGTTGGATTTAAAACTACATTCATGAATGAATTGCCAATATAGTTATTCAAAATATTTGTAGAATATTCACAATATATTCAATTAACTAGTGTTACTACAACAATTAACAATTTTACTTCATCTAAGAAGCCTAAAATTGGGATTTATTAGGGAAATAAATGTATTTTAGAGTAAAAATTAAAGATTAATATTCAATATCATTATTATATTATGATATTTATGAAAAAAACCATTCAGCAATATCATTGAAAACATTGAAAAGTATTAACATCTTGTTTTAAATTTCTAATGTGATTAATATATTTTTCATGAAGTCCATCAGTAAATTGTTTCCATGTATAAAATAAAAGAAATACATAACTATAAAATATTTAAATAAATTAAAAAGGAGGATCATATTATGAAAAATTATTGGGTAAAAAAACTATCTCCTCGAATTATTTATTTTGTAATTACTTATTTTTTTATTTATATTTTGTATGGGTTTCTTAATTTTAAAATAATAAATTAAAAAATATATTAATGATATTTATTTCAACAATTAATGTATATAAAATTTTTACTAGACTCAAAATAAATAATATGAAGGAATAAATGTTTTCCAAAAGGATATATGGTAATTAACATGTTTCACAGTAATATACAATGAGGTTATTCACGTGTTTGGAATGTTAAAACTAAATAGTTCTTTGTAATATATGGGGGATCAATGTAAGGAAGATTTCATGACCTTCTTGACGAATCCCTGAATTTCTATCTTTCTATGTGGTAATGAGGATAACCATTTAAGTAATTTAAAATTTAATCATTAGATTAATTCAGTAAGATTAAAGTGTGGTCTTATCTATCATGATTTATGTATGTTGGATATTCAGTTAAATATACCCTCTGTGGATGGTAACTAATTACATATGTGATCACATATCATGGAACTTGTGATCTGTTAATACTTCAGGTATGAAAATATATCATTTTTTATATAAGCAGGTGAAGTGTAAAATAATACCATAAAAGGTGACATTTTCTTGAAATCATGAATGCTTATCTTTTCCAGAAACAAAAAACGTTTCCTTATAACTATGATTTTTATGAAATAGAATGTCCATTTGGTCATTGAAAATTTATGTATCTCTGTTTGATTACATTATCCTAACATGCTTCTCTATCACTTTACATCATAACGCGATGTTAATATTTTCCATCCATATACATGTTTTCACTTTCCACCTATGTTCTCTGATGGGTAATCATAAGTATATGTCAGTTTGGGTAACTGTTATGGTTCAAAATATCCATTTTAAGGGGTTGTTTTATCATTCCATTTTTATGATGGGTATTTCTATAAATGAAGATTGTATATGTTAAAAAAATGATAACATATGTGTATTTTGAGGGTGAAATTTATTTTAGTGCGGCTGGAATGTAACACCCATATATTTTGTGAAATATATATATTTAAATTAATTTATCTTTTTAATATTTTACATTTCTCATGAATGTTAATATATATATATATATATAACCAAGTGAAACATTCCATTCACATGGAATACTTTCTTGGCTTTCATTAAATGAAACATTGACATGGCCAACATTACACACAATACTAACTTGGCGTACAATTCATGCAACATTGAGTTTCTATGAAATACCATTATAAATATATAAATAATTTAAATAAGAACAATATATAATAACCATTCAAATTAGTTTTATTAATAGTAATAAATACTTTGAATATGGTTTTTACAATGTATTTATATTAATTAAACATACTGATAATGAAAGATACTAGTTTTTGTAAAGTCCTTTTATGTTAAAAATAAAGTGTTTTTGAATGAATGGATTTTAATAATAAAATTAATTTTATATGAATTTAAAATTTTAATTTGATAAAATAAATTTCATTTTTTAATTCTTAAAATCTGAATTGTATAAGGGTGATTTTCTAGGATTTTCCAGAGAAACATCATTTATTGATGAAAAGTGACAACTACTGCTTTTTTATAAATAACACTATTTTATTATAATTAATTAATCATTATATATTATATTATAAATATTTTTTTAAGGAAAAATTATATTTATAATAAATCTAAAAATACAATTTAATTCATTAGAATCATTTTCACTTTAAAAATGAATATAAAATCTGAACAAACATTTGTGCTTTTCCTACATTAATATGCTCTTATTTGTCTTGTATGTGATATTAGAACTAATTTAATTTTTCCACTTATGTGATTTAATTTAAAAAATATAATATAAACCTTTTAATTGATCATAATTTTTAGAGTCTAAAAGGAAGATGTTCTTTTTTGACCAAAATGATAAGTAAAAATGATTAAATTTAATCACAATAGTTAATTCCATATTAAGCATAATTAGGGAAAAAATTAAAATCAAGGAACCAAATGTCCTATATACATTAGAAAACCATTTGTTTGTCTATATTATGGATAAACCGTTTTCCATTTATTGATTTTGTTGGTTTGTTTTGTGTTTTTTATGTATAGAACATGCACACAACCTGCTTGTTTCGAGAAATTCCAAGTGTTTCATTTTCCGTCACTGTAAAAGGCCACCACATAGACCCATTAATCACACCTCCAAAACCATTTAATTTCGTAAATTATAATACTATTTGTGCTATAAAAATTCCACCATTCATTCATGAATCATCCCACTGGGAATAAATCTTTTCAAGGAATCTTTTATACACAATCCATAAAGAGTTACCCAATTTAGAGTTGACATCTTTTCTCGAGATCGATTCCGTATTTTATTTCTCCACTCCCTAAACACTATTTATTCCATTGTTTTTGGAAAAAAATATTATCCTTCATATACTATTATTTTTTAATGAAAAGGTTCTTACCTACACTAAAACACACCTCCGTCTAATGGATGTTGAATATATTGTTTCTATTTATGAATAAGTACTACATCAAAAAAACTATTATTGTTCATTTAAAACTTAAAACTAATCATGATGGCAATTATGATAGATATCATATTGATAAATTTAATATATTATAATTATTATGTCAATGAGATTCTTTTTTTCTTTTTAAACTCATATCTTTTTATGTTACAGTTGCTGTAAATATGACAATCTCGTTTGGGGATAGTGTGGTCTACTGCCCTATCAATGCGATATGACTCATTCAAACACCACCTGGAATGTATTAAGGATGGTTTGAATTAAAATATATGATATATATTATATATTATTTCTACTGTAATAATTTTATATATATATAATTATATATTTACATTTCATTTACATTGTTTCATACAATACGACAATAAAGATGGAAAACAAAGCTTATGTATATGTACAACTTAGTATCTCCATAAACGATGTATTAAATTACTCTATTCATTATGATATAGATTATTATAATATAAATATACTATATATGACTGATATTTATATCATTTTCTACATTTTGGAATAATTATATAATTACAAGGATCAACAATATTGAAAATTAAGACACATGTGAAGAACAATGCCAATATTACCTGAAGAGAAACCATAACATGGGATCATTAACGAGTGGCAAATATAATGTCATAATAAAAAAATACATGGTATTATAAATAGAAATATTTTTATATAAAATATATATAGTAAACATATATAAATTATATAGGAAGCATGTAAGAGTATAGAGAGATTCAAGACACAAGGTAAGGGGATTTCATCTGACTTTTAATTTTTGTGAAATATATGTTATCTTCGCCACCCTTTCTTATTTAGTGGTTTATGTAATGACCAAGATTTTATTATATGTATCATATAAATAAATTCATGGGTATTTATATTTTGATTTTATTATCCTTCATTCTATGGGTTTGTGTTTCAGATGTTTCAAAATCTGTAAAAATGTTTTGTCTCAATTTTCCTTATTTGATACTGATGTTTTGTTATGCGCCTAAATTATTATCGACGGGTTGATACATAAATTTTCCACGAAATTTCATTAATCTCAATTTTTTATATTATATTAAAAATTTAATAAACATTATTTTACAAGGAGACTATGATCCCAAGTTACTGAGTTATAAGATATCATTGAGATAATGTCAACGCTTTTTGAGACTACTTATCTTATTTCATCCCTTAATTACATATTATGATACATATCTCAATAATATTAATTATATTTTTTCCTTCCTTATTTCATGATATAATCATGTATTAGTACCATATTATAATCTTTTGTACAATAGAGAGTTAAGAAATTGTATTTAGGAATGCTTGACTTCACCCTCTCTTTAGTCTAAAATATATTTTCACTAAAAATATTTTCATTGAATATTATACCATTGTCCAATAATATATAAAATATACTTGTACCTTATTTCATTTTCCATTATATTCCATGTAATCTTCCTGTCTCATTCGAAACAATTAATTCTTTCTAACCTTTGTACCGTGAAAATGAAATGTTATTTTTTTCATCGTACGACATGTACAGCTTTACCAACCATCATTACATAGAATGTTTCTTTTAATTGTTAAATTGATAATATTTAATAAATATTTTTTATATTTAATATCTAATGAATTTTTTTTAAATGTTTTAAATTAATAATTATATGTTTTCTATGTTTTTTCTGGGAAAATGATTTAAAATGGTTTTATGTATTAAGAAAATATTTCAATGAAGAAAGGATATTTTCTTCATGATAGGTTTTTGAAATATATTTCAAAAATATTTTCTAGCTAAGATGTCTTCCATTTATGTTACTCATTCCCTTTTAGTAAATACACTTTGAGTTCCATTTAGATCCTTTATATGAATGGGATAAAATTAACGTCGAGGACTTTATGAAACCAATTTCTCTTCCTCGAGTTATATGTTTTTAAAATCCATTTCTTTTACATGGGATACATGTTTAGTAAACCCTATTCTTTTCTCAAGTAATTATTTTATGAAATGATTATGAAAACTATCTCTTTTATATAGGTTATTATGTGATGATATTTTAATGATACCCATTTAATTTCATGGGTTATTATTTGAGGTTTACAAAATTGTTGTCCTTTTATTTTTTATAATATGATGAATGTTAAATTATTCTTTGGAACATGTATGAATTAATTTATAATGATATTGGTGGGACCTTTATCTCCCTTTAATATATTGGGTATTGATATGTTTTATATATTCTCAAATGGTACATGAATTGCAGCGCAATCTAGAAAATAAAGAGGTCGTATGGGTTGTAGCTCATGACCAAAATGAAAGAGGGTGTATTGGTGGAAGAAAAAACATGAAAAGAAATATGTTTTATGGGTTTTATACCAATTCCCAAATTAAAGTGGTTTTAGGTGTTGTAGCCATGCCTAAAAAGAAAGAGGGTACACAAGTTGTAGCCAAGCCTGAAAACAAAAAGTTACTTGGGTTGTATCCCAACCCACAAATTAATAGGGTACACAAGTTTTATTCCAATACCAAAAACAAAAATGTACAAAGTTATTATCCAAATCTAAAAAAATTAAGATAAATGGGTTTCCTTACATGACTAAAAGGAAGAGGTTATAATAGTTGTATCTGGAACCTGAAAACATGAATGTATATGGGTTGTAGCCCCAAGCCAAAATGAAATTGGGTACATGGTTTTCTATCCCAATCATCATGTATGTACATGGGTCATACAAAAATACTGACGTTTTATAAAGGTATTTTAGGTATTCCTAACATAAATGATTTTATTCGTAAATATAAACCAAAGATCATATGCAGTATTCCTTAGATATGATTTCATAGCTCAGGATGTTTATGTATTTATTATTCTTGTCCTCTGAACATCCATGATTTATCCCATAACTCATTTTTACATCCACTAATATGCTGGTTATGATCTAATAATGACATGATCGTGTTATCGTACAACTATATTCAAGATTTTGATTACATGTATTCCATGTTTACCTTTTCTAAGCATCCGAGCTCACCTCTTTCATTATGTTTCTTATATCTACGTTATAAAAAAAGGTTTTATGTAGTTATATTATAGGTGGATAACATTATAGGATATTTTTGATATATTCCACGAGGATATAATATTTTTTATTTTGCATGTTTCCAAAGTCACTAAAAAATTATGGTCCTCAGGCATGTATTTTGGTAATGTACATAGTATTAATCTAAAAAATGTAATATTCATGTATGTTAATCCTAGGTTTCGATAGAGGCTATTCTTTTATTACCAATGTTTAGCGCATAATGTTGATGTAAATATAGACATATTGGGGAAGAAATATTATTAAATAGAAGGCGTAATGAAAAATAGAGACAATAGTAATAAGAATTGATCAATGTAATAGAATTGAATAACTGGTGATTGTCCATGTCATTGAGAAATAATAAAACATGGTTACAAATAGCAGGCATAAAATTTTCAAGAAAAATATAATGTATATCCAACGACTATACCAATCATCCTAATATCTAACTCAGTTATATACTGGCAAGGTCCATCCGTAATAGCAATCAATCAAGTATTTGATGTTTTATGCTTCCTCTTTTCAACCCATGCAACTATGTAATCTACATCAGGTAGCAAATGGCTCCCAAGGAGCATGTTAGATAAATCTAAGTGGGCCACCAAAAAGGGTGTCTATAACATCTGTTCTGTGTAATGCAAGTTTTATAGTTTGAAATCAAGAATATATAATGTAAAGTAGTACAATGTAACTAATTTCCAAAGTGCCATCATCAGCACTAAACTAGTGTTTGAATGTATATCAAATTCATTAACTAAGAAAATAACATTCTATGTGATATGTCAATTGGGGAATATCGAACAGTGTCATCACCTATTGAATTTATAAATTGAGAAGGTTCTAGTATGTACTAAGTCAACCATGATCAATGATATTTGATAATGAAGTCCTAATGTAATAACCAAGGTGGCGTAGATCTCATTTGTCTCAAACTATGTATTAACTATATCATGACATGGGTTAAGAGTCTAATCCAATGATAATTGTTCATGGAATTATATATTGAGTTGCCTATAGAGTCCAAGGTGCCTATCCATGTAAAAGTGGGCATATGCAGGGATATGGCCCGATGAGATTTAACAATGGTACTTACTTTTCAATGCATGATCAAAGGTGTGTGTCCAAATAATATTATAATCATATTTTATGGATCGTATAGTGCCCTACTGGTCACCATATAAAAGAGAAGGATCATGATCTAGGTGGTTCTCAACCATTGCAAGCCATATCCTTGAATAATAATTAGATTCCCAAGTGCTCAAGGAATTATTTGATCTAAATACATGTTGACCTCACATCAAAACATTATTATTCGATTATGAATTCATGTAATATTTCATTTGGTTCAATTCTTTCTATTCATTAGTGTAATATTTTCTAGTAGCATACAACGTTTTAATCATGTCATTTGGTTTATGCCTTGCCTTTCATTAGTGTGACAAAACCAAGTATAATGATACCATTCATTTAATAAATTTAAATCATATTCCATATTTAATGTTCTTTCTACTAACTATAATCCGTTTGGTAAGGGGATATATTGATATGAAACATACTAATCAATTAAATTTAAGGCCATGACATATGATTAGAATACTTGATAAATTTGTATTCATCATTATATTATCCAAATAAAGAACATACCATAGGTATTCAGGTGGTGAGAATACAAGGTAGTTTCTATTATGTAATTCATAACATAAACCAATCCATATAATATTAGAAATATTAACCTTAGGGTGGTTAATCAAACGCAAACCAGAATGTTTTCACAAACTTCTCAAATCACTAAATATAAATTATGTCATTACCATCGTCATGGATGGAATGGAGTTGTAGGTATATCCATTGAAAACTAATCCCATATTTTCAAATTAGATAACCATAAAATCTTAATTATAATAATCGTGACATATAAATTATATAAACAAAAGATGATGGAATTAGTTTTCCCCACATGACAAATCCTAAATCGAAAAACTATAGGGATAAGTTATAGACTAACCACATTAGGGTTGTACGACTCTCCTCCACTAGTATTGGAAAATGATTTGGCTCAGATCATAGTAGATCTATGAAAAAGGGATAACACTCCTATCTTGATATGTTGGTCAGGAGAAAGAGATATGAGGAAAGGCATAAACAAACATGATTATATATCGTTTCACATCTGATTTGACAAACAGATGCTTGAACAGATCTCATATGAAGAGGATATCTTTATTCCAACCATATATCATCAAAAAGATATATAATAAGAGGAAATTAGGTTATTCATACTGAAAAATGGTTTAGGGAGGAAGAGGGGTTCAAATTAAATCATTATTGTAAAAGGGAAAATCTACCCGAAAATTTTCCATTTGTATGGTTTTTCTGCATGATTTTTAAAACCATGGGAAAAAAATTCATGGTTACATAAGAAGAAGGCGTTCCAACACACATAGGATGTATATCTGTGTTCCAACCACATGAGGTGGCTTTTTCAAGAAAAACATATTAATCATGGTTTTCAAACTCATGCAGAATTTCTATATAGTTTACTGTAAACTATGCACCAAGAGTGTTTTTATAAAATTAAAGATTGGTTTTGATCTCTGAACATTCCCCCAAACCCCCTAACACATTTTCTAACCAATTATAATTTCATATAAAATAAAATTGAAATTATTTAGACAATAATTTATGGTATACATAGTAGAGTGAAAACCCAACATCTTGTAGTATTTCCCCCAAAAAGAAAATGTTCCCGACTTTAAATTCCATTGGTGTAGAAACACTGTCTGAGAAAAAATCTATTTATTAGGCATGTACATAATTCTCCTACTCCCAAGTCTCATCCTGCACTCATCCATTCTTCCATAACACCCATACTAGAGGGACAGAACAACCTCAAAGAGCCTTCATACTCTAGTCGGTGATGAGTACTAGATACACCTCAATGGTATCATCAAAATCATAATCCAATTCATCATGATCCAAAATATGATAAGTTTTTGTATGAAACTGGTGAAACATTTATTCCTAGACGATGTCATTCATTACTTGGTTCCTCTGAGATATTAGCGAATGATAGGCTCCCTACCAGACATATTCTAGAATCTCAAACATCCCTACATAATGAGGCGATAACTTCCCTTTCTTTTGTAACTATATATTCCCTAGAATGGGTAATACAATAAAAAACATGATCCCCATCCTCTAACTATGGTGTTCATCGAGGAAAATAAACATAATATTTCTTTTCTATATTGAATAGTATTTATACGCTTCATTATTATATGAACATGCTCTAATGACTCCTGAATGAGATGAGGACCCAGTAAGGATGCCTCACCTACATCTAGAATGCACAGGGGTGGCCAACACTGTCTACCATATAAGGCTTGAAAAGAATCCATATAATGATCCACCTAGAAGATGTTATTAAAATATAACTCAATGAGAGGGATATTATTTTCCGTTGAACCACCATGATCAAGGACACATGTTCGAGGCATATCCTCTAGATCCTTTATAGTATATACTAATTTTTCACTTGTCTGGGGGTGAAAAGTTGTGCTTAGAATCACCAATGTTCCCAAAAAATTCTACAACCCCTGCCAACACCATGTTGTGAAACAAGAATCCCTCTCTCAAATGATAATATGAGGGAACACATGGAGTCATAAAAATTCAGGCAGATACATATTTTTTATCTCAACAACTGAAAAAGTCACATAAATAGAAATAAAGTGGGAAAATTTTGGTATTTGGTCAATGAATACTGAAATAACATTGCAACCCTTTGGAGACCTTGGTAAGCCGAAAAATAATACTATATAAACATCTTACCATTTCCATTCTAGGACTTGATGTTGAGGTGAGAAACACTCAAGTCCTTGGTGATGTACCTTCACTTGATGATAGATGGAAAACCAAGTTATAAATCAATCTATCAGATGTTTAATCCTAGTCCACGAATACTCGCGTCACATCTCTCGATACGTCTTCGAGATTTATGGATTTACTGCCAACTGCGAATAGTGGGAGTCTTTCATCAAATCCTCTCTAAAATATGAAGGAACCTATATACTTCTACATAGATGTAGGGAATAATAACTATCCACAGATTAATCCAGAGTTGGGTTATCTCTTGATATACTATCATGTAAAACCAAACCATCAGGATCTATAAATATTTTACCCCATACCTAATCAAGGGTAAAATATGTAACTACAAAATATGAGAGATATGAATGCTCATAACAATCATGAAGGTCAATGTGTTACTCTAAAAAGAGGGCTATTAACATCCCTTCATCACTAGATTCTCGTATGGCTTCTATTTAGGTTTTCAAACTCAGTGAATCTACACTATCTATACTCATACAAGATATATAGGCAAACTAGAAACTAATGGATTTTAGGTATTCGACCGATCATCCCATTCTGGGGTTCATGTAACATAGTGAAAAGATTTATTTGAGGGCCTTGTGGTCTGTGTACAACACAAATCACTAACCCAAACTATTGTTTTCTTCAAAAATATTGGGGATGGAAAACTACTGCTAGTTCGAGGTTGTGCGTCAGGTATATTCTCTCATTTGGTCTCAACTGTCGATATCTATATGAAATTGATATTTCCTTTATCATTAGTACTACTCCTATTCTGATGCCTAATGCATCACAGTAAATGATATGGTCTATAATTATCTCTAGAAGAGTAAAAATATGTCCAGAAACAAGACACCCTTTTATCTCCATAAATTATTTATAACATGCTTCTCACCATAAGAACATGACATCGTTCTTCAAAATACCAGTATGAGGTGATGTAATATGTTAAATGTTTTATATCAATCTTTGATAATATCCATCCATCACTAAGAAACCTTGTATGTAATACACGTTCATAAAATGCATTTAGGAAACTACAACACTAAATTTTAGGGTAAACATATATTCTTTATACTATTATTATATGACACAAGAAGTGAATTATTTGATCACAAAGTGTCACTTCACATGCATAGCGTAACACTGATACTCATTTAGTGTACTATGAATGATATCATGATTTTTGGAATTCATAGTGTGAGTGTGACAATACAGCAACCTTTAAAATTAGTCTAAATAGGGGTGGATATCCCTATCCATTTTTCCTTGAAAATGGAAGGCGCATTCTAAAGACAGCACAACATAACAATGTAATCTTATAGACCATTCGTACTATGGAATGTTGTACATGAAATGTCTAATGGTATGACATGTGCCTAAAGATTAACTGATCTTAGGTCGATAATAGATAATATATTTTTGGAATAGATCCGGTCAATGAGATCATCTATTCAAGGTAGTGGATACTAGTTTTTGACTATAAGCTAGTCCAACTTTCTATAATCAACACAATGACATAAGGTTCCATCTAGCATAGTGGTGAAAATCACACACAAACCACAAGAGGTTGTACTGGGCAGTATAAAACAAATGCCTCTAAAACATTTAACTACTATCTGAGATCATGAAGCTTGATATGTTTTATCTTGTATAGATAAATTTTAATTGGTGATTCTCCTGAAACAATCTCAATTTTAAACTCCACCTCTAGATGAGGAGGTAATCATGAAAAATCATTAGCAAAGACATCCCGGAAATGATTTAATATTTAAGGGAAATCATCTTGTAATAAACCTTGATCCTTAATTAAGATATTTTCAATATAGGATGTCACTCTACCTAGCTTATGTATCTCTAGTCCAACACATCTAGTAGGGACTTCATACTAACCCTTATGTCGATATTTTTTCCCTTTAAGGACATAAAACATACCCTACAATGATTGTAGTCTACAAAAGTTTGATATTGAACCTAACAGTCAATCTTGGGAATGGCATTCAAGCATTTCTTCTCGAGAATGAATAAGTTTCATAAGAAAGGGTATCTACCTCCCTCAAGCAGACAATCCCAACACCGATGTATGTCCTATATTTGTACCCCTAATTGTTTATCAATTGTTATTATGATATATTAATATTATATCCCTTCTCAGATACATTCATCGATTGATATAGAGAGAAATGGGTTTGATGTACTTGTATCAGAAAAATAAGACTCTATTGTGGAGGATACAAAAATAGTACCTCATTCTATAGATAGTAATATGACCTGATCCTCAAGTATTGCCTTTTGTGCTTGAAACTGACCTCATTCATGTCACAATGAAATAGATGAACTTCCAAAATCACAAATACATTTTTATTGCAATTCATGATCAAGGGTTTTTATAACATGGGCTTGAACTCTTCCTCAACCATACATATCGATGCTCTTCAACTCCATGTATTACATGGTGTAAAGGAACATGCTTTTGATGGTTGAGCTGGTGTGGATCCTTTTCTAATCGATGTTAGTGGAAGGGTCCTTCAAAAAATGCCTGATATTATCCATACGACCATAATACCAATACAAATGTGGCTCTCTATCATATTGAGGATTTTAATTCCCACCACGTCCACACTGATGAATCACATTAGGGATACCAAAATGAATACTATGGAAGTCACTTCTCTGACGAGAAACCTCAAGGGAACACATCTGTCATCATAAAGAACTACTGGTCTGATACATAACTAGTCCACTCTTCTTTGTACTATTGTAATCCCTTGTATTATTCTATAGATACAATCCTAGTTGACTATTTCATAAAAGTTAGGTAGGTGAATTAAATTCACATATGTACAGATAGTGTACTATAGACCATTCTTAAAGCATATATCACACGAATGCTAATCACCAGCTAGTAGTACTGAAATGTGATCAAACACCATGAAGTGAGCTGAATTCTCTATTATTGGAATAGTACCCGACTCTATATAAATTAACTCTATATCTCCATTATCTATTAGTGTTTGTGGAATGAACTGATCATTTAAAGCTATCTAAAAATCATCCTAAAACAAGACTTTCTGATGACCAGCTTGGGTAATCTCATCCCACCAGCGCTTTGACAAATCCCAAAGGATGTATGTGGAAAGCATGAACCTCATAACTTGAACAATCTCTAAATGATCAATTATATATACGTAGTACTCTAGAAAAAAATAAGCAGCCTTCGAAAAGCATCCCATAAAAAAGTTGGAGGATGTTTTTACTGGAATTCATGAGTAAGATCATCCATCAAATGTGCAATCCATGGAGCACCATGCATGGAAATCATCAGACATAATAAACTATCATGAACATTGGAATCAATGCACGGATCATTTACAATATGTGGTTCCTTGAGTGGTACACCTAGAGGAATGAAAATATTCTCAAGGCCTGACATGTTTGTTGCATGATAACTGCCACCATTCTGGCATACAATATGGGGATATAGTACAGGATTTGGTCTAAAAATGAAAATCACAGACCTCATAACAAGATGAAGAATAAATATAGCATCAGTAGTGGAACTAAATGTAAGAAAACTCCTTGTACAAGGTATACTACCCAAAATACCATCTTATAAGTCTAGGTATCAGTAGGTTCTCATGTATAGTAATCATTTAAATTCATCTATTAATTTGAAGGATCTATCCCTTAATTTTCTTGAACATGAAAATGTGGGATAAGGATGTAAAAACAATTCATTTTTGAAGCCATGAATCCTTTTATAATGAATTTTAATTCTCATTTAATCAGTGATAAAACACATATAACTAGAAACAACAAAAATTTATTTATAACATAATTGCTCGACTTAGTAAATTACTCATCCCCTCCCATGATGGACGATACACCTCATGAATTAAGATGAGAAATAACTCAATCACAATCAAGTGAAATTCAATTATAATCCAAATACTATAGAATCACATATAAATCAATTTCATATCAAGAAATATGAATCACTAAAATGGACCTATATGGCTTGGCAATATGCATGAGATTGGAATTATAGGTTCCTGAAATAATGCATGTAGAAAAGATCCTAGGCCAAATATCATCTGGTTAAGGATTAAATAAATATTTAGAAGAATAATAATCAACAACACCAACCATCATGTGCATCACCCATCGGGGAAATAATATAAACAACAGTAGGGAAAGAAGAACCATAATAATGATTTTTGAAAATTGGTTTTTACCCCAAACATGGGTTCACGATGCCCTGAAATCACTTATATCCATGTTACCAGAATTACAAATCTCTAATATGCTATATAAAAAAAGCAATCAAAGAAATTAAACTCCTATAACACCACTTTGTGTCATCTCATATATTTATGCCTCTTAATGGGTTCCCCGATCCCAGTGGGCCAAATGGCCTCAAGGGAATCTCCCCGAACACCAGATGTTGTAGACTAGTAGAGAGGGACAAGGGTGTCTCCACGGGGAGGCTACACCCTCTTTACCAATTTGTATTGTAATATCTGGAAGTAAAAATCTCTAAATTATAGAAGAAACCTATGTAAATAGAAGGTAAAATGGACAATAGAAACAATGGAAACAATAACTGAACAAATAGAATATCATTAAACAAATTATGATATTTCATGTGAATAGACATTGAAAAAAATGGGTACAATAAATGATGTGTAAAAGGTTCCACAAAATTATAAATGATATAAAAATAACTTCCCAAGCATCTGAGAATCCAACTTGACCCTATACTATCAATATCAATCCTAAACAGCGAGAAAACTAGTGTTTGATGCATTATGCTACACTTTTTTAACACTTTCAACCATAAAATCAACTCTGGGTACCAAACAGAACCAGAAGAGGGTTTTAGATAAATCTTAGTGGTTCCCCACCTATGGTTTCTATGACGTCTAGCTTGTGTAATGGAATCATAACTGTGTGAAAGCATGAATATAAAATGTAAACAAGTAAAATTCAATTAAATTCAAAAGTACATACTTAATCCCTCGACATGTGTCTAAGCCTATTTCCATTTAATTAATTAATTAATTACCAATTCATGTTGATTTTTCTTCTAATGAAAATCAAACAGTAACATAACCTTGTGATATTATAAATAGTGAAGGTTCTATTTTGTAACATGGAAACCATGATTAACGATATATGATATTGAAGTCCCAAGGTAATGACCAAGGGAACATTAACCTCAAGTGTTCCCAACTCATACTTATATGTATCATTATAGGTGAAAGAGGGTAATACATGGAGTATAGTCCAAGGCATTTCACAATGAGGCACCTAGAGTGTCTAATGTGATTGTCCAATGTAAACTGGGGCTATACAGGGAGAGGGCCTGATGGGATTTAAAAACTCACATACTAATTAATGTTGGTTCCAAGGAGTGTATCGAAGGAATCGTGTAATGATATTGAATGGATAATATGGTGCAATACCGGGAATCCAATAATAGACAAGGATTAGGATCTATGTGGGACTGAACGTAGAAAGTCGTATACATGAATCGAATGGGGGTTATATAGTGGTCATGGAATTATCTGATGATAATAAAAGGGGAGCTTGAGTAAGTACATTCCAATTTTATTATGATGTATTGTAATATTTCATTTGATTCATGGCTTTCCTTTCATTATTGTGATAAGTTCAAGTAGTATGTAAAAATTTAATCATGTGATTTTATTTTTTATTTTACTTTCATTAGTATGATAAGGGGTTCTATGGATGTGAAATATACTATTAAATTACATTTCAGGTCATGTAATATATTCAGTATTATTCTCAAATTTTATTTTCTTGTTATATTATCAAATTGAAACACATTCCTTTTACAAGAAAATTGGTGAGAATATATGGTACATCCCATTAAGAAATTCACAATATAAACCCAGCCATTAAAAATGGAAAATATTAATATTATGGTGGTCATGCGAAGTCACACTTGAACAGTGGAGCAAACGTTTCAAATCATTAACCACCAACTATGAATCGAACTTCAACCAGTTAAGAATGGTTAAATGGGTGTACCCACAATTACTTAATAACATATTTTGATAGATCATAACCATAAAGTTGTAATGATTTTATGAATAGTATAAAATTTATATAAACGGAACCTGATGAAATCAGTGGGCCCCATATGAAAATTTCAAAATCAATGAACATTAGATATGAGTTATAGACCACCCACCTTAGAGTTGTACAAATCAACTCCTCTAGAATTGGCCCTTTCTTTGTATTAGATTAGTGTATATCTTATAAAAATAGAAATTATCCTCATACCATGATAATTTGGTTGAGATCAAGAGAGGATAAGAAACTAATAGACAATCTCGAGTACTTGCCGTTTTTCAACCAATGAGATGAAAAGAAACTCAAATTTATCTAGGATGAATACAATATGCTGATTCCAACCATATTTATTCAAATGGTTCCTAAAAGAGAATAAATTATGTTAATACCACTAAAATATGGATTAAGGAGGAAGAGGTGTTCAAATTCGATCATTATGGGGAATAAAGACAATATACCTTGAAAATTGTAATCGTCAGAGATTTTTCACACGATTCAACAAAACCATGAGCAATATATTCATGTTTACATTGGTAGAATGGGTGATCACGCGATTAGGCCAAATGTTTGTGTTCCAACCATGATAGGTTGCTCAGTACTATCAAACAAAATCCCCATAGTTTACTCAAAATTATGCACCAAGACTGATTTCCCAAAATCATTGTTTATGGGCTATATACATTCCCCAAACACCCATTAAAACTTTTCTATAAAATTATTCATTCATATTAGGTCCAATGTAAATATTTATACTGAATTTTTTGCTATCCATACTTGAGTGAAAAAATGGGTTCTTACACATTCTCCTATAATGTGAAATAATATCATCTAAAGAAACACACTATTGTAATAATCTAAAATAATACATAACTCGTAAAATATATCCAATATTTGATCATGATACCTATCTATAAATCATTAATAATTTCATTACAAAAAATTTCCAAAATAATTTTATAATCTCAATAAACATATCACACATACAAAATAAATGTGGATCAATAATATATGAAATATGTAACACACCAAGATATTATGAGATGAATTATTTTTAATTTCATTGATATCATATGTTTTACGATACACCACAATTATCTGGAGCTGTACACAACACCATATTCTTTTGAAGAATACACAATAATATACTTGGGTTGTGTTTTAAACATTTTCATGTTATTTTGATTGAATTGATTTCACACAACATTGAGTATAGATATTATTCAATTTATAAATGAACTATGTTTTCAATATGTTATAAACAAGACCAAATGAATCTTTCACTACACTGAACTCTTACTTGCCTTGTGTTATACGCAAGAGTGACCTTCTTTGATACATTGCATTGTATGCAATATAGAGTTTCACTAAAAATGATATATTATTAAAATATTATTATTTAATGGGATATAAACTATCATTTATGAATTGTATTAACCAAATTTTCAGTTTTATAAAATTATAATTCATCATAGAAATTTAATAGAACATGGTATGAGTAAAAAACTAATTTTTCATAAAAAAGAGGTATTAAAAAAATACAGTTTTAGCGCATTGTTAAGGCACACCAATCTTAAATATTATTTTTTAAACATTTATAATATAAATATGACAAAATTAAATTTTTATTTGGAATTGAGACATAAAAAATTAGTTTTTTTGGGAAATATTTGTATTTTTTGACAAATTTCAAATTTTAATGAATAGTGAAAATACCGCAATTTAATTCAACAGATAAATTTAATCTAATTTATTAATATAGTTATATTATAATTTTAATAGGGATTAAATTTTTATCAGATTTTGTTTTTTTTTAGTTAAAACAATTATGATCATTGGATGTAATTTCACTTTTATATTGGACATAACTACTTTTTGGTCTTTTGATAGTTATTATTTCTTAAAAACTAGATTATTGGTTTTGACAATGACAATTAATATGAAATTAATTACCAGAACTTTTGTTTTTTGAATTTTGAAAAATTAATTCATTACTTGGAACTTGATGGATCTAATTGGGTTAAAATGAACCTTTTATTTTTGGACGTTATGAATAGTAAAATTAGTAAATATTTTATTTATCATGGTTAAAGGGTAAAACTGTTAAATAAGGGTAAAAATAAAATTATAACAATATTAAATTACCATAAACATTTCCTATTTCAATTTTATGATATATTTTCGACTATGGGAATCCTTGGGTCAATTTTGGGACCCCATGGATTCACTTGGATTTGAAAATGAAAATTTATAAGAATTAATTTCATGTAATGATTAATATAACCCAAAAATATATCTTTTAGTAAATCAATTTTAATAGAGGGTTATATAACATATATCTACTTATATACATATTCATTAAAAAGATAAAAATATTTCCTACATCATGGTAACTTAATTATAATTTTTAAATATATGATAAATATATTTATTTAGGAAACATTTATGATGTAGTGATTACCTCTTTAATGAATGATTATAATAAATGAGTTAATAGATATTAAAATAAATCTAATTTAAAAATTTTGAAGGCAAGCACAATTTTAATGGATGGAATTGAAATATTAGGGATGAGCTAATGATTTTTTAGATGTAATAAGGTTGTTATAAATTTTTTAAAATGTTATGTATGAATAGTATCCAAAATTGACATAATTCCTAACATAAACATAAAATATTTTATTGAATTATATTAAATTTCTAAAAATATAAGATTCGAATAAATGGTTAATATAAGTCCCAATATGTCATAAATAACTTTTTGTGGATAGTTTGACTTTATATGATGGTTATGTTAACCCATAATGTATAAATAACACGATGTCATATTAGGATTAAAAAGGGTAAAATAAGGGTCAAAACCAAAAATATAAGGATAACAAAATTTTCAAAAGTTGTCAAAAAAATTATTTTAATATTTTTATTAGAACCCAAATCATATTATTATAGAATGAAATAATTTTGGACAATTTTAAATTGAAATTGAAATTATATTAAATTAATATTTTGGATCATTTCAAAAGTGCCTCTCTCCTATAATATTGAAAAGAACCACCTACCTCTTCTCTGCACTCTATATTGGGAGTTCAAGCTCAGCAAAACCCCATCCTATTTCTCTTCTATTAATCCCTATTTACTTCTTAGCGGTTATAGTCTTCTAAAAAGGCCAACTCTAGTTCCTTATAAATAAATTTAATGGAGGCACATTAAAGATGATGCAATCTCTTCTATCGATTCTTTCAAATATATTTCTTCTTCTCATTAATATTATTTATTGTTCCGTTATTAAGGAATAACATAAGTGTAACTTATATACTGATATGTTATTATAAATATGAAACAACCCTATTTCATATTATATTTGTCTTATAAAAAATGAATTCATCATGCATGTGTATGTACGGATTACCATATCCACACCGTGGTGTAATCTTTTTTTCACCACCACCAAACATGGATGGGTATAATGGTGGAAATAATGACTATATATGATTACTGTAACATGATAAAAATTATGATATATTATACACCATTCATTTTAATACAATTCAAAAACCATGTGAACGATATCATCACTCGTCTGTACGTATGACATACCGTCTCCACAACCCGATGACATTCATTCTCCGTGTTAACCATTAATGATATATTTTAAATTATATATAATAAATAATAATAAAATATATGAAATAATAATTCTACTATATTTAGGTGTATATATATTTCATTTATATCCATTAAATTTAATAAGGAATCAAAAAAATCATTCATTATTACATAGAGCCTACCGTCTCTATAAATGGTTTATTCCATTATATTTATCGATTTATTATATATATTTGTATACTGAATATATATGATGTATGAATAAATTTTATATTTTGGGAGTAATTAAATCATGATATATTTTAAAATATCACGATAAAAAGCCCAAACACGTACGATAAATAAAATGATTATGAAATTAACGTTGAATTAACATGGAATTGGAAAATAAACATGTAATATAAAGTTGTAAGCTAATAATATATGATATAATAAATATTATCATGGTTCTATTACAAGTTATTAATTTTTTTAAACCTACTATATAGGACTTTCGGACACATACAGAAAAATTATGCCCTATGGTAAGGGATAATTTTGCAATCTCTTTTATATCCAATATTGCTTATACATATGTATTAACTGGGCTTATATTTTTCATCCATGTCCATGTCTTCTAAAAATGTTTTCACAAAATTATTTCGATTCTTCAATGAATTTTTAAAGAATTTTATACCCCCTTTTGACCTTTATTATGTGGTATGGAAGGAATCTTTTTTTATTTACCATACGAGGTACTTTTTTGAAGCTTCTAGAAAATGTACGAGGATATTTTTTTTAACAGATATGGCGTGAGTGAATTTTTATAGATTCACAACTCATTATTTTTAAAATGATTCCACTAGACTATTTAATGTTTATTTTTTTTGAAAATTCCATTCTTTTAAAATTGTGTTGTGTTTTGAGAAAAGAAAATAGTTTTGAAGAAGAGAAGAAGTTATCATCGAGAACTATGTTCATGTGTTTTATCAAAATTATTTTCTCTAAAAGGTGGAATTCCTAAAATATGGGTATGTTTCTTTGCATATTATTACTATTATTTGATTTTGTAAATAATGGAATGTTCTTTTTATGGATTATTTTATGATTTAATTTAATATGAGAATCCCATTTTTTTATGGGTTATGCTATGATGAACGATTTATGTTTTTGTGGAACCAGTAAGAAAGATTTCATTATGAGATGGGTGGGACTTTTATCTCCCTCAAATTCATTGGGTAATGATTTATATCTCACAAAATAGGCAGGACATGAATGACAGTTAAATCTGGTTTAGTAAAACACGGATGGAATAACATGTAAACCTAGTTTAATTATGGACTTTGTCTACTAATATGATCATGGAAACAATGCCTTAGCTACAATAGATATTATATTATGTTACTAATGGTTTTAAAAAATTATAGGTTTTTTCCCATGATATTTTATAATTATTAATGCCCCTTTATAATCCTTGACTTATGTACTTCCAAGATTAATGTCATTTCTCAATATTTTGATGGTTAAACTATATGTTCATGTTTTTAAATTCAAATGATTATGGCTTATTTTATGTTATACATGTTTACCCTTACTAAGAATTTGAGCTCACCCATTTTATGTTTTATTTTCCCTAGGATATAATGAAAGGTTTTAGGTAAGAAAAAAGGGGATGATCTATATGGGAGATGTTGAAGATGATTCACCATGATTAAAATATTATGTATCGATTTTCCAAAGACTCTAAACTAATATGGTATTTGGGAATTATTTTATGTCTTGTATTATGTATTCCAAAAAGAAATATAATTTCCATTTACATATTGTGTGGGTCTCTATAGTTTGTATCAAATCGAAGGAATAGTTATCCATTGGAAACTAGGATGTGAAGATTTATTGAGATCCCAAGTTATATTCTTATGTGCACATGAGACTCATCCTAGTTCGTGAGGACTCCTTATGTAACGTCTGGGCTCTGGAGGCCACCCAGAGGTGCCCCATACCCGATTGGTCACCTTTCCCCAAACACATTTCCCCAAATGCCAGAGGTTGCCGACTAGGAGTGAGGTCCATGGGTGTGATGGTGGGGAAACTATGCCCTCATTGGATGAGTACCAAGAAAAATATAAAAACAAATAACAACAATAGTGGAAATAGTAGACATCCATACAAGGGTAAACATCAGAAGACTGATAAATAAACAACTAGAGATTAAATATATGTCAATGATGCATGATATATATGTGTCTTGGAAAACATCCAAACAATTCACAATACTGAATAAAATACTAAAACAAAGTTAAAAAGAAAAATAATTGAGAAACTCTTCAGAATCGCAAGCCTCGGCTCGGTCTCATGCTCTCCTGCTCTAGTGCAATCAAGAACCTGAAGTAGAATGACGCTTCCTCTTATCTATACATGCAACAATATAATCTATTTTCGCCCAAAAGCATTACCCAAACAGGGTGTGAGACAAAGTCCCAATAGGAAACCACCCAAAGATCTGTGCCTAACAGTCTGTGAATATATGGCAGGTAAAGTACCATAAGCATTGAACAATAAACAGTAAACAAGGTAAAACACAGCAGTAATAATCCACAGATTCTAGCATACATTCTACAACCAAGAAACAACTACTCAAGCTAGTAGAACAAAAAGGTAACCTCTAGGTTGTTCTCAGAGTCTAACCCCTATGGTTCAACTTAAATGTACTATCAACCCTCTAGGAGGAACACATAGTCTCACCCCTCTGGTTAAGCTAAGGAATAGACTCTATGGGTAATCAATCACTCCGAATTCCCCCTATACTGTCGTATCATACTAAAGGCTCTCTAGGAAAGCACTCAACGTCAATTCCCCCTTGTGGCCCATGTCAAGGAACTACAGACTCTCTGAGGAAGCACTCAATGTCCATTCCCCCTATGGTCTCACATCATTATTAAAGAAACTCTAGATAATCCCTTATGTTCATTCTCCATATGGTCCACTACACTAGGTTCTTACATCCCTGTTTAAAATAAACATGCGTAGAGCGCGTGTATCGTCAAAGTAAACCTCAAGAACTACGTGGCTATAAATCTATGTCTCAACAACATAACAGTACAACAGTTCAACTATGCTACTACTAGGCAAGGAAACTAGAAAACGTCGAATAGGAAAACAAGCATGGAAAAGATTACAAAACACAACACAATTTACCCTATTCATGATCAATGACCACAACACAGGCATATGAGCAAGGAAAGAAAACAACAAGAGAAAAATAGGAAACACACAATACCCCGTTCAAGGGTATCGGTGGAAATTGCACATAGTATTCAATGACTTCCTACAGAAAGGAACAAACCACCTACCTCAATCCTAGAATATTGTTATATGTAAACCACAACAACAGATTCTCCTTAGAATGACTAAAATATGAGAAATCGTCAAAAATGCTCTATCCATGATTACTTGAGGAAAATGAGTAATTGGAAAACAAGGCTCAAGGAGAAGGGAGAACACATCGCTGTGATTCCAATTCAATGGGCAATGATTGATTCAGAGAACGGATGGAGGAACGAGAGCTCGTCAAAGATCCGCGGATTTCCGGCGCTCTCGGACAAAGAAGCTGGAGAAGAATACCTTTTTGTTGATTAGGCATGACCCCTGTTATTTAGTGAAAAAGAAAGTAAACGAAATGTAATTTTATAGTACATGACGTGTACTAGGTTTTTTTGTACTCCTCTTTAACCGGCCTCCACCTCACCCCTACACATTGTGTCTATGGCTCGGACACGGCCAACACACGGCTTCGAGCGGGAAAAGACTACAAGGGGTGTACTCAAAAATTACAATGCGTGTACTTCAAAAATTTCCTGAAACACTATTTTTCGTAAAAACTCTACAAAAAGGTAAGACGTACATGAAATAAAGATCCAGGTTCTTACAAACTTCCCCCTTAAAGAAATTCATCCCCAAATTTTCCTAACGAGGAAAAGAAGGAAAACCTCGAACAGCTCCAGCCACTGCGATGGTACATCAGCCTCCCTCACCTAGGTTTCATCCTGTAATCGTCCATGATGCCATAGAACATGTACCAGAGGAGCGGACTTCACTTAGAGAACCTTCGTATTGTGATCAAAAATCCGGATGGGGTTCTCCTCAAATGATGCATCCGCTTCGAGCTCAACTTCCTCAGGCTGAAAGACATGAGACGTGCATGAAAAGTAACGTTGGAGATGAGAGTCATGGAAGACGTCATGCATGTCCCGGTACCTCTGAGGTAACTAGAACCGATAGGCAACCGACCCAACTCTCTAAAATAACTCAAACGACCAGACATACCATGGTGAAAGATTACCCTGTCTCTGAATCCTCTTGTGTCCCAATATCGGTGCGACACGCATGAAAACCTAATCCCCGACCTCGAACACCAGAGGTCGTCTTTGCTTATCAGCATAAGATTTCTGTCGAGACTATTCTATAGCCATCTTCTTATGAATCAACTCTATCTGCTCTGAAGTCTCCTGAACAAGACGAGGTCCTAGTAAGGATGCCTCTCCTGCCTCCATCCAACATAAGGGTGATCGCCATGGTCTACCATAAAAAGCCTCGTAAGGTTCCATCTGTTTAGTTTCCTAAAATTTTTTGTTGTAGGGAAACTCCAACAGAGGAATATTCTTCTCCCAAGAACCGCCAATGTCTAGAAAGCAAGCTCGTAGCATATCCTCAAGCACCTGGACCGTACGCTCAGACTGGCCGTCTGTCTGGGGATGGTATGTCGTACTCAGAAGTACATTGGAATCCAAAGCCATCTGAAGTCCCTGCCAGAACTGAGAAGTAAAGCGTACATCACTATCTGAAACAATGGAGTGTGGAAATCCATGTAGACGCACAATCTAACGGATGTAAAGTCTTTCCAGATCATTTACACTAATGGTATCCTATATCGGCAAGAATTGAGCGACCTTTGTATGTTTGTCGAATACCACACAAATAGCATCCTTCCCTTGAAACAAACTCTTCAATCCGTTCACGAAGACCATCAAAACATGGTTCCATTTATACTCAGGAATGGGTAACAGCTGTAAAAGGAATTCTAGTCGCGGATGCTCCACCTTCACCTGCTATCAAGTACAACACCTCCCGATGAAACCAGAAACATTTCACTACATACCTGGACACCAGTACTGGAGATGGAGATCCTGATACATCTTGGTGAAAATAGGATGAACTGCCCAAAATGAGGAATGAAAGTCCCACAGCAGCTCCTCGCGTATGTCTGCTGTCACCCATATGCGTCCCTGGAAACACAAGATCTCATCTTCCCCCACTGTCCATCCAGGGAGAGATTCCTTTCCTGACACACTCTCCCACATTACTACGCCTTCTGAGTCTGATAGCTTCCTCATCTGTACCCGATCATTAGTGTAGAGGAAACAACTACAGAAGATAGTAAAGTCTATCCCTATCTGTTGTGCACCTCCAGATGCATCTCTGAGAACAGAGCTATTAGTTGCCACTCACTATTGGCCTCATGAACTACCTGAATCGGAGTTCTCCTGGACAACGCATCTTCCACTACGTTTCCCTTTCTTGGCATTTAGGCAAGCACGAAATCAAAATACTGAAGATACTCGACCAACCTACACTGCCTCAAGTTCAAGTCACGCCGAGTGAAGATATACTTGAGACTCATGTGGTTGTTGAAGACCACAAAGGAATCTCCCAGAATATAGTGTCTCCAACAGTGTAAGGAATGAACAATAGTAGTCAACTCCAGATCATGCATCGGTTAGTTCCCCTCATGTGTCCTCAACTGCCAAGACCCGTATGCAACGACTCTATCTCCCTGCATAAGCACAATTCCCGGTCCGATACCCAAATCATCACAATAGACATTATAGCTCTTTCCATGCTCTCTCAAGACTAGTATCGGTGCTGACGCAAACCATCCCTTCAGATCCTGAAAGGCTTACTCAAACGAATCAGACCATAAAAACATCGACCTCTTCTTGGTCGGGCCTATCAAATGTCCCTCTAGTCCTGAAAATTCATGAATGGGGCATCTGTAGTATCCATCCAGGCCTAAGATACTCCGTACCTCAAAAAAGTTCTTCGGCTACTCCCAGGAGACTACATGTCTCACTTTATATGGGTCCACAGATACTCATACCTCTGATATGACGTGACCCAAGAAGTGAATATTTTCCATCCAAAAGTGGCACTTCGAGAGTTTAGCATAAAGCTGATGCTCTCTCAGTGCACTCAAAATGACCTCAAGATCTGTGGCATGGTATTCTTGAGTGTGAGAGTTCACCATGATATCATCAATGAAGACCACGATGAAAGTAAGGATGGAACACTCGGTTCATCAGTGTCATGAAAACTTCAAGCGCGTTTGTCAGAACGAACGACATGACTGTATGCTCGTATAAACCATACCTACTCTTGAAGGCTGTCAGAGATATATTTGATGGTCTAATGTGAAACAGAAGATAACCGGACCACATGTTGATCTTCGAGAACACCCGGGCTCCTCAAAGATGATGAAAGAGGTCATAGAACCTTGGCAAGGGATATCGGGTCTTGACCGTAAACTGGTTTAGCATCTGATAATCCACACAAAGCCTAAGGGTACCGTCTGCCTTTTTTGCAAATAGGACAGGCGAACCCCAAGGTGAAGTACGGGGTTGGATGATACCATTTGCCTACAACTCCTCCAAATACTTCATGAGCTCCTGCAACTCAGGTGTATCCATCCTATAAGGAGGAATGGACACCGGTGCTGCTCTTGGCAGGAGCTCAATAGAAAATTCTACCTCACGCTCTAGAGTTAAACCCAAAAATCCCTCTGGAAAGACGTCCCTAAAACGATCCACCACTGGAGGAAAGTCAAGCTGAGAAGTTCCCTGATCATCTAGATAATGAATAGAAATCTGGGATGTCACCCTTACTAGCCTATGATGCTCTAGTCCTGCTCGACTGGCATGTACATCCCATTCGCCTCAACGAAGAAAAGATTCACCCTCTAGTGAAACGAAACTCACTTTGCGGTGATAAAAGTCGACTACTACATGGAAGGGAACAAACCAGTCCATACTGAGGATGACATCATAGCCTTTCATCTCTAGGACATATAGATTCCATAAGAAATGATACCCCGCCACTTCTAGAGGTCACTCTCTACATAGGCGTACACTATATTTCCTTGACCCCAAAGGTGTGTCTAGTGTCAAAGAGTCGGTAGAAGAAAGGATACAGAGGCCAAGGCTCTCCGAAATAGAAACAAAGATAAAGGTATGAGTATCACCAGTATTGAAAAGAGCTGAAGATAAAACTGAGGCAACTAAAATTGTACCTCGAACTGTAAAAGGTCCGGGGTCCTTCTCCTGATAGGTCTGCTGTACCGTAAAATTCTGGCCTGCCCCGTGGCCATGTTACCCTGCATGAACACCCTTAACTGAACATCCATGTTGGCACTGAGGGAATGATGACTGAATACCATGGACTCAACCTCCACCTCGTCTCGAACGTCCGGAAGAACTCCAGTTCCCCAACTGGTGTGAAACTGGTGGTGCTTCTCCTGAACGGGGAGTCATGGAAGAACCCCTCTAACCAGCAAATGGTTAGAAAACCTGGCAGAAACTCTGACATTGACCCATCTTTCCTCTATATTGACACTCAACTAGGTCACTCTGGCATTGCATCCTCATGATCCATACCCTTCCACACTTGTAGAAAATGACCTGATGACCTAAAGATGTATCTTGCCTCCTCGGATCACCGTGCGTAGTCTCCCTACTACACTTCCTGCTGTCAACTGGTGGAAAACTAGCTCTGTATGTAGAACCGCCCTGGCTCGCAGCTCCGGAGTCTCTCAGATTGTGCTCCTAAATTAGTGTCTGGTTGACGATGGAAGTGATGGAAGTGAACTGGACGACATTCACCTGCAAGTGGATAACCCACCTCAGACCATCCTCAAACATCCTTGTTATGAACACCCTGCTTCCATCCACGAGGGGTGTGAAACACTGCATCTCGGTGAAACAAGAGGAATACTCCATGATAGAAAGAGTACCCTTCTCTAGACTCATGAATTCTTGGTCTCGATCATCCCTTAAGGTCTCCAGGTAGAAGTAGTCATAGAAAATGCGCTGGAACTCCTCCCACGCAATAACCTGCTGATGACCCGCCTGTGAGATCACGTACCACCACCTCGTGGAGGAGTCTCAGAGCATGTAGGTAGCGATCATCACCAGCCTATCTAGACGTGCCTCTAGATGCTCGAAGATAGTCATCATGGCTTCCATCCATGACCATTGAGCCTATGGTCCTCCATCCCCCGATAAAGTAGGAAGATGCTACTAATGGAAAACCCGCGTCAAGTCTTCCATAGTCGTGGAAAGTGGAGCTTCTCTCTGAACGGACTACATCATCCTTATAAAACCCTCCCTAAACTGTGCATCAGTTCCTGCAACTGGTATGATAGTGGGTGACAAGGCTGGCCTGACTGGAGGATCGACAGGAAGTCCCTGATCAGACATATCTGTTGTTTGATCACTACCTGACAACTGACGTACAACCAGAGGACTTCTCAGAGGAATATCTCTTGAAGATCAAAAGTATACCTTAGATTAGGAATACAACGACAGCGAACCAAGGAGTACAAAAAGAAAATCGGAGAAAGAAACTCACAAGATTTACACAACATGACTACACTGCGTGTATAAAATCTACAAGGCATGTACATAACTCCACTCCCATGCCCGTGTCTCCTTGCACGGCTAACCCACACGGTCTTCTTAAAATAAGAATACATTGCGTGTTCCCTGTGGAAATGACATGTAGTAGACAAGGGGACAATGACCCGTGTTGTTAGTTACACAGCCGGCTACATAGCTTGTTCTGAACATACACGGCGTGTACTTGAAGACTTTTTCGGACCCGTGTTGTGGGAGACACTACCATGTACACGACTGACCCTTACATGGAGTGTTTCAAAAAAACACTGCGTGTATAGGAGAAGAGAAAATTGTCCTGCAATGTTCATGACATGGCCAGGTACTAAGGAGAAGGATACACTGTGTGTTCATATAAAACACTGCGTGTATGACACGAGCTCTCCCGACTTGTGTTTTTAGTTACATGGCTGGGTACATGCTCACTACTACATGGCGTGTACCTACCATACATGGATTATTCCTGGATACATGTCTACATTAGCATGTCCCTGCTCACACGGTCAGTGAAATGGTCTAAAAACTACACAACATGTAGTCAAAAAGCACACGCCATGTATTCTGGGTTTTTTCTGGGCAGTAGCTCAGAAACAGAACAGATGCCCAGAAAACACAGAAAACAAGGCAAAGAAGTGCCAATTTCCGATTCATGAGGGCCCATACTCCCAGCAAATCAAATCATGGAATCTCCAATAGTCATTTACAAGAGAAAAAAGGATCATGATCCACCAATTTCCGATTCAAGAGGGCCTATACCACCTCAAGAATCAAAATTTGGTGTTCATTGAAGCAAGGTAGAATACAAACAATCCTCTAACAAGGTAGTATAGATTTTATCAAGTATCTATCACAACAACATGCATAATCTACCAATGTCTATCACAACAGCATGCAGTCACTAATGTACCCTAGATGGCATGGCAAGAATGCATGGAATGTGATTTTACAAGTACCTATATGACGCGTGAGATGGAATACCCTCATATCATCAGGTTGTGACAGAAATAGAACCACAATAGTCAAGTCAATAACGATAAAAATCATTTGAATCACTCTAGGTGAAATAATATCAAAGATAAAATCTCAAAACCAGAAAACTAAAATTAACAAGGAGGTATATATTTTCCCTGTACACGGGTTAGCTACTCCCGAGCACAGCTTAATACCAAGTATGGAATCCATCGTATCCCTAGATAAAGGCTCCAAACAGGAAATCAAGAGAAAAGAATCCCCTTTTGATAACACTTTGTAATGTTCTAGTTCTGGAATCCACCTAGAGGCGCCCCGTACCCGGTTGGTCACATGGCCTCAAGCGCATTTCCCCAAACTGTAGAGGCTTCCAACTAGCTACAAGGGATTTGGGTGTGATGGTGGGAAAACTATGCCCTCATTGGCTGAGTACTGAGAGGAGGAGAGAAAAAATAACAAAAATGATGAAAACAGTAGATATCCATACAATAGTAAACAACGGAAGACTAATAAATAAACAACTGGTGCTGAAATATATGTAATTGATGCATGATACATATGTCTCTAGGAAAACAGAAAAACAAGTCACAATGCTGAATACAATACTAAACCAAAGTGAAAAAGAAAAACATATGAAAAACTCCTCAGTATCACAAACCTTGGCTCTGTCCCATGCTCTCCAGCTCTAGTGCAATCAAGAACTTGAAGTAGAAGGGAACATTCCCTAATCTATACCTGAAACAATATAGTCTGTTTGGGCCGAAAATCAAGACCCAAATAGGGTGTGTGACAAAGTCCTAGTAGGAAACCACCCAATGATCTGTGCCTAAGTGTCTGTGAATATATGGCAGGTAAAGTACAGTAAGTAGGGAACAATAAGTAGTAAACAAGGTAAAACACAATAGTAACAATCCACATATTCGGGAATACATTCTACAACCAAGAAACAACTACTCAAGATAGAAGAACAAAAAGGTATCCTATGGGTAGTTTTCACAGTCTAATCCTTGAGGATCAACCTACAAGTACTAGAAACTCTTTGGGAGGCACACACAGTCTCACCCATCTGGTTAAGCTATCGAATAGACTCTCTGGAGAAGCACTCACCATTAATTCCCACTATTGTCTTTTATTGTACTAAAGCCTCTATGGGGAAGCACTCAACGTCAATTCACCATGTGGCCCGCGTCGAGGAACAACAGACTCTTTGGGGAAGCACTCAACGTCAATTCCTCTTGTGGTCTCACAACGTAATTAAAGACACTCTAGAGAATCCCTTACATATATTCTCTATAGGGTCCACTACACTAGGTTCCTGCATCCCGGTGTAAAATAAACATGCATAGAGTGCATGTATCATCCATGTAAACCTCAAGAACTATATGGCTATAAATATAAGGCTCAACAACATAACAGTAAAATAGTTGCACTATCATACTACAAGGCATGGCAACTGGAAGACGCTGATTAAGAAACAAATCATTGCAAAACACCTAGAACACAACACAATTTACCCTATTGATGAGAAATGAACACTACATAGGCATATGAGCAAGTCAAGCAGACAACAAGGGAAAAACAGGAAACACACAATACCTCGTTCAAGGGTATCAGTGGAAATTGCACACAATATTCAACGACTTCCTACAGAATGGCACAAACCACCTACCTAAATCCCAGGAGACCGTTATATGTGAACCACGATGATAGATTCTCCTCAGAACGACGAAGATCGATGAAAATGTCAAAAACACTCAACCCACAATAACTTGAGAAAAGGAGGAATTGGAAAATAAGGCTCGAAGAGAAGGGATAACTCACTGCTGTGATTCCAACGCAATTAATGGTGATAGATTCAGAGAACAGACTGGGGAATTGGGGCACCTCAACGATCCGCGGATTCCCGACACTCTCGAACGAAGAATCTGTAGATGAAGCCCTTTTTGTCGATAAGGTGCGACCCAGGTCCTTTTAATAAAAAAAACAAAGTACACGACATTTACTTTTAGGGTACACTGCGTGTACACGGTTTTTCCGTACTATGCATTAACCAGCCTCCACCCCACCTTACACACCGTGTGTGTGGCCCGAACACGGCCAGCACACGACTTCAAGCGGGAAAAGTGTACATGGAGTGTACTCGGAAAGTACACGACATGTACTTTTAAAATTTCTAGAAACTCTATTTTTCTTAAAAACTCCAGAAAAAGGAATGACATACCTGAAACAAAGATCCAGGTTCTTACACCTTATGTGCATCCAGGTGACCCGAGATCAAATCCAAGCTGAGGATAATTTTTTTACAACAGTTCCACTGTAGTAGTACTATGGAAGGCACTATAGAGGGAGCTGTGTAAAATTCCAGTAGGTACTATAATAGGCACTGTTTGGCACTTTAGCAGTTGGGAATGGTCCCTCATTTGGGCCTTCAGGACACCAATTTGGTCTCCTTGTCCTTTAAGGACTTTGGGGAAACCAGACCTTCAGGTCAGAAAGGCCTTCAGGCCACCTCAAGGCCTTCAGGCCAACATAAGTGAAGATTCCAACCAGACAACCTACATGGAACAAGCTTCAGAAGGAGGAAGAGAAATGAGCTTTCACCATAGCAGAAGGTAAATAAATTACAATAATGGAAAGGTATGGAACCTACCACATGGAAAATCCCATGCATGCATGAGAATTCCTAGACAAATATACAGGTGAAGGTGGAGAGCTGATTTCATGATGAACATTCTGAGGAGGAGTAGTTCCAGTAGTTAGTATGGATTGTATGTAATGTTTTAAGACCATGGGAAATGAATTCCTCTAAGGCCTATGATCCATTTAATACTTATGCCTACGGGCCTTGTAAGGGAACCACCTCACCCCTTTAACGATATATTACCAAAAATCAAATAAAAATGAAGGCCTTCAGGCCTAGTTTTATTTCTACGGAATTTATAGGGATGTCCCAATAGTAAAGAATAAGTATATTCTACAATCCAAATATTTTTTTAACGATCATGAATTTCCTTGAATTAAACCTAGTATATAAGTGATTTAAGGTACTCCCCCTTGACTATGTTTTTTTATAGTATGCGTTTTTCCTCTCATAATATTATTTTTTAGTTTCAGATGATCTCTGAACCCAAAGGAACAATGTTAATGATCAATGCACTAGGAAAAGGAATGATTGTCCTCATAAACAATAGAATGCTATGGGAGATGGAATGAAAAATCATATTTCTATAATTACACAAGATATCAATCAGTATGGACTCTCAAAAAGTTAGATAAGTGAACAAAATTATATTATGTTCTTCATGATACAATGTCCACCTTCTTTCAGTGGGTCTTCTGATATACTTGTCCGGTAATAATGGATCAAACCATTGAAAATATATTTCCATCATTTGCTGTTTATAAAATGAAATGGTCATTTTGGATGTCTATCAATTAGAATGTGAAGCAGACCAGTGGTGGAATCTAATTAAGTATAAAAGGCAGCACTATGAAATTGAATCCATGGAATGGGACGAGTTCATGATTTTTTTTTCAAAAAGTACTTCCATCGTATTCTTTGAAAAAAAAATGGATAAATATTTCCTTGAGCTTAAGAAAAATGATGATGAATATGTTGGTACATACGAGGGGGATTTTAAAGGACATTAAATGTATACTTCTGGCTTTATCATACAACCTGAGATAAAAGTGGATCGATTCCCCAGTGGCATAAAATCATTTCATTGGTGTGAATTTTCTATGTAAGGCTTCAGTAGATATGAAGAGATTGTGTGTCGTGCTATAAAAGTAGAACGACATGTTGGTGTTACATATACATCTCATGGTTTTTATAGGAAAAGAAAGATGGTGTTCTTGGAAAAATCTCAAAACAATGGTGAAATGAAGAGGATTGTTTCTTTATGATCAATGTGGGGAAACAAGCATGGTGCTGATTGTATTAAAGGGACTTATTAATTATTATACTATGGAAAATAAAGTCATCATGAAGCTGAGTGCTAAAGTAATGGGAAAGAAGTTACTAATGATGTGAATAGTGAAATTACTATAGAGAATGATCCATCAATATATAAATGATATAAGTCCAAGGAAACAAAGAATTTTTCTATCCATTTCCATATTCCAAGGTTTAGTAATGATCGACCTAAACAATCTATTATTGAAAAATACAATCGTAAGTCACAAGCGATCAAAATTGGTGTTGTTGAGTAATAAAATCAAGTAGTTTAATGTTAAAGTGTTTAGTTAATGGTGTTCCAAAATAGTTTTTTGGAATATCGTTTATAGTATTATGGAATATTGGAATATCTATGTATTGGGTTGTTATGATTTTCCATAATTATATGGTACTGGAAACCATGAAAGGTGTTTGAAATATTATTTGATAGCATATGATATGAACACAATGAGGGGATAAGAATATAATGAGATGTTTGATAGTATTAATGAGATTATGAATGATAAAAGGACAAAGTCATATCATGGATTGAGTATATAGAATATTTTTGTATCTTTGTGTGTGTAAATAATTAAATTTTTCATAATGCATGTTTTCACTGAGGATCTATGTTACTTCGTAATTAACATATTCACATGTTTTGAATGTGATAACAAAGAACATCTATATGAGATATATTATACAAATGTTAATTATATTGATTTCACATCTTTCTAATATTTTATATTTTGGAAGGAATGTAATTTTATCCATTTGTGATTTGTATAATATATTTTCTATTTTATGTTATTTATATTATTGTGTTATCTCCATATCTGTAGAATTATGTTTATCTGATAACCTATACTAAAGTTTTTATAGAGATATATGGAATGAATTATCCTTCAATCTCATGATCTACTAACACTTCAAAAATGAGAGATAGAACTTCATTTAATTAAATTGGAGATGGTGTTGAAATTGTTCAATGCATGACCAATAATGATGTTGAAATGAAATGCAGTAAATATTTACTCTCATTCACTTTATCATTTGAAAAATGTTTTTGAAATCCAAAAATGTTATCCTAGTACTTTCATATCTAATTAATCATATGATACCTTTAATAAATGAATATTTATGACTTTCTAGTAGTTATCTTTTTCTAAACATTGTTCTCTATCACTATCCATCAGAACATAATGGTTAGATTTCTCCTCCTATTGATGATTTCACTTCCCATCTATGTTATCCTATGTTGAATCCTAGTTATGAGTTAAATTGTATAACTGTTACATTTATACATTTTATTTTTAAAACAATGCCTTAGTATCCCTTTTTATGATGTGGTTTTTCAATCAATGAAAATTTCAAGTAGAAAACCATTTATAACCCAGAAGAATTTGAAGGGTGAAATTCATTTTAAGGGGGGTATAATGTAACACCCCGAAATATTTGGAGAGAAAATATTTTCCATTTCGTTGATGATTTTTTTTCTACACCATGATTAGATTGAACTATAAACTACACCATATTAGATTGCAATATACACAAAAAATTAATTGGCTTGTGTTCCACACAATTTCATGTTCTTTCGATAGAATTGATTTCACACAACACTGATTTTAAATATTGTTAAATTTATACATGAAATATGGTTTTATTATTTTCTACACAACCCTAAAAGAAGATTTCACTACATGAAAAAATTACTTGGCTATCATTACATGCAAGAGTGACCTTCCTTAATAACTTGTATTGTATGTGATACCGAGTTTCACTAAAAAATGATATATTATTAAAATATTATTATTTAATTGGACAAAAACTTTCAGTTCTGAATAATACTATCCACACATTGAATTTTAAAACATTACTAGTCATCATTAACAGTTTATAGAAGTTGTTATGAGAGATGAATGAATTTTTCATATTAAAGAACTATTTTTTTAAATGATGTTTTAGAGCCTTCTAATTTTATGCCCATTTTAAATATAGTCATTGACACTTTTAGAAGTTCAATTAGAAAAAATATGCATCTTCTACAGAATCCGGACACAAAAATTAAATTTTTTTATATTTAGTTTTTTTATAACAATATTTAAATTTTAATGAATAGTAAAAATACAACATTTAAATTTAAAACATCGTTTTCATCTAATAAATTTTTAAAATAAGATTATTATTTTTCATTTGTTTTAATGTGTAATTGGATTATTTTTTTATCATTTAATAAAATTTTCATCATTGGATGTAATTTCACATTGAAATTTAACATAAACACATGTCAATATTTTTATAGTTATTACTTCTTAAAAACCATGTTTTTGGTTTTGAAAAGGGAAATAAATTTTAAATTTATTAGTGAAACATCTATATTTAGAATTTTAAAAAATATATTCCATATTTGGAATCAAAAGGTAAATGTTTTGTAAATAGGTACTTTTAATTTTTGGACGTCATGAATAGTATTGTTGACCCCTCAAAACGCGTCCCAAATTTTCCAAACGTCCCCATTGATGCTCTCGGAGCGTAGCTCATTCCGCAAGCTTCGATTTGACTGGTCGTGGTGCCCAAACGGAGTTATGGATCAGAAGTTACGACTGTTTGAAGTTGGATTGCTTGGGATGGCTGTCCAAGACGGTTTCAGGGCGAAGTATGGATTTGCATGTAAAAAAGGAGTTCCGCGCAGAAAAGCATGTGTGCGCGTGGAATATTACGCGCCCATATTTGCGTGCTCGAAATTTTTGGCACAGTGCTTTTCCTGTGCGCAATTTTGCGCGCACTGCCTTTGCCCGCGTGGAATTCTCCGCGCGGTGCCTGGCCCGCGGAAAAAACGTCGCGCTCGCGGAATTTTCCGCGCCCCGGTGCCCGGGTTCTGCCTATAAATACGAGGTCACCCCCTTTTTGGAACAGGAGATCCTCGGAGGTCGGCCGCCACTCTGATGCGTGTAAGCCGGCAGTTTCCGCGCCCGCACGGAAAACTCCCCTCCGGCGCGCAAAACATTAGTTTTGCGCGGAAAAGGGCCAACCTGCCCAGTTTTCCACACAACTCATAATAGTTGCGTGCAACAGTGCCGCTGAGCCCGATTCTTCGCGTGCCAGTGCAGCATCGATCCTATTGCACGCCCCGCTGCTATTGTGCGCCCGCCGCATATTGCGCGCGACGCCGCATATTGCGCGCCCGCCGCTATTGCGCGCCCACCGCACCTATTGCGCGCCCGCCACACCTCTTGCGCGCCCGCCGCACCTATTGCGCACCTTCCTCACCTCTTGCGCACCTGCCTCTCTTATTGCACGCTCTCTGCACCTATTGCGCACCGACCTGGTGATTCTCGCGCAGCAGCCTCAATTGCGTGCTTGTCTGCCCTGCGCAATAGTGTTCACGCCCGCACCCGCTGGTCCATACCAAGGGGGCTGCGCCCCCGCACCCCCGCTCCGGCTCAGTGTCGGCCTGTGGTCCCGGCCCTTCGGGCCAGTACCTTCGCCACCGTCATAGACCCCCATGAAAAATGGAGAGTCGCACCGCGAACTTCTCGGGCCGGGATGTCTGGGTTTTCCATTGCGCCCTTATGCACAGCCACCTTACCATAGGGAATACCATGATTTGAGATACTCCTCCGCACGGTGCGAAACACCTTGAGTTGACATATTCCTCTTGGTTCATTTCCTATGTCGTGATATGAGATTCTCATCATCAATTCCCCCCAGTACCTTGAGTCGAACCATTCCTCAGGAAGCTCCGTCAAACCCTATCCCCTGGCTCTCATGTGAGGTTGAACCAGGATGGGCCGCCCTTGCGTAAGACCCAACACCAGCCGTTCTAGGCGCCTGATGCCAGTAGTCCTATCTACATGACTATAAACTGTAGTAATCCCTATGTTCCAAACATAGGATGTCGCTCGCTTCTAAAGAGAGATTCCTTATGCTCCATGCATGAGACGCTAGTAGTCCTATCTACATGACTTTAAACTGTAGTACTCCCTATCTAACAAATGATAGGATGCCTCTCGCTTATAACGAGAGATGCCATATGCTCCAAGTATGAGACTGTAGTAGTCCTATCTACATGACTATAAACCGTAGTACTCCCTATCTAACAAATGATAGGATGCCTCTCACTTCTAACGAGAGATGCCTTATGCTCCCATCATGAGATGCCAGTAGTCCTATCTACATGACTATAAACTATAGTAATCCCTATGTTCCAAACACAGGATGCCTCTTGCCCTATATGAGAGATGCCTTATGCTCTTAGCATGAGATGCCAGTAGTCCTATCTACATGACTATAAACTGTAGTAATCCCTATGTGCCAAACATAGGATGCCTCTCGCTTCTAACAAGAGATGCCTCATGTTACAAGCATGAGATGCATTATGCCATGATCACAGTTGCGTAATATCAAGAGCGTTGGAATCCATTCAAACTTTCCATTACTCCACCTCACTCTTTGCGTGTCCTTCGTTCGGATCGTCACTCACATCCAAGTATGGAGGGACCCCCTAACAGTATAGATGCACGACCTATGGTCCGCCTGCTGTCCTGGGCCAATGCCCCGGAAGACTGATCATATCCGAAGGGACCCCCTAACAGTATGGATGCTCGACCTATGGTTTGCCTGCTGTCCTGGGCCAACGTTCCGGAAGATTGATCGACGATATTTGAGTTAGGCCCCGTGTTGCGAACATGGTCAGCGGTCAGCCCTCATTTTTTGTCCTCGTTTTTTTCTAATGTGATATGGATGATGCGTTTCCGCCACGGTCAACAGTTATCCTCCATCACCACGCCAATCTCACAACGTTCGGAATATTGGGCATGTGATTCACACTTTTCATCTCCCTCTGTTGGGATAGATTCCAATTCCCTTGGCATTATCCCGCTTGTGCACTTGCGCATAGGTGCATACCTCAACCCACCATAGAGTTGGGATGCCCTCATGGACAGACATGAGGAAGACACCATGGGCCGCTCAACGCGTAAGCCCCATTATGCTTCTCAAGGACGCACCCTTCGCGACGTGATCGTCTGGTCCTGCTGCCTCTTGTTTCCCACACCGAGCATGACTCACGTGGGTTTAGAGCGTGCATCGACCACGACTTCCACCATGGGCCACCCCAGAGCGTAAGCCCCATCCTAGTAAACTACGCAGACTTTGATTCCCTGCCACATGGATACGTAGGAAGCCTCCATGAGGTTCAATCCCACCACCCGGCTGTTCCGACCTCTCCACATCGGTTCACCATCCACCATGGGCCGCCTCAGAGCGTAAGCACAATACACTGTGGGCCGCCTCAGAGCATAATCCCCATATACTGTGGGCCGCCTTAGAGCGTAAGCCCCATCCACCTTTGCCACTCCCTAGCGGCACCCGGGCAGCACCCTTGCGTAAGCCCCAATCCATCCCGAACTACGTGGACTTTGATTCCCTGCCACATGGATATGTAGGAAACCTCCACGAGGTTCAAGACCACCACCCGGTTGTTCCGACCTCTCTACGTCGGTTCACCATCCACCATGGGCCACCTTAGAGCGTAATCCCCATACACTGTGGGCCGCCTCAGAGCATAAGCCCCATCCACCTTTGCCGCTCCCTAGCGGCACTCGGGCAGCACCCTTGCGTAAGCCCCAATCCTTCCCGAACTACGCGGACATTGATTCCCCGCCAAGAGGATACGTAGGAAGCCCCTTCAAGGCTCAAGACCAACTTCACTGTCGCCCCTGCGATGGTCCCATTTCATTCCCCCTCCACTTCATTCATCCATCCACCACCCATCCCGATTCTTACCCGGGACACCACATCCCGGTGAGATCATGCCATTCATCCACCAGCGCCGCTCCCTGCGGCACCCGGGCAGCTATCTATGCGTAAGCCCCAGCATGTCTCCGGGTCGTTGTCCTTTATGTACACCCCGGACCATCACCCCTTTGAACTATGTGGGTTTCGATCCCTGTCCTCTACACAGGGTACATAGGAAACCTCCATGAAGCTCAATCCCATCTGATGGTAAACCCTGGTGTCTCCCATTTTAGGGTGCACTCTCTCTGATCCACCCTCAGTGGTGTTCAGATCAGCCATGGTGTGACTTCTCCCCTATATGGGGAGCACCAACTTGGATCCTTCCTCACTGGGCATCCTGATCCATTAATCTTCCAAGTGTTCCCTCCATGGGATGTACCAGTATGATCCGTCTCTATGGGACGTTCTGATCACTCTCATTCCGTCTCCGCAAGACGTTAAACTCGCGGCATACCTCGTGTTAAACATGAGATGCGTGAGGAAAACCTCAGAATACATTCCCTTGGCATAACCGTCTCCGCAAGACGTTAAACTCGCGGCCTACCTTGTGATAAACATGAGATTCCTGACGAAAACCTCGGAAGACACGCCTTTGGCGTAATCGTCTCCGCAAGACGTTAAACTCGCGACATTCCCAGTGATAAACATGGGAAGCTGAGGAAAACCTCAGATGTAATATGATACCCCGCATCGGATGTGGGGTGCCTCGGGTTCTGCACACTTGAGATGCCCTCTTATGAGGAAGAATACAGGTTCCCCAATGTCCACGCACCTAGAGATGCCCAGACATGCCTGATGCGATCATCTACTCCGACCGAAGGTCTCTACCATGTCAAGACCCCATGGAAAGTCTTGACGGAAGTAGTGTAATTAACCGGCATCCATAATGATATGGACCCAGGAATAAGATTCACGAACAACGTCTTAAATCTAAGAGGGAGACTCGGACTAGGTAATGTGCTCCGAGGAGGAATCCACGGAGGGATGAACCGACATCCCATCATCCCATTTCGATCAAGGAGCAGACGTACCTGAACAAGGAAATAATGTCGCCCGCCTTTGGAAAGTGGGAATGCGGGGCCACAGCTGCGCGTCTTCCTCCACAGACGGATGCGCGCGCCCCGGAGAAAGCATCGGAAACAAGTATGTTTAGTAATTATTTTATTTACCTTGGTTAAAAGGTAAATATGGTAAATTAAGGTAAAAATAATATTATAATAAACAAAAATTACAATAGAACAGGTCCTAATCCTATTGGATTATATATTTACGACTATGGGCATCCATGGGCCGATTATGGGACCCCATGAATTCACGTGGAAGTAAAAAATGAAAATTTATAATATTTCATTTAATGTAATGATAATTAAATCCTAAATGTATATCTTTAATAAAAATGTTTTAATAGTGGGATATATAACATACAACTATATATATAAAGAGTCATTAGAAAGATAATTTTTTTCCAACATCATGGTATTTTATTTATAATTTTTTTCCAATAAATAAATATAATTATTTATGGAATAATTATGATGTATTGATTACCTCAGTAATTAAAGATTCAAACAAATGAGTTTATTAATATTAAATTAAATCTAATTTGTACATGTTGATGTCATCCAAAATATTTTTGGATAATATAGGAATATTATGGATGATTTAATTCCTTTTGTGTGATGAAATAAGTGTGTTTGATATTTTTAAAAAATTGATTAATTAATAGTATCCAAAATTGATATAATTCATAACATAAAACATAAAATAGATTATTAAACAATATTAAATTACGAAAAATCTACGATATAATAAAATGGAAATCACATGTTCAAATATGTCATAATTATGTTTTTGGGTCATTTTAATTCATATGTTAATTACATTCACCCACAATGTTTAAATAACATGATATCAGAATATGATTAGAAAGGGTAAAATAAGGGTTAAACAAAAAACATAAAGACAGTAAAATATTAAAAACATATCAAAAAATTATATTATTATTTGTATTAGAAACAAAATCATCTTATCTTGGAATTAAATAATTTTTGGTATATATTAATAAGAAATTAAATTTATAATAATTTTATATTTTGGAACTTTCCTAAAGTTCCCCTCTCCACTCTTATAAAAGGAAACCTCATCTCTCTCCCTTTAACACCATTTTAGCCTTCAATAATGGCCCAAACCTGCAAATTTTTCTTCCCAAAATTATTATTTATATTATAGAGTTTATGGTATTCTCAAAATACCAACTCTAGTGCCATATGATTAAATTTAAAGGAGGCATGTTGAGGAAGATGTTATTTTTGTAACCGATTCTTTCAAATTTATTTCCTCTTCTACTTAATATTTTTTAATTGTTTAGTTATAAATTAATAACATAAGTATCACTCATATAAAGATATGTTATTATAAATTTTAATAAGCTCTATTTTAACTTAAATCCATCATTGAAAAATGAAAACCCCATTCGTGAGTACGTACGAATTATCATCTCCACGTCGTGGTGCAATCTATTTTTCACCACCACCTTAATTTGGTGGTATACTGGTAGAAATAATAACTATTTATGATTATTATAACCTTATAATAATTATGAAATATTATAAATCATCCACTTCTATACCATTCAAAAAATATGGGAAAATTATTGTCACTCGTGCGTATGTATGGCTTACCGTCTCCACGACCCGGTGATATTCATTTTCCATGTTTACAATTAATCAATGATTTTAAAGAGTATATAATAAATAATCATTAAATATATGACATAATACTTATAATGTATTTATGTATATATTTATCTTATTTACATAGTTCCATTCAATTTTATAAGAAAATGAAAATAGTTTTCATGTGTACGTTTGAACGACTGTTTCCATAAACAGTATATTCCATTCCATTTATCTATATATTATATATATTTATATACTGAATATATATGATATATAAATGATATGTTACATTATAGAAGTATGAAAATCATGATCTATGAAATAATATAAAGAATTGATAGTCCTGAAATGCATGATAAATTAAATGATTATTACCCAAAATGTTGTTTGAACATGGAATTGGAAAATGAATGGGTAATATAAAGTCAAAAGTGAATCAAATATGATATAATAAATATTATTATGGTTCTTTTTGACGCAAAAGAAATTTAAACCTTCTATACAAGAGTTTCAAAAACATGTCGAAGAAATCATACCTTAGGTCAGGGATAATTTTGAAATCTCATTTTTATCAGAGATTGCTTATACATTTGAATTTACTAGGGTTGTATTTATCATCAAAGACCATGATTTCTAAAAATGGTTTCATAAATTGTTTACTATTATTTCAGGTATTTTTAAAGTTATTTTTCCCCTTTTATCTTTGACTATATGGCTTGGAATTAATCATTCCATTGATAACCATACGAGGTACTTTTTGGACTTTTCCAACAATGGTACGAGGAAACTATTTTTGGTTTACTTATACTAAAATAATGAATTTTTTTCGGTTTCACAATGCCTTATTTTCACCATGCTTAAACTACACCATTTAATGTTTATTTTTAACTAAATTATATTCTTTTAAAATTTCATGGCATTTGGAAAAAAGAATTTTTTTTAAGATGAATGCATATTTTATCAAAGAACTACGATCACTTGTTTTACCAAAATTATTATCCATCTAAGATGACACTCTTAAAATAGATTAATGTTTCTATAACTATTATTACTATGATTTTTTTTCATTAATGATGGAATTCTATTTTTTATGAATTATTTTATAATGGAATGATACGTAAGAAATCAATTTTATTTCTTAGGTTATGATATGACGAATGATTTATGTTTCTGTGGAACATGAAAGAATGATTTCATTATGAGATGGTTGGGAGAAATATATCCATCAAATGGATTGGGTAAACATTTATATCTTATGAGATAGAAATGACAATAATGGAAGGTAAATCTTGTAGAGAAATACATGGATAGAATAACATGTAATATCAATTTAGTAAAGGATGTTCTTCACTATGATAGTCTTGGATACAATGCCTTGGATAATATGAAAATAATTTTATTCGATTAATGGTATTCCACAAATCCATGTTTTATTCCAATGCTATTTTATAATGATTTTAGTTTATTTATGATTCAAACCATATTTACATCCATTATTTATGTCATTGATCTATAATATTATGTTTAAGCATTATGTTCATGTATTTACTTTTAAATGTTTATGGTTTGTTTTATGTTCTCCATGTTTACCCTTGATGAGCATTCGAGCTCCCCCTTTTTGTGTTTTCTTTTCCCCATGATATAATGAAATGTATTATGTAGGAAAAAAAGGGAATATATTTATGGGAGATGTTAATGATCTTTCTCAGTGATTAGAAGATTATTTTTCTGGTTTCCAAAGACACTAAAGTAATACAGTCTATGGTAATTTCATTTTTTACGTATTAAGTATTTCAAAAAATAAATTTTATGTCTACGTACATAATGTTTGGGTCACTAAACAGTATAATTAGAAGATAATCACATACTCAAAATTGTTTTTAAATGAATCTATGAATTAAAACCAATGAAACACAGTTCATAAAAAAAATTCTACCTAATATTCACATAAAATCTATTAACAATCTAAATTACTTTAAAAAATTTCATTACATATCTTATTCAAAAAAATCTTCATTTAGATAAAAACTATATTGTAAGGACTACGGACAATCCCCCATCTAATCCAACATAAATTTAAGATAGAAATGAAAAATGTTTTATAATTATAAAATTAACGTACCTTAGATATAATATTGTTTTTGAGGACATACAAACATATTCAACATTGCTATTCAAATGAAATAAATAATTAAATAAAGACACCTACATCAAATCAGTTATTTATTTTTCATTTTTTTTTCAAATAAATTTGGTTGATTGATTCTCACAATCTATTAGATACTAGTTAGTTAACATTATAACCACCCATATTACTAAAATTGAACACCTTGGTTGGTTAGACTGAGTAAAAAAACTATAGGAATAATATATAACAGAAGATAGGATGGGAAGAGAAAGTATAGATCATGATTTTACTGTAATATATTTCAAAATAATCCTCCATGGATTCCATAAAGTTAGAAGTGGTCTTTGATAGGCCTCCATACTAGTATAATTTAGATTAAGAATCATAAATTGTGTTACATATCATAATTCTAAATGATTAATTTCAAAATTTTAAATTTTGAGGGGGATATATATTTTTTCCATACATTTTCAGAAACAATACTCTAATCATGTGGTTTTCACTATAAAAGACCACCATATGTTTTGATAAAGCAATAACTTTAATAGAAAATTTTTCCAATAATGTATCCCTACCAAAGTGTATAAAGCCCATGAAAGGGTAGTTTTCATTTTTTGGTTCCACAAATTCCCCTGACTACCAAAACCCACGTGTCATTTTCTGAAAACCCTTGAAATAATGAATATTTATAAGTGATTATAATGTTTAAAATTTCAATATATATATATATATATATATAATATTATCTATTTAAAGAAACTCACATGTTTAATAATTAGATTTTTTCCATTCAAATGTTTTTCAGGGTTCTCATTTTTCTCATTCTCATTTTATTAGTTAAAATCCACAAAATTAACATTATATGTAGAATATTTTTATAAAAAAGTAACGGAGTTTTTTTTAAATTTTGACTTATAAGAATAAAAAACATATACAACACATGTGAAACCATATAACTATGTTCTCATCATTAATATAAAATATAGAAAATCGTTTTTAAAATAATAAATCAAAATTGGGTTACCAATAAAAAAATAAACAAATATATCAATGTTATGATACAGAATTAAATATTTAAAAATTTAAATAGTCATGGTGAAAGTGAAGATTTATACAGTGATAAAAACTAAAAAACTAATGATATCAGTTTTAATGAATTAATTTTTCAACCATATACCATAAAATTGTTATTTTATTTTTAGAATTCATTTATTATGGAAAACATCATATATAAGAATTAGAAATGTGTGGTATACCACTTATTAAAATTCAAACACTAATACATCTTCCATAAATTAGAATATGTGATCTTTGGATCATTCCATATCAAATTTTAGGAATGATAATTGAAATTAATGATTTAAAAAATTAAAAAACATATACATTATAATTTATTATTAACTTTACTTTAATCAATAATTATATAATATTTTACAACATATATTTTATTTTGTGAAATATAAAGCGAGATATTTGAATTATAAATTATAATATATTTGTTTTTTGTGAAAATTATATCCCAGTTTTTTAATTATTAATATGTAGATAAAAAATATTTGATATTCAATAAATATTAAATAATATATTTAAATTAATTTAAAATTTTAATATTTTCTATTTCAATATTTCAATATTTATTTTTTATATCTAAAAATTACATAACATTATAATCACTCACATCACTCACTATGATAGGAATGTATATTTTGGAGTTTAAATAATAAAATTCCACTAATTTCATTTTCCATAACCTAAAAAATTATTCATTAAATAAACTCAAAACCAAAAAAAAAACAATTTTAAAATTAATTACAATACAATTTACATCATGTACAGCATCACAATACTGAAAATACACCAAAATAGGTTGTCATATATTGTTTGTTTTACCATGATTGATAACCAATGATATTCATATGATGATTATCATTTATTTCAATATCATTATATCAAATAATCTAGTATATTACACAATTATTGCTTAAACTTAGATTACTATAAGATCATAAAACTATATTGAAACATCTATGATAACCATACAATTTACATCAATAATGATATATTTAGTAGATTCCATTTATACACACATACTTGTAAAAATAAATAGAAATTTTTAATTGAATTGGAACCACCAATAGTCTGTGAATTGTTATAATTCATGTTGGCTACTAGATGATGGGACATAATGCTCAAGTCCCTAATTTTATTAAATGGACCAATAAAAATTGGTATAATCCCACTATTATAAGTGGACATGATATTTATATTACATAGATAGTATTATTTTCATCCTAGATCTCAATTTATCATTATGGAGATAGTTCGAGTACATCCTTGGAGAATACGGGGTCCCATGATTATGAATGAGTATTCTATTTGTTTGTGTCATCATAATATTGTTAATACTCAATGGACCATCATTAAGATATTATGATCAAGAAATATCCATTGAGTTTAATAGATATAGATATTGTTTTGTATTCATTCCATATCATTAATTTTTTGTCATTACTAGATTTTGAATTGTCGATAAAGGATTGATCATATTTATGGGTTTATTCCACATATAAGATCCTATATTAATCCTCCAAAAAACCCAATTGTATCATATAAATTTTCACAATTAATCATGATTATGTTTTAATTTCATTCCCTGATGAATGAATGTATTGTAATATTATTGATTTCATATAGTCATATATGATGTATCTTGGATAAATTTCTTCTGAAATATCACTCTAATTGTCATTATGATATGTGATATTGTAATGAAGTATTATATTTTCTCGGAGTCACAAGGTATTAATATAATTTATTTTTATGTATGATACAAAATAATAAAATAGTTTTCTTCTATCTCATAAACTATGATATATGATATCATATCCTATGATTGAAACTAGGGGAGTGAAAAAAAAGAGAACCAGTTTTTAATAATTATAGTGAATATATCATAAATAATAATTGGATATTAGAAATGAAATTTCCTTTATAGAAAATATTTTCCACTGTGGGAGTGATAGTCAAGTTAATAAAACACCCAATATGTATGATTTTATATTTTCCAAAAAAATTAAAATATATGGAATGGTATTCTATGGTTCTCTGGCATATCAGACACCTTATACATAATGGTATTTACATTTCTATATAAATGGTTCATAATGGTTTTCAGATACCATGTCATTATATAGGATATATTATGTTAACCCGAAGGTTTTATATCTGTCATTGATTTTTCTTGACAATGCATCTCAACTATCATGATATATATATATATTATACTAAAAAATGAATATTTATATTATAGTTAAAAAATTTATATTTTTAATATTATTTATAAAATATAATGGCTAGTTATTTTATATATAATGTTTTCATGATAAAAATGAATAAAAATATTTCATAAGAATATCTCATTTTTAGAATATAATTAAAATTTATTTTTAGTTGGTTATTACTTTTTAATTTTAAGATATATATAATGTTTATGAATGGAATATATTGTTTTTTTATTTTACATTGTAAATAGTCTATTAAAAACTTTTATTCCATGATTTACTTGCTATGTATGACAATATGATATTTAATTTTCATTTATGTTAAAATTAGTTTGTAATAAAATTTAATTTATTAAATTTAATTTTTCAATATATTCAATATTTATTATTTTATAGTGGTATGATGAATTGTATTTTATCTTTTGTAATGTATCACTAGGTGGAGGGAATATCTTTCAGACTATCCAGTGGCCTAGATATTTATAACTTTTTTCATGAATGGTCAGGGTTATATATTTGTTACTCAAGGAATACATTATATGGAGAATAAAAATCATATTATAATATACCATTGCATGATAATATTATATACCATAGGTGTAATATTTTTATAGATTAGTATTAAATATGTTTAAATCTATTTTTATTGTGATATATATTCTATGTTTTGTAAATATTCATACAATTGAATGGTTTGGAATTGTTAATTTGGAGGATATAATAATGATTCCAAAAATTGTTTTTTAAAATGATGCATAAATGGTTGAATTAAATAATAGTTAATGATTATTTAATGAGATCAAATATTTAGGGAGTCAATATACCTTAATTTGTAATAATTTAGTGATATTTTAAAAAAATACCCAAATATGAAGTGTCGTATTCGATCCAATGTTCCACAAATCATGACATGGATTATTTTTTATGGGTAACCCTAATTAATAGTATCCCATGAATATTCCTAATTAATGAAATAAAGTGTTAAGGTGACCCTAACAGTTATGTACCATAATCTTTTCAATTTCATGGGATTACATGTAGCTGGGAAACATTATCCATGCACATACTAGAATAAAATAGTTTATTAAATCTATATGATAGGTTTGGATAAAGAGTAATCCACTTAGTTATCCATGTATCTAATAGGATTTTATTGTCACCCCCAAAAAGTTATATCATATTTATATGTTTTATTGGTTTATGTATTAATGAATTATGTCTGTTATATCACTAAATGGATTTAATGTATGATTTAATCATTGGATGAAAATATATAAATGATGATACTCTATAATAGATATGTCTATGTTTTAGATTAGGAAGGCTTCCAGCTTTTCATTATATTATTTCATATATGTTTGAACATTTAATTTATTGTTGATTGGAATATAATATTTGGATGTTTAATTAAATCGTAATATTATAAAAAACATAATATGGATGTTTTGGATATCTGTTTTCCAAATCCACTGATGGTTGTAACATATTGTGTGTTCATTACACATTTTATCAAGTAAATATAGACACGATTAGAGGAGTTAATTTAAAATAGTGAAGAAGATCAACATGTAGGAAATAGGGAAATAGTGGTTTATTTGGGGGTCAATGATATGAGCCTATATCTTTTCTGTGGATTAGTTCTTAGACTAGAAAACTATTATTATATTTTCTATTTAAATAGAATTTTTATTTCTATATAATATTTGGATAAGATTTTATTTTCAATAAATTTTAATAACTTGTTTTATCATATATATGTAAGAAATAGATATTTTATTTTCCTAATAAATATTTTAAAATATTTATAAAAATGATATATGGATAATAATATCTATAACATTCAATGTCAGTAGGTCATGGATGATTTTAATCATACATTCGTTTGTGTTTTTTCCTTGGACATATTAATGATAAATTAATTAAATCACTATATATATTTTTACAGTTGGTAACATTTAACATTAAATTTAATAATAACTAGATAATATATTTATTTGAAAAAATGGGAAATTTAACTACCACTGGATAATGATAAAGGGATTAAATACTATTTGATCTTATACATAATGATGAATATGGGAAAATGAGTATACAATCATGTGCTGGATAAAATAAAATCAAATAAATTCTGATGTATTTAGTCAATATGGTATTTATCTTATGATAAGACATAATTATGAATAATTTAAAAATTACAATGAGTTTCATAACAATTTACATAATCAATTGGAAAAATGTAGTAAAATTCTCGTCGTAGATTTGGGTGCTGATCATGTTTTCCATTATTTCATTGATCCAATTAGATCATTTTTAATTGATCCTCTACTAATTACTATTAGAAAACCACATTTAAATGATTTCACAAATACTATAAAATTTATCATTTTTTCCATTGCTAAAATGATAATGAGTCATTGTGTCCTTACTTTTCCATTTTGTGAATATCCTTTGAAAACTAATAGATTCCCACTAAACCAATATCAGTTAAAATCTATCCTAAAGTAAATATATGATATATGTCATGTTATATTTCTTAATATGTATTTCATAAGGATTAAATAATTCTAATAGTTTAAAAAGGGTAAAATTATACCACAGTCAAAGGAATTCTAATTTTTTGTTATCCTAATATAAATTTGGGTAATTAATTTGAAAATAATGTGTGTATTCTCAAATGTGCTGATTTATTTATTAATGATAACAAAATTTTAGTGATATGTGTAATAAAACATAAAAATTGGGAAATTCTAGACCTATATATGGGAAGTTTTTCTGATGGACATATTGATCTAGTTCTATTTATAGTAGTAATAAGAACATACTCAGGTTCTAGAAAAACATATATGGTTTGGTAGCATTCATTTGAAACCTATGCGATATGTATTTCATATTAAAAAATTTCATGTTGTAAATATGACAGTAAATTAACATATTATCTATATAGAGGATATTGAGAGATTAGATTCTTATGTATGGATAATAGACATATAAACTAAAATGGAGGCCACATATTCAAATAATGTTTTAAACTGGTTGTATTTTTCAGAATAGTTAGCATTCATTGGATGAATTTTTCTTCACATGAAACAACCAAAAATGGAAAATTTTCTAATTATAAATATTTCATAATCATAATGGATTACCAAAAAATATGGTATCGACATTGATGATTTATTTTGCACAATTTATTGGATTAATTTTATTTGGATATTTCTTTCCATCACATCTCATTATAATTATGAGATATATCTAATGGAAGTAAAGAAAAACATACATAATTGTAAATTATTCTAGATAAAATATATGATATAATTTAAAGGTTATTTAATTGAAAAAAAGTCTTATATGGTATGATAGTTTCAACAATATATTTATGGATTGTAAGAGGACCCTTAGAGTTTAAATATCTTGTTTCACGATCCAACAAAATAGTTGATTTTCATCAAAAATGAAAATGATTCTAATCAATATTAGTAGATTAGTTGACGTTTGGTGGTATTACTGTGTCTATTTCTGGTTAAATTATTGCTCGAAAAATGACTGTAGATGGATGAAATAGGTGTATAAACTCACATAGTATGTATGAAGATCAATAGAGAGAAATTTAAGTGGTGTCTTGGATTGTGTGGAAACAAATGTATTTGAAAATATTATTACTGATTTAGAATAAATGTATCTATAATGGGATAATTACATGTATATCATGATAACAATTTTAATGTGATTCAGGATCATTATAAAGTGTTTGAAATAAAGGATATTATTCATTAATTGTCCTCCATAAGATGAATCATGTATTTTATGTTGTGTACTCAACTTCATGAATCTTATGATTTAATGAAAAATATAATATAGAAATGCAATAATGGAGAGTTGTTCTGGATTTTGGATAAGAAAAATATTAATCGCTAAAACATTATAGATATATCCATGAACAATAAATCAGATGATAGGCATACTCAAATGATTTCAATTGATAATATATTCAAATATGAAAAAGAAGATATGAGATATCAATATTGGATTATATTATAAAGGGATGTGATGTCGGTTTGTATATATCAACATATACTGCTGTAGAGTAATCAATATTTAGGAATAGAGCATCAATATATCATGTAATGTGAATGATATTTTTTACATTAAAAATATCATAAAAAAAGTGTTGTATATCCAAGAATTATGGAAAGAAAGAAGCCTTACATGGAAAAATGAAATTTTTAATCAAATCATGGAAGCCCAATCTCACCAATGTATGAAACAAATCCTTAAAAATTATTATCTCATTTTAGAGATCACCTACTTGGGTAATGTAAGGATCTATTGGTTGGATACAAATTAAAATTTATAATATCCTATAATGAAACCAAAAGTACAAAATAATAACGATGGTTATTAATAATTTCATGGAATATGATACATGTGATATTAGATATAATAATTGAAAAATATATATTTATTTTATTATAATTTTAGTCATTATTTTTCTTCCATTGTTGTGTTCTATAATTTTATTACTAGAATAGTAAAATAATAATATCCACTAGAAGTAAAACTATTATTTATGAAAATTTTATTTTCATTACAGATTATTACATTTTTTGATGATTTGTAATAATTATATTGCATAAAATATTGTTATCAATTAGAATAGTTTTATAGTATAAAAACGATAGATTAATGAGTAAAAAGATCCTTGGATAATATTTGGACCACCTTTTTAACAATATTTAACATAGAGCTATATATTATCATTGATTTTCATTGGCCTATATGAATATTTTAAATTACCATTTTCAAAGGACAATGTGAGTCTAGGCATGAGAACATTCCAACACTGATACCTTTAAATCATAATCCCAACAAGCTAGCTAACCAGATTACGTTGGTTATGTAATTGATAATATAATTGTCTTTATTTCAACCAATGTGGAATCTATTCACTAATATGATTTGAAAATACATATAAGAAATTGAATAAATTAGACAGAGGAAATAAATGTATATTTTTGTCAAAGTAAAAAAAATTATTAGATCAGCGACATGTAATGTGCTTATATTCATAGTGAATGATATGTGATTTAATTATCTACATGTTCAGCATATTTTAAGGCATGATGCATTTGTGTTCTAAACTATATTATATTTACAATTTCCTTATCTAATGGTCACATGATATCATTGAAAATTGAATTATATATTTGTATATATTATTTATATTATATGAATTATTTTGTAAAATATTCACATGTAGATATGATTTTGTTGTTTCGATGTCACTACATACCCCTCTATTTCTTATGTATCATTGGTGTTTTTATAGATGAAAATAATTTCATGATTTTATAAAATTAGAGGCTACTTGAGAATAAAATATATAGATACTCAATAATTTACGATAAAATCATAATACATATAAAAAATGGTACTCACCTGAGAAGAAAAAATTAGTTCTTTGGAGACCAGATACATTACCAAAATATGAATGAATAATGATAAAGTATACCAAAAAAAATTCTTATCACATAAAATGATTCTATACTAATGAAACACAATTCACTATTTATATCCTGGGAAATGGAAATATAAAAAATTTATTACATTAGATTCAAAATAATGGTGAAATGGAGAAAAATATTTAATATCATAATCATAAGATAATCATATGTGTGTGAGAACATTAATATCACACCAAAAGTATGATCGATATTTGGAAAATAATTTCCCACAATAATTGTAAAAATATTTTTCAATTATGAACCGATCGATATTTGGAAATTAATTCACATAATTAAAAATTCGCAGAACATAAATAGTAATTAATTTGGGTATTAAATGTGAAAAACCATTCTTTTCAATATTTTGTAAATAGAATCAGAAAGTGACCAATATAAAAATAATTTAAATGACTAATTTTAAAAAAAAATTATAGAAAGTATATGGTATCAACAAATTATATAATAGAATATTTAAAATATATATTTCAACATTTTGGATATATTATAAATAATATCAATATAGATAAAAATGATTGGTGTCCTAAAATATGAAATAAAAATTAATTTGGTATAAAATAATAATTATTATTATTAGATAACGAAGGAGGTAAAAAGAGGAATGGAAATATGAAACACAAATAAATTATTATAATTTCTCAAAATATATGTTGTTTTTTAGAAATAATAAAAAAATTCAAAATATATTAATTTAAACATAAACAATCATGGAAAAAAAATTATTATAACATAACTCATTTCATTTATATTTCATTTAGTTTAACCTGATACAACCACTACTATAATAAAATTAAATAATTTAAACAAATACATTTTAACCATATATATTTAACATAATATATAACATTGAAATATAATTTTTTGTTGTAGATTTATTTATTATTCTATTTTAAAATAACAATTTTTGTGTTGAGCTATTTGGTTTTCCATTGAAATTTTAAATCTAGGGTTCCAATAAATTATCCTTTATCGCAGTCTTATAATCAATAAAATTTCATAAATCTCATATTTATTTATTAGATAAAATTAAAAATAAAACATGTTTGATATTGAAAAAATTGATTTGATTGGATTCATGGATTTGGATGTTCACGCGTATGCACAAGAAATGATACAATTTTCAATTGAATGAGAGGGATGGAAGTTATATAACATATTATCATTATAGAAATATATTTTAAAATTTATATAATATTTATTCACTTATAACATATTTATTTCTAGGAATTATTTTTATTGATGAAAAATAGAATGTGTTTTTTCATAGTGGTGGTAGTCTACACATTTGGATGAGTAGTGTTTTCATTTTCCATTTTAGGGAAAAGTGGTATATAATGAATTTTAAATCAACATAAGACCATTTTGGATTAATAAAAATGATTATTAAATTATTTTTTAGAGGTAATGGAATATTTGGAGGTGGTGGGTGAAGAAATATTCTTAATTGAATTCAATAATAGAGATCACATCTTTTATTTGTTTTATCCTATGAATCTCTCCATAACCATTAATATTAAGGATTTATGTAATAAAACACATCTATGATAGGGAGAATATATTTTGTAAGTTATTTGAGTATTTTTTTTAATAAAAGGTTCTAAATTTCTAAAATATTGTTTGGAGAGGATGTACCCTTTTATAATTTAGTGGAGTGTCACCCTTGTAAAAACCCATATGTTTAATATAATATAATTTTATTTATTTATCACGAAGAAAAAAATAGACCAACTTGAGAATATATGGTGAGGGGAGGACAATATTATATAATGTTTTTAAATAATGATTTTTTTTGAGAAATTTATAGTTTTCTGTTTTAGTTTAACACTTTTTTTATATTTTATCATTTATTGTGATGCATTACCATTTTTCCATTGTAAGAATTTTATATGACCAATAATTAATGTTTCATGATAAAAAAATATTTACATTATGATTATTTTAATTTAATCCATTATATCAAAATCAATTTCTAAAAGTGTTATAAAATAGATCCGACATCAACTCAAAAAATGCTTAAAACCAAATTTTAGAAAGAAATTATTTTTTATCCATAAACATAATGTATGATTATTATATGAAAAGTTTAAACCGTTATATAAATTTAAATTTAAATTATTGAATATATTAAATAAAATTTACTTTTCATTCATTGATTAATAGTTATTATTACATTTATTTTTATAATAAATATTGTTCAAAAAAGAAACTTTTTTCTAAAAAATATTCTATTTTACCATCAAATGTATTTTTCATAATTTATAACAAATCAGTAAATACATTATATTGATTATTAGTTTTTAGAATATATAAACCATAATATTCATTTTCATTAATAATTTAAATTTTATAATATTGTAAAACAAAAACATATATAAATACAAAAGTGTTTATAATTAAAAACATTTCCACTTAGTGAGGAATTAATAGACTACCATCTCATATAGTTACATAAATATTATTTGGTTGTAATTATGTGATTTTTTATTCATTAAATTGATATAATAAATATACTTTTTTATATTATTCTACAAAAGTATTAATTATATTGAATCCAACCCCAAAATCATGGAACTGGTGCCTCACATAATTAAATTGGTATAATGTTACATCTTGAAGTGAAATTCAACATAGAATCTCCCTTAGAAACACCCATAAACTCTTATATTGTCCCTATAATTCATTTACAATATACTTCTTTACATATTTAAATTAATAAAACATATAAAAGACGTGAGCTCAAATTATCTGTCAGGAAAATAATTACATATAAATATATCATAAACATTAACAATAAGTAAAGGTGATTAAATAAAAATACCTTCCATTAAAACAAAATACATATAATAATATATAAGTAATGTATTCGGATAAAATAATTTCATAAATAATAACATGATAATGAAATGTTACCATGGATATTATACTATAAATATAATCACATGTACTATCAATTATTAGTTTCATAATGAGGGAATTTATAATGTCAAACATCATAAACATATCGTCAAATCTTTAGTCTAGGCACCATACATAATTGTGAAAAACTCCCGTCTAGTTTGTTTCATGAGACCTACCGATGAATAAAGGGGATATATATAAGTATATTCATGGCACATACTAAGTCAAATTTATTAATTTTATGAAATTGGTGAAACATAATAAACATATACATTCATATTGAAACAACCACATTAAATGTTAATAATATCCCACATCAATAAACATAATCATAAACAATCCAGAGTAAAATGGTGAATTGTATCAAGTCATTACATCCGCAATTTAAATAAACATTAAATAAAAAAAATTATATGGTAACATAAGAGTTATATCTCAATAAATAAATAAAAATTAATATAGGTTGTTAAAATGGTAATAAATAATCTACTAAAATCATTGATATTTTTTTTGAGAAAAATACACCGTTACATGGGAAATAAGAGTTCTTTCTGAAAACCCCTTGTATTTGTCATAAAATAAGATTATAAACATGTATATACAAGAAACTAAAATGGGATTAAATTATATTTTAGGAATACTAAAATAATATCTATACAAAAATTTGGAAACTGATGTTAAAACATGTTAAAATATGGTTTATGAAACATTTTAAATGAGCAAATTTTTTACAGTTAATGTGAAACATTAAATTGCCAAAATGAATAAATGTTTGTATAAAACCATAAATGATATAATGTAGTTTTTAATTGGAATTAATTTTAATTTTAGAATACTATTTGGGGATTAAATCATACTGTGTAATGTACATAAAAATTGGTTAGAAATTGGGAAGTTCTCATTAATTATTCTTTATTATGAGGAGGAATTGAAAATGGATCCTTATAAAAAATATATTTATATCCAAAAAAGAAGAATTGAGAAAGGTAAATATGTTTTTCATATATATTCTTAATTCATGTGTAGTATATATGATGAATTAGTAATTACATAGGGATAAATATATATAAATCAAAACTCAAATGTAAAATAGAGGTCTCAGGGGGAATCCCTTTCCTTATATATAAAAGTGTTCGTCACATGTACTTAACATCCATGATAATGAAATTATATTAACTAATAAATTAATTCACATCCAATTAAATATTAATATTAATTATTAAAATTTTATAATGTTAAATTAAGGAATTTTTAATGAGTTATTTGATTCAATTTCTTCATTTGTTACTGTTTGATTCAATGGTTACCATAATTGGTTCACTTATATACATGAGCAAAACGTCATGTGAAATGGTACTATTTTACAAAAAATGATATAATATGTATTTAATGAACATAAATAACATTTCATTTTCTCATATATCCATTTTTATAGATAATAGGATGATTCTATAGATAAAATTTTAATGATATCCACATAGAATATTTTTGTGTTTTTGATCAACATGGACTAGATTTTTTAATAATTAATATTTTCATATATAATGGATACCCAACAGACAAAAAATTTGTAATATATATCTTATAATCCTTTTTAACCATAAAAATTATTTTAGGACCATCCTTTAAGGTGTTATTAGAAAATGAAAGAATCGTCATCCATGAGCATGGTGAATCGACACCTCACAGATGACCAATTCATTTTTAGAAAAAAACGGGGGAGGGAAATCAATTGATGGTGGATATCACATTTGTATAATAACATTACAAAATAAATATTAAATTGGAGTTATAATTCATGTCCGGTTAGAGTCTGTAATGAAATGATAGGAAAATAAAAACAATTGAATGAAACTTAAAGGAATGAAAGGTGATTTTACCTCTTGAATTACTCTCATTGAGAAGCTCCTTATGGAACATTGAAATTGTATTTTTAGTGATACCTTAAATACCAGAATATGGGGGATATTTTTGGGAGATTTATTATGTATAAATTAAAAAATATTCAAGGCTTTAGTGGTTTGTGGAGAATGGATAGTGAGGGTGGTATTTATAGTGGGGGACATGGGTGTTTTTTAATATTTTATTCATTACAATATTATTTGTGCACAATAATTTGAATAGAATTGATTCCATGAAAAAATAAATTGAATATATAATGAGTTGTATAGATTATGTTTCTTACATAACAAATTACTCTTAAAATAGTTGTTATAACTCATAAAGTACATATACCACAAATTAGAGTATATCACTATTCATAAAAAATCAACAATTTTGATTCATTAAAAAAATACGCCCTTCCAATTTTTCAATATGTATAATTCAAAAATCAGTTAAATTTTATGAAAATAATTCCATATTTATAATAAATTTATTTTTAAAATAAAATCATCATTTAATCAAAAAAATATAGATTGTAATATTATGACTATTTTTATGACACATTAAAAAATTAATTAAGGTCCCATTAAATTATCTTATAACTATAAAGTAGAAAAATTTTAATTTATGAATATATTTTATGAAAATAAATTTTATTTTAAAAATTTATATTAATTATAAGATTTTAACGAATCATTTATGTTTCATAGAACTACAAAAACCTAATTTATCATTTTTTAAAAATTTATTTTATTGTTATGTTATATAAATATTACATATTTTAATTTATAGGATACCCAATAAACTATAAAATATTATATATTTTAAACAGACATATGATAAAATCATGGGTAGCCACATTCTCTCCTCCTTCAAAAACATTTATCCTCAAATTTTTTCGAAATTTCCCATATCATTAAAAGATTTCGGAAGTTCTTCATAAAAATTTATTCAAGCTCCCAAATTGCCTATATAAGTTTTTGATTTTTTCAAATCACCATAACAAGTAGAATTGTATAATTCCGCAAATCTAGTTATCTATCATCCAGAATCATCACATTATCTTCTATTTAAGAAAATTCATGTTCTAATTCTATCTCGTCATAATTTGGGACATGCATTGAATCTAGAATTTACTTCCTTAAAAATGTCTTGTGGAACAAAATATATACTTTATAAAGGATATGTTTCATCACCAAACAATATAACACATCACCAATTCTCTCTAGTATTTAAAAATGACTAATGTTACTAGGGATTATTTTCTAATTCAATCGAAACGTTATAACACCCATCCATTGATATATATTTTAGAAAACATTATCCCCCACATAAAATTCATAATCATTCCTTAAATTATCATTATATATTTTATTTAAAACATTGAATATCATTGATATTGGTTTGAATAGTCATAACCTTATTTTTTACCACAAAATTTTCTGGGCCAGCAAGCATCTGTAACAAACTTCAGTCTAAGAAGTTGGTGTACGACATCTCTTTCCATACAATGCTTAAGAATGTTTTACTTGAATTCTTGAATGGTATATATAATTATAGAAAAAATATTCAAATGTTAAATATTATTTGCACATTTCTTTAATTTCAAGTGAGAATCATTTCAACAAGACTTATATTGTTTGGATTATCCTTTCACATTTTCTATCAGTTTGTGGGTGATAAGAATTACTAAAATGAAACTCAATGTCTTGATATTTCTGAATACTTTTCAAAAATTTCAACATAAATCGTGAATCAAAATCAAGGAAAATTAAAATAGGTACTCTGTTAAGTCTTAAAAATTAATTAATATAATTTATTTCAAGGTGATCTTGTGTAAATTCTCCCTCATAATGAGGAAATGTAAAAATTTCTTAATTCAATCAATAAGTACAAATATGGAGTCATTGATTCAACGATTATTTGGTAATATAGTGATAAAATTCAATGAAATTTCATCACATTTCTAGTATCGATTAGGTAGATGTTTCATGACTACAATAAGAGATTTTATGTTGTCCTTTACCTATTTACAGAGTAAACATCTTGATATATAACAAACAATATCTTGGTTAATGTTATCAAACTAGAAATGTTCCTTAAAATATCTATTTATTTTAGTACTAAGATAGTGTAATGTTTAGATTTTTATATGGGAATCATCCCAAAATTCCATTTTTAGCTTGTGTATGAGGGGAATACAATGAATCTAACCAAATTTTCGAATTCCATTAGCATAAATAAATTCTACAAACATCCCATCATTCATAGATTTTGTTTTTTTTTTAATTTTCTTCATAAGAAGGATAAATTTTAATACTTTCAAATCTGTACTGTTTTTCATTATATTGAAAAAGTAACGATGTTTAAATTTTATTGATTATTTACAAATCTATATTTTCTAGGTAACTTTACCAAGAGTCCTTATTAATCCTCATTTTTTCAGAACTCGATAATTCTTCATGCTCAATGCATATGTTACATTACTCACATTCCATGGGTGGTAGTGTTTTGAAAAATCATAATTCTGAAATTTCATGATCCATCCCATTTTCTTCATGATATATATATATCTCACAAATTTAACTATAGGGATATTGTCTCTATATTGTCAGAGAATATATTACTGCATTAAATGAAAATATTTATTTGGATAGTTTTGTTCCTGATTTTTTAAGTACCTTGATTCATAGAAAATAAGTATATCATTCGAAATAAGTACAAACTCAATTACAGTGTTTGTTAAATCATTATAAATCACAAATACACCATTTTCTTAGAGTATATTAAAGAATGTAGCATTCACTAAAATCTTCAGTAATTATTCAAATAATTTTTCACATTCCATTTTCAAAATAAACATAAACACATTATGAAATGGCTTCGTAAATGGGTTCGGTAATAGGGAATACATTTTTAACAAAATGGTGATAGTAATATGATAAACTAATGAATTTATGTACCTCAATTAAGGTCATTGGTTTTGGCCATTATTTAACTTCCTTTTTCTTCACACGATCAATTGAGATTCCATCATTATAGAAAATATGGCCACGAAAAAAACTATTTGTATCCCAAATTTATTAAATCTAAACATCCTAATTAAATTTTTTAATATATGAGTCTCTAAGGGAATCCTAAATTAGTTTTCATGGACATCATAGATTTTGGAAATATCAATCTGTCCTGAATAAATAACACAACAAAATAGTCCTGGAATTCCATCTACTACTGAATCCCAAATATTTATTGAATAAATAATTTTAATATCTATATATATTTATGAATAGTATATTAATTTTACATTAAATGGAAACTTTTTTAGATAGCTTCCTTAACACGCAACCAATGGTTTCTTCGAAATCATACGTTTCACACAATAATGAGTTATATTGAAAAATAGTATAATATTATAATTATTATATTAAATGGTAGTTAACTAATATATGTTGTATTGGTGGGAATTAACATAACTAATAATAAATATTACAAAATTTTGTGAAATTTTTTTACAATTATCTAATAAATTTTATAGGATAAAAATAAGAATGAATCCAAATTTGAGCATAAAATATTCTAAATTTAAATGGTCGTTTTACCACATTTTTATGGTGAAACATTAATAATTATAGATTTCTTACCTTTTTAATGAAATATATGAAAAAATAAGCATCTTTATAATTGGAATAAAATAATTAACTTTGTATTAATTTTTGGTATTTTTCTGAAGAAATTCATATTTTAATAAATAATGAAAAATACTGCATTTTAATTCCAAATTTCATTATCATCTAATTTTTATATATAGATATATTTTTATTTAAATTGGGATTAAAATATAATTGTATTAAATTTTTATCATTTAATCCAATGATGGACATTGGAAGTAATTTTACTTTGATGTTGTACATAAATTCATGTCAATCATTTGATAGTTTTTACTTCATAAGAACTGGCTTCCTAACAATGGGAATTAATTTTAAATTTATATCTATCATTCATGTGTTTTAAAATTTTAAAAATTGATTCCTTATTTGGAATAAGAAAGAAGAAATTATTTAAATTATTACCTTTTATTTTTAGACATTTTGTATTGTAAATTTAGTAAATCTCTTATTTATCATGGTTGAAGGGTAAATCTGGTAAATAAGGATAAAAATCATATTTTAATATTTTGAAACTACCCTAAAATTTTTCCTAATACTATTGGATTAGATATTTCTTAATAGTATACTTATTAGGCCAAACAGTTGGTATTTGTAAGCCACATGGGAGTGATAATGTCATGTTATATTAATTAGTTTAAAGTAAATAGAAAAAACATAAACATGTATCTTCTTACTAAAACAATTTCTATATGTGGCTATATAAATGTTTTATTTTACTATAAATAGTAATTTATAAATCTAAAAATATTTCTTACATCATGGTATTTTATTTATAATTTATAGAAATTAAATAAGTAAAGATAATTATGACACAATGTTGATGAAATAATAACATTATTAAATAATGATTCAAATAAATGATATTATAAATATTAAAATATATTTATTTGAAATAATTAATGTTTCCCACGAATTCTATTGGTGAATATGAATTTTTTTTATTGATTTATGTTTTTTCGAAGCAATCTAGTTGTTATGACTTTAAAAAAAGGTAGTATGTATAGTGTCCAAAGTTGACATAATACAAAACATAAAATATCAAATAGTTTATTAAATTGTATTAAATTACTAATGATCTATAATTTGCCCAAAAGTTTAAGATATGTCCTAATATGTCATAAATAAGTCTATGTGGGCCGTTTTTCATGATATGGTAATTCCTTTAACCCACAATATGTAAATAACATGACATCACTTTAATATTAGAAAGGATAAAATAAGGGTTAATCCAAAAAGATAAGGATAAAAATATATTCATAACATGTTTAAAAATTATTGGATGAACAGTATTCAAACCAAATAAATATTATCTTCAAATCAAATTAGTTTTGGACATTTTTAAATGAAATTTAATATATAATAAAATAATATTTCATGACCTTCATTTGGTGCCCCTCCTCCCTCTTATATAAGGCCACCAAATCTAGACACAATTAAACTCATATAAAGCACCTTGGATCATCCAAATTCTGCTCAAATAAGTTCCCAACATCATTCCATTCATCCCAGATGCCTTAACATGGAAAAAAGGCAATTCAAAAATCTTTTTGGCACAAATAAAATGAAGTTACTCAAATTATAGGAGCATAATGTTCATAAATGATGATTTTAACTCAAGGTAAAGGAATTCATCGCAATATCATTTCATAGAGGCATATTTTGATACTATACACCTTTTACGTTTGTACATTTTAAATTAAACCCCTTTGAATTTTAATTTCATTCAATGGGAATCATTTTTTATGAACCATTGTACAAAACAACAAAAGGAATATTTTTAACATAAGAGGAAATAATGAACTCTCTTCTTCCATAATAGTTATTTGATATCAAGATTTCTCTATATGCCATACTTTTTTTAAAGTAAAAAAATGAAATCCCTTGCTCAATTTTTCAGTGTTCAGGTATTTAAAATTCTTTTCGAAATGGATTGAATATTTCAATATCATGAAATGATTTCATGCGATTGCAAATGAAATGTTATTAGTGAAATCTTGATATATGAAATATTTTATGGGTTATGATTATTTAATTGTAAATGTACATTTGATGGTTGGTTATGTGATAAAACAATGATGTGTTGTTAGGTGATAAACCAAATGATGGGTGGTTCGATGGATATCCAAGGATGGGTGGTTAGGATATAAACTCCAATGCATTGGGTATGGATGTTTGCTATATGGATATTCCATTAAGTGACATGTGTGGAAGTAGATGATATTTTTATTCCATTTAAGTATGTTTATGTCCCAAGATACCTTTATATGTTATATTATCATTTCTATGGGCTTTGTGGAAATATTTTCGTTACCAAAAGGGAATGAAATTATGTTATATTTAGTGAATTCTTATTTCTACTTCTTAAAGGTGAAAAGTTTTTCATTATGATAAATAATTCATGTTTTAAATGTTTTCTCAATAGTAATAGTTTTTATTATTTCTATATACCTTACTGATTTTTTTTCTCATCTAATATTTTGATATGATTTTTACAGGTTTTGAAGGAGTATAGAGTAAAGGTTGGAATCGTGGAAAAGTCATGGTGTTTAAAACATGGAATGAAACATGATTATTTTTAATGAGTTTTAGTTTTATTTAAAATTTGACAGTGAGTAGAAGTGTCTAATTGTAATATTCATGTTATTATGTATATGTTATGAGCTATTTATCTAATAATTTAAACCATAAAAGATCTTATATGTGAATTAAATGTCAAATTATTAACAAAACTCCTGATTATGTAAATGTTTAAGGGTGGGGTCAACAAGTTGGGTTCAGATTTAAATTTAGATAACTATAAAAGTTAGAATATAGTTAAAATAATAACCATAATATATGTTACCATTATAGAGAAATTGAAATTATATCACATTTGAATATTACAAGGAATCACTATCTATTATTATCTTGTTTAGAAAGCATTTTCTAATGAGGAAATAGGGTAGCTGTGTTGGGAAGGAATATAGAGGGAAATAACATTCCAAATAAACATCTTGAGATAGTTGTTATCAGTACTGAATTGTTTTTTTATGGAATAGTAGAATCAGGTGATAAATGGTGGAGGTATCCATGCATGAGATCAACAAGACAAACCATGGAGGAATACATCTATCGCGGAGCATTTCATGATCCAACATCCCACATCATCCAAAGGTTCATCTGACCCTATTCATTTTCAAGGGTGTATTAAATAACTGAGAAAGATTTGTGATGTAATTATGTGTTCATAAAACAAATTTTTTGTCTTGATATATTTCATTTTAATTTTGAAGCTAATTAGTGGTAGCAAATGATTAAAAATATTAGAGGGAATGACTAGATTGAAACCATGGAATGTGATGAATTTATGAATACTTTTCTTAGGAAATATTTTCCGTTGTTTTTTTGACATATGATGGAAAATAAATTCATTGAATTGAGACTAATGGATTATGATTTGGTTGCTAAAAATGATGAAATTTCCAACCGTTTTCAATTTACGGCCCAAATTTTATCGAGGATATATATAGAAATATAAATCTATTTTACTCAGGATTGAAGCTACAATATCTAAGAGCATTAACGTATTATGAGTTAAAAAGTCTATGCGAAGTATGTACGATGTGATGAGAACATAAAAATAGTGTATCAAAAGAATGTATTGCATGAGAGATAACAAACGAAGTGATTTTATTAGTAGTAAAAGGGAAATAATTCATCAATGAATCCTAGAGGTAAGAAAAACAAATATCTAACCTATGAGAAGAGGGGGAAAAGCATCCTTGATAATGTATCTCAATTTATGGGAAGTGATTTATATGTGCTATGACTTGTAATATTTCTTGTAATTGTAATGAAAATGATCAGTTAGGATATGAAAACCTAGCGATCAGAAATTTTCATTGAAATAAGATAGAACTTTTTTCCAATTTGGGTCCTATGATTATTAACCGAGGTGGAAAACAGGAGGATCAGAAGCATATGGACATGGTAATATCAATTGAAACTACTATATTTTATGTGAGACCATCAATTTAAGTGGTGAAATGTATGTGAAATGTTTTTTCAAAATATGTATGTACTATATTTGACTCTGTATCCCCACATTCCTTCATTTTAAGAGCTTTTCAAGTAAATTGGAAATAGAACGTCATTAATGTTATATTGAACTTTTGTTAAAAACTATGGGTGGAAGTATTAAAGAAAATAAGTTTTATAAGAACCATTCGATTGTCATTAGTTTGATAGTCTTTCTTGAAAATATTTTTGAGCTTACCAAGGTGGAATTTGATATCGTTTTCGGTTTGGATTGGCGATCAATTTTTCATGATAAAATATTTGGTAAAACTATGAATTTTTTTTCAAATTTTTTAATACCATTGATAACATTCCAAGAATCTGAAATGTTTATTAAATATGGAAGTGAATGTTATCTTCCACATATTTTTGAAAATAATGTGATAGTTTTGATTAGTGAAATTATAGTTGTGAATAAATTCATAGATGTTATTCCTGATTAATTTTATGGTATTCTTCACAATCAAGAGGTTGAATATACTTTTTATTTATTGTGTGATGCAATGTATATTTCCGAAGACCCATATTAAATTCATAAAGTAGAACGGGTGGAATTGAAAATAGTTTCATGAATTACGTGATAAAATATTATTTCGACCTAGAACATCACTATATGGTGCTCCAATTTTAGTTTTTAAAAAGAAATATGGATCTGTGAGAGAATGTATTTATTATAGAGCATTTAATAACATCACTGTTATGAAAATTTATCCAATACCTCATATCAATTATTTTTTAGATCAACTTCAGGGAGATCAGTATTTTTTAATGATTTATTCGAGGATCGGGTACCATTAATTGAAGGTTAAATAGGATGATATTTCAAAGATAGTTTACGAATGAGATAGGGGCACTATGAGTTCATAGTTATTCCATTTGGGTTATCTAATACAACTGCTGATTTTAGGAATTTCATGAATGTAGTATTTCATCAGTTTTTTGATTAGTTTGTGGAGGAACATAACATTACTATAAGGATTCTTTCAGAAACATAAAAAAACTGTATGGAATGTTTAGAAATTGTAAATGTTGGTTGAAAAAAAATCATTCCGTAGTCAGATTGTTTTTAATGATGTCATAACCAATGAACCTACATAAAAAAATTGTTGAAGAGTGGCCATGACTAACCTATATCATAGAGATTCGTAGTTTTCTTGGATTAGAGGGTAATTACACATGTTTTGTAGAAAACGTTTATCATTTTTCAATCCTCTTACTAATATAACACAAAATAGTGTTATGTACATTAGGACAAAATAATGTGATGATTGTTTTTAAAAACTAAAAATAATATTGGTAAATTCTCCAGTTTTTACCCTACCCTCCAATAATGGTGAATTTTTTTTACATTGATGAATCATTGAAATGGGTTGGTTTTTTCATAATGATGAATGATAAGGTAATTTATTATTCTTTAATTATACTGAATCTTCATGGGAAAATTAACATTCACATGATTTTGAATTAATTTTTTTTTCATTAAATATTTGGAGGCATCATCATTATGGAACAAAGTTTGAAATATAAAATAATCAGAAAGTTCTGAATTATATATATTCACTCAGAATAAATTAAACATGAGACAGAGGGTATGGATTCTCTTAATAAAGGATTATGATTGCATGACTCATTATTATCCATGAAAGGAAAATAATGTGGATAATTCTTTAAGTCGAAAGAGTAATGCTACATTATCTATTATACATTAGTAATGATATCCCTTGGTTTTTTATTTGATAAATTTTGGATTGGATGTTGTTTCTATATGTAATTCCCCTATTTTTTTTAGATTGTAGTGAAATAATCACTATCAAACTATATTAAGAAAGCACCCTAAGAAGACATTGTGTAGAAAAAATGGATGTATTTTTTCATAAGGGATAGTTACAGGAATTTATCATCGATAAATATTGTGTTATGAGGTTTGTAAATAGATTATGTCTACCTCATTAATCACATTTGAAGAAAGACTTATTAAGTGATGATATTAGTTCCCCATTTTCAGTTTATCCTAGAAGTACTAATGTGTACAATGATCTCCGAGTGTATTACTGGTGGGATTGAATAAAAAGATATATTTATTACCATAATAATGGTTTATAAATATTTTAATTGTTAATCATATAGGTAATCAGAACAATTATTTAGACCTTGGACAATATTCTATGAGCTTGTTCAATAGATTACCAAGAATGTTGGGATCAACATTGTTCATTGGATGTGTTTTAATATAATAATTGTTTTTATTCAAATAAATATATAAGGCCCCATTTGAAACATTATATGTAAATTGTTGTTGATGACCCACTTTTTTGGGATGAAGAAAATGAAATGAAGTTTAAGTGACTAGAATTGGTAGAAGAGATGTCATAAAAAGTTTAGTTGATTAAGACGCACATGAGGACAGATCAGAGTAGGCATAAATGATATGTGGATAACCGGTGGAAGGATCATTCATTCAAGCTATGTGGACATATCTTTAATAATGATTCATCAAGTAAAAGTTTTATAAATTTTATTAAAAAGGGAGAGATGAGTCCTATGTTCATTAGATCCTATGAAATCATTGATAATGTTGGATAAGATGCTTACAAATTCAGGATAGTATAGAGAAACTATTATAGAATAATGTGTTTCACCCGGTAAATATTTTGTAGAAAAACTATTTTTTTGAAGAGGAAACATTGGAATCTAATATCAATGTGAGGGATAAATATCCCAACTTATTAGATATGTATGTAAAATTGTGGGGACACAATTTCCTAAAATTTTGGGGACACAATTTGATAATATAATTATAATAATATTATTTTAAGTGGTAGTTAATGCTTATATATTTTACTGGAGGGAATGAAAAACACTAGTAACAATATTATTACACATTATTGTTAAGTGTTTTACATTTATCAATTGAATTTTAGATGATTAAAATGTGAATAAATCAAATTTTAAGCATTAAATACTCTAATATTTTTAAAATATTTGTTTACCATCATTTTTAAGGTGAAATATTTTTTAATATATTTTTTTCACCTTTATATGATCTATTTTACAAAATTAATATCTTCATTAGTATAGGAAAATAAAAAATCACATTGGTTGAAAATTTGGTATTTTCCTGATTAAATTCATATTTTAATGAATACTGAAAAATACGGCATATTACTTCATAACATACATTTCATCTAATTTATATATATAGATGGATTTTTATTTTAATTTGTTTTATAGTTTAATTGGGTTTTGTTATTATCATTTAATCTAATTTTTGTCATTGGATGTCATTTCACATATATGTTGTAAATAAACCCTTATAAATCCTTCGATCGTTTTTACTTTTTAAAAACATTCTTTCTAACAACAAGAATAAATTTTAAATTAATTCCAACCAATTACAAGTATTGAATTTATAAAAATTCATTCCATATTTGTAATCTTAAGTTCCAAATTATGTAATTATGAACCTTTAATTTTTTAACATAAGGAATATAAAATTCAATAATTATTTTATATACCATGGTTAAAGGGTAAATCTGGTAAATAAGTGTAGAAAATTATATTCTAATGAAAAAACTAACCAAAAATATTCCTTAATCGCATTCTATGTGTTATTTTTGACTATTATCATCATTTGGTTTATCCTTTTGTATTTTGGTGGAACATGGGATTGATAATGACATGTTATATTAATTAATTTAAAATAAAGAGAAAAATAATTAGAACATGTATATTTTTACAAAATTTTCTAAATGGGGTAATATAATTGATCTCTTTGACTATAAATAGTTATTAAGAAGATAAAAATATTTACTATATCATCATATTAAATATATATTTTTTATAAAATAAATAAATTATTTAATAAATGACAGAATGTTGATGTAGTGATTTCTTCATTAATAAAATATTTAAATAGATGTTTTTTTAAATAATAAAAATATTGTATGAAATAATTAATTTCATCCCCAAATTCTACAGGTTAATATGAAATGATACGGTTGATTCAATGTTTATTGATGTGATCAACTTTTTATGAATTTCTTTAAAAAGACAAGTATGAATAGTGTCGAAAATTGAAATAATTCATTACTAACATTATCAAATAGTTTATTAAATGATATTAAATTCATAAAAATATATGATTATAAAAAATGTTTATCATAAGTCCAAATATGTCATAAATGACTTTTTTGGCATTGTTTGATATGGTATGGTAATTACATTAATGCACAATATGATAATAACATGATATAACTATAACATTAAAAAAGGTAAAATAAGGGTTAAAACAAAAATATATACATAAAAAATTAGTCAAAACATGTCTAAAAATTATTTAATGATGGGATTTAAAACCAAAATTATCGAATCATAGAATTAAACTAGTTTTGTTATTTTAATAATGGAAATTGAATATATAATAAAATAATATTTAATGCCAAGCCTAGAGTGCCTCTCCACTCTCTAATAAAAGGAAACCACCACCATCCAAAAAAACACACCTATCTATCCCCTTCTCACATCAAACATTTACTAAGATAATCTCCCAATATCCATCATTTCCCCTTTGAAGCCTTACCTTGGGCGGAAGAAAAATTGAAGAATCCCTTTTGGATCAAATGAAAAAAAATTAAAATATTTTTAGGAACATAACGATTGTACAATTCATATAAATCACCATTCATTGAGTCATATTTTTATTAAATATAACACCTTATTTTATATGGTGTTTAATTAACAGCTTTTGATTTTAATTTTAATTAATGAGAAATGTTTTTTAAAAAGCATTTTACTAAATGAAAAAAATAATATTTTTAACATATGTGATGAATACAACCTCTCCACCACCGTAACTATTATTTGATATTTGGATTTTTCTATAGTCCTTAATGTTTTTAATAGGAAAAAAGAAATCTCGTATTCCATTTTTGGGTGTTTTGGTATTGAAAATGGTAATTGAAAGCGATTGAATATATCAATATCTTGAAATGATTTCTTGTTATTTCAAATGAAATTTTATTACTGAAATGTTGATGTTCATAATATTGTATTCATTAGGACTATTTAATTGTACATATAAATGCAATGGGTGGTAACATGATAAACCAATGATGTGTGGTTACATGATAAACCAGATTATTGGTGGTTCAATGATAAACCAACGACGGATGGTTAAGTAATAACATCCATTGAATTAGGAATGTAAGTGGGCTATATGGATATTCCATCGAGTTATATGTGTGGAAGTTAACCATATGGTTATGCAATTTATGTAATTTTATGTCCAATGTTACCTTTATATGTTATAGGTTTATTTCTATTGGAATTATGGTAATCATTTCAATACAAAAATGTAAGAAATGATCATATATTTAGTGAAGTCTATTTTCGAATTATTAATGGTGAAAAATATTATATTAATATAAATTACTCATGGTTTACTACTTTTAGAAAGAATAATAGCTTTCACTCTTTATTTATCTGTAACTGATCTTTTTATTCCCATCCGATGATTTGAAATTATTTATACAGTATATAAATAATAATAGATTCAAGGAATAGATTACATTAAAGTCATTCTGTTTGAAACATTAAATAAAACAAGTTTATTTTATAGAATTTTTTGTTTTATAAAATATGGATAGTGAGTATAAATGCCTACCTATAATAATTAAGTTGTTATGTACATGTTATTACTAAATTTTCTAATTCTATAAACCTTAAAAGATCCTCTATGTGAATTAAAAGTCAAATTGCTGACTTAACAAAAGATTCTGTAATATAAAAGGCTAGGGCCTGAAAGATGGTTTCAAAGGTAATTTTGGATTGAATTAGTAGTTATAATTTGGATAATAGAATTTTCAAAATTTTAATTTAATTGATGATCAATTTTAAATGATATATAATTTTAAGGTTACCATATTTTTTCATCTAAGATATGTTTGTTCCGAATGGTTTTCCATAAATGAAAATAGGAAATTGTGATATGAAAACATACAGAGAGAAATAAGATTCCAAATCAACATCTTCTGATGGTCTGAATCAGAACTAAATAGTTTGTTGTAGTGATGGCTCGGTTTAATAAGATAATAAATAGTGGTGGAATCCATGCACAAGATCATCCAGACCAACCATGGAGGAATATGTCGATCTTAAATCATTTCATGAGGCAATTATCCCACATCATTCATTGGATTATCTTTCCTAGTAAAATTTGAATGGTGGATTAATGCATTGGATAATATCCTTAATGTAATGGGGTGTTCATGAAACCAATTTTTCGTCATTTTTATTTATCGTTTTGATGGTGAAGCCGAATAGTGGTGATAAATTATTTAAAATATTAGAGGAATTAAATAGATTGATGCCATGGAATGGGGTGAATTTAAGAATAATTTCCTTGAAAAATAGTTTTATATAGTTGTTCTGTTGGAACTAAGGCAGTAATTTACTAATAAAAAAGAATGGTTTTTTTTCATCAATCCTCTCATGGATTCTCAGAATTATTTACAGAAAAATGTTCTTAAATTTCAAGATGAATGTATTTTTTGAAGGTGATGTCGTTTCCTAGTTTTTTCCAAATTTTAGGGTACAAAATATTAAGTATGGAAAGCATTTAGAAATGAGGTTATTCTTGGATGCCTTATGAAAATATGAAAAAGGCATGAGTTTCACATAGATAGCCTTCTGGATTTTTGTTTTCTAAATATTTAATGAACTGAGATGGTGTGATCTACGATTACGAGAGATTGATCAATGAGCTTTGTGAATGGTATTATTATAGAATAAAGAATTCATTTTTAAGGAAAAGTAATGCTTCTCACGATGAAGGGAATGATAATTTCGAAGAAATAAAAATTTTTAATTTGAGACGGTGGTTTTTTTCCTTTACGATATGCTCTATTAACTAGAAATTTTATCACAACATTATGAGATAGATTAAGTGTCGTAGATTTTTTTAGACAATCCAGATTTCATGTCCGAAGAAGCGGAGATCTGTGTTGGATTGTGCTTATAAATAATAGGACACACCTCTTCCTTCCACACAATTTTGAGAGTGAAAATATGTGATCACTATAACTTCCCGAAGAAAGGGGTGCACCATAATGAAAGTCGTTCTAAATGAGATTGAGATTTACAAAGAGGCTTTTAAGTAATTGAATGGTTCCAATGCTTCTAATTCATATGATATTTGTGAATATGGGGAGTTCTGCATTGTCTCAGTGAGATTCATGATGTATTTTTTCCTATGAGGCAGGGAACTTCGCAATGGGTTTTTCTCTGCAAGGTAGTGATTATTGAGAAGGGTTGTGCTTTGGGATGTGGTGTTCTCAGTGAAGTGTTGATCTTTACGAAGGGGGAATTGTGAAGGGTTTTGTTGAGATTATGTGTTTATTGGTTATAGATTTATGTTTGCATCTACTCAGGTCTTTAATTCAAGTAGCATCTCACACTGGAGAGTGAAAAAATACTTAAATTCCAATCTATGAAGAAACCATCAAGTACATAAACTGAGATTATACTTCTATCAATATAGTATGATTGGGGGAGTTTATGGAAGACATATGATGGATATAGTGATCCATTCTAGAACAATTGTAAGGTAATTGTTCCTGGCACAGAGTGACTATGAGAAAACACTTGTATTTCATAATAGTTGATGATTATTTGATTTTGGTACAACCAGAACAATATCAATGTATTCCCTTTGGACGTATCCCTTTTCAGTGAACCAACTAAAAGTGATGTTTCATCTCCTTGATTTCATCTCACTGATATATTTATTAGATTCCTACCAACGTGGGAATGATATAAGCAACTTTAAGAAGAGAAATTTTAAACCCTTATTCACACATCCCCTTATAGGGTGTTGTGAGGTCTTTCAAGCGGTATCAGAGGCATGTTACTAGTGTTTGATCTATCATACCATCCTGGATAATTCTGCTAATGTCAGGGGTGTGACCATCTTTAGTTGAGGTAATTTTCTGATCTATAAGAATAGAATTATATCTCATCTATTATTACTAAGAATGGAAGTACTATTTTATACTATGTATATAATATAATATTACGATCTAATAAGGCTGGAAATGAATGATGCAGACATAAAAATTCGTGATGCCGATGCTAAAGTGCACAATGCTCTCATCGTAGCTCATTCTAATCAGATATATCTAAAGGTAATGAATTTCACCTTATTAAAGTCCATGTGGTATAAACATGAAAATATCTATGAACGAGATTGAAAAGTGAAGTAGGTGAAACTATTACTCACTCACAATAGTTTTGATGATCTAAAGATGAATCTGGATGTCAATGAAGGCTCTTTCATCAGTCAAATTACTGAGGTGGTCATATAAATTTCAGGTTCAACAAAGAAATAAAATATTTCAATATTGTATAGAAAATCATTCAAAGACTCCCACCCCTATAAAATGAAAAGGTGTCAGTTATTGAAGAAATAAATCCTTCCAAACATTCTCTGGATGACCTTCTAAGCAGCCTGATGACATATGAAATTAGGCCTATGCTAGAAGATTCTACGACATTAGTGAGTAAATAAATGGACTTCAAAGCAATTGAAAAATTAAATATTCAAAAGATAGTAGGGGTAATGATAATGAGGATCGACATATTATTTATCTCATTTTCATGATAATCTAGAAATGAATAGATAATGTTAATGGGATGTTATATCTAGTTGATTTTCATTGTGGAAAATACGGTACATTTCCTCTCAGTTCTCAGTAATGTTTGAAGATTATGAAATCGGTGGTGAACAAATTACGAAGACTCAATAATGTATTTCCAAAAATGAAGACATAAAACTAGAAATAATGTCTAGAAGAAGTGTTTTTTTCTACGAAGAGAAATATGGTGATAATGAATTAATCTATGAAAAAGAACCAAAAGTTATTACTGGAAACCATTCATCCTTGTTGGATACCATTGAAATTTCAAAACCATAAACAATTAAAGTTATATATAACCATATAAAGACAATTAATAATCACAATTGAATACTTATGGAGGCTTTTGGTACGCCTATGAATTAGTGAAAGAGATGAAATTAGAGGAAGAAAATGGGTTAAAAATAATCAGAATATATTGATAATCATGAAGATGAAATTGAATGACTAGATTAATAGGTGATAGTGAATTCATCAATCCTTGGAATGATATATGATGTAGGGGAACTATGTATCAAAATCAATGATCATAAAAAGGTCATCAATGAACATACCTAGATATAGGAGGAGAAGTCCAAAATTATAGGAGTAATCGAAGAAGAAGTTGTTACTCTTTAGAGAATGCTCAAATATGAATAATTCTTAAAATAAGAAACTAATAAAATAAAATTTGGTAGTTCCTTGGATGATGTGATGCTAGATATAGGGAAAAATGGTCCTATAGAGTTGAAACTATTTTGAGTGATCAATGACCCACATGCATGGGAAAAAGTAGAATCAGTTGTGATGCCAAAAAATGAAACAAATAAGGTATACCAGAATAATAAAAAGGTGATTGTTTATCATGTTTTAAAATCACTAGAGGCGCTGAAAAATGAATCCTTAAATCAAACTAGATGGAGAATGTAACACTATCCACGAGATTCCAGGAATAAAAGGCATTGAAATATTTTTCCCAATGAATAAGTCATAAGGATAAATAGAATTGTGAAGACATTTCCACTTATAATGTTTTAGTTGTGTGGATATATGGGTCATACTATTTCTTATTGTGATGAGGAAATGATCTATATAAATGAGGTAGATATAAAAGTAAAACAACAGAGTTACATGGAAACCACATACTGAAGTCAGAAACAAGTCAATGCTCATAAAAAATTGGTTTTCTCTTTCAAATAGATTTGGTCCTCTGTAAAAATATTTTGACTATGAAGAACACATTTAAATTGAAGTGATAATTGAAATAACATTAGTTTCCGACATTAATTCCAATTTCTCATGTAAATAAAAGATGAAAATTTTGAAATCCAACCATTTAAAGGTATCCATCAATGTTTCTAAACGCCACAGAACCTGGAGTCTTGATAAAGGTTTGTTCATCTCATATAATAGGTAATGCAGAAATGGTAACTAAAGTCAAGATGAGAGTTGATGGAATACTATGTTTTTTTAATTATAGATCATTAAAAATCAAAGGTAGTGTAATTACTGAACTAGATACTGGATAACTATAGATAACTAAAGTACATTATGTGGATGTACTATGTCATAATCTCTTTATCTTGTGTGAACTCTATGACTCCGGATTTATAATTACATTTAATCATAAATGAAGCACAATAAATGTAATGATAGGAATTTTACATATTAATGGATCTAGAATAAAATGCAACCTGTATCCGGTTGATAGTAAAGAAAAAAAATTCGATGTGATTTTGGATGAAGCAAATAACCTGTTGCATCGGAGAGTGTGGAACATTAATCATCAAGACATGGATAAGATATTAAAATTGAATAATTTCATAGACATTCCCATATTTTAGATTGGTCTTAAAAATTCCTATGATGCTTCCAATCATGGGAATATATTCTTTAGTTCATTTTTTCCAAATAAGAAATGGCATCTCATCTTATTGTTCTCATTCATACAGATGTATGTCGGCCGATAAATATTTGTTGAACTCATATAGAAAAGTACATCATCCTTTTCAAAGATGATTATAATATAATTTCACTTTTAATTGTTATAAATAGGAAACCAAAAGTTATAGAATGCATGAAAAAATATAATCAAATCACCAAGATTGATTTTAGAAAAACAATCAAAGAAATATGATCTAACAATGGAGGGGAATACACATCCATTGAATTTGAAATTTTCCCGGAAAATCATAGCATACAACATGAGGAATCTTATGTGAGGACTCCAGATTAAAATAGTGTTTTTGAGTGTATAAATCGATAGGTGAACAATATTTAAAGAAGTATGATTATTGAGAGTGGTATTCCCCAACATTAATATAATGTGTCCATTCACGATGCAGTACATAATCAATATTGATCAAGGAATTATATGGGAGAGACAAAAAATCATATGAATTGTTTTATGGAATGAATAAGTCTTTGAAATAAATTCGTGTTTTCAATGTAAATTCTTCATTAGAATCAAAGATGGAAATAAAGGGATGTATGGTGACAATTCAGTCCAAGGTATTTTCCTGGGATACTTAAAAAATAGTAAATCATACACGTGTATCAATAGGATCATGTGAAGGATTGTGGAAAGAAGGGATGTTGAGATCATTAATGAGAAAACGATCAACATTTTCAGGAATTCATATGTTGATTTGATAGAAAATGAGTAACCACGTGAACATGGAGAAAATGAATATACAGAAATAGAGGAAAGTGTACAAAACTCTCAGGCATCACATCTAGACGTTGACATAAATGAAGAATCGGAAGAAGAAACAATGGATTTAGATCATTCGGATGAATCTCAAAAGAGGAATTTAAGATCATAAATTGATAAGTACAAAGTTATTGGGGATTGAACTGCACCCACACAAACGAAGTGAATGTGGAATAATACATAATATTCATTTTTGTCATTTTTGGAACCATCCTCATTTGAAGAAGCTGCAAAGGAAGAATCATGGGTAAATTCCATGAATTATGAGTTAGATTAAATTAACAAGAATAATTCATGGGACCTAGTCAAGAGAACCGAAGATTATCATGTGATTGGTTTGATGTGGATCATAATGAAAAATTTGGACAATCATGTAAATGTGTTAAAAAACATGGAGAAATTGGTTTGTAAAGGATACTCACAAATTGTAGGTATTGATGATGAAGAGACAATTTCTCCAGTTTCATGAATAGAGTCTATAAAGTTATTTATTTCCATTGAAATAGAGAGAGGTTATAATGTTTATTCAAATGAAGTCAAGAAATCATTATTTGATGGAGTTTTGGATGAATATGTCTACATCGAAAACCCATGGGTTTTTTATTGGAAATGATAAATATATTGTTTACAAATTAAATAAAGCCCTCTATAGCCGGAAATAGGCACCACAAGACTGATAGTCTCCATTATACTATTATTTAAAAAATCTTGACTTTAAAAGAGGGGGAGTGGATCATAATTTCTATGTGAAGAATTACAAAAATGACTTGTTCAATTTATTGGTATATATAGATGATATTATTTTTGGTAGAAGTATGTAGGGATTAGTGGATGAATTTTACAATCACATGAAATCACAATTTGAAATATCCATAAATGGAAAAATCACGTACATTTTAGGGATATAGGTGATTCAGAAGATGGATTACACTTTTATTTCTCAGTATATGTATGAATGATTGATGTTTAAGAAATACCATATGCATGATTCCATATAAATTTCGACAGAGATTATGGTTGCAAAATATACCAGGAATCATTAGGAAGAAACTTAAATGGATCCGACTATGTATAGAAGAATCATTGGAAGCCTCCATTAACTGTGGGTGACATGACCAGATATTGTATTTTCAACTTTCCTTGTGGCCTGCTTTCAGAGTAATCAGAAGGAAAAACATAAAAAAGAACTAAAAATAATCATGTGGTACATTCAATGTTCTCATAATAATGGATTATAATTTGATTCTAGAAGATATAGTAATGTATCAAAAAATATTGACACTGTCTTGGAAGGAGATGATGTGGTTATAAATTCAACTATGGTGGAAAATTATATATTGTGATGAAATTTCTAGAGTAGCTAAGCATGAAAAAGGAATATTATTCTCTCATTATAGCTGAAGCTGAATATATATAAGCTACCAAGTTATGCACTTAGTTACATTAGATGAAGCAGAAACTGACTGACATAGGTAATGCCGACAAACAACCAATGGTGATTTACTATGATAATAAGAGAACAACTTATCTTATGTAGAATTTTTTTTGTACATTATCTTACGAAACATATTTATATCATATATTACTGAATCAAGGAAAAAGTTGAACAATGTGTGATTAAAATGGACCATATAGGAACCAATGAGCATGTAGATGACATTATAACCAAGCCACGGTCGACAACTGTGTTAGAGAAATATCTATTGAACCTCCATGTTTAGCCACCTATTAGTTCTTAAGGAGTTCAAAAAATTCGCCCCTCCCAAATTGTTTTAATTGTGTTAATCAGTTTGATAGAGTTTTACATATTTTTTGAGAAGATACGATGAAGGGGGAGTATGTTTTGAGATCTATAATACAAAAATAAAAATAATTGGGATTATTTCTAATGAGGGGGAATGGATTAATTAAATGGAGAGTAATCATTTTTTTATACAAGAATTATTGATAATATAAAAAGAAATAAATGAAAAAATATGGGAGAAATTAAGAGAATGATAAATCAATTCATGTCCTCTATCTTGTTTTTTGCACCAAATACTTGTCACCTATACTTAGAGTGATGACTGAGTTGTTTCTTGAGGGTTAATTTTTTGAGAATGGTTGTCATATCATTTAATTAATATAGATACTACCAACAAACCCAATGTGGGAGAATGTTTGAACCAATGGTGTTATTTTCGTAAAATGGTGCATGGTTTGTGTTTGTTTCCAATCCTCTCATTGATTCATAGGTAGAATACATTGAAAATAATCATAATATTGATGTTTTAAGATGTTTTGAAGGTTACTTAATTTCATAGAGTTTTCTAAATTGTTTTTTAAATATTTGTAGAATGGAAAAAATTGTGAAAAGTTGTTCTTCTTAGAGGATTTAGGAAAATATGATAACGGTTGGATTTTTGCTAATATGAGAATCCTGAATTATGTTTCGCAAAGATTTAATGAACTAAGACAAAGTGTTTCATGTTTGAAATAGGATGGTAAATTCATTCTTGGAATATATAAAAATAGAGGAGTATTTTATGGATTCAAATAAAGAATATTTCACTTGTTAGTCACGGTACATCCCAAATTTTATCTGAGATTTTGACAGTAACATAAATCAGTTTTACTCATGATTGAAGATGAACTATCAAAGTGAATTATATTCCCATGAGTTAAAATTATATAGTAATCCTGTACTATGTGATTAGATGGTAGAAATGGAGTTTTCTAATGTGTATGAATTCCATGAGAGGGAAAAGAGACGATATCCTATTGTAAGTAAATGGGAAATAATTAATCCAAGAATCCTGGAGGTATGAAAAAAAATCCTTCTTAAGATAATTGTGGTAAAAATAATAATCTATAATGTCTATAAACATATGGGAGGTGCATTATATGTTTTATGACTTATCATATTTATCATACATGTAAATAAGATGATTATTCAGGCATTGAAAAACCAATGGTAATATGTTTTAGTTAAAATGAGATAAGAATTTATGATAATCTGTGTCCAAAGTTGATTACCCAGGGAGGAAACCAGCATTATCAGAAGTAGAAAGGCATGTAAAATCCATTTGAAACTACTTAGTTTGATATGGGAACATCTCATACAGTGGTGATAGGTTTGTTTTATGATTCTTCAAAACATTCCAATACTCTATTTGGATATGTATCATTATAATGCATCATTGTTTATAGAATTTCTTGTAAATTGAAAATAGAACAACATGAATGCAATATAAATCATTAAATAAAAACTCCCAATGGATATATTGAGGATAAAAATATTTATTGGAGTCGTCCTATTATTAACATATGTATATACAATTGGAAATATATTTTTGAAATATCCCTAGTAGAAATTGATATCATTTTGGGTATGGATTAGATTTCATATTATCATGGTAAAATATATTTCAATGCTAAGAAATATTTATTCAATGATTTAAAACCATTTATAACTTACCAAGAAGCTGAAATATTTATTAAATATGGTAGTGAAAGTTATATTCCAAAAGTTTTTGAAAAGAAATAAAATGTATTGATTTGTGACATTATAATAGTGAATGAATTCATAGATGTGTTTCCTAATGAATTGAAGTGTATTATTCCAAATTGGAAGGATGAATATACTATTGATTCATTTCTTGATGAAAAATATATTTTTATGCCCCCTTATCGAATGCCACAAGTAGAACTTGTGGTATTTAAAAAACAATTGAAAGAATTAATTGATTATGGATTTATTCGAACTAGAACTTCTCCATGTGGGTCATTAGTTTTATTTTAGAAAATTTAAGATGGTTAAATGAAATTATTTATTGATGGGACATGAATTGGTAGAATATAATGAAGAAAATGTTCCATTGATTCAAATCACATGAGAAAAAATCAGAGTATGTAAAAAAGTAATGTGGATAACCAAATTAGGATAGTTATTTCAAGGTAGATGAAAATGTTATAATCAATTTTCTCCATGGAAAAGTTTGATACATTTTGGTAAAAACTGAAATCTGAGTGTGATGATCATTAGACGCAATAAAATCCTATGGAAATTTGGATCAATTTACTATAAGGTTAATTTACCGATTTTTATCCTAGGTACATAATTTTGATTATATTTGAATGGTGAAAAATTATATACCGGATCCATATCATGTTTTGAGTCCATAAGGAGTACAGTTGGAAGAGAATCTATCTTAGGAGGAACAACCAGTACATATTCATTATTATATTGAGACAGTGTTGTGGAAAAAAGTGATTCATTAGGTAGTGGTTTTTTTGGAAAAACTATATAATTGAAGAGGCAATGTGGGAATCTAAAAATGATAACAGGGATAAATACCGCCACTTATTTTTCAAGGAAGTAAAATTATTTGGATGTAATTTCCAAAAGGGGGGAATGATGTAGGATACCAGGTGATTATAATATTTTACTATTCCGTACCTATTATTATTTTTGAAAAAGATATTAATTTTATTTTATAGGGTATCTTAGTTCGATAGAATACTCGACACACAACAACAGTATTCTCAGAATTCAAAGGTTGCACACAACAGTTAGTTATACCGAAAAATAATATATTATTATTATTACATTAAATAGTAGTTAACACGTAGATATTATATTTTTAAGAATGAATAGAACTAAAAACAATATTCTTAGAGACTTTTTTAAATATTTTACATATATCCACAAATAATTTAAATGATTAAAATGAGAATGAATCAAATTTTATTCCTAAAATTCTCTAATATTTTTCAAATGTACTTTTACCGCCACTTGGTTGATAAACCTTTTCAAATATAGTTTTTTTCACTATTATATGATCTATATGGAATAATATACTTATTCATTAGAAGAGTAAAGTAAAATATTTACTTTGGTTAAAATTTTTGTATTTTTCGGATGAAATTAATATTTTTATGAATACTGAATAATACTACATTTTATATCAAAAATGCCTTTTAATATAATTTTTTTTATAAATAGATTTTTTTGATTGATTTTAAAGTGTAATTGTAATAATTTTTTATGATTAAATCCAATTTAGGTTATTGGAATTAATTTCACATTGGAATTGGACATAAGAACAAGTCAATCTATTGATAGAGTTTTCCTCTTAAAAACATATTTTTGACTTGAATTAATTTTAAATTAACTACTTCCATTTACGTGTTTTTAATTTGGGATAAATTGATTCCATATTTATAATAATATGGTCCATATTTTATAAATTTGAAACTATTTTTATGGACATTATTTATATTAACATCAGTAATTATTTTATTTACCATGGTTAAATTGTTAATCTGGTAAATAATGGAAAATAAAATATTTTAATAATATAAATCTACCCTAAAACATGTAATAATAATATTATATGAGATATTTACAACCAAGAACATTCTTACTTGGAACCTTTTTCCTTTGAGAGCCACTTGAATGTGATAATGACATGTTATATTAATTAATTAAAAAAAGAAAAATAACATGTACAAGTATCTTGTTAAAAAAAGTTATATGGGGGTATATAATTAATAACATCAAATAAAAATCATCATTATAAAGATAATAATATTTAATAAATCATCGAATTTTAATTATATTTTTTATACATTAAATCAATTATGTTAATTATGATACAATGATGATCCAGTGATTGATTCATTAATAAGGAATTAAAATAAATGATATTATAAATATTAAAATAAATATTAAATGACCTAATTAATGTCATCCATGAAATATCTAGGAATTTATTACTTTTTATGATTTATTAAATGTTTTTTCCAGATGTAATCATGTTGTTATGATTTTTGTTAAAATTTCAAGAATGAATAGTGTTAAAAATTGACATAATTAATAGCATAAAATATGAAATATCTTATAAAATGATATTACATTCCTAAAAATATATTTTTGAAAAAAATGGTTAATAAAAGTCCAATTATGTCATAAATTACTTTTTGTGGGTCATTCGACATGATATAGTAATTACATTAATTAAAAATGTTTATATAAGATGGTATCACTTTATGATTAAAAAGGGTAAAATTACTCATAAACGGAATATGGAATGGATAAAAAAATTCAAAACATGTCTAAAAATTATTGATTTTGGGATTTCAACCAAAATCATATTATATTTGAATTGAATGATTTTTTCTTTTCATAATTAATAGTGAATTTATAATATAGTAACATTTCAATATTGTCTTAAATTGCCCCACCCCCATTTATAAATGGCCCCCACATCTACCCACATACACACATATCTTGATCCTCTTGGCTCATCAAAAATCCACTAAGAATTTTTATGATAACATCTTTTGAAATGGATTTAATATTTTAATATCTTGAAATTAATTATTCTGATTAAAAATGAAATGTTAATTGTGAAATATTGATATTTCAAATATTTTATGTGTTATAATTATATAAAGGTACATGGAATTTTTATGGTTGGTTACATGATAATAAAATGATGGATGGTAACGTGATAAACCAAATGATGGGTTGTTCCATTATAAACCATGGTCATGTGGATACATTATCACCTTCGATGCATGGGGTATAACAGACGGTCATATGGATATTCCTTTTATATATATTAGTGGATGTTGATAGTATGGGTATTCCGTTTATGTATGTTTATGTCCCATGTTACTTTTTTATATATATGTTTCATTACATGGGATTTATGGTAATATTTTGGTTACAAAAAGGGTATGAAATGACTTCATATTAATTGATGTGGTTTTTCTACTTCTTAAAGGCGGATAGTATTACATTATGACAATGTATTCATGGTTTAAATATATTAAAAAGTTTGGTATTTTTCATTCTCTATTTATCCCTTACTATGACTATTACACTCATCCCACATCTAGAAATTTTATTCACAGGACATAATAAAGAATAGAGTGGATAATGGGATCATAGAAAATTCATGTTGTTTAAAGCATGGAATGGAACATGTTTATTTTTAAAGAGATTTTATTTTATAAAATGTAGATGGTTAGTATAATTGTCTACATGTAATATTCAAGTTATTATGTATATATTATGACCTAATTCTACAATTCTCTTAACCTAAAAGAATCATCTCTTTCAATTAAAAGTCAAATTATTGACATTAATAATGATTATGTAATGTTTAAGGATATGTCATTATATCAACACTCTCTTCTTGAGGCCCATAAAATTAGATGGTGCATTATTCAGTCAAAATGGTATAACTATAATCTTAGAATTTCTAAACCTATTTTTAAATTTCATCTTAGGAATATCTTCATTCCTCACATGTAATTGATGATATCTATGTCAATGGAAAATCATTAAAAAAATTATTTAACTCCATGAAGTAGATGTAATAAATCACCAATGTGAGGCATAGGATAATTTTTTTTATCATAATAACATTTACCTCCCCATAGTCAATATATAGACTTATAGATCTATTGTTCTTTATAACAAAAATAATCGAATATCCCTACAGTGAAACACAATGGAATATATATCCCTTATCAATAAATTCCTCTAGTTTTTCATATTCTATATTACCTCAATCATGTCCATTATATATATATTATTTTATATAGATCTAGAATCAAGGATTAAATCAATAGAAAACATAACATCCCACTCTATAAAATTTCTAGGTAAATACTATTGAAATAGATCAATTTATTATTATAAAATAGGTCTTTACTCAGTTGTAATACTTATTTCATCATCCATGGATTATTTTTTTCTTCTACCCCCAGAATTTCATTTACAAGAGTTACTAAAGTTGGATCCTGTTATAGCTCAGCTGATTAACTCTCACATCTAATAACCCAAAATTATATATCTTCATTATGAATTATAATTTATTTCTATTTGAAATAAATTTTAGCACTATATATCAAAATATAGTCAATATCAAGGATTATGTCATAATCAACAATATGTATGATGATAATATCATAAATTAGATAATTTTGTTGTGTCATAATAAGATCATCTCAACTAATTTTAGTTATAGTATGGTTTCCAAGAAACTATTTTTTGAGAACTCCATTTTTAGGTGAATTAGAAATATATGTAATTTTAATGAAAATTAGGATGATATAAAGAAACTTTATGATTCATAGTCAAATAAATCATTAGATATATTGGTGTAAATGATGTAAGTACCTACGACCACATAATTATGAACATCAACATTATTTGTGGTGACTACATAAGCATGGTCTTATTCCCTTAGCCTTTTTTCAGGAATGTTTCATTAATTCATAGGAAAATGATTTTCATATAGTCCCATTTCATTAAAACATTATAATTTAAAATTGGTTTGTTCTTAATTTTCCATTCAATAATGTGATTGGTGAATTTTTTTTACAATCTCTCACCCCACATTGTTATGTTACATGGTGTTTCATTCCACATTTATTGTAGGATGTAAATTCAGCTCTTCAATTATTACCTTTTTAGTTATTTCCTTTTAAGAAATTTTCAACATAAATATTATTCTCATTATTTCATTTAAATTCATAGTACATAATTAATTTATTCTATAGCTTGATATCACATGAGACCGTATCATTGTTGGATGATAATTCTTTGGATACATGTTACCTTTGGACAAATCATTTTAACCCATAAATTAATCCATCAATATTTCACTTTTTATCACATGAGTAATCTATATCATTCATTTTTAACCTTGTAATGTAGTCATCATACATATAAATTTATTAATTCCGTATCTATCTTAGATTCAAGCATTTCCTCTCCATATCTTCTCATTATTTGTAAGGGAAATATTTTTCATAGAGAATGTCCATAAAATCCTTCAATTCAATATTTTCAATTACATACTCATAATTTTTTTGAATTAATGAACACTAATGATATGTATCTCTTGATTGAAGATGAACTTCCATTATATAAACATCCATATTATTACATCCTAGAGTGAGAAATATCTTCTCTATGGAACTTATCCACAACTCTATCCAAATAGGTTTGTATCTCCATTGAATGATAATGGTTGTTATCTCCTGAAGTGGCCTAACATTTTTCTTCCATATTTTCAATTAGGATGCTTTATATGGTAATGTTATCATTCATAGCCTGGTTCACATGTCACAGAAGTGTAATATGGTTCTCTTCAGATGTTCCATCAACTCCTCCAAAATCATTAGCATTCATATGAGGGAAATTAATACCTATAATACATATGATGATGAGGTTTCTATTCCTTCACCATGGTAACATTTCAAAAATATTTCCGACAATAAATTAGTTTATGATTCATTGTGAGTAATTTGGAACTTGCAAAGACCATAACATAAATTCGATGTTTATTCATAACTAATCTCATCATCATAAAAATGGTTTCTTAGGGGACATATTTATATTTAAATACATCATAATAATATTTGATGAAAATTTTAATTATCCTAATAATATCCCCCCATAGTGAAAAACAAGGTAGGATGTAAGGCGTATTCCTTTGAACTAGGTTATTCCAAGTGATGCATAACATACATTATTAAAGGTGTTAACCATATCTATATCTATTTTGTAACCATTTCAGTTATAGTATCCAAAAATGGATGTATCATTAAGAATAAATACTTAATAGATACCTAAGAAAAATTCAATGATGTTCTTATATGATTATCCTCAATGTATATCTTAGTATAATATTCTCTAATATAGGTATTCTAAATCAATATTCTTATGATTCTACTAAAAATTTTCTAATTCCCACTGTAATGACCCTGACACAAGTATCTTAGAGCCGGTACATGAATTTATTAAATTAGTATTATAAGAAAGAATTCACATCCCAATGGGATGAATACATTAGTAGATTCAGAAATATTTATACAAACATTACTATTACAATACAACTTTAAATGAAATAAAACATTTATAAACCATTAAAAAGACCCATAAACAGTAAGAGTATCCTTGTATTCAATTCATAATATACATCATCTAATCATTGCAAAAGTAAAACAGAATATATGGATTATCTTGGTTTTTCAGTAAGGGTAAGAAATACAATAGAATTTTTCATCAATATAAGCAATATGGTAATGTGTTTAACAAAAAACACATTCCATTAAAACATAATATTGAGCATAATATGAAAAGAATATCGGTCATAAAATAATTTCATAAATAATCTCACGAGAAAAAAAATTATCCATGGATATTATACTAGTCAAATAATAATGTGTTCTATCAATTAGTAGTATCAAATTTAGGGAATGAAAAATTTCCATCATCTTAAAAATTTTGTTATGTATGCAGCTATGATATCATAGATAAATTGGTAAAATCTAGTCTGGTTTGTATTGTGAGACTTATCGATGCATTGAGGGGCTATAGAGGACCCCGATTATAACATACAAAGTAAATGAATAAATTCTATGAAAAGTGTATAACATAATCACTATATAAATTCATATTCAAACAATCATATATACTTAAAATTAAATAAAAAATTACTATACACAATGATAAAGTATCATGACTAATATGGAGAATGGTATCAATATAGTAAATTCGCAATAAAAATGTCTATTAAATTAAATATGGTAGATGGTAATATAAGTGATAAATCAAAATTGATCATAAGATTCAAAACAGGGTGATTAAATAGATAAAAATACTCTAATAAAATAATTCAAAAATCAATAAGAAATATACCTGTATACATAGGAATAATGAGTTATTTTGGAAAAACACTTGTATTTTTCATTAAATATGGTTGTAAACAATATATCCCAGCAAATAATGGGAATTAATTTTATATTTGAGTAATTATAAAATAATATTCATTCAATAATTTTAAAACTGATGTGAAATCTTGAATAAATTGTATTTAAGAAATTTTACAAATAATGCCAGTTGAGTACAGTTTATTAGAAAATATTAATGATTCATTAAATTGGAGAATTGAATAATTTTATGAATAAAACAAAAAATTAATGAAGAACATTTTTAATTTTAAAAATTATTATATCAGAAAAATATTAGCTGCCTAAAATTTGTTTTTGAGTTTACATTAAATAGATAATAAATTTTGATGTTCCATTCAATTGGGATTTCTTATCAGGAGGAAATATAAAAAAACCATATAAAACATCAATATCTACAAATAAAAGAAAAATTGGGAATGGATAATATGTTTTTGACATAATAATATATTTCAAAGTGATCATTTTAGAACAATTAAGAATTAAATTAGTTTAAGGTGAGAGAAAGCATAACCTAATGGAAAAAATGGAGGTTCTAGGAGAATCCCTTATCTTATATTTGAAAGCATTCTGTACTGGTACTTATTATCATGGATAATGAAATTTGATTCATTAATAATTTTAATTTATATACTTTTGAACATATTTATTATTTTTAATATTTTATTAATTCTAATTAATGGACATTGGATGTTTTATAAGATTCAATTTCCTAATTTCTAGGTGTTCGTTTCGTTGGATTTCATGAATGTTTAACTTGTATACATGTACGAACGATCATGTGAAATATGAATAGTTACACAGAATTCAAATTATATGTTATTAATTAATATAAAAATAATTAATGGTGTGATATATCATATTTTTCTAGATACAAGGATGATTATTTGGAATATGTTTATGATAAGTGTGTCGATAATTTTGGTGTTTTTTTAAAAAAACACACCGATTTTGTTTTATTAATTAATATTATGTACATATACTAGATCCAGAATACTAAATTTGTTTAAATAAACATATTATAATATATTATATTAATAAAAATTGTTTTTTGACCATAATTTAATGTGGAATTAGAAAATGAAAGAATCGTCTTCCACGATGGTGGTGAATTGATACCTCAAGGATGACGTTTTCATATTTTGAAAAAAAATGGGGAAGAAAAATGAATTGATACTAGATATACTATTATAATAATAAAATTTTAGTATATATATAAGATTCTAGGTTTATATTTCATGTTTGGATAGAAAATGATGTACTATGATATTAAATGAAAAGAAATTGAATGAAAATTAATAGAACGAATAGGGATTTTAAATCGGGAATTTCAATCCTTGAAAACCACATTGATGCAAAATTAAATGTAATTTTTGGGGATACTAGAATGATAATAACACGGAAGACATGATTATGAGAGGTATTGGGTATAAATTTGAAAATATTAATGTTTTTGATGTTTTAGGAGATGGGGTAGTGATTGGTGATATTTATAGTGGTGGATAGAATTGTTCATTTTTTATGTTATTCATTTGTTTTAAATTTTGGATCAATAATATAAATAGTTTTGATTCCATGACTACATACAGTAAAGGGATAATTATAGATAGATATTATGCTTCACACATCATAAATTATTCATGAAATAAAATATTTAGCTTATAAAGTATATATTTCATAAATTACCATATTTCACTTTTCATAAAAAAATTAACTATTTAGAAAAAATATAAAACATTCACCCTAAAAATCATTCGATGTGAAGAATTTGAAAATGAAATCTATTTTATAAACATGATATTATAATTATGATAAATTAAACTTTTATATAAATGTATTATTTACTCAGAAAATAATGATTTCAATATTGTAACTATTTTTATCAAACATTGAATTTTAATTAAGGTATAATTAAATTATCATATAAAAATAAGACAACAAAATATTGTTTTATGAATATATTATTTGAAAATAAAATTTATTTCCAATCATTACATTAATTATACTATTGTAAATAATTATTTATGTATCTTAAAAATACAAACAATTAATTTATATTTTTTAAAACATTTATTTATTTATTACTTAAAATAAATATACGATATTTTTTATTATAAGTTAACCCAATTTACATTCAACCTTAATAGGTAAAATTACTATTATATTCATCATGTTTCTATTCTTAATGGTCACAATACAATTCTAATTATTAAAATTAATAGTATATTACAGTTTTAAACTCGATGTGTGAGAAACATAAACTATCGAATATGATAAATATTAAAAGATACATACTATTAAAAAAATTTGTGTTACATTAAATTTAATATAAAATGTACAATTAATCCTCTAAATTCATTTATTATTATGAAAACAAATGAGGCCACATTTCCATTATTACAACATCGGGTGCCGATGGAGCTTCCTTAATCGTACGATTCTTCGAAAAAAACATTTATTATGCCTTTTTATCTCTTAAATATTACCTTATATCAATGATATATAATATTCATCATTTGTTCCCCATAGAATACATGATATTATAGACTTATAAAAACTATGAACAATACATGTGAAGGATCATATATCTAATTTATCAATAGTTATATATGAAATATGTCATTAACATGGTAATCATTTTTTGCATGTTCAAATATATAAAATCCAATCTTCATATGATCATAAATCTCATTTTTATAAATATATAAATGTATAAACATAAAATTTTTAATAATTTGAATATCCCTTTTCCATAGAGATAGTCAATGGAATTCCTTTTCTCTAACATTGACCCTAGATATATCCATACCTTGATAGAATAATTTTTATCAACATTGTGCTACATTGATAAGATATTGAATAGATCTAACCATCTTCATTATTTCATTCCTTCGATCAATACCCAATATATAAAATTCACTATTATCAGTAATGAATATTTTAGTTCTAGACTAATTTAATAGGAGCGATTCTTAAGGAGCATCAAAATGATTGATATAAAGTCAGTTTTGTTAGAAAATTAATATAGATGAAAACATAACTCCTAACCACCATTAAAATATGTTGATTATTCTATCATCATATCTTCCTGGGTTTGAGTAGACCCTTTTCTTAAAACACATTTATGTTTGGTAAGAATTTATAATGGTAAACTCTAATATAATTTTCTTTGAAATACATCTCATAAAAATTGAGCTTGTCCTTGAAAATTTATTACAAACAATTTTGATTAGTACTCTATTAAACCATATAAAACTTTTAATTTATATTTATGGATGTCTATGAAGTATAATATATATTAAAATATATTAATTAAATGCACTGACTTTATAAGGCTGTCAACTAGATCATAAATGGAATTATAACCATTATTTGTCTTAGGGATTAATATGGAGATATCCAGGGGTTGTTATACCATTATGATACTAGTATGTGTAATAGATGAATCATATCTTTAAAACTATGAAATTTAGACTTCTCCTACTTACACACTAAGCATTGGGATACATACTATGCAATATAAATTTTAATGTTGTCCCATAAAAAAATTATATTTGATATAATATAGATAGTTTTACAATCAATGATGGATATATTTTGATGGTTTATACGAATCATAAAATTTCTCATTCATTGGATATATTATTAATAGGTAATTTATTCGATCCCTTAATCGTATAATTCATTTATAGTCTTAGATATACATTCAAACATTCCATATTTTATGGCGCTCTATATAATCCTTCACTGTTATTTTACCATTAACATGGATGAATTATTGAACATTAATTTTAGTATAATAGGATATCTCCAAATTTAATAATTCTTTAATGTTTAATACCTTTTTAATCCCTAAAGATTAAATATATTTCTATCATAAATACATAAAATATTACATGATATTTTTTATCAGGGGAGCATCCTCCTTATCCACCATCATTGGTTAGTAATGTATTGCAAAAGCATAATTATTAATCAAATACAACCATATCCATTACCACATATTCAAATTATCATTTGTGAATGTATACTTAATGATTTAAGAATTACTATATATATAATACTTTTCACCAAATATATAAATCAATTATATTTTAAATGTAATAATTACTAATTATATCTCTAAATTAGGAGGTCGATAATTTTTCTAACGATCCTCATAATGTCATGTTAAATATGTTACCACCATTTCATGTTAATGGGAATCCATAACAATCCCATAATTTATTAATCATCATATATTAATACTCCATTTCTAATATAGTTTGTGTTCGCACTAGTGAACTATCAAATATTCCCTTCACCTCTTTGAATTTTTTGTCGCCTTAATTTATTTAGAGAAAATTGGCGCCCTTAGGTGTCATCATTGTTAGTGTAGTCTATATCATTGAGTAAATTGTCCCAAATCATCAATAGAATAAAAATAATATAAATAATATGTTATCAATATACATCATCATTGGTCGTGGAAATTATCGTAAACCTTCTATATTTTATGGACATAATATAATATTTTTAAATTTAAATTCTTGATTCATAAATGATACTTCAATTATGTAGAATATAATTGTACTTAAAATGTTAAAACATATCTTTTCTCAATTTCATCAATATAATCATCAATTTTCCATCATTATATATCATTATTTTGTAATATATAAAATATCATATATAATGACAATCAAAAAATTATCATGATAATCTATAAAGACATTATTCGTTTTATACATGATGTTATTTAGGTAATTCATATCTCCAAAATGAATAACTATAAATTCACAGTGTCCATAACTCATACAAAATGTTGTCTCTAGTATATTTTTCAGTTTTACCCTTAATTGATGATATCACTATTAGAGGTTAATCATTTAGAAGTAACAAGTTTTATGAAATTGATCAATTAATTCCTCAATACTTTGTTGACGATACTTTTTCTTAATAATAATATAGTTGATTTTATTATAATAAATTAAATTCAAATTTAACCATCATTATTCTTACATTAAATAACTTATTAATCATACCTTTATACTATTGGGACTTTGAATCCATTTTTTAAGTTACCAAAGTGTAAATATTTTCATTTTTGAAACTAAATAGGGATCTTGATAAAAATGTTTTATAAAAATTTAAAAATGATTTATTTGTTCTCTTAAAAACTCAACATCATGATTTTATTCATATATATGAAAATCTTTGTGAAATATAATTGAATATTTCTACACAACCATTATATATTCAAGGATGAATTTATCACTTAATATTTTGGCTTGATATCCACAATCAGTTTATATTTAGAAAAATATAATGAATATAATTCCAATTTTAAGGACATATCCACCCTAATAAAATACAACCGAATGATTCGATATATCAAATGTGAATTTCTATCTTGAGAAATGATTATGGTTTCATCATACAGAGTTATAATCCATTCCGAAAATCACTTCAAGTCATATTATAGGGGGAATATTTTGAATCTTAGGAAATAAATTAACATTTATTTTTTAATATGAGTTATATAACTAATATAAAATCATCATACTATTATTTTTTATCATCATTACATTAATATCTAGTAATTGGTATGTTGATTTTATTTTCAAATAAAAACATTCCCAATAAAATAGAGTGTGTAGAATCGTATAAAAAAAAGACTTTTAATCAGCTTAAATTAATAATATTACTAACCATCTCCATTTTATTCTTTTTCTAATAATTTTTTATATAAAAATGTTTATTTTGAGTATGTATCAATAATAACTTAAGTGATAAAGTATATTATAATTAAAATCATTCCAATGATATCATAAATTATGACACCTACTTTTAACTAATGAAAATATATGTTAATCTTATATATATTTAACCATTAGATGTATTGGATAAACTATCATAATATTCATAACCTAATCTAGAAAAAGTTACTAAAACCTATTTTTATAATATTTTATTTTACTCAACCATAATATACATACATATTCTATTATTTTAAATAAATGCATCTCATAAATTTATTTGCACATAAACTATAAATTATTATTTTATTTGGATAATATAAATTTTGTGAGATTATTTATTAAATATATTTATATGTATAAAAAAAATTCATCTGATATGGCACATATAAATATTCCTTAAATTTATGATACATCTTTATAATATGGGTAATCAGAAACATAAGAAATTGGATTAATATGATTCATTGTGAGGGTACGTAAAAGACATAACATTTTAAGACCACAATTGCGAAAACTAGATCATAATGGAATGCGAATATAAATATCACACCCAATGGGAGAAGTAAAAAATCAAGAGTCTGGTAAAAAATCAACACTGTATCATTATTCATGACTTATTATAAACTAAAACTTCAAATAATATTGATTCAGGGGAGAATAACAAGGATATAAGAATATTTACTATGTTTGTGGAATTAATTTGATCTTGAACATAATTAGTGATATAATATTCCACAAATAATCAATAATATATTCATTAACCTTGAGAGTACCCACTAGGAATTATGTTATCTACCAATGAACACTTTAATCTCATGAGATATATAAAATTACAAAAATCATATAATTGTTATAACAGACTCAAAAATAATACATTGATATTTTTTACATATTAGTTCTACATGCATATAAAGAATAAATGATTTAGTTGCTTCTAATTAACCCATGGAAATGGAATGGGTACCATGTAAATTTCTATAAAAGGGTATAAAAATATTTTTGTTGAAATGTGTTTTATATTATCACAATATCATATCACTATTGAAACATAATTAACATTTCAACATATTTACATAGGTGAAAAATACATTTGTAAAAAAATTATAAATATTCATTGATAATGAAGAATATAAAATCCTTTATTTATGGTAACAACAAAAAATACCCAAAAATGTTAAAATTATATTTAAATAAAAAAAAATTGAAGATTTGAATGGAATATACTTGCCTAAAAACTATCCTACAAATATAAATAAGGGTTTAATGCATAAAATATAAAAATATGTTCTTTTTAAACATTACATTAAAAATTTATAAATGACCTTATAGAAATAGGTGAAAATTTTACTTCTATAAACATTATTATGTAATTAAATTATAATTGAAAATTAGGTTAAACATTATATATAATATTTTTATGAATGGTTTTGGCATATCAAAATTAATATGAAGAGAGGATTAAAAAGAAACAAGGTTTGTTTTCATTAAATAAATTCATTCAATCATTTTCAGTTCCAATGAGTTGGGTAATATAAATATTAATATAATAACCTTGAAATGAGGCTATTATAAGAGAATAATTGTTTTTTTGTATAATGAAATAATAAAAAATTTCTTACTTTATAATTTTAGTCATATTGAATCGCTACAAAATGATAGATTTTATCCCAAACCATTACACATAAAATTCGTTTTTTTATATTATAAAGTCCTATATAAAATAATTATTTTTTATATAAATCCATTTTAAAAAACTATTTTTATTTTTATTAATATACAAAATTCACATATAATTTACAATTACTCGTTTTTAATAATTCAATGGTATAATAAGTATTTTTCTATAATGAGGTAGTATTTTCCATTAATGTTTTGTTTTGATGGTTCTAGTAATTGAACCATGGAGATTATTATATAATCATAATAATGTCTTAAATATATTTTTTATTTATTATATATTTTTCTATAGACATCTATTTCTGATGGTGATGAAAATTTAAATACATCATTTCCTAGAAGTCGTGGCTCCCTCATATGCGTAAGCGAACATTCAATTTTCCAAAGCATGGTATGTAAGTAAATTAATGTATAAATTATAATTAAATATTCATAATTGTTTAATATATATATAATTTACTAATTTCATCAATAATTATAAATATTCCCGTGAGATACTGATGAGAAATGTAATACATCATATCATATATGTGGTTGTATATATGTACTCATGAGTAATGTTTTGAATTTCGATTTAGTGCAATAGAGGTAGATGCTGAATTTTTCGCACTGAATAATATTTCAGTGTACTAATTATAATTATAAAATTACTTAGAGTAATTTATAAATAATTTTAAGGTTATGGAAGAAGAACTAAACTGGATTGAATTTTCTAAAGAAGAATACATAATTCTTATGTATCCCCTTGGCTCTATCATTATTAATTCATTGGATGTTGTTTTGGTAAGGTCAAAATTACTATTAATAAATTATAAGAGTTTAAAATTTATTTTTTCTATTATAATTTAATTTATTGTGATTAGTGTGTGTAATTAATTGATGAGTGGTGATGTCATTTTGAATGTGTAGGTATTGTTACCGTTGAAATTATAGAGAAATTTAAAATATTATAACTTCATTTTCAAGATAATGTCAACCATTGATACATAATGTTAATGACAAGGTGATTTATGGTTTAAATAAACTAAAATAAAATAAAATAATTATTATATTCTTGTGATATTTGATTATCCATAATATTCTAAATTTTTACCATGGAATAAATTATTTTTGATAGAAAAAAATAAACATTATCAAAAATATTGGAAATTATAATTCTACATATGGAATTTTTTTTATCATATTCAATTTCTAACTGTGGCATAAATAAATTCTAATACAAAGAAAATGGTCAAAACCATTCATAGAAACAAAATATTTTTGTTTAGTCACAAGTTATCAAACATGTTGACTGTATTTTCGGATGAAATATCTTCAGAAATCAGGGAGTGTTATAGTCCACCCACTATAATATTTTGACACTAAAAATTTCATTTCAATTATGATAAAAAATATGGGTACTTATTCATTGATACATCCTTGGGTTATCATGTTGTTTTCCAAACATTATTATCCAACCACAACATTTTTACTATATGGGCTGTTCTATTTCATAGAATCTTTTAAACAAATCTAGAATACCACCTGGTTGATCATCATAGATTAGGCCATCTTCAATTATATAATTTATTAGGGTTTTAAATCCTCAAAATTGATTCATGGAAAACATTATAAACATGGGAGTGGATTGGTCCAATATACAATTAATACTATACCTACCTGATATGTTAAAAACCTCAAAAATAGTGACATATCTATGGAAGAGTTTTGTCTTCATTAAAAATGTCATAACCGAACTCAAATGAGATATTTGAGGAAATTAATATTTATTATCATTGATCATAATATATCAATGGATACTATTTTTATAGCTCTTTTATTGACTCTATTATTCCATGTTCTGATACTTAATGTCTCTAACCATCTCTATTATTTCCTTAACAAGATTGGGTACACATATATAACATTCAATAACTACATCCCTACCTATTGGGGTAGTTCACATCATTAAATTTTGGAATTCATAAAGATCTATATAAACTCATTTGTGAATTTTATTACCTTGAAATTCCCCATGGGTAAAATATTGATCCCAACCAGTATTGGAATATATAACTACATCTCTATGAACATTTTTTTTAATTTTAAGGGTACTTTGAAACGAACCATATATTAAAGAGTTACATGAAATCATAATGTTCATCCTCATATTCAATGTTTTCTAGTGACATATCCATAACATCGATGTAATACATGGTTCTCATCCAAATAAAATTGAGAGTGGTACTCCATCCAATCATACAACAATATTAATATATATCATTGAAATGTTATCAACTAATAAATAATTCAGATAAAAATAAAATATGGATAATAATTAATGTATATGATTACATCAAAAATGGAGTCATGACCTTTATATGTCTTGGGGAGTCATATGATGAAATACATTGACAAATATTAACATTAATATTGTGTAATTGATAATTTTGTTTATTAACCACTTATACCTCTATTGTTAATCCATTCCATGTTGACATTCCAGTAATCAAGATTCATACTCAGTAATATCCTATAAAATGTTATCACACATGAAATTATCATAGATATATCAAATAATATATTTTTACATCATGTCTAATTAACTAATGATGAGCTAAATGAATCTGAAAATTTCACCATCATTAATTAAGGATTAAGGGACTCTTATTTCATTAATAAATCTTATCATTACATCATGTAATTTGATTAAATTCAAAATATTCCTTATATTATTTTACATTCCAATATTTTATTTCTCTAACTCTTTAATCAATACATAGATAATTTTTTACATTCATTTGATAAATATTGGAATGTGTCCCTTACCTTATGATATTTGGATTCATTAACAATAAATATAATATTATTAGATCTTTATCCATAATTATATTATAAAATCTAATTTTATCCTTCTAACTCAGAGCATCAACCACTATATTTGTGTCCAAGTGGTTGTAATGTATTGAGCATTCATAATATTTAATCAACCTCAATCATAACCTTTAGTTAATAATCATCTATATTAGTTTGAATATATACATTTATAATATAATATTTGTATATATAAATCACCTTTACTCGTAAAGATAATGTAACTTTTTTTTCAAAAAACATTATTGATACTTGCTCAAAATATTTAGTTGATTATTTTTTCTTATGACCTTTAAATAATTGTGGGTAATGTTCGATGAGCATATAATTTTTATTGATAGCATAACATAGTCCCCTATTTGATGAATTTTAATATTTCAAAAAAACCTAGTCACTATATTTTAGCATAATCACATGAGTACTAATAAAACATCACCTCATATAATTGAAATTTTCTCCACATTACTCTATAAATGAAACATGGTTCTCCTCTATGTGAATGTGTTTTCTGGAAATTATTTTCATGATAATTATTTTATAAAAAAAATATTATACCCATCAAATAAAGTTAAAATACCTACAAAAGTCATCATGGTTCATTAGGGCCTTGGTTTGACATTTTTATATCTATGGTGGATACACATATATTGTGATGACCCAAAATCTCTTGGTCCTTCCCTTTGCCAAAATCCGGGTCCTAAAGGGGTGGCGTCTCGGTGAGACCGATCAGCTTCACCCGACCTTATCGGGGTTTTTCCAGTGGCGTTCCTCCTTGCGCAATTCGGGTTTTAAACCCTATTTTGACCTGTTTGAGCGTGTTTTAAAGACCCGTAACGCACATAAGAGTTTTAATTAAAAACTGAATTAACTAATGAGTCGGTTTAAACCACCCGACCCCCTTAATAACGTGCGGAGCCGTGTGGTCCACCCACGACCCCCACGCCATACGCGGTTCAGCGTTTTTATCTCAACCGTTTGTGGATCTTATAAACTAAGGGTTAGTCGTGGTTTCTCCTTTCCTCGATCGCGGATTTTCACAAACAACTTCTTGTGCATTGTGTGCGCCGCATCGTTATCTGTAAGGTTACGCGCCCGGCCTAAACGTCGATCATCTATCAACAGGTAGGGAAATTATCCTTCGCCTCTCTCTTTTGTGTATCATGTGGGGTGGGCGTGTTTCTGTTCTGTAGAATTTGATAAACCAGACCTAAATGAAGATAATGAACAAGATTCTATAAATAAATGGGGGTTGTGATCGTTGATGTTGTTTATATTATGACCATCTTTCTAATTTGTGCTGGCTTTCGGGTTTCGGAAAATTGAGGTCGTTGGTGGTCGTTGTTTGTGTACTAATGAACCCATGTTGATGTTTTAAATGGCGTGTTTGTGGTTGTGAACTCATGTTGTTAAAAAGGATACTGGTTAATCACATACACCCATCTAAGTGAATTGAAAGCACCAGGATCAATCCTTCTATGATAACCCCCCGCTAAAGCACATGAAAATTGAGATCATGGAGTGTGTTAAGTCGTTTAAATCTGAAAATACCGGCATGGGCCTGACTTGTGTGGATGGGGGTAGTTGGTTGTTTTCTTTTCGGGCCGATTACTGGAAATGTGGGAGGGGATGGGATCCCCTGTCTTATACTCTTGGTGGTTGTGTGAGTTTGGGGATGGGATCCCCTGTTGGTATGGATTCGACGGTTGTGAGTTTTAAGACCGGATGAGTACTTGTTTATATCACGAATTGGGGTGGGATCTTCTGTTGTTGAGAACCGGGTGTGGACATTATGGTTGATGCTTGACTATTTACTTTCCTGGACTTGTACCTATGCTTGCTAGTTTCATAGTAGTGCTTAAACTTAATTAAACATTATCATTGAACTTGATACAAGAATGGGACAAATGGGTTTTGTTGGCGAGAGATGTGACTTGTGACTTGGACGTAGTGGTGTTGTGTTCTGTAGGCTGGTTAGAAAAACCTAAGATTTGGGTGAGTTCTTGTTACCTATATCTATACTTGTATTTTTGTGATTCTTATTCGCGCCCCCATCCAAGTTGAGCACTTTGTCCCGAGCACCCCCATTTCATTGGGGAGGGTGTTTTTTCCAACACTCTTATTAGTGGCTGGTTTTTAGCTCCTTTTCTGCTCCCTTTCCCGGATAGCCCAAGTATCTTCGGGCAAGCTGTTATGGCCTGAGGTCCATTATTAGCCCAAGAACCTTCGGGCGGGTTAGTGTGGTGTTTAGCAAGGTGTGTGCGGCATGTGGTTTCCCAAGAGTCTTCGGGATGAGGCCCAGGTGTCTTCGGGTGTGGAGGTGGATCCTTTAGCCCAGGTGTCTTCGTGCGTGGTGCTGATTGTTCTGGCCTAGGTGTTTGTAAGCGTGGTTACGTCTAACAGTTGTGGTCCAGGTGTGTGCGCACGAGATTCGGTAGTGGGACTGCGTGCGGTTGTGGCCCAGGTGTGTGCGGGAGGGATTCGGCAGTGGGACTACATGCAGTTGTGGCCCAGGTGTGTGTGGGCGGCTGTGGCAGTGGGACTGTGGTGAGAATGGCGGGATTGGTCCTATGCGTAGGATGTCTCAATAACCAGTGGGAAAGTGGCGCGGGGTACCCAAACATCGATGTGCTATTATATTATATTACTTGACTTGTGTTATTTGGGGAGTGTGCCTTGGTGAGGCTTGGGTGGATAGTTTACCTTGTTAGGTGTTTGTCTTACTTATTTTCCCACGGGGCTTTAGCACGTTCCCCCACTTGTGCATGGGAGTCATTGTTTTCCCCTACTGAGTGTACTTGTATGCTCACCCTACGTATATAAAATTGCTTTCAAGTTTCTAGGAGGACTTCGGGGATCGCACAAGACCTTACTAGCTCGGATCCTTGGAGCAGTTGCAGTTGTCGTTTTCTTTCTTTGGTACTTACCTTTGTAGACACCTTTTCCACCTTGTGGCTTTTACTTTTGAAACATGCATGTGGGAATGGTTTACTTTTGTCTTTAATTTTCCTTCTACCTTGGTGTTGCTGGGGGTCATTATCTCTCCTTCAACTTACAGAAGGAAGGGCCTGGCAATCTGCTGACCCTTCCCTCATTTTGGTGAAGGCAGGTCATGACAGAATGGTATCATAGGTGATGGTTGAGAGATAGGATGGATTCTGGAGTTAGGAACAGTGAGGATTGCATGGGATGGTAAGGAAACAGTGTTGGGTGACCTCGGTGCGTGAATTAGGCCAGGGAAGACCGGCTAGGACACTGGATTTTAGGGGCCCCCGTGATCCGATGCAAGGACTCTGGACCTACTAAACGACCAAGTGAGGCCACGCTGATTGAAGGGAAGAGACCCTAGGAAATGTACATGCATCATAATGACTTGTGTTCTTGTGTTTCTGGGATGTTTTGGGAAATAGGAATAAATTAAAAAAAAATTTGAAATTTTAAAAACGATATTATGCACTACTTGGGCTTAGGCATTCTTTGTTTACCTTGCAGCTATGACACCTAGAAGACGACCACGTGTGGTACAGGAGATCAAGGCCCCAGAGACTACTTTGGCAGATCGGCAGAGAGCTGATCGATAAGAAGAGGATGACCAGTGGCAAAAGCCTCTTCAGGCCTTCCAACGACAGACCCTCGAGAAGTATGAGGGCAGCACCTCGTACATGATGATAAAAGGCTGGCTAGAGGAGCTAGTAATAGCCTTCGGCCTGATTCGGGCCCCGACCGAGTACAGGGTCCCTCTGGCCGTCACCTAGATGCAGGGACCGACGCGTCAGTGGTGGACACTTTACTTGGGGAAAAGGAGGGAGTCTGAGGTGGCATGGGATGATTTCGAGAGGGAGTTCCGGGCGGAATTCCTCTCCTCAAAGATGAAGGCAGAAAAGAGACAGGAGCTACTCTCCCTCCGACAGGGGAGTATGTCCGTGAGGGAGCTAGGGATAAAGTTCAAGGACCACCTATGTATTTCTCCAGACCACTTTCCCAATGAGGAGTCTCGGGAAAGACGTTTTGAGGAGGCACTCCGACCCTCCCTCCAGTATGTTGTTACCCCCTTTACCCTTCCGACGTACTTGGAGGTCTAGAAGAAGGCCGAAGTGGTGGAGAGGATGCACGCTCTAGGAGGTGCGTCACGAGAGGGGATCCAGCCCGGACCATCGAAGGGAAAGGCCGTCAGCACCAGGCCTCCAGCATCAGGAACCTCTAGGTTCTGACCAGCAGAGATCAGGCCGCAGCAGTTTCAGTTTCGATCCCCGGGTCCTCGCCCTTTTCCTTTGGGCCCGGGATCGCAGTGCTTCGTCTGTGGGAGCCATGGAAATCTACGGAGTCAGTCCCCGGACTGGGTGCAGTTTGGTGGGGGAAGACACCTCCCGCACCATCCCCAGTAGCAGCAGCTTGCGGCCAGACCTTTCCAACAGCAGCTGCTTGCAGCCAGACCTTTCCAGCAGCAGCAGCAGCAGGGACAGCGATCTACCGCTCCTCCGAGGGTAGACGTAGGAGGAGGAGGCCGACCTCAGGGCGCACCTCAGGGACCTCGACCAGGGCGTGGTCTGGGAGGTGGCCGATAGCTGAGGGGCAGGGGAGATGGGTGTGGAAAGTTACACACCGCAGAGGTTGCAGTTCCGGCAGGGCCGGAGGTTGTTTGAGGTACGATCAGTTTGTTTAGCACTCTTGCTTATTCCATGTTCGATACTGGAGAATCACACTCCTTTGTTGCACCTAGTCTAGCCCGTGCCTTGGGTCTAGACACCGAGAGAATTCCAGTTCCCCTGGTGTTGAGCACATCAGTCGGAGGTCACACCGACTTGTTATTTGTTTTCCGAGGATGTAGACTGATTATAGGGCCACATCAGTCGGTTAGGGACCTTCTCCTGCTACGGATAAAGCCATACAATTTCATCCTAGGAATCGACTGTCTGTTCTCTATGTGTGCCATAATTGACTGTTTCAGAAGAAGGGTGGTGTTCTAAGACTCGGACGGCTGGCATGTTACCTTCACTGGCAAGCGGAGCGGTCAGAAGGGAAACAGGAGGGAGGAACCCCTCCTCTCATTGTTGGCCGAGCTGACAGGGGAATCAATAGATGTTGAGATGGTATAAGTGCCAGAGATTGTCCATGAGTTTATGGATATATTTCCTGAGGAGGTGACGACTCTACCCCATCGGCGTGATATAGAGTTTGGGATAGACCTATATCCCGATTCTCATCCGATATCGATGGTTCATTGCCGGATGGCACCTTCAGAGCTACAGGAGTTGCGGATCCAGATTGACGATCTGATGAAGAGAGGTTATGTTCGTCAAAGTGTGTCACTGTGGGGTGCTCCTGTTTTGTTCGTAAAGAAGGCAGACGGTGGTCTCAGGTTTTTCATAGACTACAGGAGGCTGAATCAGGTGACGATCAAGAATTGCTACCCTTTTCCGAGGATAGACGATCTTTTCGACCAGCTGAAAGGGGTAGGGTGGTTCTCGAAGATAGACCTGCGGTCTGGGTACCACCAGCCGATGGTGAAGGAGGGCGACATCCCAAAGATGGCGTTCAGGTGCAGATATGGACACATCACGTTCATAGTCATGCCCTTCGGTGTTATGAACGCCCCAGTTGTGTTCATGGGTCTTATGAAATCCATCTTCCGGGAGTACCTGGATCGGTTCGTTGTCGTATTCATTGATGACATCCTGGTCTACTGAAGATCAGAGGAGGACCATGAGGAGAACCGGAGGACAGTTTTGGAGGTCCTCCGACATCATCAGCTCTATGGGAAGTTGTCGAAATGAAATTTCTGGACATGAGAAGTGCGCTTCCTCGGGCATGTGGTGTCCGAGCAGGGAGTGGTGGTGGACCCGTCAAAAGTAGATGTAGTTGTTTCTTGGGAAGCACCGAAGAATATGGAAGAGATCTGTAGTTTCCTTGGGCTGGCAGGTTACTATAGGAGGTTTGTACCCAACTTCTCCCGAGTGGCAGCCCCTTTGACAGCCCTGACCAAGAAAGACTAGGTTTTCGTGTGAAGCGAGCAGTGCGAGTCAGCCTTCAGCTATCTGAAGGAGAAGTTGGTCAGTGCCATGGTGCTGAGATTTCCAGAAGAGGGGGTGGCTTATGAGGTGTTCTGTGATGCCTCAGGATAGGGCCTCGGATGTGTGTTGATGCAGCAACAATGGGTGATCTCTTATGGGTCCAGGCAGCTATGCCCCCATGAGCGTAATTACGCAACCCACGACCTGGAGCTTGCAGCGGTCATTTTCGTGCTAAAGTTATGGCGGCACTACCTCATCGGAGAGCGCTTTATGGTCTTCACGGATCACAAAATCTTGAGGTATATCTTCTCCCAGTGGAACCTAAACTTGCAACAGCGGAGATGGGTGGAGTTCCTCCAGGATTACGACTTTGATATCTCTTATACTGAGGGCAAGGGCAATGTGGTGGCTGATGCCTTGAGCAGGAGGACGCAGAAGGATGTGGTCCGAGAGTCGGCAAACGCCTGGAAGGCAATGGAGGATTTGGCTGCCTTACACCTAGATATGAGTATGGATAGAGGTAGAGGCTTCCTGTATTAGATGACAGTGAAGTCATCTCTGTTTTAGCAATCGGAGGAGTCTCAGTGGGGAGACCCAGAGTGCGAAGTGATGCATGACCGAGTTGAACAGGGAAATGCTCCGGAAGGGTGGACATAAGATGGTCAGAACCAGATGTTTTTTCAGGGAAGGTTGTTCATTCCAGAGGCGGTGCGTGGAAAGGTTCTCAGTGAGTTCCACAACTCACCCCTGGTAGTGCACCCATGAGTTTTCAAAATGTACCAGGGACTGAAGAGGTAGTTTTGGTGGCCCAGAGTTAAGCGAGTGGTGGCAGAGTTTTTGGCCAAGTGCTTAGTGTGTCAGCAAGTAAAGTCTGAACACCGAGTTCCAGGAGGCCTACTACAACCTCTATATGTTCCCGATTGGAAGTGGGATGACATCTTGATGGATTTCAACACAGCACTACCCAAGGTCCAAGGGGGATACGATGCCATCTGGGTGGTAGTGGACAAGTTGAAGAAATCGGCTCACTTCCTGGCGATCAGGGAGTCGAGTGCAGTGGATACCATGGCACGAAGGTATGTGGATGGGGTGGTGTGGTTGCATGGAGTTCCAAGGACTATAGTCTTGGATAGGGATGCACGGTTTACCTCGCGAGTCTGGAGAGGATTTCAGCATGTGTTTGGCACCCAGTTACGCCTTAGCACTACTTTCCATCCCCAGACAGATAGACAAACCGAGCTCACCATCCAGACCTTGGAGGATATGATACAAGCATGTGTTCTGGACTCAGGAGTATCATGGGTGTGACACTTACCCCTAGTAGAGTTTTCTTACAATAATAGATATCACTCTACCATCGGTATGGCCCCGTTTGAAGCCTTGTACGGGAGGCCATGGCGTTCACCTGTGTGTTGGGCCGAAGTAGGAGAGGCAGGAATCCTTGGACCGGAGGTGGTACAGAACACGATAGAGAAGGTTCTGGTCATATGGGAAAGGATGAAGGTGGCCCCGGACCAGCAGAAGTCGTGTGCTGATACTAGGAGGTGGACCTTGGAGTTTGAGGTTGGAGACCACGTGTTCTTGAAGGTCTCCCCTCAGCATGGGCAGCGGAGGTTCGACAAGGGGAGTAAGCTTTCCCCCAGGTTCATCGGACCCTTCGAAGTGTTGTGGCGGGTCGGCGAGGTGGCTTATTATCTATTATTGCCACCACCACTGATGAGGATACATGATGTCTTCCATTTGTCCCAGCTCCTTCGGTATATGCATGAAAATTCACACATCCTTGATTGGGGTGAGCTAGACATCGAGGAAGATGTGAATTTTGTGGAGAGACCAGTGATGATCGAGGATCACAAAGAAAAAGGTGCTTCATGGGCGGACCATTCCCTTGGTTCGTGTGTTGTGGAGACATGGTGGGCTTGAGGAGAGTACATGGAGAGGGAACCACAGATGCGTACCCAGTACCCAGAGTTGTTTTAAGTTTTGTTCCTTGTTGTGTGTGTTGTCGTAGAGCGTTTTGTCTTTTGCTATTGAATGTACTAGTTTTCTTCCTATGAATTTGTGTGAAAAGCCCTGGCTATGGGGGAGGAGAGAACCCGACCCCTAATCAAGACGCATTAAGGAGGATGCGATTAAACCCATGCAGGAGAGTCAGTGCCACCCAAAGAGGATAATATCTTATCATGGGGAAGGAGACTCCCCAACCCTCACATGCCTGGGCAGTTTGACATGATATTTTGCTTGGTTCGTGACAAGAAGTTGTTCTTAGTTAAAAACGAGGTTCAATATTGAGAGGTATCTTTCGAGGTGGTTGTTCGGACCCACCCTTTTCCTTTTGGGTTGTTTAAATTCTCGAGGACGAGAATAGTTTGAGAGGTATCTGATGTGATGACCCAGACCCTCTTGGTCCTTCCCTTTGCCAAAACCCGGGTCCTAAAGGGGTGGCTTCTTGGTGAGACCGATCGGTGAGACCAATCGGCGTGACCGATCGGTGAGACTGATCGGCGTCACCCGACCATATCGGGGTTTTTCCAGTGGCGTTCCTCCTTGCACAATTAGGCTTTTAAACCCTAGTTTGACCTATTTGAGCGTGTTTTAAAGAACCGTAACACGCATAAGAGTTTTAATTAAATACTGAATGAATTAATGAGTCGGTTTAAACCACCTGACCCCCTTAATAACATGTGGAGCCGCGTGGTCAACCCACAACCCCCAGCCTTACGCAGTTTAGCGTTTTTATCTCAACCGTCTGCGGCTCTTATAAACTAATGGTTATCTGTGGTTTCTCCATTCCTCGATCACAGCTTTTCAGAAACAGCTTCTGGTGCATCGAGCACGCCGCATTGTTATCCGTAAAGTTTCGTGCCCGACCTAAGCGTCGATCATCTATCAATAGGTAGGGAATTTTTCCATCACCTCTCTCTTTTATGTATCATGCAGGGTGGGCGTGTTTCTGTTCTATAGAATGGGATAAACCAGACCTAAATGAAGATAATGAACTGGATTCTATAAAGAAAGGGGGGCTGTGATCATTGATGTTTTTTATATTATAACCATCTATCTGAGTTGTGCTGGCTTACATGTTTCTGAAAATCGAGGCCGTTGGTGGTCGTTTTTTGTGTACTAATGAATTCTTGCTAATGTTTTAAATGGCTTGTTTCTGGTTGTGAACTCCTACTGTTAAAAACGATACTGGTTACTCACGTACTCCCGGCTAAGTGAATTGAATGCTCCAGGATCAATCCTTATGTGATAACCCCCGGTTAAAGCACACTAAAATTAAAATCATGGAGTGTGTTATGTCGTTTACATCTGAAAATACTGGCAAGGCCCCGACTTGTGTTGATGGTGGTAGTTGGTTGTTTTGCTTTCGGGCCGATTTATGTAAATGTGAGAGGGGATGGGATCCCTTGTCTTATACTCTTGGTTGTTGTGTGAGTTTGGGGATGGGATCCCATGTTGGTATGGATTCAGGGTTGTGAGTTTTATGAACAGATGGGTAATTGTTTATATCACAAATTGGGGTGGGATCCTCTGTTTTTGAAAACCGGGTGTGGGAATTAGGGTTGATGCTTGACTGTTTACTTTTTCGGACTTGTGCTTATTCTTGCTAGTTGCCCAGTAGTGATTAAACTTAATTAAACATTATCACTGAACTTGAAACAAGAATGGGACAAATGGGTTTTGTTGGCGAGAGTCATGACTTGTGACTTGGACGCAGTGGTGTTGTGTTCTATAGGCTGGTTAGAAAAACCTATGCTTTGGGTGAGTTCTTTTTACCTATATCTATACTTGCAGTTTTGTGTTTCTTATTCTTGCCCCATCCAACTTGATCAATTTGTGCCGAACACCCCCATTTCATGGGGGAGGGTTTTTTTCCAACACTATTCTTAGTGGCTGGTTATTAGGTCCTTTTCTGCTCTCTTTCCCGGATAGCCCAAGTATCTTCTGGAAGGCTGTGATGGCCTGAGGTCCATTATTAGCCCACGAACCTTCGGGCGGGGTAGTGTGGTGGTTGGCTAGGTGTGTGTGGCAGGTGGTTTCCCAAGTGTCTTCGGGATGAGGCCCAAGTGTCTTCGGGCATGGTGGTTGTTGTTCTGGCCTAGGTGTTTGCAGGCGTGGTTACGTGTGACAGTTGTGGCCCAGGTGTGTGCGGGCGGGATTCGGCAGTGGGACTGTATGCGGTTGTGGCCCAGGTGTGTGCAGGCAGGATTCAGCATTGGGACTGCGTGCGGTTGTGGCCCTGGTGTGTGTGGGTGGGTGTGGTAGTGGGACTTCGGTGAGAATGGAGGGATTGGTCCGATGCGTAGGATGTCTCAATAACCAGGGGGAAAGTGGCGAAGGGTACCCAAAAATTGATGTGCTATTATATTATATTACCTGACTTGCGTTATTTGGGGAGTGTGCCCTGGAGAGGCTTGGGCGGATAGTTTACCTTGTTAGGTGTTTGGCTTACTTATTTTCCCACAGGACTTTAGCGCGTTCCCCCACTTGTGCACGATAGTCTTTGGTTTTCCCTATAGAGTGTACTTGTATACTCACCCTACATATATAAAACTACTTTCTTGTTTCCAGGAGGACTTCGGGGATCGTGCAAGACCTTACTAGCTCGGATCATTGGAGCAGTTATAGTTGTCGTTTTCTTTTGTGGTACTTACCTTTGTAGACACCTTTTGCACCTTGTGGCTTTTACTTTTGAAACATGCATGTGGGAATGGTTTACTTTTGGCATTACTTTTCTTTCTACCGTGGTGTTGTTGGGTTTTCTTCTTCTTATCTCTCAATCCTATAAAATAAAAAGGGTAATGCCTTCCATTTGTGTGAAATTTCCATACCCTTTGTGCTAGTCACCACTCCGGGACCTATCGAAGGTGGGTTTTGGGGGTCATTATCTCTTTTTCAACATAAAGAAGGAAGGGCTTGGCAATCTGTTGACCCTTCCCTCCTTTGGGTGAAGGCGGGTCATGACATATATACCCAAAAATGATAATAATTGTCCCATTAATGATAATTTCATTATCAACCATTCATATTTATTTAATTTATCATAAAACATTTCCTTTTGGATGGTCTTAAAAAATCATTAAATTATATTCATTATATTACCTTCACATGAAATATGTGTGTATATAATCTAAAAATACAACCAAAAATTGATCAATATAATCTATAAATACAATATTTATCAAATATATGAAGGTAGGGGAGGTAATTGGTAATTTTAGGGCCATCTCAATGACTTTGTAGTGTTTCTAAATCACATGAAATAATATGTTGGGTATATCCACCATTTTGGACCTTAAATGATGATATATTTATTAAAGGATAGTCATTGAAATTTTTTTATTTAAATTTATTTTCTAAAACATTTATTCAATATAATTTATTGAATTATTTTTCATGATACTAACCTTGTTAATACCTCAACAATCAATGTATAGATACATTGACCAATATGTATTACTAATAAAAATAACATCTAAAAAACATGGTGAATAAATAGGGAATATGAAACCGTTTTCAAGATTCTCAGTGAGTCTATTCATTAATTCCTAATACAAAGTTAGATCTATTACAAATGGAATATTTTAAATATTCATAACCCCATGTTTGAGTAAAATTGAAAACTCAACTTCATTACTCAAATAAAAAACAACCAAATGATTCTAAAAATACGTAATAATATTCTAGCATTATAACAATAACATTATCATTGAGATTTTCCCCATAAATTTTATCTAAATATGTTGTATGAGTATTTATTAAAACCCGAATGGCATAATTATTTTCCTTTTGAAATTCATATTCATTCTCACAATGATATAAAATCAAATGATGACTCAGGATATCAAATAGTATTTCATGTATTTGATAATTGATATGGGATTTAATTATAGATACTCATTTCATGACATACCTGAAATGAAATCTGACAAAAGAGTGGATAATAAGACATGAAGGAATCAAATTTTCACCCATTTCAATGGAAGAGGAGATTTATAAATAATATAAAATAATCAATCTATTATAAGTTTTTATTGATATTTGAATAATTAATCATTGAATTAGTGATATTATACGTTATGAAACTTTTACCGATATAATATAGTGTGTATATGTATAGAAAAATATGACATTAAATTATCTGAAATGCATAATAAGCTTACTTTTTTTCATTTCATAAGGAATATAATTATTTTTTATAACTAAAAATGAAAATTTTAGTATCATTTATTACTATTGTGACTAATAACTCATATGATAATGAAAAAAATTCAATACATGTACTAATTCATGAACACATATTCTAACTCATGAAATTATAGGTTCTGATAATATTTTATTTAGGACAAGTTTATTTAGGTTATTTTATCTCATTTTCCATTATGAAATCTAAAAAATAAATGATCCCTTTATTTATAAAAACTTATAAAACCTTTGTTTAACAAATATACCTAATCCATATTTTATGTAAAAATGTAAAAAACATCATTATATAATTTCCTTGAGAACAACATTAGTTTAGTGTCTTGTGATACATGAGACAGAACAAACACTTTTAGGAAAAATATTCAATATTTCTATCAAATATTCATCTCACACAATTCCCATATAAAATTATATTACATATTATCATTCGTCACATCCATGAAAAAAATAATCATAAAAAATTTGTGAGATCATATTTTTTTTAATTATAAATAATGTAGAAAAAATTTGATGATTTTATGTTATAATAATATAATAATAACTGTTTTTGAACATAAATATGGTACAAAAAGAATAATGTCAATGATTAAGTGTCATGGAATAATTCATCGACATAACATAAGACATTATTCATTAAATTATGGTATATCAATGAATAACGATTCATTAGAGAATAACAAATTAATATGAATATGACATAAGATTGAGGAATAATATTTTGAAATAAACATCATCATATAAATAAAATTTCATGGCTACCAACCAAGAAATTAATTACATTATAGGCTTTGGATGACCACATTTTCACCTTATTGGGATTTTTCTAACATCCCATTTACCTTCTGGGGGATGGCCTAACCCCTCATGTTACATTTGAGCTCATGAGATATAAATAATTACCCAATTTATTATAGTAATATAATTAACTCTCCAACCACGTAATGATAAACCATATATATGTATCCCATAAGAACCTAAGATAATTCATCATTCCATAATTTCATATTTAACCTCTAAAAAAATGGTTACAATTAAAATTTAAAAAATACATCATCATAATTAATTAAAATAATTAAGGTAGATTTTATAAATATAAGATGTCCTTAGTGAATCATAAATACAATTATAGTATATTAAATATATTTAACTATTTTTATAAAATGATTAAAAATATTCCAAAAAATCAATAAGAGGACAAATTGGTTTTCATAAATTTAATATATTTTAAAATTACTAGAATAATGATAATAATATTTTTTATTTGAAATCCATGTAAAAATAGAAACAAATATTTATAAAAAATTTAAATTCACTATTCTGGGAAACACGCAGTTAGGTTGAAAATAATAGGAAATATTCTTATATAGTTAGTACAAACTGACCTATATGGAAAAAAGTAAAAATATTACCTTTAAAACCTTTTTAATGAAATTAAATGATATTTAAAATTAATTAAATCAACAATTTTAATTTATTGAATAATATTTTTGAAATTTAGTAAAAATTATAGAAAAGGAGAAAAAAAGGATTCTTGACCTAAAATAAGAAAACATGTATGTTATCCTTAAAAAATATTTTAGCATTTTCATAACTAAAGTGGTGGAAAATGGAAATAATAATTTAATACCGAAGAGATAAAAATATTATAATAAATTAGTTGGGTTTATTTATAGACAAAACCATCAATATCCTATTTTATAGATTTAAATTTAAAAATTACTGATAAAATGGAACATTGTAACATAAACACATGCATTTATCTTCCATTTAGTTGGACATAATATAAAACCCTCTATGATAATATAATTTTTTTATTAATTCATAATATAGCTATATTAATACTATTTTTACTCGATACCATTCACTTATAAAATTTTATTATGAGATTTTTATGAAAGTTTAAGTTAAAATCAATATTTTGTAGTTATACTAATCTATTTTCCATGCACATTTATGTTAGATGATCCATTACTTTCACCTTGAAATGGGAGTTATAAAATTAATCGTGTCATAGATATCATATTATTTTAATATAAAAAATTTTATAATGATCTATTTAATGATATTATAAAATAAATAATATATATTTTCATGGAGGTGGTAATTTGAAATTACTAATGTGCCACATTTCTATTTTGTAAAAGATGGTAGGGAAGTAACATAATTTTTTAAACATTTTACTGTCCTAATTATTTCATTTATATATATTATTTATCACTAAAAACAATCATTAATCCAATTAATGAGGGTATGTGATGAAAAAATGAATATATCACTTCATGATGGTAGTTGTCTGCATGCACGTATGACTATGGTTTTCATTTTACATTAGATTCATATGACATATATAACTATGTTCAATCCAACATAATATTATTTCAATATAATAATTACATTGATTCAAAAAAAATTATGATTTTATATATTAAAATTAGGTGGAAAACACCAAAATAATGTTGAAAGGGTTATGTTATAATGATTACATCTTTTATGGGTATCCACTTTTAGATCTCTCCTTAATCCTTCATGGGCGTCTGTTTCATGAGATGAAAAAAATAAACATTTATATTATAGTTTATAACATTTTTTATTATTTCTTGGTAGATATATGGATCATAAATAATATAATTATTTATTTTTATACTAGAATGGAATGGATACCTTGTAAATACACTTAACATTTAAATAAATATAATTTCATTTTCATAGGAATGTAGAAAAAAATCAATCAGATTTACAATATAATGTGAGGGGAGATATATATACCCATATCCAATAAAATAATTATATTAATTTTTTTATATTTTATTCCATATCCATTAGTATTACCCATTTACACATGTTATCCTTTTTCATGATGGAATAATTTTATTACAATGGTATCTATTCCTTACTAATAAAAATAAATATTAAGATATATATATATATATATGATTATATATGATGATTAAAAATATTGAATCCATTTTATTAAATTCAATTTTAATGCACAAAAAAATTGTTCTGATATCTACAAACAAAAATATAAAAAAATTTAATAGCAGAAATTTAGTTTGGAAGCATAAAATGATTTTAATATTATTCCATTACATTTTATAACAATTAGACACATGTTAATTTAAATTATTGAATATTTAATCAGTAAATTTACAAAACATCATCCATAATTAATTTATTATTTTAATTTAATTTGATATTTTAAATTGTGCATAATGAATATAATTTTCTAAAAAAACATTATAGTTAACATTAAAATGATTTATTCTGTATAAATTACCCATTGATATATAATATATGATTGTTGATTACTTTATATATATATATATATAATTTATTATTCCATAATATTAATAATTTTTCAAAGATAAATTTTCTTTTAAATTAAATCATAAATAAATTAAACATTTTTTTAATAAATCATTATCATTTGACAATGAATTATTTTAATAACCTATCATATTCATAAAAATCCATTCCATGGTAAATTGATTCTATTTTTTATTACATTATTATCATCAATATGTTTTCTGAAATGAAACCAAAATAGCATTACTTTTATCAGAAAATGAATAATTCCATTAAATATTTTGAAATTGAATCAATGGTAACTTCTTAATTTTATTTTACCTCATTTTAAAGTAAGTATATTTTTTAGATATATTAATAAATATAACTTTTTCATTATTTTTTCACTTAATTTTGGTGTTTTAATAATAAAATATATAAAAATAATCAAATTTGTGAAATAAAAAAAATTAATCTTGAATTATAGGTTATTTCTACTAAAAATTATATGAATATAGACCTACAAATTAATTTACATTAAAGAAACAATAATTATGATACTTCAACTTCATTACCTTATATGGTTCCTACATCAGTGTTATTGTGTGGATGTTCTATATGGTAAGATAGAATCAATATAGGATCCTGAATAACATACACTATTTTATTAGGGGATTAATTCCCACTCCTTCAATATATCTTAATATTATTCCCGTGAGATATTTGACGAAATATAACATAACATATCATTAACTCTATATATGACTCAAGATTTCACAAGAACACTTTTTTAGACCCTGAAAATCATTGTTTTGATTTCTAATGTATCATTCCTTAATTTATATTTTCTTATCTTAGTATTGTAATAATATAATAAATTTTAAAACATCATGTCATCTTGTTTTTTTCATTAAATTCAAAATATTTTAAACTTCATAATTATACCTTGGAATAATTTTGTGAAAGATGATAATTTATGAAAATATAAACAGAGGATGGAGTTTATCTAAACAAAATCTGAAATCCAAAAATAATGACTTCAAAATATATTAATTTTTTAATAGTCTTATAATACTAACCTTATTTATGAGTATGATATAAAGGGATGAAGTTAATCTCTCTATTAAATGTATTATAAATACTTCTCTAGAATTTTTTTGTAAAACATAAATCTTCGTATGATTCAATGGAGTGTATTACTCATTGACAAAATACCACTTCTTAAGTATATATCATCCAATATATTTAATTATGTAAATATTACATTATATAAATTTAATTATCTAAATTCATAAGGAGATCAAGTATATAAAAAATTAAATTAAAGACACTATAATTCTAGTGGAGAACCATGGTCAAAGCCATTGTAATTTTTTTATAAATCTAAACCTGTATGGAAAATGGTTATAAAATTAAACATAGAAATCTGCGAATAGTACTTAACATGATGAACTACTAGGAAATTAGATACATAATATAAAATATCCTATTTCTTTTGGTCATAACCAAAATGATCTCTTGCATCTATATAAATCATTATGCATATTTCATGGATAGAGATTGAAAAACAATTATCTTCTTCATGTATACAAATTTAGAAAATTTTTCTTTAATGGGAAAATATTTGGATTCATAATCATATGGATGCATCAAAATCATTTTCAAACACTGAAATGTTAATTACATTCTTTTAAACCCATTATTATCTTTAAAAACCACATTAATAATCACAAGGATGGATTTCAGAATATTCATTTAAGAAATATGTCTTCTTATAGTATCATGTTACATTCATTATGGTATTTCTGAATTTTTTTTATTCTTAATTTATTATTAATTTATTTGGGGTTGATTTAGTGGTTTTTCTAAAAAATATAGAACCGCAAGGGGATGTGAATTTCCATAAAATGAATAAAAAATCATGTTTTTTTACAAAAAACTACGTAACTTATTATGACCCACTGGAACGGGGTGTATGGATTTTTGAAATCATGATTCCACTCTTCAAAACCTCGCATCAATAGATAGATTGTTTTTTTATGGTGTAAAAATAGTTAGTTTATCCATGTGGGAAATCCATATATGCTTCCCAAAAAAACAGTGTGGGAGATTGACTATGGAACATAGTTATTATTAACCATGTCTCCCACCCAGATAATCATTAATACGTTTTTGACTACCCCTAATAATATAATAAAAATTTTCAAAACCCTTGTTTAAGATTCCAAACACACCCTTTGACATTAATTAGTTTAATTTTCTATTGGAGGCTCTCGAAAGATATTCTCTTGTAAATTTACATTCTCATGAAAGATCATGATCAATCGTTAGTGACTGAAAACCACTTTATTTTCATTCTCCTAATTTTTATGTATCATGTGTTTAAAGATTTATATATCATTATTTTATTAATGTATCACTTATTTGATTTAATGGGTCTTGTTTTTTAATTAATTCTTTGATATCATTTTCGTTTGTTCTTCATTAGTATTCTCATTTTATGTTTTTATTGAATTGATCACATGACTAATGGTTGGTTGTCTCGCATTTCTTTATGAAAAATGTGATACCAAAATTTCATTATTAGATTAAAATTGTATTTAATTTAATTAAAATATTTAATTCAAATCATCTAACATGTGATTTTAAAAGTAAACCTAAATTAGGAAAACACCCCAATTTTAGAGGAATTGAAAAAGTATATTGGATTATGAAAAAGGATTTCATTAATTTAAATTTATTTTTTAAAAAATATTTCATTTTGATAAATGGAAAAATTTTATTAAAATGAACGAAAATTTGGAAATTCCTACATTTGATAAAACTAAATTATTTGGGGTTGAAATGAATAGTCATGTTGAAAATGACATTTTGAAAATGAAATGTGATTTATAAAATGATTTTTATTGGTTTACTATCAAAATATTATTTGAGTTATTGAGTTAGATACATGAGATCTTGACTAGTTCTTATGATATTAGGTCATGCATGGTATGACTCTGACTCCCAGTAAATGTATTGATGATAATAATAGAAACTAAACAAATTTAGACATTATTTCCCATGATGTGCACTCTAGTGGGGTTACATATTTAGTTAACACAAGGGGACACTATTATGGTGTTAATTTTAGTGTGAACACATATCATGGACCGTGATGTTTATTGATAATTGGGAGGATATTATGACCAACAACTAATATAATTCATCACTTATATGTTTGGGGAATTATTTTTGACTATCTAGGGAATACAAGAATGTGATTATAGAAAAATTTTATTCATTTCAATTTCATTATATAAATAGTTATATTAAACATTAATTCAAGACATTTTATTTATTTATATACCTTAATTTTAATTAGAAGATTTTTTTTGAAAATTGTGAATGAATTTCTATGACTAGTTTTGTTTAAATTAAAATACGAAATTGTGTGATGTTTTTGAATTTATTAAATAATATTTTATGAAATTCTATTTGTATTTTTTGTTCAAACCACAACCTATATTGGGGTGATGTTAAAATTTCCAATAAATCGATTAGGTAAAGGGAAGGAAAATATTAGAGGCGGTGTGTAGACTGGATTCCAAGGAATTATATTAATAAAGGTGACATATATGGATATGATCCACCTATTACAATATAATTATTTAAGAATTATATTTAATGATGTTTTTTATATAAATGATGTATAGTTTATGTATTTTTAAATTATTTTATTCTTCAATATACTCATTAAGTAGTATGAGAATTCTATCATGAACCATATAATTTTTCTGTTTTGTTTAATAATTATTACCTTTAATGTAGGTCATGATTATAGGTGGTAGTTTACAACACATGAGAACCGATAACACCCTTAGGATCATTTCAGGACTGTATCTACTATCTTTTTTGGTGGTTATCTATAATGATTTGTAAGAAAGTGGTAACAAAGTATTATGTTGTTGAATTTTTCGTTGATTTTAGTATATAGGTTGGGTTTTACTTTTATAAATGGTGTATGATTTTGAAGACATATAATGTAGTTATAAGTATATTTCTTGAAAAATCACATTATAAAATTCATTATATAACAATTGTTTATGGTGAAATTATTATTGAGGAAAATTTTGATTTGATTCAAGTATTTTCCCAATATATTATATGATTTTGTTGGAATCCCAGTGAAAAATTTAGTTAATGGAATTTATATCCTTTCAAATCATGATTGAGTTGATGATATGTCTATCCCTACTGATGAATTAATGTTAATTGTTTATGTTTTATAGAATATTTTAACCATGACTATATTTGAATTAGATATAAGAGGAACACATTAGTGAATCATAGAGAGAAAATAAAATAGTCGAAATGTATATTGTTGAGATAGGTATCAGTTAACTAATACTCTAGAAATCTACCTTATTCAATTCCAATTCATGATCTAATAGTGGATCCTTGATAGGATTAATCATGAAATCATGATCAAGATTTTCATTGATAAAATATTCCATTTTTAATGTCTTGCATGATTCATAACATGTTTATGAGTGGATTAAAAATATTTAGTTTCTTTTTCAGTTCTTGTAACTTATTAAATTTATAAATTTGGTGTGTTCTAACTATATTAATAATAGACTTTGTATGATATGGTCAGAGTTAATGGTAAAGGTGAATAATAATGAGGTTATTGAGTGGAAATAATTTATGGTTCATTTTTATGAGTATCTCATTCTTGAATCAAGCTATTTCTTATTTATATGATGTTTCTCAACCTCTACTAGGTATATAGAACCATGATTTATTATAGAATCCATTTTTTGATCTTTTTTATTTCTCTACCTAGGTAATATTGATTGGTAAATTTAAGGCTTAATGATTTTTGTTGTGTAATTATTTTTATATTTTTCCCATGATTTCTTATTTAATATCACTTATTACCATGATGTACTAGGAATAAAACTTTTTGATATTCATAAAGTAACATGTACATTTGGGTTAAAAGGTGTTCCTTTTCTCAATGGTGAATATTTTTAGTTCTCTTAAATGAAATAGATTTATTGTTGAGTATCATGATGTTTCTAACAAGATGTGTAATATCGATCTGATTTAGTGACTTGAAGAGGCCATATATCTATATTTTAGAGTGGGATTATATGATATTATATAAGTTCTTTTAATGTGGTACATAGTATATCTAGTTCATGTAGATACTCAAGCCACCTTAAGAGGTTCTTCCATATCTTTTCTGCCCTATGTAGTGGAAGAAGATCATTATCACCAAAACATACTGTGTTGAAACCAAATTCTTCAAGAAGTAAGGGGATCCATATATTGGAATCAGATCTAAATCTTCATCATGCAGTGGGGGAGTGTCTGAAGTAAGATAATGTGGGTCCACTTATAGTGATATGTATAATCACTATATATTAATTTCTATTCATTGTGTTACTTGGTACCGGTGCCTCTAATTTTTTTATATATTGAAATAATTTAAATTTTCATAATCTTTTTATAGAAATTTAGTCTCATGTAAATTATATTACTCTACAACATTAAATGAAGAGGTAGAATGGTCTCTCTTGTCCATCTAGAAGATTATCTTTATCAATTTTTGACCTGACATGTGATTTTCAAGTTAACCATATAAATCCTCCTCAGAAATTTTTTAGTATGGATTGGTTGATTTCTAATAAACCCAAAATTTACTATTATCTTGGTTGAATTTACTTTACTGGACCCCGTTAGGTGTCATCAGTCGTTTATGGAGAGTGAGACCTAAGGACAAGTAGATAATGTCCTTAATTTCAAGTGTTTATTTGGGTAACATCAATGATTTATTTTGACATGTCTTGGGAATTATTGATTTATGATTTCCCTCTTATTTTTATGATGATTACCAATAAATTTATAATTGACCATTCATGTTTTCTTATTGTATGTTATGTAGAGTTCCATAGTGATTTTGTGTTTGGTAATTGAACAATTTCTGTTGAATCATAATAATGATTACCATGTTATTTGAAAAAAGATAAGTATTTATTTTAATGACCATGTAGATAATGAATTTATACAATCAACTTTTTCACTATGGGTAGTTCATGTACTTGTGAAATAAATTACACCATAATTTCTATATATTGATTACATAAAAACAATTATTTTATAATAAATCAAAAGTATTAATTTCCATAGATTTTATATTTGAATGATTAGTTCAATGTATAAAAATTATTCAAAATGATTTATCTTAGATCAAGTTATCCTCAGTTGAGAGTGACACAACAGTAAATTCAGTATATTTTTGTCATGAGTATGTATAACCATTATGAGTACCTTATTTTTATTTTGGGTCATACCAATGCTCAAATTGTGTTTTTAAAATTGATGAATAAGTTATTCCATGAATACCTTAATTATTTAATTTAGTTATTGTAGTATTAAAACATGGTATACACTAATATAAAGTAGGATCATGTATGTCAATTTCTGTAACATTATTAAATTTTGATAAATCATTGACTATTTTCAACTCATTTTAAATTTCATTTATAGCTCCGAGAATTAATATTTAAATGAAATATCATCTGCCAAAAGTTTATTTTAGCTGATCCATGTATGTTTATGTATGTTATAATGTGGTAGAAAATGTGTTATTTTTTTGATATATATAGATTTTTTAAATTAGCATGTTATTACTTCTTGTTCATTATAGATTTATCGATCTTCACTTTAGTAATGATTGCTCTCACTTGGAATGTAGTGAAGTTAAATTGGTATATTAAAGTTTAGTGCTATCTTAATGAATTGGATCATATTTGGACTTTTTCATCAATGTTTCAACACCTATAAATTCCAATGTAATAACATTGTATCTTATATCATGTATGACACACAACACCAAGTGTGTAGTGGAATATATCATTCCGAGACTTTATAAAATAATTACAATTTTAAATGAATTTAATACATGATATATATTCTAATATATAAAATAATGAGTTATATTTCATTAACCAAATTAGTTACTTTCTTCAATAGCTGGATTTACGGGCAATGTCATGTTTTACAGAAAACAATATATTTTCAAAATATTATTATTTTATATAAAAAAATGAAAACCTAGATATTAAATTATAGGGTATGAATAATATTAAATTAGTAAGAGAATATATTTATTATTTGACCTAAATAATATTTTTGATATTTATCTAATATATTTTATTGGGATAATATTAGAATGAAGCCAATATTATTTTTAAAATCAATTATTTTTATAAAGGCACTTTTATAACCTTTTAATAGTGATCATATGTTAAATATATTTTTTACACTTTTATAAATTTAATATAAAAAGATACACAATATTTTGGGAATTTGAACCTAAAAATGTGGTTAGTGTGAATTTTTGATATTTTTTGGAAATGTTTTATTTTTTTATAAATAGAGAAAAATAATGAATTTTAATTCAAAAAGTATTTTGTGTATAATTTATTTATCAAGATAAATTAAATTATTGATCCGATTTAATGTTTAGCTATACAAATTTTATATAAAATAACCTATCTTTTTCCATTGGATTCAATTTGACTTTGAAAATGGACATAAAAACTCACCAACATTTTGAACATTTCTACATTAAAACGTGATTTGTTGTCCTTTCCAGGTGATTTAATTTAAATTAATTGTTCCCCCTCACTTACTGTAATTTTGAATAAATTTATTCCATTTTTGAAATAATAAGATTATATAATTTATAATAAGGTAAAAAGAGGTTTTTACATAAAAAATATTGGTGAAATTATTTATAATTAATTACAGCGATTAAGATATAATGTTTCTTTATGTGGGACTAAACAATAAACATAATAGCCAAAATAACCATGAATAATTTCCAAATATATATTTTATGGCCTTATATAGACCACATAACCCCTTGGATCTAAATTTTACAATTATTGGACCCTCATTTCATAGTAATGATGTTGGTGGAATTACCTTTCCAAAAAATTACAATAATTTCACTCCACCTCTACTATAAAAGGTACTCACACCATGCACTTCCTCACTCTAATAAAGCCTCATTGGCTCAACTATGATTTGAATAAAAATATATGAAATATCCATAACCTCATCCTAGTATCCTCCCATTAGTAATAAATACAAACAAGGAATCTCATTGGTGTCAACCAAACTAAGTTTTCTAAAGAAGAGGAAATATCTTTCCTCTAGCTCTATTGTTTTATTTTCATTCAACACATCGTAAAATTTTATTTTTCTATCGTTTAAATAATAATATAAGTATCGTAAATATCCTAAAATTTTTATTTATTTTCATACAAACACATATACAAACTTCCATCTAAGGGTTAAATAGCTTACCCTTCCTGTCAAAAGAATCACCGCCTCGTGATAAAATTATTGATTATTTTTCCTTTTCCACCTATCATTATTGATAATTATATTGGAGATTCTATCTATATAATATATATAATATATTTTTTATTCCTTTATATAAATTTAATCATTATATACTACACACCTTTTTCTTTCCATTTTGGGGGAATATGATGACATTGTTTGGGGAATTATGGACTATCGGCTTCAACCATTCACGCATATGTAAGAACTACCGCCTCTATGAATGGTTTGTTTCATTTAAAAAAATACAATTATTTTGGATAATAATAAATATATATATGATATTTACACAATGCTTTAATTTTTTTACATGATGAAAAAATGATATAGAATATATGAACAATACCTAATAACATAATACATACTCAGAAAAATAGGTATTTAAAACACGAAATAGTGAAAATGATTAATGAGTTTCTCATATGGGTAATTATATCTTATAATAATGTAAAATATGATATTCTAAATATTATCATGGTTCTTATGTGTTTTGTAATTTTTCTTAAAACCATTAAACCTGAGTTTAATGGATGTACAGCCAAAATGGAAACACAAGGTAAGAGATTTGTATCACTCATTTATTTCAGTGATAAATATGCCATTACCAACAGTTAATTATTGTTTTTGTTTAACCACATCCCATTTTAATATTATATATCATGAATTATTTTATCTTAATGGTATTTAAATATTTAATATCATATATATTACTTTTGGGTCATCCAATTCATATGTTATCATAATGGTAAGGGAAATCATCATGATTTATATTCATTGAGACATGATTTATTTATGTGAAAATAATTTCTCATATATGGTGAAAAAATATCCAATTTTACATATAATTTCATTATTCATTCATTCATGATGATATTTTCTATTTCAAATAGAATTATTTCATATATAGTGATTTTAAATTGGTGATTCCAGGTGGAAAATATTTTCATAACCTAATTTATTTCATTAGGTTATATTACTTACTCATTGTCAATAATATTATATTATTTTGTGTGCTATGAATTTTTAATCTATATTATTTTAATTAAGATTAATTTATGTTTATTTACATTTTATAGATATAATATATGTATTGGTTTATTTTCACATCAATTATATGGTTTTGTAAAGGGCTCACTTCACCATCTCATTTTATATGGGATTGTTTAGAATTGAATTTACATCAGCATAAATTTTTGGATCATTATTCAATAAATGTTTTTATTTTAATTTCCTATGGGTACTCATGAAATTTTTCAAGTAATAATTAATATTTTCCAATCTTTTTTACTCAAATGTTTTAGAACCTTTGTTCAATAAAACTCGTCATCATTTCACTATTTAATAATGTATTTTTTTATTTGAAAACCCATGTTTTCTAAAAATTCTAACAAAATTGACATTATCATTTTTATAATGATTTATCAAAGGATCTTTTACCCCCAAAAAAATGTTTTTTAAATTTTATTTACAATTGAAATTTTTTCCCAAATTGTTTTTCCTAACAATATGAAATTTTCCCCAAAAATGTATTTATTGTTATTATTTTATTTCATCATTGAATAAAACCCTTTATTTTACTCTACTTGGGATATTTTATATTTTTACCCTCCTTATTTTTCAGCAGTATGGTTTATGATTCCTTTGAATAAGTATAGTATTTAAATCTAATTAATTGAATCCTTTGTTAGTACCCATAAAATATTCAATTTCTGATCTATATTGAACTTTGCATTTCCTATAATTATCCATATCATTTATCATTGATATTTATATTTCCTAACCCATGTAGTATTTTTAAATATGGCGTTTCATTAAAATTGATTATAATTTTAATCAAAATATAGATAAATCGGTATCCATTTCTCAATAATGATAATAAAATAATTAAATAGATTATTTCATATAAGGAAAGATTTGGACATTCAATGGCAGGTGGGGCCCATAAAATATATAGACTTTCAATGGATCGATTGGTTTTCATGAGATAAATTAAATGTGAAAATCAGATAGGTTTGTATATATAGTTTCCAACATTCTTGTGAATGTTCTTGCTCGTATTGGTTTCCATGTGCCTCAAACACGACATCCAATAATTTAGCAGTACTAAATTTTGATTTAGTATTTATTATCGATGATATTTTCACTCTAATAAATTTGATTGATGATTTACTTTATAATTTAATATGTTAAAAAAATATTTTTCTGTTTTCTTTAATTTAAATATTTTGACACACATCCTTCTCACATTATTGATTACATGGAATTTTTCTTAAGTTTTTTACCCTCCCATACTATTTACACACTTCCTCCTCAGTTTAATGATTTAATGACATGTGTCTTTAGTTACTACCTTGACATATTGAATGTTATCATTTATTAATTAATGATTTCTCTATACATACCATTAATTAAAAATTGATATCACCCTTATTTTATTTCTCGTCCCCATATTCTATGACGCTTACTAAGAAATATTTTGAAGAATATGATAGAAGGAATAAGGTTTTATTCTAAATAAAAATTCTATGTGTATTAATTTCAAATAAACTACTCAGTTATATATCTTTCTTACCAACACTACTAAAATTAGCATTCCTTTGGTATAAGATTTACATGTTTCTTATGCCAATGTAATGGTACGAAGACCTCGACTCTGAGATTTTGGGGGTCAAATCACTCTATTTGGTATCAGAGAAGGTTTTAGTAGAAACCTTTAGAACCAGATTTAGGGAAACAAGGATTAGGTAACTTATCCCAAAGGTATAATTTTAGGATAAGTATGGATTAACATCCTAATGTTTTTGTTAGAAATAGTTTTTTTGGTTTTCCTAGAAATACACCCATTTCATGATATTATAAGTGTATGTGGTTCTAGATCAAATGTAATTAATGGGAAATACTCAGAAAAGATATGATGGCCTTGAGTCAATCATATCCAAATACATTACATTGGTCAATACTATGGACCTAGTTTGACACACTAATAGTTTATTATTAGTTTAATTTAAACTATCAATACAAACCATTATGATGGATCTAATAGATAATTAAATTTAGTTACCTAGGATAAACCTTATAACAAATAACATCATATGTCTATATAAAATGTTTTATTTATTTAATATTATGGTAGAATTATATTATAGAAGTATTTTTACAAATATGTTTTATTTATAAGAATCATGAATCATCTAAGGATAATGAAAAATTTTAATACCATATATCTTTTCATTATTATTAGAGTTATGTAAACAATCCTAGAATTATGAGGTTTAGGTTGATCATAATGTCTATTTTCTATGAATTGTTTATAGGATTTATACTATGAGAGTCTATGAATATTAAGGACATTTTTGAAAAATTTCTAGAAGGTATATTCTTTAGTAGAAAACCAACCGGTTGAATAATGCATATATATTTCAAAGACACTAGTGTTTGGGTAATGATAACATGGGTTTTTATTATTATCATTATTCACATTTTAAAAATATTTGATTTAGATTATTCATTAAATAAAAAATAATTTTAGGATATCCATTTCATTGAATAAAGAGATAAAATTTGAAATTAATCAAAGAATGACAAAATTATGAAATTGTGATTATTGTTCTATATCAAATATGTATATTTACAAATGATTCAAATAATAAATTAATTTATAAATATTTGGATTAGTATCATGAAATAAAACAATTTCCAAACACCCAAATATTTGTGGATCGGATGGTATATTAAATCACCATAGCTTTATAGTGTTGAGGCCCTCAATATTCCATTCATCATTCACTTATTTCTAATTGAGACTTAAATATCTCTATATAAATATTTATACAATACCTTTACGTATATATCAACACATTCCACTAATTTTCTCCTACATTTAAACCTAGTTATATGCTAGACCATTTGACATTTTTTAATCCCCAATTTCGCTATTCTAGATGATGTTTAATGAACCCTTCTATCGATGTGCAATTTCAACATATAAAATTTAAAACAGTTTATTACAATGTTATAGTTTAAATTGTGAGTATAAAATTGAATTATGGGGGCTAGAATGTAACTGCCTAAATATATAATGCTAGAACATTTTATTCTATAGTGTGTATAAAGCACAACACCAAGTATATATGGGAATATAATAATCCGACATTTTACAATAAAATTTCTATTCTTAATGATTTCAACCAATTATATAGATTTAAATGCACACCATATCATGTTATCTTTTGTTATCGTAAACATTGAAATTAATTTATAGCTTTTATCACACGTAAGACCAAGTATACCGAAAAAAAATATTATTAAAATATTATTAATTCGTATAATAATAAATAACCACACAATTAAATTGGTGATTATGAATATTATTAAATATCATATTAGAATATATATTATATATCAAATTATGTATTTGTTTATTCATCCAATTGATTTTATTAGAAAAAGATGACAACAAACCCAGTATTATTACTTAAAACCAATATTTTTATAAAGGTGATATTACAACATTTTAATGGATGGTGTATTTTAAATAAAATATTAAAAACATTTATAAATCTAAAAAAATCATTATATTTGAATGAAAAGCATAAAAAATATTGACTGTTAATTTTTCGTATTTTTCAGTTAAGTTTCATTTTTTGATGAATAGTGTAAAATATTGAATATAAATTAAAATCTTCTTTTTTATATATAATTTATTTATTTGGATGAATTATACTTTTTATTTTTTTTATAGATTAATTATACCATGTTTTTTCAGTTAATACAATATTGTTAATTTCAATCAATTCTACTTCAAAAATTTAAATACAAACAAAACAGATTGTTGAACATTATCGCATTGAAACCCTCCTATATCATCCCCTCTGAAAGAATAAATTTAAATTAATTTCTGTGACATCAACGATTTGAAATTTGAAAATTTTATTTCATATTTGGAATAATAATAATTTATAATATCTAATGTGGTGAATATTTTGTTTGAACAATATAGTAATTAAAGTGATTAAAATTATTTAAATCAATTAATAGGAAACTTATCTTAATAAGGTCCCACTTCCACACAACCCTAAAGACGCATTTGGTTTGATAAGATCTAAAAAAATAGCTCCTAAAAACAAATCCCATCATTTTGGATACCTTCCATTTTTTCAAGAATATATCCATGAAATATCTTTGGAGAAAACCAAAATAAGTTACCCTAATAATTGTTAACATCCTTCCTAAAGATCTTTTGTCTTCTTTTCATTCCACACCCCTAAACACTTATTATTCCATTTATAAATAATAAAATCAGTATAAAAAAATAATAGTAATTTTTATATTAGTTTGTAGACCTTCACAGATCAACACTTCCATCTTCTTGGAAATGAATATATTGTTCATGTATAGTGAGATACAGCCTCCCAAAATAATGATTTTCCAATTTTCCATTATTTAGAATATTTTTTGAGAATAATGATAGACAATATGGTTATCTATGATATATGATGTATTTATTTTCCTTTACGCTTATTTAATTATTATATACTAGATACCTTCATGCTTTGCAATTTTTGGGAATTGGATAACTCCATTTATGAAATTATGGACTACCGCCTTCTCAAAGAGAATTTATTAGTTCACAAGATACATGGAATTTATAGAAGATAGTTTTAATAAACCTATGTAACTTATTTGAAATAATTACGATATTTTAATTATAATATGAATATGCATATATATATTATTTAAATTTAACTATTTTAAATATGCTAATGAATTATAGTAGAGTTCTTTTGTACGTATTGCCAACAGTCTCCATGAATGATGCATTTCATTTCATATCACCATATAATATGGAATAATATCAATAAATATACACTTCATATATATGATATTTATATCGTGGGTTACATTATGTAGATGATTAAATCATTGTTTAATTAATATGAACAGTAAGTAACAAGTTAAATCATACTCAAAAAAATAAGACAATTAACTTTTTAAATAGTGAAAATGTTGAATGATTGTTAAAAATTGAGCTAGGAGATCTTGTAATGAGATCATATTTGATATTAAAAACATGGTAATATTTATTTTTTAAGATAGTAACATGTTTAAATCCATTATATATGATATTGAAGTATGTTCACCTAAAAGGAAACATAAGGTAAGAGATTCATGTCTCAAATTTATTTCCATGAGGCATATTCCATTAACACCAATTACTATCTTTTTGTGGTGTTCTCACTAACCATTTTGATATAATATATCCTGAAATATTTTAAATTAATGTTATTTAAATTATTTGTTTCATGATTATTACTTTTTGGACATCCAATTTATATGTTACCACATTTGTAAGGGACTTTGTCTCAATTTATATTCTTTATGTCATGAATTATTATTATGAACCCAATTTCATTTATATATTGTACACATATAGATATATAAAAATTATATCCTGATTAAATCATTATTCATTATCTTTTTATTATCAAATTTGTTATTTCATTTAAGAGTAGTTAATTTAATTGTTAGGATATTGAGTCAAATTTCATAAACGCAATTTCATTATTTAGGTTAAACTAATTCCTCTTTATAATTAATATTTTATAATTTTGTGTCCAATAAGTTTTTAATATCTATTGTTGTAATTCTAGTTTTTTTATTTGGATTTTGATTTCACACACATAATCTATTGAGTGATTTATTATCACATAATTTCTTTGATATTTTTATGTGTTTAATATATATTTTTATTTGAGTTGTGAGTGTTTAAACATGAATTTATATCAACTGAAATTATGGTATAATTATCCAAAACTCTTTCTTCTTATCGTATGGTTATTTATGATATTTTTAGGTATTTGTAACATATTCCAATATTTTTAATCATTTTTTTAATTTTTTTTAAAAACAGGGCTACTTTTCTCTCATTAATCAGTGATCTATTTTCTTCTAAAAACCCTATTTTCATAAATGGTTTCCCAAATTGTTTTAATAAAATTCTTGAATGTTATATCAAATCCATATTCACTTGTAAAAAAATGATTTCTATTTCTTAAATAAATTTTGAATGAATTTTTTTCAAAAGGGTTTTAAATACCAAATTATATTTTCACAAAGAATTTTTTTTAAGTTATTATTTTATTTTTTAATTGATAAAATCCCATAAATATACATAACTATTGATGCATTGTGTTAAATCCATCATTATTCATACCCTAGATGAATTACTATTTATTTTAACATCTATAGTATTGACTTTCACTTCTTTAGTTCCATTACTAGTCCCTAATAAATATTCATTTTACAATGATAATTTAACATTGAATTTTCACTAATTTTTAATTTCCTTAATCATGAGTATGATAATTTTAAAAATAGTATACCATTTCTAAATAAAGAGAATACATTGAATGTCATTTTAATTTCTGTGAAAATATAAATAATTTTTTATACTTTTTACAATATAGATAAATGAATAATTAAATTGATTATTTGATATTAAGAATTCTTTGGAAAAGAAATAACTTGTTGGACTCAGACTTTATATATCCACTTGTTACAGCGATGGGTTATCATTAGAAAAAATTGTTTCGAAAATTAAACTTCTTTCTACCTATTTTTTTAATCATTTTTGTGATAGTCATTGAATATATATATTTTCATTTGGATAATAAAATAATTCCAATAATATGGAATTGTTGTCACATTTAATTAGTATTTATTATAAAAGGAATTTTCACTATTAGAATTTCATGGATTTATTTCATTCTTATTTAATATATTTACTTGATCATGATTTTAGTTTCATAAAATTCTATATTGGTTTTACATTTTCAACTTATTTAAATGAAATTTGTTTTTATTTATTTACATTTACATAATGTTTACACACTTCATTCTCAGTTTATTATTTACATAACATTAGTCTCCAGTTACACAAAATTCCATATTTTTTATACACATCCTTCTTAGCTTATTGATTACATAAAATGTGTCTTTAGTTTTTAGCTTTCTATATTGACTATTCCCATTGATTCGTTATTTCTTCTGATTTACATAACCTTCCAAATCTTTTTACATCACTGATATATTATTTCTATTCCCCATGAATCCATTAAGTGTAAAATGAGTGATATTAAATCATACATTTGATGGAGTACTTTTTTTTTCATTGAAAAAATATTTTGTAATTTATTAATTCTTTTAAAATACTATACTTGTTTATATATATAGTTTACCAATTCTAATAAATGGTTTGGTCCTTTGGGACAAGAATTACATGTGTCTTATTCCAATGTAAAAGTAGTGTGACATTGTGTCAGGTTAGTCTGGGGTTGGCTCTATACAAATTCCAACTCTTCTAGATGTTGGGTAGGGCTATGTGATATTTTGGGATGTATCATGTTCATGTTTGGGATATATTTCTATATATGGTGTTCGCATGGTGGCTTATGGTTCAAGAAATAAATGGATATGTGGGTATAATTATCCGACACATTATTTCAAAATCATATATGTAATTTATTCTCTTATGTGATTGATGGCATTACATTTCACTTTAAAGATTCCCATTTATTCCAACCACAAAATCCAGAATTGTATCTTTTTTCAAAATGATTTGAACCTAAAATAGAGTTTTTTTTGGATTAACATGACTCTGTTGATTTTGAAATTTAACATACCCATTATAAAGGAAATGCTTTTTTGATGTATTGAGAAACCAACTTTTATCCTATTATATGATACAACCATCCGAATTTTAGAATATGGGGACTTTCTTTGTAAAGTAACATTTGGGATTATCATAAGATGTGTATAAGTTTGGTCCAAAAATTTTTTAGAATAAATCCCATCTTATCATGATGATTCTTTATGATAATTAGTTTTATAATGAATTATTTGAAATTATGGACTCCCACTATAGTTGGGAGACCATCAGTGAGTGGTTCATATATTCTGAAGGTGTACTATTTTTTCTAGATATAGTAGGTTTTAAATTTTTTTTGTAAGAATGTTTGTGGTTTGGGTGTATCATAATTTCTAGTGGATGGTATACCCGGGAACCAAAAATATATTCTATAATATATAGTTCTGATTATAGTTTCGAAGTATTTTTGAGTCATCATAATTTTTTTCATTTTTTATACCTACTATTATGTGATGTACAAGCACTAGAGTCCCTCTATTTTATTCAACACAATCTTGTGCTATCATGGAAGTTGGATGAGATTTTTATGTATTACATGGCAGGGTTTCATCATACACAACTATGAAAGAGATAAATATGGAATTTTATTAATAAGAAGAATAGTTATATTCTCATTATACACAATCATAATAAAAACAATGTGTAAGATTCGGGATGTCTCTCTGTGGATGAGAATATTTTATTGCATGAAATTCTATCTACTATAGCTTCAAATTGGGATCCTCAGTTAACAACTCATTTTTTTAGAGTCCTCAAAGTGGACTATGAATCCCAATTTTTATAGAGTAATTTAGACAATCTGTAGGACCACATCAAGAAATAATGTGCTCTATGGATCATTAAAGACATAATACATTCTTGTATCCTTGACTTCGGTATAGATTGGGATGTTCATTTTTGACAAGTTGAGATTTATTAAAATTTGAGTTATCAATATACTATTTGAATGGATCCTTTTGTAGAAATGTATGGTTGGACTTATTTATTTTCTCTCTATTGTAAATAGATTTGTGAATCTTACATGGATACACATTGTTTGGTCCAACAAATACCTATGAAGATTAATTTATTTCTTAGATAATTTTAATGAAACTGATGTATTATTAATCATATACTAATATTTGATGTAACCCATTTGATATTTTACTATATGAAAAGATGTTATTAAGAATTACACTTCCCTTGTTAAATTAACGACTTCTGAAATGGGGAATGTTTATACAAGGGTTTGTGGGACAATTCAAGGTTGTTGAACTAGTGGGATAGTATATTACCATTTCCCAATTCAAAAAAAAATTCTTTGATCCAAAAAGTGTTTCATGTATTGAAACTTATGGACAATATTTTTGAACATTTTGATAACCTCAAACTAGATGATCCTAATGTTCAACCAGATTTATTCATGGTCGTGCATATTTTCATAATTTTTGATTATGTGACTATGGTTTTTCATGGGAAGATGATACATTTAGTCTGTCTTTTATGATTACTTATTTTGATTCACATTAGTCTTACAACGTCACAGAACTTATGAGAGAGCATTTTCTAAATATTTTTGATATGGAAATGTCATGAATGGAATTCTGGGGATATTATGTGTTTTTATGGGTTGAGGTTGTAACATCCCATTATAATATTTATTCTATTTCAAGACCTTTTTTCAGTATTTTAATATGTTTATCTTTTGGGTAATTTTGGGTGTATAAATAAAATTTTGGAAGCCCATGTGATTGTGAATGGTTTGTGAAAGGTAAGGTAAAACTATGCAGTTTAGCCCTTTAATATATGTTTCCTATATTGTGCTACTTGTAAGGGGAATTTTGTTTGAAAAACAAATATGTACATCCCTTTAAATATGAACCGTTTTATATATATTTTTTATGGATAGTGCATGGTTAGTTTAGTTGTATGAACAAATCGTTAACCCATCCCAAAATTCCACTAGGGGAATAAAGTTAGGTCACACAGTTACTACTTACTATTTGGACCACCTAGTAAACCATTAACATCGTTTTCATGTGTAATATTTTCTTCCAAAAATTTCATATACCCCCATTTAATATGACTGACATCCCACCCACACATTAAACACTAAGTAATTTTATTTTCATTTGTAGGATTTATGGTGGATTGATTTTCTTTTGGGAATAAATGATCTGGTGCAAGAACACAATCCCCCCCCAAGTATGTGAATCCCCACTTATTCAGTTTCTTCTCTTCATACATTATGTCATGTTTAGAGGCTCAGGTATCATCATGTTTTGGATGTATCTAATATTTTATTTGATTGATCTTTATTCTTGTTTTTATTCCAATATCTCCATTACCATCATTGTTCAATTGAGTTCCCAATGCAAGGGTTGTTTTGATAGTATCATGTATTAATGGTATGGAATTATATAAATCATTAACCTAAAATGGAAACTATAATTTTAATATTTTATTGAAATGGTTTTCTAATTTATTTAAAATCATTGATTTTAGATTATTTTTTTTGTTATTTGAAATGGACATATAAATTCTAAAAACACCCAATTTCAATAGAATTTATATTTTTTGGTGGATTTTTATAAAACAATTGATTTAATTGAAATTGAATTTGTTTTTAATGATTTGATTTTTTATATTTATATCCTTCTATTATATATAATGTAGATTTTAGGATAAAATAATCTAATGAAACCCAATTATTTTGTATTGAAAAAAAGTCATGTTGAAATAACGAATTGTGTAAAGGATCATTGAATGTTTAAATAACGTGATGTTATTGAATTTCATAAGAATGATTGAATATCTGATTAAAACAGATTTGAGCATGAAATATTAGTAGGAAATTAGTTCATGAATTCTATTAATCATACTCTATTGAATTGGATTGATTATGAAAACACTAAACTGTAAAATTTCAACATGATTTCTAGTGATGAGTCCCCTAATGGGGTGTATATTGACTTCCTATTTTGGGACCCCTATTGGGGTGTGTATTTCACTATCAAAATTGATTCATGAACAATGATAATTATTAAGAATTGTGTGTATCAAATATCAAAAGACTAACATAACTAATGGATTATAAGCATGGTTCTTTGTTTGGTTTTCATGATTATTAGTCCAATTGATTATAGAACTATTTAATTAATACTAAATACTTTATTAAAATTTTTACATAAAATTTCTATCTTTATTTTGCTTTTGTTATTTTTCTATCTTTATAATAGTAATAATTCGTCTTTGAAAATATTTTACTATCTGTCGATGATTTATATTAATTAATTTGTAATAATAAATGGCTTATTATTATAAAATTGATTATACAACACATTGTGAGGACATATTTGGATTAAATTTCACACCATTCTTTTTACATAATAAATTTTTAGAACATATTTTTTCAGGTTCATGTAGAGGAAAATGACATCTTGTAGAAGGTGGGTACACATAGTTCAAGGGACTGAGAGAGATATAGTTGACCACTAGAGGTGTGATCCACATATAAATTGGGTTTTTCTATAATATTAATATTTTTGAATGATGTTTATTATGATGTATCTTTTTTAAACAAATTTGATTCTCGAAATTTTTAATTGAGGTACTTATGAATATAGTCATCTATCATATATACTATGTGGTTCATTGTAAGGAATAATCCCTATGATGATTGATATATACTAGGTGCATGTCAGGAAGCTTTGGGGATCGAGAATTACCTTCATTCCATGGGATAACTGGATAGGGTATTAGGGTATTAGGGTATCTAAGTTGGTTTGTGAAACATATCCACTTTATTAATGATTTCAAGACCTATCCAATGATAATCAATATGTATAGGGTCATTTCTAATCCAAATAAGGGAAACTATAACATGATCCTACTGAATCAAAGAATTGATCATCGTGTTAACCTTATTGTGGTTGTAATGTATTGATCATTCATTGTCACTAATTAACTCTAACCATCTTCATAGTTATATATTCATATCTTTTGGATTGAATAAATACGTCAATGTTTTATATTCTCTATATATGTAAAACCATCCACCATAATGATAATTATTCTATATTAATAATAAATAATTCCCATTGCTAACTATAGATTATTATTCTTGTAATATTTATCATTATAACTAAATTAAAAATTTGTGTCATTTAAAACCATTGAATTTTTTCATGAGAATACGTATAATAACATGTTTTTTGTTACTATATATCAAAAACCCATCTCTACAATAGAATAGTGCAATCATTGGTGCACTGACCTGCCATCTCATCATTTCCTTGAAATTATGTACAAACTAATTTATCTAAAATATCTTGATTGCCTTCTATTTCAAAAATGGTTTTATGTTTCATAACTATAGACAATTTCTACAAAAACCAACAGTTTTATACCAAAAATCTCATTCACCATGGTTTTTCTAGTTCATTTCTCATAAAAAAATTATTTTAGGGATATTTATATATATCATTACTTTTGATTACATGAGAAAAAATGAAACATTCTAGATCAATAATTCAAATTTTCTATATTTGGTATATAACTTCACTTGTCATGAAAAATTTAATATAATCCTTAAATAAACTAAATGATCATTGTTAATCATTGAATATAAGAGGTTATAATTTTTATAGAAAAACAAAAAATGATCTGGGTAATCACAGAATGCTCTATTCATCAGTTACATGAAGATATAGGGGGAATTTTAAACATTAAATGAAATAATAGGAATGTATAGTTTTTATGTAGAGACTAAATAAATATATTGGGTGTATCATGCATTTTGAAAATTAATTTCCGATAAATAGATTGATGGTAAATCATTAAAATTTATTAAGCTACACATAGTTGATCATACATGTTATTAATATGGGTTAACAAACACCATTCCTGGGATATAATCCTTTTATGTTATTATTAATAAAATTGAAGATGCATTAACCCACCATTATTCTAAAAAAAGAACAATTTCACCACAAAATGATGCAATAGTTCATGTATATCACTTTTCTTGTCTTTGTGATTTCTCTATAACTAATAGAATGAGGAAGTGGTTATTATATAAGCCTTATTCTAATTTGGAATTGAACTAGTTATATGTACTACTGAAAAATATGCAATATGGTTTAAAGGAATACTATGATTCTATTTAAGAAATAAGTGAGAATATTACCCTATAATAGGTATATCATCCTGGCTATGATTCAAACAAAATATTATATATATATATATCCCTTATGAGTTTGTATTAAGATTATTATAATGGAAGTAATTTCTATAAAATTTCATTTTCATATGTGCACTAATATCTGAACATAGGTTTATTTGGGATATCAATTATGAAATTAAATCATCATTAATTGATATAGTATCTATATATATAAATTTCATCCATTGAATAAATACATCATGTATGACTACATATAGATTAATAATAATTAGTGGATGACAATTCAAAATAATGTACCTATGATAGAAAATATATACATAAGATACAATCATCATAACAATATGTGTTTTCCTATATAATTAAATATAATTTTTTGATATTGTGGTGTGATAACTTTAAAATATATGTATATATAATATATTTTCTAAGACCATAATCAAATATTACATTTAATGTTAATAACTTCCTAATAATAATTCTTTTACCTATTTTATATTTGTTATCATCATTTACTTACACCAAAATTTATCGTGTGGGTATGTAATGGTAATAATCATAAATACATATAATATGTTAAAAATAATAATTCCTAATTCTACATAAATTATGACACTTTATTTTAACCCATAATATCCTAGGTTGTTACATTATTACGATTATCATAGCATTATTTATGTTTTACACTCATAGTCCTCATAAACTAAATTAAAAAAATAAATAAGTTGTACATTGATACAAATTTAGCCATCATAAACATAAAAGACATATATATTCAATCATTTCAAAATAGAAATCATAAAATATTATGATTTTATATGCTATAGAATAATAAGTTATTAATGTATATAGACTCTATATATAGAGACAAAAAAATTATGTATAATCATAAACATTTCCCCAAAACATTTTTCTTACATGATACACATCAATACTTACCATACATAAAATTAATCCTCATATACAGTGGTGATGAATACATAATAAATGGATGATCTATGATTCTCAATAAAAGTAACCATGGGGGAAAATATCCAATAATCATTGTTGACACTACTTGAGAAATTAACCAAAAGGACTATGATGATAATTCTGGATCATACAGATCCCAAACTAAGGTATGAAAAGTATAATGGAAAAACAACAATACTCCGAAAGAGATTTTTGATAGAGTAGCTTCACATATCTATGCGACTGACCTATGCAAAAGAGCTACGCGACCATCATATGAGGCTGACCTCCACGGTAGAGCTACACACCAGAAATTTTTTTCTGATGCACCTCCACAGAGCAACTGCACAGAGGATCTGTTAGACTTTCGTACACGATGGAGCCCCACACCAGACCTTCATGCCAAAAGATCGTTGTTGCACCTTTTTGTAATAAAACTATGGCGAAGCTGCACGAAATACCTTTACGGGCAACAACTCTTCGACTAGTCCCATCTTTGCCTATAAATATAACCATTGGGCTTCCTATTTTGGGACTGAAAAAAAGTGAAATACTCTCTAAAGATCCCTTTGCGTAGCTCTTTCACATAGATCCATAAAATTTTCTCACATAGCTCTCTAAACCATGGGAGAATAGATAATTAAATGGGATAATAATTTTTTTAAGTTCTTTACATTCTTCAGTCATCATCTATGCCTACATAGTATACCTGTGTGTCAAACTTTCTTGGTACACATGCGTGGCATACATCTACGGTGCACTTGCACACCATACCTACGCGGTGTACCAACATGCCATACCTATGTGGTATATCAGTGTGCCATACATGTGCGGTATACTTTTGTGCCATACCTTCATGATATATTAGCTTGCCATCCCTGCGTGGTATACCTGTGCACTATATCTGCATGATATATTTGTGTGATACAAGAAACATGGGGTATCTAAGAGGAATACATGCATAAAGTACATACGCAATCAGTTTATGTACCCTCTTTTTAAAATCATTCATGTTATGGTATCTCCTTCCTTAGTTCCCTTATCTGAAAGGGACTACATTGAATCCTTACCCACAACCGCCAGACATCCTTACCTTTTGGGAAAGGCCCATAAGTGTGTCCCTTATTTGGGTTTGTATTTACACATTCAGAGGATTCCAAAATTTGTTTCACAATGAGGTTAGGAGTCATCAGATGTTTTTTGGATTGTATATCCATATTCACATAGACTTTTCTCTCTAAAACATTGTTGGAAAGTTCCTGGATTGGGGGAGGGTTGGGTCTTGTCCTCTCCATTCTTAGAGAGATGCTCCGGGATATCAGGTTTCTAGTAGAGAAGGTATGATTCACCTATTTCTTTTACACATAAGCATAGAAGATGTCTCCCTCCCAAACCATGACCAATTTTAGGGAAGCCATCCTTATATAATCACGTCACCTTCACCCCTTCTTCCTTACATTGGACCCTTGTCCATTGTAAATATAATAGAGGGAAGGTTCTTCGCCTCACCCTTTTCCACGGTTGATGATCCCTCTTCCATAATCATGGAGGAAAATTTTGAATGTGTGAAGTGTCATTATTGAATCTTTCACATCCTCTTGTTTCTCACACAGAGAATGAGTCATGAGGGCATAGAGATATGTGATGGTTGCAACATGTGCACAAATACTCACATGAAATATCTACAAGAACATTAATTCAGGTTTAAATCAGGATACCTTGGAAGCTATTTTAGATTATGAGCTCACTGGATATCCTTCTCAGTAATCCAACCCTTAATTCCCCCAATTTGGATATCCTATTTATGATATAAGCCCCAAATTCAATACTAAAATCATCAAGTCATCATTTTTCACAAATTAATCCCAAACTCATCTTTCCCAAATGACCATACTCTCCTACAAGACACATCGATCTACGTGGTATTTGATTCCCATCCTTATGGGAAACGTAGGAAGCCTTCATGTGGGTTAAAACCAACACTTCAAATCAACCATATTCTCTTTGGACCATATTCCCAACAGGGTCTGATCTTACATGGAAACCCATATCACTTCCAAAATCCTAGGGATACATTAGCATAAGTCCTTCACTATGATTCAACTAAGAACCTTCCTCTTAGAAGTCCTTATCACATGAACATAAAAGGTATGATGTGTCCTATAAAATAACACTATACTATGAGGGTTCTGATTTCATTTACAAAGATATGTCGGTAACCCATTTTACGGGCACAATCCCAAGATAAAAAAACATCCATCTCCCTAGATGACAATAAATTCTAGAGTGCCCCACTAAGTGGCTTATAAACCATTATCATTACAATAATGATTAAAAGAATCTCTAATCATTATATTATAGGATACCATTGATGGAAACCTTGAATACATACAGACATTTCCATTAATAATGAACCTTGAATACATACCGATGATTTTTAAGTTTTACACATGTTTATAAGTGTTTATAAATTCCATGGGATACATATGATATACTTGGTGAATTAATAAGAATTCATGAAAATATTTTAATTTTACAATGAGAGTCCCTTAGTAGATAATAATTCCCTCCAAAAGGGTGTGATGAGTCTGACCTCCCATCCTCTCTACCAATGCACGTTCATAAGTATTATATTGTTCATAACTCAATGGCCTCCATCCATTTTGAATGTAGGTTCTCTTTTGATAACGAACTATTGTATGTTTATAGTTCCATGAATAAATAAAATGGAAACCTCCATGAAACAGTGATTCTTAAATCTAGAACACACGTTTCAAGGATCTACGAAACTAAAATGGTGTACCCGAAGTGAATCCTTAAGAAAGTTAATAATGTAACCCACATCATAGGCCCCTATCAGTTGATAAATTAAGTCCAGACAAAGGAATTAGTCACGCATGTATCCATTTGGAAATTATTTTCTCTAATAGTGCCTGTTGTTGTTCTCAATTTTCCACAGAAATTTCTTCAACCCAAAAAATTGCTTTCTCCAGGACATCTTTGAATTGTCTTGACTGCTGCTCAAGATGGATCTCCATCCCCAGGAAATATGTTATCACCAACCCATCATTGTCAACGTTGGGTCTGAAATGTTCTTTTGAAGGAATATTGAAATCATGGTAAAATCCCAACATTGGAGTAAACTCAACAGGCCCTCTAGGTCAACAACAATCCTCGATCATCTGGAGAATGATGGCCAATGATCAAGAAGTAGACGGTTCCAACCACTATCCCCAACTGTTTCGGGTCATTATCCACGTATCACAACAACTAGTCCCTCTCGTACTACAGGAAGGTATATCATGAGGTCACTCAAGGCCTCAATTCAATAATGTCGGAGTTCTTCCTGAGGACTCCCACCAGCAATCGCCGCTAAAATCTTGCGGTAGTGAACCACCAACATTATTGGGGTGTTTCCTCTGGATGTTTGGCCCTGGTCTCTCAGACTCGGGCATGCTAGATGAACTACCAAGAACAATGTTTGGTTAACAGGGAGTAGTTTCCCACCTCTACCTCCTCTGTAAAAGTCCATCAACCAAACTCGATGGAAAATAATGAGTGAGTACATACACTCTTCCTTCCTAATTTTGATGCTCAGTAGGATCATCTAATAGAATCTCATCATTCCCACCAGATAAACCCGGTGAAGAATCATGAAGAGGCACATTAACCTTATTATAATATATCATTCAGTCAGCATGCTTTTCAGACTGCATTTAAATAGGCTCACCAATCTAGTTTGGTGGCAACCGATAAACTGGAATATACACCTGTTTAAAATCACCAATTTTTTCAACAGTCTCATCTGCCAGTATTGAAGAAATTATGTCAACCATACATGAATGAAATCAGAAAGTAGGCACATACACCTACCAATGTTCATCCAGCCTGCCAATAGTCTTTTTTGGTAGGACTAGGGGAAGTTAGTCAAAATGATCCCATGGAAAATTTGGGGCAGACCCAACTCTCTACCCCCATGCGTGAATACTGTCAATATCCATTAACTGGAAAAGGGGGACATGAGCATGCACATACACCTACTACAGATACTGAATGGATGTATATTTGTGTTCCTTTCACTAATTTCACCAAACACATCTTATAAATGGTGAAATGGCATACGCATATGCCTTCCCATATTCTAGAAGCAGGCGAGGATATTTTAACAACTACATCAGTAGTATCAGGGGAACGAACATATAAATATTTCCCCACCCAAAGGATGACACATCGGCATGCCATCCTTGAGTAGATGCACACCACTTTTCTATTTCATGATGGTCATGGGGTATATTTACCCATATCAGACGGACAATAGGATTGGGAACATACAACCTTTCTAATTGTAGTTAATTTGTCTTTTCTGGTAACTACTCCAAGGAAGGCACATACACATTCCCATTATAACCACTTCTCCCAACATATGGACTCAACTAAGTATAAGAGAATATTTAAAAAGACGTATCACTAGGCACTGTTGGAAAATCAAGATTCAAGCTATGATTTAGCTCCCATTAATGAAGGATTTCTTAAATCCCTCAGACATTTATCTTTTGCTGCTCTAGATCCTACCCACTCATTACCAAATTTTTGGAGTGGTAGTTGTAATTCTGAAGTTTATAATTGGAAAATTCTCCATGAAGTCTTAATTCATGAAATTTTAGTCAATCCAGAGTTCTTACGTCCAAATGAGAACCACTGAGACCCTCAGTGTGGCTAGACGACAAAAGAGCAAGACGATTTATCCCATGATATAATCCACCCTGGTGATCCTCCCCATGATAGCATTTGATGTGAAAGTCCTCTGCATAGTAGTATCTCACATTTTATTAACAATTCCATAATTGAAAATGTAGCAAAAATAAACCCCTCTTATCTCGAGGCACTTGCAACCACAAGGCCAATCATGTCTGATGCCATGACATTTATGGGTGAAAAACTTTTTCATTCAGAATCCATCTTAAGGGGATAGTTCTTCTTTGAACCTACCTTGAGACATTTATCTTCTAATACAGAACATCTGTATTGGTCAGAATAATTTAAGAAACCTCTAGTGAATGATAACAAATATGTGTTAAACATGAGGAAACAATTAGCTAAAGGAGAAATACAAGCCTTGTTCTGGAATTTGGAAAATTCTCAGTATGATATTTCAGAATTTACAACATAAGATAGAATTCATGAAATTCATCTCAACTTATGGAAAACTACATGTCATTTTAAAAATAAAGTATTACTAAATGATGAAAATCAAAATCATATAAAGGAAATAGAAGGGTTGCAGTGCCAAATTGACTAGGAATCTCTCTCAGTTTCATAACACCCAAAGGCTGAAAATAGTAGGGAACCCTTTAGTGTGCATATATCAATGCTCTATAAAGACTATGTCAGTTAATTTTTTATTTCCCATATAGTGTTCGCATCAGTGGATGGGGTGTATATGGAGCATTGCATTTCACTTCACTCCAAAATCAGCAAATTCTTCCAAAAGTGGTTTCATGCCTTGTTATTTCCCATATCCAGCCCCATTCAACAGGTTTTATATGTAATAAAATATACACTCAATGATAGCCCTCAACCAGTTCTCCTCAGAATCAAGCCCAATAAAAATATGTTGTTGAGCTAGTTTTACCTCGTGCATTTGAGAATCTTGACAGGAATCCCGTTTAGAGGATATTAGGCGTCATATGTTGAAAATGTTCGAAATAGCACAATGATGTTCTGAAATGGGTGATTGAAGTGTTCTGCAGATGATGCACCCAGCTAATGTTTGTACCAAAATCTACAAATTCAGAAGAGGAATTGCACAAATTTTAGCTATAGTGGTTCAAGAATCACCCCAGCTTACTAGGCTTGTGGCTCATTTAATTCAACCTTAACATTCATTAAAAAAAATCAACTAATTGAAGAAGAATAACAATATCAACACCAGCCTGCATGGCTGGGGGATTTTTCACATCTACAATCCCATCCTCAACAGAAGTCTGCTTTATCCATCTTTGGGAAGAGGCCTAAAGGAATACATAGAATTGAACTATCAAATGATTACCTACTTATTACTAGCAGACAAATAGTTCCAGAAAATAATTCATATAATATAACAGAGTCTAATGAAAGATAAAAAGGGTCATGTTCTAGAAGAAACACTAACATAATGCCATCAATTCATTATGAGTCAGTGAATGTTATCAATACAATTGAAGAAATCCTCCAGAACATATGTATATTTCAGTGGAATCAGAAGATGAATATGTTGTCCACAATATGGTACACACCGACGAAAATGATGATCTTATGGTTACCCGTAATCAGAGGCTTAGCCAGAATCTAGGTATGCATAAAAATAAACAACTCCCCACTCTCCCAAAAACATCTAACAAGGGGAAAGTAAAAAAAAATTAAAATTTCATTTCACATTCTCACTGTAGAAGGTCAATCTCTTTCACTCGATGAGTTATTTTCACAGAGATAAGTTGAAATGAAGGAGTTGAAAAGACTCAATAAAGAGTTTCTTCGAAATAAAATTTCTACTAGATATACTCCCAAATAATGTCCTCAATAAGAAAATCATATAGGTGATCCACCGCAAATGGGATTTGTAGTAACTATGGATGAAGATAATGAATTCCCTATATTGGTTATAAAATCAAGACCAGATCATATACATCCAGATAGACCGTTTCTCGTGGGTTATCCAAGGAAAATATCAGCACCACCTTCAGTGGTCTTACCGGTCGTTGCACTAGATCAAACGTAAGTTTCTATACCTGCAGAGAATCCAACACATCTAGATATTCCCCAAATTTTGGTGAACTCAATTCACACAAAAATGATGTAGTTTGAATTTATAGAGGAACGACGTGCACCAGTTCAGACAGAAAAGAATGCTTACCTTGAATGGGTGGATGCAATTCCTCTCCCACCAAATTTTTTGAATACCGCATTCCCAATTTTTAATGGTTCAAGAGATCTGGAACAACACTTAACACATTTTGTTTCTAATTGGGATCCTATGATGAGAACATATCGACAACAAGAAGTAGTAAATCTTAGGTTTTTTTTGATGTCATTACAAGGACCAACTTGTTTCTAGTATTCAATTTTGCAATCTCTATCAATTACATGGTAGGAAGATCTCCATCAAAAATGATTTCATCAATTTACCTCAACACTACCAAAGATGACATTTTTTTATCTTACCAATTTTTAACAATGTGAGAATAAAAGAGTATCATATTTCATTTCTCTCTTTATGGGAATAACATATTCATTATGTTTTTTACTCCCTCAAGAAAATTTGATTCCAATATGTGTGAAAAATCAGCATGTTGAGTTATTCCCATCATTGATCCCAGTGAAATACATAAGAGGGTTTTGAGTCATTACTTCAATTGCATAAGAAGATAGAAGACTTTTTTATAGAAACTAAGGATAAAAATCATGTAATTCCATTAGCTCTAGAAAAGAGGATTGGAATGTGTGAAGCTACTACAATCAAACTCAATCAGGAACATGTACCTAATTCTACAACATGTCCTTCATCATACCAAATGGCGCTAACTAATGAGCATCATCATCAAGTATTGTCTCGTCAAGATGATCCAAGAGATCAAAGGTGGAAATAGTTTTAGGAATTAAAGAGTAATGTTTATTCTTTCAGGAATGAACAAGTTCTTGATTGCATCATCTCAACCATAGAATACAATTTCGTTCAGTTTCCATAGACGAAGAATCCATATAAATACAGATATAAAGATCATCGTAATTATTGTCCCTTTCATTATATATTGGGGCACCTCATTTAGGAGTGATTTTTTTCCAATGACCTTCTGCAAAAGATGGAAGACTCTGAACATGTGAAATTGAAAGGTTCATCATCTCAAGTAGAATGTGTTGTTGTTACTGATCCAGAGGAAGAAGGTGAATGGAAAGACATTACATGTAAAAATGTGCAACAATTTGATGAATGGATTATTAGGAGAACGGTCAAATAGACTCATGTTATTTTAAAAACAAAGTGGAAACCACCAATTGTGTCTTCTACCACTCCTACCATAGAAAATCCATCTTCATCTAAAGGTAGTTCCTCAATGAAACAAAGTGTTCATGAGGATAAAGTGAATTCGGAAGATGACTAGATCATATCATGGACAATGTTTTCATTTACCCTTGAAGATTTTATACCATCTATTTTAATTCACAGGCACCACCCCGCCAAATAGTACAACATGTAATAACCTCTCATGTAGATTCTTCAACAAATGAAAAATTGATCTTTGGTTCTGTTAATGTTATCCATTTAACGGATCCTTATGGAAATAATGATTTTGAATTCATTGAGCGAGAATTTTTTATACCTAATTTGGGAACTATAGGAAGAGTCCAAGGTCGAGGATATAGGGGAAGACTTGGGAATTAAAAAAACCATCATTTTAACTACCCCTACTCAAAAAACATATGTAGTAGATACTCATGGAAGAGACCTCTTGTGATATCATCAAGAACAAGGAGTTTCTTCCATGAAAAAAAGGTCTAGTCCTGGCACAATTATTCTGGAGGTCCGATTAGAAGCCACATAATCTTCTTCTTAGCAGATGAATAGAATTAGTTAGTCTAATTTTCCAAAGTCAGTAGTATTTCCCGCTTCTGCTTCAACACAATGTTCATCTATAATAAAAGAATCAACATCCAAAGTACATGCAAACCCACATCTCCATGGTGGAAAACAAAGACCTTTGGATCGAACGAATGATGTTTTGAATCATTTTACCCACATATCGGCAATGATGTCAATTTTGGATGTTCTGATTCAATCAAAATATCTTCAATAGGCACTCATTGAGGCGTTGTCAAGTACTAAATAATTTGAAACCGAAGTTGATGCTGTTGAGAATTATCGTATAGAGATTGATTCTGCAGAATTTCATGCATTCATATATTTTACGGAAGAAGATGAAGACAAAGTGTTACATGGGATTATCAGACCTTGTATATTTCTGGAATGGTCAATGATATAGATATCTGATGCGCCTTCATTAATAATGGATATGGGGTAAAACTCATTCCCATTCATACACATAGTCGATTGGGCCTGACTGAATCTGACTTATCTCCTTAGACATTAATTTAGTAAGGATATGAAAAGAATGAACAAGAACCTATGGGTGAAATTACACTCAAAACATGGTTTAGAGATCTTGTGTCTAATTCTGATTTCATGATTATTTCTTAGGAAACAACCTTCAGTATTCTTCTTGGAAGGCCTTCGTAGCATCAACATACAACCATACCTTCGCCATACCATCAATGTCTGAATAATATTTCAATGGAAAAATTGGGACATTGTATAGTTACAAGGCTTTGTTCTAAACATGTAAATATCAACACATTGTGGAAGAGTTTTATCACACAAAAGGAACAAAGTCCATGATGAATAAAATAACCAGAGTAAATTCTCCAAATGGACTAGAAATGATTCCAGAAAATCCATTCACGCATTTGAGTACATATTACGTGTTCCCACCAAAAAAAATTAAAATGGTAATCCAAATCCATGAAATCATCCAATAATTCCCATAATATCAATTGCGTCAATTGAGTCTAATAACATGGGGGAAATTTATTATACACCATGCAATAATGGAAGCTTGAATGGAGATGTTTTCATTTCCTATGCAAAACTACAACGTGCCTCTAGTATATCAATCAGAATAGAAGAAATTGTTGGAATGTTAGAGGAAGTAAAATATGACGATTCTCGATCCATAATTTCTTATTTAACATATGAAGGACCTTCGTCCTCATAAGGGTTAGATATGATGTCTTCTTCTTCATGATGACCAAATACTGACTCTTCCCCTAACTCTATGAGTATTTCATTGTCATCTACTACGAATGTGAAAACAGAATAGGTAACACATAATGAGGAAGAAGAGGAATATCTCATGGATGATCCTTCAGAATTTTAATAAGGATTCCCTACTATAGTGGAAGAACCTAGAGAAATAAATATCGTTATATAAGAAGACCCATGCCCCACTCTAATTAGTTCTTCCATGACCTATGAAGAGCAAGTGGTGTATACTTCCTTTCAAAATAAACATCAACATATATTTTTTGTGGAATTATATAGAAACTCCATGTCATAATCTTGATGTAGCCATCAATCATTTAGGGTTTCCAGAAGAATATCTTTGATTCAAGCAAGAAGCAAGGAGAACACACTAAATGCATGACTCTAAAATTGAAGCTAATGTTGAAAATATTATAAAGGATAAGTTTTATTGGGATGTTCAGTATCCCAAAATGGCAGGCCAATATTGTCCAAGTGAAAAAGAAGAATAGGCAAATTAGAGTCTGCATTGATTTCATAGATCTTTATAGGCATTGTCCAAAAGATGATTTTACACAGTCTCGATTACAGAACATCCAATTAATGCAATGGATGGATTTTAACTCTTTCCTTTATGGATGGATACTTTGGGTATAATCAAATTCGAAAAGCCCTAGAGGATAAAGAATACGTATCCTTTAGAGATCCACAATGTGTGTTATGATATACGGTACCGCCCCTTGCCTTAATGAATGTAGGTGCAACAAACCAACTTGTCATGCACCATATCATCAAACCCTTCTTAAGGAAATTTATTGAATGTTATGTGAATTATTTGTTAGTCAAATAAAAACAACGTTCCAATCAACTGGCTGATTTGGAAACCATATTTCACAATCTCCAGATACATAATTTTAATATTAACCCCTTAAAATGTACTTTCGGGGTAACCTCAAGATTATTTCTTAGCTTCGTTGTATGAAATCGTGGTATCAAAGATGGTCCTGATAATACAAAATCAATACTTGGTATGTCACCTCAAAATTTGAAAGAATTAATAAGGTTTCAAGGACACCTGTCTTATATTCAGCGCTTTGTCACAAAATTGGCAGGAAAATGTTTACCCTCCACCAGATTAATGAAGAAGGAAGTCACCTACCAATGGGAAATGGATTGACCAGAAGCATTTGATATACTCATGAAATATCTCATTAGTCCACTGGTATTGATGCCACATGTCGAAGGATGACCACATATTCTCTATGTGACAGCTTTAGATGATCACTTTGTGCCATTATCCCCCTAAATAATGTCGATGGGAAGGAAAACAACCTTTATTATCTCGGTCAGACTATGGTTTATGTGTAAATATGGTATTCAAGTATTGAGAAGTGCATCCTAGCATTAATCATTATAGTTCAGAAATTGAGACACTACTGACAACATGATGAGGTCCAGTTGGTATCTCGTAATAACCCACTCAAATTTATCCTCAGCCAGCCTAGGCTTAAATGACATCAAGCACGGTGTGTGGTTATTTTGAAATAGTTTTTTATCTAGTTTGTGCCTCAAAAGTCAATAAAAGGCCAAGCTCTGGCTGATTTCCTTGCGGAGCACCCATCTACAGAAGACATGTAACATCCCAGGTAAATAAAGAAGAATAAATTTTCATATTTATTAATATTTTATAATTAAATATTAATTATACTTTAAAGGGGTTTCTATGTTCGATAACATCCCTGATACGCAACAAATAGATTCTTTGAAATCTTACGTTACACACTAGTAATATAATAATACTATTTTAAATGTTAGTTAACACATTGTTGTTGTATTGGAGGGAATGAGTAGAAATAACTAAAATATTCTTATATATGTTTTTTAAATGGTTTTACTTTTATCCAATAAATGATTAAGGCTTAAAATAAGAAATGAATTCAATTTTAGGCATAGATACTCTAATATTAACTTAAGGTTGACTTATTGCCTTTTCATGGAGAACCCTCTTTAAATATAGTTTTGTTCACTAATCTACATTATATTGGTCCAAATAAAATTCTTCTTTAGAATCGAGACATCAAAATTTAATTTGTGTAAATTTTTTGCATTTTTTTGATAAAGTTTATTTTTTTAATGAATAGTCAAAAATGTTGTATTTTAATTCCAAAACTCTTTTTAATCTAATTTGTTTATATGATAAGATTATATTTTGAATTGGTTTTAAAGAGAAATTAGAATACATTTTTACAATTTAATCCAAAGGTGGTCTTTGGAATTAATTTCACTTTTAAATTGGACTTACACTAGTGTCAATCTTTTGATATATATTGTTTCATAAAAACCCGCTATTTGTTTTGACAACGAGAATTAATTATTAAATTAATCAATTCAACTATAAGTTTTGAATTTTTTAAAATAGTCAACATTTTTGAATTTGGAATATCAAATATAGCTTCGGGTAAATATTTGGTATTTTTCTGAAAAACATCAAATTTTGATGAATAGTGAAACCACTAAGTGGTAGTTAAAAACTGAGTTTTCGTTTTAATGAAACATTACCACATTTGTGAATTAAATTTCAAAAATCCTACAAACACAGTTGTCATTAAGAATTAAAATGTGGTTCATGGGGAATAAATTTTTTTGGTGAATAGTAACTTTTAAACTTTATTAATCGCAATTAATGGTAATTAGTGTAATTTAAGATAAAAATAATGTTATAATAATTTGAAATTACCTTGACACATGTACTAGACTTATTTTATGTGTCATTTCCGACCAAAAAAATCCATGGGTCAACTTGGGGACCCCATGGAGCCACTTGGGTAATAAAATTACATCAATAACCTTTGATTTAAAGTTAAAAAAATGTCACAAACATGTATTATTTTACTAAAACAATTTTTACATGGGTTTATACAAGTTATAATTTTGACTATAAATATTCATTGGAAAGATAATAATATTTCCTAACTCATTCTATTTTTAGTTATAATTTTTATACATTAAAAAAATTAAATTATTTATGACACCATGATGATGCAGCAATTACCTCATTATTTAACGATTTATATAAAATGAAAATATAATTAAAAATCTAAGACTTGCGCTTGTAAAAAATCTATTAGATGTCTATATTTTGAAACCCTGTCACCTTATCCTTGAAATATATAATTTTTGGACCATTAATATCTGATAATCATTATATAATAAAGTAACATTTTATAACATTCCAAGAGTGCCCCTCATCTCCTCTTATAAAAGGCCCCAACCTCTACCACCTTATCCACACCTCTTAATCCATTGGCTCAGCCAATATCTTCTCATTTTATCTCTACACATTCCTCTCCTCATCCAAGAAGACTTACCTTATGCAGGAAGCTATTCCAAAAACCCTTTTGGTTCAAACCAAAGGGAGTTACCCAATTTAAAGGTAATGTCTACAGTTGTGCACTTTTCTTTTATTTTTCTTCTCCAACCCCCTAAACGATTTATATTAATTTATTTTGTAACAAAAACTATATCTTAAATATTATAGGATGTTTTTATGTGAAGGATTCGAGCTACACTTACACACACCTCCGTCTAATGTTTAATGAACATATAGTTTCTGTGGTTGGAAAATTTCTTCCTCATGAAACGATGATTGTTCAATATTCTTTTAACACCTTTAATGGTGGCCATTAAGATGTAACTCTATTTATATATGATATATATTATTTTTATGTTTTCCTTATGCTTCTTTATTATTTATTTGTGGCATACCTATATGGTTTCCATTATGGTTAAACACGATAATTTCATTTTAGGAAGTGCAGACTACTGCCCCCTCGATGTGATTTGATTCGTTGATGCCATATGTGGGATGTATAAAGGATGGATTTAATGATATTATATCTAATATTATACTGGAATTATAATATACCTTTATATCATTTTAACTTCACTCTATTAAATACGATGTAGAAATGAAAGTAGCGTTCATGCGTACGTACGACTTACAGTGTCCAGGAATGGTTCATTTCATTTCTTACCTCTAAATGTTATGTACTATTATAATTACATGTATATTAAGGATATATATGATATCCAAGTCATGAATATTATTCTGGATATAATGAACCTTTTACCACGAGGATAACATGTAATTGTATGAAGTCCATTTTTGACTTAAGTACCAGATATCGACAAAATGAACATTATTAACATAAATGATTACATAACGTTTATAACATGTAAATAAGTTATATAAATGGAATAATAAGCTTGAAAAATGTTCTTGAGAAAGTAGAAATTAACTTTAGTTCATTATTCAAGAGATTAAAGTGCAATCGAGTCACGTCAGACACGAGGTAAGGGACTTCGTCTCAATCTCCTTTTATTGAGGCATATTTTGATTTATACACAACTTTCATTTATACGGTGTATAAACTCCTTTGACTTTTAATTTTATACTAAAGGAATTTCATTCAATGAAGCATTTAACTAGACTAAAAAAGGAATGTTTCTTTTAATGTACGTAGTGAAAATGACATTTTCTGCTGCCGCTAGTATTATTAGGTCTTTGGCTTACTCAACATGCCATAATGTTTTTTAAAATGAAATAAATACCATATACTCTTTTATGTATTTTGGTATTGAAAATGGTTTTTATAATGGATTTGTTATGTCAATACATTTAAGTGATATATTTTGATCGAAATGTGGAAATGTAATCATTCCATTATATTTGTTTTATGTCTTATGATTTTATAATGGTACTTGGACATTTGACGGATGGTTACGTGATAAACCATATAACGGGTGGTGTCGTGAATACCAGGATGGGTGGTTATGTTATAACCTCCAATGCATTGGGTATGGAATTCGGCCATATGGCTATTCCATTAAGTGATATGTTTGGAAGTCGACCGTATGGTTATCCTATTTAAGTATGTTTATGTCCCATGTTACCTTTATATGTTATGTGTTATTTATATGGGTTTTATGGTAATATTTTGGTTACAAAAAGGTAAGTAATGATCTTTTATTCAGTGAAGAGTTTTTACTACTTCATAAAGGTGAAAAATTATTACTTTGATAAAGTATTCATGGTTAACCTGTTGTTTTGAAAAACAAAACGGTTTTCCTTCTTTATGTATCCCTTACTGATCTTTTTTTGCTCATCCCAAGTTTTTTTTTGAAATGGTTTTCACTATACATAAAGTGGAATAGGGTCAACGATGGGATCTATGAAAAATTATGTTATCGTAAACATGGAAATAGACATGACTTTTTTAAGAGTTCATGTTTTGTTAAAAAAGGGAATCTTTATAAAAGTGTCTACTGTGTAATATTTTGAGATGTAATAGTTATGATCTAGTTCTATAAAAATATAAACCCGAAAAGATCCTCATTCTGAATTTTTCATTTATTTCAATATTAAGTAATGTTTAAAGTCGGGGCCTTATAGTTGTTATCAGAGGTCGCTTTATACAACTTTAGGAGTTAGAAATTTTGTAAATTTATAAGTTAATTTATTGAATGATTGAAATGATATAAAATTTAAATATTACCATGTTGCTTCACCTAAGATATTTCTGTGTTCATAATGGTTTTCCACAGAGGAAAGAAGGCAGTTATGTTGGGAAAACATTAGGAGGAATACAACCTTCCTAATCAACAACCAGAGATGGTCGGAATTGGAACTGAACAATTTTTTGTTGTGATGGCATAGTTGAATCATACTATAAATGGTCATGGTATCCATGCACTAGATCAGCCAGATCAACCACAGAAGAACATGTCAGTGGTGGAACATTTCCTGAGGCAACATCCCCCATCATTCAGAGGATCATCTGACCATGTTCTAGGTTAAGGGTGGATTAAATCACTGGAGAAGATTTTTGATGTCATGGGGTGTTTAAAACATCCAAAGGTTAGTCTTGTTATTTACCATTTTGAGGGTGAAGCTGATCAATGGTGCTCAATGGTGAAAAATGTCAGGGATAGTGATGATATTGATGATCTTTATTGGGATGAATTCAAAGGTATGTTTCTTGAGAAGTATTTTCCTAAGGCTGTTCGACATAGAATGGAAAAACAATTCTTGGAATTGAGGCAGAAGGATGAATTAGTGGCTGGTTATGAAGCAAAGTTCACTCTACTGGCAAGATTTGCTCCAAATTTCATATGAGATCCTGATTGCAAATTCAACCATTTTTACTCAGGGTTAAAGCCAAAGTATCGAAGGGCTTTAGCTTCTTGTGAGTTCAAAAGTTATGAAAAAAAATTTCGATGTGCGGAGAAGGTGGAAATGGCATTTTCCGATGATCAGGTGTTCTTTGACAAACAACAGAATTAGAGGTCCAGTTGGCAGGAAAAAAGGAATAATTCATCAAAGAAGCAAGGATTTAAGAAACCCAAAGATCCATCCTGTGAGAAGTATGGTAAAATGCATCCTGGAGAATGTTTATCCAAGTCTGGAATGTTCTTTCGATGTGGTAAGTCTGGTCATATTGCTCGTAACTCTAAGTAAGATGATCAATCAGGCAATGAAAATCCATCTATAAGATGTTTTAAGTGTAATGAAATGGGTCATTATGAAAATGAGTGTCTAAAGAAGAACTCAACTGAGGGAATGTAACCATACTACAAGCAGAATGGTGTGGTGAAATCCTTTGCAACTAGTTCAGCAGATGTGGGTCCATCGAATGAAGTAGTAACAGGTACACTGTTTTTTTTTCAGATTATGCCAATGTGTTGTTTAATTCAAGGTCTACACATTATTTCATTTTTGTGAAGTTTTCTAGTAAATTGGGAATTCTCTCTCAAGATATGAATCCTAAACATATGGTAAAAACACCCGAAGGAAACTTTGAGACAAAAAGAAATTATAAGAACCTTCATATCCTTATGTGCGGAAAGAATCTACATGAAAAACTTATTGTTTTTCCTCATATATATTTTGATGTTATTTTGGGCATTGATTGGATTTCTGTTTATCATGCTAAGATTGAATGTACAGCTAAAATGGTTTCATTTAAGAATGATTTTTAGTTTGTGTACAATAATGAACCCTTGATTTTGATAACATATGAGGAAGTTGAGAAACTAGTAAAAGATGGAAATGAATGTTACCTTGCACATATTTTTGAAAATAAAGGAACTGTTTAGATTAATGATGTACCAGTGGTAAATGAGTATCTTGATGTTTTTTCTGATTAGTTGCCTGGTATTATTCATGATCAGAAAGTTGAATTTACTTTTGACTTAGTTCCTGCTTCTAATCCAATTTCAAAACCACCATATCGAATGGCTCAATTTGAACTTTTAGAGTTAAATATGCAATTGCGGGAGTTATTAGATAAAGGTTTCATTTGACCTAGCACATCACCATGGGGTACTCCTGTCTTGTTTGTTAAAAAGAAAGATGGTTCAATGAGACATTGCATTGATTATAGAGCCTTTAATAACTCACTATTAAGAACAAGTATCATTTGCCTCATATCGATGATTTGTTTGACCAACTCTAGGTAGCTCAATATTTTTCAAAGATTGAATTCAGGTCGGGGTACCATCATTTGAAAGTAATAGAAGCAGAAATTCCGAAGATTGTGTTTCATACTAGATATGGCCATTATGAATTTGTAGTTATGCCTTTTGGGTTAACCAATGCACCTGCTGCATTCATGGACCTTATGAATATAATTTTCCATCAGTTCTTGGATAAGTTTTTGGTAGTTTTCATTGATGATATTTGGTTGTTTTCTAAACGTAAAGAGGAGTATGAAAGTAATTTAAGGGTTATCTTGAAAACCTGTAAAGAATAGTAACTGTATGGAAAATTCAGCAAGTGTGAGTTTTGGTTACAAAAAAATTCTTTCCTTGGTCACATTATTTAAAAAAATGGCATAACTGTTGATCCTACTAAAAAACATCTGTTGAAGAATGTCCAGGACCCACAAATGTAACTGAGATCCATAGTTCTCTTGGTTTGGAAGGTTACTACCGAATGATTGTTGAATATTTTTCACGGTTATCTAGTCCAATGACTATGCTAACTCAAAAGGGTGTTAAGTTTATCTAGAAAAAAGAATTTGATGATTGTTTTCTAGAGTTGAAAAGAAAATTGGTGAATGATTTAGTTTTGGAACTTCCTTCCAGGAATGGTGAGTTTGTTATCTATAGTGATGCTTCGTTGAAGGGACTTTGTTGTGTCTTTGTGAAGAATCATCAGGTAATTGCATATGCGTCACGTTAGTTGAAAACTCATGAGGTAAATTACCCTACACATGATTTGGAATTATCTATTGTTGTTTTTTCTCTAAAAATTTGGAGGAATAATTTGTATAGAGTAAAGTGTGAAATATATACTTATCACAAAAATTTAAAGTATATATTGACTCAGAAATAATTGAACATGAGACATGGGAGATGGCTAGAATTAATCAAGGATTACGATTGTACAATTCATTACCATCCGGGAAAATCAAACAATGTGGCTAATGATTTGAGTCAAAAAATTAATTCTTCATTATCCATGATACCTTTGGAACAAGATCCTTTGGTTTTTTATTTTATGAACATTGGAATAGATGTTGTTGGTGCCGGAAGTTCTTTTGTTTTTTTCAGTTGTTAGTGAGATCATCTCTATCAAATAAAATTAAGCAAGCGTATAAGAAAGACAGTGGGTTGTAGAAAAAGGTAGAGCTGGTTTAGAAGGGTAAGTTTCATGAATTTAACATTGATAATTATTGTGTTTTGAGGTTTGGGAAGAGATTATGTGTGGCTTGTGATTCACAGTTGAACAATGAGTTGTTATGTGAGGCTCATAGTTCCCCATTCTCAGATCATCCTGGTAGTACTAAGATGTACAGAGACCTGCGGGTGTATTACTGGTGGGATGAATGAATAGAGATATTTCCGATTTTACTATGAAGTGTTTAACTTGTCAGCAGGTTAAAGAAAAGTGGCAGTTACTGAAGGGGATGTTGCAGTCATTACCTGTGCCAGAGTGGAAATGGGAAATTTTATCCATGGAATTCGTTGTGGGATTACCAAATACATCTTGAGGAAATAATGCAATATGGGTTATAGTTGATCAATTAACTAAATCTACTCATTTCCTTCCTATTCGATATACATTCTCTTTAGATCAACTTTCTCGATGGTATCATAAAGATATAGTCAGGTTTCATGGAGTTCCCCTCTCCATTGTATCTAATCGTGATCCCAGTTTTACTTATAACTTTTGGAAAGGCTTTCAGAAGTCATTGGATACTGAATTAAATTTTAGTATAGCTTTTCATCCTCAGCCAGATGGGAAGTCGGAACGAACAATTCAGGCTTTGGAGGATATGCTACGTGCTTGTTCGATGGATTATCCGGGAAGTTGGGACCAACATCTTTCTTTGGTTGAATTTTAATATAATAACAGTTTTCATTCTAGTATACAGATGGCTCTGTTTGAAGCATTATATAGAAAATCGGTGTCAAACTCTAGTTTTTGGGATGAAGTGGGTGAAAGGAAGATGATTGGATAAAAATTAGTAGAAGAGATTACAGAAAAAGATCAGTTCATTCAGAAACACTTGAGAACAGCTCAGAAGAGACAGAAAAGTTATGCGGATAACCTGAGGAAGGATCTATCATTTGATCTTGGTGATCATGTATTTCTCAAACATTCGCCATGGAAAAGTGTGATGTGATTTGGTAAGAATGGAAAGCTGAGTCTATGTTTCATTGGACCATATGAAATTCAGGAGAGAGTTGGATCAGTTGCTTACCGAGTGGCTTTACCTCCGAGTTTATCTCAGGTACACAATGTTTTTCATGTTTCAATGTTGAGAAATTATATTCCAGATCCATCTCATGTTTTGACCCCAGAGGTAGTTCAGTTGAAGGAGAATCTCTCCTATGAAGAACAACCATTCCAGATTCTTGACTGTAGAGAGCAAGTGTGGCGGAATAAGGTAATTCACCAGGTAAATGTTTTGTTGAAAAACCAGATTATTGAAGAAGCAACGTCGGAATATGAAAATTCTATGAGAGATAAATACCACCAGTTATTTCGATAAGTGAAAAAAATTGCGAGGATGCAATTCCCAAATGGGGGAAGGATGTAACATCCCAGTTAAATAAAGAATAATACATTTTCATATTTACTAATATTTTCAAATTAAATATTAATTTTACTTTAAAGGGGTCGCTATGTTCGATAGCGTATCTGATACGCAACAAAGAGTTTCTTTGAAATCTTTCGTTTCACACCAGTAATATAATAATATTTTTTTAAATGGTAGTTAACTCGTAGCCGTTGATTTGGCAGGAATGAATATAAATAACTAAAATACGATTATATATGTTTTTTAAATTTTTTTACGTTTATCCAATAAAAGATTGAGGCCTAAAATAAGAAAAGAATTCAATTTTAAGCATAGCAATCACACCATTTTTCCGATAAAGTACATTTTTTTAATAAATAGTGAAAATTGTAGTATTTTAATTCAAAAACACTTTTCAATATAATTTGTTTATATGATTAGATTATATTTTGAATTGGTTTTAAAGTACAATTAGAATAAATTTTTTACAATTTAATACAATAGTGGTCATTGGAATTAATTTCACTTTGAAATTGGACTTAAACTAGTGTCAATCTTTTATTATATATTTTTTTAATAAAAACACACTATTTGTTTTGAAAATGGGAATTAATTATTAAATTAATTAATGCAACATATATGTTTTGAATTTTGTAAAATATACATCATTTCTGAATTCATAATATCAAATATATCTTAGGTTGATTTTTTGGTATTTTTCTGAAAAACATCAAATTTTGATGAATAGTGAAACCACTAAGTGGTAGTTATAAAACTGATTTTTTGTTTTAATGAAACATTACCACTTTTTTGAATTGAATTTCAAAAAATCCTACATACATTGTTTTTATTAGGAAGTAAAATGTAGTTCAATGGGATTTAAATAATTTTTTGGTGAATAGTAACTTTTAAGTATTATTAATCTAGATAAAAGGTAATTAGTGTGATTTATGTTAAAAAAAATTGTTATAATAATATGAAATTACCTTGACACATGTCCTACCCTTATTGGATGTGTCATGGACGACCAAAACAATCTTTTGGTCAACCTAGGGACCCCATGGAGCCACTTGGGTAAGAAAAAGACATTAATAACTTTTTATTTAATGTTAAAATAAAATGACACAAACATGTATTGTTTTACTAAAAAGTTTTTACATGGGTTTATACAAGTCATAATTTTGACTATAAATATTCATTGGAATGCTAAAAAGATTTAATACATCATATAATTTTTTATAGATATTAAATAAATTAAAATATATATCACACCATGATAATGCAGCAATTACCACATTATTTAACCATTTAAATAAAATGAAAAGATATTGTAAAATCTAAGACCTAAACTTGTCAAAACCTTATTGTATGGGTATATTTAGAACCCTTATCACCTTATCCTTGAAATACAGAATTTTTGGACCATTAATATCCGAAAATCATTTTATAATAAAGAAACATTTTATAACATTCCAAGAGTGCCCCTCCTCTCCTCTTATAAAACGCCCCCACCTCTACCAGCTTACCCACACCTCTCAAGCCATTGTCTCGGCCATTCTAGGCTCCTTTTATCTCTCCACATCCCTCTACTCATTCTAGAAGCCTTACATTATGCGTGAATCATTTCAAGAAAACCTTTTGGTTCAAACCACAGGGAGTTACCCGTTTTAAAGATAATGTCTCCCCTTGTGAACTTTTGTTTTATTTTTCTTCTCCAACCCACTAAACTCATTTAATTAATTTATTTTTTAACAAATAATGTATCTTTAATATACTACAATGTTTTTATGAGAAGTATTAGAGCTAAAGTTACACACACCTCTGTATAATGGTTAAAGAACATATTGTTTTTGTGGTTGGAGAATTTATGCCTCACGAATCAATGATTGTTCGATTTTCTTTTAACACCTTTCATGTTGGTCATTAAGATGGAACTCTATTTAGATATGATGTATATTATGTTTATGTTTTCCTTATGCTTCTGTATTTTTCAATTGTGTCATACCGTTGTGGTTTCTATTATGGGTAAACACGATAATTTCATTTTAGGAATTGCGGACTACTGCCCCCTCAAAGTGATTTGATTCGTTAATGCCATATGTGGGATGTATAAAGGATTGAGTTAATGATATTATATATGATATTATACTAGAATTATAATATACCTTTATATCATTATGATTTAACTCCATTAAATATGAAATAGAAATGAAAGTAGCGTTCATGCTTACGTACGAATTACTATCTCCATGAACGGTGCATTTCATTTCATAACTCTAAATGTTATGTACTATTATAAATACATGTATATGATGGATATATATGATATATATGATGTCCAAATCATGAATGTCATTCTTGATATAATGAATCTTTTACCACATGAACATCATGTAATTGTAAGAAGTCCATTTTTGACTTAAGTACCAAATATCGACAAAACGAACATTATTAACATAAATTATTACATAATGATTATAACATGACAATATGTGATATTTATGGAATTAAATGCTTGAAAAGGTTCTTAAGAAAGTACAAATTAACTTTAGTTTATTATTCAGGAGATTAAAGAGCAATAGATTCACGCCAGACACGAGGTAAGGGACTTCGTTTCAATCTCCTTTCATTGTGGCATATTTCGTTTTATACACAAATTTCTTTTATACGGTGTATAAACCCCTTTTAATTTCAATTTTATTCAAATTAAATCAATTTCTTCGAATCGTTTTACTAAACAACAGAAAGGAATGTTTCTTTTAACGTATATGGTGACAATGACCTTTTCCGCCGCTGTGAGTATTATTTGGTCTTTGGCTTCCTCAATAAGCCATAATGTTTTTGAAAATGAAATAAATACCATATATTCTTTTATGTATATTGGTATTGAAAATGGATTTTATAATGGATTTTTTATGTCAATATATTTTTGTGATATATTGTCATCGAAATTTTGAAATTTTTTCTTTCCATTATATTTGTTTTATGTCTTATGATTTTATAAAGGTACTTTGACATTTGACGGGTGGTTACATGATAAACCATATGACGGGTGGTGCCATGAATACCAGGATGGATGGTTATGTTATAACCTCCAATGCATTGGATATGGAAGTTGGCCGTATGGCTATTCCATTAAGATATATGTGTGGAAGTAGACCGTATGGTTATTCCATTTAATACGTTTATGTCCCAAGTTACCTTTATATGTTATGTGTTCTTTATATGGGTTTTATGGTAATATTTTGGTTCCAAAAGGGTAAGTAATGATATTTTATTTAGTGAAGAGTTTTTACAACTTCATAAAGGTGAAAAGTATTACATTGATAAAGTATTCATGGTTTACCTACTATTTTGAAAAACTAACAATTTTCCTTCTTTGTGTATCCCTTACTGATCTTTTTATGCCCATCCCATGTTTTTTTGAATTTATTTTCACAGGACATAATGTTGAATAGGGTAAAGGATGGGATCAAGGAGAAGTCATGCTATCTTAAACATGGAACTAGACATGACTTTTTTAAGAGCCATGTTTCCTTAAAAAATGGAAACTTTGTAGAAGTATCTACTATGTAATCTTTTGAGATGTAATAGTTATGATCTAATTCTCTAAAACTCTAAACCTGAAAAGATCCTCAATGTGAATTTTTCATTTAATTCTATATTAAGTAATGTTTAAGGCTGAGGCCTTATAAGACACATCGTTTAATACTAAACATCATGATGCAGAGGTCTTATCTTTTCAAGATAATTCACAATCATGGGAAATGTATTTTGATGGTTCTTCTAGAAGTCCAATAAATAAGTGACTAAAAAATCCATAACTCAACAATGTTGGATTAGGAATTGTCCTTATTTCCCCAGAAAAGGTAGTATTGACTTATTCTTTATTATTATCAAAAGTTTGTACCAAAAATGTAGTAGAGTATCAAGCTCTCATAGCATGTTTGGAATTTTCCCTTCTGGTGAAAATGGGTCATTTAATTGTAAAAGGTGATTCAAAATTGGTAATCTAACAAATCAATGGGGAATATTCTATCTGAAAATAAGATTTAATCCCTTTGTTTGATTAAATCAGAGAGTTAATGACTGAATTTCCCTCAGATCCAACTTTGTCCTAAGTCCCACGATCACAAAATTCCCATGTAGATGAATTGGATAATGCAGTTATAACCTTGGGATATCTAAATCGAGATAACAGAGTTATCATCAAAACCCATCTCCAAGTGGTCTTACTTTTTGTTCTAACTAGAATAGAGGAAATTAATGAAATGTTACTTATTTTTGAACCATATCGTCATACCACTGGATGGATAACATCCATCGTGTAATATCTTCAAAATTGTGTACTTACACCAAATCGGGAGTAGAAGGATAAGATCCGGTGATGATTGGATAATTTTACTCTTTCTGATAATCCAGTCCAACAAAAGATCCCTTACAAGTGAGGCTTTGGTAGAATTCTCTGCAAATGTATTGATAGATATGATACCACATCTTTCATGAAAGATGTACATTCGAGAGATTATGGTTCCCACCAATCTGGGCACAGACAATCCGATCAGATCTGATGGCTTGGATATATTTGGCCATCAATGACATAGGATTGTACAGATTTCACTAAAAAATTTCATCCCTATCAAGTGCATTCCAACTCCATTCATGACCCCCAGAGTTGATACATTAAACAAAATAATCATGGCCATTTTCCACATGGGGAATGGATGTAGTAGGGCCTTATCCCTTAGCCACAACTAAGAAGATCATGTATATTCTCCATGCTACTGATTTCATTCCTAAATGGGCTAAGGCAAGACCTCTCAAGGATATCATATCCAAAAGCATTGTTAGTTTGGTCAAAATTAATATCATCATCTTATTCAGAATCCCACATACTATTTGGATGGAAAATTGCACCAATTTTTGTTCTGCTGAAGTAAAAAAGATTTTTCAGGGACATAATATCAATTCAAACCACTCATGTCGCTATCATGTAGTGGCCAATGGACAGATACATGCTTTCAATAAAACTTTATCAAAAATATTCCAGAATGTGGTGGATAAAGATAAGAAATCATGGCCTGATAATTTTTTGAATGCTTAATGGGATTATCAGACAACTACCCATACTACTACCTAAGAAACTCCTTATTCATTGTTATATGGAAATGAAGGAGTTTTTCCAACTGAAAGAAAATTTCCTTCACATAGAGATGCAATCTATGATCAGTTGTCTACAGCTGAAAGATCTAAAAAATGGATTAATCAGTTGGAATGATTATATTGGAAAATATTTCATACTTTTCATCATATAAAAGACTATAAGAATAGAATAGCGCGAGATTTTAATACTAAATTTTTCCTTCGTTCATTCCTTCAAGGAGAATTGGTATTGGTCCTTAGGACTCCAATAATACTAGGAAATAAACCTCGAAAACTTGAACCAAAATGTGAAGGCCCTTATACCATACATAAGGTCTATTCTAATGGATCTTATGCTTTAATCTCAATGGATGGAGATCTCACTACATCCCCAACCAATGATATATTTTATTTAGGAAATACATAGTGTAATTATACACCATAGTTCTCACTACAATTCATGAAACTGGACAGCCCCCATGACCATGTTGCAAGACATTAAACTACATAGAAACTACAATAGTACTCACTGCAAGACTTTAAACTGCATAGTACAATAGTCCTCACTGCAATACGTAAAACTGCACAACACCAATTTCCATGTTTCAATACATTAAAATGCTTAACAACAACATTAGTCCTCACTGCAACTCTTTAAACTGCACAGCACAATGTCTGTGCTGCAAGACATAAAACTACATAGCACCCATGGCCTAGTTACAAGACATTAAACTCAATAAAAAATATAAGCATCCATGCAGAAGGGCATTAAAGTGCGTAGAATCTTTGTCCTTGTCGCATGACATGAATATGCATGACAAAAAATTTACCTCAAATGTTTTCTATATTTTACGTTAGAAGATTTCATAAGAAAATGCCATTGATGTAATCACTACTTCATTATAGTACATGAGTCCCGCTATATCCTTTTTCACAGTCATATATGCATAGATACCATGTTTCATGAACTATGTTTGGCTTGATTCTCATTTTCAATGAGATACGTAGAGACACATGAATCTCCAATTCTGGACCGAACCACAATCTCAAAATCATATTATTTTCTTTTTCTCATCCTACATATGAATCAGATCTATATAGAGAGTTTTCTTAAGAAATATGATATGGTCCTTATAACAATTTATATTTTAAGATTTATAGTTCTCTCAATACGTGTAAAAAGGCCACCATTCGTCATCTCAAACTCCATTTGCATGAGGAATGATTGTTTCAATATCTATGTATGGATAGATTCTAATTTTCAATGAGATATGTAGAGATGCATAGATCATTAATCTTGGGCCCAACATCATGATAATAAAACCCCTTTATTTCTAATATAAAAATAAAATATGCATAGGGAATGTTATAAGAACTATGCATGACTTGATTCTTTCCCTAGAAATACATATAGTGACACATGGGTTTTATCCCATAATCCAGTTACAATACATCTATCCTTTCATATCAGATCATTGATGTCATTACCACATGATGTTAAACAACATGGAAATCTAATACCCCAATTCATCATTGGCATCATCTTATCATTATAAAAGTAACCATTACTGCTCCTTGTTTCTCACATTGATCATAGCTCACGGGGGCATAGGAATTGGTTAAGTGGATTCTTTATATAATGTGTTTTAATTTCTTATGTGGTTAATAATGTTTTAACTGGATGACTCCAAACTGTATAGTATAATTTCTTCACTGCATGAATCAAAACTAAATAGTATATTATCCTCCCTAGATAACATAAAACTGAAAATCATCATATTCATTAAAATGAAACGATGAATGTATCAATTTTACATATGAGTCAGATCTATGTAAATGACATAAAAATCATAAACAATGTTGATTCAAAATTTTCTCAGGTGCGTTAAGATATACCTCCTTCCACATTTCACACTCTTAATATTGAATATTTCCAGATTATAATAATATTCCTTACGGTTTCTGTTGACAGATTTTCTAATATTTTAGATCTCTTTTTCCTGACTATAATGCATGTTCCCTTAGGCGGCCTTAAATAAGATTCCCACATAACTGGTCTGTCATCCATATGATGCCTTTATTTGGCTTTGCAGCATATTCCCTAGTTATCCCTGCATAATATTTAACCAATAATGGGTTTTTTCAAGTAATTGTAATTTCCATCATGGTTATAGTATCTTTGAATCCTTATAACTTTAATGAAATATATTAGAATCTTTATTTGAAAGCAGTCATTGAAATATATTTGTTCAATTATCTTTCTCACAATCGGAAAATATTCCAAACCATGGTTTATACATTTCTTTAACCATGTGTTTGATACACTAGGGAATAACCTTGAATTCACTTAGCCACATATCATATATTGTTTCCATTTCTAGACCTAGTTTTATGACATAAAACTATGGAAACAATATCTTCTTCGTTTGGGTCAGACCTTCATAAAAGTCATGTTCTTCTAATTCATTGGATATCTTGATTGGAAAAACCCTTCCCATAATTAGGAACCTTTATCCATAAATCATACTCAATTCTTGGTAAAATCTGAATCACAATAACATTCTTCAACTTTGTGAAATAGAACATAAAACTTCTGAGAGAACTTTTTCCTGACTATGAAGCATGTGCCCATAGGTGGCCTTGTATGTTTTGGCTACATAATAGGCATGTTAGTCAAAATATTCCACTGTTTGGCTATATAGCATATTCCCCAGTTATTCCTGCATAATACATCCCCCATAATGGGTATTTCAAGTATTGGTAACATTTTTCTTATAAAAATACTTCCTCTAATTCTTTTATCTCATTTCCCATATCATTCATCTGTTCCAGAAATTCTTAAATCAGAGTTTACATGTTTCCCTTCCATACCTAAATAATATAGTATGTTTCCAAACAAATTATCATTAAATTGGTAGAGTTTTCTTATACCTTTGGTTAGATCTAAAGACATTAAATTAAATCCCCACAGTGTCCTCAATGCATGACTTAAAACTGTACTGTACCAATGTCCTCACTGCATGACTTAAAATTGCACAATATTAATGTCCTCACTACATGACTTAAAACTGCATAGCATAAATATCTATACTACATGACATAAAACTGCATAGATTTATATCCGAAATCTCCCGATTTCTTATTAATTTTTAACCATTACGCATACACCATATTTGTATAGAATGGTTTCCCTATTAATGACATATGTTGGTCTAAAATAGCCTTTTTCATTCTTAAAATTAATTTCCTTGGAAAAACCACCTATTGTGGTCTTTAGTCACCCATATCAAATTTCCCCCATTATAACGACATAAAATTATAAATTCCTAATGAAATATTTTTCATGACTATGTATCATGTGCCCATAGGCGGCCCTGCATAAGTTGCCTGCATAAGAGGAATTTCAGTCAAAAGATACCACTATCTGGATATGAAGCATATGCCCAAGTTGGAACTGCATAACACGGCCCTCATAACTGTTTTTTTAAATAATGGTAACGTCGTTCCTAGAAAATAAACCCCTTATGTTGATACATGTTTTAGATTTGGTGACCATAAAAATTCATGACTCTAGATTCCCCTTGGAAATTCTTAACGAATATTACTGTAATAATTAGGCACTGATTCTTGTTTGGAATATAATTCAAAATGTATGGTCAAAGATTTTTGACCCAACATATTAGCCCTTTACTTTCCAACATGTATGACTCTAAACTGCCATTAAATAAAGATTCGGTACTCATTAGATTGAAAACTGGTAAAGGGAACTCTAATCAAAAGTCGAGTCTCAGGTCACTAAACATACATTTTTGAATGATTTAGGAAATATTGACCAAAAAAAGGTAGTCAAAAGATACAACATTTGAGGGTTTATCCATATAACCCAATAAATAGTGAAATTATGTTCATTAGGTCCCTAAGCAATAATATTAAAAATTATAGAACTTTATTCTTCTTATTATTATAATTATTGATTAACATAATGGAATCAATATCATAATTTACTTTTTTATATTGAAATCATGAAAAACATGAATGAAGATTTTTATGTATGAAAACAAAATATCTTTCATTCATATTAAAATAGAGGGCCATCCACAAAAGAAACCTTTCTATCATGTTTTAGAATTAACTCTCAACATGACTTTTCATTTGTTGGACCGCTTCATAAGCTCTATCAGCTTCCTATTTAAGATGATATTGTATAGAAACTCTATCCTCCTCTTCCTGACAATGTGATTACTTAGTAGTTGAAATGGAAGTTATCCCCACTAATTGGGTTTCTCCTAATGTTTGATTCATCTTTACAAGCTTGTAATGAACAACATCCAGTTTCTATAGATGATAGAACAACTACTTCATGGTTTCTTTGATTTTTCAGCTGATCTCAAGTGTTGTCTTTTTGTGATTTCCCTCTACCTCAATTACTGCGGCTTTAAATCGCTCAATATTGATGCGTCGTTTAGCCTCTTAAAAATCTAGTCGCAACTTGTGCTCCTTTTCCCGTCAGTGAATAGTTTCTGTCATGGCATCATAGGATGGATGATAATTAAATCCACCAAATCCCAATATGAAGAATAATACTAGGTGTTATGAAAAATGAGACAACAATTCATCTAAATGCTATTAAACAATTATTCTCTAGATTTGATGCCGCGTCTTCTTACTTGTCTTACCAAGAGCATATTGCATGTCTATATTTGAATTTGTGTCACTACCATTAGGTAAAATGTTCTCTGGAAACAGGTCACTTAAAGAGCTGCCTTGTTTCTCTTCTCTTGGGATAGTAGATGCTTCACCATCTTATCTAGGAACTGATAACACTAAATGATAAAATCAAGGACATTATTAGTTTCAAATGGTGGAAACAAATATGATTCAAACAGGTGATTATATATACCAAATAATAAGTCAGCTACTAGATTGGATTCATTCCTCATATTCTTAGCCTCGATGAATTGAGTATATTATTCTTGAGAAGAGTTATTTCCTTGAATTTTCTCAGTTATGAAATTTGAAGGCTCTAGAGGATCTATTCATGAATGATCCTCTGTAGATATTTTTCCATCCCCAAGGAAAGGATAGTGTGAACACCCTGTTCCTGAAGAGCCTTTGCAACATTTTCTTCTAATAAATTTGCATAAGGTTATCTTTGATGTAAAGAAACTAGTTGAAGAGCAATTATGTATAAAAAATACAAGAATATGGTCTTACATCCTTCAAATTATTCATGAAAATCCCAATAATCCTTGATGTAACATGGAATACAAATATTTGGATTAATGGTTTCCATCATTTCAGTGTATACAACAAGAAATGTTACAACATCCTAAACAACTATGGTCTCTAACAAACATTACTTCATTCCTAAATTTCCTTCGCTTACTTTTTGTTTAGTTGGCTCTTCAATTGGTATGCTAGCATCAAGAATTTATATGTTTGGGTCAACATCAGCATTGGTGTTAGATTTCCATGGACCATCATTTCTTTTTTCTGAAGCAATAGGAATATTAGTGTTGATTATATCAAGATCCTTTGACAAAAGCAACTAAGTAATGTATTTAATCTTACCAAAAATTTCAACTCTCTCATAAGAGACAAGAGCAGGTATAGAAGAATATTTTGACAATTTGTCTACTAAAATTGAAGATTTCTTAGCAAGAACATGGGTTTCCCCTAGGGCTTCTTTTTCTGCCCTTGAAGAATCATCTCTTAATCCCTTGATATAGGAAAGAAATATAGATCCTAAAAGAAGATAAATCTTGTTTACCAGAATATATTGAGAAAGTTGAATGCCTTAAGGATCTTATAAATACTTACTCCTTCAGAGAACTCTTCAAATCAATATCAGTGATCTCTTCTGTATTAGTTGAAAATCATGGGGAGAGATTAAAAAACTCCTCTTACAAGGGGAAACATGAGGTAATGGTTGAGGATTATTAGTCTCCATTACCGCTGTCATGATTCTTTCTCCTGGTGAAAGTTCTAGCGACCTTAGAGGATCGTTTGATGCATTGATAGTAGAGCCTACTGGACTATACTGAGGTTCTTTGAGATTCGGTCCAGATCTTCCTTCCCATCATTCAAGATGCATAAATTTATTTTCATCAAGGTTAATGATGAAAAATGTTTAAAAAAGTTGATAAAAACGAAAAATGGGAGTACATTCACAATGTTAACATCAATATCCCCCTCCTCCATAGAGTCGATAATTCCCCCATCATGAAATACAGATTCCATCATATGAGATACTTATTTATAGGCTAGGTTCTATTTCAGTTTCTTATATATAAACCACCAACTCTACAATATAATTTTGTACTTCAGCCAAGTTATTGTCGGGATTGCAATCAGAAGGTTCCCTAATGAAAATAATATTTGGAATTTGAATTCGATGCTGTAGAAATGACCAGGTGTCCCTAATATCGCAGGATACACACTGCCAATGATGAATGGATAAAGGTCACACATAATTCATTCTTTATATGGTTGACTGTAGAGGATATTCAACACCTACTGATTGGAGAACTTCTTCAGTAATCCTTTCTTCAGAAAGATCAACAGATGGAATAGGAATATCTGTTTTATGGATGTGACTGGATCACAATGGCATTAATGATTTTGATTATCTGGACCTGTTCTTCCTTGTATTCGTCCTGTGAAGTCGTTTGGGGGCCTCTGAAGCCTCCGAAACATTGGTATCATCTTTTTCTGCGGACTTCGTACCACGATTTCAATGTGAAACAATCATTGAAGCCTCCACTCGATATATTACTTTCGTCAAATCCCCTTGAGTATATAATGAGTCCCATGCTTTGGCATACCCAATATCCAATCCAATCGTTGCATCTGGTGGAGGTAGCGTAATCGAAAATTTGGATACCTATAAAGCTGTTAGAATCCATAATTGTCGCGCTTCCATTGGTTTTTTCCATTGTCTGACATACGTAAGTGGAAATGTGTTTGGTTGTTGAATACATATGAACTGAAGAGCATACCTATAGGGAACATAATCCTCACAGATAATTTCACCGTCAATCCTTGTTGATAATACACCATCCTTGAATGCCATCATATAAGATCTCAGATCATTATTCTTTTCTTTACCACAATCAATAAATGTTCCAACTTGTGTGTTACCATACAGAAAGAAGATGAATTTTCTTATTACATTAAGTACCTTCAGCACCTTTCCAGGTCTCATGTTCAAAAGCTTAATACCAGAAACATTCTATAAAAATCGGGCGAAATGACCATTAGGAACTCTGACTATATTCAAAATGGAGTGTGAAGAAAAATGTGATGCAATCCATCCCCAAAACACCTGGAATGACCCATCAATCCTAAATAGATCCTTCTCAGAATATACATTCATAATTAGATGGAAAATTCTTGCTAAAACTTGGGTTTCTTGCACAATATACATCCCCATTACCATTTGTTCTGAAATGATAAAAGTCCCTGATCTTACACCACACTCGGATTCATAGACTAGAAGTAAATAAACACTTATCCACATAGAAAGGAAGGTAGCTAAGTGTACTTTTGCATCTATATCAGGTTGGAATTTATTTCCCCAGTGCATATAATCGAATCTTTCCAGCGTACGGATATATGTGCCCAAACTACCTTAGTTATCTATAGATGGACAATCCGTAGGACATCCACAGGTGGGACCTTCTTCTGTTGTTAGTTCTAAGTAGGCTTACATCCACACTCTATCATGAATGAAATTCTTTTCCATAGGTAAATTCATCGATATCTTAAATAATTCATGAGATAGCGGTGGTGTTCTATAAGCTTTACCCCATGTTGTAGTAGGAAGAATGAATTCATCAGACATTTCCCCAAGAATGGGAACTCCATATATTTGGTAAATGTCACAGAAACTAATACTAACTTCATCACGCGTCTAATGAAAGGAATTGTTTTACGGACTCCATCAGATCAATAATTTAGGAATGAATTAATTTTTATAAACGTATGTTTTCCCCATCTATATAGCTTCTTCGATATGAATGTCTGATAACTCTTTTCTGAAATCTACAAAAGTCCGACATACCCATAATGCCCACATCCACTCATGTTTTACACCCCCTCCAGAATGAATGTCTGAATCTCCCTTACAAACATTATATTGTTCTATTTGAGAAGCACGAAAAGTAAAATCATAACAATTTGGTCATGGCTCTATATCATGATATTTCTTATCGGGAGTAAACACTTTGTGATGAAGGATGCTTCTAATAGAGACTCATTCCTCTAGTATTGGAACCCCTCATACACTAATATTCAAGCAGTTACAGTTGGATTATTGAATAAACCAATTCATTGTAAAGTACTTATTAACTGATGGAACATGAGAATATTGAAAAAACTAATGCTCATAAAAGGGTAAATAAGGACTTCTTGTATAGTCAAATTGGTATAGAATTAGATCATTCCATATCCCAGGAAGATTACTATCAACAATGTATAAATAGTCTGGTCTGATGATCTTCATCATTTAATTTTGGAAATACATTTCTTTTTCAGTATGAGTCATCAAATTAGTCATTCTCTCCTTCAAAAAATTTACCAAACATCCATGTCACAATTTTAAAAAGGGAAGAAAATTTCTCAAAGGAAACTATTTGTGTAGGTCCTTCAATGAGGCCTATCATGTAGGTCCTTCGATGTGGCCTATTTTTAATGTCCTTAAATGAGGTCTGTCGCATTGGTCCATCACCAAGGATCCCAGTGCAACCCCATCGGTGAAGTCCATTGGTGTAGCTCCATCACATAATTAATTTTACATTGAAAAATATTCAATTATATTATGCGAGAGAACAACTTAATATAAGTTTGGAGAACAAGATATGCAATGAGAGATATAAAATTTCAGAGAAATCACACATAAAAAAAATAAAAAAGGGTGAGACCTTTTTATAGGAAACAGAAGACCTTTGTTTCTGGACTGCACGCACCCACTTTGTGTCGTACCTCCGCGAAGCAGCTATGCGGGAAACCTACACTATTTTGAAAATTTTACCTCGGGACTCGACCCACTTTGTATGATTCAGATCTAATAATGTGTGGGGGGTGGGATTTTGTTGACAATACATGAGAAATTATCCTAATTTAATAAGAAAAGGACTCCAGATCTGACAAATATGAAAGAAAGGTTCGAATAGTTAAAAGTAAAATCAACAATACTTCCAAAGAGCTTCACAATAGAGTAACTTCACAGATCTATGTGGATGACCTATGCAGTGAAGCAACAAGGCCGACCTATGCGGATGACCTCCATGGAAGAGCTCCAGACCAGAAGATTTTGTATGCACCTCCATAGGGCACCTGTGTGGCGGATCTGTGTGATATACCTATGCGGGGGAGCCCCGTGCCAAACCTCTATGCCATAAGATGCTTGGTTCACCTACGTGGAATACCACTACGGTGAAGTAAAGAGAAATACCTACACGGGATACGTATCTTTGACCAGGCCCATCTGTGCCTATAAATAGAGCCCTTGTTCTCCCCATTTTAGGATAGATAAAAAGTGAAAGAATATTAGATGCTCCCATTGGATAGCTCTTTCGCCTAGATCCCTCATATTGTTTCACGTAGCACTGTAAAACACAGAATATGAGATAATTAATTGGTATAGGCATGTTTTGAAGTTCATCACATTCATCAGTCACCAACCATACCTATTCGACATACATGCATGGTACTCCTACACGCCATTCCTGTGTGGTACACCTACACGCCATACATGTGTGGTATACTTGTGTGCCATACCTGCTCGGTATACCTGCTGGGTCTACATGCGTGCCAAACCTGTTCGGTATGCCTGAGATCCATACCTGTGCGGTATACCTACGTTCCATACCTACATGGTATACCCATGCACCATAGTTGCATGGTATACTTGCATGATACAAGCATCGCGGGATTCCTACACGACATACTTGCGTGATGTACCTACGCGACCAGATCATGTACCCCCTTTAAAAATATATTCATGGAAGGGTATATCCATCCTTGGATCCCTTATATGAAATTGTTTAAGTTGATGCCTCAACTGAAACTTCCTGAATTCTCAATCCTTTGGGAATGGAACATCAGCATGTCTCCAATTTCGGTTTGTATTTCCACAATCAGAGGTTTCCAACATTTTTTTCACAATGGGGTTACGATTCATGGGATTTTTGTGGGTTTGTATATTCCAAGTCACATGGACTTTTCTCCCCGAAATAGTGTTGTGAAATTCATGATTTTGAGGAGGGTTGGTTCATGGCCTCTCCTTTCTCAATGATATGACCGGGGATGTCAGTTTTCGTGTAGGGAAGGTACAATTCAACTATTTATTTTTCACACAAGAAATAGAGAGTTCTCCCTCCCCTACCATGGAAAATTTCAGGGCAGCCATCCTGGTATAAGCCCCTCACCATCACTGATTATTCCTTACATTTGACCCTTGTCCAATGTAAATATTACAGAGGGAAGGTTCGTCGCCTCACCCTCTTCCATGGTTAACACACCCTCTACCTTCAGCATGGAGGGAAATGTTTAATGTGTTATGTTTCATTATTGAATCTTTTACATCCTCTTGTTTCTCACACCGATCATGACTCACGTGGGGTTATAGATATGTGATGGTTTCAATAATGATAGAGACACTCATTGGAAGGAACTACAAGAACTCGTATTCCCATTCAAATCAGGATACGTAGGAAGATCTTTCAGAGCTAGAGCTCAATTGATATCCTCCTCATGAATACAACGCTAAATTCCCCAAATATGGGCATCTTGCTTATGAAATAAGCCCTAAATTCAATTTTCAAATCATCAAGGCATCCTTTTTCTAGGATGTAAGCCCAAAATCATCTCTATCAAAGGACTATATACTCCTAAGAGACACATTGAACTATGTGGGATTTTATTCCCATCCATATGGGATACATCAGAATCCTCCTTGACGTTCATACCCAACAATTCAAATCAACCCTGTCCTTGTGGGGCCATATTCTCCACATGGTCTGATCATACATGGAAACCCATATCCCTTCAAAATTATTTACGCTTCTTTAGCACAAGTCCCACACTAAGATTCTACTAAGCACCTTCTACTAAGAGTTCCTTATCACATTACATAAAGAGGTACGATATTTTCTATTATGTGACCCCAAACTACGAGGGTTCTGATTCTATTAACAAGGATATGTAGGTATCCCATTTTACGGGTATGTTCCCTAGATCAAAACAAACCTTCATCTCCCTGGATGATGAAAAATTCCAGAGTTCCCCACTAAGTGTATTAAAAACTAGTATCATCAAAATGATGATTAAAACAATCTGTAATCTATATATTAGAGGACACTATTATTGGAAAACCACAAATACATATAGATATTTGAATTAATGAGGAACCTTGAGTACATACTGATGATTATAAGTTATTCTACATGTTAATAAGTGATTATTAATTCCATGGTATACTTATGATATACTTGGTGAATTAATAAGTATTCATGGAAATATATTAATTTTACAAAAAGAGTCTCGGAGTAGACAATAATATCCCCTAAAACGGTTTGATGATTATGACCGCCAAACCTCTAGACCAATGCATGTCCTTAAGTATCATAAAGTTCAAAACATAATGAACACCTACCTTTGGAATGTAGGTCCTCTTTGGATAGTGAATTGTGTGACATTTCCTGTTCCATGAATAAATCCAATCGAATCTGCATTGAAATAGTGATTCTTAAATCTAAAACACACGTTTCAAGGTACTAGGAAACAATCATATTTGAGTATTATATAATCATTAGTGTATGATAATATTTAGATCATACTAATGAAATAAATCTCAAATCATGAGTCATGGAATAAAGCATCATCATAATGAAATACATGTTTTATAAGTTGGGATAACACTGAAGAAACATGATTTTATGGATCATAACATAAGGATAAGAATATCTAATAAGAAAGTGGAATAAATTTTTGTTTGAAACATCATCATATAAATCATATATCAATTTTACCCCCAATAAACTCATTATATAGTTGTCTTGAGAATTCCACCAATGTAGTTTCATGGGATTAGACTAACCATGAATATCGCCTCATCAGCATGAGTGTACCCCCATGTTCTGTAATATCTTGGATTAAAATTTATGCACAATTTTTTATGTTATTTTCTCTCTATTTTCGATGGGATAAGATTTTTTTCATTGTTGTGGAATAACCAAGGATAATGATAATTATAAGATAGTTACACCTATAGCTTTCAAGATTACAAAAAAAGTCCTTTGTTGAGAACCTATAGAAAGAAAATTTGTTAATGGCAATAAACTCTTTCGAGTTGTAAAATCCTTTTTATGCAATATGTTCCTTTAACTCTGTAAGACCATATTATATGCCATAAAATCATTGGTCATACTAAATTTAACTAATGGAGATTTTTTTTCAATTGATATGTTTAATGAAATATTAATATAATAAATTTTAACATTGATTACAAATCCTAAAACCTAGTAGTTTCTATCACAAATAACACATGAAATTTAACTAATCTATCATGAATCCCATCCCTCACAATCACATGGAATTTCCATGCGATTTGGTGTGTATGCTCTTCCTATATCACTATATTGATTGATTTATTTTTGTAGTGGGTTTTCCACATAATCATGGTAAGAAGCCTTTATGCTTATTTCTTTCCATTTCTCTCGACAGAAGAACATTTATGAGTGTTATATTCATATAACATATGGTGGTTTTTTATTTAATCCTTTCTAGATCTATTTTACGATCATATATTAATGTTTTAAAAACAAGTTGGTAGTGGGGTAGTTTTTGTAGTACACCCAGTTTGAGTTATGCGATCATTGTAGAATTCTTCTTATGTAGGTAAAGTGGATGGGAAATTATTGGGAGTGTTTGACAAGGTTTTAGATTTTTTGGGGGTTTTTCTAATGGTTCATCATTTGAATAGAATTAATTGTAATAGTCCCAACCCCCTGGTAACCATCCAACATGAGGTAGTGTCCTTCACACGATAAGCACATAGTTTTTTAACATTGTGAGGAAACCATGTAGGACACCCTTTAGATAGTAGAATGAGAACTATTTGATCAACTTTTATCTAACCTTGTGATCCAACCATGAGCGACATTAAAATGGGTGTTTTAAAAATCAATCAATAATGATTTAACGTAAAACACCGAAATAATCCTCCCACTCAATAATCACTATGTATTTCATCTTCTCAAGGTCAAGATAACCTCTACCACGAATTTTGGAGGCAATTTAATAGGTTTTCAAGATGCGTTGAAGGTGGTTCTTCTCCAGTTAGACTCCTATCGTGGTCGTTTCATTGTTTTCATTTTGTATAGTTCCCTATATATATATATATTTATATATGTTTTCATGATATACATATATCTCATGTATATCTGGGGTTTTCGTGGACTAAAATTACGAGTTTTGGAAATTTGATGTCTATAAAATATATTTAAGGTGTTCTTGTGGAAGTTTCACTCGAATTTGTGGAGTGTTTGGGTATTGTTCAATTTCTTTAGAACACTAAGGAAGGTGGACTCACTAAAATCTCCATTATATTGAAATAATATAATTTTCTTAAATTTTAAAAAAAAATTGTATTTCTTGTTAAAGTGATCTGTGATGCTTTTTGGAAAAACAATTTTTGATGATTTGCTAATTTTTGGGAAAATGGATTAATTTTGAGAATTGGAATTTATTGATTGATTATTTTTTTTTTAAATTGGTGGCTGGGTTGATTTACCAAAAATGGGTTATTGAGGATGGTTTTAAATATAATTTTTTTATTGGGATGTAGATTGGTGTGGAAATTATTGTGTTCTTTGTATTGGATTATGATTGTTGAAATGTGATGCAAATTTTTTGATTTTCTTATTGTTGTGGTTTTTTGTAAATGATTATGGCTTGTTTTTTTCATTAGTGGTAAATAATTAATAAGAGTGGTGGATAGTTATTGGGAAGAACCACCATCAACCGAAATTGGGCATGAAGTTCCACAATTAAAATATATTTGGATTGTACATGAAGTTCCACCATCAATTGTAACACTGTGCTCGTGTTTGTGGTAAGATATGTGTGAAACATCGGTACATGGTTGAGATATTTATGTGGCCCAACTAATATGAGTGATATATGACATTGGGTTGATTTCATGGGGTAATTATGTGTTTTTATTATAGGAAATTTTTGAAATATTATTTTGAATTTATATATCATTTTTTATATAAATTGTTCTAACATTTTTTATCCTAGTGGCCTATAAAGGGATGTGAATTGGGTAAAACCTAATGAGTATTGTTACTCACCCGCTACATCAAATTTTTTTTATTTTGAATATTTGGTATTCCAAGACACATATATAGGTAATGTATCCTATTTATTTAGTGGTTCATCGGGACACATGATGGTATTGTAGTGAATGGAGTGTGGATCCTGGAATGGATCTTTGGGGTTGTGTTATTGTATCTCTGGGATTTTAGGATTTTTCTTCTACATGGTTCTCTAATTATGTATTATTGTGGTACAGTTACATTGGTCATTCATTTTTTTTAATTGTCAAAAAATTTGACAGGAACCTTGTACTTTTGGTTGGTTATAGTATGTTGGGTTGGTTGCAATTATATTAAAGGGAAAATTGGTCCACAATTGTCCTTGAAGACCTCTGAATTTATTTCATTAATTTTTATTCTTTGGAATTAATCCTAGGGTCAAGTAGCATCTCATTTCCTTCTCATGTAAATTAAGCTGGGCAGGATGTTATAGTGTGAGTTCCTTGAGTTATGTGTCAGTATATCCTCATATCCCGAAATCATTGTGGGATTTTGGTTCTGAGATGTGGTAATTAATAGTAGGGCCCTAATTAGTGTCTTTAAATTCCATCTAACTTTGGTTTATCACTTTGGTGAATGTGAGAGTCTAGATTAGGGTAATTGGATTTTTCTCAAGCCATTATGGAATGAATAATGATTTCTCAATTTTTTAAAGTTGATATATAAAATAATTATAAATATATTTTAATTTGTGTTTTTTCAAATGGATTTCTGTGAAATGATGGGTTCCCCTTATTTTGGATAACAAAATGTTCTTCCATGAATAGATAATTGTATTTATGAAAAAAATCAATGTTTGGTCCTGATGAATTAAATACTGAATTGTGTCACATCTAAATACTTTAGTACTTCAGTAGAAGGTGTAGTAATAATACTATTTTATTGATATAGTCAGGGGGTTCACTGATTTTGTATACCTCTTCTCCCAAGGCCAAGGGTCTAAGGGACTTGTAAACCCTATCAGGAGGATCACTTTTTTGGGTGTTCTTATTTTCATTTAATTCAATGCATATGCCTTCGAACTCATTGCATACGAATATCAATGTTTGGTAATAGTGATCTAGAATTTTTAAACTATAGATATCCTTGATTTCATTTTAATATATTTTATTATTATTATAGTTTTGATAAACCAAATTTTTATATTTGATGTGAATTGAATCTATTTTACATGGATTGTTCATAACTATTGAAAATTGAAAAAACTATAACATAACATTGATATATAAATAGTTTAACTATTTCACTTGAAACATTTTCTTTATCTATGAGTATTTGTGATTTTATATATAGAGACTTGATTTTTAACACATGTGTGAGAACCTACCATGCCTTTTATCTCACACCATGCACACCCATTTTTTTGTGTAGGCCTAGTTATTGATTTTGGTGTACGAAATGTTATTGTGCCACAGTGATGAGGCTAGGTTACATTCATCTACATAGAAGTAGTTTTTGGTGAGACAATTTGATTTTTCCCATGTTATCAAATAGAGTATCCAGTTTTAGATTTATTTTTCCAATACGATTGTATTTATAGACCCAGATATTTTTACTATTTGGAGATTTAATGATTATGATAAATTTTATTAGTTATCGAATATTTTTTTTCTAGTTATTATTCTATTGTATCTTACTACTATATATATTCCATGTATTATGATTTATATTATGATAAATCATTCCCCTGGGTGGTTGTTGCTGCACTAGTTCTCCCATCCATCCCGTGTGGATCTGTAATTCCCATATGAGTACATGTCAGATATAGACAGTTGCCATTTTGTTTTCAAATGCCGCGTTATTCAGAAATTTTTTTAAAGGGAGGTTATGTTCAGTTTTGGTATGTTGTTAATGTTGAGATATGAATTTTTTTACTAATGACTTAAGTTATATTGAGTTCATATACATATCATTCTATAAAGAGAATCACCATTCCATATGATGTTCGGATGTGTATCTCTTATGTTGAGTTATTAATTTTAATCTCGGGTTACAATTATTTTTTCTCAATTTAAAATAACATTATTATTTTTTCATTTATCCAATTTTAAATGTTTATAAATATGTCTTCAAGACATACACAATAGGATCTATAGGATGTTATAGTGGAGGATCCTCAAGGGAATCTTCCTTTGGATCTGAATGTTATATTGTCTGTCTTGAGAGAAAATTATTTGTTGAACCAAAATTTAGCGAATGATGAAAACATAGTTGTTGAGGAGAAGTGTTTAGCTATGTTGGAAAGTGATAAATCATGATTGTTCTTAAATTATAATCCTCCATCCATTAAATATAATAAGGTACAAAAATAGGACAACTAATGGATAGAATATTTAAATTCTATAATAAACTTCCTAGAAACACCATATGCTACTAATGTGTTTTGAATGGTGATAAAATTTATGGGTCCTATAAATATATTGTGGGATTTCATGGTATATGCATATTAAAAATGGGATTTCATTATAATGTATTCAAGACACTATTAATTAATTATTTAATCCAATTGTTTCTGATGATGGGAATGTCTATCAAATTTCTCTTATTGGAGTAGGGAGAGAATTCATTTTAATTGTACACTAATCGTTCTTGATAGAAAGTTCATTTCACTTTTCAGGTGGTAAATAATGGTTATATGAATGATCACAATTACATATAAAATTTCTGACTATATATTTGAATAGAGTTAATTAGGATAAATCATTATATTTATAATTATTTTATTGAAAGGAAAATAATGGTAGAGATCGATGTGGATGGAAATATTTGATATTCTACCCATTTTCTTCCACCTAGTGGAATCATCATTGTAGTGGAGAAAAATAAATGAAACTATCATGATCTTGAAAGTAGTACTGGAGGGCATTATTAATATCCAAACCTCTCCTCACATGCAGTTATAGTTGATTGTGTTCCCCAGATATTCTACTAGTTTATCAAGACATGGAACACTTGATGTTCATTCCCCACCCCAATGATGATGTGTAATGTTTGTCAATGCTACGTCCTTCTATAGCGTATATTCTAGTCCAGGTATATGCCTTCTGTGGTGAGGGATCATCGAATCCAAAATACAATGTATTAATGTTATATGTTTCAAATTCCACAAGGATGAAACCACATGAGTGAAGAACAATCATGTAGTTGATGGGATTATAGTAGAGGGTGATTCGGGTCCAGTGAAAGTGGAGGGTGTCATAGTTTTTCATCTTCTATATAGACTGAATTAAATAACATAATTTCCTCCAAATATTTTATTTCTTCCCATTATGATGATGTTTTGAATTTATTTAAGAGGGATCATCTCCTCATTTCAATGATTTAGAAACACCTCTTGGAATGAGCAATGGGAAAGGGTTTTATTTTCCTCTATGTTATATATGGATTGATAATTTTTTTAGTATAGGGATTCTTCATTATTGATTTGGAGTTTTTAATTGTTATCATAATTATGTATTGGCTAGTTTCTCACTATTCTCATATTAATTATTACCATCGATATGCCACATTCGTTATTGTTGATGGGAGCTGTTGGGTGTTTCAAGGATATTGGGGTATGCGTTCGGGTTATGCATGACCCCGCACACAAAGGTGTGTAGTTTTTCCCCAATTTTGGTATATGAACATGATTACATCATCCATGTTGTTAATATATATTTTTTTTTCAAACATCCCAAATTGGTTCCCGGATGAACTCAATGGTCTTCCTTAATATAGATAGGTGGACATTATAATTGAACTACTTCTTCGTACACAAACAATCTAGATAACATCCTATCATATAGAACATATTAAGATTGATTTTTTCAAGATTTAGTAGGAAAATAGATGGAAAGAATGTTTTGATCAACAAAGTGTTTTTTATTATTGGGCTCATTTCTCATTTTGAGGATTTTTGTACATTAACATTGATTGTGAATGAGATATCTGATGTTAAAACAGATTAATGTTATGAACATTTATCATATGGCTTGTTTTGATGGTTTTAGTATCAGGCGAATGTGATAAGTGGTTTTAACAATAAATCATGGATTCGTTTTTCACCATCTCATGCTTCGTTGGTTTGATATACTGAAGATAAAATTTAAAAGAAAATTTTTCAATTTTGATTATCTTATGATGTCATTTGGTTCGACTAATAACATTATATGTTTTATGTCTATGATGAATAAAATATTCCAATAGTATATCAACACTTGTGTGGAAGTATTTATGGATGATATCTTGGTCTATTAATCTTCATAGTGTGATCATGATCACTATTTTATTTTGGTTTTATTAATCGTGAGGACTCATCGTCTCTATGGAAACAATTCATTCTTTTACTTTCAGAGTTCATTATTATTTATTAATCTAAGCACTTCAATGATTTATGATGACATGAGATGGTGTTAATGGATTTTGGATATGATTCATGATATTTATAACAATGTTTCATATTATTACACCTTCCAATGGATAAATATATAATATTTCAATCATTCAAGATTGATCTATCCTCTTTCACTGCTAGTTTGGAAATGATACGAGTTGTTCATCAACATAATTTTTGTATTACCATTAACTACAATTTTAGGTTTGATGAATTATAATGAAGAAAATGACACAATAGGGTGGGTGAATTGAGTACTTGATAAACATTGATAAATTCAACACACCTCTTGGTTTATGTGGCGAACCATTCCTTTCCAAAAAAATAATGACTAATGGAATATATAGAATGTGTTGGAAAAAAATCCATCAAGGTATCATTGCATCATATTTTAGATGGTCGTGTTTGTTAACAGTGAAGGTTTCCATGGTAAATTGTTGAGTTCTAGAGAAGTTGTTGACAATCCTAGTTTACAAAGAACAATGACAAAAGAACATAAGATCTAGATGCAGTACAAATGAATAGATACAAGGTGGGGTCGTTTCCCAGTGTTTTCCAAATTGTTGGGGTCCAAATTTTGGAGTTTGGTGAGCATCGCAAAAATTAAATATCCATGAAGATCATATCAAAATATGGAAAAGGCATGTGTTTCGCAACGATAGGATTCATGGATTTGATTTTGTAATGATATGAAAAATGCTGACAGTGTTTCCTCGCGATTACGATGAGCTTCGTGAATGGAAGTATCGAAGAGAATTGTAGTGGCGAAGGGAATTGCAAGTGGAGCTTCATGGCGAAGGCGCGAAATAAAGTTACAATATTCTCCACGATTACGAAAATATCCACGATCAAACAATTTCTGTGGTGCTTCGCTATTTTGAGAGAATTTCAGCATGAACATTGGAGCTTCACGATTTTGAGCTGACATGGTGTTGACCTCTCACAGAATGTTTGAGGGTCCGATAAATTCCATATAAATTGACCTCAACCCCTATAGTGGAAAAAGAGTGTTTTTCAAGAATTTTTTTCTCTCGGCTCGCAAAGGTGGTTCACGAAGGCAGTGTGATTTGCAATGAATGGAGATTTTTGGAAGCTAATTTAATTCCAATAAAGATGTTTTCTTCATGTTGGCATAGTGTGCTTCATGAAGGAAGTCACTCTATGACAAATTGATCATTGTGATGGCCTATGATTTGTGAAGGCTTGAGGTTTGCGATGGTATGAGCTATGCGAAAGCAGTGTGCTCCGTGAGGTAAGAGCTCAGGGAAGGTGTGTGATTCATGAAAAGGAAGGAACTTCGCAAAGGCATGTTTGAGAATAGCCAAATTGGGAGCCTCATGAAGTAGGGTTCTTTGAGAAGGTATTTTCAATGGAATTGCTTTGTGTTCAGGGAAAAAGAGGTGTTCATCAGTGGATGGAAATTGGACATCAATAGGGTATCTACATATAGTGTTGGATGAATTAATTCGTTGAAATATAGAGACCTACAAGTCTATAAACTATGAGTGGTTCATCTGAAAAAGAAGTGAGCTCACTTCAGTTGAGAGAGCTGTGAGTTCTCAGATTGTGAGTGGTTGTAAACCAGGAGGGATAGTGAGTCTACTTCGAATATGTAAACAGCAGTGCACTTATAGTGGATGTGGTACATCAGCACACCACTAGTGTATCCTCCTTGGATATAGCCCAGTGAGGGTGAACCATGTAGATATTGTTGTGTCCAGTGCATTATTTAAGGTTTATTCATACACTACAACGGGAATGAGAGAGAAGATGGTATTTTCTAATAGAAAAACAAGTTCAGAACGGGCAGTTGTTTTTAATCTGTCATACCATGATTCACCCCCCTCTCATGGTATCTAGCTTTGTGGACCTAACAGAATGGATATAATCATAAATGTGTATAGTTGTCCGGTTAAAAAGGTACCTTAGTCCACATTTACGGGATTATATTTAAAAGTAATTTTACAGTTTTATGAATTGAATTTCAATGAATAGACATATATATTTTTAGTTAGTATAAATTACTTGGTCTAATATGAACTACATAATATTTGGAAAATCATATCATTTTTAAATTTTACCACATTTAAGAGTAAATTATGTAATTAATGGTAAAAATAATGTCATAAGAAATATATAATTACCCAATAACTTGTCATAATTTAAATTTATTAGTGTTTTAGATAAAATCATACATGTGTCTATTTTGGGAAAACATGGAGCCACATGGATGACTTGGAATTATTTATAACATTATATTAAAAAAATCCAATTTTTATAAAATATTTCAAGTAAATAATTTTTATTATGAGGTTATATAAGTGAAAAGGAAAACTGTAATTATTAATTTGAATGATAAATTTTTTATATAAATAATCCTAATTTATATATAATATTAAAATTTATATTATAAATTTATATGGCAGCATAATAATGAAGCAGTAATTGATTTGTTAAAGGAAGAATCAAATTAATGATTTAATAATTTAAAAATAAATATCATTTGTAATGTTTGATGTCATCCACGAATTTTTGCGATGAATAATACACATTAGGGATGATTAAATGTAGTTTTTATTGGAGGAATCAATTTTTTGGATTTATAAAAAATTCTAGTAATAATTAGTGTCTAAATTAACAATGATGATATTTTAAAATAAATAATATTTTATTAAATGATAATGAATTCAGAAAAAAATCCATATTTCATCCAACAAACAAGGATAATGTAAAATATTTCATAAAGTATCCATTTATGGCCAATTGAATCATTATAAGTAAAACATTATAACTATCTAATATTTTATATTTTATTACATAAATTAGAAATAAATATAATAAACAATGTTAAATTAAAAGGTTATGATTTATAATAAAATAAAAACATGATTAAATTTGATTAGATGATGTTGATTCTACCCCTATCAATTTATGTTATATTTTTATTTTTTTAATGGACACATTCCCATAAGAATAAATTATATACTATGTAAATAAAATATAGTTACAAAGTATCACTATCTTATATTTAATATCTTTTATGTTTTCACATAAGGAAAAAGAAAGATATGAATGAATCTAAATACATGATGTCGTATAAGTGAAATATGATTCATTGTATTAATATATTTTTAAATTTTAAAACATAAATAATTATCTTAAAATTCTCCTCAATTCTAAAACAATACTTATTTAATTAACATTAAAACAAAATGATTGATTTTAATTATATTAATTTCGATATATTTTTTGATTAGTTGATTTTTTAAATAATTTATGTGATCTATAAAATTTATTAGAGAATTTTATGGAAAAATATTCTAATTCACATATTATCTCAATGCATTTGAAGTAAAATTAAATGAATGGTATAAAATTTTCCAATCACAATATCTTATTTAATTAATTTATAATTAAATTATTTTAAACTCACATGGAGGTTAAATATATACAAGGAGAAAGTATATGGTCGAATATGTATTCAAATTTTCATTTATGGTTTATTTTTATGTATTTGGATCTAGAATATTCTTATTATATTTTAATATTTAGCTAGTTTCCTAATGTGATCCTCCCCTCTCCTATAAAAGGAAACCCTTCCTTCTCTTCTATTCACCCCTCTAAACCCATTTTTCAGGGGAAAAACCTTCCCATTTCTCTTTACATATTCATTAACATTGTCCTAGTCATAATAATTTCTTCATAAATCAATCCAATAGAATCCTTTTGTGCAAATCAAAATGATATACTTGAAAAAGAGCTAATTGGTTCACTAATTCATTTCCATTTAATTTCATCTTATACTTCTATTCCTATTGTTTTCTATCATAATGTAATAAATATAGAATGAACTATGTTATTATATGTAATTATGGTTATGGGAAAACCAAATTCCTCAATTTACACAACCTATGAAAAATAGTATCACTATGTCTGCATATGCATGGCTTAGAGTCTCCATGTCGCAGTGTAAATTGATTTCTATAATACATTATTGAGATGGGTATAATGATAAATATAATTAATATAAATAATGAATATAAAATTTTAATCACTATAGATAATTAATATCCCATCCAATTCCATATAATTTAACCATAAATGGAATAATAATGTATGTTGTGCGTACGTATGACCCACCAATCTACTCCACAATGAGATTTATTCTCCTCGTTAACCATTCAAGAGTGATTTAAAATATAATTATAATGAATAATTATGAAATTTATGACATAATAATACTAATATATATATATATATATATATATCATTTATGTTTTCCATGCAATATGATATGACAATGGAAACAACATACATGCATTTGTATAACCTACTATTTTCACGAATGTTGTATTCCATTTAATATATAAAACTATTATATATATTTATATTATAAATATATATGATTTAATAATCATTTTTTATAGTCTTGAATAAATTAAATCAGGATCTATGTAATAAGATCATTAATAACATGTAAAAACACGTTCAATAAACAATGTGACTATTTCAATAAATAGTGCTTTTTTATAGAATTGTTAAATGAACTAATAATTTAATGTCATAAATAAATCATATATGATATAAAACATTTTATTAATATTTTTTAATAAGTTTATAATATTTTTAACCTCAATACATGCATTTTGGAAATGTTTGTAAGGAATACGACTTATGATAAAGGAAAAATTTTCAATCTCATTTTTATTTGAGATTATTAAAATATTATTATTTATTGTGACCTATTTCCATTCAATTTCCATGGTTAATAAAAAATAAAAAATAATATTTTATGGTATTATGTACGGTACTCTTTAAGTAAATTAAAATTTTAATTATCTTTAATATCAATTTTTCTAAAACAATCTTATTTATATTTATATCTTTAAATGGGGTTTATGGATTTATTTATGAGGGCATTAATTTTCTACAATATTAATTCTATTCGAATGTTTCAATGTGTCATGAAATCTTTGATTCTATAATATTATTTTAAATATCAATTTTTATTATTTTACGACTCTTGAATAAATTATTTCTATGTAAAAATTGGTATTTCTTTCATGATAATTTTTATGATTTTATTAGAATATTTTCTATTTCATCATCATTTTATGGATATTATGCATAACTTCCTTTACTGTCTTATGATATCATTAAACATATTTTATCGAATAGATAATTATATGTTTGACTATATATGTGCTCTTTATATACCATTTATGGTTTGTAGTTAATGTATTTATATTTCTTATATTAGTTTTTATAATAATATTTTTGTTTTTTGTGATTCATTATTTTAATATGATAAATGTATTAGACTTAGTAAGTGACATGTGGGGCGCATTATCGCCCCTTGATGTGTTGATAGGTACAATGAGTAAAATCATATATGGAATTGGTTTAAGGTTTTCATATTTATTTTTTGATTTGGATTTGGCCGAGGATTTAACGATTTATTTTCAGATGTCTTAGATGTGTCCTTAATGGTATGTTTTAGATGTCTAGTATTATATATTCCCTCGTTATAAGATTAGTTATTGATATTAAAAGTGATTATTCGAGTAGTGTAATTTCTTTGTGACAATTTATATGGAATTATTTGATTTATTCATTCCATATTATCCTCAAGACATGTTTAAAATGCATGTGTTTCAGTTTTATACAATTACTTAAATAAATATACTTATATATAGAAAACAATGTTGTATTATTTATCCATATTGACCATTTGAGCACAACCCATTCATATGTATTATATTCTCTATATGATATGATTTGTAAAATTATTTATATGTAGTGTTAATATAAGAAAATAATGGTGTTCTCAATGGATTATTTATGTTGTATTTTGGAATATAATTTTAATGTAATGTTCATGTATGTAATATATTTTCAAATATTGATTAACTGATTGGTCCTTATGTATTTAATTCCTTCTAATCATGCCAATGTAATAAAATAATTCACCTTCTCTTGGATTCTTCGGTCTGGGTCTTATAGTTAGTATCCAATAAAGATTAGAAGAAACCTTGTAAACTATATTTGGAAATCAATGATTTGTAAACATTTCCCTATGAATAAAATTGAGGATAAGTCTAAGTATCGTAGATCACCCTTTATATTTTATATTGGATAAGATAGTTCATTTCTTTTTGATTGTGAAGTTCATTCCACAACTAAAATATCATAAGATTGATTCATCATTAATATATCACCCTGATTAGTGTTTCTCACATTATACTTTATGTTTTGGTCAATGGTTAGAATCAACATGGTTTTACATTGAATGGTTATAATATTAATGTTAAAGAGGTTTCAAAAGAAAATGAAAATGAATAAGTTATTTAGTAATACAATATTGAAGCATAGCTAAGGGATTAAGAGTGAATATGAATGATTAAGTTTATTTTGAATTTGGAATCAACACAATTTACATCAATAGTTCAATGGTTATAAAATTCATGAGAAATATAAGGATTGTACTATATTACTAATCCATTATTGATTTGGATCAATAAGATTTTTTTGTTAAGTATTTTATGTTAATAAAATATTTCCAATGTGACAATAATAGACACATTATGTTGTTTGGGGAATCTAATTTTATGATTGATTTAGGAAATGTAGAGATTGTTTTGGACAATGAATTTTTATGGATTTATTTTTATGAGCTCTTAAGGTTGGAAAGGAATATGTTAAACATTTGATATTATTATATGGCGATTAATTATGATTTATTCGATATTATGTTATAACTTTCTTGGTTTTATTAATCATTTAAAGGATGAATGAAATACTTATAGACCTTAAAATTAATTAAAAGTGATTCATACCTAAATAATCATTGGGGATATACATCACTAGGTGAACAAAATGAATTGAAAATAGATCAAAGCACAACTAAAGGATATCATTGACACATGGAATGAAAAGAAATATTTTTTCTTTAGTCCTACTCCGGATAGTAAAATAATCCCCCAAATCTTAGAAAAAATTTCTAAACAATCTGTTTTCCTAATACCTTAATTTTTATTCAACTAATAGTATTTTAAATCATCATATATGTATGGATTTCTGGCCGTCAAATTTCCTTTTTTCATTCTCTTGTTAGTGATTGATGACTCCAATTACACCCTATTAATATTTATGTTTTCTTCAATATTTGTATATTTACATTAAACTAATTTTCTAATATTCGAATGTCTAATTTTGCAGTGTCATTGACATTTATCTTTCCCTCATATTAAGAGTATATTTTATTCAACAAATTTTTGATGTGGTTTTTCCACAAAATATTTTTCTAGTATCAAAATTTTATTTTCAAATTTAAATTTAAAATTGTGGGGACATATTTTTTAAAATTATGAAATAATGTAACACCTCATGATTTATAATTACATTATCATTTTAAATAAATTTGACAACATACATTTCAAGAAACACTGAGTTCGTGGACACCATGATCTATCGAAACTAGACATTTTAAAAGAAGTTATGAATAGTATTAACTAAATTCAGAAATTTATAAATATCATTTTTTAAATTGAATTTAGATTTTAATTTAAAATATCATTATTATCATAGGGTGGATTTTTAGTATTTATCTGAAAATTTTCAATTTTTGAAAAATTGTAAAAAAACTACAGTATTGATAAAATCATAAATTTTCATTGAATTTTCATTTTCTGATTTATTTTTATATTAATGTTATAATATAAAAATAGTAAATTTATTAATACAATATTTAAAAAAAATTATAATAGAATAAATTATAATAAATTTTTAATCATTTGAATGTCTCTTTTACCCTCCATCTTGCAACTTCTACGTATTAGCATTAAACTAATTTTTCTAATTTATCTGAATTGAATTTCAAAAATATGAAATGAATGTTTGTAATTAGTATAAAATTTTATTTCTAATAATAACAAATTTGTTTTTTTTAATAGTTATTTTTGTATTTTTTTACCATGTTTAATGTTACATAAGGTGATTTAAGGTAATAATAATATTATAATAATTATTAAATTGACCTAAATATTATCCTTATAAAATTGCATTAGATATTTCAACAAATATAATCCATGGGACTATTTTGGGTCATCTTGGAGTCACTGTGATAATTTTATTATATATAATATATTATATTTAATTAAAATCCAATTTTTTTATACTTTTGTTTTTAACAAGTAAAAAAATTTTAATATGAGGTTATATAACTGATATGTTCAATGATAAATAGTAATTAGAAAGTTAAACATTTAATATAAATCATGTTTATTAATTTATAATTTTATATAATATTTAATAAAATTAATTGGTTACACAATGATGAAGTATTAATCGATTAATTAACATAAGAATTAAGTAAATTTTATTAATAATATTAATATATATATATTGTTTTTAATATTTATACCATCATATTTTTTCGTAATATTATTAAATAATAAGTATGAGTCAATGTTGTTTTTTCTATAGAATCGTTTTGCTATGGTTTTTTAAAAATTCATGTAATAAATATTTTCAAAATTGACATAAATTTGATTTAAAATAAATAATATTTTATTAAATGATATTAAATTCATATAATTAATTTTTTCAAAAACAAATGACTAGGATAATGTGGAAGATGTAATAAAGTACCCATTTATGAAAAATATACGCTTTATATATAAAACAATAGGTCCTTTTAATATTTAAATTGTTATTACCACAATTAAAATAAAATATATTAATTAAGGGTAAATTAATAAGATAAGATTTAATATAAATTAAAAACATGACTACATATAATTTGATGAAGTATATTATACTATTATCACATTATGATCTACTTTGAGTTTTTTAATGAACACATTTCCGTGAAACTATAATATATATTACGTTAATCAATAGTAGTTATAAAATATCATTATCTTGTATTTATTAACATTTATGTCTCGAAATATGGAAAAAACCCAATATATGATCTAATATAAATTACTATTTTTATATAAATTAAATTATTATCATAATTATATTTATTTAGACTTTTAATAAGTTATTTAATTTCCTTCAATTTCCCATCAATTCTAATACAATATTTATTTAATTAATGCAAAATTGAATAATTGAGTATAATAATGTTGATTTTGACATTTGATGGATTGGATTTTAACATCCCAAGTAAGTAATGAATAATAGATATTTTTATTAATGTCTATTAATGAATAAAATAGTGTTTTAGAGGCTTAAAATGAGAATAAATCAAATCTTAAGCTTGGAATACACTAAAATTTTTAAAAGAATGTTTTACTACCTTTTGATGGAAAACCATTTTTAAATCAAAATTTTGACAATTTTATAAGCTCTATTTTTCGAAATAAACTTATTATTTATGATTGGGACATTGAAATTTACATTGGGTAAATTTTTGGTATTTTTCCAATAAAGTTCATTTTTAAAATGAATAGTGAAAAGTGTTGTATTTTAATTCAAAACCTATTTTTAATCTAATATATTTTTATTATTAGATTATATTTTGAATTGGTTTTTAATTTAAATTAGAATATATTTTTACCATTTAATCCAATGGTGGTCATTGGAATTAAATTCACATTGAAAATGGACTTATACTAGTGTCAATCTTTTGATAATTATTATTTCATAAAAACACGCAATTTGCTCTAACATCGGAAATTAATTATTAAATTAATTAATTTAGCTTATATGTGTTGAATTTTTTAAAATAGAAATAATTTTTGATTTCGGAATATCAAATATAGCATAGGTTGATATTTTTTGATTTTTCTGAAAAACATCAATTTTTGATGAGTAGTGAAACCACTAAGTGGTACTTAAAAAAACTGATTTTTTGTTTAAATGAAATTTTACCACCACTGTGTTTTGAATTTCAAAAATCATTCATACATGGTTGTCATTAAGAAGTAAAATGTGGTTCAATGGGATTAAAATAATGTTTTGGTGAATAGTAGCTTTTAATTTTTTTAATCACAATTAGAGGTAATTAGTGTAATTTATTGTAAAAATAATGTTTTAATAATATCAAATGACCTAGAAACATGTCCCACCCTTATTGGATGTGTCATGGCCGAACACGTCAACCCATGGGTCGATTTTTGGGACCCCATGGAGCCACTTCGGTAAGATAATGACATTAACACCTTTTATTTAAAGTAAAAGTAAAAATGCCACAAACATGAGTTGTTTTATTAAAAAGATTTTTAAATGGGGTTATACAAGTCAGATTTTTTACTATAAATAGTAATTGGAAAGATAAAAAGATTTCCTACATCATAGTATTTTCTAATAATTCTTCGACGTTAAATAAATTAAATTATTTATGACATCATGATGATGCAGCGATTACCTCATTATTTAACGATTTAAATAAAATGAAAATATAATGTAAAATCTATGACCTACACTTGTCAAAAACCAATTTTATGGGTGGATTTAGAACCCTTATCACCTTATCCTTGAAATTTATAATTGTGGGACCTTTTTTATCCGAAAATCATTTTATAACAATGTCACTTCTCTTAACTTTCCAAGATTGCCTCTCCTCTCCTCTTATAAAAGGCCCCCACCACTACCACCTTACCCACACTTACAAAGAATTTGGATCTGCCAGCCCCTTCCCCTTTTCCCTCCACATCCCTCTTTAACTCTTAGAGGCCTCACTTTGGTCATAAGTCTTCCCAAGGAACCCGTTGTGCTCAAATCAAAAAGAGTTACCCGTTTTAAAGGTAGTGTTTTCTCCTGTGTTATTATGTTTTATTTTTCTTCTCCAACCCTCTAAACTATTTTTATTCTTTTATATTGTAACAACACCAGTATCTTTAATATACTAGGATGTTTTTATAAGAAGGATTCGAGTTACACTTACACACACCTACATCTAATGGTTAAAGAACATATTGTTTCTGTGGGTGGAGAATTTCTGCCTCATAAAACGATGATTTTTCAACCGTCATATAACACCTTCAAAGGTAGCCATTAAGATTTCACTATATTTATAAACGATATATAATATGTTTATGTTTTACTTAAGCTTAGTTATTTTTCATTTATGTCCTACCTTTATGGTTTCCATTATGGGTAAACGATATATCTTCATTTTAGAAAGTGCGGACTACCGCCCCCTCAAAGTGATTTGATTCGTTAATACCATATGTCGTACGTATAAAGGATAGATTGAATGATATTATATATTATACAACACTAGAGTTATAATACTATTATGTATCATTATGTTTTAATTACATTAAATATGAAATAGAAATGTGAGTAGCGTTCATGCGTACGTACGGCTTACCGTCTCCATGAACGGTGAATTTCATTTCATACCTCTAACTGTTATGTAATATTATAAATGCATGTATATACTGGATATATATGATATATATGATATATAAATCATGAGTATAACTCTGGATATAATGGTTACCTGAACAAATTGTAATTATAAAGATCATATTTTTTACTCAAGTACCAATGATCGTTAAAACGACCGTTATTAACATAAATAATTATATAGGGTTCATGACATGGTAATAAGTGATATAAAACAAATAATGAACTTGAAAAAGGTTCGTAATCAAGTAGAAATTTACTCAAGTTTATTATTCAGGACATCAAAAACGATCGAATCAAGTCGGACCTGAGGTATGGGACTTCATCTCAATCTCCTTTCAGTGAGGAATATTTTGTTTTATACACAACCTTATTTTATAAGGTGTATACACACCCTTTGACTTTTACGTTTATCCAAAAGGAATCTTTTTTATATGAAGCATTTTACTAAATGAAAAAAGGGAATGTTTTTGTCATACGTATGCGGCGACAACGACTTCTCCGCCGCCGTGACCATTAGTTAAGTTTCGGCTTCCTCTACAAGTCATACCTTTTTTAAATAATAATAAATACCATGTTTTACTTTTCATTTATTTTGGTATTGAAATTGGTTTTTATAATGTTTTTATATCAATGTGTTGTATTTATATCTTGTTATTGAAAAGTGGAAATGTTATGATTCTTTTATACATGTTTTATGTGATGCGATTATGTTATGGTTCTTGGGAATTATTATAAAGATGGGTGGTTCTGTGATAAACTAAGGGCAGGTGAGACCGATATAGCTCTCCAATTCATTGGGTAATGCGAAGGAGTTAAACATTATGGTTTCTCCGAAGAGATTTAGGAAATATACTGTGCTGGATATTCCAAACGTAACCAAGAGGGTTACTCCCTACGTAAGAATGTTATGAATGCCTCAAGTTACCTTTATGTCTTATGATTTCAATGATTTATTCATGATTTTATGAGGTATGTTAAAATTCTTATGTTTTATTGGTAAAGTATGATTTCATTCTTATGTATACATGTACTCATGTTTTCTTTCCATATTTTTATATCCCTTACTGAGCTTTTTATGCTCATCCCAGGTTTTTGAAATGTTTTTCACAGGTCAAGGGAAAATTACATGATGTGATTATAGTGTCAATGATGTGTCAAGAAAGAATCCATGTTTTATTTTAAATATGTTTCCGCTGATGGGAAAAATGAGTACTATCTTTTATGCAACCAATTTGATTAAATGTGGATTGTAATGCATGTTTTATGATGTAATTATCTAAAACTCTAAACCTGAAAAGATCCTCAATGTATAATCTTGTAATTACTCAAGATTAAGTAAGGTTTAAGGCCGATGCCTTATAGTTGGTATCAAAGGTCATTTTAGATAACATTAGAAGTTAGAATTCAATTAAATTATTATTCAAAAATATTTTTTATGGTCAAATTGAAATGATATAGGATTTGAAGATTACCATGTTGCTTCATCTACGAAATGTTTGTTCAGAATGGTTTTCCGCAGAGGAAATTGGGAAGCAGTGCTAGGAAGGCATACAAGAGGACATAACCTTCTGAATTAGCATCTTGGGATGGTCGGAATTGGAACTGAACAGATTGTTGCAGTAATAGCGCAGTTGACTCAAGTGATAAATGGTGGCGGTATACATGCAAGAGATTAGCCAGAACAACCGCAGAGGAACATGTCAGTGGTGGAACATTTCATGAGGCAACATCCCCCATCATTCAGTTGATAATCTGACCATGTGTTAGCTTAAGGGTGCATTAAGGAACTGGAGAAGATTTTTGATGTCATGGGGTGTTCATACAATCAAAAGGTTAGTCTTTCTATTTACCGTAGGGAGGGTGAAGGAGATCAGTGGTGGTTGAAGGATAAAAATATCAAGGACGCGGATGAGATTGATGCTCTCAACTGGGATGAATTCAAAGGTATGTTTTTGAGAAGTATTTTCCTAAGGTCGTTCGACATAGGATGGAAACACAATTCCTAGAATTGTGGCAAGAGGAAGACTCAGTGGCTGCCTATGTAGAGAGGTTCACTCGATTGGCAAGGTATGCTCCAAATTTTATCTGAGACCTTGATAGTAAAATCAATCGTTTTTACTAAGGATTAAAGCCAAAATATCGAAGCGATTTAGTTTCTCGTGAGTTCAAAATTTATGAAAAGCTTGTTCGATGTGCTGAGAAGGTGGAAATGGAGTTTTCCGATGATCAACTGTTCTATAAAAACCAATAGAAGAAGAGACTGAGGTGGTAGGATAAAGGAAATAATTCTTCCCAAGGTCTGATGGTAAGAGATCTATGTTTTCTAGTTTGTGATAAATGTGGGAAAAGGCATGCTGGGGAATGTATTCTGAATTCTGGAAAGTTCTACCGATGTGGTAAGATGGGACATAAGGCTCCTGATTGCACTGAAAAAGATGAAGGTGATGGTAAGACCAAATTTGATTTACAGTTAGTGAAATGTTATAAGTTCAATGAGATGGGTCACTATCCAAATGAGTGTCTGAAAAAGATCTCGAGAGATGGGAAGCATTTATACTACATGCAAAAAGGGGTGGTGAAATCCTTTGCAACTACTTCAGCAGATGTCGGGCCATCAAATGAAGTTGTATCAGGTAATTTGTTTGTTTTTTCAAATTATGGCAGTGTGATGTTTGATTCGGGGTCTACACATTCTTTCATCTCGGGAAACTTTTCTAGTAAAATGGGAATACCATCTCAAGAAATGACTCTTGAAGTTTTGGTAAAAACACCTGGGGGAAATGTTGAGGCAAAAAGAATTTATAAGAATATTACTATCCTTATATGTGGAAAGAACCTACTTGCAAACCTTATTGTTTTACCTCTAGTAGAGGTTGATGTTATCATGGGTATGGATTGGATCTCTATTTACCATGCTAAGATTTACTGTAGAGATAAAGATGTTTCTTTTCCGAAAGACTTTCAGTTTGTGTACAAGAATGAACCCTTACTATTGATTATGTATCAGGAGTTCGAGAAACTTGTAAAAGATGGAAATGAATGTTACCTTGAACATATTGTTGAAAACAATGGAACTTTTTATATTAATGATGTGCCAGTGGTAAATGAGTATCCTGATGTTTTTCCTGATGAGAGGCCTGGAATAATACCAGATCGAGAGGTTGAGTTTACTGTAGACTTAGTTCCTAATGCTAATCCAATTTCATAACCCCCTTATCTAATGGATGAAATTGAACTTTTAGTGTTGAAAGAGAAATTACAAGATTTATTAGAGAAAAGTTTCATTTGACCTAGAACATCACCATGGGGTGCTCCTATTTTTTTTGTTAAAAAGAAAGATGGTTCTATGAGACATTGCATTGATTATAGATCCCTGAATAACATCACTGTTAAGAACAAATATCCTTTTCCTCATATCGATGATTTGTTTGATCAGCTCCAGGGAGCTCAGTATTTTTCAAAGATTAACCTGAGATCGGGGTACCATCAGCTGAAGGTACAGGAAGCATATGTTCCGAAGACTGCGTTTCATACAAGTTATTGCCATTATGAATTTGTAGTAATGCCTTTTTCGATAACCAATGCACCTGATGTATTCATGGACATAATGAATATAATTTTCCATGAGTTCTTCGATAAGTTTGTGGTGGTTTTCATTGATGATATTTTGGGGTTTTTTAAAAGTAAAGTGGAGCATGAAAGACATTTTAGGGTTATTTTGCAAACCTTAAAAGAAAATAAATTGTATGGTAAATTTAGCAAGTGTGATTTTTGGTTGAAACACATTTCTTTCCTTGGTCACATTGTTTTTAAATATGGGATAACTGTTGATCCTGCAAAAACAGAGGTTGTTGAAGAATGGCCAAGACCAACAAATGTAAAAGAGATTCGTTGCTTCCATGGTTTGGCAGGCTATTACTGAAGGCATGTTAGAAATTTATCATGGTTATCTAGTGCAATGAATAATCTAACTCAGAAGGGTGTTAAGTTTATCTGTACAAAAGAATGTGATTATTGTTTTCAGGAACTGAAAAGAAGATTGGTGAATGCTCTAGTTTTGACACTACCTTCCAGATATGGGGAGTTTGTTATCTACAGTGATGCTTCATTGAAAGGACCTGGTTGCGTCTTAATGCAGAATGATCAGGTAATTTCTAATGATTCACAATAGTTGAAAACTCATGAGGTAAATTACCCTACCCATGATTTGTAATTAGCTGCTGTTGTTTTCGCTTTAAAAATTTTGAGGCATCATTTGTATGGAGTAAAGTGAGAAATATATACCGATCACAAAAGTTTAAAGTATATATTCACTCAGAATGAATTGAACATGAGAAAGAGGAGATGGCTAGAATTAATCAAGGATTATGATTGTACAGTTCATTACCATCCAGGAAAATCAAATAAAGTGTTGATGCTTTGAGTCGAAAAAGTAATGCTTCATTAGCAATGTTGCGTTTGGAACGTGATCCTTTAGTTAAGGATTTGATGAACTTTGGCATAGAAGTTGTTGGTGTAGGATGTCCTTCTATTTTGTTTCAGGTATCAGTGAAATCTTCTCTATCAGACAAAATCACGAAAGCACAGAAGCAAGACAGTGAGTTTCAGAAATAGGTAGAGCTAGTTCAGAAAGGTAAGTTTCCTGAATTCAACATTGATAATAATTGTCTTTTGAGATTGGGGAAGATACTGTGTGAGCCGTGTGATTCAAAGTTGAAGAGATATTTGTTATGTGAAGCTCATAGTTCTCCGTTTTCAGTTCATCTGGGCAGTACTAAGATGTATAGAGATATTTGAGAGTATTACTGGTGGGACAGAATGAAAAAGGATATTATTGATTTTACTATGAAGTGTTTGACTTGTCAATAGGATAAAGTAGAGCGATAGTTACCAAAAGGGATGCTTCAGGCTTTACCAGTGCCAGAGTAGAAATGATAAAATATATCCATGGACATTGTTGTGGGATTACCAAAGACACCTCGATGTAATAATGCAATCTCAGTTTTTGTTGATCTCTTGACTAAATCTGCTCATTTCCTTCCCATACGAGATAATTTTTCCCTAGATAAACTTTCCCATTGGTATCTTAAAGAGATAGTCAGGTTTAATGAAGTTCCCATCTCCATTTTATCTGACAGTGATCCCAGGTTTACTTCTAACTTTTGGAAAGGCCTTCAGAAGTCGTTGGGTACTGAATTAAATATTAGTACAGATTTTATTCTTCAATCAGATGGAAAGTCAGAACGAACAATTCAGACTTTGGAGGATATGCTATCGGCTTTTTCGATGGATTATCAGGGAAGTTGGGACCAACATCTTTCTTTGGTTGAGTTTTCTTATAATAACAGTTTTCATTCCAGTATACAGATAGCACCATTTGAGGCGTTATATGGGAAGCAGTGTCGAACTCTAGCTTTTTGGGATGATGTGGGTGAAAGGAAGTTTATGGGACCAGAATTGGTAGAAGAGATGGTAGAAAAAGTTCATCTGATACAGAAACACATGGGAACAGCTCAGAGCAGGCAGATGAGTTATGCGGATAACTGGAGGAAGGATCTCTCTTTTGAGATAGGTGATCATGTTTTTCTCAAGGTCACATCATGGAAAAGTGTGATGCGATTTGGTAAGAAAGGAAAGATGAGTCCAAGGTTCATTGTACCATATGAAATTTTGGAGAGAGTTAGATCAATTGATTACCGAGTGGCTTTACCTCCGAGTTTATCTCAGGTACACAATGTTTTTCATGTTTCGATGTTGAGAAAGTATATGCTAGATCCATCTCATATTTTGAGTCCAGAGGTAGTTCAGTTGGAAGAGAACCTACATTTTGAGGAACAACCGGTCCAGATTCATGACCACAGGGAGCAAGTGTTACAGAATAAGGTGATTCATCAGGTAAAGGTTTTGTGGAAAAACCACATGATTGAAGAGGCAACACAGGAATCTGAAAATGCAATGACGGCTAAATACCCCCACTTATTCGATAAGTAAATAAATTGCAGGGATGCAATTTTCTAAGGGGGGGGGAGGATGTAACATCCCACATAAGTAATGAATAATAGATATTTTTATCTATATCTATTAATGAATTAGATAGTGTTTTAGAGGCTTAAAATGAGAATAAATCCAATCTTAATAATGGAATACACTAAAATTTTTAAAAAATTGTTTTACTTCTTTATGATAGCAAACCATTTTTAAATCAAACTTTTGACAATTTTATAATCTGTATTTGTTGAAATAAACTTATTCTTTATGATTTGGACATTGAAATTTACTTTGGGTAAATTTTTGGTATTTTTCCGATAAAGTTCATTTTATTTAATGAATAGTGAAAAATGTTGTATTTTAATTCAAAACCTATTTTTAATATAGTTTATTTATATGATTATATTATATTTTGAATGGGTTTTGAAGTTAAATTAGAATATATTTTTACCATTTAATCCAATGGTGGTCATTGGAATTAATTTCACTTTGAAAATGGACTTAAACTAGTGTCAATCTTTTGATACTTATTGTTTCATAAAAACACGCTATTTTCTCTAACAACGGGATTTAATTATTAAATTAATTAATGTAACTTATATGTTTTGAATTTTGTAAAACAGAAATCATTTTTGAGTTCGGAATATCAAATATATATTAGGGTGAAGTTTTGGTATTTTTCTGAAAAACATCAAATTTTAATGAATAGTGAAACCACTAAGTGGTACATAAAAAAATGATTTTTAATTTAAATGAAATATTAAGACCTATTTGTTTTAAATTTAAAAAATCCTACATACATGGTTTTCATTAATAATTAAAATTTTGTTCAATGGGATTGAAATAATTTTTTTTGGTGAATAGTATCTTTTAAGTTTTTAATCGTGATTAGAGGTAATTATTGTAATTTAAGTTAAAAATAATGTTTTAATAATATGAAATTACCTAGACAAATGTCCTACCCTTATTGGATGTTTCATGGACGACCAAGAAAACCCATGGGTCTATTTTTGGGACCACATGGAGCCAATTGGGTAAGATAATGACATTACTGCCTTTTATTTAAAGTAAAAGTAAAAATGACACAAACATGAGTTATTTTACTAAAACGATTTCTAAATGGGGTTATACAAGTCATATTTTTTTACTATAAATAGTCATGGGAAATCTAAATAAATTTCATAAATCATATTATTTATTCCCATAATTTTTAGTCATTAAATAAATTATATTATTTATGACATCATGATGATGCAGCGATAACCTCATTATTTAACGATTTAAATAAAATGAAATTATTATGTAAAATCTAAGACCTAAACATGTCAAAAACCTATTGGATGGGTGGATTTCAAAACCTTATCACCTTAACCTCTAAATTTATTATTGTGGGACCTTTTTTTATCTGAAAATCATTTTATAACAAGGTATCTTTTCTTAACTTTCCAAGAGTGCCCCTCCTCTCCTCTTATAAAAGGCCCCCACCTCTACCACCATACCCACAATTCCAAAGCCTTTGTCTCGGACAACCCCTTCACATTTTTTCTGTACACATCCCTCTCTGACACTTAGAAGCCTAACTTTGGGTAGAAGTTTTCCCATGGAAGCCCTTGAGCTCAAATCAAAAAGAGTTACCAGTTTTAAAGGTTTCATTTTCTCTTGTGTTCTTATGTTTTATTTTGCTTCTCCAACCCTCTAAACTCTTTTTATTCCATTATTTTGTAACAACACCAGTATCTCTAATAAAAAATTATGTTGTTATAAGAAGTATTCTAGATACACTTACACACACCTATATCTAATGGTTAAAGAAAATATTGTTTCTGTGGATGGCGACTTTCTGCCTCAAGAAACGATGATTGTTCAACACTCATATAACACCTTCAAAGGAGGCCATTAATATTTAACTATATTTATAAATGATATATAATATGTTAATGTTTTACTTAAGCTTATGAATTTTTCATTTATGGCATACCTTTATGGTTTCTATTATGGGTAAACGTGATATCTTCATTTTAGGAAATGCGGACTACCTTCCCCTCAAAGTGATTTGATTCGTTAATACCATATGTGGTATCTATAAAGGATAGATTGAATGATATGATATATGATAAAATACTGGAATTATAATACTATTATGTATCATTATGTTTTAATTCCATTAAATATGAAATAGAAATGGAAGTAGCATTCATGCGTACGTACGGCTTACCGTCTCCATGAATGGTGAATTTCATTTCTTACCTCTAAATGTTATGTAATATTATAAATGCATGTATATATGGGATATATATGATATATATGATATATAAATCATGATTTTAACTATGGATATAATGGATACATGAAAAACTTGTAATTATAAAGAGCTTATTTTTGACTCAAGTACCAATGATCGTTTAAACGGCCGTTTTTAACTTAAATAATTACATAGTGTTAATGACATGGTAATAAGTGATATAAAATGAATAATGAAATTGAAAAAGGTTCTTAAGCAAGTAGAAGTTAACTCAAGTTTATTATTCAGGACATTAAATAGCGATTGATTCAAGTCGGACTCGAGGTGTGGGACTTCGTCTCAATCTCCATTCATTGAGGCATATTTTGTTTTATACACAACCTTCCTTTATAAGGTGTATAAACCCCTTTGACATTTACACTTATCCAAAAGGAATCTTTTTTATACGAAGCATTTTACTAAACGACAAAAGGGGATGTTTTTGTCATACGTATGCGGCGACAACAACTTCTCTGCCGCTGTGACCATTATTTGAGTTTCGGCTTTCTCTACAAGCCATACCATTTTTTAAAGAAAAATCAATACCATGTTTTACTTTTCTTTTATTTTGGTATTGAAATTGGTTTTCATATTGTTTTTATATCAATGTGTTGTATTGATATCTTTTGATTGAAAAGTGGAAATGTTATTTTTCCTTTATGCATGTTTTATGTGATTCGATTATGTTATGGTTCTTGGGAACTATTATGAAGATGGGTGGTTCCGTGATAAACTAAGGGCGGGTGAGCCCGATATAGTTCTCCAATGCATTGGGTAACACAAAGGAGTTAAATGTTAAGGTTTCTCCAAAGAGATTTAAGGAATATACTGTGATGGATATTCCAAATGTAACCAAGAGGGTTACTCCCTACGTAAGAATGTTATGAATGCCTCAAGTTACCTTTATGTCTTATGATTTAAATGATTTATTCATGATTTGATGAGGTATGTTAAAATGATTCTGTTTTATGGGGAAAGTATGATTTCATTCTTATGTATACATGTACTCATGTTTTCTTTCCACATTATTATATCCTTTACTGAGCTTTTTATGCTCATCCCATGTTTTTGAAATGTTTTTCACAGGTTAAGGGAAAGGTACATGATGTGATGATAGTGTCAATGAAGTGTCAAGAAAGAATCCATGTTTTATTTTAAATATGTATCCGCTGATGTGAAAAATGATTACTATCTTTTATGTAACCACTTTGTTTAAATTTGGAATGTAATGCATGTTTTATGATCTAATTCTCTAAAACACTAAACCTGAAATGATCCACAATGTGTAATCTTGTAATAACTCACGATTAAGTAAGGATTAAGGCTGATGCCTTATAGAAGGTATCAAAGGTCGGTTTAGATAACTTTAGGAGTTATAATTCTAGTAAATTATTATCCAAAAATATATTTTTTCTGATCAAATTAAAATGATATAGCATTTTAAGATTACCATGTTGCTTCATCTAAGACATGTTTGTTCAGAATGGTTTTCCACAGAGGAAATAGGGACGTAGTTCTAGGAAAGCATACAGAAGGACATAACCATCCGAATCAGCATCCTAAGGTGGTTAGAATAGGAACTGAACAGTTTTTTGCAGTAATGGCGCAGTTGACTCAATAGATAAATGGTGGCGGTATCCATGCACGAGATCATCCAGATCAACCGCAGATGAACATGTCATTGGTGGAACATTTCATGAGGCAACATCCCCCATCATTCAGAGGATCATCTGACCCTGTGTTATGTGAAGGGTGGATTAAAGCACTGGAGAAGATTTTTGATGTCATGGGGTGTTCAGACAATCAAAGGGTTAGTATTTCTATTTACAGTTTGGAGGGTGATGCAGATCCGTGGTGGTCGATGGTTAAAAATATTAGGGAAACTGATGAGATTGATGCTCTCGACTGGGATGAATTCAAAGGTATGTTTCTTGAGAAGTATTTTCCTAAGGATATTCGATATAGGATGGAAAAACAATTCCTGGAATTGTGGCAAGGGGAAGAAGTAGTGGCTGCCTATGTAGAGAGGTTCACTCGATTGGCATGGTATGCTCCAAAATTTATCTGAGACCATGATAGTAAAATCAATCGTTTTTACACAGGATAAAAGCCGAAATATCGAAGGGCTTTAGATTCTCGTTAGTTCAAATGTTATGAAAAGCTTGTTTGATGTGCTGAGAAGGTGGAAATGTAGTTTGTCGATGATCAAGTGTTCTATAACAACCAACAGAAGAAGAGACCATGGTGGTAGGAGAAATGAAAAGATTATTCAAAAAGGTCTAATGGTAAGAAATATAAGTTTCCGGTTTGTGATAAATGTGGGAAAAGGCATGCTGGGAAATGACTTCTGAATTCTGGAAAGTGCTACTGATGTGGTAATATGGGACATAAGGCTCTTGATTACACTGAAAAATATCAAGGTGATGGTAAGACCAAATTTGATTTACAGTTAGTGAAATGTTTTAAGTTCAATGAGATGGGTCACTAGGCAAATGACTGTCCGACAGAGTGCTCGAGTGATCGAAATAAGTTATACTACAAGCAGAAAGGGGTGGGGAAATCCTTTTCAACTACTTCAGCAGATGACGGGCCATTAAATGAAGTTGTATCAGTTAATTTGTTTGTTTTTTCAGATTATGCTAGTGTGATGTTTGATTCGGGGTCTACACATTCTTTCATCTCTGAAAATTTTTCTAGAAAAATGGGAATACCATCTCAAGAAATGACTCCTGAAATTTTGGGACAAACACCTGGCGGAAATGTTGAGGAAAAAAGAATATATAGTAATCTTCCTATCCTTATCTATGAAAACAACCTACTTGCAAACCTTATTGTTTTACCTCTAGTAGAGTTTGATGTTATCCTGGGTATGGATTGGCTCTCTATTTACCATGCTAAGATTGACTGTAGAGATAAAGAAGTTTCTTTTCAGAAAGTATTTCAGATTGTGTACAAGAATGAACCCTTACTATTGATAATGTATCAAGAGGCTGAGAAACATGTAAAAGATGGAAATGAATGTTACCTTGAACATATTGTTGAAAAAAGGGAACTGTTCAGATTAATGATGTGTCAGTGGTAAATGAGTATCCTGATGTTTTTCTTGATGAGTTTCCAGGAATAATACCAGATCGAGAAGTTGAGTTTACTGTAGACTTAGTTCCTGATGCAAAGCCAATTTCAAAACCCCCTTATCGAATGGCTCAAATTGAACTTTTAGAGTTGAAGGAGCAATTACAAGATTTATTAGAGAAAGGTTTCATTCGACCGAGAACATCACCATGGGGTGGTCCTGTTTTATTTGTTAAAAAGAAAGATGGTTCTATGAGACTTTGTAGTGATTATAGAGCCTTGAATAACATCACTGTTATGAACAAATATTCTTTGCCTCATATCGATGATTTGTTTGATCAGCTCCAGGGTGCTTAGTATTTTCCAAAGATTGACCTGAGATCGGGGTACCATCAGCTGATGGTAAAGAAAGCATATGTTCTTAAGACTGCGTTTCATACATGATATGGCCATTATGAATTTTGTAGTAATGCCTTTTGGGATAACCAATACACCTGCTGTATTCATGGACTTAATGAATAAAATTTTCCATGACTTCTTGGATATGTGTGTGGTGGTTTTCATTGATGATATTTTGGTGTTTTCTAAATGTAAAGGGGAGCATGAAAGACATTTAAGGGTTATTTGGAAAACCTTAAATGAAAATAAATTGTATGGGAAATTCAGCAAGTGTGAGTTTTGGTTTCAACAAATTTCTTTCCTTGGTCCCATTGTTTTCAAAGATGGGATAACTGTTGATCACGCAAAAACAAAGGTTGTTGAAGAATGTCCAAGACCCACAAATGTAACTGAGATTTGTAGCTTCCATGGTTTTGTAGGCTATTACCGAAGGTTTGTTATAAATTTATCATGGTTATCTAGTCCAATGACTAAGATAACTCAGAAGGGTGTTAAGTTTATCTGGACATAAGAATGTGATTATTGTTTTCAGTAACTGAAAAGAAGATTGGTGAATGCTCCAGTTTTGGCACTACCTTCTAGGAATGGGGAGTTTGTTATCTACAAAGATGCTTCATTTAAAGGACATGGTTGCGTCTTAATGTAGAATGATCAGTTAATTGCTTATACTTCACAATAGTTCAAAACTCTTGAGGTAAATTACCCTACACATGATTTTGAATTAGCTGTTGTTGTTTTCGCTTTAAAAATTTTGAGTCAACATTTGTATGGAGTAAAGTGTGAAGTATATACCGATCACAAAAGTTTAAAGTATATATTAAATTAGAAATAATTGAACATGAGATAGAGGAGATGACTAGAATTAATCAGGGATTATGATTGTACAATTCATTACCATCCGGGAAAAGAAAATAAAGTGGCTGATGCTTTGATTCCAGAAAGTAGTGCTTCATTAGAAATGTTGCGTTTGGAACATGATCCTTTGGTTAAGGATTTGATGAACTTTGGCATGAAAGTTGTTGGTGAAGGATGTACTTCTATTTTTTTTCAGGTATCAGTGAAATCTTCTCTATCAGATAGAATCAATCAAGCACAGAAGCAAGACAGTGAGTTTCAGAAAAAGGTATAGCTGGTTCAGAAGGGTATGTTTCCTGAATTCAACATTGATAATGATTGTGTTTTTAGATTGGGGAAGAGATTGTGTGTGACATGTGATTCACAGTTGAAGAGAGAGTTGTTATGTAAAGCTCATAGTTCTCCATTTTCAGTTCATCCTATCAGTACTAAGATGTATAGAGATCTTTGAGAGTATTACTGGTGGGATGGAATGAAAAGGGATATTGCTTATTTTACTATGAAGTATTTGACTTGTCAACAGGTTAAAGCAGAGCGGCAGTTACCAAAAGGGATTCTTCAGCCTTTACCAGTGCCAGAGTGGAAATGGGAAAATATATCCATGGACTTTGTTGTGGGATTACCGAAGACACCTCGATGTAATAATGAAATCTGGGTTATTGTTGATCACTTGACTAAATCTGCTCATTTTCACCCCATACGAGATAATTTTTCCCTAGATCAACTATCCTGTTTGTATTATAAAGAGATAGTCAGGTTGCATGTAGTTCCTCTCTCCATTGTATCTGACCATGATCCCAGGTTCATTTCTAACTTTTGGAAAGGCCTTCAGAAGTCATTGGGTATTGAATTAAATTTTAGTACAGCTTTTCATCCTCAATCAGATGGGCAGTCAAAATGAACAATTATTTATTTGGAGGATATTCTATGTCCTTGTTCGATGGATTATCAGGGAAGTTGGGACCAACATCTTTCTTTGGTTCAGTTTTCTTATAATAACAGTTTTCATTTTAGTATACAGATGGCACCATTTGAGGTGTTATATGGGATGCGGTGTCGAACTCCAGCTTTTTGGGATGATGTGGGAGAAAGGATGTTGATGGGACCATAATTGGTAGAAGAGTTGGCAGAAAAAGTTCAGTTGATACAGAAACATATGTGAATAGCTCAGAGGAGGCAGAAGAGTTATGTGGAGAACCGGAGGAAGGATATCTCTTTTGAGGTAGGTGATCATGTTTTTCTCAAGGTCTCACCATGGAAAAGTGTGATGTGATTTGGTAAGAATGGAATGCTAAGTCCAAGGTTCATTAGACCATACGAAATTCTTGAGAGAGTTGGATCAGTTGCTTACTGAGTGGCTTTACCTCCGAGTTTATCTCAGGTACCCAATGTTTTTCATGTTTCGATGTTGAGAAAGTATATGCCAGATCCATCTCATGTTTTGAGTCCAGAGGTAGTTCAGTTGGAAGAGAACCTATCTTTTGAGAAACAAAAGGTCCAGATTATTGACCACAGGGAGAAAGTGTTACGGAATAAGTTGATTCATTAGGTAAAGGTTTTTTAGAAAAACTACATGATTGAAGAGGCAACATGGGAATCTGAAAATTCAATGAGGACTAAATACCCCACTAATTCGATAAGTAAATAAATTGTGGGGATGCAATTTTCTAAAGGGGGAAAGGATGTAACATCCCATGTAAGTAATGAATTATAGATATTTTTATCTATGTATATTAACGAATTAGATAGTTTTTTAGAGGCTTAAAATGAGAATAAATCCAATCTTAATAAAGGAATACACTAAATTTTTTAAAAGATTATTTTACTGCCTTTTGATGGAAAACCATTTTTAAATCAAACTTTTGAAAATTTTATAAACTCTATTTTTCCAGATAAAATTATTCTTTATGATTGGGACATTGAAATTTACATTGGGTAAATTTTTGGTATTTTTCCGATAAAGTTCATTTTTTTAATGAATAGTGAACAATGGTGTATTTTAATTCAAAACCTATTTTTAATCTAATTTATTTATATGATTGGATTATATTTATAATTTTTTTTTAAGTTAAATTAGAATATATTTTTACCATTTAATCCAATGGTGGTCATTGGAATTAATTTCACTTTGAAAATAGACTTAAACTAGTGTCAATCTTTTGATACTTATTGTTTCATAAAAACTCGCTATTTTCTCTGACAACGGGAATTAATTATTAAATTAATTAATGTAACTTATATGTTATGAATTTTTTAAAACAGAAATCATTTTTGAACTCAGAATATCAAATATAGCTTAGGGTGAAGTTGTGGTTTTTTTCTGAAAAACTTCAATTTTTGATGAATAGTGAAAGCACTAAGTGGTACATAAAAAAACTGATTTTTTGTTTAATTGAAATTTTACCACCTATGTGTTTTTAATTTCAAAAATCCGACATACATGGTTGTAATTAAGATGTAAAATGTGGTTCAATGGGATTAAAATAATTTTTTTGGTGAATAGTAACTTTTATGTTTTTAATCGCGATTAGAGATAATTAGTGTAATTTAAGGTAAAAAATAATGTTTTAATAATATGAAATGACCTAGACACATGTCCTACCCATATTGGATGTGTCATGGCCGACCAAGAAAACCCATGGGTCGATTTTTGGGACCCCATGGAGCCACATGGGTAAGATAATGACCTTAATGACTTTTATTTAAAGTAAAAGTAAAAATGACACGAACATGAGTTGTTTTACTAAAACGATTTTTAAATGGGGTTATACAAGTCAGAATTTTTACTATAAATATTCATTGGAAATATAAAAATATTTACTACATCATAGAATTTTTTTCATAATTTTTAGACATTATATAAATTAAATTATTTATGGCATCATGATGATGCAGTGATTACCTCATTATTTAATGATTTAAATAAAATGAAAATATAATGTAAAATATAAGACCTAAACTTGTCAAAAACCTATTGTATGGGTGGATTTTAAAACCTTTTCACCTTATCCTAGAAATTTATAATTTTGGGACTTTTTTTTTCGAAAATCATTTTATAACAAAGTAGCTTTTCTTAACTTTCCAAGAGTGCCCCTCCTCTCCTCTTATAAAAGGCCCCAACCTCTACCACCGTACCCACACACCAAATCCTTTGGCTCGGCCAAAACCTTCCCATTTTGTCTCTCCACATCCCTCTATAACTCTTAGAAACCTCACTTTGGGCATAAGTCTTCCCAAGGAAGCCTTTGAGCTCAAATCAAAAAGTGTTACCCGTTTTAAAGGTAGCATTTTCTATTGTGTTCTTTTGTTTTATTTTTCATCTCCAACCCTATAAACTCCATTTATTACTTTATTTTGTAACAACACCAGTATATTTAATATACTAGGATTTTGTTATAGGAATTATTCGAGCTACACTTACACACACCTACATCTAATGGTTAAAGAACATTTTGTTTATGTGGATGGCGAATTTCTGCCTCAAGAAACGATGATTGTTCAGCACTCATATAACACCTTCAAAGGTGGACATTAAGATTTCATTATATTTATAAATGATATATAATATTTCTATGTTTTACTTAGGATTGTTTATTTTTCATTTATGACATACCTTTATGGTTTCCATTATGGGTAAACACAATATCTTCATTTTAGGGAGTGCGGACTACCACCCCCTCAAAGTGATTTGATTCGTTAATACCATATGTGGCATGTATAAAGGATGGATTTAATGATATTATATATGACACATTACTGGAATTATAATACTATTATGTATCACTATGTTTTAATTCCATTAAATATAAAATAGAAATTGAAGTAGTGTTCATGCGTACGTACGGCTTACCGTCTCCATGAACGATGAATTTCATTTATTACCTCTAAATGTTATGTAATATTATAAATTCATTTATATACCGGATATATATGATATATATGATATATAAATCCTGAGTATAACTCTGGATATAATGGATACATGAACAACTTGTAATAATAAAGAGCATATTTTTTACTCAAGTACCAATGATCGTTCAAACGACCATTATTAACTTAAATAATTACATAGTGTTCATGAAATGGTAATAAGTGATATAAAAGGAATAATGAACATGAAAAAGGTTCTTATGAAAGTATAAATTAACTCAAGCTTATTATTCAGGACATTAAATAACGATCGAGTCAAGTCTGACCCGAGGTATGGGACTTCGTCTCAATCTCCTTTCATTGAGGCATATTTTGTTTTATACACAACCTTCTTTTATACGGTGTATAAACAACTTTGACTTTTATGTTTATCCAAAAGGAATATTTTTTATACTAAGCATTTTACTAAATGACAAAAGGTTATGTTTTTGTCATAAGTATGTGGTGACAATGACTTCTCCACTACCGTGACCATTATTTGAGTTTTGTCTTCCTCTACAAGCCATACCTTTTTTTAATGAAAAATAAATACCATGTTTTACTTTTCTTTTATTTTGGTACAGAAAATGGTTTTAATAGTGTTTTTATATCAATGTGTTGTATTGATATCTTGTGATTGACAAGTGGAAATGTTATGTTTCCTTTATGCGTGTTTTATGTGATACGATTATGTTATGGTTCTTGGGAATTATTATGAAGATGGGTGGTTCTATGTTAAACTAAAGGAGGGTGAGGCTGATATAGCTCTCCAATGGATTCGGTAACATGAAGGAGTTAAACGTTAAGGTTTCTCTGAAGAGATTTAGGGAATATACTGTGATGGATATTCCAAACGTAACCAAGAGGGTTACTCCCTACGTAAGAATGTTATGAATGCCTCAAGTTACCTTTATGTCTTATGATTTCTATGATTTATTCATGATTTGATGAGGTATGTTAAAGTGCTTATGTTTTATGGGTAATGTATGATTTCATTCTTATGTATTCATTACTCGTGTTTTCTTTCCATATTTTTATATCCCTTACTGAGCTTTTTATGCCTATCCCAAGTTTTTAAAAATAATTTCACAGGTCAAGTGAAAGGTACATGATGTGATGATAGTGTCAATGAAGTGTCAAGAAATAATCCATGTTTTATTTTAAATATGTTTCCTCTGATGGGAAAAATGAGTACTATCTTTTATGTGACCACTTTGTTTAAATGTGGAATGTAATGCATGTTTTATGATCTATTTCTCTAAAACTCTAAATATGAAAAGATCCTCAATGTGTAATCTTGTAATAACTCAAAATTAGGTATGTTTTATGGTTGAGGCCTTATATAGATAATTTTTCTAATGAATAAAATAGATATATATGATATATTAATAATATTGGAAGGCATTATTTATGAATACACAATTCTTCTTAATGTATTTGATGTCCAATTAAATGAATAATAATAATTTTGATGATAATGGTATCATGTTGAATTAACATAATATTAAATAATTTTAAAATCAGTAAGATATTAAATAATCACAAGGAAATATTATATGGTCTAAAATTTATTTTTAGATTCATTAATGGTTTATTTGTATGTATTTATATCTACAGCAGACTAAATAAATTTTAATATTTTGAGATTTTCCAAAAGTTCCCCACCCCTCTATTATAAAGGGAACATCTTTTTCTTTATTATTCAAACATATAATTTTATTTGGAATGGCCAAACCTATCACATTTATCCTTATAATATCCTTTATTACATCCAAGATTCAATAATTTGGGCATAAATCCAAACTAAGTTGTCATTTTGTGAAATTCAAAAGGAGATACTCGAAGAAGAGGTAATTGGATTACCAATTCAATTCTATTTATTTTCATAATCTACATCCAATTCATAGGTTTTTTACATAATAAATTAATAAATATGGTATCATCTATATTATTATATGTTATTATGATTCTATTAAAACTATATTCCTCCATTTATCCATTCGATGATAACAATATCACCATGTGTGTGTACGAACAACTTATTATCTTCATGGCGTGGTTTAATTTGTTTTTCACCACTACATTATTTGGATTGGTATAATTTTTTTTTGTAATTGATATAAATATTTAATATTTGATTTTAATTATTCTGTATGATTAATATACTATCCAATTCTTTTCGATTTAACCATTAATGGATTGATATGTGATGAGATTCATTCTCCACGTTATTAATTTTAGAATGATTATATATACATATATATATATAATGAATAATTATGAAATATATGACATCATAATTCAACTATAACAATATATATATATATATATATATATCATTAGTTTCTTCAATTCCACAAGATAAGAAAATGAAAATACTGTTCGTGCATATGTACGACCGAATGTCTCTAAAAATTGTGTATTTCATTTCATATATCAATCGATTATATATATTTATATGCTGAATATATATGATATATATATCAGTATTTAAATTCATTAATTTATTAAATCATGATATATGTAATGATATCAATACTAAAAAGTCAAAACACTTAAAATAAACAAAGATATTATTTCTCAAAATATTTCATTATGGTTATATTGTTAAATTAAAGGGTAATATAATGTCATTAATGAAATATATAAGATTTCATAAATATTTTTGTAAATTTTTTACATTTTAATAACGTTTTCAAAAACAATATACATGAGTTTTAGATATATATGCATGGAATCAGACATAGTGTTATGGTTAATTTCACAATCTCGTTATTATTAGAGATTGTTTATAAATTTGAATTTATTGGAAAAAATTATAATCCATGTCAATGATTACAAAAAATATTTTCGGAACTAATCTGGTTATGGTTTAATGAAAAGGACTCTTTAACTATTTTTTAAAAAAATTATAAATTATTTTTTCTTGTAAATCATTTTTATTCGGGTCCATGTCTTCAAATGTGTTTAATGGATTTATTTATAATGATTTTATTGTTTTAAAATATTAATTCCATTTAAAATATTCAAAATATTAAGTTACACTTTGATTCAAAACATAGTTTTTTAAAATATATTCTTCTATAAGTGTGTGGATCTTTAATAAATTATTTCAAACCCAAATAGGGGTATTCCTCTAAAGATATTTTTAATGATTTTTTAGAATATTTTCTATAAACATCCATTGTTTTATCTTATTCTTAATTTATATTTATATCCTATGATATCAGTATACATATTTTGATGAATTTTTAATGGCTCGCATAGGCTATTGTATTTTTGGCCTCCTTAGGCCTCAATACACCATTCCACTTTGTGGGATTTTTTCTTATTGAATATATATTTAATGAGATGAAAATGAAGTATAATTTTTATGTTATTTATATTTTACCATTTTCATAGAAGAAATGTATTGGACATATTGAGATATGGGTGATGCCCACTATAACCCCTCGATGAATCGGTATATCTAATGATGAAAATCAAATTAGACATGCCTAAGACCATGAAAATTTATTTTTAAATACGGGTTTGGATGAGTCCTTAGAAATTTATTTTATCATTTCCTGGCCAATGCCTTGATGGAATGTTCTATATTTTTAGTATTATGTGTTCTCCAATTATTAGGTTAGTTATTGATATTACATGTGGTTATTCGACTAGTAAAATATCCATTTTATTGTTTATATGTAACTATTTGTTTTATTCTTAACATACTATTCCCAATATTCATTTAAAATGATTGTGTTTCAGTTTTATACATTTCCTTAAACGTTCATGCTTATTACAGAAATCACTATATTAATTTCCATTACTAAGTATTTTAGCTAACCCCTTTATTATATTTCTTTTTCATAGGATTCTAGTATGTCTATTATGAATGATATGTAGGATTAACCAAGGATAATAATGGTGTTATAAAAATAATATCTAGGTTTTATTGATGGTTCCAATTTTAATGTAAATTTCATGTTTCTAATATTTTTTCCAAGATTGCTAAACTAATTGGTCATTAAGGATTTGATTCCGTGTAATAATGACAATGTATTAAAATAATGAACGGGTTCCAAGCCTATGGGTTCTCATCATTATAATAAGGCCAGCTTATCATAAGGCCTTTAAATCTAAAACTAAGTACAGGAAGTTGACACCATATATTTTGACATTAGAGATCCTTGTTCTTCTTTTATTGGTAACCGTAAATCCATATCTGAAAGGAAGAAGCTGAAGCTTAACCAAAATAATGTAAGAGTAGTTGGATATCCAAAAAAAGTAAGAAGTTTCTGATTACTTATATGTTAAACATTTAACTTCATTGTCTCACCAGAAATAGAAAAATGAAATATGATTTTCAATATAGCACAACATCCAATATATCATCAATGTTGAACATTCATTCTTCAATTAGATTAAATGTAAACAACAGATATAATTTTAAACATTTATGTCTCCAAAGTGTATCATTACCAAATGATTCAACATTCTTGTAGAAAAATATATAATAATAATAGATAGTAACATCCATAACTATAGTAGCTAGATTATTAGATAGATAAAAATTTTGACTCTAAAGAGTAACATTAAAGGCGATGACACACAACTATTCATTATCAAAATATCCACTGTATATTTTTCTATTTTTGTTTCTTTGAGTATGTGCACCCATTCAATCATATTTCATTGAATATAATGTTGGTATATATACAATATTTCAAATAAATTAAAGTCACACCAGGTTTAAAATCTTAATAAATAAATCTTGAATATTTGAATTCAAATTATTTCAAGAGTTACATAACTACCCAAATTAATAGAAACAATTTACTATTTTTAATATTTGTCTTTAAAATAAATCTTAATTAAAATTTTAATCTGTCATAAAAAATATTTGAATAGATATCTTCTCCAATAAAAACTATTTCAAAAATAATGGAAATTAAGGATTATTTAAATTTTTGTTTTTGAATAGTAAAATGTAGGGTTCCTCCATGTGATTCAAAAAAACAATTGTAGGGTTTACAACATATGGTAGTTATTACATACTTATGATTCCTCAAATATAGGGTTGATTCCAAATGTAATGTTGATTAACTATACATTCCTTTTTCTATAATATAGGACTGCATACAAACATAGTTTTTTTAAACAATAATTTCCCAACAACGTAGGTTTGATGATCCATATGAGTTGTTTTAAATATATGGTTTCTTATTTATATTAAATTTTACACACGTAAGGTATGTAAAAAATTTATATAATACGATAAACCACTTTTTGAAAACGTTAAAATGAAATATTTATTGTTGATGAATTACTTGAATATAATTTTGAAAAAAATATTATGATGAATACTAATTTTCCAATATGTCACTTAATGTAAATTAATTAAAAACATTAATTTTGTCGTTTGTGAACACAAAAATAAGAAATATATTACTAAAATTGATGAAAAAACGTTTTATCAACAATATCCACCTTCTTGATTATCACAAACCCCATTAAAAATAAAACCCATTAAAATAGAAAATATGTACAATAAATTTAAAAACAACATTCTTTTTCTCTTAATAATATGTACTCTACAATGAAGAAATCCCCCCTATTTATAAAGATTAATACATGTCACCATAAAAAATTATAGAAAAATATTCTCTCCATGTAAAACTTGTAAATGTAAACTCTGATCCTAATCAATATACCTCAATATTATTATAAACTTCTCCATATTAAAATAAGTACAATATAAATAATATATATTTTCTTACTAAATTAAAAATATCAATGAAACACACTTATTAATACTGTTAGAAAATATATAAAATCTCACACGTTTTGTGGCATAAAAAATTTAAAAGTTTTAAATTTTACTAATCGTAATGTTATTCTTTCATAAATATATAAATTTTTAAACAAGTAGCATAATATTTTTTAAAAATTATTTTGTCAAAAAAATATCCTTTATCATAGAATACATAATTATTTAAAATTATATTTTTTCATAAGTAATAACCAAATTTATAATCTAATTTTAGAGATATTTAAATATCACTTTCATGAATAAAAATATTTTGATGTAACAAAAAAACATTATTTTCACTAAACATTGCATATATCAATTGAATAAAAAACCATATTGAAGTGTTATGAAGTAAATTGATCATCTAAAAGTCATAAACATTGATGGTTTTTTTTGAAATTAGATAAATCTATTGATCGTTCTTCTAATATGCTTTGAAATTATGTTGTTTATTAATTTTAAGAGGATAAAAATAATTCATGGAGAAATAACATCATCGAGACAAGATAATTCCTGATAAGATAATTTTTTCTAAGAATCCTCATATGAATATAGATTTTTATTCTGATTGTTTAAAAGACAACATTGAAGATAAAACTATCCTATATATTTGGATATTCTTTCTCTAATGAACCACAAGTCATTCTTTGTATAGATTTTTCCTAAAAATTAATATATACTTATCTAAATTCATCCAAAGTACCCTTTAGATTCACATTTTCTTCATTCAATATTTTTAATTTCAACAGAAGCCTTTCATTAGTGTCTTGATATTAATAAATGTCCATATTTTACTCACATTGAAATTCATCATGTCTTTCAGAATACTTTTCTAGAAAATCATTAACAACAAAACTTATTGTTCCTCTATCAAAACAAAAGGATTACATTTTTCCCATTTGAATGAAATATTTTCATAAGAACATTTTGAGACTAATGTTTTCTTCTCTCTATGTTTTTGATTTTCAAAATATTTCAACCAAGATATTCCAAATAATAATATAGATAAATAAATGTTTTAAGACTAACATTATTGATTCTGTTCTAACATATTGTTGATGATGTTTCATATTTCTTTTATAAGAAAAGAAAAGAAAAATTATTAAATATTTTACTTATGAAAATAAATGTTACCGAATAAAGATATTCAGGTATCATAAACAATAGAAATAAAATAAAAAATAAAAAAGGAATTAATTTTTAAAGATAAACATTCTATAATTTAAGTATGTGATATTTTTAAAAAAATGTATTGATACATGGTTTATAAATATTTACTGTTTCCACAAATAAAATATGCATTAAAAGAATAATGAAGAATTTTTACAAAATTTTTAGAGAGATATTTATATGTAGTATATAAACAGTTTATGGACCTTATTTATATAAATATAGCAATACAATATATCCTAAATTAGTGTTTTTAGTACAAATTATTTATTATAATGAACTATATTAGAGTTTTCCACTCTTTATATATGGAAATAAAAAATCACTTACTCACTGGTTTAATAAGAAATATTGGTGGTGTAATCATCCAAAACATCATATGCATCTTCTTTCTCATACCCATCTAATTTTGGGTCCACCATTTCTAGAAATGAAATTATTATGTAACAAAAATAGTTTTTTCAGTAGAAATTATACTATCAATTTTAATATTTATTTTCAGAAATAAGAAATCCTAAATCCTAAAACATTCGGTTTTATGAAACAAAAAACATTGGAATATTAACAGGTATTACAAAAAATAATAACATTTAACAATAGACGTGTCATTATTATTTATACCAGGGGAAAATAATTCTTATATATATTTGATCTTTCTCTATTGCTTCATATTCCATGTTTTCTTTTATGAATTTTATTTTTAATAATAATTTGATATATATAAATTTCCCAATTTATCAGCACAATTGAAACTTATTTTAAATCATCATATTTAGACAACAATTATTTTATCTTAATATCATATTTATCACAAGAAACATTAGAAGAATTATATTCTAAATTGGTATTTTTATTTTGAAAATTATCTTTAACTAATAAAATAGTAGCATAAGATTTTATAAATTGTCTATGATATATTTTTATATATTTATATTTATCTAATATCATAATGAAATTTTTATTATGTTCATCATAAGATAGTTTTTTACAAATTGAATTTTGAGAATAGTAATATTGTTCCTCTTTATTAGTGTATTCCATAAGATATACCATTTTTCTTTTATACTCATCCTCATAATTATTAAAATGTTCATAGACTAAACAAGATGAATTACTCCAAGTAGAATTTTAAATTTTTTAACCTTTTATCTTATAATCATCGATCGTCTATACTTTGAGTAAATGAAAATTATTCTATATATGGCCTCTTTCTCACAGTCACATCTTTTGTTTTATCCCGCCCTTTTTTGTATATTTTTATACAACTTTTTAAATTTCATAGCTAAATCAAATAAACCATTATTTAAGACTATATAACATGAATCTCAAGATTCTTATTGATAAGTTTTAATTTAATATTCATTATATAATGTATTATAATCATCTTCAACCTCCATCTCAACTTCATACATCATTAAATTCGTAATAAATTCCTTTATAAATAATTTTTTCACAGATTTATATTGAAGTATATTCGAAGATATGAAATTCCACATTTTGGGTGGCACTCTATGTACATTTAAAATTTGGCCATATTATGAAATTTAATCTTCTAAACTATAAATATTGTGGTCAATTTCGGTCAATATTCCATTCATTTGGGTGATTTTTTCATCCCTATAAATTCTTAATTCTTAAAAATTTATTTTTGTAGTGGCATATCTTAATAGATTATTGTATTCAATTACATTAATTGAAACAGTAATATAATTCCTCATATCATATATAGTATGACAATTTGACACTTGATTAAATTAGTAAGGTCTTATCCAACACAAATTACAATTCATTTCAATGTAACTGAGATCATATTACCTTTTTTTTCATCCTTCAATTCAAAAAGTTTCTCTTTAGGAATCTCATAAGTCATAATATCATTTAATTGAACCGTAATTCGAAAAATCAATTATGTAGATTATCTTACATTCATTCCATCAAAAATAATTTTCACAATCAAAATAGGGATAATAAATAATAGATGTACCTTATTTAGAATCATCCATTTTAAGATGTCTTGGTATGAATATTTTTCAATGTATTTTTAGAGGTATTAAAATCTTCTAATACCATTAATTGTAATCATATAGAAAATTATTTTAAAAAATTAAAATATATGAAAAATTAACTACCTTTGATACTGAAATTGAGGTCATGATGGATTATAATGAATAAATGGCACAATATGATTGGAGAATTGTGTATATCAAAAACATTGATTTAATTTTCAAACCTCTCTTGTAATGTGTTGAGTATATCCATCAACTTATATCATATTGAAAGATGTTGACACTTAACCACAACTAATTTTGAGTACATAAAACTAAAATAAATAGAAATAGATTGATTTTGTGTATGAAACATGATTAAATTAATCTTCATTTCTTCAAATGAAAAATAGATTAGGATCATCAATATAGCACAAGAAAAATATATATTTAATTATACACATTCATTGTTCAAAAAATATTAAATAAAAATACAGAAAAATGATTACACATTTATGAATCCTAGGTTTAGCTTCAATAAATTAAATTTTGTTCAATTATAAAAATACATATCAATATTGTGAATTAAGAACAATACCAAAAGTAGAGAGTTTATTAGAAATATTAACATGTATTTCTCTAATGTGTAGCTTCAGCGGAAACAACACCAAACTATTCTTTAAGAATATTTCCTCGGTATATATCTCTTTTTTTCACTCTATGTGATTGTTCCTCCATTCATTCATATTTTGATGAAGTGTGTCATGATATTAATATTTAAGGTAAAAATAATATAGATCAAAACTACTCTAGAAATATGGAATAATAAATCATTATTGTTTAAATTAAAATTATTTCATGACTGATGTAACATCCTTTAAGAATATATATTATTTTATCTATTAAATACAATTATTTAAGAAAAATTAAATAAGACTTTGAATCCGTCATAAAAGATCTTTGAAATGATATATTCTACTATCTTGCATGTTGCGTAAATCCTAAATAATTTCATGCATTAAAATATATATAATTGGATATTAAATCTTAGGATTTATCCATGTGATGAAAAAACACCCAATGTAGGTAAGATAATATAGGGTTCAATAAAAAAGTAGGTTTATTGTAAAATATGATGTATTCCTCAATTTTAGGGTTGATTCCTACAATAATTTTGATTAACCATACATTCCTTTTTCCAAAATGTTGGGTTGGATTCAAACATAGGGTTACTGAATTATACATTCCCAATAGTGTAGGGTTGATGATCCATACATGCTTCATCAAACACATGGTTTGTTCATTATGTTTCATTTCCACTTGTAGGTTATGATTAGTGTTTCCAAAATATTCTAAATCACATTAAAGACAATTTATCAAATATTACTCACTAATAAATTACTTGAGTATAATTCCAAAATAAATATTATGATGAATAATAATTTAACAAAAAACCATTAAATTTAAAATTATTAGAATCATTAAACTTTTTGATTCAGAAAATCAAAACAAAACAAAAAATATCAAAACTGTTAAAACAACATATCATCAACATCCTCAAGGGAAGATTACTATTTGGTTGCTAATTGGTGGTTGATGATATAATATCATTTCATTCTGACCATGTAATACACTAAATTTGATGGCATGGATAATTTTTATATAAATGATATTTTGGGATTATATGGGGTTCTCCTAATATCATTTTAGAAAGGGATCCCATGTTCACCAACTTATTTTTAATTTTCCACTAGGTGGTTAAGGGCTCTATGATTTGGTTGAGTACAATATATCATCCACAGATAGATACCCAGATAAAACCATTTATTCATAAAATTAATGATATGATTTCTGTATATATCTAGGATTTTAGTGGACCATGTGTTATCTATATGAGACTATTTTACTTTTATTATAACAATATCTATGAACCATTGATCATAATATAGCCCTTTAAGGATTTTATAGTCTCCAATGATAAATACATATTTGTTTAATAGATGTTTGGAGGAATCTATTGTTCGAAATTTTATTTTTTAGGATATTTTGGAGATTATTTAAGATATTAAATAGGCTTCTATAAAGTAAAAATTCATTGACATCATATGCAGATCATCGATGCCTCCCTATGGAGTTTTCTGTCGGCGATCATGGTTTTTTTGAATGTTTCTCTTGATTAGGTCACCGAAATATTATAGAAAAATGAATCTTTTTTCTATGATAGGTTATACCATTTGAGTCCACTTATCATCTTGTTCATGTTTTGTATTAGTTATAATTTCTATCTAAGTTTTTAGGTATAAATGATGTCTTCTACATATATTAGATCAGGAGGAATTATTTGAATCCCTCGCCATTTCTTTGGATGATATTCAATTTCATCCAATTCAGTCAATTAATCAAAATTTAGGGTAGATCATTGATTCATAGATGGGTGTCTTTTTTGGAAATTCATTCTCATTTTCAACATTTTATAGTAACATTGTTCATATTATAATTTGACTTGAGTGCATGAATAATTGGTGAGAGAGTAGTAGCCTCATATTCTTTTTGGACAATGCTTTTTTCACATTACTTTATATGGATCGAAGCACATCGGGTGGTGATTCAGTAATATCATGTATAAAATTTTGTGATCTTTTTCTTGGTTAATGGATTATATCTAGGGTTTATAGAGAATATGTGTTTTTTTAGTATTTTTATAACCTATGGAGAAGACTACATACTGAAAACATTTATTTAATATGATTTAGATTGTGAAATAATTCATTTAATTGGAATATCTATAAATTAGTTTATTATTTATGAATCTTGAAATTAATAAATTCATTTTTACACCATAAATTCATTTTATATAGTAATACCATATTTTACGCCATTAAATCATCTATTGAGATAAATTCAACTTGATGATATTTTTTTCATTGTAAATGATTTATGGTGTATTTTACGTTTTGTCTGAGGATATTAATATATACAACCTTTTCCCTATTAGTCCTCCTCATGATTCATAATTTTTTTTCTAATAAATCATACAACCCTTCTCTCTCAAACCCAAAGAAGTTCCCCAAGATCTTATGTGACTATTATCCTACCAGATTTCTTAATTTATTGATTGATATACATTGAAGTTATGTAATATTTCCCAACTAAGGGTCCTTTTTTATTTATTTTAATTATTCATGGTAGAATCATGACACTACACATTCGATTCATTGACATGATGGAGACTTAATCTTTTCTTTATCTATTGCGGACTACTCTTCTGGAGATCGAACCTTGTGATGATTATGGTATACTATTTCTGTTTCATAATTTATTTTTTGATATATCATCAAAAATATATAATTTTTTATTTTATAAAATTTTAAATTGTATGACATGATACTATTAAATTGATACCCCAATTAAATTTTATGGACTTCCTAGAACAAATAGGTTATTGCTGGTCTGTTAGAAACATTTACTGACGGAACACCCTAAATCCTTACCACCACCAAAACATATATAGAGCCTAGCTCATATACTTTTTCTAAATCTTTAAAACAATAATGTGGGATGATTTGGTCAAATGATCAATAACTACCCAAATAGCATTCCTTCCTCGAGGTGTATGAGGTATCCCAATATTGAAGTCCATTGAAAGCACATTCCTCTTATAGGTAAGAATGGGTAATGGATGAAGTAATGCAGAGGGTCATTGATGCTTTTATTTGACCTGCTGACAAGTATTGCTTCTTGTTACATTGTTGTCTTTGTACCATCTTATACATGGCCACCAGAATAGATGAATAACATCATAATACATATTGATAGAACTATAATGGAAGAATCACTGAGACTAGAGGCTATCCCACATCACAACCTTCATTACAGAAAAAGGTACCAGAAAACGGCCCATGAATAAGAGGATTCCATCTGGAGACAAAGTCCAACACGATATTTCTCCCCACCTTAAAGGAATCACATGAACTACTGGTACAACTCATCACTATACTGCTCCCACTTAATCAAATCCATAAGAGGAGTAAACTGAACACTTTCCTTGAATGCACCAGTGTTGTCCTACATGGTCTCCAAGTGCATCTAGTCAATGATCCCAATCATGGACCATTTATCATTATACTTCCACAAAGGACAAAATCAAACATTTATACCCAGGGTATCATCCACCACATTTCCCTTTCCTAGGGTATAAATGATTTCATTGATGAACCCCTACAAATAATTGATCCCACGATACTGCCCCAAGATCAAAAAAATTTGTGATTATATGTAGGCTATGAATTAATTTTCAAAATATGTAACAAATTTCTCCCCAAAAAGTTAATGGAACCATGTATTTAGGGAATACATAAAAACATGTAATTCCCTATCATGGGTCAGGTAATTCTTATCAAGTGGCGGAGTTGGTGAGAACCATATGCAACCATGTGACCATCCTTCATCAGTACACACACGAGTCCTATACTAGAAGCAGTATAATAGATCACATACACCTTTACCTATTTTGGCAATATCAACACTGGTTCAGTGGTCAACCACCACTTCATCTTCCCATCAGATTCATAAAATTTTGTGCACAATTCAAACATCACCCCTTATGTGAGTGCTGTCATGGATGAAAAATGTAACACCTGAGACTTTTATAAGAAATATTTTGTTTTTATGTTATATAAATCATCAAAGGAATCTTTCACTACACACAATAGTAGCTTGGATTTCTTTAAACGCAACCATGGCCTTCCTCAATATCTTGTGTTGTATGCAATACAAAGTTTCACTAAACAACGATATGCTATTAAAATATTATTAAAACTAGCCATTATGAATAGTAATACCCACTTTTTCAAATTTTGTAAAATTTATTTTAAAAAATGGACGTCATTTTTGGATTCAAAATAACGAAATTATCCTAGGGTGAAATTTTGGTATTTTTCTGAAAACATTCAATTTTTGATGAATAGTGAAAACACTGGGTTACTATTTAAAAACTGACTTTTTATTTAAATATTTATTTATCTTATTTAAATTTATTTTAGGTCAAAATTGATACATAATACGTTTATAAGTTCAAAGTAATTCTGTGGAGTCATTTTTTAATAATTTTAGATATATAAAAATTTTATCGAACTTTTCACCGTCTTTTACCCACCTAGGAGAATTTAGAAAATCACATAAAACATAATTTTACCACTTCTGTGAGTGGAATTTAGAAAATCTGAGAGACATAGATAATATCAAGGACTAAAACGTGGTTCAATGAGATGAAAATAATTTTTGGTGAATAGTAACTTTTTACTTTTATTTACCATGGTTAAAAGCAAATAGGGTAATTAATGGTAAAAATGATATTATTATTACACTAACACATGCCCTAATTATATTGGATAATTGTAAATCGACCAAAAAAACATTAGTGATAAAAAATTACCCATTAGGTCCAGTTGGATTAGATTAGAACATTTAATATTATTTTATTTAAAGAATAGTTAAAATAGTTAAAATCAATGTTTAATAACTAAAACATTTTTAATATAGGGTTATACACAAGATAAATTCGACTATAGATATTCATTAGAATGATAAGAATATTTCCTACATTATGGTATTTTATTTGTAATATTTAGACTTTAAATTAGTTAATTTAGTTATGACACAATGATGATGCATTAATTATATTATTAATGAAATATTGACATAATTGATGTTATAAATACCCAAATAAATGTAATTATAGACTTTTTAAGAATTCCAATAATTTTATATGTTACTATGACATTTTATTATTGATTAAATTAAATGTGTTCGATGTAATATTTCTGTTATGATTTTCACAAAAATCAATTACCAAATAGTGTCAAAATTGACATAAAATAGTTTTGAAAACAAATATTATATTATTAATTGATATTTTTTTCCTAAAAATCTAAGGTTCAGTCAAATGACATAGATAAGGTTATATATATTAATAATAAACAACTTGTTGTTCGTTTGGCTAGTTATAGTAAGTTTATTAACCTTATAGTTTAAGAAAACAAGAAGACACGGTAAAAGTTAAATTATTTAACTTAAAGTTAAATCTAAATTATAATGTTAAAATAGAACACTAAACTTGTATAAATTCTATTGGATGAGATTTTGGAGACCCATACCCACCTTAGTTTCAAAATAAATCAATTTGGAGCTATTAAAACCGAATATGACTTTATAATAAAATAATATTTTAAGTTTTTCCTAAGGTGCCCCTCTCTTCCCTTATAAAAGGGCACCTCCTCCCTCTCTTCATCACACCACTTTGAGCCTTCATGCCCAGCCAAACCTAGAAAAATTCTATTATCCACTTCCCAAGAAACATCATATAGGCCGTGGTCCACTTTAAAGACCAATTTTAGTGCCCTAATAGAGGTCTCAAAGAGGCGCTTCAAAGAAGAGGTAATGTCTATTACCGATTCTTTCAACTTTCTTTCTTCTTCCACTTCTTCTTCTTTAGTTGTATCATTATGAATTAATAACATCAGTATCTCTCATATACTGATATGTTATTATTAGTATTAAACAACCCTATTTCACCATCTATCCATCATACGGAAAATGAAATAACCGCACGTGCGTACGTATGGAATACTGTCTCCATGCTGTGGTGTAATCTATTTTCCACCACCACCTTACTTGGATGGGTATAATGGTGTAAATAATAACTATATATTATTATTGTAAAGTAATATTGATTCATAAATAGTATACGTACACTCCAATAAAATTCCACGATCATGGGAATGATATCATCGCTCGTGCGTACGTACGGAATACCGCCTCCACGATGTGATGCGACTCGTTCTACATGATATTCATTGCACAATGATTATATAAATGAATTGAATGAATTAATATGATATATATTACACTAATATAATTCTGGAAATAATGTATCTATAACCTAAAAAGAAGAATAAGAATTTATTCAACAAAACATGCATAAGAACAAAAAGTAATAAACCCCTGAATATCATGTAGCAATGAAATATTACTAATAAGAAGATAAGAAGATGAAAATATATGATATAATAACAATGAGTATGATTCTTGAATATTTCAATGTCATTATCTAAATCATTATACAGGTGGTTTGGACACTTACTAAGCAAATCGGACCTAAGGTAAAGGGAAAATATCGTAATCTCATTTTTATCTGAGATTGTTTATACTTCATAATTTAATGGGGAATATTTATCATCCACATCCATGTTTCCTCAATATGTAATATTTATATCCTTATACAATAGTTTATATCCAAGTTTACCCATCGGTGAGTTTTTAGTAGAAGATATGAAATGAATCTTTTCTCATTTTTCGTACGAGGTACTTTTTGACTTTTCTGACAAAAGTACGAGAAAATGTTTTTTAACTTATACGGAATGAATGTATTTTTAAAAAATTATTTCCAAGAAGAATCCTTAAAAAGTTTTCAAGTTTATTTTTAATCAACTTCTTTTAGTTGAAAAATGTATGACATGTTAAGAATGGAAAATGTTTTTGAAGTAGAAAGGATATTTTCCTCAAGAATGGAGTTCAAGTGTTTTATCAAAATTATTTTCCATCTAAGATAATATAAGGTTTTGTTTATATAAATATTATTAAATTGATTTGATTATGTTTTGATGGAATTATTTTTATTAATTTCTTTATATTATATGAATTGTTTTATGATGTCATGAGGTTTAAGAATCCCATTTTTATTACATGGGTTATGCAATGATGTATGATTTATGATTTTGTCGAAAACATAAGAATGGTATCATTATGATATGGGAGGGACCTATAACTCCCTCAAATACATTGGGTAATGATTTATATCTCATGATATAGACATGGCTGGAGCGGCAGGTTAATCTGGCTCAGTGAAACAGGACTGAAACGAGGAGTGAACTCGGTTTAGAAATGGATTTTGTCCGCTAGGATAGTCTTTGCAATGAGTATTGACTACTAGGAAATGATTCTCTATGATTATGTGTGTATGCCACAATGTTTCATGTTTTATGTTATGATTATTGGGATTACATTTAACTACTATGATTTATCCCATGTTATGAAATTATGATCTCTTTTGCAGGATAGTATTTCCAAAATGTTATGTTCTTATGAATATGGTGTGATTGATATTTATTTTGTTTACCCTTACTAAGCATTTGAGATCACCATTTTGTATGTTTTCTTTCCCCAAGTCAGGAAGTATGTTATTAAGTAAGATATGCCAAAAAGGGACTCTAGATCTGGTGAAATAAATGGGAGGCAATGTAGATGCTTTATGAACCAGTTGATTATGTTTCCCAGTATCTAAAGACACTATACATATATGGACCTTTCATGGTTTTGTTATATGTTATAATAATTATGCTTCAATTTTTAAGTAATAACCATGTATGTAAAGTGTGGGTCATTATAGATGGTATCAGAGGAAAGGTATAGTCAGCCGATGGAATCTAGGATGTGAAAGCCTTAGTAAGAACCCTAAGGATAAGTCTAAGCATAGACCATGATCTTAGTTTTTTAAAAATGTCCATGAAAAACCTATGATAAGACCTTTAGTGTGAAATTTTATTCTTGATTATGTGGTTTTCCTATTATAATTAGTGTTTCTCACACTATTCTTCTTGGTTTTAGTCAATGGATGGAACCCGAAGGAACTTTGTTAATGCGGAATGCGACAGGCAATGCAATGATTATCCCCCTGATCAACCAAACATTATGGGAGTTGGAATCAAAAATCTTGTAGACATGATCACACAACATTCTCAAGCTATGAATCATGCAGGACATCCAAACGAGCAAAGGAAGGAGTAACATTCTGTTGAATCCTTCATGAGGCAGCATCCACCTTCATTCAGTGGGTCTTCTGATCCATTAGTGGTTGAACAATGGATCATTACCAGTGAATCAATATTTTCAGTTCATCAATGTTCTTAACATGATAAATTCATTATAGCAGTTTATCGTTTGGAAGGTGAAGCTGACCAATGGTGGAATCTTATCAAGAATACGAGGTAAAGAGATGAAATTGAGTCCATGGAATGGGATGAGTTCAAGAACTTATTTTTCAATAAGTAATTCCCACGTATTCTTCGAACTATGATGTAGAAAGAGTTTCTTGAACTAATACAAAAGGATGATGAATCTTTTGGTACCTACGAAGCAAATTTTACATGACTTGCAAGTTACGCTTCTGGTATTATTATCCAACCTGAGAGTATGATTGATCGATTCTATATTGGATAAAAACCAAGTCTTCGAAGGGCGTTAGCCATAAGGGACTTCAATAGCTATGATGAAATTGTTCTATGTGCTATCAAAGTTGAGATGGATATTGGAGTAACCCATCAGTCAAATCGGTTTGATAAGAAGAGGAAAATGTAATTCAAAGGAAAATATAAAGAGCACACTGAAAAGAAGATGAGTTTTCCCTTATGCTCAAAGTGTGGAAAGAAATGAGGAGGGGGTTTTTTTTAAAGGGACAATTAAATGTTTCAAATGTGCAAAGGAAGGTCATCAGGCATTTAAATGCCACAATGATGGGAAGAAGATGTCTAGTGATGCGAACAATGAAAAGGCTACACAGAGTGCACCTCCTACACTTCAATGTTTCAAGTGCAACGAAATGGGGCATTCTGTTAATCAATGCCCTAATCCAAAAGTTGATGATGATGATCACCGTCAACAAACTCTTGAGGCTAAAGTCAAAGGAATGTGACATGCAATTTCTAGAAGCGATGTGGAGTACGATAACGAAGTAGTGAAAGGTACACTTACAATCCACTATAAAGTAGCAAATGTTTTATTTGATTTTGGATACACCCACTCTTTTATTTCTTAAGAATTTTCTAAGGGTATCACCATATTACCTCAACAATTAGATGTTGAGTTAGCTGTGACAACCCCTAATGGCACAACAGTCGCATCAAAAGTTTATAATTCTTCCCCGATTGAAGTTTGTGGGAAAGTGATTCCTTCAAATCTTGTGATCCTTCATTTAGTGGAATTTGATGTGATTCTTGGCATGGATTGGCTTTCTTTATATGAAGCTCATATCAATTTCCAATTAATGGAAGTCACATTTCATATTCCAGATAAATCTATCATCGTCTATCGATGCAAGGATGAACATATCCTTCATGTGGAAATTTCATCCATCTTATGGTTCTTGATTCCACTAAATGAGGGTTCTTTATCTCAAATTGTTGGTTAGAAACTCATGATTAAGAATATTCTCATTGTACTAGAGCTTGACGATGTCTTTCAGGAGGAATTACCAGGTCTTCCACCAAATATTGAAGTTGAGATTTCAATAGAACTCGTACCGGGTGATTTACCTATTTCAAAGACACCTTATAGAATGGCCTCAATTGAGTTACAGGAATTGAAGAAGCAACTCCAAGAGAATCTTGATAAGGGATTCATACGCCCTAGTGCATCACCTTGGTGAGCACCTGTTCTGTTTTTTAAGAAGAAAGATGGATCAATGAGACTCTGTGTTGATTATCGAGAACTTAACAAGATCACTATCAAGAAAAAATATCCTCTCCCACGCATTGATGACTTATTTGACCAACTACGCGGAGCTCAATACTTTTCAGAGATTGATCTTCGTTCAGGTTATCATCAATTAAGGGTCAAAAGGGAGGATATACCAAAGACGACTTTTCGTACAAGGTACGAACACTATGAATTTATAGTGATGCCATTTGGTCTTACTAAATCCATTTATATATTCATGGATCTGATGAATAGAGTCTTTAGAGACTATCTTTATCAGTTTTTGGTAGTCTTTATAGACGATATTCTTATCTATTCAAAGAGAAAATAGGCACATGAAGGTCACATGAGAATTATATTGAAGACCCTGAGAAAAGATAATCTTTATTCCAAATTTACCAAGTGTGAATTTTGGTTTAAAAAAGTTACATTTTTGTGTCACATAATCTCAAAAGAGGGGATATCTTTTGATCTAGCAAAACAGAGGTTATCGAATGATGGTTGAGACTAACAACAGTAACCGAGATCCGAAGTTTTCTTAGTTTGGATGGATATTATCGATGTTTTGTGAATGATTTTTCACGATTATCTATTCCACTCACCAGGTTGACTTGAAAAGGATTTAAGTTCGTGTGGACGGAGGAATGTGAAGAGAATTTCAAAGAGTTGAGAAGAAGGTTATCCAGTGCACCTATACTCACACTTCCTTGTAGTGGAGAAAGGTTGGTGATCTATAGTGATGCATCCCAGAAGGGGCTGGGGTATGTTCTTATGAAAAATGATATGGTGATTGCTTATGCTTCACAACGGATGAAAATCCATGAGCAAAATTACCCAACTCATGATTTGGAGTTAGCTGTGGTAATATTTGCATTAAATATTTGGAGGCATTATCTTTATGGAGAAAGGTCTGATATTTATACTAATCATAAAAGTTTAATGTATTATTTCACACAAAAGGAGCTGAATATGCGCCAAATAAGATGGTTGGAGCTGATTAAGGATTATGACATCTCAATTCATTACCACCCTGGGAAAGCAAAAAAGGTGGCAGATTCATTAAGTCGACAAGACCATGCTAGCTTATCCATGATTAAGATCACAAAAGATTCAATATTTATGGATTTACAAAGGATCAATCATATAATTATAATGTAAGGGGAAAAATATTATCTTTCTCAAATGAATGTTCAACCATCTATACACGTGAAGATTAAAGAGGCACAAAAAGAAGATGTAGAGTTACAAAAGAAGGTGAGAAATGTTCCTGAATTCAGCCTTGATTGTGATGGTATAATAAAGTTCAGGAATCGGGTTTGTGTTCCTCCCATCCCGGAATTAAAGAAGGAGCTGCTGGATGAGGCTCATTGTTCTTCATTCCTTACTCATCCTGGAAGCACGAAGATGTATAGGGACCTGAAAGAGTACTTCTGGTGGGATGGCATGAAAAGGGATGTTGCTGAATATGTCTCTCAATGCTTGGTTTTCCAACAAGTTAAATCTGAGAAACAGAAGTCTAAGGGGTTGTTACAACCACTACCCATACTAGAATGGAAATGGGAAAACATCACTATGGACTTTGTCCATGGACTTCCTAAAACATACAAAGGCAATAATGATATCTGGGTCATAGTTGATCATCTTACACAGTCTGCACAAATCATTTCTATTAGAGAGGATTTCTCTCTAGATCAGCTTTCCAGGATATATATAAAGGAAGTGGTAAGATTTCATGGAGTACCGCCTTCAATTATATCTGATCGGGATCCACGGTTTACCTCAATGTTCTGGCAAAGTCTTCAGCATACTCTGGATACATAGTTCAATTTCAGCACTGTTTATCATCCTCAGACAGACGGTAAGTATGAGATGATGATTCAAACTCAAAAAGATATGTTAAGAGCTTGTTCTATGGATTTCAAAGGTGTTTGGGATAAACACCTGCCTTTGGTGGAATTTACATATAATAATAGCTTTCACTCCCGTATTCAGATGGCTCCTTATGAAGCTCTCTATGTAAACAAATACAGGATGCCAATTTTATGGGATGAAGTTGGGGAAAGAAATCTATTAGGACCTGATCTTGTTGATGAGATGGTAGAAAAGTTCTGATCTATTAAACAACACATAAGTGCAGCTCAGAGTCGACAAAAAAGTTATGCCGACAACCGAAGAGAAGACTTAGAGTTTGAAGTGGGTGATAATGTGTTCTTACGAATATCTCCATGGAAGAGGGTCATGAGATTCGGAAAGAAGGGAAAGTTGAGCCATAGATATATCGGTCCTTTTGAAATTCTGGATCGTGTTGGGAAGGTAGCTTACCGATTGGTTCTTCCACTGAATCTCTCTCAAGTTCACGATGTGTTCCATGTATCCCTCCTGAGAAACTACATACCTGATCCTTCACATGTACTCACCTCAGAAGTTGTACTGCTGGAGCAAGATCATTCTTATGAAGAACAACCAATAGAGATTCTGGATCGTAGAGAAATAGTCTTAAGGAACAAGACCACTCACTTGGTGAAAGTTTAATGGAGGAACCAACAATAAGAAGAATCTACATGGGAGCTTGAGGTTATAATGAGGGAGAGGTATCCTCAACTGTTTGTTACAAATTGACGAATTTCGAGGGAAAAATTCATTTTAAGGGGGGTAGAATGTAACACCCGAGACTTTTTTGAGAAATATTTTGTTTTTATGTTATGTAAATCATCAAAGGAATCGTCCACTACACACAACACTAGCTTGGCTTTCCTTACACGGAACCACGACCTTCCTCGATAGCTTGCATTGTACGCAATACCGAGTTTCACTAAAGAACGATATGCTATTAAAATATTATTAAAACTAGCCATTATGAATAGTAATACCCACTTTTTGAAATTTTGTAAATTTTATTTTTCAAAATGGACTTAATTTTTGGATTTAGAATATCCAAATTAGCCTAGGGTGAAATTTTGGTATTTTTATGAAAACATTCAATTTTTGATGAATAGTGAAAAACTGGGTTACTATTTAAAAACCGACTTTTTATTTAAATATTTATTTATTTATTTAAATTTATTTTAGTTCTAAGTTGATACATAATACCTTTATAAGTTCATATTAATTCCTTGGAGTCATTTTATAATAATTTTATATATATAAATATTTTATTGAACTTTTCACCGTCTTTTACCCACCTCCTAGGAGAATTTGGAAATTCACATAAAACATAATTTTACCACTTCTGTGAGTGTAATTTCGAAAATCTGAGAGAAATGGTTAAAATGAAGGACTAAAATTTGGTTCAATGAGATGAAAATAATTTTTGGTGAATAGTAACTTTTTACTTTTATTTACCGTAGTTTAAAGTAAATAGGGTAATTGAGGGTAAAAATGATATTATTATTACCCTAACACATGTCCTAATTCTATTGGATAAATTTATTTCGACCAAAATCAACATTAGGGATAAAATATTACCCTATAGGTCTACTTTTATTAGATTAGGATATTTAATATTTTTTTATTTAAAGATTAGTTAAAATAGTTAAAATCAATGTTTAATGACTAAAACATTTTTAATATAGGGTTATACATAAGATAAATTCGACTATAAATATTCATTATAAATCTGAAAATATTTCCTAAATAATGGTATTTTATTTGTAATTTTTATATTTTAAATAATTTAATTTATTTATGACACAATGATGATGCAGTAAATATATTATTAATGAAATATTGACATAATTGATGTTATAAATACGCAAATAAATATAATTTGAGACTTTTTATGAATTAAGATAATTTTTTTATGTTACTATGACATGATATTATTTATTTAATTATCTTTTTTCGAACTATTATATTCTTGTTATGATTTTCACAAAAATCAGTTACCAAATAGTGTCAAAATTGACATAAAATAGTTTTTAAAACAAATATTATATTATTAATTGTTATTTTATTCCTAAAAATATAATGTTTGGCCAAATGACTTAGATAATGTTATATATATTAGTAATAAACAACTTGAGGTTCGTTTGACTTGTTAAAGTATGTTTATTAACCTTATAGTGTAAGAAAAAATGAAGACACGGTAAAAGTAAAATCTATATGATAAGGTTAAAATAGAACACTAAACTTGTCTAAATTCTATTGGATGAGAGTATTTAGACCCATCCCCACCTTAGCTTCGAAATAAATAAATTTGGATCTATTAAAACCCGAATATGACTTTATAATAAAATAATATTTTTATTTTTCCCTAAGGTGCCACTCTCCTCCCTTATAAAAGGGAACCTCCTCCCTCAATTCCTCACACCACGTTGAGCCTTCAAGCTCGGGAAACCCCTGCCAAAGTCTCTTCTCCACTTCCCTAGAAACATCCTAGAGGTACTGGTTATCTTCAAAGACAAATTTTAGTGCCCTAAGTGGAGGTCTCAAAGAGGCGCTTCAAAGAAGAGGTAATGTCCGTTACCGATTCTTTCAACTTTATTTCTTATTCCAATTCATCTTCATTAGTTGTTTCTTTATGAAGTAATAACATCAGTATCAATAATATACTTATAAGTTATTATAAGTATGAAACAACCCCATTTCACCATTTATCCATCCTATAGAAAATGAAATCACTGCGCGTGCGTACGTACAGAATACCGTCTCCACGCCGTGGTGTAATCTATTTTCCACCACCACCTTACTTGGATGGGTATAATGGTGAAAATAAAAACTATATATTATTATTGTAAAGTGATATTGATTCTGAAGTAGTATACATAAACTCCAATACAATTCCACGATCATGGGAACGTTATCATCGCTCGTGCGTACGTACGGAATACCGTCTCCACGATGTGATGTGACTCGTCCTACATGATCTTCATTGCAAAATGATTATATAAATGAATTTAATGAATGAATATGACATATATTACAATAATATCATTCTGAAAATAAGGTATCTATAACCTAAAAAGAAGAATACGAATTTATTCAACAAAACACGCATAAGAACAAAAAGTAATAAACACCCGAATAACAAATAGCAATGAAATATTACTAATAAGAAGCTAAGAATATAACCATATATGATATCATAAAAATGAGTATGATTCTGGAATAAGTCAATGACATTATTTAAATCATTATACAGGAGGTTCAGACACTTACGAAGCAAATTGGACCTAAGGTATGTGAAAATCTCGCAATCTCATTTTTATCCGAGATTGTTTATACTTCAGAATTTACTGAGGATTATTTATCATCAACATCCATGTTTACTAAATATGTAATATTTATATCCTTGTACAATATTTTATATCCAATTTTACTCTTCAGTTAGTTTTTAGTAAAATATATTAAATGAGTCTTTTTTCGTTTTTCGTACGAGGTACTTATTGACTTTTTCGACAAAAGTACAAGAAGAATGTTTTTTTAACTTATATAGTATGAATGGATTTTTAAAACATTATTTCCAAGAAGCTTCCTTTACATGTTTTCATGTTTATTTTTAATCAACTTCTTTTAGTTTAAAATTTTATGACATGTTAAGAATGGAAAATGTTTTTGAAGTAGAAAGGATATTTTCCTCAAGAATGAAGTTCAATTGTTTTATCAAAATTATTTTCCATCAAAGATAATATAGGGTTCTATTTCTATCCCTATAATTACATTGATTTGATTATGATTTGATGGAATTATTTTTATGAGTTTCTTTATCTTATATGAATTGTTTTATGATGTCATGATGTTTAAGAATCCCATTTTTATTACATGGGTTATGCAATGATGTATGATTTATGATTTTGTGGCACACATAAGAATGGAATAATTATGAGATGAGTGGGACCTATATCTCCCTCCAATTCATTGGGTAATGATTTATATCTCATGAGATAGACATGGCTAGAACAGTAGGTTAATCCGGCTCAGTGAAACATGACTGAAATGAGGAGTGAACTCGGTTCAGAAATAGACTTTTTCCGCTAGGATAGTCTTTGCAATGATTCTTGACTACTATGAAATGATTTGCTAGGATTATGTCTGTATGCCACAAAGTTTCATGTTTTATGTTATGATTATTGGGATTACAATTCACTACTATGATTTATCCCATGTTATGAAATTATGATCTCTATTGCAGGTTAATATTTCCTAAATGTTATGTTCTTATGAATTTGATGTGATTGATATTTCTTTTTTTTACCCTTACTGAGCATTTGAGATCAAACTTTTGTATATTTTCGTTCCCCTGGTCAGTAAAAAGGTTATTAAGTAAGATATGACAAAACGGGACTCTTGATATGATGAAATAAATGGGAGGCAATGTAGATACTTTATGAACTAGTTGTTTATGTTTCCCAATTTCTAAAGACACTATACCTATACGGTCCTTTAATGGTTTTGTTATATTTTGTAATAAGAATGCATCAATTTTGATGTAAAAACCATGTATGTAATGTATGGGTCGTTATAAAAAATGTCTATTGAAATCTAAAAAAAGCCGTAATTACCTACCTTCAAAATAAAACCACATACCTTGAATAGATTCTATGAAGAAAACATGACATAACAATAATTTTATTTTTCTAGGTCAACTGAAACTAATTTTTCAGAAATCTGATGCCCCGGAATCATCACATACCTAATCCAGATTGTGAACTTTGAAATATTCTCAAGAAAAAAAATCCCTATAGAGAGTTCCCAACATGATCTGCAAATGATTCTTATTCACCATTTTAGATCCAGAGTAAACTAAGATGTCATCCAAGAATACAACAACAAATGAGTTGACATACTGGTTCAACACACAATTCAGAATAACCGTGAAACCCTATGTGGAATTTCTAAATTCTGGAAAGCAATTTTATTTAAAGTGTTCATAACTGCTTACGACTTTTGTCTTCGAGATATTTGTCACTATCACTTTTACTTGATGGTAACCTGAACTGAAGTCAATTTTGGAGAACCACTTCCCCCCTACAGCATATAAAAAAATAAATTAATTCATGTAAAATGGTATTCATTCTTGTTTTTTATATTATATTGATTCTAATAATCGATGAACAACCGAAGATATTTGTCTCCCTTCTTCGAGAATGAAATAGGGGACTCCCAAGAAGGGATGATGGGAAGAATGAACCATTTGGATTCCAAATCATCCAGCTATATCATTAATACCCTCAAATTGATGGGGAAGGTATGATTTTTCGGATGAGATAACATTTGTGTACATTGTGACAAATCAATTAAAAACTCCATATCTTTCTCTTGGGGTTTATCTTGAAAAATTATCAAGAAATAACTATGGGTACTCATCCACTACATGAGGTAATACATCTTCAGAAGAACCTCCATTTTCTTATAGAGCGGGAGATAGTAAATGAGAATAAATATTTTTCAACTCAGCAAGAGGAGGTCCCACATGACCCAACTGAGCATCCCATTACCCCATGAAATACCTAAAGAATCCCATCATGTTATATGAAACTCACAAATCACATATGTCAATCAATATGATTTTGAAATCGTACCATTCAATCCATGTTGAGGATTAAATAGGAAATTTACATATCCAAGAATTTTAAATCCCACACAATGTCAACCCATTACACTGAGATTGCACAATACATGAAAAAGGGACCATTCTCTTTATTAACCAGTGTAGTTAACAAATCCATTTCAAAAGACCTCATCTTGGATGGTATGTTCAATATATATATACAATATGGGCGGACATAAAACAAACATACACATGACAATAAAATAAAAAATCCAATATAGAAGATGAAATCATGATGGTACTTCGAACTATCGAAGGTCCTGCATTTGATCCCACTGGTGCCTGATCCACTATAGGTAGATACATGGTCCCTACCTAAGAACGACTGCTACCCTAGGGATGGCCCTAATCTATCTCAACCTAGAAGAACATAATATACTCCCACCTTGACCACTATACTAATATACCATTATTCTGGTTGTATCTAATTGAACTAACACCCCCTGGAATCAAGATATCCAGCCCCACACCGCTATGGGCGCATCATCTTACAAAATCATTATAAGTTCCCCATAATTCCACAATGATGGAAGGGCCTATGTTGAGATGTATAAGGACTTCAGATATTCCATGACATCCCAAACCTATGGAACACAATAGAAACTACATCAAAATCTATAAAAGAATACTGCTACGAAGAATGGCTTGAACTATTTCCCCCCTTCTACCACTTCTCATCATGTTTCTTCTTCTTCTACAATGAACTAATGCTTCCCAAAACTAACATTTCCCCAAATGAACCAGACCTTCTCTTACAGTCAATATCAACCTTTCAATCCTGATCAACTACCATTTCCTTGGTCATCACCATGAATATTAATACCTTAGAATATATCTCTTTATACAAACCACTTTCAAGCATATGATCCTTTATTTGGTTGTTGGACACGATTTCAGGTGCATATCTTACTAGCTTTGGAAATTTGATTGAAAAATCCATCACTGACTGGCCTCAAAAACAAGATCCATAAACTAATAGAATCTATAATAATCCATGAAGACATGATAGTACTATTCATTGACGATAGCCTGGATGTTCTTCCATATCATCTTCTTATTCTTCCCAGATTGAATCAATAATTCCAACCACCATCAACTGGGACCCATTATTAATAATGAGGCACATTTTACTCTGAATTCTTCAAGAGTATGACGAAAACACAACCATGTTCACGATCATCTCAATCCACTAATTCACTTCCTGAGGCTCCATGATACATCTCAATGGAGTGGGTTTGTTCTTGACAAACTCCTAGGGTATGTCCAAACAGAGACCAAATTCATCTTCTCAAAATGGGGAAGGGGTATGAGCATGACCTGCTCCCTATCCTTGAGAATGAACAACATAGACAATAACTTGCACAAAACATTTACCAATTGTTGAGGTAAAACATTGTCTGATATCCTCTCACGGGTGAAACGGAGCTCTCTAGTGAGGGATATTTTGACAAAAAGAAATGGTCAAAACAAAAATCAATAGTAGAATAGTTTTGAAAAATATTGATAAATAAATGAAATTTAAATTGATCAAACTCATCAGGCCAATGAAATGGACAAAAAAGTCACCCCAATCATTTTCCATGTGTATTCTATATATTGAACATCCCTCCTAGAAGATACATAAAACAATGATCCCAACATTCCATTATGACTCGTGGTTTATCAAGAGGTGTGATGGCCATGCACCCTACTCGAAAACAGAACTCAAATCCCTAACGGTCCTACCTTATATATAACTAGACTAATACCTAGTAAAATGAACGAAAGAATTTAACCATGATATGATTCATTTTTTCATTAACCATTCTAGGTAGTCATCCAAACCAGCACCCGACCTAGTCTGTGGAATGGCTCGAGGGGAATTCCCGATCTCTATAGTCTGGCCCAAGTAATCAGATTTCACAAATAAGTATTGGGAATGACTTCAAGGGATTTTATAATTATTATAAAACAAATAAAAAATAACAAATGAATCTAAAAACTCAAAACAAATAATCCTTATCAATTTTCAGAATTTAGTTACTAGGTTATAATGATGCCCAAAAACTATAACAAAGGACGGTGAGGAAAAACAATCTCAAAACCCACAACATGTATATTTAAAACCACCCTCAATCCATCTCCACAATGACCCTCCAAGATTTACCAAAAGAAAACTGAACCACTATCTCCAAAAGCCTTTCACTTTTTTATTTCAATGGTTACCAAGCATTCATACACCCAAGGGTGTATGTAGTGTTGGAGTCACTTCCTAGTTGGATGCCACCAAAAAGGATTTAATATTATAAAAATTATATTGATAATACACAAGAATGTTTAATAAATAAATAAATACTAGTACAATTGAAATGGAAAAAATTTAAATAAAACCCCACTTTAATGGAAATAAACTATAAATAAAATATCCATGATTTTTTGAAATAACTGATTTGCCTTATAGTATACCCATGGTGAGGGAAACATAGACGAATGGCACTGATCATGGTAGATTTTTTATTGGTAGTATCTAGTAAAGGGACCATTACACTTTATGCCTCAGGGAAACGTGGCTTACTAACCATGATTGAGATCTTTTTCCTGTCTATGAAACTAGAAAAGAGACCCCCATAATCTAGTGGTATCCAATCATCATTCATGTTTACTAAGAGTATCTTCTTCAATCCAGCTATGTGAAACCATGCATTATCTACATCTTTATCACTATGACACTAGTCCGAGTCCTCACAACAAGTTACTTAGTCTTTTATTTTTGTTCTAATGCATGTTCTATGTTCACATCTCATGACTCATTCTTATACTCAAACCAAAAAAAAGAACTTCACATGCCAAATAACACCATGTGCACAACCAAACCATATATTTAAATCATACACACACCAAAAAATTCCCTCAGTGTGATGTTTATCATTTACATAACCTAATAAATCATTTGAATAATTTATTAAACCATTTCAAAAAAACATAATAGGTATTTACTTCACAAAACACCCAATTTCAAATGAGAAATAAATTTTCAACTTGAACCGATATTAAATATCCTAAAAAACAATTTTTTCAAATATAAATTTTTTAAAACATGATAATATAAAAAATTAAGCATAATAAATATGCCAATAAATCGTTAAACAAGAAAACACCTCATTTCACATGAAATATTAACACGTAAAACCAATTTCAGAAATAATTATTTCTAAAACTAGTTTTACATAATTCCTATGATCCATGAAAATAAAAATGATTCACAAGAAATAAAAATAAAATTATCAACAATGTTTAATCCTTGAATCACCTACGTCAGGTAGAGAATGTTTTATAAATTGGTATGAAACATCAACTGCACCCGAACTTCCCCACATGGAAGAAAAATCAAACCCTAATGAAGAAAATGAAACCAATAATGTTAATATAGAACTATAAAAATAGAACCATAGATTTTGGAGATTCTAAAAACCTAAGGAAATTGAGAAGTGGTTTACCCTGGGTAAATCGATGTAGTGGTAGCAGGAGTGGATCGATTAGTAGTCAGGTGGGCCGGCTGCATGATGAGGGGACACCAGAGGGGAGCCTCGAATTAAGGGTATCGCCAGTGGGTTCCAACCTACAGTGGGTGTCTCGATGTAGAGTGGGGTTCCAGATATTCTCACAAGATGGAGGTGGTCGGAGGGGAGTCCACCAGCAGTGGGGCCATCAATGGGAGAGCAGTCAAGGAGAAGGGCAATGTTCCAGGATGTAGGCAAATGTGAGTGACGTGATAGAGATAGAGGAGGAGGATATAAAGTGGGAAGGTAAAAAGAAAAATAATAATTGAAATGGTAAAAAAGAAAATATAACATTAATAAACCCTATATAATTAAAATAATAATATTAATAACATCAATAATTAAGGACAATAATAATAATAATAATAATAATAGTATTCATTTAATTATAATTCATTCATTCATTATTATTTTTATAAAAACACTTGTAGTTTTATTTAAATTTTATAATTTTAAATTTTATTTCATTTATTATTCATTTTAATTTTTTTAGTGAAGAGTGGGAGTGCTGAAAGGTGATCTGGTTAAAGTTTCATGGTTTCGATCAAGCTTTCCTGAGAATCAAACACTTCCAAAGCCAAAACACCAATTTTTTAAATTAATAACAAAATTCAAAATTGGAATCGACCTAAAAATTGAAAACAATATCCATATCCAAAAATATAATTAAATAAAATTATTTCAAGAGACATTGTGTGACACTAGTGGAGTTGTCTTGTTTTGTATAACATTGTCTTGATGACCTAATATCTTATTTAGATACTCCTTGTATGAAATTTCCTTCTCCATTTGTACCACCTCTTAAATTAGTGCATGTTATGGGTATGGTATGTATATCTTCAATGGGGATACATGGAACAAATAATTTACATTACATTAGTTCAGTGGGAGTTCCAGTAGATTGGACACCAATCTGATGTGGTAAAGGATCTCAATGGGGAAGGTTTTTCTTGAACTAATATTTTCCATTGTCCCAACCCCCGTGACATTATTTAGTGGGATGATATAGAGGTGCACCATATCTTTGACTTATAACTCCATGCCACATCAATGGTTCTCTTCATATAATTTTAATATAATTTTCATTGGTTTCATGAGAATCTAAATGCTTTAGACCTTGCCATTCATCTTTTGAAATTATTATGTCCTACAATCATTTGATCCACAGGTTCATCCTATTATGTTTCAGTCTGACACTACTTCACATGATTTGAATATTAAGGTGCCATTAGAATTCTACAATGGAAACTATTTTTATATGTAACCCCTAATTGGGGAATCTATTGATCCAAAAAAACATGTAAATATATTGAATAAGGCATTATCACTTCACCTAGAGTTTTGATGGTTCTCTTTGTCTATCCATCACTAGTATGGTGATAAATAATACCAAAACTGAGTTATAACTCCCCTAATGATAAGGTGTTAAATGACTAATTTATACGACTCATGTCAACAAGGTGCACCTTTCTTTTCTTGAGCCTTCCTGATTAGAACTCCATAATTAAGCATAATTTTACTATTGTAGTGATAATAATGGGTGACCATCTTGGAAATTTTCCAGGGTGATTGTCAGTGAGAACACAACACACTAGAAAGGATACGTGTCATACTGTGGTGACATTCATTAGTTATATGACTTGTTGGGGCATGTGGGTGGGCCCCATGGTGGGGACCACAAGCCAACGGGGAAACTGGTGGTAAATAGTGGGCCAGGAGCCAAAGACCGTGTAATGGTGGGGTGTTTGTGATATTAGAGGAGCCTAATTGATACATCTGGAATCATAGGTGGTACCCAACCTTAAGTATGGTGCACTATCTGGGTTGAGATTTAAGGCCCACAATAAGGATGTTGTGCTCTAATGGAGGGGATGTTTTAACTCACCAAAACGATTAATTGGTAAATGACTAAATGATACGACACATGTCAATAAGGTGACCCTTTATTTTTCGAGACCCTAACTGATTAGAACTTCACAGTTTATTGTACTTGGCCTTGAGTATTGATCATAAAGAGTGAACTTCTAGGAAATTTCCCTAGGTGTGGGTGAGTGAGGACAAAGAACACTGGAAATGAAATGTTTTTTCTTGTGCGTACTATCATTAGTCATATGACCCATTTGGGCATGTGGTTGTTCCCTAGGGTGGCAACCAAGTGTCTACTTGATACTGGTGGTACCTGGAAAGCTAAGACCTGATGACCATGTTAATGATGGATTTTTGCGCTGTCAGCGGGGACCCATTTTTAAATAAGTCCTATATGGTACACCTTGTGAAGGTTTTTTATAACTTTGTGGTAATCCTAAAATCATGATTGGATATATTAGAGAGTGGAACATAATGAAATACTACCAGTTCTCTCATGTATTTCATAGTGATATGGTGAAGAGATAAATCAACCTCCATATAAATGAATTTTATTGGACTTTTTATAATGATTGATTAGCATAAAAAATATGTTATTTAAATTATGTATCCATAAGAATCCTATGATGAAATACCTTTTTATTTTTTCCCATTTTCATGTTCGTATGGAAAATGGTCACATCATAAACTTTGACTTCAATCACTCATCCTGGTCTTGTTTTCATACCATGAATTGAGATATATATTTTTAAACCTCCATCTTCACATTATCCTACAATGTTGATTTCATTGGATCAATTTAAATCATTGTGATTCAAAGATGAATAGAGAAGGAAAGTTATATAAATCATCTACAATCTACCTCTTCAACATTGGTTTTAATGGTACATACAACAGGGTAAGAAAATATATTACCCCATTTTCATCAAAGATGTCCCCTTAAATATTATCTACCGTTTTTTTATGTGCCCCATCCTATTTATATTCCCCCTTGACCATCTCATGAATACATTTTTGGGATGTTTTTTCAGAATGATAAGATGCATATTCTTTTATTATTCTCATACCAAACCTATATAAATCTTAAACATTTGATACATTTCAATTCAAATCATTGCTAAAATCGTTGTACCCTTTTAACTTAATGTAGCTTCTTATTTATTCTTTAATTGTTTTTCAATTGATTTAGTTGTCATTTTACTTTATCATCTCATTCCATATTGATAGAATAATTTTATTGTACTTCCCTATGAATATATATATTTTAGGCTCTTGTGATCTGTACATATTTTTGGCCTTTTCCTATAGAGATAATGTCTCATGATATTTAACACTAATATTACTACAACCAACTCCAAATCATGTGTTATATAGTTTTAACATTAAAACATTAACTTATTTGGGGAAAATAAAATCACATAATATTAAATCATTAAAAAAAATCCAAAATCCTAATTTTAGGCACAACTGTATAGTAAAATGATCCCCCCCCCATAAGGGTTGTATAATTATTAGTTTAGTTATAATAATGTATTTAAAATTTTTAGTTGGATCTACAATCATAATTTTTTTTTCAGAAATCGTTAGTAATACCCATATATTCCATGAAATATATTGTTCACTATAATAGATACTGGTTGAGTCCTATACTCGACTGTTGTTATCAAAGAAGTGCCCAAATATATCCCTTTACTAGTGATAATACTGTCTTAAAATAAGTAATCATTCAACTAAAAATAAAATTTATTTTACTTTTCATGTTACTTCTCATTTATAAAAACCCATAAAAAAGTATTCAAATTCACTACATGATTATCCTCTGATTTTTAGTAAATCATAAAATCATCTATAAATAATTCCAATTTTTTGAAGAAATATCTATATCTGAAATTCGTTATGTTCATAAATACCAATAGTTCCTGGGTGTGCCTTAAAATAATCAATATGAAATCATAGTGTCCATACCTTTTAAGAAATTTAGATTGGGGAATATATTTCTTCTTCAACCATAATTAGTGATATCCTGATTGATTTTCTACCTTAGTAAAATACTAAGCCCCGTGAATTTGTTCGAATAATTAATCGTACCATGGTTTGAGATACTTGTTATTTTTAATGAATTTTATCTCACAATAACCTATGTATAGGAACAATAAACAGTTTTTCATCTTCAACTGTAGGAATGGTCAACCATAATGTCGAGCACACCAGAATATAAAACCTTTATATCGATTCTCTTTTAATTTTTAATCTGATCATATTCATATGTAATTTATTTTATATATTGAATCATATATATTAAAAATGATCATTGTATAGGTGAGATTGAAAATTAAAAAATTCATATAGAAGGAAGAGTAGGAAAATCTTAAAAAATCATTTGTATAAAACCTCATAGTTGGACTAACTTTATGAATAATCATTTCCTTAGTCTCAATAATTTGAGAAAGATATTCTTTCCCATAATGAAAAAATATACATTTTTTATATAATTAAACCAATGTATATTCACTCCAAACAATTAACATTTATAGAATTAGAGGGAGAATATATATACAAATTGTGTTTTCCTTTTCTAGGAATTTTATATTGGCTTTGACAAATGAAATGAAATCTACTTTTAGAATTGTTTAAATTTATTTTTTAGGAAGTATCATATGGTTTTCTATATTGTTCATCATAAAAATGTTGATATGTATTAATTATATTATTGGGAAGAAATAATTGAACCATTTTATATCTTAAAATGATAAATTAAATACCGTGTTTTTAAGTGTTTCATGAATTTTAAAACTAGTATTGTGTGAAATGAAAAAATGTGAAGAACCAGATTCCAAAAGTACATTCGTTATTCATGAAATAATAAATATAAAACTCTCCACCTAATTATTTATATGATCGACTAAAACCAACCAAACATTTATTAATGGAATTTAACTTCTAATATTTATTTTATGAAACAAATAAATAAAATATAGAACCAATCAAACAATAATTATCATAAATTAATAATGAAATATAGTTTCAAAAATAAACCAAAAGGATTCCAAATATAACATAGGCACAATTAATAAAAAATAAGATAACATGTATTAGAAATTTTGGATATGTTCGATCCATTAGAATAACCAAACTCATGAATAAAATTGTAGTAATAAAATATAATTTTATAAAAAAAATAATTTATAATATGAGAGTATATATCCTTCCTAAAAATTGTTTAATGAATAAAATAAGTAGTATTTAGGGAAATTATGAAACCTAAACTATTAGAATAGTAACATCAGTTTTGAATAGTAATGTGGATATTTGAAAAAATTATACGGCCATTAGACTACTAACCTCACTTATAAATATATTACTAAATTTTATAAAATTATAAATGGAAATATGATATATTTATATCTTGTAATATGTAAATAAATGGTTTAAAAGTTGTAAATTTGAAATTATTATTCTTTTAAAACATAAATATTTAATTACAAAATTATAATTAATATAATGCTTTAAAATAAAATTTATTTTCAAAAAAAAAATATCCTTAAGTTAATATATTGTTTTTTTATACTTATAATATAATTTTATGGGTCATTAATTAATTTATAAACAAGTTATAAATTTTGAAAATATTTAGATTTAATTAATAGTATTTTTTAAAAAATATTGATTTTTTGGTGAATATTTAAATATATTAATTTAAATTATTTAACATTTTGACCTAAATATATGAATTTTTAAGTCACATAGAATTTATGAAACCATTATCTCTAACCGTAAATTAATATTTATTGTCTTTTGTTTTAGAAAACAACACTATTGATAGTATTGAGCCAAAATAAAAAACGAATGAATATAATAATAATAGAAAACCCTCTCCTCCCACTATAAACACCATCCCTCACCATCCCTTCTCCTCAAAGATTAAAATACTTCTACCTTGTAATTATTATACTAATATCCCTTCTTATCCTCATTCACATGCCCAAATTTTTCTGGTATATGAAAATATGAAATAATGGTTCCTTAAGGGATCATTCATGGACATGACATTCAAGAAGAAACAATCTCAAAAAACATCTGTTAATTTATTTTATTTATCTATATTCTCCTCACCTCCTTCATCCAAAGAAGAAAAAAATAACCCCATCCTCCCACTATAAATACAACCCCCAATATTCAAACACTATATAAGCCTTATATCTTGTAAATATTCTAATAATCGACATCAGCAATATTCTTCCCCACATATAAGTGCCTCTAGTATGATAAAAATACCAATCCTATGTTCTCTATGGTATATTTAAATGATGTGATATTCGTGGGGAATTTTCTCAAACAACCTCATTTAATTTTATTTCATCAACTACCTTCTCCCAACATCCTTCATTCATCAAAGAATATAAACTCCAGTATCATGTATATAATATAATTTCATATTTATAATGGAATATATGTTTTCCAACCCCTTTGTCTTCTTTACTTATTTAACTAATTTAAAATGTAGTCCAAATTATTGAAATTTACTATTTCTATGGATAATGAGTTTTCATTTTCCATTACCACCTTATATTTTGGTCATGAATCAAATATTATAGTGAAATTGGATTTAAATAAATATATATTAAATTTTTAGTGTTTGTAATCTAAAATATAGATATAATATTAAATTAATCCAATCATTCAATTATGATAAATAACCAACAATATTATCTAAAAATGTATCATTAAAATTTTATCATATGTATCATCCTCATGACAAAAGAAGTGATATATTGGATGAATTAAATATATTGAGTTCAAATAGTACCATATAATTTATCGTCATTATAATTATTAACATTTGAATAGAACATACATATTTATACACATGTAACCAACAAGGAATCAATGGTAATTAATGCTCATAGAATAATGAAATTAAAATTTATAGCTCAGAAAAAGACACAAATGAATTAATAAAATATTAATTAATCAAAAATATTATAATTGGTATTTAAATATTTAATTAATGAATATAATATTATTATCTATGAAATTTATTGTTAGTGTAGAAAACATTCCTACATAAGGAATGGGATCTTTCTAAACCCATATTTTTTCCATGGGGTTTGACATCCAATCTCTTTACCCCCAATGTATTTATTTTTTCATATATTATAATCCTATTAAATTTTCCACATAATTTCAAACCATATGTATATTGATCCTTTCATATTTATGTTACCAATAAATAAATGTTTTAAAGTTTTCATTTATCAATTCCTCACGATAAGAAAACCCAATTAATGGGATCATCACTATTTCTTACCCAATATTATTTACAGTCCGTAAATTATTTTAAGGAATTTTTTTTTTATAAAATCACTCATTTAATCATAAAAACTATTGTAGTTCATTTTCGGTTTAATGAAAACAATTATTTATATATCTGGTTTAAATACTCATAAATCATTTTTCAAAAATCTTTTTTAACTGTCACATTTTTTAAGTTTCTTATTTTCAATTTTTACATTTTTTAAAATTTAATTGTGTCTAATTTGTAATTATATATTCTGATTTTCCCTTATGAATTTCAATTTATGATTTAACTCTATTATATCGTGAACAAAATTATGATACACCAATTGGTTATGCCTAATGACTTGACTATGATAACAATTTAATTCCATTTTTAACCCTAATAATTAATAAAAATTATTGTTTCATTATGTGGGATTAATATGGATGAACATGTTATTATGGGTATGGCTAGAAATAGCTTAAAAACAGGGTAATGTTTAGACTCATGAGACATTATTTATGATATATTTTTGTAAACATAATCTTTTATGGGACTCTGTTCTTGATGTGAAATATTATTGAAAGTTATAATTTACTCATGTTTATGTCATGTCTTGTGTTGTTTACAAATTAAACTATTATCTATATTATAAAAGTACATGTTCAATATGTTATTATTTCATATTTTTGTTCTATATTTGTGCCTTTTAGGTTCTCATGTTATTCTTTATAACTTATTTGTTATCATTTATTCCAATTTTTATCCCCTTAGAAGTATTTTTAGCTCATAACATATTTCTATTAGTTCCATAGGTTGTTATATGATGTTATATGAGCTCAAACGGAGTTAGAAACTCATTATGCAGATTAAATAAAGGATGTTTTTAATTTTTCAGTTTCATGTATTCTAATCATGTACCATATATTTCAAATATTTTATACTATTTGATCCTTGGTTTGTATTATTCTTAAATTTTTTTAATAATATTTGTTAAAGGATAAGGTATCTATAGTTTGTATAAGATAATTTGACTCTTATTTTATGAAATTAGGACAAGAATGTTTTCCTAAAAAGACTAGATAAAATTATATCACCATGGATATATGAGATTAAAAATGGGAATTCATATTTTATTATATAATTTTCATTTATATGTTATTATTTCCATGTTCATAGTTTCCTTTTGGTATTGTAGTTACCTATGCTTTCATACCACCTAATTATAGTTTATTTCTTTTTCTAACATAATGGTAATAAATAAGAAAACTCAAGACAAATATAAATATGATAGGAAGTGTGATTATTTCCATAATTAGATGTCAAACATAATGGGAAAAAGATCCCAAAAATTCATGAATGCACATAATCAACTAAATCATGCTGCCAATAATGACATCAATCAGGAAAAAGTACATCCTTGTTCTAAGAATTAGCATATTGTAGATGTATTGTTTGTGAAAAAAATACATCATATATTTTTTATATCGTATTATCTCCTCATCGTGGAAAAATATATGATCTCTAATTATATGATATTCCTTTTTCAGTAATTCATTGAATAATATAATTTCATTCTCCTAGTCTTTCATTTTTATAGGGAAGCTGATCAATGGTGGAAACTATTCAAAAACATGAATTCTATGAAGGAAATTTATTGTATGCATTGGGAAGGGTTTGGTAAAATATTATTCTTTAAATATTTCCCTAAAATAATTTTATTAAGATGTCAAGGGAGTTACTTAGACTAATGGAAAAGGATGATGATTCTATTGGGTTTTATATGGAAAGAATTACAAGGCTTTGAAAAAATGTGTCACGCTTTTTCAATTCCTTTTAATGAAACGTGTAATTATCCATAGGTGGATTAAATTAGGATCAATGAAAAAAATTATCTATTTGTGACTTTTACATCTATGAGGAGATCCTCCAATGAACCCTTAATGGTTATATGGAGATTGGTTACACAAGATGGTCCCTCCATCCTTGAAAAAAATAGATGAATGTAGATTTCATGATGGGAGGATAAACAGATAAATCCCATAGTGGGGAGAAAAACAAACATCCAAGAAATCAAAAATGGGGGATGAATCATCTCAAGAACTTTGTAAAGGGAAGAAAGACATGATTCAAATTGAAAAGAGAGGTGAATCATGATAATAATTGAAAAATACATTTAAATAATCCCACTAATTAAATTAAGAAATAATGGATTATATTAACACTCATATTATTTTGCAATGTTTGATATGCAAGAGACATGGGATTTATGCGATCCAATTCCCTAATCCCTAGTTTGCAAGAATAAATCAACAAAAACCACCTATAATGCAACATTGAAGTTCGTATTCTACCACCACTACTATGGTTGTTCCTGAAAAGTGTTTGGTCATTGAAATGCAGTTTATTCATTCATGAAAAGAGAATGTACTTTTTGATTATATTTCTACGCATTCATTCATATCTTTCATGTTTATTTGAACTATTCAAATTCCACTTAAATATTTGAATGTTCAGTTATCTGTTAAAATATAGAATGAGAAAATTATTTCATATAATGTATATAAATCCTCTATTGATAAATATTGAGGACTAAACGACAATGAAAATATATTTTTACTTACTTTGGTTTAATTAGTCTCTATATTAGGGATGTATTTTATATACTCAAACAAATACAAAATCAACATTCAAAAAAGGGTTATCACTCTTCACATCTTGGGGAATCCCCCAATTCTATAAAATTATTAGGAGGATGCTGAATTTATCATACTGTAATCATCTAGGTTTTTGTAATTTTTTTTTCTTATGGTCGAGAATATATAGTTGATATCATTGAGGGAAATAAGAGTATCATTCATGAATACATGACTATTTTGAAAAAATACACTAATATGTTCCCTAAATAATGGATTATTCTTATTAATGACAGAGTGATCGAGATCTAAATTTATATTTTACCAATATATCTCCTACTATAATGTATCGCTTATATAATGGGAATTATTCAGTTGAAAGAACTAAATAATTTTTTATAAGCTAATATAGAAAGTTGATTTATACAATTGAGTTCTTCACCATGGGGTGAGCCAGTTCTCTTCACCAAGAAGAAGGATCAATCAATGTGCCTTTGAAATGATTATCATGAACATTGAAAAAATTGAATAAAGAAAAAATAACCCCTACCATGGATAAATGACTTTTTTGAAAAACATTTTCGGGAGATTGATTTTATTTAGGTGGATCTTTTGCTGGAATATCAGTAATTAATGGAGTTGAAAGAATATACTTCCAAGGATTACATTCAAATGAAGTATAGAATCTATGAATTAATAGTGATTCAATTTGGACTCAATATTTCTCTATATATTTTTATTTAATTTATGTATACAATAATTATATATTACTTAGATAATTTTTTGGTTGCCTTTATAGTTGATAGTTTGATATACACCAATAGTAAGGATGAATATCTGGAGAATTTGAATATAATGATTTAGACATTATGAAGGGATAATGTGTATGAAATATTTAGTAAATATGTGTTCTATATTGATGAATTATCATTCGTTTTTATGTTTCTCCCTATAAAATAAATATCTCTGGACCCTTCTAATATAAATGTAATTGAGTAGTGTCTAAGAGAAGCATATGAAATAGTGATCTATAGAATCCACTATCCTGATTTTCCTTACCAACAAATTTTTAGTAATGTCTCTATATATTAAAATCCAATAACAAATCTGTCATAGATGGTAGTAAGTATTTTATGCACTGGTGAATATGAATAATACTACACAGAGTTGAAAAAGTGGTGTATCACTACTGTAGTAGTTATGCTGCCAACAAGCAGGGCACTAATTCTAGTATACATTGATGATTCAATGAGGGGATTAGTTTGTGTAATTAATATAAATAATATTGTAATTATTATTAATTAAGGAAGATGAAATTTAATGAGAAAAACTATCTGATGCATGATATTTAGTTGGCAGTTGTGATCTTTTCAATGAAAATTGGGCGACATTATGACACTTCGGGGAGGTGTGATGTATATCTAGATCATAAGAGACTCTAATAAATGTTAACACTAATAGATCAGAATATGAACAAGTAAATATGGTTATATCTCACTAGTATTATTAATGCTCAATCCACTATCATACAATTAATGTAGTAAATTTATCGAGGGTAATAACTGAGATGTGTCCAATATTCATAGACCTAAAAACCCTAGAAATGAAAATAATAATGTAATATACATCATGAATCCTTACAGAACATATTTATCAATCATCCCATTTATAGAAGATAATATATTCTCATTAGGATGCTATTGAAATAAATAAAATGGTGGATTATATAAGAAATGGTATGTCATTTGTTTTCAAAATTGATGAGAAAGGTGTAATGAGATTTTGGTCAGGACTATTTATAGCATCCAACTTAGAGATTATAAAATACATTCTAAATAATGCACAAAGCATGAACTTATCTATTCACTCAGTGATTTTATATATGTATTGAGATATTTGAGGGAACTATTGGTGGGAAAATATGTATAAGGATATCTAGGAATATACATAATGGGAAAACATTACTATGGTCTATATTAGTGGAATTATGAATAATTCCTGAGCAAAAAATACTATATGTGTCCTTGTTAATCATCTTAAAAATACTTCTCACGTTATTATAATTCGAGAGGAAATTTTAGTCAACCATCTTGAACAAATAAATATTGATGAAGTTGTTTGGATGAATGGTGTAACATAATTGATTATATCCAATCATGACCCATGATTTACCTAAATGTTTTGTAAAATTATCCATCAATTTTTACATACTGAGCTGAACATCTTTACTAGTTATCACCTCCCAACTGATGGTCAATATGATAAAACTATTCATACATTGGATGATATGTTGAGATAATTCCCACTGGAATTCAATAGAGAATTGGATCAACATATTCTAATGGTACCATTCTCTTACAATTATATATTCCATAGAAGAATCTGCAAGTCTTCATATGAGTCTTTTTGTGGAAAAATATGTGGAACTCATGTAAGATGGGATGAAATTGGTGAATGTAAAATCCTCAGAAATGAAATAGTTGATGAAACGAAATAAAACGTAATGATTATCTAGTACTATATCCATGCTACCCAATGCTAAAAGAATAACTATTAAAATAACCATCATATTGAAGTTTTGTTTGCGGTTGGGTAAAATATATTCCTCCATATATCTCAATGCAATATGTTAATGAAATTTGGGACCAAAGGAAAGTGTTGTCCATGGTACATCATCCCCTTCAAGTTTCTTTATCATGTTAGAGCGGTGGCCAATTGACTATCACATCAACCGATAATGTATCATGTTCATTATGTATTTCAAATGTCCCTCTTGAGTAAGAACATATCATATCATTCACATATACTAAGCTTAGTGGGTGTACAACTAGAAAATGACCTTCATTATGAGGGGTATATAGCAATGGTTTTAAAACATAGGGATAAGGTTCATCAAAACTACACCACTCAGATGGTCGGGGTACTATAGAGAAATCTTTAGTATGAAGAGGAGGCATGCCATTCAGAGGAATAAATGAAAGATAAATTCCACCACCTATTTTCACCATAGTATGTTAAATAAAATTTCGATGGATATTATTCATAATGGGGGAAGAATGTTATAAACCACAATTTTATCAATGAAATTTTCTAGATCATAATTATGTCATGGAACACATATATCACATAGAGGACCAAATAAAAAATTATTTAGAAAAATTAATATTGATATATTAGTAACATAATAAACTAATAATATTTTAAAATATGAAAACATTATAAGAAAAAGAAAATAAGATAATAATAATGGAAACATTATATTAATTGCATCTACCAGAAACACCACACCTACAAATAATGATATTGAAATAAATCTAAATTTTAAAAATAAAATAGTCAATTTAAATATGAATATTGATAAAGTTGATAGATAATATAAGAGTGAATTAAATAACTAATATTTATATAAATTAAGTAACTTATTCAATTTTAATAGTAGCATAATCAATAGAATACTAATATGATCATTAGGTAACGTAATATAAAAATAATAATAGTAACCTCACAATTTAAAGTAAAAATAAAATTGAGGTATCATATAAATGGTAATATTTTATATATCTATCTCATTATAAGTAAATAAATGTTTTAAAATGATTAACTAGGTGTTGTTATTTTTGTAAAATGTGAATATTTACATTAAAATATATGATTAATAAAAATATTTACAAGTAAATTTATTTTGACAACATATATTATTACACTAATATTATTTTTTATTATTGTTATAATAAAATTTAATGGTACCATAATTAATTTTTCCTAGTGTTATAAAATCTATTATAATATAATTTTTTTCTTTCTTGAACAAATGATGATTTTATTTAAAATTTTCATTTATCCTATTTATACTATTATTTTTTAAAATATGATTCCATTTTAGGAATCTAAATGTTTAATAATAGTTAGATTGATTTATTTCATTGTGCTAAAATAGTAGTATTATTGGTAAAGAGTGAAATAAAAAAATTTGTAGAGTATAACATTATAATCTAAATACCTTAATTTCAGATCCATTGATATTTTAATAATCAATATTATAAAACACACCCTTGCTATAAATATTTTTTTGTTATAAAAATAAAATTTATTTAAAATATTGAGCCAAAATAATAATCCAATGAATATATAATAAAAACTCCCCTCTCCTCCCCATAAAAACACCACCCTCAACACCCATTCTCCTCAAACATTCTAAACCAACTATATTGTCAATATTCATAAAAATTCTATCCCCAATAATCATCCCCGCATAAAAAAGTTTTATGTATTATCTATAGGCCACTTCTATGTTTCGTAAGGGGTCCTTTAATAAGGTGATATTCAAGAAGAAACATTCTGTAATGGCTTCATTAAACCAATTTTCATCTTCAAACTACTCATGGGATCCTTAATCAATAAATAAATAATAACCCTATTATCTAATATATACTATAAATTTATATTTCTAATGTAATTTGTTCATTCCATCAGTTTTATCATCTCCTCTTATTCAAGGAAGGGAAATTATTGTCCCAATTATTGTGGTGTACCATCCCTATGGATAATTAATCATCAATTTCCGATATTTATTTAATAGAAGGTCTTAAAACTATCTATATGATTTAAAAATATTAATTTTAATATTAATTTTTTAGTCTAGTACAAATATATAGACATAATATTAAATAAAACCAAAAATGTTCTTGATGATTGAAAAGACACCAAAATAAACAAAACTGTTATCATTAATGTTTTAAAAATTGAATCTTCCTCATACAAAAAAATTATATATTGGAATATATTAACGTACAAAGGTTCATTAGTACAGTTTTTGTTTTATTCTTGATAATTATTCTAATTTTTAAATAACATCCATTATTATACCCAAGTAAACTGACCATGAAAACATGAAAACGAATGCTCCCAGAATGAATAAATTAATCATTATAACTCGTCGAAATTGAAATAAATGAAATTAATAAAATAATAATAATTAAAATTAATTATTAATAGGTTATTAATTATATAATTAATTAATATAAATTTATTATCATGGAATATAATTTAAACTACATGACGTATTTAGATAAAAGGTGACAGACATATCAAAAGAACCATTTTTTCTATTAAGATAATAATTATCTCTCTTTAACCCTATGTATTTCCTTATTATTAGTATAAGAATGTCCAATATTATTTTTCTATGTTCCATGAATATTTATATATGTCAATTCGAATTTAATTTATGGGGAAATTCATGTTTTAAATGGTTTCCCTCTCAATTCCTTTCGATATGGAAATAAGATTAGAGGGAATTGTGATGTATCTTACCCAATTTAAAGTACACTCCATAAATTTTTTTAAGACACACATATTTTTATAAATTCTACTATTTAATAACTATAAACTATTTTAATTATTTATGGTTTTTTGGAAAAAAATATCATTATTTTTGGTAATGACTCTATTTTTTCCATTAAATCATGCTTAATCGACACATTTTTAAATATAAAAATCACTATTTCTACATTTTTCACATAATTTGGAAATAATTTATCATAACATATTATTATATTCCCTTATTAATGTCCTATTATGATTTAAAACAATTATTTCATGGTAACCATTATGATACACCAATTGATTCGGCATTTTTACATTATTATGATACCCATTTCGTTCCATGTGCAACCCTTATGCAAGATGCTTATTGTGAACCGTTATATTATGATGGGATCAACCAAATAAAAAAACCAAATAATTTAGTTTTTTAGTCTTCTGAGATGTTATATAATTTATTTGGGTGTAAACCTAAACCATTAAAGGACTATGTCTGCCATGTGATATATTACAAGTAGGTAGCCTCGACATATATTTATGGCATGATATGTGTTGTTTCCATGTAGCTCTATTTCAATGATCATATGATTCAATGATATATATGTTATTCATTTATATTTTTATTAATGAAACATTACTTTTTGTTTTCATGTTATCCCTTCTAACTCATGTGTTATGATTTGTACCTGTGTTTATTCGTATAATTGTCTATTTAGCTCTTCTATTTTTTCGATGTATTATATAAGATATCCTATGTAGTTATGGGATCTCTACGTTGGCTAGGATAAAATTATGGTGATTATGTAAATAATTTTTTCATATTTTGTTTAATGATCTTTAATCATATACCTGCTAAACCCAAGATAATGGAATATTTGATACTTAGTTTGTATGATGATTAAAATCAAATAATACTATAAGTAAAAAAGCATGTTATCAATATCCATATCTATTATTTTAATGTAATAATATCACTCCTTATCTATGGACTATAATTATTTTTTCATCTATTCATATCAACATCCGTTGGATTAGTGAAATGGTTTTTATAGTGTCGTTGTTTCTTGTAGTTGTAATATTAGAAAATATGATACAGTTTAGATAGAGTACTCATTTATTCCATCAATGTGGTGTTATCTCTCATTGGTAATCATTGGATAGTTTCCCTTATTTTTTCTTACCTAAATCACTTTCTACCACCCCAATTATAAAATATATTTTATTGTTCATCCCACACATTTGAAAATGGGATGTTGTAATTTTTGTCTGCGGTAAAATTTATCCCGCAGACCACTAGATATAAACTCCATTTTCTATTTATTATCTGTGTTTGAAACATGATATTCACTCATCCATATATCATATTTTTAGGCACATAAAAAACAATTCCTCATTTTATTAAAATCAATTAATTAAAATGTTGTTGACCTAATTTGATTTATTCCAAGATGATGGTGGTAAATATTACCTTCTGCTAGATATGTAAATTTCAGAAGCATATCTTGAATGTCATGTAATGTTTTCTTCATATTCCTAAATATATTCATCATCCATTTTCCTAAGTTTATAGAAATTGGTCTCTAATTATATCTGGGATATTGGGGAATATATTTGTCAAAAAATCCACAATTCCATCAACATAATATCATTGATATCATTCTCTTACTTTTTATTTGGGACCGACTTCGACCATTGATTGGATTATACATCTATATGATAAAAAACCAGTGAAACATTCTCTTAAAAGATTATTTATGAATAGAGAATTAAATTTAAATTCATCTAATCTATTTTTCTGTAGTTAGAGATTCAGAATACCTATGGAATTTTGGAGTCCATTGTCACGTAATGGTTTCAATTGAAATGTTATATTTCGTAGGGGATTCTGGTTTTTTACCTTGATTAATGTTTTGGTCAAAAAATGAATGAGTTTTGAATTAATTGTCATGAATTTGTACACACTTTCATCCAAAAGTTTTTCAATTGTATTTGAGATGTCATCACATCTCCCATCACAATGGTCGCCCGCCTGTTTTCTCTGATTCCCATCAATTTGACATAAATAAAATAAAAATTATGGATGAGAATTTTTCAAATATTAAACAATTACAAGAAAAATATTATCATAAATTGGTCAAATCGTCAATTAAATATATTCATTAACACGGGAACATAATTGTTTCATCCTATTTTATCAATTACTTATTTTATAATATAAAATATTTTTAGTAATTTTTATACCCTTTATTATTTTTTGTGATGATTTTGTGATGATTAAAAACATATCCCCATAGAGTATCAACCATGGAGAAAAATAAGGTCCATTATCGTGTACAAGGTATTTCTAGAGTCAAGAACAAGGCACTTTTTCAGTGTTATTACTTCTAGCTACATATATACCATAATGAAATCCACATGTAGTATCCAGGGATGGATTTAATTTCATGAAAACCACACATTGTATACATCACAATTATTATAGGGTATTTTACTATACTTTTTAGTATCCTTAAAATTATCTATATAAATATCCGTAGGGTTTCAATAAAATTATAACATCTCGGTTTTCAAATATTAAATAATAATTTCCAATGTTACCATAGTTGGAAACCCAAAAATTTTACAAATATTTTAACATGATTTATAGACATATATATCATATAATTACCACAAAGGATAATATATTCATTGAGTCTTTCTATGGAATGGTTCTTATTACTTAAACGGAAACTCAAACATGGATTTGTTAATTAATTATCTATAATAAACACTATAATTCTATATGATCTCTTAAATCATCATGGAATAACTTATAGAATACATGAAAGTGTATTTTTTGATAAAAATACCAAAAAGATAATAAACATGGTATAAAAGAAAACCACATGATTCAAATGATTACCATGATATCATAAATGAAAATGTAAAATGACTAATCAAGAATAATCTTAACATAAAAAGATTTCTATTATAAGGCTATGAAAACATTTGAATGTGGGAACTACATAAATTATTTTCTGAACCTAAGCCAATTATATTTACAAAGATACTATCACATGGTGAATATAGCTCCACAATGGATTACGTTCACTCAAAAATATTGTAAATACCATCTCCTATGACTTAACAATTACCCATTTCATTGGAGGACAATATAATTAATGGAAAACCTATAAAATTAAATTCATATACTTTTATTTTAGTTTTATTAAAGCATATGTGATATTTCATATATAAAATAATTACCCATGGAATGTAATGGGGTGAATTATATTCTCTCCTTGCATAATAAAAATATATTCCTTAGATAATTCACATGATAGTTGATAATGATGAATATGTCACCCTGTAAAAATAGGGGAGACTATTATAGGTATAAATGTGAGTGAAATATATATATTCTATATAATAAATCCATAACATTATGTATTTATATTGTGGGATAGGGGGAGAATGTTCATAGCGAAAATAAAAGGGTTTGTTAGGTAGATCCTTTACCTCAATCCTAATTTTTAACATTTGTTCCTCATCTCCATGAATAATAAATGAATTTATTATTTAAATTCATTAAAACGGTTTTTCATATTATTATTCCTTTTAATTTAATTTTTACATTTCGTTATTCAATTACAAAACCAATAAATTTCACAGGTTGAATTTTAATTACAGGAGGCCATATATCCAAAATCACTATAGTGAGTAGAATAATGAAAATGATATTATTACGTAATTAAATACATAATTATTATCATGAAATACTTATAGTTTTCATACATAAATTATAATTTTTAAACTAACCATGATACATTGTTATGAAAAATGACCTATGATATAGTCACTGAATGATAGGGCATACGTACGTATGAGTAACATTTCAATTTTATGATGATCACGATGGATATATGTTATGGGTTTTTTTATCATTCCATAATGAAAATTATATGATAATTATCATATTATTTATTTAAATTAACATATATATACCATCTATGTGATGTGGTTAAAAAACAAATCACTTCGCTATGCGACGTAATAGTCTACCATACACACAAATAATCATAAAATTTATTTAATGGATGGTAAGGTAATAAATTTAATGATATATTTCTATTAAAAATGGTTAATATGTCATTACTATAATATATAAATATAAAATTATACACCATTACCTTGGATTTTAAGAATTAGTGAAAAACTAATTACTTCACATCTTGAGGTCGTTGTTGGCCATACACACGAGCAACATTAGCTTATTATCTACATAATATAAATTTAGAAGATATATATGATAAAATAATTTTATACTTACAATTATATCATAAATATATTATATATATATATACATGTAATTTAAAAATATATCAATCAATTAGATGTGGTGATCATTGGCACAAAACTTTGTCCCTTAGTCAACCACACTGCAAAAAAAATCCAAGGAAGCCTGCCTTGTAGAGAATCTTCATATAGAATCCTGGAAAATCTCCTCCTACTCAATGATCAGTGTGAAGAAGTGGGAAAATACTCCTATATGGTTACTTCATATAATCTGATGGAGAACTCTATGAGTATGATGAACATGAGAGAGAGCTCTATGTCATCGCGGAACAGTTGACGGAGTGCTCCACGACTATGACACACCAGAGGGATCCCTTTGAAAGATCCTGAGAGTGGGTGATGGAAAAATCCCCAATTCCAAGGTACATGATGAATCCACCTTCGATTTAGATGTCCAATTCCATCATGACCTGGCCTATGATCTTCATGCAGCCTCTAGAATATAAATATCAGGCTTCCCTGAAACCCAAAGGATTGATACCCAAACCATTTTCCATGTCAGTAATGAAATCATGAAGCACCATCTCCACTACGAAACATTGAAAAAAATAAACCCTTCACGTTATTTGATCATTTCTCAATACATTTCTATTTTTTCCTACCCCAAAACTATTCAAATAGAGATTACCTTCATGAGGACCATGGGCCATCACAATGAAAGAAGATTCATATGGGAACTCAGCTCTTCACAAATCACTCATGATGCATTTAGTACCTTCCATGCATATGTGAACCCCATTCTGTGATAGGATCACTATGCTTCGTGATGTAAATTGCATCACATTGCATCACTTTACGAGGAACCCATGCATGGTGACATCTTACATTGCAAAATATCATGAACATCATGATGAACTCTTCATACACATGTATACCCCATGCCTAGTTTATTCCACTCCACATTGTGAAGCATACCCCTTTGCGGAGTCTCTCCACATTGTGGAGTGCCAGTGCATCATGGGGTCTCTTCTGGTGAAACCATATGCTTCAAAACCCCTACATCTCCCATATGACCTTCTTGGTTTGTACTAAGTGATGGCAGGGTCCCTTTGGTGATGTTTCATGTTGTGTTACTTTTCCTAAGGATTCTTTGCAATGACACGCTTATAGATATTTCCTCGTCACATATGCATGATAACATGATCCCCAAAAGGATCACTCCACAACTTCATCTCCACACATCATTTCTGTTTCCTTCCCTTCCACAAGAGTTAAGGTGCATCTATTATGTACATCCTATGGGTGGGGAGTGAATCCACATCGTCCAAGATGCATGATGATAAAATTCCATGCATCATCATCCCCAACACAAGACGTTAATCATTGGCCTCTCCCCATGAAATATACACTGGGTTCCCCATATGGGACATTCTTTATGCCCACTAGTCTCCACAAGAGTGAAATCATCATCACAAGTAATGAGATACTACATTAATGGGACCTCATCTATCAATAGGGGATGGTAACCATCATAGTTTAATCCCCTAGCATTTCTTATAATAGATATCTCCATTGATACTCCTCTATTCATCCATGAAGAAAGGCCTGATGATATATGGAAACATGAGACTCTAGATACCTCATCCCTCTCAAGTGGGATGTTATCACCATTCGACCTCCATCATGGTTTAATTACCAATTTCCACAACCCTGGGATACTAACAATGAATTAGACATGCTATATTCTTCGTGGATGATCCTTTTTGCGATGTGATCATCAATTCTATGTTCCATATTGTTTATCACAATTATCATGACTCATCCGGGATTTGAGTAGTCATAGACCATGGAATCCTCTCCTAGCCTCCAAAGTCTGTAATCCCCATACCTTTCATTTTAAAATATTGTTTTTTGATCCATGTCTCCTAGACATGGTATGTTGAAAGACTCCATGTGTTTCAATCCCAAACAATGGTAAACTCCACTATACTACCTAGACATTGACCTTTTCCTATTCCAGGAATGGAATATGGGAATCCTCTCTATGTTTCAATCATATCAACCATCACTCCTCAACCACTTCACAACGGTTTACCCTCGTCCCGTAGGATGTTAAAAATAATTATATCGAATAGCATGGGTTTTGGTCCTTGTCTCCTAGACAGGTTACATAGGAAGCCTTCCTGAGGTTCAACCAAAAACTCTTGTAAACAAATTCGAACTATGTGGTTTTTGATCCTTGTCTTCAAGACATGGTACATATAAAGCCTCCTAGATGTTTAACCACAAACACTAGTAAAACTATTTTAACTACATGTGTTTCGATTCATGTCTCCGAGGAATGGTATGTAAAATGACTCTCTGAGGTCAACCCCAAACAATGTTAAACTTTAGTGTCCCCTATGTGGGGACCCACATCATTGGTCTGTCATTTAGTAGTGTCATACCAGTTCTCAAGCTACCAACCTTGGGTAAGCACTAGTATGTTGTGGGGACTCTTTCCCTTAAATACCCCCTGATTCCATGTCCCATATTGAACTACGAGGATTTTGATTCCCTTTAAAAAGGATATATTTGATGACTCCCTAAGGTTCAATCCAATCACCCATTCCCCATCCTAGTCTCTCCCTTGAGACTTTGTGTTCAGAAGGTCATGCCCCAACATGGAGATTATACTTACTTGAGGTCACATCCATGAATCCATTCTCATGGGCCTCCTACTCAGGTTTCCCATTGCCCACCAAACTATATGTACATTGATCCCACTCACGAAGATACATAGGAGGCTTCAATATGGTTCAAACCCAATATCATCATCATCATCTCATTTGTTTAATGCCACTCCCCTCATCCACTTCATTCAACCATCCATCAAACAACATGATTCTTTCCTGGGCCTCCATGTCCTGATTGGATCATGACATATATATGGGTAGATAACCATGATTAATCCTCAAACAACACATAAATGTCCTACCAAGAGTGTCCCTCTTGTGATCGGTTCCTATTCTTGTGTAATCCCTTACGTGTCTCTAGTTCATTGTCCTTTGTGTACACCCTGATTCCTCACCCCTTTGTACTGTGTGGGATTTGATACCTGTCGTCATTATAGGTTATGTAAGAAACCTCCTGGAGGTTCAATCACAGCTAATGGTATAACATGGAATCCCCTTTATAGAGACCCTAGCATCATTGGATCTGTCCCCATTAGATGTTCTGATCCACTCATCCAGTAACCCCCCCCATATTCTCTCTCATGGGGACAAACCCATCTAAACCACTCTTATTAGTGATTTGATCAAACTAATCCATTCCCCTATCAATGTTAGACTCACATATTTCCAAGTCTTAATCATGATAAGTTTATAAAAACCTCAGAGGCATTCCCATGGAATATAATTCCTTGTACTCGACGTTTGATGCCTTGGGATTACTCGTCCTCATCAAACCCTATCATAAAGAGATGAAATATAGATGTAACAGTGTTCCAGTTCCTAGAAGCACCATTGATTTCCAACATCTCTCCAAATATATGGTTGGTTCCATAATCAGACCTGATGTAATTTCCTAACAGAATAAAAGTATTTAAGTAGAGTCCACATTGACTTGGAAGCGAGAAGAATTTCACGAACAACCTCTTAAATCAACGTAGAAGACCCGGTCTATGTGATGAATTCAATGGAGGAATGCATGGAATGATATACCAACATCCTATCATATTGTTTCGATCATGGAGAAAATGTCCCAATATAAGAGAGATCTGCTACCAGCCTTTGGAAAGTGGGAATGTAGGGAAACAAAATGTGTGTCCTAGCACAACGATGTGCGCCCAGAAAAAGTGTTGGAAACCGAATTGGTGGACGTGACGTGAATTTATTCTTTTTAATATAGAGATCATTAGTGTTCATGTAGTCAGTTTACAATCATGTCACCCAATCTAGATATCTTCTTCCAGATCCAACAAAGATAATAGTAGGCCTACTGTGAAATTCATCTATGTTGGGGCTGTTGGTCATTGGGAATTCTGGTCAGTGATGTTGTCTTTAGGGATCTTTTTATCCTTATATGGAAGACAAAATGGAACTATGTCACTATGGACCACATTCCTACTTTCTGTAATAATGATCTAATCTTTTTAATTTCTAGAACCCAGGTTTAAACCAGAGGATACCAATAACTACCCTCCCACCGAAACAGGGGCCAGAGAAACAGCAATGTAGCAATCCCACGTGGATCCATCTCTTCTAAGATGACCTACAAATCGATAGTCATGTTGTGATGACACCATATCTCACCATCTGAATTCGTTCAAAGGAGTGTAATCAATTACCACATACATTGGTATAAAGAGGATGGGATTATCCTAAATTTGGAAATATATCGTCAAGACCTAGAGTCTTCTATGCCTCACCATCATCACCTCTATCAAGGTCAAATCTAGAATCCACTACTCCCCAATCCAACCTACAACTATATCAATAGTATCTCCCCTAAATGTTTTGATGAATCTTTTCCTTAATAAAATTAGGAAATGGGTGTCTAGGGAAACTTTGTTGTTATCCATTCCTGGGGGCCGGTGAGGTTGGATCCCACTAGGCCACGTCTACGCCACCAACCAATCCCATCAGTTATGAAGCAACTGAGTAACACACCCGCACCACTATCCCCATCTTGGTTAACCTGATGCCAACATCAGGTACGAGATAAAGAGGATGCCTTATAGGGGTTAAATCATAAAATAATATAGTGGCACATGCCACTAATGATGCATAATATCAATTCATTGTTTATGCACAATAAGAGAACTTATAATCATGACTTGGATAGAGGCTCCAACCGCACCGCAGGTAGGTTGGGATGAAACTCCTGGTCGTCGGCACATGTAGTACACAAAAAAGGCTGACCCACGTTGATGAAATCCAGCACATAGGTCCTCTCCCATGCCACCATCAATGAGATAGAGTTTCCTCCCTTCTCATAGACTCGACATGGGGTCCCTCCCAATGGCATCATCTTATAGGGTGAAGGCCATCCCTATCATCTATTTTACATTTTTAAAGGTTCACTTCAATACCCAACTCACAAAAGTGGATGTCGTTTCCACACTTGTACAATATAAGTAGATAATCCCCCACATGGTAAAAACATTCCCTATCCCAAAGAACCATCCTAGTGTACGGGGAGGGTATCCTCCACCAATGGAAGAAAAATGAGATGATTCAGTCCACGATAAAACATGTCTTCTTTTTTGACTCTAAGGTGGAGTTTGATTTGGTGATGGAACTCTCACCTCGTTCCTCTATGTTAGGGGATGGGGAATTAACAAGTCATACAAGCCTCATCATTCCAGAATGTGAGGTCCACCAGATTCCTACCTCCCTCAAAAGAAACATCCCGGTGGAGAAATATTATTCCTCTTTCTAGGGTCTGGATATCTTATCCTTTCCCTTGTCATAAAATCATTCCTTACCTCAATCAGAGTGTAAGGAGAGTTATTTTGGGGTTCCATAGAGGACAATCAATAAATAGGCCCATCTTCAGTAGCCACGTCTCCAATGTAGGAAGTGTTTTCCATTTTTTCATCTTAAAGAGACGTGGTGGCGCAATTATGAAATTCATTAAAAAAAAATGAAGGATGTAGATGATTATCAAATATTACATCATAATTTCCATCATGAGTCTACCATCACCATTATCCACTATAGTTCTATTAACGTTCACTTAACATCCCTTATTCGATGTTTGGGGAAACCAACGATCGAATCATGAGTCTGGGATGGAAATATTGTTTGACGTCCTCGTCATAGACCATTTCGTAGAGATGTTTTGGCCCATTAAAACAACCTGTTTTAGTACTCTAGAATCTCTAACCTTGGAACTGTTCAGGTGATTCTGCCATACTCTTTGGGAAACACACATTCTTCTTCTTCCTTAACAAGAGGTTTTCCCAAATATCTTGGAACAATTTAATGACATTGGCTAGTAATACTACAGTGTTGACATGGTTTCACTCCTTGGGTCTTAACGCCATAATTTTCTTGGTCATCATCAAAATATCCAACAATGATTAATCCAAATCTTTTTAGTGCTCAAAAAGATCATTTAGGAGGCTTCACCCCACTTTCAAATTTGTGGTTGGGGTATTATGCTACCCTCCATTTTTACTCTATCCAGTGCCATCCTGACTAGCCAGATGATCATGATGATATGCCTCCACCTATAGTTGTAGTTACCATGGCTGACCTATCAATGTAAGAGACAAAGCTAATGCTCTGTGAAGAGAACATACCCATCGGGTCAGTTCATCACATGTTGGATCCTTTGGGAACGGTTACTCACCATCAAAAAATTACTCGGTATTCCTTTACCTTCCATGTTATTATCCCTCGGTTAGAACCGCAATATTTTTAATCAGTATGTTGGGGCTTTGAAACCCTCTGACCCGTCTATCTTAGTGTACAAGATAGAAGATGACCCCAAATGGGTGTTTTTCATCAGCATCTTACAGAACAAAAAATGGTGAATAATCTTCTCGTCAAATTTGTTGTGGAAAGGTGACCAGACTACATTAATCCTTGACAAGGGAAACATGGGAAACTACATCTTACCCCGCTTCAATTTACTTCTGGGAGTCAACAATTACAATATTGATAGGGTATAGGATATAGTTTATTATAAGAGGGAAAAATATGAATCACCAAATCCTCCCTGAGTTACGTGGTTACTGTTTTCAGGATCCAACTCAGGTCCCCCAAGTGGCTCCCCATGTCATTCACCCAGTGCCCCATTAGTCATTCCACTAGCCTCTACATAACCAACTGAGCCATATTAAAATATTAGGGAACCTGCGAATGCACTGGTGGAATGATATTATCTTCAAGACAATAATCTCTACCAAGATGAACTAATGGATGCTCTAATTCCTCACCTCAAGGCCCTAGAAACTCCATAAGTGGCAATCTCGCCTGATGGAAAACAATATCTGGTAGTGGTGGATGATATTCTAGAATCCTTGAGTTATGGAAATCTACCTTCCACCCCCCCCCCCTTTAATGGGACGGGTGACCCGCTGCAGCATTTGGACCACTATGTTTCAAGGCGTGGATTCATGCTTGGATCTTCAGCGCCATAGGAGGCATCCAATATCAGATGTTTTGTATAGACACTGCAAGGGCCTTCATTTCTCTTGTACAGCCAGATACCCATTTTGTCAGTATCCAATTGAGAGGATCTTCCTTTTTAGATTTTATATCAGTTCAATTCCATAACCTGGAAGATGAGTATTACATACTACTTCAATAGAAAACTGAGTCCTGGTGAACGCGTCACAGACTTTATCACCAGTACAACCCAAGGGGATTTTTGGATTACTCTAAAAAAATCCTAACTACTAGAGGAAGCCTTGAAACAGGTGAATTTGGAATGCATATTCTCTCCTATTGTTCATTCAAGAATAGCTACTAAGGCCAAGAACACTATAGTATCAAAAATAGAATCCCAAATGCGGCTTTATTTATTACTATTGGTGACACCACCACATCCTAGATGTGTCCAGACACATGAGGCATGGCCTCCAGCCCAGCTATGCCCATCTAAGAATCAGCAGGCTCTCATGGGTAATGTATTTCTGCGAACTAGGTGTGATAATCAAATTCTTTAACATAGTAAGGCTCTTCCAACCCCTCATCGAGTATAGGATCCTAGATACCCCCTTCACAAAGAGAAGAAACCATACCTACTCATTTATTGAGTCTGAGGTCCCCAATTATTTCCCAAGTTCCATAGAATTGGGAATCTTATGGTTGTCAGAATCCAGGGGCCCAAAAAGATAGATCTTACTGATCACCCCAATTACTACCTATATCACTAGATCCTGGGGCACACCATCAACCAATGTTTGTGTTTAATGACTGGATCAAATACATGGTTCATAACAACATAATCATTATTGATTCAGTCCCTAATCAGGTGGAACATGTGTTCATAACTCATGATAGAAACCGGTACATCATAGTTGAATAGAAGCAGGAACCTAACCACGTGTCTCAAAAATACAATGACTACATGTCTTGCTAGGCAATCTCTCAAACACAAGATATTATCCGTGCTCGTTTGAATCGATCTAAGCCTTCATAGTCATATTGTTACCTAAAAATTCTTCTTCTACGTCAATGTCCCATCCTTTATCTTCACATAAGAACATGAATCAATGGCCAATGGGAAAATAAATCCCCCACCAATGCCATATTCATCCAGTACTCTCAGATATTTAATGCCTCGAGAGATAGTGATTTTCCCCAGAATCTGTCTAGTGAAGGAGGATTCTTCATGTGATGACCAATGGTATGATTCGATGAACACCATGGAGTTGGTAAACCCCTTCATTGATCTTGATGATGAAGTGCGTCGGAAGGACCCAACCAACATCCCCAGTCATCGCCATCATCGAAAGAGTCTTAGTTATTTGACTCTCAATAATGCATTGGTCGATGCATCCAACCACGAAATGCATGCCACAAAAACCAGACAGTTGGCCCAGCTCCGAGATCATCAAGTGAAAACTCCTCCTCTTATTTCATTAGATCCACCACTGCAACCATTTGTACTTCTTGATCAAAAAGAGGAAACATATTTCCGATATGATCATTCATGTTCTGTTGTGGATCGTCCTTGGCCATCAGGACCTCATCAATTAGTTGGTCTATGAATTTCAACTAGTGAATAGTCGGACATTCCCAGCACTAGTCGGCTGCCCATTAATCTTAAAGGGCCCTTCATACTTCTTTCCACAAAGAAACCCCACGTCAATAGATGATCCTAGATGGATCAAATGTATGAAAGAATCATGTCAGCATCCCTATAAATCTCACAATCCACAACGATCATCCGATTTTATCAGATATGCGTAATGACCTTCATGAGGATTTAAGAAGACCCCTACAGTTCAAAATGGTGTTAGCAGCTGCCAAATTCATCAATGTTCAGGTAGTAGATAATGTAGAATGTAAGGCCATTATATATTTATCTATAGAAGATGTAGGATCCCCTATACAGGGTTGCATCCACCCATTGTAAATCACATGCTATTTCCATGGAGTGGAGGTTTTTCATTCCAATTTTGACACGGTAATTGGGATTAACCATATCACTACCCAAATTCTCTATAATACCGGACAATATGAGGTATATCATAGTACCTCAATCTGAAAAATTCAATGTTAGGATAGGATATAATAGACACTAGTTGGAAATATCTTCCTAAAGACCCAGTTCTCTAGCCTAAATTGCTGCACAAAGATTATTTTTGTCTAACAAGACACCACATATAATGCATTGATGGGAGGTCATGGCTCAACCTATATACAGTGGTCCCAACTTCATATCATTTATTCCTTATATACTCCCATAAAAGATGAATTGGCATTCTTAATGGTGTTATGTATCCCTTTGGCTCTTATGAATCCCACTACCATGATGCTGACTATTACAAGATCAATGACAAGCATATTTAGGCAAATGATTTTGGATAGGCTATGGTTACGACCGAACCATGGACAGACCTGAATGAAGCCTATATTTTATCAATCCAACTACGAGATTCCATGATCCCAGATATGGGGAAATGTTTTATTGTATCAAGAATGAATTTTAAGTGCATTCCCAAGTCTATGGTTTGCAGAATGATAACATCAAATTATTATAAAAATTAGTCTCAGGTGATCCAAAATCCCCCTACTCATGTAAGGTATTAGAATGTCTGCCACATGGAAACTGCAATACATCATAATTTTATGATTCTCTAGACTTGGATAACCCATTTAAAGACAACACACCTCAATTTCTTAGATATCATCAAACATGCCCCCTTAGGTCAATGGAAATATTGGACCAGGTCCACATGTTTTGTATCCATGGTTTTGGAAGTATAGGATCTTCCCAATGAGGTATCCATCGCCACTCAGGTTGGAACCAGTGTCCCGTCAGAATCTATCAACACATGATAACTAACAGTTGCCACTAATACCTCCTCTATAGATGTATAAGATTATTTTGAGGATTCTCCTCCCAAATTCTAAAAGGGTGTGACCACTTGGTCACTGAAATGATACATGTGAACCTCGGCTACGAGATGGATCTAGAACCAATGGTGATCAATGACACTATGCATGTTGAAGAGCAGAGTTGTTAGTGGATTTCCAAAAGAAGAATCATGATGTATTCTATTGATGTTATGATGAGATTACAAGGATAGATCCTCATGTAAAAAATCCACCATCCCAGTCTTCAAGATAATAATCATGTGTTCAAATATCCACCAAGAAAATTAAAACACTTCTCACAACGCTATAGTCATATATGATATACATAAGATCATCAGTGATATATTTTTTAAGGAGGTACATTACCCTATATGTTTATTTAATATTGTTCTTGTAAGGATGAAGAATAGACAAATCAAAGTCTTCATAGATTCCAGGGATATATCCTCATGTCACAATCCACCGTCTTGGTCTTCCAAATAATAATCATGGGTTCAAACATCCACCATGAAAATATAAACCCTTCTCATGGTGCTATGGTCAAAGTTGATGTTGAAAAGATTATCAATGATATATTTTTCAAGGAGGTACATTACCCTATATGTTTAGCTAATATTGATCCTTTATGAATAAAGAACAGACATATCAGAGTAATCATAGATTTATGGGATCTCCACCATCACGATCTAAAGGATAATTTTCCACTTCCAATGATGAATGTGTTGATTGATGCTAACACTGGGTTCTAATCATTCTCATTAGTGGATGGTTATTCTGGGTATGATAAAATAGGTATATCCCAAGAGTAGAAAGACTCAACCACCTTCAAGGAATGACAAGGTACATTCTGCTACTTGGTAATGACCTTCAGTCTAAAGAACTGATGTGTCACCAATAAGTCTTCTAGGAACTGCATATTCAATCTGATCCTTGAGACATTAGTGGAATTATATATAGATGATCTAGTGGTTAAATCTCAACAGCATCAGTATCATCTAAAAGATCTTGAGAAACTTTTTATCTTCCTCTATTCCAGAAAAATGATGATGAACTTATTAAAGTGTTCCATAGAGGTTACCACTAGAATGTTTCTTGGATTCGTTGTCAGATATAGAGGCATTGAAATCGATCCAGAAAAGATCATGGAAGTCATTGTTATGTCCCCTCCATGTATCATTTGGGATCTATGAGGCTTACATGATCATTGAGCCAACATATGCCTATTTATCCCAAATCTAACTAGCATGTGCAATCCCTTTTCATGGCTCATAAAAATGGTTTTGATTATTAGTGGGATGAAGATTGTCATGCTACATTTGAGGAAATCAAGTTGTACCTGCTACATCCTCTGTTTTGGATGCCACCCATTTATAGAAAGCAGCTGGTCCATTATGTGACCACTCTGTTAGGATATCATAACATTTTTCTCACCCAAAATAATAATGAGGTAATAGAAAAAGATTCCACTATATCAGTCTCATGATCCTCGATACACAAACTAGATAATACTTTATCGATAATAGCTTCATGACGCTGGTATTTTAAATGCTGAAACTATGACATTGCTTGAATCACCATGAGATACAGTTGAAATATTGAGATATCTTCTGAAGAACATTCTAAACCGCTCCATGTTGACAGCCCCTCTAGAATGGGGGGCAGTGATACATCAATATTTCTACATCATGTTTGTCCCCAAAATGGAAATTAAGGTGAATGAGTTGACAAACTTCCCTTCCACCCATCTAGCTTCGGCCGACCAGTCTCTGGATCTAGATATTTTTTATGAGGCAATTCTCTCAATTGAACAGGCCATTCTATGTTGGAAAATGAACTTTGATGGTGCTCCCTGACGCCATACCGAAAAAAAGACTAAATGATCCCATACTCAATAGAGTAGGACTCAGAATCATCATCATAATTCACGCACAAAATGTCCTACCATATTAACTCATGGTGTCAGAAGCCTATAACAATAACGTGGCATAGTACCAAGCTCCCATTACTAGTCATGATAATGCACTCATGATTGATGCCCCCCACATACATCTGAAAGTGGTATCCAAACTAGTCATTAAGTAGATCAATGGTGACTATTTTGTCTGGAAGCTAGAGCACATACCACTGTTAGAGCGTACCCACCAGTTGATGGCCCAGATCCCTTCTCGACCAGAATTTACTCATGTCCCTCATTCACAGAATGGTCGATCCAATGCCTTATCTAGCCTAGCCTCATATCATAAAGAGACTAATCATGATTATTTGATTATCTAGTTGGTGCATTAGAGATTCAGAACTCCCATTACTCTGGATGATGATGATTGCCTACCGCTATGCCTCATTTCCACTTGTGCCTCCATGTCCGGACCCCCTAATCCCCCTACCAAATTTTTTTGGAGTGATTCCTAATTGGAGGACCCCCTTTATGGAGTATCTCCATCACTATAATATACCAGTAGATCGAGCTATGCGTGATTGTATATTACGAAGAGAAGTGCAATTTTCACTCAATTGTTTTCCTAGTCTTGAGAATATCCTCTATTAATGTGGGATTGTTGGGATTCATCTGAATTATATTTAAGAATGTGAGATATCTTATGTCATGTAGGATGTTCATACTGGTTCCTATGGGGATCATCTATCAGAGCAGAAACATTCTCATTAGATCTGAATATTTCAATAATTTGGGGCCACCAATATCCATGAATATATAGTGTTCACTCAGAAGTAAGGGTCATGTCAGATCCATGGTAATTTGGAGCATCAGATGAAAGAAAAACTCCACACTACAAAATACTCTTTGTACATTGCAGTTTGGGGACTCAATTTCATGAGACCCTATCCACTGGTGATAGCTTGCCAGTGGAGGTGGAAGTCGAATGCAAGATATTTCTTTTCCATGTGGGTCGAGGGAGTTCTTATAAAGGAATTTGAGGCCCATTCTATTATTGAGTTTGTGAGCTCTAATTTCATCTGCATATTCAGTGTCCCTAATGCTGACTTCAACGACATTGGAACTGACCTCCGAGATGATTATATGAAGATGTTTTTTGCCAAGTACAACATCTGTTCTAATCATACATCTCGCAATTAAGTGTAAAAAACGGACGGATAAAGGAATTCAACCAAACCTTCCCTAACATTTTACAAAAATTGGTTGGTTATAACATGAAGAGATGGTATGAAAATATCCCCAATGCCTTTTGGTTATATCTGATGATAACTCTTAATTCCACATTGGTGACCACATATCATCTAGTGTAAAGAATAGAGGCAGTCCTGTCCATTGAGATTCATTTACCCTCCTTACGAAATGTTGTTCACAATCAGTCGTCACCTGCAAATGTCACTGAAATCCATCTGGATGAACTAGTAGCACTTCATGAAAATAGGATTTCTGCCCTGAACAATAGGGGGATGCATCAGAACAAGATAAATAGAGCAAAAAATAAAAAATTTAACCTCATATCCTTATTCATGGCCAATATAGTGTTTTCCATACGAATGACAATGATTCTCGGTAGGAATACACCGAAACTGGAGCCCAAATGGAAGTGACCATATATCATTCACTAGGGTTTCCCGTATGGTGCGTAATCTCTAGTCACCGGGGATGGTGAGAATATCAATCGTCCCAAAAATGATAAATTACTCATGTTGTGTTTTTATGATAGTCCTAATTGACTTTAAACTATTCCTTCTTCACCACATGATAATAAAATGCATGATCCTTCCTAGAAAAAAGACATAAAACTACTCTGCACTCATCTCGCATAAAGATAAACAACAAAATGGTCTGATATCTAGGACCATATTCTATGATCTACTATGTCCTTATCAAATAATTTTTAACATATTGAATATCGAGAACTATGTATGGATTGATTATCACCCTCATTGGATACATAGTAACACCTAAAATTTTTGTCTCCTGGTCCAACCTAGGTACCGATAATCATTTCTCCTATTTCTCCTTTATCCCCAGTTCTTATGGGATTACATGGTGTGTCGTATGTGGGATTATTTCCTCCTTCACATCATTTCAATAATTTCAGCACCACGTACTCCCACATAGGATCTAGTCTCTCATATCCCCATCCTTTTGAAAAGACGTTAAACTGCATGGGACTTCCAGAACTATTCACAACATGATTCCCATACAAATGGGATAAGTATGAACACTATAACTTTTTATCTGTGGCCTATCCAGAGGTCCCATGACCTTTCCAGCCTCCTAGATCATGTTCTCACATTGGATTATGCAGTGTGGTATGGACTGTATGTTCTCATTCTTGATGATAAATTTTTTCCATGCCACATGCGTTCACTTGAGACAACCCTCCTTTATTCATCATCTTTACCACAAGACGTTAAACTACATGGGTAACACCATGAATAATGCGTCCATTAATTTCAGTTTCCATCAAATTTCACATAATAAAGGACCCCCTTTAATATTCTGGTCCCATGCCACATTCACTCACCTACAATTTGGGGACACAATTTCTTAGGATATTGAAAAAAATTGATGCCATTTTAGCATTTTTAATATTGTCATTGGTCAATGCCAAATTTTTTGTTATAATTATAGGAAAATGAGATGGGTAATGTGTTTTAAACATGGTGAGTAGTTATCATCATTCCTTATTTCCAGCCCATGTTCTCTGAAATGATCGGTGTGGTGATTCACATTTCTGCCCTTCTATCCCACAATAATGACATTAAAAAATTCGTCTATGATCCGAGATCTACGAAAATAAACTATGATCTAACACATCCTTATCAGATGATGTTAAACTATATGGAATCTTGAAAACTAGATACATCTAGATTCCCATCCTCATGGGTTAAATAGTAACACCTAAATGTTTTGTTTTCAAGGCAAGCCTTGGTTTATCCATTTTTTCTCCTGGACACTTATCTCATATAAATGTTAATGGTGTGGAGTATGCAAGATTATGTAATCTTTACCTTTGGGTTATTCACCACACCAAACACATTCGTCTTTGATACTCCTACTCCTATATTCCTTTTGTAATGATGATAAACTACACAACACTTTTAGAACTATGTATGGAAAGATTCCCATCTTTATGGGATATTGTAGAATGCCCAGACATTTTCTCTTTGGGTGCAACTATTTTTCTTTGAAGCATTCTCCCCATGACTATCCAATTTTCATATGTCCTACGGGGGGGATTGGGTTATGTGGTGTAGTACAGACTCCCATGGTCCTTACTCTCGTCAGGTTTACAATTGGCATGCCACATACCTATCTCTCGAGAGTTTTATCCATTCCCCATTCCTCCACTCATATTCTCGAGTCATTTGATCTTAAATGGGGCCCCTCGACCCTCTTTTGAAATTTACAAACATTTTTAGAAGCATTGTGGTTTGGGAAATAGAATTTTGGGTTCATCATGGACATGTTTCCATCCATTAGTATGCATCATGTTTCCCTTTATTTGGGTTTTCATCAAATTTCACATCTAAAAAGACATCCTAACATCATGGATGCTAGGCCTTAGTTCTCTCCTACCATCTTGTGGCAACATCCCTAAATATTTTTAACATCAAATTTAAACAAGATTCACGTCGTGAATATGGTAAGTGATCGATTCTAATTTGTTTGTTCCCCTTTTAGGCCACATGATATGGATTTTATGTTCAAAAAATGGTCAACAACATTCCTTCATCATTATTCCAACCCCACTGAACCCTAAAAATTTATTTAATATTTCACATCTTTGTCCACTACATCATGTCTAATTTGAATTTTGACACCCATGGCGTTATCCCTTGGATAACTTTTTCTCATTAAGAGTAGATGTTATGGAGTCATCCTTGACCGTGCACCATTTCCCCTTACTGAAATTCCATTAGATGTGAAAACCTTATCATCCCATGTTTCCCATATCACGCATAGCTTACATGGGCTTACGAACATGGAAAACTTTTTTTTCAGATTTGGAAGAATCTCACTTCTTTTGGTCTGATCTCTATGACAGTAAACTAAGACCCCACTCATCTTTATCTCATCATGTTAAATGGTGTGAATATTTGAAACAATGTATGGATGGATTCTCATCATTATGGGATACATAGGAAAGCATGGAAATTTTGTTTTCAGTTCTGGCCCCATGTCCTTGGATGTTTCCTGGCCCTATGACCCGAGGTTTCTCTTCTGCAATTTCATGTGGATTTGTGTGGACTGTGTCCCCATTCTTGCCAATTACGAATTATCCCTCCATGAAAATTTCTATTAGAAACTATCTTTTTTGTATGTGTCCAAGATATGTGAAATTAATATATACTTCCTGGTCACACATTACATTAAAACTATTATGTCTTTTCCACACGACGTTAAAATGCATGGGTTGGTCTTATCATATGACCCTAAACTGTGAAAAATAGTCCTGGATGTATGACGATAAAAAACATCACATAATAGTTTCCTCACTTCAGGGGACATCATGTTTGTTATCGATGATCAACCATTCCATTTTTCACAACATTCATATTCCTTGATTCCTACGGAAGCGTCCATATTCCCCATCGCAGGGTAGTTACATAAAAAAACACATCCACCATAAAACCGAACAATATTTATAAAAGGAAATTTTTTTTGGTATATGGGATAGACCTGCACGATTGTGTTTCCCATAGCATTGGAACCCCATCATGCCATCCTCCAAAACAAATATGGTCTGATTACCATACTCATGGGATATGTAGAAATTACATGAAATCTATTCTATGGGTTTATCCCTAGGTATCTCAAATCCTCCCCTCAATCCATCCACCTTATCGCAAACTCTTTTGGAACCAATTGGTGTGGTGAAAACCTTTTGGGTTCATATTCACGTACAGTTTATGAAGTCTATTCCATATATTTTCCTTCATTAATCAACCTTTCATTCTCCTATGTCCTTGTAGCACCACGATATATTTCACAATTCATTTGGAACTACGTATGGGAAACCAAGGAATTCAGAGGTAGTTCATATCGGGCCCAGCACAAAATTACAAATTTGGTCCCCCGACCTATGGATTCCCATGGGAAATCGTGGTATGACATAGACATCTACATTCCACCCTACGCCCTTTCCATTTAAAAAATTCCCCTCTCAATGGACCACTCAATGTATTTAAACTTGTAGTTTTCATCTCCAATACCCTAGTCCTTTGAATAGGATTTGACTCCCTCTATATGACACATCTAATTAGCATAATCAAATGTGCAATGGAGTAGATCCCAAAGTACAGGATTCCACATGTACGTTCCCTCATTTCATGTCCATGATTCATGAGCCGTTTTTTAGGATATTCATCTTCTTCTTTGTCTAAAGGGAACCCCTTTAAGATCTACTCTCATGCCACATTGGATCACCTATCATCTTGGGCCAACACCCCAGAATGCTTCGAACTATATTTTGCAATAGGTCCCATGTTTTGATCATGGTCATTAGTTTATCCTCATTTTTCTGTCATTGAGCTAGGCTAACAAGAAACATATGTTATGTTCAAACATGTTCAACAGTTATCCTCCAATGTCATTCCACAATCATTATGATCAAAATCATAGGTGACATGATTCACATCATTTCACATCCATATGTTTATGTGGGATTTAAACATAATTGATTTTACCCCTCTTCACATCTATGTTCATTAAGTAGGCGGGTCAGTATTATTAGGATGTCATTCAAATTGCATTCCATTTCCCATATTGTGTGCCTCCATGTACCAAAAAAATCCCACTACTACCCCTTGTTTCTGACATCGAGCTCGACCAATGTGGTCTTCGTGGTTTTGGTAAGATGAGTTCTCATACATTTGAACCACTCATGCCATACATCCCATATTACTTATAACAAAACCCATATAACTATGTCTGTATTGATTCCCATCCTAATGGGGTATGTATCAATGCCTGAACATTTTGTCTCAAGCCCAGCCCAAATTTTTATATCTTCGGTCTCCTGACTAATGATTTCCACTAAGAATACTTGGTGTGGTGATGAATATAATGGTCCTGATTCACATCATGTCTATAATGGCATCACCACGTACTCCCCCCGATTATGATCTCCCCATTCCACAATCTATAATACTATGTAATTATAAACTACATGGGTCCTCCAGAACTACGTATGGATTGATTTACATCCTCATTGGAACCATAGGAATGCCCGAGCACTAGCCCTCAGGTCTATACTCATTATTTTTTCACCTATGGTCTATGGATGAAAACCCCCACAAGGAAAACGTGGTGCAGTGAGGACTTGTTGGTCATCATTCCTATTTGGATATGTATCATGACCGCGCTATCATGACACTTCAAATTGATAATGTTTTTAATGTTAATTTATAGTCTAGGGAAGACCATAGGTTGTCTTTCGATGAGCGTTGATAGGTTTTGAGTTTGAATTTTTAATAAATATTACTAAAAGAGGGGTTGATTTTGAAAACATTTTTAAGGAAATAACTTAACATAAAGAGTTTAATAGTTTATAAAATAAGTTGGTGGTTTAGGAATTATGAGATAAGGATATCAATTCATGTTCACTACACATCTTGGATAATTCATGTTCTGAAAATTTCACTTGGTTTTGTTTTATTATTTGGTTGACGGTTGTCAAGATCTTGATTCCACTCACGACTCTATAAACATTTCACAATGTACCAAATGGTGACACAAGAATTGTGTTTTCAATATCTGGTCATCAAGAAATTATTAAAGTTTACCAAATCATACTAAATATTTTGTATGTGTGAGAGAATGAGGATCATTATTTATCCCAATCGGAACAACTCAAGTTTCCCACTTGAAATATCAACCCAATCGGTGTTGAAATGAAAAGAGGATCACATAATTAAACACACAAAATAAACCTAGAGGGGAAACATGTTTAGATAAAACCTATGTGAAATAAAACACACAAAAATTACACTAAACCAGAGGAGTATCCAGTACTGGAACTCCCACCCAAGTATGTGTACCTCCCTCGAAATGATTTTCCACTGTTTATGTCACTATCGAGAGGAGGAGAAGGCTCGGTTGGAACTCATTATTCATTTTTGATAGCCCTATGATGATAGGGGCCTCCAGAACATCAATTATGAGGAGGGAAATAATTTCGGTCTCCATAATACTAGAGCTCTACCTGCTGGTTGAGCTTGCAAATGAGGAGCACGTGGTGCCATTTTATTGGAAAATGGGAAGTTGTTTTTGATCACACATAATTATTTAAACCAATTCTCATAGGTGTTTCGACCTTCACACAGCCTTATCTCGATTCGAAGAAAATAAAAACGTTGTAGCCCCACCATTTTGATGTCTCCACCAAACGCTTGTCACAATTTTTACACCAATTTCCTGAGATATGTACAGATCACAGCACTCTACTTTTGACTCAGTGCAGATTTTGTGTGCTGGACATATAAGGATGGAAAATCCTTCATATGGCCGAATGTGTCTTTGGTTTCTTCATTTTAAATCTAGAACAAAGAATTGTGGAATAGACCACAAACTCTCAGTCCAATTGGATGCACGATCTAGTAGTTCTGTGTTGATTAATCCACTGGTGTGCTTGGATCCTACACAGTTTGGCCCATTTCATGAACATAACTATGGGCCCTCCAAATCACCTTCACCTTCAATGAAATCATCAAGACCAGTAACATTGGATTTTTTTAATAGAGATAAACACAAAATAAATGATTCAATCATGGAATTCCATTTGTTATTTTTTTTGAATTTACAATACAAATTCAGTTTAATACAATGGTGTAAGGGTGAAAATGGTACAGTGAATCGTGGTACGATCACACCCCCACACCCAAACATTTTCACTCTTGGACAAAGTCACATATCTGAATAAAATGATGAAAATATATATATTCTGAACATCATTATGATTTAACATTTGAGGATATTTTAATTTACTGATGTAATGTGATCAATGCACGAACCACACCAAGGAGTTATTTCTAGTGAAAATGGAAAAGGATGTCTCATAAATCATATCACAATAAAATTCAAAGAGATTCATGACACCAACATGAGAAAGGAATTCAAAATTCAACCATTCCACTAACTCAACATGTGTGTGTTTGAAAACAAGTCCACTCCATTCTTTCCACTTTCTATCAAATAAATATAGGTTATTTTGACGTTATTCAGCTTTAAATTATTTTACACAAAACCCATCCTATATCCTTTGAAATCATATTTAAAGACCCACTAACTTAAGAATTCCCACAAGTAAAACCATGACATCCTGAACTAGATATCCCCATATGTTGTACACTTCATCACTCTCCTCATTTATTTTTTTTAAGTTGCATTTGGAACAAATCTCAAACTCATCTCTCAACCCTTGTATGATCTCCTTATGACACTAATTTCAATAGTTATAAAAAGATCAATGGTTGAGGAGGAGTGGTGTCTGACCTACCGAAGACTCATTTTTTTGAGGGCGTACAGTAGTCAGACATTAGGTACAAACACATAGGTCAATCTGGTACAGTAATGAAATAGATCAGATAAGGAATGAATGTATGAAAATATTATTTAAAGTATAAAAATATTAACCTAACATATATATAACTTATAGTAAGTAATAAATATTCATACATTGTGGTTTGGTTCAAAAATGTATGGAGATATTAGTGACATAGTTTTCCCAAAACTACTCATACAAGGGGAATCAATCTTCTCAAATATTTAACAGTGATACATCCATTTATATCATTGATAAAAAACCAATTCACTACAAATCACTCCGTAATGTTAAATTCATAATGACATTCTTTTTTTCATTCAATATGGTATTTTTTATGTTCCCCCCTTTATGGTAACCACACCATGGTACCTTGAAATTTTTTATGGGGAAAAATAAAAATACCATAATGAAGGAAAACAGAGATGAAAGGGGAAAGAAAATGGAAATCCTAATTATCCCAGGAATGTACCCATCCCCCCCAACACATAATGTCTACAATGTGCTCACTGAAAGAAAAGAGGATGAAGAAAGGAAGGATAAAACCTAGTGAGTTTCATTCAATGATTTCTTCTTGAACATGGTGTTCCTCGATCAGGGACTCTGGAATGGATTCATCGATGTGCTTCAGCCGCTGCCCATTGACAGTGAATGTTTGCTTGGTTTCTTCATTTTGAACATGGAAAACACCAAATGGAGAAATTTTAGTAACAATGTATGGTCCAAACTAGCGGGAATGAAGCTTACCTGGATACAACTTCAGCATTGAATTATAAAGGAGGACCTTCTTCCAAATGTGGAACTGACGATGAAGGATAATATGGTCGTGGGAAGCCTTGGTTCTCTCCTTATAAATCCTGGATTTTTCATATAAATCTCTTCCCATTTCCTCTATCTCCTAAATTTTCAACATCCTTTGATCACCTGCACTAGAATTATTAGAATTTTATTTTTTGATGACCTAGTAGGCCCGATGCTCAATCTCAATAGGGAGGTGACAAATCTTTCAATACACAAGATGATAGGGTGACATTCCAAGTGGAGTTTTGAAAGCAATACGATAGGCCCATAATGAATCATCAAGTAGAAGACTCCAATCTTTTCTATTGGGTTGAACCTTTTTTTCAGGAATTTGTTTTACCTCCTTATTTGACACCTCATCTTAACCATTGGTCTGTGCGTGATATGCAGTAAACACTCGATGACAGACCCCACACTACGCCAAAGTGATTGCATTGTTCGGTTACAGAAATGAGAACCTTGGTCACTGATATTGAACCTAGTTAAACTAAGCCTACTTACGTTTTGGGGTCTCAAATTTTCTACAACTACAATAGAATCATTATTCCTTGTAGCTCATGCCTCTACCCATTTTGACACATAGCCCACTGGCAGAAGAATGTACATGTTTCCAAAGGAATTGTAAAATGGCCCCATTATATAAATACACCAAACATAATATATGTCTTGAAGGAGAAATAGTTTTTGTGTAATTTCATTTCTTTTTTAGACAATCCCCAATTTTGACAATGAGGACAAGATTTTCAAAAATCATGGGAATCCCAAAAAATTCTTGGCCAAAGGAGACCAAATTCAAGAATATTGCGAGAAGTCTATTGGGGACCAAAGTGGCCCCCACAATAAAGAGTGTGGCAGAATCTAAGGATCGACTGAAACTCACTATCTGGATCAATATTTCTAAGGAAATGATCAATACAGGTGCACCAATGTTAGGGGTCATCCCAAATATACCAGCGGGACTCATGTTTTAGACGACTTTCTTGGATTCTGTTGAAATTAGTAGGAATGAAAGATGCTACCAAATAATTTACAATTTCTTCATACCAAGGAATAGCATCTTGCACTCAGTACAGTTGCTCATCTGGAAACATTTCGTTTATTGGAATACAGTGGTATGAGTCAATGTACAAGTATGGTTGAATCCTACTGATATGGTCCCCAACCTAATTTTCTGAAACTTTTTTAACTCTAATTTCTAGATTGAATTCTTGAAGGAGGAGCATCCAACTAAGGAGACATGGTTTGGATTTCGGTTTCTTAAGGAGGTACTGGAGGGCTGCATGGTATGAGAAGACAATGACTGTGGACCCCAAAAAGTATGACCTGAATTTGTCCAAGGAAACCACAATAGAAATTAATTGTTTTTCTGTTGTGGTGTAGTTTTCTTGGGCAGGGTCCAATGTACATGTGGCATAGGCTCTAAAATGTGGAGCTCTGTCGACCCTTTGTGACAAAACTGCCCCAACTGCATAGTTAGAGGCGTCACACAGGAGCACAATTTGTAAATCCCAAAGAGGTGGTTGGATTACTGGCGGTTAGGTGAGGCTCCATTTAAACCTATTAAATGAATCCAAAAATTCTTTATCAAAAACTAATTGTTTTTCTTTGTGGAGTAATCGGGAGAGGGGGAGTGCAATTTTACTAAAGTCACGAATGAAATGATGGTAAAATTTATCCTGACATAGGAAAGAGCACACATCCCATATATTTTTGGGAAATGGAAGGGAATAAATGACATAAACTTCTGATTTATCTACTTGGATACCATCCCCAGAAATGACATGCCCCAAAACTATTACTTGTCACACCATGAAATGGAATTTATCGTTATTTAATACAAGATTATATTCAATATAGAGACGTTGAACTGAACGAAGACTACTCAAACACTAATCTAATATGAGCCATAAATAGTGAATTAATCCTGGAATACTTCCATGAAATTATCTAGGTAATCCGAAAAAATAATAACATTGCATCATTGGAATGTACCTGGAGCATTGCATAGACCAAATGGCATCATTCTATAGGTAAATGTTCCAAATGGGAAAGTGAAGGTTGTCTTTTCCTGATCATCATGGGAAATATGGATCTAAAAGTATCCAGAATACCCATTATGGAAATTGTAGTGGGACATACCTACATGCATCTCTATCTTTTTGACAATGAATGAAAAATGGATATGATCCTTCCGTGTTTGTTGGTTTAGTCGACGATAGTTTATACAGACACGCCGACTATTCTACACACGAGTTTGAACGAAAGCATTGTATTCATTTTTAATTATTGTATATCCATTCTTTTTAGGATCTACTTTAATGGGACTGACACATTGGCTGTCAGAGATGGGGTAAATGATTCCAGCAGCCAATAATTTTGTTACCTCATTTTTCACAACTTCTAGGAGTTTTGGGTTTAGTCGACGTAATGGATGCCTCAATGGTTTATCCTAATAATTTCACAAAATATTATGTGCAAAATTTGATGGGATAATACCAGGAATTCCAGCAAGTGTCCACCTAAATTCTTTTTTATACTCCCTCCAAAGTTTAAGCACTCACAATTCCTGCTCAGGAGGGAGTGAACTAGCAATGATAACAGGAAACTTGTTTCCATTCTCAAGCTATGAATATTTTAATTATTGAGGTATTATTTTTAGTTCCAATTCAAGTGGATTTTGGATTGATGGGAGTGTGTGTGAAAGTGAGATGTCACTGATCTCATCTAACTTTTCAATGGTATCAACATCAGATGAGGAATGAACTTGTACATGCTTAGCGGTATCATCAATGGTAAGTGGATCATCAGTGTTCAAGAAATAATCAATCAATGATCATGAATGACACATTTCTATTCCACTACAACAATCAATGCATGAATCATTTCCTAGAATTTCTATCAATCATGAAAACTCAAGAAGTTTATTGGGGGAAAGAAAAGTTTTTTTCAGCGATAAGGAGTACATCAATTGAATTAACATAGAGAGGAATGTTCTTCTGAGGGGTGCTTCATGGCATCAAAGATGTTTAAATGGACAATGACATCAATAATTCCCTAGATGAATTACCATTGTGGAAATTAATTATGGTTTTGGTGGTTTTCATCAATGGTCTCCCCAATATAAGAGGGGCATTTCCATTCAACCTATCAACCTCGATTTTAAGCACATAAAAGTCAGAAGGAAAAATTAAATTTTGGACCCTCATAAGAACATCTTCTAACACACTAGAAGGGTGTGTAGTACTCCAGTTAGGTAGTTGAACAATAATTCTAGTGGGATTTAGTTCCTCGACATGCATGTAGACTAAATGGAGTGAGGTATCACGTTTATAGAGGCCCCTAAATCAAGCATAGCATAAAAAAAGAATACTCCCTTATGGTTCATGGGATTGAGAATGTTACTGAATCATTGCACTTGGTGGGGAGTGATGGATCTATTAATGCTGAAAAAATTCTTCCCGAGCACACTATCTCATCACCTCAAATTTTCCTTCAGTGTGTACAAATCTCCTTTAGAAACATAGCGTACCATGGAATTTTCATCACAGCATCAGTCAATGGGTTGTTAACCTGCACATTTTTTAAAATGTCCAATAGTTCCTTATCATGTTCATTTTACTTTTGTTTTCTTGGTTGGGTCGACCTTTGAGGAAATGGAAGAGTAATGGTTGGGCGAGGTGACTCATCTATATTCACACTCTTCCCTTTGGAAGGGATTCTCTCAGGATAACATTCTTCATCATTTGGAACATTATTAATGGTTGGGATGGTGGTTTCCTTAGGAGGGGATGACTCTAATGTAGGATTCATTTTATATTTTAGTTTTTTTCCACTCATAAGGGTTATGGAACTAATATTTCCTTTATCCATAGGGTTAACTACTGGTTGAGAGGGAAGATTACCTGACCCATGACATTGAATTTCACCCACAGAGTTAGTTAGTTGGACTAATTTGGTTTTGAGCTCTTGTATGGCTGCCTGAGTGATTTGTTGGAATTGGATATTGTTGGCAGCCATTTGTTTCATCATATCTTCTATGATAGGATTGGGTTTTTGATTGGTTTGTTGTAATGGACATTGGTGTGGTTGAGGGTTTCTAGGAGGTGGTTGTTGATGACTAAATTGAACTGGTTGGTTCCATTATGATTGAGGCTGGTTTCAATACCCCTTTTCCTATAGGTTTTGTTCTCATTCCTCTTAGGGTTGGACAGATATTAATGTTCTTCCCTAAATGGTTGGATATAGAGGCGGATATGAAATATTGCCTCACAACTCTTAGATGTTTTCCTCAATTTAGAACATTGGATAAAGTAGTGTGTGTCAGAAGAACATATACCATAATGGATATGAGGTGGATATTGGGATTTCCCTTGGGAAAGTTCAAGTTGTCAAAAATGGGTACTTACCTCTTCGAGCATTGTGTCCACCTTCTTCTTGAATTCAGTACTTTTCACCTCATGGACACCTCGAGTCAATACATTGGTCCTTGATCCAAATTGTTGTGTGTTTTGATCCATTTTATCAATCAGGGATTATGCAGCAATTGGGGTCTTATAAACAAGAGCACCACCTGCAGCATCATCAATCATATTTCGATCAGCAGGGATTAAACATTCATAAAAATATTGAATTAAATGTTGATAACTTATTTTGTGGTGTGGAAAACATGAGCATATCCTTTTAAAACATTCCCAATATACTTGTAATGTCTCCCCTTGAAATTTTCTTATCCCACAATTTTCAGTCCTTATTTTTTCAATTCGAGAGGCTGGGAAATATTTTCAAAGAAAAAGGTGTTTCATGTCTACCCAGCCTCTTATCTGGGAATTATCAAAATATAACCAATCTTTCACAGTGTCCTTCAAAGAAAATGGAAATGATCTAATCATTACATGTTCCCCATCCACATTAGAAGGTTTCAATGTTGAACAGATAGAATGAAATTTGTTTAAGTTCTTGTGTGGATCCTCTCCAGGAAGTCCATGGAGTCTTGGTAATAGATAAATAAATCCAGATTTAAGTTCAAAATTGGTTGCCTCACCTTGTAATTGAATATAGGTGGGTTGGATATCAAAATAAGGCGAGGTTTGTTCTTTTAATGTTCGATTATTTTCAGCCATATTATGAATGTTTATTTTAGTTTTTATATTTTTTCATGAAGAAGAAGAGGAAGGATCAAGAAGTGTGTCAATTTTTTTTGTGTCCTCCTTCGATTGGTTCTCTTTTGTGTCTCGGGGTTGCTGACATATGATCCTACACGGTTCAGGTTCAAAAGGAGGAAAATATCCCAGATTATAATGTGTCATGCAAAAAACCTAATAAAATAGATCAGAATACCAAATGATAGGTAGAGGTATAAAATAGATAAATATTCACAAAATTTATATTTTTTTTTCAAAAACATGCACTAAAAATCATGGAGCTCCCCAGAAACAGCTCCAAAATTTGACCGCGCTATCATGAAATGTAAATTTGATAATGTTTTTAAGGTTAATTTTTATTCTAGGGCTGACCCTAGGTCATCTCTCGATGAGCGTTGATAGGTTTTGAGTATGTATTTTTAATAAATATTACTAAATGAGGGGGGTGATTATGAAAACAGTTTTAAGAAAATAACTTAATATAAATAGATTAATAGTTGATAGAATAAGGTGGTGGTTTAGGAATTATGAGATAAAGAGATCAATTCACTTTCCCTACACATCTTTTATAGTTCATAGTTCTGAAAATTTTACATGGTTTTGTTTAATTCGTTGGTTGAGGGTGGTCAAGATCTTGATTACTCTCTTGCCTCTCTAAACATTGCACAATGTACCAACCCATGACCCAACAATACTGTTGTAAAGGTTTGGACTTCAAGAAATTATTAAAGGTTTCCAAAGCAGATGAAAATATTTTGTACGTGTGAGAGGAAGAGGATCTGTGTGTTGCCCAATCGGAACAACTCAATTTCCCCACTTCAAATTTCATCCCAATCGGTGTTGAAATTAAAAGTATTTCACTTTATTAAACCCAAAAAATGAACTCAGGGGAGAAAAATGTAAAGATAAAACATAAGTGAAATAATCCACACACAAATTACAAAAAACCACTAGAGTATCAAGGGACATAACTCCCTCCCAAGTATGTGTAGGTCCTTCGAAATGACCGTCGACCATTTAGCTCTCCATTTAGAGGAGGAGAAGGCTCTCGTGGAACTCATTTTTCATTTTTGATCCCCCCGATGATGATAGGGGCCTCCAAAATATCAAGTATGTGGATATAACTCCTTTGTGTCTCCACAATACCAGATATTTTCCTCCTGGTCGAACTTACAAATGAGGAGCCCAATGTTCCATTTTATAGGAAAATGGGAATGTGGTTTTGAGAATAGAGAATTATTAAAACCACTTTTCATTGGTGTTTCGACCTCCAGACAGCCTTATATTGATTTGGAAAAAATAACAAAGTTGTAGCGCCACCTCTTTTCTATCTTCACCGAATGTTTGGCACAATTTTGAAACCTATAGCCCTAGATATGTACATATCACAACACACCACCTTTGACTCAGTGCAGATTTGGTGTGCTGGATAGATCAGGTCGGCAAGGCCATTAGATGACCGAATGTGTTTTTTGGTTCGTCATATGAAATGGATCACAATAAATTTTTGACCATCCCACAACGATTCATCCCAATTGGATGCACGGTCTAGTACCAATGTGCGGTTTAATACACTGGTGTGCTTGGATCCTACACAGTTGGCCCCTTTTTTGGACATAATCATGGGCCCTCCAAATCACCTTCACCTCCAATAAAATTTCCAAGACAAGTAACATTGGTCTTTTTAATAGTGATAAACACAAAATAAGTGATTCAAACATGGATTTTAATTTGTTATTATTTTTGGAATTTAAAAAGAAAATTTAGTTTGATACTATGGTGTAAGGGTGAAAATGACACAGTGAATCGTGGTATGATCATATCACACTATGCATTTACTTTTTGTGTAACTTCTTACAAACCGTACTAAATTAAACAATGTGACTATAATTGTCATTTTCAAGACGTAAAAATGTGGGCCACTCTTTGTTCTCACCAGAAGGACCCTTTAAATAAATGATAATGATCTCTGACCAGAATGATGTGCTCACTTAATTTGTTTTCATCACTATGGCGTAATTTCAAAAGTTTTTGACAACATTTGGACAACACATCACTCCACGATCCTTCCCTTGAGTTACCTTTATTTGGATCCTTATCCTTTTTCATTCCAAAAATAACCCCATAACATTATAGATTCTCGTCCAATAGCTTTCCTACTATCCTGGACCAATATTATTCATGAATATGGATGACATTTCGAGCCAGACAACATGTTTTGAAAATGGTAATCAGTCGATCATCGCTTTTTGTCCTCATTTATAGCTAACACAATTGGGATACAATGTTTGGAACTCGGTCATCAGTTACCCTTCATTATAATTCCTTACCTATAGTGTTCCTAATTTTGAATATCATTATTCAAAAATTCTACTCTTCTCTGCTGGGATTAATTCCAACGCCCCTGGCGTTACCCAACTCATTCACTATAAAGAACTGTGAAAGCGAAAATTCAACATTTCTGATAACATCATTCTCCAGTCATGACACCCTATTTCTTCCTGGAATCCCAAAGTGGTCATTCAGTCCCGGGATTCCAGAAGATTGGATGGAAGTATCAAATTAAAATGAAACAATGACATGTTAATCCCATATTTCTCACATCGGGCATGACCTATGTGAGCATAGTGATTGACCGTTAGATATTTCACAGATATGATAGAAATGCAATAGTCATAACAGATAATGAAAATCAAGCATGAAACCGACATAAAAAATTAAAATAATGAAATTATGTTTATGATTTCGCATGTATTACAATGCCCATTGTTTGTCCCATTGCATGTATGGTTTGACATCTTCAATAGAGTATCCTATCTCTGCTACACTCTGGATCGTAGAATTCAGGACCAGTTATCACCTATTCAGATCCCTCCCTTCTTTGATGTCAGTGGGTCAGAAATCATCGGCCATGATCTAAGCCCGATCATTATTATCTATAATGTTGTTCGTCTATTGATAATATCACTTCATCTGTTCCTCATCCTCTACCAATTGGGGCTTTAATCGCGACATGTCTCCTGATGATGCAGCGAGGAAAGCAGAATGCTCCTTTTCCAGCACCCTCAATCATTGGATCTCATGCTCGACCACCTGGATCATGTTGATGTTTATAGAAATCCTCTAATGCTATCCCACACCCAGACCGTGGTCATGATCGAATATTTCCTCTGTCATATTGTATCGAATAAGCATATGTGGACGTCGGGCATCCACTTATCCAATGAATAGTTCACAATGTTGGGAAGGAATAATCCTCTTATGAAAAATCCATTATAATTATGAGTTATCCCCAATGAATCACTTTATTATCTTCCATGACTAGTGGCAGACTGCCTCACTGTCCAGATCATCATAAAGAGGCTTGTCCCAATTCTCTAGGTAAGAGGGTTCATATTCTTGGAACAATGCCAGAAGCTCCGTAGAAGGATCTTCCTCTAGTGCCCTATTAGGAATGTTGGGTAGTAAATCAACATTAGTAATTGGCTCCGCATCATGGGGATGAACTTCATCTTCAAGCTAAACATCGACAAGATCTGGTTCGACCATGCCAATGGCTCTACCCGTAACTTTTCTCAGTGTAGTCTGGACAGCATAGACATCCAATTTTTCTATAATCGAATCCACCATAAAGAGAGGGGCCTCATGAACCCCGGTCACCCTCTCCTATATAACCCATGACATTTGAAGAATATTTCGAAATATAGATTCTAATTTTTGTGTTTGTTTCAATATATAATATTCAGGGACTCTGTGAGAAGGAAGGTTTATGATGGTTGAAAAATTCATTTTGTTTGTGGGTCATCATCAATGGTATCTCACGAATTCTCCCTCCCAATTTATTGTCAAGAAGTATGAGGAATCTAGAAGGGACGCCCAATTTTCCCCAACCATTCTTGAGTCTCCAATAACAATCTACATAGGTGTATATCCCGAGCCTGCATCTGTAGGCATATAGAAGAGAATATAGTCCATATGGATTTCCTATAGATAACAGATATTTGTTGAGAAGTTAGGGTGACATGAATAAAATCATGTAGTAATAAATTTTCATGAAGTTGGCTCAAAATATGTATAGAAATCTTCCAACTATGATTTACCGACTTCACGTCCTACTAAAGGACATCCCATGTCATTCTCGTCTCCCCAGGAGCTATCCAAATCATCGAGTAAAAGAGAGTTCTCCCTCATCTCAAAAACTGACAATTGAGATGGGATTGTCTGAACATGAAATACATACACACAGCTTGTCGCTGTACACGGATCACCGTGAGAATGAACATGGTCATCCAGATCTGTGACATACCATTTTACATTTTCAGAGGATGACAAAAATTTGTTTTTGGCATTATCAATCTCTAATAGGAACATTTCATCGAGGATTATATGATCCCTGATATGGATAAGACTAGGGAACTATCGGTTGACCTCCCAGTTTTCCCTCACCTTTGGAAAGACATCATCTAGAGGAATGTATATGTGGCGATCCATTTCCTATAATCATGAGTGGAAATCCTATGAAAACCTCATTGGATCATCCTCCCTTCCTGAACCTATTCATTTGGGACCAATGAGCATATCATTGTTGCTTTCTCACCATGTGGTGTAGGCTCTAATTGTGACTACCTCCCCTGTACCACAGCGCTGCCACCTGCACAATCTCTCATCGTTCTCTGACCCCAAGCACTGTTTTGAGGAGACACTCTGCTATCAACCTAGATGGTTCTCCTCTTCAACATCATCCAAGGTAGGATTACTCCCATCTCTTAACATATTCCTTCAACAACCCCAATTTTTCATCATCCATAGGTTGCTCAATTATCTTCGTCCCGTCCTCCAGGGTGAACATGAGATACATATTCCTGATTATGAAAGGTTTCTCATTATTATTAACCCCCAAATAAAATATTGTTGTCATCCTCTTCATTCACTGAAATTTCTTTGCCAATTGGTTCGGGGAATATGGAATTCAAATGTGCTCGCAGTCCACCCAATCTAACAAAACAACATCCTTGATAGCCAGATGGTTCGACCAATGTTATTATGTATCTCACCCATCGTCAGGGAACACTACTATGGTTAGTGTAAATGGGTGGAAGAAAAAAAACTCTACATTCTAGATGATGTTTAGCAAGATTTCTGGGATCAGCATGGCCATAATGTTTCCCACTGCATTCAGGATAAAAATTCAAAATTCTATCTCTGGTGGAGTAATCGAGTTCAGGTACTCATAAAACCTCATTTCTGAAGCCCAAAATCCATAAACAAATTGATAATGTCCTACAAACATTCAATGGATTCTTACAATCAAATATTTTCCTCAATATCAGTTATATCTTCACCATTACTGGGATCTAATGGCTGACCTGTAGTGCAATATATATCATGGATGCCATGACGAATGTACTAGGATGTACACCCACATTTGTATCTCTCACTTGCAGAATCCATCCATAGTTGAGCGCTGATATGAATGTAGAAAACCTAACCACGAGTTTCTCCTCATCGATGACACTATAACCCCAAATTTTCCATTTTCTATCATCTAGGGTTCACTAATAAGAGTTCTCTTAACTAAGCTAGGATCTCGTTGGACAGGTGGGAGGCCTGGCTAGTTGATTATTTGGTGCTTTCTCCCCTCCAGTGCTAATCCCTGATAGGATGTTGATGAACCATTTGAACCACATCTTGAAATGAACATCCCTTACTAATTTATTATCCTCACCCAGTACCAGGTCAGTAATCCCCTTTTCCATCATTGGCATCTCTTCCATATCATCCCAAACATTCTCTGTTGGGAGGAATTCATCATATATAACCCACATAAAGGGAATCTTAGAGATCTTATGGATGTCATTGAAATGCGCTGTCGGTTATAGTCTATTGACCAGTCAAGGATCTGGTGCTCTGATAATGTGTATAACAACACTCAGGTCGAATCCTCGATGATGATACATTGAAATAGTTTTTTGTTTTTAGTTAATCTTATTCTGATTAGGTGGTTTGTTTGTAGAGCATATAAAATAATTTATGGAAGATGTTTTCTTTAACAAATTGATAATGATTGATGTGAGTTCATTATTATATAGTTAATCTTGTGATATCCTTGATCTTTGCTTTATATTGCATTTAAATTAACACACGTGTCACAAGATGATGTTGATTACAATTCATATGTGTTAAGGCTTTAATCCACGCCTTAAATTAAAATAAGGTTCTTGTATCAATCAGAGCTTATTGGTGGTAGTGTATTTATGGTTCCAATAATCCATGGAAACCACATGTTAAAGGAAACAATTCATTAATCCATGATTTGTTATGTCCAACGTACTCAATGTTAATTCAAAGAATATTCATCAAGCAAAAGCACTCAATCACTTAACATACCTAAATTATAACTCACCCCAATGAGAGATTTACTCATCAATTTGGGTGTTTAATAATCTAGATATAATAATTATGATTATAATTTAATAAGTGTGGAAAAAGAAAAGGATAAGAAAAGAGTGGTGCGTCGAACACCCACACAAGAACAATGATGAACAAGAAAAAACGGACATTCTATTGAATGAGGAAGAAAAATAAGTGAAGTGGATTCAAATGTATTTAAACTATATTAAGAACATTAATATTAATCTACATAAGGATTATGAGAATAAGATAAATTTAAGAAGAAACTTTCATTAAAACTGAATTACCAAATACAAACTTACAAGACTTCAAACGAAGAACAACACAAAAGTGAAAGGAAAAAAATAGATGAGGTAGGGTATCTCAAGAGAAAAAATGAGTAAGGAAAGTCATCCCAATGCCTTTGTAATGTATTTGGTTGTGCCAATTGATTCTCATATCTTCTGAAATTCCAACCCCTTTCAAGGAGTGGAGGGTGATGTATTTATAGCCCAAGGAAGTGGATTGTTTGTATTCCCAATCTGTCCCTCCACTTGGCTCGAGGATTTGGACATTCAGACAATAGAATCTCAAGATATCTCTTTCTTCAAAGTCGTAGTTAATAATTTTGGATGACTACTCTCAATATTTTGAAGGATTTGGACCTATGTATCCAATGTTATGGTCGGCTGATTAAACATGTTTAATATTTCCATTTCAATCTAGTGTTTTTGATGTCCAAATTGTTAGAGGGTTTTTTGAATAATAATATGCATTCCAAACCGAATGATTTCATCAACAAAGTCTTCCATATATATATACTCTTTAACAATGAAAAATATCAGCTCGATTGGATTATAACATCATGAGTTATGTCATGAATAATGTCTGAAGGTTAATTCTCAGCCAGAATGGTGATATAGACTTGAAAGCTCATTTGGTCCATGTGTTCTTAGATTTGGGCCCTGAAATTTTTACCCGTGATGATTTTGGATAATCAAAAACACATTGTGGAGTTTCACAAAATATGGGTTTCTGGAGTGAGACCAGTAACTCAGTCTTCATGGCTGGTCCAGTTCCAACACAATTTCTATGGGTCATCTCGTGCGGTCTATATGAGAATTCAAATGGCAGAATTGTCCCATGATTCCTTCTTATGATATGTGAGAAATTGAATAAAGAACCCTAAAAAACAAGAAACACACAATTTGAATCAGTAGGGTGATAGTTATAAATAAAATAGTAAACAGACTGAACTGGACTACTTCTAAAAATGCTCAAAAATTATACATAGTATTAAAACATTAATATTTCACAGAAATTATGCACATTTCATATAAAATAAGTTAAGGGAGTATATAATAAGTCAGTTAAATATTAATAAAATCAATTCCCCCACATTTAGTCTTGTTCATGTCCCCTTGTGAATCAAATATAAAAACATAAAAAATCATTTTCACCCACAAAAATATATTAAAATTTTGTTTTCTCCAATCAGGGGAGGTTTAGACTATTTCACTCATCCATTTTTAATTCCATGACAATATGTTACAGAAAAAATTTCCAAAAACCAATTCATTTTTTCATGCACAAATTTAGAAATGGAAAATGTGGACACTCAAAACTCACACGTCGCAAGATGATAAAATTCATTTGTGGAGGTTCACTCTTTCAACAACCAAAAGTGAAAATCTTAGAGTTTGAAAGAGATCTAAGCTTCCAATCTCTATCCAAAGTGCACCAGAATCAAAAGGTCTATTAAAGGGGTTTTTCTCTGGCTATGGAATGGTAGGAATATAATGTTAATGTAAAAGAAGACGAGGGGTAAAACACCAACATTGAAAAAGTAATGCATTTTTTTAAATAAAACATGGAAGGAAATGAAAACAAATATTTAAAAGGGAATGATTGGTTGAAGAAAGACACAATAGAGGTTCACTATCATTGGGGTAATTTAGGTATGTTAAGTGATTGAGAGATTTTATTGATGAATATTCTTTGATTTAACATTGTGTATGTTGGACTTAACATGCCATGGTTTAATGACTTGTTTTGTTTAACATGTGGTTTCCATGGATTATTGGAACAATAAATACACCACCATCAATAATATATGATTGAGAATTGAACCATATGTTATGATAAGGCTTCGATTAATGCCTTAAAACTTATGAATTCTAATCAACTTCATCTTGTTACATGTGTGTGACATTAAATGAAACATAACGCAAAGCTCAAGGATATCAGAAACATAACTACCTAATGATGAACTCACGCCAATAATTATCAATTTGTTAAATAATAAATCATCCATAAATTATTTCATAATCTCTGCAAACAAACCTTCCGATTAGAATACAATTAACTAAAAAACGACTATTACAAAGTATCAAAGCTGAGGATTCGACCTGAGAGCTGCTATACACATTAGGAGAGCATCGAAACATTGACCGGTCGTTAGGCGATAATCATCCGTGCATTTCAAATGGTGCCGTTTCCGGGGATGGTTCTTTATGTAGTCATTAGTTTCTGGTTATTGTAAAAAAATGTCCAAAAAAAAACAGAGTTTACAACAAATTTGAAAAATAATACACAACGAAAAAGTTGCCTTCTCATAAAAAGAATAAACTAAAAATACACAAAAAAAATGTCTTCATCTTTCTTCCAAATCATTTTGAATGCCTCCTAGCCTCCCAAACAGTCCCTTAGATTTGTTTTACCTTGAAATTGTGCGAACACTTCACCAACATATGAGGAACATAAGAGATAATCAAATAATTCGTGAACCAGTCCTTGTTCGACCAATTGAATTAGATATGGCCAATCCTAGGGAACAAAAACGTAAGTAACATGCTACCCCTAATATTAATTACCAACCTCTTGGTATTAAATATCCAAATATAGAGGTTGACTTTGAACTCAAATCGAGTATGATTCATCTTTTCCCTCATTTCCACGGGCTAGCCGGTGAGGATCCACATGATCGCCTTAATGAGTTCCAAGTGGTGTGCTCTACCATGAAGCCTCAAGGGGTTTCTGAGAAATAAATAAAACTCAGAGAATCCCCTTTCTCCCTAGCCGACACTGCTATTTCGTGGCTCTACTACCTTCCTCCTGGTTCCATAACCACATGGAATGACATGAAGCGACTCTTCTTAGAGAAATATTTTCCTGCTTCCTGTGCTGCTTTTATTTGAAAGGAAATAAGTGGTATCCGTCAGTTCCCAAGTGAATCACTCCATGAAAATTGGGAGAGGTTCATAAATCTTGTTGAAACCTACCCACATCACCAAATCACTGATAATATCTTGATCCAATACTTTTGTGAGGGGTTTTTGACTATGGAGAGAAATCTCATTGATGCTGCCAGTGGCGGTGCTCTTGTTGATAAAAATCCTGCAGCTGCAAGAGATCTCATAAGTAACATGGATGAAAACACACACCAATTTCATTCTCGAGCACATGCTCAAGTCAAACAAGCCCAAAATAATCAAACAATTGAGCTGAACAAGATGACCGAGTGGATGCATGAACTTACAGGTCATCTGCAACAACTAGTTGTTGATACCAAATCCCCAACCTTATCTTCTTCGTAATAAATGTTTCTAGGACCTGTCAAAAAGTATGGAATCTACAACTCTTCATCTCATCCAACAGACACATTCCACAAATTCAAGAGGATCAATCTGATTAATCTGGACCAATGGAGGTCAATGCATTATATGCTCAGTCGAACACCAACCGTCAACTATCAGTTCAGTTTGTTAGAAACTTCTACCAACCACACTCTGATCCCTTCTTTTCTTCCTAAAACCAAGGTCTGAGTTATGGTAATCCCATATCTCTTCCCCCTCAATTACCTCCTCAAAACCCAAACCAGTTTCAATATGTTCAATGTGTTTGTAATTTCCAACAACCTTATCCTTTTATTCTTCAACCTCAAAGGACCAATCCTCCTCCCGGATTCCATTATCCTAGTGATCCTTCCCAATTCCAAAACCAATACAATCTATTTCCCAAGAACCAAAATCTAGGAAATCCCAATTCAGGACAAGCCTCTTATTCCAAGCAACCATGGGAAAGTGCAGTGGAAGATCTTGCCTCCTTCACCCATTCCAGCCTCAAGAACATTGAAACCGAAATCAGTCAACTTGCATCCCACCATAGTCAGCAGCAACCATCAAATTATTCCCAACTTCCATCTCAACCATTACCCAACCCCAAGGGTACTGTAAGTGAAATTGCACTTAGATCAGGAAAGAAAATTGTTATACCTCAAGATAGATCATATAAACCACATTTAAATGTTGACCTAGAAAATGAAAAGAAAATGAATCTTGAAATGAAACCTGAAACCATTTCCTCACCTCTTTCAATTCCACTTAGGAACCCAATTCATTTTCCTCAAGACATTTCTAATCCAATGATGTCCTCTAAACCAGATCCTGAAATGATCGACATATTTAGACGTGTTGATGTTAACATTCCCCTCTTAGAATCTATAAAACAAATTCCTATGTATGAAATGTATCTCAAAGAGATGTGTACCCACAAGAGGAAACATAGGACCTTTGAAATTTTTTCCACCCAGCTGTCTATTCCCATAAAGTGAAACGATCCAGGGACCTCTACAGTTCCATGCCAAATTGGATGTTCTAACATTGATGATGCACTCATAAACATAGGAGCCTCAATTAATGTAATGCCCAAATCCATATTCTCAAACCTTGGTGTAGGTACCTTACATATAATGGGTGTTTTCATTCAATTGTCCAATTGAAGAACATCCATTCAGGACGGTATAATTGAGGATGTCCTTGTCCGGGTTAATGATCTTATCTTCCCAGTCGATTTCTGTATCCATGACATGGAATGTGATACAAAATCTTCTCAAACACCCTTAATTGTATGAAGAACATTCCATATGACTGTGGGAAACATGATAGATGTACATTCATGCATATTATCCATGGAATTTGGTGACCAAATAGTCAAGTTCAATATTTTCCATGCCATGTGATTCCCATTAGAGGATCACTCTGCATTCTCAATCCTTGTGTCTGAAGACACTTCTAAGAGTCAATCGAACCCAATCCACCATGTTCTTCGTGTTCTAATAGAAAAGGAGCTTGTTAAATCATCAACATGATTAAAAAATTCATAAATGGTGATGTTGATGTGGAACTCTCATTCATAAACTCTATCAATCTAGAGGATCTTGAAAACTCTCTTAAATCCCACATCAAATCTAATCTCTACTACTGCACCTTAGATAGTTTTAAGGAGAATGAATCTGAAGCAACTAAAGTACCATCCTCCATTATCGAGTTTTATATTACACAAATAAAAGATGATACTGATCTGAAACTTCTTCCTGAACACCTAAAATATGCATTCATTTTCCATGATCACTCATATCTCGTCATTATCTCTACTTCAATTACTGAAACCGAAGAGTCCAAACCTGTTTATTTGTTTGAGGAAAATAAAAAGGCAATCGGTTGGACCCTAGATGACATACAAGGAATCAACCCTACCCTTTTCATGCCTCACATCCATCTTTAGGAGTCATCCAAACCAATTAGACAACCACAAAAAAGACTCAATCTACTCATACATGGGGTAGTTAGATCATGAAGATTCTTCAAGTCGGTATTATCTACTGAATTTTTTATAGTGAATGGGTTTGTACAATTCATGTAGTACCTGATAAGGGTGGGATAACTGTTGTAGCAAATGAACAAGGAGCGGTAATCACAAATCGAGTGAGGTAAAAATGGCGTGTATGAATCGACTATAGGAAATTGAATGTTGATGCAAGAAAAGATCACTACCCTCTTCCATTCCATGATCAAATGATGGAATGATTAGCTGGAATGTCACACTATTGCTTTCTTGATGAATACAGTGGCTACATCCAAATCCCGATCGCACCTCAGGACCAAGAAAAGACTACTTTAACATTCCCATTTGAAACGTATGCATATAGAAGAAAGCATTTTGGCATTTGTAAATATCCTGCAACATTCCAGAGGTGTATGGTGAGCATATTTTCTGAATTCATTGAACACTGCATGGAAGTATTCATTGATGACTTCACCATTTTTGGTGATTCATTTGAATCATGTTCAAATTTACTCTCTCTAGTCATCCAGAAGTATGTCAAGTGTATCCTTGTGTTAAATTTAGAATATGTCATTTCATGGTTGAAAATGGAATTTTTCTAGGGCACATTGCCGCAAAATATGTAATTGAAGTCGATCCTACCAAAATTGATGTGATCCAATCACTTCCTCATCCCACTTTTATTTGAGACACATGTTCATTTCTCGGTCATGGCGGTTTTTATCAGTGATTCAAACATAACGTCAGTAATTGTTCCCTCCCACTCACTCAGTTCCTCCAAAATGATGTCCCTTTTCATTGCGATGGGTTTTAAATAGATCCATTATTTAACTCAAAACTTCTCTTACATCTACCCTGATAATCCAACCCCTAGATTGGTCTTTAACATTTGAGTTGATGTGTGATGCTTCTGGTAGAGCCTTTGGGGTTGTTCTAGGTCAATGAATAGAAAATATTCCTCATGTCATCTATTATGCCTCAAAAAAATTGGATAAAACTCAATCCCAATACATTGTCATTGAAACGGAACTTTTAGTAGTGTATTTTGCCTTAGATAAATTTCGGCGTTATCTCTTTGGTGCCAAAATCATCATCTTCACAGACCATTGTGCTATAAAGTTATTACTCATTAAATGTGATTGAAAATTGAGGCTAATAAGGTGGATCCTAGTGCCCCAAGAGTTTGACCTTGAAATCAGAGATAGACCAGGAAAAGAGAACCATGTGGCTGATCACTTGAGTTGAATTTATAATTCTTTTCATTCTAAAATCATTGAACATGAATTCCCCACTATCACCTTTCATCACTCACTCAAAAAATACCATTGTATGCCCCAATTGTAAATTACATGATTTATGGTGTTTTTCATGAAAATTTATCCAAAGAACAAAAAATGAAGTTGAAAAGCGATTCAAAATACTAATTTTTTGGAAGAAAATAAACATTGGGAAACTAGGGCGGACATGGTAATTATGAGATGTGTTGATGAAGATGAACATTCCTCAATCATAGAATTCTATCACTCACTTCATGGAGGTGGCCAATTTGGACCACAAAGGACCTCCCAAAGGGTCCTAGACTCTGGATTCCTCTGGAATTCATTCTTTAGGGACACACATGAGTTTTTTCAATCATGCCCCACTTGCCAAAAGATTGTCCCAATTTCCAAGAGAAATGAAATTCCCCAATAGCATTTAGTTTTCTCTAAGTTCATTGATGTTTTGGGTATCGATTTCATGGGACAATTTCCTCCTTCCAATGGATTCTCGTACATTCTTCTTGTAGTTGTTTATGTTTCTATGTAAGACTTGTCCAAACCCAATAGAAATGATGATTTACATACTGTTAGTGAGTTCCTAAAGACACACATCTTCCACAGATTTGGCACACCATGTGCCTTGATAATGACTTAGGAACCCATTTCTGTAATAGAACCATGATATCTCTTTGGAAAATGAATGGGGTTGAAAATAAAACTCCAACTGCATATCACCCTCAAACAAATGGCATGGCTGAAATTTCTAATATAGAAGTTAAAATAGTGTTTGAGAGAATTGTAAAACGCACTAGAAAAGACTTCCCTGAAATACTTGGTGAAGCACATTGTGATATTCGAACTGCCTATAAAACACCCATTTCGTTGTCTCCTTTTAGGGTAGTTTTTGGTAAATCATGTCACTTACCAGTTGAAATCCAACATAATCCTTTTTGGGAAGTTAATACATGTAATTTTGATCTTGAAAAACCTGGTAAAGAAAAATTGTTGCAATTGGCTGAACTGGAGGAGCTTCGACTTGATTCATATGAGAATTCTAATCTCCACGAAGAAAAATTCAAGGCACTCCATGATAAACACATACTAAGAATGGTATATCATGATGCTGAAAAGGTAATTCTCTTCAATTCTCGATTTCTACTTCACCTAGTTATGCTTAATTGTCGTTGGTAAGGTCCTTGTGTTATTACTAATGTTTACACATTTGGTGCAGTTAATGTCCAAGAACCCTCTTCCAAAAGGACATTCACGGTTAATGGACTTCGGTTATAGAATCGCCATGAGATGACACACAATCCTAGATCAACATCAACTTTGATTGGATTCACAACTTCTGCAGTCGACCCACCACTAGATATAGATGGCGACCCGCCAAATCCAAACGAGGGCCACCTCATTCCCTTTAACTCTCTCTATATCATCATCTCTCTAACTCTTTCTTATTTTTCCTCTCTATTTTAGTACATTTTTTCTTCCCCTTTTTTTTGGTGTGTATTTTAAAGAACACTAAAAACAACTAAAAAATAAAAAAAAATTTAAAAAAACATAAAGAGTCATACTTATTCACCTTCAATTTTCAAATTTTTTCCAACCATTTTGGGAAGTCAAAATACTTGGTTTCATCTAATTTTTTTTTTGTTTTCATCATATATTTGGATAAATAATTTTTTGTGAAGAATAATACATTTTGAATGCTCAATTATTGATTTGGAAAATTCTTTTCCCCAACCATGAGAACAAACATTGGATTTCATGTTAGGGCTACCTATGGACATCTTTTCAAAATGATTGTTTTCTCCCCCATTTCAGAGTCTTAAGTTTGTGGACCATCAAGATGAATTTCCTTCTTTAGTGTTCATTAATACGATAGGGGAATTTTATGAACCACATGAGAATAACAATATCCAAAATAGCCTATCATTTCCATTACATTAATCCTCCCTTTAAATGCCTCTTCGAGCCTATGAAAACCTTTTCTTTGATATCCACATTACAATCCCAATACCTTTTCACATCCAATATCAACATAGATTTTCAGTGCATTTTTTTGAAATTTATGTGTGGGGGGAACATATTTCATTATGGGTACCCTTTTTTGATTTCACCATGTTATCACATGCTTGAGGGAAAGAATCCATTTCAGTGTAGGGGAGATGTTTTCATTCAATGTGTTTTGGGGAATGTAATGTACTTTTGTTTATGTAATTTTAAATTTTATTGATGACTGTTAAAAAAATTAAAAAAAATTATAGCGTTGTTTCTTGTAGTGAGAATATGATAAATTGACGAAGAGAGTGGCATTAAAACAGAAATTAAAAACACAAACTCTCATGATTACAAACGAAGAACAACACAAAAGGGAAAGGAAAAAAAGAAAAGAGGAAGGGTATCTCAAGTGGAAACATGAGTATGGAAGGTCCTCCAAAGCCTTTTTCAAGGCTTTTTTCATTCCAAATGATGCTCCTCTCTTCTGAAATTCCAAACCCATTGAAGTAGTGGAGGGGGATGTATTTATATCCCAAGGAAGTGGACTGTTTTCATTGTCAATCTATCCATCCACTTGGATCGAAGATTTGGACATCCTGACAGAAGAATCTTGAGATATCTACTTCTTAAATGTTGTAGATAATTATGTTGGCCGACTAATCTCAATATTTGGAGGCATGTAGACCTATGTAGACAATTTTCTGACCATCTGATTAAATAATTTTAATCTGTCCATTTCAATCTAGTCCTTTCGAAGTCTAGAATGTGGAAGGATTTTTTAATAAGAATATGCCTTCACAACCAAATTAATTTTTCAACATAGTCGGCCGGCTATATATCCCCTTTAACACTGAAAAATCTCAGCTCTATTGCATTAATACATCATGAGAGATTTCATGAATAGTGTCTATATCTTAATTCTCATCCAAGAATGGTGGGATGGATTTAAAAGTTTCATTTGGGCCTCTTGTTCTTAGATTTGGGACCTGAAATTTTTATCCATGATTTTTTTTATAAGCACGAAAACATGGAGGAGTTTCACAAAATATGGGCTTTCAGAGAGAGTCCAGTAACTCAATCATCGTTCCTTGTCCAGTTTCTTCACAATTTCTTTGGGTCATCTCGTGTGGTCAATATGAGACTTCAAATGGCTGAATTGGCCCATGATTCCTTCTAATGATATGTGAGAAATTGAAAAAGGAATCATACCAAATAAAAAATACTAAATGTTAATCACTAGTAAACTGACTCAATTGGGAAACTTCTAAAAATGCTCAAAAATTATACTTAGTATTAAAAAACATTAATATTTCACACAAATTATTAAAATTTCATATAAAATAAGTAATGGGTGTATATAATAAGTCATGAATATATTAATAACATCAGTACTATATGAAAATAATGACATCCCCATTAATTTTATGGAAACTGCTACTCTAGGTATACCACCTTCTCAACCGATCTGGCATCACTCCCATCACCCGGTAGATAAGAAATAGTGAATTCCATGTTGCCTCATGCATGAACACTCACATTATCTCCAACCAAACTCAACATAGGATGGAAATTACTAATATTCCCCAGCCCAGCCATCTATTTTGATGTCGCCCAGGTATAAGTCAGACTAAATGGTCAATCCCATTCCAGATTTCACAAAGATGCCATAAAATAATGTGATATTGTGGATGAGAACATAATACTACTAATGTTTCCTATAAATATCATGGTTTTGGTTGTATAGGTATGTTGTAGTGATAGGTTCATGATCAAGCTAGGTATGGCCATCAGAAACCATGATCCACTAATATTAGTTGGGGTACTCATGAACTAGTTGGTGGGATCATCCCTTACAGCTCATTGGAAAAAGACCTCACCCCTCAAACCGAATTCGTACAACGACAGTCTCTTACATGGTGATAGTTGTTTTGGTTCATTGTTAGATTCACTCTTAGGGATTCATTATTCGAGTGTATTTTCATGTATTCTCCAACAAAAAAGATTCCCTTTATTTTCTTTCATTAGGTAGCGTTCCCAAGGGCCACATGGACAACAACATGGTTGGCCTTTTCTTTTGATAAATACATTGGATATTTCTTTGATGTTGATTAGTGAAGATAGGTCACAGAGCTCGGTCGTGGATTAAAATCACAAAGCCCTCTCTCAGAGCTCAGATAATAATGCAATCAGTCACGATGTTAATGACCCAACGCACAACCCAAAGTACCCCAATATAATAGTGCAGCGGCTCACTGAACAGCATTGTGATGAACTGTTATGCGGATTATGGATTCACAAATCATGATCATGGAATATGTTGAGAATCAATAATTGAGTGAGATTATATATAAATATAGAGGAAATTTAGGAAAAAAATATCATATCCCATCATTTATATGTGACGAACTCCAATATTTACATTGCATCGCACATTCTATGGCACACTCGACTCGTTCTTTGCACTGCATAATTACGTTTTTACTTCGCAGTTCACCCGGATATTGCAGATGTACCCCCAAAATCCGAACATGTTTTCTCCGCATCTTATATTCTAGTGGGGGGGGGGGGAATTTTTCCCAAAATTAATACCATGCCAATCCAAACTCTAAAAAATTACAATGAGGACTAACTTGTAGGGTAGCATCGCAAGGAATTCTCGCTAATCACCTCTGTCTCGACGATCGGCGTTTTATAGTGGGAAAATCCTCCTTTGTGTCTTTCAATGAGAAGCTGAATGAGTTCTCCATGACTACAACACACTTGAGATTGAGCATTGTGCCACAACAATGAAGGTGAAAGAGCACTCTGTGACTATGTCATACTAGAGAGATCCCTCTGTGAGATCTGCATAGTGGCTAATGGAGAGATCTTCAAGTCTGAAAAACGTGAGGATTCTAACTATGATTTCATAGTCCCATTCCTACACGATATGGACTATGAGTTTCACACTGCCCACTCCTTATAAATACCAAGCATCCATGAATCCCAATGAAATGATACCCTCGCTATTTGGCTTTCAACTCTCTATTCATGAAGCACATTTTTATCTCTAAAACATTAAGAAAATGAAACCATCAAGGTATTTGAGCTTTGAAAAATACCATTCCCTATACAACCCCTCTTAAACTATGGATTCCCCTCTCAAAACCCATGTTCCATCTCAGTGGAAGGAGATATCATTGGGAACTCGGTTATTCAGAAAGCACTAATTCTTCTCAAAGTACCATTCATGAAAATGTGGACCCAATGCTAAGTTTGGATCACTATTCTTGGTGATGTATATTTTTTCCCAATATTGTACTGTGCAAGGCACCCATGCTCCGTGAAGTCCAACTTTGAAAAATCACAAGATCTTAATGAAGCAATATTCATACCCAAGTATACACCATGCCTTTTCTAGTCCACTCCACTTCGCGAATCATACCACATTTGAGGAGTCTATCCAATGTTTGGAGCACCAGAGCTTCACAAGGTCTCTTCATGTGACCCTATTTTTTTGACATTCATTAATTCTCATGTATGAAACTACAGGTTTGTACGATGTGATTTCAACGTCCCTTGGGTGATTATTCAGGATGCATTACATTTCCTCACAAATATTTGCATAGGCACTCTAACATATATTTACTCATCACAGAGCCATGATAATGTGATCCCCTCAATGGATCACTCCACAACCCCATCTCCACATGGAATTTCTGGTGCCTTCCCTTTATCAAGGGTTAAAGCATGTCGGTTGTGTAATTAATGGGGGTTGGGAGAAAATTATCCTTGTATGAGCTGCAGGATGTTAAAATTCTAAGCATCATTGTCCCCAGCACATTACGTTAAACTATGGCCTCACCTCATAGAGTATACACGGGGCTCCCAATCTCAAAAATTTTCCACTCCCACTAGTCTCCAAATGAGTGAGATGTTCCTCAAATGGAAGGAGATCCTCCATGTATGGGATGATGTCTGTCCATAGGGGAGGGTAACCATCCTAGTGTTTACCCTCTAGCCTTTCTTGCAATAGGTAGCACACTTTCTCTTCCTTCCTTCTTCGATGTACAAAGACTAGAGGAGATATAGGCACATGGGACACTCGATACCCCATCCCTCTGAACCTGAATATTAACTTTATTTATTATCAATCCACTTTTGGGGATAATGTGATAAATGAAGAGATCCATCAAAACAACCACATTCAAAGAAAACATAGAACAACCCAGAACAACCTACTAGATCTGCCGCTCCCCAGAAACTACACCATGAAGAAGCCTTCACCAAAGCATGACCGCTCTACTAGTAGACTCGTGCAGGAATGTACTGGCATGATACCGATAAAATAATCATACCCTTTCGATCATCCAAATCCAAATGGCATGCACCGATGAAGGTTACTTTCTCTGAACATATTCTGAATCAGATCCAAGTAGAGTGATGGCATCGTAGTACTGCAACATCATATCTCATCCAAACATAATGCTGAAATAGAACCAGAACAAGACACAACAAAAACCCACCTTCCCCAAACCCAAAAAACCAGAACCATCCATTAAATAGGGTAATTAAATATGAATGTGAGATTCCTGTATTCTATTTCCCTAAAAAATTTCTAGGATATAGATGAAACCTGGATGCCTGATGACTTTATCATTCGCTTTTCAATCTCAGAATCCAACTTTTCCCAGGACCATATGTATTCCTAAATGCTTATCATTATTTTATTGAAACCTCCATCCATATGTTGTTCATTATTATCATCCAAGAGTATTGATCCTCATTTGGTCTAACTCTTAGAGGCCTAACCATCATTTAGGACGCCTCCTAATCAGTTTCATTAAGCAACAAGACCTATTCAACCACTTCCTCTTCAGATCATAAAAGCAAGTCCATGGTTTGATCACCCTTGACCCCAAAATTATGGTGGCTAATAATCACAGTATGTGTCTTCTTGTCATTTACCTTTTTAGAAGAACGAGTATTCAAAAAAGGAGGTAAAGATTAGTAATCCTTCCTACCCTTCCTCCTAATAAAACTCATGTTACTCTTTGAAATTATGGTTTCATCTTCTAAATCGATTGGGTTATTTATTTTGGGCTACATCATGCATACCTCATCAAATTATTTCAGGATATCTTGGTCCGAGCTCAAACCTTCCATTTTTAGTCTTTTGAAACTGTTGCTTTGGTGAATGGATGATTGGATCTGGGGGTCTGAACCCCCTTACCCCCCTTAAATGAATCTCCACCACCCGAACTAACCACCTACGTGGAAGAAAGAGAAAGAGAAACCTCCTAACCACCTTCCATCTTCTCCATAACAACATTGTTCCCCTTATTTTTTACCTCCACTTGAGTAGTGTACTATTAGAGCAACCCACCCCCTCCAGAACGCTATAACTGGTAGTACCATCTAGGTCTGGCCTCATCCTGTTGAACACCTTGAAAATTGACACAAGGGAAATATCTGATTCAGCCTCAAGACTCCATTGCCGTCCACCAGATTGAAATGAAGGTGATCCTCCTCCACATGTCCATCCCTGTAGTGAGCCTTATGATTTTGAGAGTCCATAGTTGGTTTTTGTTTGTTTTCATCCTGAAAATCCTCACCTTGTGTAGTCTCCAATATCACCATACCTACATTTAGTTCTTCCCCTCAACCACTTATATCACCCAGATCCCCTACAATACTATGTGAATTCACAGTACCGGAGGAGCACCCCACATTTCCCCTCGCACTGCATTCAGTTGTAGTGTCATGGGAATGGTTGAACACCCCTTACAATCCCTCCAACAACAATTGGGCCACTTTAATTCACCCTCTAAGGTCTATCCCAAGTGAAACCATCCCCCGGAGCCAACAACTATATGTTCATTCCAAAACCCCAGTGCGCAGTTCCACGTCTGCACATCATTGTTGAGTGATCCAAACATTTTCACTCAGTACAAAAAATAGTCCACGATTCAAACACCACCCATTTCCAACAGTGACAATCCTCTCCTATTGTAATCCAAACAAACTATTAGGGTTACCATGATGAATCTACTTCAACACACACCCAAAGATTCACTGGAAGACACACTGCTGCGGTTCGATGATCAGAGTATAGGTATCTCCCAAAAATATTCCCTAGCATCCTAATAATAGGTGGATTTAGGAAAGGGAGTGGAATAATAGGGAATCTCACCCAGCTCAACCATAGGCGAGTCCCACTTCATATGAAAATTGTATTTCTATCATTGGAGGATTAAGAGATCTCTATTGTAGCTCTGAGGCGTGCTTTACCAGGCTTTGATGAGGTCATCCTCTATCATGAATCGAATCAGGATACATCTTTTTTCAAGAAAACCCATCTTAGCCCTCTTTTGAAGACCTCAAGAATCAAACACATACATATGAAAGGTTTCGACTGATGGTATTCTCCGTCAAAAATGTACGATTAAGGACACATTGAGAAGAACTGGGGATTCATTGATCTCCGCAATCGAAAGCGGCAGATTTGAGTAAGCAGTGACAATAGAATCCTCGTCGAGAGACCACAGTGCATAATCCCCATCCCTAAATATCAAACTACATGGTTTTTGATCATTTTCTCTAAGATATGATATGTTAAAATACTCCCCAAGGATCAACCACAGACATCGGTAAACTCTATGTAACTACGTGGACTTTGATATTTTCTTATTATATGAATGTTATGTAGGAAGTCTACCTAGGGTTCAATCCCATCACCCATCAATCCTGACCACATTCCATTGGTTTACCCTCATCCAACATGATGTTAATCATTATTCTAAAAAACTATGTGGGTTATGATCCTTGTCTCCTAAACATGATATGTTGGAATCCTCTCTGAGTGTCAACCCCAAACAATGGTAAACCTATTCGAAATACCAAGGTTTTGATTATTGTATCCTTGATAGGGAACGACAGATATCTTCCATATGATCAACCAAAAACACCAGTAAACCTATTTGAACTAAGTGGATTTTGATCCCTATCTCTGAGGTAGGGTACATAGGAACTATCATTGTGTTTCATCCTAAAAGAGTGGTAAACATCGGTTTCCCCTTTACTTGGACCCATATCATTGGTCCATAACTTCTTGTTGTCATACCATTTAATGGGTTCGGAACAATGTGTCATCCCCAACATGTTGTTGGGTCATTTTCCTTCTTGTAAACCCTAATTCCATTCCCCATCATGAACTATGTGGAATTTTATTCCTCTCCACAGGGATACACCGGAAGCCTCTTGGAGGTTCATTCCCATCTCCAATGTACCATCACGGTCTCTTCCTTGAGCCTTTCTATTTCTAGATATTCTTTCCCAAACCTGGAGGTTCGTATTCCATTTGGCCCCGTCAACGAGTTCATTCTCACGGGCCACCTCCTCAATTGTTCCATCTCAACACAATACTTCCTGGACATTTTTTATCATTCAGAAGGATACGTGGGAAGCCTCATTGTGGTTCAAGACCAATATGACCATAATCATCATGTCAGATTCTTCCAATTCCTCTCATCCACTTCGTTCAACGATCCATCATCCATCATGTTTCCAACCATGACTTCCATGTCCCAGTGGGATCATACCATCTATTCGGGAAACTATCAATGCATAAGCACCACTAAACCCATAATCGTCAAACTACGATTGCCCCCCTTGTAGTGGGCCACTATCCCTGGGTAAGAACCATCATGTCTATGGTTCATTGTCCTGTGTGTACACTGCGATTGATCACCCTTTAAAACAATATCAGATTTGATCCATATCATCTTGATATGGGACATAGGAAACATCCATAAGGTACAATACCAACCAATGGTAACCCCAAGTGTCCCCTTTATAAGGACCCAAGCATCATTAGTTCAATCTTCATTGGACATTCTGGTCTATTTATCATGTAAACCCCTTAGTTTCTCCCTCTTTGGGATGTACCAATATGATCAAAACCAATTGGTATTTTTATCAGTTTTATCTATCCCCTCTAGACGTTAAATAGGAGGAATACAACATGTAAAACATGGGAAGATGAGGAAAACATTAAAGGCATGCCTATAGAATACAATTCCCCACACATGATGTGGGATGCCACGACTACTCTGCCCTTATGAAACCCGTCATAATGGGAAGAAATGCTTATATACTAGTGTTCCAGTGACCATGCATTCCAACAATTCCCAACATGACTAATCCCCAAATGGATGGTTGCTTCCCTAACTAGAACCCATGTAATATCCTATAATGAGAAGTGTAATTAACTAGAATACATGAAGATGTGGCACTAAGAGGAATTTAACAAACAATGTCTTAAATAAATGAGGGAGACTCATACTAGGCGATGACTACAATGGTGGAATCCGTAGAAGTAGATGATGACATCCCATTATCCTATTTTGATTTAGTAGAAAACTTCCTTAAATAATGACGAATTCCACTTGAAATTGGAATGCGAGAATGCGGAGCAACACCCAGTGCGTTGCAGCACGACGTTGCACACCCCGAAAAATATCTCAGAAACTGTGATGGAAAAGGAATTATGTTGGATTGTGAGGTGGTAGTCTACTATATACATAATCAATGTATTTATATTTAATTTGGGGGAGGAAAAGATGGTTGTACGTCATTAACCTAATATAAAATATTCTAATTATATTTATGATACTATGGATATTTTATTATTATGGAATTATAATATTTTAATTGGATGGAATAAAAATTATAATCCACTATCAGTTAAGGATGTTACCCCCTCTTCTGAAAACATCCTTGAGTATTCACAAAAAGCCTTTCAATGTTTGATTTATAACCAAATCAATGATTTTATGATGCGTGCAGTGAATTAGGTGAGTTGCGTGTGTTTTTATTGGCCAAAAAGGTGATGATATGTTTCTAATGGAGGGAATATAGGTTTTCGTTCATATGTGGTGGAATGGATAAACATTTAATGTTTGGTAAAAAATATTTCCTTCCTCTTTTATCTCAATAAAAAAGGAAAAAAATGGACAATGTAAGAACCTTAGAATATATTTTGTTGAAATATAACAATAAAATAAAATTTAGTGGAGTATTATGTCATATCAACCAATTTCTTTTTAGATTAACCCTCATGTAACCCAAATTTTACATTAACGAAGGTAAATAAATTTTTCTATTTTCACTATTTGTAATGGACAAAAATTAAATTTACCTTGTTAGATAATGTAAATTATTTTGAATCCCAATATTAAATTAATTTTCCAAATTAAATTCCCTAAATTGGTAAATAATTATTTAAAATTAAACCCACGGATATGTCCAAAAAGGTTATCCAAATAAAAATTATTTACAAGAAAAAAATAAAATATATCAAATGTTAGTATGAATATTATTTCATTGAAATAATATATTTTTATTAATATATATTTGAACAATATTTACCTTAAATGACTTTAAAATAAAATACGGACTTAAATTTTTTTAATAAATAAATTAATTTTTTTAATAAAAATAACTATTTTTAATTATTCGTAAAAAACAAATCTGATAGTAAAAATACCAAAAATTAAAACTAATATTATTTTTATATAATGATTTTTAAACCGATGCTATTTTTCTAATGTAATTTTTCAGCATATTTTAAAAATTAAATTAATATTATTTGTTAAAGTTCCACTAACCACACTTGTTGAAAAAAAATCCCTTTTCAAGAAAACATATATTTTTTCCTTTAAAAAGTACATTTTAATTTATAATATGTTGATGACCGTTGAATTTATTTTATAAATAAGTAAACCATATAGTTTATCCAATTTTCTTTTTCTTTTTTCATACCTACAAAATTAATGGCTATTTTAATATATTGATGTATAATAAATAATATTTCAACAGAATTTCATGTTTTATTGAAACCTGATTTTGTGTTAATCAAGGAATTTCAAATATATTTAATTTGTTAAAAAATGAAATGTAGCTAAGTTTCTAGAGGTGTTAAAATAAAGGGGTTAATATAATTGGTTGTCCCATATTCACTAGGCCAAGTGTCATAGGGACTTGTTGAAACTGTTAAGGTTCACTTTTGGGCATTTTCCTATGCTCTATAGAATTGGTGCATATGTATATGGACTTTTTCACATGGTGGTCTTCATTTTGTATGAGTGATCTAGGATACTTGACCAATAGTTCTATTAGATTTAATTATATATTCTTTGCTTTTTTCTTTTATATATCTGATTATATTTATATTTATAAATAAGATGTTGAATAAATGTTTTTTACCTAGACTTATGAGAACATTGGAATAGTGGATTTTATTTTCATGATTTTGATACAAAAAACTATTTCACTACAAAAAATTATAGGTGTTATATAAATGATAATTTTTGGGATTTTATATATATATATGTGAAATATTTCACTTTGTTTGGATCCTTCGTAGACTGCTATCAGACACCATGCTCACCCCTTCGATAGTTTATAGAATTGGTTTTGCCCTTTGATGCTGAAACAAGGAACACACCCTATTGAAGTATAAAGGTTTCTATCAGCATTTATAAGTGGATAATGGTGAGAGGGTAGGTCATATCCCATGTTATAGAATGGACTAGTTTGTTTTAATTTTTGTTATCCCTTGTAGTTATACTTTTACTGTGGGATATTCAAAATATTCTTTAGTTTAATCGAATCTAATGTCATATTTCTGTTATGGTATATATTTTCATGTGGTTTTTATTATTATGTTTCCTTTTGTGATATATATATATATTCCATTTCATTTGTTTTGGGTTAGGAGAATATTTTACTTCTATTATAGTTTGATGTTTGGGTGCTATTACAAGACCCATTGGAATTGGCAAAGCCATTCAGGTATGTGGCATATCAGTTCGGGTATCAGTTTTTTGAGGGTGTATCTGGAATGTTTGTTACATGTATCCTCTGAACTGATGACTTAAAAAACACTAGCTAATTCATTTTATGGATATAACAGAGTCATCCATTAATAAGTATAATATATATATATATATATGATTCATAAGAATAGAAGTATTTGTTTTTAATAAATTGTGTAATTAACACATGAAAGGGAAATCGGTTTGAAGATAAAATCTTTTAAAAAATAATATAATCTATATAGATATATTTTTATAACGGTGTATATATATAATTTCCCTATAGAAACATAACAATCATTAAATCATGCTGATATAGATTAATAATACTTTTATAAATTAATTAAAAATATTATATCAAAAAATTATAATAATATGTTTTTGTATTAGAAAATTAGAGAAAACAAAAAATTCACAAAAGAATGGGAATAATATTTTTCATTGAAAAAAGAATTATAAATACAAATGAATATTTATAAAAAAAATTAGTTATATTTTGAAAAGGCAGTCAAATTGTAAACATTAAAAAATATAATTTTCAGAAATTAGTAAAGAGCTTCCAAAATTACTCAAACATAAAATTTTTAAAATATTCCCATCAAAAATATTGAAATGAAAGTAAATGTTAGTTGGGAATAATTTAAAATATTCAATTAAATATATATGAAAAGAATTTTAAATCTATATACTGATTTTTGATATGGTAGAAAAATATTCCTAACCAAAATGTATCCAATATTATCGTCGTGGATTAAAAAAATTATTTCATTCATTTTGATTACCAATGTGGGGGGAAATAGTGGAATACATCAAAAATCCATATATAAATATACCAGAATAATATAAATATGTAATTGGATATAAATAACATATAATTTCATAAAAGTGAAATTAAAACATAATTAATCTTGATAAAAAGTGAGATTATAAAATAAACCACTACCTTGATCTTCAACATAATCGAACAAGATTTCACCCCAGGTATAAAATTTTAAAAAAATTATACTTATTTATTACTTATATATTTATATTTTTTATATAATATAGAATTAAATTATAGTCTTCATTAGCAATATTATATAATTTTATGCTAAAATAATTATTTGGATGTCGACTATTCTATTTTTTCTGAATGTTTCATTTAAAAATTTCATGTAATTACACCATGTTAATGGTACAAAAATATTGTTCATGTAAAAAATATAATATTTATCAATTATAAAAACATTGAAATCTGTCTATATTTGGAAGTGATTAAGGATGAAATACATTTTTATATAAAAGTTGTAGTCAACATTTATATGCGTGTGAGATGCTTTAATTTTTCAATAGAGATAATGAAAGACAGATTAGTAATAATAATTATTCACAATTAATAATTATTTAATCTATATAATATTATTTCATTAAATCCATATATATATCTGTTCATGAAAAGAAGCTCTGATAAATTAAATATATTTCTTCATATAGGTTGTGGTCCATGCACAAATAAGACATGCTTTGATTTTATATTAGATTGGAATGAGGTAGATAATGATTATTTTTTATATTTAATATAATTTCAACAGGTTCTGATGTTTCAATTCTTTATTTCCAAATAGTTCATTAGTCATTTCAATAGGTTCCGATGTTTTATTTTTTAATAAAAAATTATCTTATACATGATAAATCATGAAAATTTATATTTTCTTTAATTTGAAAGTCCATTTATTTTTATTTTTTCATAATCTAATTTTATTTCTTACATGATGAAGAGGATAATTCATGGATAATTATGTACACATTTTTAGGAGGTTTTTTAGTTGTAGTGAATTTTTGTTAAAATATATTTAAAATAATGATGAAAACCCAAAATAAAAAATATCAATTAATTATTATCTACACAAAAATTTCTTTATAAAAAGAGAATACTATGATATTTTTAATCAAAATATCAAAACCATAACATTTATATTTGATAGATTAAATATAAAGACAATGTTATTTTTCTTTTTTCCCAAAAAATGATTAATCCAAGGTGAATACCCAAAAAAATTGATGATGTAAGAGTGTGATCACCATGTGTATTTTTTTATTGCAATATTTTGATATGTATAAATACCAAAATATGGTCCACTGGTTCATTATTTTTATCAAAACACGACATTATAGAAGTTATTAGAAATAAATTACTTGAAATTTAAACTCATATAATTGTATGATAGGGGATGGCCCCTCACTTTCTGGGTCTCCTCCTTCCTCTCATGCTAGGTTCAATCCCAATGTTTTCATTCCCTCCTCAAATTTGAGTGGTTGATTCTCTAGTATAATTATACATATCCTCCTCACATTCACTTTTCTCCCACCCAATGAATTTTTGTATACTTCTTCAACATCTTATTTTCCATTTTTTCTTGTGATTTTATCAATTCTTTTCTACTTCTTGGACTTCATTTACTGCATATTCTTCTCTTATTTCTAGAACCATTATAAAATACCCCACTTGGTTAAACTCGATGGAATGATATTGATTTGGGTATTGTGCTGCAATCCAGTGATCTCATACCTTTTCATTTTCTATATCTCATCAGTTCTCATCCTCTACCTTTACATACTTACCCATCATGAAAAAACATATCATTTTTTTAGCGCAATGATGATTATGTTGATTTAAGATGGTTTTGGTGATATGTTTTTTGGTGATACCTCTCTATGGGGTTCCATTGAGTTTGTTTTTATTATTTCTATTCAATTATAGGGGTATTTATTGTATTCTCTATTAGGATGGATTTGATCGGCGATTGTTCCCAATGATGATGATGGTATCCTAGATTTATTCTCATGGTGGTGGATTTGATGGTTGATATTATTGGTCACAATGATGATGTTCACTCACATGTGACGCTTTTACTCTAGTGGAAATAGTTTCCCAACACTATTCTCCCTGTTATACATAATACATGGTTTTTTATTATATTGGTATGTGTTTTTTGAGAAATCGATGACATTATAGGAAGCATTGTTTGTGGTTTATTTGTCTCAGATTTTGGGTTCCTACAATCATTGATCTCTGCGGTTTTGTGAAGATTATTTTACTGGTTGTTTATATTCATGTTCTGTCATGGTATAGTTTTGTTCGCGATGAGGTATTCTAGTGGGTGGTTTCTTATCATTTTAACAGTTACCCAGTAGTTTGTGCTTGTTTTCACTGCAAGAGATGTTGACAGAGATAGAGGGAAATGTTTCGTGATGTAATTTCGATCTTTCAGCTCAATGTGTGATGTGATGATAATTATACCCTCATTTTACTATTTTTTGTTTATTTTTACATATAGATATAAATTTTTAATGGTTGTGGTGAAGTGGAGGCATATTTATTTATGTTCAAATTTTGAATTATATTTTGTTTTCACTAGTTTTTTTGGTTTATACTAGATAGTTTTTGGTTTGCAATTGGTATCTTATCCTTGTTTGGGTATTCTTGTAAGGGGTTCCAACATAAAATAAATGTAAGTTTATTTTAATTTTAAAAAGTATTTATATTTGGAGGAATATAGTCTAATATAATATAAATATAATATTAAAACTCTAAATTTAAAAAGGATATGTCTTTAGTTATTAAATATTCTCTACCAATATAAGATTATTAATGATATTATCTATAGTAGTATATCTAATATATTTTCATACATGTTATAATTATGTATAATTCTTAAAATAATATACTTCTTAAAAAATATGTTTTTAACATAATATATTATTCTAATTTTATCTTCTAAATCAATCACCTAAAAAATAAAAAATTTAATTATCGTATTCACCATAAAATTATTCAAATATAAATGAATTAACTTAACTATTAAAAAATATATATTTAAATTTATTTAAAATATATTTAATCATAATTGTATTCAGATCATTAGAAATGAAGACATTTATACATCTCTCCAAAATGAAATTTATACAACCGTGTATCTCTTTCATGATAACCATGAACTCCATATAAAAAATTCTTATGATTTATAAATTTTTATTCTTTTATAATCTGAATATCCCCACTCTCTAATATGTGGTGTTCTTCAAACACAACATAATCTGGACTTCCTCTAATCTAAAACAATCCTCTGGAAACACGTTCAAGAGGACTACCAAAACTGATTCCATGTTTCTTATAAACTGGGAACTGAAAATAATCAATTCCACCATTAATATTCATTTCAAATATGCCTTTAGGAATATTGCTCACATGAAATTGCTTTTGGTACATCTTGGTAAATATTCATATGATATTTTAGTTAGTAGTATATAACTTGACTTAGATCTCTTATAAAATATAAGTAATTCATCAATCATCTCAATCCATAATATATTTGACCAACTAGTATATGTATGTGATTTTCTCAATGAAAATGTAATCCACCATTAACACAATATATAGTCATCATTATGGTTTATAAAACGTTTACATAACCAACACCATTTCCCAGATTCCTATTTATAATTCTATATAAACATATTTAAGCTAAATTATGTATTCTATATTCTATTTAAGTATTTATACTATTTTAATTGCAATTTGTCACACTCAATTTATATGACTAATTGAAAATAAACACAAAACCTGGGAATTATGATTAAATAATAATTTTTTTAACTGTCATTCTTAAATTTAAGTGACATCAAAAGCAATATATTCAATCATGAATTACTACATATAAATTTTGAGAAAATCAATACATTAATATAATCAATCTTAAATAATTATATGTATATGAAGATAATGCTCTGTGTCAAAATGAAAATATTAATAGGTAATTCTATATCTAAACGAATTGCATTTAAATTCATCTATAATAAATCATTCATAAATCAATATTGATCTTGATATATCCACATAATTAATAAATAATTGATTTTGTACATTATGTTTCATATTTACCAAACCTCTGGCACTAAATAAACCCCCTCATAGATATATTTCATCCCACTGATGTGAAAATTATATTATATCTTCACTTGTTTATAAAATAAAACCTTTATTCATGGTATTTATTCTATTAATAATTATGATCATATTTAACATCGATAATTTCAACACCATTGAAAAAACAAATAATAGTATGATATATAAATAATTTTATACCCAAGTGTGAAAAAAATGTTAATGGGTAGAGGTTATTTTCCCAAAAACCATGTGCGATGTGATTTCATGACCACACCCAAAGGGCTCGAGCTGCAAATACCAAAATCCCTCCTCCATAGCTCCGGGGCTGGAGGAATGTGTAGAATGGCACATCTAAAAGGGGGTGACCACTATTTTATGTACCTATATGTACACACCTGGCTATCTCACTGAATCATTAAAGAGGAATAATAATAAAAAAATGAAACTATAATATACAAAAATCATAAAAAACATCAACAGTTTATAAGTGTGGGAAATTTTAAACTGAAAAGAAAAGGAGAAAAATACATTCCAAACCAGAAACATGTACCAACATTAAAAAATGTAATGTAATAGTGTAGAGAGAGCCCATTTTCTAATCTACAAGCTCCAACTATTATATGTAATCCATTACACCAAGTATCACTATGCTCAAATGTGGTTACTACCAACCTGTCTGTGATCTGTTTAACACAGATCACATGAGGAAAAAATCCATTCATCTGCCAGTTTATAAATATGAATTTTGATGGAGCAAAAATCAATAGTGAATCCCTACGGAAATCAATATGAATAGATATATAGATATCTCAACCAAAAGAAATAGAGTACAAAAAAAGGAATATATATATATATATATATTATCAAACCAAATAATCCAAAATCAAACATAAGGGTATGTCCTTCTCAAATCATAGCTGATGAATAGATTTACACCAATTCATAATTTCCATGAACGATTCCCAATATGTTGCGTGTCTTCCCAGAAGAAAACATCCAATTGAAGCCACACTACACCATTATAACGCATAGGCAAGGGGAAAAATTTCAATACACATGACACATTCCCTAGTATAAAAATATGGAAAAATCAGTAGATAAATAAGTGACAGTTTCCCTATCTCTATAGGGGGGATGAAACAATATGTGATTGTCCCTGAACAACACCATGGCTTTTTAGAGTGTGTAACTCAATAGTCAAAATTGGGCACATGCCTAGAATTGTAGGAGGTAGCCACTCTCATAGTCTGTAGAAGTCCCATTCCCATTCTAGATGTTAGTTTCCACGATAATAGTCAATGACACATTCCATTCCATGTAGGAGGTGTTGCACTAGTAGTAGATAGATGACCTGGGCCATTCATAAGAAAAGGGTTCCACTCTAATATTATGTGGATGGACCAATCCATGCATAATATGAGGGGTCCACTAGTTTAGTAGAAATTGGACCATTTCACATTCAAGCTTGAGGGTGTCACTCTATATATATGTAGATTTCCAATGCCATAATCTTGTTGTCGGGTTCCACTCTTAAAGCCTCTGGTGATCCAACTAGATCACTATTGTTGTCGAGCACCACCTAAATATGCACCACACCAAGAACATCTCACAACATATCCCAACAGGAAATATGGAGACCACTATAATCTTAATGAAGGAAAAAACCATAGGATAGGTTACTTTCAAGAAAAAATTTGTGTTCGAATGAAGGAGATATAGGATTTTTAGGTTTCTTAATAGTTAAATAAATAGTATAAAATATATGAGGAGACCGACACAACATGATTTCCCACTCCATTTCTTATAAATTTCCTTATTGGTACACATATCAACTACCATATAACTGTATTGGGTTTGCAGAGGGTCTATAAGTCATGCCTAAACCACCTAACGCCCTTCCCATGTCCTCTAACTGTTTCAATGTACATTACCCTTATCTATGTACTTTGTAACATGGTGTGTGTAAGGAAGTTATGATGCTCATGTACACCTAGTGTACACAACTACATTTCTATCTCAAGGTCACATGGCATGTGGGTGTCCCACAATGCATTTTATAATTATAATTCATTGAAACCCTTGCCACTGATGACAGAACACACATTATTGGTTAATTTGAATCACAAAGTGTTGTCATGTTTTTCATAGAATAACATATATTATCTCCAAGATCTAGATGTTATGATTCCACATTTGAATCAGACCACATCTCCATTAAAAATGGTTGATGTTACCACATGTCATTGTTTCCACCCATTCTAGGGTATGAAATCAAATCCATGTTTGGTTCACCGCTGTATGATCCCCTTTTATGACTTGTACCATGCGAGTCCATCATATCCATTGTATATATGGATTTTGATACAAAAATCAAAACCCATAACCATTATTTCCCTATATTTCATCTGATATATAAAATTCCTTTGGTCGAACATTACTCATCCATAATTTTGAGGGTCCATCCAGGCTCGTTATAACCCGACAATGTCGAATGGAGGTCTTGTAGCACAATATGCAATGAAAATAGAGAATCAAGAATCAAAAAGAACAAGAACAATTTTTTACCAATGATTGGAAATTATTCCAAGTCCAATAATTTCAATGGGGAGATTTGATGTGAGAAAAATGAAAATTAAATTAAACTAAATTCTTGGTGCTTGAAATTTTCCATAATTAGAATAAATTAAAGAAAAAGATTGATCTTGCTCAATAATTTATTAAACTGTGGTAGAATCCAAAAATGATGAAGCGTACATAGTGATTGGATTGTTTTTCATCAAAGAATGTGATCTGCAGTGATTGAGAGGTGTCATTTCATTAATTATGCTTAGAACTTATTCAATTCAGAGTCTCGTTATTATATGATTCCATTGAAAAAAATATAGAGAGGAAGACTACTCTAAATTCTCCTAGGGTTTATGTGGCTAAAACTGGAGAAATGTTATAGTGGTGTATTTAAGGGGAAACAAAATTTGTTTAATTGGTTATATAAATAAATTTATTTTATAAGTTACCAACAAAATGAACCACCAATGATCATAATATCTAGTGCTAATATCCATAATTGAGAACCATCTTGATCCTATAAATTGGTCAAATAGGTCGTAAATCCTCATCATGTGGTGCATATTCTTTATTATTGTCTCATTCGAGTGACGATAATACACCCACATAGGCAATCTCCAACCAAACATTTTCAAGAAAATCACATGAACTACTTAAGGGGAAACAATGGGTATGATAAATATATTCCCTCAAATTACCTCAAATTTCAACCATTGAATCCATAGTTTTATAGGGGCCATCCAATATAATAGAAAAGATATCATAGTGGCCCCTAGATTCATGTCGATTAAAAACTCTACCTCCCTCCTAGGTGGCAGTCACGTAATGTCCTCAGGAAATACATTCATAAAATCCCACCTGACTAAAGGAATCTAGTTGTGTGTGGAAACCAATAATCTAATGGATATAATCTCCAACATATGGGTGATAGGATGAAGTCTCCTACTCGTAACACCCACTCACCCTACCATAAGGTCCCTCTATCATGTAAAGGAGAATCTTTCCCCATCAGTATAAAGGCATCCGAATAATATATAGTAAAATTTAACCTTGGATTAGACCATATAAAACCAATCCATACCAAATATGACATCATAGGGTTCAATCATGATGACTAGAAGGTTACAAGTGAACCTTTGTCTACTATGTGATCTCTCTCAATGTAGGACGTTAAAAGAAATAGATGATTTGTTCCATGTTGTAAACTTGAGATAAAGATATTGGTATATCACATCAACTGAGATATCCAGCACTCACACTAATAGTATAAGGATGTTGGATTAACTAAATAAATTTTCTAATACTACTATGGTAATAGTAGGAAAAAGACCGATCATATCTCTAATATTCTCATGTTTTGATGGGTTATGAGAATCTATATCCTATAGTTGTCCTCAACACTGACCGCCAACTCCGTGATCCTAACATTGTCCAGCTAGTGGTGGTGGTGGAATAATATCATAATTTCATCCACCACTCATATACTTTCTTCTTAGATATCCACCTACACCTCTGAAATCTATTCCTCTCTATGGGCCACCCTTCTCTCACCTAAGACTCCAATTATCACTACGTTTATCTACCATTCTGGGTTTTCTGTTATCTTCATGCACTCCTCGGCACATCACATATGGCTATATTTCATTATATAGCCTATCCCATTAGATGAATATTACAAAACCTTTCATGTATCTCTTATTACTTAGTTATTTATAAGACTATGTTCCCATTAATGTCATAGGGATGATCATCTTCACCAAGATCAATTCGTCAGGTGTATTCTAACTGTTGTAGATGACTCAGCATTTTAACGCCCACTAGAACTTCTAGATTATTGAAATAAATATGTTATGAAGCCCACTTTTAATAGTATCTACACCCCTATCCCATAATAAGTGGAAATGCACAAGGGAATTATGCTTGAATTGGTCTCTCTATAGAGTCCCTGGTCAAGCTTATGTGCTCTAATGTAGCCATCTCATATCATGTCATGATAGTACTATGTAATTTCATTGAACCATGAAACATACTCATCCATTGTCTTACATCCCTATAATAGCTTCATAAAATCATATATCCGAACTATGTGAAATCATGAGAGGTAGTAATACTAATAAAAAAACTACTGGATGTCGGTCCCTAAGAGTGTGGAATCATTGTGCATCAAGGTAACGAGAATACACTAGAGCACAACTAATATGTGGAATAGAAACAATTACAGTAAAACCACATGTCCATCGGTTTTTGGAAAATCCAAAATCCATGGACCACCAAATAAATCGAATTCTATAATTCCTAGGGATCAAGCTCCCCATGGAACCTCTACGTCCTCTGGTGCTTAAACTCATGCAGTGTGCTATGAATTTCTGCATCCTTTGCATGACTTGCTGCTATGGTATGATTCTCAAAGGGTTATAGTGCTATATAATGACCACCTAGATGAAGAATAATGTGTTATAGACCATGAAATGAGGCCTCATCACTCATATGTTCTTTATCTTGGTTCAGAACATGTAACATTTACTATTGTCATCGTGGAGGCATCCTGAAAAGTTAATCAAGACATTTCATTGTCATATGAGAACACAAACACACACATGTATATATATATATATATTAGGTAGGTGACTTGATAATTATTTTCAACAAATCAATCATATATGATTCACATTCCATTGAACAATACAACAAATATATCGACATGCTGAGTTAATAAGATGGTAGTCATGGCCCTAATGAATTGATATGTTTACAACCAGAACCATCACTGGGCTCCCTGGACACAGAGCTATACTTGAGACACTTAGGAAAAATTTTCATATATCCCAAAAAATGGACACATAAGGGGACTAATTACGACATCATACCTATGATAAAACCCAAATTGATAACAATATATTATGACCTAACCCAATGTGGATCGATCGACATATACCCTAATCTAGCATCCAATGATCAGGGGCTAGTGAAATTTGAAAAATAACAATATATAACATGGAATTTTATTATCTTAATGTAAATTTACTCACACATTCAACCATGTCAATACAGAATATAAATTGAATAATAATAAAAAGGGGTAAAAACAATAATATAAAATAAACAAGAAAAACCTTTACGGTGTACATTATTATGACATTATAAATAGAAATGAAATGATAAAATAATTCAAAAACATGTATAATGGATTACCAAACTAAAAAATACAGTGTTGAATTGATGATATATCATTTATCATGATATCCAATCTCTGACCAATGTAGAGATCTAATTCTCTATCTATCCCTTATATAATCTGTAGTCATATCCAACCATTCCATCATCTTCATAAGACATGATTGGAATGGGATATTCCCATGAAGGGGTGATTATATACATACCAAAAATTATACCTTGGAAGTTGAATAGGATGTTGTAAGATACATAATAGTAATTGATAGAGAGAAAAATAATCCTGAATAAATAGAGAAGAAAATTCAATGATATGGATATATATGTATAAATATTCTTAGATAAAAGTAATGAAAATGAGGTAGAACATGATCTATATCCCATAACCCATAGAAGGATATGAGTACATTATGTTTTGGGTGTTCATCAATAATTCCCATCATCTGAAACATCTTCTTAGTAAAAAACATCTATGACAAAACACAACTTTCTAGACTGTAGAACAGTCACGGGAAATAATCTCTAGTTATAGGATCCATGACATAGTAAAACATGAGGATACAACTTAGTAGACATCTAGAGATCTCCAGACTCAACATTGAATAACGATTCCACTCTAAAGGTCAATGAAACATTACCTAACTCCATATAAGGGTGCAAATAAAAATCAATAAAAGACCCAAGAACATCCCGGTTAAAGGGAACCACTCAAGTATTCTATAGATTACACTATTATAGACTATCAAGAGGGACCCACTGTTGTTTTTTAAAGACTGATGCCCATCCTAGCTAGAAGGTTCCATTATATTCAATGAGGACCCATTATCGTCCTAGTAAGAGGGTTCCACTTTACTATTCAATGGAGTACTCAAGGCATTCCCTATAGTAGAGGGAAAATACAATAGTCGGTTGATGACCCATGACCGACATTTTTAAGTGGGTTCCACTCAATTTGTAGAGAGAGTTTTTATACCTATTCTATCTAGATTGTATCACCTACATAAAGGTATATGACCCATGCCATATCCCAGAAAGAAGGAATAACTCTATAAGATGTTGGTTATCCTGCATCATCAATGTAGTCAACCGGCATCACCTAAATAAGATTCACACATAGAATCTCTCACATTTTATCACAAAATACATTAAAGAGTCCCCCATCATGTTATAATAGAAAAAACCCTGAGGATAGGATAATCACATGAAATATTTGGAGTTCAAACAATGGATATAAGATATGATTATGATTTAAAAATCAGAAACAATTAGTTCATGACATACGAGGAGACCCATGCAACGTGTTTTTCCACTCCCTAACCTGGACATGTACCAAGAGGTACATAGATCATTGGAAATTTAAAGACATATAAATTATCTGATCTACTCTATGTCCTTATCATGCACTCTAATTTTTTCTATTTATTTTACTCATGTCAATGTACTTCTCTACATGGAATGTTCTTGGTCATTCCCAAGATCATTCACTCTTAGAATACAGTTGGAGGTTTCCAGTGAATGGTCACACTGAGGGTGGGGGTCCCACATGACATTTGATTCATATAATTCAATGAAAACCTAGTTTTCTCAACTAGGAAACTACCCAATGAGTCTTATTTAATATACATAGTTTGTACGCTTGTTTTTAAAGAAAATGTTAGATATGAAATCCACAATCAATATCTAATTATGTTACATCTAAATTAGGACACCTATCATCCCAAAATAGTGGATATCATCATCATTGATCATTTATAGAGATTTGGCTATTGGAAATCATGTCCTATTTTGGTTTACATCATCTTTCATGATTTTTACTCCTCTTATTGTGACAACCAATCACCACCATTATTGATTGGGATTCTTATCCAAAAATCATCATCCTGCAACAGGAAAAACCTTATATTTCACCCATGATTTAGTATTTTAATTTAGGTTATTTTTTATGAATACGAGGGTCCAATAAAGATCAGTACACCCAGCCAATGTCAAATTAAGGCCTTGTAGTCCAATTGGGGAAGAACGTGATCAATCAAAGGAGAAAAAACATAAATAAATGTTTTTTCATCATTAGAAAAAAATGACTGGGAAAAAATATAATATCTAGATCTGAACAGAAAAAAATAAATAACAATTTAATTTTAATACTTAGGAAAATGAAATTTTTTGTAATTGGAGAAGATCAATGAAAATGATGGATCTTTCTAAAAAAATAGTAAAATGAGGTAGAATATAGAAATGGTCATTCCTAACTAGTGATTGGATCATTGATCATAGAAAAATGTACTCACTACTGATTGAGATGAGTCAGTTTGTTTGATGTTCTTTGATAATATTTGATGCATAGTCTCATCAGTGTCTTATTCAAGTCTCTAGAAGATGGACATGAAGAAGTCCTAGAATTCTAATAAGGTTTTGAGGATAACCGTGGAATGTTTTCATTGTGGTGTATTTAGGGAAATACCAAATTCGGTTAATTGGTTAATTAATAATATTATTTATATAATTAACCAATTAAATACTTCCCCAATGATCATGACTTCAGAATTCCCCCACCAACAAATTTTAGGACGTCCCTAGGATAAAAATCTTGTTTTGGACTCAACTATTGTCTATGATTTTGGATACGATACTCTTTAGTGATTTTTTACCACTAATAAATTCCCCCACCTTATCCTTGCTTTTTTAGCACTAATAATGGGAACCCCTTTATCAGCATATTTTTTAGTAGTGCGGATAAAGGTGGGCATCATCAGTTCTTTTTTCTAGTGCTGATAATGTTTATATATCAAAACAAAATCTTAAAAAAAATTGTTATATAAGTATATTTATTTTGATATAAATATAATATATATTTTTTGAATATGTTTTACATATGTATAAAGAGTCTATTACATATAATATATAGTAAATTTTGTGAAAATGGATTTAAAATATTTTAAAAAATATTATTAATTAATAATATTCTAATTATCATTGATTAGTAATCATTTTATAACAATTTGAAGGCACAAAAGTTCAAAAAAATTAATAAAAGATCTGAATAATGTTGAAAATTTAACTCATATTTCAAACGTCCATAACATTTGATTCATGTGTACTTTTTATCTCTACAACATATAAAATCGAATCTTGTAATAGCTCAACATGCTAGTGAACTATGGGAACCCTCTGTCAGATTTTTCAAGGCCCAAAAGTCCTCCAAAACTGAGTTTTTAGTCAAGATACCCCAATTTTATAATATTCAAGCATGTATAACATATGATCTGGATTTCCACTTGGCATGTACTACCTAACATATTGAATATTATTTCATTTTAATCGATTTTAATGGTTGGGTAGTTGATTCAGGCTTCTGGATTAGAAGTTATGGTCATTTTAACATTCTATGGCTTCTAAAAAACACACATATATGTATTTGTTCATATATACATATATATATATATATATATTTGTGTGTGTGTGTGTCTCTGTGAGAGTGTGTTTTTTTATATATATATATGTATGTATGTATGCATTTTTTTAATTTTAAACACATAGAAAAATCATATATTATATATGTATTTAAAACTAATCTTGTAAATTTATATTAATATACAAATAAATATATTGACAAATAATTATAACTAAATATATATATATATAAAGAAATATATATATATATATATAAATATCTATGTATTAATATAACTAAACATATTTATATTAATATGAATCTATATTAATAAACAAATAAATATAACTATATATATATAAATATTAATATATATTAACTTAAGAAATAAATAAATAAATAAATATTAATATATGAATAAATATACATGTATTAATATAACTAATTATATTTATATTAATATGAAGGTATATTAATATATGAATAAATATAACTATATATATATATAAATATTTTAATATATGAAAAAATATTCATATATATTAATATATGAATAAATATATATGTATTAATAAACAAAATATTTATCTAAATATACATATATATTAATATATGAATAAATATAACTATATATATTAAAATAAATAGATATATCATTAAATAGAGAAAACAAAGAAATGACATAGTTGCAAAGGTGCAGGCACACAAGGGGGGAGGTCGCAGGATCGAGTTCGGGTCAATGCAAGGAGGTGTGCACGAGAATGTGGGGGATGCATGGGCAAGGGAAGTGTGTGGGAGAGTGGGAGGGGTCCGCCTAGTGCTAATAAAGTAGGGGTCAAGCACTGTTAAAATCTCTCGCCCATCCACATTATATATTCTTTTTTATTTTATTATTTTTTTTAACTTCTATCAGTGCTTTTAAAAAACGCTGATAAATGACTCTTTTATCAGTGATTTTTTTAGCACTGATAAAAGGGGACGTTTCTCAGGGGTTTTTTAGCACTGATAAATGGGGAATTTATTATTGCTTTTCTTTGCGCTGATAAAAGGGACACACATTTAACTTCACGTCGATTAACAACACTTTTTAGTGCCGTCAATGCACTTTTCATACACTGATAAAGACCATATTTGTAGTAGTATATTTAATTGTATTCTCGTTTCCTTAAATAAAATGTGTGATCTTAATATAAAATATATTTAATATATTTAATTAATTTATTTAAGCAACAACAGGCCTCAGAAACATAGGGAATCATAGCTCTTTTCATAGAGAATATATATTGAAATATTTCAATGTATTACAAGAAAATATTTTTCCATAAATTAATGTTGATGATAAATAATATTTGATAGATTCTACTCAAATTCTATTCTATATTATGGTTTAGTAAATATTCTAACTAATTTATGATGTGTCCAAATGTGTTCCGTTTAATGAAAAAAACATTCTCTTCCTTTATGTTAATAAAATTAATTTGTAACTAAATATAATTTATTTGAATGTATTAAACCATGTTCATGGTGAACTCAAAAAAAATTATTCATAATAAATCACGAAAAGAAACTTCATGTCATCAAAAAAAATTCTAATTATTTTTTCAACAAAATAGAATTTGAGTAATCCTTTGTAACTGAATATATATTTTTCTCCACCAATATACAGTGATGATTTCTAATAATTCATACTGACATGACCAATAATGATTATCCCATAAAATAAATAATATCCACTTATACATTTAATATCTATTATTTCTATAACCAAGTCCTTATATAACTATTTTGATAATTTTTAGACTTTTTTAAATAAATATAACCAAGAAGAAACAACATGATTTTTTTATAATTGTAAAACACACTTTTTAGGTTATTAAATCCTCAATGCCAAAAACGTATCATAAACAATATTTTGAGTTCTTATTCTCATTTATATAAACAAATCCTATAATTTTATAAAATAAAGTTTTAAAAATAAGGATTTTCATCATCATAGTCTATATGTTTAGTTTAACTAATATTTGTAATTGAAACTAGAATGAAATCCTTGCAATAAAACGTTTTTATCATCAAAATTAGGAATATTTTTATAGGAATACGATTTTATTCATTTATTTGAATTAATTTAATTCAAATAATACAATTAATTTCACTGATCAATGATATCTCAACCAAAGGGTACATAATTTTTGAAAACTCTTCCCTCGATAACTTCAAAATTCTTTCACATTTGATATCTTCAAAATAGATATTTAACATTATATAAATTCCATTGATTATTTCACATATAGGTTATGATCAACTCTATATCCGTTGAATTCTAGAAATATTATGTAATAGTTCAAAAAATCATAACTAACACGTTGTGCCTATATCTATAAAAATTATTATTTGGTCAATAAACACATTTTTCCTTTATTATCATTATTTTGAAATCCCATTGGTTTTTTAATGTGTACATCCTGAATGAGAACACAATTTAAAATCTTAATATTTATATATATTATATAGACATTGCATCCTATTTTAATTTTTATCACATAGAATAGTGAATTAAGATCATGTCTAGCCAAGATTACAACCCATTCTTGTAGATATATTCGTTCAATATTACCATATCCATTACAAACAGATCATGATTGGTTCTAGATTATATTTTCATGAACACCACATTAATTCAAGAACACCTAATTTTTTATTAATAAATCATTATTATTAAACCATTTTATGTTATTTCAAATATGTTGAATATATATTTAATTCAACATTTCATTTATTTTTAAACCCTGATTAATAATTTTCCCTATTTTTAAATGTTACTTGTCCAATTATAGAATATAATGTGATGTCCTCAACAATATTCATACATTGATTCTATATTGGAGTGTATTTCTATAATATAATATTATAATTATTAATTTAGCGCTTCTCCTTCTCTTTTGAGTTGATGATTTTATATATTTTTTATGAACATAATCCTTTTATTTAACATTGAAATAATTATCAATTAATTATTTATTCATAACTATTTTATTTTTTAAACACAATTTTATTTTATAAAAAATATTATGAATAATAATTTTCATATATTATTTCAATATTTCCCTTCATTTCAATTAATATATTATGTTTCCAACATCATATTCAACCCCCAGTTGCTATGTTATTAAGAATTACCCTTTTTTGAAATTCCTATGAAACCATAATCATCTCCCACATCATCATATTTTAATTTATTTCATTTCATTTTTCAAATAATCAATTTCTATTTTAACACCCTAAAATCCATCAGTGATTGGGTTATTACTTTCCATGTCACAAATGATGTTTTCGACACTTTAAAACTTCACAAATAAGTATTTACACTGAAAAAAAATATTACATATATTCATTATAATAATTTCATGAGATACCACATAAAATATATAACATCTTTCGCATGTTTTTACCATTCGATTTCATCATAACCAACAATCATCCTTTGATGTATTCTATTAATTCCCTTTTTATATTAATAAATATAATATAATTTTTACATTTGTAATCATCAATAATCTAGATGAAATACATTTCTTCCTGAGTTGTTAAATATATCATCGAACCCCACAAATTAATATGACTGAAATAATGAAAATTGTATGTCCCCATATTCATTACCATGTACAGATTTATCACCATATTTCCTATCATAAAATAATTATTGTAACTTTTTATGTGTCCCACTATGTTTTCAATATCAATATAGGGCTTTATATTTAAAATATTTCCCATTCCATGTTAATTTTTGAAGATGGACATATAATTCAATAACCTATTCTCCTCTTCCACCAAGAGTAGAAATTTATTTTCCATAATTTAACCTTAATATAAATTAATACCTTTTCTCTACCGATTCATCAATTATATTCCGACCATTTATTTGATTAGGTAACCCATTTAAATGAATGTAAATTCATGATCTGAGACATGTAATTTACTTATTATAAAGATATAGAATATAATTCCATTTACTTAAATTAATAAAAAAAATTAAATTCATCTTTTATTGACCCTTTATATCAAATACCCATTTTCATTCAATGAACCATTACTACCAAAGTGATTGTTCACATCAATAAAACCATTCACCTTCTTTAGAAAATAAATTATCCAAATGCATTCTAATGGTAACCCAATATACTAATTCCATTTGTTAAATTTCATTATTTCATTTATATCAAAAGTGATTTAGATATTACACTTCTTTATCTTATTATATTTCAATTAGACACCTTGTTGTTATGAGAAAATAATGTTTCACTCCTCTTTCTTCTATTCACATGTTAAAAATATTATTCATATTCATTCAATGAAAAAAATTATTCCTATGAGATTCATGATTATTTATATCATATTTAATCTTCTAGAAATCATATATTCGTTAACTATTCATTCAAATTATCAAAAATTATATATGTTATGGACAAATGTATATGAGTAAATAAACTCCCATAGAAAAATTTACGCATTAAGGTGAAGGACATATTATTACTATCATTCGAATGGTTCATTGTTTCATTCATTTTAAATATATTTCCACCTCATCATAAAATGTAAATATGTAATTTATATAGTGATTCATAATCAGTTTCATTGGTTAAATATTATTAAATAATTTTCCACATATCTATGGCCAGGGAATAATTTATTGTTTTTGGTAAATATTTGATAAATGAGACTTCTCCCTAATAATTTAGAAATATTTACACTTATTATCCAAATTTACTTATTTATATTATTTCAATTAAATATCAATGTAGATACTTCCCATGTTATTCTTCCATTTACATTTAAAAACCCTCTCAACAATGCATGTACCACTTTTTTCACATTGTATCAACTCTTCATTAAATATTATTAAAAAATATAGCTACTTATTAGAACCTATTATTTCGATTTTTATCTTCAAAAATATTTATATATATATCCAATTTTTTTCATTGGTTCCATTATTATTATATATATAATCCATTATTGTATTAAATATACAAATCATATTGATTTTTTTCAATATTTCTATCATAATATTCATAAACACTCTAGAAATTTCATTATATTAAAAATAAACATATGTATCCTTCACTAACTATATCATTTTAGCATTGCGATGGTTAATATACTCTGAATAATCCTTGATTACTCCATCACGTTTACTTTTCTTTTTTTCTATTCAATTATAGCTCATCAATTTAAATTAATACATAATGTTTACATCTTTAACTCTATTTAATGGATATTATTCCTCATTTTTTGTTTAATAATTATCATTAGTAAATCTCATAACATCTTCCTAATAATATATATAAAAATTATAACTTATTTAAATTAAATATTTCCAATATCAGTAGCATTGATAACTAATATTTTCCATTAAAATTTTAGCCTTGTTGATTTTATATATTTCTCATTTCATAAGTTATAGAATTTTTTATTAACTTTTCTTTTGTTTATTCAGATTCAATACCTCTATCACGGACCCATAGACACCATGAAATATTATATCAGTCTTTTGTAAAATTAAAAGATGTAATTGGATGCATTTCTTATATCTATTATTTACATCACTGGATTATCCAGCAATATGTGATTGGATCTAAACAAATAATATTTATATTATATCTTCACATTATTATATAATACGATTCTCCATGTTCATAAATTATATCCCCTTTTTGAATAGATCATCATTAAGTATAGATTCATGTAAATTTCATATCAAAAATTGATATATTGTAATCCAAAAAGTTGTATTTCTGAATAGTTTCATTTTTTTGAATGGATAGCTTAATATTTTACATATGCGGTATTCAGATCAAAAAAATGTCAAAGTGTAAAAAAATATTATTTCATATTAAATTCATTAAATTCATCATATAACCTCAATGATTTGGTTTCTAAATCATTAATTTTTCATTTTCTCACAGCTTCTAATCATTAAATTGTTATTGAAACACATGAAATATTTCCTCACAATCTTTATTATCCCATTTATAAATTTATTGAAGTTTATCCCAAATATATTTTTCAGTCTTATATCTTACAACATTCATATAAATTTTATTTTAAAATTCTATATACATAATTTTTTTTGTACTAGTTTTAAAATAATCCAAAATATTTGTAACAATGATTAACTCAGTGTGATTTTATACTTCAAATACATATATGTATTAAAAACATCTATGACAATTGAATATAATTTTCTATCATTATTTTTCTAGAGAAGTTAATTAATCCATTTCCATAATGGATCTCTATTTTCAACAATTAAATTCATAACAACTATAATAATCCTTTATAAAATCTTTTACGAACATGAATATTGACGTGATTTATCATTTTTATGAAAAATTATAAAATAGACAATACGATAAGGTGAAATAACATGTTGATTTTCTTTTCCATCCTCAAAAGTGATCATCTTCTTATATTACAAAATAATAATTAATCCTTTTCATTCTAATCATGAATTCATAGCATCTAAATAGGAAAGAATGAATTTAATTCTATAGTTAGTTCGAATTATTAAACAAAAGGGTAATTCTAAAGAAAATACACATACAAAGTATTTATTTGAGTATAAGATCAGTACACACTATATTAAATTACATGGTTTAGGTAAATAACACAAAAAGTCAAAGCACATTTACCCCATTCTTCTTATCAAAATAACACATCAATGATATGATTAAACATAGTAGACATGTTTGTTTCTATAAAATAATATAAATCATATATTAAAACACAGAAATGGAAATTTCAATTATTCTCTATCCTCAATAATAAAATTTCGATCATCAAAAACATTTTATATAGTAATCTATCATCCAAAATTCACGATTCTTTATAATTACACCAAATTTTGAAAATAATTTATATACCACATAATTATTTTCCCCCCTTATTATTATATTATTGATTAAGTTTTCAAATTATACCATAATGAATTTTATTTGAATAATTTTAATGGGAATATAATTTGTTTTAATAAAAATGAATTATTTTTTCTATAATATACATTTATCTATATGAATTCATTTAAAAAACTTATGTATCTAAATCCTCACAATCTATTGATTGGATACACAACACCATAGTCTATTTTAATCCCCCAGTCATCTCTATCCCATAAATCATTGCATTAAAATTTTACATTACTGAGATTTTATATTTGATTATTATTTTGAAATATCTATATCTCAACAAACTATGAATTGTTGTTCTTCAAACATTATATAATTTAGTATTCCTATACAATATAACTATTCTGTAAAAAAATTATTCCAATTCTAATAAATATCCCAATGTTGCATTTTTTTCATTGAATAGAAATGTATTTCACCATTATTTAATATTTCTTATATATTTCCTGACATCTTGTTCACTCAAGATGACCAGAACTATAACAAAGTAAAAATACATTATTGTTTTTAGTGAGCTATAAAAATAATTACTATGATATCATCAATACCATGGGAAACACCTAGTTTTTCAGAATACCAACAATTTGTTCACCATATCATGGTTTCTATGTAAATTAACATATAATATGGCTTAAAAATGATGAAAATATACATTGTTTATTATGAATTAAAAATTATGGGTCATCAAAACTTAAAACCTTTTCATGAACAAAAACATAAATAAAAAATGAAAGAACGTGGGAGAATTGTGTAGTTGTTTAGTCTATGTAGATCCAATAGATAAGGAGATCATAAATCAATATTAATTATATAGATATAAATTAGTGGATACCCATACAATGATTAAAAATTATAGTATACTAACTTAGTTTTCTAAAGTCATTAGATTAATTATTTTTATATAGAAAAAGAATATCTTATTTAACATTTTTTTATGTTACTCATGGTATATTCCAAATAGTAATATCAATTATCATATAGATCATGATAGTATTTTGAAGCTGGATTTCCTAAAATTATGTTCCCCTTAAACATTTATTTACAGTAGTTTCTCTCTTGTAATAAACTATGAAAAATTTCTCTATGTACTGTTTTTTCCTATAAATCACACCATCATGACCAACACCAATTGATAATATATAATTTACCAAAAATGATTTATAAAAATTTATTATATCACTCATTTTAAATTTATAAATGAATAGAAATATGATTTTATAAATCTTTTAAAATAAGTTATTTATCATACAAAAAAAGTAAAAGTATGGAATTATTAAAATATTTTGATATCATAATTAGATTAAAAGGATACAAAAATATTTATCAATATTTTTTATCAGAAAGAGGTTGAGTTTCATGATACAATATATTCATATAAAATTATATTTGATAATCATATTGTGAAAGTTATAATAATTGAGAATATAATTAATTAGAAATTTTAAATCCATTTATGAGAGGCTATAAGGGAATTAAAACCATAACATCCTACAATTTTCAATCAGTATAACAATATCAATTCATATACTTAACTATTATGAAATATTTTTCCCCATAATTACATTCATATTTAATATAAAGGTGAAATTAATACACAATTTTATAAAAATAAAAATTTTGTTTTCCCTGTAATATTATACCAATATTATTTCCCCTAGAATCATTATACATTGATTCAAGTCTTCATTCTCAATAATGTATTGAAAAGTTGTCAATATAAATGTTATCCGTAAGGTAAAAATATAAACTTTCGTGCATGTATTTTATTCTAATTTTTTTAATATCATAATATTATTCCTCTATATTTTCGGGAAACAAATTTAAAATTATAATAAAATGTATTTGAGGTTTTTATAATTATATATTATTTAAATATAAATCATTTTTCATTCAGTAATTATTTATAGTGCATTTGTGATTGGCTGGGTTCATCAACATAAGTGGACATTTCAATAACTAATTATTATAATTTAGTATAGTGAAATAAGTAAAAAATGATATTTAATATTTTTTCTATATTAGTTTAATTTAATCCAATATAGTCATATTAACCAGGATCTTAAATTTACATCATAGATGACTAAGAAAATAATTCTAGCATATATAATATAAAAGTATTGAAAAATGATCACTAAAAGATATTATTATACCTAATATGTTATGTATATGAAAACCCGATAATGAATAAATGAAAAATGAAATAATAATGAATCCTGTAAAAAAAATAAAACATGGTAATTAAAGAAGAAATTAATAACACTAATAAAAAAAGATCCCATTCAATTTAGTTGTTAATAAAATTTATTATTCAGTTTGAACTTTTCATTTGAGGAAATTCTTTGCTTGTGTTAATATATTTATGATTAAAACTATTACATTAAAATGATATAAATTATTCTCTTTTCTATATCCTTAAATTTCCCTAGAAATTTTCATTTGTGAAATTTGATATAACTCTATTAATGTTTTATGTAATGTTGTTATTTACATCAAATTTAAATTAATTTTTTTAGTGGATAAATAAAAAATAGGATATTGTTTGTAATTTAAAATATTATGTGTCTTCATTACACTATGGATAAACTCAATCCTCTATAAGGATATTCATGTTCTGATTTGGGAAATTATAAATCCTGATTAATTGGACTTTAATTATATATCCCCCAATAAATTATGTAATTCTTATTACCCCTAGAAATCAAAATATCCGGACTTTATGAAGTAAGACATGACCTTAGTGTAATTCATGGTAATGTGTTGTTAGCCTATTAAATAATATTATGTTCATTTTATGACCCAATAATCATTCAGGGGTCCTTTATTATTATTTATGAGTTTTTTGTGAATAAATTTGAGAAAATAACATTATTTCATGTCTAAATGATGGTCTATGATTTTTTAAAGTCCCAAGGGATTATATTTAAAATGATTTCTTTGTTGATTCCAAATATTTTAATAGCCTAATGGGATCTATCATAATTTTCCCTATTCTTATATTCATATACTCATCCTATATTTTTATTATTTTTATAGGCATTACTAATTATTAGGAATATATGATGTCAACATTTCATTAATGTGGTTTCATCCTTAAATTAAATAACACATTCATATTATGATATGTGGTTTATTGTAAAATATGTCTATTTTGGAGAGAAATTTTGGGTTTTATTATGTTAGATTTTATCCTTATTCTTTAAAACTCCTAACCTAAACGGTATTGGGTATGTAAGTGATGAAATATATGGTATAAATAATGTAAATTGGTGGTCGTTATGCTTTTGACTTTATTAAATGCAACAGTTTTGGGATTAAATAAATTTAGATTATATGATTTTATTATTTAAGGATATGTTAATATATACAGATATCATTATTGAATAGTTTTGGGGGTGATAAAATATTCAATATAAGATATAATGTTTTTTTGGGTGATATTATGTTTATTAATTATAATTTGGGATACATTTGTTGATTTTTATGAAGAATTCATGATTGAATTATATATATAACTCTTAGTGTTGGTATGTTTTTTAATTTTCAGGTAATTTTGAATATTTATGAAAATGATTAATTTTATTTTGGGAATATATGTTGAGTAGTATAATTTACATCAAGAATTTAAAAGTGTTTTTGAGTGATAAAGACAAGTTTTTCAGAAGTGTTAATTGTTTTTTGGGAACCTAAATTATTGTATAATTTATTTTATATTATTTAATTTTATTATATAATAATTAATATTCTATAGGTGATATTAATAATTTTTATATTTTTATGTTATTTTGGTTTTGGAAACTATTTTCGTATTTTGAAAATACTATAGAAATTTTTAAGGATTATTGTGGGTCAATAATATTTAAGATAAAAAGTATGTTGAGTTTAATGTAATATTGGATCATGGTTTTCAAAAAAATTTGGGGTTTTATTTAGTATATAATAATTAATTTTGATTATAGTGTTTATTTATTTTTTTGGTATTTTTATAAAGAGGAATTAATAAATGTAACATGTTATTTCTTAATTTGATAAAATAGTCTTTTTTATTGATATTGATGATTCAATGTTTAAGGATTTCATGACATAAATTATTTATAGGATTGTTTCTTAATTTATTGATTATTATATTTACTAATTTGGGGATAATGTTCAGTTGAAATTTGGAGTAATAAATAACCAGGTAAATAAAATTTTGGAATACATGAATATTTTTTTTACTTTTATGACTAAAAATATTATATGAGGTAAGTAGTCATGTTATATTAATTATATATGATAAGTCTATTTATGTTGTAATTTTATTTAATTCAATAGTTTAATGATTTTAAATTAATATATAAGAAAGAAAACATCACACAACAATCATATCATACACTAATGATTTAATTGTAATCATTATTACATTTTTTGGTTCATGTTATCATTCCATGTTTTCTAACATTAATAAAAAATCATATTAAATTACAAATATAATAAATTATCCTATTATTAATTGATATTATGACTTTTTATTTAAATATTTTAGTCATATTTCAAAATCCCAACATTCCCCTGTTACTAAAATTAGTATTTTTCAAAAGGGAATTTATAAATATTTAAAAATAAAAAGAAAAAGAAGATATTTTGGTTTTATATAATTGATTGATGGAGGGTGATATCTTAGTAGTATATATCAAAAATAATTTTTCAAATTTAGGAATTTGTTCTCTCTTTTTTAACCAACCTTATGTTTATGCACACAACAATTATTAATTGAGAATTTTATTTTTTGAAAACATATTTGAAATGGTATTTCATAGCTTTATGTTCATATATGATAATTATATATTACTAATAAACATTTTTCATATCCATTTGGAAAACTCATAATGCATTTTTCATCATCTGAAATTAATTTCTTGTACCTTGGTTCATTAAATGTGATGATGAAATCGTATTACCCCATGATTTTTAGTTAAAATTAGATGTTTTAATATTTATTTAGACGATTTCATATAAACTGAATTGAAATTGTGAAGAACCAATTTCTAGAAGGGGAATAACATCACCACTGATGCATTTTTAATTATAATTTGGATTAAAAAATTTATATTATGAATCTATATTTATTAAATAACTATTGATATTAAAGTGTATATATATTTATTTTATGTCACATGAGCATGGATATATTATTTTCTAAATAAATATATACCTATATTATTTTGTAAATTTTTTTATTTAATGGTTATCTATATTTTTTATATGATGTCTTATTTAGATTTATCTAAACAATTTTACTGATAAAAAATAAACATTGATGTTATGTTTATGTTAAAAATGTATTCATATTGGTATTTATTATATTTATAATTATAGAAATTTCATTATCATGAATAATATATGAATATGTGTTTTCTATTGAATAAAATATATACTTTTAGAAAATATATTTTTTTGGAAATCTAGTTGATAGTAGTTGGATACCCTATAAGTATAAAAATTATAGAATATTGTACATTTCATTTTATTTCCTTCAAAAAAATAATACATCAATGAAAAAAGACAAAATTTTATATTCTTCATGATGATATTTTCATGATATGAATTAATGAATATATATTAGTGTTGATAAAATATACAATTCATGACTTATGATTGATCCCATGATATACCTTATTCATTGTCTTCTTCAATCACTAGGACATAGACCTTTATTTTTTGTCTACCAGTTTATGATGATGATGATGTTCCCATGCCTATTGAAATTATATGAAACAAGTAGGAGATTTCTGAAATATGTTTTTTGTTTTTTTATCTTCCAGAACTAATTAATCACATTTTATTTTGTATTTAATTTATTATGAATGACTCAAGTGGAAAATTATATGTAATCTGACACAATTCATAAAAATCAACATTTATGGTTGAACATATCTAATCCATTTATTTGGAACTAATACGGATTCCTAATGTGTTCATCGTGGTTACAATGGTTTCTTTGTCACATTTGAATCCCAGAGCACAACTATTTATGAAAAAGAAAGTTGGATAGATGGTTGTGAGAAACTGTGTTGGGATGGATTCATGTATATAATAAACATTTAAGGGATGACCTGAGGGGTGATGTAGGGTTCACATTTTCCCTAACCATTCTCTAGGGTCTTCACAACCATTAAATTACTCTATATATTGTAGTATTAGAATATCATATAGTTTTGGAATGATCCCTCAATCTGTGTTTCCTTAACATGTCTAACCCTTTCCCTGGAAGTACGCCATGAATAGTGGGTGCACTGTTTCAACAACAATGGGGCCAAATCTTATGCCGTAAAATTTTGGTAAAAATTAACCTTTATCCCTTCCATTATATTATGTCTTTCCCATCTCCTAATTTCTCACATTTCTAGTAGATGAGTCAATCATTCATCATCATTGAACTCCAAAATTCCATCATTGAGAGATTTTTATCTCGAATCATCATTAGTTGTATGATAATCCATATTTTATCTATTAGATTCCCCTTGGGAGATTATATATTCCTTGGGATTTTTTCATCATTTAGATTTCTATTAAATATTCTTTTTAGACGCAGGCTCGTATGCCTTGTTTTTTTACATTGATTCATTCTTCCATTTTCTCTCAAAGTTGACAAATTCAAGGGTCAAAACTGGAAGAGGAGATTCATAAGAGCATGATGAAGGTGGTATACAAATTACCCATTCATATATTAATGTTTTATAAATGTGATATGTTCCACATGTTGTTTTCACCATTCATTTCCCCTAATTTGTATCTCCTGTGAATTTGATTCCACACAATATTGAAATGTAATGACTCAAAATTCATATCAAGGTTTTTCAACATAGAGGGATCCTTCCCTTTGTGAATTCCCTCTTACATTACTTTTTGTATGTAATGTGTATATAGCTAATGAACCTTTTTTTAATTTACATTGATATGGTGATGTCATATTGAGATGGAATAAATTTAGTGGATTGGAATTTCTAACAGCCAAATCAATTGTAATCAATTGATATAAACATGAGTGGTACAACCATTTTACCCTTCTACAGTAAAGCAATTGTTACACCCATGTTTGTATGAAATTGTATGGATTTTTGGATTATAAGCTGACTAGTATTAATGTCAATGAATTATCATTTCTAATAATTCTTAGTCATGATTACCATCTCTAATTATGGTATTTGGGAAATATGGCCCTTATTCATGTTAAATATAAATTGGAATGATTCCCCTTCAGTTTATTAATAAATTGGCATGATGACCCATTTTGTTTTTATATAAATGTGGGAATGACATCCATTTTTATAAATTTGACATGGTCATGGAGTCCAAATATATTACATGATATGTACACGGGGTCTCAATATCATGATACTAGGAATGGTGTCCCCAAATGTGATACTAGGCATGTAGAACCTATATGTGATAATTGGGATGGCATCCAAATTCTATGATACTGGGTATGGATTCCCTTATAAATGTGATACTAGGAATGACTACCCATATAGAACTATTATATCAATCATGGAGTCCATCATAAATGTGATACTATGCATTGCATTCCATAACAATTTTTAGAGATATTCTGTATTGGTCAAATTGGGTAGAGTCTTCCCGGAAATCTTTTAGGAACTAGAGCTGAACAATTTGTAGTTGTTTTTACTTATTCAATTTTCTATATCTTCACACTTCTAGGTTATTTAAAATTATTTTTTATCTTATATACGTTATTGGCGATGTCCTACTTAGTTTATCTAACACACTATCAGGGTTTCTTATGATACATAGGAAAACAACATAATTATATGTATAGATAATGTGTATCTTCATATAATGGATTCTCAAATTATTATGTGACTCAATATGGGATCCAGGTAGTATATAACTGGGAAAGAGCTAAAGATGATTTGACAAGATTTTTTTCCTTTGTACCTTTTATATATCTTGTACACTATTGACTACTTACTTACATGTATCCATTTTATCACTATTTTATAGACACCTGTCATTATCATCCATTGAATATGATTTTGTTTACTGAATTTGATTATTGTAAATTTATTTTTATTTAATATCTGATTCTACTACTATGTGTTACTGGTCTAGTCATTAAAGTGTTTATTTCTCATTGTTCCATCTATTTTATATAATTCCATGTTTTTTAGTTATTAATAGATATAATATGATTCACTCTTGTGATGATGGAATATTATCCCCATGGACACACCCATGTCCCTCACTACTATCTAGAAGACTCTGGCATTTGGGAAGATGCACTTGAGGCCATATGGTCAACTAGGCTTGGTGCATTATTCAGTTGCATCTGGGATTTGGACATCAAACAATTCTATCAGAGACTTCTTTTCTTTTTGTAGTATTTTTAGACAATATATAGTTGACTAGTAAGGTTATGGAGATTAGTAATGAGATGTTTCAGGGAGTATCTAGCCCAAGTATAGAAAAAAATAAAAATTTCCCCGAATGGAAATTATTTTTTATATATTATTCTTATTATAGTATATGTGATTCAAATATTGGTTGATTCACTCAAATTGTGATATTTATATTGATATTTGAGGTTACATTTAATTCTTGTTCCATTTATATGTGGTAAATCAAGCACCGAGCATGCATCATATTATGTACCTTGTAGTAAATTTACATGGCATGCATAATCTATGTCATATAAGAATGTTGGGTATATTTCATTTATTGTGATTACCATGAGTTCTTGATTTTTTTAAAAATATTTTTTTATTAGATAAATATGCTTGTTGGGTTTTGAGAAAACATATTTTTTACTTTGAGTTTCTACTAACCTAAAAAGTTTTATCCTGGTTTGGTTATATCATATATCCTAAAGATTAAACTATGTCATATTGAGTCATTCACCATTGGTCACATTGACTAGAACGTGTCTGGGTATAGATTATGTCGATTCCATATTTCTGCTAATATGGTATAGGGTTCCTTATTGATTAGAAGTGTTGAACCTTTTGGATAACACATTTAATGATAATTTAATGGAATTATGAAATTTAAAATGAAATTAAAATATTTAAACACATATCTTGCACCTGTTCCAGGATTAATAGTTTAATATAAGTAGTGTATCCTATGTTCAATATAATGATCCTATCACAAAGACCAAATGCTTTGAACTAGAAGAGAGGTGGTACTAATAAATGGAATGGATATTTACCAAATCTATTCTTTTATTATTGGATTATGCCTTTATCAAGTCCTATATGAAGAATATATTTCAAATTTTTAGAGGAATAACTCCATGATGTCCTTCAATAATTCTCTATGAGGGTGTTGACAACTATACTCTAGGGGTGGTGGGACCTCATCATCTAGTTATACACCATGTAGTTCCACATACTGAACCTCTTATTGTTCTGGATATGGGTTATGATTCCCAGTTTTCTGTAGATTTCCTTCATCTTATGAAGACCTAATAAAGATATTTTCACACTTCCCCTTCCTTGAAAGAGTTGAATTAGGAGTTCCAATTGTATAATTATCAAACAATTTCATGTGTGTGATGGACAAATGGCTTCAAATTTATGGAATGAGACTATTTGTCTATATTTGAGAATTTGGAGACACCTGCTATGTAGATAGTGACCCTCTCTACTAATATTCTATGAGGATCCTCTTAATGGAGGAGGGATATTCAAAATTAGGTTGGTCAGTATCGAGAAGCTACAAGGAGGGAATTATAGTCAATATTCATTGATATTTTTTTTCTAGAGACCCTATGGGAATATCATGCCATGGAATTCAAGAACCAATAGCTAAAAGTTATAAAATCTATTTACATTTCTTGTCATTTTCATTGCTTCATCACATTGTACCCAAATATACAACTGATGAGAAAGGCAAAAAAGGATTTCAATATGGCCATTATAATAATATTCATTATAAATTGTATTTTTTTGATTGAATATGATATAAACTATATTAAACTAGATAATTATCTCATTTCAGAAACTTAGGGAAGAATAGGATGTGGTCATGGGGAGTTCAAAAAATCGTAAGTGTAGTGGTTCTACATACGGTTAAAAAAGAATATTAGAGACATCACATGGTATCATGGGTATCTAGGTTACACTAGCAATCATTTACATGGTATTTCAATAGTCATGGAATCCTATCCATAATAGGATCAATGTCCAAGATACCCCCTATAGTGAAAATCTATGGGTGGATTGGGGTATCTTCAGAATTTATATAGAATGTAACCATATGTTACTTACTGGTGAGGATCCTCTCTAGATCTATTGTAAGGAGCATGCTCAACTACACCATGCTAGGATGGTAACTGGGTTACTATTGGTCACACAAGATGAGGATGAGGTCATAAACATGATATCATGGATTTCGATACACATGGAAAACTACATGGTCCCCCTCTAGGTGGAACTGTTGTAGTATAGGGTGGGGTATTAGGCCAATTCTATTCAGTACAACCTGCACCATTAGGTCATCCCACACATCTTTCTATTGATTTATGTATCTATTAAACTAGCATTTACAATTTCAACATACTTATACAATTAACTAGAATCAAATTTTTTCAAATTTTTTTCCAATTGTGAAGATTCTCAGACATCTGGTTGAGTAATCTTGGGGAATGATGACATATGATACACCGTTGGGTATACGATGAGAGAGTGTATTCTAGTGTAAGGGTTATCCTTTTGATGCGGGTAGTCTTCTTTTCTTATGTAACCTCTTTATCCTCGAGATGAATTTTTTTTGTCATTCTCAGAATGGAATGGTTGATTTTCATTCTTGAGGATGTGTATTTCTATCACTGAAGGGTTCCATTTACATCAAATGATGTTGATACATATATTCACAAGGGTGAGTAGGATGTCCAGGATAGTAGATCTAGGCTATGGAATCTTTACCAATGTGGAATGACCGTCTTGTTTTCTAGACATTACATGAATAATCAAAGACTAAATTGTATTGAGTTCCCTACCGTATTTAATCGATTAAGGGATGTATTCCCCAAAAAAAATTCTGGACTACCACTTCAGAGAGAGGAAGAGTTTACAATCGATCTAGGACCTGGAGCTACATATGACAGAATTATTTCTTATGGGAAGGATACTACCTAGTTGTAGGAGCTCAAGATAATTAACTACGATTTAGAAGAATAAGGTATTATACAGTTCAATATGTCTCCTTGGGGTTCACTAATCATTTTCTCCAAGAATACTGATATAACCCCAAGCATTATATGGATTACTGATAGTTCAATTATGATACTGTTAAAAATTGGTATCTCTTAAAACATGTAGGGGGCCTTTTTTCCATCTCATAAGATTGAGGGTATTCTCAAATATCGACCTCAAATTTGGTTATCATCAGGTTCGAGTAAGGCCTTCAGATATTACATTTATTATATTCTATAGTTAGTACGATTGGTATGAGTACCTTGTGATTTAATTATGTCTTATTGAACACTCCTTATATATTAATTAATTTGATCTATATAGATTTACATTCCTATTTGGATTTCTTTTTTAAGGTCTTAGTTGATGAAATCATATTGTATTCTCATACTCAAAGTGACAATGACAGTCATCTTGAGATCATTTTTAATACACTTAGAGGGTACCAACTATATGATAAGATAAATTATTATCCTTTAATTATAGAAAAGGAAATCATAAAAGGTCATATTATCTTAGAGGAATAATTTAGTTTTAACACAATGAAGGTGGGAGAATTCATTACATTATTTAAGTTTAAGATCTTCTATGATATTCATATTTTCTCAAAGCTATCTCATTACTACATGAATTTTATACAATACTTATCATTATTTGAAACACCGCTTATGAAAATGAATTTTTTATTATTATTTATGTGGTATGAATAATTTTACGTAGACCTTTATTAGTAGAAAGTGGGATTGAATTAAGAGCCCATCGTGATTCCATAAGAGATGAGAATGATATTTAAATTCTATTATGATATTTTAGGTATCGAACTATGAGTAGTTTTGATGTAAGATGGATGGATAAGTGAATAATGGTGAAAGAGTTTGAGTCCTCAAGAGTGGAGTTACTTAATATATGATGTTGATGATGAACCTATTTTACATGCTTTGAAATGTTAGAGGAATTACTAGCTTGGAGATTATTTTGTGGTGTTTAAAGACCATAAGATCATTCGGTATATTTTAACACAATGTGACATGAATCATTGGAAATGAATATTTGTTAAATATATATAGTCCTGTGAATTAAATCTATCATATACACATTTGAAATGTAATGTTTTCTCTAATTCTATGAGTAGGAGGACATTGATGTAGGCAGTTAAGGAAGCCAGTAGAGAATTACATCTTCTGAATGTATTTTCTTAGATGCATATCGAGGTTCTATACTTTTAAGGAAAATTTTTAATTGGATTGCTACTAGGTACTTCTTAACTATTAGGGATGATGAAGATGATTTAGTATTTATATCTGTAGTCCTAGGTCCTATAAGTGATTAATACTGGTGAGAACCCACCTTTATATTTTTCTATCGATTAAGTTGACATAATTTCTATACATTTGTGTATATGGGCTCCCACAGATATGCGAGAGGATATGATGCATGAGTCACATGATTCATAGTGGATAGTTCACCTAGTACTCTCTAATATGTATCTTGATATTCATAGATTTTATTGGGGAGTGGGAAGTCGGGTTAAATTAAGGGGTTTTTTACTTGGTGTTCCACCAGTCATTAGTTGAAGGTGGGGAATAAATAACACATATGCTTGTTACAACTTTTACTTATCCAAGAATGGATATGGTAATACATTGAAGTGGATTTTTTCGTATTCTAATCATAGTCACCTAGACGTAGTTACATAATTTGGATAGTGGTTGATTAAATATCAAAATTAGTTGTAATGACCCAGATTGATATAAATAAACAACCCCTTTTAATTTAATTAAATGTGTTATTATGTATTATAGTAATAAAAATCACATTCAATTATTTGGTTTAATTGTATGCTATCAATTTTGAAAATTTTTAAGCATTATTAACATTGATAATATAACTATTGAATAATGGTAAAATGGTAAGTATAAATATAAGGTTTTATCAAATCTAATTGACGTAGACAAAATAAGTTATTGCCTCAACCAGTATGATCTACCCAATGAAGCCCATTTTTCGAGGCTTTAGTGGGGGATAGAATCACTTTATATTTCCCTTGACCAAGACCAATATGTGACCCAACAACTTATTAATGATAAAAACTTTTTATGGGAGAAGTTGAATATTATTGAGATCATGACCAAAACCATGTACACGAAAACCCCCAATGAAAGTACAAAATCATGTACCCTTATAGAGTTTTCTTGTGCATTAATGGAATTTCTATTAAAAACCATGGAATAATATTATCCACATTTAATTATATATTAAATATTATATTTTCATCATATTAATGTTACTTTGTAAATAATTTTATTTTTGATATAATAATGCACAAATTGAATTTTTGGTTCATATTAAAATTAAATTAATGAATTTATGGATTATTCGATTTTTAAAATAAATAAATCTTTATAAAATATTATTATTAAATAAATTTTATTAAATATTAATTAACATATGAATTTTTATATTACAATTTATTTTTAAAATGTTTTCTCAAAACCTGTTATTTGTCAACAAAAAACATGGTACTTCTTAATTACTGAAAATCTTACAATAAATGTTAAAATTCACGTATTTATAAAATTATTTTGATAAAAAAATATTATTTTTGGATTCATAATGTTGAAATTATCAAACGATAAATTTTTCATAATTTTCTATGAAGTTGGGTTTTTGAGAAAAAATTAAATACTGTATAGATATATTTTTTGAATTATGACATCATAATGACCTAAAAGTAATGTATTAATTATATTGAATGGGATATATGACAATATATATGTTTTCATATAAATATTATTTGATTTTATTTTTATTTCTTTTATATTATAAATCCATTATGAATCCTCCAAGTAGATTAATGTATTTAATATTTTTAAAATCATTTTTTAAGAGTGTGGCTCACCACCCTAAAATAATGAAGAATATTTTACTATGTCAGGAATTTGGAATTATAGAAGAATATTAAAAAGTTCCATTTTAAAGAATCCATGGGAAAATACCATGTTATTTTTTTTGGTTTAGGTTATTTTATTATGTATAGTATAAATCACAAATAATAATGTAATCCACCACTTTTATAAATTAAACCCACCCATACTACCATTTCTATTTACTACAAATACTTGAAGCATGTCTATAATCATTCATCTCATCCCATGAAGTCCCTCCAGGTCTTTTGGAGTCATACACTGAAGTAAAGGACCTTCCTCTCGTCCTTTCAATTCAAGCACCTTATTTGGAATTTATCTTCTTAATTTCAATTGTTTATAATGTCATTTATTTTTAAACATCCCCTTACTGTGAAATTGATGTTATTTTAATGATATTTCACTTAATATCTTTCATTTTTACATTTACCAAAGACGTCACTATGAAAATATTTTGTAGCAGATTTCTCTCTTCTCATTTTCATTCAAGCACTTCATTTATGTTATGACTCTTTAGTTATATTTTTTATAGTAGGATTTATTCTTCAAAATTCCCCTTAGATTAATTTTCTTTTAAATTTTTTAAATTCCGCTTTCACTCTCATTAAGCCTCCTATGATCCTTTATGTACAGTAGTTACCATACCAAAATATAGTTATTATTCATTCTTTTGTTAACTTTTCTACATTAACTTATGGCTTTTATTTATAGTTTATAATGATGGGATATATTTTTAAATTTATCTATTATAGACCATTTTATATTTATGTTATGATAGAAACTGTTAGATCTCAGAAACCAATTTTATTATTCTTTACGACATGCCATTATGCTAAATAAATTTTGACATGATTTTTCATGTCAATCCAATTGTATGGTCAATACTGTACCCAATTCCATTCAAGAGTGTTAATCTTTATGAATATATAATATTTATTTGGGACTAACTTTTTTTTATTTTATTCACAATTATCATGTAGTAAATTATGATGATGAATGAATCCATGTTCCATGATCTATGTGGCGTACATAATCATGATTTTGAAATTAATGTAGTGAGTGCACCAAAAATTAAATAGCGCACCAATTTTTTGGGTAATGATAAGTATTAAGATACATCCTGATCAAACATAAAGTGAACCTTATTACATTATGTGACATTTTAAATAGTTAATTATTGGAGGGTTTATACATGACCAATGTTTTTTATTCAATGTTTTATATTTTTGCCACATTTCGCATGTTATGATTACCATTCTATTTCATATATTTTTATTCAGGTTCATTTTATTCCCAATTTATATTTCTATTGTGTAAAATGTACTCTATTCAACATCCTATGGCTTGTTTCATCCATTTTGGGGATTTATAGCATACCACTTTTTAATTGTGTCCCCATGATATCCCAAGCATTTTTTAAAACCCTTGGAAATGTAGAAGTATGTTAATGATGTGGTGAATAATGTTTTTCTATTATATGTTCAAGATATTATGAAATTTACATAATTAATAAATACTCTATAATTATCAATCTATTTGGCCATTTTAATTTAACATTTATGTAATAAATCATGTATTAATGTTAAATGAAGAAAATGTTTTTTTGGTTGGTATTTGAGTAAATGTGTATATGTATTGGGATTAAGATTAAGAAACTATAGTGAAAGAATTATAGATAAGACTAAGTATAAGAAAACTTCCCTAAATTTTGGTATGTATAGATTTTATGGTTTATCATCAATATAACTCAATATGGATATTCTACAAGTGGGCCTGGTTTGGGAACTGATGTACCTAGGTATAACAACTCTAACAAGGTGTCTCAATCCTAAATTAGGGTGACTTGGTACATGAAAACGAACCTTAAGGTGCAACTGGATTGATACTCCCAGGGGATATACTTTTTTAATTAATAATCATATTAGTAAACATTAATAAGGGAAATAAATTCACATAAGATTATATATCAATAAAAACATCATGTATACCATAGATAGAAACCTAGAAATTAATAATCTGTGAAATAAATGTAATTTATAAGTTATCCCTTTTATTAAAAAGGGTTGTTGTGTATGACTATAACAGGTTTAAAAAATATTCTTTATATTTGTTTTCAATTAAGCAATTGAGTTGAACTATTTGAAAATACTATAAGGTAAGATTATCAATCATCTTTTTACGTATTCCATCATATTAAGAATTTATAGAAGAACTATCTAAACACCCCCACAACTAATAGAGGTACAGAAATCTATAAAAATGGATTATGGGAGTCTTTGAACATCCCAACTATATAAATCATCCCCTATAAATGTTTTTGGGATGAACATCACAGTGAACCATTCCATTCTACCTTTTGTGGGATTTGATTCAATTGTGGGCATGAAATTTCATTCCTTATATATAGCCAACATAAACTTTCATGAGAATTAAATCACACTCTATATTGAGAATTTATAACGGATTATATATAATTTTGATGAAGGGGAATAATATTCATTAGCACTATAATTTAATGCATGGATATTATTTCCCTATGAGAAACCGTATCTAGCACAATTGATTGAATATAGGGAAAGAAAAATCCTCAATGATATTATTATAGTGTGGGAATACAATAATGTGTTTCCCAATGAATTTCCTGGTCTTCCTCCTATCTAAGACATGGATTTTTCAATCATACATATACAAGGGGCGTTTCCATTATCCAAGACATTATATAGAATGGTTGTTCCAAAAAAAAGAGTAAGTGATGAAACGACTACATGGGAATCTAGATAATGTATTCATATCCAGAAGTGATATTCCATGGGGTGAACCAATCATCTTAATAATAAAGAAGGATCTATTAGTTAACCTTTTCATTGAAAATATCATGCACACCAAGATCACTATAATGAAAAATTATCATCATCCAAAAATTTATGACTTGTTTGATCAGCTATTTGGATCACAATACTTCTCTATGGTGGATAATCAGTAGGAATATTGAAAAGCTTGGGTGTATAAGAAATATATCCCAAATACATCATTTTATATTAGGTATGGGCACCATGAGTTCATAGAAAATTTAATTTCACACACTAATTCATTAAAAATATTAATGGATGTTTTTAAAAGAGTCTTCAGAGAATACCTCAACAAATTAGTGGTAGCCTTTATAGATAATTTCGAATATAATACAAAACCATGAGGTGCATGTGGAGAATCAGAGCACTATAACAAAGACCATAAAAATAGAGATTTTATGTGTTATTTATTTGAAATGTGAGTTTTGGTTGAAGTATTTATCTTCCATGTGGAATATCATCACAAATAATAGGATATTAGTGAAACCTTCAAAGGAAGATAAATTAAAGGATAGATGAGGCCAACATTTGTAATAGATATCCTGATATTCTATGGGTAAGCGAGGTATTATCCCAGATTTGGGAGAAATTTATCATGATTATCACACCATTTTACTAGGCTAACTAATATGGGATGCTTTTTTCTAGATGATATATTGTGAATAAATCTTTAAAGTGATAAAAAAAAGTCTTATCACTGCACTCATGATCGCCATACTAATTAGTGGGGAACAAATTGGGTATAAAATGATGCATAAAACAATGGATTTTGTTGTATAATGATGTAAAAGGAAAAAAAGAGATAGCATACGCCTAAATTAATTTATAAATTCTTTAGAAACACTATCTCATGCATGTTTGGGAGTTGTAATCTCTGATATTTACATTGAAAAACATGTGATATTATATCTATGTGGATAATGATGAAATATATTCTGAATATATGATCTTAAAATATATCCTCTGATAGAATGATCTTAATATGGTCCAGTTATGGTGGATAGAACTCATCATGAATTATGACTTGTTAATCCACTACCATCATAGTAAAGAAAGACATGTGGGAAATTCTATTAGAACGAATGAACTTGTCAATTTATTAATGAAGATAATTGAGAAGGATTCTAGGTTACTAAACATGATAATGATGGGAAAGAAAATAATTAATGAAGTAACATCATAAATCACCTCTCAAATTATTTTTCAACCATCCCTCATGTATAAAATAATGCATTTTCAAAACAATGGTGTGGAAAATAATAATTTGGAAGTCATTAGAAAGGGGAAATCCTTGGTGTTTAAAAATGTAAATAAATGAATTGTGAGATCGGAATAAATATTATATGTACCACCAAATCATGTGTATAATAATTAAATGCTCAATTATGAACATTGTTTTCATTTTTCCATTCACCATGGAATTACAATGATGTAAAATCATCTAGGTGATTACTATTTTTGGGATGAAATGAATACGTAGATCATGTAGAATACATCAGAGTGCCTAGTTTTTAAACATGTAAATTAAAAAATGCTATCGTATAAGGGGATGATAAAACCAATACCCATAAAAATATGAAAATGTGAAAAAACTATAGAATATTTTACCAGACTTCTGAAAACCTCCAAAAGAAACAGTGTTATCTAAGTTTTTTTGGACTTTCTTATAATGAGTGGACACATCATTGGTATTGGAAATGATTTATCATTGGATCAACTTGCATGGATGTGTTTCAAATAAGTGGTGAGTTTTCATGGACTACTTATATCAATTTTATCTGATTAAGATCCATGATTCACCTCTATATTCTAGAAAAGTCACCAATATTCTCTAAACTCTAAGTTGGATTTCATTATAACTGTTTATCCTTAAATTAATGGAAATTCATAGTGTACAATTCATACATAGGAATACATGTTTTTATCATGTTCTATAGACTTCAAATGAGTATGGGACCAACATATATCTCTGGTTGATTTCTCTTACAATAATATATTCCAATCGAGCTTCCAAATAGCTCACCATGAATCTGTTTATGGGAAGAGGTGTATAACCCTAACATATTGGGTAATTCAAACTACTATGTCCGGAAATGGTTTATGAAATGGTGGAGATATATAAAACCATTCAGTCACAGATCATGCCTACTCAGAGTAAATAGAAGATATATGTTCACAATCAACGACGAGACATAGATATTGATGTTGGAGAAATTTTATTCTTCCACATATCTCCATGGAAGATGGTGATTAGATCTGGGAAGAAGTGAATGCATATTCCAATACACAGTGGCCCCTATGAGATCCATAATCGCATTATAGTAGTGGATTGTCAACTAAAACTCTAACAAACCTTTATTAAGTACATGATTAATTTTATGTGCCCATCTAGATAATTTACATACCAAAACCCTCACATGTAATCAACACCTAGGTGGTACCAATGCATATTTAATTTTCCTATAACAAATAGTTTAAAAATAACTTAGATCATAGATAAAATGTATTATAATATAAGACAACACAAATGGTTAATGTGTTGAGGGGAAACCAGGATTTTGGAGAAAAAACATGGGACTTGATTGAGGTGATGAATACTACTTATCCTCATATGTTTTATTTTCGGAAAATAGAATTTTGATGCAGAAATTTCTTATGGGGGAAAGATGGTATTGACATGAACTGTTATAAATAAAATTATCCTTCATATTAAATTAAATGTCTGGTAATGTATTATGGTTATAGAAAACACATTTAATTATTTCATTTTATAATATCCAATTAGTTTTAAAATAACATTTAGAATCATTATTTTTGAGAAAACAGAGTATGAATAGTTATCACATGTTTAATATGGATATTAGGTTTTAACAAGTCCAATTGAAATAGAAAAAAGAAGTGATGACCTCACCAAGAGGGATCATACCCTCTAAATCACATTTATTAGAAATATCAACAGATAAATCATCAATGGGATTTTCCCATGACCAGGTCCAAGAAAATATCCAACAGCATTATTATTAAAGAAAATGTTTATGTAATCTGTTCAGGCTCATTCTGATCTGCAGCAAATCCATGTTCACCGAACCAACCCATGACTATCGAATAAATAATCTATTTTCCCTTAAGGAACATTATAGAATATTAAATCGATATTTATTAGGTCCCGTGAAAATTAATTATATTCATTTTTTATAGATTAATGAATTAAATTCCATCCTATAATTGTTACATAGTGAATAATTTTTATTTCGATGCTATAAAAAACATATTGTATTTTTGGTTGATATTAAAATTCAATTATTAAATTAATGGATGAATAGATATTAGAAATGATAAATATTTTATTTTATATTAATATTAAATATTTTTATTTAAATTTTATAGATCCAAATGTAATTTTTATAAGGTTTCAAAAAAATTATTTGTCAAAAACCCCATCAGTTCCTATTAAATATCGATTTTATTTTAAAATTAAAAATCCACAAATATAGAAAATTAATTAGAAAAAAATGGGTATAATTTTGGTAATCAAAACTTTGTAATTTTTCTATTCTTAATTTTTCATTTTTTTTTGAGATAGTTGAAATTTCGTGTAAAAAATTACTATTGAATAAATATCCTTTTTTTATTATGACATTAAAATTTCTTAAAATTGATGTAATAATTACTATAAATTGGGTACATGACCTAATACGTGTTTTAATTTTAAATTAATTTTATTTTAATTTAATTTAATTTATTTAATAATGACATTATTAATCCTACAACCCCAGTAATATATTTTATAATTTTAAAACCATTACTCTGAAAGTGTGACTCACCTCCACATAAACAATTGAATTATTTTATTAATTTCAGATTTTGTTCTTATAAAACAAAGTAAAAAAATTAATATTTTTAAGATACAATTTGACAAAATAATGGGATGGTTTTTTGTGTTTCAAATTTTACTATGTTTAGTTTAAAACCAATGAAATAATGAAATCCACCACATTTCCTATATAAAATCACACTATATCCCATTTATAATTTTTTAAAAAATGTTGAGCACGTCCCTGGACATCCATCCCCAACTAATTCTCCTCCCAAGGCACACCCAATCTCTCAAAAATACCCTCCAATGCATTTGGAATGACACACACAAGTAGGGGGACTTCCAGTCCTCCATTAAATACAAACACCTTCTTAGGAATTTGTATTATTAATTACAATTATTTATTATGATTTATTAATTAACATCCCATTATGATAAAATTTATAGTTTTTTAATGATATATCATTTAATATATATCATTTTTACCTTTATCTGAGCCATTACTATTCCCAAATTCCGTAGGGATTTCTCTTTTCTCAATTCCATTCAAACAGTTTGTTTATTATATGTCTCTTAAGATCAATTTTTATATGTTGGGATATGTTCTTCCATATTGCATTTATTTTAAATTTAATTTAAACATTATGATATCCCCATCTGACACAAGTTAATCCTTCAATAATCCATTATATACATCAGTTACAATGCTAAAATATTGTTAAGATTATTTCATTTGTTCATGTTGCTTCATTACTTTATGCGTTTTATTTATAATATATAATGTTGGGATATACATTTCCTTATCACAGTTATTTACAATTACATATACATATATAACAAGACACTAAATTCAATATCATCTATCCATTTCATACTTAATTAAGTGGCATCTTTATACTGGATAAGTTTTAGCATGATTTCTCATGACAAACCAATGTAGTAATGAACACCGTACTCATTTCATATCAAGGGTGATCAAAATTATGCACATATATTTTTGATAGTGTAATTAAATTTATGTACTTCATAAACCATTTTTATGAAATAAATTATGATTATGGAATAAATTATGATTATGAAAATTCCTTGTTGTAAGATCTATGTGGCACACTTAAGTGTGAGATTGAAATTAATGTAATGGGTGCACCGAAAATTAATATGCAATCCAATGCATTGGGTAATGTTTATTATCATATATGTCTCGATGTGACAGAGAGTGAACTTTATTTTGTTATGATATGTGGTCTTCAATTAAGTCGTGGTTAGTTTATCTTTGACCTATCTATATGATGTGGTGTTTTAAGTTTCTTCCACATTTCCAATGTAATTATTTTCATGTTATAGGAATTTTTGTTATTCATGTTTTTTACTCCCCATTGATAGTCATGTTACATAACATGTATTATCTTTTACTTTTTATTTTATTTATTAAATCAAAATGACATATAGATCACCAATTAATATGTTTCCCCTTGTATAACATGTGTTGTTTTAAAAATACGTGGAATTATTGATGTTTTTTATGGAACATTTCAAAAATGTTAGTGTATCTCATCTTCAAAATGTTATAATATCTACCTAATTCAAAAAATATCATTATACTAATTGATAATTTTGATTTTATTATGTTTAATTTTATGTAATTAGTATTGTATTAATGTTATATAAAGAGACATTTTGTTATTGTAGTAATCTTGATATTTTTATTATTATATAATATTCCGACACAATAACATATATAATCTTAAGAAAGTTTAGATTTAATTCAGATAAAAAAATATTAATAAGATGTGATACTTCTCTTATGATTTAATTAAATGAATCTTAAAAATACCATCTCTATTCAAATTTTAAAATCTACTAAAACCTGTATTTAATCAATCAGATTAAAAAATTAATCCTTCTTGAGCACGTATATTCATTTTGATTCATACATAGTCAATTTGTTGAGATGATTACTCTTACAAAAGTCATAAAAAATTATGTTTATCCTTATGTGGATAAATCCTTCTTACTCAGATGGAACTAAAAATTTGGTTTATAAATAAATTTCAAAATACCTATCTCTTCTCCATATATATCATTTAATCATTTTTATTATTCTACCCATGATAAAATTATTATCACAATTCTTATATAAACGTTTTAATATTATTTAACATTACAACCTTAATATTTATTTTACAAAAATGGATTTCAATTAATCGTTCTTTTATCGTAATATTTAAATATCTAAAAATATTTATTTCTTAATAAATTGATTCATTTAACATAATAGTATCTTTTTAAAAATAAAAATGAAATTAGTGATAATATATTAAACAATAAATTAAGGTATAAAAAAATAAAAATTATTAAGAAAAATATTAATTTTTAAAATGTAACATTATAAAAGGATGTGTTTGTTTTATAAAATGCAACACAAATGATTTTTATGTCTTGATATATTGGTTTTATTTGAAAAACATATATAAAATATAAATTACCATAAAAATAATTAATGATATGGGAAATTGTAAATTTCAATATAGAATAATAATATTTGAATAATGTTATAACATGTTTCATCATAATGTTCATTAAAAATATGGTGCAGTGAGGGATATGAATAACAATCCCTCAGATATATATTATTTAAAAATCCTGAAAATTAAATTAAATTTGAATTTTAATTATAATCCATTAGAAATCAATTTATAATGGGAGACACGGGATTTGGATTCATATTAGCTTGATATTCATGATCATTATGGAATTCTAAATTTTCCCACATAGAACATATTTATGAAATAAAATTCCTTTTAGTTTTTATATATAATACCACTTACATGACCCTTTTAAAAATATCTAATTTTTTTCCAATTTATATTATCCCCATTTACCTTCCCCTATAATCAATGCACGCAACCATTATAATTCATTCACATGAATGATTTATATATGTTTATTTGTGAATGATAACATTATGTTAAAATTTTAGTCATTGGAAAATACAATTGATTCAAATTTATTTATTCTCCATGTATTCAACCTCGACATATTATTGAGATTGAATTATAATTTTATTAAAAAGAAATTAATTTCAGTATTACATCTTTATAAATATTGAGATAATCATTCTTTCTTTTTAGTATGTTCATGTATGGAATAGTTCAACCACTTCCCAAGAAAATCTACATTAATTTTCATAATAACTATTATGGAGAAATAAAATGAAAAGGATGATTCATAATTATGAAATATAAGATTTAATTAATCCAATATTGTCGAGATTTTTGAAATGATAAATATAAAAAATTTATGGTTAATTGTATAACATAATATTATTAAATCTTATGGATGGGATATAAACCACACAGAAAGGATGGGGAATTAATATTGGTAACCTTAAATTATTTTATCAATTTTTAACCTTTTCACATTATACCATGAATTGATCACACTTTTTCTATTTAATCTCCTTTATTATTTCATGGAGTATACCAAGACACACACATATAATAATCACATCAGTTTAAAATGATCACAATTGAAAATGAAAGGATAGTCCTTGATAAGAAAAAAATTCTTCTAAAATTTACTAAAAAATATAATATTATTATTTGATTATTACATTATCGTATTTTGATAGTGTATACTAAACATACCACACACTTTAATGTTGAATCGTACACTCAATTACATTTTGAACAATTACAATGAATTTTTGGGGAAATAAAAACATGTTCAGGAAGTGTTTCCATTCTATTTTTTTCATTATGCATCATCAATTTAAATCTTCCTTTAGTATGTAATGATCAACACACAATATCTTATTCTTATAGTTTTATTAGTAAACATATTGTGTTGGATCTCTTTTTCTAATCACATATTCCAATTAAAATACAAAACATAGGAAATACATTTTCATCTATGAGATTAAAAAACCCCAATAGATTATTCATCCCATTATCTATTCTTCTATTTTCCTTATTCATATGTGAAATCATAAATACAAAAATATCATATTCATTGGATGTAATAAATAACCAACATAGTTGACTTTTTTTCTTCCATTCCACCAACTTATTTTCTAACATCATTTCATAAAAAGAACAATGTTTGATCTTATCCATCGCATTGTCATGACACACATGTATTATTAAATGAATATTTTTGTTGAGTTCCCTTTATCTTATTTTCCTAGAACATTGTAAATTTTCTCAACATAATAATTCTGTTAATATGCCCCTTTTCTTCATCCAAGAGCTATATATATATATGATAATGATATACCATGTTCGTCTATTCATAGTATATATATAGCTCTCTTAGTAATTAAAATATCCAATTCCTTTCACATGAATGTTATAAATTAATATCAATGAAATTATAGAAATATAAAATTCAGTTTGTTCCATCCTGAAATAGAATATTTTGTGCGATGAAGAAAATTAATTTAAACAAATTGAATTATTTTAGCATTCATTTGTAATTAAATAAATGGAAAAAATAATATTTAAATAATTAAATATGAATTAGACTAAAACTGTATTGTGGAATCTATATTCCATCATTCCCTAAAATTCCTTCATTTTTGAACATTTTCCCGTTAATTAAACATGTAATGTTTTCTCGTTAATACAATTAATATATTTCCATGACAGATATATCAAATTTAATCACTAGTGATTACATAAATGATATCATGAATATACATTAGTAATGAAAACTCCATTTGTAGTATTTAATTATCATTAAATTACTTTATTATTTAATATATAATTAACTATCTGAATTTAAAATACAAATTTTTTAACTATTTCAAACATTTCATAGAAATATCATATAACTACATTGAATTTCTTTTCATAATGTAGAAAGTATGTTCTCTTAATTTTAACAGTCAATACCTTTTTCTTCTTGTACACCTCACATGAATTTAAATTTCATATAGATATTCATTAATGATGAAACCTCAATCGTAACAGCGATATTCAAGAAATATCATGATATTGTAGATTTTATGTCATCAAATTCATTATATAGATTTTACAATGCTAGAACAATTTATAATGATATTAATTATCATTTAATGACTTCATATCCATGCATAATCTAAAATAATAAATTGTGGACAAAATCACCCTATAAAACCTTCTTCTTCCATATTCAGTATTCATATCATATATAATTCATATTGTATCATCATATTGTGTTAATATTATGGTCACATAGTCAACTATGTGAACTCACGGTCACTCTATAGACTTTTAATTTTTTTGTCTTCATGAATAATGATAACAATATCATGATGTATATATCTCATTGTATATATTATATATGTTTTTTTAATAAATATCATATCTCTTTCATTATAATAATCATAATATCTTGAATCATTATTTAACCAAAGAATAAAATAATTGTTTCATCCATATTCATCTTAAAAAGAATTTATTGATTTGATTTTATGACCTTTAAAAAAGATCTAAACATACACATACACCTACACAACATATGTTACCCTTATATAACATCCGGAATTTCAATATTTTATGTAGTGATTGCGGAAACTTTTACACATTATAACAATATTTTAACATTCATTATAAAATGAAATTTTACCCTTATACATTCAATGTAATTCCTAACCAAACATTATTTTGGAAAAAAACAGCATTACATAATTATTTTATTATAATTTATTGTTAGGTAGATTACATAGGTATTTAATTAATTGAGTTAGATTTATTCAGTATGGACATAACCCTTATAGAATATATGTAAAAAAAATGAAACCATTAGGTTACTATATATACTATCAAATATTTATAACTCATTCAAAATATTTTATCTATCAGTTGGGTGATCATAACAAACACTTTCATCATTAAGAGATACAGTTTACCATTATAACTTAAATTATTTATGGAAATCCTCAAATCATAAAAAATATTCACAATAAATATTAGATGAATATTTCTATGCATCACATATAACTTATTCTTCCATCAAGAACCTCATTCTATTATCCATGTTTTTTATTTCAATACATATTATAAAATATATAGAAATCAAGATGCATGGGTTTTTAATGATTATTTAAAACAATAAGAACACACATAAACATGCCACATAAAACATTACCTATATATTTATTCTAAGTTCCATGTAATATTTACATGTAAATTTGTAAACATTAATATTCCCTTTATTCATTACTATTCATTTATGTCCCCATTTTTTATCAGCCATTAATTTATTTTTTTCTTCAACCCTAATTTAAAATAAATATATTTTTCAATGAGATAGATAGTATCATTCCATAATAAATATGCCATCTACTGTTCAACTCTATATGTATGTGATATGTGATCGTTGTATAGACCATGCAGGTTTGATATAGTAATAATTGATTTCCATTATCAGATGAATACAAAACCTATTGAAATATGATATCTCAAAAACTATTTTCATGTTATGTTGTGACTATTTGATTCTATAATCATTTGATAAAATCAACTAAGATACCAAAATCTCCTGGAATATTTCAATATGAATTCCCTTTCACGCACATGAATACAAATTGTATAATATTAAATCATATTATATATAAAAATAACCTTGGATTTTTTTTCATACTTTTACAATCATAAAATTGAATTATTTAATTTCAAAAATTAATATTAGTATATTATTATTATGTTAATGATTTATATAATTAGGAAAAACCTCTTCTATGATGCTTTAGTCTGAAACATTCCTACATAATACAATTTATATGAAATAAAATTTTGAAATCCTTTTCAATGAATGTACTCATATTTTATGGTATTTTCATCATCTAAACATCTCTCCATGATAACATAATTCATGTTAAATTACCTGCATTTCTGGTGTATGTACAACAAAAGGGATAATTAATTTAACTTGATTATCTTGAGACTGAAATTTAATAGATAGGCTGAGATGTTATTCTCAAATATGAATCTCTATTGTTTGTGCTTCGCATCTAGTTTTCATATTTTACTATGTTACAGACAATAATGAACTCATAAAATCCAATATTTCTTCTTTTTATGGGATTATTATTTAATATTTATCTCTTTGACATGATTTATTTCCATGTATAATCTTAATTTTCTTCAAATCATATTTATTGAGTTCTGAAGATTATAAAAGACATTTTGAATTTTTCAAATAATAATAAACCACCCATATAGTTCATATTTAATATATGTTTTACCTTTCATGTATAAACAATCATGAAATTTTAGTTCTTCATGTGTAACCACTTCCTTCTTTTTCATAGTATCATTTAATAGTTCATTATTTATCTTTCATCATGTTTCTAAACAGTCTAACATAATTAAAAAAATATTATTCGATATATTATGAGATTTTTGGGGTTTCTACATTGTATGTTATTTGATTTTTTCATCACAGCAATTATATATATTTATATATATGAATATATTGTCATGAATTTGATAGGCCTATATTGAATATTTTCATGTATTAAAATGATGTCCATGGAATAATCAATATTATTCTAGACCATATTTTGGGTAATCTAATTTAAAAAATACATCATGATTTTACCTGATTCTTGATATAATAGATTTAGTGGATACACTAGTTTTTTATACCTACATAATTTCGATACATTATGTGGGTGATCATGGAACATCATAGTGACCACCTACACTAGAAAACCTATAGATAAGTTTAAGTGTTTCAACTCTATTAGAACATGGCCAATTAAAATTCACTAACTAGGATTATTTCATCTTATGAGATTAAATATTCCATGAGATGAAATTCTATAAAACATGTAAAACCAATGTTTTGTTTAAAACACTTAATTTATATAATCAAATCAATTTATGCCATACTTTTTTTGGAATCATGATTCTTTTTTAATCTATATATTTTCATAAATTTCATGAATAATATGTATAATTATTTGAACTATTCAATCAATGGATGTGAATATTTTGGGGGACCAACATCTCCACAAATTCAATTATCCGCTATACAAATTTATGCATACTTCTTGTATTTTTTCTATATGCATGATAAAGTAATCTTATCTTTTGAACATGGTAAATGAATAAATGTTTATTTTTAATATTTAATTGTAATTTATGTGTTCCATACACTATGTTTTAGGTCATATTGTAAAATATCATTAGAAGATAGTGTGTTCATATTTCCACATAATAGAGTTTCATTATCATTAGACTATATTTTTTAAATATATCCCTTTAGTGTATATAATCTTTTTTTTAGTTTCTTAATAATAAATCACTTGAGTTTTTATATAATATATAACATTATATTTATTATAAAATAACATCATATTAATAATAATTTTTATTTTAAAATTCACTCAATATATATTCAATAACTTGTAATCCAATATCATCATTATTAAATTTTTGTCTTTACTTTCACAATGATTCATATTCATTAATCCTCTTATACATGAAATATAATTTAACAATCAATATATAAATTTATTCTACAAATTCATTTAACTAATTTTCTATGATTAAAAATTTCGAACAGTTTTGCAATCCAATGTTCATTTCGTTTTTTGAAACTCTCCTCAATCTCTCAATTGAAATATTAATTTATATTAAAATTTTTAGATAATTTATTGATTTTTCAAATTCATTATTTATATTATTTATTCAGGTTTTCTACCACACCTTCAATCATGGTAATATATTCTTGCTATGTTTTTATTAACCCTTATATAAAATAAACTATTTTTAGTAAACTAAAGAAATATATCCTTTAATACGTAAACTATTAAAACTATTTAATATTTTCACTCTTACTTGGTTCTTCATATTCTGGATAGTTTTCACAAGAAATTATACATACGTTATAATAATTTGACATCCTAGATCCAATTAATGTATAAGGGTTTTCTAATCCCGATGTTATATACAAAAAAATTTATTCTACATCATAGATAGATCAATATTAATTATTCTTAGGGATAATAGGAACCGAAATCTTTTCCTTCTTATGAATTACCGACATCATTCATAACTTTTTTCGTCTAATGGTTTATCTTATTAAATATAAGCTTAATCGAAATTTATTTTTTATTAGAGATAAATTAATATTTCATATAACATTAAGTTATTATAATAAATGAATAATCTTAAAATATTTAATAGAAAACAACTTCCAAAATATGAGAGTTCAATCAATGATGAATCATGATTTGATACAAATTGAAGGGTCTATATGGGATAATAATAACACAAAAATTTTGAGTGGATTAGTGTTTGTAATATTAAATATTTCGACAAATTATTTATCTATATCAAATATTAATGTAAAAGTGTCAATTTTATTGCATTATTAATTTTTTAATTTTTCCGCAAAAAATGGACACACACTCAATAAACAACAGTTTACAAGGTTAATTATTCAAAATAGATTTCAAATACTTTTGTTGAACATGATTCCTCCGGGATCATTATGCCCCCTAAATACCCTTTTTAAATTTACACTATAATATCATGACAATGAAAAATGTACATCATGAATACATTAGTATTATATCTAACACTCTAGTACATCATTAATAATTATAATGTATTATATGGGTGTAAAAAAGTAATTCTAACACTAATTAAAAATATAAATACATTGTTGTGTAATACCGTTGTAGAGACCCAATCATGATGTATATGGAAATTACATTTATTTTGTGAAATACCTAATACATGACACAAACAAATGACAATAGATCGTATTAGTTTAGTGTATTTAGAAAATAATAACATATTATTATAATCATGGTGAAATTTCATCAACATCTACCATAAAGATCTTCCCCTTCAGTTTTTCTAAACTAAATCCTTTGTTTATATACTGGTAAATAGAAAAAATAAAATGGGATAGCTAAAATTCTCAGTAAGGGTAAACATAAGGAAAATAAAACAAACTATAAAAATTTTAGTGTAAAAACATGAACTTGAAGTTTAATTATAAAAATCTTGAGAAATGACATAAATAATGGAAGTACGTAAGGTATGTATCATAAAGGAACGTTAATCATGAGAATATATCATGTGAATAAAACTTGGAATTGTGGAAAACCAATAATCACATAATATTATTTCCATAGTAGCCGACACATTATTGAAAATACTATTATAGTTTATAAATTCTACTATTAAACCGAGTTTACATGTCGTTCCAACCATATATTACTGAACAAAGTTTACCTGTCAATGTAGCCATGTCTGTATAATGAGAAATAAATATTTACCTAATGAATTGGAGGGAGATATACTTCCCACCTATCTCATTATGAAATCATTTTTAAATGTTCCATAAAAATATAAATCATTCATTATAGCATAACCCAAGAAATAAAATCAGTTTCTTATATATCTTTTGATCATAACATAATTCCTAAAAAGATCATTCCACCATTAATAATTTAAAATAATAGTAATAATTGGTATATAAACATAACCTTATTTTAATATTGTCATATTAGATGGAAAATAATTTCTGTAAACCCTTATACTTAGATCTTTAGAAAAATATCATTTCTTATTCGAAAACATTTTTTATCCAAATGCCATGAAATTTTATAATAAAATAATATAGTTGAAAACAAACTTGAAATATTATAGGTAAAAATTCTTGGAAATAATGCGTTGTGAAAACGTAAAAATTCTTTCATTCCATATAATTCTACCAAAAACATTCTCCTTGTACTTTTTCTAGAAAAGGTAAAGAATTGCTTCATATGGTAAACAAAATAATGATTCCATCCATACGATGAAGTAAAATTCAGAAGGGGTAAAGATGAATTTAAATGTACATGTAAGAATAATAAATTTTTTAGAAAAATATGTTTTGAAAACGTGTACCGGGATTATAAATATAACTCCATAAATACATACATATAAGCAATCTCAGTTAAAATGAGATTGGAAAATTATCCTTTACCCAATGTCTGATTTTTTCCATATGTGTTTGAAAATAATATATATTTGGTTTATACATATTACTAACCTGTAACATAACCATAATAATATTTATGATATCATAAATGATTCACTTACGACTTTATATTACCATTTCATTTTTGAATTCCATGTTAAAGCAATGTTTTAGGTAATAATAACTGTATTTATTGTTCGTGTTTGGACCAGTTATTCTTGATATTAATATATAGATCCTGATATACATGATTTTATTATTTAAAATTTTATTTATATAAAATATATATTCAGTATATAATTATATATTATATGTTGATAAATGGAATGGAATACATCGTTTTTAGAGACTATAGCTCATACGTACGCAGGAATGTTTTTTTAGTTTCCTTATTAAATTGAATTGAAGTAAAGTAAATTAAATGTATATATATAAATAAATAAAGTAGAATTATTATGTCATATATTCCATGATTATTAATTATATATTCTTTATAATCATTCTTAAATGGTTAACAAGGATAAAGAATCTCATCGGGTTGTGGAGACGGTAAGCCGTACGTACGTACGAGAAACAATATCATTCCCATTGATGTTAAACGCTATTGAAGTGGATGGTGTATAATATAACATAATAATTATAATGTTATAATAATCATATAGAGTTATTATTTCCCCCATTATACCTATCAATGTATGGGGGTGGTGAAAAACATATTACACCACGACATGGAGACGTTAATCTTTATGTACGCATGTGCAAGGTTTTCAGTTTTTGTTGGATGCATAGAAGGTGAAATATGGTTGTTTATTATTTATAACAACAAATATTAATATTAGAGATAAATATATTATTAAATTATATTGAAATAAATAATTATCAGTAAGTAGAAGAAGAAATAAGTTTGAAATAATCCATAGAAGAGATTATCTCTTCCTCGACAGGCCTCCTTTAAATTTTTTTCATTGGGCACTAGGGTTTATCTTTTTAGGAGAAAATAACATCTAAAATTTAACTACGGAAGTCTAGAAGAGTATTTTCAGAATTCTTTAGAGCATGAGGGATCAAAATTGATGGAATATGAGAGGTAGGTGGTACCATTTTATTAGAGAGGAGAGGGTAAATTTACAAAAGTAGAAAAATATTAATTTATTTTTAATTAAAATTCTATTTAAAATGGTCCAAAATATTATTATTTCTAAGATACTATGATTCTGGAAAGAATAAAAATAAAAAAATAATTTTTTGAAAAGTTCTGAATACTTTTAAATCCTTATCATTTTGATAATAACCTTATTTTACCCATTTTAATATTAATGTGATTTCTTGTTATTTTAAAATTGTCGGTTTATGTAATAACCATAATATGTAAAACAACCCCAAAAAATTTATAAATCAAATATTTGTACTTTTATAAACCATTTTTCAAATTTTTATATTATTAGGTATTTAATATCATTTAATATACTATTTTATGTTTTATATTCTTAATTATGTCATTTGTGGTTACAATTTATACTTGAATTTTTAAAAAAATTCATAACATCATTACTACCCCACAAAATAGAATTAACTCATCCCTAATATGTCATTATAATCTAAAAAATTAGTGTATGTCGTCAAATTGTTCAAAATAAATTTATTTTAATATTTATAAACTCATTTATTTGAATATTTCACTATGGAGGTAATCATAACATCATAATTGTGTCATAAGAAAATATATTTATCTAATTTATTAAAATTATAAATAAAATACCATGATGTAAGATATTTATTATCTATATAATTAATATTTATATAAATAGTTATCAGTTATATAACCCTCAATTAAAATATATTTACTAAAATAGATATGTTTAGATTATAATTATCTTTTCATTAAATTAATTCTTATAAATTGTCATTTTCACATACCAGTGAATCCATGGGGGTCCCAAAATAGACCCTAGGATTCCCATGGTCATAAAAATTTCATAAAATAGTGTTAGGACACATGTTTGGGTTATTTAATAATATTATATTATTATGTTTTACTCTAATTTACCATATTTACCCTTTATCCGTGACAAATAAAATTATATTTGATGTTACTATTCATAACGTCCAAAAATAAAATCTAAATATTTACATAATTTAAACCTTGTGATTAAAAATATGAAATAAATTTTTTGGAATTGAAAATACACATGTTTCAGTAATTAATATAAAATTATTTTCCCTTGACTAAACCAAAAAGTGGTTTTTTACGAAGTCATAACTATGAAAAGATTGACATGTGTTTATTTCCAATTTAAAAGTGAAATTTCTTCCAATGACCGAAATCGGATTAAGTGATGAAAAAATTATCTAATTGAACATTATAACCAATTAAAAAGATAATATTATGATATAAATACATTCGATGAAAAGGTATTTTTGAATTAAAATGCAGTATTTTTCATTATTCATTCAATTTTGGATTTTATCAGAAAAATAAGTAAATATCAAAAAAAGTAAATTTTTATGTCATGATTACAAAAAATAATTTTATTTTGTCAAATTTAAATTATAAATTTGTTTACAACAAGATTTATAAGGTGTGCGCCATCACATTGTGGTAAAACTATATTTTTTTAAAATAATTCTTTTATCTGAAAGATTTATTTCGTTATTATACCATGTTCTATAAAATCATTAAGATGAATGATAATGTTATATATATATATATATATTTGTTAATAGTATTCATAACTACTAGTTTTTGTCCAATTAAATTGTAATATTTTACCAATAGATCATTGTTTAGTGAAACTCGGTATTGAGTACAATGCAAGCTATCGAGAAAGGTCATTGTTGCCTTTAATTAATTCCATGTTAGTGTTTCATGTATTGAAATATTCCTTTGGTGTTGTGTATAAAATAATAAATACATAATTAGTTTATACATTAAATATTATCTATGCTCAGTGTTGAATGAAATCAATTCAATCAAAGGAACATTAAATTGTGTGCAACACATGCCATGCATATTGTTATGTATAATGCAATCTAATACACTATTTCATACAGGATAGGTTAATCATGTTGTATCATACAACACAATACATCAATGAAAGTAAAAAAGAATTTATCTCATAAAATATGGGGTATTACATTCTGCACCACATAAAATTAATTTCTCCCTCAAAATTTGTTGGGGTTATAAATTGTTTTTTACCAGAAATTTTCGTTCATGGAAGCCATCTTCGTAAAAATGGATACTAAGAGATCATTTGAAAAAGGAAAGTTAAAAATATACCCATTACCAAATGTAACTCATCAATGTGTTTCCACATAGGACAATATATGGGGGAAGTGAAAACATAGATATGGAAGATAAGTCTAACCATCAAGTTATGATGGACAGTGATAGAGAAATGGTTTAGAAAACACTGACTACCAGAAATACATAAATAAGTGATGCTTTATGGGATCATATAATTTATTGGATAATATTGTACAAGGATCATATTTCTAGTTTCCAAGATCATTTTCTTAAAGATGGCGACCATGATAGGAAATACAAACTTTCTTTTTGTACAATCTCATCATTGGTCGCGCCTCGAACAATTTCCACTTCATCTATAATTTAAACAAATGAAGATGAATTTTATATTTTTGAAGTGTTAGTAAATTATTATGTAGAAGGATATGTCATTCAATCTGTCTCAATAAGAAGATTAGAACAAGTTATCAAATAAGAATAAGTCCACCAATAGTAAGATAATACATTAATCTTACAAAATTAAAACAAAAAATAATTTATACTATCAATAAATTGATAAATTATAATGATTCGAAAATATAAAATATTATAAATAGTTGAAATAAATCAACTTAACATTTGTATCACAAATCTCATTTGGCAGTTCATGGTTATCACATTCCAAACATGTGAATACCTTAATTATGAATTACCGTAAAACCTTAGTGGAAATACGCATTCTGTCAATATTAATTATTTACACACAAAAAATCACAAAAAAATATATATATATTGAAACCATGATATCCCTATGTCCTTTTATCATTCATATACTCTTTAATACTATCAAACATCTCATTATCTCCTCATCCAATCATTATGCGCATATCATCTTCTTTCAAAAAATATTTCAATCACTTTTCATGGTTACAATTACCATTTAATTTTTGAAAACCATAATAAACTAACACATAAATATTCCAATAATCCATAATACTATAAATGGAATCCCATAGCTCAATTTTGTAATACCATTACATAAAAACTTAATCATTCTAATACATCATTTTCATACTCAACATCAAAAAGAGTGATCATAATTGACTTCTCGGTGTCTTCTTCCGAAAGAGGTTGTTGATGTTGATCATCATTAATCCTTGGATTTTGGCATTGGTAATAATAATTATCCATTTCATTTCACTTATATCCTTGAGTGTTGTTGGTGTTTTCTATATTGTTTTTTCTCTATTCACATCATTAGAAACATTTTCCCATTACTTCTGCACTCATCTGACTTGATTAACTTATTTTACACAAATGAAAAATTTTCATGACCCTTTAAGACAATATCCACAATGCTTCATTCCACACATTGAGCAGAAGGAAATATTTATCTTGTTTTCAACATTATTTTGATATTTTTCATTAAACTTTGTCTTTTATTTAATTTCAAAACCATAAGATGGATATGTAAGGCCTACTTCAAGTTCTACCTTGATAGCACAACACACAATCACTACATATCTACTGATGTCTCATATAGATAAGTCCCTTAGAATAATTGGTTTTATGACATTGAAAAATCAATCAACATTACTTTCTGTTTGGATGATAAATATATAAAAATACTTTGTGCGTCTTGTAAAATTCGCCTTGTAAGTAGAAACAGATTCATCATCCTTTTTCTAACGCTTAAGGAACTCCATTCCAATACATGTTCAAATAATATGAGGGAAGTACTTATTGAAAAATATGTTCATGAACTCATCCAATTCTATGGATTCAATTTCATATTGCTACCTTATATTTTTAACTAGAGTCCACCACTGGTCATATTCACCTTCTAAATGATAGATAACCAAAATGAACTTTTCTTGTTCCAAACAGTGAAAGATGGAAAATATCTATTCAATGATATAGATCCATTTTTCAGAAACATGTGGATTAGAATACCCTATGATAGAAGGTGGGTGGTTCGTCATGATGGAATCAATAGAATGTTGTTCCCTTTACTACACATTTGGGATCCAGAATGATTCATAACTTGTGTAAGTATAGCAATATGATATTTAATTCCATCTCCGAAAACATTTGTTTTTTTTGGACCACAATCATTGCATTGACCAGTGCATTAATCATTAACATGGTTCCTTCATTTTACATTCTTCACCTAAAACACAAAAAGAATATTGTGAGATGCCGAAATCATACAGGGAAAACAATATAATCAAGGTGGATTTCCTTCAATCTCTAGAATATTATGTTTAATTTTTGGTTACTCGTGACCATTATCATAATTGTAGGATTGTTGCATATTCTTATACTTTTAATTTGGGACATCCCTAGACATACCTTAGAAATATCACTACGGATACCACTAAAGTTTTCACATTCTAGATTCCAATGGTCAACTAAACCCTTCCTATATTACAAATTTAAGAGACCCAAACTTGATGTATATGGAAATTAAATTTATTATTTGGAATATTTAATACAAGACAAAAAAAATAAGAAAATACCATATTATAATAGTGACTTTGGAAATTTAGAATATAATCTTCTAACCATGGTGAATGATCTTCAACATCTCCCATAATGATATTCCCCTTTTTATTTCCTATATAAAGGATTTTTTTATATCACGGGGAAATTAAAACATAAAATGGGTGTGATAAAATGCTCAATAAGTGTAAAAATAGAAAACCTAAAACAAACCATAAAAAATTGAACGTAAAAACATAAACATGAGGATTAACCAACAAAATATTGATCAATGACATAAATCAAGGTAGTACATAATGCATGGATCATTAATGAACACTAATCATAATAAAATAGCATGGGAATAAAACATGGAATTGTGGAAAACAATTAAGAAAATAATATTATTTATATAATATCCAAGGTATTATTTCCAATACCATCATAATGGACAAAGTCCATTTCTGAATAGGGTTTACATGTTGTTGCAGCCATGTATAACCTAACTAGAATTACCTGCCATTCCAATCATGTCTATCTAATAATTTAAAAATCATTTCCCAATGAATATGAGAGAGATATATGTCCCACATAACTCATAATGAAATACTTCTTACATTTTCCACAAAAACATAATGCATTCATCATAGCATAACCCAAGAAATAACATTTGTTTCATATATTTTCCATAAAAGTAAAATAGTATCTCATATCGCAAATAAAAGAAATATTTCTTCAATTCCATGTAGTAAAAGTACAAAGGAGGTAAAACTGACTCTAAATATACATGTAATAATATTAAACATTTTATTAAAAAAAATAGAAAACATGAACATGTTTGATAAATATAACCCCTGTAAATACTTACATATAAGGAATTTAGGATAAAAATGGAATTGCAAAATTATCCCTTACATTATGTCATATTTCGTCTATATGTATCTGAAACTCTAATATAGTGGGTTTAAAAATATTATTATCTTGTAACAGAACTATATTAATATTTATTATATCTTATATGATTCACATACGACTTTATATAAAATGTTCATTTGAAAATTCCATGTTAAAGATGTAGTTTGGGTAAAAATCATTTTATTTATCATAAGTGTTTTGAAATTTTATTCTTGATATTACAACATAGATAATGATTTAATTACTCTAATACTATAAATTAACTATATATATCTATATATAAAGTTGAATTATTATTTCATATTTTTCTTCATTATTTATTATATATACATTATAATATTTCTTGAATGGTTAAAATGGAGAAGAAATCTAATCGCGCCGTAGAGACCGTAAGTCGTGCATACGTAAGAGCGATGATATTGTTCACATATTTGGTGAATGATATTTAAGTGGATGGTGTATAATATCTCATAATTATTATAATGTTATAATAATAATATATATTTATTATTTCCACCATAATAACCATCCAGGACTGTTGGTGGTGAAAAACAGATCACACCACGATGTGGAGACAGTAATTAGTACGTACGCATGCACAGTGATTTCATTTTTTGCAGGATGAATAATAAGTGAAATAGGGTTATTTAATATTAATAATAACATATCAGTATATTCATGATCCAGATTTAATTACTTTATATTGAAACAACTAAATTACAGGAAGTATAAGAAGAAATAAATAAATAATAAATATGTTGAAGAGATTACCTCTTCCTCGATGTGCATCCATTAAATTTATTCTAAGGAAACTAGAGTTTGTCTTTTGAGAATAGCATCATCTATTTAATGTAACTAGTGAAGTTGATAAGTGATGTTGGTAGGGTTAGGCTGAGATTGATGTTTAAAAATTTATTTAGGTAGAGAGGGTAGAGGTACCCTTTTCTAAGAGATGAGAGGGACACTTTAATGTTTTTTAATATATTTATTTATTATAAATTTATTTTCTATTTTAAATTGTCCAAAACATATTTAATTCTTAGTTAAGATAATATTATTTCAAATACCCATCATCCAATAATTTTTTGAAAAGTTTTGAATATTATTATTTAGATTATATTTTTTATTTTACCGATATTTTGACCTTTTTAATCTTACCGTGATATCATGTTATTTACACATTGTGGGATATTGTAATTAAAATGTCATTTAAAATGACCCAATAAATTTATTTACGACATATTTGGACTTATATTTACCATTTTTCCAAATAATTTTTTTATGACTTTAATATCATTTAATAAGAAATTTTATGTTTTAAGTTATAAATTATGTTAATTTAGGATACTATGCACACTGGACTTTTTAAAAAATTTACCACAACCTTATTAACATGAACCAAAGTCGTTAACTCATCCTTAATATGTCAATTACATCCAATAAATTCAATTGTGACATAAAAATGTTCAAACATTAATTATATTAATATTTATAAACTCATTTATTTGACACTTTCATTAATGATGTAACCACTACATCATAATTGTGTCATAAATAAATATATTTACCTAATGTTTAAAAATTATAAATAAAATACCATGGTGTTGGAAATAATATAATATATCTAATTACTATTTATAATCATATTTATTAGTCATATTTCCCTCTATTAAAAAATATTTAGTAAAAGTTATATGTTTTGCATAAAATTAACTTTTCTTTAAATTAATACTTATGAATTTTCATTTTCACATCCATATGAATCCATAGGGTCCCAAAATCATCCCAAAGATTAACATGGTTTGAAATATCTCATAAGATTGTATTAGGATATATGTTAGTGTAACTTATTATTATTATAATATTATTTTTACCCTTATTTTCAAAATTTACTCTTCAACCATGGTAAATAAAATAATTAAAAATTTACTATTCAAAACGTCCAAAAATAAAAGAATCATATCAACATAATTGGATCTGTATGATTCCAAATATGGGATCCATTTATTATAAATTCAAAATACATAAGATGAATTAATTAATTTAAAATTAATTCATGCTGTTAAAACCAAAAATCGGGTTTTTATTAAATTATAACCATCAAAAGATGGACATGTGTTTATGTAAAATTTAAAATTGAAATTATTTCCCATGAATAAAATTGGGTAAAATAAAAAAAATAACTCAATTAAACATTATACCCAATTAAAAATATAATATGACTATATAAATGAATTTGTTGAAAATGTTCTTTTGAATAAAAATGTAGTATTATTACTATTCATTAAAATTTGAATTTTACCAGAAAAATATCACAATTTCAAAATAAAAGTAAACTAAATAGGTAGGCCCCTATTCCAAATAAAAATTTTATTTTTTCAAATTTTACATATAAAATTGTGAAATAATATATTTAAAATGGGCGTTCCACTAAAATATTGTAAAACAGAATTTTTTTAAAATTTACTTTTTTTTATCCAAAAATTTTATTTTTTCCCATACAATGTTCTATGAAAATTGTAACATTATGTATAATTTTATAAAATTAAAATTTTGGTTAATACTATTTATAATGTCTAGTTTATATCCCATTAAATAATAAAATTCTAATATTGTATCGTTATTTTGTGAAACTCGGAATCGTGCACAACAAAAGCTATCATGGAAGGTCACTATTGTGTGTAACACAAACCAACTATGTTCTGTATGTAGTGAAATATTCCTTTTTTGTTTTGTATAAAATAATTAAATCATTGTTTATTTATACATTGAACAAAAATATATAATCAGTGTTGCGTGAAATCAATTCAAAAAAAATAAAATGAAATTCTATGAAACACATGCCATGTATATTGTTGAATATACTAAAATCTAATATGATGTTGTGTATAATGCAATATAATCTTGGGGTAGCCTACAACAAAATAAACAAATGAAATTAAAAATTATCTCTCTCATAAATTTTTTTTGGTGTTGCCACTCCTCCCATATTCTTATATTTCATTGTTTTATATAACTTCTCTCATCCATATGAATTGAACTATAAAAAAATAATTCTTCATCTATTTCATTACAATAAAATAGTGTTTTAGATATCTTATTTTATCCACTTCTTCTTTAGAAAATTATATAATACATTATCACTTATTTTTCTATGAACATATTTTCTAACTTATCCTTCTTTTATTAACCTTCCATCTTCTTCTACAACTTCTTATTCATCTTTGAAAATAAGATTTCATTGATCTCATCTTCTTGGTATGAACATCATGAACAACTCATGTGATGTCTTTTTTTTCATATTACTCCCTTTTCTTTTCTTACACCAGTTCATAAAAATGACTAAAATGGACCAATTCTATATCATTTTCTTCCATAAAATTTTATTATATATAGAATATAATGTTGGGTATAATCTCTAATTTTTATATTCAAGTAGAAAATATTCTCTATATAATAATCATGTTGAATGTAAAATTTTTATTTATCTTACATTAATGTATATTTATACTAATAATGTTAGGATGAAGAAAATCTTTCTCCTAAGAATATATATTAAAAAATAAAAAAGTACAAAATATGGTTTCAAATAGGTGTTCTAAAAAGGCAAGTATAAAACTCACCACGGTAATCAGCATAGAAAAAGCTATTACAAAATTTTGGTAAAATAAATGTCCAACTAGAACTAACCTCTTAAATTTCCCTCTATGAGAGAGCATCCAGAACATGATTGGCCTCACTATAAACATGTAGAACATCAACTGAGAGTGATTCTACAAGACGGATGCATTCAACCCAAACTTGTAACATCTTCCATGGAAAATTATTTTACTGATCTCTAAGTATTTTAACTGAAACAGATTAGTCTGACTCAAGCCATAAGTCATTCTAGCCATAATTGACTACATTCCTGATTACCTTTATCATAGCCCAACTCTCTGATTCATTTGAAAACCCATGTGCAATGAAGTGGATGAAAAATCCATTAACGAAACCCATGTGAGTGTATAAGACTCCACCGCATCTTGAATGAATTGGCAAGTTAGAAGCTGCCCCATAAACATATATCTTCAACCATTGAGAGATGGGTGGAATCCATCAAACATGGTTCATCATCAGTGTCTTCTTCACCATACCATTAACAATAAGGGACCTCAAAAATACATGATCAAAGACATCATAACTCATGGTTCTAGTTTTAATGTTTTATGAAATTAAGATTGAACAATGTATTTGCATTACTACAGCATGAATTGATGGAGCAGTGCAATTAAAAATCACGGCATTTCTTACCTTCCAATTGAAAGGCAGCAAGCTGGCTGCAACTATTAAGAGAAGAACTTGGACCTGCTCACGACATTTGTTCTTGAAGGTGGATTGAAGTATCTCTTAAACAGATTGGGAGGATAGAAAATAGTTAATAATCCCATGCACATTAGTCCATAGCCCATAAAATAAAACAATATTTAAATAACCACATATTCATTAGATTAGGAATTTAATATTTTAACCATCTTCATAGATCATTGTATTTTTCATCATATTTAGAACCCTTCTTCATCATTACTCATAGTTTTATTCCTCATTAATGGAATCAAAATATTTCCCTAAAATCTACTTCACCTTAAATCACATGTGATTACTTTTATGAATTCATGCATCTTATTTGGTCCTGGAAAACAATTTATGGAATATAATTATCTCATAATTTTTGTATTCTACAATAATATAGGTGTATATAATTTGAATCTTATAATTATTAATATTTTAACTTTCAAGTAATAATATACTATTTCTCCAAAACAATAAATTTCATAACATTGATGCAATTGAATCTTATTTTAAATATTCCTTCCTTATTTATGTTAAAAAAATCTTGTTTATTTAAATTTTATATAAATATATATTCATGAGAAAACCTCAAAAACGAAACGCTTATGAATTAAATGTCATGTCACATTGGTTTTTTCTTCAACCATATTTATTATATACCTGGGAACATGATAAAGCAGAGCATCATGACATTTCTTAACTGTTTAGAACATCATCTCAAGGAATAATCAATAATATCCCATTATGCTACAATGATTACCAAACATAATTTTCTTGTACAATAAATTATTACTAGATAAATACCTCATGGAGGATTTTGTTACTATTTTAATATCTAGCCACTCAACTAAACAAGTGAATATCATGGTATATTTATCATTCATACCAATATTTGTCAAAATGAATCATGATATATGAATTTTGATTTATATATTTCATTTACTCAATCAATTTACATAAATGGATTAAAGACGTCCTTTTATTCTACTTCAACATCACATTAGCTCAAATTATGGAATATCCAAAGTCCTTGATTGTATTTTTATACATGATTAACATATTGAGATATTATTGAATGTGATGTATATGCTTTATATAGCATTATAATAATCCTTTTCACAAGATCAATTACCTCTTATTTATCCTATGAAATTTATAAAATTATTTTACCTAATGAATGAAAATAAAACTAAAAATATTGCTAATGTTCTAAATTTCATATTGTAAAAATATATTTTACTATTATAAATATAATTTAATTAAATAACAGCCTTTAGGCTACATCACAGACTACCATTATAGAGGTATTTCTACTCTACATTTACCATTAAATACAATAGTTTAGTGTGGACCACCCTTACATAGTTATTGAGTTCTTTGAGTTACCTTTATTCATAATGGTGTTTTCCCTTATATAATTTCATGGAATTTTTTTACCTTTATATCATTGTATAAAAACAATATTTCTCTATAAAGTATTATGAATAATTAATAGATTTGCGGATGTATCATCAAAAATTTATTTACAATAGAGAAATATAATTTATTTTTATAAATAATATTCTCTATGGACCACCTCAAATTTTTAAAAAGCACATTCTTTCAATATTATAAGAGATATATAATTTGTAAAATTTATGTTCTTATATTATTTCCAACCAATTATCATAACAATATTAATCCATATCAATCCTTCTTCAAAAATGTGTTCTATTGATTTTAATTCACCAAAATAGAAAAATCAATATCCAACATTATTTCAAATATAATGAACATAAATGCTATAAAAAAATATCAACCTTTTTTGATTTTTTAATGGAATTGAATTGGGAACATTGCCTATTACTTTAATACCAATTTCATGAGCTATAGGCTAAACAACACCAAAATAAAGAATGCTTTAAAAAGTATTCTAGTTAATTAAAAATAGAAAATAATAATAAAATTTAAAAATAATAACAACAAAATTTCGTAAGAAATTGTATAATTAATATAAATTATAAATTTCATTATGACATAATGTGTGAGAAAATTATGACCCGAGGTAAATAGATTACATTGAAAAAATTAAATTAAAATGTTCTATTTCGTTTCTCTCTACTATCTCTGTACTATTTTCTATAAATGATAACCATTATTGTTTTATTGATTTATATATCAAAATATTATATATCTCATTCATTTTACATAATAATATAATTTTTTTAATCTATTACATCAATTTAATCTTGTTTATATGGGTTATCTCAAAATGCTTTTGTTTATGGTTTTAAATGTAAATTTTAATGAGTTTTTATGTGATTTTGTAATGAAAACCCCTATTAATTTTGTGAATTATATTTTTAGTATAAATTTTAAATTACTATAGGTGAGAATATAATTTTATATCTACCCAATAAATTGGGTAATGCATAAAATCTAATGAGATAAATATTCAGTTTTATGGTAATCTAATTAATACCCATTGTGTAATGTGTGATATATGTATATTTTCCAATCATCCAAAAATTTATATCAATCTAATTTCAACATATTCCTTCATGATTTGTTTTTACATATATATATGTATATTTTATAGAAACATTTTTCTCTGCAATTAATTTCAATTTTAAAGATATGTTAATGATATTTTACAAGATAAATGGTATTTATATAAAGAAATATATTATTATTGATTTTCTGGTATATAGACAATCAAATGTGTATTATCGTTATTTTATAAAACATTATGTGATCAATATAATCCTCCAATGTAATTGAATTATTTTTATAGAATTTGAGGATTATGAAAAACCGTTATGAAGTAAATGTTTTTGTTTCGGGGTTTTTTCCTTGAATAAAGTAAATGTATCATTTGGATATATTTATGTTAATAGAAAAGAATTACACATGGTATAATGGTTTGAGTTTCTTAATTTATTGGGTTTCAAAATTATCAAAAAATTTATACCCAAAAGGTAATGGGAATGTAATTAATTAAATACTTAAATAATTTAAATAAATATGGGGTGGTCATGTAAGATTTATAATATTTAGAATTTGAGATGTGTTTATATATCATTATAGATTTGGATGTAATTAAATAAGGTTAATTTAAGAGATACAAATTACATCATTGGTTAATTTTTTTGTAGGTAAAAATTTATAATTTATAGATACCCTTTTTAGTAATTATATGATTCTAATATGAATAATATTATTTTTAAAAAAAATTATTACTATTTATGAACTCATGACTGAAGAATATGTGATTAGTTTTTTTGTATGATATTTTACATTGATGTCATTATAGTTATTTTTTAGAATGTGTAGGTTGATTTTGGAAACATTAGTTGATCAGTGTTGTTTAATATTGTAATTGAAAAGTGATTTGGTGATAAAGAGATTATTGTTTGGTAGAATATTACTATATTTTAGAAACTATTCATGAATAAAAATTTTCACCACATCGTGAATCAATCTTATGGAAATTTTAGTATTATTTAGAGGATGTATTAAACTATTGAAACCTTAGGAAACTATTGTTTGGAAAAACATAATCTGTTTAGAAAATATTAATAATGAATATAATGATTATTGGGCATTATTATTTTTTAAAATCGAAACTAAGAACATTTTGGGATAATATTTAATCATTTTTTTCTGATTAATTAATTTTTTTAATTCAAATTGGAATAATATACAATATATTTGGGGTATATTTACTTATTGGAATTTGATAAATATAAATTAATGATTAAAAAAATATAAACTAGGTTGAACAAATTCTTTCATTGTTTAAATTAACTATTTTGGAGGCAATGTATATCATAATATTAATACATAAATATATGATTTATATATATATACTTACTTATTATATTTATTCAAGTTAATTTCCATTGTATTAAATTATGGTTAGAAATATAGATTGAAAATTAAAAAAATCAGAAAATATTATAAATTCATAAAAAAATTACAATTAATAAAGTTTGGTTGTAATTAATAATGACTTAGATTTGGTATTATAAAATTATTTTTCAATTTTAAATATATTATTTCCAATATATTAAAGATCATTATTCAATGTCGAATGAAGAAAACATCAAATTACTATTATATTTTCCCCCAAATAATTTAATTGCAACAATTATTGTAAAATCTTATTCACGTTTGACCTTTCTACCTATTCGTGAATTAATATTACCATGAAACTAAATTATATATATATTTCATATCTAGATATTAGATATTACCATATGTCATTTAATAATTTCAATGATATTTTAAACAAAAAACATTCCCATGTTACTCATTTTTGGAATTGCGATAGTATACTTTATTGATTGTTCAGAGCGTCACAGACATCAAGAGGTAATGTAGTCCATTATATTTTTTAGTTTATAAAGATATGATTCATGTATAAATCTAATTTATTTTTAAAATTATAGTATGATTTAAAAAAATTGTAATTATTCATATTGTAATGAACACTAACTAGATCATTTCAATTGTTTTTTCTGGAAAACAGGTTCGAAATGATATTTCAAAACAATATATTAGAAACTCAAAATTATGTAAATAAAAAAATCATTGCACACATTAATTTTGTTAAAGTTTTTAATTTCATTTGTGGGGATAAGAATTAAAAAAATTTTAAAACCATATAATTCATTGATCCATCTAATGTAAAATATTTAATGTCCCTTTAAGAATGAAAATAACTTTTATATTTATTGTAATGGGAATTTTATTGTATAATTTATGCATGAAGATATTTTTATTTATTTTTAAATTACGTGAATCAAATGTGACATGAAAATTTTTAAATATGGCGGTGAATTTCATTACCTAGGAATTATTATTAATAAATAATTTTATTAATATATTTGAAAAGAATCAATATTCATTCTATAAATATATATTTCCAAGGGTGTATATATTAAATTTAAATTTTATGATCATGGATATGATATTTTATTAAATTATTATTTCATTTGTTTAATTTCATGTAGTTTTTTTCTTAAAATGATTACTATATCATATAAAAAATAATGATTGGTTTTATTTAACTAAACTAATTAATTTATTATATATTTTATTATGTGATATTTATGAAAAAATAATTTTTATGATATTAAAACCTTTTATTCTGATAATATACAAAAAAAATCACAAAAAATAAAAGAATGTGGGTCTTGATTTATGTGAATTATATAATTTATATATAAATTTTATTTATTAAATGATGTTAAATCGAGTTTGATATTCAATAGATATGAAACTCATTGTGAAATGAATGTTTTTTATAATTACAATCTCAACATAGAATACCACATCATCAAAATAGTTATTATTTTCTATGATTTGTATCCTTAAAATAGTTATGGTGAGATTACTATATTATATAATTGCACTTGTTTAGTATGATGGATATAAATGAATCATTAATAATTCATAAATTTCATGTACATGATGTTTTTCCCTGTAATATTAATGGAATTCATATCTTGGATAATGATATATGAATTATATAAGAGGAATTTTGATTTTCATGATCCAACATGAGTCTTCCCTAAACTAGAAACCTGATTTGGATCACACAAATGCCTAAATTGATCACTCGATCACCGTGGTATAAAAAATTTACAATGGAATCAATAATATCCTTTGGGAATACCCTTCCAGTTTAAAATAAAAAATATTTGTGTTTTAAATTGAACTGAAATATGCTAACATAGAGTCGGAGTGTCGAAGTCAAATATTGCATTCAAAATATAAGTTTCATACTATTTAAGGTAAACCAATGTACATAAAAATAGAAACCCTTTCCCAATAATATATATTGGTCGACATCCAATATTGTCACCACCAAATTATCATATGCTATTGACATAGATACTAGCCCCACCCAGTGGTGCCTTTACTCTACAAATGTCATATTGAATTGGATCAATACAAACCCAAATATATGTATAGTACATAAGTGAAGAAACATAATAGGATTCCAAAACGTCTTGCATAACATTCTTTTACAAAAAAATTAATTTCACTTAATGGAATACATGAAAATATATATAGATTTATACAATTTTCTCTAAAATATGGAAATACACCCTTTTTTAAATAGTTTATAATTATTTCAAAGGAAAATTGTTCAAATAATATAATATTACACCATTTGAAAAATAATTTAATAGAAACATGTAAAAAATAATAATTATAGAAACTATTCCCATAATAGTTTAGGTCCAGGTTATCTGAGATCCACATATCTTTGTGATATATTTACATAGTGAAAAAAATAATTATGAAACATGGGACTTTTTATAGAATAATACCCCATCATGCAAACCTCAAATCATATCATATTTTAGATAAATTTGTATCATATGTTCTTCCTATATAACCATAAACAATCCATGTTCTCTTTTACGAATATACACCCATTCTATGTACTCTAGGATCCCATGTTTATATCCCATACCTAGTGGTTTTAAATTAAACAAATAACCCACATATGGAGTGTCTAAATTCAATTGATCAAACCATTTCATGTTAATACATACCATTAATAATCAAACTTCCCCAATTCACCAAAAACCAATCACTGAATTTAATTTCCATTTTCAATAAAAAATATGAGATCAATTATATAATGTAAGTCAAAAAATACACATTCTACTAATTAAATAGAATAAAATTATCAAATTTAGAAAACAAATTTTAAATTATTATGGATGAATGCATTAAAAATAATCATTTTTCATAAAATAACTATCAAAAAACACAATGTATTTAAAAATTAAAATGGAATCCTCATATAAAAATGAATGATGTTTTATAAGAATAAAAGAATAAAATTAATATGAAAAAATATTATACAGATTCTCATATTAAACATATTATTGATCAACAAATGCATGAAAATAAAAAAAATAAATAGAATTTTTTAAGAAGTTAATAGGGTCTAAATAATGTCTCTTATTTTAACTATCCACTAACCAATTAGGCCCCATGTTTCTAAACATTTGAGATATTTATATGATTTATCTAAATAGTTTGAAAAACTGTTCATCAACCATGTGGAATTTCACTATCCCAAAACACCACAAGATATAATGTGTAAAGGAAATGGCAGAAATATTTTCATACCATGTGCTTAACACATTCATTCCTTAAGAAATACAAAAGTCCCAACTACTCTTAAAACCCAAAGAAAGAATAAAAACATAATATAGTAAAAAATTGTATACATTCCTGATAGTAACATGATGTTGTATTATGTAATATACTATTATCCACTATCAAAGAGTATGACAGGTAAATGATATGATATGTGACCACAAGGATATTGTATCATCTCACACATGCTTTTATTTTTTTAATAACTGATATTTTTTTCAGTTAAGGATGTTCATACCTGATATAATCTATTTAATTTTCAATGACTACGAGATCCAAATGGACATGCATTATTACTAATATATGATAGATTTCATGTGATGATAACATGTTGTCAAATACCATTATTAATTGAATACATTATATACAAATGGATAAGATTCCCCTATAGTGTACCAATGATATGAACAATAAATAGTTGATTCCTTCATTTTCCCAAATACATACATTTTCATTTTATAAATATGTTGAATCACTTTTTATGATCAGGGGACCTCTTGTTATAAATGATTTCATTTTTATCTACTATAAAACCCTTTATAGGGATGTTTCTTTTTTATCACTACATGATTATAGTGAATTATACTCTATCATTAATAGAAATGATAATGAATTAAATATTTTATGTTTTCTATTTTATATTTATGTTAATATTTTTTAATGTGGATTCACGATGTTATATCAGCTACATTAATGAATTCATCCCACATAAAAGATCATTTGAAGATCAATTTGAACCTATTAGTTGTGGAAAAAAATTTAATAATGAATTTACATTGTATTTTAATAGTTATTGAATAAAAATTTATCATATTTTTCATTATATCTTGACATATATTATTATATTGAGTGGATTAATGTCACTTTTGAGTACACTCTTCTAGAAATTACATTAAACAATAGTTTGAGGTGTATTTAATCTACATGACATTACATTATGTGATAATGTAATCTCAGAAATGAACTTTATATTACATTATACTATAATTTTATATTTTTTTGGATACCTAATTTTATGTTATGTGATTAGATAACCTATAGTAGTGGGTTATATGTGACATTATATGATAGTGTAGCATGAATTACGGTCACACATATTATATTATTTGTTAATGTAATATATGCTAAAGACATAACATATGATTATGTTATAACTAAACTCACATTATATTTTACAAAAACATATCATCAAATTGTAATAACTATATAATGAATATCATCAAATTCAACAGGTGAATTATGATAGATCTTTTTTTATGTTCCATTATCAATAAAAAATTACAAGTTTTCTTCAACTATGTAGTGGTAGAATTGGAATTAATTCCACAATGAAAAAAATTATATATTTTTTGTAAATACATTATGGTATTATAATTATCTATAAATGAAATGTGTTAGGCCTGGTAAGTATGATATTTTCAAGAATATAGATATTATGAAAGGCTCGTGTAAATATATCATCACTCAAAATAAAATATCTATTTGTTTATATTAAAAATTAATATTTATATTTAAAAAATATATATAAAATGAAAATATTATTTTTAAATTTACTTATATGATAAATATATTTCAATAAATTTATCAATGAAAACATTTCATGATAGGTATGATAGAATACCATTTATGTTTCTTTTAATTTTACGTATGATTTTAATTGTTGTTATGTTCATGAATTCTTTGATTGGATATAATTTATATAAATATGGTATAATTATTATGATGATTTATATTATCTTTTAAGAAATGTATCATTGTGTATATACAATCTATGTTCCACATCTATATATATAGGAGGATTATTAATTATTCAAAAAAGGATGGTTAGGTTATCCCTAGCTCTAGAATCAACTATATAGATATTAATAATATGATATAATTATAAAATATTAGAAGAAAATTTATATAGGTTATCCATTAGTAGAATTTTCATATTTGAAAAGTATTTGGATTTTTTTTGAGTATGAATAAATATTGGAAGTGTTAAAAGGTACACATTACTTTGATTTGGGATCATTAATTTGGTACATTGAATATTACTTACAAAAAAATCATTAGAATCATTCCATTAAATTGGAATAACACTTAAGATAAAAAAATACTTCATGGGTTTATTTATTTATGTTATTAATTTTGTTTTGATGATTATTAATTATTTTAATCATAAATATAATACTTACAAAATTCTATTTCTATGATTTATTATAAATAAGACACATATTAATACATCAATCATACAATTATTTAGTTAAAAACCATTATTTTTTTTATTTAAACATGAATTATTCCATATTTTTACTTAGTTAAACTCAAAAGATCAATATTTATAGTGTCATTGGGGATTAAGAACTTTACATAAAAACATTTAACATTAAATAAAACATGTTTATTGTTAACTTCTTACAAATACCAGAACATTTCTTCGTACATAAACACTGTATCGCATAACCCATGGAAATACATAAGAAATGGTTGAGCTATAGATACCAATAAGTGAGTAAAAAAGTATAAAATTAATAATACAATACATTTTATTCAATATTAATATCAATAGATGATAATATTAATGTGAACATAAAGTTATTCTATTTCATGGTAATCATAACATGGAAATGCAGCAACAACATACAACATGGTATTAGCATGAGTCAAGGCTCAATTCACATGAACTAGCATGATTAAACTCTCAATTCAAAGGACTTAACATGAGGAAATAATTATTTCACATGAATTATAATGATTAAAAACTCATTTCACATGACGTATCATGATAATAAAAAGTACACAATGCATTAGAGTTCTCTCAATGTGTGCCCTTCATAATCATTTAATTTTCATGCTTAAATGTTCCACATAGATCATTCATAAAACATAATAATATATCCCTAAATAATGGAATATTGAATAAATACATGTCTCTCCCCAATCAATATGTATATGAGCATTAGTTGAATACCCCTAATAGTGAAATGGGTATAGTGTTCACTACATGATGATTTTTGGCATTTAATCATAATGCGATTTCGGTAGCATAACATCGTCAAATAGAAACTTGAAAAATGGGTAGGTGATAGTGAAATGGTTATCTCATAATTTATTAATAAAAATTAATTTATGGTATATAGGTTTGAAAATATTCCAAATTATTCAAATTTAACATAATGGTCATATTATAAATGAGGTTCATGATAAAATAAAGATATAGAGAAACCCCTTATGGAATCTCATCATAAAAACATATTATTTAAGGCAGAAAATCGGGGAGGATAGATGATATATAATTGAAATAACATAAAATTTATAGATATAAATAGATTGTATATGGATTAATATATAACCAATTCAGACTAAAGTGGAAAATTTCAAATAGGGATCTTGAATTGAAAAGTGGATAGGATGGTGAGGATCTCGTTCAATGTTTTGGCATGGTAACGACTATATATAATAATCACAAATTGATTAATTATATTGAAATGAATATATAATTATTTATAAGTACAATTTATAGTAAGGGTAGTATGTCTGAACATATCCCAATATATATAAGTGGATATTAAAATGCATATCATAAAGGGAGTGATTGATAAAAATGGAGAGTGGATGATCCCTTAGAAGGTTATATGGAACCACAGCATTAGTATAGGATTATTTAAAAACATTAGGTACCTTTGGAGGTCTAAAAAATGTGAACAAAATATAGTGGACAATATTTAAGGATTTTTAGGAAGAGGAATGACATCAGGGGTTGGTTTATATAGAAAATAATGGGGATTTCTTTATTATATTAGTTTTGGAAACTACATAAAATAATATTCAAAACCACATACCATACCATTGGGTATAACCATGGTTTCCTAAAAATAGAGTGGTATAAATTTTTTTAGGCCAAGGAAAAAACATTTTAAATTATTTCCATTGATTATGTGGAGTTGAGTAACATTTTTAATGAAATGAATTCAAAAATCATAAAATATTTTATATCTATCGAAGGATTCATAATGGATTTAAAAGAAATATATATAAAATATAATACCACATTATATTAAATAGAAAACAATTATTTGGAAGAAAATAAATTTTATAGTATTTATTATATCCTTATTGTGTCATTATGATGTCACAGAATAGAAATTATATTTATAAGGTTTTTAATTGTTACCGAAAATTCAAATATTTCAGAAAATTTTAACATATTTACCATTTGGTAATTCCAAAATACTGATTCCAAAAAATCTTATATTCATTTTAACTAAATAATTAGTTAAAAATTTAAATTTTATTATTTAATATAAAACATGAATTTATAGAAAATTTATGGGTTTTGAAAAAAAATATGTTTCAAACCATAATAAAAATTACACATCGCATCACAAAAATTATATTATAATTTTTATTTAATAAAATTAATTTACTAATAATATTTTACTAAAATATTAATTACTTTATAAATACATTAATTCATTAAAATAGATTTCTTAATTGAAATTGAATATGAATAAAAAATCATTTACAATGTAATAATAATAAGAAAAATATATGCATGATTCTATGAAAAATTAATGTACATATTACTAATTCTCGGGTCTTGAAACATATCATTTTATAACACTAGAATACTACCTAAAATTATGGTCCGCGATGGAGGGGGTTTCATGGGGTCTTTCAGTGAGCATGTTTTGGGTTGTGATTACGGTGAGCTTAAACTTCTCCTGTACATTATTTATTTCATTCTTAATATGTTAGAACTCAATTCTGGATTAGTATAGGGTGAACCCATAAATTTTATATTCCTTGGAATCTTGGATAAATTGGCTTTATATGGTATAATCTTTCCAGTTGATTCCATCAATTCCTTTTTCGTTCCCAAAAGGTTTTGTTAAAACCCAATCTTTATACTTTTTATATGATAACTATTGAAAAAATATATTATTAATTGTAGTGATACTTAATATTAATTTCAATCTAATTGGATGTGATAAAAAAAGAAGTGAATGATTATTATATATCGATAATACAATTAATTAAATAAAAACAAATATAATATTATTCATAAATGTTCTAGTCGTTACAACCTTCTCCCCTTAAAAATTTTCACAGTCAAGATTTCCTAATACCATACTTTAATAGATGACAGTAATTCTGATTCATCACCTCCACTAGTTCCCACATTTTTTATTCAAACGTTTGGTTTCCAAAAACTCAATTATGAGAGTCATTTTATTACTTCATATAACAATTTTTCTATTATCGAAGAACTTCATTGGCTGATATTTATTGAAAAGGTCATTATCTAATTCTAAAACCTATAGATTGGGTACATGTGAGGGTCTGGTATATACTTCTTTAATATAGATACATTGAATACATCATGTAAATGATATTGGTTCTATGGGATTTGTAGTCGACATGACTCATCTATAATATGGAAATGGATCTCAAAAGGGATAATATAAAGTGGATTATCCTTTTAATTCATCCCAATATGTCATTACACTTTTCCTTAGAGATATGTGGAGGAAAACCTTATCTCACTAATCAAACTCCAGGCCTCATCAACAATAGTCATCATATCTCTTGTTTCGACTATGAGTGACATTTATGTGCTTCGGGGCGGTCTAAACCTTCTCTAACATTTCTTCGACCATTTCAAGACCTTGAAGATTTTGTTCCATAACCTCTTCCCAACATGTCAGTGTTCTACTTAGCTTCCCATAAAGTGATTCACAGGGTTCCATTTGGATTCATGAGTGGAAATTATTTTTATACAATAAATCCAACAAAGGAAGAAGTTTGTCATATAATTCATTGATGTACATTGAAGATGTTCTCAACATTTCATAGATTGGTTGGATAGTACACTTAGATCATTCATCAGTTTGTGGTTTATAAGTCATTATGAAGTTCAACTCAGTGTTTAAAGTATGTTGTTGACTTTTCCAACATATAGAGGTGTGCAAGTGATCTCTATAGGATACCATTGATAGTTGTCCTTGGTGCAACCTAACCAATTATCTGATTTGTATTATCTATAGTTAATGTTATGAAAATCCACTTGAATCACAATGACATTTTATTCCTTTGTATGATGATCCACAATAACGCAGACAACATTGTTTCTTTTGGATTTCATCAAATATCTGGTGAAAAATTCCACGATAATGTTTCCTCATTCAACTGTGCATATGCATATTAGATGCGTCATCACAATAGATTTATACTTCTCAACATTCACTTACTGACATACCATTAGTTATTATGTATATTCAGTGATCACTTTCTTCATGTTATCCCTCCAATAAATCTCTCAGAGATCTGAAAACATATTTGTGTTTCCTAGTTAAATAGAGAAATGAAAACTATGTTAATAATCCAAATTGTTTTTATTTAACTATTGATTTTGTGGAATACCTTTTCCTATCCCAAATAACACAATTACTTCACCATTAAAATTGAACTCCATGGATTTCCTTTTCCTGATATTTTACACATTATTTTGAATTCCCACATCATCCTTTTTAGAATCATTTAACCATTTAAAAATAGAAGCTTGAGGAATCAAATGTAAAGTGATTGATGGAGTTAATTAATTTATTATTCAAATTTACTTCCTTTCCAAATCCATTTCGATTGGATAATTATTAATTCTCATCAATGATAGTATTTTTGGGTACCTTCAACTTAGAGAATCTTCAACATTTGTTCACATTTCTAGGATAATAGTGGATTAAGAAGTTATACTTTCTTAATATCTTTAACCATATTCATTGGTGAATATTTATCTCATTATGGGTGAATATATATTTGATACTTTTTATCCAAATATATTTCACACTTCCCTTTAATGAGATAATTTCACCTTGTTGTTTAACAGTGTGATCATATATACTAAATCTAAATCATTCATGGGATAGTTTTTCTCATGAACATTGTACTTCCTTGTGGAGTTAGCAATGAATTTTAAATTTAGCCTAAAATTTCACCAAAGGGTAACTTATAATATTTTCATGAGGAAAATTCCAATAAAATTCTTCATGTGATAGAATAATTATTGATGTTTTATATATTGATTTATTACCATTTTTGATTGGGACATAACGTTCATTGAAAATATAAATGATATAATAATAGGGAATGAATTTAAGTACATTATGACATAAACTACATTTAATTAGTGGTTACATTTAGTTCATTACCCCATATCCATATTAGCATAGATATTGTTTTGCTCCATTGATTATAGATACGGTTTATGCATATCAATCATTTCTTCCATAGTGAGAGAGCATTATCTTGGATAATAAAGGAATTCTCTACAATAATGGCATACAAATATGTATGATTCCATTGTTGGAACATTGAATTCATTCATAACATTATCCAGATTTTCATGGAAATTTTCAATATTGTGCCCTGTATTCCCACACATAAAACATCTCCAAGTCCATTTGTGTCATTTCCCTGGGTGCGTCTTTACACAATTGTTGCAAGAAGGAAATTGGATAGTTGTTCATTTACCATACATATCAGATTGAATTCATTAATATGTAATCTCTCTCTATATTAAATCTTTTGGGCATGAAAAAATATACAAGTTTTTATTTTTTTGATAGTATGTTTGGTATAATAATGATATTTTCTTTTTAACCACACATATGACTGGGAATATCATTTTGTAAGTAATCAAATTGCCATTCTTGTTGATTCATTTCCTAATTCCTCTTATTATAGAATATTGTATAGAATAAATTGAAAATTAGTGATGAGTATTCTAAAATATTAAACTCTTAAATGTGAATGTAACAATATTAATTGGATAACATATAAATTATATTTACCTACAAAACTTATGAGTTTCTTGGATTCAATATATGTTATCCATGATCTAAATACAGACATATTATTTAGGGATTATTTGTTCCCTAAAAAATTGTTTGTAATGAGTTTATGAATTTACAAAAACATATTTACTAAGAGTGTCAAACCAGTTGCACAATAAGGAATGTTGTCATGTAGCAAGTTAACCGTAATCAATCCTGGAACACCGTGTCTGAGTTGTTACTCCTAGGCACATCTATGCCAGAACTATGCCTTCTTGCAGTATCCAGATAGGGATGCATTTTTTTATAAACATCTTACTATATACTTACAAAAATTTATGTAGGTTTCTAAACAATTAATATTATCCTTATGGGTTTTCACTATGTATATCTAATCCTAATAAAAAAAACTAAACACATCCTCTTATACAAGCTATAACTACCCTTCTTTTTATTTTTCATTTAAACATTATTTATTACATCAAATGAACATAATATAACTTTTATTTTTGATAGGTCTAGTTTCTTTGGGTATTAGGAACATTGAATAACCACTTGAAACCATAAATATATCAACTTTATAGAAAAATTATTTCACATCACCACAACATTATTTCATACATAACATTGCATGGTATACCTTGAAGACATAAATAATAAAAGGGTGTTATGTTGAACCCATTAAGGGATTAAACACAGAATAAAATTAGGAATAAAATAACTATTAGCCAATATCCATATAAATGGAGAATAAAATAATCATAAGGCATGATATAGAGAGATAATCATAACTTCGCAATGTGGAAACAACATCCAACATGATATTAGCATGAGTTAAGGCTCATTTCACTTGTATCGGAATGTGTAAAACCTCATTGAACAACAATAATCAAGAGTAAACCCTAATTTAATGTGAATTAACAAGATTAAACCCTCATTTTACATGATGTATCTTGATACTAATCATTACCCAATGCATTTGAGTTATATCTAGGTGCACCCTTCATTATCATTTTAATTTCATGATTATGTATGAAACATGTATTATTCGTTAAACACAATAATCTATCTTAAGAATAATGAATTTAGAATATAGAAATTTAATTCCAAAATCAAAAATTACATTATCATAAGGTGAATAACCATAATAGAGAAATGGGTATGTAGTTCACAACATGATGATTTGGGTATGGAAATCGTAGTGCAATTTTGGGAACATAACAACATCAAACAGAAATTTGTAATTTCTTTTCTTGATTATATTTAAAGGGGTCTCTAATAACATATTATTAAAATGGAGATTAAAGTTTATATGTTACAATTTATACCAACATAATAAATTGGTAGCCTAAATGGGGTATCATAAATGTGGTTCTTGATAAAAATGAGAGAGGGGGGAAATCTCTTATAGAATATCAACATAGTAACAACTTAGTTATGGGTCCAAATGGGAGAGGATTAGCATTCCCTAATTGAAATAATATAAAATTTATAGTATGGAATTTATTATGAATTTATGAAAATATGCAGAATTTAAACTAAAAACACTAATTTCACACATAGTTCTTCAATTGAAGAGGAGTGTACAGTGAGGATCACATACAAAATTTTAAAATTTTAATAGTTATACATAAATAATAATTGATGTGTTATTTAGAGTGAAATTTATATATCCTTCTTTCTAAATCAAATATACAATAAGGGGAGTATGTATGAACATATCTCAACATATCAAAATAGAAATTAAAAGGAATATGTCATAAGGAGAGCTTGAAAAAAGAGGAAAGTGGAAGATCCCTTTCAAGGGCGTGGGACACCATTGTCTCAAAAGTGGTTTATCAAGATATTGGGCATACCACGAGATGACATTGGAAGTAGATATCAGATTTTGGATGAGCTTCACGAAGTTTTATTGAAGAGGAACTACAACTTCATTGGGTTTATATAGGAGAGGGGGGTATTTCATTATTATCTTAGATTTAGACACTAAATAAAATCCTCAAAACCACAAACTGTGATATGGTTTTTTCCCAATGGTTTTTGTAAATTCAGATTTTTATTCCCTATTTTATGATTCCAAGGGACAAACAATTTAAATTATTTATCTTGCTTATATGAAAGTGAGTCATATTATTAACGAAATGAATTTAAAATCATAAAATACAATACATCTCTTGGAGGATTAATATTTGTTTAAAAATTAAATAAAATAAACAAAAAAAACATTCTTTTAAAAATAAAAATATTGTTTGGGAAAATATACCATTTATAGTATTTATTACATCATTATTTGGTCATTTGATATCATAAAACTCACTATATATTTATACGGTATTTAATTTTACATAATAATTCAACTCTTTTAGAAAATTATGAATAATTAAGATTTTGATAATTTCATAATCTTGAATCCAAAAAGAATATTTATTTTATGAAATTTTTTTTTATATTTTACTTTAAATTTTTTTAACATATATTGAAAATTTACTGGTTTTTACAAAAAGAGTGTTTGAACCATAATAAAAATTACATTTTAATTCATATAAATTATAAGATCATTTATATTTAATAAAAATAAAAAATATTATTTAATTAAAATATTAGTTAATTCATAAATAAAATAATTCATCAAAATATATTTTTTATTGAATTTAATATTAATCAAAAATCAATTAGTAAGTAAAAATAATAGAATATATATATAAATTATTCTATAGAAAAATAATGTACATATTATAAATTATATGGTCTTGATACAAATCACTTTATTACACCGACGTATTCCCTGAGAGTAAGGTACGTGATGGTGGGGATTTCATGGGGTCATTCGTTGAACATGGTTTGGGTTTTTGCTCTTTATGAGCTTGAACTTCACCAGTAAATGGTTTTCTCATGTTTAAGTTGTTGGATATTATCTCTATCTTTATCTATGGACAATCCAAAATTTCTCTCTACCATGGAAGCTTAGATAAATTGGATTCATATGTTATGATCCTACTTCATGAGGCAATCCCTTGCTTTTTATGTGCCAAATGGATTTGTTAAAACCCTATATTTATAATAGTTATGTGATCACTTATTGAATACTATAATATTAATAGTAAATATATTGAATTTTCATTTGAATATAATTTTGTATAATTAAAAAAATAATTGAATGGGTCTTCTATATCCAGAAAATATTTAATAAACTACAATGAAATTTTATTTTATTCATAAATTTTAGCGTCGTTACAGTGTTAGAATCTACAAACAAGGGTTCCCTTTGAATATGATTTTTAACATATGGTAGATATAGCTATACCTAAGGGTATGTTAATAAAATATCAATATGAGCATTGGAAATTGTTATTTGGTAAAATAGTAGTTGGGATACTAATAGAACATTGATGATTTTAAATTCATATTATATACTTGGGTATATATTTTTTCACATATCTATCAAAGTTTCATATATTGGATTATAAGAATTTTATCCTATCTAAATAACAATGTGGTGGGTGGATTGATAAATTAGACTCATTATATTTGTAAATATGGACGAGGAATTAATACATATAAATGATATATAGGTTCAACATTTATATTTGAAGTAAATTTAATAAATTAACAATAACAAATGTATCAAACAATATACTCAACCATGAATATTTCATTATTTACGACTATTGAATGAATATTTTTTTAAATTTATAATTAAAATAAAATATTTTCTATAAAACTTTTAAAAAATTTAATCTAATGTTGTGAATTTTTATTATTGATAATTATTGTTAGCATTGGAATTTAAAATTTAAAAATATCAACTTTTCTATCTCTAACTAAAATGGATCAGATATTAGGTGTCCAATACATATTTATATTGATAAAAATTTACTCATGAATAAGATAGAAATAATTTATGGTGAAGTAGATATATATGGTAGAAATTATTGTCATGATTATAATATAAGTTCTTATTTGGAATTAAAAACATGACTTTTTTCAAAATCAGATAATAATTAGAGATGAACTTGTTAAAGAAAATTATGAAAAATTGAATAAAATATAATATAAATTGATTAATACTCTGGAAAGAAGAATGGAGGATCAAAACATACATTTTATTATTAATATATTTCTATAAATAAATTACTTGTCTTGAATATCACACTTAATTGGTGAATTTATAAACCAATTATTATTATTATGTCCTTATAAAGAGTGCTTTTAGTGTTAAAATCCATCTAGAGGGTATATCCACATGCATAATGATCCTATTATAATCTTAGTATAAATTCCTTTAGAGACTATGTTGGATGGAGATGGAAGTATGAAGTTTTTTCTTTTCTAGAGTTTGGTATTTTTTTCAAATAGGATAAATCAATTCACTTGTTAAATGGTATTTGAAAATAAGATGATGTAGAATTGAATCTCCAGTCATGCAAGTGGTGAGTGAGAATATGTAGAGAGTTACACAAATAATAAACATTATATAGTATTTTCTATATGATAGTGATTTGGGCATAAATGGTTGTTTTTTTCATGTTGTGAGTATAAGAAGGAGGTTGTGTGAAGTTTTGGAGTGGCACGCATGTTGGGAGTGAAAGAAGTGATCTAAAATAGTGTTTCGTGCATTATATTAATTGTAAGTAAGAAGTAAGATCCACACAAGTTGCAATTTTTTTTGAAATTATGTTCATACCATCTTCTAGGTAGAAAATTGATGAATTTTTTCAATATATAAAATTTAGGAAAGTCATTCATGAATCACTGTGACAATGTTTACCCAAATATTTTTGAGTGATAACATGAATTATTGGAATGTTTTCATAGTTCCACATGAGATAATGGTATATCCTACTAGTTTTATTCCACATAAAAGGATTTCTTTCTAGTTGATTATATGGTATTGGATTGTTTCCAAACCACAGTAAGGATCTAACAACTCTTTTTAGTAGTGAACCTTGTAAATTATTGTGTTCCAGTGGATGTGTGTTTTTATTTGTGTTCAGTAGGGGAAAATTCATTAACATGTGGAAAAGTTTGTTTCAAAAGTAAAGAAACATCTGTGAAAATGATATCACTGATTCCTCCCGTCCTCTTGTTAGTGGAACATGGTTCCTAACTAAAACAAATCAATATCTAGGTGTTAACTCATTAATTTTTTTGCATACATCATTCATCAACGATCACCACAAAATTCTCTGCAAGTGGACGAACTATTCATTCTCAATATATTCAACAGAGTTTAGTTAAGGATGATCACACTTCATTCATGAGAGTTCTCTGTGATAATTATCCATAAGGATTGAGTAAATTCTCTCTAGATTTTCATTGTGAATAATGATTATTAGTTATAGAAATAACATAACCAGCCATAAATAGATATAAGGATAGATATGTAATAGTGTCACCTTGAAAATATTATTTTATAAATACTAATATAACATTATATGTTTGAGTAGTAATATTATTACTTTTTCCATGTAATGTTGTACAAAAGGGGATATAAAAATATTTCACCAATAAATAAGTTATTATTTATTCAAATAATATTTAACATGTCATTTCACATCATAATAATAGACTATATCATCTATTCGTCTATAATAATTTTCAAACAATAAATAATTACTACATATTTAATATTTAAATCTAATATTCACTATAATAGAAAATAATGATATATTAAATATTCTACTCAGAAATATTCTCAAAAAAATTTGTAACATAATTTATATTATCAAAATAACATAAATAATTATTAAAACAATTAGAAAATAAAATTAATTTCAAATGATATATTTATATAAAATTTGACCAAGGTTCCATATAGGATTAGTTTGTTAAAATATAGAGACATTTATATATTGAGTTACACTTTTAAACCAAAATTCCATAGATGGAATCTAGAAAAATGAAAATGAAATGGAAATGACATATAATGAATTCAAATTACCCAATTACAATAACCAAAACTGAGTTCTCACTAGATAATATTTCCTCTTTTTCTTGATACCACTTATCATGAAGGTCATATAATGTTGTAATCATTTGATGTTTTGTGTTTCTATTAATTTGACTACTACGAAGTTTTATTTTCAAAACTAAATTCTGAACATCAACATATTATGTATTTTGACATTCATCATATTGCTTGGACACTATTTTCCACTATATTAGGAAGGGAAAATTCCTTTTTCAAATAAGTCCTTAAGGCTATATCACCCATGATTCACCCAACATAGCATATATCACTATGTGGAAAAATCATCATGGCTTTGAAAAATATTTAATAGTACATTTAAAATGACATTAATTAAAAATAATCATCATTTATTTTGATGATATCTTTTGTAATATGATTGGATTGTCAAATTGGAAATATAAATGTGGAATTCCTTTAAAAAGATTATGTTATGATAATATCATACTCTAAAAATTACAGAGTTTACACACCATGAGATGTGTATCAATGTTCAATGGGTCACTAATAATGATATGATGTATCAATTTTATCCAATAAAATGATAACATCAAACTATACTATTTTTCAATAAAACCATCACTTCACATCATGTTCTCATCATGGCGAGGAGCTGGTAATACCTATTATTTTCACAATCATTTGTATGTCTTTATCTCAACAAATTTTACACTAAATAACATTAATAATGTGAAATAAACATTATTAATATTAAAATTAATCTTTACAACTAATAATAATTTCTGTATTTTTTCTAGGTATCCAACTCCAATAGACACTACCATTCACTAGATCAATCTTATAAAATCATTAATCCCACAATATCTCATATAATATACCATATTATTTTTTTATAATTATTTTTTCCAGAGGTCAACTACCATGAATTCACCCCTTTTATAAAAAAACCTTATCTGTAGACACTTATGGTGTATTTGTTGTATTCATTAGTGTGACCTTTGTTCCATTTTGAGTGGCACTACATTATTACTATCCCTATTTTATGTGATGTTTCTTTTACTACTATGAACTACATAAAATTAAATTAAAACATTTTATTTTAACATATATTCTATGTATAAATGAGAGCCTAAAATATTCACTAACTTTACTATAGAATCAGTGAAAACTGAATTCCATGAACTATTCCAGATCATACCTCTTCCATTCAGACAGATGAAATACCTTGAATATTATGTCAGATCATTCTGATCTCATTTAATTTTTTAATAGACAGATCCGTATATGAATAAATCCTCATATTTTATGAATACCATTAATTTACATTACCTCCTATCATATATTAAATTTTAATACTAATAGAATAATAATATTGTTCTCCTAGATTATTTTGATATCAATGTACAATATATAACCAATGGGACTAATTTTACATGTATATAACATATAATATATAACTGATCTTACCATATAATAGTATAAGGTTTTACTAATTATCTTTCATTCCTATTAGATCTAAGGACATATTTTCCTAGAAAAGTATATAACATGTGACAATGAAACCAATACATTATTCTATTGTTCGAAACGAAACCATTTTAATTTCTAGTTAGTATATATACATTTCATGACCAATAATACTCAGGGATATATCGCCCGTATTCTTGATACAAAAAATAATCCCTTCTACAACTATGTATTTAATGGATAAACACATTCTCAACATGTCCTTATCTAACTAAAAATAATTTATTCCATTTCCACTCTGAAATATTAAATAAAATTATACTACATGGATAACAAACACAATCCAATGAAACCATATATAAATACATGTCTCACATTTTTTCATTATGAAAAAATTTATTTCATTGTTTCATAGAGGATAATGTAGCATGATATTGATTCATGCAACAATCCAAAATTTTACCTCTACAACTTGCATTATTTTTTGTAATTAAATGGAGTCACAAAAAAATCGGTTTTTATCATATAGACATATTCGCAAATCATCCCATAATGTAATGATTTTTAAATCAATTTATTAAATATCCTAGTTATGTATAACAATTATATAATGTAGAATTATAAAACATTTACACATGTATACTTATGAAATAATATAATTATGTTCAAATCCATGATTTTTATGAATCCCTTTAACCTCTATACATTCTTTTATTAAAATAATTTTCCATCTATGATAATTTTTTTATTGAATACCCAATATCCCAAAATGGGAATTACATCTCCTAGCGGATCGACTTGAAACCCAAAATAATTATGAAACATTGAAGATATCTTTAAATTCGATGATTATTTTCCTCTTGAGGCGTTTGAGTACTCTATGAATTGCAATTATTAAATTGAATCATAATTATTAACCAATAATGACTCACCATATTTGATTATAATAAACAAATATCATTTTAATTCTATATCTTTTCTCACTATATAAATTACAATTTGTTATTCCATAATAATTTATTCCATGAGGACCTATATAATGATATTATAGATGGTCTTTTATATATAATTTGAATTAGAATAAATGAATTCAATCATTCCCCCAGTATCCTTCTTGAGTATGATCTCCATGTTAGATAAAATAGGATTTTTAACCACTATTAAATCTATTTTAAAGGGTTAATATTGACAATATACTATATTTTACTTGGGTTATACTATAATGGACCACTTTTGAACTATAGAGATAGTTCCTTTCTAAAATTAACTATAAAAATGCCTCACAAAGCCTTTCATGAGTATGTGACAATACATGAATTTTCTTACAATATACATCAAATAGAATACTAGTTATTTCATTATAATGTATTCATTTTTATATGTGTTCTATAGTTAATAATATTTATCTCCAATAGTACAATGAATGAATTCATGAATTTTCCCCAACCATACTATGCCATGTGTGGAACAGTACATATCTTCAGAAATATAATTTATTATGATGTATAATATCAATTTTTTGAGATAAAACCCAAAATCTCCTAGAAATTTGATAAACACTTTTGGAAAAAGTTCCAACCTCAATAAAATCATATTATATTTATCATATTACCATGTTGATTCACAAAATCAATATATAACTAATTTAATTTCTCAATTGAGTAAGACTTATAACATCTCATATAGTCCTAAACACATTCATTCAATTCATTAGTGGATGATATAATGTTATAATACCCACCACTAGATTATACTTGAAAGGGTCCCCAACCACTAGTATAAGGACCCTTTCTTAAAATATTAAGTAATCTTGAATTAAATGGAATTATTCAAATTGAGAATCTTTTCAGATTTAGAGTTTTATAGAATTAGGGAATAACTATTACATCTCAAAGATTACAAAGTAGACACATCTACTGAGTTTCCATTTTTTTCACAAAATAATAACTCTTGAACAAAAGAGTCATGTCTAGTTCTTGTTTTAGACGACATGACATTTCCTTGATCCCATCCTTGAACCTATTCCACTTTATGTCCTGTGAAAAACATTTCAAAAAAAACCATGGATGACCATAAAAAGCTCAGTAAGGGTTATAACAATACAGAATGAAAAGAATAGTCCATGTATAGATATGAATCAATGAAATCATACTTTACTCAAAAAACATAAGCAATTTATCATACCTCATGAAATCATAAGATTTACGAATAACTCATAGAAATAATAAGACATAAATTTAAATTGAGGCATTCATAAAATTATTATGTATGGAGTAAACCTCATGTTTATGTTTCGAATACCCATCAAAGTATGTACCCTAAATCTCTTCGTATAAACCTTAACGTTTAACTCCTTCGTTTTACCCAATGCATTGGTGAGCTATATCGGGCTCACCCGCCCTTAGTTTTTCATGAAACCACCCGTCTTCATAAACAATTACCATGAACCATAACATAATCATAGAACATAACTTAATCATAAAGGAAATATAACATTCCCACATTGGAATATCAATGTAACATTTTTAGAAATTGAAATAATGAATCCATTCAAAAAACAATTTTCAAATCCATTTAAAACATTTAATAAAGAGATTATTGCATCAAAGTGTCCCATACCACTTTGAAGATATTAACATTTTAAACCATTAATATCCATATAAAAAATCCTTATAACCATTTTTAAAACATGTATATTATTGAGAAAAAATTATAATAATAAATCAACAAAATATTTAAAACGATATTTTAGTTAAATCGATTTTAACAAATAAGAGACACTAGAATACAATAATTGAGGAATAACATTTAATCAGAACATTATAATATCATGAGAATAAAGGGATTCATGATATAATATTCCAAGTGATAGTATATACACCATATAAGAGTGAATTGGTGCATAACAACAATGAAGTTTCAATAGAATTGTAAAATGAGATGAAAGCACTTATAAAGAATGTATCATTAAATTAAGGATAAATCAATCTCATAATTATGTTTGACAAATATAAATATACCATATTTAAGTGGATATTAAGTGTAAAAAACCATAGGTAATTCAAACATATTCATAGGATGACATATTCAATAACTACAAGTTCAACCCAAAGAAATCGAAATTGGGTTAAGAAGTTCCTTTGGTAAATTTCGACCGCCTAACGACGTGACCTTCAAATTAAAAAATTAGTTGATGAGAGAGAAAATGGTATCTCATCACTTGGACATAAAATTTACATCAATAAAGATATATAATTATTTATTCCAACATAAAATGATGTAAATTAAAAGACATAACAAAATTAGTCTTTTAAAAAGAGGAGTGTGAATGGTTCCCTTACCGATTTGGGAAACATTCGAAACGTACACCCCATGAAAGTAGGGTAATAAAATGAAGATGTAAATACCCATAAATGAGATTATATAATACAAATAGTAAAATAATTTTCAGTACATACACCACACAAAAGGAAATAGTTCCCAATGTAGCATGAATCTCACTGGGATAAAAAGTGAGATGAAAATCCGCTTATAAAAATTCGGCAGCCTAACGACGACACATAAAACTACAAAAAATGGATTTATGAGATCAAATATGGTCTCTCATAATATTAAAATAAAATTTAAATCAAGAGAAATATATAACAACATCCCCCATCATAAGAAATAGGAGCTTAAAATAAGTTACATGAAATAGATTAAGTTAAAAGAAAGAGAAAGGTCGGATCCCTTACCCCAAGTCCGAATTCTCTTATTCATTTCTTAATATTCCTGAATAAAAAACATTGGTCAATTTATAACTTCTTAAGGACCTAATTAAAATAATATTATTCAATTCATATCACATTTTATAATGTTATAATAATTGTTTAATAATGTGAGTTCATATCAGATGTTTTTGTCGATGTTTGGTACATGAGTCAAAAATGAACTTGTTTGAAAATGATTGTCCTTGTAGTTATAATTAATTCATCTCCAGAATAGAATTAATTATTTATATATCATATAAATCCAGTAAATATTCATTTTATTCTATTCCATAACATTTGGAGATAAAAATAAATTAAATTCACCATTCATGGGGACGGTAGTTCGTACGTACGCATGAACGCTACTTTCATTTCTTTGTCATATTAATGGAATTAAAAATAAATTAGAGATATATATATTTTAATTACAGTATAATATATATGTTATATTTATTATACTGGTTCATTAATCTCATTCTTTATACCTTAAATGTATTGCATGAACGAGTCACATCACTTGAGGGGGCGGTAGTCCACACTTCCTCTTATGAAATTATCGCATTTGCACAACATGCAAAGAAAAAAGGTATGTTATAAATATAAAAAATAGAATAATATAGAGGACATAAATATAATATATATCATATAAAAATAGTCCCATCATACTTGCCACCATGATAGGTGATAGGAGAGGATAGAACAATCATCTTTTCGTGACGCAGTAATTCACCATCCATAGAAACAGTGTGTTCATTAACCATTAGATGAAGGTGTGTAAAAGTGTAGCTCGAGTCTTTCTAAATAAAGGAATAAAAATAGTTTAGGGGGTTGGAGAAGCAAAATAATACAAAATAACATTAGGGAATTCTTTACCTTTAAATCGGGTAACTCCCCTTGGTTTGACCCAAAAGGGTTTCTTGAAGAGCATTATGCCTAAGGGAAGGCCTCTAAGATGAGGATAAGGATGTGGAGAGATAAAATGGGCAGAGTTTGGCCAAGCCAATGGATTGAGAGGTGTGGGTATGGTGGTAGAGGTGGGGGCCTTTTATAAGAGAAAAGGAGGGGCACTCTAGGAATGTTATAAAATATTACATTATTATAAAATGCATTTCGGATATTAAAGGTCGGAAAAGGATATATTTCGAGGATAAGGATATAAGGCTTCAAAATCCACCCATACAATAGGTTTATGACAACTTTAAGACTTAGATGTTACCCTATCATCTCATTTTATGTAAATCGTTCGTTTATGAGGTAATCACTGCATCATCATGGTGCTATAAATAAATTAATTTATTTAATTTCAAAAAATTATATAAAAAAAATATTATGATGTTGGAAATATTTTTATCTTTCTAATTAATATTTATAGTCATAAATATGACTTTTATAACCCCATGTAAAATTTTTTTTAGTACAATAATACAATTTTGTGACATTTAAATTTTTACTTTATATAAAAAGTTATTAATGTCATTTTCCTACCAAAGTGGCTTGATGGGGTCCCCAAGTTGACCCATGGATTTTCCTGGTCCGACATGACTCATCCAATAAGGTTAGTAAATGTTTCATGGTCATTTCATATTGTTATAACATTATCTTTGCTTTAAATTACACTAATTACATTTAATCGCGATTAATAAAACTCAAAAGTTACTATTCACCAAAAAATTATTTTAATCCCATTGAACCACATTTTACATCCTAATGACAACCATGTATATCGGATTTTTGAAATTAAAATCACATAAGTGGTAAAGTTTCATTTAAATGAAAAATCAATTTGTTAACTACAACTTACTGGTTTCACTATTAATCAAAAATTGAAGTTTTTCAGAAAAATACCAAAAATTATCCCTAAGATATATTTGATATTCCGAATTGAAAAATTATTTATATTTCACAAAATTCAATACATATAAGTTTCATTAATTAATTTATTAATTATTTCCCATTGTCAGAACAAATAGTGTGTTTTTATGAAACAATATATATCAAAATATTGACATTAGTTTAAGTCAAATGTCAAAGTGAAAATAATTTCAATGACCACTATTGGATTAAATGGTAAAAATATATTATAATTGGCTATTAAAACCAATTCAAATTATAATATAATCATATAAATAAATTATATTAAAAAGTGTTTTTGAATTAAAATACAACAGTTTTCACTATTCATTAAAAAATGAACTTCATCGAAAAAATACCTAATATTTACGCAAAGTAAATTTTGATGTCCCGATTATAAAGAAAAATTTTATTTGGTCCAATAGAATGTATAAGAGTGACCAAAACTATATTAAAGAGGGTTCACCATCAATATGAAATAAATCGACCTTTTAGTGAATTTTAGAGTATTTATGCTTAAAATTGAATTCTTTTCTTCTTTTAAGCCTTTATATTTTATTGGATAAATGTAAAAACATTTAACAAAAAAATATAATAATATTTTTGTTATTTCTATTCATTCGTGCCAATACAATGGCTAGGCGTTTGCTACCATTTGAAATAATAATATTTTATTATTTGAGTGCAATGTAAGATTTCAAAGAAACTCGTTGTTGCGTATTGGGTACGCCATCGAGCATAGCATTTCCTTTAAAGTAATATTAATTTTTTATTCACAAATATTAATAAATATGAAAAAGTAAGATTTTTATTTACCTGGGATGTAACATCATTACCCCATTTTGGGAATTCTGACCTCCCAATTTTCAAATTGGGCTTAGAAACTTCATTAAAATCCCCACTTCGGAGAAGGAGTAAATTAAAATGTCGCTTTAAAAGAAAGAAAGGGTAGTAAAAAGGTAACCCGAGTTAACCCATAGTAGGATTCCATGTAGGAAAACATGGACATGGAAGAGAAAACAAAGGGTCTTTTTCTGATAGAGAGTGATAGAAAACATGATGAGGAGAAAGTTAACCACAAGAAAATCACAAACTTGTTATGGGTTAAATGGTATTTGATTTCCTAGTAGGAAATGATAACAGACATCATTTTTGTTTAAAGTTACTTTTCATTGAGGAATTTATTTATGATCTTAAATAAATCATAAGGTAACATTCTTACATTTCGTGTAGACTTTCATCTTTTACTCTATTTCTAACACAAACTCATACTTTCTCCAAATGATGAGTATTTAGGATGACTTGTTCACATTAAGAGCACTATAATCCACATCTAGAGAAAAACATAACCCACAAAAGAGAACTATATATTTCCAATGTCTTTAGAAAAAAACCAAAGCCAAAAATGTTAGTACGAGATCAGATAATACCCAAAAGGATAATCCTTTATAAAAAGAAAACATGTTCTTAATCTCCAAAATTTCCCAACAAAACCCAATGTTCAACGAAGACCATTCGATAAACAATTTGTCCATAAAATTCATCAAAGTAAACCAAACTAAGATTGAATCACAAATATTTGAAGGTTTTAATCACATTGCCTTCCAAGGTAAAATTAACATTTATCTCCAAATAACATCAGTTTCTCTTAAAGTCTCATAATAAAAAGTAATTAACCTAATCATATATCCTCCATGATAGGTCCCTATTTTCCAAGATAACCCAAAATCAACTTATTCTTGATTCATAAAATTATATAACTAAAAAGAATTAGTCATACTAACCAGGGACATCACGTAGTCCAGTGGTAGGCGATGCGCCCTTGTCGCCCTTCAGTTGTGGGTTTGATTCATGTGGCCTTACCAGATGTGATGGGTTGTCACCCATCCTACAGGTTGTCCTTTTTATAAAACTCCAAAAATAACCCTAACGTGTATTAACCTCAATGGTTTCCATATACCACCCATTTTCATCCAAATTCATTACGATATCAACATCATAATCCTTGAAGTCCTCTTTCACCACCATAAGATAAAATAAAATGATTCCCAAAAATGAATAACATCATACCTTGATCATGGTGTCCATCTAGTTTCATCGTCATCTTGTTCACATAGGTAGAAGGTCCATGCATCACAAAAATGATTTAGAGATCCTTCAAAATCATTTTCTTCCTCCATCCAAATACACCTTGTACAACATGGGACATATGGGTGTTCACAGAAAAACAGTTTTGGAAAATTATCATGTATGACATATAATATTAAAACATCCGATAAGACATGATTTCCATAAAATAGTCTGACCGAAATTGAGTTGAAACATTCAAATAATGGTCCTTTTAAAATACCATAGGTATGTGCTGAGAGACTATATTTTAAAAGCAAATATAAATAGGTTCCAAAAGGGTCTCCTTCTTTAGCACCTTCTTTAAAATCATAATATTCTTCAAAATCTTGTGATAAGGTAAAGTATTTGAAAATGCATTGATAATATCTAACTTTCTTGAAAATATGAGAATATTGTGAAAATAGGATTTGTCTAAATACAACATATGATCCAAGATGATAACAAGGTATAGTGGAGGTGTTTGATATCTTAAACAGCTGCTTGCAAGTGAGTTGTATGTGAGAAAAATTGTCACAATCATCTGAAGATGACATTGTAATAATTATTGCAAGAAAGTCATCTGGAAGAGATAACAATGTCATTTGAGATCCTCCTCCTTCCATTTCCTTGATCTGAAAAAGTTATAAAACATGGATTTAACTAAGATAATAAAGATAGGGACTAATCATGTGTTTAATGAAAAATCCTAATCCCTAAAGTTGTCTAAACCGACCTCTGATACCAAGTATAAGGACCCTTCCATAAAACATTACTTAATCTTGAATTAAATTGATTAATTCACATTGAGGATCATTTGAGGTCTAGAGTTTAGGATAATTAGGACATAACTATTACATCTCAAAGATTACAAAGTAGACACATCTACTCAGATTACATTTTTTTCACAAAATAAAAACTCTTGAACAAAAGAGTCATTTCTAGTTCTTGTTTTAGATATCCTCACATTTCCTTAATCCCATCATTGACCCTATTCCACTTTATGTCCTGTGAAAAAAAATTCAACAAAAAACATGGGATGAGCATAGAAATCTCAGTAAGGGTTATAACAATATGGAAGGAAAAAATTAGTCCATGTATACATAATAATAAATGAAATCATACTTTACTCATAAAACATAACCAATTTATCATACCTCATGAAATCATAAGATTTACGAATAACTCATATAAATTATAAGACATAATGGTAACTTGAGGCATTCATAACATTCTTACGCAGGGATTAACCCTCATGGTTACATTTGGAATACCCATCATAGTATATTCACTAAATATCTTCTGAGAAACCTTAATGTGTAACTCCTTCGCATTACCCAATGCATTGGAGAGCTATATCAGGCTCACCCGCCCCTAGTTTATCACGAAACCACCCATCTTCATAAACAATGCCCAAGAACCATAACATAATCATAGAACATAACTTAAGAATAAAGTAAAGATAACATTTCCACATTTCTATAATAATGTAACATATTAAGATATTGAAATAATGAATCCATTCTAAAAACCATTTTTAAAAACATTTAAAACATTTAATAAAGAGATATTTGAATCAAAGTGTCCCATACAAATTTGAATCTTTAAATATTTTAAACCATTAATATCCATATAAATAAATTCTTATAAACATTTTGAAAACATGGATATTAATGAGAAATATTTATAAGAATAATTCATTAAAACATTTAAAATGACATTTTAGATAAAGGTTTTTTAACAAAACGAGAGACACTTGAATACAGTAATTGAGGAATAACATATAATCATAGCTTTATAATATCATTAGAATAAAGGGATTCATGATATAAAATTTTCAAGGACATTATATACACCATATAAGATTGAATTGGTGCATAAAAACAATGAAGTCTCAATAAAAATGTAAAATGAGATGAAATCCCTTATAATGAAGGTATCCTTAAATTAAGGATAAAACAATTTCATAATTATGTGTGACAAATATAAATACACCCAATATAAGTGGATATTAAGTGTAAAACGACCAGAGGTCATTCACACATATTCATAGGATTACATATTCAATAACTATAAGTTGAACCCAAAGAAATCGAAATTGGGTTAAGATGTTCCTTTGGTAAAATTCGACAGCCTAACGGCATCACCTTAAAAATCATAAAATTAGTTGATGAGAGATAAAATAGTATATAATAACATGGAAATAAAATTTACATCAATAAGGATATATAATAACATATTCCAACATAAAAATATGTAAATTAAAAGACATAACAAAATAAGTCTTTTAAAAAGAGGAGTGTGAAATGTTCCCTTACCGATTTGGGAAACTTTCGAAACGTACACCCCATGAATGAAGGGTCATAAAATGAAGATTTAAATACCCATAAATGATATTATATTATAAAAATAGTAAAATAATGGGTAGTACATACACCACACAATAGGAAATAGTGTCCAATGTAGCATGAATCTCACGGGAATAAAAAGTGAGATGAAAACACGCTTATGAAAATTCAGCTGCCTAACGGCTCCACATAAATCATCAAAAAATGGATTGATGAGATAAAATAGGGTCTCTATAAATATTAAAATAAAATTTATAGAAATATTAATATATAATAACATCCCCCAACATAAGAAAGATGAGCTTAAAATAAGTGACATAAAAGATATTACATTAAAAGAAAGAGAGAGGTTGGATCCCTTACCTCAAGTCTGACTTGTCTTGTTCGTTTCGTTACATTCATGAATAATAAACATAGGTAAATTTATAATTTGTTAAGGAACTCCTTTAAAGATTATTATTCACTTCATATCACATATTATAATGTTATAATAATTGGTTAATAATGAGTGTTCATATCAGACGTTTTTGTCGATGTTTGGTACATGAGTCAAAAATGAACTTGTTTGAAAATGATTGTCCATGTAGTTATAATTAAATCATATCCAGAATATTTTTAATGACTTAAAAATCATATATATCCATTACATATTAATTTTATACTATTCCATTACATTTTAACATAAAAATAAATGAAATTCCCCGTTCATGGAGACGGTAGGCCGTACGTATGCATGAACGCTACTTTCATTTCATTGTCATATTAATGGAATTAAAAATAAATGAGAGACCTACATATTATAATTAAAGTATAATATATATGTTATATAGGTCAAATATTTTAGTCAATCTCATTCTTTATATATTCCATGTATTGCATGAACGAGTCACATCACTTGAGGTGGTGGTAGTCCACACTTCCTCGTATGAAATTATAGCATTTGCACAACATGAAAAGCACAAAGGTATAATTTAAATATAAAATATAGAAGAATATAGAGGAAATGAATATAATATATATCATATAAAAATATTTCCATCATAATGGCCACCATGAGAGGTGGTATGAGATGATAGAACAATCATCGTTTCGTGAGGAAGTAATTTGTCATCCACAGAAACAGTATGTTTTTTAACCATTAGACGGAGGTGTGTGTAAGTGTAGTTCGAATATTTATCATAAAAACATCCTATTATATTGATGATACTGGTTTTTTTACAAAATTAATGAATAAAAATAGTTTAGGGGGTTGGATAAGCATAATAAAACAAAAGAACATTAGGGAAGACTTTACCATTAAATCGGGTAACTCCCCTTGGTTTGAACCAAAAGAATTTCATGAAGATATTTCTGCCTATGGTAAGGCTTATAAGATGAGGAGAGGGATGTGTAGTGATAAAATGGGTAGATCATGGCCGAGAAAATGGCTTCAGATGTGTGGGTAAGGTGGTAGAGGTGGGGGCCTTTTATAAGAGAAGAGGATGGGCACTCATGGAATGTTATAAAATATTACTTTATTATAAAATTATTTTCGGATTTTAAAGGTCCTAAAAGGATATATTTTGAGGCTAAGGTGATAGGGTTTATAAATACACCCATCAAATAGGTTTTTGATATGTTTAGGACTTATATTTTTCCCTATCTTCTCATTTTATTTAAATCATTCATTTATGAGGTAATCACAGCATCATCACGGTGTCATAAATAAATTAATTTATTTAATGTATAAAAATTATATAAAAAATATCATGATGTAGGAAATATTTTTATCTTTATAATTAATATTTATAGTAAAAAATATGACTTTTATAACACTATGTATAAATTGTTTTAGTAAAACAATACATGTTTGTGTCATTTTAATTTTAACTTTAAATAAAAAGTTATCAAGGTCATTTTCCTACCAAAGTGGCTCCATGAGGTCCCCAAGTTGACCCATGGATTTTATTGGTCTGGAATGACTCATCCAATAAGTTTAGGTCATGTGTCAAGGCATTTCATATTGTTATAACAGTATCATTACCTAAAATTACACTAATTACCTTTAATCGCGATTAATAAAACTTAAAAACTACTATTCACCAAAAAATTAGTTTAATCACATTGAACCACATTTTACATATTAATGACAACCATGGATGTCATATTTTTTAAATTCAAATCACAGAAGTTGTAAAGTTTAATTTAAACGAAAAATCAATTTTTTAACTACCACTTAGTGGTTTCACTATTCATCAAAAATTGAAGTTTTTCAGAAAAATACCCCAAATTAACCCTAAGCTATATTTGATATTAGGAATTTTAAAATGATGACTATTTTAAAAAATTCAAAACATATAAGTTTAGTACTTTAATTAATAATTAATTCTCGTTGTCAGAACAAATAGCGTGTTTTTATGAAACAATATATATCAAAATATTGACACGAGTTTAAGTCCAATTTCAAAGTGAAATTAATTCCAATGACCCCTATTGGATTAAATGGTAAAAATATATTATAATTAGACTTTAAAACCAATTCAAATGATAATATAATAAAATAAATAAATTGTATTAAAAATAGATTCTGAATTAAAATACAACAGTTTTCACTATTCATTAAAAAAATGAACTTTATCGGAAAATACCAAAAATTCACACAAAGTAAATTTTGATGTCCCCATTCTAAATAAGAATTTTATTTGGTCCTATAGAATTTATAAGAGTGAAAAAAACTATATTAAAAAGGGTTCACCATCAAAAGGCGATAAATCGACATTTTAGTGAATTTTAGAGTATTTATGATTAAAATTGAATTATTTTCTTATTTTAAGCCTTTTTATTTTATTGGATAAATGTAAAATCATTTAACAAACATATATAATAATATTTTAGTTATTTATATTCACTCGCACCAATATATTTGCTAGGCATTAACTACCATTTAAAATAATATTATTTTATTATTAGAGTGCAACGTACGATTTCAAAGAAACTCGTTGTTGCATATTCGGTACACCATCGAGCATAGCATTACATTTAAATTAATATTAATATTTTATTCACAAATATTAATAAATATGAAAAAGTAATATTCTTTATTTACCCGGGACGTTACAATTAGTGTGTCATGGTTTATAAATACTTAAGGATATTTAACACTATCCACCAAATTTTTGTTGTTACCCCTACCATGAAAACAAGTATGAAATCTATAAAATTGTTTTAGCTGAAGAGTGTATAAATAAATACCTTTATAGTTCTTTTTATAGTATTATTATTTATGAATCCATGATTATGATGACACCAATGAATGTAAACTGTTTTTTATGAATTTCATTTTTATCCGATATAAAACAAATTAATTTGTCAATATAATACTTCAAGTCCAAAATTAAAATGTTACATACCAAAACATATGTTGTCCTTGTAAAAGAAGTACATATTATTCCCTAACATGTACATAAAAGGATACATATAATCCTAAAGGATGAAAAATATGATCTTTGTAAGATATTGTAAATAAAAATACCCTTTTAAAACCATGAGCATAATTATATGAAATAATGGATTTATTCACTTTTCCCAATGTTGTAATTCATGCTCAATTAGCTACTCGAATATACATCTCTCATTAAAAATATTCCAAAATCTACTTGTTTCCTATAATGGTATAATAATATTATAAATACAAGCTATATATAATAACAAATGTGTTTATATAGACATATATAAATTTATAATGAATTGTCCAAGATAATCCATTTAATTATTTATCATGGTATTATTTTTTTACTAGTGACCTAGTATACTAAATGAAAAACACACTATGTCTTTTTTTCTTTAAACAATCTTTATATATTCTTTTTCATGGAATAGTAATGGTCATGATACTTAGACCTAGAGTAAGTATTGGGTCACTTTTCCTTATTATTCCTTCTTTAACCATAAGGATTTTTGGTTTGGTACACACCATTTTTTTATTAACATTTTGAAACAATTTACAATTTTCTAAAAGTAAAATATTATTATTTCTCAAATAATAGTTCAAAATGAAACATGATTGTATTTTATGTTTTTAAGATTCAAGGATATATATTACGAAATAATCAAGGATATTAAATTTCATGATGTATATCCACCATATGTATCTGAATAATTTGACTATGTGAGGACCATATAATGTTAACTCTCCATGCATGCACCTGAATAGTGTATTTTAATCTCAAATCTCCATTTTCCTTCACAGTAATGATAACGATCATGAAACTAAGACCTCATTCTATATTAATAATTTTATTTATATTAAATCATGAACCAATTATATATTGATGATATCATGAAGCATTGGAAATATATGGAATTTTACGTGTGTTTATATATGATAGATGATTTCTCCTAACATGATTCTATAGAAACTACCTTAGGAACGTGGATTTATAACATACATAATTTTCCTTCATTGAATAATATAATATATATGTTCATATAAATTACATAGAAATTCAATCATGTGAGAAGATTATCCTAAACTATTATGTATCAATGTTTGATATTAAATTTATTGTGGCATTCCATTTCTATTGTAAATTACTGTATATTTTTAATACATTTTCAAAATTAGAAAAATGGAAAATATATTTTAAAATTTTCATTATCCAAATATTTTACTAAAAACATAATATACATGAACATTTGTTACAAAATATCATATTTAATGAATAATTTTATTGAATGGAACAATTTTACACTTTCCATATACTATAACTACCATAGAACTTTCTTATAATTCTTTTTAGAGTCAAAACATTTAAAACACATTAAATTGTAGCTCCTTGAGCTGTTTACTAAAATACCCAAAAATAAAATAATGAATATGTATTTCTTCAATAAAAATTCATGACCTGACCCAACATGGATCAACTCGAAACTACCCCCAATCCCACCTTCAATGACAAGGGGATGACGAAAAGCTCCAAAAGGGATAACTAATATAGAAGGACTTTTTATAAGTAATTATAAGAACATAACAAACCTTATCCATTAAAAATGGATAATGAATAATAATAATTGAAGTAACATCTATAGAACATACCATTCCATTAATCCCAATTGGAATATAAGAATACAAAAACATAAACTAAAAGGAAAAGGGGGAAATAATTATCCAACAAGAATTATGTTCCAACATAAAAATAAATAGAAATTAAATTTTCTAATAGTATAGCTAAAAATCTCCATGATTTTACCACCATATGTCGTCAAATGCACCAGGGTATCCTTATTCTTTTCAATAATTGTTTATGACTTATCATTCATCAAAATAATAAGATACGTGCATGGGATATTTTCATTTAGGGTCGAGTATATACTTACCAGGTATGACGCTGAGAAATCTGAAGAGGTAGATGATCGGGACATGAAAGGAATGGAAAACTCAATCCATTATAAGAGAGTAAAAAAAATCCATAAAATTGGGTACATATATATATATAAGAATAATGAAATAGAATTTTATCTACGAAAAATGCCTTCTTATAATTATGTCATCATGTATAAGAAATAAAATCACATAGATAATGTATTAAAACCTGATTCTCATAAATGAACAATGAAATAATTGGTATTCATTGAAATTAAGGAACAAATACAAATGGAATAAAACATGAACATTAGTATTGTAATATTCCCAATAAGAATATTAATCTAACCTTTATAATAATAACCTCAATTTTTAAAGAATAAATAAATTTTATGTATCTTATAAATGAAAATGTTATATAATTTTATCATTATATAAGTAAATAAAATTTTTAAATGATTATTTAAAAGTGGGTATTTTTTTGAAAAATTATTGTTTTCTAAAATTTTATAATTTATTAATTGATTTAAAATAATACTTATTTCATAAAATAGATTCATAAAAAAATATTTTCCCCAATAATTATATGAAATATTTTTGAGACATTTTTAACTTTTTAAATGTGTCATAAAATTTGTTATAATATTAAAATCAACAATTTTTGAGTAAATGATGATTTTATTTATAAATTAAACTTCCCATATTTTTTAAATTATTTTAATATAATGGAGACTTTTTTAAATATATAATTTAAAAATGGTTAGACTGAATTTTTTGGAGTTTAATAAAATTTGTTGAATTTTGAGGTGAATAGTAAAATATGGCAGTTTCCAAAATTTAACAAATACTTGAATTATTGAGTCAATGATGATTTATAATTGTATTTCGAACACTTATCTCGAACTATGATTAATTATTTAATGTATTCAGTGATAAGCATCAACACTATTGATAGACTAGAGCAATAATAAAAAACAAATGAATAAAATAATGAAAAAAAACCCTCTCCTCCCACTATAAATATCACCCTCACAACACCCTCTCCAAAAAATACAAATTCATAAAGATTTATTAAATTTTATTTAATTACATTTTTAATCCTCTTCCAAATATACCAGATATTCTGGTCGCAACAAAATACCAATCCATTGTTCCTTAAATAAATTCTCAAGGAGATGACATATAAGAGGTAAAATCCATCACCTTTCTTTTTTTGTTTACTTATTTATTCTACCTCATTCATTCCACCAAAATAAATAGATTCATGATAACTAATGTATCATATATATATTTTTATTCAATTGTGATAATGGTATATCTGTCCTAAAATCTATTCTCTTCATTTTTTATTCTAAAAATTAAAACATCGTATGTGAGGTATCAATTCACCGACTTCGTAGAGGAAAATTATTCATTTTCCCTTACCATGTAAATTGATATTAATAATTCAATAATAAAATTAAAAAATATTAATATTGTATATTATATCTTTTTAATGTGTTGTAACTAATATATTTACAAAATATTAAACATAAATATAAATCTAGTTCATGATGATCAAAAAACTGCCAAAATAAACTAATCATTTTTCATTAATTGTTTATCAAATGAATAATTATAATATATGAAGAAAATTATAAATGGGATAATATTAAATTATGGATATATAATAAAACCATTTAATTACACTTCTGTTTATTTACATTTATTTGAATGGAACCTTCATAACTAAACACAAGTGCCCTAACAATAAAACCACGAAATGATCGATCCCAAAATAGTGAAATTAAATATTCTAACCTATATAAATGTCCATAGATAAACGTAATAAAATTAGAAATATTAATAATATATATATATAATGTTTTCTGAATTAATTGATAATGGGTCTAATTTTTGTATCCATGAAATTATGTGCATGTACAGAACACATTCAGATATAATGTAAGGGATATTTCTGAACCTCTAAATTATCTTTATGTTGCACATTACCTATATTTAACCTAATGTACTTATTCATTATTTTTATATATGTCTTCATAATTTTGTGTATATGTTCCAAAATAATGTATCTTGATCATTTAATACATCTTTTATGTGGAAATACATGTTTTTATAAGGATCAAATCTCAATTCCTCGAGATAAGAAATCATGGTTAACCAGAACACCCAAATTTCATTCCCCTTTTCATGTACATACCATAATTAATTTTATTATACTATTATTTTTATAAAATCGTTAATTTTGTAATAAATAAATAAACATTAATAATTTTTGGTTTTATATGAAACAATTATACCTTTCTCCTTTTAATACTTTTATATATTTCTCCTTAAACAAAACTAAAGAGGATCATTTCTAAAGATTCATAAAAACTATTTTAATATAAATTTACGTTTTCTCAATATAATTTATCATTATCCATTTCTATTTTTCCATATGAATTCCCATTTATGAATTAAATACATTCATTCATAGAATCCTTTATGATACTATCAATTTTTATGCCTTCTGACATGATTAGAATACGCGTTTCATTCATTGTGTAACTCTTATGTTTATTCCTTATGTTTGGTTATTCATGTGGAACATATATAAATGAACCTATTCTGATGTGTGATCCTATATATAACTCTAATATTTTGGATAATTTTTAGTCTCAGGATATATAATATTTGGGATTTATGTGTAATCATAATCCATTGTGCGAGTTTTTCCAACATTTGATATAGTGATGGAAATGAGACTTTAGTCGTGTTAATGTCATATTTTATATTGTTTCCACATTTGTATGTTTCCATGATTACATTATTCCATGTTATATATGATATTATTCTATATGTTTATTCATGTTCCATGCATTCTTATCTCATCAAGTTATTCCTTCTAAACCATTACCATTTTTTATATCTCTATTTATTCCAAAACATGAATCTCTCGCTCATCCTGTTGTTCATGTATTCCCCAGGCTATCCTATAAAGAGGTTATTAATCAAGGGATGTAATGAGATCACTATAGATATTAATTTTTTTTTTCAGTTCTATGTTTTCATTTTTAGGAATAGAATCATCTATAATCACTAGAATTTATGATCCTTGGTTTGTATTTAATTGATAATTATGTCTAAAATCATGTAATTATTTATTTAAATGGTTTGGGTTGTTATAGTTGGTATCGTATCATGTTTTATTTATTTTTGTATATGAGGAAAAAAATTATTTAGTAAGAACCCCATATATAATTAAATAACCATGTCTGACCAAGAATAAATCATAGGGAATCACATGTTAGGATGTAGTTTTCATTTTCATGTTTATCCCTCCATGTAAATATTTCATTTTTATAATCTTATTAGATTATTATTCAATACTCCATAATTGTGAAATTTTTTCTTAGTTAATGGGTGGAAATATGCCAACTCATTTAAAAAATCAATATGATTGTCATCATCATGATTTCACTAATGAGATGTGACATATAATGGGAATAGGATCCCAAAACAACATGAAAGTACAAGAACAACTATCTCATGTTATGAACAATTACATGAATAATATGGAATTCTCTCCTACTATGAAAAATAATTTTATGGTTTGTTCCATTGTATGAAAAACACTTCCTATATTTTTGGAATCTTCTAATCTCATCATCTCTGTACTATGGATTAACTGAACTGAGAATATATTTGTTTTCATTCAATTATTATAATAAGTGAAAGTCATTCTATCAATTAAACATTATGATGGGTAAGCCCATCGGTGGAGGAAACAAATAAAAAACAATGTTTAAGGAAGAAATTTATTCCATGGATTGGGAAGGATTCAATAAACTCTTTTCTATATATATTTTACTCAAATCCTCAATATTTTGATGGAGAGGGATTTCCACAAAAAGAGGAAAATGAATAGAAGTATCTTATAGATTATGAAGAAAAATGTAAAATTATTTTTTGATACACCGATGGAATTATTATGAACACTAGACACATGTTGGATAACATCTTTATAAGACTAAATCTTAGTCAATGAAAGTTGTTGGGGATTTTAGAAATTTAGAGTAATGAGGAGATTGTATGTTGTGTTATTAATGTTGAGATAGAGATTGGAGACTCTCATTGGTCTCATGAGACCAGATATAAAAATTGGAAAATTTATTATAATATTGGAGTATCATTAGAGAAATCCCATGAAATAATGAAATAATGACTTTAAAAATGTTAAACGTGTGGGAAGAATCATCCTGCAAACAAAAAAATGTAAAAAAAGATTATTCTTAAAATGTAGAAGAGAGGGGAATCAAGAATTTTTTTTAGAATGGATACGATGAAGACTACAAATATTGAGTAAAAGTGGAATGTGAATATCTACATTCCAACAACTATGTGGTGTTCAAACTTCAATGAACATGGGATTTATGATAACCAATTGCATAAGACAAGGGTTTTTAGAGGAAATTGACAACAAAAATTTTTAATGACACTTGGAAGGGAATATTTTATCCCTACTATGGAGGTGAATCCCAAAAAAGATATGGTGATTGGTACACTAGTAATTTATTCATGAATAGTTAAGATACTATTTTTGTAACACCCCAGGTAAATAAAGAATATGTCATTTTTATATTTATCTATATTTGTGAATAAAATATTAATATTACTTTAAAGGGGATTCTATGCTCGATGGCGTACCCAACATGCAACAACGAGTTTTTTGGGCATCTTACATTGCACTCTAATAATAAAATAATATTATTTTAAATAGTATTTAACGCCTAGCCGTTGTAATGGTGGGAATGAACAGAATTAACTACAAAATGATTATATATGTTTGTCAAATATTTTTACTTTTTACAATAAATGTTAGAGGATTAAAAAATGCAAATAAATCCAATTTTAAGCGTAAACATTCTAATATTCTTTAAAAGGTCGATTAACCGTGTTTTGATGGTGAACCTCTTTTAAATCCACTTTTTGAAAATTTTATGTGTTATATTTGAAAAAATAAAATTATTCTTTAGAATTGGGACATCAAAGTTTACTTTGCGTAAATTTTTGGTATTTTTTCAAAAAAGATCGAATTTTAATGAATAGTGAAAAATGTTGTATTTTAATTCCAACCCTATTTTAATCTAATTTATTTATATGATTAGATTATCTTTTGAATTGGTTTTAAAGTAAAATTAGAATATATTATTATCATTTAATCCAATAGTGGTAATTGGAATTAATTTCACTTTGAAATCGGACTTAAACTAGTGTCAATCTTTTGATACATTTTGTTTCATAAAAACACGCTATTTACTCTGACAGCGGGAATTAATTATTAAATTAATTAGTGTGACTTAAATGTTTTGAATTTTTTAAAATAGAATTCATTTTTGAATTCGTAATATCAAATATAGCTTAGGGTGAACTTTTGATAATTTTCTGAAAAACTTCAATTTTTGATGAATAGTGAAACCACTAAGTGGTACTTACAAATACTGATTTTCCGTTAAATGAAAATTTACCACTTCTGTGTTTTGAATTTCAAAAATCTGACATACATGGTTGTCATTAAGAAGTAAAATGTGGTTTAATGAGATTAAATTAATTTTTTGGTGAATAGTAACTTTTAAGTTCTTAATCACTATTAGAGGTAATTAGTGTAGTTTATGGTAAGAATAATGTTTTAATAAAATGAAATGACCTAGACACATGTTCTACCCTCATTGGATGTTTCATGGCCGACCAAGACAATCCATGGGACAACTTGGGGACCCCATGAAGCCACTTTGGTTGGAAAATGACATTAATATCTTTTTATTTAAAGTTAAAATAAAAATGTCACAAACATGAGTTGTTTTACAAAAACAATTTTTTACATGGGGATATAAAAATAATATTTTTGACTATAAATATTAATTTGAATGAGAAAAATATTTCCTACATCATAGTAGTTTTTTATAATTTTTAGAAATTAAATAAATTAAATTATTTATGACATCATGATGATGCATCGATGACATCATTATTTAACGATTTAAATAAAATAGAAAGATAATGTAATATCTAAGGCCTAAACATGTCCAAAACCTATTGTATGAGTGGATTTAGAACCCTTATCACCTTTTCCTAGAATTATATCAATTTGGGACCTCTTAAATTCGAATATAATTTTAAAATAAAGTGACTTTTCTTTACATTCCAAGAGTGCCCCTCCTCTCCTCTTATAAAAGGTCCCCACCTCTACCTCCTTACCCACACTCCCAATGCCTTCGGCTCAGCCAAAATCTGCCCATTTTGTCTCTTCACTTCCCTCTATTACTCCTTGAAGCCTCACATTGGGCATAAGTCTTCCCAAGGATTCCTTTGAGCTCAAACCAAATGGAGTTACCCGATTTTAAGGTAATGTGTTCACTTGAGTCCTTTTGTTTTATTTTTCCTCTCCAACCCCATAAACTCTTTTTATTTATTTATTTTGTAATAACTACAGTATATTCAATATACTAGGATGTTTTTATATAAATGATTCTATCTACACTTACACACACCTACATCTAATGGTTAAAGAACATACTGTTTCCGTGGATGGCGAATTTCTGCCTCACGAAACGATGATTGTTCAACACTCATATAACACCTTCAATGGTGGCCATTAAGATGTAACTATATATATATATATGATATATAATATGTTTATTTTTTACTTATGCTTATTTATTTTTCATTTATGTCATACCTTTATGGTTTCCATTTTGGGTAAACACGATATCTTCATTTAAGGAAGTGAGGACTACCACCCCCTCAAAGTGATGTGATTCGTTAATGCCATATGTGGGACTTATAAAGGAATGATTTAAAGTTATTATATATGATGTTATACTGGAATTATAATATATCTCTATATCATTATTATTTCTTTCCATTAATGTATGAGATAGAAATGAAAGTAGTGTTCATGCGTACTTACGGCTTACCGTCTCCATGAACGGTGCATTTCATTTCTTATCCCCAAATTTAATGTACTATTATAAGTACATATTTATAATGGATATATATAATGTATGTTACATATAAATTATGAATATAATTCTGGAATTAAAATATACATACCTCTCATTTTGTTTTAATTCCATTAATATGACAATGAAATGAAAGTGGCGTTCATTCGTACGTACGGGTTACCGTCTCCATGAACGGTGCATTTCATTTCTTACCTCTAAATGATTATGTAATATTATAAATACATGTATATGTTGGATATATATGATATATATGATATCCAAATCATGAATATCATTCTGGATATAATGAACCATTGACCACACGAACAACATGTAATTGTAAGAAATTCACTTTCGACAAAAGAACCAAATATCGACAAAACAAACATTATTAACATAAATGATTAAAAAATGTTTATAAAATGTAAATAAGTGATATAAAAGGAATAATTATCTTGAAAGAGGTTCTTAAGGAAATATAAATTAACTCATGTTTATTATTCAGGACGTTAATGAACGATCGAGTAAAGTTGGACCCGAGGTAAGGGATCTTACTCCTCTCTTTCTTTTTAAGTACACCCTTTATGTCATTCCTTCTAAAGCTCATCATTTTTGTTATTGGGATGTTATTTTATATTACTATTACTGTAATTTTTATGTTCATATGATGAGAGACCCTATTCTCTCCCATCAATCAATTTTGGATGTTTTGAGTGGCGCCGTTAGGCTACCGAATTTTCGTAAGAGATCTAACCCCTCTCTTTCTTTTTAAGTACTCTCCTTTAAGTCAATTCTTTTAAGATCCTCATTGTTATGTTGGGGGATGTTCCTTTATATTCCTCTTTCTGTAAACATTATGTTAATATGATGAGATACCCTATTTGATCTCATCAAGCCATTTTTGTAAGTTTATGTGGCGCTGTTAGGCTACCGAGTTTTCGTAAGGGATTTTTCATCTCACTTTTATTCCCCTATGATTTATGCTACATCTTACACAATTTCCTTTGAGTGGTGTATGTACTGCCCGTTATTTTTATCATTGTGTAATATAATTTCATTTATGAGTATTGGAATCAATGTTGTATTGTCCTTCTTTCGCGGGGTGCATGTCTCTAAAGATACCCATGTCGGTAACGGAACATTTCACCCACCTCTTTTTGTAAAAGAGTTGTTTTGTTATGTATATTAATTAACATAATATTATGTTGGGATATGTTCTTATATATCATTATTGATCTAAATTCTATGTCCATGTGATTATATACCCTTTTTACCTCTCATAAATTCATTTTCTAAATTTTGTAGTGATGCCGTTAGGCCGGAAAATTTTTGCAAGGGAACTTCTTAACACAATTTTGATTCTTTGGGATAAGCTTGTACTCCTTGAATATGTCTTTCTATGAATATGTGTGAATAACATCTGATTGTTTTACACTTAATATCCACTTATATTTGTCTTATTCGTTTGTCACATATAATTATGTAATTGATTTATCCTTAATCCAATGATACCATCTTTGTAAGGGAATTCGTCTCAATCTCCTTTCGTTGAGGCATATTTCATTTTATACACAACATTATTTTATACAGTGTAAAAACCCCTTTGAATTTTACTTTTATAAAAAAGGAATCTTTTTCTACGAAGCGTTTTACTAAACGACAAAAAAGAATGTTTCTTTTAACGTACGCGGTGACAACGACCATTTCCGCCGCCGTGAGTATTGTTTGATCATTGGCTTCCTCAACAAGCCGTAATGTTTTTAGAATAAAATAAATTCCATGTAATCTTTTATGTATTTTGCTATTGAAAATGGTTTTGATAAACGATTCTATTATGTCAATATATTTAAAAGATATATTGTGATTGAAATGTGGAAATTTTATCATTCCTTTATGTTGGTTTTATGTGTTATGATTTTATAATGGTACATGGATATTATGACGGGTAGAGCCGTGAATACCAGGACGGGTGGTTACGTTATAACCTCCAATGCATTGGGTATGGAAGTCAGCCGTATGGCTATTCCATTAAGTATGTATGGAAGTTGGCCGAATGGCTATTCCATTAAGTGATATGTGTGGAAGTCGACCTTATGGTTATTCCACTTAAGTATGTTTATGTCCCAAGTTACATTTATATGTTATGTGAACTTTATATGGGTTTTATGGTATTCTTTTGGTTACATAAGGGTAAGTAATGAACTTTTATTCAGCGAAGTGTTTTTACTACTTCGAAAAGGTGAAAAGTATTACTTTGATAAAGTATACATGGTTTACTTGTTGTTTTGAAAAACTAACAGTTTTCATTCTTTGTGTATTCCTTACTGAGATTTTTATGCTCATCCCATGTTTTTGAAATGTTTTTCACAGGACTTAGCGTGGAATATGGGTCAAGGATGGGATCAAGGGAAATTCAAGCTACCTAAAAAATGGAACTAGACATGTTGTTTTTAAGAGTTTTTATTTTATGGAAATTTAGTAGAAGCGACTAATTTGTAATCTTTTGAGATATAATAGTTATGTCCTAATTCTCTAAAACTCTAATCCTGAAAAGATCCTCAATGTGAATTACTCATTTAATTCAATATTAATTAAGGTTTAAGGATGGGGCCTTATAGTCGGTATCAAAGGTCGGTTTAGATAACTTTAGAGGTTAGGGTATTCTTTAAGCATAAGTGACATGACCATAATGGTTAGGATTTCAGAAAGAGTCATAGTTTTTAGATAAAGTGAATGAGTAAGTATATCTTATTGTTTATATTCCTTTTTAGTACATGATGGGTTTGTTGATATACTCACACTAACCTTCTTGGTTTTAGTAAATGGATGGATCTAGCAGGCACCAAGGTAATGGTGGATGTGAAGGAAACTGTGACAGTTTTCTGAGCTAGAAACTAAATGATATGGGAGATTCAATGAGAACTCTTGTATTTATCCTCAACCAACTATCTGGAGTAATGATTGACCACCTAAACCTTGGTGATTTCTATAAGGAATCATATATGCGAGAAACAAATCCCTACGGAACTACCGGTAATAATCATAAAGGAAAGTGTGTTCAAAATCCTATGTGTCATAGATGTGGAAGGAAACACCTAGGAAAATGATTCAAAGGGACATAAATATGCTATAGATGTGGAAATGAAGGTCATAAATCAAGAACCTGCCATGGAAAAAGGAAGCATCCAGTTGACTCGAGGAAAGGGAAAGAAGTTCTTTCTGAGGGATCAATTGAATGTTTTAAATGTGGTGTGCATGGTCATTATGAAAACACATGTCCTATGAAGAAGTTTCGGGAATGGGATCACCAAGATCGTACAAATATTCATTTACCAATACTTAATGCCATTCTGATTGAGGATGAAGAAACTGACAATGACCAATCAAAGGTATGGATTATTTCTTGACTATTGTTTTCCAATTTTGGAATCTTAGGATATGATTCATGATTTTGTTTGTAGGAAAGAAGTATATCAGAATAAGTTGGAAAGGAATGGTTAATGGATCATGAAGAATGTTGAATGAGTAAGATGTCAACATATAAGGGCTTCAAGAGTTATGGTGAAATTCTAAAGAGTATTAAGTCTCTTTTGATGACGGGGATACATTAGAAGAATTTTATATTATGTGTAACCATGAAGTTTAATATATAAAATTTTTATTCAAGGAATAGTTATCTTTTCTTTTGTGGACATAGTTATAATGAACCATTTGGGTATATATGATCCTTACTTTTGAGGTAATTATGGGTTACTATATGTTATGATTGAAGTGAAAGGAATGAGATAAAATTGAGGATAAATTATGTTATGGTTATTTTTGATGATTTTATACCATTTTGGGGAATGATTTGAGAATTATATAGTTTTGTAAAAAGTACAACACGCAGACCGTGTGACTGCCCGTCGCATCGGACAAAGCTGCGGGAATCGAACCCACAACTAAAGTGCAACTGGTATTTATCGCCTACCACTGGACTACGTGAAGTCCCTGGTTAGTTTGACTGATTCTTTTTAGTTAGATGATTTTAGGAATCAAGAGTAATTTTATTTTAGGTTATCTATGTAAATGATTAACCTATAATGGAGGATATGTGATTTGGTTAATTACTTTTCAATATGAGAATTTAAGAGTAACTGATGTTATTTAAGGATAAAAGTTAATTTGTACCTTGGAAGGCTATGTGATTAAGTCCTTCAAATATTTGGGTTTCAATCTTAGTTTGGTTTACATTGAAGAATTTTATGGACAAATTGTTTATCAGATGGTCCTCGTTGAACTTTGGGTTTTGTTGGACAAATTTTGGAGATTAACCATAGATTTTCTTTTTAAAGGGTTATCCTTTTCTGGATAATCTGATCTTGTACTAACCATTTTGGTTTGGATTTTTTTAAAGCCTAAAGACATGGGAAGTATATAGTTCTCTTTGGTGGATTAGGTGATTCCCTAGAAGTTTATTATAGTACTCTTAATATGAACAAGTCTTCCTAAATACTCGTCTTTTGGAGAAAATATGAGTTTCTGTAAGGAATCTAGTAAAAAAGTCAACATGATAAGTGATTATGTTTCCTTATGAATAAATTCCTCAATAAAAAGTAACTTAAAACAAAAATGTTGTCTATTAAATTTTCCTACTGGGTAATCGAATACTGTTTAACCCATCATAAGTTTGTGATTTTCTTATGGTTAACTTTCTCCTATACATGTTTACTATCACTCTCCCTCAATAACATGAACCTTTGCTTTTTCTTCCATGTCCATGTTTTCATACACGGAATCCAATTATTGGTTAACTCGGGTGACCTCTGTACTTCTCTTTCCTTATTTTAAAGTGATTGCTTTACCGACTCTTGTTCCGATGTGGGAATTTCAAGGATGTTTCCAAGCTCAATTTTAAAATTGCGAGGACGCAATTCCCAATAGGGGAGAAGGATGTAACAACCCAGGTAAATAAAGAAATGAGATTTTTATATTTATCCATATTTGTGAATAAAATAGTAATATTACTTTAAAGGGGATGCTATTGTCGATGGCGTACCGAACACGCAACAACGAGTTTCTTGGGAATCTTACGTTTCAGTCTAATAATAAAATAATATTATTTTAAATAGTAGTTAACGCCTAGTCGTTGTAATGGAGGGAATGAACAGAACTAACTACAAAATGATTATATATGTTTTTCAAATATTTTTACTTTTTACAATAAATGTTAGATGATTAAAAAATGAAAATGAATCCAATTTTAAGCGTAAACATTCTAATATTCATTAAAAGGTCGATTAACCGCCTTTTGATGGCGAACCTATTTTAAATCCACTTTTTGAAAATTTTATGTGTTATATTTGACAAAATAAAATTCTTCTTTAGAATCGGGACATCAAAGTTTACTTTGCATAAATTTTTGGTATTTTTCCAAAAAAGTTCAATTTTTAATGAATAGTGAAAAATGTTGTATTTTAATTCAAAACCTATTTTAATATAATTTATTTATATGATTAGATTAGATTATGAATTGGTTTTAAAGTAAAATTAGAATATATTTTTACCATTTAATCCAATAGTGGTTGTTGAAATTAATTTCACTTTGAAATCCGACTTAAACTAGTGTCAATCTTTTGATACTTTTTGTTTCATAAAAACACGCTATATGCTCTGACAACAGGAATCAATTATTAAATTAATTATTTTTACTTATATGTTTTGAATTTTGAAAAATAGACTTTATTTTTGAATTCGTAATATCAAATATATCTTAGGGTGAACTTTTGGTAATTTTCTGAAAAACATCAATTTTTTATGAATAGTGAAACCACTAAGTGGTACTTATAAAAACTGATTTTCCGTTTAAATGAAATTTTACCACTTTTTTGTTTTGAATTTCAAAAATCCGACATTAATGGTTGTCATTAAGAATTAAAATTTGGTTTAATGAGATTAAAGTAATTTTTTGGTGAATAGTAACTTTTAAGTTCTTAATCGCGATTAGAGGTAATTAGTGTAGTTTATGGTAAGATTAATGTTTTAATAAAATGAAATGACCTAGACACATGTCCTACCCTCATTGGATGTTTCATGGGAGACCTAGACAATCCATGGGTCAACTTGGGGACCCCATGTAGCCACTTTGGTTGGAAAATGACATTAATATCTTTTTATTTAAAGGTAAAATAAAAATGTCACAAACATGAGTTGTTTTACTAAAACAATTTTTACATGGGGTTATACAAATAATATTTTTGACTATAAATATTAATTGGAATTCTAAAAATATTTTCTACATCATAGTAGTTTTTTTATAATTTTTAGACATTAAATAAATTAAATTATTTATGACATCATGATGATGCACCGATGACCTCATTATTTAACGATTTAAATAAAATGGAACGATAATGTAATATCTAAGACCTAAACATGTAAAAAACCTATTGGATGAGTGTATTTAGAACCCTTATCACCTTATCCTAGATTTATATTAATGTGGGACCTCTTAAATCCGAATATCATTTTAAAATAATGTGACTTTTCTTTACTTTCCAAGAGTGCCCCTCCTCTCCTCTTATAAAAGGCCCCCAACTCTACCTCCTTACCCACACTCCCAAAGCCTTTGGCTTGGCCATCCTCAGCCCATTTGGTTTCTCCACTTCCCTCTCTTACTCCTTGAAGCCTCACTTTGGTCATAAGTCTTCTCAAGGAATCCTTTGATCTCAAACCAAAGGGAGTTACCCGATTTTAAGGTAATGTCTTCACTTGAGTCCTTTTGTTTTATTTAGCCTCTCCAACCCCCTAAACTCTTTTTATTCATTTATGTTGTAACAAATCAAATATATTAAATATACTATGAATTTTTTATAATGCGTATTAGAGCTACACTTACACAAACCTACATCTAATGGTTAATGAAAATATTGTTTCGGTGGAAGGCGAATTTCTGCCTCACGAAACGATGATTGTTCAACACTCATCTAACACCTTCAAAGGTGGCCATTAAGATGGCACTATATTTATATATGATATCTAATATGTTTATGTTTTACTTAAGCTTCTGTATTTTTCATTTATGGCATACCTTTATGGTTTCCGTTATGGGTAAACGCGATATCTTTATTTAAGGAAGTGCGGACTACCGCCCCCTCAAAGTGATATGATTCGTTAATTCCATATGTGGGACGTATAAAGGATGGATTTAAAGTTATTATATATGATTTTATACTTGAATTATAATATACCTCTATATCATCATTATTTCATTCCATTAATGTATGAGATAGAAATGAATGTAGCGTTCATGCGTACGTACGGCTTACCGTCTCCATGAACGGTGCATTACATTTCTTATCCCCAAATGTAATGTACTATTACAAGTACATATTTATAATGGATATATATAATGTATGTTACATATAAATGATGAATATAATTATGGAATTAAAATATACATACCTCTCATTTAGTTTTTATTCCATTAATATGACAAAGTATTTAAAGTGGCGTTCATGCGTACGTACGGCTTACCGTCTCCATGAAAGGTGCATTTCATTTCATACCTCTAAATGATTAAGTAATATTATAAATACATGTATATGATGGATATATATGATATATATGATATCCAAATCATGAATATCATTCTGGATTTAATGAACCATTGACCACACGAACAACATGTAATTGTAAGAAGTTCACTTTCGACTAAAGAACCAAATATCGAAAAAACAAACATTATTAACTTAAATGATTACATAATGTTTATAAAATGTAAATAAGTGATATAAAATTAATAATGAACTTTAAAAATGTTCTTAAGCAAATATAAATTAACTCAAGCTTATTATTCAGGACGTTAAAGAACGATCGAGTCAAGTCGGACCTGAGGTAAGGGATCTTACTCCTCTCTTTCTTTTTAAGTACACTCTTTTATGTCATTCCTTCTAAAGCTCATCTTTCTTGTTATTGGGATGTTCTTTTATATTAATCTTACTGTAATTTTTATTTTCATATTATGATATACCCTATTCTTTCTCATCAATCCATTTTAGAAGTTTTGAGTGGCGTCGTTAGGCTGCCGAATTTTCGTAAGAGATCTAACCTCTCTCTTTCTTTTTAAGTACTCTCCTTTATGTCACTTCTTTTAAGATCCTCTTTGTTATGATGGGGGATGTTCTTTTATATTCCTCTCTCTGTAAAAATTATGTTCATATGATGAGAGACCCTATTTGATCTCATCAATCCATTTTTGTAAGTTTATGTGGGGCCGTTAGGCTGCCGAGTTTTCGTAAGGGTTTGTTCATCTCACTTTAATTCCTGTGAGATTTATGCTACATCTGCCACAATTTCCTTTGAGTGGAATATGTATTGCCTTTTATTTTTATCATTGTGTAATATACTTTCATTTATGAGTATTTACATCAATGTTGTATTGTCGTTCTTTCACGGGGTGCATGTCTCAAAAGATACCCATGTTGGTAAAGGAAACATTCACCCTCCTCTTTTTGTAAAAGATTTCTTTTGTTATGTCTATTAATTCACAAAATATTATGTTGGGATATGTTATTCTATATCCTTATTGATCTAAATTTTATGTCCATGTGATGAGATGCCCTTTTTATCTCTCATCAACTCATTTTTTGAATTTTGTAGTGATGCTGTTAGGCCGAAATTTTTTTGCAAGGGAACTTCATTACCAAATTTTGATTCTTTGGGATAAGATTATACTCATTGAATATGTCGTTTTATTAATATGTGTTAATAACATCTGATTGTTTTACACTTAATATCCACTTATATTTGGTGTATTCCTGTAACACCCCGGGATTTCATAGTGTGTTATTTCTTCAAAATAAATGAATAACTTGCACTACACGCAACACCGAGTTCAAGCACACCATGACTTACCAAAAAAGACGTTCAAAAGAGGTTATGAATAGTATAAACTAAATTTTAAACTTTATATTATCCTTATAATTTTAGAATCAATATTATGAGTTTCTTAGACATAATGTAAGAACAAATTCATTTTCAGTATTGCACTTTTACCAACTTTTAATAGTGAACCCCTTTTAAATACAATATTTTAAACTTTTTGACTAAATGGGGACATCAAAAAATTTTAAAATGAAACATCTCAAGCTTCCACGGTACGCTTTCCTTTGAATAATACAGTAGCATGTGTTGTACGCAACATCGAGTTCTAACACACACCACAACCAATCAAACTAGCTGTTACGAATAGTAATACCTACTTTTTGAAATTATATATATTTTATATTTAAAAATGGACTTCTTTTTTGGATTCGGATTATTGAATTTATCCTAAGGTTAAATTTTGTTACTTTTCGGATAACTTTAATATTTTGATGAATAGTGAAAATTACTAAATTTTAATTAAAAACAACTTTTTTAATCAAAATAATTAATGGTGATAAATTATGAACTTTAGTGGTTTTAAAGTATAATTAGAATATATTTTTCCATGTTATCCAATGGTGTTCATTATAATTAATTTCACTTTGAAATTGGACATAAACAATTGTCAATCTTTTGATATATATTGTTTCTTAAAAACACACAATTTGTTGTGACAGCGGGAATTAATTATTAAATTAATTAAGGCAACTTATATGTTTGGAATTTTTTAAAATAGATATCATTTTTGAATTTGGAATATCAATTATATCTTAGGGTGAAATTTTGGCATTGTTCTGAAAAACTTCAATTTTTGATGAATAGTGAAACTACTAAGTGGTAGTTAAAAAAACTGAATTTTTCATAAAACTTAATTTTACCGCTTCTGGGAATGAAATTTCGATATTCCGAGAAACACGGTTAATATCAAGAAGTAAAATTTGGTTCAATAAGATGAAAATAATTTTTGGTGAATAGTAACTTTTTACTTTTATTTAACACAGTTAAAAGTAAATAGGGTAATTAAGGGTAAAAATGAAATTAATATTACCCTAACACATGTACTAATTCTATTGGACAAGTTTATCTCGACCAAAAGAGCCTTAGGAATAAAATATTATCATTTAGGTCCACTTGGATTAGATTAGGACATTTATTATTATTTAATTCAAAGAAGAGTTAAAAGAGTTAAAATCAATGTTTATTTACTAAAACATTTTTAATAGTGGGTTATAAATAAGATAAATTAGATTTTAAATATTCATTAGAAAGATAAAATGATTTCCTACATAATTATATTTTATTTATAATTTTTAGACATTAAATAATTTAATTTATTTATGACACAATTATGATGCAGTAATTACCTAAATAATGAAAAATTAGAATAATTGATATTATAAATACCCAAATAAATATAATTTGAGACTTTTTATAAATTAAAATAATTTTATAGGTTAATATGACATGTTAGTATTGATTCAATTAACGTTTTTCGAAGTAATCATTATGTTATGATTTTTACAAATATTAATTCTTGAATGGTGTCAAAATTGACATAAAAGAGTTTTTAAAAAAATATTATATTATTAATTGATATTAAATTCCTAAAAATCTATGGTTCGGGAAAGAGACTTATATCATGTTAGGTATATCATAAATGTACCACTTGGGGGTCTCTTAGATGTATATGGTAAGTTTATTAACCATATAATATAAAAATACAAAGAGACATTGTAAAACTGAAACTAATTAACTTATAGTTAATACTTAAAGATATGGTTAATATAAGTTCCCAAACCTGTATAAATTCTATTGGTTGAATGGTTTTCGACCTATTCCCACCTTAACCTTTGAATAATAAACTTTGGAGCCATTAGAAACCGAATATGAATTTATTATAAATTCATATTTCTAGCTTTTCCAAAGGTACCCCTCACCCCTCTTATAAAAGGGAACTCCTCCTTATCATTTCTTCACACATTCAATGCCTTTTGGTTCGGCCAGACTATTCCCCAATACTCTCCCAACTTCCCTAACTACAACCTAGAGGCCTTAGTTTGAACCGAAAGCCAACCTATAGAGCCCTTTTTATCAAATCAAAAGAAAGAACCCGAAAAAGAGGTAATGTTTTCACCACCCCATTTCAAGTTCCTTTCTTCTTCCACTTATTCTTTCTTTGTTATTATCATTATAAAATAACAACTCCAGTATCTTATATATACTGTGATGTTATTATAAATATGGTACAACCATATTCAGTATTCTATCCACCCTTTTGAATAACATGTCACCATACGTGCGTACGTACGGCCTACCGTCTCCAAATCGTCGTGTAATTGTTATTCAATATATTATTATTTGGATGGGTATAATAATGAGATGTAACTCATGTAAATAATAAATATAACATGTTAATGATTCTGTATATATGATATAACATCCATTTATATATTATTTTAATATCAAAAGAATGATATAGTCGCTCGTGCGTACGTACGGACCACCGTCTCCACGAACGTGATGAGATTGATTCTCCATCGTATCCATTCAAGTATAATTCTCATTTTATGATTAATAATAGTATCTAAGGACTTGATATCATTCTGGATATGAATAATATACAAACTATCCCTGAAAAACATGGCTTATGTAACAAAGCATATAAAAGAAAACGAGTAAGTTAACACCTGAAACAACGATAATACTAAGATATTATTAACAAATCAATGTTAAAGGATCATATATGATATCATATTAATGTATGTGATTCTTGTATAATTTAATAAAAATTATTTCACCATTATACATGAGGTTAACCTACCCTAACCAAGGAAAAGTACAAGGTATGGGTTATTTTTCAATCTCTTCATTATCCGAGGATGTTTATACGTAATTATCTACTGGGATTTCTTTATCATCCACATCCATGTTTCTTCGAAATGTATTTCAAAAAAATTTTACTATTTACAAAGAATATTAGTTAAAGTAATTTATACCCTTATGGGTTTATAAAGGAATCATTCCGTCGTTTTCAAACAAGGTGCTTTTTAACCTTTTCGACAGAATTAAGGTAAGAATGTTTTTTTAACTTATACGGTGGGTGCGGATATTTACCGCCGTTATAAAATCTTCAAAGCTTCCCTTACAAGCTTATAAGAATATTTTCAAAGAAAATTTTTTATTTTATAATTATGTGACTTTTAAATGATTTAAAAATGAATATTTTAAGATTTTCGGAAAGGTACTCTTTATCAAAATCAGAATTTTAAATGTTTTAAAGATTTATCTTTCTAAATATTTTTAATAAATGTCCCTGTCTTCAAAATGCTTTTTAAGGATTTAATTATATGGACATGAATGTTTTTAAAATGTTGATTCCTTTCAAAAGTTTCAAAGTGATATGGGACACTTTGATTCAAAAATCTCTTTTAAATTACTTCCTTTATAAATATGTGACTTTTCAATGATTTCGAGAAAAGAGATATTTATCTCAAATAGTTTTGATTTCATCTATGTCAACATCCATTTATGGATTTTATGCTTATTTGAAATTGATTTATTATGATACAAAACTTATATATTATATTGATGGTTTTTTGATTTGTTTGACTGTGGATGTGCTATTTTTGTACCATTCATGGTTTATGGTGAAAATATTGACGTTTCGTATACTAGTTTTAATACGAATGTTTATTTTATGTTAAACCTTTTCATATAGGAATGCATTGGACTTAATATGTGATAGGTGGAGCCCGCTATAGCTCCTCGATGCATCGGTAGGTCTCATGAGACAAATTAGTGTCTTGGCCCAAGGCCTTGGCAAGATCTTATTTGTAGTCTTGGCACGAGGCCTTGGCTATGTGGTTATGATAGTCTGGCATTATGGATTCCATCATTATGAAAGTAGTTATTGATATTTCATGTGATTATTCGATTAGTAGAATATCCATGTGAATAAGTAAATGGCATTATTTCATTTTATTTTTTCCATACTATGTTGAAGTTCAAGTTTAAAAGGGTTTTGTTTTAGTTATACATTGCCTAAAATGTTTATGCTTATTTTTGAAAGTTTCCGCTATATTGTTATCATTACTGGGCTTTTGAGCTCACCCCTTTTCTATATTTTATTTTTCCCAGGATGTGAAGATGTAAGTTATGAATGACCTGCAGGGATATTATGAGGGGATAATAGTGTGGACTATGGAGACATTATGTTGTTGTAGTAGTTTTTCACTTTATGATGTAATGTAAGACTTATGAATATATCTAGTGTTACCAAGGCTACTAAACCAATCGTTCTTTCGAGATTTGATCTTTCTTGTGATCATGCCAATGTTATGTAATAAGGCACCGACTCTGGGCAACTAGGGTCGGGGCGTTACAGTTGGTATCAGAGAAAGTTCAGTATAAACCTTGGAAGCTAGATTTAGATAAACTATAATTAGATCACACAGACCTAAGATGGTCCTTGAGGATTAGTATAGAAGAACTTCCTAGAATTTTGGTAATGTAGAGATTTTGTAAGTTTTCCAAGAAATACATCCATGTCTGGATACGAGTAGGTAGAGGCGGCTCTGGCACAGATGTACCGAGGGGTAAAACCTGAAAACACCGCTTTGAGCTAGACTCGAATGGGAACTGCTGCACGACAATGGGCCTTGCTGCACTCTTGGTTACGACACTCCCCGAGGATATGCTTAGGATAATTCTCATTTTCTTTACAAACCATTATTAAGGGTTTATGATTATATACTTCCGCAAAGGAGACATTTTTATGATTATGGATTATATCCATAAACTATTTTCTTTATTTTATGTGTTTTACAAGTTTAGGATTAGGTATTGTTATTCATCAACTAATCTAGTGTATGCCATTGTTTAGAAATGGCTCCCAGTAGAAGGAATGATAACTCCAGCAATGCACATAATCCAAAGAGAAATAAGGATCATATCTTTCATGGTCTTAAGCCAGAATTTATAAGAGAAATAGTCTCCCATGTATTATGATCATATGAAGAAATAATAGCATGTGTTGATAAGATAAGTAAAGATTTTACTGAGTCCTATGCCTTTGAAGGGAAGAAAGAGAAGAAAAGGATGGAAGAGAGAACAATGGATAAAGGGAAGAGGGAAAATAAGAATTTTCCCATATGTGATAACTGTGGGAAGAAACGCCCTGGAACTTGTCTGAAAGGAATGGGAGTTTGTTATAAGTGTGGAGGAAAAGGGAATAAAGTGAGTGACTGCAAGGGTAAGAAAATGGTTTCAAATGTACAATGCTTCATTTTCAAGGAGTTTGGACACTACGTGAACCTATGTCCCAATCATCAATCCATGCCACAAATGATGCTATTGGATAATAATCAAGTTATGATACTACCAAAGATGAAGAGGAATGATTAGAGTTCTTATGTTGATTATGCCAATTGAGTGTTGTATCAATAATGTACTTGCTATAATAATTATGGAGTATATAAGGCTTGTACTGCAGTACTATTTCATTAAGGACTTGAGATTGTGTGGAACAAAGAAAAGTGACTCAATAGTAGGATAAATTTTTGGAAAATATATGGTTGAGAGAATGATAAACCATAATATAGATCTGATACCGGGGTAGTGATTTTGGAATAATACATGATTGACTTGGATACATTATATTGGATATTCTTGACTACCTTGAAACTGATTAATGATTTGTATATTCCATCATGGTTTGGGTTTAAAGCATTTTTGGATTGAAGGAGTATATCTATTATTCTTTAAGGAATAAGGGATCATGAATGTAAACAATAATGTTTTATGGTAATTCATGATGTTGCAATGTTTTAAAAGAATAAATGATGAAGGTGTTCACATGCTATTACGGGGTAAAAAGGATCTACATTAAGTTTACCTTCCTTATAAATATTGGACTGTGAGTTTGGACAGAAGTATTTTGGATAAATTCTAGTTTGAGATTAATTTTTGATTGCCATAAAAGGACAACCTAGAGGTCGAGCGGCAACCTGTCGCGACCGGATATGCCGCGAGACTTGAACCCGCAACCGAAGGGCGACAAGGGTGTATCACCTACCACTGGCCCACGAGATGTCCTGGATTAAATAATTTAGTTTTTTTTAAAAAGATCTTTTAGATGAATTATAAATTAGTTTATTTTGGAACCCTGTACGAATAGTATAAATAGATTTTTTTTACGAGTGAAAGATGAATTTGTGGTAGAAATTTATTAATGGATAAAACTTTAATTATAAATTAAGTATATCTCCTTATGATCTTAGCCAATCTCATAAATAAATTCCTCAACATTAAGAAAAGTAACTTAGAACAAAAATGTTGTCCTACATGGTACCTTAAATCATCACTAATTTATGGCTTTGGGATTGTTGGCCTTTTCATAGCCATGTTCTCTAACACTCTCCATCAGATAATTTATGGTTATATTTCTCTTCCATATCCATATTTTTCTACATGGAACCCTAGAATGTGTTATTTTCGGTAATATTCATACTTTCCACTCTTTATTTTAAATATAGGCCTCATTAATTCATTTTCGATGGGGGATTTCAACTAAGATATTTTGAAACGTCAAAAATGTGTTATCCTAATACCTTATGTTTTGTTGAATCGATGGTATTTTAAATCATCATAGATTGATGAATTTAAGGACCTAAATTTTAAACTTATTTGTGATTGATGACCTAAATCACTACCTATAAATATTTACGTTTTTCCTCCAATTCTATGTCTTTAATTGCCACCAATGTTCTCCTAATCGAGATCATAATTTGGTGGTGACCCTTTCGTTTCTCTTTTTTTCATTTTAAGGCTAAATTTTAGTAACCCAATTTCCGATGTGGGTTTTCCCACAAAGATATTTTTTATTTTCAACCTTTTATTTTCGAATAACAGTTTCAAATTGCGAGGACGCAATTTATTGAAGGAGGGGAGAATGTAACACCCCAAGATTTCATAGTGTGTTATTTCTTCAAAATAATTCAATAACTTGCACTACACGCAACACCGAGTTCAAGCACACCATGACTTACCAAACAAGCCGTTCAAAAGAGGTTATGAATAGTATTAACTAAATTTTAAACTTTATATAATCCTTATAATTTTATAATCCATATTATGAGTTTCTTAGACATAATGTAAGAACAAATTCATTTTGAGTATTGCACTTTTACCAATTTTTAATAGTGAACCCTTTTTAAATACAATATTTTAAACTTTTTGACTAAATGGGGACATCAAAAAAAATTAAAATGAAACATCCCAAGCTTCCACGGTACGCTTTCCTTTGAATAATACAGTAGCGTGTGTTGTACGCAACTTCGAGTTCTAACACACACCACAATCAATCAAACTAGCCGTTATGAATAGTAATACCTACTTTTTGAAATGATATATATTTTATATTTCAAAATGGACTTCATTTTTGGATTTGGAGTATTGAATTTAGCCTAAGGTGAAAATTTGGTACTTTTCGGATAACTTTAATATTTTGATGAATAGTGAAAATTATTAAATTTTAATTAAAAACAACTTTTTTAATCAAAATAATTAATGGTGGTAGATTATTAATTTTAGTGGTTTAAAAGAATAATTAGAAAATATTTTTACCATTTTATCCAATGGTGTTCATTATAATTAATTTCACTTCGAAATTGGACCTAAATAATTGTCAATCTTTTGATATATATTGTTTCTTAAAAACAGGCTATTTGTTGTGACAACGGGAATTAATTATAAAATTAATTAATGAAACTTATATGTTTGGAATTTTGTAAAATAGATATCATTTTTGAATTTAAAATATCAATTATATATTAAGGTGAAATTTTGGCATTGTTCTGAAAAACTTCAATTTTTTATGAATAGTTAAACTACTAAGTGGTAGTTAAAAAAACTGAATTTTTCATAAAACTTAATTTTACCGCTTCTGTGAGTGGAATTTCAAAAATCCAAGAGACACGGTCAATATCAAGAGGTAAAATGTGGTTCAATGAGATGAAAATAATTTTTGGTGAATAGTAACTTTTTACTTCTATTTACCACAGTTAAAAGTAAATAGGGTAATTAATGGTAAAAATGATATTAATATTAACCTAACACATGTCCTAATTCTATTGGACAAGTGTATCTCGACCAAAACAGCCTTAGGAATAAAATATTATCATTTAGGTCCACTTGGATTAGATTAGCACATTTATTATTATTTAATTCAAAGAAGAGTTAAAAGAGTTAAAATCAAAGTTTATTTACTAAAACATTTTTAATATAGGGTTATACAAAAGATAAATTCGATTGTATATAGTCATTAGAAATATAAAAATATTTCTTACATAATGATATTTTATTTATAATTTTTAAACATTAAATAATTTTAATTTATTTATGACACAATTATGATGCAGTAATTACCAAATTAATGAAAAATTAGAATAATTGATATTATAAATACCCAAATAAATATAATTTGAGACTTTTTATAAATTAAAATAATTTTCAAGGTTAATATGACATGTTAGTATTGCTTCAATTAACTTTGTTCGAAGTTATCATTCTGTTATGATTTTTACAAAAATCAATTCTTGAATAGTGTCAAGATTGACATAAAAGAGTTTTTAAAAACAAATATTATATTATTAATTGATATTAAATTCCTAAAAATCTAAGGTTCGGCCAAGAGACTTATATCATGATAGGTATATCATTAATGGACCACTTGGGGGTCGCTTAGATGTATATGGTAAGTTTATTAACCATATAATATAAAAATACAAAGAGACATTGTAAAAGTGAAACTAATTAAATTAGAGTTAATACTTAAAGATAAGGTTAATATAAGTTCCCAAACCTGTCTAAATTCTATTGGTTGAATGGTTTTAGACCTATCCCCACCTTAACCTTTGAATAATCAACTTTGGATCCATTAGAAACGGAATATGAATTTATTATAAATTAATATTTCTAGCTTTTCCAAAGGTACACCTCACCCCTCTTATAAAAGGGCACTCCTCCTTCTCATTTCTCCACACCTTCAATGGCACGACCCCCTCCCCACAATGTGTACCCCCCCTGGGCTGGCAATGTGAGAAGGGAGATAATGACCCCCGACTCCCGCCTCCAGTAGGCCATGGGTTGGTGACTAGCACCGAGGGTATAATAACCATACAAAATGGGAGGCATTACCCACTAAGAGAACACATGCAGAAGAGAGAGATAGAATAGACTCCAACCAACTCAACTCATAACTGAAATATAAAAGAAACCCAAGTACATATATGAAATGTCAGGAAAAAGTACTACAACTGAAAGAGAAAACTGAAAGTACCCAAAAGAAAGTAAAACGGCAGCGACAACAAGCCCGAACAGCTCCTCCTCCAACCGCAAGCTAGTAGTAACCAGCTTGATCCCCAACCTGCTCCATGTGACCTAAAAACAGTTTATATGTACATAGGGTGAGTATAACAGTATACTCAGTAGGATCCTCCCCAATCCTCTCGTGCAAAAGTAAAGAAAGCATGCTAAAGCCCAGTGAACAATAAGTGAAACTAACTCGTAACCTGAACAGGTATACTATGTTCCCAACCTCACCATGGCTACTCTCACCAAGTAATGCATACAAGAATATATCATATAGTAACGAATATCAAGGGTACCCCGCTACTACTTCCCCACTGGTTTTCCGCTTTTCCCCAACGACATACGTCATGTGCATCTCTCTCCAAAGGCTTGCCCGTAGACACCTGGGCTAAGCTCCACAATCTGCACCTCGTGCACCACATAGGCTTGCCCGCAGACACCTGGGGAAAGCACCACACCGTCCTCACAACCAAAAGTAACCAGGTAGTTTCCGGGAGCCACCACATCCCGCATAACGTGTATAATACATCAGGTATAATACCTCAAGCCATTACAGCCCATACTCCGAGTAAGGATCCTCAAGCCATCATAGCCTATACACATTACACCTATAGTAGTCCATAGGATACTATATCCAGAATATATGTGTGTTAATAACAACAAGCCATTACAACCCTCTACACACATATATGGGGTAACTAACCGATGTGCCTCATGGCACAAGTATCTACCAAGAGAAGAGAGCGGGGCCAAAGGGGGGTAGTCAGCCATTCAACCTCCCATCAGAATGTTGGGGAAAACACCCCCCCCCCAAGGCCCAGAATCCCCGGGGTGTCAGTTTCCCTTCCCGACAGGGTGGAGTAGCGTATAGAAACACAAAAAGTACAGAATATATATGTAACTCACATCCACACTATGGGCATTACCTAGTCTTAGATACAACTGCAGCTAACGTCTCTCAGACTCCAGGCTACTATTTCAAAGACTAGGTATCCTATAACCACACAAAAATTTGAAGAGATTTATTAGATTACCCCATTCTCATTTTACGAGTTCCACTGTATGTTAATTAATTCATTAAACATTAATTAAGAATGAACAATTCCACATTAAACTGAAATGGCATCACATTCAAATTCAACTGCTCCTTTTTAGATTCACACCACCTTTAAATTACAGCACCTCCCTCCCCGTGGATTATCACCATTTAATCAAACAGTTATTATATAGTTACTTTCCCACATTCCCAGGCATTCTAGAAAAGCATCCTACGCTACTAAACACAAAGGAGGCTCAACACGGTGAGTAGATATACTACCCGTCGAGTCGTTGCCACCTATAGAAAGAGCACAGACCCATTCTCCCTCGAGAGGCTAAACCTGGAAAGCACGTGGCATACCCTGCGCGTCTTTGCCTCCTTCGGAAGAAGGGCAAGCAAGACCAACTGCCTTGAGCAGTGGGGGAAAATAAAACAGATAAACATTCAAACAACCCACAAGAATCCAACAACCACATCCATCCCATTCCATCACCCTCGGTGTCCTCCCCGACACCCACATGCATAAACTGATGCATCTCGCCACTCTAGGCGTCATCCGCTACCACAACCACAAGGCCTCCATGCCTCCACATATCACAACAGCCATCTAGGCTCACATTATAGCACAAGCAGCAGAAAAACATCAATCACAGCCATGGGCTCTTGACCCTTTAGCAAACAAGAGGGTAACTCAGAACCCCTTTAGAAATTCCCACATAATCTATAATTTAATCCATATTGAATTGGAAGATTTGTTATTCATAGGTTCCAATCACGGATACCTAATCAGTAAGCTATCACAATTAAATAACCATGCTTCCTTCCCTAATTTGATTATCCTCAAATTCGAACAACTATAACAACGACAATAACCAGATTAATTTTCATGCCTCTTTATCTTTAGCCAATTAATTAACAATTATTTCCGGCTTTACGTTCATTATCAATTTCTATCATGAACGAACAACAAATCAAAGAAAACATAGATGTCACTATATCTAGGAAAACATGAGGCAAATTGTTATCACGGTATAAAGAAACAACATTGGATCAACCAATTCTTTTAATCCGGTTCAAGTATTTAATTAGGTCAATTTCATTGTGATCCAGAGGACAAAATCTTGTTAATTCTACGATTTCACATACACAATTAGAGAAGCCATGAATCCCCTACTTTGAAGAGTTCTTGATGTGCGTCAACTTATATGGAAGAATGATCGACACATCTTGGTTGCATCAAACAGAGCGGAACTGATCTGAGTAACGTTTGATTGTGAAACTCCTACAGGAATGATTGCAAGGTTCTAACATCTCGTAGATGAGAACCAGGAGGAAGAAAAACGAAGAATGATATCTCGTTCCTTTTAAAAAAAATTAGAGAGACGACGGTTTAAGATCCGATTTATTCTCCATTAAAAACGGATCGCATTAACCCACGCGTTTTGACCAAGAAAAAACATCCCGGTCTTAGGAATAATTAATATAGGATTTATGACCTTTGAATCGGCTTTAAAGTCCTTAAAATATGGTTTTAAAATGTATTTTACGTCAAAGAAAATGTCAAAGGGGCGAAACTTTTGGAAGCTGGAAACACTATTCACATACTCAAAATTTGGCAAAGGAAGGTATCAGTAGCTCTTAGGATTCTGGAAACACTGTTCAAATGTGAAATTTGGCAAAGGAAGGAATCGATATCTCTTAGGATTCTGGAAACACTGTTCAAACGTGAAATTTGGCGAAGGAATTGGTAATCAGTAGCTCTTAGGATTCTGGAAACACTATTCACAGAACTAGAAATTTGGCAAAGTGTTAGCCGAGCTACTGCTAGACTGCGGCTACCGGTAGACCGAGGTACCGGTAGGCGGCGGCTACCGGTAGACCGAGCTACCGGTAGGCTGCGGCTACCGGTAGACCGAGCTACCGGTAGACCGAGCTACTGGTAGGCAGTAGCTACCGGTAGACCGAGCTACTGGTAGGCAGCGGCTACCGGTAGACCGAACTACGGGTACGCAGCGGCTACCGGTAGACCGAGCTACCGGTAGGCTACGGCTACCTGTAGACTGAGCTACCGGTAGGCTGCGGCTACCAGTAGACCGAGATACCGGTAGGGCGCGGCTAGGGGATAAGTCACCTTAACCTCCTGGAACACCTCCAACACCACATTTTCACAAAGTAGTGGACTAGAGAGGTCCGGGCCATTACATTAGATACCTCTCAAAACATTCTCATCCTCGATAATTAAAAACCAACTCATAGGAAAAGAGGGGTCCGAACAACCACCCCATAAGATACCTATCAGTGGAAAACCACCATGAGTTGTTCGAAAGCTGGAACAAAACTATGACATCCGAGAGTATGGAAACAAGCAATCCATATCCAAACAATTCAATCATCACATCACACAAAAGGTACATAAATAAAACATGAAAGGTCTAACCATCAAGGAAACATCATTACATGAAAAGAGTTAAACATTAAACAACTCTGGGTACTGAGCATGTATCTGTGACTCACATTCCCAGGTACTCTCCTTCATGCCACTGTGTCACCACAAGACACGAACTAAGGGGATAGAACGCCCACGCAACACCTTCTCCTTGCGGTCTTGGATCTCCACTGGTTGCTCCTCGAAGGTTGCATCATCGTCAATATCGATCTCTCCCCAATCGATAACATGAGATTCATCATGAAGATAACGACTGAGCTGTGATACATGGAAAACTTCATGTATCCGACTCATCTGAGGGGGAAGTGCTACTCGATATGCCACAGCTCCAACAGGAGCTAACACCTCGAAAGGACCAACAAACCGGGGAGAAAGATTACTTCCACGACCAAACCTTCGCTGCCCACGATGAGGATTCACCTTCAGAAACACATGATCCCCAACATTAAACTATATGTGTCTCCTTCTTTGATCAGCATACGATTTCTGATGATCTTATGTTATCTTCATCCTCTCATGAATCACCTGAACCATCTCTGTTGTATTCTCCACTAGTTCTGGTCCGAGAATTGATGACTCTCCGACCCTAGTCCAACACAACGGAGAACGGCATGGCCGGCCATACAAGGCATCAAACGGCGCCATACCGATGGTAGAGTGAAAACTATTATTTTAAGAAAACTCTACCAAGGGTAAGTGCTTTTTCCATGAACCTCCAAAATCAAGAACACAAGAGCGCAACATGTCTTCAAGATTCTGGATGGTTCACTCTATCTGACCATCCGTTTGTGGATGAAAAGCAGTACTAAGGCACAGTTGAGAGCCAAAAGCGTGATGGAGACCTCTCCACACCCTAGAGGTAAATTGAGGATCTCTATCAGAAATGATCGTCCTAGGTACTCCATGGATTTTAACCACCTCCTCTAGATACTGCTTCGACAAAACCTCCAATGATCTCAACTCCTTGATCGCTATGAAGTGGGAAGACTTTGTTAAACGATCCACTACCATACATATTGAATAATGTCCCCCCATAGCTCAAGGTAAACCTGTAACAAAGTCCATTGAGAAGTCCTCCCACTTCCATTGAGGAATCTCTAAGTGCTGGAGAAGACCACCCGGAACACGGTGTTCAGCCTTCACCTTCTGGAAGACTAAACATCGAGACACACACTCAGCAACCGTACGTTTCAGCCCAGGACACCAAAACTAACTCCTCAAGGATTGGTACATCTTTGTCACACCAGGATGTACTGCCAAGGGTGAAATATAGAACTCTCGGAGAACCGTCTTGTGCATCGCCAAGGGGAGAAAAATCCTGCCATGATACAACACTCGGTGTTGTTCATCCTCCGACCAACCATCAGGGGCCTCACCACAAACAACTCTGTCTCTCCAGACTTCCACCTCTAGATCACCCAACTGAGACTCTTCCACCTTCTACATTAGGGATGATTGCACCGTAATCTGGAAAAGACAACCTCTACCCCCCAACTTCTCCCATATCAAGACGCAAAGCTGATAGCTCTCCCATCACTCTCCTAGAATCACCAGATTCACGCACAACATCATTACATGTCTTTCGACTTAGTGTGTCAGCTACAACATTCCCTTTTCTAGGTGTATATGATATTTCAAAGTCTTATTCCTGCAAGAACTCCATCCACCGACGTTGCCCCAAGTTCAAGTCACGTTGGGAGAAAACATACCTCAAACTCTTATGATCGGTGAAAACCACAAAGTGCTCACCTATGAGGTAATGTCTCCACAACTTTAGAGAAAACACCACGTCTTCCAACTCAAGATCATGGGTGGCGTAGTTGCATTCATGGGGCGCAACTGCCGAGACCCATAAGAAACAATTGACCTCTGCTGCATGAGAACACAGCCTAGCCCCAGATGTGAAGCATCACAGGAAACATCAAACTGGACTCCCTCTGCCGGAAGACAAAGGACTGGAGCACTTACCATCTTCTCCATTAGATACTTGAAAGCTTCCTGACACTGATCAGTCCATATGAACGCTTGATCCTTCTTGGTCAAAGCTGTCAGAGGATTCGCAACTCGGGAGAAATTGGCTACAAACCTCCTATAATAGCCTGCGAGACCAAGGAAACTTCGCACCTTTGACATGGTCTTGGGGGATACCCAAGACACCACTGCTTCTATCTTTGACGGCTCCACAACTACTCCTTGTTGGGACACAACATTCCCTAAGAAACGAACTTCTCGAGCCTAGAACTCACACTTGGAAAACATCCCAAACAACTGATGTTGGCGAAGAACTCCCAAAACGGCTCGTAGATGCTCTGCATGCTCTTCTTCAGATGTGGAGTACATAATGATGTCATCGATGAAAACCACAACAAACATGTCCCAGAATTCACGGAACACAGTATTCATCAACCCCATGAAAATAGCTGGAGCATTCGTCACGCCGAATGGCATTACAAAAAACTCATAATGCCCATGACGACAACAGAAAGCAGTCTTTGGGATATCCTCATCCTTTACACGCATTTGGTGATATCCTGACTGCAAGACGATCTTTGAGAACCAACATGCACCCTTAGGTTGATCGAATAAGTCATCAATCCACGGGAGAGGATAACAGTTCTTTATTGTCACTTTGTTTAATCGACGATAATCGACGCACAACCGCAAACTGCCATCAGCCTTTTTCACAAACAAAACTGGTGCACCCCAAGGTGACACACTTGGCCGAACAAAACCACACTAAAACAGACCATAAAGCTGAATACATAGCACTCATAACTCAGATGGGGACATCCTATATGGAGACATAGAGATAGGTGACGCTCCTGGCTGTAGCTCGATCCCAAACATGATCTCTCGTCGAGGGGGTAAGGATACAACCTCTCCTAGAAAGACGTCAGGGTACTCCTCTACGACCCTAGGAAACGCCAACTGTTGAACCTCTGAAGAACTCAGCAACATCCCAGCTATCATGGATGATAAGGATGGAACTCGTCTATGACTCATTCGAGGATCTCTCTTACCAATAAACACCACTTCCTCTCCATCTTCATCAAAGAAAACGACCTTCTTCCTGTAGCAATCCACAATAGCCTGCACCGAATACAACCAATCTATACCGAGTATGAAATCATATGGTTGTATTCGTAAACATAGGAAATATTCCCAAGAGAGGTGTTTCCCCAACACTAGCTCACAGTCTCTACATACTTCAAACAAGTCGGCTCGACCTCCAACTGGCGTAGTCAATGCCAAGGGCACTGGAAGCCTCTCTACCTCATGTCCCGAAGCATGGACAAGGGTAGGTGATATGAAGGAGTGTGTTGCTCTTGAATAAAACAAGGCATACACCAAGGTAGAAAACAAGAAAAGTGTACCTCGAACGACATCTGGCTCGCCTGGGGCTGGCAACACTAGAGCATGAAGCTGACCACGACCTCCTCCACGTCGTCTCTGACCCTGATGGAGACCACCACCACGACTGTGCTCTACTCTCTGAGGACGGGGAGTGTCATGGGGCTATCCTCTACCTGTTCCATCTACCCTATGGTGATCTAAAGCTGGTGCAACCTGCTGCTGCTGCCTTGGCTGGAACTGCCTCAACGGAGGAACCTGGAGCGGAGCGCCTGGTGCACGATAACTGCTCTGAAAATTCTAGAAATCCAGCTGCTGATGACCATGACCACCACAAGAAAAACAAGAGCCTGATCCCTTGGCATAGGCCTGAGAGTTGCTGCCTCTAGAGAAACGAGATGGGAAGTGCTGGGACCTACCCCCAGGTGAACAGAAACTCTTCTGCCCTGAAAACCAGGAACCCCAGACCACAGCTCTGCTTCATGAGGAATCAAGATGATTCCCCTCTCATGACGATCCGGTCCTAGAAAAAGTCCTCTCAACAACCTCTTCCCTTGCCATCACCTCAACATATGTCTTTAGCATAAATGGTGTGACCTGGTGCTGGATCTCTTGACTCAAAGCCTCCTCGAAATGCCTCGCACTGGACTCCTCATCTGGTAACAGGTATGAAGCATATCGTAGAAGGTTCCTGAAACAGATTCCAAACTCTCGAACACTGGAGCTCCCCTGTCGAAGGGTATGAAGCTCTTAGAAATTAGACGCCTTCGCAGTCGATGAAAGAAACTTGACTCTAAACCTTTCTCGAAAATCCTCCCATGAGATTGCTGACTCCTCACGATCACCGAGGAAAAAGAACCACCCCTACCTCGCTGCTCTACGCAACATCGTCATAACCAAGGACACCCAGTGTTCCTTCTGAGCACGAATCGAACTGAAGCCTATCTCGACCTCCTCCAACCAGTCTTCTGTGACTGCATCTGAAACAGAGCCCTCGTACTTCTGTAGACTCTGGCGCTGAAACTCTCGAAGTGTCTTCCTCGAAGTGTCATCTTCGTCAACCTCTACTCGGCGGTGATATACTGGAATAGCCTTCTGGGCATCTTCTGTGCAAAACTGATGAGGACGTCGACCTGGAGGCATACCTGTTAAATAAAAACTGTTAGAACTCCTAAGCCTGGAATATAGAAAACTCAACATTAATTTATTTAATTGTTTTGTTTTCTTAATTTCAGGTTACCTATCCAAAGGTCTACCCATTCAAACACAGGCACAAAGAATAATGATGCATGATCCTTTCCTAGGTCTCTACCCTGACACCGGTATCACTTTTTTTAGTAGCCATCGAAAACTTAAAGGTCTGTGCAACAGATCATAGGGGGCCCTAAACGCCTATGTCTCTGCCGGTCTCCAGTGTTTACCCCACATTCTAAACATGAATGACACTGTTTCCCTACCATCCCATGCATCCTCACCTATGCCTAACTCCAAACTCCATCCTATCCCTCAACCAGACCTCTGATACCACTCTGTCACGACCCCCTCCCCACAATGTGTACCCCCCCTGGGCTGGCAATGTGAGAAGGGAGATAATGACCCCCGAGTCCCGGCTCCAGTAGGCCCCGGGTTTGCGACTAGCACCAAGGGTATAATAACCATAAAAAATGGGAGGCATTACCCTCTAAGAGAACACATGCAGAAGAGAGAGATAGAATAGAATCCAACCATCTCCAACTCATAACTGAAATATAAAAGAAACCCAAGTACATATATGAAATGTCATGCAAAAGTACTACAACTGAAAGGGAAAACTAAAAGTGCTCAAAAGAAAGTAAAACGGCAGCGACAACAATTCCGAAGAGCTCCTCCTCCAACCACAAGCTATTAGTAACCAGCTTGATCTCCAAACTGCTCCAAGTGACCTGAAAAACAGTTTATATGTACATAGGGTGAGTATAACAGTATACTCAGTAGGATCCTCCCCAAGCCTCTCGTGCAAATGTAAAGAAAGCATGCTAAAGCCCAATGAACAACAAGTGAAACTAACTCGTAACCTAAACAGGTATACTATCTTCCCATCCTCACCATGGCTACTATCACCAAGTAACGCATACAAGAATATAGCATATAGTAATGAATATCAAGGGTACCCCGCTACTACTTCCCCAGTGGTTTGCCGCTTTTCCCCAACGACATACGTCTTGTGCATCTCTCTCCAAAGGCTTGCCCGCAGACACCTGGGCTAAGCTCCACAATCTGCACCTTGTGCACCACATAGGCTTGCCCGCAGACACATGGGCGAATCACCACACTGTCCTCACAACCAAAAGTAACCAGGTAGTTTCCGGGAGCCACCACAGCCAGCATAACGTGTATCATACATCGGGTATAATACCTCAAGCCATTACAGCCCATACTCCGAGTAAGGATCCTCAAGCCATCATAGCCTATAGACATTACACCTATAGTATTCCATAGGATACTATATCCAGAATATATGTGTGTGAATAACCACAAGCCATTAAATCCCTCTACACACATATATGGGGTAACTAACCAATGTGCCTCATGGCACAAGTATCTACCAAGAGAAGAGACCGGGGCCAAAGGGGGGTAGTCAGCCATTCAACCTCCCATCAGAATGTTGGGGAAAACACCCCCCCCCCAGGGCTCAGAATCCCCAGGGTGTCAGTTCCCCTTACCAATATGGTGGAGTAGCGTATAGAAACACAAAAAGTAATGAATAAATATGTAACTCACATTCACACTATGGGCATTACCTAGTCTTAGATATAACTGCAGCTAACGTCTCTCAGACTCCAGGCTGCTACTTTAAAGACTAGGTATCCAATAAGCACACAAACATTTGAAGAGCTTTATTAGATTACTCCATTCTCATTTTACCAGTTCCACTGCACGTTAATTAATTCTTTAATCATTAATTACGAATGAACAATTCCACATTAAACTGAAATGGAATCACATTCAAAATCAACTGGTCCTTTTTAAATTCACATCACCTTTAAATTATATCACATCCATCCCTGTGGATTATCACCATTTAATCAAACATTCATTATAGAGATACTTTCCCACATTCCCAAGCATTCTAGAAAAGCATCCTATGCTACTAAACACAAAGGAGGCTCAACACTGTGAGTAGATATAGTACCCGTCGAGTCCTTGCCACCTATAAAAAGGGCACAGTCCCATTCTCCCTCGAGAGGATAAACACGGAAAGCATGTGGCATACCTCGCGCGTATTTTCCTCCTTCAGAAGAAGGGAAATCAAGACCAGATGCCTTGAGTAGTGGGGAAAAACAAAACAGATAAACATTCAAAGAACCCACAAGAATCCAACAACCACATCCATCCCATTCCATCACCCTCGGTGTCCTCCCCGACACCCACATGCATAAACTGATGCATCTCTCCACTCTAGGCGTCATTTGCTACCACAACAACAAGGCCTCCACGCCTCCACATATCACAACAGCCATCTTTTGCTCACATCACAGCACAAGCAGCAGAAAAACATCAATCACAACCATGGCCTCTTTACCCTTTAGCAAACAAGAGGGTAACTCAGAACCCCTTTAGAAATTCCCACATAATCTGTTCTTTAATCCATATTGAATTGGAAGATTTGTTATTCGTAGGTTCCAATCACAGATACCTAATCAGCAAGCTATCACAATTAAATAACCATTCTTCCTTCCCTAATTTGATAATCATCAAATTAGAACAACTACACAATGACAATAACCAGATTAATTTACATGCCTCGTTATCTTTATCCAATTAATTAACAATTAATTCCGGCTTTACGTTTATTATCAATTTCTATCATGAACGAACTAAAAATCAAAGAAAGCATAGATATCACTATATCTAGGAAAACATGAGGCAAACCGTTATCACGGTATAATGCAACAACATGTGATCAACCAATTCTTTTAATCCGGTTCAAGTATTTAATTAGGTCCATTTCATTGTGATCAAAATGAATAAATCATGTTAATTCTACGATTTCACATACACAATTAGAGAAGCCATGAATCCCCTACTTCGAAGAGTTCTTGACGTGTGTCAACTTTTATGGAAGAATGATCGACACATCTTGTTGCATCAAACAGAGCAGAACTGATCCGAGTAACGTTTGATTGTGAAACTCCTACGGGAATGATTGCAAGGTTCTAACGTTTCATATATGAGAACCAGGAGGAAGAACAATGAAGAATGATATCTCGTTCCTTTTAAAAAAAAATTAGAGAGGCGACGGTTTAAGATCCGATTTATTCTCCATTAAAAACGGATCGCATTAACCCACGTGGCTTGGCCAAGTAAAAACATCCCGGCCTTAGGAATAATTAATATAGGATTTATGGCCTTTGAATCGGCCTTAATGTCCTTAAAATAAGGTTTTAAAATGTATTTTACGTCAAAGAAAATGTCAAAGGGGCGAAACTGTTGGAAGCTGGAAACACTATTCAAATACTCAAAATTTGGCAAAGGAAGGAATCAGTAGGTCTTAGGATTCTGGAAACACTGTTCAATCGTGAAATTTGGCAAAGGAAGGAATCAGTAGCTCTTAGGATTCTGGAAACACTGTTCAAATGTGAAATTTGGCGAAGGAATTGGTAATCGGTAGCTCTTAGGATTCTGGAAACACTGTTCAGAGAACTAGAAATTTGGCAAAGTGTTAGTCGCGCTACTGCTAGACAGCGGATACCGGTATACCGAGGTACCAGTAGGCGGCCGCTACCGGTAGACCGAGCTACTGGTAGGCTGCAGCTACCGGTAGACCGAGCTACCGGTAGGCAGCGGCTACCGGTAGACGGAGCTACCAGTAGGCAGCGGCTACCGGTAGACCGAGCTACCGATAGGCAGCGCTACCGGTAGACTGAGCTACCGTTAGGCGGCGGCTACCAGTAGACTGAGCTACCGGTAGGCTGCGGCTACCGGTAGACCGAGCTACCGGTAGGGCGCGGTTGGGGGATAAGTCACCTTGACCTCCCGGAACACCTCCAACACCACATTTTCACAAAGTAGTAGACCTGAGAGGTCTGGGCCATTATATTCAAAGCCTTTTGGTTTGGCCAAACTCTGCCCAAATACTCTCCCAACTTCCCTCACTACAACCTAGAGGCCTTAGATTGATCAGAAAGCCAACCTAAGGAGCCCTTTTGATCAAATCAAAAGGAAGAACCCGAAGAAGAGGTAATGTTTTCACCACCCCTTTTCATGTTCCTTTATTCTTCCACTTCTTCTTTCTTTGTTATTAAAATTCTAAAATAATAACTCCAGTATCATATATATACTATGATGTTATTATAAATATGGTACAACCATATTCAGTATTCTATCAACCCTTTTGAATAACATGTCACCATACGTGCGTACGTACGGCGTACCGTCTCCACGTCGTGGTGTAATTGTTATTCAATATATTATTATTTGGATGGGTATAACAATGATATGTAACTAATGTAAATAATAAATATAACATGTTAATGATTCTTTATATATGATATAACAACCATTTATATATTATTTTAATATCAAAAGAATGATATTGTCGCTCGTGCGTACGTACGGACTACCGTCTCCACGAACGCAATGAGATTTATTCTCCATCGTATCCATTCAAGTATATTTCTCATTTTATAATTAATAATAGTATCTAAGGACTTGATATCATTCTGGATATGAATAATATACAAACTATCCATGAAAAACATGGCTTACATAACAAAACATATAAAAGAAAACGAGTAAGATAACACCCGAAACAACGATAATACTAAGATATTATTAACAAATCAATGTTAAAGGATCATATATGATATCATATTAATGTATATGATTCTTGTATAATTTAATGACAATTATTTCACCATTATACAAGAGGTTAACCTACCCCAACCAAGGAAAAGTACAAGGTAAGGGTTATTTCTCAATCTCTTCATTATCCAAGGTTGTTTATACGTAATTATCTACTGGGATTTCTTTATCATCCACATCCTTGTTTCTTCGAAATGTATTCCAAAACATTTTTATATTTTACAAAGAATATGAGTTAAAGTAATTTATACCCTTATGGGTTTATAAAGGAATCTTTCCGTCATTTTCCAAACAAGGTGCTTTTTAACCTTTTCGACAGAATTAAGGTAAGAATGTTTTTTTATCTTATACGGCGGGTGCGACTATTTACCGCCGTTATAAAATCGTCAAAGCTTCCCTTACAAGCATATAAGAATATTTTCAAAGAAAATGTTTTATTTAATTATTACGTGACTTTTAAATGATTTCAAAATGAATATTTTATGAATTTCAGAAAGGTACTCTTTATCAAAATCAGAATTTTAAATGTTTTAAAGATTTATCTTTCTAAACCTTTTTAATAAATGTCCATGTCTTCAAAATGATTTTTAATGATTTATTTATATGGAAATGAATGTTTTTAAAATATTAATTCCTTTCAAAAGTTTCAAAGTGGTATGGGAAACTTTGATTCAAAAATTTCTTTTAAATTACTTCCTTTATAAATGTGTGACTTTTCAATGATTTCGAGAAAAGATATATTTCTCTCAAATAGTTTTGATTTCATCTATGTCAACATCCATTGATGGATTTTATGCTTATTTGAAGTTGATTTATTATGATACAAACCTTCTATATTATATTGAAGGTTTTTTGATTTTTCTGACTGTGGATGTGCTATTTTTGTACCATTCATGTTTTATGGTGAAAATATTAACATTTCGTATGCTAGTTTTAATACGAATGTTTATGTTATGTTTAAACCTTTTCATATGGGAATGCATTAGACTTAATATGTGACGGGTGGAGCCTGCTATAGCTCCTCGATGCATCGGTAGGTCTCATGAGACAAACTAGTGTCTTGGCACAAGGCCTTGGCAAAATCTTATTTGTAGTCTTGGCACGAGGCCTTGGCTATGTGGTTATGATAGTATGGAATTATGCATTCCATCATTATGAAAGTGGTTATTGATATTGCATGTGATTATTCGATTAGTAGAATATCTATGTGAATAAGTAAATGGAATTATTTAATTATATTTTTTCCATACTATGTTAAAGTTGAAGTTTAAAAGGCTTTTGTTTTAGTTATACATTGCCTTAAATGTTTGTTCTTACTTTTGAAAGTTCCCGCTATATTGTTATCCTTACTGGGCTTTTGAGCTCACCAATTTTCTATATTTTAATTTTCCCAGGATGTGAAGATGTAAGTTATGAATGACCTGTAGGGATATTATGAGGGGATAATAGTGTGGACTATGGAGACATTATGTTGTTGTAGTAGTTTTTCACTTTATGATGTAATGTAAGGCTTATGAATATATCTAGTGTTTCCAAGGCTACTGAACCAATCGGTCTTTCGAGATTTGATCTTTCTTGTGATATTGCCAATGTTATGTAATAATACACCGACTCTGGGTAACTGGGGTCGGGGCGTTACAATTCTTTTGTCACACATAATTATGTAATTGATTTATCCTTAATCCAAGGATACCGTCTTTGTAAGGGAATTGATCTCAATCTCCTTTCATTGAGGCATATTTCGTTTTATACACAACTATATTTTATACGGTGTATAAACCCCTTCGACTTTTACTTTTATACAAAAGGCATCTTTTTCTACGAAGTGTTTTACTAAACGACAAAAAGGAATGTTTCTTTTAACGTACGTGGTGACAACAACCTTTTCCGCCGTCGCGAGTATTGTTTGATCTTTGGCTTCCTCAACAAGACGTAATGTTTTTAGAATAAAATAAATTCCATGTACTCTTTTATGTATTTTGGTATTGAAAATGGTTTTGATAAAGGATTCTATTATGTCAATATATTTAAATGATATATTGTGATTGAAATGTGAAATGTTATCATTCTTTTATGTTGGTTTTATGTGTTATGATTTTATAATGGTACTTGGACATTATGACGGGTGGTTCCGTGAATACCAGGATGGGTGGTTACGTTTTAATCTCCAATGCATTGGGTATTGATGTCGGCCGTATGGCTATTCCATTAAGTATGTGTGGAAGTTGGCCGAATGGCTATTCCATTAAGTGATATGTGTGGAAGTCAACCTTATGGTTTATCCACTTAAGTATGTTTATTTACCAAGTTACCTTTATATGTTATGGGAACTTTATATGGGTTTAATGGTAATCTTTTGGTTACAGAAGGGTAAGTAATGAACTTTTATTCAGCGAAGATTTTTTACTACTTCAAAAAGGTGAAAAGTATTACTTTGATAAAGTATACATGGTTTACTTGTTATTTTGAGAAACTAACAGTTTTCATTCTTTGTGTATCCCTTACTGAGCTTTTAATGCTCATCCCATGTTTTTGAAATGTTTTCCACAGGACTTAGCGTGGAATAGGGTCAAGGATGGGATCAAGGTAAAGTCATGCTACCTAAAAAATGGAACTAGACATGTTTCTTTTTAAGAGTTTTTATTTTATGGAAATTTAGTAAAAGCGACTACTTTGTAATCTTTTGAGAAGTAATAGTTATGTCCTAATTCTCTAAAACTCTAATCCTGAAAAGATCCTCAATGTAAATTACTCATTTAATTCAATATTAAGTAACGTTTAAGGCTGGAGCCTTATAATTTGATTTTGGTTTAATTAATTATTTCATATATTTTAATTTTAGTTTCTCTATTCAAACACTACCTCAAAATATATAAGTTGAGTAATCATTATATATAATGAATAAGGATATGATTTCATATGAATTACTTAATCCACCCCATCAATATTGGTGGAATGAACCTCTAGAAAAATATTTCAACAATTCTTTATGTGGAGTTTGACATTATATTGGGCATTGATTGTCTATATTTATATAAATCCAATGTTAAATTTCCGGAATAGTTCTTCATTATTCACATTATGACGCATCCTCCAATTATGTTCAAGTATAATCAGGATGATAAATCCTATTCATAATCATTATCAAGAATTTTATTTATTTTTTCCGTATGAGAAAGCTTATCCATATGAAATGATTGAGAAAATAGAGCACATAATGCCTGAAGAAATTCACAATATGAGGAACAACGCTGATGTGTTCCTTGAAAAATTACATAGTTTTCCTCTTGACCAAGAGGTTGAGTTCTCATTGGAACTTATTCGTGAATCTATTCCTATATCAATGAATACATATATAATACCAACCATTATGTTGGATGAAATGAAGAATTTGTCACAATATAATATAGACAAGGGTTGAGTGCTTCACCATGTTGGGTGTCAGTCCATTGTGTCAAGATGAAGCAATGATAAATTGAACATTACATTGTAACACCCAGATATTTTATGAAAAATATTCTTTTAATTTCATTAATGTCTTGTGTTGTATGCTACACCCAGATTACCTTGCTCTATACGCAACACCGTATTAGTTTGTAGTATACACAACACTATTCTTGGATCGTGTTACACACAATTTTGATAATAGTTATTCTACGCAACATTGAGTATATATACATATATATATTCAATGTATAAATGAAATATGGTTGGATTCTGTTATACGAAACAATGAAGGATTCTTGAAAAACACGCAACCCTGACTTGGCTTTCATTACATGCAATCGCGACCTTCCTCGATAGCGTGTGTTGTACGCAATACCAGGTTTTACTAAACAACGATATATTATTATAATATTATTATGAACTAGCCTTTATGAATAGTATTAACTAAATTTTGAATTTTATAACATTATTATTCATCTTACAAATTTTCTAGAACATGGTATAAGAACAAAATAAAATTTTCAAGTAAAATATGTATTTTTCAAAAAATGCAGTTTTGCCACCTTTTGATGGCACACCCACATTAAATCAAATTTTTGACATGTTTATATGTTCAATTTGACAAAATAAAATTTTTCTTTTGAATCAGGATAAAAAAATTTACTTTGGATAAATTTTTCATATTATTCTGGTAACTTTCATATTTTGATGAATACTAAAAACACGTTATATTTTAATTAAAAACAACTTTTTTCATCGTAATAATTTATATGGTTATATTATAATATTGAGAGGTTTTAAAGTATAAATAGAATATATTTTTACCATTTAATATAATTTATTTCACTATCATTGATTTTACATTAAATTCGTAGGCTAAATCAATTCAATCTTTTGCAATGTTTTAAAGAAAAACCCATTTTCTTTCGACAACTGGATTAATATTAATTTAATATCTGAAACTTTTGTGAGTTAAATTTGGAAAAATTGATTCCATATTTGGAATCAGTGGGTCCAAATTATGTTAATAAGCTACTTTTTATTTTTGAGAATTATGAATAGTAACTATGATAAATTTTATTATCATAGTTAAAGGTAAATCGGGTAATTAAGGGTAAATATAATATTATAAAATTACACTAACACATGAAAAAATTCTATTGGATGGATAACAGTAGACTCATATAACCTAAGGGTCGGATTAGATTCATTTTATGGACTTTTGACCTTGAAAATTATTTATTTATTATTAAAACCAAAGAAAGTGACAACATGTCACTCTCTTAAATCTTATAAGTATAATAATTTTAATTTATTGATAAACATCATAAAACTTAAAAAATGAATAATCTACTAAAAGATAATAAACTTATATACATCATTATAATTTATTTAGAATTTTTAGGGATTAAATAATTGTCATTAATGGTGATACATTAATGATACAGAAATTATTTATTAAGTGGAAAATAATTAATATAGTTTTTATTGAAATAATAATACCCATTAAAAGGCCCAAAAACCTGAAAAAACCTTATTTTTAGTGTATATATACACCTTAATCATCCAATTAATTAATATATGACCGTTTGGATCCTTATAAAAGTGATTATGACACTTATATTATTTTATTTTAAATGATGCCAAAGTTGTCACCTTCATAATTTAATAAATGTAACAATTTAAATATTGTGATTTTAAGATTATAAATTCGAGTAAAAGTATTATTGCGAAAGGTAATAGATTTATCTTCATCATAGGATTTTTTTATTAATTTTTATGAATCAAATAATTTTATTAAATAATTATACAAACATGTTGTTGTGATTATTTTATTAAGAGATAGACCAAATAAATCGTTTTAAAAATAATAAAATAAATATTATATGAACTATTTAATGTCATAAAATAATTTTATAGATATATATGACCTTTTATGAATCTATTAAAGCTTTTATTTGGAACATATCTTCTTTATATATTTTATTTAAATTCAAATAAATGAATAGTGTCAAAATGGACACTATTGTTATTTTATAAAAATAACATATTATAAAATTGTTTAAAAATCACAAAAATATTTAAAAATTATAAAATTAAATTTATATGGTATATAATGTTATAAAATAAAAAATTATAGAAAATTCACAACAAATAAGTAATTATTTGTTATAATTTAAAATTTAGAATTTTATTACCACAAATAAACATAAATAGATTAAATAAGGATAAATCAAAATGATAAGGTTTAAAATAAGATCCAAACATGTCTAAATTTAATTGGTTGATGGGATTACAACCCTATATCATATAATATTCGAATATGAGTCATTTTTTAGGTTTTTAAGTGGGGTTAGATTTATTATAAATTAATATTTTTAACAATTCCAATGGTGCCCCTCTCCTCCCTTATAAAAGGGAACATCCTCCCTCTCTTCCACACACCACTTTGAGCCTTTAAGCTCGTCCAACCCCCACCCAATTATCTTCTCCACTTCCCTAGAAACATCCTAGTGGTCCTGGTATTCTTCAAGGACCAATTTTAGTGCCCTAAGAGGAGGTCTCAAAGAGGCGCTTCAAAGAAGAGGTAATTTCCGTTACAGATTCTTTCACCTTTATTTCTTCTTCCACTTATTCTTCTTAGGTTGTTTCATTAAGAAGTAATAATATAAGTATCACTAATATACTGATATGTTGTTATAAGTATGAAAAAAACCCTATTCCAACATCTATCCATCCTATGGAAAATGAAATCACCGCGCGTGCATACGTACAGAATACCGTCTCCACGCCGTGGTGTAATCTATTTTCCACCACCACCTTACTTGAATGGGTATAATGGTGTAAATAATAACTATATATGATTATTTTAAAGTGATATTGATTCTATAATAGTATACATGCACTCCAATAAAATTCCACGATCATGGGAACGATATCATCGCTCGTGCGTACGTACGGAATAGCGTCCCCACGACGCGATGAGATTCATTCTCAATGATTAACCATTCTTAAATGATTATAAAGTATATATAATAAGTAATCATGAAATATATGACATAACAATGATACTGGATTTATTTATATATATATATATATATGTACGTCATCCAATTAATTCAATTCAATTCAATGAGGAAATGAAAACAACGTTCATGCGTACGTACGGTCTACCGTCTCCATGAAAGGTGTGTTTCATTCCATTTATATATCTATTATATATATGTATATTATGAATATATATTATATATAAATCATGTTTTACATTCTGGATGTAAGTAATCATGATCTAAGTAATCATATGAATAATTACGAGTCATAACACAGACGACAAATGAAACGATTTTACACAAAACGCTATTTAACATGGAACCTACAAAAGAATGGGTAATATAAAGTCATAAGTGAACCATATATGAAATAATAACAATTAATATGATTCTGTAATAAGTCAATAACATTATTTAAATCATTATACAGGAGGTTCAGATACGTATGAAGCATATCAGACCTAAGGTAAGGGAAATATCACAATCTCATTTTTATCTGAGAGTGTTTATACTTTGGAATTTACTGGGGTGTATTTTATCATCCAAATCCATGTCTCCTCAATATTTAATATTTATGTCCTTCTACAATATTTTATATCGAATTTTACCCTTCGGTGAGTTTTTAGTAATGATATGAAAGGAATCTTTTGTCGTTTTTCGTATGATGTACTTTTTGACTTTTCCGACAAAAGTACGAGAAGAATGTTTTTTTAACTTATAAGGCATGAATGAATTTTAAAAACATTATTTACAAGAATAATCCTTTACAATTATTCAAGTTTATTTTTAATCAACTTCTTTTAGTTTAAAATTGTATGACATGTTATGAAAGGAAACTTATTTTGAAGTTGAAAGGATATTTTCGTCAAGAATGGAGTTCACGTGTTTTATCAAAATTATTTTCCATCTAAGATAATATAGGGTTCTGTTTCTATCACTATTATTACATTGATTTGATTATGTTGTGATGGAATTATTGTTATGAATCCCTTTATCTTATATTAATTGTTTTATGATGTCATGTTGTTTAAGAATCCCATTTTTATTACATGGGTTATGTAATGATGTATGATTTATGATTTTGTGGCACACATAAGAATGGTATCATTATGAGATGGGTGGGACCTATATCTCCCTCCAATGAAATGGGTAATGATTTATATCCCATGAGATAGACATGGATGGAATGGAATGTTAAACTGGTTCAGTAACATAGGACTGGAACGAGGAGTGAACTCGATTCAGAAAGGGACTTTGTCCACTAAGATGGTTTTGGCAGCAATGCCTTCGCTACTATGGAAATAATATCATGTGCTTAATGGTTTCCACAATTACATGTTTTATTCCCATGCTATATTATCATTCTTAATGTTTCTTTATGATCTATGCCTTACGTACTTCCATGTTTTATGTTATTTCTCAAGCTTTTGATGTTTAAACATTATGTCCATGTGTTTAAGTTCAAATGTATATGGTATGTTTTATTTTATCCATGGTTACCTTTACTTAGCATTTGAGCTCACCCTTTTTATGTTTTCTTTTCCCCAGGATATAAAGAAAGTTTTTAGGTAAGAAAAAAAAGGGGAAGATCTTTATGGGAGATGTTGAAGATCTTTCACCATGATTAGAAGATTACGTTCTATGTTTCCAAAGACACTAAACTATTACGGTCCTTGTGTGTCTGTTTTTTATGTATTAAGTATTGCACTAAAGTAATGTAATGTCCATGTACGTCAAGCTTTAGGTCTTTACAGTTGGTATCGGAGGAAAGGTTTAGTCAACCTTTGGAAACTAGGATGCGAAAACATTAGTGAGATCCCTAGAGATATTTCTATGGTATGTCTAGGGATGTACCTAAGGAAAAGTATACGTATAGGATACAGTCCTAGAACTATGGTAATGATTATAGAATTTAACCTAAGATGTTAGATATTGAGGATACTCCCCCTTTACTATGTTGTTTTCCCTAACATGATTTTTGCCTCTCAAACTATTCTTTTTGGATTTTAGAAAATGGCTGGAAAGAGGAAGATTCATGATAATGGAGGATATTATAGACAATGGAATGATTTTCTTCATGAGAAACCAAATGAAACGGGATCTGGAAGTCCAAACATCGTTATTATGCCTAATCAGCAATCTCATAATATGATCAATAATATCAACTTTGGTAAGTTTTCCGACTCAGATAATAAGAGAAAGATGGAGTTTCATGATGACCATAGAGGAAAGAAAGTTCAATTTCCCTCATATAAATCATGTGGGAAGAGGCATCGGGGAGATTGTTTCAAAAACAACTGGAAGATTCTTTGGGTGTGGAAAAGAAGGACACAAAGACAATAAGTGCAAAGGAAAAGGTTCAGTGAACACCATGGACAAGGATAATGGTATTGCTACGACATCAACAATGATTAGATGTTTTAAATGTGGAATGTACAGGAATTATGTAAACCAATTCCCTAATAGAAAATCTCATGAAGAGAATCAGCATGGTCAAGTGGGTAGTATTTATGTGGATGATGATGAGGAGACTACAAATGATATATTAGCTGAAAGAAGTGTTGATTCTCAGTCAGTTGTTTTAGAAGGTAGTGGAATGATAGAATGTTTATCAAGAGTTATGTTGTATACTTAATGGTACTATGTAATAAAGAATCATCTAAGGATTGTTACACTATTGTTTTTTCCCTAAAAGTATTTGAAAGTATATTTTTAATGGTACCATTAACCATGGAAGGTTATTCAGATATTTTTGTAATGTAGATGATATGCGCATAATGAAGGAATAAGAAGATAATGAGATGTTTGATTGTATTCATGAGCTCATGATTGATATAAGGACTAACTGATATCATGGTTTGAGTATATAGAATTTTGAGGATTTTGGTATGTGGAAAGTGTTTAGTTTTAACTGCATTCATGTTTTCACTAAGATTCAATTGGTATTCATTGTTCAAGAGAATACATGATTAAGGCCTTCAAATTTTTGGAATGTGACCAACAAGACATATCTTATGATATATGGGGATCAATGATAGTATTAAATCTCTGGTAATTTTTTTCACTATATTATGAGAGTGGACTGCAGAATTATGGATAAGCCTAAAGATTGAAATGGATTATGTTGGACATAAGTTAGTATTGTTTAAGGATATAATTTTTTTTGATATTATTGATGGGATGTTACAGTAATATAGTTTTAGAAAAAGGACAACCTACAGGACGAGCAACAACCCATCGCGTTGGACAAGGCTGTGGGAATCGAACCCACAACCGAAGTGTGACTAGCCTTTATTGCCTACCACTGGCCTACAAGACGTCCCTGGTTAGTAGAAACTAGTTTTATTTTATTAAGCGGTATGATATATGAAGTATAAGTTCATTTTTGGAACCATATACGATTAATCTAACCATAAGATAGACTTATAACTTTTTCTAACCTTTTGTTTGAAAGAGATGGAATGACCCATCATTCTATCATATGATCTACTAACACATCAAGAATAACAAATTAAACTTCATTTCTTTAAGGGATGAAGTGGAAATTGTTCAATTCACGAACAACAGTGATATTGTACCAAAATCATGCAAGTATTTCTTTTAATTCATCAACTTTAGGGAAATGATCTTGAAAACCAAAAATGTTGTCCTAGTTCCCTTATATATGATGAATCATATGGTACCTTAGATCATCAAAAATCAATAGCTTTGTGATTGTTGGCTTTTTCATAGCCATGTTCTCTACCACTCTCCATCAGAACTTGATGGTTAGATTTTTCTTCCATATCCATATTTTCACCTATGTTCTCCTACGTGGAAACCCAGTGATGAGTAAATTTGGGTAACCGTTACATTTCAAACATTAGTTTTTAAATCCATGTTTTGGTAATCTTTTTTATGATGTGGGTTTCTATTAAAAAACTTCCGAGTATTAAACCATTTACAACCCCGACGAATTTCGAGGGAGAAATTCATTTTAAGGGGGTAGAATGTAACACCCCGAGATTTTATGAAAAATATTATATTAATTTCATTAATTTTTTGTGTTTTATGCTACACCAATATTACCTCGCGCTATACGCAACACAGTATTAGCTTGCAGTATACGCAACACTATTCTTGGATCGTGTTACACCCAATTTTGATAATAGTTATTCTACGCAACATTGAGTATATATATATATATATATATATATATTCAATGTATAAATGAAATATGGTTGGATTCTATTATATGAAACAATGAAGGATTTTTGCACAACAGGCAACCCTGACTTGGCTTTCATTACACGCAATCACGACCTTCCTCGATAGCGTGTGTTGTACACAATACCGGGTTTTACTAAAAAATGATATATTATTATAATATTATTATGAAATAGACGTTATGAATATTATTAAGTAAATTTTGAATATTATAACATTATTATTCATCATACACATTTTCACGAAAATGGTATAATAACAAAATAAATTTTTCGGGTAAAATATGTATTTTTCAAAAAATGCAGTTTTGCCGCCTTTTGATGGCACACCCAAATTAAATCTAGTTTTTTACATGTTTATAAGTTCAATTTGACAAAATAAAATTCTTCTTTTGAATCAGGATATAAAAATTTACTTTGGATAAATTTTTCATATTTTTCTGGTAACTTTCATATTTTGATGAATAGTAAAAACACGCTATATTTTATTTAAAAACTACTTCTTTCATCGTAATAATTTATATGGTTAAATTATAATACTGAATGGTTTTAAAGTATAAATAGAATATATTTTTAGCATTTAATATAATTTATGTCATTAGAATTGATTTTACATTAAATTCGTAGGTAAAATCAAATCAATCTTTTGTAAAGTTTTAAAGAAAAACCCGTTTTCTTTCGACAACAGGATTAATTTTAATTTAATTTCTGCAACTTTTGTGTGTTGAATTTGGAAAAATTTATTCCATATTCGTAATCAGTGGGTCCAAATTATGTTAATAAGCTACTTTTTATTTTTGGGAATTATGAATAGTAACTACGGAAAATTTTATTTACCATAGTTAAAGGTAAATCAGGTAATTAAGGGTAAATATAATAATATAAAATTACCCTAACACATGAAAAAATTCTATTTTATGGCTAAAAATAGACTCATATAACCTAAGGGTCGGATTAGATTCATTTTATGGACTATTGACAATGAAAATAATTTAATTATTATTAAAACCAAAGAAAGTGACAACATGTCACTCTCTAAAATCTTATAAGTATAATAATTTTAATTTAGTTATAAACATCATAAAACTTCGAACATGAATAGTCTCCAGAAATCTAATAAAATTATATACATCATGATAATTTATTTAGAATTTTTAGGGATTAAATATTTGTCATTAATGGTGATACATTAATGATACAGAAATTATTTATTAAGTGGAAAATAAGTAATATAGTTTTTATTGAAATACTAATACCCATTAAAAGGCCCACAAACCTGACCAAACCATATTGGTAGTGTATATATACACCTTAATCATCCAATTAACTAATATATGACCGTTTGGAGCCTTATAAAAGTGATTATGACACTTATATTATTTTATTTTAAATGATGCCAAAGTTGTCACCTTCATAATTTAATAAATGTAAGAATTTAAATATTGTGATTTTAAGATGATAAATTCTAATAAAGTATTATTGTGAAAGGTAATGGATTTATCTTAATTATAGGATTTTGTTTTTAATTTTTATGCAACAAATAAGTATATTAAATAATTATACAAAAATGTTGTAGTAATTATTTTATTAAGAGATAAACCAAATAAATGGTTTTAAAAATAATAAAATAAATATTATATGAACTATTTAATGTGATCCACGAATTTTATAGATACATATGACCTTTTATAAATCTATTAAAGCTTTTAGTTAGAACATATATTCTGTATATATTTTATTTAAATTCAAATAAATGAATAGTGTCAAAATTGACACTATTGTTATTTTATAAAAATAACATATTATAAAATTGTTTAAAAATAACAAAAATATTTAAAAATTATAAATTTAAATTTATATGTTCTATAATGTTATAACATAAAAAATTATAGAAAGTTCACAACAAATAAGTAATTAGTTGTTTTAAATTTAAATTTAGAATTTTATTACCACAAATAAACTTAAATAGATTAAATAAGGATAAATCAAAATGATAAGGTTTAAAATGAGATCCAAACATGTATAAATTTGATTGGTTGATGATATTACAAACCTATATCATCTAATATTCTAATATGAGTCATTTTTGGAGGTTTTTAAGTGGGGTTAGATTTATTATAAATTAATATTTTTAAGAATTCCAAAGGTGCCCCTCTCCTCCCTTATAAAAGGTCACCTCCTCCCACTCTTCCACACACCACATTGAGCATTCAAGCTCGGCCAAACCATGCCCAATTCTATTCTCCACTTCCCTATAAACATACTAGAGGTCCTGGTATTCTTCAAAGACCAATTTTAGTGCCCTAAGAGGAGGTCTCAAAGATGCGCTTCAAAGAAGAGGTAATTTTCGTTACCGATTTTTCACCTTTATTTCTTCTTCCACTTCTTCTTCATAGGTTTTTTAATTATGAAGTAATAACATCAGTATCAATCATATACTGATATGTTATTATATGTATGAAACAACCCTATTCACCATCTATCCATCCTACGGAAAATGAAATCATCGCGCGTGCGTACGTACGGAATACCGTCTCCACGCCGTGGTGTAATCTATTTTCCACCACCACCTTACTTGGATGGGTATAATGGTGTAAATAATAACTATATATTATTATTGTGAAATGATATTTATTTTTTAGTAGTATACATACACTCTAATAAAATTCCACGATCATGGGAACGATATCATCACTCGTGTGTACGTACGGAATACCAACTCCACGACACGATGAGATTCATTCTCAATGATTAACCATTCATAAATGATTATAAAGTATATATAATAAGTAATCAAGAAATATATGACATAATAATGATACTGGATTTATTTATATATATATATATATGTATATATATGTATGTCATCCAATTAATTCCATTCAATTCAATGAGGAAACGAAAACAACTTTCATGCGTACGTACGGCCTACTGTCTCCATGAATGGTGTATTTCTTTCCATTTATCGATATATTATATATATGTATATTCTGAATATATATTATATATATATCATGTTTAACATTCTGGATGTAAGAAATCCTGATCTATGTAATCATATTAATAATTACAAGTCAAAACACCGACGACAAATGAAACGATTTTACCCAAAATGCTCTTTAACATAGAATTTACAAAAGAACGGGTAATATAAAGACATAAGTGAACCATATATGATATCATAACAATTAATATGACTCTTTAATAATTCAATAACATCATTTAAATCAATAAACAGGAGGTTCGGATACATACGAAGTATATCAGACCTAAGGTAAGGGAAATATCACAATCTCATTTTTATCCAAGATTGTTTATACTTTGGAATTTACTGGGGTGTATTTTATCATCCACATCCATGTTTCCTCAATATGTAATATTTATATCCTACTATAATAGTTTATATCCATTTTTACCCTTCGGTTAGTTTTTAGTAAAAGATATGAAAGGAATATTTTGTCGTTTTTCGTACGAGGTACTTTTTGACTTTTCCGACAAAAGTACGAGAAGAATGTTTTTTAACTTATACGGCATGAATGGATTTTTAAAACATTACATCAAAGAATCTTCCTTTACAAGTTTTCAAGTTTATTTTTAATAAACTTCTATTAGTTTAAAATTGTATGACATGTTAAGAAAGATAAATTTTTTTTAAGTTGAAAAGATATTTTCCTCAGGAATGGAGTTCAAGTGTTTTATCAAAAATAAAACTATCTAAGATAATATAGGGTTCTATTTCTATCACTATTATTACATTGATTTTATTATGTTGTGATGGAATTATTTTTATGAATCCCTTTATCTTATATGAATTGTTTTATGATGTCATGTTGTTTAAGAATTCCATTTTTATTACATGGGTAATGCAATGATGTATGATTTATGATTTTGTGGCACACATAAGAATGGTATCATTATGAGATGGGTGGGACCTATATCTCCCTCCAATGCATTGGGTAAAGATTTATATCTCATGAGATAGACATGGATGGAACGACAAGTTAAACCAGTTCAGTAATACAGAACTAGAACGCGGAGTGAACTCGATTCAGAAAGGGACTTTGTCCACTAAGATGGTCTTGGCAGCAATACCTTGACTACTATGGAAATCATATCATGCTCTTAATGTTTTCCACAACTACATGTTTTATTCCCATGATATATTATCATTCTTAATGTTTTTTATGATATATTCTGTACGTACTTCCATGTTTTATGTCATTTCTCAAGCATTTGATGTTTAAACATTATGTTCATGTTTTAAGTTCAAATGTATATGGTATGTTTTATTTTACCCATGCTTACCCTTACTGAGAATTTGAGATAACCCTTTTTATGTTTTCTTTTCCCCAGGATATAAATAAAGGTTTTAGGTAAGAAAAAAAGGGGATGATCTTTATGGGAGATGTTAAAGATCTTTTACCACGATTAGAAGATTACGTTCCAAGTTTCCAAAGACACTAAACTATTACGGTCCTTGTGTGTATGTTTTTGTTATGTATTAAGTATTCCTCTAAAGTAATGTAATGTCCATATACGTCAAGCTTTAGGTATCTAAATAAATTGATTATCATGTGATCAATAAAATAATGATAATGAACTATTATCCCTTATTATGTATATATGACATGTTTAACTAGCTACATGGGGAAATTTATTTCGTTAGCGTGTACATTTGTTTGGGATATCTCCAATTAAAGGTGATGAATAATGATACTCCCAATAGATCATTTTGAATGTGGTATGTATAATATGAGTTCATAGTGATTTCTTTTGGACACACTAATTACCAAACAAAATTCATGAATTTAATAAATAATCTCTTTAGACACTACATCACCAAATTGGTTGTAGTCATTACTATTGTTATTTGTATATAATCCAAGATCAAGGATGAAAACAAGAATTATTTGAATATTATACCAAAGAATTTGTAATGTGCGAAATATTATGAAAATTATAGTAAATTTGGGTACTATATGTTGGATGCTTCATTATCGGTTAATGCTATCACCAACAAAAAATATGTTTGGACCCTTATATGAAAATTGTAATTTATGGGTGGGCCAGACCAACATCTATAATGGAGATCGGTTGTTTCATTGGTCATCATGTGTCTTACTAATTTTTTCTATATAAAAACTCATGATTTTCATCCCCAGTAACCATGTTGACTCAAACAGCGTAATTTTTTTATGGACGATTGAAAGTGTTTTTTAAGGTATTCAAAAGAAGTTTATCACTACATCACTACATACACTACTAACAGGTGGTGAAATTTTGGTGGTAAATATTGATTCATAAATGTGTGGATTAGAATTTGTACGGATGAAAAATGATAAATTGATAGTCTAAACCTCAAGGTAGTTGTTAGTTCCTGAGAAAACATTCCTACACAAGATCTTGTGTTGGGGGATGTCGTCTTCACCTTGAACATATAGTGGAATTATCTCCAGAAGTAGATGTGTAAGATATATACTAATAACAATATCTTCAAATATATATTCACATGGATTTATATTAATGTGAGTGAGTGATGATGGATAGAACTCATAATGGATTATGACTGTTCAATTCACTAACATACATGTAATAAAAATAATGTCGATGATTCTATATGTATATGTGATCCTTAAACAAGATCATTTTTTGGAATTTATAAAAAATTAATTTTCTTGTACATGCATAAGATTGACATGGGAATCATGAAGAGAAGTAAACCATCATTCCTTCAACAAATAAATTCTAAACCATCACTTTTGGTGAAAATAAAGGATACTTAAATAATTCATAGAGAAATCAAAATAATATTGAATCTATAAGAATTTAGAATACCTTATAGATTACATTTTGTGTGGAAAGAGTTTTATTATTTGGGTCATTAATATGTTTACAATATAATATAGAGATACTGAGTAGGATTCTAAATAATAAACACACATCTACCTTCTCTATTCTCATTGTGATCAAAAAAAGGTATAGAGATCAATGAGGATGATATTGTTAAGACAATATTATAAAAGATCCTACTAAATAAGCATCAATGTTCCAGGATAGTCAATAAGGGAAAGATGAATGTAAATGTACTAAGGGGAGATACAAACATTACCCACACAAATATAGGCATGGATACATGTCACCATGTACTTTTTCATGATACTTTTGAATAAATACAAATGAAATAATTCAATATATGTTGTAGTTGATCATCTAAAAATGATAGCTCGCTTTATCTCATTTTGAGAGGTCATATCACTCTACTATTTAGAATTTATACACATAAGAGATGCGGTGAGTCATCACGCAGTACCATTATCTATTGAATTTGGTTGTGGTCCAATTTTTACCACCATGTTCATGAAATTTATCCTACAGGGTGAAAACACTGAGATGAACATCATAATGTCCTATCATCCTCAATCTTACGGCCAACATGAGCGGATTATTCAAATAGTGGAATATATTTTGGGTCAATTATTGATGGAACTCAAAAGAGGATGGGACCAATATCTACCAATATGTCAGTTCTCATACAATAATAGTTTCCACTCAAGCATCCAAATGGCCCCATATGAAGTCCATTGGGGGAATGATGTTGAACACCAACATGCTAGGATGATGTAAGCAAACGTAAGCTGTTAGGACCTGAAAAGGATAAAAAAATTCTGGAAAATGTGAAAAACAATTAGAAACATGTCAACGTATACCAAATTTGGTAGATGATTGATATTTATAATCATTTATGGGACCCATAGATTGATGTTGGTGACATGGTATTACTCTTTATATTTCAATGGATGAGTGTCCTGGGATTTGGGAACAAATGAAATCTCTAACCCAAGTACATCGACCCTGTCAATATTCTTGATCATGTTGAAGTTTCTTCCTATCGACTAACACATACACCAACCAAGTCTCTTGTACCTAATTTATTCCACATATTCATATTGGGAAATTATATACAAGATCCCTCACTTGTATTGAATTCATATGTGGAAGAGCAAGAAAATGATCTCTCATACTAGTAGAAATAGTTGAAGATCATAGAACATAGAGATAATGTTCTATGTAACAAAACTACGTACCTAGTCAAGGTAACATGGATGAACAATAAGTACAAAGAGGTTACATGGGAATCATAGGATGTGATGAAGTATATGTATCTTTACATACAATCACCATAGTACGTAAAATGAAATTTGGAGGGGCAATTTTCAAATGGGGGAAGAATGCAATGACCTATAAATTTATCAATGAAAATTACCATCATATAGTTATGTCAAGATGTATAATGACATAAATCACAATGAAAACCAAATAAAAACATCATTATCCAAATTTTATATTGAAATCAGTTGTATTTGTAAAAAATAAGGAACCTGTATGAATGAAATATTAATCTAACCATTAGAATAGTAATATGACTATTAGGGATTGTAATCTGGCTGGTAGATTAGTATATTAACCTTGGAATGAATATATCTAATTTAGGTATCATATACATGAAATTATGATTAATTATGTCATTATATAGTAAATAATAGTTTAAAAAATTATACATTGTTTGTTGGAATTTTTGTGAAACATTAATGGTTATTTATAATTTTTTAATTACTAAAATGATTTAAAGGAAATTTTATTTTATTAATAAATATTCATAAATTTAAATATTTTTTCTTATAATTATTAGATAATATGATTATCAATTAAAAATGTTTTTAAGGTGGCATAAAATTAGTTATAAAATTATAAACAGTATTTTTTTGAGTCAGTGACGATTTTATTTTTGAATTAAATTTCTCGTAAATATTATATTGTTTTCATAAAATGGATTAAATTTTTTAATTATACGCCTCAAGAACTGGTTAGAGTGAATATTTTTAATTTTTCTAAAATAGTAAAACTGTTTGTAAATAGTGAAATATGCTAATTTATAGTATTTAAAAAATACATTAATTATTGAGTCACAGATGATGTAAGCATCATTATATCAAAATCCAATTAATTATTTAAATTATTTAGTTATAGGAATCCCCAATATTGATATTCTTGAGAGAAAATTATAAATAAATGTATAAAATATTAAAAAAAACACCCCTCAACTCCCACTATAAATACCACATCTCACAAGACCTTCCAATCAAATCTACAGAGATTTAAAGAATATTTAATTATAACCATTTCCATTCCAAATACAATTAATCATGGCCTAGATTATTTGGTCTCAAAATATGATGAAACCCTTCTCCCTTAAGGAGGTTATTAAGTAGATGATATACAAGAGGTTTAATCATCAACCATTATCTTTAAATTAATTACGTTTTCTACCACATTCATTCCTCCACAATTATAATTTACATGTTAATTCAAATGACATATTATTACTATAATGTTAATGTTTTTTGAAATATCAATAGTCATATCACTTATATTATCTTTTTATTTTGAAAATTAAATAATCATCAATGAGGTTTCGATTCAACGCCTTCATAGATGTTGAGTTTTTTTTCCATTACCACTCTTAAGGCTGGTCATAGAAGCTTCATTATTTTAAAAATAGATTTAATCATGTATGTTGTATCTTTTTCTTGTTTTTTATAACTAATATATATACATAATTCTATAAAATTAAACATAACTAGTTCATGATGATCGAAATAATGCTAAAATAAACTAGTCTTGTTCATTAACATTGCATGTAATGAATCATTTTAATATCAAGAAAAATTATATATGGGATAATTTAAAATTATGTAAATATATTATAAAAAATTAATTGTGTATTTTTAGTTTACCTTTTATTATAAAATAAATTTTTTAATTAAAATCAAGGTAACAGACTATAAAATAATGAATCAATCTCTCCTAAAAGAACAAAATTAATCATTTTAACTAACCAAAAAACCAATAAATAAAAATAATAAAATAATAATAATTATAAAATCTATAAGATAGGTCATGATTCAAATAATTAAGTGATCTAATTTGATTATCTAAAACATTAAGGCCTAGTAATGAAGACTGTTGTACTTAAGGTAAGGGATATCTCCCATCCTCTAAATTACATTTGGATTAAAGTCTTTCTCTATATAACCTAATGTTATTCTTAATTATTTTTTGTATGTATTATAAATTTTATTTTTATATTCCTAAATTATTTAGTTATATAAATTCATCTTTATTTTATGTTTATCTAAATTTTATTAAATGTTATACTTTTCAACTCTTCCTGATAAGAAAACCTAATTAAAAGGAACATCCCAAAATCTTACATCTTCTCTAGTAAACTCAATAATTTGTTTCATTCTAAAATTATTTTTACAAAATCAATCATTTTCTCATGAAAAATGATCTTATTTCATTTATGATCATATAAAAAAATTAATCTTTACACTTTAATATCTATTATATATTTTCCCTTAAACCATAAAAAATGGTTCATTTTGAAAGTTTATTAAACAGTAATATTACCCTGTATCATGTTAGTTCTATGTCATTTTCCAGGATAATTTTTTATTATCTATTATTAATTACAATATATGATGTAAAACCAATATTTCATGGAAACCTTTATGAAGAACTCAATTGTTTTTCCTTATTACATGATTAATATATCCAATTTTTTATAGGTTAACCCATATGTTTGTTCCAAATGTAAGATTATTCAGGCGGAATACATGTTAATAAACATGATATGAAGGGTGCACCCAGATATCACTATAATTAATTATTTAATGTTTAGTCTCATGAAACATCATAAATGGGACATCAAAGTAACCCTAATCCATTATGGAAATTTTTCCTACCTGTGATATAGTATTGGAAGTTTTCATTGACTCAATTTTTGGTCTTGTTATATATTGACGCTAAATTCATAAGTTTCCATGATCACATGATCCTAGGTTTTATAAATTATTATTCCCTTTGTTTATTTATATTACATTCCTTTTTATATTGTCATTTTATGCCTTATATCCCGTGTGCCCTGATTTACTCCTTTGTTAATTACATTACTATGGTTTTTTGATCATCACATTTTTAATGTATTCCCTAAATTATACTATGTTTCTGAAATAGGTCAAGGGAATTTAGGATCTCATTAATGAGAATAAATCAAATATGTTTAATTCTAGATCTATGTTTTTTATAAACATAATCATCCAGATTCCATGACCTTACAATCATGGGTTTTTATTTGATAGTTCAAATGAGAAAAACTTTTTATAATATGTGTAAAAGGTTATGTTCATTATAATAAATTCCTAAAAAATGAATTACATATGATATAGAAAGGGGATCTACATCTCATATCCCAACTCAGAAAAGAAGTCTTCCATTGGTTCCACTGGGTGCATTAATGATTCCCAAAATCACATTACTCTATCATGTTGAAATTTCCAGGTTGTATCACACCTCAAAATTAATCCACAAATTATAGGGGATATGATCAATAGATATAGGACCCATTACCTAATGCTACTAGATGTAGGAACTGTACTATTCGAGGACCCATGCCCCGATTCAATAAGAGGATTCAACTATAATAGTTGATAGATGACCCATGGCTTGTCCCATCCAAAGGGTGCTACCCTAGTGGTCAAGGTCCCATGCCCGGACTCCGGAAGAGGGTGGCACTCTGATAGTTGATAGATGACCCATGTCATATCCAAGTGAAATGGTGAAACTTTAGTTGTTAATGGTAGACCCATGCCATGTACTAGAAGGAGGGTTACACTATAGTTGTTGATAGAGGCCCAATGACATTTAATAGTATAAGGGTAACACCCTAGTTTTTGATAGAGGACCCATGCCATGTCCCAGACTGAGGGTGTCCCTCTAGTATTTATGATGACCCTACCCAATCACTACCATCATCAAGAATCTCCTAATGAATTGTCATAATCGAAACAACATGTATCATATCTCAAAATAAACTACTATGGACCCCATCCATATCGAGTTGGAATGTCAAATAAGATAGGTTACTCAGAGGAAAATATACGAGTCCAAATGAGGGAGGTCAAATAGGTATAATGTTACTTAATGGTTGATACTCAATGTGTTCGGGGACACAAATGGTGTGTGGTCCCACTCCACATCTTATTTGTATCATATTATAGTATATAGTTCATATCCTATGTATGGTTACATGCTATGAAAGGGCACTACACTGCATGAATCAGTCTCTCAAGGCCCTTTCCCTACTTTGGTATGTGTCTGTATACACTAGTCATGTGCTTGGTCATGCCAATGTTTGTGTTCTCCCTGAGTACACTCCATTTTCCATCACTTGGCCAGAGTGAATGTGGTTCCCCACATGGTGTTGGATTTTTAGGTAACCCAAAAACCCTAACTAAAACATCTAAGAGCCTACATGATATGTGTTTTTCAGAATACAAAACACGTAGTTGGATTTTCTATAAAAATCTATATATTCTTTTTGTGACACAAATGTTTCTTCTCTATATCCTTTTCTACCGGATTATTGCCTTAAATTGATTTGGATGAATTCCTTTCATCGATTTTGGCCCTCTGATGGCTGGAAATCATTATATCCCAATCCATGGTGGTCTTTTGAGTTCATCAAACAGCTCCCATTATCGCATGTCTGTCCCAAAAAATAGATCCACAGAAATCATCACCCAAATCTTTGAAAATATCATGATATATTCCCAAATCATTGATATATCAGTCACATCTGAATCTTACCTGGATCTTGGGGTCTGATCATTCTTCTTCCAACCCAACAATAGTAGAATTATTACCCCCATGATAAAATGATGGTGAACATGAACAATTATATTGGAAATCACATATATAGTGGTTATATAATCATTGACCAATAGTTATTTTCTTAAATATAAAAATTGGGGATATTCAGTGTGAGATGTACAAAATAATTTATATTAATCAATTGAATAAATTATTTCATATAAAAAGGAACATGTGAAGTATAAAAATGATATAGATCAAATAAATTGGAATGATAATGGTGGATCATTTAAAAAATCGATTAAATCTATATATGATGAGTCCCAATTAAAATATATTCAATCATTGTTGAATTATGTTCTTGCACTATGAATGAGGAAGATTTTTTCCATTCATTATGACACAATTCGTCGAGATCTGGAGGATAATCGTCATCTGATCTCAATCCCCCAAAGAAGAATGTCAAATTATCCCCTCAATGATCAATGTGTTATGAGGCTAACCAGGATGATTATTTATAGGATAATATTTATATAATCAATTATTTAGTTCAATAAATATAAAAAAACTAAAATTATTTCTTCATATTAATTTAAACACACCTTTCAATGGACATTTTATCCAAACGTCCAACAAGAAACCACTTTTGGTCACACCTAGGTTAAAATTCATGTTCCACATATAATACTTCTATTAAATGTTGAATATAAAATTATTTTATAATATTTTTATAATTTTTATTGAAATAAATGAACATGTAATATAAAATATATCTAATATTTATAATAAATCAATTCAGGATGCACTATGCATCATATTTGCATTTTGTCATAGTTCATGGATCCAAAAATATGTCATGATATATTTCAAAATATTTTAATGAAAAACTAGGGTCTCTATATTAATTCCATTTTTATTTTCATCCTCAAAACAAAAAACTAAAAAATATATAGGGAAGTTGATAATATTACTAGCTCTGACCCTCCCATGTTCTCTTCAAAATGCTCTAGTCCTACCACAATACATGAACAAAGGGGATGGTCCATCCCAAAATAATCATATCCTATAGATCCTTGACCTCCACCTGGTTTCATAGAAAAGTGTTACCATTCTCAATTTCCATATCTCAATAGTTAATAACATGCATGGGATCCTGAATGTATCTTCTAAGTCATGACACAAATAAGACATCAAGAAAATTCTCCAACTGTAGTAGTAGGGAGAGGTGGTAAGAAACCGTAGAATCCCTATAAAATATCATCAATGGAATGATGGTCCTCATGGATATATTTCCTCGTTAGAATAATATCCACATTATCATTATAAGATCACTCATACATAAATGATTCATCCATACTCGAACTCAAAGGGCCTATAATGTCTATTAACATAATATATTTTTCATTATCTAGGAATTACTATTACACAGATGGATAAACCAGAACTTCTCTATCATCACCTACACTATCATTGGGTGAAGAATAGTTGTCTCACCAATCTGTATCCTACATAATGGTGACCTATAGGGTCTATCATACAGGTCCATAATAGGTGACATGTTGATTATAGAGTGAAAGAAATTATTATATGAAAACATAACCAATGTCATCTAATCCACATATATCTATCCAAACTATAACCTAAATGCCCATATCATATCCTCCTGAAGCTGTATAGTGTGCTAGTTATGCCCAACCTAAGGAGGATGTCTATACTCAACCACATCATGGTACTAAATGCCTCAGACATTCCTCTCCAATAGCACGACATAAACATGCATCATAGTTAGAGACAATAGTCATAGTAACCCCACAAATGTGAATGATATCCAACACATTCAAATACCCCACACTCTCTATCAAAAATTACATCCTAGTATAATTGAACTTTTCTGACATTATATGTATAATTGAAATAAAAAATATTTTTCATGGCCTTTCATTGAATGTGAAATCCCTATCACAAATTTCATGGATATGTTTTCACATTTCCACTTTGGGATATTCAGAGACTAAAAAAAACTTACAGAGCTTGGTGCTCATACATTATATTCTGATACGTGATACATGAATAGATTAATTCAGACATGTCTTTCGAAAACCCACCAAAACATCCACTGGTTATCTTTATACATCATCTTAGCATTATTACTCACGTCAATCTGATACTCCACATCCCACATCAGTGTTATTCCCCAAACATCCAATGGGAAGACATCTATATAACCCTACATGATAGAAGTAATTTGTATTTCTATTGAGTTTTCTATTTTTTGGTCCACCCTCTCTAACAGAAGGGGTTGGGTTAAATCATTCTACTCAGGAATCTCACTCACCATTCTAGGAGATACCTCTCACTCAAAAATGATAATCACATACCATTAGTGTAATGTAATCTATGTCATCTGTGATGATATTCAGTCTAGGCATGTGTTTTGTAAAAATACACCATAACCAAGGTGATTTCATAACAACTCTTTGGATGAAAAAAATATCTGATGTGAAATACTATCCACCAACTGATTTCCAACACTTCCAATAGATAAAATAGATCAAAGAAGTGTTCCATATATGAACCAATCAACAAAGATGTCGGTCTAATGTCTCGTCATGGAGCTCGATCTCATACACATGAATTAATGAGATTAAGGAATTACTGAAAACAATGTATACTAGTACAATAGAATGAGTATAGTGAACAGAAATCATACCTCAAATAATCTCATGAGATTACAGGTCATACAAAAAAATTACCATAAACTTGTTTTCAACATTTCTCTATTAGACTAACAAAAATTGATACAACCATTACATTAGAACAAATATAATATTTTTATACAAAATGATTAATTTGTATATTAGTCCTAATAAAATAGATACATACATTATTTTTACATTATAATTGGACTCACTAATTACAACATACATTTGTTTATAACAAATATATTCCATCTAGGATATCCCAACATATCAATCATAAGAAACTTAATGTTTTATTGAGAATGGTTAAAAATAAGAATAAGATCAAATTATTGGAAAGGGTTAAGTATAACAGAAGAAATAACAAATCAACTACCATAAGAAACATGGGATAAAAAATTACTTAACTCACATTACTTTTATATATCTAGATTAACAAGCCAAGGTAAATAATTTAACACATAATAAAATTAAATAATAGAATCAATATGTAAAATTAAATCACTAAAATAATATTCAATTAAAATAACTTGGAGAATGTTACATGGTAGATTAATGAAAACAAATTCAATTGAAATAAATGAATAACTCATAATAAATATACAACATTAAATAAGAGAAAACCATTCCATTTAAACACTAAACATAAAATGAAATTCCTTTATAAAATTTTTCGTAGAACAAAATTCATGTATAATAATTATTGATATCTAAATGAAGAAATGATTATGTATTGGATGCCATAATTCCAAATAACAAGCTACCTTTACTGTCAAGACATATTCTCAAGAATTCATAAAACTATTGTTTATAAATACATATTACAATGGATATAAATTTGATTAATCCAATGAGACTACCGATGCATCAAGGGGTATTGTTAACTGGACAACACCCATGTCTCGAAGACCATGTAATTCAACATAAATTGAATAATCGAATTAATTTATAAACAATGTTCATTATCAAATATTTTTAATGAATTATGTGTGATATTTATCAATATTTACATAGATAATCAAATAATCATTTCTATGATAAATAATATGGATATTGAGTGAAACATAATGTTAAATGGTCAGAGGAATGTGAATAAATCATTTGTAATGTAATGATTATAAAATTGACTAAAGAGAATTAAAATACTATTTTTGGTCAAAATAAATATAATCCATCAATATAAATATTAATAATTGTATCAATTTTATGTACAAACATTTTATTAAGAATAATGGTTGTTTTCATTGATGAAAAAAAAATAATTGAAAACATTCATAAGGAAAATAATTTTTTCATTCTGAAAAACATTTGAAACCCCTTTTAATTAGAAATAACTATAAAAATCATTAATATATCATCAAAAACATTTCATGGAAGCTTCAATGAAATAATGGTGGATAATTCCATAGAAGGTAAAAATAACATTACCTTGCATTATAAAAAATGAATTTAAAGATCCTTGTTCAGAAAGAGATATGTAAATTTATTTTAATATTTGTTTTAAAAATAAAAATGTTTTAAACATTATTTTTAATAAACCATTTTCTAAATATGAATGAAAGATTTTTTTAACATTTTTTGAAATCATTTTATTTAATAAAATATATTTCTTACTAAAGTGAGAAATGATGTCATATTTTATTAAAAAAACAATAATATTTTCTATAAGTCAGTGTAAATATGGTCCCATAATATGAAGAATATCATGGATAAAAAAAAGAGAATATAAAGGTAGTGTTTATAATGAATTGGTCTTGTAATATTCTTCAGCTGATACTTAAGAAGAAATAATATCAGTTAGAATGAGATTGTGATTTAAACACATAAAACTATCAAAATGTCGATGTGGTAATTAAACATTCAATAAATTATGTGCATAAATTGTAAATGAATATAAAACAAGTGGATATGAATTTTTATATTTTCAAAATTCAAAATACACAAAATAAATGAATATTAACAATAAGTAATAGATAATAGAACCTAATGAAAAGAAATTTGTTAAATAAATTATTTACCACTTAGTAACATTTAATTCAAATCCCGTCAAATGAAATAATTCAAATTAAAAAATAAAATAATTTTCATAATGAATTATTCATGATATTACTTGTCAAATGGTAATTATTTAAACAATATAAATTTAATTAGGTGCATAAAATTACAATATTCATCAATAAAATTAAATTGAGACAAAATTCCATAACCTATGATTTCCATTGAATTTAACATGATTTTATATAATTTATAGTTTTTATATCCATGTTATTATCTTATTAAAACCCCTATTAATATTTATTATATCATATTTTGTCCTTTGGTAATATATTACTGCAATTTCTTTAATAATCCTTCATTTTATTCATGGTTTTCAGTAATAAATTCTTTATTATGTAAGTATGTTTTGACATTTTATTTTATTTAGCCTAATTAAGAAAATTATTCCATGATATATATAATTTATACCATTATATTAATATCATTTATGAATTTATAACATATTTATTTATATTAATTCCCAAAAATTGTGGTTTTAAATGAAATACAATATTTATAGAGACGATGGGTTGTTCATTGTCATGAAAAGTGCTTCCATTTTATTAGTATAATAAAATAATGAAATGTACGTGATATATATATATATATGAACATTATTATACCAATATCATATTTACATTAAATATTAATCCTATTATTATTAAAACCACCATTAACACATTTTATGTAACGTGTAAATGAATCACATCACTTCACAAGGCAGTAGTTTACCGTACACACAAATAATATTCTTATCATCCCATAAAATGGAATGCCTGAAGCTATGTGTAATATAATAATTAAATAAGAATAAAATAATTAAAAATATCATATATTTGATATATAAACTAAAATATCCATCATTATTTCCATCAATGTATTTTGGTAATAGAAGAATGAATAACATAGTTTTACAGGGCAATCGTTCTACTTACACAGAAACAATGATTGTGTGACACAATTTATTGTTGTTTCTGTGTTTTAAGGTAATACCATTAATATAAATAATATCAGTAAATTAAATACACTGATTTTGAAATATAATAATTATATAATATTAATTTCTGGTGGTGGATAATTAAATAAAATAAAAATGATATTAGAAAAAAATTCTTCTAATTATAGTATCATCTTTATGTTTAACTAATGAAATAGATAGTTAGATACTTTCCAAGTTACACATTCTATGATGATTGAAGAGATGTAGGGTATTTTTTTGGATAAGTATTTTCTGATCCAAGGTTTTTTGAATATGTGAAGAGTGGAGGAGAGGGGTGGCCTTTTATAAGTGACGTGAGTGGTACATTAGATTTTTTTTGAAATAGTTCATTCTATGCACGTTTCATACATCTAAATTGAATCCAATAATGAAAAAAATTATACCCATAAATTTATAGGCTATATATATGTCAATGAAATGTGTTTTGGATATTTTTATAGGTGATTTAGTAACTTATGTTTAAGGATTATTCCCTCAGTTTTTTCTCTTATTCACTGTAATTAATTTTAATAAATTTTACAATTAAATTTGGTAAAAAAATATTTATAAAATATTAGAAATTAGAAATTATAATTATTCCAAATATAAACTCCACTTTTTAAAATATAAATCACATAATTGTCTTAAATTAATTTAAAATTAATCTTGTAGATGGTATGAGAAAACGTGTTTTAAATGTGAAACTTTTCAATGACTTACTGTGTTTTTATATCAAAATACAACATAAAAATGATTATAATGAGAAAACTTTTATTAATATATTTATATTTGAATTATTTTGACATTAAAATAAATTATTTGTATAAAATTGCATTATTAATTATTTAGAATAAAATTTAGTTATCAATTAAAATTTAATATCTTTCACTATTCAAAAATAAAAATATTCATAGATAGATATCAATAGTATAACCTAAGATAATTTTGATAATATTAATTAATAAATGATTTTAATTTTTCTTAATAAATTATATTAGGGTTCCAAAATAAGTTTTTGAAACATGTGAACCATTAAATAGAGGAAAACTATCATTTGAAAAATATATCTATTAATTGCAGAAAATTATATTTTTTCATATCTTATGCCTACGGAATCGATTTGATGAATGTAAACAACATTTATTTAATATATAATGTATAAGTATGATTACTATAATTCACTAATATTATATAATTTAGTTTATTATTATTAAAAAATTTGGGCTCATAAAAGTGGTTTTTTATAAAAACATTTCCTTATATTCAATTGGTTTTTATTATCATTTATAATTTATTAGTAACCAATTAATTCAATATATTATTTTAATAAGTTATTTATTCATATTATTAAATAATAGTTTAAGGTTTAGTCTAAAATTTTCATTTTAAATAATAATAATAAAATTATTAAATAAAACATGTCCCTTCATTTAACCGAAATTACCTATGAATGTCATTGTTGGTTGTAATACATGAAACCCAGTGTTGTGTGCATTGCAATACATATCATAGATTGAATTTATAAAATATATCATATGTAATTGGGACTTTGTCTTATTTTATACAGATTTATTTTATTTCATTACATTCTATCAAATATTATTTTAATAAATTAAAATTTCAGGGTTTTAGATTATCTACCATAAATAAATTACATCCATAAATTTTAATCGCTATTTTAGAAATTCAGGGATTGATATTTTTAAAATTAAATTTTTGAAAAATCTCAAATTATTAAAGGGTTAAAAAATATCTACATAATAATAGATAAATATATGTTCAAATGAAACATAACAATGTTCCCATATAAGATATCAAAACTAGGATATGTAAAAATGGAAATAGAATGAAAGCATAAATAACTATATAGAGTGATAGAGGTACTTTATCGCAAAAGGTAATTGGTCAATGAAATGTTAAGGGCCTTAATACTATAAATTTTTTATAATATAAAGGACCTTTTGATTCATTAGATATAAATTTAATAAGATAACATTAATTTTTCAAAATCCATTTCCAAAAAATTGTAACATTTTATCATCTAAGAATATATTTAAATATAAATACATAATACATTTATATATCAATAAAATAGTACTATATGGGTGTTTACATCCTTTAATCCGTAAAATTAATACTAATAATTTGGTTTCTTATTCCTGAAGATGTAAAATTTACTTTTAGGATATTGTAAGGTCCATAAAAAGGTGATAATTCATTCTATCTTTCTCTATCTATTTTCTAAAACCAATATAGTAAATTAATTAATTAATAAATATTAAAAATAATTATACTAATGTTTCATTAATATTTATTTTTCATATTTTTTATCTAAGAACAATGAAATGTTAACCATTACATCATATAGGTCAAGGGTTAGTGTTGAACCCTTATCAGCCTTAGGTTGTGGGGTTAAGACCTCCAACCATTACAAAGATAATGGGTTTCCATCCAACATACATGTTGTCATTTTTTATACTATAAAATTCTTATAATGTTCCCAAAATATATGATGGGAATAATTTAAATTTAGTCATTAAATAACCTCATTTTTTGGGGTTTTCTATTAAATTTATTATTTCTCTGATAGCTTGAAGGCCTCATATTTTTATTTATTTTAATATAATCCCCATTTTAATGGTTGAGGATGAACACATACATGACCTATAGGGCCAATAGAATAAGTCCCATAGATGACCTTAATGTGTAGTAGAACGAGTATCATTAAATGACCTTTGATGGCTGAAGACTACACATTGAAACTAGCCCAACAAATCATTTGCATCGTTGAAGTTTCCTAGCTCCACACCGAGCATGGATGATCTGCTAACATTACACCATGTAGAGATACATGGATCCCGGTACAAACAGAAATATTCATACCCTATCATTCATCCAATTTGAAATGATCTTCTCAGGTGGATGTACTATTCTCAACATATTCTTCTAGTCATCCCCCATTTTGGTTTTGCTGGGAACATATATGTTTCTTTGCATCCAAGAGCCACGGGGGACCGAAAGATGTGTTTTTTAATTTTAAGATATGATAAATATTTAACTCATTAAACCATGATGGTGTCTAAAACTCTTATGTTAATAAAGAAGAAATTACATTCAATAGTTATCATAATCCATAGTTGTTTCATGATTGTTATATCCAAAATTCTATTTTTAATACACAGAAACATTTCATTTATTGAATCACAATATATTTTTACTTCTAAAATTGTATTTAAAATTAGGTCCCTACATGTTCAATAGGTTACCCTTTATAAAAGTTACATAGCTCACGTAATTACCTTGTTTTACACATTTATGTAAATAAACTAAAAATGGATCCCCATGATGAGATTAATTTCCTTCCATTGTAATCTTCAATTATGTTAGACAATTTATTGCATGATATCGTTATTTTTCTTATATAATGAATATCCCAATTTCATTGAGTGACTTTCCAGGCTTCCACATTCCATATTTTATACATGAGGGAAATAGATCCTTTATTTCTTCATTATCTCCGCCTCTTTACATCATATAAAACCTCATCCTAGTCTTCCATAGTGAGTTAGGAAGTTTGTTAGGGTATATGTTATTAATCATATTTCATGAAATACGTTAAAGAATAAACACAATATATTTCAATCCTATTAGTATCAAGAAAAATCACATTTTTACCGACATGACCTTAATATTAAATGATATAATGATTTCTTTATGTTTTATCCATTGACATAAACCTGAATGCATAGTGTGAAAAATAGTAATCCATGTGAGAAACTATATTTTCATTTTCAGAATGTCTAAATAATTATATCTTATTTTCAACCTAAAATAGATTAAATTCAACCTTGGAAACTAATTTCATTATCTATTCAACTCCTTAATCATAGTTTATAAATAAAAAGTGAATTATCTTATGCATATCCCTAGGGAATATAAAACTTGGTGTGTAGTAAAGACCATTTATGGGTACCTGGTAACACTCAAGTCAATCCCGAAATTCCATTTTAGGATTTATTACCCCAATGTACCTCTGTTCTTGAACCATGCCCACTTTTTGTATCCTAGATGAGATGAATTTCAAGGACTACCCACATAATCCCAAGCTTACCAAAACATTAGATTGTTCTTATATACAAATCCTCATTTTCTATCATAGGGTTATGCTCCTTAATATACATTTCCCAAAATCAAGTTTTTAGGGATTCTACTAAACTTTCTCGGATACCTACTATAGTGATACTACCTACTGTAGCATGTACTATGTGTATGTTACCTTTACATTTTCACAGAAACATGATTCACACCCTAAAGGACCGATTAGTTTATTATACTTGGAAATCTATACTTACATAAGAGTGTAATATTACATTTGATAACAAAAATTATAACATAAATTTTTTATAAAAACATTATTCCACCAATCATAACCCTATATATCTGTCCCAGTAGACATCATAGATTCCTAAGAAAGGATTCAATATAAGGGTGAGATCAAATTCTCATTAAGTGTTATGTACTATGGAGGTAATAATGAATCCATGATAATAATTAACATGGATAAGTAAATAAATTAACAAACCTTCAATTTTAATAATTTTGATAATATGAAAAGGTTAAGTACTTAACACACATAAAATTTAAATAACATGAAATATATGTAATTGTATATAACATTTAACAAATTCCATTTAAATTACTAGATCAATGTAGAATGGAAGATAACTGAACAAACAGATCATTAAATAACTAAATAAGTCTTATTCAATAAAGAAAGATAAATAACTGAGATAAATTACATTTAATCAACAAAATGAAAATGAAATGCATCTATATATTTTTCCATTTTAAAAATATCATGGTTAAAGATAACTGATGTTAGAATGATGCAATGATTAATTATTGGATGTTATGTTTCCCAGACACATTCCACCATTATCATTAAAATTTATTTAAGGGAAATTTTAAATATAATGAGTAGATAACCATTTAATTAATTATAGACAACTGATGCATTCTATGATACTACTTATTAATCAAGTATTTATCATTATTTAGGCCCCTCCATTACCTTAAGGACCATATCATTCCTCATATATCAAATAATCAAATTATTTAATGAAAAATTTACCTTATAAAATATCGATATTCATTAAATAATAATGATTTATCATTATTTCCCCCGATAATAAAAAAAATCAAAGTGAAAACATTATATAAATCTGGTATATAATTTTAAGAATAATTTTATTCAACAAATCTAATATATAATATAGGGGAAATTTATTGTGAAATGGTCACTAGGAAGTGAATATCCCTGGGATATGTAAGTTAATAAAAATATTTCTCAAGGAAGTGAATAGAAATACATTCCTTAGTAAAAATAATCATAATCAAATTAGATAATAAATAAGGACGTTATAAATATTATATAAAACCACATGTTTATGAAAAAATTTTGTTGTCATTGATGAAATAGAAAATCATTAACTATATTATTCAGGATATAAACTATTCATTTTCAAAAATATTTTGATAGTACTTTTCAAAGGAAGACAATATTAAAAACATTTCCTTTAAAAATAACATCACAAACATGTAATGTAAGCTTTAATAAAATGATGGTGGTTAGTTCCATACTATGTAAAATTCACATTGGAATTACATTATGAAAAAGGTTAAGAAAATTTCCTTGTTCGAAATGTGATAAAAAAATTACCTTAAAAACATTTTTTAAAAAAGATAAAATGTTTAAACAATTGTTTTAATAAATAATATTAAAACGTTTTAATGAAATATTTTTGAAATCATTTCTATAATACATGTTTTTTTATTGAATTTTATTTTAGACAGAAGAGAGAAATGATTTTTGATATCTTAAAATATTTTCTTAATAATTTTATTTACCAAAGAAATTAAAATTGTGCCATCACATTAAAAATATCATAAATAACTATATGAAATTAAAATTGAGGGGTTTTTTAGAATATTTTCAGGTGATTTTCTTCAATTCTTATTCATGAATAAACAATGTTTATTATAATTATATCGTGAAATAAACCCTTAAAATTATTATAATGTTGTGGTGGTAATTAATAAATGAATTGATTATGTGTATTAACTATAAATAGATATAAAATAATTTTAAATAATACAATATATTTTATAATTTTTTATACACATAATCATATAAGATTAAGAAAAATAGGGAATTAATAAATCCCAATTAAATGGAATTGGGTTATGATATTCTTTACCACTTGGTAACTTTTAACTCAAATCCCCTTAAATAACATAATTCAAAATGAAACTTCTAAAATCAGGTATAATGATTAAATCATTTTATTATCTATTAAATCATTTGTATTTAAACCATATAAAATTAATTATGTTTATGACTATATAATATGACTCAATGTAATGAACTTGAGATAAAATCCCATATCACACAATTTATTTTTGGTTGGACATGATTTTACATCAAATAAAGGTGTTTTCAACATGTTATTAACTTATTCCTAAACCATATTAATATTTTTGATAACATATAAGTTCATTTTAAAATAAATTATTTTTCATTTGTTTAAAATCATTTATTATTTTCATCATTTCATTTAATAATTACGTCTTTTTCGAGTACATATTAACTTGTTGTTTTTTTCTCTTACATAGATCATGATTTCATCATATATAACATTTAAAACGTCATTTAATAATCATATCTATTTATTATATATGAATTTATTTTAATCCATAAAATTTTATTATTGGAAATGAACAACACTATTCATAGAGATTGTAGGTCAAATGTACAAATGTAAGATGCTTTAATATTATAATCATATTAAAATAACGGAAATTAATCGATATATATATATATATATCTGTGTGTATATTATTGTTATAGTATCAAATTTTTTCTAATTATCAAATATTTTTATTAAACCCATTTCTAATACATTCCATGTTTCATGTTAAAGAAGAAAATCACTTCAGGAGGCGATAGCCCACCGTACACCTGAATAACATAATTGTATTCCCACGAAAATGACAGCGTGAAATTATGTGTCATATAATAATTCCATTAGAATAAAGACATTATAAATATGATATATGTGATATATAATCTGTAAGTCCCACATTACCCCCATCCATGAATGGTTTTAAGGTGAAAATTAACGACATCTGTTCGCAGAGCCATAGTCCATTGTACACACGATCAATAACTATGTATCCCATTTAATATATGTTTATGTTGATTTAGGTCGTACCCCTCACATAAAAAAATCATTATATTTAATATACCCTTGTTATTATATAAACATTATATAATAACTAATTAGGAATTCGGTGAAGGAATAATAGAAAACCACTTTTAGAAAAACATTTCCTCTTCCTCAAGTTACCTATTAAAGTTTGTAATAATATATCATAAGATGAATTTATACCATATATAAGGGTTTTAACGGGATGATATTTAATTTTTATAGTGAATATGTTATGTCTTTTCAAAACCAATTAGGAATGAATGTGTGTTGAGAGAAGGATAGGGGTGGATGTTTATAACTGAGGTGAGTGGAACTTTTATTATTTTTTGAAAGAGTGATTTCTAATAAAGTTTCATTTATGTAAATTGGCTTAAATAATGATTCACATTTTATCATATAATTTATATTGTCTTAATAAGATTATCCAATGAGTTTTTGACAATTTTCAAAGTCATTTTCCCCTTAGGTTTAAATTTTATTACCTTGGTAAATTCATTTTTATCTTAATAGATCTAATTATTTATAAATGAATTCATTAATAATTTTGGTCAAAAAATATGATGATCATATTAGAAAATATAAATTATATTGATTAAAAATATTTAATCCATTTTTTTAAATTCAAATCATTGATGTGGAAAAAACTCGTTGAAAATTAATCTCATTGATGTGACATAAATGATGGTTTTTAAAGTGATTATGATCTAGAGTTTACAATGTTTCTATATCGAAATTCAATATTAAATTGATTAAAATTTTCAATGTTGGATAAATAGACTTATAATTAATAAATTACTAATCCAATTAAAATTAAGAATTTAATATAACATTTCAATTTATTTATACAAATATTTAGTTATCATTAAAAATTCATTATTTCTCACTACTCTTCAAATAAACCATAAATAGGAAACTAAAAAACCATCCTAATATAATTTTAACATTTTTATTGAGAAATTATGTTTACTTTTTAAATAATAAAATTTATTAATGACCTAATATTTAGTTTTAAAATATGTTCTCCTTTGAAATGTGGAAAAACTACCTTTATAAATATACGTCTTTTTATACCTATAATTGGAATTGTTCATAGCTTAAGACTATAAAATCTATTTTATTAATGAAAAAAAAATCGTCGAATATATAATAAATAAATATAATTAATCTCATTCAATTACATTAATTAATTTAATTATTTATTATATAATATCATTAGACATATAAAAAATATATTTTTACAAAAACATTTAATTTATATAAAATTGGGTTTTAATTTAATTTATAATTAATTTATAACTAGAGAACAGAAAAATATATTTTTATAAGTTAGATAATCCTATTCATAACCGTTAATATAACAATTATGGTATTATTTTCATTTCTAATAATAATATTAATATTATTTAGTAAGACTTGTTCTTGTATATAACACAAGAAACCGATGAAAGTCATTGATTCATTTAATTAAATCTAACTCTGTGTTTCATTCATCAAAAACTATATCATAAATTGAATTTTTTTTAAAAAAATAAGTATTTGGGATTTTTCCCTTATACACATGTAGTGGCATGAAATACACACTTTCAAATATGATATTCATGGAACATTTTGGGTTGTTACAAAACTTCCCACAAAATAGACTATTAACTCTCAAATACTAACTTTGGCCACCTATTGTTCATGATTGAATTAGCTTATTACAATACCGAACAACCAATACCTATCCTCCATGATCACCACATAATCCTTAGCTAGATATTCCTTCATGGGGGATTCCCTACCCTCACATGGGAGATCCATGATCCAGATGTTTCCTCGATCGTGGAGGCCCACCTTCTATCATCATTCCCTCCCCATCACATTGTTTCAGGCCATCATGTGCCATGTGACATCTCCTTTCCCATGGATAACATCAACCCTATAATGTATACCTTTTTCCCTTGTGCATTCATAATTTCACAGGACCACATGAACATGTCTGATCCTAATAAGATATCATCTAATGATATATTGTTGAATTCCACCTACTAGCAGATGCAGATGACTCATCCCTATAATACCTCTGTCTATCCTCATCATCCTGATGTCCCTCTGATAGTAAACTCTCTTTTTAAAATTTCCAATGTTACACTCTAACACAAGTCAAAATTCATAGAAATAATTAACTATCAGGGATATGTCCATATAGATGCTACTCAAAATTAAATACCTAAGAGTTTCCATTTGAAATCATATAATGAGTGTACACAAGTGGTTAGAAAATATTTAGGAATACAAATAAATTTTCTTACATATCTATTGTAGATCCAAAATCTCCTAAATCCAAATTCATTAAATGAATTAGGGATTTTACTCCTCAAAAAATTGATGATGGATGTCGGTCTATGCGAGCATGGAGTCATCGTCAATCAATGAGACTACTCTCTAGAATCACCCATGTTCATTGTACAATATACTAAATGCCAATTAAACCACCATATCAATCATGTTCTAGAAAATTCTAAAAATTTGGATCACCTACTCTATCCAATCATCCACTTCTTGGGGATTTTGATCACCATAGAACATCAGCATCCTATAGAGTAGAAAATCATTGAGTGAAATAAAATTACGAGCATTTTCATTTTGTATTACTTCTATTATATGCATCTAAAATGGTGGGGTACTACTACATGTCCTCTTGGAAGAAAAATATCATGAGATTTCCACTAAAATGATTCTTTATCCTTCATTATATTGTCATCACAATCCGGAATTAGTAACCCTGATGGATGTCTTCTTATAGGCATCCTCAAATTTTAATCAATATGTACCATAATGATATGATAATATATATATATATGGGGACGTAACTATATAAGGATTGTCAAAGACTCAATCATTTATGATTCATGTACCATTAATACCTAAAACTAATTTCTCTATATTCCAGGTAAACAAAGGCGTATTTATATTCATGATGTTTGGATATGTCTACAGCTATGCCAAAACTAGGTTATCTATCCTGAAATCTATAATAAATAAACATTGAATATTTTTTCTTATGTCCCTACCAAATAATCATAATGGGACTAATCAAAACACTTTCCTAAGGAATGAAATATTAATGATACTGGTCTTTTGGGAACCTATTTATCATGGACCAAAATGGATGTACCCCAAGAACAACTCTATAGTTTAGAGGATGGTGACAAGTTTCTAATGTTATAACTAATATGTGAGGCCTTTTAATAAGTACCTATACACATTCACATGACCATATCCATGAATAAGTGAATATGAAAAACAATAAATGATACAACATCTATAGAATAAACCATGCATCTAAAAACACTCAGGAATACAATAGTATGACACTATAAATGAAATGTTAAAATGGGAAAATACCTTCCCAACTGGAAATATTTTCCCAGCAAAAAATATTTGGAATGTAAATGATAATAGGTCACATCTCTGAATAACATTTCTCATACAACCGTACATGTTAGAATTCACTAGAGTATCCTTGTACTCCTATATAATCAACAAAGTCCTCTCCACCATCTACATAAGACACAACACATGTATGAAAATCCCATTTAGTGGGGAGTATATACATAACAGGTGGGATTCCATGAAACCATAAGGTGGAGAACTAATAGACACCATAGTAAATGATAACTCAATGCATTGAAAATGATTAACAACATCAAATAACATGGATATATATATATATATATATATATAAACCTCCATGAGAGAGATTATGATATTTCCACCACACATATCAGTCAAGGAAAAGAGTCTTTCATTAGTTCAAGAGTGTCCAACAATGATTCCTATTGTATCACCTGTTAGTCCATTTGAAACATCCAAGTCATGTCACACCTCATCATTATGCCACATAGTTAAGGAGATATTATATCAAATTAGAGGACTCATTCCCTAATAGGGTATGATGTTTCCACTAAATGGGACTATAAAGGACCCATACACTATCTTTACTAGAGCATGACACTATAATGGTTGATGACCAATGTACTTACTCTACATGTGGATTCCACTCTAATAGCCTAGAGAGTACCCGTGCCCTATCCCAGTAGGAGGGTTCCACATTAGTAGTTGAGGACCCATTCACTGACTCTATAATGAGGGTTATACTCTAATAGACAATAGAGGAACAGTAACATGTCTCAACAAGAGGGTACCACTACAGTGACTGATATAGGACACAAGAACTATCCAAATATGAAGTATCCACTCTTTTAAATGACATAGGAACAATTTCCTATCTCTGTAGGAGGGTTCCACTAATAATTTTGATAGAGGACTCATGATCTATGATTACAAGAGGGTTCCACTCTAGTATCTCTGATGCCAATAAATAAACTTTTGCATCATTTCGTTTCACCTAAAGAAGCATCACACACATGACACTATTAATCATAACTCAAGATTCACTACAAAGGAATCTATTGTGTTGTATATATAAAAACACTTAGGATAGGAATATCATATACCATATAAGAGTCCAAAAAAACAATGATTTGTGAGTTATATTTTTCGTGAAAACTAAGGGTACACAACAAGAATAGTGTCCCAAAAGGCATGGGGTCCCACTCTTTTACATTTTCATTTCATTCACCAGTACATGGATTACATCCCATGTATCTCTAGAATGATTGTAAGGGGGATACATATCATGTACTAACCATCTTGGGACCCTTTCATGCACATTTCCATGTGTGTGTACCATGGCCCTGTCCTTGTACAATAGTTTCGTGCTTGTTCATGCATGTCTCCTTGCACACCAACATTATACATTGGTATTTTATAATAATATCAAAAAGAAATTAATATTTAGATTACATAGAATCCTTAGATGATGTATCCATGTGCGTAAACATTTTTCGTCGTTTAGACATCATGGTGTGTATTACTTATTTTTCATAAAATTATACATTTTCTCCATGTGATCCAAATATGTCATCCCTATTTCCATATCCACCTGATTCATTCCTACAATCAAAGGGGATGACCGATTTCATCAATTTCTTCCATTAAATTTCTAAAAATAGTTATATGTAAATCCATGGTGGTCTTTCTACCACATCATATGACACCTATCATCATAAGTAGTTCTAGAATCCAAAATTCACAAAAATCATCACCAAAATCCCTAAACAACTCCTTATCTATCCCTAGATCATTTATGATGTTATAAAATGATAACATTCAAGGAATCCAATGGTATGATCATGCTTGGTCCCACATAAAAATAGCTGATTCATGAAATCAAGCCATAATAATGAAAAACATGAAGAACGAAGGGGTGAAATCACAATAAAAATGGTGTAACTATCGTTATCCTAGTGTCTTTGGCCAATAAATAAAAATTGTGGATAGTTGTGGTCAGAAGCATGACACAATGGGGATTAATCATAAAAATTTATGAAATTTAATATATGGGTTCATGAAAATCTCAAATTCACAGTGATATAAGAAAAAATGAATCATCATTATCAACCACATTATCATAAGAGTGTAAGTCCACAAATTAAAATTAATACCTCAATTCTAGTTGATTGTTATTGAAGAACATTACTCCACCATGAATGTGTAAGATCTATTATATTCATTTTACCTCAATTGGACTTAATCTGGAGGATCTCCATAATATTGTACCTATAATCTAGTGAATAATGTTGAATTATCCGCTCTCGGATCTAGGATCATGAAGACATCCTTGGTTATTTACTATAATAGTATATTTATTGAAATAATTGTTAAGGTCATGTAATTTAAAATTAAAAAATTGTATATTTATTTTTATTTAAATGCACCAACTAATGGTAATTTTTTCTAAATGTCCCATGTTGACCAACATTATGAAATACCTAGTTTAAACCTCCTTTTTAATATTCCACAACAACATCAGATTTTTTAGCTGAGATTATATTTATGGTTTATCACAGTTTGGGAAAAAATTTGCACGTTATATAAAATATGTTTTATATTTTTATATAATCAACTTTGGGAACCCTAGTGCTCAGAATTGTGAGTTGTCTCCACTCCTAGCTAATAAAATTTAACTCAAAATATATAAAAGTCTTATAAGGGTAAATTAGGGTTTTTGTATGTTTTGACTCTGATAGAAAACATCCTAGTCACGTACACCTCCATTTATATAATCTGTGTAATGTATCCACAAAACATATACTAAAATTACCTAATAATTTAAATAAACCAAAAATGGTGTAATCAACTAATTTTTACTCTAATTTGATATTAATATATCAAGTGGATGTCTATATTCGACTAATACATATTAAGTTCAAAAAATTCTATATTATTATATTTTTCAACGTAATTTTAATTTATTGTTTTTAAATATTAGGTGGATTTTTAAATTTCATTATCAATGTATCAACGTGCATAAATATAATCTAATTACTTTTAATTATATCTTAAATTATTATCAATTAATTAATTTGTGTGATCATAATTTTTAATCTATAGAGAAATTTACAATGAAAAATTATGGATATAAAAGAATTAAATTTGGTATGATCATGTGATATTATATAGGATGGATTATTTATAAGATTAAAATTTGACCATTGACCCAAGGGAAAAAAACATGAATTGTAATGTGTTCCTTTCTATAACATTCAAAATTTCAACATATGTACCACCTATAATTATTTCTTCCCATCTATGAACATGAAATCCCAACACTTCCCAAGGTGATACAAGCATTACTTAATCATTACTCATATAAAGGTTAGTGAAAACAAAATATTAGTTAGGTGGCTTATATGAATGAAATTTCAATTATATTGGTACTTACACAATAAATGGTGGGAATGAATTAGATGAAATTATTTAAAATAATAAAATTTAGTTTAATAATTGAATAAGCATTTTTTTCTAGTCTAAAATCATGATAATGGGAATATATGAATCAAATATACATTTTAATTCATGAAAATTTCACTTCAACTGATAAATTAATTAAAATAAAATTCCTATAATACTTCAAATTACATATCTAATTAATAAATTATTTTAATTTATCTTAATTATTTTTAAAATATCATTAAAATGTCCATCATATTTAATGTCAGTCTTATAATGTAAATTATTTTATTTAAAAATCAATGAATTCCACATTTGTACATGGGGGTAATGAAATTTACATATCCAAACATCATTTCATGGTTTATGTGTTGTGTACTCACATGGAATCAAAGATAAATTGTATTAAACATAATTATAAGAAATATATTTTCAAAAAATTAAACAAGAAAAAAATATTTCTGTCAAATTAAATAAAATTTACTAATGTTAAGTACACTAAAATTAAACACCATCCTCAAATTATAGTTATAAAATAAACATGAAAATTTATTTTTAATATATTTAATAATCCAATAACATTACTTTTTTTTCTTCAGAATATGCATCAAAAAAATTTTCAAATGTTTCCATATATGATCCAAGAGAATATGAATTTTCATAGGCTTCAATTTCACGGGTCAAAGATCCATAACAGTCACATACTTGGATTTATGGAAATTCGATATTAGGATGGAAAAATTGTTCACCTAGCCAATTATCAGAGCTCCCTTCACGATTCTCAAGAAGTGGAACTTGATTGGAGCATTCGAGAGCACCACAATGGCTATGGGAAAAGTCTCTTAGCGTCCGAGGTAATTGACTAGATCCTCTGAGAGTGTCATGATGTCTGTGGAAGAAGCCTCTACGACTCTGAGAAACTTGACCGAGTTGCCTTTGATTATGGAGAGAAATTTCCTTCACAGTGTAATTTTATTTTTGTGTCACAAATTTTCATCCACAATGATCTCTTCAGACCACCATCTCCTATAAATGGAAGTATCACACCCCTTTATATATGGTTACTCCACCCCATTGGTAGCTGATATCCCATTTTGTAGGGCTCCCGAGCACTGGGAAGTGATGCCCTTCACAAATGCAACCATGCCTTGGGAAGTAGGGAGTTTCTTCGTGTTTCTATAGGCTCAACTGAGACCCCTGATCCATTAGACCATAAGAAATCTAAAGCACAATCATCCATGATACCATGATCTCTGCAAATCCCATATGCTCCAAAAGACACTGAGCTCCACAAAACCCCATGATCTGCGCGAACCAAAGATCTGTGAATCCCCATGAAATATGAGAACCTAAGATATGAGAAGCCCCATCCTCGGCGAGACCATGAGCTCTGTGAAGCCCCCTCCTTTGAAATAACCTAATCACAGTGAGGCCTAGGATCTATGATACCACATTCTCCTAAATGCTCCATCATTATCAAGAAGCTAAACTCCACAAACCCCTTTCCTTTACGAAGCCCTATATTTCACTATGCTCCTACCTTCGCTATCATGGGTCCATAAACAAGAGGCTGCACCCCCACTCAGGATAACTACCAACCATCAGTCACGTACCTCCGGGTTCTTCCCTATAATACCATCACTTCCCCCATGAAATATTTATATTTGAAACCCAAACGTTTTTATCTGGGGTGTAAATATTTAAATTTTTTCCTTATGTCATTCCATCTTCAACCTTTAGAGTACCATGATTCGAGATACTCCTCCAAACTCTATGATATACCCTGAGTCTACATATTAATCTTGGTCCCCTTCACGTGTTGTGAGTTGTGAATGTCATCATACATTACCTATGTACGTTGAGTCGAACGATTTCCAAAGGAAGTCCTCCAAACCCCATCACCTAAATCATATGCAAGGATCCACCAGGGTGCCCGCTCTTGAATAAGTCCCAACATCATCCATTTATTAGTGCCTTATTCCTAATATTCCTCTCAATATGAATAGAAACTATATTACACCCTATATGACAAATATAGGATTCCTCTTGCTCCCAACTTGAGATTCCTTTTGTATCAAGCATAAGATTCCAATAGTATTCTGTTCATGACTATAAACTACAATACACTCTTTGTAAAAAACATAGGATGCCACTTGCCCCAAAAAAGGTTTTCCTTATGCACCCTGAATAAGATACCAATAGTATTATCTATATGACTATAAATTGTAGTACACCCTATATGAAAAATATATGATGTCACTTATTTCAAATAATATATGACTTATGTGTCCAGAAAAAGATGCTTATTGTCATTTTTTAAGTGGCATAATTTCTAGAGCATTTGAATCCATTCAAACATTCCATCACTCCACCTCATGGATTCCATGTCCTTTATTTGGATCATTATCATATCCCATGACTCTTCGACTCACCTACCATTCTAGGCCACATCCCGAGAATACATTAGATGACACATCATGTTTGGCCCTATTTTTCGAATAATTCAGTGGTTTTCCCTTAATTTTTTGTTTCCAAATCAAGCTAATGTGATGTTGATGTTTTGATTTGAATATGGTCAGCTGTTGTGTCCCTTTGGCATGTCACCCACCATTGTGATCCGAATGTTGTTCATGTGATTCATACTTATCATATCCCTTTGGTTGGACTGATTCAAACACCCTTGGCCTTATTCCACATCTGAACTAGTACATAGGCATAAGACACAATTATATGTATCATCCCACCAGATATTTGGGATGCCTTCTTGGCCAGACATGATGAAGGCATCACGGGAATCATCCCTATGTTAAGACCATCCACCACTGACTCTCCTAAGAGGCACACGAGAACTGTCCATAAATAAGACCCATTGACCATTCTCACTCCTTAGCGGCTCCTCGAAAGATTCCATGAAAAAGCCCCATTAATTTTTACTGCTCCATAGGGGCACCCAAGTAGCTCACATGCATAATTATTTTCACTATTTAAGCTCCACAGATGAATCTTCACATCTCCCATGCATAATATCCATTGACCTCTTCCGCTCCATAACTGCACTCGGTCATCTTCCATCCATAATCCCCATTCATAAATTCTTATTCGTAGAGGCACCCTGGATCTTCCATGCGTAATCCCCATCCAAAATTTCTACTACATAGCGACAGATATGAAACTCCTATGAAAAATCCCCATTAACCATTGTTTCTCCATAGAGGAACCTTGGTAGCTCCCAAGCGTAATCCCCATTCCCCATTTCCTCTCCATATCGGCTCGTAGGATGCTTCCATGCATAAAGCCCCATTCCCCATATCCTCTCTATAGTGTCACCTATAAAGCTTCAATAAGTAATCCCCATTCACCATTGTCACTCATTAGCATCACTTGGTCATATCCTAGGCATAATCCCCATTCACCATTACCTATCCATATTGGAAACCAAGTCGATTCCCTGAATAATCCCCATCCACCATTTCTGCTCCATAGTAGCACCTGAAAAACTCAAATGTGTAAGCTCCATCAACCAATGTTTCTCCATAGAAACACATAGGAAGCCCCAATGTGTATGACTTGTTTACCAAAAATACTCTTTAGAGGAATTAAGGCTGCTCCCATGAATATGCCCCATTAACTATTATTTCTTCATAGTGGCACACAAGATACTTCGATGCATAATCCCCATTCACCATTATGATTCCATAGTGACACTCGGGCATCTTCCATGCATAATTATCATTCACCATTGTCACTCCAAAGTAGAACTAAGGATTCTTCCATACATAAGCCCCATCTATTATTACCAATTCTTAGTAGAACCTATGCTCCTTTCATGTGTAAGTATCATTCACCACATTTTGTTGAAGAGCCATTGTGCTAAAATTATCATATATGTTGTTGTGTTTATTTTCTTATGACGATCCTGAATCATGTGGGAATAGAGTAAACATTGACCATGACATTCTCTTCAATCCAACTTAGTGTGTAATCCCCATTACTCATCAAAACTAAATGGACTTTTATCCTTTCCCCTATCATCTAAAAAAGGTACGTATGAATCCTCCGTGATGTTCAATCCCCTAATCCATCGGTCTCTCCCGCTTCATTTCGATTATCCCTCAACCCGTATGCCACTAAAATTAATATGACTCTCATACCACATGATGTTAATCATTATTCTTTCTAACATCATGTGTTTTGATCCCTGTCTCCTAAAAAGGGTACGTTGGAAGCCTCCGTGAAGTTCAACCCCAAACCCTGGTAAACCTAAGTTCCCCCATTTTTTGGACATGTATGATTGGTATGTTCTATAGCAGTGTTCGACCATTTCCTGGGCCTCTAAGCATGTGTAACCCCCAGTATGTTGTTGCGTCATTGTTCTTTATGAACACTCTAATTCAATTCCCCCATACTGAACAACATTGACACTGAGTCCTTGCCACATGGATACATAAGAATCCTCTTTGAGGTTCAATCCCATCACCCATGTATCATCCTAGTATCTCCATTGATTCATTTTGTTTTGGGAATTTGATGACCCAACCTAGAGGATATATTTAATTCGGGTGCCATCCATGAATCTATTATCATAGGCATCCTCCCCAAGTGTCCCATCTACCAACAAATTACATGGAATTTTATTCCCCATTATATGGATATATAAGATGCCTCTATTAAGTTCAAGCCCAACATCACTATCCTCTTCACATCGATTTCTACCTCTTCCTTCCATCTAATTCATTCATTCGTCCGTCATCCATCCAGATACTTACCTAGGATGCCACATCCTAGTGAGATCATGTCATCCACTCCATTACTATTCGTTGTAGATCCTGGGAAGCTAACCACACATAATCCAAATATATTCCATAATAATCCAACCAAGAGTGTCCCTGTTCTGAAGGGTCGCTAAAAACAAATATGTCCATTTATGTCTTCATGTTGTAGTCTATTGTGAACACCCTAGTCCCATGATTCACCCTATCGATCTATGTGGGTTTTGATCCAGGTCTTCTATGTAGGGTATGTATGAGGCCTCCATGAGGATAAATCCAATGTAATGGTAATTTTTGGTGTCCACTTTTTAGGTACCTAGGCATCCTTAGATCTATCCTCATTGGGATTCATGATCCCTCCATCTCATGAACCTTCCAGGTGCTCATTAATAAAGATTTAACCATATAATCCGCATCAATGAGACAATCTGATCACTCTATTTACGTCTCAAAATGACATTGAACTCATGGAATACCCTATATTAAACATGGGAAGATGAGTAAAACCTCATAGAAATGCCTCTAGTATATGATAACCTGCGATCTATGTAGGATTCCCCAGGTTCTACGCCCTTGAGTTTCCAATTTATGAGGAAGAATACATGTGTGCCAATGCACATGCATCTAGCGATTCCCCAAAATGCATGATTTTATCATCTACTCTGACTGAAGGATTCTTAAATAAAATTTCCCCTTGGAATGTCTCGACAGAAGCAACACAATTAATCGGTGTAGACAAAAATGTGGCCCTGGGAATGATATTCCTGAACAACAACTCAAATCAATGTGGGAGTCCCAGAATAAGAGAGGAATTTATAAGAGGTATCCACAGAAGGAGAAAGTGACATCCCATCATCTCATTTCATTAAAGGATAAAGCATCCCTACATATGTGATAGATTCCACCCGCCTTGGTAAAGTGGGTATTCAGGTTAATAGCCACATCATCGCAGCATGATGAGGAGAACATTACGAACACATCAGAATAAATAATGTTTACTATCTATAAAATAAACATAAACACGTGTATATTATGTTTTAATTATAGCCAAAATTATTTTCATCATCAAATTGGTTATTTGAGGTTCACTGTGTAAAAAATGTAAATGAGCTACAGAACATATAACATATTCACTTCATGTTTCAAAAGCATTCCTTGATGCTTGGTGTACTTTTCATATACATAACCTTATCAGTTACATTTTTTTTATTAGAAACATTACATGTGATCTCAAAGTTACATGGTTTTCAATTATATTCACTTGGTAAATATTACATGAAATGTATTTATGTATGTTTCTCTATAAATGATAATAGACTACATAATGTGTAGTCATGTCAGACATTGTACGATATGAAATAATGCATTACAACTTTGTATGTCAGCTAGAAGTGTGCATTTAATTCTATATTCATTTTCATATTACATGATTATTGTATTTCATTTGTTTTATCTTATATAAATGACCATTGATCGATATATATACTAAGGGGCTATATGGTGTTTATAATTCTATTTCATAGCCTAACCTCTTGGAACCTCTAGATTGATTCTTCAAATGTTTTGCATTAAATTTAACATTATCATATTTATATTTAAAATAATGATGAAATAGATGAGATGATTTAAGTGTTTAGATTTGGAGAAAAAATAATTAATATCAAATTCAGGACCTTAATTAATTACTAAGTTATAATTATATGCTTATTTTATTAACACAGGTATAAAACATTTAGTTTAAGGGAATAGTGAATGTACACATTTGGAATATCCAACACATTTTTTCCTAAAAAATGAGTCATCCAAGATGCACAAAATATATAATTTCTTTAGTAATATAATTAAATAAAATATAAATTAACTAATAAGATAAAACCTTTTTGTCCATATAATCATATATAAAGTAACATTAACCCTTTTTTAAAAATAATTACACCATGTTCAACTCTATTCATCATTAATGAATAGGTTGGGAACATCATTTATTACCCTTATTTTTTATAGGGGTCAATGGGAGATTAACTATAATGATGATACATAAATTCACCATAAACCTTTTATCATTGTTATAGAAATCCACAGGTTCTACTATATAGGATTCTAACACTTGAATCATTCATCATTGATCGCCACAAGAATCTATTAGAGTGGAATAAATCCATATAATCTCTACAGTCCAGAGAGGTTAGTGGATGAGGATCAACCTTTATTCATTATTGGCATTTCAAGATATAATCATACATCTATAAAGACATTTTTTCTAGAATCATTGGAATATATCCAAAATTAAAAGCGTATACAAATAATTTTCTTATAACATTGGTATAGAGAAGACTACAAAAATAGGGCTTTTTGCAAATGATTGTTTAATTTATTGAAATATAATCAATGGCCTCCCCATCTCCCCTTACCACAGATGATCTCTAATACCACATACATTGAGTGGTGGTCTCCCATCTCATCTCCCTTAATGATCTTCTATCGCTCGTAAATTTTTTATTCCAACATTCAACAACATCAAATTAGTGAGTTCGAAATACATAATATCTTCTTCCAAAAAACATTTTATTTTTTATCTATATATCAAATCCTAAATAAGATATTTTTATCCCATGTCTCTTTCTGATTCATTGAATTAATCTTCATTTATACTTTTTTTTGATGTATTTCCTAACTAATGTTATTTTAGTAGATATATATATATATATATATATATATATTTTAATATAGTTATGCATTGATTTTACATATATAAAATATAATTATTTATAATATATGTAGACTGATAATATAATTATATATTCTAGTTTTTTTTCTTTTTAATGTATTTTTTTTCAGAATTGATACATATATTTTTTTCATAATCCCTTACTCTATGCATAATTATTTTAAATATATTTTTATTTGTATTAGTTGTTCCATATTCCAAGTCTTGTAATTTATTTGGGTAATTAATATTATTCATAAATTTTAAAAAAATATATCATCCTTACTTTTTATTTGATACCCAATAGTATGGTTTATCAATGTAATATTAAAATTGTAAGTTGACTTATCTAATTGGAATTAATCATCAAACATTTGATACTAAATCATTTCGTGTTTCTATTATGAAAATTTTTATGAGAATATCATATATTTGATAAAAAATACTTTTCATGTTGGGTGATATTTTATTTTTATTCTTGAGTAAATAATAACTATGATAAAGAAATATGTATTTAATTTAATTTATTTCATATTCAATAAATGGAATGTTTCGTTAAAAAATTTCTTTATAAAGACAAATTTATTTAATCTCATAGGGAAATAGTTGCTTGTAATTCCTTCTCTTACACTTTTTTTTGTTTTTTACATGTATTAATCAGTTATATCATATGCAATTTCTATTATTTAATATATTGATAGATACATGTATGCTTTGATGTCATTAATATTAAAAATTTTGGAAAGAATGTTTTTAATTATTGTTTAATATACTAATATTAACATAATAATTTGTTGCATTAATAGAGACTATAGAAGTTTTATGCATCATTGTGATTGGATATCCACCATCTTTTAACCGAAATTGCATTTTTATATTAAAATTTTAATAATTCATTATAAGCTGATTTTATAATCTATTTGAGTTATTATTATGGAGGAATAAAATGGTTTTTCTAGGAAGAAGACTCCTACCCCCAAAAAAATACATGGATTTCAAAACAAAATTATGTTTTGTATCATAATGTATATTTGATATAATCTTGTATTATTAATGAATTAAATTAGTTTTCTGATAGGGATAATTTAATATTTTATTAGTTTCAATTTTTCATCATCAAAAAAAATTTAGTATTCTAATGAATAAAGAAAATTATATAAATACACATTAGGAATATAAATAAATTGTTTATGTTGAGTGAGTGAAAAATTTAACAGATTTTGAGGGGAGTCATATATATTAGTAATGCATTGAAATGAACAGTTTAGAATCTTTAATGTGTATATATCATTAAAACCTATAAATTTATTATTAATTAAATACATTAATTATATATATAAAATTAAAGTAATTAATTACTAATAATATAAGAATTCCTTCAAATCATTATATGAAATTCTAGTAAATTACCCATCTTGGATATTACAAAAAAATTCATATCTTTCAGAATGATTATAGATTATTCGGGGAAGAAATTTCATACTAACATGACAGCAATCAATGTTGTATATATATATAGAATCAAATGTTTAAATGGAACACTATCATATGTCCCAAATAATGTATTGTGGAACATTATATTGATTTCTATCCTTCAAAGTCAAGTAATTTATAATAAAATATCATCAACTCATTCATGGAATTATTCTATGTGAATTAATGTCAAATACTAATTAAGTCGTCAAATAATGGAAAAAAATTGATGAAATTTAGTGCCTTGCATATTGATTTTAATACCAAGGTGTGTAATGTTATGTTGGGTCTTCCAAGTTAGGGTATTAATATTTTTAGTCATATGCATTCTTCTCATAATATGTATCCAATATATATTCATGTTAATAATCATTATTTGTAGATGTGTATGAAAAACCCATTTATATTACTCTGTATAAAGATATCTATACACTTTAATATTAGATATATTATATATTTCTACTTGATACCTTTAATAAATTATTTTATGCTGATTAGAGATGTAAATATTTTCACATTTGATACTTCATTAAAAATTATATTTCATTTGATTCTCGTGTATCTGTGGACAATAATTTATTTCCCTCATTATCAAATGATGTCAGGTTGAACCATAAATAGAAAAATATCTTGTCCTATTAGAATGAATAAAACAATAGCTAAATGACATAAATAATTTCATAGATTCAATTTCATAGGGAATCAATAATTCATTCGAATATATCATCTATATAAGAAGAATTGTAGAAGGTTTGAAAATACTATTTACCCTGAAATGACCACATAACATATTTTAGGTACTGATGTACTTAATAAATTGAATATTTTCAGTCTTCTATTTGGGAAATACTAGATTATATATAAAAATATAAAGGATTTATAAACTGTATCTACATAAAATTTCATCCGTTAGAAGAACAATTTTTATTTTTAATACTTTATAACAAATATGTTACATCATTGTTTATAATTATTTAATTTTTGTTTTAGTTTTTAATGGTATTTTTAATTTAGATTTATTTATTTCCATTTCATTTAATTATATTTATTTCAATTTTGGAATCCTAGTTTAAATCTATATTCTAATATATGTATAACATGGTATTAAAATATTGTTTCTAAAATATTATATTAAATTACCATGTTTATATAGCATTTCATAACTATTTTCAAAAATATTTTCAAAAAACAATTAATAGTGATCTTAAAAATATTATAAACGGGGTACATACAAGCAGCTGTACAGAAATAATTTATACATTTTATATCATTTAATATTTTTTTGTAATATATGATATATATTTTTAAACAATTTTTATTTCATTTTTAATGTATATTATTAAAGATAATTAATAATCTTCATGAAAGAGATTGTTTGAAAATGATCGATGACTATGCAACCTAGAGCTACCTCCTATAGTTCCTATAGTTAGTATAATAATTTTAATATTTTTATATTTCATTAAAATAAATTTAATGTTATTTAATATATAAAATTTCATTTAGTTAAATTAAACTGATTCTAGGATGACCTCTAATTTAACTACTCGTAGGGGTCGGCAGTGGAGATAATAAAGTTGTATTGCTAATAGAGCTATGTGGAGAAACTGTTGTACCCATTCACAGAAATAATCACCCAAAAAAATATCATGATCCATACAATTTCATCCTCCACATAAGTTTCTAGGGTTTTTCCAAAAATTCATCAATTAATATCTTATTTTGGATCTACATATCATATAAAATTTCTATATCATATCTGTATCTTTATCCCATCTATCCTTATCCAACCGTGTATATGCTGCCTCTATTTCAAACTCCAATCTTTCCAATATCTTAAGATTTCACTCTATCAGCTTCTACACGACAACATGTATATGCCCAAGATAATTAACTGGAATAAGAACATCCTTCAGTGTCTAAAGATCATGGATAGACCATAGATCCATTTTATCTTAATGATCTTACAAGATAGTGTTATTTTATATGTGTAAAAAATTATATCACATTAATTTTTCATCTATAATATGAATCAATTATACATCATCCCATTTATTTTATTAATTTTAATATTCTAATAGGTGATTTGTGATCACACATATTCATCAGTCATTTAAAAAAACAAAAATCAAGGTTTATTTCATTGATGGGAACCAAATAATAGGTAAATGTACTATCCAATGTAGATGTTGCATGGCGATGTTATTCATATTAGAGATAACATTTCAGTTTTGAAAATATCAAGGAGAATGGATGGGATATGATATAAATAATAAATGTTAACAAATTTCCATCTATATTATTACTATTATTATATATTTCAATTATCATATTTAATGAAATATTTAATTATCCTTCATGAATTTTAGGATATTATTGTGATATTTTAAATGGATGTTGGGAAATTTTGGTTATCATATAATCTTGAGCTATATGTTGGTTGGATGGGAAGATTCAACACTATGATATGGGGTTTTCCAATATTTATTGGCATTAAAACCTTTTAATACTAATAAATGATCCTTTATTAACAGAGTATGGAGTTTAATTCAGTCTTCAACATTAGTGTGCTATATTGAAAATTTAGTTCATATTAATTTTTTTTCATTATTTATTGTAATGAAAAAAAATAACAAGGATTGTATAACTTATATACACATTTTGAGATGTAATAAAACGTAGAAGAATTATTGGTTCCAGGTAAATTTTAATTAAAATTGTGTTGTACTTGGAAATACCAGATTTAAACTAAATCTAAAACTCATTGAACTAGGCTAAATAATATTTTAATCAATGTAAGTGGAATATATTAATAACATATATAAATAAATAAAATCACCGAATGAATAATAGAATAATAAAATTTAAAAATTTAGAATCAATCACAATCAAACCAAATAATTACTATATAATCAAAAATTTAAACAATCCAACAAAAAGAAAACCACTCTAAAATTAATTTGACTAAATCAAAACATTGATTACAATAATATTGAAACCAGATAAATAGATAATAATTTATTTAAATTAAATAAGAGAAATAGAGAGAAAAAACATTAATATCCGTTTCCTAATAGAACAATACCCACATATACAAAATTAAAAAAATAGATATAACCCAAACATAACTCAATATTGTCAAATAAATCTATCAAAAACTATCAGACATCAAATATAATTAAAATAATATATATATGCGAATTTAGTGAAAGTTAAATAATGTAAACTATAACTATTATAACTAAATTTATTAATAAGAAAACATAAAGGAATTTAATCAAACTGAGTGGTGGGAAAGGGGACACATTTTATAGTTATGTGCAATACTAGACAAGAAAAAACCTACTTTAAATGAACTAAGTCACTCCATTAAAAAAATTTAAATCTAACTCATTGTAGATCTAACAGAATGAAATTTATTCAATTTAAATCCAAAATAATTTAATTTATATGATCCACACTGACATATAATTTTTTTTTGAGAAGTAAATAAAATCAAATTGATTTTAATTAAGATGATAAAAAATGTGAAATTACATATATTTAACCAAACTGATTGGATAATATCCCTTAATTATTAATTTAAATATAATATGGGGAAATATTTCACAAAATTGTTTATTAAAACCTTAATTATTCAAAAATATTCAAAAAAAAATTATTAAAAAATTATTAAAACTAATCTAATGATCAAATCCTACCAAACATTGTATAAATAACAATGAAACTAACTATAATGTACATTCCCAAATATACTAAAATATTAATGGAATATAATCAATTTTTTATCATTCTGAAATCAGTAAGAATGTGTTGATATTATTCATTAAATTTTATATTATTCAATGTTGTATTCTTATAGTAATCAAGAAATTTTACAACATGGAAAAGTGAACATAAATGTTTATATTGCATGAAAATATTTTTTTGTCGCTTTTAGGGTGAAATGATATTGAAGTGTTATAAACGATAAATAAAAAAAGTTTTTATGTCGTATTATTTTTATTTGAAATTTGGATTCCAAATCCATAATTAAATATTGTAGTGATATTTTAAACAGTTTTCCATGGAGGTTCTTAATGATAAGGAATATAAAAACATCACCCATAATGATCATTTAATATTAGTACTATGTGAGGGGAAATAATGGATATTATGGAGTCTACCATAGAATAGAATCATCCCTACATGGTATTTTCAATAATAGGGAACCTCCTTAAGTTACGACATCATCGAGATACAAATCTCTCAAGTAGACTTTTAGAAACAAAATCTATATGGGTGCATGAAAGAGGAAATATGGTCTTTGAGATGTTTCTGAAATTAATGGTCAATTTATCTACATCACATCCATCATGGGAATCTAATTATTTATTTCTATTTTGTCCATTACAAGCTTTTTATATGATGTATCAGGTGATGTAAATGACTTTTCATGTTATGATTGAGGTGATGAAACTCCTCTTAAGGAAGATAATAATGGTGATAAAGATGAAGACAGTGGTGATGATTTTCATTACATGGGTAATAATTATAATTAATGAGGTATGGATACAGGATATATGGATCCCCTCTATTTTTGAGTTGACAGTAAAGTCATGATGTGTATATAATGTTATATAACTAAAAAGTAGAGTTTTTTTATTATATATGTATATTATATTATCATAAACCCATTAAAAACATCTAATTTAGTAATTAGTTGGATAAATTCAAAAATATACAGTATATTTTATATATATAATGTGTACTACGATATGAATTATTTTTATCGGTTGGTAAATTGATTATATAATGTTGATGGATGAGCATATGGTATTGGTATGAGATATAATCTTATATAAATTCATAAAATAAATCAATTATGTACAAATATAATATTTGTTTCAATGGAACCCACTGTAAAGGACTTATAGCAACAGGTGAACACCCCTTAGTTCTGAGAACCATTCATTTAGGGTGTAAAAATGGTTCTATGGCCTATACAAACTTTTCAAAACCATTGGTATATGGTATTGTTTCATCTATTGATAATAAGATCATTCTAGGAGAATGGTTCCCGATGTATTGAGAGAATTCTCTCTAGAGATTAACTTTCCCAATAATAATTTGGAATAGAAATTTCCAAACTAGACTTAAATAGAGATATATTTTTGAAAAATACTAATTATAGATAGGTGCATATTAAATTCAGAATATCTAGTGCACCCCATGTCATAAAATATCAATTTTAATAATATTTACAAGACATGTGAAAATTGGGGGATAAAAATATATTTTTAAAAGAAGACTATTTATTTATTTATTCAATGAAATGAGGCATGGGACAAACATGGGGGCCTAAAAGTGTACAATAAAGGGGTTATGATGTAATTTAACCAAAGAGAATATTCCCAAAAAAGTGCATACCCTCTATCAGAAAATAATCATGATTAGAAAAGAATAGAACATAGTAATTCTAGGACACCGATGAAGCAAGAAAATCCACCACCAAATTTCCCTTATTCATGTGAGATGTATATTTATGTGATTTTTCATGAGACACATGCACCTTCTGATGGAGTACTCAATGGACCAAGTAATATTTAAATTTCTTGAAATTTCCTTATATATAATCATTTAGTCAGTATCGATCTCCCTGATAATAATATACTTTTTGTTCCAAAGAATGATCCCGATAATCATGGAATGAGATTCTAATTAGTGTGAATCACCGCTATCAATGAAGGCTATGAAGGAAATATTGATAGAACCAACATATTCTTTAACAAAATAGCCACCACTCACAGAACCCATGTAGTATGAACCATATGTTTTAAATTTTTACCCCGAGTAATGAGGCTTCCAATAGACCCATTTTCCATGAAATGTATTGGCGTTTGAGGGGATGGAGGCTTGGGGTATGAGAGGATGAAGGGAAGGGTCAACCACTGGATCGTTATGAATCCTATATAAGTACATAATTATGATTCTAGATTTAAAAATAATACATGTGATGGAGAGTGGAGAAATCTAATGAATTTTCTCGTTTATGGCCTAAAAAGAAACAACCTTCAACGAATTTGATAGCCCCAACGTTTATTTCATCAATATGGAAAGATTTTTCATGATACCATGGATGAAAAAAAACTCAATAGAAAAATATTTCATAGAGAATTTAGTTAACTGAAAAATAGATCTCCATATTTTCTTTTATCATTCTCTTTTAAAAAAGTTTGATCTATAGATTTAGACTGTGCCACCCTATATCACTGGTATCTCGAGGATAAAGAAAATCCCTCTCAGTTGTATATTCCTCAGTGAAGGATGTAAATTGTGCTGCACAAACCATAAAAAAGAGTATATATTGGTATAAATGATCCTTAAACCATAATATTTTACCCCTTATTTCAGGAGAAGGAGAATCAGTTTGAATTTTACAAAATCAATCAATTTAAAAAGAACTATCAACTAAACTATATAACACACACTTATCTTGGTCGTTGGAGAACTAAATGATATCAAAATGATTGCTTTGGGTATCATCCAATGTTTCACTGATTATAATTGGATGCACTCTAGCCTCCTTGAATCACATAATTTTATAAGGGAAATCTGGGAAGGAATAGATTTTTCCTGACCATTTTTGTGTCCATAAACTGATATCCCCCTTTCTAATTATCAATTGGGTGTGCTATTGGAGGAAGTGAACGTAAGGATGAATCATTTTATAAATTTTGGTATCCTTGAATTTGGATGAACACGCATCAATACCGTATGTATATTTCATATTTTTTCCCCACAAACCCCCCCACACATACACAATAAGATCCCAAGAATGTTTGGCATGAAGTCTATACATGGTATCAACGATACATCATTCACTAAATCCCCCTTATTCAATGTGTTTAGCAGTATTTCTCAAGAAGCCCAATGAATATTGTTAAAGATTATAGAACATTAGAAAATAAATTAAAATATAATTGATATTAGAAACCACCATCTTCGAGACCATGATGGTGGAAAATTCATGCATGGGTATTTAATAGAGAATAGAATTGATCTGAGTCAATCTACCCCCAAAGGATAAGAATCTACTTTTTAAAATTGAAAATGAGAGACATGATTTTTTTCCGCACACAAATCCTTGTGCTCGATGATGTGGATATTGGGGGACACCTGGGAAACTATGTAAAAAATAAGAAATGATCCATTTTAGAAGCCAAGGATGGATTCCATGGATCTTATCCTTCTCCTCGAACATCTATTAGTAAGAAAATAATTATTTTTCTCAAGGTTTACCACTCACATGATCTAATTACAATAAAACATTATAGCACCATTAAAACAAGTAATATAATTTATAAAACTGTTAATAAAAATAATAGTATCATAATCAAAGATGAGATGATATATTCATAAGAAAAAAATTATTATAGTATTAAGAAACCCTACCCACAACAAAGAACTAATTAATATAATGGAATAGAATATACTAAGAAATAATAAAAAGGGATTCGGAGAAATTATATCCTAATAAAAAACAATTAAGAAATTTAAAAAAACCATAATGATTTCTTATCAATGTAATGGAATTCCATGGGACTTAGAAAAACAAATGAGAATAAAAATATCACACTCAGAGAAACCTACACTTTCCAGGACTTTTATGATGAAAATAAATTCAACTCTATCATAATATTTTCTTATATCTAACATTATAACCTCATTTACCGTAATTTATTCATATTTATATCACATATAACATCATGAGAAAATAAGATATCCATTTTATTAGTTTATCCTTTCATAGATCCATGATTATTTTTAGCCACATTGATTGGTCGAAGAGGGGAAATCCTTATATTAAAAATACCATTAAGAACTATCTTGAGAATGATGAGAATGCTAATTAGTTGGTAGTTATTCAAGGATTGGGGGTATTTAACATTGGTCACTATAACTTGATTGGTGGTATAGGCCACCGATGCATGGTTTCCCCCTTTGAAAAAATAATGAGCCATACCAACCATTCTCTCCTTGATATTGTCTCTAGAGGCCTTATAGAGGGAAGCTGGGAAGGGGTTCGGCCCAGCGGCAATGATAAGATTGGTGGACAGCATCACCTCATTAATTTCTTCCTCATTATGGACAACATCGATCTTTTTAGTCATTAATTTTGAAACAGAGTGAGAAATCAACTCAAATAATTTGTTTTTGATCTCATCATCATGAGTAACTACTATAACCCTTATGTGAGACGACAATATGTAAAACATTATCACATTATATTACATATTGAATAATAATCCAAACATAATAATAATTTATTAATATTAAAAAATATATTTTAGGTGAACATAATGTACATAGAAGTTAGTTTTAGGGCACTAACTCTAAATGGTGGTGAATCGATAGTTACTCTATTAGACTTAAAAACATAAGATATATGCTTATAGAGTGGATTAATTCATGAATTGTAAATATATTTTAATTTTCATTAATTTAAAATAATTTTGATATATATATATATTCTTGGGATAAGAATTTATTTTAATTCATTTTAAATTCCATGAATTTTTAAATATACATAAAAGAATTGTTTTATCGAATAATAAATATATATTTTTATTTATAAATTATTCATTTTGATAACACTATATAAAAAATAAGAATTAAATGATTAGGGTTTATTATAATCAAAAAATCCATTGAAATTATTTACATATACCTATAAATGATAAGATCATATAAATGCATCATTCTCATATACTTTTTCAATTATTCTATAATGAATCCATTGAAAACTATGAATCATATTATTTTAGTTTAAATAAAAAATGCTTTTTAATAGTAAATTTTTTAAGGGATAGTAGTATAATATATATTAAAAATTTTGAAAATTTTTGACTAATGATATATTAATAAATTATATGGTTTAGGATCTTTATAAACTTCACCAGTGACGTTAGATAGAAAATTTGTTTTTTTTATAACGGGGCACAATTTTGTGACTTTTGAAAAGATCCAATATTTTCATAATGGAGTATAGATCTACATTTGAAATGGTATTAATATTATATGATAAAATTGGGTTTTTGAGTAAATAATATAATTATTCAATGATTTTAACACCCTGAGATTTTATAACGTATTTCTCTTTAACTAAATTTTACATCATTGGTAGCTTGTGATACATAAAACCCCATGTATAAATTAACCATAAAATAGTATACCATTATAACATAGCCCTTAAATTTGATAAGTGAATAGTAATTATATAACTCTAAAGAAACAAAATATTTATAATGGTTTTAGATTCAACAACTATATTGATAAATTAATACTCAATATTTAGTAATTTCATTATATTTGTAAAAACAATTTCTCTATATAATTGTTTTATTGGTTTGTATAAAAATAGTGTACGTAATTTCATATAATTTTATAAAATTTATATAAATAATGACCATTTATTTCTGAATGCATCTTATAAAATTGTATTTGGTTAAAATTATAGTATTTTATTGAAATGAATCATTTTTATAGAATAGTGTAAAATATTTTTTTAAATAATACCAATTATTTTCATTAGGTAATGCCTTATAAAAGACCCATTATATTTTATATTGGTTCTAATATTGAATCATTATCCATTTGATTTAGAAAAAATATATTTATTTCCATTTTAATCAGTAATATTCTTAATTTTTTATATGTTAATTTAAACTCTTCAATAGACATATTTTTTGTACTCTTTATCTTTAAATTTTAAAAACATTTAATCAAATTTATTTCCTCCACATGTATATTTTTTTAATGGAAAATATCAACTATATATTGAATCATGATGATAAAATTTGTAAATAAAATTCCATATTATTTATCCCATTATGAATAATAACTATGGTAAATATTTGTGACTTCGTTAAGGGTAAAATGGGGAAACTATGATAAAAATTCAAATATGGTCACAAAATCAACCCCATTGCATTAATGTATTTCATTAGATGAAATAAATTGGGCAATAGATATCCAAAATTTAAATATTAGGAATATTCATTCAATTTTTCTTTGATAATCAAAATAATATTTTTTTTGTAATGAAAATTCCAAAAATTTCACTCTGTATAATTTTATATCACTAAAACATTAAATAAGGGTACAAGGAGGATATATTTGGTTATACATAATTATTTTAAAGATGAATTATTAAATTTATCATTTAATTTAATTTTTAATTTTTTTAATTGAATAATTAGTATAAATGATTATACAATCCTAACACCATAAATATTAAATTTTAAAAATTAATTAAATGGTAAATAAATATTAAAATTCATACAATTTGTTTAAATTATAGTATAAAAAATATATTATTAGTATATATTTTTTATTTTTTATTGTTTTATAATTGAAATACATTACTATCTTCATGTCATTATAGTTTAATTAAATTTATAATGCCAAAAAAGGTATTAATGATATTCTATGTATAATAATAATTTAATAAAATAAATTAATTTCAAAAAAATATTAAAGAAAATCAATTATGATATTATATGGGGGAAAATATGAACCCATGTATATTTATGAAATTTGTTTTACCTAATATGTAAAATTATAACTCGTTAATATTGAAATAGTAGTTATCGTTGTAAAAATTAAAAATGCACAATAAATTGGTTTATAAAAAAATATAATGTTTAAAATGGAACAAAGAAGTATCTATATTTAATTTGATGAATATATATTGAACATATAATCTTATTAAATTAAAAATATCTATTATTAATCATTATATATTATAAATATATTAAGTATATTTAAATATTTTATGTTATTCCAAGTGTTTCCCTTCCCTCTATTATAAAATGACACACCTTCTATATTTTAGTCAAACAACAATGAAAAATATAACTCAAACCAAAAAATGAAACATATCCTCTAAACTTCCCTAGAATATGATTTTTGTTTTTCCCTGGAATACCATTCTTTAATTCTTTAAGAATTTATCTGATGGACACCACCCAAAGAAGAGGTAATCATCTAACTCAACCCATTTTGATTTATTTCTTCTTATAACATTTATAAATCAATGGTATTCGTAATAACATTATAAATTTTTATATTAAATATAATTAATTATTATTATCATGAAACCTCCATTATACACACTCTTTTCCATCGTTTAGGAAGTAAATGTTTTTCTTATCCATACAGACAAACAACTATCAACATGTATTGATAAAATATTTTTTGTATCAATATCATTAATCCGTAGTAATTATGATGGGATAAGTATTAATACATGATGTTTATAAAATTACTTTTCTTCTTGAATTATAATTTCCTATCAACCCCCTTATCGTCCCAATCATCGTAAAATAATAATGTTATTTTTGTGAACATGTGGTCTACACCCACGATGAATATACGTGATTCATTATTTATTTTTTAAGTTATAATGATTATAATAAATACATATATAATTAATATAAGTGATATATTTTATATAATAATGATTCATAAATGGTTATTTTTTATTTACCTTTCCTTTATTCCATTACAAGAAAGGTTAAAATATTGTTCATGCGAATGTTTATCCTACCATTTTGATGAATGGTGTAATTTATTCTTCAATATATTCCTTTTATAAATGATTATTATTATATAAATAATGAATATATATGGTTTTCTAATAATATAAAATATTCTTGATATGATGAATCCATTATCAATTCAGAAGGTCCATAACAATTAAACAATAATTCTTTTGAAAAATGATATAGTTGACACCCTATGATGATGATATTAAAAAGGAATTATTTATATATGGGTGTTGAAATATTAAAAATTGAACATATAATATATTAAAATTATGTATTTGACTATATTAATAAGTTATAATAAATATCAATTTATTATACCGTAGGCTACATATCATTTAATGTAGGTCGAACATGATGTATGTGTTTTTTGTTTTAATCTTATTTTAATATTGATTATTTAGGATTGAACATGTATTGACTGAAATTATATTGTCTTTTCCTGATAAATACTTTTTTTACTATATTTATTACTTGATAATTAATATTTGACTTTCACATTCTTATCATTATGTACTCAATTGTCTTGATAATATTTTCATGGGAAATCAACATTATTAATCACTTAGTTAGAAAATAATTTCTCTTCTAGGGCCATGTTTTGTAAATATGATTTCAAGAATATTTTATATATTGTCCTACTATTGTTTAATGTCAAATTTACAAATTATTAAATTAGTACAAAATTGATGAAAAGAAATATTCATACCATTTTCCAAATGTGGTTATTTTTAATATTTAATAAAAATGTGCATGGAATATTTTTTGATGTACCGAACATGAAAATAATTTACCACCATTATAAAAAGAGACTGATTTGGATATTAAATTAAATTTTATGTGAATGTTTTAATTATAAATTTTTTTACTCAATATTTAGAGAATATTTATAATTTAATAACTAAATTAATAAAAAGTAAAATCATATTTTCCATGAGTAATATTCTCGTGATCAGTTAGATGAATTTTACATCACTGATAATATAATTTAATATTTCATCAGATTTAAAAAGGATATGAGAAAAAATTTCAATATTTATACTGGATTTGGATGTTTGTTGTAATAATGATGAAATTTCAAGGAAACCATCTTATTTTCCACATGTTTAGTTATGATGAATGTTTTTATGATATTTTGGAATATCAATGAAGTTACTTTTTATTATTTGATGGGTATGCCATTATTATGTTTCCCTATAATTCATTGGGTAAATATTCATTTTCTATGAGGTTAATGAGTATATGAGAGGTTACCACTACCATGAAAGAGTTTACACGAGAGGCTATCTCAATCCCAAGTAGATACAATGACGGTTATCCCAAGACTAACATTTATGGAATGTATTGGTGGGTGACCTTGACATATGATTTATATGATTAGGATTAATAAATATTATGCTTGTATTTTGTGATGCATTCTTTTTTCGTGGATCATTTTCATTGACCCCATTAGGATTCATGTAGTATGAACATCAATAGTGCAATGGTATAACACATGTTCATTATATAAGAATTATTGGGTATGATATGTATAAGTTAAGATCCTTTTATCATATCCTTTATGGTAATTTGATATTTAAGTTATCATTAATATCTCCCTTGTTAACCCATATTGATATATAATCTCACCCTATAATATATTTTCTTTTCCTAAGGATATGAATAATTGTTTTTTCTGTGATGTGTCTAAGAAGTATTTTTTGTGAAGAACTAAGTGGGAGACAATGTAGATCATTTATAGAAATTTTTTTTATATTTCAAACATTCAAATAAAATAATTTTTTTTCGTGTAGGCGTGGATTGTAGTGAAAATTTATCAAACAAGATTTAGTATTTATAAATGAAATATTTGGGTCAAATAATTTTTATTAGAGATATATTTAGTAATATATTGAAAAGAAGATAAGAAAAAATTATTTTGAACCCTTTGAATAATTATATATAAAACATTACATCAAATATTATAGTATATAACTGAGTATGGATCCCAAGAAAAATATCAATGATAGGATAATATGGTTGTATGTGGTTTTGTAAAGATGTATCTATGGGTTATATCATAGAAAATTATAAGGCCCCATCCTTATACCTTACTTAATCATGAGTTATTACAAGATTACACAATGAGGATCTTTTCAGGTTTAGAGTTTTAGAGAATTAGATCATAAAACTTACATTACATTCCACATTCAAACAAAGTGGTTACATAAAAGATAGTATTCATTTTTTCCCATAAACGGAAACATATTTAAAAAAATAAAGCATGGATTCTTTCTTGACACTTCCTTGACACTATCATCATATCATGTACCTTTCCTTTGACCTGTGAAAAACATTTCAAAAAAACATGGGAGGAGGATAAAAATCTCATTAAGGGTTATAAAAATATGGAAAGGAAACATGAGTTCATACATACATAAGAATGAAATCATACTTTACCCATAAAACATAGGCACTTTAACATACCTCATCAAATCATGAATAAATCATAGAAATCATAAGACATAAAGGTAACTTGAGGCATTCATAACATTCTTACGTAGGGAGTAACCCTCTTGGATACATTTGGAATATCCACAACAGTATATTACCTAAATCTCATTGGAGAAACCTTAACGTTTCACTCCTTCGCGTTACCCAATGCATTCGAGTGCTATATCGGGCTCACCCACCCTTAGTTTATCACGGAACCACCCGTTTTCATAACAATGCCCAAGAACCATAACATAAATGTATCACATAAAACATGCATAAAGGAAAAATAACATTTCCACATTTCAATCACAATATAACATTTTAGTATATTGAAATAATGAACCCATTCAAAAAGAAACCATTTCCAAAACCATTTAAATCATTTAATAAAGAGATTTTTGAATCAAAGTGTCCCATACAACCTTGAAGCTTTTAAAATTTTAAACCATTAATATCCGTATAAATAAAACCTTAAAACCACTTTGAAAACATGGATATTAATAAGAACAAAAAATTAAAACATTTAAAGCGATATTTTGGTTAAAGGGGTTCTACCAAAATTAGAGACACTTGAATACAGTAATTGAGGAATACCATTTAGTTTGAATATTATAAAATCATGAGAATAAATGGATTCATGATATAATATTCCAAATGATAGTATATACACCATATAAGAGTGAATTGGTTCATAACAACAAAGAAGTCTCAATAGAAATGTCAAATGTGATGAATTCCCTTATAAAGACGGTATCCTTAAATTAAAGATAATTCTATCTCAAAATTATGTGTGAAAAATATAAATACACCCAATATAAGTGGATATTATGTGTAAAACAATAAATGGTCATTCACACATATTCAAAAGATTACATATTCAATAACTACATGTTGAACTCAAAGAAATCGAAATTGGGTTAAAAAGTTCCCTTGGTAAAATTCTACAGCCTAACGGCATCACTTCAAAATTCAGAAAATGAGTTGATGAGAGATAAAAAGGGAATATCATCACTTGGAGATAAAATTTACATCAATAAGGATATAAAATAACATATCCCATCATAATAGTATGTGAATTAAAATACAAAACAAAAGATGTCGTTTAAAAAGAGGAGGGTGAAAGGTCCCCTTACCGAGTTGGGTAACTTTCGAAATGTACACCCCATGGAAGAAGGGTCATATAATGAAGATGTGAATACCCATAAATGAAATTATACTACAAAATGTGTACAGTAATGGGAAGTACATACACCACTCAAAGGAAATTGTGGCAAATGTAGCATAAATCTCACGGGAATAAAAGTGAGATGAAAAATCCCTTACGAAAACTCGGCAGCCTAACTGCGCCACTTAAAACATCCAAAATGGATTGATGAGATCAAATAGGGTCTCCCATAATATTAACATAAAAATTTATGTATGAGGAATATAAAATAAAATCCCCAAACAAATGAAAGATGAGCTTAAATGGAATGACATAAAAGAGTGTACTTAAAAAGAAAGAGAGGAGTAAGATCCCTTACCTCGGGTCCGACTAGACTAGATCGTTCTTTAATCTCCTGAATAATAAACTTGATTTAATTTCTACTTACATAAGAACCTTTTTCAAGTTCATTATTCCTTTTATATCACTTATTACCATGTCATGAACACTATGTAATTATTTTAGTTAGTAACGGTCGTTTAAACGATCATTGGTACTTGAGTCAAAATATGCTCTTTATAATTACACGTTGTTCATGTATCCATTATAATCAGAGTTATAATAATGATTTATATATCATATATATCATATATATCCATTAAATATTTATTTTATACTATTCCATATCATTTGGAGATAAAAAAAGAAAAGCACCGTTCATGGAGACGGTAGGCCGTACGTACGCATGAACGCTACTTTCATTTTTTTCTTTTTCATATTAATGGAATTAAAAATAAATGATATATATATATATATTATAATTACATTATAATATATATTTTAAATAGGTCACATATTTTCATTAATTTAATTCTTTATACATTCCATGTATTGCATGTACGAGTCATATCACTTGAGGGGGCAGTAGTCCACAATTTCTCATATGAAATTATCGCATTTACAGAACATGAAAAGGATAAAGGTATGGTTTAAATATAAAACACAGAAGAATATATTAAAAATAAATACCATATATATTATATATAAAATATACTGACATCATAATGGCCACCTTTAAAGGTGTTAAAAGAATATTGAACAATCATCGTTTCGTGAGGCAGAAAATCGCGAACCACATAAACAATATATTATTTAACCATTAGACGAAGGTGTGTGTAAGTGTAGCTCGAATAAATCTTATAAAAACATCCTAGTATATTGAAGATACATTATTTGTTACAAAAGAAATGAATAAAAAGAGTTTAGGGGGTTGGACAAGCAAAATAAAACATAAGGACTCAAGTGAAGACATTACCTTAAAATCGGGTAACTCCTTTTGGTTGGAGCTAAAAGGAATCCTTGGGAAGACTTCTGCCCATAGATAGGATTCAATGAGTTATAGAAGGATGTGGGGGGAAAAAATGGGCAGGGTTTGTCCGAGCCAAAGGCTTTGGAAGTGTGGGTAAGGAGGTAGGGGTGGGGGCCTTTTATAAGAGGAGAGGAGGGGCACTCTTGAAAAGTAAGGAAATGTTACATTATTTTAGAATGTGTTTCGGATATTAATGGTCCCACATTGATGTGTTTCGAGGATAAGGTGATAAGGGTTCTAAATCCACCCATCCAAAAGGTTTTGGACTTGTTTAGGTCTTAGATATTACATTATCTTTCCATTTTATTTAAATCGTTAAATAATGAGGTCATCGCTGCATCATCATGATGTCATAAATAATTTAATATATTAAATGTCTAACAATTATAAAAAAATACTATGATATAGGAAATATTTTTAGATTTCTAATTAATATTTATAGTCCAAAATAAAATTTATGTAGACAAAATTAAAAATATTTTACTTAGGTTATACATTCTTTGTTACATTTAACATTCTTTAAAAATAAAAAGATAAAAAGTCACTTTCTCACAAATGTGATTCCATGGGGCCCCCATGTTTGGAACAAGGCATCCCATGTTCGTACATGAGTCAACCAGTAGCCTTAGGACACATTTTGTGGTTATTTTTTATTATTATGATATTATCTTATTATCTTTAACTACCCGATTACTCATTAATCAAGATAATTAAAGATAATTAACGTCATTACTATTCATAATGTCCAAAAAAAAAAGAGTCTTAATTACATAATTTTGACCATATGATTCCAAATATGTAATCCATTTTACCAAATTCCAATCAAATAAATTGAAATAATTAATTTAAAAATAACTTCTCGTTGTCAAAACAAATAGCGGGTTTTTTAGAAATAGTATTTATGAAAAGTTTGGCACTTGTTTATGCCTAATTCCAAAGTGAAATTAATCCCAATGACCATAATTGAATTAAATGGTAAAAATATATTCTAATTACACTTTACAACAAATTAAAAAGGTAATATAACCATATAATTAAATTATATGAAAAAGCAGTTTTGATGTAAAATGCAGTATTTTTCATTATTCATTGAAAAATGTACATTGTCAGAAAAATACCAAAAATTAACACAAGGTAAATTTCAATGTCCCAATCATAAATAATATGTTTATTTTGAAAAATAGAGCTTATAAAATTTTCATAAATTGGATTTAAAAGAGGTTCTCCATTAAAAGGAGGTTAATCGACCTTTTAAAGAATATTGGAATGTTTACGCTTAAAATTGGATTCATTCGCATTTTTAATCATATAACATTTATTGTAAGGAGTAAAAATATTTGACAAGAATATATAATAATTTTTTTAGTTAGTTCTATTGATTCCTTCCATTACAACGACTAGGGGTTAACTACCATTTAAAATAATATTATTTTATTATTATAGTGCAATGCAAGATTCCCAAGAAACTCATTGTTGCCTATTGGGTACGCCATCGTGCATAGAATCCCCTTTAAAGTAATAATAATATTTTATTAACAAATATGGATAAATATGAAAATGTCATACTCTTTATTTACCTGGGGTGTTACATCCTTCCCCCCTTTTGGGAATTGCATCCTCTCAATTTTAAAATTGAGCTTGGAAACATCCTTGAACGTCCCACATCGGAACAAGAGTCGGTAAAACAATCACTTTAAGATAAAGAAAGATAAGTACAAAGGTCACCCGAGTTAACCCATACTAGGATTCCAAGTATTAAAATATGGACATGGAGGAAAAAAGAAAGGGTCATGTTCTGATGGAGAGTGATAGTAAACATGTCTAGGAGAAATTTAACCATAAGAGAATCACAAAATTGTGATAGGTTAAATGGTATTCGATTCCCCAGTAGGAAAAGTTAATAGACAACATATTTGTTTTAAGTTACTATTTATTGAGGAATTTATTCATAAGGAAACATAATCACTTATCATGTTGACTGTACACTTTTATTAGACTCCTTACACAAACTCATATTTTCTCCAAAAGACAAGTATTTAGGAAGACTTGTTCACATTAAGAGTACTATAGTCAACTTCTATAGAATCACCTAATCCAAAAAAAAGAACTATATACTTCCCATGTCATTATACATTAACCAAAACCAAAACCAAAAATTTTAGTACAGGACTAGATAATCCAGAAAAGGATAACCCTTTATAAATAGAAAATCTATTCTTAATCGCCAAAATTTGTCCAACAAAACCCAAAGTTCAACGAGGACCATTCGATAATCAATTTGTCCATAAAATTATTCAAAGTAAACCAAACTATGATCTAAACCCAAATATATGAAGGATTTAGTCACATAGTCTTCCAAGTTAAATCGTAACATTTATCTCCAAACAACAGTAGTTGCTCTTAATGTCTCCTGTTGAAAAGTAATTAACCTAATCACATATCCTCCCGGATAGGTTAATAAATTTCCATAGATAACCCAAAATCAACTTACTCTTAATTCATAAAATCATCTAACTAAAAATAATCAGTCAAACTAACCAGGGAATTCACGTAGTCCAGTGGTAGGAGATAAATACCAGTTGCACTTTGGTTGTGGGTTTGATTCCCGCAGCTTTGTCCGACGCGAGGGGTTGTCACACGGTCTGCATGTTGTCCTTTTTCCAAAGCTATATAATTCTCAAATCATTCACTAAAAAGAGATAAAATCATCAAAAATAACCATAACATAATTTAACCTCAATTTTATCTCATGCCTTTCACTTCCATCATAACATATAGAAACCCATAATTACCTTAAAAGTAAGGATCATATAAACCCAAATGGTTCTTTATAACTATTTCCACAAAAGAATAGATAACTATTCCTTGAATAAAATTTTCATATATTAAACATCAGGGTTACACATACTATAAAAAGTCTTCTAATGTAACCCCATCATCAAAAGAGACTTAATACTCTTAAGAATTTCACCATAACTCTTGAAGACCTTATATGTTGACATCTTACTCATTCAACATTCTTCATGATCCTTTAACCATTCCATTCCAACATATTCTGAAATACATCTTTCCTAAAAACAAAATCATGAGTCATATCCTAAGATTCCAAAATAGGAAAACAATAGATATAAAATAATCCATACCTTTGATTAGTCATTTTCAGTTTCTTCAACCTCAATTGGAATGGCATTAGGAATTGGTAAACGAACATTTGTACAATCTTGGTGATCCCATTCACGAAACTTCTTCATAGGACATGTGTTTTCATAATGACCATGCACACCACATTTAAAAAATTCAATTGATCCCTCAGAAAGAACTTCTTTCCCTTTCCTCGAGTCAAATGGATGCTTCCTTTTTCCCTGCCAGGTTCTTGCTTTATGACCTTCATTTCCACATCTATAGCATATTTTTTTCCCTTTGAAACATTTTCCTTGGTGTTTCTTTCCACATTTTTGACTCATAAGTTTTTAAACACACTTACCGTTATGATTATTACTTGTAGTTCTGTAGTGATTTGTTTCTCGCATATATGATTCCTTAGAGAAATCACCAAGGTTTAGGTGGTCAATCATGACTCTAGATAGTTAGTTGAGGATAATCACAAGAGTAATCATTGCAGCTCCCATATCATTCAGTTGCTTTCTCAAAAAACTGTCACAGTTTCCTTCACATCCACTGTTATTTTGGTGCCTACAAGATCCAGCCATTTACTAAAAACAAAAAGGTCAGTGTGAGTATTTCAACAAAACCATCATGTACTAATGAGGAAGATAAACACTAAGGTATACTTACTCATACACTTTATCTAATACTAGGACTCTTTCTGAAATCCTAACCATTATGGTAATGTCACTTATGCTCAAATAATACCCTAACCTCTAAAGTTATCTAAACGGACCTTTGATACCAACTATAAGGCCCTAGCCTTAAACCTTACTTAATCTTGAGTTATTACAAGATTACACATTGAGGATCTTTTCATGTTTAGAGTTTAGATAATTAGATCATAAAACTTGCATTACACTCCACATTCAAACAAAGTGGTTACATAAAAGATAGTATTCATTTTTTCCCATCAACGGAAACATATTTAAAAAAATTATGCATGGATTCTTTCTTGACACTTCCTTGACACTATCATCATATCATGTACCTTTCCCTTGACCTGTGAAAAACATTTCAAAAAAACTTGGGATGAGCATAAAAAGCTCAGTAAGGGTTATAAAAATATGGAAAGTAAACATGAGTTCATACATACATAAGAATGAAATCATACTTTACCCATAAAACATAGGCACTTTAACATACCTCATCAAATCATGAATAAATAATAGAAATCATAAGACATAAATGTAACATGAGGCATTCATAACATTATTACATAGGGAGTAACCCTCTTTGTTAAATTTGGAATATCCACCATAGTATATTACCTAAATCACTTCGGAGAAACCTTAACGTTTCGCTCATTAACGTTACCCAATGCATTGGAGAGCTATATCGGGCTCACCCGCCCTTAGTTTATCCCAGAACCACCCGTTTTCATAACAACGCCCAAGAACCATAACATAAACATATCACATAAAACATGCATAAAGGAAACATAACATTTCTACATTTCAATCACAATATAACATTTTAGTATATTTAAATAATGAACCCATTCAAAAAGAAACCATTTCCAAAACCATTTAAAACATTTAATAAAGAGATTTTTGAATCAAAGTGTCCCATACCACCTTGAAGCTTTTAAATTTTTAAACCATTAATATCCATATAAATAAATCTTTTAAACTACTTTGAAAACATGGATATTAATAAGAACAAATAATTAAAACATTTAAAGTGATATTTTGTTTAAAGGGGTTTTACAAAAATTAGAGACACTTGAATACAATAATTGAGGAATAACATTTAGTCAAAACTTTATAATATCATGAGAATAAATGGATTCATGATATAATATTCCAAAGGACAGTATATACACCATATAAGAGTGAATTGGTGCATAATAACAAAGAAGTCTCAATAGAAATTTCAAATGTGATGAATGCCCTTATAAAGAAGGTATCCTTAAATTAAGGATAATTCAATCTCAAAATTATGTGTAAAAAATATAAATACACCTAATATAAGTGGATATTAAGTTTAAAACAATAAAATTTCATTCACACATATTCAAAAGATGACATATTCAATAATTACATGTTTAACCCAAAGAAATTAAAATTGGGTTAAAAAGTTCCCTTGGTAAAATTCGACAGCCTAACGACATCACTTAAAAATTCAGAAAATGAGGTGATGAAAGATAAAAAGGGAATCGCATCACTTGGAGATAAAATTTACATCAATAATGATATAAAATAACATATCCCAACATAATAGCATGTGAATTAAAAGACATAACAAAAGAAGTCTTTTAAAAAGAGGAGGGTGAAATGTCCCCTTACCGAGTTGGGTAACTTTAGAAATGTACACACCATGGAAGAAGTGTCATAAAATGAAGATGTGAATACCCATAAATGAAATTATACTACACAAATTGTATAATAATCGTCAGTACATACACCACTCAAAGGAAATTGTGGAAAATGTAGAATAAATCTCACGGGAATAAAAGTTAGATGAAAAATCCCTTACGAAAACTCGGCAGCATAACGGCGCCACTTAAAACTTCCAAAATGGATTGATGAGATCAAATAGGGTCTCCCATAATATGAACATAAAAATTAAAGTATGAGTAATATAAATTAACATACCTAAACATAATAAATATGAGCTTAAAATGAATGACATAAAAGAGTGTACTTAAAAAGAAAGAGAGGAGTAGGATCCCTTACCTCAGGTCCGACTTGACTCGATCGTTCTTTAATCTCCTGAATAATAAACATGAGTTAATTTCTACTTCCTTAAGAACCTTTTTCATGTTCATTATTCCTTTTATATCACTTATTACCATTTCATTAACACTATGTAATTATTTTAGTTAATAACGGTCATTTAAACGCTCATTGGTACTTGAGTCAAAATATGCTCTTTATAATTACAAGTTGTTCATGTCTCCATTATATCCAGAGTTATAATCATGATGTATATATCATATATATCATATATATCAATTACAAATTCATATTATACTATTCCATATCATTTAGAGATAAAAAATGAAAAGCACCGTTCATGGAGACGGTAGGCCGTACGTACGCATGAACGCTACTTTCATTTTTTTTCTTTTTCATATTAATGGAATTAAACATAAATGATATATATATATTATAATTCCAGTATAATATATATGTTATATAGGTCACATATGTTCATAAATTTCATTCTTTATAAATTCCATGTATTGCATGTACGAGTCACATCACTTGAGGGGGCGGTAGTCCACACTTCCCCATATGAAATTATCGCATTTACACAACATGAAAAGGATAAAGGTATGGTTTAAATATAAAATACAGAAGAATATAGTAAAAAATAAATACCATATATATCATATATAAAATACATTGACATCATAATGGCCACCTTTAATGGTGTTAAATTAATATTGAACAATCATCGTTTCGTGAGGCAGAAAATCGCCAACCACAGAAACAGTATGTTCTTTAACCATTAGACGAAGGTGTGTGTAAGTGTAGCTCAAATACTTCTTATAACAACATCCTAGTATATTTAAGATACTGGATTTGTTACAAAGTAAATGAATAAAAAGATTTTATGGGGTTTGAGAATTAAAATAAAACAAAAGGACTCAAGTGAAGACATTACCTTAAAATCGGGTAACTCCCTTTGGTTTGAGCTAAAAGGCTTGCTTGGGAAGACTTCTGCCCAATGTGAGGATTCAATGAGTTAGAGACGGATTTGGGGAGGAAACATGGGTAGGGGTGGGCCGAGCCAAAGTCTTTGGAAGTGTGGGGAAGGAGGTAGGTTTGGGGGCCTTTTATAAGAGGAGAGGAGGGGCACTCTTGGAAAGTAAGGAAATGTTACATTATTTTAGAATGTGTTTCAGATATTAATGGTCCCACATTGTTTTGTTTCTAGGATAAGGTTATAAGGTTCTGAAATACACCCATCCAATAGGTTTTGGACATGTGTAAGTCTTAGATATTACATTATCTTTCCATTTTATTTAAATCGTTAAATAATGAGGTCATCGCTTCATCATCATGATGTCATAAATAATTTAATTTATTTAATGTCTAAAAATTATAAAAAAAATACAATGATGTAGGAAATATTTTTAGATTTATAATTAATATTTATAGTCCAAAAGATCATTTATGTATACAAAATTAAAAATACTTTACTGGGGTGATACCATATTTGTTACATTTAACATTCTTTAAAAATAAAAAGATAAAAAGTCACTTTCTCACAAAAGTGATTCTATGGGGCCCCCAAGTTTGGAACAAGGCATCCCATGGCCAGCCATGAGTCAACCAGCAGACTTAGGACACATTTTGTTGTCATTTTTTATTATTATGATATTATCTTATTATCTTTTAATACCCGATTACTCATTAATCAAGATAATTAAAGATAATTAACGTTGTTACTATTCATAATGTCAAAAAACAAAAGAGTCTTAATTACATAATTTGGAACTTCTGATTCCAAATATGTAATCCATTTTACCAAATTACAAACACATAAATTCCAATAAATATTTTAAAAAAAACAACCCGTTGTCAAAACAAATAGCGGGTTTTTTAGAAACAGTATTTATGAAAAGTTTGGCACTTGTTTATGCCTAATTCCAAAGTGAAATTAATCCCAATGACCATCATTGAATTACATTGTAAAAATATATTCTAATTAAACTTTAATACAAATTAAAAAGGTAAAATAAACATATAATTAAATTATATGAAAAAGCAGTTTTGATGTAAAATGCAGTATTTTTCACTATTCATTGAAAAATGAACATTGTCTGAAAAATATCAAAAATTAACCCAAGGTAAATTTCAATGTCTCAATCATAAATAATATGTTTATTTTGAAAAATAGAGCTTATAAAATTTTCAAAAAGTGGATTTAAAAGAGGTTCTCCATTAAAAGGCGGTTAATCGACATTTTAAAGAATATTTGAATGTTTACGCTTAAAATTGGATTCATTCGCATTTTTAATCCTATAACATTTATTGTAAGGAGAAAAAATATTTGACAATCATATATAATCATTTTTTAGTTAGTTCTATTCATTCCCTCCATTACAACGGTTAGGCGTTAACTACCATTTAAAATAATATTATCTTATTATTAGAGTGCAATGCAAGATTACCAAGAAACTCATTGTTGCGTATTGGGTACACCATCGTTCATAGAATCTCCTTTAAAGTAATATTAATATTTTATTCAAAAATATGGATAAATATGAAAATTTCATACTCATTATTTACCTGGGGTGTTACAAAAATGTTGTTCATTTATATATCAAATGTCATTATGATGCAATGTGGGTATTCCCTTATTGAAAACCTAATTTTAATCTCCCATGGGATATTCTATGGATAATTAAAAAATAATTTTTAGATATCATAATGTATTTAAATAGAAAACATCGATTGATAAAAGTTTTTAAAAACTATGATTCGTGATTTAGATATCTTACAAATTAATTTTCTTGGTTATTTAGTTACACGATTTGATTATTGCAACACCAAATATTATTTTCAGTTCACTGAATGGGTGGAACACCGATGAATCATGATAATACTGAATGTTATTCAAACATGTGTTGATTATGAGTAATCAATTTAGCTTATTGTTTTAGGGAATTATATTTTAGTCATTCTAATAAGTTATAATGTTATATTATCAATAATAATCACCTTTACCAACTTTTGGACACACTAAATAAAATAATAAAAGGGTTTTTTGGGATCTCTAGTTGTGGAGAATAAATAAATAAAATATCCACTGAATGAGACACCCTATATAATATATCAAAGGAAAATTAAAATTTATATGTCTAAAATAATTCCGTAGAGTGAAGATTTTTTGAAGAAAAATTAATAGTATGATCAAATGAAATATATTTCATCATAGGGATCCATTTGTAGTTTATTTTCTAAAAAATAGGTAACCTGGCCATTTTCTAAGTCAATTACCTCTTCTAAAGAGTAACAGTTGATACATGGAAATTATTATACCATGCTTGTGTTTTTAAATAATTTTCCCCAAGAATATGTTATTATTGTTTACTTTAATGTTATCTTGTGAATCTATTATCTATCATTACATAAATACAACATCATCCTTTGAGGAATGGATATCATAAATTGAATTGTGACATATAATATGATCTTTGATCAATATTGAGATCAATATAAACTTCTTATTGGAGGAGAATCCATTTTATGGGTCATGAATCCTATAAAAAAGTGAAATTTATATTAGAATGTTTGGTATAATATTTACGTCATAAATTTTCATATTTTTTTGGGTTTTGATGAATTTTATAGAATAATTCACTTGTCTTACAATAAATCATGAATTTGTGTTTTAAATAAAACTCATACATAGTGATCCACCTATTTGAAAGACTCTATATTGAATGGACCAATATTATTATTATGAATTAAAGAATAAACTACATGTGCTTCATAATAAATGATTCATTTGGAAAATTGTGTCACTTATGTGGTAAACCTATTATAATTTTGAAGAATAATCATGGATAAATGACACTATATATATATAATAGGGAACACAATGTGATAACACTCAATATTAATTCTCTTCTTCCTTAGATTTCTGATTTTTTTATCCATTACTATGAGCTCAATAATTTTCCATTATTTCGCTTCAATATGGATATCATATTTCTTGGGGACAAGAATGAGGCAATAACAATTATGACCTTCAATACAAGTTATAGACATAATGAGATTATAATTACTAATCTTGGCCTTATTATTTTATCATGTTTCATAATAGAATAAATGAATATATTATTCTAATATTACCTTGATCAATTTATCATAATCTATATAGATGATATTCTTATATATTTCACAATAAAGGATGTTTATGAATATCATTTGAGGGTTATTGTAAATATCAGAAAAATGATATGTTTTATGATAAAACTTCCAATTTTTAATTTTTGAAACTAAATGATTCATTTTGGGACAAATAATCTCAATCTATGGTATATTTGGGGATCAATGAAAGATAAATGTTTTTGAAAATTGGCACATACTAACCATAGTGTATGAAGTCCATAGTATTTCTTAACTTTGATTAAATTATAGATTATTTTGGGACAATTTATCATGAATTTATAATAAACTCATTATGTTTACTCAAAGGGGATATAATTTATTTTTGGTTAAATTAATATGAGTAACTAATAGAGGAACAGAATAGAAAGATATTAATTTCACTTGTTCTTACACTACCCTATTATTTATAGGGGTTTTCTATTTATAATGATGCATTGAAGAAAATAATTGGAAGAGTCTAGATGAATAAATACACAGTATGATATTATGGTTCATGGAAATTAAACGTTCATGAGAAAAATTACACAACTCATGATTTGGATTTATATACGGTAACATTTTATTCAATATATTGATGATTTATCATTATGTATAATGGTATGACATGTATACATGTTAGAATTTATTAAATTATATATTCACATAGTAAGATATAAATATATTTAAAGAATATGGTAAGAGTTAATTAAATATTATGAATCCATAATAAATTACAACCATTTGAATGCAAACAAGGTGTAAGATAATATAAGTCAAATGAATCATGCTATGTTATTTATAATAATGATAATAAAAATATCAAAATTTATGTATATAAAATTGATGTACCTATAAATATTAATAAGATGGTCTAAATAATATCTTTCCCAAATTATTTTTCAATCCACTATCAATGTAATAATTAAATATGTTTAAATGTATATATAGAACTACATTATTAAGAGAGAATAATTTATATATTAAACCATGTTTATAGTTGAGTAATATTGTTTAGGAACTCTATGTGTATCCTGTAAATACAATACATATAGAAGGATATATTAAAAATTCACATAGATCAAAATTTTATATTTATTCTAGATGAAAAAAGATGTATATATATATAAAATAATAATTTTTGTTGGATAATATAAAAAATAAAAATTGTTGTGTATGTATCTGGATTCTTGATATTTTAGCATTTTAATGAATAAATAAATATTCCTATGGTGATTTCATATCCATTATCTAGACCATAATGAAAATGGGAAAACATCACCATATATTATTTCATCAAACATGACAGAACATCTAAAGGTTGTGCTTCAATTTTGATTTTACTTGATCTCTATACAATTTCATCATAATTAATTACTATCAAAGAAGATTTCTATCTTCAAAATGATTCTATAATATTAAAACAATATGTTGTATCTTTTTAGAGACTAGAATATTTTATTTTATCCTATCAGGATCCTAGTATTAGCTTGATGTTATGATGAAGTATTCATTAGGATTTAGGTACTAAGTTATCTTTTTGTACTTATTTTCATCAACTGTAAGTTTTATCAGAATATGATATCCATTAAAACACAATATGAATTTCTAAGATCTATCTCTGGAGATTTCAATGGTTTTTGGGATCAACATATTCCTATATTCTAGTTTTCATACAACAATATCATTCACATTTGAATTAATTTGGATCCATATAAATAAAACGAGGAAAATATTTGTAGGAATCTTATATAATTGGATGAGGTTAGATACAAATTCTTATTAATACCTGCGATTTCTAAGGAAATGGAATATAAGGACCAAACCATTCAACTATACATTAAGGATAATTAATGTGGATAGAAATTATGTATAGAAAATATTCCATCAAGTCATATATTTGATGTTAATGTGAAGGTATTCCAATAATTATTTCAATGGAATAATTTTCTGAGATTTGAAAATATTGAAATTTTTAGCACTATGTATATTTGACCACATGATATTATTGATAAAGTAGTGAATCTAGATTATATTATTTTCACTTCCACCAAAACTCTTTCATGTTCATGATGTGTTTCAGGTATCTACTTTGAGGAAGTACAATCCTAATCAATCATGTGTATATAATATGAAGGTTGTATTATTGGATGATGATATGTCCATTGATTAATAACCAATATAAATCGTGGGATGTTGATATAACAGAATTGAGAAAAAGAATACTACCATGGATAATGTTATCTAGTGGAAGTATATATTTTGTGACGCTACACGAGAACCTATGTATTTCATGAAACCAAGTATAATCTTTTGATTATATCAGATTAATAGAATTTTGAGATCGATGATAATTTTAATGGAGTTATAATGTAACAAACCAAGATTTAATGATATATTTCTCTTTAAATGAATATATTATCTTCTATAACTTGTGATACATGTGACCTTAAATGTAAATTAAATGTAATATTGTTTAATTTTTTAACAATGGAATTAAATTTTAATTGTGAAAATTAAGAACCAAACATTGATATAAGATTGTATGATGCTTTTAAATAAAACATATATACTGATAATTAAGTAATCAATTTTTAGTATAGTAATTCTAATCATGATAAATAATTTATCCTCCAAATGTTTATTTATTTTTATGAAGAAAAAAATAATTTTATCCAAATTTAGAAAATAATTTGAAAATTTGAAAATTATTATTTAAATAATCATGTCAATATTAGCATTGGGTGAATTTTTTGGATACTTCTAAAATGATTAAATTTTTGTCAATTATAAAAACTAAAATTTTAAAATGGTAGATAAAATCACTGGTATTTTTCTATGTCCAAGACCAACACGATATTCAACAACTAAATAGGGAGAATTTTTTTTGTATAAGTTGATTAAACTCATCAAATCATGGCCCAAACATTGAACATGGACCACCCCATTAAAATATCATCATCACATCCCTTAATATTATGATATTCATTGCATTAATAAATGACTACAAATTATGATCCTAATATCTTGAAATTATATATAAGTTTTTTTAATAAAACAATGAAAATATATATCCTTTTAAAATTTTAATTTTTAAATAAATCATTTTTGAATTTGATAAATAAATATTTCAATATGTTGAATCCCTAATTAATTTTTTTTGAAAATATACAATCATAATAAATACACAAATCGTAATGAATTAAATAATTATTAAAATAAATTTATTTTAATATAATATTTTTATTACAAAATATTTATTAAATTTAAATTATTACATAATTTTATGAAGTAAAATGTAATGTTTATAAAATTCGGAATACTATTATTGTTAAAAATACATGTATTTTCAAGAAAAAGTTATTTATGATATAAAATATAAAATTAAAATATTTAGAGATATATTTGGATAAAATATATATTATAGTTTAAAATAGCATATTGACGTTATCTATTACAAATTTTTTCCAAATTTTATGATATATTATCTTTTTTGGATAAAAAATTAATATGGTATAAATATATATTAGGTATAATGACATTGTAATGAATCAAATTTTATGTAATTTATGCCATAAATTTAAACAATAAATAAATATATTTCCAATTTAAAATAATTTAAATTTAATGTTATTTATTTTGTTTTATAATGAATTATTGAATTATTTATAACGTATATTAAATTTTATGTTCTTAAAATAAATTATTTATTGACATTACTCTCATCCACATCACTATGGGTATTTTTTTAATTTAGTTCGGTTATTATTCTTATCAAATAATGAAACAAATTTTTATTTGGTGGAATTCAAGTCAAAATATCATAGCAATTTTTTTGGTTTTGATAACATTAAAATATTGATTCTAAATCATAAATTGATAAATTTACAAGGAATTATCCTCAATGTATCTATAAAAAAGACAAATACATCCATTCTACTTCACCCAATACTCTTTTAGTATACGTTTACTCCAAACTTCCCTCTCTAGATTCATCCCATAGTTCCTTGTGCTGTTATGAATCTCCCCAAGCCTTAAAAAATACATACTCAAGGTTGGGGATCCCCTCCTTGTCCACTTTAATCATGGACTTTATTTATATTTTATTTTTCAATTTTAAATTGTTTATGTTATGAAATGTTCAGACATAACCTTCTTGAATTGTTAGTGTGGTTATTTTTTATTAGAGACCCCTTTAGATCTCATTAACATCTTCTTTAAATATCTATAAACATATATTATGTTGCTGAAATTATCCTGCAGTTTTTCATTCAACACAATACTGTAGTGATTACCCATATTCATTCCAACCCAATGTTATTTTACTAGATGAAAATATCCTTCATTTATTGGGGACATCATTTATTAGTTTCAAACTTCTTAATCATCAGATTAAAAATATTAACAGAATAATTTTGTTGTATGATCGATGTGTCACATGCATGGACATATATGATATAAATGTGATGGGTGGGACTAAAACTATATTTCCCTTAAATTCATTGGGTATTTTTTTTTCTAATTATATGTAATATATGGTAAAATGAAGTTTACCCTATAAACAAAATATTATGATGTGTTCACGGTTAGGTTTAAATTATTTATATTATGTCATGTTTTATATTGTTCCCACATTGATATGTTTCTATTATGTTAACATTTTATATCATGTTTTTGTGATCATATTTATGATTCTCAACATTTTATGTAATCTTGATATGTCTATTGACTAACATGTATTACTCAAATTTTGTTATTCATTGATTATTACATTACTGGTGTTTAATGCTCACTCATTTCTTATGAAGATACCAAGCCTTTATAAATCTATTTTAGAATATACATGGAATATACGCACAAGTTACAATGTCTCTAAATAATGGTTTTTAATTATTTTGAAATATGTTATGTAATGTATCTAATTACATAAATTATGTATGCCTCACGATATTATAGGGTTTTATTATGTTTATCTTTTTTTAATAAATAGTGATGTAAAGTGTATAAAAATAAACGTTTTCAATATTTGTATTAGAGATATTTCAGGAAGTTATTGTGAAATAATATTATAAATCATTGTTGTAAAACAATCAGTATGTTACTAAACACATAAAAATATTTCTAAATTTTTATTAATTATAGAGTAATTTGTTTCTTGGAATATAAATCCATGTCTAGATATTATAATTGAATGTGGCTCTGGAATAGTTGTAACCTAGGGTAATTACTCTAAAAAGGGAATTCTGAGATGGACTTAACAGTCACCTAGCTATGCACATCTGGTTTGAATATTTTGTGGAATATTTTTTTGTAAATTAAAAATATGTTTTTTTAAATTTATATGGGGGAAAATCATGCCACAAAACAATATGTTAGGAAATATATCATTGATAACATTGATTGAAACTTATAAATTCATAATTTAAGGATTATATTTTATTTAGGAGTTACAATTTCATTGTTCATATTTTCCCTTTTATTGGTAAAACATCTGATCCATGTGTTGATTTTGGGAAAAATAAATTATTTTAATGAGAATCAAAAAATTAAAGGCTTATCATCCATTAATTAACACAAAATGTCCAATATGACTTTGTATTTACATATTCATTCATATTAAAAAAGTTTATTAGATCTATTCAAAAAACACCCTAGAACATGGATTGAGTTTTTGATGAAATCGGTGTGAGGGGTAATATTTTCACCCCACAAATATACCTAATACACTATCAATAATTTTAGTATAAACATAAAAAAACTGTGTGATACTCTCTTTATAATAATTTATTGTTATTATTGGATTGGATTAGATTTACTTGTATATAACCAAAAAAAATTATAATAAAAGAAAATAACCGATCGTATCTCTAATCGGCCTCTGATTCTATAAAAGTTCAAGGATAAGGAAGAATCTTCTTTGGTACCAATATTTTAAACATGGATATGATTTCCATGCATGGGATAATTACTACATCGAATGATTAAGAAAGAAGAAAATATTTTCAAGGATGAAATTCCCATTTTAATGGAATTCTCTTTTGTATTTCCCAAATATATTTATACATATCCTCCAAGTTGTTAGTTTTAATTATCAATCACAATAAAACTAATATCATTTCCAATATTTAATAATTCATATAGAATGAATATTTTCTAAATTGAGGAAATAATGAAAACATTATAGGAAAATATGGATTAAGGTTTTATCGCACCATGTGCTCTACCATGGAGTGTTATGGTCCTCATTATTGAGATGGATAATGGGTTAAATCACTAATATATTTTTTATAATGAGTTAACAGGTCTACTATAAGAAACATGTATCTTAGACCACAAGATGATGGATTTTTTGATGAGTAACAAAGAGATAATTACATCTTTATAGTGGGTGATGGGTTGGAATAATATCATGTAAATGTTAAGAATGATGATTTCCCCAAGGATTATTATTTTATAATATCTATTCACTATGAGTTCATAGTGATTTCATTTGGACATAATAATTCTATTTAAATTTCCATATACATGATATATACAATTATTAAAGATTTTTTTTAAAATATTAGATAATTATTAGATGATAATATTATCTAATCCAAATTTACAACGAAACATGAGGGTAGTTTTATAACATATATAATTCAAGGGAAATGGAATAATTATTTGATATCAACAGTAATTGTGAGTTTTGGATAAATAATTTAATATTCCAAGACCATTTTTTAACCATTATTGGGATATATATGGATAATTTGAATTTAAAAGACATTAATGGATGTCTTATTGTATCATTGATGAAAAAATGAATATTTAACTTAGATTTCCTATAAAATATTATAAAATTTTGTGAATCATAGCTTTATTTTCAAGACTAATAAACAAGATAGCATTGATGTGGGTAATGTCTTTCAAGAATAATTAATTCAAAGAGATCATTAAATATATTAAAAAGTGTTTAATCACTACACATATACTACCATTAGTTACTAGTGGGAATTATTTATGATCTACAGTGATGTTTCCAATAAAATATTGAGTTGTTTACTCATGAATGGTGAAACATTTATAGCCATTGCATCTTTCCAATAAATTATCCCGGAGAGAAACTACTGAACACATGATCAATAATTGTATGAAGTGATATTCACTTATAATATTTGGTGAAATAATCTCTATGGAGAAATTTGTCTCATATTTATAGATTATAAAAGACTCATGTACATATTCAGACAAATGGATTTTAATATGGACCCATAAGGGAGGTAGAGTTGATCATAGACAATGATTGTTAAATGTATTACCATACTGGGTAGGAAAATAAATTGCTAGATTTTCTGATTAGAATGTATTTGAAAACTATATCATGGACTATTATTGTAGGGGATCCAACCTTACCTTACATGGATAATACAAAAATAATAATAGTAAAGGGATCTACATGTTACATTTCTGAAATAAATGATCAACCAATTTTTTTGGGAGCAATAAGGAGAACCATGGGGATGATATGATTCTATAGAATAAGGTATGGAATATTACAAAGTACAACATTTCACAAGATATATTAATATATTTTCGAACCTAGATATATTTTAAAAAAAACAATATATGGAACTTATAAATGCCTTATGTAGATCCTACATTAATTTTAACATAAGAATAATTTTAATGTATATATTTTTGAAGAAAATCATTTAGTGGGATAACATGAAAAGAAAATTTTGGAGTTTGAATCTCAATGCTTGGTATTCCAACAATTCATGGAAGAATAAAGATAATCTATATATATCAGACAACCATGGACCATAAAAATATTTAAATGGGATAAAATAACCAATATATTCATCATAAGACTCCCTATGATACCAATGGATATAACCCTATCTCAGTGGTAGTCGATCACTATTCAAATTAGGTGCATTTCATTGCTATCAAATAAAATTTTTGACATGTTTATCTCACCATGATATAAATTAGGGGTGTGGTAAGGCATTATGGAGTTCCACACACTATTTTATATGATCATGATTTTAGGAATACCTAAAATTTTTGGATAATCATTCTTCTAGAATTGGATATAACTTGAGGAATTGGATTAATTTTTATCCTCGTATTTATGGTATGTGTGAAATAAAATTCAAAACCAAGAGGATATTGTAATATCGTTTTCATTGCATTTTCAATGATGTTGGGATAATCACATTCCAGTAGTGGAGTAGTCATATAAAAATATTTTTGAAAAGAACCCGAAATTCCATGGATATTTTTTAAAAAAATACATGGAATTTTACGAGTCTGCAATTTCTGACGTCGCTTGATTCCGAGGCCTGGTGTGCCCGGGATCAATTTCTGATGTTTTTGTTTGGGTACGTTCAGTAAACGTAAGATACTGATTTTTTATCTTTTGAACCGGTGATTGGAATTGAAATATGAGTGAACCTTTGAACTCATAGCAATGGTGATTTCATAGTGATACCCTCACCACGATAGCATTTTAACGAAAATGGAAGTTAGTTTATGGTGTTTTTAAATAAATTTCAAAAAATAAAAGGTGTTACTTTATATTTTTTTTGGTTGGATAAAACCTCCAAGTGGAGGTTAGAAGTGGGGCCAACACAACCTAAACTCCCATGGGAGGATGTTATTAGGTGGGGACCACACAATCCCTTTATTTTTGCTAACCCCCATTTAAACCCCTTGAACTCCCCATAAATTGGGGAAACTCTTGAAATTATTCACCTACCTTCCTTAATTAAATATCCAACTCCACATGAAATAATTAATGGTTCATTAATTAATTATTTGATTTTTTTGAATTCATGAAAATAATAAAAAAAATAAGAAAAGCTATTATTCTACTTGGTTGGAAATTTCATCTGGTGGAGCCTTGGCGAAATTGAGAGTGCAATCTCTCCATGAAGAAGACGAAGAACCATCAGCATCTCCTTCCTTCTTCAACCAGGGAATGAAAGGGAAGCGACGCCCATGAAGAATGTCTATGCCATATATGGCTTCATCATTTCCTATGTCAATGAAATGACGCCTCCTTTTCCCATGACTTCATCAATGAAAAATCATCAAGAAAGGCAGGGGATTTAATTTTGATTCTCGTTTCCATTATTCATCATTCGATTTTGGTTATTAATTTTACAATTTAGATTTCAATATTGTGAAAGGCTCGGGACGCACAAACCTGGCCCGAACCTCACCCTTTGTTATTTACATTTGTTGAAGACGGAGGTGGAACAACAACGGCGGCCGGCGTCGGGACAACCGAGAAGAAACTCGGCAGCGCATGGCCCCCGGGTCACCAAGAGGGAGTGGCACTGTCATGTCGTTCGGAAGAGAAGCTGCTACCACGGCGGGCCGTGGCGGAGGCACGTGGTGCCGTCAATCCATGTGGAGGTTTGCAGTAGGCTGGGCCAACCAGGCCGCAGTGGAGGGACGAAGCGCCGTTGCGCCGCACCGGTGATGCAGAACCACGGCCGGGGAGGGCCGCGACGAAGGGGTGTTGCACCGTCAAGGAGCACCGGAGAGGGACCGCGGCCTTTGGCTACAGCGGTCGAAGGAGGGCGACCGGCTTAGCCAGCTGCCAGCGGCGCTCCACAAGGCGGGACTTGAAGGGTCCTGTGGTTTCTTTGAAATTTGGTGATGCCCCCCCCCCCCCGCAGCATGGCTGGTCGGGCCCCACGACATGGCGGGCTGGGACCTATGGCCTACCGGCCACACGGCCAGTGGGCTGGGCCACCACAGGGCCAGATATCCCTTTCGGGCCGGGCCGCTCCATTGAACCGGGGCGGACCCCTGTCCAGACCCATTTAACACAAAATCACCATTTATCTGTATATTGGGCTACGAGTGTCCGAACGATGAACCGTCTACGGAGACATAAGGCTTAGAGCATGGAAGATCTATTGTAATTCCCCACATGAGTTTTGGATGCAGTTGGGGTATGGTCGGGTTAGTTTGAACCTAAAAATCAACAGGGCCCCAGGAATGGAAATTCCAATAACATACAGACCGGGTGTCCAATTGATGCGCCGTCTATCGCATTGGGTTACTTATGATGAGATGAAACTATTGGATACATCAACTCAAGACTTCATGGTAGTTTATGTATCAAAAATTGGCTCAACGAGTGGACCCTCCTAGAATCGAGCATTCTGTGTGCAGGAACCCTATGGCTGGTTGCGACTGAGATGGTAGGATCCTTCGTGGGTTCTATAGCAACTATATTGTACCATGATCTTTCGTTGCTTCGATAGTGATTACTTCTATACTAGGCTCCTCTGTGGGTTCGACATCGATGTCTACTAGATTAGGATCCTCTATGGGTTTGACTGTGATGACTTTTGTACCAGGATACTACGTGGTTTCGACAGCGCTGATACTGTTCTAGGATCGAACGTGGGTTCGACTGAGGAGATGATTCAGTGGCTAAAACTGTCCATCTCTACCCCTCTACATGAATATTATACCTATGTTAGCTGAGTCTTGAATTTCAATATTTATCATTCAGGGGATTTACTTTAATTCCTTTGTGGAATGGGTTGTGATTGGGATCGAGAGTTGGAGCTGGACTGTGATTGGTAACTTAGGTATATATATGGTCATATACCTATGTAAGTTTGGTTGGAACATCATGATTGTATCTTTCCACTGTGGTTTATCATTACTGGATTCTGGGAGAAGTTCTAGGGACTTGGGTTCCCCTACTGAGTGTTGTTATACTCACCCCTGCACGGGCTTTGACCGCACCTTGTTGTGTTCTATGTATGCGACGATTAGCAGTGATCGAGGATGAGGGTGATAGACTGGAGGCTCCTCGGAGATGGACTAGATGGTACGTAGCTCAGGGATGATTTTTTCGAGTTCTATACCTTCTATTCTGTTAGGATTCCCCGGTGGACGATCCATGAGTTGTTTTCCCTTTTTACGTGTACTTGTACTTGTTGATCAGTTGGGTTTGCATACTCACCCACTTACTTTCAGTGCACATTTCATTTCTATAATAGTACATGTTGATTCTACTATGTGGGTTCAGACATCGTGGGTTACAGGTTTAAAGGCAATTCCTTCCCATTTAATTTGGGATTCTCCTTTGGTGCAAGTCCCCAGCCCCTGGCCATGGAAGGCGTGCTTGGGGTAGTCACGGAATGGGCCCCGATGACGGTTCGTGACAAATTGGATTCATAGGAGTAAGTTCTACCACATAACGTGGACTACAATTCATTTAATGACAATAATGTTATGTGTTTTGGGTGTAGTTATCGGTTTAGGGAAACCGGTGTTGGTGTGGCGGCCGACATATCCATACACTAGGACTCTGACTTCTGATTTTTGACACAGTACAGAAAAGAACTGATTGCGTGTGTGTTTCCATTGAAAATCATTCTTCATGATTTCTTTTTGTCGGATCACCAAGAATAATGTTTTGACTATGGCATGCCTGTTTCTTTTCAAGATGGACCCATATAGGAATCCATATAGGGTTCTGAGTTTCGTGCGAGAAGGAATCCCATCGAACGATGAGGCCTCAGTGTAGGGCCCCATCACAGCGGAGGTACAAGTAGTACCACTACCCATTGGTCCACTGATACCACCAGCACCAGCAGTAGAGAGTGCACGCCACTTGAGTGCATTGCACAAGTTCCAGCACCAGAGGCCGCCCAGGTTCCGGGGAGAGACAGACGCACAGGCAGCTAAGGATTGGTTGGAATCCATGGTGAGAGTTTTCATATTGGTAGGGACACCAGCCGACCTGATGGTGAACCTTGTCATTATTATCCTGCATGTAGCGGTAGGGAGATGGTGGAGCCTGATGCTCTTGTTTCAGGATGAAGCATCATTACTCTGGGCAGACTTCGAGAGTCTCTTCCAGTCATTGTTTCTTCCTTCCACCCTTTGTGCGGTGCAGATATAGGAGTTACTGCATCTACATCATGGTAGAATGCTGGTGGCCTAGTACTCAGTGAGGATCACCGACCTCTCGGACTACTCCATAGATATGGTACATGACCCATTCTTCATGGCTAGGACCTTTGATAAGGGACTCAGACATGAGATCAGGGCTTCGATGATCTCCCTCAGCATCCCGACACACGCGAGGGTGCTGGAGTGAGCCCTTATAGTAGAGAGTTTTCTTGCTGAACAGTCCCCAGCAGCGAGACCCACCACAGGGTGACACGTAATGGAGTCTTCTACAGTTGGAAGTAGGCAAATGTCGTAGAGATCCATTTGGACTAGACCATTAGGAGGGTGACCCCAGGATATAGGTTCGGTTGTGTGGGGCACACGAGACAGAGCCAGCCATACGCGGAGTAGGCAGTGATATGCGTGCAACGGGTAGGGACACATGGCTTGTGACTACCCGACCAGCCATGCAGATGAGTAGCAGGAAGTAGAGGGACCTCCCAGGTAGAGGTAGAGGTCTAACCGTGGTGGTCCACCGGGAGTAGGAGGACTTTGCAGAGGAGCTTTCCGAGTTGCAGGTGGTGGATGACTTTTTGAGGCCCTACCACCACCACCACCAGGAAGTCCACCCCTACTAGAGGGAGTAGGCAGACATGGGCGGGCTTAGCTCATGGAAGTCGAGCCCTATGACCACGGCACATATGAGATGATTCAATGTACTATATGTGTCTACTCCATCATTGCTATAGTAATTATACACACAGGTGCGAGTCATTCATTTATTTTCACTACCCTTGTTCGGATTTCTAGAATTCCGACAGAGGCTTTGGCTCGATCCATATGGCTAGAGACTCCTACGGGAGTAGACTCGATGGTAATACAATGGTTCTGGCTTTTTGATTTTAATCTAAGAGTTGAGAGCTTCAGCTGGGATCTTTTTATAGTGGTGTCGAGGCCTTATGTCGTCATCATGGGTATGGACTGGTTATCCACACATCATGCTTAGATTGGCTGTATTAGGTGAAAAGTACGGTGTTTCATCACAGATAGGACAAGGTTCACCTTCACCGGCGAGAAGGGAGCCTTTTTAGCGCATGCTGGACTTACACAGAGGAGGGGGCAGCCGATCACACACCAGTTGGATAGTCTCATCCTCGGAGCAGATGATGTGTGGAGTCCGAGTTTTCTTGTTGTAGTGGATCAGTACGTGGATGTTTTCCCTGACAATGGTCCAGGATGACCTCCTCAAAGAGAGGTGAACTTCTACATTTCCATGTACCTCGGGATGGCATCAATATCTACTCCAGCATATTGGATGGATCCCACAGAGCTTCGTGAGCTCCGGGTACAGCTAGAAACATGCAGAGGAAGGTATTAATCCAACCCATTGTTTCACCCTGGGCATCCCTGATTTTGTTCACCAAGAATGAGGATGGGTGCTTGCGACTGTGTGTTGATTATCAGCGCCTAAACCAAGTGACCGTGAAGAACAAGTACACTCTCCTGAGGATTGATGACCTCTTTGATCAGCTAAAGGGAGCATGTTTGTTCTTGAAGATAGATCTTTGGTCAGGCTATCACTAGCTTAGATTATGGGATGAGGATGTGCAGAAGATGGCCTTCAGATGCTGTTATGGCCACTATGAGTTCTTGGTTATGAAATTCGGTGTAACCGATTCACTAGCAGTGTTCATGCGACTCATGAACATGATCTCTCAGCCATACCTTGATCACATTGTTGTAGTCTTAATCAATGACCTTCTGGTCTACTCATCTACTGAGGAGGAGCATGCCTACCATTTACGAGTAGTACTGGACACACACCAAGAGCTCTAGATTTATAGTAAGCTCTCAAAGTTCCAATTCTGGATCCAATAAGTACACATTCTAGGACATGTCATCTCAGAGGACAGATTTGCAGTGGATCTAATGAAGACTGAGGCAATTATTTCTTGGGAGCCACCCAGAAGTGTGATAGAGGTTCGGAGTATTCTGGCACTACCTGGGTACTATCGGAGGTTTGTGCTAGACTTCTCCAGGGTTTCCGCACCAATTTCCACATTGAAGAAGAAGGGGAAACCCTTCGTGTAGTCAAATAGATGCCAGTAGAGATTTCAGGAGAGTAGGTAGAGGTTGAATAGTTCTCCCATCTTGATGCTACCAGAGGAGGGCGTTAGGTATGTAGTTTATTGCGACACATCAGGGACCAGACTCGGGTGTGTCCTGATGAATGAGCGAGTAGTGATCAAATATGGTTCTCAATAATTGAGATAGCATGAGAAAAACTATGCTACCCATGGCCTAGATTTTGCAGCAGTGGTCTTCTCCTTGAAGATGTTGCAAAACTACCTTATGGGATAACGTTTTATAGTTTAATCTGACCACCAGAGTCTTTGGTACATCTTCTTACAGAAGGACCTAAACCTGAGACATCAGTGTTGGCTAGAGTTCCTCTAGGACTATGACTTCGAGATAGTATATACTCTTGGGGAGGGGAATATTGTTGTCATTTCTCTCAGTATGATATCAGGAATTCAGCTGCAATGTGAGGCGATGAAGCATCTGGCAGCATTGAAGATATCCTTTATGGATAGAGGTGGATCAGCATTTCTACAATCTCTCATAGTCACTCGTCCACTTCTGCAGTGAGTCAGGGAGGCACAGTGTGGGGACGTTGAGTTTGAAATGTGACGTGCTCAGATATCCACAAGAAAGACACCTGATTGATTTTTTGAAGTTGGTGATAACATCATTGTCTTCAGAGGACAAAACATGGAACCAGATGCACTTCAAGAGGATTTTTTGAGGGAGTTCCACACATATCCTCTAGTGGTACATCCTGGTTTGGCGAAGATGTATCAGGACCTCCGACGAAAGCACTGGTGGTCAGGTATGAAGAAGGAAATAGTAGAGTTTGTCTCTCAATGCCTCACTTGTCAGCAAGTGAAGGTGGAGCACCAGGTTTGAGCATGCTTGGTTCATCCCTTAGTGGTTCTAGTGTGAAGTGGGATGGGATTTCTATGTATTTCGTGACGGGACACCATGTACATCTAGATGACACAACTCTATCTGGGAGATTGTTTACCGACTCACCAAGACAACCCACTTCCTATCGATCCGAGTGTAGGGTTAAGAAGAGAGCCTCGGATGCCTCTACGTACAGGAGATCGTACGACTTCATGGTGTGACATTGACGGTCGTCTCTGATCGAGATGCTCGTTTCACGTCACGGCTATGGTAGAGGTTGCAAGAGGCTTTAGGGACATAGTTTGGCTTCTGCACTACCTTCCATCCTTAGAAGGATGGTCAGACTGAGAGAACCATTCAGACTCTTGAGGAAATTCTAGGTGCATGCGTCATCGACTTCGGTTGCAGATGGGAAGATCATTTACCCTTGGCAGAGTTTGCGTACAATAACACCTACCACTCCACCATCGGGATGGAACATTTCGAGGAACATTACGACCGACCTTGCAGATCACCTATGTACTAGACTGACCAAAGGGAGTGAGCACTTATGAGACCAGAGATGGTGCATGCTATGACGAAGAAGGTGGAGATCATATAAGAGTGTATGGAGACTGCATAGAGCAAGCAGAAGTCCTATGCTGAAAGGAGACGGAGACCACTGGAGTTTGAGGATGGCTACCACATCTTTCTATGGGTCTCACCTTGATGAGGACTACAATGATTTGACTGAGGCAGCAAGTTATCTCCACGATTCATCGGACCGTTCCAGGACCTTGGAATAGTAGGCGAGGTGGCTTATTGCATAACTCTTCCACCTCAGTTGCATCGGGTGCAAGACCTCTTCCACGTATCTCAGCTAAGGAGATACGTGCACAACCCATCCCACATCATTTATCATGGGGAGGTGGACATCGATGACAAGGATAAGTTCACTTAGGATCCAGTGGAGATTGAGGTTAGATAAGAGTGGGTCCTACATGGATGTTCGATTACTCTTGTGTGGATTCACTGGCATTACGATAACCTTGTGGAGAGAACATGGGAGAGGGAGGCTCAGATGCGTTCTCAATACCCCCATTTGTATCATTAGTGTGATTTTTAGCTTACAGGGACGTAAAGACCTGATGTGGGGAGAATGTAAAGACCATAAAATTTCATGAATATTTTTTAAAAAAATACATTGAATTTTACGAGTACTCAGTTTCTAACGACCCTTGATTTTGAGGCCTGGTGTGCCCAGAATCAATTTCAGAAGTTTTTTTTGGTACGTACAGTAAACGTACAAGCGGGATTTCATATCTTTTGAACCAGTGCTCGAAATTTAAATCTGACGACACCATTGAACATGAAGCATATGTGATTGCTTAGTGAGACCCTCGCCATAGTTGCGTTTTAATTAGAATGGAAGTTAGTTAATGAGATTTTTAATTAAATAAAATAAAAATAATGTTTTTCCTTTATTTTTATTTTTTGAGTTGTTAAAACCTCCATGTGGAGGTTAGAGGTGGGTCCCAACACACCCTAACATCCCCTGGGAGGATGTTAATAGGTGAGGCCCACTTGAGACCTTTATCCATTCTAAACATCCTTTAAACCCCTTGAACTCCCAATAAATGGGGGAAACTCTAGAAACTGTTTTCCTAATTTCTCTCATTAAAGTGCCAACTCCACATGAATTAATTAAAGGTTCATTAATTAATTATCTGAATTGTTTTGAATTCATGCCAACAATAAAATTATAGGAAAATCTATTATTCTATTTGTTTGGAACTTTCATCTGGTGGAGCCTTCGAGAAATTGAGAGAGCATTCTCTCCACGAAGATCACAAAGAACCGTCAATATCTTCTTCCTTCTTCAATCGGGGAAACAATGGGAAGAGACCCCCACGAAGAATACTAATTTCATCTTCGGCTTCTTCTTTTCCCACGTCAATGATATGATGTTGACTTTTCCTATGACTTCATCAATGAAAAATCATCAAGTAAGGTAGGGGATTTATGTTTTATTCTCGTTTCCATTCATCATCATTCGATATTGGTTAATAATTTTCCAACTTATATCGCAATAAAGTGGAAGGCTCGGGCCACATGAACACAGCCCGAACCTCACACTTTGTTGCTTACTTTTGTTGAAGATGGAGGTGGAACAACAATGTCAGCCAGCATCGGGCTGACCACGAAGAAAACCGGCGGCGCAAGGCCACTGGGTCGCGAAGGGGTTGCAACAATGTTGTGTTACGCGGAAGGGAAGTCGCGACCCCGATGGCCCGCAGGCAGCTGGGCCATGACGGTGGGGCACGATGTCATCGCCCCGAACCAGTGATGAAGAACCGCATCCAGGGTGGGCTGTGGCGATGGGGTGTGGCGCCGTCACACCGCAACAGATAGGGAGCGCGACAATTGACCATGGTGGTCGAAGGAGGGCGGCAGGATGAGCCGGTCATCGACGGCACTCCACAAGGCGGGACCTGAAGGGTCACATCGTTTCATCGAACGTCGGGGGAACGTGGCACCCCCCCACCCTCCCCGCGGAGTGGCTATCCGGGCTAGGCCCCATGGTAAGCGGGCTAGGCCGCCACCTGGTCGGGCCTCCCTTGCGGCCTAGGACGCCACTGGGCCGGGCTACTCAATCAGACCGGGTCAGACCCACGGACCGGGTCAGACCTCTGTCTGGACACGTTTAACCCAAAATCACCATTTCATCTGTATATTGGGCTACTGGTGTCTGAATGACGAACTGTCTACGGCAACAGAAGGCTTAGAGCATGATGGATCAATTGGCATAACCTGAATGAGTTTTGGACGCAGTTGGGGTACGGTCGGGTTGGTTTGAACTTAAAATCCAACCAGGACCCTAGAACGTAAATGTCAATAACTTACAGAACATGAGTCTAATTGACGCGTCGTCTATAACGTTGGGTTCCTTATGATGATATCGAACTACGGGAAACATCAACTTGAGACTTCGTGGTATTTGATGTATCGACACTTGGATTGAGGAGCAGACACTCCCGGAATCGAGCGTGTTGTCTGTGGGAACCCTATGGCTGGCTGCGACCGAGATCACATGACCTATCATGGCATTGACATCAATGATTCTACACCAGGATCCTCCATGGGTTAGACAGTGATGACTTATATACTAGGATCCTCTTTGGGTTCGACAGTGATGACTACTGGACCAGGATCCTCCGTGGGTTCGATAGTGATAACATCTGTACTAGGATACTATGTGGGTTCGACATTGCTGATACAGTTCCAGGATCCTACATGGTTTTGACAGAGGATATGATTCAGTGGCTACAATTGATCATCACTACCCAGCTACATGAATAGAATACCTGTGTGAGTTGAGTCTTATCTTTCAATCTTTATCATTGAGGTGATTGACTTTAATTCATTTGTGGAATGGGTTGTGCTTGGGCTTGAGAGTTGGAGTCATACTATGATTGGTAACTTATGTATATGTTTGGGCATATACCTATGTAAGGTTGGTTGACGCTTCATGATTGTATCTTTCTACTATGGTTTATCCTTAGTGCATTCTGCTAGACCATCAGGGGCCTTGGGGTCCCCTACTAAGTGTTTTTATAGTCACCCATGCATGGAATTCTCCCACACCTTGTTGTGTTCTGTACAGACGACGGTCAGCAGTGATTGAGGCTGAGGGTGATAGACGGGAGGCTGCTCAGAGCTGGACTATATGGGACGTACCTCATGGATGAGTGGTTCGATTTCTGTACCTACCCTTCAGGTAGGATTCCCCGGTGGACGATCTAGGAGCTATTTTATCCTTTTTACTTGAACTTGTACTTTTTTTCCAGTTGGGTTTGTATACTGACCCACTTATGTTCAGCACACTTTTCTTTGCAATATTAGTACTTATTGCTTCTAATGCTTGTGTTCAGACTGTGTGTGTTACAAGTTTAAAGAAAATTTCATCCCTTTTTATTGGGTATTTTCCTTTGCTACAAGTCACCAGCCCCTGTCCTATAGATGGTGGGTTTGGGGTAGTCACAGCACGGGCCCCGAGGACAGGTTGTGACAGTTTTCACTCCAAAATTTAAATTGAACCATATGAGGATCTACATGGGATTATTTGTTAGACTCCAAAATGATAGGATGATATTGGAGAGTGGATTATTATGGGACATGATCTTCTATATGTAGTGATAAGGAAGGTACAAACCATTCATTGACATATAGAATCCACAAAAATTAGATAAAAATTTGATAAAGACTATCTTCAATGAGTCCTTGAGTTGAGTTCATATGTAAATTTTTCTTCATATATCTCTATTTATGAAGGCATTAGGTTTTTGATGATGGGTAATCATAGTCCTTGATACACCTTCCCCATTTAGATTATATATTGCATCTGAGTTGGGGCCTATCAACTCGAACTCCCACCAAACTAATCTAATATACCTCATGTGTTTCATGTATCCCACTTAAAGAACTACATACTAATCCCATCACATATAATTAATCTATAAGAAATATGATTAGAGAATGATAAATCATATGGGTAGTAGTTGGAGAATATTTTAGATAAGAAAAAAATAGTTTTATGAAAACAGACAACTTATGTGGTCAAAGCTCTTTGGAAGAACCACATGTATGCTGAAAAATAATGGGAAATGGAAGAAAAAATGAAACAACGCGTCATCATCTATTTTAATTCATTAAATGAAAATTATTAATGTAAAAAATGTGATGGTTGGTAAAATATAATGACCTCAACTATCATAAATGAACTCCATTTTTGAATAAATAAATGTCTTATCATGTAATGTACTTCTAAAAACAATTGAACACATTATATATATTGGATAATTATATTATTATTGATTTATATAACAATTAAGAATCATTTTCATTTTATTATTGAAATTATATTGTGACCATTAATATTAATATATTGTCGTTTATGATAATGTCTAATTAGGTCAAAGGGAAGGAGTGGTGCCCCTAACAAAGAGAATCTACCCTATAAAACACCATTATCATAATTTTCGCAGGTGAAATTTTTTTTGGTTTTTCCTAAAACTAATCTAATGAAATGATTCGACAATTAAAACATGAGAAAAACTGTTTACCAGAGAAGCTAGATCTCATTACGATCATGGCTAAAACCATGTATATTGAACCACCTCCATAAAATTTGAACAGCACAAAATATACCCTTTGGGAATTCAATGATGAAATAATGGGTGATGTATCATGGCCATACAAATAAGAAGATTTATAGTTTTAATTATTTATTAAATTATGATTATATTTATAAAATTTTAATATTTGTTTTTATATTATTTAATAATGTTTAAATAAAATATTATTTAGATATGAAGAGAAAATAGTATTTTTCGTAATTATATAATTTCAATGAAATCACACTTTTTGGAAATTTCATGAATTACATAAATAAATGATATTTTAATATAATATAATCAGGTTAATATATTTATTAAATATAAATGGTAATAAAATCATAAATAAATAAATTTAATTTTTGTATGTATTATAGAATGATTTTATTAAAAAATAAATTTTTTGAATAAATTAGTAATTTATATTAATTAGAGTAAATTCTCATATTTTGAGAATTATTTTTATAAAAAACATCATTACTCTAATGACAACATTACATTTAGCCAATGGTGAATTTTCTATACTTTTCAAGGATAATATAAATTTTGGATAAAATTTAAATTCGGTATAAATATCTTTTATGTGTTATGACATTAACATAACCTAAAATTGATGAAAAATATTCCATAAAAAGTATCCATTACCAAATATATATTCCCACATTATAATAATTTTTATGTTATTTGATAAATTTTTAAAAACCATAATCAGTCCTCCAAAACCAATATTATATTTTATGGTTTCTAACTCAATTTTGTATAAACTTAACTCACTTACACATCCCAAACGGTATTAATTTAGTTATTTAAATTAATAAAAAATATATATATATACCAATCTTATTTTGAATCAACTACTGACATAAATTATTAGTTGGTTTTTGTTTTTTAATTCATTTTTATAATGATTACAAAAACTATGTTTTGAAATTAATAAATAATTATCCTCACGACCTATATTAAACCCATCCCAACATCACATTAATCATCACTAAATATAGCCAAAGAAAGAATATACTCTTCCATTCCAAATATATAGTTTTATCAATGTACCCTTAAGAACATAAAAATCTCCAACCAAACAATATAAAGAACCCTCTCAAGGGAAGGGATCCTCTCCTTCCTATATTTAATGAAAAACCTTATTTATACAATTATTTTTATTATACGATTTTTTATTTTTTTTTTATTTGTTTATACACATCCAATATACTTTTTATGACATTAATATTATAATAGAACCATTTCACATTCATTAATACCTTCATTGAATCATTAAGTACCATCGTTATTCTGTCAAAATGTTTCATTGATTATTCATGCAAAAGAATGGGTTGTGAAAAAATTCACATTCCCACTCATGGGTATTATATTACATCTGAATATCATTTTCCGATTGAAAACATCCCATTATTTATATTAAAATCCTTAATAATTGGAATGATATTGATGAAATACATCATAATGTTGAATGATCAATCTGGCATACTTATAAATGTTCAAGATAAGAATGTAAGGGGTGGGAAATGAATTATATTGGACTCCAATGCAATGGATAATTTTTTTACCACATGATATTATGTGTATGCTTAACGTGAGTGAATATGAATAACACTAAGTTGTGATTTATTGGTTGTTATCTTTGACTTATTATTATGATATCATGTTTTAGGTTGTTTTTCACATTCTAATGATTCCTTTATGTTATCAACTTATATCAGGTTTTTTTCATGTTCATGATTATCACCCCCTATATATCTCAATGATATATATATTTATATTCATGTATTACTTTCATTGTTTTGTTCTCTGATTATTCCCTTGTTTGAATTTATAGTTCACCCCTTTATTTTGAACAAAATCAGATAATCCTAGATGATTATAGAATATCCATTGAATATGAGAATATTATATAGATTTTTAAATATTTTTTATTTATTTATTTTACATTTTGTTATATTATATACCTAATTAAAAAAATACACATGTCCTCTTGATATTAAAAGGATGTTATTGTTTTATATTTATTTATGAAATAAGGAAATAATGTCTATAGAGATTAGGGATTTCATTAAAAAAACCCCATACAATTATCTTCTAAATATCCCTGCCAATATTTTATAAGTTATTGGATTCAATAAATACCATTCAAAGGGTCCTTAATACAGGATATAAAGGAGATCTCTTATATATGTTGTATGTATCGTACCTGAACAAATTCAAATTGTTTCTTTTATACCTACTCCATATATGTGGTATTTAACTTAAAAACATAATATTAATATATTAAATGTAATAAAATATTATTGATACATTGAAACAAAATATATTTGACAAATTTTCCTTCAAATGGGATTTGGAAGTCTAAGGCCTCATTCTTAAAAATTACATATTCTAGTTATTTCAAAGAGATTTGACTTCTTTACATTCCTGAAGATCATTTGGTTTAATGTAATTAATACATTAGTTCCTAAATCAATCAAATTAACCCACAAGCATAAAAAGTGGGTACCATTAAAATATTATCAATTACCTCCAAAAAATAAAATTTTAAAATCAAAACAATAAAATGATTTAATTTTAAAATCTACATCACATTTTACTAGAATTACATCTTTAAATAACACATCCTTGTAACCTATAACAATAATTTAAAAACATTGGATGTGTACGAAAATATGAGTATTATATATAAAAATATGGATGGAAAACGTTAATACCATGTAAACTTGTAATTGTATTAAATCATATTCAAATATATATACTTGACACCAATATATTCTTACTTTTTGAAACTTTAGATTTCCGGGAGATTTCCACAAAACATAAAGATCATAAATATAATAATAATGGTGTATGGGAGAACTAATTAAATAATCATGTAACATTTTTGGCTACCTTATGATTTGTAACCCTCATATCTACCTTACAAAGTAACCATCACTAATACCTTATTATGTAACCACAACAGTTGCACATAGATTACCCATACAACTGAACTCCAACATACGAATGCTGGATAATTGGATGGAGATATAGGTCCAACCATTCATCATAAAAAATTAAAAACAACTATATAATAATCATACAACATGAATAATTTCATTAAAAATGGTATCTGAATTTTGTAAAATGAAATTTTAAAAGAGTATTTTAAGATAAAAGACCAGTGCAATATAATATAATTGAATTGAGAATTAATATAGTGGGTGGAATTTATACATAAACCTTTAATATAAATAATTAAATGTAATATAAATAAAATTAATCACATAAATAGTTTTAATACCATGTAATTAAGGATGTAAAAGGTTAACCCAATAAATATAAATTCGGTTATGAATTCCACTACCCCAGGTTCATGTTACTTAAAACGTGTTTAAACCTCGTATATAATGGTTAATAGAGTGTTATTGACATCTTAAAGAAAACATTTCATGTTTATAACACCTTATATTATCATTTCATAACATCATTTCACCCCTTAATTGTTATTATTTTGTTCCTTCCATTATTTCAGGGCCATTCTTTACATGTTTCATTGGCCGGTATAGTATTTTATTTCCACATCATAGAGAAATGAAATTATAGAAGTGTAATAAAATGTTATTCAAATGTTTATATAATATTAAAAGATTCCAAAAATAATTAAGGTTATATGGTACGAGGATGAATCATTAAATAAATCTTTAGTTATATCCCTTTAGATAATTTTTGCGGTTCTATGATAATTACAAACTAGATTCACTATATAACATAATATTATGTATTTATGTTATATCGATAAAATTAAAGATAATATATAATAAAAATTAAACTATTTTTCATCCCTTAAAATTGTTTCATAACTAGTTTTGAAGGATGTAATAGAATTTCAAAAGACATCTTCCATGAATTTGGTGAATCAACACATCACAAAATGTTATATTTATTTTTAGAATGAGATTATGAGAAAATGAATAATGAAGATGACTTTTTTCCTTAACCATGTTAATATCCATAATATTTAAAATTACGATGCTTTTATACCAATTTTAGACGTAGGTGGGACGGGAGTATACGAAATGAAAAATAATTGAAAATAAAACATAATAAAAAGAAAGGGGATTTATACCTCTTGATGTCGACTCCTATAGATCCTCCCTAATGAATTTGGTTTTTCCCTTTTTGGGAGACCCACTGGTCATTGACATGGGGAAGATCCTTGGGAAGGTGATTTGTAAGAACATAGACAATGAAAAATGCTTGAGCGGTGTGAGAGGAAGAGGGGGTGAGGGTGGTTTTTATAGGGGAGGAGAGGAGGGGTTTTACATGATTTTAATCATTAGTGTAATATTTATGCTAAAGACTATAAATTGTCTGGATTCCTATTTTCCCAAATAGTAATAGGTGCATGTGAGTTCAAACCAAAATATATTTTAAATATACATGACTCAAGAATGATTTGAAAATTCCTATATTTATCATATTGCATAATTATCGAATTTCACTAAAAAAATATTCAAGTATTTCATAAAAATACCAATAATTCTCCTCAACCATTTTTAGATGTGTATAATTAAAAATTGGCACCATTTTTTAAAAATATTTTTATAATTATGAATAAATTAATTTGTACATAAAATCAAATTTTATTCCAAAAATAACAATTTTAAAACTATGACTGAATTTATACAACATTGAAAAAGTAATCAAGATCTAATTATCATATAACCTTAAGAAAATAAAATGACAATATGATATTCTATTAATAAGTGTCATATTAAAATTTATATTAATATTCATAATGGTGTTTTACTATTCAACAAAAAATCAAGTTGGTTCTACTACTCTCCCTATAACATACTTATCACAAGCATAGATGTCCATTTTTATGATTTTAAACATTAATGAAAAAAAGATTATTTTTTATAGATAATTTAAAAATATGTCCTTATAACATAGTGTCTTTATTTAGAGAATCAATGTTTCAGGCATTTCAATTTATTTTTAAAATAATGGGGTGTTACATTCTCCCCACCTTCATAAAATTGCATCCTTGAAATTTTATTTATATATTTAAAAAATAAGTGTTTGATTCCGTCATAGAATTTTTAGATTCCAATATTTCTTCATGATCCATGTAGTTTCACCAAAAAATCATTACCTGGTGTAATGACTTATTCTGCAATACATACATGTTCACATTGATTGGTAATCTAAATATGTTTCTCTTTATAAGAAAGGTTCTCTTCCTGATAAACTGACTTTTTTCTCCAAACATGATATGAATATGGAATATACATTCTCATCATTCAATCATGAAAAACATTGTGTACCTGAGATAATGTCTGATTAAAAGATAAATGATAGGAATCTAATCTAACATTATACATTATTTAATAAGGTAAAATGAATAGTGGACTTAGCTTCCCTTTCATACATAAACCAATAATACCTTTCCATGGTGACATTTTAAAAAAACAAGATCAACTACCTCGAAAAAAAACTTATTTCCACATGTTATTTGCATAAAATTTCTACTGGATCTGAGCTATCTTACTGTGTCTCTAGACAATTTTCACTGTCTCAACCATTTACCCTACTAATACTGGTCCCATCAACTTTCATTCTCAGACATCATCTCAAAATAATAGAGTTAGACACAACTTTGTATATAATGCCTATAAAGTATTATTCTCTATACTGGAGTGAATAAATATTATTATAAGAAAATTTAACTAAAGAAATATGTGGATCCCAACATCCCTGGTAATCCATTGAACAAGTTCAATTAATAACCCCCAAATTCTCAATTGTTTGTTTTGACTTCCCATCGTAATGAGGATGGAACGTTGTAATGAAATATAATTATGTTTCTGATGAATTCTATAGGCATTTACAAAATATGGATGTGAACCCAGGATCACAGTCCGATACAATGAAAAAAGAAACTCCATGTAACCTAACAATCTCTTTGATGTACAATCAGAAAAACAGATCCAATGACATAGTATCTCGAATAGAACCGAAATTAGCTGATTTTGTGAGTTGATCAACAACAACCCAGAATACATTGTTACCTCTATAAGTCTTTGGTAGTCCCCTAATGAAGGATATGGATATATTTTACAATTTCCATTATGGCACTCCTAAAGGATGAAGCATCCACTTCGGTAATTGCCAATCTGATTTAAATTTTTTACATGTTAGGAATTTCATGGTAAAATCTACAATATCTCTTTTACATCCAACCTTGTAGTAATACTCCTAAAAGACACTGTACATATTTTTTGTAACTAGGATGAAATGAAAATAACAAACTATGTGCTTCACAAAACAACTCTTTTTCATCTGAATTTCACAAGGCACACACATTCCTCTTCCAAAAGTAAAATAAAATCCTTATCAATGTTAAATTCCATTAAAATACCTATTTTAACTATCATTAATAATTTCTATAGCTCCCTTTCTATATTATATGCTTTCCAAATTCTGAATGACAAAAATGACTGCACTAAAACCTGAGTCAAAACAATGTAATTTCTTGCACCAATGACATCAATGCCAAAATTTATAAAATAATTAATCAAAGGGTCACGCTACCAATGTAACATTGTTAGTAATGAATGATGTTTTTGACTCAAGGAATACGACAAATTATATTCATTTTCCAGATGTTAATTAATCATGCAATAATTATCTTTATCAATTCAAGATATCATCTATGCCTCATGTTTAGTGCCTTCTGAGTAAATATATACTTCATAATTTTATGGTCAGTATATATATCACATTTTTCTCTATATATATGATACATCCTTAATTTCAATGAAAAAAACCTTAACTACTAATTCAAAATCATGGGTAGGATAATTTTAATATTGAGGTTTTAATTCTCTTGGATAATAATAAATTACATATTCATTCTGCAACAAAACACAACCATGTCCCTTCAATGATGCATCTTTGTAGATGACAAAAATAAAATTTATGGAATGCAGGGAAAAAGTTATATCATTCAATGATCTCTTATTCAGGTCTAGAAAAGAATAATCACATTCTTTAATACAAAAAAATTAACCCCTTTTCAGGTTAACATAGATAGTGTCTAGATAAAAATGCAATGTTTTTAACAAACTGTTGGTGATAACCTACTAGTCCAATAAAATTGTTAATCTCTATAACATTTGAAGGTCTATTCAATTAACCAACCACTTTTTTTTATGATAATCAATTATTCTATTCTTATTTACAATATTCCCATCATAATAAACCAGTTTCATCCAAAATTTAATGTTGTTAAATTTTCCTTGTAGGTTTCAAAAACAATACTTATATGTTTTTCATGCTCCTATTTAGTTTTATAAAATACCAAAATGTCATCAATTAACAGAACTAAAAACATATCTAATAACTCAGAAAATATTCTATTTATAAGATCCCTAAATATAGTATGTACATTAGTTAATCCAAATGGCATAACCACAAATTCATAAGGTTCGTATCTAGTAGAGAACACAGTCATCAGGATGTTTAAATTCTTTAAATTCAATTTATAGTACCCCAACCTCATGTCATCCTATGAAAAATATTATGCTCCATGGAGCTATTCAAACATATAATCAATGTGAGAAATAAGATATATGTTTTTAAAAAGTTAATTTAATCAACGTTCAATACTCAGTAAAATTCTCATGGAACCATATTTATTTTTATTGAAAAAAAATATAACGTAATTGGGATGTTCTAGGATGAATAAATCTTTTATCAAACTATGCATGAAACTGATTTTTCAGTTCAAGTAGTTCCATTTGAGACATTTGATAAAACTGATTTCAAATTATCATAGCATCAGGAACTAGGTCAATTGAGAATTATACTTCCCAATAAGGTATAACTCTTGGTAACTCATCATGAAAAACATCATGATATTGATTTAAAACCTAAACATATTTAATCTGGGCGTTTACCTCATTTTCATTAGTATGAGCAAGACACCATCCATTTCCATATTTCAATAGTTTCTCAACTTCCTATTATGTTATCAACTGGTTGAGTTTATTCTTGAATAAAAACTGAAACATTTTTTTGAAAAAATACTTCTTTCTATCTATAATCAATCATATCCTGATAAACCAAATTACAATCCATACCCAGAATGACATAAAAATCTATTATGGTAAAAACATGAAGGTTTATAGGTAATGTCTTCCCACATATAACCATAGAAATATCCATAAAATTCCATTTTTTGTAACATTTTCCCTTGGTGTTTTAAAAATAAGTTCTAGTCTAAATTGTTGAGATAATATTTCCAATTTACCATAGAATTTCTTAGAAATAATGGAATGTGTCATCCCCATATAAAAAATACAATAGCAAAAAATAATCCAACAAACAGTGTACATGATACCACTTCATTGAATGGATCGACATCGGCTGACGTAGTTGCAAAAAATCTCACTACACCTTTCTACTTATATTTTGGAAGCTTCCCATCATTCAAATATTTCATTAGGTAGTTATTTTAATAGTGAAACGTATCACCACATTTGAAAAAAATATAGTTTTCTTATCATGATTAATCTTACTATCAATTTCATTACAATCTCAGACCATATGTCAAAACTTACTATATTGAAAAAACATCCCAATTTTTGTTAGGAATACCCCATGGTGATTTTACCACACATTTCACAAACTAAAAAAAGGAACATTATTACCATTAAATTTCTTTGATTTATTCTTACCCATTACTTTCCATCCGTACATATTATTCTATTTGATTTCAATGTACACATGATCATTAGCGAACACAAATTTTACCCACTCTACACATCGGGCATGTTTCTCGTATATTTGTAACTCTCAGGAAGAAAATGCCTTTTTATATTCTGGATTCAATCTGTGTAAAAAATGTTTATTTTCATTTCGAGGTCATGAATAATTTTTAGAATATTCCATGCAAGTTGGGTGATGTTTTCTTCATAAAATGTTGTTGAATATTCCTCTTTTGTCTTAATTCAAGGTATTTCTTCTCCATCATATGTCAATCATTCTTTAGGGAATAATTTCCATGAAAAATATGTTTAAATTCATCCCACTGTAAGGATTCAATATCCTCTCGATCCCTAATATTATTTTCCATTGACCATTACTGATCATCATCGACTTCAAAATGATAAATGGAAAGACTTAAGTTTTGATTATCTGAACATACAATAACATCAAATATATTTTCATGGGATTTCATCCATCCTTTAGCCACTACAATTTCAAAATATTCAATTAATGAAGGAGGGTGTCTCCACATAAAATGTTTCATTGTATTAATATTCCTTTGTGGTATCTTTGATTGTTATCATGCATGGATTCCACTCCCACCAACTGCTTGTGTCAGCTAATCCATTACCATCACAAACATCTCGTCAACAATTCACACCATTACTAGTTTTGGATTTGGATTGATATCAGTGTAATGTCCCAAGCATGATGTACAAAGAAATTAAATTAATTTTAATGATTACTTAATAAATGACACAAATAGATGCCCAAAGACCGTATAAGGTTAGTGCATTTGGAAACTGGAAAACATAAACAGATGGTTCATAAAATATCTAAATTTTCTCATAATTTATCTTTCATAACTATAACTCCTTTATGAAACATCTTTCAAAATAACTTTCTTCACATCACGGGGGAAATGATAAATGAAAATGTGTGTGCTCAAATTCTTTGTAAGGATAATCATGGAAAATATCATACAAAACATAAACATACGAACATAAAATCAAGAACATAAATTTTGAAATACCATACCACATCGAACATATACCAAAATCTATAGTCATAAAATAAATCATTTTAGTTCATAAGGAATAAATCATAATGGAATCATGAACACTGGGAAAATAGAAATTGAATAAAACATGTAATAAGTGTAAAAATATGCATATAATGTGATTTCTATTGTATCTATGATAATACGGCCAGGACCATCATCATGGATAAAGTCCATTACTGAACCAGGATTACATGTCGTTCTAGCCATGTATTAGTGAAGCAGATTTATCTGTCATTCTGGCCTTGTATTACATAAATGGATTTATTTTGTGTTCTGGAAATGTCTATCGCATTAGATATAAATATTTACCTAAATCATTGGATGGAGATATCGGTCCCACCCATATCATATTTTAATAATTATAACATGTTCAAAAAAATATAAATAATTCATTAATGAAAAACCCATGAAATTAAATGTGTTTATTAAAAATAATTCCATCATAACATAATCCATATAAAATAGCACTTCTGAATTAAAAAATCGAATCATAGAAGTAATATTAATATAAACCTAACCCTATTTAAAATTCTCCATCTTAGAGGGAAAATAATTTTGGTAAAACACATGAAAATAATTCTTCATGAAAATATAATTAATTATTCAAAAAAATAATTACCTCAAAATTCGATGAAATTTTAATTGAAATGAAATAATATGAAATGAAACGTGAAATATTGTAAATGAATATTCAGGGAAATAAGGAATTTTTAGGGTGTAAAATTTTTATCATGTCATATATGTTAAAAAAAATATCCGTGTAGTTTTTATATAAATGTAAAAAAGATCCTCGTATCAAATAAAGAAAAAAAATTCTTTTCATAACATTTAATAAAAATTATATCAAGTGTAAAATTAACATTAAAACTTTGTGGAAAAATATAAATAATGTTACATACTTAAGAAACATGGATGTTGTTGATAAATATAACCTTATAAATACTTACAAATAAACTATCTATGATAATAATGAAATTATAAAATTATCCCATACCATAGCTCTGATATGCATCATATGCAACAGAAACTCGTGTATAATGATTTAAATATTGTTATTAACTTATTCCTAAATCAATACATCTTTTTTATATCTTACTTTTTCATATTATCATTTGTTTTTTAGTAACATTTAATTTTCACTCATTATTCAGATATTATCTTCTTTATTTTCTTATGCATGTTTTTTCAGATAAGTTCATGTTTCACTTCATATGTTATAGTTATATAATTTATATAATGATATATGAATATAAATTTTATATTTATTCCTTCCAATAATGTATTTAATTCTTTTTAATAATGATCATTTTGAATGAATCACATCGCATCGTGGAAACGGTCGTCAATACATACGGACGAGTGAAAATATCGTTCATTTAGTGGTTAAAGGGTATTGAATTGGATGGTATACTAGTTATAAAGTATAATTAAAATGTCGTATTAATTATTTTAATCCCTTATACTCATCATTATACCAATCAAAATTATGTATTTTTGAACAAAACATTACACCACAGCATCGACAAGGTAAGTCGTACGTACACACACAAGGAGATATTATTATTAATTGGATTCATAAAAGTAGGTATAAAATTATACCATAATTATAATAACATATCATAATGTAGTATATTTTTTATTTATAACTCAATTTTGGAAACAACATAAGAATCAAATGTAGAAGTAATAGAAGTTTGAAAGGGGTGCTAAAATAATTACCTTTTTTCGAGTGTCTGTTTTCGATTTGAAAATGGTCTAACTAGAGTGGATTTCTATGAAACGTGTGGCCTCTATGAGGAATATAGGGATATTTAGAGATTATATTAACTGATTTTTAAAGATAAATGGTGATTTAGAGGTGTTAGTTGTTGGGTCTATGTGGTGGACTTTTATTAGAGGGGAAAGGGGCACAATAGTAATATATTGAATCATTTTTTTATAAATTCATTTTAGAATTTTTATAGTTACAATGTGATATATTTTGAAGATAATATGACGATTGGTCGAAATACTCTCAAAAAATAGGTTTTAGATATTCATATATCATAATATTAACCTTATCTTTTAGTTTAATCCCTTAGTTAAAAACATTAACTCTTACCATGTCTTCTTATATTTGCATAATATATTGTTACTACAGTTACCAAAAGATACAAATAGAACCAAAAAATGATCATTAATGATATTTGTAACATTATAAATTTCTGTTAGGTGAATGTTAGATTTTTAGGAATATTATATCATTGGTTAATATAGTATTTGTTTTAAAACTAATTAATGTCAATTTTTTCACTATTTATAAATTGATTTTTTAAGTCATAAAAACAAGATTCATTCAAACCAAAAACATTATATCAAATATACTGTTTTATAATAATAATAAAAATTAATTTATGGCATCAAAATGTTCATATTACATTTAATTTAAAATTTATAGTATCATTTATTTGAATATTTCATTAAAAAGGATATCATTGCATTATAATTATGTCATAAATAAATTTATATATTTAATTGATAAATATTTTAAATAAAATAATATGATATAGAAAAAAATTTTACTTTCTAATTAAAATTTATATTCGAAGATGTCATTTATATGAATCGAAATAAAATTTTCTTCATTAAGATGTATGTGTTTTTGTTATATTTACTTACTCTCGTCCCCTCTCATCCCTTAAATCATTGTTCTCCTTCAGATGCCTTTTTCCTTATTTTCTTGATCTAATTCGATGGTGCTTTAGTAATATTATATTATTATGATGTCTATTTTCATGAAGGTTTCATGAGCCTGAAGTTGGATTTGTGATGAAGTTCTCCTTGTCCACTTAACATATAGTAACCCCAAGTGCCTATGCACTTATCCTAGTAGGATCTGGCATAGAGGTAACTTTCTAGTTTTGGAGTTTGTTGTTAAGTGTTAGAGTAGATTCAAGGTGCTGTTGGATTCAGAGTTTTTTAATTTTGTTGGATTCAGATTTAATTCTCTATATCTATATTTATATGGTGTTCGGGATTTTCGGTTTCTATTTCTATGGAGATAGAGATCTAGTTCCCTTTTGCGTCGATGTCTATTGATTTCAATAAGTATCATTATTACCGTTGATGGTTTTGTGATGAAGCCCCTTGGCTACTCAACTTACTCTAACACCACATTTCTATTCGACTCTCCTAGTTGGATCTGGCATAATGGAAACATTGTGGTTTTGGAATTTTTTGGTTCAACATTTTAAGGGATTCAAGGTTCTTCCAAATTTGGTGTTATTGGATTTATTGTATCAGTTTTAATTAGATGTTTCTTTAGTGTTCTGTTTTTGTTTTTCATGGTGGTGATTATGGTTTCTGGTGATCAGTTGACTCTAACAATGTTGATTTTTCAGTACCATCAACTATTTTAGGATTTTTTTTGTATTTTGGTGGTGGATGCTGATGATGATAGAAAATTGATGGGATGATGACAGAGAAGTGTTAAATGGACGTGTCCTTCTGCAATGCAGTTGATACACCTTAGTCAGCTCATGTGATTTGCATGATTTGTGGTGACGGTGAATTTTGAAATTGGGTATCTAACTACGGATGGCGCAATGACATGGTTCAATTTTACAATTTTCATTTTCAAATTCTATAATGTCTATTTGTGAGGGTGCAACTTGGATTGAAAAAATGGTCTAATAGGTTCTAACTTACCCTGTAATAGGTTTTTTAATAAAAAAGGGATTGTGGTGGGGGTGGTGTTATAATTCTGTATTTATTAAATTAAAAATTATAAAAGGTCATTATCACACCCATGGGGATCTATTGGATCCTAAAATAAACATAAGGATTCTTAGGGTCGGAAATATATCATAAAATAGGATTAGGACATGTCTTAATATTTTTCATATTATTAATATATAATTTCTTACCCTGATTTACCTAATTTACACTTTAACCATGGTAAATATAAATAATTATTGAAGATATTATTCATAATACCATTAAATAAAAGAAACCTACATAAAAATTATGGACATTATGATTCCAAATGTGGAATCTATTGTTCTAAATTCAAAACATAGAATTGGCAGAAATTTATTTAAAATTAATTCACGTTTACAAAACTAGAAAGCGGGGTTTTATGAAGTAAACACTATCAAAATATTGACATGTGTTTGTATCAAATTTAAATGTGAAATTATTTCCAATGACCAAAGTGTATTAAATGATAAAAATATAATCCAATTAAATTTTAAAACCAATAAAAAAATATCTATCTATATAAATAAATTAACCAAAAATTCAATTTAAATTATATTTCACTATTTTTCACAATTCATTAAAATATGTATTTTTTAAAAAAATACCTCAAATAAAATGAAAGGTAATTTTTAAATCCCGTTTCGAAATAAAAAAATATATTTAGTAAAAAATAAAATATAAAAAGTGTTAATAATTAAATTTAAAATTTGTGCTCCATCAAAATGCAAAAAATCTGCATTTTTTAAAAAATCCTTATTTTTTTTTGGAAAAATTGATTTCTTTCTTATAGCCTATTTAAAAATACATATGACGATTTATAATGGTATATAGAATTCAAAATATTGTTAATTATATTTATAACAGCTATATTATATCCCATTTAATAATAATATTTTTTTAATATTTCGTTGTTTTGTAAAACTTGGTATTGCGTACAACACAATCTATCTAGGAAGGTCACTCATGCATGTTACCCAATACAAGGCAATGTTGGATGTAATACTATATTCCATTGTAGTTGTGTATAAAATAATCCAAATTTTGTTCTTTTAAAAATTGATCAAAATATATACATTTTTCTCACTGTATCGTACGCCAACTTGGTGTTGTGTATAACATATGATAAATAATTTTAATGTGAAAGTAATTTTTTACTTAGTGTATTGAAAAATATAAATGATAGTATTAATTTATTCGAAAAAATGGCCCATGAAAATGTGGGGTGTTATTTTCTACCATTATTAAAAATAATTTCACCCTAGATAAATTTTGTTTTTATAAATGTTTTTCTACTTGAAAGATTAATTTATGGAATCCCATATTATAAAAATGAATACTAAAACATTATTTTAAAATGGAATGATATAAACATAATAGTTACCCAAAGTAACTCTTCACAATGGTTCCACATAGAAGAACATATATAGGAAGAGATAAAATAAGTATTGAAGAGAAATATAACCATCACATTCTGATGGAGAATGATGGAAAACATGTATTAGAATAAGATAACAATCATAATGCCATAAATATGTGATGATCTAAGGGGATGTCTGATTCATCCGGTAAGAAGGTACTAGGATAACAGTTTTTGTTTTTAGGATCATTTCCATATAGTTAAAGAATTTTTCATGAGAATAAATTTGTACTTGTATAGTCTCACCATTGTCTATTCTTTCAACAATTTACACATCTTCTCTTATTTAATGAAATGAATTTGAATTTTTCATTCTTTAAGTGTTATAATATCATGCGATAAAATGATAGGTCATTCTATCTATCTTAAAAAAAGGTTAGCACATTAAATGAAATATGTATAAGTCCACATATAGTGAGATAATACATTAATATAAAAAAAACTTTTAGAATATAACATATACTATCCCTAAATGGATAACATTACAATCCATCCCATTATATAAAATATAAATATTTAGAAATAAATGAACTAAATTGACATAACATTTATCTATCATATCTCATATGATATTTCTTGGTTGTTACTTTCAAAAGAAATTAATACCTTAATCATTTATTTTTATGAAACATGAGAATTACTTGAATTACTATAGGACCTTATTGAAATCATGGATTCGAAATAAAAATTAACTCTTTCCACACCCAAAAAATACCAAAAAACCTATATACTAAAACCATGATATCACTTTTTTCCATATATCAGTAATGAGGTCATAAAAACTATCATATATATCATTATCTCCTTATACATTCATTTTGTGCATATCATGGGATTTACAAAAATATTTCAATCACTTTTAATTGTTACCGGTACCATATACGTATTTTAAACCACAATGGTCCAATACATAGATATTTTAATATTCCATAATACTACAAAATAGATTCTACAACACTATTTTGGAATCCCATTACATAAAAACATAAACATTCAACCACTTCCTTTTCACACTCAACATAACAAATAGTGATAACTTGTAATTTTCATTTTCCTTTGGCCATAAGATGCTATTGACGTCGATAATCAACCATAACCCCATGATTAAGTCATTGTTCAACATAGTGACCCATTTTATTACACTTGTAGAATTGAAGTGTGGGTGGTGTGTTCTCTGTAGTATTTTCTCTATTCAAATCGTTATTATCCTATGTCCCATTACTTTGGAACTAAATGGCATGATGGATATATTATCCACACAACAAATATTTTCTAGTACATTTAAGATAATCTCTATCATGCTTATTTCTACACATTGAGCATAAGGAAAGATACATATCATTTTAATTATTTTGTTGTGAATTTCCCTAGAACTCCATATTTCATTTGTTTCCAAGACCATGATATTGATATGTTACACTAACTTACATTTGTACCTTGATATCACAACACAAAATCTCATAATAGATACTAAATTCTATAATAGCTAATTCCATTTGAATACATGGTTTTAAGACACTGATGAATCTATCCACTTTACATTCAGGTCGGCTTATAAAGCTACAATCATACCTTGAATGTCTTTTAAAATTTTCCTTATATCAGCCAAAATATATATCATTTTATCTATTAATCTCAAGTAACTCTTTTTTAAAATTGTTTTGAATAATATGAGACAACTATTTAGTGAAAAATATGTTATTGAACATGTCACATTCCATGGATTCGATTTCATCTTACAATCTTTTATTCTTGATTAGAGTTCACCAGTGGTATGCTTCTCCTTGAAATTGATAAACATCCAAAATGGATTTTTCGTGTGCAAACAGTGAAGGATAGAAAATATATTTTCAATGCTACTGATCCATTGTGAAGTAACCAGTAGATTAGAAGACCCACTGAATGAAGGTTGATGTTTCCTCTTGAAGAAATCCATAAATTATAGATCCATTATCTGCTCATTTTGAATCCAAGAAAGATTCAAAGCTTGTATATGTATTTCAATAATATTTCCTCTTCCATCTCAAATAAAATTTTATTTTTCATGAGTAAAATCACTAATTTTTCTTGTCCAATGATCATTAACATGGTTCCTTCAGGTTCCATCCATTTTATAAAACCCAAAAGTAATAGTTTGAGAGTCATAAATCATTCTAGGAAAACAACATTATCTTTGGAGATTACTTTCAATCTATAACATCTTTGGTTTAATCCGTGGTTGTTCATGATTATTACCATAACTCTAGGACTGTAACCTATAGATAGACATATCCATAGGGGAATCCCTAGACATATTATTAGAAATATCTCTATATATCACAATATATTTTTTTTCATCCTTGTTTCTAAATGTAGAATAAGAAGTCTCTCTTATACAAATTGATATGACCAATGGTTTACCTAAATGTAAATTATATTACATAATCACAATAATTAGTACTTGAAAAAAAGACACCCAAATATATTATTAGTATAGTGCCTTTGGAAACTGGAAAACATAAACAGATGGTTTTTAAAACATCTACATTCTCTCTGGAATTATAGTTCATACAAGAACCACCTTTTGACACATCTTACATAATACCATTCATCAAATCAGAGGGAAAGGAAACAAGAAAAAGGGTGAGCTAAAATTCTCAATAAGGGTATTAATGTATATTTTGATTCAATAATTAAACATAAGAATGTAATAACATTAACATTACTTTTGAAAATCAATAACACATTTATCATAAACCAATATCTGGAGTTATGAAATAAATATTGATAGTACATGAAGAATAAATCCTAATGTAAGGATAAGAAATGTAAAAATAGAATTGGAATAAAACATTATATTTTGGAAAACAAATAATCATATACTACGATTTTCATAGTAGCCTGGGAATTTCTTACAGGACCATCATAGTGGAAAAAGTCCATTTATGAATCGGGTTTACTTGTCGTTCTATCCACGTATTACAGAAGATGATTTACATGTCTTTCCAGACCTATGTTACAAAACTAGATTTAAATGTCATTCTCATCATGTCTATCTCATGAGATATAAATCATAACCCACTGAATTTTAGGGAGATATAGTTCTCACTTATCTCATAATGATATCATTCTTTAGGGTTCCACAAAACAGTAATATATAATTATAGAATAACCTAATATATAGAATGGGTTTCTTAAACCACATTAAATAATAACACAATGTAAATAAAATATTTTTCCATCATTAACATAATAAAATAATATTAATAATATGTAATGAATCATAACCCTATTTAAATAGAGTCAACTTCGACGCAAAATAATTTTGATAAGACATACGAAATTAAGTACTGGGAAAAATATCCATTCTTATTAAAAATAATTTTATTTTCTCAAAATGGATATAAAGTTTAAAAGAAAATAATTTATTTTAAATGAAACATGAACTAATGTAAAGGAATATTTATGTAAATAAGGAGTAATGATGATTTAAAAATAAAATCAAGTCATATATGTTAAAAAATTATCATCATACTTTGGCTGGAAAAGTAAGAAAGTACCACATATCAAATAAAAAAAATTAATTTATTTATATTTAATAAAAATTAAACAAAGTGTAAAATTAACTTTAAAAAATTTTAGAATAATATAAATAATGTTACACACTTTGGAAAAAAGGACATGGATTATAAATATAACTCTGTAAATACTTACAAATATACAATCTTGGATAATAATGATAAACAAAAATTATCTCTTACCGTAGGTCCGATATGATTCATATGGTACTGAACCACTTTTATAATGTTTTAAATAATGTAATTTACTTATTAAAGAATAATAGAAATTTTTATGATATCATATATGATCATATTATCATCTCTTTGTTAAGAACATGTCATTATCTCCTGTAATTCCGATATTAACAACCTTTTGTTCTAAAGAATTTTTTGTTAGAAAATTCCACATTACACTTCTTATGATAATGTTATATAATATAAATAATAATAATAGTATTATAGATAACATATTTATTCATTCATTTCATGTATATATATGTTATTTTATGATGATCATATAGAATGAATTGTGTCACATCATGGAGATGGTTGGTAATACGTACACAAGAGCGGGGATATCATTTACAAAATGGTTATATGGTATTGAATTTGAAGGTTATGTTAGTTATAAATAATAAATTTTATTTTAAATTAATAATTAAAATACATTATACTTATCATTATACCCCTCCAATTATGTATCTTTTAATAAATAATTACACAATGGTGTGGAGAAAAAAAATTGTACGTACGAACACATTGGGATATTGTTTGTCATAAGATGGATAAATAGAGGTATACGGATGCCTCGTAAATATTATAACATATCATAATGTAGTATATAGTTTATTTATTACATAATAATGAAAAAACATAAGACGTTGAATGAAATTAATAAAACAATTTTGAAAGAGGTAATAAAACAAATAACTTTTTTTTCAAGTATCTTTATTTAATTTTCATAAAAGGACAAACTATGATGGATTTAATTACAATTTGTGGCAACTAGTATTATGGTAGGGATTTTGGAATCTTATTTTAGCGGATTTGTAATGAAACGTGGTTCTTCAGATATGTGAGTAAGTGGGTAGATTTGGTGGCCTTTTAACAGAGGGAGGGGGGCCACATTAGGAACATATTTAAATATTAGTTTATTGTCAATTTATTTTAAAATTATAATAGTTAAAAAGTGATATAATTATATAATATTATTATTTTGGGTCTAAATAATAACAACCAATATATTTTATACATGTTTAGGGCCCAAAATTAACCTTATATTTAAGTGTTAACTATTAGCTAAAAACATTAACTCTTACCATGTGTTCTTTTATTTTCATAATATATGGTCATTATAGTTACCATAAACTTACAAGATAACCAAAAGTGGAGAATTAATGACATATCAATCTTTACATTAGATATATGGTTGAATATTATAGTTTTTGGACTATTATTTCATTTATTAATATATTATTTTTTTTAAAAACTTGTTCATGTTTATTTGGACACTATTTATTAATTGATTTTTGTTAAAGACATAATAACATAATTTATTCAAAAAATAAGCATTAAAAAAAATATAATATGTAATATTAATCAATAAAATTAGTTTGTGGAATAAAAAGTTCAACATTACATTTATTTTACTAGTTCTAATATCATTTATTTGAATATTTTATTAATAAGGTAATCAGTGCACCATCATTGTGTCATAAATAAATTTGTTTATTTAATGTCCATAAATATGAAATAGTATACCATTATGTATGAAATATTTTTAGCTATATAATCATTATTTATATACTTTTATATCATTGATATTAGTGATAATTAAATTGTTTTAGTTAGGATAGACATGTTTATGTTATAATTCACTTTTCATTAAACTAAATATTATAAAATTTCATTATCACTCCCACGTGGATCCATGGGGTCCAAAATTGAACTCATGTATTCTCATGGTTAGAAATATCTCATCTAATAGGATTATGACACATGTTATGGTATGTTTATATTATTATAATATTATTTTTTACCCTTGTTTTCTTGATTTACCTTTTAACCATGGTAAATAAAAATTGTTACTAAAATTATAATTCATATTTTGAAAAATATAAAAGGTACATGTTTATAAAAATATACATTATAATTAACTATATGAAATAAATTTTTATAAATTCAAAATATATAATTAAAATAAATTAATTTAAATTTAATTCTCATTGTCAAAACCATAAAGAAGTTTTTTTTGAAATAAATACTATGAAAAGATTGAAATGTATTTATAACCAATTTAAATGTGAAATAACTTTTCAATTACAAAAATTGTAATAAATGATAAAAACATAATCCCATTACACTTTAAAAAAATTAAAAATATAATCAACCTATCTAAAAAATTTATATGAAAAGTTTGTTTCTCATTAAAATAATGTATTTTTTGCAATTTTTTGAAGTATAATTTTTTTTATGAAAATAACAAAAATTAAACCAAATTAAATTTTGATGTCCCTCTTCCAAAGAAGCATTTTATTTTTTCAACTAGAATATAAAAAAGTGTATAAACTTGATTCAAAATTAGTGTTCCATAAAATTTTTCAAAAACTATATTTTTTAAAAAATATATCTTTTATCTAAAAAATTGAATTTGTTCGTATAAAATGTCTATAAAATGCATAATATGAAATTTAATGTTATATAAAATTTAAAATGTGGTTAATAATGTTCATAACGGTAGTTTATATCCCATTAAATAATAATAAATTAATGATATATCATTTTATTGTGATACTCAATATTGCGTACAACACAAGATATCAAGGAAGGTCTAACTTGAATGTAACACAAGAAAAGTCAGTGTTTCCTATTGTGAAATCATCTTTCGTTTTTGTGTAAAAAAAATACAAAATTACTTCTTTAATATATTGAACAAAATCTATACTCAGTGAAGCATGTATCGTATGCTATCTCTGTGTTCCGTCTAACATACGACAAGTTAGTTTAGTGTAAAATGAATCCTTGACATAGGGTGTTGAAAAATATAAATAAATTTTTTAATTTAATTGTTAAATTTTCCATAAAAACTCACGGTTTTGAAATTAGCCTCACGGTTCCTTCCAACTTCATCTTCCATGTTTCTACTTTGGAAAACCATTCTGAAGATACATATCTTAGATGAAGAAACATGTTAATATTTAAATCTTATACCATTTCAAAGATTAAAATAATGTAAAATTAATTTATGTTATTAAATCAACATTACATTAACTACAGAGGTAACCTATACCATGCTCTGATACCAACTATAATGTATTGTCCTTCAAAATTACATATTCTAGTTACTTCAACTAGATTTCACTTTTTTAAATTCCCAATGAAATTTTTTTATGAGTATTATAAATTAAATGAATTAATCATACATTATAAACAAAAAACATAAAATGTGATTATTATTGAAAAAATTTCCATTTCATCCAAACCATAATATATAAAACACAAAACAACTGCATGATTTCATTGAAAATCTTCATAAAATTTAACATCACCTCCTTATTTCTATTATACATCATTATAAATTGTTAAAAATATTTAAAAACATGGTACGAGAAAAAAATATTATTATGGTATATATTAATAAACAATGAAATCATTAGTCCATGAATACTAGAAAATGTAAGAAATCATTTTCAAAAAGATATTCTTGAAACACATATATTCATTCCTTATAAAACATGAGATTTCGAAAAAACATAAATAAAATATATAGAACCATAATGGTATCTTTTGGAATTACATACATAATCATGTAAACCTCTCAACTACCTTATGATTTGTAACCCTCACAACTAACTTTCAATGTAACCCTCATGACTAATTAATTGTGTAACCATCGCAGTTAAACATAGAGCAACCATACGGCTAACCTCAAACTTACACATACCCCCATTAATTTTAGGTAGATATATATCAAAAACATCATCATAAATAATTCACAAGAACAAGAACATCATCATTCAACATTGATAATTTCATAAAAACATGTCTTCTGAACTTTGTTAAACATAATTTTAAAAGGATTTTAAATTAAAATCCCTTTAAAAATATCATATAATTGAAATGAGACATAATAGAGTGGATGGAATAAGTATAAAAAATAAAACTACGCATAATTAAATACAATATAAAAATTTCATCACATAAAAAATTAAAATAATACATAATTAATGAAGTATATGGTTAACTCCATAAATAAAAATTGGGATAAGATTTATCTTACCTCAGGCTTGTCATACATAAAACATGTTTAAACCACTCATATAATTGATATACTAGTGTTTTTAATATCTTAAAAAATATTCAGGTTTATTACACCATATATGATCATTTAGTAACATCATTTCACCGTTAAATTATTAATATTTTGTTCCTTCCATTATTTCAGGTGTTTTTATATGTTTTCCTTGGCTGGTTTTGTATTTGATTTCCTTTAAATAGTGAAATGATATTATAGATGTGGAATGAAATGTTAGTAATATATTTTCTGAATACTAAATTATTTTGTAAATCATTAGGTTATATGTTATGATTTTTTATATATAGATAAATCATTAGTGATATCCGTTGAGATCATTATGGTGGTTAATTGATAATAACGAACTAGTTTCATCATATAACATAATTTTAGGTATATATGTTAACTCTAGAAATTGATAGTGGATTTATCATAAATGTTACAATTAGTTTCATCCAATAAAATGTTTTTCTAACATGTTTTGATGGAAGTAATTGAAATTTAAAACACATTGTCCACGTTTTTTAGTATATCGACACATGAGAGATGGTGATTTTATTTTTAGAATAAGAGGAAGAGGAACAGAATAATAAAGACAAATTTTTATCCTAAATTGATAACAACCTAAATATATAAGATTATAGATATATCATATCTCTTTTATAATGTTAGTGTATGGGTTTATATGAACATAAATCGAATTGAAAAGAAAACATAAGTAAATGAAAGCGGATTATTACCACTTGATATCTTCTCTTTAAGATCCTCCTTAAGGAAACTGAATATGGAAATTGGGAGAGACCAGAAGATCTAGGACATGGGGAAGATCACTGGTTAGGGGATTAGGTAGAACATAGTAAATGTTTAATGCTTTATAGGTGTGATAGGAATAGGGGGTGATGGTGGTGTTTATAGTGGAAGATATGGTGGGGTTTTACATTAGCTTAATATTATTGATCAAGAATATGAATACATTTGATTCATGTGCCCCAAAATAGTAATAAGTGAATTTTATTTCATAATAATGTCTATTTACATCATCCATGACACATATATGATGTATAAATACATTTATTTAACCTATTTTTTAATTATCGAATTTAAATATTCACCAAAATTTAATGTATTTCAGAAAAATCACCAAAATTCAACTCATCCATTTCTAGATGAGTTTAATCAAAATTTTACTCCATTTTTTCTAAAAAAATTATAAATATTTTAAATTTATTTTTTAAATAAAATCGTAATATATTCCCAAAATAACAATTTTAAAATTATAACAGACCTTATATCACCTTCAAAAACTAATCAAGATCCCATTATCTTATAACCATAAGAAAATGTAATAATAAAATGATTTACAACTGATTAATGTGATTTTATTATTAATATTACTATTCTGAATGGTATATTACTACTCATAAAAATATTCATGTTGCTTCTATTATACTCAAAATAACTTACTGATCACAACCGTAGTTGTCTGTTTTGAGAAATTAAAATCATAGAAGCAGAAAAATTATGTTTAACGACTAGTTTACAACTATATATTTAAAACATAATTTCATTATGTTTTTAATCAATGTTTGATGAATTTAAAATTATTTCTAAAACCATGGGGTGTTACAAAAAGTACCACTCATGTGTACGTGTGGACTTCCACTTCCATGAAGCTAATAAATTCATTTTCTCTTATTATATTTCGTGGGTGGTAATTATTGTGGTTTAATGATTATATATTATATCTATAATATTATAATTATTATTATTGATTTAAAATCTCATAAAAACAATTTTCTCATCTTATCATTTTGAAAATGATAACGTTTCTCGAGCGTAAAAATGGTCTACCACCTCGATGAAGTGATATGATTCATTTTTCATTTATAATTTACATGGATAGTAATAATAATGAATATAATAAAAATATATGATATATATGATATGGTAATTATTCTATAAATTTTATTTATTATTTACCATTCATTATTTTTCATCCATCATAAACTAAAACAAACATCCATATGTATGTATGGAATACCATCTCAGTGAACTATAGAATTTATTTTTCAATCTATAAATATTATGTATGAATCTATATATATATATAATTAATATATATGATATTTATATCATAAATAAATTCTATATATTATGAAACCATGATAAAATTATAATTAATAGAACTAATAATCGTTAATTCTCAGTAAAAATGTAATTGTTAACACAAGATAATAATTAATTTAATAAGGAATTATAAATAAATGGGTTTAAAATACAATATTTTGATCATGTATGATATTATATATATGTGAAAAAAATTTCTAAAGAATAATAATAATTTTTTTTATAATGGATGTAACAATTCATTCGATGTAATTCAAAAATGAAGTAAGGGATTTATGTTTTAATTTCATTTTAATTAGGACAATTTATTTATAAATTAATATTGAAGTAAAATGTAAAAAACATTCTTAATTAACCAAATTATCATAATTATATTATTCATATTTCTTAACTTTACTTTTTTTTCTTTTAATTTCTTCAATTTCTTCCATCATGATAATGAAATTTGTTAGGGAAAATCCACTTTATTAATCACATATGTCAAAAATCATTTTTCCTCCATTTCCTTTTTTTCTATAAATGTTATCACAAAAACTTTTTATATTTTACTATTATTTTATAAATTCATTTTTTTACCATGATTTACATTATAAATTTTTTCAAATGTAATATTCTAGTTCTTTTAATCGGTTTCTTTACTCATTTGGAAACCAATGTGAAATGAATCATTTTATAAAATCACCAGACATGAACTGAATATCCAACATTTATGACCACTTAATAAATATAATAATTCACTATAATATTCCATGGATATTTTTAAACAAAATTTAACCTTAATATTTTAGAAATTTCTATTTTCTAATATGTGATTTAAAATTGAAAATATTATTTTCCTCAGGAAAGATTATCATTCCTTTTAAAAACAATTATCTATTATAATATTCATTGATGATAAATATGAAATAATTGGGATATTATCCAATGACTCTATCACTTTCATTCTCTAAATGGATTGTGTTTATCATGATAAAATATCCATTAAACAAGTTTTCACATGGTATATGTTATGATAAATTTTTTTATCATCATATCGAATATATGATAATAGATTTATGACTATATGATGGGTGAGAAAAAAATTATATAAATCTTTGACAAATTGTACTAATATTAATTTTCTATGAACCCAAATGGTACATTAGAGTTTATCACATTCCTGAATGTGGGTATATGTGTGGTTATCACAAGATATAACTACTAACACATGACTTATGCTCAAATTACTTTGTTATGAATGTCTTAGTTTGTTTCCTCAACATAATATTTTTATGAAAAAAATTATTCCCAATTTTATACAACTATGTTTTGAATTTTTCTTTTGTAATGGATCATATTCCTTGATTCCATTATAATGTATATATTACAAACATTCATTGAAAATGTTAATGTTCTATTAATTTTTTTTGTATGATTTTCAGTGGATAATATCATGCTCTTGTAAACAAATTTTCATTTTCTTTTAAAAATATCCTTGATAACTCTCTTTTTATACTAACTATGATAAATAGATCACCATTTATAATGTTTTCCCACCCATGGATTTGATGATATAATTTATGTGTGTTGGGTTAATGAATGGTCTTAGTTTTGAATAAATGTATTGGATAATGTGTTGATCATTTATGAACCATTGGTTTATATTTCCATGGTTCAAAAAAACTACATATTTACAGATCTTGAATGGATCATAATGCTATTTTATATTTTTAAGTTAAATAATATTATATATTTATCTACGATATTTATGGGGTCTCTATAATGATCATTGAAATGAATGTGGAACTCTTACAGAACTTAAAAATCTAGAAAGGATATTGTTGAATGTTATTGTAGATATGTGGAGTATTTACCTACTTGAAATGGTTCATTCGATGATGAATTACTGTGACATGTCTATTTTATTTAGGATAAATGAATTATTATTTAATGTTATCTTAATTAACTATGATCCATCTAAAGAATTACTATATACAAAAAATGACATATAGACTAAAAAAAGTCCAAAAATGTACTTCTGTATTGATTTGGTTTTTCTAAAAAAGAAAAAATATTTGAATTATGAAAACATGGTAATAAGTGTTGTAAATATTTATTTGTTTATTCTATTAAGGAATACATAAAATATTATTTTTATAAAACCAATGATAAAAATATTTTGTTTCCATATTTTTCACATTCCTTGATATGAAATATATTAGTCAATGTGATAGAAGTAAGAATGTAAAAATAGAAAAGCTCTAATATAATAAATAAGAACTTTTCATTAGATAGAAGTTTTTTAGAATCTTTAAATTGTTGTTGAATAATAAATGACTTAGATTACACTAGAACCATGGTGGGATTTTAGGATTCATCAGTGAACTAATAGATATGGATTAATTGTGTAAAATTATGGATAATTAATTTTCAAATTTTAGGAACCTATATTATACCAATATGAAATTGAGGTATTTCATTCTAGGAAATGGTTAAAATATATTGAATCTTATACATAATCATTGTGTAATGAAATATTCTAGATATATATATGTAATTGAAGGAATGATAACCATGACCTATATGTTCTTTTTTCATATTAAGACATACATTAATTATAGTATATCTGACTATAATGAATTTCTATTGGAAACGGATTTCCAAAATATTCAAGTTATTGAATATTATGAAACCATTTAACATGTTACGATTATAAATTTTATTTATAAATTTCATGACAATACTGATGACACTTTTTATAATGAAGAAAAATATGATGTGGACATCCTCTAGATATTTTAATGTCTCAATATAAATCTAAAATAATTAAAAGGCATAAAATTTCCAAGGGACTTGTGCATAGGAGTTACGTAATAGACTAGCACATAAGAGATACACAAGATAACTGCACTAAGGACCTCCTCGATATAGTTACACAACAATATCATTTTTGAATCGATGCATGAACGATAAATGTAGTGGAGCTATGTAGCCGACATTTTCTGATGAACTCTTTTCAACCTACCCCCATCCTTGCCAATAAATGGGACACTTAGGCTCCACATTTGAATACTAAAAAATGATGGGAGAAAAATTGAAGCTCCAATTGCATAGCTCTTTATCTCATTTCCCAAAAAAAAAATTCAGGTATCTCCCTAAAACATGAGAGAAGAGAAAATATAATGTGATACACACATTTCCAAATCCTGTCTGAGTTTGGAAGCCTGTATAGGATTGATTCTCTTGTGTTGAACACTTTTTTAGTTATCACTAGGACCTATACAACGTGCCTACATGACATAGCTGTACGACACACCTACACACTATACCAGCACAATGTACCTACACGACATACCAATGTAGTATAAATACATTAAATAGGTTCACAAAGGGCCTGCACAACATATTGTAAACTATCTTCAAAGATACTCATGGAACAATATCTCTTTCCTTGGTTCCCTTATCTGAATGGGAGTAATTTGAAGCCACCACCAAAACCTGCATACTTATCAATCCTTTGGGAAGGAAACTTTAGGGCATCTTATATTTTGGGTCGGTATATCTATAGTTATAGGATTCTCGAATTTTTCATATATGGGATTCAAAATACATTTGTTTTTTGTTGGGTTGTATATCTATAGTTGCATGGATCTATAACCTAGATATAATGTTGGGAAATTTCCAATCATATATTTTTTGAATGGGACTCTGACTTCCCATTTTCTACCCTAAGACTCAGGGTCTTTAGTTCTGAATAGGGAGAGTGATGGTTACACATAATTTACTATTCAAACAAAAGTAATGTCTCCCTCTTAAAATAGGATCCAATCGGGGAGCACCCATTGATCAATGTCCTTATTCATCTAAGACTGAATCCCCATGATCTCTAATGTCATCCCACATTGAATGGTTTATCACTTCGCACCCTCGAAAACCATCGCGACCTCTTCTTTCATTGTGGGCCCACCCTCTCCCAACCGGTGTTGTGAGAGTGTGTGGATTGTTGAATCATTAACATTCTCTTGTTTCTCACAACATGAATGACTCATGTGGTCTTAGAGAACAATGATGATCACAACATCCAAATGATACACTCTAATGAACTACAAGAACTCTAATTTTCATATAAATTAGGACACATAGGAAGCCATCATATGTCTTGATATCCACCTCATTTCATCCATAATAGGCATCCTTTTCACGAATTAATTCTGAAATAATTTCTCTCAATAGACTACACTCTTTTGTGAGGCTCATTAAACTACATGGGATTTTCTTCCCATCTAAATGCGATAGGTATGAAGCCTCTCTGAGGTCAAACCCAACACAAAAAAATAACCTTGATCTACCTAGGATATATTCCCAACTGGGTCTAATCCAACTTGGAAACTCATATCTTTTCCATGTTCCTTGGGCAACTATGTCATCATTCCCAAAACCTAGATTTTACTAAGAACCTTCTTCTTAGATATCCTTACCACGTGAAATTAAACTATATCGAATGGTCCATATCACATGACCTAAAATGGTATGATGTCTTCCATTAAGGTGAATCGAACTTCAAGGCTTGTGATTCCTTTCAAAAGGAAATTTTTGAAGACCATTTAGGTGTATTATCTCAACATCAAAAACAAACAATCAACTCCCGGGAAGATAATAAATTATAGTGTTCCCCACTGAGTGGAATTAAGAAAGTATTATCATAAAAATGGTTAAAAGAATCTCTAAATAATATATTATAGAATACCATCGATGGAGAACCTTGAAAACATACAGATGTCTCTATTAAAGAAGACCCTAGAATACATACAAAAGATTCTAAATTTCACACATGCTAATAATTCATTGAAAATTTACTGGTAAACGTACATTATACAGAGTGAATTAATAATGATTCATGATAATATCTTAAATCTATAAGAGTGTCATAGTGTAGGGAATTATTCCCCCAAAAGATTGTGATGAGTCTAACCTCCCACCCTCTTGACCAACACATGTTCTTAAGTATCATAGGTCCAATTATAATTTATGTATGACTTGGGACACATGTCCCTTTGGGTAAAGAACTAATGGATTTTTCTGGTTCCATAAAAATGCATTCAAAATTGCCCTTAAGTAGTGATTCATAACTAGAACACATGTTCAGAGGGAGACGTAACAAAAATGGTGATCCTGACATGAACCCCTATCTATGTTGATAGTGTTGCCTATTATAAAGACCCTACCAGTTTATAAGGGATGTCCAGAAATGTTAATCAATCTTTTATGTGTCCATCTAGAAGACCGTTCTTTAATGGAATTCATTTTTTTAATTTTCAAATTTTTCACAGAACATCTGTCACTCCAAATGGATTCCTTCAAGTTTGCACCCATGAATGTCCTAGCTGCTTCTGAAGGTGAATCGATATCTACTGTAAGGATGTAATCACCAACTCAGTTTCTTTAATGCTGGGTGACAAATGTATTTTTTTGGGAATACCATCAACATAGTATTATCCCAACCATGGAGGCTACCCGATATGCTCTCCAAGTAAACAAAAACCCTTGGTCATCTAATTAGCGATGACCCATGGTCAAAAAGTAGATGGTACTGACCACCGCCTTTAATCGTTTCAATTTTTTATCCCTAGAACATAATAACCCTCCCCTATCATACTATTCGAGGGTGGATTAGGAGGTCACTTATTTCCTCCACTCGACGATATAGGGGTCCTCCCCAAGGGATCCCACTAATAATTTCCATTTATCGAATCATGTGTTAATGAACCCCCATCATTATGGAGTTGTTGTCTCTAGTTCGTTTACCCAGGTCCCTCATACCTAGTAATTCATGTGAAACTATCGGGGAAACATCCATCCAACTAGGATCAGGTTCATACCTTTTCCCCTCCAAGATATATTCATCAACATAACTTGGATGCAAACAACAAATGTGCACATACACTCGTCCACCCTAATTTCTCCAAGATGTAGACTCATCTATTGGAACACAACCAATCCCCCCTATTTAAACTCAATAGAGTACTGTGAGATGAAATATAAAACATATAAAAAACAATAATTCGGTAAGTACACTCGTATGACTACATTCCAGAAATCATGTGAAGCAAATATGGGGTCTACTGGAAAGGATGCACTTACACATTCCAGCACTAACCAATCCTGCCAGTAGTGTCGTATGTCAGCATTGAAAGAAGTCCCTCAACTATACATAGATGAAAATATCCAACAGGAGCCTACACCAGTCATCATTCATCATATTTTCCAATTGTCTCATTTGGAAGCATCCATATAAGTCAGTCAGAATGACACGATAGAAAGCCAATGGTTAACACAACTCTCTTCACCCATATACATGAGTATTGTCGGTATCCATTGATAGGAAAGATAAAACCTGAGAAGAAACATAATACTACTCTAGATGCATAATGGGTGTATATCCTTGTTTGAGATTCTGATGTCAAAAAACACATTTTAGCAATGGTTGAAAAGATAAAATAATCCTTCCCTGTAAGCCTTCCATAATATCATTACTGTATCTTAAGAAGTTTTGGGGAAAAAACACATAATTTTGTCCGCACAACTTAGAAGACTCGTCAGCATGGCATCACCAAGAAAATAAAAATCTCTATTCCAGTATAGGGGGTCATGTGGCATACTAACCCATATCATCAGGAAAACTTGATCGAGAACAGACACCCATTCTGATTGGATATAATCTTCATAATATTATGTCAACTCCAAGGATGTCACGTAAACCTACTGATGCTAACCACTTCTCCCTGCAACTGGACTCAACAACATTAAAAATATCATCTATGAATTAGTCACCCTATTCAAATTTGGAAAATCAAGATTCAATCTGTGATCTGGCTCTACATATTGATAGAGGTCGTGAATCCCTCAGATATTAATCTATTGCAACTCAGGATCCAACAATCCCACTACCAAATTATGGGAGTAGTAGTTGTAATTTTGATGTTCCCCATTAGACACTTAATCATGATACATTTCATCCTGGAAATTCAGTCAATCAAGAGAGCCTATCTGTAAATGAGAGCAATGAAAACCCTTTGTGTGGCAAGAAATTAAAGGATCAAAATGATTTATCCCTTTTTGTAATCCTCCATGGTGGTCCTCCCCATGATGGAATTCATTGTGTATGTTCTCTCCACGGTATTGTTTTATATATTAAAGATAATTCTCTAATTTAAAATATATTGATGAGAAAGCCCTCTTATATCGAGTAACTTTCTATAATTAGATCAATCATGTCTGATGCCTTATCACTAATAGTTGAAATACTTTATCAACAAAAATACATCCTAATGGGATGGTTGTTCCCAAAACACCACATAGGTCATATTCCTTCGAATTTGGAAGAGAGAAAAAATAAACGGATTCTATTGTTTGTAATTGAACAATGCAGAAGAGCCCAGTCTTGTTGGACCAAGTAGTGAAACCTCTATGAAAATATGATGTGGATATGTTTAAAACGAGAAAACAACAAGATAAGGTGAAATACCAGTCATGTTCCAACCTCTGGGAACTAGGTCAAAAAACATTCGAGAATTGATGGGAGAAGAATTTATTCATGATATCCTCCTCAATATATGGAAAACTCGTTTTCATCTAAAATCCAAAATATTATGATATGATGAATATACAAGTCATGTAAAGGAAATACATGGGTTACAATTCAAAGTTGACATGGAATATATCTTAGTTTACCATCATCTAAAGGATGTAAAGCAAAAAGAGACCCATTAGCATGCTTTCCTTAATGTACTAAAATGTTTACACTAGTTAATTATAGATACCCCATCTGGTGTTTTTATTATAGGATGGGGTTTATAATGAGAATTGTATTTCAATTCTTTCCAAAATTAAAAAATCCCACAAAAAGTGGTCTCATGCAATGTTATTTCCCAGAGATAGATACAATCAACCGATTTCATGTGTAATCAAAGATATGCTCATGAACATGCCTCGATTAGATCTCATCAATGTTAGACTCAAATAGAGATAGGAGATGAGAGACTGTTTCAACAGGAATCTAATAACTTTATGTAGGCCTCTCGCTTAGAGGATGTCATTTATAAAATTGTGAAAATTCCTAAAATATCACATATTTATTCTGAAATATATGATTTATGTGGTCGTTGGATAATGAACCCACCAAATGTTTATTCCAAAATTCACAAAAAATGGAATATTAGATACACTAATATCATCCATAACATTTTAAGAGCCACACCATACTACATGTATGGGGGATTTGTTAACTAATCCTTCGAATTCAATACACAATGTTCAAAGGCATGAAGAACAAAAACAACCCCTGCCTATTGGGATTTGGTATTTTTCACATCTACTATACCTTACTACATGAATTTCATCCTTATCCTTATTATGGAAGAAGCCATAAAGTAAACACACAACTGAACTATCAAGAGATTCCCTTCAGGTTAATATCCATTAAACGGTTCCTGTGAAATCAGCATATAAGAGTACAATGTCTCAAGGAGGATATAGAAGGATCCAATCATACAAAGACACTAACAAAATGTCTCCAAATCATTACATGTTAGTAAATTCCAATAATACCATTACCGAATATCCTCTAAAAACAGCCCTAGTTTATATTATTTGTATGATGAAGTTCTTGTTCATAATATGGTATACACTGAAAAATATGAAGGTGGTGTACATACCCAAAATCATAGGCTTACCCAGAATTTGGGTATTCCCTCTAGTAACCAACTACCTCCTCTTTGATAAGAATATAACATGGGGAAATTTAATGTTCTGATCACGCCACACTTTTCCAATGGGGAAGGTCAATCACATTCTCATTAAGATAGATTTTCCCAGAAATACTAAGAGTTGATGAAATTTAAAAGATTTAATGTATAGTTACTTTGAATCAGAATTTCATCCTGAAATGCTCCACAAGTAGATCCTCAATATACACATCCAATAGAAACTCTTCAGCAAAGAGTATTTTTTGAAACTATAGATCTGGATAATGAATTCACTCCATTGAGTACACAGTCAGGACAAGATCAAACACATCTTTATTGGACTTTCCCCATTGTTTATAGATGAAACCTACTGGCACAACCACCACCAGTGGTTTTTTTAGTTTTCATGCTAGTTCAAGAACCATCTATTGTAACTGTATAAGTCCTAGCTCATCCAGATATTCACCAAATTATTATGAATTCAATTTAGGCATTAAAAACTCAATTAGATGCTCAGGAAGAATGGTTTTCACAAGTAAAACCCGAAAACAATATTTCCCTAAATGGGTAGATCTGATCCATCACCCAAAAAACATTGTCAATACCTCATTTCCAAACTATAATGGTTCAGAAGACTTTCAGCAGCACATAACACATTTTCTTTCTTCATTTTTATCCTATAATGGGGACACTAAACAAAAAGAATCAGTAAGGCTTAGAAGTTTTGTGGAATAATCACAAGGAACCAGCCTTTGTCTAGAATACATGATTTCATTCTCGATCTACTACCAGATGGGAAGACCTCTATAAAAAAATCCATCCTTAATTTAGATCAACATGGATGAAGAAAACATTTTTTATCTTATAAATTTAAATCAATGGGAGAATGAATGAGTTACACAATTCATTCCTCAATGGAATGGATTAACATATTCTTTAAATATTTCACTCCCTCAATAATATTTTCTGCCAATTTGTGTGAAAATTTTGCTTGATGAGTTACTCACGTCACTGATACCAATAATATAAAATGGTGGTTTTAGTGACCTTTTTAAATCTCCCAATAAGTGGGGGATTACTCATTGTAAACCAATGATAAATCTAGTGTAATTCAATCAGCTCTACGAAAGAGAATAGGCTAAATGGAGGATTCTATAGCCATAATAAAACAAACAAATGTACCTTCTTCTACTTCAAAAATGTCATCATACTAAAGGGATCCACCTTCTGAGCATCATCATAAATGACCACCTCATAAACATGATCAAAAAGATTAAAAGAGAAGACATTTTGATAAAATAAATAACAACTTTTATTCAATTTTGAATGAAGAAGTTCCTGGTTATTTAATTTCACCATTAGAATACAATTTAGTTCAATTTCGCAGGACAAAGAAATAGAATAAAGAAAGAGATGAATATCTAACAAATTATTTCCTCCTTCCTCAAATATTGGTTCATCTCATTCCATAGTGTTTTGTATTCAATGACATTGTACAAAAATTGGTAGACTCTGGACTAGTGATACAGAAAATTTCATCAGACCATGTAGCATGTGTTACTGCTACCGATCAAGAGAAAGAAGACGAATGACTAGAGGTGAAAAGAAAAATGGGAAAATGTATGATTATGTTATGGTCATGAAAATGATCAAATGAATTCATGTAATTCTAGGAACATATTTGAAACCACCAATTGTGTCTCTTGGCACTTATGTAACAAAAAATCCATCTTCACCAAAAGGTCACTCCTAAAATAAGAGACATGATCAGAATGATAAAGTGATGTCATAAGAATATGGGATTGTTTCATGGCCAAATATTTCATTAACATTGTTATATTTCATGCCATCAATCTCAAAATTATTGGCACCACCCCGCAAAATGGCACAAAAAGTAACGAATTGTCATGAATAATCATTATCTGATGAAGAATTGATCATTGGTTCCATTAACATAATCTAGATAATAAACACATATGCATGTTATGATTTTGGTTATAAAACTAAATTATGTACACCTGATTGAGGAACTAGAGGAATAAATCATGTTCTAGGATATAGTGGATGACCTAGACATGGAACATACCACTATATTAACTATACCCCTACTTGAGCTATTTTTGTGGTAGAAACCCTAGGGGGATGTGTTCAACATGCTCAGAAAGAAAAAGGAAATTCTACCACTCATTATAGGATTGGCCCAGACATGATCATCATGGAAGACCTATTAGAGGTTAAAACAACACTCTCTCAGAATTTAGATATACCTATTCCGTCTAATATACAATGAGGTGATGTATTTCCACCTTCATCCATGACACATGGTACATCTACATTAGGAACTTTAACTTTTAAGGCATCTACAAAACCACATGTCAATGACTCAAAACATAGACCTTTATAATAAAATAATGATGTTTAGAGATAGCTAGACCTTGTACCATCAACGTTATCCGTCTTGGATTCCTTGAATATTCCAAAAGATCTTTGAGAATCAATTATTGAAGCCTTTTCATTGTCTTAAGTGTTTGAAACCAAAGTTATTTCTTCTGATGTTTATCGCATAGAGAATGATCATACTGAATTTCATGTAGTTATATCATTCATAGATAAAGATGGGGATGATGTTGTATATGGAAACATCTGGTCGGTGTATCTCTTTGATAAGGTTAATGATATATGAATCCAATACGATTTAATTTTTAATGTCTCATGAGTCAACATCTTTCCCATCTGTGCACTACGTCGATTGGGTCTCACTGAATTTGACTTATCTCCTTCCAATTTATTGTTCCATGGTTTGGGCAAGAATAGAAAATAACGTCTAAGAGATATTACACTTTGAACCCAGTTTGGGGATCTTGTTTCTAATTAATAATTCATGGTTTTTTAAAAGGATATAACCTTCAACATTCATTTTGGAAGCCCTTGTCTACATCACCATGTGTCCATTACATCATTATACAACCAATGTCTCAAGTATTTCTTAAATGGTTAAATAATAAAACTGTTTGGTGACAAATATATGTTCCAAACATGTGAATCTTAGTTTATTGATGAAGAATTCAACTACACAATTGAAACAAGGACCATGGAAAAAAATGTTGACCTGAATTAATGATTTGATTGGTTTTCAAATGATCATGGCTATCACATTAAAAGATCTTATCCTAGATTTCATTTTTCCTATCAATAAAATTTATAAGATATAAAAAAATACAAGAAATCGTTCAGTGACTTCCATAATGTCAATAGTGGAAATCAATCCTAACAACATGGGAGAAGTTGTTGATTGTGAAAACTCAAATAGAGATGTTTTCGTTTCATCCACCGAAGTTCATCAAGTCTTTTCTTCATCAATTATGATAGAAGAAGTTGTCACATTAATAAAGGAATACAATGATGTTGATTCACAACCCATTATATTCTCTTCAATACATCCAGAATACACCTAATCATTAGTAGAGTAAAAAATTATTGCCTCCTCCTATGGATGTTCAAATATTGACTCATCACCTAGTACTGAATGTTTTTCATCCTCACCTTCTCAACAAGAAGAATCAAAAGATGTTAAACGTATATAAGAAGAAGAAAAATATCTTAAGGGAACTCCTATAGAAATTGAGGAAGGGGTATCCACCACTTTGGATGATCTTAGAGAAATAAATCTAGGAAAATAAGATGATCAACCCCGTACTCTAATTAGTGTGTCCATGAATTTTGAAGGGTAATAAATGTATAATTTTCTTATAGAGAATAATTGACATATATTTCCATGGAAGTATAAGATAATTCCACGACTCAATCCAAATGTGGCCACTCATCATTTGGTTTTTTCAGAAGATCATTGAGGATTTAAGTAAGCATCAAAAAGAACGCACCCAACTCACACCTCTAAAATTGAAGTTGATGTTGAGATTCTTATTACAGGTATCGTTATAAAAGAGGTGAAATATCCCAAATGTCTATCCATCATTGTCCTATGGAAAAATTACAATGGTGAAATTATAGTAAGAATTTGTTTTAAAGATCTTAACTCTTATTTTCTTAATGATGACATTGCAGTTCCAATCGTAGAACATTTTATTGTTGTAATATCCAAATATGAAGTTATCCCATTCATAAATGTCTACTCTTGGTATAATCAAATAAGGAGGGCCCCATAGGATCCAGAGTCTACAACCTCCAGATCCCCTCAATTTTGTTTTGGTATCAGGTAATACCCTTTTTCTAATAGAATGTTGGTGGAATAGATCAATGTGACATAAACCATATCTTCAAATACTTCTTGGGTATATTTATTGAATGTCATGTGGATAATATAGTTTTTAAATACATACAACGTTTTAATCTCATGGATAATCTAGAAACCTTATTTATTAATCTTTATAACATAATCTAATGATTTACCAATTGAAATGTGCTTTCAGTGTTACCTCAGGAAAACTCATCCGCTTCATTGTATGACATCATGGCGTAGAAGTTGATCCTTAGAAGAAAGAAGAAATTATTGGCATGTAACCTCATAATAATTTGAAGGAATTTATAGGACTTCATGGTGACGTTTCTTATATTCGGTGCATTATCAATAATTTGGAAGGCATGTGTTTAACCTTCATTTGATTAATAATGAATGGAGTTACATATCAATGGACTCAAGATTTCCAAGAGGAATTTGATACTCTCATGAAATATTTCTTGTGTCCACTAATATTAATGCCACGTATTGATGGGAATCCACTTATTCACTATGTGAAATATTTAGTTAGATCATTGGGTTCCTTCCTTTCCCAGAAGAATGAACTTGAGAAAGAAAATGGAATTTATTATCTCAGAGAAACTATGATTGACATCGATCGAAAATTGTATTTTTTTATTACACCAGAAGTGGGCCTCATCCAAAATACCGGGGGTGTCACGGGGGTCGAAAATGATGTAACCCAAGAGTGTCCCCCTGAACAAATTTATTACACTCTTAAGGCAAGGATCCCAAACTAGAGAACACCATCCGCGGTTCTTTCGGACTACTTCCATGCAAGTGAGTATCCGCCACGATGTTTACCTCCCTTTTCACAAGTCGGTCTGAGAAACCATGCCTAAGATCCAAAGCGCATCTACAATCAAAATATGACAATTTCAAGGGAGGATCAATCTATCCATTTACAACTCGGACAGTAGTTTCAGATTCTGATTCAACCTCTGAACACCTCAATTCAAGGTCCTTGCAAAGCCTACTAACTGTTTGGATTTCCTTTAACTCTGCACTACGAGAACTCCCAGTACCTTAGAAACTGGTAAAGGCAAACAACATTTATCCATACTCATCCGGCAACAGTATGCCCCCATGCATCTAACCATTCATACATGATCCATCCACATTTATCTTATATCCGAACAGTGGAAGACTCAATTTATTCCAGATTCCCTAAGATCTAATCGACTTAGTTTGACGGTTAAGAATCATTCAAATTATGTATGATTGTTTCCCACCTTTCACCATATAACCCATCTCATGCACAATCTCCTTAATTCTGACACGCAGAAATGCAACTATTGGACTCACCTCTCTCCGTGCCTTATTTCGAGCCTCCCACAGTTTCCAGAACATAGCAAGAGCAATGATGCTGCAGCTCTTGCATTCCATTTCCAGATTCCATGTTCCCTAAAACCATCAAACCATGAACTCCTGTATGGAAGAGCGGGAAGGATTGAAGTATCCCCAGCTTCTCATGCCAGACCAATGACTTTTGGCCCATTCACTGTGGAAAAAAATGTGGAACTTCATCTCGGACTATCGATTAGAACAACAATAGAAACAAGAGGACATGAGGATCCCCCTCCTCTTGACATTATCCTTTGTTGGAATAGCGGTGTTTCGGGCTCTCCATACCAGGAAAATCATATTTTTCGGAGTCTCATTACACCATAACTGAGCGGAACACTCATCACAAGCCCCTCCATGCTGAAGGAGAGTCCTTTAATCATTCCCGTTGAAAGGTCCTAATCCAGAACCTGTAAAACAAACCCAGTCCTCCTCCTCATTAAAATCAATCTCCCTGAAGAGAACCATTTTTTCCTTATTTAGAATGGAATCCGTAAGTCTGGGAAAACCCGAGGCCTCCTTAACCGTCATATCTGGCACATGACAGAACTGAAAAACCAGCTTCTCACCGACCCAATTGTCATGCCAAAAGTTGATTTCACCCATCCCCACCACCCAACGTGTGTGGTCCTGAAGAATCACCAGATGATGCAGCACAGGTTTCCCCATACTGGAGTGTTTCATCACGTTCCACTCCTCCCAATGTTGTCTGTATTATTTTTTGAGGGCTTTGGACCACAATGATTCTCCATCAATAAAATCCCATTCCATACGAGCCCGCATAGACTGTATTGTTAACAATATGTCCCTGATACCAACTCCTCACTATTCAATAGGCTTTTCCAGATGATCCCATGAAGCCCAATGGGCCCTGCCCGTGTAATTGGAATCCTATATGAAAATAGTACATAACTTTCTCCATCAATGAAATAGTACCCTTGGGAGGGGAAATAACTAACACTACATGCATTGGAATTGAATACAACACACTGTTTATCAATGAAACCCGACCACCAAAGGAAAGAAATCAACTCTTTAATCTTAGAATCCTCTCTCGCATTCTATTAATGAGATCCTAAAAGAATGATTTTTAACCCGCCCCTTAGAAATAGGTTCCCAATGATATATCATTCGAAATTTCCTCCTCTGTATTCCTAAAATATTCTGTATGTCCCGAGCACTTCTTCTTGAGTATTTATCTGATATGAAAACACTTATCTTCCTCCCACTGATATGTTGTCCACTTAAGTGACCATAGACCTCCATAATTTTTAAAAGGGTTACAATGGAAGACCTCCTGACATTCAAGAATAACAAAATATCATCAGCAAAAATAATTTGGGAAAGGGATCTATCTGAGATTTTGGTGTGATAAGAAAGGATCCTCTTGTCCTCCAAGGCTCTGTGAAAATTCTATGAATGTGCCTCCTGGGAAATGATAAACATTATAAGACACAAAGGATCCTCCTTCCTCACTCTCTTCTGACTTTTGAAGTAACAGAATCCCTTACCCAGAAGAGATATGGGAAGCCATGGTGATGAATAATAGCGAAATCATATGTCACACACCCATTTGTAAAAGATCATCCCTCTCATAACCAGAATAAAAAAACTCCAATTCATTTTTTCATAAGCCTTGTAAATATCTACATGAATGATGACATTGGACCCAATCACCCTTTTATTAATATCATCCACCATCTCTTTGGCTATTCCAATTTCCCCCTGAATTCCCCTTCCCCTTATAAAGCTGTGTTGTTCCAGAGAGATAACTTTCGGTATAATTTTTTTCAATCTCTTAGTGAGTAGACATGCTAATATCTTGTAAGAAACATTACTTAATCAAATGGGTCTAAAGTGATCAACAGATGACGAGTCTTTGATTTTTTGGTACAAGATCCACTCAAGATGAACACATGCTCCTCTTAATAGCTCCTCCCATAAAGAAATCTTGAATGGACTCATTCACATGCTCCCATACAAAATCCTATGCCGCTACAAAAAAACTCCCTGAGAATACATCTGGACCCAGAGCACTATCCAATGACATGCTGCAGATAGTTCCCCAAACCTCATCACCTCCTGTAGTTGCCAGGAGATAATTGTTATCCTCTGCCACAAGCCTGTTAGAAATAGACCCCATGAAATACTCCTGCTCATCCATTGTAACACCACTCAACTAGTTCCCTTGTAAATCACCTGCAAGCAGATTCTCGAAGTGTTACAATGGCAACTGACCTGCAACCTTGACATTAGAGGTGTAGGACCGATCCTCAAGTTTTATGTTGATTTTCATATTCTGTCGTTCCTTCAAGCATGCATGAATGAAGGTAGTACTGCGATCACCCTCCTTAATCCATCTCACCCTGGAACGATGCCTCAAATCTTTTTCAATATCTAGAAATCTCTCATCTAGGAATCTATGTTTATCTCAAATCCTAATGAAGGTACCCTCATCCCATCTCGGTTGGAGTTTCTCCTCTAAATCATAAATTTCCATCTGAATAGATACCACAGAGCTATCCTCCATGGGATTATTATAAATCCATTGAGAAATGTCTACTTTAATACGCTTTAACCACCCAGCAAGCCCTGTCCAAGCCCTCCCGTCAATCTCCCACTCCAATGAATTCCTCATCATTTGAATAAATACATCCACATTGTGCCATTTAGATGAGTACATAAAAGGTTTGAGTTCCTGAATCCCGTGTTTGAGCTCAACCAACAGCGGGGAATGGTCAAAAAAATCCCACGATAAGTGCGAAACCGAGGAACAAGAAAAGAAGTCTAGCCTGTGAATGTTGGAAAGACACATGTCAAGCTGACTCCATATGCGTCTCGACCCTTTGAGATTATTACACCAGGTATATATACACCCATTGAAGCCCAAATACAATAGGCCCTTACTAGACATGAATTTTCTGAAGTCGATCATACTGTTTATATAACTCTCTGATCCACCTCTCTTTTCCGAAACATCATCAATCACATTGATGTCTCCACCGATGAACCAAGGTAAGCCCGCTGGATCAAAGGCCTCCAAATACTCCCACAGTTATCTTCATTCCTGCATTTTATTACATTTTTAAATGAAAGAAAAACAAATTTCAATTCCTTTGAACTCAATTTTCAAATTTATACACTTCCTTGTTGCCTGTAAAAAATCCACTTGTACACCCCTCTTCCAGAGCTGCCAAATGTGCTTGTTCATGGGATGATTGTGCATGGACTTCCCAAAACCCATATTCATCGCAAAATAATTGACTTTACCAATATCTTTCTTAGGTTCTAGAATCACAGACAAGGAAGCACCACATATCCGTGACTCAGACACTAAGAAAGAACACATTTCCTGAACTCCCAGACCTCGAGCATCAAAAATAATCCAAGATACAATTAACATAAGAAGCTTTAGGCTTTCCGGACAATACTACCTAGACTGGGGAAAAACATATTTCTGTAGGACTCATCCTTCGACATTGACATTGTAACCTATCTTGATGATCCTGCTGAAAAAGAACCATTCTTTGGCATAAGAATATTCTTCTTCAATGGGCTATCCACTTCATCTAGAAAGGAAATCATATTCCTCACATGATATAAGGGAACCACTGGATTTGCCTCCTATTGGTGAAAACCTTCCAACACCAACCGATTAGGTGACCTATGGGAAAAGACAAATTCATTTATCACCCAGTCCGGTAATGACGAAGCATTGATGTTGTCATCCCTGGAGTGACCCACCTTGGCCAAATCTTTGGATTGAATATCACCACCCCGAATACAAGCAGGATCCAAATCACCTGAATATGATGGAAAAAATCCCCTGGGTATTCCCACAATCCTGCTAACAATATAATGGACCTATCTTCCATGGAAAATAGGTGCCACCAATGAAATCTTAGGATCATGAATGCCCGCTTCTAAAAGCACCTTCAACAATCCATCATAATGCAACTGATCCAAATTAGGAAGCACAAAATTATCTGACCACTGGCTGCCGACCAGGTTCCCCTCCATAGAAGTACATGACTTTTCAGTCATGAGACCTATAGAAATTGGTATTTCATGACCCTCATGTGAATCTATGGTTTTAACCGCCCCCTCCACTGAATACGACGATCTAATCAGTGAAGCAACCACTAAGCCGAAGGATACTTGTACTAGAAAAATACCACAAGATCCAACCGTATCCGACAGTGAAGCCTCTGGATACTCCTTATGACTTATTTTAGGCCCCTGATTACATCATCTTGCCTTCACCTTTCTACAGAACTCCATAGAATGCCCTTGTAAACCATAAATCAAGAAGAACCTCGGTAGAGCATGGAACACCATTTGTTACCACCACTGGAATCCCTCAGGGGATTTAATGAGAAAATGTGAAGGACATTTAACCAAAAGGTTCATCTCAATTCAAATTTGAGGATTAGCCATGTCCAAAAGAAGATCTGTGTTTGAATCAGAAAAAATTAAACTCACCAAAGTGTCACCCGTTGCGGCCAAAATCAAAGTGTAATGAAATAGGAGAGGAAGTCTAGGAAGTTCTATCCAAACAGTAGCCATGAGGAAGTCCAGGTAGATTTATCCTCCATCATCCTATAATAATAGGATGTTTGGAACATTGGGATGTTATTTTGAAACATTTCTATATCTATTTTGTGCCTTGGAAATAAATAAATGGCCAAGATTTAATATAATTCCTTGTTGAAAACCATCTGTAGAAGATACATCAGTGATTACTGAACTTCCTTAGGATCAAATTTTCTCTATTAATGATAAATCTTGATCAAGAGAAATTTACTTTGATTGTTCTTCCATAAGTCCAATAGGGAATAAAATGTATACCCTAAACTCAATAAATATGGGTCAATGATTTTTTTATCTCTCTAAAAAGGTAGTGTTTTCATATTCTTTTTTCTTAGCAGAAGAAGGTACCTATAATGAGGCAGAAAACCAAGCTCTCATTGCAGGCCTGGAATTAGTACTCTTGGTACAATTGAACCACCTAAATGTGAAAGGTGAGTTATAATTTTTAATAAAATTGATCAATAGGGATTCTTCTGTTAAAAAAGAAAATTTAATACCTTCGTGTGATTATGATATAGGTGTAATGGCTAGATTCGCATCAGAGACCACATTTACTTATGTCCCACGATCACAGAATGCTTAATTTGATTCAATAAATGAAGAATCGACAACCCTAGAAGATTCAAATCAGTATGAATCTATCATCAGTATTTCACATAGTCTTTTGGTTTCACCATTCATGCAAACAATAATGGAGGAAATTAATAAAATCAGCCCTATTATCGAGTTGTGTGGACATACTATAGGATGAATGATGTAAGAACCCATACCTTCTTTTCAGGTACGTTTTTCCATTCTGGTTGTTTTGGAGAAAAGAGGAAATTGTATAAATTTTCGAAGTACATGTCGTATACTTTATAAGTACACACAGTGTACTTTTTTCCATAGTCGTCTGTGTGTTGGCATTGTATTATCCACACACACGACCATGTGGGAGTGACATGGAGGCTGCTTAAAGCAGAGTATGTAAAATGTGAGTACATGTCATTTACATTAAAATTACAGACCATGTACTTTATTTTTTTCATTTAATGCATTGGGGTCATGTCTAATCGCAAGAACTCACTTCTTCTAAGTATTCTTCATCCAAGAGAACCCATACGGCCACAGATCATCGACGATCCACCAATCCACCATCTGAACACTAATTCAAACAACATTTATTGCTTTGGAATCGCATCAGTGAGTTCTCTCTTTTTATTGAGCTCTGTTTTCTACTTTATCTTCATTTACAAGTTATCATAGGTTGAACATTTTAGTCATTTTCATTGATCTATGGAGTTATAAGGAGATTCAAGCTTCGTGGTTCATGTATATTGATCTCCTAAGCCCATGATTGGTGGTTTGTGCCTTTATAAATAATTTCCTTGAGTTTTATGTGCATGTTTTCCCAATACCCATGAATGGGGTATTGCGCATTTACTGTTTTAACCCTATTGTATTCCTACCATGCTTCTATGCCTATGTAGATGATATCTGGATATGAATAGGGTTGATTTCTATGCTTTGGATGTAATTCCCATGCATGTTTTTCATGTTTTGTCCTTTGGTTCTTGTTTTCCTGTTAAGCTATTTTTTACTTTCACATGCCTTGTATTGTAGGATGTTGTGATTGTTGCTCTGTTATCCTGTTGTGCTGTAGAATGATAGCCATGTAGTTCTTGAGGTTGACCTTGGCCATTACGCGATGCCACACTTTCTTGACATACACAGGGTCGTGATAACCTGATGTATAGACCATAGGGAGAATGGAAAATGAGGGCTTCTCTAGAGTGTCTTTATAATTTATAATGTGAGACCACATGGGTAATTGACGTTGAGTGCTTCCCCAGAGTTTATGTAGTTTTTAACTCGATCCATATGGGGGATAGGACGTTGAGTTCTTCCCTAGGGTGCCTTTAGTACCGATACGAGACTATAGGGGGAATTGACGGTGAGTTCTTCCTCATAGAGTATATGATTAAGCTAAACCATAGCGGTTAGACTGAGTGTACTTCCCATAGGGTTGCTTGTACATGTTAGGTAGGACCAGAGGGGATAGGCTGTGGGTACATCCTAGAGGGATACATTGTGTTTAGCTTCTTGCATGAGTTGCTAGGTAGGACCAGAGCGGATAGGCAGTGGGTACTTCCCAGAGGGTTACCTGTTGTGTTATTTTCTTTGATTAGATGTTTCATGGTGTGTGGTGATTTGAATGCTTTAAACTGTGGATTGTTTACTGCTTAGTGATTTCATGTTTACTGTTTTCTACACTTTTACCTTCCATATACTCATTGATTGTTGGTTATATATTTTCGAGTGGTTGCCTACTAGGATTTAGTCTCTCACCCTTTTTGGGTAATGTTTTTGGGCCCAAACAGATTATAATGTTACATGTATAGATATGGGAATGATCCCTTCTATTTCAGGTACTTGACATGTTGTGGAGCTGGAAATCATAGACCAATCACGTGCCTGCGATGTTGAGGAGCCTATTATATTTTATTTTGTAATTTTGTTTTGTACTTTTTGTATTCCATCATTGTGACTTGTTTTGCTGTTTTCCTATACATATGTGTCATGCCTCATTTATATATATGTGCTTTAATTTTTTATTACTCCAATCTTCAACTCTATATTAATTTTGGAAATTTAATGCTTTCACTATTGTTCGTGTTGTTTACTTTTGTTTTGTACTCTGCCAATGAGGGCATAAATTCCTACTATCACACCCAAGGCCCTCACTTTTAGTCGGTAGCCTCTGGTGTTTGGGGAAATTTTCATGAGTCCATGTGACCAACAAGGTACGGGGCGACTCATGGTTACTTCCAATAACAGAACATTACAATGTGGTTTCAGAGGATTTCTTTTCTCTTGACTTAGTATTTGGAGCCTATATCCAAGGATAGTAAAGAATTGGTACATGGTTTTTAGCTGTGCCTGAGAGTTTCTAACCCGTGTATCGGTAAAATCCAATCTACCTCATTTAAATTGAAATTTTTTACGTTTTTTTATAATTTTAGTTGATTTGATTTCACCTAGAGGGATTCACATGGTTTTTGATGTTGTTGTTGAAATTAATGAGGTTCTATTTCGATTGAAACCAGATCAGATTAGGGTATGCCATCTCATGCATCATATTGTCTGTTTCTATAAATCACATGTTCTGCATTTTTTATCATGACATCTAGGATGCATTATTGATTTCATATTGTTGTGATAGATGATGTGTAAAGTATGCATGTGGTTGTGATAGTTTCCTTGATAGAAATACGTATTTTTTGTAGGATATTATTGTTTAGATATTTACTTGAATGAAGGCCAGACATTGGTATTTGAGGTGTTATGGGCCCTCATGGACCATAAGTATGTGGATTATCACCTTGTTTTCTATGTAATAATGTGTACAAGATGAAGAAATTTGATTCTCAAGGAGTATGGACCCTCACGGATCAGAATTTGGAACATTCAATGCTTGTTTCCTTGTTTTCTAGGTTCCAAAGTAGTTTCTGAGGCTTACTGTTTGGAAAACCCCAAAATACAGGCCGTGTAATGTCAAGTACACATTGTGTGATCTTTTGTTCTTGAAGAAATAGTTTATCCTAAGTACATTCTATGTACTTTATGTACACGCCATGTAGACTCTAAACCCTATCGTAGGTCGTGTGGGCAGAGGCATGAGATGGGAAAAATCTGGTGTGAACCCGCCAGGTATCGTCCATACACGCCGTGTAGAGTCGAACCTGTGATCACTTGTTTCATTAACATCACATGTTAGTTGAGTCGTTTCTAATACATGTTGTGTGCCATTTAAATAGGTTGTGTTGTCTGACCCATGTTCCCAACCGTGTCACAAACAACACGGGTTGGAGTCACCCTTTCTTGTACATGTCGTGTCTGCCTTGAACATGTCGTGTAGTTTGACCTAGGTACCCCGCTGTGTCATGAACAATACAGTATGGTTTTATACATTATCATACATGATGTGTCCTTCAAGAACACTCCATGTAGTGTGATCCATGTGACATGTCATGTCACTAGAAACACAGGGCATGTGGAGCTTGTCTAGTACACACCATGTAGGAATTTTACACACCATGCGGTTTAGCCTTAGGAGAGCCATGATGCTTAACTGTGTTGAAGAACTAGGGCAGGGAAAGAGGATTCAAGTACATGCCAGGTGTTAAGACAACATGTTGTGTGTCTGGGGTGTTACAAGACCAGTTTAGGCAGGTGTACACACCCTTGTTATTGACATCAGGGAACACGCTGTGTATGAAATGTACACGTTGTGTTATCATGTTTTGTAAACTTTAATGTTTCTTTCTCTTTTTCTATTCTTACACTTACTTGTTTTGGTACCTGTTAATTATAATCTAAGGTGTCTGCTTGACCTTACAGATTCATGCCACCAAGACGTCCCTTGGTTGTGTGCCAGTTGTCAGATGGTGATCAGACACCAAACAAAGCTAATTAGGGACCACCAGCAGATCCTCCAATTGTGCCAGTCTTGGCACCAGAATTTATTCCTATTACTGGTGTTGATGCATAGTTCAGGGAAGGATTTCTGAGGATGATTTAGTCCTTTCAGGGAGCGTGACCTCTTTCCCCGTCGATGGCTGATTTGACGTGGGTCTTCCAGTAGCATCACCCTCCCACTTTCTTTGGGGTTGGAGGACCTCAGGATTCAGAGTCATAGGTAGAAGTCATGATGACTATCTTTGAGTATCTGTAGATGCCTCCAAGGAGGAGGGTCAAGATCTCAACCTACATGCTTCGATACTTTACAAAGATGTAGTGGTACGTGATCTCATAGGCGGGAAGCCAGCAGGTTATGGTGTGGGATGAGTTTCAGTGCATCTTCTATGACTAGTTCTTCCTGGAGACCCTGAGGGATGATCGAGCCTGGGAGTTTATGAGTCTAGTGTAGGGTAATCTTTCATTCATGGAGTATTCCTCCAACTTTACTGAGCTACAATGCTTCACGCCTATTCCAGGAGGTGATTAGTTGTTTATGGTAAGAAATTATGAGGATGGTCTAAGGAACGACATCCGATCGCAGGTGAAAATCATCCGGTTGACTTCTATCACTTCTATATTCAACCATGTGCTAATCACAGAGCCCAATCTGAGGGACTCTGGTGTTGTGAGCCTAGGCGGCTCGACATATAAGGTTAGTGTTCCTCTTACTGACAGTAGAAAGTGTTATAGGGAGTCTTTTCACGGTTATCTGAGGATGCGAGAAACTTCTTCTGGTAGCGAGGTGGAGTGTTACCAGTGCGGAAAGAGCGGGAATATGATTCCACATTTCCCAAAATACCCAGTGGAGTTCCAATCTTGTGGCAAGATGGGTCACCTTCAGCGCTTTTGTTAGATCATTTCTCTAGTAGCCGGCGGGAAGGGTTCTTATATTACTCTTCATTCAGGAGCAGCACCACCAGTTTCACACCAGCATGGGAAATAGAGTTCATTCATCCGTTTAGGCCGAGGTGGAGGTCGTGGATGTGGTAGCCAGTCATCCAGGTTTAAGTGACATTGGGGCGGATCATCTCAGAGTGGTTAGGCAGGGTCACAAGGCCACGGTACAGGCCAGACATTTGTAGTGGAGAAGACCCAGCAAGAGCAGGATCTTGTACCTCTACGATTCGAGGTACGATCTTAGTGGCCTCAGTTTTAGCTTCTTATATTTTTAATATATGGGCATCCCCAAGATTTATATCTATTTCTGTTGTGGAGAGCCTTGTGCTCAGTATCTTTTTTTATACTGAAATCTTGACGCTAGACACACAGTTGGGGACTATAATGGAAAATCATCGTCCGTGCAAAGAGTTCCCTCTACAGGTTGGAGAATGTCACTTATTATGGGACCTCTATGTCCTAGAGATGATAGGCTATGATGTCATTCTCAGTATGGACTGGTTAGTTCCATTCGAGGAAGTCGTAGACTGTTATCACCACATGGTGAGTTTTGAATCACCACAAGGAGGATCATTTATTCATAGGGTCGAATGGGATGTCTAGGAAAGCCGAGCGGGTCCAGAGCATCATGGGTTGGTAGGAGTTACAACCCAGATTGTTTGTCATTATCTGGATGACCAAGGGACATCATAGTTATACTTTCTTCTAGTGTTGGATCATATCAAAGATGTATTTCCAGAGGACATTTCATGTTTTCCTCTGGAATGTGAGGTAGACTTTTCGATTGAGCTTGTGCCAGGAGTGGCACCGGTGTCCATTACTCCTTATAGGATGGCTACACCTGAGTTGCAGGAACTAAAGAATAAATTAAAGGAGTTGAAGGCCATGGGTTTCATCCGACCCATCACATCTCCTTGAGGGTTTTCATGTTCTATTTTTGAAGAAGGTAGATGGTTCCCTTAGGCTTTGTGTGGACTATCAGAAGTCAAACCCGATGATGTTTAAGAACTTAAATCCACGGCCAATGATCGATGATCTCTTTGATCAGCATTGAGGAGACCAGGTGTTCTCGAAAATTGACCTGAGATCTGTTTATCATCAGTTGCATGTTAGACCATCATATATATCACTTACATCCTTCAGGTGTAGGTATGGTCTATATGAGTATTTCATTATGTCGTTCGGTCTCATGAACGTGCATGCAGATTTCATGGTGCTGATGAATCGAGTGTTCCATCCATACATGGATTCCTTCATGGGGGTCTTTATGTACTCTCACAATCGACACAACCAAGCTACCCATCTTGATATTGTTTTGAGTACACTGAGGGAGCATCAGTTATATTCTAAGCTCTCATAGTTCCACTTTAAGATGTATCAGATTCACTTCTTGGGTCATGTTATCTCAGAGGCATGAGTATCAGTAGACCCAGAGAAAGTGAGAGATATAGTTTTATGGGAGCAGTTGTGTAACATCTTGGAGGTGAAGAGTTTTCTAGGGCTGGAAGGATACTACCGACATTTCATACAGGAAATTTCACGCTTAGAAACACCACTGAGATGTCAGACCAAGAATGGTGCGATGTTATTGTGTTCAGATTCATGTGATTCATCCTTTCATGAGGTAAAAGGGATGTTGACTTCAACACCGATACTAGTCTTTCCAGATCCAGGAAAGATCTATATAGTTTACTCTGATGCATTAGGTATCAAGATGGGCGATGTGCTTATATAGGGAGATGGAGTCGTTGCATACATGGCTCGATAGTTGAGGCCACATGAAGGGAATTACCCAGTTCACGATCTGGAGTTGGCAGCTATTGTTCATGCCTTATGTGATTGGATACATTATATTTTGGGAGAGCATTATTTGGTTTTCACCGACCACGAGAGTCTCAATTACATCTTCACCCAGCATGATCTTAATTTGAGATTGCGCAGGTGGGTTGAGTACCTACAGTCCTTTGACTTTGAGTTTTCTTATATGCCTGGGAAAGGCAATGTAGTGGATGATGCATTGAGTAGGAGGAATCAGATACAGGAATTTCAGGAAGCTAGTAGTGAGTGGAAGCTTAAGGATCATTATTTTGACATACATTTGGAGGTGCACAACAATCAGGGGCAGACGTTTCTTTCTTCTGTAGCTGTTACATCTACTCTACTGTATTGAGTTCGAATGAGGCAGCTATCAGATTCTGAAGGCTTAGTCATAAGGGAAAGTGTAACATGAGGGAATCATATCATGGATTCAGCATTGGCGAGGATGTGATCATGCATTTCTTGGGACGTGTATGGGTTCTAGATGGTATACACGAGGAGATGATGTGGGATTTTCATTCCTTAGTTTGGGCAGTTCATCCTAGCATCACCAAGATGTATCGTGATCTACACCGTCAGTATTGGTGGCCAGGTATGAAGAGGTACATTACTTGTTTCATCATGTGGTGTTCCACTTGTTAGCAGGTGAAGGCGGAGAATCAGCGACCAGCAAGGGTTTTGTAGCAAGTACCCATTCCTTAGTTGAAGCAGAATAATGTCGCGATAGATTTCGTGACCGGTTTTCCGAGGTCACCTTGAGGTAATGACGCAGTTTGGGTTGTCATGGAAATACTCATGAAGTTTTCTCACTTCTTTTAGATCAAAGAGACCTTCAGTGATGATGATATGGGATGGTGATACATCTATGAGATTGTACGTCTACATGGAGTTCCACACTCCCTTCTTTTAGACAGGGATGCACGTTTTACTTCTCGGGTCTGGCAGGGGATTCAAGAGGATTTGGGTACACGGGTACGTTTGAGTATAGCTTACCACCCACAGACAGATGGCCAGTCTCAGCGTATGATTTATGTTCTTGAGGACATGATCTAAGCATGAATTATAGATTTTTGAGGTTCTTGGGAGAAGCATATACCTATTGTTGAGTTTGCCTTTAACAGTAGTTGTCAATCAACTATTTTGATGGAACCATATGAAGCTCTATATGGTAGGCCTTTCCGATCACCTTTATTTTGGATTGAGGAAGTAGAGGAGGATTTTTTGAAACCTCCTTTTGTTTAGGAGACCACGTAGCAGATAGAGTTGATTCGGAAGAGTATGGCTATGACACCGTCTCGATAGAATTCTTATGCTGACAAGTGGAGATGTCCTCTTGAGCTTGAGGTCAGGGATCATTTTTTCCTGCGTGTCAAACTAAGGCTCGGACACGAGAGGATTAGGATACAGGGTATGCTTTCATCAAGGTACGTCGGGCGGTTTGAGGTGTTGGAGACAGTTGGGCCGGTTTCCTATCAGTTGCAGTTACCTCATAGGTATCAGGGTATGTATGACGTCTTCAACATTTCTCACCTTCGATGTTACTTTTCATACATGTCTCATGTCTTTTAACCTGAGGAGGTTGAGCTTGAAGTGGATGCATCATTTGAGAAGCATCCTATGTGGGTTGTGTATCATAGTACAATGGTTATCCTTGGATGGTATGTTCCACTAGTACAAGTGCTATGGCAACACAGGTAGGTGCGGGATGAGACTTGGGAGAGGGAGGTCGATGTACAAGCACTATGGCCAGAACTATTCGAGGATTCTTCTTCTACACTGCTCTAGGGAAATTCAGGGATGAATTTCGTTAAGGGGGATTTTTGTAAGAACCCAGATCTTCTTTTCAGGTATGTTTTTCTGTTCTGGTTGTTTTTTGATAAAAGTGGAAATTTTGGAAATTTCCCAAGTACACGCCATTTACATTATAAGTACACGTCGTTTACTTATTTTCCATAGTAGGCCGTGTGTTGGGCGTGTAGTATCCACTCACACAGTAGTGTGGGGGTGACTTGGAGGCCACTTAATGTAGGGTTTGGAAAAGGCGAGTACACACGGTGTACTTAAAAGGTAAATGTTTTGTACATTATTTTTTTCATTAAACGCACTGGGGTCACGTCTAATCACCACAACTCAGTTCTTCTAGGTTTTATTCATCCTAGATAACCCTTATGGCCACAGATCTTCGATGATACCCTAAGACTCTGCTCGACCTCTGATTCGAACACTGTTGATTGTGTGGGAATCACATCGATGAGTTCCCACTTCTATTTTAGCCTTGTTTTCCAATTTCCCTTATTTTCCATGTTATCATGGGTTGAAAATTTTAGATGTTTTCTTAGATCTACATCATTATAAAGAGATTCAAGTTTTATGGTTCAATTATATTGATCTTCTAACACCGATTTAGGTGAATTGTCCCTTTCTGATGAATATCCTTTAGTTTTATGTGAAAATTTACCCAATACCCATGGACAAGGTATTGCACATTTACTGTTTTAACCCTATTCTTTTCCTATCGTGCTTCTATGAATGTCTAGAGGATATCTGGATATGAATAGGGTTGATTGTTATGATTTGGATGTATTTCCCATGTATGTTTTTCTTGTTCTGTCCTGTGAGTCTAGTTTGAATGTTATGCTGGTGTTTACATTCCCATGCCTCGTATTGTTGGATGGTGTGACTGTTTAACTATTATCCTGTTGTGCTGTAAAATTCTAGACAAGTAGTTCTCGAGGTTGACTGAGGTCGTTATGTGCTACTACACTTTCTTGACTTACTTAGGTCCGTGAGAACCTGGTGTATAAACCATAGGGAGAATGGATGATGAGGGCTTCTCCAGAGTGTATTTATAATTTATGATGCAAGATAAAAAGGGGAATTGACGTTGAGTACTTCCCCGGAGTGTAGGTAGTTCCTCGATGTGGGCCACACGGTGAATGAGTCATTGAGTGCTTCCCCATAGCACCATTAGTACAGATACAAGACTATAAGGGGATTGATGGTGAGTGCTTCCTTAAAGAGCCTATGATTAAGCTGAACCAGAGGGGTTAGACTAGGTGTACTTCCCATTGGGTTTCTTATACCTGTTAGGTCGGACCGTAGGGGATATGCAGTGGGTACTTCCCAGAGGGTTACCTTGTTTTTAGCTTCTAGCTTGAGTTTCTAGGTGAGACAAGAGGGGTTAGGCTGTGGGTACTTCCCAGAGGGTAACCTATTGTTTTATCAATATTGATTAGTTGTTTCATGTTGTGTGGTGATTTGAATTCTTTAAACTGTGACTTGTTTACTAGTTACTGCTTTCCTATTTACTGATTTATGTACTTTTACTTTCCATATACTCACTGACTATTAGTCACATATATTCAGATGGTTGCCTACTACGATTTTGTTTGACACCCTGTTTGGGTCGTGCTTCTGGGACCAAACATATTATATTGTTGCTGGTATAGATAAGGGAAAACGCCCTTCTACTTCAGGTACTTGACACATTGTGGCACTAGAGAGCATGGTACCAAGCATGTTCTTGCGATGCTGAGGAGCTGTTTATCTTTTATTTTGTACTTTGGTTTAGTACATTTTGTATTACAACATTTTGACTTGTTTGGCGACTTTCATAGACATATTTATCATGAATCATTTATATATATGTTCTCCAGTTGTTTTATTATTCCAGTCTTCCTCTATTTTTTGTTGTTGGATATTTACTGCTTCTTCTATTTTACATGTTGTTTACTTCTATTGTGTACTCTTCCAATGAGGGAATAGTTTCCCCACTATGACACCCAAATCCCTCGGTTCTAGTTGGCAGCCTCTGGCATTCGGGGTAATGCGCTTGAGGACATGTGACCAACGAGGTATGGGGCGCCTTTGTGTGGCTTCCAGAACCGGGACATGACAATGTGGTATCATAGTATTTCATTCCTCTTGACTTACTATATAGATCCTATATCCAGAGATAGGAATGAATTGGTACTTGGGGTTAAGATGTTCTTGAGAGTAGCTAACCCATGTACAGGGAAAAGCCAATCTTCCACATTTAAATCGAAATTTTTATGGTTTTGCAATTATTAAAGTTGATATCATATCACCTAGAGTTACTCACAAAGTTTGGGCTTTTTTTGTTGATATTGTTGAGGTTCTATTTATGTTGTAACCCGTTGAGATGAGGGTATTTCATCTCATGAATCATATAGGCACATGATAGGAATCACATGTCATGCATTTTTTCCATGCCATTTAGGATGAATTAGTGATTGCGTGTTCTTGTGATAGTCGATGTGTAAAGTATGCATGTTGTTGTGATAGTTTCCTTGATAGAAATACCTGATGTTTGATAGGATATTGTTGTGTATAGATTTGATTGAATGAACGCCAAACTTTGGTTCTTGAGGTGTTATGGGCCCTCATGGACCGGAATTTGGTGAAACATCACCTTGTTTTCTATGTTATAATGTGTATAAGATGCCAAGCTTTTATTCGTGGAGAGTATGGCCCCCCACAGATTAGAATTTTTCACTCTCAATGATTGTTTCAGTGTTTTCTGGGTTCTGAAGTAGTTTCTGTGGATTACTGTCTGGAAAAACCCAGAATACATGCCATGTAATGTTAAGTACATGCCATGTGATCTTCTATTTTGGAAGAAATAGTTTTTCCTAAGTACACACTGTTTACTTTATGTACACGTTGTGTAGTCTCTAAACCATGCCATAGGTCGTGTGGGTAGAGACATGGGATGGGGAGAATCTGCTGTGAACACGTTGTGTATCATCCATACATTCCATGTAGAGTCGACCCCATGCTCACCTGTGTCATTAACATCACAGGTTGGCTGATTTGTTTCTAATACACATCATTTTCCTTCTAAACACGCTGTGTAGTATGACCAAGGTACCCGGACGTGTCACGAACAACACAAGTTGGAGTCACCCTTTCTTGCACATTCCATGTCTTCATTGAACATGCTGTGTAGTTGGACCAAGGTACTCGGTCGTGTCAAGAACAACATGGGATGGTGTTATCCTTTCTCATACACGCCGTGTTTGTCTATAACACAACGTGTTGGGTGAGTTGTGTGTCAGGCTATGTCACTGATAATACAATCTAGGTGGATCTTGTCTAGTACACACTATGTAGGAATTTTACACGCCATGTGGTTTTGCCTAATGTGAGTCGTGTTGCTTAACCATGTAGAATAACATTGGAAGGGAAAGTGGATTCTAGTACAAACATAGTGTTAAGAAAACACGCCTTGTGTCTGGGGTGTTACATGACCAGTTCATCTAGGAGTACACACCCTTATGAATGAATTTAGGGAAGACACTATGTTGGAAATCTACACAACATGTTGTTATGTTTAGTAAACATGAATGTTTATTTCTCGTGTTTTCTTCTTACACATCCTTGTTTCTGTCCCTGTTAATTCTGATTTAACGTGTTCCCTTGACCTTGAAGAGTCATGAAACCAAGTTTCCCCCCAGTTGTGCTCCAGTTTCTAGAAGGTGATTAGACTCCAGACATGGATGATTCGGGACTACCAGAAGATCCTCTAGTTATGCAAGTCTTGGAACCAGTAGTTATACCTTTTACCGGTGTTGATGCATAGTTCGGGCTGGGATTTCTAAGGATGATGTAGACCATTCATGGAGCACTGCCTCCTGCCCCTTCGATTCCTGATTTTATGTGGGTCATCCAGCTGCAGCATCCTCCCACATTCTCAGGGGAAAGAGGACCTTAGGCTATAGAGTCATTGATAGGAGCCTTTCTGTCGATCTTGGATCATTTGGAGACGCCTCTATAGAGGAGGGTCAAGATCGTTGCCTACATGCTCCGATACTCTTCCAAGATGTGGTGGGACATGATCTCATTGGCGGGATTCCAGCAGGTTATGGTGTGGGATGAGTTTTAGGGCGTCATCTTTGACTACTTCTACTTGGACACCCTGAGGGACAATCGAGCCTGGGAGTTTATAAGTCTGGAGTACGATACTCTTTCTGACATGGAGTTTTCTCCCACTTTTTCGAGCTGTAGAACATCATGCCTATTCCATGAGGTGATTTGTTGTTCATGGAAAGGAAGTCCGAGGATGGTCTGAGGAACAACATCCCATCGTAGGTGAACATCTTCCAATTGACTTCTATCACATCTATAGTCATCTAGTTTCTGATCACCTAGTGCAATCTGAGGGACTCTAGAGTCATGATACAGGGCATCATGACATATGGTGTTAGTATTCCTCCTACTAGTAGAAGGAAACGCCTTGAGGAGTCTTCATGCGGTGATCCGAGGAGGTTAAAAACTTCCTCTGGTAGCCAGGTGGTGTGTTACCAGTGCAGAAAGAGTGGGAATACTTGGCCACATTGCCCAAAAGACCCTGTGGAGTGCCAATCATGTGGAAAGATGGGTCACCTTCAGCACTTCTTTCAGATCTTCTCTCCAACAGCTGTTGATAGGGGTTCTTCTATGACTCTATGTTAAGGAGAAGCACCACCAGTTTCTCACCATTCTGGGAACTGTAGTTCTTCCAACCGTTTAGAATGAGGTGGAGGTCATGGCCATGGTATCCAGTCACCCGGTTTTTAGCGATATCAGGGTGGATCAGCTTAGAGTAGTCAGGCAGGGACACAGGGCCATGGTACAAGCTATACTATTTCGGTGTAGTAGACCCAACAGGAGAAGGATCTCGTACCTTCTACAATTCGAGGTACGATCTTAGTAGCCCCAGTTTTAGCTTTTACACTTTTTGTTACTAGGGATTTCCATATCATTATATCTATTTCTGTTGTGGAGAGCCTTGGTCTATGCATATTTTCCACTACTGATATCTTTACTATAGTCATTCTGTTGTGGACTAGAACAACTAGTGTATGTCAGTGCATAGAGTTCCCTTTATAGATTGGTAGATGTCACTTCTTATGGGACCTCAATGTCCTAGAGATGACAGTCTATGATGTCATTCTTGGGATGGACTAGTTATTTCCATTCCAGGAATTTATCGACCGTTATCGTCACAGGGTGAGTTTCGTATCACCAAAAGGTGGATCTTTTCTTCATAGGGGGAATGGGATGTCCAGGTGAGAAGAGCGGGTCTATAGCATCATGTGTTGGGAGGAGTTACAACCCATATTTCTAGTCATTATCTGGATTACCACGGGACTTCACAGTTAGACATTCCTCCAGTGGTGGATTGTTTTAGAGATGTCTTTACAGAGGAATTATTAGGTTTTCCACCACATCATGAGGTAGACTTTTCTATTGATATATTTCTAGGAGCGGCACCGATGTATTTTACACTTTATAGGATGGCTACCACTGAGTTGTAGGAACTCAAGAAGCAGTTGGGGGAGTTGAAGGAAAAGTGTTTCATCTAACCCAGTACTTCTCCTTGGGGTTCTCCTGTCATTTTTTCAATGAAGGAAGATGGTACCCTCAGGCCTTGTTTGGACTATCAGAAGATGAACCAATTGATAGTTAAGAACTGATATCCCCTAACGAGGATCGATGATCTCTTTAATCAGCTTCGAGGAGCCCAGATGTTCTCGAAAATTTACCTGAGATTTAGTTATCATTATTTTCACATTAGACAATTAGATATACCTCTTACAGACCTTAGGAGTTGGTATGGTATATACAAGTAATTGTTTATGCTGTTCAGTCTCATGAACGCCATTGTAGTTTTCATCGCACTGATGAACTGAGTGTTCCATCCATACTTGGATTTATTTTTGGTGGTCTTTGTGGATGATATCTTTGTCTACTCTCACACTCGACATGACCATGATACCCATATTGAGATCATTTTGAGAACACTAGGGTAGCATTAGTTATATGCTAAGATCTAAAAGTGCCACTTTTAGATGGATCAGATTCACTTATAAGGTCGTGTTATCTCAAATTCAGAAGTATCAGTAGTCCCAGATAAATTGAGAGTTGTAGTTTCATTGGAGTAGCCGAAGAACGCCTTTGAGGTGCGAAGTTTTCTAGGAATGGCTGGATACTACAAAAGTTTCATAAATGACTTTTCATGCTTAGTAACACCACTGAGATGTCTGACCATGATGGGGGGCGATGTTCTTGAGGCCGGATTCCTGTGAGTCATCCTTTCAGGAGCTAAATGGGAGGTTGGCTCTAGAACCAATACTAGTCTTTCCAGATCCAGGAATGAGCTATTCATTATACTATGATGCATCAGTTATTGGTCTGGGAGCTATGATTATGTAGGGAGATAGAGTGGTTGCATACAGTTCTCGATAGTTGAAGCCACATGACAGGAATTACCAGACACATGATTTGGAGTTGACAGCTGGTGTTCATGCCTTACACAATTGGAGACCTTATATTATGGGAGGGAACATTGTGGTTTTCACTGACGATAAGAGTCTCAAGTACATCTTCACTTAGTTTGACCTGAATTTGAGATAGTGCAGGTGGGTTGAGTACATACAGTCCTCTGAATTTGAGATTTCCTATACGCTTGGGAAAGACAATGCAGTGGATGATGCATTGAGAAGGATGACTGAAATACAGGTTGTTTAAGAGGCCAACAGTGAGTGTAAACTTATGAATATGTTATATAAGATGCATTTGGTGGTGCACGGCAATCAGAGGTACACGTTTATTTCTTATGTAGCGGTTACCTCTACTCTTATAGATCAATTAAGAATGATGCATCTATCAGATTATGAAGGCTTGGTCCTAAGGGAATGTGTGTTAGAAGATGACCCTATTCCTGGTTGGACTGTCAGTGAGGATAAGATCTTGTGTTTCTAGGGAAACGTATGGGTGCTAGCAGATATATGCTATGAGCTGATGTGGGATTTTAATTCCTCAGTATGGGCAGTTCATCCTGGCATCACCAAGATTTATCGTGATCTACACTGTATGTATTGGTGTCCAGGTATGAAGAGGGACGTTACTGGTTTCTTCATTATGTGTTCCACTTGTCAGTAGGTGAAGGTAGAGCATCAGTGACCAGCAAGGCTTTTGCAGGAGTTACCAATTCCCAAGTGGTAGTGGAATGTTGTCGGGATGAACTTCGTGACCGGTTTTCCGAGGTCACATCGAGGGAATAACGTAGTTTGGGTTGTCATTGATAGACTCACATAGGTTTATCACTTATTGTCGATCAAGGAGACCTTCATTGTTGATGTGCTAGGACGGTCTGGGAGATTTTATGTCTACATGGAGTTCTACACTCCATTATTTCATAGAGGGATGCATGTTTTACTTCTCGGGTCTGGTTGGGGGTTTCATATGGCTTTGGGTACACATGTACGTTTGATTATAGCTTACGACCCCTAGAAATATTTCCAGTATGGGCGTACGATTCAGGTGCTTGAGGACATGATCCATGCATGTATTCTGGATTTTGATGGTTTTGGGGAGAAGCATATACCTCTTGTGGAGTTTTCCTAAAACAATAGTTTTCAATCAACTATTCAGATGAAACCTTATGAGGCTCTGTACGGTAGGAAAAGCCGATCACCTTTATGTTTTCTAGAGGCAGGAGAGGCAGCTTTGCTGGGACCTCATCTTGTTCAGGAGACCACTGAGCCGATAGAGTTGATTCAGCAGAGGATGTCTACTGCACAGTCTTGACAGAAGTCTAATGTTGATCAGTGGAGACGACCTCTGGAGTTTGAGTTTGGAGATCAGGTTTTCTTACATGTCACACCATGGCTGGGAACAGGAGAATTAAGGGATAGGGTATGCTTTCATCAAGGAACATCAGGCCCTTTGGGTTGTTGAAGAGAGTTGGTCCAGTTTCCTACCAGTTGCAGTTACCTCATAGGTACCAGGCTATGCATGACGTCTTCGATGTTTCTCAGCTTCGATGTTACTTTTCTGAATCGTCTCATGTCTTTCAACCAGAGGAGGTTGAGCTCAATGTGTATGTGTCGTTTGAGGAGCATCCTATCCATATTGCGGATCATAGTACAAAGGTTCTATGTGGCCCATCTATTCCTATTGTACGAGTACTATGGAAGCACGGGTGGGTGCATGATGAGACTTGGGAGAGGGAGGCTGATGTATGAGCATAGTGGCCAGTACTGTTCGATGATTCTTCTTCTACACCATGATAGGGAAATTCAGGGTTGAATTTCTTTAAGGGGGGTGTTTTTTAAAAACATGGACCTTATATTTAGGTATGTTTTCCCTTTCTAGATGTATTTGGATAAATGAATAAATTCATGAAATTTTTCAAGTACATGTTGTGTACTTCATTTCCATAGTAGGCCATGTGTTGGCCGTGTAGTATCCACACACACGGGCTTGTGGGAGTGACATGGAGGCTTCTTAATGTGGAGTAAAGAATAGTTGAGTACACGTCATGTACTTCAAAAATACACGTCGTGTACGTTCTTTTATTCATAAAACGCACCGGGGTCCCGTCTAATCTCTAGAACTCACTTCTTCTAGGTCATCTTCATCTGAGAGAACCCGTACATCCTTGGATCTTCGACAAGATACCGAGCCTCTGTCCGAACTCTATTTTGAGAACTTTTGATTGCATTGGAATCACATCAGTGAGTTCTCTCTTCTGCATCAGCCTTGTTTTCCAATTTCTCTTCTTTTCCAAGTTATCATGGTTTTAACTTTTTAGACATTTTCTTAGATCTATAATGTTCTAAGGAGATTGACGCTTCTTGGTTAAAGAATTTTGATCTCATAACCCCAAGGTAGTAGTTTTGTGCCTTTTGTAGAATGTCCTTGAGTTTTATGTGTAAATTTTCCCAATACCCATGAAATGGGTATTGCACATTTACTGTATTAACATTTTTTTTTGGCTACCGTGCATGTATTCCTATGTAGAGGATATCTGGATATGAATAGGGTTGATTTCAAGGATTTTTATGTATTTCCCATGCATGGTTTTCCTTTTTTGACTGTTGGGTCTTGTTTTCCGATTAGGATGATGTTTACTTTCCCATGCCTAGTATTGTAGGATGGTGTGATTGTTTCCCTGTTGTCCTGTTGTGCTGTAAAATTCTACCCAAGTAGTCATTGAGTAGGACCTTGTCCGTTATGCATTACCACACTTGCTTTAAAAACACAGGACCATGCGAACCTTGTGTATAGACCACGGTGAGAATGGATGATGAGGGCTTCTTCAAAGTGTCTTTATAATTTACGATGCGAGAGCATGGTGGGAATTGAAGTTGAGTGCTTTTTCAGATTGTCTGTAGTTCCTCGACGTGGGGCACATGGGGATGAGATGTTTAGTGATTCCCCAGAGAACCTTTAGTAGTTATACGAGACTATAGGTGGAATTGATGGTTAGTTATTCCTTAGAGGGTCTATGCTTAAGCTGAACCAGATGGTTTAGACAGACTGTACTACGCAGAGGGTTTCTTATACTTGGTAGGTAAGACTAGAGGGGATAGGTTGTGGGTACTTCCTAGAGGGTTGCCTTCTATTTAGATGCTTTCTTGATTTGGAAGGTATCACCAGAGGGGATAGGCTATGGGTACTTCGTAGAGGGTTACCTGTTTTGTTATCTGCTTTGATTAGCAGTTGCATGTTCTATGGTGAATTGAATGCTATATTCTGTGGATTGTTTACTACTTAGTGCTTTCATGTTTACTGCATTCTATACATTTACCTACCATATACTCACTGGCGGTTAGGTACATATCTTTAGGTGGTTGTCTATAGGTATTTAGTCTCAGAACCTATTTGGTTCACGCTTTTTGGACCAAAAAGATTATATTGTGGCTGGTATTTATAAGGGAATGTTCTCTTCTACTTATGGTACTTGACATGCTGTAGAGCTCGGGAGCAAGGTACCAATAATGTTCTTGTGATGCGGAAGAGTTTTTTATCTTTTATTATTTACTTTGGTTATGTACTATTTATATTCCAGAATTGTGACTTGTTTGGATTCTTTCCTAGACATATGTATTATGAATTATTTATATATATGTGCTCTAGTTGTAATATTTTTCATGACTTCTGTTGCTTACTGTTGTTAGATATTTAATGATTCCGCAATTGTATGTGTTGTTTACTTCCTCTTTGTACTCTCCCAATGAGGGCATAGTTTTCCCACTATCAAACCCAAGGCCATCAGTGATAGTCGGTAGCCTCTGGCATTCGGGGAAATGCACTTGACTCCATGTGAGCAACCGGGTACTATGCGCCTCTAGTGGGGCATCTGGAACCGAGACGTTACAGCGATCACCTATCATTAAACCCCTTAAAAATTATTTACATGCACCAAATATAGATGAAGAAGAATGAATCCGATTAATAGAAGCTAATTTCACACTTTATATAGTCTATATCACTAAAATATCCTCTAGAAAAGATGCATCAATGGATTCCTCTTCATTTGTATCGATGGATAAGAAACTAAAACTGTCATCAAAGAAGTAGATGGAAGATTTTGTGGTGCTAACCTTTAAGGTAATTATCTTTATAAAGAAATTAAACATCTTGGATACTTCTAGACATCAATGAAGAAGGATTGCACATATTTCCCCAAGAAATGTCACCCCATCCTTGTGCATTCCAACTTCATTCATCAACCCCTAGAGATTCAACATATAACTAAATACACTGGGCCATTTTCCACATGGGGAATGGATATAGTAGGAGATTATCCTCCAACTAGGAATAATCACTTTATGTATATTCATACTGCTACTAATTTCTTCTCCAAATGGACTATGGAAATACATATCAAAGTACTCATATCCAAGAGCATTATTAGCTTCGTCAAAGCTAATATCATTACCAGATTTTGTGTTTATTATACTATATTGATGGACAATGGATCTAATTTTTATTATATTGAGATAATGAAGATATATCAGGAACACAATATTGAATCCAACCATTCATCCTTCTATTAGGTGTTTTCCAACGGACTGATATAGGCATTCAACAAGACTCTATCATACATACTCATAAAATGATGGATAAAGCCAAAAAATCATGGACTGATACAATTTTTCTTGCATTATTGGATTAGAATATTACAATATGTGTGTCCACTCAGGAAACTAAATATTGGTTAGTGTACATAAAAGATAATGTCTTGCTAATTGAAATTCAATTGGCTTCACTCTGAGTTTCAATATGTAATAGTTATCTATAAATGGAAAGTCTCAGAATTGATTTGATGATATCAAACAATTAGACAAAATTATATTTCATACTTTGCATCATTTTGAAGTATATCATAATATAATATCACTAGATTTTAACAAAAATGATCACCTATTATCCTTTTTTCAAGGAGAATTATTATTCATCTCCAGGACTCTAACAATACCATGAATGAATCCATCAAAATAGAAGCCAAAGTGGTAAGGACCTTAATTAGTACATAAGGTCTACTTGAATGGATTTTATTCCCTATTCACATTGGATGGAGAACTTATTACAACTCCATCCAAAGCATGATTATTTAAGAAGTACATTGTATAATTTCACGTCATTTGTCCTCATTGAAAGACTCTAAACATCACAACACAAAGTCCTAGATTCAAGACATTAAATGGAATAACAACAATTTGTGTTTGTGGTACATGATATTAAAATGTGTAGCATCATTGTCCTTCTCGATCGATATTAAACATCATGACATAATATGTCTTCACCACATGAAAATAAACTATATGATTAACATATTATTCATTTGACATTAAAAAATCTCATAAGATATTGTAAATTGGTATTCATTATGATTCATAAAAAATGAGGAACTACCATACACAAGCATTACTAACAGAATTGATACTCCTTAGTTTCACATGAGTTCCATTTATTCATATTTATTAATCAGATCTTCATAAAAACCTCATTTCATGACCTATGTATAGCTTGATTCTCATTTCAATGAGATAATTAGAGACCCCCATATCTCCAATAATGGTCTTTGCCACCACAACAAACCCCCTATTTCTTCCATGTGTGAATGAATCAAAACTACATAGGGAATCATCCATAAACTACAGTGGCATGATTCTCATTTTAAATGTGATACATAGACACCTATGGACCTCTAATCATGGGCTCAGTTACATCCATAATGAAATCCATTTCACATTTCATTCTTGTATATGAACCAAATCTATGTAGAGTCCTCTTCCAAAATATGTGGTTTAATATTCATACCATTTGTGTCTTCTGTTTAACAATTCTTCTAGAATGTAATATAAGTACCCATCTCTCAATAAAATTAAATTAGTGTGGGGAATTATTTTATTAAGGAATATGTCTAGCTTGATTCTCAACTATATGAGATACATTGATACATAAATGTTTATTTTCCTGTTCTAGATGAAATATTCTTTTTTCACATTAGAATCTCATAATGTCCTTATTGCATGACAATATACTACAATGTACCCAATAAACTACGTATAGATTGAATCTCATCCCATTAATATATATAGTGATAACTAGGCCATAGATCATAGTCCCAAACACATGATAAATTGTTTTATCTCTTCCACATATAATTAACAATCTATGTGAATGTTATCATTTTGGGTCCTATCCTAAAGAGCCTACCAAGGAAACAAAAAATGTCCCTATTTTACTTCTGAGTAAGATCAATTTATGGGACTCCAGAATCATTGACAATATTGGTTAAAATATCTCACTTGTTTATTTAGAATTAATATCATTCATATTTCACCCTCTCAATCATGAATACATTCAGATCATTATAACAATTATTACAGTTTTTGGTGGCAAAATTTCTGATACATGAGTTATATTTTTTCAAACTATTCAGTATTTTCCCCTAGGTGGCCTTCCATAACTCTCCTACCAATTACCCAATCAATCACAATACGAGACTATTTGTATATGTATCATATTACCTAGTTGTCCATACGTATTACAACCCCCACAACGGGTTCGTCAAATAATGGTAACATTTTATTGGTAAAAGCATCTTCTATCCCCTTCAAAATTTGAGGAAAGTATACAATAATCTTTATCATAATGTAGTCATTCACAAATATTTGTCACATTACCTTTATTTGGATATAAAAGTCTCCAGGACCATGGTTTACAAATTATCCATCTCCATGTGTTCAATGAATATGAAAATAACCTTGGATCATTTTACCACATATCATCCAATATTTCCATTATATTTTTCTCTTATTTCTATGAACTAAAACTATAGACACCATAAATCCTACAACTGTGTCAGAACATTGCTGATCACATTGTCTTCCAATTCATTGGAAATGATGAATGGAAACAGTTTTTTAGTATTTATGTTCTTTTATCCATAAACCAAATTTGTGCTTCGAAAAATTTGAATCTATATAAACATTCTTCGGGTTTTAGAAATAGAATATTGGATATCCAAGAGCTATTTTGCTTTACTATGCAGTATGTAACCCTATGTGGCCTTGCATAAGTCACCTACATAATAGACATGTCAGTCAAAAGATGAAACTATTTTCCAATGCATCATATTCATTATTCAGCCCAACATAATATAACCCCATAACAAGTTCATCAAATAATTGTAACTTTGTTCATTAAAAAGACTTCATACAAAGCCTTTGCCCTTTATTCTATATCATTCTCAGGATCATGAAATTCACAAATCACAGTTTAAAATTCTTCCATTCCAAACATGAAATTGATAGTGTGTTTCCATAAAAAATTATCATGAAATTGGAGACTCATAAACCTTTATTCAGTGCTGTAGAACATAAATTAAAGCCCCCTAATGTCATTGTGGCATGAATTGAAACTACATAGCCTAATGTCCTCGCATCATGACATGAAACTAAATATCCCAATGCATTTGAAAAATGAATTTAAACTACATAGTATATTGTCTTCATAAAGACTTTAAAACTATATAGAATGATACTAGAAATCCCCATTTCGGAAAAAATTTAACCATTCCTCAAAGGAATTTTTTTTGTAGAAGTAGTTTCCCCATTCTGACCTATGTTTTCACAGATGGTACATTACTCTTAGACACCTTTACATGGAAAAAACCTCCAAATATGGTCTTAATTCGTGAAAATCTATGATTCCCTTTTCTATCATCTATAAAATGTGAAATTTATTAGAACTCTTGTGTCTGTCTATGCAGTACATTCCCTAAGGATGAATTAAAAAAAATCATACATAGTAGGCATGTTAGTCTAAATATTCGACCATTTTTCAATATAGCATATTCCTTAGTTGGACCTGTATAATACAACCCCCATAAAGGGGTTTTCATTTGGTGAAAGGATCATTATTATAAATGAACTCAATTAGGATTATACATCATGTTTTATATTTGATGACCATAAAAATCATGGCTCAAGTTTCCCTTTGGAAATTTCAAAATTATATTGGCACAATTCTGAGCTACTAATACTTTATTGGGAATTATTTTAAAAATTTAGGGATGATGCTATTGGAGCATAGTCACAATCCTTTTTGTACAACATGCATGACTTTAAACTGCCAATATAAAGAAAAATAATACTCACCGTGTTGAAAACCCCTAAAATTTCACCCAATACAATATTTGAGCCTCATCTCACTAGACCAACATTTTTTATGGCTTAGTCAATATTAAGAAAAAAAGTACAAAGATGAAATGTATGTGGGATTTCTATATAACCCTGGTAAAAATAAAACAATGATCACTAGGCCTATTAGATTTAGTATATTTTTTCGTTTGGTAAACCCATTCAAGTTATTGTAATGATGATTAGATGACATAAAGGATTGATGTAAAAATAGATTCATCATCTCCTTTGATATTTAAATTGATAGAATAAAGAATGAATGAAGACATATATGATTGAATACAACATATATTTCATTCATATGGTAAAATTAGAGGGACATCCAAACAAATAGAGACTCTATGTATTGAATTAAGAGATAAACATGGCATAGATCTTCATCTAATGAATCGATTTATGATCCTTATCAACCACTTGTTGATGTTGAGATAGCAGAGAAACTTCAGCCTCCTCGTCTTGATGATGTGGTTCATTAGAAGTTGCAATGGCAGTTATCCCTTAAAAATGTATTTATCCAAATATTTTACTCAATTCCTCATGTTTGTTATGAACAACATCCGTTTTCTCTGGATGATATATCATCTCTTTTTCCTCCTTTTTAATTATTTGGATAATTTCAATCAACCTCTTTCTATGGATGGCATCGGCCTTAGCTACCACAGCTTGGAATCTATCAACATTAATATGCCATTTGGCCTTTTCATTAGATTTCCACATTTCATCTTATTTGTCACGACATTGATTTTTATATTTCATTGCATTGTAGATGAGTTGATAATTTAATCAACCAAATCGATATACGCAAAATAGTATAAGGAGTTTTCCAAAATGTGACAGCATCTCATCCAAAATATTCTCATAAATTATCATCCAAACTATTATACATGTATTTTTACATGCCATTCCAAGAGAAAAAAAATCTAAAAATATGAATCCAAGTCTCTACCTTGGAGAAAATTTACTATTGAAACAAATCTATTAGAGAGGGGTCTTGATATTCTTCTCTCAGAATAGTGGATTCTTCACATTCTGTTGATGTTTGAGCCAACACAGAAGTTTCAACCTCTAATCTAGGTGTGGGTTTTGGTAACTCTAAATGGTGAGTTAGAATAACTACATATTTCAGATGAATGGAATAAATAGGTCATGATCTATCTAGTGGATAACATTTTCAAAATAATAAGTAAGCTGGTTGATTAGATTCATCCCCAGTATTCTGAACATTAGTGGTATGTGCTTGTTTTCCATGGGGAGGAGTATTCTCTTGAATTTTCCGACTATACATGATAGAAGGATCATGAATTTCTCCCAAAAAGGTTTTATCATTTTTGTATTTATACAACTTCAGTAGAATAAGGAAATATTGGAATGCCACATTCTTGAAGGGCCTTCATAACATTTTCTGCAAATAAAGCTACATATGTTAAACATTGATGTTATATACTAAGTTAATGAAGAAGGATCAGACATGTTAAATATAATAATGAGAACATATGTTATTCCAATTCTCCATGAAAGACTTCAAACTCCATGATAAAACTTGGAATATAAATTTTTGGATTAAGGGAATCCATCATTTCCATGTATGTTGTTTATAATGTTATAGAATTCTCACCATTTACGGTATCCAACTAATGTTTATCGATGCCCAAATTGGCTCTACTGGCATTATGTTTAGTCAATTATTCAACAATTACAATGTCATAAGTTCTTTCTATGTTAGTATTATCACTAGTATGTATTTTAGATTGCCTACGATCTTCAATCGACTTTCTAGAGAAATAGGAATACTATCATTGATTGTTGTAGCATCTGTTATCAAGGGAAATTGATCTGAGATATTTTGAAGATAATTATATTTTTAATTAATTTAGTATTCAAGGGTAATTTATTTTACATTACCATGACCATTCTATATCCTGGTATAAATAGTAACAAGATAATTTTTCTCCCTTGGTACATAACATATTAAGATAACAGATTCATCAACATGAATACGTGATTCTCTTGCGGTTTCAATCTACATTATTGAAGGACCAATTTTAAATCCATTAAGATAAGGAATATATGTATATCCCGTGTGAGGATGAATGTGGTCCCGAATTTTTATCAAGGAAACCATAATACTAGAGGAAAATACATATACATACTTATTTGACGAACACTTCAGACCAATATCAATTCCCTATTGGGTTTTTTAATAAGCTTTTGCAAAAAAATTAATACTCTTCTTGTAAGTAGAAACATGAGATAGTGGCTAAGGATTTTATGTCTCCATTACCCCATTCATGATTATGTTTTGGGTGAATTCTTTGATGTCTTGGGGAGATCATATATTGTGTCAATTGGGGAACCTGTAGGTCTATACATAGGAAACCCAAGAACATTACCTGAGGATCCTTCCCTAAATTAAATTAGAAAAATGAAATCCTATCGAGATTAATGTTGGTGAATTGTAATTTATAATTGACAGAAAATAAATGAAAAATATAATCCGAATATTAACATAAATATCCCAATCCTCTCCAGGGTGAACAATTACCCCTTCATGTATCACTAGTTTAATCATACCAGATACTGATTTTTGGCGCCAAAATGGGAGAATAAGACAAAGAAATGTAATTCCTCAATGGGATGCCTTGTGATGACCATTCACGGATCCCCAACCGCACTATGCCTGCCGCGGAGCAAGGAGGAGGGCCGCACCATGAAGGTATTTGACATTCTCGAAGCCACCGTGGAGAAAGGAGGCTGTAATGATCCGAGAGAACTGTTGAAGTTCGCAAAGCCGCCGCAGAGCAAGGAGGAGGTAATGCTCTGCGAGCGCCCATGACATTCACGAGCCCACTGCGGAGCAAGGAGGCGGGACACTACGTGCCAACATTAGACATTCGTTATACTACCGCGGAGCAAGCTCCGTTATCGTGCTGAGCAAACTCTGCTTCGTCGTGCCTCTCCATTAAAAATACCGGCCTCCACCCAAGTATCATGGGTGGATCATCTGACCTTTCAACTTCTTAGATCCCAAATCATGAAGCTCCTTCTTCTCTAAAAACCATGAGTTGATAGAGGTAATTCTGCTTTGCGAAGTGCCTCCCCTTTGGATTGATTTAACCCTCTCTTCTGAGAGGGATGACTTTCGCGGATCCTAAGGGACTCCATGAAGTCAGGGGATCCCCATGGGGACCTCAGTCATTACGGTGTGTTTATGCTTCATGAACCACCCTTCATGTACACATGATCCACATGCTATGGTGGGGTCATTGTTCTTCGCGAAGCACAATGCTTCATGATACATTGCTTCAGGAGGAATCATTTCTCCACAAGGCTGTGATCCGTGAATGCATTACCATTTCGTGAAGCACCTCCTATACGCACGTCTTCAAAATACTGAGGTTGAGGAACCCCACTTCGCGAACCACAAACCTTTGCAATTACCCTCCGCCGTGTAGAGCAGTAGAGTTTCACAAGGCCCCTTACTATGAACCCCTCATCCTTGCAATTCCTTTTCCCATGCGACCCTCCAAGTTTGCATTATGTGATTTCAATTTCCCTTGGACAATACTTCATGTTGCGTTGCTTATTCTCATGTTTCTTCGCATAGGCAATTTAATTGCTATTGCTTCTTCACATAGCCATCGTAAAGAGGACCCCCCAACGGTTTGCTCTATAAAACCACCTAGCCACGGCATAGCCTGTCCCTTCTCTTCATCAAGGAGAAGAGGGTAACAATTATGAAATTCATAAGGGTGCAGAGAAAACCCACATCATCCAAGCTGTTGGAAATTAAACTACTAAGAACCATCATCCTTAGCACATGACGTTAATCTGTGGCTTCGCCTCATGCCTGACATGCGGGTTTCCCCCACCACCGACATTATCCACACCCACTGGTCTTCACGATGATGAGATCTTCCCTCACATGGGATGATACCCTCTTTATCGGTATGGAGTTTGTCCAAGGGGAAAGGGCGACCATCTCAGTGGAATCCCCAAGCTTTCTTGCACGGGAATGCATATCTTCTTTTTTTTTTTCTTCTTCAGTCCCAAGGAACAGAGGAGTGTAGTCACCAGACCCCTCCATTCTTCGGTAAAAAATCCCTCTCCCTATGGGCTTTGTCACCATTGAACCTCCATCTTGGAGTAAGTCACAACCTTTTTTGGCCTCTAAGCACACATAAGCCCTTGTTTTTTCATTGGGCTGCTGATTAAGTGTAATCCCAACTTCACCTCCCACAGAAGCACCTTTCATGATGTGATTATCAGGTCTCTACTGACTCTGATTTCTCACACCGAGCATGACTCACATGAGCATAGAGTGAGCCCTGAACATGACATCGTCCCTGGGCGGCCTTGACTGTAAGCCCCACACCCACCCTCTTGAACTACGAGGTCATTGATTTGTTCCCTGACAGGGTACGTAGGAAGTCTCCATGAGGTTCAATCCCACCACCCATTGGTCACTCTGACCCCTTCACGTCAATTCTCTAACACCTTGGGCAGCCTAGCGTTAATGTACCACACCAACATGGACTACGTGTTCATTGATCCTTGCAATGGCTGGGTACGTAGGATGCCTCCACGAGGCTCAAGCCCACAATCATGGGACCCTAGGTCCTCCTTCATGTCGGTTCACCAACCCTTTTAAACAATGTTGTCTCTGATCCTTTCTATGTCAAGGTACGTAGGAAGCCTCCACAAGGTTCAATCCCACCATCCACTGGTCATCCCGACACCCTTCATGTCAGTTCACCAACACTCCGTGCAACATAGAGTGTAATCCACAAACCATGTGGAAGTACAAGGTCTTTTATACTTTCTAAGGAAATGTACGTTGGAAGCCTCCATGAGTTTCAATCCAACATTCGGTCGCTTTGACCATCTTCACGTTAGTTCTCCCCCATACCGCATGATGTTAAACTGTTGAACTCATTCAGTTGTAAGTCGTTGTCACTCCATTCAGTGGTAAGCCATTGTCAGCCTCTTTCAGTGGTAATCCGTTGTCACTCTATTAAATGGTAAGTCATTTTCAGTCCATTCAGTGGTAATCCTTTGTCAGCCTCTTTGAGTGGTAAGTCGTTTTCACTCTATTCAGTGGTAAGTCGTTGTCACTCCATTTATAGGTATGCCGTTTTCACTCCATTCAGTGGTTAGCCATTGTCACTCCATTTAGCGATAAGCCATTGTCACTAAATTCAGAGGATATCCGTTGGAACCACAATCAGAGGTAAGCTATAGTCAGTTTAACTACGTAGACATTGATTCCCTTCCCCAGGGATAGGTTGTAATCCTCTTCAAGGCTCAAGCCCAAAACTATCGTCATCCTCATGGAGGTTTCATCCCATTCACCATCCACTTCATTTAACCTCTCCATTAACCATCACGATTCTTACCCAAGACGCCACATCCTAATAGGATCATGCCACCACATACCCCATTCCCCTCAATAGTAATTGAGATGTTGACCATGTGTTGGCCCCAAAATCAGTGTTCCCTCCGGGGGTCGCACTCATCAGAGTCACTCTAATCAGTGTTCTGATCAGTCCAGTCTGTCTCTGCCGAATGTTCAACTTGCGGCATACCCTGTTTTAAACATTGGAAGGTGAGGAAAACCTAAGATACATTCCCATGAAATATGATTCCCCGTGATCTATGTGGGATACCTCGGGCATCAGTGCCCTTGAGAATCCCTATAATAAGAGAAAGAAGATAGACGCACTAGTGTCCCACGGCCCATACATGCCAGTGATGCCCAACGTGACTAATCCCCTGACTGAAGGTTGCTTCCCTGACCGAACCCTTTGGAATGTCCCGATATAAGCACTGTAATTAACTGTTGTCCATGAAGATATGGCGCAAGAAAAAGTTTCATGAACAAAGTATTAAGTCTATAAGGGAGACCCGGACATGGTGATGAGTTCCGAGGAGGAATCCATGGAAGGAAGAACAGACATCCCATTATCCCATTTTGATCATGGAGAAAACTTCCCTAAATATTCAATGAATGTCGCCCGCCTTTGGAAAGAGGGAATGCAGGGAAACAATGGCGTGTCCTCCACAGATGGATGCGCACGCCCCGACGAAAATGTCAGAAACCGAAATGGTGAACACAACATGAAATTATTCTCCACAATATAGAGATTAGTATGACTCGAGGCATTAATGGATTGATGTGTCACTGGATATAGTTATCTAGTGTCGGGTCCCACTAAGAAAATAGAGGGCCTAGTGTGAAACTCACCATAATTTGGTGCAGTAGAATGTTGGACATCTCATTCTGCAACGTTGTCAGTGTGGATCTCTCTTACCATCCATGGACAACATGATGATGATGGGGAATTGGTTGTTGATTCGTTTTTCTTTCAATACTGACGAGTTTATCTACATTCTCTTAAGAATCAGGTTTCTCCTTCAGGGAAGCAATTACCCCCTGCCCATCGACATAGGGGCAGGGGCAGCGCCCACATGGCCATTCCAAGTGGAATCACCTCTTCCACGATGGCCTCTACATCTAAGACCATGGGGATCCCACACCCCCTCTTTCTATCCAAGGTCATTTAATGGAGGTTAATCAACGACATCGTCCAACGCTACAAGGAAGAGGGCATAATCCCGACCCGGTATGTGGCCTGTCTTGTTTTGGAGGCGTCTGTGCCCCATCCCCAAAGCCACCCATGAGGGCCGCACAGTGATCCATTTATCCCCACCACTGACGTACAACCATTTTTGGAACCTATCCCAATAGTTCTTTGACAACTCTCAGCCTTACCCTGATGAGGGAGGTGATATCCTGCCGAGCCTGGTCAGAGTCCCCCTCTAGGGGCTCCCAGTGTGGGTTCCCACCCGGCCACATCAGTGCCGCCACCTATTTTTGCAGGAAGAAGAGCAAGTAAGCTACGTACCTGCACCACTGGCCCTGGTTCATCCGAACTGATCCTAACAGCAGGCCTATACTTAGGATAATTCCCACCATGGAGAGTCAAGGTCGATGGATATTGTGTCCCGAGCCACCGCCAACGCATATTATCAATTCCCTGAATACAATGAGAAGGGGAACTTATACGCATGACCAAGATCAAGGCCCCATCCATCCCACGGTTAGGCTGGGTCGACTCTCTCAGTTGCTGGCACAGTCAGGGGCCACCGTGAACCAACCCACAGCGATGTCACACAGTACGGAGGTCCTCCCCGTACCACTACCATGAAATGCGCATGACTTCCCCACAATGAGGCTCGGCATGGAGGCCTGCCCCTGGACACCCCCAATCTCAATGAGGGTCTTCCCTATGACAGTGATACTCAAGACGAAAGCCTCTCGCGTGCCCATTACACTGGGTATGGAGTCATTCCTCCTGCCCCCGAGCGACGGTGTAGAGACATTGCCCATCCAGTCTCTCTACAATGTGGTGATCCTACCCATGTCCTCTCAGCACCATGTGAAGGTCCTCCTCGCCTCTACAACTAGAGGGGTGAAGGCTAGCCTCACTCGACCTGTACCCAGCACAGGGGTCCTACCTATGATTAGCTAGACCGGTACAAAGAACCTCCACGTACTGTGGTCGCCCGAAAAAACAAGCATGGATGCCCTCTCCATGCTTCTGTCAGTTCCAGTGGTGTTCTTTCCCGCTCCAGTGCTACCCATGGAGGTCCTCCTAATGTACCCATTGACATTTGTCCAGGTGCTTCTCGCACCTGAGCTTTCTCATGTAGAAACCCACTCCCCCAACACGAGTGTGGCCGAAAGACCCCATGTCAGAAATTTGTCCCATTCTGAGGAGCCACCAAGGGGAAGGAATGTAGGCCGTCACCGCCATAAGAGGAATTACTCAAAGGATTGAACATATATCAGACCAGTCCACTTCTCAGACTCTAAGGCGGAGTACGACTCAGCGTGGGAACCTTAATCTCCCTCATCTGAGTCAAGGGTCATTGTAGCGATGAGGCACATTAGCCACATACTCTCAGAATGCGAGGTACATCGGATTCCCACCTCCCTCCATAGGTATATCTAGGAGGATGAAAATCTAGCAACCTCGTAGGTTACAGTTGCGCAATCACCACCATCATCACAAGATGAACTCTCTACATTGAAAAGAGATCATGGAAATCCATTCTGGGGACCAACGGCGGGCGAGCAACATCGTGGCCTATCACCAGTAGCCCTATCCCCTGAGCCGGAAACTGCGGCTTTTAGCCCGTCCAATCGCGACGTAGTGGCCAGGTTGCTACACTTTTAGGAAGACAACCCGAGATTATGTGTCCAGTCAGCCCTCTCACCATACTCTCCACTAGCCAGCCTGTAATCCCAGTGTTCTGCTTCAGTACCACACCCAGTTCCTCAGCCACCCCCAGTTGATGAGTGGGGAAATTAAGGGCTAGACCTTGAATCTGACACGAGGAGTTTATGGAAAATCCTCACAGTGGACCACTTCCCCAAGACGTTTTGGCCCGTGGTAGCACCTATTTTATTCATACCAAAATCCATCATCCATGAGGAAGTTTCTTGTTTCCACCACACCCTCTTGTTGACAAATTTTAGTCTTCTTCATCGATAAGTGTTTTATCCCAGGAGCCAAGCACATTTCGAATACATTAGTAATAAATGTCGTCTGGTTGATTTGGCCACACTCCCTACGGCCCGGTGGCCCGAGTCACTAGGTCGTTGTGAGGCCCTCTAGCAGAAATGCGTTCAGAGTATTAAGGTACTCTGAAAAATTATCAAGGATGCTACCCCCATGTGAAAATCCATGGGTGGGGATAGTATGATGCCCTCCTCTTCAGTCCTATTTGGAGAAATCCCAACTTGTGAGGACAGATCGAAGACATGCCCCTAGGAAAAGTAAAAGTCAACATGGACAACATAATGGATGAGGAGGAAGAGCTAGAGCTTCTCTATAGAGACTTACCCCCCGAGGGTGTGCAACCACTATTGGATCCATTAGGGAGGATTAATCGTCAGAAGAGGAACTTATATGGTCTACCTATGCCCACTAAGGCATTGGTACTCAGCATGAATTATGGTTAGTGCAAAGAGCATGTCAGAGCACCCAAGAACTCTGACCTGTCTGCCATAGTGTAGAAGACAAAAGAAGACACTGAGAAGGCCTCATTGTTTCAACAACATTCCGAGCAGAAAAAGTTGGTTGATGACCTCTTAGATAAACGTGTTGCAGAGCTACAACCTGACTACAGCAATCCTTGGCTAGAACAGTAGGGGTAGGATCAACTTCCCCTCATTGAGCTACCCTCATGCACCCCAGATCATATTGCTTCCACGGACAGTGATGATGTCGGAGTTCATGCTAATAGGGTGAGGTAAGTCTCTTTAAACCACCCTGAACAATGCGAAAACACATGGAACCCAGCTTGGGATCCCCAAACTACCCCGCAGGCTGCCCCACCAGCTGCTCCACGAGCCGCTGAGCTGCCTTACCCTGTTGAAGAACCCGCCAATGCACTCATAGTTAGGGATCCCTATCAAGACAGGGTCCCCCGCTTAGATGATCTAATGGAAGCACTCATTTCCCTCTTTGAGGTGTTAGAAACACGACATGTGGCAATCACATCATTTGTTAAGCCATACCGGGCATGGGTGGATGATATGCCGGCACCTCCGGGTTTCCGAAATCCCACCTTCTCCCTCTTTAATGGGACATGGGACCCACTACAGCACCTGCCAAAATATAAATCACAGTGTGGGACCATGTTAGGGACTCAAACGTAGCAGGAGGCTGCCAAGTTCTACTATTTTGTTCAGACATTGGTGGGGTCATCATTCGTCTGGTAATGCCAGCTCCCCGTCAGATCCATAACCACCTGGGAGGACCTTTGTAGGCAATTACTTTACACGTTGAGTTCCACCATATGGAAAAAAGTATCACATAACTCTTCAAGTGAAAAAAGACTTGATGAGCATGTCCCAGACTTTATCTCCTAGTGGAATGGCTCACATACTGCCTTGACATGCCACTGACTCAGGAGAAGATACTAAAATGTGTATAGGGAACGTCATGACGGAACTAGTTCCTTCTCTGATCACCCAGAACTTACGTGTAGGATTCTGAGACTTCTATGATAAGGCCTAGAGCCTAGAGGAAGCTCTGCAATAGGCCAGCTAGGCACGTCTGTTGCCTGTGTAATTCTACTAAGGAGGCCTTCCAGAGCTGATCCTGCCACGATGGTCGAATCAAAATCCCCCAGGAAACTAGAATTGCTACCAGTGGCACTAGTCCCACAGGCTCGTAGAGGCCCTCCACCACAGGTGTTTCCTCCGGCTCAGTAGTGTCCACCTCAGAATCAGCAGGTGCCCCCGTATAATGCGCCGCCACCACCCAGGTAGGACAATTAGGGTTCGCCTCCCTGACAGGCCCCTTCAGCTCCTTGTCATGGTCAGGATCCAAGGGGAACCTTCCTAAACTAGAAAAACCATACCTACTCATTCAATGAGAATCAGGTCCCTGGTTACATCCGTAGCACATTGGAGGAAGGGATTGTACGCATACCGGCGTGAAAAATACTGGAAGAGGCAAATCTCACTGATCACCCCAACTAGTGACCCTATCATCAGATTCTAGGGAACACCCTCATGCAGTGTTATGGGTTCAAAGATTAGATTCAAGACCAGGTCAATAAAAACATATTCAGGATTGGCCTGGCACCGCCACAAGTGTCATGCGTCTTCGTAAGGCCAGACAATAGCAACGACGGCGAGGGTGAGTGGAAATAGGTTTCTAACTACGAGTCAAAGAAGTATGATGACTATATGGCTCGAAAAATAGTTTCTCATTCCCATGGTATCATTCGGGCATGCCTAAATCATCTCGAGCCTTCAGAGGCTGTAGTCGTTGCTTCTGCGTCATCATCCCAGCCAACCACTTCTCAGATGAATCGGCATCGGCGACACAAGGGAAAGCAACGCACCTCACCAATTCCATCATTGTCCAACAATATTGGTGACTTCATACCCCTTAATATGGGGATTCATCCTAGTATTTTCCCAGTAGTGAATGAATATTCAAGTGATATTCAATGGATCACTTATGTAAATACCGTGGAGTTGGTAAAGCCCTACATGATTCTTGATGACAGGGAGAACCTGACGATCCTCCCAATGTCCCTAGTCGACACCAACGTCAGTGGAGTCAATTCCATATTGGTCGCCGAGGCACATTAGTTGGTGCCTCCAGCCAGGCCATTCATGCCACTGAGACTAGACAGTAGGCCCAGGGCAGAACTCAGCATGTGTAACCTTTTCATCTAGTGTCATCAGGCCCACCTCCAACAACATTTGTGTTATTGGATCAGGTAGAGATACTTCGACCATGCCACGACCAGCCTCGCTCAACAACAATATGATCTCAGTCATCTGGTCCTCAACTGGTAGCTACTCCCTGAGCTTCGACTAGTGAACAACGAGACATGCCCATCACCAGCCAGCTGCCAGTCCAATAGGTAGGGCCCGCCTTGCCTCATGTCATAGAGCAGCATCCTGCAGGAATATGTTCATACCTGACATGGAAATATGATATCTTTAAGAAACATTACTGCATCCTAGTGAGGCATTATATCCTTGAAGCCCTTCACCTAGCGTTAGATATGCGCGAGGCCCTGGATGAGGCTTTAAGAATCCCCCTCCAATTTGATACTGTCGTAGAAGATGTAGAATCATTTCATGTTGAAGTGGTCGAGACCACCGCATGTCACACCATAATTTCGTTCTTTGGAGAAGATAAAGGCTCTCTTATAAAGGGGCACATCCATCCACTCTACATCACTGGACTATTTAATGGCGTGGAGGTTCTCCTATGTATTTTTGACATCGGCTCCGGGATTAACCATATCTTGATGCGGACAATGCGGAAGCTGGGGTTATCTGAAGATGACTGGACTCCCCCCGATTTAAGAATCCAAGGATACGACAGGACATAGTAGACCCCAGTCGGTATGGTCCTTTTGAAGACCTATTTCGACCACCTAGTTTCCCGCACTGAGTTTATGGTTGTCTACCAGGACACTGTGTACAATACATTGATGGGAAGACCATGGCTCCACCTGCATGCGGCTGTCCACTACTCGTATCACTATTTCCTCAAGTACTCCCTTAATGGTGGAGTAGATGTAATCCAAGGTGATTCATCTCCTTTCGCCTCTTGTGATTCCCTCTACCTAGATGCCGACTATTACAAGGGAAACGACAAACAGATTCAGGCGAGCAAGGATGAGCACGCCATGGTCGTAACTGACCCCTGGGCAGGTCCGGATGATGCCTACGTCTTCCCGATTCATCGATTGGAGGCCACAACCCCCGACATGGGGAAATGTTTTTTTTCTCTCTTAAAAGTGGTACGCATATTCCCAAGTCCATGAAAAAGGGTAAAATCACTTCGTACTCATACACAAACCAAGATCAGGTGATTCCGGAGCCTCCTACCCCCGTATGGTATTGGGATGTCCGCCCCATGTCAACGATAGTACGTCATACGTTTCTGTTTTGTTGGGATGATATTAACTGGCTCAATTTTATGTGACACTACTACTTTTATATCATTAATCGTGGCCCCTTATCCCTAAAACTGGATGGTATTGGATAGACTTCCTTCATTGCTAGGGTTTCGGCAACACGTGAATCTCCCGATATGTTATCCACTGCTACCCAGGCTGGTACCAGCCTCCTGTCAGGATCCATCAACCAAGAAGAAGCACCTTCCACTAGAGATCCCCCCTCCATAGGAGAAGAAGAGGACCTAGAGGATGCTTCGCCACCTCTGAAGAGGGTGTCTCTGCCACAGTCGATGAACTTGTAAAGGTAAACCTTGGTAGCGAGGTAGTACCAAGACCCACATTGATCAGTGCCAACATGTCCCTCGAGGAGCTGTAGTGGTACATAGATTTCCTGAAGTACCATCGTGATGTATTCACCTAAAGCTATGACTAGATTCTAGGACTAGATCCTCAGGTAGCCGTCCACAGCCTCTGTCTCTCTGTAAATCAACATGTGTCAAGAATCCTCCCAGATAGATGCACCCTTCTCACAGTTCCATGGTTGAGGCCGAATTTTACAAGATTATCAGAGCCAAAATAATATACGAGGTCATGTACCCCATGTTTCTAGCATACAATGTTCTAGTACGGAAGAAGAATGAACAGAACAGGGTTTGCATTGACTTCTAAGATCTCAACCGTCACTGTCCGAAGGATGAATTTCCCCTTCTAGTGACATAATTGTTGATCAACTCTACTAATGGGTTCCAAGCCCTCTCCTTCATGGATGGTTACTCCGGATACAACCAGATCCGAATGGCCCTCGAGGATGAGGATTCCACAGATTCCGGGGCACCCCAAGGTACATTCTGTTACCAGGTTATCCCATTCGGCCTGATGAATCCAGGTGCCACCTATCAGTGGGCCATGCACCGTATATTCAAGAAAATCCTTAGTATATTGGTAGAATCCTATGTGGACGATCTGGTGGTCAAATCATTCCAATTCCTAGACCATCTCATGTACGTTGAGAAAATGTTTAGCTTCCTCCATTCCCGCCACCTGAAGATGAACCCGTTGATGTTTGCCTTCGAGGTCACCTCAGGGAAGTTTCTTGACATTTTTGTTAGGTACTGGGGCATCGCGATCGACCCATAGAAGATAAAGTTCCTCAGCTAGATGCCTCCCCCGATCAATATTTGGGAGATTTGAGGTTTCCAAGGCCACATACCCTATATACGCCGATTCATTGCGAATCAGGCTGACAAGTGTAAGCCCTTTTATCAGATCATGAAGAAAGGCTCCGCCTATGAGTGGTATGAAGAATGACAGACCGCGATCATAGAAATCACGAAGTATTTGTTACAACTTCCAGTATTGATGCCACACATCTCTGGATAACCACTGATCATGTATGTGACTAACATGTAACGATCTTTGGGAACCCTCCTCACCGAGAAGAACAACGAGGGAACTGAAAACAACCTATACTACCTAAGCTGCATGCTCCACGATACAGAGACCAGATACTCACACATCCAATAGAGATGCCTTGTACTGGTATTCACAATATGTAAATTGTGACACCACATGAAACACCATGAGGTACAAATGGTTTATCGGGTAGACGTCCTAAATTACATTCTGAACTGCCCCATGTAGATCGGTCGTCCAGCACGGTGGGTAGTAATCCGCCAATAGTTCGACATTAGGTTCGTGCCTCAGAAGGCTGTCAAGGGACAAGCATTGGAAGATTTTCTAGCTACCCATCCAACCCATGCAAACCTTCCCCTAGACCAGGATTTTCCTGATGAGGCAATCTTCTCGGTAGATCATGCCATCCCATGTTGGCATATGCACATTGATGGTGCCTCCTAGAGCCCCAATGGCAGGAGACTCAATGATCCCAGACTCAACAGAGTGGGCCTGGGTATTTTCTTCAATACATGGGCAGAAGCCATTCTTCTGTATTCATTCATGTTGTTAGAAGGGTGCACCAACAACGAGGCAGAGTATCAGGCTCTCATCACAGGCCTCAAGCTAGACCTCAAGATCGATGTGCCCCATTTTTATGGGAAAGGGGATTCCGAACTAGTCATAAATAAAATCAATGGAGACTAAATCTTCTGAAATCCAGATCTCATACCATTTTTGCAGCCCAAACTCTAGCTAATGGCCCAGCTTCCATCTTGGTCAGATGTTACTCATGTCCCTCGATCTCAGAACGGTCGAGCCGATGCCCTGGCCAGCCTGGCTGTATCACTTGTAGATCCCGAGTTTGATGATCTGATTATACACATGGCACATCAGAGAGTCATTCCTCCCATCACCCTAGATAATGAATATGTCCTACTAGTAAGCCATCTTACAGTCGGAGCCTCTACATCAGGATCCACAAGTTCCTCAGATGTAGTGGTTGAAGTGACTCATGACTGTATATACCCCTTTGTTTAGTATCACCAAAATGGTTACCTACAGGCTGATTGGGCTGAGCATGAGCTAATTCGTTGTAGCGTGCTATATTTTACCCTCTAGAGTGGTCCCAGTCTCGAGATGATCCTCTACAATCATAGTTTCACTGGTTTTCACCTTCGCTGCATCAAAGGAGTCATGATTTCTCAGGTCATGCAGAAGATTCATGCCGGTTCCTATGGGGCTCATAATACTGGGCTGAAGCTGTCCCATCAGATCTGGAGACTCAGGTAATTTTGGCCCTCCATGATCCATGATTGCATTGAGTTCACCAAGTGATGTAACGCATGCCAATGTCATGCTAATTTCATGCATCGGCCTCCAGAACCTCTCCACTCGACCAAATATTATTTGCCTTTTGCGGTGTGGGAACTCGATGTCATGGGACCATATCCACCGGCAACAGCTCTCCAGTGCATGTTCATCATGAACACCATAGATTTATTTTCTAAAAGAGAAGTGGGAGTTCTGCTCAAGGAGGTTATGGCCCATTCTATCACTGACTTCTTGAGATCAAATATAATCTACCAGTTTGGTGTCCCTCATTTCATCCTCACCAACAACAGATCCAACATCCGTGCAGCTGAGTTGAATAAATTGTACGCCAAGTACAACAACCATTCAAACCATTCCCCCTGATATCACGCACAAGAAAATGGAATGATCGATGTGTTAAAAAAACCCTCTCTAAAATGTTGCAGAAAATGATTGGTCAGAACTATAAGAGTTGGTTGGACAAGCTCCCCAATTCCCTCTGGGATTTTCGAACTATAGCTCGTTATTCCACCCAGGTTACCCCATATTCCCTAGTGTACGGAGCGAAGGATTTCCTGCCCATCGAGATCCAGCTGCCTTCATTACGCACATTGGTCTATGACAAGCAGGTGCCATATAAGGTAGCCGAAATTTTACTAGATGAATTGGAATCACATGACGAGAATAGGCTTCGTGCCTGGCACAATCTTGAAGGACATCAGAATAAGATAGCTAGAGCCTTGAATGAGAAGGTTCGCCTCCACTCATTCCTGCAACGTGACTTGGTATTGGCCCTCTGGGCACCAATGATCCCTAGATAGAAACCACCCAAGTTGGATCCCAAATGGGATGGACCTTACATAATTCATAGGGTTTACCCCAATGGAGCATACTCACTGGTGACCATGGATGGTGACCGTATTACCCCTTCCACAAATTCCAAGTTTATCAAGCGATACTTTTCCTAATCCAGCTATTCCAGGATGACCTTAAACTATTCAGTCATATATGACATTAAACTATGTGTCATCCCGCACGACGTTAAATTTCATATTCATAACTATGTGTGGCTTGATTCCCATCCACATGGTACACGTAGGAATGATCAAGCGTTTCTTCTTGTGCCATACCCCAAAATCTTCTCTTTTACTATTCCCCATCGGTATAGTTCTCATGGAGGATCCTTACATGATATGGTGTTTGCTTCCACAGCCCCACTAATTCCAGGATTATAATGGTCTCACCATGTGCCTCCTCCTGGTTCTTCTATCCTTCCATGTCCTCACTGCATGACGTTAAACTCCATGGCCTCCAAGAATTATGTAGGGATTGAATCCCATCATTATGGGATATATAGGGACCCCCGAACATTTTTCCTTTTGACCCATCCCAAATTCAAGAACCTCCATTCAGGTCCAGACATATGGTGTGGTGCATGTTCTTGCATCAATACACGTCGATCTCATCTTGATTCTTCCGTACGCCCCACTCCCTAGAGGTGTCTGCCTCTTTCATCGCCCTGCATGACTTTAAAATGTAGGGGTACAGTTATGCTTCACCAACTCCTTTGATTGGGACTCCAGCATCCTTCCCATCTAGAAGGTCCCACGAACGGTAGGTATGCTAGGCCCAAGGGATCTCCTACCACTTTGGTCCAATGCCATTGAGGATGTTGAGCAAAAAATTGATACAAGTCCTGCATTGCGAATATGGTCTGCGGTTGATTCTCAATTTTTGATCCAATTCTAGGTCACTATAAGTATGATGTGTTTTGAACATGGTCAACAGTTACCCTTTGTCATTAGAGTCACCCCAAGATGTCCCAAACATCAAGTGTAGTAGTTCATTCTACCCAATTGTATATCCATGCGATGAACTCCCCTCAGGCGATGTTATCTATTAGACACCCATATGATGGGGAAATCCAGGTCCGTATCCTTGTTTCCCACACCGAGCACTACTCACGTGGGCTTTGGAGCTATGATGAGGTGGTAACTGCACAAGAGGTTGTATGTATATCATTGCCCGGGACGCTCAACCTCAGGCCCCTGGCCTTGTCGGGCCCCATCCCATGATCGTATTTAAGGATGTATGGTGTGGTATGGGATTATTTCCACATTCATGACAGGTTACTCATTGCCCCATACACCTCCCTTGTTTGGGGTATCTTATCCATCTCTCCAACCTCACGACAAGATGTTAAACATTGAATTGACCGAGCCATCCCATATGAGGCCCATCCTCAGGCCCCTTGGCCATTTCGGGCACCCGTCCCAAGTTTCTATTTAGGAATGTTTAGAGTGGTATAGGATTATGTCCTCATTAACATCGGGTTACTCGTTGTGCCGTAAAACCCCCTTATTAATGTATCTTACCACTATGTGCGATTCTAGAACTACGTATAACTTGATTCTCCTCCTCATGGGAAACGTAGGACTACCCGAGCATCCTATCTTCAGGTCCAGCCCCATCTTGGCCCATTGGCCCACATTCCCCCAGAGAGAAGAATATATGGTGTGGTATGGGATTATGTTCATACTCACATTTGGCATTGTGACAACCATGCCATTAACCTCCTCCTCCTGAGAGTTTTCCAATCCCCTTGTGCTATCCTTATGTTTTCAAACCGGCCGCTCTCAAGATGAGCCCTTCATCCCTCTTAGGTGATTCACCAATGTTCATTAGGGTACTTTGGTTTAGTACATGGAATGTAGAAGTCTACGAGAACATGCTTTCACCATTTTTTTAGGTTTCATGTTCTCCCTCATTAGGGATTCCCTCACCTTTCACATCCAAAGGGACCCCTGACTGGCAAGGATGCTCTACCCAAAGGCCCTCCTACCATAATAGCACAACTTCCTCCATGGTTCTAGAAAACAAATTGATTCAAGTCCTGCGTTGTGAATATGGTCAGCGGTTGGCACTAATTTTTTTCCTCATTTCAGGCTAACGTGATATGGATGTTGTGTTTCAAACACAGTCAACAGTTATCCTCCATCGTCATACCAACCCCATTATGCCCAAAATATTTTTACATGATTCAAATCCTTCTCCACCTGCTCATGTACATGTAGAACTTCAAAATTCTTGGTACTATTCCTCAGTGCGCGTCTGTCCAATAGGAGGAAAAAGCCACGATAAGGAAATCATTCGGGGATCCACCGATTTCCTTTTTTCATATATTTCACGTATTGAAAATTACTTATCTTCCTTTCATTCCTACACTGATTTCAACTCACGTAGACTTAGGAATTGGGTTATGGTTATCCTTTACATGGGATTGTCCATCTTCTCCATGGTTCGAGTTCCAAGACCCTAAACTAAGATCTTTTCATATTTCCCTCTTCGTAGAACTACGTACAACATGATTCCCATCCTCATGGGATGCGTAGAACCACCAGAACGTTTAGAATTTGGGTCCATCCCCATCACTCAAAAATCTCCCTTTCACCTTGTCCCCTTTCCCTACCCATTTCTGGGGAGGGGAGTATATGGTGTGTTATGAGACTATGTCTTCATTCGTACTGGGTTTGAAATGACCACACCACATACCTATCCATCCTAGGAAATCTCTATACATGTATTATATTCTCATCTCATCAAATTGGTTACTCTCAAGTTGAGCACCCTCTTCGACCCTCGTCGGCAATGCACTAATATGATAATGAGTAATCTGGTTCAGCATTTGGAGTGTCGGATTTTACATGGACATCTTTTAATCCATTTTTCAGGCTTCGTGTTCCCCTTCATTTGGGATTCCATAATCTTCCACATCCGAAGGGACCCCCATATGGCATGGATTCTAGGACTAAGGGCTCTCCTACCATCATGGGCCAACATCCTCAAAGGTTTCACACAACAAATCGATACAAGTCATGTGTTTCAAATATGGTCAGCGGCTGACGCTCATTTGTTTTTAATCATTACAGGATAACACGATATGGGTGTTGTGTTTCGAACACAGTCAACAGTCATCTTCCATCATTATGCCAACCCCTTTAAACCTTGAATGTCAGTAACATGATTCAAATTATTTTCCACCCCATCATGTCCACGTGGAATTTTAACACTCCTGACACTATCCCTAAGTGCACATTTTCACGTTTGGAGGACAATGTCCTTGTAAATGAATCATTCAAGGCTCTGCACCGACTTCCATTCTCCAAGGTCCAAGCTCTAATACCATAATCTATGATCTCTCTTAGAACTACATGTGGCTTGATTTCCATCCTCATGGGATACGTAGGAATGCCCAGACGTCTCGTTTTCAGGTCCAGCTCAATTGTGAGCTCGTTTCTCTTTCCCCTTACACACTTACATCTATTTTGGCCCCTTGGCCTAATGTTTCTTTCACAGAATCACGTACGGTGTGGTATGGGATTATGTCTTCATTCATGTCAGGTTTTTTTATTGCATTGTCCACATTCCCCCTTTATCCTTGTCTCTCCTACATCTGTGCCACATGACGTTAAAATGCACGCCTTGGCCCATCACATGACCTTAAACTGTGACATTATCGTCTTGGACGCGGGATAAAAAACGTCATTGCATCGTGATGTCCTCAATCAAGGTAACACCATGATTTGTATTGGTCACATGCCATACCATTTTTCAATGCCTACATATATCTTGATTCTTGTGGTGACACAGGGACTTACTATGCTAGGCATGTCACTTCATAAAAAAACAATTCACCTTAAAGGACAAACATGATACATCAAATACCACTTCTTTTGGTCCAAGGGCCACACCCACATGATCCTTTTATCCCTGGCACTGGTACCTATCCATGAAACCAATTAGAACATTGTATGGCTAGATTATCATTCTAATGAGATATGTAAGAACGCCCGAGCACTTCCCCAGGGGACCAAACTAACTTTCGTGTTCTGTCCCTTTACCTAAACACATCCCCCAAAAACACATGGTAATCTAGACTCCGGGTCCTCTTTCACGTTGGGTTTTATAATTACCCAACCAGGTGTCTCCCACGATTCCTACCATCCATGGTTCGAGCTCTATGACCCTAAACTAAGACCACTCTGCATCCTTGCCGCAAGATGTTAGACTACATGAAATATTCCAAAACTATGTATGGCTTGATTCACATCCTCATGGGATACGTAGAGACACATAGGCATTTCGCCATGGGTCCATCCCCTGAAATCATAAATCATATTCCTCCTCATTTCTAGCTCCCCCACTAGTGAGGTCCTATCTAAAATAAAGAATGATCCTTGATCAAAATGATACAGCCATCTAATGCGCTTCATCCATGGTGGCGTAATTTTGAGAGTGTTGGATTCTGTTCGTACAAACCATCACTCCACATTCCACGCATTGTGTGCCCTTTATTCGGAAAATCGTCCTCATTCATGTCTATGTGAACCCCCTAATAGTATGGATTATCATCTTATGGCCCACCTATTATCCTGGTCCAACATTCCGGAAGACTAATGGATGACATTTTGAGTCTGGCCCCGTGTTTCAAAAGTGGTCAGCGGTCGACCCTCATTTGCTATCCCCATTCCAGGCTAACACAATAAGGATATTGTGTTTCTAATGTGGTCAACAGTTATTCTTTATTTTCATTCCACCCCCAAAGTGTTCAGAATCTTGGGTATCGTGATTCCCACCTTCCATTCCCATCTATTCGGATTGATTCCAGCACCCTTGGTGTAACACTATTCATGCACAAGAGCACACTGGAAAAATGGTAATCCAACTGTTCTGAGAGATTCATTCTCCAGTCAGGTCTCCCCCATTTCCTCCTGGAAATCCATGCAGGTTTTTCAAACCCTGGGTGCCCGAAGGTTTGTTTTCACTCCTACTTTTGGATGGGGGTGATATGGTTTTCATCCCTTGTTTCTCACTTCTGGCCAGACCCACGTGGGATTATGGAATGATTGAAGGATGTTCAATGAATATCAAATGAATGAAATAAACCAATGTAAACAACTAATCTCATGCATGATATGATATCAAACATTCATAGCATGAAAGTATGTTTGAGGATTAGTAATCATTATAGTACATGAGGGCCGTTTCCCCCCATGCACGGGTAAACCTCATCAAAAATGTATAGTAGCTCGGCCACCTCTGGCTAGTGGCATCTTGGAGTTACTGCCACCTGTTCCACACCTGATCCTCCTCAGCAGCGATGGGGAACAATTTATCAGTCATAGTCTAGTCCTTCTCTACGTCGGTCTGAATGGCGGTCATCTCCTCAGAGGCTCACTTCAAGTCCTCTTCGGCCACCACCAGATAGGCTTTCATCCGTGATACGAGCAATGATTTCTCGTTAATGGCAACAGAATGCTCATCCACCCAGGCTAGCAGCTGTTGAACCTCATCTTTAGCCTCTTGGAGCCTCTTGATGTTTACCGCATTCTTCCGCTGCCATCCCACACCAAGGCCACAATCATTCTCCCGAATTTTTTCCTCCATAAGTTCTCAGAGGAGCATGTGGGGACGCTGGTCCTCCACTCCCCCATCACACAGTTTGTGTAGTTGCGATCGGTGTCTATCCATCTCATCCAACCATAGTTCTTGGGGGGTCATCAATGAAGTGATTGATCAGCTTCCATGATCGGCGACGAACTGTCTTGCTATTCTCTTCATCATAGGAAAACTCGTCCCAGTTAGCATGATTGGCAGGCTCATATGCGGGGAACGCCCCAAAGAACTCTTAAGAAGTGTCCACGTCATGTGATTGATCAGTTGTGGTGGGACCTGGACTATCTGATCGATCCTCATCATTGGATCATACCTCAATGATCTTGGGTTCAACCCCACTAACAGTCCCACCAGTGATCTGGAGCACTGCCGTTTGGTCAGTTTGGTGCTCCACATCCACTATCATCAGCATTCCCCAGGGAAAGATGACATAAGAAGCACCTAACAACCTTTCCAAGGCGACCCATGCAATTTGAAAAACTGTACGCGAAAAAAAATACATGGACGTTATTATACATGGTTAGTGGATTACAGTCATAAAATTTGTAGAGGGGACTTATAGAGATCGAATTAATGGTCTCGTTATTGGGATGATCTTGTTGGGACAACGAAGCGTGGCCCCATGTATATGTTCGGAAGTTCTTAAAACTCTGTAGGGGTCACCTCAGGTGTCCTAGCCCCACTGGACATATTAATAGATGCGATGTAAGGTGTAGATCCCTAAGGTCCCACATCTGCATCCACTGATGGATGAGAACAAGTTCTATATATAAGACTCTCCTGCACATTTCCAAAGTTAACAAGGAGTCCATAATGACCTCAAAGAAAGTCTCAGAGAAGGGGGTTTCAAATTTCTTACCTCAATGCCCTCTTAAAACACTTCAAGATCTGTGGCTTGATCTCCATCTTCTCTCACCTCCAACGGGCTCCCTACACCGGTATCATCTCCCCTTGGGGACTCTTCTGATTCTTCTTTCAGAGGGAAGCGATCTCTTAAATAAGCGACCGTCAAGGGCGGGGGAGTAGTGCAGTCCAGTAGCACCATGGCATGTTCTGTCATTGGATGAGGGGCACCCTGAGAATGCACAATGTCCACCAGCTCTACCAGGTATCGCTCCACCTCTTCCTGGGGAACTGAAAAACCCACCCGAATAGGGCCTATCCTCAGTAAATACATCCTGATACTCTTCAGCTCCTTCCATAACTAGGTGGGGACAAGTAATTTTTAGTCAAATTACCAGATGTCCTAGGCCCCCGGGAGGACAGTATTCTCTGGCATGTCGATATGGCGCAGCCGCTTCCCCGATTCCTGGTTTGGTATCGTACAGTATCCTCTCAGCAGCCTCCCCTCTGGATGGCTCTGTTCTTCTGGAACTGTCATGTCTGCTACTACTGCTGGATCTATGGATGCTGCCTCACCCTCAACGGGTGCGGGACTCCCTACCATGTAAGCCTCACCACCGAGGGATGCTCTCACTACCTTCTGGCTCTAACATCGAGGTTAGGGAGATTCTCCATCACTAACCCAAACTGTTGGTTGCTTCAACATCTCCACTGGATAAGCCACCTCCCAGCTTATGGAATATTCATTCACCATCCCAAAGACGATATATGGTAGTGGCAGTTCGTTCCAAATCTTCTTGTCTTCCCGTGTAAACATGAGCCACACATTCCTCATCACACATGAGTTTTCCTCGTGGCGCCCCACCAAATAGACCCGCGGGGTTAGTCGCAACATGCACCAGAATTTCCTTGAAAATAGGTGTGGGGTACGTCTCGTAGAGGGGACCACAGCCCACCCTTACCACCAAGACTCCACCTTGAAAGGCCAAGAGATATGCTCGGTGATCTTTTATTCCCTGTCCATCTTCAGTGAATACCCCCACCGGCAATATAAATGAGTGAAAATTTAACTCTTTAGCGCTCCACACACGGTAAATAAAACTGTTTGGTCAAAATTGCCGGAAATCTCCCCAGGACATTCTGGATTGATGAGCAGAATATAGATCCCAGAGGATAGATATGGTTTGGGTATTCATAAACCCCCCTGATATGTGCCACTATCCACCCATAATGTAGGTGGAATGGCCAACATACCCTTTTTGGCATCTTCCTCTTGCTGATAAGCCACAAAATCTTATACAGTTTGGCGAGCATCAGGATTCCTAGGTTGACCCAACCACCTGTCGCTGACAAGGATGCCATTATAATTGATCTTGGGCATACTCCCATGTTGGTATCCCGCATAGGCAGGATGCAACCAAAGATAAGATCCATGATAAATGACGCCAGCCTGACTATTGGATGCTTCTCGGTGCTGACGCTAATCCCACAGGTCTTCCACTAGATGTCCTCCAAAATCAGCCAGTATGAGTGCTCCTTTCCCCGTTGATCCCCCTTTGGGAAAGTCCGAGGCCTCACTGGAAACTATCAGTCTACAAAAAAATTGTGGAACTGCTTGAACCACCACTTAAAGTGGAAATCTCTCACTGCTTCTTTGTCCTCTCCCGGCACCCGCTCCATCGATGAAATTTCCAGCCTCAACATCTGCTCTAGATCCTCCCACATGGTCATGATAGGGAGGAATTCATCGTACATATCCTTGAGTATCGGGACACCCTAAATCCGGTGGACATCCCACATGCTAATACCAACCTCCCCGTGGTGTAAATGGAAGGTGTTGGTCCTCGCCAAACACCTTCGCAACAGCTCTGCCGTTAGATGATTTGGTTGATATATGTTGAAATGGGAGTCCCAAGATGCCTCATTGAAACCCAATCTCCTCACCTCAGCCTCAAACTTCTCAAACAAGGCTCCTACCCAGTTTTCCCAGGCCCAATCATCTATGAAGTTGCCGCCCTGGCGCAGGTATCATTCCTCGAACCACCCCTTTCTTAGGATTCTCAAATCTTCCTTCAGGATCATATGGTTTAGAGGAGAATATGTCTCTGGCTGAAATGCCATCCCCTTGAATTTATTCAGGTGGTTGTATAGGCAGTCATCAATAATGTGTGTGAAGTCTTCCCGGGCATGGCCGTCCACTGCCCTGAACCATTGGTGCTGGAAAAACATACTCTTGAAAAAGTTAGCTGTTTTGTCTTTACTTGCTTAAAGGATGAAGACTTCATCCCTCAGCCCGAATCCATTGAAAGGAAGCCTCTTAAATAGTGTATATTTTTTGTAGATCTCTGACAGCAGTGCCACCAATGAATCATGGGCATAGTGGATCCGGACTAACTCTCCCTGACCTAGACGGTTCACCATATCATCCCTCCAGGTGGAATTCACAAGAATCCCCTTGAAAACATCTTGATAATCCATTAAGTTTTAGAACTTGGATGAATTTCAAGTTGGTTCGTGAAGCTCATTCACGGAGAGCTTTCGTGAATACTGGTTGTAAAGTCTTTCCTACGCCTTCAAGCCCATGATTGCGAAGCACTGTTGCGGAGTCAAAAACTCACAGCGCACCATGAAGTGAAAACCCAATTTGCGGGGATAAATCACGCAGTACACATAGCTTCACTAATCAAGAGCGCAAAAATAATCTTTCGTGGATATGGGAAACGAAAAAAGAGAGGTAATATCCCTTTTATATAGGTGACGACCTTTGGAGCATTACAGTGTGTCCCTTTCGCGATGAGCTTCACGGCACGCTCAGCACGTGCATCACCAATCCACCTCACGAGCCCACTACACAATAAATCATCACAAATGACCACGGATTTTGGATATTGACCCTCAGACATCGACCCTTAATTTCTCTACGGCTCCAAGTCTAAGGGGGGGGGGATTTTTTGGCAGAAAAATGGGAGAAGAAGTCAAAGAAATGGAAATTCTCAATTGGCTACCCTGCGAAGACCTTTCGTGGAGCCCCAATCACACCGCGCCCGCCACGGAGAAAGGAGGCGGTCCGCTCCGTGAACGAAGTTGACATTCACGAGGCCGTCATGGAGAAATAAGCCAGTGATGCTCCGAAAGCGCCGTTGACATTCGTGAGGCCGCCTCAGATCAAGGATTGGGTAATACATCATGAGTTCCCTTGATGTTCGTGAGCCCGCTGCAGAGCAAGGACGTGGGATGCTCTACGGCTGCATTTGATGTTTGTGAGCTGCCACGGAGCAAGATTTGTATTCGCACAGAGCGATCTCTGCATAGGGGCGACTGTCCTTTATAAATACCAGCCTCCCACTATGTATCAGGGGTGGGTCATCTGACCCTTCAAATTCCTAACTACTGAATCACAGAGAGCTTCCAACTATGCGAACCATGATCTGTGCAAGGTAATTCTGCTATGCAAAGTGCCTCCCCTTTTCCTTATTTAACCCCTCTTCTGAGTGGGATTCCTTTCACAGAGTATAGGGGCCTTTGTGAAGGAAGGGGATCCCCATGGGGACCCGGGTTGTCATGGAGCATTTATGTTTTGCGAAAATCCCCTCATGTACACTTGATCCACATGATATGGCAGGGTTACTATACTTCACGAAGCACATTGCTATAGGATACCTTGCTACGTGGGGAACCTTTATCTGCAAGGAAATGCTCTGAAAATGCCTTTCCACTTTGTGAAGAACCTCATATATGCACTTGTGCCCTCTGATTAGGATGAGGCTCCCCACTTTGCGAAGCACACCTCATCGCAAGTACCCTTCGCCATGTGGAGCAGTAGAGTTTCACTAGGCCCCTGCCTATGATCAACATTGATTTGTAATTCCTTTTCTCGTGAGACCCTCTAGGTTTGCACGATGTGATTTCAATGTACATTTGACAATACTACCCATTGCATTGCTTCGCCACATGCTTATTCTCATAGGGATGAAAACTGTTATTGCTTATTCGCATAGCCACGTTAACATGGACCCCCCAATGGTTCACTCCAAAACCCACCTTGCCACGGCGTTGCCTATCCCTTGTCCTTAATAAGGAGAAGAGGGTACTGATGATGTATGTCCAAGGGGTTTTGAGCAAACCCACATCATCAGAGCTGCAAGATGTTAAACTACCAAGAACCTTCGTCTTCAGCAGATGACATTAAATTGTGGCTTCACCCCGTGCCTCACACGTGGGGTGCCCCCACCTCAGACATTCTCCATGCCCCTTGGTCGCCATGAGGATGAGATCATCCCTCACATGGGATTATATCATCTTTATTAGAGTGGCACTTTTCCGTGGGGAAAGGGCGACGATCTCGGTGTAAGCCCCTAGATTTCTTGTAGGAGGTCATGTCCGAAATCCTCCTTTCTTCTTCGGTCCTAAGAACCAGGGGGAATGGACACTGAACCCCTACTTTCATCGGTACCAAATCCCTCTCCCGCTAGGCTTTGTCGCCACCAGGCCTCCATCATGGAGTAAGTCCCAACGTCTTTGGGCCGCAAACCACGCATAAGCCCCTGTTTCCTCTTTGGGGAACTAATTAAGTGTAAGCCCCACTTCACCTCCCACAAACGCACCATTCATGATGTGGTTATTAAGTCTCTACTACCTCATATTTCTCAAATGGAGCATGATTCAAGTGGGCATAGAGTGATAACTGATCATGGCATCGACCATGGGAATCTTATAGTGTAAGCCCCACACCCACCCTCTTGAACTATGTGGTCTTTGATCCTTACCAAGGTAGGGTACATAGGATGCCTCCCTGAGGTTCAATCCCACCACTCATTGGTCGCTTCGACCCCCTTCACCTCGGTTCTCCAACACCTTAAGCATCCTAGAGTGTAATCCCTAAACAAACCTGAACTAAGTGGTCTTTGATCCTTGTTAACGTAGGGTACGCAGGAATCCTCCGTGAGATTCATGCCCACAACCATGGGACCCTAGGTCCTCCTTCACATCGGTTCACTGACCCTTCTGAACTACGTGGTCTTTGATCCTTGTTAAGGCAAAGTATTTAGTAACCTTCCATGAGGTTCAAGACCACCATACATTAGTCTCCTGACCCCCTTCACGTCGGTTCACCAACACTCCAGGAAGCCTAGAGTGTAAGCTCCACACCAACCAGAACTACATGGTCTTGAATCCTTGCTAAGGCATGGTATGTTGGAAGCCTCCACGAGGTTTAATCCCAACATTAAGTCTCTCCGACCATCTATAAGTTGGTTTTCCCCTGTATCGCATGACATTAAATTGTGGTCCTCTTTCAGTGGTAAGCTGTTGTCACTCCATTCAGCGGTATGCTATTCTCACTCCATCCAACAGTAAGTCATTGTCAGGCTCTTTCCGCAGTAATCCATTGTCACTCCATTCAGTGGTTACCCATTGTCACTCCATTCTGCGGTAAGCTGTTGTCACTCCATTCAGTAGTAAGCTGTTTTCACTCCATTCAACGGTAATCTGTTGGAACTCCATTCAACAGTAAGCCGTTGGAATCCCAATAGGTGGAAATCCGTCGTCATATGAACTATGTAGATTTTGATTCCCTGGAACATGGATACATAGGAAGCCTCTTTGAGTCTTAGGCCTAAAACTATCGTCATCCTCATGGCGGTTCCATCCCATTCACCATCCACTTCATTCAACCGCTCAACTATCCATCCCTATTCATACCGAGGTTGACAAATCCCAGTGGGATCATGCCACCTCATACCCCATTCCCCTAGACAGTAATTGGGAGTTCATCCATGTGTTGGCCCCAACATCAGTGTTCCCTCTGGAGGTCGCACTCATATGATCCACTCTAATCAGTGTTCTGATCAGTCTGATCAGTCTCCACCAGATGTTAAATTTCTGGAATACCTTGTGTTAAACATGGAAAGCTGAATAAAACCTTAGATACATGCCCATGGCATATGATTCCCTGCGATCGATGTGGGATTCATTGGGATTATACACCCTCTATAATCCCTATGACAAGAGACAGAAGATAGACATGCCAGTGTCCTAGTGCCCAGACACGCTAGTGATTATAAGAACCCGGTTCTTATATTGAGGTACGAGCTTCTTCTTTTCTCTTTTCCTTAAGTGTTTTTAGGAAAATATGGAAAATGGGAAAAAATCCTAATTTTTGAAAGTACACGCCGTGTACTTATGGTCGTGTGGGATGAGTACACGGGGCATGTAGTGATGTCGGTGATGAATGGTGTAGGAACCAACTACATGCCGTGTAGAGGTCCTATACACGCCGTGTAGTCAGTCGACATGCCAAAACAGTAATGCAGTGGAGCAGCCACCAGCTGGGGGAAAGTACACGCTGTGTACTCAGGATCACATGTCGTGAACTCATGTCGACGGATGAATAGTTTGGTGTTGCCACTAAAGAAACAGTTAAATGATGAAAGTACACGTTGTGTACTTGAAAGTACACATAGTGTAATTTGTTTTTTTCGCTTAAATGGGAAGTATCCTCCCCTATTCATAGGGTAGACTTATAACTGGATGAGAGGAGTGGATGAGGGGGCCGAACCTTGGGAGATCCGACGATCGCGCATCAGGAATCTGATCCCGCTTCTGTCAATCACGTTTGAACCGCACGGGTAATCCCTCTCTTCTCCATGTGTGTTTCTTACCAATTCTTTCTCTAACGGGAGTTATTTGAGGTTGAATGATAGTTTTCTTACCTCAGATCTATGCAGTTCTTGGGCGTTTCTGGAATCGACGTTGGTCAATAGCGCTCGTTGGCGTATAAGGTAGGTCGCATAGTGTTTATTTTCCAACTGTTGTACATTTTGTGTATTTTAGTGCCACGAACCCATGTTGGGGTGTCATGGGGATGAGGAGGTGGATATTTTTAATACTTATAATTTTGTAGGTAATTTAATGTGATATTAAAATTCTATTTGGGATTAGTGCTTGGATCCAAGACCACCCCCGGGGGTGTGTTCCTCTGTTTAGTCGTTTGGCCAGGATACCCAAGGGTATGCCTTAAAAGTAGTAATTTTATAACTTCCTCAAGAGGAATTTCTTGTTTAAGACTTGTCTACATGTCGTGAATGGCCCAGTTACTTGTCCCTGAGGGTGGTGTTTTACTATAGCCTAATGGTGTGACTGTATTAGCCTGAGGGCAGCGCACTATTTTGCCTGAGGGAAACCTTTCGTGCCTGAGGGCTTGAATTTTGTGTCTGAGGGCAGCACTTCATATTATTGAGGGCGAGATTCTGATATGCCTGAGGGAAATGCCTAAGGTAAATTCCTGAGGGCGAGATTCTATATAGCCTAAGGCCAAGCCTGAGGGCGTGGTTTTACTATAATAGCTGGAGGGAGAGGTTCTAGTTGGCCTGAGGGCATGGTGTTGTTGAGTAAAGAATGTTAATAAATTAAATGGTTAATTGGATAATTAAAATGGAAATATAACTGGTTAATTTAGTTAATTTGGAGTACTACTTAGTTTATTTCATTTACTACTGCACACTGTTGTTGCATGCTTACACGCAGTTGGGCACAGGCCTTTGGTGGATGCCTACTGAGACATATTTCTCACACCCTGTTTAGGTGATGCTTTTCGGCCCAAAAAGATTAAGTTTCTTCAGGTGTGGATAGGGGCAAGAGTCCCTATACAAGTACTTTACTGTTGATGAGGTGTAGGAGGGAATGGGACCGAGCCTAGGCTTGTGATGCCGCTGCCATCTGTTTTTCTTTGTTTTGCTGTACTCTGCACTTTGTCGTACTGTATTGATGTATAACATGTTCTGGCTGTTTTCATAGAACTTGAGACATGTTGCATCAATATTTATATACTGTTGGATATATCTAATGATTTTTTTATCTCAGTTGTTTATGGTTTATTGCTTCCGCAGTCTTGGTATGTTTTATTTTGTATTCTGTTGCGCTAAACTTTGACAAATGAGGGCATAGTTTCCCAACTATCAGACCTAGGCCCATACTGCTAGTCGAGAGCCTCTGGGATTTGGGGAAATGCGCTTGAGGTCACGTGGTGAACCGGTTTCGGGGAACCCATTACATGGAACCTGGAACCAGGACGTTACAAAGTGGTATTAGAGGAGTTATTTTCGTTGACTTACTATTTAGAGTGGTAGTCAGGGAGAGGACGAACGATATTTGGTAATAAGTTTTTACTGGGCGTAGCTAACCTTTGTAAATGGAAAAGCCAGTCGACCTCATATTTTTTCAATTATCTTGATTTTTCAAATTTTAAAGTTGATTTGATTTCACCGTTGGGTGACCCACTTGGATTGTGCTGTTTATATTTTATCTTTGGGTTCTATTTAGTTGCAACCTGATGAGATGAGGGTATTCCGTCTCATGCATCATATAGGCACATGATAGATATCACATGCCATGCATAGTTTCCATGTCATGTAGGTGCATTAGAAATTTCACATTGTTGTGATAGTTGTTGTACTAGAAAAGCATGCTGTTGTGATATCTGCTTGATAAATATATGCTTTGTGATAGGGTATTTTCTTGTGTGATCCCATTTATATAATGGACGCCAAACTTTTGTTTTTGGGGAGTATGGACCCCCATTGACCAGATTTTGGAGGATCATTAGTTTTTTATATAGTTATAACACAGATAAGATGTCAAACATTGATTCGTGGTGAGTATGGGACCTCACGAGACAGAATTTGACACTTAGGTGTTGTTTTCGGTATTTTCTAGGTTCCATAGAAGTTTCTAAGGCATTCTGTCCGGAAACCTAGTATACACGCTCTATAGTACTTTAAACATGCCGTGTATGGCCTTCTATTCGGGAAGAATTATAATCTTTTTAAGTACACGTTGTGTACCCATAGTACACACCGTGTAGTCTCTTCCCGTGTCACAAACAGTGTAGGCGGTGACATGGGGAAGGGAAGAGCATGGGTAAAACACGGTGTGTAATTTATATACACGCCATGTAGTGTTGACCCGGATTCCCCCCATGTAACTAACAACATGGACAGAGTAGACCATATGACATACTCGTCGTGTCAATTATGTACATGTCATTTAGTGTTGCTTGGGATCCTGGCCGTGTAACTAACAACACGGGCCGGTGTCACCTCTCTTTGAACACACCGTGTACTTGTGGGACACACCGTGTAGTCTTGTCCAAGGATAGTCCGTGTGGACTTAGCCGTGTGGCTGGGAAACGGGGTGATGTACACACCGTGTGCGGGTGTAACATGCCGTGCGGTGTTAAGCAGAGTAGTCGGCCGTGTCTCAGACAACATGGACAGTTGGCAAATAACATCGTACACGCCGTGTTGATATTGTACACACCGTGAAGTTTTTGATTAACGAGAGCTGTGTGGCTTAGCCGTGTGGAATGACCTAGGCAGGGGAAGGGAATTCAAGTACACGCCGTGTAGTCATTGTACACGACGTGTATCCTTGTTGTGAAAATCATGAAATTCCATCTTCCTCTTGTTCCCTTTGTGATTCCTTATCTTTCTGTCTTGATAATCATAAATCTAAGGCGTGTTTTTGACCTTGTAGTGTCATACCGCCTAGACGACCGCGCGTTGTTCGCCAGTAGAGCGGTAACGAGTATACCCCAGAGATGGTGGGCCATGGGCTACCATTATATCCTCCAGCAGAGCCATATGTGGTGTCAGCTGTTATACCGGACACAGGTCCAGAGGCGCAGTTCCGTGAAGGCTTTATGCGGTTCATGCAGTCCTTTCAGGGGGCACCGCAGGCTACTACATCTATGGCCGAGCTGACTCATATCTTCCAGCAGCAGCATCCGACTATGTTTTTAGGGGATGGAGGACCATAGGCTGTGGAGTCTTGACTGGGGTCGATGCAGACTATTTTTGAGCATCTTGAGATGCCTCTTGGGCGGAGGGTCAAGCTCGTGACTTATATGTTGTGTTATTCCACCAAGAGGTGGTGGGATGATACCACCCAGTCAGAGAATCATAGAGACATGGTGTGGGACGATTCTCAAGAAGTATTCTATGACTTTTTTCCCAGAGGCGCTGAGAGAAGATAGAGCTCGAGAGTTCATGAATCCGAAGCAGGGTACTATGTCGGTGATGGGCTATTCTGCTCGTTTCACTGAGCTTCTGCGTTTTTCACCCGTACTACTGGGTGATGAGACGTTGAGAGCCAGACATTTTGGAGACGGTCTTCGTTATGACATCAGAGTATTGGTGAATGTTTTCAGGTTGACCTCAATGCATGATATTGTGAACCAGACACTGATTTCAGTGAGGAATCTTCAAGAAGCTAGTGGTGTGGGCCAGGGTGGTTCAGCATCAGTTACTAGTACTATTTCTACTGGAATGAAGAAGAGATAGGTGGATTTTTCTCAGGGAGGTAGTACCAGCCAGGTAGCTTCTTCAGGTGGCCCGATCAGGTGCTACCAGTGTGGTAAAAAGGGGTATAAGAGACCGCAGTTTCCACATGACCCAGTGGAGTGTCAAGCTTGCGGCTAGATGGGTCATCTGCATCGATTTTGTTGGGTGTTTCTACCAGTGGTCAGTGAGAGGGGTTCTATGCAGACTCCACATGTAGGAGCAGGACCAATGGATTTTTACCAGTCGGGGAACTGGAATCCATCAGGGCGTGCAAGCCAAGATGGTGGTCATGTCCGTGGTAGCTAGACACCAGGATCTTAGAGGTAGCAGGGCGGGACATCTTAGGGTAGCTAGGTTGTGTCATAGTGCCGCGACACTGGGCCGACATATGCACTACAACAAACCCAGAAGGAGTAGGATTCCAGACCTTCTACAGTCAGAGGTACTATTCTAGTATCTTCTTGTTTTAACTTCAGTACATATCGATACGGATGCTACACATAGTTTCATATCTGTACCCATTGTGGCACGCATTGGGTTATGTGTTTATACTTCTTCTAATATCATGACACTAGACACTCTTTTGGGAACTAGAACTGCTAGTGTGTGTTAGTGCAAGGAGTGCCCCCTTGAGGTTGGTGGGTGTCACTTCCTTTGGGACCTCTATGTCTCAGATATGATGGCATACAACGTCATTCTTGGAATGGACTGGTTGGTTTCCTTTGGAGACTTTATAGACTGCTATTGTCGCAGGGTGAGTTTCACGTCACGAGATGGTGGAGAGTTTCTATACAGGGGCGAGTGGGATGTTCAGGAGCGTCGAGCTGGACCAGAGCATCATGGGCGAGGTGGAGTCACAGCTCAGATGGCTTCCTTATATCTGGATGATCAGGGTGCTTGTTAGACAGATTTCCCTCCAGTTGTAGATCGTTTTAGGGATGTCTTCCCAGAAGAATTTTCAGGTCTACCTCCAGAGCGAGATGTGGATTTCTCTATTGATCTCATTCCAGGAGCACCACTGGTGTCCATTCCTCCTTATAGGATGGCCACACATGAGCTGAAAGAGCTCAAGAGTTAGTTAGAGGAGTTATAGGAGGAGGGTTTTATCTGACATAGTACTTCTCCAGGGGGTTCGCCGGTCCTCTTTTTGAAGAAGGCGGACAGTACCCTCAGACTTTGCGGGGATTATCGGAAGCTGAACCAGTTGACAGTCATGAACCAATATTTTTTATCGACGATTGATGATCTTTTTGATCAAATTCGTGGAGGACGAGTGTTATAGAAGATTTACTTGAGATCCGGATATCACCAGATATGCATGAGACCATCATATATACCACTTACAGCTTCTAGGAGAAGATACGGTTCGTATGAGTACTTGGTTATGTTGTTCAGACTCACGAACGCGCCAGCAGTTTTCATGGCTCGGATGAATCGTGTGTTCCATCCGTATCTTGATTATTTTGTGTTAGTATTTGTGGATGACATCTTGGTGTATTCTCACACTCAACACGACCATGCCACCCATCTTGAGATTGTGTTGAGTACATTGAGAGAGCATCAGCTATATGTTATGCTCTCAATGTTCCACTTATGGATGGACCAAATTCACTTCCTGGTTCGTATTATCTCAGAGGCAGGAGGTTCAATAGACTTAGAGAAGGTGAGAGAAGTAGTTTCATGGGAGCAGTCTAAGAACATGTTTGAGATACGAAGTTTCTTGGGGCTGGCTGGTTACTATAGATGCATCATACATGACTTCTCCCACTTATCAGCACTGTTGATGGGTATAACTAAGAAGGGTGTGAAGTTAGTTTGGTCGGAAGCTTGCGAGAGAACCTTTTAGGACCTGAAAGGAAGGTTGACATCAACACTAGTCCGGATCCTCCCAGAGCAGGGGAGGATATATACAGTTTATGGTGATGCATCAGTTATTGGGCTGGTAGCAGTGTTGATGCAGGGTGATCAATTTGTTGCGTACGGGTCTCAGCAGTTGAGGCCACATGAGAGGAATTACCTGACACATGATCTTGAGTTGGCTGTAGTTGTGCATGGGCTACACAGTTGGATGCATTATCTACTGGTTGATCATTTTTTGGGTTTTACAGACCACAAAAGCCTCAAGTATAACTTTATTCAGCGTGACTTGAATCCGTGGTAGAGGAGGTGGGTCAAGTACCTACGTTCTTTGGATTTTGAGAATGCTTATACAACTAGAAAAGGTAATGAAGTAGCTGATACACTGAGTAGGAAGACTCAGATACAAGTAGTGTAGGAGGCCAGTGGTGACTGGTAGCTTATGGCCTTGTTCTTTGAGATGCATCCGGAGGTTCACGACAGTCAGGGGCAGAATTATCTTTCCTAGTTAGTTGTGACATCTACCCTCCTAGATAGAGTGAGGACGAGATAGCTATATTATTCAGAAGACCAAGTTCTACGGGAGTCGGCGGCAAGTGAGGACCCTCCTCTTGGTTGGAAGATATGCGATGATGAGGTTCTGTGCTTCCATGGACGAGTATGGGTTCCATGGGAAATACGCGAGGAGAAGATGCGTGATTTTCATGCTTCAGCTTGGGCAGTTCATCCCGGGGTTACCAAGATGTACCGAGACTTAAGACGTTAGTACTGGTGATTGGGTATGAAGAGAGATGTGGCTGTTTTTGTTATGAGGTGTTCCACCTGTCAGCAGGTGAAGGCGGAGCATCAGAGACCAGCTGGACTGTTACAGCAGTTACCCATTCGGCAGTGGAAATGGGACGATGTCACGATCGACATCGTGACAGGGTTTCCGAGGTCACCTAGAGGAAATAATGCCCTATGGGTTCTTGTGGAAAGACTCACGAAGGTAGCTCACTTTTTTCCGATTAAGGAGAACTTCTGTGTTGACAAGCTCATAAGGGTGTACATCAAAGATATCGTCAGTCTTCATGGGGCCCCTCGTTCTATCATTTTAGATAGGGATTCCTACTTTACATCTCGTTTCTGGAAGAGTTTTCAGAGGGCACTGGGTACACATGTGCTTTTGAGAAAAAAATACCACCCTCAGACCAATGGCCAGTCAGAGCGTACAATACATGTGCTAGAGGACATGCTGCGTGCATGCGTCCTGGACTATGGGGTCTCTTGGGGGAAGCATATACTCCTAGTCATGTTTTCCTATAACAATAGTTTTCAGGCGACTATTGAGATGGCACCAATCAGGGCTTTATATGGTAGGTCATGTCGATCACCTTTGTGCTGGTCAGTGGTAGGTGAGGTAGCTTTACTGGGACCACGTCTCATTCAGGAGACTGATGAGCAGGTCATGTTGATTCAGAAGCGGATGGCTACCACGTAGTCTCGTCAGAATTCTTATGTTGATCACCGCTGACGAACTTTGGAGTTCTTGGTGGGGGATTAGTTTTTCTTGCGTGTTTCGCAAAGGCTGGGACACAGACGGATCAGGAGACAGGTTAAGATTTCACCGAGGTATGTGGGGCCATTTGAGATTTTGGAGAGAGTCGGGATGGTTGCCTATCAGTTTCAGTAACCGTAGCGGTACTGAGCCATGCACGACGTCTTCCATGTATCTCATTTGTGTAGTTATCATTCAGACCCATCTCACACATTTCTGCCAAATGAGGTTGAGCTTCAACATGACTCGACCTTTGAGGAGCATCCGATTCATATTGTTTACCAGAGCACAATGTTTCTCCGGATCCTGTCAGTTCCTCTCGTAAGGGTGATATCGCAGCATGGCCGAGTGTAGGACGAAACCTGGGAGCCGGAGAACGACGTACGTTCACAGTGTCCAGTGTTGTTCTGAGCTATATCTTCACCACCCTTGGAAGGGAAATTCATGGACTAAATTCTTTAAGGGGGGAAGTTTGTAAGAACTCGGTTCTTATTTTGGGGTACGAGCTTCTTCTTTTCTCTTTTCCTTAAGTGATTTTGGGAAAATATGGAAAATGGGGGAAAATAATAATTTTTTAAAGTACACTCCATGTACTTTTTCCACACGCTGTATACTTATGGACGTGTGGGATGAGTACATGGGGCGTATAGTGATGTCAGCGACGAAGGGTGTAGGAACAGACTACACGCCATGTAGTGGTCCTTTACATGCCATTTAGTCAGTCGGCAGGCCAAAACAGTAAGGCGGCGGAGTAGTCGTCGGCTAGGTGACAGTACCCACTGTGTAGTCAGTAGTATATGTCATGTACTCATATCGACGAATGAACAGTTTGGCGGTGCTGCCAGAGAAACAGTTAAATGATGAATGTACATGTCGTGTACTTGGAAGTACACGCCGTGTACTTTGTTTTTTTAATTAAATTGGAAGTAGTCTCCCCTATTCACGGGGAAGGCTAAGAACAGGATGAGAGGAGTGGAAGAGGGGGGTTGAACCCTGGGAGATCCGCCGATCGAGCAATGGGAATTCGATCACGCTTCTGTCAATCACGTTGGAACCGCGCGGGTTATCCATCTCTTCTACTTGCGTGTTGCTTACCAATTCATTCCCTAACATGAGTTTTTTGAGGTTGAATGAATGTTTTCTTACCTCATATCTACGCCGTTCTTGGGTGTTTCTGGAATCGACGTTCATGTATAGCGCTCATTAGCGTATATGTTAGGTGGCTTAGTGTTTATTTTCCAACAGTTTTGCGTTTTGTGTGTTTTAGTGCCACGAACCCATGTTGGGGTGTCGTGTGGCTTAGGCCGTGGATATTTTTAATACCAATAATTTTATTGGTAATTAAATGTGATATTAAAATACTATTTGGGATCAGTGCTTGGATCTAGGACCACCCCCGGGGGTGCGTTCCTCTGTTTAGCCGTTTGGCCAGGATACTTGTGGGTATGCCTTTAAAGTAGTAATTGTAGAACTAACTCGAGAGGAATTTCTTTTTAGAGATTGTTTACTTGTTGGGAATGGGCCGGTTACTTGTGCCTGAGGGTGGTGTTTTACTATAGCATGATGGCGTGACTGTATTAACATGAGGGCAACATACTATTTTGTCTGAGGGAAACCTTTAATGCCAGAGGGCTTGAATTCTGTTCCTGAGGGAGACACTTCGTATGCCTGAGGGTGAGATTCTGATATGCCTGAAGGAAAGGACTGAGGGTGAGATTCTTTATAGCCTGAGGGAATGCCTGAGGTCATAGTTTTACTATATTAGCATGAGGGAAAGGTTCTGGTTGGCCTGAGGGCTTGGTGCTGTTGAGCACATAATGTTACTAAATTAAATGGTTAAATGGATAATTAAAATGGAAATATAACTGGTTATGTTAATTACTTTTGTGTACTGCTTAGTTTATTGCATTTACTATTGCACACTGTTGTTGCATGCTTACACGCATTTGGGCACGGGCCTTTGTTGGGTGCCTACTGAGACATATTTCTCACACCCTGTTTGGGTCATGCTTTTCGGCCCAAACAGATTACGTTTCCGTAGGCGTGGGTAGGGGAAAGAGTACCTATATAGGTACTTGAATATAGTTGAGGTGTATGAAGGCATGGGACCGAGCCTAGGCTCACAATGCCACTGCCAGCTATTTTTCTTGGTTTTTCTAAACTCTTCACTTTGTTGTACTGTATTGATGTATTACATGTTCTGGATATTTTCTGAGAACTTTAGACATGTTGTATCATTATTTATATACATTTGGTTATATATACTACAGTTATTTATTTTAGTTGTGAATGGTTTATTTATTTCGTTGTCTTGGTATGTTTTTTTTGTATTCCGCTGCGCAACACTTTGACAAATGAGGGCATAGTTTCACCACTATCAGACCTAGGCCCTTGCTGCTAGTCAACAGCCTCTGGTGTTTGGGGAAATGCACTTGAGGTGGCGAACTGGGTTCGGGTCACCAGTTGCGTGGCACCCGGAACCAGGACGTTACAGTGATACCCAATGTGACTACTCCTTTGACTGAATGTTTTTGCCCTTATCGGACCCACTGGAATGTCCCGACAGAAGCGGTTTAATTAACTGGTGTCCATGAAGATATGGCGCTAGGAAGAGTTTCAAGAAGAACTTCATAAATATATAAGGGAGACCCGGACTAGGTGAAGAGTTTCAAGGTGGAATCCATAGAAGGAAGAACCAACATCCCATTATCCAATTTCAATCAAAGAGAAAACATCCTTGAATAAGTGATGGATGCCACCCGCTGTTGGAATGTGGGAATGCAGGGAAACAACAGCGCATCCTCCACAGACGGATGCACGTACCTCGGTGAAAGCATTGGAAACACTCCTTTAGAGTCAGTGACTATTCTATCTTTTTCATATATAAATGTGTATTGATCCACAATGAACTCCTATACATTGGCTAGGTTTTTTTCTCGGATGATAAACATAAGGTGATTAAATTTCACCCACATCTAGTCTTCGAAGCCCATTTTTGAGGAATACCCCTGCATCCATGACATTAAGCATCATGCTCTTCCAAAATTGAACAATTAATGATCACACATAAATTGGTTTTAACATGGTTGTACATTGAGTAAAATCAAAACCCAATTTTTGGAAAGCCTCTTCAGGACTCCCTTCTTATTTAGAAGAATCTGTAGATGTGATGGGAATCTCATTATTATGATGGTGACTAGATCTCCATTTTGATGGAGGTTCAAATTTATTATCTTTACTCTTCATGTTGTACATTCTGAAATTATGATTGGATGCTTTTTAATCTACTTAAGACTATGAATCATATTTTGATTTTGACCACTTACCACGATTTCTGTGCAAAACATCCAATGTGGCCACTACTTGATATATTACATTTGTTCAACCCCCATGAGGGTATGAAGAATCCCAAGATTTAACAAAAACAAATTATAATATGATTGATTAATCTGATGGAGAAAATTTAATTTATAATTTTTCTTTCTTTAAAGCCATTAGAATAAACAATTTTATGGAGACCATTGGATGTTTCTCTTGTCTATCATATGTGGGAGGAAAAGTGTTTGATTTCTGAATACATTTGAACTGAAAAAACCAATAATGGATGTAATCTTCATAGATAGTTTCACCCTCAATCCATTTTGATAACACGCTTTCCCTAAATACCATCATATATGTCCATAAATCATAATTTTCATCCTTACTGTCATCAATAACTATTCCAGTTGGTGGGCTACCAAAAGGGAAGAATCCAAATTCTCAGGATGCATTTAATTCCCTCAACACTACATCAGGAATCATGTTCAGAGGCTAAATACCAATTACCTTTAATAAAAATGGATTAAATATTCCATTGGGTACTCTAACTGAATTCAACAATGAATATGATTAAAAGTGTGCTACAATCCATCCCCCCAACACCTGAAATTTTCCATGAAGTCTAAATGTAGAATTACCATTGTACAAATATAGTAGGTAAGGATATATTCTTTCGAGTAAGGGGGTTTCCAATCTAAAATATATTTCCTATACCAATTTGGAATCAATAATATAAGTTCTTGGTCTTACACAACCACTAGACTCATGGACTATAAGCAAGTCAATGCTTATCCAAACGACAAGGAAGCAGGTTAAGAATACATTTTCATCAATATCTGATTTGACATTATAGCCCTAGTTCATGTAGTCACCTCTCTCCAATGTGGGAATATGTGTTCCTAAATTTTTTTGATTATCTATAGTTGGTTAAATATAATTATGTCTACAGGTGGGACCCTTCACTATTGTTGGTTCTAAAAAAGCTACCACGCACACTTTTGTATGAATATAATTATTTTATTATGGAAATTCCTTTCCTATTTTGAGTATTTAATGAGCCAATGGGGGCGTCCTAGTAACATCACCCTGTGTTGTTACTGGTGGTATGATCTCATCACACATCTCCCTGATAATAAGAACACTAGATATTTGATAGATATCCCGTAGGCTGCTGCCAACCTCACTGTGTGTCAAGTGAAAAGTATTTGTTTTTGTATTCCATCGGCTTAGAAATTCAAGGATGACATTTTTTTGTGAACATAATTTTTTTCCAACATGATTGCTTCACAACTGTGAACATATGACAATTCATTCTTGAATTCTGCACAAGTTTGGTGTACCCAAAATGCACACATGCATTCATATTTACCTACTCCACCGGAAAGAATATCCCAGTCTTCCTTCCAACAATTAGACCGATCTATTAGCAAAGAATGAATGATTTAATTAGAAAAATGTGGCCTTTTATCTACCACATGATCTTTCGTATCCATGGTACAACCACTATGGTGTAGGATTTATCCAATAGGGATTGTTCCCCTATAAATAGGAATACCCTTCTCGGTGATATTCACACAATGACATATGAAATATTGTAGAAACCAATTATATTGAATGTAAGTCTTAATACCAGTATATGAGCATCTTGTAATGTCCCATATACGTAGAGAGGTAGATAATGACATTGAGGATATTCTTATTGGTATGGAATCATGATTTTCAGTAGTCTAGGGAGTGTACTCCCAAAAACATCATAATAGTCCGGTCCGACCATTTTCATCATCTCGTACTAATGAACCATAGCTTCCTCAGTGGTGGGAATCAAGTGAGACGTTTTTGAAAAAAGGGTTACTATATTTTTCAAATTAGGTTTGAATGTTTACATAAAGATAATTCATTTTTTTATTAAAGGAATTTAACAATTTGGTTCAGTAAATGATCGGTATAGGTCCTTCGATGAGGTCATCAGCGAAGGACTTTATACAAGGATCCTAGAGCAAGTAAATTGATGAAATTATTTCATGTAGATTCATTTATCAAAAGGTTCTACCTTGAATAAATTTGAATGGACCTACATGAGAGCACAACACGACATGTCTGGATAAACAATCTATGCAACAAGATTGAAAAATCAATGATCCAGGGTAATAAAAATCACAAAGGGTTGGAGAAATTTATAGACACCATCGAATTGCATGGAAAATCTATATGATAAAGCTACATGACATGCCTACATGATATAGTTATTACTCAAAAGGACGAGTCTCAGAATTTAATCCATAGTCATTTCACCATGATCTTACCTCAGGACTTGATGATCTTTCTAGTCTGATGCAATCCTGAGGGGGGGGGGGTTATTGACACTCCTTAGTATGATGAAAATGATGACGAACATGTCCTATGGATATTTCAATGTCACAATATGATGATAAATGAAGTAAAATGCATAAAATATGCAAGAGACATGAGTATAGAAGCTACACAACAGACCTACGGTGAGGAGCTACGCGATGAACCTACGCAATGGACCTCCGCAACTGAGATATGTGAAAAGATGGTTTCAATACCCCTATGCCGAGGTGCTACACAGAGGTGATGTGCATCCAACCTACACCAAAGAACTCCTTTTGACCATCCCCCCTCCTTGAAAATAAATATGACCCTTGGGATCCTCATTTAAAGACTGAAAAAATGGTGGAAATCTTGAAGCTCCCATTTGGTATATCTTTTTCCAAAGTCCCCCAAAAATTCATTGGTAGCTCTCTAAAACTCGATAGAAGAGAAAATTAGATGGGATAATCAAATTTATAAATCCATTCAATGTACGGAAGCATGCATATGCATGGTTTTCTTGTGTTAATCACTTTTCTAGTCATCACTATGACCTATGGGCCACACCTACTAAACATTACTGAGCGGAACAACTATGAAACATTACCTATGTGGTGTACCAATGAGGAATACCTATGTGGTATTACTATGATGTATAGCTGCACAAAGGACCTACACATAATATTGTAAAGACTCTACAAAGCTATTCATGTAAGGGTATCTCCTTCCTTGATTCCCGTATCAAAAAAGGACTCAGTTGAGTCCTCCTCCAAAACCTCTGAATTTATCAAACCATTAGGAAGGGAACATCAGCATGTGTTCTGTTTTGGGTTATTATATCTACAGTCAGAGGTTTCCTGCATTCATCTTATCAGGGATTCAGGATCCTTGTTATGTTTGGAGGTTTGTATATATATAGTCACATGGATCCTTACACTAGATATAATGTTGGGAACATCCATGTCTTATATCTTGGGAATGGGACTCTGAATTACCCTTATCATCTCTTTGAGTCGGGGCCTCCACTTCCCAATAGAGAGTGTGAGGGTCACACTTTCATTTAAATTCAAACAAAAAAAAGGTCTCTCTCTTATGATGGGATCCAATTAGGGAACTCGCATTGTTGTAAGACCCTAATCTTCTAAGAACCTATCTACATGACCTCTAATTTCATCACAAATTGAATGGTCCATCTCCTCGTGCCCTCACCCACCGTCGACATGGGTTCTTTAATCATTGTCCCACCCTCTCCCTTATGAATTAGAGAGAGTGTGTGGTTTGATGAATCATTCAAATCTGCTTGTTTCTCAGATAGATCACGGCTAATGTGGGATTCAAGAACTATGATGATAACAACATCTACATGATATAATAAAATGAACAATGAGAACTCTGATTCCCATTAAAGTTGGATATATAGGAAGCCTTTTTAAGGATCGAGATCCATATCATTAAATCCATAAAAAGGAATCCTTTTCAGAAATTATGCCAAAAATCATTTCTCTCATAGGACTACACTCTCTAATGAGACTCATCGAATTACATGGGCTTTCATTCATATTCGAATGGGATTCGTAGGAAGCCCTTATCAAGCTCAAACCCAACACTCTAAAAAAACCCTGGTTATCTAGGGCCAAATTACCAATAGGGTGTGATCCAACATGGAATCTCATATCTTTTCCATGTTTTTTCGGATACATAGGCATAAGTCCCTCACTAAAATTTTACTAAGCTCCTTCGCATCAGATATCTATACCACAAGACATAAAAAGTTATGACTAGGTCCTTATATTATGGCATTACAATGTATGATGTTTCCCATTAAGAGGCATAGAACAATAAGGTTTCTGATTTGATTCATAAGGTTATGTAGGTATCCCACTTATGGGTAAGATCCCAAAATAAAAAACAAATATTCATCTCCCTGAATGAAAATAAATTCCATAGTGTCCAACTGAGGGGATTAAAAATAATAATTATCACAATAATGGTTAAAATAATATCTAAATAGTATATGAGGGGATACTAGTGATGGAGAAACTCGAATACATACAGATATCTCCATAAAAGCAGAATCTTGAATACATAAGTATGATTATAAAATTCAATCATCTTATTAATTGATTGAAAATTTCTAGAGAAACCAAAATTATAATCGGTATATTAATTAAGAGTCAAGAAAATATCTCAAATCAATAAGGGAGCCCCTGAGTAGGCAATAATTACCCCTAATGGTTTTAATGAGTCTTACCTCACATCCTCATGACCGATGCATGTTCTTAAGTATCGTAGGTCCAATACTAATGAATGCATGATTTTGGAAAAAAGGTCCCCTTGGATAAATAACCATTGGATGATTCCGGTTCCATATGGAAATCCATTGGAAACCTCAAGGATGTACTGATTCCTAACCGGAAACCACATTCTGAGGGAGAAGAAACAAGTATAAATCACCATTTTTATGTGATAAAAATGAATATAATCAACACCTTTCTTAATATTAATTTAGTTGAAGACTATTATATGATATATCTTGAAGGATATAATGATTCAAATAATTATTCTATGGTTTTAATGTTCAAATGATGTATTTAATAATTATTGAAATATATTTTTATTTGGAATATCCAATTTTGTGATTCAATAAATTGTTCGGTTTCATCCTAAACCTGGATGATTCTTTGGTATATAATACTATCATAACATTATATATGTATTTATAAAATGTCATGTGGTTGACTTTTTTGGTTTAAAAAATATTGTACTTAATTTAAAATCAATGAAAACTAGGTAGAGAAAATGAATCTAAATAAATTACATGGGTGAAGTATTCAATATGTTGGTGATAAATATCTATATATAATAATATAAGATTATTTATAGAATGATTCAAAACACATATATTGGTAAAATTCTAAAACATCATAGCATGGGAACACAATGAAAAGGAATTCATAATTTTTTAAAGTAACATATCAATGGAATATTAAATATTTTTATAAAGAGTTATAAGGAGTGGATATGATTAACAATACAGATTCCATAAGATCTATTTTGTTTTCATATTTTCTGCAAATCTTAATATCGCTTATTATTTGAAAATAAAGCAATAGATATCAATTCAATATGAGTGAGATTCCCGAGATTATTTTTATGTATATCTACAGGTAGTTAAATTTAAGTAATGAAATATAAGTAGTATTTTTTAGTGGATATGAGTTTAAAGTATGGAGTTATACTGGTTTTAATTTCGAATATGAAAATATTTCGTGATATATCATCCATAATTTTTGCTTTGTCGGAATATTGAAGTAATGTGTTAAAAGAGTTCACAACAATCAATTGTAGAAGAACCAATAATAGAATTAAAACATATCACTACAATATGTGATGTGAAGGATGTTTTTTAGAACCAAAATATCCTTTTTAACATAGTTTGGTTCAATTCATTGTGAGATAAATCATATTTGACTCTAAAAAAATAGAACTATTAATCATACCATGGAAGCCTTATATATCCATGAAAAAAATATCCTTTAGAAGTACTATCTTATAATGATATATTTGATAGGGGTTAGAAAATTATCAATTGGAGGATATATAGGATAATATATTAGATCAAATAATGAAACCATTTTTGTCACAAAATGTAATGAAAAAAATATTTATAAATGAAAATCACTTTTGAATGAATTTATTTAATAAAATGTTTTGTATATATTCAAAAAATCAATAATTATTTGGATATTTTGGATAGTCAGAGTCTGTTTCTTTTAAAATACATTTAAAGATCATAACATTAAATAATATTTTCTTTTTATAGTGAAATTTATTATTAGAATATCAGGGGTTATCATAATTTCAAATTAACCCAGATGGAAGGAATAATGACCTCGAATAGTATGTTTATATGCTTTAAATCTCATTTTTTGATGCATTTGAGGGAGAAAACATCAACATGATTTCCCATATCACAATACCAATTTCAGATTCAACAACCAAAGTATATTAGTAACCATTGACAGGATATGTTCATTCTCATCAAGAGAAATTCTCAATCCTTGTTTGTTATACCACAACAAAAATATATCACCATTTTAAACCATAATCTAAAATTATTGGTTGGTTTAATACATGGATATGTTAATAGACGCGAAAAACCATGATTTTATATATTTACATTTTTAGTAAAAAGAAATTATATTTTATTATAATAATTTCTTAATTAATAAACATTATATATGGTTAAAATTATATTTTTAAAATGATGAAACATAAATATTTAATGGATATATAGTTTCGATAAGACACTATATTTAAATCAATTTGAGAATTTTTAAATTAGTTATATTTTAAAAAAATATTGTTATTATATATTTTTTATTTTATATAAAAGACTATTTAATTTTACGATGTTAAAATATAGAATTTTTGGAAAACTGTTATTATCAAAAAAACAAATATATTCAACAAAATTGGATAGTTGAATTAATATTTTAAATTATAATAAATAGAAAATTATTTTGATAATATTAATATTATTTTTTAAATCACCTCTTCAAAATTTCTCAAAAGTGGTGTCGTTCATCATTTTTTGATAAATTTGAATTTTTAGGTCAAAAATAAATATAATATAAAAATACTAAGTGTATTATGACATCATGAAATCCCAAAAATAATTTAATAAATACTACATTTATTTCCCAAGAACAAATATATTTTTACACATTTATTGTTTTCCATAATTAATATTATTTTATTAAATTTATAAGGTCATGATGAATCCCCCAAAATCAACATTTTATATTCATGATTTAAAATAAGTTATTAAGAAACATTACTCTATAAAACATCAACAAGGGTATTATTTCAATTGTTTAGGTTCTTAACATAAAAAATATATAAAACCACTCATATTTGTTAAAAACCATGGGATTTAACATGTGATATTATTTTCTTTTGATTACATTGTCATATTGTCTAGATCCTCTCAATATAAATTATTTTAAAAATACCAATCTATTTTTATATATAAATCTAGAAATTCCCATTCATGTTCACTAAAATAATGGGATCCCAAATTCAATCTTAAATTTCCACTCTAATGACCAATCGTAGTTACTATATACTCTTAATAATATATTCCCAAGCTTTTAAATGTTACCTCTTAAGGTAAGGGATCACTCTATCTAAATTTCTGTTCAAGAACCATCCTTTTATATATAATTTTTAATTTAAATTGGTTATGTTGTAATTCTATTGTATTTATCAAAATACTATAAAATTGTTTTTTATGATTGACATATCAATTATCTAATCTCATAATATCCTTTACCAAAGGTGTTACTATGTCAATGTATGAGATCTTCTCCCTCTCGTCTTTAATTAAGCACTTTCATTATTATGATCCATTTAATATCAAATAATTCATGTTTGGATATGTCATTACAAATCACTAATATATTCCTTATTACTCCCATGAAAATATATTTCCCTTTACCTCTCGCATTTACCCCTTTAAAAAACTACTAGGTACACCTATTATGTTTCCAAAATTATACTATGATATTCCATTCCATACATTCCTGTAGTGAATACCCATAAACATTTCCACCCATGGGTATTCACTTAGCTACATATATATTTCATTGATTGGGAATTTTAATTTTCCATAACCTAAACCCCTAATAGTGTTGTCAATATTGATGAAATTCTCCCTTAAGCTGTATTATATATGTGGCAAAATAATTCATGTACATGATATGAAAGTTCCATGTGATTCTAGAATTTTATATCTATCTAATGCATTAGGTAAGGTTGTTATCTCATGAGATAACCGATTTAATTAATGTGATACTATCCTAAGAAAAATGTGGATGATGTTTGTGAGTTTTTACTTCACTTATGTTTAAGAGTTCATGATTAATATTTTCCCTAGAATCCTATGTTGCATATTTTTTATCAGGTTATACCATGAATCATTGTTGAATATTTGGAATCTCGCTACTATTATATTACCCAGATATTCCCCTTTTCTCACATGTACAGACCACCTTTATCTTATATTTTGTATTCCCTTCAAGGGACTTATATATTTTCGCATTCTTATATTTATAAACATTTTATCCAATAGTGTTTTAGATGATACATGGAATATAATAGCTTATTACGGGGTTTTAAATATATTTTTTGAATTTGTGTATAATTTTGTATTGTTATGTAACTAATTAAAAAAATTAACTATCTCTCATGATCTTTTCGGGTTTTATTAAGTGCATTCTTATGTAATTACTCATATAAATAAGATTATTAAAAATTGGTTTTTATAAAAAAATCATGGGGTTTTATTAATTATGATGGTATAAGATCTATATGAAGTATTCTGTAATGATTTCAAAATTTATTATTATTTTATAATAAGGTAATCATTAATTATTATTCATTCATGGGTGTAATAATTTTCATTATATGAATATTAGAATTAGAATATCCATTCAAGGTATCAATTTATGATATCCTTAATTGATGAATATCATGTAGTGTCATTGGTTTTGATGATATGAGTATGATCCCTCTTTTTATAGGTATATCTCTCCCTGAAGATTTAATTTTTTCCATTTGGGCATGTTTTTCCTCACCATTATACCTTTTCAGTCGGGTTTCATCATTGCTACTTATTTTTTGAATAAACAATGTATTAGGTTGGAAGGAATCATTACAAAACTAGAGAGGATCCACATATATGGACTTTATTGGGGAAGGTGACTTGAAGTCCATAGTCGTACATTTATCTGAATTAATGGTGTCTTTGTCAATTGTCCAATTTTTTCATGTGTTATTAGAATTTTGATAATATTTAAATATATTTCATGTTTTTGATAGGGAAAGTGAGATTAAAATCCATATATATAACATCTACTCATCATGTAATTAGATTACACATCTTGCAATGTTCGAGTGTTTTTAATACAATAATCTAAGGTGATGAGATTTTTGGGTATTCCATTAAAAGTAATTAATTAGGTGTATCTACATTACTAGTCATATATTACATGACCTGTTAATTTAATGTATGATTTGTGGTTGAATTTTTTTCTAAAATGGTGCAACTCTTGTCCTATCGACCTCGTGTGACCCTCCAAGAATTTTTGGAGTACCAACATCACATAAAAACGTCTTAATAACAAAATTAATCCATGGTAAGTGGTTTTGGATTTTTTTCCTTTTCTCCCATGTTCTTATGATCATGGATCTATTATATTTTGAAAATGTGCATTGTTGAATTTTATCTTGATATATTTTTATCTATAATCCTCATTTCAATAATCTTCACCTTCTTCCTCAAATTCATTTCCCATTGGAAGCATTATTGGATTTCCGGTTAATAGTAGGGGACCTAAATCATAACCCAATGGTTTGATAATTTCCATGTATATGAAATTTTGTTATTTCACTAATGTAACATGTTCCTTAATCAATTAATTAATTAATGTGATTATTACATGTTGTCATATGGTTTTAATTTTCTTTTGACCTGGCATATTGATACCCATTGAATTATTTTACCATTAATATAATTTATGTGGTTAATGTTTTAATGTTATTTTAGTATAACTTTATGCCTTAGGCGTTTTATTGATATAGAATCCATAAGTTATGGATTACTTCTTATTGTTTTGACTACAGATCAACTATGATATAAATTAAAGAGGTATATAAAAGAAAATTTATTATTCAAATAATTAAACGTTTTGGTTTATGATGTGATATCATGATATCCATATTGTATGAATGGAATATTTATCATTATTGGAATAATTATATATCAAGAATGGCCCAGACATGCACACACATATATGTGGAAATACTTATATTGACTAGGCTCCGAACAACCCCATGTAGTAATGCTTATAGGGAGTTGACCCGGATTTTTTAATGCTTCTATGGATTTGACCTATTTTTTGTAACGATTATTGTGATTTTACCTAGATTGTTGTAATTATTCATTTTTTGTCATTTTTGTTGGCATGTATATGAGCTATGTTCAGAGATATTCATGTATGGAGCTAAATCAAGTTTTTTTTTGTATTTTATTAATTATTGAATTAATCAATACACATGTTTACTACATTATTTCATACCCTTCATATTAGATGGGGTATTTTAGACATGGTGTTTTACACATACAAATTTATACTAACAAAAAAATTCGGTCGTCATTTTGTACTCAACCAGATTACATGGATAGAGGTTTGGACATGGGAATTTTACTATGTTTTTGATTGTTTGACAGCTGGATGGGCTTGTTATTGGAGGTGGGAAAACATTTGTTTTGATACTGAGTACTAGTTTTTTTTGTTATGTCAAATATTGTTTTACTGTTTTTTTGTTTTTAGAATGAAATTTAATTACATTCTAGTAGATCATTTCATTATAACATTAATATTTGTTGGATTATTCATTTGTATTGATTTTGTTTTATTCTATGTTTATACTCACATTTAATCAAATTATATGGATTTTATTTTTGATATATCACTTCATAAGTGGGGTTAAAGTCTCCAACTATAAAGATCACAGCCCTGCTACTAGTCAGCAGCCTCTAGAATACAGGGAGGCACAGTTGATATCTCATAACTAACCTTTTTTTTCACATGAGAGAGGACCAGATTAAGGATGTTACAATGTAGTATCAGATCCATGTTTAATTTTCTTCTTATTTACTATTTGGTAATGGTTGAAAGGAGAATAGTATGTGTTAGTACATTTTAATGTACATGTTCCAGGATGTTTATAACACATTTATGGGGTAAATATGATTTACTCAGGTTAATATTGTTGTTTGTACTATTTTCTTGTTACAGTTGATGTTGGTTCACCATGGGTGATTCACATGTTGGGTTAGGTTACTATTTTATGATGTTATTTTTTCATGATACTGGTACACAAGTCCTTATATGGAATTATATTAGGACACATGAATCATAATAGGCACGTAGGGATATATTGACAAGCATTTTTCATAATTAGGACTTATCAATTTTTCATGTGATATATTGAATCCTGATTATTTATGACATGGTATATCATTTTTATCAAATAAATTAAATGAATTTACATTTAATTTAAAAAAAATTGTAAACCATATTTAGAGAGACCAAGAATCAGTGGTTTTCTTTTTTAGTATCCTATTTAGGTTGAACTTTTTATCCAGTTCGTTAAGGTCTGTGTTACTCTTGTCCAAAAAATAACGCTTCTTCATCTTCTACTTCAGCATTAGGGGAGTAGAATTCATCTACTAACCCAAATGAATGAGATCTTACATTAGATAGTGAGTATCATATGGATGTTCATCATTGTAATTGATTCCTTATGTTCATGTTATCCATGGAAAGGTTGACTGTTCATTCCATGACTTTGATATTTGAGCTGAAAAGAGTGTTTCAGCTGTGGTGTCCACCTAGATTCAATAGGTTAGGAGGACCCTAGGTTGCTGATTTATGGATCTTTTTAGTCCATATAATCTTTATTCTTCTTGAGACAGTTGATTACTTGAGCGTGAATCATGCTGAATATATACTTTTTGTACCATACATCGCTGGTGGGATATTCTGGTGGAAGATGGAAAGTAGGATAATCTATCTACGATGGACATAAAGATGATGTTTATGTGAAATTTATATCCATAGTGGAAAAGGGATGAAAAAACTCATGGGTCCATGCTTTTAGCATATGTGGGAATGATCTTTTAGACTACATAGAATGTTTCGAAATCATACAATGCTTTGCAACATCATTGGAAGATGATGATATCTATTGATCAAGACATTTAATGAAGGTATTTGTTATGAGATTAGGTTGTTGGTGAATGTTTTCATTTAAAAAATTTAAAAGGAGTGATTAACAAGGAACTTATCATGGATGGGATTCTGAGAGAAGCCGTGAGTAGCAGCTTGAACATTTCATTAGGATGAACGATGATATATTGTTTAGGTTTTAAGAAGTGCCTCAATGATAGTTTATTCCTAGGTAGTAGTGGTATGAGATGTAAGGGTAATAGAATTCCATCTCAAGACCACTTTCTGATGAAGTGATATTAGTGTGAAAATTTTGACAAAAATAACATCCACTACCCTTAACCCATAGTTGAGATCTATATATATGAAAAAATGAGTCAAATTTAGAGGTTATATGTAAAAATTCCACAATATACCAATGGCATGTATCGTGATAGGCTATTGAGTTATGAAGGGGATTAGTAACCCCTCATCAAAAAGGTATATGTTGTTCCACTAGACCTCAATGATGAGGCATTGGATGTGGTACCCCAATGTAGGAGTAGTAATACAATTAAAATTGATCCTTGTTGTAAACATGTAATACCAGGAGAGGTATATATCATATGCATGTTATGAAGACTACACTGACTAACATATATACATGACCATATAACATTAGTGGTAAAATTATTATATCATATACAACATCTTATGATTTTTTTGATACATGATAATCACATTATTTTCCCTCTTATAATTTTTAAAATGTTTTGGGATTGGATTTGGAATGCATGGATGGTTCTTTAACAATAAAAACACAGTTGGGAGTGCAGTCAGAAAATAAAAAATGTGGAAAAGTGTGTTCTATGGAGATTTGTGCATTCCATTTATTTTTGAAAATGATTAATCCATAAATTATTGGTTTGGACATAATTCATTTATTGGATTAGGTAGTTCAATAAATTGATCATATTGACGGTTATTGAAGGGAAATTAACATTTTATCTCTAGATATAAGAATATATTCTCTCTAAGGTGAGTGGTATATTCATGCTTGTCATGGAAGGCAATTTCCGTAAATATTTTATAGACTAATGGAATAATTATCTGGTCATTATCTATATGATGATGGAATGCAGCATGATTATTTATCCATAATGGTATACAATTTTTACTATTTTTATTCGGGATGAGTTCTATAACTTACCTCTAAAGTGATATACTGATTTCATGATCGAATTTGGTAATAGAGCAGAGTTAGGTTCTATCTCTCCTAAATGAATGGAACGAGTATATTTCTTGTATCAAAATTTCTGTTGAATGATCTATAATCTAGAAGAATCATGCATCCTAGAATATCTACATAGGTTTCTCTAGTTCTCTTTACTAAGAAGGAATATTGTTCTTTTTTCTTATGTTTGGATAATCAATGTTTGAACTAGATGATGGAAAAGAATAGGTGTCCTCTTCCGTGCGTTGATGATATTTTTGATAATTTCAGAGGGGGCTAGGATCTTCTCTAAGATCAATTTGAGATCTGGTTACCACCTATTCTAGGTGAGACTAATAGAAATATCATTAAATTCTTTTAAGTGTTGGTATGGCTTGCATGAATTCATAGTGATGTTTTTTTGGGTTTCCGAAGACAATAGATGTATTCTATGCCTCAATGAATATGATCATTCATCATTTTTTCAATAATATTATGGTGTTTTTTAGAGATAACTACATGTACTCACCTTGTTCATATGATCATGCCAATCATCATAACATCATCACGATCTCATTAAGAGAGCATCAACATTACACCGAGCTAACCAAATGCAGTTTCTCGATTAATAATGTGCACTTCTTGGGAAACATCATCTCAAAATATGGAATGTTAGTGGACCCAGGGAATATCCCAGTTGTGGAATCTTGGGAAATACAAAATTATATTTTTGAGATTCGAATATTTCTTGGTTTAGTAGGTTATTATAAACAATTCATCCAATATTTATCATATTTTGAATCAATGATGGCTCGGCTGACCAAGAAATTGGTGATGTTTATTTGGTATAGATCATGCGAGAGAGATTTTTAGAAGATAACATTAAGTCCTACCTTATCACCTATAACCACTTTATATGAGTTTTTTAAATCATATACAGTGTATTGTAGTACATATAGAGTTGGACTCATAAAATTTATGAAATATGATGATCCACTGGTCTATTATGAGTCCAAATAGTTGAGACTACGTGAAAGTAATTACCCTACTCACTATCTAGAGTTAGTAGTAGTGGTACAAGGATGGATATGTTGTAAAAACTATCTCATGGTTGAGAGGATTGTGGTATAGTAGAACCATGAGATTTTTAGGTAAATCTTTTGACAATGTGACTTGAACCTTTAGAACAGGATGTGGGTCATGTACTTGCAGTCTTTTGACATTGTGTTGGATTATACACCACAAAAAATATAACTTCATTTCCAATTCATTAATATAAAATATACCTAAGTATGCAGTACATGAATCATGTGAGGAGTGATGGATAACATCCCCCTTTTTATATGTGAAATTGGAAGCCCAATATTATCATGTCATATTAGCTCTGACCTCAACATTTTCATATATGTGTTTTTTTGACTAGATCTTGATTGGACATTTTATAGACACGAGGGATTAGTTTTGAGATACAACATATATGGTGGGGAGAATCCTCCTGAATATTCATTGTATATGGAAAATTATCTTCATTTTCATGGCCATGTAAGAGTTGCTAAGGGAATATGGAACAAAATGATGAGGAGGTTTCTTGCTTCCAGATGGGAAGGATGTCCTGGTTTGAAAAAAATGTATCATGATCTCTATAAAATAATACTCATGGTCAGGAATTAAGAATTATTTATAAATAATCATGACTAGATTCTTTGAAATTCTGAAGGTGAATTCTAAGCATTAGATGGTAGCTAGGATATTACAACCATTTCCCATTACTGAGTGGAAAAAAGATGATGTAACTATAGATCTTCATATTGAGGTATCCCACTTTTTACCTATCATGGTGACCTTCACAGTTGATGATTTGGGATGTCTTTAAATGAAAATTGTGGTTTGGTTCCATGGTTTTTTGAGGAGTATCATTTCAGATAGATATCCTTATATTACATCTCATTTACAGCAGGGTCTTTGTAAGGATCTAGGATCACACATTTTCTTGAGCATAGCATACCATCCTTATATTTTTTGTCAATATAAGAAGACTATTCATGGACTTAAGGCTATTTAATGAGTCTATGTTTTGGATTTTGGTTGTTCATCAGAGAAACATATGGCACTCGTATAGTTATCATACAAGAATAACTTCAAATCATTGTTCTAAATGGAACATTTTGAGGCATTGTATATAATTTTATTTTATTCACCTCTTTTTAGACATGGGGATGGTGAGTTAGAACATTTTTGGCATAATATAATATAATATACATATGAGTAGTTTCAGTTCATCAGACAGTGGTTGGTGACCACACAATGTTAAATGAAATTTTATACTAACCATACAAGAATCCCTATGTAATATGAGGTTGGTAATCAATTTTTCTAATAGTTGACTCATATATTGGGCCAACATAGTTTCAGGAAATGGGGAAACCTATCACCCATGTTTTTTCAATCTGTTTGAAATAGTGGAATGGTTCGGTTCATTGGTATAGTATTTACCCATTCCATATCTCTATAGTTTTGGGCACAACTTTTTCCACATTGAATGACTATATAGATATCTCCTAAAACATTTCCATGTGATACACATAGTATACATTGAATTTATTTTTGATTCATCAATTGAGGAGAATCTGATATGATTTTTGGATCACATTGAGATATATCTTTAAGGTATGACTATATCATTGGTTAGTGTGTAGTGGTTAATGGGATTCTTCAAGAGGAGACCTGGTAGAGTGAGTTAGATATATGAACAAATTTTCTAGAAGTATTACCAAAGAACTTTTAGTGATACTTAATGATTCTTGGGTGTAAGAAGTTTGGTGGTGTAGAGGTTGTATGATCCTATCTTTTTTTGGTATTTATGTCTATGGGATTTTTGTTTTTCTTCATTAGGGTATGTTTTTCAACATCATTTAACAACAGTGTCTGTGTTTCATAATTTATTACTATCATGATAATAAAAACTTCCATAGGTATTGGGTAAAATTTAGAAATCCATAAAGGATCCACGTGGAGAGCCTTTATTGTGGAAAATTACTTAACATCCAAAATGTATATTTATCTAAACTAAGGTAGTCTAGATAAATGGTTCTATTGTATCATGGGTTCATTATACATTAACAACTATGAAAAGGGTTTTAGGGTTTTTAAATGTAAAATGTGATTAGTAACCATGTATATAACATTTACATATCATGTAAATTGATTTATAATCATGTAATGTTGATTGTTTTTAAAAAAAATATACTATGGTGATGGGTTTTTAATAATACTCCATTAAACAATTATACACTATGTGTAATAACATTAGACATACTGTAATTATCCAACCAATTATCTTAATGTATTATTTACAGTTGAATTTGGTTCTAACTCACTGCAGTTCTTCTCCTCTCATCCTAGGAAACCCCTTGAGGCCTTTTTGGGGTTTCAACCACCCATTTGGACATCCTAACAATGCAATCAATCCATGGTAAGTGGTTTTGGTATAAAATTCCCAAACCCTAATTCATGTATCACTGAGATGGTGAGGGGTGAATTAGTGATACCATTTTCTTTCAGGATTCCATTTTTAAGAAACTACCTTCACCTCCTGCTAATAATTTATTTATATACTTAAAAAAATCAAACACATAACCACATGAACAGAAAATATTTACATGGTTCACTACTCAACAAGAGTATTTATCCCTCAGTATATTTCAAAAATAATATATTACCACACAATCCACTAGAAAAGCAACCTTTTGTGAAATAAATTTATTAAGATATTACCTTACACCCATGTAGTAGTACTTACAATACAGAAATTAATGTGCTTCAATTAGGATGAAAGGATTCAATACAATTTGTTTTCGAAAAATGTTATAGTTCTTCTTGATATACTTTCTCAAATATGATCCATCTAAAAATTTCATCACATTCTTACAGAGAAGATGGTACACACATCCAAGAATTTGTGATGATACTCAGTCCAATTTCTCAATATAATTCATATGTTTGATTGCTAAATATAAAGCACGTAACCTTAATAGAAAACTACATTAATTAAATTAGAGATTATTCTTCCTCATTCCTGAAATCTCTATTAATTTTTTCCAATTTTATAACCCATCCAAATATGTTAACCATCTAAAAATGATATTTTATTCTTCTTATTTATTGTTTCTAACTTCATTATGATAAAAAATCTGTGAACCTTCTTCACTTGATATAAATTTGGATCTTATGTCTCCACTTTCATAGTTGATGAATGTCATAGAATACACAAAGTACTCTCCTCATATATATAGGCTCACGAGAAATATATATGTAGGATTTTAAAAATGTTTTCACACATTACCAAATCTCAATAATGATTAATATTAATTTAGTATATGTCATTAATTGACTCATTCAATTCCCTTAGAAATTGGGGTTTTTATTTACCTAATTCAAATCCCCTTGAAATCCATTTCATTCCATTCATTCTTCATTGTTCAATGAATTGAAGATCCTCACTTGACTTCATATAGTTTCTATCATTCTAATAAACTATCAACCTGATTTTGATTTTCATTTTGATTTTCCCTTTTCAATTCTTCATTACCATGTTCATCTTGGATTCATGAATCATTTTTAAATCTGGAACTAAATAATTATTTTCAAATATCTGTCTGATTTTGATTTCAAAATATTATATATTCATTTTGATAATAAAATATAGTTACACCGATTTTCATGGTCCAGTTGCAAAAAACAAAAAACAAAACCGATGGTATTTTATTATGTTCCCCTAAAACTCCTAAAAGACTATCTGCCCATTTTGGTTTCCTCATTATAAATGAATAATATTTTAAATAGTAGTTTCATCATTACATTTGTCTACAGAAAACGTAAGAAGGAATACATATGTCATAAAATTATGATTCTCATAAATAACTCTCATTCCCTGATGACTTAAATCTTTTGTATTTTTTCCACTAAAATATACAATCTTCAGTTTCTCTCATTAAGATAAATAAAAACATTCTTTCCTTAGAACTAATCTGAATTAGATGATTTGAGACAAGAATTTTTTAACATAAAAATCAACCTTCTTTTGAAATCATTTTTTTATTAATGAATTCTTTCATGATGTTGAGGATGTTTAAGATCAAATTTAAAATCATCTTACTTACTAAGAAAATTATTTTAACTCTCTTATATTCATGAAGTATCATTCTTTCCATTCAATCCTAATTCTTATTTGTAGCACATTTTTGTCCCCTTCACATCATAAGGCATGCATCAAAAGTTCTCCCAACAACTTATGATATCTGTCAAATTCAAACAATCAAGTCATCATCAGATTATTATCATGAGTATGTTGAATTCCATTCAATTAATTATTTAGACCATAACCTCATTGTAGACCCATGGGGATATTGATGATCATTTTCTTCAAGGTAAAATCATCTCAATAATAGTGACTTTCTTAAGAAAAGTGAGTCAGATTTTCATATTACGTTAGTCAGTATGATCATCCTCTTTGGCTAGGTGAGGGGATTTATTATCTTCTCCATCCTTCTTGGTAAAAATGAAATTATCTAATTATATTAACATTCCACATCATTTTGTTCCTTAAGATATCCCCATTGGATTTTGTTTCCAAAAATGATTCATAAATCTCTAAACATTCTAACCTCAATATATGGATTACTTATCGAAAACTATATTCCTACACTAGAAAACACATTATAGGAAAAATAACCATTGATAGAATAACCATGTTTTCTAAAAGTAGTGCCTCATGAGAATTTTTCTCAATATTCATCCTCTGACTTCTTACCGTAGATTTATTCCACAAAAATTATTCCTCAACATTCTTCTTCAACATTCTTCCACGACCTTTATTCCTCACATTTCTTTTGTAGCTTTCTTCATCATCTTTCTCCTTTATCCTTTCTTCTTAATATTTTCTTCAATTTTTCAGCATCACTATAAGACACTTTTTTCCTAAAACTTCTGTATGAAATAGTTATAATAGTTCATACACTGACATGTTGAAATCACATTTTTCTCATAAATTCTCTTTTATACATGATAATTAAATTGTTTAGCACAAATACAATGGATATATTTTTGAAAAAAATATCTCCCTTGAAAAAATTATCTAAATATAACATAATATGTCAAACAAAAACACAAACCACAACCTTGATGAGAAAGAGGTAAGAGACCATGTTCCACAAAAATTTATAAAAAGGTTCTCTTAGTAATTGTTTTGTTAATATTTCAGAAACATGTTCGTATGTGAGAACATACTCAAGTTCAATTAATTTTTCTCAACATACTTTTTGATGAATTGGAATATAATTTCAATTTTATTTAATGATAATTTTTTACATATTCTATGTAAGGATCATTTAACATTGATTATCACATCCCAAGAGCAAAGGAAACATTACTTCAAATAGTAAGTGTGATAATAGATTTTTCTTCCCCCTAAATTGGGTGTCCACATGAGTGGAAGAAACATACTCAGTTTCATCCATTCAATGAGTTACAGAATTTTGTTCACTTCTTTTCTATATAACACAAATTTTTCCTCGAATGAAAACACTACCCTATCTGGATCTTTTATCATTAATATTTCCTATCCAATATGTATATGAATACAAAAATCATTTCAATAATTTATAAGTCATCATACATGATTCTGGAATTTATTGTGCCTTTTAAATATCTGTGAATTATTTTTCCAGCAATTACTTATGATTATTTTTGGAAACATGGAAATATTTCACTTACAGTAACATCATAAAAAATGTTAGGTTTTTAGGAAGTCAAATATAAAAAAATTCCAATCATATTTCAAAAGTATTTATATTCAAATTCATTTATTTTTTTATCATTATAAAAATCAGATGTAACTGAAATTGTTGTGGAAATTGGTTTGGAATTTTCTATATCGCAATCATTGAGAAGTTCCATAGAATAATTTTATTGAAAAGGGAAAATGTGTTTCTTATTTTGTTAGATATATAACCAAAGAATATAATTCATTTCCACCAACAAGGACATATCAAAAAACAATTTCATATATTCAGAAAATCTTCCACAATTTCTATCATCATTCTTAGTAATGGTAATGTCATAAATATATTCAATTAAGGTAAGGAAAAAATATAAAATTTTTTAATGTAATTATTGCAATCAACTATTCCTTTATTAAAACTAAATTTTTTTCCAGAATGTATAAAATTTGGAATATGTTTCTCTTGAAACTTGTTTTATCCCATAAAATTCATTCTTCAACATACACATATACATTTCATATTTCCTAACAACTAAAGCACATGGTTGTTAAATGTAATCTTACACATCAGGATCCCAATTAGAAATATAGACATCAAATAATTTTGTTTTTATAATTTATCATTATTGTTCCGAAATAATAATAAAAATTGTGATTGTTTCTTAAATTTAAATGGGTTAAAGTTTCACATCAAAATCAACATCCTTAATTTTTGAGTATCCTTAGCACACTAATCATTCATTGTAACATATCATTTTTCCTTCTTCATTCAGCTTTTTTAGAGAACCCACTTTTTACAAATAGCATTTTTTTTATTCAATTAAGAAATGAGGTCCCATGTATCTATATTATTTATATGATTAGGATCTTCATTCATAGCCCAATTTTAATATATTTTATCAAAATATTCATTCCAATATTTCAGAACAATTTTTTATACATAGAAGTATGTGTAACAAATTTTTTAATTTCTTCTGCTTCAATCTAATGATGTTGATCAACAATATTTTTTGGACCCTAGAATAGCTTTATAATCCTAGGATGAGATATTTTAGTTTTATCCTGATCACATGAAAGAGGAAATTACAATTCTTATTCTTGAGTTGGATTACCATTGTCTGCATCCTTATCAGAATTATTAACAAAATTTTCCTTATCCTGATCAACATCATTGTCAGAAAAAGTCTAACATTCTTCCTCTGCCTTTTCAAAATATTTTTCAACCATAGAATTATCAATTATTAATTTCTATTTGTTGAAACATATGTATTTTCATCATTCTAAATAATAACTTAATGAAATTCCATCAACACCTCTCTTAATAAACATTACATGGTTTCCACTTTCCTTATTTATATTGCATCAACACCCGAAAACTCTTAAGTGAAAAAACATAGTGTTTTTACATTAAATTATCATATATAATCATACAATATCATGGACAATAAAATATAGGGTTTGAAAATACAGAGAAGTACCCATTGGATGCCTCCAAAATTAATGTGAATTTATATGTTCAAAAAACATAGTTCACCCCATTTCCACCAAGCATTTATTCATCATTATAGAAACTCCATTTTTTGGAGGAGTGTATAGTGAAATGAATCATGTTGAATTCCATGATTCACATGATAGAATTAAAATTCATCATTTTTATGCTATCCATCATGATCATTTATCAACACCTTTAATAAATACTAACATTCTTTATTAGATTTCTTCCTAATACTCTTAAGCATTTATAGAGCATCTGACCTATTTTTCATATAAGTAACAATGGTTATTTGGGTAATGTATTATATAAATGAAATGAAGTACTTATCTCCAATAGTTGATTATATTCTCATTTACCAATATATATCATAATGGATATGTTTCAAGGGTTATTTTGAAGGGAAATCCAATATCATATTCATTGAGTTTGTAATTTTTTTCATTATAACAAATAGTGCAATACCAATATATTCTTATTAACATATTAGAAATATCATGAACAATATCTCAATTTGATAACATTCTCGTGTTTCATTAACACGTGTGTCTCATCATTTTATTCCACAATGATTTTTCTTCTACCATACTATAGTAACAAGAGTTTTATATTACATAAACAAGGAATATGTTTCCTTATATACAATACCCTCTTGTTACAATAATTACATATTCATCAATTTTCAAAATAAAACAAATATTTCTGATGATAACAGTATTACCCTAATCCAAAAATTATGAAACACTCAATACGTTTTGTTTAGATTATCTACAGTTAAATAATTATTTGATTTAATATTTTCATTCATATGTTGAGTGATCCAAAACCTTAAGAGATTCATCTTTGATGAATTTCACCATTACATATTTGAATAATTTAACATTCAACAAAAAAAAATCGTATCCTATCATATGAGACTAAAATACATTATCTATAAACCAAGATCATTATCATTTTGAATATTTCATAGTAGTTTCAACAAAAAGATATCTTTCTTCTACCTTTCCATTCCTCATATCTAGCTTTGGGGAATTTTTAAGAAACTTCTTTTGTGTTGGTATCAAAACAAGAAAACCCTTAAAAATATATCCATGTTATTTTTTATATTTCACAAACAGTTTCTAGGGTTTGGAACCTATTCTAAATTTTCACACTATCCTCCTCATGATTACTCAAATTTTTTTCTCTGAATTCTTATTTTGAGAGGATTTGCTACACCTTAGACCTCTATTTTTATATGCTTTGAATAATAGTAATTATCTTTGATGAACCAGAACATATTTTTGATATGTCAGAATCCACCACAACACCATCAATATCCATAGAAAGAGTATTTTCCTTTGAAACATTCGTATTCACTAGTTTTGTGAGTATGATTATCAGTTTTATTTTTAGCCTTATTAGAACCATAAGTAATAAAAACTTATTCAGACTGTGAATGTTTATAAATTTCATTCTCAGAGTTTTTAGAAAGGATTGAATTATAGCCCTTTTTTAATATTGCCAATGTACATTACATTTCTATCTTTTTTATTCTCAAGAATAGTTATATATTTATTATCAACCTTTTAAGGTATCTTTTAGTGACCCATTTCATGTTCCTCCTTATAAAGACTTTCACCAACATTAGAGATAGTGATTTTTAATCTTATATCTATCTCTTCAACATTAGAATGCTTCTGTTGGAAGAGATGAAACTCTTCTCCTTCGTCCTTTATCATTACTTCCATATGATCATTATGATTTCTTATTATCTAAAGATATTTATTCAAATCATCAATATCTTTCTTAATATTGACTTTCTCATCAGGAAAACCTTCTTGATTTGTTTTAAGAGTTTACATTATTACGATTCTTGATTTAATTCCTATTATTTCCAATATATCTCACAAGTTCTTTGAATTATTCTTTATAAATAAATTATAATTGAGTTACCTCTTCTTCTTTTAAACTGATACTTCTGAACTCTTCATTATTCACTATTACAATAAAAATATTTTTTCAATACTTTTCACATAATTGTTTTTGTATTTAGATTCACATTATAATTCTTTTATAACATTACATAAGAAACATATTCTTTTGAATTTGAATTATTTTTTATCATTAAATATGGAAAATTATTTATCCATATCGCTGACTTTATTCAATGATATTCTTATCATTCTTTATTCTTCATCATAATCTTCTAGTTTCTTTATTCAATGAAATGTATCTGTAATGTGGCTAATGACTCCATACTCAAAAAAAATCATGGGAAGTTTCCCATTATTTTTACATGTACCTCTTCTCATATTTTAGAAAAAAAAGAATAATATTGAAGAAATATTTTAACATACCTCATTTTCAGAGTCATATTCAACAACATTATCATATTTAAAAACTATTTTACACTTATTATTCTTGGAATATTTGAAATAAATTTATCTATATGTTTTTCCCCTTAATAATTTTCTCACTTCCAATTAATATGTAATGAGAGTAATATGCAGATATTTTTTATATATAGTTTTAGTTTCTCTATATTCCAATGAGGAATCATTAGAATCCAATATTCCAGGAAGGATTCTTAATATACTTTCAACAACTATAGAATCCACCAAATATACACCAATACATCTAATGAAGGATCGCAGTTTTTGGAAAGGTATGATTTTGTTGTGTTATGGGTGAATACCTTGTTTTGGGCTTCATGGGATGACTTCTGAAAGTATGAGAGGCCTTGGGGGTGTTCTGGGGTCTCAAGGCATGAAAGAAAGGAAATTTGGGCAAGAGAAGTCAGAGCGCATGACCTGCGCATGGCCAGGGCAAACCGTGCGGCCTGCCCAGGAAAACCGTGCGACCCATCCTCCTCCAGACAATGGCATGCATATGGTTTGCGCACGGTTTGCCAAACCATGTAGATAAACCATGTAGCCTCTTAATGTTTGGAAAAATTACAAGTTTTCCACTCTGGGATTTTAAACCCCAACTCGGGATTTTTCTCCTTTCATCTCCTCTCAATCCTAGTGATGAACTTGGCTAACCCAAGCTTTCCAAGTGTCGTTCTCCTTCGATTCATGGTCGTTTAGAGAGACGTTGGTTGCAGATCAATGCTCTTGGTAAGGGTAATCTCATCCTTGGTGCTTTTTTTGGATTAGGGATTTTATCTTCTCTCCCACTTGTTCCGAAGCACTAAAAACCTATCTATTGGTTGAGTTTTATGTTGAAACTCCAAAGGTTGGTCGGATCGAGGTCTAAGGACTCGATTGAGATTGCGTTCAACCACGGCTTCAAGGTAGGTGATCTACATGTGATGTCCCATGGTTATTTGGGTATTTGTGTATGTTTAATTGTGTTCTTGTTTTCCCTTGGTTATGTTTTTAATAACCAAGGAATGTTTGGTAATAATGCTGTTTAAAACGGCAAATGGGAGCCCTCACGATCCCCATGAGATGTATTGGAATTGGCTTGACCTATTTTAGGGCCATCCATGGGATGCACCGGCTTCCCATACTTAGTGATTGATAATAAACAAGTGGAATTGTTGTCATAAATTCTATATCCCTTGATATACATGTTGGCATGATTGGTTTAACATGGAATAGAAGTTAGGTGATGCACATAAACATGAAAAAAAACCTAAAGGTTATTTGGAATGGGTTGAATGGTTGATTCATGAAAATGATGAAAGGGTTAAATGGGTTAATGTCTAAACCGATTAAATACCATAATGCGATAGATTTTGGGTTTAGTGTTGAATTCTTAGTGAGATAGGAATAACACATGGGAGTTGGGTGAATGGTTAAATGATGTGAAATGATAATGTGTTAATGGGTTAAGCCATGATGTGGATTCCCATGTGGTTGGATGTGAATAGTGTCTCCTGAAGGTCAATGGTTTGGATGGTTAATGGTTACCTATATATAAGCATGTTCACATGGCTTGGAAGAGTGGGGTCTGAATTTAGGATCTACGCCCTTGGGTTGAGCTAAGACCGAGGTCCTAACTCCACCGTAAATGCACGGGTTAGGAATGTGGATTGATGATCTATTCTCTTAACGGTTGCATCCACCCAGACTGAGGCTTCTAGGTGAGGTTATGGTTTCTATGAGGGGGTTAGTCCTAGTGATAAAAGATCATGATGTGTTTACACTCTTTCATGTGATTGTTGGCCTTAGACCCATGTAACATAATGTATATGATTAACCCAAAGAAATGTGATGAAATGGTATGTGATGATAAAAGGTGTGAAATGAATGTTCATAGAAGTGGCAATGGATTTGGATCTAAACTGCTTAATGGAACCGTAAAACATTACTTGGAAATTTTCATTCATATTTCATTTTTCATGCACCACCTATTTATACTGGATATTTTGTAGACATCGTTGGTGGTGGACTTCTGATTTGTAATCACACCCAGCTCGGGCAACCGTTGGGTACCTAAGTAGACATCATGTTTTCAGGTCAGGAGAAGGGCAAGGAACCATGCGAGATAGTTGAGTGGACGTAGTTAGCACTAGGTGGAGGATCCAGACATGGAGTCGAGACCATTTTGGGGAATTTTTCAGTTGTCTTCATTTTGAGATTTTGTTCACTCTTTAACTTGTAGTATGACATGACATATTTATCGTTGGAAATGATTGTTATACATGTTCCTTGTTTATTGGTTATTGTTTCCGTTATTTGGTTTATTTCTAGTGTGGCTTACTCTGATAAAAAGGGGGTATAGTCTCCCCACATGACTCCATAGATCCCCACTTCTAGTCGGCAGCCTTTGGCGTATAGGGAGGCATGCTTAAGTTCATGTATCCACCCGGCTCGGAGAACCAATTTAGTGGATTCCTGGTCGGGGACGTTACAAAGTGGTATTAGAGGATTTCTTTCTTCTCCTTCTCTGAGCTCTTACTATTAGGGATTGTTAGCCAAGGGTTAAGGCGTGTATGGACATGGTAATGAGCTCGTGTGTGGGATTAGCTAACCCATGTACGGGGGAAAGCCAAGTCACACTGGGTGGGAATTGTTGTTCTTGGTTGTGGGCTGTTACAGTTAATGACGTTTCACCATTGGCTGATGCACATGTGGTTTGATGTGATTGTTTTATGATATTTTTCTCGTGGCCTTAATGGCATGAGGATTTGAATTCATTTATCATTATAGGCACCTAGAGAGATAGGTGACATGCATTGTATTGGGCACATGCACGGGATGGGTGTGTGAGGCAGGAAAGTAGGATGCATCATGCATTTCATGAAAACGAGAATTAATGATAAGAATGAAATAAAACAAGATGGTAAATGATGTTTAATGAAATATAAGGGTTGGAAGTGAAGTGGAAAATGTTTTTGTAAAATGCTATGTGAGTTTGGTGCTAGTGCATGGTTGTCTACCCCATGTGGACCATGGCCCACGGTAGGGATGGTCGGGGCGGTGAATTTGAGGTGTTAATGTTGTTGAATTAGTATATAAAAATGGGTTTTTGTATCTAGTAAAGAGCTTATGATGAAGTCATAAAAGTTTATTTGGTATGCATGCTAAATATCGTTCTTGGAAGTGTAGAAAAATTCCACCACGACGTCGGTTACCAATTGGGAAACTGGAGGATGTTTCTGAGAACACTCATCCAGTATAGGAGCAAGAAAATGTGGTGATCAATGAATGTAGAGAAGACCGGTTCTAAGGGAACTTGGATCGCCTTATGCAGATAATGTATTGGGACCCCGGGAGGGTTGCACCGAGTATGTTTGAGGTGACCAGGGAGTTCAAGTTGTAGCACCCTCCAACATTCATCGAAGAGGGTGGGCCCGAGGCAGCAGAGTTCGGGTTAGAGTCTATCCAGAAAATACTGGACCATCTAGAGACCCCGGTTGAAAAGTGGGTAAAGCTAGCTTTTTATAATTTGTGGGGCCAGGCTAGGAGTTGGTGGGACATTCAGGATCAAATAGAGCATGTTGAGGGAATGTCATGGAAGGGTTTTTAGGAAGCGTTTATAGAGAATTTCAACCCAGATACTTTGAGACAGGAGTGGGCAGCAGAGTTTATGAGCCTAACTTAGGGATCGCTATCGGTGATGGACTATGCTAGTCGCTTCACTGATTTGAGACGCTTTTTCCAAGTGTTAGTAGGGGATGAGGCAGGAGTAGCAAAGAATTTACAATATGGGATGAGACATGAGATCAGGTCTCAAGTAAACATCTTCCCCTTGAAGAGGTTCACAGAGGTAGTAGATCGGGCACTAATCTCGGAAGGAAACCTAAAGGGAGATTCGGGTAGTTGGATTGTGGTGTTAGTGGGACAGATGAGCGGTGCAGCTACCGAAGGTCAAAATCGACACCATGAAATCTCACAGCATGGTGGAAGTGTGAAAAGTGGCTGGAAGAGAGGGTCAGCCTCCTATAGTGGGAATCAAGTGTTCTGCTATCAGTGCGGTAGGCCAGGGAATATGCGTGGTCAGTGTCCTCATCCTCCAATTGAGTGTCATTCCTATGGCAGGATAAGGCATGTGCCGTGGTTCATCAGGAACCCTCGACAGATGGGTGAGCATGATGATGAAATACAGGTTCTGGGTACGAGAAGGGGATCAGTTGCCCCGTATCAGGCAGGCAGTTGGAGCTCCACAAGCCGTACTGGCTGTGGTGGTGGACGTGGAACTCCAGGGCAAGATCGCTCATGATAGCAGGGCAGTGCAGCGCAGGGTCTTCAGGATGGGGCCCAGGGAAGAGGGACAGGTCAGCCTCAGGTAGTTCAGTTTGTGCCTAGTGATGGAGAGGATGGACCATTGACCATTCGATGTATGATCCTTGTAGCTTCTACATTTTCTAGTATGTTGTTTGACATAGGTTCCACACACTCTTTTATCTCTACTCAACTTGTGGTAGCGCTAGGTTTACCTGTGGAAAGGGAATGAGGAGTTCTATCAATTAAGACTCTGTTGGGGGTGTAGGTTGAGGATATCATGCAATGCAATGGATGTTCCTTGGTAGTTAGTGGGTATCATTTTCTATGGGATTTTTTCGTTCGCGAAATATCGGGGTTTTAACTAATGTTAGGAATGGATTGGTTGGTGTTGTATCGGGCGCACATAGATTGTTATCATCGCAGAGTATCGTTCAGGTAACTGGAGGGTGACTCTTATGTCCACCGTGGCGAATGGGATATTCGAGCAGGTCATGCATGACCGTTTTTTCTGCGGTTGAGTGGACTCATGGCTTGCGTGGCATGTCTCATGCATTATGATGATGAGGGAGGGGAACAATATAATTTTCCTCTTGTGTTGGATCAGTTTTAGGAGGTTTTTCTTGAGTATTTCTCGGAGTTACCACCCAAGAGAGATGTAGAGTTCACAATTGAGTTGCTTTTGGGAGTGGATCTAGTTTCTATTCCACCATACCAAATGGAACCGGGAGAACTCCAGGAACTAATGGTTCAGCTTGAGGAGTTAGAGCTTAAGGGGTTTATCTGTCATAGTACGTCTCCTTGGGGATCTCCTGTGCTTTTTTCAAAGAAGGCTGATGGGTCATTGAGGTTCTGTGTTGACTATCGAATGTTAAATAAGATGAAAGTGAAGAATCGGTACCCTATTCCTATAATTGGTGACCTGTTTGATCAGTTGATTGGTGCATCAATGTTTTCTAATATTTATCTGAGGTCAGTTTTTCACTAGTAGAGAGTTAAGTCTTCTGACGTACCATGAATAACATTCTGAAGTTGGTATGGGTTGTTTATGTTCATGGTAATGCCTTTCGGCATGACCAATGCACCGATGGTGTTTATGGATTTGATGAACTTGATATTTCTCCCCTATTTAGATCAGTTTGTGGTTGTCTTTGTTGACGATATCTTAGTGTACTCGAAAACCCATGACGATCATGCCCAACATCTTGACATCGTCTTGGGTATGCTAAGAGAGCATCGACTATACGCCAAGCTATCAAAGTTTCAATTATGTATAAGTGTGGTGCATTTTCTGGGTCACATCATCTTGGAGGTAGGTGTTTCGGTGGATCTAGAGAAAGTGCAGGCAGTTGTATCTTGGGAGCAGCCCAATAGTGTTTCTGATTTTCGGAGTCTTCTGGGATTGGATGGGTATTACCAAAGGTTCATTCGAGGTTTCTCTCACTTGGAAGAACCACTCTCGGGCTTGACCAAGAAGGGAATCAAGTTCAAGTGCTCTGAGGCTTGTGATAATGCCTTCCAAGAGTTGAAGAATTGGTTGACACCCGAACGAATCTTGATCTTACCTATCCCAGGTAATAAGTACATCGTGTTTTATGATGTGTCCGGAATCAGACATGTAACTATATTGATGCCAGATGAGCGGGTTGTGGCTGATGGGTCAAGGAAGTTGAGGCCCCATGAGAATAACTATCCAACTCATGATCTTGAGTAGGCTGCAATAGTGTAGGCCTTGAAGTGATGGAGGCACTATCTGTTGGGAAAATGATTTACTATGTTCACTGATGATACGAGTTTAAATAACATTTTATAATGGTGGAATCTAAAACATTAGCCGCGAAGATGGGTTTAATATCTCCAATCTTTTGACTTTGAGTTGGTGTACACGTCAGGAATGTGAAACAGTGTTGCTGATGCTCTGAGCAGGACGGTTCAGAATTAGGTGGTTCAGGAATCGAGCACCGAGTGGAAGGTGATGGATTTGTTTGCAGAGATGCACCTGGAGGTGCATTAGGAGAATGGTCAGGTCACTCATGCTTCATTAATGATGGATTCGACACATTTGAGACGAGTTAATGAAGGTTATCATGATGATTTTGGGTGTCTGGTCATGAAGGAAAAGCATAAAGGTGGGGAGCTAGCTTCTGGAGGGGCCATTGGCATGGACGATGTTGTTCGTATTCATGATCGTCTGTTTCTTCCAAAGTGTGTGCGGGAAGAGTTGATCCGTGAGTTCCATGCATCAAATTGGGAAGGGCATCCTGGTTTGACAAAGATGTACCAGGAGTTTTGAAGGCAGTTTTGGTGGCCTGGAATGAAGATGGAAGTTGCGAGCTTTGTGGCACGGTGTCTTACCTGTCAGCAGGTGACGACCGAGAAACAACACCCAGCTGGTTTTTTGCATCCATTTCCCATTCGAGAATGGATGTGGGATGATGTAATGATGGATTTTGTCGTGGGTATTTTGAAGACAATGTAGAAGAGTGATACAATCTAGGTAGATGTGGATCGGTTAACGAAAGTGGATCATTTCATAACGATTCCAAAGACCTATATAGTCGACCACTTGGGTGAGATATATGTTCAAGAAATATTACAATTTCATGGGGTGTCACAGACCATAGTTTAGGATTGAGATCCGGGTTTCACATCGCGTTTCTGGCACGGATTGCAGAAGGCACATGGTACGCAGGTATTTTTGAGTACTGATTTCCACCCGCAGATGGACGGGCAGTTGGAACGTACGATCCATGTATTGGAAGACATGCTAAGAGCTTGTGTCTTGGACCATGGTGGTTCATGGGAGAGGCTCCTATATCTGTTTGAGTTTTCATTTAACAACAATTTTCAGGCTAAGATTCAGATGGCGCCATTTGAGGAACTCTACGGGAGGCCATGCAGATCTCCGTTGTGTTGGTCAGAGGCCAGCGAATCTGAATTGTTGGGGCCAAGTCTCATGTAGGACACTTCCGAGAATGTTAAGTTGATCAGGAAGTGAATGGCTATGGCTTATAATATGCAGAAGTCGTATGCAGATCAGAGACGTAGACCACTTGATTTTGGGGTGGGTGATAAAGTGTTCCTTCGAGTGTCGCCAAGGTTGGATCACCATCAGATTCGGAAGCATGGTAAGTTGGCACCCAGGAATGTGGGACCTTTTGAGATCATGGAGAGGATCAGACCAGTGGATTACCGATTGGCTCTTCCACATCGGTATGGTGAGATGCATGATGCGTTTCTTGTGTTGCAGCTTCAACGGTATCACCCTAGCCCATCTCACGTGGTTGATATTGATGATGTCGAGCTTGAGGCTGATGCATCATTTGGGGAGCATCTGGTTCATGTGGTGGACCATAGTGAGAAGTTCTTGCAATGAATGGTTGTCCCATTAGTGCGAGTAATATGGAAACATGGGAATGTTCAAAAAGAATCTAGGGAGCGGGAATCGGATATGTGGGCTCAGTGGCCCGAACTCTTTACTTCAGTGGATCTATGTGGTTTGGAACCTCAACTCGAGGATGAGACGTTATACGTTGGGGATGTTGTAAGATCCCAGTTATTGGAAAGTTATGTTATTGTTGTGTTTTGGTTGAATCCCTTGTTTCGGGCTTCAAGGGAAGTCTTCTGAAAGTATGAGAGGACTTGGTGGTGTTTCGGGGGTTGGGGCACCAATGAAAGGAAATATAGTCAAGTGAAGCTAGGGCACATGGACTGCGCATGGCTAGGGAAAACTGTGCGGCCTGCCCAAGAAAACCGTGTGACCCCTCCTCCCCCGGACAGTGGCATGTGCACGCTTTTCCCACGATTTTCCAAACCGTGCGGCCAAACTGTGCGAACTCTTAAATTTTGGATAATTACATGTTTCCCACTCCGGGATTTTAAACCCCGACTCTGGATTTTCCTCCTTTCATCTCCTCTAAACCCTAGTGACAAACAAGGCCGACCCAAGCTTCTCAAGGGTGGTTCTACTTCGATTTTTTGGCCGTTTAGAGTTCCGTTGGTTGCAAATCGAAGCTCCAGGTAAGGCTAATCTCATCCTTGGTTCTCTTTTTGTATTAGGGTTTGAATATTCTCTCCTTTTTGTTATGAAGTCACAAAATCCTATATTTTGGATGATTTTAATGTCGAAGCTCCAATGGTTGCTCGGATCGAGGTCTAACAACTCGATTGAGAGTGCGTTCAACCGCAGTTTCGATGTAGGTGGTCTACAAGTGATGTCCATTGGTTATTTTGGTATTTGTTCATGTTTAATTGTGTTCTTGTTTCCCCTTGGTTATGTTTTGATTTAACATGGCATATTTGGTAATAATGATGTTTAAAAGGGAAAATGGGAACCCTCATGATCCCCTGGGGATGTGTTGGGATTGACCTGACCTAATTTAGGGCCATCCATGGGATGCGCCGGCCTCCCGGACATAGGGATTGATATTATACAAGTGACCTTATTGTAATAAATTGTAGATCCCTTGATAAACATGTTGGCATGATTGGTTGAATTTGGAATAGAAGATAGGTGATGCACCTAGACATGGAAATAACCTAAAGGTTATTTGGAATGGGTTGAATGATTGATTCATGAAAATGATGAACGAGTTAAATGGGGCAATGTGTAAACTGATTAAAGACAATAATGGGATAGATTATGGGTTTAGTGTTGAATTCTAAGTGATATAGGCATGACACATGGGAGTTGGGTGAATGGTTAAATGATGTGAAATGATAATGTGTTAATGGGTTAAGACATGATGTGCATTCCCATGTGGTTGGTTGTGAATAGTTTTTCCCAAAGGTCAATGGTTTTTATGGTTGATGGTTACCTATATATAAGCTTGTTCACATGGCATGGAAGGGTGGGGTATGTCTTCAGGATCTACACCCTTGGGTTGAGCTAAGACTGAGGTACTAACTCCACCCTAAATGCACGGGTTAGGAATGTGGACTGATGATCTATTCTCTTAACGGTTGCATCCACCCAGACTGAGGCTTCGAGGTGAGGTTATGGATGCTATGAGGGGGTTAGTCCTAGTGAGATAGGATCATGATGTGTTTACACTCTTTCATGTGATTGTTGGCCTTAGACCCATGTAACATAATGTATGTGATTAACCCATGGAAATGTGATGAAATGGTAAGTGATGATAAAAGGCATGAAATGAATGGTAATAGAAGTGGCAATGGCCTTGGATATAAACTGGTTAATGGAACCTTAAATAATTACTTGGAAATTTTCATTCATTTTTCATGAAACACATGTTTATACTATATATTATGTTGACACTGTTGGTGGTGGCCTACTGATTTTTAATCACGCCCTGCTCGGGCCGCCATTGTGTACCTGAGTAGACTTTATGTTTTCATGTCAGGAGAAGTGAAAGGGACCATGCGATATAGTTGAGTGGACATAGGTAGCACTAGGTGGAGGATCCGGACATGGAGTTGAGACCATTTTGGGGATTTTTTCAGTTGCCTTTAATTTGAAATTTTGTTCACTCTTGCACTTGTAGTATGACATGGAATATTTATCATAGGAAATGATTGTTATATATGTTCCTTGTTTATTGGTTATTATTTCCGTTATATGTTTTATTTCTGTTGTGGATTACTCTGATAAAAAGGGGGTATAGTCTCCCCACATGACTCCATAGACCCCCGCTTCTAGTCGGCAGCCTTTGGCGTATATGGAAATGTGATCAAATGGTAAGTGCTGATAAACTATCTGAAATGAATGGTAATGGAAGTGGCAATGGATTTGGCTCTAAGATGGTTAATGGAACATTAAATAATTACTTGGAAATTATCTTTAATATTTCCTTTTGCATGCACCAACTGTTTATAATGAATATTTTGTCGAAACCGTTGGTGGTGGCCTACTAAGTTGTACTCACACCCTACTCAGGCCGCCGTTGGGATCCCGAGCAGACTTCATGGTTGCAGGTTGGGAGAAGGGAAAGGGTCCATGCTAAATAGTTGAGTGGATGTGGGTATCACATGGTGGAGGATCCAAACTTGGAGTCGGTACCATTTTAGGGATTTTGGTCGTTGTATTTATTTTGGGATTTTGTTCACTCTTGAACTTGTATTACGACATGGCATATTTATTGTTGGAAATGATTGTTATACATGTTCCTTATTTATTGGTTATTGTTTCTTCTATTTGGTTTATTTATGTTGTGTCTTACTCTGATAAAAATGTGTTATAGTCTCCCCACATAACTCCATAGACCTCCACTACAAGTCAGCAGCCTTTGGCGTATGGGGAGGCATGCATAATGTCATGTAACCACCCGGCTCAGAGCACCAGTTTAGTGGCTTCAGGGTCGGGGACGTTACATCTTATAATGCTGATTTTTTCATTTACCATGTTATAAAAGTCTCCAATACATTTATATTCACCCGTAATGAGATCTTCATTCTTCAATATCCATATTTATAACGATTCCTTATTTACTTTTGTATTAAAATTGTAATTGTATTCAACATATCCCTGATTCCATTATGAGTGGAAACACCGTTCACTATTAAAAAATCACTTTCATAAATTGATGAGAGTAATGCATTTTTAGCTGATCCAACATTCTATCATAACTTCATTTTGATAGGTGTTATTGGAGCCTTGTTATGTATTGGAAGAAGTCATTCTTTTTTAGCTTCAAGAATAACATCCCCAATGTACATAAGATAAAGCATCTTTATATATTTCTAGATATGATATTTCATTCCATTGAAGTTCAAAATCCACTTATAAATCACACAATTCATATTATACATAAAAAATTATATTCAATACATTATTAATGAAAAAATGAAGGGAATCATTGTCTATGATACATATTGAAATTACCCAAATATGAGTCATGAATCATTGAGAGGGGTGTGAATCCCTGATACCTTTTCATTTAATGATTCATTTCATAAGAATCTACGTTTTCATTTTATTAACATTTTCATTTTGTATTTACAAAATCAATCAAATAACCACATAAAGAAAAATAAATTAAAAGTTAAACTAATCAAAAAAGTTATATAGTCCTTGGTATAGTTCGGAAATAATCCAATACCACAAAATCAATAAGAAAAAAATTCATTTTTTTGGAATATAATGAATAGGATATTCCCTTGCACTCATGTAGATATTTTGTCAATACAATAGTTCATGTGTATCATGTAGAATGAATTTTCGTAATAAAATTTGAGTAACAATCATGTTACAGTTATACATGATCAACATTCTAAAATGCGATCTTTCCAAACAATTCTTTATATTCTTAAATATATGAATTTAAGGACATACTGGTCTCTGTGATGATACACAGTCTGAAATCCCAGTATGATTCCCAAGTTAGATTGGTCAATATGAAGAGTGTAAAATTGATAGAATATTACTTAAAACAAATCTAAACATCTTCTTCCATTCTTTGTAAATATCAATATGATTTTCCCATCCCAATTATCTAGGAAAATTTAATAAATATCTAAATATGATCTTTCTCTTCTTATTCTTACGTCCATCTAACTTCATAAGGAATGCACAATCTAGAAACCTTATTCACATTCTAGAAATGAATACCTTTTCAATCCTATTTTATTAGTTATTCATGTCACATAATACACAAAGTACTCTCCATGTTTGACACATTTCATTCGCCTTGAAATCTTAATATTTCCTTTACTTCTTAAACATTCCTTCAATGTTGGATCTTCTCTTGAATTCTTCTCCATTCAGTCTTTCTAAAAATATTTAATCTGATTCGGATTTTCTATTCTGATTCCCCCATAACGATTCAACACTATGATGGTCATCATGATTTATTGACCAACATGTAAATATGGAACTAATAAAATATTGACAAACATTTGATAGATTCGGATTCTTATTTCTAGATTACCCAATATAATTTCTTCATTACGATAATAGCATTTTTCACTTTGATTATCGTGACCCACAAGAACAAAAATCAAAACTAATAAGGTTCCATTACATTTCTCTCAATACCTAAAAGACTATATTACCATTCTAGTTTTCTAATTATGATGAAAGCTTATGATCAAAACTAGTTTTATCATTATGTTTCAATAGACTACATATAAGAAGGAAAACTAATGTCTTCTCATTATGATTCTTAAATCAAACACTTATTCCCTAAAGATTTAAATATTTTTGTTTTGGTTCTAACCAAAAACTATCCCCTTAAATTTCCCTCATTATGATCATGAAAAACCATCCCAACATTCATGTAAATATAAATGCAATGATCTAATACTGGAGAGATCATAATTCTGCAACATCCTACATCAATAATTTTATTTCTAACATTGACCTCAATCATGATGTTGACTACATTAATGATCATATTTATCGACATCTAACTTACTAAGGAATGTTTTTTTAACATTCCTATCTTCTAACAATATCATTCTTTCTAATCAAACCATAATACAATTTTTATAACTTTATCTCCCTCTTTACTTAATAGGATATGCAATAAATTAGCTCCAAGAAAAATATGATATTTTTTAAACTAAAACATGAGAAAAATTTCATATTCTAATAAGGTCTATTTTTAATATTATTCTATTACACATTAATATTAAAACATCATTCTAGAAAAAAAACGAAGTCTGATGAGCCATTTCTTCCAAAGAACATCTTCTTAACATTATGAAAATTCTTAAGAAAAGTTTTTATAATTTATTGATTATGATAGTTAGTCTGATCATCAAATTTTAAAAGGTGAGGTGATATCTTCTCTTATTAAACATCATTGATAATAAAAGACAATAAATTAATATGGTAATATTCCTTATCATCATGGTTCTAACATGGTCCTATTTTCATTCTCTCTCTTGTTCTTCTTACCCTAGTGGTGTAATATTTTTACGGAGTGTGTTTTTGGTATTGATCTTGATCAATTTTATATAGGAACATCATTTCCATCATTATAACGTTCTTCTTCATGGGAATTTTCCATTGGAAGCATTGTTTTATTGTCATATAATTCTAGGGGGTCTAAATATTAATAGTATGGTTTGATAATTTCCATGTATATATAATATTTTTATTCATAAAATATAACATGCACTTAAATCAATTAAATAATGACCGTGATTATTCTTTAGAGTCCTCTGGAATCAATTATCATTGGACCATTCTTATAGTTACCCCTTTAATGAGAGAACAATGAATATAACTGAATTCAATAATGGGTTAAAATCTGTTTAGCATAGCATGTAAACATATCTGATTTCTTATTATAGAATCCCTATCTTGTTCCTTAATAAATTTTATATTTTGGAAGAGTTGTGATATAAATTAATATTTTATATGAATGAAAAATCATAATTCAAATAATTAACCATTGAGGCTTACACTGTAGTATTATGATATCCATTTTTTCTGATAGGAATTATGATCCTTGATGATATTACGATAAATCAAGAATGTCCTAGGGACATACTCACGAATGTTATGTAATGATGATATTGAGAGGGATCGACCCAATCACACAGTGTAATGATTATAATCCCTTGACTAGGATGATGTAATGAGTATTGTGATTTGACCCAAATGATATAATTCTTAAAGGGATTATAACTAGATTTTAGTGATTAAAACATGTTAATGGTAGTGGATGGAATGGTTTTGAAACATGTTAAATTACATTCTAGAATGGAACCAAAAAAACATGGTGATTTATTTTATTAATTAATTAAATAACTTATACATCTATTATTTCTTTTTTGAATACATCTATTTTCAAAATGGTTTGTTTAGACACTATGGTGTCGACCTTCTGAGTTATACTCACACCATATACTGGACTCCAGTTTGTACATTAGAATATTTTGTAGATATAGGTTTGCACATGGGAAATGAACCTTGATATGATTGTTTTCTTAGTATATGGGATGGAGTTTGGATGTGGGTCTGACATGGGGTTTAGGACCTAGGACTCTTAAGTCTTTAATTAGTATTCTATACTTCTACCTAGTTTGTTTCTATCATGAAATTTAGTTAAATTATAACATACCATTACATTATTCCTTGATTATTTATTGGATTATCCATTTGGTTTTTTTTGGTTCCATTGTGTTTATAATATAATTATTTCCATTCATATGAAATATTTAGAATTATGAGACACTCCATTGAAGGGGGTATAGTCACCCCAATAAACATTAAACAACCCTTATTCTAGTAGGTAGCTTTTAGAATCTAGGGGAGGAGCTCTTAAAGGTTAATCAGTAACCCTTTTTGTCCATATTAGAGTGGATCAGATCGGGGGACATAAATTTTTTTAATATTATCATGTGTATAATATTTTTAGTCCTTATAATGACTTGAATATAATTTAAAAATCATAAAATCATTGGGTAATAATTCATATCTTATAATCTTGGTTGAACCTGCATAGTATATCCCATGTAATGCCATATGATCATTGATATGATTGGGGATGTCGACATTATAGGAATTATTATCAACTGATGTTTGTGAGTTACCTATATTGATACCATTTATAAATATCCAACTATACATCACATGCCTTGATATTTATAAAATCAGGGATGGTTTGGTAAAGTGTTGATCTAGTCATTGGTTGGAGCACAACTAAGACGAGACTTGTCTACTTGTATATTGTGATAATAGTATACATACCATTGATTGAGATAGAAGGAGATCATTCATGACCGTTCATAATTAAGGAAGATGGGATGGGTTCAGATACTTTTAGGATAGAAAATGATGTGATTATCCTCTAAATGAATGAAATTTTATTAATTCATTAAGAAAGTATATCTATTTTCGATAATCCAAAATGTATGGGATGAACAATGCTAAATTTCCATGTTCCATGTCATGTAGACACTCAATGTCATGTAAAATGATTTCATACATGTATACATATATTTTTTATGAATTATATTATTGTTAAAATGTTCATATAAAAATATGAAATTTTTTAAAATATCAGGAAAGACCCCTTTAAATCTGGTGTAATAATTATTTTTTTATGAAAGGTAACCAATTGATTACATCAGCGAAAAAAATATTTTATATTTTTATTAACTATAAAAACACTTGTATGGTCAAAAAAATAATTGCCTTATCATTCAAATTAAAATTTGTTAAAATTGTTCTATATTTAGTACTGTTTGATGATCATAATTAAAATATTTAATGGATTCAAAAAAAAAGATTTAATTTTTTTAAACTCTCTTATGGAATTGTATTTCAAGAGATGGAATATTTGATATAGACAATAATTAATTGTATCATGTAATATGATATACCATGATTTATATAAAAGGATATTCAAGTGATTCATATAATTGATTACGATATATTCATATCTGTAGAGGCATACATATGGAACTATTGACCTCTATTGTAATGTGAAATGGGTTAATAATAAATTGGTTATCTTCATGACTACTTATTTTTATCCAATACAATTTCCATTGATTGGGTATATATTATTTTATTATTTTATTATTATTCATTCCCGAAAGAACATTTTAAATGTTCATTAATTAATAGATCCCATCATGCATGCATTATGCGTAACACGTGATGGATTCAATGAGATGGAAATTGAAACTTGAATACCTTTATTAAATGAAGGGACACTATATAGATTAATTTTATTCTCTTATTATGTTAATATGATATAATTCAGACATAATTGAAGCTCTCTTATACTCTGAAAATTTAATTTTCTTCTAGTAGAAGGTTCTAGAACTCCTTTGAATATTGTGGTTCCTCTAATTATAATTGACGATTATAGTTTCTAATGTTATATCTATGGATGTTACACTCTTTATGATTTTGATAACTTATTATGATCAATAATATTCCATTAATAATTGAAAATATTTTGATCAAGTCAATTTAGGTGTGACTATTAATATTTATCCTCTAGATTATGTATATTGAGTTGTGATGATCGATCAAAAATAGTAATACAATTTTTTTACAACAATGATATTATGATGAACGAAAAAACCCCTACCAAAATCTCTATCATAATCATTGTTAGATTTCATGCATCAATTTTATCTATTTTTTCATCAATAATTGTTATTAATCTATATAATTTTAGAGTACATTTTTATGAAACCTATCATATCCCCATGCATGAAATTGTTCTAAAATATTTGTAGTATCTTGATATTTAGTTAATATCATTTTCTATGGTGAATTTGTTTCATAGATTTGATATTAATTTGACTTGGGGTTTTCAATTTGGAGATAGTTTCTTATCTTATATTGTTCATGGGAAGTTAACTTTATGTAAGAACATGAATAATCTCATGCCATATTTAAAGTATATTAATTATAAATGATTACAAACAGAATCAAACCTAGGATTCATCAACGTTAATTGAATTATATACATGAAATGTGTATTATTATAAAATAATAATATATCTAATTGGCATAGAAAAAAATTTAATTTGACATCAGTGTAGTTTTTTTCTCATATAAATATTATACAACATTATAATTAATTGAATCTAATAAGGATCTATTTTATTCATTCATTATAATCTTACAAGACTGGGTTCTATTCACATTCAAGACATAATTAATAATATAAGATCAATTTCATGCATTCTAACTAAATTTTAGGTCTCTCCCAAATTTAATGATTCATACTGAATTTTAAAAAACATGTATTTATCCTAATATTATTGCAATATAATTATTTTGAAGAGTCCATATCTTTTATTCCTATGTGAGTTTTAAAATAATTTCCCTTTTCCTTACGAATCTTCCATTCATTTATTTTATTCAAACATTGCATGAATTCTTATACTATTTCATATTTTTATATTTAATATATCATATAATTCTATTGTTTGTTTTCTTCTAATCCAAATGGAATTCATGTAAAATTATTTTTATCATAGTATATAAATTTCCGTAAAATAGTTTAAATTAATGATATTGTGAATCAGTATATATATAAGAAAATAAAAATAATATGATAATAAAATTTTGAAAATAAATATAAACTAACAAATTTCAGGATGAATTAATAATTTATATTGTTAAATAATATTTCTTAGTTTTTTTAAATATTATTCTAATATTTTTCATATGTGGGAATTATTATATCCCATTAATGATTTTAATATGTATTTATATATACATCTTAATGAAATTAGATGAAAAATTAAAATAAAAAATAAAATTCTTTAATATATGAATGCTTATAAATACTAATAAAATATTTTCTTATTTAACAGATTTTCTATTAATTTTCTAGATAATATTTATTGGATATAATGTGAGGTGTATGCTAAGAATGTCTTTCAACATTCTATAACTTATGTAAAAATTGTGAACGTAATATTAAATTATATTATATTTTTTAAAAATATGTATCAAATTAATAATGTGAGATTGGGTATTAAAAATATACAATGAATAATATTTACAATAAAAATAACATTATAAAATATTATTCATAAAACTAATAAAATATCTATTTATGGAAATTAAAATACATTTTTTTAGAAAAATGATATTACTCAACTGCTTCAAAATGATAACATGTTTGGGTACCGATATAAATTATTTAGAGATTCTTTCACCTATAATAACTTGTAATTTCCTTTAAAAATATATCATAATAAAGAGTTCATAATATTTTTTTAATGAAGAGATCCCCATGGGAAAACTTAACTCGACAATATATGTTATTTCTCCACCATAATAAAAAATTCCCCACAAAATCATGCATACATATTCATGTTATAGGGGATTTCTATTAATGATGAGGCCCTAATATTTATATCATGGAGAGACTATACTGTAAGTATCATTAAAAACTAACAAAATAAAATAGATTTATTAATGTCAATCATAGAATAAATACACACATAGTGAATCATAGATATTATCCAAGAATAAAAAAGATACCTCCATGAAATATCATATATAGCTTAGGTCGTTTCACACATGTAAAAAGGATTATCCACTATGGTTTGATTTTATAAATTTAATTTTTATAAGGTAAATAAATTAAAGCATGAATGTTCCAACATCACGTGGATCCTCATCCTTTTTATAGTGCCTTCTTTTTGTACCTAAGAAACTATAAATGATAAACAACATATCATCAGAAAATTTCACTTTCATACCTCATAGTCCATGATGTCTCCATATATATTGTGGTGTACATGTTGGTTATAATCACAAAAATACATAAGAATCCACCAAATGACCAATAAGATATGAATCATTGTATATATATATATATGTGTTGGAATATATTATTATTTGTTTCTTATCAAGAAGTTGAATATTTTTAATCAGTAATTGTTGAAAAATAAAAGGGGGATCCCATTAGTAAGGGATTATGTATTGATATGAAATATAAAAGTTCTTAAAAATAAAGATGTATTATTAAATAAACTATTTGAAAAAAAATATATGTTTGAAACCTATAATGATAAATTTAAATAATGAGTTACAAAAATATTTTGTAAAACAAAATTCAAGTGTCAGAATATCTCATATAGAGATTGTAATAAAATATATATGGTGTTTAAAATAGTGAAATGTCAAATTCAAAAAGTCTATATATTTATACTCAACTATAGAATTAATAGTAAATTAAATCATCACTAAGGTAGTGTATTCACTCAAAAAATTTATTCACATATTACTAAACTAAAACAGAACTCTATAAAGTGAGTTCATTAGAAGTTTTATGAATATAATTTTTATTTTATGGTCATCAATATATTTAAACTATTATATAAATAAAAGGAATTTTCACTTCATTAATTATGTATAATAATAAGAAAATTTATTTAAATGATTCAATATGTTTCTTAAATAACTAAAAAATTGGATAAATAAGTTTATTTTGGAACATAGATAAATATTACAAAAACATTCATAAATTATTTTCAATCAATGATGGGATATTTAAAAAATCGTGAAATTGGTCAATTATATTTGATTATTGTGTAATTATTATATAAGAATTTATATTATATATAATGATTAATTAATAGGTTTTTTTAGAAACATAAAACCAAATTAATTAGTGATCATATTTAAAAAACCAGAAAATGGACAATTGATGTAATGTTGTTGGAAAATAACACTTAAAAAATTACTAGATACCTATATGTGGAATGTGTTTCGCCTATTTATCACAATAGAAACCCCTCTATATGCCTTATAGATTAAATTATATTAGTTAACAATGTATCTCTCTTTGGAGAGAGTGTCACATAAAATATCATGGAATACTGTCAATTCTTTCAATATCACCCTCTATTATTATTTCTCAACTCCCCACAAAAATAGACTAGTAATATTTTATATCTAGATGTTGACCCCAAAATAAATATTGATGGTGGGGAATATTACTGATGCTGTGGTGATACAGGGTAATACAATGGATTCAGGTGAAGCAGGAGTTGTTGCTAGGCTGAAGAATGATCATGCAGTGGCCCCGGGTGAGGGAATTGCTGGAGATTCTGGTTCTAAAGCCAGTGTGGAAGTTCAATTGGAGGTTGAGGGAGTTCCCATGACTCCTCATGTGGGTTCTTATGCAGAGGCAATCCGGTCACCTATTGGAGGACAGGATGTGGCCACTAAGATCCCAACTAGATCAGGTCCTAGAAGGAAAGTGTCTGATATTGAGCTCGGCAATGGTTTTGATGGTTTTTCTAATGAAGATCCGGTGTAGGAGGCAGAAACTGATCAGAGCAGATAAACTATGGATGAGCAGCAGGTCCAAGGGGGCGTGACTAGTTATGGGTATAGGAAGGGCATCTGTAATGATCCCCAAGATTAATCATATTTTCCACCTCCCATGGAGACACATTCAATGAAAAAATTAAACTCCATATAGATGGATGGTGATGCTCTTGATCAAGCATTGGATTTAGTTTTGAGTTCAGATGAATAAATGGTTCAACATTTTATGTCTCTTAACTCTGTTGATGAAGAAGCTCCTAGAGCGACAGGAAGGTCTTTGAGGATGAATTTTAATGAGGAACAGTATAACCGGATTGATAGACATTACTTGATTTTAGTTGGGGGATTTAATAATGGGAAGATAACTATTGAGGAGTACGTTAAGAGTTGGGATAAATAGATGTTAAGACTTGGATATCTCTTAACGGATGAACCGGGAACTCAGGTACACAATATCTCCTAGAATCTTCTTATGGAGCTAAATTCTGGTAGTCTTAAATTGTCTTTTAATGGTTTGGTTATTTCATTTTGTGTCTGAAAATATGGTTTCACACATTTTCCTAAAAATTTTTTGGAAATAAAAAATCTAATTTTCAGTCGATGGGGAAAATTCTAGGAAGAAGTTTCAACTCTCAAATATATATTGACACCAATATAATTTAAAAGCTCATTTACATAAAAACTAATTTTTCCAAAACCAACATAGTAGTACAACAAAAACATGAACGGTCAAACCCCAGAAGAGAATTATTTGTTTGATAAATAGGAAAATAACTCTAATATTTCAAAAATTAGAAAAATAGTACAAAATATTAAAATTTGAATGATGTTATGTATGAATAATATTGATACATTAGATATTATTCATTGAATTTTGAACAATATTTTATTGAAATTAAACAAGAATAACATACAATAGTTGACATATAGTTGGAATATTATATAAATTTATTCGATTCATATTTTAATAAAAATATTCCTAAAATATTTAAAATTACATGCTGTCATGGATCCGTAATAATGAAAAATGTTTTCAAAACCTCTATCAATATGTGATGATGTAATTAGAACAATTTTTATTTTTTAAATTCCATAACTGTAAAAATATTTAAATGAATATTTATGGTTGAAGGATAAATTCTTTCTTCTAAATAATCATAGAATTCCAATCTTCATGATTATTAAATTACTTTTTAATCAAATTGATTTTCAATTGAAAAGGGTTACATTAATAGATTGACTTATATAACTTAACTATCATAGATTCTTGATAATATTGATTTTTTTGAAAGAATGAACATATGTAATAGTGTTCCAATCAAAATGAAATTGAATTAATGTTGAATAATGAAACAAATATAATAATAATTATTCCATGAAAAAATGATTATCACATAAAAATTTCAAGTTACTGTAGTGAATATTTTTTTAATGAAGACAATAAAAATAATATACTGATAAGAGCATGATTGATAAACATAATCAATTTTGAGTTGATACTTCTTACTCTACTATTCCATCTATCACTCTCCTCTTTTTTAATCCACCATAGTATAATCTTTGATATCATGATTTATCTATTTATGAATAATTAATTATCATTTGTATACCATCATTATCAATCCCATTGACCACCTCTGAAAAATCTTATTATAATGAAATAGACTACAACTATAAATAAATGGAAATTATTTATTTATACTTGAACCATTATTTCTTTCAACCTCTATATATATTAATAGAATCCATTAATAACTTCAATGATCAATGTTTAATTGGGAACCTATGATAGATTCAATTCAACTTTATATCATTTCACATTTCTTCCCATTTGGTTCATTAGGATTTATGGGAACATTGAACATTGGAAACTACTACATCACATCTCCCCCAGGGCATCAATCCAAGCATAATCAATAGATTAGGTCAATAATAATCTCATATAAATTATTGAGGCATAACCGAAACACTTTTTAATTAACATATAATGTATTCAATTATGAGGATGATTATCCATCACTGATTTTTTTTACTAAAAATGTAGTATTATATTCCATAAAATATATATTTTCTGCACTAGTTAACAATAGTTTCAATCTCTTATTATAGATAAAATTTCAAAAATATAAAACCTCTGTATAAATATAATCAAAAAATCATAAGACTTAAAAATAAATAACTTAATCAGTATGAGAACACCCAATAATAAATTCAACCCAATTAATATTAATCAATGATAGATGGGATGTCGATCATACACATTCATCTTAAAATTTGGTTATATAATATGGTTTATATATGTAAAAATTAAACATATATTCATCTTTTATTCAATATGTGTCCAAACGTATCATGTTTCTATTAATATGGAATTCATGATAATTATTATAGATAATTGTTTCATAAAACATAAAAATCCTTTAACAATATTGATGGATTCTTATCCATCATTTATAATCCTCTAACTGCTGGCATCTCGAATTCATGTATAAAAACCTAATTCATTAATAATTTGAAGACCCATAAAAAATGGGAAATTTATCTTCTTACATCATTATTAAATCAGTAAGAATTGGAAATTATGATGAACTCAGTCAGTCTTACAACAACTTGATAAGTACTAAATTTTGTCCCAATACTTTCTCCACTACGTAGATTATCGAGGCTACTTGATAAACAATAAATGATCACATAATCTATGTTAATTGACAAATTTTCAAACCTTATTAATGAATATATTGATCCTGATCTATAGTTATATATCATCAAAGATAAACTAAATGTTAATTCTGTATTTGTCAATTAGTTTAGTTGTTCTTGATCATGGTTTAAATTTTCTAAAAAATATAATATTGAATTAAATGAGAGATCACTAAAATGTATTATAGAAAACATTAATATATTAAATATTTTTTTTATCATTCAGGATTATATATTTTTTACAATGAATTGAATATTATTTATACCAAAATCCTTATATATCTACATAATATTCCTTATATTTCAATTATAAGCTGGAGAATTATTGAAGTTTGAAAAAAGCTAAAATATTATCTATTATACATCCTCTAAAATATTTTATAAATTTTTATAAGATAGAAAATACTATGTATTAACTAATTCTGAAAGTATTTCGTATATAATATCCTTTAAATTATTATGAAACATCCTTTTACAATGGGAACATATTACATAACATCATATTCAAAATAAAAAATTTAATATTAGTCGATAAAAAAATATTTAATATGTAATATATTTAACTAAAGGGACATATATTTAAAAACATCAGTAAAAAATATTAAATAACATGTGAAATATTATAAAATAAGAATAAATTAAACCAATAATTTGGAATCCTTGATAAATATTTATTATAATGAAGTTATGTATTTGTAAAATAATTATTTCCAAAATATAAAACTATAAATACTTCTCTAAAAGAATGTTTCAATAAAATATATCATAAAAATTTAAAACATATTTTTTATAAAATATATAGTAGGTATAAAGTATATCCATAAAGAATTAATCCCAAAAATTTACATTTTTAAACAAATATAAAAATAAAAACCATTTCTATATAAAATTCTATACATACAAGAAAAATAACAAATAAAGTACAATTTAAAACCAATAAACAAAAAAAATTAAACTAGTTAGCAAAAAATGTGTAAATATTAATTTACAAAAAATTATAACACACATAATTCGTTTTTTTATCCAAGAGATTTTTTAGATATTGAGTACTCATGAATCATATTGGGTCAACAAATTTCCTCTTAAAATTTGTATTATGTATAGAGATGAATGATTTGATGTGTTGAAGTGGATATTCTTATTCTGCATAAATGTTTTTAGTAAGTAAATCATATTATAAATAACGTAAAAAGGGAAAATATTTTTACTAATGGGTTTTTGAATTTTTTTATGTATTATAGGGTAATTTGTATGTGGAGACATGAGTTTTACTGCATTTTTAAATTTGAGAATAATTTGGATTTTTTTCAGGTTATCATGATGGGTAGTATGGACATTCACTATGAAGATGATCTTAGATAATTTTTCATACTCTTCTAGTTGTCCCAGAATATTATGTTTTCAATATAATAGAAGATTGGTGGAATCCCATGACCTTCGGGTTTCATCAGAATATTTAATATTTTATGAAATAAATATTAAATTAGGGGTTCCCTTATAGGTGGTTTTTTTGAATGGAGACTATGATAAATAGTATGAATCCTTGTTTGAGTATATAACATGAAGGAGTTTCCATGATGATTTATAAACCCACATTAGGTTTTGGGACTCAGTAAAAATGTTAAATGGTCCATTAATTAGTTAATTAATTGAAATTGATAAAGCAAAAGAACCCCATTTGGCGTTACTACACATAAAAGGAGGGGAATAATTCTCCCTCACACGCAGTTACCAAACTAGGAGGAGGAGGATGTGGTGTCTCCAAACTGTTTTCAGGGAGGATATCTTCACCGGATCAAGGTACAATAGCTTCCTGGTACCGAATTAGACCAAATACATCAGTGATTTTGCAATGATGTAGGATGGTATTTTAGTTGTATCCTTGATTCCCATAGAATGATTTTTTCCCTGATTTAAAGATCTATTATGTTTTCTATGGACCCCAATGGGGTCCATCTGTAACAATGAAGGGAAAACTGGTGTCTCAATATGTGTGTATGTGTTTTATGTTCAAAAAACCAGATTACACGATGTGTAGTTTTAAGAACACATAGTTTTTTTTATTTCTATTCGTTAAAGAAAATAAAAATTTTTCTACATGTTGTGTAGTTTAGAGGAAATTCAATGTAATTTCACTTAGTGTGTTATCAAGAACATTGATAGATTCACCATATAGGAGGGACATGGTCATTTAGGGTACATAATAAGACCCAATGTGGTTGAAACACCATGTGTGATTACAAGAATAGATAGGGGCACATGGTCTAGCCATGTGATTTACATGGTAGGTACCACTTGTAAGGTATAATCTATATACCTATGTTATATATGTTGTACATGGGGTTTACACACCTCTTTTAGATAGGGTACACCACTATGTTGGGTGATATGAGTACAAACTGTGAGATCTACTAAACACTCCATTTACTATCCCTTTGTTACCATCTGGTGTATTATAGAATTTTTTACACACTGGAGTTGAAATTGAACATGATAAGAGTGTATTTTGGAGTATTTTTACATGTATATTATGATGGTGAAATCCATTTGATAATTACAGGTTATTTGGATGGTGTATTGGGACTTGATAGTTTAGTAAGAGGATTTCACTAATTATAGGATTCAGATTCCTCTATTGGATTGGGTTGTGGGCTAAGATGCTAGGTGAAGATTGTGAGATTTGTTTTTGGCCTATCGTGGCTATTCTATGGTGTTTTATTCAGGATCCAAGGATTGATTTCGGAATGTATGATTTATTAGTATGTCTTGGGAGATCATGGTTTGATTTTATGTATTAAGACCAGCTGCTTGAGTTTAAGAAAGTTGATGTTTATATTCTATGATTGAGGATCAAGGTGGTTAGATCCTTTGGTATTAGAACAATTCATAATTAGTGGGTTTTGTTTAGGTGTTGTAGTGGTGTTGAGTTGAGTCTTAATTACTCTTGAGGATTCACATATCGAGATGGATTTATGGAAAGTGATTATTTTATTTCATGGTTGGATGTGGAGAAATACCAATTTCCAAGATTTGGATGTGGGATAACTTGTTGGCATGTTGTTGATCTTGGATTGAATGGAGGCCACTGAGAGCCACATGACTATGTTTTTTAGGATAAGTATTTTCCATAGAGTTTTGAAGTTACTAGGGGTTGGGATGGGTTTCTCCTACTAAATTATATTTTGTTTCTAGATACCAATAGGGATGCCTCTAGTTATGTGTGGTCCCAGAGGAACATGAATGTGACCGATTGATAGGACATCCTTGTGTGTGTGTGGTTGTGGTTAAGAATATTGGTTATAGATGTTCCCTTGAGACCTAATGTGATTCATGAGTTGATGGGGATGATATTTCGATGTTTGAGTTTTATCTATGGCTATCCCTTATTAGGTTTTAGTTTGTTGAGGTTGGTACACAGAGTACACCATGAATGGGGTTTGATATGGTTGGGTTTCTGAATCATAGAATGTGTTTTATTAGTAAGGGCTCTGATTACTGAGAGAGTTGGATAGACAATCCATAGTTATGGTTTTGGATATCCATGATTATGATTGTGGGACTGGGGATCTGTATTGGTACCAATAGATTGCTTATGCTTTGAGTGATAGATGGATGATCTAGGCTTGTTTTGTGATATTTGTTGAATATAGTGGATGTAACATCACATGTATGTTTTATGGGGATGGAATGATGTTATGGGAACATGAGCTATACTAAATATATGGTTTTAAATTGAGGATCTATAGAATTATAGTATACTCCATAGTATTAGTTCCATATTGATGCACTAGGTACCACCTATGTTATATAAATATAGTTCGAAGATTTAGGTTTCACGAATAGACAATATAATATACGTCAAAGTTGTCATTATAAATCTCTAGACACAATTATTATACTTTATAGATTATGAAATAAACTGATTCACTATGAAATCATGGTATACAAGCAGGGATGGATGGTGGAATGACGCTCTACATCGATTGTTTAGGTGTATGAAATAAGATCTAGGCATGCATATTTTTATATATGGTTTAGTTGTTGGATGAAGGCTCTTTCCACGATTAAATTGATATATGGTTTAGGCACTGAATTGATTATAAATTCTTATTTTACATTTTATATTATGTAGGTTTGGACAAATTGGTGTGGAATTTTTTATGATAGTTCATATATAGGAAATACTTTTGGTCTAGTCTAGGGAGTAATTTTTTATGTTACATGAGACATATCAGTCACGTTGAAAATTTTGATATAATTTTTGACTCATGAACACACGGTATGGGGTGAATTTGATTCGTGGGTGATAGTATCATTGGATCGGTCCCATAAAATGTTCAGTTTTGTTGTGGATTTCATGGAAATAGATCCCTCAAGTTATTTGGGATTCAAAAATGTCACGATGTTTTCATAGACACCATCACATTAGTAGATGAATTTTTAATTAGAAAGGTATTATAATTAAAAATACATGGTTGTTACATTTGTATTCAATATGATTATGTATTTTCCAGGTTGAGTATATTTCATGAGAATGTACTTATGGTATAAGTTTATAGGTTCACCATTTGGGGTGGCCTACTATGTTTTATTTCTCACAAATATATTTTCACCATGGTGTACATTGAGTACTTATGCCATATTTTGTTTTGATCATAGATGAATGGTGGATTGGTTTGAGGACCATGACCACATTTTTGAGAGGTATGGTCCTGTAGAGTCTACTGGTCGATCTAGATAGCTTGACATGGTATTAGAGACTGGGTATATTTTTAGAATAGTATTTGGAAGTAGGGTATGATGTATTTATTTTATAATTGTTTAGTTTTTTTGTTGTTGGCTTATTGGGTGATGGATTATTAATGTATTGAATGAGTTTTTAGGCCTTTATAATATTTCATTTTATAACAGCACGACATAGATTCAGTTTATTTATTCTTCAACAATATATGATCATTATGATTTTGGTTATTTAATTATTTTTATGCACTCTTATTAGGGAGTATAATCTCTTCAAACTTCTACTTTAGACTACTAGTTCTAGTAAGAATCCAATTCTATATGAAAAGCCACGCTGAAGATCCTAGGGAAAACTGGATCAGAACACTACTTTGGTGAAATCTAGGTCAAGACATTATAAAGTGGAATCAGATATGTTACGTCCATGTTATTCCAAAAATTGTGGTTTATTTGACATGAGATATAGGATTGATTAAGGGTTGATCATGGATACTAATAAGGTTCATCATAAACAACAATTTAGGAAAGAATTCGAGGATACTAAGGGATGAGATTAATGGTATTGATTTTTTTATGATTTTATATGATTTTCACATCGAGAGACAGTCATGTTGTTTGGATTTGATGGTTTCTAATGGATTTTAGGATCATGGACCATTAGAAGGAGGAATGTGACTTGGTTTGACACTATACCTCAGAGAGAAGTGGCCTCTCACATATCATGTTATGGATGTAGATTCACATAGTATAGTCTATATAGTGCGTGATTTCTGGAATTTATTCTAATTAATGGTTCTATAGATATATGTTGAGGTGAAATTTTTTTAGGATGTTAGTGTTGTTCACGTGCATCGTTGGAGCAGCTACCCAAGTGGGACATTACGGTGAATGTGTAGTATTGTTAAACCACTCTTGGTGACTTTATTTAAGGTTGGATATATATCTGTGTCCCCCATGGAGTGGTTTGATTTAAAGATTGTTAGAGTGTATGGAATCCCTAGATGTGGGAAAAGGGTTAGTAAATTAAACCTTAGGGAAATGGACCCAAGAGGATGTAGTTTTTTTCTTTATATCATGTGATGATATGATGAGTTCATTTTGATTCCTCTTGAGTTGTGGCCATTAGGATCCGAAAATAGATTATGGATTTTGAGCCGTTTGACATTCAAGGGTGACCCATGTGAGGATATGAACATGATAATATTTATTTTTGGCATTATGAACACATATCAATAATCTTGGACTTTTTGAAATGGTTCATGAATGATGTAGTTAGATATGATGTTTAGGATCATCATATGCCTTTATTTAAACTTTTCTAATGTATATTTGGGTTTCCTCCATGTGGTTGGTTTAAAGAGAGACATGTTTTTTTAGATTCCTTGGAAAATAAATGATTGTAAAAGATAGTTATTCTAGGTGTATTTTATCCGTATTGGGTGCATAGAATGTTCATCATTTTTTATAGGTAGCTATTGTTAGCTGAGTTTCCTGATATGTGACTCTAAAGAGAAAAAATGATTTATTTGGTTTGGATACATAGGGGTGTGTATATCTATTTTGATAGTTAAATATTAGATAAAAATGTTCTTATAATTCATTTTGTCATTTATATTTTGAACTGGATTACATGCGAGTGTATGTCTATGGTACTATAGTTGGTGAGGAAGATGTGAGTTGATTGATAATCCTCACATCTGTGATGAGAGGCCTGTGAGAATGGTGACCCAATGCTCTTTCGATGGTTTTATGATGTTCTTGATGGTATGAGGTTGTGGTTTCATTCTTTTAAGACACTGTAGTATACTGATATTTTAGAGGAGATAATTCCCAATATATTGAAATAATATAGAGTATTCTAATATAAAACAAGATTTTTCCAGGCTATAGAGATGTTTCCATGAATTCATAAGGGGACTCCATGGAGGATTTACTCACGGAGCAGTGTTTGTGATGTCTTATAGTGGGGAGTGAACCAATGAATTTCTATGGATGAGGACCCTGTGGTAGATCAGATGTGGATGAATACCACAATTTTCAATATTGGATTCCACGATCGGGTAATTGTAGATGTATCATTTTATCGATATGGTGGAAGTAATATTGTCATATTCAGCTTTGGAGATTTGGTGGTGTGTTGGGGTCATAGGCCCTGGAAAAGATGTTTTTAGTGAGGAAATGGAAACAATAATCCTACATTGCATAATAAAAGATTTTTCATAGTGATGTTAACCTTATGACTGTAAGTGTATGGATTTATTAATGACCACATCAAATGGGTTGATGGACTACATATGATGGTTTTGGAAGAAGACTCTCTTTATTAGAAGATCTAGGGATTATAATTAGTAGTTTTTGGATGATCACTACACATGAATGTACCATGAAATTGATTATGAGTTTAAATTTATTTTATGAAGTAATAGTATGTATGTTTTATGGTAGGTGTAGACCTAATGGATTGTTATTGGTGGAAGGAGGTGTCTTGGCAATAGGTGTCTTGTATTCCTTATCATTGGAGTTATGCAGACAATCAATGAGAAAATCACAATGAGTTGACCTTAGGTTTATGAACATGTGGTGTTGGGGTATGTGCTTGGAATACCAATTGGAATTATCAAGAATGGTAAGGATTATGGTGTGGAGGTTTTAGAGACCTGGGTTTATCTGGGTTTTGAAATTCAAGAATAATAATGATTTTTTGGGTTCTCATGAGGATTAAAATAGTCATTCCCCTAGAATATGATGTTGGATAATTTTTCTTACCACTCCACTTTTCTAGGAACATTTTTTTTAAATTAATTAAAATATGTAGTAGAATTCTGTGTCATATGAGTTTTAGAAAAATATTATATATTTATTTAATTAAATATTAAATTTGTCTTGATGTTTCAAGTGGTTGTATATTTGTAACGGAATATCGGATTGAGAATCTAAATATGTGGTTGAGTTATGATGGGTGGGGGTTAGATGAGGTATAAACTAACTTCAGGTTTTGGGACACATAGTTGGTGGTAAATTTTCAATTATTTAATTAATTAATCATTTAAAATCTTTTAAACACTCCCCCTCTATTTAGGGTTCCTTAACATGAAAGGATGGTGTGGGATCCAATACACACACACACACACACACTATTTTTAGTCACATAACATTAAGAGGTAGATCCCCTAGTCTATGTCTATGGTGTTGATTGGCACTGAATTTAGGTCCATCATCCTCAAGGAGCTGATTAAGACATGAAGGTTATATGAGTATGCCACGATATTGTCCATTTTTTAGTTTTCATTCATGATATTCAAAGATTATTTATTTCCACGTTTTATTGTTCTATTACAATTGATATTGACCCTAATGGTGTTTATTTGTACATAAATGGGTTAAACTAGGGTATTGGGGTGCATTTAGAGGTTTTTGAATCACAAATCCCAACTAGACAAGGAATATTTTAATGAAAAAATGTTATGGGTTCATAATGTTCAGGTAATAAGAGAAGAATACCACTACATGATGGGTATTATGGTGGACATTTTGTGTAGTTTCACTCATCACGTGGCCAGGAACATGGATAGAGGATCCGTGTATGTGGAATATTGTTATTTAGGGTGCACGACTAGACCCATGTGGATGAAACACCATCTATGAGTACATGACCATATTGGGGGACCTGGATAGGCCATGAGAGGTATATTTGTATGTACCTCATAAAACGTACACACCATGTCCCTAGATTACATGTAATATTCTTGGGTTTTACACACCATTTTGGCTAGTTTACATAACCATGTGGGGGTAATGATAGTATGTGGTGGGTGTTTTATTATACATGTGGTGTATTATACCACTGTTTCCATTTTAATGGTTTTGGGTGGATTGACACACCAAAGTCGAAATTAGATATGAGAGAAGTCCATTTTTAGTGTTTTTTCATATAGATCATGATGGGGGGATCCTTTCAATGTATGGTTGTCATTTGGATATTTTTTTGGAACCATGATTGTTTAGTATGAGGATATCCACGATGTTGGGATTTATAATCTTCTAGTGAGTTGAGTAGTGAGCTATGATTCCCGGTGAGGATTGTGATCTTGGTGGTTATCCTGGTCAATGTGTGGCTTAGAATTTTTCTAGTGGTTCCATGGATATATTGTAGAAGGTGCAATGGAGTATTATCTTCATGGGAGATCATAGTTTATTCCATAATATCATGAATCATTTCATGAGGTTATAGTAGTTCGTGTTTAGATCCTTTGGTTGAGGGCCAAGTGGTTGGAGCCTATGGAATAAGATGACTTCGTAGGATGGTGGTTATGGTTGGGTGTTGTTGTGGTGTTGATTTAAGAGTTAATGAATCCTAAGGATTCTCAGTTTATGGCTAGTATCTATTTAAGTGAGTATTATATTCATTAATTGTATGGGTAGAATTACCGTGTGTAATGGTTTTGGTTTTCAAATCTGTTGGGTGTGTTTTTAATCAAGGATTGTTAGTAACCCATTGAGGTCTACCTGAGGTCGTTTCTTGTGATATGTCTTGGCCCGAGAGTTTGGTTGTTAATAGGGATTGAGGATGGATTCTACCACATTAGTGATAGTTCTAATGATTCAATGAGTGATGCCAATAATTATGAGTGGTTTTAATGGACCATGTTTGGGATTGTTGATAGGAACACCCATGTGTGTGCTTGTTCATTACTAGTTTTATTATGGGTGTTTCATTGGGACGTGAGGTGATTCATGAGCCAACGATATAGAGTTGACTCTAGTCGAGATGGTCGTATGGATATCCATTCTCATGTTATGTTATTTGTGGATGAGACATGAATTATACCAATGGGGATGTTTGATATGGTTAGGTTGCTGCATCTTAGAACCTGGATTATTAGTAAGGGTTTAGATAGATGAGAGAGTTGGAATGATTATCCACAGGTATGGTTCCAGATATCTGTGAATGAGAATGTTGGACTAAGGATCTATATCAATACAGATAGGCTGTTTATGGTTTGAGATGTGGACCATGGATATGGACATGTTTTTTATTTTGTTGAATATAATCGATGTGATGTCATAAACATGAGGTTTCGTTCTAGACTGATGTTCTGAGAATAGGAGGTATCCTACTGATATGGTTTCAGACTAAGGCACTTATCACTAATGCTATATTAATTAAATATCTACTAATAATTATTTGGAATATTTTAATTGAGGGGATCATCAATATGGGGATTGTCTCTCCAATTTACTATTCAAATTTAAAATGATTTTAAAAACTCAAAAGACTGAATTGAATAAGGATAACTGTAATGAAAATGTGTTTATTTTAAATATTTTATTAAATCATTTGTAAAACAATAACAATTGATACTGGAAAGTGGGTGATTCATCAAAATGACATGATATCTGATGAACTTGATGAATTTATAGAAGTTAATGAGTTCATTTAGGATAAATGAAATTGGTGGATCACCCAAAATTATAGTTATTAGATAAAAAATAAATAATGAATCAATTGAAAAATTGAAGAACACATTATTTTTTGATGGGATCGATATAAATTTAATAAGTGTGTTTTTTGAATTATTCTGACCATGATGTGTTATTTTAGTAAAATAAATGTGTTATAAAGATGTTAAAATATGGATGTGATGATATGAAAAAATAATAGGTACAGTGTATACATCATGATTGTATTATAGTGAGTAAAAATGTATTTAATGGAGAATAGAATGTAGAGAATAATAAATTAGTGATTAATGAATCCAAATATAGTGGAACAACCCCTCAACTCAATAATATAGTTGAGAAAGTGATCTTAAGAAATTTTTTATAGATAATGGAAAATTAAAAAGATGATTGTATTTTAGTAAATCATTATAACTGATTTGAAAACAATGAAGTCAATATAATCCAGAGGAATAAGGTCTTGGTATGTCATTTCATTGACGTAGATAATAATTAATGTTATCTAAATCTAAAAGGGGAGAATAAAATTATCAAGGATAATCCATGTTGATGTATGCCAATGGATAAATAGATTACCAATACATAGAAAGTAAATAAGAATTAGAAAACTTCGTTCATCTAATGATATTATCTGAAACAATGGACCCACTCTTTAATTATTTGATTGGATTAATTTTGTAATAGGGTTTAAAAATGAACATATGATTACATTTAATTTATTTATTTTTTATTCAAAAAATTAATTTCAATTGTGGGAATTATTTATTTTAGAGAATAAGAATACATATGTGTATTATTTATATGGGATATATATTTTTTAGGAGGATAAAGTACTGTTAAAAGCTGAAATTTTTAAGGGGTAGAAAGTGTGAATGAGTCGTTATGAACAATACATGTAGTTTTAAATTTAAATTTTATAGGATAAATATATTATTCAATTCAATATTATAATTTTTTTTATCAATTTAATGATTTTTTATTTTAGGAAATGATTATAAACATTTTTTTATCAAATACAAAAAATGATTCTTAATTTCATAGCATTATCATGACAGTGAATGGTTATAAATGTATGAATATAAATCCATATTTTTAGTACATCATGACATTGTTTTTAAATTTATTTATTTTTTCAAAACTAAATTCACTGAACTATGCTTACAATTATAAAACAATGATTCATTTTTAAGAGATCTGAGTTTAATGTTATTTGAATTCTAAAAATTCCAATAAAATCAAAAGGGGTATATAGTTGATCCCATTAAAAATTTTAATTATAATTGGTAAATTTGGTGAATTTTTTAAATAGGTGGTTCCTCTATCATGTGGTATTATTTCTATATAAGAAGGATTTGAAAATTTTATTTTGATATATTTAATGATTTATATTTTTTTCATTGTATAATTTATATATGAAATCACATAAAAAATAGTTTAATATATGAGGTGATGAATTTTTGAATATTTATAATTTTTCTTATATAATTTAAGAGGAATATTTAATATCCATGGTGTTTAGTAAATAGAAATTAATAATGTGAAAATGTAATGAAACTATTTTGTAATCATATTAGTCAATTCAATTAAAATGTCATTATTTGGAGACCAATATATGTGTAAATTTTAAGAATATGGACATCATTAATTGGGTTATTCAAAACAATGTATGGGTCATTATTTATATTATATAAGTCATTCAACAGAGTGTATGAGACTTTTTATCTAGTATTAGATTCATTCAGCATTTTTTATGAATAATTTAATATTTTTTCTAACCCAATTAACACATTTTATGAGTGATTTTATTTTTGTGAATGTGAATTCTTGATTTTTTAGGAGTCCTACAGTTATTGAAAATTTTGGAATTCTAAAAAATGAATTTCAATGTTTTAGGAATAATTATTTCAAACCAATGATTAATTAAATATCACGATTAATCTATTAGATCACTATTTAGAGAAAACAATTGGATTTTTTGAGCTGTTGTAATTGAGGAGAAGGTTCTCTCCCTGGTTGAATGGTTTCACTATAAATGATCGAATATTGTTTTTTATATCAACTAAATAATGATTAAATTATTTTAGTAATTTTAAAAGGACATGGAAAATATTTTAAAAATAACAAAAATGAAGTGGGAATAAGATGTTGAATGTAGGGATCATTTTGGAACAATTATTCATGTAAATAAAAATATGAATTCAAATCCAAAAATAATGAAAATATTGCTTCTATTTTGTGAATGATATATTAAAAAAGAGTCATGTATGTTATATAAGAATAAGGGTGTAACTCTGGTTTAGTATTTGATATATTGAAAAATATAATTTTCTGTTTCTATGAATTTTTGTGATTTGTAAAATAGTGTTCATACTAAAGGAAGAAAATTAATAGAAGCAGTTATGTTCAATAGTTTATTTTAAAGTAGTTCATGAAAAATTATTAAAATAGACAAATAACATAGGTTTGTGTATGTGATCAAAAGAAGTTTTCTGTGTCGTAATGAAAAAAAAATTATTTAAAAACTGTAATATTTTTGACGAAGTGTAAAATAATATTAAATCATTAAGATTCAATTATGAGACGTTAATAATAAATCTTAAAATTATAAATAAAAGAGATATTTTTACTTTTCAGGAATCAAGTTAGGATATTGTAGTATTTTTTATACTTATATCGTTAGATTGTAATATACCTTACTTTTTCACCCATGATGGTGATTCTAATTGATCATATAGTCTCTGTTGATTCCAAATCTTGATAAAATTAACCGTATCATTGTGAGATGTGAACCTTGTACATCGACTGTGCCTTCTTATTTTTATACTTATTGCGTACCATTTTTGAGAAGAGGATGACACCTTGTCTAGAAAACCAATTCGAAAATATTATTGAAGAAATAAGTTACAACTTGTTAATATATGGAATCATATTACAATCCTTATTATGAAGGGGAGTATATCACCAAGGATATCATCAAGACAAGTATTATCTTGATTGACTACATTTTGTGCTAGGAAATCTGCAACCATGTTTGCTTCAAGACATATATGAGTGATGATGTAGATAATGTTTGGTTCCATCGATCCAATGGGTGGTGATCTGCCTCGCAAGATTTGTAGTACCATTCTAGATCGAATGAAAAATGGTAGTCTAATCACTCCCAATCAAGAGGATGCATCAACAAAAATGATTATCAAAATAAATTAAATGAATCATACTCATCATTTCAAGTTCTAGTGAGGAGGAACTGCTACAACAAATATATAAGAATATTAGGATCTGACCAAGGTGGTTCCTGATGATGGAACCAAAACCCACTGGACCATAGTTGCCATTGGAGGTGACATCCACATTTTCATTAACCCATCCAAGGAAAGGAGGATGCCAAAGAAACATCAAAAGCCTAGTGAGGTTGGAAAAAAATTCCATCATTTTGAAGAAAATGTAGAATTGAAAAATCATTCACAGTGCTGTTGTAGTGCCCCTTTTGAATCATAGTAGCTTCAGGTATGGCAATAAGGATCCTCAGACGACCTGAATTTTGACTAAATGGGAAATTACTGTGAATAATAAGATTTTTATCATACCAAATCACATGGTGGAGATCGGAGAATTCATAATTAATGAAAATTATAATATATATATATATATATAACTACCATTTCCACAAATCAATTTAGTTCACATTTGGCAGAGTCATTAGGTATCCATTTGTAGTCCAATATGTCAAAGAAATATTTCCCAAGAGAAGAAGAAATAACACAATAATGAAATATGTGATTTTTATATTCTTAGTGTTGATTATAGAGTATACATTTGGAATAGAGTTAAATAAAAATCTATTGAATACATCCTCCTATGGGGATCCATTTATGGGAATCTCTCCAAATAAGAGTGAATACATAGGGTTTTATCTGTGGTTTGTCAAAATATTTCATCCAAGAAAAATTGGTTTTAGTGATTATACTGAAATGATTGTGAATGTTTTTTGAATTAAGCATCTCATTCAGGGAACGTTCCAAAATTAAGAAATCACCAGTTTTATAGAAATGATAGTTGTCAATGACATTTGTAATGTTGTGAGGAAACTGATCATTTTGAGCATTTAACATATCTCTAACATTAATGTTCGTATTCCCACAGATTCAACAAGGGAGAATTTTTGAAATTAATGGAGTTTCAGTATTATTATCCAACAAATAATTCATGGAATAATATCTATAGGCCATGCACCTGGATTTGATCATAATTGATGAGAAATATTGATTTATGCATGTCCAGATTGAATAGTTAAAAAATTGAAATATCCATTATATTTTCAAAGAAATCTAAACCATGGATTCTGATTTACTATAATGTAGGTTCCATGTAAGTCTTGATTCTATACATTCATTTTTGTACTTATGGTTTTAATACCCACACAACCTTTATCTAAAGGATTGCATAAAATCGACAATGCGACGGTCACATGTTCCCTCTCTAAAGTGTTATGAGTCCAAATGAAATTTTTGATAGAGATATTAATTTTTTTATGACACCGGCATTCCATTTGTAAACAAATTTAGAGTAAACCAATTTATAAACAACCATAGATTTTATAAGTCATATTCCACCTTCTATAGAGATTGATATTCCATTCCACGAAGAGAGTGAAGTAAGAATTTGATTAACAGTGGTAAAAAATGACATTATTTGGGCCATTCCCAAAATTTATGCACACCTAGGTAAGTGAATGGTAGTGTCCCATATTTTATACCTAATTCATTTATGATGTTATCATTCATATTATTTTGAATGTTTTTCCCATATAATATTGATGATTTGTTCTAACTAATGGTTTTCCTAGAAACCACTTCATATTTAGTAAGGTTATTTTTATAGATTCTAAATGTTTCTTCTATTACAATGTAGAAAAATAATTATATCATCAACCTAAAGAGGTGGGTGGAAGAATTCATATTACTCTAAATAAGAATGGGTTTGAGTTAGGTATATTCTACAAGGCGAGCGATCAATCGACTAAGATAGTATTCTACAATAGAGAAAAGGATGGCAGAAAGGGGGTTACTATAACTAACAGCTTTGGTGCAGTTAAAATAACCCATGTGGGAGCCATTAACCATAATAGAAATGGAGAGTAAATTGAAAAAGGTTTTGATAGTGGTGATGAAGGTATCACTAAACCAAAATATTCCATCGCCTTAATGATAAATCTCTGATCCATTGTATGAAATGTTTTTTTGATGTCAAGTTTAATGGCTATATTTTCTTTTCTATTTTTCTTATTTAAAGTGTTAATGAATTATTAAGAAAGAAAAATATAGTTTTTAATGTATATATCATTAGTAAACCCATATTTATTCGAGCAGACAATTTTGTCAGTGATATATTCATGCCTATTGGATATAATCTTCATAATTATTTTGTAAATGGTATTAATGAACGTGATAGATCAGAACAAATGATTATCAGATAAATTTTCAACATTAGATATTAGAGAGAGGAATTTATAATTTTATCTATGAGGGAGCAATCCATTGGAGAAAAGTGAATTTACAAGCATTAATATATAAAAATGAATAATATCCTTGTAGTGTTGAAAGAAGTCATAATTAAAGAAGTTAAGACCAGGAGCACTATTAGGATTAAACTAAAGATAGTTTCCTTAATTTCATTATCAGGGAGTATGTTGAGAATAAATTTATTATCTTTATCATTGACCACCATCAATATGATCTCATGTAATAGTTCCTTGTATATTCAATGCTAATATAGTGATATTTGAAAAAAGAGACAATGTTCTTAGCACTATCATCTTCGTTGTCTAAAAGGATTTATTTGTATTTTAATAAGTATAGGGATCTACAAGATTTTCTAGATATTTGATGTGAATTTCAAAAAATTGTATTTCTATAACCTTTAAAGAGATATTTAACGTTAAAGTCATTTTTTATCATGTTCTATATGTAATTGTGCAAGGAGTTGATATTTCCTAAGATGTGGATTTCCGGGTTCCAATCCGTATTAAAATCAAGTCTAGAATTATTGTTTTGCAGTTTGATTAGATAATATTCTAAAAGGTGAGTTTCATTGTTAATTTATCTAGCATAGAAACATTACCAACCTTTGAGTGTTTGTTTAAGATATTTTAATTTAACATAGAACGAAAAGGCATCATAGCACTGTGGTGTGGATTTCTAATTATTTTTAATAATGTTAGTGAATTCCTTTTTAGAAAACCAATCATTATTAAACGTAGAGTTAAAATATTTATGACATTTTTAGTGGAAACAATTATCAGAATATGGTGATTGTCAGAATAGAGCTTTTGATGGATGGTGCTAAAGATGGTATCTCAATTTTCTAAAGCAAGGACATTAATAAAGGCTCTACCCAATTTGGAGGAAACCACCATATTTTGATGTTTCCTTTAACAAGTGTATTGACTACCGGTAGGATTTTTTCAACAAGGTTGTTGTCCTCAAAAGAGGTTTAAAATTATCTCATATATATCATGGCGTGTGAAGGAACATTTTTTTTCACTAGAGTTGAGAATATCATTTAATTCTACAATCACAAACCAAGGTGTGTTAATACTAGACCCTAAATGTATACAATTATTCAGAGAGGTATCGTATCACGGAATGTGTTCTTGGAAAATAAAAAAGAGAATAAAAAAAGTGTTCCCTAAAAAATAATGTCACAAGTAATGTCTTTCTTAGTAATGTTAAAAACATTCACATTTTGAATAGATGTATGTGAAAAAATCCAATGAAATTCAAGAGGGGATGTATTTTTTGTTGCTCCAATAAAAGAGTAAATCGAGTGACACATATGCGAGTACATTGAAGAGAAATTGATATTATGTTCATTAATGGAAATAAATATTGGGTAGTGAGTATTAACTGTTATCTTTAAAATAGAAAAAGTATTAGATTTAGTAATACCCTTCAAATTCCAGAAATGGATCTCCATTAAAACCTACTTTGGGAGATAGAGCTCCATTTTTTTGTTTCCCATGACCTTATACATAGAAGATATTATAATATTTGTACTGGTTGGGATTGTGATATTTTCATTAATATTTTTAAAAGTAGTAAGCAGTTGTATGGATCACTTGACTAATTTATATATTTAATTGAATCATTATAGGGATCAATCGTATGTATAATCACATGGGTTTTATTATAAATAGTTTGATCATCATCTTAATAAATATTTAGATTTTCGGAATTAGCTGGAATTGATATTTGATCAATAGAAACCCAAATAATAATAAAAAGAATGGGTTAGAGATTTATCTGAGACATTTGAAGTAGAATTGTCATTTATAAGAATAGATGGAGGTGTGTTTGCTAATTTCAAAGATCCAGGGGACTTGTTTGTGTTCACCACCTTCATTTAACATTGAGAAATCATAGGTGGATAACCCTGCTGCTTTCTCACTGCCATAAATAGGGATGAACTAGAATCCACCTCATCCTCTTGACCCAAGGCTTCTAGACAATTAATTTTGATTGAATTCTAGTATATTGTATTTTCTAGAACCAATGTTGTACGAGCATCCACTCCAATTTTAGCCCCCATACATTCATGAACCATGATAGGAACATTATTCGTACAATTTTGGGGAGTGAGGAAACTGTACATATTTCTAATTATTATTATTTTTAGATTCATTTCAAAATTATTTAAACCCAATTGATTCCAAATACAACGTTGAGTTTGAAATGTTTTTACGCTCCATCCCATGAATAATCAGTTTCTTCATGTTGGGGGTTGCCTATTTCATGGACCAATCTAGTGATGAAAGAGGAGATTTAGTCACCTAAATGTGCATGATTGTTTTATCTAAAGGACATGGAGATACTATTTTAATCTGTGGAGACAAACTACACAAAGTGGGAGGAGGGCTGACGTGCTGACCAGAATTGTCATCGTTTATATCCTTTGTACCTACATTTCACTCTTGCTGGAAGAAACTACCCGAGTTGGAATCAAGATCAGTAGTGTTTAGGGAAGTTGTTTCATCCTGATTTCTATCATTGTAATTTGGTTGAGTGCTGATTGAATCCACCCTACATGTGCTTCCATCTTTATCTATTTCTAGGTAGTTATAAATATTAGTATATAAAAAATTAACTAGGATTTGTGAAGCCCTGGTTTCATTAGACTAATGGTCTTGTTGATGTTGTACGATTTCCAAAATAAGGACTTTTAGTTACTCATAGAGATCCTGATATTTGTTAGTGGTATCTTCCATGTCAACCATGTCACCCAAAGATTTACCTAATGTATTCTATTGGGTCATCATTTTGTTAGTTTTTTTACCCCAACATCATTCCATATTTTAGAGGTTTTATGGACGACAGAGAAGAGAGAATTATCTTTATTGTTATTCATTACCTCTTACCATTCATTATTCATTGTTGGAACTACCTCTTTTATAACCCCCCTACAAATTTTTATTGTATGGACAATGATTTTTCATATCTCAAAAAATATGGTATTTTCTCATATTCAATCCAAATTTCCATTTTGAACACATTGGAATTAAATGTTAGTGTGTTTGGGAGTTTTGTATCATTATTAACCTTAACCATTACCCTAGAAAATAATTCCAATTCAGTATTTAGGGTTCATTGACCTACGTTAAGTTTTGATCCAATAAAATAAACAATATGATTTTTGATTTTAGAATGAAACAATTACCAGTTGAAACCATACAATATAAACCATATTTGAGCCATTGAATATCTATATGTATATTGGGTAAATTCATAGTCCTAATCTGCAATTTTAGGAAATCTATTATTGATCAGGATATTACCAGTTTTACACACTTGGTCAAGGACATCATGTGATTTAAATATTATGTGAAAATATCCCCTACCGACTGCCATAAGTATCCAATCTGAAATAACATAGTAATGCACAATTCTAGGTTTCAAATTATGTATCGTATAAGGGAGATAACCATTTAGGTAAGAAATATTCTCCATGATAGAATATTTTCACATTTTAGCTCGATGTTGGAGTGCATATGGATCTTCTTAAACCAGGAAACCACCACCATCAAGTACCATAAAGAGTGTGGGTTTCGTGGTAATCACTTAACGTAGACCTATTCTATTAAGCACATCATGATGTGAAACCACCTAGAATCCACCCATGAAGGTCTTCTTGTGGATTTTACCACTAAGGGTATAGATATGTTGTGGATAATATTTGTTACATTCAAAGGATCACTCCCACTCTAAATAGTTCACAACCATAATGAATCAGAGCTAAATTTTTCTTTAGAAACCATAAGCATATTAAAAATATATGTTTCTATTTCAATATTTCCAATCCACTATAATGAACATATTGTTCCTAATGTAACCATATCAATTCTTATCCTAATATAGTCAATGTATCAGATTCAATGAATGAAAATTAAAAAAAATAATGATTATAAAACACATAATGAAGTTCTCTTCCAAAGTGTTTCTCCTAATGGAATCCCACATGTAAAAATGTGTGATTTCACTCACAACTAAAAAAAATTATGTAAAGTAATTGTTCAATTTTTGAAAAATATAATCTTAATGAATATCTTTGAAAATAATTTAAATAATCTAATTTTACAATGAAATAATCATGAAAATCATTTTTGTTTTCTAAATGGTGAACATTAACACGTAACATCTAAAATAATAATAATTAACCCTATATAGAAATATGATTGAGTTAAAAAATAATTTAATAGAATAATTTAATAAAACACATCCATAAATTTCAATAAACATGCTCAACTATGATTTAGATATTATTTAATATAACATTTTTATAAATTGATTAACAGTTTAAATCATCCGAGACATATGAATTTAATTAAAAAGTAAAATTTTTATAAAAAAATGATTATCAGTATATTCATTTTAGGATAGAAATTAAAATAATTTACTTAATTTAATGCATATATTAAAATATGATTATCTACTAAAAGTATCAAACTAATTTTAAAATTTTCAAAAGACACTCACCCACAGAGTATGGAATATAATGCTTAAAATTAGAAAGTTTTTTATAAAAATCATGACATTTTGATGATAACTATAACAAATTTTATTAAAACAATTTAATGTGTCCCATATTTAAAAATAAAAAAATTTGATCCCCAAATTGTAATAAATCTTTAAAATACGATAAGTTTAAAATGTAGCAGAAAAATTAATTGAAAATCATAATCATAATTCATAAAAAACTCAAAATAGAATGTTGTACTACAAAAATTCCCTAAAATTTAAATTTTTTTATTATATATATATTTTCTTTATATATGAAACTAATGAATTTTCATAAAATATTGGAAAATTTCAAGTGTGTTGTTGTTTCATATAATTCAATTTTCACTAGAAAAAATAGTCTAACTCTAAAAGTCTTTCAGTAACTACTTTTTCCATCAAATGTCATAATTATTTTCAACTAACATAAAACATAAAAAACTAAAGGGGTACACCATCCAATAATTTCTTCATAAGAATAAATTCATTATTTCAAAATGATGATTAAGAGATACTCACTGGAAAAATATTCCATTTTACTTTATATATAATCATTAAAAATAGTACATTTAACTTAAAAAATGAAACAGGGTCCCTCCGAATGTATCTATAAATAGAAATAGAGTTACATAATTTACTAAAATAATTATAATTTAATGTAAATTAAACTATTGATAGATAATAGAAAAATTTAAACATGTTTAAATATCACCATCGAACTATTGTTATTTTTGGACCAATGCTTGATCCATAAATCCGTGATCATATCCTTCTTTCAATCATTCATTTTACCCAAGAATTATTCATTTATCTTATTATGTTTAATTAACCATATATGATTCTCTTTATAATTATTTTTTAATATAAATAAATAAGTGGTTACTATCTAACCAGATGAAAATTTAATGATTATATAGAAAAACATTATTTTTATGGTTTTACTGATAACCAGAATATTGGAGAACAGAAAAGGTAATTAATATTCAAAAAAAATCACAACATTATCCCTGAGAATTAAAAAATTGTTCCATAATCTTATGTATGATCTATTAATATGAAAAATCATTCCTCTCTAATTTATCAAAATCAATTTCTTCATGTAGATTGAAATTTTATTCAAATCCATAATGCAATCTTCAATGATAATAATTTCATCATTAAAGCCATGCAAGAGGACATATTGATAAGAATCAATAAACATCCTTTAGAAAATAAATTATGTTTACTTATAGTTATCAATCTTAAATTTTATTTACTTTATCCACAATTTATGTTGTTTCCATTACCTTTACCTCCATCATGACATTGGATTCTAAAAGAAGGTATAAAATGGATTTAGTAACTTAGAAATATTCCATTTTAACTGAACAAACCATTCCACATCTAAAATGGGTCTTAGCATTGGAGGTTGTTATAATTCATGGAACTCATAGTGGAAGTGAATCAACAATTAATATTATTTCAAAGGAGTTTTATTTGACTTTAATAAGGGGTGTATTATTAAAATTCAAGTTTAATTGAACTAAAAAATATTACTTTAATAGAAAGTAAAATAATTTATTAAAAACAATATAATCAGAGATTTCCTACTATATAGTTATAATTTTAATTTCCGAGATATACATTCAAATAAATCTATTTGAATTATGACCAGGGTGTTTTTTCAATGTCAGTATCAACCAACTATATATTCTCCATTCATTTTCAATGAAAAAATTAAAATATAATCTCTATACATTCATGGGAAAGTATTATTAATTCCTAAAAATTATAACATGCCCCTAGATGACCCCATAAAAATCTATTAATAACACGTTGTCTATATTTTCAATGGAAATATTTATTCCTTCCAAATTTAATTTAAAGACATAATTTTTCCATTTGATTATTATTTTAGTGGAATCAGTGAATTGCGTAGTAAAAATTTCATGATAATATTTTTAAATTAATTATCATTAATAATTTAATTGTTTATATTAGAAATAAAGGTGATATTATATTAGTTTTTCAAATTATATTAACGAATAGTATGACCTAACAAAAATTCAATTTCCCCTTCTAAATTTAACACAGTTTTATATTAGATTCTTTTAAAATAGTTCCCAATATAGTAGAAAAATAAGTGTTAAACATGGGAATTTTGGTACATAAATAAAATTAAACTAAAAAAATAGTATTTAACCAATACATTTTCAAAATAGATGCTTAATAATTATTTATTACATCATACTCAATCAAATTTATTCAGAAATTAAAAATAACAAAATTTTCATCCTCAAATTCTTTAAACGTTAAATCATTCCACGTACTCACATTCGATAAAAAAATTAATCTTCCAAATCCAATATTTGTGGGATAACCACTCATGTAAGATTATATTCAAAATTTACTTCTTTACATAGAGTGAGTAAGATTATGCTAGACTTAAAATAAGATAGAAATAGATAGAAACTATAATATATCATTAATAAAATAAAAAACTAAAAATTCTAGATGATGGATATTTCCAAATAAATGATAAATAATGTTATTCATGTATCTAAGATGATATTTAATAAAATATATGAAGAGAGTATAAAGGGTTTTATGTTCATAAGTTAACATTCATTCAAAATTTACTCTGGAATTTCTTTATCATAATAAAATTAAAAAAATGGTGTGTTCCAAAAAATAAAAAATGGAAGATCACTTTCCAAATCATTTTTAAAAATTTCCAAAATATCAATTTGATGTTTTATTTTATCTTAAATTAATTCAAATACATTATCCCCTTCATCCCACTATCTGTCCACTCAGTGATTAAGAAGGTCATTTTGAGGTTTCATTAACAATCAGCCACCATTTAACATGTTTTTCATTTCCCTTATACACCTCTTCTATAAAAAATACAAGTTATGTTCTTAATATTTTTTATGGAAAATATAAAATAAGATTATCCTATTCAAAAACATTATGTTCTTGATCATGATTGAAATAATAATATCAATTCTTATAATTCCTCCTCTTAAAAAGATTATAGAACCCTAGTATCGTCCTCATGATCTTTTTCACTCTCACAGTCATTCACTACATCTTCCATCAGGTTATTAAATAAATTTATGATATTTTCATCATCATTTATGATGTTTATAATTTGGAAAAATCATTATTCCTTATTTTCAAATTCTTCATATTCAATGATATGGTTTTTATATTTATACCTCACATCCCCCTTGATATTGATTATCAATGTAACAGAATAAATTTTCATTATTAAATTTTGTAATTTATTCTTGATAACTAACAATCTAATGTAAATAAAAAAGTAGATATTATAAAAGTTGATTTTTTTCTTGATATTTGATTCATTGAATAATATATTTTTTTTATTTGTAAAACTAATCCCTAAAATCGATTATCATTTGTTTCATGTTTGATTTATTATTAATATGATTCAAAACACATTTATTTTACAAATCCTGGAATGACATAAAATGAAAATTATGTTCAAAATACCTAATATTGAGTTTATAAATGCCAAAATAACTAAAAAAATTTCTTTATTGGGTTTCACATCCAATATGAACACTCGATTATATATTTATTCACTAAAAATAACATAATTGTTCTATAAAGAACAATCAAAATTGTTTCCCTAAACAACACATATTTCAGAATTAAATATTGATTTAAGTATAAAAAAACATTAAATTGTGTTCCTAGTGATTTTAGATATTCCATAAAAAAATTGAAACAAAATATTCATCTCATTCAGAAAAAACATCTGATTTATAGTTTTAAGTAAAATAACTCCCTTATAAAGTATAATATAACAAACAGTTTCCATTTTTTGAATGTTTTTATTATTTTTTTTCATAACACCCTAAGACACATAATGAAAGACCCTTCTATATTATTATTTAGTAATTTTACTTGGAATTTTACATATGAAAATGGATATTTATAAACCTATATAAAATTAGAATAATTGAAATAATTGTCAAGACCTATTGATGGATGATTTTTGTGATTTAATATATAAAAATTCATATATAAAAACAACATTAGATAAATATTAAGAAATAATGGAAATTAAATGACATGATATATGAGGTGGTTTGAAGAATAAGTGAAAATTTGTGAAAGTTTAATTATTTTTTAATAAAAGGTAAATATATAAATAAAAACTATATAAAAAAGTAGGAAGACTAGAGTAATTTTGAATTATACATATATATTCTGAAAATAAATAAAATGAAAAGTTGAATTGGAAAAAATTAAAAGAAATGTAGTTAACTCAAATTTTAATAAGAGAAATTTATATTAGATAAATAATTATTTTTTAAATTAATAAATTGATGTGATTGAAAAATAGTTGGTGGTGTTGATACTTATAATGGTATTGGAAACAAGTCCTAGTAAACTTCTCTTATTTATTAAATAATTTAATTTTTTTAAAAATAAATTCACGTTAAAATGGTTTCATTGATAGATTATGTGATAATGATCAACTATAATTTATTATTGATCAATTATAAATTAATTTAAGAATAAAAATGAATATAGAGAATTGTAAAACAATATAAAAATAATAATAATATAGTAAAAAAATATAATAATCCATCATAATACTAAGGAGAATGATTGAATAGAAATAAGTTTTTTTCAATAAAAATTATATATTTTCTTAAAAACATGAATTAATGGGGAGATAAGATCTAAAAAGAAAATAATCTTCATTATTGAGTTGATATTCCTCCTTTTATCACTATATATTTTCTTTTTATCCCTCTAATGCTTCTTTGTTCTAATCCCGGAACTCATGTTCTGTATACCTATTCCCCTTTAATGATCATGTCTACTAAAATATCTTCCAGAATATTTTACAACTCATGACATATTCTCCAAAAGATAGCAATATTTTGATATGTAAACAAATGTAAATTTGTAAATATTATATAAACAACTACGCATTTTGGCCTCCCTCTCCAATATTGACATCATTATTATCGACATTTCAAAAATCCTCATCGGGTAGTTACCAAATATCTGATTCTATATTAGATCATTTCAACAATTATTTCATTCTATTAAAAAATTGACGAGAATAGGTATATTTTTTGATTACTAAATCAACTCTCCCCCTACGCCATAATCCCAAAACCATGAGATGATATTCCTAGTAAAAATCCAAAAAAATAAAAAAATTATCAACCATAACCTTCATTAAAATATTTAATATCTATATTATGGTAGATTATCAATCATTTCCATATAATCAAATAACATAGATGCTACTGGGGTACTTTATTGAATTCTTATTATGAACGTTATTGAAAATTTTATTTCTTGATGCTTTTTCAAAAATAATTTCTAAAATTTAAAACAATCACAAATAGATAAATTTTATGATAACATGTCTTTGAATCTATAACTCAATCATCGGTTAAATGATCAGGAACAACATTTCCCAATTCAAGATCATATATGTAAATTATGAAGTTTATAAAATAAGTTTTGACTAAAATATGGTTCTCATATTTGGTATTGATCTATATCAATTATTCAAATAAAATTATTATTTTATCAATAGGTGTCCATTCATCGAAAGTATTTAATACATAACATTACACGAGAATGCTCATTTCATATGGGTTTGTTAGTCAAAGGCCAACTTGAATCTTTATTCATTGGTCCTTCTCTAATTTTTATCTTCCTTCATCTAAAATTGACCTGACTGACTTTGTTCTGACCATATGCTTGGTCTATTAAAAAAAATACCCGAAAATGTATCACCAATCATCTCTGAAAAATAAACTTCAATTGGAAATGATTTTTTACACAATTGATCTTCCATGGAGATCAAGATAAATATCCATGTCCTAATTTTTCCTCCACTACATAGATCCACATGGTAACTTCAGGGAAATATGATTTATAACTAACAGAATGTGGTCTAGAATAGTTTCAACTTGTGTTGATATTTATCCCATGATCCATACATATTTCAATATCATAAATAAAAAACAACATCCTTGGTCCTTCATCATGAATCTGTCTTGTTATCCCCTACCTATTTTTGATGATGTTTGATTGATTCTTAAGACAAATCCCCCATGATCTCATTCTCATAATATCCTAAAAATATCAAATATCACCATAAATTATTTTTTATCTCTATTGAATTAAAAAATTTCAAAAACTATATAAAATTTTAAATCCAAAAGATGAATAATCTAATTTTAAATAATTCCAAAATATTATTTAAAATCCCTCCAATTTTTTTTTAAATGAAAAATATTATGTAATAATCACTTCCTATAAAATCCATTAAATAAAATCCTTTTGAATAATAGTCAAATCCATTATATAGTTTGAATGAATTATATATCAAAATATTATAATTCATCACACATAAAATTAGTGGATATGTGATATATTTTATACGTAATAAATTTACATAAATTTAAATATATTAGGAATATACAATAATCATTTAAAACCACATGAAAAATGTACAAACTCATTAAATCTAACCCTAAATTTGATATCATAAAAAAAATTAAAATATAAATATTCTAACAAAAAATATTATAATAAATCAATTATACATTGAGAAAATATTTCCAAATTACGAAACCTGAAAAACAACTCCCAAAAAATGTCTCAATTAATAATATCACATAAAATAAGAAATCCATATTCTAAATATATATATATATATATATATTAAAAAATAACCCTCAATAATAAAATGAAATAATTTTAAATTTATAAAAATACATGTAATGTTAATACTAATACCATAAAAAACGAACCTACTCCTACAAAAATTACATTAAAAGTAAAATTTGATACTGAAATACTATAATTGACTACAAATAATATTTAAATCATGTATCAATGTAAGGAAAAATCAATGAGGCTTTTTCTTTTTTAATGGATGTCTCTCAAATCTATAATCAGTGAAGTAACTACCAACATACACTCGTTACATCCAACAACATTACATGATCATCTATATCAATTTTATGTTGAATAAAATCACATGGATATAGTGACTTATATACTTGCATAATTGATAATCAATGACCTCAAACACTCTTATATCATATATTCAATGAGTGAATTGTGTGGGATATATATTCAAATAGTGAAGTTTACCAAATTCTCCAATAATATTGTAAAACTATATCCCATCATTGAATTCATATAAAAATTACGAGTGTAACAATGCAAACTTATGTAAATTGGTCTAGAATCACATATATTTCTAGATTTATCCATCAAAATATAAACTCAAATATTGATCTAATAGAAAATTTTTGTATGTATAAATAGGGTCACAAAAAATATGATTGAAGAAAAAATTACATGTTTATCATAACACATATGAAGTGGTATGAAATAAATATTACATTAGCAAATATATTTACTTAATTTAATGAAATTTTCAATATTTTTCAAAATATATTTTTAAGTGAGGATTTGCAGGATTCGTTAAACACTGTAATTTCCAAATACAAATATTGAATTGATTATTCATCTCTATGTAAATAAGTATTATTCCAAAACCACATAAATGTTTGTGTTCACATTGAAGTATATGTTTTTTTTAAAATTTTACACTCATTTAATCATGTAGTATGATATTTTTTCATTGGTGATCCTATAATTTTCCAGTACATAATTTTTATCTCAGAATTAAAATATTATATATAGTTGAGATTTTTTTAAATGTGTTTCTTCTCTATAAAACCCATCTAATATAAATAAAATGTATCCCCCCTCTTGAAATAATTAGTTTTTGAGAAAAATAAAAATTTATTATGGAATGATATTCAAATATGAAAATATGAAATGGATTTAATGGATTGATTATTGTATAAAAAATATTCTCAATATTCTCAATTTTGTTCCATCATTATAAAAACGCACCACAATACCTTAACTCGTAATTAATTCACTAAAAAATTAATTATTTTGAACACTCACTTGTGTGATGAAAGTGTAATTCCAAGAACTAAGTTAATTTATATTAATGAAAAAAATCATACATTGATAAAAATAAATGCGTAAAAAATATTTTACAAGTGATTGAAGAGATAATTATTTTATAATAACATAAAAAATTAATAAATTATAATGAAATGAAAATTCATGATTTAATATAAATGTTAATATCAAAATCAAAATAACCATATAATAATATTTTAAAGAGATTAATATGATAATATGTTTTCAAAATAATATCATAGTCAAATATAAATGATTAACCATGATAAATGATTCAAAACAATAGTGATCTCTATGTTAACAAATAATTATATAATAATTTGAGTAATATTAGATAAAAAATGATATTCAAAATATTTTAGTTTAAATCTTCTGTGTATTGAAAAAAATATAGTTTGAATCCAAATTTAATACCCTTCCCCAAACAGAAACCACAAAATTGTTCATGATAATGAATTATAACATTGACAGATTCTTTTAAAAATAATTTTAAGAAATAATTTCTATACTAAAAATAGAATTTTCATAGAATAATTACAAATTGATTAAATTTAATAGCATGGATATCACAAAAAAAAGTTATATAGAACTAATAATCATGAAAAGGGGATTTGAAAATATACATATATGTATTTATGAGTGAATGATTAAAATTTTAAATAAATCTCACAATTATTTTTATCATTATATGAAACTCAAAATTAAACTCATACATTTGGGAAACCATAATGTATGCACATCACGATAACAATAATAGAAATCAACTAACATGGTATGATAATTTTTGAATGTAAATATTAAAAAAACATAAAATGATAAAAAATAATATGATATTTTTTAAATGAAATAATATTGAATAGAGTATAATGAAATATGTATGTTTAATAACAATATGACCTTTCAATCCAACCATTATAATAACCTCTTCTACATTCGAATATCGCACTGATGGTTTATATATAAATTCCTACAATAAAACTAGTATATAAGAAGTTTAAAATTTAATATAATTGAATGGTATTCTTAATAAGGATGTTAGCTTAAAAATACCCCAATAAAGTAATAAATACCCTTCTAAATAAACCAACCCTAATCATAACATCATGTCCCCTAAACCAGATCGACTGTAAACAATACATGTGTATTTGGTTATCAAAGGCTATTAAAAAGTTCCAATGGTTTGAAATACATATATTAGTGATTAATTTAGACTCAATCTCTCATAAATCACATCAATAACTCTATACATATGACTCCCATGATGTTTCCTTGTGTATTATATACATATACGTTATAAGAAATTTAAATAATACAATTCAAATAAAAATTTTATATAATATTGATAAAATATAAAAATCCAATAAATTTGATATAAACCCATCATAAAGATATATTCTAGAATCACATAAAAATAAATGCAAAAAAATGGAATGCATGAGAGGTTGATACATTGACTATCTAAAATCACTACCCAAGGATCCCAAAAATGATTCACATGATCCAACACATCATGAACCATGGTCAAATATATAATTACCAAGGGTTTAGGATATATAAATGTTTTCATAATAATTATTAAATATTTTAATATATAAATAATTAATACCTAGTTAGTGGTTAGGTGATGCAAGATATTATGCAGGATAACAAAAATTAAATCTATTATTATAGATCATTGAAATGATGTTACATTAAATTTTGAATTTCATATAATGAATTATTTTTTAACATGGATGATTACATTCATAAAAATATAAAATATAAAAGGGGATATTAAATTAAAAATATAAATAACTTTAAAATGAGAAACTACCATGGAGTACTCTCACCATTTTGAGTCTCCATTAGTATAAATACGTAAAATTGAAATGAATAGCATATAATGTAAAATAATTATGAGAGATGAAAAATTGTAACTATTTAAAATATAATTTTGATATATGAAGTGGGAGTGGAAAGATTTATTTAAGTAAAACAATATATATAATTTAAATCTGACCATTGAAAATATAGTCATTGAAAATATGGTTGTTGAAAATATAGTCATTATAAACTTAATCATTTAATATAAATGTTTCAAATTGGTATAACCTAGTTATTTAAATATATTAATGTGTTTAAATAATATATTTTTTGAAATAAAATTAATGAAACAAAATTATAATAAATAATTTTAATATTTCATTATTTTATACTAAAATATTATTATTAAATGAATGATTACATAATAACCTATGAAATATTTTTTTCTGAATATATTGGTAAAATTTAATAACTAAGATAAGAAAATTTAATTATAATTATATTTGGGGTAAGATTGCATTATAAGAAAATTTTGTTCTAAAAAGTTTCCTTTCATGCAGTATGGATTCATTCAATAATAATAATAATTTTTTTAAAAAGACAATAATAATTTTAATTATTGAGATATATTACAACTAATTTAATTAGTAATTTCTGTGATATAAGATTAATAATATTTAATTTACAATAACACATTTCTCAATATGATGAATCTTATAATATTTTTTTATATTAATTGAAACAAAAAATTAATTAAAATTAATTTTTTTTATTTCAAATAAAATAACATAGATTTTTTTATTGTTCAACGGAATATTTTTTTAGGTAGAATTTTTTAAATAATTATAAAAACATTTATTTTTTGTTGAATAGTACAAAATTTCATTTTTATAAATTGCATGAATTTTATGATATTATTTTTATATAAGTACTAATTTTAAATATATGTATCCTTTTTCATAGAAAAACATAAATATTATTAATTTATTTATATTTTTTAAAAATAAATTTACAAACCCATATTTGACCTTAGTAAACATCAGTTATATTTTCTAAATATTAATTATAAAAATAATATTTTAAATTTAATTTTCATAATCATTGTTTATTGAAAAAAATATATTTAAATTTTTTAATTAATGTTCCCATATTTAATAAAATGTGTAATTTCATTTATTTTCATAAATGACATGTTTCCTTAACGAAAAACAAATTACCACAGTAATTGGAATGATGAAAAAATATTTGTAAAATATAATATAAATTAGATAAAAAAAATTATAAATCTTGTGTGGAAGCTGGTGGATGGGGAGTATATTTACCATATCTCAAACAAAATATATTATTTACATATTTCAGAACTACATTCTTTGAGAATGACAACCCATTTTTAATAAGAAAATGAGAGTTTATAAAAAGGTTATCCTTCTATAATTATAATAGATGAACCCTTATTATAATTTCCCCCAACACCACAACGATTATATTTATAACCAATATCAATTAAAACCACACATATAATGTTTTATACAACATCCTGATGTTATTTTTTTATAAACATAACATCTATATAATTATTTATCCCCTTTGTAAATAGGATAATCTAGGAATTGAGGTTTAAATTTATAACCGCTACATTCCCATTTTTATTTTATGTGTAACTCCAATTCAAAAAATTCCAATATAGCATTTCAAATTGATAAAAATATTATCATCATTATACCTTTATTTCATTATAATGGTGATGAATTAATTAATAAAACATATATTTTCCAATTGAGAAACAAGAATATGTTAATCGTGGGTGTGTGTGAACTACCACCTCAATTAAAGAAAACAAAAATTTTCATTAATAAAACAAAATGTATTTTTTTTAATAAGGAAATAAATATATTTATTTATGATAATTAGTACATATTTTTATTTATGAAATTCAAAATCATTGTAATATTTTTTCCGTTTCTTTTTAAAATGGTAGCACTGTCCATGTGTATGTGTGGCCTACCTCTTATAGGGAACGATGTATTCCATTTTTCTTTACAACAATTAATTAATGGTTGTAACAACTGATTTAAAGAGTAAATATTGGTTTTATCAACTGAATAAGGAACCTTTAATAAAAAATTTATATTCATTTAATGTTATGTATGATAATTAATAATTTTAAAATTAACTATCTTATTAAAGATAATTAAAAAGGAAAACCAAATTTATCCATACGATTTAATTTTATTGTATCATAAAATTCTACTTCTAAAAATTTATAATTCAGATATAATACAATAATGAATAGTAAAATATATAATTTTACTTTTTGTATAATTATATTTCAATGACGACACTACATAATCACACATTAATTGACATATGTCCATGATTCGGCCAGTTTAACATCCTTTTTGAAAAATTCTATGAAATTATAATATAGATTATAAGGAAAACATAATTACTGGTATAATAAGATTGAAATATTTGAATAATATTTTTTGAAAAGGATGCATTAATATTTAAATTTTTAATTAAGGAAAAACATTTTGTTTGTTAATAAAATCACCAAAGTGTGATTTTTAATGATTCGATCATCAATGATAAATATTTAAAAAATTAACAATTGAAAATAAAACATAATAAATAATTATAAGTCATATAATGCAATAACATTATTTATTTTGAATTTTTTATTTTTTATGAACAATGAATACTGATAATTTTCCTATGAAACTACAGAAAACAACCAAAACTATAAATACCTAATGAGAGATATTTTTTTAAAAATAATTTACATATATATAATGACTATAAATTAAACGAATAAATAAAATTAGTTATGAAGATAATTCTAAATATTTCTAAAATTAATAAAATTTTATTGGTTCCTAATGCTCATTCTACTAAGTGGAGAAATAAGTCATGTGTTTCTTATATAAAATTTGTAATCCTTGATTTATAGTTCCTATTATACTCCCGACGTTTTTTAAAATTGTATCCCTACATTGAAATGAATTTATTTTACCATAATAATGGGGTTTAAAGTCCTATATAATGTATTCTATTTCAATGAAATCCAATTAAAATGTACCAAAATTTTATTGGTTTTTATAAAAATGATATGATAATATTACATGTTTGATTTAAAATCGTATTTCCAAAAAAAATTAAAAAAATACCATATGTATAATTTTTATTCATTATAAAACCCTTACTAATTTTTGATTGAAATTATATGTCATAATACGTACCATTAATGTTTCATTTACCCTCAACTATTTTTTTACACAATGCATTTCTCTTAATCGATACACTCCTTGTCTCTTTTCCTCAATTAGGAATATCCATTTTCGATATTGGTTTTCATTGAATAGTTTTAGAAATTTCCAAATCTATTATTCAATAATTTATTAAATTTACTTTTTAGTACGTTTCCTTCTTTTAAATTATATAAATAATTTTTTGATGTTTTTAGAAGTATGATTTTTTAGAATAAATAAAAAAGAATTAAATTTTCTAATTTAAAATTGAAAATGCAATTCCACGAAATTTGTTGATTTATAGGTATATTTATCTCAAAATTTTCATGGCTCCAATAAGTTGTTATTTTTATATCATATATATAGAATTTATCATTTTAAATGATCTCAAATGGTCATAGATAGATTTTTTATCCATGTGTTTTTTATAAAATAAATATAAATTATTTATCTTAAAATTCATTATTTTTGAAAAATATGATTATTGATCAAGAATATTATTTATGTTTATCCATATAACAATCAAAAATTTTATTTTTCTTTTTTAAAAATCATCTTTGTATGAATAGGTACTACCTTTAAATATTTTGTCTCTACAAACACTCTATATCCCATTGTTCTGATTCAATAGTATTTACCTCGCTTGAATAAATATAATGATTGGGATCATATTATATTAATAGAATTAAAATTTACTATATAGTGTATATACCATCTGTTGTGTTGTCATTATTGATAGGTATTTACTTATATTGATTTTTTTTCAATGGATACCAATTTTATGGGATTATCATGTTTTTATTATTAAGCATATTATTATTGATTTCATTATGTGAATCCATTTGAAATTGGTGTGAATTTTTTTCCCATTATTTATTTATGATGTGTTGAAGGAAACCTATTTAATTTTAATAAATTCATTATACTATAAAAAAATAAATTATTTTAATTTTAATGTTTTACAAAACCCATTTAATTTGAATAGGTTCACTATAATGTGATAAGTGCATGATTTTCATGTACTACTAAAATATATCAATGATGATGGAATGGACCCATATCTCACTCTAATTCATTGTCTTAATGTTTCTATCACATGATATAATATTTTTTGATTATATTTTAGTTTACTATAATATTGGGAATATATAGTGTGACTCATTAATGTAATAATTCTCTTTTATAATAATTGTTCCAAATTTGAATGGTTTTATATTTTTATTCTTACAGTCATTCTTATGATGTAATATTTTGGATCAGTTTTTCTAAATAATTAATGAATTATGTAACGATGATCATTATACCATGATATATTATCTATGACTCAATAGTTATAGGTTTCTTGTATATATTCATTATACCCTAATCCTCATGTTATTTTCATTAATTAAAATTTATTTTTGTCAGTTATGTTTACCCATTATGACCATTGGTGCCCACACATATCTTAGGATTCTATTACTTCATATTATAACATCAGGAAATGTATGAAGCGTATAAAAAGTTTAATTATGTTTAGAGTTTATGGGATAAGTATTTGACTAATTGGGGATCAATTTTGTTCATATATATTTGTAAATGGATTATTGATTCAAATAACATGGAATTTATATAAATGGTATTAGGATTATCTTTTACTAAAATATTTTCATTATATTATGATGATGTGGTTATCATATTTAAGGGATAAACTAGTTTGGATTAGAGAAAGGATTAGATAACATAATGGATTTAGATGATATTAAGTATGCTGGATTATTAGTTAGAAATGTAATAGAATGATGATAAGTCAAGTTTAGTTATATTTTTAATGTTTTAGATAATTATTTATGTTAGTTGAGGATATATTCTAGGGATTTATGTATGATTAAATTAGTAAAAATTTAATGGATAAGTCTAAGGGGTATGTATATGTATAGTATAGAATTAAATTATATTTTTGGTAAATTATTTATTTTATTTACTTTAATATGAATAATATGACCATCTAGATACTATGAGTCAATACAAGATCTATCACAGACATACCTATGATTAATAACCATAAAAATATTGTGTTTGATATTAACTCATTCTACACCTGGTGCATGGAAAAATACCTAACTAAACAACTAGATTGATTTCCCTGGTCAATTTTCATGGGTTAACCAAATTCTCATTACAATAAATTTGGAATTATTTGTCATGACATGAAATTAGTTGAACAATTAGGATCTATCCCAACAAAAATAACCCTATATTTAACCTAGCATAATATTGGTTTTACTAAAATATAATACAATTACTTTTGAACTTTGGAGACTAAATTTTAAATATATCATATATATTTTTTTAAAATAGATCACTTATGATGTTAATTAATCGTCACTCATATTAAGCTCTTTTAGTATTTTTGTTGTTTGACCCCCAAAGGAACCAATTTAACCCTAGATGCCATGAAAAATAATGAAATATTTCTAATAAGGAAAATAATAATATAAGATTTAGAGTAAGAAATCATTTCATTAAGAAAATATTTTTATAATGAATTATTATTAACAACATAAAATTATTAGATCTCTAAACAAACCAAAAAAATAGAATGGTAGAGTCTCATGGATATTATGGTGATGAAAATGATGATGGAAATAATGATCAAATTATTTCATCTGAATAATTTAGTTAGAATCCCATAGTTTAATGTCTTAAAGGAATTAGAATATGTATTATGTGTATAAAAGGATGATGTATAGAAACAAATGTTGGGAAAAAGTGAAGAGATCATTGGAAGCTATGTAAGGTAAACGCCTTCATTTTAATGTATGACTAACAATTCAATATAATAAATGTGATGTACTAATAAAATCCTTGTTAATCCCAAGATCCAAAATATAACGAGGATTATAGGAAACGTCATTAACCAAGATAAGGTAAATATTCTTGAAACACAACCCTGGATGTAAGTTCTGATGATAATTTCGGATGAAGAAAACAACCAATCCACTCAAGAAAACTGAATGTTATATTGTTTCAAACATATTAATTATAACTATGATTTTATCAAAGAACGTAAAATAAAATCCCCAATATAAAAATATTGAATTATTAAAATTACAATTTATTTTATATTTATATATATCCTCAGTAATAAATTTTTATTAGAGGTTTTTATTATAATTTAATATTATCATTAATTTAATTAAATATGATGTTATATTAGTATTTGTTTCATTATCCCTAAAATTATACATTCACTGATTAAAAAATAACATCAAAATTTCACTAATGATAACCTCATAAAACATTGTTTCTGATGAAATACTTTAATAAAATAATATGGGTATTTAGAAAAAATGGTAAAATAAAAACACAATGTTAATTATTTTATTATCATGATGGAAAATTTTACTTCTGTAGTCAATACAAGGATATTAGTGATATTTTCACAACATTGTCAATAAAATTATTATTCATTGAATGTGTTTATATTTAAGTGAGTAATAATAAAAATTTTGATGATTCAATTTATTATGGGGGATGCAACAACTCAACATTTAATAGAAATTAAATTTTCCCACAAAATTATAAAGAATGATTCCCTCAAAAGAATTAATACTTGATTAGATTGTAAGGATCAAATCATAGGACTCAACTAATGAAAATTTATTAAATTGCAAAAGAAACTTTATAGGTAAGGTACAAGATATCATGTATTTTGTATAATAGATTATTTCACATCATTAATGATTTCATCTATTAATACTATTAATATGTAATGGGGTAAATAAAATTAAATTAATAGTTTCATTATTACTAAAAACTCCCATAGAACATAGTATAATTTAATAGTAACAATTTGTATAAAAAAATATAATTATAAAGAATACCTGGAAAGGAGAAATAAATTTGTATGAAATATAATTGAATTGTGGATATTAGAATGGTAACTAAACAAGGGATAATGTTATAAATTATTTTAGAAAGACTGTATATCAAATAAAATATGACTGTTACAAATATGGTCATTAAAATTATGATAATTTAAAATATGTTCAATGAATAAATGATCAATGGATATTCATGTGTCAAATTCTACTACAAGAGTTATGTATTAATGATAATCATTTTAAATGAAATATTTTTGATATCATAATATTAAAACAAAAAATTCATTTTTTGGGATATGCATTATTTTATGTTAATAAATATTATACAGAAATAATGATAAGGTTTATTTTTTATATAGATTAACAATAATTTCAATATTAATTGATATGAAATATGAAAAATAACAAATAATTCTTTAGATAATATTTTTTATATATCTATTTTTCATTATTATGATTTTAAATTAATTTAAATGATAAGTTTTACTAGGCCTATATAGTATCTCAAATTAGTAGTTGAACCAAACCAACACATACCTTATGCGTTTCTAAACCCTACAAGATTATATCTATACCCATGCATCTAAAAATCCTAGAAGAAATTATTTCACCCAACATGAATAAGATAATATGAAATATATATAAATAGACATGACCCCATTAAAAAATGGAGGACTAAATAAAAAATATATGTCATATCATAAAAGAAATAGATGAAGTGATATAACATCAATGTAGGTAATATATATTCAAGGTGTTATAATAATAGTAGAGGATAGAAAAAATAAGATTTTATACTCCATGTGATAACATATAAACACTCCCACCACATCACCAATTGATTCCTAAACACAGCTAGTAGAAATCATGATGCATCACCATGTTGCCTTTACATTCCCTATATTAAAATACATAAAAATTTCTATACACCACAAAATAGGTCCATAGGTTGTTTTCTAAATATGCTCAATACAATCCACCCATGTTGTTCCATATTAAGTATCTTTAAAAAAATATGAATAATATCAACAATAATGATAACATGGGATGATAAAGGGATAAAAAAAAATTATAACAAAATTCACTGTAAAACATTTCCCTTTTCAACAGTTAAAAATAACCATAGAAACATTGTTTCAAATTATATCACATATATTAATGTAGTTCTAACCAAATCATGTACCAAGTATCATATGAAATCAAATGTGGTATGAAATGAATAAAAACAATTTCATCTATCTAGAACACTCATACCCAAAAATATAAAATCATGTGAATTGGATCTCTAGACATATTTATCAAATCTATATAGTGGCATAACACACTAAAAATTAAACCATACATAAGGTTTAACTAGTCCATTCATCAAAGGGCCTAGGGGGTAGGAAAACACCATATGAGTGAACCCCAAGATAGTATGAACATATTATATATATTATTACACATTAAACCTAAGTACCCAAGGCTTATAATATGCTACATTTTACAAATAAATTCATCAATACAATGATTTGAATCCTATTTTACTAATCAATATCACAATTCAATGAAACCCCTTTTATTTAAAAAAAAAGTGGAATTCCATATTTCCTCAAAAAAACCATTTCCAAAAAATAATTATTCAATAAAAACTAATTTATAATTTTATTTATAGAAATAGTGTAATGTAATTCATTTAAAATAGTATATAGAATGAACATTTTATCTCAAAATTGGGTCACAGACACCCATAATGGGATCCACCAACAAAAAATAATTTGATTTCAACTACTATGGCCCTATAATCTAACCATACATCATGAAATTGATTAAAATAAAAAAATATCGATAAAGAAGAATAACAAACATAAACCTTAATAAACTCACATGTCCCACCACAACCCCCACAATGCAAGGACTATAGAATAATATCGCAAAATAAATACAGAATGGATAAATATAACCAACATCATAGGGACAATGGCTATTAAAATGTAACTGAATTGTACGTCTATGTTTAATGGGAATGGAGAATGAAAAATGATCATTTACCAAGAGTGACACAACGAAACCCCATAAAAAAACAATCCTAAAAAAGGATCTCAAATGATCCAATATCCCTTAAATATTATTAGACATCTCCTAGATTATGAAAGAGGAGGTTGTGATAAAATGAAAATAATATTTTATGTTCTGTTCATACAAAGGTAATGGTTATTAAAATTAGATGACATAAATCATGGGATCACGACATGAAATCCATGAAATCCATATACACAAAATGCCAATGCCTTAGTTAAAAACAACTATAATTATATTCAAGACATAGACTCATATCATGATGTAGAAATGTGTCATGTTTAGAACCAGTTCATGGAATAAGCCAAGAAATATATTCATGAGGTGTAAATCATTAATTATCTGAAATCATTAATGATGAAAAGTAAAAATAAACGTTTATAATAATCAATCTGGTAAACCAATACCCTAAAGAAGAAAATTTAAAAAAAAATTCACATTTTTAATTAAAATATATTAATCCCAACAAACATACATCCCTTGAAATTATGTTATCCCCCCAATGTATATTGGTCCTCACACATCCCAAATCACTCCCAAATAAAGAAATAAATGTAAATAAGAATGATAAATACCAAAATTAAATTTACATGATGTTTTAAACATTGTAAAATAAGATTTTATGTACACATGAAGTAATTTTGGAGAATGGTATATTGAAATATGTGATGCCACAAATCCCTCCTCAAAGAATCATACTAGCAAGCCATATGAGAATCGAATGTGTGTGACCGTAATAATATTTCATATGGAATCAACTCTCCATTAATGTCTTTCGCCTAAATTTTAACTATCACAATTGGATTCAATACACGAAAAATTTCTATTTCCAACTGGATATCATCCCAACATTAAACATGAGTGGGACACAGATGACACTTCATGGGAATGGATATGTGGAAAACATCATGAATACACATCATATATACAATAAATACCAAACAATATGAAACTTCTCAATCCTATTAGTGACATAAAATTTTCCATCTTATCTCAGAGCCAATGTTCCATTTTTTCTAAGTTGATTGTATACTAATTAGAAGAAAAATCAAAAAATATAGCCACCAATGGAAAATTCAAAAGGATGAAACCGATGATCCTTGTTTAATTTCTACTTACTCATAGATGTAATGATATACCTACATATTTCCCAAACACTTACTAAAACATCCAAAACATGACATGGTCCTAAAAGGGAGGGATCACCCACCTACACACAAAAATGAGTTGACCTACATGAGTGATCACACAAATCCTTGAAAAGAGATACTCTGAATTATGAATTATAAGTGTTGTTATATGAAAACATAATTAGCCCCCGATTCCTATCCTATTATCCATGAAAATATAATACTAATCCCATGATAATAACCTCTAGGGTCTAAATATAATGTTCCTTTTTTCCATATTTTTATAGATGGTAAGTGGAAATCAACCAGATCAATGTCCATATTTCCTTTTAAGGATTCATCTAGAACCCTAAAGTAATCATATTATATCTATTCAAAATAATGGAATAGTTAAATCTATGAAACCTCACATCCTCATACACCGACATATTACTATGTTCTTCAATATTAGTTGTTTCCCTGATTGGATGGAATTGATATTATTTTTAAAACTAATTAATAAATACATATATTTCAATCCTCCATCAAGGTGTTTAAAGTAATCCGACAAAAAATAACATGGATTCCTCATCTGATTATTATACTATCACTACAAGAGTCATGATCAACCAAGAATGTTTCAAATGCTCTGGTGTTATCTTTTTATAGGTATAAAAATAAGAACTATAACCTCTAAGGCCACTCTTCATACCCAGTCACCAAAATCACATTCATTGTTCATTAAACATAATAATAGATCCTAGATCAATGACCAATTAATAATTATGACTTTAAAAAAGATTCATCACCCCATAGATTAGAGTACAAAAAACTGATCCCAAAAATGGAGAATACCATGAGAAGGGAGAGGCCCACAAACAACATCATCCCCACTATATAGAATTTCTAGAATTACTCTAAATTTTTCCTCATGAAGCTAATCATGAAGATAAGAATCATGAAAAGATTATGATAACTGAAATCTGGTCAAAACTATCCATGAACCAGCTTCCTGAGCATCTAGGTTCAACTAAGAAAAGATCCACCTAAGGTTCCACTCCTCCTTCAATTCCATAACACCATGCAGCTTTACATTCTCATTGAAATAATTTTCAAACGCATTCCCATTCCACTGGATTTATGTTCTGTTAAGATAAATGTGTGGAGATATTTGACTGAATTTACATGTATATGATTAAATTATTCTTGAGAAATGAGATAGATCTGAATGTTATTCTCAGAAAAAACTCTAAACCACACCCAAAAAAAATAGTTACTTCCAACAATTAAGTGCATTCATAACAACTAAAATCTCTAAATAATAAGTGGGTAATTAATCTAATTAAAATTAATCTATAGAGGGTTGAAATCCACAAAATGAACATATTTCAAAATTACAGAACCCATATTATTTCTAGAATAGTAATAGAAAACAATAAATCTCTTACCGTGCTTAGGTAATATCAAAAGGTGAGTTGATTTCAGAAGTCTTTTTAGAATTATGAATCAATAATTGCACTTTGAATCTCATATGAATTTCACACATTTCCAAGTATGTTAAATAAAAGGTGACACAAATATGTGACAAAATAGATGAAATGTCCCTAGAATACAGAAAGACAAAATAATCTCTTCATCATGAAGACTTTCTATGGGTTATCACAACACAAGACCAGCTTCACCATCCAAAACTCAACTGATAATCCATGATAATAAATTATGTTCCCCAGGAATATCTGTTCTTGGATCTTGAAATGACATTGAAAATTCATTCAATAAAAATGTTTACTCCATTTTATTTTTATAACCAACCATAAATAAAGCTTTTGATTATGCTTTTTTCGTTAATATAACCAAATATAATTGAAAATTACTACCGAAAAACATTCTAGTACTCAGGAAACATGTTATCATTAAAATCCATATAAATTGTAAGATATTTAGTTTGACCAGCTGACAGAAAAAGATATTCATAATTGTTATAACTACTCCTAAAATAAATCTTTCATAGTTTTGAATCTACATCTCAGAGATGATGATAACCCAACTAAAGACCGCTCTTCAAAAAACTTGTTTCCCTGATTAGCAAGCTAAAAAATAATAGACATTATGAATAGGAAACATATTATTTACTGATAATCAATTAAACATATGAAATCACACACACAATCTATGTGAAAAATATTCCTACATAGAAGAGAGCTATGGGGATACCCAGGGAGAAATACTTGGGTGAAAACAAACCTTTCATCGTTAAATCGTGCATCTAAATGTTAAGCTTTCTCAGCTCTGTTGGAACCATATAATAAAAGGAATTGAAACATAAAGTGAACCTAAAAGAAAATAAATAATATAGTCTACATCATTATTTATTGGAATACAGAATAAATAATTATGAATACATCAAAAATTTCTAAAAATAACCATGGAAATATTACCCAAAAAACGTTAGTGGATTCAACTAACCCCAAAAAAATCATGGCGATTATAAAGGGTTTTAACCCCCTATAAAAACATTTGGGGTGGATATCCATAACAACTAGTAATATGGATTCCTTCTTTTATAAGTTTTTGTTTTTAGTAAGCATTTGTAAAATGGTGGTGTAATTAAAAGCAGTTACATTAGAGGGGGTTAAAAACAAATGTAAGGTTTCAAAAAATTTAAAAAAATGGTTGATTAGGGGATGTTATAACCACCCCTAATGTAAACATTAGTTTTAGGGAGGTTATAACCACCCCTAATTAACAGTGTATGTCTCTGTTTAAGGGTCGGTTTTCACCTAAACATTCCCTTTTAATTTTTTTATGTTAACTGCCCACCCAACCTAAGCACACAAGGAAAGACCCCAGACCCCACCATATGACCACGTGGGTCACCCAACACTGAAAAAACATATTTAATGAACCACCAAGAACAAAAAAAATACCCAAACCCCACCCCTAACACTTGGAAAAAATTCTAGACCCATCCCCATGAAACTCATAAAACCTAGACCCCACAGGACAACCGACACAAGAAAACCCAACGATCCCAAACCCCGACAATGGAAAACCCCCATGACCACACCCACAACAATTTGACCAACAACCAGACCCCAAACCATGAAACCCAGACAGGCCTCCCGTACCCCGTGAGAAAACTGACACTGGATAACCCCCACACAGACCCCACCCGCAACGATGGACAACCACCCCCATCACTCATGAAAAGCATGCATGACTCAATGCCCACTCAGGTGTGAAAAATTTCACCACCTACATAGATTCGAATTGAGGCCATGAATCATATTATATGCCTCTTTACAAATACGTTGACCTACTATTAATGAACTATATACAATAAATATAATTCATTTAGATACAGACATATTTTATAACATATATATATATATATATATTTGTGTGTGTGTTTGTAATTTATAATGTATATATTTGTGTATTATATATATTTATATATATTAAATTTTTTTTATATAATATATATAAATAATTATATTTACATTTATATTTACATATATATATATTTTTATAAATAAGTATATATTTGTATGTCTGTATTAATATTATTATTGTTATATAGTATTATATATGTGCATGTAAGAATAATATTTTTAATCAATATTATAATTATTACACCTATTTTTTAAACTATAATATTTATATGTTGGTTTTTAATATACATTAAATTTATTTATTTTTTAATTTATATCATACAAATTTTATATTAAATACATTTATATTATATATTTATTTATGTATTTATAGATTTATAAATTATACCACGTATAAACATATATATATGTCTATATATATATATATATGCAAACAATTAAATACATTAATATAATTATTAATATATAATATAATTAAATCATATATATATATATATATTAAAAATTAATTTATGATTAATATAGTATATTGCAATATATAAAAAATAATTATATAATATAATATAAATTTATATTTAATTATGACTATATTATATATACTTGTATACATAATACAATATAAATGTATTTATACATCAATATAATATTAAATATAAATGAATTTAATGTAATATATGTATTAAATAAATTATTACATAAATATATTGTATTTATAAAATAGTTTATAAATTTTATATATTTGAATTAATATATTTATAATTAAATTTATATTATGTATAACATTATTTATATACATAAATAGTTTTATTTACATGTACTAGTATTTATTTAACGTATCTATATAATGTCATTATGTGTGTGTGTGTGTGTGTGTGTTTATAATGTATTCAAATTCTTATCTAAAATGTTTTTATGTAATATATATATCTATAAATATAGACACACCCATAGACAAAATATAATAATTTTTTATTTATATGATATTTATTTTAAAAAAATATAATAGGGGGTTTAAACTCAATCTATTCCAAGGTATTAGTAGAGGTTTATGAATCCCACTAATGTCATAAAATATGGGGGGCTCAAAACCCTCTATAATCCAATAGATTAGTGGAAATTCATGAACCCCTAAAATATATTCAATTATAGGGGGTTGAATACCTCCTATAATGCCTGAAATTATAGTGGTTATATAATCTATGTAATTAATGGGATTTTAATGTCATTGCTGGACCCTGTAAAATGTATTCATTAGCGGGGGTTGTGAACCCCAATTTTTTCTTTTAATAAGATAAATTATATTATTTTTATACATAGCCTCAAAAATAAAAATTAAAATTATATATAAATTTTATCTAAATCCAAATGAAATATATATATATATATAACATGTTTAAAATCCAACAGAACATATAGCGATATTAATTATTAAATTAGTTTCAAATTTGACCTCACCACCTTTAAAATCCATCCAAATTTTAAAATACATTATGATAAAAATTTAGGAGGGAGTGTCGGACCCCCACTATAATCGATGTTTATTGGTGTTTGTTCATAACACACTATAATTTATCAAAAAAAGGTTTATGGGGAGGTTGTTAATAAACCCTAAAAACCCCACAAATCAACCTGTTTTTTTATTGACTATTACAACATTTAATAATCTCCTAAGATCTAGTTAACATTTCCTTCACATATAGACCTCAGATATCCCACATGGTGGAAAACTAGAGTTCACTCATTGATATAAAATAATAAAACATTAAGATTCTAAAAATAAATATATAAATTGGGTAAAATAAAAAATCCTTCTAGATGAAAACATCAAACTAATCCAGATCATGAACCATGAAATCCCATATAAACTCAAAATTAGCCATCGTTAGAAATTATGGACACCTAAAAATATGTTGTTTACACTTCCGTATAAGTTTTTTCTAACTCCTTACTAAAGGACATGATCTCTGTTTTTTTAAGAATATCCTCAAAATAGTTAGATAAAAATTTGTAGGGTGATAATATATTAAATAAAGTAGTTTCTAAAGAATATTCAATAAATATTTTACATATCACTATCTATTTACCCACATCTTCATCCACAATAAACTCATCCACCACAAGAATGTGAATCACTCCTTAAGACTGTGTCTAGATCCATGCAGTTTTTGAATAATATAATTATATAAATGTTTTTTTTGTAGTTGATGATCCTTAACCATATCCTATAAAAAATGTATCCAAATATAAATGTTGTAGATGACCCAATAATCCAAAAATTATACCCATCCTTACAGGTGAAATATAATAACCTCATGTGTAATCATCCATGCCCAACTATTTCAATTTAATGGTAAACTAATTTTTGTAAATGATGTTGCATAATAGGTCCACTGCTAAGAAAAAACCCCACCACTCCATCAATGACAATGTCACTTCCACTTTCTCAAATGAATGCCAATGATTATTTCACTTGGTCAAAGGGAAGGTGTTGAATAAAATACCATTCATTCTATATCCTTATCTACCATGATTTCCATGTCTATTGACTCTGTGTAGGTTGATATAATCCGTATTAAAACATATGACTTGATATCTTGTTCAAAACCCTGCATGTACTTTTTATATTTTTGTGGTTCATTCTTTACTACCTCTAGTTATAAATAATCCATCTCTACAAATTTATTGGTTTTCTCTAACACCTAAAAATATACTATATTTAAGGAGAGGAACAATAGAGTATTTTCTATCATCATTGGTTCTATAAAAAAATTTGATTTTAGTGTTCCTTGAAACACCTCCAGTCAAATGCCATGTTTCTATTACCATGTACCATGGAATCCCACCATCACTTTTTAAGACAACTGAGTCTAAATTTAATGCACTTTTCCATGATATTATCATGTGAATCCATGAAGTTAAATATCTAATTGAAATTTTCTTACCATTCTGTCACCATTTATTACCCTTAGTTGATGGTGGATTATCAACTATGAACCCTTATAATTGATTATTTTACCTCATACATCATGATATACCACTATAAATGTGTTCTAATATTTCTATACATTTTGGTCAACAATATGAACATCTCTCAGGATAGACATGATAATATTATGATCTATTGGATGATTCCCCTTAGAATAATCCACTTCACCATCCAAAGGATCCTATATAAGTTATCATGATGTAATACCACATTATTCAAAGACATAAAAAATCATTCAACAATAAAATTATCCCAGTTCAAATGAAAAAACCATATGAAAAAACTAAAATTATGATAAATAACTCAAAATAATTGACACATACTCTCATCCCATGGTTACTTGAGTCTATTAAAATAAATATCTAGCTAGTCACTCACTATAACATTCATCTCATCTCCCAAAAATCCTTGATCCATTCAACCGACATAAAAAAACTAGAAACAAACCAACTCCTCTGATACTAAACTATTGATGAACCTGACATGGATACCCTCACAAATGAGTACCTAACCCAAAAAATCAAATTATTGAATGTAAATCATAATCCATATGGGTTGGTGATTAGCAAAAGATCATAAAAAATATATAGGGAAAGAATTCAAAAAATCTGAAGAAGAAAAAATTATATAAAAATATATAGAGGCACACATCAAGAAAAAATAGTGTAAGAGGAAACAATAAATATTTTTCATATCAAAAATGAAATAATAAAATTAATACTACTGAATAGTATTTAAAAATACTCATGGAATAAGGTCAAAAAAATGATACATATAATTGAAATATATACTCTATGGGATAGAATGGGAAACACCCACCATCTCACCACCAGATACTCATACACAACTAAATGAATCATCACCAACTAACTTCGATTCCTTAGCTTTCCCAACATTAAAATAAATAACTAATTATATGTATCATCAATTGGGTGTGTATGGTGTAAGATTAAAATTATAATTTCAATCCCACCCAGGTGGCCCATATAAAATCATTGTACAATAACCTATAAATTAGGCACATTAAACAAAACAATATATAATAAACAATAATACAATTTTTATATCAAAATCATGATAAAAATAATATACTTTTTCCATAGTTCCTAGTAATCCAGGTAAAACAATTCTAATTAACATCACATTAATAAATTCACTTCAATCGAAGTCATCTATCACATATCATATGAAATCTAAATAGTAAAAACAAAAGCATTTGTAACATAATTCCACTGAGAAAAAAAGTTGAGGCTACATATAAAACTCATTCCTAGACATAAACAATTTAACCCTTTTGGACTCAAGGAATATAAAACAATTCTACAGAGCATCAGATCAACCAAAATGTTGAACCTCCAAAAGGTCAAGCACTTTCCTAGAAAAATATTCATAGGGACCATAGGAACAATCCATGTGTGAACCACCTGACAGTATCAACGAATGAGGTAGATTTTTACAACATCCACCAATGTACTCAAACCATCCCATGTGATACATTTTACCAACCAAATCATCAAAACCATGTTGTGAAATCCATTTCATGAAACCGTTTCACAATTATTTGAAAATACCTTTTGTTTTACTAAATCATGGTGGTAACCTTATTTCATTGAAATTTATTTTTCCACATAAGAAAATTAATCATTCAATTTAATTTATATAACAAATTATAAAACAAAATCAATATCATCCATCAAAGGGTAGAAATAGAAAAGCCTACCTAAAACTCATTATATACATGCCCACTACTGGATAAAATACTATCGAATAATGCAATGAAAATAATGGAGACACTAAAATCAATACATACACCTTGTAATCTAATTAATAAAACTAAGTGGTTAATGTATAAGATAAAACTAAAAGTACCACAAGAAACACACAATCCACAGAATAAAAAAGTTCAACCTATAGAAAAATATCACAAAACATAACTATAAAGCATCACAGAAATCAACACCATTGAACCAATGGATATGAAAAAGTAGTGCATGGAGACTACGACGACATATATAAATGAAAAATTGAAAAATCACTAACCTAGAGTGATGTAGTGAAACCGAAATAAATTTCAATTTTTGAATGAAATGACCCAGAAGGATAAAAGATCCTTAAAATATCTTGAGATAGCTTCATGGTTTTTGGAGAGGAGGCTTTGGGAAAAGAAAAAAAATTAGACATGCAGATCATAAAAACCTACAGTTCATGAACATTTTATGATTTGAATCCCGTGTTCACAATATGAAATCAACAATATTCATATATGATAAAAATGAATAACCTTAGTTAAAAAACAATGATAAAACGTCTCAACATGTGGATAAGTTTCAGGGTGTGTAAACATTCCAGTCTAAAAAAATGCCACAGCATAATACAGACAACTAACTCACACTATCTAACCATGTAAAAAGGTGAAATCACTCTATATGTAGATTATGAAAAAAACACTTGGAAAGATCCAATAATTCAACACAGAACCCAGAGTACATCGTATTAATCCTATATCACATATATAACTAGCCTCCATTAATTCCAAAAAACATACATCCCAAAAAATTAGTACATTTTCTACTTCTATGTATCTTTTTCCGTGAGAGTCCTAAAACACACATAAATAAGTAAGGAATAAAAATGGGGGATAATAATACCAAAAATAAGGTAACATGATGTTATAAAATCAGAATTTATAATTTTTAGTATGTGAGATTGAATAAAATTAAATTCATTTCATTGTTTATTTTGTAAATTTTAACAAATTATTGATTTCAGAATCATTCAAAAAAATTGGTTTTTATGTATAGTGTAAAATATTATTTTATAAAAACTAATTTTTTTATGATATTATTAATATATATTTTTATGAATTCAAAATTCATGAAATACATTTATAAGACCAAATATATTTTTTTTATAAGTAACAATTTTTTTTTATTTTTTTTAAATTAAAACATCAAAATTTAATTTTTATAACGGAAGGTTTATTTTTTAAATAATAATTTTTATTAAATTATATTTTCTTTATAATTAAAATTATTAAATATTCTAAATATAATAAAATAAAATAAAATTATAAATTTTATTAAATGATAATAAATTATTTAATTATTTTCTTTTTATTTTTTTGTCATAAAGAATAAGTTACAGTATGTAAAAACTACACACCATTATAAAATATAAAATATTTAATGATAAAAAGTATAGTGGTCAATTGTTGAAATTATGTTTAAATCATGAGTGATAATTGTGGTCTATTCGACAGTAAGAACATATATCTTACCATATACATTATATATCAATTTTGTAAGCACATCCCTAGAGAATGAATTCCATTTATCAATTTGTATTGGCTATTTACAAAATTTACATCCATATTAACATTTAAAATTGGAACTCCACTAATCAACTCCTTTCACCCCAATTCCCACCTAATTTTAATTCAAACTATACAAAAACCTCCCAAAAATATTTATACAAGCATTAAAGAGGTTACAGTCCTCTAAAATGGGATTCCCTCAATGGATTAACCACACTTTTCCAAAGAGATAATCATTATAACTAGGTATAAATTTCAAAATACTCATATCTCATTTATATTTCATTATAATAATGTATTATTCAAAAAATTACATTTGATAATATTATAATTATATTACCGATACCATTATTATAATTCAATGTTATTATAACTGTGGTAAAATCACTAGACACCCTCTCATTTTCTATTATATAATAAATTACACGTGAATCGTGCATTAGTGAGGTATCCCCCCCCCCCACGATGTAACATGGTTGTTTTCCTCCACTATCATACAAGGAGTTTTTTGATGAAAAGTTTAATACATAATTACAATATTTATGATAGATTTTATATTATTAAATGGTAATTCATATAAATCTACTTCCCCATTCCATGTAAAATGAAATCTTTATCCATATAGATGTGTTGACTACCACCACCATTGAATGATTCATTCTATTTTTCAATAGGGCCTTTAATTAGTTGATATAGTAATGGTTTTAATGGATAATTATTAGGCTTATGATATTAATATAGTTGTATTAATTAGTAAACCAACCCATTAACAAATATAATTTAATTATTTGTAACATAAATATCTAATAAATAGAACCCTAAAATTGTAGTGCCTACAATTATTTTTAATATATAGCCATAATACGCTGAAAAGATAGTAAAATATAACAAAATTATATTACTCTAATTAAATTCTCGGAGATTATTTTGGGATATGGAAAAACCATTGGATGACATGATTAATTAATAAAATAATTGGGTGAGATAAAATGCCCTGTAAGGGAATAAATATGATAAAGAATCATATTGTGTTATTCATAATTCTAATGTAATATAACAAAAAATAAGATTAGTGAGTAAGCCAATGAAATAATAATTTAAATAACAGGTTATCATTTGTGTCATGGTACTATGTGAAATTTTTATTTTTAACAAGACATGACATATATACAAGTCATGGATAACTATCATGAAAACATCACATTTTTTATAGAGAAGCATAGTGGATTAAGTATTCTCCCAAATATCATAAAAATGTCTCATGAGATAAAACAATTACCCAATGAATTATAGAGATATATGGGTTCACAAATTATAACATGTTCATGATTTTTTGTTGAATTAAATTAAATTAATAATGATTTATAATAATTAGAATACTATATTAATGAAATAGGATATATAATCATTCTTCAAATAGTAATAAATAGAAATTTCATAAATGGGAATTTGAGAAATGAACAAAAGGAATTTTTTCCCCAATAAAATTAATGGATATTAATATAGGAATATATCCAGGTGAAATAAGTAAATAATTTTAAATCATTCCATGAAATTGATGAGAGGGATGAGGGGAAATAATGAAAAAAGGCCATAACACAAAAAATGGTCTTTTAGAGAGATCCCTTTATTTGAGTGTAACTCGTTATGTATGTTTTTTTAATCCTGAATAATAATCATATTTTTATTATTTAAAATCCCTAGAATAGTTTTCCAAATTTATTATTCCCTTTATTTTATTTATTACCATGGTATTTAAAATTAAATAATTTATCTTCAATTGTTTTGATGTTATTCAACTCATGTTTCCAAAATGACTTCCGTAGAATGAATATGATTAAAGATATTATTAATAAATAATCTCCAGAAACATAAACATTAGGTAATTATATATTATGTAAATTAAATATTATTTTAAATCCAACAATCAGATTTTGTGTTGGAAAATAAATATCATCACAATCATCGAAATAGTAAGTTGTACGCAAGATTCAGTAATGTTTCCATTTTTCATTGATCATTAGGGAATTAATGTAAGTTCTCTTTTATTATTATATAATAATATAAAGATAACCGGAATCTTATTATTTGTTAAAATACACTTATATATATAGATATTGATATTTTGTTACGAAAATTCAATCACATTGTTTCACGTACGGGGTAATATAAAAATATTCACAAATGGTGTATATATTTTTAGTGGATAGAATTATAAAAAATTAGAAGGAATACTAACTTTTAAAATTTATATAAATGTTACAAATATAGTAAATAAATCATTATTACCATCTATGAATAGTGGGGATAGAAAACAAATAACAACGATTTGAGAGGCGGTGATTGATTATACAGATGTAGAAGAATTTTATATCTAATTAAATTAAAGTGGATATGGATAAAGGATATTAAATAAAATTAATAATGTAATATTGTTTATAAGAAAATAATATTATTTTATCATATTATATGGAGGATATTTTTTTGATGTATATAAAAAATAAAACAAAAACATTTGGTAAAAATATTTACCAATTCTCTGAACACCGTTCATTATATTTCGACTTAAGCACTCTACGATTGGTATTCCATCCAAAAAAACAATATATAATGTTATTATGGATGTTAGTAACGCATTAGGTTAAATATTTCATGATATAAAATGATATTTTATTGGAAACAAAATAAGATATATGTTTTCTTTTCTATGTGAGGTGATGTACACTCATGGAATTACATAAATTATTAAATTAATCTAAATTATTTTTCATGTAAAAAATGAAAAATATATATATAAAAATAAAATACATTAATCTTATGGGATTTAATTTTATCATAAAATAATTTTTTATTGTCTTCATTTTAGCTTTTTAAACATATCACCTTTTAATAATACATTAAACCTTTTGAAAATTATTTTTATAATGACGTTTTTAATCTTTAATATAATTATAGTTACAAATAAATGAAATTTTACCATAAAATGGAGGTGGATGATATTTTAAAACACAAAGTAATAAATTTTCATAGTATACTACGTTTTGGAAATTTAAATAATTCAATAAAATATTATTAATTATAAAATAACATCAATTTCATTGTTGGAACTATTCATCTAATTTGACATGGAAAACAACATGAAAATAAAGAAATTGCAATCTTATACACTAATACATATATAATATTTTAATTTTATTTAAAAAATTCATGCTAAAAAATAATTCATTCAAATTATATAATTTTTATAATTTTTAAATTATTTTTATTATTTTTATGTTAATTGAATAAATATTGTGTTGTTGTTACCCAAGAATTTATTTAATTACATGATCACTAAAATTTAAATTAAATTACAATAATAAGAAATAATTTAAATTTCAAACAATTATTTATAATTAAACAGATGTTTTTATTATCATTATCACAAAATATTATAAATATTAATAGCATGAAAATGATATTTTTGACTTTATCATTTACTTAAATATTATAAAGGTAAAATTCAAGGATAAATGTAAAAAGTTGTTATTTAATTAACATGGAAGAAAATAACCTTACTAAACTAATAAAATATGATAATGGAATGTTTTAGGGTCTTTTTAACTCACTTTTATGTTATATTTCACCATAATTACCCAATTTTCTCTTACAATAGTGATAATTAGTAAATATAGTTTCTATTCATAATGATAAAAAAGGGAAAAATATAAAAAATTTGGACCTCATTGTTATAAATATGGAATCCATTTTTTAGGATTTAGTTTTAATTTTGACTGAAATTAATTGAAAATGAAAATGAAAAATTCAATGAAAAATAGTTTTATAGAAAAATTCATTTTAATTATAAATATTTCCTTACATGAAATCCAATAACATAATTAATTATAATGAAAATGATTTTATTTTTTATAATATATAAAAGATAATTAAATTTGAAACAATATTTTTAAAAATTTATCATTTAAAATTATTGAATGTGAAATACAATTTTGAATAAAATTTAATATTAATTGACAATCCATGGAAAATTAATAATTTCACAAAAATCCCAATAAAAGAACTCATAGTTAATTTTTAAATTATGATTCCAAAGTAAATTTTTTTATATAAAAAATTAATTAGGTAATATAAATTATTTATAAAATTTTAACACAAAGATAAATTCAAATAATTTTGGATGATAGTTTATTTTTTAAAATTTAATGGCTTTACAAAAAATTGAGTGATTATTTACCATGAATTTATCTATATATTTTTATTGAGTAGGAACATAATATATATTTCATTAATATATTAATCATATCCTTCCCCTCTAATTTAATCTCTTGATTACATTATTTATATGTAAATATTAATATTTCATGGTTCATTTAGACTCGGTGTTTCATCTCATATATACTGTCTAACATAGTCAAATAATTATAATCTCAAGTTGCAACATTCTCCCTCAATATATTTCAACCATTCCATTTTGTATTAAATAATAAGATTAAAATAGGTGGGGGTATATCTACTTCTTTTCTTCCCCTGATTCCTATGTTTCCACTTCTTATTTATGGTTCTAATATAATAATTTTACTAGGTGTGTAGCTTCATTGCATATAAATTTATCACGATGATCCAAGATTATCCCCAACTCATCATCACTGGAGAGATTATTTTCTACATGTAGAACCATTATATTTAGATCATGTGTTGGAGTTAGAAAGTAAATTTTTAAATGGTATATGTGTAATATGTGATGTTCTTGATATAAGGTTGTTGGAAGAGTTAACCAATAACCTAGAGGTCTGAACTGATCAAGAGTCTCAAAGGGAATGATCTTCTTCTGACATAAGACCCACATACTCTCAAATCACATAAATTTATTCCTTGAAGATATATAGAGAAATATTTATCACCAACCTAAAACTATAGTTCTCATCGATGAGAGTCCTAAGAGCTATTTTAACACTATGAGAAGCCCTGATGAGAGGATTAATGGCCCTGAATGTTTTTAGAATTTCCTTAATAATTTCATACCCAAAATCTATTTTTCACTATCTTCATCCTCATGAAAAGATTTAGTCATCTCATTATATAAGGTGCTTTGTAAGGTTCTATTTGGATGCTTGATTGATAGATATTGTTGTATGAGAACATATACATATATTGTTTTTGTTCTTATCCCCTTAGAAATCCATTATGAATTATCCCAAAATGTATTCCAGTATTAAGACAGTACTAATAGACAATCCATAATTTTGTAGTTGATAAGTCAAATAGTTTACATCTCATTATTTGTAGCATGATAGATACACTTACTAAACTTCAAGGACAATCATGGATCCCAATCAAATACTATAACTATCAATGTTCTATATATTCCCAACAGAACTATGATGTGTATCCTAGCACAATGATTTAATAAAAATCACTCTCTAATTGTAATTATCTTAGAATTATTTTTAAAGAAAATACACCATAACCCATATATAAATATTCCAACGTAATTTCATTGGAATACCAATTAAAAATTCAATGGTAATGTTATTTCTAGTTCAATGGAAGTAGGGGTAATGGTTGTATCATCCCATTACACTTTATCATTTTTATCGTTCACATAGAGACATCCAAAAAAACATTGATTTGTATTTTTTGAAATCCACATCAGACTTTCCAAAAATAGTTGTGTTAGTGTTCTCGATACATTTTCATATTCCATTAGAGGATGGAGAAGGCTCATCTATATGCATCTTTCAACAACTAAATATTTATCTCATGATTTGAAATTACACAAAGTCATGGAACAAATAATACAACACATTATTTATTAACTTGGAACACCTGGGTATTAAAATTTATTATAGCTTACACATTCTTCTAGATTTCCACGTCATTTATTAATAATCCATTACCTTATATAGATGGGATTCTAGAGAAATATTTTTATAAATGAATGATATTCTTCCTTCTATTATGAATCTTATATCGTTTTATTTAAATTATCAGATTATTAGATCTTTTTTGACTCTCATTATTGATAAATCACTAGATCATTTTTACTTATAACATCAAAAGATTTATTTCATTCTCAATAAGTTAATAGATTCAATAGTCAAATTCCATGACCACATATAACCATATTTCATGGACAAAATTATGATATTTCTCTATAAATATATTATTGAGGATTTTATGATCCATATATTTATTAAATTTCTCCTCGCAATGATAATTTATCCAGATTTTCATCTCAAAGTACTCTTTAAGAAATACTAGATTTTCTTTATCATGAACTTTTAACATCTTTGAGATGTGGGCTATCACATTGTAACATTTATATTTTTACACAACCCAAACCATTCATTGGATCATTTATACATACCATGAAATGGTACCCATGTTAGTGACTAAAGATTAATGGCGTACAGAAAATCCACTTTTTCAATTCTTTTAATATCTCTTAATATTAACTGGTATAGACAATCATTACTCCCTTTCAAGTGAGCATTGTTATCAAAATTGAAAATAAAGAAAATTGTATCACAAATCATTGGTAAGAACCTTTTACTCCGTGTATACTATAAATCTATATTACTGGTGCTAGTATAGGACACTATATTTTCCATTGATTTATATGGTTCCACATATATCCTTTTTTGTGATAGTATTCCCTAAAAACGAAACTTCATTATCTAAAACTCATATTTACAATACTATGAATACATATTCTCATATTTCAATTACATTACAATTTTATTAAAATGATTTTAACACTTCTAATTTCCTTTAGAGTATATAATAATATCATCTATAATGAATACCTCATTGTTTAGGTAATATATAATGATTATTTTCATTATTTACATATTGATTATTAGAGAACTAGTGATTCTGAAAGCAATTACTATAAACTCGTTGGGAACATACCTTATTTGAAAAGCTGCTTTGAGAATTTCTCCCTACTTCAACAGTAATTAGTAATATAATGAATGATGTTAGGCCTTATTTAAATATCAGTATGAACATAATATTTTGAAAAATTCATCAATTCAAGGATGAGAAAACTTGTTCTCTATAGTGATATTAATGAGGTCATGGTAATAAATATATAAGAGGATTGACACATCCTTCTTCTTGATGTAGATTATTCTTACACCCCATAGTGAATCAATAAGTAATATAATACCCTTTTTATATATAATAATTTAACAACATTTTTAATTATTCCCACTCATATGTGGTCATTCTATATAGAGTCTTTGATATAGTTAGAGATCCAGTTATATGTTTAATTGAGAATTGAACATATTGGTCAGGAGGAAGTCTAGGAAACTCTTTAAGGATTACATCAGTATAATCCTCAAAGTGGGCATTTCTTCAATCATTATTACCTCCATTGTATCATTAATTTTAAATTTATTTGATTTTCATTTGGAATATGTATCAAAAAATGGTATGATTATTCAAAAAAAGATTCATTCTCCACCTTACACATATATGGAATTAGAGAGTGACTCTAGATATGAAGATAAATATCCCTATCATAAATTTTAATTTAGCATTTATATATATAAATCCAATATATTCCCAATATTACATTAATCTTCTATAAATGATATATGAAAAAATTCACAAGAGTATTTTAAACACATAAATTAAACATAGAGTAGTTATATACTTGGGATGTAACAATTTATTTGGTTTTTATTCTCATTGATACTTCAATCCATATATTCTGAGGGTTTTATTTAATATTTCTAATATTGATTCATGATATAGATGAATGAATTGAACATTAATCAAGAATAATTATTTCTATTCATGTATTAATAGTAATCACGTCTTTCAATGAATATTTTTAGGATCCCCCTCTATAGTAAAGATAGTATATGTCCATCCATTCATTTCGGGAATAAAATGATATTTTCCTAGATTTTATCTAAAAATATAGTATTGGGTTATTTTATTTCATAATTCTCATGTTATATACCATTGAAACACTATAAAAGAAATTTCTTGTTGATGTAATAATTTATTTCTTCTATTGAATTAGTGGTATTATTAATATCCATTAAAAATTTATTAGACTAATATCCCTTCTTAAAATTTGAATCATTTTATTCCCTGAGATAGTTTCTAGGATTATTCTTCCCATATTTTTTATATATGTGATGTCATTTTTCCACTATTCCATTAGACTTACCCAATAGTCCTCTAGAAGAAATTTCTATTTTATGATTTTTATCTCCTGACCCTAGAGAACAGTGAGATCCTCTTATCACCATATCCACCATGAGGTTAAACCAAATACTTTCATCACAACTATCAAATTCCATAATCCCTATGGATTTGTGTAGACTCATATTTAATCCATTAAATAAGTATTCCACTTTATATTTATAATTGAAAATGATGATAGAAGAATTACATGGAAGCCTTGCGATGTTTTCCTTATACACCCTGATAAACTCATCTTCATTTTCATTGATTATAGGAAGTTCCTATCTATTATAAGATATAGAGTTGAAGAAAATATCACTAAAAATATAATTTACGTAATTATTCATATTCTGTGTAATAAATATCTTGTTTCATTTTTGTTTTCAAGATCATTTTCCACCACTAAGTGGAATCCCCTTACATGTGGTATAAAGGCTTTTCAAACTTCTCTTGTACTATGTAATAGAAGAAACAAAATATCTTCTCAACAGTGTTATTCAATTGTTTCCAGATGAGTGTATTAGAAGATCTAATCAAGGTAGGAGGACATTATATAATGAAATACTCAACCATAACATGATATTTATTAAAAGAAGGTGGATTTCAATATTATTATTGTTAATATTTATTACATGAGTTATCTGATCCAATTTACCGAGAAATTTTCCAACTCACACAACCATATAATTAGTTAAGTAATTAGTTTAGACATCATGGTTCCAATCACATTTTTTTGGAATGGTTTCTCATATTTCCCGTAATTATATAAAAATGTTAAAAAATGTGATAATGCATTAACTAATATAAATACCGTTGATAAATTTATGAAATTGGAAGGAATACCATGTAAATTATATTTATATATTAACTTTTGTTTCTCTATGATTCAATCATATTTATCAAGGAAAATTTCTATATTAAGGTACCAAACCAATAAATTCATCATGTCCCTTATAATGGATCATAATAATTTTGTAAATTTACAAAGAGTATCCCTTAAGAGTTTCAATCCATGTGTGAAAAAATATAATATTTTCATACACTTGTTGGGAAGAGATCCAATTCCCTATTATAAAGTTTTGGGTTATTACCCATATGTACAGATGTTATAGTTCCACTTCCACATAAAGTATCCATATAATGATGTAATTTTTATGAATCTATTCAATCTATAACTCACCAATATTTCTTGTTATATTATTACAAATATACATATCCTTAAATTTCTCCCTAATAATTTCTAGGATGAACCCAAAAACCATAGACCTTTTTAATAGATAAATTATAGTAACCCTTTCCCGTTGAATATATTATTACATATTTTTTAACATACACATCCTATAAACCAAACCCACCCATCATAATGCATATTATTTTTGTAAGACTATGTTCATAATAAAAATATTAAAATAAAAATAGAAAATCATTTTTTATTCTCCATGATGATATCCTAAATAAATATTAGGTCAAAAAAATATCTAGTATGTCCTATGGAATACATTAAAGATTGGTTTGATCTAAACATTAATGTGAGGGAATAAACATGATATGTGAGTCAATGGTATAACATGGTATCATAAAAGTGAAGATTTATATGTAATGATTTTTTACAAAAACACAAATATAATTGTATAATAAGAATCATGGAATAATATGAATTTATAATGCAATAAAAAAAATTAACTAATCAAATTTTAAGGCTAACTACCAAGGGAACATCACATGCTGGACAGAGTCCCATAACTGATTAGCGTTACTCCACAATCCCATATAAAATGTATTATACCAAAAAAGCCTTAACCAATTCATTAGATTGTTATCTAAAATTACCCTTAAATACATGTTCAGGATTAGGTGTTACTATAATTTAATTTAATAATATGTAATCATCATAAGAATTATCCATGTAAATAAATTGGCTGTGTAATTTTTCTATATATCGTAATCACAAGAAACATTATAAATAATGCATTTGAGAATTTAAAATATGTCATGTATTACAACATTAAGGAAAGGGATAAAAATATACTTATATAAATGGTTGACATATATATATAATTTTTATTAATTCTATGACACTAAATAGGAAAGTATTGTGTATTTGAGAGAAATATATCTAAACCCAAAGAAAAAGGGTGGTTTGGAGAGACATCGTACAATGATTAAAAATATATATGTATGTAATTTATCATCATGAATAATAATATTATTTCATTTTTTTAATTTCTAAATAAACCTTTTCAAGTTTATTATCCATTCTATTTTATTTATTACAATTTTATATACAATTTCATACCATATTAACAAACATATTTATGTAATTCTATTATTATGAGCAAAATGAAATTTGTAGGATGATTGTAGATAATGAGATCATTAATATTTCATATCAACAACTATAATCATGGAAAAATAATATTTTTTATACATATATTATTACATTAAAAAGAACCACTAAGGATTGTTATTAAAACTAAACTATTTTATAATCATTGAGTCTATTGGCTCTACGTACACTAGATTTACATTTCCATTTCAACAATAATTAATGAAATAATGTAAATATGATTTATTTTTTTACATAATTATAATTATATAATAAAAAATATATTATTTATAAATAACAAAATTATATATACTTTTCATTTGTGGGGGTTATGAAAAATAGATCATGTCACATCATGGTAGAATTAATGCAGACATACATATAAATTACATTATCATTTTTAAATGAATGAAATGATACAAAAATAGTTGATACATTATTTTTATTATGTGATAAATTTGTTATGAATATATTAATTCCATAATTACAACCAAAAGTGACTGGAGGTAATTGATAACGATTTACATTGATTTATGTGGTGGTAGTTCGCCAAACACGTGAATGATAGATTCATTTATCATATAAATGATGTAGAGATGGATATAGGTTATTCCATAATCATATTAAAATCCAATTATATGTACTATAAATATTTTACTATATCATCATGGATGGATAATATTTTATATTAATATTTGAAAATATAGTTTTAAAACATTTTGTTAACAGGTATACCTCTTGTTTAGACATCCACTGTTTCTTTTCACCCTAATCACTTGGATGTTTGTGTTTTGTCCAAACTATGATATCAAAATATTGATAAGGAAGGTTACGTATGTATTAGGAATTTTATTGGATAGAATAACATGGTTCATATGTTTTAATAAAAGATGAAATTTGGTTTCCTTTTATAAGTGATGGGAGGAACACTCTTTAAATTACTTAAAATATTAAATTAATATATATTAAATTTCATTGATAAAACGCTCCAAAATAATATATAAAAAATATTGTAGGTCTATGGTACTAATTAATACCATTAATTTATATATGGAAATGGTTTTATGTTTTTTCTGTAAATATATATATTATAACTTTTTTTAACCCATTTTAATAATTACCAGGATAAAAAAATTTATAAACAGTAGGGGTCAAAATAGTAACTAAAAAATAAAAATTGTCCAATAAATAGAGAATAATTTATATTTTAATATATATAAAAATAAATTTGAAAAAATATTTGATTTTTATGAATCTTTAATCATTTATAGAAATATTATTTTTTACAAAAAAACACTAATATCATTTTTATAATTATTTATTTAATTCAAAATTCAAATCAACATGTAAACAATTATATTCTAATATATTTCATTAAAACATCTATAATATCTAATATCTTTATAACAAATTATTTAATAGAATTATTCATTAAAAATATATTTTTTTAAAAGTATTATAATTATTTATATTAATTTTTTATTATTCGAATAAATAATGTGTTGGTGTTCTGTAAGATTTAAAAGTAGTTATGTAATCAATGAAAATTAAAAGTAAATCATCAGGAAATAAATTTAATACTTTAATTTTCAAATAATTTTTTATAAAAAAGCATAATTTTTCATTGTGTGTATCTCTAAAATATTATAGATATTAAAATCAAGAGGGTTCAATTTCTTAATTAATCATTTTCTCAAATATTATAATTTAAATATCAAGCATAAATGGAAAAAAGTCATATTTTCAAAATTGAGATGGATATCGATGATATAAAATTCTCTAACAATATAAATGGCAGTATTATTGTGCTTCTACAGACCTTGTCATATTATCTATAACCTCAATTACATTATTTACCATTATAATTGTGATAATTTTTTAGAAGGGTTAGTATTAATGATGACCAAAACTAAAAGGTTCCTATATACCAACATTGGACATTATGATTATAAATATTAAATCCATTTTTAAAAAATTTATTTCTTCACGTGGAAAAAATTAATTTATGATTAAAACTGAATAGAAAATAGTTTTTCAAAAAAACCATTTTATGTATAATAATGATTTTAAACAATATTTTACAAAAAAATAATTCAATGAACATAATTAGATTACTAAGAAAAAAATTATTCTTTTTTTTTGTTAATGAAAATTAAAAATGGAAAATTTTAAATGATGGAATAATAAATATTATTTTGAATAATATTCATTATTTTTCCCAATCCATTAAAAATCAAAATTTTCAAAAAAAATCTGAAAAATTATCTCATAGATAATTTTGGAATTCTTATATGTAAAATTATATAAATTTTATAAAATAAAAATTCTAAATGTTATATAAATTGATTACAATATTTTTTCATTAAAATCAATACAAATCAATTTTGAAGAAAACACATTTTTGATGAATAAAATGAATTTAATTAATAACTGATGATTATTTACAATGATGTTATCAATGAAATTTAATTTTTTAGTAAATTAATATATATTTCATAAATAGGTTAAAAATATTAACGACCTCAAATTTAACATCTATTTTATAATTGAAATATTTAAATAAAATAATTCCATGTTTACCTTAGGCTTGGTGATGTGTATCGTATACACTATCATACATAGTTCTATATTTAAAATCCCAGGGTGTTACATTGTAATAAAAATTCAATAATATATTAATAATAAAAAAGACAATCTATCGTTACAAACATTTCTTAATAAGGAAACTAAGATGGGAAAAAAAATTCTATCATACAATGTAATTGATATATATTTATCACATATTATTCTAATTATTAATAATTATTATATATAAAAATAATTAAATATAAATGATATCATTAAGTAATTTGTACCATTATATTTTGAATGAATCTACTAATAAAAGTCAATCAGTTAGGGTATGTTTATGATTTAGTTGATTTTTCCACCAACTAGAAAAATGATTTAAAAGTATATCTTGGGTGATAATAAGAAAATAATTAATTTTATAATATGATATTATAATTTACGTAATCAATTTTTTTAAAAAATATAAATAAATATAAATATAAATATTTATGAAAACTAACTATGTTTCATAAAAATATGAAGCGTATTTTTTATTGATTTCATAAAAACATATTAGGATTAATACACTACTCAATGTAAATAAAAAATAAAAAATAATGATAATTAATACATTATATTAAATATATTGATCTTGGAATGATAAAATTTGTTAAAATAATTCATACTAACACTAATCCTCTGAAGCTAGTGCAAATGGTCCACACTATAAAAACGAGCTGTTGGAATATAGATGAAAAAAATATACATGATGATAATGACTATAAATGATAATTATAAATTTTATAAGTATTAATATTGTTCAAAAACCAGTTTTCAGGTTATTTATGTTTATTATAAATGATTATAGAGTGTATTTCCCTATTCATGGAAACAAGGTATGGGTTTTTTATCCTAAATGCTAACCCCATGAGAAAAATATTTTTTTATGTACCAGGTTTTCAATGGAATGGTGTATATAAAACCTAATGAATTTATTTTACCACATTACGTCTGTTTTAATATCCATATAATATCATATAATTTAGAATATTCTAATGTAGAAATGTGTTTTGATAAACATGGTTATGAAATTGTAAGGGTTCTTATAGAAAATCAAATTTTGAAATAAATATCATATCATGATGATAAAAATTATTGATAATCCATATTAAGGATAAAAACACCAAAATTTTAGGATATTCATTTTTTTCCCATACCATCAAAATTTCATCTCCTCTTAACTTATATTTTACTAGAAGTGTTTCTTATAAGAGAATCAATCCATGTATCATCTCCTTAGATTCGAAATTCCATTCTTCCAATCTATATTAACTAGATTATTTTGTAATTTTTTATTTATAGATAAAAAAAATTGTTAATTTTATACTAATATATCTTCCTTTAAATAATCTAATGATATTAATAACATTCCCATTATGTATCCTATTCATCAATATGTGAAAATCTTATCTTTTTAATATTTACTAGTGAACACATCATTCCACCACCTCAGATAATTTTATTTATATTTTATCTATTTGTCCGTAATTTTTTATAAATGAAATCATTTTTGTCCTATATATATGTAATATCATTTATTGTTATCTATAAATATCATTTATATTTTTTATTTGAAAAGTTATTTTTATAATAATCCACACTGTATTTGTAATCTAAGATTGTGTTCTTGACATATTCTAGGTATTATTTATTATATTTTTTAAATGTAACCATACATTCTTTTTTTATAGATAACTTATTAAATTTTTGTTAGTTTTAGAATATTTTCCATCATATTATCTTGTATTTCTTAATAATAATATACGTATAAAAATGAGTTATATTCTTTATAAAGACCTATAGTTTTATCAATGAAATTTCAATTCTAAATACATAATTATGCCATGTTCAATAATACCGTGAAAATTGGTGAAATGTTATTTTTCAAATAAATGTAATTTTCTTGTTATTTTTCATTTAACACAACACTGATTTTGGATTATGTTCCATGAAACGCTAATTTTAGTTTCTGTTGCATGAAAGATTAAATTTAAATGAAATGTAATATAGTACTAAAATATTTTTATAGTTATCACCTTGTCAATGTAATAGAGGTTAGGGATATTATTAAATAAATTAAGAAAATATGTTTTTAAACTAATATTTAAAATTATTACTTTTGGGAACAATTAAATAGAAATGAAAATAAAAACAATTTGAAAATAAAGAAATTTATTTTTGGAAGAACAGATTTTCAATAAAAAATTTAATTTTAACTTAATAAATTAAAAAATCACATATAGGGAATAATTTTAAAGAAAAAAATATATAATATATTTAATAACATTTTTTACATTTATGTAATTTTTTCTCTATGCATGGGATATAAATATATCTATTTTTATGCCCATCAATGTATTTTTCTAAAATGTAGTGTTTTTAGATGTTACATATTCTTTTAAATTTAATTTTCTGAAAAATTAAAATATTTAAATAAAAAAAATTAACATATTTTTGAATTAATGATATCAAAATTATGTTTGAGTTATTTTTCAAAATTTTCTTGAAAAGATCATTGAATAGTGAAAAATACAGTTTTTATAAAAAAAATTACAATCAATGAATTGAGAAGGTATATATTTTTAATATGGAATTTTTAAAAAATATTTTAATTATATATCAATTAATACAATTTAGGTTATTTTAATTAATTTATTATATTAATTTTTAAATAAAAATATTTAAAACATTTTTATAATTTTTTTGAAAAACAATTATCTCGTCATTTATGATGGTTTAATTTAAAATTAATTATTTCAACCTAAATAAATGGAATATAAATAAAATGGTTTTTATTTTTGGAATTTGAATAAAATATATTATAAAATAATTTCAACATAATTTTAAATCATAATGAATTGTAATGTATTGAAAAACAATTAACGAATTTAAGGTAAAAAAGGGTTTACTAGAGGTAAACAAAACGATAATGGGTAAACTAACCTATAAAATCATAAAATACATGTTTTATATCCATATAACAAGATTATATATTATATAATCATTATTTTTAAAAATTTTAGCCACATTTCATGTTAAGAGCAATTTTACACTATTTTCATTCCCAAAATTATAGGAGTAACACTCACCATGATTATAAAAGGTCACCCTTCCCCTCTCATTTTGACACATACAAAACCATTTAGTGTGGAAAATATCCAATAAAATTAAATTCATAATTCACTATGTACTTCTTTGTGTCATAATTTGTTTTTTCTATAATCAATCTAGGAAGGATTTGTGTTAAACATAATGAGGTTGTCAAAAGCAGAGGTAATGTTTTTTACTATGCTTTTTTAATTTATATCTTATTATAAATCCATAAAGACATTTTAAAATATTATAAAATAATAAAAATAGTATTCCCTGTATACTAACATGTTTTTCATTTAATTTCATAAATTATCTATCTCCACTTCTATCAAATGGGATACGAACTCACTATTTGTGTGTATGGAGAACTACCCACTCACTATCTCATATTATTCTTTTTACATTACATACTATATAATATATATGTAATGATGGATATAATGTTTACATGAGATATTTATGATATTATTATATCAATGTTTTATAATACCACATATTCCATCTTACCTCTCATCCTATTGGAAAACAATAATGTTGCATGTCTATTCAAGAAACTACCTGCTCTCAAACCAATGTGATTTGTTTTCAATTTCACTTTTTACTTGGATGGTGTTAAGGACAGATTAATTGAATATATATGATAATTTAAAAGTAATTATACTTACTTACTTATGATATCACATATACCTTCATACATTCCATTTAGAGAGGAGTATCATCGTTCGTGTGTACGGCAGACTACCACTTCACGAAGTGATGTGAATCATTTTTCACTAATACCTAGAGTGGATGGTAAAAAGAGTAAATTTAATGAATATATGTTATATATATTATTCATAATTAGTATTCTATTTTTAATTATTATTTACCTTATTTTTTTATTCCTCTGGAAAATGGAAACATTGTCCATTTGTACGTCAAACCTATCATCTCCATGAAAATTTTATTTCATTTTACACATAAACAATTCAACGATTAATATAAAAAATATATATTGATTATATTTTATATTTAAATTGTGATTAAAATTATGTATATAACGTTACAATGATCAAATTTAAAGGAAACAATTCAAAATAAACATATAAATGAAAACCAAAGTAGTTATTACATGAATGGTGATTTTAATGTGGAATTTTTATAAACGAGAAATAAGATTTCAGAAGTAATAAACATATTAATTGAAACATATAATAATGGTTATTTAAAATATTTATAATAAAATATTATTTATTATAATGGTGGTTCGAATGTATATTATCTATTTCAAAACATAAGATATGTGATTTTTGTCTCATTTTTATTATACATGAGACAAATTCCATATTAAATACATGTTACAATATTTTAGTGTATATATGGAACATGAATTAATTTTATTATTATTATCCTTAAAATATATGGGGATTTACATATCAATTTTATTATCTCTATTTCGTTATTTTTACAGTTCAAAAGTGAGAAAAGCGGTATTGGATTATTTTCACAATGAACATTATTTGTGATATATTTTATGTTATTCCCCTATCTTATTTCATGAGATGAATATATAATCTATTTGAAAATTTATATCATTAATATTTTAATTTTAATAGTAATAACAGTTTTATTTTATTTTTTTCATTAATGGTTCCTAAGATTCTGAAGACACCAATGTAGTAATTTTTTGATGTTACAGTCTCATTATTTATAATAATTGTTTATGTTAACTCTTGAAATGAATAAATATTATCTTCCATATCTCAAGAAACACATGGATTTTCTCATACATAGGTTATTTCTTCAGAGTAGAATTTTTTAATTTATCAGCCTTTCATTATGTACTTAATAGTTCAAAAAACGTTTTTGAAGAATTGAATTTATTTATATCCCAATTCAAAAATATTTTTTCATACAAATTATTATTTTTTAAAAATGTTTTATTTTATTTTTAAATTATATATATTTTTAAATAATGTTATATTTTGTCATAATTTAATTTTTTTAAAATGTATTTTAATATTCTGTAATTTTCCCAAAAAACAATTATTTGTAAAAATGCGTTCTTATATTTATTTTTCTAAAAAATTATAAATATAAATTATTGATTATTTTTATTAAATGGGTTTATAAATTAATATTATGTTTTTCTATAATTATAATATAATTTTATAAGACCATATGTAATTTTTCAATTAGACAGAAAATTTACTGTAAAATTACAAGTTAAATTTTTTGAAGAAGTTATTAATTTATTATAAAAAATAATTTATCATATTTCGAATCATATTTACATTAAAAGGATTAATTATTATAGATATATATGAAAAATGGTTTCAGTGATTTTTTTTATTTGTAAAAAATAAATTTTTTTCATCGAATAATGACATATAGTAAAATTCAGTATATAAAATTATAAGTTAAATATGTGATCTCTTTAGTCATAAATTATTTTAGGAACCATTAGTTCAAACTCAAAAACAATAATTTATATATATAGGGAAAAATTATATTTTATTAATAGTCATGATCAATGTTAATATAATATTGAAATACATCGCTCTCTTTGCATTATAATTACAACCCATCAGCATCCCTTCTCATTACACATTCTATTCCGAGTATATTTTAAAATATATTTGATATTTCCTTCCAAAAAATCTCTACCATTTCGTGGATCAATTGGAGTCATAAAAAAAAATTTCATGTATCCTTAAAGGGTATCCTAAAATGAGACAACCAAAGGAAATGTAATTTTCTTAACTAATATCTTTAAATATAATCCTTCCTCTACAACCCCATATTTACATCATTATCCTAAAAATATTATTATTATTATACTAAATATATACCTATTTTATTATGGTGATCTAATATCTTTCTTATAATTTCCCATGTTTCATTCATACAATTAAAACATTGTTTATAATATGGTTTTCTCATCACCTCTATAAACGACATACGCCATTTTTCAATAACTACATTCAGGATTATTATAGAGTAACTATTACTGTTATATATTATTATAATATTTATAATATATCTTCTTTTATCTTATTTAATTTTTTTATAATAATTTATTTCAATAAACAAATCTAAGTCTTTATAGTTAGTAAAACGACATAAATGAACTAAACATATAATGTTGATATTTTTACCCTATGAATCATACCAATATCAGAAAAATGAAACATTAGGACCACTTATATTTAAGGAAGTAGATAAATACCATTTCATTCAACATATAGAGTTGTAGTCTCATTTTACTAGAACATCACAAGTTATATGACCATGAAAGTATGAAAAACCCTCTCATAACATAAATAAATAAATATTATATCTCACTAAAATGGTTATAAATGTATATAATATAATTATAATAAATCATATATATATGTATAAGGTTATTGATTAAGTAATTAATTAAGACAATTTTATTTTCTAGGATGATAACTGCTAGTATAGAATGATATTGAAACCTAAGTTAAGAGATCCCAATGAACCACCCTTTTCCATTGGGGTATGAATTTTTAACCCTCTTTCTCACATTTTATATCTATTTAATGTTATATAGTACTTATATATATATATATACATTTGTATTATTAATATTTTTTAATCCCATTATACCTTCTATTGAGGGTTTTATACAACTCTTAACCCCATTTCTCAAATTCTATATTTAATACCGAACTAGTTCAGGGAGAACATTTCTATCCCACAATCCTTATATGTAATAATAATTTTAAATATTTATCACTAAATAAATTCAATTTTCCCCAATTATTTAACATTCTGATATAGATTAATGTAATATTTAAATAAATGTTTTCATCGTATTATTTATTAAATCTACATTGATTATGAAATGTGGAATCATTATATAACCCATTTACTTATTTGTAAAATTCAGAAAATTATGAATTAGGTTTGATTTCATTTTTTGCTGCTAATAATCATGAACGTGTTATGATGGGTGATCCAAAATAGAACTCAAATGGAAATGTTAATGTTATTTTTCTTATAAGACATTATCGAGAGGATTTGGGTGTAAAGTAAATACATGATGGTACTATATCCACCATATGATGTGGTATTGGAATATAACCTCAAATTAAGCTTATTTCATTTTTTGTGTTTCAACATTCTTCTACACACTTTATATATTTATTTCATGTTCATTATCACATTACCCTACATAGTTATTTAAATTCCTTTCCCACTATGATACTAGGTAATCCATATTCACTCACATGTTATTCTCTATTAACATGATTATTTCCTTTCTATTTTTCTTGATCATACTATTTATCTATATTACCTAGGATATTTTATGAAATTTTTTGATATAAATTCTGTTTTGGAGAACATTCTTGATAATAAAATAATGTTTTTTATTTTATTTCCATGTTAATGTTATATTTACATTTTCTACAAAATAAACTAGGCCTTTAAATAATTTGGATATATTTATTGGATATTTGTGTTCAAACACATTTAATAATTCAAGTAAAGGGATTGGGTAACTCTTATCCAATGTTTTTTCACTATTAGAACATTAAATTAAATTCCTACAATTGAAGGGTTATCAAATCTATTTCATACAATGATTGACTGTGGAAATTATTATCATAATTGTATACCATATATCTATATAATATAGAATACATTTATATTAATATATAAATTGATTGGTATTTAATAATAATTTTTTTTGAATTTATTGGATTACCATTTATTTCCTATTTTATTGACATGTTTTGATTATTGATATAATTATTAATTATTTCTTCATGTGAATCAAATTTAAATAGTTAAAAATATAATTTTCATATTTTTTCTATAGGATGTGTTTAATTGATCTCATTTTTTACATATACTATTTACACAATAAAAAATGATTGATTTTGTTTTAAATGATATATCAATCGAATCTTATTTTTACGTGACCATTATAGTTTTTAGGGGAATGATTTTAAAATGGAACAAATAAGTGTGGATGATGATGGGTGGGATCCCATATCAACCTCTAATTAATTATATTAACATTTATTATTCATGAAGAAAAGTATTAATGGGTACATATTATTTTCTTGTAAAAGTGGTTACATATTTTTTGGTTCCTAATGGAGACATTTATGAATACTAGTGTTTATTGAATATTTAAATGATTTATCTATTATATTTATATTATCATTATTATTTCATTTTATAAAGGATCATTTTTATTGTCTCATTCATGTATTATGGTATTCCAAGACTTATAAAATGATGTATGATCTATTATTTATTGTGTAAAATTTTCTTATATATTGTTATTATACCCATACGATCACATTATTATCCTTAATGATATTTTATTATTATCACATATGATTACCTTTATTAAGATTTAGAGTTGATACCTTTCTTATTTTTGAATTTCACTATGTTATAAAGTTAGAATAAGTATGAAGCATATAGAATTGTTTTATTTTTATAAAAGATATGGGAGAAATAGATTACTCCCTATATATTATGATCTTTTTTATATAATGTGAAAATTATAAAATTGATATAAAGAATATATGTTTTGTAAATCAGTGTGTTTATTATGTTCTATAAATCTCTAAAAAATATTATTCAGAAAATATTATGCTAAAATATATTTATTTTATTATTTTAAAAATAAAATCATATATGTGGGCTTCTATAACCATCTGTCAAAAAATTCATAAAATGATTAAGCTATTAAGGAGCTCGCCAAATAATGTGTGTCATTTCCCACAACTAGGGTCAGGAAAATCTATGTCTATATATACCCAGATAATGTTTGAACCCTGTGATGTCAAATACAAATATAGTAACAAAATGAATCAAAATGATATATTTATCAATGAAAAAATTAGTACTAATTTGAACATATGATTTTGAAAACACCTTTTTAAGAAAATATATTTTTTCAGCACAATATCTTGAATGTCTATTTCAAATCCCATTGGTTTTAAATAAAATAACAAATGCACCATTTTAAATGTGAATATGGAAAGTATAAAAAATAAAAAATATAGATATATAATAAAAATCGTGTTTTAATATGAGTAACAACAAATACAATAATACATCACATGGTTTCTATCATTTGGGACATATAAAAAAATGAAACTAGGTAACCATGGACCTCACTTTTGGAATATTTGTTTAAAATGAATGAACGTGATAGAAACATAATCCCATACTACCCTCTTGTATTCCTTTATATATATTCTCCCATGAAATGAAATAATATCAAATAATGTTGTTAATTAGTGAAATAATAATAATTTATTTACCAATCATCCAATAAAATGAATACTTATCCAAGGCCCCCATGTAAAAACAATCAATAATATATCCTCACAAAATATCCAACATTATTTAATAATCTTATAAAATTTATAAAATTTAAATAATAGACATAAATATATATATATATATATATAAGAGATTCATAAAATATAACATAGCCAAAAAAGCCTTTACATGTTACAAAGGATTATATAATAAGGAATCATACCTCATAAAATAGTACTCTTTCAATAAAACCTTTAAAAATCTATTGGAATAATATCCCCCTTTAATAAATTTAATAATGTACTTTATTTCCATAAAACTAAATTTTAATCAAATATCATGTGATTAATATTGAAAAACCCAATCCTTATCCAACAATACATCATAAAAAAAGAAATATGTTTAAACCATCCCTTAGTTTAACTTTTGTTTGTAATATGCTTTGATAATTCATAAAAACAAATGTTTTAGAGCTTTGTTAAATGTAATATACATTATACGGATTCAATATACAAAAATAAGTTATTACATTATCACATTGTTAAAATATTTATGGTTTTGGGAGAGGTTCATATCCAAATCACTATAATGTATGATATTAAACATTAGAACCATACTTAGTCATTAAAAAAATTCAATATTACATACTAGTGAAATTGAAAAAGAAGAATATATATGAATAATATATAAAAATAGATGATGAAATTATGAGAAATGATGAGTTTTCATTGAAATATTTCACTACAAATCCAAGGACACCTTCAAAGAAGCTTGTAGAAGGATAACTATTTTTGTGGGAGACCTCTAGAATGTATGAATTTTTACGAGGGTGATGATTAAATATGTTCTAATTGTGTATGGTAAAATTAGAATTTAATAATTTTTAAATTTTGGTGGTCCACATGGTTTTGTTTCCCTATTTACGAAACATTGATCCCTACTATAGATGAAAAACCATATATAAATGTTTTCCACATTGAATCACTAAATGGATTCTAATAACTATGAAAAAACCAAGAAAAAATCAATGAAGATAAAAAAAATTCATGTAAGGCTTTTTATTATGGTCTACCCAAATATTTTGGAGAACGATGTACCAAACATGTATATTTTACATGAGAACCCATGTCTCCCTATGATTAATTTTGGAGTGTGGTAAGAACTAACCATGTTATAACAATATTCCCTACCCTACATTCCAATCAATCCGACATTCTCTTTTCTAAATCTGAAAAAAACCAAAAAATTAAATAAATTAAAAAATTGAATAAAATATATTCTAAATACTAAGGGGTTTTTAACAATTCTCCCTACCATACAACTCCTTACATATACAATGTCTTAATTTCTCTCTATTATAGAGTATGTATAGATATATATTTCATATTTGGACCATATACTCCCTAATATCATATCTATCATTACATATATTTTATATCACATGGACTCGAAAAATATATTTACACCTCAACACACAATTAGGATGATATATAATTTAGATATTTTATAAAACCATGGTGGTTTTTGGTTCTAAAACAAGAGTCTCCCACATAAACACATGAGATCAGTTTAGATGATATTAATTCAACTAGGATAAAAGAAAATCAAAATGAATATATATTATCATATATTATAAGGCTAGAAACTATTCAACCCCCAAGACTATCGACTATATAAGATGACCTCATATAGGTTGACATTTACTAACCTAGATTTCACAACCTATAATATCCCAATAATTGAGATACTCTGAGAAACAGCCAAACATTAAAGGAAAATTGTTGTGTATAATGATGATTTTTTGAAAGTAATTTATTGATACTCTATGTATTCTCACATATTTGTTTCAATAAAATTAACATTATTCACAATTTCTTAAACTATGCTCTATCCCAACAAGGAATATCCACCCAATTCTGTCAAGAAATGTGTAGAGTGATATTGTATTCCATAAAGTGATTCAAAGGGATATATAATTTCCAATGTTTTATATTTTTTATAAAAATAAAATGATATTAATGATAGATTCCTCTCTTATTAACTCTCAATGTCAAGCACATGAGAATTTATAATACCCTTGAGAATATGAATAGAATTTTCAGTCTAACTACCCATCAATCGATGATACATCAAACTAGACGTCAATTAAGAACACATAGGTCTCTAAAAATATTCTAGGAATGGGATGTAATGTGTATTCCCCAATATGAAACAAACACATATTATATAGAAAAATGATTAATATTTTTAGAATATAGATGTCCAAGATCTTCCATTCCTATCAAAAAATTTACAAGAAAAAAAATGGTCTAATTGCATTACATGGATAGTAATCTTACATATAGGACTATTCGCACTCAGGGTTTTAGGAATGTTAATAATAAAATTAATAATGATCAAATCAAACATCAACATTCTAAATGGAAGTGAAAAAAGTAATCCCACCAAATTCGGTTTGTTGGATTTTATCTTCAAGTAGGTAAGACACAATGACAATAAGATAGAAACCACACAACTCATATTTGATAACATATATATATGTTGAAGATCATAAAACATCTTCATGTCCTTTATGGCTATGGTATAATTAGAATTATTCACACCCCATATCACTTCCCACCTTTACGTCAATGAAACTACATACATCTTCATGATATAAATGTCATCATTAGAAGACTAAGAGCCAAAACATAAATACCCCCTAGTAGTTGCAATTATTTATATACACTAATAATAATGTATCAATACTTACTGTAGCTTAATTTGATCAATCATTGAGCATGTGAATTGTATAATATTTAATAATAACTTATCATATTATAATTGCACATCCAACTTCTAATTCATAAATAAAATCATAAAATACAATTCATCATTTAATTTCTTCACTTCCAAAATAAACAATTTCCTACCAATGGTATCTGACACGACATTTCATCACCATTGGGTATATGATAAATCAAAATTAATGTTCTTGTGAGACATTTCCTAGTTCCTAAAAAAATATTTAAATCCCTCTAGGACAATATGTACATTTGAATTGAAATCATTTAAAAAAACTATCCCCAAAAAAATTTGATGTCATGTCCTAATTGCATGCCGCATCATAGTCATTTCAAGGTAACTCATGGGGTTGTTATTACCCTGAGGGTAGATCTACTGACATCAATATATAAAAAAATAAGCACACTATATCAAAATTCACTCCGAACTCATACCTAGGCCATCACAAAATCATTTCAAATTGTTACCGGGATCAAGAAGAATTAAAAATGGTTCGAATTTCAATCAATATTTTAACTCTTTAATATATTTTTTATTTCTATAATACCAAAAAAAAAATCACTCCATTTTAATAAAATTCCCAAATTCTAGATTCAATGTTATGTAAATCTATGGAGAAACATGTAATATACATATATTCCATGAAAATTACTTATATCAAATACATTCTAACTTTATTCACATGATGTCACTTCAATAATCTTCATTGTTTTAAAAACATTACATTATAATATTTCATAAGCCCAAATGAAATACATATTGGATCCATCGTTAAAATTTACTCATCATAGAATACATGAAATATTCCTTCAATATTAACAACACAATGTATATAAGGTTTCCAAGAGATTGTATCATCTTATATTAAACCATGATGTAATCTATTTGTGGTTGATATGGTTTATCAAATCAATTAAAATAAAAGGGGAATTATAAATGAAAAATTTGGAAAATTGATACTTATAATTCCAATACCTCCACCTATATATGCTCTTTGTATTTTCATATGACTTCATTATCATCGATGTGTATTCAGATCTAATTTTATCATTAAAACCATTTTATCCTGATAATTGGTCAAAATATTCATTAATCCATAGAAATATGTTTCCAATTTTGATATTCAGCTTATTGATGTCTAGAAATTAATGTAATTTTGATACATCCATATAATATTTTTTAAAATAGATCTTATGATACCCGTAGTGACATTATAGGTCTAATAGAATTCATTCTCTCATGATCATCCAATATGAACTTTAACTCATTTAAGTAGTTTAAATAAATTTAATTTTATGGAATCTAAAATGGTATAAATCTTTTGAATATATCAATAGTTATTTATATATCCCTCAAGGTTGTTAATAAAAAACCTTTGGTAAAACATATTTATATGTGTCTTTTAGTATTTGGAAATAATTATTTCGACTCCCCTCAATATCATTGAAAGAATGATTTTATATATAATAAGAAATTATTATGATATATTTAAAAATTATATCCTATCATGCATGGTATTGGATATAACTCACCTTAGGAAATAATAGACATTCCATTATGATAAATGACTTTAAATATCTGATTATATCAATAAATTCATGATTTTGATTTGAATCATTAGTATATTCTATGGAGAATATTAACGATATATAGGTCATGAAATAAAAAATCCCATATGATCTCAACATCATAAATAACCATGTAGAAAATTTGGTAGATGGATCTATTGTATATCTTCTTTTCCAAAGGATTGGATCAATCTAGAGTATACAATAATACCAAATATAGTATCCTTGATGAAATAATTATTTTGTTAAAAATGATGGAATGGGGTTCAACCACATCAATTAAATCAATGTCTAATGAATATTCAACACAAAAAAAATTATAATAGAATCAGGTCTAATGTATGTATACTTAGGCACATTATCTATGAAATATGATTACTCACAATGAGTCCCACATTCAAATATACTAGTGTGATGATAATATTCCTTCATTGTACCATGTTTCTCTTATATTTATGGATGAGGCCATTCCACCATAGATTCATTTGATAATACTTAAATTAATCTTGTATAATAATTCTCAAACTAAATTTTCTATAGAGGTATCTTAGAAATTCATTACAAATGACCTTATATGAAACATTGATTGAAAGTATGGGGTGATTACCTGGAATTGTGTTTCATATATCCAAACGTCACACATTAAAATCACCCTTTTGATTATACCCTAAAGGTATCATGTGGGTGAAATAAAAATGAATTTATATAAAATATTTATTACATTTTCAGGATTCATCATGAATACTCTTCTTCAAAGATTAAGAGCTCTGAAATCCTCTCATAGTAGTCGAGTATACCCTCAAATATGCACATAATTATACATTTATCCCTATTTTCACCACATTTTCCAATATTGCAACATATTTAATCATGTATTGTTTAACAATAAATTTTATAAACTCTTATATCAAACCAACATAAAAACTTTAATCCATGATATAATAATTCATGTGAAGATTATGGTAATTGAGGGGCATTGGGGTAAACCAAATGATATATTAAATCATGGAATTATTACACTTATCTAAAGTCATTATCTCTCTGGAACATTCCACACCGCATTCTCTGGGTAAATATACTAGTTAAAAATTACATTAATCTTGAATCATGATAGGTCATAATGTATATTTTATTACATGAATTATTCTATCCATTAATGGATCAGCTCCTCTATCACATAAGGTAAAATTTGACCTCTATGGACTCTGGGGTTTGATGGAAGCCATATATACCATCAATATTCTATATACTTTTGTTGATTTCTATAGGCACTTATTGTTCTTGAATAAATCGGTCGATTGAATTTAGTAAAAAATAAGCTTGATTCACTAGTCAATTTTCAACATTATATTCTTACTAACCAAAATATTGAATATTTATAATGACAAAATCAATAAGAACATGGACCACGTGGTGGTTGATCTGTATTATATTCTCGGACTATCCCTCTATATGATTCATTGAGGTTCATAAAAGGAAATTGTTTGTAAAATATATGAAATTGTGCATAATAAATAAACAATTTAATTGAAAATTGTTTTAATAGACTGAAACATTTCAACCCACCCCATATAATCAATAAAAAATAATAATATAAATGTGAAATAAAAAAGTAGTGAAAACATAAAAAAATCAAAATTTCTTCAATGTTCATTGTTTTCCTACATTGTTTAGAAAACCATTGTCCAATCATTTTAGTGCTATAGAGAATGTGTCCATGACTAGAAAAATGTTTCTTGTATAGTTTCCCTAACAACACACATGAGTAATGAACATATGGTTTCCCACTACATTCCACACATATTCTACAAGTATCAAAAAATAACTCACTAGATCCCCCTAAAATTCAAAATAATAGTAAATGAAAATAAATTATATCAAAATACCAATGAATAAATCATAATTCACATTATAATCTACAAATACACCTAGTAACTTAGAGATGATGATAAAAATACTCACTACCAATATCACCTCTTAATTATCAATATTTATATCTCCATTTAACAAAAACTAAAACAAAATTACAATGGGGATAATATATTATATTTAAATGAATTATCTCTGATTAGCCATGAACACCACATGAAACTCTCTACCATAACGTTCAAAGAAGAGTACCAGTCTCAATTGTCTATTGTAAAGTACCAAGGTTATCAATTACAACCATTATGAATGTTTTCACCCACAAATTAATATAAACCACATCACTAAATACAATCATACATATGACATTCCATATCTATACATTTTTAATCAATTCACAAAAATATGTATATTCAATAATATGAACCATCCACAAACAGAAATGCCAAATATAAATAACTATTCACCCAGAAATAATTTTATAAACCTAACATTAAGTAAAAAAAATCATAAAATAGAAATGATTCAAATATAAAGTGAAATGTTAAATACAACAATACAATAACAACCCAAAATCCTCACATTAAGATCCTAAAAATTATCTACACTTATCAACTCATCATGACTCTTGGATGGAATCCTGATGATCCACTAAGTGACATATCACTTATCACCTAAAATAAAATAGATAAAACCATGCCCAATTTTCTCAAATGGATGTTTGTATGAATTGTGTAATAAACCTAATATTATAGCACAATGAATTTACATAATATGTTTCTCCGTTAGAAACATTAGAAATATTTTATAAATATTATTTTAGAAGTATTTTTTTAGTAAAATACCTATTCTTTAATATGAAAAAATGGAATCACATATATGACCGCTTATATTTCAATCAAACCAAAAAGACTATATGTGGACAAGATAATGGAACGTGTAAAACTATACTAATAAAAATAATTCAGAAATATTAGGTATCAATACAGAAAGCAATAAATCTCAACATTATTTCACACGAGATCTAAACTTTTAGAAATTTAATTAAAAGGAATGGAATAGGCATAGACATACCGTATAAGACACATTTCCATCCATTTTAAAACTGACAGAAATGAAACCATATTTTTCCCTTATGTCCTCCTCCAGTGAAATTACCTTAGTTAGAGAAATAATCTAAAATGGGGAAAAATTATATTTCAATAATCGAAATCATTGTAGAAAATATTTCATTATCAAAATAAATACACAATGTTACCTTGTACATATCATTAATTATTTATTCATATAAAATACCTAAAATTATATAATAATATCCATAAGCATATCAACATCATAAAAAAGGGATCAACAAGATATATAATAGAATCATAAAAATAATAACATATCCTTGTCAACATATTGAATTATTTAATTACAAACAATAAAAATCATTTAAAAATATAGAGGATATGCATACTATTTATCAATATAACATACATAATAAAGATTTACCTATTTTAAGTTATATCATAAAAAAAATTCTATTTCTATTTTATTTTTAGAATTATAATCCCATGGAAAACTACATTTAACAGTTCATAACAATGTGTGTTAAACGGATTAATTAAATTTATAATACTAAATGTCATCCTCTAATGAATATTTAAAATTATTTCAATATTTATTATCAATTTTAATGAAGGATAACACCAATTTGTTAGAGTAACAACAAAACCCAAAAATACCAAAATAATATTCAATTCCATAAAATTATAAGTTGTTAATTTGTTTCCATAAATCATTTTGTTGATAATTCAAATGTGTATGGATTTGAATTTTAAAATAGATCTATTCAATTTTGATCAAATTCTATATCCTCATACTCATGATCTTGAGTTAATTCAAAAAATGTGAGATCTGCACTATATATGAAAAAAAACAATTCAAAAAAATATTAAATATTTTAAAATCAATGATTCATTTTCAATATTTGAATATAAAAATTTAATTGCATCACATTCACTCTTCAAACTCATTTTGTTAAAATATAAATATAAAAGAGTTATTATATATGGAATTTTCCATAACATTTTAAACATTAATAACAATTATATTATCCTTAGTGAACTATAAAATGAAACCATTAACAACTTTTAATTGAAAAAAAACATTTAATTTCACTTCATCTACACCATAATGTTTTAAATTTAATTGAGTATGGTATATGATATTGTATGGTATACAATGAATTATAAAGTGAGATATTCTTGTGACGAATATCATAAACTACTAAATTTGTATATTATATAAGGAATGACTTGTCTATATAAAATATTATTATATAGTATAAAATGGATTTTTGAGTGCATGTCCACAACAAAATTTTATACACGGTATCCTTTGATTGTGAACCATTAGGGTTAAATCATTTATTCCAATAAAAATAAATTTAATAATTGTCTAAAAAGATGAAATTAAAATTAAACACCAATTGGACATGAATTTATATATTGAATATGGGATTCCATATCATGGTAGCTGATGCTGGATTCCCCATATTTGAATGATGGAACCCTATATAACGGGATTAGATCCCCCTATTTCATGTTCACTTGATATCGTTATATCATAGATGATAATCTCATCTTCTATGTTTGGATTATTCATTCATAGAGAAGGTTCGAGCACACCATAGTAGATAATGGTGTCCTCAACATATAAATGATGTTTCTAGTGGTCTGTGCCATCCCAATAGAGGCTGGAACCTTTTGGGAATTTGTTCAGTGATTGCGATCAAGACAGATCCATTGAGTTTGATATAGATATAGAATATTAAATTTTAGGTAAAATATTTATTTATTGTGTTTTCATTGTATATTGTATCCCTGATGAAATATCGTTGATATTTATGGGTTTCTTTCACTAAAATGATTATATACTAAACTCGAAATCTCATTTCCAGTATTAATTTTTTTCATCAATAAATATACATTTCATTATACATTATTTTTTAGAATAATATTTATATTATAATAGACATTGAGACATATCATATTACATATGTTCTTCCCCAAATATATAGTTGGGTTTACCCATAGATAAAGATATTTAATTTTCTATAGAATTTTTATATAATGTTTTTCCCATACACACAGACATGGGTTTAATTATTCATATAGATTGTTGATTTTATGATAATCACTATAGATATGGTTTTCCCTATACATAAATTTTTCTTATGGTTCAATTATATTCGGGTTTCCACATAATTAAACATATTTTCTTCTCAATAAAAATTTTATATAAGGGTTCAATGAAAGAATAAAATATTATCGGAACCATTCAGTAGTGCTTACCCAAAGAGCTAATATTAATTATACATTATTATGTATACAATCTCCAATCTACTTTATAATATTATATAATCTAAACTGATGAAAATTAATATTTTGTACTAGAAATAGTTATCAATTATAATTAATGTATAAAAACTAAAATTTAGTAATTGTAAATAGTATATTTCAATGTTGAAATTAAGTCTGAAAAGTTCATATAAATATCTCATATTTGGAAATAAATAATGTATTTATTAATTTTTCTATTATATTTTAATATTAATATTTGTAAAAATGATGTCAAATGTTTATATTTTTTTACATTAATAAATGTTAAAAGATTCTTCTTATAGATTTTTATATCATTAATTCTATAATATATATGCCAACATTTGAAATTGTTTTAAACAACCATGCCATCAATTTTTAATAAATATTTTTATCATTAATTAACTTACTGAATATTTATTATACATATTAATTTTTAGATTTATGATACATATAATATTTTAGAGTAATTTACACCTATATAGATTTATATTGAGTTTATTTCCCACTATCTCAAAGGCATATGGCCTGTTCTATAAAGGAGGGGGTTAGATACATGTGGCCCTATGATTACTCCCTTCGGTATTATCAATATCTAGAAATTCTAGACCACTATATGAAATGTTTAAGTACATTATAAATAAGCGGCATATTTATATATGTGAGTATGATTAAAATATATTTTTAAGTGTAGAAAAGAAAATTCAGGCAGTGTAAATGGTTAAAAATTAATATAATAAGTTTTTTTAATATATTAGTAGGAAAAGGTGTACCTAAGCTAAATAATTAGAATAATGATGATGTAAATGGTTTAATTATGACATAATAATGGTTTTATATGATGAAATGGTAATAAATTTAATATTCATGATAAGTATTCTAAATTATTAAAACACTACAATGAAAACACTCATATAAAAATTTTGTTATCCCTCCCAGTGCATTATTGTTCAATAACACTATCATTTGGTATGAGTGACTAGGAATATTAGGTACCCATGTATTATATTTTAAAATTAAATAAAGAAAAAAGTTATCCTAATAATAAATACCTTGTTCTATGAATTTTATTTTTGTTTCACATCGTTGGGAGGCCCTAACCATTAGGCTAATAGAAGAATTGTGGTAATTAAATCCATATGAAGGGTTTGGTTAAAAATGTATCCACTCAGCTATTTAGAAATCATATATGATACAATTTACCTTTATTTTATACTATATATTTTCATTGGTTATTAAATAGCTTAACTTTTGAATTTAAAGATGAAATATAGGTCATGTGTAAATAAATTTATATCAGGCATGATATTATATTTTTTAATTAAATTGCTTTCATTAAATTTCATTGATGGGAATATATCATATGTGATACACACCCATTTATATGTTGTTTTTTAGATTATGTAATGAATGATGATTATCATTTTTAAAACTGTTACATGGATATCATTTAAATTAATTCAATAATAGTGTTAAATTATTAAATGTTTTCTCAATGAGTTTCATTCTAGGAAACTGAATTTTAATTTTATTGCGAACAACTTCTCTAAACTCGAATCATGATTATTATATACTCTATTGGAGTCACACATTTTTAATAATAATGATATACTCATAAGTAAGTGGTAATTGTGAAAGAGTTAAAACGATTTATGTATTTAAAATAGGGAAATACTTTCTACATTATAGGTCATAATTTGTGATCTATGTCTATATATTGGACTAATTTATGAATTGGAAAATTATTATTATGTTCCCAAGATAATATAAATTTTACTATGGTTTCTATATTAGAAAAGGTGGAATTTTAATTCATTATTCAGAAGAAGATTTGTAATATATATACATATATATAGATATATTACATTTAAAAAAATTAATATTGTTATTAGTTTATAAATTTTGGAATAAAGACTATATAATTTAGAAAATTAAATAATATATTTAATTTAATCCCACCTACCTTTTCCATTGTCACCATGACACCAAATTATCATTGTTTATTTATTTTATTTAAATAATAATTGGGTATTTGAAGGCATTAAAATTTTAGTTCAAATTTCATATACTCTATAAATTCATATATATTTCATGGTTATTATTCATTTTTTACGAAAACAATGACACTACCATAATATTGAATGCTTTTGTGTTTATTTTTATCAATTCATAGGTAATATATAAGCGAATAACACGATTATGTATAATCCCTAAAATATAACATATAAATTAGTTGAATTTTTTTATATAACTACTAGTTCATTGATTTTACATCGCTGATTAAATTATGTGACAATTGTACTAGACACTAATGATTTTAAAAGAGGGTTTTTAATTTTTGGCACATAATTTAAAAATTATTCAGCCAACCCATGTGAGTTCCTAGTGAGATCCAGAGCATCGAAAAAAGGGATTCCATGCCATGCATCCAAAACATATGAACTTCCAAATTTTTATAAATTATACAAATCTATAACATCACATTATAGATTTGAAGGCTTAAAGAATTATTTTAATCAACATTTTGATCAGAAATTTGTGGTTTGTTGTGGAGAGATTCCATTCTACATTTCACAAGGATTCAAAGGATGATTTCCATTGATCTCTTGTTGATTTTCAAGAATTTCAATTTTTTAATCATCCTCCCATTGCATTCCATTCTCTTGAAAATGTTTCTTTCTACACAAAACCTAATCATTGTATAACAAAAATTTAAATTTTAAGTCGTTTCACATCTTAAGGATTTTAGTTATGAGTGGATAAGCCAGGTTTTTAGATATTTGGTTGTTGATTTTTTATTTAAGGTGACATGTTATCATGTTATTAAAGTTTAATTAGATATTTGTTTTTATGATTTTTCATTATAATTAATTATAGGATATGGTTGAGTTTTTTAAAAATATTTTATCATAGATTTTATAGCTATATGTTTGAACCATGATTGGTTTTAAATGGTTTCCAAATTTCATTTACACATGGAATGTACTTATATAAATCTACATGCTTGAACATATTCCTAAGTATATTTTTAAATGAAATTTAAATGTTTTGATAGGGACTTTGAGTATGTTATATTTTTAAATAATGTTAATCATTATTAAGGGTTTTGTTATTTAATGAATATGTTATAATACTATATCCATTAATTTTATGAATTATAATTATTATAATTTTAAGGAGTTATTTCAAATTTGGGTATGTAATTTCAATGTGGTCATTCACACAATTTGTATAAAAATAATTTTTTCAAGTAATTGTTTTTAATATTTCTATAATTTCATGTCATTATAAGAATGTTCCATAAATGGAATGTTTGACTCAAGTTTGACGGATTTTTTTTAAATTTAATTTCTGTCATTTTTTTTAAAAAAATTATATTATTATTATAATGCAATGTTCCCATAATGGTTATTGTTTTATACTAATTATTAACGAGTCTAGATCAAAGAAGTAAAAGGGGTCATTTAATGTGATGGTGATGGTGATGAGTTGAGGTTTTATTACTATGATTTGAATATTAATTTCTCAAATTCATTTTTATCTCATTTCCATTAATTATCATAATTGGAATCCTATTTTAATATATATGAATTAAATATTAGTTAATTTTCTACGGTAGGTTGTAATTTGACTATGTAATGTTACTCAGTTAGACCAGATTAGTTCTAAATGTATTATTATATGTTCATGGTATCTTTAGTGCACCATGGAAATATTATAGGTCTGTAAATAGTTTTAGGGGACTAAGAAGAGAAACATGATCATTATATTAAACCTAGAGTTCCAAATATCTTATTTAGATATTATTTCTTGATTTTTAGGTAGTTTTCCATGATATAAGAAACATTTTTGGACTATAGATGGGATCATGATACATATACCACGATTATTCCAAATATCTTACTATTATATGAAACCATTGATTGGTTATTAGATATTTTATTTATTTAAATTAATATCATGGTACTATTACATTAGTTTTGCTTTTTATTATTTTTTGATTACTAAAAAATATAATATTAATTTTTATAGAATGTGTGGTTCTAAAAAAGAATTGATTTCTATTTTAGAATTAAATTTGGGGAATGCTTGGTAAAATAAAAAGAAATAATAATATTATTTTTCAATTTATAATTTCTATTTTCATAGCTTTGATGAAATTATAATGAATTGATCAAATTTATTGGTTGGGTTTATGAATTAATATTTAGTTTAGATGAACCTCCAATGTTTTTAATGGGGTTTCCATGGTTTTGGAATGAAATATACAAAGAAATATATGTATATTCATTATTCGGACTCATGAAATAAAATATATTATATTATATATCAGGTTTGTAATTGAATTTATAGATTGTATTATAAAATAATATACATTTAATCTCTAGTTACATCCATCAAGGAATGTTTGGATCACACCAAATATATACTCCTATTTATTTTTTAATATGAAGCTCTTTTGTTTTCTAATATGTGATGGGGAATATATAAATTTTTTTGGATTAATGTTATGTTTTTTGTGGGATGTGGTGATATTGTTATATCTATTCAACTTCAATTTAACTGACCAGATGTTGTATCAACTCGTTTAATAGAGTGATTATTATTATTTTAATATTGTATCTTTAATTTGGATATCCAATTTTTTTATAAAATGGATGTTTATTATTTAATATTTATTATATTTTTGGACTATTTAACGATTTCTGATTTTTTATATCCAATAATTTCCATCATCTAGAAAAGTCATGATGGATTATCACAAGAATATATTTTGTCTATTTTGTTATTTTTATATGAAATAGTTCCCCAGTATATATTATATATTCATATAAACTAGTATCTAGTGTATCAGGATCAATAACACCCTTCATTTATCATGATTGATTTGGTCGGGTGACGTGTTGCTTTAGCCTAGGTGAGTTAATTACCAATTGTATTAGATCCATGTATTCTCAATATGGGCCTTATTTCCTTGAACACCCTCTTTTTATTTTGATGTTTCGTGGTTGAATATTGAATAATAATTGTATTTGGGACTCTAGCTTATGGTTGTGAGCTGGTATCTGATCGCCAACATTATTTATGACCATTGAGTTACCACATGTAATCATGATATGGATTTACATATTTGGAATTTTTCATGATGATTAATTATGAGGTTTTATCCTCCTTAGAATTTATATGTTATATTATGTAATCATATACTTATGGTATGTGAATTGATAAATATTTAGTAATTAAATTTTATATTTCATGGAATAAAAACTATGAAATTCCTAAGAACATTATTCTGGGATATTTTTTTATAGTGTGGCGTGATTATTTCATGGATTTTATAAATATTAATCCCAGTCATGAATAAATGTTTAACTTATCTTGACATGATATTTACAAATCATTTGATTGCTACCGAGTTATGGGGGCCAATTCAAGGATGTTTTTAGTTATATTTTAATGGTATATTTAATTCTTGATGGATTTTTCTTTGTTTTCATTATGTGGTTGTTTTGAGCACTAGTTTTATGTATAAATTTATAATTTCTGAAAAACATTATTGTTTTAATTGAATCCATAGTTATCATTATAAAATTAAAAGAATTAAATAAAACATATTTTTAAATGGTGGATTCCATAATGTATTTTTTAATTTATTTTGTGTTTAAAACAATTAGTGTGTTCTTTTTAAACATAATTGACCCACATTGTGTATTTTCCCAAGAATTTGTGGATTTAATAATTAAAATTTTAAATTTAATGAGTTTTTTTTGAAGAAGGGTTGATGTTCTTATAAATGTAAAGTGCTTTCTCATTTTAAAGACAAACTGTTTGTTTCGAGTATGGAGTTATCATCATAAAATTCCATTAATGAATTGAACTTTTTAAAATAAATGGGGTGTTTTTAAAATTATGGGTGCTTTTAAAACATTATTTTGTTTATGGATAATTTATTTGTATTCAATATTGAATTTGTGGGTTTTAAGGGAATTTTATTGTGGAATGTATTTACACAATTTTAATGAGTTCATTTATATTTTTTCCACTCACATGATTTTGAGAATAATTTATTTATTTATAGGAACATATCATGATTGGATTATAATTTTATTTTATTTATTATATTACAACCTGAATAGATTTAATGAAATATCGAAATCCCATCACTTGGGAAGAGATTCTAGGGTGAAATCCTAATGTTTATTGATAGAGTTCTTATTAGTTATTGTCACTCTATACTATCTCAATAGAGAAGTATATATTTTTTATGATTATTTTTATTCAATTATGAAAAATATATTTCATTAAATTTATTTCATTGAATGGGGTGAAACTGAGACCACATAGTGGGAGACTCTAATGAGTTCTTAGGAAATATTTTTGAACTAGATTCATAGATCCATAGAGGATATACTTATTTAGACATCAAATATATTTTTCATTATATTATGGAAGCCCATTGAATTAATACTGTTTTAGTTGTGATCTTTTGATTCTCAATATTGGTGGTAATTCAGATCACAATATTAGTTTCCTGTAGAGATGTAGGTTGATTAGTTTTCTTGTGATCTATATTTTCGGGGAATGTGAGTGTTTGAGTATTAATTACATTTTTTTATGGTTCATGTAGATGTTTAATGTGATGTATAAAATGGGTTGATTATTGTTTTATGGAAAATAGGTGGATGAATTTGGTGTAAAATGGGTTATCATGGTGGTATAATTATATTGTTGTTATATCAAATGTATTATTGGGTTTCTAATTCCACATAGGATCATCATGAGTATGTGTTTTTTGTGTTTGGACCTAAATTATCTTTTTTATTGTTTAATGGAATGGAGATTGAACCATACTATTCTATTTTGAGTTATATTTTAATACGGTTTAATTTATTCAACTGTTTTGGGACGTTTTTTGTTGATGACATGGTTTTATGAGATTTTGGATACCATATTGGAGATTTTGACTTATGTTTGGGATTGAGAAAATTGAATTTCTTATTTTCTATGGTTTGTAGAACATTTCTTATTCCATTCATAATTAGTATACTTGTGGTTTATTTTGTGATTAATTCATTATTTAGTGTGTCTATTAGTTATTGTATATAATTAGTTCGATTCCAAATGGTGGGGAAATTTATTCTTGGTCTCTTAATTCATTTATATTAGAGTTTTCTGGTTGTGATCCAGATAATAATAAAAGTTTCTTTTAGATTCATGTGGATTATATTAATGGGTTTTTTCAAATTAATTGAGGAGTGGTGTTTTCTACTCCATATGAGTCATATCATGTTTTTATTTTTTTCCTCCCACATGTATTGTTCACGTTTAGAGATTTTTGTATTTCATTGATTCATCCATTGTCAATTCATTTCTGGGGGTGGAAGATTTCATGGTATGGTGAATTATTAAACCATCATGTAACTATATATTAATTAATTTTAATTTTTTTTGTATTTTAAATAATAAAATTATTAATTTAATATACAATAAATCTATAATTATTCTTACGATTCATGATTAGTGCCAATAGTTTCATAGAAAATATGAGACTACCATGAATTTGTGAGTATTGTAGTTTATTTTAATAACAATGGTCATATTAATATTTGGTGAAAGGTTGGGTCAAAACCATGTGGGAAATTGTAAAATTTAAGTGTGACATTCTATTCATATGTTTAATAGAAAAAATATTTTTCATTGTAAGAAAAACTAAGAGACAGTCATGAACACTGTATTATGGATTAACTAAATGGGTTTTCACAGCTTCCACTTGGTTTCCAAACCATGCGGTTATACTGTGTCTGTACCTTTATTGTATCTAGTTATAATGACATATTTAAAACATATTTTACCAAAACAAATTTACTGATAATTTAATATACATAGATTCTAAAAATTATCAAATTCCATAATTTCCCCCACATGATTTTATGGACCATGTCTTTCTTTTCCATCTCAATGCATTCAACCAATCATGGGTTCACAAGGGGAGATTATCTTATCCCTCCCTCATTGATTCCATCTACGTTTAATAATAATATTTGGATGATTTTATGATATTATCATTATATATTTCCTTACCACTCATTAATTTATATTTTCCCTTCATTTTATCTCTCACCCACAAACAATAATTATTTTTTAGTTAAATTTTATGGTTTGGGTGAGCTCTAATTTGGTGTATTTTGGTAGTTTGTGTTAAAGGTGTAGGTATTATTTATTATTTTTGTTTTACTAATAAAAGTAGATGTGGTTTGATAATTCCCACTTTAAATGAATATATTTATGTGTCATGAACTTATAATTAATTCCCTGAGACTCATGGGGGTTTAAAAATCATTTATCATCAAAATTATATGGACAAGTAATACCTATGATGTGTTTTAAATGATTTCCAAATATATTTTACACTTTTCAAGGTTTTTTGCAAGGAAGGTATTTGTGCAAAAAAACATGTAGCTATTTTAATTGAATTTAAATTCTTTCAATGTCCTTTTGGGACCAGATGATTTTAAAATAGCATGTAGAATTATTAATGGGATTGGTCTCTTTAAATAGATATTTTTTGACTTAAATAAAAAGTTTTTATTATTTTTTTATTATTCTGATGTATAAAAGATAGTTCAAATGTGACTATTAGTTTTAAAAGTTTTGTTGGGAACCAGTGGATTTTTTTGAATTATTTATGTGAGAAGTTTTATGTACAGATGAAATGTCTTAGCATTCCAGTATTACATATTCAATATACCATTTGTAACTTATCCAAATAGTTCATATGAATTTTTATTTCCCCAGATTTTAGAGAAAAACATTTTATGTTATGTTCATTATGGATGGTGACACCAATAATGGTATGTTTTATATCAATTATAATCGATTCTTATACTTATATGAGGATTTTTTTGGTTGCGTGATTGTTTTAGAAGTGAGATGTGGATTACTACTTATACATGATTTTTTGATTTTTGTGATTCATTATATTCATTTCACCATTAATTTATTTCATATTAATCTTAAGTAATCATATATGAATTATATAAGAGTGAAATCCCTTGTAAATATTATGATCTAACTAGGGAATGATTTCAATTAAGACATGACAAGTTCTAATAGGATGCCCACATGCCTATAGTTACTTTTGAATTCCTTATATGAATTATAGGTCCTGTAATGTTTCATATGACTAAAAATATGTATATTTTCTTTAGTAACATCCTAGAGATTTATGTTGCATATTCCAATAGATTTAAATCAGTCTCTATGAGTTTTTCGTGATGATAGATTCCTTTTATAATGATTATTATATCCAAATAAATATGCCTTGATTGTATCCTGTAGATTTTAATTATTTCACCATCGTTTGGTTGTTGGAAATTTTACTAATTTTTGTTTATATCATGTTATTAATTCATTATTTCAGGTATTTTCTTATAGTTTGGATTTAATTTAAATCCTATTTATAAATGTTTAAAAAAATTATAAAATGGGATGTCACAATTGGCTTGGAATCACATTTGGGAATTTTTTGGGAAAAGAAGAAGAAATAGTTGTTCTATTTATAAAATGAACATTACACTTTTATAATAATAAATATATTTTATAGAATTGTTTTTATAGGATTCTTGTAATAAGTTTTGTTTATGTTAGATATTACTCACTATTTATTAAATGTTATTTCCTTATTTTTTAAATCAAAGAGATAAAGATTGATATTTTTAAATGAAAATTCCCATGAGATAATCCAACAATAATATAATATATTTTCCAACATGAATTAAAATAATATATAATAAATGAAATTACATAGATTCTATGATGAAATATTTAAATTTATATTTGGATCAATCGCAGCATAAATGTCAATATTTTATTATATATGTTTTTATTATGACACTTCTTCAGGTTCATAGTAATGATATTATTAATAAGATTTAGTTTCACATATTTTATTGATATGCTGGTTTTGTTGGTGTTTTAAATTTCTATTTTACATTGTTAATATTGTATTGGAATGATTTGAATGGTGTATTTTATTTTTCCGCAGCCATTTGTTTTATTTTGTGAAACATTTATTTGTATTAAATGTGTGTTTATTATTTTTTCTTCTTTACATGGTATGCTTGTTTTCTTATTATTATTATTTTATATGCATTAATTTACACCATATTGATATTCTACACTAGATTTTTTAACTTCTAGTAATTCAAGTTTTTATTATCTATGGGTGAAATCATTCTTGGGTTTTCCATTTTTAACATACAAATTATTTTCAACACTTGGGGAGGAGAAAATCCCTTTTATCCAGTGATGAATCAGCTATATTAACAAGTTGACTCATCCATGGGTGATTCCTTATAGTAAATTGGATATATAAATTATAAACAGATTCATATACTCCACATATATGGACTTTTAATTAATTTGATTATGAAAAATTGGAATATTAAAAATCCTATTTATTTTGGAAAATTCAAAAAGTACCTTTTGTGGAATAATAGATAGTGCTAGTCTAAAATTGTATTATTTACATACTGATGTACATGGATATATGATAATACCATATGGATGTATATTTCGGTAATTCATAACCATCACTGGGGACATTATATATTATGGTTATGTATTTATAATTAAACATATGTTTAAAGCATTGGAAATGATCATTGGGTTTCAAGATGTTATACATGAAAATACTAGGTGAATGTATTATGTATGAAAAAACAATATCTTTAGTATACCATATTTCATGATTTATTATATAATGAAACACTTAATACATTACAAAAATATTATAAGGCCTAGTATAATTGGTTAGTTTGGTACATAGAACAATAAAGTAGAACATCAGTATAAAAACATTTCTTAAAAACAATAAAACATTGCCTTATATTCCATCAATTATGTAATAAGGAATGTGATAACCCAGGGATATACATAAGAAATAATGGATTTATTCCACCCTTTAAAAGAACAATCAATTAATAAAATTATTAATGTAATACATGTGAGTTAATAGTCATATTAATGTGACCTAAAATTTGTGAGAATCATATAATTTATCATCAAATAATGATATAAGATGACAACATCCAAGAAACATAAAAATTGGAATCAACATGAAATAGACCTCAAAATATTAAATCATGACTAACCATTGAGAAATTATTATACATTGTTCCCATGATAACTTCTCATTCTCGATACATGGAATATTGAGAGACAAAATCATTACCCAAGGTTTATATGGAATTATAATTTAGGGCCCACCAATCACTTTCATATCTTGTACCTGAATTTTTTTCCACATAAATCATATAATATAACATCATATTTTATAAAATTTCATCCCATAATTTTGATGTGTTTTTAAAATACATGAATGTAACCTATAAACTGAGATTACCTACATCTAGTTGAATACCCATGATTGGAAATGGGAATAGATATTCACTATCCATATTTTTGGCATGTTAATTCATAGCATAATTTCATAAGAATTAATAGTCTACATAATCATTCATATAATGGTTTAATAAGAGTTAAATGTGGTCTATCATTACTTGTAAATAATAATGGTGGTAGGTGGGACATGTAATCAAACAATCAAATAATTATAACTAGCAATAAAATTCTATATTATAATTAAATTTCGTGAACATAAAATAGGAGGAGAGAATACTTATAATATGACATAGTAAAGGATTTGAAAATGGTTATTAAAAGAGGGGATAAATGATATATCATTCTTATTGAATCCAAAATATATAATAGGGGTATTTCTATAGGAATTAATGAATACTAAATTTATTTAGATGAAAAAATATAAAAAAATTCTTTAATGGAGAAGAATAGATAATAATTTAATACCTTAATGGGTTATTCTAAAAGATTCAGAGGAGCTTCATAAGAGACCAGGAACAACAAGGGAGATAATAATTGAGGTAAAGGGAGATTAAATTCATTATAAATTAATTTTGAGAAAATATTAGTGGGATGAAGTGTGGGAGTTTATAATAAAATAGTGGGGAAATCATTATAATTTTTTAAACATATGTTTTGGATTCTACACAATAAAAAAATCAAAACCACATTCCATACAATGATATTTTTCAATTTTTCCATCAAAATATAGCATGTTTTCTATATTTTATAATTATATTAACAAAAATAATTAAAATAATATCATTGGTGATGTTGAAGTTGGTCGTGATCATAACAGTGAATTTTTAAACTATAAATTACAATATTGATTTTGAAGGATTATTTAATCCTTTATAAAATTAATCCAATGAAAGGAAAAATTCATTATATTAAAGTGAAAATATATTTTGGTTCATGTAATCTATTTATATATTTTATTACATCATATTTGGGCTATTATGATTCCAAGAAACATTTCGTTGTTTTATATCGTTTTTATTTTATACTCAAAATAACGACTACCTCATAATGTTATGAAAAATTAACCATTGTATAATACTGATGTTTGGGTTTGAAAAGTAATATTTATTTTATCAGAATAATTTTCTAAATATTATAATTTATACATTTGAATCAAAAACCTCCATTATTGAAAAATATTTGGTTTTATAACAATAATAGTTTTCAAACACCTATTAAGATAATATTAAATTACAATAAATTAGAATATTATTTTTTATATAAATAAATAATATTCAAAAAAATAATATGAAAATAATAATTTCTTAAAAAAATTCTATAAAATATAAAAAGGGTGACAAATTTAAACAATTTATTTTTGATAAATATAATTTTTGTTTCTTTAATTAAAAATATAATTTTAAAAAAATCATATATATTTGTATTTAAATTGTAATAATTAAAAGGGATAATATTATAATAATATTATTAAATATGAAAAGATAAAAAAATTTAATTCTAGTGTCTAGATAGATAAACCCTTGTGACACATCCATGCACCGTTATTGTACAATGTGTGATGGTGGAAAATTCTTTGGGTTTCTCATTGAACGAGATTTTGGAAGTGATCATAGTAAAGTTAAATTATCTAATAAATCATATCATATATTATTAAATTATTTAATTTCATCATTCTCTTGGTCACGGTATCACCCAGTAATGTCATCTCCCATGAAATCTGTGATAAAATGGCTTCAAAAGGTATAATCCTACTGTTTGAGGCAATCTATTCATCCTTATATGTTATTTAGAAATTTTCACAACCATTAATATATATTAATCATTTCAATTTTAGTAAAATAAACATATTTTCAATGGTTATTATTAAATTTTTTAATATGATATGCGATATTTAATAATGGTTTGTAAGAACAATTTCCTCCATGCATTTTCTATAACTATATTACTTAATATAAAATTTATTCATTCAGAATAGAATTTCATTTATAAATTTCTTGTCATTACATAATTAAAGCCTTCCTAAATTTCAGCATTGTAATTTCATTTCATACCCTAAAATATATGACGATACATCTATTTAATCACCTCCTCCATTTCCCATGTTGCATCCTGCAAAATGTAGTTCTTCCATTAGCATTTGGAAAGGTGAGTTGTATTGTATCATAGAACATTGTCTCTATGATATGAGACATTCATAGTATTCTCATCATATGAATGATCCTTATCCATGGGTTCCACCTCAATATTGTGTGAACAAAGTGTTCTATTATGTACTTCTTAAAGGGTGAAAAATAAAAGATATTGTGTAACTGGGATAGGTTATATGGGATTTCTAGTCAATATGCCAAATCTCTAACCTGATCAAGGATATTAAAGGAAAATATATGTCTATAAATAAGGTTTATCTTCATAAAAAACCTCATAAAATTATTCTATGTGGATATACGATGGGGAAACATGTCACTTACCTCAAACTCTATGTCTCATCATCGATTTTCTGTATAGTATTTCCTTCATCATTGTGTGTATTTCATATAATGGTTAATATTGTGATCCTTCACAATAATATCTAGTATAATATTATATTATATATGATTATTATATTTAACATCATCTCAATATATTTTACACTGATACATTTTCCCATGTAGACCCTAGTAATCATCCATTTGAAATTTATAATGTAAATGATTTTAACACATGAACTCCACTCTGGAAGGTGTAAATCCCAAAAACATTAAAAACCCATTAAAATAGATAACATTATATTAAAATTATTTTTAATGGTTTTCTTTGAATAACCATCCACCTGAGGGTAATAAGTTGTACTGAAACGCAGCTCAGTGTCCAATGATTACTGAATAATTATCCATAAGCACAAGGGTATCATTGGCTCTCGATTAGATACAAATGAGATTGTAACTCCACATAGTCTTAACAATTCCATTATTTATATCTTTCTGAGTTTTTAATGATATAAATATTCTTGATAATAGTAAAATAAATTGAATTTTTATGGTGATCAACTACTACCCAGATACAATTATAGCCATTAAATGTCCAAGGTAGTTCTATGTGAATTTTTTCATATTTCCACATGGCTATCTAAAGCAGATGTACTTGGACCTTATACATATGTTATTCATCATTTGATTTTTAGAATACCAAGTATCAAGATACTAATTTTTTAATCTCCGTCTTCATAAAATACAACAGATAACATTTTATACAGATTCATACATCATTGTGATCCATGTATGAATAAAATCTGATGAGGAATTAAATTAATCTAGAATTTATCACATCATCACTGGTTTTTATGGGACATATATCCTATTTCCAATACATATTAATCTATTTTTTTAATTTAGTCATTGTAAGATTTGTTATCTTTTTCATTAGCTCCTCACTGTATTTTTGGGATTCATTGACCCTCTCAATAATGGAAGGCTGCGAAGTTATTTGGGAGATGTTGGATGAATTTGATTTTATTATTCATATTTAAATATTATTTATATATATAATAATAATAATAATATTGGATCCCTCATAATCATTATCATGGAGAATGTTATAGAATCCTTTTGAATCAGAACATCTACAACTATATTCACTTTACATTGATTGTAATGGATTGGTTAATTATAATCCTTGATTAAATCAATCTACCATCATTAGTGTTTATTAAGATCATTTTTAAAGAATATATATTAGTGGATTATTTTTTATTCGTATATATTTCACAGTTATCCCCATTTAAATAAGATCACCAAATAATAAATATGAAGATCAATAAAACTAATTTTAGGTCAAATGTTGGGTAATTATACTCTTGAATCATTTATTGGATTGAGACACTGGCTATCACTTAATTATCATGAAAGAAAACACAACCCAATTACTTTTTTTGGCCTCATCATTGATAATACACTTGAGAATTTTCATAATGTTCTATTGAACCTGTATGATTTTTTGGAGGTAGGTCTTTGATTTTGTGTATGAAGGTCATATTAGGTGTTACCAATGGGTTTTTTTGCTAAATGACCATAGGTATTTGAATCCAATTGTGGAAAACTATTGTGATGTATTTATGATAAATGATGGAATTGAAAAATGATTAATTTATTTTTTTCTAGTTAATGTGATTTAGCCATTAATGGATATGTTGTGGTTAGAAATTGATACATGTGTAAGGGAATAATACCCATATATGTAATGTAGAATAATCCCTTCAAAGGATATTTAATAATGTAATTTACATCATGAATTGACCATTTAATTAATTTAACATTATTATAATTAACCAGTGTAGTACATTGTATTCTACATTTGAATAGAGTTTGAATATTTAGAAATATATACTATCTATAGTAAGCGAAAAACAAGTAATGGGTATGGTAGGAGGATGTAAGTGATGTTGGGTGAAAATAAGGATACTATTATTTTGTGGATCATAATAATGGTATTAAGTTAATGACCAATAATGTTTTCAATTTTGGGGTCTTGATTATGATAGTTTACTAGATAATCTTGCTGACTCTAGGAGATCGATGAATGGTGGACATGAGAGAATATAGTTCCATATGAAATGACTGATGTTTATATCAAAAGTAACACCAGATGGGTAACATATATGGGATACCAAATCGGGATGTTAAGTCATTGTTATCTTGGAAGGATTTGGATAATTGGTACCTTGGGGCATGTATGATGGCTATAGGACGTATATAAGTGTCTGGTGGGCCAAACATGAAAATTATGTTGATGTCCACTTAGACTAGGGATTTAATTTCAGAACAATTTAATAATGCCTAAAAATTATTGTTTCAAGATTGGTGGTTTTAGTGTTACGATATATTGGGTACGTACCATTATAGGGAGATGTTTGGGAAGTACCCACATGTGTTTCTATGTGAACCTAAATGTTGTTGTTGAAACTACATTTAGCTCATTATATTGAGTATTAAAAAAGTGTTAAGACAATATTTGTACATTTTTTATGTATGTCATGTTCGAGATAAATTTCTCTAATGGATCCTCATTTTATATTTTTGTAATCGAGAATGATTATTGAATACCACTCTTTACCTAATATATTTCATTTGATTGGGCTTGATGGAAGAAGTTGGGAATGTCATTGGGCTGCTAGAATATGTTTTTGAAGGGATATTACATTAGTGGGGTAACCAGAAAATTTTAAGATGAATAGGATTATGACGCTATTGTTTTCATGTTGTATATTATTAGTCATAATTATCTCGATGTTTTGAATAAAAAATGTCATAATTTCTAAAATTATACTTGGAGTTAAGTTAAAGAAGACTAAGAGAAATTTTGAAATGAGCTTATCCATGAAGCACCGAGTTGGAGGATGTGAATAGAATGAAAACACATTTGGGATTACTATCTCGATAGATGATGATGCATATTTATCATGCATTGATTACTTCTAAAGAAGAAGAAATGTAATAGTCTCGAGATTGAAATGTCATATGTCATCATGTGTTTAAAATTCATGGGAAATTTGTAACTTTTAGTTCATCTAGAGATTTCATTTTGATAACCAATAATCATACCTAGTTTCTAGGTGTTCTACGATATCATAATGGTGTTTTTGAATGGTTTTCAATTTTTGGGTGATGAACTAGATATTTGGGAGGATGGTGAATGAGTTATTAGATCCACATGCCTCACAAATACATAGTAGCATCCCATTCACATCGTGAATAGAGTATTAATGGGGTGAAATATATTCATGGGGTATCTTGAGGGGATATAGAAAATGGATATAATTTTCAGTTGTATTGAAAAAAAAGAAATATTTTATTCTGGGAATCATGCCATGAATAATGAATGGTGGGGTTATTTGTTGTATAAGAAAAGTCCCACTCCTTTCATTAGATTGATAGGATGTGTGCTAAAGGGATCAGTTGGATACTACATCCCTACATTTTTATCTGATTCAGATGATTCTAGGATTTATTTGGAGATCTTATTGGAAAGGAATATCATACTACATACTTCTACATTTATACCTATTATTTCAATTATGGAATTATACATTCAAAAAATTTTGTTGATTCCACTAGGTATTATGGAAGAAACTATTTCTGAGGGGGTTTTACATTTATTGTATACGGTAGAGACATATGTTATGTATTAATATCATCCTACTTCATTTTTTTGGATTTTGTGACACTTTTTTTAATTTATATATGTTATAAAATTTATTTATATTAAATTTATATATGTCTTGTTTCTCGGAAAAATGGATTTTTCCTGTAATGATATCAGATGAATGATTTGGTCCATATATGGATGGTTTATTGAGGTACCATATTACTATTAATATAATGTATTATTTCGTAATGTGTATCTTTAATTATTTTTTTGAGGATTCTTGTATGGATTTAATTAATTAAAATTTAGATATAATTAAACATTTAAAATTATTGGGAATTACTATAACCTTAGGGATTTCAATGGTGATCTACTGGACATGGAAGAATCAGAATAAGATTCTAATATTTTCACAGATAGAGTTGGATCCATTATTTATATATGGTCTTATGTACTATAAATTATAAATCATTATTTTGAATATGATATGAGATTCTACACTTTGGTTTAATGATCATAAATTCATAATTTTGGGATGAAGAAAATGAATAACATTTAAATTGATTGGTAAGATAATTTAATAGGATAGACCCAGTGCCATGATAAATTAGTTGAAGAGTCCATTGACTTGAGTAATTAATTGAAATATTCATAATTAATTGATAATGTGATAAATTAAATGAAGGACTATATGTGTTGGATTATTTTCTAGGAACCAACAAATGATGATTTATAGGTTGTGTTTTTTCCAATATAATTTTACCACATATCCTATATTTCTTATAAATTATATATCATGTTTGTTTTTGTGGGTATATCATTCTAATGCTTCTTCAATTTATATGTGTGTGTGAGGAACTTAATGATATATATTTTTTTTGGATCACATGTGTGTGAGTAAATCGTGAGATCAATGTTGATTCTTGATCACATGTGTGTGTTTGTATACTACGAGACCTATCATGATGCTTGATCAAATGTGTCTATGTGGGGATCATTGAGTCATGTTCGTCTATTTCATGCATGTGGGATATAATGAACATGACACTTTCTTATTTTGATGTGATTTTTTATATGTCATCTTTATCATATATTTTATGTGTTGTTCCTATAGTGTCATCAGTTTATCATTTTGGTTGAATGAAATATAATATTTTCCCTAAGTGGAATGTATAACACATTGGTTAGAACCAACATGGGATATCCTTAATGGATATATGTGACACACATTATTTTTACAATTCCATCAAAAGAAAATGTGTCATTTGGCTGGTTATTGGGGTATACATTTTTGAATATCTATCATGATAGGTATATTTAAAAATATAATTGGCCGAGAACATGAAGAATCCAATGTGGATGGACATGTGACTCTTGTTTTACACTATCTCTATGATGAATGAATATGTCAAAAATGGTTAATTTACATTCAACAACTATGGAGCATAAGCCGGTATGGCCATGGTTCATGGATACTTAGAAATGGCACAACCACTCGATATATATTTATATATTTTTATATCAACCTTAGTGATTATCAATAATAATATTTTAGTTTATATTTTTATTATTTAACTATTAATTTTAATATCACATTCTCGTACACTATATATACTGGTTTGGTATAGGGTTGTATTTATGGTACCCTACTTAGAATCAGATACTACCCCGATGTCCATGGTAGTTGGGTACACATTTATTACATGTAATATTTTGGATGAGAATTAGGTTTATTTATTTAGTGGGATATCTCACTATGAGTCTAGAAACATGGATTTAATGTGCATTGGAATGTGAAATAGATTATACAATACTTTTATTCATTTAAATCATATAAGTAATTGGGTGCATGATTAGAGAATTGCTTTCTGTAGTGATTGTAGAGTCTGTTGATTATGCATTAATACTATGATGATGGTTTATTATTTGTTTTCCACTTACTCTGATTATGTATTGAAAATAAAATTATTTATTTTGTTTGTTACTCTGATTGAAGGTATAGTCATTCATGTTTTCCACCATAGACAGTTGTTACTAGTTAGCAGCCTCAGACTTCTAGTGTAACATTCCAGGTGAATAAAAAATGAGATATTTTCATATTTATTATTTTTATTGAACTAAATATTAATTTTACATTAAAACGAATTCTGTTTTTTATGGTGGATCTGACACGGAACAATAGGTCTCTCCAGAATCTTACATTTCACACAACGTTGAGATACATCGAAAAATAATTTAAGAATATTATTATTTAAAATGGTAGTTAATGTATACTCTATATATTGACAAGAATGAAAAAAATAACTAAAATATGATTATACATCTTTTTAAAATGTTTTTAAATTTATCCAATAAAATTTAGAGGCATAAAAAGAGAATGAATCCAATTTTAAGTAGAAATAATCTAATTTTTTTAAAAGGACATTTTACCTTCATTTGATAAATAAGACAATTTAAATCATGGTTTTACACTTTTATATGTTAAATTTGTCAAAATAATCTTATTCCTTAGAATCTAAACATTAAAATTTATTTGGGAAATTATTTGGTATTTTGTGAAAAAGATTATTTTTTTAAATGAATAGTTAAAAATATAGCATTTTATGTTAAAACTATCTTTTCATCTGATTTATTTATGTAGTTATTTTGTCGTTTTAATTGGTTTTAAAGTGTAATTGTATTATATTTTTATCATTTATACAATGTTGGAAATTTTAAGTAATATTTCTTTGAAATCAAACAAAAAAACATCAATCTTTTGATAGTAATTATTTCTTAAAAACATACTTTTTTGGTTTGGGCAACGAGATTTGATTTTAAATTATTTTCTGAAATTTCTTCGTTATGAATTTTGAAAAATGTATTCTATATTCAGAATGATGAGGTCCATATTATGTAAAATGTATCCTTTTATTTTTGGACATTATGAATATAAACTTCATAAAATATTATTTTTACCATGGTTAATGATAAATATGGTAAATAATGGTTAACAATAATAATATAATAATAATAAATTACTCTAACACATGTTATAACCCTATTGTATGATATATGTCAGACCTTGGGTATCCATGGGATGGTTTTAGGAGCTCAGAGAGCGACATGGATGTGAAAATGATAATTAATTATTTTAAATTTAATGTTAAGGAAAAAAACCAAAACATATATCTTTTACTAAGAAAATTTTTATATGGGGTTATATAAGCAATAACATTGACTGTAAATATGAATTTTAAATCTAAAATGGTTTCTTAAATTATTTTATTTTATTTATAATTTTTATAGTTTAAAGACATAAATTTAATTATAAAACAATGATGATGAAGTGGTTGCTTCATTAATGAAGGATTAAAATAAATGATATTATAAACATTAAAATAAATGTAACTTGGTTAATTTCATGTCATACACGAATTTTTTGGATTCTTGTTACATTTTATATTTGTATTAATGAATTTTTTTTACTAAATCAAGATGTTATGGATTTTTAAAAATTTCATGGTATGAATTGTGTCAAAATGACATAATTCATATTTTAAAATATAAAATATTTTATTAAATATTATAAAACTTAAAAAATCTTTTATTAAACCAAATGATTATAATAAATAAAATTTTTTATTATTTACTATTTAATTGAATATTTTTTATGTATTATTAACTATTTTTATTCTCAAAGTGTTAAATGCATGATAAAACTATAAGAGTAAAAAAGTGGTAAATAAAAAATTTAAGGATTAAAAATATAAAAAACATGTCCAATTTTGATGGAGGATTTTTTTGACATATAATAATATTATTTTCTATGTTTATGGGGTTTCGACATTTTGAAACTGAAAATAAATCTATAATAAAATAATTCTTTCAAACTTTCTTGAAGAGCCCCTTATCCCTAATATAAAAGGCCACCAACTATATCCTGTTACACACACCTCTCAATCACCTAGGTTTGGCCAAACTCTGCTCCATGATTCTTCCAACAACCCCTCTTCCTTGTAGAATATTTCCCCTAAGAATATGGTAATTTTAAAAAGCATTTCATCTCAAATCAATGAGAGTTGCACTTTTTAAGAGGAAGCGTCTTCTCTAAAATTCAATTTCATTGTTCTACTTCGTCACTACCTATTATATTATTTTTATTTTATTACATAAAAAACTCATTATCCTCAATATAATAGAATGTTTTTGTGATATGTATTTGAACAAGACTTACAAAGACCTGCATCTAATGGGTATAGAACATATTGCTTTGGTGGATGGTGAACTACTATCTCACGAAACAAAGATTGTTCAATATTCTCCTACCACCAATTATGGTAGCCATTATGATGGAACTGTAATTATATATTTGATATATGTTATATTTATTGTATCTTTATATCTCTGTATTTTTATTTTAGAACATACCTTTTCAATTTTCACGTGGTAATAATACGATAATTTCATTTGAGGAAATGCATAATACCATCCGCTCAAAGTGATATAAAGAATTCATACTATAAATGGAATGTATAAAGGATGTAATATATGAACTTCTGTGGCATATATAACATAGATATTATACTATAATTATTATATTCCTATGTATTATTTCATTTTCATTCCTTTAAATGTAAAAAAGAAATGAAAGTAGCGTTCATGCGTATGTATGGGTTACTGTCTCCATGAATGGTTCATTTCATTTCTTTTCTAAAAAAAGATATATAATATTATAAATACATATATATATTAGTTATATATGATATATATGATATCTAAAACTTTAATATCATTCTGTATACAATGGAATTTTGACCCCATGCACAATTGGTAATTAGAACAATTTCATTTTTGACTCATGTAAAAAATATCTACAAAACAAACAATATAGTATTAAATAATTAAATATTGTTTAAAAAGTGGTAATAATTAATTTAAAATGAATAAAAAAATATATACAGTTCTTATGAAATTATTAATTATCATATGTTTATTATTCTGGAAGAAAAATTAACTTACATGACAAGTCGGACTCAAGGTAAGGGACATTGTCTCAATATACTTTCATTGAGGGATATTTTGATTTATAAACATATTTGCACTATACGGTGTATAAAACACATTGAAATTTCATTTCATTCAAATTGAATCTTCTTTCTGTGGAGCGTTTTACTAAATGACAAAAATAATGTTTTTTAACGTATGTGGTGACAATGACCTTTCCACCACAGTGAGTGTTATTTGAGATTTGGATTTGTCAAAAAGCCCAAATGTTTATAAAATGAAGTGTAAATTTCATTAACCATTTTTTTACGTGTTTTTGTATTGAAAATGGTTTTGGTAATTGATTTATTATGTTAATATCTTGAACTAATGTCTTGTGATTTCAATGGGGAAATTTTATCTTTCCTTTCTGCATGTTCATGTGTTATTATTATGTTATGGTCCTTGGGAATTTTTTACATATAAAGTTGTTTCTGTGATGAAACATGGAAGGGTGAGACAGAGATATATCTCCCATGAATTGCGTAACATGAAGGAGGTAAAATTTATTATTTCTCCTAATAAAACATTGGAATATACTGTTATGGGTATTCCGAACGTAACTCCCTATGTAGCTGTGAAATCTATAATGTAAGTATGTTCTGAATGCCACAAGTAACCATTATGATTTATAATTTTTATAATATATTCATAAATCGTATTATTTCATGAGGTATGTTAATGTTTTATGGTTTATTATTGAAAATTATGATCTCATTGATTTGTTTTTTTATATGATAATGCTTTCTTTATTTTTATATAATCTTTAATGATATTTTTATGCTCATACCATGTTTTTTGAAATTGTTTCATAGTGTAAAAGGAAAATAAATTTAAATGAATAATTATTCAATATTTATATCATGAAAATAATTATTGTTTTCTTTTAAGAGGTATTATTTTATGAAAAAATGGATAATGGGTAGAAGTGTCTTCTTTGTAATACTTGAGATGTAATGTAATAGTTATGGCCTAAATATCTAAAACTATAAACCTAAAAATATTATAAATGTTAATTATTTATTTAACTAAAATTATGTAATGTTTAAGGCTACGGAATAATATTTGGTATCAACGGTCTGTTTAGATAACATTAAGATTTAAGATATTGTTTATTTATTTCCATAAATTAATTTCTAGTATGATTGAAATGATATAGCATTTACTGATTACAATGATCCTTCACCTAAGATATTTCTATGTGTATAATGGTTTTCTGTATAGGAAATAGAGCACCTTTGACGGGACAACATCAAAGGGAGAACAACCTTCCAAATCAGCACCCTAATATGGTCAGAATCAGAACAGAATAGTTTGTTACAGTGATGGAACAGTTGACTCATGCTTTAAATAGTGGTGGTTAACATGCACAAGATTATCCAGATCAACCATAGAGGAGCATGTCAGTAGTGGATCATTTCATGAGAAAACATCTCCCATCATTTAGAAGAACATCTTAACCTATTCTTGTAAAAAGGTGGATTACATCATGGAAATGATTTTTAATGTCATGGAGTGTTCAGAACATAAAAAGGTTGTACTTGTTGATTATCGTATGGATGGTGAAGATGATCAGTGGTGGTTTATAGTTAAAAATATCATGTTAAGAGAGGAGATTGATTCTATTGATTGTGATAAATTCAAAGGTATGTTTCATTAAAAAAAAATTCCAAAGTTATTTTAACATAGGATTGAAAAACAATTCCATGAATTGATGCAAGAGGACGAATCAATGGCTGGTTATGAAGAAAAATTCACTCAATATGAAATGTATTCTCCCAATATCATGTGGGATCATGATAGTAAAATAAATAATATTTACTCAGGATTAAATCCAATGTATTGAAGAGATTTTTCTTCTCCTGTGTTCAAAATTATGAAAAACTTGTATGATGTGTGGAGGAGGAAATTGAGTTTCTTGATTATAGGGTGTTCATTAACAAACAATAAAATCATAGGTTGAATTGGCAGATGAAAGGTATTAACTTTTCAATGATTTATGATGGTAAGAAACATAAGTTTACAGTTTGTGAAAAAATTTATAAAAATCACAATAGGGAATGACATTGGAATTTTAGTAAGTGCTTATAATGTGGTAGAATTGGACATAAGGCTCTTAGTTGAACTGAAAATGAATAGGGTAACGGTAAGAAAAAATCTTATTTATATTTATTAAATTTTTTTAAGTGCATTCAAAAGGGTCATTATACAAATTAGTGTCCAATAAAGAATTTAACAAAATGAATGATGTCGTACTACAAGAAGAAAAGGATGGTAAAATCCTTTGAAACGACTTAAAAAGATTTTGGGCCATCAAATAAAGTAGTATATGGTACACTATTTGTTTATTCACATTATTCCAATGTGTGATTTGATTTATGGTATAAAAATTATTTCATTTCTAATAAGATTTATTGTAAATTTAAAATTCCATATAAATAAATAAATCAAGATGTTATAGTAAAAACACCTAGGGGTAATGTTGAGACAAAAATAAATTATAAGAATAATCATATCCTTATATGTGGAAAATAATTAGCTAAAAACATTTTTATTTTTAATCTTGAAGAATTTGATGTTATTTGGGGAATGGATTGTCATAATGTTTACCAAGCTAATATTTACTATAGATCTAATGAAAATAGTATTCATAAAGACTTTCAGTTTGTGTACAATAATGAACCCTTATCTCTGAAAACATATCAGGAAGATTAGAAACTGGTGAAAAGTGGAAATAAATTTTACCATGCACATATTGCTGAAAACAAATGAACCATTCAGATTAATGGTGTGCTGGTAGAAAATGAATATCTTGATTTTTTTCTAGATGATATCCCTGGTATTATAACTGATAGGGAAGTTAATTTTAATGTTGACGTAGCTCCTAAGGCTAATCCATTTTCCAAACCCCCCTTTCTGATGGCTCAAATTGAACTTTTCGAGTTAAATAAAAAATTGTTGGTGTTTTTAGATAATGGTTTCATTTGACCAATCAAATCACCATGGGGTGATCTGGTCTTGTTTGTTTAAAATAATAATGGTTCAATGAAACATTTCATTGATTATCGATCCGTGAATAATATCTCTATTAAGAACATGTTTCATTTTCCACATATCATTGATTATTTGGATCAGCTCCAGGGAGCTCATTATTTTTCCAAGATTGACTTGATTTTGGGGAACCATTAGTTGAATGTAAAGAAAGAATATGTTATGAAGAACACATTTCATAATAGATACATCCGTTGTGAATTTTTAGTTTTTCATTTTTTGTTAACCAATTCACATTATTTATTCAAGGATATTATGAAAAGAATTTTCTATGATTTCTTGGATAAGTTTGTGATTGTGTTTATTGAATATATTTTTTATTATTCGATAAGTATTGAAGAACATAACTATCATTTAAGGGTTGTATTGAAAACCTTAAAAGTAAAGAAACTATATTGGAAATTCTAAAAGTGTGAGTTTTTAATACAGAAACATTTATTCCAAGATTGCATTGTTTCAATAAATGGTGTAACTGTTGATCATGCAAAAACCAATGTTGTTAAAGAATGGACAATACCCAAAAGTATAACAAGGATTCCCAGATTTCTTGGTTTGGGAAGCTATTAAATTTTTTTAAATTTTTCACAGTGATCTAGCCCATTGACTATGTTAAAATGAAAAGGTTTTATGTTCATATGGACAAACGAATGTGGTGATTTTTTTTTTCAGAAATTGATAAAAAGATTAGTGAATGATCTAGTTTTTGCATTACCATCTAGAGATGGTGAATTTTTTATCTATAGTGATGCATCATTGAAACTATGTGGTTGGGTCATAATGGATAATGATTAGGTAATATCTTTTCATCACCTTATTTGAATCCTCATGAGATAAATTACCATTCACATGATTTGGATTAGCTACAATAGTTTTTTTTTATTAATTTGGAGGCATCATCTGTATGGTGTAAAATGAGAAATATAAAGTGACCACAAAAGTTTGAAGTATATATTCATCCAGAATGAATTCAACATGAGAGAAAAGATATGTCTATAATTAATAAAGGATTATGTTTACTCAATTCACTACCATCTAGGGAATGAAAATAAATTGGATGATTCTTTGAGCCGAAAGAGTAATTCTACATTAACCATTCTATGTTTTGATCAAGATACATGGATTAATGATTTGATGAAACTTATAATAGAAGTTATTAGTTCAGTAAATGCCACTGTTTTGTTTTAGTTGTCAACGAAATCATATCAATCAGAAAAAATTAAACAAGAACAAAAGAAATATAGTGAGTTGTAGAAAAATGAATAATTGGTTTAGAAGTGATAAGTTTCCTGAATTGATCATTAATTATTTTTTTTAGGTTTTGAAAGATTTTATGTGTCTTGTGTGATTCACAGTTGAAGAAACAGTTGTTATGTGAAGCTCATAATAATTAATTTTCATTTCATCTTGACAGTTCTAAAATATATAGAGATCTAAGAGAGTATTTGTGGTGGGACGGAATGAAAAAAGATGACGATGAATTTACTGTGAAGTGTTTAACTTGTCTACAGATTAAAGCATAGTGACAGTTACCAAGAGTGATACATTAGCCATTGAAAATTCTAGATTGGATATGGGAAAATGTGTCCATGGTTTTCGTAGTCGTATTACCAAAGCATTCATGATGTAACAGTACAATCTTGGTTATTGATGATCAACTTACTAAATCTTATCATTTTAATTCTATTCAAGATACTTTGTCTCTCGATCCACTTTCTCAGTTGTATGTTAAATTTTATTTCATAGTACATGGAGTTCCTCTCTCCATTTTATCTGACCATGATCCTAGGTTCACTTCTAACATTTAGAAAGTCCTTTAGATGTATTTGGGTTCTGAAATTTATTTTAGTTCAACTTTTAATCATTAATCAGATAGGCAGTCAGATTGAACAATTCATGCTTTGGAAGGAATGCTACATGTTTGTTAAATGGATTACTAGGAATATTGGAAAAAATTAATTTCTTTGTTTCAGATTTCTTATAATAAAAATTTATATTCAATTATATATATGGCCCTATTTCAGGAATTATATGGAAAATGGTGTCGAACTCCAGCTTTTTGGGATGATGTATGTGGATGGAAGTTGATGGGATATGAATTGGTAGAAGAGATGGAAGAAAAAGTTCAGTTTAATTAGAAGTAGTTGAGAACAGCTCTGAACCGAAATTTTTTTTGTGGATAACCGAAGGAAGAATCCTTTTCCTATGTAGGTGATCATATATTTTTAAAAGATTATTGATTGAAAAGTGTGATTTATTTTGGTAAGAAAGGAAAGTTGAGTCCAAGGATAATTGAACATTAGGAAATTCTAAAGAATGTAGGATTAGTTGCTTACAGAGTGGATTTACCTTTATGTTTATCCTAGGTACACAATGTTTTTTCATGATTCAATGTTGAGAAAGAATATTTCTGATCCTTCTCATTTTTTGAATACATAGGGAGTTTAGTTTAGAGACATTATTTCATATGAGGAACAAGAAGTCCATATTCATCATCAAAGAGAGAAAGTTTTCCGGAATAAGGTAATTCATATGGTAAAAGTTTTGTGAAAAAACCATATGGTTGAAGAGGCAATGTGGGAATTTGAAAATTCTATGAAATATAAATACCCCCCTTATTGGATAAGTAAATAAAATTTAGAGGAAAATATATCTAAAATAGGGGAAGAATGTAACATCTTAGGTAAATAAATAATATCATATTTACAAATTAATTAATATTTTTGAATTAAATAATAATTTTACTTTAATGAGTATTCTATGATCGATGGAATACCTAACACACAACAATGGGTTTCTCTGAAATCTTATGTTCCACACAACGCTTAGTAACATTGAAAAATAATATAAGAAGATTAGTATTTTAAATTGGAGTTAACACATTGAAATTATATTAGAGGGAATGAACAGAACTAACTAACATATGATTATACATGTTTGTTAAATGTTTTTACATTTATTTAATAAAATTTATATGTTTATGATGAGAATGAATGAAATTTTAAGTATAAATACACTAATATTTTAAAAGGTCATTTTACCACCATTTAATAGAAAACCCTATTTAAATATTGTTTTTGTCACTTTTATATATTAAATTTGAATAAATAAAATTATTCTTTAGAATGGGGACATCAAAATTTACTTTGATTAAATTTGTGGCATTTTCCTGATAAAGTTCATTTTATAATGAATAGAGAAAAATACTGCATTTTAAGTCAAAATTTTCTTTTCATATCGATTATTTAATTAGATAGATTCTTTGTTTAATAGTTTTTAAAGTGTAATTGGATTATATTTTTATCATTTAATCCATTAAGGGTCTTTGTAAGTAATTTCACTTTGAAATCAGACTTAATCAAATGTCAATCTTTTGATTGTTAATATTTCTTAAAAAATGTTTTTTGGTTTTCACAACAAGAATCATTTTTAAATTAATTTATGCAATTTATATTTCTTTAATTTGGAAAAATTGATTCTATATTTGTAATCAGGAGTTCAAAATTATTTAAACATGTACCTTTAATTTGAAGACATTATAAATAGTAACATCATTAAATCTTATATTTACCATCATTAAAATGTAAATATGGAAAATAAGTGTAGAAATAATATTATAATAATATTAGATTACCCTAACACATATCCTAACCATATTGGATGACATATGTCTGACCATGGGCTTCCATGGGTCATTTTTAGGACCCCATGGAGCCACATGGATGTGAAAAATGATAATTATTATTTTAAAATTAATGTCAATGAAAATATAACCTAAAAATATATCTTTTATTAAAACAATTTTTATATGGGGTTATATGAGTTATCAATACAATATAAATACTATTTTCAAAATTAAAATGGTTTTATAAATAATGGTGTTATATATATAATTTTTAAAGCTTAAATTAATAAATTTAATATTGATTAAATGATGACACATTGATTGCATCATTAATAAAGGATTCAAATAAATAATAGTATAAATGTTAACATTAATTTAATATGGTTATTTTGATGTCATCCATAAATTTTATGGATTATAGTTAAATGTAATATTTTAGTTAATGAAGTTTTCACAAATCAATAAATTTGTTATGGATTTTTTAAAATGTCATGATATGAATAGTGTCACAATTGATATAATTCATATTTTAAAAGATAACATATATTATTACCTATTATAATATCAATATATATATATAAATTATTAGTCCAAATGGTTATAATGACTCTAAATGTGTATTATTGACTCTCTAATTGGATATTTGAAATATTTTTGAAACTATTTTGATACAGAATGTGTTTAATGATAGATATAATGGTAAGAGTAAAAAAGGGTAAAATAAAAACGATTATGACTAAAAATATCCAAAATATGCCCAATTGTTATTTTATGATTTCATTCAAACATATAATCATCTTATATTCTAATTTAATTATATTCGGACCTTTAAACCCAAAAATCATTAAATAATAAAATATTACTATCAAACATTCCTAAAGAGCCCCTCCTCTATTTTATAAAAGGCAATCACCTCTAACCCATTAATCATGACTCTAAAGAACCTTGTCTCATCCAAAATATACAACAAGAATATACCAATATCCACCTATTCCATCTAGAATCATTCCCCTGGTAAGAAGGAAAATCAATATATAATTTTTTCTCAAATCGAAGAGAGTTACACGTTTTAAGAGCTACCGTCATTTCTAAAATTCAATTCCATTATTCAACTACTTTAATCCCTATTATATTATTTTTCATTGATAACATAAAAAAACTTGTATACTCAATATACTAGGATGTTTTTTGAGAAGTATTCCAACTTCACTTACACACAACTCCATCTAATGGTTATAGAACATTATATTTCTATAGACGGCGAACTACTGTCTCACGAAACGATGATTGTTCAATCTTCTCCTACCAGCACTTATTGTGGACATTATGATGGAAATATAATTAAATATGATATTTATGATATTTATTTTTTCTATATACTTCTGGATTTTTCATTTATTACATACCTTTATTCTTTTCGTGTGGTTTAAATACGATAATTTCATTTTAGGAAGTGCGGACTACCGCCCCCTCGAGGTGATATTCGTCATTCATTCTATAAATAGAATGTATAAATGATGGAATTAATGAACATATGTGACATATATGACATTTATATTACATTTTAATTGTAATATACCAATGTTTCGTATATTTTTTATTCATTTATATGTGAAAAAGAAATGAAAATATCCTTCATGCGAACATACGACTTACCGTCTCCATTAATGGTGCATTTCATTTCAAAGGTCCAAATGTTATGTAATATTAAAAATAAATATATATAATGGATATATAGGATGTATATGATATCTTAATAATGAATATCATTTATAGATGATATAATTTTTAACCCATTGACATTTTTTAATTATAAGAAGTTCATTTTTTACTTAAGAACCAAATATAGACAAAATTACCAATATTTACCGAAATAACTATGTAATGTTTATAACATGATAATAAGTGATATAAAAAGAATAATAAAGATTAAAATGTTTTTTAATCATGTTAAATTTAAGTAAATTTTATCTTGTAGGAAGAATAATGAACTGGCATGACAAGTCAAACTCAAGGTATGGGACTTCGTCTCAATATCCTTTCATTGAGGCATATTTTTATTTATACACGACTATATGTTATACGGTGTATAAACACTTTTATCGTTTCATTTCATTTAAAGGGAATAATTTTTCTATGAAGAGTTTTACTAAATTACAAAAAATATTTTTTGTTTAATGTACACATAGATAATGACCTTTCTACCACTGTGAAAGTTATTTGATATTTAACTTCCTCTACAAGACTTGGTGTTTTTAAAAGTATATGTAAATAAAATATACCCTTTTTTATGTATTTTGTTTTTGAAAATGTTTTTTATAATTGATTTATTATATCAATATCTGTTTCAGATATCTTGTTATTGAAATGTAGAAATGTTATCTTTCCTTTATTCTTATTCATGTGTAATTCTTTTGTAATGGTTCAGAGAATTGTTTATATATATAGGTGGTTTCATGATAAACCAAGGGTTGGTGAGTCATAAAATGATTTCTAATGAATTGTGTAATGTGATAGAGGTAAACATTAATGTTTATACTAATAGATTTATCGAATATACAATAATGGGAATTCCAAATGTAAATCCCTACGTAGTTGTGAAAGATAATATATAAGTTTTTTATAGATACCATAAGATAAAATTATGATTTATGATTTCTATGGGTTATTCATAAATATTAAAATTTAATGAGTTATGTTAAAGATCATATGTTTTATGATCGAAACGTTTGATCTCCTGGATTTGTATGTATTGATGTGATTCTGTTTTATATCATTATTTTAAAACACTTACTAATCTTTTTATACTCATCACATGTTTATTAAATGTTTTTAATAGGCTATAATGAAGGGAAAGATAAAAAAAATAATTAATCATGATTTATATCATCAAAATAATTATTTTTTTCTCTTAAGAGTTTTTATTTTATGAAAACATCTATACTGAGTAGAAGTGTCAACTTTATAATATTTTATATGTATTGTAATGTTATTTCCAAATTATTTAAAACTCTAAGCATTAAAAGATCCACAATGTTAATTCTTGATTTAACTCTAATTATGTAATGTTTAGTGTTGGGCCCTTATATCTGAGAAGGTGTGCTTGAGGTTATGTGGAATTCTGGAACAGAATAGGTGATCATGGAATAGATATAACATTAATGATATTACATCTTTCCCACTACTGAAATTAGTTCTCCTCTTATATATCAAATTTTTTAAAATTAATTTTCCAAAATATATTTATAATTTTTGTATGAATGTGTAACATTATTAAAAATTAATCTAATCTTTTTTATTTCAAACATTTACATATAAATTTATAATTTGTAATTTTAAAAAGTTATTTATTATATTGTATTACACATATATCTCTTTTACTATTTTATTAAATAAAAAAATTTCTATATTTCAAAAATTTGGTGTTTTTTAAAAAAAATCATAAAAGGATTATTAATGGTTTTTTCATTATTTTCCACTTGGAATTTATTATGTCCATTATTTTTTATATAGAAATATAATTTTTTAAGAAAATATTATATTATATTTTTAAAACATATTATTTTTCTCATTTTATAATTTTTCTTCAAATTAGTTTTCCATTTATCTTTTATAACAAATTGTAGAATGTTTTTTGAATACATTTGTGTTTTCACTTATTTTTTTCATATATATTTTTTATCATTTGATTTGATGTTCTTATCACCCTATATATTTAATTATTATATGTTTCCATTTATAAAATGGTTTTTTAAATACAATGAATTCTTAAGGCCATGTGTTGTAATGTTTTTGTAAATGATTTAGAAATTCATTCTATTTCCATGTGTTATATATGATATTATGATGATTATATTTTAGTACGGAACACATGCAATGACTTTGAGGGGTTTCATTCAATTTCATGCACAAATATATATCTTTAGATTTATATCTCAAATATCAATATTGTGAATGGGAGGATTTATTGCAACCCAAAGGGTACAGAAGATCATTTGTTTATATCCATAGGGGTACACTAGAGGTAATATGAAAATCCTACCACTTCACAGGAGGATTTATCACACTCTATAGTGGTACATGTGAGGTTTTATCACTATCCCAATGCTACACGTGGGGATTATCCCATGTCCATGAAGGTACAATAGGGGTACGACCAATCCTTTTATTTGATGAATGTCTTCGCAGGTAGACTTTACATATGATATCTATTCTTATGAATATTCTAGACATTTGTGTCATAATCATAAGAATATTGTTATTCAAATTTACTCTTATTTAATGTATCATGATTCGTCAGAAAATATCTGTAGTATATGTTTATCCATTTCACTTTATATGTCTATATATCCTGACTTATGGATAACCCATATTGTTCATGTAATTTTTTTAAAAAAATTCTCTATTGCGCATTTTTATTCATCTTCTTAGGATATATCCATTTATAAAATATTACTAGGTATTCCCTTGCATAGAATTTGATCTCTTCCCATTATTATGTTTTTCATTCCACAAAATGTGAAGATAAGTATAATTTTTTGTAATTCTAGAATTGTGTGCAGAAGAGTTCAATTATTAAGACATGTACACATGTTTTGTAAAATAAATTTATCATGTAGCTAGTCCTCAAAGACACTGAAGTAATAATTTATCCATGTAGAGTGAAATTATTAATATATTTAATAAATAATTTAAATTTTATATCTGTTTATCTTAGATAATCTCATTTTGTATTACTGTAAGTTTATAAATATATGTTTTTCAAGAACCTAACCTAGGGGTGTGGGCTTGAGTGAATCATTTTGTAACAAAAGAGTATTTAGAAATTTTTTGTTTTTATATTAGTTATTTCTTGAAATTAGTATAATATATAATTAGGAAAAAAAATATTGTTAAATATAAGGGTTAATTCCAATCTATGGTAGCATCTATTCGTATGGGTAATTTAATGATTATGTGGTTCTCCCTAAAATGAAACTTATTTATAGACACTTTATGTGGATCATATATAAATAACATATGTACCTAGGGGTAATAAACTAGAAAAGGGTGTGTTTTTTGAACTAAATTATCAACTTCTTCACAAACAATATACCTACATACACCCTAGATTTGAAACTACTGGGGGACAATATTTGTTTAATCTATATTCTCCTTAAGAACCATTGAGATTAAATTAAATACCAAACAAGAACAGTTAGAGAACTATGTTATGTGATGATGAGGGATAATATATAATAAAACCATGACATTCAGATGTTATTTTATAGATTAAATTTCTGTGTTATTTATTATATGTTCCTTGTTTTATTTCATTTAACTAAATAATCAATAAATTTCCAAAAAATCAGTAATTTTATGTAATGGCTCAAATTCAGATGTACTGATTCGAAATTAGATGTAATATATAATTGGGATATTTTCTATTCAATAAAACCATTTTGGTTGACATTTTATTGAAAATATTTAATACAATGTTTTCATAGTTAATGAATAATTACACAATTTTTATTTCCCAAAATCATCAAAAAAGGAACAAAAAACTATCTAATTTTTCATTGACCAATAACTACATAAATTATATGGGTTAGATTATCCATTATTTAACATAAATGGATCCATACATTAGAAAATATATTTTATATTCTATAGTTCAAAAAGTTTAAATTTGTTTAGCACTATATTATTTAGAATGTGAGGCTGATTAATGTTGGACCCTAATTAAGAACACAATGCCAACGAAAGAAATCAATTGCCTAAATTTAAAATATTTTAAATAACAATTACTCAATAAATATTTTTCCCAATTATTTAGTATTCAAAAATGGGGAATTATTTTTGAGAATCAATAAAATGATGAAAAATTTATTACATCCTATAATTTCAACATCCCAAACCCTAGAGGATAAGACTCTTTTTTATCATTATTCATTAAACTATTTTTTAAATTTTACATAATATATTATATATAACTCTTGAATAAAAATTGTATATAATGTATTTTGATATATCATACCATACAGTTTGATGTTCACTTAATATTGAAAAGAAAACAAGACACTCTCATTATTCTAATTGATGAAGAGATCATAAATGAATAATTGATTTCCTTGGAAATTAAATAAATTAAAACCATGGAAGATATAAAATTCATAATTTTTTATATATAAAATGCGGGATTAATAATTTAGGAAACATACACTATGGAAAAAGTGTGTGAATCAAGTGAGGATGTTATGTGTATCAGTCACGTAAATTTCAAATAGTTATGATGTGACCAAGTGAAGAAATATATGTAGGTAATGCCCATGTTAATTAAAAATAATTATACTAATTAATTAATTCTTATGAATGTAGGATTTATACTAAAAAATTAATTATACCCAGTATTAATGTTACTTATAACTTTCAATATCAAAAAAATCTATGGGAATAAGGAAAATTCTATGAAAGCAAAATTATGTAAGTGTTTTTTGTAATTTATATCGAATAACAAACAAAAACCACCCACCTAGGAATGTTGTCGATTGTTTTCAAACCTTGTTCTATGCTTTACATTTTAACTTTTATTATTTCTATAAAATTAAAAAAACCAACCAAATTACTACATGTTTAATTATTAATAACATGATTTAGTGGTATGTTTATTGCCGCCCAAATATATAACTCCTCTATAATTATTTATAGGAATATGTTTCCTAAAAAATATCAGTATTAATCATATAGTAAAATTGGATATGATATTATGAATAGATTAAATCTATTGAAAATCAGTCAATTAAAATTCCCAATATAATAAAATAACATATAAAATTTTTTCAATGAAAGGAAATGAATACAGTATATACTATAAACTCCCAATAGAAAATCACACTAAATATATCGTGGTATTTCACACGAATTGTAAGTGAAAAAAACTAAATAATATTTTTATAACAATTATTTTTGAAAATGGTTATTCACTTTTCATTCTAAATATAGTTAGGACAATACACCTTTGTAAATTAAATCCTAATTAATTGACACCATTATCGTTTAATGTGAGTAATAATTAAAATTTCAAGGAAAATAATTATTTAAGGGGTTATAATGTAATTCCCTAAGATTTAAAAAAGTTTATATTAATATTATCATAAAGAGTTTGTGTTAAACATGACACAAAAATATATTAATACTTGAATAAATGAATTTATGAATAATTAATAATTAATATGTTATTTTCAAGAAAAATTGTTTTACATCACATTTAATATTTTATATTAAATTTTATTTTGGATAAATTTATAATTTCTTTTATAATAAATGGGGTAAAAAATCCAATGTAAAAAAATAAAATTTTATAATAATGGTCATGATATATTTTTTTAATACAACAACTCCCATGGATAAATATTAATCAAGACTATTAGAGTTTAAAATTGATAATATATTTTGATGGATGCTTTACTAAATAAATTTGACAATTTGAAATCTATAATAATAATTTTAAGTTATAATTTCAATCCTAAATTGCTCCCTAACATCTCCCCACCTAACTCACAAAATATTAATGCTATTTCATTTTTATACATTACCAAACATTTTTTCCAATGTCATTTCCCTCTTTTTCACCAATAAATGGTGATTACATCCTCCAGTTTCAATGTATACCACATTCTCAAAATTAAAAAGATACTATGACCAATTTACATATCCTAGATCCCATCTACATGATTTAAATCCTTTTTCCTAAACAAATTTCATCAATTCCTTCATTTTTAATTTATACATTTAGAGAATATTCAAATTCTCAATATATATAATACTTATACCTTAAACTGTTTTTGAAATCATTCTAATCAACCATCATAAAAAACATTCCATTCATTTTTATATTATTTAATATATATATATATATAATAAACATAAATATTATTATACTATTGATATAACCATAATCTATTCCCCTACCATTAAATCAAAAATACGAAAACATTGGTCATTAATGTTTGAGGACTACCATACCCATGAATAAGAGGTTTTTTATTTCATTTAAAAATTTATGGGATAATTGTTGAAATGGTTTTAATGAGTATTCCTGTTATTTATTTCAAAATATATATCATATAAATAATAATAATTTTTATAGTAATATTTTCAATAAGTTTCCATTGATAAAATATATGTATAAACCTAATATATCAAGGGTAAAATGGAATTAATTATAAGTCATGAAAACCTTTTTCATTTTTGTTATTCTTTTAAATAAAAAAAAATTCTGCACCCATATATATTCTATAAATTTTAAATATAATTATTTTATATAGATATTACTAAAAATTAATCTCTTACATGGCCATATCCACACATATGATGTTTCATATTCTAATTGGGTTGGTTTAATCACATTTCTGAAAACATATACAAACATATATCATGTTTGAAAAATAAAACTAAATATTAAATAAATATGTTAATAATTTTGATTTATTTTTTAGTTTTTTAGTATAAATATTTAACTCATTAATTAATTTACAACCATCCATTTTTTAAAAATCTCTACAATATGTTGTTCCAATTTCATATTCAAAAAATTTTAGTAAAATTCTCATAGAATTATAAACTATATTTATAATCTATCCCAATAAATCAATTATTTTATATTTTATGATCCTATAATGATAATATTTGGGAGATTAATGATGAACAATGCCGAAATTTTGAAACTAGTTCATAGCGATCAATATTACCAACACCGAATATTAAAAATAGATGATATTAAACCCATATTGACGTTGGTAATATTTTTAAATTATTTTATAATATATTATATAAAAGTATAATTTCATTAAACTTGTCATTAATATAGTTATATTCATTATATTGGAGATTGGAGTGCGATCAACAATGATGTAATTCGAGGTAAGTGTTTCTTTGTATCTTTCGCAACTAAATGTGACATGTTTAATATAATGCATCAACATTTATTTAATATAGTGTATTCACAAACCTATTTCATCCAAATATTAAGACCAAATCCATTTAATGATATTTTAATGTCCATTTTATGATATTCCTTACATGGAAAATTTATTTTTATTTTACCAAAACTATAATGGTTTTAGTGAATCAATTGAACATTTATTGGGTCATATGATTTCTTAAAGGAATATAACATTCATTATATTTTTTATCACACCACTCCCTTATATTATATGGAATTTTATCATTTTCATTGGGGGAACCAATTTTTAGTATCAATAATAACATCAATATAAATAATTTAAATGTAAAATTTTTTAATGAATATCAATCATTATTAACAATGAATCATGTATTTTAAGTCTATGCTTTTATAATAAAATTTGTTTCATTAAATAAAATAAAAATATGATTTATCTCAATATTTATTATATTTTTCAATATATTTTTACGAAATTAATGTATTTCAATATTAATTTAATGAGGGTTTTTAAAAAAATAGCTGAAACAACCTAATAAATGCAGTTCATTCCATTATTTACCACTATGGATATATTATAAGGATTTCTTTAATTTCTAAGTAATTCCATTTAGAAATATTTGTAATAGTTTTCTAATAAGCCTTTCATTTACATAATAAAAATTTATATTCAAATACATTTTCAGTTTATGTATTTTGACAAGGATTAAAATGTTTTAGAAGCTTTTTTGCTTTTCAAATCCATATTTCCTCTAATTTTTATCTCTTGTGAACAGATATTTTAGTCACAATCTATAATTTATTTTTATATTGTTCAATTAAGATAAATAATGATTTTTATATCCTAATATTTCTTAAGATCATATTATGTTATGTTTTTCTGAAACTTTTAGGTGGGTCTTTGTTATTTTATTCGTAATTTAAGATATAAGTGTGATTGATTTTAAATGGAACATGAATGTGAGGATTATGATGAGTGAAATCCTATATCACCCACCAATGTATTTGATTATTATTAAATATCATGCACTATAAAAGGGACATGGGTGTATTTATCAAAATATATAGGGTATATTGGAGAAATTTTCTAAATCAATAGGAGATCATGGGAGGATCTATTTCAACCCCTAATTTATGTGATAAGATTTTTCCATAACCATATGGGTTCATATGAGTATTTATCACATGTTCCATTCGACAAGGAATAATTTACCCAATACTAGTAGTTATATTGGTTTTTATCCCATGAATATAATCTTATTGTTCTCTTTTTGGGTAGTGTAACTCCCAAAGATTTTAGGAAATTATTATATATGAAAATTTTAATGTAATAAATATCTTATTTTACATGCAATGTTGAGTTTTTTGAAAACTATTATTAGTTATTAATTTTTTTTATTAAAATAATTCCATTATAAACTAGTTGTTAAACATGTAATTATTGATTATAATAATCACTTCTAAAATATTAAGTGATGAAATGTATATAAATAAGAAAAATTTATAAAATAATAGTTTATTTTCAGTAAAACTTATGTGTTTCGAAAACTATATTTTCACAAATATATTTTTTATCACATTTTCTACAAAAAGAAAAAAACTCATTTTTAAAAAATTAAATTTACAAAGTTAATAAGTATATTAAATCTAAATTTAAAAATTATCATTCAGTTATTTTGTCAATTTTATTTTGAATATATTGATTTCTTAATTAATATTGAAAAATAATGGTTTTCATTTTGAAACATTTTTTTTCACATATATGGTATTAATTTTAAATTAAAATTTTCCGCATATATGAATGGAATTTCAAACAATTTATTCTTGTTTTGGAATCAGAAAAATTAATATTATCTAATAAATTCTACATAAATTTTGATCATATTGAATATTACAATTAGAAAAAAATTTATACCATTGTTATGTTTATAATAAGTAATAAAAAGTCATTAGTAAATCATATATGGTATGATAAATATATGAATATTTCTATAATAAATGTTTAAAAAAATATATTTATTATGCAGTAGATTTGAATGTGTACAATGGATGTTGAGACTTAAAAGTCAATTTTTTCAATTTGTATTCTTTCTGATGAATGTAATATTTTCCAACTATATTATTTTATGTGGTTCATATACTTTAATTTTTACATATAATATCATGAATTTACTTAATCCCATGATTTTTTGTGTTTCATTTTTTAATCAATCACAGCGCTTACGAATCAATAGATACCAATGTGGTATAATTATTATGTTATAATCTCATAGTTTATTATTATTGTTTATGATTATGTTTCCAATTATGAAATATTATGACATATCCCTTCATAAAAACATTAATTTTATTCTCCATATGTTTTGTTTGGACAATGTATATGTTCCATTAATTTTATTCTCTTTATGTACACGATAGTAAAAATAAATATTTTAATGAAAAATAAAATTTATTTAACTCTTACGAAATCGTTATCTTCCATATGATTTTAAAAAAAAATTAATGTCATTAACTAATCTAAAAAGATTGATTTATGTTATATTTACCCTCAATTAAATGTTTACCAAATGATTAAAAAGAAAATCTATATTCATTTTCTGAACTAGGTGCATTTGAAATTTACCAAAAAGGTTTAAGGAATCAAAAAATTTAATCATGTACTGTGTGAAATTAATATTCCACCATATTGACTGATCGATGATTTAAATATTTAATTATAATTTTCTATCATTGGTTACAATTATTTTTTTTAAATGGTTTATAGTTTTTTTTGTAACAATATATTTCTAGTGGAATGTATATTTTTTTATAAAATTTTTCTAATTATGCTCTAAAATAATTTCTCATCTAAGATTATATCATTTGATTTTACTAATTATTAACTATATATTTATAATATGATAACATTATTTTTTATTCACATAGTTTTCTTTGTTTATGTTTATGAAACCTGTTTCTCATCCAAGAGATATACCTTGATAAAATGCTTATGAAACCTACTTTATATTCACTGGGATATAATGTGTTGAAATGTTGAAATGAATTTGAGATATGTTCCTTTTCCATATATTATTCTATAAGGAATTTCATATGAAAATAGTTCATTTTCATGGGTTATGATATGTTTATATTTGTTAATTTTTTTAACACACATGTATTATTTTCATTAAGTGGTTGGTGGGAGCTATAGCCCAATATAATTCATTTGGTAAATATTGTTAACTCTTATGATAAATAAAACTATAATGGAATGTGATCCCAGTTCATTAAGGGATTTTTCAACAGCGGTAGTCATGGGAATGAAGCAAGACGACTATGATAATTTTGTAAATGATTCTTGAATACTAATTTAATTATTCACATTGTGTATATATATTCCACATATCTATGTCTTATGCTAATTTTATTTTATCATAGTTGATGTTCTATTATTTAATTGAGATTCATGTTCTATAATCTGATAATATTTATTCCATTTCTCAAATTTATGATATACGATATGCATGGTATAGTTTCAAATGTTATTATCAAGTAATTATACCATTAAGATCATGATATCTCAGTATATATCATATTTACCCATACTAAACTTATCAAATAACCATTTATTACGATTAATTTCCATTTTTTATAATTAATATTATTATGTATGATATGTGTGTTATTTATGAAGAACTTATTGTGAGATAGATTAGAGAACCCATGAACAAGTTGTTTATGTATTTGAGTTTCCGAAGGCTATATAACTAAACCATTCATTCCATTATTGTTAGGATATATTATTGGTATGCCTTTAATGATATTGAATATCTATGTTTGAAAAATTTGTGTCACTATTGTATTTATTATAGAATGGTTCTTAACCCTTTCTAATCTATAATTAGAAAATGATAGTGAGAACCATTATGATAATCCTATGTATATGAAAACAACTTAAGTAATGGTTATGAAAGGGTTATTGTTATATTTGAATGTAACCCAAATCATGTTAAAATTAGTGGTTGTGGATACGATACTAATGTACATTGGGGTAATAACTCCAAAAAAATAAATTTAGGCTTAACTCAAATGTTACCTTGTACATGAAAGCAGGTCATACTACGGAATTGGTTTAACTCTACTAAGGGATATACATGGATAAACTATATTGTCATTAAGAAACATCATGAAATATTTTAATAATGATTGTGAATGGAATAGATTAATTCAATGGATTAATATACTTAAAAATAAGGTGTCATGGTTTAAACATACTATAACTGATTTTTCATGATTATGTAGTTCCCCAATATTATTATCATTTCATAAAATCTAATTTTCAGTTGTATTAAATTTTTATAACCTAAATAAACCATGTTAGTTATATGTGTGATATATAATGTATTGATTTTCCTATAGATAAACCAAATTTTAAGGGAACTAGATAAAAAATCCCATTTCGATTGTTGGACCAATTTGTCAATTTATGAATCATTCTAAAATTCTATATAATAAAAGTAGGGGAAAATGTTTTTTGGGTTATTTATGAGAAAAAATACACAATTATTTAGATGTTCTTTATATCTTATAGTTCATTATAAATAGGGGAGTATCATTGAAGTTATATTTTTTATTATACATTTCGAGGTGCATGAAAATTTCATTTTACTAGTATATTATTTGAAAGGTGAAGTGGATCAATAGTGGACTATTATCAAGAATATGAGTTTTCAAGATGAAATTGAATCCATTTAATATGATCATTTTTATAAAATATTTATCAACATTTAAATACCTTATAGTCTCTAAATATTAATAGGGAATGAATTCCTTGAGTTAAATAAGTAGGATGATAAATCTGTTGATACCTATGGAGTGACTTTTATTAGACATGTGTGGTACACTTCTGATATTAACATCCATAAAGAAAATTTGTATGATCAATAATTAAATATATTAAATCAAATTATCATATTGGTGTTGTAGTATGAGACTTTAGTTGTTATTATTAAATCATTTTTTGTTCCACTGAGCAAATAATATAGAATAGGTTAACAAAAAAAATTCATTGTTTTGATATGAAGAGAAATATGTAATTAAAAGTAAAAAATATAAACTGAGGAGAAAAGAAGACGAGCCTTCTTCCATGCTCAATATGTGAAGGAAAACACATAATAAATTGATTTATATGGAATGCTAAATGTTTTAATTGTTGAAAAGAAGGTTAATGATAAATTGATTGTTGAAGTGATGGTAAATGTGGAAAAAGATTCAAAATTTGAGAATGTTCCATAGAGTGCTCAAACCAAAATCCATTTTTTCAAATTCACGTGGTATTGGAATTATGATATCTAGTTCCAAAATCTATTTTTTAATGATGATGATCTATTTCAGAAACCACTTAAGTTGATAGATAAAGGTAAATCCAATTATATCACTATTTCATTTGAGGTGTGAAAAAATGTCAAAATGAAAGGTACCATTACCATCCACTCTAGAATTGTTAATATATTATTTAACTAGGGATCTAAAAACTCTTTTATATCTAGGAAATTTATAATGGTTTCACATTTCCTCATCAACGAGTAGTTGTGGAATTATAAGTTAAATCTACAAATTTTATAATGATCACATCAAATGTATATGATTCCTGTCCAGTAGAAGTTTGTGGGAATTTTCATCATGAATTTCTTTTTATTCTCACTCCAGTTTAATTTGATGTTATATTTTTCATTTACTGACATTCACTACATAAATCTCATATCAACATTTATGGAATATATGTCACATTTAAAATTAGAAAACTACCTTTGATATTATATTAGTATATTAAAAAATATGACCATCCTATGGAATTAAAATTCATTTTATGGGTTTTTATTCCAATTTAATAAGGGTGTTATATCTGATTGATGGGGAGAAAATGAAATTCGATGATATACCTATTGTATGGAATTTATTAATGTTTTTCTAGACGATTTATTTTTTTCCCCCATTATAATGTAATGTTGAGTTCTGAATATAACTCATACCTAGTGACACACTTATTAAAATGACTCTGTGTAGAATGGATCTGATTTAGTTTCAATAATTAAAGAAGAAAATCTTGGATAATAATTTGAAGGGAATCATTCATCCATGTGTGTTACCATGGGGATAACTTTTAATATTTGGTAAAAATAAATAAGGATTGATGTGGATGTATATTTATTATCGGGAGTCGAACAAGATCATGATCAATAAAAAGTATCTTATATCCCGATATTGATGACCTATTTAATTAAATATCTAGAGCTCAATAATTTTCAAAGATTTACCTTTATTTTGATTATCATTAATTATGGATTAATAAGAATGATATACGAGAGGTAAAATTCCATACAAGGTATGGAAAATATTATTACATAGTGATTCCATTTGGTTTTTCTAACTGCATAATATTTCTATATTTATTGAATAGAGTCATTAAAGTTTATATTAGTAAATTATTGGGAATAATTATAAATGATAAAATCATTTATTCTATTATAAAGAACTAACATGACAACCATATAATACTTATAGTAATGAAATTAAGAAAATATATATTGTATATAAATTTACAATGTTAGAATTTTGGATAAAAAATAATTCAATTTTTCGTCATATAATCTCAGGAGATGATATATCAAAAGATCCACCGAAGATAGACGCTATTGAAAATTGGCCTAAACATTCCATTGTGACTTGTATATTTTGTATTCTTATTGTATCTTGATATTATAAATAGTTTGGAGAAAATTTCATACAACTGTATAATCCACTTTGCATGTTAACTCATAATGGGGGAAAGATACCCTTGAATGATGAATGTGAGGTAAATTTCCAAGAATATAATAAATTATTATTTTATTCACATGTGTCTAAATTATCATTCATTTGATAATGATTTTTAATATATATTGATGCATCCATGAATATATTAGGATGAATTATCAGGAAAATGATATGGTTATATCTTTCATCTCAAATAAATATAGTTTCATGTGTAACAATGCCTAACTAGTGATTTGGAGTTAGATATGGTAATTTTTCCTTCAATATATGTAGGAATTATATTTACATATAAAAGTATGATATAAATATATACATATCATAAAAATTTAAATAGAATATTCATAAAAAGGAATTGATCATCAGCCAAAGAATATGGTTGAATCTGATTAAAGACACAGATTTCTCAATACATTACCACCATATGAAAGAGAACATGGTAGTTGATTCTTTGAGAAGAAAGTATCATACTATCTAATCTATTATTAGGATACAAAAGATCCAATATTTTTTTTGTTTCCAAACTATATATCTTTAATTCATTATATAATATGAGAAATATTATATTTCTTATTTATGTTTTAAACAATCAAACCACTTTGGGATAAAAGACGCAATGAAAGAAAATTTAAAGATTCACAAGAAGGCGAAAAATGTTCCTTATTAGAACATCGATCATGATAGATATATAATGTTCATAAATCACATATTTTATTTTTCCATACCATATATCACAAAAAAAAATTAGAGAAAGATAATATATCTTTATTCTCATGGAATCTTGGATGTACAAAAATATTAAGGTGTCTAAAAAAGTATTTCTAGTGGGAAGGGATTAAGAGAGATATTGTATTTCTATTATCTAAGCTCTTTTTATCTCACAAAGTTATGTTTGATATATAAAATCAAAATGAGATGTTATAACTGTTATCCATACCATAATACAAGTAGGGAAACTTATCTAAGGATTTTATAAATGGATATCCAAAAACATATAAAGAGAATAATTTTATATCGGTTGTAGTACATCACCTTATAAATTAATCAAATTATATCTCTTTCAAAGAACATTTATCTTTAGATAAACCTTCCTGAATATACATTAAGTAAGAGGTAAGGTTTCATGGATTAAAAAATTTAATTGTATCTAATTGAGATTTATTTTTTCCTCAATGATCCAGTGATATATTAAATATGTTTTTAATATAGCGTTTATTTTAAGCACATATTATCAAATATAGATAGATTGATAATCTTAGACAACCATTAAACTCATATATGATATGGTATGATATATTTTGTTGGATTCCAAATGTGGTTGAGATCAATATCTACATCTTTTTGTTTTTTCATAAAATAATAGCTTATACACAAGATATCAATTGTATCCTTTAGAATCCATATATGGAAAATAGTGTAAAAATACAACATATAGGAATGAAGATGGATAAAAAATGTATTAGGACCTATGTTTTCTAAATAAATAAAAGACAATGTTATAGCCATTTAAAAACATATATGGCTGGCATAAAGTCCATCAAAAAATTGTGATGGAAATCTCTACGGTGATTTAATAATTAATGTTATGGAAAAGTTGTTTCTTAGAATTTATCCATGGAATATGTTTATTGGATTTAATAAAAATGATTAATAAACCTTCGTATATTAGTATCATTTAAATTATTGATTTTATAAGGAATATGGATTATCGATTGGAGCATCTACTGAACCTATCTCATGTCCACGATGTGTTCCATATCTCCCTCTTGAGGAAGTTCATACAAGATCCTCTACATGTATTAAATTTTGAGTTCATATCACTAAATAATGATCATTTTTATGATTAATAACTGGTGAAGATTCTTGAATGTAGAAATTGCAATTGAATAAGACCGCTCAAGTATTTAACATTCTATGGAAAAAACCACCATTTTGAGGAAGCGACGTGGTAACCTGTGGATGTATTGAAGACGAAGTATCCTTAGTTGTTTTTACAAATGTGATATATTTTTTTCATAAATCCATTTTAATGAGGAAAAATGTAAACACCTATGTTTTTATGAAATTTATTTTTTGAATAAATGTAATTTTTCTATAGCATGTCATTCACTGAACACTGAGTTTGTAATGATTTGTCATATATAATTATCATTATTATTTAAAAGAGACCATCATAATCAACTGATTAATCAAGATGGTATGAAAATTTATAAATAATTTTAAAATATTCGAAGTAATGGTATTATATAATGAAAACATATTGATAAAAAATACATAATATTTTGTAATGTATTTATATGTTTAGAAAATACTAATCGGTCAAAAAAATATCCTTATTGAATATTTGGAAAAAGTGTAAAATTAATTTTTTCAAAAAATATAATTTGAAAAAAATAATTATTTCCATAATATACATGTTATAATTATATTTGAGTAATTTTTTGTGAGTTTTTTGAAAATATTTATATTTTGATACATATTGAGAAATACTGTTTTTTATTGAAAACTATAATTTATTTTAATGAATTTATAAGGATCCATATTGATTTCAATTTTTTAAAAAAGTATGATTATATTAATTATATTATAACTAATCCATGTTTTTCATTGGAATAAATTTAATATTTTATTTTGTTATAAAACATTTTTAAACATTAGAAAATTTTTTCTTTGGAAATCTTAGTTTCTTCACGTATAATTTTTTTAAAAATTACCTTCTCCCCCCTATATGAATGTTACTTTTAAAAATGGATTTTATAGTTAGAATCCTAATAATTATACTTATTTAATAGTGTAGTTTTTTATATAATAATGAATCCTAATATAGAAAAAATTCATTATTGAGGTTATAATTAAAATATGAAATGAAATATCATAAGTAATTGATATAAAGTGGGATACATATGAGTATGGTTCCTCAATAGATGCATCACAACAATTAATTTATTATAAAATAGTCTTATACTTTTATTGTGGATTTTATGATTTATGTTATGGGATTTTTGACTCAATTTCAATTCTACATATATATATATATTGTGTTTTGAAACTCTTATCTTTTATGGGGTGTATATATAGCCCATATAACATGAAATATCCTAAATTTCGTTATTATAATGTTTTCAAAAGTTCATTAAATGATATTATTTCATTTGGATTATGATTTAAAGGATACCAATGTTGAAAAAAGGTATGTAACAATATCATTACTAATCATGATTATTTATCCTTATGTTTCATATTATGAAATATTACGACCTATCTCTCAAGAAAAACATGAATTGTCTTCCTTTATGGTTATTTTATGGAAATACATGTGTTCCTACAATTTTCATCTATTTATGTAAAAAAGAGTTTGAGAAATTCTTTTTCATTAAATATAGTATGTATTTCTATTTTAATTCTAAATAACATTTTCATCTCTATCCATGCTTTTCCAACAAAATTATTTTTTAATTTTTTACTACTAAAAAAATGATTTTATATTATCATTGTTAACCCTATATTAATATTTACTAAGTGGTTGATAATAAATATTCTCAACATTTTCCAAACGTTGTTCTTTGTTTATTTATAGAAAATTGGAATGGGAATTTTTTTCTTAACGTATATGATGATAATAGAATTTTCATCCATCATGACCAATTAATGACATAAAGATAAATTTATATTATTCCAATGTAACTTTCAATTAAAATATTTTTTATTGATTTATATATTTTTATTTTTGCAAATTTATTTTCAAATTTGAAATGTAGATTTTCCCACGAAATTTTAGAAGTGATATTTAAAAATCATTTTCTATATAAAATGAAATTTGTTGATATTACTTATTCTATAATACTAATATGATATAAGGAATATATAATTATTATTTAACAAATTGGATTATGATTACTATATTGAAACATGATTCAATTACATGGGCTATACAATGAAGAAATGATTATGAAACCCATAATATTTTCCATGGGTTATTCTCTGATAAAATTATTATAAGATTGCGAAACCTGTTTGTTTTCCCTAGGTTATGTTATGAAAAAATGATTACGAAACTCATTTTTAATGGGTTCAGATATAATGAATGTTTTCTGATATTGTGGTATAAGTATTTGTGATTTTCATTATATATATGGTGAGACTGGTATCTTCCACTAAAGGAACAAGGGCGAGATGGATAGGCTAGGATCGGGGAAGGTTGGAAGCTCAACCATCAACAAAAATGCTCGAGAGAAGGGCTGGGCTCTAGAATAGCGTTTAAGCCGTGCGTGTTGAGAAAGGGAGTTCCCTTGTTTACTGAGTAGGGGTCCCATAGGTCTTGGTTCGAATCCAAGTCGTGACGATGGAGAGGGTTGACTGACACATATGGTAAAAATTATATCTCATTAGGTAAATAGGACTGGAAGTGGTGGTGAACGCTGTTTAGTAAGTATTTTTAGCAATAATGATTATCATGGGAGTGATCCTTGTTAATTACATTGGTTTAGTGAGAAAATCCATTCTACTATGAGTTCATTGGAAACAATCCTTGAGTAATAAATCATGATTTTCTATTCCTATTTATATGAAAAAAATATGTCTTATTCGATTGACATTTTCTCATAGATCATGATAAATGATTCTATTATGAATAATGTCTTATAAACAACCCATAATTTTCCCATGAATGAATTTTATGATCTATGATATATAGAATATATAATTGAAATGTTATTCACATGTTCACATACCCTAAATATCTTGATATTTTGATATCTCCATTGATTACCCTTACATAGAATCTAAGATAAACTTTATTATCATTTTGTTCCCTATGTTATGATGAATGTTTTTATGTATGTAATGTCAATTAAGGTTCCTATTTATGATGAACATGGTCGGTTATAACATAGGTCACCTATAACCCATTTGATTTTGAATCTTTGTTTCTAAAGGAATTCTCCCTAATGATTATCATTGGATTTTCATGTTATGTAATGAATATTAATCTATTAATAAAAAATATAAATTTATGATAATTTTATACCACTATAAGAAAAATATAAATATTAATTATACTTTTATGTATATGTCTAATTCTTATGTCATAATATTTTGAAAATGATTGTGATCTTTGGATTTTGTTTAATTTATTGTGATTCTGAAAACTTTTTTATGATATATGTTTATTAATTTTAGAGTACATGACCTTTTATGGTGAATTATGGATAATGATTGGCATTCCATGATGATTTTAATATGAAAATTCTCTCAAACATACCTATTCTCATTTTATAAAGACATATCCCCTGATGAAATATTGTTATGTATTCCCTTACTGGGAATTTATTGATAACAATTTGTTATGTTTTCCATCATAAAGGTTATGAAATTATGTATAACATATATGAATTTTAGATGGAATTCTAGAGAATTGTGATTATGGAGACTATTCACGTGTTTTAAAAATAATTCTTTAAATAGATTCACCTTAAATAACATAAAGAAAAAGGTTCACCAAGTTATGTGTGATTATTGTGATACGTAATAATATGATGAAATTTTATCAAGAATATATTTGATATTCACAATTGGTATTGAAGGTGAATTTTTAAAAAATTAACACAGTACTTAGGGATATATGTATGGGGTTCCCCACATATAGTAATACAACTACATTCTGAAATATATTATATAGAATACAATGTAAAATAAATTAATAAACAAGACACAAAAATTTGTTTTTGACTTATTTAATGCCCCTAATAAATTTTTTCCCTCATTTTCTATGATTTTTATAGCTACCAAATCCCCAAATACATCTTGATAATGAGTTAAATTATGGAGTAAATATTTTCCCATACAAAAATGGATCTTAATCCCACTCCTGTAAGAATACTCTAACATTTTATAATCAATCACATATACACAATGACTAAATAAATAATAATAAATAAAAATACAATGTTATTTTATTTAATTCACAGTAAATGGATTATACAAGGAGCATACAACATTAGTATTGAGATTTACTAGGGTGAGCACTATGAAATGTATGACATTAAATGATTCATGTAAGGATCACTACCAAAATATGGTCTACAACTTCATCATCATTATCTTCACACCATTTTAATTATGTGAATTAAAATATTTGACACACAAGTAAATTTCAATTAATATAAATAGGATAGTAACCCAGATAATTAGTAATAAGTATTTCATTAGTGTCAATCCAAATGTATAAAAAATAGGTCATTGAAGAAACTATCTATAGTAGAAACTATTTTAATGTCAAAAATGTTTCGAAATTATCTATATTAATAAAAATCATGTATTCCTCCATTAATTGTTTTACAACCTATTCCACTTTTTTTATTTTATATTTTAAATTATTCCCCTAGCAAATTAAATGTTTCTACACATTATTGGCCCTAAATGTTATCCATTAAAAATGAATTAATATTACTAATAAATATTATACACCGTTAATTATTTAAATAAAATGGAATAATTAATTTTTTCATTATATTCACAAACAATTTTATAGTTTCATCCCACTACAATGTGATTTAGTCCATCTTTTATCTCTATCATATAAGCTAAGAGGTATAGATTTAAACTTCGTAAAAATAAATATCCTTATTTATTTTCACATTTCTATATCTCAATACAATATGATATGGGGCTCCTCAAACATAGATTAATTCATTCTTCATATACTCTAGAATTATTCTCTCAAAACATGTCAAATACCTTAATGATCTCTATAACCAAATCCATATATTTTATAAAACTATAATCTATGTTTCACATTTATAACCTTTCATCCAAAATCTATTACAACACGATGAATATTATTCACCTAAAAATGAGTTTTTCCACATCATAATCAAATTAGCTCCATTTTATTATGGTTTATAGATCATGACAAAGATCTCCTCAAACAATTAGCTATGAAGTTGAAACTCTTGTTATGGGTCTTGATTTAGTCATCTAAGTTGATCATTAATTAATTAATGCCATGGATATAAATAAGTTCATATTTATGGATAATTTTCTCAATTCCCTGAATCATTTCATTATATATATATATATATAATATTTTGATAAGATTATAATTTTCATAATTTATTGGAATGTCATCTAAATTCATCTCTTCTTAGGAATGCATTAATATGTTCTATTTAATAATATGATTACTGCAAACTTCTTGAGTGGGGTAATCCTTTTTTATATCCTCTCGATAATTTCCTAGGAATACAATGTCCATTAAACATTTTGAGTTCACCGTTACTTATTAACTATAGGTGTAGGAGGTCCTCAATAAGGTATTTTCTAGTACAACCCATATACAATTCCCTTTTCATCTACTTCATTATGTCAGTTTCATAAATGATGTATTTTTTATAATGTATCTCTTTAAGATCCCCATCAAATGATGATTTCTTATATGGATTTGGAACTATATCATTCCATATTGACATTTTAAGCAATTTTTTGGGAAAATTTAAGTAGTCATTCCTAGTTCATTTTTTCAAAACTCTGCTAATTGGATACCTCCCCAAGTCAAAGAAACCCTTTTTAACATTATTTTCACTTTAATTAAATAACTCCATAGTATGACAAATTGATTTACACATACCATGATCCTATGAATATTTCATAGATGAACACTATTTTTAAAAATCTAATGAAAACCCTTAAAAATTTAATTATTCTTTAACGTATTTTTCATTAGGGTTTTATGCCCCCCCAAGATCATAGATGTCATTATCAGTGTTATCTATGTTTATATATATGTTATAAACATGGATTCATCACTATACTCCAACCAATATATATATTCAATGGTTAGTGATTTGATGATTTTACAGTTAGAATGTAAATTTTGACTTTCCAACCATCCAAACATATCAACTGGAACTAGAGAGATGGTAAAAACATCAAACATTTATTTATATGATCACTGGGGAAACATTTCCAACCAAAAAAATCAGTGGAAAAATTAAGGGTGAATCTAACCAACTATAGAGAGAATTTATTCATAATATCCCTGTATTCAATTCTATTTGAATATGATATTCCTTGTAAATTAAATTATTTTATCCTTAATAATTAAAATTACATATTCCTACCCGCTAGAGATATCAGAGTTGATACTGCTGGATGCACAATCCCACTTTCTACATTAGTTTGAACTGACTTGTATCTAGTAGTTTCAAATTTCAAGAAAATGTGGCCACTTGAATAATAGATCCGTCTATTACAGGATCATGTAGACACAATCATCCTAACATTACATACAACCCATACTATATTTGCGATTATCATAAATATCTCCATATAAAGAAACATGATAAAATTTATATAGGTTATGTCCTATTTAATAACATAATAAAAAATTAAAATAATATTTTTCTAACAGATCTATAAAAACAATATATATATATAAATAGGTGAAGACACAAATATAAAATGTAGTATCCTCACAAAAACACCTCATTCCAATGTCGATGAAGCATACTAATACCTTAGTGAAAAAATGGGATACCTAACTCATTGAATAACTATGATATTTATCAACTATCTATAATAAGTCTCAATCTCTAAATATAACATGAAATTATAAAAGTATAATATTCAAATAATTTATATATGGGAGGTATCTGGCATCTACTTCCCTATTGAAATGGTATCCCTCATACCCAAATAGATTATTACATAATTCTATCATCCCCTATATAAAAATGTAACCATGGTTCCAAATCCCACATTATATCCACAACCTAGTCATCATTATGGTATACCACAAAACTAAATATTACCATAATCATTAATACATACTATACATACTCTTCTAAACAACATATAACATCCTCCTCATGGTAGATTACGTAATTCATTATTATGACATTCCATGACTTCCTTCATAAATTTAAACACCTGTTTTACCTTTAAATTATAACCACATTATCAAAATCGATAACCTGAGTCATTTATAGCCCAAATGATATATGTAAGTGATATTAGTGGAATTTTTAATCATCCTTCTATACCATATACATATCTAAATTCTACCAAATTGAAGACACTATCACTATATAAAACTCCAACAAAAATATCAACAATATTTTCTAACAAATTTTTACTATTTTACATATTTTTCATTTACCCTACATAGTACATAACATATGTAGTTAATAATTTCTTTTCACTGACCCATTATTTCCATATCATCAAAATTTAATTAATCCTGAATCAATTATTTTAAAATATTTTAGTTAAAAGATATTTAATTTGTTATTCACACACTCTAATTCAAATAATATATTCTTATTCAAATATTCTATTTATTTTATTTTAGAAATATTCCATATTTTAGGGAATTGATTCAAATATCAACCTCAACTTCACTACATCACTATAATAAAAATATACAAATATACATATCAAAAAATTATAAGATCAATACAACCACATAATTCCACCACTATAACCACCACATGAATTTTAACATACATGTAATGTCTAAATAACAACAAAATAGTAAATAAACCTTATAACAATATCAAACAATAACAATTAATGAATAACGTTTCTATTTTTTTGTAGTAATTATTATGTGGATTAACTTATAATAATGATTATAAGGGTAATCAAAAAAAATTATACTAAGGAATCACAGAAAAACATATAAATTAATATATATATTATTTATACACCAGTAAGAGAAATAAATATCATATAAAATAGATTAATCACATAACTTATTTCAATTTTGGTAATATTGTTTATAATCTAATTGAGGTAAATGACAAATATCTATAAATTAAATAAAAAATATTTATAACACACATTAACACATAATAAATGGATATTTATATTTTGATTCCTTTACCTCATTCATTGTTTAAATAATTTCAATGTTTGATTATTAATGATAATCACCATTAAAAACCATCTAATTTATAATGAAATTATAAAAATAATGCATAGAAATCCCCCACTATGACCGTGGATAAACACTAATCAAACATAAAATTACCCAAAACCACAACCTGGTATGATAAAATTATATGTGAAATAAAATGATAAGGTGACTAGAATCATTTCATGCTTAAAAAGTTCATGATTAAACAATTCCAAGAATAAAAAGTAATAAAATGATAAATTAAGGGAGCCGATAAAAAACACCTAGAATCAAGGGATATGATAATTTTTAATGGATAAAATATAATTCATGATGGAACTAATGTATACAATTAAAATTCTAGATACATAATTTCATCTCATAAAATGGGTAATTATAATGCATGAAGTGTTTTGTCGGAGAAACAAGACCAGATCCCCATAATATTTTGGGTGTCATAACTATATGATTTATATAAAAACAATGAGTGTTATGGAATAATAAGTGGTCTAATATTAATATGAACAAAGACCTAGTATTCACTGTAAAAAGCTAATTCCTCCACAATAATCTCAATCGACCCCATGAAAACATCACTATGAATACCTGAGCTCTACTGATAACCGTTCTGATGAAAGATAAAAATATATGAACTACAGGATAAAAAAATAACACATTTAAAAACATGATTAAAATGATCAACTATAGTAAAACTAAATAATCATGGAATAATCATTTTGGAAAAACTCTGGACATCATTTTTTAATTCTACTAAAATAACTAAGACACATTTATCCAGTGGAATTACATAATTTCATTGCATGTTCTCTACTAAAAAACACTACCCATAAATCTCAACATAACACACTAGGAAGTAATAAACTCTCTCCTTTATCCTAAATATCATATAATTATACCAAACATATTTGTATGATCAATTAATTCATCTAAAATATTAGCTAAAACTTTTCAATTTGTACAAATCACCTTTAACACCCAAAATCCATAATCTGTATGGCCATGATAAATATTATACTTTTTATATAATATCTATCAAATGATTATCATCCTTGAGAATCATATTCATAATCAAAAAGAGTAAAAAATAACAATAAAACAAAAAACATATCAAAAAACATGACAAACAAGAATCATTCAATCATAGAAAACAAATACACATTATAAATTGATGACACCATCATTCATTAAAAAATCCTGCATCTCAATAATTTCAAAAATAAATTATTCAAAACAAATTGGGCTATAGATCATGAATCTATGTCTCCATCACCGACATACTCTGCATCAAGCCACTATATCTCTATTATACATTAATTAATGGGATGTTACACCCATGAAACAATGTGACAACAAATAATTTCATTTTATTTTATAAATAAATAAATGATATTATAAATATTCTATTTCACATTATATAATATATTAATATAAAAGATAAAACATTGATATTTTTTAATTGTAAATATTACCATTAAACATAATTGTTACCCCTACCAATTAAAAATATTATAACATAACTGTAAACGTAGATCTTATAAATTGAATTTTTTATATCATAATATAAATAAATAAATATGGAAAAAAGTGAATATATAAATATGATTCTTCCATAGTAGTCCTAGTTTTCATAGACTTCTATGTGTAGTATCTTAGCTTGGGGGTTCCCTAAGATGATCCCAACCTAAACACAAACTATTATGATAAGAGCATAATCGCATGTGGGAAAAGAAAACAACTTGAAGAACATTATGTGAAATCCATGTTACTGTAATTCCCATACATAAATGACACTAATAGTAAACTATCCTTTAGATATTATACATATTTTATAAGGGGTTCACTGAGTAAAAAATAGTATGATATCAACATGTACATGGCATTTATATAATCGGAATGGTATGTCATTAAGAAACAATTCTAATCTCAAAATACATTTCTTTTAGTACATTAAAATATACCAATATCACTTTTTGAAATGAATATAAATAAAAAATAGTTTAATTTCCATTTAAATTATATTTTATGAAAATATATAAAAATAAAGAATAATTATCTCTTGAAAACATTTTTTTACAATAAGAATATTTTTCTATTATATGTTGGAATTTTTAGTAAATATTTAATTTTCATGTTTTATATTATTTATTTGAAAAAATAACTTCCTTAGTTTATTTATGTTGGTTATTCTATCATTAGATGGATTTTTTGGATTTTTGTTAAATAATTTATTATTAGCTGAATTATGAAAAATATAATTTTTATAAATTACCATGTATTTTATAACAATAAATGTCTATAAAAATAACCTAAAACATATAAAACCATTTTATTGAAAAAATATATTTATTTTTTTGGAAAACTAGATATGTAATAATATAATATATTTTTTATAATCATTTGTTTCATATTTATAAAGATGAGTTTAACTTTCTCAAATATTTTTTATAATACAATATCATATAGTATTTGAATAAAAATATCAATTGAATAAAATTCGTAACACCCAAAGCATCCACGGTACATTTCCCTTTGAATAATGCATCAACTTCCATTCTATGAATCTTGGTGTTTTAACACACCACGACCAATTAAACTAGCCATTATGAATATTAATACCCAGTTTTTAAATTTTTATAAATTTTACTTTTCAAAATTTACTTCATTTTTGAATTTGGAATATCAAAATTATCTTAGGGTGAACTCTTGGTATTTCTCTGATAAATTTCAATTTATGATAAAGAGTGAAAAACACTACATTAATGTTTAAAACTGACTTTTTATTTAAATAATTATTTATTTTATTTTAATTTATTGTAGGTCGATATAGATATAAAATAAATTTAAATGTTCAATGTAATTCATTGGAGTTATTTTAAAATATGTTTAGATATATAAAATTTTATTGAACTTTTTACCGTCTTTTACCCATCTTCTAAAAACATTTACAAATTTTCATATAACATAATTTTAATAGTTCTGTGAGTTGAATTTCAAAACACTGAGAGATCTGGTTGACATCAGTAAGTGATATTATTTTCAATAAGATGAATATAATTTTTGGTGAGTATTAACGTTTGACTTTTATTTACCACAGTTAAATGAAAATTGGATAATTAAGGGTAAAAATGATATTATAATTATCCTAACATATGACATAATTCTATTGGATAACAGTAATTAGACCAAAAACCCATAGGAATAAAATATGATCCTTTTATTCAACTTGGATTATATTAGGACATTTATTATTTTTTTATTCAAAAAATAGTTAAAAAAGTTAATTTCAAAGGTAAATAACTCAACTATTTTTAATATACAGTTACACAAAATATAAATTAGACTATAAATATTAATTATATAACTAAAAATATTTCCTAAATAATGATATTTTATTTATATTTTTTAGACATTAAATAATTTAATTAATTTAGAAAATAATGATGATATAGTAATTATGTTAATAAAGAAATATGAAATTAATTGATATTATAAATAACCAAATACATGTCAATTGAGACTTATGATAAATTCAAATAATTTTCTACAATAATATGACATGATATAGTTGACTGAATAAATATTATTCTAAGTGATGAAGTTATTATGGATTTAAAAAAAATCAAATACTAAATAGTTTCAAAATTGACATAATTGAGTTTTTAAAACAAAATCTACATTATTAATTGATATAATTTTCCTAAAAATCAATTGTTTGGAAAAATGACTTAGATAAGGTTATATATATTAATAATGAACCACATGTGGTTATGTATTCTATTTATAGTATATTTATTAACCATATAATATAAAAATACCAAAAGACATGGTAACTATCAAACTATTTAACTAAGAGTTAAATCTAAAAGATAAGGTTAATATGGTGTCATAAACTAGTCTAAAACCTATTGGTTGAGATGATTTCGTCCCATACCCACCATATCCTTGATATAAATCATTTTTAAGATATTATAAACCGAATCTTATTTTATTATAAAATAATATATCAAGATTTTTCTAAAGTGGCAGTCACCTCTCTTATAAAAGAGTACTTCCCTTATCTTAATTTCACACATCCAAAGCCATATTTTTCAGCCAACCAGTCCCCAAATAAGCTATGAAAATTCCTAATTTTATCATAGATCCATTCCTTTGGTCATAATAAAAATCTATAGAGCCCTATTGATCAAATAAAAAACCCGAAAAGAGGTAAATATTTAATCACCTCATTGATGTTCTTTTCTTCTTCCACTTCTTATTTCTTTGTTGTTTCCATTATAAAATAATAACTCTAGTATCTTATATATATTAATATGTAATTATAAAAATGGTATAACAATATTATTTATTCGATCCATCATATGAATGACATAGTCACTAGAGGTTTGTATGTATGGCTTACTGCCGCCACGCCATGGTGTAGTTTCTTATTCAAACACATAATTCTTTGGATGGATATAATAATGAGTATAAATTATGTAAATAATAAGATTAAAATGTTAAGTATTATTTATATATGATATACCATCCAATTACATACGTTTTTACCATCAATATAAAGATATTGTCGCTCGTGCGTACCTACAGATTATTGTCTCCACAAACGCGATAGCATTCATTACCCATCGTAATCACTCATTAATAGTTTTCATTTTATGTTAAAAAATATTGTTTATGAACATAATATCATTATTTATATGAATAAAATACATCATATCCATAACAAACATGACTTATGTAACCAAGCATGTAATGGAAAATGAATCAGTTAACACCCAAAACGACGATAATACTAAAAAATTATTTACAATGCAATATTAAAAGATTATATATGATATAATATTTGTATATATGATTATTATATAATTTAATGAAAATTATTTACCTATTATACAGGAGATTAGTGTACTCTCAACCAAAGAAAATTACAAGTTAAGTGTTAATTTCACAATCTCTTTATTATCCGAGTTTGTTTTTATGTATGTATCTACTAGGACCTATTTATCATCCACATTAATATTTTCTTAAAAATTTATTTCCGAACATTTTTAATATTTACTAGACTATTGGTTAAAGTCATTTATATCATTATTTTTCCTTATATGTTTTGAAAGAAATATTTCTGACATTTTCCAAACAAGGTACTTTATGACCTTTTCGACAAAATTATTGTAAGAATGTTTTTTAACATATATGACAACTACAGCTATTTTCGATTATTATAACATCATCTAAGATTTCCATACAAGAATATGATAATATTTTCAAAATAAATATTTTGTTTTATAATTATTTGACTTTTAAATGATTTCAAAATTGAAAGAGATATTTCTCTACAAAAAGTATTGATTTCATCTATGTCAACATCATTTGATGGATTTTAAGCTTGATTGATGTTGATTTATTATGACACAAATCAACAATATTGTCTTGAAGGTTTTGTGATATGTTGACTGTCTATGTGTTATTTTTACATCATTCATGGTTTATAGATAAATTGTTCACATTTCTTATACTAGTTTTAATACGACTGTTTATGTTATGTTTAAAAGTTTTCACATGAGGAATGCATTTGACTTAGTATGTGATGTGTGGAGCTCGATGTAGTTCCTCGATGCATCGGTAGGTCTCAAGAGAAAAACTAGTGTCTTGTAATAAGTTCTTGACAAAATCATATTTCTACATTTCGCATAATTCCATGAATATGTGGTTATGACGTCTGGCCTTATGCATTCCATCATTATGAAAGAGGTTATTGATGTTGCATGAGAGTATTGAACTATTAGAATATCCATGTTAATAAATAAATGAAATTATTTGATTTAGTCTTTCCTAAATTATGCTTATATTTATTTTTAAATGCCTTTTGTGTTATTCTTATACATTTCCTTAAATTTTTATAATTATTTATGAAACATTATGCTAAATTGATATCCTTACTGAGCATCTGAGCTCATCCATTTCTATGTATTATTTTTTCCAGGATGTGAAGAACTATTTTTTTGGTGACTTTCAGGGATAGGCTAAATATATATGTGTGGTCAATGGGTAAAAAAATGTTGTTTATGATTTTATTTCATGAAGTAATATGAATCTTATGAATATATCTTGTACTTCCAAATATACTAAACCGATTGGTCTTTCTGGGCGTGATTCATTATATCATTCCAATGTTATTTAAAAACTCACAGACTATGGGTATCTAGGGTTGGGGTGTTACAGTTGGTTTCAGAGGAACTTTAGTACAAACCTTGAAAACTAGATGTAGATAAACTCTGATTAAACCGCATTACCCTAAGATAAACTTTGAGGATAGGTATAGTAAAACCTCCTAGAATTTTGGTAATGTAGTGATTTTGTGTAAATTCCAAGAAATACATCTCTGTTTAGATATGATCTAGTAGAGGAAACTCTGGTAGAGATGTTCCTAAGAGTGAAAATTCTTACAAAGAGTTTCGATCTTGACTCAGGGTATCCTAGAACACAACAACGAACCTTACTTCACTCTTTTTTACAACACTATTGGGGTTATGCATAACTTAATTTACATTTTTTTACAAACCATTATGAAGGATTTATTGGTATATACCTCCTAAATGAAATCAATTTTTTATTATTATGGATTATATCCATAAATTGTTCAATTTATGTTATGTATTTTACATGTTTGGAATTAGGTATTGTGATTCAAAAACTAATTTAGTGTACTCTATTGTTTTGAATTGGTACCTAGTGGATGGAATGAAAACTGTATCAACGAACGTAATTCTGTAGTTCCCTCCTACTCAAGATAATTATAGTGGAGCTGGTAACATAATGGGTTTTGATCAGCTTATCACCATACTAGGACAACTCAATCAGGTTAGGAATAATAAACTTACCCATATATAGCACCCTAATCTACAACGTAGAGGATCAATGTTAGACCACTTCCTGAGGCAATAACCATCAAAATTCAATGGTTGTTCAAATCCATTATTATATGAGAAATAGATAAATTCTTTATAGAAAATAGTTCATTCTTTGGGGAGTAGTGAAAGATAAAAAGTTATCAAGTTAGTTTATCGCCTCATGGGATATGTAGATCAATAGTGGCCATTAATCCAAAAAAAAGAAGATGAATAAGTATCGAACATTGAATGGAGGGAGTTTAATGAGATTTTCCTAGAAAAATACTTTCCTTGTGATAATAGAGCAGATATTGAAATAAAATTTTTGAGTATGAGGAAAAAGGAGGATGAGAATGTAGTAAAGTATGGGGCTAACATTACAAGCATTGCAAGGAATGTAGTGGATTATATATGTGACCCAAGTATTAAGATATATTGATTCTTTGATGGGTTAAAACTATTTATATATTGAGAATTAGTCTCACAATCCTTCTCACCATACGAGGATATTTTGTCATGCGTAATCAAGATAGGAAAGGAATTCTATAAGTCTTATAAATTAAAAGAAAATAAATATAAGAAGAGATCTACTGATCACTCTTGAAATAAAAAATAAGGGGAAGAAGGTAAAATTTGAATATCCATCTTGCAGTAAATGTGGAAAGAAACACCCTGATACTTTCCTGAAGGGAATAAGAGTCTGTTACAAGTTCGGAGAAAAAGGCCACCATGTTTGGGATTTCAAAGAAAAAATATAAGTTTTTAATGTTGAATGATACAATTTTAGTGAAAAGGGACATTATGCAAATGAATCTCCTATGTTCCAAGAGAACATACCTCTTAAAAGGATAAGGGAGCAATTACATGCTTATTAAATCACTACAACTAAGGTTGATGCTCCGATAGATGTGTTGATAGGTAATTTAATTGATTCCTCAAATTTTTCCAATGTATTATTTGATTTTGAATCATCACATTGTTTCATATCATCCAACTTTTTTAAGAAAATTAGATATTTTCAATTTGACATAACAAAGGAGTTGTCAGTAAAAACTCCAAACGAAAGTATCATCACATCAATGTTTTGCGAAACGCTTCCCATTAAGGTATAGAAATTCTCTTTATCTGCTGATCTGATCGTCATACCCATGATTGAATTTTATATAATCCTTTGAATTTATTGGATTTCAGACCATGATGTGAAAATTTATTTTAGGAAGAATGTCGTTACAATTTTTTATGATGGTAATGAGTACCTTATCTTTATAACATACGTATAACCACCTGATTTTTATCTAGATCCACCCCCAGTAGCTCTACACAATTTAAATATTGGGGAGGTATAGAATGAAATAATTTTGGGTGAGGAAAAGAATGTTCGAATAGAAGACATGCCTATTGTGTCAGAATATGTTTATGTGCTTCATGAGGATTTACTTGGATATCCTCCAAAATAATAAATTGAGTTTTCCATTGATTTAATTAATGGTTAAAGGCCCATATCGAAGACACCTTATAGAATGATCCCATCCTAATTAGTGGAACTAAATAAACTACTAGATGAATTGAATAATAAGGGATTTATTCTCCCTATTGTTTCTCAATGGATATCTTCTATCCTTTTGGTTTATAATATAGGAAGATCTATGAGGTAGTGCATTGACTATAGGGAGATCAATTTTATAACAACAATGAACTATTATCCCCCACCTTTCATTGATGATTTATTCAGACAAATTCATGGAGCTAAATATTTTTCAATGATTGACCTTCAATTTGGATATCATTAGTTGTGAGTGAAAGAGGAAGACGTTCTAAAATCTGCATTTCGAACTAGGTACGAGCATTATGGGTTTACAGTAATTCCTTTTAGATTGAATAATAAACCCTCTATCTTCATGGATCTATTGAATAGAGTTTTCAAGGAATATCATTATGAATTTTTATTTGTATTTATTAATGATATCTTGAAATACTATAAAATCAATGAAGATCCAGAAAATCACTAGCGTAGTATTCTGGAAACCATCAAAACAAATGAATTATATGGGAAGTTTAGAAAGTCTGAATTCTAGCTTAAAGATATTTCTTTTCTTGCCCATATTATCTCTAAGGATGGAGGTTTAGTTGATCATTCAATGTTAAAGGAAATCCTCGAATTTCTAGCACCAATGATTATAACTAAGGTACATTGTTTTATTGGTTATGTAGGTTATAATTGATGTTTCTTCCAAAAAGTTTCATGGTTGGCTAACCCATTAACGAAGCTCAACGGTAAAAATGTCAAAACGTTTTTGGACAAAATAGTGTGAACACTTTTTTGTAGAACTAAAGAGATTATTATTCAATGCTCTTATATTGGATATACCAGTAGGGAACAATTTGTTAGTTATTTATAGTGATGCTTCAACGAAGGGACTTGGTTGTGTTCTTATGCCGAATGATAGGTTTATTGCCTATGCATCACGACAGCTAAAAATTCAGGAGAAAAACTATACCAGACATTTTCTTGAGTTAGCATCTTTAATCTTTTCTCTAATGATATTTTGACACTATCTCTATTGTTTAAAATGTGAGATTTATCCTGATCAAAAGAGTTTTAAGTATATTTTCTCACAAAAAGTACTCAACATGAGGCAATGTAGACGTCTTGAACTACTCAAGGATTACTATTTCACAATACACAACCACTCGGGGAAGGAAGTTAAGGTAGAAGATACTTTCAGCAGAAATGATCATAGAGTTTTGAACAATATGGGAGTTGAAAGAGATTTTATTTTCATGGATCTAGTAAATATGGATATGGGAATAACCATGGATGGTGAAACAACAATGATTTTTCAAATGGATGCAAAACCTTCTTTACTAGAAAAGAAAGATAGTTCTCAGACTGATGATGAGGAGTTTCAAAAGAATATTGAAGCTATGAATGATGGGAGATTGAGTCAATTCATATATGAAGATGGAAATTTGAAATTTAGGAAGATGATTTGTGTAAATTTATGAAGATTCTTTGTGTTAATGAAATACTTGATCTAGAAATATAATTGATGGATGATGCTCATAACTCCATTTTCTCTATTCACCCTAGGAGCTCCAAGATTTACAGAGATTTGAAAGAACTTTTTTAGTGGGACAACATGATGATGCAGATTGCTAATTTTTCGTCAAGATGTATGGGTTGTCAACAAGTGAATGATGGAAGGAAATGACCTAGAAGAGTCAAGAATCCTATTCTAATACCTAAGTGGAAATGGGAAAATATTACTATAAACATTGTAATGGGGATACCAAAGACTCTTAAAAGGAATGATTCAATATGGGTCATTGTTGATCTTCTTACCAAGTCAAAACATTTTTGTGCTATAAGAAATGATTTACCTCTTGAATAGCTTGCAAGACTATATATTAATGAAGTTGTAAAACACCATTGTGTACCCATGTCGATTGCTTCTGATCATGATCCCAATTTTACATCAAGATTTTGGAAAAGTATTCATAAGGCCATGGATACTAAACATTGTTTGATCATTGTCTACCACCCACAAACTAATGGAAAATCTGAACAGTCTATTAAAACATTAAGAGAAATGTTGAGATCTGGTTCACATGACTTTTAAGGTATGTGTGATCAATATTTACCTCTGGTAGAATTTCCCAATAACAATTGCTTCCACTAAAGTATTCATATGTCACCATATTAAGTGTTAAATGGAATATGATTCCACACACCAACTTGTTGGGATGATGTCGGTGAATGAAAACTCGTAGGATGAGAACTTGTTGACGAAATAATGAAAAATGTGTAGGTTATCCAAACCAACATCAAAGAAGATCAAAGAAGGCAAAAGATCTATGCCGATAATCAGAGGAAGGATTTGGAATTTCAAGTAGGATATTATGTTTTCTTGGAGGTACCTCCATGGAAGGGTGTTATACGATTCATTAAGAAGGGTACATTGAGTACCAGGTACATCAGACCTTTCGAAATTCTTGAACAAATTGGGGCTCTATCTTACATTTTGACAATGCCGCCAAGTTTGTCCAAAGTTCATGATGTGTTCCACGTATCACTATTGTGAAAAGACATGACTGACCCAACTCATAAATCGACAGATGAAGAAATTTAACTAGAACCTGGTCTATCTTATTGTGAAGATCCTATCAAGATTCTTGATAACAGAGAACATGTGCTGAGAAACCGGATGACTTTTCTTTTAAAATTTCTATGGAGAAAACCAAATATGGAAGACTCTACATGGAAACTCGAGGAACCTATGATGAAGAGGCACCAGAATCTTTTTATTCGGTTATATTCATCAAATATCGAGGAAGAAATTATTTTAAAGAGGGGAGAATGTAACACACCATGCTTCCACGATATGTTTCCCTTTGAATAATGCAATAGCTTTCTTTATATGAAACATTGAGTTTTAACACACCGAAACCAATCAAACTAGCCAATGTGAATATTAATACCCACTTTTGGAAATTTTATAAATTTTATTTTTAAAAATGGAAATCTTTTTTGAAATTGGAATATCAAAATAAGCTTTGGGTGAATTTGTAGTATTTTTCTAAAAACATTCAATTTTTGAAGAATAGTGAAAAACACAAAGTTAATGTTTAAAACTAAATTTTTGTTTAAATAATTTGTTATATTATTTCAATTTATTTTAGGTAAAAATATATAAATAAAAATTATATATGTTCAATGTAATTAATTATAGTCATTTTATAATAAGCTTAGATATATAAATTTTTTTTCAAACTTTTTACCATCTTTTACCCACCTTCTAGAAGCATTTAAATTTTTTCATAAAACATACTTTTACCGCTTCTGTGAGTTGAATTACAAAAATCTTAGAGACACAGTTGAAAATAGTAAATAAATCATGGTTCATTAAGATGATTTTTTTATGAATAGTAACTATTGACTTTTATTTACCATAATTAAAAGTAAACTGGGTAATTAAGGGTAAAAGTGATATTATAATTACCATAACACATGTCCTAATTCTATTGGGTAAGTATAAATCTACCAAAAACATCCTTAGGAATAAAATATGATCCTTTTGGTCCACTTGGATTAGATTGAGAATTTTATTATTATTTTATTTAAAGAAGAGTTAAACGAGTTAAATTGAATGTTTAATGACTAAACCATTTTTAATATAGGGTTACAGACTATATAAATTCAAATATAAAAATTAATTATAAATATAATAATATTTTCCACGTAAATATATTTTATATATAATTTTTGGACATTAAATGGTTTAACTTATTTATGATAAAATGATGATGAAGTAATAACCTTAATAATGAAATTTTAAAATAATTGATATTATAAATATCTAAATAAATGTAAATTTATACTTATGATAAATTCCACTAATTATATAGGTTAATATTACATGTTAGGGTTTATAAAAAAAATTTATTCTAAGTGGTAATGTTTTTATGGCTTTCCAAAAATATCAAATACTAAATAGTGTCGAAATTGACATAATTGAGCTTTTAAAATAAATACTATATTATTAATTGATTTAATAGTACTAAAAATCTAATATTCTTCCAAAGGATATAGATATATATATATATATTAATAATAAACCACATGAGGTTCACATGTCTGGTTATAGTAAGTTTATTTACCATATAATATAAAAATACAAAGAGACATGGTAAATATCAAACTATTTAACTTAGAGTTAAATCTAAAAGATAAGGTTAATATGGTAACCTAAACCTTTCCAAAACATATTTTCTGAGAGATTTTAGACCCATCCTCTACCTATCCTCTAAATAAATCAATTTGGTGACATTATAAACCGAATATGATTTTATTAGAAAATAATATTTCAAACTTTTCGTAAAGTGACCCTCACATTTTTATAAAAAGGTACTTCCCCTTCACTTAATTTCACATAACTAAAGGCATTTGGATAGGAAAAACAATGCCCATACATCCTCATAAAAATACTCCCTTCATTCTAGAGGCCTTACTTTTGTCATAAAACAATCTTAAAGATCCCTTTTTATCAAATCAAAAGGATGAACCTGGAGAAGATGTAAATAATTCATCACCACATTCAAGTTAATTTCTTCTTCCACTTCTTCTTTATTTGTTGATTCCATTCTAAAACAATTACTCCAATATCTTCTATATACTGTGATTTTATTATAAAAATGGTACAACTATATACATTATTCTATCCATCATATGAATGACAATGTCACCATATGTGCGTACGTACTGTTTACCGTCTCCACGACAAGGTGTGGTTTGTTTTTTAAGAAATTAATTTTTTGGATGGGTATAATAATGAATATAAATAATGTAAATAATAAATATAATTTTTTAATTTTTATGTATATATGATATACCTTCCAATTAAATTTTATTTTACTATCAATATAATTACATTTTCTCTTGTGCGTATGTATGGTTTACTGTCTCCACGAATATAGTGAGATTGTTTCCCCATCGTAATAATTCAATAATAATATTCATTTTATGATTAAAAATAATGTTTATAAACATAATATAATTATTTATATGATTAAAATACATAATATCCATAACAGACGTCACTTACGTAACCAAGCATATAATCGTAAACGAATCAGTTAACACATAAAACGATGATACTACTAAAATATTATTAACAATGCAATATTGGAAGATAATATATGATATAATGTTTATATATATTATTCTTGTATAATTAAATAACAATTATTTCACTATTATACATTAGTCTAACGTACTCTCGTCCAAGGAAATGTCTGTGTAGGGGTTAATTTCACAATCTCTTTATTATCTGAGGTAGTTTTTACGTAATTATCTACTGGGACCTCTTTATCATCCACATCCATGTTTTCTTAAAAATTTATTTCAAAATATTTTTATTATTTACTAACCTATGGTTTAAATTAATTTATACCCTTATTTTACCTTATATGTTATGAATTGAATATTTTGGTCATTTATCAAACAACGTACTTTATGACCTTTTTGACACAATTAAGGTAAGAATGATATTTAACATATACGATGAGTGTGGCTATTTTCGGTCATTATAAAATTGTTGAAGCATCCCACACATGATTATAAGAATATTTTCTAAATAAATTTTATCTTTTATAATTATATTAATTTTAATTGATTTCATAATAGAAAGATATATTTACCAAAAAAAGTATTTATTTCATCTATGTCAATATCATTTGATGGATTTTAAGCTTGATTGAAGTTGATTTATTATGATACAAATCATCCATATCTTATTGAAGGTTTGGTGATATGTTGAATGTGGATATGTTATGTTTCCACCATTCATTGTTTGTGGATAATGTATTGAAATTTAGTATTCTAGTTTTAATAGGAATGATTGTGTTATGTTTTGACTTTTTTATTTGAGGAATACATTAGACTTATTATGTGATGGGTGGAGCCCGCTATAGCTCCTCGATTCATTAGTAGGTCTCATGAGACACACTTGTGTCTTGGCACATGGACTTGAGGAAATAATATTTTTAGTTTTGACACAAAGCCTTGACTATGTGTTTATGATGTCTGGCATTATGCATTCCATCATTATGATATGGGCTATTGATATTGCATGTTATTATATGACTAGTAGAATATCAATGTGAATAATTAAATGGAATTATTTGATTTAATCTTTTCCATATTATACTGAAGTTTAATTTTAAAAATCTTTTGTTTTAGTCTTATACATTTTCATAAATGTTTATGCTTGTTTGTAAAAGTTTGCACTAAATTATTATCCTTACTAAGGATTATAGATCACCCCTTTCTATATTTTATTTATTCCAAGATGTGAAGAAATATTTGATGGTTGACCTGAAGGGATAGTCTGTGTATATATGTGTGGTCAATGGGGAAAAATGTTGTTGATGTTTTTATTTCATGATGTAATGTGATGCTTATTAATTTATCAATTACTTCCATGACTACTAAACTGATTGGTCTTTCAGGACATGATTCCTTGTATCATGCCAATGTTATGTAATAATTCACTAACATTGGTTATCTGGGGAAGGGGAATTACAAAATTAAATTTATTTTAATTTAATAATATGTGGTTCCAAATTATTTTAAAATGATCATGTTATTTTTCGGCTTTAATATTATGTTACATTGACTAAATATTAGATCCTCTCGTAAAATGATTTTTTACCAAGATTTACAATTTTATAAATACTATTTCTATGTAAACGTAAAAAAATAAATTTTACATTAAAACAATAATATTATGTTTTCAATCATATAAAAATTAATTAATACTAATTTAATGTGTAGTCATTGTTAAATAATAATAATAACACATATTGAGTTAAATAGAACTTTTCTAGGAAATATGTTTTTCAACTCATTATATGTATTGAATTAGTAGTTGAATTTATCCTATGTAGATATTGAATTTGAAAAAATATAGAGAAAATTAACATTCATGAAATATTAAATTTGAAAAAGGGTCTACTTATATTTTTAGTAATAAAATAATTGAAATGATTAATATTTAGTTAAGAGTAATTAGACATCAATGACTAATCAAAGGTAGATCTAATTTTCATAAATTAAAAGTTCTTTTATACATTTATAAAATAAGGTTTTTAATTATTACATACATATATTAGGAACCTTACCTATCCTAACACACCTATAATTCATGCCTTTCAATTATTACCCATTACCATAATTTTATAATGAAAAGTACAGCATCCAAACACATAAAACCAGGATCACATAAAGCCTTTCAATAATACACTCAGACATTGAAATTACCACGAACACATACACAATTTTAATCTCATTTATGTTCATTACATGACAATATGACCTTTCCCCCAATAATCTACCACATTCAATCAAATATAAGGCCTTCATCAATATGAAGCTCAATGTATCAACATTGGTACCACACCCTTCATAAAATTTTACTCTTATTATTTATTTTCTAAAAAAACTAAAATATGACTTACCTATGTAAATAATTATTTTTATTGAATAGTAAATCGAATATGGAACTCATAATTTGAGAAAACAACATTCATAGATTGAAAATCATCGAAAAAGTGTTCATTTTTACTATAATTTTATTGGATAAAGAATAATGTAATCATTAATGTAAATTTAAATATTATAAATAATTTTATGTCACAAATTATTGACATATTAATGAAATTTTAATGATAAAATTTGGATGAAGAATTAACACCATTACAACTCCAATGAACCAGCTACAAATGGCCAAACCTGTAAACACCAAATGTGGAAAAATAGTCAAAAACTTACCAATATATATATATTTTTATGACTATTAATAAAGATTATAAATAATTTAATGCATGATTATAGTTTCAAAAAATAATATTTAGATATTTATGTTTTTTTGACAAGATTTTATAGTGCATTTGGTAGATAGGTAATCTTGGTAAGGGTTTCCCTATCTCTAATTAGAATATATTAATACATGTTTCTATTATACACCATGATTATTTTTTTGTTCCGTAAATAATTTCCCATTTTCATTTTAATAATTTTATTTTATGATTTTATTATATAAAATTTTTATTTTATTTTTGTTCCCTTTTGTGGTTGTGATTAATATTTACAGAGATAATAAGGGTTTCTTCTCAAAACATCCATCTTTGACATACAAGTAAATTTCTAATGATAATTATTTTAATGTTGTGTGAACTACCAATTGGATATTAAATATATTATATAATTCTTATAAATTATAATTTAGAATTTTTCATTAATCACTCTCTCTATCTTTGTAGCTTTTAAGTAACTTTTAAATACATATTTATGATGTAAGGTTACTCTTCACAAATTTATCTCTTGAGATAGTTTTTATGATATACACCTAATTATTGTTATTTATTGTATATAATTTAAATTTTATATATTTTATCATGAATTAATATTAATTAATTTTAATATAATATAAAATTGAATCCACCTATTTCATGAGGACTTCATTTTAATATTTGTGAAGTTTTAATTGATTTTCATGACATTATTGTATTTTTTGCGTCATGGTAACTAAATATTACATATTATATATCATAATTCATGTATTATAATGAATGATGATTTTAGAATAAATTTCCACCATAGTTTATAGGAAACTTTTATTTGGAAACATTGAATTATTCCTTGATAATTTTAATGATTTGTTATAACGCATTTTTCTTATGAGAATTTTCTGTTAACATTAATGGGGTTTTCATCCAATTCCATATTTTCAATTCCCATAAAAAATATCCTTTTGAAAAAAAATAACACAAGTGATCCTTTAATTCCCAATAATTCTTTTTAAGAAACTTTTTCATTACCCTTTTATGGTTGGGATTTTTCAACAAGGTTATTTCAAAATAATCAAAAGGTTATAATATACTCTCAAAAAAAATTTCAACTAGTTCGCATTTTAATTTTATAACATGAATGTATTTTTCAATGTTATGTTAAAAAATATTTTATTTAATAGTAAAAAATTTAAATTTATTTTAGTATATTTTATTGAAATAGTTATGTTAATTCATATTTTTCATTGTCAATGACATTCTTATGAGTAATTTTTTCAAAATTATGTTCAGTTGTCCTTTTTTAAATCCATTATATCTTTTAGGGATCTTTTATTTGAATAACATTATATTCAGGATTTTAAAGTTTATATCATTCCCATCAAAGTATATTTTTGGAATCTACATTGTACTTCGTGTTTTTAAAATGTTTTGAGAAATCTATTAAATTTTCAAAGCATTTTTACCTCCATAGATTACCTTTAAAAAAGTGATATATTTTTACTATATATATATATTATCACGTAATTCCTTTTGTAAAATGATATTTTTATTAACAATGATTTTATTGTTTCATGTTATGTGATGTTTTTTGATAGCTTAAAAAACTCAGTATTTTTACATGGGTTATTTATGATATGACTATTTTTAATTATATAAAATTATTTTTTAGGATGATTCACATGATCTTATATCAGCTTATAATGAACTATTTTAATCTTATATCTCATGATATGGTGAGTCATAAACATAAAGAGTTTGTTCCCAAATTTTATGATCTAATGGCATTGTATATTTTTTAGTCTAGGACATAAGGAGTTTGTTCATATTTGAAAGTAAATAATGGGTTTTCTCACTTAATTATCTTATTCTTATGTCTATTCCATATTATAATGTATTTATCATGTTTATAAACATTTTAATGTTTTTTTCATGTAATATAATTTTTTTATGTATTTCATCAATACATTCCAATGATCCAAATGTTTCATCATGTTATGCCATATTTCTTTACTGCATTTTATTTCCCTGAAATGACATTATTTCTAGATTATGTCTAATTTGTTGTGTATTTTGAAATTTTATATCATGAAAAAATGTAATATGAATATAGAAATTAGTTTTTAGTTTGGTGTTATACTTTATTATTATATATTTCTATTTTTATGCTATTATGTTAATCTACTATTTTTTATGATTATCATGTACAATTACTGGTCTTCTATTATGAGATATATGTCTTTTTCATGTTCTCTATCATTGGATGTTATTTTTTACCCTCAATTGGAATATTTACTAAAAAAATTCATCAGTTTCAAATAACCAGGTTATTATGATGTCATATATCTATGAGAGGGTATAAAGGAGCTTAATTATTGAGAAATGATCAAATGGTTAGTAAAATATGTTTTTTATGATTCTAATTTACAGGACCCTAATCCTTTTCATACTTTGATTTTATGACAATTATTATAGTTATTATTTAATATATATTATTATTGTAATATTTAAGTCATGGTTAGCTTGGTTTTATTCCAACATATCCCCTATGAAATCATGGATTTAAAAACCTCCCACAAAAAACCGAAATTCTACCCATAATAACAAACATCACCCCAAAAATAACATGATTCGAATTTTGAATATAAAAATGATGACGTGACACATAAAATTTATCTTGAACTTGATCTATTAATCGATGAACCACTGTCTGATACACTACCTCATTAATATGTTTGAACACAATGAACGGACCAATAGAACATTGATAGTTCTTACGCTAATAACTAATTTTCTAAATCCCCCAATAAAGAGGAAATTATATAAACTAAATGATCCCAAATAAAAAAATCCAATGGTATTCCCATATAATCAACATTAAAATTATGATGTTATAGTGAAACCTTCATATCTTCATGAATAACTTGAATCTTCTTTGTTATTTCCATAGCCAAATCCATTCCATGAATATCTAATTCAAACTTGTTACAACAAAAAATATATATTCATAACTGCCCATTATCCCTGTATAGTGTCAGGCTAATGAAAGGGTTATAAATATTGTTATAGGAAAACTCAATTAGTGGTTGGTTAACCACCCATGAATATCTAAAATAATACAAACAAGAAAAAAACATATCCACTCGTTTAAATATTCCATATGTCGAATAATTAATCTGATTATTAGAATTGTTTATAAGGTATTAAAATGATATAGAAAACTGAAATCAATTACATACTTTTGAGGTACACCTGATGTTAATCATTTTATAACCATCCCCCATGTGCATATCTATAAGTGAAAAAATCCATTTGATGCTCCAAATTTCGATATTGTGACTCTAACTATTTCCACCCCAAGGATTATTGCACATTTAATAGACATAGGAAACCTCCCCAACCATATTCTTTAATATAATTATATAAGGATTTATGATCATTTATTATTTAGTATGGTTATATAGATTCATGATCATCATTACCCCACGATGTTTTATATAGTGAATTAGTAACTACAGTACCCACGTCGTTGTATATATGATTTAAAATTGAAAATAAAATAATAAATCATTCAATCCTTTCTAAACAAATTCTTAACATTCTCAGAGAAAATATAATTCCACTACTTATTATAAAGAAAAAAATTCATGCACTAAAAATAAGGAAATGTTTCTCTATATTCAATGAAAACACTATTTATTACAAATCAAAATAATTAATAGAATAAATATGCTCAAAAGTACATAACTTTTGATTAATATAAGTGATCACTTCCCATTTTTACATAGATACAATCCCAAAACGAATATGTGAAGAACTATCAAAATCATTGAACATAACTCTATATTCTAGAAAAAGAAGAATTTTGGAACTAAAATTATTCTACTTCAGGTACTTATGTTCTACTTGACACTGGTTAGACCTTATAAATGTTAGTTTTTCCTAGTTAATACTATAAATGGGTACATAATATAAGAAACATTAGATCCAAACCACCTATAGAATATTGCAATATCAAGGAATCTAAAAAAATACCAATTTTGTTTTGATCCACCAAAGAAACAAATACCTTTTTAATTATTGTTTTATTGAAAACATACTTTGAGGCCTAACAAGAAAAATAGAATAAACCTCTCACATCCTAACTTATAATACGATAAATCTACAAATAATTACAATTCTTGAAAAACATTTTGGATATTTTTCAATTTATCATCAAGATCCTACTCTAGCCTCAGTTGTAAAAAAAGTTCGTCAATGAACACTACTACGTACAAGTCCATGAACTTAGAGAATATTTTTATTTTCAAGATATTTAAAGTAGTCAAGGTGTTTGTAAAATCAAATAAAATTTCATGTACATACATTTTTTGTAACTATACCTGAAAGTATAATTTTCGATATCTTCATTTTTTACTCCCATATTATGATACCAAACAATATATTAGGATTTAATAACCACTGATGGATCTGAAGTTCTAATGTGTGTATGTTGGTTTTTTATCATAAACTAGATCAATCATTGATAGTTTATGAATAGAATATTACTACCACATAATTTATTCACATAAAACATCATACCAACCCAAGAAGGCACACTAGGATGTATGAAAACCTTCTTCAGTAGATGATAAATTTAAATATATAACTCATAAAAAAATCAATACATTAAAGAGTAACCAAAATTTGAGTGACATAACGATGTTTCATTACCAGATACATGATTTCTTATCTAGGGGTTATGGTCACAACCTCTTTGGGAACTATAATATGAAACTCCAAAAAAAATTAGAAGAACCACTACCTTCACCACCACTTTCCAAAACCTCAACTCAACCAAATAAGATAAAAAGGACCACCAACATGATAACTATCTAGTGATCCTACTCTCCAACAATAATAAAACACTCTTTTTTTACATCAAATAGTAAAAAACTCCTATATAAGTTGTCAAAAACCAAAATTATCGAATAAAACTAATACATGTCATGGATAAAATCATATGGGTGTATTAGTAGTAAAAATAAATCAGATAATGACAGATGATTTCTAATTATCATCTCACAATCCTAATATAGATCATGAAAACCAGATAAAGCACTGATAAGTGTGGTCAACAAAAAGGTCATTAAATGTATCAGTTTACCATAGTACCATGACCTTGTACTAACGTAAACACCATAATGTAGAGTAAATATCCCATTGAATAACAAATAAGAAAACGTTGATTAAAGAGAGATGTTACCTCAAATAACAACTAGTCCACCTTGCATAAGATACTCCATGTCATACATCTAAATGTGCCTTACTCCACTACCAAGATGGCCATAATAATTGAAACCACCACGATAATGATCATCTAAATATATTTGAGTCAATAGAATATCAAATGGATATACTCAACCAAACCCACCTCCTATCTTCATCCAAAAATCATATTAGGCCTAATTTTCTCTAAAGGCCTTAATGGGAAATACTATAATAGATGAAAAGGAAACTAATTGAATTCCCCACACTAACTACCAACTATGGTTGTGAACGACAACCGTCAATGAAAAAAATCCAAGAAATGAGAACCACAAAGAAAAAAAAATTCTAATAAGTTCTCAATGACTTACTATAATGGAGAAGAACGATGAAAAATTATAAGATTGATTTATATTTAGTTAAAACATCAACTAATAGAAAACTGTGAACTTATAATGATTGAATAACTCATCAATGATTTTTGATGAATCGTTAGTCAATATAAACAAGTATGTGTTAGAATATTATCAATAAAATATATCCTCTCCGACATCACATGATATATCAATAATGAAAATGTTGTAACCTGATTATAGATCACCAAAGGAAATTCCTCCGATAATGTTTGTAGGTTGTAGTGGATGAAATTTATAAGGACCCATCATTAAAAATTACATAATCTTGAATTATGTCAATAATTAACATCGATGATCTTTTATGGTTTAGAGTTTTAGTGAATTAGGACATGAATATTACATAACAACATGAATATTTCATATAGACACTACTACTCATTATCAATTTTTTTTCATAAAATAAAAACTCTTAAAAAGAAATATGTATAATTCCATGTTTTGGAAAGAATGACTTTACCTTGATCCCATCCTTGACCCTATTAATATTTATATCCTATGGAAATAATTTCAAAAAATTTGGATGAGCATAACAAACACTATAAGCGTTATAAAATATTGATGGAAAACATTAGTCCAACAATAAATATCAATCAATAAAACCACACTTTTCAATCAAAACATACCTTAAGAAATCATAAGATTTATGAATAACACAAAAAAATCATAAATCATAATGGTAAATTATGGAATTCATAACATACATACATTGTAGATGTCACAGCAACATAGGTTGTAATTTTTAGAATACCCATCACAGTATATTCCATATATCTCATAGGAGAAACATTAACGTTTACCTACGTCACATTATCCAATGCATTGGAAAGCTATCATGGGCTCACCCACCCTAGATTTATCATGGGAACACCCATATACATAAACAATTCTCAATAACCATAAAAAAATCATTACACATAACACAATCATAAAGGAAATATAAGATTTCCACATTACAATCACAATATATCAATTCAAGATATTAAAATAGACAATGCTTTATCAAACCATATTCAAATCCATTTAAAACATTTAATAAAAAGATTTTTGAATGAAAGTCTCCCATAACACTTGGATCTTTTAAATGAATTAAAATTTTAAAACATTAATGTCTATATAAATAAATACTAAAAACCATTTTGAAAACATGGACATTAATGAGAAAAATATATGAGAATAAATCATTAAAACAATATTTTAGTTGAAGAGTTATTAACAAAATGAGAGATTGTTGAATACAAATAATTGATGAATAAAATTTAATATGAAATTTATAATTTCATGAGAATAAAGGGATTCATGATATAATATTCCAAAGGATATTATATTCACCACATAAGAGTTAATTAGTACATAAAAACAGTGAAGTCTCAATGGAATGTAAATTGAGAAGAAATCACATATAAAAACTATGTCCTTATATTAAGGATAAATCAATTACATAATAATGTGTGACAAATATAAATACACTAAATATTATTGGATATTCTGTGTAAATAAATTATAGGAAATTCATTCTTGTTTTTTTAAAACATAACTAATGACTTTGATGTTTAGCTCTACGAATGGAAATTCAATTAAAATTACTTTTATCATGTTCATATTTATGACTTGAGAATTTATCAATGGAGTGATTATGTGTTTAAAAGGTATATCCACACAATGGGGAGTCTAAATTAAAACATAAATAAATAAATAGTGATTTCACTCATAATCATAGCCTGATATAATTAAGAATTAGAAGATTAACTTACGGAATGGAAATTGTGTTAAAAGGATCCCATACCGATTCAATAAGTTAAGAAACATACGACCCATGAAATAAGGATCCTAAAATAAAGATGTAAATACCTATAAAATTAATTATATTACACAATTAATAAAATCATGGGACTACATACACCACAATAAAAAAAATTGTGGCAAATATCACATGAATCTCATGGTAATAAAAAGTGAGAAAAAAATCTCTTACCACGTTGTAATCAATCAAGTCGTATGACCAAAATTTAATAACCACCAAATTATTCACATTATAACATGAATATAAATAGGATAATGATAAAATATATCAAATTTATGTTTAAAATAATCCACATGCAATAAATTAGTAGTGAACAATGGAAATCTCATAGAATTAAAAGTGTGATAAGAAATCCCTTACCTCATGTCCTACATGACTCGTTTGTTCCATGCTCTTCCTGACTAAAAATATATGTTAACTTATACATGATTAATAACCTTTTTTTATTTTATTATTTATTTTATATCACTTATTACCATGTTATAAACATTATGTAATCAATTATGTTAATAACATTTGTTTTGTCGATATTTGGTACTTGAGTAAAAATGGACTTCTTATAATTACAAGTTGTTCACATGGTCCAAAGTTCATTATATACAGAATTATATTCATGATTTAGATATCTTATAAATCATATATATCCAGTATATACACAAATTTATAACAGTACATAATAATTGAGGTAAGAAATAAAATGCACTGTTCAAGGAGACGGTAAGCCGTACGTACACATGAACGCAACTTTAATTTCTATTCATTTTTTAATGTAATTAAAACATAGTTATAAATAATTATATTATAAATCTAGTATAATATCATATATAATATCATTAACTTCATCCTTTATACATTGCACATATGGCATTAACGAGTCATATCACTTTGAGGGGGACGTAGTCCGCACTTCCTCAAGTGGAATTTTCGCGTTTACCCCTAATAGAAACCATAAAGGTATGATATAAGAGAATAATAAAGAATCATAAATAAAACATTAACATAATATATATCATATATAAACATTGTTTTATCTAAATGGCCACCATGATAGGTGGTAGGAGATAATTGAACAATCATCATTTTGTGAAGCGTTAGTTTTCCATCCACAGAAACAGTATGTTCATTACCCAGTAGATGAAGGTGTGTGTTTGTGTAGTTCGAATAAATCTGTTACCAACATAATATTATATATAGGATAAATTTTTTTCATAAATGAAATAAATGAAAATATTTTAGGGGTTGGAGAAGTAAAATAAAATAAAAAAAATTAAGGGAAACTGTTACCTTTAATTCGGGTAACACCATTTGGATTGAACCAAAAGGACCTCTTGAAGTGCCTTATGCCTAAGGTAAGGCTTATAGGAGAAATAGGTGGATCATTAAAGATAATTTGGTAGGGTTTGGAAGATCAAATGGGCTTGAGATATCTGAGGAAGGGGTTATAAATGAGGGCTTTTTATAAGGGGGATGGGGAGTTCTTTAGGAATGTGTGAAAATATAATTTTAATATTTAATAATTTCGGTTTCTAAAGGTCCAAATTTCATTAAGGTCGAATATAAGATACCTAATGGTCTAAATAAATTCATCAAAAAATAATTCGACGGGTTTTGGATGTTATTTTTACTTTTATAATCTAATTTACTTAAATCATTTCTTAATGAGGTAAATACTGCATCATTTTTGTGTCATAAATAATATTATTTATATGATGTCTAAAAAATATAAAAAAATACCAATATATAGTAAATACTTTTATATTTCCAATTAATATTCATAGTTGAAATTATAACTTATATTACCCCATGATAAAATTAATTTGCTAGAAGATATTTGTTTGTGTCATTTTTGTTTTTAATTTAACATAATTAATCTAAAGTGTCATTATCACTAACAAGTCGCTCCATGGGGTCCCATATTCGACCCATGTATTCACCGGGTAGGAAATTACTCTTCCAATAACGTTAGTACAAGTTTTAATGTAATTTTTTAATATTATAATATTCTTTTTACAATGAATTTCCCTATTAACCTTTAACTGCGATAAATAAAAGTCAAAAGTTATTATTAACCCAAAATTATTTTCATCTTATTGAAAAAACTTTTACACACTAATAACATTCATTTATTTAATATTTTCTAAATCCAATTCACTGATGTAGTAAAATATCATTTAAATGAAAATGTTAGTTGTTTTAACAATTACTTAGTGGTTTCACTATTCATCAAAAATTTATGTTTTTCAGAAAAATAAAAAACATTCAGCCTAAGATATATTTAATAATCCTAATAAAAAATGATTTCTATTTTACCAAATTCAAAATGTAGATGTTTTTTTAATTAATTTAAAATTAATTCTCGTTGTCAAACCAAATAGCGTGTTTTTAAGAAACAATAACTATCAAAAGATTGATACTTGTTTATGTCCAATTTCAAAGAAAAATTAATTCCAATTACCAACATTGAATTAAATGTAATCTAATTAAACATTTAAAACATTTAAAAATAAAAACATTCCATTAAATATGTTATAATAAAAGGCAGTTTTGAATTAAAATAATGTATGTTTCACTATTCATAAAAAATGAATTTCATCAAAAAAAATTACAAAAGTTTTCCTGAAGTAAATTTTGATGTCCCGATTCTAAATAAGAATTTAATTTTTTAAAAAAAACATATAAAAGAGACCAAAACTACATTTAAAGAGGGCTCTATATCAAAAGGAGGTAAATATACCATATAACGAATAATAGATTATTTATGCATAAAATCATATTCTTTCTTATTTCAATCCTCTAAAAATTATTGGATGAATGTAAAAACATTTAACAAACATGTATATTCATATTGTAGATAGATTTGTCCATTCCTATCAATTCAACAGGTAGGAATTAACTACCATTTAATATAATATATTATTATTATTTTTTAGTATGACTGGTCATTGTGTGCAAAATAATATTTCAGAGAAACCTGTTGTTGTGTATCGGGTACGCCATGGAACATAACATCCCCTTTAATGAAAAATTGATAATTAATTTAAAAATATTAATAAATATGAAAATTTCATATTCATTATTTAAATGGGATGTTACATCCTTCCCCCCTTTTTGGAATTTCGTCCTTGCAATTTTAAAATAGGGCTTGGAAACTTCATTGAATGTCCCACATCGGAAAAAGAGTCATTAAAACTATTACTATAAAATAAGGAAAGAGAAGTACAAAGGTCACCCATGATTTCGTATACTAGTATTCCATGTAGAAAATCATGTATATGGATAAGAAAAACAATTCGTCATGTTCTGATGAAGAGTGATAGAAAACATGATATGGATAAAGTTTAACACAATATATCACAAACTTAAGATGTATTAAACAATCTTTGATTACCCAGTAAGAAATGTAAACCAACAATGTTTTTATTTTACATTAATTTTCATAATTTTTAGGAATCCATTTACTAAATAGAATAAAAACATAATGAAATATACTTACCTTAATGTGGAGATTAATCTTTTAATATGTTTCTACAATAAAAATAATCTTTTCTCCAAACAATGAGCATTCAAAAATACTTGGTCACATGAAAACACAAGAATCATCTTCTAGAGATTCACATAATCCAAAAATGAAGAACTATATATTTCCCTTATCTTTAGACAATAAATAGAACCAAAATGGTTAGTACGAGATCATATAATCCCCAAAAAGATAATGTTTTATAAAACAAAATACTACTATTAATCACCAATATTCATCAAATAGTACCCAATGTTCAAGAAAGACCATTCAATACACAATTTTCCTTAAAATTAATCAAAATAATCTAAACTATGATTGAAACCCAAAACTCAGAAGGATTTTAACACATAGAATTCAATATTAAATCAAAAAATTTAACTCATAAAACATAGACTACTCATAAAGACTCATACTGAAGCATAATAATCCATATCACATATTCTTTATGATAGGATAATCATATCCATATATAATCTAAATATCTATATGTCTACAATAAAAACAGATATTCTTCCAAAATAAAATTTCAACCATTACTTCAAAAATTTAATCCCATAGTATTCTATTTTTCTTAAGCTTACATTGTTCCCAAATGATGGAACGTCTTCAAAAATAACCTTTATCTCTTAATCACCAAATAATTTTCTTATACTTAGGATATATATTTTATAAAACATAAGATCCCAAATAAACTTATTAATGATCAATAAAATAATTTAATCAAAAATATTAAGTCATACTAACTAGGGACTTCATGTAGTCTAGCTATTGGAGATAAATCCCAATCGCACATTGGTTGTGGGTTCGATTGCCACAACTTTTTCCGACGCAACCGGTTGTCACATGGTCTGCATGTTGTCCTTTTTATAAAACTCATAAAAATCCCAAACATGTTTTAACCTAAATGGTTTCCTTATAACTCTAATTTTCATCCCTATTCATTATCATTTCATCATCTTAATTATTGATGTCTTATATATATTTTCATTTTTTCTATTTCACCACCATATGATAAAATAAAATGATCCCCAAAATAATGAACATTATACCTTGATCATTGTGTCCACTTAGTTTCATCATCATCTTGTTCACATTGGTAGATGGTCCATGCATTGAAACATTGATTTAGATATTGTTCAAAATAATTTTTTCCCCCATCCAAATACGTCATGTACAACATGGGTCATATTGGTGTTCACAGAAAAATATTTTTGGAAAATAATAATTTATGACATATATTTTAAAATCATCTGATAAAACATGATTTCGATAAAACATTCGGAACGAATTTGAGTTGAAAACATAAATTAATTGCCATTTTAAAATACCATAGGTATGTGGTGAGGGATTATATTTTAAAAGCAAATATAAATAGGTTGTGAAAGGGTCTCCCTCTTCAGTAGCTTTTTCAAAATAATTATATTCTGCAAAATATTGTGATAAGGTAAAATATTTGAAAATGCCTTGATAATATTTACCTTTCTTAAAAATATGAGAATATTGTGAAAATATGAATTGTCTAAGTACATTCCATGATCCACAATGATAACGAGGTATAGTTTAGGTGTTTGATATCTCAAACAACTTATTTCAAGTGAGTTGTATGTTAGAAAAAGTCTCAAAATCATCTGAACATGACTTTGCAATAATTATTGCAAGCATGTCATCCGGAAGAGATAGGAATGTCATTTTAGATCCTCCTCCTTCCATCTGTAATTGACTTTCCTTGAAATGAAAAAGTTATAAAACGATGATTTAACTGAAATAATAGACATAGGGGCTAACCATGTGTCTAATGAAAACTTATAATCCATAAATTTGTCTGAAAAGACCTCTGATACCATCTATAAGGAAGCAGGCGTAAAAATTACATTATGTTGAATTACATCAAGAATTAACATTAAGGATATTTTAAGGTTTATATTTTTTGGGAATTAGGCCATAACTATTACATAACAATTTGAATATTACATATAGACACTAATACTTAGAATCCATTTTTCATTAAATAAAAACTCTTAAATATAAAAATGTATAGTTCCATGATTTAGAGAGCATGAATTTTCCTTGATCTCATCCATAACCTTATTCATCTTTAAGAACTATGGAAAAAATTTCAAAAACATGGGATGAGAATAAAAAACATTGTAAGTGTTATATAAAAAGTAAGGAAAACATTAGTCCATCAATAAATAAAAATCAATGAAACCAAAATTTTCAATCATAACATACCTTACGAAATCATAAGATTTATGAATAACACAGACAAATCATAAATTATAAATGTAACTTATCGCATTCATAACATACTTACATTTTAGATATCACAGCTACATATAGAGTCACATTTGGAATACCCATCACAGTATATTTCTTAAATCTCTTAGGAGAAACATTAACGTTTACCTCTGTCACCTTACCCAATGCATTAGAGAGATACCTCTGGCTCACCCACCAATGGTTTATCATAGAACCACCCGTATACACAAACAATTCCCAATAGCCATAACTTAATCATAACACATAAAACAATCATAAAATAAAATATAACATTTCCACATTATAATCATAATATACCAATTCAAGATATAAAAATCGACAATTCTTTATCAAATAATTTTCAAATCCATTTAAAATTTATAATAAAGAGATTTTTGAAACAAAGTGTATCGTAAAACTTTGAATATTTTAAAGGAATTATAATTTTAAAACATTAATGTCCATATAAATAAATACTAAAAAGCCTTTTTAAAACATGGTCATTAATGAAAAATATTTAAAATAATAAATCCATAAAACAATATTTTAGTGAAAGAGTTCTTAATCAAATGAGAGATGCTTGAATGAAAATAATTGAGGAATAACATTTAATAAGAACTTTTTAATATCATGTGAATAATGATATTAATTTTATAATATTTCAATGGATAGTATATACACCATGTATGAGTGTATTTTTTTTATAAAAACAATGAAGACTTAATGAAATGTAAATTGTGACGAAATCCCTTTTAAAAACAGTGTCCTTTGATGATGGATAAATAAATTATATAATAATTTGTGAAAAATATAAATACACTCAATATGATTGGATATTAAGTGTAAAAAATTATAGGAAATTCACACATATTCTTTTCATGACAAAACAAATGACTTTGATGTTAAACTCAATGAATGGAAATTGAGTTAAAATTACTCTTATCATGTTCATATCGATGACTTGAGAATTTATAAATGGATTAATTATGTGTATCAAAAGTTTATCCAAAAAAAGGTTAGTGTAAATTACAAAATAAATAAATCAATAGTGATTCCAAAAATAATCATATCATGACATAATTAAGATTTAGAAGATTAACCCAAGGAATGAAAATTGGGTTAAAAGGTTCCCATACCGATTCGGTAACTTACGAAACATACAACCCATTAATGAAGGACCATAAATTGCGGATGTAAATACCCATAAATTTAAGTATATTACACAATGAATAAAATCATGGACAATACGTACTCCACAAAAAAGGAAATAGTAGAAATATAGAATGATTATCATCAGAGTAAAATGTGAGATGAAAATCTCTTACCACATTGTAATCAATCATGTCATATGAAAAAAAGTTAATAAACACCAAATGATTCACAAAATAGCATGAATATAATGTGTATCATGATAATATATATCAAATGGAATTACACAATATACCACATGTAATAAATTTGTGGCGAACAATGGAAATATCAAAGAATTAAATGTGAGATAAGAAATCTTTTACCTTGTGTCTGACTTGACCCGTTTGTTCCTTGTTCTTCTTGAATAATAAACATATGTTAATTTATACTTTATTAATAAAATTTTTCAGCTTTATTATCCCTTTTGTATCACATATTACCATTGTTATAAATAGTATGTAATCATTTAAGTGAATAACAGTTGTTTTGTCGATATTTGGTAGTTGAGAAAAAATGGACTTCTTATAATTAGAAGTTGGTCACATTGCCAAAAGTAAATTATATTCAGAATGATATTCATAATTTATATATCATATATATCATATGTATCCCATATATGAATGTATTTATAATATTACATTACATTTGTAGGTATGAAATGAAATGCATCGTTCATGGAGACGACAAGATCTATGTACGCATGGACACTACATTCATTTCTATAACTTATTTTAATGGAATTAAAACATAATGATACATAGGTATATTATAATTCCATTATAATATCATATATAATATCATTAACGTCATCCTTTATACATCCCATATATGTCATTAATGAGTCATATCACTTTGAGGAGGGGGGGGGGGAGTCTGCACTCCCTCCAGTGAAATTATCATGTTTACCCATAATGGAATCCATAATGGTGTGGTATATTAGAAAAATACAGAGTAATAAAGAAAAAATAATCATAATATATATCATATATAAATTCAGTGCAATCTTAATGGCCACCATGAGATGTTCTAGGAGATAATTAAACAATCATCGTTTCGTGAGGCGTTTTTTCCATCCACAGAAACATAATGTTTTTACCCATTAGATGTTGGTGTGTGTAAGTGTAGTTCAAATACATCTTATAACAACATTATAGTATATTTAGGATACATAATTTGTTGTAAAATAAATTAATGAAAAGTGTTTCGGGGTTGGAGAAGTAAAATAAAAGAAACTAATTTAAGAGAAAATGTTTCCTTTAATTTTGTTTAACAACCTTTGGTTTGAACCCAAAGGACCACTTGAAGTGCCTTATGTAACACCCCAAAACATGAACCTCATGTACTGATAGTTTTATGTTTACATGATTTTTAAATTTCATAACAACTGAACAAAACATTCTTCTCTTGAGAAAGTATTAATGTGCTTTTAATTTATATTAGAATACAACGGAGTGAAGCACACAAATGAACACAAGGCTCTTCCTTTTAAATAATAACACCGTCGTGTTTATAATTCACCAAGATCAAAAGGGGAATCTTAATAAGAAAATATAACTAGTAAAAACCCGATCAAAAGGACATGGAGAACCCCCAAAAAAACAGAAACCCGAAGAATGTATTGAGGGTCCTTAGTAGCCATCACAAAAAATATTAGAATGGCTAATATCACCACACCTGTGTTAAGAACCAATGGTATGATGAGATCCATATTCTTCATATACCTTATGTTTAGGACACCCTAAGAAAAGGTTTTATATTGCATTAGCTCGACCATTACCATGGGTGAATATTGAATATCCAATGGTTATAATTATAGTTGTTTTCCTTGTAGTGTTTTAACTAAAGAACAATTAATTACAACATTAGGTTATGCATTGAAAAATTATAAGATAAACCCTAAATATGTTATAATAATTTTAATTACACTTATTTTGTGAAATATAATAACGAATTCAAAAACAATTTTCAAATATTTGAATTATAATGTATTGATTATCATTTCATATACAGTGTTATAAATTATATTTAATATCTTCAAATCAAATTATGTTTTTAATTAAAATAAGTTTTCTATAATACCGGCATAAGAATTATCAATTTTAAATTTGTATGTTAAAGTATTAGTATTTGTATATTATGTGAGCTTAGACTGAAATATAATTTGTTATATTTAACCATCTAATGTTTTAAGTGAAAGTCATGTAAAAAAGATAAATTTTAAATGGTTTTAATGAATATATTTTATGTTTCCTTAAAGACATAGGATTTTGTAAGTTAGGTTTCATAAAAAAAAATGGGCCAGCTCGGGATAGACCTTTTAGTGTGCGCCAAGGGAGGAAGCTCACATGATGTGGCTAAGCCTAGCCCTCAGCCCAAGCCAAGGATGACCCAAGCAAGGCAGAGGTTCCCTGAAGGGCACACGACAGTAGGAGTGCTTAGGAGCGCCACGGTGGGCATAGGGTCACGACGAACAAGGGTAGGCCGAAGCCTGTGGGGTAAGGTGGGATCCCATGTGTAAGGATCCCGGGTGTGTGATGTGTTATTTATAGTGTTGTGGGAGGCTCAGGGTTATGAAGGGTCACTATAACTCTCACCGTTTCATTGTGGGACAACTAATTTTCACCAAAGATCAAATCTAGTTCATCGGATCACACCGCCCATGATCTGAGTAGTTGATTTCGATCCGGGCATCAATCCCTAGAAGCCGCGAACTCCTCGAAAATATTCATGGATCATCCGATCCGGAACGATTTAATCATGGTCGTTCGAAGTTTTTAAAACCCCACGATGATTGAGAGTCACCCGATCTCACCTCGGATCATTCTGTACCATCCAACACTTTTATAAACCATGGATGTATCCCAACCGTTGTATCAATCCTAGATCCAATCGTGATCGTAAGTTTCTATCTTGGTTTCACCCCACTATGTTGTCATCTTCCTCCCTATGGTGTGCGCTTCACCGAACCCTATACTAATTTTCACAATTTATTTTTTCTTCTTCCTTCAACATAGACAGCTGTGTGGACCCTTATTTTCCACCGTTGTCTATAAGTCTTCCCCATCCAACAAATGGACCGGATGGACTTGGATCTTCTCAACAGTTGTAATAAAATATTATTATATTTTATAACATTTATAAACTGGTTCCACCATGGAACCCCTTGGGTTTTTTCTCCTCTCGTACCTCTTACAATCTTCAATCAAGTCTTCCTCGAGATCTCCTTCACCTCAAACCAATGTAAGGGTTTTATGATATTCCTTTCTAAAGAAAATTATGTATACAAGAATTATATATATATATACATGTGTATTTATATGTTCATGCTCTCGCACCTATACACATATATATTATCTCAGGCGAATCTGGATTTTCTAAAGGATAAAAATTTGTATGCACTAATTTTTCCTAGATCGATGATTATGTTTTCGGTTCGTTGAATATGGTTTTAGTTGTGAAAAATATAATATACACTTAGTGTACATTTTTTCATATACACATAACTCAAACTATATATATTTCATGTCATATTGTCTCTTAAGGGTTTTAATTTTCCTTTTTTTGTTTTGTCGCGCTTCTTTGGGTGTATATACACATATATACTTATAAGTATATATATATATATATATATATATATATTCTTACATTTTGTTTAATAAACTTTTCCTTAAACCGAATATAAATATTTTGGTTGGGTTCCAGAGGTTTTACAAACTTAGGGGAGTATTTTTAATACAAGAAAAATTTAATCTATGAACTATATATATATATATAACTGTGTTTTGTTGTAAGTTTAATTTATTAAAGTATGAAAGAATATATAGTCAAATAGTTTGGGTGGAAATTCTCAAATACCCAGTTCTAGGTCCTTCAGACCTTTGAGTTATGTAATCTTGAAGAAATAATTCCATTCCTCAAGCAAGAGATTCATTTGAATACTTTTTATAATAATATACACGATCACATATATAGTAACCTAACATGGTTGGGTTTTTTAATGGAGGGGTAAAAAATATGTATTTAATATCTATTAAAAATGAGAAATCATTATGCTTGGTTTAAAAAGTTTGAAATTCATATATATAGTATATATATAGTTAAAGTTTCCAACACCTTAATTTTATGAATGGATCATTAGAAATTAATTAATTAAGTAAAACATTAAATAATTCCAGTCTCATTATAGACCAAACCAAGAGGTATTTGTTTTAAAAAGCATGTTCTAAATCTTTTCAAACATGTTTTGGTTAATGAATTCTTAATAATGTGAGTGTTTTTGTGATTCTATGTTTCAAAAGCATTGTATGATGGACCTTGTTGTGATTTATGACAGAAAAAAATATAAACATTACTCTTGACCAATATATACGTGAGGGATGAAAGGATATGTTAAATCATGTGATCATGTTAGGCTCACCTAATGTTGAGTCAACGACGTTGATTTTTGCTGTTAAGTCATAATATAATATAACTTTTTGATCATTGAAACTTCTTGGAAGCGCTTTAAATAACAAGAATTTGAATTTTTTATTAAATAGTTATCATTTTAACATCTCATATATAAAACCTCTTCTCACCCACTATTTGAGGTGCTTTAGTAAATTTCTCTTGTTCTAATATTGTGTTATGAACCATGTAAGCCTTAGATAAACTTTTACTACATTAGTTTCAATTTTTTCTGTCATATTATATATTTATGGATTATATGATTTTCATTTTCCATTTTGTATATTTAGTAAATTATAAATGCATGTGGCACAACATGATAATAAGATATGACATCAAATCACACAATGTGATATGGGACACCTCAGTAAAATGAAATATATTTAATTATTCAAGGTGGTATGGGACACCTTTAATACATGACCCGATCTATCATATGAGGAAAGTATTGGACTAATATGCTCTGGTTTGGGGATCGTTAAATGTAAGCCCTCCGGGTTGGAGACCGATAAAAGTAAGATATCCGGGTTGGAGACCGGTAAAAGTAAGCACCCTGGGTCGGAGACCGATAAAAGTATGCTCTCAGGGAAGGGGTCCAGTCACAGTTATCCCTTAGGTCTTGGTAGAAGGACTTGACACAGAATTCCTAGAATATACATTCCTTCATAATGTGTTTAATAATTATGTAACCAAACTAATATCAGATTAGTAGAATATTCGTGGTTAAGATCCAGTAATTATAAGTATTAGGAAAGTAAATGCTTATGTCATGACATATGTTTAGCACTCAGGGAATTAGCATTCACTATATGAAGTTGAAGTTATTATCTTTATGTGAAACTATGATAATTCTCTTTTTAACCTATGCTTACATATCCATATGTCATGCATGTTTAGAAAATCTTTTACTTATTACCCCAAATGGAAATGCCTAAATTGAACAATGTAACATTGTGTTTTTTCTAGAATGTTCTTTTAGTTGAGAAATTTTATGATATGTTACAAGTGTTATAACATTTCTTTAAAGAAATTGTTTTATGTATGGGTTTAAAGAATGTTTTCAAAAGTTATATTGGTTTATTTTAAACCCCCTTACTGGGGATTCATATGCTCACCCTATGTTTGTTTTGAAAATAATTTTCAGGTATCAGTTTGGGCTAAAAGAGGTGTGACAGAAGTGGTTGGTTTCCTAGAACCTGAACCAAATTCAATTTTCTAGATGGGAAATGTTGTGAAATTTATCAGTGCATGTTTGGTTAAAATGTACACATCATGTTCTAAAGACACCGACTGCGGGTGTTATGGGTTCTGGTCTTCACAGTTGCTATCAGAGGATTCAGTTTAGATAACTCTGGAAAACCAGAACATATACATAAAGAAATTTTCTTTGGTTTTAAAAAATATGAGGATTTTCCTAATTTTTAGAAGGAAGGACGAAATCAAATCCTATCACTCCCTACCGAGATATTAGAGACCATCTTGGTCAAAACATCTGAGAGATAGTAGCAACCTTTCACAAACTTATGAGAAATGTGCAATAAATTTTACGACGTTACAAATAGTCTGATCATTCTCTGTTCCTATTAAGATAATGGCTATATTTACCATGGTATAGCTAATTCACAACGTTTTTTGTATATACAAAGGGAAAAGTACCTTGATGGTATTTTCCTATGTTTAACCAAATCCTGAAACATCATCATCAGGATGTTGTTTCAAGATGCTGCATTGGAAGGGGACCTACGTGCAGCCTACATGTACCAAATCGTGAGCATCAGTATGTATGATCATTTTGATTTCATTAAAATTTTCATACACGAGTCATCCCGGTTAATTCTTATAGAAATTTTCCATTAAGACATTTCAGAACACTCCACATATCGAGCCTCTCTTTGGAAGCCCGAGTGCACACAACACGAGTTTAACCCGTACTGTCCGAAGTGTGTTTGGGCCCAAGAAATGGAAGAACTGAACACCAACATGGATATTAATATATCCTTGCATGAGTATCCTCCACAATGTATGTTGTGGTAAAATTTGTGAGGGGGTATTTCTTTTATTCGTATGTAGAATGAATTGCGAGGAAGCAATTCTTTGTAGGGGAAAATAATATAACACCCCAAGACTCGAAATCATGTACTGATAGGTTTATGTTTACATGTTTTTTGAATTTCATAACTACTAAGAAGAACTTTATCCTCTTGAGAAAGCAATAATGTGGTTTTAATTTATATTAGAATACAACAGAGTGAAGCACAAAAATTAACACAAGGATCTTATATTTAAATAAGAACATCGTAGTGTTTACAAAACGCCGAGATCAAAAGGGGAATCATACTAACCAAATACACCTAGTAGAAACCATATCAAAATGACAAGGAGACCCCTAAAACAACATAAACCCCAAAAAGGTAATAAGGGTCCTTATTATCCATCACAAAAAACATTAGAATGGATAAGATCATCGAAGATGTGTGATGAACTAATTGTATGATGAGAGCCATCTTCTTCAAGTACCTTCAGTTTACGACACCCTATGGCAAGGTTTTATTTGGCATCAGCTCGACCGTTACCTTGGATGACTGTTGGAAATCCAGCGGCAATAATTATATCCATTAGCCTTGTCGTGTTTTAACTAATGAACAATTAGGTACAAATTAACGTTATGCATTGCTAACTTATAAGATAAACCATATCTACGATATAATGATTTGAATTAAACTTAATTTGTGAAATATAATAAGGAATTAAAAACACATTGCAATTATTTCAATTATAATGTAATGATTTTCCTTTCATAAAAGTGTTACAAATAATGTTTAATAATATCAAATCAAATTATGGTTTTAATTATAATATGTTTTCTATAATACTAGCATAAGATTTCTCATTTTAAAATTTGTATGTTAATGGATTAGTATTTTTAAATAATTTGAGCTAAGACCAAAATATAATTTTTAATATTTAGCCTTATAATGTTTAAAGTGAAAGTCATGTAAAAAAGTTAATTTTTATATGGTTTTAATGAATATATATTGGATTCCCATAATGACTTTGGATCATTGAATGTTGGGTTTTATAAAAAAAAATGGGCCAGCTCGGGTCATCCCTTTAAGGCTGGGCTAAGGGAGGCAGCTCACACAATGTTGTTAAGCCTAGCCTTCAGCCCAAGCTATGGCCATCCCAATCAAGGAAAAGGTTCCCTAAACGGCGCATGAGAGTATAAGAACTTAGGTGCGCCATGGTGGGCATAGGGTCATGGTAAGAAAGGGTAGGTCGATGCCTGTGGGGGAAGGTGGGAGCCCATGTGTAAGGAACCATGGTGTGTGTTGTGTTATTCCTAGTGTTTCAGGAGGCTCAAGGTTATAAATGATCACCTGAACACACATCGTTTCGATGCGGGACAACTAATTTTTGCCTGTGATCAATGATGGGATGTCGGATCACCCCGCGTGGGATCTGAGCTGTTGATTTCGATCCGGGAATCAATCCGTGGAATCCTCGAACCCCTCTGTGTTTTTCATCGACCATCTAATCTGGCACGATCTAATCATTTCCATTCAGAGTTTTTAAAACACCGCGATGAGAGAGAGATACATGATCTCACCATCATTCTGAATCATCCATCACTTTTATAAACTGAGGACGTATCCCGACCATGGGATCATTCATATATAAAATCGTAAATGTGAGTTTCTATCCAATTTTTACACCACTGCGTCCTCTTCTTCCTCCCCGTGGCGTCCACTGCACCATACCCATTAATCATTTTCACTATCTTTTTTTTTCATCTTCCTTTAACATAGACATCAGAGTGGACCCTCCTTGTCCCCCTTTGTCCGTAAGTCTTCCCCATCCAAAAAATATACCGGTTGTACATAGTTATTCTCAATAGTTGTAATAAAAGGTTATTATATTTTATATTTTTTATAAAGTGGTTTCACCTAAGAATCCCTCAGGGTTTTCACCTCTCGGACCTCTAACAATCTGTAGTCATATCTTCCTCGAGTTCTCCTTCAGTTTAGACCGATGTATGGATTTTATGCATTGTCTTTCTCATGAAAATTATTTATACACACATTATATATATATATATAAGTATGTATATGTTCCTACTCTCATGCCTATATACATATATACACTCTAATGTGAATCTGGTTTTTCTAAAGGATAAAAATATGTATGCAATAATTTTTCTAATATCGATGATTATGTTTTGGGTTCGTTGAATATGGTTTTAGTTATGAAAATTCGAATATACACTTACTGTACATTTGGTCATATACATATAACTCAAATTGTACATATTTCATGTCATATTGTCTTGTAAGGGTTCTAATTTTCCTTTTTTGTTTTGTCTCACTTCTATGGGTTTATATACACATTAATACTCATAAGTATATATATATATAATCCAATAGTTTTTTTATAAACATTTCCTTAAACAGAATCTGAATAATTTGGTTGGGTTTAAGAAATTGTACAAATATAGGGGAGTATTTTTAGTACATGCTAAATATAATATATGAACTATATATTAATATATATGCATGTGTGTGGTTTTAAGATTTATTTATGAAGATATGAAAGCAAGTATAGTCATATAAATTGGGTGGAAATTCCCAAATACCTGATTCTAGGTCCTTCAGAACTTTGGGTTATGAAAACATGATGAACTAATTCCTTTCCTCATGAAACATATTCGTGTGATAACTTTTTATAATTATATACACGGTCACATATATCATAACCTAACATGGTTGTGTTTTTAATGGAGGTGTAATAAATATGTTTTAAGTATCTATTACCAATAAGAAATTATTATTCTTGGTTTAAAAAATTAGAAACACACACATATATATATAGTATATATATACGGTTGATGTTTCCAAAAACTTAATTTTACGAATGGATCATTAGAAAATAATTTATTAAGTAAATAATTAAATTATTTCATTCTCCTTATATCCCAATTCATGAGGTATTTGTGTAAAAATTGATGTTCTAAATCTTTTCAAACTTTTTTTGTTAAATAATTCATAATAAGGTGAGTTTTGATATGATTCTATGTTTCAAAGGAATTGTATGATGGACCCTATAGTGATTTATGATTGAAAAAAAGATAAACATTAGTCTTGACCAAAATATATGTGAAGGATCCAAGGTTGTATTAAATAATATGATTGTGTTAAGCTCACCTAATGTTGAGTCAACTGCATTTATTGTTGTTGTTAAGCCATAATGTTATTTAATATTTTGATCATTAACACTTCTTGGAAGAACTTTAAATGACATTAATTTTCATTTTTTTTACTAAATACTTATCATTTTAACATCTCATGTAGAAAACCTATTCTCACCCACTATCTGATGTGCTTGAGTAAATTTATCTTGTTCAAAGAATGTGTGACGAACCATGTATGCCTTCGATAAACACTTACTACCCGGATTTCAATGTAATCTGTCATATACTGTATTTATGGAATATATGGTTTTCTTTTTCCAATGTGTATTTGCACTCAATGATGCATTCATGTGGCACAACAAGATAATAAGATAATAAATCAAATTACTAAAAGTGGTATGGGACACCTGAGTAATGTGAAATAAATTTAATTATTCAAGGTGGTATGGGACACCTTGAATAAACGACCCAATCTATCATATGATGAATGTATTGGACTAATATGCTCTGGGTTGGGGACCGGTAAATGTAAGCCCTCTGGGTTGGAGACCGGTAAATGTAATATCACCAGGTTAGAGACTGGTAAATGTAAGCTCCCTAGGTTGGAGACCGGTGAAAGTAAGCTCTCTGGGTTTGAGTTTGGTCACAGTTTTCCCTTAGGTCTTTGAACAAGGCCTTAATATAGATGTCCTGAAATATAAATTCCCTCATTATGTGTTTGATAATTATGTAACCAAGTGGATATCTGATTAGATGAATATTCATGGTTAAGAGCAAGTACTTATGAGTATCCCGAATATAAATGATTATGGCATCACATATGTTTAACACTCAGTGATTTGGAATACAATATATGAAGTTGAATTTATTATCATTATGCAAAACTCTGATTATTCACTTTTTAACATGTTCTTATATATACATATGTCATACATGTTTAGAAAATATTTTACTTATTACCCAAAATGGAAATTCCTAAATTGAGCCTTGTAACCTTGTGTTTATGTTATCATGTTCTTTTAGTTGACATATATTATGATATGTTACATGTATCAAAACGTTTCTTTAAAGAAGGTGTTTTATGTAAAGTAGTAATTAATTTTTTCAAAAGTTATATCGGTTTATTTTCAACCCCCTTACTGGGCATTCGTATGCTCAGCCAATTATTTTTAAATATATTTTCATGTATACGTTTGGGCTAAAAGAAGTATGATAGAAGTGGATGGTTTCACAGAATCGGAACAGAATTTGATTCTCTGGATGGGACATGATATGTAATTTATCAGTGCATCTTTAGTTAAAATGTACACATCATGTTCTAAAGGCACCGGATCAGGCAGTTCTAGGGTCGGGTCCTCACACCATACGCCTAAAGTAAGGATTCTAGGAGGAAGAGGGGGATCTTGAGAGCTTTTTTGGGCTGGGGTTGGACAAGCCTAGGGGATTGAGATGTGTGGTGAATGGGTGAGAAGAGATATCTTTTTATAAGGGGGCAGATGGGTTCTTTAGGAAATTGTGAAAAAAATATTTTATTATATAATGAATTTCGGTTTCTAAAGGACCCAAACTCATTAAGGTAAAATATAATATGACTAATAGTCGAAATAAATTCAACCAATATTAATTGGATAGCTTTTGGATGTTATTTTAATATTTATATTCTTATTTATTTAAATAATTTATTAATGAGGTAAATACTGCTTCATTTTTGTGTCATAAATAATTTTATTTATTTGATGTCTAAAAATAATTAAAAAAATCCATGATTTAGTAAGTCATTTTTTTCTTTCTAATAAATATTTATCGGAGAAATGATAACTTATATAATCCCATGTAAAAATTAATTTACTAAATGTTATCGGTGTGTGTAATTTTTGTTTATAATTAAATTAATTAATCTAATGTGTATTTATCACTCTCAAGTGGGTCCATGGTGTCCCAAAATAGACCCATGGAAGACCATGGTCGGCCATGACACATATAATAAGGTTAGGATAAGTGTTAATGTATTTTTGTAATATTATAATATTCTTTTTATCTTGAATTACACAATATACCTTTAACCGCAGTAAATAAAAGTCAGAAGATATCAGTCAACAAAAAATATTTTCATCTTACTAAACCACGTTTTACTTATTAATAACAACTATGTATATCAAATTTTTTAAATCCAATTCACAAAAGTAGTAAAATTTCATTTAAATGAAAAAGATAGTTTTTAACTAATACATAGTGGTTTTTCTATTCCTCAAAAATTGATGTTTTTGAGAAAAATACCAAAATATCAGCATAAGCTTTATTTGATATTCCAAATTCAAAAATGATTTCTATATTACCAAACTAAAAATATATATGTTTAATTAATTAATTGAAAATTAATTCTCATCGTTAAAACAAATAGCGTGTTTTTAAGAAACAATAACTATCCAAAGATTGATAATTTTTTACGACAAATTTCAATGTGAAATTTATTCCAATGACAAAAATTAGATTAAATGGTAACAATATAATCTAATTACCCTTTAAAACTATTTGAAATTATAACATATCCATATATATAAGTTATATTAAAAGTCCATTTTGAATTAAAATATAGTATTTTTCAGTATTCATAAAAAATGAATTTTATCTGAAAAATACCAAACATTTTTCTAAATTAAATTTTGATGTACCGATTGTAAAAAAGAATTATATTTTTCAAATAGAACATATAAATGTGTCCAAAACTATATTTAATGAGGGGTCACCATCAAATGGAGGTAAATCCACATTTTAAAGAATATTAGAGTATTTATTCTTAAAATCAAATTGATTCATACTTTAAGACTCTAAAATTTATTGGATAAGTGTAAAAACATTAAAAAAACATGTATATTCACATTGTAGTTAGTTCATTCAATTCCCACCAATACAACAGCTAAGAGTTAACTACCATTTAAAATAATATTATATTATTATTATTTTTGTATGACTCAGCATTGTGTGCAACATTAGATTACTAAGAAAATCTTTGTTGTGTATTGAGTACTCCATCGAACATAGAATCCCGTTTAAAAAATTTATTAATTAATTTTAAAATATTAAAAAATATGAAAATGTCATACTCATTATTTACCTGGGATGTTACAAAATTGGTGAGTATATTTTTTCATATATTTCTATGAATAAATCTGATGAACATGAGGCATATAACCATTTTATATCCATTAGAGGATCTATAATGTTTAATTTATAAATAATTTAAAAAAATATTTCAATATAATATTTAAATTTATTTAATTATATCACAACTATTTTAATATCATTTATATTGAGAATCCAAATTTTTAATCCTTAAGATGCAAAAAAAATTTACACTTGTATATATAAAATGTGTTAAACAATCCTTGGATGTTACCAAAATAGTCGAATTTCTTTATTTCATTCATCACTAATTGAAAAAAATCTCTTATTCATAATATTTTCATGATATGTAGGATGAGATTATTCCTTTGACCCGTCATGAGTAAATTATTAATAGATTTCATTAGAAACAAATTCTTCACAACACTCCAAAGTGATATAATGTTAATTTTATAAGTGGGGCTAAAAAAATTAACAAATTCACATATGCCCTTTTAAGTATATTTAATGTATACAATACACCATGTCAAATAATTATATTTTTATTATTATATTTCATGAACGAAACCATATATCTAGTTAACCCGATACATAAATCATGCCTATCATAGCCTAAATAAATATCCATATCCCTAAGTCCTCACAAGTATTTCCTACTCAAAAAAATAGTCAATTGGGATCAATTTTTCTACATGAATAATTCATCAAGAAAATATGTTATATAATAACAAATAAATTATATATTTTACAAAAAAACTCTTCATGATAAAAGGACTATATATAGACATGCAAATTTTCCAAAAATATCACATCATCTGACGTTATCACATTAACAATTAGAGACATCAACCAAGGATCACCATGTAACAAGTGGATCAAATACTCCACTTGTCAATATCAACCACCGTGGTCTATAAAATCAAGAAAAAACATCACCTCCTAGAACTTCTTTCCCTTTTCGTTTACCTGGAATATTAATTTCTCTAAATTCTCAAAAGAAAATGAAAGTTTTGATGACCAATATACCTATAGTATCCCACAATGTATTCCTTAAAATATCCAACTCAAATAAACCCAAATAATATTAATTATAAATAAAAAATGTCATAGTAATACCTATACATCCAATATCAATGTGTTATTTTTAATTGATTTCATTTTTCAGTATAAAATTGGAACAAAAAAAAATTTCGATCTACACTGGAATAAAAAGGCATTTCTGTCAAAGCTATCAAGAATACTAAATTCTGGTAATGTAGGAATTAGTATATAATTATTTCCAAACTCTAGCTTTTATAAATCATTTATAATCATAGATCCATTGTCAAGAGTTTTGGTTTTTTGTAAGTATATTGATACACACACATCTTAATGATGTAATGATCTAGTTGTGTACAAATCTCTAAATCCCTATCCCAAGGGGGATCGGAGAACACCTCAAATAAAGAACTTGTTCCCTCATAATCATTTATATAGTTTTTTATCATCAATCTATGTCCATGTTTTTTCTAACTCAATCTAAGTGTGTTTTATTCCCAACAAAATTACATGTATCCCATATGTTTCAAATATATCAATCATACATGGGGTCGTTATTCATTTTACACAATCTTCTCAAATTTTTAGCAACTTCATGTTTTAAAACATGAAATTTCATTTCAAAAACCAACATGAAACTATTCTAAAAAATCTCACGAATTTAAAAATAATTGATTTCATTTAATATATTAAATAATTACATTCAATATTTTCTAAAGAAACCATCATCAAGTTATTTCACAAAATTATTCATTCACATCGAATACATTTTACAAAAAAATCACATTATTTTATAAGAGTTTCCTAGGACAATCAAAATAGTGACAAAACAAGTCCATTTAAAAAACATTATAAAACAAAATAATATCATGATGTTGTAATAAATTACACATGAAATTTGAAATAAACAATAATCAATTGTTTAAAGTCATTGGAATTTCCATATGAAACCACCAGCCTCAGTCATGTTATTGATGAATACAAAACATGAGATCCAAAACGGATAATCAAAAGAGGTAGAATCATTCCCAGAAGAATCAAATAATAAAAATGAATAATAAATATAGTGATCACATGAATATTTGAAGGATCCACTTCTCTTGATTAATTACAAGGAGGAGGAAAGGTGAATTCACATTTAAAATGATATTTTATGTTTTATAGTAGATCAAATTCTTCAAATGTAGCATCTATCGATGACGAATGAAGGTTGTAATAAAAAAACACCGGAAGTTAGTTTCCAAAATCATGAGGGTTGAATTCTGTTCGTTTGAGGTGATAAAATAAATAATCATAGATTTCAAATGGAAGTGTTATTATACTTAACGGGCCTTCTTTTCCAAAATCATCATTTTCTAGTATCCCCTAAATACAACCGACTTGTCGGTGGATCTTGTAAGAACCCCAATTCTTCTAAAAGTTCCTATGAATGGTCATTGGTGTCCTATTTGTTTGTCAGTGGACTTATAGTAGGAATACCCTTATTTCATCCTTCAACATGCTAGACAGTGTCCTGCACTGGCATGCCAAGTGTAAAATCTCATCATAGAATCCACTTAATAGTTCCCCAAGCTGGTGGGGTACAAGGCCCCAAGTGTGGCTCCCCATACACTTGTGGTTCAATACAAGAATATATAATATAAAGATATATAATGGAGACTATACACCCTCTTGATTATATTGATTCAAAGTGGTATAGAAATAATAATTAATTCCAGAAGAATACAAAAAAAATAAGTGAATGGATAACATTCATATACTAAAAGTAATATCAAAATGTGATGTAGTGTCATAAATAATATGATGATCATATCATGTCTCTATAAAAAATGGTAGGTAATTCATGGAAATATGAATCTAGTGAAATATTTGTATCAAAAGAAAAAGAATCCCAAAAAAACCTATCTCTAGCTAGAATCATGTGAAAATATTGATCTTGTACTCCCATACATTGATCATGAACTCCCATACTCCTAGAAAATGAAAAAAATAAAGAATCATATAGCATGTGATTTCCCCATTCCTTAAATTCATCCAATGCATATATCTATACACCCAGCAGTGGCCCAAACTGGTTTTGAGATAACACTCAGTATGACATGACCAACAATCTATATATCACTTCTATTATATTTATATACAATGAAACAATGTGAAATATATAACTGTAATATAAATTAATCCAGAGGTGTGATACTATCTATTTAACAAATATAATAAAATACCCATTACTAGGATATATATAAATCAGGATAGACATCCATTTTGGCCTAAAATATCTATTCTAGAGTCTGACCCTAATTTCTATATCTATGGTATAAATAATGAGTCATCCCTAAAACCCTATATTGTGTAATCATGTTTCAGGAATGAATGAGATAAATCCAAGGTATATGTTTTCAATTAGTACTCATCAAGTCAATGAATCATCTTGATTGAAACTCAGAAAAATGTGGGTGCATCCTAACAATCATGTCTATAGTGCATGTCCAATATTAGTTAAAGCAATCAAGATCCAATGAGTAGAAACATAATTAGCCTCAAATGGAATAAAGATCCATGAAGTAGAAATGTATATATAATACACTAACATAATCAATACAGATTCATTGAGTAGAAATATCCATGAAATCCAATTGAATTAGGATCTATGTAGTAAAAATATCCATGGAACCCCCTACCACTATGAATTCTTCACTCAATTCATTAATTTTTTCATAAAAATTATTATAGTCATTTTCATAACATGAGTTTATCCAACCCATTCAACATTTTCCCATTTTAAAAATTATCCACATAATCATAAATATTCACATGAATGAGATGAAAGAACCTTATATTTTAACTCGTTAAATTTTCATTAAAGCACCCACCAAAATTGTAGAGTTCACACACACATAGCAGGGTGGTATAAGAAGGAACAAATACAAAAAAAACACACCTCATGGGTGGTCTAGTATTGGGATAAAAACCTAGGACCATATAAAATTCTACAAGGAAATATAAAACTGTCCTAAAAAACCAATAAAAACATTCATTTAATTTTAGGGGAAATGCTAAAAGGTGGAGAATACATCACATTGACAATAGTGTATATAAAAAAATAATGAAAATATATAAACCATCTTTTAAGAACCCGAGTTTTTAGAAACGGGTCAAATCCCGATCCTGATTGTTTTTTTTTGATTGGTTTCTTAGAAGTCTATAAAATATGATTAGTTTCTAGAAATTTCTACACTACACGCCGTGTAAATTAATCAAACACTGACTATGTGTTAATCGAGTGACCGACCGTGCTCCCACTAAGTACAAGTCGTGTGATGACCATGTAAAAGTTTCTTACTACACGGTGTGTATTTATAGACACGTCGTATATCCTTAAGCGTGCAAGGCCAAGTACATGTCATATGGTGTCTAGGTATAAATTTCAATCTACACAGCGTGAAGTATTTCTTGACACGCCGTGTAACTTTGTTCCGTGTAGCGTCCGATTCACTGGCCCTGTGTTAGACTCCGCTTATGTCGGAGTACGAAAACCCATACACAAGGCATGTACTTTGAAAATTCACTATGTGTACTTTTTTTTAATTTGATCATAAGAGACGTTGTCGAGTCTTATTGCGGAAAATGTCTTCTTCTTCCCCTTGGGATGAACCCTTCCTCCGAAAAACCTCAAAGAACACAAACCCTCCTAGATTCTTCATACCACCTCCGTTCTTCGATTGGTCAGTGGGTGCGGGACCACATCAGAAAGGCTAACCCCACACACCCTTCTTCATCCTTGATTCCTCACATATTTCTCTGAAGATTCCATTCGAACAAAATTGAAGGATTTTATAGAAACGTAGATCTACCGCGATTTAGACCGATTCACTGGCTGATATCAAAGGAGTGTCATCGTACGGTTACGAGGTGGGTGGTTCATACCTTCTTTCATGTTTTCGTAGACGTTTTGGGGTTATGACCTTCAGGAACGACGTCGGGTGTTATGCGAGACCCTGTTTATTTGTTTTTATTTAATTATCTGCATTGTGGGATGCCTCTAGGTGTTCCCTAACACTGTTGCGATTTTGCGATACCGGGTTAGAGGTCATTGCTCGTTTTGGGAAATTAGGCCAGGGGGTGCCGAAATGTGTGTGAATTGTAAAAAATTTTAAACTGCTGTGTTTATACTGCTTATTGAATGCCTCGAGATAAACTATTTAGTTTAATTGTTAAATTGTGAATGAGTTAGGTGCTGGTATGGGATAACACTAGTTACTGTAATTTGACTGTTTAGTAATTTTCAGTTTAAAGTGATGCTTCCAAGTATGAATATGAAATGTGTGATATTACTTGTGTTTAACTGATTGTTGGGTTGGGCGTGGCGCAAATATATTGTTGAGTGATGGGGATCACAGTTTGGGGCTTTGGCTCATGATAATTTGGTTGGTTTCTACCATGGGATTTGTCGTCATGGACGTTGGTTGAGGCAGTTGGACTGTCGGTTTGGGCTTGGCCCGGGTTACTTGGATTGCGAGGCCATCAGACTTGAGCGACTGGTTTGTAGGGGCACGAGGTGTCATATGTGTTGTGGCTTGGGAACTTATTAAGGCGATTACTGATCACCAGGTACATTTGATTATTGTGCACACAGATAGGCTCCGTGATGAGGTGGTACGACCACTTGCTGGGTAAAGGCCCCTGGTAGATGCGGTTAGGTATATTTGGTTTGGGGTGCTTTCTATAGGAAGCCACATGGAAGGTGAGGAGCCTTTGGGAGATAAATTTGAGGCAGTCAGGTTGGGGGTGGAGGCTCGCCGTGATTTTAGGGCAGACATCATTGTCCCTCTGTTTATGTTTTAAGGACATGTATCACTATTCCTATGGATATTTTTTCATGAGCAGTTGGATCATCTGATATAGGTTATGATGTTATGGTGTGGCTTCGGGACATCGGTACTTGAGACACATAGTGTCAGGTGGCACGTGGTGTCGGGTAACATCTAGATATTATGGCACTGGCCAAAGCAGGTGAAACTTCCTAGTGGATGCTAAGCACCAGTGAAGTTCGTGTTTTATTTTGGAATTGTATTGTTTACTATTTTTCTTATATAATATTGTTTTCCTAAACACTTTTATTAGGTACGCACCCCTGAGGGGTATCCTACTGAGACTTGTCTCACGCCCTAAATGGGCCATTCGGGACGCGTGTCGACATTATGAAATTGCATGCAGGTAGAGGTTCAGCCTCAGGAGCTGGACCTTAGTGCTATTGGCATGGAGACTGGCATGGACCTTAAGGTCGTTCCATTCTAGAGTTACTTGTTTTGTCTTCCTCTTCTTGTATCATCAAGCTTACTTTATATTGTATCTATTGTTGGTTAGCCATTGGCGCTGTTATATATATATATATATATATATATATATATATATATATTGATTTGTATGACATGCATTAGATGCATGATTGGTTCTTTTAGTACTTATTGTAGTTGATTGCTGGCATGATGTTCTGTTTACTTTCTGCTGCTATTGTTCTATGTTGTTTCTTCTAGTTTGTTGATATTGGATATGCTTCCGCTCTGTGGGTCTGGTTTGACACTACTGAGTCATTTATTTCCACTGTATATTTTACTGTTATACTTGGACTAGTACCTTTAATTCCTTTGAGAGGGTATAGCCTCCCCACTATACCTATTCAGACCCTCGCTGCTAGTCAGCAGCCTTTGGCGTTTAGGGGAGGTGCATCTAAGGTAGTGACACCTGACCCTTTAAGCACTGTTCATGTAGCTGGTCGGGTCCGGGTCGTTACAAAATGGTATCAGAGGAGTTCTTTACAAGGATTCAATTACATTGCTTTGCTGGCTACTAACGAGTTTGAGACTTTGCTTTTTATTTATGATGGTTTTACTATTTGGGATATGGTATAATGGAGATAGGTTATTGTTGGAACTGGATTTTGAACTCGTGCTTGGGTGCCTGCATCCCCATGTATGAGGAAAGGATTCAGTTCTCGTGGGTGGGAATTGCTATTTGTTTTCGTTCAGATTGCGGTTTATATGATTTCCACCTCCGTGGCTCACTTGTTGTGTGATGTTATTGAGTATGATATATAAACCATGGCCTATTTCCGAAAAGTTGTTTCTTGGCTTTTGATTGGCACTTTTCTGGGTATTTCAATTTCATAACTGCATGTATGCTGTGTAAAGTGATAATACCATGTGAATAAAATCAATTACCATGCTATGTATGTTCTGAAATGGGAATAGTTGAATCTCCTGATAGAATTTCTTATTTATTGCAATGTATATTCCTGGCGTTTTATTTTGTAGAATTGCATGTGCATGGTATTTGGGTCTAGCTCTTATGAGAGAAGGCATGTACTATGGTTAAGGCAGTGTAATAGTCAGGATGAGGCGACTTGGTCTTCGGGATTGAGGCAACATTGATTTTCAGTACATGCATGGCCTGAGGTACTATTGATACTTGGCTCTGTTGAGGGCGGGTAAGGAGGCCATGAGGTCGGGATGCCAAGGGCATGGGTTGCGACAGGGAAAAGTAAGGGTATTTGTATGCACTGCCTTTTACTGTTATCTTTATCTGCGTCGAATATATTGTTATATATATATGGGTTGTCTAACTATTTATGGTATTCAGCGGGTTACTCCTTCACGACACGATGGAGCGTCAGGCAGGACAAGATGCAGTGCCGCAAGATCAGGTTCAGAATTCGGTACAGGCAGAGTATGGGCCACAGGTACAGACTCAGGGACAGGATCGGGTTCAGGGTCCAGTCTAGGCAGGGCATCAGCCGGGTTTGACGGCGTTCAGACTGTGGCTTGACGAGCAACTCCAATCTAGCCTGGTATGTGTCTTGCATGGGATTCACAGAGGCACGCAGGGTGTAGATCCTTTAATGTCAAATCTGACGTGGGAGTTCCAGTCGCAGTACCCACCACTTTTTCAGGGTGAGGGTGGTCCGCATGTGGTAGAAAACTGGATAGAAAGTATGCACAAGATCATTGAGCAGCTTGAGACGCCTCCATGGCGGAGGGTCAAGCTAGTGACTTACATGCTGATTGGACCGAAAAAGAGTTTGTTTGATGTGCAGGTACATGATTATAGGCACGAGGGACTCGCTTGGAAGGACATTGAGGACAGGTTCTTTGAGAAATTTAATCCAGAGACACTAAGGGCAGAGAGAGCTCGGGAGTTCTTGAGTCTTCAATAGGGAGATATGTCCGTCAGGGACAACAAAGCTACCTTCATGGAGATATACCATTTTTCACCTGGTATGGTGAGCGATGATGTAGCTAGGGTGAGGCGCTTCGAGAATGGCTAATGACACTCTCTTCGGGTTCAGGTAAACATTTTCAGGCAGTTTTTCTTCTCAGAGGCTGTTAATCATGCGTTCATAGACAAGGGAAACAAGAGATAGAAATATCATTTTGTTAGGGTGACAGCTTCAGGTGACGGTCCGGACCGTAGAAAGCGGGGGGGGGAGATAGGTTCCAGCAAGGCGAGTAGGCCAAGGACTCAGTTATACCACCTCGTGGTAGTTCAATAGTGTTTTTTTTTCAGTGCGGTCAGTCGGGACATGTTTGGGATCAGTTATATAGGGCCCTGAAGGAGTGTCGGGCGTGCGGACAAGTCAGGCATCTAGAGAGGTTTTGTAGGAATCCTTCTTAGATAGCTGGAAGGCCGCGACTAGGACAGACCATGGTGTCAGGTGATGGTTCTGGTTCGGTACCAGGAGAGGGTAGCCGAGGATCAGCTACATGCGGAGGACGTGACAGGGATAGCGGTACCCAGCTGAGGGGTCAGTTGCCGATGACTGGAGCAGCACCGCAGAGAGGTCATGCATCAGGCAGTCGTTCATCAGGCCAGGTTCACGCTGTCGTGCTGCCAGGGGTTGAGCAGGCTGGAGAGCCGACGACGGTGGCAGGTACACCGTGGGTGTGGCCATGAGTTATTTTCTTTCTTTTGTCATGGACTTTCGAGGCGTGTCTACATGAGTGCACGAGTTGCAAATGATATTTGTGGACTGACTAGATTCTAGTTAGTGGGATTCGCATCATATCAGATGTGTTATATATTTTATCTATATATTTGAGATGCATAACATCATGAGCAACAAGGATGCAGGTTACGTGTAGAGACCCGTATCCTGACGTACATTGACATTACATTAATTTTGCGGAATACTTAGTACATAACAAAAACACACACATAAGGATCGTAATAGTTTAGTGTCTTTGGAAACTCGGAACATAATCTTCTAATCCTGGTGAAAGATCTTCAATATCTCCCTTAAAGATCTTCCATTTTCTTTACCTAAAACCTTTCTTTATATCCTGGGGAAAAGAAAACATAAAAGGGTGAACTCAAATGCTCAGTAAGGGTATACAAAAGAAATAAAAATCATATCATATTTTTTGAAAATCATAACCTGCAAAAGAGATCATAATATCTTAACATGGAACAAATCATAGAAGTGAAAATGAGATCACCATAATCATAACATGAAACTTGAAACTTTGTGGCACACACACATAATCATGGAAAATCATTTCTTGTTAGTCATTACTCATTGCCAAGACTATCTTAGTGGACAATGTCCCTTTCTGAATCGAGTAACCCTCGTTTCAGTCCTGTTTCACTGAACCGGTATAACCTACCATTCCAGCCATGTCTATCTCATGAGATATAAAATCTTTACCCAATGAATTGGAGGGAGATATAGGTCCCACCCATCTTATAATGAATCCTTTCTTATGTGTGCCACATATCATAAATCATACATCATTGCATAACCCATGTAATACAAATGGGATTCTTAAACAACATGACATCATAAAACCATTAATATAAGATAAAGGAATTCATAAACATAATTCCATCACAACATAGTCAAATCAATGTAAAAATATGGATAGAAACAGAACCCTTTATTATCTTAGATGGAAAATAATTTTGATAAAACACTTGAATTGAATTCTTGAGGAAAATATCCTTTCTTCTTCAAAATCAATTTCTTTTCACAAAACATCATGCAATTTTAAAAGAAAGATATTTTATTGAAAATAGTCATGAAATCTTTTAGAGGAAGCTTCATGAAAATAAGGCTTCATAAAACACTAGAAATCCGTTCGTGCCGTATAAGTTAAAAAAACATTCTTTTTTACTTTTGTCGAAAAAGTCAAAATGTACCTCGTACGAAAAATGACAAAAGATTCCTTTCATATCTTTTACTAAAAACTAACCAAAGGTAAAATTGGATTTAAAACATTGTAGATGGATGGAAATAATATTACATATTGAGGAAACATGGATGTGGATGATAAAATACCCCCAGTAAATACTTACGAATAAACAATCTTGGATAAAAATGAGATTGTGATATTCCCCTTACCTTAGGTCCGACTTGCTTTGTAAGTGTCCGAACCTCCTGTATAATGATTTAAATCATGTTATTGACTTATTACAGAATCATATTCATTGTTATGATATCATATATGGTTCACTTATGACATTATATTACCCGTTCTTTTGTACATTCCATGTTAAAGAAGCGTTTTGGGTAAAATCGTTTCATTTATCGTAGGTGTTTTGACTTGTTGTTCTTGACATAATTATTACTTATATCATGATTTACTTACTTCCAGAATATAAAATATGATTTATATATCATATATATTCAGTATATATATATATAATAGGTAGATAAATAAAATGAAAAACACCGTTCATGGAGACGGTAGTCCGTACGTACGCATGAACGCTGTTTTCCTTTCCTTATTGTCTTGAAATGGAAGTAAGTAGATGACATACATATGTATATATATACATAAATCCAGTATCTTTATAATGTCATATATTTCATTATTATTTCTTATATATACTTTATAATCATTCTTAAATGGTTAACATGGAGAATGAATCTCATCGCGTCGTGGAGACGGTACTCCGTACGTACGCACGAGCGATGATATCATTTCTATAAATATTGAATTGAATTGGAGTGGATTATACAATATATCAGAATCAATATGATGTTGTAATAACTATGTATAGTTATTCTTTACACCATTATACCCATCCATGTAAGGTGGTGGTGGAAAATAGATTACACCACGGCGTGGAGACGGTATTCCGTACGTACGCACGCGCGGTGATTTCTTTTTCCGTAGGATGGATAGATGGTGAAATAGGGTTGTTTCATACTTATAATAACATATCAGTATATGAGTGATACTGATGTTATTACTTCATAATGTAACAACCTAAGAAGAAGACGTGGAAGAAGAAATAATGATGAAATAATTGGTAACGGTAATTACCTCTTCTTTGAAGTGCCTCTTTGAGACCTCCTCTTAGGGCACTAGAATTGGTCTTTGAGGAAGACCAGAACCTCTACGTTGTTGCTAGGGAAGTGGAGAAGGGATTTTGGCAGGGCTTGGCCGATCTTGAGTGCTCAAATTGGTGTGAGGAGGAGGGGGAGGAGGTGTCCTTTTATAGGGGAGGAGAGGGGCACCTTAGGAATTCTTAAAAATATTAATTTATAATAAATCTAACCCCACTTAAAAACATCCAAAAATGACTCATATTCGAAGCTTAGATGAGATAGGGTTGTAATCTCATCAACCAATCAAATTTAGACATGTTTAGATCTTATTTTAAATCTTATCATTTAGATTTAACTCTAAGTTAAATAATTTAACTTTTACCGTGTCTTTTTGTTTTCTTTCACTATATGGTAAATACACTTACTATAACATGCCAAACGAACCCCAAATTGTTTATTATTAATATATATATCCGTATCTAAGTCATTTGGCCGAACCTTAGATTATTAGGAATAAAATAACAATTAATAATATAATATTTGATTTAAAAACTATTTTGTGTCAATTTTGACACTATTTGATATATGATTTTTTTGAAAGTCATAACAGAATTAAATGTTAGAACCAAGTTGATTAAATCAACATTAATATATCATAGTAACCTAGAAAATTAGTGGAATTCATAAAAAATCTCAAATTACATTTATTTTGGTGTTTATAACATCAATTATGTCAATATTTCATTAATAAGATAATTACTGCATCATCGTTGTGTCATAAATAAATTAAATTATTTAATGTCTAAAAATTATAAATAAAATACCATTATGTAGGAAAGCTTTTTATCTTTCTAATGAATATTTATAGTCGAATTTATCTTATGTATAACCCCATATTAAAAATGTTTTAGTAAATAAACTTTGATTTTAACTCTTTTAACTCTTCTTTGAATTAAATCATAATAAATGTCCTAATCTAATCCAAGTGGGCCTAAATGGTCATATTATATTAATAAGGTTGTTTTTGGCCGAATTACACTTATCCAATAGAATTAGGACATGTGTTAGGGTAATAGTAATATCATATTTACCCTTAGTTACCTTATTTACTATTAACCGCGGTAAAAAAAAGTAAAAAGTTACTATTCACCAAAAAATTATTTTTATCTCATTGAACCACATTTTACTTACTGATATCAACCGTGTCTATCGGATTTTCGAAAATACATTCACAGAAGCGGTAAAATTAAGATTTATGAAGAATTTAATTTTTTTAACTACCACTTAGTAGTTTCACTATTCATCAAAAATTGATGTTTTTCAGAACAATGCCAAACTTTCACCCTAAGCTATATTTCATATTCCGAATTCAAAAATGAAGTCTATTTTACCAAATTCATATCATAGAAGTTGCATTAATTAATTTTATAATTAAATCCCGCTGTTAAAACAATGAGCGTGTTTTTAAGAAACAATATCTATCAAAAGATTGACACTTGTTTATGTCTGGTTTAAATGTCAAATTACATCCAATGACCAAAATTGTAAAAATATATTCTAAATATACTTTAAAACCACTCAAATTAATAATTTATCACTTTTAATTATTTCGATTAAAAAATTTGTTTTTAATTATAATTTAGTAATTTTCACTATTCATCAGAATATGAAAGTTATCCGAAAAGTACCAAAATTTTACCTTAGGCTAAATTCGATACTCCGAATCCAAAAATGAATTCCATTTTGAAAAATAAAATTTACTAAATTTCAAAAAGTGGTTATTACTATTCATAACGGCTAGTTTTAATAATATCTTAATAGCATATCGTTGTTTAGCGAAACTCGGTGTTGCGTACAACCCACGCTATCGAGGAAGGTTGTGATTGCGTGTAATTCAAGCCAGGTCAGAGAAGTGTATTGTGAAAGATCCTTTTGGTGTAGAGTATAACACAAGACATTAATAAAATTAAAAAGAATATTTTTCATAAAATCTCGGGCTGTTACATTCTACCCCCCTTAAAATGAATTTCGCCCTCGAAATTCGTCGGGGTTATAAATGGTTTACTATTCTAAAGTTTCTTTAATAGAAACCCACATCGTAAAAAGGAATACCAAAACTTGTCTTCAAAAACTAAAGTATGAAATGTAATGATTACCCAAATAAACTAATCACTGGGTTTCCACATAGGTGAAAATATGGATATGGAAGAGAAATCTAACCATCATGTTCTGATGGAGAGTGGTAGAGAACATGGCTATGAAAAATCCAGTAATCACAAATCCATAAATTTGTGACGATCTATGGTACCATCTGATTCATCAGGTATAAGATCACTAGGACAACATTTTTGGTTTTCAAGATCATTTCCCTAAAGTTGAAAATTTGAATTAGAATAAATACTTACTTTATTTTGGTATAGTCGCACTATTGTTCGTGCCTTGAACAATTTCCACTTTATCTCTTAAATAAATGAAGTTGAATTTGTTATTCGTGAAGTGTTAGATGATCATGTGATAGAATGACGGGTCATTCCATTTGTCTCAAACAAAAGGTTATCAAAATTTATTAAATATATATATAAGTCATTCTATAGATTAATCATATATGGTTCTTAAAATGGACTTATACTTCATATATCATACCGCTTAATAAAATAAAACTAGTTTCTACAAAACAGGGACTTCCTGTAGGCCAATGGTAGGCGATAAAGGCCAGTTGCACTTCGGTTGTGGGTTCGATTCCCACATCCTTGTCCGACGCGATGGGCTGTCGCCCGTCCTGCAGGTTGTCCTTTTTCTAAAACTATATTACTAAAACATCCCATCAATAATATCGAAAAAAAACTTCTATCCTTAAACAATACTAACTTATGTCCAACATAATCCATTCCAATCTTTAGGCTTATCCATAATACTGCAGTCCATTCTCATAACATAGTGAAAATGATTACCAGAGATTTAATACCATCGTTGATCCCCATAAATCATAAGATATATCTTGTTGGTCACATTCCAAACATTCAAAGGCCTTAATCTTATACTCTCTTGAATACCCATTGAACCTTAGTGAAAACTTGAATGCAGTTAAAAGTTAACACTTTTCACATACCGAAATCCTCAAAATTCTATATACTCAAACCATGATATCACTTAGTCCTTATATCAATCATGAGCTCAAAAATACTGTCTAACATTTCATTTTCACCTTATCCCTTCAATATGCGCATATCATTTCCAAAAATATCTGAATAACCTTTCATGGTTACTGGTACCATTAATCATAAAATTTCAAAACTTAATGAAAGACAACTGTGTAACAATCCTTAGATGTCTCCTTATTCCATGAGATTACTTATAAAACATTACACATGATAAACATGTAATCATTCCACTACATTCTTAGACCATTGATCGAGCTTCAACATTTCTTTCATCTCACATATCATTTGTATTCTCTTCATCATCATCCACATAAATATTTCCCATACGACCATACTGATTATCTTCATGAGACTTTCCCTTAGGGCATTGGTTTGCATAATGCCCGTACATTCCACATTTAAAGCATTTAACCACTGTTGATGTCATAGCAATACCATTATCATCATCCATGGTGCTAACTGAACCTTTTCCTTTGCACTTACATGCTTTGTGTCCTTCTTTTCCACACCCAAAGCATCTTCCAGTTCCTTTAAAACATTATCCTTGATGCCTCCACATGATTTACATAGGGGAAATTGAACTTTCTTTCCTCTATGATCATCATGAAACTTCATCTTTCTCTTATTAGTCGAGTCAGGAAACTTACCAAATTTTACGTTATTGATCATATTGCGAGATTGCTGATTCGGCATAATAATGATGTTTGGACATCCAAATCCCATTTCATTTGGTTGCTCATGAAGAATATCATTCCATTGTCCATCATATCCTCCATTATTGTGAATCATCTTGTTTCCAGCCATTTTCTAAAACCCAAACAGAATAGTGTTAGATGCAAAAAATCATAATAAAGGGGGAGTAACTTAAATATCTATCATATTTGGTTTAATCTAATATCGTTACCATAGTTCTAGGACTATATCCTATACGTATAATTATCCTTAGGGGCATCCCTAGACATACCTTAGAAATATCTCTAGGGATCTCACTAACGTTTTCGCATCCTAGTTTCCAAAGGTTAACTAAACCTTTCCTCTGATACCAACTGTAGAGACCCGTATCCTGACGTACATTGACATTACATTACCTTTGCGGAATACTTAGTACATAACAAAAACACACACACAAGGATCGTAATAGTTTAGTGTCTTTGGAAACTCGGAACATAATCTTCTAATCCTGGTGAAAGATCTTCAATATCTCCCGTAAAGATCTTCCATTTTTTTTTTACCTAAAACCTTTCTTTATATCCTGGGGAAAATAAAACATAAAAGGGTGAGCTCAAATGCTCAGTAAGGGTATACAAAAGAAATAAAAATCATATCATATTTTTTGAAAATCATAACCTGCAAAATAGATCATAATATCTTAACATGGAACAAATCATAGAAGTGAAAATGAGATCACCATAATCATAACATGAAACTTGAAACTTTGTGGCATGCACACATAATCAAGGAAAATCATTTCTTGTTAGTCATGACTCATTGCCAAGACTATCTTAGTGGACAAAGTCCCTTTCTGAATCGAGTAACCCTCGTTTCAGTCCTGTTTCACTGAACCGGTATAACCTACCATTCCAGCCATGTCTATCTCATGAGATATAAAATCTTTACCCAATGCATTGGAGGGAGATATAGGTCCCACCCATCTTATAATGAATCCTTTCTTATGTGTGCCACATATCATAAATCATACATCATTGCATAACCCATGTAATACAAATGGGATTCTTAAACAACATGACATCATAAAACCATTCATATAAGATAAAGGAATTCATAAACATAATTCCATCACAACATAGTCAAATCAATGTAAAAATATGGATAGAAACAGAACCCTTTATTATCTTAGATGGAAAATAATTTTGATAAAACACTTGAATTGAATTCTTGAGGAAAATATCCTTTCTTCTTCAAAATCAATTTCTTTTCACAAAACATCATGCAATTTTAAAAGAAAGATATTTTATTGAAAATAGTCATGAAATCTTTTAGAGGAAGCTTCATGAAAATAAGGCTTCATAAAACAGTAGAAATCCGTTCGTGCCGTATAAGTTAAAAAAAACATTATTTTTTACTTTTGTCGAAAAAGTCAAAATGTACCTCGTACGAAAAACGACAAAAGATTCCTTTCATATCTTTTACTAAAAACTCACCAAAGGTAAAATTGGATTTAAAACATTGTAGATGGATGGAAATAATATTACATACTGAGGAAACATGGATGTGGATGATAAAATACCCCCAGTAAATACTTACGAATAAACAATCTCGGATAAAAATGAGATTGTGATATTCCCCTTACCTTAGGTCCGACTTGCTTTGTAAGTGTCTGAACCTCCTGTATAATGATTTAAATCATGTTATTGACTTATTACAGAATCATATTCATTGTTATGATATCATATATGGTTCACTTATGACATTATATTACCCGTTCTTTTGTACATTCCATGTTAAAGAAGCGTTTTGGGTAAAATCGTTTCATTTATCGTAGGTGTTTTGACTTGTTGTTCTTGACATCATTATTACTTATATCATGATTTACTTACTTCCAGAATATAAAATATGATTTATATATCATATATATTCAGTATATATATATATATAATAGGTAGATAAATAAAATGAAAAACACCGTTCAGGGAGACGGTAGTCCGTACGTACGCATGAACGCTGTTTTCCTTTCCTTATTGTCTTGAAATGGAAGTAAGTAGATGACATACATATGTATATATATACATAAATCCAGTAGCTTTATAATGTCATATATTTCATTATTATTTCTTATATATACATTATAATCATTCTTAAATGGTTAACATGGAGAATGAATCTCATCGCGTCGTGGAGACGGTAGTCCGTACGTACGCACGAGCGATGATATCATTTCTATAAATATTGAATTGAATTGGAGTGGATTATACAATATATCAGAATAAATATGATGTTGTAATAAATATGTATAGTTATTCATTACACCATTATACCCATCCATGTAAGGTGGTGGTGGAAAATAGATTACACCACGGCGTGGAGACGGTATTCCGTACGTACGCACGCGCGGTGATTTCTTTTTCCGTAGGATGGATAGATGGTGAAATAGGGTTGTTTCATACTTATAATAACATATCCGTATATGAGTTATACTGATGTTATTACTTCATAATGAAACAACCTAAGAAGAAGAAGTGGAAGAAAAAAATAATGATGAAAGAATTGGTAACGGTAATTACCTCTTCTTTGAAGTGCCTCTTTGAGACCTCCTCTTAGGGCACTAGAATTGGTCTTTGAGGAAGACCAGAACCTCTAGGATGTTGCTAGGGAAGTGGAGAAGGGATTTTGGCAGGGGTTGGCCGAGCTTGAGTGCTCAAATTGGTGTGAGGAGGAGGGGGAGGAGGTGTCCTCTTATAGGGGAGGAGAGGGGCACCTTAGGAATTCCTAAAAATATTAATTTATAATAAATCTAACCCCACTTAAAAACCTCCAAAAATGACTCATATTCGAATATTAGATGAGATAGGGTTGTAATCTCATCAAACAATCAAATTTAGACATGTTTAGATCTTATTTTAAACCTTATCAATTAGATTTAACTCTAAGTTAAATAATTTAACTTTTACCGTGTCTTTTTGTTTTCTTTCACTATATGGTTAATACACTTACTATAACATGCCAAACGAACCCCAAATTGTTTATTATTAATATATATATCCTTATCTAAGTCATTTGGCCGAACCTTAGATTTTTAGGAATAAAATAACAATTAATAATATAATATTTGATTTAAAAACTATTTTGTGTCAATTTTGACACTATTTGATATATGATTTTTTTGAAAGTCATAACAGAATTAAATGTTCGAACCAAGTTGTTTAAATCAACATTAATATATCATAGTAACCTAGAAAATTAGTGGAATTCATAAAAAATCTCAAATTACATTTATTTTGGTGTTTATAACATCAATTATGTCAATATTTCATTAATAAGATAATTACTGCATCATCGTTGTGTCATAAATAAATTAAATTATTTAATGGCTAAAAATTATAAATAAAATACCATTATGTAGGAACTATTTTTAGCTTTCTAATGAACATTTATAGTCGAATTTATCTTATGTATCACCCAATATTAAAAATGTTTTAGTAAATAAACTTTGATTTTAACTCTTTTAACTCTTCTTTGAATTAAATCATTTTAAATGTCCTAATCTAATCCAAGTGGGCCTAAATGGTCATATTATATTCATAAGGATGTTTTTGGCCGAATTACACTTATCCAATAGAATTAGGACATGTGTTAGGGTAATAGTAATATCATATTTACCCTTAGTTACCTTATTTACTATTAACCGCGGTAAAAAAAAGTAAAAAGTTACTATTCACCAAAAAATTATTTTTATCTCATTGAACCACATTTTACTTACTGATATCAACCGTGTCTATCGGATTTTCGAAATTCCATTCACAGAAGCGGTAAAATTAAGATTTATGAAGAATTTAATTTTTTTAACTACCACTTAGTAGTTTCACTATTCATCAAAAATTGATGTTTTTCAGAACAATGCCAAAATTTCACCCTAAGCTATATTTCATATTCCGAATTAAAAAATGAAGTCTATTTTACCAAATTCATATCATATAAGTTGCATTAATTAATTTTATAATTAAATCCCGCTGTTAAAACAATGAGCGTGTTTTTAAGAAACAATATCTATCAAAAGATTGACACTTGTTTATGTCTGGTTTAAATGTCAAATTACATCCAATGACCAAAATTGTAAAAATATATTCTAAATATACTTTAAAACCACTCAAATTAATAATTTATCACTTTTAATTATTTCGATTAAAAAAGTTGTTTTTAATTATAATTTAGTAATTTTCACTATTCATCAGAATATGAAAGTTATCCGAAAAGTACCAAAATTTCACCTTAGGCTAAATTCGATACTCCGAATCCAAAAATGAATTCCATTTTGAAAAATAAAATTTACTAAATTTCAAAAAGTGGTTATTACTATTCATAACTGCTAGTTTTAATAATATCTTAATAGCATATCGTTGTTTAGCGAAACTCGGTGTTGCGTACAACACACGCTATCGAGGAAGGTTGTGATTGCGTGTAATTCAAGCCAGGTCAGAGAAGTGTATTGTGAAAGATCCTTTTGGTGTAGAGTATAACACAAGACATTAATAAAATTAAAAAGAATATTTTTCATAAAATCTCTGGCTGTTACATTACGTGAGGTGCCATGGGCATCGGAGCATCGTGGATGCGGGTTACTTGAGGTGCAAGGGACTAGGTTTTTATCAGAGCATCTATGAGATGCATGAACTCTTAGAGGCAGACATCGATGCAGTGAAGGATATGTCGGGTGTCAGAAGTGACACGTGAGCACTGAGGTGGTGCAAGGGTGACGATGCATCACGGGAGGACCATGGGTCCGTGAAATAGGTCGTTGGGCTTTGTTTGCTTATTTTTATTGCTTTGAGCATTGCTGGTTGAGACATAGTAGGCAATTCCTAAGGTGGGGAGCCCGTTTAGGATTTTAGCCAGAACCATAGGTCCGGGGTAGTCCATGTTTTTTAAACAGGATGGGCGTGTTTGGTGCTATCTCTTGGTTTTGGTTGGTAGCTCGGGGATGAGCTACGTTAAGGTGGGGAGTTTGTAAGAACCCAAGTTTTTAGAAACAGGTCAAATCCTGATTTTGTTTGATTTTTTTGACTGGTTTCTGAGAAGTTTGGAAAATCTGGGTTATTTTTGGAAATTTACAGACTACACGCCATGTACATTAAGTACACACCATGTATGTGTTAACCAAGTGACCAGACGTGTTCCCACCCATTACATGTCATGTTATGACCGTGTAGAAGTTTCTTAATACACAACATGTATTTATAGACATGTCGTGTCTCCCTAACCGTGTAAGGACAAGTACATGCCATGTGGTGCCCAAGTATAAATTTCAATCTATACGATGTGTATTCTTTCTTGAAACGCTGTGTAACATTGTTCCGTGTAGCGGCCGAGTCCCTGGTCGTGTGTTGACAGTGTACACGGTCTAAGCTGTGTGATGGACTCCCTTAAGTCAGAGTACGGAAACCCATATACACGGCGTGTACTCTGAAAATACACACTAGGTACTTTTTTTTAATTTGATCGTTTGAGACACCCTCACGTCTTATTGTGCAAAACATTTTCTTCTTCCCCATTGGATAAACCCTTCATCCGAAAAACCTCTAAGAACATAAACCCTCATAAATTCTTCATACGACTTATGTTCTTCGATCTGTCAGTGGTTGCGGGACCGCATCGGAAAGGCTAACCCCGAGCACCCTTCTTCATCCTAGATTCCACGCTTATTTCTCCATATATTCCATTCGAATGTATTTTCCAGATTTTAAGGAAATGCAGATCTACCGCGATTCAGACCGATTCAAAGGCTGCTATCATTGGAGTGACATTGTACGAGTACGAGGTGGGTGGTGCATACCTTCTTTCATGTTTTCGTAGACTTTTGGGGGTTTCGACCTTCGGGCGCAACATCAGGTGTTGATTGATACCCTGTTTATTTTTTTTATTTAATTATCTGCATTGTGGGATGCCTTTGAGAATTTCCTAACCCTGTTGCGATTGAGTGAGACCGGGTTAGAGGTCATTGATAGTTTGGGGAAATTCGGCGGGGGGTGTCGAAATGCGTGTGAATTGGACAATTGTTTAAAATTTTGTGTTTATACTACTTATTGAATGTCTCAAGTTAAATTTTAGAGTTTATTTGTTAAATTGTGAATGAGTTAGGTGCTTGTGTGGGATAGCACAAGTTACTGCAATTTGACTATTTAGTAATTGCATGTTTAAAGTGACGCTTCCAAGTATGAATATGCAATGTGTGATATTGTCTATGTTGAACTACTTGTTGTGTTGGGTGTGGCCTGAATATATTTTTGAGTGATGGGGATCACAGGTTGGAGCTTTGGCTCAGGATACTTTGGGTGTTTTCTACCACGAGATTGGGTATCATGGACGTCGGTTGAGGCAGTTGTACTGTCGGGTAGGGCTTGTCCCAGGTTACATGGATGGAGAGGCCATCAGACTTGAGTGACAGGTTCGCAGGGGCATGAGGTGTTAGATGTGTTGTGTCTTGGGAACTTATTGAGGTGATTACTACTCTCCGAGTACTTTTTAGTAGTGTGCACACAGATAGACTCCGTGATGAGGTGGTACGACCCCTCGCTGGGTATAGGCCTTTGGTAGATGTGGTTAGGTATATTTTGTTTGGGGGTGCTTTCCATAGGAATCCATGTTGAAGGTGAGGAGCCTTCATGAGAAAGCTTTGAGGCGGTCAGTTTGGGGGAAAAGGCTCGCCGTGATTTGATGGTAGACATCGATGTCCCTTGGTTTATCTTTGGAGGATAGGTATCTTTGTTCCTCTAGATGTAGTTCCATGGGAAGGTGGAGCTTCTGAGCTGGGTTACGATGTTTGGATGTGCCTTCGGGACATCAGTACATGAGATCCATAGTTTCAGGTGGCACATCGTGCCGGGTTACATCTAGATATTTCGGCACTGGCCGAAGCAGGTGACATGTCCTGGTGGCTGCGGAGCACTAGTGAAGTTCATGTTTACTTTTGGCATTGTACTGTTTACTATTTTTCTTATATAATCATGTCTTCCTAAACACTTATATTAGGTGAGAACCCCTCGGTGGTATCCTATTGAGACTTGTCTCACACCCTACATGAGCCCTTCAGGACGCGTGTAGATTTTATGAAATTACGTGCAGGTAGAGGGTCAGACTCAGGATATGGACCTTAGTGTTGTTGGCATGGAGACTGGCATGGACTATGAGGCCATTTCGTGCTGGAGTTACTTATTTACACTTCCATTTCTTGTATCATAATTCTTACATTATATTTTAGCTACTGCAGGTTAGCCAATGTCACCGTTATATATATATTGATTTGTATGACTTGTTTGGATGCATGATTGGTTGTTTTAGCAGTAAATGCAGTGGATTCCTAGCATGATGTTATGTTTATTTCCTGCTGCTATTATTCTATGTTCTTTCTGTAGGTTTGTTGATATTGGATATGCTTCCGATCTGCGGGTATGGATTGAGTCTGATGAGTCATTTATTTCCGCTGCATATTTTACTATTATACTTGGACCAGTACCATTAATTCCTTCGAGAGGGTATTGCCTCCCAACTATAACTATTCAGACCCTCACTCCTAGTCAGAATCCTTTTGCGTTCAGGGGAGGTGTGCCTAAGGTAGTGACACCCGACCCATTAAGCACTGTTCGGGTGGCTTGTCGGGTACGATTTGATACACACATAGTATATACCCATTATATAACACTCATCAAGTATCATATCCTCACATGAGAAAGATCCGAATAAAAAAGAATCTCAGATGAATACCATGGAAATAGTGAAAACTAACTTGCACCAAAATTACTCTGTAGATATGATGAAAAATGAAGAAAATTCTTAGAGGAATGTAGAAAATACATATATGGATCCAATGAGATGAATATTTTTATTCATACATCAGACGATAATGGTATCAAGGATCCATTCATAATCACATGGTGGATTTCTCAATTAGGAGGCCTTGTAGTGTGTTGCAATAAAAAAATAATAAAAGTGTTTAATCATTTAATCCCACATGTGAAAAATTAATTTACCACATTTTAACTGCTTCACATGATTTATTTTCATGGTTTTCCAAATCATTCACCCTAACCATATTAATAGGGAACATTCATGGTTCATCAGTGTGGTTCTAAAACCATGTGACAACTATGCCACATGAATCTGTACCCATTCACACCTTTCACGGTCATGGTGCATGATTACACAAATCATGCACCAACAATATGTTTGGCCTCAAATAAAAATTATAGTGGTCCATGAATGGTGATTGAACCATGGAAAATGGTTATGGACAACTATTTACTATCTGATGCATTATAAAATACAGCATATGTTTTTCTCAAACTGTGAATCATGGGTCTAATGGTTTCATCAAAATGTGTGGAACAAAGATCATTAACATAAATTAGGCCTTTACAATCTAAACAACCCCCAAACACCCCACAAAACACAAGTGACCACATTAGGCATTCATACTATGTCAAAACCAAGGATTTAAGATGAAATTTAAAATATGTATACCTCATATAAAGAAATAATATCGTACACTAGTGGACCTACAATAATCGTTTTCTCTATTAGAATATTTCAATCCCTATATTTAACTCCTTGGACATCAATCATCCTCTCATCCAAGAAAAAAGCACATGCATGACCCCTAGAATGGATTTAAAAAGTGGTAAAACCAACATTTATTTGATATAACCGAGATCATGCTAGAAAAATAAGAATATCCAAGGTAAACTGATAATTTTTCCAAAACTCAAGTGTAGAAATTTTATAATTATATCCAATAAAATATTGATTTATTCCAAAAAAATATATTATTAATAAGGTTGGTCCTCACTGATTTTATGCTTAATGTTCAACAGAGTTGAAAAACCTCTGAGACATGGGGGTTGAATAAAATTTTCTATTTTGTAAGTCATAAAACATTTTAAAACATATCACCTACAACCTGAAAAATATTATATCATTATAATTTTTTTATAAATATGTATCCATGAAGAATTTGAAAACCAAGTAAATCACATGATATTTACATGGTTCGAACTCATTTTGAGAACATACATCATTTCCATTGACACTCTCATGGGTTTATAGAAATTAGATATTATGACTAAGTAAATGAAACATTCACTAGATCCAATTAGATATCTTATATATTATTATAGGAATGCATATACTGACTCCTGATAGTTTAAATTTTTTTTCTAGAAACAATTAATTGGGAAAATATAAAATTGACAATGTTTAATTTTCATCACAAACAGCTCCCTAGTGCAATGATATTGATTCTAATGGACATAGGTGTAATTAACCCAGTCTAATTGACTTAGTATGATCAAAACAATATGGTCATCCATTTTTCAATCAATACTTACCAAAATCATCTCAAAAACTCAATTACATAGTTCTCAGTCTGATTGACACAATATAATCTTCTCAAGAAAATGATTCTCAGTTCTGTTAAGAAAACACTAGTTGTCTGATCGTTTAATGATTTCTCTATCTGAAATGAACTATTTATTAAATTCCTCAATGATCTACTATTTTTTATCTCATGCAAAATATACAATTTTTTAATGAACTAAGCATCATTTTTTTTTCAACTCATAAAATCATAGACAATTTAGAAAAATTTCTATCATACCCAAATTTCAAATCTCTGATTAAACTGTCATGTTTGACTATAAACTTATCCTTCTTCAATCCTTACCACTATTTTTAAAAGATAAGTATTCTCTAAAAAAATCATGTTACTTCAGTATGATATATCTTCCTTTGCATCACCATCCCCTGCTAATTAAGTTATGTCTTTATTTTTCAAATCTAATTATAATATACCTTTCTTTCACGTATCATTATGTTGAACATTCTATTTGGATTATATATTGATGACACAATATTAATTGTGTGAAAAAATTAACTTTCCATTGACTCTGATAAAGGAAACATAAATATTTTAGAATCATCACATATTGATATAACTGATCTCTCGTTGATGTATCATAATTAACAACTGTGATCACTCTGATGACCTAAATCTAAGTTGTTATTAGTATGAGGCAATCATATGATTAATTAGTGCTTGTTCTAGATTTGATTTATCTTCCTCCATAGATTCAATATATCTAAAATAATCATATTTATTGAATTATAATTATGCTAAAATTATCATTACAATATTCTATATCCAATGATGAATCCACTTTGGAACATTGAAACTATTAAAACTTTATCAACATTCCACATTATGACTTTTAAAAACATTTGTGTCTGGTAGTTCTAGATCTGATCTTCTATGTATGAGTTTCTAGAACCGATAAAATCATTACAATTCTTCTATTTCATAAAAATAATTTATCAGGATACTTTTTCATGATTAATGAAAACTCCCTAACCATCAAATAATTGTCTGATTTAGTATTAGAATGTTTTGGAAATTTCTGACCCCTGAATTTAATTTCTTCTAAAAAACTACATCAGCATCATTCTAAATTTCTCAATCCATAACATTATAATTTATAATAACTGTTTCGTATATTGCATCTGAATATCATGATGATATAACTGAGATTGATGATGAATTTGATCAACTAAATTATCTTTATGAAAAATCATGTGATTGGTGTTGTACATTCATATATTATGAGACTGGTGATTCTCATTATTTCTTAGGTGTCTAGTAACCTATATCTAGAAAAAAAAATTTACATAGATTTATTCCCATTATGTTTAGGTATGAACATTATTTTACATTCTAATTAATTAAATAACCTTATTCAAGTAGACTTTATCTGATCCAAACAATAAAAAACATTCATATTTAAAATGTTTAGTTTTCGACAAATACAAAAACATTGTTAAAAAAATTATCCCAATTTTTCTTCAATATCCCCCATTGGATTTCATGAGAACCATAATATATAACTTTTCCAACTATCTTAAAATTTTCACAAATCATATTTTGTAAAAAAAAATAGGTTTTCGACTTTTACCAGAATACATCCTTTTTTAAAGAGCTTAACATGAAACTATACTACTTGATAAAGTAATGATTTTTATGGAATTCCATCCACTATTGATAATTAAATTTTACAGCCATGTTAAGAGAAACTCCCCCTTACAGTTATCTTTTCCACTTTAACTTTTTTTTCCATTACCTTCTTTCTCCCCATAATTTTATGATTACAATAGCTTTAGATACATTTAATAAAGATATGTAAAAAACTAACAATGTTGTAAATTCCCCTCCCCCTTTTCTATATAATCCAATACATGGTATGGGTGTTCCTTTTGAGTATTATGAAGCCATTGGAGGTGTCTGAAAATGAAGTTATAGCATCAATATAAAAAAACCAGCAGTTCAGTATAGCCCTTGTAATGATATCAAGAAATTGATATTGTGTGGAGATATATTCCAGAAAAACATCCCCTTATGGTTCTTTCTCCTTTATAAATTGAAAATTTATATAAATTTGTTTGGATATTTAATGTTGGAATGAAATTTTATAATAATCAAGTACACTATCATTGTCACAAAATGACATTGATAGTCTAAAAATGCTTACATTCAATTATTCGAACTAAACATTCATCCATAATATTTGAGTACAATACTGAGAAGTTTCCCCATATTTGGAATCATTTGTGCATAATTTTTACGGTCATTATTTTTTACTCTACCAACTCACACAATATTAACCCATGAATAATGTTCCCCTTGAGGTTTATTTTTTTCATTACTACCACTACCCTAAACGACATCTGTATAAACATGAAACATTACTTCACTATTTCTATTATATAACAACAAAAATGACCCTGTTGTTTTGGTATATCATAGAATTTCATTCCTTCCAATATATGTGTTTATTTTGAAATACTTTAATATCTGGCCCACAATGTAACTACCTGATGAATACCATTCCATGAGGTCGTAAGGTATTATATAATTCTTATCATCTTATAATCATCTTTCTGATTCAATCTATTCCAGTATCATCATTACTTGAATTTTTTATGATAGATATAACAGTATGAAATTATTTGTATTCATTGATTCTGTCACGACCTGTCCCAGTGGGGCCCGAGCCGCAACTCCCCAAGCCCGCCTCCAATAGGCAAGGGGCATGTGACTAACACCGATCATGCATACTACTAACATGGGAGGCATTGCCTATAAACATGTACACTCACACAGACATCTCTAAGCCCACAAATCTAAAAAGTAAAAACTACTAAAAGGAAAATATGAATGCATACACTATAACCCAACCACAGAGCACAGCAGGAAAGTAAAGCACAAGAAAGTAAAACCCTAGTCCAAATGTATAAGTCCACCAAAAAGAGAGTCTGTAACAACGTCCAACCTGTAAGGAATGTTGTTGGGACTACATTCTATATCCATAGGAACACACCTCGGCTTGTCTGATCCCCCTAAGTATCGTCCGTTCCTGGTCCGCTTAGAATCCCGTCAAAGGCTCGCTCGTCTTCACAAGGCACAACACGTGCGGTCAAAGCCCATGCAGGGGTGAGTATAACAATACCCAATTGGACACCATGAAATCAGAAAGGAGTACAACAAAGGAAATACCACAACAGATAGGTATAGTCAGCTCTACATAGTATATCTCTACCGAACATATAACAAGAATAACCAGATATACTCATTCACGATCGACTATCGCGAATACCACCACTAGGATCCAGCTAGAAGATTCCACTAAGCATGCAACTGGGAGAACACACTCCTAGGTATAAAGAGTGAGATACGAAGTACTCGTTTCAGGAGAACACAATCCACATGTACCTTGAGAACATGATGCTCAGATGAAAATCACAACCAAGTCATGGAGTGATTCCAACAACTCAGTCTAGGCTAATCTGTTAAGCAGAGGATCAGCGACCGGGTAAAGTTGGTCATGTCGATACCAAGAAATCTACCTAGGGTTCCAAGAATGAATAGAGGATACGGCTCTAAGTCTCACAAAGGGGATTCCAACAACCCTATTCAGGATGTTCTGCTGATGGGATCATACTCATGTGTAAAGGAAATGATACCAGAACCTACAGGGAAAAGTCCAAGGGTACGAATCCTAAGAAAACTAGTCCAAGTCATAGAAGACAAGTGTCTCAAGTCATTTAAGACAGGTTACACGATGTGTTGTATGTTACATGTCGTGTTCCTTGACCCTGGGTACTACCTGTGTGAACGACCCATGTCATTCGTTCAAGCCGTGTAAAAACAAACTACACGGCATGTAGAAAATGTACATGTCGTGTTCCTTAACCCCAGGTACTGCCCGTGTAACCAGACTGTGTCATTCGGCTTGTAGAATATAATGTAACTACACGGTGTGTAGAAGAAATACACACCATGTCCGTGCACATGGGGCTCACCCCGTGTATGCTGGCCAAGTGCCCGTACATGACCACTGTCCGAGTCTATGTCGCCTGCCCGTGTATCATTACACGGGGCATCCCATGTATCTGGCCGGGTCTGGCCAAGGAGGGGTATACATGGCATGTACTTGGTCGTGTACCCTTCTCATGTCCGTGTACACCTAGATTACATGCCATGTAATCCCACCGATGAACACACACAGTGTATCCCATACTACACGGCGTGTAGTCGAAAAATTTCTGGAACGCCGTCTTCTTCCTCGCACTTCGGCCGATCTTTCAGATCACGTTTCTCTAGTCTGTTTTCCACAAAACTCAGTAGCAAGGGTCACCTCGATGTCATGATGCCGAAACTGTGGGATTTTGGCCTTCGATCGGCTCCAATATCCGATCACAGTCAACCGAGCATAAATATTTCGAAGAACGATAACTTCTGATCTGCTTAGATCCGTCTGTCGCCACCGTAACCGCACCTCTGTGGGGTTGTACCCATGTCAGATCATAAATATGGGATCATTTCATCATACAACATGTGTGCAACGATCTGTCGTTAATATCCATGCGAAGAACATGTAGAACACAACGAAGAACGTGAGAATTTTGGGTTGAATAATACAACAAATCGAGATGGACGAACCTCGACCGATGTTCTTGTCAATCTTGGTCTGTCACCATTAGGAGGTTGAACGAAACCAAAAATAATTTCAAGAATCAAATCCCCATGATTCCCGCATAAGCCCATCCCACAATAATGATTGATTCGATGGGTAATATGTTGATGGATTAGTCTGCTTTCATCATGGAAATCAAAAACAGGGAAGAAATCACAATTAAAACATCCTACCTGGATCTACGGAGTTTTTTGGCAATGATCCGCTTTCCCCATCGTCGTCACCAGCGAAAATCATCAAGAACGTTGTCGCCGCGTCAGGAGGTCTTCTCCAGAGCTCTCCAGAGAAAATCAGAGTTATGGGAATTGTAACCCTGACCCTCCCTATGAAATCTCTATTTAAAAGAATAAAAGATTTCGTTGCAAAAAGAATTTAAATAAAATATTTTTATAAAATATTTTTTTACGGTTACGTCCAAAAACCAGATTTCACCACCGACCTACGCCGGCCAAAGTTAGGCCTTTCCAAAGGTAAAATTGCTATTTCAAACGCAATGGTGCCCTCAGATTTATGATCTGAGCACCTGTTCGAGGGTTATTCCACTTTTTTTAAGAAAATCGCATGTGCGCGTTACTTAACTATAAAATAAAATTCATACACTTGTTCCATGATCACCGGGCCTCGGAACTGTACGCCCTCTCAGATCCATGTCTTGAAATAATTCCCATATAATATTAAAATAATACATTGAAAAATCCAGGACTTTACATCTCACCCACCTTAGGGATTTTACGTCCCTAAAAACCAAAAAGAAGTGCTACTCAAAAAGATGTGGGAACTTCATGCGAATCTGAGCCTCTCGCTCCCACGTGCTCTCCTGGAGATTCCTGTGCTTCCACCAGACACACAACAATGGAATATCTCATACACGAAGGATCTTCTCCTTCTGATCCTCAATCTCCACTGGGTACTCTGCAAAGGTCTCCCCATCATCAATATCCAGCACGCCCCAGTCGATAACATTTGATGGATTGTGCACGTACCTCCGTAGTTGTGACACATGGAAGACATTATATACCCGGTCTATTTGAGGAGGTAGAGCCAAGAAATACGCCACCTCTCCAAGTCTACTAATAATTTGAAAAGGGAAAATGAACCTTGGAGATAGCTTGCCTCCTCGTCCAAATATCTGCAATCCTCGTCGAGGTGAGGCCCGAAGGAACACATGGTATCCCTCCTCGAACTCCAAGGGCCTCCGCCTCTTGTCGGCATATGACTTATGCTGATCTGTGCAGTCTTCATCCGCTCTTGGATGACCTGCACCTTCTCTGTAGTAGCTATCACCATCTCTGCGCCCATGATTACCGACTCTCCCGGGTCAGTCCAGCAAAGTGGTGATCTACAAGGTCTCCCATTTAGAGCCTTGAATGGTGCCATACCAATAGTGGAATGATAACTGCTATTATAAGAAAATTACACTAGTGGTAGGTGGTCTTCCCAGCTATGACCGAAGACAAGTATGCAAGCTCAAAGCATATCCTCTAGGACCTGGATGGTTTGCTCTGTCTGACCAACAGTATGGGGATGAAATGCCATGCTCAAGCGTAACTGAGTACAAAAAGTGTCCTACAATCACTTCCACAACTGGTATGTGAAACGAGCATCATGATCTAAGAAGATTGTGGATGGAAATCCATGAAGTCAATATATCTCCTGCACGTAAAGGCTCCCCGATCACTCTACTGAACTCTGCTCCAGTATGGCTAGGATGTGGGCCGATTTGGTGAGTCGATCAACAATCACCGAGATCGAATCGCGTCCCCTGGACGAACATGGTAAAACAGTCATGAAATCTAGGGATCTCCCATCCCACTTCCACATTGGAACCTCAAGGGGATGATTCATACATGTTGGGACATGGTGCATAGCCTTTAGTTGCTGACAAGTAAGGCATCAAGACACAAATTCATCCACACCCTTCCTCATTCATGGCATCCAGAATTGATGTCGGAGGTCCTGATACATATTTTCCATGCCTGGATGCACATCCAAAGGGGATGTATGGAAATACCTCCGAACCTCCTCCCGCAACATCACTGGTACTATCTTACGCCCTCTGAAAAGAACAACGTGTTCCCCTCCTTCTGAATATCCATCAGCAAAATCACCTATAACCATCTAAGCACGTAGAGTCTCACAACTAGCATCCTCTCGTTGTGCTTCCCTGGCTTGTTCTAGGAGTGGTGGGGTAACATCCATCAATTGAAGGTATGCCCCCTCATCTCTATCGATGAAGTATAACTCTAAGGAGGATAACTGCCTCGTCGCCTGATCTAGCAACTGCGAACTGGATTTCCTACTAAGAGAATCTGCCACAATGTTCCCCTTCCCAGGAGTATAAACGATCTCATAGTCGTAATCCTGGAGGAACTCAATCCATCACCTCTATATCAAATTCAGATCATCCGAGAAATGATATATCTGAGAAACTTGTGATTAGAGTAGAAGGTAAACCTCTCGCCCATCAAGTAGTGCCGCCACATCTTCAATGCGAAGACTACCGCTACCAACTCAAGATCATGGGTCGCATAGTTCTTCTCGTTTGGCCTCAAATGTTGTGAGACATAGGCAATAACTTCTTGCCTCTACATCAAGACACAACCAATCCCGGTTTCTGATGCATCGCAGAACACTACGTACTCAACACCCTCCTCCGGTAATGTCTAGATCGGGGAGCTGGTAAAACTTTTCTCAACTGTTGGAAAGTCTGCTGGTATCTATCGTTCCACACGAAAGGATGTCACTTTCAGGTCAAAGCTGTCACGGGTGATACAATCCTGGATAAATCAAGGATGAATCTCCGATAGTAGCCTGCCAACCCAAGGAATCTTCGCACCTCCGTCACACTCCATGTTGGCTCCCATGCTAGTACTGCCCCTACCTTGGCTGGGTCCAATTATACACCATCAGTCGAGATAACGTTTCATAGAAAGTGGTCCTCCTATAACTAGAACTGACACTTTGTGAGTCTCCCATACAACTGGTTCTCTCAGAGTGTGTCCAGAACCATCCTTAGGTGTCTCGTGTGCTCCTCCTCAGAGGCAGAGTAAACAAGGATATCATCGATGAAGACAACTAAAAATCGGTCTAGATAGGGCTCAATGATCTGGTTTTTGAGTCCCATGAACACTGTCGGGGAGTTCATCATGCCGAAGGGCATCACCAAGTACTCATAGTGACCTTAGAGACATTTGAAAGCCGCCTTCGGTATATCATCATCTCGTACTCACAAATGGTGATATCCTGATCGTAGATCAACCTTCGAGAACCATCGTCCCCCTCTCAACTGGTCGAAGAGGTCATCGATCCTCGGTAGTGGATACTGGTTCTTCACGGTCACCTGATTCAAGCGCTGGTAATCCACACATATCCTCAAGTTCCCATCCTCCTTCTTGGCAAACAACACTGGGGCCGCCCAGGGTGAAATGCTGGGTCTCACAAATCCCTTCCTCTGCAAGTCGTCCAGCTGCACCCTCAGCTCAAGAAGCTCTACAGGAGCCATCTGATATGCTGATTCTGATATCGGTGTCGTCCCAGGTTGCAACTCAATGCAGAAATCTATCTCCTGACGGGGAGGTAGCCTGGGGAAATCCTTCGAAAATACATCCTCAAACTCAGCCACCACTGCTGGAAACTGGAAACTCGTAAAATAAGCGGCACCAAGGGCTAAGCTAGCCAACTAATGTGAAATCAGTTGTGCCCTCCTATGAACAAGTCCATCCTATGCTGCATGGGTCTATCTTTCACTGAAAAAAGAGAACGTAGTTCCATCACTGAGGACACACCGCACCCTTCACCTAAAACAGATGATCTGGGCATGAACTGTGGATAACAAATCCATACCATGAATGACATCGTAAGGCCTCGACGCTACCACCATGAGGTTCCAACTGAAACTCTAGCCTTCAAGGGTCAGTTCACACTGCCTACGAAGGTGTGTGATCTATGAATCATCTCTAGTCAGTGTTTCTATGAGTAAGGGTTGAGTCAATGGCTCAAATGGAATTTCAAGGTCTCAGACAAGATAAGAAGCCCGAAAGGAATGACTAGCACATGTGTCTATCAATACGGCATACAAAGTAGAAAAGACACTAATATTACCTCTAATCATTCTTGGAGTACCGGGGTCATAAGCCTCTGCCTCATACAGTTGTCCATGCCTCTATCCACCAGCTCCCTGAGACTGGGGTGGACCTTCTAGGGGTGGTGGTGGTAAAAGGTCAAAATGCCAACCACCTCTAGCTTCTCACCCATCTCCCCTACCAGGTCCGCTGACCCGCAGATCTGTCTACTCCACACGTTTTCTCTTCCTCTGTGGTCCTTCCACTGCTCCCGTTTCAGTAGTACGGTGGGTCGTACAATCTCAAGTGAGATTTCCCCTTCCATCACATTTGTAGAATCTCCTCTCTCGAGGCTGGATGGATGCGCCCTGCAAACCCTGTACGGCAGATCCCATGTCATGGGATCGCCTCTAAAAACATCTCCCACGCATGGGTCCCTGACGTCGGCTCCCTTCTGCTGAGGTCTCTGCTCTAGCCCTACCCACTACTGACATATCCCTGCTGTCTCTTCTCTACGAAGAATCTCTCGACCACTAGAGCCCGCTAGATCACCCAAGCATAAGTAGGAATTCTCATAGGGATGATGCTATCTCGGATATCTCTGCGCAAGCCCCACTCAAAAGATCGAGCTCTGAAGTACTATTCTCTGAACATATCCATAAAGTTTTGTGATAGGTCAGTAAACCTCTAAGAATAGTCATCCACAGTCATGGTTCCCTGCTGGAGTTGAGGAAGATCTTGTATGTGTAATGCTCTCCGGGTAACTGGTGAAAACTCCTCTCTGAAGAGACACTCAAACTCCGACCATGCAAGTGTTGCCTCATCGTGGGTATGGATAACCAGACTCCACCACTGTCCTACCGAGCCCTGTAGAAGGCTCACTGCCAAGATCACAATCTGGTCTGCTAGTTTCCTGGCCAAATGGAAGACTCTGGCCACTACCTCAAGCTAGTCCTCTACTGCCTCAGGGTCAGGTTCGCATCGGAACCTGAGGGGTCTCTATCTCTAAAACTCATGGAGTGCGCTCAGCCTATGATCCTCCTCCACTGGTATAGAAGGCACAAAACACTGCTCCAAAGGTGGTAGAAAAACTGGCACACCACCCGATGGTAAAACTGGTGGATCTGGTCCCTGTATCGAGGCTTCATCACTGAGGGTGTCATCATTGTGATCGAGCTATTGGAACCTACCGGGTGCGCGTCATGAAGGAATCCTGTAAAGAAACAATATGTATCTCAGTCAGTGATTATATCTGTAGAGCTATCTGAAGAAGGACATGGAAACCACAACCCATTCCTAAATGATGCAGGTACCATTGTAATCCCATGCAACTAGTGTTCTCATGTTCCAAGTCTAAAATCAAGTTATCAGAGTCCTGATGTAGGGATACATCGGCCGCCGCACCAACACTGGAGTCCCTGGACTGAAGGCTGAACTCGAAATAGTTAACACTGCTACCCCAAACCAACTCACAGACTCTCAGTCCTAAAGTAGAACCGACCACCTCTGATACCACTTTGTCACGACCCGTCCCAGTGGGGCCTGAGCCGCAACTCCCCAAGCCCGCCTCCAATAGGCCAGGGGCTGGTGACTAGGACCGAGTAGACATACTGCTAAATGGGAGGCATTTCCTATAAACCTGTACACACACACATACATCTCCAAACCCAAAAATCCGAAAAGTAAAAACTACTAAAAGGTAATGATTCATGAATACACAAAAACCCAACCACAGAGAACAACACCATAGTAAAGTACAAGAAAGTAAAACCCTGGGCCAAAAGTACAAGACCACCAAAAAGAGAGTCTGTAAAAAACTCTAACCTGTAAGGAATGGTGCTGGGACTGCAGTCTGTAGTTGTAGGAACACACCTCGGCATGTCTGATCTCACTGAGTACCGTCAGGTCCTGGTCTGCATAGAATCTTGTCAAAGGCTCTCACGTCTGCACAAGGCACGACACATGCTGGCAAAGCCTCTGCAGGGGTGAGTATAACAACATCCAGTAGGTCATCTCGAAACCACAAAGGAATAAAACAGAGGTAATACGACAATAGAAATGTACAGTCATCCTTACACAGTATATTTCTACTAAACATATAAAAAGAATATCCTGATATACTCATGTACGATCGACTATCGCGAATACCACCACTAGGATCCAGCTAGAAGATCCCAAGAAGCATGCAACCGAGAGAAAACACTTCTAGGTCTGATGAGAGAGATACAAAGTACTCATTCCGGGAGAACACACTCCACAAGTACCTTGAGAACATGATGCTCAGATAAGGATCACAACCATGTCATGGAGTGATTCCGACAACTCAGTCTGAGCTAATCCACTATGTAGAGGATCAGCACCCATGAAAATTTGGTCACGTCGATACCAAGAACTCTACATAGAGTTCCATGAATGAATAGAGGATCCGGATCTAAGTCTCATAGAGTGGATTCCAACAACTCTATTTAGGAAGTTCTGCTGAAGGGATCATAGTTTTTTGTCATGAAAATGATACCAGGACCATCAGGGAAAAGACCAAAGTTACAAACCCTATGAAAACAAGTCCAAGTCACATAAGACATGTGGCACAAGTCATTTAAGAATGGTTACATGGCATGTAGTATGGTTACACGTCGTGTTCCTTGACCCCGGGTACTACCTGTGTAATCATCTCCTGTCATTCATTCAATCCATGTAAAACATAACTACACAGTGTTTAGAAAAAGTACACGCCCTGTTCCTTGACCCCGGGTACTGCCCGTGTAACTGGACCATGTCATTCGGCTTGTCGTATAGAAAGTTACTACACTGCATGTAGAAGAAACACACGCCCTGTCCAAGCACCTGGGGATCATTCAGTGTAGGCTGGCCATGTGCTCGAACACGGCCTATGTCTGTGTCCGTGTCACCTACCCGTGTACCGGAACACTGGGTATCCCGTGTATCTGGCTGGGTCAGGCTGGGGAATGGTATACATGGCGTGCCCGTGGCCGTGTATCCTACATGTGTCCGTGTAATCCCATAGTACATGCCATGTAATACCGTTGATGAACACACGCCGTGTATCCCATACTACACGGCGTGTAGTCGTGAAATTTCCAGAACGTCGTCTTTTTCCTCACGCTTCGGCCGATCTTTCGGATCGTGTTTCTCTGGTCCGCTTTCCTCGAAACTCAGGGGCAAGGGTCGCCTCGACGTCTTGATGCCGAAACCGTGGGGTTCAGGCTTTCGATCGGCTCCAAAATCTGATCCCGATAATCCGAGCGGAAATCGTTCGAAGAATGATATCTTCCGATCTACTTTGATCCATCCATCACCACCATAGCCGAACATCTGTGGGGTTGTACCGATGCCAGATCCTCAATTTGGGATCATTGCATCACAAAACGGGTGCACAACGATCCGTTATTCATATCCTTGCGAAGAACACATAGAACGTGACGAAGAAGGAAAGAATTTGGGATAGACGAACACAACAAATCGAGAGGGATGAACCTCGATTGATGTTCGTGTTGATCTTGGTCCATCACCATTAAGAGGTTGAATGAAACCAAAAATAATTTCAAGAATCAAATCCCCATGATTCCCGCAAAAGACCACCCCGTAAGAATGATCGATCTGCGGGATAATCTGTTCATGGATTAGTCCGCGTTTTTCGTGGAAATCAAAAGTAGGGAATAAATCACAATTTAAACATCCTACCTAGATGTGCGGCATTCGTTGGTGATGATCCATTCGTCGCACCATCGTCGTCGGTGAAAATAGTCAAGAAAGTCGTCGCCGCGTCGGGAGGTCTTTTGCAGAGCTCTCCAGAGAAAATTAAATTTATGGGAATTGTAACCCTGACCCTCCCTGTGAAATTTCTATTTAAAAAAATAAAATATTTCGTTGCAACAAGGATTTAAATAAAATATTTTATTACGGATACGTCCAAAAACCAGATTTCACCACCGACCTACGCCGACCAAATTTAGGCCTTTCATAAGGTAAAATCGTTGTTCTGAACGCAACGGTGCCCTCATATTTTTTACCCGAGCTCCCCATCAGGTGTTATTCCACTTTTTCAGAAAAACCGCATGCGGGGTTTATTTAATTATTAAATTAAATTCATACACCTGTTCCGGGCACACCGTGCCGCAGAACTGCATGCCGTCTCACAGCCTGGTCTCAAAAGGATTCCCATATAATATTAAAATAATACATGAAAAAATCTGGAACATTACAAATTTCATACATATGTAACAATTCCCAAGAAATCATTTTTTAACAATGGAGATTTTTTTTAATTTTGTTGAACTTTTAGACCAATGATGAATGTTAATTCCCCAAAAATCAACATTTCAAAACCCTTTTTCATTTCATTAGAAAATGTTATACAAATAACTTTTCATTTACAAGAAACAATTATATCATCCACATGATCAATTAAAATTAGAGTTTCAATTACAACATACATTACAAATAAGTCGATATCAATTTTTCTATTAGAAAAATTCATCATTCCCAAAAAATTATCAAGCATATAATATAATGCACATGGATATATTTTTAGTCCCTACAAAGAATTATTAATTTTAAAAATACTTTTTACTTCCTCAAAATGTAGAAATACAATGGGTTGTTAAATTTAAACATATTCTTTAGTTTATTTACAGAAAAATAATTAATTTTCATCCATCTAATAAACATTGTAATTTTTATGGGATATAACTTCTAGATACATTCTGTTTTTCACTAAGAATGCAACGGGATTAAAGTCTTATTTAAAATCCACATGTTTGACCAGTTCATGACCTATACCAAAATTCATGGATTTTTTTCACGAAACATCTCCAGGTTAATTAAACTTCTTCTTATATACCCACATCATTATGATAACTTTTTTTGTGGGATATGGAATAATTTCATATAATAATCATTCTCAATTTGATCCAAATCTTCATTCTTAGCACCCCCATTAATTGTGTTGAATTTCTTTTGAAATAATGTTTGTTTCAAATTTTGTGATAAGTTATGTCTTGTTTTCCAATATATTCATTCTTCTATTATGAACTGGAGCCTTTTGAATTCCAATATTGTTTTTATACTCAATATTTTTTTGAATGGTTTGAAATCTAAAAGTTTCTTTTCTAGAAAAAAAATCCAGAACAGAAGATTCTTCTCAATCTTGATAATAATTTTTTGATATACTTTCACTGTCTTTAGAAATCTTATGTTTTTCTTTAACATCATTTTCAAGTGCTTTTGTTAATGAGTTTTTATTTTCAATTAATTTCACATCGTATAAGTTCAAAAACATCAGAACTCATTTCATAAATCATTTGTAACATTATTTATTTGTTAAATAACCCATAAAAATTCATTCCCCTTCTTTTTCCCCACACATTCCCAATTTATGATTTATGAATTTAAGTAAAAATGGGATTTGAAAAACATTGAAGTAATTCAAGGATGGTTCTTTTATACAATATTTCATAAGAATTCATGTTGGTTTCTATTACCATTAAGAACCTATTTTCAAAATGTATTGTATTACTAACTACTTACTTCAAATAGAACATTGAATGTTTGTTTTCTTCTAACATACTTCTTCCCATTTCAATAAAAGTTATATTCCTTCATTCTTCTAATCTATTTTTGTGTAGGGTATATGGATCACTATGCTAAATTTTGATACCATGAATTATCATATAATTTCCAAAATTATACCTTGTGATTTTGGTACCATTATATGTTCTCAACATCTTTATATAAACACTCATTTCTTTCTCAACTTTTTTTCTAAAAAATGAAAACATTTCTAACGCTTATAAATTTTGTTACAGAATCATGATGTGCATTATCTGAGTGAAATGATAAATAAAAGAGTTAATGAATAAATATAATTTTGTTTATTGGTGTCTCATAAGTCCACAGAAATGAAAAAGAATAAGAACCAGAGGTCTGGTAGATTGAATCAGAAACCCATTTTGACTTTTTTTTCAGTATCCCATTTTGTCAAGTCACCCATATATCTTCATATATTCTTTTATATTCTATAAACAAATGACATTTCCATCTTACGATAAACATTTACTACTTTCTATCATGGTGGTAAAGTATATGGTGCTGAAACAACTTTTAATATTTGACACTTGACTAACATGTGTTCATAAACTATCCAATTTGTAATAGATTTCAATTGGATATTTATATTTTTGTAATAATTTTTTTCATTCAATTTTTTTAAAGTATATTTTTTGAAGATCAGTTTTTTCCATCATAATAATGTTTTATTAAACTATGAATGTTATGATTTATCCCATCATCAAGTAATACATCCTCATATTATATCATTTCTAGTTCAATACTAGGCATTTGGATTCTTCTAATTTTTAAGGAACCATTATTACATATGGTAACATCCCCTCCACCATGAAGTTTAAAATATTTATTAATTTTTATATCACATATATTATATAATCAAAACTAAAAAACAATAATCAATGGTTTGTTCCATTTAAATTATTTCAAATACTTCTCAATAACAAAGGCTCATTCTTTAATTTTCTTCCTTATAGATTCCTTTTCATTACAATGATAAAAATCAAGCTCTTTAAGGATATTCATAAAAATTTTAACATGATAAATAAACAAATCACATATTCGACAAATATCATCAAAAGATTATAATTTTTTTAAAATATTTTTAACATTTTGATATTATTCTTTTTTATCTTCCCAAGGGTTTGGAATGTTACTTCTTCCACCATTGATTTTCCTTTTTCCAAACCTTCTTTCAGGAAGTAAAAAGTTAATACAAAAATTATAATCCATGTGACCAAATATAACAAAACACTAGTAATATCCATTAAATCATTATTCTTTATTAATGTATGATTTTTATCAATTGAAACATTATTGACGTTGATAAATTCTTCATAGATCAACACAATCTAGTCAAGGACCAACATTCCCACTAAGTATGTTTTCAAATTTTGTAGTTGTGATAGGTTTCTCAGATCTTTTATTCCACCTAAGATTTTCCAACACTTCTTCTAGAACATGAATTGTTTCAAAAATTAGTGGAAAATTATATTTGGTGGGTGATTATTTTACCATATTCAAGATTTTAGCCTTCTTGTAAACTTGTTTAGTCTTATCTTTTACTTCCAAGGATTTATTGAAGTATTCATTCAACTACCTAAAAATATTTTTGGACTCAATATGTTTTTATTAAAACTTATTAACATCATATTCATTGTATTATTTCTTTTTATTAAGATCTTAAATCATTTTTCCATATTCATCATTTATATGTTTCCATCATAAGATCTCGTGAATGTATTATTCGTCATGCTTGATGTCATATTTTCTTCCTTCGAAAACATCTTGATAATAATTCTTCATTATTCTTATTTCATTCTTGAGTGTTTTTTCTCAATACATGTATCATGTATTGTTTTGAGACAATACTATCTATAAAATTTTCTCCTACTTTTATTCACTATTTGTGGAGTTTTCAACATTATCAACTTTTTAAATAAATATTAAGAAATATTATGAGCTTTATCCTATGAGGAATTGTTTTCAACAGAGTTTGATTCAGCATTCTTACATGGAATGATCCTTTTTCTCTTTTAATATTCATCATATAATTTTTGGATGAATCTTCATTTCTATAAATTTTGTTCTACTTATTCCTACAATGTTTTTCAATGGAATTTTCTCAATATTCTCCGACATTATTCCTAGTATAATTCATACCAATGTGTCTGATCCCACTACATTCCATTAATTTGAGAGGAATTTTACCACCATACCTTCCACTTCGTCTTTGATTGATAATAGATATAAGTTGAATGATTTTTTTCATTCAACTAAACATCCTATTAATCATCAGATTATTAAAGATCATCAACATCAACATCTTGTATTTTTTCCACATGGCATCAAAATTCCTTTTCATATGTCATCTTCATTTTGAACATTCGATATTTCTTTATTTCATAAGAAATAAGAATTCTATGGAATTCATCAAGAGAAAATTCATCCTTATATTATAAATATGAAATTTTATAATCAAATATATATGGAAATTTATCATAATATTCTTCACAATTATATAATATTATAAGATATCTCTAAATCATCTGATGTTACATAAAATATCATTCACTCTGGTGAATTTTTCAACAATAGATTCATCATCACTTATTTTGATGTCTTCATATGTATTATGCTATTATTTTGTCATTTCTTCTTTCACTTTATTAATCCCTTTTAAAATAATTCCAAGCTTGTGCCACATGTTCTTTGACATTTTGAGACCCATCAAATTCATTTAAGAATTTTTATATAAGAACATAAGAATAGAATTTCTAGATTTTCCATAAACTTTTATATTTCTCTTATTAGGAAAATATATCGAGACATCCTTTTCAGTTGGTGTAAACCCAATTGTAGCATCATCATCATCTTCCAGGACAAGATAATAGAGATATTGAATCAATCATTTTTTCATTCATATTAATATTTTCCATAAAATGAATGATTTATTCTACTATTGACTGAATTATTATTATCCATGTTAATGATTGAACAAGTAAATCATGGCACTAATACCAATTGAAGTTATAAATGATTAAATAATAATTGATAAGGGTGGGTGTTTAATTATATTTTTACTTTTTATAAGTTTCAATTATTTTTAAAAAATAACCACAACAAACAATTAATGTTCTTATCATTATTTTATTTTATTAAAAACACAACAATGGAATAATAGTAAAGAATGTATTGAACATGAGATTTACAAGTTTCATCCTCAGTGTGAGAACCTAAATCATTGACAGAGTCACTCCTATGGGTCTTTAAAAATTCACTATTATGAAGAATTGATTTAAACATGTTCTAAACCCCATTAAACCCCTTTCACCTCTCAATAGAAAAAATTATGATGACTCATGTTAGTTTAGAAATATTACATGAAAAAATTGAGCCAACAATAAATGAAAAAATTAAACTGTTTACTTTTCTCCACATAAGTTCCTAGGTTTGATAACCTTGAGTTTGATGGAAATCATTAAAATTGATCATTTCTAATTGAGTCAACACAATTGATTCAATACAGTATTCTCATTCTCAATATTATCTTCTCATAAATTTCTCGAAAATTCCTTTTGATATTCCTCAATCTGACCGACTCAATATGATATTCTCGAAATGATTTTTTTTAGTACAATTAAGAAAACCATAGATTTTACATCTTTTAATTATATCCATGTTCAGAAGACAATATTCCACAAAATCCTCATCACCACACATTTCATTATCTTGTAAAAACTTTTAAAAGTTGTTAATAAACAATGCTTCTATTTATTGGGAACTTAGAAAAGGAAATGTGTAAAGCTAATAAACTTTTACCACTTTCACAATGTTCAATGCTCTGAAAAACTATCATATGTAAACATAAACATTGACTTATTCAAAATATATCAATATTTCATAGAGATAAATATTTTCTATCAAAATAACATTTTTTAGTCTAATAAAACATCTTATAGTTTAGGTTTTTATCCTCGTTATGATCTTCTATTCTCTCTCAGATCATTAATATTTTCTTTTCTTTCCTTGATCATTGTGATGAACATCATCAACATATGACTTATTAGTGTAAAAATATTATTTGATTGAAAACTTAAACATTAAATTTTCTTCTTAAATAGAAAAAACACCTATTTTAAAATCTTTTATTTATTATATAACCCATATCCATTTTATGGATTAGCATATTCATCTCCTAGCACTCTAACTTTTTTTATCCAATGTGATATGAGTGTAAGGAATTCATTTGATGAATCAGTGCTTGTTCTTGTTTTGATTCATCTTCCTCCTCAAATTCAAATGGTTTAAACTCCAGGTAATAATTTAATTATCTATAATATTGAATTATCTTTATGATGTTCTATATCTAAAGATGTCACCACCTAGAGACATTGAAATTATTCAAACATCATTATCTTTAGCAATTTTATTTATGATAACTTATAGATCTGGTTCTTATGGATACAGTCTTCTGTGTTTTAGTTTCTGGAAACGATATAAACATTATGAATACTCCATATCTTTAAAACAATTAATCATGATATATTATAGTCATTTATGAGAATTCCATGACCTGAAAAGTGTTATTTGATTTTGTATTAGAATATATGAGAATAATCTAACACCTAACATCAATTTAATAAACAAAGCTATTTATCATCATTCAAACATCCTCACTCTAGAACTATATATGTTCTATTAAATGATGAGTCTGATGAATATGAAATTAATCATTATTTAATAAATATTAATGTTGTGTATGATCAACTGAATCATATTCTAAATGTCTCTTGTTATTTCTATTGTCCCATCAGATATTCTAAGACAAGTTATTTTCAACATGTTCATATATGTCTAAAAATGTGGGTCTAGAAAACTACATTCTAAAACAAAAAACATTTATCCCCCTTTATGATTGGGGTTGGACATTTAGAAACATCTAACATTCTTACAAACCCTTATTCTGATGTACTTGGTCCAATCCTAAAAAACAAAATGAATCTTGTACAAAAACATTAGTTGTCAACAAGTATAAAAAAATTGTTAAACCAAATTATAACAATGGTTATTTAAGGATATTAATCTCTCCCCATTTCAATATATTCTTATTTCCCTTGATAATAATATCCATTCATTCCTAGAACCCAAAACAAAGGTTTAATAATTCCAAAAATTACATTCATTTGATAATCAACAATTTGATTTTTCTGCTCAATAATAAACGTATCAGGTTCCAAATCATGTTCCTTATAACTCAAATCATGATAGTGTTATAATATATACTTTCTAATACATTAAAAATTAAAAACATCATGGATATATTTATTTAGAGGTGTAAAATAAAAAAACAACTCACCTTCCCACACCACTATAAAACCTCAATTTGTCCCATGTATCAGAGTGATAACTTCCACTATTTTCCAAGGCTTTTCTACCCCAACCTAGAAAATCAAAATATGATATTTATGATCTACATAATAATTATTATACCTCATATCACCACCATCCTCTATCAAATCCAACGTATTTTTGTAATCATCACTTGGACAAAACTGCATCCCATAAGGTATTTTTCAATAATCTATGACAAACAAAGTGAATATTTATAATTCTATACATAAAAGACCTCAAAGGAAATCATTTTAGTAGAATAATTTTAGTTTTTGTTGTAAGATATCATGACCACCCTCAAATAGAAATCTAATGTGTAACGACCAGAGACTTTGTGAAATTTTTTCATATTAATTTAAACTATTTGATTTTTTTATTTCATGCAACACTAAATATTGTGTGTGTTGTACTAAAGAAAAAGGTTATTATTTGATTTTACTCTACACCAAGTTATCCATTTGTTATATGCTACACCAAGATAATCGTGTTCTACCTTAATCACTGACTTGTCTTGTGTTACACAAAACACTAGTATTCTACAAAATAGTATTTTATTATTATAATTATTTAAATAAGATAGTTATATCATATATGATTAACATAGTTACATGAATAGTAATAAATATTTTTTAATATTATATAGTTATTATATATAATGAAAACATATTTATAATAAAACATTTATTTTTATGTAAAATATTTATATGATTGAAAATATTATTTTCTAAAATGACTACTTTATATATTCTTATCAAAATAACAATAAAATTAATTTTTAACCATTTTTAAATTAAATTAGAAAAAATTAACTTCATTTGATAATTAATAGTTTCCAAATTATCTTTGAGTGTTTTTTTTCTAAAAACATTCATTTTTTGGATGAATAGAGAAAATTAGAAATTAAATTCAAAACTGATATTTCAGCTAATTTATTTATATTTTTAAATAATATTAATTTTTTTATTTGTAATTATAATAAATTAACCTCATATAATTTCAGTTAGTTAATTGGAAAAAATATCACATTGAAATTGGAAATTAAAAAATTTCAATCATTTAAACATTTTCACTTTAAAATCCCCGCATTCATGACACATCTGTATTATTAATTTTAAATAAATTTATTCCACTAATGTGTTTAGAATTTAGAAAAATTGATTAAATAGTTTAAATATTCATAACATATAATTCCAATTATGGTAATAATAGGTTTTTACCATGAATATTAGTGAACTTATTTAAAATTAATTAAACTGATGAATGAATAAATTAATTTACATAATTGTTAAACATTTAAATTAAGGGGTAAATGATATAGAAACTAATACAAAATTCATTTTATATCCATATTACAACCATATACTTAATTTTCTCTAATTTTATTGGTTATTGGGATATTATTTCTTCAATTATGCCAATATAATTCATTTTATAATGAAAATAAAAAAAGGGAACATTTATAACCATTAACAATTATAAATCCATTGAATATGAAAAAAACCAGATTAGTTTAATAGTACACATTAAATTTATAGGTAAAGGTCTTTTTTATAATATTAATTTTGTTTTCATTTTTATAGATGAATTATTTTTCATGATTATATAAAAAATTCCAAATGCGGTAATTATTTTCTTAATAATTAACAAAATTAAATAGTACTAAAAATATTAAAAGTAATGTAATGTCATTGAATTATTTTCATTCATTTTATTAAATTAATATATAATCTTACAAATTGGTAAAATTAATAGAATAAAATCTCATATTTTTTTAATTTTAAAAAATTAAATTAACTAAATAATGTCTAAATTGACATTAATGTTATTTTATAATAAATAATATTTTATTATATGATTTAAAATTTATTCAAAACATTGTATTATACAAAATAAATCTTTTAAATGTATATAAATATTAAATTTGGACTATTCAAGGACTAATTTATCTTTTATTATGAATATATATTCTATTGAGAAGTAAAAAAAATTTGTTGCACGGTTCACGTTAAAGTAGTTTCTTGCGAGTTACATGCTCTTATTTTAAAATTAATTTAATAATTATATTGGATTTATTTTTTATAAATATTATATAATATTAAAAATTACGTGGGTGTATATTGTCTAAAAAATCTCATATTAATTTTTTCATAATGTTAAAATTACCTAGGTAAGAATACCAGTTACCTTAATAAAAAATTTATAAATGTTAGGAAACATAGAAAATCAATAAAAAATAATAAAAATCCATTTATTTTTGTGTTTTGGAGGTTTATATTGACCATAAATCCCATTTAATCCTTTATTTTTTTTGATAGAACGCAAGGTAAGGGAGATCCCCAATATGGTATACCATTTATTATTTATAATAATTCTACCCATCCTCCTATATAAAAAGGCATTCACTTTTTATTATCCTCAAACATATCAAGACACATTTTTATTTCCAAAACCAAAACAACATAATCTCTCAAAATATTAAAATTTATCATGGATGCCTCACTTTGGGTTGATAGACAAACATGTAAGACAATAGGTGAAAATCAAAAGGAGTAACCAAATGATAAGGTAACATCCTTAAACATGCACTTTTGTTTCATTTTGTTTCTCCACCACCTCAATTATTCTTATTCCATCCATATATAATCTTATAATTATAATAAATATAATGAAATGAGGTCATTATATGATTTTTACCTATATATACATACACTTACATCAAATGGGTAAAAACATACCATTCATGTGTTTGGAGGACTACCAGCATGTGAAACGATTTCGTTAGTTTTTTTCATTACAACTCTCATTGTTAAGAATTATTATTTTAATAATATTATTATATGATATATGTTATACTTATTATTTCATTTTTATTATATAATTTTTATATAAATCTCACCTTCAATTCATTCCATTTTTTGTAAATACGATAACATCATTTGTGGTTGTGTGGACTACATCCTCTTTAATGTGATGTGACTTGTTCACAATTTACATGGAATGTATTTAGGATGGGATTAGTAATATAAGATGATATATATGGAATAATTATGCTACTATAACAATAATATATATACCTTTTTAATTTAAATTCATTCTTTTAAAAAATTAAGAAAACATAAATTACATTAATTTGTATCTACGGCCTACCGTCTCCATGAATTGTGTATTCCATTAAATAATTTGATATTTTTTTGTTTATAATAAATATTTATAGAAAGAATATATATGAAATATTTATCATTTTTAAAATTTTTGAAATTAGTAATTCATGATATAAGTTAGATGATCATGAATAACATGTCAAACCATCTATGAAAAACAAAGTACTTACTACACAAAACATAAACTAAAAAGGGAATTGATAATAAATGGGTAATATAAATTCATAATAAAGTCATATATGGAATGATATATAATATTATTTTTATTTTTATGATTTATAAGAAACATATATTTTTTATATAGGTTTTTTGAAGAAGTACAATGAAATTCAATACTTATGGTAAGGGTTTTCTCATCTCACTATTATTTCTGTTGTATTTATGACTCATTCACAACATTTTTATTTTTGGTGGTGAATATATTAAAAAAGAATATAATATATGATTACTATCATTAATTATTTTTAATTTAAATATGAATTTTATGATATATCTTCCATGGGTTTTATGGTTCAAAATATACCAAATCGGTAAATTAATTTTGTCTAAATTTTCCTTCATTGAGACACATATCATGTTATGCACCTATATTCCTCAAAAAGCTGTATAAGCTATATTTTGACATGTTATATAATAAATATACTCATTTTCATGAAATTGTATTCTTTATTTAATGTAAATATTTCATACAAATTTATGATTCAATGTTACTGAATTGGTAACAGTATAATGCAACAATCAAATCGTTTATTAGGGTTATTTATGATTATGATTCTATTAATGAAATATTATGTTCTAGGTCTCAATAAAAAACATTAATTTTATTGTACAATTTTTATCCAATATATAATCATGTATTATTACCATTTTATATTCTTTGGTACTTAATATAATTTAGAAAATTATCTAAAAAAATCAGACTTTAATTCTATTTTTGGTCAAAATCTGATGTTCTTTCAAAACTGTGTGTTCTAAAAAATTAGACAATTATTGAATATAGAAAATGTTATTTAAAATAATTTGAAATATATTTTTAAATAAATGTATTTTAAAATATTATTTATTCTTTATTTATATTTTTAACTTCATTTTCAATGAAAAAGTTTCTCAAAATTTATTCTAAATGTATTTATATGTTTCCAATGTATTTTAAAATAAAATGGTTACAAATATGTTTTCATGATTTTTTAATATTTATTCAAAGTATATTCCATGGAAAATGATTAATTTTTTTCATTCATTACTTATATGTTATTGATTTATATTTTTTAAAAAAAACATACAAAATGTTTTCATGATTTATTTTTATATTTCTAATACATTTTAAAAGAAAATGGTTTTAAAAAAAAATTCACGATTAAAATAAATTTTTCAAATAATATTTTTCAAAGAAATTTTTTTCCAAATATCTTATTGTTTTAATTAGTATTTTTAAAAGTGTAGAATATATTTTTATCAATAAATGTTTTAAAAGAAATTTAATATCAATGTTTATAAGAAATGATTTTTAAAAACGTTTTATGGAAGGGAGTTTCAGAAGAAAAGAAACCTTCATTAAGAAATGTTCCATATAATCCTTAAAATTCACCTCCACCATGGACGAAGTCCTTTAAAATTGTTTGTGAATAACTTGGGATATGATCCAAGGAAACCATTATTATAATTTATTTTAATGGTTTATGATTATGAAATCAAGTTGTTTATGACACATGCTTCTCATCAATGGATTATATTCTTATGAAACCCACATTAATTTCACAGGTTATGAATTGATGAAATTATTATAAAAATATTCAATTTTACATAGGTTATGATACGATTACATGATTATGATACCCATTTAATATAATAGTTTATGATATGATGTTTATGAAACCCATCTCTTTTTATTTTTCATGATATAATTAATGTTTTTTATCGTATTATACATGTATGTATGATTTAATTATATGCCGTGTGGGACCTATATCTCCATCAAATTCATTGGGTTAGTATTTATAAATCATTATAAATACATGGTTAGAATAGGTGGATATCTCAGTTCAAAAAAGGAGTTTGTCTGATAAGATGGTCTTAGGAGTGAAACTTGACAACTATGATGGACATGTGAGTGAACTTTGAATATTAAATTTTTTTGGGGAGCAACCTCATTCCATTGCAATGAAAGGGTTGCTACTGGTAGTGGTGGTGTGTCCCTCCTAGTGTGTCCATCCCCTATTAAGTGACTTTATGGGTTTTGTTAATAATCCTTGAATTTTATAAAATGAATTTTTATGTATATATTTAATCCACAAATTCTATGTCTTATTCCTATGTAATGATCTCATGGATTATTCGATAGATTAACGTATAATTCATGTCTTATAAATTTCCAATATTTATTCCATGACTCATGTATATGATCTTGGATATGTAGTGTATGTTCTTCAACTTTTATTCTCATGTTCTCATACACTAATTCTTATGTTATGAATATATATCTTGATTATTTTCCATTACTGAGTATCTGAGATCACTATTTCTTATGTTTCCTTTTCCCATGTTATAAAAACTTTATTTATTTATAAGTAATATTGGGTAGTATTTTTGTGATAAACATTGATGATCTTTTAACAAGTAAGAATATTTTGTTCTATGTTTCCAAATACCCTAAACTATTATGGTTTTTTGGAATGTATTATCATACTGTGCGGAATATTCTTCTACATTTATGTAAACTTCTTGTTTTTTAATCATGGGGAGAAATAGATGGTATAAAAACGAACATTTTGTCATCCTATGGAATCTAGGATGAGAAAACATTAGTGATATACCTATGGATATTTATTAGTATATTTCATGTGATTTCTCTAAGGATAAGACAAATGTTTCATTGATTTAAAAAAATGTTTCACAATTTAGACTTCTAAAAAGTGATGTTTGAAGATAATGTGGTATTATACAATGATAAATGCTTCTGACACTATGATTTTTAGTTTAATTTAATAGAAGGAACAAATATTAACTAGGTTAATGTGGAATGTTATGGTCATTTTGTTGATGTGAAGTCAAATGGGATGATCACGATAGTGAAGGATGTCTTAATCATGACAAATCACATTTCACAAAACAAGATTGAAAATGTGTGCCTTAAAAAATTTTCAGACTCACCAGATATGTGAAGGAAGGATTTCACTGAGAGTTTTAGTAATAGATACCATTGAGGAAATATAATTTAGTTTCATTAATGTCAAGAATGTGGAATGAAGAACCAATGTGAATGAAATAGGGGAAGAGAATGATTTATTAGCTCTAGAAAAAAATAAAAAAGTGTGCAACATCAATGGCAAAATGAAAATTATTTTTTAAAATAAATGAATGATAATAATTTCCACAAAAATATATCATTGAATATTGAATACATTAAATGTTTAATGAATAGTAATTATGAAAATAACTTTCCTTAATATAATGCTCCTGATGAGAATCAATAAGGTGGTAAGAGTGTTAGATATATTGTTTTCTTGATGATGATACTAAATATGAAATGTGAAAGGATACAAGTATTATGTAACTAGATGTGGTAACCTTAATAATGCTTATGGATAATGTAGAATAATCTAACAGTTTATATATTTGGATTCATGAGTTATGATTTGAGAAATATATAATTATTTTTTATTTTATGTTTTATCTATGGATTTAAAAGAATATTATGAATATATCTGAGGGACTATAAATGTTATTTAATAAAAATGTGTCATTTTGACTATTGGAAGATAACGCTTAATATGTTTCTAATGTTAAGAAAATGTTGTCTGGAAAAATATATATAGGATATAAATATGAAAATTCGACATTATTGATTACCTTATAACCGATAATGGCTTTGTCGATAATGTAGTTTATGTTGTCATGGATGGATTTTTCATTTTATTGGATTTACGGAAAATATCCAATAAAATTTGGAATAAGAAAACATGATAGTTACAAATAAGTATTAATGGTAATAACCATGTGTGATGAGAATAAAATATTATGATTTTCATTTTCTTAGTATGTGACAAACAAGAGAAACTTAATGATATATGGGGGATCAATGCTAAGCTATTTTTAAGAAATTTTGTGACCTTATGTTTTCGACATTCATATTTCAGAAGGGACATATAGTTAACCATTTGTATAATGGTTTTTGTTAAACATCTAATGAGTTTTCAGATATTCAACTATTAACATCCCATCTGATGAATTATTCGTATTAGATAAATTATGCTATACTTTTTATTTGATGCTGACAAAAGACATATGGAATGACTTTTTATTCAACCACATGATCTCTCAGTTCATTAAGAATGAAAAATTCACCTTCATTTATTGTTGTAAGAGATTAATTTTAAATTCTTCAAGGATCAAAAAAGGGTGAGGTTGTCCTAAAATTAGGTATGTATATAATTTAATGAAATTTTATTAACATTTGTAAAAAGGGTCTTGAAATAAAATTTTATCTCCTTATCATCATATTTTATGATAAAAATTACCTTTTTCAAGCCTCTTGGGATTATGGATTTGTGACCGTTAACTTTCTCTAAACCATATTCTCAATCACTCCCCACCAAAACATGATAGTTAAATATCTCCTCAATTTTCATGTTTTCACATTCAACAGTTGTTCTCTTATGTGGAAATCTTGTTACATGTTACTTTGGGTAACTCTTATGTTTCCAACATTCTCTTCTTAAAGTATGTTTTAGTATTTAGTTTTATTATGTGGGTTTCTAATAAAAAAACTTCAATTATCAAAATATTAATAACAGAGATGAATTTTTAAGGGTAACATTATTTTAGTGGTGATATAATGTTACACCTATAGATTTTGTGAGTTCTTTTGAAATTAATTTAAACTTTTTGATATTTTTAATTTTTGAGAACACAAAATATTGATTGTTTAATATGAAATATGCAATTTATTATTGATTTGAACATTGAACCAAGTTAACTAATCATTATATGATACTGTTAAAAATCGTCCACTACACACATAACCGACATGGATTTCATTACATGGAACATTGGGTTTCTACAAAACAAAATTTTATTATTTAAATTATTTTAACAATATAGTGATAAAATGTATTTTAAACATATTAACATGATTAGTAATAATTAATTTTTAAATATTATTTATAATAGTTTTATATAAATAATATATATTGATAATAAAACATATTTCTTTTTTAAAGTCTTTATATGATTAAAAATAAAATTTTCTCCAATGAATATTTTCTTATATAATTTTATAAACATTAAAAAAGTTTAGAAAAATTTAGAAAAGTACTTTTATAAAGTAAAAATCACTTTATAACTAGAAATTTTATTATTAGAACAGGTTGATTTTTTGGGTTTTTTTCTGAAAAAAATATAATTTTTGGATAAATAGTGAAAAATAACAAATTTTAAATCAAATCTAATATTTTGACTAATTTATTTATATTGTTAGATTATAATTTAATTGAAATTTAAAGGTTAATTAAATAAATTATACCTAAATTAATCCGGTTATGTTCATTATGACTAATTTCTTATTTACATTTTATATAAAATCTTTCTGAACATTTAAATATTTTCACTAAAAACCACACTTTCACAACACATCTGCGAGGTTAATTTTAATTTAATTTATACCACTTATATTCGTATAATTTATAAAAAATGGATTCGATATATTTAATCAAATTATTTTATAATTCATACTAATGAAAAATTATTTTATTACCAAAAATACTACTGAAATTAATTATAATTTATTACAGCGATTAAGGAAATATTTAGTTTACATAGTGGTTAATCATTAATATTAACCTAGAAAATGACCTATAAATGTTTCATAAAGCCATTTTATTCCATTATTTAGGATGTATAATCTCTTATTTATAATTATATTATTAGATGAAATAATATTTATTGTATTTGATCTATATAATAAGTTATGTAAATATAAAAATACAAAAAAAACTAACCTTTCTTACCTTTTACATTTATAAGAACCTAAGATATGGAAAAAACAACAGTAGTTCAGATTTGAACATTATTTTGGAATATAAATGTTTGTATCATCATATTAACTTGTGTTTATTTTTTTAGATGGCATATTGAGATTAACTACTTAAGGAAATCCAAATTTGGTAATTTTTTGTTAATAATTAACTTAAATAAATGTTATTATAATTATTAATTGTAAGGAAAAATGAATGATGAAATGATTTTAATTTTTTAAGATGAATATATTTTGTTAAAAAAATTTAATACTAAAATATTATAATTCTATATTTTTCTTGCTTTGTTAAAATTGAAATGAATTATATAATGTCAAAATTGACATTAAATTTAATTTATAATGATATTTTTTTAAAAGATATAAATATTACTACAAATACTATATTCTTCCAAATGATTTTTTTAAATATTAATAAATACAAAATATTCTCTATTAATGGACCAATTGTTCTTTTATAATGATCATATTGACCTTTACATAGCTAAGACATTGTGAGTATGGTTCTGGTTAATGAACTATTTTTCACATTACATGCACTTATTTTTAAACTAATTTATGACACACATTGGATTGTATGGTAAATTTTATATCATATATTGGAATAATTGGGTCTATGTTTTCTAATAATTTACACTTTCATTTTTTCTAAATTGTTAAATTACAATGTTTAGAAAACTGGTTACCATAATAAAAACTAAAATTCTAAATGTGGGGAAACAAAGATATTAAGGGACGATATTATAAAAAATCACTTTGTTTTTGTGTCTCAAAGGATTTATCAACCATAAATCCCCTTTAATACATTAAATACCATTTATTGATCATATGAGGTAATGAATACCTCTAAAGAGTGTTTATCTTTTAGTATTTACAAGAATTCCACCACTCATCCCTTTTAGAACAACCTTCACACTTACCATTCCTCAAACATATCATGCTACATTGGATTGTCCAAAACGATCCCAATAACCTATATAATTCACTATGTTCATCATATAAGCCTCAATGTTGGATTATACACAACCATGGAATCACATTGGTTCAATCCAAAATGAGTTACCCATAGAATAGGTAATATCCTTCAACAAAAACATTTGTTTGATTTTCTTTCTCCACCACAACAATTCATATTATTTCATGATTATATAATAACATCAGTAACCTAAATATAGTTGCATTTTTTAATATAACGGTTTAAACTACACCTACACACACAACTATCAAATGGGTAATGAACTTACTGTTTGTGGGTAGGGCGGACTACCGCCTCTTGAAACAATGTCGTTTGGTTTTTTAACAACCTATAAGTGTTGGGAATTACAATGGAAAAACGTTTTTATAGGAAAAATAATATAATAATGATTTATTAATAATTATATAATTATTATATTAGTCATTCCTTCGTGATATCCATTTTTATTAAATATGATAACTTTTGTTGTGGACGTGTGTAATACTGCCTCCTCAAAGCGATGTGATTCATCACACATTACATGGAATATGTTAAAAATGGGTATACTAAAAATATGATATATATAAAATAATAATTATAATTTAATTATATCTAATATATAATTTATTTATTTTATTTCTTTCGACACGAAAATAAAATAGATTCAATTGTCATTTGAACACACGGCCTTCCATCTCCATGAACGGTGTGTTCAATTTCATATTTCAATATTTTATAGATTTTTATAAATATTTATATAATAAATATATATATATATATCATATTTATATACATTTATAAATTAATTAAATATTTAAATCATGATCTATTTTAGATGATCCAAAATCACGTGTCAAATCACTTATGAAAAACAATATGATTGTTACCAATAACATAACCTAAACATATAAATGTGAATGAATGTGTAATATAAGGTCATAAGAATATCACATATGGTATTATATTTAATAATAGGGTTATTGATTATATTTAGTAAAACTTGTATTTTATTATGTGTTTTTAGAGTTAATAGTCTATGTTAACAATTTTGGTAAGAATTTTCTTGTCTCCCTTAAATTTCATTCAGATTTATGACTTATTCACCACATGTTTATTTTGCGTGGTGTATATAAATCCCATTAATATTTTACATTGTTATTATCCTTAATTTTTTTTATTTAATTATCCATTTCATTATCCCTCTTTAATTTGGTTTATGTTTTAGAAATTAACAAATCAGTAACGTAATTTTGTCTCAATTTTACTTCCTTAACATAAAATGACATGTTATGCACCTAAATTATTCTATGAGGTGTGTACAATACCGTTGAAAATTTTATATCATTAATATCATTATTTTCAAGATATATTAATATTGATGTAATTTTATTATCTCATGTTTTTTTGATCCAATATTACTAATTTGGTAACAAATTATTGTTACGATCTTATCATTTATTAGGATTATTTTGATTATGATTCCATTAATGAAATATTTTGATTTATATCTCAACATCCTTGTTTAATTTTATTATCCACATCTTATAAATTATATATTCATTTATTAGTTATATTCTCAAATTATTTGTTACTTAAGATGATTAATAAAATGTTTTTACTAAAATCTATCGTTAATTCCCTTTTCTGTCATAATTATGTGTTCTCTCATGACATTGTTTTCATTAAAAAAATTGAAAAAATATTACATTTAAAAGGAGAATTAAATTATTTTCATATATATTTTCAAAAAAAAAGTTTTCCAAAAGTTTTCTATTTCTATTTACATGTTTTCAAAGTATTTACAATGAGACATATTTTCAAATATTTTAAAATATATATTTATATGCTTATAAATATTTTACACTGAAAAATGTTTTCAAAATGCTTTCCATAATGGTTTACATGTCTTCATTTTTTTTCAAATATAAAGGCTTTCAAAATATTAAAATTCTTTATTTATATGTTTTCAATGTATTTTTATATTAATATGATTTAAATATCTTTTGAATTTTTCAAAAAAATTTTCCAATGTATTTTACATGAAAAAGATTTAATTTTTTTTTCAAGATTACCTTAGAAGTTTTAAAATATATTTTCAAAGAAAATGATTTTTCAAAATTAATTTTGTTTTAAAATATTTTAATGAAATAAGAAAAGATATTTTCCTCAAGATTTGTTTTAAATGAAATTTAAAAGATTTAATTATGGGAAATTGTTTTAGGAAAACGTTTTATCAATGAGATTTTCAATGAAATGATATTTTACTTATCAAATGATCCAAATGATCATTATAAGTCCCTCTTACTCTATGATTCCATAATTTTAAATGGTTTATTCATTATTGGGGATATTATCCAATGGAAATACTATTATTAATTCTTTGAATTGTTTATATTTAAGATTACTAGTAGTTTTTGACAAATTTTTCTCTTCCCTAGGTTATGTGTACATGAAACTCACTTCTTTTAAGGGGTTAGTTTCTTACGAAATGATTTATAAACAATTCAATTTTTCACATGTTATTATATAATGACACTTTAACGATACCCCTTTTAATTTAGGGTTTATGATGTGGTGTTTATAAAACCCTTATTTTTTATGCGTCTGGATATGATAAATTTTTTATTATCTCATGGAAAATGTATATATTATTTCATTATGAGATAGGTTGGAAAAATATATACATCAAATGCATTAGATACTGATTTATATTTCAGGATATAGAAATATATGTAATGGGGAGTGAACATGGTTTTGTTATGGGATTTTTCCAATATTATGGTCTTTGGAGTGAACCTCTACTACCAATATGGTCTTGAGAGTGAACACTGACTAATAAGAAGGTTTGGAGAGTGAACCCATTCCAATAAAATAAAAGGGACATGGATGTGGATGGTGGTGTTTCTCTCCCCATAGGTATATCCCCCATGAATTTCCCATACTAATTTGGAAAATTATACTTCACATATAGTTAATTATATTATATTCGTAAGTGTATGATACAAATTCTATCTCTCAATCCAATATTATCCTCTCTTAGATTATTCTGTTGATTCCATTTTGATTCAGGTCTTAAAAACATCCAATATTTATTCCATGATTCATTTATATGATCTATAATATGTAGGGTGTGGTCTAAAAATATTATTCTCATGTTCTCATGAAATTATCCACATGTTATAAAAATATAAATCTTTTATTTACCCTTATTATGCATCTGATCTCATCGATTCTTCTGTTTACTTTCCCTGGGATATGAAGATAGGTTATATGTAGATGTAATTAAGTGGTTGATCTATGTGGGAATCATTGACGATCATTCCTCTAGTAAAATTTTGAGTTCTATGTTTCCAAATTATCTAAAATATAAATTTCATCATGTAAGTACTATTTTAATATGATGAATATTCATCTAAATTAATTTACAATTCCATAATGTTAAGATTTTGTAAGGACACAAATATCGTTTAAACTCAAGGACCAAGAATGAATCTTTTCCTTTAGAGTATGTAATGGTCGTTCAGTCTAACCATCGTTATGATAGTGGTATAACATGGTTATCTTTTCATGGTATCTTATTTCCAACATGAGGCCTCTCCCAAAATAAGATGTGAACTGAGGATCCTTATCATAAAACCTGGATGAAAGAACACTATACAATCTAAAAACATCATGTACAAACTTATTTCCAATGTCCTCAACATTGGTGGATTCATAAATGGGATCAATTTGAGTTTATTTGATTATTCATTCAATCCTTATAAAAATTTCATTATTTCCCCATGGAGCACTTGAAAACCCAACATTAATCTCAATTGATATCTCATCTCACATCAATGTTACCATTAGATTTTTTTTAATGAAAACTAGAGTTTTTCTGATGCTTGATATGCTAATAAAAATAGCAATGAGAAATATAATCCTCAATATAAAATATTATACAAAGAATCAAGCATTGATGCATCATATCATAGAACTACCGAGTTTTATTGGGTGAAAACCCTACTATGAGTGATGAAAATCTCACATCACTCCATTTATTATTTACAAGGGAATAAAATAATGGTTCTTAAGGAAAAGGATTCCCTAGGATGATAAATACCACTCAAAAATAGTCACCCCACCATTTAAATAATACCTTACCCTATTTTTTCATCATTATGTGAATGATCCTAGAGGACCATCTCTTGAATATAGGATTTAATCTAAATAGATGTCAAAAAATATCAAATTTACCTGCCTAGATTCTAAAACTCATGTGAGCAAAGATATCTCTATGTATCTAGCCATCTTATTATTTTTTAATTCTTTGGGATAGTTGCTTCCTTCTTAGTAAAACAACCACAATATTCCTCTCTCTAGGGGTGTATTGAATATAATGTTAAAATACTACAAGTACACCACCCAAAGCATATCCTATATATTAAGATATTTTTACAAGAAGATAAACTCAAGATTTTTTCATTAGTAAATTGTAAAATGTTCTATAAAAATATTGTGTTGTAATATCGTAAGAGAATACATCATTACTTTGTGTTCAAAATCATGTTTTGTGTGGTTATACTCAGGTGATAATGTTGATGAGAATTATAAGACACCGTATGATCGCCTAATGTCATATTATATCCCAAACAAGAACTTAATGCTTTAAAAAAGTTCACATGCCTATATATAGACATTATATGATTCAACACCGATGTGGATTTCAAATGATGCTTCATCACAATTAACAATTCCAATCATTTAAAAATTCATAAAAATCACTCCTTATTTGATTATAGTAGACCACATAAAATATTAAATTGAAAAATATTATACAAACTTACTGTAAAACCCCATTAGACCCACTCATTTTGGAATCTAATTTAATTTTTTATTATATCCATTGATATGAAATCATTCGCATTCATAGGATCAAATATGATTCCAAATTATTCGAAAACATTCCCTAATAAAGTTATCTCTTGAAAATTGAATGCCATCTTTGACAACATGGTATAAAGTCTGTGATTCTTCATGATCTCTAGATCCACTCTAAAATAATGCACAAAATCCTTCTCGGTTTTAGAGAAAACCATGATGTTATGCACAAAAACTCTAATTAAAGTCCCTGGGTACATTTAAAATTTATTAATAAATAAATCAAAAAATTAAAGATCATTATTTATTAAAAAAACATAACTATATACTCTTAGTGGCCATAGATGATCCTAAAATAGTCATAGGTTTTTTAGACATATTTATCAAATTTTTTTGATATCCAAACTGATGAAAAATTCTAGAAAACAACTTTTAACATTTATAGTATTCAAAAAATCATCAATACATAGAAATGGGTATATTTTATAGATCACTAATTGATTTATATTTCAATAATAAACACATAGGTGAATGGATTTTATAGAATATTAGGGAAATTATCATAGTACTACCCAAGGTGAAATAGTTTTTCAAATGATGTAATTGGAAATCAAGGAAAATATTGAGGGGGTTTCTATTAAAAAATCCATTCAAAACACTCTGATTCATTAGATTAAATTTTTTAATACTTCTTATGAAAACGCGGAATGTTTAGATAAATGATGGGTATATTGATTCATGTCCAAAAACATGGATGATGTTTGAGAAACACGATATATTTATCCAAAACAATCACTACATGATATAACTACATGGTGAAATTCTTTGTGAAGTATTTCCAATGAAAAAAATCATTATTTAATCCTGAAACAATGGAATCCCACCTCCTCCAATTAGTCTCTTCTATTTTGAAGATATTGAATATTCAATTAATGGAATACAGTGTCTCTAAAAACTCATAGAGTCACTCAATCATTCCACAAAAATACTATTCCTCCTGAGGATGACTCATTTGTTATAAATATTATGATTTCTAACAAGGAAACTATATGAAATGTTCTTTGTTGTTATCCATCTAAGGATCTACATTTGAATCAATAAAGAGAATATGTATTTTTAAATGGCATGGACTACATTCATCAGGAATTATCACCATTATAAGGATCGTTTCATTTATAAGGTTTTCGTCTTTTCTTCTTCATTGCCTACCTCTATATTATTTTGAAAACATATTATTAGAGGCATAATACTACATAACATCAAAAAATAATAGGTAAAAAACAGTCAAATGATATTATATCATTAACTCTATCAAACATAATTCAACATGGGAACACAAAAATGATATCAATGGTTTTGAATATTCATGAATCTAATCAAAAAACTCCTCATAAGAAAATTCACCAAACTTATCATATAAACTTATTGATCATTATAATGAAAGAATTCCATAAACTCACTTGTTACATAACCCTTTCGTAATGACATATTAGTATCTCATCTACCATGGAATCAAATACATTCTAGTAAAATGTAAGAAGAGTATTAAAGATCATTTATATGACTTTTTCATAGAAAAACTTTGATATCTCAGCTCAGGAATACATTAATCAATCCAGAAATAAACTGAAAGGATTTCTTAATCCCCATGAACTAGAGAGAGCATAATGGGAATCAAAAAAATAATGAGGGAATGATTTTTCTAATAGAATAACTAAATAATAAAATTAAAATATATGAATTTAAAAACAATTAGTATTTTTAAAAAGACATTAAGAGTGACGATCCATAAGAACCAAGATAAATTTATCCCAAATTTTATATCAACCCAAGTAAATACAAAATCCAAAAAATCCATCAACATAAGATCTATGTGTAATAAGTGGATTACATACTCCATTGGCCATCTCCAGCTATCATGGTATCACTAATTAAGAAAATCCACCACCTCTCTGTGGTTATTTACCAATTAATGGACGTAGCATATGAAAGTACAAAAAATCCCAATGAAACATTTGTGCATGATAAACACTTTCCCTATAGAATCAAACCAGGTATTCCATAAAATACCCATATTAAATAAAACAAATATGAATAATTTTAAATAAAACATGTAATTGTAATATTTTAACATTTTATCTAGAATCAATATTTTCAAATAATTTTAATGGATAATATAAAATATGAACAAGAAATGATTTCCATTAAAATAATAATGAATAAGACTTTCTACCAAAGTAATAATGAATACAAATTTATATCAAAATAGGAATTTATAACAAATAATATCAAAAAAATCATCTAAATATAAATTAAAATCATAGAACCATTTTAAATATCACACATATTTCAGTAGTATAAGGATCGTCTAACATATCATTGAAATATGGCTCAATGTGTACACACATACCTAGATCTATATCCTATAATGAATAGGGGATAAATATAAAGAATTGACTCAATATCATCATCATATATTGGTTATAATTTTAATCATTAATTCTCTACCATATATATAATACATTTTTTGAATGTTTTATTCCAACCTAATTATCCAATATCACTTCTGCTTCGATGAAATAAATCATCCAGGGGGGAATTATTCAATTTAGTCATTCATCTCAAAACATTATAATCAGTAAACTCAAGATTCCCAAATGTCCATGTTTCAAAAAATGAAATTTCATATCAAAACATAAATATATTTTTTCATCCTAACTCATTCATTTAAATTCAACTTATTTCATTTAAAATAATCACATTTTTCATTAAATATTGTCCCAAGGAATCTTCCTCAATTTTATTCATCAAATCATTTATTAATTTAATAAATATTTTCATAAATCAATACTTAATTTGAAAACACAAGATAACTAGGATAAATAAGAACACACCATTCCATTTAGAAAACATTAATCAAGAATCACAAATCATTATTTAGAAAAAATAATAGAAAAATAATTCAAAATACACAAGTCATAGTGGATTAAATTTAGAAGAATTACATTATGAAACCACCATCCTCAATCAATTTATTGACAAACAACCAACATTGAGTCAATTATTATTATTTAAAGTGTATAATATCAATGAGCATGCACCATTGTCAATGGAGAGAGGGAATGGAAATAGAATTCAAAGTCAACACGAGATTGTGCTTACTAGAAGTGATCCAATGATTAAAATGACACTTTTATACATATAGAATTTTTTTTAAAGATCCATAACCTCTCCTAATAAAATCACCATAATTTTTGTGTTAAATTGTATTTGACATATAATATAAAAATAAAATATTGAGATTTTCAGATTTCGAATTAAGATACTGCAAAAGGAATTTTATCAAAAATAAAAATCACTAACTAGCTATAGGATTTCATAGGCTATCAGTTGGCCCATAAAAAAATGAATGTACTTATTAAAGCCACACATACTATCTAGGGGGATTCATAAGGAGAATAATTTTTCTAGTATTACTCATGCAAGATTGTGGATCTCTCCGGCTAGCCATTGGAGTTCTTATAGGGAGAACATACATCCATATTTCAATAAGAAAGAATGTGTCCCTCATAGACTAATGGGTGGAACTCCAACAACATTTTTGGAAACAAATATATGTAATTTATTTTGTTAAAACTCCCAATTGACTTTCAGCTACTCATATAAGAATCAAAACTCACTCTTAAACCCTAAAAAGACTCAAACTAGTGGTAAAACCCAAATGTCCTTAGATAAATCTAGAGATCAGTATAAAAAAATATTGTCCATGGGTAATAAATCATGTTTCCTTAAAAATTGTGTCAGGGTGTTACATTACATATCATTTCATTTATATTTTTAAATACCATTTCCTATTATAGTTATTAATATATATGATAATTATATGAAACAAAATATATCATTTACCTCAGTTTTATAACATGGTCTATTAGTTTTCTTTTGAGATTAATCAAACAATAAATAACAAGGAATATATTATAATAAATATTTAACATTTGGTAAATAAATAAATATTATTTTCAATAAAATGTAGAAAAAATATTTTTTTCAATATTAATGTATGTCAAAATTTATGTTTACTTTTATTTTCACTAAAATTAAAAATAAATAATTTGTTATCAATGAGATTTTTAATGTTAGACAAGAAATAAAATATATCTCACATATTCAAAATTTGAATATCACCTGATTGTATTCATGGAATATATGAAAATTGATTAATTATTATTCCATTAGCTTGTAATAATATATATAAATAATATTAAATATAATACAATTGAATGAGATTATAGATAAACTTAATGTGTGAGCCTCCCAGACTCTCTCATGGTGGAACCATAGATATAAGTATTTAATTCCCAAAATAAAACATCTTTCATAGAAAGTATATTATATAATATATTAATATATATCCAATATATATTTTTATGTTTGATGAATACTTTTTTCACCACCTTATATGATAAATTTATATTTTATTAATATTCTGAAATAAATTCACTGATGAACTACCATAGAAACAGATTTATTTAGATAGTTCATTGCAAATAAAGGGACTTAAATATTTTATTATATTGACATAGATAAGAAAAATCCTTTAATGTGTTATTTAATTAATACCTGGTCATTTATAATTTACCCAACATATGTTACCTCATCGTGATAATTTATTATTATAGCCATTATCCATACATCAAAGAACATGTTTAATAATACGCATTAATAATAATATCATTTATAATAGATAATTCATTCCTATTCTTATATAGATATCTAGTGATAGATAAACATATGGAATTATTATATTGGGAATTTTTCTTCATGATCTTCCTCCTTGGATATTATTAGTTCAAACTTCAAGAGAATAATTCTGAATTTTACATAAGCCTCCATCACTTGATAGTAAATTATAATTTCTCTCTCTTTAGAAATATCTCATCTAGGAAATATGAAGGATGTTTATGAATATTATAATAGCATATATTGGTTATAATTATAGTTTTGAACTATTATAATGATTCAATACATAAAATAATCTATTGACATTAATACATTATTGTTATATATAATAACAATCAATATGTTTTCTCTCACATGATAGAAATGATTCTGGTGAGGTATAGTTATTTCCACAATGTGTTCCAGGATCCTCTATGAATACACTACTAAATAAAAATTCACTAATCTATAAAAATGTTTAATAGGTTATATCCATGAGTATTTATCATTTTCCCTATGTATTTTCACTTTAATATTTTTTTACAATCTGTGAAATTTTTTTATCAAAATAAATATTATTGTATTATCATTCCTTATTGATACAATTACAATAATTAGAACCAATATTTTTGCATCCCTATTTCTAGGAAACAGCATTATCCATAATATACTTGATATATGTTTATCTGGTGGCCTCAAGCTTAAATTATATTCACTTACAAATTTTTTAAGTAAATATATGATACTAAATCAAAATTTATCTATAATAATAATTAGTTAAGTATCACCTTCATTACTATAAATCCCACTTCATTGATTTCTAGAAACACACCCTTTATACATTTTATTGTATATTATAGTGATTACTGCTACCTTGTGATGTTTTCTATGTTTTTTAAATATTTTCACATTATAATTGATGCATGTGGATTATAAAATCTCTCTACTTATCAGGGATGTGTGATAAATTGATATACATATGTTCAGGGAATTATATTTGTCATAAAAATCCCAAGATTCCATTTAACAAATAATCATAGATATATTTTATGAAATATGTCATAGACAAAATTATCAATTGAATTATTCAATCATGTATCATTTAAAAAAATTTCTGATTCTATTAATTTATTTAATTATTGATGTTGGTCAGTCTTTGTATAACTTATACTTTACAACTTCTCTTTATAATTTAGTTTATCAGAAAAAAAAACATTTCTCAATTTATTATTATTTATATCATATTATTTTTATATGTTATCAATTTATTTGACATGGAAAAGTACATTTTTTCAACAAAACACTTATTGAAATTGGTATCACATTAATTCTTAATGAAATAAAACTATCTATTAGTTTAATCAAAATAAATATTTTATGGTAAGATGCTTGTTTTATCCAAAAATGGATCTTTTTTACTTGTATACATTATTAAAATTCATTAGTATTACCAAACATAATAGTTTCAACATAGATAAATCTTCTACTTGTTTTAGTTAATGAAAGTGATCCTAACAAAAATTTTCTAATTTTTTTTATCGTATTGGGTCGTTATGGAAAATATAATTCTAATTTATTTATCTATAGTGTTTGGTAGATGAATGATTTTTCAAATTAAATTCCTCAAAATTTGTTGAATACTTTATATGAAATAATTTCTTTGAAGTACCAACATGAATATCCATGTGTGATTGTTTCAATAACAACCAATAACATTATGTCAAATAAATATTGAACAAAAATATTAAAATTTGATGTATTTAAATGGAATTTATTCCTAATTTAATATAATATTGTAAATATAATATTATTTATATTTACATATATTTTATAGGATATGTATTTATCATTATTATTGATTATTATATCACCTAACTCTATGAGTATAATACCAAAACCTAGTTTTATCTCTCTCATTACATATGTTTCATTTTAATAAATCCTCCCACTATGTTTTTTAGATTTTATGTTCTCTTGAAAAATAATGTGAATCAAGATTCTTAACATCATTGATGTATATATTGATTGTAATATCTCAAAAGATAATTTATTCCATCATGTAGACACATATTAAATCACATGTCTAACACCATTTGATATTAGATATAGTTATACGCTAATAAATGTTAAAGATAAAAAAATATTTTTTAATTTTTGTTCACTATTGAAATTTAATTAATGAAATAATCTTTAATATATAGTTATCATATAAAAACATTAATATATAACAAAATAAATTTTATAATATTATAACATAAATTATATCAAATATTAATTATTTTGTTGTATGGTAATGTTTTGATGGATATTTTTATGAAACCTGTCTAAATAAGATTAATATAAGATTTTTAATAGTAGTACAAGACCATCTTATATCATACTCCTACTAAATTAATCATTTTAAAATTTATAAAGAAATTTGTGTTTATTAATATCCCTAGTTTACATTTAATATATCAATAATGAATAGTTAAAAATTTATTAACTAACCCACGTAGAGTATCATTTATATTATCAAGAACACTTACTAATTCACTTTTAAATTCCTTAGATACCTTAAACAAGTATAATGATGTTAATGTTTTTACCTCAATATTCATCATAGAATATTTCACATGTATATTTATAAACTAATTCCATAAACATTGTGAATTTATGACCATTAATTTATAACGAATCTATTTTACTAAAACATTACAAATATATCTCAATCCTATGATTTTTAGATTCTATGAATATAAAAATCATTATATGAAAATTCATGATTATTAATTATAGATTTACTTGAAAAATAACAATCCATATAGAAATGGGTATTACTTTATACCAATTTTTTAAATTCATAAATAACAACCAATATTGGATTTCTGTTTTTCAAATATGGTCAAACTATTTATTAAGTTTGATATGTCATAATAAAATTTATTTCAAACATAAACTAATGTATCATTGTTTCTGGAACAAATCTCAAAGATAAGTGTTCCTATAACAATCATTACAAAGATAGAGATTTAGAAGAATTAATCAAATTTGATATATTATTGTTGTAATCTTCTATTTTTGTGTATCAGTAAATTTCTATCAACAACATTATAATGTATACAATGAATTAAAATATGATTTTATCTTACTCGGTTTTTATATTTGGATTAATATATATGGATCACATAGAGTATTAAATACCCTATAATTGAATTTAGAAATATTTCATGTAATGATGAAAAAACCTAATGCTTAGTCTTCTTCTATATTAAAAATAAATTTATTCTTGATACTATTCTAATAAACTCTCTTACAGTATGTGAGGTAGATATACTCTAGTTTATTAATCTCCTTCAAAATATTTTTCATCATTTATGAGTGTTGTAAAAAACCATTTCTTCTATACATTTCAAAATATTTTCAAGGATACAGTTTACATTGTTCACTATAAGGGGAAACCATGTTCCCACCAATCAACATAATCTTTGAAAATCCTATTCCAAATAGGCATGAGTGACTTATTCATTTTGTTCATTTTATAATTAATATTGATTATATAGAATCAAAGTGGTGAGGATTACAATGTGATATAAATGGATAAATAATTATTAATATGATAAATTAAAATTAATAAATAATCAATATAATTCAACATCTTGACAACGTGATAAATAGTGACTCATATTTTTTTAATATTTTAAAATGATGAGATAATATCATTTATCTTAAGCCTACCTTTCACCATTTCATGTTCAAGAAGAATAGTTATCATTGTGTTTGCAAACATGTATTTAGGTTTCATCCTTATCTAACCTGATATAATTTATTACATGATACAATGAAATTTTAAAAAAAATACTCTACATGTCTCATGTAGGCATCCACCGCATCTTCAATCACATGATGAGGTGGAAGTTGATGAATAAAGTATTTTAGTTTAAAAAATAATGTGTGGTGAAATTTGAAAGCCCTTGTACCCCTCACTGATTATATTCATAGATTGGAAATTTTATTTTTCCAATATAGATAGAAGTGTTTCTATAATGTAATTTTATATTATACTCAATGAAATCAAATTATTAACCTTTCAACATAAAAATAAATTATTACATGATGAATGAGTTAATTAATTTGACCTTTACTATTTTATCAGATCCCTATATCCCACATCATTTTATTCAAAATATACACTAACATAATTATTCTAGTGGGAAGGATTTGTATTCCCTTTAAATTGCACTAAAAGGGGACTTATAAACTCATTATTTGATATTTTGGTATACTTTTCATTCCATACATTTCACCTCAAATAAAAACAAACCCTATATTAAACTACCCAATACTGAAATCAAAAGCACTAGTTTCCAATGATAATGCTTCAAATTACACAGAATATTAAAATCTAATCTACTCTTTAGGCTAACCAAATTATGTCAACAAAATACATTTTTATAGAACCTAAATATTTGAATATATCCCAGGAAAGGTAATACCAATACATTGGGTTATGGTTTCATTTTACCTCTTTTGATTGAATATGATTTTTAACATAATATTTTAACTGGGGATTTTTGAACAACTTATACTGAAATATTACAATATGTTATTCTCTACAAGCTTGTTAATATTTTTTGGAATTTACAAAAATAATTAAAATTTTATGGAAAAATTATGTAGACATAATAATAATATATTATATAATTTTTAACAAGAATTTTTATTTACTTATTTTTATGTGATCGTATTTATCACTACTAGAGAGAAGACCATTAATAGAATTGACCTTTATCAATGATAACAAAGTGCTAATAAAAGGGAAATTTTATCAGTGCTAAAAAAACTAGAAAAGGGTAGCCATTATTTGTTATTTTTTTATAATTCTAATAAATTGTACCCTTTATCAACACATTATTTTTACTGTTGAAAAAGGGTACCCACTATCAACATTTTTTATCACTTATAAAGGTCGTGAATAAAATGAAATTAATAAAAATCATTAAATTTAAAATAAATATTAACAATTTTATTAATTAAATATTTGTTGTTAAAATTTAATTAATTTAATATACACATATATAAATTGTAAATATAAATAAATATTCTATATTAAATATGTAGATAATTAAAATGAAGAAAAATATATAAAAAAATAAAAAATTTAAAACGAGTAAATTATGAAAAATATTAAACTTTTTATAAATTATTAAATTTTTTATAGAGATGTATAATTTTAATATATATATATATATATTCCCTTCAATTCCCCTTTTCCCTATGGTTCTTGAATGTTTTTAAGGAATCCCATAAGTTTCGATTTCAATTTCGGAACTAGGAAATACTACCTCACTACTAAATCTAACCTTAGTTGCACCTTTGAAAACTCATCATCATGTGGTGGATTCATTCGATCGGTGGATCTTTGAAGAATGGGGCGTGTAGGAAATGGAAATAGTTGGGATTATTGATTTCAGGAACATCTTGATTGAGTTTTCTTCTGAGGAGGATCTGATTCTCGCATAGTCGAGCGCGCCCCACATCTGTAGAGGAGTTCGTTTTCTCATGTTCAAGTGGTCCAATGATTTCAATATGAAGAGGGATTCATAAAAAATGGCTATATGGGTATTATTTCCTAAACTCTCTCTATCTTTTCAAAACCCGTTGATTCTATGAATTCTTGGTAATTTAGTGGGATGATTCCTTTGTTCATACAGTAGAACAAAGGTGGTCTGCCATCCGATTTCTCATCGTATTTTTTTTAAGTTGATGTTGCTAAACCTCTTGTTGAGTATTTTTTATATTTTCGTGGGTGAAGAGTTCCTGTATATATAAATGGTTGTGTTTGAGTCATGGTTTCAGTTCTTCTCTTCCTCTATAAGATTGGGTCATCATGCAGATGATTGCAGATGCAGGGTGTCGAACAGTTCAGGTGCTACTGACTCGAGGACTCGATCATCAGCTAAAGCTCATGTTGGTAAGACGATGGATGTTGAAGGAAGTATATTAGTGGATACTGGAGGAGGTTAAATCTTCATGTTTATCATGGATGTGAGTTTGAGTAACATGAGTGATGCAATGGACAAGAGACATGTGGGGGTTTCAGTTTCTAATCCAAATGTATCTGATATTGTTTTAGACTGAGGAAAGACCTGACTGGTACTTCTGCATGTAATACACTGACAAGGGATGATACTGGACACATCCATGATAGCGCTTCTCTAATTGTGGTTCCGTTAGATGTGTCTAACATTTCTGCAACTCGGGTGGCATGTAGTTATGAGAAAGTTGACAGAGAGACAGATGGTAACTCTTTCCCAACCAATGCAGTTTCAATTGTTGATGTTTTAAAGGTGGGTAGTCCTGCTGTGTCCAAGGAGGGGTTGTAGGGGTTTCTTCATGACATGGATCACAACAATAATAATGTAAATACATGGGTCTCTAGCCCATAAACCCGGATTTTGAATCATCTATGTAATTTTTTTGAAGTGCATGAAGTGGATGATCCACAATGTTTAGTAATGTTTGATAATAACAGACAATTTCAGCAGGAATAGGGAGCAACTGATGGTTGTCAAGACGTGCATATTCATGGAAAATGGGGGGAAATATCATTTAGTGATAAGGAATATGATAGTGGCATGCGAAGACCTTCCTATAGTGACATTGTTCAGGGTGTGAAGAAGAAGGTGTCTGGAAATGAGGATGTGATGGCGGTCCCAGTAAGAAGAAGGTCGAGGAAGGACTATTCTTATCTGCCAAAGATGATGTCTACTAGGTCCTCTGATTAGGAAGATAAAGTTATATCTAGTGTGAAAAAGGGTTTCAAATCTTCTATGGAGTTTTTATCTTTGAAGAAATTGAATCTTCGAAAGATGTATTCCAAGATCCTGAGGCACAATAAAAGCTCAGAGTGGGAATCGACTACTACGGAGGAAGCATTATATTCTGGATGTGGTGATGGGTTTAATTCTTATGATATGTAGTAGTCTTTTATTTTTTTTGTATTTTCGTTGTGTATTTTTCCTTTATTTTAATAAATGGTTAGAGGTCTGCCTATGACCAAGATTTTTAGTTAAAAACATATTAATTTCTTATCCATTTTTAAAGGTTCTTACATAAAGTGATTCATTATTTCATTTAATATATATGTATATATCAATTTATATAATATTTCTTGAAATATTTTTTACAAAATGAAAAATATTTATACTTATATTACTTAAGTCATATATTTAGTGAAAATTGGTTTATAATTATAAATTAATATTATTTAAAAATTCAGACAAATTGTATTGAGTAATGGACATAATTGAATGTTGTTTGGTTTTTCAATTTATCCTATATTAAATGAGAAATACATTGATTTTACATATACATAATTAATCATTTTTTAGATACAATGTAGATACACAAATATTTACACAATTAAGGAAATCTTATATGAGAAAAATACACCAAATTTTTATGTATATTATTAAAATTTTAGAATTCCTTTTAAAATTTATATTATAACATGATAAATCTATTATATTTTGTTCTTAATAGGTTAATTTTATTAATTTAATATAAATATAATTATAATTAGGTATTATTTACTCATTTTTTATTTATTTCAATTTATTCATTTTTTATTATTTATCAACATTTATTTATTAACTATAATGCATTATTTTCAATGAGTATTCATCATTACATCAATATATATCCTTATTTTTCAAATAATTTATATTTAATTAACAAAATGTATACATTTTTCAATGTTTATAAAGTGTGCTCATTTGTAATTATTCGATTTCACACATTTTTTTGATACATGTATTTAAGAATATATATTCATTAATAATGTTAAAAATATATTTGTAAATAATTTTTTTAAATAAAATTATGAAAAATTTATATTTACTATATATATAAATTTATATATTAATAATCAATAATAAATAAAAATTTCTTTCTAAAAAAATTAAATAAATATAAATGAATAATTGTATATATATATAAATTTTTTAAAAATTAAAATCAAATTTTTATATAGTTAAAATATTAACTATATCTATATTTTTATTTTTATTTTTATATTTATTTTAATTTATTTATCATATATATATTTATATATATTTATATAAATATGAAAATATTATTTGTTAAAAGTGTGTATATATATATATATATTATTTTTAAATATTTATAAAATTGTACTAAATATATTTCAATAATAAATATATTTATTTTATATGTATAGATATTTAATATATATATATATATATTTAATTACATAAATATATATAATGATAAAAATATATTTATAACTATAAAATTATAATAAATATATTAAAAAAGTGAATATATTTACTATATTAATATTTATATATATATTTTAAGTATCTATATATTAATATAAATATATACGATGATATAAATATATTTATAATTTATAATAAAAAATTATAAATATATTTAAAAATATATTTATTTACTAATATAATTATCAATTAATATATAAAATATTTATACGATTATATATTTATAATTATAAATAAATAGATAATTTTTTTAAAAAGAATATCTGTAATTATAAATAAATAATTATATAGTTAAATAATATTAAAATGATAATAAATATATATATAATTATATAAATACATTTAAATTTTATTACTTATAATTATAATCATTAATCCATTATAAATAATAACGTTTTAGCACTTATGAAGTTGCATTTTAGCATCACATCTTAATTTGTCATTGATAAAAAGTTTATTTATCAATGCTTTTTTGGAAGGGCTAATAAAAGTGTCCCCATTCTATTTAAAGGATCCCTGGAAACACTTGATCATGTCTGGATTTTCAAGCACTTGTGGGACTCTCCAACTATCGAGGCTACTCTTATATGTTCTCTCAGACGAATCATGGATTGAATCCAAGGTTATTACTTTTCTCCTCCTACTCTCTCATTGATTACTTGTTTGGGTCCCACTGTTTTCATTATGGTGGTGTTCTCAACCATGAAGAATCATGCTTCTTCTTTTTAATAAAATTATTCATGATTGTTCCCTCTCATTCTTCCTAATTATTTCCATTCATTTCACCACATTCACTCATGGCTCTATCTAGTTTTAGCGATATCATTTTTTCCATTATTATTATCTAGATTTCTCCCATAAACATTCCCTCTAATCATTGCCTGTTTTCTACATGGTTAATGCATATCATAAATATCATATTGAACAATAACTGATGTTTTACTGACGGAAATTTGAAATGGTGTGTGTGCTTCACAAACGGTTTTGGGGACCCATTCGTTTCCTAATTATAGTCTTTACTTTTACCCAAGGAGTTATATCTTATATTATATATTATGTAAAGGAGGTTTGGTTCAAAATATTATTTTGAAGTTATAAGGGAATCGTCCCATCCATTTCAGTAATTGAATCTTCATTTTTTTCAAATATCTGATCATAAACAACAACCAATTGACTAATTATATACATAATATGTAGTTCAATGGTTTTTATTATAATCATTTTGTCCCGAAAAAATTTATAGATGAAAATATAAATTAAAAAATTATATTATTAGTTAGAAGTCCCATGTTCTCCCTATATATTTTCTATGGATTTAGGTCTCTCTATGATGGCTTTTAGTGAAACATGAGTCTTATATCCCCTAAATTACACTTTTATAAGCCACTGATATTTATATTTCACATGTTCCATAATTATTTCAAAATAATTATACATTTATAGTTATGTGTTTATATATAAATATGTTAACATTATATTCATTTTAATTTAATGTGATTTTTAATGAATATTTGGATCAAATTAAATCGATTCGAACCTTATATTATTGGATTTTGTGGTATTATCTAATTTTTTCTATTTATATGAGTTTCATAAAAAATTTGAACACTTGTGTAGATTCATAGAACTATATGGTCCATTCAATTCAAGCAATCGAGTTTTTGATATGTTTTAGGAGGTTAAGGTGACTTATCCACACCACTTTTACAAAATATCAAATTGTGTCACGAAACTATTTAATGAAACTGAGTCCCTTCCTATTCCAAAATTCCAAAGTATTTCATGAAAATGTTTCAAGAAACTATGTCACTTACTTTCAAAAAATTCAGAACAGTTCCATGAAAATATTTCACAAAAATGCGTCATTTCATTTTCTAATATTTTAAATGGTTTCATTAAACTATTTCAGGAAACTGCATTAATTCATTTTCCAAAATCTCAGACTGTTTCATGAAACTCTATCATAGATATAATGTCATAGAAATGGTGGCACATAAATGGTGTCACATAAATGGTGACACCCAAACTGTGTTTGTTAAACTGTGTCACAAAAACAATGTCACATAAACAGTGGAACAGAAACAGTTTCACCGAAATGGTTACACAAAAACTGTGTCATAGAAACAGTGTCACCAAAATAGTGTCCCTACAACTTTTTCACTGAAATGGTTTCATATAAACTATGTCACAAAAACAATGTCACAAAAATTATGTCACATAAATAGTTCCACAAAATCTAAGACACAGAAAAAGTGTCATAGAAATGTGTCATAGAAACTGTGTCACATAAATTGTATCTGAAACAGTGTTTCAAGAACTATTTCACTTTTCTTTTGTCAAATTTTAATACTTTTCCATTTTACCCATTAAATTTATTTTTGACTAAAAAATCATTTAAAGACTTATTTTAATGGATTGATGTCAAATTCAAATCCCATATATCTTATATTAATTTTTCCCTATGGTTCGGGATGCCTTCCCATTTTAAAACTGTGTAGTTTAATACAATATTTATTTTAGGGAAAATCCATTGTATCTTCAACCGATGCTCTGTTAAATCTTCTAAAGGGATGAGCTATCTTCATCCCTTGTTCTTAATTTATGTATCTTCATACGATATGCTAAAACCATTCTTATATTCTTGTAGGAATCATGCGATCAAACTTTGATCCTTGGATTGGTTCTCCGTGATATTCTTGTTGGTGCAAGTGCACCACTTATTTTGGTGAAACCAAGAAGTATCGATCAATATTCTATATAAGGTATGATCTATTGTCATTATTTTTGTTTCCTCACTTTATTTTTCTCCTTTACCTATTATGGATTGATATCTACATGTTCTTAATAGAGTTTTCTTTGGTGTTGGCTGGTGTGGTGGTTTCTCTACAACCTCGGGTGGATGCAATCCTCCATAAGAGGTTATTGTGATATATTTTGATTGTTTGTTCTCGTGAAAAGAGAATTAAAAACCTCTTGATGTTATGATTAGTGGTTCCTATAACTTTATACACGAAACTGTAGAGTCGGCATGTTTTCACCCCTAGATCATAATCGAATTGACATAATAAATATTTTTACAGGATAAATAAATTGGCATTGATATTATGTTATTGCCTCTTGTTTTGGTTCAAAATAATGATATATATGCCTTGTTCAATAGAATGTAATTAATGATTAAATTCTTAAAAAAGATATAGAATGAATTAATTGATGATTATTTGGATAATGAAAAGGTGTCATGTAAATGAAACAGGTTGTTGTTGTTAAAATTTAATGTTATACAAATTGATGTAGTAATAATGTATAATTATTCATGATAGTTATGAATGTATTCACGTTAGGTTTCCCATAGTTGGAACCTACAAGTAATAAATCAGTTAATTCTATATGGATTAAATAACAATTGTTTTTATTAAAGATAATGTCAGGTAGGGTTCTGAGTTACACTCTTGCTTCTATGGCCATGTGCCTTGTGCTTTGGAGCTATAATTTCTCATTATGATTGAAGATCATATGACTTCTTTATGGTCCAAGAGCCCAGTTGATATGTTGTGTGTTTCATGCTGCTTGTGTTTTGGTGTGAGTCAATATGAATGTTGTGATAAGTGTGGTATAGAGTCCCATTGGTTGTGGCAGTAGTTGACTCCTATAGTGGCGAGATGAAGTGTTTTATGCATGTGGGTGTTGGGGATGACACTAAAGATAATGAAATGGGTTGGATGTGAATGTTGGATTTCCTGATGAATCATTGTGTTTATTATCATCATTACCTTTTCCACTACTTGTTGTAGCATGTTTTTAACCATCTTTCTAAATATGGGTGAAGACACGTAGGTTATGTCACATGCTTTTTGTGATTAGCTACCTGATGGAGGATTGGTCTACGATCCTATTATAGGTGTTAAATACTCGATCTCTAGTTTATCTACTCACATTGTTGATCCCCCAAGTGATTAGTATCATAGAATATTTTTCTCGAATTCCTGGGAATATGGCAATGTAATAACTTTTTTAATAAATGATTGAATTAATTATGTTATCCCATAGGGTTGGAGCTTACTAGGTTGTAGTACTGAGGTTTAAATTTAAAGAAATATTGGACATCAGGTGTGATTCTATTGAAATATATTGTGATGTAGTTAATGTTTAATTAATGTTTAAATAAATATTTAAAATAATGTGAAACTCGTAGAAATAGAATTACTTAATTTAATAAATAACATTGAATGGTATTGTGGTTATACAATTCTTATTATTAAGAAGGGTAGTGAGGTGTTTGGGAGAGTTTCTCTACAATTGAGTCTAATACTATGTTATTCTCCTAGTGTGGTTGTGAGATATAAAATATGCTAAACATTTCCAGTTTCTATATGTTACTCCACGCTATAAGTCATGGAAACTAACCCCCTAGGTATTCTTAGCCCTAGGGGTGGTGTTTTCACCACCATTCTAGTGGGAGGATGGATGGATGACTACCCCATTTCCCCCCAATCTCTTATCTTGGAAGTTACTAGTGTTGATAAGAGCAATGGATAGTTTTTCCCATATATATATGTAGAGTGTTATAAGGGATTGTGGTTAATCACACACATATATTCTAGATATACTTTCCAATGGACTACTATAGGTGTAACGTGTATAGGTTGTGATGGCTTGAGGATCCTTACTCGGTGTATGGCCTATAATGGCATGGTGGTTAATACCAGACGTATGACACATGTTATGCGAGCAATGGAGACTCTCATAAAATACATGATTATATTGGTTACATGGATTTGGTGGTTGTGCTGAATGAGTTGAATGATGTGGTGCTTCTCCCAGGTGTCTATGTGCAATCATTTTTTGAGAGAGATTCTTAGGATGTGTGACATTGGGGAAAATTGGAAACCATGGGGGAAGTAGTAGTAGGGTTCACTTGATAATCATTATTTTGTTATATACTATTGTATTCAATAATTGGTGAGAGAAAATGTGGTATGGTTGAGAATGTATTATACATTTTTAGGTGATGATTTATTTTTAGTTGTTGTCGATTGTGCTTTAACATGATTTCCTTTGTTTTTCACAAGAGGATCCTAGGAGGATCCTACCGAGTATACTGTTATATTCACCATATATATATAAAAACTATTTTAGGTCACTTGGGATAAGGTTGGATATTAGCATGGTTACAACTAGGATGTTTTTGTAGGATATGTTCGAGCATCGTGGTTTCTACCATCTTTACTTTCCTTTGGTTTTTGCAGTTTATCATTTCAGTTGTAGTGGTTCTTTCATAACATAACGAATGTGTAGTTATGTTTTCCTTTATATTTCTTTATTTGTTGGATTTGGTCAGTTTCTATCTTATCTATCTTTTCTTCATGGGTTCTATTAGAGTTTAATGTATCATCATTGTGTGTTTACTATACCCTTGGTGCTAGTCACCAACACGGTGCATACTGGAGGTGGAACTCAGGGGGTCACTATCTCCCTTATTACATTTCCAAACCATAATGGGTACACCATATGGGGAGGGGGCCATGACAGAATTTTTTTATAGCTCTGTTTGAGGGATAGGATGAAGTTGGGTGTTCGGTAGACCTGAGGTTGCATGTGTTGGTAGGGAAATAGAGATAGTTATGTTTGAAGGTAATGTAAATAGTGTATAATGTCTTAGCCACAAGAAATTAGGGCCCCATGTGATCTAATGAACAGAATTTTATGTTTATAGTGAATACTAAATGATGTGATATAGGATACATGGTAGAGACATAGGAAAATATCATGCATCATTCATCTTGTTGATGTGTTTGAATGGGTAGACCTTCGGATTGGTTAACCTAAAATAAATAAAAGAAAAAAATTAATTAATTAATGTTGAGTCTTCCATATTCTTGGTTTAGGGGCTCTGAATTATTTTTATTTATTTGGGTATGGATCCATGTCGACATATTCATCAGGTTTGAACTGAATATGTCCATCATGTTGCAACACCAGATTGTCATAGGGTAGAGGTTCATGGCGATGACACCTGGAGAATGAAACTCCGAGAGTTTCAACGCAAGATTTTAATGATGTATGAGTGCTCTATTTTAGATATAGTCATTGAAAGATGGTTGGAGGAGGTTGAGATAGCTTTTATTTCGATCATATCTCATATGAAGCACTGGGTTTCTTAATGTCATGACGATGTGGCATGGGGTAGTGAGGCATTGGTGGTTTTTGTTCCTTGTAGATCTCAAGGTGTCAGTGATATCATTGGTGTAGTTTTGAGATAGGTTTAGAGTCTAATTTCTTTTTTTGATTGTTAAGGAATCCCGTCTCTAGGAGAATATTGCCCTTCGATAGGGGGGCTCTAGTTTGAGAGATATTGGAATTCGTATTAGGAACCTTTTAAGATATACTTTGGACTTGTTGTTAGATGGGGATGCTAGGGTGAGGCATTTCGAGGAGGCTTTGCATCTAGAGATCCAGCGAAAGGCCACCTTATTTATGTTGAAGACATATCATGTGGTGATGGTAATTGAAAAGTTCATCGAGATGATATTATCCAGAACCAGATCTTCATGAGATGGGAGTCTTTTGAATTCCTCAGAAAGTAGAACTTTGGTCTGGTTTTCTCTTTTTTAGTGCAGAAGAGTTTTTTGTTTTCTCAGGGTTTTTTTCTAGACCTCAGCATTTTGTTTCTCCTGGGGCGGTAGCTCTTAGGCTTATACTAGTTTATCATCTATGTGTTTTTCTTGTTGAGGTTGAGGTCATCAACAGCAAGAGTGTCTGACCTTTCAGATCATTCAGTGTGAACCAGGTATTCCACTCTAGTTTCCATCATTGAGGCAGTTCTAGTTGGGGCAATATCTATTGGTTGCATCATCTTTAGATCAGAAGAGATCAGATGTGGTAGCTAGAGGACATCCCTAGGAAGATCCTCATCCTCAGAGAGTAATGAGTGGTCACGGTGGCAGTCATCAATTGGGCCAGAGAGAACGAAGATGAGGTCGTTGTCTGCTTCAGGCTTTAGAATTTCCAGCTTCAGGTGAGCCAGATGTCGTACTATATACCCTTTGCATGATTCCTACTTAGTTGTATGCCTTGTTTGATTCAGGAGTGATGGACTTCATTATATCACCTTTCCTTGTCCATTATTTCATACATGAGGTAGAGAGGCTTCTAGTGCCCTCATTTTTTTACTATTCTAGTTGGAGGTCAATATGTCTTGTTTGAAGTATGTAGATATTGTGAGCTAATGGTGGGGTAGCACCGCTCTTGGTGATACATCCGATTTTTACGGATACAACCATATTATTTCATGATCTGTAAGGATTGGTTGTATTAGGTGTAGCATATCGTGGATTTCTTCAGGAAAAAGGTGGTGTTTTTAGATTAATATGGAGAACTAGTGGTGTTTTTTTGGAGAGTGAGACCCTTGGATGGTTCAAAGGTGTGTTCCATACTTGTCATCCTAGATGGATGAGCTATTGCAGAATTCTTTAGAGGTTCATCAGTTGGCTTTTCATAGGGATGTAGAAGACTACACTGATGTCTTTCAAGAAGAGGTTGTAACATTACCCCATGGATGATTGATCGAGTTTGGTATCAAGATACATCTAGGAGTGTCTCTTATCTCTATTTCTCCATATAGGATGGAAAGATATATGTTCTTGGAGATGTTTTTATATCTCGATAGTCTACACTGCAGTTTTGTTTGGCTGAGTGTCTCATCGTGGGGTTAACTAGTTTTTTAGTGAATAAGGAAAATATGATATTGTGGTTGTATATCGATTATCATTGATTAAAAAATGTGACTGTGAATAATAGGTATCCTATTATGCGAATTGATGATTTATTTAATCAACTGAAGGGTGAAAGATGGTTCTCAATGATTGACATGCTGTTAGGATTTTATCATATGTGTGTGAAGGATGAAGATTTCATATTGTTGTCGTCATGGGTATTACGAGTTCATTGTAATTTCTTTTGGTGTGATGAATGATCCTACTCTGTTTATAGGTTTGATGAACAATGTGTTCCATGAGTTCCTAGATATCTTCATGGTGGTTTTCATCAATGAAATCCATGTTCACATCATGTCTAAAGATGACCTTGCAGAGCCTCTACAAACCAATTTGGGAGTTCTTCATCAACAGTATCTGTTTGGGATGTTGTCGAAGAGTGAGATTTGGGCTCTAGAAGTTTGTTTCATGGGGAATATGTTTTCTTATTAGGTATTATTTGTGGATCCATCGAATATACAAGAGGTTGTGACTTGGTAATCCCCCATTATAGTGGTAGGGGTGTGAATTTTCTGTTGTCTCACATGATACTACATGAGGTTTGTAGTCTATTTCCATTAGTGTTTTGCACCTCTGATATCAATGACCAGGTAGGATCATGATTTCATGTCGACAGATTAGTTTCAAGAAGATTTTGAGTGTCTGATGGACTTGTTGCTATGTTCTCGAGTTCTTTTTCTGCCAGTAGGGGGAGTTTATTTTGATGTTTTATGTGATGCTTCACATATCGATTTAGGCTCTGTTATGATACATGAGATATCAGTTGGTTATTATGTGTATTGGCAGTTGCGTCACCATGAACATAATTACTCTACACACGATATTGAGTTGGCAACCTTGGTGTTCAATCTGATGTTTGGGATACATTACTTCATTAGAGATCCCATTGTGGTTTTCACCGATGTTAAGAGATTGATTTTTTTTTCTCCCATTATGACTTGAACATCTGGCAACATCGGTGGATGGAGTTATTATAGGAATGCATCTTTTAAATCTCATATACACCTGAATATGTAAATTTTGTAGCTGATGCGCTAAGTAGGAAGTATCATAGTGATGTTGTGCTTGAATATGGTGATTTAAGGAGAGTGATGAAAAAACATTGAACATTGAATCTAGATATGGGATAATTAGGTGTTATAGGTTCGCTTTTTTAGATGATGGTGTAGTCATCTCTGGTCTAACAGGTTGAAGAGTCCCAATTGGGGGATTTGGAGGGGGAGGTCTGGATAGACCGAGTTGTTTCTTGAGAGGCCCTTGATAGTTTGTATGAGGATGAAAAACACCAAGTGTTGTATCAGTGAATCCTTTTCGTTCATTAGCGATGTGTGATATGGTTCTGATAAGGTTACATAGAGTACCTTTATCATTACATCTAAGTCTACTAAAATTTACTGAGCCTTGAAGAGTTAGTTTTTGTGTCCCAGGTTGAAAGATGTTGTTACATAGTTTCTGTCTCATTGTCTAGTCTTTCAAAAGATGAATTTCAAGCACCTTGTCCCTATTGGTTTTCTCTAGCCATTAAATGTTCATTAATTGAAATGGGAGGACATCCAATAGACTTTTTTCTGGTTTTCCATGAGTTCATGGATTCCATGACACAATATGGGTGGCAGTGGATCGTTTGATGAAATCATCCCACTTCATTGAGATAATGGAGTTATGCTTAGTGGATTTTTTAGGAAGTATCTCTATGTGTTTTTGAGACTTCATGGATTCTCGAGGATGATCATTTCAAACCGAGATCCTTGTTTGACCTCTAGGTTGTGGAGAGGTCTCCCTCCTGATTTTGGTTCTCAACTATACCTTAGTACTCGTTTTCATCCTCAAATTGATGTTCAGGCATAGTAGACCATCCAGACTCTTGAAGACATGTTGTGTTATTTTTTTAGGTATTTGTAGTGTTTGTGGATGAGGTGCATACCCTTGGTAGAGTTCCTTTACAAAAATATTTTTCACTCCACCATCAGTATGGAGTTATATCAATCATTTTCAATCCCACCTTACTGTTATCCATTTTGAATGACTGGGGTTAGAGGGTGCATAATTCTAAGACTGAGATTAGAGAGAAATATTAAAAAATATGGTTTAAGGGATTCATTAGAGGTTGAAGGACACACATGATCATCAGAAATCATTTGTCTATCAAAGAAAGAAACCTTTAGAGTTTTGATGTTGGGGATCATGTGTTTCTAAAGGTGACTCCCCATTGTGGGAAGTGAATTTTTAATAATTGGAGTAAGCTTCTCCCCAGTTTGTTAGGCTATTCGAGGTATTGGTTCATGTTGGAGCTTTAGTGTATTGGGTTTCACTTCCTCTGCAGATGATCTGGATACACATATTTTTCTTTTATCATAGCTTCATCAATATCTTCATGATGAATATCATGTCATTTTTCGGGAAGAGATTAATGTTGATGATGATGGGACCTTTAAGGAGCAGCCTGTAGAGATCCAAGACTGGAAGGATAAACTGTTGTGAAGGTATGTTGTTCCCTTTATTCGTCTCTTGTAGAGGCATAGTGGTGTGGAGGATAGTACATGGGAACATGATTCATTGATACATTCTCATTACCCTGTGTTTTTTATTTCAATATCTTTTAATGTAATAAGGATCCTTTGTGATTTCAGACCTTTCATCATTATGAGATGTATTTCTCTTATTGATTATGGCCTTCGATCTTTGATAGGTGTCATGAAAGGTGGTTGTTTGGACACCATTTTGGGTTCTATTTTGGGTTGGTTTTGGAGTCTAAAAGAAACAATTGTTTTTAGAGGTATCTGATTTAATGTCCCCAACCAGGCTGGTTCATTACATTGAAGAAATTTGGTGTTTGAGGTGTTATGGGAGGACAATGTGACTTATCCTGAATAATTAGTCAAAATTCCAAAGTATGTCATGAAATTGTGTCATGAAATTGGGTCACTTCCTTTTCAAAAATTCCAAACTATTTCATAAAACTTTTTCATGAAACCATGTCACATCTTTTTCCACAATTCAAAACAGTTCATAAAACAATTTCACAAAGCTGCCACTTTCTTTTACAAAATTACAAACTATTTCATGAAACTATTTAATGAGTCTATGTCACTTCCTTTTCCAAAATTAAAAACTATTTCTTTAAATGGATCCAATAAATTTTGTTACTTCTTTTCCAAAATTCCAAATTGTTTCATGAAACTGTGTCACAGAAACACTTTCATAGAAATTGTGGCACATAAATATTGACACAGAAATGGTGTCATAAAATCATTTTCACAGAAACCATGTCAAAAAATGGTGTTAGAGAAATAATGTCACAGAAATGGTGTCATTGAGATGGTGTCATGGAAAAGATATTATAGAGACTGTGTCACATATACAGTGTCACAAAAACAGAATCAATGAAATGGTGTCGTAGAAATGGTGTCACCGAAATGGTGTCATGGAAATGGTGGTGTAGAAACGATGTCACATGAACAGTGTCACATAAATTGTGTCATAGCAATGGTGTTACAATAACTATATAATTAATAATGTTTCTAGAACTATTTCACTATTCCTTTTTCAAATTTCTAGATTTTTCAATTTCTTCCCTTTTAATGTTTTCATTTAAAAAAACTCATTACAAACAATGTTTTAAGGGATCTGAGGATGATTCAATGCCTGTATCATCTATATTATTTTTTTCATAATGTTCGGGATGCCTTTAATTGGTCAAACTACATGGTTTAATGTGATCCACTTTTAATGGAAAATCTAGCATATCTTAAACCGCTTCCCCATTAAATCTTCTAATAGGATTAGATATTATCCTCCCTTCTTCTTCATTATTGTTTCTAGGTAGAGGACACTCGAACCATTCTTTCCTTCTCATAGTAGACGTGTGATCATAATTTCCTCCTTCAATTGTTTCCCATTGAAGTTCTTTTGGTGACTAGAATACCCATTTTTTTAGTGAAACCAATAAGTATCGATCAATATTCGATATAAACGTATGATATATCATCTTTCTTCTGTGTTCCTCTGCTTGTGTTTCTCCATTCCCTATTACAGTGTGCTATCTAAAAGTTCCTAATGAATTTTTCTTAGGTGTTGTTTGGTGTGGTGGTGTGTCTGCATCCTCAGGTGGATGTAGTCCTCCATGAGAAGTGATTTTGATCTGTTTTGTTAGTTTTTTCTCATGCAAATAGCATCAAAAACCTATTAAGGTAGGGGATTATTTTTGTCCCCTATCATTTTACATGCAACTATAGAGTTATAATGTTTTGTCCAAATAGATCATAATGGAATTGACATGACAAATATTTTAATTGGATAAATAAATTGGTATCGATTGTATGTTATTGCCTCTAGTTTTTTAAGATAATATGATATTTATGCCTTGATTGTTTGAGTGTTGTTTTTGATGAAATTGGGAATGAATGTAAATCCTTAAGTAATTGATATTATTTGGATAAAGATAAAGAGGCATTTAAATGAATCTGGTTGTTGTTCTTGTAATTTGGTGCTAAACAAAATAAAGTAGTAATAATGTTTAATTATTTATGATAACTATTATATCTTTCATGTTAGGTATCCTGTAGTGGGAAACTTCATTTAATAAATAATTTAATTATATATGTATTAATGAACTGGTTGTTTGATAAGATATAATATCAGTAAGGGTATGATTTATCTTCTTTCTTGCAAGGATGAGGGCCTTGTGATTTGCATATATATGTTATCATTATGTTTGAATGATAGATTCATTATTTATGGTCCAAGATCCCTATTTATGTAATGTTTGTTTCCTACTTCTTGTGTTGTGGTGTGAGCCTGGATGAATGTTGCGATATGGGGGCACAGGTAGGCCCATTAGTTGTCACAACATCTGATTCCTAGAGTGGAGAGATGCATCATTTCATACATCTTGGTGTTGGTGAAGACACTAAAGATGAGGAAAAGGTTTGGATGTGAATGTAGGATGCTTGTTGAATCTTGTTGGTTATTATATTATTTACATTCCTCACTACTCCAGGTAGTTGATTTCTCATAAACGTTTTTCAAAAAGGGATGAAGATGCATTGGTTATGCCACCTGGTTTTTGTGTTTAGCCTCCCGAGGGAGGATTGGTATATGTTATTTCTTTATGTGGAAAAGACGTGACAGGTAGTTAATCTTCTCACCCTGCTGAGCCCCCTTGTCTTTAGTAGCATAGAATGGTTTTCAAGAATGCATGGGAATATTATAACGTGATAATTTTGTTAATAAATGATTGAATAAATGATATTAACCCTAATGGCTGGACCTTTCTAGGATGCAATGATGATGTTTCAATTTTAAATAAATCTGGACATTGGGAATGATGCTAATGAAATATAATGTGGAATTGTTAATAGTTTATTAATGTATAAATAATAAATTAACATAAAGTGAAACTGATAAAGGAGGAATGAAATAATGTAATACATCTTTTTGAATAGTTGTGTACTTATAGGATACCTAGTCTAAGCAGTGGAAAATATGAGTCTAAGAGAAGATAGTTGAAGTTGACTCTATGACTAGGTTATTCCCATAGTGTGTTTGTGAGATATAGTATATTTTGTACTTTTTTTGTTTCTATATTCTAATCCATCCCATAAATTAGTGAAACTGGAACCCTAGGGATTCTGAGCCATAAGGGTGTTTTCCCAACATTTTGGTGGAAGGATGGATGGAAAACTACCACATTTGGACCCACCCTCTTCTCATGGTATTTACTAATGTTGATAGGAACATCAGTTAGTTTTACCCATATATGTGTGTAGAAGGTTGTAATGGCTTTTCGTTATTCAAACTCATATATTCTGGATATTGTTTCTTATGAACTACTATAGGTGTAATTTGTATGTGTTGTGAAGGCATGATGATCCTCACTCAGTTTAGGGGATATAATGGCTTTAGGATTAAAAATAGATGTTTGATACAAGTTATTCACATTGTGGTGCCTAACAGAAACTAAGTTGTTTAATTGGTTACATGGGGGTGGTGGTGGTGCTGGATGAGGTTCATGTTGTGGCGATTTTCCCATGTGTCTATAGGAAATCCTTTTTAGAGAGTGATATTCTTACAAGATGATATGTATGGGAAATGCGGTAAACCATTAGGGAAGTAGTAGAGGGGTAACCATAATATTCTTTACTATGTTATATACTCCTGTATGCGATACTTGGTGAGAGTATCCACGGTGAGGCTGGGAAAATAGTATACCAGTTTAGTTGATGAGTTAGTTTCCCTTATTGTCTAATTTGATTTAGCATGCGTTATTTACATTTCCACAAGAGGCTCCAGGGAGGATCCTGCCATGTATATTTCTATACTCACACAATGTATATAGGAATGGTTTTATAGGCCACTTGGGACAGGATAGAGATTAGGCTGGTTATTCATATATTCGGTGTAGTTTGAGTTATTCGAGCATTGTTGTTTCAATTTTTTATACATATTTTGGTACTTGCAGTTTTCCATTTCAGTTTTAGTACTTCTTTCATGACATTTCATATGTGTACTAGGTTTTTCATTTATATTGCAGTATGAGTTGGATTTGGTTGGTTTTTTCCTTATCTCTCTAATCTACATACATTCTCTTAGAGGGTAATTCTTACCCTTTGTGTGTTTTTGATACCCTCAGTTCTAGTCTCCAACCCAGCGCCTACTGGAGGCTGGGCTCAGGGGTCACTATCTCCCTTATCTCATTGTCGGCCTAGGAGGGGTAAACTTTGTAGGGAGGGGGTCATGATAACTCAGGTCTAGAGAATTATATTTTTTAAATGAAATGTTTTATAATGTATAATTAAAATAACATTTATGTTAATTTTGAATATGAGTTGATTTAAAGTATCAATGGCCTAAATATATATTTTACAATTATTTAGGGATAGGGTCAATTATGTTTTTTAACAAATCTATCTTTATATTTTCATTATAATTAGATGTAACAAATAGTTTCCAAATAAATTTATAAATCACTTCATAATTTCCATTATGTATAATTTTATTTATATTAATTTCACAAATTTTGACCATATTGGATATATATGAGTTAATAATGTCTGCCTTTTAGATTATCTTTTAAAAAAAGATAATTAATTATTTATTAAGAATTGAACAATATTATTCATTATTTCAATAATCCAATACTGATTAAATAACTCAATTTATAATGGGTTTTTATGGTATTTTTACATATTCAATGATAGTGAATGGTTTTAATTATGTTTGATTTGGGAGAGAATAGGTTATATAGAATCATGATCAATTATTTGGTATTATACATGATATAAAATAAATATTTAAGTGATTATCATGTTTTTTTAATAGATTAGTGAATTTGATGTTTAAGATACCATATTAGTTATAGTTTCTATTCATGTATTTAACCCTTTATTTTCTTGATAAATATTTCTATAATATATATATATATATATATATACATATTGATAGGATAAATAATTTATTCATGTTATTTTATTGTAATCGTCCAAAAATATGATTTTAATAATTTTAATATTGTAAAATAAAATAATAAATATTTAGGAATAATTTTTTTACTATGGGAACTATTTAAATAATTATAAAATGTTACATTATTTTTTTCTATACATTTAATTTTTTGGAAATAGAATGTTTTTGTGACTTTTAATTGGAAATTCATTGTTTCTATCATTTGAAACATTTTTATGGATATTTTAACTACATTTTTTTATATGTCTACTAATATTTTCTCTAGACTATTTTTAAAAAATTATTTTATTAAATGTAATATATATCTTTTTTTTAAAATTAAGATAAATATTTCCTCATAATATTTTCGTTGTATAATCACTTGAGATTATTTGGAAATATTTTTAATAAATATCCCAATGTATGATTACCATATTTTTTTACAAGAAATACATATGTAGTTGTGATAAAAAAAATTTTATTGTATATTAAGATATATAGGGTATTATGTGAGGGATAGGTATAACATTTTAAAATGTGGGTTACTATAGACATGTTAGTGATTCGTAGAGGGATGGTGTGCGAGTGAAATGAAATTTTTGTTGTTTTTTTCCTTATCTATGGGTTTTCAAGAGTTAGTATTAACTAATGTGTTGTAGAATCCAATGTTTGGTTCCTTCTTAAGGGAACCAGTTATGAAATAATGTAGTTACATTTTATTATCATGTTATCATGGTTAATACACAATGTCTTGACATACATGTGTATTTTTAGTGTTATTAATTTCATCATATACTCAAATATATGCATTATTGTATGTTTTAGGGGCCTAATAGTAGTTACATATTTATTTTTATACTTACTCCCAACACATGAACCATGGTGGACATATAGCTCTAACATTTGAGATACATTTTATATTAAAGGATTAGTAATATATATTAGTGATGGTGAAGCTCAATTGGGCTGAGTTGATGTACTCATGGTAGGGTCGGGTAACTATTATAATTTTGAGATGAGATTTGAAATTTTAAATTAAGATTCTCCTATTTTAAATATTTAAAGAGAGAACTGTTATCCAACCCATATTCATTTAAAGGATAGTTATTATACATTTTGTTGATTCAGACTCATCCCCATCAATTATATTTTTTTTTGAACAACTTTGATTAGTAGTAATCCAAAAATATCATCGGTACCAATTATTGGATGACTACTACACATAGTAGTTCCAAAAAACATAGGTGCATGTCTAGAAGAGATGGTGGTTGAGTCTCAATTAACAAAAGTCAATAATAACTATACAAGATATGAATATAATGAGGATAATTGTTGAATATTACTTTATAAATTGAAGTAATTTAATGGATAAAACCAGCACTAGTGGTATAATTCATTTATTAAACTGAATAGCATGTTTTCTTTAAAATCGATGAATGTCAATCCTTTGAAAAATAATTTTGAAAATGGATTTATGGAGTTCATCGTGTTCAAAATAGAGAAAGTATATAATCCTTCTCAAATCATTGTTATGTGAATGAAGAATATTTATTCATGAAAAATAAAATGTTTTACTACCATGAAAATAGTGTCTTATTCACATGTTGATATTACCAGTACTAAGGAAGAAAAAATAGATTATGCCGAAACTATAGATTAATTAGGAAATCCAAAAAATATTAAGGATAAATAATAATGAAACAAAATCATAATGTTTAATAAAATTACCTTGGAAATATATAAGCGTATAAATTTTTAGTTCGGTTTGAGTCAATGTGGCTGACATGTTGACACCGATAAGTCAATGTTCATTAGTTATGTTGGGGACACAATGAAGATGAAGGTTCCAAATGATGTTGATTCGTGGTTACATGTCTGGCATGTAATAGAAGAAACAATTTAAAAATATATAATGGTAATTTTATGATATAAATTCTTTATTTTAATAAAAATATATATAATGAAAGGTTGATTTAATTTATATTATTCCTTACTGAGTTCATTTAGTTTAAAATATATACATAAACAATTTATCATAATGAATTTTGTAATAGCCTATAGTGCCTTCGAGACTCATCTTACCAGGATAAATCTCAGTAATTATGAGGGGAAAGAAAATCCCCACCCAGTAGTTAGTTATTCACACATTATAATGTAACATTATTTGAATTTTTCATCATTCTTCATGATGAGAAATCATTTCAAGTGAATTGCAATCAAAAAATTATTATTTGAAATTATTTATTTTATCCAATGTATTTTTGAAAATAATTAATTTATGAAACATAAAAATTATGATGAAAATAATTAATGTGCATCAAAACAAATATACCATTTTCAGAAAGATAGGATGTGGTATGCTTCACTAGATAAGAATTTAGTATTTATTTTCAATCAAAAATAAATTTTTTATGTTCTATAAATAAACTTATGTTCCTATTTTATATGATAATTTTTAAAATCCACTTTCATCTTATGTTATGTGATATGGAATGAGGCTTGTGTAAATAATAATGGTAAACTAGTTGATGAAAACACCAAAGATGTATAAGAAACATGTATAAGTATGCCATAATTATAATCAATTATGATTTACAGTAGTATTACATATAAATATAATTTTATGTTCATATTTTTTAATATGTAATAGAAAAGAGAATCATTAGTGATCATACAAGAAGAAAAACTACTTTGAGTAGCTTTGGTGTGGCCAGAACAATTTGATCCCATTAACTGATTTGGTTTTAGAGTGTCTCACCAAACATATTTCTAGAAGATAAAATCACATGAAGATACATATTAGATAATGAATGGAATTAAAACACAAATAGATACTTTTCATTATATTATTTACCTATCTGGTTTGAATGACCTATGTATGAGAATGCGTCAAAGAAAACTGATGGTGGAACAATTATATGCACAAGAACAAAATGACTCCAATAGCTTTGAGGCAGTCCATCCCTTCAACTATATTCCTTTAATAAGAAAATAAATTTTTTCATTACTCTTTCTTATAAATGGGAGTCAAAAAAATTCTAATAACTTTATATTACAAAAATTCTATATGGTATAGTCGTATATGATTTGTATCTGTCAACACCCACCCATATCCTTATTGTGTGGGGTTTAGAGTATAATTTCTAGGGAGACAAGAAAAATTAGAAATTCCTCCCACAATATCCCATGAGAGTATGGATTGAATTAGATTGTGATCTAACTACTGAGTTACTTATTCCACATGATGATCTTTATATTACAATGGATAACTATGTTATTGAAAATTTCATAGCATGGATATCTAATCATATAAAGACACATGAGGTTTGTATTAAATAAATATTATCACCTGAAAAACCAATAACAATTGATGATAAATGATCTGAATTCATTTATTATGTTAGAGATGGATAAAGAAATGTAGAAACATAACGTCAAATCAAAAAAATCTAGTTCATCTACCATAAATTCAAAAAGACCTTCCGAGAGTACCATCTCCATGTCAGTTCTAGTGAAAATGTATTATCATTACATCTTCATTCCCTGAAAACATTTAAATATGAAAATATGTCTTAAATTCCATAGGAAAATGTTATTTATGAAAATTGCATGAAAGTTGTAGTTTGTTACGTGGGTATAAATGATATTCTCAAGCATTAATGGATGGGAGACTGAGTTTTGAATACCTACATAAGGTATATTTTTGTAATAGATGTCTATGAATAGTGAATTAATAAGTTTATTAAAGTTAATAACTAATCAAATTTTCTATTGGAATTTACATCACTATTAATTATTAAGAAAACGATTTGAATCATTATTTGTTACCATTAATCATGGTATAATTTCATGGGAACACTCAATTTGGATAAAAATGAAATTGGAAATAATAGAGATCAGATACTTGATGAATTTGAGAAATAATTATAAATGATAGAATATTTTTTATTATTATAGTGTAGATGTAAAACTCTATAATCTAATCAAATTAAATATAATTCTATTTTTTGTGTTATCTTTTTTTGTAGCACTTGATGATGATCATAGTTGGTATGGATACCTAACATATATTTTTTTTGTATCCAATGCATCGATATCCAACAAGACGAAAACACGTGAGGTGTATTGTGAATTTATAATACACTATAATCAATATTTTATGTATAAACTTTTACTTATGTGTATCAATCATTATTTTCATAAGAATTATTTTAGGATATGGTCATTGAGAAATATATGCCAAATCATAGAATGATGTTGATGTATAAAAATAAGAGGCATATTGATTAGTAAAAATGTAAAAATATTTAGGTATATATACATAAATATTTTCCTATAAAAACAAATTTGAGAACAATTTACATATTTTGGTCAATGTTTCTATATTTTCTGATGCAATATAAAAGAAATGATTATGGGTATTATGTTTTAAAATTTATGATAGATATCATAAACCATCAAAATACTAGATTCCCAGAATATGTAATTTCATAATGAAATTACATTTTCATTAACAAAATTAGTCCATATATTTTATATATTTACTCATTATTATAAGATTTTCAATGATAATTTTACTCAAATGAATATGTGAATTTTTCTAGAGAGTAGTGGGCAGTGTATATGTTTTGAGAAATATTTCCAACAAAAACATTATTTTATTACCTTATATGTTTTTGATCTAGTATTTTTTATAACTGTATAAATATATTTTGGGAGTGGATAATTAGTTTTATAATACTTATATATTATTTATGATATATTTCTCATGTGAAGTGTAATGGAAGAAATCACTTTTTTTTTGAAATGATGACATACAAACAATATTTTTTTAAATAGTAGACACCTAGTTAGATGTAGAGGTGGAGGCGGTGGCGGAGGAGGATTTGGAGGTAGAGTTAGAATCAAATACAGAGACTAAGGTGAAGGATGAGGTAGTGGTGGAGAATAAGGAATAGGATGGGATGATGCATTGTCTTGAAATAATTAATATAATTTTTCAATGGAGAAGAATTAGAATCATACCACGTTTGTGTTTAGGAAAAATTATTAAAAAAAATTAAAAACACTATTCATTTAAGATAAGATCCATTTTTTAAATATTTCAGGTTTCTTATGGAAAAATGTTTTTTATTACTTTTTAATGGAATATTATACAGGAAGTTACATGGAAGAAATTTGTTCATAAATAAAACAAACACCAATTATTTTTAAAAAAAATTATAATAGGCTATAATTTCTTTTAGCATACTCCAAGTACTATCAAAAAATACTAATGTGTGAAAGTATCCCCTCAACATAAATAAATTGAACAATAAAAAAAAAATTGATGATGTTTCATGGCCATATATTTACTACACTAAAATATGTTATTGGTAGTAGACACATTAGTTGATTTAGAGTCATACAAAAATAATATAATCATCATACATGTATATAATCTAGCCTAAATTATTGAATAAAAATGATTGTAATAGACCACTTTATCAAGAAAGTGTATGAGAGAACTATTGAAGAATATGTAGTATTTATAGATCTTGGACATTGATGTGGCTTGGTGTAAAGGTTAATAAGTAATCAAATGAAAATAACCATCTCTGTGATAAAATCCACAAAACTGAAAAACCTAATTCAATAAAATCATGAAGTACTAAATATTCAACTGAATATCCCATTGAAAAATAATCTAGTATCTTGATAAAAAAAAATATAAAAAAATAATTAATTAAATAGTTCTATCGAATGAATCCTTAATTTCTAGAACAGAACAATAAAATTGTTTCAATTTGGTTGGTGGTGGAATTATTTGGGCTATTCAATCATCAATTACATGATATAATATCATAAATGCTTTTGAAATAAATACATGTGACATTCATTATGCATGTGCACATTCCTAATTTAAAATGATCCATGATCTCAAGGTTATTAATAAATAAACTCATCCTTATATCAAGAAAAAATACATGAGAATATGAATATTACAATTTTAAGGAAAAAATAATTGTGATGTTATGTAGGAGTTTATCATCACCTAGAATATTGAAAAGCATATACTAATCTTTTACATAATCTATGAATACTGAATGGATGTTCTAGACTTTACTGTTATTCAGATTTTATAAAATTCTAGAATGATTTTTACTATTATAAAAAGTAATAAAAAATTTATAATGGAGTCTACTGTATTTTGAAAATTTATAATGGATCACAATGATGTTTTTTCCATCAATTTTGGTGAGTGGGTTATCACGGAGATTGTACTCTCTATAATTGTTAAAGGGAAAGATATTTTTTATTACCTTACATTAAAACACAATTGTAAATATTTAATTTAGTTCAATTAAGAATTTCAATAGGTCTAAAGTAATGGTTAATTATCTCTAGGAATAAATGACTTTCTGAACAAGGATGATCCACTCATTTACTATGATCATGAACTCAATTAAGATGATTCACTCTGGATGGTAAATTTTTTTATTCTCCAATTTATTCAACATTCATGGTTATAAAACTATAATATAGTTAGATAACCTAGAGTTTTGAAAGATATTCGGGATAAAAATACATGGTGGAATCATCCATTCCACGAGGAAACACATAGTGTTCACAGTATGACTGAAATTGTGTTGTTTCAGTTTAAAATAGTGATTTTATTATTGAAATAATTATTAATTGTTTTTAATTTATTTTGTTATAATATTACTAATATAGAAAAAATTATTATACAGGTTGATTAATTATCTCTATTTGGGGTGGATTCCTTGAAGCAACTTGTGCTCATTAGATAATAGACATCGAGGCTGTAACTGAGATAATAAAAAAGGAAATGGGTTAACAATGTATACAAACATCATGAAAAGGTCAATTCTTATAACTTATTTATTTATGGTTTTCACTATTCTATCTAATTCATTTAGGTTAATTACATTGTCATTTCAATCTAATAATTTTTTTTACAGATCAGTTGGTCAGTTAAATCATTTTTTAAATTGTCTATAATATGCTAGAAAAGAGATATCATGGTCCTTTTCAATGAGGTGTGTTTGGAATAATAGGGTTTCTTAATTATTTAAAATGGGAGATTTCATTCATTTCTATCTTGGTACACATCGTTTCAATAAAACACACATCACATACAAAACAATCCGCACCCCAATCTAACTTACGGTGTGACCAGTTTGACTCAAACTATATGTTTTTATTTCATAAATTTCATTTTACATCAAAACACGAATCTCATAATGAAAAACTAGAAAACATCTTAATAATGTTATTATAATATTATAAAAAATGGATAATTCATTTTTTGAATTTATAAATCTCCCTCAGCACATTCTGATACATGATGTGCTCTATATGACTAAAAGTATCTATTATCATTAAATAATAGACATTTATGGTAAAAAATTGTCACTCAATAAATACTAAGAATATGCACATAGATTGTCTTGAAAATTTTGGAAAATTATCATAATAATTTTTCATGCGAATGAATGAATCTCAAATTTAATCGACACATGATGTAACTGTTATGAATAAAATTGTGTGTTCCAAGTTTAAAATTAAATTTGATTAAAAAAACCCAAATGACATTCTCAAACCCAAGAAAAGGAATTCGTATTATATTTATACCATTGTAAAATGATCTATATGTCATTTGAAAAATGTTGGAATAATCCTCACCTTTATAGGAAGTATGTGTGACTAGTATGACTCCAGGTGCCTATTTTTATATAATATTGACATTATTTTTTGGTAAAATAGATAAATAACATACTCAAAACAACGAAAATGAATTCTTATTGTTTTGATATGTTTGTAAACTAATCTATATGTCTTTTATTATTTTTAGGAATCTACTAACCACAATCTGAAACAAGATGTGCCCGACATGATTCAATGAATATGTTATAAGTCCAAAATTTCATTTTATTTCAAAATGTTTATATAACTAATAACCTACCAAACATTTATAAATTTTTCTGATAATTTTAAAAAATGAATCATAAACCATTTATGAAATTTATGAATTAGGATCACATAAAACCAATCAATGAAGTGACTGATATGACTCAATTTTTGTGTTTCTAGTTTAATATGATATTTTATTAAAAATTATATGTGACATTCTAAAAAATAAAAAAAGGAATTCATATTGTCTGTATACTGTAATAAAATGATCGATAAGTCCGTTAAGACATGTATTAATCATCCTCACCCTAACACGACACTATGTATGACTAATATGACTCCATGTGTTTATTTTTATTTACAATATAAATTAATATTAATAAAAAAAGAAAATAGATATAATCAAAATATGACAATGAATTCAAATTAATTTGATAATTTAGTAACATAATACATTATTCATTTTTTATTTATAACAATCACACTCACCTCAATCTGATGCACGATGTTCCTAATATGACTCAATGTTTCTATTATCTGTTAAAAATTGATCTTTTTTTTCATAAATTATCACCCATTGAAAGCCATGAAAATACACATGGGAGGTCTTGATAATTTTTTAATACATGTAATAATTAACATTTGAAATGTATAATTCAATCTCACAAAAAAGCAACACATGATGTGACTGGTATGACTCAATGTGTGTGTCTATAGTTTAGAATTACATTTTAAGAAAAACACAAGTGATGTGCTCATAATTGAGAAAACACATTATGATTTATTTGATACAATTTAAAAACTATACATAAGTAATTTTTTATGTTTATGAATTACCTTTTCCTCAATCTCACACAATATATGACCACTATGACTCTAAGTGGGTATTTTTTAAAAAGTTTCATTTATTTTTTAAAAAGGACCAGTGACATAATAAATAATCGTCAAAACACATTTTTATTATTTTGGTACATTAGGAAAATAAAACATATGTCATTTTGGATGTTCATGAAGCATATGTACCAAAATGTGATACATCATGTGTCTGGTATTACTCAAATTGTATGTTTTCTTTTTAAAATTTACATTTGAGTTCAAAAATTTCCACTCACTTGTAACATTACAAACACAATCATATTGTATTTATAATTTAGAGAAATTATATATAAGTCATTTTTGATTTGTAAGAATTAGTCTCACTTCAAACTAAAGAATAATGGGACTATTATGTCTCAAAGTGTGTGTTTCAATTTAAAAATATCATTTAATAAGAAAACATAAGTGACTTACTCAAAATAAATAAAATGAATGCAGTTTCATTACTCATTAGTACCATAATTCATAAGTCATTTTGGTTTTGAGGGAATCATATTCATGTTATCTCAATTCTAATTTTTACTAGTATAACTATATGTCATCGTTTTATTGAAATTTACATTTTTTTAGGGAAAATACCACTAGCATACTTCAAATTAAGAAAAAATATTCATATTATTTTGAAACATTAGGAAAAATATCCATAAGTTATTTTTGAAATGTAGGAATAATCCACACCTCAATACAATACATGATACACCTGTAATGACTCAAAGTGTCCATTTTTAGATTAAAATTTACATTTTTTATTCAAATAGATTCACTCACTTGAAATTGATAAAACATTTTATTTTCTAGATAATTTAGTAAAATGATTCATAATTTATTTATGGCATGTTGGAATCTTCCTCACATAAAACAGCCACATAATGTGATTGATATGTCTAAATGTGCATGCTTTCAGTTTAAAATGACATTTTAGAAAAACCAAACTGATGTAGTCATATCCCATAAAACTAATTAATATTGTTTTTATACTATAATAAAACCATCCATATGTCATTTTAAATATGTAGTAATCAGGTGCAACTCAATCAGACAAATGATGTGACTGGTATGACTCCAAGTGCATCTTTTTATTTAAAATGAATATTATTTTTTTAATAAAAATCTATATTCCATACTAAAAATAATGAAAAAGAATTTATAATATTGTGATATTTGTATAAATTATTCATAATCCATTTGTGACAAGTAGAAATCATTTATAACTAAATATGACACATAGTGTGACTGACATGACTCAAGCTGTTCATTATCAGTTTATAATTTACTATCATGTTCAAAAAGTGTCACTCACATAAAACCAAGAAAACATATTTGGAGTGTATTGATAATTTAGGAAAATGATTAATATGTCATATTTGAAATGTAAGAATCAATACCATGCAAAAATGACACACAACGTGACTATTTGGACTCAAATATCATGTTTCCAGTTTAAAATGATGTTTTTGTAAAAAACACTTGTGACATACTCAATAAGGAAAAAATGTAATCAAATAGTTTTTATATTTTAGTATAATTATATATATGTCATTTGGGACATTTAGGAATCATACCAATCTTAATATGATATATGGTGTGTCTAGTATGGCTCTATGTGCATCTTCTCAATTTGTATGTGTCATTTCAGATTAAAATGAATATCACGTTGGAAAAAACTATGAAATTGAACATAGGCTGTATTATAATATTTATAACTTCTATTAATTAATTAATTACCTTATAATTTTTATCTTATAATTACTTTATTAATTTTAAAAGATATAATGTTTGAATACAAAAAATAAATCATTTAATGTGAAAGAATCAACCATAACTCAATCTTATACACAATGTTCCTGGAATGAATAAATTTTAGTTTAAAATTAATATTTTTTGTTAAATTTATTTATTTATAATATTTCAAACAGTATAATAATTTTCTTATATAGGTGAATTACATTTCCCTACCAGCTATTTTTTGATCTTTTATTCAAGTGTGTTCTTTTATTCTATAATTGTGTTTCCAATTTTATTTCTGTTCTATTTGTTATTTCATTTAAATAATGCATTTTTTTCTCATTTTTCTATTTTATAGTGTTTTTTTGGATTCAATGTGATATTATTAGAAAATGTAGTATTCTATATTTATTAAGTTGCAATGTCGTAACGTCCCGACTTAGGATCCACACAATGGTTTCCCATGCCGATTCATTACAAAGATGAATATGAGGTGTTTTTATATTCATTTATTTTTCATTTATTTTTGGGAAATGTAAAAAGGGTATTATTTTGGACGTAGTTAAGATCATGTTCATGGTAGTAGCAAACTCATGTTTTAGGGTAAAATTCAAGTACCATGAGTGGGATTTTGTAAATGTTGTGTGTTTTTATATGTGATGTTACTTCACATCAAGGGATGCAATTGTTGTGTGATGTGACTATTGATTCTGAGTTATTCTATGATTTGAATCATATCCCAAAATTGAATGAAAATTGAGTAAGCATGCATCATTCTAAAAACTCAGAATTATATTATGACATGAATCATTTTTGACAGACATGGAAAAACATGATTTTTGTTAGGTTGTTAAATATAATTTTTTTTCTATACTGTGTAATTTGAATGAAAAATGTTACCAAATGTGTACATAAAATTTTAGAATAGAAAATTATATTAAAGGTGAATAAATTTGAGTCTATTGAGAAAAATTATTTATGATGTCTATTTACCTTTTCGCAACCATGCCCTAGATATAGGATGGTTAAGGTTAGTGGTATTTATTTAGTTTTTACCATGATTCATGAAATGGGTGATGACTTGTAATGTATTTGTGTTATTCCCTATTATTAATTATGTTAATTATATGAAATGTGTCCTAATACATGTGTTTGTAATTGTAGAGTTATTCCTCCTTGATGACACATGTTGATTGTATGATAGATGGATTTGTATTGAAATGATCTTCATGTATTATAACCATAGGCACCCATTTTATGAACATAGACCTTCTTTTCATGTATGTTTTCCATTTCTGGTCATTTTTTGAGAAAAGATGAATTTATGGAAATTTTCTATGTACATGCCATGTACATTATGAGTGCACGCCGTGTACATCCTTGTTGCAACAGGTTGTGTGCTGGCCGTATGGTAGCCACACACATGACCATGTGGGAGTGACTTAGAGGCCACCTAATGTGGAGTAAAGAAATAGAAAGTGCACACCGTGTACTCCAATAGTACACACCAGGTATTTTGTTTTTTCCTTTAAACGCACTGGGGTCGCGTCTAAAGGACAGAACACCCTTCTTCTTGGTGGTCTTCACCCGAGAGAACCCGAACGATCACGATTTCTCTCCAATACCCTGAGCCTCTATCTGACCTCCGATGTGAACACTGTTGATTTCATTGGAATCAAATCTGTGTGGTGTCTCTTCTTATTCAGCCTTGTTTTCCAATTGCTCTTTTTTCCAAATTGTCATGGGTTGAACATTTGGACATATTCATAGATCTATGATGTTCCAAGGAGAATCGAGATTCTAGGTTCAAGTATATTGATCTCCTACCCCCAAGGTATGTGGTTTGTTCCTTTCTGTTTGAATTCATTGAGTACTATGTGCAAATTCTAACAAAACCCTTGAACAGGGTATTGCGTGTTTACTTTTTTACCCACGTTGTTTTCCTTCCAAGCTTGTAGGTCTGTGTAGAGTTAATTTGGATATGAATTGAGTTGATTTTTGTGCTTTGGATATGTTTTACCCATGCATTGTTCTGTTTACGACTATTTGGTCCTGTTTAGATTTTTGCTGCCTTGCCTGTTTTCCATGCCAGTTATTGAAGGATGGAGAGTTGAATTCAGGTATGCTTGTTAGGCTATAGATTGTTTATCCATGTAGTTCTATAGGATAATTTTGGCTATTTTACACTTCTAGTCTCGTTGACTTAAACTAGGTCGTGAGAACCTGTTGTAGTAGACAGTAAGGGGAATTGACTGGGTGCGCTTCCTCAGAGTGTCTTTGAGCACTTTTTCTTATAAGAGGGATTGACCGGGTGAGCATCCTCAGAGAGCCTAGAACAATTATGGGCTATAAGAAAAATATTTCGAGTGAGCATCCTCAGAGATTCCTTGATTACATTAGACTATAAGGGTATTCACTGCATGAGCTTCCTCAAAGAGTCTTTGTTGGAATTGAACGATATGGTCTATAAGGGGAATTGGCTGAGTGATCTTCCTCAGAGTGTCCTGGACTACCCTAGACTATATAGGGAATGTACTATGTGAGCTTCCTTAGAGAGTCTTGCTTTACGAAGACTATACGGAGAATGGACTGTGTGAGCTTCCTCAAAGAGACTAGATATAACTTTGACTATAAGGGGATAGACTGTGAGTGCTTCCTCAGAGTTTCTTATCAATTTATAATACAGAACCAGAGCGGTTAGACATAGTGTGGTGCCCAAAGGGGTTTTTTTTCTTTTAAGGTAGGACAAGTGGGGATGGATGTGAGTACTTCCCAGAAGGATACATGTTTGTGGTATAACTGTTTGGATCACTATTTCTTGATATTAATAATAATTGATTGTTTATTTCTTAGTACTTTCATGTTTACTAATTTATGTACATTTACCTACCATATACTCACTAACTGTTAGTCACAAATCTGTTAGTGGTTTCCCACTGAGATTTAGTCTCACACCGTGTTGGGTCATGTTTTTGGGACAAAACATAATCGGGTACATGACCTGCTGTGGTGCTGGAGAGCATGGGAACATGCTATGGCTTGCGATGCTAAGGAGTTTATCTACTTTATTTTTGTACTTTGGTTTAACACTGGTTGTATTTCCAGCATAGTGACTTGTTTGGATTCTTTCCTAGACATATTTATCATGCATCATTTCATATATATATATGAGCTCTACTTGTTCAGTATTCCAGTATTCTATTGTTTACTATTGTTGGATATTTAATACATTTTCTATTCTATGTGTTGTTTACTTATGTTGTGTACTCTACCAATGAGGGAATAGTTTCCACACTATCACACCCAAGGCCCTCACTTCTAGTCGGCAACATCTAGAGTTCAAGAAAATGTGCTTGAGTCCATGTGAACAACCGGGTAAGGGGTGCCTCTGGGTGGCTTACAGAACTCAGACGTTACACCCATAGTGCTGCGTGAGGAAGTCAGAGAGAATTTCTAGGAGAAATTGTTTTTTTATTCAATTCATCGAAATAGACCCATGGATGTTTTTTAAAATCTTTTCTAACCTAAAATGAGAATTTCGATTTCACCACTCCCTGACATTTATAAAAAAGGTTTGACCTAACATATTTGTGTTTCATATTATGTCAATCTAGATGATAATGAACCCCATGGATACTCGAGCTACGAAGTGAGTCAAATTGGATGATAACATGTTATGTGGTCAATATTAGTGATGGTGGGACATCCAAACTGATGATTGTCAGGGGAATAATAGAATGTGGAAGGAAGGATAGTGTAGATAAGTATATGATTTTGACTCAAGGTAGAAATATCGTGATGGACTATGATGGATTCTTTTCTAATTTTTATCACTATTCACCGTCATTGGAAAATGGAATAGGAAACTATGGTAAAAATGAATTCAGGGTGGTCTTAAATGTTAAATAAATTCCCAGGTGAATATCTACAGTCTGATGAATTATTAAAAAGTGAAGATTGAGGCTCTCATTTCTATGGGAAACTTGATGGAGCGTTCTAAAAGATGATAGGAGGCTCTAGATGGATGTTCAAGAGGTATATCTTCATAGAACATTATGTGTTTGTACCAGAATGTTGGTTAGGGTGATTTAAAGAAGATTATCCAATGGGATGGTTCATCCATATAGGAACTTGCATGTATTGTATATTACTAATGAGGTAGGTCGTAGATAGGTCCCCAAAAACTATAATACTACCAATCATATAGCAAGATTTGAAACTTCCATTGGATCTATATGAACCCCCAATGGATGTGTACGGATGGTGCAGTTAGGCAAAACTAGAGTATGGGAAGTTGATCTACTACACAATTCAAGTATACTAGTTGGAGTTCTACAATTCATTAAAGTAGAGGAATTGTATAGGTTATTTCTAAAAACCATTTATTGTATATACAAAGCACTGCAGCTTATAGAGATTACATTGCATCATATGGAAGATTGTAAATATGGTTACATGTTATACAACATAAACATATGGATGAGGAGGTTGTACCATCAACAGCTAAAGGTAATATTCCTATAGATTCAATATTAAAAAGTTCCTTATATCATATTGGTTCCTCTTATTCATTTATGTATGATCAACATTTGAATGGTTTTACATCTACGGTGGAGATCATGGGTGGTTTTATTGTGATAGATACATCATTGGGATTGTGGTTGAGATGCATCTGTTTGTGCAAGGGGTTTTCTCTCGAGGATGGGTAGTATCATTCAGTTGGGATATTTATATATTTAAATGAATACCATTTTCCTAATTAAGGGTATAGGCCTGTTAGTGGCATACCAAAATTACATTGAATATTACAATAGGTTAGTGACTATAACATATCCCGAGGATCACAAATTCATTCACCTTGATGAGTGTGATATCCCAGAAGACCACCCAAGTCTAGTTCATCATCAAACGAGAGTTCTCACCACCTAGGTTTCTAGTTTGTTTTTGGATTCTCGGGTTTAAATCCTCAGGTCTTTCACCCATAGTAGATATGTTTTGTAATTTCATTATTTGGGACATCATAAGCTGTAACCTGAGAGAGAGATATGGTATTTACAATTGATCCCATACTTGGGGTTGATCCAGCTTCTATTCCACGATACAGAATTTCACAGAAAATGATTCAAGTTCTCAAGACTCAGCTGGAAGTGTTTTCTCCTTCGGGTTCTCCAATATTGTTTTCAAATAAGGATGATGGAATAATGTGCCTTTATATTGATTACTTGAAGTTGAAATAGATTAATTTGATGATTCGGTATCCTATATTGTGAATTGATAATATTTTTCACCAATTATGAGGATCTTGTGTCTTCTAAAATATTGACACAAGTTTTGGGTATCATCACATGATAGTATGATCATCTGATTTATGAATGACTGCTTTCAAAATAAGGTTTGTCCTTTATTAATTTTTCATGACACCATTTGAAGTGATGATCAAACTGGTAGTGATTATGGCCTTGATGAACATAATATTCAATCCATACCCATATTATTTTGTGTTAGTCTTTTTGTATTACATCATTATGTACTCCATAACTCATGATGATCATTCCCAACATCATGACATCATATTCAGTTCACTAATAGAGCATTGAATATAAAAAATTATATCTAAGTGTTTATTTTTTATCGATTGTGTAAATTTATTGGGTCACATCATGTCAAATGAAGGTGTGTCAACAGACATATAGAATTTTCATGAATAGTTTTCATAGGAGAATCCTATTTTTTTATATCCTGATCCTTTTCTGCTTAATAGAATATTATCAGAGGATTATTGAATATATTTCTTGATGGGAAGAACCAATTTTACGCTTGATAAAAAATGGAGTAACATTTTAATGGTCTGCAGAATGTGATAATTCTTTAATAGAATTGATTTTGTGTTTTACTTCGGCAACAATATTAATCCTACCCAGGCCAGGTGGGGAGTATATGGTGTTCTATGAAGCTTCTTGGATTTGAAATGGAGAAGTGATAATGTATAGAGACTCATATGTATTATATGAGTCTCGGAAGATGAGACCACATGAATGGAAATACCCTTAACACAACATCAAGTTTGATGAAGTTGTTTATGATTTAATGTGTTTGTGGTATTATATTTTGGGAGATATTTTCATGGTGAATACAGATCACACAAGGTTGGTGTACATCTGGTTGCATCAAGATTTGAATATCTGATAGCAGATATGGGTTGAGTTTATGCAGCCATTTGGTTTTGAACTAGTATATACTTTAATGAAGGGAAATAATGTTAATGATGATTTATATTGGAAAACACAATCGTATTAATTTCAAGAATTTAGTGTTTAGTGGAAAATTATGACCCTATTGGATGAGATGCTTGTTTTGATTTATTAGTGTTTGGAGATTATGTCCCTTGTATCAGTTTTAGTAGAGTCTAAAATATTGTTGTAGATTAGAGATTGCCAGTATGAGGATATAGAATGTTTGGACTGGAGTGAATGACATTGAGGTGGGAGACACATTCATATTGAATTGTAGATTTGGATGAGATCATCTATGTCAGGAATCTAGCTATTGTGCCTATGATCATGAGGAAGAGATAATTTGCGACTATCATGCCTTTATGTGGGATGTACATCTATGTGGGACTAGAATATAACTTAACCTACATCGAAAATTTTGGATTTTAATACTGAAATGTGTAGATAGTAGGGTTTGTGACACAATAATACTCCTATCAAGAGGTGAAGGTTGATCATCAACAACCTGGTGGTTTACTACAACCACATACAATTTTGTAATAGAGTGGTATGATTTTAATATGGACATTGTGGTTTGTCTCCCCAGGATGCCTCATATGATTGATGTATTCTACGTGGTTTTTGATTATCTGACAAAGCTAGCACGTTCTGGGCATATTTGAAGCCATTCTCAATGAAAAAGTTGGAATATGTATATGATTGGGAGATATTAATCCTACATATGGTTATAAAAACTATAGTTTTTAATAGTGAATTATGTTCTAAATATATATTCCAGAAGTCATTATTGAAAGCTTATGGTACAATGGTTTTTACTAAGTATGAAATTCCCGCCCCAAATAGAAGGGATGTAAGAATTTACTATACAGGTGCTTGAGGATATGCTACGAGTCTGTGTCTTAGACGTTGGTGGGTCATGGGAGAAGCACCTATCATTGGTGGAGGGTTCCTATAGTAAATTATTTTCATAAAATTATTCATATAGAATAATATGAGGCATTTTATTGAAGTCCATCTATATCATCTCAATGATGGATAGAGGAAGGTGAGACGATGTTGTTAAGACTGAGTCTCATGCATGATATGATGTCGCAGGTTCATCTGATTTGGAAGCATATCGATATGGATCCTCATATAATGATATGATATATTGATAGGAATCTAAGATCCCTACAATTTCTAGAGGGTGATAGTGTATTCCATAGGGTGACTCCAATATTTTCTCACTGAAGGATACAAAGGAAGCGAATATTGGAACCCTGTTTTGTTGGACCATTTGATATTTTGGATAGAATTTGTCTAGTGGAAAACCAATTTGCTCTTCTTCAGGGATAGAGTTCTTTTCATGATGTTTTATATTTCTTAGAACTTCAGCATTAACAACCCCACCTTTCTCATGTTATCAATATAGATAATGTTGATCCTGAGACTGATGTTTCCTTTGTGGAGCACCAGATACATGTTTTGGACCATAGTGAGCACAAATTGTGGGGGAATATCATGGCAATAGTTCTTGTATTGTTTAAATATGGACATGTTCTAGATAAATCCATGGAGAGTGAACAGATATGCGGGATCAGTGGCCTATCCTTTTTACATTGGAATATTATAGATGATTGAGATTACAACATGATGATGATCTTATATAATATTAGACGATTGAAATATCCAAGACCATTTTCTGTGATTTCCCGAGTGTGTTTGGATGCATTCTTTATCAATAATTCATTATTTTTTGTTTGGGATTTATCATGGGTGATTATTGGTAAAAATTGGTGAATTATTTAAGGAAGTGGGGTTATTGACTATCATCACATAGTTTTCCCAAACCGTGCACCCACCCCAACAAAACATGAAAACCCAAATAGATGGGTTTCACATAGTTAGTTCATTGTTTCTAAAACCATGTTACCTCTTAGGAGTAATTGTTCACCCCCTCCCCCCCCCCAAAGAGGCATATGGTTAAGGTGCATGGTTGGAAAATCATGCACTCCTACCCAGGATATTTATTCTGTATATATAATTATATCTAAATTTAGATTAAAAATTCCCAAACACCTATAATTAACATAAAATTTACACTAACTCATACCTAAACGAATTATCATATATTGGAGGATCCTAGATTGATTCTAATTGATTTTTTACCGTCGTTAATGATGATTCGAATCACATATTTGAGATATTCACTACCCTATATTAGAGATTCATATAATGTGTGGTTTCACTCCTCTTTTCCATTCTTCTCCCACCCTTTAAAGGCATTATTTATCCTTTTTAAATTAAATATAGATCTAGTATTGATGGATCATGATCCGTTAGATCTTTTTTATATTATTTGATTGAATATCCCATTTTTCATCATGGGGTTTACATTTCTATTTAAATTTCTAGAATTGTTTTGGTAAATTTCTCAACAATGATTTGAGGTATTTGGTCTAAATTAAATTCATATACATGAATTCCAATTGGGTGTATGCGTTTTGAAATTTAAATGGGAATGATTTTCACTTGAATAATTAATTAAATATTTTAATTGGATTATTAATTTATGTAGAGAAGGAATTATTTTAATGTAATTCCCTTGTGAGGAAGAATTGGGTTTAATTCTAGAAAATAGAATTGGATGAATTTGATTAAATTTTATTAATTAATTAGTGAATTAATTAATTTAAATTATTATTATTAGGAAATTTCAATATTATTAATTAATTGGATCAATAATTAATGTGAATTTGGGATTGTGGAATTAGATTGATTAAAATTTTTACATTAATAAATATATTGTTGTGATTGTGAAATTGGTGGGAAATATGGATATTGTGATTTTTTAATTTATGTGTTTAAGAATTAATTGAAAATAGGAATTATGAAATGTTTTAAATGACCATTAATGGGTTTATTTGATATATAATTCAAAATTGAAAAAAAAATTAATGGTGAGTTTTCAAATAATTTTATATAAATTAATGTGTTGAACGATGATTGAATGATTTATTGAAATAGTACACATTAATGAGAATGTGTGATTAGTGGGTTAACATTGATTAATGTTGTTTGTGTTTATGTATGTGATATTTTTATATATGTGATATGAATGGGTGGGACACAGTCCGATGCTTCAAAATCCTACTTTTTTGGTTGAATGATAAATGAGTTGTAGGTGATGGAATACTTCTTCATGTAGCCACAAGGTCCTAATCATGAAGATCATGGACAGAAACATTGAAATTGGACTATTGTTCCAATTGTCCATAATAATGAATTGAAATGAATGGATAATGAAATCCCAAGTGATATAATGAATTGTTAATTGAATGATTGATATTGGTTAGAAACTGACATGGTTCGAAGATTGTATTGTTGGATTCAGTGTCCTCTAGAACCCAGGGCTTTATGTTGTTAAATAATGAATTAGTGATTATATGTAAACTTTTTAAATCATTGCAAGTATTTTATTATATATAAAACATGATACATTTTTTTTCTAGATATAGTTTTAGAAGCCATTAGTGGTGGCCTACTAAGTTGTACTCGCCCTGCTCAGGTTTCCTGATCGGCACTCATATAGACTTCATGTTTATTGGAAATTATAAGGGAAAGGGTATTATGTTTAATAGATGAGTTGGGGTGGATCAGTGTTGAGGGAACATACCATGGTTTTGGGACATACTTGGATGTTATCAGTGTCTTCATTAATTTTGGGTATTTAATATTGGCACATGGAAAGTATTGGCATGTCTACTATTTTATTTGGGATATTTTATTTACTGCATTGTCCTTCATTGTGATATTGGTTTTTAGGTTATTGGTTATATCATTTGATTATTATAATTATTTACTTTTGTTTTTATAATACTTTGGAATGAAGTGTATAGTCTCCCCATTATTGATATTAGACCCTCACTACTTTTTGGCAGCCTCTCGGGTACGGGGAGGAAACCTTGAGTTCATGTAGTGAACCAACTCAGGGAACTAGAGTGTGGAAATCATGTCGGTATGTTACAAGTGTGTTGTTATAGCACAAATTTGTATTTTTCTTTATCATTTCCAAAAAATGACCTAATTAATTCACCATTTATCTACTATTTTCTAGCACTGATGAAATCCTATGTGTTTTAGTCATAATCTGGAAGTCATTGTTTTTTTAGCACTGATAAAGGATAATACTACTGTAGATAAAGCCGCATTTTGTAGTAATGTAGTCATCAAAATAAAAAATTAATTATTAATGTAAATTAATAAAAATACATAAACAAAATAAAATAAATATGTGGTGTCTTGAAGATAATTTATCAACTAATTGGTTTATCATGAATCAATAAATCATATTTCAAAAAAATGTGTAAAATCTCCTTGAAACTAATATGTTCTCAAGCTAAATAATTTCAATTTTCTTATATATATCTTCATGTTCGGGATATCCTCAGATTGGTTATAAAACCAACTCTTTTCATTATTATCTACATCCTTTAAAAAAATTTAAACACTCATAGTTGAGGGGTATGATGGTTTTGGGAATATATAAAACTAATATTTGATGCATATGACCGTACATAATAAATAATGGAGGGTTGAATCCCCAATAATCATATTATATGTAATAATAAGTTAATAAATAAAATAATTTAATAATTATTTTATTTTTTAATAAAATATTCCAACATAGGGAAATGTCAATCGAGACCATGATCAATCACAACTTGAATCAAATATGTATTTAGAATTTAATGATGTTATTTCAATTCATCATAATAATGATAAATTTTCTTGAATTTATGGCTCATTAATCTTCTTAATTTTTTATTTCATTATAATTATATTTGTGCCTAAAAAAAATGAGATATTATAATATTCTGATTCATTATTATTTTAAATAAATAATAATAAAATTAATTATTATTTAAATTTTAAAATTATCATGTAAATGATGTGCACTTTGGAGGCCACAAAACATGTGTTATTTTGGATTTATTAGATTTATTTATGTATATATAATATTAACATAGTGTTTACTTTCACTCCACATTTCATGTAAAACTTGTTTTATATAGTCCTATTATTATCTTTTGTACTTACATAACATGCATTGTTAAATGGAATGTGGTTTTTATAAGGACCCGACCTTAAACATTACATTATATTGAATTAAATAAATAATTCACATTGAGGGTCTTTTCAGGTTTAGATTTTTAAAGAATTAGATCATAACATTTACATAACAACATAAAGATTACACGTAGACAATTCTACTCGGTCTTCATTTTTTCATAAAATTAAAACTCTTGAAAAAAAGAGTCATGTCTAGTTCCATGTTTTAGAGAGCATGACTTTTCATTGATCCCATCCTTAACCCTATTCATCTTTAGGTCCTGTAGAAAAACATTTCAAAACATGGGATGAGCATAAAAAGCTCAGTAAGGGTTATAAAACAAAGAAAAAAACATTAATTCATCATTACAAATGTCAAACCCTGAGAATTTTATTATAACTTTATATTATTATTTATTGACATCAGTTAGCTTCATCAAGGCGTAAGTTGAGCGACGGTCTAAAATTTTTATCATTTAACAGTCTTGGAGGGTGTCTGTAACAACCCAATTTTTTTCAATAGAAATTCCGTTCTTATATTTATGTCATAAAATAACATTAAAACACAACAAAATTAACTACTAAGTGATAAGTGACCCTTAAACATATGTCTTTCACTTATGTGTTTGGAATTTCAAAAATCCTACATACACGGTTGTGTTCAAGATGATTTTTGGAGTCTAATGAAACAAAAATAATTTTTGGTGAGTAGTGACCTGCCCTTAGGAATTGTAACATACCCTTATGAATAGTAATATGACCCTTATGAATAGTAAATCATCCAACATAAGAGTAACATTACCTATTAATAACTAAATAAAATTTAGTCATCTTAGAAAGTGACAATTTGACCTTAGAAAACGATTTGGTATTTTGTAAGTCAAAAATAATTAATTATAATTAAATAATTAATTTAAAAGAATATTTATTTCCCTAAAATGTATTCATAAATTATTGAATCAATGTCTCATAGTTTTTAGATAATTTTATAAGACCCCACGTAATATTTAAAATCACTATAAAATCGGTTTTAATCTTAAAAAATGTTTTTATGTAAATTATTATTTTATTTAAATATTAGGTTAATAATATTTAGAAAATTAATTTTGAAAAATGGACTTCATTTTTGGATTCTACATGTCAAAAAATTCTTGGGGTATATTTTTTGGATTTTTCTGAGATACTTGAATTTTTGACGAATAGTGAAATATCATAATTTACAAATTAAGTTTAATAAGCTAATCATAGGGTCATGTGTGATGTTATACTGATGTAATACCACTTGTTTAGTGATTAAATTATAAAATTACTATTCTTGGTCATCCAAGACTCACTATTCCTTGTATTGTGGAGAAATAATAAACTAATGAATTTTATATTAAGGAAACCCCTCTCCCCTCCACTATAAAAGCCACCCTTCACACCCTCATTTCCCCAAACCTCTCAATCTCTAATCCTTCTATAAACTACACCCAAAAACCTTCCCTAGCCCTCCCCCACGTCCAATAGCTTATTGTCTCATCAAAAGGCCAAGCTTAGGCCTTAAGGATGTTCTCAATAGTAGGATTCTAGTGGTAATTTCCCTCACACTTCTCCTTTAATTTCCCTTCAAGTTCAAGTTCATTTCCTGATCTCTCCCCACCAATCGTTATCCAAATTGTATTGTAAATCCAGTATTATACATATAATTTAATTTTATGATTCTAATCAGACATTATATAATCCAACCCCCTTTCCCTCTTCCTTTTATTTTATTAAAGAGAACGTTGGTCGTGAGGTGTTAATTTATCACCTTCAAGAACGACAAGATTTCTTCTTCCATTTCTACCTTCAGATCTGGTCATGAAACCATTTTAATGGTTGAACCACAATAGTTTATGTGTATTATGTTATATTTAAAGTTATGTATATAACCTATGGACACATTACTAAGTGATAAGTTAAAAAAAAGTTCGTTGTGATCCAAAAACCGCCCAAATTGACCAAAATAACCATCATTTAATTATTATCTTTTGATTCATCCACATTTATCTAATATAATTCATTAAAAGATCATTAGAAATTTTCTAATATTATTAATGACATGTAATATCATTTCTGTATGTGTATTAATGTTCTACCCAATCTTCAATTTAAGAATAAAAGTGAACCGTCCATGAAAAACCATAAAAACGAACATCCTCGAAGAATGTTTTTAAACTCTATAAGTCATCCAAAGGAAAATAATATGACATAATGAAACTAGATTTATCCCTATTAATGTACCAATGGATCTGGATTTCTAATTAATTAATATAATGTCATTATACCAGACATTAAAGAGAAGGAAGCATTCGGGTACAAGGTAAGGGGAAATCTCGAACCTAATTTTCTTCCTTCGAGTTCTCACTCTTCAACTCAATTTTTTATAGGGTTACTCCGTAAAGATCGTTTTATCATATTTGTCTCTACTTTTCCAGGATAAAAATGTTTTCCAGTGGTTTTTATGTCCAACAAAATGTTTTACAAAGTAACTCTTCATTTAAGAACACCCATTTTACTTCTCACTCAAAGTGGACGCTTCTTGTAACATGTATGTTACTCCCTCTTTCATTCAGGAACCAAAAGCATATGAATGTGATAGTATGATATGAAACCCATTCCTTTCCATGGGTTAGTCATGTACATTTTTTATATGTTTTTTATGTGTTAAGAATGATAATGATAATGTTATGTTGTGATGGGTGCGCCTGGAATTATATAGCGCAATATGAATGTTTTAATGTGACGGGTGCGCCCAGAATTATGCAGCGCTCCAATGCATTAGGTAATGTGATGAATCTCATGAGTAAATGTGAAGTGATGTGTGAATAAGATTCTATCTTGGTTCACAATTATGTGTGGTAGTTAACCACTAAGATATGATGTTTCATTTTTATGAATTGCCACATTTCAAGTCTTTTATTTATGCTATTCTCATGTTCATGTTCTTTTGCTTATGTTATGATTCTGCTCACCCCATGTTACATTGATCTTATCTATCCACTTAATGGGCTTCTAGGTCACCCCTTTTGATGTATATCCTCATGTGGCTACATGTACTAAGGAGAGGACAAGTGCCAATAAGAAGCTAGAGAAGAATAAATTAAATAAATGTCTATGCTTGATGTTGTATTTTCTATGTCTGGTCCTAGTTTTCCCAAGACACTAAACCATTGGATCCTCTATGTGTAATACTATTATGTTTTTTTTATATTTTAAATGATGTAATAGTAATGTAAAAAAATACCGGGATGTTATAGTTGGTATCATAGGAAAGGTTTAGTTAATTTGGGAATTAGGATTAATGGACCCTAGAGGAAACCTATAGCATGAGACTAAGTACAAATATGCACAAAAGAATATTTACCTAGGGAACCCATATGTTATGTTTTTGGTATAAATTTTTTAAATGAATAATATTTTCATGACTTGTTTACTTATTCTTTGTTCTAACCATTTCTATTTTAGAAAATGGTGGGAACCAGGAGAAATCAGGCCAACATCTCCAGCGAGGGCCAATGCAACAATTGCCCGAATGACATCCCCAATGATTTCAGAGGTGGAGTTCAAAACATCATGGCTATACTTAGCCAATTATCTCATGTTATGAATAATAACCATAATAATTGAGAATGTCCTCCTCCACCAAAGAGGGAGAAACTGGCTATCGAGTGTTTTATGCGGCAATGACCACAGACGTTTTGTGGATCTTCTGATCAACTAGTTGCGGAACAGTGGGTCATCTCCATGGAGAAGATCTTTTCTATGCTTCACTGTTCCGAGATGGAGAAGGTGACCCTAGCTGTTTATCGTCTTGATGGAGAAGCTGATCAATGGTGGGATTTGATTATGAACACCAAGAAAAGGGTGGAAATTGAAGGGATGGAATGGGAAGACTTTAAGATAATGTTTCTTAATAATTATTTCCCACGATCTCATCACACAAATATGTAGAGAGAATTCATAGAGCTGATGAAAAAAGAAGGAGAATCTATCACAACCTATGAAGAGAATTTCACAAGGCTCACAAGGTATGTTGTGGGTTTTGTTATTAACAATGATAGAAAAATTGAAAGATTCTTTAGTGGATTAAATCCAAACCTTTAATACGATCTTGCAATTCGAGTCTTTGGGAGTTATGAAGAAGTTGTTTGGTGTGCTCTCAAAGCAGAGATAGAGTTTGGAGAATAGTCATGTGGCTATGGGGATAAGAAATGAAAGATGGAGTTTCAAGCCAGTGGTTTTAGTGACAAATGTGTGATGAAAAATCAATGACCCACATGCAAAAAATGTGAGAAGTTTCACCATGGGAACCACCTCAAAGGGATGGGGAAATGCTTCAAGTGTGGGAAAGATGGACACCATGCTCAAGAGTGTCGAAATGACATGAAAAGGAAGGATAATGTAGCCGATGAAAGAAGAGAACCACACATGGTTCAATGCTACAACTGTAAGGATCTAGGGCACTATGAAAACCAGTGCACTAACCCTCGAGTTCTCGAGGGTAATCAACGTCAGTAACCACCAAATCCAAAGGAAAAAGGGAAGGCTTATGCCATCACTACTACGGAGGTGGAACATGATAATGATGTCGTACAAGGTACACTTCCTATTCACTAAATAATGGAAAAAGTCTTATTTTATTCTGGTTCTACGCATTCCTTTATATCTTGCAGGTTTACTAGAACTATAGAATCGAATCCTCGAAACCTTGAAGTTAAGATATCTGTAAAAATACCAAGTGGTGAAATCATTATAAGCCAATTGTTTGGAAATTATCCTATTGGCGTATGTCGGAAGATTATTCTGTAAAATATCATAATACTTCCCTTGGTGTAATTAGACGCTATAATGGGCATGGAATGGCTCTTGTTATATAGATCACATATCAACTGTTGGGAAAGGGAAATATCTTTTCATATTCCGAACCATCCCATGCTTCTCTACAAATTTGTGGAAGATCATGAATCTCCTTTGAAAAATCCTTCAATGGTGTGGGTGTTGACTCCCTGTGAAGAAGCATACCTCGCCCAAATGGTTAAGTCAAAGGAAAGTTCCAACCTTGTGGAAATACCCATCGTGAGGGAATAAGGCGATATATTTTTGAAAGAGTTACCCGGAATTCCCCCGGATCATGAGGTAGAGTTATCAATTGAACTCATACCTGGAGCTACTCCTATCTCGATGTGTCCCAATAGGATGGATCATATCTAACTAAAGGATTTAAAGAATCATCTGTAATAGAATCTATAAAAAGGGTTTATACGCCCTACTCAATCACCCTGCGGTGCGCCAGTGCTCATTGTGATGAAAATGGATGAAACCATGCGGTTGTGTATCGATTATTGGGAACTCAACAAGATCACCCTTAAGAACAAGTATCCTCTCCCATGTTTTGATGACTTGTTCGACCAGTTAAGAGGAGTTCAATACTTCTCAAAGGTGGATATTTGTTCTGGATATCATCTGGTAAAGGTGAAGAAGGAAGATATTCAGAAGACTGCCTTCCGTACAAGGTATGGGCACTATGTGTTTTTGGTGATGCCCTTCAGACTTATTAATGGCCTTGAAATCTTCATGGAATTGATGAATATAGTCTTTAAACATTACGTCGACAAATTTTTTTAGTTTTTATCGATGATATTCTCATCTACTCCAAGTGAAAGGAGGAACATGAATAACATATAAGACTTGTGTTGGTGACATTGATAAAGGAGATGTTGTACACCAAGTTAAGCAAGTGTGACTTTTGGATGAATCATGTCACATTTTTGGGACATGTGATCACAAGAGAGGGAATTTCTGTGGATCCTTCAAAGACCAAGGCGATTTAGGAATGGCCCAGGCCCTCTAGTGTCACAGAAATCCATAGTTTTCATGGATTATCTCGGTAATACCGACGTTTTGTGAGAAACATATCACGATTATGAAGCCCTATAAATAAGAAAACAAGGATTGGGGTAAAGTATGTCAGGACATAAGAATGTGAGGGAAGCATCAAGAAGATAAAGAGAATGCTGATCACTACACCTGTACTCACACTATCGAAAAGTGGAGAAGGTTTTGTGATATACAGTGATGCTTCAAAGAAAGGCTTGGGTTGTTTCCTCATGCAAAAAGATAATGTGATATCCTACGCTTGACGATAGTTGACTAACCATGTGAAGAACTACCCGACGCATGATCTAGAGCTAGCAGTCATGTTTTTTTCCTTGAAAATATGGTGGCACTACCTTTATGCTAGGATGTGTGAAATATACACCGACGAAAAGAGCCTAAATTATATATTCACAGAAAAGGATCTCAACATGCGTCAAAGGAGAAGGTTAGAGCTAATCAAGGATTATGATTGATCTATTCACTGTCATCCTTGAAAGATGAACAAGGTAGCTGATGCTCTAAGCAGAAAAGATCCTACTACTCTATCCATGTTATGGATTGAGAAAGACCCAATCTTCTTGGATATGAAAAGAATGGATTTGGAAATCATAAGGGTAGGGGATACATCCTACTTTGCCCAAATGATTGCGCAACCATCTATCTAGGAGAATATTAAGGAAACACAAATGGATGATGTGGAGATACAAAAGAGGGTGAATGCAGTAATGGAAGGGAATCTACAAGAGTTCCATATCGATGATGATGGTGTGATTCGGTTTGGAACATTGATTTGTGTGCCATCATCACCTAGAATAAAGAAGTAGATATTGGATAATGCACATAGCTCAACTTTCTTTATCCATCCTGGGAGTACCAAGATGTATCCTGATCTCCGAGAACACTTCTTTTTGGATAACATGAAGAAGGAGATTGCAGAATATATATCATGGTGCTTGGTATGTCAGCAAGTTATAGTTGAGCAACAAAAGTCCAAAGGTATGATGCAACCATTCCGTATACCCATGTGGAAATGGGAAAATGTTACTATGGAGTTGGTCATAGGTCTCCCGAAGACGTCAAAGGGAAATAATGCGATATTGGTTGTGGTTTACTGACTCACCAAGACTTCCCATTTTATCACTATTCAGTAAGACCTCTCTCTTGAGAAACTTGGAATGATATATGTAAAGGATGGGGTGAGATTGCACGATGTTCCACTCTCAATTGTCTCTGACCGTGATCCAAGGTTCACTTCTAAATTCTGGAGGAGCCTTCATCATGATTTGAGTACTGGATTAAATTTCAGCACGACCTATCTCCCCCAAACTGATGGCCAGTCTAGAAGTACTATTCAGACGCTTGAAGATATTCTAAGAGTCTACATTCTATAATTCTAAGGTGGATGGGATCACCATCTCCCATTGGTTTATTCCTCATAAAACAATATCTTCCACTCAAGTATTCAAATGGCACTATATGAATCTCTGTATGGAAAGCGATGTAGGAATCCAACCAGTTGGGATGAAGTTGGAGAAAGAAATCTACTTGGAACCGATCCTGTTCAAGAGATGACAGAGAAGGTTCAAGTCATCCAGAAACACATTAAAGCTGCTCAAAGTCCTTAAAAGAGCTTTTCTAACAACCATCGAAGGGACTTGGAGTTTGATGTTGGAGATAAAGTCTTCCTTCTAATATCTCCATGGAAGAGAGTCGAGTGATTCATGAAGAAAGGTAAGCTAATCCCAATGTATATTGGCCTCTTTGAGATCCTTGACCATATAAGATCTGTGGTCTATCGGCTTGAAATTCCACAAAATATGGCTCATGTTCATGATGTGTTTCATGTATCACTACTTAGGAAGTACATACCAGACCCCTCACATGTACTAAACTCAAAGGTGGTGCAGCTGGAAGATGATCTCTCCTATGATGAGAAGCCAATAAAGATTCTGGATCATAGAGATAAGGTTCTATGCAAAAAGACAAACCATCTTGTCAAAGTGTTGTGGAGGAACCATATGTTCGAACAAGAAAATTGGGAACTTGAAGAGGCAATGAAGGAGAAGTACCCTAACCTGTATATGTAAAGTGAAATTTCGGGGGAGAAATTTCTTAAGGGGGGAAGAATGTAACAACCCAATATTTTTCAATAGAAATTCCCTTATTATATTAATGTCATAAAATAATATTAAAACACAACATAACAATCTACTAAGTGATAAGTGACCTTTAAACATATTTTTGTCACTTATGTGTTTAGAATTTAAAAAATCCGACATACATGGTTGTGTTCAAGATGATTTTTTGAGTCTAATGAAACAAAAATAATTTTTGGTGAATAGTGACATACCCATATGAATAGTAACATACCCTTATGAATATTAATATGACCCTTATGAATAATAAATCATCTAACATAAGAGTAACATTACCTATTAATAATTAAATAGAATTTGGACATCATAGAAACTGACAATTTGACCTTAGTAAACGTTTTTGTATTTTGTAAGTCATAAATCATTAATTATAATTAATTAATAAATTTAAAAGAATATTTATTTACCTAAAATGTATTAATAAAATATTTAATCAATTTCTCATAGTTTTTAGATAATTTTATAAAACCATATGTAATTTTTGAAAGCACTATAAAATCAGTTTTAATCTTAAAAACTGTTTTTTAAGTAAATTATTATTTTTATTAAATATTAAATTAATAATATTTAGAAAATTATTTTTGAAAAATGGACTTCATTTTTGATTCTAAATTTTGATAAATGGTTGGGGTATAATTTTCGGATTTTTCTGAGATATTTGAATTTTTGATGAATAGTGAAATACCGTAATTTACAAAATAAGTTAAATAAGCTAAATCTAGAGTCATTAGTGATGTTCTGCTGATGTAAGCCCACATGGATCGGGATTAAATTATAAAATTAATATTCTTGTTCATCCAATACTCACTATTCCTTGTATTGTGGGTAAATAATAAACTAATGAATTTTATATTAAGGAAACCCCTCTCCCCTCTAATATAAAAGCCACCCTTCACACCCTCATTTCCTCACACCTCTCAAGCTACAAGACTTCTCTATCCTCTACCCAAAAACCTTCCATAGCCCTCCCCCACGTCCAAGATCTTCTGTTCTCATCAAAAGATCAAGATTACACCTTTAAGGTGGTTCTCAAGAGGAGGATTCTAGAGATAATTTCCCTCCCTCTTCTCCATTAATTTCCTTTCAAGGTCAAGTTCATTTCTTGATCTCTACCCACATATCTTCATCCAAATTTTATTTTAACTCCAGTATTATACATAAAATGTAATTATATGATTCTAATGGAACATGATATCATCCAACCGCCTTTTCCCCTTGCTATTATTTTATTAAAGTGAACGTTGTCCGTGAGGTCTTAATTTATCACCTTCAAGAACGACAAGATTTATTCTTCCATTTCTACCTTCAGATCTAATCATGAAACCATATTTATGATTGAAACCGAATATTTTATGTGTATTATGTTCTATTTATTGTAATGGAAATAACCTATGGATGTATTACTAAGTGATAAGTTAAAACAGGTTCATTGTGATCCAAAAACCGCCCAAATTGACCCAAATAACCATCATTTAATTCTTATCTAATGGTTCATCCACATGGATCTAATATAATTAATTATAATATCATTCAAACCTCTGTAATATAATTAATTATATGTAATATCATTTCTGTATGTTTACTCATGTTCTACCCAAACATCAATTTAAGAATACAAGTGAACCACCCATGAAAAACCACAAAAACGTACATCCCCGAAGAATGTTTTTAAATTCTATAAGTCATCCAAAGTAAAATAATATGACATAATGAAACCATAATTAACCATATTAATGTAAACATGGTTATGGATTTATAATTAATTAATATAATGTCATTATATAGGATATTATAGAGAAGGAATCATTCGGGTACAAGGTAAGGGGAAATCTCGAACCTAATTTTTTTCCTTCGAGTTCTCCCTATTTTACTCCATTTTTTATATGGTTACTCCGTAAAGATAATTTTCTTCATCATTGTCTCTAATTTTATGGGATATAAATTTTTTTAGTGGTTTTTATGTCCAACAAAATGTTTTCCAAAATAACTCTTCTTTTAAGAACACCCCTTTTACTTCTCACTCAAAGTGGATGCTTCTTGTAACATGTATGTAATTACCTCTTTCTTTTGGGAACCCAATGATTATGAATGTGTTATTATGATATGAAACCCATTAAATTAAATTTGAAAGTTATGTACATTTTTTATATGGGTTTTATGTGGCAAGCATGATGATAATAATGTTATGATGTGATGGGTGCACCCAGAATTATATAGTGCAATATGAATGTTTCAATGTGACGGGTGCTCCCGGAATTATACAACACTCCAATTCATTGGGTAAAGTGATGAATCTCATGATTAAACATGATGTGAGGTGTGAAAAAGATGATATTTTGGTTCACAATTATGTGTGGTAGTCAACCACTAAGACATGATGTTTCATTTTTATGCATTGCCACATTTCAAGTCTTTATTTATGCTCCTCTCATGTTCATTATCTTTTTCCTATGTTATGATTATTCTCACCCCATGTTATATTGTTCTTATATATCCTATTACTGGGCTTCTAGCTCACCCCTTTTGATGTATATCCTCAGGTGGCTACATGTACTAAGGATAGGACAAGTTCCAATAAGAATCTAGAGAAGAATATATTAAATAAATGTTTATTCTTGATGTTGTATTTGCTATGTGTGGTCCTAATTTTCCCAATACGCTAAACCTTTGGATCCTCTATGTGTAAAACTAATATTTTTTTTTATATTCGAAAAGATGTAATAGTAATTTATGAAAAGGCCAGGATGCTATAGTGTCAGACCAGTGCGCGGACATCACATGGTTGGTAGTGACCGCACGATTGGCCCAAGTGGTCGCATAAATGTGTAATGTTTAAAATAAATAATATTTCATGAAAATAAAATTAGTTAAATGTTTAAATTTTAATTATAATAATATTGTTGATTAGATAAAAACATTTTCATTATTAAAAAATTGTTAGTGATATTATCAATCAAATTGTTGTAAATATAATAATTTAGTTTTTATTAATATTTTTATTATTTAAATGAAAATGAATAAAATTATGATTATAATTATCATTACATTCAGTGTCATTATTATTATTATTATTATTAATGTTATTTTTAAAATCTATTTTTTATTATTTCCATTAACATTAAGGAAATTAATAATGTTATGAATATATAAGTATTAATATTTTTTACAAATATTGTCATTAATGTTTTGTTATTATTATTATTATATAAATGGTTACTATTATTATTATTGTTATCAATTTATTATTATTATTAATAATTTATTATTTTTTTATCAATTTATTATTATTATTATTAAATTTATTATTATGTTAAATTATTGTTAAGTTTGTTATTATTATTATTATTATTATTCTGGTATACTATTATTATTATAATTTTATTGCTATTTTTGTTATTTTATTTCAGATATTATTATTATTATTATTATTTTATATTAAGATGAAAAAAAACCCTAAACTAACCCAAATACCTGGCCAGCCCCCCCCCCCCCATCCATTTTGTCGATGCCCCCCTCCTGTTCTTATTGCGTGTAGCGCCCCAGCCTCCTACCTGAACCAGGCCATACCCCCCCCCCTATCCGCAAGCTGCCTTGCCTCTCTGTGCAGGCCTCGCCTCACCATCTTCGCACCGGCAGCCTCTGGCCCTCCGCCTTCCATGTCCGCTACTGTCCTCCCGAGTAGGTGCACCCTGACTTTCGCTTTCCCAACTCCCTCTCGCGCCTTTGGCCAGCTGGCCAGCCTAGCCAACACCTTCCTTCTCTCCCTCTCCGGCCAGCGGCAATGGCCCGAGCTCCGGCCAGAAGCGATGGCAGCCTGATCTACCCTTCCCTCATGCTCCGGTGAACCCGACCCCCCTCCTCAGCATTTTCCTTTTTCAGCGCGACCCGAACCCCCTGCCCTAGCACAATTCGTTTTACTCCAATGCGACTATGTTTCCCATTTCCTGCATCCCCCTTTCTTCTAATCTATGGGTATTTTAGTTATTTTTGGGGTTTTTCTTCAAATTGACAAGACCCTAATACTTTAGTTTAGGATTTGCGTATTTTTCAGGGTTCCAAGGTTATGTGATTAATGTATCGGGACCCATTTGTCAAGGTTCCAGCATACGCCGCCAAGGGCGAGGTGGATGAATTCGATTTTCCTTACTGCCGATTTTTCGGGTAAGGTTAATGAACCTGTTATTTTTTTTCCGTCATCCAATTAATTGTCTAATATTGTTTTTGAGACCCTGGTATTTATTTGGTTTTGTGTTGTTCTTCACCGCACTGACTTTGGGTGTCGATTGTATTGCTAAGGGTGGAAATGTTTTTTTCTAGTGCATGCACCTTTGTGGCAGTGCGTGTACGTGAACAGGTGTTTTTGTTAGTTTGAAAGCATTAGCTCAGCCATTTCTGTGAGGTAGGTGCTTCCATTTCTTTTCTTCCAATTTCGTTCCATGTGATACTTGAATTTTAGTATTTAATTGTTACACCCTTATTCACACTTTTATTACAGATGTAATTAGTTTATGGTAATGATTTATTGTTAGTTTAACTTGCTAAATATACGTTTTGACATGTCATTCTATTCATGCACATTTTTTTCCAATGCAGTTTAATGTGGATAAATTGTACTGTTTTAAATAAAATTATTTTTGATAAATGCTTTGAGTGTTATTTATAATTGGTTTATAATGTTCTTCAATCGATTATTAAATTATGGGAGAAGTCTGAAACTGATTTTTGGAAAAAAATTTAGAGTGTGTATGATTTGAAAAGTGGATTTCAACATGTGTGGTTCATTTCCATCAAGTTTCACTTTATGTCTATTTTTTTTAAATAGCCTGATTGGCACTTTAAAAATGATTGGTGAATTCTTGTTGTAATGGCCTGTTTGGATTTTGAAATATATTTTTGGGAAACCCTTCTTGGGTTGGCATCCCTACCTAATTGTTTACTTGTGAGATGGATGGGTCCTCAGTATGGGATTTCATTGAATGATAATTATTTTGAGGCAAGGGAAAACCCTGGAGGTGGCCGGGGAGGTGCCATTTTGTGTGGTGTTTTTTATTATATGTATGTGACTTGTAGTTTGAATGATATGGAACACCCCCTTGAGAACATTACATTTCAACCTAGTATAGAAATGTGGTTTACTGAGAACGATTGCTGCACTAGTTTAGATTATGCACTGGCTAGTGGCCCATAATAAAGAGATGTTGTTTTATTATTGCTATGGGTTTGGGCCCCTCGACCTGGCCAGGTAGGGCAAAGGTCGGGCTTCAAGGCGTTATGATGTCATCGAGAGTAGGCATGCCTTCAGGGTGTGTCATATGTATAGTATCTTCTGGTCTTCCTCTATGTTCCTAGGATTTCCCGTGTTTCCCCATTACGAGTACATATAGATCCATTTCCCATTTTGTGTGTATACTTTTTCGTTGCAAGATTTTTTGGTATTTATTTAGAAAACTGTGAAATTATGATTACATTATAAAGGATTTCAATTAGATATTTTGAAATAGAAATCACAACTCCCCTTTATTTCCCCTTGTATTTGGTTTCAAACATGAAGTGTAGTGGATCATGTTTGTTTTTTTAAAGCAATGTGTATTTGAAAAAATAATTTTATAATGTTGTTCAAACTAGTATTAATGGAATGTATTTGGGAAGAAATTTCATGGAATCTGTGGTGGTTGCATAATGATTGATTAGCTCACACCCTACCTATACCACTTGGTGTCGGTAGACCCAAGCTATTTTGAAGGTCCAGTATTTTTTTAGGTTTCCCTAGCCAGTGCTTGATGTTGGGGCATAGATGGTCTTAGGGTTGGTGGTGACCAAGAGGTCACATGGAGATCGGGTTGTGGCAGTTTGGATTGTTTGTTTGGGTTTTCAATATTGTATTTTAGTTTTTTGTATGTTGAGTTTCACCTTGTATCTGGATTAGTCTATTTAATTTATTTTCAGTTGTCCATGCTGCTGCATCCTTAGTTTATTTCATTTATTTATCTGGTCCTGTTTTTTTGGTTTCTAGCTTAAATCATTCCCATGTGTATGTTTTGATGCCCGACACTAGTTGCCATCCCGGGGGGGATTGGGAACGCCCCTCGGGACTTTCTGCGTATGGGCTCAGGTGACCGTCTCAAGGTTGACCCCATGTTGGTTCATGAGAAAATGGTATTAGATCAGGTTCTTGTTATTTGGGTTGTCTGGTAGATGGATATTAGGACTTTCGGGGCTTATGAGGTAGGTTACGGGTCGGTTCCAGATCACCACCGCTCGTGACGAGACTTGAGTTACCAGGGGAATTCTAGGATTGAGACTTATATCTTGGGATGTTTTTGATTGAGGTATGACAATAGAGGTGAACTGGTGTCATGTTTTAGCCTCACATTGGGTGGTGACCCATGTTGAGTCCAACTGCTCGGTTCAAGGCCCCCTTAGTGTTAAGCCTTACCTGGGGCATGGCTCACCACCATGTCATCGGGTTAGACATATACACTATTCTTCCATTCCTATGGCTTGGAGATGTGGTGATTTTGAAATTTAACATGAAATGAGATTTGGGAAATGATATTTTTGGTTGCGCTTGAGTTTTTTTTAGTTTGGAGTCCGAGCCGGCTATCTTGGGCTCATTGTATTCCTTTTGATTGAATTTTTGCATGATGCTGGTTTTGATTGTGTTTTTCGCGTGGTTCTGAATATGATCCCCAAAAAGTCTCCTAATTTTGTTAATGAGATATGCCTAGTTTTCAGTTCTTTTCATTTTTTTCCTATCTAATGAGGTAGTCGAAATCTGTTAGAGGAAGTTGTATTGTTGATGAAGATAGTGTGTGTCTTTGGGTTGTGGGGAACTTTCGAGGGTGATATTTTTCATACCGTCTCAGGTTTATTTGAGGGTCCAGATATAGACTAGTAAGGATCAGATGTCTCTTTGTCATTGGAGTTCAGGGTGTAGTTGGTGGTGGTCAGTTCTTGCAAAGGTTCCCTATTTTGGCGAGCGGGGTGTGCAAGAGGAATCTGTTTCTAAAAAAATCATGTTCATCAGTGCCGACTTCTGGTTTGTTGGACCGTTATCTTTCATGCCACTAGTGTAGCTAGTTCAGGCATTCTAAGCAGCTTTTTCACATTAATCATAAGTCTTACTATCATGCGACTATTCGGGGCACCGGGGAGAGTTCATAATGGAGTGAGGTTCAGGAGGGACTTGGAGACTGGAGGATACAAATGCCTGACTGCGAGGAAAGAGATGCTTCATCAATCAGGGCCCCAGCCACAGGTCTTAGGGTGAAGCTCGCGCAATTTCAAGAGTTATCGAGGGTGTGTGGAACGTCAGTCTGAATCATGTTTTCAGCTTTGGGAGGGAAATATCCAACGTTTCCTTGTTCTGTTCTTATCACCGTCGTAAGCTCATCCTTGTTATGGCGGTGTGATGAACTTGTTCAACCACAGTCTAAGAGCTCTTATCTGTTCTTAGCATGGCTTCTAAATCATTCATATTTCCATGAAGGGCGTTGGACCCACGAATAAACAGGTCATTCTAATTTTGGGTTTGGTCTTAATTATGTTTGTTAGGGGGGATTTTTGGTTTTGTGAAACTAATGGGTGGTGTTTCAGGGTCCTTTCTGAGTTTGGGCTATGAATTTCATAGTCTCTGGTTACGGGGAAGATTTTATTCATTCGGTGTGATAACTGTTGAGTTAATTTCGTATCCTCGGGGTGTTGGTTCATTTCATATAATTCCTTGAATTTAAGTCTCTGGGTGTTTTTCGGTCCATGTGGAGAAATTAAATGGGTTCTATTTGGGAGTTCCCATGATTTCCCCCTTCAGGGGAGGTATGATCGGGTTTCAAGGATTCCATATTAGTAAATTCTTGTGGTGGAGAGAACCCTTTTGTGTTCTCCCCTCAACCATGGGCTTCTATTTTCTCTTGAATTGGTTGGTTGTGACCTGTGTAGAGTGAGGTCATCCCGGGATTCATGGTTTTTCCTTGGTTTTGTCTGGGCGTGAACTCAAGTACTGTCAACTATGGGCTTGGTGACTTTCTGTGGGAAGAATGCTTTGTGGTGGGGATAATTTTCACACCTCGTACCTTTTATTATTATTATTATTTTATTATTTCTTGACTTTGGTTAGCTTCGTCAAGGCACAAGTTGAGCGCCAGTCTAAAATTTTTATCATTTAACAGTCTTGGTGGATGTCAGACTGGTGCGCAGACATCGCATGGTTGGCAGTAACCGCACGATCGGCCCATGTGGCCGCACAAATGTGTAATGTTTAAAATAAATAAACTCTGATGTAAATAAAATATGATAAATGTTTAAATTGTAATAATAATAAAATTATTTTGTAGATAAATATATTTTCATTATTAAAACATTGTTAATAATATTATCAATGAAATTGTTGTAAATATAATTATTTAGTTGTTATTAATATTGTTATTATTTCAATGAAAATGAATAAAATTATTACTATAATTATGATTACTTTCAGTGTCATTATTATTATTATTATTCAATTAATTTTTATAATCAATTTATTATTATTACCGTAATCATTATGGAAATTAATAATATTATAAATATATAAGTAATAATATTTTACAAATAATGTCATTAAAATTTTGTTGTTATTATTATTATTATTATTTAAATGGATACTATTATTATTATTGTTATCAATTTATTATTATTATTAATAATTTATTATTGTTTTTATCAATTTATTATTATTATTATTACTAAATTTATTATTATGGTATATTATTTTTATGTTTATTATTATTATTATTATTCTCATATACTATTATTATTATTATTTTATTTCTATTTTTGTTATTTTATTTCAGATATTATTATTATTAGTAATATTATTATTTTATTATAATGAGATGAAAAAACCATAACCAAACCCTAATACACAGCAACCCCCCTTCCCTCTTGCCGCAGCACGAGCCCCTAATGTTTCTATTACGCGCAGTGCCCCAACCTCTTTCCTGCAGCCAGCCACGCCCCCCTGTCCACAAGCTGCCTTGCCTCCCTGCGCAGGCCTTGCCTCACCCTCTTCGCACCCGCAGCTTCTGGCCCGCCGCCTTCCCTATTCGTTTTTGTACTCCCGAGCAGGTGCGCCCTGACCATTGCTTTCCCAATTCCCTCTCTCACCTTCGGCCTACTGACCATCCTAGCCGACCCCCTCAACCTCTCCTGCTTCGGCCAACGACGGTGGCCTGAGCTCCAGCTAGCAGTGACGACGGCATGATCTCCCATTCCCTGCTGCTCCGGTGAACCCAACCCCCTCCTCAGTGTTTTTTTCAGAACAACCCGAACCCCATGCCCTAGCGCATGCATTTTTCCACAACGCGACTGTTTTTTTCATTGACGGCATCCTTCTTTCTTCTAATATATGGGGATTTCATTTCTTTTTAGAGTTTTTATTATAATTTACCTGATCCTAATACCTTATTTTGTGATTTGTGTATTTTTCATAGTGCCTAGGTTATGAGATTAATGTATCCAGTCATGTTGGTGAAGGTTCTGGCATCCACTGCCATGGGCGAGGCGGATGAATTTGATTTTCCTTGACGCCAATTTTTTAGGTAAGGTTAATTCTCCTGCTGTTTTGTTTTTCTTCTTCACATTTAGTGTCTTATGTTGATTTTGAGTCCCTGGTATTTATTTGTTTGTGTGTTGGTCTTCGTCGCACTAACTATGAGTGTCGACTGTATTGTTAAGGGTGTAAATGTTTTTTTCAAGTGTGTGCGCATTTGTGGGAGTGCGTGTACATGAACAGGTGGCCCTGTGAGTTTGAAAGCATTGGATCAGCCAATTCTGTGATGTAGGTGCTTCCATGCCTTTTCATCCAATTTCGTTCTATGTGATACATGTATTTTAGTATTTTATTGTTACACCTTGATTCACACTTTTATTACAGATGTACTTAGTTTATGGTTATAATTTATTGTTAGCTTATCTTGCTAAATATTGGTTTTGACATGTCCTTATATTCATTCAAATGTTTTTTCCTTTGAAGTTGAATGTGGATAAATAGTTCTGTTTTAAAAAAATGAATTTTTTTAAATGCATTGAGTGTTATTTATAATTGTTTTATAAGGTGCTTCAATGGTTTATTAAATTATGGAAGAAGTGTGAAACTATTTTTGGAAAATGTTTTAGAGTGCATATGATTTGAAATGTGGATTTAAATGTGTGTGGTGAATTTTCATCAAGATTCACTTACCTCGTGTTTTCTTTAAATGTCCCTATTGGAACATTAAAAATGATTGGTCAATTCTTGGTGTAAATGCCCAATTGGATTTTGAAATAGATTTTTGGAAAACCCTTCTTGGGTTGGTATCCCTACCAAAATGTTGACTCGTGAGATGGAAGGGTCCTTGGTATGTGACTTCTTTTAATGATAATTATTTTGAGAAAAGGGAAAAACCCTTGAGGTGGCCGGGGCAATGCAATATTTTGTAGTGTGTTTGATTATATGAATGGGACTTGTTGTTTGAATGATATGGCACACCCCATTGAGAACATTACATAGGAACCTAGTATATCAAAGAGGTTTTCTAAGAGTAATTTCTTCACTAGATTAGATTATTCACTAGATAGTGACGCATAGCAGAGAGATGTTGAGTTATTATTGCTATGGGATTGGGTCCCTCGGCCAGGCCATGTAGGGCGACGGTCGGGAATTAGGGAATTATGACATCATCGAGAGTAGGCATGCCTTTAGGATGAGTCACATATATAGAATGTTCTGTTCTTCCTCTGCGTTACTAGGATTTCTATTGTTTTCCCATTACGAGTACTATTATATCCATGTCCCTCTTTGTGTGGACAATTTTTCTTTTCACCTGGTTTTCATATTTATTTAGAAAATTGTTAAATTTTGATTACATTAAAAATGATTTCAATAAGATGTTTTGAAATAGAAAGCACAACTCCCATTTCATTCCCAATGTATTTGGTTTTATACTTGAAGGGATGTGGATCATGTTTGTTTGATTTTAAAAATAAAAGTGTGTTTGAAAACCTAAATTTATAATGTAGTTCAAAATAGTAATAATGGAATGTCTTTTGGAAGAAATGACATTGAATATGTGGTGGTTGCCTACTGAGCGATTAGCTCACAGCCTACCTATACCACTCGGTGTCGGTAGAGCCGAGTTGTTTTGCAGGTTCAGTCTTTGTTCTGGTTTCCCTAGCAGGTGCTTGATGTTGGAGCATAGCAGGTCTTATGGTTGGTGGTGACCAAGAGGTCACATGGAGATCCGGTTGTGGCAGTTTGGGTTTTTTGTTTGGGTTTTTAGTTTTTTATTTTAGTTAATTGTCTATTGAGTTGCACCTTGTATCTGGATAAGTTTATTTTATTTATTTTCAGTTTTCCATGCTGCTGCGTCCTTAGTTTTTTTAATTTATTAATCTGGTCATAGTTGTTTTTTGTTTTTGGATTAAATCATTCCTAGGTGAATGTTTTGATGCCCGACACTAGATGTCTTCATGGGGGGATTGGGAACGCCCCTCGGGACTTGTCGCAGACCAGCTTGGGTGACCTGCTTAGGCTTGACCCCGGGCTGGTTCGTGACAGCAAACATAACGCAAGCTCTTTAACATTCCTCATGAAATCATAATATTTATGAATAACTCATTTAAAACATAAATTATAATAGGTAACTTGTTGCATTCATATCATACTTACATTGTAGCTATCACAGCTACGTTGGGAGTTACGTTGGAATAAACATCACAATATATTCCCTAATCTCTTATGAGAAACATTCAAATTTACCTCTGTCCCATTACCCAATGCATTGGAGAGCTATCTCAGGCTCACCCTCCCTAGGATTATCATGGAGCCAACTATATACGTAATAATTCCCCTGAACCATAACATATTCGTAACACATAAAAAAACATAAAGGAAAGATAACATTTCAACTTTTCAATCACAATATATCATTTAAATATATTGACAAAAAAATCCATTATAAAAACAATTTTCAATACCAGTATACGTAAAAATAGTAAATGGTATTTAATTTCCATTTAAAAATATTACGGCTTCTTATGGAAGCCAAAGATCAAATAATACTCGTGGCGGCGGAAAGGTCGTTGTCACCGCTTATGTTAAAAAGAAACATTATTTTTTCATTTAGTAAAATGCTTCATAGGAAAGTATTCTCTTTGAATGAAATGAGTTTTCAAAGGTATTTATATATAGTATAAAATAAATTCATGTATTAAAACAAAATATGCCTCAATGAATGGAGATTGAGATGAAGTCCCTTACCTCGTGTCCGACTTGACTTGTTCATTCTTTAATCTCTGTAATTATAAAATAAAGGTAATTTATACATTCTTAAGAACATTTTTTAATTTTATTATTCCTTGTATATAACTTATTACCTTGTTATAAACATTATGTAATCATTTAAGTTAATAACAGTTGTTTTGTCCATATTTGATGCTTGATTAAAAAATCAACATCTTATAATTACAAGTTGTTCACATGGTAAAAAGTTCATTATATCCAGAATTATATTCATGATTTAGATATAATATATTTCATATATATACAGTATATGCATGTTTTTATATTTGTTCATAACCTTTGGAGGTACGAAATGAAACACACAGTTCATAGAGACGGTAAGCCGTACTTACGCATGAACGCTACTTTCATTTATATTTCTTAATGTAATGGAATTAAAACATAATTATACATAGTTATATTATAATTGCAGTTTAATATCATATATAATATCATTAACTCCATCATTTATAAGTCCCACATGTGGCATTAACAAGTCATATCACTTTGTGGGGGAGGTAGTGTGCACATCCTCAAATTAAAATTATCACATTTACCAAGAATAGAAACAATAAAGGTATGCTATAAATCCAAAATATAGAATCATAAAGAAAACATAAAATAGTATATATCATATATAAATATGGTTCCATCTTAATGGCCACCATGGGAGGAGGTAGGAGACAATTGAACAATTAATGTTTCAGGAGGCGTTAGTTTTCAATTCAGAGAAACATTATGTTCTTCACCAATTAGATAATGGTGTGTGTAAGTGTAGTTAGAATCCTTATCATAACAATGTCTTTGTATATTGGTTAAACTTGTTTTGTTATAAAATAAAGGAATAAAAAGTGTTTATGAATTGGATAAGTAAAATAAAAGAAATAAATTTAAGAGAAACTGTTATGTTTAATTTGGGTAACTCAATTTGGATTGAACCAAAAGGACTTTTTGAAGTTCCTTCTACCTAAGGTAAGTCTTCTTGGAGGATTATATATATCATAAGAGCTTATTTGGTCTAGCTTCGGATGAGCCAATGGGCTTGAGAGGATTGAGGAATGAGTAAGAAGTGAGTGCTTTTTATAATGGGGAGGAGGTGCACTTTAAGAATGTGTGAAAATATTATTTTATTATATAATAATATTCAGTTTGTAAAGGACCAAAACTAATTAAAGGAGAATATAAGATGAATAATGGTTGAAATAAAATAATCCAATAATAATCGGACATGTTTTGGATATTGTTCTAAAATTTATAATCTTATTTATTTAAATCATTTATTAATGAGGTAATTACTTCATCATTATTGTGTCATAAATAATTTAATATATATGATGTATAAATATTATATAACAAATACGATGAAGTAGGAAATATTTTTATAGTTCTAATTAATATTTATAGTTTAAAGGATAACTTATATAACCCCTTGTGAAAAGTAATTTACAAAAACATAATTCTTTATGTCATTTTTTCCTTTACTTTATGTTAATTAATCTAATGTATCATTATTAGTCCCATGTGGCTCCATGGGTTCCCAAAATAGACCCATGTATGCCCATGGTCAGCCATAACTCATCCATTATGTTTAGGAAAAGTGTTAATGTAATTTTGTATTATTATGATATTATTTTTACCTGTAATTACCATATTTACCTTCAGCTGTTGTAAACAAAAGTCAAATATTAATATTCCCCAAAAATTATTTTCATCTTATTGAACTCATTTTTATTACTAATAATAACCATGTATGTCATATTTTCAAAATTCAATTTTCAAAAGTGGAATATTTTCATTTAAATGAAAATGTCTGGTTTTTAACTACAACTTAGTGGTTTCACTATTCATCAAAATTGAAGTTTTTCCTAAAAATAACAAAAATTCAGCCTAAGATATACTTGATATTCCAAATTCAAAAATGATGTCTATTTTACCAAATTTTAAACATTGAAGTTGGTTTAATTAATTTAAAATTAATTCCCATTATCAAAACAAATAGTGTGTTTTTAAGAAAAAATAACTATCAAACGATTGATACTTATTTATGTCTTATTTCAAAGTGAAATTAATTAAAATTACCAACATTGGAGTAATTTTTAAAAACATAATGTAATTAAAATTAAAAAAAATTAAAAATATAATCGAACCATATAAATAAATTAGTTAAAATTCACTTTTGAATTAAAATACAGTTATGTTCACTATTTATAAAAAATGTATTTTATCAGAAAAATACCAAAAATTCACCCAAAGTAAATTCTTATATCCCGATTGTATATAAGAATATTATTTGGTCAAATAGAAAATTGAAAATTTACTATATCTATATTTAAGAAGGGTTCTCTATCAAATGGTGGTAAATCGACCTTTTAAGGTATGTTATTCTTAAAATTAGATTCATTCAAATTTTAAGCCTCTAAATTTTTTTGGATAAATGTAAAAACATTTAACAAACAAGTATAATCATATTTTAATTAGTTATATTCATTCATGTTAATACAAATTCTAGTCATTATCTACTATTTGAAGTAATATTATTATATTATTAGTGTGCAACGAAAGATTTCAAAGAAACTCGTTGTTGCGAATTGGGTACGTCATCGAACATAGCTACCCCTTTAAATTAAAATTAATATTTAATTCACAAATATGAAAAATTATTGAAAATTTCATGCCCTTTATTTACGTGGGATGTTACATCCTTCCCCCCTCATACCGTTTTCAGATTCCCATGTTGCCACTTCAACCATATGGTTTTTTCCCAAAACTTTTACATACTGAATTTCTTTATTCCACAACACTTTCTTACTACGATCAAAAATCTGGACTGGTTGTTCCTCATAAGAGAGATTATCTCCCAACTGAACTACCTCTGGACTTAAAATATGAGATTAATCTGGCATATTCTTTCTCAAAATGCAAAATCATGAAAAAAATTATGTACCTGGGATAAACATGGAGGTAAAGAAACTCCGTAAGCAATTGATCCAACTTTCTATAGGATTTCATAAGGTCCAATTAACGTCGAACTCAACTTTTCCTTCTTACCAAAACGCATCACACTTTTCAATGGAGAAACATTGGGGAAGACATGATCACCTACCTCAAAAGAGGGATCCTTCCTCCAGTTATCCTCTTACCTTTTTGGCATGCTCCGATATGTTCTCATGTTCTTTGGAATAAACTATTCTTCTTCTTCCATCTCTTCTACCAATTCAGGTCTCATCAAATACCTTTCACCAACTTCATCCAAAAAATGCTGGAGTTCGACACCGCTTTCTATATAAAGACTCTATTGGAGTTATTTTTATAATGGAATGAAAACTGTTATTATAAGAAAATTCAACCAAAGGAATATGTTGGTCCATAAATCCCTTGTAATATAGTGGACAAGTACGTAGAATATCCTCCAAGCTCTGAATTGTTCATTCTGACTGCCAATCAGACTATGAATGAAAAGTTGTACTAAAATTTAATTTAGTACCCAAACAATTATTAAGGCCTTTAAAAAAGATATAAGTAAACATGAGATCACAATATCATACAATAAAGAGGGGAACACCATGCAACTAGACTATCAATTTAACATAAAACTGTGGAATTTTATCTAGAGTAAAATTATCTCGAATAGGATGAAAATGATCGGATTTAGTCAACTTATCAACAATAACCCAGATTGCATTATTACCTCAAGATGTTTTTGGTAATCCTTTAACAAATTCCATGGATATATTTTCTCATTTCCACTCTAGAACCTGTAAATACTGAAGCATCCCTTTCAAAAAACGTCACTCTATTTTATCCTTCTAACAAGTCAAAAAATTCACATTAAAATTAGAAATAACTCTTTTCATTCCATCCCCCCCCCCAGTAATACTCATGAATATCTTTGTACATCGTAGTACTTCCATGATGAACTAAAAAAGGAGAACTGTAAGCATTACATAACAACTCATTATTCAACAATGAATCAAAAGGAATGCATAATCTATTCCCAAACAACAAAACACAATCATTATCAGCATTAAATGCAGGAAACATACCATTCTAAACCAACTCTGCCATTTTTTGAAACTCAATGTATTTTTTCTACGATTCATTTATTCTGTCTGATAGAGATGATTTCACTGACACTTAAAACAATACATAATGATTTTCTGCACCAAAAAATTCTATTCCAAATCATTTCAAATAAAAAACCGAAGGATGTTGTTCCAAATGTATCATGGTTAATGAAGCATTACTTTTTAGAATCAAATAATCAACCACTTTATTTTCCATTCATTGATGGTAATATGATTTGAAATCATAATCCATGATTACTTCCCACCATCTCCTCTATCTCATGTTCAAATATTTCATAGTGAATATATACTAAAACATTGGTGGTCTGTATATATTTCACATTTTACTCCATACAATTGATGACGCCAAATTTTTAAAGAAAAAACAACAAAATCTAATTCCAAATCATGTGTAGGGTAATTTAACTCATGAGGTTTCAACTGACGTGACACATAAGAAATTACTAGATCATTCTGCATTAAGACACAACCATGTCTTTTCAACGAAGCATTAATGTAAATAACAAACTCACCATTTCTGGAAGGAAATTCCAGAACTAGAGAATTCACTAATATTCTTTTCAATTCCTAAATACAATCATCACATTCTTTTGTCCAATGGAACATAACACCTTCTCCAGTTAACTTAGTCATTGGACTAGATAACCATGAAAAATTAACAACAAACATCTTGTAATAACATACTAATCCAAGAAAACTATGAATAATAGTTTTATTTGTGGGTCTTGGCCATTCTTCAACAACTTTGGTTTTAGCAGGATCAACAGTTTAGCTATTTTTTAAACAAGGTGACCAAGGGAAAAAAATATAACCAAAACTCAGACATGCTGAATTTCCCAAACAGCTTTTTTGTTTTATGGTTTGCAAGAAAACCTTTAATAAACTTTCATGTTCCTTTTTTACTTTTGGAATAAACCAGAATATCATCAATGAAGACAACCAAAAACATATCCAAGAACTCACAGAAAATTCTATTCAAAATATCCAAGAATGCATAAGGTGCATCGGTTAGACCAAAAGGCATAACGAAAAAATTCATAATGACCATATGTAGTATGAAAAATTGTCTTCTAAATGTCTGATTACTTTACTTTCAATTTTATGGCACCCCGACCTCAAATAAATCATTGAAAAATACTAAACTCCTTGGAGTTGATCAAACAATTCATCTATATAAGGAATATGATATTTTTTCTTAACAATGATATTATTCAGTTCACTATAATCAATTAAATGTCTCATTGAACCATTATTATTTTTAACAAACTAGACGGAAGAAACCCATGGTGATGTTCTAGGTCGAATGAAACCTTTATCTAATAACTCTGGTAATAGTTTCTTTTACTATAAAAATTCAATTTGATCCATTCGATAACGGGGTTTTGAAATTGGATTAGTACAAGGAATTAAATCAACAATAAATTCACCTTTCTGATTTGTTATAATACCAGGCAATTCATCTTATAAAACATCAACGTACTCATTTACCATTGGCACATAATTAATCTAAATATTTCCTTTGTTTTCTTCAATTTGTGCAAGTTAACATTCATTTCCATCTTTTACTAGTTTCTCAGCATCCAGATATGTAATCAAAGAAAGTTCTCATTCTTGTACACAAACCAGAAATCTTTATGAAAAGAAACTACTTTAGCTATGTTTTCAATCCTAAAATGATAAAAAGAAATCCAATACATACCAAAAATAACATCAAACTCTACTAGAGGAAAAAAAATTATGTTCTCTAGTAGATTCATCCTGCACACAAAGATAGTAATGTTATTATGTTTTCTTTTTGTCTCAACATTTCTTCTAGGTGGTTTTACCATAAGTTTATGATTCATATCTTGAGATGGAATACCCAATTTACTATTAAATTTCTCAGAAATGAATGAATGTGTAGACCCTGAATCAAACAACACATTGTCATAATCTGAACAAACAAACAATGTACCTAATACTACTTCATTTGATGGCCCAACAACTACAAAAGTAGTTGCAAAGGATTTCATCATCCCTTTATTGTTGTATTCTTCTTGCATTCCCTCAGGTGAGTTCTTCATTGGGCACTCATCTGAATAATGACACATTTCATTGTACTTAAAACATTTTACTGACTGTATATCATATTTTGACGTACCATTACCATTATATATTTTAATGAAATTTCATGCATTATGTCCCATTTAACCACATCGGTAACACTTACGAGAATTAAAAATTCAATCCCAAACTTACTTTTTACCACATATTTCACATACTGAAAAATTATGTTTCTTACCATCAGACTTTTTTAAATAGTTCTTACCTTTCTTCTGCCACCTCGACCTCTTATTCTGTTGTTTTTTAACGAACACCAGATCATCAGAAAACTCTATTTCCACCTTCTCCACACAACGAACATGTTTTTCATAACTATCGAACTCAATAGAAGCTAATTCCATTTGATACACTGGCTTTCATGTTTAGTAAAAATTGTTTTTTTACAATCAAGATCTCATATGAAATTCAGAACATATCTTGAAAGTCGAGTTAATTTTTCTTTATATGTCTCCACTGTGTAATCCTAATACATCAATTCCAGGAATAGTTATTCCATGCTAAGTCAAACCACCATAGGAAAGTATTTCTCATGGAACATACTTTTGAATTCATCTCAATAAAGAGCATCAATCTCTTCTATATCCCAAGTATTTTCTCCATCGACCACCAATAATCAGCTTTACCTTCAAAACAGTTAATAGGGAGACTAATATTTTGATGTTATGAACAACCCATGACATCGAAAATCTTTTCCAGTGATTTAATCCACCCTTCTGCTGGAATAGGGTAAGATGAAAATCTGAATGATGGGGGATGTTGCCTCATGAAATGCTCCACTACTGACATGTTCCTCTATGGGTGATCTTGCAGATCTCATGCATGGATACAACTACAATTTATAGCATGAGTCCAATGTGCCATTATTTCAACAAATTGTTCAGTTTCAATTTCATCCATCATAGGTTGCTAATTTTAAAGGTTGTCTTCCTCTAGATGTCATCCCAACATGCTTCCTTGTTTCCTATGTGGAAAAACATTCTGAACCCAAAAATATCTTAGGCGAAGAAACCCGATAATCTGTAAATTCTATATCATTTAGATATTTACATAAATTAATTTATGGATATTAATTTAACTTTATCCTATCTCATAATGTTATCTAAATCGACCTCTGATACAAACTATAAGTACCCGGACATAAACATTACATAATCTTAAATTAAATGAATAATTCACATTGATGAAATTTTTAGGAATGGAGTTTTAGATAATTAGGTCATAACATTTACATAACAACATGAATATTACATATAGACAATTCTACTCAGTATCGATTTTTTTTCATAAAATAAAAACTCTTGAAAAACAGGGTCACATCTAGTTCCATGTATTAGACAACATGACTTTTCATTGATCCCTTCTTTTACCCTATTCATCTTTTTGTCCTATGAAAAAACATTTCAAAACATGGGATGAGCATAAAAATCATAGTAAAGGTTATAAAAAATCAAAGAAAAAATTAGTTCATCATTGCATACATAACATAATCTCCTTAACATACATCATGAAATCATAATATTTATGAATAACACATAGGAAACATAAAACATAAAGGTTACATGTGGCATTCATATCATACTTACATTGTTTCTATCACAGCAACATATGGAATTACATTAGAATACACATCATAGTATATTCCTTAATTTATAAGGATAAACATTCATGTTTACCTCCATCATGTTACCCAATGCATTGGATAGCTATCTCCGGCTCACCCGCCCTTTGTCTATCAAAAAACCCCCCATATAGGTAATAATACCGAAGAACTATAACATATTAATTACACATAAAAAACATAAAGGATAGATACCATTTCCATATTTCTATAAAAATATATCATTTAAATATATTGACATAAAAAATCTGTTACAAAATCTAATTTCAATACCAATATACATAAAAATAAGTAAATGGTATTTATATTCATTTTAAAAGCATTACGGCTTGTTATGGAAGCCGAAGAAAAAATAATACCCCCGAGGGCGGAAAGGATGTTGTCACTGCATAAGTAAAAAAAATTCTTTTTTTGATTAAAAAATGCTTCGTAGAAAAATATTCTCTTTGAATGAAATGAAAAGTCAAAGGTATTTATACAGCGCATAAAATAAAGTTGTGTATTAAATCAAAATATGCCTCAATGAATGGTGATTGAGACGAAGACCCTTACCTCGTGTCTGACTTACCTCATTTATTCTTTAATACCCTGAATAATAAATTAAGGTCAATTTTTACTTTCTTAACACGGCTTTTATGTTTATTATTCCTTTTTAATCACTTATTACCATGTTAGAAACATTATATAATCATTTAAGTTAATAATGGTTGTTTTGTCGATATTTTTTACTTGATTAAAAAATAGACATCTTATAATTAAAAGTTGTTCACATGGTCAAAAGTTCATTATATCAAGAATTATATTCATGATTTAGATATGTTATATATCATATATATCCAGTATATACATGTATTTATAGTAGTACATAACTTTTGGAGGTAAGAAATGAAATGCACCGTTCATGGAGACGGTAAGCCGTACGTACGCATGAACACGACATTCATTTTTAATTCTTATTTTAATGGAATTAAACAATAATGATACATAGGTATATTATATTTCCAGTATAATATCATATATAATATCATTAATAACATCTTTTATATGTCCCACATATGGCATTAATGAGTCGTATCACTTTGAGGGGTGGTAGTCCGCACTTCCCCAAATGAAATTATCACATTTACCCATAATGAAAACCATAATGGAATGATATAAATGAAATATACAGAAGCATAAAAAAATAAACATAATATATATCATATATAAATACATTTCCCTCTTAATGTCCACCATGAGAGGCTGTAGGAGATAATCGATCAATCGTCGTATCGTGAGGCATTAGTTTGGAATTCACAGAAACATTATGTTTCTCACCCATTAGATAGAGGGGTGTGTAAGTGTAGTTCGAATACTTATCCAAAATACAGAATAGTATATGTTTTATATTGGTTTTTTTATAAAATAAAGGAATAAAAATACTTTAGTGATTGGAGATGTAAAATAAAAGAAATGAATTTAAAAGAAATCGTTACCTTTAATTTGGGTAACTCCATGTAGTTTAAACCAAAAGGACTTCTTTTAGTGTCTTATGCCTAAGTTACGGATTCTAGGAGGATGAAAAGGGTATTTAAAGATTATTTGGGAAGGCTTTGGATGATCTATGGGGCATTAGAGGTGTGAGGAATGAGTAAGAAGTGAGGTATTTTTATAAGGGAGAGGAGGGTCTCATTAAAAAGTGTGAAAATTTTATTTTATTATAAAATGATATTCGGTTTATAAAGGACCGAAACTCATTAAAGACAAAGATAAGATGACTAATGGTGGAAATAAAATCATCAAATAATAATTTGACAAGGTTTCGATTTTGTTTTAATATATATAATCTTATTTATTTAAATCGTTTATTAGTGAGGTAATTACTGCTTCATTATTGTGTCATAAATAATATAATTTATATGATGTCTAAAAATTATAAACAAAATAAAATTATGTAAGAAATTATTTTAAATTTTAAATTTATATTTATAGTTTAAAATATATCTTATATTACCCCTTGTAAAAAATAAATTACTAAAAGATATTTTTTTATGCCATTTTGTCCTTTACTTTAAGTTAATTAATCTAAAGTGTCATTATCACTCCCAAGTGGCTCTATAGGGTCCCAAAATCGACCCAAAGATGGCCATGGACGTCCATGACTCATTAAATAAGGTTATGTAAAGTTTTAAGATAAACTTGTATTATTATGTTATTGTTTTTACCGTGAATTTCCTTATTTATCTTTATCTCAGGCAAATAAAAATCAAAAGCTACTATTCACCAAAAATTATTATTATCTTATTGAACCACATTTTACTTACTAATAACAACCATGTATGTCAGATTTTCAAAATTAAATTCAAAGAAGTGGTGAAATATCATTTAAATGAAAATTCCAGTTTCTTAACTACGACTTAGTTGTTTCACTGTTTATCAAAAATTTATGTTTTTCAGAAAAATATCCAAAATTCATCCAAACCTATATTTGAAATTCCGAATTCAAAAATGATGTCAATTTTACCATATTTAAAACATATAATATGGATGAATTAAATTCACATTAATTCCCATTATCAAAATAAATAGCGTGTTTTTAAGATACAATAACTATCAAAGTATTGATACTTGTTTATGTCCAATTTCAATTTGAAATTATTTCCAATGAACAACATGGGATTAAATGGTTAAAACATAATATAAATATACTTCATAACTAATTAAAAAGATAATCTAAACATATAAATAAACTATATTAAAAGGCACTTTTGAATTAAAATACATTATTTTTCAATATTCAGAAAAAATAAATTTTATCAGACAAATATGAAAATTTTGCCCAAAGTAAATTTTTTTCTCCTGATTGTAAAGAAGAATTTTATTTAGTCAAATAGAACATATAAAAGTGACTATAACTATTTTTAAAGAGGGGTCACCACCAAAATATGGTAACTCAACCTATTAAGGTAAATTATGCTTAAAATTAGATTCATTCACATTTTAAGCCTCTAAATTTAATTGGATAAATGTAAAAACATTTAAAAAACCTTTATAATCATATTTTAGTTTGTTATATTCATTCCTGTCAATACAAAGTCTAGGCATTAACTTCCATTTAAAATAATATTATTATATTATTAGTGTGCAACGAATGATTTCAAATAAACTTGTTTTTGCGTATTGGGTATGCCATTGAACATAGAAACCTCTTTAATGTAAAATTAATATTTAAGTCACTAATATGAATAATTATTGAAAATGTCTTGTTCATTATTTACCTGGGATGTTACAATTTTTTTGTCAATCAACATAGTTTGTGTGGTATGTATAAACACAAGAGGTACCATAATATACAAGGAGTATACAACTAGTAATTCATTGGAATTAAAAGTCATTTATAATGGACGTAAGCTGTTCAGCAGTTGTAGTATTTATATCATATTAATTTTTAATAGTGTTTACCAAAAAAAAACTCAAATATAATAACATGAGACATTTTAGGATGAACTATGTTATATGGAATATACAATAAATATACTTTTTGTATTGTCCAAAATTTTGTGTATTATCTGAAATAGTGTATAATATGTATTGTGTAATGAAATAATTCATTAGCCACATTTCTTTCCATGATTTTTTTGACACCGTGAGATTTTTTAAAATATATTTTTTCTAATTAATTTAATATTTTGGATAGTTTTTATTTTATGAAACACTGAACACTGTCATTATTATATATTAATACACTATTTATGGCTTACACACACTAAATTAATGAGTTATATTATCTTGTGATACACGCAACACCGACTTTTCATGCATTACATGAAACACAGAGTTTCTGTGAAACAACATTTTATTGCTATATTGATTTATACAAGGATAGTTATAAAATAGATCATAAAAATTGTAATGTAAATATTAATAACTAATTATTAATTATTATTTATAATTTTTTTAAATAGTAAAATTATATTTATTATAAGACATAAAATTCATATGGTAATTTCTTGATATGTTTGAAAGTGTTATTTGATTAAAGGATCTCTCTTTATGTCCATCTATGAAAAATAATGAAAATAATTTTAGGTTCTTCAAGAAATTTAATTTAATATAATAAACATCATTTTTTAATTCAGTATATCAATATTATCTTTGGGTGATTTTTTGGGATGTTTCAGAGAAACATCATTTTTCGGTGAATAGTAATAATTGATTAATTGTATTTCACATTTTTTTCTAATTTATTTTTATAGTTATATTATATTTTTATTTTGTTTTAAAATAAAATTATATCAATCATACATATATTAATCTTATTTTTTTCATTGGAATCATTTTTAGGATGAATTTATATATAAAATCTTAGTTATCATTTTTACATTATTACTTAAAAAACTGATTTCTCGCCATGTTTGCAAGATTAGAATAAACCTTAATTTTTCCACTTATAAGAATTGAAATTTGAAAAAATTTCATACACAGTTGTAATCATTGTAAAATTAACATTCTAATAATAACAACATAATTTCATCCCAAAAATATTAGTGAATCTGATTAAAATTAATTATTGCGATTAAGGTAAAATTATGCTTATCAAAGGACTATACTGTAAACATAACGTAAATAATGGAATAGAAACTTGTAAAAACCCATTTTACTTCCATATTTTGGATATAAACCTTAAATTCATTTTTTATTTTTGATTATGTTGAATTTGTTATGTGAAAACCTGGGTACACCATACTTGTTTTCAAAAAAACCAATTGTGTATGCTCCCTCCCCTATAAAATTCCACAACCTATCCCCTTCCTAACACAACTAAATCCTTATAAAATAGGATAATAACTTCCAAATTAAATTGAAATAATCCCTCCCTTAACCATTTGAACATTACATTTGGATGAAATCCATCCAAGGATTGCCTTTTGTGAAAATCAAAATAAGTTACCCAAAGAAGCGGTATCATCCTTCCTTAAGCTCCATTCTATTATTTTGTTTCTCTACCACAATAATTCTTATTAATCCATAAATAAATAATAACCTATATATGATAAATATACTGAGTTCTTTTTAAATTATAGGTTCAATATAATCTTACCCAGACTACCATCTAATTGGTAATGAACCTTTTGCATGGCAAACTACTGCCTCACAAAATAATGTTTTTTGTTTACCATTTACCACCTATCATGGTTGGGAATTATGAAAGAATCAATAATTTTAAAATATATATGACATTCAATATTATATATTTTTCTCAATTTATTTAATAACATATAAATTCATTAATCTTATTTTTTCCTATATGATAATTTCTTTTTGGGAAGAATGGACTACCGGTTCCTCAACGTTTTATGATTCATTCACACACAAAATGTCTTGTATTAACGATGTAGTTAGAGAACATATATGATATATTTGGAATAATAATTCTACTATATTGATATTATATATTTATACATATATTTCATTTACTTTATTTCTGTCATTATGGAAAAAATAAAATGAATATAGTTTTCACTCATATGTACGGCATGCCATCTCCATGAACGGTGTATTTAATTTCATATTTATATAAACTATATATTATTATAAGTGTATATATAATGAATATAAATGGTATTTATAAATTTTTTACATTTTTTAAATCATTATATATAGTTTAGGTCAAGAAATAAAACATATTAACACACATGAGAAAACAAAATGGAATTTGGCCAAAGCGAAACCTTATATAAGAATTGTTAATAAGATGGTAATTTAAATTCATAATCAAACCATATATGTTATTACATATATCAAAATGGTTTGAAGAAATATTTATAATAAACATTTATTTATTATATATAATGATTTTATGTGTAAAAATAGAGTCAAGTCATAAGGTAAAAAAATTTCATGTCACGATTCTTAGGTTACTAAAGTATGAGGGGTTTTCTCATCTTAATTTTATTTTCCATGAGGCAGAATCCATGTTCACCTTGTACTTTATAAATGTCGTTTTTATAATGAATATAGATTTATTGTATGATTCTTATAATTAATTTTATGATTATTTACATATACATTTGATTATCATTCTTTCACAGGGGTTATGTTTCAAAAGCTACCAAATTGGTAATGTCATTTTGTCTTAATTTTCCATAGTTGAGATAATTCCATGATATGATACTATATTTTAAAATAAAATGTATATACTACAATATACATGTTAAATAATGAATATACATATTTTCATGATATTTTATGCTTCATGTAATTTCCTTTTCTTACATTGTCAGTATAATTCAATGTTACCTAGTTGTAATAGTTGATAGAAACAGTCCCATTGTCAAGATTTTTTATTATTATGCTTCAATTAACGAAATATTATTACCCAACTCTTATGATAACTCCTGGTTTTTTTATCCTATATATATTCATGATATCTACATGTAATGGTTCCAATTATCCACCCATTGGTACATAATATGATTAATCATTTTTTTTAATAAAGTCCAGAATTACCTATCTCTTCGTTTGGAAATCTATGTTCTTTTAAAACAATGTTTCCGGAATTGGTTTTCAAAATTGTTTCTTGAATAATTTAAATTATTTTAAATTCTATTCAAATAAATGGATTTAATTTTTTTTGATTTATTTATAAAAATTTAATGTATTTTTAGGGAAATGTTTTTCAAAAAAAATTAGGAATTATTTATTATTTTTTAATATATTATCAATAAAATGTTCTTTAATGAGATTTCAAGATTTTTTTACAATTTTTCAAATTATTTTCAAAGAAAATGATTTAAAGTTTTTTAATATTTTTATATGCATATTCTATTAAAAATGTATCTAAAATAATTTCAATCCATCATTTTATATTTTTCAAAGTATTTTCAAAGGAATTAGTTTTTAAAGGTATTATTTAAAAAAAATATTTTTCATAGAAGAAAGGATATAATCCCCATGAACTATTATTGATTGATTTTTCAAAATTATTTTCCATATATGATGAAATCTGTTGATGACAATATTTCTTTTCGTGGAAATTAACCAAATATTCAGTTCATATTCATTATGTGGATGGTAAATGATTTGAGGGTATACTGTTTATGAAACTAGTTTCTCATTCACGGGCAATATGTTTATTACTTTCATTCCTATTCAATCTGATTATGCTTCTGAAATCCTCTTTTTTTCAAATATTATTATACGATAAAATGATTATAAAATATATCTTTTTCCACTCGATAATATTTTATTAAATATTTATGAAACCCATTTCATTTCATGGGTTATGAAATGACATTTATGAAACCCATTTCTTTTTAAGGGTCATGATATGATGCATGTTTTATTATATTGTTACACAAGTATGAATGATTTTAATATTCTCTTGGTGGGCCGTATATATCCCTCTAATGAATTGGGTAATGATTTATATATTATGAGATAATGATGGTAACCAAGTCGATGGGCATGATCTACTATGGGATAATGGGGAAACTCGATCTTTTGAAATTAAAGGAATGTGATTGGATATTGTGGTGTGTCCTGCCCCTTGGGTGTAGTGACCATGAATATGGAATATGGGGAATCCAGATTCACTGTCGGATTATAGGGAAACCTTCTCAACATAGAGAATATGGGAAAACGTGATCCCTAAAAGGAAAGGACTGTCACTGGGGATGGTGGTGTCTCCCGTTCAGTAGGTTTAGTCCATGTAAAGATCTGTATTATGTTCTAGAAATTCATCTTGAATTACAGGGAATAATAATTAATGTTTGTATGCCACAATTTCATGTATTATTCCTATGTTATCCTTTCATGGATTATGCTCATGTTTCCCTTATGATTCATGTCTTAGAAACTATTAATCCTTATTCCCTGATTCATGATTATGAAATATGACATGCTAGGTATGATCTCATAATGTTATAATCTTATTCACATACCCTTACATATATTTTTCTTCGTATATATCTCTCTGGTTTACCCATAATGAATGTCTGAGATCACCACTTTTATTGTTTCTTCCCCAGGTAATGAAAATATTTACCATATATTATATGCCTATGAAGGGTTCTAGTTTTGGATTACCTAGTGGGAGACAATTTAGATCACTCATGTAATAGTTTTTACGTTTCAATATTTCCAAAGGCACTAAAATAATACAGTCTTTGGATGCCTACTTGTTTAATGTGTTATGTATTATAGAAAAATGATATAATATATAGGTACATTACGAATGTGATGTTATAGATAACATCAGATATATGGTTTTTTAATCCTTTGTAAACTATGATGAGAAAACATTATTGAGATTTCTATAGGTATTTCTAAGGATAAGTCTAGGGATTCATATAAGGATAAGTTTAAGGATGAGAGAAATTAAAAAAAAATCTTGGAATTTTGGTAAAGGATAATGTGATTGGTTTCCTATAAATTCATTCATATATAGATACTAGAAGTGGACATGGTTCTGGAATAGATGTACCATGTAGTTACCAATCAGACATGGTGCGTTGGTCCAGACATGAGCATAACATGGTTAAAAAATGTACTTACTACACTCTATCATTGACACTAGCATGGGATACAATTTTTCATTTCACAAATTATTCACAAACCATCATGAAGGATATAAAAATAATATGTCAATGAATAAACTAGGATAAACCAAATTTTCATATATTAAGGGAGGTGTCATAATTTAGACATCCTGTAAGTATTGTTTCATAATTATGTGGTACATTAGTATGAAAATTGTTTCTAAATCAATGACTTCTAGTTTTATTCAATAATGGGAACTAGTTGGATCATGGTTGATATTTTATGTGATAGACAATTTTTCGACAAGAAGTCCAAAGACGGTCACCTGGGTGAGGGATGTTGTGTTCATTACTAGTCAGTTTTCATATAACATGATTAATAATGAGTAGCATAAAAAACTTTTGGACTCACCAAAGAAGAAAAGTAATGAGTTTTCTGAGATTTAAATTATCAGAGACTATAGAAGAAATAAGAAAAAGTTCTATTTGTGTCAAGAATATGGATTGAATCACCCAAGTGACTGTATTATAGGAAAAGGAATATGTTTTCATAGTGGTAAATAAGGACTCAAAGAATATAATATAAATTGACAAATGAGGGGAATATTTAATAAAATGGATGGGAATATTATCCTTCCTAATAAAACTTCATTGTAATTCCCTAACCCCAGTTACCCAGATTAAGTGAATTATTACGTACCATCAGCATGATCACAAAATATCAAGTCTCGAATGACCGATTATTTAGTAGCCTTGGTTGTAATAGATACATTAATAAGATTTACATTACATAATAAAATGGAAAAATAAAACAACATTGTTTCCATCAAAAACACTGAGATCCCATAGACTATCCTTTTTGGACGGTCATTAAATACTTCATCGCATCCTCAGAAAAATAAAACATATAAAGGGGTGAGCTCAGATGCTCGGTAAGGATAACAATATTGCGGAAACATCCATTAATAATAATAAACAATTAATTCAATGTATTATACTAAAACAAAAGCCTTTTACCCTTGAACTTCATCATAATTTGGAAAATGTAAATTCAAATAATTCCATTTTCTTATTCACATTGATATTCTACTAGTCGAATAATCACTTACAATATAAATAGAAACTTTTATAATGATGGAATGGATAATTCCAGACATCATATCCACATATTCAAGGCCTTGTGCCAAGACAACAAATAAGATATTGTCAAGGCTTTGAGCCAAGACACTATTTTGTCCCATGAGACCTACCGATGCATCAAGGATCTATATCGGGCTCCACCCGTCACTTACTAAGTCCAACACATTCCTCGTATTAAAAAGTTTTAAAGATAACATAAACATTCGTATTAAAACTATAATATGAAATGACATTATTTTACCTATAAACCATGAATGGTAGAAAAATAACACATCCATAGTCAAACATATCACAAAACCTTCAATACAAATTGGATGATTTGTATCATAATAAGTAAACCTCAAACAAGATTAAAATCCATTAATGGATGTTGACATAGATGAACTCTAAACTGTTTGAGAGAAATATCTCATTATTTTTGTGAAATCATTTAAAATTCATAAAATTATAATAGAAAATATTTATTTTGGAATTATTCTAATAATCTTGTAAGGGAATATTTGATGATGTTATAATAGCGGAATATAGTTGCACCCACCGTATATGTTTAAAAAACATTTTTACCAGAATTTTTTCGAAAAAATCATAATGTAAATTGTATGGAAAATGACAGAAATATTTTGTTAAAAACGTATAAGGTCAAATAAGGGTTTAAATTTCTTTAACCCATAGTCTCGTCATTAGTTAAAAAATTGTAGTACATTTTTAGGAAAACACAGATGTGGATGACAAAGAGGTCCCAGGAGATTATTACATATAAATAACGTTGAATAATGAAGAGGTTATAGAATGAAACCGTACCTAGTACTTTTCCTTGTATGAGGGTAGGTTAACCTCCTGTATAATGGTGAAATAATTGTTATTAAATTATACAAGAATAATATACATTAATATCATATCATATACAATCTTTTAATATAGAATTGTTAATAATATTTTAGTATTATCGTCGCTTTGGGTGTTAACTGATTCATCTTCCTTTATATGCTTTGTTATGTAAGTAATTTTTTATATGGATATGATGTATCATATTTATATTCATATTTATATTATGTCTTAAAACATCATTTTAAATAAAAAAAATGAAAATTAACCTTGAATGGATATGTTGGGGAACGAATCTCATCTTTTTCTTGGAGACGGTAATCCGTACGTTCGCATGACCGATAATATCATTCTTTTATATTAATATAATATATAATTGGATGGTATATCATATATAAATAATTATTATCATGTTATATTTATTATTTTCATCAATTATACACCATTATTAAACCCATCTAAATAATAATGTATTGAATAACAACTACACCACGACGTGGAGACAGTAAGCCGTACGTACGCATGTAGGATGACATGTTATTCATAGGATGGATAAAATAATGAATATGGTTATACCACTTTTATAATAACATCACCATATATAGAAGATATTGTAGTCATTGTTTTATAATTTAAAGAACAAAGAAAGAGGATGTGGAAGATGAAAGGAACTTGGAAGAGTTGATGAAATATTTAGATCTTCTTCGGGTTCTTCCTTTTGATTTGATCAAAAGGGATCCATAGAATGGATTCATTACTAAAGGATGGCCTCTAAGATGAAGGTAGGAATGTTTTGAGGATATTTTTGTACAGGTTGTCCAATCCAAATGGCTTTGAAGGTGTGAATTAGAGATAAGGGGAAGTTCCATTCTATAAGAGGGGTGAGGGGCACCTTAGGAAAAGATTGAATTATTATTTTATAATATAATCATGTTAAGATTATAATGGCTCCAAAATAAATTATTTAAAGGATAAGGTATTTAGGGTTGAAAACCACTCAACCAATATGTTTTACAGAGGTTTGGGTCACTATATTAGCCTTATATTCTAGATTTAACTCTTAGTTAATTAGTTTGACATTTTCCATGTCTCTTTGTATTTTTATATTATATGGTTAATAAAGATACTACAAACTTACAAGAGAACCTAAAGTGGTTCATTAATGACATATAAAATATTATTTAACACCATTGGCCAAAATATCATTTTTAGAAATTTAATATAAAATCATAATATAATATCTGTTTTAAAATACCCTTTTATGTCAGTTTTGACACTATTTTCACTTTAGTTTTTTTTAATTTTTAACATCATTATTACTACGATCCAAATTAATTTAATCATTCCTAACATGTCACATTAACCTATAAAATTAATTTATGGCATCAAAACTTTTAAATTAAATTTATTTTAACATCAATAACACCATTTATTTGATTCGTTCATTATAAAGGAAAATACAACATCATCATAGTGTCAAAAATAAATTTAATTATTCAATGTAAAAAAATTATTTATAAAATACCATTATGTATGAAATATTTTTATATTTCTAATTAATATTTATTGTCGAATATATAACAAATATAAACTAATTTAATAATTGGTTTACTAAAAGATATATGCTTATGTCATTTTTGTATTTATATTAGCTTAATTAATATAAAGTATCATTATAACATACAAGTGGCTCAATGGGGACCCATAATTGACCCAGGGATTCCCATGGTCGGAATTGAATCATCCAATTGGGTTAAGACATGTTTTAGGGTAATTTAACATTATTATAAATTAATTTTTAACCTTATTTACCAGATTTACTCATTAATCATGGTAATTAAAATATTTACCGAAATAATAATTAAAGATGTCTAAAAATAAAAGTTACCTATTTAAAAAATATGGACCTCCTGATTTTAAATATGGAATCCATTATTCTAAATTCAAAATAAAGAAGTGGGTGAAATTGACTTAAAATTAATTTTCATTTTTAAAACAAAAGGTGTTTTTAAGAAAAAGAACTATCAACAGATTGACACTTGATTATGCCCAGTTTAAATGTAAAATTACCTCTAATGACCAAAATTTTATTAAATGGTAAAAATATAACCATATTATTTTTCAAAATCACTCAATTGTATAATTTAACATTGTAAATTGTTTTGATTAAAAAAATTATTTTAAATTAAAATTTAATATTTTTCACTTTTCATCAAAAACAGAATGTTTTTAGAAAAATACCAAAAATTCACCCTAAGATAATTTCAATATTCTAGACCAAAATATGTAGTCCATTTTTAATTATATGATTGATAAAATTTTAAAATTTGGGTATTACTATTCATAACGGTTAGTTTGATTGGTCGCAATGTAAAAGAATCTCGATGTTTCGTACAAAGAATGTTATTGAATTATTCAAAGGGAAACATTCCATGGATGCTTGGGGTGTTAAATTCTCCCCTACTTAAAATAATTTCATCCTATAAAATTTCTAGAATATTACTGCATAAAAAGACTATGGTTGTTCTTAATCATAAGTTTCTCAGGTTCCCACATTACCTCTTCTGTCTTGTAGTTTGTCCACAGAACATTTATCAGACGTGATGTCTAGTTTCTCAACTCGTGTTCTCTAGTATCAAGAACCTTGATAGGATATTCACAATAAGATCGATTGGGTTCTAGTTATAAATATTTTTAGGTAAGTACATGCATTGGGTAAGGCATGTAATTTCTCAATAGTGATACGTGGAACACATCATGAACTTTGGAGAGACTTGGCGGCATTGCCAAATGGCCAGATATAACCCCAATTAGTTCTACAATTTCGAATGGTCCGATGTACATGTGACTTATATTACCCTTCTTACTGAATCATATAACTCCCTTCTTATTGAGATACCATCTAGAAAACTTGATCTCCAACCTGAAATTCCAAATCCTTCCTTCGATTATCGGTATAACTCTTCTAACTACTTTGAGCTTCTTTGATGTGGGTTTGGATTACCTTCACCTTCTCCATCATTTCCTCAACATGTTTTTGGATTTTAGGTTTCATTCACTAACATCATCCCAAAAAGTTGGATTTCAACAACACTTTCTGTATAACGCTTCATTTGGTGCCATCTAAATACTTGAATGTAATCTACTATTCTAGGAAAATTATACTATAGGTAAATATAGATCCCACATATCTAGAAAGTCATGTGATCAAGATATCAACATGACTTCTATGGTTTGAATAGTCCGTTCTGATTTTCCATCAGTTTGATGGTGGTAGGAAATGCTCAAATGATTTATAGTATCCAAGTCTTCCTAAAGACTTTTCTAGAATCGTGATGGAAAACAAGGATCACAATCGGAAACAATTGATAGGGGTACTCCATGAGGACTCACAACATCATTATTATATAGTCTTTCTAGACATTAAAGTTGTAAATCATCCCTTATAGCAAGAAAACGTGCTGACTTGGTAAGACAATCAACAATGACCCATATTGCATCGTTCGTTCTACGAGTCTTTGGTAGTCCCATGACACTGTCCATTGTAATATTATCCCATTTCAACTCAGGTATATGAAGAGGTTTCATGACTCCACTAGGTTGTTTCCATCGGGCTTTCACTTTTTGAAAAAACCATACTTCTTGAAACAAAATCATCAATCTCCTTCTTTAGGTTGTCCCACCAAAAATGTTCCATCAAATATCTATACATTTTGGTTCTCCCAGGGTGTATAGAGAATCTGGAGCTATGAGCATCATCCAACAATTCTCTTTTTAGAACAAGTATATCGAGAACACAATGTCTTTTCCAAAATTTCAAAATTTCACCTTCATACACAAAGTCACTCAATCCCCCATCATTCAAAACATTAATATTATTTTTGAAACTCTTCATCATCGGTTTGAGAATGTTTTATCCTTTCTAATAATGATGGTTTGGAAACAATTTGAAAATGCATTGATGTTTCACCTTCCATGGTTATTCCCATATATATATTTACTAGATTTATGAAAATATTATCCCTTCAAACACTCATCTTGTACAAAATATCATGATATTTTCTACTCAATGCAATTGCCACCTTATTTTCAATCCTTGGGGGTAGTATATAGTGATATCATAATCCTTGAGTAGTTTAATCCATCACATTTTCCTCATTATGAGTTCTTTTTGTGAGAAAATATACTTCAAACTCTTATGATAAGTATAAATCACACATTTTTCACCATAGAGATTGTGTCTCTATATTAATAAAGCAATGATTATAGCTGCTAACTCAAGATCATGAGTAGTATAGTTTTACTCATGAATATGTAGCTGTAATGAGTTATAAGAAATAACACTATCATTTTGTGTAAGGACACAACCAAATCCTTTCATTGAAGCGTCACTATAAATAACAAACCCATCATTCCTCTATGGTAGGGTCAATATAAGAGAAATAACTAATCCTCTCTTCTTTTCTTCAAAACATTCCCCACCCACTTTTTTCCAAAAACATCTAATCCATTTATGTGTGAGCTTGGTTAATGAGTTTTGCAGTTGGGAAAAATTCTAGACGAAACATCGATAATTACCTGCTAAACCAATAAAACTGTGTATCTCAATTATAATTGTTGGCATTGTCAATTAATTGATTACATTAGTCTTAAATGGATCAACATGGATTCCATCCATAGATACAATATGGCCAAGAAAATAAATCTCATGAAGCCAGAATTCACACTTTTAAATATCCCATATAATTCATTTCTTCTAAGAGTCTTTAGAATAATGCACAAATGATTTTCATGGTCTTCTTATCTCTTGGAGTAAACCATGATATCTCAATAAACAACACTATAATGTCATCAAGATATACCATGAAAAATATACTCATTAGATCCATGAAGAAAGTGGGTGCATTAGTCAATCCAAAAGGCATTATATTAAACTCATAATGCCCGTACCTGATTCAAAATGTTGTCTTCGGAATGTCATCCTTCTTCATGCACAACTGATGATATCCATATTGAAGGTCAGTGTTTGAAATTATTGAGATCCTTGAAGTTGGTTTAATGAATCATCAATGTGAGGTAGGTGATTCTTTTCCTTTATTTTTATATCATTGATCTCCCTGTATTCAATAAACAACCTCACACACCTATCTTTCTTCTTAACATAAAGAACTAGGTCTCCCCATGGAGATACAATAGGGAGAATAAATCCCTTATTACTCAATTCCACTAGTTTTTTCTTTAGTTCCAATAATTCGACAGTGGATATTCTATAAGGGCTCTTCGATTTAGGCCTTGAACCAGGAATTAAATCAATTGAAAAATCAATTTCTTATTCTGGAGGATGTACAGGAAAATCCTCTTGAAATACATCAACATAATCATGTACAATAGATACATCCTCTATTTGAACATTATTTTTCTCACCCACAGTTATTTCAATCTCTTTATCCCCAATAATTGAATTTAGTTGAGCTATTAGTGGTGGATCTAGAAAAGAATCAGGTGGAGATTTTTCTTCTCTAAAGAAAAGGCGTTCTTTATCATCAACATCAAAAAGTTTAACCTCATTCTTCTTACAATAAATCATCACTTCATGTACCGAAATCCAATCCATACGGAGGATTACATCAAATTAAATCATGGGTATGACAATGAGATCAGGAGATAAAGATAATTTATATGTTCTAATGAGAACTGATTCACAAAACATTATTGCAATGATACTTCCCTTAGGTGTTTTGACTGATAACTCCCGTGTTAAATCAAATTGGAAATATCTAATTTCATAGAAAACTGGGAAGATATGAAACAATGCGATGATCTAGAATCAAATAAATCATTTTATAAACTTGATGAAACCATTAAATTACCTTCCACTACATCTTTTGGAGCATCAACCTCAGCATTAGTGATAGCATATGATTAGACTTGATCCATTGGCCCTTTCTATGGTAAGTTCCCCTACCGCATAGGAAATGCATTTGAATAATGTACCATTTCTCTACAATTGTATCATTAAACATTAACAACCTCTTTCACCCCCATGCAATCACGAGCTTGGTTTCCTTTTTCACCACACTTGTAACAAACTCTCATTCCCTTCAGACAAGTATTAGGCTGTTTCCTCCCCTGCCAGAGGGGGTGGGACACCCTCCGCGCATAGCTTACCGACCCCCTATTTTCTGTTTTCGACCCCGAACTCCTTTCCTCAATTCCCGTCCATCGATATTTCCCCTAAAGTTACCGACCTCCAGGGAGGATGCCCTAATCTTCATCTATCACCTTCAGAAATCAACGCAGCTTCGGCCCTCTTGCAACTGACCTTGGTGGCTCGCTTCAGGAATCGCCATCCCTCGGTTGATGCCTTCGACAGGTTCATTTGTGATAAATGGGGTTTACAAGACAGAACAGTCGTTGGGATTCTTTAAAAGCGGAACATTATGGTACATTTTTCATCGGAAGAAGACCTAATCTATGCATGGTCCAGAGCACCTCGTGTTTACAACGGATCTCGCTCCTATCTTTTCCGCTGGTCCTATGACTTCTACATGAATCGTGACGCCCTGTGGACAGATATCTGGGTTATTTTTCCTGAACTCCCCCATCCCTTCCAAAATACTGCAATCATTCGTATGCTTGGAAACATGGTTGGATGCTTCTTGTGTTCGGATAGCAGAACCGAGTTGTTTTTTCATCCTATCTCCCCGCGCATCTGTGTTTTGATTGATGCTTCTAAACCTCTTATTGACTACATTTGGATCATAGTTCGGGAGGAATTCTGGTGCAAACAACCTGTGATTTTTGAATCCTGGACTGACTTCTACTCTTCATGTCGCCGTTTGGGGCACTTATCCACTGTCTGTCGGCGTGGTTCCTTCCTTCCTACAGGGACGACGAAGGAAATTCCAAATTATGGGAATTCTTCTCCAGCGGCTCTGGCTATTGATTCTATGGGTTTCATGGACCCAACAATGTGGAAAACAAATGGATGGAATGACCAAGAGGTCCCGGAAGCTCATAATTTATTGAACCACGACCTGGGTGTCAACCAACATGCTGGAATGGTCCTAGAAGATGATCACCAGATTCTTCCTCAGTTTTCTCCACCGTTAAATCTTAAAGGCAATTCCGGGGAGGACCCTTCAGGAGTGGACCGGCTCTTGCATGGTCCTACTATGGTGTCTCCAGGTGCAGTAAAGAGTGCAATTCCTAATGACTCAGGGTCGCGGGTTGGGGATGTCTTAGCACGATTGAGGAACGATTTGGGTATCAGCCCCTTGCTGCAAGGAAGGTCAGGGGAGGCAGTGCAGGAGGGTGGATGAGAAAGGGAGGCATCATTGGATATGGATGTGGTGATTTATCTGGTTGCAATGAGATCTATCGACGAAGATGCAATGTGCATGCATGTCTGTGATGACCAAGGTCTTGGTGGCCCGCAAGGCTGGAGATGGAAAGAAACTAACAAGCAGCCTCAATTCATGGGTCGTGGATACGAGCAGCCAATAGTTCCTGACATTTCAGTTCATGTCTCGCAGGCAGGACCTTTCCTTACTGACACGGTTAAGTCAGGAGGTAAGTTCATTCATCCTCAAAACTAGTTTTTAGTGCTGGGAGTTGAATAATGACACTTGTTTGAGGAAGTAAATGATATGGTTCCTTCCCATGATATAAATCTCCCAAAACATTTTGTGGATCCCAATGAGGATAAGGATTCTAATTTGGACTTATCTTCTGAGTCCAAGGAGGTGGACATAGCAGATGAATATATTAGAGCCTCTTCAATGAAGTGGAAAAACACTCTATTGGACCCTGATGGTTTTATCCAGCACTCTCGGAGGCCACATAGAAATAAGGATTACTCTTTTTTAACTAGCCCCTCCTGTTACTCGATCCTCAAGAAAATGAAAGCTACCTATGAAGGTTTCCATGCAGATGCATGGTGCTAAGGAGGATGCTGATTCTGATTCCCCCCTATGTGGTAAGGAATTGATTGAATTTAATGAGTGGGAAAGTATCATAAACAGTAATGAATATTTCTGTGACAAGGGGCTTCAAGTCATCACCACACAAGAGGAATTTCATAGGTTGGTGGGGAGGTCCATTCAGGTGAGTCATTCCAAGGAGCAAGGTATCTGGATCCAAAAACATCTTGGAATACTGGCTTGTGGATTCAACGACAAGAATATTTATGTGGAAGAGCTCATATAGACTTGGGACGTGATAGCATATAACATTGAGATATTTCTCAATGAAGATTACGGATGATAAGGCTCCACCTCTCCAATAGAGCCTCCTTAGAGGTAAGCTTTCTAATAGGCTTAAATTAAAATTCAGTGATTTGGCTATTTCTTATCACGTTGGGTGATTTCCCTTTGTATCTTGACAGGATTCCCACTTTTCCTTAAAAGTGTTTTCTTCACAATAAAAAAATTGAAGTTGAGAGAATATGTTGCATGCCTTGCTAACCTTGTAATGTTACCTTCATACTTCGCAACATTGTAATCCTCTTTTTTCCTCAGACTAATAAATTGTATTTCCATATCTGCTCGATGGTGACGAGGATACTATTTTTCTAAAAAATTATCTTTAAAATCCATCAATTCCATATTTGACACTTCATCATATTCCTTTGTGTTTTGAATCAATGAACACCATTGATCAGCATCTCTAGTGATGTGGTAAACTTCCATGACAACTTTTTCCTTTCTGTTACTCCCCAAGGTGTAGAATACATTCTCGATGTAATTTACCTATTGAAAAGCTACTAATGGATTTGTACCCCCATTGAATATTGGTGGTTGTTGCCTCTTGAAGCGATATAACACTGATCCTACATGCTGCATATCAGGGTTCTCTATATGGGTAAGGATATTATTCACAACTAGAGTGAGTTGTCCCATTATAGTGATAAGCTGATCCGCACCTGTTGTATCACCAGCTCCACTATAATTATCATGAACAGGAGGGAAATCCCAACATGGAGTGCATGCATTGATACAGTTTCCATTCCTTCTACTAGGTGAAACTTCTAAACAATGTCATACAATAGATTAGTTTATGAATCACAATACATAATTCCAAACTTATAACATACGTAACAAAAATTGATAATTTTATAGATATAATCTATAATTATAAAAAAAAATCTTTGAGAGGTATATACTCATAAATCATTTATAATGGGTTGTAATGAAAATTTGAATTATATGAATCATATCACACGGGACTATCGTATCCAAGAGTACGGAAAGACCCGGTGTCATGTACCCGGATACCCCGGGTCAAGCCCAATACTCCTTGTCAATGTTTTCAATCCTAGGTACTTATGTGGTAGATCTTCCTCTAACTGCTCGTGTCCAGACATAGATGTATTTTTCAGAAAATACACAAAATTTATTCATAACCGAATTTATAGGAAGTTCTTCTATATTAATCATCAAAGTCTATCTTAGGGTAATGTGCTCTAATCAGAGTTTTTCTAAATCTTGTTTCCAAGGTAAGTACTAAACATCCTCTGATACCAACTATAATGCCTCAACCCCAGTTACCCAGAATTGGTGCATTGTTATGTACAATTGGCTTGATCACAAAATATCATGTCTCGAAAGACCGGTTAGATTAGTAGCCTTGGAAGTACTTGATACATTCATAAGGTTTACATTGCATCATAAAATGGAAAACTAAAACAAAATTGATTCCATAAACAACACTGAGATCCCATATACTATCCCTAAAGGTCATTAAAAAATACTTCTTAGCATTCAGGGAAAAATAAAACATATAAAGGGGTGAGCTCAGATGCTTAGTAAGGATAACAATATAGAGGAAACATTTCTAAATAAGTATAAACATTTACAGAAACATATAAGACTAAAACAAAGGAATTTTAATTATGAACATCAGTATAATATGGCAAAGATAAAATCAAATAATTCCATTTACTTATTCACATGGATATTCTACTAGTCGAATAATCACATGCAATATCAATAGCCACTTTCAAAATGATGGATGCATAATGCCATACTTCATAACCATATATTCAAGGCCTACTTCAAAGTCTACAAATAAGATTTAGTCAAGGCCTTGTGCCAAGACAATAGTTTTTCTCATGTGACCTACCGATGTATCGAGGAGCAATAGAGGGCTCCACCTGTCAGATACTAAGGAAAATGCATTCCTTATATGAAATGTTTTAAACATAACATAAACATTTGTATTAAAACTATAATATTAAATGTTAATACATTATCCGTAAACCATGAATGGTAGAAATATAACACATCCACTGTCAAACATATCACAAAACATTCAATACAAAACAAAATATTTATATCATAATAAATAAACTTCAAACAAGATTAAAATCCATTAAAGGATGTTGACATAGATGAAATCAAAATTGTTGGAGAGAAATATATCATTATTTTTATGAAATCATTTAAAATTCATATAATTATAAAAGAAAACATTTATTTTGCAATTATTCATATAAGCTTTTAAGGGATGATTTGATGATGTAATAATGGAGGAATATAGTTGCAACCACTGTATAAGTTAATAAAACATTCTTACCTTAATTTTGTTGAAAAGGTTATAAAGTAACTTGTTTGGAAAATGATGAAAAGATTCATTCAAAAATGTATAAGGTCAAATAAGGGTATAAATCACTTTAAACCATAGTCTAGTAATTAGAAAAAATGTTTTCGAATAAAATTTTAGGAAAACACAGATGTGGATAATAATGAGGTCCTTGTAGATAATTACATATAAACAACATTGAATAATGAAGTGGTTATTGAATTAACCCTTACCTTGTACTTTTCCTTGGTCGAGGGTAAGTTAAAATTCTATATAATGGTGAAATAAATATTTAGAAAATTATACAAGAATCATATACTTTAATATGATATCATATATGATCTTTTATTATTTCATTGTTAATAATATTTTAGTATTATCGTCGCTTCGGGTGTTAATTGATTCGTTTTCCTTTATATGCTTTATTACGTAAGTAATGTTTGTTATTGATATGATGTGTCTTATTCATATTCACAATTAAATTAATTATTTAAACATTATTTTTAATCAACAAATCAAAATTAATTTTGAATAGATATGATGGGGAATGAATCTCATCGCGTTCATGGACACTGTAATTCGTACATACGCACGAGCGACAATAACATTCTTTTGATATTAAAATAAAATTTAATTGGATTTTATATCATATATACATAGTCATTATCATGTTATATTTATTATTTAAATCAATTATACATCATTATTATACTCATCCAAATAAAAATGTTTTGAATAACAACTACACCACGACGGGGAGACGGTAAGCCATGCGTACGCATGTATGGAGACAAGTCATTCATAGAATGGATAAAATAATAAATATTCTTGTTCCATTTTTATAACAACATCGTAGTATATATAATATACTAGTGTTATTATTTTATAATTGAAATAACAAAGAAATATGATGGGGATGAAGAAAGGAATTTGAAAAAGGTGATGAAATATTTACCTCTTCTTCGGGTTCTTCCATTTTATTTGACAAAAAAGGCTCCATAGGATAGATTTCAACTAATGGAAGGACTCTAGGATTAATGGAGGATAGTTTAGAGAATTTTTGGGTAGAGATTGGGCATATATAAAGGTCTTTGAAGGTGTGAATTAGAGATAAGGGGAAGTGCCCTTTTATAAGAGTGGTGAGGGAACCTTTGGAAAAGATTGAAATATTATTTTATAATAAAATAATTTTGGGTTCATAATGGTGGAACAATTAATTATTTAAAGTCTAATGTAGGTATTGGTCGAAATACACACAACTAGAAGGTTTTAGACAGGTTTGGGTCACTATATTAACATTATCTTTTAGATTTAACCCATAATTAATTAGTTTGGCATTTACCATGTCGCTTTGTATTTTTATATTACATGGTTAATAAACATACTATAGACTTCCAAGAGAACCTCAAGTGGTTAATTAATATAATATATAATAGTATTTAAGAACTTTGTTTTAGCCTTATATTTTTAGGAATAGATTATAAATTAATAATATAATATTTATTTTAAAAACTTTTTTATGTCAATTTTGACACTATTTTCTATTTTGTTTTTTTAACTCATTATAGCATTATTACTTCAGAAAAAATTCATTTAATCAATCCTAATAAGTCACATTAACCTAGAAAATTTGTGGATTGCATAAAAACGTTCAATGTATATTTATTTTAACATCTATAACACCATTTATGTTTTTCTTTCATTAATAAAAAAATAATGCATCACCATTTTGTCATAAATAAATTTAATTATTAAATGTTTAAATATTTTAAATAAAATACCATTATATAGAAAATATTTTTATATTTATAATAAATACTTATATTATAAATACTAACATATATAAACCTATTTAATTTTTTTTTACTAAATGATATATGCTTATGTCATTTATGTATTTACTTTAACTTAATTAATATAAAGTGTCATTATCACTTACAAGTGGCACCACGGGGTCCCCAAATCGACCCAAGGATGACCATAGTTGGAAATTATCATCCAAGAGGGTTTGGAAAAGAGTTAGGATAATTTAATAATATAATAATATTATTTTTACCCTTATTTACCGGATTTACCCTTTAACCATGGTAAATAAAATATTTACAGAAATAAATATTCAAAAGGTCTAAAAATAAAAGTTACCTATTTAAACAATTTGGACCTCCTGAATATAAATATGGAATTCATATTTCTAAATTGGAAACACATAAGTGGAAAAATTTAATTTAAAATTAATTCCTGTTGTAAAAAAAGTGTGTTTTTAAGAAATAATAAATATTAAAAGATTGACACTTGCTAATGTCCAGTTTAAATATGAAATTGCATCCAATGGTTTAAATTGGATGAAATTGTAAAAATATGACATAATAATTCTTAAAAATCACTCAATATTATAATTTATAACTATAAATTATTTTAATTAATAATGTTGTTTTTATTTAAAATTTAGAATTTTTTACTATTCATCAAAAACTGAATGTGTTCAGAAAAATACCAAAAAATCACTCTATGATAATTTCGATATTCCCAACCCAAAAATGAAGTCCATTTTGAATTATAATATTGATAAAATTTAAAAAAGTGGGTATTACTATTCCTAATGGCTAGTTTGATTGATCGCGATGTGCTAGATTCTCAAAGTTGCGAACAATGCAATCTATTACATTATTCAAATGAAACATACCGTTGAAGATTGGGGTTTTAAAATTAAGGGTTCAAATAATTATCGGTGAATTTAATGATAATTATATAATTCTATTTACTATGTAGAAATCCCATGAAAAAATCACCAAGGTGGTACAAGTAATGGCAATATTGTTGATGATGATGATATTATAGCTAAAATGTGAATGGAAAGTGGTATTATGTAATGGGAAGGGATTACATATTATGGTATATGGATGATGTTTAAAATTGATGTTTTTATATATTTGGAATCATGAATAATGTTATATGAAATGAGAAATATACTTAGATTTCCCAGTATATGTATTAATGTAATGATTTACAATATTATATTTAATGATTCTAATTGACTGGAAAAGTGATTTAGTAACAAGGTGATATTTTGACTATGGTATGAAAAACATTAATATTTTCATTATGTAAAGATAAATTAGTTTGGATAATGAAATTTTTTATATAAACTTGTCAATTGGATAGTACTGATTACCTAGGAACTAATTACAGATATGTTGACTTGTGGTTTATTCTATCAATGATAAAGATTACATCATTTCCTATTTGATGAATAGATACAATATAATTTTGAAAAATTAATTGTGCATGTTTTACAAATTTATTTAAGGTAATTAATTTTGATACCACGTTTTAAGAAAATATACGTTGAGGGTAGTCACATGTTTTTAATGAAACAACCATGATCTAATTTATGATGTGCAGGGGATATATGTTAAGAAAATTTTGTTAACATGCTTCTATTAATGTGGATTTTCATCCATTAAAAGAGTTGTAAGGTTTTAAATTTATGGAATATTTATATTAAACATTGGATGAAGTTTTTGAGATTAAATTATTATCTCACCACATGAGAATTTAGTCTTATTGGATAACCTTCTTTAACAAAGTTCTATTTATGGTGGATAAAGAGTTCTCAGATGAATTATCATGGATCTAATGATCTCTTAGTGATTGAGGAATGAAAAATACACCATCCTTTTTTTGAGAAACATTTGAAGTGAAAATTGTTCAAGACATAACTAAAGGGTAATATTTTACTTATGATAGTTAATTAAATTATTTATATATAACATCTCAGGAAAATTCATCAGCACTAGGAAATGGATTGTGAAAATGAATAATTTGTCCAAGTACCATATAAACCTGATGAATAAAATGTTTCATTAGGTCATCAATGATTTATGGATTTGTGATGGTTAGAATTTTCTAAAACATGTTCTCTATCACACTGCTCTATAATTCAATAGTTATACTTCTCTTCCATGTCCATATTTTAACATCACACCAATGTTCTCTTATATGAAAACCATGTTATGTTATACTTTATGTAACTGTTAATTTTCTAACATTAATTTCATAAATTAAGTTTTGTTATTCAATTTAATGATATGGGTCTCTATTAATGTAACATTCCAGTATTAAACCATTGATAAACCAGACTAATTTCAAGGGATAAATTTATTTTAAGGGGGGTAAAATGTAACACCCTGAGATTTCATGAAATATATTTTTTCCAATTAATCTACTCTTTTCATATTTATTATTTCATGAAAAACAATAAATAATATTTGTAATATAGTATATTACTAAATTTTTCATTCATTCAATACATTCAAGGATGAATTTAGCTTCTACTATAAACAACAATATCTTGTCTTACATTACACACAACACTGAGTTTATACATAACAACATTTTATTGTCATAATTATTAACAAAATGGTAACTATATCATATTCTTTAAACATAGTAAAAGGAATATAAATAACTAATTTTTAAATATAATTTACAATGTTAATATATAGATAAATTATATTGATCATAATATATAATAATGTTTTAGATAAGTCTTTTTATTTTTCAAAATATTATTTTATTAAATTAACTCATTTTTATGTCCTTTTGTCAAAAGTAAAAAAATTAATTTTAGAAAGATTTTGAAATTCAATTTAATGAAAAAAATCATTTTTTAATCCATAATTCCAAAATTATCATTGGGTGAATTTTTGTAATTTTTATGAGAAATAATATTTTTGGGTGAATAGTAAAAATTATTGAATTTTAATTTAAAATTATTTTTTCATATATTTAATATATATATATATATATTATTTTAACTAGGTTTTAAAGTAAAAATTTATAAAATATACATCTATTAATCTGATTTAATTCTTTAGAATAATTATTAGTTTGAATTTCGATAGAAAATTTTAATGAACTTTTAAACACTCTCACTTTAAAAACGTGATTTAGTATAACATCAATGAAATATATATTAAAGATAACATTATACTTTTTTGAATTAAATATTAAAAAAATGGAAACACGTGGTTTTTATATGGATAATATTTATAGTCTAATAATAAAAACATATTTTTTACCAATCATATTTCTGAATGTGATTAAAATTAATCACAAAAATTAGGGAAAATGTATGTCTAACAAGGGACTAAGGATTAATTATAACTAAATAATGACCTAGAAATATTTCCAACAGCCATTGTATCAATATATTTCGTCCATAAACTTTTCATTCCTATTTTTTGTATTATTTATTTTACTTATTTAGGTAAAAAAAATGGTAAACAAAACATGTTTTCAGAAATGCCATGTCTATCACCTTCCATCCCAATAAAGGCCATAATATACCCCTTACTCACACCTCCCATGCCACATAAGATCAAACATTATCTGAACTATTATTCTCCCATAATCTATACCTTCTTTCTTGAATCCTCCCATTGGGATGAAATTCAACCAAGGAATCCCTTTTGTGGAATGAAAAAAAATTTATCCATTGGAGTGGTAACATCCATCTTGAAGCTCCTTTAATTTATTTTCTCTCTCCACCAACTTAATAATTATTATTTCATAATTTCATAATAACATGTTTATACTAAATATACTAGGTTTTTTTTAAATAAGGTTTTTAAATATACTAAAAAACACTTCAATCTAATGGCTAACGAACATGTTGAACAATGAACTTCAACCTTCCAAACGATGTTGTACATTTTTTCCTTTACCACCTATCTTGGTAGGAAATTATGAGTGACATTGTTTTTAATAATATATATAATATTAATGATTTATTAATGTTTCTAAAATTTTTATATAATACATACCTTCATGATTTCATTTTTGTGTAAATATGATAATTGTGTTTGGGGATGTGTAGACTACCGCCTCCTCAAAGTGATGTGATTCGTTCACAAACTAAATGGAATGTATTAAAGATAGTTTCAGTGAATGTTAATTATATATATGACATAATAATTATACTATAATGATATATATATATATTATTTACATTATTTCATTCATTATGACAAAAATAAAATGAAAACATTATTTATGCGTACATACATCCTACCCTCTCCAGGAACATTGTATTCAATTTCATAATTTTATATTATATAGATTATTATAAATATATAGATATAGTAAATATAAATTAAATATATATAATTTTTTAAATTCAAAAAATAATTATGTATTTAGTACGAAAAAAATAACAAAGTAATACACATGAAAAAAACAAAGCGGATATTACCCAAAGCGAATCCTTAACTATGAATTATTAATAAGATAGAAATATAAATCAATATTTAAACCACATATAGAAGTAGATATAATATTTATGTTCTTTAAAATATTTATAAATAACAAATATTTATTGTAGATTAGTTTTCTATGATTATAAATAGATTCAAGACACAATGTAATGGAATTTCGTCCCACTTTTTATTTCCATGAGATACATTCCATATTTACCACTCACATATTTTCTCTGGTGTATATACCAATATATGGAATGTTATATAATTAATTTAGTTTATTTAATGTTATTAAAATATTTAATTTTTTTTCCTTTCATGGGGTTCATGATTCCAATGTTACACATGTGGAAAGGGTCTTCTCCCCTCACTTTTTTTTATTTTGAGAAACAATACATTTTCAGATCATATTTCTTATATGTAGTGTATATTTTCTTTTATTAATATATTATATGTTTATTATAAATAATTTTAATGTTATTTAAATATATATTTGAATAAACTTTATTTTTGGTGTTTATGTGTATAAATATACCAAATGTATAATGTAATTTTATTTCAATTTTCCCTTTTTTGAGATACATTCTTTATTTTAATCCAATATTTTTCTATGAGCAGTATATACTACATTTGACATGTTAAATAATTTATATCCTTATTCTAATGACATTTCATGTTTTTTTAATTTCATTTTCATGCATGGGGAGTATAATTCCATGTTCACGTGTGGTAAGAGTTTTCTGAAACAATCTCATCATTTATCGAGTTTGTTTATGATTATGCTTCCATTGATGAAATATTTTGATTCATATCTCAAGAGAACTCATGAATTTATTTATCCTCAATATATTCATGTATTGGGTCCATTTTCTCCCTCTTTGGTACATAAGATGATTAAGAATGTTTTTTTATAAAAGTCTCACATTACCTCTCTCTTCGGTCAAAGTTATTTCAAAACCTTTTTTCTAAAAAGGTTATCAAAATTTTGTAATGAATTATTTATTAGTATTCAATATATTTTAAATAAGTTATTTTTAAAATGATTTCGAGATATTGTTTATAATTTTTCATAGTCTTTTCAATGAAATGGATTTCAATATGATTTGTATCTCATTTAATAAGTCTTAAATGAAAACATTTTTCATTCAATTTCGAACCATAATTCAATGTTTTCAATTTATTCTCAATGAAAATGGTTTTAAAAAGGTTTTATATTTTAAAAAAATTAAATAAGGAAGGTTATTATTCAAAATAATTTTTTTATTATATTTTAAAATTATTTTTATATAATATTACATCTATGGGGGATACTCATACCATTATGGGGAAATAAATACATTAACAATTCATATTCTTTAGTTGGATGGTATATTTTTTTTGGAATAATATTTATGGAACCTATCTCTCTTTCAATATTTATATGTTTATGAATCATATTCCTCTTCCACACGATTTATTCTTATGAAACAACTTTATTTTTATAGGGTTATGATTTGATTAAATTATTATGAATCATGTATTTTTCATTGGTTAATATCTGATGAAATTTTTTTCACACCCCTTTCATTTCATGGGTAATGATAGGAAATTGATAAAACCAATCTCTTTTTATGGGTCATGATATGAAGAATGTTTTATTATCTTTTGGAACGTAATTGAATGATTTTATTATAAGGTGTGTAGGACATATATCTATCTCCAACGCATTGGGTCATGATTTATATATAATGAGATAAATATGGGAATCAATTTGATGGTATTGATTTACTATAAGAATTTGTGGAATTAGATTCACTTATACAGAAAGGACTACGACTAGGGATGGTGGTGCATCTCGCATAATAGGTGTAGTCACCATGAGGAATGATGATTTGGAAACCTTATCCTCTATGGGAAGATGTCGACACATAATCCCCTTTAGGGATATGGGTAAACATAACCTTTTATTTGGAAAAGAATGTGACTAGGTATGGTTGTGTGTCTTTCCTAGTAGTTGTAGTCCCCATGAAGTACCCTGATTATTTCTACCATTTTGACTGGACTTATAGGGAATGATATTTCAAATTCATGTGTATACAACTATTCTAGTTCATATTCCAATGTTATAATATAATGGATTATACTCATGTTTCCATTGTGATTCATGTATTATAAACTAATATTTATTCCATAATTCAAGTTTATGATATTTAATATTATGGGTATGATCTTCAAATGTTATGATCATGTTCTCATACCCTTCTTTGAATATTTATGCTTATATATCACCACTGTTTACCCTTACTGAGAATTTTATCTCACCCCATTTATTTATTCCTCTTATGGTTAGGAAGATATTTACCATGTAATATATGTTTAAGAGGGTTTATGGTCATGGAGATTCAGGTTGTAGATAATATATCTCACTCATGTATTAGTGTTTATATTTTAATATTTCCAAATTCACTGAACTATAATGTTCCATGGGAATTTTTTGTGTAATGTATTAAATATTCCAAAAAAATAATGTAATTTCTATGTAAATTAATACTAGGTTGTTATAAATATTTTGGGGTCAAAACCATATGATATTACATGACATGTACTCTAGATACACATTATATAATCACTATAAAAAAATTTCTCTATTGGGGAAATAAGGTAGGATTTTAATGAAATTATACACCCAATCATAATACGTTTCAATATAGAAACATATGTCACCTTGTTTGTGTTTACCATGGGTATATATAATGTAACACCCCAATGTCATAATTATATTTACTAATATTATATAATTTTACTATATAGACATTTGGAGAACTTGGGTTAGATTTTTTATATATGTAATGTATTTATTCAACAATATGGTTACTAAAATAGTAGGGAAAACCATCTGGATTGATATATAAACCATGAAAATATATTAATTTCCATCATCCTATATTTTTATCATCAGTGCAAGGTCGTTCAAATCATGAAGACTCTAGAGGAAAATTTGGAACTTGGTTTAGCCTATTGGGGATACCCACATGGTTGGCCCTCAATTAGCAGAAACTATACATCCTAACCATTTCATTAATTCGATTATTATTTAGTTTCATTTTCATGTTTAACTCATAGTTCTGAAAAACATGTTATCAATCCTTTTTTACCACACCGTTATTTTTTTCATTTCTAGTTATACTGGTCTTTAAATTAATGGATGTTCTACACTATCTCGTCCACATTAAACTTGACTAACTTTCACTTATTCTCCCATTCTTCTTATAATAATCCAAGTAATTATCTATAATATTTTCAACATACTTGAGCTTGATTTATCAAAGTCGGCTTATATGTTTCAGTTACACATCCTCCATTGTACCTTTTAAATTTTCATTCCATTCTCCAAAAAAACTATAGATGAAATAATAGATGAACATAGGTTTTGGGGGGAATATAATATATGTTATTCAATTTATATGGCTTTTAGGAATCATCCTAACTGTTTTTATGAATTTTTCATCATGGGTGATTAATTCCACTTGATTTTTGGGAATTTGTTTTGGTAGAACTCCATTAAATTAAAAATAATTTATTATTGAACATCTTTATAATAAAATCATTTCTAATTATTACTATATATTATACACTTGAATAGTTTTAAAAATTTTATCATGAAACTAAAATATATGGAAATAATAGGTTTTTATGGTTTTATATCATCAAATCATTTTATTTTTTTTATAATTCCAACTGATTTTTTAATTACATGGTGTTTTTAAAAATAATTTTCGATTAGAAGGTTTGTTTGACATTGGTTTGATTATTTAAAAGAGGTTATTTCCCGTTAATGGTCATATGGGTTTTCAATAGTCCCCTTAATCCAAGTGATGTTCATTCTAAAATGTAGACACACTGAATAGAAAGAAATTTTTAAAGAAGTCTTGATTTCTATGTGATTTCTATAGGTACTTTTAATGTTAATTTTTATAGAATCAAACCATCAATGTATGGGGTGGGGAATATGTTTATCCATTTAAATTATTTAAAATCCTATTTTGAGAAATCAAAATGAAATATATGTTTATTTTCTATTATTACCTTGAACATGATCCTCTTATTTTTAAATTACTTGTTTAGGATTTTCCCTCTTAGATATATGAAATATTTATTACTAAGTAATTTTTTATTCTCAAGATTTTTTTTTGGAAGTGGATGTTTATTTAGTGTGTTATAAAGGAAAGATATGATTTTTTATTAAAATTATATTGATTCATGTGATATTCAATGACTTTTAGTTTGTCACCACCAATATTTTACTATGTGGGAATCGTAAAAACTAATAGAGTGGAATGAACTTTTTCTTAACCTAATATATTTTATAAAATATTTTGTATCCTATTTTTTATTAATTAATATGTTTTGGGGTACCCCCAATTGATGATTATGTGGGTATGTTTGTGGGTTTGTTATTTTAATAGAGCAAAACATAAGTTGGTAGTTTTTCATTTGTTATTAATTATCTAAATGTATCATCAATTAGTACCATGTGAGATTCCCATTTTTTTATGACTGTTAGTGATTCTATATAAGGGGTATCAACTATATTCTAATAAATCCTTCAATTCATTATAATTATATGGTACCAATATATTGACTCCCTTTATTTTCATTACGCATTATTGATAGATTTGGAAGGTTTGATTTATATAATATTTTTATACTGTATGTTTTGTTTCTAAAATACATTTTCATAATAGTGGTGATTCTAAGAGATTTATTTAACAAAAAAACTTGGTTTTACAAAAAAATCTATTTTTACAAAATTTTAGTTTACCTTTCATTGTTACGAGAATGTTTCATGTAATCGAAGATTTATTTTAATTTAAAGTGAATATTAAAGGATGTGTTTTAAAGGTGATGAATGAAACATGTATTCCATTATATAATCGTTAATGATAATATTATATATATATATATATCAAACTATAATTATTGAAATATCATTTGTATGGAATATTAAATACACCTTGGTGAGATCCTACATTGGATTTTTAGCTCACACTAAGCATGCTCTAATGGGTATATACACATATTATGTTCTCTTATAGGAGACTGGATGACGGCTCCTGTTTTTTGGGATGGAGGTAACATGATAAGATATACTAGTAGGTTTTATGTGTCCATTGGCCACATAGATATTTTTTCACTATATTGATTTGTTATTTTTTTCTAAGATGTTGTGTCTCATTCTCCACAGTCTGATGTATTTAATTTCTTTACTTCCTTTTATACATGTTTTGGTGAAAATTATGTATCATTAAATTTAAAAAAAAATTCATGGAATATTTATTTTGGTTATTTATTGATTTACTATATTTCTATACATTAATCTATTAATTTCATATGCATGTCATTTCAATGTAAGAACAATTCGTTCAAAATTATTTCTATGACAGATTTTTTTTCAATATTTGAGTGATAAATCATTCTATTGGTATTTTTTCTTATTCATATGAACTAGGTGTCCTCATTTGTAGATCAAGTATTCTACTTGTGAATAGTTGTGATGTTGGTTGGGTGATGTGGTGGATCACTTTGGTCTGGTTCATTATAAAATGTATCGATGTATTGGTTTTCAAAAAGGTCCTAGGATCCTAAAAACAAATCTTGTTGTTTTGGATATGTCTTTATTAAATTACGAATTGGATTATCATACATCATAAGTTAAATAATTAGTAGGGTTTTATCAGTTCAATCCATGGAATTACGAATGTTCCTTGGTTATTTGGTATTTGGATTTCGATTCCAACCTTTGTGTGTGATTCCATTCTTGAGGAATTTTGACTTTAATTGATATTATTTGATGCATAAATTAGTTTATAATGTTGTTTTATACATTTATAGAGTTAATGGGAAATGTATTTATAAATAACTAGGGATGAATTATTATTCATAATAATAATTTAAATTATGTATAACATTTTTGGATGGTTCTATAGACCTTATTGAGCTAGTTTTATTGTTCATGCATAGATTTCCAAACAGTATGGCCAAAATCCATAGAGTTCTATATCCCAAAAAAAAAAATTTATACATTTTTATTTGAAATTACTTTTAAAATTAATTTCAAAATTTTTTAAACGGATTTATTTTTGTTTTGATATGCTTCAGTGCAATCTGAATATATTTTTCATCATGTTTTGTATTATGTTTTTCTTATGGTCAATGATTAAATGTCATATTTTTAGAGAAAAATTGCAGTTTATTGTAAAATCTATTTTAAAATAATTATTGATTGGTTTCATTAATAAATTTATTCCCATTTAGGTGTTTTGATATATTTTACGAGGTATTATTAATTTTTCATTGAAATAAACTTGAATCTCTATATTAAGGTTTAAAATTTATTAGTAGTAGAATAAGAATATTAAAGTGTAATAATGTTGTGATGTTATATCTTTTTAGTTTCAAATTGAAATGGGGATTCACTCTATGTTTAGTTAAAGTGAATGTTTTAGTAAAATACATTTTAATTTACTTATCAGAATTTTGTAAATTTTGGGAGAGGATATTTTGAACATCTATCGATTTTTAATGGTAGGATTTTGGGTCAATGTTAAATGTGTGTCATTATTTATATGTTTTTATAAATATTTCTTGTATAGAAATGTAGATTTAGTTAATTAATTTTATTTTTAAAAACATTTTTTTCTATTTTATAAAATGATCAGGATTTCTGTTAAATTTTGGTTGATTCCATTATAAAAGTCTACATTTTTTTAATAAATAATGAATGGGGTTTTCTGAATTCCATTGGTAGATGATTTGGGGTTTCACCTTAAAGTAATTTTAAAAAAATTAAAATTTTAATTCAGTAAGGTAATTTATATTATTTAGTTATTTTTTATTTTTGAATGTGATTATGCTTTTTTAATTAATTTTAAAAAATGTGGAAGGGATTTGTGGGGTTTTTGCACTTGATATTTATTGATTTAATGTTATAAATTAGTTTATAAAGGGACTATTTATTTTTATATATGGAAAATTAGTGGGTTGGATTCATGATTCATTTTATAAGGAACATGATTCTTTAGATGGTCTTAATAAATAAAGTAATTTTTTAGGGATGAACCTCAATGAATTTTTCTTCCATGAGGTATAGTTATTTAGTTCGTGAATCTACCAAAATATAGAAAAAAATTGGCCGTGAAAAAAAATTTATTTTATCTATTAAAAAAATTTCAAGCTTTGTTGAATCATCCCACTTACCTTTTATGTTGTATAGCTGAATCAGATAAGAAATTATCTTAAACAAAATCATGTAGATGGGGGTCTGATTTATGACATCCACGATATCTCTCAAAAGTAGAAAAAATCATTAATGTGATTTGGACCACTATGTTATTCTATTTTTGGGACTCATTCAAGTTGTATTTATTTCAGATAGAGTCTTTTATGTTTACTCTAATCTGGTTTTTGCGTTATGTTATTTTTTTGTTCTAGTGGGATGTTTTCTGTCTATTTATTGCTTGTTCTATTGTGGTGATTATTTTTATTCTATTTCTATTATGTGGACTAAGTATTTGAGATCTTCTTTTTAAGGGATTGATCCTGAGAACATTAGGTAGGATAATGGTGTCCCTAAAAGTTTGTGGCTTAGTTTTTTCTATTATTAGAGTATGATTGATTATGTTTGATTAGCCATGGGAGGTATTAAATGGGTGTAGTTCTGAGTGTCCCTTCAAACTATTTCCATAACATAAGGATAGATCCATGTTTTTCCATATTGGTGGATATTTTTAATTTTCATCGCCACTTCTGTTATGGATGACTGACTCTATTATAGTAGGTCCATTTTTATAGTTTTTTATATTATTCTAATTGGATTAATTTTTATTTGTCTTGTTTTGATCTTTCCTTATTAATGGTTGGTGTGATTTCTAAATGGAATGTGATCCCATTTAATATTTTTGTGGTTGTGTATCTTCATTGGATTTTACATCCAATTATTCCACCATTTAGTTGAAATATAAATAATAGAGAGACCATTGTAAGATAATTTTTTATGTGTTCTCTATGTGACTATGTATGGAGTTTGATTTTCATTGGAAATATTGGAGGACATATAATGATATCTGGTACTGGTATTAAGGAATAATAATCAGTTTTTTTATCATTAAAGAAAATTTTATTTATTTCATTATCCCTAACAACTCTTCTTTGGGGTGTTGAGGATTTATTATCTTTTTGACTTCCTTCTTTTTTTAATTAAGTACTAATGAATGAATACTTCATGACATTGATAATTATAACACCACATTATCATTTTAATTTTTTTTATTTTATCATGGGAGTATAATTAAATTTGAGTGTTTTGACCAATATCATAAATATTATATCATTTTATTTTGTTTCTATACTACATCATGTTTAGAGGAAACTATGTGGATTCTACTGAAAAACATTAATATGAACCAATTTCCTTCATAGGGTGGTTTTTCATATTTTTCACTTGATATTCAAAATATTGTAGTGTCTCACTGAAGATATGAAACTTCATCAAGTGTGTGGTGGTTACCCAAATGGATTTTTTATGTTTTGGAGAAATTTTTTGGTATGTTGAGTTATACAGGATCCATTATAGGGATCCCATAGAGTTGTTTCATTATTTAGAAAACCATGTAGCCAAACGTCATAGTCTACCTAGTTATGAATGTTTAATTTTTCAGATTTTACTTCTCTATAAATTAAGGGGTTTTCACCCCCCCCCCCCCACGCCTCATAAATTTACTCATTTATCACTATTAAAGAACCACATTCCATTTATTTCATCCCGCATGATTTTATCTTTTAGATTCTATCCATGTACGAGATTTCTTATTTAATATAATCTCCAATATTCCCTATATTTTTCCTTTCTTTCACTTTCTTTGTTCTTCTCTCACAAATCCCATGTATATATTGCCCTAATTTGGAGATAATGGTTAACCATGTCATGGGGATTTTAATTTATAATTCTTTTAGATATCATCTTCAACATTGTATGGACTTACACCATTGTAAATGATTCATTCCACATGGTTTTATGTAGGTGTTTCCAAAAAATTATATTTCATGAAATATATTAGATTATTCAGCTACATTAAAATAAATTCTTCCCTAATTTGAACTATATACAATAAAATAAAATGGTGTCTTAATACTTTTGATTGAATTCATCACATTGAATAGATGGATTTATATGGGTTTATATAAGTAAATCAATGATTTTTTTTATTTTATAATTCCATATGAATGTGGAAATACACTATTGTGTGTTTTCAAATTAATTTTTAATTGAAATTGGTTTTCTAACTAGTTTCCATTTTCAAAAAAGGTATTTTTAATTCTAATAGAAGTTTTGTTTTCATGATACCCCTTCGGGTGAGTGTTTATTTTTAGAAAAAGATGTATTGGAGAATAAAAATGATTTTTCAATATTATATTGTTTTTAATTTATGTCCAAAGGGTTATTTAGAGAGTGATTATTTTAATTGAACACTCAAGGATACTGGGAAAATCATTGGCTTCCAAATATAGTACTCAAAATCATATTTGGAATTTTCAGAAATAAATTTATGCTCGTGGTTTGTGATGTTCCTGAATTTGAGACCCATATTTAATATGATTGATTTATGATTTTAATATTTTATATATATAGGTTGTTTATAAATATGTAATTAATGAATCACATTCATAGTTAATAAAAGCTATTTTTATTTTAAGGCTAATATAGGTGATATAACATCAATTGTTTAATCTATATTGATGCATCTTTTGATCATTGAATTGATGTTACTCACCTCCTCTAGTATTCTCTGTATGGGAAATTTAAGAACATAGTAATTTTTCTATACTAATGTTACATTATTATGCACACACATTGGTTTTTTTACCTAATTTTATTATTTTCTCTTTCTAGTGGTGTTCTCCCAAATGAGGCATGTGTAGGTTAGTCGAGTAGAATGTCGATTTACTTGTGTGGAATTTAGTTATGTAGTTCGTTTCCATAAATTTATTATATAGAGACGTATCCCATTCATAGAATGTGATTTACATGTGTTTCTTTATTTATTAGACATTCTATTTATTAGATACCCATAATATTTTCATTTCAACCCCTTCCCCTTTTCATTTAAATTATATAGTAAAAATTTATTATACCACTTCATTTTTTATTAACCATTAGTGTTATATAGTTTTAGCTTGATTAAAAATTTATTTTACTATGGCAAGGCATTTTTATAAAATGAAATCTTATAAAATTTGGACTTTTGATGATGGTTTTTGCAAAGGAAATCTTTTTTGATGGAATTATTTTTTTTATAAAAATTCTTGGTTTTCCTTTGATAGTTTTTATGTGGCATATTTTGAGGGTAATTCTTTGTTTTGGTTTTAAATTTACGTTGATGTTAAATGTTTTATTTTTATGCATACAAATGTTAATTTCTTTATTTTATTTAATAATTTTTTAAAATAACTATTTTATAAATATAGTTCAATCTAGAATTATTAAAATGTCAATTGTATGTAATTTTATAGACCCTATGAGGATATACAATTGAGAATGTTTAGTCCATAGCCTATATATAGACAAGACTATATACACCACATAACTTTTCTTTCAGGATCCCAGTTACTTCCTATTTTAATTTGATGATATTGGTATCGTGGGAGGAAAATTGGGAGTTACTGTGTTTCAAAGGATAACATGAATTGTGGGTTTTTTGTGTTGGTTTTTTGTTAATACCGGAATATTTTGTATCAAAATCCTCATAATATTGTTTTTTATTTTTTATTTCTTTTTTTACCTATTACATTACCTTTTATATTATTAAAATTGTAATTTTTTTGGAATGATTATTTTTGTTATCTATTTTTTGTGTTTGTTATTTCCATTAATCTATTTATTTTATATTCCTGGTTTTCCAATTTAAGGACATTTAATAATGGATTCTTGGTCCATTTAAATGGTATTTTATTTTTCCATTATGGGTGAGATTATAACAAATATATTGTTCATGTATTCTTAATAACTTGTTTCTTGTATGTTGGGATCAGGAATAGACTTTGGTCCTAGTGTTTAGATAGTTCATGTTACATAGAAGAAGAACTTGGGACAGTTCATTGCACGATGTGTAATATACTATTTTTCACCAGATATCCATGTCATTAATCCAACAGCCTCTGAATCTCTAAATGTCATGTTTGAGTTTTCTATATAAATATTTTTCTCATTATTGATCATAAAAACATTTATAAATGTATTATCAAGATTGATGAATCAATATAATAATTCTGTAAATGAAGAGAAAGAAAACTATTTCATGAAAATTAACAAATGATATATAAATATTTATAAATTATCATGTGGTGGATATTATAAAACATAGGGTAATTTGGTTGTATATAAATTAGTGGGAGGTTTCCCCATTTATGGTTTCAATCCTTTTCATTTGATAAATTTGATAAGCATGATAAACAAATATCAGAAATATCATAGAGATGATCATTGTAATTTTTTATATTTAATTTAAAACATCAATTACCAGATATTAGGAATTATTATGATCAAAATCTATTGACTCTATTTTGTTATTTTAATTGTAATAGTGAATCTAAAATAGGACACATATAGTATTATTCACATGAATTCCATTAATTTATACATTATTCTTGACTCATTGTATGTTGCATGCAAGTTCAAGTGATTCATGCTTCTCTCCCCCAATCACAACACGATATTTTGTTCCTCTCTATGTTCTAATGATTAATTAGGGGAGTATTAATTATTGGAGTGTCATAATAAAATTTTCATAATAATTTATAATTAAATGACATTATTTATATATTATTTTTTAAAATATAAATTTTTTTATAAAATGATATTATGTAAAATGTATGATTCTCTTTAGGTTATTAATTAAACACCATTAATCATCCTTATAGGTTTTTCTAACTTTAAATTATAAAATATTTTTTAAAATTAATTTTATTTGTTTAAAACTATATATATATTTTTCACTGAACTCATGAATATATATTTATTTTAAAATTCAAGTAATTAAATTAATATTTATAACAATATATTTACTAAACTGATGAATAACATTATATTTATTTATAACCAAATTATAAATATAAAAGAGATAAAATTAAACTCATATATTCTAAACATGAATATCTCATTACTGATTTAATATAATAAAATTTAGTCAAATAATTTTTATTACACATGATAAGAATAATTGTTTTTTCTTAATATTACTGAAATTAAAATTTCAGGAGGGTTTGGATAATCTCATGTCTGATCTTCTAGGTCTTCTTAATCATTGAATTAGGTGAAATATTTTAATGTTTAAAATGAATGTATAGAAACACTCCATACGAAGGGATATTGAATTTAAATAATTTTCATTTCCTTTTAATTATTTTTAATATTTTTTATTATTCATAAAATACTTTGTTAAATAATTTTACAATTTGAACATCATTTTTCACCATTTATGAAAATGATGTGAAATTTATTACTCTTAAGTTATTTTTTACATTTCATTTGGAACACTCTATATTAATTATTTTAATTTTAAATATACTATTGATTATGATGAATATTTGAAGAATATTTTTTCTTCATGGATTAAAAGGATTTTCAGGAATAATTTTAATAATATTTGAAATCTAACATGGAAATTTCTGGGCAAACCCAATTTAGGATCACCCCATTAAAATGAAAATTGTTCCCAAAATTGAAGTGCAATGAAACATGAAATTCATTTGATAATATACTAGGTCATGGAAAACATTACATTATCTGGGTATGAGGATAATTCCTTAATATTGAGGGATATTTAGTTATCAAAAATTAATTATTAAATTTTAATCTAGATTTCAAGGCCAAAATAGTCATCTCACACTTTCAAAAATAATTTATTAATGGATGAACAAATTGGGCCCAAATAATTAAAAAATTAATTTTATTTATATTTCTATATTCTTATTTTTTAAAGGAAATCCCAATTCACTATTTATCAATTTATTTCATGTTCATCATGTATTCAGCTAAAAAAAGATGTATGCTGCCTTGGGAAGGTTTAATTATTGATTTTCTATGAACCTTAAAAAACAATTGAACTACCTATTATATGGTTATTATTTTAAGGGTGTTTTTCAACCAAAGTGACTTCAGATAAATATTTAAGGTCTATTTTGGTATAATAGTGAGAGATTATGCATTCTTTTATTTAATTGAAATGGTAAGTTATGAGTGTGTAGTATTAAGTGTGATCTTCATTTGAATGTTTTCCAAACTAATTCCAATTTTATAATGAAATATATTTATTTTTATAAAACCCTTTTATTATCATAATATGACTATTATTTGGTTAGTTATAATATGCCAATCCATTCACTAAAAAAAAACTGGTTATTGTTTTGTTTTTCTCGCAACTTCAATCCGACATCTATGATTAAACATTCATTCTCCAATAGAGCGTTGAATCAATAGAAGTGTAACCCTACATTAGGTTGAATCTAGGTAGATTGTTGAGGTAAGATTGGATATTGTTAATTTTATTATACTTCCTATTAGTGATCTAATTTGGTAGTTCCATTCATTGACTTATTTTTTTCTTCATTATCATTAATTTTAATGATTACACATTTTTAGTGATATTACGATACAATTATATAAAGAAATAAATATAGTGACCTCTATGTTTTATAGTGATTAGTTTTTGAATTGTGTACAGAGTAAATTATAAAAATATTTTTTTATAATTCAGTAGTTGTTTGTATAATTTTATTGTTAGTTGGATAAAATTTCATAATAAAAAAATTCATGCAATGTAGCTCTTGAAATAAAATATGATCGAATACTAATAATTAGTGATATAAATTGGAAAATTTTAATGTTTTTCTTAAATATTTTTTTTCTGTTTAAATTAAATGATCATAAATATTTTCCCACTTCATTTCCAAAAAACACCAAAAAATATTAGTGTATCAATGCTAAATTGTTCAGTCTCTATCGATTCAATAACTATATGTAATTCATGAACAACTTATACCTTTTGGGTAAATTTTGGTGAATAAAATTTTTGTTATCATTTTCAGTGATCAATGTAAGGTGATTATACACGGAACATATAAGAATATACTCATGACCGACCAGAGATTCTAGTTGGTGTGAATAGTTATAGTGTTGAAGAGTTATTCACACCGAGGTGTCACATCCCATTATATCCTAATTTTATTCATACACTGAATCCAAAATATGATTTTATTCCAATGTATGTTCTTATAAAAGTATATTGTAAACCTCCATAGAAATTAACATGGAAACACAAATCATGTAGCCCCTTAAATGTGGTATTTATAGATCAAACAATGAATGAATACATGAAACATTCTTGAACAAACAAATAAACCTGAATTGGATATTTTTCCCATATACATTCCCACTGTGTATTCAAGAACATCGTCCTAAAGAACCTTCCAAAAATTTATTTGATGGAGTAGTAAATTTCATAAATTCATTTGAATAAATTCAATGAAATTATAGAAACTACAGTCCCACAACATAAAATTTTGTTATCCATGATTATTCTATATTAATTGTAACTAAAGGACTGATCTAATAACATGTTAAATAATATTTTATGATCATCTATCCACTCCAGGGAAGAAAAAATAATAATTTTACATGAATTAATTCCTCCGTAAAAGAATAATTTCTTTAAAAAAATTTCTCAAATCATTATTGAGAAAATTGGAATATATTTTTATAAAACTTGGTAATGTTTAAATGAGACACTCCACATGGTACCTCATAATGTGTTTTTGATCCTATAAAAATATGGAATCTACCATTAAGGTTTTGGTCCTAAATATAAAAAGTAAAATGAAATTATGTGTAATAGAGCTATAAAAAAACCCCCAATTAATGTTTATGAGTATCTGGAAGGTCTGTTTGAAAAGGTATAATCATGGTGAAACATACCCAAATATGAGAGGCCTCTTTAAAATAGTCGGATTCAAACATTTTTTAATGAATAAATATTTAGTAATAAAATTGTTTCTCTTTCTATTAAGGTCAATGTGATATAAATTTGAAATTTCTTGGAAGATCAAAATGTTAAACCTATTTTCATAATTTGTAAAAAACATGATAATTGAATAAATGATTTCCAAAACACACCTTCTATCATGTAATTGATTCATAGAGTACCATATGTGGAGGTAAATCCTCTATATATTTACAATCCTTAGAATCTAAATAATTTCATTCCAATATGCAATGACTCTCATGTATTCTATTAGAGGGATACTAAATAACCAAATCAACCAAAACTGAAAATCCATACAGAGTAATTTTTTACCCTCCGATAGAAAATTACTATCCCATCCAGTATATTTCTTACACCCCCATTCATGTTCCAATATCCCACCAAACAAACTAAATATCCACCTATGATAAACCAAAAAACACAAACTCCATATCTAACAATCCCTCTACTATTACATAAAAATTTGAGAAAAAAAAATAATTCATTGTAAATAGACAAAACATTAAAATTAATTACATAACATTAAAACTATAAATATATTAATGCCTACATCGGAAACCCCATAAAACCTATATTGGTAAATTTAGTTAAATACAATCACATATTTAATATCTAATGTAGTGGCCATCTTAATAAATTTTAAATAAATTAAGAACAAAAAACAAAATAATAATAAAACCAAATGAATCCTTAATATATCATGAAAATAATGGATAACCACACATTGAATATGAATAATTGTGTGAGAATTAATAGGAAACTACACCTCCAATAAAATAAAGCAACCAACTATGTTCCCAAAAAATGAGTGGGAAATCCTAAATAGATTTTAGTGAATCATTATTGGAAATTTTTGTAAAAGTTAATTAATAAAATAGTTCTTTATTAAATCTAAATTATTATTATATATTAAGTACCTAACGATCATATTCAGAATATGAATGAATTTATCTCATAAAAATCAATTCCTTATACTTTTTAACGTGAGACAACCATCCAATGAACTATACCTCTTACGTAGAAGGACTCTAGATATCCATACTACATTGTTGAACTATGAGATAAAATTGATTTCATGCTTTAATGTTATCCTAGGTCATGTGTGATCCTCATCTTGTAGTGTGTTTTTATTTAGATTGGTATTGAGGAACCCAGACACACATTAGTCAATATTTAACTTATTTTTTATAGTTTTCATATTCTTCATAGTATTATAAGGTATGTTATTTTGAAAGTTGAGAAAAAAATAAACACTAGAAAATTCACAGTACTTGATAATCTTCAAAAATTTGTTACTTTGGATAATTTATAATCTTCATTGGTTTTCCCTTATAAGTAATAATTAATTTGGTTATCTCTGTTAGGTAATAGCACCTGAAAGTAACCTTCAGAAACATGAACCTTCATGTCAACATTTATAACCCAATATCTCATATTATTCAAGGGGAGTAGGTTCATGATGTGATGTGATTATCTAGTTTTTAGTGTGAACCCTTGTAAAATATAGTTATTATTAATGGATGTTTAATCCAAGAGGAAATTTATTTTTTTAATCACATGAGGGAAAACTATTTACAAGACGTTTATCCATTTTACATGGATCCAATAATGACATTTCCCGATCAAAAATCATGGGATCCATTAGATAAATCGTTAATTTTTAATTCATATCACTTCATGTCACTAATATTGGAAATTTTGTGGCTAAAACATAAACTCTTAGGATCATATTATAACTCAAAATATAGAAAATTAAATTTAGTTAGATTCAAAACATGTCATATTTATTAATTTGTTGTAAAAATCATCCATGAATGAATGATCCTTTCTAACCCACTCAAGTATTAATACATAGTGGATAAATAAACCATTAATTTTTTCAATTATTATTCATTAATTAAGTCCGTGAAAATGTTCTCTTTAATTAAAATGGAATCGAAAAAAAAATTGGATGTACCCTTTATCATATTTCTATGATTCGTCAACCAATTAGGAATCATATAACAGTTCATGAACCACATTATAGACCATTAAAAAAATAATGATCTTAAATCTAATAAAAATGGATTGAAATTAATTTTTTAAGATGTATAAATATGGAATTAAATAATTTGGTAGGTACAAGTTGAGATAATGACCTTAAATAAATCACTTTCTCAATGAAAACATAACTTCTATATTCATGTTATTTGTTAGTTTTTTTATGTTCATTTTTAGGAAATTCCTTGTGGTTTACAATGTGTTCTAATGTTTTTTATATGTCATATTTAGTAGATAAAGGATTTTAAAATGAATCACATACATTCGGGAGTTTATACTCCACCTTCAATCTTCCCTATGGATTCTACATGTGATGTTGAACCAAAGTCATCAAATTTTTTTCAATTGGTTCATAATCATCAAACAATGATATTTTATTCAATGATTTTATTTAAAATATAATTATATCTTTATTCACATTGTATTTTCAACTCTCTCTTATTTTGTCATTCAACACTGTAGGAAGTTAAATTCTATGTTGGGGGGAGTGAAATTATGAGATTATTTGAAAATATAATTAAATTATGATTTTGTAGAATGATTAATTTTTTTTTCCTTTCATGTTATATTGTAGATTTGGAAACATTAAAATTTAATTTCGATTTATTTTTTCTTCCTTTATTATAAGATTTAGTCATGTCAACGTTAATGCGTATAAATTATTTTGAATGGGTGGTTTTCTGATATTATTTTTCATAACCTAATTTTTCTTCATTTTATTCAATATACCATATTTTTTGTCCATTATAATATGGGTGGAACATTGATTTCATTAGTTCCATTCATCATATCATTCTATTTAGGATCACTTTTGAGAACACTTTGAGAATCCAAAAAACAAAAACAAAAAAAATTATAGGATAGATAATTTTTTTGTTTTAATGTGTCTTGACTATCCGTTGAGTATAATGAATCTATATTTGACTTTTATAGGTATATGCTTTACATATATACAAATATAATGGAATTGGAAATATTTTTGGCATTCAACACTTTTGGATCATGGCTCTATAGTTGTTTTTGTAGTTGGACTATGCATATATATTTTTGTTAAAAAATAGAAAAAAGATGATGAAAATATTAAGGATGAATGTGATTCCAACCTCGTTATTCCATTTATTTTCTCTTATAAAAAATAAAATCTTATATTCTTTTAAATTATCCAAACATATTTATGATTAAATGTAATTGAATGTAAGGTTGTCAAGAATTTGAATAATTAAATTAGCATGGAATTTGGATATGCTTCTGTACATGACATTCTAAAAATAATTTTTATGATAGTCAGGATTTATTGAGTGAGGATATTTTTTCAAAAATTGTATACTAAAATGTGATTATATAGGGGAAATGAATTTTTTTTTGTTAAATTTTCTTGTCATTAGAAAATTAATGTTTGGGGTGTGATTTCCCAAAAAAATATTTCAATTTCTATTAACTTTTGAGGAATTTTTTTATGTTTCATTATTCAAAAAATACTTAATTAATTATATTTACAATTTTAACACTGCTCCTCATAATTTTTTACATTCATGTTGAAAATGTATTAATATAAGATCATTATTACGTCATCTTTTGGGACAAAAATATTAATTTTTTAAACTTAAAATTTCATGATCATTATTATAAAATATTTTGAGGATTTTTTTCTTAGAGAAATTAGATTATACTAAATGATATTTATCTTATTGGTCCTCCAACAAATATATTTTTGAGAAAAACAGACTTGAGAACATCCATTTATAAAAAAATTGGATTATACAATTTATGTCTATTGAAGCTTAGTCTTTAACTGAAAATTGAATATTTCATAGAAAACATGTTTATAATGTAATTTTTTTCAAATTTTATTGTATGGAGAGATAAAATAGGAATAATTTAATGATTATATATGATGCAAGATTCAAGTCCCAAATTCATCTCATTCATTCGGGAAAAACTCTTAAATATTTTTTTTCGAATTGAGCTCAAATTTTGAAGGATTTTCAATGATTATTTTTCTAAATTTATATTTTATATGACTACTCCTAATTCATCATGAATACATGTTGTTTTTATTATTCTTTTAGGAGGTATAAATAAGATTCATGAAACATTTATAATAATGAATGATTAATTCCTCACAAAAATTACACATCTTTTTAGAGCCAATTGAATTGTTCAAATTTTAAGGGGGTGGATTGACCAACGGGAATCTAAATATCTATTTATGGTGTATTTTTTTTTGCGAAATGGGATATTTTTTGTGTTATTGTTTCATTATTATTTTATGATGTTATTTTTATGTCTTATGTTTGATATTAAATTTTACGTGGTCAAAACACATTATATTTTTTAGCTTAAAGTTATCCCTTCTTCTTAATCCTTATTAATCTCACCCATAGCATTGATATTCTATTAATATTAAAGTCAAAATCTAATCACATAGTAACAAAGTTTATTTTATTTTTTTGTTTTCACATCATATATGTTGATATTATATGTCAAATATGATAATCCAATGAAATCTTTTCATCAATGGAAGTGTTACATCCTACCCCTACTCATTTTCTAGAGTTGGAATAGAATTTCTACCACACATTAAGAGGCATCCCCAAGGCACCAGAAGTTTGAAATAAATTCCAATTGATTCATTAACAAATGGGGGAATATTTTAACATTTAATATAAAGCAACCAAACCAAATATGTCATCAAAATACAACTACATGATGTATGGTATCATTGTAAAACAACTCAAAGAAATTCCATTGATATCCAAATCAATCTAAAATAGATTATCACAGCAGAAGACTAATAATATCATGGAACACAGTAGAAGACAACTAAAATTGTTCAAATACTCCTAGAAATAACTCCAATATCTAACTCCAACACAATTTCCAATAATCTCGAAGCACCACAAAAAAAGTTTGATTCTTTACCTTTACCTGTATCCGTATAGAAAATATACAAAAATCACCAATGTTCAAAAGAAAAAATTATTCAAAACCCAATTTTTTTCCAATGATGCAATAGAAGTTCATCAAAATTATCACTCAATCCCTTTTTGGAATTTCTCATTACAATAAAAAAACCCAAAAATCCACCCATGCATTCTCACATGATAGGTTGATTATCATAATTTATTTATCATCAAGCTACCAATATGTCACATTTTAATTAATATTCCTTATTTTATTACACCATTGGAAGTGATCACCATTTCATATTTTAACCAGTCATCGTAAAATTCCAAATGAACTCATGTCAACCCAAAATGCCACACCATGCCAAAAATATTCCAAATAAAAAAAGTTATTCAAAATATTTGAAAAATACATTTTCCACTATTAAACAAAAAATAATTTTTTAAAATAAACATTTTAAAACCATTTAAAAATATTTTCACACAATAATTTCCAAATTTCCACAAATCCACAGACCATCAATAAAGAAGGTTTCGACCATGATTTTATATGAAATTTCAAAATTAATTTCAATAACATTAATCAATTTAAATATATTATTTCATGTTCTTGGAGGACACGTCTATAGTGAAGTTACCAACCTAAGGATTTATGCAGAAAATATAGAATGACATGAAAAATCCAAAAAAACTAGTCTGAATCTCCAAAATCCCACTTTATATGTCATCCCCTAACATCAACAAGTAAAAACATTACCATGATTTTTCCAAAAAACCTTATATATATCTAAAAAAGAAAAACTCTATGAAACAATGATATGGAAGAAAGTAGATCTAATAAAAACCAATAAAAACTATTTCAATCGTCGACTTACGAAGGTAATTGATTATCAATGTACCATAAAAGGCCTATAGAGCACTTCTAATTAGATGTGGAACGGTTCAAAAGACATTGGGATGAATAAATATAATATTAAGATGAAAATAGTGAAAAAGGGAGGCTGATAGGTTAAAATGAAAGAGATCCACAATTTTAGGACCTAACATTTAAAATGTACAAGGTTACTCATATGCTTATGAAATATTTTGCATAGTTTGTCACATTATTAGGAAAAAATGTGTGCTAACCATATCACAAAATCTACCTCAAGGATCACCTCACGTGGTAGGTCTACATTTATATACAAACTATGCATCAATCATGAAAATTACCTCTATCGTACTTTCCAAAATTTCTCATTTGTGGTTTCATGGTTTGGAATATATGTGTGCCTAAAAATATTCTTTTCTCATAGCCTATAAATCATTGTTTATGGTTTCTAGTAGATGATTCATAGTTTCATCAAATCATGCACCAAACATGAAACTTCATAAAATCATTAAAATAATTCAAAAGACTCCCAATCCCTTCCATACTACAACCAAAATATTTACAAACTTAAAAATGGTTTCTTACATGAATCAAAGGGTGATACACTCTCCCCAACATTGAACCTTTCATTACTAGAATGTATAAAACCAATGTTCTCTTAAAATAGTGTCTTTAATTGCTCATCGATTTCTTTCAACTATTCTCAAATCTCTACACAAACCAAACCATATATCCACAAAACCCTCAATAAACTAATGCTTTTAGCATGAATGAACATCTCTTTCACAACCAAAATTTTTATTGTAATACATACCAATAATGAATTTAGATCGTGGTCAATGTGATACCGTAAAATCACATTGTCAGGATCAGGATGATACTTTTTCAATTAACACACATGATACACCTTATGCGAATCACGGAACTATGGTGGAAATGCTAAAAAATCTTAAACCTCACCAAACCAATCAAGTATCTCAAGAGAACCTATGCATATTGGATATAACTTGACTTTCTTACCAAAATGAAAACTCCCAAGCCTTGTAGAAGTTCTTAAGAACACATTATGTCTCAACTAGAAGAACAATTGTAATTGACGTTGATTCACATATGATTTTTGAAAACTCTAATCCATATACATTAAAATTAAGATCAACAAAATATTCATAGTTATTTCATGCACAAGGCTCGGCCCAACTACTGATGTCTCACCTATTTCCACCCTTCAAAGTAGAGGATGACATGGATGCCCATAAAATGATTCCATATATGTATCATAACCCCACTCATTATTTCACACATAAACATGATTTATTACATAGAAAAATTTAATTGATACAACATAGAAGATTTAGAGGTCAAGTGTGTTTTGGGATTAGGATTATTTCATTAAAACTTAAAACACAGGACACGTCATCTTATTGAAAACTTCTTGTACATAACCACGACATTCCCTAAAACCTACAATTTCATGATATAACCCGAGGAAATGCATAAGAATAGGGTCATAATTAAAGCCCAGTAAGGTATTTAAAAGGGAATAAAATGAAATGTATAATACATGTTAGTAAATAGGAATATCAATAGAGCAGAAGAGAAACATGAACATAAAGGCATGATATAACATGATTAACATAACATGGAAATGTGGAAACAACATTTAACATGATTTTAGCATGATACAAGGCTAATTGCACATGGAGAATTAGTAAAACCTCATTACACATGAATTATAATGAGAAAAACCTAATTTTAATTATCATATCATGATACTAATCATTTCCCAATTCATTGGAGCGCTATCAGGGCACACCCTTTCTTAATCATTTTATTTCATGCATAAATGTGCCACATGGATCATACAAAATGGAATCAATCATCATAATTTATTTCAAAAAAAGGTATGTGGAATAAAAACATGTAGATTTATAATAAATAAGAAAATGTGCATAAATATGAATACCTTTGATAGATAAATGGGCATGATATTCACTACACAATGACATTGCCTTGGAAAATCATACTGCAATTTCAGCAGCATAACGATGTGAAATAAGAACTCATAGAAAATGTATTATGAGGGATAAAGTGGTGTCTAGTTAAATTTATATGAAATGGACTGTAATGGGGTCATATAGATAAATGTCCCGACCAAAATAATGGAATTTGGATGAATAATTCAAATGTATTACTTTAATGTAAAAGAGGATAGAGAAACTCCTCACAGAACATTGTCTTGGGAACATGTGTAAAAGGGACACATTAATGAGAGATAAAGGGATATCCCATCCTCAAAAAATAAAGAGGGAAGTATTGGGGAGGTGTTAAATAATACCCCAACATTTTTAATTTGAAAAAAAAGGGTCATAACAATTTAAAGAAAATTTTATAAAAATCATAAATGATGAAATCCCTAATTTGGAAGTGTGATCCCAAAGGCATGGAAGAGGCTTGAGAGAGGTTTCATGAGAGCATGGAGTGCCTTGGGAGGATATTAGAGAGATGAGGGTAGATGTTGGACGAATTCCAATGGATTTTAGTGAAGAGAAAGTGGGAGATGGGGTGGGTTTATTTAGGAAAGGAGAGAAAATTCTTTATTATTTAGGTTTGGGTCACAACACATTAAACTAATCAATACCACAAACCGGCCCATGTTTTTTGCACATGTTTTTTTAAATAGGGGAGTGGAAAACGATTTTTTATATTTCCAATGGCAATCTTCTTAGAATAATAGGGTGGATTATGTGGAGGTGAGTCACACTCACATGGAAAACAATTTAAATATAAAAAATGTTTTATAAGCCTTTAAGGGTCTACTAAAGCTTTGTAAAATAAAGAAAACCAATCCAAGATCACATTATTTTAATGTTAAAACATATATTGGACGAATATAAAGTTTATAATATTTTATTATATCATTATTGGGTCATTATGATGTCATAAAACGTATTATTTATTTAAACGGTATTTAATTACTACCCAAAAATTCGGCTATCTTAGAAAATTATGAAAAAATAACCATTGAATAATTTCACCTTCTTTATTCCAAAAATATTATTCATTTTATCTAAATAATTTTCTAAATATGCGAATTTTTACTTGTAAAATAAAAACATGCATTTATCGAAAATTCATTGGTTTTGACCAAAACAGCTTTCAATTCATAATAAAAATTACAATTTCATTCATAAATTTATATGATGATTTATATTTAATAAAATGTAATTTAATAATAATAATATTTTAATAAAATATTATTTAATTCATAAATACATTAATTCATCAAAACACCTTTTTTAGTTGAATATTTACTTAAAATTCTATTTGTGCTTGAAATTTTTTTACAAAGTAACAATATTAAAATGAATGTATATTAATTATTATATAAAAATATAATTCACAAAATCATAGTGATAAGGTCTTGTAACATAAAAATCACATAAGTCCGAACGGTATGGTGTGCGATGGTTACAGACTCCTGGGTGGCTTAGATAACATCACTGTGGTGGTAATCTCTATTAACTTCCACTTCTCTCGTAATCAGTTCCGCTCAAGATAAACATGTTTAAGCTCAGCTTGGTATTGGTCAAGAGATAAGCCCAATTTCGCCACCTCCTATCCGAGCTTTGACAAATGGGCATCGTATGGGGCAAGTCTACTGGATGAGGCCATCGCTTCCTTTTTCTGGGAAAATTGGATTTGATAAAGCCCTTTATTTATAATAATCATGTGATCACTATTCAATGTCTATATTAGCAATGGTCAATATTCTTAATTGTATTTTAAAATCTAGAAACACAAAACCAAATATGTTTACTTTTTACATAACTATAATAAGACATTCAATTAGATTAAGATGAATTTCCATTAATGAGTGTTTGTCTTGTTACCATCTTCCCCCCTTTAGAAATTTTTCCATCGATATTTGATTTTCCCACACTAAAAAATATATGGGTAACTCTACTTCATCATTTCCTCTGATTCCCATGTAACTTCTCCAAACAAGTGGTTTCACCATAATACCCTGATGAGGGGCATTGTCTTATTTTGTAGAACTTTTTCTCTACAATCTAAGATCTTTAATGGTTGCATTTAATATTAGTGATCATCCTATAACTGTACCACCTCTAAAGAGAGTACATGTGAAAGGTCGGGTATGTACTTCTTTAATAGGGATACATGAAATACATCATGTACTTTGGCTATGGTAGGTTGAAGTTCCCGTCGATAGGATAAAGCCCTGACATGATCCAGAATCATGAAGGGGATGATGTACCTAGGACTTCACTTCCCTTTCTTTCCAAACCTCAAGACCTTCATCCATATAAATATGCATAGAAATACTAGGTCTCCAACATCAAACTCAAGGTCTCGTCGACAGATATCAGCATAACTCTTCTATCGACTCTGGGTTGCCTTGATATGATTCTGAATGATTTTCACCTTCTCCCCCATTTCTTTGACCATTTCTGGCCCTATCAGCTTACGATAACTGGCTTCATCCCATCAAGTCAGTGTTATGTGCATTTTCCCATAAATGGATTCATATGGTTACATTTGGATTCTCGATTGGAAATTGTTATTATATGAGAATTAAACCAGAGGAAGAGGTTGATCTCATCCTCCTTTAATGTCAATTGAGAATTCTCTCAAAATATCCTCAAGTGTTTGGATAGTCCACTCAGATTGGCCATTATTTTTAGGATGATTAGATATACTGAAGTTCAGCTCAGTATACAGAGCAGGTTGAAGACTCTTCCAAAACAAATATGTGAATCATGGATCTCAATCGGATATAATAGATAGTGGTGCTCCATGTTTCCTTACCACTTCCCGGATATATATCAAAGCCATTTTATCCAATTAGAGATCCTCGTGAATTTTAATAAAGTGTTCAGACTTTGTAAGACGATACAAAACAACCCAAATTGCATTGTTGCCTTTAGATGTCTTTCGAAGTCCGATGACAATGTCAGTGGTGATGTTCTCCCATTTCCATGATGGTATGGGTAATGGTTTCATCATCCCTTAGTCTTTTGTCTCTCACCTTTCATTTGATGACACGCAAAACACTTTGATGTAAATTTCGTGATCAATTTCTTCATATTATCCCAACTATAATTCTCTTAGAGATATAGTTACATCATTGTGATTCCAAGGTGAATAGATAGTCTTGAACTATGTTCATCATCCAAAAGTTCCTTCTTCATCTCTAAACTTGATGGAACACCAAGTATTTTTCCAAATCTCACAATTCCTCCTTAATTAACATTGAACTCTGAAGATTTCCCTCTTCTGATAGCTTCAACATTCTTCTAAATTTGAACACCATCACTTTTAGAATCCTTTAACCTTTCCAAATGAGACGTTGAATCAATTTTTTTTTGAAAGTATCGATGATGTTCCCTTATTTCTGATTCCCTTGAACATCTTAAACAAATCTAAGAAGATTGTATCCTTCTCAATTCTCTTCAATGATAGAATCGCTAGGTCCTTTCTACATAGATCATCTACCACCTTGTTTGCTTCACTAGGGTGGTAATAAATTGATCAGTCATAGGCTTTGATCAGCTCTAACCATCATCATTGGCATGAGTTCAACTCATTCTGTTTGAATATATACATGAGGATTTTGTGGTCTATATATATTTCACACTTATACCCAATGAGATAATGATGCCAATCTTTTAAAGTGAAGATCACTGCATCCAACTCCAAATCATGTGTTGAATAATTATTCTGATGAACTTTTAGTTGCGTTGAATCATAGGCAATGACTTTGTCATTTTGAATAAACACACATCTCCGTCCATTCTTCAAAACATCTCAGAATACCACAAAAGGTTCTCCCCTTATGGGTAAAGTGAGCATGGTAACACTTATAATCCTCCTTTTTACCTCCTTGAATATTTCTTCATATCCATCACTCCAACCAAACATTACTCTCTTTTAAATTATCTTGGTATGAGGGTTGGACAATCTTGACAAATTTCTCACAAATCGTTGATAATATCTAGATAACCCAAGATGCTTTTGATATCCTTTAGTGATGTTGGCCTCATCCATCCCTCAATTTCATCTTTTTTGGAGGGATCCACAGATATCCCACTGATTGTGATGATATGGCCCAATAATGAGACCTCATTTAACCAGAACTCGCACTTGTTGTACTTTTCATAGATCATCTCCTTCTACAAGGTCTCTAGTACTATTATTGGATGCTCTTCATGATCCTCCTTGGTTTTAGAGTATATGAGAATTTCAACTATAACGAGTACCACTAATTTGTCGAGGTAATCCCAAAAGACTATATCCATCAAGTCCATTATGATTCATAGAGAATTACTGATTCTGAATGGCATTACTATGAATTCATAGTTCCTGTATTATGTATGAAAAGTAGTATTGGGGATATCTTCCTTCTTCACACATATATGATAATATCCAAACTGCAATTCCACATTGGAAAAGTATTGATCTCTACACAACTGATTGAACAAGTCAGCAATTCCTGCGATAGGGTACTTGGTATTTATAATGATTTTGTTAAGATCAAGATAATCAATGCAAAGGCGCATTGACCCATCCTTCTTCTTGACGAAGAGAACTGGTGCACCCCATGGTGACGTACATGGGCATATAAACCCCTTATCCAGATTCTCATGTTGTTTTTTCTTCTGGTCTTCATGATCCACAACAACCATTTTATACGGAGTCTTGGATATTAGCGATGCCCCATGTATATGATCAATTGATAATTCAACATCTCTTCTAGAAGGAAGATTAGTCAATTTTTCAGGAAACACTGCAGTGAATTCCCTCAATATATGAATGTATTTTATGATGGTTGCCTCATTAAACTCTATCAACTGAGCCAGATATGCATGATCATAGAGAAATAATATCAACGCTTGAGATGATAGAACTAAAGAAGACTCATCTTCCTCCTTGCACATGTATAGAATTGGGGGGTCGATTCCCCACATGGAGTGTGATTTCTCTCTCATGACAATTTAGGTTGGCTCTATATAAGGAAATCTAATCCTTTCCATGAATTGCATCAAATTACACCTCAGTGAGTATGACAAGGTTTTTTGGGAAATTCAATGAATACATTATAAGTGGGGGGGAGTTATATTCATAGGATGAAATGATTTCCTCATTTTCAATACTCACCAACATCTTCACTTCTTTGATTTTTGGTGGTGATGGGATTGTTCTACTAAACATTCTCTATATAAAATAATGCATAAAAAAGAATCAAAAAGTACGTTAACTATTCTTGAATGAATAACTAGCGTACATGTAACCAATTTTTTGGTGGGGTTCACTTCAGCAGTAGTGATGGAAAAAGCTCACCCTTGAGGCGATGGATGTTGTTGGTGGACTCCAAAACCCCTTGGAATAGGGAACTGGTACGCAAAGTGCCCTAGTTTGGTGCAGTTAAAGCAATGAACAATGTGTTGAGGGTCAACCGAAGCGTTCCACTCCTATGTTGTAGCTGTGGGTTTTCCGTCCCAATGGTTAATCGCTAGGTGACATTCTCTTCCACACATAAAGAATTTCATCAACCCCTTCAGGAAATTTCTAGGGTGATTCCTTCTGCACCATTGGTAACTGGGGTACTAGATTTTCATACCACTGTTGGATTTATCCATCAGACCACCAGAATTGAAGTCCACCTTACAATTCTTATCCCCATGATACCCCTGAGGTTCTTCGATCTCCATTTCAACCATGAGGGAACATGATACAATTTACTCATAGCTCTCGAATTCACGTATCGCTAGTTCTTTCTAGAGGCTAGTTTCAAGACCACCAATGAAGTGGTCAACCATTAATTCGAGGGTAATGACAAAGCTGGATGCATATCATGCAAGAATTGTGAAGGTTTCCTCATAATCACCAATATATTTGATGTATTTTTTTATTTAGGGCAAGGATGTCCCCTTCCATCTTATGTTTAAGGGTGCGTAGAAAATATTTATCGAAAATACATATTCAGGAAATCCCTCCATTCCAACACCTTGATCCATTCCTCAGGCTTTGTATTTTTTATCAGACTCACCCTACATATGATAATCTACCTCGAGAACCTTGTCTTTTTTAGAACAGCAATGTATGGAAAAGATATTTTCAATGGATTTCATACATTGTTCCGAGATTGAGGGATCAGATGATCCATTAAAAGTAGGAGGCCTTTGTCTCATGAAGATCTCAATTTTGACTTGTTCTTTCTTCAGGTGAGAGGGGGTTGAACATTAATCTTGACCCATGAATCTATTCAAATCATGAGATATCTGAGAGGGAATCATAAAGGACGTCTTGATTCCTACTCCCATAGGATTGGTCATTTCATTAGAACAATCTTCACATTGATATTTACATTAGTTGATAGCCCAAGTCCTCCTATTACCGGCCATTAGCTGGAATAAAAGGAATGTTAGGGGTAACACATAAAGGGTAATCTGAGTAAAAAATTAATGACTTAGAAATAACTTTTATTTCAATAACTTCTGAATTCATAGGCTTCAATCTATTCTATTCTTGATCTACTTTCTAACATATATTCATAGTTTCTTTTTATTAATTCAATTAAAAGGATTTATACTCTGATTTTGGATTTAACAAATCATATCCACTGAGAGTGACTTAACTAAGAGTGAAGAATGTCACATTGTCGTGTACTAGGATACCCTTGGTCAAGCCTGAATCACATTGTTGGGGTTTTCACCCCATGATACATATGTTCCAAAGCTGCTACTACCTGCTTGTATCTAGAATGGGATGTATTTGCTTGATTAAACACTTAATCAATACACACCAAAACATAGGTATTTTTTATTCATATTCATGTATCTAAGGCTTTACTAGGGTTTTCTAATCCTAATCCCAAAAACAACTAAAACTTCCTCTGATACCAACTGTGAAAACCCTACTCTTTATTTCACAATTAAACATAACTTATTACCTAGAAAACATCACATGATACAACATAGAATATCGAGAGGTCTAATCTTTTTGGGTCTTGGGAACATTACATACCAACATAAAACATAGGATGCAACAACTTATTGAAAACTTCCTTTAAATGACCACTACATTCCCTTGTACTTAGCATTGCATGGGATAACCTGAGCACATACATATGAAAAGGGTTAGAAATAATTCTCAGTAAGGGAGTTAACAAGGAATTACATGAAATATACAATACATGTCATGAAATAGACATATCAATGGAGCATAAGACAAACATGAACATAAAGGCATGATATAACATGATTAACACAACATGGGAATGTGTCAACAACATTTAACATGATTTTAGAATAGGAGAAGGATCATTGCACATGGAGCATGATTAAACCATCATTTCACATGAATTACCATAAGTAATCGATTATTGCACTTGTCATAACAAGGTACTAATCAATACCGAATTAATTGGAGCGCTATCAGGGCGCACCCTTTATTAAACATTTCATTTCATGCATAAGTGTGCCACATGGATCGTACATCCTGAAATCAATCACCATCCATTATTTCTGGATAAAGGGATGTGGAATACATACATGAATTTTTATATTAAATATGAAAATGTGCATAAATTTTAATACCATTGATAGATAAATGGGCATGGTATTCACTACACAGTGATATTGGCTTGAAAAATCAAAGTGCAATTTTGGTAGCATAACGATGTGAAATAATAACTCATAAAAAATGGTTGATGAGAGAGAAAGAGGTGTCTCATAAAATTAAGATGAAATAGAGATTATGGGGGTCATATAGATACATGTACCAATAAACATAATGGAATTTAAAAATATTATAAAAATTATTTACTTGGATGTAATAGATAAGAGAGAAATCCCTCAAGGAATTTCGACATAAAAAAAAGTGTACATGGGACACAATAATGAGAGATAAATGGGTATCCCATCATCCAAAAATAAATAGAGATGTATGGGGGGAGGTAAAAAGTCATACCACAACATTTGAAATTGAAAACAAAAAGGCATAACAACATAATGAAAATTTGACAAAAATGAGAAAAGAAGAAATCACTTACTTGGAAGTGTGCTCCCAAAGGCTTGGGAGAGGCTTGAGAGAGGCTTCTTGGGAGCTTGAGGCACATTGGGAGGATTCAAAAGATAAGAGGCCAGAGGTTGGGTGAACTCCAAATTATTTTAGTGAAGATATAGTGGGATCTTGGGTGGGTTTATATTGGAATGGAGAGCAAATTCTTTATTTTTTAGGTTTGGGTCACCATACATTAAACTAATCAAAACCACAAACCAGCCCATGGTTGTTTCCCCGGGTTTTTTCAAAAGGTTATTGTGAAAATAAAATTATAAGGCCAATGGCGTAACTTCTAAAAATAATTGGGTGGCTTATGTGGAGGTGAGTCACAGTCACAAGGAAAATAATTTAAAAATAAAAAATTGTTTATAAGCCTGAAAGGGTCCACTAAAGCTTTGTAAAATAAATAAAACAAACCAAAATTAAAATTATTTTAATGGTATAAAATATAATTCCCGAACATAATGTTTATAGTATTTAATTTTATTCCTATTGGGACATTATGATGTCCTAAAACACATTATATATTTAAATGGTATTTAATATTTACCCAATAATGTGACTGTCTCAGAAAATTATGTAAAATTAACCATTGAATAATTTTGAAGTCCGGATTCTAATAAACTATTCATTTTATCTCAATAAATTTCTAAATATGTGAATATTTAATTTTAAAATAAATCCCGAAATTTATCTAAAATTCATGCGTTAAAAAAAAGAGATTTCAGACATTAATAAGAATTACAATTGTATTCATAAAATAATGTGATCATTTATATTTATTGAAATGTAATTTAATAATAGTAATATTTTAATAAAATATTATTTAATTCAAAAAACCTTTAATTCATCAATATAGATTTTTTAGTTGAATATTAAGAAAAAAAATTATATGCGATTTAAGAACTATTTACAAAGTAACACATGTATAAGTCTGAAGTGTAAGGTGTACGATGGTGAAAGACTCATGGGGTTGCTCAGATAACATCGCTCGGGTGGTAATCTCTATTAACATCCACTTCTTCTGTACTCGGTTTTGATCGAGATAAACATGTTCAATATTGACTTGGGATTGGTCCATAGTGAATCCCAATAACAACACCTCCTTTCTGAGCTCTGAAAAATGGGCATTATATGTGGAAAGTCAACTGGATGAGGCCAACACTTCCATTTTCTAAGTAAATTGGATTTTTTATATCCCTATATTTACAATAATCATGTTATCACTATTCAATGACCATATTACCAACGGCCAAAATTAATAACGGTATTTTAAAATCCAAAATGAAAAAACCAATTATGTTCACATTTTGGTTTCTCTATTGGGAAAGGTGGTCTCTAAGTGGCCTTTTCCCAACGGTTATACCAAATCGTTGGGAAATGTTGTCTAAAAGTGGGATTTTCCCAATATTTTGGAAAAACTATTGGGAAATCTATATCCTTTCCCAATAGTTTTGCTAAACCATTTGGAAAAGTTGTCTAAACATGGGTTTTTCACAACAGCTTGGAAAACCATGGTGAAATCCGCACCCTTTCCCAACGGTTTTCCCAAACTGTTGTGAAAAGTGGTCTAAAAGTGGGAATTTCCCAACAATTTGGAAAACCCGTTTAGAAATGTTTTCTCAAAGTGGCATTTTCCCAACAGTTTGGAAAACCTCTATAGAAAGGGTAAATATACCAATAGTTTTTACAAAATTTTGTTAAAGATCCATTAGTATAGGTTGGATTCCCAAAATTGATAACCTACTAATAGGTTTAGCATCTCCATACAATATTTTCCACCTTCATTCTCATACTATCCCACCAAAACTATGATTTCCATTCCTTATACATATTATGTATTCCAAGATGAATATCCACTCACAAATATTGGTATGGATGAAAAAATTGTTCACGGCAAGCTATAGGTATGATAATCTAATTTTGAGAGATATATAACTAATCTCTCATCCAGCCTCCAACCCCTAGTGGTCTCCCTATTATTGAGTTTTCAAATTATTACAACACACTAATCATCATATGTATGTGCCTCATAAACCATATCCTCCAAATCAATAATGAACTAAACTGGAATGAAAACTAAAACCTCACCTCATTCATTGCATTCCAATTTCATGTTGGATAAGACTAACATCAATTTCCTCTCATCTAAAGCCTATTTTTTTAAATGAGTATATGATTTTATTTTTAATGATTCTTCAACCAATTTTCCATTACACGGTGTATACATCATTAAATATCAAAAATTTGCAGATAGTCCATCAATATTCTTTGTCTAATGTTCAAATACCTTTGTGAGAAAATCTGTTTCAAGCTCTTATAATTCATAAACACATTTATTTTTTCCCCGAATATCTAATGACACTATATTTTTCAATCATGGACTATGACAGAAAACTCTAATTCACATGTTGGGAAGTTTTTTCATTAAAATTTAAATGACATAATCCATACACAACAAAATAATCTCCTATCATGAGAACACATCCCTACCCAGATCCCCAAGAATCATAATACACCACATAATATTATCCTGGTTTTGATAAAATCATGATTGGTTTTGATGTAATTCTAAAATTATGCTCTTCAATAAACATCTAATATTATTCATTCCATTCAGATAGAACATTTTTCTCATCAAATATATCAATGGTGAAGCTAGTAATGATAAATAATAAACAAAGAATTAGTAGTAACCATCGAGACCAAAAAAAACATTGTATCTCAAATACATTCTTTGGTGGTTGATAAGAGATAACTACCTCTATCATTTCACGATCCATAGAATCAACTATTTTAAAGATTAAATGGAATAGGTAACATACCTACTATATCCAAAAATCACACTTTCATAAATTGGCGTACAATTGATGATCCCTAAAAATTCCAAACATTGTCCCCTAGTATTTCTCATGACCATACATTGTCCAAGTATATACATTTATTTCATGCTAAAAAACCACCATAAATGAATAAATATACCTCTAAAATATATGATTCATCAATACAATAAATACAATTTTTGTATTCATAATACCAAATGGGATTACGAAATATTCATTATTGGGATATCTTCTACTAAAAGATATCTTTGAAATATCCTCTTTTTGAAAATTTAATTGGTGATATCTTGATCGCAAGTCAATCTTATAAAAACACTATGTTATCCTAAATTGATTGAATAGATCATCAATTCAATGATTTAGATAATCATTATTTATCATAACTTGGTTATGATTACAATAATCTTGGCACAACCTATGACTTGCATCCACCTTTTTGGATAATAAGACATGTGCTTCCCACAGATACTTGTTAGGCCAAATAAACCTTTTTCTTTATCAAAATTTCTAATGATCTTTCAAACCCCATAATTTTTTTGTTCCATGTAGTAAGATGGAAGGGAAATAGGACCGGTCCCAAAGATGAGATCAGTCATAAATTCCACATCACTTATGTGTGGAAAACTAGGTAATGTTTTGGGAAAGTCATACAGAAATTGATAAACGACTACAAGAGTACATCTAAATTTGATTTGTTCCATTAATTCCAATGTTAAATCTTCAAAATGGTATTATATTGTTCTAACTAATGGTTCCAACAAACCTATTTCACAAGCCTCTACATTCTGGTCACCTTTAAATGTATTCTCGACAGCATCATCAGTTGTAAAACTAACCCACCATGTATAATAGTTGATGTGAGTCTTGAACCTTATCAACTAATACATAACAAGGATTATGTCATAGAAATCTATACCAAGGGCCATTAATTATCATATCAATTTAGCTCTATCATTATTTATCGAGCATGCTTTACATATAATGGCTCGACATTTTCTTTTCCCAAAGGATTTTTCTGTTCTATCAATAACCGCACCATATCAATATTTAAAACCAATCAAATAAACTACATGAGAAGAAATAAAGAAATTTGATACGCATGTTTCAAACAAATAATGCACCATGGATGAGTTATAAAGAATAGTACATCTCACCATAAATTTTCCATATCAATCTTCTATGTAACAACCATTGATTTTTTGAAATATTTGTTTCAAATTAATTTAATTATTTTGTGATTTTTCATTTCATACAACACTTAAAGAAGATTTTTTATATTAAAGAAGTATGTTTGGCTTGAAATATATGCAAAAACATGTTAATCATTCCCTACATGCATTAAAATTAATATCTTTCACTACATGGCATAATCAGGTTATATTTCATTACACGCAATAATCAATTTTCTTGGTTGATTGTCTAACATGCAAGACCGAGTGTTACCGAAAAATAATATATTATACGAAATAATATAATTTAAATGAATTATATATACTAAATACATTAAATTAGTTTTTATGAATATTATTAACTAAATTATGGATTAATGTGTTTTTCTATAAAATATAAAATGAATTAATTAGTTACAAATTATTTATAAATGAATATAAGAATTAATTTAATATAAAGGGTGTATTTAATTGAAAATAATTTTTTTCTAAAAAAGTCATTTTGTCCTAATAAATAGAATTACCTAAATTAATTGATTAATATTAATATAATTTATAAATTATATATCCAATCAAATTTTTGTTATATTCATCCAATAGATTCTATGGGCATTAGATAAGAACAAATAAACTATTAGAAATAAAACCATATATATTTTTAAGGTACATTAAGCTATTTTTTATGGAGAATATAAATATAATCCGATTAAAATGCTTTTATAAATTTAATATCTCAATGTAAAAATTATTTTTAAAGTGAAGCATGGAAATTATGTCATGATAAATTTTCATTATTTTTAACAGGGTTTCATTTTTTTTAATTCAAAACACATGTTCATCTAATTTATTTATAATGGAAAATTTATTTTAAATTGTTTTCAATTTTTAATTAGATAATATGGTTTTTCATTAATTAAAAATACGTCATTATAATCGATATATATTTGAAATTTATGATAAAAAAATTTAAAATTTTAGGGTGTATTTACATTAATACCTCATATTGTTGACCCAATCATGAGATTAAATTTAAATTAATATCTACCATGTCTATGATTTCTAGAAAAATTGATTCCATGTTAAAAATAATAATAATTTATAATGTATAATATGTTTAAATTATTTTTTTACATAATAATATTAGTTAATTTGATTAAAATTAATTACAACAATTAAGGATAAATCAAGCATAATACGAGACGAGACCAAAACCTTAAGCCTTAATGGACATATAAACTTATCCAAACACCATTGGAAGGATATATGTAGACATTATAATTGATTTAATATAATTTTTACCATTTTTGATTCACTTGAAAAATAGGATGGGGAATCATTATTTTAAAATGTTATAAAAGTCTCACTCCTCCTCCATTATACAACCCTCCTATCGTCTCACATCCTCACACCTCTCAATCCACTTTTTCTCAACTAAATTCTACCCAAGTATCACCCATTCATTCCTTAATTTCTCGTTGAATCCCATCATGGGAATAAATCTATCCAATGAATTCATTTGGTGCAAACTAAAAAGAGCTACCTGACAAAGAGGTAACACCCAACCTCAAACTCTTTTCTTTTATTTTCATTCTTCACTCACAAAAATATTATTATTACATGATTTTATAAAAAAAATATAATAAATATTCTATTATTATTTTTATTCTAATGTTTAAACCTACACTTACACACCCTTCTATCTAAAGGTTAACAAACATACTGTTTACGTGTACAACCGACTAAAGCCTCACCAAACACTGATTGTTCATTTTCTTCCTTTGCCGCCACTCATGGTGGAAAATATTATAGGAACTCTATTAATATATTATAAATATTATAAATATTATTTTATTTGGTATTTTTAAATTCAATTAAAAAAATATATTTATAATTTGTTTTTTTAATACGATAATTTCGTTAGAGGAAGTGCATATTTCCTTGGCCAAGCGATGTGATTCATTAATATACTACATAGAATATATTAACGATGGTTTCAATGAATATATATGATAAGTACATTAAAATAAATCTAATTTAAAAATTATATAGATAAATATATATATATAAACATATGAATACTAATTTTATTCTTTTAAAATAATAATTAAATAGAAATAACGTCAATGTGTACGTTCAGCTTACTATCTTCATGAACAGTGTAATATGTTTAATAATTCTATATTATATAAATTATTAATATTAATATATATTGAATATTTATTATATTTAAATCAATTTTTATATTCTTGAAATCTTGACACAATTATAAGTACCAAACACATAAAAAATTAAGATACATGTGAAAAAGAAAGTGGATATTACCCAAAATGATACATTAACATAGAATTATTAACAAGCAAGTGATAAAACCCATAATCACCCTGTAAATGGTATTAGAAGTAATAATATGGTTCTTTGATAGATTTATAATAACTTTATATTTATTAAATAGAAATATTTAGTGATTACTATGAGAGTCAAGAATGATGATAAAGCAATTTCATCTCACTCTTCATTTACTTGTGATACTTGCATTATTCACCACCCAATTAATTTATATGGTGTATATACTGACCATTAATGTATTATATGCATATTATAATATATCATATTATTATTTAAATAACCATTTTAGGATATTTCTATCACAGGGTTTATGTTTCAAAAGTTTCCAAATCAGTAAATTACATCTATCTCAATTTCCCTCCTTAGAGACACATGGCATGTCATAGTTCTCATTTTTTTATATGAGCTGTATTAGTTAGATTTGACATTTTATAAAATGAATATCAATATTCTCATTATATTTTAAATCTCTATTTAATTTCATTTTCATACATGTTGAGTATGATTCAATGATACCATGTAGTAAGAGTTTATTGAAATAATCCCACTGTTTATCGAAATTTTTTATGATCACATTTTCATTAGGGAAATATTATGTTCCTTATTTCCTTAAAAATTACTAATTTTGTTCTCCTATATTAATTCTTATTATTTCATGTTTAAATAACATTTTTAACTCTTTGTCACTTAATATAATTAAGAACATGTTTTTTGAGAAAATATTACCTTACCTCTATATTCGGTCATAAATCTGTGTTTCCTTCAATGTTGTGTTTTCTAAATAGATTTCCAAAAATATTATAATATTATCATATGGCCTATAAAATTATTATTTTTCCATTATTTACATTTTAAACAAATTTTTTTTAGAAAAAATGAATCTTCTTTTCATTTTTTGGTTGATGCACGTTTCTAAACTTCATACCATGAAAAGGGAATAATATTTTTAACTTATATAGAATGTAATTATTTATCCACCATCATTTACCTAAAGATTTTGCTTACTTTTTACAAGGTTAATTTTTTATATTTTTTATTAATTTATTTTCAAATAAATGGTTGTTAAATATTTTTCTTGATACTTTTATAGGTTTCATAGAAAAAGGTTTTCTAATGTGTTTCATATCCATTTTATGTTTTTAAAGGAAAAAATTTTCAAATGGATTTCAATATTACCTTATATGGTTTCAGGTCTATTAACAATTAAAATAGTTACCAAAATGTTTTATGATTTCAAATCCATTTTTCAAAGAAGAAAGTTCTTTTCCTAAATAATTGTTTTTAAATGGTATATCAAAATTATTTACCATCTAAGATGACATTGTTGGGTTTTACTCATGCCTTTCAGGGGAAATGATTTAATTTTGTCATTTATATTGTATCTCTTACCGGGTTAGATTTTATTGAATTATTTTAAAAAAACATTTTACTTTACAAGATATATTTCTATGAAACCAGATTATTCTCACACGTTACGCTATTATAAAGTAATTATGAAAGTTGTTTCTTTTTCTATAGGTCATAAAATTATTACAAGTTTATGATACCTAGTGCGTATACAAGGTAGTGATCATTTTTTATGATTTTTTGTAAAAATTATGTTCTATTTTATTGTGAGATTTGATGGACCTATATATACATTAAATGAATTGGGTAAATATTTTTTTCTCATGAGAAAAACAAATATGGTCATTGGACTGATCCTTGACTACTAAGGTTTCCATGAGAGTGTACCATAACTACCAAGATGGTATAAAGAGTGAACTTATGCTTATACGATGTCCATGGGAGTGAACCATGACTATCTGGATGTTACATGGTGTGAACCCATACTACTAAGATGGCCTTGGTAGTGATTTCATGGCTTCTATAGAAATCATATTTTATGCCTAAGTGTTTGACATAATTCTATGTTTTGTTCCTATGTTATGATTTCGTGTATTATGTTCATCATTTCCTTATGATTCTTGTCTTATGAACTTCCAATCATTATGCCAATATTCATGTTTACAACCTATGTAATGCAGGGTATGATCTTTGAATGTTATGATCGTGATCTCATACCCATATGATCATGTTTATGTTTACGTGTTTCCCTTTTTACCCTTATTAGGCATCTGAACACACCCATTTTTTTGTTTCCATCCCCTGGTTATGAAGATATTTATTACATATGATGCGTCTAATAAGGATTGAAGTAATTAATAACCTAGTTATAGATAGTGTAGTTCATTTATATAGCAGTTTTCATGATTCCATTTTTCCAAAGGCAGTAAACTAATATATTCATTGGGGTTCTATTTATATAATCTTTTATGAATATTTCAAATTTTATGAAATGATAATGTAGGTCAAGACTTGGTCATTCTAGTCGATATCAAAGTGAAGGATTAGTTAACAATTAGAAGATATGATGATAAAAATTTATAGATACCTAGTGGTATATTTATAAAGAAATGTCTTGGGATATTTCTAAGGATATGTATAAGGATAAGATAAGGTTTTGGATAATGTACTGGAATATATGATAATAATAGTGTGTGTGGTTTCTGAAAAATACATCATTGTCTAGATATTGAAATTGTATGTGGTATCAAAAAGATTTAACTAGGTGTAGGAACTCTGAAAAGATGTTCTATGCCAGAATTGAGCAAATCTTCTATATAAAAAATGGGCATTGATGCACACCTAGTTTGACACTACCAAGATATGTTCTTCTGAAATTCATAAATTCATCATGAACCATTATGAACAATTTGAATATATGATGACTATGAATTACTTAGGATGAACCTATGGCTCTATAAATTAAATAAATTGTCATAAGTTAGAACTCTTATATTTTACTTGTCATGATTAAGTGATTCCTATCTATGAAAATCATTTCTTATTCAATTATTTATGGTTTTAGTCAATGGTGGGAACCATAATGAATTTGATTAATGTTTAATATGATGAAAAATATTTTGATGAGTAGTTAAATGGGATGATCACTTGGGTGAAGAATATTATGATCATTCCTAATCGGTTTTAAAGGAACATGATAAATAATGTGTACTTTAACCAACTCCAGAACTCAAAAAGATGGATAATAAATGATTTAACTAGGAGTTAAGGTAACTAAGACTATGGAGGAAAGTAGATAGGGTTTCCTTTATATCATGAATGCAGAATTAATCACTAAAGTGATTGTATTAGAGGGACAAGAATCAATTATGACTATGGAATCGAAGCACACAAAGGACATAACATTAAATGAAAAATAATTTGTTCGTCTAATGATATCAATGGGAATATTGTCCACTCTAAGACATAATATAAGGTCAATTGATTTTAATTTGGAATGAATGGGCATTATAGAAATCGATTATTTAAGGGGAATACTCTTAATGTGGATCAGCATAGTGGTATGAGTAATGGTTATAATCTCAATAATGATGAGACAATATATGAAAAAGGAAAAGGGAAGATGTGTTTAATAAAATTATGAGTCATACTTCTTATGGATTATTGATAAACTGGAAAAATCAATGTTTTTATGTATTTGGATTAAAAATTTATGTATAAGAATAGTTAAATATACAAGGATTGTTTTTATCAAAGAATTTACCATTTTATGTGGAATGATTCCAATGGAATGGAAAAGTTATTTAATGGCTAGGAAAAATTTGGACTGTTTGAATATGAACCTAAATATTTTCCTAAAGTAAACATAATTTTTTTTGTATAATGATATTTTTGATATGAACCTATAAGTTTGGCATTATTGATTACCTCATAACTAATAAAGGATATGTTGAAAATGTAGTTTATGATGTATAATGATTAAAACCTCTTGAATTAAAGTAATATATCTTGTAAGAATTTGAATAAGGAATCATTCATGTTTTGAAAAATAATTCATGCAAATTCATGTTATTCCTATGTTTCAAGAGAATATATGATGAGGGTATTCGCATGTTTGGAATGTGACAACCAATGGATGTTTTCTAATATATGGGGGATTAGGGTGAAGATCATTTTTTGAAATTGATTATAATATTTTTTATTTTAATCATTCAGAAGTGTTAATAGGTTGACCATTCATGAAAATTTTAATTAAAACATCAGGTGAACAATTTAGGTATAAAAATTGTATTAATAACCCTAGTTAAAATGATATTAAAATTTTAAAATTATTTCAAGGATGTATGTATTATTTATTTTGGGATTTATATTAGTTTGGTTTTATGAAAGGATGTCATTTATGTTAGGTGGCAACCAATCATATCCAAAAAGACCTCGGGTTTTGAACCCATAACTGAATGATGATATCGGTTTCACACCTAAAACTAGCCTACAAATTGTTCTAGTGAATGTGAAAATATTTTTTTTATGAATAAATGATAATTATGAACCATTAGTTTTACTTTTTATGTTTATATATTAAGAAATATTTATTCTAAAGAGGAAAAATGATAGACTTTTCATTCTATTATTGGAATCAATATACGTTAAATGTTTATTTTGGTGATGTATACATTAATATTAATTTCTAGAAATTTATTCTTAGAGGTATTGGATGTATTAGAGATTTATCGAAGCATAACCATATTATTATTTTTTATAGAAATATCTCAATAATTTCTCATCATTTTGAATGTTAATAAAAAATGTTGTCCTAATACCGTAATTTTTTTTGAACTGAATGCAATTGAAATCATGAAAGAATTTTGACATTGAGGCCTTCAACATTTTTTTCATTTACCTCTCTATGATTATTGAACCGAATCAGTCCCAATTAATATATATGGTTTTCCTTCATGTCCAATATTCACTCCCAATCTATGTTCTCATATGTGGAAACCTAGTTATATGTAACAATTGGAAACAATTATGGTTTCAACATTAACTTTTAAGAGATGTTCTAATATTTAGTTTTACAATGTGGATTTCAAGGACGGAATCATTCAAGTATTAAATTTTTGATATTCTACATGAATTTTGAGTGAAAATTCCTATTTAAGGGGGTATAATATAACACCTTCAGATTTTGTGAAATATTATTTTCAAATATATTTAATATTTTTGATATTTTTCATTTCACAATACACTAAAAAATTGTTTATTTTATATTAATGCAATTTTTTTGGATTGCATTATATAAAAAATAATGTACATTGGGCACTAAAAGAAATATAATGTTTTACTTGCTCTACACGACACACCATGTTTTAATTACATTACACACAATAACGAAATTCCACAATGGTTTGTGTAACATCCAAAACCTATTGCTATCAAACTAAAATATATTATTAAAAATATTATTATTTAATATAATAATATATAACATGGAAATTAAATTAGAATTAATGAATATTATTAACAAACATATGAAAAAATATGGTATTCAAAAAATAAAAAATTAATTAATTAAATAGAAATTATTTAGAAATGAATATTATAACCAACTGAATATAATGGGAGTATTTTCATTGAAAATAATTTTTAGGCTCACAAGTTATATTATCCAAATAAATAAAATTAATTTCTATTATAGTGTGAAATTATTCTAATATAATGATTATATATCACATAATTGTTTTTGACTTACATTAAATAGATTTGATTGGATTTAGATAATAAGAGACCCAATTTTAAAATTAAAAACCTATATTTATATTATATTAATTTTACTTCCTTTTGTTGGAGAACCTACATAAAATATATATTATGGATCTTTAATAACTATTATATTTCAAAATAAACTTAATTTTTTGAAATTTTAACATGAAAAATATGTTAGGATAAATTATTTGTATTTTACGTACAATTTAATTTTTCATATTTCAAAACTACATTATCATCTAATTAATTTATAGGGATAAATTATTTTTTATATTGGGAAACGTATCATTCAAAAAAATTGATTCAATAAATTAAATTTTTTCCATTATAATAAATTTCACTTTGAAATTGAATATTAAAACATATCGATATTTTTCACATTTTAACTATAATTACCTACATTATCAACTAGACTGTGGGATTAAATTTTAATTAATTTCGACTGCTTATATAATTGTAAATTTAAAAAATGAATTCATTAATTTAAGTAACCATTATTTATTATTTATAATAAGATAATTTTAATTTTTAACAAAAATATTATAGAATGTTACTAATATTAATTACAATGATTAATGTTAAATTAAGCTTATTAAGGGACTAAATGAAATTCTAAAGGCCCAAAACAACCAATAATTATGTACAAAATACATTAAGTAGAAATATTAAGACCCTATACACCCTTGAAAATAATTTATACAATTATGTATCAAAATTCAATAGAAAACATTAATGAAGTTCTTTTCATTTATAATATTACAAAAGTACCACTCCACCTCTATTATAAAAAACCTCAACTCCTCCTACTTCCTTACACTGGTGAAGCCACTTTGGATCAAAAAACATCAACCCAAATATATACCAAAAATCCCTCACATCCTCTTTTAATACTCCCCTTGTTATAAATCCTTCCAATTAATTCCTTTTGTGAAAACCAAAAGAAGTTAACCGATTAAGAGGTAACACCCTCCCTCAAACTCCTTTAATTAATTTTCATTCTACACTCTGTTAAATATTCTTATTACATGAATTTATAAGAAAATTAGAATATTAAATATACTAGTATATTTTTCTGACATGTATTAAACCTAAACATACACACACTTGCATCTAATGTGTAACAAGGATATTGATTTCATGTATGGAGGACTACCGCCTCATTAAATAAAGATTGTTTATTTTAACTTCACATCCTCTCTTGGTAGAAGTTGTGATGGAAACAATATATATATATATATTAGATATTATATTTATTTTTTCTTTATTCTTATTTAATTATTTTTCAACACATATCATTATAATTTAATTTTTTTGTTAATATGATAATTTTATTTTGAGGAAGTGCAGACTACTACCCCCACAAAGTGATTTGATTATTTCATACACTACCTAGAATGTATTAATTATGATTTATGATTATATATCTGAAAATATGATATAATAAAGCTAATATAATAACTATATATAAAAATATTTATATAAATAAAAATATTACATGTATATTTTTTCACTCAACATGAAATTTAAACTGAAATAGTTTTCATGAATACGTACAGCTTACCATCTCCAAGAACGGTGTATTTCGTTGCATTGTTATATATTATATGTATTATTATAATAAACATATAATGAAAATAAATAATATTTTAATCATTCTTTAAATTATATAAATCATGATGTAAGTATACTGACTAAGGATATAACAAATTAAGACACATGAAAAAATAGAGAGGGTATTACTCACATTGAAACCTTAACATTGAACTGGTTTTAAGTAGGTAATATAAAGAAATAATAAAACCATATATGGTATTATAAGAAAAAATATGGTTTTATGATAGATATATTATAAATTTATATTTATTATAAAGTAGTTTTGAATCATTCCTATGTGAGTCAATACACAGGGTTGTAGAATTTCCTCTCACTCTTTATTTCCATGAGAGAAAAGCATTATTCACCACCCACATATTTATTATGGTTTATATATGACCCGTTTATTTATTATATGCCTCTTATAATTAAATATATTTGTATTTTTGGAACCATTTTATGATATTTCTATCATAGAATTAATGTTGCAAAAGTTACATAATTTGTAAACTAATTTTGTCAAATTATTTTTTTATTGTGACACATGTCATGTTATACACATATATTTCCATATGAGGGTATAAAAATCATTTGAAATGTAATATTTTGAATCCAATTAATATCATGATATTGTAATGATCTATTTAATTTTTTTTTCCTAATGTAGAGAATGATTCAATGTTACCATTTAGTAATATTTTACTGAAACCATCTCACCATTTATTGAGATTGTTTACGATCACATATTCAATATTGAAATATTAAAATACATCTTCTAATAAAACTGATGAGTTTTATTACACATTTTTAATTCTAGATGTATTCATGTATTACTATAATTGTTTTCTCTTTGGTACATTAAGCAATTAATAAAATGTTATTTAGAAAATATGACCTAACCACACTCTTCGATTGGAAATCGGTGATTCCATTAAAAAAAATCTAAAATGGTTTCCAAAAATATTATAATATTCATATATGACCATTATATGATATTTTTACTCTTTATTACCTTTTAATCAAAAGATATTTTTGAAAAGGTATCTAGATACCTTTTTCCTATTGAAGCTCTTTCAAAAAAATTTACCATGCAAAAGGAATATTCCTTTTTACTTCATAAAGAATATATGAATTAAATTTTTGTCATTTATAAGCATAATTTTCCGGTATAAAATTTTAATTTGTATGAAAATATTTTTAAAATCTATTTCAATGAAATGAATTTCGAATTTTTTTTAAGCTTTGTTTATATGTTTCATGGAAAAAGGATTATAAATATATTTCCAAGTTCCTCCACATGTTTTCAAAGTAAAAAGGTTTTCAAATTTTTTTCATGATTCATATATACGATTACATATCAATTTAAAAATAAAATAGTTTTACAAAGGTATTATGTTTTTAAAACAATTTTTCAAATAATAATGTTATATTCTTCAAAATATTTTTTTAAAAGGTCATTCAAAATTATTTCACATGTAATATGATATCTATCTGTGTTAATAATTTTTTTATATGGAAATGGCTCAATATTCCCAATCATATTTTTTTTATAAATGGTTTATATTTTATATTATGATGTTTATAAAATCTATTTCCTGTTAACATTTTATATGTCTATGAACCCCACTTATTCCCATGGGTTATGATTTAATGAAATTATAATGAAAACTATTTATTTTTACACTGTTCAGGATATAATTATATGCTTATGATCCCCAATTAATTTAATGGTCTATGATATAACTATTTATAATTTTGTGGTAAATGTATGAATGATTTCATTAATATATTGGTGGGGCTGGTATTTCCCTCCAATGCATTGAGTAATGATTTATATCTCATGAGATAGACTATGATGGTCATGTGAGTGAACCATGACTACTATGATGGTCATGTGGGTGAACAATGACAACCAAGATAGTGTGAGGAGTGAACTCGTGCTATTAAGATGGCCATATGAGTGAACTAGGACTACCAAGATGGAATATGGATTGAATACATTCTAATAATATGGTCTTGAACGTTATGCCTTGGAAACTGTGGAAATCATATTTTATGCTTATATGTGTTCCATAATTCCTTGTTTTACTCATATTTTATGATTTCATGGATTATGTTTTTCATTTCATTATGATTCATGTCTTATGAACTGCAAATATTTATTCCATGATTAATGTTTATGATCTTTGATATGTAGGTTATTATATTCTAACATTATGATCACATTTTCATACCCATATTCTTTGTTTATGTTTACAAGTTCCCCTTATTTACCCTTACTAAGCATGTGATCTCACTCATTTATATGTTTCCATCTCAAGGATAAGAAGATACGTATTATGGATGAGGTGTCTCATAAGTGTTCTAGTCATGAATAACCAAGTGGAAGATAATGTTTTCATTTTTATTAAATTTTTCTTCTTTCCATGTTTCCAATGGTTCTAAATTAATACGGACCTTGAGAATATGATTATATAATGATTTATATATTCCACCAATGTAATGAAACCTTTATTTATGTCAAGGATACATCACTATAGTACATAACATCTTTCTCAGCTCTATATAATTTCATTGTTTCTTCAATTTGTTCCTAAGTTCCCAGTTGAGATTTTCTTTATTTAGAAGTCATGGTATTCATAAAATCCCTTGGACTGCTCTATTCTTCTATTGACGATTATACTATTTCACTCATACCATGGAAGAAAACGACACATGAGACCCTTGATAAGTTTTCCAAATAGTTATCCTTGGCTAAATATAGAATTTTCACTACTGATACACAATTCAGTTTCAATTGTTGCATGGACTTGGTGTTGTATTACACTCTTGATTCAAGTGGTTGAAAGAATCACATATGAAATATCCAACATTAGAATTTCTTCTTGGAGGAAGATTAACTAATCCATCCATTTGATTCATCATCATTCCACTAAAAGGGAAATATGTGCCCCTCTTCCATTTGTTACCAGTAATATAGTTCCCCATATTTCTAGTAGGTAACAATATGCTCCCTCCACTCACATCTACTAAGATTCCCCATTATTTCATTTGTCTCACTATTGACAATATCTGTTTAATCCATTATTTATAGCACATAAATCTTCATTCGAATCTCCTGGTTCTATGCTGATTCAATAAAGAGTTTTATTAAGGATTCGGTAACATTAACATGATGTGGAAAGCATGATAAATTCATTAATTTTGTCATGTACATTGTCACTATGAGTCAATCATAATTAAAAATGAAGTTATTTGTTTTTTATTGCGATCTTGAATGTGTTAGGAATCAGTTTTTTTATCAATTATTTAAAATTATCCAATATATATTCCTTATATAATTTATCCATAATTTCTAAATTCGACCCCTAGAATGAAATATCCTTCATCATATACGTTACAAAATTAAAATTCATCAATGTTGGTCAACAAAAGAAATTGAATATTCAATTCATACCATTAATCCTCGACTCTTATTTTTTATCTCAATATCACCCCAAAATATAGTTGATTATACTTATAAAACTAAATGTAATGATTCTATTTCCTTGGATCAACCCTTATTATCCGTGTATCTACAACCAAAAAAAGTTTTGGACAATACACTAAACCAATTGTTGGTTCACTTATGGGTCAAGTGTAACCACATTCCCAACAACTTCTTCTAGTTGGTTTCTATAAATACTATATGGTTCCATTTTATAAAAAAAATCAAAACCACAATAAGTCTCACTCTCTAAAAACTCAAGGTATAACAATTTATAATTCTGCCACATCATATTACACAACATTACCTTCTAAAATTCAACATTTTCCACATTCAAACATTTTTTAAAACTCCACAATTTATTTAAAAATAAAAACATTTTCAAAATACCACTACCATTCCCTTTTCCAATTTTGAAATTTGGAAAAAACTTTATCATTTTTTAAAAACAAAACACTTTTTTAACAAATAATAATGAATTACTAAAAATGAGATATGCACTCATAGGGGGATATAATTTCAAAAATTCATGTCATGCTCCTCTCATTGGCTAATCGAGGGACAACAATATTATAATTCCTATAAATTTCGTCAAAACACTAATGTACACATATCCCTAGTAACGTGAAATTCAGAAAAAAATATGTCTACATCTTTTTGCCTCTACATATCATGTCCTTATAATCTTACTCTCTTATACATTCCCAACTATAGGAATAAAACAAAATGAATTACAACTACATGACAGACATGACTGATGACCACTTGTGGGTCAAGCATCGAACATGATGATACCACTTGAAACATTATTCCCCTCCTCATTGTCTTCGGTCGAGGAGGAATTTATATTTGTATTTATGTGATATCATTAAGGTTCCAAAGGTTGGAAATAAATTCCATGTGCTTCATTAATAGATAGTGGATGATTTCCCCTTAAAAACTAAAATAACCCAACAAAACATTTCATAACAATACTACTACATGATGCACAAAAACAATGTAAAACAAATAAAAACAACTTAGTTGATATCAAAATCCAACTACAATAGATTATCACAGCAGAAGACTACTATTGTAAATATATACAATGGAAGATAACCAAAAAAACTCTATGTCTCTAAGATATTACCCCAAAATCCACATATAAAAATATTTATAAGAATCATGAAGCACCGATAAATAAGTGATATGATTTACCTTTACATGTACCCTGGTAGACTATATGTAAAAATTAACCAAAGTTCCAAATAAATGGTGAGTAATGAAACTCACTAGGTTTTCCCGGAATGACATCACCATTCAAACTACTAGTATAGAACATGTTAGTACATTTACAAAAAATAGTTTTTATAAAACAATTATATAAAATAAATTCAAATAGTTTATCAGAAATCCATATCAATTTTTAAGAAAATACTTTTCATTACCAAAACTGATTTCCATGGATGAAACCATGATAGTTCATTAAAACGGCTTCATATTCCATTTTTGGCATATCACATTCCAATATAGAAACCCGCACATCCACAAATACATTGTTAAATTTTCATGAGAGGTTTCTTATCAATATACTAATTTATCACTAGTTAATTAAAATCTCATTTTTCATTACACCTTTTACATCGTGCACCATGTAATATTTCAATCGGGTCTCATAAAATGTTATATGAACACATGCCAACTCGTTATTCCACACCAATCCATAAGCATAATTCCAAAACATTTTAGAAAAACTTCATATTGAAAAAATTTCTACAAAACTCTTATCCACAGTCAAAATAAAAAACATGTTTTAAAATGGACATTTAATAAAAATATGTAAATAGTTTTTCATTGAAATTCTACAATTTCAACAAATACTCAAACCGTTAATAAATAACGTTTCTACTATTATTTTAAAAACAATTTTAAAGTCAATTTATATCTATGTAATGAAATAATAACGGATATTTCATGTACTTAGAAGAGGTGTTGAGAGTGAAACCACCTATTTTGGGAGTTATGGATAAAATGATGAATGGCACCAAAACACCCACAAAATTGGGTTGAATATCAAATCACAACCTTATATATCTTCCCCTCACTTAATGAAGCACAAATATAACATTTATTGGAATTAAAAATCATATATAAATATGCATAGCACTACATTAAAGAAACAAATATAAGGAAAAATGTAGATCTATGAAATTCCATGAAAGACTTCCACAAATGAGGACATACTAAGGGAAATAGCCTACAATGCACCGAGAGATCCTTCTCGAAACTTACAATTAATTGGGAAGTGTTTCAAATATTTTGGGAAGAATAAATATAATGTTATGGCCACAAGTGTTGAAAAATAAGTGGTTGATAGGTGAAATTATTAAGATTGAAAATATGAGGATGTCACTATTAAACCGGGAATGGTTTGTCACACGATTTGGATGAACTATGCACTGATGGTTTGCTAGACTCTACCTCAAGGAGAACCTCACATGGTTGGCCCAGATGATTAGAAAATTGATAAACCAACCATGAAAAACCTCTTGTTACACATTTCACTCATTCCCGTTGGTGGCCTCATGATTAAGACAAACTCTACGCATAAAAATGTGCATTCCTCATATACCCTCTCTCGCTATTCATAGTTTCACGTAGGAGTTTCCTGATTTCCAAAAACGGTGCTCCAACCGTAGACCAGAATTAATGCCTAAATAACATTCCTATACTCTTCTAAACACTCTCAAAATTCACTGAAATACATTACATACATAAAAATCATAATTTAACTGTTACATACTTGAAACATGGGATACTAGCATGACTCTCTTTAGGGTTAATTACATGGAGTTTCATGGGGATGAATAGGATATTATTTTATGTATATTAAATCTATATTTTTTCATGGATTTTTGAGTTCCATTTGATGGCTTATTCTCATCTTAAACTTCACAAATTTTAATTATTACATATTTTTTGTAACAATGTGAACCTATTCATTTATTTGTGGTTAGAGTGATCCCCTATAAGAATTTTTTTAATATATATTCAATTTTGTAGGTATGAAATTGGGAAATGTTTCTAGGGATATAGTTCATTGGGTGTTTGTTCTTCAAATCATCCAATTTTTTCATTAATTTCACTCCTCATAAATTGTTGTTTAATCCATAGAAAAAAACCAAAAAAATTTAGTGTCTCATTGTTCACTTCAAGAGCCTCATTGGAATCAGCCACATTGTGTACTAGAACACATGATTGTAAATATAGATTAAATTAGGTGGGAACAACAAGGGACCCATATAGAACAAAGCTAATGTCGCAGCGATAACAAGATCCATATGAATGATATAATCACATCAAAAAACTATGCTTTCAACTACAATGTTTTAGCAGTGTTTTCTAAAAATTTGGCTAAATATGGATTTTTCTGCATTTTAAAACAATTATTTTTTTAAATATGCCTCATTTTAAAGTGTAAAAAAATTATAATTATTTCAAAACATTGATAAATCATCCACTTTTTAAAATGATGCTATATTACATGTATTTTAAATTGTATATAAAATGAAAATCTTCTAAAACAACAATTAATTAACCAGTTTTAAATTGTTGGTAAATATATCATGTATTAAATGCCTCTAAATTTAATGTTTTATAAAATGAATCTAAATTTAATATATATATATATATGTTAATAATATTTTATTCATATTTATAAACAGAAAATATATTACTTTATATATATGTGTGTGTGTATTTGGGTATTGAATTGTTATACATTTATATATATGAAATAATATTTAAACATCTATGAACATATTAATTTCTATATATTAATATATATATATATACTAATATTTTTATAAATAAATAAACATATTGATATTTATATGCACAGACAAATATATTAACATATAATATATAAGTATAAATTATTAGTGTTTTTATTCATATATTTATATATATTTGTATATATTAATATATATATATATACATATGTTAATTTTTATACATATATTTTAATATATATCTCTCTACTGAAGTTGATATTTTATTATATAAATAAATATATAAACTTATATGTATCTTTATATATGTGAACAAATATGATAACAAATAATATATATATATATATTAATATATATATATATTTAATAAATTAATATTATAATTTATCAATTTAATGATATTAATTTATACAGTTATTTTACTATAATATATATATTCATATATTTCTGAATTTATATATTTATATGTTTATATATGAATAATATATATATATATATATATTAATACATACAAATGTAAGTTAATATTAAATATATAAATAACTGTTGAACCCTCTGGGAATTGAGTTGATTTATTATATTTTGATAATCCCAACTATATTTTATTTATATCTTAATTATGTTTGATACATCTCAAATATGCTTTATTATATGTTGTTACTTTCAATTATGCTTAACACAAGTCTTTTGGATATATGTACTCTAACCTAACACATTCTGCCAATAGAATGCTTAAACAGTTTAGAGCTACCGATACAGAACAGTAGCTACCGTTATGACTTAAAGCAACTGATATCGAATAGAGCTACTGATACGGAGTTCACCGATACATCATGTTCACCGGTACACATATTTACCGCTACATCGAAGTCGACAGCTACCGATACAGAGCTACCGATATGCTGAAGTCCACCAATATGCTAAATTCCACCAATATGCAAAGTCTACCGATACATCAAGGAATCTACCGATAGGGACTTACCGCTACCGATACAAGGCAGATCCACAACTACCATTACAAGTCCACCGCTACTAATGTGATCATGTCTACTGTCACCACCCGCCCTTGGGGTCCGTGCCGTGACTACCCCAAGCCCGCCTTCCATAGGCCAGGGGCTGGCGACTAGCACCAAGGCGTAAATCCCAGTAAAAAGGGAAGGCATTGCCTTTGAAAAGAAACAAACACCACAGAGTAAGCAAGCGGAAAGTAAACACTAAACAAAGCAGAGTACAACTGAAAGTGCGGAAAAGTAAATGGGCCAGAATACAAACCCAAACTAAAAGTAATGTACAACTCGAAAGGGAAAACAACAACTGAAAAGTAAAAGCCGCTTCTCCGAGCTGTCCACTGGAAATCCCACCTGAAGGGTGGGTACAGATAGCTCCTCTGCTCCACGGGTCCCGCCGTCCGCTCCGTGCACGTCCCGCCCAGTGGTCCACCTCCGGGTACCGTCCCGCTCTACAAGCCTCAGCTAAGGTCAACGCTGTCCGTCGTCTGCAACCAACACAACGTAGTGCGGGCGAAGCCCGTGAAGGGGTGAGTATAAGCTACTCAGTAGGGACCCCGAGACCCCTGAAGGTCTCTCAAATCCACAAAGGATAAACCACGAAGAAAGGAACAATCACGAAGTAACAACCGACACTGCTTAGGTATATGCCCATACATATACCTAAGTCATCAATTCAAATACGCTCCAACCTCTGAGCCCATGTACAACTCAGTCCACATAGGAAAGTAAACGTATTCTACACAGGAAAGCAAAACGTAATCCACACAGGATTGCACAACACAATCCACACAGGGAAGCAATAGGATTCAGCTCACACAGGTATACTTCTTCAAGGACGATAAAGATGATCACTGATCCATCTAAGTCGTCGGACCCACGTAGGATCGATAGGTAACTAACCCCTGCAAAGACCCACACAGGATCGGGCCCACACAGGACCTGTAGGCGCTGGCTCACACAGAACCGCTGAGCGCAAGGACCCACACAGGATCGGGCCCACACAGGACCTGTAGCACTGATCCACGTAGGATCGCTGAGTGCTGTAGTCGTCGTCGTCGAATCCACACAGGATCTCTGTACTGTCGTCGTCGCAGTCACAGTAGCAGTAGTAGCAGTAGAACAGTCGCAGCCAGCACTAGGGTTCCCGCACATAGCAAGCTCGTTCGGAGGGTCCGCTCCACGAGCCGAGAGGCTGATACATCAACTGTCACGAAGACCAGAGTTGATGTATCCAAAAGTTCCGTATCGTCAACAGGAACTCAACGCAACAGACGGCGCGTCGATCGGACGCCCGGTCTGAGAGTTATTGGCATTTTCGTCTCCGGGGCCCGGTTGGTTTTTAAGGCAAAACCAACCCGACCGTACTCCACCTGCGTCCAAACCTCGGGCGGAGTATGCCAAAAGATCCGTCTCATTAAGAGGAACACAACGCGACTGACGGCGCGTCAATCGGACGTCCGTAGCTCAAGATATGAGTGTTTCCGCTCCGAAGGCCCGGTTGGTTTCGTGAACGAACCAACCCGGCCGAACTCAAAGTAAACCGAAACCTTGAGTGAGATATACCGAAACGACCGTCTCGATCTAAGGATCGCGTTGCCGCAGACGGTTCGTCATTCGGAGGTCCGAGGCTCAAGTTATGGGCCAAAAACCGATTCTGGTTCGAAACGGGGGGGTCCGGGTCCGGGCCGACCCGGCCCGACCCCCCCCCCCCCCCCCCTGGGGCGGCGCGGCGGCGGCGGCGCGGCGGTGGGCCGCGGCGGCTGGCGCCTGGCGCCGCATGAGGGCGGCACGCGGGGGGCTAAGCCCCCGCTTCTTCAAGGTGGCGCGGCCCTTGGTGCCGCGCCTTTGCAACAAAACGGCCCCCACGTGGGGGCCGGTTTTCGTGAAATAAACTGTGGGGCTGCTGCCCCCCTTTCATGGAACCGCCCCCCCTCTTAAAGAGGGGGGTTTTATTAGGACGACCGGGGGATTAATTCCCCCAGTTTTAATGACATCCGGTCGGCCAGCTGGCCGGCCGGTTTTCTCCAACGGGACCGGAAATTCCGGTCCCCCTTCGGCTTCCGACGCCGGCGGCCCGGCCGCCGGTCTTCTCTTCCCGCCGCGGCCCAGAACCGGCCGCGGTCTCCTCGTCCCGCCGCGGCCCGGAACCGGCCGCGGTCTCCTCGTCCCGCCGCGGCCCGGAACCGGCCGCGGCGTTCGTCGTCCGGCGCGGTGCGACGGCACCGCGCCCCTTCGCCGTGCCTTGATTTCTTTCAACGCGGCGTGACGGCGACGCGTTCTTGAAGATTCTTCCTCAGCGTGGCGCGACGGCGCCGCGTAAAATATTTTCACGACTAACCGCGTGGTGCGACGGCACCACGCCATTTGCTTCCACCCGGAAGAATAATCAAGAACGATGGAGGGGGGTTCGGTCGTGTTCGTGTGGTCCGGCCCCCCTCGCGTTAACAATAACACTTATATAAAATATTCAAAAGCCTCACGTAGACATGCGATCCACGAGCAAGAAAGAAATAATTAAATATTAAATCAACAACCCCTACCTCGGGTATAAGGTTCGAGGATTTGTCAACGTTCCGCGGAAGACGACGTCGCGGAGGTCGGGCGTCGCGGAAGCCATTAGTCAAATCCGATGACGAAGGGATGCGTTCGAAGAGACACGTCGTTGGCGAAAATTGTACGCCAGCGAAGATTGTCCGAGGAAGAAGTGGCGTCCCCTTTCATTGACATGGTAAACGAAGAATGGAGGTGCGACGTTCTTCGTCGGAGCTTGAACGTTCTTCGTCAAGATGAACGTTCTTCGAGTTCCTCGTCAGAGTTGAAGGAGAAGAAGAGCTCTCCACCTCTCAAGAAGACAAACCAATAACCCAAAATAAAATAAGCTACACCTTATTTTATTTTCACTTTTCCAACCATTCAAAATTCAAAAGTTGAATTCAATACATTAATTAAATCTAGAGTTGACAAAATTAAGTGAAGAGATAGGTTGGCAAGAATTAAAGTAGGGGAGAGTTACATAATTAAGAGGGGGTTTAGAGGGGTTAGGGAATTTGAAAAGAAAAGGGGTTCGTGTGGGCCCCACCACACTTAATCCTCCCAAGGGAGGTTAAGTGGGTGTGGGTCCCACTTCCAACCTCCTTTGATAGGTTTTAAGAAGTTATAATAAAATTTGTTCTACACAAATTTTATTTAACTCAAACTAAAAACCCCAAAATTAACTTTCAACCCGCAACAAACGCAACTCCCGAAAAGGTCTCTTTAAGCGAATATCGGCGCTGCGAGTTCATCGGTGCCCTCGGATTTCAATTCCGAGCACCGGATCAAAAGTTAGGAATTCCCGCTCGTTCGTTCACTGAACGTACCCGAGCCAAACTTCGGAAATTAATTCCGGGCACTCCGGGCCTCGGAATCAGGTGCCGTCTGAAACCGCGCTCTTGAAAAATTCTAAAGAAAATTAAGAAAAAATTTCCCTTGAATTTTACGGGTCTTTACATTACTCCCACCTCAGGGCTTTACGTCCCCGTAAAGATACATCAAAAACTAGGGAAACAAATGAGGGTACTGAGCACGCATCTGAGCCTCCCGCTCCCATGTGCTCTCCTGGAGATTCACGTGCTGCCATCTGATGCGCACAAGAGGAATCGATCACCCATGCAGGACCCGCTCCTGTCGACCCTCTATCTCCACCGGGACCTCCGTAATGGTCGCCCCATCGTCAACGTCAAGCTCCCCATGGTCAATGATGTGCGTCGGGTCGTGCACGTATCTCCTCAGCTGAGATACGTGGAAGACGTCGTGCACCCGGTGCAACTGAGGTGGTAGAGCCAGGCGATAAGCCAACTCGCCAACCCTGCTGAGGACATGGAAGGGTCCTATGAATCGCGGAGATAACTTGCCGCCTCGGCCAAATCTCCGAATACCACGTCGAGGTGAGACCCGCAAGAAGACGTGGTCGCCATCCTCGAACTCAAGTGGCCTCCACCTCCTGTCAGCATAAGACTTCTGCTGGCTCTGAGCTGTCCTCATCCGCTCCTGGATGACCTGGACCTTCTCTGTCGTGGCCTGGACCATCTCCGGTCCCACCAGTGCTGACTCTCCAGGGTCTGTCCAGCACAAAGGAGATCTACAAGGTCGGCCGTACAACGCCTCGTACGGTGCCATCCCGATGGTGGAGTGGTAGCTGTTGTTGTACGCGAACTCCACCAAGGGTAGGTGGTCCTCCCAGCTACGACCAAAGTCGAGGACACAGGCACGGAGCATGTCCTCGAGTGTCTGAATGGTCCTCTCCGTCTGACCATCCGTCTGAGGGTGGAAGGCTGTGCTCAGACGTAGCTGCGTCCCGAACGCCTCCTGTAACCCCTTCCAAAGCCGGGAAGTAAAGCGGGCATCTTGATCGGAGACGATAGATGATGGCACGCCGTGGAGCCGCACAATCTCCTGAACGTAGAGACGTCCCAAGCTCTCAACTGAGCCCTGCTCTCTGATGGGTAAGAAGTGTGCCGACTTGGTGAGTCGGTCAATAATCACCCAGATGGAGTCGTGACCTCTGGAAGTGCGTGGAAGTCCAGTCACGAAGTCCATAGATATGCCATCCCACTTCCACTCCGGAACCTCCAAGGGCTGTACCAAGCTCGCTGGTAACTGATGCTCTGCCTTCACCTGCTGGCAGGTGAGGCATCGAGAAACGAACTCTGCTACTGCCTTCTTCATGCCCGGCCACCAGTGCTGTCGTCTGAGGTCCTGGTACATCTTCGCCACTCCAGGATGTACCGCTAAAGGATAAGTATGAAACTCTCTCAGCACTTCCTCTCGCAAAGTGACTGGTACCATGGTACGTCCCCTGAAAAGGATTTCGTGCTCTGCTCCAAGGGAGAAACCATCAGGTGCCTGTCCCGAGGATATCTGTGCATGCCGTGTCTCACAGTCAGCGTCCTCACGCTGTGCCTCCTTGACCCGCTGAAGTAGTGGAGGAGTGACTGTGAGAGACTGAAGAAAGGCTGCTCCATCTCTATCCACGAATGATATCTGCAAAGAGGCTAGCTGCTCCGTCGCCTCCTCATGTAGCTGAATGCCCGTCCTCCTGCTGAGGGCATCGGCTACTACGTTCCCCTTCCCAGGAGTATAGACTATCTCAAAGTCATAGTCCTGGAGGAACTCGAGCCATCGACTCTGTCTCAGGTTCAGGTCCTTCTGAGAGAAGATATACCTGAGGCTCTGATGATCGGAAAAGACTGTAAAGCGCTCGCCCATCAGATAGTGTCGCCATGTCTTCAGAGCGAAGACCACTGCTGCTAACTCCAGGTCATGGGTAGCGTAGTTCTGCTCATGCGGCCTCAACTGACGTGATCCATAGGCGATCACGGCCCGCTCCTGCATCAGAACACATCCGAGTCCGGTCCCTGATGCATCGCAGTAGACTACGTACCCTACTCCCTCCTCAGGCAACCTCAAGATAGGTGCACAGGTCAATCTCTGTCTCAGCTCCTGGAAGCTCTGCTGACATCTGTCTGACCACACGAAGGGTTTCCCCTTCTTCGTCAAAGCTGTGAGTGATGCCGCAACTCTAGAGAAATCTGGCACGAATCTCCGATAGTATCCAGCTAGTCCCAAGAAACTCCGAACCTCAGTCACGCTCCTGGGTGGTTCCCAAGCTAACACAGCCTCAATCTTCGCGGGATCCACTGCAACTCCCGCCTCAGAGATAACGTGTCCCAAAAAGTGGACCTCACGTATCCATAACTGGCACTTCGAGAGTTTACCATAAAGCTGGTGCTCTCGGAGTGTGTCTAGAACAACTCGCAAGTGATAGGCATGCTCCTCCTCTGTCGTAGAGTAAATCAGAATGTCGTCGATGAAGACCACAACAAACCGATCGAGGTATGGCTGAAAGATCCTGTTCATGAGAGCCATGAACACTGCTGGATCATTGGTTACACCGAAAGGCATAACCAAGAACTCATAGTGGCCATACCGACATCTGAAGGCTGTCTTCTGCACATCCTCGTCTCTGACTCTGAGCTGATGATAGCCTGACCTGAGGTCTATCTTCGAGAACCACTGTGCTCCTTTGAGCTGATCAAAGAGGTCATCAATCCTCGGTAGCGGATACTTGTTCCTCACTGTCACCTGGTTCAGGCGACGATAGTCAACACAAAGTCGCAAGCTCCCGTCCGCCTTCTTGGCGAACAATATCGGGGAAGCCCAGGGTGAAACACTGGGTCGGATGAACCCCTTGCCCTGCAAGTCCTCCAACTGTACCCGTAGCTCTCGAAGCTCGGCGGGGGCCATCCGATATGCTGGAGTGGATATCGGGGATGTCCCGGGGTACAAGTCAATATAAAAGTCTACCTCTCTGCGAGGAGGTAGCCCTGGAACATCGTCGGGAAAAACGTCCGCAAACTGATCCACCACTGCAGGAAAACCAGGACTCCGCACGTCAACTGCTCCAAGGATGAGGCTAGCCAACTGATGAGTGATGGGCTGTCCTCTCCTCCGCGGTAGTCCATCCTGTGCTGTTAAGGCTCCCTTCTCGCCGGTGAAGGTGAACCTGCTCCCGTCGGTGCGTACACATCGCACCTTGCGCCTAAAACAGTCAATCTGTGCATGGACCGTAGATAGCCAATTCATGCCCAAGATGACGTCGTAAGGCCTCGACGCTGCTACAAGAAGATCCCAACCGAAGCTCTCGCCTCCTAGAGTAAGCTCACACTGCCGGCACCAGTGCGTAATCGTCGAGTCTGCTCCCGTAGGAGTCTCTAGCCGTAAGGATCGAGCCAACGGCTCTGTCGGAATCTCTGAGCTCCGAACAAGGGCAGCGGCTATGAAAGAGTGACTCGCTCTTGTGTCTATAAGAACTGCAGCAAGGGTGGAATAGACACAGATAGTACCTCGAATCATCTCGGGTGCGCCGTGGTCGTAGGCCTCTGCTGCCTGGAGCTGTGCCTGTCGCTGCCCGCCAGCTCCCTGTGGTCGGGGTGGACCTCCTGGTGGTGGTGGTGGTAGAGCCTCAAAGCGTCGGCCACCACCGGCTGCTCGTCCAGCTCCTCTTCCTCGTCCGCCTCCTCCCTGCGAACCGCCACAGTCGACCCTCTGCCTCTGCCTCGGTGGTCCCTCAACCGTCTGCTGCTCCTCGGCACGGCGGGTCGGGCAGTCACGAGCCATGTGGCCCTGCCCGCCGCACGAGTAGCACTGTCTGCCTCTCGTAAGACTGGCTCCTCGCTGTGTGCCCCGCACTGCTGAGCCAGTGCCCTGTGATCGTCTGCCCGAAGGTCTGGTCTGTCTGGACCCCTGAGTCATCCGTCGACTGCCAGCTGCAGATGACTCTGCCACGTGCCGCCCTGCGGTGGGTCTCTGTGCTGGTGTAGACTCAGCAAGGAAGCTCTCGATCAGAAGGGCCCGCTCCAGTACTCCTGTCTGAGTCGGTATGCTGAGGGAGATCAGTGATGCCCTGATCTCGTGTCTCAAACCCTGCTCGAAGGTCCGGGCCCGGAAGAATGGGTCCCGTACCATGTCGGTCGAGTAGCGCGAGAGATCGGTAAATCTCGCCGAGTACTGAGCGACCGTCACGCTGCCCTGCCGCAGCTGTAGAAGCTCCTAGATACGCACCGCACGAAGGGTGGCTGGGACGAACTCCGAGCGGAAGAGGCTCTCAAAGTCCGTCAAAAGTAGAGATGCCTCATCGTGCACCTGGAGCATCAAGCTCCACCATCGTCCTGCTGCTGCGTGTAGTAGGCTCGCAGCGAGGATCACCATGAGGTCTGCTGGTGTCCTCACTAGCCTAAACACTCGAACCACTGCCTCCAGCCAGTCCTCTGCTGCCTGGGGATCCGTCTCCCCGCGAAACCTGGGCAGTCGCTGGCGCTGAAACTCATGTAGTGCGCTGAGGCGACGTGCATCGTCAGCGGCTGCTGCTGGAAGCATCGGGGGCTCGGAGGGTAAAGCTACCGCCGGTGCCACTACTGGAAAAGGGCCCTGCACCGAGGCCTCGTCGCTCGGTGGGCTGTCGTCTCGCTCGACTCTCGGAACCCTAGCTGGCTGCCATCGTGGGGCCATCCTGAAAAGGAAACAGGTGCGCCACGGTTAGAACAGTATACCTGGTGAGCTGATATAAGTAATCACAAAGAAAACTTTGAAACACACACGCAATCAATGTTTTCGTGCATTAAGTCGGAAATCAGAAGTCAGGGTCCTGGTGTACGGATACGTCGGCCGCCGCACCAACACTGGACTCCCTGGACTGATAACCACACTCAATACGCTAAACATTATTGCTTCACATAGAAAAGATCAGAGTTCGCGGTAGAACCGAACTCCTCTGATACCAATTTGTCACGACCCGCCCTCGGGGTCCGTGCCGTGACTACCCCTAGCCTGCCTTCCATAGGCCAGGGGATGGCGACTAGCACCAAGGCGTAAATCCCAGTAAAAAGGGAAGGCATTGCCTTTGAAAAGAAACAAACACCACAGAGTAAGCAAGCGGAAAGTAAACACTAAACAAAGCAGAGTACAACTGAAAGTGCGGAAAAGTAAATGGGCCAGAATACAAACCCAAACTAAAAGTAAAGTACAACTCGAAAGGGAAAACAGCAACTGAAAAGTAAAAGCCGCTTCTCCGAGCTGTCCACTGGAAATCCCACCTGAAGGGTGGGTACAGATAGCTCCTCTGCTCCACGGGTCCCGCCGTCCGCTCCGTGCACGTCCCGCCCAGTGGTCCACCTCCGGTTACCGTCCCGCTCTACAAGCCTCAGCTAAGGTCAACGATGTCCGTCGTCTGCAACCAACACAACGTAGTGCGGGCGAAGCCCGTGCAGGGGTGAGTATAAGCTACTCAGTAGGGACCCCGAGACCCCTGAAGGTCTCTCAAATCCACAAAGGATAAACCACGAAGAAAGGAACAATCACGAAGTAACAACCGACACTGCTTAGGTATATGCCCATACATATACCAAAGTCATCAATTCAAATACGCTCCAACCTCCGAGCCCAAGTACAACTCAGTCCACACAGGAAAGTAAACGTATTCCACACAGGAAAGCAAAACGTAATCCACACAGGATTGCACAACACAATCCACACAGGGAAGCAATAGGATTCAGCTCACACAGGTATACTTCTTCAAGGACGATAAAGATGATCACTGATCCATCTAAGTCGTCGGACCCACGAAGGATCGATAGGTAACTAACCCCCGCAAAGACCCACACAGGATCGGGCCCACACAGGACCTGTAGGCGCTGGCTCACACAGAACCGCTGAGCGCAAGGACCCACACAGGATCGGGCCCACACAGGACCTGTAGCACTGATCCACGTAGGATCGCTGAGTGTTGTAGTCGTCGTCGTCGAATCCACACAGGATCTCTGTACTGTCGTCGTCGCAGTCACAGTAGTAGTAGTAGCAGTAGAACAGTCACAGCCAGCACTAGGGTTCCCGCACATAGCAAGCTCGTTTGGAGGGTCCGCTCCACGAGCCGAGAGGCTGATACATCAACTGTCACGAAGACCAGAGTTGATGTATCCAAAAGTTCCGTATCGTCAACAGGAACTCAACGCAACAGACGGCGCGTCGATCGGACGCCCGGTCTGAGAGTTATTGGCATTTTCGTCTCCGGGGCCCGGTTGGTTTTTAAGGCAAAACCAACCCGACCGTACTCCACCTGCGTCCAAACCTCGGGCGGAGTATGCCAAAAGATCCGTCTCATTAAGAGGAACACAACGCGACTGACGGCGCGTCAATCGGACGTCCGTAGCTCAAGATATGAGCGTTTCCGCTCCGAAGGCCCGGTTGGTTTCGTGAACGAACCAACCCGGCCGAACTCAAAGTAAACCGAAACCTTGAGTGCGATATACTGAAACGACCGTCTCGATCCAAGGATCGCGTTGCCGCAGACGGTTCGTCATTCGGAGGTCCGAGGCTCAAGTTATGGGCCAAAAACCGATTCTGGTTCGAAACGGGGGGGTACGGGTCCGGCCCGACCCCCCCCCCCCCCTGGGGCGGCGGCGGCGCGGCGGCGGGCCGCGGCGGCTGGCGCCTGGCGCCGCATGAGGGCGGCACGCGGGGGGCTAAGCCCCCGCTTCTTCAAGGTGGCGCGGCCCTTGGTGCCGCGCCTTTGCAACAAAACGGCCCCCACGTGGGGGCCGGTTTTGGTGAAATAAACCGGGGGGCTGCTGCCCCCCTTTCATGGAACCGCCCCCCCTCTTAAAGAGGGGGGTTTTATTAGGACGGTCGGGGGATTAATTCCCCCGGTTTTAATGACATCCGGTCGGCCAGCTGGCCGGCCGGTTTTCTCCAACGGGACTGGAAATTCCGGTCCCCCTTCGGCTTCCGACGCCGGTGGCCCGGCCGCCGGTCTTCTCTTCCTGCCGCGGCCCGGAACCGGCCGCGGTCTCCTCGTCCTGCCGCGGCCCGGAACCGGCCGCGGCGTTCGTCGTCCGGCGCGGTGCGACGGCACCGCGCCCCTTCGCCGTGCCTTGATTTCTTTCAACGCGGCGCGACGGCGTCGCGTTCTTGAAGATTCTTCCTCGCCGTGGCGCGACGGCGCCGCGTAAAATATTTGCACGACTAACCGCGTGGTGCGACGGCACCACGCCACTTGCTTCCACCCGCAAGAATAATCAAGAACGATGGAGGGGGGTTCGGCCGTGTTCGTGTGGTCCGGCCCCCCTCGCGTTAACAATAACACTTATATAAAATATTCAAAAGCCTCACATAGACATGCGATCCACGAGCAAGAAAGAAATAATTAAATATTAAATCAACAACCCCTACCTCGGGTATAAGGTTCGAGGATTTGTCAACGTTCCGCGGAAGACGACGTCGCGGAGGTCGGGCGTCGCGGAAGCCGTTCATCAAATCCGATGACGAAGGGATGCGTTCGAAGAGACACGTCGTTGGCAAAACTTGTACGCCGACGAAGATTGTCCGAGGAAGAAGTGGCGTTCCCTTTCGTTGACACTGTAAACGAAGAATGGAGGTGCGGCGTTCTTCGTCGGAGCTTGAACGTTCTTCGTCAAGATGAACGTTCTTCGAGTTCCTCGTCAGAGTTGAAGGAGAAGAAGAGCTCTCCACCTCTCAAGAAGACAAACCAATAACCCAAAATAAAATAAGCTACACCTTATTTTATTTTCACTTTGCCAACCTTTCAAAATTCAAAAGTTGAATTCAATACATTAATTAAATCTAGAGTTGACAAAATTAAGTGAAGAGATAGGTTGGCAAGAATTAAAGTAGGGGAGAGTTACATAATTAAGAGGGGGTTTAGAGGGGTTAGGGAATTTGAAAAGAAAAGGGGTTCGTGTGGTCCCCACCACACTTAATCCTCCCAAGGGAGGTTAAGTGGGTGTGGGTCCCACTTCCAACCTCCTTTGATAGGTTTTAAGAAGTTATAATAAAATTTGTTCTACACAAATTTTATTTAACTCAAACTAAAAACCCCAAAATTAACTTTCAACCCGCAACAAACGCAACTCCCGAAAAGGTCTCTTTAAGCGAATATCGGCGCTGCGAGTTCATCGGTGCCCTCGGATTTCAATTCCGAGCACCGGATCAAAAGTTAGGAATTCCCGCTCGTTCGTTCACTGAACGTACCCGATCCAAACTTCGGAAATTAATTCCGGGCACTCCGGGCCTCGGAATCAGGTGCCGTCTGAAACCGCGCTCTTGAAAAATTCTAAAGAAAATTAAGAAAAAATTTCCCTTGAATTTTACGGGTCTTTACATCTACAGTTGCAGCTACTGAAACAAAGTCTACCGTTACAAATGAAGTTTACCGATACAGACACCTACCGTAACACAAGTCTACCGATATCAAGAGCTACCGTTCCAGAGACAGAACCCGACACTGCTTTAATTTATTTATCTTTATTTAATCTAACCAACGATCATATTAGGAATATTTTAATGCTCTTGAATTTATTTAATGATGTTTGTTGGATGTCAGGTAACCATACCTCGTACCTGCAAAAAGTAAATCATCTTTTGCCGGAGCTCATGCTTTAAATAATGGAAGGATGTGCTACTACAAAGTAGATATGAATGGACGAATACATAGAGACATACATTCCATGAGGTGTGCTGGAAGAACAACTAAGCGTGAATGTGAAGAGACGACTGAACTTACACGAAGAACTCATTCATTACTGCATACCAGTGAAGAGCTGAGAACGAGAACATAACACAAGAGCTTCATCGAATGTCTCTACACATGGAAGTCATGGAAACAGACGATACTCTGTTTTCCAGACAAAAACCAGAAGAGGACTCAGAGCGAATTATGATCAATCAAAGGAGTCCAGAACAACACGACAATCTCTAGAGCCATTTCAAAACTCTAAATATTTTCTCTGTGATTTATCTATTTACACATTGAGCAATGTGTGTTATATACTGTATTTTACACACACACTGTCTCCTGTACTCTAACTGGAGGATTTGTAAATCCTCACTCAACTCTCTTACATCTTGTATTTCCCACTAGGATAGTGGTAGAGGTCGTGTGTGACCTGGACAGTTGGTGTTATTATTTTTGTTCCCACGGATAACAGTGGTAGAGGTCATGTGACCTGGAGAGTTGTAAACTATTTTTTATCCCCGATCCAGGGTGTGAATCACTTTTATATAAAGTTTTGAGAGAACTAAGTCTCACCTTAAGACTGAACCTCTTGGTTAAATATGCTATGCTTATTTATATTCAAAGTTCTTTTTTATTCTGCTGCTAATTACATTAAAACCAAAACTGTTTTAAAAGTAACATTGACAATTAAACTCGCAAGTGTTTATATTAGTTGTAAATAAGTACGTTAGTTTCAAAAGTTAATCAATTCTTCTGATTTGATTAACTGGGAAATAATCAATCCTTTGAGAACCTAACAGAACCTTTATGTTGATATAAATTCACTACAGTTTAATTCTGTGTTTTAATTGGGGGTTTTTTAAGGAAATGTTTTTAAACAGAAATTTTAATTGGAACTCAATTCACCCCCCTCTTGAGTGTCCACTCCGAGAAACATTTGGTATCAGAGGAAGATTTAAATATTTTTCTAAAGTACTCTATTTTCAATTGTTATTTTAGTTGTATTTTAAAGTTCTTAAAATTTCTGTTATTTCTAAATTTTTTTCTCATTAAAATCATTAATTTAAGTTAGTTATCATGGATAATAGACTTGAAGGTGTTGCTTCTAATAGACCACCATTTTTCAATGGAATTAACTATGATAAGTGGAAAATCAAGATGAAAACTCATTTAGAGAGCATGGGTTTTGATATTTGGACTGCTATAGAATCGGAATATAAAATTCCTACTACTGTTATATCTAATTGGAATGAAGCTACTAAGATAGCCTACAACAATAATTGTAAAGCTATGAATGCTCTGTACTGTGCTTTATGAGATGAGAAATTTAATAGAATATCTGTTTGTAAAACTGCTTATGAAATTTGGGATACCTTAGCTGTTTCTCATGAAGGAACAACTAATGTTAAGGAAATGAGATTGAACACTTATACTATTAAGTATGATAATTTTAAGAAGAATCATGATGAAACCATTTCTGATATGTATCTCAGGTTTAATGAAATTGTCAACACAATGACTTCTCTGGAAAAGGATGTTTCATCAAGGGAACAAATTATGAGAATTATGAGATGTCTACATGAATGATGGAGTGGAACTTCTGTCTCAATTAGAGAGTCGTGTGATATTGGTGAACTACCAGTCAAGGAATTTATTGGAAAGTTGATGATATATGAAGAAGAACTTAAGGAGAACAAAGAAGAAGATGATGGACCAAGAAGTAAGTCTGTTTCATTCAAGACATCAACTTCAAAGAATAAAGATAACGAGAAACTTCAAGCTATAAACGAGAGTTCAAGCTGTGAAGATAGTGAGAGTGCCTGGGATAGTGATGCTGAGATGGCTCAGATTTCTAGAAGGTTTAAGATATTTTATAGGAAGAAAATGTTTTTCAGAAAATCAAACTACAAAGGAAAGTATGACAACAAGGGAAATTGGAAAAAGGATTGGAAGAAACCTGACAAATCAGAAGAAGTTGTATTCTATGAGTGCAAAAGGAAAGGACACATAAAAGCAGACTGTCCAAAGTTGAAGTACAATAAGAAATATTAATACAAGGATAATAAGTAGAAAAAATCCATGAAGGCTACTTGGAGTGCTTCTGAGGATAGCTCCAGTGAATCTGAAATTTCTGAAACTGAACTAAAAAATAAGGCAAATATGTGTTTTATGACAAACACATCTGAGGTAACAGTTGAAACTCCTACTTTAAATTCACATTATTCTGAAGATGTTTCTGACATAGAAAACATGTCAAAATCTGAACTGTTTGAATAATTTGATATGTTAGAAGAAACCTGTAATGAGCTAAAAGAAAAATACAATGATTTAAAGAAATAGTATGATTTAACTGTTAAACATAAATCTAATCTTGATATTGAAATGGAAAAGAATGCTCAGTTTCTTAAAGAAAACACTGAACAAAAATTATCTAATGAGCAACTTAATAAAGACATAGAAAATTTTACAAATGGTATAGATACTCTCACTCAGATGCTAGGTAAACAAATAGCACCTAGATACACTACTAGTATAGGATACCAACCAGGACAGAGAAAATTTAACCAAACTAAATTCATTCCTAATTCTGGACAGAATACTGCTAGTTCTACTTCTGGACATTTATATGCCTCAACTAGTTATATTTATAGTCACGGATCTAATAAGGTGTACCTTTCAAAACTTGTTGATTCTACAAATTTTATGAGACCCATTAGACAAATCTGGGTACCTATAGTTTTGTTGGCTAACATATCCAGACCCAAGAAAATCTGGGTACCAAAATCATTTCCTGTCTAAATCTGTTTGGTAGGGAACCTGCTTAAGGAGCTCCTATAGAATGACTTGGTATTTGGATAGTGTATGTTCAAGACATATGTCAGGAGACATCTCATGCTTTAAAATCTTAGTCAGAGTTGATGGAGGGTTTGACTTTTGGTGATAACTCAAAAGGAAAAATCATCGGCTTAGACAAATTTGGTAACATTGACTCAATATTGATTTCCAATGTTTTTTTTGTTGATGGACTGAAATATAATTTGTTAAGTACTTCTCAGTTATGTGATGATGGTTTTTATGTTAAATTTGAAAATGATTCTTGTTATGTTTTTAATTCTAAAAATGTTTTAGTATTTCTGCCTTAATAAATGAAAATGTTTATGCTATTGATCTGAATTCTTTAGAAAAGAAAAATATTACTTGTTTAAATGCTTTCCACAAAGAGTCTTGGATTTGGCACAGAATATTAGGACACTGCAATGTACACTCACTTAGAAAACATGCTAAGAAGAACTTAGTTAGAGACCTACCCAAACATTAATTTCCAGCAGACAAAGTTTGTAATCCCTGTCAAAAGGTAAAGCAACATAAATATTCTTTTAAATCAAAGAAAGAAGTTTCAACTTCTCAACCTCTCGAGTTGGTCCACATGGATTTATTTGGACCATCTAGAGTTTCTAGTTTAAATGGGAAGAACTATGTCTATGTCTAAGTAGATGACTTTTCTAGATATACTTGGGTATATTTTATATCTCACAAAAGTGAAGCTAGTTCTTACTTTGTTAAATACTCCAAATCTGTAGAGAACCACAGTGGACTTAAGATTAGAAACCTGAGAAGTGATCATGGTCGGGAGTTTGAAAATCATGAGTTTGAATCCTACTGCTCACATAGTGGCAATAGTCACAATTTCTCTTCCCCTAGAACACTTCAGCAGAATGGTGTAGTAGAAAGGAAAAATAGAACCCTTCAGGAAATTGCTTGGACTATGCTTAATGAGTATGACCTACCTGTTTACTTTTGGGCTGAAGTTGTAAATACAACTTGTTATGTTATCAATAGATTCTTGATAAGACATGTTCTTAGAAGGAACACTTATGAGTTTTGGAACCGTAGGAAACCCAAGGTTAACTACTTCAGAGTTTTTGGTTGCAAAGTCTTTATTCTTAATACTAAAGATAATCTTGACATGTTTTCACCAATGAGTGATGAATGAATTTTCCTAGGATACTCTATAACTAGTAAAGCATATAGAGTTTTCAATAAGATAACCAAATGTGTGGAAGAATCTGTTCACTTAAAATTTGATGAAACTGATCCACATGAGCCTAAGACTTATCTTGAAAATCTTGAAGATGATCAATCTGTTTTGAACCTTATTGATAATGATAGTGGACCTGTAGTAAAAACATCCAATTCTGGGAATTTTCCAGAACCTGCTTCTATTTATTCCCAACCTATTGATGAACCTGAAATTTCTAGTCCTACCTTTACTAGATCAACTATAATTCTAAATAATCATCCTTTAGATGTTGTTGTAGGAAATCTTGATAGAGGGACACATACTAGAGCTTCTCTAAGAAATAGGGTTGAACATCAGGCTTTTCATTCACAGTTAGAACCTATAAATATCAATGATTCTATCATTGATGAATTTTGGGTAAAGACTATGCAAGAAGAACTAAATCAATTTGAAAGAAAAAAAGTATGGAAATTAGTAGAAAGGCCTAAGGACACTATAACCATAGGCACAAAATGGGTGTTTAGAAACAAAGTTGATGAATCTGGAAACATCATTAGAAACAACGCTAGGCTAGTTGCATAAGGTTACAATCAAGAAGAAGGAATTGACTATGAGTAATCCTTTGCACCTGTAGCTAGATTAGCGGCTATTAGGATCTTATTTTCCTATGCATCACATCTGAATTTCATGTTATATCAAATGGATGTGAAAAGTGCTTTTTTAAATGGTTTTATTATTGAATATGTTTTTGTAGAACAACCACCAGGTTTCTCAAATCCTCATTTTCAAAATCATATTTTTAAACTTTCTAAAGCTTTGTATGGTTTAAAACAAGCACCGAGAGCTTGGTATGAAAGACTTTCAAAATTTCTTATTTCAAAAGGATTTACAAAAGGAATAACTGATCCCACTCTTTTTATAAAAAGGATTTCAAAAGATGTTTTAATAGTAAAAATCTATGTCGATGATATTATTTTTGGATCTTCAAAAAATTATTTATTTACTGATTTTTCAAAGATTATGCAAAATTATTTTGAAATGAGCTTAATGGGAGAGCTTAAGTACTTTCATGGTTTTCAAATTTTTCAAACTAAAGATGGTATTATTTTAACTCAAAGTAAATATACTAAGGATTTATTAAAACGATTTGTCTTGGATAGTATTATGGAAAGTGATATACCTATGAGTACCACCTGTAAATTGAATATTGATGAATCTGGGAAACCTGTTGATCAAAATAATTACAGAGGTATGATTGGGAGTTTACTTTACCTTACTACTAGTCGACTAGATATTATGTTTAGTGTATGTATGTGTGCTAGATTTCAAGCTAATCCTAAAGAATCACACTTACTTGCTGTTAAAATGATTTTTAAATAACTTAAGTATACTACAAATTTGGGTTTGTTTTATCCAAAAGGACAATCATTTGTCTTAATAAGTTATTTAGATGTTGATTTTTCTGGCTATAAGTTAGATAGGAAGAGAACATCTGGAACATTTCATTTACTTGGAAAGTCCCTATTATCATGGTGTAGTAAGAAATAGAACTCAGTTGCATTATCTACTACTGAAGCAGAATATATAGCTACTGGTAGTTGCTGTGCATAGATTCTGTGGATGAAACACACTTTATTGGACTATGGATTTGTTTTTAAAAATGTTTCAATTAATTTTGATAACACTAGTGCGATCAAAATCTCCAAGAACCCTGTGTCTCACTCTAGAACTAAACACATTGATGTTAGACACCACTTTTTAAGAGATCATTATCAAAGAGGTGATAAAACTCTTGAATTTATAGGCACTTAACTTCAATTTGATGATATTTTCACTAAGCCTTTATGTTCAGTAAGATTATGTTTCATTAGACATGAATTGGGAATGATAACTTACCTTTGAAACCATTATAAAATTATCACCATTAGAAAATTCTGACCGTTAGGAGACCTCACCGTTAGGAGACCTCACCGTTAGGACATCCTCACCATTAGAAGACTTTACCGGTACATCTCGCGCTGTTTTAACTTCTGTAAAGACGAGACATCAAAATTATATATATATATATATATATATATGATAATTTTATTTGTGGAACCTAAATGATATTAAACCAAGTCTATATTTCACTCAACCTCAACATGAACTCGTCTGTTCGAATCCCTCCAACCTAACCCTCTCAAGCCGTAAAACCCTAAACCTGGAATCAGTAATGGCCCGTGTCAAAAGACCTCATGTTATAGATGGGAGTGATTAGCCGTAAGCGAAACGACAGAAAGTATCGAATTCTAGTACTAGTGGAAGTGGTAGTGTAAGTGCAGCTCGAAGGAATCCAATAAACCTGCACCTCTCAAAGTGAGAAATTGTCATTGAGATAGAGGTGTGTGAAGAATGGATCATGGAGAGAAATTCCTTGGTTCTTTAATGTTCTAGAAGAACAAGGATGTACTGAGTGCTTCGCGAACAACAACGGACCTTACTATCCTGAGCTGGTGAAGCAGTTCTATGATTTTGTCCACTTTGAAAAGACTGAGGAGGAAAGCAGAATGATATCTTTCGTAAATGATCAGGAATTATATTTTACTTCAGTGGAATGGGCTAGGAACTTAAGAGTTCCCCATGAAGGAGATTATGCGTTCTACTCAAAGTTTGTACCTTCGACCAGTGATGTGTTTCAATATAAATATTCTTTGCTGGAGCTTATAGGGAATGGGACCCCTAGAAAGGTGATTGCTGTAGAGATGGAAGGAGAAGATAAGCTGTTGTTTAAATTTATTCAGCATGTTGTTAGTCCTAGAAGAGGAGATTTTTCCACATTGAGATTTCAAGACATATATCTGTTATATTTTCTGAATGACAGTGTGAGAATAAATCTATGTAGATTGATCATGGTTCAAGTGGATGATATGACAAGACTGAAGTCCAAACCAAATGCACTGTTTTTCTCAAAGCTGATTTCTGTGATGCTAAAAGTGAAAGAGGTTTCTAGACCCCAAAATGAGCTGGTAGTGGTTAAGGACAACTTCTATATTACAAGAACTATCTGTAAATACATGAAAGCCAGTTGGAATCCTTGGAAGAAATCATGGGTGAATGATGATGGGAAAATCTAGGACATGTATACTCTTGTGGATCATCCTTATAGACCAAAGGATGTGAGGGATCCTAGTCTTGGACCAGATGAGCCAGAACCGGTCTGTAGTGATGATGAAGCTAAGGAGGAAGAGACATCAGTTGAGGAAGGTGGAGACCCAGACATACCCCCTAGTCCTGTGCATCAAGTTATTTCTTATGGAGCATCTAGCCCTCCAAAAGAACTACCAAAGAGAGAAACTGTCTTGAAGGAAAATGATACAGAGACTACAGAAGAAGAAGAAGAAGCATGCCAGTATGTTGTCAAGGACACCTGTGAGGAGGATGAGGCAACCAAATCTGATCATAATGTTAATGGAGAAAAGGAGGATGATGGTGAAGTAGATGATGAGGAAAATGTTGAAAAAGAGATCAGTTTGAGTCCTCTAATAGTCAGTACAGTCCAGAAAGTGCCTGATCAGGAAGAATTAGTAGAAACACCTGTTGATGAGAGAGTCATTAATGAATCAGAACAAATGACCATTGAATCTGTTGCAATTGTAGAAGAAATTGCAGAATTACCTCTAGAAGGACAGTTGGAAGAGATACCTAAGGAGAATGTTCCAAGTGAGGGGGAGAATCTTGGTTTAGTATCAGTGCTATATGACATTGAAGGTTGGACATCAGATCCCAGATATATTATTCTTGGACTTTCTTATGGTGATTTGGATGAGGAAGAATAACATTAAAAGGAATCAGTTACCTTACCCACTATGGCTGAAAATGTGGAAACCAAGGTGGACCTTGAGTCCTTCAAAGCTGAATTGAAAGAAGCAATAAGGGAATCAGTGGCAGAAATAAAGATAAGTATGTTTGAAGAGTTGAAAATCGTGGAGAAATCCCTTGAGTTATCCATTGGATATGGTGTATCCAGTCCTGTGAAAGAAATTATGGATGAACTTAAAGTGTGCCACACTCAGATTGAGAGTTGGACAGGAGTTGTAGTTGCCTTGAGACAATCGATTGCTTCTCTGACTACCATGCATAGCTCTCAAAATAAAGTAAACTCTAACATTCAATAATTCAAAGAATTGGTCAAATAATTTGTGGAAGTTTTTTAGGCCTTTAAAAAGTCAGTTAAAGAACATATGAATAGCAAGGATGAACTTTCTCAAAAGGTTGTTAGTAATCTGAATCAATCCTTCAAGGAGACAGTGGCTTTTTCAATGAAACCTCTTCCCTCATCCAGCTCCAGTTTGAACCTTGACCAGATCCGCACTATTATTCAAGAAGAATTGGATAACGCCAGTCCTAGTGGTGCATCAGATACTCAGATTCTTGCTACCACTAGGGAAGTTAGTAGTTTTGTTCTTGATCACCTTCGAGCAGCCACTGCTTCTCAAGAGGCAATAAAGAATAAGGTGGATGCTTATTTTGAAAAGGTTTATACCATCCACCAAATGACAAACCATTTCAAACTCTTGATTGAGAATATGAAGTTACCTACAGTTACCCAAGCCTTAAAAGAATAGGTTAGTAAGCTCAGGGAGCTTACACCTGCTTTGGACAAATTCATTGAAAATAGGGATGATTTTGTTTCTATAATGGAGAGAGGAGGAAGAATTATAATGGATTTCAGAAACCTGTTGCTTCCCTTCCTGCATGTGGATGCCAGACCAGTGATTGTACCTCCTACCCTTCCTGCTTCTGCCTCTGGGAGTACTCCTCAATTGTATCCAGTTCAATCCATCAAGAGCTTGACACTGATGATCACTCGGAGATGCTCAGATATCAGATCCGGTACAGTTTCTGTAGCTGAACCACCAGTTGTGCCTTCAGCTATTCTGAAACCCTCTGTTGACCCTGCACCTGCAACCTCTGCTACTTCTATGAGAAAGACACCTGTTACAGAGGAGTATTGAGTGTTTCTATATCTTTTTGATAGGATTCACTTGTATTTTTTTTTGTTCGGATTTTATCAGTGTACCTTTTGTATATTAATGAAATTCCTCTTCATTCTCTACTTTACTGAGATTCTATTACTTCGTCATTTATTCTCTACAAATCATTATCTTTTCTCTTCTACCCTTCTTTTTGTTAAACAAAAAGGTAGAGAAAATGAGAGCACATAAGAAATGAGACCTAAGAGTTAACAAAGGGGGAATGAGAATCTGAGAGGTTAGAAAATAAGACTTTAGAGAGCATCTTGAAGTACAATTGAAAGGGGGAGGAATATGGAAGTTTTGTTCTGAACAAAACAAAAGAACCTTTTCCTCTCATGAAAATATCCTTTCCATTTTTTTTTCTCTAATACTATTTTTTGTTATCATTTTTGATATATTTCTCTCTGATACTACTTCAATTTTGGTATAAGTTGTGATTATCAAAAAGGGGGAGATTGTTGAACCCTCTGGGAATTGAGTTCCTTTATTATATTTTGATAATACCAACTATATTTTATTTATATCTTAATTATGTTTGATACATCTCAAATATGCTTTATTATATGTTGTCACTTTCAAATATGCTTAATATAAGTCTTTTGGATATATATACTCTGACCTAACACATTCTGCCAATAGAATGCTTAAACATTTTAGAGCTACCGATACAGAATAGTAGCTACCATTATGACTTAGATCTATCGATATCGAATAGAGATACTGATACGGAGTTCACCGATACATCAAGTTCACCGGTACTCAAGTTTACCACTACATCGAAGTCGACAGCTACAGATATAGAGATACCGATATGCTGAATTCCACCGATATGCTGAAGTCCACTGATATGCTGAAGTCCACCGATATGCAAAGTCTACCGATACATCAAGGAAGCTACCGATATGGACTTACTGCTACCGATACAAGGAAGATCCACAGCTACCATTACATGTCCACCACTACTGATGTGATCAATTGTACAGTTGCAGATACCGAAACAATGTCTACCGTTACAAATTAAGTCTACCGATATAGACACCTACCGTAACACAAGTCTACCGATATCAAGAGCTACCGTTTCAAAGACAGAACCCGTCACTGCTTTAATTTATTTATCTTTATTTAATCTGACCAATGGTCATATTAAGAATATTTTAATGCTCTATCATTTATTTAAGGATGTTTGTTGGATGTCAGGGAACCATACCTCGTACCTGAAAAAAGTAAATCATCTTTTTCCAGAGCTCGTTCTTTAAATAAAGGAAGGATGTGCTACTACAAAGTAGAGATGAATAGACGAATACATAGAGGCCTATATTCCACGAGGTGTGCTAGAAGAACAACTATGCATGAATTCAAAGAGACGACTGAACTTACACGAAGAACTCATTCATTACTGCATACTAGTGAAGAGCTGAGAACGAGAACATAACACAAGAGCTTCATCGACTGTCTCTACACCTGGATGTCAAGGAAACAGACGATACTCTGTTTTCCAGACAAAAACAAGAAGAGGACTCAGAGCGAATTCTGATCAATCAAAGGAATCCAAAACTGCATGAAAATCACTAGAGCCATTTCTAAACTCTAAATATTTGCTCTGTGATTTATCTTTTTACACATTGAGCAGTGTGTGTTATATGCTGTATTTTACACACACACACTGTCTCCTGTACTCTAACTATAGGATTTGTAAATCCTCACTCAACTATCCTACATCTTGTATTTCCCACTGGGATAGTGGTAGAGGTCGTGTGTGACCTGGACAGGTGGTGCTGTGGTTTTTGTTCCCACGGATAACAGTGGTAGAGGTCGTGTGACCTGGACAGTTGTATACTGTTGTTTATCCCCGATCCAGGGTGTGGATCACTTTTATATAAAGTTTTGAGAGGAATAAGTCTCATCTTGAGACTGAACCTCTTGGTTAAATCTATTGTCCTTGTTTATATTCAAAGTTATTTTTTATTCTGCTGCTAGTTACTTTAAAACCAAAACTGTTTGAAAAGTCACTTTGATAATTAAACTCGCAAGTGTTTATATTAGTTTTAAATCTGTAAGTTAGTTTCAAAAGTTAATCAATTCTTCTGATTTGATTAACTGGGAAATAATCAATCCTTTGAGAACCTAACAGAACCTTTTTGTTGATATAAATTCACTACAGTTTAATTTTGTGTTTTAATTGGGGGTTTTTTAAGACAAAGTTTTTAAACAGAAATTTTAATTGGAACTCAATTCACCCCCCCCCCCTCTTGAGTGTCCACTCCGACCAACAATAACTATATATACTTGTATGTATTTTTATATTTAGAGATAATAAAATAATAACATTAGATTAAAATATAATTATTAAAATTTATAAAAAATTATATATATAAATATTTTTGTGAGTAAATATTAATGTATATGTATTAATATATTGTTTTATAAATATAATAATATAAATTTATAAATATATATAAATATAATAATATATATTTCTAAGAGATTTTTATATAAATAATTTTACTTTACATATACATAGACACACACATATATATGTATATATATTAATTTTTTTTAAAAAAATATACATGTATGTATATATGTAAATTAATATTTTTACATATAATTAAATTTATAAACTGTTAGGTATTTATAGATACATTGAAAAGTATATTCATATATAATATACAATATATATATATATAAACATTTTAATATATATATATATATATATGTATATATTAATTTCTATATATCTTATTATGTATATATTAATATATTAATTGATAAATAAAATTGTATTAATTTATTGGTATATATATACATGTGTGTGCACACATACAAATAATTGTAATATATATGTTTGAAAATAACATATTTGAATAATACATACATATATGTTATTTTAAATGTTATATAATACTATTATATTTTATTACACATAAATAGACACACACGTATATGTATATATAAATATATATATACAGGGAGAGAGTAACATGTGGACATTTCACATATAATAATATTAAATAATACTAAAAAAATAATATATGTACATATATATATATATATATACTAAAATTAACTATTTTTTATTATGATTCAAAACATAATTACGAGGAACAACTTGGAACATAGAGTTTTAAATCAACGAACCAAAATTCAATTATTTAAATTAAATTAATAATTAATAACTAAGTGATCAATAATATTAAATAATTAACATATATACATTCATATGTGTATAAATCAATATTAATTTATATTTAAATCTATAATATATACATTTTTTTATATATAAATGTATCATATAATGTATATTATTTTATTTTAACACAAATGAAAATAACATATAATAACATATATATATATATGTTTTTGTATGTATGGTTATATGTTTATATTCATATATAGGTATATTAATATATATAATTTATATTTATTCACATATAATTTAATTATTTATATGTTAATTTAATTATATTATTAAATTTAATTTCATTTAAATGAAAATCTATTAATATTTATATAGATATATTGTAACAAATGATTATCATAGAAAATTTGTTCATCTTGGTTGGATCATCCATCACTGTCAAAGATGTATGCTAGAACACATGGTAGGGTTAATACGGACGATGATGAGGGTTCAATGTGGGGCTGACAAATGAGGCCACTTGAGGCAAGTGAGATGCAGGGTTGACACATGGGGTCTCCTGCGGTGGGGGGAAATGGTGATGGTGATGTTGGAGGTGACGAAGGGTTATGTGAGGTTGAGGTGGAGGCGAGGCTTAATGCTGAAACGAATGCACAAATAAAAATTCAAGGTAAATTTATAGAAAAACATAGAAATTCCTGAAACATTAAAATCAAAATTCAGGAAAATTTACAAAAAATGGGAATCTAATTTTGGAAAAATTAATTCCATCATTTATAAAAAACAAAGTTAATTAATATATCATTTACCAAGGTTTATTTAAATAATTTGTAAATCATATGCTGATAAATTAGAAATGTTTAAAAACATTCCTAATTAAGAAATGTTTTTAAACATGAAAAATATATTGATGTTTTTAATGGAGGTTAATTTGATGATTTTCATAGACATGATAAATTAGTTATTTTATTAACATGGTTAATTTACTGATATCTAGTATATTACCATGTTTTCTAAACATCAATTAATAAATTAGTCTTGTTTACAAACAAGACTAATCATTAAATCAAAACATGGTTATTCATAATTTTTTAGTGCATGTTACATATTCTTATTGCCTACCAATGAATAATCAGGCATAATGAAAGCTTTTATCATTACCATATAGACAAAATTTATCGTTCTTTGAATTTATCAAAATAAGTCATTGATGAGCTACCAAATCAAATGATTTAACCAATCTAACCTATTTAAATTAGTGGACCCCAAATATCTTCATCCTCGAATTAAAAAGAGGCAAATCCTTTATTTATCTTTTAAATAAATTCCATATAACTTATGACCCAACCTAAATAATATACCTCATCACAATAATATTTCATCAATTTCTTCATCCATAAATCCAAATACAGAAATCATGATACATAATAATAATAATATCAAGTCAAAATGACCAAATAAATGTTCATATATAAGACTATTTAGTGACATATAAACATGTTGAATTTATTTTTTCTAGTATATCTTTAAAACATTCCTTCTTTCACATCACGAATTGTGATCCTCATGAGAAAAATACAGAATGTCTTATAAAAATTTAACACCTGGTAGGAAATTATCATTATTGTTTCATTATATAGATGTTATCATGAACATATGACTTTTTACTCCCCATACTGAGAGGAATTTTTCTATTTTATTATTAATTTTAAAGATATATAATACTTTTGTTTGGTTTCTAAGACATTTTAATGATTATAAAGTGTTTTGGATAGATTTTTATGTGTAAAAAATTAGAAAAATGATGGTGAAACTTTTGCGCTTATCCAAAAAACTGTGTAAGGAGGTATTTGGAGTCATTGGGAAAGTGCATGGTTTGTGTATGGTTTCTCCAAACCTTGATGATTCCAATGATAAATCATGCGAAATGGGATTCTTATATAATAGACACACATGTTTGGTGCATCGTTTCCCAAATTGTGCTGCTTAACTATAAAACTCTTAGGGTAATGTCCCATATCATGTTTTCAGTTGAAAAATAATTTCTAAAACTATGTGGAAAAAATATATGGCTCTCATCTATATAGATAGTAACATTAACATGGTCGGCACAAAGTTTTAAAAACCTTGAGAGACTCATTTAATGATTTGAAAATTAGATTTTAACTAACATTTTCACATTGAAACTCTATATTTTCATATATTCTCCCATGAAATTCTCTTTCCTTACAATTATTTTTTAATTTTGTTTGATCTGGAAGTATATTTTGGAAAATCTTTTTGTGTTGGATGCCTAGATTCAATGATAAGTCTCTATTTTCTCTCTTTCTTCTTATATATTCTTATCTTCTCTAACAATGAACATTGGTACTAATCTTTTTTTGAGTGATCTATGATATATGATGTGTTTTGAATTTTTTTTTGATATATATACATATAAGGTAACGAGTTTCAAGGCATGGTATAAAGGATTCCTATGTTGTTATTGGTTTTATTCAACCGTTGAGAGGTAGGAGGATTCTATCTTCTATACTTGTTATTGAACATGAAGACTTATATTATATTGAACGGATTTCCTTTATTTAAAAAAGAAGCAATGAAATTTTTCTTGGTGGAAAACCTTTTTGGTGTAGGATTTACCAAAATTGGATTTGGAATGTTATTTGGGAAACCCCATTTAATTATAATTTTCAAATAATATTTTAAATTTATGAATTTTTTGTATCAAATGGAATATGTTCACATAATTGTTTTAAAGTGAAGAGAAGGTTTATTTGGAATAAATTTATTCATATTTGGAATAAATGGTTGATGATTGTTTGTTTTTATTACAGGTAACGTTGAATAGGGGGACTGTCTTACTATGGAAGATAGTTATTGGTCACACTATGATGACAAGGTAGATCAATGAAAAACTACTCATGATTATGGTATTATCACATGGAATACATAGCTTGGAGTATTTTTTGAAGAACATAAAATTGGTATACCATGTTGAATGAAATAATTTAATAAAATTGAGTTTAATTGTTTTGTTTAAATTGATCTATTATTGTAATCTATTTTATATTCACATCATCATTATAAAATGTATTTATAAACTATGAGCTAACATGTTTGTGTCCTGGTGGAGTGAGTTAGGATGTCTATTGGGGAAACCAAACTTGTTATGATTAATCACCCCAACATATACACCTTTCTGCATATGATGATGTTATTATTCATGTCACATGTAAAGGAAAGGTCTCAAATTTATTTTATAGAGCATCATGATGCTTATTTTTTAGGATTGATTTAGAGCCTCATGGTATCTCATGGTGACAAGGGAGTGATTCTGTATTGGTGTTTCTATGTCAGGTAGTCTTTTATATTTAGTTGGATGTCTTGTGTTACTATATCATTGTTACTCTAATATTTTTATTTTAATCGTTTTATTTTTTATCTTCATTGTTATTAATATTACATAATATTTTTGGTTTGTATATTTTTATTTTAACCTCTCATGATGAGTTATTTCATCAGTTAAAATCATCCCCCATAATTTTTGAAAAGTCCTTGAAATTTAATTCTATCCTTGGAGTCCTAGAGATGTCACATAAGGTCAATAGCTCCTCTGACACAACCCAAACCAATGGGTTGGGAGAATATTTTAAAAATTATATCATTATTAGTCAGTTCATTATCTTGAGATTGTATTAAGGTGATAATATTTCTTAAACAAGACATTTATATCATAAATAAAAAATGTAACATATTTATTTGGATCATATTGTTACTAGAGAAATATGAGTAAAATGAGTTCTAAAATACATCTAGGTGAATTTCCATAACATCATTTTGTGGTTACCTAATTTGTATGGAATATTATGGAATTTTAGTGAGAATTCCTTCTATTAATACATTATTCCTAATATATTTTTTTGTTTCTAGAAAATTTTCATAATGGTTGTTGATTTTGATTAATCTTGGAAATTGGTTATGATAATATATAATTTTAAGGACATGAAATACTCTAATCCATTAGTTTTTACTGTGGCACTACTATTATTTTTCTTTTATAGTTATAGATAATTTCACTAATTAAACTGCATAGAAACCTATAAGAAGATACTGATAAATGTGGTTACCCCAAAGCCACAAGTTATCCATTATCTTATTAATAATATTTTTCATGATTTTGAACCTATTGAAAAAAATCGAATTAATGAACCTTAAAAACAAGATCTTTACTTATAGTTTTTAAAATATAATATACTAATATTTTGGGAGAATATAACCCATTAAAATGAATATGTTTGGCTTAGTATAATGAATGTGAATTTTAATTTCCATGGTACATTTCTATGCTAATGATCAAGTTATTAGTATGCATACTAGAGGATCATACATGCCTATATTGTGATTTAGATTTCTAAAGTAATGTCAACCATGTCCACTTGTGGTCGGACTTTCAATCATTATTCTATTAAATATTATATCCTCGCACTTTCAAGATCACCCAAATGGTATATTTCGTCAGTCTAAATCATGGGAATATGTTGGTGATGGAATATTTAACAATGTTTATAGACATATATCATTTTTATCTAGATATAGATAATATTGTGTCATTAAAGGAACATATAATTGCATCTCGACTATGAACAATGAATTTTTTATTGATTATTTCCCAATGAATCAATGATTTCATAATAATGGATAACAAATTTATAGTGGATGAATGATATATCAATGGGAATCTAAATTGGGGAAATATATTTGTCTCTATGGAAATAGATGGGAACACTCGTGTCTGAAACATGTAAAAAATGATTCCATCTATCAATGAGGTAGTGTATTCTTACTTAGAATATGATATCAAATAATTTTCCTATATAACCAAAAATAATGTTGGGAATTTACCAATGTTGATATTATTATCATATCAAGTTGGAATTAATGGTTCTTATGTGGTAATGTCATAATTATGGAATGATATGACATTATGATATTATTAAATAGTGACCTCATGGAATACAAGAGGAAGTTTCATAACCATGTTCCATACTTTTTATTATCATATAGGTTAATTGAAACGCAATGGTGATCCCCACAAAACAGATCATCCCATGGTTACTCTCATGAAACATGGAAACCCCAATAGTTATCGAAGAAAAATATATTAAAAAATAATTGTCAATAGAATCCAGTATCAATTTTATGGTGTTGATAATATGATCACAAATGACAAGTCTAGTCATTAAATTTTTTTATGTGCCATTTATTTTTAATATACGTGAATAAAAATTATACATGATATTGCTACGCCCCGTAATATTATTGCAGCTCGTGTACAGAATATTATGGGGTTGTGTGTTGAAATGATTCCTCTTGTCTTGAAACATAAAACACCACCTATAAAATGAGAATTTTAACACCTTATGTGTAGATAAATTAAATATTTATCAATGGGGGCAAAATATGCTTTAGATATTTATGTTCTATAAATAGAATTATTTGACTTCATTTTGGGAATGGATTGGTTGACCTCGTATAGGTAACATGTTGATTGATATTCATGAATGGTTAGTTTCATATGTACAGTTGATATGCAACATCTCTTTTATTAGAATTGGGAATTGTACACAAGAAGTGTCAGAACCATGGTATAAGGTGTCAGGGCCATCTTTTACCTGTTTGTGGAAGTTACTTCGACTAATATTGATTCAAAAAAACATAGTAATTCTTAAACCATTATGGATAAGTTTTGTGATTTCAAACCTGAAAATTTTGATAAGTTCCATATATAAAAACATGTGTAATTTTACATTTGTATCCCTCTGAGAACTAGTCCAAATCACTTTTATCTTATTGGATAAAAAAATGTCGTTAAGTGAATTGATTTTTTAGATTGAGTAATTAAAAATTAAATGATACATTAAACCTAGTAAGTGTCTATAGAAAACACAATTTATATTTTTAAAGAAACAAAATGAACAGAGTATTCATTGTTTGGTTTATCGTAAGCTAAATCATGTTAAGATAAAGAATTGTTATCCTCGTCCACGAATTGATGATCTTTTAAATTAATTTAGGGGACCCAAATGATTCTTAAAGATAAATATATGATCATGTTATCAATATATTCATGTTTTAAAGGATATAATTGTGAATAAGAAATTTTGGAGTCACCATTTTCATTATGAATGTGTTATTATTCCATATAATCATAAATATTCACCATCTATGTTTATTTATTTGATGAATATTATCTTTTAAATTAAACATTCTTCCATAATGGTCATATAAATCAAGGATATTATATTGTATTCTATAATTATGTATTCTTAGGAACTACATGTTTCTATAGTCTAGGGTATGTTTCAATAATGTAAACTTTATACTAATAATTCATAGTGAGATTTATGGACACATGAGGAACATTTCCTTGACCATGTAATTTTTTAAAGAGGAGTTTTTGTAGACTCTAAAATGATAGAAGCTATCATATCATGAAAAATACATAATAATGACTTTGAGGTTCATAGTTTCCTAGGATTATTAGGGTATTATGGATTCGTTTTTTGTGAATTATGCTGACTTTCCTCTCTAATAATAGCTTTTATGTAAAACATTGTTCCTTTCCAATAGAATGATACATTCCATAAAAATATTAATGAATTAAATATTATCTTACTTCTATAGAATTCCATATTTATCATGAGTCAAGACAATGCTATATGGACTTTTTGTAATGAAACTATGTTTTGTTTTGGAACTAGAATCTTTTAGAGACACCATGTTGTATCTTATTGCACATGAAAATTAGTTTTTTCATTATAATAATTACCTAACACAGTTTTTGGAGTTACTTTTGGTTCCCTATTCCTTAATAAATTTTATACAATATCTGTTTAGTGTTATATTCATGATGTTAAAGGATTATAAATTCTTCAAAGACATCTTCTCACGGTGAGAGTTTAATCTTAGTCAAAAATGATTGATTGAATATATTATGAGGTTTGATGTTTACTTGACATAAACATAGGGGAAGAAAAATTTCATGGAAGATGCATTTTGGTAGGAATTAAAAAATTTATATCACTAATTACAATTTTCTTTAGTGAAATCTAAGGATGTTCATAGGTTATATGAATCTAGATTGTGCTGAGAAAGGTGATGTCGTGGTTTTCATTAATTTTTCCCATATTATTCATTTCACTGAGTAGGTCAAATATGGTTTGACATCTGATCCTGAATATATCATAATTAATTTGAAAAAAAATAGTGGGAAGTCCATTTATAGATTTATTCTTTATGATAAAATTATATTGTTGTTTAGATATTTGATTACAGTTCTTCCATTCTTTTAATACCATCTTCTTTCCTTCTACCATCGTATGAGATGGTTTGTTAACACTGAAATTATATAAATGTATAAGGAAATGATAGAATATAATATGGAGGCTAGAAAAAATAGAAAATTTGTGGAGCATGTATCAATATGCCTCACTTATCAAGAAGTCAAGTAGAAGAACCTATAACCTGATGGTATGTTGCAATCTCTATATTTATCTATGTAGATATTTCGGAAGATATTTGTTGGTCTTGTTAATGGTATTCTAAAAAAAATTGGAAACATTGTTCTACTAGGGGGGTTATTATTATTCTAACAAATTAATCTCAAATCATCCCCATTCATGAATCTAAAATTGTGGAAAACACATCAAAACATAATATTTGGGAAGTAATAATGATTCGTAGTGTTCTTGTTTCAATTATGTCTAGCAAGGAAAACATTTTTATATATAAAAATATTAAAATCCATGTAAAAACCCCAATAGAACCTAGTTTAAAATGAAAATAAATTATCATCATTAAAAGGATGATAAATATTAAAAAATGATCCATAAGATTATAATATGATTAGGACATATGTTATGGATTTTAGAATATCATGGGAGGATCATATACCATAATTGGAGTTCTTTTGAAATAAAAGTTACCAGTTTTTGATATATATAGATCATATATAAGAATTATAATTATATCCTTATAGTTATCTACATTATTTGGGGGAAATATATGATACATCACTTATTAGACCTATCCTTATGCCAGATATGACAAAAATAATCACATGATCGAGGAGATAAAGGTACTGGCTCATAGTCATTTACAATCAAATAAAGATCATCATCATCTGCCATTAATATTTTTTATGGGTGATCATGTTTTCCTAAGAGTCTTTGTGAAGCTGTGATATCATAATTTGGGAAGATAACAACTTTTTATCCTTAATACATTATCACTTTAATGATACAGGAATGAATTGATGATTTTAATTATTAGTTTTCATTTCTAAGAAAACCTATTCAGTGCGTGTTATATAACATTTATCTTTATTTAAGAAAATCATACAAATATTATACGTTTCATTCAATATATACATATTGATCCTAAGATAGATGTTATGTGGATTCAAGAGCTAACAATAATTTTGGATCAATATGAGAATTCTTTAGATAGAAATATCATTGGTTTCGTATGGTTTTAATGATATTATGGTCAGATTTAGTGAGGGGATTGGGAATGTGGGAAAGAAATGTTAGATTAAAAGAAAAAACTTTTCCAATGAGTCATAAATATCCAACAATGCATGGATCGAATTAAAATTGGTTGGGAGAATTTAATGCCCAATTTTTTTTGTAAATTAACATTTAACTATCATTTTTTATGTTATATAATATTTGGGTAATGTTTTTGGAGATTTTGAGTTATTATATATTCTTTTAAAAGGGTTTTTGAGGGTTTGTGGTTTGAGAATGGTCAGTTCAAACCATACACTATCTCTAGGAAACTGTGAATGGGGATACTATAATTCATTATGAAGGAGCATAATTTGTGCATAATTTGGAAAAATAGTGTAGAATTCTGGGATAAACTATGAAAAATTAATGTGTGTAGACAATGTTTTCACATATTTTGCAAAACTAGGTGTCAAAACCTTTTGGATCAATGAGTAATGTCTAGTATCATGTGCACTGTTGGAACATAATTTACCAAACCATATGAAAAAACCATAAATATATATATTTTTTGAACAATAGATTACATAAGTTTCGAAATAATTATAAAAACCCATGCAACCAAACAAGAATGATGTGTGTGAAGTGATTTGAAACTTATTTTTAACTCACATTTACACATTGAGACTCTCATTTTAATAATATTATGCTAGGGATCCTAACGTCCTCTCATTACAAATACCTATTTTAATATTCAATTTGATCCAAAATAATGTTTTGTTGAATCTATATTAGTTGGATATTCCAAATCAATGTTATGTCCCATTTTTTCTCTTTCTTCTTAGATCTTCTAATCTATCTCACCCGGAACAATAGATATAATATGTTATGTAATGATATATGATATATGATATATGATTTTTAATTAAGTGATCATATTGGAACCTAATGAATGAAAGGAGTTTCATGGTCATATCATGATATTTCATATGTTGTTCATTGGTTTCTTCAACTATTGAGAGGTAGGTGGATTTTGTCTTTTCACCACATATTCTAGTATATGAATAATTAGTTTTTTAAAATTATTTTCTTGGAATTTAAAATTAAAAGTTAAATGATTTATTAAAGGAAGCCCGTTATTGTTTATGATTCGAAAATATTGGATTCTGAATGATATTTGGAGAACCCTGTTGGCTTATATTTTAAAATTTAAGATTTAAAATTATAATTTTGGTTCAATTTAGGAATGGTGTTCATTAAATATTTTAAAGTGAAGAAATTGGTTTTGCGTAAATAATAGACCTGGTATATGGAATACATGGTTATCTTGAGTTCATTTTCATTGGACATGAACTCGAATATAGGTTTTTGTCACATACTGAACCAGAAGATTAGTTGCCTATGTTGACATGGTGGATCGATGAGAAATATGTCCCAACCATATCCATCATAGCCATCCATGATAGTAATATTATAAATTTGACCCCCAAACATGACTTTAATAGGCCGTGGGATGATGAAAAAATCCATTTAATAATACGACACTCATGGGAGGATATAGGCAAAGGTATCTATATACAAACAGACATACCCATATACCAATAAAATTATAGAAGTTAAAATATAACTAGTTCTCTAATTCATGAATACATCTATATCCCACCATATAGTATAACACATGTACAAGAAAGTAAAATCTCCAAACACAAGCCCTCCCAAAACGTTAAAATGTGTCCTACCTGCTAGGATGGAGGGGACTGTGGTCAAATGAAACACTCCATACAAACCACGATCTTTCTCACTCAATATGATATGCCTTCCCCTAAACCTCTTAATAATCCATTGAATGTATTATCGTATACATTGTAATTTTAATGTGTATGTAGATCCCAAGTAGGGTTTAATATATACATACCAAGTATATACACATGTAATCACAAAACATAAAGACTCCGGGGAGTAGTTATGCCATTATCATAATGAATTGTCAATTATGATATGAGATATAATAATAATAATAACAAAAATAAAGACAATATAGAATCCATGTCACTTGGTAAATGGAAAAACCATACATTAATCCTAGGATCCAACCCGAAGCTTCAATGTAATTCTCATACGAGTGAATACACCCAATGATTTTGATAAAACACATAGTTCTAATTCAAGAGGTAATTCTCAATAGGGATCTCTATAAAGTTATACTCGCTGGATCTCAGAAGATGTAGATACAAAGGATAGTGGATCTCACCAAAGGAAAATGGTGGATTCTTCTACCTAGATTAAATATACATTGAAGAGGATTAGACACATTACATGTAAAAATTCTATTTATACCCCACCCTATAAAATATAGATGATGTGTGATCACAAACTGAGCAACACATATGGATTCATGAACACTAATCTAAAAATAATATCATATAGAGGATCACATTATATACTAATGATGTGATTACTCACTTTACATACATAGGTTTGGACCATGTGTATTCACCCTAGATGTATAGGTTCACATTGAATATAATGAGGGAATCAACCTACCATTAGAACGATACATGGTGAGTACTAGGAATGCATGACTTTTCTTGCCTACCATGGGCTTCCCATGTACTCAAGACCATTCCCATTTACATTGTTATGTAACAATGTAACATGAAATGTCATAGTACCCGATAGATGTCTATGTATTGGTCCATGCCCTTCTGCTCTTATCATTCCCACATTTCTGGTCTTGTTAGCGATACCTAGACTTGCATGTGTAGTGGTCCATTCCAATATACTCTAGTTGTTCTTGTGTACATAGTTTTTTCTACACCATTTTATCCCATGGTAACATGTTGAGTCTCTTAGGACGAGTCACATGATGTGTGTTAGATTTCACACAAACTTGGATTTGTTTTATAAAACCCGAATCATTATACGTAGGGGACTACAAAACATGTGTCATTTGGAATACAAATCTTGCATGTCCTATTTTTCTCTAACATTCTTGGTTTCTTTGTAGTTCCAATCCCACCATAATTTTCTATGATTATTCCTCAAAATGTGATGAATGTTTTGGATTCTTACATGGTTGAGAATATTAATCAATTATTTTTTAAATCCATCCTTCAATTCAAATGATAAATTTCAACAATGGAACTGACTCGCCAAAACACCAAATCTATGAACTTTCCACATCCAATCCCTCAACAAAGAATCTATCATCATTTTCACACCATAATAATTACCTAAATCATGTAAAAATAACCATTAAAAAGATCTATTTTTAAAAATATCAAACTCCCATTGGTCGGTTTCCAAATAGTTGTAAAACCACAGACCAAACAGAATATTGGTGATGAATATACAAATAATGCTGGGAGAAAAAAACACCATGATAACAAAATGAATCCATTATTCAGTTTGGCTTACATTAATTTTTTATAGAAAATTACAAACGAGAAAGAATAGAGAGGATCAATGAAAAATTATCACTTCTTAATTATAGGAAAATTTAAACATCAACCATAACCAACCATCGATTTGTGGATAAATTCATGTTAGGTAAATTGATTCATGCTCATCTTGGGATAAAAATTTAGGATTATTCTAAATAAAATAAATGAAATACCTCTACTTTTGTTCACTAACTAATGGATAATGGTTCCATGTTGTCAGTAATTTTTGATATCCATGTTCTCCTTAGTCACACTTATTGCTTCATGGAAATGAATTGTTTTTTGTCTATGAAATCTCTTACAAAGGATCCTCCAAAATCCCATTGGTTGTACAGATAATCCTAGTGATTTTCATTAAATGTGTTTAAATAATGTATATTAGCCCTATAAAATTCAACAAACATATAATTAAATAATTGATTAATCATTTTATTAATCCACCCATGATTGTCCCTTAATAAAACATGTGATAACCAAAATGGTTATGCCATGAATATGGTGAAAACTATATTCCAAATTTAATGGAGGTCTCAAATTTATCATCTGATACTCCAATTAGAAGTTATTCATTTATATCATAAAAGTTAAGAATGTGTGATCTAATATATTTATTATATTTATTATATTTATATAGATGTTTCCCAAGCCCCATAATCCCACTTCTACCATGTTTCTATCACTAAAAAAGTTCTTTAAATTATTCCATTGTTTTAAAATGAAAATTTAGAGCCATTATATTCACCAAATATTAAGGATTTTCATATTGAAAATCAAAAAAAAAATCAAATAGGAGATAGTATTGATCCCATATCTCGTTCTCCCCCTCCTAGGTTCTCTCTTATAGAGTTCTATACTACCCCCAATCACAGACAAATGGAATATCTCCCCCATAGAGGATCTTCTAGTGTTGATCCTCAATAAATACTAGCTACTCAACATATTTAACCCTAAAATTGATGTCCATCTTGGCCTAGTTGATAATAGATAATGAATCATTCACATACCCCTTTATCAATGAAAAAAAACGATGAAATCATATATCATGTGAAACTATGGAGATATGGACAACTGGTATTACAAAATGAAAACCCAATGTAGTGTCTGGAAATAGAAAATTCCAACCGTTGTCAAATAGTTGCAAACTACAGTGAGGTGATATTTTTTAGGAACACATGGATCCCCTCGTCAAACTCTAAAGTCCACCATTGTCAGGCTGCTTACATATTTGTATATTTTTGGTAAGTCCTCATCCACTACTAGACAATATGAACCTTGTAAGTTATAGCTCACATCGACTATTCTCACATTTGTTTTGACTCTCCAGGATTAGTCCAATATTATGGAAGCCTATGCAGTCTCCCATAAAAGTCCTCTAATGTTTCCATAGAAGTATTAGAGTGGAAAATTTTGATATAAGAAAACACCAATTAGGTTATTGTATGATCCCAACTAAACTATGACCAATATAAAACATGTAATCTCAAAGAGTATCCTCTAGAACAAAAATAGTCCACTCTATATTGAAATTTGTCTAAAAGTGAAATTTCATGGTCAACCACAAATTAGTCCCAAATTAATCCTCTAGTCCTATTCCCAATTGTGATTTGAAATGATAATCATTGTATTAAATTATCATCAATGGAACTTTGTGAACATAGACTATCATCTTCATATAAAGGTTTCAAAATATCTTGACTAGGATCTACTCTCAGATGGATCAGATGTGGGCTGACATTTTGAGTCAATCTATTATCATCAGAGAAAATCGTCTCCTATATATTCGTATGTAATACTCATAATGTAGTCTATAGATATATAATCTCACATGCATTCTACAACGTAAAGAGAATGAGTTAAACCCATAGTAACATCATGCTCATCGATCACTTGTTGAAAAGTGAGTCCCTATGATAAATAATATTATATTATCATATTCATTCCAAGACACCCAATATTACTATAAATGTCCTGATACATATTTGGTACACCCATACATACTGTTAAGGGGGTCATATGAAACCCTATAAAAACATCCTTTCACATCATCACCGATACCATTTTCCTTCCTCAGAAAAGTAAAATTTATTCTCCACATAATTAAAATCTAACAGGAGTATGTCTAATGGAAATCTAAAAACACAACATCTCATAGTTGGTATCCCTATGATGAATATCCATAACATGTAGTATAAGAGGATGGGTAACAACCATTTAACTAGATGTATGATGCTCCATCCTCAACCACTAAGTACAATACCAATGTGGCCAACTTCTTTGAATCCCCATTAAAAAATCAAAAAGATGATATATTACTTAGAGAATCTGCCCATATTTTACCCTTCCTAAGAGTATAGACTATCTTAACATCATTATCCAAGAGGTAATCTGTTCACCACCAATATCTCAATTTTATATCTCTCAACAACAAAAATTCATTGAGACACTTACTATTAGAATAGAATATTAACCAATTACCGATAAGATAAAATCACCAAATCTCTTGGGAGAAGACCACTACTCACCCCACAAAATCATGGGTCATGTAGTTTTACTTATTTGGTATCAACATCTATAACCCATAAGAAATCATTTCCTACATATAAATAATAAAAAATACAATCCTAGTTCCGTAGGCATCAATGAACTATACAAACTCAAGACACTCCAATAAAATCCTCAATATAGAGGCACTCATCAACCTCTGTTGAAACTCTTGAAAATACTACTGTAACCTATCAGTCATAATGAACAGATACTCCTTTTGATTCATAGAAGAAAAGGTTACCATATTCATAGATAAATAGGGGTGAATCTCTTATAGAATCCTTCCAAACTAATGAAGTTTCACTGTTGGATAGCTCCCTAGCTAGTGTTACTTCAACATTCACATATTCCACTACTAATACCTTCTCTGAGAAGACAATTCCCATCATTTTAGTTTGAATAATAAAAAAAACTAACATATCTATATAAACCCTTAATGTTGGTTCTCTTGATTTATGTCCTAGACAATCATCAAGTGTCATGGATTCTCTTCCTCTAATGTCAAGTATAGAATGATATCATCAATGAATTCCTCCATGAACTGAATCAAGAAAGAATAAAATATCTATATCATGAGTCCCATGAACATTGTGGGAGAATTATTCATTCTAAAGTACATCACCATGTACACTTAGAGACCATAATTAAATCAAAATTGCATATTCAACATATCCTAGTAAAAAAATTGAACTGGTGATAGTCCAAATTAACATCAATCATCTTGAACTATCTCTCTGTCTCAACTAGTCGAAGAGGATGACCATCAATGTTAGTGGTTACATATTCATGATAATAACATGATTTATAAGACCTTATTCCACACATAACCTAAAGATCTTATCTTTCTTCTCAGTGGAAAGCAATGGGGCTACCTGGGGGGAATCACTGGTTCTGGAAATTCCTTTTAACTAAAAATCCTCTAACAACACATTCGGTTCATGAAACTCTAGCAAGTGCATCGAAGAGACAAGTGTTCAAAACCGGATGGACACATATTTTCGAGTAACTATTGTTATACTATAGCAGTACTGTAGAAGATACTATTTTTTAATACAGCAACCAGATCTATTCATCTCTTTCGGCTTTTGGGACTTCATTTTGGTCCCAATGTCTTTCAAGGCCTTCAGGCCACCCAATTAATTCGTTCTAGTAATGATTTTCAGACAAGTCAATGTGCTCGAGCCACCTCAAGTCATTCGGGCCACCTCAAGGCCGTTGGGCCACATAAAAATTGTGTTCAACTGAACTAGGAGACTCTATAATGAGTATAATCGAGCTGAGGATTTAAAGAAATAGAAATAATTAGAGGAGAATCTAAATAATGTGGAAGAATGATAGGGTATGGCATTTCCATTAGGAAAATCATGTGAATGCACGAGATACAAAGCCAAAAAATCATGTGATGGTGGAGAGCTGATATCATGATGCAGATTCTTGGGATGAGAAGGTCCTTGTAGTTATAGTCTAGATATTTCCTCCAAGACCTAAAGGTCATGTAATCTTTTATCCTCGAATTCTTGTAATGGTTACGCCTCATCCCATGAAATGGGTTTATAAAAAGTCATTTAAAAGAAGGCCTTCAGGCCATTAGGGTGGGTTTATGAAGCTCTGTTAGAATTACCTACTATTCTAACAAAGATAATGGGGAAGTACCATGGTTTATGTCTATGAATAACTCTATATCCTAGTGGGTATGTAACATAAAAACGCCTTCAAGGAAGACATATGAATTTTCTACATCAACTGCAGTAAAATGATAACTTTTATCATCCTATACTATCATGTACATACTAAAACTTGATGATTATTAATTTATATCCTCATGGTCATGAGTACGTCCCCCTCTTCATGGAATTACATCTCAATGATTAAGGAGAACCTCATCCCATCAAAATGGACACAACATATCCTCCACTCGAAATATTAAATTTGTCCACAAACTATGGAGAGTCAATCCATTCCTATAATGAAATCATAAAGACATATCACCACTAGTGGGAGATCTCAATGGAATATCTCTCCCTTGTGAGTTAGGACAAATTTTTTTCGTATTTCTTATGTTGTTGATTCCTTGATAGTATGATTAAAAAAATGCAAGGTTCAAGCTAGTGGCTCCCACAGAATATTTGGATCTCTTACAAGGAAAATAAAAATAACAGAATGGCTCATTCCTACATGTATAATTACTAGAGATAAGTTTTTAGAAATAAAGTTCATACCTCAAATCATGCATGGTTCTGATGGTTCATTAACCTCAAAATCCTACAACTGACCTCACCACTTATCACTAGCTCCTTGAGCATGGAATGGACCATAAATGGTTAATGGTAAAAATAGATCAAACTATTGACCCTTTTGTACTAGTCTCCCGAATCATTTTCCACATACAATGACCATAAGACCCCCATTTATATTCCATTTATTCTATATAGGTGGTCCATTGAATGACTCTTTATCATCTTCACAGTGAGTCAAAAAATCATACATGATATATCTCCTCCTGTCGCATGAGAAATACCACTTATCTCTTAGGTAACTATAACTATCATGATATCCCTGAACTATATATCCTCATTCATGTTAATATTGTTGAAATTACCTCAAATTCATGGAATCCTGATTTTGATATTGGATGCCTAATAGTGAATTCATTTCTCCAGAGTGCCCAATACCACCACTAACCATCAATAAATACTCTTCCTGTAATATATCTAATCTAAAACCTTGATTGAACACTCCATCGTAAGTATGAATTAAAAGATAAATAATTATAGAATGATTATTTTTTGGAATCCACACTCATATTTCTATGCCTTGAATAATGTATCTTAAACCATATCAATGGATTATAATTAGAGGATAATTTACCTCGGCGAATACTAATTGATAGACATGAAACTCTGCTATAGCTATAAGAACACATGGATACATACATCTTCAAATGTGGAAAGATAAAACTCTTATTTAAATAGATAGTCAATCAAAATATAGGATAGGGATTCCTCGTCATGAACCTATGTCATAAAACTCCACCATCTCCCAATAGATCCATGGTGAAGGCTTGTCGTTATAACAACAATATAATATTAAGGGGTCTTGACTAGGTTATAACCTAGTGTAACTACCTCAACACAATCCTCGACATCCTAGAGGTTTGACTTATCAAGAATCCTATGTGGTCTTTGTCTCCAAAATGCATGTATTATGTTTGGTCAGTTCACATAATTGGCGAGAAATGTGGGTGAAACCTGTTGTTCAATGGGTTGTAGTACGAGCGGAATATAACCCTGAGGAACCACCACCAATACTGGATCTTGTACTAAATCCTCATCATAATAAGGATCATCCTCATAATATTTTTGAATTATCATAGATGGATGTTGTCATAGAGGAGTCCTGAAATAGACAAGATGAATCCCAGTTAAACAGTTTATCTAGGGAGGTGACATAAGATGGATATGAAAACCATAAAACATTCCTATATGATGCATATATGAATGTTTTCATGATAAATTGTTGCAACATGTATTGAGCTAACAAAAAAATTATTATATTCCTTTTTATACAGATACATAAACTATCATTCAAACACATATATCCCTAGATCGAGAGACAAACTTAACAAATAAAAAAAATGATTCCCTAAGTACTAAACCAATCCTCATAGTTGGAAAATCTTCAAACACCATTTATAATATGAATCTCATTTGATACCAATATTCCATGAACCATCCCACAATGGCCTACATGGTTGATGGAAAGATATATTCAACACCTAAATCCTTACTCCAATAGGCTAGTCATTAAAAAACACTGATTATGCATATCAAGCACATGGGAGGCCTTGGCCTATGGTATATGCACACCAAAAAAAATATATCTCCAAATTAATATGCAATTAATGATGGAAAATGAAACAAATACCATAATGCATGATTACAACTATATGGAAAATCATATTACCAAACACGTAAATGAAAGCATGATGGCCAAATACATTTCCATTCAAAATATTTAAATAATTCTTTCTTACTAGGATAGAGGAGCCTATTATCAAATTTAAAATCTGATTAAAACAAAATTATGTCTATCTAAATATTCTCCACCTACTCCAGGTCTCCCTAGGACTCCTGTAAAAGTCCTACCATCTTCATAAGGTATGAAAACTTTGGGAAGATCCCATATATTTGTGGGTATATACACACCCAATTAGAAAACATGAAATAACCAAAAATATAGAATAAAGGGAGTATTCGATTCATCGTCATGATGATATGGAAATTTAGATATGAAATAATACATTTATAATAACCTAAATGATCACAAGATGGATTCCAACTCTCATGGAAATCATTGGAACCATATTGATAGCCTAGCATCCTACACAGGGCTTTAAAGTATTACACTTTTGAGAGATCTCACGCCATGAGTCTAACAACACTGATGGTTCTGATCCCTGAAATTATACTACTCAGTACATTCCATGATGTATTACTCACAAGATAAAAAATATGATTATACATATATAGGTAACATCACCAGGGTCAAATGGGATATTCTTGACACTACGCATAGTAAAAATGCTAAGATTGGGATCACTTTACATGGAATTTCGCATGAGATTCATGACCTAACCTAGAGAAGAAAGTTGGTAGAGGATCACACCCTATTTCATAGGGATTTATACCTGGCATATATCTAAGATTAATTCCATAAAGGGTATCACATCATGTTCTCATGATGTGATGCCTCATTGTACCCTCATTGGTATAGACAAGGAGATTCCCCATTGAGATATTGATCCAAACGAAAGATATGGGGGTCCCTGACATAGCATAGTAAAATTACATCATGTGTACTACTAATACATGGCATTTATATCCTACCAACTTTATTGACATATACATTGTACCATTCCAATGTACTTCATTCCATGCCCATGGTTTTGGTGATGTAGGAGTAGCATGATCATGTCTATTTACCGGGTCGTCTTTGTTTGATTTGAACATGCATCCATTCCTAGTTGTGTCTCACTAGCCTATCTATGTCCGAGTATGAGGACATTACATTAAAATATGGTAATTACCATGTACCTATCTCTCTCTATAATCTCATGTAACACAATGGTATACACTGAGTCCCAATTAATGAGGAAAATGTTGTGTGGTATGTCCCATACAAAATGGTTGTTTTTTAAACCATATCCATCACATCCAGAAGCCTACAAAATGTGTGTTATTTAGAGTAAATTCTATATATTTCTGGTTTTTTGTAAACACACAATTTTTCTACAAATATTTTCTCATACCTCCAATACTTCGGATTTTTCTTCAAAATCCTCAAATTAACACATTTCTAGACATGGATGATCTTATCCCTCACTTGTTGCTAGATTATTCACTACTGATTGACTAATCAATTATCATCTATCAGTCTATATCATAATAACACATATACCCATCAATCGTCTTCCTCTAATCCGTCATATGATAATCCATCATAGTCATTGCCCCCTAATCGTGCCCTCAATCTTGAAGAGATACCTATGGAAAAATTCACTTCACTAAAGATAAAATTTGCAATGAATTGTTTTTTGGTATTTGTTGAACCACTAGTCCAATGGAATATAAATGATAAACACAAGGGGAAGGTGCGGTGGATATAAAAAACAAAAAAAGTGAGAATGAAAATTGGGCATTTATTGGATTATCTTCTATTAATTGATGATGGAAAATGAAGAACATTCATTTATATATAGGGATCAATTTAGCAATATCAATTATTAATTAAGGGAAGATAAAAACACCAATTTTGATCAACCATCGATGATCCAATCAATTCTAGTTATGTTAAATAATTTTTATTCAACATGGAATAATAAAAACGATTATATCCAAATAAAAAACACCCTACCACGATTAATTATAAATAACTAATGTTGAAAGGTTTCATGATATTATTCATTGGCTATATATATGAACTCTAACGGAACACTGATATTTTACCACAATCCATTTTCATTCATACAAGATCTATCCTTCAACAATTTCATTCAAATCCATAGGGTTATGCTGATAAACATTAAAATTATCCATAAATGGGGTTAAATAAAGGAAATTAAGAATGGAATATTTAATGAAATAAAAATGTAAATAATTAATTCAACAGTTTATTAATCCTCACATGATAAATATTTAAAAAAAATCACAGATGTTAATTGATGTGTTTTTCTACAGGTAAAACCCACATTCATGATTGTTTAGTGATGTTATATTTTTTATATGAGAATCCATTAAGAAATATTAGATTATTTGAAAAAAAAATTCATCATGTAATATTTTATATTTAATATTTTTAGTGTTTAAATACCGAGCCTCCCAATACATGGGAATCTCTCTACAAATCAATGCCTAGCTCTGAAAATATTTTTGAAAATATTTAAATAATTTAAAAGGAAAAAATCATAGTTTTTAAAAACAACTCATAAGTATGGATGTACCATTTCGAATGAATTGTATTGTTTTTTAGATAAATATGGATTATTAATTATGAGTTTAATAAAATAATGGATAAATTGATTCATGTCAATTTTTTGTTTAACAACATTATTATGGTAATCTATTTTATGTTCTTCTCTATGTTATAAATTTTATTTATAATCTATGAGATAAAAAGTTATTTTTCTTATTGAATAAGATAAAATGCATATTGGAGAAATACTATTGGTTATGATTACCCACAACTACATATTCACCTTTATTCATATTTAGATGTTATTATTCATGAAATAAGTGTAGGAAAGTTATTTTATTTTTATAATGGTGAATCATGATGATACCTCCTCCTGTTGGTGTTCAGAGCTTGGTGGTATCTCTTGGTTTCATGGTAGTGATGCCACATTAAGGTTGATATGTTGTGGTATATTTCATAGATAGACGTTTTTTATGAATTTATATATCATTGGTAATCTGATATTAATATTTACATGTTTTCATTTTAGTTTAACTATTATTATGAATGAATCATTTAGTTGGTATGAATGTTTTTATTTTATATTTTCATGTTACGTTAGTTACTTAGGGAAAATAATCCCCCCATGTTTTACTATGAAAAATAAAATTATTTTTACCAATTAGTGTCTGGGGCTATCACCAAGGATTAATTGCTCCTTTGGCCTGACCCACACCAATGGGTTGGTTAGGGATGCTATAAGATATATGATTATGAATATTTTAATATTATTTATTTATTATCAGTATAGTGGAAAACTACTATGTCTTTTATACATGTAAAATATTTTAAGATCATCGTGAAATTAATATTGGGAAAAAAATAAATAATTATGTGATAAGATATCTATTAAAATAATTTCAATAAAAATTATAAATTCGGTTGGTGAAACACTCATTTTCCATGAATATTTTTAATCAACATTCATTGATTTTAATATATTTTAAATAAAAATACCCAAGATATAAAATGGATTATTTAAAAGTGGGAAATTAGAAATAAATAAATAAAATTGGTTTACTTGAGTTTTTTAATGATTAATTTTATACTTGTGTTGATTTAATTATATTGGATTGATATTATTGTGAAGTTGATTTCAATTATGTATATTAGTTTCTATTTGCAATCCAGAAAAGTATGTTCTAAGAAATCAATGCCCTGAACCTAGATATAATTACTCTTAGCATGGACTCAACAAACCCATCCATCTTTGTATAGTGTAGGGAGAGCCTACACGCACTAGTAGACTAGGGTTCATGGGCCTACAAAGCGGTCGCTTTATTATAATTGGCCCAAAGACCGTTGTGGGATAGATAGTACTGCTTGGACCATTTATTAGTCTATGTTAGTATCTGGGAAACCTCCTCGGTTTGGAATTATACTGAGATATAGTCACAACTTGAGTTATAACCCCTCGATTCGAGAACATTTTATTCCAAAGTGGGAAAACATTATTTGGTCACAATTCATATAACTTTAAATTTCCCCTACATTAGACACCACCATGAAACTAGGCTATCATTATGCCCCTCATCTACTTCAACCTTCATCCTTGGTCTAACACCATTGCACTACCAAAATAGAATTATGAATTCTATATAATAGCTCAAGATCGAGTACCCTTATCCATGACGTTTCCCCTGATTTCCATGGTTGATCTTTAAATCCCCAGTCAACCCCCATGATCCATTTCTAGGATAATATAGCCACTATTAATGATGGATTAGATGAAGGATACTCATCTTCTACTTCAAGTGCTTCCATGTAGATACCATGAAACACATTGTCTATATGATCACTGCCCATGCATGTCCTCTAGAGGACACACATTAGTCCATGATAAAAATGGAAGCACTCGAGAGACTTGGTTTATCGTTGAGTAAACCCAGGTCTCAGGGATGACTAGCCATTTTAAGAATATTTCAAACTGCTGGGTCTTGGGGTTATGATTAAGGAATATATTTTGATCCCCTCCCATTATCTATAAAATGATGAATTGTCCACTTGAGAAGTGAGTTTGCAAAACATCAAGGGGAGGTCCTTCAAAGCTGTTTCCTTCATCCGATTCATTTGATTCATTTATTTTTATAATATTTTCTTTATTTTATCAATTCATTTTCTTTATTATTTTTACCACAAATCATTCATTATTTTAATTTCATGTGTTTCACCAAATTCCACCCATCGTCTTATTCATTTCTGCTCTTTTTCTCATTCTTTTTATTTTCCAAATTCTAACAATCTAATATTTTTTTTCATTTCTCATTTAATTTTATTTATTTTTATTCCATTTATTTAATTATTTTATTATTCCGTTTATCTATCTCTCTATTCTATTTTTATTTTAGTGATATCAGGTGTTTTAATCTTCTTATTTTCTTGTAAACATTTTTTTATTAATTTATTTTCTTCTTCAGGTTTTTTTTCAACCATTGTAATATCTTACTTAAAATAATAGGAGGCTAGCCTGAGGCTAGGCCTATGTGGGGTAATGATTTTATTGAATTCATTATTAATTTTTATTTATTGTTTTTGGTTGATATGAGTGACATTAAAGAGTGTAGTTATTGTCTTCCAAGACATGTAGCTAAAATATATTTCCATTCTATTCTTTTATTTATTTTCCATATTTCCCATTGGATAACTCTCCACATGATCAAGTTGGTACAATCAATGGATGGAATATAATTCAATTCAGAAGGGTCCTAGAATATGTCTCACCTTTGACTGAGGTGTTCCATTAACCTTGATTATGGAAGGAAGTGAGATTATTTTTTCATAAGGCATTTGAGCATTCAAAATCACTAAATAAATAGATATTGATATATTCATGAGATCTCATAGATGAATTATAAATATAAATTTTATTAAATAATGGTGATTAATTATATATCCCAAAACCAAAAACCAATACCAGGTTATTTAATTTTATTTTCACTCTATTAGAATTGAGTTTTATTTTATGTTTAAATTGTTATAATATTTGACTATTTATTATTTTCATAATAAGTAAAAACTAAAATTCATGTTTAATGGAATTCATATAATAAATATAAAAACCAAAAATAAGTATTTTTGGAGAATTAGATTAATTAGGTGACCAACATGGAATATCCTAATGTGAGAAGACCCCGATCAACCTCTATGCAGCATTAAAAAATAATATTTACACACCGTATGAAAGGGTTCATCAAATCTATCACCATTTTTAGGGATCCAGTAAATAGTTTATTTTACTTTTTAAAATGTCATAATATATAGTTTTTAATTGATTAAAAAACCATAAAAATATTTATTGTGATGTTTTCATATGATTATTTTTTAGATTCATGGAACAACTACATAGTGGTTTATAAATAGATAACATAATATACTAAAGAGGACCTACAATTATAGAAATATAATATCATGTTATTGTCCATGAATAAGAAAATAGGGATAAATATAGGCTTATATCCACAATATGTGATGGAGATGGATGATCAACTCCTAACTAACTTAAAGAGATTTGAGGCCTAGAATTAGCTGCCACTAGTGCTACCCAATATCACTGAAGAAATCACAGTGTATGAGGATTAACTCTTGTACCATTAGTATACTATCAATTTTCAGAACCAAATCCAACATTTTCATGATGATCTAGAGTTGATTCCGGAATAAAAATACTTTCCTGTTGTGCAAATTTAGGGAGATGAACTAGATCTGGATGAATTTTGTAATGAGTATGAGATACAACTTGATCTCTCTAATACCAATCTAAAAGAAGATACAATACCCATGCATTTTAACTTATCCATGGAATAGGAGGACATGACACATGTGATGGAATTTAAAAAAAATATAGAGGACCTTGATTATATTCCTCAAACCATTGAGATCCATCTTCAAGTGGTATTCATCATTGAAAAAGGATTGATCCAAATCCAACTCAAGGAGATGATATATTCATAAACTATTTAATTTTTTATTTTATATAGTATAACTTGAGTATCTATAAAAACTTCATTGAGTTTTATGATTTTTTAAAACCTTGATTTACCTATAAGAATGATTACAAAACATAAAATACACCTTTAAATAAAAAAATGGATCATATGGACCTTATTGAACATGATTTTGATGAATCCCTTGAGTAGGTACACATTATTAATGATGAGGAAATCAAGATAGATGCTTCTCATATTGAAAGTGATAGTTTTATTATCAATAATTGATATTCCATTCAAGTAAAAATTCATGCTTACATTCCCTTTTACAATTAAATTTATGTGTCCCATGTTGAGCCAACACTGAACATGAAGGAAGAGGTTTCACATGTACAACAATGGAAATGATGACCCATACATCATCATACACTAAAAAGTATAGTTAGAATTTATTGTGATGTGGAAGGATATAGTATAATCTATACATGGATCATTCATCAACACCATGAATAATTAAGTGAAATATGTTAAAATCTTCTAGTGTTTCTTCAATTTCAAGAATAAATAACAACCATCAGACTTTGGATAACAACTACTACAACCCTATAGAGGTAGTAAAAATCATGTTCTTACATGGTGGATCATACCATGTGTTATCTCATTTCAGTATTTATTGTACATTCGTTTTCAATATTTGGAGTTAATATAACATTCTACCCTACTCCATATATTTATTTTTAGCTTAAAAGACATTATCTATGTGCTTAATTGAGTAATTATATTTTTTAGGTTCGTGATGGTAAAAGGATATCCCAAATAGTCAAGGTGGGAAGAGTACTATGATTCATGGAATTTGGATATTTTTGATACATTATTTAGGTCCAAAAACACTAAATTTTTCCCTTAATAACATATTTTGATCATTAAACTGAAAATTTCATGCCCATAATTTAATTGAGGATTTACATGAATTATCTATAAGACATGAATTTTTTAGGAAGCATGGAATACTTTGTTTTATATTTCAACGATATTGGGATGTCATATGTAAAGTGGAGAATTTACTTATAATAGTGATGTATGGATATTAAAATCAAGACTCAGGATTTGAGGGAATTAATTGATTCTTGTAAATTTAATTTCCCTATCATTTTTTACACATTGAAATTCAAATATTCTTATTAATTGATTGGTTTTTATTAATAATTCACTTATTCTCATGAATTTATGGATAAGTCATTATTTTTTTTGTTCAAATAGGATTTATAGACCAAGAAAATCCCCTTTATTTTTTATCATAGTTCTTAAGTTATGTTGGGTCTTTCCACTTGTTATAACATTCATTTGAAATTATCAATGTTGTGAATATGGAAACCCACATTTAAAATTATTGAAATATCCTTCTAAAAAATAATACCCTTGCGACCACCTATATATCAATAACCTTTTGTCCCATTAAGACCATGAATGACCTAAACATGGATGATCCACATTTAGATCCATATTTATCCATTCTTACCTTTATCATAGTACTTTTATGATATTTAAAAGTTGATGTGTGGGGGTGAATGGAGTAATGGTAAAAGGGATGAAATGCATTGTAAGGAAAAAGTTTTTTGGTGTTAACATTGGTTATTGAAAAAGTATATTAATTAATTCATGATTCATTATTGTTTTCCCTTCATGAAATATCATAAAATTTTAATTTGTTGTGTCTTAGAAAAATAAAAAATAACAATTATTGGAACAATGATTTTTATCATATGTGGTTAGGTTGTATATTTGAGGTTTATTTATAATAAAAGTTTTTGAAAAAAACAATACATTGGATAATAGTTGATATTATATAAATGTAGAGAAAATTTTAAAAGGATTACCAATTTTTCATTAGTATTTCTTTGACCATGAGCATAGCTTGATTTTTGGATGTGGTAGTTTTACATAGAAGGGGATAAGGTCATTACACATTCATTTCGGATTTCATGATTTATACATTAAGATATAATCCCCTATTTATGTTTTTATTTTTAAAACATAAATTACATGCAACCAAAATCTTTTGGGACATGCGAATATTGATTGAAAATACATTGTTATTTTAGGTTACTTTTGTCTTTATAGTGTAGAGAAATAAGTTCCTTTATAAGGAGATGGATAAGGATAATGTTATTATAACATGAGCATAAATCAAATTGAATTCTTATCATGAAAAATGATATAATGGGTCCAAGAGAGTTTAAAAATAATATGTATTATTTAATAATAATGAATTAATGATCCTTAATGGATGAAAGAATATTTTATATCATTTTAAAATGACAAAAAATTAAATTCTTTAATTGATTATTTCTTTGAGAAGTGAAAAATTAAAATGATATTTTATATGAAAAAAAAATTGACTTGAAAAATAAAAATGTTTAATTTTCCTACTTTTAAATGAGTGTCACAGATACACTAGTTCTCATTTAATTCCTTATTGAGATTTTATTCACATAGACAATTTTTTTTGTGGGGCTGTTTGAAACAATCATTTTCCTTGCAATTTGTTTTTCAATTATCAAATATTTTGAAGGGTTTTTTAATCAAAATAACCATTATATAAAATTTTTTATTCAAATGTGTCATAGTTTAAAAAAATAAATAATATTGGTTTATTTTAATGAACGAATGTTGAAATTGAAATTGGGGAAATTTTAAATGTTTTGGATTTCTATTTAAGTGAATTTGACTTAAATTTTATATCTTCTTTTTAGAAGTTTTCTCATAAAATATCAGTCAATTCATTATGGCAGCCAACATGGCTAGTAATCAACTTATCCATTCCAAGACAAGCATGATCAGCTAACAATATCATAGGGAGAGCCTGCATGCACAGGCATACATGAGAACATGGTACTATGAAGATGATGTGGGATCAGCGTGGGATTAGAGGCCCATGACAGTTAGGTGGTGCTACCTAGAAAATGTATTTCTATTTTTGTAAATAGAACATCTAACCCATGGTGAAGGATTATTCTAAACAGTAGTCACATATTCTATTATAAATGTTTGACACATCCATGGTTCATTTGAATGTGTGAAATTTCTTTATGGGTTACTATTCATATCACATAAAAAATGGGTGCCCTACCTCAGAAACCCATGCCCCACTAATCCACCCTTGAAATACTTTACCACTGACACCATCATTCTCGGACCTCTTCAAGTGCACCATTAGACAAACACCATAGAATCCACTGGACGTCCCAAGATTAAGCCCTCTTCTTCTTATCACCACCCTTGATCGCCATGGATCACTTATCAATGCTCAATTGAACACCTTAATCCGATTCGGGGATCATCAAGATATTATTATGTCCGATTCCGAAAAAGGATCCTACGATACTGCTTCAACTACTTCACTAATTCTTACATGACACCCACTACAACCACATTCACTGCCCATGAACATCTGCTAGATGAGACCCACTAGTCCATGATAAAAATGGAAAACCAAAGATCCTTGGGTGTATAATTAACGAAACTCATGTCTAGTAAAATCTAAAATTTTATGATATTTGAAACAGTTGGGTGAATGTATTATGTTGAAGGAAGAGAGTATGTGTCCTACTAATATCCTATAAATGGAGTCAACGTCCAATCGATAAGAGAGTCCACATCAACGTGAGGATAGGTCCATGTTTTTATACTACCTTCATATGTTTCTTTTTTTACATGAATTTTTATTATACATTTGTTAGTTTCTCATTTAATTTTTGTATTTTTACCCTAATTCTTGCATTATTTTCATTTCAATTGATTCACTCAATTAAATCTCTTTTATTCTTCACAACATTTATTCTTTTCTTTATTCTCCTATAAATTATTTCCTTATATCAATTTTATCTTTTCTCATTTTTTTATTTGAAATTAATATTTTTATTTTATTCTATTTATTTTTATTATATATATACATATATCTCCCCATTATATTTTTATTTTTGTGGTTTCAAGTGTTTCCTTATTCTTGTTTTCTTTTCCTCATTCCTTGAATTTTTATTCTTTTCTCTTATAATTGTATGCTTTTATTCCACCAATGTAACATCTTACTAAAGATAATGGGGATTTGAACCATGTTAGGGATTATGTGAGGTTATAGTATTATTGTATTATTTATTAATTTTTTTTATATTTGTGGTAGATATGAGTGGCATTAAAGGGTGTGGATAATGAACCCCACGAAATTCTACTTAAATATATTTATATTATTCTATTTTATAACTTTTCATTCACTTACAATAGTTAGAGCTTCACATGATAGATTTGGGACAATAAATGTATGAAAAATAGTTCAATGGAGTGGGTTCATTTATGATGTCACAACATCAACAGAAGTGTGATATCAACCATGATTGTAGGACGAGGTAAGATTTAAATTTCAGAAGGAATTTTCGATTTCAAAAACATTAAATATAATGTTAGTGATTCATTAATGATATCTCATAACTGAATTTTAAAAATTAATTAAAGAAAATAAACTAGAATAATTATTGAACCCAAAACTGAACCAAAATCATATCGATTTCTTTCTGATAACATTATTGCATGTTATTTTAAGTTTAAATAGTAATTCTAAATTCATTTTCATTATTTATAAAAAAAATCCCAAATTCAAATTTAATTTATTTCATTTAAAAATTTAAAAAAACCAAAAATTAGTAGTTTAGGATAATTTGATTTTGTATGGGATCTACTATTAATCTACTCAAGTGAATAGAACCAATTCAGACTCTCTGTCGAATTAGTAAAATAGTTTTTCTATTTTCATTCCCTATGATAGGAACATATCGGTTGGATCTCGGAAACTAACATTAATATCCTAAAAATGTAATATCAAAGATTCATCTTCAATAAGAATATAAATATCACAATAAAGGATATAATTTAACAGAATCCCAAAATTCCCTACCGAGGAGATACAATTTCTATCTAACTATCCTCAATCAGTGTTAGTGAGATTATATAAAAAAATTACTTCTAGAACTCTTTCCAATATATCCCATACTTCTCATTATTGCTAATAAGTAGAGTCCCCCAAAGATAAGAAACAAACAAAATTAGAAATCAAAACAAACATGGCCAAATATTCATTAATATCATGGATAAAACTCAATGAATTCATGAAATCCCCCAACCACCACTCTTTATAAAAATCAGATATAGATCCATGATCCATCAATAATATAAGATAATTAAATTAATGTAATATCATTGAATAATAATCATTCCAATTAGTTTTTACCCTTCGATGGTCAACCACCCCATCAAATTTCACATCTCTAAAATTAATCATATAAAAATTCATTTTATTAACCTTATCTATTATCACAGAAAAATTGAACCCATAATCAATGAAATATGGATTTTATTATGATCATTTTGTTAATTTATTTTAGTTCCCTAACATTTTCCAAATTTGAACAAGGGAAAAAACAATAATGATGAATATACCATACATTAGCCACTATAACACTATCCACATAATCTCACCTAGTATATTAAGTATTCTTAATGTTGGTTTGGATAAGATCTTATATTTATCCTTGGATATGGGGTGAATGAAAGCATGTATATTTTTAGAAAATGAACATTACCAACAATTTTTTTCACCATTATTAAGAATTGTTCCCACCATCACAAATAAAATGAATTTAAAAAGAATCTAATGAGGATAAATTTTATTTTTAAATTTTTTTAAATAATACTAAAATACATTCATGGGGGAAAATGGAAATGAATCAATTTAATAAATTTATTAAGCACAATAGCTATTTCCTTGAAATTTAGAGTGGTTACTCAAAGCCTCCATGTGTAAAACTCTCTCAAAGTAGATAACTCGTTACCATTAATCACTCAAAAATCTAAATACTCATAAAATAGAAACAATTGTGATCTTATATAAACTATTAATAATAATTCCCCAATGACGGTGTATTAATCAACTCCTCAATCATCCTTTTGAAAAAACTCACTGATATTTTTATTTTCACTTTTTTCCATCCATTATAGATATATAATTATAAATAATTAATCAATTATCCACATTACCCAATTTTAGAAATATATTTATTCACCTATGGGGGAATATCCAACTATCCCCTTCGATTTAAAAATAAATTCACCTTAACTAACATTAGAAAAATCAGCCTGTCATTTTCTAAAATATTTATTCAATCTTCTAAAATAATAATCCTAAAAATCATTCAATGATATAAACTTTTAATTCGAGATAAACTAAATAGATTAACCATTATGAATCATAATCCATACAATCTCTATGTAATGTGTTCCTTCACCCCGAATCCTCATGTTGGTATTTTCATATTGTCCACATCACCAAAGAGTGATCAAATTCATCACAGAATGGTTACAAACTCCCTCCAGTCTCTTGGATAATACTATTATATTTATATAATATAGAAATAATTTCAACATATTATTAAATAAATATTCATGGATGGTAATTATTTCCATGGAAAACTACATAATATTTTGTGAAATATCACCAGATCTGAAATTTTGCTAATTTTTAGTATAGTATTATCAATTGCAGTGTGTATTTATTTCCAATTATAGATCATTTTTCAATAACATTACAGGGGAATCAATTGAATATTAAACTATATTTTACATTACTAACCATTAAAAAACATTTATATGACATAACAAATATTATTAGTGACATATCTCATTGTGGTGTGATTAGTATATAGTTAATATTATGAAACCTAAAATTTATCCTACATAGCCTAAAAACATTCTAACATATTTTTTAAAATAACATTCAATAAAATAATTGTTGTATTGTTAGATACATGGATTTTTATTGATGTATTATTCCCAATTCTTTTGTTATTATCATTATTGTGTGGATTTCCCAATAACATTGGAAATAACTGGTGGTTTTTAAGACCATAAGGAAGTGGTGAATGATTAATGCAAGATTAGTATAATACATTTACCGGTCCCATGGAAACTATAAGCCTTAGATAATCCAACTATCAATTTCATGTGACCAATCACATAAGAATATAGAATTTTATAGATAAATATGATCATAAGACAGTATCCCTATCTAAAGTTCATGTTTATGTGGACGATTCTCCACCCCCTCTAGTAAAAATGTGGTTCTAGTTTTACACTTAGAAAAAGATGTGGCATGGTGGGAACAATGTTTGAAAACCCATTCGACCAACCCATGTGACAGTCAAGATTATTAAAATGATTGAAATTACTAAATTAATCCTCCCCTAATGTAACTTGAAATCACCCCAACTCAACCCATTTAGTAAACAAATACTATGGACCACCACTCTCTTCCCCCATGCTCCCTTGGACTATAATATTTGGGTGGATTTTGGGTTATTAATCATGAAGTATCCATGTATGCCCCTCAACTCATATTTTCCTTTTTTCATGATATAATCAACTTTCTCTCTTTTTTTCTCTTATCTTCAATATATAGGATTGACTAATTTGGGACAAAAAAGGGTTTGATTTGGATGAATGTGCTGGGATATTTACAAAATAAGATATCACTTTGATGTAGTTGTGATTTCAATCCTATTTCTGAAATTTTTTTTTAATGTGGTAGGTCGTTCTAAAATTATGATTTTTTAATGATTTTATAATTCTATATTTGTTTTCTATTATGTTATAAAAATAATTTGGGTGGTATGAATTTTGTATTCCAAAGGTTTTGGAGTTCATAAATATTTGATAATTTTTTTCCTATTTGAAATGGATCTTTAATATCTGTGTTGTACTTTGTTTGAAGTTTTGTTGTGTAAGTGGTGGTTCATGTGGTATAGAGAATGAATTCAACACAAGGGAATCATAGGTATCCAAGCCATGAGATAAGGTTTACTATGTTTGGCTATTATGAATCTCCAAGGTTAGTTTTCACTAATGTAATTACATAACAACAATAATTACACATACAGGTGATGGGAAATGGATTCTTTAGAATGAACCATATATCTAGGATATGGTTTTATCACATATGGTATAAGGATACTAGGACCCCTCAAACCCTAGTACCATAATAATTTTTCTTGGTGCTCATGTCATCATTTACATACAAATTGTTGTCATATTTAATTCCTCATTGCTTTTAATTTCTATTATTATTTTTCTTGAAATTGTATTTTTATGTTTCTAAACAATCCCATGTTAATTTTTATGATAATTTCAATGAATGAAATCTCTTCTGGTGTTATCCTAATGTCATCATTGGATCAAACCAAATATACACCCTTAGGTGTATATGGGCATTGTTATGTTCTTCCTATGTAATAGAAATACATTCCGTGGTGGTGAAGGTGGATGTGGTTATTAGGGGTTCCTCTTTGGAAGGTGATGATGGTGGTGGCATGGGGTATCAAACTGATTAAAACATGGTGGTTATGATGGTATAATTAGTTCCCCAACCTTTTTAGTTATTTTTGTTTTTTTATAATATTAAGATTATTGAGTAAATATTGTGTGAGGATTTTGTTTTGTTTTATGGTATTAGTTTTTATTGGTTGTGGTTGTTTCTAATGGGATAAATCATTCCAAAATGTGATACATGTTTCTATAACACTAGTTCATTGACCGTAGGTATCTGGAACGCACTTTGGGACATGTAAAGGTTAGGGTCATGATGTAAGTATATTTCATGAAAAAATAGACCAAAATAATGTTTTTTTCCTTTTTGGGTCATGTTAGTCGTGAGAGTCGGGATAGACATAAGATAGGAATTTCAGGGCTTACGGATCTGATGGAGAGTGGGGTGTCTATGAAACACACCTCATCAAGGGCCTTGGACCTCCATGGGATGATTGATATTTTCTTTGAATACTCTTTTAGGCGTCATGTACAAAATTTAGACTATAATAGATGCCGAGAAATGGTGGATTGGATTGACTTTTTATTGTTCTTGTTATGTTTTTGTTTTGATTTATGAAAGTGTTTAATGTTTTGGTTAATGAAATTATTTTGGAAGGAAAATTGATGGTTTTATTATGATTTTGAATTTTTGTAGAGTAGTTCTTTCCATGATATATCCTATAAAACATCAGGATGTGTTTGGAGATATTTCTCCCTCACTAGTTGATCTTAGTTCAGTAAAAGTAGTGATTTAGGTTGTCCAAGCATTTGATTAGGAAACATTCTCTATTAATACTCATTATAAGGATGTAAAACCCATTATTTAGAATGAGTAGGATAATGAGTTCCAAAAAAATAAACCTATTTAATTAAAGGGTATCTCCAACCCCTAGGAGGAAGATGATTTTGTTGAAAATATTGAGATTATTTTTAGGTATCTTGATATGAATAAGGCTATTAATGTAAATTGGGGTTCTTATATTTTGGAAGGACCTAGTCACAGGTGGATGGACTTAGTGGCATAAGATGGGATACATGAGAAAAAGGGCTTTAAGTACTTCTCGATAGTATTGAATAAGAAGTATATCTCTATGACCTTCGCACTAAACAAGACTCTAGATTTTATAGTCTTTTAGTATGGGGAACAGACCATGATTGAATATTGAATCCACCTCCATGTGTTAGTAAATTTTTAACATGAGGTTTTCTCCAATGAAAACATAAATTCTCACTGTTTTGATATGGGTTTGTTGACGAACATTCAGTCCTTGGTATTCTTGTTCAATCTGAAGATGTATACTGAAATAGTTGATCATGTCCGGATGGTGTATATTGATCATTCTAGAAAATCTGGTTTATTATTGACATTTAGATAAGTTATAATGATTAAATTTTTTTATGGGAGTATTAATTTCATTGTTTTATGTTCTATTACTTTGAGTATAAATGTTTGAGTTCCTATAAAATGGGAATAACTATTTTACAAGTGAAATTGTTTATTATAAATGGACCTACATAACAATAAAAGGTCTTATAAATCATTTTTTATTTTGTATGAGGATAATTGATAAGGTAAAATGTTGATGAAAATGTCTTAATTTATGTTTTTGTAGTTTTTACGACCATCATGAACTAGTTTGATTTTATTTATTATTTATTAATATATTTTTTAATAATCATGATATTACATATAATATGTATATTGAAATATAATTTAACCATAATGATGGTTTTATTACTAGCTTTGAAAGTGGTACGAAAAAAATGAAATCTCATCATCCATAGAAGTGGTGAATTGACACATCATGGACGTTGTATTCCATATTAAAATAAATGTGTAGGAGAATGGATTATATGATAGATAATATGTAAGTATAATAAAATCCTACTATATTTATGATAGTCGAGTTAACATGCCATGTTTTATAGGGGTTTTTGGAGAGGATATGAAATGAAAATAAATTCAAAGATAAAGAAGGTTCATTTTACCACATGAATATCATGTCTTTGGAAACATCATTAAGACACTAGTATGTGTCCTTTCGGTGATACAAAAAGGTCTCAAACATGGTAATGTGTATTGGGAATGGAATTGAGATGAATTTAAAATATCTAAAAAGTCTTAGAAGATGTTATGAGAAGGGGTGGTGAGGGGTGGTATTTATAGTGGAGGAGAGGGGGGGGGTGTTTGATTATTTTATTCATTTATTTATTATTTTTCTTCAAGACTATCAATAGTGTTGAATCATGTGACTATGTAAGAAAACTTGGGAACTTGAGTCTGATAAAAGGTGTTCTTGCATAAAAAATTACACAAAAATTAATATATTTAGATTTTAATGCTAAATACTATAAATTATCGTATTTTAGTATTCATAAATAAAATTCAACTCTTTTATAAAATTTCCAAAAAAATCAAAAAAAAATATATTCGTAGATTTTAAAAAATGAAAACCATTTTATAAAAATAATAATCAAAATATGAGATATTTAATTTTTAAATAAAATCCAAAATTTTCAAAATAATACAGATTGCAATATTGTAAACTATTTTAAAAAAATTGGAAAATTAATCATGGTCTCAAAAAATTGTATTATAATTATAGTGAAAAAATATTATTTTTTGATTGTATTTTCTGAAAATAAATTTTCTTTTAATTATTTATTTTATTTTTAAAATTTCAAATAAACATTAATGTTTCATAAAAAATTCCAAAACATAACATATCATTTTTTTAAAAATTATTTAAATATTCAATTATATAATTATATCATATTTTCATTTCTGAGATACCTAAAATTTATTTATTGTTTAATAGGTGATGTTATAATTTAAATGATCTAATTACTATTCCTATAAATTACATTACATTATCAATTGTCTTGCTAATATTTAATAATATATCTTAGTTCTTATAATCATTGGGTTTCATTAAATTTAAGGTATCAAAAAAATTGAATTTTTTTAAGAATATAGATACAATAAAATATTGAAGTGTTATATTCTTCCAAAAAAAATAGTTTTTTTCTCTAAAGTTTCATGATAATTACCTTATAGTTAGATTATGGTGGTTCTATTTCATAGTATCCTCAGGTACCCATGTTTCTACTTTTATTTTATGGATTATCTAAAGAACTATTACTAGTTGGGTCATCCAAGTTCTCAATACATTCTCTTAAGTGAAAATATTATAGATATTCTCTTAATAGTAAGGAAAATCTGGTTCTAGTTCAATTTATTCATAATTGAGTTGATGTTTTGGGTGTAGAAAGTACCTTCTTAACAATGTCATGTGGAACACATCTTGAACTTTGGAATGGCTAGGTGGAATTTCAAAATGATATTATGAAACATCAATAATCTTCAGAATTTTAAATGTTTAGATGTACCTAGGGCATAGTTTCACTTTCATACGGAACCTTTTGACACCCTACCATATATATACATTTAGAATGAAATAATATCCCACTTTAAAATCTAAATAATTTCTCTGGTTTTCCACATTATTAATTTTCCTACATTGAGGTTATCTAATATGAGAATGAATAGTATTTACATTTTTCGTTTTCACTTCAATAATTTCTTGGCCTATAAGTTTCCTCTAAACAATATCATCACAAAATGTAGTATTACGACATCTCTCGTAATATATTTCATTATATGAAACCAATTGATATCTAGAATGAAAACTACTATTATATGATAACTCGACAAAAAGTAAATAATTATCCCACATTCCTTCAATGTCTTGTGATCATGATCTCAATATGACTTCTCATGTTTGAATTTTCATTTCTAATAGCTCTTCAGTTTTATGGTGATAATATGTTCTCAAATAAATCTTGGTATCCAAAGAGCTCTGAGGAATCATCATGTATGTTGAACTAAGTTGGGATCTTGATTAGACATGATTAAAATATGCGATCCAGGAAGTCTTCCTAGTTCATTAATAGAGAGTTGGGGAAGGTTCCATAGAAAAAACTTCTCCTTAACAACAAGGAAATGTTCCAATTTGGTAATTCGATGATAAATTACCCGTATTGCATCATTCTTTATTTAATTAGTTGGTCATCCAATGAAAAAATTGATAGTAATACCATCCAATTTCCATGTAGGATCTAGTAGAGCTTTCATAAATCCTCTTGGATTTAGTCTTTAAGGCTTCACTTCGTGAAAAACTAAATATCATGATATATTATCAATAATTATCCACTTTATATTATCCCACCAAAAAAGTTATTTCAAATATAATTACTTCTTAATGATACCAGGGTGTATAGAGGAATTCAAACTATGAAAATATTAAAACAATTTCCTTTTTAGCTCGGGTATAGAGGGAACAAAATCATTATCCCAAATTTCACAATTTCATTTTCACATATAAAGATTACAAATTTCCTATCATTTACAACTTTAATTTTCTAATGAAAATTATCATCTACAGACTAAGAACATTTTATCATTTCTAATAAATATAGTTTGGAAACCATTATTAAAATTAGTAATTTTTTACCATATTTGATAATTACCATATCTATCTTTACTGTATCCATGTTCACAGGTTCCATGTCAATCCTCATTTTGTTCAAAACACCTTTATAATTCTTGATAAAAACATCTTCAACCTTATTGACCTTCTATGGGTCATAGCGTATTTAATAACCATGATCATTGAGTAGATCAAGCATCCTCACTTACCTCATGTTGAGTTATTTCAATGAGAAAATATGTTTCAAAATCATATAATCATTATAAAACTGACATCTTTCACTATAGAGATAATGTATCCATATATTCTGTGAAATGTTTGTAGCTGATAACCTATGATCATGAGTTGGATAAATCTATTCATGTGTTTTTAACTACCATTATGAATAATAAATAACTCTTTAATTCTGCAAAAGGACCCAACCATGTCCTTTATTTACAGAATCACTATAAATCACAAATCCACCATTTCTCAATGGTAGAGTAAAGATTGGATCATCCACTAATCTCTTATCAATTCATCAAATCATTAATCACATTACACTTTCCAAAAAAACATAACCCCTTTATGAGTAATTTGGTTAATGGCTTAAAAATCAGGAAACGTTTTGAACAAAATGCTGATAATAACCTGCTAAACCATTGAAACAACTAACCATGGTTATGTTTTTTGGTGGAGTCCATTAATAGTATTTATTTTTATGTATAGGATCAATGAATATTAAATCATTGGAGAAAATATAACCATGAAAAGTAACTGTGTGAATCTATAATTCACACTTGCAAAAGATCCATATAACTATTTTCTTCTAATCGTCTCGTAAACAATCAACTAAAGGTTATCATAATCATGATTACATTTAGAGTACACCATGTTATCATCAATAAATGCCACAACCAAATTATCAATAATTAATCGAATACTCTATTCATTAGATACATTAAAAAAGAGGGTCCATTAGCCAGTCAAAATGAAATTTTTTTAAACTTTTAATGTCCATAACATGTTCGAAATGTTAATTATAATATCTTATTTCTTACATTAAATTAGTTAAATACCAAACAAATATCAAAAATTGAAAAATAATGAGCTCTAGGATGTTGGTAAGATAAGTCATCAAGGAAAGGCATAGGATAATTATAATATATCATAATAGCTCTGATCTCCCTATAGTAAATCCATAGCCTCATAGATTTACATTTTTTCATAAATAATACAATAGTAACTCCCCACATTGAAAAACTAAGGTGTATAAATCGCTAATAACTTAATTCCTCCAGTTGTTTCTTTAACCCTATTAAATACACTATGGTCAATCTACAAGAAGTCTATTATATAGATCTTTCATTAGGTATTAAATCATCAAAAACTGAAATTATTACTCTAGAGGATGTCTTGGTAATTATTCTATAAATTCATTAATTTATTATAGGAAAATAGTAACATCGACTATTTGAATATCACATTTTTCATTAATTGGTTTTATATTATCATTTTCACGAAATATATCATTTAAAAGATATATTTATGGTGGATCTAGTTATGAATTTGAAAATGATGTTTTCCCACTATAGATGAACAATTACATATCATCATCGTGAATCAAAATTTCAATCTCTTCGTAAAAAATATTTTCATTATATTTTTATTGTTGCTCCATATGAAGGATTATATCAAAATCCACCATAGGTTGGATAATTTAATCAATAATTAGTTCATGTTTTTGTATAAAAATTATAACTTCTTGACGTATCTTAGTTTCAACAAGGCATCCACTAGGATTTTTTACTAACAACTCCATTATCAAGGTGAAACATATATATCTATTTTTTAAGAAACTAAGAAGATATAAAATCAGTGATGATCCTGAATCAAATAACTTTTAGCTAAATTTTATTAGATAATTATTGTACATGGAAATACATAATTATGAACATCAATCTATGTTATTGTGACAACATAAGCATGTACTTGTTCACATGGAACATCTTGGGTATGTTTTCCATGAATTTTAAGACAATTGTGTCCCATATACTAATAATATATGTTTAGTATCTCTAGTTTCAGGCACATAACCCATTCCTCATGTTTTTATGTAAAAGAGGCATTTTTTAGATTTTTGTGTATTTAAATAGGATTGACGTATAAAGTTTAGGGTTCTCATATAGTTGGTTGTTTCTATAAATTATGGTGCTTCCAAAATGATATGTGTTATAATAAATAATTGTGTTTCCATAAATTTGGGTGTTTCCATAATTTGTGTGTTTCCATAAAGTTGGTTGATTCTATAAAGTTGGGTGGTTCCATAAAGTTGGGTGATTCTAAAGAAGTTTGGTGTTTACATTGAAATTAGTGTCCAATAAAAGATTAACTTTGATGGATGGTAGAGATTTTGTGTTTTATATGGTGTTTTTGGACCAAAAGGAATGTTTCACAGTCTATACACAGTTGTCCCAAATCGTGCGTAGAGGTCAAATCTAGATCATATTCTCTAGAAGCTTACTCGTTTTTGCTCTATATTTTTTTTATGGATTCCAAATGCCCCAATATAGGGATTTACCTCCCTAAAGGTTAGTATAACCCTCCCCACATGTGTTTATAAAATATATATCCCTCCCATGGTGATTTAAGGCCCCATTCTTGGGGTAATTGTCAATCTTCTTGGTTCTTTTCTGTTTTCATAGAACTCCTCCTTCTATCCTTCTTGTATTCATAGATATACACCTCATGTGAGTAGATATAAGTTTTACTAACATTAATTAGGATTAAATATGGTTTTTTTCATGATATAGGAAGATATCTAATCTCCTTTCATGGAATCTTGATCTGATTCTTGAGGTATGTGAAAATTCTTTCTTGATTTTTCATGTTTTTGTAGATATGATTAGATCTAATTTTCTAATACACATTATTTCTCATATTTACACATAAAGTGGGTATAAATACGTTTTCACATTAAAAATAATTCAATTTTGAGTCTTGGTATTGCTATGATATGATAACTAAAGTCATTCTTAGAGAATCAACCCACCTTCTTGTACATTCTTCGTCCGTTGTCGAGTTTCGTCAAAACCATCGAGGTGGGAGGATTCAATCTCATCTCCTCTTACTAGATCTGATTTGATTAGTTTAAAATTGACTAAATTTTTTAATATTTAATGTTATATATATTTTTTATACATGGAATAAATTTCTTTACTGATGATTTGTCGTTTTTGGTTGCATTGTGAAATCTTGATAAATTATGGGGAAAATTGATTTAGTTTCATGAATTTAAAACTGTGATTTTAAATTTTGGATTTTATGGAACATCTAATTTTTTGGATTCATCATGGGTTTTTAATAAAAAAATCTTTTAATTGAAATGAGTTTTCATTATATTGGTTTTTAATAAAAATCAGTTTTCAATAAAATGGTTATTTTATTGAAGGGGTTTTTTGGCATGATCAATCTGAATATATGGTGTGTGTTCATGTTGTATATATGGGGATTGGTTAAAATATGAACTTTTTCATGGATACCAAGGGTTAATGGCACATGGGAAATAATTACCTTGGGATGAATTGGTTGATCCACAAGAAATTTCTCATTAGTATGGAACTGTCATAACGTAGCATGTACGGTTGGTTGCATGGGTTTGTTGAATGGTTAAGGAATTCTAAAATAGATATTTAAAAATTATTTAGAATAATTGGTGATATTTTTTTATGTGTTATCATTTTGTAATATTTGTTTTTAATTACACTCATAGACTTTTGTTTTATAATTTTTTGGACATGTTTATATTTTTTCCTAAATAGTTTTTGGAATTTGTTTGTATAAATTTTTTTATAATAACTTTGATACCTCTTCTATCCTAGTGGCATGATTTGGGAGGTAATCGGGGATATCATACTATATTATATACTCAGAAATACTTTTTAACAATGGTTCTTTTGTAGATGATATCTTCTGGGATATGGGAAAGGGTATTGTTTCCCACATTTTTAGCACCACTTTGTGATGCTCAGGCAGTTCGATGATCACGGAGCACTAGGAACGTGGATCTTAGAGTGTTTTAGTATTCCTGGGTTCATTAGATGGTTTACTCTATTTACATTGATAATTATCAATTATACCATTATTTCAATATTTGGATTGTTTTTATATGAATAATTTTGTTGAGTTGTCTTTCTTTTATACATGCATCAAGTAGTTAGTTGTTTAGTAATTGGATTCTTAGTTAATGGTTTTATTATTAAAGGGTAAATTGTACCCACCATTCATTAAAACCCTTCATACATTAATTATATATATTGATATCTTGGGAATGTCTCTTAAGGACAATTAATTACTTTTTGTACTCTCAAGACGATGATAATTAGACGGTAATTAAAAATTGTATCAGCTTATTGGGTCCTTTCAAAACATTTACTCTTCAGTGTTCTTGGTCTTAGATTTGATATTACATAATGACTATTCCATAGGTTCGAATCATAAAATTGAGTAGAATTTTTATAACTTGAAATGTATTGCATAAAAGGATATATCCAACTCTCTATTGTTGATCTTCATCTTACTGGGTTATGGGGAATATAAGTTTTCAAAGACACTTCTTGGAATTTCACATCTCAATGTCATGGGTTTAGCCAATAATACCAGTATGACATGAATTGTAGAGGAATGAATTCCCACTAGGATTGAATAATTAATTATTACTAATGGTTTTGGATCTGTTCAAATGTGTAAACTTTTAAAAAAACTGAATTCTTTTTTTAAATGTATGATGTTGAAAATGGGAATGGATATCATATTTTGAAAAAGTGCAATTTTCCAAATATGTTGACAATGAGTGGATTTCATTTAAATTTTTTTTTTCATCTTCGATGTGATATAATTTTAAATGATAAGCCATAAATTACTAAAGGGTAAGATTGATGGAGTTTTGTTTGTTTAGAAAATGGCACCCTGTCAACTTTGTTGAAACCAACCCGAATAAGCTGTTGAATACATGGTTGCACCCGAACCACGAGTGAAACAAGAGATAGTTCATAGTATTATCCAATATATTCAATTTGTGGATACCGAAAAATATAAGAATATGTGAAGACATACAGATCATTCCATACAGTTCGTAAAGCAGAATCTACCCATATTCTGGGGTGATTCTAAACCTGAAAAGGAAGAGGTGTGGATGAGAAGGATGAATCGAATATATAAATTCATCAGCAAACCAACTGAGATCAATGTCAATATGGCCTAATATATTCTTGAAGATCATGAAAATAATTGGTGGGAACTATTATAGCATGTAAGGATGCAATTTTGGACTGAGAGATCGAAATCCCAACAGGCTCGACCTAGAAGCTTGAGCTGCACCACCCAGCAAAGCCCACGTCAGGCCAGGCCAGGCTCGTGCCGTTGGTTCATCGTGTCAGGCTTGGGCCTATCCATGAAGGCCCAAATGAAAATCCTAGATGGCCCAGAAAAACATGAACCATGCAAATCCCACCCTGATGTCTCATGTGAATCCAACCAGCTGTAAAAAAAATATAACGGGAAATAGCTAGTAGGGAGATTTGATCTCCCTACGACAAGCTTCCAATGTTGTTGTTGGACCAACCGGACAAAGCGTTGCGCTTGTTATATTATCAGAAGAATTTATATATATGTATATATATAAATTTGTATCATTACATATTAACAAAAAATAATATATAATTTATATATTATATATTATATATTATATATATAATAATGTGTATATATATACGTATAATTATCATTATATATAATTATAATGTGTCTGTATATATATATACAATGATGAATAATTATATATATATATATAATAATGTATATATATAAACCAAACCATTATTAATATATATCAAATATGTGTGACTTTTAAAAATCCATTAATAATATATATATATATATATATGATTTAATATATATATATATATATATTAAATGCTATTAATATATATATATATATCAATGATTTAATATTATATATATAATAACTTGTTTTATATTGAAAAAAATAAAATACTCACCAAATTATGTTCGTGCATGTCCCACAATCTCATTCATTTTTTTATGTATATTGCAACTTCCATATAATATATAAAATATAAATTTATAAATCTATTTTGAAAAAAAATTAACTCAACCACTACAGCACACCCCCAACCCCTATTTATTGTGTTTATAATTTTCTCATATTACACACACATATATATATATATATATAATAACTTATTATATATAAACAAAAAAAAATAACATTCACCCAATGATGTTCGCGCCAACCACCAACCTCATTAATTTTTTTAAATATCATGAAACTATCATATTATATTTCTAAAAAAATCCAATAATATATATATATCAATTATATGAAAATATATATATATATATATAAATAGAAAAAAATACATTACTAATATTTCCAAAAAGCTATTAATAATATATTAAAATTATATGTGGTTATTAAAAATCCATTAATAATATATATATGTGTGTGTGTGTCAATGATTTAATATTATATATATAAAAACTTATTTTATATTAAAAAAATAACACACTCAGCTAATGAAGTTCATGCATGTCCCCCAACCTCATTAGTTTTTTTTCAATATGTTTCTACTTGCATATATTATATATAAATATATTTTGAACAAAAATTTTCTCACCCACTACGACGCACCCCACATTGCCTAATTATTTATTTACAATTTTCTCATATTATATATATATATATAAAATTATTATATATTAACAAAAACATAACTACTCACCCAATAATGTTCGTACACCCCCAACCTCATTAATTCAATTTTTTATGTGAAGAAACTTTCATATATTATATATCAAATATATACATATATAAATACTTTTAGAAAAAAAATAACACACCCACCAAAGCACACCCCCTAATGCTATAATATAGACCTGGCCTGGCCAAAATAGGGTCGAGCTAGGCCGGGCCGGACCTACCCAGAAGAAAAATTAAAAAAAAATTAATTTTTTTTAAAATTAATCAAAAACATAATAATACTTTTCATAAATAAGAAAAAAATAAATGAACAAATTTTTTTAAATAAATGATAAAAACATATAAATAAAAACACTTTAAACCCATGACCCACTGTTGTACACCCCCTATAACTAATTAATTTTTTTTAAATTTTCACATAATATATATAAATTCATAAACATGTATAAATCTATTTAGAAAAAAATAAAATATCCACCCACTATAAAATTCAAATAAATTTTATTTTATATAAAACAAGTTTAATTTATAAAAAATACATATAAAAAATGCATTCAGATATATCATTTTAAATTAAAAGTCTAAAAATAAATGTAAAAACTTTTCAAACAACTATTAAAAATAGTTTTAAAAAGGATTGAATTAAAATTATTTAAATAAATGTTTAAAAAATATTTTTAAAACAAACACTTCAATTAATTTTTTAAAACACAATTAAATTAATTTTTCTAAAACAAAAACATTAAAAATTTCCCTTTACATTGAAAGATAAAAAAGTTAAATGTTTAAAAAAATACTTGTAAAAAGCATGTGTTTAAACAATTTCCAAAAATGTATTAAATTTATCATTTTAAAAAAATATAAAAAAAATATATTAAACAAATGATAACAAATGATTTAAAAAAATTTATATATTTTTTTTGAAAAAGTCATAAAAATTATAAATGAGTTACAAAAAATAAATGTAAAAAAAAATTTAAATTAATGTTAAAATAACGTTTAAATAACAAGGCTTCAATCTCAACCACCAATGCTCACACCCAACCCCTCATTAATTTTTTTTACAATTTCCAAATAATATATGTACATTCAAAATATATAAATCTATTTAGACAGAAAAACGTATCCACCCATTTTGAAATGTTAATAAAAAATAAAATAAACATTTTTACATGAAACATGTGTCTATAAATAAATGAAAAAAAATGTTTTAAATAAATGTTAAAAAATGTTTAAATAAAAACATTGAAAAAAATATTAAAAACTAATAATTATTTTGAAAATAATAAAGGCTCACCATGCCCTGACTTGAAAATTCCTGGCATGGCCCAAAAAAGCCAGGCCCAAACTGATGGTTTGGGCTGGCCTGAGGTTGGGATCAGGCCGCCTCATGGGATTCCTAACCCGAGTAGTGGCTAGCGTCCAGGTTTTTTGCATGCTTGGACCAGCCCTGCCAGACCCTTTCCTGGCAAGGTCGGGCCGGGCCTGGACGAAATTACACACTTAACTACAGTCTAAATTAGATGAAATTATAACATGGGAGGATTTCGAAGAATTTTTCAAATAACAATTCAACTCTCATATGTTCAGGGCCTTGAAAAGGATATACATCTTTAACCTCAAGTAGTAAAATCTATCTATCATGGAATATTGATGATATATTCATGTATTCAGTGCTCCTTTCACCCAATGTGTTGGAAAGTGCATCCCTAGGGGTGCGTATTTTCGAATCAGGGAAAATGTAGGAGATTTGATCAATTATTATGGTGCGTTGTATTACTAATTATAAAGAGATGGGGACTAGAGAAGTGGTAGAAGAGAGGGAAATCTAAGTAGATTATGGTGGAATAAATATGATGATAACCATGGGAAATAGTGGGATCTCAAAATCCAGGAGAAAGCAGAAAAGGGAAACCTATTTCATTGTTGTTAATGGCACTCAAATTCAGACAGCTTGATCAGCGAATATTCATCCATGACCAAAGATCCAAGAAGGATGCTATCAATGTGGTTACATTGAACACATTAAGAGATAGTGTAACAAACCACCAAGATAATTCCATAAATACAACAATATAGGACCCCTTAAGAGATTTTGTCATAGTCCTCTATGGTCAGGTTATCGAGACACATAAGAGGTGTTGCAAGTATCGTATATTTCAATAGGTTGAGGATAGTATAATTAGTCTCATCAATAGAGTAGATCTATCCATTCTGATTCAATGAATACCATACCTCCTCAGCTTGGAAAATCATCACTAGGGAATAAATAGCAGAGTACATCATAAGTGAAATCGTATATAGATGAGATGATAATTTTCGATGATTGGGCTAGACTACATAAAGTGAGAGGTATGATTCATTTGAATGATACCATTGTACAAGTCTTATTTGATACTACTGCATCACATTCCTTCATGGCCTCTATTTTTGTTAACATTAAATGAATGAAACTGGAAATGATTCCTTCTATGTTAAAACTGCAAACTCCTCTCCGTGAAAGAGAATGTCAAGCCTTTGTGTGCATGGAATTTCCTATAACTATGGAGGGAGATAAGTTTAAATAGAACTTATTAATGTTGAAGATGGATTTCTAAGACGTAATCCTGGGTATTAATTGGTTTAAAACGTTTAAGTATCACAATGACGGTTATATAAGAAAAGTTAGTTTCATGATAGAGGAAGACGTTGAGAATAATATCTTAGGAGTGAGGATTGTAAATAAATGTGAAAAGAGCATATTGGCACCAATGGGGGAACAATATTTTATTATTGGCTGCATTGACATCAAAAATGATGGATGAAATATAGGAAACTAGGATTCTAGTAGTGGTTGATTAATTTGTAAATATATTTCCCAAATATTTCATAGTGTTACCACTTATAAGGGAAGTAGAGTTTGCGATTGATATTTTTCCATGAATTATCCCGATTTCCCTTATGTCTTATTGGAAGGAACCAAAAAATCTAATAGAATAGAAAGAGCAGTTGGAGGAGGTAGAGAGAAAATGATTCATTAGTCCAAGTACGTCTCTATGGGAAGCACCAGTCTTGTTCATGATGAAATTGTATTAAACTCTCTAGTTGTGCATTGATTTTCATAAGTTTAACCAAATTACAACAAAGAATAGATATCTAAATCCATGCATCAATGATATGTTCGATCAATTGAGGGGAGCTCAGTGTTTCTCTAAAATTTACTTGCGATCAGGATATTACCAATTGAATTTTCAGAAGGAATATATTCTAAATACATCATTCATAAGTAGATATGGCTAATATGAATATGTAGTCAGGAATTTCGGTCTAACAAATGCACCAACAGTCTTAATGGGTTTGATGAATCAGAAATGTCAGCTATATCTTGATTATTTTATGGTGGTGTTGTTGGATGACATATTGGATTATTCAAAGACTAGGGATGATCATGACGAACACTTGGATATAGTGTTGAAAATATTGAGAGATAACCATTTGTTTGCCTAATTATCAAAGTGTGATTTTTGGATACATGAGATATGTTTTCATGGCCATTTCATTTCAGAAAATGATGTTTCAGTGGATCCAGAAAAAATAGAAGTTGTAATCTCATTGAATGAAAAAATATTCCTTTGATATTTGAAGATTTATAGGTCTATATAGCTACTACCTATGCATGTTTCATTATTTCTCATGCCCATATTCACTAATGACAGCCTTAACAATGAATAAATCTTCATTCCAATGGACAGAGTAATGTCAGAAGTCTTTCTAAGTTCTGAATGGTCATCTTACATTGGCACCTATCTTGATTTTTCTAGAATCTTGACAGTTGTATGTGGGGTATTGTGATGCATCGGGATTAGTTTTTTGTTGGGTTCTTAGGAAATAAGACCATAGGGTTTCTTATATTTCATATAATTTGATGGTTCATGAGAATAATTACACGACACATGACATAGAGTTAGAGGCAGTTTTCCAAGCTTTAAAGACCCAGTTTCACTATCTCTTTGGTCAGAAATTCACTGTGTTTACGAATCATATAATCTTGAAACACATTTTCTCACTACAATATTTGAATATTTGGAAAGAATGTGGATAGAGTATCTACAAATGTTTGACATTGACATAATGATCACGCCAAAAAAGGGGAATTCAGTTGTGGATGCATTATGTAGGAATCCATATCGTCGGTTGGTGATGGAAGCCTCAGATGAATGGAAATTGATGTCGGTTCTAGCTGAAATGAATGTGGAATGTGAAGACTTAGGTGATGTGGTAGTTTTCTGTTCAACTACACTATTTCTTGATTTGGAAAATGTGGTCAAATAGGCACAAAATATGATGGACAACATTTGTTTATGAGATCAAAACTCAATGGTGGGGAGACCATTCACGGTCGGAAACTTAATGGATGATCAGTTTTGTCTTTTTATGATCGTATGGTTGTACCTATTTCTTTTCATGATAAAATCCTTCATTTTTACAACCATTCGAGATGCTTTATGAATATTGGTACACATAAGATGTATACGACCTTGATGGAACAATTTCAGTTGAGAGGCATGAAAATGATGGTGGAAGAGTTGTCTTAGGGTGATTAACTTGTCATCAGGTTAAGAAGAGCATCAAAGACAAGTAGGTATGTTACAGACATTGACTATACTAGTGTGGAAGTAGGAAACAGATAGCGATGGATTTTTTTAAAGATATTCCAGGCAGGTTGGAAACAGAATTCCATTTGGTAGATAGTTGATCGAATTATCATGTCTGTCTATTTAATCATGATTAATGAATCTTATACAGTTTAGGATATGTCCAATATTTATATCAAAGAAATTTTAAAGAGGCATTGAGTGCAAGGTTTAATAATGTTAGATTGATATTTGTGGCTCAAATCTTGTTTCTGGCTATCCTGACAAAAATATCCGAGGATTCTGTTGACAATGAGTGTAGTGTATCATCCTGAGAAAGTCGACTAGTCTGAGTAGACGATACAGAAAATGGAAGACATGTTATTGTCTTGAGTAATGGTTTTCAGTGGATCCTAGGATGATCATATACCCTTAGTGGAGTTCTCATACAGTAACCACTATCAAGACTTGATACATATGGCTCCATTTGAACCATTTTATGGGTGCCCTTATCATTCTCCACTGTGTTCGGTGGAAACAGGTGGGACATCACTAGTAGGGGTGAGCCTTGTTCAATAAACAACCGAAAATATCATTCTGATCAGAAAGAGGATGTATATGGCTTAGATTTATCAGGCATTTTATGTGGATCCTCATTGATGACCATTTTCATTTACAGTAAGTGATCATGTGTTCTTGAGGATATCTTCATGGATAGGAAATTATTGTTTTGGGAAGCATGTCATGTTATCCCCTAAATAAATATACCCTTTTGAGATATTGGAATAGGTTGGTGAGGTGTCATATCATTTGGAATTTCCACCATTGTATAGCTCAGTGTATAATGTGTTCCATGTATCTCAGCTGAAGAAATTTCAGCCTGATCCTGACCATGTGATCAGATGAGATCACAATGAACTAGAACTGTATGATTCATTGGTATATATACTTGTAAGTATCATTGATAGACAAGAGAAATACATTCAAGGGAAGAGTTCTATCCATGTGCTAGTATTATGGAATCGTGGTCAGATTTCAGAAGAGACTTGGGAATGTGGGAAGGAATTGAATAATCAATGGGTGAAACTCTTTTTGGTTAGCGATGGTTTTCAACATTCCGTGGATAGAAAGAACAATGGTGGGGAGAATGTTTTACCCCTGTTTTCTAGTACATAACCCTTTTCTCATGATTTTTCTATAAAAGAGGCTTGTTTTTAAAATGGTGTGTCTTTGAATAGGTTTGACATATAAAGTTGGGAGTTACCATAAAGTTGGGAGTTTTCATAAATTCGGGTGTTTCCATAATTATGGGTTTTCCATAAATTTGGGTGTTTCCATAAATATTGGGCTTTCCATAATGTTTTGTTTTCTATAATGTTGGTTGTTTCCATAAAGTTATGTGTTTCAATAAAGTGGGGTGTTTCCATAAAGATGGGTTTTCCAAAAAGTGGGGTGTTTCAATAGGAGAGGATGTTTCCATAAAAAAATTGTTTCTAATAAAGGATAATGATGAATTATGGTCGAATTTTTTGGTTTTATAAGGAGGTTTGGGAACAAAATGATGGTCTCACAGTCCATACACGGTTGGTCCAAACCATGTGGTCGAACAATGCATAGAAGTCAAATCTTATTCCTATTCTCAAGGGGATCACTCATTTTTGCCTTATATATTTTTTAGCATGAAAACGCCCCCTATATCAATATTTTTCTCACTATAAGGCTGCATAACCCTCCCCACATGAGTTGTTGCCATCCGAGATCCACACTTTGGTGATTTCCAGCCTGATTCTTATGGTAAGTGTCGATCGTCTTGGTTCTTTTTCATTTTCATAAAACTCATCTTTATCTCCTTCTCATTTTCATATATCTTCACCTCATGTCAGTAGATATTAGTGTGATAAAATCATTTAATGAAAAATAAGTTGTTTTTCATTATAGATTAATAGATCTAAGCTACTTTCATGGAATCATAATCCAGTTTTTAAGGAATGTTACCATTTATTCGTCATTGGTAACGTTTTCATAGATATGCTTAATGTACTTCTCTTATCTCCATTGTTTCTCATATCTTCACATATAGTGGGTTAATATACTTTTATTATTCCAAATAATTCAATTTTGAGTCTTTATCTTGCTAGGATAAGATAACAAAGTCCATTCTTGTTTAATCGACCCTCCTTCTTGTGTGTTCTTCATTCGTTGTCGAGTTTCGTCAAAACCTTCATGGTAGGTGCCCTGACTCCCATCCCTTACTCATAGAATTTATTGGATTATTTTAAAATTGAGTAAATTTTAGAATATTAATTGTGAAATCTTGGTTTGATACATGGAATAAATCAGGTTAGTGAAGATTTATCATTTTCGGTGGATTTGCGAAATCTTGATAGATTCTGGTGAATATTGTTATAGTTTTTTAAATTTAAAAAGAAGATATTGAATGGTTGATTTTCTTTAACTTCTAATATGTTTTATTGGGAAAGGGTTTTCAATAAAAATATCTTTTTTATTGAAATTAGTTGTTATTATAATGGTTTTTATTACAAAATAGATCTCAATAAAAATGTGATTATATTAAATGGGTAGTTTTGGCATGATTGTTGGGAATATGTGGTGTGTGTTCATGTTGAATATATGTGGTACAGTTAAAATATGATCATGTAATTGGATCCAAAGGGTTAATGTAAAATGGGAATCATTTACCTAGTGACAACTTCTTAGATCGATGATAAACCACCCATGAGTACGGAACTATCATAATGTAGCATGTGCGGTTAGTTGCTTGGGGTTATGGAATGGTACGGGTATGCCAAATAGATTTTATCAAAACTTATTTAGAAGAATTGAATGTATTTGTATTATGTGTTATAATTATGGAAAATTTTGTTTTAGTTACTCATGTACACTTTTTTTGTAGAATGTTTTGGAACTTGTTTATATTTAGTTATAAACTATTTTGGGAATTTGTTTGATTAAAGTATTTTATAATAATGTTTATAACCCTTCAATTCTAGTATCATGAGTAGAAAAGTAATTTTGGATATCCTACTATGTTTTATACTCACCCCTTCATTGGATCTATGTTTTTTTTGTCGACGTTATCTTTCAGGAAAATGGAAAAGGTAATGTTACCCATGTTTTTAGCACCACTAAGTGATGCTCAGGCTGTTTGGTGATCATTGAGAATGGGAAAATGGATCTTATAGTGTTGTGGTCTTCATGGAATCTTAATTTGGTTTCTTTTATTTAATTTTTATATTTCTAGAGTCTTCCAGTGTTTCATAATTTGGAGTTGTTTTTATATGAATATTACAGTAGATATTTCTTTCTATTATTCATACATCATATAGTTATTTGTTCAGTTATGGCTTCCTTGGTTAATGGTTCTATTTTTAAAGGGTATATCATCCCCACCTTTCATTTAAACCCTTCTATATTTATTCCCAGCCTTTGGCATCTTGGGGATATCTCTTAAGGCCAGGTAATGACTCGGTGTACTCTTAAGAAAATGAGAATTTGCGTGTAATTATAAATAGTATCAGCTTGTTTGGTCATTTCCAAAGAAGTATTCATTAGTTTTCTTGATCTTGGAGTTGAAATTACTTAATGACTATTCCATGGGTTATAATCATAGAAAGGATTATAATTTTTGGAACTTGAATTGTTTAGAATAAAAGGAAATAATTAACTGTTTTATACTGAACTTCAAGTTACCTGGATATGGGGTACATATGTGTTCATAAACAATTCTAGGATTTCGAAATATTATTGTCATGGGTTTATCCAATTAGACAATTCTGACATGATTTATAGAGGACTAAATTCCCACATGGATTTCATAATTCATTTTGACTAATGATTTATGATCTTTATAAATGTGTAAAATATTTAAAAATAAAATAAAATAAATGAACCATTTTGAAAAAGAGATTGGTTATCATATTTTAAAAGAATTGTGATATTCAAAAATGGTTGACCATGAATGGTTTTACTTTTAATAACAATGTTGTGATAGTTGATCTTATTGAATATAAAATTATAATACATTACATTCTAGAGAGTATGATTGATTGAGTTTGGATTGTTTATAAAATGAAACATGGTAGACATCGTCGAAACCGACCCAAAGAAGTAGCGGGGAACATGGTTGAACCAGAATCACGAGTGAACCAAGAGCTTGTTCAGAGTTTTATACAAGTTTTTCAAGAAGTGGACACAAAGTACCATCGGGACGATCCAAGGCATAAAGATCATTTCAAGCAGTTCATGATGTATAATACACCCATATTCTAGGGTGATTCTGAACCTGATAAGGCATAGGTGTGGATGAGCTAGATGAATCACATCTTCGAATTCATCAGCACACCAACCGGGCTCAATGTCAATTTGCCCACATATATGCACACAGATATTACACATAATTTGTGGGATCTATTACTGTAGGGTAAAATATATGAATGTATTACATGGTTCGATTTTGAAGAAATGTTCAACAAACAATTCTACCCTCATACGTTGAGGATCTAGAAGACAACATACATCATTAACCGATTGTAGGAAAATATCTCTGTCATTGAATATAGCTTTTAAATTCATGAATTTAGTACACTTTTCACCAAATGATGTAGAAAGTGCCTCCTATAAGGCGCATATTTTCAAATCAGAGCTATGAAAGGTGATTCGATTAAATATTTTAGTTCTATGTATTACTGAATATACAAAGATGGTTAATTGGGAAGTGGTGGAGGATAGAGAAATATCCCGAGATATTGGTGGAGGAAATATGATGATACTCATGGGAAATGGTGGGAATTCAAATATTGGGAGAAGGATTAAAAGGGACACCTATTTCCACAGTATTAATGTCACTCAAAATCAGAAAGTTGGATCACTAAATCTTCATCTATGATCAAAGATCCAAGAATGATTATATCAATGTGGTTACTTTTACCACATAAAGTGGGAGCTTAAAACACCCCCCAAGATCATGCCATAACTACAGCAATATGGGACACCTTAAGGGGTTTTTCAATAGTTCTCTAAGGTCATACACTTTAGACACATATCAGGTGTCACAATCATTATATGATTTGATAGGCTGAGGATAGTAGAATCCGTCTCTTCAATATATCAAGGCTATCCATGGTGATTCTAGAAATACTGTAACATCCCAAGTAAGTAATGAATAATAGATATTTTTATCTATGTCTATTAATGATTAAGATAGTGTTTTAGAGGCTTAAAATGAATATAAATACAATCTTATGCATGGAATACACTAATATTCTTAAAAAATTGTTTTACTGCCTTTTGATGGAAAACCCGTTTAAAATATATCTTTTGACAATTTTATAAGCTATGTTTGTCAAAATAAACTTATTATTTATGATTGGGACATCAAAATTTACTTTGTGTGAATTTTTTGTTATTTTTCTGATAAAGTTCATTTTTTTAATGAATAGTGAAAAATACTGTATTTTACATCAAAACTGCTTCTTAATCTAATTTATTTATATGATTAGATTATCTTTTGAATTGGTCTTAATGTGTAATCTGAATATATTTTTACCATTTAATCCAATGGTGGTCATTGGAATCAATTTCACTTTGAAATTGACTTAAACTGGTGTCAATCTTTTGATACTAATTATTTTATAAAAACACGCTATTTGCTCTGACAGCGGGAATTAATTATTAAATTAATTAATGTGACTTATATGTTTTGAATTTTGTAAAATAGACTTCATTTTTGAATTTGGAATATCAAATATAGCTTAGAGTGAATTTTTGGTAATTTTCTAAAAAACTCCAATTTTTGATGAATAGTGAAACCACTAAGTGGTAATCAAGTAAACTGATTTTTCAGTTAAATGAAAGTTTACCACTAATTTGTATTGAATTTTGAAAATCCGACATACATGGTTGTCATTAGTTTTTAAAATTTGGTTCAATGGGATGAAAATAATTTTTTGGTGAATAGTAACTTTTTTCATTAATCGCGATTAGAGGTAATTAGTGGTAATTAGTGTAGTTTAAGGTAAAAATAATGCTTTAATAAAATGAGATGTGCTTGAAAAATGTCCTACCCTCATTGTTTGTGTCATGGCCGACCAAGAAAAGCCATGGGTCAACTTGGGGACCCCATGGAGCAACATTGGTTGGGAAATGACATAAATAACTTTTTATTTAATGTAAAAGTAAAAAATGACACAAACATCAAATGTTTTACAAAAACAATTTTTACATGGGGTTATAAAGATCATATTTTTGATAATAAATAGTCATTGGAAAGATAAAAAGATCTCATACATCATAGTATTTTATTTATAATTTTTAGACTTTAAATAAATTAAATTATTTATGACATCATGATGGTGCAGCGATGACCTCATTATTTAACGATTTAAATAAAATGGAAAGATAATGTAATATCTAAACCCTACACATGTCCAAAAACTACTGGATGGGTATATTTCGAACCCCTATCACCTTATCATCGAATTATATCAATGTGGGACCATTTAAATCCGAAACTCATTTTCAAATAAAGTAATATTTCTTTACTTTCCAAGAGTGCCCCTCCTCTCCTCTTATAAAAGGCCCCCACCTCTACCTCATTACCCACACTCCCAAAGCCGTTGGCTCCACCATCCCCTGCCCATTTACTCTCTACACATACCTCTCCTCATCCTAGAGGATTTCCTTTGGGCAGAATCCTTTCAAATGAAGCCTTTATGCTCAAATCAAATGGAGTTACACTTTTAAAGTTAATTTATTCTCTCATGTTCATTTGTTTTATTTTGCTTCTCCAACCCCCTAAACTCTTTTTATTTACTTATTTTGTAACAACACCAGTATCTTAAATATACTAGGCTGTTGTTATAAGATTTATTCAAGATACACTCTCACACAACTACATCAAATGGTTAAAGAACATACGGTTTCCGTGGAGGGCGAAATTCTGCCTCCCGAAACGATGATTGTTCAATACTCATTTAACACCTTCAAAGGTGGCCATTATGATGTCACTATTTTTATATATGATATATAATATGTTTATTCTTTCCTTAAGATTCTTTATTTTTCATTTATTGTATACCATTATTGTTTCCATTATGGGTAAACACGGTATCTTCATTTTAGGAAGTGCGGACTACCGCCCCCTCAAAGTGATTTGATTCGTTAATACCATATGTGGGATGTGTAAAGGATAAATTTAATGATATTATATATGTTATTATACTGGAATTATAATATACTCTTATATCATTATGATTCCATTCTAGAAAATACGAAATAGAAATGGAAGTAGCATTCATGCGTACGTACGGCTTACCGTCTCCATGAACGGTGCATTTCATTTCTTACCTCTAAATGTGATTTAATATTATAAATACATGTATATGATGAATATATATGATATATATGTTATCCAAATCATTAATATCATTCTGGATATAACGAACGTTTGACCAAATTAGCCACATGTAAGTGTAAGAAGTCTATTTTTGACTTAAGAACCAAATACCGACAAAATGAACATTATTAACATAAATGATTACATGATGTTCATAACATGGTATAAAAGGAATAATGAACTTGAAAAAGGTTCTTAAGCAATAAGAGATTAACTCAAGTTTATTATTCAGGAGATTAAAGAACGGTCGGGTCAAGTCGGATACGAGGTATGGGACTTCGTCTCAATCTCCTTTCATTGAGGCATATTTTTTTTTATACACAACCTTTTTATTATATGGTGTATAGACCCCTTTGACTTTTACGTTTATTCAATAGGAAACTTTTTTATATGAAGCGTTTACTGAATGAAAAAATGGAATGTTTTTGTCGTACGTATGTAGCGACAACGACTTCTCCACCGTCGTGACCGTTATTTGAGTTTCGGCTTCCTCTACAAGCCATACATTTTTTTAAAAGAAAAATAAATACCATGTTTTAATTTTATTTTATTTTGGTATTGCAAATGGTTTTCATAATGTTTTTATATCAATGTGTTGTATTGATATCTTGTGATTGAAATGTGGAAATGTTATGTTTCCTTTATGTATGTTTTATGTCATACGATTATGTTGATGTTCTTGGGAATTATTATGAAGACGGGTGGTTCCGTGATAAACTAAGGGCGGGTGAGCCCGATATAGCTCTGCAATGCATTGGGTAACGTGAAGGAGTGAAACGTTAAGGTTTCTCCGAAGAGATTTATGGAATATACTGTGATGGGTATTACAAATGTTACCAAGATGGTTACTCCCTACATAAGAATGTTATGAATGCCTCAAGTTACCTTTATGTCTTATGATTTCAATGATTTATTCATGATTTGATGAGGTATGTTAATGTGCTTATGTTTTATGGGTAAAGTATGATCTAATCCTTATGTATATATGTACCCATGTTTCCTTTCCATATTTTTATATCCCTTACTGAGCTTTTTATGCTCATCCCAAGTTATTTTGAAATGTTTTTCACAGGTCAAGGGAAAGGTACATGATATGATGATAGTGTCAAGGAAGTGTCAAGAAATAATCCATGTTTATTTTAAATATGTTTCCATTGATGGGAATGAAGAATACTATCTTTATGTAACCACTTTGTTTATATGTGGAATGTAATGCAAGTTTTATGATCTAATTCTCTAAAACTCTAAACCCGAAAAGATCCTCAATGTCTAATCTTGTAATAACTCAAGATTAAGTGAGGGTTAAGGCTGGGGCCTTATAGTTGGTATCAGAGGTCGGTTTAGATAACTTCAGGAGTTAGAATTCTATTAAATGATTATCCAAAAATATTTTTTTTTGAAATGATATTGCATTTAAAGATTACCATGTTGCTTCATTTAAGACATGTTTGTTCAGAATGGGTTTCCGCAGAGGAAATAGGGAAGCAGTGCTAGGAAGGCATACAAGAGGAAATAACCTTCCGAATCAGCATCCTGAGATGGTCGGAATTGGAACTGAACAGTTTGTTGCAGTAATGGCGCAGTTGACTCAAGCGATAAATGGTGGTGGTATCCATGCACGAGATCAGCCAGATCAACCATAGAGGAACATGTCAGTGGTGGAACATTTCATGAGGCAACATCCCTCATCATTCAGAGGATCATCTGACCCTGTGCTAGCTGAAGGGTGGATTAAAGAACTTGAGAATATTTTCAATGTCGTGGGGTTTTCAGAAAATCAAAAGGTTAGTCTTGCTATTTACCGTTTGGAGGGTGAGGCAGATCAGTGGTGGTCGATGGTTAAAAATATCAGGGACGCCGATTAGATTGATTCTCTTGACTGGGATGAATTCAAAGGTATGTTTCTTGAGAAGTATTTTCCTAAAGCTGTTCGACATAGGATGGAAAAGCAATTCTTGGAATTGAGGCAAGAGGAAGACTCAGTGGCTACCTATGAAGAAAGGTTCACTCGATTGTCAATGTATGCCTCAAATTTTATCCGAGACCTTGATAGTAAAATCAATCATTTTTACTCAGGATTAAAGCCAAAATATCGAAGGGAATTAGCTTCTCGTGAGTTTAAAAGTTATGAAAAGCTTGTTCGATGTGATGAGAAGGTGGAAATGGAGTTTGTCGATGACCAAGTGTTCTATAACAACCAACAAAAGAAGAGACAGAGGTGGCAGGAGAAAGGTAAGAATTCTTCAAAAAAGTCTGATGGTAAGAAAACTAAGTTTCCAGTTTGTGATAAATGTGGAAAAAGTCATGATGGGGAATGTCTTCTGAATTCTATAAAGTGCTACCGATGTGGTTAGATGGGACATAAGGATCGTGATTGCACTGAAAAGGATCAAGGTGAAGGTAAGAACAAATTTGATTTATAGTTAGTGAAATGTTATAAGTGCAATGGGATGGGTCACTATGCAAATGAGTGTCCGACAAAGAGCTTGAGTGATGGGAAGCAGTTAGACTACAAGCAGAAAGGGGTGGTGAAATCCTTTGCAACTACTTCAGTAGATGTCGGGCCATCAAATGAAGTTGTATCTGGAGTTGAAAAGAAGATTGGTGAATGCTCCAGTTTTGGCACTACCTTCTAGGAATGGTGAGTTTGTTATATACAGTGATGCTTCATTGAAAGGAATTGGTTGCGTCCTAATGCAGAATGATCAGGTAATTGCTTATGCTTCACGACAGTAGAAAACTCATGAGGTAAATTACCCTACACATGATTTGGAATTAGCTGCTGTTGTTTTTGATTTAAAAATTTGGAGGCATTATTTGTATGGAGTAAAGTGTGAAATATATACCGATCACAAAAGTTTAAAGTATATATTCACTCAAAAATAATTGAACATTAGACAAAGGAGATGGCTCGAATTAATCAAGGATTATGATTGTACAATTCATTACCATCCGGGAAAAGCAAATAAAGTGGCTGATGCTTTGAGTCGAAAAAGTAATGCTTCATTAGAAATGTTGCGTTTGGAACGTGATCCTTTGGTTAAGGATTTGATGAACTTTGGCATAGAAGTTGTTGGTGCAGGATGTTCTTCTATTTTGTTTCAGGTATCAGTGAGATCATCTCTATCAAATAGAATCAAGCAAGCACAGAAGCAAGAAATGAGTTGCAGAAAAAGGTAGAGCTGGTTCAGAAAGGTAAGTTGCCTGAATTCAACATTGATAATGATTGTGTTTTGAGATTTGGGAAGAGATTGTGTGTGCCTTGTGATTCATAGTTGAAGATAGAGTTGTTATGTGAAGCTTATAGTTCTCTATTTTCAGTTCATCCTGGCAGTAATAAGATGTACAGAGATCTGCGGGAGTATTACTGGTGGGGTGGAATGAAAAGAGATATTGCTGATTTTACTGTGAAGTGTTAGACATGTCAACAGGTTAAAGCAGAGAGGCAGTTACCGAAAGGGATGCTTCAGCCTTTACCAGCGCCAGAGTTGAAATGGGAGAATATATCCATGGACTTTGTTGTGGTATTACCGAAGACATCTCGAGGTAATAATGCAATTTGGGTTATTGTTGATTGCTTGACCAAGTCTGCTCATTTCCTTTATGTACGAGATACTTTTTCCCTAGATCAACTTTCCCGTTTGTATCTTACAGAGATAGTCAGGTTGCATGGAGTTCCCCTCTCCATTGTATCTGATCGTGATCCCAGGTTCACTTCTAACTTTTGGAAAGGCCTTCAGAAGTCATTGGGTACTGAATTAAATTTTAGTACATCTTTTCATCCTCAATCAGATGGGCAGTCAGAACGAACAATTCAGACCTTGGAGGATATGCTACGTTCTTGCTCTATGGATTATCAGGGAAGTTGGGACCAACATCTTTCTTTGGTTGAATTTTCATATAATAACAGTTTTCATTCCAGTATACAGATGGCACCATTTCAGGCATTATATGGGAAGCGGTGTCGAACTCTAGCTTTCTAGGATGAAGTGGGTGAAAGGAAGTGGATGGGACCAGAATTGGTAGAAGAGATGGGAGAACAAGTTTAGCTTATTCAGAAGCACATGAGAACAGCTCAGAGCAGGCAGAAGAGTTATACGGATAACTGGAGGAATGATCTATCTTTCGAGGTAGGTGATCATGTTTTTCTCAAAGTATCACCATGGAAAAGTGTGATGCGGTTTGGTAAGAAAGGAAAGTTGAGTCCAAGGTTCATTGGACCATATGAAATTCTGGAGAGAGATGGATTAATTGCATACCGGGTGGCTTTACCTCCGAGTATATCTCAGGTAAACAATGTTTTTCACATTTCGATGTTGAGAAAGTATATGCCAGATCCATCTCATGTTTTGAGTCCAGAGGTAGTTCAGCTGGAAGAGAACCTATCTTATGAGGAACAACCGGTCCAGATTCTTGACCACAGGGAGCAAGTGTCACGGAATAAGGTGATTAAGCAGGTAATGGTTTTGTGGAAAAGCCACATGATGGAAGAAGCAACATGGGAATCTGAAAATGCAATGAGGGATAAGTACCCCCATTTATTCGATAAGTAAATAAATTGCGGGGATGTAATTATCTAAAGGGGGGATGGATGTAACATCCCAAGTAAGTAATGAATAATAGATATTTTTATCTATTTCTATTAATGATTAAGATAGTGTTTTAGAGACTTAAAATGAAAATAAATACAATCTTATGCATGGAATACACTTATATTCTTAAAAGATTGTTTTACTGCCTTTTGAGGGCAAACCCTTTTTAAATATATCTTTTGACAATTTTATAAGCTATGTTTGTCAAAATAAACTTATTATTTATGATTGGGACATCAAAATTTACTTTGTGTGAAATTTTTGTTATTTTTCCGATAAAGTTCATTTTTTAATGAATAGTGCAAAATACTGCATTTTACATCAAAACTGCTTCTTAATCTAATTTATTTATATGATTATATTATCTTTTGAATTGGTCTTAATGTGTAATCTGAATATATTTTTACCATTTAATCCAATGGTGGTCATTGGAATCAATTTCACTTTTAAATTGACTTAAACTGGTGTCAATCTTTTGATACTAATTATTTTATAAAAACACGCTATTTGCTCTGACAGTGGGAATTAATTATTAAATTAATTAATGTGACTTATATGTTTTGAATTTTGTAAAATAGACTTCATTTTTGAATTTGTAATATCAAATATAGCTTAGAGTGAATTTTTGGTAATTTTCTGAAAAACTCCAATTTTTGATAAATAGTGAAACCACTAAGTGGTAATCAAGAAAACTGATTTTTCAGTTAAATGAATGTTTACCACTAATGTGTATTGAATTTTGAAAATCCTACATACATTGTTGTCATTAGTTTGTAAAATGTGGTTCAATGGGATGAATTTTTTTTTGGTGAATAATAACTTTTTTCATTAATCGCGATTAGAGGTAATTAGTGGTAATTAGTGTAGTTTAAGGTAAAAATAATGATTTAATAAAATGAGATGTGCTTGACACATGCCCTACCCTCATTGGTTGGGTCATGGCCGACCAAGAAAATCCATGGGTCAACTTGGGGACCCCATGGAGCCACTTTGGTTGGGAAATGACATAAATAACTTTTTATTTAATGTAAAAGTAAAAATGACACAAACATAATATGTTTTACCAAAAAAATTTTTACTTTGGGTTATAAAGATCGGAGTTTTGATTATAAATATTCATTGGAAAGATAAATAGATTTCCTACATCATAGTATTTTTTTATAATTTTTAGACTTTAAATAAATTATATTATTTATGACATCATGATGATGCAGCGATGACCTCATTATTTAACGATTTAAATAAAATGGAAAGATATTGTATTTTCTAAAACCTACACATGTCCAAAACCTATTGGATGGGTAGATTTCGAACCCTTATCACCTTATCCTAAAATTATATCAATGTGGGACCATTTAATTCCGAAACTCATTTTCAAATAATGTAATATTTCTTTACTTTCCAAGAGTGCCCCTCCTCTCCTCTAATAAAAGGCCCCCACCTCTACCTCATTACCCACACTCCCAAAGCCATTGGCTCGGCCATCCCCTGCCCATGTACTCTCTCCACATCCCTCTCCTCATCCTAGAGGATTACCTTTGGGAATAATTCTTTCAAAGGAATCCTTTAGGCTCAAATAAAAAGGAGTTACACCTTTAAAGGTAATTCATTCTCTCATGTTCATTTGTTTTATTTTGCTTCTCCAACCCCCTAAACTCTTTTTATTTACTTCTTTTGAAACAAAACCAGTATCGTCAATATACTAGGATGTTGTTATAAGATTTATTCTAGCTAAACTCTCACACAAATACATCAAATGGTTAAAGAACATACGGTTTCCATGGATGGCGAAATTCTGCCTCCCGAAACGATGATTGTTCAATACTCATTTAACACCTTCAAAGGATGCCATTATGATGTCACTATTTTTATATATGATATATAATATGTTTATTATTTCCTTAAGCTTCTGTATTTTTCATTTATGGTATATCATTATTGTTTCCATTATGGGTAAACATGATATCTTCATTTTCGGAAGTGCGGACTACCGCCCCCTGAAAGTGATTTGATTTGTTAATACCATATGTGGGATGTGTAAAGGATAAAGTTAATGATATTATATATGTTATTATACTGGAATTATAATATACTCTTATATCATTATGATTACATTCCAGAAAATACGAAATAGAAATGGAAGTAGCGTTCATGTGTACGTACGGCTTACCGTCTCCATGAACGATGCATTTCATTTATTACCTCTAAATGTGATGTAATATTATAAATACATTTATATGATGAATATATATGATATGTATGTTATAAAAATCATTAATATCATTCTGGATATAAAGAACCTTTGACCAAATTAACAACATGTAAGTGTAAGAAGTCTATTTTTGACTTAAGAACCAAATACCGACAAAATGAACATTATTAACTTAAATGATTACATGATGTTCATAACATGGTAAAAAAGGAATAATGAACTTGAAAAAGTTTCTTAAGCAAGAATAGATTAACTCAAGTTTATTATTCAGGATATTAAATAATGGTCGGGTCAAGTCGGATACGAGGTATGGGACTTCGTCTCAATCTCCTTTCATTGAGGCATATTTTGTTTTATAGACAACCTTTTTTTTATATGGTGTATAAACACCTTTGACTTTTACGTTTATTCAAAATGAATCTTTTTTATACGACGCATTTACAAAACGACAAATGGAATGTTTTTGTCGTACATATGCGGTGACAACGACTTCTCCGCCGTTGTGACCGTTATTTGAGTTTCGGATTCCTCTACAAGCCATACCTTTTTTTATAGAAAAATAAATACCATGTTTTACTTTTATTTTATTTTGGTATTGGAAATGGTTTTCATAATGTTTTTATATCAATGTGTTGTATTGATATCTTGTGATTGAAAGGTGGAAATGTTATGTTTCTTTTCTGTATGTTTTATGTGATACGATTATGTTGAGGTTCTTGGGCATTATTATGAAGACGGGTGGTTCCGTGATAAACTAAGGGCGGGTGAGCCCGATATAGCTCTGCAATGCATTGGGTAACGCGAAGGAGTGAAACGTTAATGTTTCTCCGAAGAGATTTAGGGAATATACTGTGATGGGTTTTCCAAACGTAACCAAGAGGGTTACGCCCTACGTAAGAATGTTATGAATGCCTCAAGTTACCTTTATGTCTTATGATTTCTATGATTTATTCATTATTTTATGAGGTATGTTAATGTGCTTATGTTTTATGGGTAAAGTATGATCTCATCCTTATGTATATATGTACCCATGTTTCCTTTCCATATTTTTATATCCCTTACTGAGCTTTTTATGCTCATCCCAAGTTTTTTTGAAATGTTTTTCACAGGTCAAGGGAAAGGTACATGATATGATGATAGTGTCAAGGAAGTGTCAAGAAAGAATCCATGTTTATTTTAAATATTTTTCCATTGATGGGAATGAATAATACTATCATTATGTAACCACTTTGTTTATATGTGGAATGTAATGCAAGTTTTATGATCTAATTCTCTAAAACTCTAAACCCGAAAAGATCCTCAATGTGTAATATTGTAATAACTCAAGATTAAGTAAGGTTTAAGGCTGGGGCCTTATAGTTGGTATCAGAGGTCGGTTTAGATAACTTCAGGAGTTAGAATTCTATTAAATGATTATCCAAAGTATTTTTTTTGAAATGATATAGCATTTAAAGATTACCATGTTGCTTCATCTAAGACATGTTTGTTCAGAATGGGTTTCCACAGAGGAAACAGGGAAGCAGTGCTAGGAAGGCATACAAGAGGAAATAACCTTCCGAATCAGCATCCTGAGATGGTCGGAATTGGAACTGAACAGTTTGTTGCAGTAATGGCGCAGTTGACTCAAGAGATAAATGGTGGTGGTATCCATGCACGAGATCAGCCAGATCAACCGTAGAGGAACATGTCAGTGGTGGAACATTTCACGAGGCAACATCCATCATCATTCATAGGATCATCTTACCTTGTGCTAGCTGAAAGGTGGATTAAAGAACTGGAGAATATTTTCAATGTCGTGGGGTTTTCAGAAAATCAAAAGGTTAGTCTTGCTATTTACAGTTTGGAGGGTGAGGCAGATCAGTGGTGGTCGATGGTTAAAAATATCAGGGACGCCGATTAGATAGATGCTCTTGACTGGGATGAATTCAAAGGTATGTTTCTTGAGAAGTATTTTCCTAAGGATGTTCGACATAGGATGGAAAAGCAATTCTTGGAATTGAGGCAAGATGAAGACTCATTGGCAACCTATGAAGAAAGGTTCACTCGATTGGCAATGTATGCCTCAAATTTTATCCGAGACCTTGATAGTAAAATCAATCATTTTTACTCAGGATTAAAGCCAAAATATCGAAAGAAATTAGCTTCTCGTGAGTTTAAAAGTTATGAAAAGCTTGTTCGATGTGATGAGAAGGTGAAAATGGAGTTTGTCGATGACCAAGTGTTCTATAACAACCAACAGAAGAAGAGACAGAGGTGATAGGAGAAAAGTAAGAATTCTTCAAAAAAGTCTGATGGTAAGAAAACTAAGTTTCCAGTTTGTGATAAATGTGGAAAAAGGCATGCTGGGGAATGTCTTCTGAATTCTAGAAAGTGCTACCGATGTGGTTAGATGGGACATAAGGCTCGTGATTGCACTAAAAAGGATCAAGGTGAAGGTAAGAACAAATTTTATTTACAGTTAGTGAAATGTTATAAGTGCAATGGGATGGGTCACTATGCAAATGAGTGTCCGACAAAGAGCTTGAGTGATGGGAAGCAATTAGACTACAAGCAGAAAGGGGTGGTGAAATCCTTTGCAACTACTTCAGTAGATGTCGGTCCATCAAATGAAGTTGTATCCGGAGTTGAAAAGAAGATTGGTGAATGCTCCAGTTTTGGCACTACCTTCTAGGAATGGTGAGTTTGTTATATACAGTGATGCTTCATTGAAAGGAATTGGTTGCGTCCTAATGCAGAATGATCAGGTAATTGCTTATGCTTCACGACAGTAGAAAACTCATGAGGTAAATTACCCTACACATGATTTGGAATTAGCTGCTGTTGTTTTTGCTTTAAAAATTTGGAGGCATCATTTGTATGGAGTAAAGTGTGAAATATATACCGATCACAAAAGTTTAAAGTATATATTCACTCAAAAAGAATTGAACATGAGACAAAGGATATGGCTAGAATTAATCAAGGATTATGATTGTACAATTCATTACCATCCGGGAAAAGCAAATAAAGTGGCCGATGCTTTGAGTCGAAAAAGTAATGCTTCATTAGCAATGTTGCATTTGGAACGTGATCCTTTGGTTAAGGATTTGATGAACTTTGGCATAGAAGTTGTTGGTGCAGGAAGTTCTTCTGTTTTGTTTCAGGTATCAGTGAGATCATCTCTATCAGATAGAATCAAGCAAGCACAGAAGCAAGAAATGAGTTGCAGAAAAAGGTAGAGCTGGTTCAGAAAGGTAAGTTTCCTGAATTCAACATTGATAATGATTGTGTTTTGAGATTTTGGAAGAGATTTTGTGTGCCTTGTGATTCATAGTTGAAGATAGAGTTGTTATGTGAAGCTCATAGTTCTCCATTTTCAGTTCATCCTGGCAGTACTAAGATGTACAGAGATCTGCAGGAGTATTACTGGTGGGATGGAATGAAAAGAGATATTGCTGATTTTACTGTGAAGTGTTAGACATGTCAACAGGTTAAAAAAGAGAGGCAGTTACCGAAAGGGATGCTTCAGCCTTTACCAGCGCCAGAGTGGAAATGGGAGAATATATCCACGGACTTTGTTGTGGGATTACCGAAGACATCTCGAGGTAATAATGCAATTTGGGTTATTGTTGATCGCTTGACCAAGTCTGCTCATTTCCTTTATATACGAGATACTTTTTCCCTAGATCAACTTTCCCGTTTGTATCTTACATAGATAGTCAGGTTGCATGGAGTTCCCCTCTCCATTGTATGTGATCGTGATCCCAGGTTCACTTCTAACTTTTGGAAAGGCCTTCAGAAGTCATTGGGTACTGAATTAAATTTTAGTACATCTTTTCATCCTCAATCAGATGGGCAGTCAGAACGAACAATTCAGACCTTGGAGGATATGCTACGTTCTTGCTCTATGGATTATCAGGGAAGTTGGGACCAACATCATTCTTTGGTTGAATTTTCATATAATAACAGTTTTCATTCCAGTATACAGATGGCACCATTTCAGGCATTATATGGGAAGCGGTGTCGAACTCCAGCTTTCTGGGATGAAGTGGGTGAAAGGAAGTGGATGGGACCAGAATTGGTAGAAGAGATGGGAGAACAAGTTTAGCTGATTCAGAAGCACATGAGAACAGCTCAGAGTAGGAAGAAGAGTTATGCGGATAACCAGAGGAATGATCTATCTTTCGAGGTAGGTGATCATGTTTTTCTCAAAGTATCACCATGGAAAAGTGTGATGCGATTTGGTAAGAAAGGAATGTTGAGTCCAAGGTTCATTGGACCATATGAAATTCTGGAGAGAGATGGATCAGTTGCATACCGGGTGGCTTTACCTCTGAGTTTATCTCAGGTACACAATGTTTTTCACATTTCGATGTTGAGAAAGTATATGCTAGATCCATCTCATGTTTTGAGTCCAGAGTGTTGAGCAATGTATTGTTTTCAAACAATTCAAAATAATGTTTTTTAAAGGGGGAGATTATTTTTAATAATACTCTGTCTCTTTATGATGATTTTGATGCTCACAAATACCCTTAATTATTTACTAATTATTTCATTGAGTATTTTGCAGGAATTTATTTTATTTATTTATTTCATATAACGAGATTTCATACTTCATTTATTCCGAGATCAATTTTAGCGCGTTCTGGAATCACTGTAGCGCGAGATCAATTTTAGCGCGTTCTGGAATCACTGTAGCGTGAGATCTGTTTTAGCGCGTACTGGAATCACTGTTCATACCCTACGTTGATGAACGTAACGTATGGATGAAAAGTTTACTTTTTATGTTATTTTGAAACGCATGGTTAATGAACCTTACGTTGTTGAAAAGTATGGAAGAAGAACATTATGTTTGGAAGGAACCTTACGTTTTTGTTGTTGGACAAGTATGGAAGAGAAACCATACGTTAGTTTTCAGTGTTGAGTTTGTTTCTCAAAAGTATGGATCATCAACCTTACTTTTATAATCAACCGTACGTTCTTTGGAGAGTTGAAGCAAGACAAAGTATGGATCATCAACCCTACATTTGAATGCTGAAGAGAAAGTATGTAAGTTCAACCTTACGTTCTGAACCTTACGTTCTGAACCTTACGTTCTGAACCTTACATTCTGAACCTTGCGTTTGTGAACCTTACGTTTGTGAACCCTACGTTTGGAGCCACATCATCAACCCAACGTTTGGCGTCGGGATATTTTTGACAGACGATATTTCCTTTTGCATTGGTCAAACATGCGGATTATTAAGCGGATTTCTAGCCGATTCTTAAGTACGACATTGACTGAATCAAAGACGATTTTCAACGGATTAATGATTGATTTAAACGGAGCTTTTTATGCCGATTCTTTAGGGGAGTTACAACGGCTCTGTTATTTCATTTTTTTTAATATCGCGAATCTAAAGGAGATTTTCATGGATCTATTTATGCGGAAGATTTTCTCAGATTTGAATATATATGTTCTATCTTGGAAAATTCGGATATATATATACACAGGAAAGTGTATGAAATATAGAGATTGATCTTTTAACGAGCAAAAAACAGAGACTGTGTGAAGGCGTTCTTTTCTGGTGATCGAGAAGAAGTGTAAAACCTTTATTACCGAAGGAAGATCTTGATTGCAGATTCACATGTTCTACATCGACTATCTGTTGTGAATCTACTGCTGCTGAAGCTGTGAAGTTTCTTGTAATATCTATTGCAACTGGATCGACTCAGAACTGTTTTGATTACAGATCATTATTTTCTGAAGACGACGATCTATCTACTGTCAATTGCATCCTGTTGCAATTGTGAAGAACAACTGGAGAAGTGTTTTCTTTATCGAAACCCTTTTTATTTTTGAGTGATCAGCTTCTCGTTCTAAGCTGTGTGGGTTCGTGTTTGAACCAGGAAGGCTGTGTTTGCCTAAAACTTGTAAAGGTGTCAACTGCCTGTACTCAGTTGTGAACAGGTCTGTGGAAACAAGGACCAGATAGTGAAAATCGCCAAGCTCGTGGATTTGAGCGTTGGTGGAGTGGACTAGGGGCCTTCTATTCCCCGAACCACTATACATCTGTGTGTTCATGATTTTACTTTTTCCGCTTCATATTTAATCGTGCTAAAGCATAGTGGACAGAATTTGTCTAAATTGAAGAGATTGTAATAATTTTGAAAAGACACAATTTACCCCCCCCCCCTCTTGTGTGTAATCCGTAGATTCAGATCCAACAATTGGTATCAGAGGAGGAGCTTCTTATTTTTAAAGTCTTATCAAGCTAGAAGTATTTAAAGATTATACATAGTGTATCATGGCTGATACGAGAGAGGGAATGTCAATGGTCAGAGCACCTTACTTTAATGGAGATAATTATGGCTGCTGGAAATCATGTATGACTATTTATCTGAAAAATCTTGGTTACAAAGTCTATTCAGAGATTCTGACTCCCTATGAAATTCCTGAAATTCCCGATACATGGAGTGCTGCTACAGAGGCTGAGTATGACATGAATTCAAAAGCTATGAATGAAATCATCTGTGGTCTAGGACCGGATGAATTTAACAGAGTATCTCAATGCCCGACTGCATATGAAATGTGGCAAACAATAGCTGTTGCTTATGAAGGAACAGATAATGTAAGACAGATGAGATATGCAACTGCTAAATTAAAATTCGATACTTTCAGAATGATTGAAGGAGAGAGCATCACTCAGATGAATGGAAGATTGATAGAAATTGTCAATAATATAACAGCTCTAGGAGAACCAATCAAGCAGGCTGATCAAGCGTTAAAGGTACTGAGAGTACTTCCTACTCGATGGAATGGAATCTCTGCAGCAATTAGACAATCAACTTCTGTTAAAGATCTAACTATGAGAGAGCTGATTGGTACATTGATGATGTACGAAGTTGAAATGCAAGATGAGGTAAATGAGCATAAAGTTTACATAAAAAGGGAAAATACTGCTTTGAAAGTGACTTCTCAACAAAAGGATAGAAAGATGAAGAACAGAGAAGTAAGTGCTAAATCAGAAAGCTCTGATTCTTCAAATTCGGATGAAGAACTGGCTCAGCTAGCCAGAAAATTCAGAAAGTTCTACAGTAAGAATAAAGACTTCAAGAAATCCTTCAAGAAGGATAGCAAGTAAGTTAGATGTTATGAATGCAAAAATATGGGACATATCAGACCGGATTGCCCAAAATTGAAAGATGCAAAGAAGAAGAAATTCTTCAAAAGAGATGATTATGAGCAGAAAGACAAGAAAGCTATGAAAGCTACTTGGAGTGTTTCTGAAGACTCAAGTAATTCTTCTGAATCAAGCTCAGAGAAGGAGGAAGCCAATTTAAAAGCAAATATGTGTTTCATGGCTGAAACTGATGAGGTACACTCATACTACTCCTCTGACTCAAATAATGAATCAAACTCTGAAACAAGCTTCTCAAATAAAAAACTTGCAGCTTACTGCAATATGCTTGAAGAAAGGTATGACTCATTATTTAAAAAATATAAATCTATAAAGAACTTGCATAAAGCTATTTCAGATGAGAGAAATACTTTGCTAAAACAACATAAGGAATTAATTGACAAATACAACTCTGCTGACTCAAATAAAATTAATTTTGAATCAAAAATAAAAACTCTACAGGATGAAGTAGAATCTTATAAAAAGGCTGCATTAGTTTTTACAAAAGGAGAAAAAGCCTTAAATGAGATACTTGCAAAAACTGTAATTAAAAAGGAAAGGTTTGGAATTGGAAGTAAAGGAGAAAAACCTAAGTTATACAAAAATTATTTTGTTCCTTGCACTAAACAGGTTATTTGTAACTTCTGTGGAACAAAAGGTCATATAGCTAAAAACTGTTTTCTAAGACAACCTCAAATATGTGGAATTAAGAAAGCTTATATTTCTAATGATCTATATGATTCAATCAATTTTAAGAAAACAAAGCAAATCTGGATACCCAGATCACTGCTTGCTAACACTCCTGGACCCAACAAAATATGGGTACCAAAGCAATTTGTTTGAATGTCTTTGCAGGTAACAGGTCACCAAAGAAAGAAAGAAATATGGTATATGGACAGTGGCTGCTCAAGACACATGAGTGGAACTTCAGCTAATTTCTCTTCTCTTACTCAAAAGGAAGGAGGACTTGTCACCTTTGGTGACAATGCCAAAGGAAAGATTATTGGTATTGGAACAGTTGGAGATCCAAAGACAGTCTCAATCAACAATGTACTTTATGTACAAGGGTTAAAACACAATCTGATAAGTATCTCTCAACTCTGTGATGATGGATACACTGTTTATTTTACTAAAAATAGTTGTATTGTTTCTAAAGATAAACTGTTTAAGTTTAGAGCACCCAGAACTGATAATGTTTATACTTTGGATTTGTATTCCTTGTGTAAACAACAAGTAAACTGCTTAACTGCTAATATAAGTGAATCCTGGATCTGGCATAGAAGACTTGGTCATTGCAATATATATTCTTTACATAAATTATCTAGGAAACATCTAGTTTCTGATTTTCCTAGTCTCAAATTTGAAAATGACAGATTCTGTGATGCATGTCAGCTTGGCAAGCAACACAAATCATCATTCAAATCTGTTAATAAAGTTGCTACAACTAAACCTCTAGAACTTATCCATATGGATTTGTTTGGACCTTCAAGAGTAGCAAGTTTAGCTGGTAAATTATATGTTTATGTATTAGTTGATGATTATTCTAGATTTACTTGGATTTTCTTTTTGAAATTTAAAAGTGAAGCTTTTAGTTTATTTGAAGGTTTTTGTAAATCTATTCAAAATGAAAAAGGTTTTAATATAATATCATTGAGAAGTGATCATGGTGGAGAATTTGAGAACCAGGAATTTAATTCCTTTTGCTCAAACATGGGTATTAAACACACCTTCTCTGCTCCAAGAACACCTCAACAGAATGGGATTGTAGAAAGAAGAAATAGAACTATTCAAGAAATGGCTAGAACTATGTTAAATGAATATAGCCTACCTATATATTTCTGGGCAGAAGCTGTTAATACAGCTTGTTATATAATGAATAGAATTTTAATAAGACCTATTTTGAAAAAGACACCCTATGAACTATGGAATAACAGAAAACCTAAAGTAAATTACTTTAAAGTTTTTGGATGCAAGGTTTACATCTTGAATACCAAAGATAATCTTGGTAAATTTGATCCAAAATCTGATAATGGTATTTTCTTAGGATATTCTGCAACCTCCAAAGCTTATAGAGTCTATAATAAAAAGTCAAGGATTGTTGAAGAATCAGTTCATGTGAAATTTGATGAATCTGATCATTTTGAGAAAAGGATAGAACAAATAGATGAACCTGATTCTAATGAAAACATGAGACTTGAGAATTTAAAGAATGATTTTGAAAATGATATAAAAGAAATTCAGTCCAGTTCAGAAGAACATGACACTGAAGAACCTTTGAATGTAATGCCTAAACAGTCTAGAACCTTAAATAATCACCCTTTAGAATCTGTGATAGGTGACTTAGAGACTGGTATTCAAACTAGAAGAAACCTTGGAAACATAGTTGAATTCTCTGCTTTCCTATCCCAACAACAACCTAAGACCATAGAAGAAGCCTTAGATGATGAGAGCTGGGTAATAGCAATGAAGGATGAATTGAACCAGTTCAAGAGAAATAAGGTTTGGGAATTAGTTGAAAGACCACATGATTATCCAGTAATAGGAACTAAATGGGTCTTTAGGAATAAACAGGATGATCAAGGTATAATAACTAGAAATAAATCAAGATTAGTAGCTAAAGGATATAATCAAGAAGAAGGAATAGATTTTGATGAGACCTTTGCACCTGTATCCAGGTTAGAAGCCATTAGAATCCTTTTATCCTATGCATCTTATATGAATTTTAAATTATTTCAGATGGATGTTAAATCTGCCTTTTTAAATGGTTATTTAATGGAGGAATTTTATGTTGAGCAACCTCTTGGTTTTGAAAATTCTCAAAAACTAGATTCTGTTTTCAAACTTACTAAAGCTCTTTATGGCCTTAAACAAGCACCTAGATCTTGGTATGAAAGACTAAGTTCTTTTCTTTTGAAAAATGATTTTACTGTTGGACTGGCAGATCCAACACTCGTTAAGAAAACTGTGAAAAATAATGTTTTGTTGGTTCAAATTTATGTTGATGATGTAATTTTTGGATCAACCAATAAAATTCTTTGTCATGAATTATCAGAATTAATGCAAAAAGAATTTGAAATGAGTATGATGGGAGAATTAAATTTCTTTTTGGGTCTTCAAATATTTCAAAAAGATTTTGGAAATGTTTTAAATCAATGCAAATACATTATTGATTTACTTAAGAAATTTGGACTTGAAAACAGCAAGCCATTTACAACTCCTATGTGTACTAATATAAAACTTGATTTGGATGAAACTGGAAAATCAGTGGACAACAAGTTATATAGAGGTATGATTGGTAGTTTGTTATATCTTACTGCTAGTAGACCAGATATAATGTATTCAGTATGTCTTTGTGCTCGATTTCAATAAAATCCCAAAGAATCCCATTTAACTGCTGTTAAAAGAATTTTTAGATATCTAAAAGGTACTATTTATCAATCTCTGCTTTATCCAAAAACCTCTGATTTTAATTTAATTTCATATTCAGATGCTGACTTTGGAAGCTGTAGATTAGATAGGAAGAGTACTTCAGGAACATGTCACTTTTTAGGGAAGTCTTTAGTATCATGGTCTAGTAAGAAACAACACTCAGTTGCCCTGTCAACAGCCGAGGCAGAATATGTGTCTGCAGGTAGTTGTTGTGCACAAGTGTTGTGGATGAAAAACACTCTTATGGACTTTGGATTAAATTTCAATAATACACCTATTTTATGTGATAATACTAGTGCAATTAATATTTCAAAAAATCCTATTAGTCATTCTAGAACTAAGCACATTGATATAAGACATCACTTTTTAAGAGATCATGTGTTTAAAAAGGATATATTTTTAGAATTTGTAAATACAGAAAATCAATTAGCAGATATTTTTACTAAACCACTTCCCACGGCAAGGTTTGAATTTATTAAGGGGGAGTTAGGTTTATTTAATTTTAAATAGTTTTTTTTTAAAATCTTATTCTGTTTTTGAATTCTTCTTAATTTCTGTTTCCCGCTATAAGTAATTTTATTTTGTTTTAAATAAAAGTAATGATTAGTGATTACACGGGAATCAAGGCTGTCAGAACCGTTTCACCTTCTAAACTGCTTCACCTTTTTCGGAAACCCTTTCGAAAACCTAAAACCGCACATCTGCTCCAAAACCCTTTTCTGAATCATCAAACACTAAACTTACGAACCTTCAGAAATCGTTGTTGGAATGGCAAAGACTAAGCGTCCAGATGAAGCCGAGAGCAGTGCTGCAAAGAAACCTAAGGTAGTTAGTCGGAAAATACTGCAAGGTAAAGTCATAGATTTAGAGTGGCTGTTTGAAACTAATTTAATGTTGAAGCAAGCGTTGTCGTTTCAAAGCCTTGAGCAAGCTTTTAATAGTGAAAATTATGAGTTTCTATACGAGGCAGAAATGAGACATTTCTTTAGAACTGTTCAGTTTAGCCTTAGAGATACAGAGGATAGTTTATTGGCTCAAATAGAGGATACAGACTTTTCAATATCATCTGTAGAGATAAGTCAAATTCTTAACTGCCCTCATGAAGGAGTTTTTCATTTCGATTTATGGAATATTGGAGATTCTGTACATAAGTCTGAAGACATTATGTCTTTTTTGTTTGGAACCAGAGTGATAAAGAAGATGTTTATTAAGGATTTGGAGCCCGATCAGAAAATTTTGGTAAAATTTGTTCAGACTGGTTTAGCACCAAGAATGGCTGAGATGGAGAAAATCCTATACCCTGACATGTAGATAATGTATCTTCTGATGTGTGATATTAAGTTTAATTTTCCTCGGTTTATGATAAGATATCTGAGTTACTGCTGTCAGAGTGAAGCAAGAATGACCTTTTTCCCTTATGGAAGGTTCATTTCTTTGTTTTTTTTTTAAAAGAGGAATGATCATATTGGTAGATGCTGGGGTGAAATGTCACCACAGTAATGTTTTTAATGCTGGAACTTTGAGGAAAGTAGGATACTTCTGGAGAACAATTAAATGAAAACTCTTACCTGTTGGAGCTGAGGAAAACTCGGAGAGTGCTCAGGCTCAACCGGCTAAGTCCAAGGAGGGACAAGCAGAATCAAGAGTTAGTACAGTGGCAAGGAGAATTGGTTTTGAGATGGAGGAAGTTGAGGAAGAGAGAAGTCAAGAAGGACTTCAATCTAGAAGGAAGAGGTCAATTGATGAAGAAATTATCTCTCCTGCCTTGAAATCCTCTGAACCGTTATTTTCTTATTCATTTGTGAGAGAAGCTGTTGTGGAGCAGACTGCACCGATAGAGGAACCAGCAGCTCAAACAGAAACTCAAAAAGAACCTCAATCTGCTGATGTGGCTGTTGAAAAAGTAATTCAACAAGAACAACTTATGGAGGCAGTTCCTGGTGAAGAAGTGGCCCGACCTCAAGATTTACATGAAAATATTGTTCTTGACCAATCAGTAGAAGTCAGAGAGACTACTGTTCGTGATGAACATACTTCTGAAGCTAATACAGAGGTACTTCAGGAAGATTTTTCAGTGGAAGAGTTTCAGGCTTCAAAAGATAGTTCAGTGGATCAACCTTGTCAGGAAAAGGACAAAGAACAGTAAGATGCAGATTCCTTACCACTTGCCATGCTTCATCAACCTAATTCTGGACATGAGAATCGAGCACAGGGTGCCCCTGATTCGAGAAAAGAAGAAGTTGTTGAGTTGTACAAGCGTATCTCTCAGTTAGAATCTGAGAATGTTAGTCTCAGAAATTCTCTGAACTTAGAGCAGTTGAAGTTTCAGAAGATGAAAGAATGTACTATTTCAAGACAGGAAGTAGATTTGTTTAAGACTGATATGCTGCATGTTGTTGATCAGTTAAAATCAGAGATAGTAAAGAAAGATGATTTGTCTGAGTTGAAGATTTACATGGAGAATAAATTTGAATCTGTTGCAAACAGTGCTGTGAGTGGATCAGGCTCTTCACCTGATTTGATTCGGAAATTTCAAGCAATTACTGCAGCAATGAGCAATATGAGTGACAGATTACACGATCTTCAGTGTAATAGTTCCCCTTTGTCAGTTTTTCTAGATAATCAGAGATTTTTAGTGGATCAGTTGACATCTGGAGAGCAACCGATTCGGATTCTTTTGAATCAGTTATCAGAAAAACTGGCACTTTTTGTTGAAAAAGAAGAAAAAATGCATGAGTTTTTCAGAGTTAATTTGATTGAAGATATTCATATGACTCAAGAGAACAGAGATCATATCATCAAGTTAGGAGATGGGATGATGAAGAGGCTCAGAGAACATTTTACAGAGATAAAGACCGCGATTCAAAGGAGATAGACACCTTTTTCCCTGTCTTATCTATGAACCTTGATTCCTCTATATATCACAATCGTTTATATATAACAGCTTGTGAATGAAAATTCTTTTCTTACATATTTTTTGTTTTGTTGTTTATTGATTTATGATTGGGTTAGCCAGTATAACAAATTCACTTATTCATACACAGTTAATTATTGCATTTACTTATAGTTCAGTACAATATTGAATGTGTTCAAATCCGTAATTTTTCATTCTTTTTGATATCACAAAAAGGGGGAGAATTTGGATAAACACAACATTTAAATTCATTTGTTTCCTATGAAGGAATTTGGATATATGGGAGAATTTGGATATATACGACATTTATCTTTTATCTATTTTTAGCTGAAAATTTATTTTTATTGGGGAGAAATTTTATTATAGTTAAATATTGTTTTAATCCTTTCAAAATTCTAAAATTTTATAAAACTAATTTTTCAATAAATATTGCAATTAAATTAGTTCTATTATTTTATGGGTTTTGTGATCATCAAAAAGGGGGAGATTGTTGAGCAATGTATTGTTTTCAAACAATTCAAAATAATGTTTTTTAAAGGGGGAGATTATTTTAAATAATACTCTATCTCTTTATGATGATTTTGATGCTCACAAATACCCTTAATTATTTACTAATTATTTCGTTGAGTATTTTGCAGGAATTTATTTTATTTATTTATTTCATATAACGAGATTTCAAACTTCATTTATTCCGAGATCAATTTTAGCGCGTTCTGGAATCACTATAGCGCGAGATCAATTTTAGCGCGTTCTGGAATCACTGTAGCGCGAGATAAGTTTTAGCGCGTACTCGAATCACTGTTCATACCCTACGTTGATGAACGTAACGTATGGATGAAAAGTTTACTTTTTATGTTATTTTGAAACGTATGGTTAATGAACCTTACGTTGTTGAAAAGTATGGAAGAAGAACATTACGTTTGGAAGGAACCTTACGTTTTTGTTGTTGGACAAGTATGGAAGAGAAACCGTAAGTTAGTTTTCAGTGTTGAGTTTGTTTCTCAAATGTATGGATCATCAACCTTACTTTTATAATCAAACGTACGTTCTTTGGAGAGTTGAAGCAAGACAAAGTATGGATGATCAACCCTACATTTGAATGCTGAAGAGAAAGTATGTATGTTCAACCTTACGTTCTGAACCTTACGTTCTGAACCTTACGTTCTGAACCATACGTTTTTGAACCTTACGTTTGTGAACCCTACGTTTGGAGCCACGTCATCAACCCTACGTTTGGCGTCGGGATATTTTTGACAGACGATATTTCCTTTTGCATTGGTCAAACAGGCGGATTATTAAGCGGATTTCGAGCCGATTCTTAAGTACGACTTTGACTGAATCAAAGAAGATTTTCAACGGATTAATGATTGATTTAAACGTAGCTTTTTATGCCGATTCTTCAGGGGAGTTACAACGGCTCTGTTATTTCATTTTTTTTAATATCGCGAATCTAAAGGAGATTTTCATGGATCTATTTATGCGGAAGATTTTCTCAGATTTGAATATATATGTTCTATCTTGGAAACTTCGGATATATATATACACAGGAAAGTGTATGAAATATAGAGATTGATCTTTTAACGAGAAAAAAACAGAGACTGTGTGAAGGAGTTCTTTTCTGGTGATCGAGAAGAAGTGTAAAACCTTTATTACCGAAGGAAGATCTTGATAGCAGATTCACGTGTTCTACATCGACTATCTGTTGTGAATCTACTGCTGCTGAAGTTGTGAAGTTTCTTGTAATATCTATTGCAACTGGATCGACTCAGAACTGTTTTGATTACAGATCTTTATTTTCTGAAGACGACGATCTATCTACTGTCAATTTCATTCTGTTGCAATTGTGAAGAACAACTGGAGAAGTGTTTTCTTTATCGAAACCCTTTTTATTTTTGAGTGATCAGCTTCTCGTTCTAAGCTGTGTGGGTTCGTGTTTGAACCAGGAAGGCTGTGTTTGCCTGAAACTTGTAAAGGTGTCAACTGCCTGTACTCAGTTGTGAACAGGTCTGTGGAAACGAGGACCAGATAGTGAAAATCGCCAAGCTCGTGGATTTGAGCGTTGGTGGAGTGGACTAGGGGCCTTTTGTTCCCCAAACCACTATACATCCGCGTGTTCATGCTTTTACTTTTTCCGCTGCATATTTAATCGTGCTAAAGCATAGTGGACAGAATTTGTCTAAATTGAAGAGATTGTAATAATTTTTAAAAGACACAATTCACCCCCCCCCCTCTTGTGTGTAATCCGTAGATTCATATCCAACACAGAGGTAGTTCTGCTGGAAGAGAACCTGTCTTATGAGGAACAACCGGTCCAGATTCTTGACCATAGGGAGAAAGTGTCACGGAATAAGGTGATTAAGCAGGTAATGGTTTTGTGGAAAAGCCACATGATGGAATAAGCAACATGGTAATCTGAAAATGCAATGAGGGATAAGTACCCCCATTTATTCGATAAGTAAATAAATTGCGGGGACGCAATTATCTAAAGGGGGTAAGGATGTAACATCCCAAGTAAGTAATGAATAATATATATTTTTATATATTTCTATTAATGATTAAGATAGTGTTTTAGAGACTTAAAATGAAAATAAATACAATCTTATGCATGGAATACACTTATATTCTTAAAAGATTGTTTTACTGCCTTTTGATGGCAAACCCTTTTTAAATATATCTTTTGACAATTTTATAAGCTATGTTTGTCAAAATAAACTTATTATTTATGATTGGGACATCAAAATTTACTTTGTGTGAAATTTTTGTTATTTTTCCGATAAAGTTCATTTTTTAATGAATAGTGAAAAATACTGCATTTTACATCAAAACTGCTTCTTAATCTAATTAATTTATATGATTAGATTATCTTTTGAATTGGTCTTAATGTGTAATCTGAATATATTTTTACCATTTAATCCATTGGTGGTCATTGGAATCAATTTCACTTTGAAATTGACTTAAACTGGTGTCAATCTTTTGATACTAATTGTTTTATAAAAACATGCTATTTTCTCTGACAGTGGGAATTAATTATTAAATTAATTAATGAAATTATATGTTTTGAATTTTGTAAAATAGAATTCATTTTTGAATTTGGAATATCAAATATAGCTTAGAGTGAATTTTTGGTAATTTTCTGAAAAACTCCAATTTTTGATAAATAGTGAAACCACTATGTGGTAATCAAGCAAACTGATTTTTCAGTTAAATGAATGTTTACCACTAATGTGTATTGAATTTTGAAAATCCTACATACATGGTTGTCATTAGTTTGTAAAATGTGGTTCAATGGGATGAAAATAATTTTTTGGTGAATAATAACTTTTTTCATTAATCGCGATTAGAGGTAATTAGTGGTAATTAGTGTAGTTTAAGGTAAAAATAATGATTTAATAAAATGAGATGTGCTTGACACATGTCCTACCCTCATTGTTTGTGTCATGGCCGACCAAGAAAATCCATGGGTCAACTTGGGGACCCCATGGAGCCACTTTGGTTGGGAAATGACATAAATAACATTTTATTTAATGTAAAAGTAAAAATGACACAAACATAATATGTTTTACCAAAAAAAAATTTACTTGGGGTTATAAAGATCGGAGTTTTGATTATAAATAGTCATTGGAAAGATAGATAGATTTCCTACATCATAGTATTTTTTTTATAATTTTTAGACTTTAAATAAATTAAATTATTTATGACATCATGATGTTGCAGCGATGACCTCATTATTTAACGATTTAAATAAAATGGAAAGATATTGTAATTTCTAAAACCTACACATGTCCAAAACCTATTGGATGGGTATATTTCGAACCCTTATCACCTTATCCTAAAATTATATCAATGTGGTACCATTTAAATCCGAAACTCATTTTCAAATAAAGTAATATTTCTTTACTTTCCAAGAGTGCCCCTCCTCTCCTCTTATAAAAGGCCCCCACCTCTACCTCATTACCCACACTCCCAAAGCCATTGGCTCGGCCATACCCTGCCCATGTACTCTCTCCACATCCCTCTCCTCATCCTAGAGGATTACCTTTGGGAGGATGCCTTTCAAAAGAATCCTTTAGGCTCAAATCAAAAGGAGTTACACCTTTAAAGGTAATTCATTCTCTCATGTTCATTTGTTTTATTTTTCTTCTCCAACCCCCTAAACTCTTTTTATTTAATTATTTTGTAACAACACCAGTATCATAAATATACTAGGATGTTGTTATAAGATTTATTAGAGCTACACTCTCACACAAATACATCAAATGGTTAAAGAACATACGGTTTCCGTGGATGGCGAAATTCTGCCTCCCGAAACGATGATTGTTCAATACTCATTTAACACCTTCAAAGGTGGCCATTATGATGTCACTATTTTTATATATGATATATAATATGTTTATTCTTTCCTTAATCTTCTGTATTTTTCATTTATGGTATACCATTATTGTTTCCATTATGGGTAAACATGATATCTTCATTTTAGGAAGTGCGGACTACCGCCCCCTGAAATTGATTTGATTTGTTAATACGATATGTTGGATGTGTAAAGGATAAAGTTAATGATATTATATATGTTATTATACTGGAATTATAATATACTCTTATATCATTATGATTCCATTCCAGAAAATACGAAATAGAAATGGAAGTAGCGTTCATGCGTACGTACGGCTTACCGTCTCCATGAACGATGCATTTCATTTATTACCTCTAAATGTGATGTAATATTATAAATACATGTATATGATGAATATGTATGTTATTTATGTTATCCAAATCATTAATATCATTTTGGATATAAATAACCTTTGACCAAATAAACAACATGTAAGTGTAAGAAGTCTATTTTTGACTTAAGAACCAAATACTGACAAAATGAACATTATTAACTTAAATGATTACATGATGTTCATAACATGGTATAAAAGGAATAATGAACTTGAAAAAGGATCTTAAGCAAGAATAGATTAACTCAAGTTTATTATTCAGGATATTAAATAATGGTCGGGTCAAGTCGGATACGAGGTATGGGACTTCGTCTCAATCTCCTTTCATTGAGGCGTATTTTGTTTTATAGACAACCTTTTTTTATATGGTGTATAAACACCTTTGACTGTTACGTTTATTCAAAATTAATCTTTTTTATACGATGCATTTACTAAATGACAAATGGAATGTTTTTGTCGTACATATGCGGAGACAACGACTTCTCCACCGTTGTGACCGTTATTTGAGTTTCGGCTTCCTCTACAAGCCATACCTTTTTTTAAAGAAAAATAAATACCATGTTTTAATTTTATTTTATTTTGGTATTGAAAATGGTTTTCATAATGTTTTTATATCAATGTGTTGTATTGATATCTTGTGATTGAAAGGTGGAAATGTTATGTTTCCTTTATGTATGTTTTATATGATACGATTATGTTGAGGTTCTTGGGCATTATTATGAAGACGGGTGGTTCCGTGATAAACTAAGGGCGGGTGAGCCCGATATAGCTCTCCAATGCATTGGGTAACGCGAAGGAGTGAAACGTTAAGGTTTCTCCGAAGCGATTTAGGGAAGATACTGTGATGGGTTTTCCAAACGTAACCAAGAGGGTTACTCCCTACGTAAGAATGTTATGAATGCCTCAAGTTACCTTTATGTCTTATGATTTCTATGATTTATTCATGATTTGATGAGGTATGTTAATGTGCTTATGTTTTATGGGTAAAGTATGATCTCACCCTTATATATATATGTACCCATGTTTCCTTTCCATATTTTTATATCCCATACTGAGCTTTTTATGCTCATCACAAGTTTTTTTGAAATGTTTTTCACAGGTCAAGGGAAAGGTACATGATATGATGATAGTGTCAAGGAAGTGTCAAGAAAGAATCCATGTTTATTTTAAATATTTTTCCATTGATGGGAATGAATAATACTATCTTTATGTAACCACTTTGTTTATATGTGGAATGTAATGCAAGTTTTATGATCTAATTCTCTAAAACTCTAAACCCAAAAAGATCCTCAATGTGTAATATTGTAATAACTCAAGATTAAGTAAGGTTTAAGGCTGGGGCCTTATAAATACCATGCCTCTTCATCTGGGAAAACCTCTACAAGGGAATAATTTGTAGAGAGAAATGAAAAATAAATTTCATAGACATGAGAAGATAAGTGTAGATGATCAGGATGGGCAGTCTGTAGTGAGAGGTATGAATCTTTTTAATTCTACCCACATACAAGTCATGTTTGATACTACTGCATCACATTATTTCTTTGCTTCTTGTTTTATTAACATTCTAGGTTTGAAACTGAAAATAATTCCTTCTCTGTAAATATTGGAAAAGTCTATTGGAGAAAGATAATTTCAGTTCTTTTGTGTTTAACATGTCCTATAACTATGGAGAGAGATGAGTTGAAATGGGTGTTCTCAATTTCAAATATGGATTTCTATGAACTAATCCTGGGTAGGGATTGGTTGAAAATGTTTAGGGATCACATCGAATGATATAGAATAATAGTTAGTTTTATGATTGAGGATGAGGTTGAGAATCTCATCAGATGATATAGGATTGTAATCAAAGGTGAAAAGAGCACGTTGACACCAATTTTGGGAAACAACTCTTATTATTTGGACACATTGACTTTTTTAGCTATGGAATAAATCGAGGAAACTTGTTTTCCAACATTAGTTGACCCATTTCTAGAGGTGTCTCCTAAAAATATCTCAAGGTCACCTCCTATAAGGGAAGTGGAATTTTAGATATATATCCTTCCAAGGACCAGCCCGATTTCCCTTTGGTATTATAGGATGTCACCAATAACAACAAGGCAATTGAAAGTTCAGTTGGAGTTGTTGGAAAGAAAAGGTGTCATTAGGACAAGTATGCCTCTGTGGGTAGTACCAATCTATTTCGTGATGAAATTGGATAGAACTCTCTGGCTGTGAGTTGATTATCGTATGCTAATCCAAATTACAATAAAGAATAGATATCCACTTCCATACAATAGTGATATGTACGATCAATTTACTGTAGCTCTGTGGTTCTCTAAAATTGACATGCGATTAGGATATTACCAATTGAATGTTTGGAAGGATGATATTCCAAAGACAATGGTCATAAGTTGATATGGACACTATAAATTTGAGGTCATGCATTTCTATCTGACTAATTCACCGGCAGCCTTCTCGGATTTTATGAATTAGATATTTGAGAACTATCTGGATTATTTTTTTGTAGTGATTATGGATGGAATATTTGTTTATTCAAATATAAGTGCTTAGTATGAGGAACACATGGCTGCAATGTTTGAAATGCTAAGAGATCACCATTTTTATTCCAAATTATCAAAGTGGGATTTTTGGATTTTGGATGTATGTTTTCATGGCCATGTCTTTTCTGAAAAAGTTTTTTCAGTGCATGATGAAATGTTATAGGTTGTTATCTAATGGAAACCACAAAAAATTCTTTGCGATATGATGTTTTCATTGTCTAGTAGGATACTACCAACACTTTTTGTGTTATATATCGCATCTACATTTTTGAATTACAGCTGTACAAAAAAGAATGCTCCATTCCAATGGACAGAAGAATTTCATAAGTCTTTCCAATAACTGAAATGTCATCTTATATCAACACCTTTCTTGATTATTTCAAAATCAGGATAGGAGTATGTGGTGTAAAATAATTCTTCAAGATCAGGATTGGTTTCAGTTCTCATGCAAGTAGCTTAGGGTTCAAAGAATTTGTGGGTGTATGTGAATAATTACCCAATACAAGACTTGGAGATAGAGATAGTTTTCCATGATTTAAATATCTAGTGTCAGTATATCTTTTGTGATAAATTCACTATGTTTACGAATCATATATTCTTGAAATAAATTTACCCCAGTAATATTTGAATCGGAGACAAAGGATATTGATGGTGTATATCCAAATGTATGAATTTGACTTAATGTACACACATATAAAAGGGAATTCAGTTGTGGATTAATTCTGTAGGAATATATATGCTCAGTTGGAGAAGGATGCTTCAGATGAATGGAAATTTATGTCGGTTCTAGCGGACATGCATATGGAATGTGAATACTGAGGAGATGTTTCATTTTTCTTTTCAAATACACTAGTTTCCAATATGTTAAATATGGTCAAAAAGGCACCAAAAACGGATGCAGAATGTCTGGTTATGGGTTCAATACTCAATGATGGGGAGACCATTATGGGATGAAAGCTTAATGGATGTTCAGTTTGGCCTTTTAGATATCGTATGGTTGAACCTATGGCTTTTCAGGAACAACACCTTCGTGCTTAACATCATTCCAGATGGTCTGTACATACAGGTACATAGATGATTTATAAGGCGTTGATGGCACGATTTTGGGGGAGCATCACGAAAATAAAGGTGGCTGAGTTCATCTCATAGTGCCTAAATTTTCAGTATATTAAATAATATTATTAGAGACCAATATGTATCTTGTATTCATTTCCTATACTAGTGTGGAAATGGGAAAACATACTGATGGATTTTGTTAAAGTTATTCCATGAATGGTATAGAAATATGATTCCATTTTAGTGAAAGTTGATCGACATAACAAGTTGTCCCATTTAATATTGATACATGAAACTCATATGGTGGAGGATGTGTCAAAAATTTATATCAACGAAGTGGTAAAGAGGCATGGAGTACCAGTTTCAGTCATTTTAGATGGAGATCTGAGATTCACATCTCATTTCTGGATATCCTTAAAAAATACCTTGGGATTCAGTTGATAATGAGTACGGCGTATCACCCTTACACAGAAGCCCAGTCTGAGTGGACGATATAGACAATGTAAGATTTGTTATAGGCTTGTGTAATGTATTTCAGTGTATCTTAGGAAGATCTTATACCCATAATGGAGTTATAATACAATAACAACTATCAAGCCTCAATACATATGGCTTTGTTTGAAGCATCATCTGGGCGCCCTTATCGGTCTCCACTATGTTGGGTGGAAACAGGTGAAATGTCACTAGTTAGGACACGCCATGACCAAGAATCAACCTAAAAGATCATTTTGATTAGAAATAGGATGGATATGGGTCAAAGTCATTTGAAATCCTATGTGGATCATCGTGGATGATTGTTTTCCATTTCATTAAAGGATCATGTTCTCTTGAGGATATCTCCAAGGCTTGTAAATCTTCATTTTGGGAAGTAGGGAAAGTTATTCACTTGATACATATTCCCTTCTAGATAATGAAATAGGTTGTTGAGGTACCCTATCATTTAGAATTTCCACCATGGTTTAGCTCAATGCGTATTGTATTCCACATATCTATGTTGAATAATTACCAGCCTGATCATGACCATGTTATTAGATAGAATCACATAGAACTAGAATCAAATGCTTCATCGGTACATATCCCAATGCAGATATTGGAATGAAAATAGAAATTCATTCATGGGAAAATTGACAGACTATTGTGGGTTTTATGGAAACATGTTAATATTTAGGAAGAGACTTGGGAATGTGGGAAGGAACTGCAAGATTAATAACCGAAACACTTTTTGGATATCAATGGTTTTCTACTTTTAAGGATGGAAATACCAATGGTGGGGAAAATGTTGTAGCCCCTGGTTTTGGGTACCTAATCTTTTACTCCTGATTTTTTTTGTAAAAGAAGGGTTTCTTTAAATTGTGTTCCACTGAATATTTTTGACGTATAATTTTCTGTGTTCCCATAAATTTGGATGTTTTCATAATGGTGGTTGTTTCAAAAGAGTTTGATGTTTTTATAAAATTGGGTGTATCAATAATTTTAGGTGTTTCCATAAATTTGGGTGTTTCAATAAATATGGGTATTTCCAAAATGTTTGGTGTTTCCATAAAGTTAGGTGTTTCAATAAAGTGGGGTGTTTCTATAACATTGAGTCTTTAAATAATGTAGGGTCTTTCAATATGAAAGATGTTTCAATAAACAAAATGTTTCCATAAAAAATATAAAGGTTAAGGATGAGAGAGTTTGGGGGTTTTATAAGGAGTTTTGGGATAAAATTTAAGGTTTCACATCCCACACACTATTGGTACAAATTGTGTGGTCAAACCATGCATAGATGTCAAATCTATATCCTATTCTATAGGTTCTTACACATTTTTTCTCTATATATTAATTTTGGGAATCAATACACCCCTATTTCAATATCTATCTTCCTAGAAGGATATAAAACCCTCCCCATATGTGTTGGAGCAAATCTAGATACATACCTTGGTGATTTCTAGCCCGATTCTTGGGGTAAGTTCCTATCTTCAAGGTTCTTTCCAATTTTCATAAAACTCTTCCTCCTCTCCTTTTCGTTTTCATATATATACACCTCATTCGGGTAGTATAAGTGTGTTAACATCATTTAAGGCTAAATATGGTGTTTTTTATGATAGTGGATGAAATCTAATCTACTTTCATTGAATCATAATCTGATTCTTGTGGTGTGATACCATTCATTCATGATTTGTCACATTTTTTTGATATGCTTAGATAAACATCTCTACTCATTTTTATTTCTTAGATATGTACCAATAGTGGGTATATATATGTTTTTTATTCCAAATAATTCAATTTTAAGTCGTTATATTTCTAGTATAAGGGAACTATGTCCATTCATGGAGAATCAACCCACCTTCTTGTGCGTTCTTTATTTGTTTTCCAGTTTCTTCAAAACCATTGATGCTGGATGATTCAATTTCATATCCTTTTCCTACAAATGGTTGTATTAGTTTCAAATTTATTAAATTGATAATATTTATTTTAAAATCTTGGGTTTTTACATGGAATACATCTCTTCAGTGATGATTTATCGTATTTGAATTATTTTTGAATTCTTGATAAATTATGGTGGAAATTTTATTACTTTCCTAAATTTAAAAGGGTGATTTTAAATGTGTTATTTGTTTTAACTTCTTAAATTTATTGATTTGGTATGGGTTTTCAATAAAAATATGTTTTATTGAAATGAGTTTTCATTATAATGGTTTTAATGAAAAATAGGTTTTAGAAAAAGGTGATTATATTGAAAGGGTTGTTTTGGAATGATCTTTGGGAATATGTGGTGTGTGTTAACATTTAATATATGGGGCGTGGTTGAATATTGACCTTGTTCTCCTTTCCAATATATTGATGATACATGAGAAATAATTAACTTGTGATGACTTGGTAGATCGTCCAGAAACCGCTCATGAGTATGAAACTGTAATAACGTAGAATGCATGGTTCATTGCATGGGTTTGTTGAATGGTTCGGGTATGACAAATAGGGTATTAAATAATGATTTTCAATTGTTGATACTATTTTTTTTAAGTGTTATCATTCTGGAATAATTGGATATAATTACACTAGTAGACATTTTTTGTAGATAGTTTTTGAACTTGTTTATATATAGTAATACATTGTTTTAGGATTTTTTTTATAAACTATTTATAATAATATTTCTAACTCTTATATCATAGTGGTAGAGTATGGAAGTTGGTCGGTATATCCTACTGTGTTTTATTTTTACCCTTGAATTGTAACTATGGTTCTTATACAGACACTATCTTCTGGGACAAGGGAAAGGGTAATGATTCACAGGTTTTTAGCACCACTTTGTGATACTCTGGGTGTTTGGTGATCATGGAGCATTTGGAACATGGATCTTGGAGTCTTGTGGTCTTCATCGTGTCTTTAGTTAGTTTCCACTATTTACTTTGATATTTTTCGAGGCTTCCCAGGTTTCATAAATTGGAGTTGTTTTAATATGGATAAATTATTTGAGATGTGTGGTTTTTATTCACACATCATATAGTGAGTTGTTCAGTTATGGGTTTCTTAGTAAATGGTTTTATTGCTAAAGGGTAAATAATCCCCCAATTTTATTTAAACCCTTTGGAATTTATTACTAGCCATTGGATTCTAGGGGATGCCTCTTGAGGGAATGTAATTAATCATTGTACTCTCCAGCCAATGGGAATTAGTAGGTCATTACATGGAGAATAACACATTGTGGACTTCTTTAATTCCATTGAAATCATGGGCTTAGTGTTCTTTTTCTCCACAATTATTACCATATACCAATCCCAATAATAATTTTCAATGATTTTTTTCACTCCACATTTATTTCAGGTGGGAAGTGTTATTCTTCCCTTATTCCCTTTTACCTTATTTCATTTTCGAGAGTACTCAACATCCTTCTTCTTATCATTATTCTCATTAAATCCATATGGATTGAAAAATTCATTTCTACCTTGATGTCACATGATACTATGTATTCATATGATTATAATGTTTGGGATACTAGTTTATTTAATATAATCGGTTTAATTCAATCAAATAAATGGTCAATATTTACCATTGGATAAAAATATTTTAAATGACATGACTTGATAACCTTGTAATGTTGACCACATGATTAGAAACTTTTTCATCAAGATTCTATCACAGAATCAAGAATTGTCTATCTATATCCAATCTTTTTTCTGAGGTAAATATTTTTCTTATAAAATTTCTTTATAATCCTTCCATTCCATATTTTCAAAATCTTCCTCTTCCTTTTTGTTTTTATTTAATGACCACCATGGATATGAATCTCCTAATAGTTTATAAAATTAAATGATATCATTATCCCTTTCATTACTTCCCAAACAGTAAAATATATTCCTTAAATAACTTTTCCAATTCCTAGAAACAAATGGGATTGTAGTCCCATTTAATGATGGATGTTTTTGTCACAATAAGCCAACTAAAATTGATACATCGTGTCGTGGATCGGGATACCCCATTCGAGTAGGGTTTTTTCATAACCTAAGTTAGTTGTCAAAGAATTGTTATATGTTTTCCAATTCTAGTAAGAGATCCAATTCCATCATCATTATCTTTCATATGAGGAAAATCCCTTCATGTAATATGTGTGTTGATATGGTTCTCCTTTCATTCCACTTGGTACCATTTCACAAAAATGGAATACATTGATTAGTTTATGAAATATTAATTCCAGTTAAACACTATTAATTTTTATATATAACTAATATCAAAATTTTTAGTATGGTTTTCTTTTTAATATTCCCAATGTTAGATATAGATTTATAATTTCATAATAAATTTTTTTAACTCTATTTTTTAAAATTTTTACTATAATTTCTCTTATTCCAATGGTAAATACCCTAACCCCAGTAGAACGAAGTCAGTGCCTTACATTATTGCATTGGAACTACATATAAGTGATCAGATTCCAATGGAATTAATATATAATTAGCTTTTTAAAACTAGATACAAGAATATGTATTACATTACAACTTGGAAGAAAATACGACAAAGTCACTGGACTATAAAACCCCCTATTATCTTAGATTATCCCTGTATATAAAAAATAATATACATATTTGAATCCTGGGGGAAAATATAACCAATGAAATGGGTGATCTCATAATGTTATTTAGGGTAGGGAAATAGAGTAATATATCAAAAATAAACATAAAAAATATGGCAATGTGAATGTTATTAAATCATAATTTATGTTTAATATGGAAAGAAAAAATTATGAATATATAATGTGATATAAATAGTAACATGTGAATGAAAATTAAGAATTAAAAGTATAATATACATAAAATAACTTGGATTATCAATAAATAATCTCATACAGAATAAATACATAGTGTGGGAGATTAAAAACATATCATCGAGGTTTCATCCCAGACACCATACATAATGGGTAGTGACATTAGCCAATACCCAAACAAGCTTGTCTCATGATACCTACTGATACATTGAGGGGATATAGAGGGATCCTGACACTTACTAATTCAAATTTATTCCTCATATGAATGGTGTTAATAATAATCAACATATAAATTCATATTAAAACATGAATATTAAAAAACATTCTCTATAAAATCTATAAAATCATAAACCATCAAGTGTAATATGTTTAGATGTATCAAAATGAAACATAGACATTCAAACTGATTACAAAGAATTCAATAAAACATGGTAGATAGAATCATTATAGATCAACCTCAATTAAGTATACAATCCTTAATATGTGTCAAAATAGATGAAAATACTCTAATAAAATCATTGAATTTTTTTGAGAGAATATACACCATTACACTAAAATCATTTTTTAAACAACCATGCAATTATAAAATAAAAAAAAAATCATATAAAACAACCTTATGAACATGTGAACTATTTTTCACGTCATTAATGAATCATGATATCATTAAAATACACTCGTTACATTTATGTTACAAACATAGATGTTAAATTTTTGAAAAGAAACATTTAAATGAGTAATTTTTAAAAGAATGTTTTATTGATAACCAAATGAACCACTTATATTTATAAGATATAAATCCACATTAATAAAGTTGAATTAAAAAAAATATAATCAATATTTCATTCACACATAATAATATAATTACATTATCAATGGAGTAGAAAAATAATGAAAATAATGGAAATTGGGTTAAGAATTCCCTTACAACATTGTAATCCGTTGAAACATATTCAACATATAAATAATGATAAAAAATTGAGAAATTGAATGAATTGAATATATATAGATTCATGATATGAAATATGAAATTTTAGTTTTTACACAATATAAAATAAATAAGGGTTGAATAAGGAATATATCTCAGAGAAGTGAAAGTGAGATGAGAAGCCCTAACCTTATTCTGAATGCATTCGAACAAGAACATGATGTCGTGGATAATAAAATAATATTAATTAATTAACTGATTCGAAACCAATTCAACATATATTTTATTTATTATAATTTAATGAAGTTAATTTATATCCATTTCTATGAGTTATAGTATTAATTTTGTTGTTCCGGAAGCTTTCGTTTCATGGTTTTACGGTCGGTTCCCTTGAGTAAAAAATTTGGAGTTCATTTCTAATGGGAATTATATATGATGATTTGAAATTATTTCTTTTTAAAGAAATTATATAAAATTAAATTGTATCATATATCATTAGGTTATATAGTTTTCGGATTATTAATGATATAAAAAGTTGATGAAAATGTCATATTTTATTTTGGCCACTGTTACGACCATCATGATCTTCTGTCATTATATTTAATATTGTGATTATATATAGGTTCCAAAACATAATATAACATATAATATGTGTATAAAAAATATTATTTTACTATATAAATGGTTTTATGACCATCCATTAATTTGGTAATGGAATATGAAAACACATCATTTATGAAGTTGGTGAATCAACACATCACATACGATGTTTTCATTTATAAAATAATATATGATGATAATGGATTTGATGATATATAATATACTAGAACAAAGATATCCCAGTATATATATGATACTAAATTTATAAATCCACATTTTATTGGGTAGGTGAGGATCAGATGATAAATGAAAATATGTTACAAGAGAAAGAAGTAGAATTTTACCTATTGAATATCATCTCCCAGAGAAGTTCCATAAGAAACATGGATTTGGGATTTTGGTAAGACCAATAGGTCATAGATGTGGGAATTAGGCTTGGGTATGGAATTTGTAATAATTTAGAAAAATTTCAAGGCATAGAAGGTGATTGGAGAATGGGTGGTAAGGGGAGGTATTTATAAGGGAGGAAAGGGGTTTTTATTTTTTTTATTTATTCATTTATTTATAATTTTGGCCCAAGACATAAAATAGTGTGGATTCTCCAGAATAATTATAGTTTCAATTGAATTTTAGTTCTTAATATAGGGATTTACATCAACATTAACTCTAAAATTAATGTATTTTACTTTTAATGATAATTATAGTAAATTAATACTTTTTACTATTCATATAAAATTCAGCTATTTTGGAAAATTAAAAAAAGGCCTACCCATTTCTCAATTTTTTCATTTCCAAATGAATTCCATTTTTTTAAAACAATTTTCAATATATGGAAAATTTATTTTTAAATAAAATCGTCCTTTATTAAAAAATACATATTTTAATATGAAAACTAATTTTAGGATTCACAGAAAAATTGCTAACGGTATCAAAAAATTATCTTATAATTATTATAAAATAAAATTTTAATTTATGAATGAATTTTATTTCAAATAATAATATTAAATAATAAATTATAAATAAAAAGTTAAATTTCAAAAAAATAGAAGCACATAATTTATCATTTTTTTAAAAAAAATTATTTATTTAATAGATGATATAAATATGTCATATTTTCATTTATTAGATACCTAAATTTTATTTATATGTACAAAGGATATGTTATTATTCTAATGGCTAGATTACAATTCCTAACGATGACATTTATATTACAATGATCATGTTCATATTTAATAGTATATCACAATTCGTTTAAGATCATTTTTTCGTGCAACATAATATATCAAATAAATAGAATTTATTTAAGAAAATACATTCTGAATAATATTGGGGTATTATATGGAGTTACAACCTATTCATATTGATGATTGTAGTCAACTCAGATATTAACTGATTGGACTACATTTTCTCTTAGAATGATCTGAACATGAGGTAGTGCTGATGGATTGAGTATCACCTAGGATTCAAATTTTATATTTTCTATACCAAGGAAAAAGGGAATGTGGTTTAATATTCACTAATAAGATAAAAACTACTGAAATCCATAAATAAGTCAAGTGATGACTATAATTTTATGGGGGAACTTCACCCAGATTCATCCAGATAGACAGTTTTATATTAGAGGCACATTCTTGGGTAGTGTTTAGATGATACCCTCCCTTTTAGAGATAATATAGTCTGAACAACTGAGTGACAACCTATTCCAGCTATCTCTATAGTTTCGAAATGGTTGGGAGTTGACCACCGAATGTTCAATGACTCATCGGGTTGATTTTCATTTCAAGTTTCACTTCTTATTACCTTTGTCTTTGTGGAAGGTGGTGATGTATGTTAACCAACTATCTTAGTGGGGTTTTCTCCCTGGGACCACAAATATGTTTTATGACATGCGTCATTGGTTTTAGTTTCTTGGTATGAGTTAGGATATAAATGAATTTGTATCCAGGTATTATATTTTCTAATATGTTAATGTAATGAATTAGAGGCTCTCTGGTTTACTTCATCCACAACCCATTCAGAACTGTATGTAGAATGAGGCCTCTATAAACATCATCATTAGCTTACCCCATATTCCCTGAGGAAGTAATTCCATAAGTTTTGTTATTGACCATCTGACCAAATCATCCCATTTCATTCTCATCAAGAAGTTGAAAAGGTGGGTAAGTTGGTTCTTCTATATTTTTTGAAGATTAGGAAGATTTATGATGTTCTTTTAGCTACTATTTCAGACATGGACCACCAATTTACCTATCGATTATGGGAAGGCCTTTATAAGGGAATGTGGTCATATGTTAGACTCAGTATGGCATACCAACCATAAATGGATGGTTATATAGAACATGAAAATCAGATTCTGTAATACATACTCCTGGAATGTTTTTTGGTTTTCGAGGGCTCAAACGCTAACAATTTGGGATTAGTTGAATATTCATATAATAATATTTAAAAACTCTTAATAAGAATGGATCCATATAAGGTGATATTTGGGATGCCATTTTGGTCCCCTTTTTGATGGAAGGTAGTGTGTTATACTTCAATGTTTGGAGAGATCCTAGTTTAGGTTACATTGAATAAGATTCATTTGATCATGACATAGTTATTTACTACAAATAGATTCTATAAGTCTTAATCCAATATGCATTGCTGGCATTGGAGTTTTCAGTAGGTGGAAAAATGTTTTTATAGTTAGACCCTTTCTTGGGTGATTGGAATGATAGTATTAAAGGAATGATGATAATGAGGTATTCCATACCATTTGAGTTTTTCAATAGAATTGATAAGGTAACATAATGGTTGGGTTTCTCGACCTAGTTAACATTGGTTGATGAAATGTTCCATGTTAGGAAATTAAAGTAGTATAATATAGAGCTGAATCAAGTGATGAATTGGAATTTGTGTTACCTGGAATCCAATTTTTCAGTTTTCATATGACTAGTATAGATTGTGGAATCCCTTGTGAATGTTATTTGGGGTATTTCCATAATGTTTCTTTAGGATCCTCAAAACCACATGAATTATGAACATGACTCACGGGAGTGAAATTTCTAAGTACATGAGTAGTATACAAAATTTTTCTTTGATCAAATATTATTTTATCTTTTTTATGGATGGAGGATTTTAGGGATAATATATTTTTCGTAACCATATTTTGCTGTATTATTCTAATTTATTTTATTATTATCTTTATTGTGTGGAATTATTAAGTGATTTGGAGAAAAATAGTTATTTTCAGGAAAAAATAGGAGGTATAACACTATAGGAAAATAGATAGTAGAAACTTTGAACTGGCCTACTGGAATCTATGTGTCCTAGATAATGCAACTATCTTGGTCAAAAAACTATCATTCTGGCATGAATACCTCCAAGGCTGTCCTTGATCCTATAAAAGAGGGTTTTTCAGAGGTTCACTATTAGGCACATGTGCCAGTACCCCCTCTAGTAATGTAATTTGGCTAGATTACCTCATAGATAGAGGTTCTATATGGTTAGCGCATTGTTTGGAAAACCATGTGGAAAAACCATTCGTCCTTATAGATATTTAAAAAAGTTTAAAATCCATAAACAACCACTTCATTATTTTAAACCCAAATCACCCCAAACTCAAAAAAAAAATTAGAACCTTAATCCTTATTTGTGCCTCTCACTTCCTCACAGGTCCCTTTAACTCTAATATTTGGATGGATTCTTTAATAGGAATCTGAATTATTCCCTCCTTTACTTTTTCTTCTTTTACTTGACCCTCCCACAATCATCCCTTGTATTCATTTTTTATCTAGTAGATAGGGTCACCCAATGTGGGAACAACATTGTCTATCAGTGTTGAATCTTGTTTAATGTGGTGTTATCATTCCTTTATAGGGTATCACTCTATTGTGGTTGTGGTTTTCAACCCATTAATGGATGTTTCTAAGAATAGGTAGGTGTTTCAAGGATTTGACATTTTTATGATTTCAGTATGCTTAATTTTTTTCTATTGGGTTCTACCCATTGTTTGGGTGGTGAGAATTAGGATTTATAGAGGCTTTGATTTGCGTATAGATTTGATAATGGGTTGCCTATTGAAAATATATTTTTGAGATGTGTATCATAGGTTGTAGGAGCTGTTATTGTATAAGTGGTTGTTTTTTTCTATAGGGAATTAAATTAGTAAAAGGGAATCCAAGGTACCAAAGTGGAATGACTACATCTTGTACATTATGAATATAAGTTGGGGAGAGTCTTTGTATCCCTAAAAACATTACATAACAACACTAACTAAACATAACATGTTGGGGATTGGAGGCTCAAGGAAAACTGTTGCATCTGTGAGATGGGTTGATCATTGATATTGAAAGGATCCAAGTAACCATTTAACCAAATTACCCTTGAGATTTCCCATGGTTCTCATGTTATGCTTTCCATAAAACATTTGGTCACCATTAATTTTTATTATAGTTTAATTTAAAATCATTTTTTATTTGAAATTATATCCTTCTATAATATAAATTTATAAGGATAACTTTTACTTATAATTTCACAACATTTAATCAATTATAGTGGTATCCTACTAGGAATGTTTTCTCACACCATAATACTCCCATAGGTGTATGTAGACCATATTATAATTGACCTATGAAAACGAAAGTCTTTCCATTGTGGTGATGGAGGATCTCTTTTCAAGTTGTTCATCTTTGTATGGAGTTGATGGTGATTGATTTTGGTACCAACCCACACACCACATAGAGTTTTGGATAGTCTAGTTGGTTCCCTTATTCCTTTTTAGTTATTTTGGTGTTTATTAAAATAGTAATATGCCTGAATAAAATTTGTTTATGATGTTTTTTTGTTTGATGTTCTTATTGGTTATTGGTTATGTTTTATTATAATTATAGAAATCATTTTAAAATGTGATGCAATCTAATTTGGAACTAGTTTCTAGCCCATGGGTATCGGGAATTCCCACCAGTCCATGCCACGGGTAGGGTCTGGGGTCGAGTATGATGTAATCCTAACCTGGATTATTAATATTCATGGCTGGATTCATCATGACAAAATCACTCTTTCATCCAAAAAAGATTAATCTGTTGAGAAACCAAATATAGAATTATTCAAAATTGACATAGAAATATTTTTTCCATCAAATATAAATACTATAACATTCTCTAACATATTCAAATAATTTCAAATATTTTTTGTATCATGTAATTGGGATAACATAAATCAATTTATTATTTTCCAATCAACTTATCAATGAAATATCCAAAAAATGAATCACTGTTGTTTTTTAAAACAATCTACTGCATTGGGATTTTGGATAATTGTTCAGAACTTCATATGAATTCTTCAGCACAGAAATTAAACAAAAGATAAAACTTAATTTCACAAGATAGTGTATCAGTGATTCAATAATTACTAACTCTAATATATCATAATTCATGTTTAGTGAGATAAATATATGTTTAATAAAAAATACATCATGAAAAAACATCCTTGATTGTGAATATCTTCAAATAATCCCCCCAAAATAATCATTAAGAACCACACCACATAATATATCTTTATCATCTTATTAATCACATTTTATCAAAAATAGATTAAAATTATAGCTATATCTAACTCATGTTTTATTTCTTCCCATTTTTAATAAAATAAAAATTTATTCTCTAAATTTTCAAAAAAGAAAATTAGAAATCCAATCAATCCATCCATGATAAAAAACATACCATAAAATGAATAGGGAATTTTTAAGGTGATTGGTGGTACCTAATACAATCTATATAGTTGGATGGATATGGTTTTCCTCCAACATCTAATCAATTTCTTTCAAATAAATCAGTAATTATTGATTTTGAAACGATTTTAGCAAATTATTTTGGGTAAATGTGTTCTCTAACATCACAAATCCTAGTTCAACCTTATCATTGATGAAGTGTTACATTATCTTGATATGATTTTTCCGTGAGAGTTGAAAATTATGTTTTCTATGATTTATAGCACAGAGTTATCTCACTTTATTGAAATAAGAGACTCCACGTAAAATTCAATATCCTAATGTTTTTCTTCATCCATTTAAATTAATTATGTACTTCATTATTTTATATATACATAATGTCCATAGAGTGAAATGAAGTATATCCTTGCATCTCTCATAGACATGAAAGGTAAAATCCTCAAATATAGAATTGACAACTTAATGCCATCTTGGGGTCATATATTGAACTATACTAATCCATATACATAAATCCAATCAACTCATGTTCTGAACTATTGATATAAAATTTTCCAAAATCTGTTATGACTTTGAAAAATAACATTATATTTCTCACTACATGAAATTGAATTTCATTTGGAAATCTTCTATATCAGGAATATTTAAAAGGGGAAATACAATGTCTAATCATATAGCCATTATGTACAAATTAATTCCATTTATTTCTTTATACCCGATCACATTAAACACATTTCCTTGATTTCTACATGAAAAACATACCATAGTAATAATTGATTTTATCATTTACATCGAATCATCCATTCAAAATCTCATGACTATCATTGTTTCATACATAGATTTTGAATTAAATATTACATTTTTGATGGTGTTGCTAAGAAATTATGAAATATTTCATCTCACTAATCAGATACATATTAAATTGACACCTCATGGATTCCACTATCTGTTTTCATTGTACCATATTATATCATTAAAATATTATATCATTAGCACAAATTATCATCATCAATATTTGATCATTCCGTTTTTCAATATAAAAATTAATATCAACTCTTTATCACTAAAAAACGATTTTCATGTATTAATCTTATCTTTAATACCATTTTTTTTGTTTCTTATTTCATCCCATAATATACAATATTTAGTTGAAGACATTTTCTTTCATGACTAAGAAAAATTAAAACAATTATCTACACAACATACAAATCATCTTCTTGTAATCCATTATGAAATACTAATTTCACATATAATTAGATATCCAGGAATCTAGTTTACACTGTGAAGTATAAGAATAGTTGAATTTTCTTTTTCTATGATAAAATAGAAAACTCTAAAATACATTAATCACATTAATTTGAAAAATCCACTCGCTCAATTTTCATGAATTTTTCTATACTAACATGTTGTCATCAATGATTTTCTTAACGAAAACCCACTTGGATCTGATAACATTCTTATCTCTTGAACTCTGAATAAAATCCCATTTTTAATGGTTCTCAAAGTGATAAAATTATTTCCATAATGTAGATTTCAAATTTTTATATACATATTTCATAAATAATATTTTCCTTGAGATATTAACAATAATATTTTTAGTGACTTCATTCATATAATTTATATATAGGTTATCTAGTCACCAATGATGTTTTCATAAATGATTTATAATCTTGATATTTAATTCATCAAAACAATTGATGTTTTAAAATTAATTTTATTATAAATATATTCATCATAAATATCTACAACTCATTATCACCTACTTGATCTTCTCATTTCAGTAACATTTTTCCAATAAGTCAACATATTTGTTCAAAATATATTCTAAGTTTCAAAATAATTTATGACTTAACATTAAGTAATTTTTCTCATCCTTTTATTATAACATATATACACCTTGATTATATAAGAGTATCCAAAAAATATACATTAACCATAGTCATATTCAAACATCTATGTTTTCTTCATATTAATAATAAATAACTTTCCAATAAAAATATGAATGTATTTAAACAAATTTATCTTCTTGTATGAAAACTAAATAGTTGTATTCACTTCACCATGAAATAAACAATCTATAATGTAATATATAATGATTTCAATACTAATTATTTCCCATATTTCCCTACTAGGTCTCTTTAAATTAGAATTTCATGGCCACATTTTTTTTTAACAAAATAAGACGGATCCATTAATGATGGTGATCAGCAGAAATACAGCCGCATAACCACGATGGAAAATGATTAAACCAGAGCAAATCCTCGTAAGGAGGGCCAACGGCTGCCATCTTGTGAGCGGCTTCATTCGCTTCCCTTTTAATAAATGAGAAATTGCAGGATGTAAAGCCTTGTCTCAGAGAGTGAATACACCGAGTAATGGAGCCGAAAGGTTGAAGCCCGTCGTCAGTGAGATTGATGGAAAAGGCAACATTGTTAATATTATGGTTTATACACAAAATAATTTTTTAAGGAGGATTTATTAACACTAATACCTTATGATTCACTCTCTGATTCTATTTTGATCCTAATATTTTTGATATTATATTCTACTTGGATGTTTTTAATTTTTTTCATTTTTTTGTAATATCTATTATTTTTAACATTTTCTATTTTCATCCATTTCTTAATAAAATGGAATGCGTTTAAATACATAAAAAATATGGGTAATCAACCTCAACTATGAAATAATAAATCATCATCACTGAATAATAAAAAAATTAACTTTCATCAATTTATTTTAGTGATATTTTCCAAAAAAACATCTAGGTTCACCAATTCACACAAGCCTCTTGACTTGTTTTCCATAGACATGTGCATTTTATAAATGATTTTTAAATTTTCAAAACATCACATGTGAGTATGATCATGTGTAAAATTTTTGATATAATAATATCCTTTATAACTTAATAAATATTCATGTGAATTTTTAATCATTTGGCTATGAATTTTGTGAAATAATTTTTATTTTCATCCATTGAAATATTGTACATTTCTTCTTTTATGATATTATGGTAGATATTCTAAATTTTGTTCACCCAATAAATCATAATTATATCATATCATAATTTGATAGCATAAGTATTCTTTATCAAATCAAATACATTCACTTAGTCCTATAATTTAAATAAACATAATAAACTATAACCACGTACATCGACTACTAAGACATATATGTGCCTCATGTAATTACATATTATATTGAAATTCTATTAGAAAAACAAATTCAAGGAACCATAATTTTCCACAAAAAAAGACACATTATTTGTTTTACTTGATTCCTGTGATAAGATCATTGTTTCTCATCATATGAGATGTGAATTCCCTATCACAGATCCGTAATGTATCACAATCATTTTTTTGTAAATAAATTTTGACGATATTCACAATCCTCAAATGCTGTTTCTTGATCCATGTTTTATAATTCAACAAATTTGGTGGCTAATATATTTCATTCTATTATAGATATTAAAGACCACTTTTTTCTTGAATGGTAGAAAATTGGTTTTGTTTCTCCATCTAACATGTGTGTGATCTAACTACGGAGGATTTCGTCACACAGTTCCTTATTACAAATTCAATTAAATTATTGATGAGTAATTTTGGTGTATTGGTTTATAAATATATTCGTAAAAACAATTTACATTTAAATATTCCTAATGTAAAAATTTATACTCATTAAATTTTATATTGTGGTTCATTTAAATTCTATTTTATTATAGAACACGTGAGCTGAGTATGTCATATTTTTTCATGATGAAATTTTTTTTAGTGTACTTTATTAATTATATTTAATGTTCCAGTATATTTTTTTTATTTTATGATTCACTCAATTTTATTTACCTTTAAATAAGTGTGTGTATATGGATTTTTTTCTACCACGAGAACTAGTTTAGCTCACCATCATGTCATATTCCATGTTTTTATTATTTTTAAATAATTGGGTTTATGATAAATCTTTAAAAATATAATTTAGTTGACCAAATTTTAACTCCATATAATAAGTATCCCAACATTTTTAGAATCCTAATTCTCTAAATCGAGTAAATATATTCTCTAGATCATCAATCATTTATGATAAATTAATTTTTTAAAAAATCATGGATTTCTTTTACTCTATCCATTACAGTTATGTAGAACCTATCAAGTATTCAATGATTTTAATCAATTTTGATATAGTACTCATCCACCTTCTCTATGCAATTCTGATTTCTATATTTGATACATTTCATTTATCCCTTTAATGAATATTTGTCTTCTACTAATTATTTTATATACATTATGGAATCACGATTAATACCATTGGACTTTGTTTGAAATTCCAAACATTAATTTCATCATGTGTGGCCTATAGATCAACTATAAAATTTATTCGTCGCTAAATTAATATGTTTTAATCATCCATATCCTATGAGTTTTGGTTTACCTATTAAAACCATAAGAACTTCTTCATTATGATCTTAGCATTCATCAATTTCTTCTACTTCGATGTCTTCAGAGAAAGCATCATCATTTGAAAAGATTTTTTTCTAGACAATTGTTTTATATAAATTCCAATTTATCTTTTTATATTTTAATGATTATATCCTCAGTTATTTAAATTTATCATAATCATGAACATATTTTTAAAATTTCAGTGAGGTTCAAAAATATACCACATAAAAAATGTGAGTGGAATATGAAAATTATATTATATTTTTACCCATTTTAATTTTATGAAAATTAATGAAATAACCTCATCAACATTCATATCTTCATTATCATATTCTAATGTGAGTTTACTCATATTATTGAACACCAATTATTTATATCTCCCCTTTCCAGGGACAATTTTTCCTTGTTACTCATCTCATTTTTAATGGGAGTGATATGAAGACTATTTCATGTATCATTTTGGGGATCCTTCCCATTGAGCACTAAGACCATGATATTGAATTGTTGTTAAGATCTTTACATGATTTTATTTACAATTTTATACCATTTATGGTTTCACTGAAACTATGAATTTCCTCAAAAAACCATTTACCATGTCAAATAATGCAGTAATAGATTCATTAGACTATATCCTTATGTCTTATTAATATGTCGAAAGGGCCTTAAATTTAGAATCGTGTGCCATGGAATTTAATTTGTAGATGATGATTATTTTTACCACATAGTATGTGAGGATTTTTATGACATAATTGATATATCGATTATTTATGAAAAAACTCCATTTAATGGTTTTAATCATGTGGAATATTCATCTACCAACCTTTAGTACTTATCAAATAATTCTCTATTGTCCTTGTTAATAGTGATTATTTGTATCCATTCCTGTTGATTGGAAATAGTATTAGATATGATTAATCAATTATGGTAAATCATTACCATCAACAATGTTAATTCCCATTACATAAATGATTTCATTCATATCATTAAGATATTATTTTAAACAAGTACATTCTCCAATTATTACAATTGGTCATCCCAAGTAAGATAAATATGACATGGGGTGGGAGAAGTGAATTGGGGTGTTTTAATTCAATAAAAACATTATTAATCATATGTTTACACAATTAGTTGTAACATTGATCTCCTCTTAATGAACATGAAGTGATATTTCATTTAAATATAGGAAACATTTTTTTTACTTATATCACCCACACTAGGCTACATATAAGGATTATATAGAAAATATATAACTATGTGAAAATTTCTGTAATAATACTACTTGTTTCATTCCAAAATAGAGTGGACACATCAAACCTTAATGTTTACAACCATAAAAATCAAGATAAATTATTGATATTAATCACAGAATATTATAATTACTTATATAACTTAAACTATATTGATATTAAAAAAACATTACACAAAATATTGTGTATTAATAAGTTCCTCCATCATTCATGTGATGAAATTTTCGAAATTTCATATTTTCAATTTTTCTGGCCCAAATCTTGAATTTTATCTTCATTATTAGTGATACACATTCCTTATTTTTAAAAATATATTTCTTCAAGAATAATATATTATCCATGATTCACAATTTATTAAAACATTATATCTACTTTATTGTCCTGATAAAATTTATCTATAAACAAATATTCAATTTTGATTCAACCTTTCATAACTAGATCCACAAAAATCCCTAAAATATATGAAGGTTAAATTATGATATCATGTTTGACTAATCCTTGTATGGACATAAAATAATTCTTTATATAATTACATGTTCCTTCATTCAAAATTAAAAATTCAGGCTTCTGTCAAATTAGATATCTCTATAGTGTTATTATCGCCATTGTAGTGAAATACCATTATCCTTCTATTTTATTAGATCGTACACATACAAGAATTTCATGGTAAAATAATGGAAACAAACATTCGCTATAAATTCATGGAGAAATTAAAACATTGAATGGGGTGAGCTCAGATGCTCAGTAAGGATAACAATATAGCGGAAGCTTTCATAAATAAACATTAACATTTAAGGCAATGTATAACTAAAACAAAATCCTTTTAAACATGAACTTTAGCATAATATGGCAAAAGTAAAATGAAATAATGCAATTTACATACTCACATGGATATTCTTCTAGTCGAATAATCACATAAAATATTAATAACCACTTTCATAATGATGGAATGCATAATGCCAGACTATCATAACCACGTAGCTAAGGCCTCGTGCCAAGACCACAAATAAGATTTTGTCAATGCCTCGTTCCAAGACACTAGTTTGTCTCATGAGACGTACCGATGCATCGAGGAGCTATAGCGGGCTCTACTCGTCACTTATTATGTCCAATGCATTCCTCATATGAATATGTTTAAACATATCATAAACCATAACATGCATAAAAGAAACAAAAAATTTCCTCATTTCAATCACAAGATATCAATACAACACATTGATATAATAAACAAACATTCAAAACCATTTTCAATACCAAAATAAAAGAATGTTAAAACATTGTATTTAATTTTCATTAAAAAAAGATATGGCTTGTAGAGGAAGCCGAAACACAAATAATGGTCATGGCGGCGGAGAAGTCATTGTCGCCGCATACGTATGACAAGAAAAAAATTCCATTTTGTCGTTTAGTAAAACACTTCGTATAAAAATATTCCTTTTGAATAAACATAAAAGTCCAATGGGTTTAAACACCATATAAAAGAAATTTGTGTATAAAACAAAATATGCCTCAATGAATGGAGATTGAGATGAAGTCCCTTACAAATATATTTTTTTTAAATAAAATAGATCTATTATGTTTATTCAGTATATGTACACATAAAGAAAGTATAAATACAAGGTAGGACATAATAATATCATGACATAATTTTAAAATAGGAGATTAACCCAAAGAATGGAAATTGTGTTAAGAAGTTCCCTTACCTTGTGTCCTGTTTTGACTCGACCATTCTTTAACCCCCTGAATAATAAACTAGAGTTAATTTATAGTTTCTTAAGAACCTTTTCAAGTTTCTTATTCATTTAATATCACTTATTACCATGTTATGAACATTATGTAATTATTTAAGTTAATAATGGTCGTTTTGTCGATCTTTGGTACTTGAGTCAAAAATAAACATCTTATAATTACATGTTGTTCATGTGGTGAAATATCAATTATATCCATAATTATATTAATGATATAGATATCATATATCTCATATATATCCAGTATATACATGAATTTATAATATTCCATAACGTTTAGAGGTAAGAAATGAAATGCACCGTTCATGGAGACGGTAAGCCGTACATACTCATGAACGCTACTTTCATTTCTATTTAGTATTTAATTAAATCATAATGATATTAAGGTATATTATAATTACCGTATAATATCATATATAATATCATTTACTCCATCCTTTATACATCCCACATATGGAATTAACGATTCAAATCACTTTGAGGGGGTGGTAGTCCGCACTTCCTAAAATGAAAATATCGCGTTTACCCATATTGGAAACAATAAAGGTATGCCATAAATGAAAAATAAATAACCTTAAGTAAAACATAAAGATATTATATATTATGTATAAATATAGTGACATCTTAATGTCCACCTTTGAAAATGTTATATGAGTGTTGAACAATCATCGTTTCGTGAGGCAAAAATTCGCCATCCACAGAAACAGTATGTTCCTTAACCATTAGATGTAGGTCTGTGTAATTTTAGCTCGAATAATTCTTATAAAACATCCTAGTATATAGAGGATACTGTTTTTGTTACAAAATAAATGAATAAAAAGTTTTTATGGGGTTGGATAAACAAAATAAAACAAAATAACATAAGAGAAGACATTACCTTAAAATCAGGTAACACTTTTGATTTGAGCCAAAGGCTTCCTTGGGAAGAATTATGCCCAAATTGAGGCTTCTATGAGTAAGGGAGGGATTTTGGGAGAGTATTTGGGCAGTTCTTGGCCGAGACAAAAGGCTTTGAAAGTGTGAGTGAGGTGGTAGTGGTGGGGGCCTTTTATAAGAGGAGAGAAGAGGTACTCTTGGAAAGATTGAAATGATACTTTATTACGTAATGGTTTTTCAGATTCTAAAGGTCCCAAACTTATATATTTTGAGGATAAGGTGATAAGGGTTTTCAATCTACTCATCCAATAGGTTTTTGACAAGTGTAAGTCTTAGATTTTACATTATATTTTCATTTTATTTAAATCGTTAATTAATGAGGTAATCGCTGCATCATCATGGTGTCATAAATAATTTAATTTAATTAATGTATAAAAATTATAAAAAAACTATCATTATTTAGGAAATCGTTTTAGCTTTCTAATGAATATTTATAGTAAAAAAATGACTTGTATATCCCCATTTAAATATTGTTTTAGTAAAACAACTCTTGTTTGTGATATTTTTATTTTAACATTAAATAAAAAGTTTTTAATGTCATATTCCTTCCAAAGTGGCTCCATGGGGTCCCCAAGTTGACCCATGGGTTGTCTTGGTCGTCCATGACTCATCAAATATGGTTATATCAAGTGTAAGGGTCATTTCATATTTTTATAATACTAGTTTTACCTTAAATTTCACTAATTACCTTTAATCGCGATTAATTAAACTTAAAAGTAACTATTCACCAAAAAAATTGTTTTAATCCCATTGAACCACATTTTACTTCCTAATGACAACCATGTATGTCGGATTTTTGAAAATCAAATCACTGAAGTGGTAATATTTCATTTATATGAAAAAAATCAGTTATTTAACTACCACTTAGTGGTTTCACTATTCATCAAAAATTTAAGTTTTTCAGAACAATGCCAAAATTTCACCCTAAGCTATAATTTATATTCCAAATTCAAAAACGATATCTATTTTACAAAATTCCAAACATATAATTTGCATTAATTAATTTTATAATTAATTTTTGCTGTCACAACAAATAGCGTGTTTTTAGGAAACAATATATATCAAAAGATTGACAATTGTTTATGTCCAATTTCAATGCTAAATTAATTCTAATGACCACCATTGGATAAAATAGTAAAAATATATTCTAATTATACTTTAAAACCACTCAATATTATAAGTTATCAATATATAATATTTTTATTTAAAAAGATGTTTTTATGTATTTTTCACTATTCCTAAAAATTGGAAGTTCTCAGAAAAATATCAAAAATTCAACATAGGATAATTTCAATATTACGAATCCAAAAATGAAGTCCATTTTGAAATATTAAATTTATATAATTTCAAAAACTGGGTATTACTATTCATAATTGCTACTTTTATTGGTCGTGGTGTGTTAGAACTTGAGGTTGCGTACAACACACACTGCTCTATTATTCAAAGATGAGCGCACCATGGATGTTTGGGGTGTCACATTCTCTCCTACTTCAATAAATTGCGTCCTCGAAATTTGAAAATGTTCTTCGAAAATAGAAGGTTAAATATAGAAAATACCTTTGTGGAAAACCCACATCAGAAATAAGGTTAATAAAAATATAACTTTAAAAGAAAGAAAGATAAGTACAAAGGTCACCCGAGATAGCCCATACTAGGATTCTATGAAAATATGGATATGGAAGAAAAAAACCATCAAAGTATGATGGAGAGTTGAATAAAAATTTATTAGGAGCAAGTTAACCATAAGAATATCACAAACTTTTGATTGGTTAAACGGTCATTGAATCCCCAGTTGGAAAAATTAACCGGCAACGTTTTTGTTTTAAGTTACCTTTTATAACGTTGAAAAATTTATTTAGGAGATTTACTAAGAACGTAAGGGAATATACATACTTGTCATGTAGACTTTCTTTCTTTTATAAATGTTTTACCATAAACCTATCTTTCACTCTAAAAGTTAATAGAACTCAAAAATATTCTATTCATCCTAATTGTATAAGGTTCTAAATATTAACACATACCATTTAGATTAGTAAAACTATTTTGTATTAACCAGGGACTTCCTGTAGGCTAGTGGTAGGTAATAAAGGCATGTCGCACTGTGGTTGTGGGTTCAATTCCGGCAGCTTTGTCCGACACGACGGGTTATCCCCCAACCTGCAGGTTGTCCTTTTCCTAAAACTATAGTATTATAATATTCCAAAAATAATCTTCAGAAATGTTTTAACCTTAAACAATACTATCAAAAGTTCAACTTAATTTATTCCAACCTTTATAGTTATCCAAAATACCTCTGTCCAGACTTTCTCTTAAAGGTCTCTAAATTCCAAAATCAATTGTATCATCAGATTCCTCAAACAAGGTAAAGTTTATCTTATTGTCACATAAAAAAATATGATTACCTTAATCATATAAAAACCTTAATGAAAACATCAAGTACTGCAGTACAATCCTTATATATATATCACATTATCCTTATAACCAGAATATAATCCTTGAGTCCAAAAGCACCAATACATTAATTATTCCGCTTCAACTATAGTAATAGCATAAGATTTTCCTTGATCCGTTGGCCTTTTCTGAGGTAAGTTTCCCTGACCCTTGGGACATTCATTTTCATAATGCCCCATTTCCCTACAATTGTAGCATTAAACATTAATATCCTATTTCTTTCCCTTGCAATCACGAGCCTGGTGACCTTTTTCTCCACATTTATAACAAACTCCCATTCCGTTTAGGCATGCACCGGGGTGATTCTTTCCACAATTATCACATAATGGAACATCCTTCTTTCCCTTTCTCCCTTTATCTGTCTCTTGTTCCAACATTATCTTCTTCTCTTGCTTTACTTTATTGTCATAAGATTTAGAGAATTCATTTTCGGTCATGATAGCTGTAACACCCCGAGATTTTATGAAAAATATTTTTTTAATTTCATTAATGTCTTGTGTACGCTACACCAAAAGAAGCTTTCACAACAAGCATCCTTGACTTTCCTTCCATTACACACAATCGCGACCTTCCACGATAGCGTGTGTCGTACGCAACACCAAGTTTCGCTAAACAACGATATGCTATTAAGATATTATTAAAACTAGCCGTTATGAATAGTAATAACCACTTTTTGAAATTTTGTAAATTTTATTTTTCAAAATGGACTTCATTTATGGATTAGGAGTATCGAATTTAGCCTAAGGTGAAATTTTGGTAATTTTCGGATAACTTTCATAATTTGATGAATAGTGGAAATTACTAAATTTTAATTAAAAACAACTTTTTCAATCGAAATAATTAATAGTTATAAATTATTAATTTGAGTGGTTTTAAAGTATATTTAGAATATATTTTTACAATTTAATACAATGTTGGACATTGGATGTAATTTCACATTTAAACTAGACATAAACAAGTGTCAATCTTTTGATAGATATTGTTTCTTAAAAACACGCTATTTGTTTTAACAGTGGGATTTAATTATAAAATTAATTAATGCAACTTTTATGTTATGAATTTGGTAAAATAGACTTCATTTTTGAATTCGGAATATGAAATATAGCTTGGGATGAAATTTTGGCATTGTTCTGAAAAACATCAATTTTTGATGAATAGTGAAACTACTAAGTGGTAGGTTAAAAACTGAATTTTGCATAAAACTTAATTTTACCGCTTCTGTGAATGGAATTTCAAAAATCCGAGAGACACGGTTAATATCAAGGACTAAAATGTGGTTCAATGAGATGAAAATAATTTTTTGGTGAATAGTAAGTTTTTATTTTTTTTACCACGGTTAATAGTAAATAGGGTAACTAAGGGAAAATATGATATTAATATTACCCTAACACATGTCCTAATTCTATTGGACAAGTGTAATTCGACCAAAAACAAACTTAGGAATAAAATATGACCATTTAGGCCCACTTGGATTAGATTAGGACATTTATTATTAATTTATTTAAAGAAGGGTTAAAATAGTTAAAATCAAAGATTAATAAGTAAATAATTTTTAATATGGGGTTATACATAAGATAAATTCGACTATAAATATTCATTAGAAAGCTAAAAAGCTTTCCTACATGATGGTATTTTATTTGTAATTTTTAGACATCAAATAATATAATTTATTTATGACACAAAGATGATGTAGTAATTATCTTATTAATGAAATATTGACATAATTGATAATATAAATACCAAAATAAATGTAATTTAAGACTTTTTATGAATTACACTAATTTTCTAGGTTACTATGATATATTAGTGTTGATTTAATCAACTTGGTTCGAACATATAATTCTGTTATGACTTTCAAAAAAATCATATATCAAATAGTGTCAAAATTGACACAAAATAGTTTTTAAATCAAATATTATATTATTAATTGTTATTTTATTCCTAAAAATCTAAGGTTCGTCCAAATGACTTAGATAAGGATATATGTATTAATAATATACAATTTGGGGTTCGTTTGGCATGTTATAGTAAGTGTATTAACCATATAGTGAAAGAAAACAAAAAGACACGGTAAAAGTTAAATTATTTAACTTAGAGTTAAATCTAATTGATAAGGTTAAAATAATACCCTAAACTTGTCTAAATCCTATTGGTTGATAGGATTTCGACCCATCCCCACTTTAGCTTCGAAATAAGACCCTTTGGAACCATTATAAACCGATTTTGACTTTAATATAAAATAATATTTTGAGATATTCCTAAGGTGCCCCTCTCCTCCCCTATAAAAGGACACCTCCTCCCCCTCCTCCTCACACCAATTTGAGCACTCAAGCTCGGCCCACCCCTGACAATTTCTCCTCTCCACTTCCCTAGAAACATCCTAGAGGTTCTGGTCTTCCTCAAAGACCAATTTTAGTTCCCTAAGAGGAGGTCTCAAAGAGGCACTTCAAAGAAGAGGTAATTACCGTTACCAATTCTTTCATCTTTATTTCTTCTTCCACTTCTTCTTCTTAGGTTGTTTCATTATGAAGTAATAACATCAGTATCACTCATATACTGATATGTTATTATAAGTATGAAACAACCCTATTTCACCATCTATCCATCCTACGGAAAAAGAAATCACCGCGCGTGCGTACGTACGGAATACCGTCTCCACGCCGTGGTGTAATCTATTTTCCACCACCACCTTACATGGATGGGTATAATGGTGTAAAGAATAACTATACATATTTATTACAACATCATATTGATTCTGATATATTGTATAATCCACTCCAATTCAATTCAATATTTATAGAAATGATATCATCGCTCGTGCGTACGTACGGACTACCGTCTCCACGACGCGATGAGATTCATTCTCCATGTTAACCATTTAAGAATGATTATAATGTATATATAAGAAATAATAATGAAATATATGACATTATAAAGCTACTGGATTTATGTATATATATACATATGTATGTCATCTACTTACTTCCATTTCAAGACAATAAGGAAAGAAAAACAGCGTTCATGCGTACGTACGGACTACCGTCTCCATGAACGGTGATTTTCATTTTATTTATCTATCTATTATATATATATATATACAGAATATATATGATATATAAATCATATTTTATATTCTGGAAGTAAGTAAATCATGATATAAGTAATAATGATGTCAAGAACAACAAGTCAAAACACCTACGATAAATGAAACGATTTTACCCAAAACGCTTCTTTAACATGGAATTTACAAAAGAACGGGTAATATAATGTCATAAGTGAACCATATATGCTATAATAACAATGAATATGATTCTGGAATAAGTCAATAACATGATTTAAATCATTATACAGGAGGTTCGGACACTTACAAAGCAAGTCGGACATAAGGTAAGGGAAATATCACAATCTCATTTTTTATCCGAGATTGTTTATTCGTAAGTATTTACTGGGGTGTATTTTATCATCCACATCCATGTTTCATCAATATGTAATATTATTTCCATCCACCTACAATTGTTTAAATCCATTTTTACCCTTAGGTGAGTTTTTAGTAATATGTATGAAAGGAATCTTTTGTCGTTTTTCGTACGAGGTACTTTTTGACTTTTCCGAAAAAAGTACGAAGAATGTTTTTTTTAACTTATACGGCATGAATGGATTTTTAAAACATTATTTCCAAGAAGCTTCCTTTACAAGTTTTGAAGTTTATTTTTAATCAACTTCTTTTATTTTAAAGTCGTATGACATGTTATGAAAGGAAAAATGTTTTTGAAGAAGAAAGGATATTTTCCTCAAGAATGAAGTTCAAGTATTTTATCAAAATTATTTTCCATCTAAGATAATAAAAGGGTTCTGTTTTTACCCCTATTATTACATGGATTTGATTATGTTGTGATGGAAACATTTTTATGAATTCCTTTATATTATATGAATTGTTTTATGATGTCATGTTGTTTAAGAATCCCATTTTTTGTTACATGGGTTATACGATGATGTATGATTTATGATTATGTGGCACACATAAGAAAGGATTCATTATAAGATGGGTGGGACCTATATCTCCCTCCAATGCATTGGGTAAAGATTTTATATCTCATGAGATAGACATGGCTGGAATGGTAGGTTATACCGGTTCAGTGAAACAGGACTGAAACGAGGATTACTCGATTCAGAAAGGGACTTTGTCCACTAAGATAGTCTTGGCAATGAGTCTTGACTAACAAGAAATGATTCTCTATGATTATGTGTGTATGCCACAATGAGTAATGTTTTAAGTTATGATTTCAATTTCACTTCTATGATTTATCCCATGTTATGATATTATGAGCTCTTTTGCAGGTTAAGATTTCCAAAATCTATGTTCTTATGTATATGATGTGATTGATATTTCTTTTGTTTACCCTTACTGAGCATTTGAGCTCACCCTTTTATGTTTTCTTTTCCCCAGGATATAAAGAAAGGTTTTAGGTAAAAAAAGGGGAAGATCTTTATGGGATATATTGAAGATCTTTCACCACGTTTAGAAGATTACGTTCCGAGTTTCCAAAGACACTAAACTATTACGATCCTTGTGTGTGTGTTTTTGTTATGTACTAAGTATTCCGCAAAAGTAATGTAATGTCCATGTACGATAAGCTTCGGGTCTCTACAGTTGGTATCAGAGGAAAGGTTTAGTCAACCTTTGGAAACTAGGATGCGAAAACGTTAGTGAGATCCCTAGAGATATTTCTAAGGTATGTCTAGGGATGTCCCTAGGGATAAGAATACGTATAGGTTATAGTAATAGAATTACGCTAACGATCATAGAATTAAACCTAAGATGTTGGATATTGAAGGTACTCCCCCTTTATTATGTTGTTTTCCCTAGCATGATTTTTGCCTCTCACACTATTCTTTTTGGGTTTTAGACGATGGCTGGAACCCGAAGGAACCGTGTTGATCAATGCAATGGACAATGCAATGATTGCCCTCCTGAACAAACAAATGTTATGGGAGATGGAGTGCAAAATCTTATTGCTATACTTACACAAGCTATGAATCATTCTGGACTTCCAAATGAGCAGAGAAGGGAACAATATTCTATTGAGTCCTTCATGAGGCAACGTCCACCTTCTTTCAGTGGGTCTTCTGATCCACTTGTGGCTGAACAATGGATCAGTACTACTGAAAAGATATTTTCAGTTCTTCAATGTTCTGAACATGATAAAGTCATCCTAGCAGTGTATCGTTTGGAAGGAGATGCTGATCAATGGTGGAATCTTATTAAGAATACAAGGCAAAGGGATGAAATTGAGTCTATAGAATGGGACGAGTTCAAGAACTTATTTTTCAATAAGTACTTCCCTCGTATTCTTCGAACAAAGATGGAGAAAGAGTTTCTTGAACTGAAGCAAAGGGATGATGAATCTGTTGGTACCTATGAAGCAAATTTTACAAGACTTGCATGGTATGCTTCTGGAATTATCATCCAACCTGAAAGTAAAGTTGATCGATTTTTCAGTGGCTTAAAACCAAGTCTTCGAAGGGCATTAGCTATAAGAGACTTCAGTAGCTATGAAGAAATTGTGTGTTGTGCTATCAAGGTGGAAATGGAAGTTGGTGTTACATATCCATCTCATGGTTTTGACAAAAAACGAAAGATGGAGTTCAAGGAGAAATCTCAAAATAATGGTGAAAAGAAGATGAATGTTTCCTTATATACAAAGTGTGGAAAGAAGCATGGTGGAGATTGTCTTAAAGGGACTAGAAAATGTTTTAAGTGTGGAAAAGAAGGTCATCGAGCAGCTGAGTGTCGAAGTAATGGAAAAAGGGTTTCTAATGATGTGAATAAAGCAAACACTGTAGAGAACGCACCGCCAACACTTCAATGCTTCAAGTGCAAGGAAATGGGGCATTATGCTAATAATTGCCCTAATCCAAGGGTTAGTGATGATCAACATGAGCAACCACTGAAGGCAAAGGACAAAGGGAAATCACATGCGATCACTATTGGCAATGTTGAATATGACAACGATGTGGTGGAATGATTAAGTGTTTATGTAATGGGATTCCAAAATAATGTTGTATCATTGAGTGTTGCAATATTTATTGATGTGGTATTCAAAGTGATTGAGATATTTTTTGGAAATAAGATGATATGCGCATAATGAAGACGAGAAAAGGAAATGTTTAATAGTATTCATGAGCTCATGATTGATATAAGGACTAAGTGATATCATGGTTTGAGTATATAGAATTTTGAGGATTTTGGTATGTGGAAAGTGTTAACTTTTAACTGCACTCATGTTTTCACTATGGTATTCAAGAGAATACACGATTAAGGACTTTGAATGTTTGGAATGTGACCAACAAGACATATCTTATGATATGTTGGGATCAACGACAGTATTAAATCTCTGGTAATCGTTGTCACTATATTATGAGAGTGGACTGCAGTATTATGTATAAGCCTAAAGATTAGACTGGATTATGTTGGACATAAGTTAGTATTGTTTAAGGATAGAAGATTTTCGATATTATTGATGGGATGTTATATCAACGTAGTTTTAGAAAAAGGACAACCTGCAGGACGGGCGACAGCCCATCGCTTCGGACAAGGCTGTAGGAATCGAACCCACAACCGAAGTGCGACTGGCCTTTATCGCCTACCACTGACCTACAGGAAGTCCCTGTTTAGTAGAAACTAGTGTTATTATATTAAGCAGTATGATATATGAAGTATAAGCCCATTTTAGGAACCATATATGATTAATCCCACTATAGATCGACTTATGTATATAAATTTTTCTAATCTTTTGAGACAGATGGAATGACCCGTCATTCTATCACATGATCTGCTAACACTTCATGAATAACAAATTCAACTTCATTTATTTAAGAGATGAAGTGGAAATTGTTCAAGGCACGAACAATAGTGAGATTGTACAAAAATAAAGTAAGTATTTATTCTAATTCAAATTCTTCAACTTTAGGGAAAAGATCTTGAAAACCAAAAATGTTGTCCTAGTGCTCTTATATCTGATTAATCAGATGGTACCTTAGATCGTCACAAATTTATGGATTTGTGATTGTTGGCTTTTCCATAGCCATGTTCTCTACCACTCTCCATCAGAACATGATTGTTAGATTTCTCTTCCATATCCATATTTTCACCTATGTGGAAACCCAGTGATTAGTTTATTTGGGTAACCGTTACGTTTCATACTTTTGTTTTTAAAGATTGGTTTTGGTATTCCTTTTTACGATGTGGGTTTCTATTAAATAAACTTTCGAGTAGTAAACCATTTATAACCCCGACGAATTTCGAGGGCGAAATTCATTTTAAGGGGGGTAGAATGTAACACCCTGAGATTTTATGAAAAATATTTTTTTAATTTCATTAATGTCTTGTGTTGTACGCTACACCAAAAGAAGCTTTCACAACAAGCATCCTTGACTTTCCTTCCATTACACACAATCGCTACCTTCCACGATAGCGTGTGTCGTACGCAACACCAAGTTTCGCTAAACAACGATATGCTATTAAGATATTATTAAAACTAGCCGTTATGAATAGTAATAACCACTTTTTGAAATTTTGTAAATTTTATTTTTCAAAATGGACTTCATTTATGGATTAGGAGTATCGAATTTAGCCTAAGGTGAAATTTTGGTAATTTTCGGATAACTTTCATATTTTGATGAATAGTGGAAATTACTAAATTTTAATTAAAAACAACTTTTTCAATCGAAATAATTAATAGTTATAAATTATTAATTTGAGTGGTTTTAAAGTATATTTAGAATATATTTTTACAATTTAATACAATGTTGTACATTGGATGTAATTTCACATTTAAACTAGACATAAACAAGTGTCAATCTTTTGATAGATATTGTTTCTTAAAAACACGCTATTTGTTTTAACAGCGGGATTTAATTATAAAATTAATTAATGCAACTTTTATGTTATGAATTTGGTAAAATAGACTTCATTTTTGAATTCGGAATATGAAATATAGCTTGGGATGAAATTTTGGCATTGTTCTGAAAAATATCAATTTTTGATGAATAGTGAAACTACTAAGTGGTAGGTTAAAAACTGAATTTTGCATAAAACTTAATTTTACCGCTTCTGTGAATGGAATTTCAAAAATCCGAGAGACACGGTTAATATCAAGGACTAAAATGTGGTTCAATGAGATGAAAATAATTTTTTGGTGAATAGTAACTTTTTATTTTTTTTTCCACGGTTAATAGTAAATAGGGTAACTAAGGGTAAATATGATATTAATATTACCCTAAAACATGTCCTAATTCTATTGGACAAGTGTAATTCGACCAAAAACAAACTTAGGAATAAAATATGACCATTTAGGACCACTTGGATTAGATTAGGACATTTATTATTAATTTATTTAAAGAAGGGTTAAAATAGTTAAAATCAAAGTTTAATAAGTAAATCATTTTTAATATGGGGTTATACATAAGATAAATTCGACTATAAATATTCATTAGAAAGATAAAAAGATTTCCTACATGATGGTATTTTATTTGTAATTTTTAGACATCAAATAATATAATTTATTTATGACACAAAGATGATGTAGTAATTATCTTATTAATGAAATATTGACATAATTGATAATATAAATACCAAAATAAATGTAATTTAAGACTTTTTATGAATTCCACTAATTTTCTAGGTTACGATGATATATTAGTGTTGATTTAATCAACTTGGTTCGAACATATAATTCTGTTATGACTTTCACAAAAATCATATATCAAATAGTGTCAAAATTGACACAAAATAGTTGTTAAATAAAATATTATATTATTAATTGTTATTTTATTCCTAAAAATCTAAGGTTCGTCCAAATGACTTAGATAAGGATATATGTATTAATAATATACAATTTGGGGTTCTTTTGGCATGTTATAGTAAGTGTATTAACCATATAGTGAAAGAAAACAAAAAGACACGGTAAAAGTTAAATTATTTAACTTAGAGTTAAATCTAATTGATAAGGTTAAAATAATACCCTAAACTTGTCTAAATCCTATTGGTTGATTGGATTTCGACCCATCCCCACTTTAGCTTCGAAATAAGACCCTTTGGAACCATTATAAACCGATTTTGACTTTAATATAAAATAATATTTTGAGATATTCCTAAGGTGCCCCTCTCCTCCCCTATAAAAGGACACCTCCTCCCCCTCCTCCTCACACCAATTTGAGCACTCAAGCTCGGCCAACCCCTGACAACTTCTCCTCTCCACTTCCCTAGAAACATCCTAGAGGTTCTGGTCTTCCTCAAAGACCAATTTTAGTGCCCTAAGAGGAGGTCTCAAAGAGGCACTTCAAAGAAGAGGTAATTACCGTTACCAATTCTTTCATCTTTATTTCTTCTTCCACTTCTTCTTCTTAGGTTGTTTCATTATGAAGTAATAACATCAGTATCACTCATATACTGATATGTTATTATAAGTATGAAACAACCCTATTTCACCATCTATCCATCCTACGGAAAAAGAAATCACCGCGCGTGCGTACGTACGGAATACCGTCTCCACGCCGTGGTGTAATCTATTTTCCACCACCACCTTACATGGATGGGTATAATGGTGTAAAGAATAACTATACATAGTTATTACAACATCATATTGATTCTGATATATTTTATAATCCACTCCAATTCAATTCAATATTTATAGAAATGATATCATCGCTCGTGCGTACGTACGGACTACCGTCTCCACGACGCGATGAGATTCATTCTCCATGTTAACCATTTAAGAATGATTATAATGTATATATAAGAAATAATAATGAAATATATGACATTATAAAGCTACTGGATTTATGTATATATATACATATGTATGTCATCTACTTACTTCCATTTCAAGACAATAAGGAAAGAAAAACAGCGTTCATGCGTACGTACGGACTACCGTCTCCATGAACGGTGATTTTCATTTTATTTATCTATCTATTATATATATATATATACTGAATATATATGATATATAAATCATATTTTATATTCTGGAAGTAAGTAAATCATGATATAAGTAATAATGATGTCAAGAACAACAAGTCAAAACACCTACGATAAATGAAACGATTTTACCCAAAACGCTTCTTTAACATGGAATTTACAAAAGAACGGGTAATATATTGTCATAAGTGAACCATATATGCTATCATAACAATGAATATGATTCTGGAATAAGTCAATAACATGATTTAAATCATTATACAGGAGGTTCGGACACTTACAAAGCAAGTCGGACATAAGGAAAGGGAAATATCACAATCTCATTTTTTATCCGAGATTGTTTATTCGTAAGTATTTACTGGGGTGTATTTTATCATCCACATCCATGTTTCATCAATATGTAATATTATTTACATCCAACTACAATTGTTTAAATCCATTTTTACCCTTAGGTGAGTTTTTAGTAATATGTATGAAAGGAATCTTTTGTCGTTTTTCGTACGAGGTACTTTTTGACTTTTCCGACAAAAGTACGAAGAATGTTTTTTTTAACTTATACGGCATGAATGGATTTTTAAAACATTATTTCCAAGAAGCTTCCTTTACAAGTTTTGAAGTTTATTTTTAATCAACTTCTTTTATTTTAAAGTCGTATGACATGTTATGAAAGGAAAAATGTTTTTGAAGAAGAAATGATATTTTCTTCAAGAATGAAGTTCAAGTATTTTATCAAAATTATTTTCCATCTAAGATAATAAAAGGGTTCTGTTTTTACCCCTATTGTTACATGGATTTGATTATGTTGTGATGGAAACATTTTTATGAATTCCTTTATATTATATGAATTGTTTTATGATGTCATGTTGTTTAAGAATCCCATTTTTTGTTACATGGGTTATACGATGATGTATGATTTATGATTATGTGGCACACATAAGAAAGGATTCATTATAAGATGGGTGGGACCTATATCTCCCTCCAATGCATTGGGTAAAGATTTTATATCTCATGAGATAGACATGGCTGGAATGGTAGGTTATACCGGTTCAGTGAAACAGGACTGAAACGAGGATTACTCGATTCAGAAAGGGACTTTGTCCACTAAGATAGTCTTGGCAATGAGTCTTGACTAACAAGAAATGATTCTCTATGATTATGTGTGTATGCCACAATGAGTAATGTTTTATGTTATGATTTCATTTTCACTTCTATGATTTATCCCATGTTATGATATTATGAGCTCTTTTGCAGGTTAAGATTTCCAAAAGCTATGTTCTTATGTATATGATGTGATTGATATTTCTTTTGTTTACCCTTACTGAGCATTTGAGCTCACCCTTTTATGTTTTCTTTTCCCCAGGATATAAAGAAAGGTTTTAGGTAAAAAAAGGGGAAGATATTTATGGGATATATTGAAGATATTTCACCACGTTTAGAAGATTACGTTCCGAGTTTCCAAAGACACTAAACTATTACGATCCTTGTGTGTGTGTTTTTGTTATGTACTAAGTATTCCGCAAAAGTAATGTAATGTCCATGTACGATAAGCTTTGGGTCTCTACAATAGCACACGTGACTATATCTTCGTACGTTGAGAAAGATTGTGATACTAATGCTCAACGGAGACACGGTTTTAACCCATCAAAGAAACGATCGATCTTACTTCTTAGGTTACTCATATAATCTATTGCATGACTCTCTAAACTTGTAAAGTTATCCTCATACTTTGCGACATTCTCATCCTCCTTCTACCTCAGACTCAGAAATTGCCTTTCCATATCTGCTCGATGGTCATGTGGAAAGTATTTTTATAAGAAAATATATTTGAACTCTCTACATTCCATATTTGATACTTCTTCATCTTCCTTTGCGTTTTGAATCAGCAAACACCATTGATCGGCATATCCAGTGAGGCGGTAGACTTCCAGGACAACCTTCTCCCTTTCGCTACTCCCCAAGGCATGGAATATTTTTTCTAAGGAGTTTATCCATTTTTCAGATACTAATGGATTTGTACCCCCATTTAATGTTGGGGGCTGTTGCCTCATGAAGTGGTCTAACATTGATCCCCCACATTGCGGATTAGGGTGCTCCATACGAGAAAGGTTATTATTCATAACCTGAGTGAGTTGTCCCAGTATGGTAATAAGTTGATCAGCACCAGTTGTATCTCCAGCTCCACAACAATTATCTTGAGCAGGAGGACAATCCCTACATGGAGTGCGTGCATTGATACAGTTTCCATTCCTTCCACTAGGCACCATTTCTAAACAATGGAATAAACTAGATTAGTTTATGAATCAAAATACATAATTCCATACTTATAAAATACATAACATATATTGAAATATTTATGGATATAATCCATAATCATAAAAAAAATTCATTGAGAAAGTATATAATCATAAACCTTCATAGTGGTTTGTAAAGAAAATGAGAATTATCCTAAGAATATCCCCCGGAAGTGTCGTAACCAAGAGTGCATCAAGGCCCGTTGTCGTGCACCAATTCACGTTCGAGTCCAGCTCAAAGCGGTGTTTTTGGGTTTTACCACTAGGTACATTTGTGAAAGATCTGCCTCTACCTGCTCGTATCCAGACAGGGATGTATTGCTCGTAAAACTCACAACATCTCTATAATACAAAAATTTTAGGAAGTTCTTCTATACTAATCCTCAAAGTCTATCATTGGGCTATGTGCTCTAATCAGAGTTTATCTAAATCTAGCTTCCAAGGTTAGTACAAAACTTCCTCTGATACCAACTGTAACACCCTGACCCCAGCTACCCAGAGTCGGTGCATTATCTTCGTAACATTGGGATGATCACAAAAGATCAAGTCTCGAAAGACCGATTCATTTAGTAGCTTTGGAAACACTAGATACATTCATAAGTCTGAAATTACATCATAAAGTAAAACAAAACTACAAAATCATCTCTTTATATCCCCTTATATTATCCATGCAGTTCATTCATAATATACTTTTTCACATCCCGGAAAAATTAAAACATTGAAAGGGGTGAGCTCAGATGCTCAGTAAGGATAACAATATAGCGGAAGCTTTCATAAATAAACATTAACATTTAAGGAATGTATAACTAAAACAAAATCCTTTTAAACATGAACATTAGCATAATATGGAAAAAGTAAAATTAAATAATTCCATTTAATTACACACATGGATATTCTACTAGTCGAATAATCACATGAAATATCAATAACCACTTTCATAATGATGGAATGCATAATGTCAGACTATCATAACCACGTAGCCAAGGCCTCATGCCAAGACCACAAATAAGATTTTGTCAAGGCCTCGTTCCAAGACACTATTTTGTCTAATGAGACCTACTGATTCATCGAGGAGCTGTAGCGGGCTCCACCCGTCACTTATTAAGTCCAATGCATTCCTCAAATGAATAGGTTTAAACATATCATAAACCATAACATGCATAAATTAAACATAATATTTCCTCATTTAAATCACAAGATATCAATACAACACATTGATATAATAAAAACACTTTCAAAACCATTTTCAATACCAAAATAAAAGAAAGCAAAAACATTGTATTTATTTTTCATTAAAAATGGTTATGGATTATAGAGGAAGCCGAAACTCAAATAATGGTCACGGCGGAAGAGATTTCATTTTCGGCACATATGTACGACAAGAAAAACATTCATGTTTGTCTTTTAGTAAAACACTTCATATAAAAAGATTCCTTTTGAATAAACATAAAAGTCTAAGGGTTTTATACACCGTATAAAAGAAATATGTGTATAAAACAAAATATGCCTCAATGAATAGAGATTGAGACGAAGTCGCTTACAAATATCATTTTTTTAAATAAAATAGATCTATTATGTGTATTTACTATATGTACACATAAAGAAATTATAAATATAAGATAGGACATAATAATATCATGACCTAATTTTAACATAGGAGATTAACCCAAAGAATGGAAATTGGGTTAAGAAGTTCCCTTACCTTGCGTCCTGTCTTGAATCGACCATTATTTAACCTCCTAAATAATAAACTAGAGTTAATTTATAGTTTCTTAAGAACCTTTTCAAGTTTATTATTCCTTTAACATCACTTATTACCGTGTTATGAACATTATGTAATTATTTAAGTTAATAACGGCCGTTTTGTCGATCTTTGGTACTTGAGTCAAAAATAAACTTCTTATAATTACAAGTTGTTCATGTGGTGAAATATCCATTATATCCAGAATTATATTCATGATATAGATATCATATATCTCATATATATTCAGTATATACATTCATTTATAATATTCCATAACGTTTAGAGGTAAGAAATGAAATGCACCGTTCATGGAGACGGTAAGCCGTACGTACGCTTGAACGCTACTTTCATTTCTATCTCGTATTTAATTAAATCATAATGATATAAAGGTATATTATAATTCCAGTATAATATCATATATAATATCATTTAATCCATCCTTTATACATCCTACATATGGCATTAACGATTCAAATCACTTTGAGGGGGCGGTAGTCCGCACTTCCTAAAATGAAAATATCGCTTTTAACCATAATGGAAACAATAAAGGTATGCCATAAATGAAAAATACAGGACCTTAAGTAAAACATAAAAATATTATATATTATGTATAAATAGAGTGACATCTTAATGGCCACCTTTGAAGGTGTTATATTAGTGTTGAACAATCATCGTTTCGTGAGGCAGAAATTCGCCATCCACAGAAATAGTATGTTATTTAACCATTAAATGTAGGTGTGTGTAAGTGTAGCTCGAAAAATTCTTATAAAAACATCCTAGTATATTTAGGATACTGTTTTTGTTACAAAATAAATGAATAAAAAGAGTTTAGTGGGTTGGATAAGCAAAATAAAACAAAATAACATAAGAGAAGACATTACCTTAAAATCAGGTAACTCTTTTGATTTGGGCCAATGGATTCCTTGGGAATACTTCTACCCAAATTGAGGCTTCTAGGAGTAAGGGAGGGATGTTGGGAGAGTATTTGGGCAGTGTTTGGCCGAGTCAAAAGGCTTTTAAAATGTGAGTGAGGTGGTAGTGTTGGGGGCCTTTTATAAGAGGAGAGAAGGGGTACTCTTGGAAAGATTGAAATTATACTTTATTATGAAATGATTTTTCGGATTCTAAAGGACCCGAACTTATATATTTCTAGGATAAGGTGATAAGGGTTCAAAATATACTCATCCAATAAGTTTTTTACATGTGTAAGTCCTAGATTTTGCATTATATTTTCATTTTATTTAAATCGTTAATTAATGAGGTAATTGATGCATCATCATGGTGTCATAAATAATTTAATTTATTTAATGTATAAAAATTATAAAAAAAAACTATCATGATGTTGGAAATCTTTTTATATTTCTAATTAATATTTATAGTCAAAAATATGACTTGTATAACCCCACTTAAAAATTGTTTTAGTAAAACAACTCTTATTTGTGATATTTTTATTTTAACATTAAATAAAAAGTTTTTAATGTCATTTTCCTACGAAATTGTCTCCATGGGGTCCCCAAGTAGACCCATGGGTTGTCTGGGTCGTCCATTACTCATCCAATAGGTGTAGGACAAGTTTAAGGGTCATTTCATATTTTTATAATTCCATTTTTACCTTAAATTTCACTAATTACCTTTAATCGCCATTAATTAAACTTAAAAGTTACTATTCACCAAAAAAATATTTAAATCATATTGAACCAAATTTTACTTCCTAATGACAACCATGTATGTCGGATTTTTGAAAATCAAATCACAGAAGTGGTAATATTTCATTTAAATGAAAAAAATCAGTTATTTAACTACCACTTTGTGGTTTCACTATTCATCAAAAATTGATTTTTTCATAACAATTCCAAACTTTCACCCTAAGCTATAATTGATATTCCAAATTCAAAAATGATGTCTATTTTAAAAAATTCCAAACATATAAGTTGCATTAATTAATTTTATAATTAATTCCCGCTGTCACAACAAATAGCGTGTTTTTAAGAAACAATATTTATCAAAAGATTGGCAATTGTTTATGTCCAATTTCAATGTTAAATTAATTCTAATGACCACCATTGGATAAAATAGTAAAAATATATTCTAATTATACTTTACAACCACTGAATAGTATAATTTATCACTATAAATTATTTTGATTAAAAAAGTTATTTTTAAGTATTTTTCACTGTTCATAAAAATTGGAAGTTCTCAGAAAAATACCAAAAATTCAACATAGGCTAATTTCGATATTACGAATCAAAAAATGAAGTCCATTTAGAAATATTAAATTTATATAATTTCAAAAAGGTGGTATTACTATTCATAATTGATACTTTTATTGGTCGCGGTGTGTTAGAACTCGAGGTTGCGTACAACACACGCTGCTCTATTATTCAAAGAGGAGCGTACCATGGACGTTTGGGGTGTTACACGAAACATATTTATTTCCTCTATTTCCCTGCATGGAACACATGTGTGACACACCTTCCCTAAGCACCTGTAACCTAGGAATAACAAGAGTCAAAATTTATTCCCTCTTCCAAGCCACCCAAGGTAGGACCTCTACTTCTTTGAATTACTTGTATGAAAGGGATCATGTAGATTACTCCAAAAAAAGACCATGAAATTCAAAACCATGGTGACATGCACACCATCATGTTTACCTTTTTGGGTGTGTATTCCTATTGTTAGAGGTTTACCACAATATTCTGGCCATCCGATCAGAGTCTTAAGGGAGCACAATCATGTGAATTACATTTCTAATAAAGACCCCTACACCATGAATAGAGTTTGGGAGTTACCAATCTCGAGTAGTAGGTTTTGGACCATGCCCCCCCTTCTAATTTCTTTGACCTGGAGCCTCCGGTTCCAATAGAAGAGACAAATTAAATCATGGTGTTCCAATTTAAAATGAAATGACATCCTCATACCTCACTACCTGCAAATTTTAGGGAATCCCTCCTGGAGTAATAACCATACCATTCTTATAAGAGGTTGAAGTATGGATCCTCTATAGCCCATTACCACTATGTCAGAGAGGGGATGTGAACCTAAATCCTTATCCCTTTCTCTTATTTCCTTCGCTCCTCATTTTCATAATTATGACTGATTCTAGGGTAATGTCAGTAGATGGAAGTACAATATCCCCATCATATTCCATTAGAATAAAATGGGGAATAAGAGATGGTCACACTCAATCCCCCATCCCTCCACCTTGGGGTTTGTTGACATTTCTACCCCTGAAAAAAAAAGCAGACTTTGTAGTATCTCACATTTTCCACTACTTCTAGTTTCTCACCCCAAGGATTACTCGCGTGGGATTAGAGGTAAATGGTGATCATGAAATCTGTATGATCCATGTACTCTATCGAACTACAAGAACTTGTATTCATATTATAACTAGGATATGTAGGACACATATCTAATTCTCGAGGTCAATGGAATTCCTTCTTAGCAGTAATCCCCAATTATAATTCATAAAATCCAAGAATCCATTTTTGGATAAGCCCCAAAATAAACCTCCAAACCACCATGATTCGATACATTCTTCATGTTCTATAAGGCCCTTCCTTAAACATTACAGAATCGTGAGATATATAAAAAATTTGACCTAAATTCACTTGGCTGTTATTTTTGGTTTTATTACTTTAGAGAATTATGTCACAAGTCATACATAACTAAATAAATATTAAACATAGGCACTAGTACTCACAATCTAATTTTTTTCCTAAAATAAGAACTTTTTTAAAAGAATCTCGGTTTGTTTGAAGTTTAAACAACATGGCATTTCATTGATCCCATCCATGACTCAATTCTTCTATAGGTCATGTGAAAAACATTTCAAAAATTAGGATGATCCTAAAAATATCAATAATGGATACATAAAGAATGAAAACTATTAGTCTTTCAAAATAATTTAAACTATAAATACATTATCATAAAGTAATAATGTTCATCTTTAAGAAGTAGTAAATACACTCCAATAACTATAAGCTCAATGCTTATGATTTTTGTAGCCAAAAGATTACCCTATATCCAATTGAAAGCATTATATAACATGTAAAGGTAACATGAGACATAAACATACTTAAATGGAATAATTGTATGGTCGACATCCACAAATATCACTAAATGGAATATCCATATGGCTGACTTCCATACCCAATGCACTGATAGTTATAATGTAACCATACATCCATTTTTTATCACCAAATCACCAATAATTGGTTTTTCACCTAACCACTCCTCATTGGTTTATCACTTAACCACCCATCAAATGTCTTTGTACCATAACATATACACCACTAATAACAAAATAATAATGGAAAAACAAAATTTCCACATTGCAATTACAAGAGATAATTTCATAATATTAACATAATAATTCATTTATCATAAAAAAATTTAATACCAAAATAAATGAAAAGGGTATATGGTATTTATTTTCCTTTTAAAAAACATCATGGCTTGTAGAGGAAGACATATGTCAAATAATGGCTACAGTGGGTGAGAAGTCATTATAGCTACATACGTTAAAAATAGTACCTTTTAATTTTTTGAAAATATTTATTTAAATATATTCCCATCTGAAAACCATAGGTTGAAATTAAAATTCAAGGGGTTGATAATACACCATCTAAATAGTGGAATTGTATATTACAAAAATATTCCTCAATCAATGGAGATTGAGATGAAGTCCCTTAAAAAATCTTTTTTAATCAAGTAGATCAATTACATTTATTAACAATATATCAAAATATAGAAATTATCAATACAAAATTATATATCAAAAATACATTTCTCACATAATCGTAGCATGACATAATCAAAAGGTAGAGGTTTAACCCAAAGAATGGAAATTTGGCTAAGAAGTTCCATAACCCTGAGTCTGACATGTCATGTTTATTCATTATATTCCTGAATAATAAAATTAGGATAATTTAAACTTTCAAACAAAACATTTTCATGTTTATTATTCAAATTATTTCACTTATGACCATGTAATAATAATTAGTTAATTATTGGAGTTCTTATCGGACGTTCTGTCAATAATCGGTTCTTCAGTCGAAAATGAACATTGTATGATGTCACTAGTTCATTTGGTGATAAGTAAATAATCTTCAAAATAGTACTCATGAATTATTCATAACATTTATAAATTAATCATACTTTTTAAATTAAAAAATTAATTATGGTTATCAATAATGACCAATGTTATAATCATGGAGATGGTAGGATGTACATAAGCATGAGTAACATTTCCATTAGTCATTGATCATTATGGAAATAAGGTAGTTACAATTTTATAATTATATAAAGATAATGATATTAATAAAATAATAATAATGATTTAAATATACATATATATATCATACAAGTGATATATTGAATAAAAATGATTGACACTGCTTCGTGGAGGTGATAGTTCACACGTACACATGAACGGCGTTATCATTTTTATACACATGGAAGTAAAAAATATAATTTATATATTATTATCTTTTAATTTTTAATATGTAATTTTTATAACATTTTATAATTAATTAAATCAGTATAACCAATCTTGATAGAATGTAATGGATAATAAACTAAATTTGTCCATGGAGGTGCTAATTCACACGTACACACAAATGATTAAATCCTTTCCCATTTTATGGAAGAATAAATGGATTTTAGGGGATTATATTAACTAAATAAAATCTTATTATATTTATCATTCTGTATTTATTATCTCATCAGGGTTGGAGGTGATTTTATGGATGTGGAAAAAGAAATAAAATATTAACACTTAAAGAAAATGATTCCTCTTCTCCGGTTGATCGCCTTTGAAGAACATATTAACACCTCTAAGTAGGGTGTTATCCATAAAATAAGTATTAAATAATGTGTGGAGGGAAAATGGAAAGTGTTATGGATAGATATTGGTAGAAATAAAAGTTTCTTGATGTAGAAGTAATATAGAGGAAACATGTTGCATTTCATATGAGAGGGGAGGGGCACCCTTGAAATTATTAAAATTTTTGAATTAATATAAAATAAATTTCTATTCCAATTGGTCCAAAACTCATTTATTTCATAGATGATATAATTATAGTACGATATAATCATATAAAATTTTTATTATACATGCATTTATTTTATTTAAATCTATATCGTTTCACATTATCCTTCATAAATTTTTAAAAATTTAATTGAGGTAACAAAAATTTTAATTTCTATGAAGCTATTAACTTCTCTTATATGGGGTATATTTCTAGTAATTGAAAAATTAATTATCATTTATACATTAAATTATAGAATTATTAATTTGAAAATGATTTTATTATTATTATATAATTTAATAACATATTATTTTTTAAGATATAAAAAGTGAAAATGTGTACACTATGGAATTCATTGAATTAATGAAAATAAAAAAAATAACTTCAAAAAAAGCATTAAATAGTATTCTAACAAATCATATTCACTGAGAAATTTTGTTGATAACATAAAATATTTCAAATAGTATTTATGTTACTATTTATAATATCAATTATTTGATATTTCTCTTAATAAAATAATTACTATATATCACTATTGTGTCAATATTTATGGAAACTATTTAACCTTTAAAAATTATATATAAATTAAAATTATGTATATAATTTTACTATACTTCTGGATACTATCTGTGTTTGATTTTTTAATCCATTTTATCAATACATTTAATTTTTTATACTTACAAGAGATAAGAGACATGTTGTCACTTTCTTTTGTCTTAATATGAATTATATCACTTTCATGTTACAATGTCCATTAAATGAATCATTTATAACAATTATGTTATTTTGTTCAAAAGTAATTCATATAATATCATATATAAAGTAGTTATAGTAATTATTTAGTCCTTATCATATTATGTTTTACCATAATTTACATAATTTACCTTTGACATTTATAAATAAAAATTACCAATGTTACTATTAATATTGTCTGAAAAAATAAAATAAACTTATTAAAATAATTTAGACCCACCAAGTCAAAACATTAAATCCAGTTTTTAGACGAAAAAATTAAAAGTTTCATTAAATAATGTAAAATTAATTCCTAATGTAAAAATGATAAAAATATTTTTTAAATTAAATTCCATCTACTGATTAATGTGTTTTTATATCAAATTTAAATGTGTAATTACTTAAAACGACAAAAATTATGTTGAATGATAAAAACATAATCCAATTAAACTTTTAAACCAATTAAAAGGACAATAAAAATATATAAAAAATAGACAAAAAGGTTTTTCTGAATTAAAATTCCTTATGTTTAACTATTCATTAAAATATGATTTTTATCCGAAAAATACCAAAATTTCAACAATAGTTATTTTATATGTCCCTATTATAAGGAAAAATGGTATTTTTTTCAAATAGAACCTATAAAAATTTAACAAACTAGGTTTTAAATGGGTTTACCATCAAAAGGTGGTAAAACAATATTTTTTTTCAAAAATACATATTTTATATAAAAAATTGAAATTGTTCTTATATAATGTATAGAAAACATATAAAATAAATTGTAAGAATTACATTAAATGTATTAAATATATATTTCATTAATAAAATGCATTATGTTCTATTTTACTATTTTATAAACGCACTTATTTTCAATTAAATATATTCTTAGAAAAACACATCCTTTATATTCAATTTTTTTATTTAATTTCCTAATTACATTGGTAAACGTTGAAAAATTATATAAAAATGTGTAAACAATATGTTTATAATTTAGTAAATAATTTTCATTTCATCCATTCCATTGGCTATGTTATAATGATAAAATTTAAATAATGATATTTAGTTTTTTGTTTATGTTTAATGTAGTGTATCATGTATGCTGTTGAACATAATGATTCATTCTTAAAACTTGAGGTTTTACACTCTCTCAAAATTTTTTAAATTACATCCTCAAAATCTAAAATTGCGGTTGGTAACAAGGGTATGACTTTCCAAAATACTTTTACTACATTCCCACATCATAAAATAGAGTAATAAAACATCCACATTAAAAGAAAGAAATGGAAGTATTAAACATTCACCCAAGATTACACATACTATTATTCCTTGTAGGAAAACATATATATGGTAGAAAAAATATGATTCATGTTGAAATAGAGATTTATTGAAAACATGATCAATAGAATGTTAACATCTGGAAGCCACAAACTTGTGATTGTTTAAACAAACTTTGATTTCATAGTATGAAATGTAAAAGGAAAACGTTTTTATTTTAAGATCAATTTTCATAATGCTTAGGAATATATTTATGATAATTAATAAGAATATAAGGAAACATATATACTTATCATGTATAGTATCATCCTTTAGAAATTTTCAACCCAAAATCATCTTTTCTCTAATCGATGAGTTTTCAAGATGACTTGGTCACACCTGATGTACTAGAAACAACTTCTTGAGAATAACAGAAACCAAAAACGATTAAATATATATTTATAATGTCGTTAAAAAATAACCCAAATAGTCCGTACATGATTATATAATCCCCCCAAATAAATATTCTTTGATAAGGGGAAGGACTAATTTTAATATTCAAAATTCAATTGTAATACCCAATGTTCAAAAAAGACCATTTGATAAATAATTGTACTTAAAATTCCCCCCCAAATAATCAAAACTAAGATTGAAAAACAATATTTATAAGGATTTGGTCATATATTCATTCAAGATAAGTTTTAACATTTATCTCAGAATAACATCCGCTACTATTAATGTCGCATACCAAAAAGTAATTTCATAATCACATATTCTCAAAAATAGGTTAATCACTTACATAAATAACTAAAATCAACAAAAGTCCAAAATAAAAACTTATATTCATAGAAAATATATCCAAAACATTACTCATAAAATAAAATACCTCATTATTCTATTTTACATAGGTATATAAGGTTCCTAATGTAGTTAACATCTTCAAAAATAACATTTATCACTCAATCACCAAATCATTTTTCCATTCTCAATGTTATCTATTTGATAAACCAAAAGTTCCAAATATCTAATTTTAATTATTTCATCAGAATATTTAATGAAAAAGATAAATTTATACAAGCTAGGTACTACATATAGTCCAGTGGTAGGTGGTGCACCATTATTACCCTTTTGTTTTGAGTTTAATTCTTGTAGCCTTGCTGAATGTGATAGGTTGCCACCCATCCTTTGGTTTGTACTTTTTCTAAAGAAATATAATATGTATAATATTCCAAATATATCATAAAGATTTCAAAAATAACCATAACATGTTTTAAAACACAATGTATATTTCATAACATCCGTTTTATATTCCAGAATGTAATAACCAATAATTTCGTAAAAAATAACATTAGCCACCTAAATATTTCATATCATAAATCCTCAAAAGTGGTTTATAAGATATTGATATTATGATAAACCCAAATATTATAAACTAATAATAAATACCCTAACTCCTAAGAAAATAATTATCTATAATGTTGTTTAAACCATCATCTGATACCAACTATAAGGCCCCACATTAAACGTTGCATAAGCATGATATAAGTCAATAATCAGACTGAAATTCACATTGAGTATCTTTTTAGGTTTAGTTAATTAATTAATTAGGTCATAAATCAAAAATAAAAACATAAATATTATATGTAGACACTTCTACTCACTATCCAATTTTATACATAAAAAAACATTAGAAAAAGAAACATGGTTTGTTTCCAGTTTAAACAGTGTGACTTTTAAATTATCCCATCCTTGATTCCATACTACTTTAAGCCCTGTAATAAAAATTTCAATCAAGGGATGATAACAAAAATCCCAATAAGGGTTACATTAATAAAGATATTTTTTAGTCTTTCAAATAGAAGTAGACTAGGAGAAGTTTATCATAAAGTAATACTTTTCACCTTTATAAAGTAGTAAATATACTTCACATAATATAAGCTCACTACTTACCCATTTTATAACTAAAATATAACCAAAATTCCAAAAGAATGAAACATATAAAATATAATGTAAACATTGGACATAAACATATATAAATAGAATAATTGTATGGTCTACTTCTACACATATCAGTAAATGGAATATCCATATGACCGATATCCATACCAAATGCATTAAAGGTTATGAAATAACCACCCGTCCATTTTTTATCTTGAAACAACCAATATCTGGTTTATCATGAACCACTAATCTTTGGTTTACCACATAACTACCCTTGAAATGTCCAAGTACCATAACATATTAATAACACAGAAAACAATAATAATAGGAAAATAAAATTTCCACATTTCAATCACTAGAAGTAATTTCAGGATATTGACATAATCAATACTTTACCAACAATATTTATAATACCAAAAAATAAAAAGGTTATTTGGTGTTTATTTTTCTTTTTAAAAACAATACGACATGTAGAGGGATCCAAATATCAAAAAATTGTTACGGTGGTAGCAAATTTTTTATCACCACATCTGTTAAAAACAAAACATTTTCATTTAGGGAAAATATTCATATAAAAATATTAACTTTTGATAACCATTGAATGAAATCAAATCTCCAAAGAGTGATATTACACCATATAAAAGAAGTAGGTGTATATTATAAAAATATACCATAATGAAAAGAGATTCAGATGAAGTATCACAAAATGATCATATTTAAATCAAATAGATCTTTTTGTGTAGTAACTATAAATCAAAATAACGAATTTATAATACTATATTAGATATCAAAAAAAAATTCTCACAAAACCAATGAACTATATAATCCAAAAGTAGATGATTAACCCAAAAAATAGAAATTGGGTTAAGAAGATCACTTTCCTTGAGTCTGACATGTCTTGTTTTTTCTATATCTTCCTGATTAATAAATACAGCTTAATTTATACATTCCTCATAACTATTTTCATGTTTATTATTCCATTTATAACACTTATGACAGTGTTATAATAATTAGTTAATTATTTTAGCTCGTGGAGGATGTTTTTTCGATAATCGGTTCACGAGTTAAAAATGAACATGGTATGATGTCACTAGCCCATGTGGTCATAAGACCAACATATCTAGAATAGTATTCCTGATATATTAATAAATTTTTTACATTATTAATTATTTTAAAATTAAACCATTAATTAGGGTTAGGAAAAATGAACAATGTTACAATCATGGAGATGGTTGGTCATACGTACGCATAATAAATGTTCCAATTTTTCATTGATCATTATGAAAATAAGTTATTTATAATTTTAAATTTATAGGATTATAATTATATTTTTAAAATCATAATAATAATTTAAATATACTTATATATATAATACAAGTGATATAATTAATAAAAATGAGTCACATCACTTTGTGGAGGTGATATTCACACGTACGCACGAACGACATAATCATTTTTATGCACATAGAAGTAAGAATATAATTGAAATATTATTATCATATAATGATTCATATTTCATTAATATATCATATTATGATTATTTCAATCATTATAGGCTGTAACCGAAAAACCAACTAAACTAGATCATGGACGTGATAATTCACATGTACGAATGAAAAACAAAATCCTATCCCATTTGCAGGAAGTAGAGATGGATTTTAAGGGATGATATTAAAATAGTAAAATATCAATATGTTTTGTATAATTTATTTATTATCTTATCATGTTTGGTGGATATTTGAATGATGTGGAAGATTAAACAAAATAGAAACAATTAAAGAAAATAATGCCTCTTCTTCGGTTGATTGCCTTTGAATGCCTTAACACCACTAAGAAGGGTCTTCATCATTAACTAATGATTAAATAATGTGGTAAGGGATTCTAAAAATAATTTTGGATATATAATATCCTATCTAAAATGTTATTGAATTGTATTTAATAGAGAATAATGGTTTTCTTTTTATATGAGTGGGGAGGGGCACAAATGAAATTATTAAAATAATTAAATTAATATAAAATCATTTTGGATTTAAAATTGTCAAAAACACATTTATTTAGAATATAAGATCAATATTTAGTTAAATAATATCATCTAATAGTTTTTAAAAATATAATTATTTTATATTAAACCTGATCTTCACTGTTTACCGTTAATTACTTTCATTTAATTTTAATTGAGTTAACAACATTTTAATTATTAGGAGGTTATTAATTTCACTTATATAGGGTAAATTTCAAATAATTTTAAATTTAATTAAATTTTAGACATTTACATAAATAATTTATAATTTAAAAATATTTATATAAATTTTTAATAAATTAATAAAATATTGTTTTTAAAAAAAATATCAAAGTGTAAATTTTTACACTAAACATTTCATTGAATTAAAAAACTACAAATAGATATAGATCATAAAAAACATTAAATAGTATTATAACATGTCATATTCACTTATTAATAATTATTTATGGAATAAATTATTTGAAATAATATTTATTTTTTCAATTTATAGTATAATTTATTTGATATTTCTCTTAATAAAAAAATTTCTATATCCTTGTTCTGATAGTATTTATGGTAATTATTTAATCTCTAAAAATTATTAATAAATTCATATGATGTTTATAATTTCATTCGATTTATTGATAATATTTAATTCATAATATTGAATCAATTTTTATCTCTACATTAAAATTAGTATACTTATAGAAGATAAGAGAGTGACGTGTTGTCACATTCTTTTGTTTTAATAATAATTACATCAATTTAATAGTAAAAAGTTCATTAAATTAATACATTCCGACCTATATGTGATTTTTTTAGACTTAAATTCATCCAATGTGATTTATTAAGGTGTTAGGATAACTTTTGTGTCCTTATCATATTATTTGTTACCCTAATTTACCTAATTTACTTTTAACTATTAAAATAAAAATTACCAAAGATACTATTCATAAAGTACAAAAAATAAAATTAACCTTTTAAAATAATTTTTCCCATTGATTCAAGAAATTTAATCCATTTTTTCAAATTCATAATTCATAATTCTCAGTTATTAATTTTAAATTAATTCTTACTGTGAAAGCGATAAAACTCATTTTTATAAATAACACCCATCAGAAGATTGATGTGCGTTTATATCTTATTTCAATGTGAAATTAATTAAAATTAAATAAAATTGTATGAAATAATAATTTTTTTTATATTATACATTAAAACAAATTAAAATAGAAAATCTATCTATATAACAAAATTAGATCAAAAGGTCATTTTTAATTAAAATGCAGTTATTTTCATTATTCAATAAAATTTGACTTTTATAAGAAAAATTCATAAATTTAAAACATAGTAAGTTTTTATAACCCTGTTATAAAGAAGAAGTTCATTTTTTAAAATAGAACTTATAAATGTTTTAAAATTTATATTTAAATTGGGTTCTCTATCAAAAGGTTCTAGAACTGTATTTTTTTGAAAAATACTTCATTTAGACAAAAATTAGAATTTTTTTTATATCATGTCTAGAAAACATAAAAAATTAATTTTATACATTATATTGAATATATTATATATGTTTCAATAATAAAATCCATAGAGTTGTTTTATTATTTTATAAACTCACCTATTTTTTATTTAAATATTTTTTTTATAAAAACATAATCTTTGTGTTAAATTAGTATTTATTTAATATCATAATTACTTTGGTAAGAAATGAATTAATATATAAACATGTTAATACCATATTATCATAATTTATTTAATAATTTTCATTCCCTTCATTCCAATGGCTTGGTTATAATGGTAATATTTAGATAATAATATTTCATTTTTCGTTTAAGTTCAATATAGTGTATCAGGTATGCTATCGAACATAGTGTTTCATTCATAAAATTCTAGATGTTACATGGTCACATTACTAGGTAATCCTCATATATATTAATACCCATATTAATCCCCACAAATATCGACACTTCCCTATAGTAAAAACCTTCAAGGTACTATAAAGTCATTAGTCTTTAACACTGAACTATGTCGTCTTTGATTCCCATCCATATCGGATACCTTGGAATCCAATATGTGGGTCAAACCCAACAACCCAAATCAACCCTATTTTCACTATTCCTCATTCCTAGAAGAATCTAATGAAACTTATAAGTTCATATCCCTTTGAGGTTCCCTAGGCCTCTTTGACATAATTCTCAAAGAAAACATTAACAAAGAAACTTCTTCCTGGAAGTCCTTCCCATATAACATTAAATAGTATGGTTTGGTCCTTATCATATAACTATAAATTGTATGATGTGTCCTGTTAAGTGACACCAAACTACATGGGTTCTGATCAATATAAGGATTATATTTAGGAACCATTTCATTGAACGGATCCAAACATCAAAATAACTCATATCTTCCAGTATGAAGATACATTCTATAGAATCCCACTGAGTGGAAAAAAACCCAGTGTAATCATAATAATTACAAGATAATATTTAAGTAGTATATAAGGGGATACAATTTATGGAGAATCTCAGATACATACAGATATCTCTTTTGATGAAGAACCTCATATACATACCAATTATTCTAAATTTCTAAATTTCTAATAACTGATTACTAATTCAGGGCCGCCAAGGTCTAGCTTAGTAGGTAGCGAGTCTGTGGTATCTCAACAATGTCTTGGGTTCGAGTATCATTGAGTTATTTATTGATAGTAGTGTAACTATTTTATTATACATCATCCCTCCCACAACTATTCAAAGATTGAATTTCTAAGCATCGTTGATCAAAATAACATCCTCTTGACCGATGTGAGTTCTTAGGAATCGTACAACAAAATCCCTAATGAGCCACTTCCATTGAAATGCATGCAACTTTGGATAGAGAACCATTGGGTTATTATAGTTCCATGAAAAAACAAATAGAAGCTACTCTATAATAGTGAATCGTAGAAGAGTAAATGCATAAAACTCAAACACCTACATAAAATCATCATTCCACTGATTCTCTAACAAGGATACAAAAATGGTGAACCCAATATGATTTATTGACCAAAATGATAGTGTCAGCCAAATTTTTTGCATGTTTCAATTAAAAAAAGAGGGTCAAACATGGAAATAAATCATGCATGTGTTATTTAAAAAAGATGCTTATTTAACAGGGTGTTCATGTTTGTGTCTGTCATATATTCCTGGAATTTACTCTAAGAGATCCGTTCAATATAGTGTCATCATTCCATCATTCATTTATGAATTCAGTAGATTCTTTTCAGGATGGGTTTTTATCAACATGGATTACACCATCAACATCTAAATATCTTTATCACTAGGTCTCGTAATCACTAGTCTAGGAGAACCATCAGAATTGTACAATCCCATACATGGATTCCACCCAACATGCCCACCAAATCAACTAACACAATTAATCATTTTGTCAATGAAGACCAATGGCCCTAAAGAAAATGATGTTAGCCACCGTCTTCAATCGTTTCAGGAGTTTGTTCTTAGAACACAATAACAAGTCCCTCTCATAACAATGGTATGTGGACGAATACTTTGGATAAGGCCTCATCCCAAAGAAGTAGGTTTCCATTTATTGGGAACCTTGCCATTATCTCCATCACAAACAGGGTGAGGTAGTGAACCCACAATATGATAAGGGTGTCAAATTTGGCAGTTCTACCCATTTAGTTCAAACTTGACCATGAAAGACATCAGGTCATGTAAATAAACCGGTCCAAGGGGTGAATAGTTACACCTATTCATACTCTAGTTAATTCCACCAATCCATGTTGGGGGAAATTGTGAGCAGGCATATACACATGTTCTCCTTGATTCATTCATCCATCAGAATCATCTGGCTGTATTAAATGAATTCTGCCACTCAATCACTGTTTTATATTGCAAGCATGAATATTCACCTTCCTAAACCAAAGAAGGATTCTAGAGGACTCATTTGGAAGTATGAAAAGATGTTCATAAATAAGGAATTGTTCCAAAGAGCCAGCATGAACATATACCCTTCAACAACCGTAAATCCTCCCAACATCCTCATTTGGCAGCACCTAGAAAAGTCATTGAAAAGTCGTAATAACAAGAAAGGGGTAGACTCAACACTATTCCTCACACATGATTACTTCTATTATCAAATAGCAGTAATGAAAGTATATGATCAAACAAATACACCTACTCCAAATACAATATGAACATATATCACAATTCCATTCACTGAAGTCACAAAACTGATCCTGTAAATGGTGAAAGGGAATACACAAATCCATGACCGTATTTGGGGACATGTCAAGACATCATAATGGTTAAAACATCAGTAATCAGGGAATATATATGTAACTTTTACCCATTAATTATGGTGTCTCATCAACATGTCACCTTGGAACCAATACATAAATCTTTTCCCATCTAAGAGTGTTATGTAGAAATCCCCCATATTATACAAATAAATTTCATGAGACCATAAAACCAAACTAACTAATGATCACCTGCATATTATTGTGGCCACTCACATGCAGGAATAATCACCTTCCCGTGAAAGCCACTTCTCCCAAATTGTTGCCCCAATTTCTAAAAAATAAGGCATCCAACATATATACAACAATCAAATTTGGAAAATCAAGTGCTATTTTATGATCTAGATATGCATAATGCTGGAGTCCTTAAATCCCTCAAACAATTATCTATAGAAGATCAAGAAATTAATATACAATTACAATGTAATTGAATTAGTAGCATTAATTCATAAGGTCCTTGTCATACACTTCACAAAGAAGACTTCATGAAAAAAATCTGGTTGCTCGTGAGAGATTATCTCTTGATGGGAAACATGAAAAAACATTGTGTGTCTATAATACCAAGGATCAAGTGGGTATTACCCTTACTATAATCCAAAATTGTAGTCCTCCCCAAAAAGGAAATCACATTTGATTTTCTATCTTCATTAGTGCTTAATATTTTCAAGATAATTATCTAATTGTTAATATAGTGATGATAAATCCCAACATTTGTGAGGCACTTATGAACATAAGGATAGTCGTGTCTGATTCCTAATCATTAGAAGGTGAATTAATTTCTCAACTAGAAGATATCCTGAGCTGACAGTCATTCTTTGAACCACCCTTGGGTCACATATCATCTAGTATAATAGAGGAATCCCCTAGTGATCTTTTTTCTTATGATAAAGTGTCTGAGAAGCATCAACACTAGTATAACAAGGTAGAGGAAACTCTATTGAATGAAAAACAAAGACGCAATTGACATGATGAAAAAACTAGATAAAGATGACATACCAGTTATGATCTGTCCTTTTTCCACCTTTAAATACGGCATTGCAAAAGTGTTTTTAGAAGATTGTGTGCATGAATGTCTCATCAACATATTGAAAACCCTTAGTCACTTGAAGGAAAAGGTATTATCCTATGATGATAATCTAAGTTGAATCACGATAAAATAAGGGTTGCCATTCCAAATTGAATTTGAATCTATCTTGTCTTCACAATATCCAAATATCGAGAAACTGAAAGGGGGCCATCAACACACAATCCTTAGAACATAAATAAGGTTGCAGCATCTGATCACTGAGGCCCCATCTAGTGTTTGTATTAGAAAATTAGGTGGCATAAGGAATTACATGTTAATTCTCTCCCAAATCATCAAATCCATCCAATGGTAGTATCATGCAACATCATAGCCTCATGCCAAATTCTAAAAATAGACCAAATCTGTGAACAATGATATGCTAAAAAAGTAGCCCCTACTAACTATTATTGATGTCAGCCCAGAAGAGATAAATCTATAAAAAAAATTCATCATAAATTCTTGAATATCATGAAATATTATCTTTCAGTGGTTATCGGCCTTCAGATTATGAAAATATAATAAGTAACATTGTGATCTTCAGAAATGGTCGATCCAAGTGAAAACTATATAATGTTCCCAGACAAATTTTAGACAAAACTCTATAAAATAAAAATATAATCCATAGTAATATCATCTATAATAGTTTAGGAGGAACCCTATACCATAGGGATGAGTTATTTTTAATCCCATCCCTCAGGGATAACAAATCAGGTCTTAAGAGTTGTGAAGGAAAAAAAGGACATCACCACCCCTTTATGCTACAGGTTTTTCCACCTCAAGAGTCATCTCCCCAATGACGATCAGTCTTATCCTGATTGGGGAAGATGTCGTATAATGACTCCTTTAGATTTTTCATATCCCATGATATGATATCTTTATGTGGAAAATTCCCAACTAAACTATTTTGAGATTACCTATGGGTTATTATCCACTAGAAGGCTCCAATATAATTATCAATAGATAGGATAAGTCCTCATAGAGAACATAAAATAGACCAGCCTCTGAATTACCCAGATAAAAGGTCTACAATGCATTATTAATTAGTGAATGTCATCAACACCACCCACGTAGAACCTTCCAAATGTGAGGTGCATTCAGATGAGTCAGAAGAGGAATTTCATTTTCATGATGCGGTTCACAATGAAGAATATTAATAAGGTGTTTATACCCAAAACCATAGGCTTTCCCCTAATGTGGTATCTCCCTCTAACAATCCATCATTATATCCTCAAAAGGCTCCTAATAGGGAAAGAGGAAATTTTCAGATTTTAACTCATCATCTTCTAAATGTGGTTAAATTCCTTTTTAAGGAAGAAATATTTTCTCAATGATGGGAATGATTGAAATAATTGATATGTATCAATGAAGAATTACTCTAATGAAGTCTTCATGCAAGACATGTTCTACAAAAAGATCCTCAACACTCACATTATGATAATTTACCTCAATAAATTGGGTTTTCCACTATGGATAAAGCAGATATGAAATGTCCACTCAATGGTGGATATCAAAAAATATATTTGGATCCCATAAAAAAAGATCTAGAATTAACTCTATTGGTTGAAAAACTAGAAAAAGATCATGAACACCCTCATAGACATTCCCCTTTTTGTTTTACAAGGAAAATAACTACGGTACCACCACTTATGTCTCTACAAAATTCCACACCAACTTAGGCTATAGACACCACAATTTTTCAGGTCCTAGCTTAGACAAATATTTTTCAAATACCTATAAAAAATATTGACTCACTAATGGATGGATTGTAAGCTATTTATGAACGACATACATTGATATAGGAAAAAAATAGCTCTTACCCTGAATGGGTGGATCTAACTCTTCGCTATCTGAAAATTGGAAACCACACATTTCAAGATTTCAATGGTTTGAGAGACCTATAGTATCTATTGATGAATTTTATCTCTCTATTTGATTACCTGATGGGGAACCTTGACCAACAAAGGGATATGACACTCAATTTCTTCGCATAATCACTAATGGGGAAAAACATTATATAATGTATGAGTTTGCAGTCTCTGTCAATCAATAGATGGGACATTCTCCATCATAATTTTCTCTATCATTTCATTTCATCTTTACTGAAAACCAGACTCTTTAATCTCATGAACTACAATTAATGTGAGAATGAAAGGGTCTTATATTTCATTTCATTGTGGAAAGGATTGTCATACTCCTTGATACTATAACATCCTCATGAATAATTGTTTCCCATATTTGTATCAAATTGTCAAAATGAGTTTCACACTCCGCGAATCTCAATGAAATACATATGAGGCTCTCATAAACTGGACTAAATTTCTCAATAGGTGAAAAATACATCACAGATACAAAATGGAACTCCATGGAAATTATTTCAACTAAGGGTAGGAGAATAAGAAAAGAATAAACCTTTATACTTACACTTAAGGAGGTCCTTGTACCCCTTCATACTTGAAATCCCACACCATATTGAAGGGATCCACCGCATAAACATCAGCATAAATTGAATAATCTTCAAAATGATCAATGAATTAATAGTTGGAATGAATATGATGAAAAAAAATAAGGTCTATTCTATTTGAAATTATCATGTCCCTCAATAATTCATTTCAGCATTCGAAAACAACTAAGTCATGTTTCAATTCACACGAACTCTGAAATAGTAGGTTATAACGATATCCCAAACTATGTCACCTTCCATAAAATGTCAGGACATGAAATATAAGATTTTTATTGTTTTTAAATACCTCCTGAAAAAGATTGTGGAATCTAAGAAGGTAAACATGAAAAATTCACCCACATAAGTAGAATATGTTTCTAATACCAATCTGGAAGAGGAAAATGAGTGGAATGAAAATAAATGAAAAAGGAAACAAAATTTCATTGATTTGATGGCAAGGAAAACAATCAAAAGGAATCATGATATTATCTGAGCATAGTTGAAATATCCAAATATCCCCTCAAATTCATTCTCAATAGCACAACCGGATTCATCAAAAGCCCAATATTCTAAATTTCAATCCTCGATAAAGCTAAATGTCTGGAAGGATAAGAATAAAACATAATAAGATGAGATTATTAATGCCTAAAATTATCCCTGAACATTACATAATTCAATATTGTAGTCCCAACATCATGAGAAGGACCCTGATAAACTATAAAACAAGAATCGTCCCACCCAATTGAATCTTCATCAGATGAATATTTGATCTTTTCTTCCATTAATGTTATTCAGATAATGGATCCCTTCACAGATTATGATTCTGATTATCATTCTGAATTCACCATGATTGAATGGGTAAATATGGGGAGATGTTGAAAAGGTTAATCTTACAGGGGAAGACATGTTGTGTAAGGAGTCACTACATTAACCACACTACTACTTGAACTGATTGTGCACCCAAAACATGTGAAAGAGATATCCAGTGATCTTAGTAGAAAAATGTTATTTTATATTGACATGATATTTTATTCCATAACACAGCCATCATGGAACATATATTATAGGATATTTAATCACCTAACCCACCACAATTTATAGGAAACCCCCATTAATATAATCGACCAGAAATGAAAGATATTTTAACTCTTATTCCATAGAAGAATACATCTACTACTAAAACATAATCTTCTAAAAGAACCTATGAAATAACATCCCCATAATAAGAATCATAGACCTCTTGATCAAAATTATGATTTATTGATGAAATAGGACCATGTGTAGGCCAATCAACAAATCCAGGATGGTTTGAGATTGTCAAAAGACATCTGTGAAGAACTCATATAAGCCTTTTCAATACATCAAGAGTATTATGTTAAGGATGTTGCTGCTAGCTACTATCATGTAGAGAATTATCCAACTAAATTCAATTTTTTAATATATTTCACAAACTATAATAGGGAATCTATTGTATAAGTAAACATCTGGCTTTTGTATATATTTGATAGGATAAGTTACATTGATATCCGACAACTCATTATTTTAAATGGCTCATGAGTCATCCTGACTAACATAGAGAAACATCACCAAATAGTTCTTAATAAATCTCAATTTTATCCTTATACTCTGATGTTATGGGGTTGTGGAAATAATGAACAAGAACCACTTGGCATAATTACACTCAGAACTCATTTAAGGGATCTCGTGATCGACTCAAAATTTATGCATCTTCCGAAGTATAAAACATTCGATGATCTCCAAGGAAGACCTTGGTTACATTATCATGAATATATTCCTTTATCATACCAACATTATATAAAATATTTTTTCTATTTTTAAATTTTGACATATCATGGTGACAAATCATCATTTAAATCATGTTAGTCAAAGTACATTGACACAGGGTCCTATAAAAAGGGAGGAAAATGGTCCCTGGATAATGATCACACTCAGATAAATGTCCCTAATGGTCTGGAGATGATCATAGATAAAAATTTCATGTATCTTAGTGAAAAGTATGTGTTTACAAACAATAAAATTGGAATGGGGTACATAAATTATAGACACTTTTCCATTGTATTCCATAATGTTAATTGTGGAAAATGAACCCAATTATGTAGGAGAAGTTGTTAACTTTCCAAGTAGCGGTGAATTCATGGATGAAAATGTATGCATTCCAACCTCTGATATTAAACATATCCCAATTCTATCATCTAAACTAGATAAATATTTCTTGAAAATGGGAGAAAATGAAAATTATCATTCACAACTTATGGTCTATTATGCTGAACTCCAAAAGGCCCCTCATCATTAATTAATCCATAAATCATTTCTTCTTCTTCTATATGTAAAAATACATACCTCTCTCTTAGATATATTATTCATGCTTCATCACATACCCTCAAAGAAGAGGTAGAAGGTGTAAATCTTGAAGAAGATAATGAAGGGGGAGACAACATAGATTATCCTCAGGCATTTTTGGATGTTATCTTCAGCACTGTGGATGAACTCAGAGGGATAAATATGGATATAAAATAATATCCATGACCCATTATGATTAGTGAGACCATGGAATTTGAAGACCTTAATATATATACTTCTAGAGTCAAAATTGATACATGTTTTCTTGGAATTAGATAGATATTATAGGCCTTTACCCTATGGTGCACACCCATTAATTGGGTTTTCCATAAGATCTTTATGGGTACAAGCAGGAAGCTAGAAAGAAACACCCAATTCATCCCTCTAGAATTGAGGCTAATGTGGAGAAAACTAATGAAGGAAAATGTCATCATAGATGTACAATATCCATAATGTCTAGCCAACATAGGCCTGGTAATGAAGAAAAATGGGAAAATAATATTTTTCGTTGATTTTAGGGATATCAATCGACATTTTCCTATTAAAGATTTCCCAGTCCCAATCAATGAAATCATGATCCATGTGTTTAATAGTTACTAAGCCCACACCTTCATAGATGGCTACTTATGTTATAAAAAAATCTAGATGGCCTTTGAAGTTGAAGAATCCATAAGAAGTTGATCCTCATTAGGGGTATTTTTTAATCCACTAATTCCCATCAGCTTAAAGAATATGGGAACCACATACCATGGTTCCATAAACCACATATTTAGTACCGTTATAAGATAGGGTTTTAAAATTATATATTGGTAACATTTTGGTCAATTCATGATAATCATCAGACCACCTAGATAACATAGAGACTTTATTCAACAATATACGATAACTTAACCTAAATTAGAACCCCTTAAAATGTGATTTTGGAGTATCTTATAAAAAATTTTACAGTTTCCTTTTATGACACCATAGAGAAAACATTCATCCTAATGCAACAATAGAAATCCATGGTGTGTAACATCATAGAATCCTAAAATAGCTGAGAAGGATTAAATTGCATTTATCCTACATCTAGATATTCATATCTAACCAATAATGCATGTGTTTACCCTTTACCCAACTATTGAAGAAGGGATTCACATATTAGTGGACCAATGAGGGTGATGAATCATTTTAAACCATCAATAAATACCTATTGAGTCGACCAGTATTAATTCCTCATGTAGAGGGTAAGAAAATCATTCCTTATGTGACAGCCTTTGAGAGATCACTAGGTGTCTTCCTTGCATAATAAAATGTTGATTGGAATGAAAAACCCTTTATTATATTTGTAAAACCATGAATCATGATACATATCACTATTCAAAAATGAGGAAAAGTAGTGTAGAATTAATCATTATGATCCAGAAGTTGAGGCATTATCTGCTCCACCATGAAGTCCACTTGGATTCTTAATAATAATCTGCTCAATTTTTTCATCATTAATCATATGATGAATTGACGACTAGCACAGTGGGAAATTATTCTACAACAGTTTGATATACATTTAGTACCATAGAATGTACTGAAAGGAGAGCCCTTGGAAAATTTCCAAGCCAAGCAACCATCTACTGAAGAGACATCACTAAATATAAATTTTATCAATGAAGATATATTCTATATTCAAGATGTACCCCAATTATGAGAATTTTATTTTGATAGTGCATCTAGGAGTCAAATAGGGAAGATAATGGATGACCCTAAGCTCAACAATTTTGGGATAAAATTTGTGATTATCAATATAAAAAATATTGTGTTATCATAATAATTCTTATTGTTAGTAGGAGATAACCCCCTATGTGATTCAGAGTTGGTAATCAAATAGATCAACATCTATGAAACCATCAGAAAATAGGAGCTAACCCCCTATGTGATTATATCGTTGGGATAATAGTAGATTTTTCATAAGAGATAACATTGGATCACATCTTGTGATCACAAAATACCAAGGCTGATAAATTGTAAAATGAAGCCCCAATCCCAGAAGATCCAAACTGGGATGAAACAGTCATCTATATTTCCCATCATTTCGTAGTCATACATTGGGTTCATGGGAGAATAGAGAAGATTAATTAATTCATCGCCATCCCCGAGCCATATGGTCTTACCATGGAATGGATGACACGTGTAATGGAATACCTCCAAAATAGAGTACTAATACAAGATAGAAATGAAAAAAATAAAATCTATTGACGAACGATAAATTTCAATCTTTATGAAGGTCCAAACTATCAGAAGCTCCCCTATAATAGAGGCCTCATTGGAATCCTACTTGGATGCAATGATGGAGAAAAGAACACGGTTTTTAGGGAAGACGTACATGAAGGAGCTTATGGTCCCCATTGGTAAGGGTACATGAATTATTATAAAATTAAAACACATAGATACATTTGGCCTTTGATGAAACATGATTTCATAGAGTTCACCAAGAAGTTTCATCCCTAAAAAGTGAATTCTAACTTCAACCATCATCCCTGGGAGTTTCTACAAACATCGAAATACTCCTTTCCATTTTCCTCATGTGTAGTGGATGTTGTGGGGCCTTATCCCCTAGTTGCAGTCATAAAGGTCACATATATTCATAATGCTTCTAATTTCTTCTCTAAATTGGAAAAGGTAATACATCACAAATAATTCAGGGATAAAAACAATGTTACCTTTGAAAAGGCATGCATCAATATAAGATTTGGTATCCCTCATACCATATTGATGTAAAATGACAATAACTTGTTTCTTCTAATGTAGAGAATCTATATCAGAAATAAAATTTCAAATTCAACCATTATTCCCACTATCAGGAAGTGACTAGAGGAAAAATAGTGAAATTCAACAAGAATATATCAAAAATACTCAAGAATATGGTGGCTAAAGATAAGAAGTCTTTTCCCGCCAATCACTTTCATTCCTTATGGGATTACCAGAATAAGACATGTAGTAACACACATGCAAAACTGTATTCAATAATATATTAAAATGAAGAAGTCATACCCATTGAAGTTTAGTTTATATTGCTCCATGTTACCATCTATGATCATCTATCCATAGATGTTAATTCCCATGACTGGCTAGATGAGTTTGATTGAAGGGATGAAAGTAGATTTAATTCCGTAAATCACTTCGAGGTCGATCATAATCAGATAAAATGGTCTTTCAACAAGAAATATTTCTTCTTTCATTCCTCTACGGAGAATTGATATGGATCCTTTGGAATAAAATGATGCCAGGAATGTAGCCTCGAAATCCTTATCCAATTTTTGGGGCCCTTAATCCATACATAGAGTCCACTCTAACAGAGATTCTTCCATGATATAAATGGATAGATAGCCGATTACAACTCCAACTAATTTATGGTTCCTAAATAATTACATTGTGTAATCACACAATGTTTATCATAACTACTAGGTGTTAAGCTTCATATCACCATATAAGTCTATATTACATGATATTAAACACTATAGTGTCATATTATTTATCAAACAATGATAAACTTCATGACATGAGGTATTAGTCGCAAAACCTTAAAATATAGAACACAATTCATCCTCACCACATAAAATTAAACTATATTGTTCCAATATCCCTCATTTGACTTTAGAAAACCAAAAATACATTGACATGGACCTCCTTTTTATCCCTCACGGAAAGAAATATCTTATGGACAATCCCCATTCATGTCATTTCCACTTTTTAATGGCACATGATCCCTTTTTGTAGGTATAAGTACTCGCATTATAGATTCCTTACTACACAATGTTAAACTGCATGGGACATGAAGAACTATGTGTTGACTAATTCATTCCACAACAAGATACATAGTGACAACTAATTCTTATCCCATAAAATAACTTCAATGATATTTCACATCATGTAACCCACATCCTTATTTCATGACAATAAACTAAACGATTCATTTGTATCTATGTGTGACTTGATTCTCATTCCAATGAGATACATAGTGACGACTGGATCTCTAATATCAGGCTCAGCCACAATGAAAATCCACATCCCACGTTGTATGTATGAGAATAGAATATCAATTCACATTGGGGTTACCATGATCCTAATTTTATACTATAAATAACATGTCATATTTAATCATCACAGGGCAATATACTATATGATCTACTTAAGAACAATGTGTTTCTTTATTTTTATCCAAACAAGATTCACAGTGACACCTAATTCCTACACCCTAGAATAAGCATGATATTCCTTTTCACATTGGAATAACCCAAAAATTTTTCCTTGTGATGATAAATTTGATGTTTATTTAAGAACTACATGTGGATTTATTATCACCCCAATGAGATATGTAGTGACATCCATATCATCAATCATATATCCACTTATATCACAATATAAGAAAAAACCCATTTTCTTATGTATGAGTTATCTCTACATGAGATGATCCAATAAGGGGTTTCACCCTATGTATGACCATGTATTCAAAAAAAACCCATGTCCTCTACACTTTGATTTAATCAGAGAGGGTGACCTCTATTTTATTAGAACTATTTGCATCTTGATTCTTATACCAACATGATATATAGTGATTACTAGGTCCTATATCTTAATCCCATCCATGGGGAAAATAAAAATTTCCCCCACTCCTATGTATAAAAAAATGGTCCATGAATGAGATTTTTAATTTTGTCTCCCCTCTTTAGGGGGGCCATAAAAGAAATAAAATTCCCCCAGATATACATATGATCCCTATATATACAACAGAATTATATCTAATTGACAATAGTTGTCCAAATTCATCCATTATGCAGAAACATAACCCTTACACATTTCATACTTCTAATATTGAATATTTTTTAATCATTATATAATTTCATCGGCTTCTAGTGATGGAATTTATAATACCTAAGAGTGCATTTTACTGACTATTATATAACATGCCCTAGATGGCTTTGCATTAGTTTCCCAAGAAAATGGGGATGTCGATCAAATGAGACCACTATTTCATTATGTAGTATGCACCATTGTCGGCCATCCATAAATCATCTGGCAAAATGGGTTTGTCAACCCATAGTGACTTCTCCCTTTATAGATTCCTTATCTATCCACATGAGTATTTGTCTTCTGTCCCCTATCCTAGTCTAAACATTTCCAAGACAATAGTCTATAATTTATTGCCCCATATTCATAGCATAATGGATTATCCATGTCTAAATTGTCCAAATATCACAATTCATTTTAATCATATCATGGTCCTAGTTATGTGTCCTAAAACTACAGATTATATATTTCCTACGAATGGGTCAAACCAGCGTGTGACCCATATTTTCCCCTTTTTTGAAACATTTAAAATGAAATACCCCTTCTATATTCAGATACATTCATATAACAAACCAAACATGGTGTGTTTGGAGGTGTGAATTTCCACAAACATGGATTGGCTTTTAGAAAAATAATTTCAGAATTATTGTGGAAATATTTGCCTAACTATCTAGTAATACACCCATGTTGTATTTTTATAAAACATCTCACCAATGGATTTTTATTTCAATGGATTCTATTATTTTCATTTTCAATACATTTCTTATTTTGAATTGTATAAAATAGACCAATTTTTTCTTCTTCCAATGTTTACTTCATCGATGGAAGAGAAGTCCTATAAATTCATAAGCTCTTTTTACATATCACTCTTTAGATCCGGAGATCCATAGTTTATATAATACAAAATTCAATTATTAAACATGAATATGATGGTATATTCTGACTAAAATTTCCGGGAATGGTAGAAAAATTAATACATTTAGTCAAAGATAATGACATAAAATTATAGGACCATAATGTCCTTACTGCAAGAATTTAAACATCATGGAATTAAGTTATTGATGCATGACTTTAAACTACACAGCATAATTTCCATACCATACTAATTCAAACTAAATATCATAATGTAATCTCCACATTAATTTATACTATATATAATAATGTCCTCACCGTAGGATGTTCAACTACTTGATCAAATTCATGATCAAATGAAATTATCCATTTCTTTTAACACTGTCAAAAAGAGGCCTTCCCATGACATTGATCATATAAATAAATTTTCCCACTTTCACTTGAGCCAAAAGGAGCAGTATTCTACTCACGGCTCATGCCACTATATATGATCCCTTCATTCGTAGACATATTTCCTTGGAAAACCCACCTTTCGCGGTCTTGGTAAATATGAATCGTAAACATCTACCACCTACAATAGAATGTAAGAACATATTGAGAGCTTATTTACTTTAGAATACTATAAAACACCCCAGTTGACTTTGATTATGTCACCCACAAATTTCATGTCCTATAATCCAATAGAATAAACTATTTTAATATGTATTATGTTTCATAGTTTTCATTACATAAAACATGCCAAAAATCCAATTTTCAAAAAGTGGTAAATTCATCCTCAATAGATACCTCCTCCTTTTCTGAATAACATGTTTTAGATTTAGAATAAAAAATTGTGACTCATGGTTTCCTCTATGGGTATATGAAAAATGATGGAACATTATCATCGTATAATCACTATTTGGGTTGCTATAATAAAATTATAGTTGAATAAATTCAACCTAAAATACTAGCCTCATTACTCTATAATACAATAACATAAACATCCCATGAAAATAGACAAAGTACTCGCTAGTTTGAAAACCCACAAAGACAACTCTGGACAAAATGCGAGTCTTATTTGGATCGACCTATGCATTGTAAGTTTTAGAAAAAATACCGAGAAATACAAACATAAAAGGAAAAAATGGTTTGGATGAAAACCCAAAATTGGAGGCCAAATAAAAATCCAAATCGTACCTGTTATGCCTCCTTTATTTGGAGCTCAGTAAAAAATTAGTGCATTGACATAAGGGAAACAAATTTGAAGGTTTATCAATACAACCCTATAAACAATAATTCTATGCTCACTATGCCCCATATCATAAAAAATTGATTGTTATCCAAATATTTTTCATTGTGGATAAGACTAGATAACATAAAGTTTTTTTTATACAGAAATCCATTTTAAATTCTATCTTATAATCAAAGAATGAAAACATTGATGAAGATATAGGTGATTTGGAACAAAAAAGAATAATTTGAATTTATGCTCTAAAATGAAGATTAAATTCTCCATATCAGAACCTCTCCATCAAATTTAATAATATATCCTCAATAATTTATTTTAACATTTGAACTATTCCATGAGTTATTTCAATGTCTTACCGAGGTTCATCTATTTTTTGTGGCAATATCCCCATCTTTATGAAATCTATCCTTCTAAGCATTATTAGAATCTTACATTTATTCCAAAGCCTCTTTCAAGGATCTGTTACGTTGAACTACATATTCACTTACAACATTTAATTCTTATTCAATGTGTATTATAAGTATAGTCCTCACATTGAGGCGATCCCAATAATGCTCTACTATTTTGGAGCGAATGATGTCTACTTGGATCATAGTAGATCTATGTTCCTTAAACAAGTTTGTCTTTTATTCCTCATACTACAATACCCTTCACTCATCCTTCCTTTGTTGAACAATTTCCTTCACCATATCATGGATCTCATGATAATAATGATATCATATCCTAACATGGAATGATTTAATGTGATTTGGGAGAGTCAATCCAAAATTTACAGAATAGATATCTCCCCAATAATCTTCTAGATATCCCGCTAAACAAGAAGGTGTGTAGGTCATAAATCCCGTTGTGTCTCTAGGTTGGACTAAGATCCACTATCTGTGGGAGATACATAATTTGGAATCAGTAAACCTAGCGAATTTCCTTGTTCTATTCCCTCCAAAATAGCCTTATATACAGTGATAGATGTTAGTGTAATGGGAATGGAATCCCCCATATCATGCCCAATTTTTATAGTCGACAACACTAAAAAATAAAATTACACTTCTAATTAAAATAAATAAGTAAATAAATTGTTATGTTAGTAAGGAAACTAAAATATTTTTTGACAGTCAACCACTGTCAAAAAAACAACCATAACCGGTACCTCTCCCCCACCTCTAGCCTCAACCTTCAGAGATGGGATCTCTTAATAAATAGAATCCTCCAAAGAATGCTCAGGATCCTTAATCAAGGTCTCTTTATAATTCAAAACATCTAGATTCTCAACTATTACTCATTGGAAAATAAGAGTATGGGGGATCTGGATGTCTTATTCCAGAAGTTCTTTGGAAATATTATCTACAAAACAATCTACACAAGTTGGTCCTTAATGTGATACACTAGGTAAATAAAAATCAACTCTGTTTTCAACATGAAAGGAAGATAAAACTGACATCTGTTCAACTCATGGTGGAAGTCTTCAAACTACTCAATTGAACCTGAATTATTAATAAAGAGATTATGTACATCCATCATGCCATGATAAATAGTAGAAGGCATTGCAGCATCCTCACCATTAATTGTATCCAAGGTAGTTTGCTTAGTACCTAACTTGTCTATGTCAACTATCTCTTAAAATTAATTCTCTGTAATAACCACATCTTCATCCACTACAATGTTTGTGTAAAAATTAACACCACCATTATATCATCTATAATCTGTATCATCCCCTTACAGGGTGACAAAATGATCAACAATGATTGTCAGATGGTCCTCAGGTATAAAAAAATATCTGAAATATCATGAGGAGAGGAATGTCAGAAGTAGTGAATGATACATAAGGGTTCACATCTGACATTATTGTGACCCTATTCCCCATCTATAAAAATAAGTCCAGACACAGTCAAACCCCTTGATGCATGATATGTCATAATTATAGATTCATCATCATGAATCTATCCCTCTCATAGAGTATCATCCTAGGTCCTTAAAATATCAGTAGTGGATCCCTTAAGGGAGGACCGTAAGGTGGGTTATACAAAATAAAACCACATTTAGAAATGTATTTCAAGAAATAGGTAATACTGGACGAAAAAAATGTCTTATTATGACACATTCGTTGGACTAACTGTAATTTGATCTTTCATGTTCTCTCATGAGATAGTGAAGAGTATGTTCCAACCTTCTTGGTAATAGATACCTAAGGTAATGGTTGAGAATTTCCTACCACCATCACCTCTATTTTGGTCCTCTGAACTGGGGATATTTTTTAGGACCCACGATCCTCATCCATTTCATTAATAAGGGTGCATGTGGGTGCATAATTTGGTGACCCATATACCTTTACTATATCTTATTCTCCTGCTTCTCATATTCTATGTTGAATAATAAAATCCCTTCATGATTAATGATGGTTGGTGGAAGAGTATAAAAGGTAAACAATAAAAGATAAATAAATTAGCAGGGTTAATATAAATGTCTCATTATTCACTAGGATTAACATTTACCCCTTGGAGACCTCCATATTCCAGCCTACCAGACACAAACATTGAGGTCAGTGTTTAATAAAAGATTGTATAAAAAATCCTACAACACCTAAAAATAATTTGTATCCTAAATATAAATATTGTCAAGGTAGATATCACAAGGATCTCTGATATCACCAAACTCTTGGATTCAACTATATAGAAAAGATAAACTCTCATGAATCCCTAACATTGTGAGTAATGTTCTCTAAAGATTGGATCGCAAAGGGTTGCATGTAATTTGGCTTGGATAAAACATACAATGAAGAGAACTTGACTCCCATAGATTAACATGCCTCTTTAGGAATCCATTATCTTTTAGAAGAATAAGGGGACCAAATAGAGAAATCCTTCTTACGGTGACTACAAGAACACCATGGCACTATAGGTGTTGTCTCCTCAACCCTATCTTTCTAATCGGTATTTGTCTAAGAAACTTTCAAAACCACCGAAGCCTCCACAACAACATTGAATTGATCCTTTATACCACACATACCAGGACTAGAATTTGCTGTGTAATCCACCTAATAAATTCCTTTCGTCAACACCCCATGATGGAATGAATATTTCTATACCTTGGCATATCTGGCCTCCACCCCAATAGATTCCTCTAATGGAGGCATCATGATTGAAATTTTGGGTACTTCAAGAGCCATCAGGATATATAATTGTTATGATACCATTGGATGATTCTCATTCCTAACATGCATATGTGAAAAGGTTCGTGACTATTGAAGAAATTTAAACTAGTGAAAAATTGAGTGCAAGAATAAACCTCACATATGATCTCACTATTAATATGGTCTAACGATGTGCTATACCTAAATTATATCATGTATGACATCAGATCATAATGATTCTCCTTTCCAATATCTATAAACATTCTGTTTAGTTCCATTCCATATGGAATGGAATTAATGAATTTATATACATTCTGCACACACAATACATCATCACAGTTCAAGTTCAGAGGTCGAATCCCAATGTATTTCTGAATAAATGGGAGTAATCTACAATAAGAGATTTTAATTTAACTAATAATTAATTATGAGCATAAATTTGTTGAAATCCACCCTCAAAACACCTTAAATGTCCATGAAATTCTAAACAAGTCTATCATGTTGTTTGTGTACAAAAAAAGTGATAAATACACTCAAAACAAGAGTTTCAAACCCTATTTAATTCCCCTCTACTAATTTAGAAATGATAGAGACTGTCCCTATCCCCAAAACACCACCAGACTAACGTATTGGGAGCATATAAATGATAATCTACCTAGAAAAGAAGTAATCTAGAAGAATCTTTTCATTGATCATGGGATTGACCTTATATCCCATAGGGGTATACTGCCCAATTTCTATTATGGTCCAAAATGTTACATAAGAACCAATAATCTCTACATTGTGAAAAATAGTAGGGTCCATGCAAGTGGAACCCTCTCCCCATGTTCAAAAAAATTAATCATCAACATTCCCACATGTATGTCAGCAATCAGGTGAGGATCGAGGTATTTGTATAATTTATTCAGTTTCATAAAGAGATTGTGGGACAACAGTGGCATCCCGTCAACATTGTCGCACATTTTTTTGGGTGGATAAACTCATCATATATTTCACCAATATTGTGGACCTTATAAATTTGGTAGACATTCTATAGGATAATTCCAACTTCATTATGTGTCCTATGAAAGGAATATGTATACAGACTCCATCGACACAATAATTTAAGAATGATGTCTCAGTTCTTATAAAAATAAGTCTATCCTACCAAAAAAAACCCTCATATATATAAAATTCATGTAACTACATTTTGAATTCTACATATATTTGGAAGACGAATAATTCTGAAATCCACTCATATCAAGAAACTCCCCAAGAGAGGAAGTCCCAGTCTTCCTCCTAGCCTTGCTTTGGATCTGTTTGTGAAGAATAAAAGGATGAATCATAACAGTGAAAGATTAAATCTATGATATGTGGGTTCATATCTAGAGTGAAACCACTGTGATTAATAATACAACTGAGAGGTACTATTCCATCAATGATAAGAATACCCTTTGGGATATGTAATCATAAGGGTAGATGATGTGCTTCCCAAACCATGACACTCAGAATTATTTCATAAACACAAGGATATGGGAATAGCACAATAGTACATGCCCATATTGAGGCAGGTAGTCCATTGAAATCTAACTACATTGATAGGGTACCAAAAATTTTCCATATCATGATTATTAGTTCAACAACAAAATAATAATCAGGATGGATAGATTTAATCATTTCATAAGAACGCTCAGTAGCTTGCTCAGTGGTAGTAATTGAAGAATCCATGAAAAACAATAAAAAGGCACCAAGATCTCTCATTAGGTTGAAATATTGATGGACTAATATTCATATTTTATCTTAAAAGAGACCCAAAAATTTTTAAAAGGAAATAACTAATGCAGGCCACTCAACAAGAGCTCCCACACAGCTCTTTCGACCAAGTCCTTCATGCAAGCCCCTCAAGGAGATGGCTTGACTAGGCTCCTCGCCAATGTAATTCCATGCAGCCCAAATGCTTCGGTGGTGGTAACTTGAGGGGAAATTAATGAGGCCTTCATGAATGATAATCACGGTGTAGCCGGGCAGATGACCTATGTGGCGAGATCATAAATAAGAAACTTAGACTATGAAGAAAATGAAAAAAAAATATTCCACTGTATTCATAGTCATCGCTAGTCTATATTGTGCTCTTATGCCGATGCCCATCCCTCAGAAACTACACATTGGGCTCCACTTTAGACCTTGTCGGGGCACCCTATGTGGAGACACTGTGTAGAGATCCTACACAACCAACGATTTCCATCCTACATATTCATTTCTCAATTTTTACCTAAGGACTCAACCCCCCTCTTTCTATTTGATACAATACTTAGGGGGATATTTTGTACACAATCCATTTCATAAAAGAATGTGAAAAGATTATAAAGATTACCATGTAATTTTAATCTGATCATGATAATTATGGAGAACCAAATGACATTCCCAAGTCAAACAACTCGCACATACCCCTATGCATTACAAATTTCATACACCTCCACTACGTGGAACAAAAGGGCATGACACCCCTACTACAGACACTTTCACCACAGACATGAATCGTGGACCTACATTGATAAAATCCTTCAAATAGCATTATATATTTTCCTATAAATAGGAAACTTGGGATACCCATTTGTAAGACTAAATTTTCAGATGAGCCCCTGAAGCTCTGATTGTGCAGACCCTTCACCCATGTCCCCCAAAATTTCACAGTCAGCTATACCAAACCAAACAGAATATGGAATTAAGGGAGATAAGTTGGATAAAATTATATTTAGGGTCTCAAACATAATCCACCAGCATGAGGACCATTCTCCCATTAGGATAAATTCGCTATAGGATACCATTTCAAGGACACCAGAGGATACCCAATGTTCCTAGGATAAAGTATAACCCAATTACTATTTCTATTGTGGTCTGTTGCATGAGTCATATCTAGTTCTCATATTCCAATCCCCCCTATGTGATTCATTTTTAAATCATCCCAGGTGATGCATGACACACTTATATGACACACTTTCCTTAATAACTTTTTCCCTAGGACATGCTTGATTCACATTGTTGGCCTTCTTCGAAGCCACCCATGGAAGTGCCTCTCCTTTTTCAGCTCCCTTGTAAAAGAGGGATAAATTTTGGAACACCACAAAACCCATTGGACTTGAACAACCATGGTTATTGACACACCATCATGTCCCCCATTTGGGTGTGTATTCATCTTGTTATAGGATTATATCAGTCATCTAATTGGTTGGTCGGAGTCTTCAGGGTGAACATGAGTGTGCATTCCCACAGTCAGGAGGACCCATATCACAGGGATGGTGTTGGAGAGTTATTGGTATCATGTACTAGGGTTAGGACCATTCCCTACCCTTATAGTTTCTTTGACTTGATACTTCTGGTTACAAGAATGGAGATAAAAATTAATACTTCATTTTTCTTTTTGACCTAGAACGACATCCTCTTCTTTTATTACAAGACAAATTTTGAGTATCCATCCTAGATTAATCCAATAGCCTTTCTTGAATGAGGTTTCAATCATGATACTCTCTATCTCTTTTACATTGGGTCAGAGAGGGGATGGGCACATGAGCCCTCTCCCCTCTCTCCTATTTCCTTCCCTCCTCATTCTCTATTTCCTAGACACATTCCATGGAAAAGTGATGAGAGGGAATTCTTGTATCCCAAACCTCTTCAATCAAAAAAAATATAGGGATGAGTATATGGGAACACTCCAAGATCCATCCCAACCCATTTGGAGTTTTTTTCCATGTCCACCTATGTACAAATCAATTTGGGTGGAATATCATATTGTTCACAACATCTTGTTTCTCATTCTAAGAAATCCACATATAGGCTTACTAGTTTATGGTAATCATTAAATGTTAACAATAAATTCACTCTATTGAAATATGAGGACTCTGATTCCTATTATAAATAGGATACTTAGGATTATTACCTAATTCCTGAGAACAAAGGGAATACTCATTAGTATTGAGACCCAATAATAATTCCCTTAAACTGGGAATCCACTTCAAGAGTAAGTCACGAAATAATCCTCCAAACTTCCATGAGTATAGGAATTCCTTATAGAACCATTACTAGTGCATATTATTCTAGTGTAAGCCAAAACATAATTTCATAACCAAGGTTTTTCTTTGCTAGAAATGGATTGTGTTTTGTGTTTTTTGTGAATCCACGTTGGGTTGATCAAGTGGTTTTCAAGACAACTGATCATATAGTACAGTATGAAGCCAGTTTTTAAGGTGGCATAGTTTCCTAGTGTTTTCCATTTTCATTAGACGTAAAAAGTGGGTATCCTTTGGTAAGTGGATGTTTTTCTATGAATGAGTGGATAGTACAAGGAACATGATGCACGATTCGACATTTTCAAAATTGGTATGTAGGAATGGTTTTCTAAATTTAAACTGTATATATACCACATAGGAGGAATGGTTCATAGAGTGAAAGTCATTTCTGAGAAGTCATGAAGATCACAAAATAAAATTGACTCGCGGGGTGGTGTTTCTTTCATGAAAAAGTTGTGGATATGTTTTTGAATGTGATGGATCACATGATGTCTTTTCATTGGAAAAGACGAGGGGGAGACCATTTCATGGAAGAGGTCAGCCACCATGAAGGAATAGTCAGAATGTGGACCATGTAGAGAATAATGGTTCATGGGAGAATAGTATATGGCGATGAATTGGAAAATATCAGTTTAGTGGATTATGTGGATGTCTTTTCCAATATAAGGAGAAAATACCTTAATTAGGAAGAGTCTCTTTGATTATTAATTTAGAAGGAATTATATATAGTACAGAAGTAGTTCACAGGCAGACATCCGCTTAATGGAGAAGATGTTTGTGAGGAAGATTTTCTCAGAGGAGAAGTTGTCCATGGAGATTGTACATGGAATGATATTTTCAAGGAAAACATGCCCACAAAAGAGAATGGTTTGCAGAAGACAGTTCATGGAATAATGTTAGTGGATGCTGATTTAGTCTATGGAGAAGAAGCAATATGTGAAAGCAGTACATGGAGGTGGATTATATAGGTAGTATATAGAGGTGTTTTGGGAATCACTCATTGTACACGGTGCATTACAGTACACAAATAAAGAAGGCCAGTTCCCAGAGAAAATGTGCATGGATTAACAATACATGGAAAAGTATATTACATTCACATAGGAAAATGAGACATCAAAAGAGCATCTATCTATAGATAAATATGAATGATTAAATGAATCCCCAATTAAGATAATATCATGTCAATAAACTGAGTTCATAATATTCTCAATGTAGTGAGATGGGGGAGTTGGAAAAATTGATATGAGGGACATAGTGGTCTACCCCAATAACATTTTATTGATAGTACTCATAACACATAGATAGTGTACTAAAATATATTAATCCAAAACTATTAATGATTTGTGTAATTTGGTATGACCAACACCATGTTGGTGTATTATAAATGGACTACCCATTTTTGGTGAACCTTTGAAAATTGTTTTTTGTGTCCTTATATGAGTGAATGTTTAAATTGTTTCACATTACCAATAGACTGATTTAAAAATTTCCTACCAATGTGGGAACCTAGTCTGTCACTTTAAAATGAAAATTTAACACCCTGATTCACTGCTCACCTCTCAGGGTGATTTGGGGTCCTTCACTTATACCTCTCTAAGGGTCATACTCGCATGTGTGAAAAACGATGTGAGGTTTTCCGTAGGTGTTAGTCCTCAGCAACAAACTTCATGGGCTTTGATTCCCATCCAAATGGTATACATAGGAAGCCTCCATGAGTATCAAACCCAACACCCGAAATCAACTTGGTTTTCTTTGGTCCACATACCTAGTAGTGTTTAATTCAACATGGAAATTCATGTCCCTTCCATGTTCCCTAGGTATCTTCTTCATAAATCGCATACCAATATTAGACTATGCACCTTCTACATGGACATCATTTCCACATGTCTTTCAAATGTACTATTATGTCATTACCACCAGAACTTAAAAAGAATAATGTGTCTTGTTATGTGACACTAATCTACATGGATTCTAATCACACTCACAAAGATATGTATAAATTCCATTTTAGGGGTCCAATCAAAACATAAAAAATTTTGAACCCCCTGGATGATGATACAATCCAGAACACCCCAGTGAGTCACTAAAAACCAGCATCATCATAATAATCACCAAACAATCACTATATTTTACATAAGGGGATACCATTGAGGCAGAATCATGGATATGTAATGATGTATCCATTGATGAAGAACCCTAGTTACATGCATATGAATAAAAATTACATACTTGGTAATAATTGATTTCAAATTCTTGGGAACCCCACATCATAATTGATAATTAATAAATGATTCATGAACATATCTTAATCTCAAATGAGTGTCTCATAGTATACAAAAATTACCTCCAAAAGGTTGTGATGAGACCACCGTACCATAATGTTGACCGATGTGAGTTATTAGGCATCATAGGTCAAAATTCCTAATGAGTTCATGCCTTTAAGAAACAGGTCCATTTGGATATAGAATCACATGATGTTTGTGGTTCCCCTAATAAACCAGAAGGATACAACTCGGAAATATTGTACCTGAAACAAATGATTTCCCAAAACACAATCACCCACAATCATTCATTATTACACCAATTATATAAGGGGGAAACATTTATAGCAATAAATTATTCATTATTATATCACAACAACAATCATTGTAACCTTTAGGTACAACAAAACTAACCATAGAATCACCACTTAATATCCACACAATACCTACAGATTTTCATTTTATCAATTCATTTCTGATTTCTATATATTTCATTTAAAAATATTGATAGATTGATTAGGTAAAATTTAGTTTCAATAAATTATGGCATTATCACCACATAGTTTTTATTCAATCAATATAATGTCAAATATTTTCCTATCTTTCTGTTACTGGTCATTTAATTTATTATTTTATCCCTATCATTCAAATCATTAGAAAATATTCCAACCATTTATTTCATTTATTTGAGAAACATTCTATATTCCTTGAAACTAAAACATGAAACAATATAAACCTGTCCACATCACCTTAAAACCAATTCTACATAATCATCACATACCCCTTTGACATATCAATCCAATTACCCTATGCCACCACTATAACAACCACATAAATTATGAGTACAATAAAATCCTCAATAACCACAAATAACAACGAAACAACATAATAAAATCAATTTATATTAATTTTATATTTATATTTCTTTTCATTGTTAACATTAATATGTGAATTTTCCAATTATGAGTGATAAGAAATATCCACAATAGTACATAATGATATATCAACCTCACATATCAATCAAAAAATAAATTATATATAATACAACAAAATGAAATATATTATCGAAAGTATGAATAAAATTACCACTCTCAATTCAATTAATTCATTTTATTATCTTATAATGGTTAATTTATAACATCTAGCCATTGAAATAATATGCTCAATATCTCCACATTTACAAATAATAACATATAAAAGATATCTAAATTCTTAAATATCAACTAGATCATCCTTAATAATTATGTAAGAAAATGAAAGTGAATGACGTCCATACACAACCAAACACATATGACCATTACTCAGAACCTAAGAACTATAACCCCCCCCCCCATAAAAATCAAGACTAAACATAAAACACCACAAATTAAAGTTACAAGAACCATTATTTAATTATTTTAAGTATATAATGTAATTGAGTAAATTTTTATGAGGATTGGAGGAGATTTGGAATGTTTTTTAGGATTTTCTAAAAGAATCATTTTTTATCATGGTTAGTGTAAACCATGAAACACCTCTATGGAAAACGTGCTTCTAAAACCCTAGTCACTGGGACGTCACATGGTTTGGCACATGAATTGAACATATTGCACATATACCTAGGATAAATCGTGAAAGGATAAAAAGAGGTTAATATAATGGATGAATCGTGATTTTTCAAAACATGTGAGCCAACCGTGTGAGGTGAGTTTCTGTATTGTGGCCAATGCATTGTTATTGAACAGTTTTCATAACCATTCACCAAAACCTTACACTTTTAAAATTTAGATATGAATATTATGGATCTAAAAAAAATCCCCAATTTAACCAATCTTATACACTAAATAGGTCATATCCAAAATTCTTCATAGGCTATGGAGACAATTCATCTTTATCTGAGAAGGATTTCTATGTGAATCTAGGTATCTAAGATTCCACCTTTTTTAGAAAGTGTTCATTATCAACCATTTTATTTAGGTATCATGTACATACCTCTATTGGAATCATGTATTTAGTATTTTTGGGATATATACACATTGTGTGATGTTAATAATTTTGTGATATGGGTGTTTTGATTAAAGGGAACAATATCAAAGGATGGTTTAGGAGTTTCAATACATGTTTTTTATGTTTTTTCCCCTTAATTGTATTCACCTATATTGTGAGGTATGTAGCTTCAATCTCGGATACACTTTTTTAGAAATTCAATGCTTTATTTTAAATGATTGTATTTTTGGATTTTATTGTTAAAATTTATGTGTGATTTTTTTGAAAACAACATTACTGGTGGTTTTTTGAAACAGCGAATATTAGAATGTTCAGGAGAAAAATTTATTGAATATAATTTAATATTTAGGAATTTAAAATTTTGACTTTCATCTATTATATATGTTTTTTTAAATGGTTTAATGAAATATTTTCTAAATATTTTTTACGTAGATGGAATGTTTAATTGAAATTTAATGGAAAGGTTTTTTTTAGACATGTATGGTGTGGAATTTTTTTAATTGGTGTGGCCCTATGAAAGGGTCATGTTCCACTAGGGAAAATGGTATGTGGTTAACTAGTGATGAATTGGTAGTTTAGAAAGAGACCAGTCATGATTATAGAACTATCACATGGTAATCCATGTGTGTATTTGTAAATTTATGGACTGTGTATGCCAAATGAAAAATGTGAAATGTTTTAATGACTCTTTTTGGTACTATTCCAAGGAAAAATAATTGGTTTGAAAAATTATTTAGTTATTCGATATATAGTGATTCATATTTACTTAATTTTTTTATATAGATTTGATAATATGTTCTATCCTAGGGTTATGAGTTCGGATGTCATTGGGGAAATCCTACTATGTTTTATACCCACCCCCTTTAGGGAAATTGTTGTTCATTTGATGATGTTTTCTTTTAGGACACGTGTAAAGGTAATGTATCATAGATATTTTTTGAGGATTTTTGATTCCAATGGATTTTATTGATGAGTTTGATCTTAGATAATTCTATGAGTTGTTAGTTTATTTATTTTGTTTCATTGGGTTTTTTTTGTTTTTGTTTTTTTCATTGTACTCTGATATTGTTATTGGTGGATTTCTATTTTAGTTGCATTAAATTTTACTCATGAATCATTTATAGGATTGTTTATTATAGTTATCTCTTTCTAGTAGTTTAACATTAAAATTAAAAATCATCCCCCAATTGTTATGAATTCCTCGGAATTTACATCCATCCATTGGTGTCTTGGGGATTTCACCTAATTCCTCGTAGCACACCAATATATTCCCAAGAAAATGGGTGAGGGGTGGAATGTTACAAATTTTATTAGTTTGATTGATCCTAGAGTTCAAAAGTAATTCTAGTTTAGTCTTTGAGTAGTGGTTTTAATAAGGATAGGGATCATCAAAACTATGAAAGTTGTGAATAAATAGACATAGCTGACCTATTTATGTTGACCTTCATGTTACCATGGATTTTAGGTACATGAATATTCTGAGATACTTTTTTGAGTTTCAACCACATTTTCAGGTATGTATACAACATGAATAGAATAAAATGCATGCATAGTTTTTAATTACCACTTTGAGTTTATAATTCATTTTGAGTATTGATTTATGATATCATGAAATGTTTTTATTTATTCAAATAGTTGAAAATTGAATCATTTTTTAAAAAAAATCATGGTGTAATTATAAAAATGATTTTTATGTATAAATGTTTAAATTTTGGAACACCTTTTTGTGATCGATGTGATGTGCTAAATTTGAAATTACTTACCCTTCAGTTGCTAGAGAGTGAGACTAAGTTGTGTTTAATTTTGGTTATAGTTAATAGAACTAGGTAGGTGTCATAGGAACCATATAGAGGTGGATATTGATAATTTTGTTACAACTAAGCCACATGTGAACCAAAAACTAGTTTATAGTATTGTTTATGATTTTCTAGCTATGCATAGTGGGGAAAAAAGTATGAACTAAGGTTGGGAAATCTTTATTTTTAGTTCCAAAAGATGAATCCATACATCATTTGTGGTGATTCAAAACTAGGAAATGAAAAATTGTGGAAAAATTGGATAAATGAAATATTTTATTTCCTAGGAACACCAAATGATCCCAATTTAATGTTGGGGATGTACATATTAGAGGATAAATAATTTTGTGGGTGGGATTTATCAATTCACGATAAATTTAACACAGGAATTTCATTAGAGGATTTTGAAGAATGTTACATCAAAAAATTCTATCCTAACATGTTATGAATTTCTAAACAAATATCTTCTTCATCTTTACACAATAGATTCTCTCAGTAGTAGGTGATGAAGATAAATTCTTTAATTTAGTAAGATTTTCACGAGAATTAACTACAAGTATATCCTTGAAAGATAACATTTTTAATAGAGGTTATGGTATTAAATTCTATAAAATATATTTTTTATTTGTATAAAATATTATAGCAAGATAGTAAATAGATTCTATGTGCAAGAAAGTGACTTCTATGGTAATATTTGTGGAAGAAGCATGTTGATACCTATGGGAAGAGGGGTGGCAATGTAGAATGTGGGATGATTAATTAAAATCACAAAAAATTTATTAGTTAATCTTCCTAATGAAAAAAATATGACATGATATTTCTAGTGTGTTTATTTAAAAAAATGGGGCAAGATTGTATGTCACCTCTTAGAGCATGCCACAACTGCATCAAGATTGGGAATCATCAATGTTCTTTTCAAAATTATCCTTGGTCAGTTTTTAGGGACACATATAATGTTTTCGAGACATTACATTATTTAATTAGATGAGTGAAAAAAATATAACTCATCAGTAAAATATCGGAATCCATTATGATTCTTGGAATATCATGACTCCTCAGTTAGTGCAGTCTAAACATGCAAATAAAGATAAAAGTTTTTCGAGTAAGAAATTGTATGGAGCTGATAAAATGATTATGGATTATCAATATGGACCTTTTAACGTGATATTTGTGAAACTTTTGAATTATATACATATTAAAACATTTTTATATAAGGTTGAATCACATTCTTTTATTACTTATCATGTTTTTGATCTTTTAGGTTATCATGATGATATGATGCCTTCTATTTTGAAACATCAATATCTTATTAGAAAAAAATAATGATGATAAATAATATAATTTTTTTTAAATAACTATTTATGGAGATGGATAACATTGAGATTTATTTGTACGTGATATGGGTGTTTAAGACATAATCCTAGGAATGGATTGTTTGAAAATGTTCCAATATCATAATGATAGTTATAACCGAAGGGTAAATTTTGCAACATCTACTGGAATAGAACATGTCTATAGATGACATTGAAGTCTAAAAGAATGTGAAACAAGATTATTGGCACTATTAGTTGGAACTGTCACTCAATAGTTGGAAGCTTTGACCTTGGTTATTGTGGATAGGCATGGGAATAACATTTTTTCTGAAAAAAACATTATATGTTTCTTGATGTTTTTACTAATAATTTTTCATGGTTTCCACCCATATGTTCAGTGGATCTAATGTTTGATCCCCTACTAGTGACTATTCTTATCTCACTTCTATCATATCAGATAGAATCTACATAATTATGCTAACTGAAATTATGATTGGAAGAGTTTGAATAAAATAATTTTAATTTTCCATCTACATCTCCCTGAAAAACAATGATTATTTTTTTAAAAAATGTGGATGAAAATCTTTAGTTGTTTGTGGATTATTTTAATCTTAACCATGTTAAAAAATGATTTGGTATCCTCTCCCAAAAATTGATGATCTTTTTGATTAGTTTAGGGGATCCTAGCGGTTCTCTAAATGTTACTTCTGTTTCAAATATTAGAAATTTTGGATTCAGTAGGAGGATATTCCAAATACATAATTGAAATAAGATATTTCCATTAAGAGTATGTTTTTATTCCCTTCTATCTTTCAAATACACTAAAATTATTTATTGAATTGATGAATCAAACATTTCATATAAGGACCCATCCTTAAACATTACATAATCTTGTAAATTATTTTATAATTCAATTTCCTACATTCCAAAAAAATGTTTATTTCATAGTTTTAGATAATTTGTGAAAAAATAATACATTCCAACCCACAATAACACAAATTTGTTACTACTAATAAATTATCAATCTCTTCCATATTTCATTGGTTTAAAAAAATCATCTTATGAACAATATTCACACCATTCTGCTTGGTTTCATCATTGACAATCCTTAATCCATGTGAATTTTTTAAAACATGTATAGGAACAAAAATCCAAGTAAGGGACATAAAAATAAAAAATAAACCATTATTCATTGTATAATGGAAAACATACGAAATCATTTTTACAAAGACACACTTCTCACCCATAAAGTATCATCTACTTAACTTATTAAAAAACAATAATTCCATAAAAATAAAAAACATAAAAAAACAATTTAGTTGACTTGTAGAGTACATTACATAAAACTATAACACTCACAGATACCATATGATTTGTATCCATCACACTTACATTACAATGAAATCCTCATGGAAACCTTATAATGTAACCATCGTGGATACTTTATGTTTTGACCATCGTAGTGACACATGAAATAACTATTATGGTAAACATATGACATAAACAATACCAATGAATTAGAGGGATATATATGTCCAAAAATTCATCATAAATAGATCCCAAGAACAGAACATAATCACTAAAAAATAACACTTGAATCAATAAAACATCTCTTGAGAAAAAATAAATTATTTTAAAAGAATACATTACAAATAAAAATGGAAAATATTTTATATGTAAATAAACATGTAATATTTTAAAAAAACATAAAAAAACAAGGTTTAATGAAATCAGGTTAATACACTAAGTTATATATGTTAATAAGAAACCTTCTTTTAAAATTTTGTAAAAAAATATGGTAAAGGGGATTTAAAAAAGGAATTTTCATTACCTTGGGTTTCAATTCCATAAAACATGTTATAAACTTCTATATGATAGTTTAAAGAGTGTTATTAATTTTTTAATGAACTATAATCATATATATATTACCTTATATAAACTTTTATAACATATTTCTTGGCATTTATTGATAATAATTTGTTATTTTTACTGTTTAGGTGAGTTTATTTCATGGTTTCCATGGTTGGTTCATTATATATTTTCTTATTGAATGGAAGAAAACACTATATGTTGAAATAAATGGAATTAATATGTTTACAAAATTTTAAATGATACCATATATCATTTTTTCATGATATGTGGATGATTAATTAGATAAAACATTTATGAAAATGATTTTATTATTTTAGTAGTTTTTTTGAAAATCAAGATCATATATCATTTTATTTAATATAATGTTTATATATTGGTTAAGAACATTATATAACTTATTAAATGTATAATAAAATCATATTTAACTATAATAATCATTTTATGACCAGCCTTTATGGTGGTAAAGGAAAATTAAAACACATCTTCCATGATGATGGTAAATAGACACATTGTAGATGATGTTTCTATTTTTTTGAATAATAGGATTACATGAGAGGATTGATTCTCCATTAACACAGTAATATTTCATTATATTTAAGACAGTTAATCTATCATTTCACTTGTATGGGGATAGGTGAGGAGAGAATAAAAAAATAAATGAAATTGAAAATAAATTTAAAACAAAAGAAAATAGGATTTTACCTCATGAACATCTTCTCATTCAGAACCTCATTAAGGAACCTTGTTTTGGCATTTTGGTCTGACCAAAAAGTTATAGATGTGGTAAAGAGGTGTGGGATTATAATGGTTCATACATTTAATATTTTATATGGCTTGGGGGTGTGAATAGATAAGGTGTTGAGGGGTCGTATTTATAGCAGTGGATTGGAATGTTTTTTGATTATTTTATTCGTTAGTATATTATTTATCATATAGACTATGAAATATTAGGCCCAAGCCTCTGAGCGGCTTCGAGTTTCCCTCCATGGTGTCCAGGATTTCTTTTCGGTTTCTCTTTCCCTTCCCCCTCTGTCCGGATCAGTCTCTAGTGGGCTACCTCTGGATCGCCTCGGTGTGTTGCATCTTGGTTGTACTCCGGATCGTCTCAGCACGATGCGTCTTGGTCAGCTTTCTCTGGATCGTCTTGTCTTGATACGGCAGTGATAGTGAGACGCGTTGGATTTATGGCACAGTTCTACGGTGTATTCGGCTTTGGTGAAGACTCGTCTGCTGGAACACCAGCTTCATCTTGGTTCAGAGGGTTGGCGATGCTGTGTCCGGCTTGGATCGACAGGGCTCGTTCCGTCCGGCCGTTGGATCTGGCTTCGGTGCGGTCAAGAGCAGCCGGGTGATGCATCTGGTGTGCGTTTGGTGTTGGTCGGCGATGAATCTAGAGAGGCTGGAGGGGGGAGTTCATGCTCTCTAGAATTTTTTCAAAGTGAATGTATGAAGATTTGGTGTTGTTTCATTTGGTATAGATGGCCATGTTTTTTTTTCTCTGCTATTTGTTGTGGTTTTTGGAGTTGGATTTGGGGCTACACACTTCTGGCATCAATTCTGGCTTCCAACGTGCAGAATTGGTGCTGGATTGAATGATTTACAGTGTGGTTGAGTTTTATGATGGTTTGATGTGGTTTAATCTGTTGGTATGGAGATGCACCTGGACTTGACCTCATGGATTAGACCTCAGTGGAGGTTTTCAGAGCTCGTTGTTCATCTTTTCATTGCTTTACGGATTTGGATGTTTGAGAGGGTATCACGTCAGCCATCGGATCAGGCCTGTGCTTTGACACAAGACACTTGATAGAAGTTCAGCTATGTATTGATGGAGGGTTTTATCACGTGTTTATGCTGGGGAGGGGTGCTCCATGTTGTCTGGTTGGTTTGTCTCTTTTGACCTTCGGGTAATGATTTGTTTTACATCCATGATGTCTGTTTGGGTTATTCCCCTTCTTCCATTAAAATGAGGTTTGCTTATAATAAAAAAATTACAGGCCTTCGGGCCATTGGATGGATATAGACTATGAATAGTGTTTATTAGATTAATATATATAGTAAAGGGAGAGGTATAGTTCGAGAAAATTATCATACATCATCCCTATATCAGTGATGACTCAATAATTCACACATTTTCAAAATATCGTAAATTGTCATATTTCACTATTCACAAAAAATTCAACGAAATAAGACAAATCCAAAATTTTCACCCCAACCATTTTTATATGTGTTGAATTTAAAATTGGACTCCATTTTTTTAACATAATATTATAAATATTATAAAATTAATTTTTAATTAAAATAATCATTTTTTAAAAATTTACTGAAAATAAAATTATAACAGATTTTATGACACTTGGAAAAATTAAATATGTTATCATAAAATTAACATATAATAAAAAAAATTGATTTATGAATATCTTTTATAGATATAATGTTTTGAATATATATATTAATTATAAAATTTTAAATAAAAATTTATGGGTCACAAAAATACCAACACTTAATTTATCATTTTCAAAAAATTTATTTACTTATTAAATCATATAAATATTTCATATTTTCACATATAATATACAACAATTTAATTTTAATTTAATATGTGTGGTTACTATTATATTAGTAACGATTAATTATATTTTGTAAATACCACTTATTTCATTATAAATTTATAATGAATTTGAATATTAAATTCCAGATTGAAAAAAATATATTTTATAAGTTCATGGGTTGTTACATTCCTCCCATATTCTGGAAATTGGCTCCTCAAATTTTTTATTCCCTTGTTTAAAATATTTGGAAACCTTTTACTCATAGATTTTTCATATTTCTATATTGATTCTTCAACCATGTGGTTTCTCCACAATACCATAACCTAGTGGATTACATTGTTCTATAGTACTTTCTCTCTACGATCAAAATTATTAACATGTTTTTTTATAAGGAAGGATCTCTTCTAACTGAACTACTAATGGGATCAGAACATGAGATGAATCTATAACATACACTATTAACATCTAAAAATGGAAAAAACAATTTCACCTAAGATAAACATGGAGGAAAAACTACTTAGTAGGAAACTGTTCCAAATTTCTCCATGATTAAATAAGGTATAATGAACCATGGACATAACTTTTATTTCATACAAAAACACATAAATATTTTCAAAGGAGATATTTTAAGGAAAAATGATCACCGAACTCAAACTAAAATAATTTCCTCCAATTATCTTGATAAATTTTCTTCCTTCTCTAAGATGTCATCATGTGTTGTTGGATCATCTTCAATTTCTCTGCCACTGCCTTTTCTAATTCTATACCCATGACCATCCTTTCCCGGAATTTATCCCGAAATGATGGATTTCGATACATATTTTATTATAATTCCTCAAAAGGTTCCATCAGTATATAAGAATGAAAATTTTATAATAAGAAAACTCAAATAAATTAATATTGTTGTCTCAACCTTTCTGATAATCTATTGAATATGAGCCTATAATTTCGTCCAATTTCTGAATTGTTTCTCAGTATCTCAACAATATAGAGTATGTTAGGCTCTGTGAAAATATAATATACTTCCCAATGACTTATAAAGGCCTTTAATAAATTTATAAGTGAACCTGGGATAACTTTAATATAAAAATAGTGAGAGGAACTCCATGTAACCTGACAATCTCTTTGATCTACATTGGAGAATACTAATCTAGCGAAAGAGTGACTTTAAAATGATAAAATTATGAAGATTTATTCAGTTGATCACTAATAATACAAATCGCATTGTTAAATGAATATGTCATTAATAGTATCACAATGATGTCCATGGATAAAATTTACCATTTCTAGTCTTGTATTGACAAATATTGAAGCACCACCATTGGTAGTCGTTTCTCTACATTAAATAGTTTACAAGTCAATCCTTTAATTATAAAATCAACAATATCTTTTTTACATCCCCTCTAACAAGAAATACTCTTGATGGTCTCCAGAAATCATAGTGATTCCATGGTAAACTGAAAATAGCGAACTATGATCTTAAAATAACAAATATTTCTTTAGTTGCGAATCATAAAGAACATATAATCTCTTTCCAAATATCGGGATACAACATTTATCATCATTAAATTTATGAACCAAGACTTTATTAACCAATTACAAATTTTTATATAACTCATTGTCTTCTTTCTCTGGTTGCATAAATTTTTCTAATAGAGGCGACTATACTGGCACCTAAAACAAAATAGAGGAATTTCTTACAACAACAAACTCCATGGAAAAATTCATCAAATCATTAATCAAGGGGTCTTATTGTAAAAGAAACATAGATAATGGAGCATGATATTTCTAACTTAGCGCATCATCCAATTTATTTTATTTTCCCAGATGGTAATTTATCGTGCAATCATAATTCTTTATTAGTTCCAGACACCTTCTCTATCTCAAGTTAAATCCCTTTTGGGTTTATATATACTTCAATATTTTGTAGTCAGAATACATTTCACATTTTTTCTCAATATAAATTATGTCACCATATTTTAATGAAAAAACCATAGTTATTAGTTAAAAAAGTTTTGATATAATTTCACCCATATGGTTTCCATTTTCATGAAGCATATGAAAATACCTAATCATTCTACATCATAATGCCACCTTTTACCTTCAATGAAGTATCCTCTAATGGACCGAAGGCCTTTATTTTTTATTTATTTTTGACAATCCACCTTTCAAGGGGTGAGGTGGAACCCTTACAAGGCCCGTAGGCATAAATATTACATGGCCCATAGGCCTTAGAGGAATTCATTTTCCCTTAGGCTTCAAAAATTACATACAACCCAGAATAACTACTTAGAATTTCTCCTGTCTAGCATCTTCATTGTGAAATCAGCTCTCCACCTTCGTGTGACTATTCGGCTAGGCATTCTCGTGCATGCATAGGCTTGTCCCGAGGGCATGTGCCATACCCTCTCATTCATACAATCTGTTTAGCATCTGCTATGGTGAAATCTCTTTGCTCATCCTCCATGTAGAGATTATCCCTTGTACGTTGTCTAGTTTGCATCTACACTTAAGGTGGCTTTAAGGCCTTGAGGTGGCCCTCAGGCCTTACTGACCCGAATGCCTAGGTGGCCTGAAGGCCTTAAAGGACTCAGGGACCAAATCGGTGTCCTGAAGGCCCAAACGGAGGCATATTCCCGGCTGCAACAGTTCCAAACAGTGCCTGCTACAGTTCCCACTACAGTACTGCACAGTTCTCGCTACAATACTGCTATAGTACCTGCTACATTACTACTACAGTACCTGGAAATTCTGCCTCTGCTTGGAAATGATTCCTAGTTTCATGGATGAACTTACGGAGTCCTTACCAACTGGTTTAAGGCTCATGTGCCCTTTAATGAAGTATCATTGTATATGAAAAACTCTATTTCAGAATGGTAGATCCAAAATTAGAGCATCGACCAGTCTTCTTTTCAATTCATGAAAACAAACATCATAGTATAGCCTCCAAATAAATTCAAACCCTTTTCTTGGTAACTCAATTATTGTGGTATACAATCATGAGATGTTTTTAACAAACTATCAGTAATAGAATGTTAATCCAAAAAATATTATTTTCTTTGACATTTCTATGACTTTTCCATTCATGAATCGCTTTTTTTGGGAATTATCAATTTTTATTCGATCCTTATTTACATTATGCACACAAAAAGGAATATGTTCAATGAATAATCAAATTTTCTAAATTTCCTGTATAACATCATTTCTTTAAGTGTTTCCAAAAAAATCCTCTAATTGAATTCATATTACTCAATCCTTTTTAAATAAATGAAAATATCATTATTTAATATAACAATAATCATATCCAAATATTCACTGTTCATTTTATTCATAAGTTCTATAAATATAGATATGGAATTTCTCAAACTAATGGGCATAAAAATAAACTCAAAATGCGAAAATCTAGTTCAGAATACTTTTTCCAGAATTCAATCCTCCTTCAGCTTCAGTTGATTGTACCTATATCTCAAGATGATCATGAAAAAAGTAGGAACTCCCTAGAGCTAAACTAGGAAGTCATTTATATGATGATGTGAATACTAACTATTAATAGTATTATTATTGAAATATCTATAATAAATTTTAAGTCTCCTGGAACCATCATTCTTTTTGACAAAAAAATTAAGAGCACCCCATGGTGATGTTCTAGGATAAATGAATCCTTTATCTAGAATCTCTCGTAATTACTTTTTAAATTCCAAAAGTTCTACATTAGCCATTTGATAAGGGGGTTTTGAGACTGTATTCACCTAAAGAACAAAGACCAAATTAAATTCATCTTCTCGATAAAAAATAATAATGGTAAAATCATTATGAAAAACATCTAGGTATTCATTTACCACTGGTAGAAATTTAATCTGAACAGTCCCCTTGTTTTCAATAATATGTGAAAGATAGTTATCAAATTCATATTTTAATAGTTTTTCATCTGCCATATATGTTATCAATGTTATGGGTTCATTCTTATACACAAACTAAAACCCTTTCTTAAAAAAACTACTTTAGAACTAAAATAAATTCCTGTTTGATAAACAAAAACCCAATCCATACCCATAATAAAATAAAACTCTACAAGGGGAAAACAACTAGGTTTTCCCATAATTTATTTCCATATAAATTAACATGGGAATTATTATAATGCTTTTTTTACCTAATAATTATCCCTGGTGTAATAACTAAAAGTATAGATTTCATTTTTCTAAGGTGAAATTTCAAATTCACCAGAAAATTTCATAAAAATAATGGAATGTAAAGATCCCATGTTGAAAAAGATAGTAAAAAAATATGATTCTATAAATAATGTACTGGATAATAGTTTATCAAATGGATAAAAATATTTTTATGTAGTCAAAAAGTATTTTATTGCACCTCTCTGCTTATAATATGGGAATTTTCAATCATTGAAATCTTTCTAAAGGTAGGTATTTTCATTAATCCCCATATAAAAACATTTCATTAAAATTATAGTTTTCATATTAAAATTAAACATAATTCCATTTACATTGAAATATTTTTCCATATTTTCAAACATACTATTTCAGAAAATGTCTTGGTTTCATTAAGGCATTCACAAGGGTTCTTTTTACCACAATTTTCTCAAATAGAAAACTGGATTCATATTCCCTCGTATTTATTTGATTTATTCATACCCACTTCCAGCCATCATGACCATTTATTATTCTTTTTAATGTAAATGTGATCATCATGAAACTACATTTCTACCCTATCAACATATTGAAGAAGTTTCTCATAACTTTCAAATTATTAGGAGGCCAAATCCCTTTAGCATCTTGGTTTTAATCGCGAGTTAAAAGATTGATTTAACTATCAAGATCTTCAATGTTATTGTTAATATACCTTTATAATAAGGTGATGTTTTCATCATAAAGTACACACAATATTCTTACAATAATTTCAATTCAAGTAATTTCCTTTCAATGATCATTCAAAACACCTTAGAAAAAAAAATTCATGGAAACTATTCTTAAATTAATCACATTTCAAGGCCTCATTCTCCTCGCTATCCCTGATATTCCTGAACATTTACCAGTACTGGTAAGCTTACCCTTCAAAATGATAAATTAAAATACTAAAATTTTTATTATATTAAAACCTAATGGAATCAAATATATTTTATTGGGGTTTAATCCACCCTTCGGTAACAACTGGATCAGAAGATCCATTGAAAGTGGGGAGTGATTCCTCAATAAATGTTCCACTATTTTCATCATCCATTTTAGTAGATTTGGATACTATAATTAATGTATAAAACCACCATTTATATCCTTCATCAACTGATCCATTATTTTCACAAGCTACTCAATTCCAAATTATACCATTATAGTTTGCAGATTTAGAAAGGTATCATCCTCTTGGATCCTTCATACTTTAACATTCAAATTTATTTAGTGGAAACCCCTTATGAAAAAACATATCTCACATGAAGAAACAAGGTAATAATTAAATTATTTATAATTTAAGTGTAACCATAATATAAAAAACATTTATGTTGTTCTATTAAAATCATCTGAACCCCTTACGTTTTCTAAATCGTGATCATATACGAACTATAAGGATCCAACCTTAAAAATTAAATAATCTACTAAATTAATTTATAATTATCTTCCTTACATTGAAAATTATATTTTATGTTTATATTCTTAGTTAATTAGAACATAATTAAAAAATATCAACCCAAAATTATGAATAGTTGATTCTATTTAAATAGTATCCATTTCATCTATAATACATATATTTTCAATAAAACATTAAATATTTTTATAAAAAATATTTAAAAAATTCATCTTGGATTATTCTATAATCATCACTAAACCCTGTGAAAATCATTTTAAACTATGGTATGATCACATATATCTCAATAATGACCATAAAAAATTTATGGAAATAACCCTTTAGTTTTTGAATACTTATAAACATATGAAATCATTTTCACAAATACATACATTTCACTCATAAAGTATCATATACTTAACTAGGGAAAACCAGAGTTTCCATAATACATAGAAAGCATAAATAAACTATTTATCTAACTTGGGAAATTACATGATTAATATTGTAACCCTCACACCTATCATATAATTTTTAACCCTCACTTATACATCACAATGTAACCCTAACAGTAACAATATGTTTTAACCCTCATAACTACTTTATAGTGTAACCATCATAGTTACACATTGAATAACTATTACATTAATCTTCCAATATAAATATATCCAATTAATTAAAAGGTAATATATGTCCCAACATTCATCATAAAAAATTCCCACAAAAACTAACATAATCATAAAAAATGAATAATTTCTTCATAAATACATTTCATTACGGAAATTCACTTATTTTAAAAGAATAATGTGCAAATACAACTGATATTTTATTATCTGTAAATAAACATTAATATAGTCATGAAATATTTAAAACATTAAGGAATCATGATATCCCTATAGTCATATATTATTGTATAAGTCATGAAGAAACATTATTCTTCAGTTTTTTAAAAAGAGACATTAATTGGGTTTTTAAAAGGAAATTCTCTTAATTGTATTTAAATTCACTCAAATTTGTTTAAACATCTAGTATAATGGTTTTAATATTTTTGTTAATTTATTAACTAAATATATTAATAATTTAAATACCTATGATGACCATTAAATAACATATTTCCACGTATTTATTAATAATATTTTGTTGTTTTTATTGTTTTAGGTGCATTTATTTCATGATTTCTATGGTTGGTTCATTATGGATTTTTATGTCAAATAGGTAAAAAAACACAAGAAGTGGTAATAAATTGTATTAATATGTTTTTATAAATTTAAAAGATAACATATATAATTTTATCTTATGTAAGGTTGATTTATTAGATAAAACATTACTGAAAATGATTTAATTATTTGGGTGGTTTTTACGACCATCACAAATTTATATCATTTTATTTAATATAATGCTTATATTATTTTTTAAAAAAAATGAATAACTTATAAAATTTATAATAAAATCTTATAAAACCATAATAATGGTTTTACGAAGAATGATTATGGTGGTAAAGTGAAATTAAAACATGTCATCCATGTTGACCGTAAATCGACACATCACGGAAAGTGTCTCCATTTTCTATAATAAAAGGGGAAGGGGAGAGGTTTGATGATGAATATTAAAAGAAAACAATAAAATGTTAATATATGAAAGAAACTATAGTTTTCATGTCACATTGATGAGGTTTAGTGAGGAGATAATAATAAAAGACATGAAATTGAAATGAAATTTAAAAGAAAACAATATAGGATTTTACCTCTTGAATTTCATCTCTTTAGGAACCTCGTTAAGGCACATGTTTTATGAGTTTTGGTGAGAATAATAGGTCATGGACGTAGGTAATAGGATTCAGAAGGTGATTGGGTGTAAATTAAATATGTTAAGTGTTTTGGGATGTTTGAGGAGAATAGGTGGTGTGAGGTGGTATTAACAGTGGAGGAGAGGGTTATTGTTGATTATTTTATTCATTTGATTATTATTTTTGATGTAGAATATGAATAATTGTGATTCTATTAATAAATATTTTAAAGGGAGAAGGATAGTTCAAGATTATGGGATTACATCATCTATGGAATAATAATTCATGTATTTTCTAAAAACCTTAAATTACCGTATTTCACTACTCACCCAAAATTCAACTATTTTAGAAAAATCCCAAAATATCACCACAACTATTTTATGATGTGTATAAATAAAAAATTTACACCAGTTTTTTTAAATAATTTCCTAGAAATAATTTTTTTTTTAAATTTAAATAATCATTTATTTGAAAAATAACAATTTTAAAATTATAATGCATTTTATGACACTTTAAAAAATTAAATAAGGTTTGAGAAAATTAACCTATAATCATAAGACAACAAAATAATAATTTATTAATATATTTTATGAAGGTAACTCTTCCTTTAAATAAATATATTAATTAAAAAATAGTAAATAATAATTTTTGTGTCACAAAATATCAACACTTAATTTATAAATATCAAAACATTTCATTAGTTATTCAATGTTATATATATATATAATATTTTCCATTATAAGATACCTAAATTTTTTTATACATTAAAAGGTGATGTTACTATATGATTTATATAGAGTCTTTAATTTCAGTAAATACCACTTATTTCATTATATATTTATAATGATTTTTTCTATTTAAATCTAGAATGAAAACAAATTATTTTTTAGGTAGCGGGATTGGTACATATCAAATGTATATGGATTCTATTTTGGTAAGGTTTTAGGATGCAATATTGTTTTATTATAAGAAAAAGGGTGGATCATGAACAACACATGGAGATAATGTTAGATATCTTGTTGGATCATAATCAGAATGACACAATTTCAAAGAGTGATTTTAGGATACAGAATGAATTTCTCGTTGGACATGTTTTCCATAAAAAAGGTCTATATGTGGATCCAAAAATAATAATGGTTGTGATCTCGTAGAAATATCCATTGAATGCCATTGAGGTATGCAGTTTCCTAGGTTCGGCTAGTTGTTACCGACATCTTGTTCATGACTTTCCAAGCCTATAATCATAAATGACAAGTTTTTCATCAAAATTTGTTATATTCAAGTTACAAAATGAATGTCATGATAATTTTCATTATATTAATGATTTAGTTTCATCAACACTAATCATGATATTTGAATAATCATGAAAAGGTTATGTTGTTTATTATAATGCATCGATATTTGGGTTATGGTGAGTTTTAATATAGGGATATCAATCTTTTCTATTATGGATCAATGTAGACGCAATTTCGGAAAAATAACTAGCCAATATAAGATATTTAATACGAATCTCTGGTAATTTCATTGGAAAATAGGCATCATTTCCACTTTGGTTAAAAATTCATGGCCTTTATGGATTATAAGAGCATGAAAAGTTTTTTTAACAATGATATTTGAATATGAGATAAATATTATGGATGAAATACCTTCAAATGTTCAACTTCAACATAATTTATAAAATAGTTAAGGGAAATTTAGTGGCAGATGCATTAATTAAGAATTCATATATTTAGATGGAAAATGAGGATTCACATCAATGGGTGTTTATGTGGGGGATAACTGATATGCACAAGTATTTTGAAGACCGAGGTAGTGTTTTAGTTTTCATTTTGACATCTTAATTACCTGATTTGGTTGATAAGGATAAATATGTACATAAATCTTATTATTATTTTGTTTTTATGAGGTCAAAACTAAATAGGGGGATAACATTGAGAGATGATACTTGATGGGGGATCAGTGTTGTGCTTTTTTGACTGGTTGGTCGTACTTATGGTTTATTAAGATCAATTTCTTCATTATTACCTCTAGTTGAGTTTCATTGTACATCATGGAATACAAAATATATATAATGCACTAAATGAACATGGTTAAAATGAAAATAATACTGGATGGGTTTGTTATGAGATTCCTAACCAGTTAGCAGTTTAAGGAAGAGAACCAATGGCCAACATATACCTTGTAGTCATTACTAATTCCAATGGGGAAGTGGGGGAAAATACCCATGGATTGTCAAACCGGACTACCAAGGAAGATTCATTAACAAAATTCCATATTGGAGATAGTGTATTATATCTCAAAGTTGACACATTTCATCTCTATTTTTGAATCTAATATGGTGGAAGGATTGTATGTAATCTTTATCTGATATGTGGTAAAAAATCGAGGTGAACAAATATTGAGAATATAAGATAGAAACTCTAGTATTACATATCCATTTTCTACATAAATATAGGAATCCATTGTGACTCAGCTGACTATGACCATGGTGTATCATCCTCAAACTAGTTGACAATCTAAAAGGATGATAAAAATTGTGTAATACATTCATAGGGCTTGTGTAATGGATTTTGGTGGCTCATGAGAGGATCACATACCATTACTGATTTTATCATATAATAATATTTATCTATGCTCGATACCGTTGGATATTACTGATTATTTTTATATTAAACATATTAATTCTCCACATTTTTTGGTGGATATAGGTGAGCCATCACTAGTCGGACCATGTATTGTGAAAGAGACAACAAATAAGACATAGTTAATCCGAAAGAGAATGAAGATGGCTCATAGTCTTCATAAATAATATTATTTTCATAATCAATAGTTTTTTTATTTTCAGTTGAATAATCATGTGTTCTTGAAATTCTCTCCAAGTAATGGGAATCATCATTTTGGGAAGCATAAAAAATTATCTACCTCATATAATGTCCCTTTTGAGATACATAAATGAGTTTGTGAGGTGGCATATTAGTTTTATTTTCCAAAAAAAAATTATTACTATGACTAATTTGTTTAATGTATCTCAATAGAAGGATTATCAAATAGATCCTAACCATGTGATTCAATGGGACCGCATTGACCTAGAGTCATATTCTATGTTAGTTCAGGCGCTAGTGTTGATTGGGGAAAGGTAAGAGAATCTCAAGTAAGGGAAAATAATTATTCTACTATGAATTTTATGGAAGCATGGTCATATTTAGGATGAAAATTAGAGTTGTTATAATGAAATAATGGAGAACTAGCCAGAACAATTTCATACGTGTGTTGGTGTTCTACTTTTTGAGATTGAAAATAATAACATTGTGAAGAATATATCACCCATATTTTCAAGTATGTGCCCCTTTATTTATGTATTTTATGTAAATAAAGTAATTATTTTATGTTTTAAGAGGTATTGAGGATATTTTTATTGTTTATTTATTTTTGAAGGTTCCCGATCGGATATTATTAATAGAAACAGATAAATACCTACCAAGAAACAATGTAACTAAAACAGTAAACACTCGGTAGGTGCTTGAGGATGTGTAAAATTTGGGAAAATATGCATATTCTTAGAAGAAACCATTCATGGATTGGAATAGGGTAATATCAAATTTATCACATGGTTTATTAAACCATTGGAGTCAACCATGTGGGGTGAATTTAAATGTAGTGGCTTGTGCATGGTTAGAAAATGGTTTTCCTAAGTGTGTACCCTATCCATGTAACCTTTAATATTTAGATATTAAAAATAATGGATCTAATATAAATCACCTCCTATACATTATTTTTTACTAAATTTGTTATAACTCGAATCCCTCTTCATATAAAGGGTTTGGATACCATTACTCTAAATTCAAGAGTGATTCCAAGTCAAATGTGGGTGTGTTGGAGGCCAAATTTGTTGGTATGTGTTTTTTCTTCCTATTTTTCATTAGTTTTATTTTTATCACCTATATTGGAATATTTTGTTTTGTTTTTTAAGATATTCACATTGTTTATGTCTATCATGATTAGATATGGTTTTTTATTGATGTTAATAAGTACTATGGACAATTTTAGGAGTTTCAATCCATGTATCTGAGGTTGTTGTCATATTATTCAATTTTATCGAAATTGAGTAGTGTTTAGATTCATTATAAACTAATATTATTTATAACATGAAGGATTAATTTTAAATTTATTTTATTGAATGAATTTATTATGATAAATTGATGTGTGATTCTGTGGAAATCCACTATAGTGATTGTTTTGTGAAAAGATAGAAATTGGATGGTTCTGTGGAAATCACTTTTGGTTATAATTTTAAAGGCATCATTTTAAATTTAAATCATTTATTTTTTACATCCAAATTGTTTTTGAAAATTAATTAATGAAATATTATAAATTTATTTATATATTTATTTTCAATAAAAGGATTATTTTATTTAAAACTATTGACATGGGTTTTGGAATACATGGTTAGAGTGGGTTAATATTCATTGACATGATAATGTTGTAGGGGAATGTGAAATTTCATCACTTTGTATATTTTTATCTTCTGATCACATGGTAGATCGATGGTAGACTTCTCATGAGTATGGAATATTCACCGGAGCATGCATGTGTGGATTTGGGGAGTTATGGATTGGGTATGCCAAGTAGAAATGTCAAAAAAATTTAGAGACCTGTTTAGTTGATTTCCATGATAAATAATTGGTTCTGAAAACTATTTAATTCATTGATATAACATACTCTAATTATTTGATTTTTTTTTATATTAATGTTTTAAAATCTTCATTCATAGTGATGTGAGTTGGGAAGCCACTGGATAAATCCTCTAGTGTTTTATTATTACACACTTCTGTGGAACATTATTGTATTTTCATACATTACCATTTAAGACATAGGTGAAATAATGTTATTTCATTTTCTTAGTGATTATTGTTGATTACCTAGTATTTTATTATTATGTTTGATCTTGGATCATGTAGGGTGTGTATGAGTTGATTTATTTAAGATCGTTGGGATTTTTGGGTTTTGGTTTCTTCTTTATACTATAATATTTGTGTGTTTTTATTTATATTTTATTTTTATTAAATTTATATCATTCTTTACTAAGTTGTTTGGTTGTTATATTTACATTATTTTAGATTCTTTAATTTCAATGTTAAAATATTCCCCCAATTTTTATCAAGCCCCTTTAACTGATTACTAGCCTTTGGTGTATTGGGGATGTCTCTTAAGGACTAGTAGGACGACCACCTCATCCCAAGATAAAGGGTGAGGGTGGGATGTTACAATACACCTATAATCAAGATAACCCACTACTGAAACCACATTAATTGTATATATTACAATAATATCAATGGATATGGGTTGATACATTCTCCCTTGATAATAAGATCTCGATCACAAAAAGGAAAAACAATAAAAGGGAATAAAATGATGTTCATTGAGCACCCAAGTCTAACAAATAATGAATTTGTATTTCAAAAAGGATATAGGGATTTAATTATATTTTTATGGGAGTTCAATTTATTTTATAATTGAGGGAACAAAATATCATGTCACGTCAATAATATTTAAGGTGAAATGGTGGTCTAATCAAAGAATCATGGTGTGATCTTCCCAAAATACAATCATTCAAATCCATTTATATTCATTAAAAAAAATTAGGAATATGATGTAAAAATTACTATAAACAAATAATGACCAAATCCCCAAAAACTATGACATATTCCTTGTTTTTATACCTCAAAGATGTTCTACCTTAGAGAAGCACCACATTATAAATATTATCATGATGAAACATATCTCACATATAAGATAAAACTGAAAGTGAAAAAATATTATTTATTTCAAATGGAAACAGACCAAACCATGATAATCATCGCAGGAAAAACATAAAATACACAAAATAATCATGGTATAAGAATCATGTTGTAACTAATGACTTCATGTTGTAATTAAATACTCTATAATGAATTGAAGAAGATCTAGAATGATAGAGTCACACCAAACATTCATAGAATATTATCCATGTCACAACACTACTAATAAATCATAGAATAATAACCCATAAAATAACCCCTCTTCGATATAAAATATTATAGGGTACAACATTATCCTTAAACCATGATATAAACATTCTAGAGAAATTTCATGTAAAGCACAAACTTTCATATGAAATGCTTCCCAAAAAACATACCAGAAATCAATACTAAAAAGGAATTAAGAAAATAAATCCCTAATAAGGTGATTAATTGTAGTTGGTAATAATTATGTGGTACTGTAAATGAAATATTATTAATGTATATAAAAAATTGTTTATAAAAAAATTAATCAATGTTTAGCTATAAAATTCAACAAAAATGATTAAAAATATTATGTATGTGAAACTATTAATGATAAATTTCAATAATTAGTGACAAAATTATTGAAATTTGAATGAATCTGTTGATTATATTAAGGAGATGATAGATTCATGGTATATTTTATGGAATAATAAATTCGGAATACTCTAATTGATATGTTCTAAAAATATTCCCTTCCCATGCATTCATAATCGACCAATCCATAATTGAAGTTCTTGGTAGACATTTTAAAGTTATTTATGTAAATATTAAACTAATTATAACATTGTTTGATTCATAGAGTAATTAAAATGATATGGAATTATATTTCATAAACATATTCAAATAGTTGAACAAAATTTAAAAAATTTCTCTTGTTTAATTCATTGGTTTAATTGGACAATCTCTTCCACTGATTAATTTTTTTTATAAAATTACATAAATGTGGGTTTAAATAAATTTTTATAATAAATTTATCAACACCATGATAAAAAATTATGAATTAATTAAAACTAAATAATAAAAATTTAGAATATCAAGAAAATTAATCAATAATAATGTGCTAAAATGTATTCAAACCATAATAATGTATATTCCTAAAAAATTATCTATTTAAAAAATAAGTATATATATATATATTTAGATGATATCATATTTAGATAATTCTATAAAATATTTTTCAAAATCTATAATGATTTTAAATACCTTATAAAAGAAGAATTTCAATTACCTAAGTTAAAGAAATAGATAATATTTGTCTCAAGTAACTTTCCACAGAATTCCTCTAGATTAAATATTAACCTCATCTATTGAGTTTAAATTCTTTGTATATTCCCCCTATTATATCCAATAAGTTAATCATCCCCCCATTTTAGACTCATTCTTTATAATTAACCCACCACAAAAATTTTATAGCGATTTTACGTATCCATATCATTAAATTCAATGACTACTGCATTATATGAGATGGTGTACAAAATAGTATCTTTTATGTGGTGGAGTTTCGATTGAGCATTTTTAGTTATACATCATCAGAGTCACATCAAAACATTTTTAGAATTTCTAGAATCTTATTTATTCATTATTTAAGAACAAAATAATCATTATTAGAACATTGAATAAAACTCCTATAATATGACCAAAATAATCTAAAAAAGTATAAAATAATTAAACATATTCTAGTTAGCATCTAAATTTTCCAAAAAAACCATTACTACAAAAAATTACATGGATTTAAATGACTCCCAAATCTACATCCAATGAAAAAAATCCAATCTCAGGCTTTGAGTCACAGATAGACCCATTTGGCTATGAACTAAAATATGCATGTCCAATAAATAAATTTATGTTCGTGTATTTAACCACATGTTTTCTTCACAAATAAACCACTATTAATGGATTAAATGAAATACATCATTAATTAAATAAATCTCATGCATTTAGTAATGAAATTAAATAAATATTTCAACCATGAATAAAATAATTTTGGTATGTTGAATATGTTTTTTTATGTGCATGTATGTTTTTATTGTTTGGTTTTGTGATAATTTATGTTTTTCAAAGTATAAAACAATTTTACTACTTATTGTGATAAAACCTTTTTAATTGAACTATGAGTTTTTATAATAATAATATCTATAGTGATTTTAATTTTATAATTACTGTTTTATATGAAATATAACATTTTTTTCAAACATTAATTTAACTATGATTATGTTTAATTTTATCTCTTATAGTCTCTCATTTTTATTCGATCATGCTACATGATGTTGGTTTCAAGAAATAATATTTATCTTAATATATTTATAATTTTATTTCATTATTCTACTATACATGAGATATACAAATTGGATTTCTACAAAATTGATTCTATTTGAAAAAAATGCTTTTATTTTAATTCCATTAAAATAAATTGATGTTTAAATTTATTTTCTAAGTGGTGTGCCAAAAATAGGATGATCATACAATATTTCAAGAACTCTATATTTTACAGAATATTAATTTTTTTGTATCCTATATATCTCATGAAATTCACATCTAAATCACTCTGTGTGTATTAGTTTAGAAATATACGAAGTGTCTCTTAATTTCATTCAACTTAATGAAAAGCATCATTTAGGTAAAAAAATACCCTAAATAATAAAAATATTTCAATAATGTTCAAATAAAGTTTCCACTATTCAATAATCATATCTTTTTATATAGTTATTGGATTAAAGTGATACTTGATTTTTTGTATACAAATAAAAATTATATTTATTTATGTGTTCTGGACCAACTTCTTATTCCAAAATATATATTACTTAATATTTCACCATAATATGTTAGTTAACCATTAACAAGAAATAAATAATTAGTATTCATCATGTTCTTCCTCTTTCCATTTTTCTCCATGGATGAACTGTTAGGATTATTATCCTTTATTGAGCAGGTCTTGTCCATCCTCTTTAGATAGATTTTCAACAATGTACATGGTTGTTCCTTCAATATCAACAATTATTCCAAGATTTTAGTTTAACATAGGATATTTATAACAAATGATAGAATAATTTTCAGTCATAATTAAGATCTTCATCCTTGCATCCCAAAATTAGATCTTTTAATCACAAAAAAATCAATGGTAGATGAGTTTTCACTCACAATGGTAGATGAGTTTTCATTGCCAATGGAAGTTGGGTTTTCACTTCCAACGGTAGAGAAAACTACTCCACCTCCATAGAATATGGTTTTTGTTAACTAATTGTAGATCATGCATAATATTAAATGGTATATTGATTTTATAAAAATGGAATATCTATGTTTTAGTGAAATGGTAGATATATTATCCATCAATAGAGGATTATAAGTATTAACCAACAATGGATATAAAATTATAACATACATCGGATATAAAATTATAACTAATGGTGGACCAATTTTCTATTCTCAATGGTGGATAATGTTTTTATCTCAATTATAAAAACCTATTCACCTCAATGGTATATTAGCACTTATGCTAGAATAGTGTTGATAGTAGATCTGAACCGGTAGTTCTCTGAATCACTACATAAATATTATAAATATTTTAAGTGTTTTATTAATATCTAAATCTCATATATATTATATGGATTCCATGAAAATTCATATTAAGATATTTTAATCAGTTATAGTATATATTTTATATTATTTCCCATTGACTATTAAATGTTTCATCATTTGTTGAATGTAACATCTATTTCTCATTTTCATTCTTTAAATTGATTGTAAAATATTTTTTTCAACTTTTATATATTTTAAAAATATTTTAATTTAGTAAATTCCTAAAAAAAATCATTATACATATACAGTTTGTATTCAACAATTTTTAATAATAGTTATGGTAAAAATATTCCTAGAATTATTAGACTTAATTATAATGGTCTATTTTAAAATTTTATTGAGCTATTATTGTTGAGAAAATGTTAATTATTTAACAGGTTACTCAAATTTATTTGAATTGGTATTTACAATTTGAATTTTTTGATTATTGTTAATATTTTTGTAAGGATGGTTTTACTCTCTCATGAATAATTTAGAATTTATTAACACATTTAAGGTGTTTATTAATCTTTATAAATCCCCTTTTATATGGTTGTTGATCTACCTTGAAAGGAATCGAATAAACTGGAAAAAATCATAGATTATCTATTTTTTCCTAAGAAGAATATATGAAATTTTAAACCTTATATACAAAAAATTTCCCATGAAATAATCTATTTCATCAATTTGACAATCGCTCAGGGGATTAATTACATATTCTTCAACTTTTATTTCCATGAAAGGAGGATTTGATCCAATTATCACGATCTAGTTCGTGTGATTTCATTATTTATATTCTTTGTTTTCATGTTTTTTAGACTATAACACTATTTCATATATCTCACATACTATCACTATTATATTTATGATTTTAAAAAAAATTATCATTCTTATTCTCTTTTGTCGAGTTGTGACCCCCAAATTCTAATTGCAGTATCATTCTCTTTGTAAATCCAGGTATCTAAATTCGTGTGTGTTAATGGGGTTGTGTCTCCCTATATGAAAGTCAGTGTGTCATATTTATCCCGCCAATTAGAAAATAGACATATAATTGGATTATGATTCCCCATTAATGATTAGGTTGTGCACATAAATCTCCTATCGAGCATGGAGGTACACTCTTAGACTATGTTAACTTTTGACCAAACCAGTATACAAATCCATGTTTTATATTCTTGATTTCCAATCCTCGTTAATTCTAATAAACATCGTTGTTAATTAATTTTATTAATAAATTTATTTTATTAATTTTTTTATCTATTATATTGTCCCCTCGCATAACAATCCTATATTACCCTATCCAACCTTACAATTTTGATCAATGTTGTTTATTTAGGAATAAAAAATCCTTCTATATAGACTATTTTTATATATAATTGTGCTAAAATTTCGTTATACCATATATGATATGGAAAATATATATATATGATTGAACGATTGAACACAAATTATGCATTGATTATTATAATGTCAATCACTTTAGTGAAAAAAATTATGGCTACTATGGATCCTGAATGGGTTGATACCTCAATAAATTAAGTATAGAACACTGATCTAATATTTCTAAATCATACACTCTACCAAAACAAGAGATAGATATACGAACTAGAAATTTTTCAAATAGATAAGTTAGAAATTAATTTTTTTATAAATTTTATATTTTTATATTAATGAATGTTTTTTATATCTATGTCTACCTATAAGACATCTCATGAGATATGGAATATCTTATAAGCCACTCACCATGGATTTAAGAAATTAATTCTACCCAAGCATGGAATGCATTGAGTAGAGTGCCATGAATTAAATATGGGTGATGTCAAAACTATATACTATATGTTATATTGATTCACTAGAATTTTTAATGGAATGAATTTATAGGGAAATGTTTTGGAAAAAACAATACTTATAATATTTTTATTACAATCATTACAAAATAAATTGAAGGAAAAGGATATGACCATTTATAAAATAATGAATTTCAAGTCATAAACTCTTAATTAATTTATTGAATCACTAATTTAGTATAAACTAGAATTGAAGAAGATATATGACATGGAGACAACAAAGATAAATTTTGTATCTTTTAATTCTATTAATAGTTTTTCTCATGATTCTTATAAATATGATATATTAGATACTAGAAACGAATAAAAGACATAGATTGTGATTGAGGTTTGCAAATGAATGAAAAATAAAGGATTCAAGTATCATCCTAGAAGAAAACCTAAAAAATTAAGGGAGATAAGAATGTTAGAATTAATTATGATGTTTCATATATAACCTTTTATGAGTGAATGAAGAAAATAAATATCAAACCTAACTTCCCTAAACTAAATAATAATGATAAATAAATAAAAATAAATATAAACTGGCACTGAACACTGGTCATATTTATACAAAAGAATGAGATTATTGGGAACAATATTCAAAAGAGATATAATACACTAACATGTGCTTCCGGAATCACTAGAGAATGAAATTATTTTGGGTCGTTATTCTAGATATTTTGATTCTGACTATTCTTATGAAAACAAAAAATTTTCTGAATTAAATAATAAATTAGAAAGATTAATAAGTGATATTTTAAAATATGTTGTATTATATTATAATTTTAATTTAAACAATGAGAAAATCATTTGTAAATACTAAATAATTATATAAAATAATGTATAATTTTTGAAAATTGATTTTTCTTCTCATTTTATAGATTATGAAAATTTGAGTATTCCACATGATTTGAATGAAATTTGGAAACTGGAAGATGAATGTATTAAATAACTTATTCATATATAATTCATGGTTAGGAAAACTAAAATAAGATGATATAACTGAATAAAATAAATAAAAATAGAGTTGTTTCAGATATGATAGAATGTTAACCAAAATTTTTAAACTCATTTGTAAAAAAGTAAACATCATTGCACTTCAAATTTTACTTGTTTTAAATATATAATGAATGGAAACTATATAAACGATTGTTCTATTAGATTCAAATGGTATTTAGGATTTACAAAAATACATATTTTTATATCATTTTTATCAATAAAAAATAAAACAATATATTTAAATTTTTTATGAGTACCTAAAAATTGTATTACTAATCCTATTGGACCCAAAGTAGCTTGGGTGCCAAAATTAACATGTAATTTTTTATTGGAAAATTTATATAGATGTCTCTTGAATGATGTATAATACATGGGTAGTTTATTCTCAAGGAAAATGGTTAGAGACACATCAATTTTTACCACTTAAAAATATGTGATAGAGATAATTAAAATGTAAAGGTAAACAGTTTTGGTAATGGTGGTCATTCAAATTCTACTTTTATTTATAAAGTTTCATATGTATAATGACTAAAACACGGTTCATTAATATTTTCAGAACGATTTGATAATGGTATTGAAGTAAACATTCTAAATGATAATTTTTTATTTGTTAAAGGTGGTTTTTTGTTATATTATGCTAATTTAAGGAAAATATTTATACTATTGATTTTGATGAACTAATTGTTTGAAATGATAAGTATTTGAATTTTTTTGCAATGTAATATCACCCTTTGGGACTCACATTTATTCAAAATAATTTCATAATGTTACATAAGCTCTCAAAACACGAGGTTTTCTTATAGTTACCTTACTTAAAAAAAGAAAATATCAATGTTTGTAATTGTTTTATAATATGGCAACAATATAATCAGTTTTTAAACATATCAATAAGATATGTACTAATATACCCTTACAGTTTGTACATATTTATTTATTTAATCGTTCTAAAATTTATAACCGTAGTAAAAGGAAATATAATTTAGTTATTATATATGATAATAGTTGATTAACATGGGTATACTTTCACGATCATAATAGTGATAACTTATGTATATATACTTCTTTTTTTATTAAATTAAAAAATGTAAATGTTTTTATGATTGTATGTATTCACAGTGATAATTATAGTTAATTTCGTAATTTAGATTTGGAGAAATTTTGTTTTTTTAAAGGTTGGGGCCAAAGCCTCATTTATTATTAAATCAATGCAAAGACATCTTTAACTGGGTAGAGGGAGGCCCATTTCATAGCCGGAAGGCCAAGTAGGCATTTACCACATTACATGGCCTGTATTCCCAGCTTTTTGGTCCAAGGACCATTCTGGGAATAGTACAATTATAGTACCACCTACTATAGTACCACATAGTACCACTAGCCACTACTACAGTGTCATGATGCTGCTACAATGACTCGTCGCCGCTATAGTGACCCACCGCCACTACAATGCCCGCCACCGCTACAGTACACTTCAGTACTACTACAATACCTACACCCAATGGGTTTTAAACCCCATATGTTAAATTTTTTTAAAATAAGATCATTTTCATAAAATTTAAACTCATAGTACACTATATAAAATATTTTTTTAGATAAAAAAAATATAACTCCTCTTAAAATTGCTAGAACTATGTTTAGTGATACTTATTTTTCTTGATATTATTTTGCTTATGAAAATTTTTATGGATTTTATATTACAAATAGAATTCTCGTTAGAAATTTGTTAATGAAAATTCCTATTCGAATCATTTTAAAATAAAAAACCTAATGTTGTTTATTTTAGAGTATTTGGTTATAATGTTTTTATTTTGAATTCAAATGTTAATTTTGATAAATTTGATGAAAAAAGTTATTAATCTATATTTTTTTGTTGTTTTAATAATATTAATGATTTTAGGGTATATATGTAAAAAATTTGGGTTATAAAAGAACCTATTCATGTTTATTTTAATAAAATAATATTAATTTAAATTCTATTTCTTTTATTTTGAGGATGAAATTATATATATTATTTTTGTTGAAGAACCAAATAATGAAAAGGATGATTCAATTAAGGGATATAATACTCCCTCTCAACCAGATCCAATATCATGAAAGACTCATAATGATCATGCTATAGAAAATCTTATTGTTAATTTTGATTCTAGAGTTACAATAATAAATTTCATTTAATTTTTTTGTCGATTATTCCTTCATTTCTGATTTGGTCCCTAATAATTTTAAAGATAATTTAAATGATTGTAACAAGATTGTTTCTATTAATTATGATATTAAAAAAATTAGTGATAATATCTTGTATTTAGTATTATTTCTTAAGGATATGAATGTAATTAAAACTAAATTTATTTTTAAAATCAATATTAATGAATCTAGAGAGGTTTTTATAAGGAAAAATAAACTTGTTTCTCAAGGATACTATCATGAAGAAGGTATTTAATTCCAAGAATCATTTACACCAATTTTCATGATAAATGATATTAAACTATTATTATTCTTATTTTCAAGGTTTAAAATTATATATAATGGATATAAAAAAAATTTATATCTGAAATGGTTTTATTACGGAAGAAGTTTATGTTTCTCTTCCCCATGGTTTTGAAAATGAAAATTTTCTTAAACATGATTATAAATTATCTAAATCTTCCTATCATATCAAGAATGATCCTTATTCTTAACATGAATGAATCTCATTTATTTTTATTAAATAATCGTTTTATGAATGGAAATTTTGATCCTACACATTATAGTATAATAATTTACAATGATAATTTAATTAGTGTAAATCTATGATGATTATATATTTTTCATTTCATCTAGTGAAATAATTTAAAATGATTTTTATACTTTGATATATTTTGATTTTGACATGAGTAGAATATTATTTATTAAACATCAAATATCTGAAATTAAAGGTTGAATTTTTCTCTTAATTAATATATGCTAAATAATTTCTAAAACGATTTGGGCTTTATTCATGTAATTCAATGAAAAAAATGACTAAAAGTTGTAAATTAGAGGTTGATGCTTCTGCTGTATATGTTGATATTATGTTTTATCAAGGAATGGTGGGTCAAAGTTATTATTTAACTGATTCTAGACCAGATATCTTCATTATTGTTCGTTTATGTACTATATATCAAGCTAATCCTAAATAATGTCATACTAATGTTATAAAAAGAGTAATTATATATTTTAAACGAACTATTGAATCTATTGTGTTTTATCCTAAATATTAATATTTTGATTTCATATATTATCATGTATCTAATTTTGTATGTTATATAATTGACCAGAAAAGAATAGTTGGTTTGTGTCATTTCCATGAAAAATGTTTAATTTCTTGGTCTTATAAGAAGACACTATCTATTGATATATCTACAATAGAAATTGAGTATATCTGTTCTACTAGTATTCCTGATCAAATATTACAGATTAAGTAAAAATTATACAGTTTTTATATTTATCTGGATAAATTTCTTATTTATTGTAATAATACATATATAATTTCTATTTTTAAAATTCACTTATAGAAATAAAAAACAATGCATATAGAACGTTGAATTCTATTTTTAGTGGTCATCTAAATAAGGTAGATATTGTTTTAGAATTTTTCCCTACTAAAAACACATAGAATAAATCTTTATTATACCCTAAGACTATACTCAGTTCAAAAAGATTAAAATTTCACTCGGGATATTGGAATTTTGATTATTGTATCATTGCATTTGTTTAGCTAGAGGGGTTATTTTATATATTTTTTAATGAAAAAAGTTGGAGAAAATCATTTCCAAATGCACATGTTTTTTAATAAAACAAAAATTGAGAGATTATTTATTCTTGTTCGAGCATGTCTTTTTGTTTAGATTGATTATATGTCTATTTATTTTTTAGTAATACTAATAATATTTATTATTTTATGTAAAAAATGTGTTTTCACTCTTTCCATATTTTTATTATAACATGGTTATTGGTGATTATAATTATTATAATTATTATTTCATATTAAATATAACAATATTATCTATCTTTTATTCAAATATAGTGAAGTCTAATTTTATCTCTAGGATGTTCTCATTTTGATTTGAACATGCAACATGCTTTTAATATCAAAAAATATTTTCAGTTAAAACATCCTTATAGTTAGCTATCATAATTGAAATATAACATGATCTATAATGAATAGATTCTTAAAAAAAATTGATCTATTATGAAAAAATATATATACATTTCATTACAATAAATCCAAATCAGAATTTAGTGTGTATGTTGTGTTCCAAATTTCCTAATATATTGCAATAGTTCTAAGATTATAGAATTTTCAGAATTCAAAATATTTAATTCATTGATATCACTTATTATTCACATAATAATAACTCAGTATTGAATAAGTTATAAATATAATAGGTTTTTTTTAATATAATTCATCTTCATGAAAATATAAAAATGTAATTTAGACACCTTATAATGGTTGAAATACTAAAAATATTTCTACAATGTTCAAATTTGATATCATTGTATTCTTATTATGTGAGTTAATATAATTTTCAGATTGAATAGATTCTTGATACATTAGAAAGACCTCAAAAATATATAAATTCATGTCTTCTACACCAACAACTAATTCATTCCTTTACATTATCACCATTGTTTTTGTGATCATGTTTTACATGAAATAATGAATTATTATCCATCATCTTCTTCCCACATCAATTTTACTCTATGGTTAAACTCTCATACTTATTTCCCTTCGGCTAGTAGCTCTTCTCCATCATATTTTGATGTATTCTCTACCCCATTCATTTCTTCTCAATCAACAATAATAGATGATTCATTACTTTAGTCCAATGGAAGATTTTTATAACTAGTAGTAGATTATGTTTGTGTCCCAACAGTAGATCTACATCATTGCATGCAAAAAATTGATTATTAATTCATAAAAGATCAATGGGGTATGAGTTTTCACTTTCATAAGTATATGATTTTTCCTAACCAAGAGTAGATGAGTATTCATTTCAAACATTTGATGTAGAAAGGCCACCTCTACAGTATATTATTTCTTTAAACTAATGGTTGATTATGATTTTAAAATCAATGATATAACATGCCTGCACACCAATGGTATATCTATTTTTATCATAAAAAGTAGATATATTATCTATCAATAGGGGAACTAAACTTATATATAACAGTATATATAAAATTATAACCAACTGTTGACTAATTTTTTATTCTCAAAAGTGGATCATTTTTTATCACAATTGTAAATAACTATTTACTTCAATGTTAGATTGGTTCCAATTTTATGCTATTGAGGATGGTAGATCATCACCGTAATCTATTTGAAAACATGACTCAATGGTAGATATAAACTACTAGAAAATGATTTCTACCTCATGGTATTGAAAATATTCTACAGTTAGTTGAAATGTATTCTACCACTTGTTCAAATTATTTCGTTGTGAAAATTGTTCAGCACTCTATTTTTCATTATTTTTTAAATTATGAATTACATCATACATATTATTATTATTATAAGTGTTTTATTAATTTCTATAACTCATATATATTTTATGGGTTCCATATGATGTAATATTAAGATATTTTTATCAGTTATAATATATATTTAAAATTACTCTTCATTTAAAATGGAAATATACAAAACTTGTGTAAAGTAACATTTATTTTCTATATTCCTTATTTAAATTGTTTATAAAATATTTATAAATATTTTAAAATATTTTACAATTATTTTACTATGTTAAATGAATGAAAAATATATATTTTTATTTATATTAATTTTATTCTGATGTTATTATTAATATTTATGATTACAATATTAATGGGGTTATTTGACATACTTTCAATGGTTTATTTGAAATTATTTTTCAAATACTATTATATAAAAATAATTTTTTTAAATTGGATAATAAAATTGGATTTAATATTTATTTATTTATTGAATTTAAGATATTATTATTATGAATTTTATGGAGATTTTTTATCTATCACCTGAATAATTTTGAATTTATTTACCCATGGAAGGTGTTTTTCAACCTCTATAGATATCAATTTAAGGGGATATCTGATACCCATGAAAGGAATTTAATTTATTGGATAAATTCATTGACTGTATTTTTTTCATGGAGAAATGAAAAAAACTTTTTAACATCTTGTACAAACCAAAAGTTGGTGCGATACTCTATTTATTCACCTAGAAAATATCTTATGTTTTCAGTTACATTTTTTGACTTCTATTACCATGAATAGATGATCCAATCCATTTAAAATAAACTATTAACCAATATTACATTTTTTTAACTTCTCCTTCGTATGGTTTCCAATTTTGTAACAATGCTTAATATATTGGACATACATTAACTTTTCGTTTTATTCATTTACATACGAAAAAACTATTCTTATTCAATTTCATCTAGTTGTAACTCATGGATTCTAATGTACAAAATCATATATGTTGTGACTCTTGAAATAAAATGTCATGTGTTGTAATTAGGTTGTTACTCATATATGAAAAATTTAATGTATTGTGGTTATCTCTCCACTAGAATATATTCATGTAATTGTGTTATGATACTCTTTTAAAAACCAGGTGGTGCACATGTATCTCTCACTGTGTAGAGATATATATGACTAAAATAGGTCTATTTATACCAAACTAATATAAAAATATGGTGTTTCATTTAATTATTTCTACTTAAAATTAACTCTAATAATTAACCTTATTAATTAAATAAATTAATCAATATTTTTATTAAAATTTTTTAATCTCATATATACACCCCCCCCCCCATTTAGACCACCCTTTACTACCCTATCTGACCTAAAAATATATTTCTAATTTGTTTCATTAAATTAATGGAATCAAGTATTTCTATATTAATATTTTAAATCCATCCTTTAATTAACCACTAATTATAAATAGTTCCTTTATTATCTATTTTTAAAGTACACTAATTTTCTAAGTAGTGTTGGTTCTAGAAACACTTCATGGTATCAAGTTCCTCTCCTTCAGAATGAGTATTAGTAGGTCAACATACCATTGTTGTAGGAATGATTCTTTTATCTATTCTTTTAGTATTCTTATCTACCATATTGGATGAAGATTAATATATAGTAATGTAATCTTCTCTACGATGTACACGTTTTTACAATGACCATTAATTTCTTATTTTCATTAGTTTCACTTATTATTGAATGGAGATGTTGGGTTTTATGGGTTTTAAATACCTTTCTCTATTATAAAGTTTTGTTATTTATAACCTTAAAAATGCAATAGTTTTATCATAGCTATATCTCAGTATTAGATTCAGGATATCAACTATTAAATTAATATATGTTGAAAAAAATGCATCATTTTACTCTTTCAGAACATAATTGGTTAACCATACAAAGATATATATGACAAAAATTCAGATATGTTTCTCATGTTTTTGAAAAATATATAAAATTTTATTTATCATGAAAAATTCAATAATGAATTGGATTGGATTAATTACAAATTAGTTAAAAATAATTGTAAACATATATGTAAATATGTAAAAAAAAATTACAATGAGTTTTATAAATTAATTATATTTAAAATTTATATCATTAATTGATAAAAATTTTAAAAAAATGTTAGGTTTATTATATATTTATAAATCATTGTAAAATGTATATTATAAATATTTTTAAATTATTTTTTTATAAATAGATGATATTTAATTATATGATGGTTTATGAAGAATTTATGAATAATATATTTCATATATTAATTTGTAATTTTTAAAATAACTTTTACCTAATTATATTAAATGCCTAGTGATGTATGATTTTTTTAAATCATAAGGGTAATTTATAGAGAGTTTATAAATTGTTGAATAAGGACAAAATATAAAAAAAATTAAATTATTAAACATTATTAATTGTCAATTTGAATTGTTCAAATTAAATTTCATCATATTTTGAGATATTATTTTGGCTACATCTTTTTTGTTTTGTTTTTTACACATGGATTTTTTAGTATTTAAATATATTATATTTGGATTTTGTAAAATCTTTACATAATAGAATTGGTTTATTTTTGTAATATGCTATTTTTATTATGTATAATGTTTTTATAACAGTAATTGGCTTATAAAATTATTGATAACACATAAAAAATAACATATTTAATGGGTAATTCTATATGTTTTCAAATATTAATTGTTAAGAATTAACGAAAATATTGAATGTTTTTTTATAATTATGAAATGTTTTTAAATAATTGAAAAACTATTTTACACAATAGTTAAAAATAAAAGGTGATGGTTATTGAATGGAATATCCTTCAATAATTTATTATAAATATTAATTTAATATTAAATAGGAAATATTATTAATATTATTTTAGAATAAAAATATTTGATAAAATATTTATAATTCAAAATTAAAATTAGAAAATTATTTGGTATTTTCTATAAACATTAAATTTTGTTTTTAATTAAATTTTATAAATGGTTTACAGAATACTTTATAAATTACATAAATATAGATAAAATATATTTTTTATATTTTAAATTATGAATTTTTAATAATAATTTAATTTTAAATTATAAAAATTAAATATGAAGGCCTTATTTTAAAATAATATTTAGAACACATCAAAAATATTTAGATAATTAATATGATTAATGGATTAAATAATATAATTTATATGTAATATCAATTATTTAAATGGTTTTTCCAATTATAACATGAATTTTAAATTAAATATATTGGCATTCAATATAATATAATATATGATAGATATCATGAAGGATTTTCATAATGAAAATTTATAAAAAAATTAACTATTTTCAGAATATTTAGCTTGATTTTAAAATGTTTCTATAATGAATTTAATTTATAAAATGATCATAAATTTTTTTGATGTGTGAATTTATGAAATGTAAAATTATTTATGTTATTCATTCCTTGTTCATGTATATAATATTATTTATATTATGATGAATGTGTATTCAAATTTTTTATGATAAAATTATTCTATAAGGTAGCAGCCTACATTGAAAACTTGGTATGGATCCCCAAGATTTAATTTTCCTATAAATCAACCTCTGTTTTTCTTCAGAGTTATTATCTTCAATTTAGTTTTTGATAATATTTTTTACATATTTTGTGTTATAATAAAAATTATTTGGATTTTCTATTGATGATAGACTCTGTATGGATGGGTTCAGAATACGAACCTAACTGGATGTTTATTCCTTTTAATAAAAAGTTTAATTATGTAATCTTTATATCTATTATGGCTTACACATATAGTCTTTATCAATATTATATGATTTTATGCTTTTACAACATGAGTTTTGGTACCTTTTACACATGATAAAATTTGATATATATGAATATAATTTTATTCAAATATTGAGTAAGGAAGAAAATATTATAAGATTTATAGAATTTGTACTTTGATATTGTGTGTACATGTTATTTTTGTTCTTGATATAACATTTTTAAAACTAATACAATGGAATCATGCATACAAAAGAAAAAGTGTAATAAAAAATATTAATATGACGATTACATAATATATAATATTTATTAAATTAATGTGAATATGATATGATAAGAATGGATTAGAGCATGAGTTGGTGTTCCAACTCATGCTACAAAAATTTATTGATAAAAAAGGATTATCATTGTGATGAAATGATATGTACAATGTTTTTCACTAGTAATAGAGGAAATAAAATAAAAAATAAGGGAAGGAACTAGAAACATTTCTTAAGTATGGATTTAAAACATTCCAACCAGAACTGATTCCATCCGATGGAAACAAATAAAACGTCCAAGTTCATATCCCACGCTGTCTCTAGTTCGAGAGTATATATGTTATTAATAATTGTCAAAATAGCATCACCCTCTCCACAGTCAACATTATGAAGGGATTGAATTTCTTAGACAGATGTCCATATTTAAAAGGTCAAAATTATTACAGTGGGATTGTGAATATTTCCTACAATAAATGATTATATGGAAGTGGAAAAATTACATTCAAATAGAAGTTGTATACAAAAATACTACAATCAGTTGTTTCCACTAAAATTGAACAAACTCGAATGAAAAAAATTTGTTAAATAGAAAGAAAAATTGGCAACATAAAATCAATAGCTTCTATCTGACCTTATAGATCACTAACTCTATTGTGAAATTCCCAAAAATCATCACAATATCAACCCCATCATCAAAAAATATTTAGTCTCTCTCCCGGTACCATACCAAAAAAATGTAAATCCTTTTTAAACATGAAACTCTGAATATTTTATAACACATAAATGTCCTGTAAATAAAAATTGAAAACCATATCCTTAAAGGGTCCACAAATTCCACTTCTATATGGGACAAAAATCAATATTTAAAAGTCCAAGGGATAAAAATATACAAAACATCCACCCACATCTGACAAATGTTAAAAATGAACCCAATAGGGAAATCATTGGAGGGGTATATCCATAATATTTAAAATAATTTCATGGTTAAACTCTAATTTTAATTTATAAATCATATTCACGTTAATGATAATATATTCCAATATATTGATTTATCATTCCCTTTATATCACCAAATATTTTGTGAAATTAAAAGAAGTCATAACCATTGGAATAATTCTCCAAGGAGAGTTTTTGGAAATTGAAATTAAGATTATTATCATATTATGATTCAAATTAATCATGCATATTCTCCATATTGTTTTTAATATAATCCACTTATAACTTCTTAATTATGTATATATTTTATGTAAGTTAATCATGTACCTAATTCCTTGTATAGATATCATATATAAGGCCTTCCATCAATCCATGGGTGTAATTATTAATCGTAGAAAAATGTTCAAAGTAATCGTAATCTAAGGATGAGATAGGTACCTCAGCAACCTCATCCTAAAAATGGGTATCATATTTGATATTCACTAATTTTCCTATAGGTCTAGTGAAAATTATTCTATTATGATTCGAGTAATGTCTAGGATTTTGAATGGTATATGGATTTATAATAATGAATCTATCTGAGGAAACCATTGGTTTTTACAATTTCAATAACTACACTTCTTATATTCTTAAAAAAATATGATGATATACCACATGTATGTCTTATATATATTTACTAAAATTATATTGAAACTCTCATACCACTTATAATGTGGATTTAAAAATTCATTTTATATATTATGGAGGTTTCAAAGGACTATTAAGATTCTCCATAACCACATTGATTGGTCAGGAATCATACACAAAATAAAAAAATCCATAGAATACATTATAATAGGGATGAGACATATAGGGGAAATCCTTGTCCTTTTAGTAAGACTTGTAATCAAATAAACCCAAGGATCTAGAGTAAGTAACATATTTACCATTTAACATTCCATTTTCAACCAATAATGATTTTTATCTTATTAGGGGAATGTAAGGTGGGGTTTTTTTCATTATCCCATTGATAAGTGATCAATTTTAAGACATTTACTACATTAGGCTGGTAGGATGACATAAAAACCGATTGAAAAAAAGATGGAGTCACCATTTTCAATCTATATAATAGATATTAGTGTTTTAAAAAAATCACGCTCTCCCCAAACTCTGAAAATAAAAGGTCAAGGGATATTTCTTGTATCATAGTCTAATTTCAGGGTTTCCAAATTATGTTATGAATTAGAAAAAGGAAATATTCATTATACCGATGAATAAATAAAACAAGATAATATAAAAAGATATTTTCTATTGGAGGATCATGATTTTTAGTAATGACTAGGTTCCATTTTAATACATTCATAGAGAAAACCTTAAAGGTCAACCATCCTCTAATTCATATATTTTAGTATTCATATTCTAATTAAAGCATAATACAACATGTTAAGAGATCTATTGACCTACATGATTGTTAGAAACTCTAATATCCTATAGAGAAATTATTTTGAAGATCAGAGCGGCTATATGATTAATAATTTTTATAATAATAAAAAACATATATTAGATGAAATAAGTTATACATATTCCCCTTAGAAATATATTATAGAGTATACCCTATGTTGGACTATCTATTTCTCATAGTGTGAAATATCCATTGAATCACCATACGATGGACATAATTGATGATCACTCTAAGTGGAAAAGACTATGAAGGATAAAATATCGATGTTTCTGTTTGTTTCTCATTCACCTAGGGGTGAACCCACCTATTGGTTCATTAAAAATGAGTCAAATGTCAAATTTTTTAGACTTCTAAAATTATACCCCGCCAAACACTAAGTGTTATATTACATGACAATTGACACATAGAAAAACATTAATCAATAAATCAGGATAGATCTTCTATAGTTGGGTTTCACTAGGGTTTAATTGGTTTTATTTCTTTAGGTTTTCATTGGGTGACACAAATATAGGAAACCATTAAGAAGGATATCAGAGTAAGGTTTATTATTTTATCTATATGTTGAATATGGATAAAGAGTAGGATACTCAACTATAAAAAAATAAAAATTATTTTTATTGGGTTGATGACCAAAATAAATATTTGAGTGGTGATAGGAATTCCATTATAGACTCATTTATTCGTGAAATATCAATCATGGGTCACTTAATGTATATGGTGTTTAGTGTAACCAATTTAGTGTTACCATTTTCTATAAATTCCTTGATTAAATTATGTAAGACGTGGTATTCCTATGATAAAAAATCTTGAATCGTCATTAACTGGGTAAAATTTGAGAATAATACATGAAAGTAGAAACATAAATGTAAAAAATATTTAGGGATGGTAATTTAAAAAAACACTTAAGTAAAAAATTCAATGTGTTAAATCAAAACCTTCCAATGTAACCAATTGATTTTTTAACCTGTGAACCTTGATGCTTATAAGACATTGAGGGTTTCAAAATGGGTTTGAATTTTATTTTTATAAAAATTAACCCTAAGAATTTTAGTATCCCATCAAATACGTAATATATCTAATTATTACAATAACATGACATGACTAAAGGTTTCATTGATAATTTTCTTGGTTAATGGATTAATTTTTTTGGTATTTTGAAATGATTTACCTAGGTGAATTATTTTTATAAATGTTTACCTAAAAATATTATGCGATGAGATTAAATGAACCGTACCATCGATTCATATATTCAGGTACTAATCAAGATGTATTTGGAGTAAAATGTTCAAAATAGAAGAGGAATAGTTTTAAATAACAATAAGGTTCCGTATAAAATATATCCATGGATATTTGAAACCCAAGGGTACTATATTGAATGAATATTGATTTTATATGATAAAGGTTTCTAGAATAACTGAAGTGGTTTAAGAAACACCAAAGAATTTATATTTCAGGTATAAGGCTTATAGAAATTGATTAGTTTTTTTATGTGTATGAAATAAAAAATGTATTTTTAAAAAGTTATAAATATTAATGATTTCAAAATCTAGGGACAAATTTATCGAGCTTTTATATTTTGATTCAAATTACGATGTAAATAGTTTCTATATTAGATATTTTAGTCTAAAAGAATTTATTAAGATATGATGAACAAAAATAAAGGGTGTTTATCAACATCTCATTTATATTATGTGAAATGAGGTATAGTTTGTTAAAAATAGTTATTATGAAAACAATTACATGATTTATTTATTACACATAATATATGATTCATTAGATTCTATAACATATTTTGAGAAGAATATATTGATGAATTTATTTATTGATGGCAATGTTTTAATAATGATATTTGTTAAAATATTATAGAATGTGACTAACTCCATTAAGTGGATTATTATAGTTGATAACAAAATTTTTAAGAAAATAATATAAACATATAGGTTTCACATGTAATATGGAATCAATAGTATATTTTAAAATATTCAGTGTAAATTGAAATGTTTTTGTTCAAAAAAATATAGAATATTGTCTTATATCATGGAAATATATTCTGAGATGAATATTTTTGTAGGAGTATTGGGGGAGGTTGTTTGACCATCAAGAATATTGATGTTTAAAAATTATGGTTATACAAATATAATAATATTGAAAATTTTAACTTTATGTGTTTATGATGATTTATGATAATGAATTGTATAAATATTTATTTTCAGTTACCTTTTAAACTAATATTTATTGATGAAATATATATACGATATATCACATTGTGAATTAAAATTGATATCCAAAAAAATTACAGTATGATGATAGGAAAAATTTAAATAGTTACTTTCATTTTGCAGTAACATTATGGATATCAATGTATCATAAAAGGTTTTTTGGATGTGTTACTAAAATTATAATGTAAATATTTATAATATTTTGATGTGGATCTTAAGAAATTTTTAAATGTAAATTGTTCCACGGATTATGATGATGAAGGAATTTTATGTATATAATAAAAGAAAAAAATAATAATATACAAATGTTATAGAGTTAATAAGTTTAAATATAAATATTGAAATTGTTATAAATTTGGAATTTGATTCCTAAATCTCACCATATTTCGTACTATCATACCTCATTGATTTTAATCACTTAATGTGTTTTGTAATATTATTTTATGAGATGGTAAAATAAAGATGTGACATGAATTACATATATATATATAATGTATTTTCAAAACCATTTTCATAAAAAGTTCATGAGTGGCATATAGAATCAATTAGTATATGATACATGAGATATTGAAAAAAAATATAATGAAGAAAATTTTAATTTATCATTCATACATGTTTTCTAAAATTTAATTTATATAAACCATAGAATTATAAAAATATACCATAAAATTAATAAAACATTTATTTTTCTATAATAAATGATCAAAATAATTTATAATGGGTTGTGATGATATGATAATAATCTATTGAATTTATTCATACAATCATTAAAAATTATTTCATAAGATTTGTCAAGAATATATTCTTGGGGAAATTTTTAGATACTTATTACTTGAACTGACCCATCAGAATATATATCATTGGATTTAATGCAGTTTCTAATATACTTATGGGTGTATATTTATTATCATTAATTCTAACTTAAAATTAGTGAGATAAAAAGAATGATAAAATTCAGACTTTTATACCCAACTATCTCGAGTCAAAATAGGAACATAGCATGTCAGAGGGATGTTGGGTATATTATCAATATTATCGTTTCATCGAGTAAAATATTGGTGGTATTTTCCTAATAATATTAAAAAAATACACATGTCCCTTGATTGAATTAGATTGAGGAAACCCATGGAAATGCTTCATTAATACTATTTTGGTGGGTTTAGATACATGGATAAAGAGAATATAATGTTCATATCAGTAATTTAAATGACATTTGATGTATTCATAAAAATGGATACTATGTTTCAGTGAGTCGTGAAAAAATGACATTCCCTATAATAGATTAACATGTTTCATGACTAGTAGTCACTCGATGTCATGGAAATAGTGGTACATATATTTAAGTATGATGTATGTGATATAACAAGGTAGTGTACATGTTTTTATAGATATATGAGTTTTTTAGAGGGATCACTCCAAAAATACTAGTAGAAAGAATAGAATAGTTAACTCTATTGAGAACATACATATCATATGTCGATGAAATTTTGATTTAAAATTTATTTTCGTCTATACTAAATCCCTCATTGTCAAACAGTTGGGAATTATGATAAGGGTTATTTTTGGGACAGAATTTTTCTTCAAATGTGAAGATAGTTTGATAAAACCTTAAATAAAAGTATTTTAGATATATTGACCATGAATTATAATCTTTTTGTTCATGTAATTATTGTATATTAGTTAATGTGGTAGATCGTTAGAGGTGTAATAAAATATTTGTATCAATGAATTGAATTATGGTAAACATATCATACCACATGGTTTTATAAATTATAAATAATTTCAAATTTATCAAATGGAATCCATTATAAATGAAATAAATTTCTAGCATTTATTGAGGAAATTCATTACATTGTTCCAATGGGAATAAATGGATGTGGATATAGTGAATATGAATGAAACATTTAAATAAATTATACAAAATATGGATTAATATAGAAATGTATTCGGTACAACCTAATGTTCATGATTTATTGCATGAAGAATCCAAATTCTATAATTTCTCAATTAAAAATTTTTCCTGATATTGATGGGCATATCACCCATTCATTATATCAGAGTCATATCATTAAAAATGTGGATTTTAGTTTTGGTGTACTACCCTCAGAGGTATGATTAATTTTAACTACTCTAGTGAACTATTTAATCTATATTAGAATAATGAAATAACATAATAGAGGGAGCTTTGGAAAATGGTGCATAATTTTTATAGTTTTTCATTATTTCTAGATTTTCAGTGATTCAATTATTCGTACATTTATAAATTTGGTGTTTTTGTATCCAAATTAATTCATATGTAGTGAAAAAATGTTTTTCATACCTTTTGAAACGCTACAGATCCTTTATCTCAAATATCAGTACTGGTTTTAATGAATATTATTAGTAACATAACACATAATCTCAATACATTTGCATCAGAATAACTATATAACAATTTTAAATCCATAGATCACATCTAAAACACACATAAAGATAGTGATCATAATTTTTCCATTGTATTTTATTGATGAATATTAACTTGGTAACATCCATTGTTGAATAAATTGACCAAGAAGTGTCAATATTTAGAAAGGGAATTATCTTAAAATCTCTATGAATATAGAAAACCCTATTTTAGTCTTTGTCGTATTTCAAAAAACATTTGAGAATAAATCCTATTCTATAGTATATTGGGGTAAATGATTTTATAGAAGATTACTAAATTATCAAATGGTCAATATAAATATTTGTCTAGTACAACATATATTTTAGTTCAATAAGATACATAAGAAACATAATTCAATTTGTAATTCTAATCCTTCTAAAATAACTATATGAAATATTAAAATAAATATCCTAATAGAAACTAATATCTGATAATTTTTAAACAATGGTAATTTATTCTTGGAAAATATTTTCAAAATAAAACATAATTACATCCAAATAAAAATTAAATCTAATTAGTCAAACACTACTCATAATTCGTAGCATATTATCAATACATTCAGCCAAAACCCTAAAAATTTATTGATAAAAATTATAAATTTCAATTAAAAAATTATTTACATTTAATTAAATAAATAACTTTACTATTTATAAATAAACTTTTATGATAATATGATAATTTTTTTAGAGAAAATTAATATTTATTAACAAAATATCAAATAATTACTGGCATGAAACAATTCACAATTATTCTAATGTATCAAAAAAATATATGTCATTTGAAAATTTATAGAATAAGAAAATAAAATTATTATATATCTAGTGAATAATATATTTTGATACAAAATTCAAAATATATAAAAATTTAATCAATTCAATTTAATTTTTATTTGAAAATACATCAATATTTACAAAAAATTATTTGGAAAAGATAAAAAAATATTACCACATCCATGAATAATATTGTTTAAATAGATAAAAATATTTATCATTCATTAAGTAATTTTATAAAATATATTTCATCCCATGATGATAAACCCCACCCATGGAGACTATTTCCAAACCAATTATAAATGGTGGTATTAATTTATGTATTGTGATTCAGACTATGCATAGCCTACAAGCAATGATGGAATGGGAGATAAAAGAAATGAGGTTCCTTTTGTAATGTGTTTTGAGTGATAGTTATGGGAAAATTTGAATCTATAGAAAAAAATCTAGAAGAACGTAAATCCATGAAAATTTCATCATCATTCTTTTAGAGAGATAGGAAGAAGAAGTTTGTTGGGTGTTAGGGAGTGATGACATCAACCATGGGATGAAAATTAGATGAGAAATGTGTTATTTTTTCTAGGGTTACCTACACATGTAATTTACTTCAAAGAATCAATATGATATTTAATTTAAATCAACACTACACTAGATTCTAAACAAAAAAAATTAATTTGATAATATTTTGGTGAATAAACAAACTGATAAATGAGTGTATGTAAAATCTAATGATGAGTACATAAATACCTATAATTTTATGTTTTTGATGCAAGAAAATATTGAGAATTATGAGTGGGAATGAAAGATCTAGTTCATGGAGCTACTAGTGAAGATGAACTTTTTAGTGTGGCATTTGAGTATCTATACACCTCCTACTGATGATAATTTCTAGAAGAGTGGAGTATCTCTAGAATCAAGATTCATGTGGTACATATTCCCTAGATCAGAAATTAATATAAATCACTTATGTAGATCTACATTTCCATCTAATATATGGATTTTTGTGGGCACCTAGTTGAGGTTTGTAGAAGGTGGTGATACAATATATCATTTCTTGTATAACTAATTCCAAGGAGTGGGTCTTAAGGGGGTAGAGATAGAGATTTTTATATTGGTTTTCATTGTGATGTGTCGAAATAGTTTAAGGGAGGGTAAAAGGTTTTCTATTACATTATATAAGCATCATATAATTATTTCTATTATAGAGCTTAGATGGATCATCAAGGGTTTATCTTCTTTAGTATGTCTCAAAAATATGATTCCCTGGTTTTTAACCTATATGGTAGATAGGGAGCTTCAAAACATGAGAACATGAGTTAAATGGAAAGATCATTACAGGGGGTAAAAAATTAATGGTATAGAAATGTCTAGATGTCACTAGGGTTTAGTACTTTCTATTGCATTGGATATTTATTGGGGGATGAGCCCAGGGTGATGGTTACTGATCTGTCGCTTTGTAGGATCTATAACATGTGTATTGTGGATACTGATTCAGACTCTAGAATTTTGATTAGCCTTCTGCAGGAAAAAGTTAAATATCCATGTGAGAGGATATATTCTATCTACAAGTGTAGGGAACTCATTAATCATTTCATAAGTGTTGGGAACATTTACATGGTAGGAAATTATGTAGTCGATAATCTAGCTAGAAAAAGCCGTTCTAGTGAATGTGTCGTAGTCTACTATTATACCAATTCTTTACAAAATGATTTCAATATCACTATATTGGATGAATATCTCTAGATACATCCTTTTTATTCCATATATAAATGGTGTTTTCCCCTTATAATAATAATAATAAATGTAATTTTGAGTGAGTGAGACTTAGGTCTGACAGCTAGACATATGTCATATAATGAGATTCCATTACATACATGGTAGACCCTTGTCATGATCGACATTATGGAGTTCATTGTTATAAAACATCCTCATGAAATAGTAACAATCCATAAATAAAATACATAGCATATTGTAAAAATCACCATTGAATAAAATGAAAAAAAATATCATTATGGACCATTGATATTAATTGATATTTGAGGTTTTGGATCAAAGATAATGTTTTTTATTACCATGTATTGTACAACCATGATATAAAATGGATATGTTATGGTGAAAGGATAATAGATGAATCATGTTATAGTAGATAAATTCACCACAACATAGAGGTAGTGGATTGTTTTATGACTTTTGGGTTTCCTGGCTTGGTTTGTTATATTTGGGTTTTTCAGAAAGGAATAAATCTTTTGGTGATAGGGTCATATCATGGTTGTGGGATTCCAATTGCAGTGTCATGTTTATATTATATTATTTCTTGGAATAATCATTCATATATAGGTAACTCCATAGAAAAAAGCTATCAATCCATGACTATACATAAGAGTAAATCATTATGAATTATATTTTTCATTTTTCAATGAAGACTGATGGTCACACCCTAACCCTTGAGGCCACATCATGATAATAGCAATGATGAGTTGTGTCATTTAATGAGGAGGAATATCAAGTCATGGTGAATATTTTTTGGTTCATATCATATTGTGTGTGGAGAATATTATTCCATGAGGATAAAGGGAAACACTATGAATGAAGAATTCATACCATACTATATTTTTTATAAGGATTTTGATTCTACCTAATGGTAGGGAATATTGACGTGATAAGAATGGTATCTCTATGTTGAGTCTTTTGATGGGGATGGTTATGTTCTATGGGAGTGGCCACTAGAGTTGTTTCATGTCATGAATCTTCGGTTCATGATGTGACCAAACCCTAGATCGTGGAATCATATCGTGAAACCTCGGGTAACACCATGTCATAATCCATCAAAAGTTTTTAAAAACAAGGGATATCCCATTAATTTTACGGTTGATATTTTTTTAATTTATGAGAATGGGTTGTTTTCCCCAGATGATGATAAGGACACCATATGGTGTATAATTGGGTCCGTTTAAAAATATTAACAAATTTAAATCACCCCTCCCATTGAAATCAAGTGATTTTTCCTTCTCTCATTATTTTTGGTAATGAAATTAAAATTAATGATATAATGGGAAGAACATAAGGATTTCTGGTGGTTCAGGTAACAAAGATACCATATTCCATTAAATTATCACTCTCTCCATAAGCTTGGTGGTTTTTACTAACCATGTCCTTTTATCTAGGAACCTAAATAGATTTTTGAAAGAAAATACATAATGGAAAAAAATGATTTTAAATTTAATTTATAATAAACCAGTATAATTCTTAAAAAATACAAAACCATTGTGTTTGGAGTAGAAAATTAATAATTTTGGATAGAATATTTTTCAAATGTTACCTATATTTGAAGATATAATATCTAAAAATGATTTCTTCACAAAATAAATATGTATGCCTCTAAAGTTTAGTCCTCATAAAGAATCATTAAATATCTATATAAAGTATCCATATAAATTTGAATTCTTTAAATAAAATTTTTTTAGTATCCGAGTTAACACAAGAAACCATTAGATAGATTGTGCATGTCTCTAACATGTAGTCTTGTAAAATTCCCCAAAATAGAATAATTAGAAGAGAAACATTTATTTAAAGATAATGAAGGAATCAATGCTATTTGTTTAACTAAGAAATAAATTTAGTAATATTGATCCATTGTTATTGTGATGCACATTCCACTTGAATAGTTAAAATTATAATAAATAATCATTTAGACCTACAACTAAAAGAGATCTGAAAAACCCTCTCAGTAACTCACAAAAAAAACTGGTCATCAAATTAGAAATTTTAAAATTTAAATATATTAAAATCTCAATATACACCTTAATAAAATGTGATTCAATATATTATTGAATCTTTTCTGAAACATAATTTTAAATGGTCTACTGAGTGATTTTCTAGTGAAAATCATATAAAAAAATAATGAATAATTTAAAATTAAAATTCCACAGAATGCTATACCAATATGGGGAATATTTATCATTATGTTTATCCTAAAATTAATGTATCTAAAATATAGATTATTCCAATTCTAGGATTCCAAAATTTTATTTTTGATACCAACTTCCAATTCTTAATGTGAGGTATATCACTATTTTGAGGTTACATGTTTTAGGATCATCATAATTGTTGGGATCCTTAATGTTAAGATCATCAATGTAGTGAGGTTTCAAAAGTTTTAAGTGCCCGGATCATATCCAAAAATCACTGATAGGGGGAGGGGTGAATTAGTGATAAGTTTTTCTTTCATGTTTCCTTACTCATGAAACAACTTTCCCCTCCTTTTAAAGATTTTTTTACCCACTAAAAACAAATCAATGAAACATCCACATGAATTGAATAATTTACAATGATAAATACCTAACAAGAGTATCTATGTACATGGTATGGCTCAGAAACAATCCAATACAACAAAATCCTTTTGAAAAGAATCATTTTTTGTGGAATAAAATGAGTTGGATATTCCCTTACACACGTGTAGCACTATACTCAATACAACCATGCATGTGATCAAGAATCATGAAGATTTATTAAAATTTTGGTAACAAACATGTCATAGTGCTTCTTGACAAAATTTTCATAAATATGTTTATAAAAAAATTCATTACTTTCTTACCCAGTAGATGAAAACAACTTCTTCCTGACATCGTAATGGTACTCAGTCTGATTTCCCAATCTGAATTTTTAGTCTATTTTCTCAATATGATAAGATTTTTCTTCTAGAATACTCTTCTTTGTCTTTATTCTAGAAATTTGAAGAAAATTTTCATGGTCTAATAAGAAATACCAATATGATTAATAGATTAATAAAATATTCTCTCTTCTCGTTTCATTTTATGTTCAAAAAACTTTCTTAGGTATGATCAATATAGAAAATTCTTTTCCATAAAAGGTCAGATTTTCTATCTATTGTTTTTCAATATTACATTCATCAGAGTAGTAAAAAATTATCTCCTACATTTATAGGTGAGAAAAAATAGGTTTGGGCATGATTCAGAAAATCATTCTTTCCTAACAAAATTTACTGAATTATTTATTTCACTTGAATTACTAATGAATATATAAATTATTGAATTCTTCTTAACTCTTATACAAACATCATTAATCATTACTACATCAGCTCTCTTTATAATTTCTTAAAAATATATTGTCATATTTTGATCATCTATTATAATTTTCTCAATAAAACGGAATCATATCATCAACAATAAATATTTAATTATGTTTCTATGAAAAAAACATTAAAAATTAAAACATATGTCTTCTTATTATGATTATCAGATACAACTTCTCTTTCTGGTTTCTTCATTATGATAAAGAAATTAGATTCTCCAATCTTTTTCAACAGCTTAATAAATACCCTATAAAATAATTTGACAAGAATTATGAAAATATCTTTTTCTCCTTTTCCCAAATTGATGATCTTCAGTCTAATGATGTTATCAGTTCCATCTCTAATCTAAACACCTTAACACACTTGATAATTGAACTATTGATAACAAATCAAGGTAATAATTTTCCATTGAAACATTGATAAGGTAAAAAAAATTATTTAGAAAAAAAATCAACAATTCATCTTGAGGAAAATGTATGACAACATTTTTTTAGATGTATAACATTCTTTTTCATTTTTTTCATAAAAAATATAATTTCTTTTTTTTTTGTTGATACCAAAAATTTCCGATAGAACATTTCATCCTCTAATTAGAATCGGATAATTGATGTAACTAAGACTCATATTCATGATAGCACACCGCATCCAATAGACCAGTTTCAGTAGAATTGACATTAGAAACATATTTACTTCTGTAATTACAATCCTAATAAAAAAATTCATTATGTATTTATTTCTCATGTAGTATTTTTTTGACAAAAAAAAATATCTTCATATTGTCACATTGTAATCAAAACATTATTACCATCATTCAATTATGCATATAATGATCTCATACAGATAGACTAAGATGATAAATCATTGGTTTCAGGAACTTTTCTTCTAACAAAAACTTCTTCATATAACATGAATTTTTCATCACACTAAATTTTCATTAAAATATGTTTAATAATCATTTAGCATTTACTAGAACGGGTGGTCAATTACCATATTTTCTAGTATCTTATTTCTTTCCAACGCTTAATATGATTAGAAGTACTAGTTATCACATTTCCTTCATAAGTACATCATCCCGTGTTTCGTAGATTTCATATAATTTTTATGAATTGAAAAACAAAATATTAATATCAGGATTTTATCAGATCTGTGAAGAATTTTAATCTCTAAGTCGTTATGATCTTCAATTTATTTTGAACAAAAAGGTGATCCCAATTAACCTTTTATTTCAGATAAAATATTTCCAACATGGGAGATATTCTAAAACACTATGAGTCATATTATATAAATATTATAGTCAATAAAGTCATTACCTTTTAAAAAGGGAGGATATTTAGTTTCTTATTAAACATAATTGAAAAAAATACTATACAGTTATATTCCATCTTCTAGAAAACATATTTCCACCTTGGTCCAAAAAATATACCCTTTGGGTTTTTTTACAACCCAGAATCATAAATCACTGAACTTTGAAACCCCTAGTTTTGGATTACTTATAAACATTTCCAATGATATGTGATCTAACTCGTTATAAAAGATAATAATTATTGACAGAAAATACATTCTTTCCAAATGTAGTTATCATTAAAACCTCCTCATCTTTCTTAAACTCCTTCTTTTTCATCATCCACTTTCATGAAGAACAATTTTTTCCTAGAACCACTCCAAAAAATAGTTAGAAATTTTCAAACAATTATAATATTTAAATATTATCATAGCCACAAATCCCCTTACATAAATTCTTCCATAAATGGTTTAGACCATATAAATGGATAGATTTATGAAACATTCTCCCCCTTTGACAAAAATATCAAAAAAAAATAGTTATCATAGTGGACAAAAACACATACCTCATCCTTCATGAGAAGAATGATGGAAACCCATGTTCATCCTCAGTTTATGAAATTGTTCCTTCAATAATGGAGTTGTGAAAATGTTAGCATGTTTTTCTGTTGTAGGATCATACTCCAACTATAATTGAATATTCTCCCCATTCCCATTGATGAAATGATATTTTATATCAATATGTTCTATATTAAATTTTTTTACCAGGTTTTTGGTAAGGTTGATTTCACTTTGATTACCACAATCGAAGAGAATGGGTAACATTACAAAAACATGTATGTATTCCAACTAGGCCTTAATCTACATATGTTTGGTAGAGGATTGAGTGGAAACAATATACTCTGCTTCATCCATACTAAGAATTACTAAATTTTGTTTCTTAGTATTCCAACAAATAGAAATTTTCCCCATATAGAGAACCCCACCATATGTTGATCTTCTATAATCAATATTTCTTTTTCAATTAGAATATCAATGCCCAAATAGTTAAATACTTTTGGAGTTATGATGCCATATTTCAAAAAAAATTATTCCTTAGATATATTTGGGATGTCTTTTTTCAGCTAAAATATGTTATTCTTTTCTAGAAATGTGAAATCATGAACATAAGGTTACAACAAAAGCAATTTCCGGTCATAAGGCAGTAACATAAAAAAACAACAAATCATCTTTTGAAACTCTTTAGAATCAATTTTTTACCTTATCTATATTTAGAATACATGGATCCCACTGAAATCAGTGTGGAAACTGGATTTAAATTTTCCCTACCAAACCACTTCATAAGTTTCATAGCTTACTTTTCCTAGAAAAGAAAAATGTATATCTTCTTTTTTGAAATTTCTAACCTAATAAGTTATTTTATTTATCCCAGTGTGGACATCTCAGACCACATCTTCATCTCTACATCAAATTATTTACAGGTTCGTTCATCTTTCTCATAAAATATAATTTCACCAATATAGAAAATTATTATAATGGAACATTTCATGGTATTCAATGATGTAAATATTTCTATCAAATATTCCTTTCATAAAAAAAGTCATCGTAAATAAAGTGTCCAATTTTGAATACCATTCCCTTGAAGCTTTCATAATTCCATACAAGTGTTTCTTTAACTTGCACACATAACATTTATCATTCCATAAAACAATTCCACATGGTTGTACACTATAAACTTATTCAACAAGATCACCATTCAAAAATAAAGATTTCACATACAAAAAAAAATGTTGTAAAATTATTGTTCAATTATAGAAATAATGATTACAACTATTTTTAAACATTCCACCAATGAAATGTTTCTTCAAAATCAATTCCTTCTATGTGTGAGTAACCGTTTAAAACAATTCTTGATTTTTTATCACATCACCAATCCTGTTTAACATGTTTTAGAAAAACCATTTTTACCAATATAATTTTTGTTATCTGAATTATGTTTGGGTTCCTATGTAACATTATTTTCTATATAATAATGTTCATAAATATTGGCCTAAACCCCTTCTAAATGTTCAAATGATTCACTCACATCTTTCAGTTCAACTTCTGAATATAGAAATGTATGTGAAATAATGTTTTATGATCTTCTTGTTTGAAATTTACGATGTTTTTCAATAATAATGTTTTGAGCTTAAACATTATTCCTCAACCTAGGATGATAATTTCATGTTTCTTTATCAATCCTAGAAATATATGAGCCTTATTATTCACTATGAGTAAGATTACAATTGTCATAATTTATATCGGAATCGATATCAAAAATTATTTCTTCTCGTTTATCATTGTTATCTCAATGAGTCTATTTTTCTTCCTTAGATTTTTCAAAAAAAATCACATCTACAGAGTCAACCAATATTCTCAACTCTTTGATGAAACATCTATATCATCTTCAATCTAGATAATAGCCTATAAAAATTCCATCCTCAACACACTTATCAAACATTCCAAGTTGACCACATTTGTTCTATATAATGCATTTCCTCCCACAATATTTGAAGTGATTTAAACATTAATTTTTTCTTTAAAACATTTTAAATGGAGTTGTATAAAAAATATTTTATAGTTCCCACGATAAATTTTAAAATATTTATATTTTGTATTCACCAACATTTCTATTTCCTAACTTCTTTCACTAAATACTGAAATTCCTTCTCATATTTACTACTAATAATTAAACACTTTTTCAGAGGAACTGACTTATGTTTCATATACATAACATAAGTAATGCATGTGAATCTAGTAATGAATGTGATGATGTACTTATCCACATGAGTTTATTATTTTATAATTGGCCCATAGATATCAGAATGAATATTTTGTAGGGGACATTTTGAAACATGTCATATTTCTTAGGCACAAAATTGATAATATTTCATTTCATCAAAATTGTGCAAAACCAATATCTTTTTCTAGATATATATTGAATTCCAGGATAAATTTATATATTAAATAACATTCTTGTATTTATAAGACACATGTGTCCTATATATTTATCCAAAAATGAAAATATCCAATCATACTCAAGTAATAATAGCTTTGAACCTCACCAACATGGAACATGTTTTTTTACATTAGCCTCTTGAAACTATCTTTCTATCTACCTCAATTTTCAACAAACCTATGTTTTCGGAAGAAAACATTGTTTCCTTCATCACAGAGTTTTGAAAAACTTACAAGGTTGTGTTATAGATGATCAATAATCAAATATTTTATTGATTTTAACTTTTCTTATACAATGATGGTTAATCCAACACCTTTGATTCAGAGTGATTCATCATTGCCAGATTTTATAGTACTTTCATTAAAGTCATTTAAATTCATTAAAATTTCCATGTATTTTCTAATATGAGACAAAAAACACTATCATGAATCTAAGGTTATTCTATAGTAGTACCTTTCAAAGTGGTTTCAATAAAAATATCTTTTTCCATCCCATTATGTTTTCAAACCACCAGATTTCATGAATTGTTAACAAACTATTGTTGTGTCGGTATCAAAATAAGGCATCCTATTTCAAGGTTTCCAAGTTGTTCAGACATTTTAAAAAATGTTTATATAGGTTAGAATCAAATTTCAATTTTCAAATAAACCGTTAATTGGTTATTTCCAAACATCCTTCTTAAACTACATCTGAATATCATTCTCAGTCTTCTTCCTTTGTGATGATTTACTCCCTCTAAACCTTATCAATATATAATTTTCGAAATATTTTTTTTTGTTTTTTGACTGAACCCACTCAAATTTTACTTGTTTTTTAATCCACCACAATACAAACAATATCCAATGAAAAAAAAATCCCTCTAAAGCATTCATACTGACCGGAGTTGTGAATGTGTTTCTCACTGACCTTATTATCAGTCTTGTTAGAAATTTATTTCTACCCAACCTTTCTATTATCAATCAATATATTCTTTCCTAGCTATGTTTTATATTCATCCCTATCGAAAAAAGTATTAATAGAATATTTTTGGACTCAAAATTCATAGTAACTTTTTATTTCTCCACTTTATTAGTTTTTGCAACATACATAACTATCCAAGAATTCATCTTCTCAAAAATAATTCCAATTATCTTATCAAACATTGAAGGTAAATTTTGTTGATACTTATCATCTTCCTCCTTAAGAGAACATTCACCACCTTTAGATATATTTTTTAACTCATGTATATCTCTGTTCAGCATTATAATGTAATTATTTAAAACGTTCCAACTCCTATTATTTTTCCTTCACCTTACATAGACATGTTTGTTATGATTTTTTTTCTTTCTCAAGCGTTTCCTCCAAATCACTAGTTTATTTGATAATTTTGACTTTCTCATTAGAAAAAATATCATGATATTTTGATGATTTTTCACTTTTTAGCATCCTAGTTTCTTTTTATGCCTCCCAATAATCCCCATAAATTCTTTCAATTATCCTATAATATGAAATTCAAATTTAGTATCATCTACTTTAGATCTTTTACTTCTAAAAATTTCATTATTTGTTGTTTTATTAAAAGCATTCTCACCAATATTCTCTATATACATTTTGGATTCATATTCCTAGCATTTTTCATCATAATCATAATATAGGAAACTTTTCCATTTGGATTTGATTAATTGTCTATATTTCCCACTGGAAAAATATATAACATTATCACTATATTTCTTTCATAACATTATTGACCTAAATTTTTCTTCATCACTATCCTCTTATTTCTTTCTTCGGGGAATTTAGATGAAAATTTCCTAACATATCAAAATTAAAAACAATTCATAGGATGTTTCCTATTTTATTTACATATTTATTTTCTCACATTCTTAGAAAAAAAAGGAAAAAATATCATCATGATTTTTTATACATCATTTTTGGAGTTAGATCTAGCAAAATCATGTTCTTTAAGAACGTTTTTATGCTTTTTTTTCATGCAGTCTTTGAATCAAATTTCTCTATAATATATTTCGTTATTCTTTATAATTTTTTCCTTAAAATTTCATATGTAGTTAAAGTGTTATTAAGATAATATAGAGATAATTTTTTAGGACATAAATCATTCATTGAGGATAATTTGGAATCAAAATTTTCTAGAATAATTTTTAAAATATTTTCAAAATTTAATAAATCATCCAAATATTTACCAAGAAATGTCATAGTGCTGACAATTTCATTTTCCATAGTAAATAAGACCCCAATAAGGTCATACTCACCCATTTTCAAATTAACATATATCAACCACTATATTTTAAATTTTTCCCTCTTGAATGATTATTACCCTCATAAGTGTTTTTCAACATATCCCATATACCATTCTTAGTGGACACACATTTCACTCTTAAGAAATCATTTACAGAAAGTGATGAGTGTAATGAATTTTTTTCTCTTCCATCATTTTCATGATTCTTCTAATCAACATATGCCAGAATAAATATTTCATTAATAAGAGAAAATCCAACTATTTCAAATTTCAAAAACATCATACCCCAGATACATAAGATAAGAGAATATAATATCATTACAGATATGATAATTTTTATTATCAATGACTATAATTCATTTAATTTGGACACAATATAGATTATCCATAAAAAACCCTTTAAAAATAGTAAACTGTAAATGAAGGGAACCTTTCTATGTGATACCACTTTTAAGTTACCCTCTATGATCAATATATCACTGATAAGAGGAGAATTGAATCTATGATAAATTTATCTTTTATGTTTCTTTAATCATGAAATAAACGTCTAAACTAATTAATTATTTCATTCCCTGTTGAAAACAAATAAGACACATATCCATATAAACACATGATTTTATAGGGTTCACTGCTCAACAAGAGTGCCTACATACATTGTATGGTATAGAAGCAATTCATTACCACAAAATCAATTAGAAAAAATTTCTTTTATCGAATAAAATGAGTATGATTTTACCATACACTATTTTAGCACTATGTTAAACACAATAGTTCATGTACATCATGTTTCATAAATGTTTAATAAAATTAGTATAACCAACATGTTACAGTGATGCTTGATCAACAATTCAAAAATATGTTTTTAATAAGAAATTCCTTGCTTCGTTACTCAGTAGTAAGAATGAAAGTCTAATAGGCATTGTAATGATACCGAGTCTGATTTCCAAAAAACAATTTTTTAGTCCATTTTCTTAATATGATTATATTTATCTTCCATAGTATGGGTGAAACAATTCTAAAATTATTCTTCCTCAGTCTAGAAATCTCAAAAAAAAATATTAGTCCCATAATCCAACCTAATACTATGATCAAATAAATATGATCTGGTCTCGTCTTCATTCTTCTTCTATCTTGAAAACTTCCTTAGGAACGCTCAATATGGAAACTTCTTCTCCCTATAAATTCATAGAGTATATATTTTTTTCTCGATAATAAATTCCTCAAAAAAGTAAAAAGTGCATTTTCCATTAATAGGTGATCCAAATGATGTTTGAGGAGGATTCTAAAAATATTTCTCACATAACCATTTTCCAGAAATATTGATATCTGACAAACTCTAGATGAATCATTTACTTCATCAAAACTTATTTAATCTTATATAAACTTCATGAATCTTAAAAATTTCTTAACGCTTCTGAATTTCATAACAAAAATCAGTCTAACTCAAATATTTTGTTTCTAATTTTCTCATTACGATGGAAGCGTATGTTCAAAATAAAATTAGATTTTAAATTTCTATAGAGAAAATTTAAAAATTTAAAATTATTTATTACCATTATGATTCTTGGAACCAACTGCTCATTCTGATTTCTACTTTATGATGGAGAAAGAAGATTTTACAAACTTCTTCACCTATTTCTATGATCCCTTTGATAATATATTGACAATATTTAATCAATTATCCTTTTAGTCTTTTCATAGAATAATGATTATGATAATTATCAGTGTCATATTATGTATGATAATCATGACCCGCTTAATGAAAAAACTCTTGAAAACAAAGAAAATAATTTATTTTTCATTAACCCACTAGATATGTGTAAATGTATTTATATGTGAAAAAGTCAAAAATTCATCTTGATGGAAATGGTTGACTATATTGTTGAATGATATATGATTTTCATCATTATATTGGTGACAAAAAACATCACTTTATATTATTTTATTGATTTGAAAAAATCCCCATAAAAAATTCTTCCTTTTATTAACATCTGATGATTAGTGTCAATATGACTTTGATTCTCGATATCACTCTGCGTCAGATGGACTGTTTTTAGTATATTTGACATTAAGTAATTATTTTATACTTTCATTAGGATCTTTATTAAAAAATTTCATTGATGATTTATTTCTCATGGCTTATTGGTCTAACTTAAAACCAACATCTTCACATTGTCATTTTCTGATCAAAATATTATGTCTTTCAGATGATTATTGTCCTGGTGATCTCACACCATTAGAATGAGACCAAAAATTGTGGGAATAATGATATTTTCTTCTATCCCACTAATCCTCTCGTATCATGAACTCATCATGAATTTGAATACATTTGTAGATCATACTCAGCATCTTCTGACATATAATGGAATGTTTGTAACTTCCCATTATATCCAATATCTTCATAATTTAAAAACCTCAATAATGATGGAACCAAGGATTTTCTTTTCTAGAAATTATTTCTATATTATATTTTTTTTCAATCCATACATGAATTTTCAATGAGTTTCCATAGAAATATATCTTATAGTAAAATATCACTATAGTATTAAATGTTGGGTTTTCCCATTGATTTTCATTTTTTGTCTCAAAACCAAGAGGATGATCCAACCATTATGAAAGGTTGTTTCATGGAATAAAATATTTGTGAATATTTTAAAGGAATGTGTTTTGAATAGGCTTTTTCCATAGTTTACCTTCATATGTGATCAATGGAATGATGATGTTATCTGTGACTATAAGAAGTGGAGAAATGTGAATTCGTGATGAGTGTATGGTAATCTTCATGATTATGAACAATCGCACTAGAACATCATGAATAGAGGAGATTCACGATGATTTTTTTTCAAGTTTAAGGAAAAAAATTAACTGGAGGCCTGGGTGCTTCATGGTGGACCGAGATTATATATATAATGCTACCCCCACATCATTTAAAACAAAAAAGAATTTGATAAATTACAAAATCACTCTGAATTTGTAAAGGCTAAGTGATTCGAAAATCAGGTATTGAAAATAACATGGATAATTTGTAAATGAATTCTCTAGTAAAGACCAACATAGATATATAAAAAATTAATTTCACAATGATGGGAAATTTTATGATGACTCTGTGAGCTTCATGAAGGTAGTTTGTTCTATGAATGTAGTTTTCCTTCAGAATGATGTGTGCTTCATAAAGGAGTTCCATGGAAATCAGTTTTGAACATCAGGCTTTAGTCAATGGTGATTTTAAGGTGCATCAAATGAGTTCTGCGGTGAAAACATGGTCTCATTCTAGTTATGGATAAATAAATAAAATAAAATATACTAATATGGAATTTATATTGATAAATTGAATAATTCTTCACCCAAATTATTGAGCTAGGCGGAGTTGATTCAATTGTTCCTAGGGATGTAGGGTCATACCCCAAAAATATTGAAAAGTAAGTATTCCTAGAACCGAATGACTGTGTGTGAAATTTTTTATTCTATAATTTGTGAATATAAGTGGATTTAGGTAAGACTAACACACTGTTGGCATATGCTCCTTATAAATGTCCTTAGGGGTGAACAAAGTAAAACTAATTCATTATATCTCTGCATGTGAATTTTTAAATTACATCACATTACCATCAGATAGTTTTAACAGTTTAATACTGAAATGGGAACAAGATTCATCAATTTAGAAGAAATGTTTTACAAAATTATTCACCCCTCACCTCTCAGGGGGTTTCGGTGTCCTGTAAGTTATATCATAGCCTATAGGATACTGAAGTTTAACCTATCCTCATTTATTGTCATGGTTAATTTAGTAAATGTTAAAATATTACCGTTATTTAATGGATGAAAATTATAAATTTTGAAGAATGGGATGAGTTCTTATATAAAATCTCTTAGAATGGATGTAATTTTTACTCTGTACAAGGGTTGATGGTAATTAATGTAACATGATTGTCTTTAACAGAAACATATAGGAAAAGTATAGATTTTGATGACATAGCCTAGAATTCCCTTACTTTTTCTATATTTGATCAAATATATATGAATATAATGGGTTTCAATATAGAAATGTCTATTTAGGAAAACTAGAAAATATATATTAAGGAGACAATAATGTGAAGGAGGAAAAATATCATGTTATGTAAAAATAAGTACATGATCTGAAAATGAATCCAAAAAAAAATAAATTTTCCATTTCTATTTGATTACTAAAGTTTTTGGAGAAATACAAGTAATTTGTGAATAAATCAAATAAATTGACATTTTGAAAAAAAAATATTGAGATAGATTCCACTTCTATACAATAAAAATGTGTTTTCCCTTGAGTAAAGGGTTAAGTCTAAAATTTTTTTGGATGATCTAATGAATATTCTAGTGTCATATTAAATGTGATTCAAACAAGTAGATGAAAAAAATCGACTAAGAAAGGAAATGAATTTCAAATCCATTAAAAACATGAGATTTATGGAGCTTTGTTGATGAAGATAATAAATAAGATGAACTTATTTCTCTTATTTTGAATAAATTCAAGAGTGAAAAGGGAAATCTGAAAGAAATATTCATCAAGAAATTTTTTTAATGTGGTATAGTTGGCCAAAATTCCTCTTTATTCTCAAAGATGATAGATGATGAAGAATGAAAAGTTGGAAAAATTCATAAACCTCCTAAAATATTACCAAAAAAGAGTCTTTAAATAAATAAATAATCCTTAAATAATTATTTTCATCTATAACGAAGATCAATATTATAGTGACTTTTTCATGGATGAAGAACTAGAGATTACATTTGGAACCCAAGCACCTATGGTGGCTACATTCAATTGTCATATATATCTAAAGATATTGCTAAATATAATCCGTTGATTGGAGATGTTGAACTCATGTAGAAACTTGAGTTTGGTATTGGTATGATTGAATAACCCAGTAAGAGAAATAGAGATATGAGTTCCAATTTGGAAGATTCATTAGAGTATTTTGATCAGTTTGATGAAAAAATTAACTGACTGGTAGAATGTGGAAAATAAAAAAAAACAACTCTTAAAATCTAAGAAGATTTTGTGTAACATAAGATGATGATTAATGTGAAGGAAAGGCTATCAATTACCTTACATCCTAACTAAAGGTGGAATCTAGGATAAATATCTGTCTTGAAGAAGAATTTGATAATGTATGGAGTAAAAAACAAACTGAATCAAATTCAAGGTAAAAAAGAAGAATATATAGTTTGGAATATTCTTATATGAAAAGCTATTTGAGAGAGATAATCATGGTTATAAATGAGGGTATAAGTCTTTTAATGATCAATGATCCATAGGTATGGGAAAAAGTGGAATTGGTTGTGATGATAAAACAAAAAAGGCTAGAAACAAGATGATCCAAAATAATGGAATGATAAAATTTTGACATATGTCAAAGTCACATAAAGTTCTAATAAGAATAGGGTAAAATCAATCTGAAATGAATACTGAAAAGTATCCACAAGTTTCCATAAATGATCTCAATTAAAATTATTTTCCTATGTAATGTGAAATAAAGCGGAATGGAAGTGAAAAGACCTTTTCTCCTATGAAATGTCAATTATGTGTCTATCATTGCCATTCCATGTCATACTATGAGGTAGAAAAGAGACTTTTAAAAGTGGAAGCACTTGAAATATTACAAAGATGAAGGATTTCTAGTCACAAAAAAATTAATCCCATGTTTTTGGGATATGTGGTTACTTATAGATTAGCTTGGGTCGTTGAATCTTCATATACCTAAGAAGGAACCTATTAATTGAACATATTATAGAATTTTTACTATATAATAGAAAAAAAGGAATAATTTTAGATAGGTTTATATGAACACTAAAAGAAATAAGTGAATTCAATTTAATAGAAATATTTTATCCTAGTTTATCACTTGGGGTGGATTGGATTTATTCCTTTTCTCACCAATTAAATTTCTTATATTTGGGATGGGTTCATTCAATAAGATCGAACAACTTCATGAAATTCTGGTTTTATACCTGCACACCCTAGTACTAATCACCTATACACTTGGAGGATCATATGTATGGAAACTCCATGGTTAAATTTTGTATTTGAAATATAACTATGGGGCCTAACAATTCAATAATAACGATGAATATTTAAAATTAGAAAATTAAATTCTCAATTAAAAGATGAGATTATAATTTAATATAGTGATAAATAACATCTAATATGAACCCTCTCAACTCTATTAGATCAATACATAAGAGTATTTTCCCTCCATTGATTCTATGATCTGAATCAAAGTGGGATATAGACTCATGAGGGCGGAATTGAAGAAGTGAAAAAATGATCACTCTACCATTGTGTGAGAAATTAAACAAGGATTGGTGTGAATAAATTTACTCATTTTTTTAATTTTTTATTAAATAAAGATAAAACATCTAGTACACCAAACAAGAAGAAAACAAGAGGCTATGGAGGCTGGAATTTGTGAAGCCCAAGGGCATACCCTCTAATGAGATTATTCCCTTAATTAGAGAAGTAAAGAAAGTATGATGGGGGAACGATTTTGAGACCTTGTGAAGACAGAGAGGAAAGATGATTTGCAACTACATTACCATCCCTCCAAGTGTGAAGGATGTTAGTTCTAGAACTGATAAGAGAACATCACATTCTCATAATATAATATATTGACCAATGATTTTAGTGGTTTTCATGCATGGAGTCATGTATAATTAGAGAATTGGTTTCAACTACAGCTCGTTCGATACTTTAAACCCTACGAATCTGAATACCAGTCACCATTGTGATAGCCTCATCCATAAGAGAATTCCCTCTAACAAAGTGAACATTGGAGGATATAACAACACTGCCTCTTGAGTCCCTAACCACACCACCACCTTTCATGTCATTCAAGCAGTAGGATCCATCAATATTGTGCATAAGGATGCAAAGGTGTGGTAAAAATCTAACCCAGTTACCAGTATTCCATGGACATTTTTTAGTGGCAGCCACATAGAAGGGTCTGAAGTAAGCAGACTAAATCTAGTTACTACAGGATCAAACCTTGTCAACTAGTAGGAATTTCATCTATGCCACCAGCACTTGACACAAACACATTGTTCCTTCATGCCTAGCCTTGTTCCTTTCCAACTAGATACACCAACATCGTGTCACCAGAATAACAGCCTAGGATTTCCTCTTCGGAGCAGTATCCCCCTAGAACTAGTGGTCCAAGAAAGTATAATCCCTTAATTTCAGAATGGATAATCCTATGAAATACCTAAATGATTTTCTACACATGGGGATCCCAGTCACCGCTGAAAAACAGATTCTTATATCTCTCCTCATTATATCCCCTATATCAAAAACAACGAAAAACCACGAAAACACCAGTCTTCTTAATGTTCTCATCCGTATGAAGGTCGTGATTCCTGATGTTCCACACTATAAAATTAAACTTAACCAGAATATACTTTATCCACAAAGGTATATCCCAAGTAACCTATTGAGATGTTGTACTGGTCACCCTCTAGTAATCCATAGAAGAGAAATCACCTACGGAAGAAGCAGTAAAAATTCATCTATTTGGTTCGTCTGTGAGCTCAATAGTGTCAATTACCATATGTTGGTCCCTGTTTAACACAACACTGAAAAAATTCAGGAAATTACTAGATTTCTTGAAGGTGATGTAGGTGACTGGGAAACCAGGAAACTCCAGAAGAACACCATACCAGCTTTGATTCCAAAAGGAAATCTCTTTGATCCCCACAATCCATCTATTGTGTGGGTGTAGGGATTGAATGTGGGAGGGAACCACAAACTACAACAAATACTGGATCATGTTTTCCCCACTTCCACCACCACTGATTTTATTGGACATGAATTTTCCCCACCAGGAGTGAGCCTCAACAACCTCCCATTTTATCTTCACCCGCATTCCTTGCAGCGTATCTGAGATAATCCTCACATCAATACACCCCTCTTTAACAAGTCATGCAAGTATTCTCCACGAATCCCAATGCCTCCTTCATTCCTCATGGTCATCCCATATGATGTTTGATATAATTGAGTAAATTATTTTGATCACCCCCTTTGAGAATTTGGTTTCCAAGAGGACATGGCACATGATAGAAGACAAGAAATAGTTGTCCAAGATGATTGTGTCAGAAAAGGATACAAGTGGTTCTTCCAGTTGTGAAGACGACCAACTAATTTCCCAACTATCTTATCAAAGTAATGAATACAAATACTTCCATGGTAAATAGGATCATGAAGATATTCTATGGGAATATGGTTAGGTTTCATATTAGGCCTACATGCGAGGGATCCAATCCTTCTATCCGTGAAACGTCTCGTGAGATAGAACTGGATCATACTCTTGTTAATCTTCTGGCCACTCCAGAGGAAATAATCATCAAGAATTTTATTAATCCCACTAACAGACCTCAAACCAGCATTCATAAAAATAATTTTATAATCAGTGAACATGAGATGAGAGATACCAAAAGGCCTATAATTATAGTGGTATGGTAGGATGGATCCCTGCATGATGCCCTTATTGATAAGGTGACTGAGAAAATATTGTTCCATAATTAAAATTCTCAGGGAAAAGGGATCCCCTTTCCATAACCCCAGAACCACTTTGAATAATCCCAAATTCCTCCCCATGAAATGAATAGCCAACCACGAGAAACTAAATCACCTAAAATGTAGGTCAATACCATAAGAGAAAAATCCCATACATGTTGAAACTTTTATAATGATGGAACACTCCAGTCGTTCATACATCTTATCCATATCCATATTGATCTCCATATTGGAACCATGTACATTAGTGTTATTATCATCAATTGCCTCTTGGAAAACAATGATATCCCCATTTATTAATCTTAGCTTGACAAAACAATGTTGTTATGTGGAGGTCCATTGAGGGAGTGGGCTACTAATTTTGTTGTTGAGGATGGTGTAAAAAAACCTTACAAGAGAAGTTTCACGTACACTCAGGGTGATTTTGATGTAAAATAGATGGATTTTAAATCTTTGGGATAAGGACCATGGTGGTAACACAGTAGCATGAGGACGTGGCCCTCCACATAAGAAATACTGAATAACTTCCACCATGTTAGACTCAATAATGATCCAAGAAAAACTAAAATGTATCAAGGAAACCTATTAGGGACAAGATAAATCTCTAGGTTGATGCTTCTCACAGACCCTAAGATTTCATCCTCTTAAAGCAAAGAAACAATCATATCATTATCACATCAGACACCATAATAGAAATAACACCTTTAACTTCCTCATGAACCCGTAGGTAACCATCCACCATACAATGTTTGGGACCAGCAAGAAGATCCTTGAAAAAGGATTCTACCATGCTACCAACCATGTTGTTATCATTAGAATATGAACCTTTTTTCAAATGGATATTAGGATGAGGCAACCTCTGGTTTTCCTTGAAACAAGAATGAAAATATAATGTGTTCTGATCCCCCTCTCGCAACCATGAGACACTAGACTGGTCGAGAGTCATAAGCTCCTATCTCAAGATCATTTCATCCATCATGTCCATATTAAGAGCTACATCCCCAAATATAGAATCTTTCTAGTATGATTATAGAATATATTCAAGATGGTCAATTTCCAGTTGGACCTCATCCATATCATGGAAAGGGGTGACTAGTTAGTAACCCATTCTCGGTGATCAACCAAGTGAAAATGAGGCTTATTATAGAAACAATCAGAAGCATTCGCTTGCATTGGTATGTTCCAAGACTGTTAAATTGTACATTGATAACATAGATGAATAATTCTCAACAGGGAGAATATAATAAAAACCCTCCTGACTAGGCATGGAAATATGTTAAAAGAGAAGGGGGGGAATGGTCTGAAACATTGTGAGCCAGATTAGAGACTCTGGCGTTCTGGTAAGTAGAAACAAAGTGGAAATTTGCAATACATCAATCCAGGTGACTCCAAGACCAATTTACACTAATCTAATTATTAAACCAAGTGAAATGACTCCCTGGGAAACCCAAGTCTAAAATCCTTACACAACACATAAATTGAGATAATTCTAGAATAGCTATGGGAGAGAAGGAGCCCCTTCCATTTTTCTCATTAGGATCAACATCCACGTTGATATATCCACCCACAAACTATGGGAATCCGTGGGATCAAATTCTTCGAGTTCATTCCAAATAAGGTTGTGTTCCCTGATATCACAACTTCCATACATGAATGAGAAGAAGAAAGCATGGGATCTATTCTTGATTTCGGTAGTGGTACACCGATCAGTGGTCTGAACCAGATTCATAGTAATGCTTGAATTTTAATAGATACATATGGAGGGGTTTTTAGAATCATATTTCATGAATCCCGTCATTTTAATTCTGTGATAAAATTAAGCAATCATAGTTCTTCATAGTTTAGGTTCCAGTACTGCAACAGGAGACACCGATTCAGACTGAACCACATTGACTATACAGTCAGTATTAACCCGATCCCCCGAGATGTGGGCATTTTAGATAAGGAAATATAAAATGAAAAAATATTATGCCTGACATTTTCCTAAAACTACTTGGCCACATTGGTCTGAAGAGAAGGAAGGATTTGATTCTTTCATCGAGATCTGATTCTTACACTAATGTGGTCCGAAGGAGGAGATGGATTTGGAGGGGGGAAAATATTCTCAGGGCTAGAAACATGGCTATGAGGGCTACCCGATGAAGTGGATATGTCCTCTTGGATGCTCATAGGATGTCATACTAAGGATGCCAGAAAATGATCAGGAGGGGAAATGGAGAGGAGAAACCTGGCTGGGTGCTAAAGGATCATCGTAGAATTCAGATGGGGGTACAAAACAAGAGCAGGAAGAGGAAGAGGAGGGTCCTGCCTAAAGGCCATAATCACCTTGGAGAAAACAGAGGTAGGGAGCAGAGAAGGGGGGTCCTCATAAAAGGGGATCACCCTAATGAGTGATCCCTCAGTTTAGGAGAATGAAGGAGGAGGTAAAGGGAAACCGAAATAAAATACCTTCAGAGAGATGCGAGATCCAGGGCCAAAGGAGGTCAGCTAAAGAATAAAAACTATGGCGCATCAACGAAAAAGGGGCCATGAAAGACTTCCTACAAGACACCATATAGGTAGAGGAAATCAAGGCCAATGGATCTATTATAGAAACTGAGGTAGAAGGATATAGAGGTCCATACAAGGAAGAGATAGAAGAGGCTGGAGGTAGTAGATCAGCCAACAGACCAGATGAAGAGGCACTAGAAACAACCTAAGGGATCGAGCATGGGGGTAGGGATGAAATTTCCTTCTCATAAAAATGCTTCTACTAGTATACGGGAAGAGAATTCCTTTGTAGGTGATATAAGGAATAGAACCTGGGCAAAGAAGGTTTGACCTGTCCTCAGTACTATTTGATGGAATCTTTTATATGGAGGGTGATGTTCACTGGGAGAGGGGAGGACAAGTACATTTCAATAAAGATACGAGCGATCAAGGACTCCTCTAGAAACAAGGTATGGTCATATGCACACACAAAAACACCTGAGAGAGTTACTAATGGAACGAATAAAGTCACCATTCTGGAAGGGGAGTGGAGGCCTATCAAGCGACACCCACACTGGTGCACACAAAGAGTCTCTTCCATGATGGATCTCCATGTCCCACTGCATCAAGGTGAAATTCCACTTCCCGATGGACCAAGGATCTTTTCACCACTCAAAAATTTAATCCTCCCCCAAGTTTAGAATGACTTAAATGGACTTGCGGTTCATAGAAGACAATGTTGCTGAAACATCTATATTCCATGAGACAACAAATGATCAGAAAGAGGTGAGTGGCGGTTGATCAGCGTCAAATCACCCCACCAGTGTCCACTGGAGGCACTCTGAGGTAGCATTGAAATCATCTAATAGAATAAATAGTTAAGAGATAGAAATTTCTTGCGAGACCACCCAATCAACGAAAGGAACATCCGAGAAGCAAGGTTGGTGATGTGCCTAGAGAATACCACATAATGCATCTCTGAAATAAAATCCCTTCTTAGATATGATCAGGTCAGTAGTCAGTGGTGGGATGAAGTTAGATGGATCCAATGACAATGAACCAAGATTGAACATATCCATAAGAGGTAGCACCGCCTTCGGGGGAAATAGTGGAGAGGGGAAAACAGACAAGAAATTCAAAACGCCAGGAGTCGTGTCCATCACATTCGACATTTTAACTGATGTGTGAAAAAATTCCCACCATGAGGAAATGGTATAAAAGTGACATGAATAGGAACATAATAATAGGAAATTAGTATCTTTTGTTATGAAACTATGGTGAATTGAACAACATACATAATAATGAAATGTGATTATAAACACGAAGAAGCAACAAACCACTACAATGAAATAAAACACAAAATATGATTAACACATTAAACAATAATTTCATAAATATGAATTTCACGAGTCTTGGGTAAATACTCAAATAGTCAATGTCACCTCAATTAATTGTGGTAGGCATATTTTGGTGGAAAGTTAAAATAGATTGGACTTTTATGACCCTGACAAAAAAAATCAGAACCCACATGAATGCATCTGAAATATGTGTCCAAATGAAAATCTTTATAGACGAATTTGGGTGGTATATTTAAGAAAAATAAGAATATAAGTATTTCCCATTATAGAATATAAAATATCATCCCAAATGGAGTTTATCGTTCTGATATATGAGAGAAATTGTAGATTGTTTTTCTGGGCCATAGAATCTGGCCCAGAATGGCTTCTTCAACACGGGTCACCTGAAACTGTACTCAAAAATCGTAATTATCTTGGGCCACTAATTAATTATATATTCCCTAACATTTATTCAATATGAAATTAAATATTTAGAATCATTGGGATAAGATCATGACCTATATAGTAATTTTTTGGGATGTTGTCCAATTCACTTTGCTGATAATGTATTTGGTTCAGGACCCAATTTGGTGGTATTACAAAATAAATTTTGTAATGCCCTGAAACCAGTTATCTAGAGTCAATTAATTGTTACATAACATTGGCATGATCACAAGATATAAATTTCCTAATGACCGGCCAGTTTAGTATCCTTAAAACTACAAGATACATACTTCAATTTTACATTATATTAAGAAATGAAAATGTAACATTTTCTCTCCTTTAAACACACTCATATCCCTTAAACTATTCATGTAGGTCAGTCATTTTATACTTCTTTTCATCCTAGAAAAAATAAGATATAAGAAAGGGGTGAGCTCACAAGCTCAATACAGATTGAAATATAGCGGAAACTATCATAAATAAGAATAAACATTTAAGGCAATGTATATGAGTAAAACACAATCCTTTTAAACATAAACATCATCATAATATGGAAAACATAAATAAAATAATTCCATTTACTTATTAACTTGGATATTCTACTAGTCGAATAATCACATGTGTTATAAATATCTAATCTCATAATGATGGAATACATAATTTTAGACATCTTAACTACATAGTCAAGGCCTCATGCCAAGACTACAAATAAAAAATCAAGGACTTGTTCGAATACACGATTTTGTCTCATGAGAACTACCGATTCATCGAGGTGGTATAGTGGTCCCCTCACATCACTTAATTATTCTAATGCATTCCTTATATGAAATGGTTGAAATATAACTTAAACATTGGTATTAAAGCTACCATACAAAATGTTAAAATTTTAATCATAAACCATGAATGGTATAAAAATATAACATGCATAGTCAAACATATCACAATGAAATAAATACAATGTGGATGATTGTATCATTTTAAATAAACATCATATATGCATAAAATCTAAAAAAGGAAGTTGACATAGATGAAATAAATAGAAAATCAATTTGAGGGAAATATATTTTTCTACATTAAAATAATTTAAAAGTCATGTAATTGAAAAAGATAACATTTATTTTGAAAAATATTCTTATAATATTGTAAGGGATTATTTGAAGGTATTATAATGGTGGAAAATAGTCACACTCTCCATATATGTTAAAAAACCATTCCATAAATTTTTGAAGAGGTCATAAAATACCTTGTTTGGAAAATGATGGAATGATTAATTTGAAAACATTTTATAAAAAGCCAAACAAGTGTATAAATGACATTCATGCATAGTAAGGGAAATAGTAAAAATGTTTTAAAATAAATTTTTATGAAATACAGATGTGGATGATAAAAAATACCCAGTATATACATACGTATAAACAACCTTGGATAATAATGTGATTGTTAAATTAACCCATAGCTTGTACTTTTCCTTTTTAGAGGGTACGTTAACCTCCTATATAAGGGTTAAATCACAGTTATTATTAAATTATATGAGAACCACATTAATAAATATGATATCATATATGATCCAATAATATTTCTTTGTTAATAATATTACAATATTGTAATTGTTTTAGGTGTTAACTAATTCGTTTTCCTTTATATTTTTTGTTACATAAGTTATGTTATTTATGGATATAATGTATTATATTCATTTACATAAGGATATTAAGTTCATAAAAATTATTTATAATCATAAAATGAAAATTATTCTAGAATGGTTATGATGGGGAACGAAATTGAATCGTGTCTTGGAGACGTTAAGTCCTACATACGTACAAGAGAAAATATCAATCTATTAATGGTCAAATTGTATGTAAATGGATGTTATATTATATATAATGTTTAATTAACATGATATATTTAGTATTTACCTAAATTATAATCATTCTTATACCCATCCAAATAATTAAGTGTTTAGTAACAAACTACACCACAACATGGAGGTGGTAAGCCATATGTACATATGTATGGTAACTTTGTTATTCATTGAATGGATAGATTAATGAATATGGTTTTAACATATTTATTATAAAATCTCAGAATTTATAATGTACTTGAGTTTTTATTTTATTATGTAAACAACAAGGAATGTGTAAGTGCAAGTGCAAAATAACATTGAAATAGGTGATGAAATAGTTACCTCTTCTACAGGTGCTTCCTATTGATTTTAACAAAAGGGATCCATATATAGTCATTATTATCAATGAAATGCCTCCAGGTTGAATTGAGGGTAGTTGGGAAGTGATTTGAGTTGTGCTTGGCCAATCCAAATGGCATTTTTGCTGTAAATTTTAGAGAAGGGGATGTACCATTTTATAAGAGAGGTCAGGGGCACTTTAGGAAGATCTTGAAATATTAATTTATAATAAAATAATTTTTGTTATATAATAGCTTCAAATGGATATATTTAGATAATAAGGTGTTGTGGGTATAAATACTATGAACCAATAGGTTTTAGAAATTTTTAGGTCACCATATTAACCTTATATTTTATACTTATCCCTTAGTTAAATAGTTTAACTTTTACGATGAATTCTTGAATTTTTATACAACGTGGTTAATATAGTGACAATAAAATGACAAGAAACCCTCATGTGGTTCATTAATTCAATATATAACATTATATATAAGTTTTCTGGATGACTCTAATATTTTTTAGGAATATTATATAATTTAATAAAATAACATTTTTTAAAAAAACTTATATATGTCAATTTTGACACTATTTAGTATTTGGTTTTTTGTGAAAGTCGTAAAAGATTGATTACTTTGAAGAAAATAAATTGAATCAGACCTAACATTTAATATTCACTTAGAAAACTCATGGATGGAATAAAAGGTTTCAATTTAGATTTATTTTAATATTTAAAATATCATTTATTTTAATCATTCATTAATAAGGTAATTACTACATCATCATTGTTTTATAAAAAAAATTATAATTATTTAATGTCTAAAAATTATAAATAAAATACCATCATGTAAAAATAATTTTATATTTTTATTTAATATTTATTTTCAAATTTATCTTATGTATATCTCTATATTAAATGCGGTTTATTTAATAAAATTAGAATTTAACACTTTTAACACTTCTTTAAATAAAATATAATAAATGTCCTAATCTAATCCATGTTGATAATAAAGGTTCATATTTTCTTTCTACATTCTATTTTGATCGAAAATCACTTATCCAAGAGAATTATGACACATTTTGGGGTAATTTTATATTATTATACTATTATTTCTACCTTTAATTACCTAATTTACTATTAGACATGGTAAATAAAATTCCAAAGTTACTACTCCCCAAAATTTGTATCCATCCTATTAAACCAAATTTTACTTAATGATGAAAACCATGTCCATCATATTTTAGATATTTAATTCAGAGAAGCAGTAAAATTATGTATTTTGTAGATTTGCAAATGTTCCTAGAAGGAGGGTAAAAGAAGGTAAAATGTTCAATAAAATTATATATATATATATAATATTATTATAAAATGACTCCAATGATTGAATTGTAAAAATAAAATTATTATGTACCTATTTTGAAATTAAAATAAATTTATTTAAAAATAATAATTATTTAAATAAAAAGTCAGTTTGAAACAATAAAGAAATGTTTTTCACTAGTAATCAAAAATGGAATGATTTCAGAACAATTTCAAAAATACACCCTAAGATAATTTTCATATTCAAGATCCAAAAATGAAGTCTGTTTTGGAAAATAAATAAATAAAATTTTAAAAAGTGGTATTACTATTCATAGCTACTTTTAAAATGGCTAGTTTGATTGGTCGTGGTGTGAAAAAAATCAAGGCTTTGTACAACACATGCTATTGTATTATAAACGAGAAACATAACGTGGAATCTTGGTTGTTACATTCTTCCCTCCATCAAATAATTTCATCTTTGAAATTTATAGAATATTAATGTATAAAAATATTGAGGTGGTTCTTCATCATAATTTCTTGAGGTTCCCATGTTGCCTCTTCCATTTTATGGTTTCTCAAATGAAATTTAACGACATGAGTTGTGTGATTTCTTCACACTTGTTCTCTGGTATAAAGAATTATGATAGGCTCTTCACAATAAGACAGATCTGATTCCATTTTTATTTCTTCATAGGTTAGTCCATGTGTTAGATCCAGCATGTATTTTCTCAAAAGTGATACGTAGAAGACATCATTAAGTTTGATGATACTTGGTGGCATTGAAAAATGGTAAGCTACAACACTAATTCATTCATGAATTTCAAAACGTCTATTATACTTAGAACTTAATATACCCCTCTTTAAAAATCGTAGAACACCTTTCCATGGAGATACCTTTACGAAAATGTGATCACCTACTTGAAATTACAAATCCTTCCTTCGGTTATCGGTACAGCTCATTTGCCTACTTTTAGCTTCTTTGATGTTGTTTTGGATAATCATCACTTTATCCATTATTTCCTCAACAATTTTTTGGCCTAGGAGTATTCTTTCACCATTATCATCCCAAAGAAGATGGTGTGTCACATCTCCTTCCATGTAAAGCTTCATGTGGTACCATTTGAATACTTGAATGGAATTTATTTTTATTGTAAAATTACACCAGTGGTAATTAATGATCCCACGTACCTTGAAATTCAAGTTAGAATGATCTCAACATGTCTTCTAATATTTTAATTGTCTATTCTGATTTCCAATTAGTTTGAGGGTGGTAGTCATTTCACAACCAATGTTCAGTATCTATGGAATTTTTAAGACTTTTCTATAATCTTGACGTAAAACCGGGATCATGATTAGAAATAATCAATTGTGGTACACCATAATGTCTTACAAAATCTTTAATATATAGTCTTGATAAACATTCAAGTGGTAAATCTTCTCTTATACCAAAAATATTTCCTATCATGGAAAGACGATCAATAATGAACCATATTTCATGATTTCATTTACGTGTCTTTGGAATTCCCATGACAAATTCCATCATAATATCATTCCATTTCCACTCAGTAATGGGTATATGTTGCATAAATCCTCTATAATGTTGTCTTCTAGCCATCGCCTCTGTAAAAACCATATATCTTGACACATAATCAATAATCTCCCTCTTCATGTTTTCCAACCAAAAATGTTCCTTCAAATATATTTACATCATAGTGCTACTAGGGTGTATAGAAAAATTGGATCAATGAGAATCATCTAGAAATTCCCTTTTTAGATCAGGTATATCAGGAACACAAAGCATCTTCCTAAATTCCAAAATTCCTTCTTCATATACAAAGTCAAACAATATCACATCATTCACAACATTAATTTTCTTTTTAATCTCCTCATTATTATTCTGATAAAGTTTTATCCATTCTAGTAAAGATAGTTTGGAAATAATTTGAAAATTATTGATGTTTCACCTTCTAGGATTATTCCCATATCCATCTTCACTGGATCCATGAACATATGATCCCTTTCAACTCTCTTCTTGTTCAGAACTAAATGATCCTTTCTTTCTCAAAGCATATCCAACCTTATTTTTCTTGCCTAGAGGTTGTGTATTGTGAAATCAAAATCCTTGATTAGTTAGAGCCATCACCTTGGCCTCATGTTGGGTTCTTTCTGTGAGAAATTATACTTCAAACTCTTATGATCTGTATATATCCCAAATTTTTTTCCATAGAGATTGTTTCAAAATATCATTAGAGTAAAGATTACAACTCCTTACTCAAGATACTATATAGGGTAGTTATTTTCATGAATTTTTAGATGTCTTGATCCATAGGAAATACCTCTATTATTCTGGATTAAGACACAATTAAGTCCCTTCTTTGAATCATACCTATAAATAAAAACCCCATCATTCCCCATTGGTAGAGTCAATATAGATAAATTGGATAATATTTTTTTCAATTATTCAAAAAATTCATCAAACACTTTCCACAAAACAAATTTTACCCCCTTACGTATGAGCTTAGTTAATGGGTTATCCATTTGGTAAAAATTCTTGATGAAATGCTGATAGTAACGTGCTAAACTAATAAAACTGTGTAAATCAGTTATACTTGTTGGTCTGTACATTCATGTATTTCCTTTTTCATTGAATGATAAATAGAAATTCCATACTTAAAGACAATATGTCCAAAAAATAAATATCATGAATCCTGAATTTATACATTATGAACTTCTTATATAATTCATTTCATCTAAGATTCTTTAGAATAGTGCACAAGTTATATTTGTTATCTTCGTAGAATTTTGATTATACCATGTTATCATCAATAAATATCATTAAAAATTCATCAAAATATTCCTTGAAAACTCTATTCATTCGATCCATGAAAATAGAGGGTGTGTTGGTCAGTCCAAAAGGCATTACTATAAACTCATAATGCCCATACCTAGTTCGAAAACCTATCATTAGAATGTCATTTTTCTTCACGCACAACGGATGGTATCTAGATCATTGGTAAATCTATAAAAAGTATTGAACTCTATCTATTTGATCAAACAAATCATCAATTTAGGGTAGGGGATACTTTTTCATTATTGTTATAGCATTGATCTCCCTCTAGAAAATTCACAACCACATAGATCCATATTTCTTCCTAACAATAAGAACAGGGGCTCACATGGAGATACAGTATGTTGTAAAAATCATATATTACTAAATTCCTATAGTTGTTTATTTACTTACACTAATTAAACAGTGGCCATTCTATAAGGGGTCTTCGATATAATCCTTGAACTAGTAATTAAGTCAATGGAATACTCAATTTTCCATTCTAGAGTATGTCTAAGTAAATCCTTTGGAGACACATCAACTTATTTTTTCACAATAGGTACATCCTTTCTTTGAACATTAATTTCCTCACCAATAGTTATTTCACTCCCTTCATCCACAATAATTGAATTTACTAGAGTGAATGGGGGTTAATCTGGATGAGAATATGATGGTGATGTTTCTACTCTGAATATAAGTTCTTCCTTATCATCATAAAAATTTGTAACCACCTTCTTCTTACAATAAATTTTCACATCATGGTCTATAATCCAATATATATCAAGGATTATATCAAATTCAATCATGGTTATGACAATAATAATAGCAGATAAAGCATATCTATATGTCATAATGGTAACTAATTGATAAATCTTTGTTGCTATGATACATCCCTAAAGAGTTTTGATTGAAACAATACTTGTTAATTCAAATTTTAAATATCATATTTTCTTTGAAAACTTGGTAGATAAGAAAGATTGTAATGATCCAAAATCAAATAAATCATTGGCTAATTTTGAGGAAATTATTAATGTACCAGCCATCATGTCATTCAGAGCATAATCCTCAGCAGTTATAATCTCATAAGCTTGACCTTGATCCGTTTTCCTTTTCTATAGTAATTTTTCTTGATTCATTGGACATTAATTTGAATAACTCCCCATTTCAATAAAATTGTAGCATTGAACATAAACATCCTATTTCTTCCCCTTACAGTCATGAGCTCGGTGGCCTTTTTCTCCACACTTGTAACAAACTCCCATCCCCATTAGGGTTGTACCAGGGTGTTTCTTCATAAAATTACAATAGGATAGAAATTAAAATTTTCATTTCTTCCCCATATTTTCTTTTATATTGTGTTCATCAAATATCTTCTTCACTTTCTTCTATTTTAAGTGATAAGACTTAGAGACTTTCTTTTATGCCTTGATATCAAATGAGACTATATCTTTGTTTAATGAGAAGGATAATGAGAATAATTCTCGGTGGAGAAATAGTTTTAACTAATGAAATAATCGATCAGTATTACTTATTATGTTAAATATATAATCCCCAGCATGCCTTTCTAACCTTGTAATGTTCACCTCGTACTTTGCAACATTCTCATCCTCCTTTTTCCTCAATCTCAAAAATTTCCTTCCCGTGTCAGCTCGATGTTCATGACGAATGTATTTTTCTTAGAAAATCACATTGAACTCCCTTCATTCCATATTTTATTCTTCTAAATCATCCTTTGGGTTTTAAATTAATAACCACCATTGATCTATATGTCCACATAGGCGATAAACATCTAGGTCAACTTTTTCAATTTCACTACTCCCCAAAACATGAAATATTTTTTCTAAGGAACTTATCCATTGCTCAAAAAAACGGATTTGTAGCCCCTTTGAATGTTGGTGGTTTTTTTTTCATGATGTCGTATGAAATTGATTCCCCTCATTGTGGATCAAGGTGCTCTATATGGGTATGTTTATTATTCATAAACTTAGTGAGTTTTCCTATTATGGTTATAATCAATTCAGAACCATTGCATCACTAGATCCACTATAATTATATTAAATTGGACGGAAATCCCTACCGAAATTATGTGTGATGATATAGTTTCCATTCCTTCCACTAGGATCCATTTATAAACAATGGATTACACTATATTAGTTCATGAATGTCAATGAATAATTATAAACATGTAAAATACATATAATAAATTCAACCGTTTATGCATATAATCCATAGTCATAAAAATGTTTTTTGGGGGACCTATTTACTCATAAATCCTTAATAATGGTTTGTAAAGAAAATTTAAATTATCTTAAGCATATCCCCTGGGATTGTCAAGATATTTTCCCAGTATGGCCCATTGTCATGTAACAGGATACCTACGGTCAAGCTAGAAACTCCTTTTCAATGTTTGTACATCTGTGCTAGAACCAGGTCCACTTGTATTTTCCAAACTAGGTTGTATTGTTTGAAAACCCACATAATATCTACATTACGTAATCTTTTTGTTGATCTTCTATAATAACCCTAAAATACTCTCTTAGGGTATTATTCTCTAATTAGAGTTATTTCTGATTATAGTTTCCAAATATCGTACTAAAATTCCTCTGATACCAACTATAACACCTTGACCGTAGTTACCTAGTGTCGATGCATTATTACATAACATTATCATGACCACAACAAATCATGTCCTGAAAGACAGATCAGTTTTGTAGTCTTTGAAGTACTAGATTGATACATTAGTTTTACATTACATTATGAAATGAAAAAGTATCATTGTGCCTCCTTTGAACACAATCATATCCATTAGCTTATTCCTATAGGTTTGTCATAATATAATTCATTGGATCCTAGAAAAAATAAGACATAGGAAATGGGTGATCTCAAATGCATAATAAAGATATAAATATAACTAAAACTATCATAAATTAGAAAAAACATTAAAAGATATTTATTGGACTAAAAGACAAGCCCTTTAAACTTAAACATAAGCCTAATATAGAAAACATAAATCAATTAATTCCATTTACTTCATTACATGGATATAATACTTGTCAAATAATCTCATGTAATGTCAAAAGCTAATCTCATAATGATATAATGCATAATATAGGACATCATAACCACATAGTCAAGGCCTCATTCCAAGAATACAAATTAAAATATTGTCAAGAAATTATTCCAAGAAACTAGTTTTTCTAATGAGACTTACTAATGCATTGAGGGGTTATAGCAGGCCTCTCCAGTCACTTACTAATTTGAATGTATTCCTCATATGAAAATCTTGAAACATAACATAAACATTGGTATTAGAACTATCATATGAAATGTTAATACATTAACCATAAACCATGAATGGTATAAAAATAGAACATATATAGTCAAACATATCACAAAACCATCAATATAATATGGAAGATTTTTATCCTAAAAAATAATCTTCAAACAAGTGTAAAATCCAACAAATTATGTTGACAACTATGAAACAAAAATCCAAAAAATATTTGAGAAAAATTTTTCTTTTTACTTTAAAATCATTTAAAAGTCACATAATTTTAAAAGAAATTATTAATTTGGAAAATATTCTTATAATATTTTAAGAAATTATTAAAAGGTATTATAATAGAAGAAAATATCCGCACCCACCATATATGATAAAAAACATTCATTTCTTAATTTGTAGAAAAGGTAACAATGCACCTTGTTTGGAAGACAATGGAAAGTTTTCATTCAAAACATTTTATAAAAATTCAAAAAATGGTATAAATCAATTTAACCAATATTCAAATAAATATTATAAATGTTTTTAAATACATTCTTATGAAACATGGATGTGGATTATAAAGAAGTCCCAATAGATACTTAAGTATAAACTACCTCAGATAATAAAGAGATTATATAATTAACCCTTACCTTGTACATTACCATAGTCGAGGGTATTTTAACCTCATGTATAATTGTTAAACAATTTAAATTATTAAATTATAAAAGAATCACATACATAATTATCATATCATATATGATCCTCTAATATTTCTTTGTTAATAATATTATAATATTATCATTGATTCTAGTGTTAACTGATTCGTTTTCTTTTATATATATTTTTACATGAGTCATGTTTTTTAGGGATAGGATGTATTTCATTCATATACATAATGATATTATGTTCTTAAACATTATTTTTAATCATAAAATGACAATTATTTTTAGCATGGTTACTATCGGGAACGAAATCACATCCCTTCATAGAGATGGTAAGTCGTATGTACGCACGTGCAACAATATCATTCTATTTAATGTTAAATTATATATAATTGGGAGATATATTATATTTAAAAAATCATTAACATGTTATATTTATTATTTACATCAATTATACTCATTATTATACCCATCACAATAATGAGGTGTTGAATAAAAAACTACACCATGACGTGGAGACGGTAAGTTGTACGTACGCACGTACGGTGACATTTCCATTCCTAGGATAGATAGGATAGTGAATATGGTTGTACCATATTTATAATAACATCTAATTATGTATAATGGTCTAGAATTTTTATTTTAGTATGCAAAAAAAATAGGAAGTGGAAGAAGAAATGAACTTTGAAAGAAGTTATGAAATAATTACCTCTTCTTCAGGTGATTCCTTTCGATTTGAACACAAATGCAGCTTAGGATGGATTTTTGATGTAATTATTGCATCCAGCTTTAATTTAGGTATTTTTTAGTAGATTTGAGTAGGGTGTGATAGATCCAAATGGCTTTAGAGGTGTGAATTTAAGAAAAGGAGAAGTACCCTTTTATAATTGAGGTGAGGGGAACTTTTGGAAATTCCAGAAATATTGATTTTTTATAAAATCATTTTTGGTTTATAAAAGCATAAAATGTTTTTATATAAATGATAAGGTGGGGATGGGTGTAAATCCTCTCAAATAATAGGTTTTAGACATTTTTAGTTCCCCATATTTACCTTATCTGTTTGACATAAGCCTTTGTTTAATAGTTTAACTTTTGCGATGTCTTCTTGTATTTTTATTCAAGATGGTTAATATAGTTACAAAAAAATGTCACGGGAACCTCATGTTGTTCATTAATGACATATATAACATTATATAAGTCCTTTGGCTGAATATTATATTTTTAGTAAAATTATACCATTTAATAAAATAGAACTTGTTTTAAAAACACATTTGTGTTAATTTTGACACTATTTAGTATTTTGTTTTTTGTGAAAGTAATAAAAACTTGATTACTTCAAAAAAAAATAAACTCAACCCAAATATGTCATATTCATCTAAATAATTCGTTTATGGAATAAAAATTTAAATTTAGGTATATTATAATATTTATAATATCAAGTATTTTAATCTTTCATTAATAAGGTAATTATTGCATCATCACTATATCATAATTAAATTTAATTATTTAATGTCTTGAAATTGTAAATAAAATATATGGTGTAGGAAATCATTTTATCATTATAATTAATATTTATTGTCGAATTTATCTAATTTATAACTTAATATTAAAAATGGATTATTTACTAAAATTTGAATTTAACACTTTTAACACTTCTTAAAAAAATAATAAATTTCTTAATCTAATAAAAGATGATAAAAAAGAATCATATTTTTTACTAATGTATATTTTGGGGGGAAAATTATCAAATAGAATTATGATATTTGTATGGGTAATTTATTATTATTATAGTAATATTTCTACCGTTAATTACGTTATTTACTATTAACCGTGGTAAATAAAATTCAAAAGTTACTATTCATAAAAATTATTTTCATCTTATTGAACCACAAATTACTTACTGATGATAACCGTGTCTTCTGTATTTTTGCAATTAAATTCATAGAATTTGTTAAATTACATTTTATGCAGATTTTCACATGTCCCTTGAAGGTGGGTAAAAGGCTTTAAAAAGTTAAATAAAATATTATATATATCTAATCATTTTATAAATTGACTCCAATGAATTATGTTAAACTAATATAGGAATTGTGTATCTGCTTTGACATTGAAATAAATTTAAATAAAAGTAATTATTATTTAAATAAAAAGATGGTTTTAAAAAATAAAGTAGTTTTTTCACAATTAATCATAAATAGAGTTTTTTCAAAAACAAAATCCCAACATTTGCCCAATGATAATTTTGATATTTCAAATCCAAAATTTAAGCTCATTTTTTTAAAACAAAATTATAAAATATCAAAAATAGGTTATTACTATTCATCACTACTTTTAAAATGACTAGTTTAATTGGTCGTGGTGTGAAAGAAGCCAGGGCTTTGTACAGTGCAAACTGTTGTATTATTCCAAGAGAAACGTGTTGTGGAATATTGGGGTGTTACAAACAACCACGTGATACAAAATGTTAAATTGTTCCTTATAGCATGGGAGACCGTAAAATAATATTTTAATATAAAATCAAGACCATTGGGTATTTTATAGGGTGTTAATCAATATACCATGTAATAGTCCATTTTAGGAAGGACTTAAAATCGTGATGTGAAATGATGTTCAAATTGTAAAATGAACTAAATTTGTGTTTATGAATAATGAACCACATGAATATTATATATATTAAAAATGAATATTATCCTATTTCAATGTATAATCACACCCCCAACATGAGTTTGTCTAGTCCTGAGAAAAATGTATCTCAAAAATATTACATTCGAATTCCCTTTTCCAAAAACATGGTAATATACTATTATCAAAAAAAATTATACCAAAAAATTTTGAAACACATAAAATAATTTAACACATTGTAGTTTCAGAACAATATATCAATCCTAATCCCATTACATTATTCAAATTCATCACCACATTGCATCCAATTTCTATTAAGACTAATGATGTGTTTTCTTTTACAATAATCTTGGGGTTTAATTTTCTTTCTAGGAATAAATGATAGAAGTTCTAGGTGGAATAAAATTTTAATATTAATATGTGTATTAATATTTCATTGTTTTTATGTTTTTCATTCCTTTTTTCTTTTCAATTTTTTCATGGTAATTGAAATTTCTTTCAATCATGTAAACCCATATATAATGACATTTTCGATAAATCCCCTGATAAAAGTTATTAGGGAGCCAATTGAAACTGACATACTCAAGAATGATCTCAACTAAACTCAATGAATAACATATTAAAATTACAAAACAATAGAAATAAAACTCCAGCCTCTAGGCTAGAAAACTATAGACTCACAATCCCCAAGTGCCTTAATCCACATATTAAGTCAATCCATTTCTCTACTCCAAGGTTTAGTATATTTTTTTTGAATATTCACATGAAATTGAAAATTATCATAAAAAATATTTTATTTATTATGGGACCCCAAGAAAATAAAATAATACCCCACAATTAAAAGGAACTGTGTTATTGAATTTTAAATTAAATTGCTGAAAATATAATGGTGAAAAATCACATTAGATAGCCAAACATTAAAAATTTATGCTCATGCACCTAAACATCAATTAAAATCAAAATCATGGAATTCAATATTTTTATATATTTAGTTTCAAAAATTATAATTTGTATTATCATGTTTCTGGTTAACATAATTTATTCATTCTTTTAGGAAAATAAAATTTTCTTTCAATTTGAATTTTTTTCTTTTCAACCACCTTAAAATATAATAAACATGTCCCTTGTGTATAAATAAAATTAAATTTATAATGGTTTTCAGGTAGCGGAGAGGAGTTGTAAAATGAATTTGATGTAAGAAACACCGAACAATGTCACATGGTTTTTGATGTCTATTTTTATGATGCTTCTGATTACTCATTTTATATCAATGTCACTCAAATAAGGCTCATAAATGATGGTACTTTGTGTTTCTGTATCCATGATTTCCATAAAATTACATCAATGTCATCTTCCCTTGAATCTCATAAACCAAAAAAAATTAAAACACAATGGAAACCCCATGAGGTTCTTTTAACTAAAAATAAACAGAAAAATTAATTGTAAAAACATAAATGATTGTTTTGAAACTACAATACTTGAGTAAATGTATAGGTAAAGGTCAGGTTTCCACCTATAAATCACTTCGCCTAAAGTCAGTAGTTGGATTTTGACCCTAAATCTATCAAAAAAATAATTATTCATAGGTTGGATTTGCAAATTCATCCTCTATTTCCTTTTTATTTAATGATTTAATAAGTGGTTGTAATATATTACCATTGACTTTTAAGACACGACTACCCATGGGATCCAAAATCTCTACTAGCCCATGATGGAACACATGATGCACTATATAAGGACCAATCCATCTTAACCTTAACTTTCTCGAGTGTAAATAAATTTATGAAGTATACAAGAGAAAAAATATTCTCGGTTCAAAGTGTTTTACATTGAGATACCTAGATCAATGTTTTTTCACTATAGATTTATTTATCCTCAATTTTTAATAATCCTTCTTCCTAATTTACACAAGTTCATTTTGATCTAATTACCTTTTTTCATCATCCAAAGAAATATCCATGTTTATTTATTTGATTTCAAAAAAGGCCTTATGATTGATTTCAACAGGTCAATGGAATAATTTAACATAATACAACCTATATGGTTACATGGAAATGATGGATTTCAATGTTGTATGATATTCCCAAAGGGCATCCAAGAGTTTCTCAGACCAATCATTCCAAGAGGGATTGATATTTATTCAAGAATTATCTTAATTTTCCTATTGGAAAAATCATCTTGACCATTGGTTTGAGAATTTTATGAAGTTGAAACATTATGAGAAATCCCATACATAGAAATGATTTAAGAGTATGGTTTTTTGTTGAAATGGGTTCCATGATCATTGATTATAGCCCTCATAATTCAAAATATATAAAATTTGTTCACATTTTTAATTAGATCACAATTCAATGATCATTATAAATAGTTGGAATAGACTAATCCCATATTGAGACATAATCAACATCTAAATGAATTTAGGTACTTCCATAGTGTTTTCTAAGGGTCCTGTGAAATCAATTCCTCTATAATAAAATATTTCATCGACTGGAATGGGAGTGAGGGGAATTTATGTCCTTTTAGTAATGGATCCTAATTGTTGTCATTGAGGAAAAATTTTATAGAATTGGTAGAAATCCATAGTGAGGCTCAGCCAGTATAATCCCCTTCATAGGACCATTGATGTGGTTTTATTTGTGGAAAAGTGGAAACCACATGCCTCTCTATGACATAATTATAGAGTTGACTCTTTCTTGGACTCGTTAGCACATATCCTAATGATATAATCATGAAGGAACAAAAAGTGGTATGGATCTTCAAACACATTGTTTTTGGAATCAAAGAGTAATTTCTTCTTATCTTGTTACACAATAAATTTTACAATGTTACCCATAACCAAGTGGTTTTCTATTTCAAAATACCATAGAAAATCAGTCAGAGAATAAAGGATCTCCTTGGGAAATGAATCATACATAGACAAGTGATGTGATTTTTCTTTAAATTATATCCTATAGAGGGGGTAAATGGAAAATTTTCAACCCCTTTTTTACCCCTAATGGATAAATGGAACTCTTGAATATGAAGTATTCACCTAATCAATGTAGGCTTTGAATATTTCTTTGGGAAAAGTTATTTTTGAGGTGAATGATTAGTGAAGACAATGATGGGGGTCCTATGAGAAAGAAACTACATATATCCAAGGAAAATACAACCGCTAGTAACTCTTTCTCAGTGGTGGTGTAGTCGATTTTGTGCAGCATTTAATGATTTTATTTCATAAGCAGTTGAGTTTTCTAACACTGTTTCCATATACTACTCCAATAATTATGTCACTCATATCACACATTAGTTTAAATGGGTGCTTCCAATTGGGATAATGCATTATATGTTGAGAGATAAGAGATTACTTGAGTGTATAAAATGATTCCTCATAACATTATATCTAAAATAAAGAGAATCTTTCACTAGAGGAGCAGAAAGTGGTTGAGAAATGGAGCTGAAGTACCAAATGAATCTTCAATAAAAACCATCATTTCCGTAAAGGACCTCAATTCTGTAGAACGTTTTGGAGAGGGAAGGGGATGAATGATATCAAACATATATTTATCATATTCAGTCTTACTTCCAGAGACCAGTGGGCCCAACACTAGTCCCTCATTTACCATGTAATTAAATGTTTCCCTATTATGTATGAGATTATTTTCCATGAATAAGGAAAAATCCCTTTAATAATTTAGAAGGAATTCCAAAAAATTATCCCTATAAATGGATATTTCATACATAACTACCATTGAAAAATCCTCCGAAATGTTTTTGAAGATTCCCATCACGCACTATGGAAAGGTGCCATGGGAATTACATAACCCAAAGGTAATTCTCTTGAATGAAAAAGTTTCAAACAATCAGGTGATGGTTGTTTTTAATCGATCCTCTAGACAGACCTCTATTTTATTGTAACATGATAATCCTTGTTGGATTCAGTATAATTCATGACCCGCCACTTTCTCAAGGACTTGATCAATGATAGGAAAATGGAAATGGTCTTTATTTGGTCATGAGATAAGCTTCCTACAGTCAAGTAAGAATCTCCACCCATTTCATACCCTTATGGGGAATAGATCACCATCCTAATTGATCATCAAAGTTATTATAGATTTATTTGGATCAAATTGAAATGGTCCTACCCACTCACTTTTTTCAATGAGGTAGATGATACCCACTATTTAAAACATTATAAATTCGTTCTGTGCAGCATCCATAATATTGGGATTGACACTCCACTGATGTTGATAACATTATTTGGTTTCATATTCTAGAATAGTAATATGAGTCCTAATGAGTGTTCTAATCCCATGAATATCATAAAGGGTACATCCAAATGCCTTCTTTGGATTTTCTAGGATATATATATTCATCCTCTCCTAATTGGCATCTAGAGTGGAGTAAATGAAGATAGAGAAGTCTTGATAGAATTATGACAATAAATATATGAGTGATAAAGGTACGACATTAAATAAAATATCATATTTGTTAACACTTTTAAAATAATGATGTCACTTTGTACCTTACTCGTTATTTTTTTCCAATTCTTTGACAGAATCAGTTCCTTTTGAATAGAAGTCTCATCCAAAAAAATGTCAGTGTCTGTGTCATAAATGGTTATGGACTCAATATTTTTTATTTCACCAATGTTAATATTGATTAGTTATTTAATAAAATAATCAAAATATCTATTTGTGATAGATTCAGGGCAAGGATAAAAATTTTCTCATGTGAACATCATAAATAAATATCTTCTTCATTTAAACATCCTTAAACAATTCATTGATGTTTCACTCAATAACTATAAACACTAATATTAAAATAAACCTCATGGATCTAATAATCATCCCCAATTTGATATTTTTAATTATATATGATATGATGGATGCTACGGTTTTTGAGGGATACTGTGAGTTTATCATTCCTAAGATGGATAACTTAGTTGATTTTGGTTAAGAGGGGATGATCAAGGATGATGCGGGTTTAATCCCTATAACCAAATCATGCGTTATTTTCAGGTGATATGAATTCATAAGGGTAAATGTAATTTTAAACATTCACCAAAAGATCATTTAAGATCACCTTAGGAACTCAAACAATACATTCAACAAGTTGAAGTATGGATGATGTAGGTTGGAGTTCATTGAGACCAAACTAACAACACGCGACATATGGAATGAGTATCACAGTAGCTCTTAGATCATAATAGGATTTTAAAACCATGATCTCTACTAACTCAGCATTAATGTGTGGAAAGCATGGATGTTTTAAATTTGGAGGAATATTCCCTCGAATGGTGGTAATCGCATTAGAAACCAAAAGACATTTTTTATATGAAAAATTCCTTTTAAATATGAAAATGTACATAAAGTAATTTTATTGGAAATGAATGGTTTGGATTGCATCATTAAGTGTAATGTTGAAAGTAACATGAGATAATATTTCCCTCAAAGTATCATTAAGTCCTTATTTAGTTTCTCTTCTCATGAATTGAGGGAAGGGAGTGGGTTATTTGAATGTTGGGTGTGGTTGTGGTTCCTTCAAATTATAATTTTTGTTTTTACAATTTTTGGATTTTTATTCATCATTTTCATGTGTTTTTTAGGATTTTAACTATATTAGAAAATTTTATTCCTGATTCTCAATTGACTTACAACTTCTTAAAATAGTCACTGCATTTAGGTATTCATGAGTGGTTTGTGTGAAAGTAGAATCTCCTCATAAGGATAAGAATGGTACCATCTATGTATGCCTAGGTACCTTTCCTATTTTAATCATTTTAAATTCATGTTTAATGGATGATGCTTTTGAGTTAATTTTCTCCCTTTGTTTACAAATATTTTCAAGGATTAATAGAGGAATATATTGAGAAAGAGATTGTGTTGGTTAGTTTATCTAATGAGGATACATTAGTTTTTGGATTGGTTGATGAATGGGTTGTGGGTATTGGATATGAGTATGTTGATATTGGAATAGTTTTTGTTTATTACTGGTTATTGTTTTGAATGTTTTGTGTTGGTTTGGGGTTTGGCCTTTTTGGCTGAAAAGGTTGTTGGTTATAATTCCAACAGAATTCGGGAAGGTCATTATATATTAGATTGAATGTGTTTGGGTAATGTGGAATTTGAATATTGAAATCATTGACCTAATATACTATTCCTACTAAAATAACATCTTTAATGGAAGGTGTGGTTTAGTAGTTGTCTATCATGTGGTCATGTTTCTCATAAATTGTTCAAACAGGGTCAACAGTTAGAATTTCATGGACCTTCATAAGAATGAACTCCTCAACCTTCTAAGTGTATATAGAAAATTTTCCAATGATATTTTTTTCTTACAAAATAGTCTGTATTGCACAAGTTTTTGTTTCTTCTAATTGTAAGGTGATGTTGCCATGGTTTTTTCCTATCAACTCCTTCTAGATACTTTTAAAGAACATTTGATCATTTTTTAAGGTTCTATTACAAATCCTGTTATTGAATTGTTTGTTTCATAGATCCAATCCATTATAGAAAATAAAAAATTGTTCTAATTAATAAAAATCCATGGTGAGATACCATGTTGAGTGTGCCTCTGAACTATTCCCATCTTTCATAAAATGACTCCCTTATTTTTGAAATATTTTTTCGACAAACTTTTTATGTGAAATGTTTTTGTTGTGGGTGATATATTTTTTGTATAACAGTCATAGAAATTAATTATAGGAGTGTATTAATGTAGTTCCTAGATTTTTTGACCATTTATTTTCTCAATCCCTAAGTAAAAAAATAAAATTCCTCTTCTTACCTAATTCAAGATGGTGGGGTGGGAATATCATTTCAACAATGTCATTCAACTCTTTCACAAGAAGGTATGGAATTTTTGACTCCATCCTATGGAAGGATGTAATATGGTTTAGGACATGAAATTTAATGATGTAGTTGGATTATCCATATTTATAATTTCTAATTCAAGAGGGTTTATTGGTCCAGGAATGATGTGAGGTAGTTATTCATGGTTTGATCTACTGGATTTTCTATGTTTGCGGCTTCCACATTTGAATTTCAATTTGGGCTCCCACCCAGGTTTATGAGTTGGATTCATTGAAGATTTTTCATTTAAATGGGATCAATTTTTGAGTCCAAAGTATTATTAATATTAATATCCAATGTAATTAGATCCCTTGGAGTATATTAATCTCAAACCCAATGAAAATGCACCCTAACTAGACGGTTTGAATGGTCACAAGTATAGGCGGACACACACAAAGAAATTTGAAAGTAGAATAAATGGGAAATGATAAGAGATGTTTAGGTGAGAAAATAAAAATGTGGGAGAATATAATTGGTTTTGAGATGAATTAATTATGTCACAAAAAATTACACCAATATTTGTTCTTGACTAAATTTACCATGGTTTTTATTGTAAAGAGGTCGAATGTAATGTAGCTTGGGTTGTCAAATCCACAGAGAATTAAGAAGGAACCTACAGAAATGTAATTCCTATGGATTGTTTTTTTCTATAAGGTGAAAAGACATTTTTATTTTAGATAGGTTTATGTGATAATAATGATACTGATGTGAATTCAATTTAATGTATTATGTTGATTATAGGTTATCACATGGGGTGGATTGGATGTATTCCATCTCCTACTATTTCAATTTTTTATATTTAAGATGGGTACATTCAAAAAAATAAAAAAACATCAACACTTACTATTTTAATAACTAAAAACCCTAATATTAATCATATATATTCTTGGAGGATCATATTTTTGATCACTCCAAGGTAATGGTTAGTTTTACTACTTGAAGTGTGTGACCTTAAAATTCAATAAGGACGAAGATGTTTTAAAATATTAAAATGAAATTATATATTTAAATAAGTGATTAGAAGATAATAGGGTGAGAAATAACATCCAATCCATCCCCTTTCTAATCCCTTGGGTCAACCCATAAGAGTATTATCGATATATTTATTCAATTATCTCCACAGATGTAAGAAGTATAATCATGATGGTAGAATTGAAGAAGTGAAAAACAAAACAATAATGATCACCTAACCATTATCTTATAAGTTTCACAAGGCTTGGTGGTAATAAATTCACACCATGAGATAGTGGATTTAATTTTATTTTAAGAATAATGAAATAATAGTAAATTAAGAACTTTTATTAAGAAACTATGTTGAATTGAAAATCTTACCAGAGAAAGAAATGTTATTACCAACACAAAGTTTAGTATAACATTAAAATGAATCCAAGAATAATATATGATTAAATAATTCACCACCACTACTTTATATTATAATTTTAAGACGCTTGGGTAGAACCAAAAATATTATAAGTCTCCTTAATTAATTTTGGTATGCCTAGGCGAGAGAAATGTTTAGGGAGAGTGAACTTTTCCACCCATGACATTAAATCTGATCCAACATGCATGCCTCTGAATGATGTGTCCAAAAGAGTCTCTAGATGGTAGAATTTGGATGATCCATAAAAGAAAAATATGATTTTACAAATTTACACTAATATAATGTAAAATATCATCCCTAATGGAGTTATTATTTTCAATATATGAGAAAAATGGTTGGATTTTTTTCTAGGCAGTAGAATCTGGCCCAGAATTGCATCTACAAAATAGTCCACCAAAAACTCAATTAAATGATATGAATATTCATTGAAAACTATTTAATTAAAATTTCCCCATGATTAATTATATCTCTAGGAATATGTTGACAATAATTGGGCTCGTATCTTGTCCTCTACAGTAATTTTATTGAGCTGTATTCCAATTCACTTCTCCCAAAATGTAGTTGGTTTAAGGCCCACTTTGGTGGTCTTTCATGTAAATATCAAAGTGCAACAAAAGAAATAATTATTCCTTATAAATTTTTTGAACATAAAAAAAGAAAATAAAATAAATACAATTGGGTGTTTTATATGGTATTCAAAAATGTATCATGTAATAGTTCGTTTTAAGAAGGACATTCTAGCATGATGTGAAATGATGCTCAATGTGTAAAATGAACTTAAATGGTGTTTATGAATAATTATGCACATGAATATTTTATATATTAATGATGAATATTATCCACTTTTAGTGTATTATAAAGACTATATCCTTCATCATATATCAATAATAGTTTGTAATTATATTGATTTCATTTTTCTACCAATGTACAAAAAGAATTTCATTAATGTAATAGGTAAGAAGGGAGAAATACCTATTGAACTCATAGATAATTCAATACTCACTAATAAACTCTTTTACTTAGGACCGATAGTCACATTTTATCAAAAGTGGGTCCCTATCATAGTAAATAGAAGGAAATTTATCATGACAGGATGCAAGAAATATGTAATCTTATATAATGTTGACCGTAAAGAAAACATTTTCTACATGAAATTTAATGCATAAAGAATCATGTGGCACTAGCAGTTTGGTCACATTAATCAACAATGAATTTAAAATTTATATGATATAATGATAGACATGTATATACCAAATTTGAAGGGTGAATGATAAATGAATTATGAAGCATGCGTGTGAGGAAAGATGTTCTACAGTTCATATCAACCAAATAAGAAAAGTGAATCAAATCTTCATGATATCATCCACACACACATATGTGGTCCAATAAATGTTACTGGAATATATAGAGTTGATTATTGCATTATATTTATTGATGATACTATTATAATGGATTATGTAATTATTATACATTGAAAACATCTTGTGTTTAATTGCAGTAAAACATATCATCAAATATCTGAGACTGAAACTAGTCGTACAATCAAAGTTATACGATCTAAAAATTGAGGGAAATAAAAGATAATGGATTTAGAAAATTACCTAGAAAACATGGAATAATGAATGAGGTAGCTATATTGAGAACCCCGTAAAAAATGATGTTTTTTAATATAGAAATCAACATGTGAATGTTGGTTTAGAGTCGTATCTCTCATCATTACTAGAATAATGTTCTTCATGTTGTTGTGTAAACTCAAAATATAATAAGTTTTTATATAAGATAACTAAGACACTATATGGGGTTTGGAATAAAATATATCTATCCCTAAAGAATTTTTGTGTTTTCGGAAGTAAATGTTTCATACAAAATAAAGAAGGAAATATAGGAAATTCTGGTGATTGTGTAGATTAGGGAATATTCATTGGATATTCAATGATGAGTAAATCCTATAAATGATTCAATAATCATCCCAAATGAATTTTTTAATTTGGGGTTGTAATTGTCATTGAATATAAAACCCCAATTATCTTTAGGTGTTCATATGATGATATGATAGAAGGCGAAGAATAAAGTGGACATGGAATAGTATCAAATACAGAAGTAGACAAAGGCATTCAAAAAAATAAGGGGTCAAAAAATAATGATGATTTGGTATTAGGATCAGAAGAGGAAACCATGGATGAGGAATCATTATAAGAAGATTATAATAGATATTAATGTGGATGATTTGGTCAATCCAACGTCATTTTGTATTGGAAAATATTCCACACATACAAGGTAATGGAAAATTATGTTCATTCTTCCTTTTTATCAATTATGGAACAAACCTATTTTGAATCAGAAATGAAGAATGAATCATGGGTTAAAGACATGAATGGATAACTATATTGGATTGGTAGGAACTAGACATGGGATCTTGATAAGAGACCTAATAATCAAAATGTCTTTAAAAAATGTGATGATCTTAGATATTTGATCAAAAACAAATAAACCATATTCTGTAATGGCAATACATGGATAAAAGGAATTGATTTTGGGGAAAAAAAGTTCCAATAGTGAGACTGGATTTGATCTTGATTTTCCATTCTATGTAATTTCAAAGAGGAAACAATGTTTATCAGATGTATGTCAAAAAAACATTCTTTATTTGATATCTACAAAAGGATGTCTTCACTGAACAACCAGTGTAATTTCATGATTGGAAATAATGAAGAAAATGATTGTATATTGAAGAAGGCCATGTATAGTTTAAACCAGAAACCATGTGCATAGTATTATCCACTATACAGTTATCTGAAGAATACTTATTTTAAAAGAGGAGGTGTGGATCATAATCACTATGTGAATAATTCAAAGAAAGAATAATTTATGCTGTCTGGGTTGGAAGATGTTATTATATTTTGAGTATGATGAAAGAAATCAGTAGAATAATTTCCTAGTCACATAAAATAAAAACATTGAAATGTATATGATTGGTGAACTTACATATTTCTTGGAGCAGCATATGATTCCAGATAAGGATTACTATTTCATTTCTCAGGAACAATATGAATGATAGTTAATGAACATATTTAATATGCATGAATCCAAACCAACTTTGACTAGGATTTTGGTTGGAGAAAACATTGGAAGCATGAAGATGGAACTTCTATAGAGCCCTCTAATAATAATAGAATAATTGGAATCATATTATAATTGATTGTTACATCACAATAAATTGTCTTGGAAAAATACTTAGATGCTTAATTTCAATTTAATCTAAAGGAAGAGGACTTGTAAACAATTTAATGAATCATGAAATATAGTCATCGTAATCTCAATTTTCATTTATTCTATGAGGCATTAATATATAATGAAAGATCAATATACTCTGATACAGAATTGGAAGGAGTCTTTGTGGATTGAATTTTCATAAGTGGTGGTGCATTTTTTATTGGAAATAAATGTGTGGGATGGTTGAGCATGATATTGGAAATATCATCTCTTAACATGAATGAAGTACAATACATCATTGATACAAATCCTTCCACTCAACTATTGTGGATGAATAAAAAATATTACTAATATTGGTGATGGGATGAAAAAACTGACGGTCATTCTCTATGAAAACAAGAGCACGATCAATATTAAAATTAATCCAGTACATCACTCTAGTAAAAAAATATTGATATTAGGCATCACTTCATCACAAAAAAAAATCCGAAGAATGTGTGGTTAAAATAGAGTATGTAGGAACTAATGAAAATGTGGAAGAATGTCTAACCAAGCCATTTCCCACACTTTTTTTCTAGAATCATTGGTTGAACATCAGTGTTCATCCACCCCCAGTTCATGAGGAGGTTATGGATACTTTCCATCTCCCCCAGCTATGTTAAGTGTTTTAATCTATTTGTGGAACTGATGTAGTTTTATCGGGGAGATAAGAACTAGGGGACTGTGTTTTGATATCTACAAGTACAAATGAAAGTCCATAGAATTTATTTATAATGGGGGAGAATGAAGAAATTTTAATGAACGTCAATGTTAAAAAAGTGTGGGGGTTGCAGGTTTTTTTAATCATGTGCTATGAAGAAAAAGTTTAGGACATACAATGATTTTGTGTCAGGATCACAACTTAGCATGGAAATATTAATGTATTCCAAAATAAGAGAACCCAATTCATGATTCCCCTATTGTTTTATACCCTGTTCATTTTCATGTAGACATAGAATTTGGATTATGTTTTTCTCACATATCTGCTCTAGATAGAGTCTGGTGTTTTATTGAGTTTTTTGACATATTTCCCACAAACCCTAAGGGGGAGAGGTTTTGAACCAAGGATATTCTTTTATCATAATGAATTAGGGTTTGTGTATTTCTTCAGTCCACACTTGGATGATCATGGAGTTTCCAAGTTAAAGGAACTTTTTATGAAGATGACTATAGTATTAATGTTGGTGTTGTTTCTCAGTTTTTTCCAATGTTTGGGCATGAAATCTAGAAGAAGTCTCTTGCATCCAAAAAGATTTTTTTTGGAATAAAATCTACATATATATGGTAAATACATTAGTTTCAAAAATAATAGGTTTTTCAGTGGTTGATATTCTCAAGTGCATGATGGGTTGGTGGTGTTATTTTCAACTACAAGATGTGGAGAATCTTGAATTCGTGATGATTTGATAGTAATCTCTATGATTATGAAAAATCACACTAGAGACTCACAAATGTAGTATCTTCTTGATGATATTTTGAAAGTTACACAAAAAATGAACTTGAGGAATGGGTGCTTTTTAACAGGATGAGACTATAAATATGAGGCTTCTTGTTTTCATTTGACACAAAAATAATGAATTTTAGAAAATACTAAATAACTCTCAATTTCTGAAGTCCTGGAGTTTAGTGATACATTTATTTAAATTATGTTTGCACATCACAAAAAATATTCTCTAGTCTTTTATAATGCTTAGGTATCTGAGGAATGTGTTTTGATGATGGTGAGGAACTCTGAACTGACTTAGTGAGCTTCACGAAGGCATTTTGTTCCATGAAGGAAGTTTTCTACGAGAAGGTTCTGAGCTTCATAGAGGATCTACTTGAATAGTAGTTCTAAACATCAGTTTTAGGGGAATAGTGACTTCAATGTGCATTAACTCAGGTGTAAGTTGAATGAAAACTCATGTTCTAGTTCGGGAAAAGGCATAAATTTTAATCTACTAAAGCAACTTCTATATTGATGTACTGTGTAATACATCACCTAGGTTAGTGACCTAGGGGGAGCCGAAGCATGTGTTCTGACTGACACAATGTGATGTCCCACAAATATTTTAAAGGTAGTGTTCATGAAACAGATTGACTGTGAATGAACATATATATTCCATAAATATTTATGATTTGTGTATTTGGGTAGGACCATTACACTTTCAGTGTATATTCCTTAGAATAGAACTTAATGGTGAATCAATTAAAACTAATATGTTTTCTCTCTTCATGTGAATGTATAAATTTCAAACCATTACACTCAGACAAGATTTATAGGTTTGAACTAATGGGGGCGAAATACCCATTACATTAGAATAAAAATTTCACACACGGGTTCACCCTCCCCTCTCAGGGTGTTCTGGGGTCCAAAAAATTTGATTAGCAGCACCAGTTCTCCCCTTTTCCATAATAAGGCTTGCATTAGAATGTTATCAGATAACTTAAGATTATTTTTTTATTAAATAATCGATCTTCTGGTTAAATAAAAACCATGTATAATATGTTTCTATTACTCATTATGATCTTCCTTACATTCCAGACCTAAGGTGAGTCAGGTGATCCTTTTCTTGCAGAAAACATATTTCTAATCCGATGGAATTTCTTAAATATTTTGATTTTGGTTTTCTGAATACAATGTTATGTTTGATGATATTCTTTTACAATGTGATTTGATTTGGTTTCTTCATAATCATCATCAACAACAATTGATAACACAATCATCTCCATCATCAAAAATCAACTTCTTACCAACTTGTCCCTAAAAAAAGATGTTCCCTATAATAGTGTTTTTCCTTAAATTATGTTTCCATGAAAATGTTGGAATACACTAGTCTTCCAGAAAAATTATTACATAAATATTTTCAATAACCAAAAGACATATAATTGGGTTATTACACCCTATTTTATAGATTAAAAGTTAGTAAAACCTATATAATTATACAAACAAAATTATTTATTTATTTAATATTATATAGATGAATTTCAAACAATGTATCTTGTTTATTGAATATATGTTGGGATTTTATCATTATTGTCAACTAAACTTTTAATGGATTAACATTCATATATCCATAATGTTGGTTCTCAAGAGATGAATATTTTAATTCACACATACCACATTTTACCCCCTTCTGAATCACCCATGGAAAAATACTAATTCCTTGATATTTCCAATAGTTATATAAGGAGTTTTCAACAAATATTTTGAGTATTATTATTTTCCGTCAATTCAATAATATTTTTAGACTTTTTTGTTATGTTTTTATTATAGATATTCCAAAATAAAGGTGGAATCAAGCTAATTGAATGTTTATTTATCTCAACATGTGTGAAATGGTCTTAGAAGTATAAATATATATGGTTTTGTTTGATTTTGACAGTATAATGTCTCTCAAATATTTTTTTTCTGATTATACCTATAAATATTACATTATATAACTAATTTTAATTTATTATAATTTATTAGAAATGTATTTAAATTTTAGATAGGGGTATGGGTGTCGGTACAAGATTATACACAATATGAATGGGATTAGATATAGATGTGTTTAATATGAAGAGATAATAAATTTATATTTAAATTGGTAATAACTATAATTCAAAACCATATGCATGTTTATGAGTGAATTTTCATTGAAACAAAATATAAGTGAGTTCATGTGGAAATGGGATAAGGAACAACAACACCCATGTTTTAGAGAGCAGTTTAAAACATACAACTCCTAAGAGGAATAAGAAGAACATATGAAATATAGGTTAAGATACTAGTCACAGAATTAATGAAATGACCATAATAGAAGTTGATTTATCATTTGTTGTAAACAAATGCACTAAATTACCATCTTATTCTACATCTGTGTTTGAAAATGTGAAATATGTAAATGAATAATGTTTTACAGGATTATGAGAAATGGAATGAGTGTATGTAGAATTTGACTTGGGATATTATTTAGATTAAATAAGAAATAATATGAGGGGAAGAATTATTATTCAAAACATCACAACTCAATAAGGATGATATTTCCAAGTATGAATTAATGGTCCCATAAAACACGGGGGGGAAACTATCATGGTATGTCTGGAGATATAATTTCATTAACATAGTCAATATTCAAATAGTAGGATCCATTTTTCTAAAAACAATGACATCCATAAACTATGAGAAATTTCTTATAAAATTATAAAATATAAAAATGTTTGAGAAAAAAGTGTAGAATTACCAAAAAAAAATACAAAAATAATCCAGATTGGACCCTCCTAAAGGACAAAACTATATAACGGTAACCATCTATCTTGTATCCATCAATAAAAAAATCAAAAATCACATGATTTCACTAATAATACATTCCACTATCCTACTAGCATAAAGTAATATTTCCCATAAAAACCTGGATTCTTGATCATCCAATGTGTAACACCCCAGGTAAATAAAGAATATGACATTCTCATATTTATCCATATTTTTGAATATAATATTAATAATACTTTGAAGGGAATTCTATGCTCGAGGGCGTACCCAATACGCAACAACGAGTTTCTTTGAAATCTTACGTTGCACTCTAATAATAAAATAATATTATTTTAAAAGGTAGTTACCGCCTAGCCATTGTAATGGAGTAAATGAATGTAACTAACTACAAAATGATTATATATGTTTGTCAAATATTTTTTACTTTTATCCAATAAATGTTGGAGACTTAAAATGAAAATGAATCAAATTTTAAGCATAAATATTCTAATATTCATTAAAAGGTCGATTAACCGCCTTTTGATGGATAACCCCTTTTAAATATACTTTTGACAATTTTATATGTTTTATATGACAAAATAAAATCCTTATTTACAATCTGGACATCAAAATTTACTTTGTGTAAAATTTTGTTATTTTTCCGATAAAGATCATTTTTATTGAAAATGTTGCATTTTAATTCAAAACCTATTTTTAATCTGATTTATTTATATGGATAGATTATATTTTTAATTTATATTATAGTATATTTAGAATATATTTTTACCATTTAATCTAATGGTGGTCATTGGAATTAATTTAACTTTGAAATTGGACTTAAACTAGTGTCAATCGTTTTATTGATATTGTTTCTTAAAAACACGCTATTTGTTTTGACAGCGGGAATTATTTATTAAATTAATTAATGAAACATATATGTTTTGAATTTTTTAAAATATACCTCATTTTTGATTTCGGAATATTAAATATATATTAGGGTGAATTTTTGTTATTTTTCTCAATAACATCAATTTTTTATGAATAGTGAAACCACTAAGTGGTAGTTTAAAAACTGATTTTTCATTTAAATGAAACATTACCACTTCTGTAATTTGAATTTCAGGAATCTGACATACATGGTTGTCATTAGGATGTAAAATTTGGTTCAATGGAATTAAAATAATTTTTTGTTGAATAGTAACTTTTATGTTTTTAATCGCGATTATATGTAATTAGTGTAATTTAAGGTTAAAATAATATTTTAATAATATGAAATGACCTAGACACATGTCCTACCCTCATTGGATGTGTCATGGACGACCAAGACAATCCATGGGTCATCTTGGGAACCCCGTGGAGCCACTTTGGTTGGAAAATGACTTAAATAACTTTTTATTTTAAGTTAAAATAAAAATGTCACAAGCATGAATTGTTTTACTAAACCAATTTTTAAATGGCGTTATACAAGTCATATTTTTTACTAAAAATAATCATTAGAATGATAAAACGATTTCATATATCATGATATTTTTCTTATAATTGTTAGAAATTAAATAAATTAAATTATTTATGACATCATGATGATTCAGCGATTACCTCATTAATAAAGGATTTAAATAAAATGAAAAGATATTGTTAAAACTATAACTTACACTGGTAAAAGAACTATTGTATGAGTATATTTATAACCCTTACCACCTTATCCTATAAATAAAACAATTTTGGACCTTTAAAATCTGAAACTCATTTGAAAATAAAGTAACATTTTGTAACGTTCCAAGAGTGCCCTTCCTCTCCTCTTATAAAAGGCCCCCACCTCTACCACCTTACCCACACCTCTCAGTCATTTGGCTCGGCCAACCCCTAATAATTTTGTCTCTCCACATACCTCTCTTAATCCTAGAATCCTCACTTTGGGCAGAAGTCCTCTCAAGGAAGCCTTTGAGCTCAAATCAAAGAGAGATACCCGATTTTAAGGTAATATCTTCAATTGTGTTCTTTTGATTTATTTTGATTTTCCAACCCCCTAAACTCCTTTTATTAATTTATTTTTTAATAACTACAGTATCTTAAATATACTAGGATGTTGTTCTAAGAATGATTCTATCTACACTTACACACACCAACATCTAATGGTTAATGAACATACTGTTTCTGTGGATGGTGAATTTCTACATCACGAAATGATGATTGTTCAATATTCTTTTAACACCCTCAAAGGTGTCCATTAAGATATCACTATATTTATATATGATATATAATACGTTTATGTTTTACTTAAGCTTCTGTATTCTTCATTTATGGCATACCTTTGTGGTTTCCGATATGGTTAAACGTGATATCTTAATTTTAGGAAGTGCGGACTACTACCCCCTCAAAGTGATTTGATTCATTAATACCATATGTGGTACGTATAAAGGATAGATTTAATGATATTATATATGATATCATATTGGAATTATAATTCTATTATGTATCATTATGTCTTAATTCCATTAAATAATAAATAAAAATTGAAGCTGCGTTAATGTGTACGTACGACTTACCGTCTCCATGAACGGTGCATTTCATTTATTACCTCTAAATGTTATGTAATATTATAAATTCATGTATATAATGGATATATATGATATATATGATATCTAAATAATGAATATAATTCTGGATATAATATATATTTTACCACATAAACAACTTGTAATTATAAAGAGTTTATTTTTACTCAAGTAGCAATGATCTACAAAACGACCATTATTAACTTAAATAATTACATAGTGTTGACATCATGGTATAAAGTGATATAAAAGGAATAAGGAACTTGAAAATTTTTCTTAAGAAAGTAGAAATTAACTCAAGTTTATTATTTAGGAGGTTAAAGAACGATCGAGTCAAGTCGGACCCGAGGTAAGGGATCATACCTCTCTCTTTCTTTTTAAGTACACTCTTTTATGTCATTCCTTTTATGCTCATCATTCTTAGGATTATGATGTTATTTTATATTAATCTTACTGTAAGTTTTATGTTCATTTGATGAGAGACCCTATTTTCTCTCATCAATCTATTTTGGATGTTTTAATTAGCTTTGTTGGGATACAAAAATTTCGCAAGGGGCTTTTTATCTCACATTGTGTTTTTGTGAGATTCATGCTACATTTGACAATATTTCCTTTTGAGTGGTGTATGTACTGTCAATTATTATACTCTTTGTGTAACATAATTTCGTTTATGAGTATTTACATCAATGTTGTATAGTCCTTCTTTCATGTGGTGTACGTTTCGAATGTTACCCAAATCGGTAAGGGAACCATTCACCCTCCTATTTTTAAAATACTTCTTTCGTTATGTCTTTTAATTTTCATATTATTATGTGGGGATATGTTCTTATATATCCTTATTGCCGTAAATTTTATGTCCCAGAGATGAGATACCCTTTATCTCTATCATCAACTCTATTTCTAAAAGTTAATGTGACGCCGTTACGCTATCAAGGGAACTTCTTAACCCAATTTCGATTTCTTTGGGTTCAACATGTAGTTTTTGAATATGTCATACTTTGAATATGTGTGAATGACCTTTGATTATTTTACACATAATATCCGCTTATATTTGGTGTATTTATATTTGTCGCACATAATTCTGAGATTGATTTATCCTTAATTTGAGGATAACATCCGTATAATGGATTTCATCTCAATTTACATTTCCATTGAGACTTCATTGTTGTTATGCACCAATTCACTCTTATATGGTGTATATACTATCCTTTGGAATATTATATCATGAATCCCTTTATTCTCATGATATTATAAAGTCTTGATTAAATTTTATTCCACAATTATTGTATTCAAGTGTCTCTCATTTTGTTAAAAACCCTTTAACTAAAATATCTTTTTAAATGATTTAATGATTTAGTCTTATAAATATTTCTCATTAATATCCATGTTTTCAAAAAAAAATTAAGGATTTATTTATAAGGGTATTAATGGTTTAAAATGTTCAAATCTTCAATGTGGTATAGGACACTTTGATTTAAAAATCTCTTTATTAAATGTTTTAAATGGTTTTGAAAATGGTTTTTAGAATGGATTCATTATTTCAATATCTTCAAATGGTATATTGTTATTGCAATATGGGAATATTATCTTTCCTTTATTCTTAAGTTATGTCCTATGATTATGTTATGGTTCATGGGCATTGTTATGAAGATGGGTGGTTCCGTGATAAACTAAGGGCATGTGAGCCCGATATAGCTCTCCAATCCATTGGGTATTGCGAGGGAGTTAAACGTTAAGGTTTATCCAAAGAGATTTAGGGAATATACTGTGATGGGTATTCCAAAGGTAACCAAGAGGGTTTCTCCCTACGTAAGAATGTTATGAATGCCTCAAGTTACCTTTATGTCTTATGACTTCTATTATTTATTCATGATTTTATGAGGTATGTTAAAGAGATTATGTTTTATGGGTAAAGTATGATTTCATTCTTATGTATATATGTACTCATGTTTCCTTTCCATACATTTTATAACCCTTACTGAGCTTTTTATGCTCATCCCATGTTTTTGAAATGTTTTTCATAGGTCAAGGGAATGGTACATGATATGATGATAGTGTCAAGAAAGTGTCAAGAAAGAATCCATGTTTTATTTTAAATATGTTTCTCTTGATGGGAAAAATGAATATTATCTTTTATGTAACCACTTTGTTTAAATGTGGAATGTAATGAAAGTTTTATGATCTAATTATCTAAAAATATAAACCTGAAAAGATCCTCAATGTGTAATCTTGTAATAACTCATTATTAAGTAAGGTTTAAGGCTGGGGCCTTATAGTTGGTATCAATGGTCGGTTTAGATTACTTTATAGGTTAGAGTGTTGTTTAAGAAAAAGTTACAAGTTGTGTATAACCACAATGGTTAGTATATTAGATGGAGTCATCGTTTTTTTTTTTGAATTTAGAATGAGTTTGAGATAACTTGTATAATTATATCTTTGTGTTTATCTTCCTCTTTTTTATTTGATGATTTTACTGATATACTCACACTGACCTTTTTGGTTTTAGTAAATGGCTGGATCTAGCAGGCACCAAAGTAACAGTGGATTTGAAGAAAACTATGACGGTTTTATGAAAGAACAACCGAATGATATGAGAGCTGCAGTGAGAACTCTTGTGGTTATCCTCAACCAACTATCTGAAGTCATTACTGACCACCTGAACCTTAGTTGTTTTTATAAGGCATCGTATATGCGAGAAACAAATCCCTAAAGAAGTTCAGGTAATAATCATAAAGGTAAGTATGTTCAAAAACCAATGTGTTAAATATGTGGAAAGAAACACATAGGAAAATGTTTCAAAGGAACAGAAAGATGATATAGATGTGTAAATGAAGGTCATAAAGCAAGAACCTGCAATGGAAAAAGGAATCATCTAGTTGACTCTAGGAAAGGGAAAGAATTTCTTTCTGAAGGATCAATTGAATGTTTTGAATGTGGTGTGCATGCTCATTATGAAAACAAATTTCCTATGAAGATGTTTCGGGAATGAGGTCACCAAGATCGTACAGATATTCATTTACCAATACCTAATTCCATTCTTGTTGAGGATGAATAAACTGGCAATGAAGAATGAAAGGTACGGAATATTTCTTAATATATGTTTTCCTATTATTGGAATCTTAGGATATGATTCATGATTTTGTTTGTAGTAAAGAAGTATTTCAGAATAAGTTGAAAAGGAATGGCTAATGGATCATGAAGAATGTTGAATGAGTAATAAGTCATCATATAAGGGATTCAAGAGTTATGGTAGATTTTAGGATGGTGAAATTATTAGATATATTAAGTCTCTTTTGATGATGGGGTTACATTAGAAGACTTTTTATAGTAACCCTGATGTTTGATATATGAAAATTTTATTCAAGTAATAATTATCCTTTCTTTTTTGGATATAGTAATAAAGTACCATTTGGGTTTATATGATCCTTTAATTTGAGGCAATTACTGGTTAATACATTTTGGGTTAAAAAATGGAAGTTATCAGAAAACCTTTGTGGTAAAAATATGTTATGGTTATTTTTTATGAATTTATCTATTTTTGAGGAATGTTATAAAATTATATAGTTTTTGAAAAGGGACAACACACAGACCGTGTGACAACCCATCGTGTTGGATGAAGCTGCGCGAATCGAACCCATAACCAAATTTCAACTGGTATTTATCTCCTACCACTGGACTATGTGAAGTCCCTAGTCAGTTTGAATGATTCTTTTTAGTTAAATGATTTTATGAATTAAGAGTAAGTTGATTTTTTTGGTTATCAATGGAAATGATTAGCCTATAATGGAGATTATGTGGTTAGTTTAATTACTTTTCAGTGTGAGACTGTAAGAGTAACTGATGTTATTTGGGAGAAAAATGGTAAAATTTATCTTAAGAGACTATGTGATCAAATCCATCAAAGAATTGGGTTTCAATCATAGTTTGGTTTACATTGTATAATTTTATGGATAGATGTGTATTGAATGGTCTTTGTTGAACTTTGGGTTTAAGTTTTGGTTAAGGACTAAATACATGGGAAGTATATAGTTTTCTTTTGTGGATTAGGTGGTTCTCTAGATGTTTTTTATAGCTCTTTTAATGTGAACAAGTCATCCTAAATACTCTCCTTTTGGAGAAAATATCAGTTTGTGTAATAAATATAATAAAAGTTGAAATTCAACATGACAATTAAGTATGCTTCCTTATGTTTTAGTTAAGCTCATAAATAAATTCCTCAATGAAAAGTAACTTAAAACAAAAATGTTGTCTATTAATTTTTCCTACTGGGGAATCAAATACTGTTTAACCCATCACAAGTTTTTGATTTTCTTGTTGTTAACATTCTCCTAGACATGATTACTATTACTCTCCATCAGAACATGACCCTTTGTTTTTTCCTCCATATCCATATTTTCATACTTGCAATCCTAGTATGGGTTAACTTAGGTGACATTTGTACTTCTCTCCCATTCTTTTAAAGTAATAGTTTTACTGACTCTTGTTCCGATGTGGGATTTTCAATGAAGCTTCCAAGACCAATTTTAAAATTGTGAGGAGGCAATTCCCAAAATGGGGGAAGGATGTAACACCCCAGGTAAATAAATAATATGACATTATCATATTTATCCATATTTTTGAATAAAATACTAATAATACTTTGTAGGGAATGCTATGCTCGAGTGCGTACCCAATACGCAACAATGAGTTTCTTTGAAATCTTACGTTGCACTCTAATAATAAAATAATATTATTTTAAAAGGAAGTTAACGCCTAGCCATTGTAATGGAGAAAATGAACGGAACTAACTAAAAAATTATTATATATGTTTTCCAAATATTTTTAGTTTTATCCTATAAATGTTTGAGGCTTAAAATGCAAATAAATCCAATTTTAAGCATAAATCCTCTAATATTCATTAAAAGGTCTATTAACTACCTTTTGATGGAGAACCCTTTTTAAATATACTTTTGACAATATTATATGTTTTATTTGAAAAAATAAAATCCTTCTTTAGAATCTGGACATCAAAATTTAATTTGTGTAAAATTTTGTTATTTTTCCGATAAAGATCATTTTTATTGAAAATGATGCATTCTAATTCAAAACCTCTTTTTAATCTGATTTATTTATATGGATATATTATATTTTTAATTTATATTAGAGTGTATTTAGAATATATATTTACCATTTAATCTAATGGTGGTCATTGGAATTAATTTCACTTTGAAATTGGACTTAAACTAGTTTCAATCATTTAATAGATATTGATTCTTAAAAACAGGCTATTTGATTTGACAGTGGTATTTAGTTATTAAATTAATTAATGAAACCTATATGTTTTGAATTTTGTAAAATAGACATCATTTTTTAATTCGTAATATCAAATATATATTTTGGTGAATTTTTGGTATTTTTCTGAAAAACTTCAATTTCTGATGAATAGTGAAACCACTAAGTGGTAGTTTAAAAACTGATTTTTCGTTTAAATGAAACATTACCAATTCTGTGATTTGAATTTCAAATATCCTACATACATGGTTTTCATTAGGATGTAAGATGTGGTTCAATTGGATTAAAATAACTTTTTCTTGAATAGTAACTTTTATGTTTTTGATCGCAATTAGAGGTAATTAGTGTAATTTAAGGTAAACATAATGTTTTAATAATATAAAATGACCTAGACACATGTATTGCCGTCATTGGATGAGTCCTGACCGACGAAGACAATTCATGGGTCAACTTGGGGACCCCATGGAGCCAGTTTGGTTGGAAAATGACATAAATTACTTTTTATTTTAAGTTAAAATAAAAATGTCACAAGCATGAGTTGTTTTACTAAAACAATTTTTAAATGGGGTTGTACAAGTCATATTTTTTACTATAAATATTCATTAGAAATATAAAACTATTTCCTACATCATGATAGTTTTTTTATAATTTTTAGATATTAAATAAATTAAATTATTAATGACATCATGATGATGCAGCGATTACCTCATTAATAAAGGATTTATGTAAAATGAAAAGATAATGTTAAAAATATAACTTAAACTTGTAAAAGAAATATTGGATGATTATATTTCGAACCCTTACCACCTTATCCTCGAAATAAATCAATGTGTGACCTTTAAAATTCGAAACTCATTTGAAAATAAAGAAACATTTTGTAACTTTCCAAGAGTGCCCCTCCTCTACCACCTTAACCACACCTCTATAGCATTTGGCTCGGCCAACCCCTGCTCATTTTGTCTCTCCACATCCCTATATTACTCATAGAAGTCTCACTTTGGGCAGAAGTCTTCCCAAAGAAGCCTTTGAGCTCAAATCAAAGACAGATACCCGATTTTAAGGTAATGTCTTCACTTGTGTTCTTTTGATTAATTTTGCTTCTCCAACCCCCTAAACTCTTTTTATTCATTTCTTTTGTAACAACTACAGTATCTTCAATATACAAGTATGTTTTTCTAAGAAGTATTTGAGCTACACTTACACACACCTACATCTAATGGTTAATGAACATACTGTTTCTCAGGATGGTGAATTTCTATCTCACGAAACGATGATTGTTCAATATTATTTTAACACACTCAAAGGTGGCCATTAAGATGTCACTATATTTATATATGATATATAATACGTTTATGTTTTACTTAAACTTCTATATTTTTCATTTATGGAATACCATTATTGTTTCCATTATGGTTAAACACAATATCTTCATTTTAGGAAGCGCGGACTATCGCCCCCTCAAAGTGATTTGATTCGTTAATACCATATTTGGTACATATATAGGATAAATTTAATGATATTATATATGATATCATACTTCAATTATAATACTATTATTTATCATTATGTTTTAACTCCATTAAATAAGAAATAGAAATGGAATAAGCATTCATGTGTACGTACGTCTTACCGTCTCCAAGAACGGTGCATTTCATTTCTTAACTCTAAATGTTATGTAATATTTTAAATTCATGTATATAATGGATATATATGATATATATGATATCTACATAATGAATATAATTCTGGATATAATATATATTTTACCACATGAACAACATGTAATTATAAAGAGTTTATTTTTGACTCAAGTAGCAATGATCTACAAAACGACCATTATTAACTTAAATAATTACATAGTGTTCATAGCAATGTAGTAAGTGATATAAAAGGAATAATGAACATGAAAAATGTTCTTAAGAAAGTATAAATTAACTCAAGTTTATTATTCAGGTGGTTAAAGAATGATCGAGTCAAGTCGAACCTGAGGTAAGGGATTCTACCTCTCTCTTTCTTGTTAAGTACACTCTTTTATGTCATTCATTTTAAGATCATTTTTCTTATGATTGGGATTTTCTTTTATATTACTCTTACTGTAATTTTTATGTTAATTTGATTAAAGACCTTATTTTCTCTCATCAATCCATTTTGGAAGTTTTAATTGGCATTGTTAGGCTGCCGAAATTTTGAAAGGGGCTTTTTATCTCACTTTGTGTTTTCGTGAGATTCATGCTACATTTGCCAATATTTCCTTTTGAGTGGTGTATGTACTGTACATTATTCTACTCTTTGTGTAACATACTTTAGTTTATGAGTATTTACATACATTTTGTATATTCCGTCTTTCATGGGGTGTACGTTTCGACAGTTACCCAAATCGGTAAGAGAACCTTTCACCCTCCTCTTTTTAAAAGACTTCTTTTGTTATGTATTTTAATTTTCATATTATTATGTGGGGATATGTTCTTATATATCCTTATTGCCGTAAATTATATTTCCAAGATATGAGAAACCCTTATCTCTCTCATCAACTTATTTTCTAAAATTTGATGTAACGATGTTAGGCTGTCAAGGGAACTTCTTAACCCAATTTCGATTTCGTTGGGTTCAACATGTAGTTATTGAATATGTCATCCTTTGAATATGTGTGAATGACCTTTGAATATTTTACACTTAATATCCACTTATATTGGGTGTATTTATATTTGTCGCACATAATTATGAGATTGAATTATCCTTAATTTAAGGATACCATCTTTATAATGGATTTCATCTCAATTTACATTTCCATTGAGACTTCATTGTTGTTATGCACCAATTCACTCTTATATGGTGTATATACTGTCCTTTGGAATATTATATCATGAATCCCTTTATTCTCATGATATTATAAAGTTCTTATTAAATGTTAATACTCAATTATTGTATTCAGGGGTCTCTCATTTTGTTTAAATCCCTTTAACAAAAATATATTTTTAAATGTTTTAATGATTTAGCCTTATAAATATTTCTCATTAATATCGATGTTTTCAAAATGGTTTCAAGGATTTATTTATATGGATATTAATGGTTTAAAATTTTAAAAGCTTCAATGTGGTATGGGACACTTTGATTTAAAAATCTCCTCATTAAATGTTTTAAATGGTTTTGAAAATGGTTTTTATAATGGATTCATTATTTCAATATCTTAAAATGTTATATTGTTATTGCAATGTGGGAATATTGTCCTTACTTTATGCTTAAGTTATGTGCTATGATTATGTTATGGTTCTTGGGAATGTTTATGAAGACGGTTGGTTCCATGATAAACTAAGGCCGGGTGAGCCCGATATAGCTCTCCAATTCATTGGGTAATGCGAAGGAGTTAAACGTTAAGGTTTCTCCGAAGGGATTTAGGGAATATACTGTGATGGGTTTTCCAAACGTAACCAAGAGGGTTAATCCCTATGTAAGAATGTTATGAATGCCTCAAGTTACCTTTATGTCTTATCATTTCTTTGATTTATTCATGATTTTATGAGGTATGTTAAAGTGCTTATGTTTTATGGGTAATGTATGATTTCATTCTTATATATATATGTACTCATGTTTCCTTTCCATACTTTTTATAACCCTAACTGAGATTTTTATGCTCATCCCATATTTTTGAAATGTTTTTCATAGGGCAAGGGAATGGTACATGATATGATTATAGTGTCAAGGAAGTGTCAAGAAAGAATCCATGTTTTATTTTAAATATGTTTCAGTTGATGGGAAAAATGAATACTATCTTTTATGTAACCACTTTGTTTAAATGTGGAATGCAATGCAAGTTTTGTGATCTAATTATCTAAAACCCTAAAACTGAAAGATCCTCAATGTGTAAACTTTTAATAACTCAAGATTAAGTATGGTTTAAGGCTGGGGCCTTATACAATGAGTAGGTCATCCATTGACAACACCATAAAACAAACATGTTTCCCAAAAAAACATATCCATACACGTAAAAATATTTCAATGAAGTGGTATTATTACAAATAAAAATATAAGAGTGTCTAGTTGATATGAATTCTTCATGAACCACGACATCCCCCATATTTCTTCAATAGATCACATATTCTTCATGCAAACTAAATCTTTAAGTGAACATCAAAATCTCATCCAAAAATGTAGATAGTGACTATTGTGCGAATCATGCCTAAAAATTAAATGTCATCCTTTGAAACATTTTATTATTATATACATCAATAAATCATTCAAATATAGGAGAGAGGTCAAAAATATGGACCAAATTTTGAGAAACAACTAAAAACCACAATATATGCATGATTGTTACACCCATGCTATCTATAGAAATTAACATTCTCATAAAAGGAATTGAAATCTATATTTGGGTTAGATATTACATTTAAATTAATTATTGAGAAAATATAATCCCACTTTCGATGATAAATATAATACCATAACAAACCATATTCATATTTTTTATATTTGGAGGTGTCAAGTGAATCAAACTAATGATCAAAATCCTCAATAATGTCATCTTGTAGCTCAACAACAACCTTCATTTTATAAAAAACATCATCTTTAGATATCATTATAAGTAGTATTTCTCTATAACTAGAAGACCTATTGACCTTAATATTTTTCAAGTTTGAATAATTCTTACATACATTATATATCATTGATCACACAAAATATGGACCTCTTGCATCCTGTATCTAATTATTAACCATGGGTCTCCATTTGGATAATACTACTCCACATTTTTTTTCTGTACAACTAATTATAATTATTAGATTCATCATAATTTATTTATAATTCATATATTTAATACAAATGGGAATCATAATTAGGTTTCACATCATTTTCATTATCATAATTACAAAGATCTTTGGTTTAGTACTTTATGGAGTCCCCTGCACTTAGATTGGGAATATCCTTTTTATTCACCACTATGGATGTTATCTGATTTCCAAGGTTAAGAAAATGGAAAATATACATCTTTTCATTGGGTTGTCCTACTTCGGATCCATCTTAGTCCGTTTCCCATCAAATTTATATTGTTTTCTAAATACATAATCAAATCTAATAATCTTCAAGCCTCTAATATTTTTAATTCATATTCCCTTTCAAAGGACAACTTCAACATATCCATAAGTATGATAGAAAGAAAATTTAATAGAATTAGTTATTCAATATATATCAATCGAATGGAAAATATGATTCTAAAAATATTAAAATTGGGATATTTTCCATTACCCTACTTTCAAAATAATGTTAGTATCATTAGTAGATAAAATAATTGATTGAATAGGGTAGCAGATAAATATAACATATAGCAACCTAAATATTTTATGGTATGTTTCTATTAAATATGTTCTATTCATTAGATAGCCTATATTTCCTGAATTAGTAAATATATTTTAATCAATATTTTTTTAACTATAGTAAAAATTCATAACATTGAAATTAATCATAAATTTTCCACTTTTATTATTTGAAATTTTAAAAACGGAAATATACTATTACGATCAGGGTGATATTTGGAGTCTTATAGAATGAAGCTAATTTTTAGAGAATAGAAACATACCCTTAAGAATATTAAAATACCCATATTAATTTTAACATACCCTTGTGAACAGTTATGTAACACTTATGAATGGTAACCTTTCCTATGAAATTGTAAATAAAATATTGGCACCTTAAAAATGAAGATGAAAATTTTAAGTGTTGGTATTTTTTGAATATATAAAAAATTTAATTAAAAATTAAATTTCTCATATTTATATAATCAAAATTGAGAAATGGAGATCTTTTTTGGATTCAACATGTTGAAAAATGATTGGGGTTATTTTTTTAGATTTTTCTAAAATACATAAATTTTGTGAATAGTAAATTACGATATATTATAATAAATGAAAAATACATGATTTATTGAGTCATGGATAATGTCCTACTAAGGTAAGAACACTTTTTTCAAACTCACATGAAATGGATAATATTTTTTGTAATGTAATAATCAATATTTATTATCTTAGGTAAATTTAATAAACTAATGAATAAAATGTTAAGAAAATCCTCCTCAACTACATTATATAAACCACCCCTTACCCTATCTTTATCCCACACCACTCAAGCTTTGAACATTACCAATGTTCTTAAAAACCAATTATCAATTCCTCCCCCATGTCCACGTCCTTCAGGTCTCACCAAAATTCCAAAAACAAATTTCTTGAGAGATTCTCAAGGAGGATTACTCAAGAGGTGAAACTCTCTTCCTTTTTCTTCAAACCTATTTTACAAAATCCATTATTTTGTTTCACTATCCTCACCTCCCCTCATCCAAATGATAGATAATAAGTTTACCTCACATCAACTTTAATTTTATTGTGCTAATGTTACATTTCATCATCATCTCTCTTTCCCCCCTCCTCGTATATTAATAATGAAAACACCATTTGAGATGTGACAAATTATCACATTCAAGGACCCAAGGTTTTCAATTTATATTACTATCATAAAGACTGTTCATGAAATTTTTTTAATGTTTTAACCATATCATAATAAATTTATTTTATCTTATGCATTTTCTATAATCGTTACCCACTCATAATATAAAATAGAAAAACAATTTCATTGTGTACAAAACCACCAAGTTAATCTAAGAGTTTATCATTAACTTTTATCTAATGAGTCATCATCATGGTATATAACCAAAATAATTATAAGATAATTTATATTTATTTATTTTCACTAAAAATATACATTGAAAAGTATTGATTTTTAACCACACATAAAATGAACTTCCAATCATGAATACAAGTATACATATCATGAAAACCAAGGACGAAAATTCTTCCAAAACAATAAAATTGATCCTCGTAAACCAATCATAAATTCCATTAATGTACCAAAAATGGTTATAAAAAATAAATTACATGTAAATTATGCTATTTATTTATTAATTAATGAAGCTAAAGTTGTTTATTTTGGACATTAATTTCAATCTAAGAACCCATTCAGGCATAAGGTAAGGGGTTTCTCCTCTCACTTTTATTTCTATGGGATTTCCATTGTTCGCCACATATTTGTTAGATTTGGTGTATTTTTAAAAAAAATTAATATATTATATCATGAATCTCTTAATATTCATGGTATTAAGTTATTCACTTAATGATTATTAACTCGATTGATTGTAATGTTGTAAAGGACTGCGTTTTAGTTTCCTTTTCATTAGGACTTACTTGGTATTGTGAACCTATTCATTCTTTTGTGGTGTACCTGCATCCCCTTTGAGATCATTTTTCATTTTAAAACATTAATATATTATATATAAATATTCTGGTTTCATGGATATAATTATTTCCTTATGTTGCATACCCTTTTACATACGGTGTTTATTTGGAATATTTCTTTAACCATTGAAATATTGATGAATCTGTATCCTCTACTCTATATGTTTATTAATAAGGAATATTGTATGTGCGTTAAATATATGAATAAATAATTATTTGGAATTTATGTGATTGGGGGCATTCAATATCTCCTTGATTCAACAATAGGTCTCGTGAGACAAATCTGTTGCTGAAAAACCCTTCAAGTTTGTTTCCAAAATAGAATCAGATGGGTATCAACCCACAAACATAAACAATTTCGACTGTATAGTCGTATCATGATCCTAATACATGACATATAATTAATAAGAATTTTCTTTATTCATTTTTAGTTATTACTATCCATGAGGTTTTCACTATGATAAAATCTATTGAAGCGGTTTCATTTTAAATTTATTAACAGCATGTTTTTTTCATTTATTCACCATACCATATAGACTATTAAAATTTGATTATGATTAAATTAATGATGATTCATGCTTCCTATAATTTTAACCCTTACTGAGCACTTGATATCACCCCTTTCATTTGTTTACCTTCAATAGGTTATGAAGTGGAGAATATTTATTGAGTTCTCGTGAATGTAGTTTATTAGTTTTTTAGGTATAGTATTTTGTTACCTTTACAAATGTAATTTGTGTTACATGTATGTGTCTATTTTCTTCTAGACTACTAATCTATTCATAGTTCAGTATTTCATCTCTCTATATCATTCCAATGTAATAAATAATGCACCATCATTGGTCTTTTGGGGTCATGGAGTTAGAGTTGTTATCAAGATAAATTATAGTACCAAACATGGAATCTAGATTTAGGAAACATAGTTTAGAGGACATAAACCTAAGTAAGACATTAAAGATAATGATAAAATAACATACATGAATTTTAGTAATGTAGGTAATATGTGTGTATTCCTAAAAAATACATCCCTGACTAGATTCTATATGTGGATGTTTTTCTGGAACAGAGGTACCTATGATTAACAACGCCGATAAAGAGTTTCATGATTGACCCTTGGTATCCTGGTACACAACAACGGGCCTTACTGCACACCTGGTTTGACACTACTAGGGGATATGTTTATGATAATTCACATTTCTTTGAAAAACCAATATAATGGATTTAAACGTAAATATAAATAGTGTTAATGATTCTGATATTATTTATACATAAATTTTCAAATTATCTTAAATGTTTTCTTGTTAGAAATTATTAAAAATGACCTAATTTATAATATTCCATTGTTTAGTGATGGGGCCTAATTGAAGAAGGGGAATTAGTACCTGTGGACAATGTAGGTATTTCCCCACTGAGTAAGTCAATACAGTCAGTGTTGTTGTGGATCAGATCATGACCATATTTTAATAACATACTCAGGCTGTCTTGAGTAAACATGCAACACCTGTATTGGATAGTTTCATGCATAAGAAGCCCCAATCTTTTAGTGGGACAACTAATCAAATGGTAGCTGAGAAATGGATCATGTCCCATGAAAAGATATTTCTTCCATTAATATTAAATTAAAATTATAAAGTAGTAATGTATGTATATTTCTTTAAGGGTGATATTGATCAACAGTGGTCCATGATCTAGAATACCAGAGGGGAAGAATAAATAGAATATATTGAATGGAGAACTTTTATGGAAATATTATTCAAAAACTATTTCCCTAATGAACAATGTACTGAAATGAAGATGAAATTCCTTATCTTAAAGCAATGGGAATATGAGATTGTTTTGGATTATAAGGCTACCTTACCATGATTATCTAGCTATGTTATATATTATGTATGTGATTCAGAAGATGGGAATGATCATTTCTCTTTTGGTCTTAAGCCAAATATTTTAAGGGCACTGGATTCTCAAAAACATTCATCAAACGATTGTATAAATTTCCATCAAAACAACGATGGAATTTTCTAAATCAAAATATTTCATTGTAAGTCAAGATAAGAAGAGGTATTATAATAACCATGGAAAACTAATGTTTCAATAAAGAAGAAGTGAATGAAGCAATTTCCATTATTCAATAACCATTGAATGAATCATCCTTTGAAATACTTGAACAATAAGTGAGTTTTCTATAATTTTGGGTGAATTGTTCATCGATCTATTGAATCAAATCGGAGGAGACAAGTCATTGATGCTCTATGCTGCTATTATAGAGAGAAGGTACACTTTTAGAATGAGTTTTCTAAGAGACAAGGAATCATTCATCATAAAAGGCCACGACAGCAAAGGAAAGCTTATGTAAATACAACCATGGAGGTTGACATTCCAAATGATGTGGTGGAAGGTACTTTAATTGTTTCCTCAATTGTACCCAATGCATAATTGGATTATGTATCATCGTATTCATTAATATCTTCCCGCATTGAAATGAAAATTAGGTATGTACAATTTGATTTAATAAAGGAGTATTTAGTCAAAACACTTGAGGGATGCATCATTGCAACAATGATATGTCAATCAGTCCCCCTCATGACACAAAAATGTGATTTAGTTTCAAACCTTATCATCATACTCATTATTTAATTTGATATAATCCTCGGTATAATTTTATTGTCAAATTATGATAAAAATGTCTATTTCAATAAGAAGGAAGATTCAATTTTTTATAATGTTTTAGAATCCCTTATATTTACTTTTGAAACTTCACCATCTGATTATTATCTACATCCACCACCAATAGGTATAATAAATTAAATTCTTAGAGGGGAAGAGAACACAATAACTATGGGTGAGGAAATAAATCTTCATATTGATGAAAAAAGTATTTTGTAACAATAGATTCATGTATTTTTAAAAGATTTACCTAGACATCATTAAAATCATGATTTTGAGTTCTATATTGATTTAATTCATGGTGAAAGACCTATATCAAAGACCCACTATTGAATTTCCACTGTTCAATTAGTATAGAAAAAAGGAAAAACTAGAGTAATTGAGAGAAAAATGATTTATTCGACCTAGTTTTTCTCCATGGGGATCCCATGTCCTATTTGTCAATAATAATGATGGATTCATGAGGCTATGCATTGATTATAGGGATATCGGTGCTATTACAATAAAGAATAATTATTCTCTTCCAAAAATTGATTATATATTTATTAACTTCATGGTTCAAAATTGTTTTCGATGATTGACATTCGATCTAGATATCATTAATTGTGTGTTAGGAATGAAGATATTCCAAAGATAACATTTCAAATTAGGTATGGGCAATACGAGTTTAAAGTAATACCTTTTGGATTGACTAATGGTCCCTATGTCGTCATGGATACAATAAATAGAGTTTTCAGGGAATATATTGATGATATTATTGTGGTATTTATCAATGATATCTTGGAATACTGAAAAATATACTAATACCATGAGAATAACATAAAGATTATTCAAAAAATAGTTAAATGAAATGAATTATATGGGATGTTTAGCAAGTTTGAATTTTGGATTCAATTAGTTTCATTTGATAGCCATATTGTTTCTCGGGATGGAATCATATTTGATAATATTAAGATAAATTAAATCCATGAATGACCAATTCCAATAAAAGTAACTGAGTTACATAGTTGTATTGGATTATCAGGTTAATCTTGACGTTTCATTCAAAATTTCACTTGATTGACTAACCCGCTAACCAATCTCAGAGGTATAGGGGTTAAGTTTGTATTGAAGAAAGAATGTACAGAATGCTTTGAATAATTGAAAATAAGATTGATCAATTCTCCAATTTTGACTCTTTCATCTAGAAATGATGTGTTTATGATATACAGTTATGCATAAATGAATGTATTGGGTTGCGACCTTATGATAACTGATAAATTTATTACTTATGAATCAAGGAAATTGATGACTCCTTATAAAAATTTACTAACTCATGATCTTGAGTTAGCATATGTAATCTCTTCTCTGATAATATGGAGACATTATATCTACGATGAAATATGTGAGATATGTATGAATCAGAAGAGTTTTAAACACCTTTTTACATAGAAAGAACTCAACATGAGGAAAATGAGATGGACCTAGTTACTCAAAGATTAGGATATTTCATAACACTACCACCCAGAAAGAGATAATAAGGTGGAAGATGCCTTAATCATTAATGATCGTGGAATTTTAACCCAAATGAGGATTTAGAGAGATCTTATATTCATGGATCTACTAAATATTGTTATGGGAATTGTTTAGGAAGGGGAAAATCATTCCTATTTCAAATTATTTCTAAACCATATTTACTAGAGAAGATAAAGGGTTCTCTATATGATGATGAAAATCTAAAAAATAAAATTAGAGCTATTATGGATGGAAGATTTCCAGTCTTTGTGTATGAGGACATAGTTCTGAAATTATGGAAGAGGTTCTGAGTTCTATTAGTACCTAATCTAAAAAGGGAACTATGAGATGATGCTTATAGCTCATGTTTCTCTATATACCATGGTGGAATGATGATGTATATATATCTGAAGGAATATTTTTGGTGGGATTACATGAATCAAGAAATTTCTAATTATTTGTCACGGTGTCTTGGTTTTAAACAAGTGAAGGTCAAGATACATCATCCAAGAGGGGTCATGTAACCTTTACCTATTACTATGTTGAACTGGGATGACATTATTATTGATTTTTTCACAAGAATAATGATGAAACCTAAAAGGAATAAAGCAATATGGGTAATTTTTGATCATCATAGAAATTCATCACAATTCCATTTTATAAGTGTAGAATTAACAATTGGACCAATCATGAATTTATATTAATGATGTTGAACGAATTCATGGTTCACCACTTTCAATTGTTTCAGATAAAGATCCCCAATTTACCGTAAAATTCTAGAAAATGTCCAAAGTTATTTGGATATTATGCTTCATATGAGTACTATTTATCACCAAACAAGTGACAGATAGTTTAAAAAAACTATTCAAACACTGGAAGACAAGTTTAGATCATGATCTCATGACATTCAAGTTATGCGGGATCAATCCTTTACATTGGTTGAATTTTAATACAATAATAATTTCTATTATATAACTCAATCGCCACCATATGAATCACTATATGGTAAGAGGTGTAAAACTCCAACGTGTTGGGATAATGTTTGTGGGATGAAACTTAAAGGCCCAAAACTTATCTAAGAGACAATTACAAAGGTAAATAAAATTTATTCCCATATTAAAAAAAACCAAATTATTGAAATTAGTTATGCTAACAACTGGAGAATGAATTTGCAATTTCATGAAGGTGATTATGTCTTTTTAAAATTATCTCTATGTAAAGGTGTCTTATGTTTAGGTAAGAAAGGGAAACTAATCACAAGGTACATCTGATCGTTTGAAATTATGGTATGAATTAGAGATGTAGAATACAATTTATAAATACCCCCAAGTCTCAACAAAATTCATAACGTGTTTCACATTTCATTGTTAAAAAAATACATTCCATGCACAAAAAATGTAGTCAATTATGAGGAAATAGAGCTAGAACCATATTTTCCATACTTTGAAGAGCCTATCGAGTTGGTGGACCCAAAAGAGTAGGTATGGAGAAATTGGAAAACCCGACTAGAAAGGTTATATGGACTGACCATTAAATGGATAAATAAAAATTAGAACCTAATGATGTTATGAAGAAGAAAAATTCAAATATCTTTAGGGAGTAATATGCATGAAAATTTTCATGGACGAAATTTCTGAAGGAGGGAAGAATATAACACCCCACAAATTTTATGCAATGTTTCTGGTAAATACATTATATTAATTAGACTTTCTATATGTCTTGAATAACTATTTCTATGTGAAAAAGACTTTTTTATTTATAATATAAATTCATAACCTAACCATTAATCATAATTTTTTAACTTTTTCATATTGAATTTTAAAAAATAGACACACACGGTGGCAATCAGGGTGATATTTGAAGTCTGATAAAATCAAGTTAATTTTTAGTGAATACTAACTGACCCTTATGAGTAGTAACATACCATTAATAATAGTAACCTAACCTTAATTAATGTAATGTATCTCTTATAAATGGTAACTTTACCCCTAAAAGTGTAAATAAATTTTTGGCTCCTTAAAAATATAAATGAATATTTTAATTGTTGGTATTTTTTGATTAAAACATGATTTTAATTAAAAATTAAATTGAAAATAAATTGAAAATTATTTTTGAAAATATTATTTCATATTTGTATTCAACATTTAGATAAATAGTTTGGGTGAATTTTTGGGATTTTTATGAAATACTAGAATTTTTTGAATAGTAAAATACGAGAAATAATGATAAATACTAAATACATGGTTTATTGAGTAATGGAAGATTTTCTAATACGTTAAGGACACCATGGTCAAACCTGCATGTAATTATTACTATTTTTGGTCAATAAATCATTACAATTTCTTGTCTATGGGAAAAATAATAAACTAATGATTAAAATATTAAGAAAACCCTCCTCCCGTCCACTATATAAACCACCCCTCACTCAGTCTTCCTCCCACACCCCACAAGCATTGATACTTACCTATGTTCTACCAAATAAACTTTAAAACCCCTCACCCCACGTCCAATACCTACTGGTCACATCAAAATTCCAAAAAATAGTGGCCTTTATGATATTCTCAAGAATGAGTTCTCAAGAGGTGAACCGCTTCCTTTTTCTTTCAACTTATTTTACAAGTTCCATTCTTTAGTTGATATCTTATCAAATAACCTAGTCCAAATTCTATGATAATTCCAATACCTTACATGAACTATAATTTTATTATGATAATTTAATATTTCATCATCGTCTCTTTTTTCCACATCCTCTTATAAAAATAAGAAAACATCGTCCGAGATGTTTTAAATTATCACATTCAAGGATGATGGGTTTTCAATTTCTATTACTATATATGAAATAATTATTAATAAAAAAATTTATTGGATTAAACATATCATAATATATTTATTTTATCTTATTCAATGTTCTAGAATATGTACACACACAAAATATAAAATAATAATACAAGACAAATTCTTTTGTACAAAATTACCAAGTTAATCAAATTGTTTATCATTAAATTTTATCTGATGATTCATTCTTATTATAAATAACAAATTCATTATAATATCATTTATATATTGGTAATTTTACTAATGATATATATTAACAATTTTGATGTTTTAACACACATCATATGAACTTCCATTCCCGAATACATGTAAACTGATTATGAAAACCAAGGAAGAAAATGCTTCCAAAACCATAAAATTAAACCCATTTAACACATAAAAAAGTTCATTAATGAACCAAATAAGGTTATAAAATATCAATTACATGTATATTAAGTTCATTAATTATTAATTAAAGAAGATAAATATTATTATTCATGTCTTTGAGATCAATCTATTAACACATTCAGGTATAACGTAATGGGTTTCTCATCTCCTTTTTATTTCCGTCATATTTTCATTGTTTTCAATTTATTTCTTGTATATGATGTATGTTAACAATGTGTTGATATATAATATAATTATTTCATTTATATTTATTCTTTAGTGATTCACAAGATTGTTATTTACTTGATTGATTACGATGTTGTAATGGACTTTGTTTCGGTTTCCATTTTATTGTGATTTACATGATATTGTGCACCAAATTATTCTTATGTGGTGTAAATACAACCCCTTTCAGATCATTTTTCATTTTAAATTGTAAATATATTATATATACATATTATTTTTAACGGGTATAATTATTTATTCATCTATATACCCTTTTATATAGGGTGTTTATTTCGAATGTTGTTTTAAATATAGAAATATTAATGAATGTATATCCTCTACACTATATGGATATTGAGAAAGCATATTGTACTTCTTTTAAATCAATGTATAAATATTTATATTGACTTTAAATGATGGATGGGGCCCACTATTTCACCTTGATTCATCGACAAGTCTTATGACACCAATCAAATGGTGAAAAACCCTTCGAGTTTGTTTCCAAAACAAGATCATACATGTATCTACCCACAGGCATAAACTCTTCTAAAGGTATAGCTGTACAATGATCCAGATAAATTATGTCTAATAAATAAGAATTATGTTTATTCATTTTCATGTATTACTATCTATGAGGTTTTCAATATGACAAAATCTATGGATGCAGTTTCATTCTCAGTTTATTAATGGCGTGTGTTTTTCATTTATTCACCATACCATATTGACTATTCCAATTTTATTATGATTAAATTATAAATGATTTATGAATATTCTAAATGTAACCCTTACTGAGAATTTTATCTCACCATTTTAATTTGTTTTACCTTCTACAAGCTATGAAGAGGAGACCATTTATAGAGTTCTTGTGGATGAAGTTTATTTATTATTGTTATGTATTGTATTTTTTACCTTTACCAATGTATTTTTTGTTACATGTATGTATCTAGTTTCATCAAGACTACTAAGTTGATAGATCATTCGGGATTTCATCCCTTGTAATCGTTACTATTTAAAATTTATTTCACTGACTCTGGGTTTCTAGGGTAAGGGTGTTACAATATTGCATTAAAAATGAGTGTAATGTGGAAATTTAACTCTAATGGTCACCCTATACATTATTATTATAATAAAATAGGATGAAGAATCATCCCATAGGGTTATTTTATGCTAGTAATTCCAACATTGACTAAATATTTTCTCACAAAACTAGCGAAAATAATCCCCATTATTCGAAGAGTATAATGGATAACTCCTTTTCTTGAATGAGGAGTTTACCTAGTTTTAGTATAACAAATCCTCATCCCAGTTATCTTTTAATAATTTCTTTATATGGAAATATTATATAGAACAATTCATTCCCAATATATTTCATAAACATGAGAATAATATCCCACATCACTGAAATACCTCTAGATAAATCATTAAATACCCAAGGATTCTCAAACTTTGGAATGAAAACACATTCAATATTCGAATGATTGAAAAAATAATTTATTTACAAAATAGTGTCCTAATTTGAAATAACATGTATGAACCTCCAATTTTTTATAAATGTTTTTTATAGAACCATCTATTAATAATTAATTTGATCTATTGTCGATAACCCTACTGTCTCCCAGGGATTGATTTTCATGTATATGACACATCAGAGAAATTTCGTGATTCATTTTTAATCTCATGTGTGTGAGAAATTTGTTAAATTATTTTACCAAGATCAACCTCTTCCAAATGTGGGACATAAATCCCATGGTGGAAATTTTTTATTTTAATTATCATTTGTTTTACAATTCACAAAATTGATTGAAAATAACATTCATTAGCTTAGTATAGATACATAATATGATGTTATAAAGGTAAATATTAGTATTGTTTTACATTAGTTAGAGTAACATGATAAAATAAAATGGATAGAATTGAACCAATTCCACAAAGAAAACCAATGTAATTTTTTTTATTTAGTCTTGGTTACATATTTGCGGAACTAAAAAAATGAGTTATTTTATAATGATGTCTATCTGATAATCTAGGAAAACATTACCCTATTATTTAAAATGTCATTAATACCTATTACAATCTTTATATTAGTGATTTATCATGGAAATATCAGTGGTATCCATCATTTCTAGAATATGATGAATCTTGATTTACCTTTTGTATCTTTTATATAGTTTCATAGTGTTATGCCTTGATTTTTCATGTCTTGTTTCCCACTCAACCCAATTCGTATAAAAAATCTATAATAATAAATGATTATAAAGGGTTGAAACCTTCCTCTATGATATGGAGAAGGTTGTCCAGTGGTGGTTATGACAAATGTAGTCACCTATTGATTATGATACAAAAGTGGGGGAGGAGATGACAGTTGAAACCACGATAGGCCATAGTAAGTTCCTCATGTGTATGTTGGGATGTTATTAGTAGAGGTTTCCATTATTGGTAGTTGGGTTGGAATGATAGGTATAGGACTAATAGTGATGGGTGAGGTAGTTTTACACTGCATCCTTTTTGGAAAACACCATATTAAGGGTCAAGGTGGGTCTTGTCGTATGCTATGAATGGGATAAGTCCCATATGGCTCAGTGAGGTGTTATATCGTGTTTTAATTTTAGGTGAAATTGTTGAGATATATATTATCATAAAGGTGATATGAGACCAAATTATGTATCAAGAAGATTATCTAGATGAATTGGATTTCGAATTCTAGGAGTCTTGGTGTGAGTAAACAAAAGGAATTACCACATTAACATGAATATATATATGTTTGTTAATTGGAAGAGGGATATATTGGTCTCTTAAGATGAAGTCCAATTATATCCTAAAACGTTTGATTTAGTCACCTTGGATTGATGTGTGTATATTGGTACTGAATTTCAATGTTCTGGTTGGGTTTGGGGAATCCAGTATATTCAATTATGGGAATGATGAGAATGATGATATTTTAAACATGTTATGATTGTTTGACAAATATTCTCATGGGTAGAGTATCAAATGAGGATTGATTGATAATGGGATAGTCTTCATTGTGTAGTGATTAGTCTTAAGTGACTAACTCTCTGATGATGAGTTATAGGTCTTGTGAGATGTATTATGTCACCATATTTTTTGTTATATTTTTGTGATCGGTTTCCTATATGTTTTATATAGAGACTATATATAAGGCCTCACCTTTCCTTTGAAGATTGTTATATGACCCTACCTTGAGGGAAAAGGTACTGGTAGGGATTTGATATGTTTCTATTCCTGGACCATGAAGTTGTGGTATGTACGATGTATGAAGTGTGATTTTGGAGATGATGTGGTGGATGGTAGACCCACATTGAGTGATAATGTGTTAATAGGACAACCTTGACTAAGAAGGGGTGGGTTTAGTTGTGAAATTTGATGTTTTGTGTGATCCACCCAATGATAGGGGATTTTTTTATGTGATGTGGCATGAGATGTAGATATTTGGCCTCACCTAGAGTGACAATGTTCTAGTGGACCACCTTGAGTGAGAAGGGTAGGTCCAAGATGTTATTTTTGGACCCTACCCATATAATATTGTAGGTTTATAGGTCTAGTAAAATATATGATACAAAATTGAGAACCAATATGATACACTACCATAGGAAATCAGGTTGAGGTATAGTCTTAGTGTGAGGTGAAAAATTACCAGTATAAATCCAAAAATCTGAATGAGGGAAGTGGTCAAGATTTATTGAACACCCTACCTCACATTTCCATGCATGGGTTAGTTTTTTAGACACAATTACAAGAATATTTATTTCGGAAATTCTTGTGTATGATTCCCTACAATAAATCTTCTATTATGAGATAAGATTTGGTTTCTATGTAATAATATAGATTCTTCCCCAATATTGATTGAGTATGAAAGCTTATGAATTATGGTGGACTGATTATCAAAGGATGACCCAACACACGTTCTCATGTGTTTATTTTCTATCAACTATTTTCATCATACTTACATAGGGGTGTTATTATTTAGGATATGGCCACAAGGTGAGTCCCTATATAGACGTATTTATCAAATACTATAGGGGAACCATGTTTTGGGTTTATAAATTATGTCTATACTATATTTAATTGTAAATGAAATGCATTATATTGGGTGAGGGAAGCACAAAAATGATTAGAAATAGTATTTAGGAGAGGTTAGAGCATGGTAGTAGATTTACATAGATTATTGTATTTCATTTATTTAACATTTATGTGTGAGTTACATATTTGGTGACCATTTGAGATTTTTGAATGTATTATAATATTACATTTGGTTGTAGCATGGTATGTTATTGATTCTATAAACATTGATTAACTTACCTTGGTTATTGATTAGTTTTTTTAAGGATAGGCTATCAAGGGAAATGAATCTCCATTTTATGATTTAATCCCAATATATTAGTGGGTATCATTTGGTGTAAATGGAGGTGTGCCTGATGTGATGTGACATTCTAATTAAGAAAATAATGATTTGTTTTTTGAAGAGGCATTAAAAAAATGTATCAATTCATCTTTTATTTAATATAATTATTAGAGATATGGTTGAAAATAAAATAGAAATTTTATGGAGCTCTTGATGGTCCATAGACTGGTGAATCATGATAATCTTTTTGGAGGACTATTTATGTTACCATGGTTATAATATCTTATTTATGGTTTCCCATATGATAGTTTAGATAATTATTCAAATATGATGGTGGTGGATTTATTTATTTTTTGTAGAAACCCCAACTACAATAATGTATAACCCATGTATAATTTAGTACATGGTCATAGGATACTAGATATTGCATCCTAAATTACCGATTATTTTATTATTCTCATAGAACAACATACATACATGATTTTCATTTTATATTGGAAATAAAACATTAAACCTAACAAAATAAATTTTTTTAATTCTTGAAACTCATCAAAATATTTATATTTTACATCATGGGTAATGGAAAAAAATTAATAATGAGATTATATGATTAGAAAGGGTTACATACAATAGGGTATTTCATAAATAAATAATGCCTACTAAATATGTCAAGGTAAATAACTGAAAACTCATTCCATTTAATCGATAAATTGAACATGAAATGCATCCATTTATAATATAAAATAAAATAATCTAATGTATAATAATAATAAAAATTATCAATGATGGAAATTATTTATTTCATATATCATAATCATATAATTCTTAATATCTTTACCACCATGGACATATGCTAAGAAAATTTAATCTATGGGTACACATACACTACATACGCTTTTAAAAATATGAAAAACATGTATGCATCATGAGACCTAACTATGCATATAAAGAATATATAATTTAGGCCTACCCATCGCTTAATGTATAATTAATTCCTCATATATTAAATGACAAAATTATTTCATTAACAATATTCCTTATAAAAATATCTATATAAAGTAAATAATACAAAATATTAATATTTCACATGTTAATAAAAAAATCCAAACTAAACCATTATATGTAGAAATGGTATATGGTATACGAAATAATTATATCCATGATACAAAGAGTATAGATATGTAGGTTAAATCTAATGTCCAATTATTATTAGAAAGAGTGTGTTTCAACAGAAACCTAATAACCAAAAAATTAATCATTAGATTAGTGTTGAAAAATATTTATTATGAAATATTGGTTTTCTAAAATAATGATTCCCTTTTGAGAAATACGTATAATTTAAAACAAATATTAAATTAATATTTCATGAAATAGATTCCTTTTAAAACCATTGAATAGAATTGAAAAATCAATGAGTGAGAAAAGGTTATGTTGGAAGGAAAATATATTAACAAAATATACGTTAATAGAATTCCTTTTAACATTTTGTCAGAAAATCCAGAAAACAAATTGTTTTGTAAAATATTATAAAGATTCATTTAAAACAAGTTGAAATTTATTGTAAAACATAATATGTTCTTTTTGTAAATAAAAAGGACTTTTGGAAAATATTTTCAAAAAACATGGATAGTGAAAGAAAATATACCAGATCGGAAGTGAAATAAGTTTATATTTTCATTTAAACATTTATTTAATTGAATCTAGTTCAAAATAAATTAATTTTTTGAATTAAATAATGAAACTTTTTAAGTATTCATATGATATATAAATAGATATAGTTTATTAAGTATGTATTATATTAATCCAAAAATGGGAAAAATGTAAATCCTAATAATAAGGCTGTAAAATAAACCCCTTCATATTTGGTAAATTTTAAATCTTGACCCCTTGAATGATTAAACCTTATATAAAAATAATAATTTTGAATAAATATAAATGCATGTTAAAAATTACTAAGTTTCAGTATATACACCACCAAAAAAAGGTTCATCATACCCAATATTTCTCAATAGAGTGAAAATTGAGAAAGAATCACTTACAATGGCAATAATGTTGAAGTGAAAACTAATCAATGATATGATTATGTGTAAAAAATGAAACACCAAAAAAAATTGTATATAAAACAATATAAAATAATATGTCACTTCACACAAAATCATGAAATTACAAAGTAAATAATGTAAAAGTATAACTTGATGATTGGATGTTGAGTTTGGAAATCTCTTTAAAAGAACTGATAATTGATGCGAAAATTAATCAATGAAATGAATTTGCATAACTAATTTAAATAAAAAAAGGTAATTAGAGATGTATGATAAATAAATTATATGTAAATTAACACATAATGATGGATTAATATACTCAATTAAGTAAATTTATAACCTAAATAGTGGAAATTGAGTTAGGAAATATTTTACCTCATTTATCACATTAGTTAAACATTATTTAGCATTATATATAGTGGTCTTGAACTTGTTCATACTTTATAAAAATACCATATTCATATTTATAACGTCAAATATAGTCTTATTATATCATCTTATCACATATTTTATAATAATATTTCATTGTTGTCATTGGTTTTAGCGTTAACTGTATTATTTTAATCACATATATTTTTTCATGAAATTCTGGGTCCTTTTACATTTCTTATAGTTACATAATCTCTAGAATTTTAATAATTATATAAATACCATATATATTCATTATATATTTAGTTTGTTTCATCTATATAACATAGAGGTAAGAAATTTCATTGTTGTGTTCATGGATATGGTTGGACATATGTAAGCATGAGAGTTGTTTTAACTTTTATATGGTTGAAATAAAATAAAGATAAAAAATATTTATCCTTCATAGAATTATTTTTATATCATATATATATATGTGTGTGTGTGTGTGTGGGTTTGTGTGTGTGGTTTTGTGTTCATTTAAACTATCATAATTACCATCCATGTAAATAGAAATAAAAAAATGGATCACAACTCTTCATTGATGTGATAGTCCACACAAGCGCACGAGCAACATTATTGATTTCCATTGGAGTGACATGTAAAAAGGTAGATATGATAATATACGTCTAGGAGTATTAACATTTAATATAAATAACATAAATACAAATTCATTATTTCAATATTTTAAATCATCCATGTAATGTGGTGATGAAAAACGAATTGCACTGGTATTAGGAGACACTAACCCGTACATAGGCCCAAGTGATGTTCTCGCTTTTTACAGGATGAGAAAAAGATATATAACATGGTTTTAACAAATAAATTATAAATTATTGTATACTTAGGATATTTTATTTAATATATTTTTGTGTTTACAACTTATTTTGTGTATGTATAAGAAGGAATCGCCTTGAGGGATTTAGTAAGGACAATTACCTCTTCTTTAGTGTAATTTGTTTATATATACTTTTTGGAGTCCAAGGTTTGGTGTTTTGGATTGTCTAAAACTATAATAAAATGAATAAGAATATTTATAATAGAAACGGTTTGGATATGGTTCTCTAAGACCGCTCAATGTGCTGTAAATAAAAAAGGGATTGGTTGTCCTTTTATAAGTCAACAAAGGGGAATTCTATGAATTTCATAGAGTATTAAATTAATATAAATTATTTTTCTTATCACATCTAAAAAACAATATAATTATAACATAATAAGAGTTTGATTCCAAATAATATCATAAAATAATATTATCATAGGCTTTCATTATTTATCACACTTCTTATTTTGTTTTAACCCCTCATTACCCCTTTTGGAAAATACCACAATATGAAATATTTCTACCCATTATGGGTCAAGAATGTTATTAGAAAAGTAAAAATATACGATAAAGGTAAAAGGAATTATATTTTATACTATTTATTACCCCCATTGTACAAGTCTAATATTTATATTATTTTTAAATAATTTCATAAATTATTATTTTCATAATATGTCATTAATGTCATTTTTTTTAATATCTATTTAATATGACTTTAAAAACATAAAGAAAAATATTTAATTAAAATAATGTTATTTAAAATTTAATTATTATGTTATATTTATCTGTATACTTCATTTAAATTATTAATTCATGAATAATATACTACTTTAAATATTTTTTAAATCATTTATTTTATTTTTTATTAATTAAATAAATACTACTTCGTCATTGCATATAGATTTATTATGATTATTAATTACATAAAAATAAATAGAAATTAACATGATAAAATTAAATTTATTATATTAAAAATAATCTTTTATATTCTTTTATAACACATTCTAACCCTTATGCGAACCTATAAAATAAATTAAAATCATGATAGTCACATTTTGGAATTTTCATTACATAAAATATTATAAATTTTACTACCTAGGAAAATTGGTACAAAAATCTCATAAATATAAATTTGGTATGCATGTAGAAGAATTAATCCTATAAAATTAAATATATTCTTATTTTGGGTTGATTTTTTAATTCCATATCACATTATATTAGTCAATAATTGAAAAATTTACCCTTTCATGATGTGCTAAATTTTTCCATTATTACAATTAACAACACCTGAAATAAATGGATACCCTTTAAAAAATATAATACCAATGATTCAAAATATAGTGTAAAATTATCAATATTAATTTTCTAGAAGTAGATGAAATTATTTTTAATATAACTTCGAAAAATATATTGAAAAAAGTTTTTTTTCTAAAATTCATTTACTATATGAAACAAAATTTATCAAAATAATGAAAATTACTAATATAGATTATGTTATTATTAATAAAATGGATCAAATTAAAATTTAATACCAAATTATAAATATAATTTGGATTTTAAATTACAATATTTAATAAAAATAAAAGCCAATATTAGAAAATATAGTGTTTTTTACGATTCATGATAATTTTGTTATTTCTGAAAAATCCTAAAAATAAAATATAAGATAATTTTAGTTTGGGGATTTCAAAAATTATTTCATTTTTATGAAAATAAATTTTTAAAAATTTTATTACTTAACTATAATATTCTTTCATAAGAATGATTAAAACCATTTTTGAAGAAATGTATTTTGAATTATAAAATGTCATTAAAAAAACCCTAGTGATATTTCCTAAATATTAATCAATAAATTTTTATTTAGAATGTAATATATTTCAATATAAATATATATATCATATAATGGTTAATTCTATTCATTCTTGTGAATTTAATGGCTAGGTTATAAGATAAATATTTAAATAAAAATATCATGTGGTTCATTTAAGCTCAATGTTGTGTGTTGTTTGCACTTTCAAACAAAATTTTCATTTAAAATATCATGGTGTTAAATTATCCCCCATTAAATAAATTATATCCTTGCATTTTTTAACATATTTTTGGTAATAATGGTGTAACATTTAAAACTTCATTTTTGAAAAACAAAAACAGTAAGATGGTTTAATAAATCATCCTATTAAATGAGAGAAAAGGAAATCTGTAAGACATCTAGAAAAAAACTAGGTTTCCAAATATAATAGTATACATGTGAAGCAAAAATATGGACATGGTGGAGAAATCTACCTCCCTAGGAAAAATATTGTATGATATAGAACATGGTCATCGAAAGATAACAACCAAAAAATGATAAATTTTTTATGAGTGAAAGGACCATCAATATATAATAAATTATCATAATTGGAGAATTTTTTTGATTCAATATTCACTTCCTAGAGTTGTGGTATTATTTCACTATCAATACTAATAACAAAAATACATATACTTACTTGAAAATTATAATTTGATTCATTAATCAATTTTCTCTAAAATCTCATCTATTCACTGAATAATGAGTATTCATGACGAACTTCACATGCCTGGAGAACTAAGATCATCATATAATAGATTACATAATCCAAAAAACTATATCAATATTTTCCACATTTCATTAAATTTTAACTAAAACCAAAATGGTTACCAAAAGTTAATGAACTATCAAAAACATATAATTTTTCAGTTGAAGAAATATTACATTATACTTGAAAAAAGTCAAAATAACACCGGAATTACATCTTATATTATTCAAAAAATAAATAAAACAACATAAAAATTAGAAAAAATAACATCAAAATTAATTAATGTTTTAACATCAACGACAATCGCATACCATTTAACTCATATACCCGAAATTTAATTACATTCTTCCCAAATAATAATTCATGTTAAACCACATGTTCAATCCTGCATGTTTCATATACATCAAAATAATTATTCATTCCAAGAATATTATTAATCACCATAATAAATCACTATATAATATAATAATTTATCAAAAATAAATATAATTTCAGGAATCAACTTTATATATTGACCTAAAAGGTAATCCTTAGCTTCTCCATAAACATCTCTAAAGGTATATCCATGTCAATGATTCACTTTTTAACCATAAAGATTACCTATATCCCATTATCCAATAGACCATAAAAAATCATTTATAAACCTATATGGTTATTTGAAATCAAATAGGCTATTATTCCTAAAACAGATCAAAAGTTTCAAATCTCTACAAAATGTCATCCCTTGAAACCTTAAAAGGGGAATCTATAACATTTAACAGTTGGAAAAATCAAACATATAAACCTGTGTTGATATAAAAACTATTAGGTTAACCCCATATGAAGAAATATATGTTTCAAAAATTAATAAAATATCTATTAATCAAATAAAAATCACATAGAGTTTCTATAATTATAATAATTAAATTAAATTCACCAAATAAGTCATAAATCACATTAATATTAAATCACTAAAAAGTTTCATGGTTTCCAATAAAATACAATTTAATTAATATATTTCAATAATCCATTTATCGCAATATGTAAGAACCTAAATACTTCCACATCAATTAATGTAATAACATATGCATTTCTTGGTTCTAGGAGTTAACCATTGTATTAGGTCGTTGGATTGGATAATGATTATATTCCTGACACATAATACATTAAAATATAAATGTTAACTCAGGATAAAATTCATACACCTATATAAAACTCTTCATTTTTACTTGACATTTCATATATTTGTGACCTTATTTTACTCAAATAAACTATTTTACCATTCCTCTAAGACCTCCTCTAGGGTTCCTCTTTCCACATGTCTGGTATGAATGAAATTGAGATTTTTTTTCTAACATGGTCTCCAAAACCCCATATTTTAGAAAACTCTATTATTCACTTCTATATTATGTTTGAGATCTGGTTAAGGTTTTGGTTGTTTATCATATATGATTATAAATCATTATGTCTAATCATAATATATTTTCGTTGATTCAAAATCAAATTTAGTTTCTCATTGTAACAATATTGTCCATCACACTAATTGTTAACATGACTCATACTAGTTCCACCATTATCTAAAACAAATAAGCATAATATGAGAAATAATAATCACATTGGAAAACCACATAATCACTACCATACAAAAAAATTATATCACTATTAAAAACATTCCATTTAATAGTGCTAAATAGGCATTATCCATATTAGAGAAGTGTTAACTACTAGAAAAAGATTAAAATCCATAGTCTATTATAAAATCTAAAAAATTGATGATAAAGTGATCATTTATAAGCATGTATAGAAGCGACAATAAAGAACAATATAGATGATTGTGGTAACAACACGTTGGAGCACTAGTTTAGTCGCCTATAATAGTACACTGAAACACCCAAAACACTACCACATATCCAAAAAAACATATACCAATATATAATTTAAATAAAATGAAATTAATATCACCAATAAAAGAGGAAACACTATAATTTAGTCATTTCATACAATGGTTTATAAAATTACATAAGTACAAATTAATACACACATTCAAAACCATCAATTTTCCTTTTTCATTTTTTTATGACCCAACCGTATTCAATTTACAAACAAACCACCCAAGATTAAGAAAAATAATTCCCTTGTTTATGCTAAAAAATCTTATGTTTATAATAATATAAATATATAAGTTAATAGAAATTCTTAGTTTTAAACTAATCTTTGAGTTGTACCAGAAACATTGTCCATTATATTTAGTTGTGGGGGATTCTTACATTCCGCCCCATTTCAGTTTTGTATAAAATCATTATTTATATGAAAATTAATTAAATAATTATATGTTAAATCCCCAAAAGTTCATCCTAGTGGTTGCGTCCTCTAGTGGTGTTTGGGAGGTATCGTTTTCTAGCCTCCCAATTCACATTTAGGTAGGTTTTTGTTTGTTTATTCCCCCTCCCAAGAAAAATTTAATATAAATAAGGATTATATAAAAATCATCAATATACAATGAAGTTTAAACAATATAGGATCCTTTTCTCATACTTTGGTGATGTGGTGCGTGTTTAAACTAAAATTTCACTTATATATTGAAAAGATGTATATGGAGTAGTATCGGTCACACCGTGTGTTAGATTGAGGTTTGAATGATTACTATATGTATCAAATGACTAATTTATTATTTTCATTAAGTATAAAAACAATTCAAATGTTTTTTCTTTGTATTTAGTTCATCACACAACTTTTTTACTAAAATGTCATTTTAAACGCGTAACACACACTTTGACTCACACCAATACCATCATGTTTTTACATGACATGAGACTAATTCATACACAAAAAAATGACATATTGGTAATTTTACTATATTATTATGAAAATATGATCATGTTTGATTAGTTTTTGGTGACTAATACTTTTTTAACTAAAAAGTAAATTTTAAAATGATAACATACACATTGAATCATAATGGGCTCATCGTGTGTCTTTTTTAGGTTTAGATGATTCCTACGCAAAACCTATGACTTATGGATAGATTTATTGTTGTATTAAAAAATATGAATTCATATTCTTAGTTTTTAGTATTCCATTTTTCCATTTTTACAAAAATTTATGTCAATTTTAAATAAAAATATGCACTTAGAGTCATACAGGAACACGGTGTGTTGGAATGAGGTTCACATGACTCGTACAAGTTTCAAATGACATATGGAAAACTTTACTAAAGTATCAAAACAATTCAAATGTGTTTCTTGGTCTTGTCTCACATATCTTTTTTACTAAAATACAATGTGAAACTAAAAATGTACACTTTGATACATATCTATCACATCGTTTATCAGTATGATGTGGGACTGATTCCTACATGTTAATAATGAATAAATAATTATTTTCCTAAATTAACAAAAAAAAATATTTAATATTATTATCTTTTAGTTATTGATATTTTTGAACTAAAATATCAATTATAAAATTATAACGGACACTTTGAGTCATATCGGGAACATCATATATTAGATTATAGTGTGGATAATTTGCACACATCAAAAAATATTTATGGATAATTTCTCTAAATAATCCAAACAATCCAAATGTGTATACATGGTTTTGGGTAGGTCAGTTGGCGTTTTTAATAAAATTGATGTTAATATTAAATAAAAAGGTGCACTATGAGTTATACCGATCAAACTGTGTGTCAGATTGAGAATCAGATGATTTCTACATGTCTTAAATGACTTATGGGTCAATCCCCAAAATTATCAAAATAATATAAATTTTTTTACTTAGTTTTATGTACATCAATTGTATTTTTTACTAAAATGTCCGTTTAAACCAAAAAAATTCACTTGGACTCAAACTAATCACATAGTGAATCATTTTGATTTGATACTAATTCTTACAAATCAAAAATGACTTATAAATAACTTTTTCTAAACTAGAAATAAAATCAGAGCATGTTTGATCATTTTTTAGTGAGTCACACTTTTAGAACTAAAATACTGATATTTAACTCAGAACAGACACATTAATTCATATTGGGCACATCATTTATCATATTTAGGTGTGGCTAATTACCACATGTCAAACATTATTTATGGTCCATTTTATTAAAGTATAAATAAATATGAATTTGTTTTCTTGGTTTTGAGTTTGTTAGATTATTTTTTTCAAAATTTAATGACACTTTTAAATAATAAAAGAACATTGAGTAATACCAATCACACAATGTGTCATATTTATCTTTAGTAGATTCTTATATGTTCCAAAGCCACAAAATTATATCAACAACCAATGTTAACATGATTTATTTGACTTTAATTGTCGAACTACCAACACTGCATACTATGTCGATGTTCTTAGCTAAAAAAATATTTCACGTTTTAAAAAATGTAATAATATAGAATGATTAGGTAACCATTATATCATGATATATCACCACAATGATCACATGACCTTCCTTTATACTTCTATATTTCAAAAATGAGAATGTTTTTTCTGATAAGAGCATTGACATAATATGAAGTCTTCACAGTTCGAAAATGAAATGTAATGTAAAGTGTTATAACATTGGAAGAAAGGACCATTTTATCACTTTAGTGGTTTTTTGTAGTTGGTGGAATGAAAAATATGACTTCATAAAAGTTATATAAAAAACTAAATAAATATTCTACAAAAATGAGAAGGAAATTAACTTACAATTAATTGATAAAGTGATGGCAAAAATAATTAAATATATAGTATGAATCCACCTTTCCATGATGGTTGTATTCATTCTTGGATCGTTTTTTGTTTTGTGTCATTATATCAGTTGTATATTTGAATTTCAATCTCTTACGAGCGTGACATACATCGAACAATCCATCGCAACTCAAGCAAAAGAATTCACCAATATAAAAAAACAATTATAATTTGAGTTATACTAAAAATAAATAAATTAAAAATACATATGAAATCATACAATAATTATATTGATAATGATTTTTGCATGAAAACTTCAAGATTACCTCTGTGATTGAACAGTGGATGGTACTTGAATAAAACATATAAATTCCAACACTGAATGGGTGAAAAGGTTTGGACGGAAAAGAGTTTTTTGAATGTTTTTGGGCTGATAGGCATGAAATATGGACACAAATATTCTAAAAAATCTCTACATTAATGATTTAAAATTAAAAAAAATATTTTATTATATAATTATTCGGTAAAATAAAGAAATTATATCATAACATTAACATTACATATTTCCAAAGGGATTTCATCATAATAGTATGTTATTCCACGGGATTGGTAGCATAATCTTGTGAAAAAAACATTGTATACATGAGTAAGAAAATATTTAAAATATATTATGATAATTTAGTTGATAAAAGATAATATTTTGAAGACGAAAATAGAATTTTTTAAAAAATTAAAATATCATTGGAATCTCCTTAATTTTTTAAAGGATATAAGGATTTGGTTCTTATATAGATAATCTAGATCCCATTTTGGGGTTACCTATAACATATGAGAAATTATCTACATTGGGACCAGCATGAATTGATTTTGATCACCCATTTATAGGACTATCCTCAATTTAATTTTCATCTATCCTGAAATGTTTTTTATTCTACAGTATGTCAATTGAAAAATTCATTTTTTTCATGATTTGAGACATAAAATATATGCACTTCTTGTGATTTCATTATAAACTACTCATCTTTTTCCCCTTGTATACTGAAATTTACCATCAAAAACCAATTTCATTAACATTCACTATCCCCCATAGTCTCAATCCATTTTGAATGGAAATTAGGCATGTGAAATGATGTATAATCCAACTCATATATCTATTTGATAATGCCAAAATATGAAATGTTTTCATAAATTTTATTTCCATCATTAGAATGAGATGTGTTCATTTCTTTCTCCAAAAGTTTAACACCACTATGTGTTATTGTACTGAAATCATCATGTTATTTTATATAGAACATATAACAATTAATTACAAAACCACTATATGATATATCATTTTCATTTGTTCCCCTAGCTATCCATCAATGTCTGTCATCAATTTAATTTAGATTTTCATATAACTCATTATAAATTCGATTTCAAAACCATTATTTAAACATTTCTTATTTGTATGTGATATCCATCCTTCACCCCTTGATGGATTCAGATATATAAATATTCCTTTTTGGTCTTCAACATATGGATCTACATCGTCTCAATTATGTAAAATGTAAAGTTGCACTTGCTCACACTTTTCAAGGTAATTGTAACAACTTCACTTATATAAATCCATCATCCCATAAGGCGTCTACTGTGATTAGAAATTGGGAGACCAATGATATCAACATATAATAGGTAATCAGTATATAATCACCATCTTCTTCAAATATAATTGATTATACAATAAAAAATTCTGGATGACTTTAATTTTGGACATACCCTTTAAAATTTTACATATATTGTTCATCTACCAAATAGTTATTATTTAATTTTGTTACATGAGACTCATCCCCAACTCTTTTGGACATCCAATTATGATTATAGAACAACTATAACCAAAATCCATCCCATACCAGGTATTTGTGATCATTTTGGATGACTAATATTTAGAGTAGTTCAAGAAACATAGATGATATTAGGGATGTGTCTGAAGTAAAAAAAATATAAATATTAACTATTCATGAGATGACGTTGATGAGGATGAAACTAAACCTAGATTATCTAAAATACTATGGGTGATTATCATTTTTTATAGTTTTCAATCTTAATTGAACAAAAAAACTCAAACAAATAATTATGTTTCATTATGATGAAAAATAATAATAAATCATATAGAATAATTCACATAAAAGCTAATGTCATTTTTAAATCTATACTTGTATATTTTTTAATAATAAATTTTATAAAGTTAATATAAATATTATTATTCCCCATGGCCATAGATTAAGTGTTTCATCTAGTTAGTATATAATGGAATAGAATAAAAATTATTCTTGTGTTAAAGCTAAATGGAGTATAAGATCTATATTGCAGAAACTTCTGTATCATGAATTAATATATTTCAAATCCTTTATTTTTCTTATTCAGATATATAAAAAAATATTCTGAAAACATACTATGGGGATAACCATAGATGATGATTTCTGGTTATATAAAGAGGAATTTTCATAAAAATATGTTGAATTCTAGAGAGAATCATTTAATGATGATATAGATTCCCTTATGAGAAATAATACTTTCATCATTATTTTTTAAACAAATATTAAAATTATATTAGTTATAAATGAGTTTTTAGAATCATATATAAATCCAATGATAAAGTTAAAATTTTTGAAGCTATATTTGTAATAAAATGATTGAAAATTAAATGGATTGTTTATTTTGATATTTATACTATATTAGTTAAAATAATAGAAATGAGGATATTATTTTCCTTTAAATTTGATAAAAAAAATTAATGTTCATTAAATAGATATTTAAAAAGTATTTCTATATGTGAATTTAAATAAATAAATTTACATGGAATAATATGAAGACTCTAAAAATAATATGATAAATTCCCTGAAGATTGAGATTTCTGTGATAACACACAAATTAAAATAATTAATTGTTATCAACGATTCTCAAGAGGAGATTAGACAAAAATAGATTAAGGATACTGAACATCTACTGAAAGAAAATAGAGGTACACATAAAGCTAAAATTAGTGAGAAAAGAGTATCTTTTTAAGATAAAATAAAAATATAAGTTAATAAGAAAATTATTGTAAATATGAAATTATATGAGTTTCCAACTATATTAGAAAATCTAGAATCAATTCAATTAGTGTCTTCTCAAAAATTAAAAAAGTATGATCATACCTCACATTAATCCTTGGTGGGTTATTATAGTGAAGTAACTCTGTGGGGGATAATGAAAATCCTCATATAATCTAATCATTCAAATATATCAAAATCAAATTTGAATTGTGCCATCTATTTTTTGATATAAATATTTTGGATTTTTTCAAGTGCACTACATGATTGAAATTAAAATTATTGAATAACTTTTTAACCAAATATTATAAAGGACCCACCACTATATCCATGGTGGATGGTAGAAAGTGTATAACTAGTTTTTCACAAAATAAAACACAAAAAATTGAAAAATTCCATTGAAAACTACAATATTCTAGTTCGGAGAAAACTAGAAAACATGTGGATCAAAATAATAAACCTTGTATTATCAGCCATTTCATTACTTTAATAAATTTTGACGTAGTGAATTGAATAGTTTTTATAAATTAAAATTTATAAAGGTACATATAAAGCCTATTTTTAGTTGAAAAATATCTCAGATGAAGGAACAACCATAGAAATTGAATGCACATATGTTAAAATCAATTAGAGTAGAAATGGTTACAAATATTTCTTGTATTTTTAATGGAAGCTATCACAGTCAAGAGGAATGTAGGTAATAATAACTGAAGCATGAAAGTAGTTATGGATGATGAATAATAATAAATAATGAACAATTAAATGAAAATATATGTCACCAAATAAAAAAATGAGTGATTAGAAGTATAAAAATTAACATACATGGGATTTACAATTTTATTCAACTAAGAGAAATAGAGATATTTTTTGAGAAAATATTGATTCATATAAGCCTTGGATTATTCAACCCTTGATTCAGTCGAGCCTTGGATTCAACCCTAGGATTCATTCGATACTTGATTGGATGCTGGATTCACCGAAGACGAGCGATGATGGGAGGTTGATTCTGTAGATAGCTTGAGAAATAATGATAGATATAGTTATGGTTTGGGTTAATAAATAGATCAGAGGAACTTTTATCTATGCATCTAAAGAAGTGTTGACAAATATCATTTTTATCACTATTAAATTAATAAGAGATGATAAAAAGGATATTTATCCGCGCTATTTTAGCATTGATAAAGATATTTATTTATTAGCACTAATAAAATGTTGATATAATAGTTCCATTATTAGTGTTGGTGTTTTGATGCTAATAAAGATGAGTTTTATTAGCACAATTTTAACGCTGATAAAACTCCATCTTTATAAGTGCTAAAGAAACACTGATAAAAGGAATATTTATCAGTGCTAAAATATTAGTTCTCATAAATGATTTAAAATTATAATTATATACATATATAATAAAATATATTTCTATAATTATGTAATTAATTTTTAAAATATTATTATTATTTAAATATAATATTATTTATTATAATTTTATAATTATTTTAAATATATAATTATTTATTTAAAACTATGAATATATTTATGTTAGTATTTATGTTTATATATATAATATATAGATAATAATACACATAGTAAATAAATTTAATATAATTCAGTAATCCTACATATATTTATATCATTATATATATTTATATAATTATATATATAATAAATAAATATAGTATATATATACATCCTTTAGATATATTTATTATAATTTTATAATTATTTAAATATATATTTCTCTAAAAAATTTGTGAAACATAATATATATATATTTATAAAATTATATAAATATGTATATAAATATTTATATATGTATATATTTAATAAATAAATATAAATATAAATATATTAATGATATTAATTATTAACATAATTTTAAGATAATTTTATAAATATTTATACAAATATAATTATAGATATATAAATTTATAAATATACTAAATATACATTTATAAATATATTTATTAATAAAAATTTCAAAAATATGAATATATCATTATTAATTAATATATAATCTTAAATGCATTTATGTTAAAAATGAGTGATATTGGATAATTAAAAATTATAACACATTAAAAATATTGAAAAAATGATTTAGACTTATTTCATAAAAATAAATTATTAAAAAATTATGGATATACATTGAAATAAATATGAAATTTGATTTAAATTATTATATAATTATTAAATAAATATTCATAAATAAATAATATACAATGATTACAATCCTAAAAAATAAAAAATAAAAAATATTTAAAATTAATTGATACATATTTATAATAAAATTTAAAACAAATAAATAAAATTTAACATACAAAGGCATAATATATTAAATGTTTCTTTTTATAATGAAATTCTAAAATGAATACTAAAATTTAAATAAATTTCATTAATATTAGGTGTCTGTGTTTCTATAAAATATTTCATTAATTGCGTAAATATTTGTGTTTGTTTTCTATATAAACATGATTTAATTATGTAGATGTATGTGAAATAAATATAATAGATTTTATATATATATTAAATAGAAAAATCAATTGACATTATATTATATCCTTTACTCGATGCCATTAGTATGTATTTTTAATTCATATTAATTTTTAATTATAACCCAATCTTCATTATATATATATGACCCTTTAATGTAAATCATAAATTTTTTTTATTATATAAATCATATTTATATACATTCATATATATATATATATATACTGAACATGTTCTATTTGTTAATATTATCAATAATTATTTATTAAATAGTTTGTTTAATATTTTTTTAATTTAATTATTTTTAGTTTTTATTTATGTGATTTTTATTTTACATATATCTATATATTAAATATATAATATTTATTAGTATTTATAATTTATATATATTATAGTAAATTTATTTATTTTTATCAATAATTATTTAATTAAAGAAATTATGAATATTTTTTTAAATAAACTCATTTTTATTTATTTATTTATTTTCATCATTTTATTTCAGACCTTTATGAGAACTAAAAAGTGCTGATAATGAATCCCTTTACCATCCATATATATAAAGCACCGATAAATGTACTATTTATCAGCACTAAAAACAAAGCGTGTATAATGGGTTCCCTTTATTATTTCTATAGAAACACACTAATAAAAGTTTCCCATTATTAGTGCTACAAAAATCACTAATAAAGAGTATCTTTTATATGGGCTAAAAAAGTGCTGGTAAAATGTCCCCTATATCATCACATTGTTTAGTGCTGATAAAGTGAACCTTTTATCATGACTTCTATCTAGGGATGATAAAGACCAACACCATTAAAATTAAGTTTTTTAGTAGTGTATGTTATCTAATACAAACACATATCCTCAGATCCAGTCATGAGATTATATTCTCTAATCAATGTTTTCATAAAAACAGTTCTTATGACTTCTACTAAATTTCATATCATATCATTTTTAACAACTTGAACTCCAATAACCTAGAGCATGTGTGAAATTTATTAAATTGGTATAGGATACAAGGGATATCATATAAAGGAACCTATTGATTTAATATTATTTAATAACCTAAAAAATACAAGATTACCATTTGACAATATAAATAAATCATTAATAATTTCAAATGATTTTTTTAATACTTGAAACTCATGCAACGATTTCTTATTCATATCTTGTGGAATGGAAAAGGAAATAAAGGGTCATCCCTGATTCTTTTTAAGGGTTACATGTAATGGAATCTATAATGAATAAATAATCTATAATTAATATGAAAAGGAAAATAACAAATAAATAATTTATTTTTCATTAATAACGTGGGAATTAAATGCATCCATGGAAAATATTAAGTGAAATAACATCCTAGTTTAAAAAAAATTAATGTATGAAATTAAAAAAAAATTGAAGGAAATGATCTCATAAATCATGATATCATTACCACCATGGCCTTTCCACATAATAGTTTAAACTATGGGTCAACATACACTAAAATTATACTAAATAATGTTAGAAAACTGGATTTTTACTAATAACTCTGGATGCATTTAGGGGATTTATAATTTTGGGGCCCACTCACCATAGTGTTTCCTATGAATTTCTTATATATTTATTTAAAAATTTAACGCATGATAAATATTCCTTATAATAAAAGAAATATATTGAGTAAAGAACACATAATATCAATATTTTAACACTCTAACAAATAATTTTCAAAGTAAGACATAGTACATTGAAATCATATATGGTTATGAAAGTAATCATATAGATGATACAAAAAATATATATTCTTAAGATAAATATTATTTCTATTTATTAAATTAATTTTAATTCATCAAGAGGAAGTTATCCAACATAACAGATAATTAAGATATGATATATGACCATCAATTCAATAGAAATATTTGTTTTCTAATAAAATCATGGTCTTTGGTGAAATAATGTAAAAATAAAAAAATATTTAAAACCTTTTAGTAAATAGTTTTATTTTAAGAACAATTGATATATTTTAAAATAAGCTAAGATATTATAATAGTTAGAGCGGTGGGAAAATCCACTAATATTGCATACGTTAAAAAATATTCCTTCTGTTATTTTTTTGAGGAAAAGAAAAAAATTATGGAAACAATAAAAATATTCCAATAAAACCATTTTAAATTTTAAGGGAAAGATAAATTTTAATTTTATTACATTAAAATTAATTTTTAATATAATTTTGATATGTTGGGACATGGAAGAAAAATATACCCGATGAAAATTGAAATAATATGGGATTTACTTTTAATAAATTCACTACATGAATCAATTATAAAATAATTTAAAAGTTAAAAGACAATATTGTAAGACATGAAATATTTATTAGATAAAAAATATATTGATTTTTTGAATGATAGATTAAATTATTCCTTTTGTAATAATAAAGGAAATCCAAAAAATGAAACATTAAAACAAATACCATCATCTTTAGTAACATTCAAAATGTTACCCCTTGATATCGAAAATATGAAATGGGGAATTATTCATCATTATTAATATAAATTTTTGTTAAATACATCATAATCTAATTAAATACACCAAAACCATATAAATAGTCATCTAAAACCAATTATGTCTTAATGAAGTGGAAAATGAGTTGAAATCCATAACATTCATCCTAACAATGAAGTGAGAATTAATAAATGATGTGAATAATTATGGGAACTATAAATCTACAAATAAAGTGTATAATTGAAAAAATATACAATCAAAGTTAATTTTACATATTTTCATGTAATTTCAAAGTCAATTAATTAAAAGTAAAACCCAATGAATAGATATTGTAATATGAAATTATTTACAATGATCATATAATTAAAGTGATAATTACTAAATAGAGTGATTATGTGTAACCAAGAGAAATCAACAGAAAAAAGGTGTAAATAAAATATAATACAATAATAGGATATTTTATAGATAATCATTTCATAACATAGTCGAATAAGTCGAAGTATAACCCAATGAATAAAAATTGAGTTAATAATTCTTTTACCGAACACATCCCCATAGTTTAACGTGATTAATAAAACTATATAATGTGTTTGAAATTAATATTAATTAATACCACATCCATATTTTTATTTTTAAGAGATTATATGTTACTCTTGTAAAATATAATCACCCATTCATTAACAATATTTTATTATTCTCATTTTTTAAGTGTTAAGCACTTTGTTTTCCCTATTATTATTATATTGCAAAGGTTCTGGTCCATGTACTTTTTCAATGGTTTCATTATTATAAATTTTTTAATAATGAGGTAAATAAAATATATATAAATTATATATATATAGTGATACATAAAACACAACATTAGAAATATGATTTACCCCATTCATGGAGATGGTATGTCGTATATAGGAATGAATATGATTGTCACTTTTAGATGAATTGAAATAAAGATAGTTAAATATAAATTCACTATTTCAGAATAATTTTGATATATTATATATCATAAATATTCATTAAATGTATCTTTATTACCATCTATATAATAATAAATGAAAAGTGGATCACATATCTTCACTGAGGTGGTTTTTTATATATATGAACAAGTAACACTATCATTTTCTATTAGATAGGTAGGTATGATGGTAGATAAAATATTATAAATCTATAAGTATTTATAAGTTATAATTATCATATATATAGATATATATATATTCATTTGCTCCATATTTATAACAATCCATGTAAAGTGGTGATGAAAATTGAAATTCACCGCTACATGGATATGGTATGTCATTAGTACATACGAGTGATGTTTTCAATTTTTATAGAATGTAAAAGAGATGAAATATGGTGATTTAGTTATCATATTAACTTCATTGTATATCTATTTTACTATATTTATTATTTTAGGATCGGAAAAATAGATTTATATAAATTAGATGAATAAATAAACATGAAAGTGTCAGAAAAGATGATTACATCTTCTTTGTTAAACATCCTTTGTATATCCTCTTAAATGAAATTGAGATGGTCATTTGGAATTTCTATATAATATAGAACATGGATAAGATAATCAAAATGAATAAATGGTAGGTTATGGTTAATCTAGGTTGCTCAAATTTCATTAAAGCAAAGAAAGAATGTATATCCTATTATAAGTGGGAGGTGGGTCATTCTAAACATTTCATAAATTATTAAAATAAAATATTTGTTTTCAAGTAAAAATGGATTAAAATTGATATAATTTTTATTTTAGATGATTATGAGTCTAACTAATAAAATATGTTAAGATTTATACTTGTTTTTTTGTTATGTTTTAACCCTTCTATAAAAGGTTTATAGCTTCGCTACCCATTTTGACAGTCACTACAACATAAAATTATTATACACCGCAAGGGTTATGAATTTAAACATAAATATAAATTTATACCATAAATTTACAATGAAGTAATGTTTTTGAGTATATAATACCCCTATTTTCCAAGTTCTAAGTATTTATGATTTTTAAATGTCATTAATGTCATGTTTGATAGTATGCATTTAATTTGACATTAAAAACAAAACTGTAATGGTGTAATATGAATATAATCCCTTAGAAAATCATTAATATGTTATATATAACTATAAAAATATACCAATAGAATAAGTATCCAATTTATTTTACTTTTAATGTTTTTTAAATAGTTTATTTTGTTTTCCTACAATGTGAAAAAAAATAATAGGCATTGCACATGCATTAAAATTAATTATTGAATAACTTACAATTAAAAAAAATACAATGATGAAAATAAAATAATAATGTTTAAAATAATCTTTCATATTTGTTAATAATATATTATTAGCCTTATGTGAACATATTATATTCATTATAATAAATAGAGAGTTATTTTGGAATTTTTGTTACATCAATTAATATAAATGGTTCTTCCATGGTTAAATTGAACCAAAAAGTAATATATTATGATTTGGGATGGATATGAAAAAATTAATCCCAAAAAATGAAGCATATTCAAGTGTATGTTTTATTTTAATGCTTTATCAATTTATTATTAACATTAATTTCCCTATTTACCTTTTTTTCGATGTGATAAATTTTACCACAGTTACAATTTTTAATTCCCAAAAATAAATGGTCATATTATACAAATTTGAACTTCATAATTCAGAATATGTTATCAAATTTTCATGATACAATTTCTAGAAGTGATGGAAATTAATAATAATATAAATTCATTAAACATAATAAAAACTGTTTATTATAAAATTATGTTTTAAGCATAAATATAAACTTATATAAAAATAAACAAATGATGATTAAAACTAAATAATTAAAAACAAAATGGATTATATATCAATTAAAGATGAAATAAAAATCTAAATTGTGCTATAAACATACTTTATTTAATGGATATAAATGAATATATTTCAAAAATGGTATTTTTCACTATACACTGCAAAATCAATGATTTAAAAAAATACCAAAAATTCAACGCGAGATAATTTTGGTATGATGATTTTAAGAATGATATTAATTTTTTCAATTTCTTAAATTTATATAAATTATTTATAATATTCTCTCACAAGAATCAATAAAAACCACTTTTGGAGAAAACATATTTTAATGAATAAAATGAATTTATAAAAAATTGAGTTCTTATATCCAATTAATTATTCAATAAAATTTTATTGAGTTGGTGATTTATATATATAAATATATATTTCATAATATATTTAATTATCATAATACCTATTAATTCAATGAGTAGTTTATATAGGTAATATTTAAATAGTAATAAATTTTGTTCGTTTAAGCTTAGTGATACCTGTTGAATATTCTATGAAACAAAATTTTATTTTAATATTATGTGGTATTTCATTTTTTTGATTTATATCCTATAATATAGTAGAAGGATTCCTAGATTTCACATTTCATTTTTTCATAAATGATTCCCATGACATATGTATGCTTGTGTGTTATTTATTCACTAATGATATTGAGTTCTGTTGTTTAATGTGAGAACTACCCTTATATAGGGTTTTATTATTTAACATGTTGGTAGCATTCAATATAGATGAACAATTGGTTTTTTATGATATCTAATGTGATTCCTATAGATATAAATAATATGGTGACTTTTAAACAGTAAATCCTTGATATCGATGTTTAGTTATGCATAAGGGGTTAGATAAGGGATATTATTGTTTGGAGATAAAGGATGTGAATTCAATATAAGTGAGGTATGGCTGAGAGATTTGTTTATATATGTGAACAAGTTTCTCAAAGCATGTGGACACCCTAAACAGGTTAAAGGAAATGAATGATTCATTCATTATAAATTTTTGATCTAGGGAATTTAAAATTATTTTGGTATTGATTTTGGGTTTTATAGGGAATGATCAGTTAGATGCATAACCATGTGGGATACTAATCTATGATGGTATTTCCTATGATCAGTAACTAATGGAAGAGTTATTTATGGTTTTGAATGATCCTCAAGATGATTTCGATCATGAAGTGTCCCATAAAATGGGTGAGAAGCTTTAAGGTCATTAAAAAGGAAGAACCAAGGCAAATTTTGGATAAAATATATTGAAAAGTGAGGGAGGAAAGGTCAGGTGTTTAGGCCTATAATCATATGGCTGATAGAATATGATTAATTACATTAGTAGTTTTATGGTGTGATTATGTGATATATATATTTAAATCTATAAGGTATAGATTATAGTTTGAAATATTTTATGTGATAAACTATGAGTGGGTTTACTAGAGGATTACTATCTTCAAGATATTGAGTGATTGAGGATAAGAATTACTTTTTAGGTAAAACCCTTTATTTGTGGAGTTATTTTTTAATTATTAATTTGTGGTATCCATAATTTGTTGATTGATGAGGGAACTTGTGTGGTTCATTAACACATATATTCTTTGATAATCCAGTAGGAATGATATCCTATGGTTTTGATGGAAATGGTATTCATCCCAATGTGGTAAATGGGGACATTAATAGTGGATCATTCTATAATTGAATGGTTAATTTAATCATGATCCTTAATATTTTTTTATTATATATAAGATTATCATTCATTTGGAAGAGTGATAAAAAGGTAATTTTAGAGCTTAGTAAGCATTTTCCAAAAAGAAAATTCTAAGGGGCTATATTGTTGGGAGTGCCCCGTTGTTTATCAAAATATATGACCCTAGATGTGGGTGAATTTTAGCAAAAATTGATATTGATTGAGATCATTGGTCATTTCCATTATTTTTGATCGATAATTTGTAGAATGTGGGAGGTATATACTCAATGTTTTAGTCCAAAATGGCGATGATAAGAATAATCATATAGTTCAGGGCATCAAATTAGTCACAAATGATCAATCCTCGTTGTGTAAATATAGTTTATGTGGTTAAACATGTATGTAGATGGACAACATGGAATAAGGATACAATTGTGTAATTAGAGCTGATTTTTTTCACCTTGGTTTACACTATATTAAATATATGGGTTCACTTTTCGATGGAGTCTGATTATCAGCATTGCGATCAGGATTGAATTGGTCATGATAGAGGAGTGATTTATATCAGAGATGTGTCATGGGGTGTGGATAGAGTAAAATCATATTTTTTTATTTATCCTTCCAGGAAATTACATTATGTTTTGGGTTTTAACATAGAAATAAAAATTTAGATGATTTTTTGATTCCTCTGGGAATCCAGGTATCATAATCAGGAGAGGTAATGTGGGCGCACATAAGTAGTTGACGTCAACTGTTTTCCTAAGATGTCATTCAGAGAAACTAAAACTTGTTTATGTTCACGATATTGTGTGTGGTGAGGTGAAAACCAGATTTTTTGAGATAATAAACCACGGGAAGTGAATTTTTATGAGATTAATATTATGGTATAGGTTAGATCAGAATAATACAAAGATAAAAGAAGGGGTGAATTGTGTCTTTTTGATAATCTCTACTGATTCATACGGTCGACTCCCATTTTGATTTATATAGATATGAATCATTTTCTTATTTATGAAATATAAATAGAGGATGAATATAAATAATGAACATAATAATTTTATAGTGGTTTAGGGAATAATTATACCCTTATCCACTCCACCAAGGCTCTCTCTATGAGCATAGAGAATTTCACTAGAATGGTCCTCCTATCACAAGACTTCAAATCAATAACTGAGTGTGGGAAGTTTACACATTTTCAATAAGGCTAAACATATCCTTTTTTCTTTTACAAGAACATATTATCCATATCTTAGAAAAAACTAATATTTAAACTATAACTATGTTTGAGTCATTGACAATCCAACAATTCAAAATAGATTTGATTTGTTTATGGTTTGGGTAGAACTTCACAATTACAGCAGTATCAATTGAAAATAGATGGATCTTCTTCTTCAGAAATGATTTTCATCATGAATTAATAGTTAGGAAGTTATCCTAGTTGAAAAAGATATTAAATAATAATAGAAACAAACAAAATTATGATTAAAATTAAATTGTAGGAGTTTGAAATATGTTTGTCACTAAAGTATTATCACTTATATAAATAACAGAGTCGATCATTTGTTTCATAAAATCTATAAAGGAAATTCATAATCACACAATCATATATATGAAGGTAGTATCGGCTATATATTGAAATAATATACCGGTAAAATATATAGAGAATATAGCTTGATATGGTATTCCAAATCCATTAAAAATCATGATATATTGTTGATATTGAAATTCATAATAGTCCAGCGGAGTTGAAACATCCCTCAAAAAAGTGTGAATTTCTCCACTAAAAATAGTTGCTTGAATCAATCAAAATGGGATTTGAATTAGTCGAAAATGAGGTTTGAATTAGCCTATAAAAATCTCAAGACTGTTGAAGTAATCATGTAAAAAATTGTGAGTTTAAATCTTAGATGTGGAATTTTAAATTATATTGTTCCATCATAAAACAAAAAAACCATATGTAGGGTTTCAATATATAGAATTCATTTATTTATCATAATGTAGATAACATAAGGTTGATCAAAAAATTTAGGGTGGTGATCCATATGTTTGTATCTCAAAAATAGGGTTCCTTACTTATGTATATTTTCATAACCATACATTCTTCTCATGAAAATAATAATGTTCCATCCAAACATAATGATTATTTACCATATTTGTTTGATAACATTGTATTGATTAACCATACATACTATTCTGTATATAGGTTTCATTCCTTAGGTGTTGTTTTGAGAGTAAGGTTTATTCTTTATGTAACAGTTATCAACGTAGGTTATGAACATTGTTTCCAAAATATTCTAACCAAATATTCCTTTCAAATGGAAAATATAAATATTTTTCTCGAATAAATACTATAAATAATATTAATTTCCTGAAATATAATTATTGTAATATCATTATTAAAATAAACAACGGTATTTGTGATCATCAAAAACAATAACATTTATATTGTATTTTTGATACAATATATTCCAGACAATCTCCCCCTTTTTATGATCACAAAACCCATAAATTAACTAATATAAAATGTAGGATTTTCTAAATAAAAAAATTATGATGTCAATTTTACAATACTATTTTGATTAATAATATATATAAAGGAGATATTGAATGAAATTTGGTGTTTATACTATATTCTCCCCCTTTTTGATATCAAAAATAAAGTATAAAAAAGGATTATAACACATTCAATATTACATAAAACAATAAATTAATGTTTATATTGTGATATTTTGATAAATAAAACATGATTTCTAGAAATAGAGATAATTATATAATAATATATAGAAATGACGAAAAAAATAAAAAAACATGGATGTTTTATTTTAAAAAAATTAAAAATACATTAGAGGTTTTTCTTTAGGAAAAGGGTAAAAGAGGAGGTCTGGTAGAAGGTGAAATGATTTGGTAAAAAGTGGCTTCAGGTTTTATTATCGTTGGATCCTGAGGTGCTTAAAAACGTATTTCAATTATACTAATTGATCTTGTAACCTGTCTGATTTATTTTCAACCTACATCACTATCAAAATTATTAAATCATGACTGCATTTATGATTTCCAGTCAAATTGAATTTTAAAAATTAATTAATATTTTCATCACTTTGAAAAAACATTGATTACTTATCAGTGGAGATAATAAGAAGCAGTATAATACCTGGTTCACTAGAAGTGAGTTTCTCAAAAAGATATATCCAATTTTCTAATAATACGTATAAGGGTGCACTATTTAACTGAATATTTTTTCCCATATCATTGATATTACCCATTATTGATGTGATAACTTGAAACATTCTGATTAGATTTGGTGATGATATAGGGTATACATAGTAGCTCTTGCCTGATTTTCTCTCCCCTTGATATATTTAAATTGAATTTCCATGTAACAGTTCTAGTGTAAAAAATATGTTCAAGAAACAGATTTAGATTTCAGATTTCCAATCTAATCCAACATCTCTATTTTAAATGTATATCTGTCCATTTTGGATTCAAAATTATAACAAATATCTTGATACTGAGTTTGAATACGATTTCATTCCATCCATGGAGCATATTAATTTCATAAATCATTGAAATATTTTATCGAAGCTTCTAGTTCCTATCAAATACTTTAATTCTCTTTATATACCTTGTTAATCATAACTACATAATCTTCAATCTGATTTGTTAGTGAATCAGATGTCCCTTCATCTGGATTACTTGACTGAGTAGAAATTTCCATAATTGATAGGGGATTAGAATGAGAATTATCCACAACAATCCATCTTGAACATGATATACCACCAATTACCTATTTCTTCTCCCGAGAAATATTTAAATTTCGTTATATGGATAGACCATTGGTATAGATAAACTTATTTTCAATAGTATTAGTTATCAAAGTGAATGATTTGTGAATTTACTGAACTTATTGTGTAGCTTCTTTATAATTACTTGGTTGATGAACAACCAAAAGTTCATGAGCCTGATTTTCCACTTGTTGATCCACAGTGTGCTCATGTTCATCCAAAAGGACAGAACGAGCTTCATCTCTAGATCATAACACTTTATCATCATTCAGGGGTTCTTCTCTTTTACGTGGCCTTAATACAAGACCCTCGTGGTTTCCTTATTCTAAATATTATTAGGAAATATCATTATTATCTTATTGAAGCTTCCTTTTGGTAGGCTAATCAATAACTTCTATTCTGGATTCTTCAACTTCCTTATTCCATATTTTACAATCCCCCCTAGGAAAAAGATCCTTATTTTTTTGTTTATATTCACTAATAGGAATCAAAATACCTTTCACTATACTCTAAATGAAACTAAATTTTCTTAGGGTACCAACATTCACTATATTGATGTGATGAGGTTTTACTATGGAATCAAAAAGAAGAATCTAATTTTTACAGTCCAAAATAAGATATAAGATCCTTACATATATATTAAATGTAATTATTCACTCAAAAGTGAAACAATAAATCTGATATCTCAGCATATATCTATGAAAATTCATCTTGGTTTCATTGGTAAAAAATCATAATATATAAATATATATGAATACAAATTTTTCTCCATTTCAACAACCCTTAGGGAAATTATAGTTTGAATTAATTTTACCAAAACATTATTGTCTATATGATGACCCTTTACAAACATTTCCCTAATATTTATAAAAAAAATGAAATAATGTCCTTTTATTTGTGATATTGATTTCTAATTGAATGATTAACAAAATAGAATACTCTTTCAAGAGGGAATATTAGATTCGAATAAATTTCTACTAAGCATCTATAAAATTCAATATCATTTATTTGAGTGGTTATCCTATTAATTTTCTCAAAATCTAAAATAATCATATATATATAATTGAATCAACTCTACTTCATAATGAAAATTTTTACTCTCATTATTAAAAAAATTACCAACCTTGAAATACAATTCATTTCATAAGTAGAATGTTCATTTCATACATCCATTAATTTTTTTTTAAAAAATTTTCCTTGATGAATCATTCATGAGAGAAGATGTTGATGCTTCAGATCACTTGGTTCAACCTCATATATTCTCTTCGTAGTCATCATTTTTTTCAATCTGATGGTTGAAGAATTATAGATTCCAGGGTTTGGAAGAGAGATGAGGATTCTATTAGGCGAAGTGGTTTTACAATAATGGAGTATGGTATGTTAAGGTGTTTTATAATGGATGGTGAAATTTTTTGGAATCTTCTGTCGGCTACGTAGGGTAATTATTGGAAATTTTATTTTAAAGACACATGGATTAATAACTAAATATGTGAGACAATATAATTAAATTAACTAACAATTAGATAGTGAATAATCTAAAATGAATAAAAATTGTAAACAAATTTAACAGAATTAAAGAGTTAATAATTTATAATAATTAAATAAACCTCTCACCTAATAAAATCCAAACATACATTGAGAATTGGTTTAGTAAAAATATTAGCTAACGAATATTGTGTATTAAAAAATTACAAAGATATATACTTTTTAAGAACAAGTTCTCTTATAATGTGCTGCATGATATCAATATGATTAGTCCATGAATTACATACATGATTTTTTCTAAAATATTTAGATTAATAGTATTTTCAAAAAATTAGTATATTATTAATTTTTAGTCCAATGTATAGTAGAGTGTATTTCTCCAAAAAAATTATGCCCAGAAACTTCGAGTAGATACATATTTTTCCTCGGCTATTTATAGGGAAACGAACTATTTTTCTTACTCAACCCTGAAAATAAAATTTTTCCTACAAATGATAGGTTCTCTAGTTGATGTTTCTATCTAATATACATTCTCAAAATTCTGCATCTAAAAATGAAATTTAATTAAAATTATATGTTTTTTGATAAATAAGAGATTGAAAAGTAGTTCCTATTAAAATTTGAATAGTTCTTTTAACAACAATAATATTGGATTCGTTTATATTTAACAAAAATATTGCACATAAACATACATAAAACTAAATTTCTAGTCTACTAGAGGTAAGATATAATAAACTGTCATTCATACCTCTTTATAACATGGTGTCAACTAGTTTCCCAGTTTTATCAAATCCAGTTTTATATTGGTACACATATGAGTTTTTTTATGTCTTACTATATTCAAGTCAAAAAGTGTTAAATAAGTAAATAATTTATTTACATTTATTTAAAACAATTCCCTAATATTTTTGATAAATATGAAATCCTAAAAATAATTTTAACTCTCAAAAAATACTAATTTCAAATTTCTTTTGCATTAGTTTTTAAAAATCATTACAAATATTTTTATATGTTGACCCAAAAATAAATTCACCAACATAAATTTGGAATAATAAAATATTAGAACTAACTATTTTCTTAAAAAGTGTTGGATCTACCTATACAATAGAAAATCCATTTTTCAAAATGAAATAACATAATATTTTATATCAAGATTTATGTTTTTTTCGGGCCATTGATATATTTAGTATGTTTAAAATAGAATTTGGTTTTTGTGGTTTTTCTAAACCAAGAGGTTGTTCAGCATAAACTTCTAATATTAAATAACTATTTAAAAAAGGAATATTTCACATCCATCTGATATAATTTTAAAATAATGTCAGATTCATAATTCAAGATAATTATAATGGATTCTAATCTATCTATAGGGGAAACGTTCTCATCATAATCTATACTGTCTCCCTGAATATACCCTTTTCTACTAATCTAGCTTTATTTTTGTTATGATCGATTGATCATCCTATTTATTTGTAAAGACCCATTTGGTTATTATTACAAAATAATTGGATGGTCTTTCCACTAATTCCCAAACTTCATTTCTTTGGAATTGGTTTATATATTATATTATTTCTAACATCCAACACACATCTTCTAAAGACTCCATAATAGACATAGCTTCAAACTAAAATAGAAATATAGAGAACTCATTTAGGTTTCCTACATTTCTTCTAGATATAATTATGGTGTCTAGGTCTCCTATAACAGTTTCAAAAGGATGTTATTTTAATGTTTATGATTTTATAGGTAAGTCAAATTCAAGTTCCTTAGTTTCTTGTTCTTATCAACTGAACTGAATTTTATATATATCTTTTTCTAAATTATCATTAGAGTATTCAAGTATCATGTTGTCCAATGAGTCAATAACATCAAATGTTTCATATCTCTCTTTAATAAAAGGGCCAGTTTTATAATACATCATATGAACATTTTATTTAAAAATCCCTTAATTTTTATTATATACTATATAAGTATTGGATGTAGAAGAATATCTAAAAAATATTCCTTCACCATATTTTTGATCGATCTTACCATAGTTATCATTGGTATTCATGATATTAAAATATTATCCAAAAATATTAAAGTACATTAAATTAGGTTTTATGGTGTTTTAATGATCCTAAGGTATGCTTTAAAAATAGTCCATATAAAAAATCTATTCATGATATAGCAGGTTTTGATTACCACTTCTACCCAAAAATTAGTAGAAAGATTGTGTTCATTCCTCATAGATTTTCCATTTGTGGAATAATTTATTTGTTAATTCAAAAATTCCATTTTGATGAAGTGTTATTGGGGAACAGAAGGTGTTCGTAATTCCTAGATTTGAGAAAAAATAATTAAATTCATGATTCCAAAATTCTCCACCATGGTCACATATCAATGAAATTAATTTAACACCTTCTTCATTTTACCCAATTTTATAAGAAACATGAAAAATTAGTGAATACTTCACTTTTGAGTTTTATAAATTATACCCAACTAAATCAAGAATGGTCATCAACTAAAACACAGACATATAATTTACTATCAAAACATGTTACTCTAGATGGTCCAAGTAGGTCAACATGGATAAGTTATAATGGTTTAGATGTAGCCTTTTTTAATTGATTTGAAAGAATATTTTCATTGTATTTCTATTTGTCAAGCGTCACAAAATATATCATTTTCAAAATAAAGACTAGGAAAATATAAAACCATTTTTTTCATAGATAATTTTTGTAAATAATATATATTACAATGTATGTGTATTCTATGAAAAATTCATGACTTATTTCACTTAGGAGTTAAACAATTCACTTTCTATTAACATAAGGAATTTAAATCCAAAGTACAGATATTGTAGATTATATGATCTATAAATTTAATATATTTATCTTTGAACACAAAGAATGAATTTTAGAAAAAGTAATATAAAACCCATCATAAAAAGTTGAGAAATAATTATTAGGTTTTGATTTATTTTTTTCACACACAGAACTTTATTGATTGAGATAGAATTTTGATCACAAACCATTCTAACACCAACAATCAATCGTTTTATATTATCACAAAATGTGACTACTCTTGCATCCATATGAGTCAATGTTTGGAAATATGATGAATCTTTACTCATGTGTATATAGTATCCAGTGTCCATATACCATATGGATTTTCTTTTCCTGTGACCTTTTTCCTCAAACTCAATTAAACATGTGTTTGTTTTGGAACCCATATTTTCATGGGTCTAGTAGTGTCAAAAATCAATGATACTAGAATCTAGATCTACATTATTTCACTAAAATTCATATCACTTCCTTCAAATATATTTCTAAAAATAAAATACTTTTTAATAACACTAATTTTATTATTTATAAAATAACAGTTCATAAAATAAAATTTTATTCCCCATTTATAGAAGGTAGAAATTTTTAAAATGGGCAAAAATTATTTTTATATAGTTTTGAATTTTCATCCCTTCTTAATATTCCAAATATTTATCTTTTAATAATATTCTTATCGAGATTATCATTTAATGATTTTCTTCCTTTATTTAAATTAATTCCAGCACTCTTATAATATTATACTTCATCGTGTAATTCTTTAATTCTTTTTTCATTATCAATATAGATTGATGCAGAGGAATTGAATTTTTCAATTAAATCATAATATTTTTTAATCATATTTTATCCTTCAAATAAACCAACAATAAGAATATTTTTCAATAATTTAATCTTCTATAAAAAAGAATCATATTTCTAAACAAACATTGAATAGTATGCATGAAATTTATCATTTGAGAATCTATAAGTTTCAGAATCAGAAGAGTAATAACATTGTACCAATTCTTATTCAACCTTACCCATAATGCAGATATTAGATTTTATATTTGATGTCACATTCTCTGAATCATATTCTATATAGTTTTTGAGTCTTTAGATACACTCTACATAGATTTCATTACTATTTTTTTCCTTTATGCTCATAATAAAAATTCATCTGATATTACATTAATATCCTCTTTCATTTATCATTCTATTAAGGTAAATCAGATCTGATGTGACCTATCCTTTTACATTCATAGCATCTAACATATCTCAGTTATCTTTCATCATTCATGAAGGATTTAATGAAGTCTATTTTATTTTATTATATTTAAAATAACATTCATGATAGATGAGCCATTTCCTTTTCAGAATTTGTGGAATTAAAATTTTTATTTACTTTGATTTCTTATTTTTCTTTTCGACCATGGTTCTAATATTTCACTTCCATGGGCAGTATTTTACATTTTTACTATAAAATTATGAGCTTCAAAATCATCTCATGTCTTTGATTTGTACATCATCAGAGTTCCAATAAATTATTTCTTTATCAAATTCTAGACATGTGATGATTTGACTAAAAGATGAGGATATACCATTTAATTTTGAGGGTAGTACCCAAGTACTTTTAGCACATGCTCAGTTTGAAGGATGGGATATCCAATGTAAAATTCATGAAAATCATTGTTAACGTTACACTAATATAGGTGATGGTTCCACTATAAAACATTCTAAAGGTTTCAAATATTGTCTTTTCATTAGAATTTCTCATCAACCTAATATTTTTTTATCCTTCATATCTGAAATATATTGTCTTCTACATCTCATAGGAAGTATGGTATTTTGATACAAGATTAAATACTTTTGGTCCAAGTAAAAAAATAATAGCATTCGTTGACATTGAATTGAGGTCATATTCAGCTTATGTTTTCACGGTCCAATATTTTGGTTATTCAGGAATCACATAATGAGTGATGATTTTTTAATGAACATGGAATCCATGATTCTTCAGATAGAAAATCATTCATGATTTCTAGCATCCATAATTTTCACTATTAATGTATATATTAAGTACCATAGATATTCTTTATCTTGTATTATCCATTTCCATCTACAATGTACAGACCTTATTCTTCAAAACATTTTATATCTTTATCCTAAAAGATTACCATTGGTACCAATTATTAGGTCGGAATAATAAAAAGATAACACATGAAGGGGGCGGTGAATTTTTTCTTTTCGATAATGTCCATAAATTATTACTTTTTGACTCCCTTTTTGATTTGTGTTGATATGAAACATTTTTTATGAATTATAAATAGTTGATAAATATGAATAATGAACACAAAAATTTTATAATGGTTCAGGGAATAAATATCCCCTATTATACTCCACCAAATATTTCTCTATGATATTGGATAATTTCACGGGAACTTTACTCTTATCACAACGCCTAAAAATGTACAACTAATTGAAGGATGTTTAAAACTTTTCAGCAAGGCTAAATAGATCCTTTCAGTTCTTTTACTAGGAACCCATTATCCACATCATAGAACAAGAAGCTGATAATTAAACCAAAACTGAGTATGAGAATTGATAATCCAATAAATCAAAAGAAAACTAATTATTTTATGGTTCGAGTAGATCTTCACAATTACATTAGTATAAAATCACATTAGATGGATATTATTCTTAAAAATATAATGTATATAAGGAATTTGAGTTATGAAGTGATCCTAGTTTCAAATGATCATCAATAATGACAACAAAAAATAGAATTAGCAGTAATTTTATAGAGTAGTATGTTGAAAATTTAACATAACCAAAGTGTAGCCACTTCTATAAATAAGAGAGTCGATTATTTGTTGGACTAGATCTATAAAATATATTCACAAGAATATAGTTGTATATATGAATTTTTTATCTCCAATATATTGAAACAATACACAAGTAGAAAATATAGAGAAGATAACATTATGTGGTATTCCATTTCCAATAAAAACACATGATAGATCATGAATATTCAAATTCAAAATAGTTTTGGGGAGTGGTAACTTCTCTTAATAATATGAGGGATTTTCTTCATGGAATATATTTATTTGAATCGATCATAATGATATTTGAATCAGTGGAAAATGAGCTTTGAATTATCCTGTAATTCTGTAAAGACAGTTGTATTAATCTCAGATAAAATTGAAAATTTAAATCTCTGACATTGAATATTAAAAATTAGTGTTCAATCATAAAATGATAAAATACCCAAAGTCGGGTTCAACTACGTTGCATTAATTTTTCAAAAATAAAGATATCAATGTAAGATTGATCATAAGAGGGAGTTATATGATCTATATGTTTCTCTCTCAAACATAGGCTTCTTTACATACATATGATTTATTAACCATAATTTCATCTTTGGGCTAATATAAGGTTTTATCAAGATTAGATGTTTTTAACCCTAATTTTAGATAATCCAGTGTTGATTAAACATATGTACTATTCTGAACATAGTTTTCATTCTATATGCTCTAGTTCATGCATTTGGTTTATTTATTACATTACATATATCTTTATAGGGTATGAACATTGTTTCTAGAATGCACTAAAACAGGTTCCAAACACTATATAAAATATTCCTTGAGAATTAAGATATTGAATATAATTATAGAATAAATACTATAATGAATATTAATTTCATGGATTTCACATAATGTAATATCATTAATAAAAAATCAAGGAAAATTTTGAGCATCAAAATCAATAAGATTTATAGGGTATTGTCGAGATAATACATTCCCTATAGTATGGACCACCATGATTTAAAACTACAAATTTTTGATTGAATTCTTTTGGTGGGGAGAACCATATTCCTAATGGTAAAATGGTTATTAATAACAATGTGTCTTGGGATTGATGATGGTTATTTATAACTACCTCAGTGTTTTTTATGGAGATGAGTACATAACCAAACTTTTTTTGTGTATAGTGTGCCCATGTGATTGGATTTGCATTATGAAATCACGTTTCCTATTTATGGATAGAAATAGGTAGGATGGTGGTGAATTGATTATTGTTGTTGTTTAATAATAATGAGTGGAGGACCATCATGGATATTTAAGGATGAAAAGAGTTATGGTGGATAGTTGGTAATGTCCAATATCATTAAGGGTTATTAATTTCCTAGTTAATTTGAATTTTTGGTTTGTAGGTGGAATTTTTACAGCCTATGGATAATCAAACTATGTAAATAAAGCAATATTCTATGTGTGTCTTGATAGAGGAATTAAATTATGGCTGTGGAGGACACCACAATATGGTGGTAGCATTATTTTCTATAACCAGATGGTTTCATGGTATGGTGGTATTTTTTGTATTTTTTGGAAAGTAATAGTCTATAAGTACAAGGGAAATAAGGTATCAGGGTTTTCACACAATGATTAGCCATATTTATTATAATTTTTGTAAAGTGGTGATCTTTTCTACATAGAAAACATGATGGTGACATTTGTCATTCCATGACCATATGTATGATTAAATCCATTTGATTTCATTCAGATGTTTTTTAATGTGTAATAATGGACATGACATGAATATTCATTTCACATCATGGTTGGGGATGCATTGATTTGTGTTTTTCTACGATGTGGAGGTACCAACTATGAATTCAAACCATAGGTATGTGTCAGAGTGTTAGGGGAAAAGTCATGAAATTGGGGTTCAAGTCAATATCATGTAGGATGAGGTCACTTGATTAATGCCTAGACATGTGGATTTTGTTTTTATCTAAGTTTATGGAATCACTTCAATAAAAATGGGTCCTTTAATGACAAGGAAGGTGCAGGACTAGGCCAAATGCCTATTCCCCCAGAAATATATTAATAAAATAGGATATAAAGTACAGAGTGCAGAGAAGAAAAATAAATCAGAACAACATACCTCACAACATCATATATCAGAACACATCAATGGTGTCACCACCATCACCTTCTGGGAACTCATCCGGACATGCTGACTCCCATTCAGAGTGTAGAGCGACTTAACATTTGTATGTATTAGTCCCTTCGACATAACTTCACTGGGGACATGGGTTCAATGGGCCTACTCCATCCCCTCATGTGACTCGTGTCTTCTACTTTTCAATTTTTTGTAGAAGAACTGGTGGAACTAGTCCTCGACATGTTGGAGTAATCTTTTCAGGGTTCCTCTTTGGTGGAGCGGTGGAAGCTCCATTACTTTCATTCCATTTCACCCCATTCTTGAGAATCTCACTATATGATTCCTTCATGTGATCCTTTGGACAACATCCTTGGTACTCCTTTCCATCATACACCATTTGAGAGTTCTCATGCACCAAGGAGGCAGTACCCCAGGATGGTTCCTTGTTACCATCTATAGGTGTCAAGCACAGAGGATAATCCTCATTGACCTGATTCGTTCTGCTTGCCTCTAGAAATTCATGCCTCTCCAAGAATATCTCCTCAACATCATGCTTCTCCAATGTAGCATTTTCATTCAGCACTTCCTCAGCAATTTTCCCAGCTTCTGTTTTACGAACCTCTTTCATTAGATTTATATGTTCACGCTTATGCATCCCACCATATCCCTCATTGGGTTCCTCCTATATCAGGAACGTCGGGTCCCCAGCAGTCTCCCCTATTCCCTTATTATCACCACGACTAGAATGATCATCCTCAGCTGTGATCGTATCCTGATGTGGGTGTTGTGCTTCATGGGCAATGAAATCCAGATCAGACAACTCTGTAAATCGATTACATGGAGATATGACACTGTCTTCCTTTATTCCAACATCACTATTCCCCTTACGTGACACCCTAATGCCACCTTTACGATCCAAGATCTCCTTCAACTAGCCTAACTCAGCAGCATCGCTGTAATTGAGATCGTGCTTCAATTTAATAAAAACCTCTCTAACTGATGGATTCACATCGCCAATGGAATCCTTCCTCAGAGCAGGAGTATCATCACCCGGTGCCTCCAAGATTTCCTCTCCACTAGGTGAATCAATATCAGCATCCTTCGATCCACATGCCTTTGATGTGGTGTGAAACATAGGAGCAGCAGGAGGGTGTAATGTGTCATGCTCACTATGGAGAGGTAAGCGGCGACAGAGGGTAACCGGGTGACCAAGTCGGTAGCAGTTCACAGAGAAGGGTGTCCATGACTCAAAGCACACACGTTCGTGCCACCGGAGCTCACCCTCAACCACAATGCACACAGATTCAACCAGTGGTTTAGAAACATCGACTTCAAGGCGGATTCGCGGGGCATCTATATGGTATGCAACATGGGTCCGCAGGTCCATACACAGGAAATGACCAATCAGATTTCCAATAACACGTAGAATTGCCGGATTTTGGAAAGGTAAAGCAAGTCCATGAAGATTAACCCATAATGTTGTCGTCGGAGGATCACGATATAGATGAAACTCAATGGACCAGCGAAAAAGGGAAAACTTGAACCCATCAAACACTCTCGGCACAGAATACCAGGGTAATACTAAATCATCTTTACAAGAGAAACGGATCTAAAAATGCCACAAATCTAACATCCCTACCGACACTTGATTTTTAGGCTTCGAGGAAGAGGAGAAGAACCTGTGAAAGCTATCAACCGAGGGTAGATTCTTTCCAAATCTTGCGATGAGGACGAGATCCTGCCATGACACCGCCTTCGCAAACTCTAGAGAGGAAATCGGGACTGATAGTTCACCATTCACCCGATTCGGAACCTTAGGGCATTCCTCAATCTCCAGGAAATCAGGGAAGGAAGAGGGATCAAATCTCGGAGGACGAGGAGAGACATTTCCCCCTCTTAGTCGAGGCTCAAAGGGGGCCTCCTACAGCGAGCTCATTCTCTACGCCATCCAGGGTTCTTCCAAGAGCATTCCACTTCCCTTAGACCCAAATAGGTCCTTTAATGATGATTCCTCTAAATGGGAGGGTCATGCCTCTAAGGAGCAGCGTCGAGTGTAGAATATAATTATCCAATCCCATCCACCACTAAACTAACACCTGATATGTCCCATGGCATGATCTATGGAATGTTCTTCACTCCTCCAATATAGATAAAATCAACAAGGCATGAAATATAAGCACATGGGAATAATTACTCTCGAAAATAATTAGAGATGTAGAGATTGAAACTATAAATCTAGAATGACCACCCTATACATAAAAAACAATGAATATAATTGATATGTTTGAATATAAAATAATATCTCAAAACACACAACAAGGGTATAGCTATATAATTATAGAATAAATAGAAAAACTATTGTACAACCGAAAAAACATCTTGAATATAGAGGGAAGACATGGTATAAACATCCAAAAAACCAAAATAAATTCATAATACAAAATATACTTTTTATGTGAATTTGAATGTCACTATCCATCCTCAATCCATAATTCTTTATGAGAATCCAAAAGAAGAACCAAAAACTATAATACAAAAATAATACTAGTAATGCTAAGTAATATAGAAAGAATGTGTGAATAACATACCAAAAATTAACGACCTTAGTGTTCAAACAGTTCCTTTTAAAAATAGACCATTAATGTTTATTTGAAACATATTAGTAGTAAATATGTTTTTTAAGAAGAAAAAACATGATAATTCCAATGAATATGCCTTTAAAACCCATGTAATTCATTTATGGAAACATTTTTTTATTATTAAGATCTCTTTTTAAAGTGTTTCTATTAAAGTAACCTTCGTTACACCAATCATGGAGGAAATAAAAAAGAACCCAAATTGAAACATCAAATGAATAAATAAAAAATACATTTAATGTAGTAATTTTTCATTGAAAAAATCATGTTTTATTAAAAAATGAAATATAAGAAATAATAGTAAATTCTACTCATATGGTAGATGAATTTCAAAAAAGTGGACCCATTACAATGTATAATGATTGATGTGTAGAGATGAAGAAATAATGAAACTATGTTTGGTAAATAAGAAACTGTAAATTATATATAATCATTGGTATTTCCTAAATATCATGTTATATTACATAGATGTACTATTATGGATTCATCTGTCATCTTATTGATGCATTTAAGTAATATAACCAAATGAATTCTCTCAACTAGCCTCATTGGTGGTACCCAGGTAAATATTTGTCCCATTCCATAGTAAGGTGGATCTAGTTATTATAATCATTAATATATAGCAACTACATCTTAATCTCTCTCCAAGTGTAAAATCCTAATATTATAAATGAGAACAATGTTTGATATTGTGTACAAAAAACAACACTGAGAATAAACAAACCCCACAATATTATTATTTAAATATTATCATTACATCATAGCTATTAAATTAGAGTGTATGAATAATAGTTACCAACTTATGAAATATATATGTATATATATAAGATTCCTACTCACTAAAAATACATTGATAAATTCTTATGAAATAAGTACTCAATGTTTTGTAAATTTATTTTAGGCATCAAAATTATGTTTCCTACAAAAATGATATTTTTTACATTTGGTGAGAAAGTTTTATAACTAAATATTGGAGGATATATAAATTTTATTTTATAAAAACAATATCCTTTTTGAAATCATCAAATCAAAATTATCTTCTTATTAATTTTATGTATTTTTATGAAATTATATATTTTCTAGCGATTAGTGAAAAATACTTCTTTTTATTGAAAACTATATTTATATTTCAAACATTTACAATGTCCCATTTTTTTAATAATTGTTTAAAGGAAATATAATATCTTTAATAAAATTATTAATCTAACTAATTTAATTTTGATAATTTTTATTCTTGAACTTATTATAAAACCATATTCTTTTACTAAAAATAATTTTTATGGAAAAACTCATTTTTTTCATTTTTGGTATTTAATTTAAAATAAATTCTGAAAAATTGTTTTTATAACGAACCATACATTACATACATTTTTAATACTTCAAAATTTATGTACACTTATTACATAATATAACAAAACCATTAAAGGACCGTATAGGTATAGTGTCTTTAGAAACTAGGAAACATAATCAACTGGTTCATAAAGCATCTACATTGTCTCCCATTTATTTCTAGAGTCCCTTTTGGCATATCCTACTTAATAACCTTATTCCTGACCTGGGGAAAGAAAGAATACAAAAGGTTAATCTCAATTGCTCAGTAAGGATAAACAAAAGAAATATCAATCACATAATATTCATAAGAACATAACATTTTAGAAATCTGAAACTGCAAAAGAGATCATAATTTCATAACATGGGATAAATCATAGTAGTGAAATGTAATCCCAATATTCATAACAAAAAACATGAATTGTTGTTGCATACACACATAATCATAGATAATCATTTCTTAGTATTCAAGACTCATTGCCAAGACTATCTTAGAGGACAATGTCCATTTCTGAACCGAGTTCACTCCTTATTTCAGTCCTGTTTCACTGAACCGGTTTAACCTACCATTCCATCCATGTCTATCTCATGAGATATAAATCTTTACCCAATGAATTGGAGGTATATATAGGTCCCACAAATCTCATAATGATACCATTCTTATGTGTGTCACAAAATCTTAAATCATACATCATTGCATAACCCATGTTAAAAAAAATGGGATTCTTAAACATCGTGACATCATAAAACAATTCATATAAGACAAAGGAATTCATAAAAATAATTCCATCACAACAGAATAAAATCAATGTAATAATAGGGATAGAAACATAACCCTAAATTATCTTAGATAAAAAATAATTTTGATAAAAAACATGAACTTCATTCTTGAGGAAAATATCCTTTCTACTTCAAAAAAATTTTTCCTTTCTCAACATGTCATACAATTTTAATCTAAAATAAGTTGATTAAAAATAAACATGAAAATTTGTAAAGGAAGCTTCTTGGAAATAATGTTTAAAAAATACATTCATGTCGTATATGTTAAAAAAACATTCTTCTCTTACTTTTGTTGAAAAAGTCAAAACGTACCTCGTACGATAAACGACAAAATATTCCTTTCATATCTTTTACAAGAAAAACTCACCAAAGGGTAAAATTAGATATAAACAATTTTAGAAGTATATAAATATTACATATTGAGGAAACATGGATGTGGATGATAAATATTCCCCAGTAATTTCTGAAGTATAAACATTCTCGGATAAAAATGTGATTGCAAGACTTTCCCTTACCTTAGGTATGATTTGCTTCGTAAATGTCAAAACCTCCTGTATAATGATTTAAATAATGTCATTTACTTATTCCAGAATCATACCCATTTTTATGATATCATATATGGTCATATTATTAGCTTCTTATTATTAATATTTCATTGCTACTTGTTATTCGGGTGTTTATTACTTTTTGTTCTTATGCGTGTTTTGTCAAATAAATTCTTATTCTTCTTTTTAGGTTATAGATACCGTATTTACATAATGGTAGTAGTGTAATACATATCATATTTATTCACTCAATTCATTTATGTAATCATTATGCAATGAAAATCATGTAGAACGAGTCGCATCACATCGTGGAGAGGGTATTCCGTAAGTACGCACGAGCGATGATATCGTTCCCATGATCGTGCAATTGTATTGGAGTGTATGTATACAATTTCAGAATCAATATCACTTTACAATAATCATATATAGTTATTATTTACACCATTATACCCATCCAAGTAAGGCGGTGGTGGAAAATAGATTACACCATGGCGTGGAGACGGTATTCCGTACGTATGCACGCGTTGTAACGATCCGAAATTTTGAATAAATCTTGTTTGCTAATTTTATGTGTTATTTTATTTTATTTTTATACTCAACAAAAATGTTTCATTTGATAACATGAGTATAATTATAATGAGACCATTGTGTTTTGACTGTTATATGACCATTGGTCAATATGACCCCTGGAAACTAAATGTTTTGATTATTGTCTCTAAATACAAGTAATCTTGGTTAATTATTATAGAAAGAAGATTCGATGGCCTCACCTAGTAGCCTTGGACTGATCGAAGCCCATCTAACAGAACTTGGGGAGGAGGTAACACCACTGGGCTTTGATCTGGACCAAACCCAAGTTGAACTTCATCGTGTGAAGCTAGAACAGAATCGCCTTTGCGAGAAGTTCAAACTGATAGAAATTACTACTTGTGCGATGTTAGACGAACCTCCCTCGGATTCTCTCACCTTAGCACACCTTACACTTAGGTCCTATACTGGTGTGATAAGGGGCTATGTAAGGAGACCGTAACTGCCTTGTGTAATCCTTTGTTTTAAATAAAAATTTGGATTTCTTCTTATGATGAAGCTTATGAATTTTCAAATGACCGGATAAATATAGTATGCATATTTTTGATGATTTTTAGAAAAAAGATATTTTAAAAATGTTTATGTAAACCTTAAATAATTAAAAATGTGTAATGATATTCAAAAAATGGTCTTCTACAATTAGTTTCAGTACGAAATTTAGAGTCTAATAAGATCAACTTGATTTTTGATGAACAGTAAATTATGAATAGTGATTTTTTTTCTTAGGATTAGTAATGTGACCAAATGGATTAGTAATCTCACTTAAAGAAAGTATTAATATAATCTAGGCACCTTTATTAAGTAATGTGATTCAATAAAATGGTTAAATAACGGTTTCATAAATTATTATTAAAGTATTAGTTTTTTCATGTGAATAGTGGTTTTTAGTTGACAATTAAATTAAAAATATTTAGAAAATAATTTTTATAAAATGTATTTCATTTTTGAACTCAGAGCATCAATATTATGTTAAGGAAATTTTTGGGGTTTTTTCTGAAAAAAATGAATTTTCGGTGAATAGTATATTTATTTAAACAATAAATTAAAAATATTCAGAAAATTATTTTTTTTAAATGGAGTTCATTTTTGAAATAATATCATTGATATTTGGTTAATGTGGAATTTTGGGATTTTTCTGAGAAAGTTGAATTTTCAGTGAATAGTAAAAATACAGTTTTAGGGTTTCGGTATGTTTAATGACATCATAATTGTGTCATGATGATTCCATGAGATATTTTAAGGGAAAGTAGACGAAAGGTGATGAATCACTGTATGTGGGGCCCCATCTGGCCTAACTCCATGGGAAATACCATGGGAGAGCACATGGTTTTGAGAAAATCACTTTTGTGGTGTCCCTTGGCCATTAATGCCTTGTCCCCTCACTTTCCCTATAAATACCAAGCCATCCTCTCATCCATTTCGACTCCCCACTCTCCCCCAAAGAATTTCTAGTCTCATTACCTCCCATGGAGTCCTCCCAAGGTGCCCCCAAGACCTCAAGGTCCCAACCTTTGAGTTTTAAGAGTTACGTTTTAAGGTAAGGGATCCGACCTCTCTCTTTCCTTTCAAGTAATCTCTTTTATGTCATTCCTTTTATACTACATGTTCTTATGTTGTAGTATGTTCTTCTATATTCATATTACTTCCCTTTTTATGTTCACATGATGAGAGACCCCCTCTTACTCTCATCATTTCATTTTATGAAAGATTAAGTGGCGCGGTTAGGCTGCCGAAATTTTTGTAACGGATTCTTTCACCCTTCTCTTTTTCATGTTCTATTTTCTTGTCAAGTATTTCAAGTTCATTTTTATTATGTTGGGGTATTATATCTATATATATCATACTGATATTTTATGATAATATTATGAGATACCTCATTTGATCTTTTCAATTCAGTATTTTGATGTTTTAAGTGGCGCCATTAGGCTGCTGAATTTTTAAGTGGTTCTTTCACCCTTCTCGTTTTGAAGTTCTACTTTCATGTAGAGTATTTAAAGTTCATTTTTATTATGTTGGGGTATGATATCTATATCTATCATACTGATATTTTATGTTCACATGATTAGAGACTCTATTTGATCTCATCAATTCAGAATTTTGAAGTTTTAAGTGGCGCTGTTAGGCTGTCGAATTTTTAAGTGGTTCTTTCACCCTTCTCGTTTTGAAGTTCTACTTTCATGTCAAGTCTTTCAAGTTCTTTTTTATTATGTTGGGGTTTGATCTATATATCTATCATACTTATCTTTTATGTTCACATGATGAGAGACCATATTTGATCTCGTCAATTCATTTTTTGAAGTTTATGTGACGCCGTTAGGCTGCCAAATTTTCATAAGAGAAATCTTATTTTTGTCTTCCTTTCATGTTCTTCATTTCATATGGTAAATCTTTAAAATTTCATTACCATGATCATATATCCTTTATATTCTGTCTCTCTACTGTTTTATGGGTCATTTGTGAATGTTTGACCCATGTCCCCTCTCTTTTCAATGTTTTTTAAAAACCCGAAACATAGTCATTATGCTGCAGAATTTTCGTCTGAAAATGCCTCTCTCTTTTTCTAAAAATTATTTTATGTTATTAAGTGAATACTCAAAGCTCTTATTTCTATATGGGTGTTCACATATATATCAAAATGTTCTATTTAAAATCCTGGGATTTACATACATTAAACCCGCTTTCCCTTTCCGTGGGTTTAAAGTGATATAAAGATCGTGTCTTTAAAGTAGTTTTTAAAACGTTATGATTATGAAATGAACCCCATTTCTTTTATTCTATATGGTTTATTTATGAAATGTTTGATGATTATAAATGTGTCTCACATGATAATAAAGGCAAATTTAAGGGTGCGCCCTGATAGCGCTCCAATGCATTGGGTAATGATGTAACCACTAGAGATTACAATTTTCACGATATCTTGGTGAATAACCTTGGTAATTTTCAAATGACACCATGGGGATGGACCTTGGTGATATGTTCATGATTGTCTATGTTAAATGATGTAGACACATCTTCATGTTATGAAAAATTTTATTTTTATTATGACATATTTCATGATTTCTTTCTCATGCCTTAATGTTCTTTTCATGACCTTATTGAAGTATCTCAAGTTCACATGTAAAATGTTTCTCTTATTTCCCTTACTAGGCCTTCTTCTCACCCTTTCTTTTGATGTATGTCCCCAGGTTATGGGATGCAGTAATGAACCTAGGATAAAAAAGAGGAGAATACTTTAAAGTGTTTACGAAGAATGTTTTATGTTTTCATGTTTTATGTTCCTGGTTTCCAAGACACTAAACCTTAAAGATCCTCAGTTATGTAAAATGTAATGAAAGTTTATGTGATAAAAAGGCGGGGTGCTATACGCGCGGTGATTTCATTTTCCATAGGATGGATAGATGGTGAAATAGGGTTGTTTAATACTTATAAAAACTTATCAGTATATGAGTGATACTAATTTTATTACTTCATAATGAAACAACTAAAGAAGAAGAAGTGGAAGAAGAAATAAAGTTGAAAGAATCAGTAAGGGACATTTCTTCTTCATTGAAGTGTCTCATTGAGACCTCCTCTTAGGGCACTAAAATTGGTCTTTGAAGAATACAAGGACCTTCAGGATGATTCTAGGGAAGTGGAGAATAGAATTTGGTAGTGTTTGTCCGATCTTGAAGGCTCAAAGTTGTGTGAGGAAGAGAGGGAGGATGTGCCCTTTTAGAAGGGAGGAGAGGGGCACCTTTGGAAAAAACATATTATTTTATTATAAAGCCATATTCGGTTTTTAATAGCTCCAAATTGATTTATTTCGAAGCTAAAGTGGTGATGGGTCTAAATCCTCTCATCCAATATAATTTAGGCAAGTTTAGGTATTTATTTTAACCTTATCATTTAGATTTAACTTTAAGTTAGATAATTTAACTTTTACCGTGTATTCTTGTTTTCTTACACTATAATGTTAATAAACATAGTATAACAAGCCAAACGAACCCCAAGTTGTTTAGTATTAATATATATAACCTTATCTAAGTCATTTTTCCGAACCTTAGATTTTTATGAATAAAATAACAATTAATAATATAATATTTGTTTTAAAAACTATTATATGTCAATTTTGGAACTATTTGGTAATTGATTTTTGTGAAAATTATAACAGAATTATTAGTTCGAAAATAGTTAATTAAATCAATTCTAACATGTCATATTAACCTAGAAAATTATTGTAATTCATAAAAAGTCTCAAATTACATTTATTTGGGTATTTATAACATCAATTATGTCAATATTTCATTAATAGGATAATTACAACATCATCTTTGTGTCATAAATAAATTAACTTATTTAATGTCTAAAAATTACAATTAAACTACCATTATGTAGAAAATCTTTTTATCTTTCTAATGAATATTTATAGTCGAATTTATCTTATGTATAACCCTATATTAAAAATTATTTACTTATTAAACTTTGATTTTAAATATTTTAACCCTTCTTTAAATAAATTAACAATAAATGTCCAAATCTAATCCATGTGGTCCTAAATGGTCATATTTCATTACTAAGGTTCTTTATGGTCGAATTACACTTATCCAATAGAATTAGCATAGGTGTTAGGGTAATAATAATATCATTATTACCCTTAATTACCATATTTATTTTTAACCGTGGTAAATAAAAAAAAAATCTATTCACCAAAAATTATTTTCATCTCATTGAACCACATTTTACTTACTGAAATCAACCGTGTCTCTCGGATTTTTGAAATTCCACTCACAGAAGCGGTAAAATTATGTTTTATGTAAATTTGCAAATTCTCCTAGGAGGTGGGTAAAAGACGGTGAAAAGTTCAATAAAATGTTTTATATCTAAAATTATTATAACATTACTCCACTGAATTACATTGAACTTATATAGGTGTTATGTATCAATTTTGACCTAAAATAAATTTATATAAAATAAATAATTATTTAAATAAAAAGTTGGTTTTTAAATAGTAACCCAGTGTTTTCACTATTCATCAAAAATTGAATGTTTTCAGAAAAATACCAAAATTTCACCCAAGGCAAATTTCGGTATTCCGAATCCAAAAATGAAGTCCATTTTAAAAAATAAAATTTACAAAATTTCAAAAAGGTTTAATTACTATTCATAACGGCTAGTTTTATTAATATTTTAATAGTGTATCATTGTTTAGTGAAACTCAGTATTGCGTACGACGCAAGCTATCAAGGATGGTCGCAATTGCGTGTAAAGAAAGACAAGATAGTGTTGTTTGTAGTGAATGATTATTTTGATGATTTATATAAAATAAAAACAAAATATTTCTTATAAAAGTCTCGGGTGTTACATTCTACACCCCTAAAAAATAATTTCGCCCTCGAAATTCGTCACTTGTAACAAATAGATGATGATATCTCTCCCTCATCATATCCTCAAGCTCCCATGTAGCTTATTCTAATTGGTGGTTCCTCCATAAAACTTTCACCATGCGAGTGGTCTTGTTTCGTAGTACATTTTCGCTATGATCCAGAATCTCTATCGGTTGTTCTTCATAAGAAAGATCTTGCTCCAGCGATACAACATCAGGGCTGAATACATGTGATGTATCAGGTATGTACTTTCTCAAGAGAGATACGTGGAACACATCGTGGACTTGGGAGAGATTCGGTGGAAGTGCCAATCGGTAAGCTACCTTCCCGACACGATCCAGTATTTCGAAAAGACCGATATACCTAGGTCTCATCTTTCCCTTATTTCCAAATCTCATTACACTCTTCCAATGAGATATTTGTCATAACACTTTATCACCCACATCAAACTCTAAGTCGTATCTTCAATTGTCGGCATAACTTTTTTGTCGACTCTGAGCTGCTCTTATGTGTTGTTGAATAGATCGGACCTTTTCTGCCATCTCATCAACAAGATCAGGTCCTAATAGCTTTCTTTCCCCAACTTCATCCCAGCAAGATGGAGTCCTGCATTTCTTTCCATAGAGAGCTTCATAAGGATCCATCTGAATAATGGAGTGAAAGCTATTATTATAAGAAAATTCCACCAAAGGTAGTTGTTGATCCCAACCACCTTTGAAATCCATAGTGCAAGCTCTCGACATATCTTCTAGAGTTTGAATTGTCTTCTCAGACTGACCGTCTGTCTGAGGATGATAATCAGTGCTAAAACTCATCTCTGTATCCAGAGTATGCTAAAGAAATCGCCAGACCTTTGAGGTAAACCTCGGATCCCGATCAGATATAATAGAAAGTGGTACTCCATGCAATCTTACCACTTCCTTTACATATATCCTGGCAAGCTGATCCAGAGAGAAATCCTCTCTAATATCAATGAAGTGTGCAGACTTTCAAAGACGATCAACTATGACCCAGATAGCATTGTTTCCTTTGGATGTTTTAGGAAGTCCTGTGACAAAGACCATAGTGATGTTTTCCCATTTCCATTCGGGTATGGGTAATGGTTGTAACATCCCCTTAGACTTCTGTCTCTCAGCTTTAACATGCTGACAAACCAAGCATCGAGAGACATATTCAACAACATCTCTTTTCATGCCATCCCACCAAGAGTAATATTTCAGGTCCCTATACATCTTCATGCTTCCAGGATGAATAGAGAATGAAGAACTATGAGCCTCATCCAGTAGGTCCTTCTTTAATTCGGGGATGAGAGGAACACAAACCCGATTCCGGAACTTTATTATCGCATCACAATCAAGCTTGAATTCAGGAACATTTCTCACCTAATTTTGTAACTCTACGTATTCATTCTGTGTCTCTTTAATCTTAACATGTATAGATGGTTGAACATTCATTTGAGAAAGATATGATTTTTCCCCTTTCATTATAATTCCACGATCCATCCTTTTTAAATCCATAAATATTTGATCTTTTGTGATCCTCATCATGGATAAACTGGCATGGTCTTGTCGACTTAATGCATCTGCCACCTTGTTTGCTTTCCCAGGGTGGTAATGAATTGAGCAGTCGTAATCATTAATCAGCTTCAACCATCTTCTTTGGTGCATATTCATCTCTTTTTGTGTGAAAATATACATTAAACTTTTATGAACAGTATAAATGTCACACCTTTCTCCATAAAGATAATGCCTCCAAATATTTAATGCAAATATTACCGCAGCTAACTCCAAATCATGAGTTGGGTAATTTTGTTTATGGATTTTCAACTGTCATGAGGCATAAGATATCACAATATCATTTTGTATAAGAACACACCCCAGCCCCTTCTTGGATGCATCACTATAGATCAAAAACCTTTCTCCACTACAAGGTAGTGTGAGCACAGGTGCACTGGATAACCTTCTTTTCCACTCCTTGAAATTCTCTTCAAATTCCTCCTTCCAAACAAACTTATCTCCTTTTCGAGTCAACCTGGTGAGTGGATTAGATAATCGTGAAAAATCGTTCACAAAACATCGCTAATATCCATCCAAACCAAGAAAACTTTGGATCTCAGTTACTATTGTTGGTCTCGACCATCTTTTGATAACCAAATTTTTTATGGATCCACAGATATCCCCTCTTTTGAGATTATGTGACCCGAAAATGAAACTTTTTGAATCCAAAATTCACACTTGGTAAATTTGGAATAATGCTTCTCCTTTCTCAGAGTCTTCAATATAATTCTAAAGTGATCTTCATGTTCTTACTTGATCTTTCAATATACAAAAATATCATCTATAAAGACTACCACAAACTGATCAAGATAGTCTCTAATAACTCTATTCATCATATCCATGAAGATAGAAGGGGCATTAGTAAGACCAAATGGAATCACTATATATTCATAGTGTCCATACCGTGTACAGAAAGCCGTCTTTGGTATATCCTCCCTTTTGACCCTTAATTGATGATACCCTGAATGAAGATAAATCTTGGAAAAGTATTTAGCTCTGTGTAGTTGGTAAAATAAGTCATCAATGTGTGGGAGAGGATATTTGTTCTTGATAGTGATCTTGTTAAGTTTTCGATAATCAATGCAGAGTCTTATTGATCCATATTTCTTCTTAACAAACAGAACAGGTGCTCCCCAAGGTGACGCACGAGGGAATATGAATCCCTTATCAAGATTCTCTTGGAGTTGCGTCTTCAATTCCTGAAACTCAATTGGGGCCATTCTATAAGCTGTCTTTGAAATAAGCAAAGCAACCGGTACGAGTTCTATTGAAAAATCGACTTCACGATTTGGTAGAAGACCCGTCAATTCCTCTGGAAAGACATCATCAAACTCCTGTACAATGGAAAGATTCTTAATTGTGAGTTTCTCACCAACCATTTGAGATAAATAACCTTCATTTAGTGGAATCAAGACCCATAACATGGATGTAATTTCCACTGTAAGGTTATGTTTATCCTTGCTTCGATAGATGATCATAGATTGATCTGGAATATGAAATGTGAATTCCCAGCTTTGGAAATTGATATGATCCCCATATAAAGAAAGTAAATACATGCCAAGAATCACATAAAATTACTCTATAGGAAGGACCACAAGATTTACAGGAAGCACATTCCTACAAACTTCTATCAGAGAATAATTATAATCTTTTTATGCGATTATTATGCCATTAGGGGTTTTCACAGCTAACTCAACATCTAATTGTTGAGGTAATATGGCGATACCCTTAGAAAATTATTCAGAAATAAAAGAGTGGGTGGATATATTATCAAATAAAACATTTGCTACTTTAGATTGGATGGTAAGTGTACCTTTCAACACTTCGTTATCATACTCCACATCACTGATAGAAATTTCATGTGACTTTCCTTTGTCTTTAGACTTAAGAGTTTGTTGACGTCGACCATCATCATCAACCCTTGGATTTGGGCATTGATTGGCATAATGACCCATCTCCTTGCACTAGAAACATTGAAGTGTAGTAGGTTCATTCTGTGTATCCCTTCCTTTTTTCCATCATTAGACATCTTCTTCCCATCATTGCAGCATTCAAATGCATGATGACCTTCCCTTCCACATTTGAAACATTTACTTGTATTTTTAAGAAAACTCCTTCAATGTTTCTTTCCACACTATGAGCATAAGGGAAAACTCATCTTCTTTTCAGTGTGTTCTTTAGATTTTCCTTTGAATTCCATTTTCCTCTTCTTATCAAACTCATATGACGGATGGGTTACTCCTATCTCCATCTCAACCTTGAGAGCACATCGAACAATTTCCTCGTAGCTATTGAAGTCCCTTATGGCTAACGCCCTTCGAAGACTTGGTTTTAATCCTCTAAAGAATCGATCGATCTTACTATCAGGTTGGATAATAATCCCAGAATCATACCTTGCAAGTCTTGTAAAATTTGCTTCATAGGTACCAACATATTCATCACCCTTTTGCTTTAGTTCAAGAAACTCCTTCCCCATCTTTGTTCGGCGAATACGAGGAAATTACTTATTGAAAAATAAGTTCTTGAACTCGTCCCATTCCATAGACTCAATTTCATATCTTGGCCTCGTATTCTTGATAAGATTCCACCATTGATCAGCATCACCTTCCAAACGATACAATGCTAAGATGAATTTATCATGTTCAGGACATTGAAGAACTGAAAATATCTTTTCAGTAGTACTGATCCATTGTTCAGCAACTAATGGATCAGTAGACCCGCTGAATGAAGGTGGACACTGTCTCATGAAGGATTCAATAGAATGTTTCTCCTTCCTTTTCTCATTTGGAATTCCTGCATGATTCATATCTTGATAATGTTGTGTGAGAATGGCTATAAGATTTTTTATTCTAGCTGCCATAATGTTTGGTTGCTCAGGGGGACAATCATTTCATTGCCCGTCGCATTCTGTATTAACATGGTTCCTTCGGGTTCCATCCATTGACTAAAACCAAGAAAAATAGTGTGAGCGACACTAATTATAATAGGAAAACCACATAATGAGTAATAAAATTTCAAACTTAAGGTCTTATCCTAGGTTATTCATGCCATTTCTAAAAGACTAAGATTGTGTTCTATACATAGGCTTATCCTCAGGATTCTTACTAAGGCTTTAACATCCTTGTTTCCAAAGGATGACTATACCTTTCCTCAGATACCATCTATAACGACCCATACTTTACATACATTGTTAATACTTCAAAATTGACGTCCACTTATTACATCATATAACAAAACCATGAAAGGACTGTATAGGTATAGTGTCTTTAGAAACTGGGAAACATAAACAACTGGTTCATAAAGCATCTACATTTCCTCCCATTTATTTCTAGAGTCCCTTTTGGCATATCCTACTTAATAACTTTTTTCCTGACTTGGGGAAAGAAAACATACAAAAGGGTGAGCTCAAATTCTCAGTAAGGGTAAACAAAAGAAATATCAATCACATCATATTCATAAGAACATAACATTTTGGAAATCTTAACCTGCAAAAGATATCATAATTTCATAACATGGGATAAATCCTAGTAGTGAAATGTAATCCCAATAATCATAACTTAAAACATGAATCTTTGTGTCATACACACATAATCACATATAATCATTTCTTAGTAGTCAAGACTCATTTCTAAGACTATCTTAGTGGACAATGTCTATTTCTGAACTGAGTTCACTCCTCGTTTCAGTCCTGTTTCACTGAACTGGTTTAACATGTCGTTCCAACCATGTCTATATCATTAGATATAAATCTTTACCCAATGCACTGGTTGGAGATATAGGTCCCACCCATCTCATAATGATACCATTCTTTTGTGTGCCAGAAAATCATAAATCATACATCATTTCATAACCCATGTAATAAAAAATGGGATTCTTAAACATCGTGACATTAGAAAACAATTCATATAAGACAATGGAATTCATAAAAATAATTCCATAACAACATAATCAAATAAATGTAATAATATATATAGAAAAAGAACCCTATATTATCATAGATGGAAAATAATTTTGATAAAACACTTTAACTTCATTCTTGAGGAAAATATCCTTTCTACTTCAAAAACATTTTTCCTTTCTTAACATGTCATACAATTTTAATCTAAAAGAATTTGATTAAAAATAAACTTGAAAAATTGTAAAGGAAGCTTTTTTGAAATAATGTTTTAAAAATAAATTCATGCCGTATAAGTTAAAAAACATTCTTCTCTTACTTTTTTCGAAAAAGTCAATAAGTACCTCGTACGAAAAACAAAAAAAGATTCCTTTCACATATATTACAAATAAACTAACAAAAGGGTAAAATTGGAAATAAAAAATTGTAAAAGGACATAAATATTACATATTGAGGAAACATGGATGTGAATGATAAATATTCCCCAGTAAATTCGGAAGTATAAACAATCTCGGATAAAAATGAGATTGCGAGATTTTCTCTTACCTTAGGTCTGATTTGCTTTGTAAGTGTCCAAACCTCCTGTATAATGATTTAAATAATGTCATTGACTTATTCCAGAATCATACTCATTGTTATGATATCATATATGGATATATTCTTAGCTTCTTATTAGTAATATTTCATTGCTACTTGTTATTCGGGTGTTTATTACTTTTTGTTTTATGCGTGTTTTGTCGAATAAATTCTTATTCATCTTTTTAGGTTATAGATACCTTATCTACAGATTGGTATTACTGTAATACGTATCCTTATTATTCACTCAATTAATTTATGTAATCATTATGCAATGAAAATCATGTAGAACGAGTCGCATCACATCGTGGAGATGGTATTCTGTATATACGCGCGAGCGATGATATCATTCCCATGATAGTGGAATTGTATTGGAGTGTATGTATATTATTTTAGAATCAATATCACTTTACAATAATCATATATAGTTATTATTTACACCATTATACCCATCCAAGTAAAGGGGTTGTTGAAAATAGATTACACCACAGCGTGGAGACGGTATTCCGTACGTACACACGTGCAGTGATTTTGTTTTCCGTAGGATGGATAAATGGTGAAATAGGGTTGTTTCATACGTATAATAACATATCATTATATGAGTGATACTGATGTTATTACTTCATAATGAAACAACTAAAGAAGAAGAAGTGTAAGATGAAATAAAGTTGAAAGAATGGGTAACGGACATTACCTCTTCTTTGAAGTGCCTCTTTGCGACCTCCTCTTAGGGAACTAAAATTGGACTTTGAAGAAGACCAGTACCTCTAGGATGATTCTAGGGTAGTGGAGAAGATAATTTTGCAGGGTTTGGCCGATCTTGAAGGCTCAAAGTGGTGTGAGGAAGAGAGGTAGGAGAGGGGCACCTTTGGAAAAACAAAACATATTATTTTATTATAAAGCCATATTCGGTTTTCAATATCTCCAAATTGATTTATTTCGAAGCTAAGGTGGGGATGGGTAGAAATCCTCTCATCCGATAGAATTTTGACATGTTTAGGTATCTATTTTAACCTTATCATTTAGATTTAACTTTAAGTTAGATAATTTAACTTTTACCGTGTCTTCTTGTTTTCTTACACTATAAGGTTAATAAACTTACTATAACAAGACAAACAAACCCAAAGTTGTTTATTATTAATATATATAACCTTATTTATGTCATCTTGCCGAACCTTATATTTTTAGGAATAAAATAACAATTAATAATATAATATTTTTTTTGAAAACTATTATATGTCAATTTTGACACTATTTGGTAATTGATTTTTGTGAAACTTATAAGTGAATGATTAGTTCTAAAAAAGATAATTAAATCAATACTAAAATGTCATATTAACCTATAAAATTAGCGGAATTCATAAAAAGCCTCAAATTACATTTATTTGGTTATTTATAACATCAATTATGTTAATATTTCATTAATAAGATAATTACTGCATCATCTTTGTGTCATAAATAACTTAACTTATGTAATGTCTAAAAATTACAAATAAAATACCATTATGTAGGAAATATTTTTATCTTCTTAATTAATATTTATAGTCAAATTTATCTTTTGTATAACCCTATATTAAAAATTATTTACTTATTAAACATTGATTTTAACTATTTTAACCCTTCTTTAAATAAATTAATAATAAATTTCCTAATCTAATCCAAGTGGGCCTAAATGGTCATATTTTATTCCTAAGGTTGTTTTTGGTCGAATTACACTTATCAAATAGAATTAGGACATGTTTTGGGGTAATAATAATATCATTTTTACCCTTAATTACCCTATTTACTTTTAACCGTGGTAAATAAAAGTAAAAAGTTACTATTCACCAAAAATTATTTTCATCTCAATGAACCACATTTTACATACTGACATCAATCGTGTCTCTCGGATGTTTGAAATTCCACTCACAGAAGCAGTAAAATTAAGTTTTATGTAAATTTGAAAATTCTCCTAGGAGGTGGGTAAAAGACGGTGAATAGTTCAATAAAATTTTTATATATCTAAAATTATTATAAAATTACTCCACTGAATTACATTTAACTTATATAGGTATTACGTATCAATACTGACCTAAAATAAATTTAAATATAGTAAATAATTATTTAAATAAAAAGTCGGTTTTTAAATAGTAACCTAGTGTTTTCACTATTCATCAAAAATTGAAAGTTTTTAGAAAAATAAAAAAATTTCACCCTAGGATAATTTCGATATTCCGAATCCAAAAACGAAGTCCATTTTGAAAAATATAATTTTCAAAATTTTCAAAAGTGGTTATTACTATTCATAACGGCTTGTTTTATTAATATTTTAATAGCGTATTGTTGTTTAGTGAAACTCGGTATTGCGTACGACGCAAGCTATCAAGGAAGGTCGTGATTGCGTGTAAAGCAAGCCAGGCTAGTTTTGTGTGTAGTGAAAGATTCCTTTGATGGTTTATATAAAATAAAAACCAAATATTTCTTATAAAAGTCTCGGGTGTTACAATTTTAATTAATTTTTAAAAATGAATTAAATATTTATAATTTAGAGGTCTAAATTTTTAATTTGTTCCCTTTTATTTTTTTATCAAAGTGAATAGAAACCATGGTAATTCGTGTTACCATGGTAAAGGGGAAACAAGAAAATTATAGTTTAAAATGATATGATATGTACTCAATAATGACCATTATACGTTTCTTAGTTTTATTTTACAAGTAAATTTAGTATATAGACTCTAAATATTGGGTTATATATAATTTTATGGATATTTGGATTATATTATGACCAATATAATGTATTATTTCTTGAAAATTCAAACATGTCACCTTATCATTTTTATTAACTATAATTTTTTTATTATGGAACCAAAGGATATATTTTCCTACAAAAATTAATATTAAAATTGATATATTTATATTCGTCATTGTAATTTATATTTAATTTTAAGTGAGGAAATAATTATCTTACTTTCTTAGGGAACATTGATGTAGTAATTATACAATTAATGGAATAACCAAATACATGATATTTATATTATTAAAATTAATATAATTTGATATAAATAAATTTGTCCAAGATTTTAATAAGGTAAAATTTCATATTAGTGATATAATAAAAACATTTAATGAATTCTATGTGTATTATTAAAAATTGTAAATTGAGAGTAATTAATAGTTCTAAAAAGTTAAAACATTGATATTTTATAGAAACTAAGAATTTTCTAAATGTTATCTTAGATTCATAATAGTATATGGTTAATTAAATCTTCTATTATCCATTTATGTGTGTTTTTTATTTTATAATAACATTATTTACCCATATAGAGTATAAAATTTAAATATTACCATAATTATTAATATTATTAATGGGGGATAAATATTAATGATAAGGGTCAAAAAAATAAAAAAACATGTCAAATTTTTATTCCATGATACTATTTAGAATTATATTCTCGTTATCTTGTAATTTTTTCAATTTTCATCCATTTTTGTTTGATAATTAATTTATATTAACTTAATACTTTAAGAAATTATACGAATGATCCCCAATTTAATTATAAAAATAGAACCTACTCCCATACTTATTTCCTCCACATTGAGCCCTCTAAATCGACTGAACCCTACACAGTACTCTTATTATCATCCTTATATAAGTTATTGAGTTTATTTCATTTCCTAAAAAGAATCTATTGGTCTCTTATGATGATATATCAAGGGAGTCCATTGAAGAAGAGATAATTTTTCTAACCAACTCATTCAAGAATTTTTTTATACATCATCTTCACGTATTGTACAGTAAGATATTGGACATTTCTAGAGGTTCATTGTGATGATTTTAATGTAATATTTTACATTGATTTGGTTATACATTCATTTTTTTTGTTTCAGGTTTTTTGGTGAAATTTGAGAACTTTTTAAGAATAATGGGTTGTGCACAATTGGTCTATTGTTATGTAAAATCATACGGTTTATACCAATAAACCCTGAAACCAATTTTCTGAAATGCAGGAGGTAGAAGAAGGTTTGGTACACATTGAGGCCAAACCATGCATCCATCCTTACCATGCATTGAAAAATTATGTAGATTAGATTTTCACTTTTGGAACATAGTTTTTCAAATTCTGGACAACATTGGATAAACTGTGAAACCCCCCATGTAAGGGTAATGGTTATGGCAGATGGTTAGACACACCGTGTTCCAAGACCCAGGAAACAGTGTGTGCATGTTTTATTGGTCATGAAATTTTATAAACTATTCATGAACCCCTATATTAAACCCTATTCACCCTATCTCATCCCTAACATACTTCTTATGATTTTAGAAGCTCTCAAAAGGATTATGAGTCTCTTCAAAACACTTTCTTGAATAATTGATGATATAGTTGATGGATTGGATCCACTTTGGTATATTTTTTATCCATCATTTTTTTCATTATCTATCCTTTCTATCTCCCATATTTTGGAGGTATAATTTCATCTATTTTCAATTGGTTTAGTTCTAGGTTTTTATGGTTGGGTTCCATTGGATGTACATCTTCTGTTTTTGTCCAATATTATCAAATCTACTGTAATCATAATGATTCCAAACCAATTTGGAGATTTTGGTTTGGTAAATGTCTTTCAAAAACCATGATTTAAGTTCTTTAATTATAAAATCATATAGTTTTGATTATAATTTCATGTTTATAATTGTGATATCAAATTTTCCATGTTGGGAAAATGAATACTAAATTAAATTAATTGATTAATAAATATTAACATGGGATAATGAAATTTGTTGATTACATGATAATGAAAGGGGTCAATGATTAGATTATGATGTTGGTTGATTAATGGTTTATTAAATTGATAGTGAACTATGGGATGTGAAAATATTATTGAAATTAATAGCTACCATTGGGGTGCACTGAATTGATTTAAATGATGAATTATAAAATATTATTGGTGGATAAATGAAATTGTGAAAACGGTTGAATAATGAATTATTCTAGTAGATGATAAATTGATTGAAATATTGATCCATTAAATGTGATATCTATGACTGAGTTTTGGGAAATAGACTTTTACTTCAAATAACCATGGGGTTTCACACTATTACTCTATACCCCCATCATATTTATGTACACATGTGATCACAGAGTTGTGGGATAGGGACTACTTCTCCAAATAACCACAAGGTTTGAGACTACTATTATAGACCCTTATTTCATGAACATTAAATTGGAATGACATGATTAATGGAAACCCATGATGGTATAAAATGTGACATCCCTTTTCGGACAGTTCAGAATTTGGGATGATGTGAAGAAGTTATTGACTTTTAGGATTTCATTGTGAACATGATATTAATGTGGATCAATAAGGAATCATTTATTGTGAATAATTTTTACTATATTAATGAACTTCATTATTTATAGAAGAAAACACATTGTTTGGGACTTGATGTTTTTTAGGTGGTGTTTGTGGTGGCCTACTGAGTTGTTCTCACACCATATCCAAAATCCCTAAACACTACCCAAATAGGCATCACGTTTCATGGAATGTATCAGGGTAAGAGCCCTATGTTAGATGGATTAGATTAGGATTTATCATTGATGAGGGAACAAGAAATGATGTTTGGACCCTCTTGGGAGTTTTTAGTGTATTTATTTTTCACTTTCCATTTAACACATGACAAATATATGTCAGGAAATATCGTATTCATTGGTAAGATATTGTTTTATTATTTTTGGTTATCATATGATACTAATCTGTATAGAATATGAAATTATTTATTTATTACTTTTGTTTTACTGCTTTGATAGAGAGGTTATAGTCTCCCCATGATATATATATTAGACCCTTTCGGCTAGTCAGAAGCCTATAGTTTATAGGAAGGGGTGCCTAAGGTCATGTGACCAACCAGCTCGAGGCATCAGCATGTGGTGCCCATGTCAATATGTCACAAATGGGAATAAATAGAGTTTTAGTGTATTATATTCAGATTACTATTTTTGAGAGGTAGACAGAAGGATAGGTATTGTCGGTCCTTGGTCCTGACCTCCTACAAGGGACTGGCTGACCTATGTATGGGGGAGAATCCAAGTAACTGGGGTTGGATTTATGTTTTTGATCTTCAATATTATTGTTTGATGTTATTTCACATTAGGTTATGCACTTGTTGTGTGATGTTATTATTTTTTGAGATTTTCTTCAAGATCATTATGATATGAGAGTTGTGTATACTACATAATTATAGGTAGTCATGATTTATTAATACATACTTTATTTCAAGCAAGCATAGAAAATCAGGTTTTGGGTGAGTTTTTCAAATGAATATATGATTCATTACTATTATAATTTAAATGAAAAGGGGCCTAATATAAAATTTAAAATTCTAAATGATGATGAATTTTGTTAATGAAATGTTTAAATTTGGTGTCTAATGATAAGCCTTGAGATATGAAAATGTTATACCATATGGTAGTTATGACCTATGTGAGGGATGGTTGATATAAGTGATAATTCCTCAGGTTTTTACCATGTGGTAGGGTATGGGGGACAACATAGTATGGATTTATGTGAATATATCCTATTAAAATGTGATAATGATGTGTTATGTGTCCTAAGATGTGTGTTTTAAATTTTAGTTGTTTTCCTCCATGAAGAAGCTTATTGATAGGATGATAGGTGGTCATGGTTTGAAATGTGTCTCAATTAGTTGAATTAGAGGCTCTAATAGTGTCGAGAAAGGGATATAGAGATAAATTTCAAGAGATAATTTCTCATATTATGTAGTTTATGGAAAGGGACCTAGGGAGGGATTTGAAGAATATGTCTGATATAATTTGTAGTTCTACTTGCACCACCATCCGGAATTAAATAGAGGGGGTGGAAATGAGGCATCTCGGTATTGTATTTAGTCTATTCAGGCTATCCATGAGAACATAGAGAATCCTATCAATATGTGATCCAAATTGTATGCTTTTATGTTACGTGGTGAATCGATGCATTGGTAGGATATTCAGGATCGATATGAGGAGATGGATGACATGTTATCGAAGGACTTCAAGGATAATTTAATGAATAATTTTTTTCCATAGATGCTTCATAAGAAGAGAGAAGAAATTTTAATGGGGTTTTTTCTTGAGAATTATGTCGATGAAGGACTATTCTTGTCACATACCAGATTTTTAGATCATTATCCAAACACGAAAAGAGGATAATTCTACTGTGGAAAACATTTTTTGAATGGTTTTCAATGTGAGATTAAGTCCCAAGTTAATATACATAGGCTTATGATGTGTTTATAGATGGTAAATCAGGATATTATTTCTAAGGGGAACTATAAGGAGGCATCTAGTTATGTACAGGTGGGTATAGCTGGATGACCAGTAAGTACATTTTCTTAGAGTAAGAAGTTTAATTATAAGAAAGTAACAGAATGTATTGGTAGAATGATTGGCCTTAGATATTTGTAGGTTACTCTGAACAATAACCAAATATTCTACCATCAATGTGGTAGGTCAGGAAATATTCATAATCAGTATCCATAATCACCAATGGAGTGCCGATACTATGGCTGGATGGGTTACTTGTAGAGCTATTACAAAAATCCTCAACCTATGAGTAGTGAAAGAGGATCCTTGCGGAGTCATGACACTAGGATGGGGTCTTCTACCTCATATCATTCTTTCAGTTAGAGGCACAATGACCATAGAGTTTTCAGTAATGGACATGTTACTTCATATAAATATCACTCATATCAATAGAGTGGTGCAGGTCAGGGGTCTTAGACTTCTGTACAATGAAGAGGATAAGGACAGTTGCATACATTTTAACCATCACATGGGGATATAGAGGAAATTCCATTGATGGTTAACGGTACTATTATTATAGATGATACTCATTCTAGTGCCTTGTTTGATATATTAACCTCTCGTTAGTTTATATCTGCACAATTTTTTATTAGATTTAGTTTGTTAGTGGAGTTTGAGAGTGGGGTTATGATGATCAGTACACCTTTATATGTACCTTTGAGAGACATATATTTATGTAAAGGGTGTTCCCTCATGGTTGAGGAGTATCAATTCATTTGGGATCTCTAAATACATGATATGTCTGGTTTTGACTTGATTTGGTTTATAATGGTTACTATTCTTCTAATCCCATATATATTGTCACTCAAGGAGAATAACTTTTAGTTCTCTTATGGATAATATTTATGTTCGTCATGGAGAGTGAGAAATCCAGGTAGGAAATTTTGGGCTAGTTCATCAAAAATTAACAATCCCACTACCTAGGTTTGAAGTATTTTTTAGATGATGGGGGTGTGATGTATGATCTAAGTCCACCCATTGTAGAATTGTTCTGGGAAGTTTTTTGAGAACTTCTTAGGACTTTTACTTAAGAGAGATATTGAATTCATGATTGAGCTCAAGCCTGGAGTCGATCCAGTTTTAATCCACCATTATAAAATTGCACCATTAGTGCTTCGATAGCTTAATACATGGCCAGGAGACTTGATGGAGAATGGATTTATCTATCCAAGTATGTTTCCTTGTTTTTAACGAGTTTTTTCCAAATAAGGATGACAAAAAAAATTCTTTTGTGTTGATTATCAGAAGATGAACTGAATTAAAGTGAAGAAATTGTATCGTATTCAATGTATTGATGATATCTTGGACTAGTTTAGGGGAGCTTGTTTTTTCCCCAAGATTGAATTGAAATTAGGGTTTAATAAATTGAGTGTTAGACTATATGATATACCTTATAATTTATTTACGATAATTAATGAGCATTATGAGTTCAGCTTTATGTCATTCAGGTTAACGAACACTCCAAAAGTGATTGTGGACAAGTTAAACCGAACTTCCCACCCCTAACTGGATAATTGTTTTTGTGGATGACATCTAGGTATACTCAAAAGCACATGATGTTCACTCTTGACATCTTGAAATTGTCCTGATTACATTCAGATCAATACCCCAAGATATCAAAATTTCAATTCTAGATCGACAAGGTACATTTGTTGAGACACATAATTTCCTAGGAAGGTGTGTTAGTTGAATCAGAGATTGTATGGGTAGTGATTTCATGGGATAATCCAAACAATTTATTTTATATTCATATTTTTCTATATTTGGAGGGTAATTATTGGAGGTTCATCGTGGAATTGTCACACTTGGTCGCACCTATTTCGGGCATGACCAAAAAGGTAATTATGTTTGAATGTTATAGGTCATGTGATAATGATTTCCAGGAGTTCCATAAGTATTTGGCTGTTTATTGGATTCTGATTCTACCTAATATGGGAGAAGAGTACACTATTTTTTAATCATTTGGAACTATACATGGAGCACTGTTGATGTATGCAGATCAAGTTATGTTGTATGGGTCATGACAATTGAGGACACATGAACAGAATTACTCTACATACAATCTCTAATTTTCTAAAATGGTCTATGGATTAATGTGATGGATACATTATAAATTGGGTGAGAATTTTACTATGTATACTGATAATAAGATATTAATTTATATATTTTCTCAATGAGAGTTGAATATCCAACAGTAGACATGGTCTAAGAATATGATGTCATTTTTTTGAGCTATCATATACACTTGGAAAGGGAAATAGTGTTGTTAAAGCTTTGAGTAGGAAAAATAATACCCAAGTAGATGAGGATTATAATTCTGAGTGTAAAGTGATGAAGCAATTAGATGAAATGAACATTGAGGTTTGAAAGGGATAAGTACAGTTGAACCACATATCAGTATCAGAAAAATCCATACATATAAGACGTATCATAGAGAGGAATAATGAGGATATAGAGTTTATTTCCTTGAGGGAATTACTTGATGGTGGGGAGACACCTTCCAATTAGAATATAAATGAGTATGATATAATCTATGTCTAGGTCCGTATTGTTATGCTTACATGTAAGTGTGAGGATTTAATGCACGAGTTTCATGCCTCAAAGTCGGAGGGTCATCCAAGGGCTGACTAAAATGTACCAATAACTATGTTAACAGTATTGGTTATTGTGAATGAAAATGGATATTGTATGGTTTTTGACATGATGTGTCACCTATCATTAATATAAGGCCAAGCATTAATGACATGGTGGTTAATTATTGTGGTTTCCACTTTCAGAATGTCAGTTGGATGATGTTACCATGAACTTCATAGTTGTTATTTGGATGATTCCTTTGAAAAATGTTTCTATATTGGTAATTGTGGACTGAAAAATGAAGGTATCCATTTTCTTTCCTATCTTGTATACTTTCATAGTTGATCAGTTGGGGGTACGTACATTTTTGAGAAATAATATCTGCCTAGGGTTCCACAAATCAATGTTTCGAAACATGACTTAAATTTTACCTTGTTCTTATGGGAAGTTTTGTATAAGGTTCTTTGTATTTACGTAATTTGAAGTAAAAAGTTTCACCCATATAGATATGGTAAGTAAAAAAAATACTATTTTGGTTTTAGAGGAAATTCAATAAGCACACATTTATAACATTAATGGTTCTTAGGAGAAGCATGTAACACTTATTTAGTTCACCTAAAACAAAAATTATCAAGTGACTATTCAGATGGCACCATATAATGAACTTTATGGTTTTTCATGGAGATCACCACGAGGCTAGATGGAGGAAGTTGAGTCATATTTTTTTGGATATAGTATCAGGTAATATATGTTATATCTTGTTCAATTAGTTTGATAATTTTTTTCTATGATTATGAGTAGATAGAAGTCGTGTACCGATCGACATTGTCAAACACTTGAGACTATAGGGGATAATATTTATTCTTTATTGTGTTTCTTAGTTTTGTTCACCATCGGATTTAGAGGCATGGAATGTTGGTGTGTTGGATTGTTAGACCTTTTGTTATTGAGGAGAAAATCGTGCTAGTGGTGTACCGAATGGATCTTCCATAGAGGTTATGTGTTTTTCATGATGATATTCATGTGTCACAACTTTGTTAGTATCACCCAAACAATTATAATGTGATCAATATTGATAATTTTTTGGTGTATACCAATGATTCCATTGAGGTGAATCTTATTTATGTTAAGGATTACAATGAGAAAGTGTGGTAGCGAATGACCATCCCAATAGTGTGAGTGTTCTTGAATCATGGACATGATTAAGAGGATACATGGGAGAGAAAAAAATATACGGGCTCACTGGCCTAATCTTTTGACCTTAGAATCATCATGATTCTTGGGAGTACAATGTGAAGGAGAGTTTTTATAAGGTGGGGAGATTATAATATCCTTACCATTTATAAAGACACCTCATGCATGTTAAAGCACTATTTTACCTTTTTTGGTTATAACATGGGTGGATTTTGTTTTAGGGTTGTTTTAGGTAAAATTTTAGAATATAGAAAGAAAAAGGGGTTGTACATGATTGGAAAATAGTAAGAGAAAACTGTGTGGTTTGTCCAAAGAAACTGTGTGCCCCATTTTGGAGAGACTGGTGGTGGCAGAAGGATGGCCCATGGTTTTTCCAAACCAGGTGGGCACACTCCCCAAACCATTCAAACTGAGGTACGAGGTTTTCATAGATGGTGTATTGTTTGTAAAATTGTGAGACCCTTAAGAGAAACCATTAACCCCCCATGTAAGGGTGTAATATTAAGAGGCATTGTTTATCAAATTGTGAACCCTTTCCTAGAAAATCATACATGCAGGTTATATTTCCCTAAAAAAAATAGAACCCACCTCTTTGAATCCATATTCCAACTATTTGGTACTAAACTTATTTCTTTCAATTTTGGTTGAAGGATTGACTCCAAATTGGTATGTTTTCTCTATCGATTGGTTTTATTTTAAAAATCATTTATTTATACCATATTTGTGAAGGATGATTTCCTATGTTGGAAATCGTTTCAGATCTATCTATTTATGGTTATTTTGTGTTGTATATTTATATTAGTTTTTTTTTCAAGATAATTTGCATCATTGTAATCTTTATTGTTCTATATCAATGAAGAGATTTTGTATTGGTGAATGCCCACAAACATCCTTGAGGTAGTTCGTATAATTGTCCACAAACACTAGTGGGTGATATTTATCCGTTAGGGTGTTTCCTCAATTCGTTCACCATAGGATTCAGAGACATGGAATCTTGGTGCGTAGGATTGTTAGACCCTTTGTGATTGATGAGAGAGAATCATGTCGTTGGTGTACCGAATGGATCTTCCACAAGGGTATAGTGTTTTTCAGGATGATATTCAAGTGTCACAACTTTGTTAGTATCACCCTAACCCTTCTATGTGTTCAATGTTGATAATTTTTACTTTTATACCAAAACTTCCTTTGAGGTGAATCTTATTTATGTTAAGGATTACAATGATAAAGTGTTGTAGAAAATGACCATGAAAATAGTTTGAGTGTTCTTGAAACATGGAAATGATTAAAAGGATACATGGGAGAGAAAAAAAATACATGGGCTCACTGGCCTAATTTTTTAACCTTAGAACCATCGAGATTCATGGGGGTACAACTTGAAGGAGAGTTTTTATAAGGTGGGGAGATTTAAATATCATGACCATTTATAGAGACACCTCGTGCATGTTTTAGGCACTATTTTACATTTTTTTTGTTATAAAATGGGTGGGTTTTTTTTTAGGATTATTTTAGGTAAAATTATAGAATATAGATAGAAAAAGGGGTTGTACATTCTTGGCAGAGAGTAAGAAAAAATTGTGTGTTTTGTCCTAAGAAACTGTCTACCCCATTTTGGAGAGATAGGTGGTGGTAGAAGGTTGGCCCATGGTTTAGCCAAACCAGGTGGCCACCCTCCCCAAACCATTCAAACTAAGGTAGGGGGTTTTCATAGATGGTGTATTGTTTGTAAAATTTTGTGCCCCTTAAGAGAAACCTTGAACTCACCAAGTAAGGGTGTAACATTAAGGGGAATTGTTGGAAAATTGTGAACCCCTTCCTAATAAATCATACATGCATGTTTTATTTCCATAAAAATTAGAAACAAATAACCAAACCCACATACTTTAATCTATTTCTTTAGATTTTGGAATCTCTTGATAAGATTACAAGGGACTTCAAACCCCGTTAATGATGAATCTAAGATCTCAATTAAGGATTGAATCAACGTTGGTATATATTTTCTCCATTGATTGGTTTTATTTTATAAATCATATATTTCTATCATATTTTTGAAGGTTTATTTTTGATGTTGGAAATAGATTTAGATATATGTATTTATGGTAATTTTTTGTTATATGTTTATATTAGAAATTTGTCCAAGATATTTTACATCATTGTAATATTTATTAATCTTCATCAATTTAGAGATTTTGGAATAGTGAATGTCTATAAACATCATCGAGGTAGTTCTTATAATTGTCAAAACCCATATTATTTAGTAATTTTTATTTCATGTAATGGTGAAATCATAAATAATTTTTTTGGTAATTTCATTATAAATTAAATTAATTAATTGATTGATTTTCCCATGTGATAATGAAATTTGTTGATTATGTGAAAATTAAATTGTTGAATAATGGGATTATGAAATAGATTTATTAATGGTTTATTAAATTTATGGTGACCCATGGTGTGTTCCAATATAATGGAAATTTATAGAGTACCATGGGGTGGTGAAATGATTTAAATGCTTATTTCTAAATTATTATTGGTTAATGAATGAAATTGTGAAATGAATTCAAAAATGATTTATGATAATGAATCAAAAATGGATTGAAATATAAAACCATGAAATGTGATATTTTTTAATGAGTTATGGGTTAGGGACTACATATCCATATAACTATGATCTTCTATATTACCACTCTAGGCCACAATTATTTTTTATATACATGGGACCATTGTTTGATGGGAGAGTGACTACACATCCACATTCCCATGGGGTTCCATACTACACCTCTAAGACACAACTGTATGAAAGTAGAATTGGAATTATTTGATTAATGGAATCCCATGATGGAATAAAATGTAACCTCCATTTAGGGATGGTTTAGAATGTAGAATGAAATGATAAATATATTTAATGTTAGGGTTTCATTTTCAATCTTGGAATTATGTGGTTCAATAAAAAAACTTGTAATGTGAAATAAAAATTAATTTTTTATTGATGATTATTATTTATAAAACTACAGAAAATATTTTAGAAAAAATATTGTCTTATAATCCATTATTAATGGCATGTTGGGTTATACTCACACCCTACTTGGCCTGCCTACTATGTTAGTGAATAGAAAACATTATTTCAAGTTAGGATACGGGTAAGATCCCTATACTAGATTGCTAATATTGTGAAAAACTATTGATGAGGGAAATAGACATCATATCATTTCCCCCTTACCAGTTGGCATCCTATTTATTTTTTATTTTTCTTTAGAAAATTTACATGTGTATGGAATGACATATCTAATACTATGGTCGGATATTGTTTTCTATTTTTTATTATCATGTGGTATTGGTTTGTATTGTTTATGTTATTATTCTGATTATTATTTATCATCAGTTTTATATTATTTATTTACTTCCCCAATTGTAATATTTGATAAACAAGGTATAGTCTCCCTGTTATATCTATATTAGACTCTTAACTGATAGTTGGCATCCTCTGGAATATGGGGAGGCGGGCCTGAGGTCATGTAGAAATCCATCTCGGGGCACCGACACGTGCCAGTTGGGTAAGGACATCACATGCACCGATAATAAAATAATAACTCAAGTATCATAAATATACTGAGATGTAATTATGATTATAGTAAAACCATATTCTATCTCTTTTATGTTGTTGTAAAAGTAAAATCATCACTCATGCGTATGTATGGATTATTGTCTCCACAAATAACTGTAATTTGTTTTTCATCAACAATTTAATTTGATGGTTATGATGTTTAAACAAATGAGTATATATTATATTTATAACATAAAAAGACTCTAAAAAGTTTGATTTGTTTTGATATTTCATTCTCCCCATATTTCAAAAATTGAAAACAACATTAATGCGTAAGTGTGACCTTCTATCTCCATGAACATTGTAATTCAGTTATTTACCTCTATATTTTTCTAATTAATATAAATATATATATATTTAATATATATGTTAAACCATCTATAATATTTAGTGTTTAATGGAACCATGATAAAATAAATATTTCCTAACTATCGAATCAAAACATACCTGAAAAACAAAGCAAATACCACATGAAATAGTGATTTTAATAAAGAATTGATAATAAAAGGGTGACAAAATATTATATATAAATAAAATATGGTAGGATATATTTGATTATACTTATATAATATATTTATAATAGAAAACTATTTGTTATATAAGAGTCTCAAACATGTAAAAATGGATTCAAACATGTTGTAAGAGTTTTTAATCACATTTTTACTTCTGAGAGACGTATGCCATATTAACCAATTATTAAGTTTTTGTGGTGAATGCACTGCAAATGTAACACTTTATATCATGAATCTCATTATATTTATGAAATTAAACGTATAATTTGAAATTATTTCATTCATGTAGGTTATCATTCAGAATTTACTAAAGGGTTGATGGTTTATTTCCCAATCTCATAATTATTAGGGATTCAGAATTTTTATATCTTAACTGAGGATATTTCTACTCCAAGTCAACATTTTCTAAAAATGTGTTTAATATTCTCCAATGAGGTTTGAATTAAATTTTTACCCTTGTTTTAATTTTTTTCCAAATTATTAAAAGTGATATTACTATTATTTTTTAGAAAAGGAACATTTTGAATTTTATTACAATAGTGTTAAAGGAATACTTTTTTAACTCATATGACCTGAATATATTTTTTAGCCATCATGAAAACTCAAATATTTAAATATTCATTCAAAATTATTTAATTTTCTTTTCAAATAAATTATTTATTTATTATGTGCATAGTATTAATATTTTAAAACTTATTTTCAAATTAAAAATGGAACTTTTCTACGGAAATATTCCATTAATATGAAATATTTTAACTAATGTCAACATACTTTGATGAATAATATGTTGTGGATTTACTCAGTTGATAACATTAATCATACTTTTTTAGACGTTTTATGATCAATTTGACTGAGGATGGTATTTTTATTTACTTAGACTAGTTCTTTGAATAAAAATAGTTATTTATTTGGTTAACTTATATCTATTTAGTTGTACTATTTATTTATAAGAGAAATATATTGAACTTAGTATGGGATGGAAAGGGCCCACTATAGCCATTTTATGCATCGGTAGGTCTCATGAGACAAACTCGCATGGTTGTTGGTTGTTACTTTACCCATTTATTCACATGTCTTGGATTAAGTCCATGACTATATTTTTAGTTGTCTTTTACAAGGCCGTGAGAGTATGTTTCAAATGTCTCGAATTATGCATTACATCATTATGGAATTAGTTATTGATGTCCGTGTGATTATTTTATTACTAAAAATATACATTTATAATTTTCATACTCATGTGATTATTTATATGAAATTACATGATCATCACATATTCCCACCATATTAATCTTCATGGACATATTACAGATTAAAAGGAATATTTTTTAGTTATTTTCATTTCCATGTTGACTATTCATTATCTATTCATGATATCTTTTAGTATAAACATATTGTTACTAACTTTTAATGCTCACCCCTTTCTGATGTTTCCTTTCTCCAAAATATATGGAATTTTAGTATTATGGTTATGTAGGGATATGCTAAAGATAATAATGGTATAATCAAATAAAATAATTCGATGAGTTTTATTTTTTAATTGTAATGAAGAATTAATGTATATATATAGTTTTCCGAGACTACTAAACTATTCGTTCATTTGGGATGTCACTCTTTATATCTTGCACTAATGTAATAAAGTAATCACAGAATCTAGTCTACTATAGTTGGGGTCAATACAATTGGTATTAGGGGAAGTTTTGTTGAGACCATTAGTACTACAATCAGGAAACAAATTATTATATAATGAAACCATATTGAAATATTTTTAAATATTCCCAAACAATAAAATTTTATATTTAGGTATTAGTTATACATAAATTTTAAAATTATATTATGTGTTTCACTAGTTTTTTTGTTAAAAATTATTCTTTATAATGCTCTAATATAGTCATGTGTATGTATTTTTCTAGATATGATTCAAATAATAAGGTATAGAAATCATATCAATGCATGTAATTGATCTAGGGATTTTCCACTATGGAATGATAGTGAATATAGAGCTCAAGCTGGTGCTGAAGCTGGATCTGAACATATATTTTCTATATTGGGACTACTAAATCAGGTTATGAGTATCAACCATGCCCATATAGATCATCATGATTATCCATACTATATGGTAAAATTTTAGGACGCTTCATGAATCAACAACCTCTATCATTCAAAATAACTACAAATCTACTAATATTTATGAAAATTATATATTCCTTAGAGAATATATGTCTTAAATTATAAATTAATTAAAGTAAAAAGGTTTTCATGGAATTTTATCATATATTAGGGGATAAATATCACTGATGTACATTGATTAAAAACACTAAAGATGCAAAATAAATAGTAAGCATAGAATGGAAAAATATTTTGGATGTTTTATTACGGAAATATTTTCCCCATGAAAAATGATTTTATACGGATTGAATATTCTGAATTCTATGAAAAAATTAAGAATAAAATATTTCTATATATGAATATAACATTACAAGGTTATCTCGGAATATTGTGGACTACCTACATATCAAATGAATAGGATTGGAAATTATTTGATTCAATTAATCCAATAATTCTATGGGAATTATTCTCCCAAACATTGTTAGTATATTATGATATAGTATCTTGTTTTATCAAGACAATGAAATAATTATCAATGTTTTTTTGTTCTAAATAAAAGAAAAAGTAAAAGTTGATGGAAGAGAAAAAATGGATAAGTGGATGAAAAGAAATAATAATTTTCCCACATGTGATAATTATAGAAATAAAACCCTCTATGGTTTCCTGATGGGTATGTGATTTTTCTATAAGTTTCGTGAGAAATGACTCCAGACTCATGATTATAAGGGAAATAATAAAGCTAATAATGTGAAAATATTAAACTATAAGGTGATGGGGGATTATGTAAAACAATTCCTAAAGATTCAATTGATAATATCCCATAATATTTTAGGGGATTAAGGTCATTATTGTGATATTACTACAATATAAGTTGAATAATTAATGTACTTTTGTATTCGGATTCAAGGATTATGTTGTATAGAAATGTAATCAATGTTATTTTGGTTTTAAGAATCATAAAATGTATAAAGATTTAATTTTTCTAGTTTTCCTTTAAGGATTTAAATTTATTTGATGATTGGTAAAATAAACAGGAAGATTTACTAGTTGGAAGGGGTTATTTGTGAAAAAAGGATATAATAATGCCTAATATGTTCGTGATGTTGACTTAATGATGTTTATCCGAGATAAAAAAAATTAGAATTCATAAATTAAATGGTATAATATTGGTTACCTGGAAAATGGTTAGTCATTTTATTCATGATGTATTTTACAATAGTATTGTATTTGTCATATATTCGATAATCTGTGATTTTTTAAGGAAATAATTTTATTTATAAAATTGCATGTTTTCAATAAGTTTTTATGTTTATCACAATTTTTTAGGATAAAATATGATTAATGTTTTTAAATACTTATTACGTAAATGTATTAGATACTTTATTCAAATATAGTAACTAATTTTTAGATGAAATATACTAACCCTATTTTTGGATTTTGATTTTCATAAGATATAATTTAGAGGATATTTAAAGTTATCATATTAGGAAATGTATTATGTTTTTATTTTGATATTATTGTTTATGGTTAATGTATGATTTATCATATTGGCTAGCATGTGGTAACCATTTTGGTTTTGGTAATTATTTAGGGGAAGAAGGAATGACTTGTGGATCTTTTGATTCATTAAATGTATTTCAGGAATGAAAAATACATATCAAATATCCATTTCCTGGTGTAAGAAATAAAGTGAAAATGGATCACAACTAAAGGATTATATTTTTTATATGAAATAGAAAAAATCACATAAGATTATTTTTATCTAGTGATTTATTCGTATACTAAAATAATATCTATACTTTTGTAAAAGTACATTGAATAAATAATTCCATTTACTTTACTTACCGATAAATCAATTCACATTTAACTCATCATACATTAATGGTTTTTTATTGTTAAATTTATCATTATGAGGATCTCTATAACCCTCTACTAATACTTTGGAATTATTTATCTCTTCAATATATTCAATTTCCACCTATGTCCTCTAATTTATAAACCTCTTTTTTTTATAACCACTATATTTATTTTTCCCACTATTTAAGAGGATTCTTTATTAACCCTTTTTATGATGTGGATTATCCCCAAAGGTATTTTCAAATGAAAAACCATTTATTAACACTCAAAATTAAAAAAAATTGAAATAAATTTATTCATGTGGATTAGAATGTAACATCTATTTATGTTAAAACAACACTATGTTCAATATGATATACAACACGCAACACTGAGCTTAAACGAACCCCTAAATATAATTATTCAAATTGGACTATGATAACATATAAGTTAAATTAGTGGGTCAGAATAGTATTAAAAACATTAATATATATATATATTTCTTACAAAATAAAAATCCATTGATCAATCCTTTTAGTAAATATATTTTGTGCTATAGAAATTCATTTTCCTCAAAAAAAAAAATTATTTTTGTGACAAAAGTTTTTAAATAATATTTTGTAAGTATTAAAATATTATATTATAAAAATTAAAATTATTTTTAAATCATCATATCAAAATTATATTAGTGTGAATTTTTTCGAATTTTCTTAAAATATAAATTTTTCTGTGAAAATTAAAAAATATATTTCTTTTTATTAGTATTTGTATTTTTATTTTAAACATTTACAAAGTCCCATTTAATTAAATTGATTTAAAAGTAAAATTATCACCTCAATATAATTAATAATCTTGTTATATTTATTGGAATAATATTTTAATTTTATTTATTATAAAATTAATTTTTCTTAGAAACAATTTTTTAACTAGTTATCACTGTATTTGTGATTGTAATTTTTAATTAAATAATTTCAATTTTGTTTTAAATTTTTAAAAATTGATTAAATACTTAAAATTATGAGGTCGAAATTTACTAAAATTTACCCTTTTTTGATGATCAATAAAAATGTACATTGGTAATTTTTGTTACAATTATAAAGGGTAAATTAGTAATTAATGTTAAAAATAAATTGATATGTACTATAAAATGAATGTAACCTTTGACTTAATTTTATTAAATGATTACATTTCGTTCACCATAATACATGATTTTGTTATATGAAATTTTAGGTCAATATCGCTTATATATTGATGTTCATAATAATTTTTGTCAAGGAAAGTCAATCATGTCCCTCTCTTATTTTTAATAACTGTAAATTTTCTAATATGGTGTTATTAAGAGAATATGTTCTACTATAAGTATCATGTTGAAAAATAAAACATTTATATTCATCATATTATTTTATTTTTAAATTTTAATGAAGAAATAATTATCTTAAATTCCTATAAAATGTTGATGCAAAAAATATTCAATAAATGATAAAATAAAATAAAATAAATTTACAACATTTAAATTGATATAAATTGATATAAATAATTTTATCCAAGAAATTTATATAATATAGTTACATGTTAAGAATATAATATCATTTTTTCCAATTCTAGGTTTTTTTCTTGATATTATTAATTCCAATGTAATTAATAGTTTAATAAATAGAATTATTGATATTTTATAATACATAATATTTTATTAAATATTATAAAATTTATAAAATTATTATATTATGTAAAATTAATGAGTTATGATTAATTACATGTAAATTTATCCATTTATTTATATTTTGTCATTTTATTGTATCCATGATGGCCCTTATAGAGTAGAAACTTGTAATTTTATGGCACTTGAAAAAAATGTTATCTGGCGATTAATACTAAAATATAAGTGTGAATCCATATGAAAAACCTATCCAAATATCATTAGACGAAAATATTTAGACAAATATTATACTTATATTCTAATTATATCATGTTTTATTATTTTGGGTATGATAAAATTTTTTATTAAATAAATGGTTTAAGAGATTCTAATAATGCCCCTCATCAAAATTATAAAAGGGAACATTCCAATACTTATTTATTCGACATCGATTCATCTAAACTAAATAAAAACATTACATTTATCTTACTAAACTCTTTACCCATGTTCTTGGGTTTTCCCCACTTCCAAAATAGTAACCCTATATCCCTTAACAAGTGATCAAAATTAAGTCCACTGAATGAGATGTAATCATATTTTCTGACCCTTTCAAGTTTATCTATTCTTATACTTCCTCATAATCTATATTACCAATCCTAATATGTTAAATCCAATATTTTAAATATATTTTCCTGTTATATTGATTATTGGATACCAATATTCCATCTATTTTATGTCCAACAAAAAATTATATACACCACTCGTGCATATCTATGACTTACCGTCTCCACATAGTGGTGTAATCTTATAAATTAAAACATTACATAGATAGTTATAATGATTGAAATAATTTGAATATATAAAATTTATGAAATATTTATGATTATAAAAGGATTAATTTTTAATTATTTTCTAACTTTACATTCATCAAAAAGCGAAAACATTGTTCATGTGTATGTATGTCATATTGTCTACAAGAATGGTGTAATTAATTTTTCAATATCTATCTTTATGGATATATATATATATGTTTGTATGTATGTAATATAAAATTTTTATACCATAAATAATTTTTTTAGATGATGGAACCATGATAAATATATAAGGACTAGAACTACCAAATCAAAACATGCTTGAAAAATGAAGTAGTTACCACCACAAAAAGTGATTTGAATAATGATTTGATAATAAAAAGGTGATACAATATTTTAAGTAAACCTTATATGGTATGATATATATGATTATTTATTTTTATATTATATATATATAATTTAGATTAATTATACATGAGGTTTAAAATGTACAATGGTTGTCAAACAGAATATAAGGGTTTCATTCTCACTTTTACATTAGGGAGACATATGTCATATCCACCACTTATTTATCTTCTTATATATACTACCCATTTTATAAATTATATCATGATTATTTGTTACTTAATTTCATTTAATTATTATTTTAAATTTAATTATTTCATAGAGGTTATGATATAGAATTTACCAAAGTGGTAAGAGTTGATTTCAGAATCCCATCATTTTTTGGATTGTTTATTTTTTATCTCATAACTGAAGATATTTCTCTTGTACATATTTTATAATTTATTTAATATTATTCCATTATCTATTAAATTCAATTTAACATTACTTTACTTTTTAGAAAAACATTTAAAAGGAATCTTTCAATAATTTTTGAAACATGGTACTTTTTTACTTTTCTTACAAAATCATGAAAGGAATGTTTTTTTAAATATAAGGAATTGACATAATTTACTAATATAATTATTCATTATTTATTTAAATAATACTTTAAATTAGTTTAATTTTTTTCATATAAATTATTTTTTAATATGTGAGTAGTTTATATATTTTAATAATTATTTTCAAGTAAAAAGAGCATATTCCTCATGAAATATTCATGTAATCTCTTTAAATTATATTCATCTATGTCAAAACCCTTTTTTGAATTTTATGATATGTATTTAATCTAATGATAACATTCATCATACATATTTAGGTAGTTCATGATCAGTTTCACTAGGTAAATTATTGATATTTTGTATGACTAGTTCTTCCAATACACACAGTTATTGATTTTGTTATTCAATATTGACTAATATTTATTATTTATTCATATGGGAAATGACTTGGACATTGTATGTGATTACAATGGCCCAAGATATCACATTGATGCATCGATAGGTCTCATGAGGTAAACCAAAATATGATTTCATCAAACCCTTCCCCATTTATAATAATTTCACTACATAAGCACTTGATTGTATTTTTAGATGTCTTTGATTAGGCCTTGATTGTATGTTTTAAGTGTATAATATTATTTGTTCCATTATTATGAAATAAGGTATTTATTTCAATGTGATTATTATATTAGTTATAATATCAAAGGATAATTTTGATTATCATGTTGTTATTTATGAGACATTATTATATCATCATTTATTCCTTCCATTCTCTTATTCAAGTTTATGTTATTTATTAAATTGAATGTTTTTTAAATTATTTACCATGAAACAATGATTATTAAATATTTATTAATGATACATTCTATTGTTCACATGATCATACTAAGAAATATATATCACCACATTTTTATGCTTCATTTCTCAAGGATTTCCACATGTTTATTATGGTTTATATGCATATATATGAAAAAGGGAATGATGGATTACTCAAAGAAAATAATATGTCATATTTTATGTTTTTAGTTTTAATGTGAAATTCATGTATGTGACTAGTTTACCAAGACTATTAAACAATTTTTTTCTTTAAGATGTTATTCTTTGTAACTAGATCCAATATAACAAATATTTCCCCAACTTTGGGCTATCGAAGTTTGGGTATTTACAATTATATTCCTTGTAACCTAAAGGTGATAATGATAAGAGGTAACGTAACATTAATAAAGTCTCATGAATGAAAATTAAATAAAATCAAATCCTCGTCTCACATCTATAAAAATACTTATGAAAATACACTCTTTATCACCCATAACAATAATAAAAAATAACAAAAATCCTACAGAATATACATACATTGATAACATGGTATTCCATTAATGATGTATCATATTTATAGAAAAGGTCAAGAAAGGTTCCAACAGGTCCTTAGTGTTTAATTTTTTAAAACACATTAGGAACCCATTAAAAATTACTCCTATATAAATAAATAATCACGATAAAAACTTTTTTAAGATAACAATAAACTGAAATTAAATTTAAAACACCACTCAAAAATCACATATACCAATAACATATCAAGAAAAATTGATTAAATATTTATAAATAGATATCTTACATGATGAGGAAAAAACATAATAATAAAAATCCATTAAGATTAAAATGAAAAGAAAATACAAGTCAAATAAATATTCCAAATCATTAACTCGTATCATAAGGAAATGTATAAGGGTCCAAACATCATTTAAATTAATAAAATGAACAATAGATCCATTTATGAAAATTATCAAACACTGAAAACAGACTCTTTTTTTAAACCAAATATATATTAAACATATTGTTAAATTATCTTTATGAGTCATCATAATATTTTGAATCAATTATTATTTTTTGGAAAAAATTACTTTTGAAATATAAAATAATAATAGTGTGTAAAAAAAGAAAATTCATGGAACTAAATTCCACAAACATTTCAATATGTGATGAAACTATCAAATATATAAATTGGATGGAATTATTAGTATCCCATGCACCCAAAAAAACATAAAATAAAACCTAATAGGGCCAACCCTTACCCTATTTTTCTTCCATGAAGAAAAAAATGAATAAAGAAGAACAAACAAGAAAGAATAATAATAGAATATAAATTATCAACAACAATTGGAGAATCCAATTGAATATAATGGAGATATAATAAAAAACAAATGGAAATGATGTATGAGTTTCATGGGGCTCCCTATAACATGATATGAATTAATGGGTAATGAAAATACATAATGGGTGTATTTAGTTAAAAGTGGAAAACATGGAATACTACAATAAACAAAATAAAATTTAAGAACAGAATGGAAATTAAAAGGGATTTATGGTGTGGTGGTCCTATATTATACCCCTCTTAGAGAAACAATATGTTAATCCATATGTAATAGCACCTTACCTTTTTATCATGCTAGGAAACGTGACTAATAACACACTAAGATGTTCTTCGTGGCATAAAATTCCATGTGTCCTAAACTAAACTTCTTGTAAACATGGTTTGTGATTTAAATGTAGCTTATATTTGATTCAATGGGAGCCTAATTGACATTCCCACCACAACTATCACCCAATATTTATAGTCATGGAATTTTTAAAACCACATATCACATAGGGAAACCACTGGGAACAAATTTACATTAAAATGAATGTTTCAGTGAGGTTTTCCCCTTAGCCCTCCACTAATTCATCACCATGGAAATTATTTTTGAGCACCATATTGTAGTGAAGTCACTGTATCCTCACACACACTTCTTATGTCCAAAAATACCATGAAACCTAAAAAATATAAACAATGTATAATTATAATAAATAACAATAATAAAACATAATTACACTAGAATATGAGGTTGGGGTGTAATAATTATCCCAACCATAACACATCAAACACATATAAATACACATAATATCAAAAGAATGAAGGGAAAAACAATAGTTCCATAAGAAAGGTAAAAATAACCTCTAACATGCTCTTTAAATTCTATTAAAATTTACTAATATCACTCTATATATCTCAATATCTTATTAAAAACTCACACCTAACTACTATAATAAAGAGATTATCAAATTTATAACCAAAGACTGTATCCTCACAATATATTATTACATTGGAATGGAAAATAAATATAATAAATATGAAAAATTAATGAGTGATACACAAGTTGTATTTAAGAAGACTCAAGAAACAAAATCTCTTTGACAGCCCATATCATATATAAGTTTTATTTTAAAATCGATTACATTAAGATTCACCTAAAATCCTAACATATCTAGAGGCCTAATATATTTGGGTAATTAGAAAAATATAAAATTAACATGAAATAGGGATAGAATATTATAATTTAAAAATATCATTTCATAACATGAATATTCATTTTTCTTCTAAGAATTTCCTACATAAACTAGGAATGAATATAACAAATGAGTTAGACATAAATCATAATAAGGAATTAATGAATTTCTAGATGAAAATGTGAGTTAAAATGCACTACATAATGATATATAATGGTGATAATCCTAATAATGGGAATTAAATAATCATATAATATTATAACATCAAAGCATTATATGAATCTGGACACAACATTAAACATGAAATCATAAACATAAGTCACGTGCAACTACTATGAAATCATATCATATTGTTCCTAGGATCACCATCGGGGAACTATACACTGTATAATAAGATATAATTTTATTACACATTTTATTATATTTCAATATACTTTCTTTCCCACCCATGGTATTCATATTTTTTGAACGAATTTGTATGCAACATAGATCATACAACAAAATAATGTCATTATTATATTTTAATACCAAAATTAAAAAGTTTCGGTTTCATAAAAATAATTCCCCCATTAAATTATGAATAAGAACATCATGGATAATACTCTTGATTTTAAATTGTGATGGGTATTCAAAAAATTGAAGTTTGTCCTAGAAAATTTAAGTGAAAATTTTGAAATCATAATGGGTGTATATAGAGGTTTTTAGATGGGTTAAATGAGATATATAGGTTGAATCTTTTATAATATAATCATAAGTATAATAAAGGTATCTATAAAAGAAATTTTCATTTTATACAATTAAAAATTCAAATTCATAACATAATGAAATTTCCTGAATAAAAAGGAATATAAGATAATACCTTACCTAGAGATTATGATTCTATTGTATTTGGAGGAGCATATTAAGAGTTTATAAAACCACTAGATGGATTTCATATGGGAGTGGTAGATTAATTCTTCATAAATTGGGTTTGAGTAAAAGTTAATTAGTTATAGGGAGGGTATTCATATCAAAAGAGAAGACAATTCATTATGAGTTTCAAAACAATGGTTTTGGACACTATGTGATAATGTAATAAAATACACAACCCTTCCCAGGGTTTTTTCTAATGATTTCTACCAAATAAAACTCATTTTACAAATTTTGAAGTATAATAACTAAAATCCATAAAACAATGTCCTTGAAAATGTATAAGAGAGTCATGTTCATAGAGAATTTATTGTAGAACCATAAAATATTTTAACAGTTTTCGAGTATTCATTATCAATAAATAAAATTAATCAAATAACATTGAATAAAAAAATATTTTATTGGGAAATAATTTTCTTTATTGTGGATTACATTTATAATATTTATTACATTTCTTTTGGTCGATTATGATGACATAATACATATCATATAATTCTACCATATTTAATGTGTATACAAAAATTTTGTTATATGTGAAAAATATGACAAATTCCCCATTTAATAATTTCAATATACTTATTTCAAAACTATTTTTTAATTTCCCCTAATTTTTATTAATTATGAATATTTTTACACAAAAAAAACTTAATTGAAAATATTAGTTTTTAAAACTCATAAATCCTTTTAAACATTATAAAAATTAGATCACAATTTATTATGTTATATTATAATTAATTTTTAGATAAATATTATCTAATAATAATATTTCATGAAAAATAAAATTTATTTTTTAATTTTTTATTTTATTAAAAATATTGTTTTAATTGGAACTTTATATTTTCTAGAATTATAATTTTTTATCTTTATATAAAAATCTCATATTTATTAAACTCTTTATATAATAATGTTTCTAATGTAATAATTAAAATTGACAAATATAATCATTATTTAATTGAAAATAAAATATGAAAAAATATTATATTAAGAGCTAGATACATAAACCCTTTTTACAATAATCAACGCCAAAATAGTTTGATGTGTAGTGGTAATAATTTATTAGGGTGGTTCAGTGAACATAGTTTGTATGGTGATCTCTATACTCTTGAACATAACTCATAAAATCATTTCTAAACTCATTGTTGTTGAATATTATATTAGTAATCATATAAGGAAAATCTCAATGATTCCATTACACTCAGATGCTCTGATAAATGGGCTTCATAGGGTATAATCCTACTAGCTGAGTTCATCCCATATTTTTTCTATGTTAATTCATATTATTATAAGATTTAATATATAATAAAATTATTGGTCACTATATAATAGATTTATTAACAATGGTTATAATTCATACATATAAATTTTATCTAAGATGATATATTTTATAATGATCCTAAATAAACAATATAGTGAATTTTTTTCTATTATTACATTACATAATAAAGAATTTATTAATATAAAATGAGCTATTATTTATAAATTTTGGTACATTTCATTTTTCCCCCTTTTATATATATTCCCCTTGAATTTTCATTTTATAAACTAAAACAGATGAATATACTTATATTTCATCACTTCTTCTAGTTTCAATGTAACTTTTTCAAAAATAGGCTTCCATCCCATTTTATTGACTAGATGAGTTTTTTTTTCAAAGATAATTGTATCCACAATATAATATCATCAAAAAAACTCCTCATATTAATGATAATTCTCTAACAATTCCACCTATGGATTCAGTACATGTGGGGGATATGTTATATAATTATATAATAGGTTTAAAATAAACACACCATATACTTGAGTTAGGTTAGGTGGATGTTATAGTTGATAGGATATAACTCAAATTATATCAAGGATCTAAATTGGGATTACATATCTTGGATAATGCATTACATGCTTCCCAATACTCATGACTTTTTCCATTATGATATCTGAAGGAACACATTATCATAGACATCAAACCTTAGGCCATTTCAATGAATTTATTTTTACATTTTAAATCAAATATGCCCATATTTACTAGGATATTGAATGATTTAAATCATTCCCATTATCCCTAGGATATGATCAAGACCAATGAGATTCATTTGAGCGTGTTGGAATCTGACGCCTCTTCCCATAAATTTCCTTATAATGTGATGATTGTATGATAAAAATAAAAATGTTGTTATATGATAATTATATTATGGTAATGTAACAATAATATATTTCAATATATTTTTTACATAAATTAGTGATATATTAAAAAACACGTTTAACAAAATATTTCAAATGAATATTAACAAAAATCGTTATATATTTAGAATTTTAAATGTAGTCATTAAAAATTTATCCTTATCATTGATCTTATAAATGGAAGTTACCATATCATAAAATCAATAGAAAATGTTGGATAAAATGGAATCTAGAAGTGGATGTCATTTATACAAATCCAATTTTTCTAATCTCAAAATGGAAGTAGCTTCACTAGGTTTTTCCTTCGATCTAGTTAAGAAGAACTCTAGCAATTATGACTTGATCAAAATATCTTTTGGGGGAAGGTAAATATTGAAGAACTCGTTGTGTAATCTAGGTTACTAGAATCACCACCAATTACTACCACTTCCTACTAACATACAATCAGATTTTACATATAGGATATAAGGGGTTTTGTGAGTATAAATTAGCATGATATCATCATGTAGTTTTTATCTATAAAATCGAATGGTCATATCAATATAAAAGAAATATTAATCTTAAAACATTTTTGGGTACTATATTAAAATGAACATATATCCATTTTATATGTGACTATTAATAAAAATAAATTATCACCCATTCAATATATATATTCCTTGAAAATAAATAATTATAACAAATAATAATCATTTTTTTAAAATAATTAATCAATATAAAAAATTGACAATATTTTTTGGATTTTATTGATTTCTCAAATGTTTGAAATTAAATTTTAATAAACTAACATCATTTTTTGGATTTAACTCTGTTGTGTTATAATAAGATGATTTTTTATTTTTCTAAATTAATTGATTTTTTGATAAATATAACAAAATTACATTTTTTAAAATATGATGGTTTTTGTAACATTAGTTGGATATAATCATAACCTTAAAAAAGTAAAAAATCATGAAAAAAGTAGTAGTCTTTTGAAATACATTATATATTTTGAAATATCATGTTTTACGTATAAACAAATATTTGGTATTTTAGAACATAATTAATATTTTTTAAAAAAAAATTAAAAACATTATACATTAATATTTTAAAATTAATTATTATAAATTGAATGTAATGAGTTTTTTTAGAATTTAAAATATTTTGGTCAGGTTATCTAATATGGGAAACAATATTTTCAGAAAAAATTATTATGTTACCCTGTGTAATTATTAGATACCCTTGTAAAATTATTATTTCAAAATAATAATACATTTCAAAAGATATAAATTTGTAAATTGTAAGGAATCAATTTTAAATTAAAACTATAATGTGATAATTAAAAAAATATAGATATGAATTAACACCCATTTAATTTTTAATAAATGTTGAATTTTTCTAATAACCAATAATTTTTAAAATTACATTTTTATAAAAATATAGATTTTCAAAACATTATATATTTAGATTAAAAATATAAGATTATACTACTTAAAAAAATTATAGGATAAATGGATGAAAATTTTATATTCAAAACACATTAAATTATAATATGGTTTAAATTATATTTATAGTAATAAAAAATTAAATTATTAATATTACATTTATAATAATAATGGTTTATATGAATAATCTAAGGGGTCATGAATTTTCCTAAATAATCATGAATTATTGAACTTGAAGAATTTTTTTAGGTTTTCAATTATTAATTACATGTCTCGCCAACATCAACTCACCTAAATCACCTATCATTAATTAATTTCCATTCTTACCCCTTACTCACCATTATTTTCCATGGAAAAGTCCACATTCGTCAATTATGAAAGTGAAATCACATCTAATATTTATATAATCAATGATTATTTTGAAATTACTTTCAACCCCCAAAAAATTAATCTAATTAAATTCATTTACCTGAAATAGTTTCCCGGCTCACCACAATTTTACACTAATTCCCTCAAATCTGATTCCTTCTTTAAGAGGATCTTTAAGGTCCCAATGTTGGTATCACATATTTCTTAATATTTCATTATTATTATTACAATTATAAAGAATACATAACCATAGTATAATAATAACACAAAAATTATTACTGTGTCTTTTTTTAATTTTGTAATAACTGTATCACTATTATTAATTCACTTCCAACCACTAAAAAAATAGGAATCATAGTTTGTGTGTGTGCACAAAACTGTCTGTAGGAGGCAATACTTTCAGTTTTTTGTCAGCACCCTTCATGGATAGTCTTAATGATGGTATTTATTAATTTAAATGATTTATATAATTTAATGATTATTCTTAATTGATCACTTATTATCCAACTTCACACCTCTCATTCCTTGAATATCGAAAATGATAATCTTGCGTTTTGTGACAACTGCATGCATGAAAAATAATTTTATAGTTTTTATTTTTTATTTATTTATTTATAAAATATCATAAAGTCTGGTTTAGAATCATAAATATATCAATATATATTTTATTATTTTTATATCATTATATTATGTCAAATAAAACACTTCATTTTTCATACTCACTGATTGAGTTAAAGCATGTTAAATATTTTGTTGGTTTGACCATGTAATTGAATAATGCTTTAAAATTATATCATAAATAATTATTAAAAATATATATTTTATACATAATTAAATAATTATTTAAATAATTATTTTTTTCTATAAAGGATACATCACTATTTAACTCATTTATTGAGAAGACGCCCTTCATAGGTTGAAAATCACAGAAAAATGATCCTTGTCAATTTCATATTTTATGATAAACACAAATGTACTCAATAAAAAAAAATTTAATGTAATAATTATTTATGATTATTAAATTATTATAATATTAATTAAATTTTAATTATTATGTTTTTATGAATATTGAACACTGATATTTCTCCTTTAAAACTACCATAATCGGTCAAAATTGTTTACACCTTATATGGGAAGATTAGAAATAACTAACAAATATACAAAAATAATATGATTATAAATGAAAATTTTAAATATATTAAGGTATTAATTTGGTTTTTAAATAACATATTATGACATTTATTTCAATTTTACAACATTTTATAGAGCATTCAACTGAGGGGGAATACATGGTAATGGATTCTTTGTCTAAAATTTGAATCCCTGGAGACATGATTATATAATACACCATGATACAATTTAATTTTAGTATATAAAACCTCATTTTAATTTTTAAAATATATCATTATATTTTTTTCATTTCCATATTTTTATTCCATTTTCATTTTCTCTAGGGTTTTTGATTCAAATGAAATATTTCTTGTGTTGGTTTCATATAAAAACATCCTTCTATGAGGCACGTGTTATTTTATTCACATATTTTCATTTAAATAATTTTTATAGAGATAATTTTATATTTAATATCATATATTACTCTTATTTATGGTGTTCAAAATTCAACTTCAAGAACTATCTTATTCATGAATTTTTATTAAGATGTTTCAAAAGTTATAAGTGATTTCATCTAAAATTTATCCCTTTAGACATATTTTGTGTTATGCACATAATTAAATTTATTTATTATATATATTAATATATTAAGACATTATTTTATTAATTTTAATTAATTAATGGTAATTTATGTTTAGTTTTAATCAATATATTTCACAAGTATTTTATTTAAATACACATTTGATTATATGTGGATTTCACTATCCAGTTCTCTTTATTTTCAAATAATTAATCAATTTTAATATTATGTTTCATTATTGATATATTCTATCTTATAATTAAATTAGAATTTATTTCTACTATATTTTCTTGATAAATCAGGTTTCCAATAAAATAAATCATTATTAATTATTTTAATGGGTCATTAAAATGAATTTTTGTTACGAATAATTCCCATTACGTTAAATATATTTTACTTCATGAATTTGTTTTTGTATCACATAAATATTCTCCATTTATCAACTCAAATAGTTTTTATATTAATTTATTCCTTAATTCCCCTTAATTTCATTTTCATGAAGGGGTTTCTTTATATTTTTAATGATGTTGATTTTTTTTCAAGGTTATTTCAAAATGATAAAAAAGGATTTTCTATCCCTTATAAATAAAATTCTTTATCATCTGTTCCACATTTTATTTTGATAAATTTTTTTCAAGGATATAATACTATATATTATTTTTTAAATTAAAATTATTAAACGAGTTACCACTTATTTTATTTAAAACATTATATATTTTCTATTTTTTCATCTCTAAAGATTCTTTTAAATGTAAATGTTTACAAAGTATTTATGCTGCTACATTAATAAAAAATTTATTCAATTAAAGGTAAATTTATTTGGAACAATTTATATTTAGTCTTTAAAAATTGTTATCATCCCCATAGTAATTTTATTTGAATTTAACTTGTACTTCAATATTTTAAAGGGGTTTGTGAAAAAAAAAATTCACTTCTATTTTCCATCCATGATTTTTCTTTCATGATGTGGTTTTTTTATCTAAATATTTAACGATTTATATGTTATTATGATGTGAATTATTTTTTTAAAATGAGATTTTTATTTCATATGATCATGTAATATGATGTTTCTTGGAATATTTAACAAATAGACTTTTTCATGGGTTATTTATGATATGATTAATTTTAAGTGACACACATGTGTGTATATGATGATGGGTGGGGTACTATTTCTCGCACCAATGAATTTTTTTAAGGATATATATCATGATGATTATGTATTTTCTTATATTTTCTAGCATTCACATAATGAGTTTCCTCACATATGTGTGGGCATAATGGGTTTCTCACACATGTTTTCATATGCTTATGGTAATGCCACATTTTCCATTTTTTTATAATTTTATTCCATAATTTCATATTTTTTATAAATTGATGCACTATTCTAGGTTATATATATCATGTTATACCACACTTCCAAAATATTTATAACATTATGTAAAATTTTCAATATGTAATTTATTTCCATAAAATTTCATGTTTTTGTGACATGTCTCATATTTAAATTATTCCAAAAATTTATGTAATGTTAACATGTTATATGAATGTAATGCACTATGTTAATAATTTTAAATATATTTATTATTAATTAATATTTTTTATGAAAATGTGTTACTTTATCATTTTTTATAAATATATTATTGATATTTTGTTATGATATTTATGTCTCTCTCATGTTTCCTTCACGTTATGATATTATCTAAACTTATTAAGAGTATGGTATATAACAGTCATAGATTTTTTGGAAAAAAATTAAAAATAAATTTTATTTTCTCAATATAATTATCTACACATAGAACTATGTTTATCGTTAATTATATGCAAAAATGGGTGTGATATTAAATATATACAAAACTGAGTTTAAACGGAACGTCACATACTATTAAAATATTAGTATATAATATTATAATTATCACCCAACCATTAAAAAAGGTATCTATGAATATTATTAACTAAATTATGAAAAAAATTTCTCTACCCATTTATTTAAAATTAATTATTTGATGAAAAATTAATTATAAATGAAAATTAAATCTATTTCAAAATAAAAAAAAATCTTTTTTGGAAAAACTATTTTTATGGACACTAACATGTTTTACCTTAATAAATTAAACAATATAATTTTCAGTAAATAATTTTTTAAAAATTTATATATTATATATTAAAGAATCTTTTTATCATTTATATTATAAGTTTTTACAATGAGAGATATGAATTATTCCAATTTCTCGCTGAAAATTATATTATTTATAAAATTCAATTTTTTCTTTTTTTACTCTTATTGAAAAATTATTGTTTTAAAACCTTTATAAAATTTATTAGAGAAAATTAAATTTAATATTAATGTCATCATGTAAATATTAACTTGGAGTGATAGTTTGAGACTTTTTTGAATAGATAACATTTTCATTGAATTCTGAAATTATTGGTTCTTGTTCAGAATTATCATATTTTTTAATGAATTAAAAAACATTAAAATTATTTTTATATAGTTTAAATAATATAATTAGTGAAAATATATATCTATTAAGTTATTTTAGTCAAATTATTATGTTTTTTGGATATAAAATTCGTTTAACCTTTTGAACATTTTCATTTAGAAAAACAACATTCTTTTTGTGTCCATGGGATTAATATTCATTTAAAATTTTACATGAATATGAATGGAATTTAGAAAAATTTATTCCGTAGTTATAAAATTAATTAATATTATATAATAAATTATACATAATTGTTTTATGAAAATTAATAGTTAAATTTGTAAAATTTAATTACTCTGGTTATATTAAAATGGGATTTGATGGGGGATAAACTAAAATGATAAGGGATAAAAACAACACAATACCTACCAAACAACCATTTTATTTCCATATTTATTCCTCATATATTATAATTTAGATAATGGTCCATTTTAAATCACTTTGTTTTTTAAAATCATGGTTATAATTTTTCATTTTCAAAACATTCCAGTGTGCCACCAACCCCACTTATAAAAGGAAAACCCCCTCCATTACTCATTAAAGATTTTTTAAAAAACAATTCTCACCCTATAACTAAATAAACCCCTTATTTACATACATAATCTCATCCTATAATATTTTTTTTATTCTGAAATCCATCTTAAGATTGTTTTTGTGCAAACTAAAAGAAGTTGTCCAAACAAGTGTTAACATCCATAACCTAGACTTTTATTTTGTTTCTTCCTTCACCTAAAATAATTTTAAAAATAATGTGATATAAAAAAAATCATTATATCACATATAATTTTATTTTTTATATTAATTAAATTACTTATATCAATATCATATTCCATCAAATATGATATAAAATCATCATTCATGTGTACAACAGATAAATGACTCACGAACTGATGTTATTCCTTTTACAAAACCCCATCTCACAAATAGATATAGTGATGTAATTAATGTTTACCTGTGAAATTTATGATATTATTATACCTCTATAATTCTAATACCAAAAATAATTTTTTTTCTTCCAAATAATTTGGAATGAAATTAATGTCGATCATTTATACGACAGACTACCACCTTATGAACTGATGTGATGTGCTTTTCATTTTTGAATTACATGGATGGTAGTAAGGGATTATTATATTAATATATACAATATTTTTAAAATAAATATAATATTTTAATAATTATTTCACATTTACCATCTTACATTCCATTCATTGCGGCATACAATAATTGTGTTTGTTTGTACGATGAACCAACACCCTGTAAAGTGATGTGATTCATTCTCTCTTTAAAAGGAAGGTAATAAATAAAATTTTAATTTAAATATGTGAAATATATGAAATAAAAATTATTCATCAATTATAATATATTATTTACCTTTATTTCATTCAATCCATCTTAAAATGGAAATAGTGTGCATGTATATGTACGGACTACCATCTCTGTAAATGATATATTTCATTTTTTATCTCTAACCGTTATAGATTTCTATTAGTACATATATAATGAATATATATATATTTATATATATTTATATAATGAAGTGAATAATTTATATTATTTAACCAATATCAATGTAAGAGGCCCCAAAATACCAAACAAACAATTACATGAAAAAAAACATTTACTCTCCAAACTGTAATTTTGACAAATAATTGTTAATAAACAAGTAATAAATGTTAATAATTAAATTATATATAGTATGATGTATATTATTATGGTTTTTCATATATTAATAGTAAAAAAATACTTATTATACATGAAGTTATAATGTTTAGGAATGATATCGAGACATTAGGTAATTGATTTTTGTCTCACTTTTATATTATATGAGACACATTCTATATTGACCACAATTTGATTTTGTGAGGGGTATTAACTACCAATTTAATAGGGTATATCATGGACCCTTGTGTTTTATTGATATAAAATTTACATTTTATGTTATTCATTAATGGGTCCTATGATTCGAATGGTACCAAAATGGTAATGGTTTTACGATACAATCTCATCATTTATTATGATTTTCATGGTTTTTAATGATAAATTATTATGATCCATATATCAATAAGATCATATATTTTATTATCCTATGGTTATTTCTTCATAATAAATTCTTTCCCTTACATTTCCTCTCATTATGTAATCATGATTTCAAAATAATATCTTTTTAAAAAATCATCTTATTTTGTCACTTCGGTCAAAAACCCATTTTTCTTTCAAAACAATATTTTCCTAAACTATTTTCAAAAATGTTTATAAAATTATACAAATAATTCATTATAGTCATTTTTAACCATATTTTAAATTTTCCCAATTTTTTGGAAGTATTATTAACATAATTTTGTAATCAATCCCCATCTAAATTTTACCAAATGTTTGATAGAAATAAATGTTTTAATGTGTATAGTTTGAATGGTATTTTCCACCATTGTAACCATTATATTTTTTCACAATAAATTATAAGATTCAAATTTTATTTTCAAATTGTATAATTTCAAAAAATAATTATGAAGTTTTCATTTTAAAAATTAATTTACAAAGAAAGCATATTTTCCCCCAAAATTGTTTTAAATTATTTTATGACCTACTTTATTGAATTATAAAGTAATTTTCATATTAAATGATTCTGAAAATGTATTTTTTTTATAGGTCTTCTTCAAAGTTCAAAGGCTATTTTCCTCGATAAAAGTACCATGTAATATTTTAAAATCATTTTCTATCTAATATGACATCCTTTTATGTAACCTATGATTTTCCAAGGATATGATCCATGCATAGCTTTATTATTATTTATTTTAATGTTTTAGGTTTATGATGACAATATGCTAATGAAATCTATTTCCTATCCACTTTTTATACCACTAAAGGAAAAATATCATATACCAATAGTTTTTAACCATATTTATAGGTCCCTAAACAATTGGTATTTTTTATAGTAATGTTATGGAAGTCCGTTTGTCGACATAGTGTTGGGATACACCTATACCAATGATTTTGAAACATTTTGTATCGACCAATCCAAATGGATTTTGAAACCATTATGAGAGGTAAATCTAAAACAAATCACAGTTAAGGTTTGAACCCAAGACCTGAATATTATATATCAATGACATTACCACTATCCAAAAATCATCGCTAGGAATATATTTATATATATATATATATATAATTTATATATTGATTTATTTGATGATATTATACAAAACAATTGGTAAAAACAAGGGTACCTATCCCCATTTTTTAGAACCATTGGTTTAGATACCATTGTAATACTGGTCTATCCAAATGGTTTTCTAGAATTGTGGAGACATGTGTTCTCAAAATCGGTTATCATAGTGGTTTTAAAAAACCCTTGGTATTTGTGTTGTCAAAAATGGTATATCAAAAAAAAATTTAGAAAACAGTTGGTATAGACACACCCTTTCCCAATGGTTTGACAAAATATTTGGTATATGTGTTTTAAAAGAAGGACTATCCCAATGGTTTTCACATAAGCATTTGGAGAGGGCCAACTTTGTGCATTTATCCCGGCGTTTTAAAAAAAATTATGATAGCCTTAAATTCCCTAGAATATCACAACAGTTTCAAAGAGCCGTTGGGATATGGGTTGTATAAAAATGTTATTTACAAACAATTTTTATTGGGGCGCTGGTAGAGGTAGTATTTCTAGTAGTTTACCATTATCAAATGAAAATTAAATCTACGTATTATTTAATGGGATATGATTTATTGAAATGATTAAATGATTATAAAACCTATTCCATTTCCATAGGTTATGTTATTATTAAATATTTATGAAAAATATCTACTTAAGTGCTATTTTTTTATTTGGAAGGAATATATGGTTCTGTGATTGTTAATTAAAATTAGAAAAATATTAATTCCCCAACACTCAACCTCTACACTCATAGTTAAATTTAATCATAAATCTATGAAATATAAAAATAAAGGGTACACCATGCATTTTCTCCAACCAATAATACTTGCTCCTCAACCTCATCTTAACTTCCCTCTTATTCATCTTCATATTCATTATGGAACAATGATCTCTACTTGTATAAATCATTATAAATTACCTATATTTATCCATATACCTTTTTGTATAAATCTATCATATTCTCAAATTCAGATTTTTTTCATCTCATACTTCATCACTAAGTGATGTTTTTTTGCCATAGGTCAGGGACATCCATTTATTTCGACCAATATATTCCAAAACAGATGCATATTTCTTTTTTGGGTTCGTTTAATTAAACTAGTTTCTAAAATATTGCATAAAATTGATGAACACATATGCGGTCCTCATAGACTTATTATGGTCCTTCAATTTAATTCACCTAGAAACTTCCACCTTCATCACATGACCTTTCTTTATATCCAGATTTTTTTCAGTAGTTTTTTTTTCTCGATTTCCCATATTTAATGGTATTTCCCCTAATGGTATTTAGATTTAAGGGTGGATTGGGGTTTATCTGTGTAGTAGTGTATTTTTTTCATAAATTCTGATATGATAAATATTTTTGTGATATTATGTAACACATAGGTATGATTTTCATTATATGATGGTGCTAATGATATAAAAAATGAAGTTGGTTACATTATAACCAAATTGGATAGGACCTATATATCATTATTATGCATTGGGTACTGATTTATATCTCATTAGATATTTTGTAATGGAATTTGGATTGAACCCATTTTAGTAAGGGACTTTGTCTAATATGATATTCTTGGGAGTGATCGATGAATACTATGATGGTTTTTATAGTGAACCCGTTACAAAAGATATTTTTATAAATAATTCATTACTAATATGGAAATAATTTTCCATTCTTAAGTATATGACATAGTTACATGTATTTTTGAAATATTATGTTGTAATTGATCATGTTATTTAATTTCTTAATGATTCATTTCATATGAATTTCCAATCATTATATCATAACACTTACTTTTGATATTTGAGATTCATGGTATGGTTATCATATTTCATGATCATGTTATCATTCCCATATGGTTACATTATGTTTTATTCATCTAAATTGTTTGTCCTTACTGAGAATCTAATCTCATACATTCTTATGTTTATATTCACCAAGTTATGATGATAAGTATAAAATGTGATATGTATAAGAAGGATTCTAGTTAGGAGGATGTATGTGGTATATGATATAGACCTTTTTGAATGTTTTTTTACGATTCCAATTTTCTAAATGCATTATACCATTAAGATCATTATGAATGAGTTTTTGTAATGTAATTAGTATTCACCTAAAATAGGTAATATATATATATATATATGATTATTTAAGGTCTTTACAGTTGGTATCAAAGTAAAGTATTAGTTATACTTTGTAAACTAAGAACCCAAGGTATATGTTTAAGTATAATTCTAGGGGTACATCTATAAATTAATGGAATGATGAGTAAATGAATAGAAAAATGTTCCAAAATTTTTGTTAAAGGGAAAATGAGATGTTTCCAAGAAATTACATCCCTAATTGAGTATTAAAAGTGTATATAGATCTATCACAAAGATTACGTGGGTTAAACCCATGAAAACGATACACTAATATGGACTCTTTCATTACAAGGTGCACAAATATAGTCCTTGTTGTACCATTGGTTTGACCCTCATGTGGGATATTATTTGAAAATTATAAAAATCCAAATGAATCATCATGAATGATTTAAATAACGACTATTAATGGACAAGGATAGGGATTTATATATTGATAGGAATTTTTTATTATTTAGACATCTTATAAGTGATTTTTCATAATTACATGGTTTCCCACTATAAATAATGTTATTAACACTATTAATTTTAATTTTAGTCAATATAGGGAACCTGAAGGAATGTGATTAACATTAATTATGATAGAAAATGTATTATTAAGAAACCCAAAGAGATGATTACTGGAGTGAATTATATTATGATCATGCCTAATCTGTTATCATGGTATTTGATTAATAATTCACTCTTTAACCAACTCATGGACTCATGGAAGAAGATAATGGAAGAGTTTTTTGAGATTTCGGGTGGTTGAGACCATGGAAGAAAGAAGAATATATTTCTTATATTTAATTATTCAGAGAATAGGACCCATAGAGAATGTGTTACTGGAACAAGAATATGTTTTGAGTAAAGAAAATATAGACCCAAATTAATTATGGATAATAAATGATTTTTTTGTTTAACTCAATGGATGATAAGAATGTTATCCATAATATGTTATTGATTGTTGAATATTTCAAATTTTTAATGTATGGGAATAATTAAAATTTATAATCTAATGAAAATACGATGAATTGAATAGTCATGGGTTTATGAGTAATGGTTATATTACTGATGATGATAAAACTACAAATGAAATATAAAATGAATGAATTGTTGTGGGGTAAGATGGGGAATCCCAGTTAATGTTTTATGAAGAATGTGTAATGGTTAATTTGGTTATATATTGGTATTACAATAATTATATTTTTAACCATGGTATTTGGGACATTATAATCCGGAAACATCAGTGTATTTTTCCATAGTAGTTTTTCAATAAAAAGTTGTAATAATATTCTCAATGGTGTTGATGTTCTAGAATAGTGATTTAATTGAAATGTGATATTTCGAATATAGAAACTGATGCTTAATATGATCCCATTATTGATAAAATGGTATTTATTTTGGATAAATATATGATTTATATGGATAATTAAATTCTATAGTATTTTTTACCTTTAAACTAATTAATGATTTTATGGGAAAGTGTTTCATGATATCATTGATGGAGTTTACTACATTTTTGTATTTATAGAATATATTTGATAATCCATGATTTTATTTAATAATTGAGGAATGACTTAATTTTTAAAAGTATTTTTGTTTTAACTGTGGTTTTGAGGTAATTTAATATATTACCATGTTTTTTTAGAATATATGGTCAACATATTCAAATATTTAGTATGTGACATTTAGCGATAATGTGTATTATTTGGGGAATTAATGATAAGTTGATTTGGGAAACATAGTGAATTTGTTTCTTCATTTTGTAGTTAAATTCCATCTGTACATTGAGGCTCCTTAAGGGTAACTATTCATGTAATTTATTATTATTCTCTTTGGATATTATTGGATAACATTTGATAACAACATTTTTTTTTGATAATATCATGAGATATGATGAATGAATTATCATTTTTTTGTGTATATTATTATCAAATAGTTCCTCAAGCATGAAAAATTCATTTCATAGAGAAAATATATGAAGAGGAATTTGATCAAGGAAGAACTAAAATATGAGATTATTCTTATGAAATGGAATGAAATAAAGTGTATCTTATCATGAAAATTCCCAAACATTAATAAAAACATCATGATATAACATGTTATTGATTAACATTCATTGTGGATGAATGAATATGTTTTTCACTATCATGTATTTTTGTATTTTTTTTATATTAACTTTATCCTAACCATGTCTCCTATCACTCTCCATCATTATTTGGGTTTTTACCTTATATTTAAATCTATTCACTTCCAAAAAAAATTATTCTATATGGAAACCAAGTAATGTGTTTTTTAATATGAACTTATCACATCCATTTTTCTCTTTTAAAGATTTATTTTTATTATCCCTTGTTATTATGTGGGTTTCACACAATGTAATTTTCAAATGTTACGCCTTTTTTTGCTGAGAAAAAGTCCAAATTACGAGGACATAATTTATTTAAGGGGGTAGACTGTAACACCATGATATTTTTAAAACATATTTTTTTAAAATAAATATATTATTTTATATATATTAATTTACATGAAAAAATTTGTTTATCTTTAATTACATGAAACATCTAGTGAATCCTATGGTACACACAACAACTATTTTAAACGAAACATGACATACTTTTAAAGTATTATTAGGGAATATGATAGTTATCACATAGCTATTGCAATGAAGTGTATAAATATTATTAATGATATTATGATAGTATATGGTTTAATGTGGTATATAAAATGATTTATTTGGTGACAATATAAATAATAAATAAAAATAAAAATTATTTGAAAATAAATGATATCTTTTTCTGAATAACTATTTTTATCCATAGAAATATAAAAAATTGATTCTTGTGTTTTTGTAAATAAATATAAAAAATTATATTAAATCAATAGATTAAATTTCATTTTATGTATTTTTTAATAAAGAGATAATAATTAATCCAACTTTTTTCTTATAGTGGTATTCATTCTTAAAAGTAATTTTTTTTCTTTTTGTGATCATATTTTAAAATTACATCATACCAATGCCAGAAAAATTATTTAAAAAAATAAATAGAAATTTTTCAATAACTATTCCAAATTTATTATTTATTGAATATTTTATAATTTAATGAAAATATAATTTTTTAGATGAATAATTAAATACATGTTTTTATTAAAAATTATCATTTATTTTAAAGCCCTTAAAAACATACACATTATATTATTTTATTTTAAATGTTAAATTAGTTCAATAATATTATTATTAATCCAATTTAGGTCATTTGAATCAATTTTATATTAAATTTTTATATAAAAACATTGTGAACTTGTGATCATTTTCACTTTGGAAAATTGTTTTCTCATTGTGTTAACATGACTACTTTTAAATTAAAATTTTCCACTTCTGTAAATTTAATTTGGTAAAATGGATTCAATATATTGAAAAGGTAAAATTTATATTATCTTATAAGTCCCACATAATTTTTGACCATATATAATATTAAAAATAATAAAAAGTAATTGTTGTGGTTAATGTAATAATGTGTTTATTGGGGTTTAAACTAAATCTTATAAGGGGTAAAAAGAAATAGAAACAATAAAAAGAAATATTTCATGTCCATTTTCTAAAATTATCCCTTATATGTTCTATAATATCCGATTTCTGAGCCTTATGGCTTGTGAAAATAGTTTTAATGCATTTTCCTTTTCAAAAACTACAAGTGTTCCACTCACAACACCTATCAAAGGCCACCCATATCCTATCCTTTTCCCATATTAAAAAATATTTTATTCGGATTATACTTAATAAAATCAATTCCTTACATCCCTCTTGTCATTTTAGTAGTCTTATTTTGGTCATAAATCCATCCTTGGAACTCCATTGGTTAAAACCATAAGAAGTTCTCTAAAGAAGAGGTAACATACCAAAAAAATAATTGACCTCGAAGACACTTAATTCATGACTCATTTCTAGTTCTCCAAATTGCCCCAAGAATTCCTCCTAATATCACAGAGGCTACTGATAATAATTGATGATCTACAGGTGGAATAGTGGGGATATTATACCCTCATGGTAGAGTATCATAGTAGATATATCCAATAATGAATAGTTATAGAAGGATAATAAATACAATCAAATAAATAAACCAGGGAAATGTAAACAGACCTATAACATAAAAATATAACCATGGAAGACTAAGTAAACTGAGCAACTGATAATATAATAAAATCCTCATATCATATGTCTAAAAGAAGGATGAATGGCATTCTAATACAAAAATGAAATGGGAAAACAAAACATGATATACAATAATACAAAAATAAAAATAATAGCACAACAAGCATCTCAAACCTAAGCCAGATCCTTTGTTCATGAGATCTAGCATAGTGATACATTTCAACAACCTGTTGAATGTCACTTACCATTATCCAAACCTATAGAAATATAATCTTATTAGGTACCAAAAGAAATCTATAATAGGGTGTAAGATAATGTATAAGTTGGTCACTACTGACAATGTCTAAGTGTAATCCGAGTAGGTGCTCAAAACGAAATAGTGGGTAGGATATGTGGGAATGTAATGAAATACTGAATAAGTAAATAAGTTCCTTCTCGTGTTCTTAAAGGGAACCTGGTATTTCTACCAGCTTCATCTAATAGCTGGAATGCCTATCCAGTCATGTCAATATACATATGCTTTAATTATATATTTAATCAACCTATATAAGCCAAGTTAAAGTTGATGCCTAATAGCCATATTCCTAGAATACTAGTTCTAGGTATAATGGTATGTAACTCACTTTTCCATGACCAATCTAATGAGACTAATATCTAAAATGATACGGTACTTTCCCTATATCCCTTGAGTGTGATAGTTCCATACTACTTCACTTGGGATGGCGAGTGTGTATTCCATGACAACACTCTAAGATGAAATGTGGTGCTCAAATGATCATCGCCAATATAGTAGTAGTGGGGTATGATTTAATACTCAACACTAATAAAATGAAGTGTGATTACCCTCGCATCTCATCCCCCTTACCATCTCAAATTACCATTATAAAGGTGTATAATAGGTATAAGTGGCATGGGGCATTACCTCTCATACAATTCATTTCATATATCCCATATAGATATTTGGTTTCATACATATTCATAGCATTACACATAATGTACAACATATTATGCACTTCAATTTAAACATTATCAAAGGCATGGTCACATATATGATTCAATTCATGAGGAAAAGACCTCTCCCACATATTATTGGTCATATTAAAATCTATTTAAAACATTTCAATTAACATAATGTAGTTTATAAATCATAACTGAAAGGCATGGTTTAGACCATCCTATATATGTTAAGACCACTAAATCAATTTCAAGGATAAGAAATACATCATGTGTGAGCCGTCATATACATGGCCAACTCACTCAATATTCCTAATCATGTAAAATTCATTTTCAAGGCCCAAAGGGTCAAATGGATGGTGGCATGGGAAGAAGGTTATTCTCACATGGGAGATTCCAAGTCAAAACGAACCAAACCCTTATGAGGTGTGTTTGAATGAATATAATACACAAGGTTTAAGGTCTATTTCATTTAAAATACAAGCCAAAAGCTAAATTGAAATCAGAGAAAATTGTACTAATTGGCCAAATTGGCCAATTTTCATTATTGTACCCAAGGGGTGACCATGGTAATTAAGTTTGATCATAGAACAACAAAACAAGAACTAATTCAATTGTATCAAGGCACTGGGATAATTTATACCTGAATGAACCATTTTAAATGAGATTCTCAATAGAGGTTGACATATGGAACACCAGGATAATTATGAAACATGAAAAACTAAAATGGAAAATGATGCGACCACCTACCTAAAGGCCATATGAAAATCCTTAATCGATATTGGCCTCAAATTCAAAGTAGGTTGGAAGAGATTTGAGAAATGGTCAAATTCCCTAAAAATACGGTGAATGATCTTACACCTATATATCATAAGATATGATTAGATAAACTTGAATATGATTATATAGGATAGAGGAGCATACCTCAAGGGATCAAACACATCCTTTGGATCAGATATCAGACCCCAAACAGAGGCTCTAGCACAAATCATAGGATAAAGGGGTTCTTGAGGTCAATGATTACGAGAAGAAGATGTTCAGTCTACTATAGGGAGAAGGAAATGAAAAAATACTTAAAAGATAAGTGCGGGGAAATTGGTAAATCCCCCCCATCAAACCACTATTCACAGTTTTCCCAAACCCTTCCCAATCAATGCATGGATTTCTGTAGGGAAGGGCACCCCCACATAGTTAGGTTCACAGTTTGGCACACCAATCTAGATTCCTATGTCCCCCATCTACAACAAGCCACATAGGTTTTCACCATTTTGAAAATCCATACACCAAAAAAACATTGGATGATCCTATAACCATTGTGACTCGATTATAAATCATTATTATGGCTGATTAAGGTATTAAAAACAAAAAATATGAAATGGACATTTATTGAAAAGAGGGATCGGTACAACCTCCCTTCATTATGGAAACTCATATCTGAGTTTTCCTTTTGAGGGTAATGTGGTACTACTAGAAAATAGTTCCTGCCATTGAGAACATATATTAGCATCCCATTCCTAGGTTGCAACCTATACGTGATCATGCTACTATAGTACTCATGAAATAGGAAAAGATCTACTCTGGAGTTTCTTCATGCCCTAATCAGCTATACACATAGGATAATCATCGAAGAAAGAATCCACATCCAATTAATCATCATCAAGTTTAAATAAATGTTCTAGGAATGAATTTTATCAGTGATGATGAGATACATGAACGAAATCATGCATGGATAGGTATATCTGAAGACTTTACAACTGGTAACCCACTAGTCTGATCTGTTTCACAACCTCAAAGGGTACAACGAACCTTGGTGAGAGCTACCCTGCTTTGGAATACCTATATTCTCCAACCATGGTAAGAATCTAATGAAACCCGAGCCTATGACATAAAACTCATGTGGTCTCTGAAATATTTTTGAAAAATAATCTATGTCTAGACTGAGCTATCATCATGTACTTTCAGATCATAAAAACCTTCCATATAATCTCTTAGACATGATGAGGTTAAAGAAAATTTTCATTCCCTAACTCTAGCTAGCATATAGGTGAGAATAATATCCTACATATAAGGAATTGTAAGGATCCATCTTGATTGTACCCTGAAAGATGTTGATATAAGCAAACTCAGATGGAGGAATGTGCTTATCCAAAAAAAACTGCATTCCTAAGGAAAATTGCACAAGGTATTTCCTCTAGAAACTAAGTCATACTTTCAATATATACATCAATTATCGGTGATAGGCCACGCACTAAAGTACATATATACCCAAGGTCTTCCGTAATCCATTCCTGAACTGTGAAATGAAATGAGAATCTCTATTTTAAATGATTGGATGAGGACCTCCATGAATACATTCAAAATAATTGAGGTACGATCTTCCTAGCTCGTCTAAAATGGTAGGAATTGTGAGACCTTCATCAGATCATCAACAACAACCAATACTATTTCATTTCCATGAGGTGATATATGAAGACCCGTCACAAAGTTCATTTAAACATTATCCCATTGCCACATTGGAATAAACAACTATTGTAGAAGACTACTAGATTCTGATGTTATACCCTCACCTGCTGATAGGTGGAAAAAATTGTAATGAAGAAGAAAAAATAACACTTCACATTAGTAAATTGGTATTATCGTTGTAAATATCAATAAATTTTTGTGACAGCAAGGTGAACTGCCCATGCTGAGGAGTGGAATACTAGCATTGTATCATCTTTAATTTCACTAGGACCTATACACACCCATTGAACAATATATTATCATCCCCATTCACAGTCCTACAATAAGATGTCCAATAATATGATAAAATTTCCCTTAGGAAATGGGCTTCATGATCTAATAGTTATCTCATTCATACCCACTTCAAAAGAGAATATTTCACTACCAAGACTGGTGAATAATCTAACAATGCTCCTCTAAAACATCATCTTTCATCTCAAAAAAAATTCCATAAGATTCCATTAATCTCTAGAGTTTTTAATACCATATGTTTGAGTCTTCTAATTTAGGGCTTCATCCATAGATGTTACATTCCCAGGTGTGCATGCTAGATCGAAATCAAACAATTATAGGTATTAAACACACCTGCGTTGCTTGATATTAAAATCTCTTTATGTAATGATATACTTCATTATTTTTTGATCTATGAAAAACAAAAAACTCTCTACCAATAGATAGTTTCTGCAACAATGTAAGGCATAAACAACATTAGAAAGATCAATATCGTGAATCAGGTAATTTTACTCATGAGGCCCCAACTAATAAGACCCATATGAAATTTCTCGCTCATATTTCATCAGAACATCTCCATGTATGATTCCTAATTCATTGAAATATATTGTTTAGCACTTCGTAGGATCCTGCAGAATCTGTGTCGGTGCTAATGATAATGTGCCGTTAAACTCTTGAAAGGTTTCTTCACCAGGATTTGACCATAGTAATATCACACCATTCATTATCAATCACATACGTGGCATTGTTAGGTAAGAGAAATTATGGTGAAAGAAACTATTATATTTAGGAATCCCCATGAAACTATGCATATCAATCAAATTTTTGTGCTTCTCCTAAAAAAAATATAGCTCTTATTTTCTCTAGGTCTACATAATCTCTTTACTCTAATATTATGTTAGCCATAAATTATAATTTTTCGATCCAGATGTGGAATTTACTAATGTTATCACAGATATGATGCTCTCTAAGTTTATTCATTATGGTGTCAAGATTGGTTGTATGGTCATGTTTGGAGAGTGAATACAACAATATATCATCAATATAAAAAACCATAAATGAGTCTAATAACACATGGGAAACTAATTCATATGATCTATGAAGAGATTAGGTGTGTTTGTGAGTCCGAACAATATTTTCAGGTACACATAGATACAATACCTACTATTAAAAGATGTGTGGTGTATGTCCAATGTCCTTACACAAACATGATGATATCCCAACCTAATATATATCTTTGAAAACACTTTCTCTCCTCTAATCTGAGAAAGTATGTTTTATATTATCGGTAGTGGATAATGGTTCTTTATCATAATATTATTCAACTGATGGTAATGCACACATATCCTGAGGGTATCATCCTTCTTCTTAGTAAAAAGGACCAACGAACCCTAAGGATAAGTGTTGGGGTGTATGAAATATTTATCCTAAAGATGATACAATTGTTTTTGGAGCTACAGAATCTCCTTAGATTCAATCCTATATGGAGGAACGGTCACTAGTTCTCCTCATGGAATCAGATCCATAGTAAACTCCACATCTCAAACCAGAGGTATACCTGAATTGTTTTTAGAAAAAAATGTCTCTTAAATAGTTCAATACCGGAGGAAAAATAGTGGGTGGTTACCCTTGGTCATCAAATTAAAGTCTAGATATCAATGTTATAACACCACCCATCCTTTGCTGCTTGGGTAATGATCATGAAACATGAACACACCATTCCCCCTTATGAATATTCCTAACTCCATCTCGTGATGTAATAATAACCCTCTAAAGATTGATGTCAAAATGGGCATAATAGATAACCAACCATTCCACCCTGATGATCACATCATTTCCTGTCATATTAAGGATATACATATTCATTATGAAAAGGTTAACTCCCTCCTCACAGGGACAATCCTAACAATAGTGAATTCCCACTGAAGGGATACATAATGGTGTACCTAACGTCATGATTCCAAGATTGTACTCACTATAAAGGGTCGGGCACTTAGTTATTATATTATACATAAATAATAGTGATTTTCTTGTATAAAAAAAAGTAGACAAAAATGTGTTGGCTACTAGAATTATACCATATACAGTAAAAGGTCTAACACTCTACACATATGATTTAGGATGGACTACATGAAACTGGGATATATTGTGGCCCTATGTTACTTCCTAACTACACCATGAAATCTCATTCTACTAGTGATGAGAATCATAACTTCGACTGGATCTACCTCAACCACCACATTGGCCTTATTGACAAGTGTTATTCCTACTACATATCTATCATGATCCTACTAACCCCAGTACTGACCAATGAGTAGGTTCGGATCTCTTCTAACTTTTCACTGGAGGGATAGTCTTTCTGAAAGACTATAAATGGACCATTCTTCCATGGCCCCTATACTTAAATGGATCACGCGGTCCTTGTGATTTATCATGCCCTATATTTCCACACTTTTGACTGATAATATTTTTTTTTACAAGAGAAACCTAACTACTTCTACATCCATGAGAAACCATAAAGATTCAATTTCTTCTAGAATAAGAACATTTGGAAGCTCTATGTTCAAAATTTCTATAGGTTTATACTTCAACATCCCTTAGGTTTTTCTCTGTAATAAGGGTATGGTTGAGGATTTAAAAAATTATCATCAATATGAATACACTGACATGTCATCATATGGAATAACACAATCCATCCTCAAATCTCATAGAATTTATAAGATTATCTGCATATTAAGAAGGAAGTAATCCCTGAAACTCTACAAAATGGGTAGAGTATTCCATAACTATTAGTCCCCCTACTAAAGATTCATAAATTCTCTAGCCTTATCATCTATTAGAGTTTGGAGAAAGTAATAGTCATAGAAAAATATCTCAAAGTTATACCAAAAAATATTACATTATTGATCTGCATGGGTGAAAACATACCACAACTTCATAGCAGAGTTACATAACATATAGGTTTCTAGATTTACCCTCTACTCTAGGGGCATCTCTAGATGTTTGAATATTGTATGAAATAACTTGAAAAAGACTCTGTAACATGTGGAACATTATTACCTAAAAACAATTATAAGGATTCTACTATCGAAACACATGATTCAACCTTTCCATGCTAGGGGAATGGTTCACTATGCCTTCAAGAACCTAAATCATAAATAGAAACCACTCATGAAACTGGGAATCATCACCCACATCTGGAATAGAAAGAGGAGCCAAAAGTGGCTCTACAAGACGAAAGATTAGCAGCTCATGGCCCACTACATTGAGAACATGATAATAACTTCCTTAAGGGAGCGTGGCTTAAAGAAATCATTGCTTCATAATTCTATAATTCCTAAATAATGAATCAAATATATATTTGTTTAATTCAAACTAATGCAAATGGGAAACTAGGAAAAAAGTATTGTCTTACTACAAGAATGAACACAGCTCTAATTCTACTTCAAAATCTATATCCTACCAGAATAACATGACTATAATAAGCCGTAATAATGCTAGAATAAATTCCAATACCCACTACTATGGTCAGGTTAGTATATAAGTCAATAGTTTCGGAATATTCAAGATATACATTTCAATTCAAAAGTCACTTTTAATTTAAATTTTTCTTCGTTGAAAACATTTTAGAAAACAACAAAATGGTTGAGTCAGATTATTTTTAATTTTCATATCCATTCATTTCCATAGACATTATGGACCCAAACATGAAATCAATATAACCCATACCATAACACATTTTAACTCATGTGATTTATGGTCCGTAACTCAACATTCCATAATTAACTACTTAAGGTGACTTCTTTGATCTATTCAATAAAACACAGTAAGGATATGGCGGACAATTTATGTATCAATTATGTATCAATTATGTTTTTCTATTGTATGAAACCCACTTATTTTTCAATGTTTTATTCTTTGATAAAATGATAAAATGATTATGAAAATTATTTCTTTTCCATAAGTAATGTTATGATGAAATTTTGATGAAATATATTTCTTTTCCTAGGTTCTAATATGATGAATGTAATATTATCTTATGAAATGCATGTGTGTGATTTATATTATGCTATGGTGGTTAAATTGTAACAAAGTATGGTGTTTATCATAAAAACAAAGATGGGTGAGACAAATATCCCCCTCAAAGGCATTGGGTAAGTATTAATATCTTATGAGATTAACTGGACTAGAATGGGGAGTGAACCCAATTCATTAAGGGACTTTATCCACTATGATAATATTAGGAGTGCACATTGACTACTATAATGGTTTTAAGAGTGAACCCATTTTAGTATGATAGTTTTGGATGTGATCATTGACTACTAAGAAAATTATTTTAAGTGATTATTTTATTCCACACTTCTATGTCTTATGTTAATTTCATGAAATAACGGTTCATGCTATTTTATTTACTTATTAGTCATGTTTTATGACCATTAAATATTTATTCCACAAGTGACTATTACACTATTGGAAATGTGGGATATACCCACTGACAACAACTATGACTTTTTGAAAACCATTTTTATAGGTGGTCTTAGCCCAACAGTTCATCATAACCATTGGGATACACTATTTATTTCAAACCTATCCCAAAAGTATCAAAAAAATGATTATAGAGATATCTTTTTACCATGAATTTTTTAAAACCGTTTGTATATAGGTTGTTATACCAATGGATTTAAAAACATATTGGTACATTCTTTCCACAAGTATTGTTCCCCGTAGTCTCCCGTCCTCCCATCATATTTTCATTAACAATGGTTGAAGCATTCAATATTTCAGTTTCATCCACAGACACAACCATTTCTCATATGTTATTTTATATTCATTATTCTTAAATATTTAATTAGTGAATTCCAAATACTTTAGGTATTTTATCAATAATCAGTTTCATTTTTATTATATCTCTAAAGCGTCAAAATTTATTTTTATTTTTTAAAATTTAATTTCATTAGAAATTTATAAATCATCTTTTGGGTGATGAAACAAGGTTTTATTTATAATTATATTCAAGAATAATTTTTTAATTTTTGGGTTGTTTATTTTTTCTTTATCTTATTTTTTACATAGACTATTATTATCTATATAATTATACATTTTTATTTGATTATTTTATTTTTTCAATACCCTTAGGGGAAACATTTACTGATGGGTTTCTCACCATATTTATCAGCCTTTAGTTTTTGATATATAGAAACTAATTTGACTCTATTGGGTATTTTTTTTAACTTATCATTTTTTATTTTTAGTTTTTTATAGGCATGTAAAAAAGGATTCATATTAACATCCCTTAATATGATACGGGGCTTCAACCTATAATTACTCCAAATTACTATTGTTTGATCTCTTATATCTAGCCTATCAATATTCCTTATTGAATTGAAAAGTATCCAAGTTTTATATATGTTGGTCCTTGTTGCCTCATCAATTTATTCACTAAATTGTAGCTTTTTAAAATAACACAACTATGTATTTATGTTTTATAAGGCACATTATAATAATTAAAGCCTTTAACCTCAATGGATGATGATTAAATCTAGTGTTTAGGTTTGACCATGGATTTGGAACATTATTCAATTCAACTCCATATATATCATTATAAAATATATAATTCATTATTTATACAATGTTGTAATTGAGAAATGTTAATATACCACACATATTTTAATCAGAATAAAAAAATTTATAATACTCTATGGGTGGTATTAAAGGAACACGTATCATATAAACATATATATTCATACTTTAATCACAACATGTTCATCACTTTGTAGGCATGTCTAAGTGTATTGGTAATTTACTTCACACTTGTAGACATATCTCAGGCCATGAAATTCTAAAAAACTAATATAATATTTATTATAGATAATAAATATATTTTAAATTATGGTAAATACAAATAAATTCATTGAGTGTTCATATTACATGGAATTTTGGACTAACCATATGGTTCTCTTAATAATAATCCTATATTTTAAAGTAAAATGTTTTCATCACCATGCATGTGTCACTTTTGCTGAGACCAGCCCAATGTCCTTTCAATAACTGATTTGGAGTTTTTTTGGATCAACATTTTCATCACAGATGACCCACCACTTATTTCATCCCTCACCATGATGACATTACAAACTCATAGAATTAGATTTGGGCCTCTATTCATGTAAACATCAAAATTTAAAAAATAGGTCCATATAACAAAAATAGATGATCACTATTCCAAGTCACAACAGAAGCCTCATGTACAAAACATGTGTGACCTTAATATAATTTAAGTATTATTGGTTTATAATCCCACACAAACCAATCTGTATTAAATATGGAACAACACATTCCATTTGTGTTTTTTACACCTATATTATATCAAAACTTAATCATTTCATTCACTTATATAACTAAATATCAAATCTATTCCTACACTCTAAGAGTAATATGAAACTTAATATATGGTCACTCTATTAATCTAATAACCACAATCACCATTAATGATAGTCCCATATAAAAAATCATCTTCATCACTACTATTCGAAATTAGATCTCTCACTTAGGCCAAAGACTACCACACGAACAACCACCACAAGGTAAATTGTTCATAATCCACAGCATCAACCCAAACAGTCTCAACCTAGGATGTACCCATGTGGATTTATCATCAACCACCCCATTGAAAATAAAAAAACAAAAATTATATAGGGTGTGGCATCCAATTCTTCCTTCACCCAAAACTATCATTGATACCAAGGAAAATACACTAAAGTTTCAATCATCATAGAAGTAAAATTCATAATCAATATAAAAATATATATAGAAGAACCTTTTTTCATTGATCAGTGGGCGATTAAGGTTTCACGTAATCATCCCCCAATTTGAGAAACCACTTATTATGGATTTATCTAACAAAAATTCATAATTTATGTGTTTTATAGAAGATTCATTCCAATAAATAGTTATCATTATACATGTATTTATAGAATATTAATAACATAAGATATAAACATAATAGAATAATAGAAAAAATAAAAACGTTAATTATAAACATAGTGTAATGTAGAATTATGTATAGTTGTTACTAATTTAAATAATATAATTTAATATAATGGTTTAATATTTATATTATATATATATATATTGATGTATTTTATATTATAATTCTCATATTGACTATTCTATCAGTTATGGTTTCATATAATGTGAACAATTATTATTTCCATAAATATATATTTGATTTAACTTTAATATTATTAAATTTCATTTATGACATGGCATATGTAATTTTTTATATAATAGATACAATTTGGATTTATGAAACTGATCAAATATCAAGTGTTTTTCAAAAATAAATATTGTAGAGAATTTAATATTTTTAATTTAACAATGCTTCAGATTGTGGTGATATACACTTACCATATTTTAAATCTATTTGATCAAGAAGTTATCTTCTATATAACCAAATATAATTTTCGTCTAAAATAATATGTTTGGTATCATAATGGGGAGAAAATGAAATCCCAAATGTTTGTGATTAGGATGAGAGGACTGGACTAGAGAGTTTATTAGATGAATGGTTTTTTATTCATCATCATGAGAAAGAAAAATAATTCCACCCATAAGAACATAGATACGAAAATAAATCATGAATTTAATGGAAATGATTATTTTGAAATGGTGAAAGAAATAAATGATGCTTCCAAATCACTAGTATATCATTATTGTGGTAAAATGAAAAATCAATAATTTTTAATCTAACTATTTCAATGTAAAACCATATATGGTATTTTTAATATTACAATTAATTATATTATTAAATTTTTACAATACTTACTTATGAATGATGATGATATTTACTAAAACCATTATATGGATAGAATGTTAGTTGATGAACATGGATTTTCTAAAAACGTTAATCATTTTCTAAAATATTTTAGCTTATTCTAAAAGGAAACTACTAATAAAAATTATTTTGTAAAATGTGGAACATCCCAATGGATTCCAAAATTATTATGGAACTCTATACAATGTTCCATTAAAATGTAATTTGGTATTATTTATTAATTCATAGACTCCATAATCTCAACCTTTATATTACAATATAAATATATATGTGATGGAATGATTCCAAGATAATAAAGGATAATGATGATCTAGTTCATCATACAGATGAATTATGTTGGTGGAAAATTGGTGAAATATATCTTGATCATTATCTAATCTATGTAATGTGATGTTGGGTCAATCATGTGACTATTTTAATCAGTTTTAGTATATTCCTACTTAACACATCACATGGAAAGTTTTTTTACATGTTTATAACCATCAACTATGGATGTGTCTGAAAAAAAAATTAATTTTGTGATTATACTCATGTCTAGAACTTATTTTCATTAAAATGATATATATGTGTATATATAACCATTAAACAAGTGTAAGTATCAGGGGAATGTGGGTGTTAACACATATGATTCATGTTTGTAATACATATTTTATATTTTTGATGTGCTCAAGTATAAGATAAATGATTTTCATGATTATGTAATGATGTTAGGATTGAGCATAAATGGAAAGCATTCATGTCCTTTTTTATTATGAATACATGATGTAGAAGTCTTAAATATCAATATAGTTTCAGTTTTATGGTATATCAATGATTCCTTCCAATGCATCATTCATATATGAATAATCATCTAACGTTTGAAAATATAATTGATAATGGAAACCCAACATAGAATATTTCTAGAACTGATGTTCTTAATGAATTGAAAGATGTTAGTTTTTTATTTGGTAAGATTAAGATAAAATCTTGAAAGAGGAAGAATGGTTCTATTAAAACCAATTAAAATTGTAAGAAAAAAACAATCTTTATTTACTTGACTTATTAGTTAAAAAATTTAGTACATACTTTATTAGACATAATGAACACGGAAAAAAAATATTTTAAATGTTACATTCAATTCTTATAAATGTCAATGGAATGAAAAAAGATTATGTATGATCTTATCCTGGCTTGGTGGATTATGTTATCATCCCAGAATTGAATCTTATGTGTATTAGTGAAAATAAATGGATTGTTCTATGAGATTCTTATGTGATAAAATATTCTAAAAAAATAAATTTTTAGAAGTTAAAGATACTATTAGAGTTCCAGAAGGATATTCAAGAAACATATCAAAATGGTTTCGTATAAGTGGGTTGAAGCTGAAATAATTGAAGACTAATGATTATCACATCCATACTCATGATTTTATTCTTTTAGAATACATTCATCTACTATTAAATAATATAAGTGTCAATGTTTTTTAGTTGTTCCATTTTATAGACATTTTCATGCTTATATGTTTTCCAAATATTTCTTGTAGAAAATTATGGGAGTGGAACAATCAATGTTTCATGTGTTAGAGAAAATATTTACTTTATCATTTTTCACATGAATCATTAATTGAACTATCCATATTTCCCTTTAAATACTTATTGGAGTACATGTTTCATTAATTTGGATGTATGAAAATAAAATATATATGTATGAATTGAATTACTATGTTTGAAATAGGAATTATCTTCATCATTCTATCATGAAATAATACTCGGTATAAGAATGTATGGATTTTTGATAACTATATTTGTGGGATGTGACTATAACCAGAATCCAATCAATGAGAAATTAAGAATATCATTATGAGAAAATTTTTAAAGAACCATAAATTTCAAGGAAAATTTATTCTTAATTTCATTGGGATTTTACGAGTACGCGGTTTCTGACGACACCTGATTCTGAGGCCCGGTGTGCCCGGAATAATTTTCCGAAGTTTAGCTCAGGTAGGTTAATTGAACGAACGAGTGGGTTATTTTATCTATTGAACCAGTGCTCGGAATCAAAATCTGAGGGCACCGATGAAACCAGAGTGGCGATTTTTTCTTAAGAGGACCTTTTCCGAAGGTGCATTTTCTCGGGAGAAGTTGTTAAAAATTGTGGATTAAATGTGAAGTAAAGAAAATTTGTGGAACAAATTTTACTTCTAACCTAAGTGGTTTTATACTAAGTATGGGAGTTGGGGTGAGACCCACAAGATCCTAAATCCTCTTGTTAGGATATCTGTGAGGTGGGGCCCACACGAGCCCCACCCCTTCAAATTCCTCTAACCCCTCATAAAGTTGGAAACCTCCCCAATTAATTTGTAACTCACCATCTCTCCCTCTTTATTACATGCTAGATATCACATTAAATTAATTGATTAAAGCTATTCAATTAATTTAATTAAGAGTTTGAATTTTGAAGTATTGAATTGCTTGCATGGGTAAATAAAAAAAGTCAAAGGCTTATTTTAATTTGGGATGGATTTTGTTGTGTTAAAAAAGGGGGGGAGAGCTCTTGAGTATTCTTTTCCCTTGGAAGAACTTCATCTTCTCCGGTGAAGAACATTCCCACTTTAAGGAAGAACATTATTCCTCCGAGGAAGAGAAACGACTCGACGACTCGGCTTCTTCCGTCATCTTCCTCCTCTACGACCAAGTAGGAGGTGTCGACGCGGGAACCCGCAATCCATGTCGCCTTTCAATCTTCGCTCCACGTCAATGGAAGGGAGACATTTCTTCCTCCTCGGATGTTCTCTGTCGACATATACGGAGCTTCACCCCACGATGTCGTTTCCGTGACGATCATCATTCGACAACTTGTGACGAGATAGGGGTTAAATTCATTATTGGTGAATTAAGATTGCACTTGGAATTAACGTTGACATATCTCGTTAAAATTTTCCAATTGTTACAAACGTAATGGGAGGAAATCAGACCGCACAAAAACGGCTGAGTCATCTCCCCATCTCATGTTTATTAACAATGGCATTTGAGGCGAAGAAGGTGTGGTGTTGTTGCACCGCGCGGAAAGGAAAAGGACAGCGGCTGGAGCAGGCCGCAGCGGAGGTACGTGGCGCTGTCACGCCACGCCGGGGAGAACAAAGGAGGCCGCGACCAAGAGCGGGGTCGCGACAAGGAGCGGGGACATGGCTGGGGCGGGCCACTGCGGAGGGGCGCGCCGCCGGGCCACTGCGGAGGGGCGCGCCGCCGTGGCATCGTGCCAGTCGGATAGAAGCCGCGGACTAAGGCCGCGTCTATTCAGAGGAGGCGGCAGGGCTCAGCCGGCTGCCGGTGCAATAGGAGGTGGCACCTCGCGGGTCCCGTAGTAGCCAAATCAGCTGGCCATTATGGCATGCTGTTTCCGGAATACCGGCGGGTTGAAACCCCTGGCCAGCCACCTAGGGAAGACCCCACCTATTGGGGCCACCATTTCAAAACAAGGGGGGTCCCCCCCCCCCTCGCACCCCGCGGCCGTCTTCCGAGCCGGGCCGCGCCTACCTTGCCGGGCCGCGCCATCCGGGCCAGGCCGCATCTTCTGGGCTGGCCCACGCCCAAATAGGTCGGACCCGGGTCAGTTCGACCCGGTTCAGGCCGACCCAGGGGGTATTGGGCCGGGTCGGACAGGGCCCAAACCCCCTATTTAAGGACAGATCCGTTCAAATGCCCATAACATGGGCTACGGACCTCCAATTGATGCACCATCCATTGATTTGGGATCCTTTGATCAATATTGTCATTACAATATATTACACTCAAGGTTTCAGAGAAATTTTGGTATGGCCGGGTTGGTTCGAACACGAAACCAATAGGGCCCTCGGAGTAGAAACACTTATAACTTGTGCTCCGGACGTCCGATTTACATGCCGTTGACATTGATGGATTCCTCATGATGAGATAGAACTTTTGGATTACTTCACATGAAATTTGGACTCAATTGGATTAAGTCCAGGTTGGATTGTACCTGAAATCCAACCAGGCCCCTAGAATGGAAATGCCGATAACATTCAGACCAGATGTCCATTTGGCGAACTGTCTACTGTGTTAGTAATAATGTTGAGAAACCGTCACTAACAATATACCCTATGAGAGTTCTTGGTACAGTTTTGATACGGTAAGGTTGGTTGGTACACGATACCAATAGGGCCCCTTGGACCAAAAGGCTTATAACACACAGACCCGGCATCAGATTGATGCGTCGTCTGTTGTGTTGAGATTCTTATGATGTGGAAGACCATTGGGGTACTTCTTCATGGATCCTTGTGATACTTGTATTATCGACCAGTATCTTGTGGAGTGGACCCTCCCGGTGACAAGGTAGCAGAATGTGGAGACATATTAGCTGGCTGAGACTTGACGACTGCTGATCGATCGACTCGGACTGATTCGGATAGCCCAGTGGGGTGTGCTTGGTTGTAGGGGTAGACCCACAGAAGAGGAGGTTTTGGTTGTAGCGGCAGACCCGTGTTACTCGATAGAAAGAGTACCTATGTAGGCTGTGAGGGGGTGCGCTTGGTTGTAGAGGCAGACCCGTGGTGGGAAGAGCTTGGTTTTAGCAGCATGCCCATAGTACTCGACAGGTGGAGTACTTCAGCAATCTAAGGTTAGTGTGTAGCAACTCAGATTCATGACAGGGCTACTGTACTCAACAGAGGAGGAGTTCTTCAGCAGTTGTGGTTTTGATATCATGAATAAAATCATTGTTTCAGCTGAGTAAATGACCTTTGTGTTTACCTCATGATTGAGATTAGTTACTTGATAACTTAGGTATAAGTATGGGCTTATACCTAAGTATGGGTTATCCATTTAGATCCATCTTTCTTGTTATCCTTGTGGGATTTAGTGAGACCTTGACAGTCTCAGGGTCCCTACTGAGTATCTTTATACTCATCCCTGCACGGGATATGCCCGCACCTTGTTGAGTTGGATGCAGATGACGGACAGCACTGACGGAGGCCGAGTGTTCACGGACTGGACGGTACCCGGAGGTGGACCTCACAACAAGTCAGTATTTGGAGGTGGAATTCACAACGAGATAGTACTCTAAGGAGGTTGATGGGAGAGATCATTGAGGAGGCTATTTGTACCTACCCTTTAGGTAGGATCCGTCGTGGATGATCCAGGAGCTGCGCTAACTGTACCTACCCTTTAGGTAGGATCCAAGGTGGATGACCCAGGAGCTGCTTCTATCTTCCAGCTGTTTGTCTTTTCTGTTGTACTTTCGTTCAGTTGTAGATGTACTTTTCAGTTGTGTTTGTATTTTGGACCATTTACTTTTCAGCACTTTCTTTTGTACTTACTATATTACTTTCGCTTGTACTCTGGTTGGATGTGTTTATGTTTTATAAAGGCAATGCCTTCCCTGTTATCGGGATTTATGCCTTTGGTGCTAGTCGCCATCCCATGGCCTGTGGAAGGAGATCTTGGGGTAATCACAGCATGGGCCCTGAGGACGGGTCGTGAAAATATGTTATCAGAGGAGTCGGTTATATCGCAGAACTCAGGACTCTGATAATTTATTCTATGTGAAGCAATAGTGTTAAAGGTATTGAGTGTGGTTATCAGTCCAGGGATTCCAGTGTTGGTGCGGTGGCCGAGTTATCCATGCACCAGGACCCTGACTACCGATTTACGACTTAGTGCCCGAAAACACTGATTGTTTGTGTGTTTCCAAAAGTTTTAAAGTCAGCTCAAACCATGTTATCTCACCAGGTATAGTCATTGACCGTGTCGCATCTGTTTCTATCAGGATGCCTCCAAGCAGACGACCAGCTAGATCCCTGAGATTTGTACGTACTGACAGCCCATCGAGCAACGAGGCCTCAGTACATGGCCCTCTCCCAGTTGAGGCACCAGCGATACTACCACCCATTGGGCCACCGATGCCACCAGCCCCAGCAGCATAGAGTGCACACCACTTGAGCGCACTACAAAAGTTCCAGCGCAAGAGGCCACCTAGGTTCAGGGGAGAGACAGACCCGCAGGTGGCTGAGGATTGGCTAGAGGCTATGGTGAGAGTCTTCATCCTAGTAGGGACACCAGCAGACTTCATGGTGATTCTTTCTACCAGCCTCCTTCATGCAGCAGCAGACAGATGGGGGAGCCTGATTCTCTAGATGCATGATGAGGTGACACTTCTGTGGGAAGACTTCGAGAGCCTGTTCTGGGTAGAGTTTGTACCAGCCACCCTTCAAGAAGTGCGTATACAGGAGCTACTTCATCTTCAGTAGGGTATCATGATGGTGGAGTAGTATTCAGCGAGTTTCACCGATCTCTCTCGCTACTCCACTGATATGGTACGGGACCCGTTCTTCAGGGCCTGTACCTTCGAGCAGGGGATCAGAAGAGAGATTAGAGCTTTAGTTGTTTCTCACATCATCCTGACGCAGACAGGGGTGTTGGAGTGAGCCCTCTTAGTGGAGGGTTTCCTTGCTGAGCAGTCTCCTGCAGCATGAACCACCACTAGCCGGCATGCGGTAGAGTCTTCTGCAGTGGGTAGTAGACAGATGATGCAGAGGTCCAAGAGGACCCGACCTACAGGTGGTCGTCCTCATGACACATGATCATGTGTGCGAGGCACCCGAGGTGGAGAACGTCTTACCAGTAGTGGACAATGTTACTCCTGCGGCGGGCTTGGTCACATGGCACGTGACTGTCCGACCCACCATACAGATGATCAGTAGATAAAAAAATGACCTCCCAGGTAGAGCCAGAGGTTCGATTAAGGCGGAACTCAATGAGCGGGAGACCGAGGCAGGGGAGCTAGTCGTGCAGTTGGAGGTGGACGACGCTTCTAGGTTTTTCCAACACCACCACTAGGAGGTCTACCCCGACTGTAGGGAACAGGTGGACATGGGAGAGCTCATTTTCAGGCAGCAGAATCATACGAATATGGAGCTCTAGAAGCAAGCGGACAAGAGTGGGACAAGTTCCAGGAATGGAGGCCTTTGATCTTTGTGCTTCTAGTTTCCTTATTGTCATTTTGGATGTTTGTAGTTGCTATATGTCTTTGTACTTCGATCTGCCGTAATAAAAGACACTTTTCCTTGTGAAATTTTCTTCCTTCCTTTTTGAATACTAAGAGGTTTTGGTTTAAACTGTTAACTTGACCCTCACTTTTGAGATTCCTACTGGATGAGACCCAGTGACCACACACTGATTCCGAGAGTGTGACTCAACCCTTTTAGGTGAGAGTAACGGTTTAATATCTTGGTAGTAGCGTCGAGGCCTTACGACGTCATCCCTGACATGGATTAGTATCATTCATGTCAGGATTGACTGTATTAGGCAAAGAAAGTGGTTCATCCCAAGGATGAGACCGGATTTCACTTATCAGCAAAGGATAAATCTTTGCAGCTCTTGTAGGACCAGAGATGGTTCAGACTACGATGGAGAAAGCACAAATCGTCTAGGAGCGGATGAAGACTGCATAGAACAAGTATAAGTCCTAATCTGATAGGAGACTGAGATCACGGGAGTTCGAGGACGGCGACCTCGTTTTCTTATGGGTCTCACCTCGATGAGGTCTAAGGAGATTTGGCTGAGGCGGAAAGTTTTCTCAGAGGTTCATCGGACCCTTCTAGGTCCTCAACAGGGTAGGCGAGGTGGTTTGCCACATGACCCATCCACCTCAATTGTACCGGGTGCATGACGTCTTCCACGTATCTCAGTTGAGGAGATACGTGCACGACCTGACCCATATCATCGATCACAGGGAGTTGGACATCGATGACGGGGCTACATTTGTGGAGGTCTTGGTGGAGATTGAGGATCGATAGGAGTGGGTCCTATGAGGATGGTCGATTACTCTTGTGTGCTTTCGCTGGCAGCACGGGAACCTCCAGGAGAGCACATGGAAGCGGGAGGCCCTGTTTCATGCTCAGTACCACCTTGTGTTTCCCTAGTTTATGATGTAGCTTTACAGGGACGAAAAGCCCTTATGTGGGATTAATGTAAAGACCCATAAATTTAAAGGAAATTTTTTTCTTAATTTCTTTGGGATTTTACGATTACGCAGTTTCTGACGGCACCTGATTCGGAGGCCCGGTGTGCCCGAAATAATTTTCTGAAGTTTAGATCGGGTACGTTCAGTGAACGAATGAGCGGGTTATTCTATCTTTTTAACCGTTGCTCGGGAGGAGTTGTTAAAAATTGAGGATTAAATTCTTAGTAAATAAAATTTTTGGAACATATTTTACTTCTAACCTAAGTTGTTTTATCCTAAGTTTGGGAGTTGTGGTGGGACCCACTAGATCCTAACTCCTCTAATTAGGATATTTGTGAGGTAGGGACCACACAAGCCACACCCCTTCAAATTCCTCTAACCCCTCTTAATGTTGGGAACCTCTCCCATTAATTGGTAACTCACCCTCTCTCCCTCTTTATTGCATGCCAACTCTCACATTAAATTAATTGATTAAAGCTATTCAATTAACTTAATTAAGAGTTTGAATTTTAATGTTTTGAATTGCTTGAATGGGTAAATAAAATAAGGCAAAGCATTATTTTATTTTGGGTTGGCTTTTGTTGTGTTAAAAAAAGGGGGCAGAGCTCTTGAGTACTCTTTTCCCTTGGAAGAACATCATCTATCTCTGGCGATGAGCGTTCCCAATTCGAGGAAGAACGCTATTCCTCCGAGGAAGAGAAACGACTCGGCGACTCAGTTTCTTCCGTCATCTTCTTCCTCCACGACCAAGGAGGAGGCACCGACGCGGAAACTCTCCATCGACATCGCCTTTCAATCATCTCTCCACGTCAAAGGAAGGGAGATGTCGCTTCCTCCTCGGAAGTTCTTTTCACCCCGTGACACCGTTTTACGCGACGATCATCGTTCGACAACTTCTGACGAGGTAGGGGTTAAATTTAGTATTGGTGAATTAAGATTGCGGTTTGAATTAACATTGACATATCTCGTTAAATTTTTTCAATTATTACCAATGTAACGGGAGGAAATTATACCACAAAAACACGGCCAAATCTTCTCCCCGTATCATGTTTATTAACAATGGCGTTTGAGGCGAAGACGGTGCGGTGTCGTTGCACCGCATGGAAATGAAAAGGATTGCGGCTGGAGAAGGCCACCTTGGAGGTGTGTGGCGCCGTTCTGCCACGCCGGTGAGACCGAATGAGGCAGCATCCAGGATCGGGGCCACGGTGGAAGGGCACAGCATAGTCGGGCCGCGCCGGAGCACCAAGGGGTCGCGAACGGGGCGGGCCGCGGCGGAGGGCCGCGGCCCTGTCGCGCTGCACCGGTCAGATCAGAGCCGTGGAATAAGGCCACGGTGTTTCAGAAGAGGCAGTCGGGCTCAGCCGGCCGTCGGCGCACCAGGAGGTAGGACCCCACGGGTCTTGCAGCAGCCACACCGGCCAACCATTATGGCCCACCGTTTCCAGAATACTGGGGCGTTGCAACCCCCGGCTAGCCCCTTAGGGTGGACTCCACCTGTTGGGAGCCGTTGTTTCAAAACAAGGGTGGTCACTGCCCCCCACCCCCCCCCCCCCCCACCCCGCCCCTTCACACGCCACGACTTGCTTCCGAGCCGGGAAGCAGGCTGGGCCGCTTGCATCGGGTCGGACCGCCAGCGCCGGGTTGGGCAGCCCGCGCTGGGCCGGGCCGCGGCGGGCCATGCCCAACCAGCCCAGACCCGAACCTGGGTCAGGTCGACCCAGTCCGGGCTAACCCAGGGGGTATTGGGCAGGGTCGGACCGGGCCCAAACAACCTATTTACGGACAAATCTGTTCAAATGCCCATAACGTCGGCTACGGACCTCTGATCAACGCACTGTAAGTTCTGTTGGGATCCTTGGATCGAGAAGTTCGTTTATGTAATTTACAGTCAAGGTTTTGGAGAAATTTGGGTATGGCGGGGTTGGTTCGAACATGAAACCAACCAGGCCCGCTGAGTGAAAATGCTTATAACTTGAGCTCCGGACGTCTGATTGACCTGTCTTCGACTTTGTTGGATACATCTTGATGAGACTGAACTTTTGGAATTATTCACTTGAGGTTTGGATGTAGTTGGAGTAAGGCTGGGTTGGATTGTACCCAAAATCCATCCGGGCCCCTGGAATGGAAAGGCCGATAACTTTCATACCAGACATCTGTTTGGAAAACCTTTAGCGGCATTGGTAATCATGTTGAGAAATGGTCCCTAAGAGTTTACCCAATGAGAGTTCGGGGTACAGTTGTGATACGGTTGGGTTGGTTCCCCGGGACAAAAAGGCTAATAACACAAAGACTGGGTGGCCGATTGACGTGCCATATGTTGTGTTGAGTATCCTATGACGTGGCAGAACATTGTGGTACTTCCTCGTGGAACCTTGTGATACATGGAGTATCGACCATTAGATCGTGGAGCGGACCCTCCCAGTGACGAGATACCGGAGTGTAGAGACCTAGTTGCTAGCTGAGGCTTGACGACTGCTGATCGATCAACTCAGAGTGATTCGGAAAGCCCAGTGGGGTGCTCTTGGTTGTAGAGGCAGACCCACAGCGGAGGAGCTCTTGGTTGTAGCAGCAGACCCACGGTACTCGATAGAAGGTGTAACTCTGTAGGCTATGAGGGGGCGCGCGTGGTTATAGTGACAGACCCATGGTGGGAAGCGCTTGGTTGTAGCAGTAGGCCCACAGTACTCGATAGGTGGAGTACTTCAGCATTCTAAGGTTAGTGAGTAGCACCTTGGAGTCGTGACAGTGCTACTGTACTCGATAGCGGTGTTCTTCGGCAGTTGTGGTTTCAATATCGTGAATAAAATCAAGGTTTGATCTGAGTTAGTGACCTTTCCATCTACCTCATGATTGAGATGGGTTACTTGATAACATTGGTATATGTATGGGCATATACCTAAGTAGTGGTAATCCTTTGTTTTCATATCTGTGTGATAACTCAGGATTGACATGGGTTACTTGATAACTTAGGTATAAGTATGGGCGTATACCTATGTAAGGTTTATCCATTTAGATCCTTATTTGCGGTTATACTTGTTAGATTTAGTGAGACCTTGAGCGTCTCAGGGTCCCTACTGAGTATTGTTATACTCACCCATGTACTAGCTATGCTCGTACCTTGTTGTGTTAGATTCAGACGATGGACAGTGCTGACGGAGGCTGAGTGTTCAAGGACTAGACGCTACCTGGAGGTGGACCACACAACGAGTCAGTATCCAGAGGTGGACTTCAGGACGAGATGGTACTCGGAGGAGGTTGATGGGTGAGAGCGTTGAGGAGGCTATCTGTACCTAACCATCAGGTAGGATCCGTGGTGGATGATCCAGGTGCTGTGCTAACTGTACCTACCCTTCAGGAAGGATCTGAGGTGGACGACCTAGGAGCTGTGTCTATCTTCCAACTGTTTGTCTTTTCTGTTGTACTTTCGTTCAGTTGTAGCTATACTTTTTAGTTGGTTTTATATTCTGGCCCATTTACTTTTCAGCACTTTCTTTTGTACTTAGTGTATTACTTCCTCTTGTACTCTGGTTGGATGTATTTATCTTTTATAAAGGCAATTCCTTCCCGGATATCGGGATTTACGCCTTTGGTGCTTGTCTCCAGCCACTGGACTATGGAAGGCGAGCTTCTGGTAGTCCTAGCACGGGCCCCGAGGACGGGTCGTGACAAAATTGAACCACGTTTTTCATAACTTCTCCAATTATGAAACATTATTTTATGATATACATTTACTACATTAAGTGTTTATGAGAATGAGATGACAAATTGCATAGTTTTATTTAGCGACGATTTGTTCGATGACTACATCATGTAAATTGTAAATATATATGTTTTCTCATGTCATGTAATTTCTCATATCTTTTAAAATATTTATATTATTTCTACAGGTAACATTATGAAATTATAAATATAATCATATTCATTTAACTTTTAGAAGGAGATAGACTTTGTATAATGAAGATTATTTGTTGGTTTAATTTGAAGGTATAAGTATTACTATATTAAATCAATAAAATTAATATTTATTTAAATTAATTTTTAGAATATATTTCAAGTATTGACTTTTTTGCGAATCTATCTCTGAGAAAATATGATCTTTTATGTTTTAATTGTGTTGTTTTTTATTACAAAACAATTACGATAAATGAGTATAAATTTAATATCACTAGATGATAAATAAAAATGAGAATATAACAGGATGGTGTTATGGTAACTATCACAATATAATTTTATACCTCTGAATCAGATATAAGACCACAATTTGAAAATTTATCTTATTATAAAGTCATTTATAAAATTCCAATGTTGGATTATTACTCTCACAGTCCAGTCACAGTGATTAAATGAATGTGGTTTGATTCCAGGATAGGGCATGGAACATTTATTAATGATTACATATTTTGAGTTTTGACAAGACTCACACTCATGCTACTAATGATCAATATATATTTTCATAAAAGTAAAAAATATTATGTGAATGTTCATCAACATAATAATTTTTGTGTCATTATTGAATTAATATCAGGACAAATTTTTAATGATTATGTTGATGAAATTTATATAATCACTACTCCCACTAGCCCCAATCAATTTATTACTCTTTCTGACTCAAAATTTTCAATTTTTGATTTGATTGTGAACATGATGTAGTGGGGGGAATATATATAATAATTAATCTTGGTTCTCAGTTCATTTGGTTTAACACATCTTTGGTTTTTCGGGCTGCTACTATTCAAATATCATTACTACTGATTACAAAAAATTTATATCCAAATTGACCTTCATGTAAATTTTTAAAATATATTAACTCTTCTTTTCTATGGGATGTAATGTCTAATTTTAAAGGGAACAATATTGAAACCTAGAAAACCAAAAATATTATAAATAATCCAATTTTAAAAAAAATGGTGAATTTAATTGATATATATTATGTTAATTAGAATGATAATCAAAACCCAATTAAATGAATGTCCTAAAAAAGAACAATTTACATATCATAGAATATGAAACAAATTACCAAACACAAAAAAATAGACAAATGGACTAATCAAATGACCAATGTGAACCAAATAACCTAACCAGAATATAATTGGATCAAATTGAAAATATATGAAAACTATAGCATACCCATGGTAAAGAGGAAAATTTGAATGTATTTACTTTTTTATTACATTTATATTATGTTTTTCTACTATTCCCACTAAATAGAATATGATTTCATTTTTATCACTATATATCATTTATTTGGTTTGAAAATTAGTATTCTTTAATTAACTCATGTCTCGTGTTCTTTCTTGTTTAATACACATATTAGTTATGAATTTCTAAATAATACCATGTTATTTTCAAATGATGGAAATGAGAAACATTTAAGAGATAAAAAGTAATAATATGAAAAAAAATCGCCACATGAGAGAGATGGGTGCTCCCCCTTTGTTGCATGTTTTGAGTAATTCATTTCAAATATATATTTTAATAACATATAATTTCAAGACGTTAATTTTGTTTTTAACATTTAATCTAGATCAATTTCTCTGGAGACAATTATTCTCTGATGATCCTATTAGCATTGATACTCATCCTGATGTTGCAAGGGGTGGTACTAGAGATATGTGCACTACTCAGCATACATATTCAAACCATATCTATTCATCTGATATACCATCTAGAACTCCTTTTTATCCCACATTGCTTTTAGTGGCATACTTGATATTTAGGATTCCTATATTATCACAATAATTTTTTCCTAATCCTTCTTGTCACTTATTCCCTTATCCAACGAGTGCTCCTACTTCTCATTCAAATTAAATATTCACATAATTGTCTAATCCTATATATATTCCTTTTATATCGATGTCCTGAAGCTTCTATGATCAATATTCATTAACATCTACTTTGACACATTCTAAGCCTCACCCATGCACATTGTATCCAACTCATAATATAAAATTTGATGATCCTTCATAGCCTAGGTAACCATCAATTCCCACTAATAATACTTTCTCTAGTATATTTATATAACCCCAGTAAATTTTTTGTTAATAAATTACTTTCATTATAAGATGTACTGATATTATTATTTTTTCATTCAAAGATGGATCACCCACTAGGCGTCATGGGTGTAGATGCATGTGTGTTGTGTGAAGCCACCACACATAATTTCTAGTTGAGTACAATATGGATAATAAAATAATTTTAAAAAGAGGGAGAGGATGTATTAGTTTTTTGGAGTCATTTTCTAAAAACTATGACATCATTCCTATTAGGCCAGTCTCATAGAGATACCTCAAAAATGATGTAAAGGATAATGTTTGGGAACAAATATTGGTAATAAAATTCATAGGAAATAATTTTATATTATTATTCTAATTATATGAATTATTATTTTATTTATATATTTATCATAATTTTACCGAGGTGAGTCTATTAGGACATAATTAAATGGAATTATGGGATTAGTGGAGAACATATAAGAATGAATTGTATAATGGATGGCATGATAGAGTTAGTAATATTTTAGAGGGCATGCTAATCAATAATGAGTGTCCAGAAACACATTATAATAAATGATTTCTTGTTAGAAGAACATCCAGTTTAGGGTATTAATGAAATTTAATTTTTTTAATTGAAAATTTCCATAATTTTCATTAATACTATGTTTTTTATTATTGAAAATTAATTTTTTAGGATTATTTATAAAGAATGAAAAAAAGGATTCTTCAAAATACCTAAACATTAAGGGGTGGAAAACAATGTCAGGCCATGAGAGGGAGAATGTATGATACTCATTTATATTTTTTATATTTAAATAATTTAAGGTAAAAGATTATTTAATTATAAATTATGTGGATTCATTAAAAAAATCATAACCAAAAATTTTCCATAATTAGATAGTTTAGGTTATTTTAATGATATCATTATTATAGGTAAAATTAAAATGGGGTATAACAAATGATATTTTGTTGTGGAATCCTATATAACCACTTAATAATTATAACATAGGAGATATTGGTTCACCATAGATAAATAAGAGTGATTTATACACTACAAACCATGAATTTAATTATTGAATTAAATAAATATTCAAGATAAGATTATATAAAAAAAATTAGTATATCTTCCATAAATCCTTATACTAACATCTGAAGAAGCAAATTAGTTATATTTGAAACAAGGATATATGTAGGTAAGAATCATGTGTTAATTTTGTCATTATTAGTTATGATACTATGTTAAAAGGGAGCGGTGTACCTCTTACATGCTAAATGAAATGTGCTTGTAGGGGAATTTTAATTATAGATGTCAATGATATCAAACATGTCTAATCATTTTAGAAACAAAATACCAATTTTAAAGATAATATATTATAATAATAGACAATAAACATGATGAACATAAATACAACACAACTTAAATCAATTTTGCAATAACATATTTTATGGATTGTGATCAGTTAAATGTAACAAATATGTTATTTCTTTTTAAGGTAATTTACAAATGTTGAAATAATGAAAGAACATTAGAAATATCTTATTTCTCTCCCAAATTATTCTACTACCACATATATAGTATGATTGGAAATAATATTCGAATTGATTCATTTATTATAACTCTCTATTTTTTAGGTATATCTTTAAATTAATGAAGAAAAATCCTACAATAAGCCTCTCTCATTAATGAATTTTCATCAAAAGTAATTTAACATCTCAAAAATGCAGTACCTAAAAAATCTCTATAAGGAATACGTCACTCAAAGTAATACATATCACATAAATATATATAAACATAATCTTTTAGAGTATTTCATTGAAATTTTTTTTTGTTTTTATTTTTTTATCTGTCAATGTTGTATACTTAGGGATATTTTAGTCAACATATCATCTATTGAGGAAAAAATATACATTGAGATATTTAATTATCCTTGGTAATTAAGATTTTATTATCAATTTAATCATGTAAAATTATTCATTACTCACCTATAATTATTAAATAAACATCAATAATTAATCATATGTATTTAATTATTTTTTTTACATTGATCATGATAAATTTAGAAAAATAATAATATTATCTAATAATTATAAAATAATAATATAAAAACATATAAATTAGTATGAATCTTGGTATACATGATTTATTATATTATCAAAGAATAAGTAATCTAAATCATACATATCATTTCTATTTTATTTAATGTATATTTATTTTATGAAAACATTCATCATGTAAAAATAGTAAAAATCATCTACTATAGTTATATATGGTAAACCTATTTGAAATAATATATGTATATATGTACTAAGTCGTACTAAAGTCCCGCTTAAAGAAACCTCTATAAATCCCTATCCAAAATATCTATGGTGTTTCATGCATGTCTTTAATTGAGAAAAATTATACCAACAAATGATTTTTAAACAACACAATATGGGTATCATTTTTAAGAGTAGTGTGTCATATGAATCCAATTTTTTTATTGCACACAATTTCACTCATATATATATATCAACGATTTGAATCCTTTATAAAGAAACTACTCGATTATAATTCATCATCAAAATTTATATACTATCTCTGAGATGATTTCTTCAATCTATAAATATGTTGTCAAAACAAAAATGTATTTACGTTGTGATTTTTTTAATAAAAAAATATAGGTTATATAATATGAACATATTTGGATAGTAGTCTATTAAAAAATGTAGTATTGATATCCATTTATTGATTTAATAGTAATAATAGTCTAATATAAAAACAAATAAAATCATATATGACCCTATCATCCTTATCCATTTAAATTATGCCTATATACTCTAATAAACGTTAGTGAAAAATATTTGTAACTAAAAGATAGTATTAAAGAAGTTATAGATTATTAATGGATTAAATTCCATTGAAGAATTGAAAATTTTAGAAATATCCATATTAACCCCTTATTTAAACAACCTATTTTACAAATTTAATACCTCAATACCTCCCTTCAAAGCCACACAAGATTTATTCACCTGAAAAACTGATAATATCATTTTTTTTATTATATTATATCGTTGAATAAAATTTGATTAAACCAAAAAATATCTACACCATGTATACTAATTTTGCATGTGAACATGCCACATTATTATTTAAACAAAACATTATAGATTATTATTTATCACTCACCATACAAAAATACAATTAAACAAAATCACAACCCATTAATATTATTTAGTGTAATTAATTCAAAAATTGGAAACTTTATCTCCTTCAAAAACTATTTAATCAATTAACCCCTATAATTAACATGAAAATATTATTTGATACATGCTATTTTAATTTTCTCAACACAAATTCAATAAAATAAAACATCATAAAATATTTTCCACTTAAGGTCTCTATAAATTCACAAAACTCATTTTATTCCATAGCATACTAAATTAAATACAATAGACTAAGTTAAACATAAAATAATTTCACATAATTTCTAATTACCGATCTATCAAAATCATGTTATCACTTCCCGGTTAGAGTTATTAGCTAATTTAATAATAGAAAATAAGAAAACAACTATATTCCATTATCATATAAACCATAATACACTAGAGTAATGAATAATAAGCTCAATAAATATCACAACAACTTAACATGAAGTATTTTTCCATTCCTCACAATAATTAAAAGTATAATTCCCACTCTATATAGGGAATATCATGAATCCACTATGAACGAAATTCAAAACTGGAATTAGAACACAAAGTATACAAAATCCATTTTCCTTTTACCTAAACCATTAGGAAAAAATATATACAGAACATTTCAATATAAAAAATATATTTTTATTCTTCCAAAAACATAAAATTTTTACTTTACATTCTCTCATTATAATAAAATATTACAATTCTATAAAAATTATAAACTATAAATTCAATTATTTCAGGTTCTGTCTTAACAAAAACACCAACATTAACTATATCCTTTCATCAATATTCATTTTTGAGAAATATAGCATTATTATTCCCTATTTTATCCATATTCAGATAAAATAATTGAAACATTGAAATAACCAAATAGAAAAACATATAGAATACATTTCACATTTCCATTTTACGTTATTATAAAAATATTTAATCATGATTTGTTTTTTTCAATAATGACATTCAATTTCAATTAATCTATATTTAAATTTCCTTTATATTCAAGGAAATAATATATACAAACAAGAATCCTTAAATTACACTTTAATTTAATTTATCAAATCATTATTTCGTCATATTCTCAATCAACCGAATTTATTATATAAAATATTTTTTTTTAATTTTTTTTATAATGGGGTCGATGCCTCAATTTATTATTAAAGTAAAGAAAAGACCTATTTAACTGGGTAGAGGGAGACCAATTACATATCCCGAAGGCCTAGTGGGTATATAGCCCATTACATGACCCATAGGCCCATTTTGATGGGCCAAAGCCCATTCTGTGAATAATACTGCTACAGTACACGCATTGTTACAGTACTACACAGTACCCGCCGCTGCTTCAGTGCTCTGTCGCTGCTACATTACGCTACAGTACTACTACAGTAACCTACGCCCAATGGGTTTTCAACACCCATTTTTTATTTAGATTTAAGGGGTCCTTTCCACTAACCCAAACCCCAACTATAATTTATTATATAAAATATTTTTCTTAACAAACTCATAAAAAACTATCACAAAGTAATCAATTATTTTAACCAATCATATTAATTCATCTTGTATAACCATTTTATTTTAGTTAGGTAATCTTTTATTAATATTCTATTTTGAATTATATTTTCTATATTCTATTCCATTTTAATTGGAGGTTTTGAATAATGAAGGATGTGTGCCTCAAAAAAGGTTGTTTTTCTCTAAAAGAATAAAGAAATATGGAATACTAAAAAATGAACAGACACAACCTCATATTGTATGCTTTAAATTGATGATTTTAAATTTTAATATATTTTTTTTTACAAAATAGTAAATTTATATTTAAAACATTGTGCTTTGGTGTCCCTTGATGAGTAGGAAGCTGAAAAATTTGGGCCAATGATCGTTTACATAAAATTTTAGAGAATCAACACCATTGAAGAGCACACTATTGACCAAGGATGTATATTGAATCATCAAGATATTATACCACTTTTGGTTCCAGTTCTGGTAGCACTATGATGGAAATATCTCATGCACAGAAAGTATAGACATAAGGCATGTAAAGGGAGGGGAAAATAATTTTAGAGGAGTGTGAATGGAATCAAAAGGTTAATGATGAATATATGAAATTTATGGTAGTATTATGTCCATCACTTCCACCAGATACCACTACATCTTGTGATGTATATTTTAATAGGATGCATATGATATATGGTGTGTCGAGTGATGGTCTTAGTGGTTTTTGGGAAGAATATGTTCCTAGAAATGGTGATATAGGTGGAATGGTAATAGGGATGGAGACAGCGATGGAGATATTGAGGATGATGTTGAGGGTAATGGTGTAGATGATAGTGAGGATGGTGATGATGATAAGTATTGTGATTTTGGTGAGAAAACGATTAATCATATGAATTTTTTACTAATATTTAGATTAATTTCTATTTTAATATTAGTTTTGAATGAATATAAGTGATGTTTTAAATGTGTTGTCACTGGTTGAGTTAATTAATTTATTTTTTATGTTATAATTAATTATGTATGGGTTGAGGATGTCTGATGCAACTATTTGGTTATGTAATTGGAAAAGTTATGGGTGCTTCTGCATGATTGGTTTTTTTTTGTTATTTTGAATTGGTGGGGGTACTACTACAAGGGATTCTATTGAAAGGGTTATACGAACGGTTTTCAAGATAATTGTATAGACCTATAACAATATTTTTATGAATCTATTTCTATATGTTTCATCTAGGTAACTCTATGGAAACAATTTATAAAATTTTGTTATGTGGTTTAACAATGGCTTTTCAAACTATTGGTAAGTTCATATACCCACGGTTTTATCAGAACCTTTGGTAACTAAAAATTTCATAAGTGTTATACCAATGGTGTTATACATACTATTCCTATATAAATATACCTATAATACAAAAAACACGTTTGGATAACCACTGTTATATGATATTACAATGGTTCTCCATCTTATTAAAATAGTTATGAACCATTGGTATAGCTCATTTTTTCATTAGTTTTGTTATCATTGATATTCATGGTATAATTTTCAAATGTTATTCTCATGTTCTCATACACTTATGATAATGTTATGTTTATATATTTCCATTTCATACCCTTATTAAGGATCTAAGATCACCATTTCTTAAATTTATTTTTCCTAGTTTATGATTATAGGTATTATGTGTGATATTTCTAAGAAGGGTTCTAATTATGAGAAACTATATGGGATAAAATATAGTACACCAATAAACTATTTATTTTTGATTCCATTTTTACAAAGGAAATATTCCTTTATATTCCTGATTTGTGTGTTTATGTAATGTAATGATTATTCTCCAAAAATAAGAAGTATATATATTTATAAGATGTTTGTGTATTTACATGAGCTCACTCATTTCATATGTTTCCAGTGAATTGGTTATGAAGATAATTATATAATCTGATATATCTAGAAAACTAACAAGTGGATAATAATTATTGAGAATTTTAATCAGGCATACCAAAATTATATGTTTATGATGCTCATTTCCAAGATACCAAACAATTAATCCCTTAGTTTTTTTTGTGAGAAAAATTATTTAAAATATAAAATTATAGTAGTATTTAATTTATGTATAGATTTTTTACTTCATTGGGTATATGAGGATATTTTAGTTCCTTTAGATATTAATTTAGTTATTTTGGAGATCAGTTTAGTTATATTTTGATACTGGTTTTGGTAACATTGGTTTTTCGAATAAATAACCTTTTTCAAAACCCTGAAGATTATTCTACTTATAAGATGATATCCTAAAATATTATAAATGTATTTACTAGATAGTTTCCCCTAGAAGTACATATGTATATGGATAATTCAAGTGGATTCATATGAGGATCTAAACCTATGAGTAATAACCCTGAAATGGTTTTTTTGGGAATTGAATCGATCATCACCCTGATGTAGAATGAGTTGGCCTAAGACTTTAAACCCGTTTTAGAACTTCAAAGGGGTATTTTGTTGTTTATCATGATCTTATTATGATTTATAATGCAGGATTAATTTCCTAGTTATTTTTAGGTATTATGTTAATAAATGTAAGATAACCTAACTCAGATTAACAAAGGTGAATCTAAGATTTATTTTGGATGAAATAATTGCTATGTAATCCAAAATAATAATTTAAAATAATTAAACTTCTTAAGGATGAAATTAATTTTTGATTTTGATAATTTCCTAGTATTTTTAATGTTTTTTCACTTTTTTCAATAGATTTAGAGTTATAGGGATTGATCAAACCATATGACACCATGTTAACCATGGGTGTGATGGATAATGTTATGATTATGACAAAAATCAACCCATTGTATTTTGAGATAGACATGAAACATGAGAGGTTACTCTAATATCACTATTGTGGACTATAATTAACAATGTAACCATTTTTTAAATCTTGAGGGCTTCAATAAAGATAATTTCATATGGTCATGAAAATTTCAGAAATAAAGATTATGAAAAAATGGGTATTACACAACTTGGATGATAAAAATGTGGGATGAATAATCATGAGAATTGAATTAATAGGACTGGAACAAGTTTAATTTTTGGTGATGGAGTTCATACGGCATCAAACCATTAATGGAAAATTAAGAGTTCATATAACATTAAGAAAGAAGATTGAATTAATCAAATGTATCCAACAATAGTTTAATGTTTTATATGCAGAAAACGTGAGCATTGTTCATGTAAATTCCATAATCTATTTATTTTTTAGCATTTTGTAAATCTAAAATCGCTATGACTCATGGATCATCGAAGAACCTATGATATGATTATCGATAAATATGTCATTTGTAATTCATTTTATCATACCCTCCACCTAAAATTAGTGGATTTATTCTAGTTATACCAACCCTATTGTATTTAGGAAACATTCTAATAAAATAAAGTCACCACCATCAATGGTTTTTATTTTTTTGGAAAACATTTTGTGGTATGAATAATATGATTTTAGAAATAACATTTGTGTAAATAATTACATCATCCTATAAAAATTTGATTAAAATTTATAAATGGAATGTCTATAATTGTTTTCACTACAAATTAATTTATATAATATGTATGAAACGTATTCTAAATTAACTCTTAAAATATATTAGTGTAAGAAAAATTCAGAATTATCAATGATAAAAATTAAATCCCTCTCAAAGGATTTAACAGCTACATATTTGATTCATTTTTTTGAAATATTTAGGTAAAATAAGTGCTCTCTAGTATTTTCTATGATATTGAAGATCATATCTCATTAGAGATGATATCTGGATGTATTTGATTATTTTATCCACCATTACATATTCTTCAAAATATTTTAGAAATAAAATGTCAAGGAAACAAATTATTTAAGTGGTCATAATGCAATGGCATGTGAATTCACTATATTTTATCCTTGAAACTTTACAAGTTAAATTGCATGTTTTACAATCTATTCAAAATTAAAATGTAAGTATTTTTTTATATATTGAATACTGAATATGAAAATTGAAAAATTCCATTAACTTAACTTATATTAATCATAGTAACCATTTCTCAATATCAATAAATAATGACTGCATAAATGATAATATAAATCTAAATTCTTCATGTAACATCCCCGACCGAGAATCCGCTAAGCCAATGCTCTGAGCCGGGTGGTTACATGACCGTAAGCGTGCCACCCCATATGCCAAATGTTTCTGACTAGCTGCGGGGGTCTATGGAGTCAAGTGGGGAGACTATACCCCCTTTTTATCAGAGTAAGCCAAAACAAAAATAAACCAAATAGTGGAAACAATAACCAATAAACAAGGAACATGTATAACAACCATTTCCAAAAATTAATATGCCATGTCATACTTCAAGTTCATGAGTTAACAAAACCCAAAATAAATACAACGGCCAAAATCCCCTAAATGGTCCTGACTCCAAGTCTGGATCCTCCACCAAGTGTTACCCATGTCGACTCAAATATCTTGAAAGGATCCTTTCCCTTCTTCTCACCTGCAAACATGAAGTCTGCTCGGGTACCCAAAGGCGGCCCGAGCAGGGTGTGAGTAATACTCAATAGGCCACCACCAACTATGTCTACAAAATATCCAGTAATAACAGTTAGGGCATGCAAAAGAAATATGAATGATAATTTCCAACTAATTATTCAGGGTTCCATTAGCCAGTTCATAGCCAAATCCATTTCCACTTCCATTACCATTCATTTCACACCAATTATCATCTCTTTTCCATTTCAACACATTTCTATGGGTTAATGACATACATTACGTTTGCAACCACATCCTCACCTCGAAGACTCAGTCAAGGTGAATGTGACGGTTAGGAGAATAGAGCATCAGTCCACATTCATAACCCATGCATTTAGGGTGGAGTTCAGAGCATCAGTCTTCACTCGAACCGTGGGCGTATATCCTCAAGTCATACCCCACACAACCAATCCATGTGCACATTCTTATATATATAAGTTACCATCAACCAACCACACCATTTCCCCTTGGAAAAACCATTCACAACAAACCACACGAGAAAACACATTATTCATTAACCCATTAACACAATACTATTTCACATCATTTAACCATTCACCCAATTCCCATGTGTTATGCCTATCTCACTAAGAATTCAACACTAGACTCATAACCTATCCTGTTATGGTCTTTAATGAGTTTACACATTAACCCATTTAACCCGAGCATCATTTTTGTGGACCAACCATTCAACCCATTCCAAATAACCTTTAGGTTACTTTAAAGTATAGGTGCATCACCTAACATCTATTCCAAGATAAACCTATCATGCCAACACATTCATCAAGGGCTCTACCAATTATTACAACAAGGTTACTTGTATAATAACAAACCCTATGTCTGGGAAAGCGAGCGCATCCCATGGATGGCCCTAAATTAGGTAAAGTAAATCTCAACACATCCCACATGGATCATGAGGGTTCACATTTTCTATTTCAAACACCATTATTACCAAACATGCCAAGGTTATTCAAAACACAACCAAGGGGAAACAAGAACACAACTAAACATGAACAAGTACCCAAATAACCATGGGATATAACTTGTAGACTACCTACCTTGAAAATGCAGTTGAACGCACACTAAATCGAGTCCTTAGACCTCGATCCGACCAGCCTATGGTGCATCAACCTAGAACACACCCAAAAGATTGGGTTTTAGAGCTTCTGAACAAGTGGGAGAGAAGATACAAACCCTAAACCAAAAAGAGAAGCAAGGATGGGATTAGCCTTACCTAGATCATCGATCCACATCCAACGACACTAATAATTCCATAGAAATGAGGGATATCGACCTCTTGGAGCTCCTGGGTTATTTGGTTCGCTCCTAGGGTGAAGAGGGAGGAATGGAGGGAAAATCCCGAGTGGGTTCTTAAAACTTGGAGTGGAAATTTTGTAATTGTTCCCATCATTAAGAGTTCGTGCGGTTTAGTCGCACGGTTTGACAAACCCTACGCAAACTGTGTGCATGCTACTGTCCGGAGGAGGAGGGGTCACACTATTTACCTGGGCAGGCTGCACGGTTTTCCCTGGACGTGCGCAGGTCGTGCGCCCTGGCTTGTCTTGCCCAGCATTCCTTTCATTCGTGCCTCAAGCCCTCAAAACACCCCCAAGACCTCTCATAATTTCAGAAGACATCCCTTAAATCCCGAAACAAGGGATTCAATCAAAACATAATGACAACAATCCTTTTCAAAAACCGGGATCTTACAACCTCCCCACCTTATAACGGATCGTCCTAGAGCCAAGTTTCCAAGCCTCATTGATCCACCGAAGAGAAGAATTCAGGCCGCTGAGCCCGCATATCTGATTCCTGCTCCCAAAATTCTTTCTGAACTTTCCCATGGTGCCATAGTACATTAACTAATGGCATAACCTTGCCTCGCAATACCCTTTCACTATGATCTACCACACGAATCGGATTCTCCTCAAAGGATGCATCAGCCTCAACTTCCACATCCTCAACATCTACCACATGAGATGGGTCATGGTGATACCGTCGAAGATGTAACACATGAAACACATCATGCATCCTACCATACCGTTGTGGAAGAGCCAATCGGTAAGCCACTGGTCTGATCCTCTCCACAATCTCAAAAGGTCCCACATACCTGGGTACCAAATTACCCTTCTTTCGAATCCAACGGTGAACCATCCATGGCGACACCCGAAAGAACACTTTATCCCCAATCGCAAACTCAAGAGGTCTACGCCTTCGATCTGCATACGACTTCTACCTACTCTGAGGTGTAGCCATATACTTCCTAATCAACTTAACCCTTTATGAAGTCTCCTGCACACGATGTGACCCCAACAACTCTAATTTACCAGCCTCTAGCCAACACAACATAGATTGACATGGCCTCCAATAAAGTGCCTCAAATGGTGCCATCTGAATCGTAGCCTGAAAAATGTTTTTGTAGGAAAACTCAACTAAAGATAGGTGCCACTCCCAAGATCCACCAAATTCCATGACACAATCTCTTAACATGTCTTCCAGCAGTTGGATTGTACGCTCTGAATGCCCATCTGTTTGGGGGTGTAAATCCATACTCAAAAACACCTGCATACCTAGCACCTTCTACAACCCTTTCAAAAAACGCAATGTCAAACGCGGATCTGGGTCCGAAACTATGGTTCACAAAACACTATGCAACTGAACTATTTCCCCAACATATATCTCACCCAACTAGTCAACTATATAGATCTAATCAATTGGTAAGAAATGAGAAACTTTTGTTAACTGATCCAAAACCACCCAAATTGCATCATTCTTCTGTGGCATCCTCGGAAGACCCACAACAATATCTATTGTTACATCATCCAACTTCTATTCCGGAATGGGCAATGGATGCAACAAACCACCTGGGCGTTGATGCTCAGCCTTCACCTGCTGACAGGTAAGGCACCATGCCACAAAGCCCGCAACTTCCTTCTTCATTATAGGCCCCAAAAACTACCTTCGGATTTCACAGTACATCTTGGTCAAACCGGGATGCACTGACCAATTTGATGCATGGAACTCACGCATCAACTCTTCCCACATACATTCTTGCACAACCACATGATCACGAACATGAACAACACCGTCCACGCCGATGGCCTAGCCAGAATGTATCTCCCCACCTTTAAGCTTTTCCTTCTGGATCAAACACTCAGGATCATCAAGCTGACTTTCCTTAACTCGACTCAAAAGTGTCGAATCCATCATTATGGAAGCAAGAGTGTCCTGACCATTATCCTCTTGCACCTCCAAGTGCATCTCTGCAAACAAGGCCTTCACCTTCCACTTGGTGCAGGACTCTTGAACCACCTGATTCTGAATCTTCCTTCTCATAGAATCAGCAACACCATTTCCCTTCCCCGGAGTGTATTCCAACTCAAAGTCAAAAGACTAGGGATATTCAACCCATATTCGCTGCTGAAGATTCAGATCCCACTGTGAGAATATGTACTTTAAACTCTTATAGTCGGTAAACATAGTAAACCGTTCTCCCAATAGATAGTGCCTCCAGCACTTCAAGGTGTTCACCACTGTAGCCAACTCAAGGTCATGAGTGGGATAGTTCTGCTCATGAGGTCTCAACATCCTTCACCTTTAAGCCACAACCCGCTCATCCGGCATCAACACAGCCCCATGTCCGACTCCGGACGCATCACAAAACACGATGTACTTCTTACCCGGCTCAGGTAAGATCAAGACAGGTGAGGTCATCAAACACTTCTTCAACTCTTGGAAGGCGTTCTCACAAGCCTCAGCCAACTCGAACCTGATTCCCTTCTTGGTCAAGCCCGAGAGTGGTGCTGCCATGAGAGAGAAATCATGAATGAACCTTCAGTAATACCCGAACAAACCCAGAAAACTCCAAACATCAGAAACACTCTTGGGATGCTCCCAAGATACAACTGCCTGTACTTTCTCTGGATCAACTATCACACCTTCCACCGACATGAGGTGACCTAGAAAATGCACCTCACTTATCCAGAATTGACTCTTTGGTAGCTTGGCGTATAGCTGATGCTCTCTTAGCGTAAACAAGACAATTTCAAGATGTCAGGCATGATCATCATGAGTTTTTGAGTACACTAATATATTGTCAACAAGACAACCACAAACTGATATAGATATGGATGAAATATACGGTTCGTCAAAGCCGTAAACACCACCGGTGCATTGGTAAAACTGAAAGGTATTACCACAACCTCAAACAACTTGTACCAACTCCAGAAAGCTGTCGGTGGTATGTCAAAAGACCTCACCCTTAACTAGTGATAACCCAACCATAGATCATTATTAGAAAACAATGCTGCACCAACTGATCAAACATGTCATCAATTCTAGGAAGAGGGTACCAATTTTTCACTTTCATTTGATTCAACTTTCGATAGACGACACACAGTCTTAACAACCCATCGTCCTTATTTGAAAAAATCATGGTAGATCCCCAAGGGGATGTACTAGGATGGATAAACCCCTTACACTCCAAATCCTAAATCTGAAGCTTTAGTTCCTTGAGTTCTGTCGGTGCCATTCGTTATGGCAGAATAGAAACTGGCTCCGCTCTCGGCAACAACTCGATTGTGAGCTCGACATCCCTATCGAGTGATAACCCCGATAAATCCTCAAGAAACACATCCTAAAACCGATCCAACATGGGATGAAAATCATATTGTTCCCCTCCCTAATAACCATCAAGCATGAGACATGCCGCCTGAGCTATGAGTCCACTCACCTGCTGACAAAACGGCCCCACACACCTTGCTCGAACATCCCATTCACCACATTGGACATAAGCGTCACCCTAAAGCGACCTGAACGATAATTTTCGGTGATAACAGTCTATGTGTGACTGATAGAACTCCAACCAATCCATTCCCAAGATTAGGTCAGACCCACACATCTCGAGAATGAACAAGTACCATAGAAAACAATACCCACCAACTTCTAAGGAACATCCCTTGCACTGCTTGATATCCTCAACCTGAACCCCCAACAGAGTGTCAATTGACATAACTCCACACACCCACTCCATAGGTAAACCAGGATCTAACACAAGTTAATAAGAAACAAAAGAGTGTGTGTCACCTATTTCAAACAATGCACTAGAAAAAATATAAGCTACAAGGATCGTACCTCGAACCGTCATCGGTCCAGCCTCGCCATCACTAGGTGCAAACTGAACTGCCTGAAGCTGACCTACCCCTCCAGCTTGGGATCCTGTCTGAGAACTTTGTGCTACACTGCCCTGCTAGCATGATAGATATTTCCCTGGAGTCACACGTCTTCTGCCCCTGACAATACGACCTGTGGAGCTCTAACTGCCATCCTGATACGGGGTAACTGATCCATTCCCCGTACCAGCACCTTCTTTTCACCATCATACTCGCCCACCTGCCGATGATTTCTGCCGAACCTCTGCACATGTCACATCCATCCTCATGAGCAGAACTCAACTGGAGGTTGAGGACACTGACCATGCATATTCCCCGGCCTACCGCACTAATAAAAGAACACCTAGTTCCCACACTGAGAGGTTGACCCTCCGTTCTGACCACATTGCTAGAATCTTTCCAAACGACACTTCCGACCTTCAGAAGATGCACCACTTGTCTTCCAAGATGGCACGACAAGCCCACCACCCGAAGCTCCCTTTAGGTTCCCCTCAGAGGTGAGTGCCTGATCCATCACCTCTGCAAGCCTCTTCAAACGGATGATATTTACTTGATACCTGATCTCATGTCTCAGCCCATCTTGGAAATGCCTTGCCATCGCTTCCTCATCCCCTGCTAGCAATAGGACAAGGCGTCGCAAATCATTGAAGCGACTAGTATAGTCCATCACCGATAGTGATCCCTGAGTCAGGCTCATAAACTCTGCAACCCACTCCTGCCTCAATGTCTCTGTGTAGAAATACTCTAGAAACTTCTCCTGGAAAACCTTCCTCGACATCCCCTCAGTCTGCTCGGTCTGAGCCTGAATGTCCCACCAACACCTTACCTGGCCCCGCAAAATATAAATGACCAGCTTTACTCGCTTTTCAACAGGGGTCTCCAGATGATCCATTATAATCTGGAAAAACTCTAACCAGAACTCCACTGACTCTTTCCCACCCTCTTCGGTGAATGTTAGAGGGTGCTGCAGATAGAACACCATGGTCAGCTCAAACAAACTCGGTGTAACCTACCCCGGGTCCCAATCCATTATCTACATAAGGCAAGCCATGTTCTCCTAGAACTGGTCTCTTCTACCTTTATTGATCACCACATTTTAGTTCTCTTCTACCAGAGGATTGTTCTCGGTGACATCCTCTCATTTCCCTACTGGTAACCAACGTCGTGGTGGCATCTCTCTAAATTTCCAAGCACGAGATTTAGCACGAATACAATAAAACATCCACAACTACATCAAAAGATCTTTACTAGCTTCAACAACATGTTCTCATATACTAATTCAACAACATTTACACCACAAATTCACCTCCCCGACCATCCCTACCGTGGTCCATGGCCCACATGGGATAAACAACCATGAACTACCACCAAAGTCACTCAACACATTTCAAAAAAAATTCCCACTTCATTTCAACCCTTGTATTTCATTAATCATCATTCAGCCACTTGTTTTATTTCATTATTCTCATTATTTATTGGTTTCATTAAATGCATGATGCACCCTACTTTCTTTCCCCACACACTCGCCCCGTGCATGTGCCTAACACAATTCATGTCACCAATCACCCTAGGTGCCTACAATGATGCATGAATTCAAATCCTCGTGTTGTTGAGGCCACGATCCAGGTATCATAAAACAGTCACATCGAACCACATGTGAATCACCCAATGGTGAAACATCATCAAATGTAACAACACGCAACCAAGAACAACATTTACCAACCAGAGTGACTTGGTTTTTCTCTCATTCATGGGTTAGCTACTCCCAAGCATGAACTCATTTACCAAGGCCCGACACATCGTAACCCTTGGAAACCTATCCCAAATAACAAGGCCTCAAAGAAGGATAAGAAAGACCTCATCTGATCCCACTTTTTAACGTCCCTGACCCAGAAGCCACTAAGCCAGTGCTCCAATACGGGAAGTTATAAGAACTTTAGCACGCCTCCCTGTATGCCAAAGGCTTCCGACTAGTAGTGGGGGTCTATGGAGTCAAGTGGGGGAGACTATACCCCCTTTTCATTAGAGAAATCCATAAAAGAAATAAACCAAATAGTGGAAACAATAACCAATAAACAAGGATCATGTATAAAAACCATTTCCAAGAATCAATATGCCATGTCATACTACAAGTGAAAGAGTGAACAAAACCCAAAATAAAGACAATGGCCAAATCCCCAAAATGGTCCCGACCCCATGTTCGGATCCCCCACCAAGTGCTTCCCATGTCCACTCTACTATCTAGCATAGACCATTGACCTTCTCCGAACTTGCAACCATGAAGTCTAATCGGGTACCCAAAGACAGCCTGAGCAGGGTGTGAGTACAACTCCTTAGGCCACCACCAACGGTGTCTACAAAATATCCAGTAATAACTAGTGCATGCAGAAGAAGTATGAATGATAATTGGCAAGTAATTATTCAAGGTACCATTAGCCAGTTCATATCCAAATCCTTTTCCACTTTTGTAACACCCCAAGCTTCCATGGTACACTCCTCTTTGAATAAGAGAGCACCGTGTGTTGTACGTAACCTCGAGTTCTAACACACCGCGACCAATAAAAGTAGTAGTTATGAATAGTAATACCCACCTTTTGAAATTATATAAATATTATATTTAAAAATGGACTTCATTTTTGGATTCGGAATATCGAAATTAGCCTATGTTGAATTTTTGGAATTTTTCTGAGAACATCCAATTTTTGATGAATAGTGAAAAATACTTAAAAACAACTTTTTTAATCAAAATAATTTATAGTGATAAATTATAAAATTGAGTGGTTATAAAGTTTAATTAGAATTTATTTTTACAATTTTATCCAATGGTGGTCATTAGAATTAATTTCACTTTGAAATTGGACATAAACAATTGTCAATCTTTTGATTGATATTCATTCTTAAAAACACGTTATTTATTGTGACAGCGGGAATTAATTAATTAATTAATTAATTAAACTTATATGTTTTGAATTTTTTAAAATAGAAATCATTTTTTAATTAGGAATATCAAATATATATTAGGGTTAATTTTTGGTGTTGTTTTGAAAAACATCGATTTTTGATGAATACTGAAACCACTAAGTGGTAGTTAAAAAACTGATTTATCATTTAAATGATATTTTACCACCTTTGTGATTTGAATTTTCAAAATCTGACAAAAATAATTTTTATTAGGAAGTAAAATATGGATCAATGGGATTAAAATAATTTTTTTGAATAGTAACTTTTATGTTCTATTAATCGCGATTAAAGGTAATTCAGGAAATTTAATGTAAAAATGATATTATAAAAATTTGAAAATATTTTGACACTTGTCCTACCCATATTGGATGAGTGATGGACGACCATGAAAATACATGGGTCAACTTGGGGACCCCATGGAGCCACTTGGGTAAGAAAATGACATTAATAACGTTTTATTTAAAGTAAAAATAAAATTATCACAAACATGTGTTGTTTTACTAAAACACTTATTACATGGGGTTATATAAGTTAACATTTAGACTATAAATATTCATTGTAAATATAAAAATATTTCCTAAATCATGATATTTTTTATATTATTTTTAGACATTACATAAATTAAAATTTTTATGACACCATAATGATGCAGCAATTACCTCATTAATGAACGTTTTAAATTAAATGAAAAGATAATGTAAACTCTAAGACATACACATGTAAAAAACCTATTGGATGGTTAGATTTATAAACCTTATCACCTTGTACTCTAAATATATAATTGTGGGACCTTTGAAATCCGTCAAGTAATTCATAATAATGTAACATTTCATTAGTTTCCAAGAGTGCCCCTTCTTCTCCTCTTATAAAAGGCCCCCACCACTGCCACCTTATTCACACCATCAAGACATTTGTCTCGGCCAAACTCTGCCCAAATACCCTCTAAACTATCCTCTCTTACTATTAGAAACCTCACTTTGGTCATAAGTCATCCCAAGGAAGCCTTTGGCTCAAATCAAAAAAGAGTTACCCAATTTTAAGGTAATATCTTCTCTTATGTGATTTTGTTTTATTTGGCTTCTCCAACCCATTAAACTCTTTTTATTCCTTTATTTTTTAACAACACCAGTATCTTAAATATAGTATAATTTTTTTATGGTAATTATTTTATTTACACTTACACACACCTTCGTCTAGTGGTTAAAGAACATACTGTTTCTGTGGTTGAAAAATTTCTTCCTCACAAAACGATGATTGTTAAATCTTCTTTTAACCCCTCTCATGGTGGTCATTATGATGTCACTATATTTATATAAGATATATATTATTTTTATGTTTTCCTTATGCTTCTGTATTTCTCATTTATGGCATACCTTTATGATTTCCATTATTGGTAAATGCGATAATTTCATTTCAGGAAGTACAGACTACCACCCCCTCAAAGTGATTTGAATAATTTATGCCATGTGTGGGATGTATATAGGATGGATTAAATGATATTATATTTGATATTAAACTAGAATTATAATATACCTTTATATAATTATGATTTCATTCCATTAAATATGAAATAGAAATGAAAGTATTATTCATTGGTACGTACGGCTTACCGTCTCCATGAACGGTGCATTTCATTTCTTACCTCTAAATGTTACGTAATATTATGAATGAATGTATATACTGGATATATATGATATATATGATATATACATCATGAATATAATTCTGGAGATAATGGATATTCTACCACATAAACCACTTGTAATTATAAGAAGTTTTATGTTGACTCTAGTACCAAAGATCGACAAAACGACCGTTATTAACTTAAATGACTGCATAATTTTTGTAACATAGTAATAAGTGATATAAAAGGTATAATGAACTTGAAAAAGGTTATTAAGCAAGTATAGATTAACTCTATTTTATTATTCAGGAGATTAATGAACGGTCGAGTGAAGTCGGACACGAGGTAAGGGAACTTCTTAACCCAATTTCCATTCTTTGGGTTAATCTCCTACTTTCAAATTATGTCATGATATTATTATATCCTATATTTTATTTGTACTTCCTTCATGTGTACATATAGTGAATACCCATAATAGATCTATTTTATTTAAAAAAATTAAGGGAATTCGTCTCAATCTCCTTTCATTGAGGAATATTTGGTTTTATACACAAATTTTTTATACGGTGTATAAACCCCTTTGACTTTGACTTTTATTCAAAAGCAATCTTTTTTATACGAATCGTTTTACTAAACAACAAAGGGGAATGTTTTTTTGTCGTACGTATGTGGCGACAACGACTTCTCTGCCGCCGTGACCATTATTTGACTTTCGGCAGCCTCTACAAGACATAACATTTTTTTAAAATGAAAAATAAATATCATGTTTTAATATTATTTTATTTTGGTATTGAAAATGGTTTTGAATGTGTTTTTATGATATCAATGTGTTGTATTGATATCTTGTGATTGAAATTTGGAAATGTTATGTTTACTTTATGCATGTTTTATGTGATATTATTATGTTATGGTTTATGATATGTTTAAACTTGTTCATATGAGGAATGCATTGGACTTAATAAGTGACGGGTGGAGCCCGCTATAGCTCATCGGTGCATCGGTAAGCATCATGAGACAAACTAGTGTCCTGGAACAAGGCGTTGAAAAAATCTTATTTGTAGTCTTGGCGCGAGGCATTGGCTATGTGGTTATGATAGTCTGGAATTATGCATTCCATCATTATGAAAGTGGTTATTGATATTGAATATGATTATTCGTCTAGTAGAATATCCATGTGAATATGTAAATGGAATTATATCATTTTATTTGTCCATATTATGCTGAAGTTCAAGATTAAAAGGCTTTTGTTTCAGTTATACAATGCCTTAAATGTTTATGTTTATTTATGAAATCTTCTGCTATATTGTTATCTTTACTGAGCATCTGAGCTCACCCCATTCAATGTTTTAATACTTTCCAGGATGTGAAGAAGTATTTTATGAATGACCTGCAGGGATAGTCATAAGGTGATATGAGCGTGGACTATGGAGACCATGTTATTGTAGTTTTTTCACTTTATGATGTAATGTAACTTTTATTAATGTATCTACTGTTTCCAAGGCTATTAAACTAATCAGTCTTTCGAGACATGATCTTTTGTGATCATGCCGATGTTATTTAATAATGCACCAACTCTGGGTAACTGGGGTCGGGGCGTTACTACTTCCATTACCATTCATTTCACACCAATTATCATCACTTTTCCATTTCAATACATTTCCATGGGTTAATCTCATACATTACATTACATGGGTCAAAGGCCAACAATCGCATGTAAGAGGGTAAACACCTCGTTATCCTATCTCACTAGGATTTACCTTCACAAAGAAACCATAACCTCACCTAGAATCCTCATTCCTGGTGGATGTAATCGTTAGGAGAATATAGCATCACTCCTCATTCCTAACCCATTCATTTTGGGTGGAGTTCGGAGCATCAATCTTCGATCGACCTATGGGCGTAGATCCTAAAGTCATTCCCCACACTACCAAGACATGTGCACATGCTTATATATATAATTAACCATCATCCATCCACACCATTTCCCCTTGGACAAACCATTCACAATAAACCACATGGGAAAAAATATTATTCCTAAACCTGTTAACACATTACAATTTCACATCATTTAACCATTCACCCAATTCCCATGTGTTATGACTATCTCACTAAGCATTCAACAGTAGACCCCTAACCTATCCCGTTATGGTATTTAATCAGTTTACACATTAACCCTTTTAAACCATGCATCATTTCCGTGAACCAACCATTCAACCCTTTCCAAATAACCTTTAGGTTATTTCCAAGTAAACTTCTATTCCATGTTCAACCAATCATGCCAACACATTCATCAAGAGATCTACCATTTATTACAACAAGGTCACTTGTTTAATAACAATACGTAAGACTAGGAAACTCGGCTCATCCCATGGATGGCCCTAAATTAGGTCAAGTCAATCCCAACACATCCCACGGGGATCGTGAGGGTTCCCATTTTCCATTTCAAACACTATTATTACCAAACATGCCAAGGTTATTCAAAAAATAACTAAGGGGAAACAAGAACACAACTAAATTTTCCCAAATACCCAAATACCCATGGGATATAACTTGTAGTCCCTCGAAACTGCCGTTGAACGCACACTCAATCGAGCCCTTAGACCTCGATCCGACCAGCCTTTAGAGCTCCAACCTAGAACTCATCCAAAAGATAGGGATTTAGAGCTTTGAAACAAGAGGGAGAGAAGATACAAACCCTAAACCAAAAGGTGAAGGAAGGATGGGATTAGCCTTACCCAGAGCTTCGATTTTCATCCAACAGAACTAAAACGCCTTAGAAACGAGGGAGATCAACCTCTTAGAGATCTTGGGCAATTTGGTTCGCTCCTAGGGTGAACAGAGAGGAATTGAAGGGAAATCTAGAGTGGGTTCTTAAAACCCAAAGTTGAAATTTTGTAATTTTTCCCAACTTTAAGAGGCCGCATGGTTTAGCAGCACGGTTTGACAAACAGTGCGCAAACCATGCAAATGCTACTGTTCGGAGGAGGATGGGTCGCACAGTTTACCTGGGCAGGCTGCACGGTTTTCCATGGCCGAGCACAGGCCGTGCGCCCTGGCTTTTCTTTCCCAGCTTTCCTTTATTTCGTGCCCGGATCCCACAAACCATCCCCTAGACCTCTCCTATTTTCAGAAGACATCCCTTGAAGCCTGAAACAAGGGATTCGACCAAAACATATCGAAAACATACCTTTCCAAAAACTAAGATCTTACACTTCCATACAAAGCCAGATAATCTAATCTCAAAAGGGATTTACCATTGAAATTGTTTTCCTTGGACCATGCCCAATATAAACTCAAGATGTTTCGACATTATTGAAATAACATAGGGAATTGAATAAGATTTATGACTTTATTTGAAATACATGTTAGATTAATCTCAACCTGTGACTGCCACTACCATTTTTCATTCACATATATCTCATGTGGAGGTTATCTCAATAGAAATAAGTATGATATCTATATATAGTTTCTATTCGTACAATCCAATGTGAATATAATTATAATTTTTTTTACATAAATCTTTGTTTTGTCTTCAAATATTAAAATTAACATATGTCAATTTTAGATGATAATATAAGTAAAAAATATATTCCATTTCATATATATATTCCATAATAATAATTAAGAATAAAGAGAAGTTATCATTTAAAAATATATTGATCGATATGAATGGTTCCCTATTATATATTTTGATTTTAGTGAATTATGAAAGGGAAAAATTTTAATTTTCAAAAATTAATATCATTTTAGAATTTTTCATGGTCATATTATATCATTAATTTTTGTGGTTTTTTTCATAAATAATTGATATTTAGGTGAATGGTTCAAAATACCATTTTTGAAAATTTCATGGATTTTGTAACATAACATGCATATAGGCATTACTTAAAACATTTAAAAAACTTTTATTGATTAAAAATATTTTTTAGGAAACATTATAGATTTTAAAATATAATGTATTTATTAAAAACTATTATTTTACATTTTTTAACATATATCATGTTTTTAGAAAAAAAAATTTAAAAACATTAAAATTTTCTATTTGAAAATTTGTTTTCATCAATTGATTAAAACGAAATGTGTTTTAATCTAACATCAGGGGGTTAAAATTATCCATCAATGGAAAAAAGTTTATTATAATGATTACATTACCATGGGAAAATATTAGATTCCCTACAAAGATGATTATTTTTTAGAAAATTGTACTATTGTAAATATTATTTAAATTAAATATTAAATGATTAAATTATAAATTAATACTAGAATTATATTTTAAAAAAAATATAAAAACTAATTTACCATTATTTAATGGGTAATCAACAATAAAAAATCTATGAACTCTTAATGATTAAAAATATATATTCCTAGAAAAAGTCATTTTCAAATAAATATATGCTTGGAATTAAAAGTTAATTTTATCCTATTTAAATATTAAATTATAATAATTTTATCCAAAATTCATATTTATCATGTTGAAATTATTCAATAAGATTCATCATATATTTTTAGCAAAAAAATAATTAAAATTATTATTATTTATTGAAGTGTAATAAGTGTTGTAATTACTAATATAAGGTGGCTCAAATTTCCTAAAATCAGCATTATCTTCTGAAAATATAGAAAAATAATTAAGGTTTTAAAATCTTACAAACATGTCTCACTGAAATTCCCTTACCTAACTCACCAAACATTCATTCATTTCTATTCTTACATATTACATTCCATTCATTTCCAAGAAAAATTTCTCTACCTCGCATATTATAGGGGGTCATTTATACCCATTAAATATTGTATTACTATTTTGAAATATCCTTAATACCCTTCAAAAATTCATATCATTGATTAAATTTAAATTCCCCAATTCTAGTATCCAGAGAAAATTAACCTATGTCCATAAAATTTAAGACATTCTTCAAGAGGATGTTTAAGCTCTATACATCAGTATCACATATTTCATAACACTTCATTATTATTATTTTACTTAGTTAACCAACCATAACCATATAATAATAAAAACATATGAATAAATAGTGGTTTTATTTGTTATTATAAAAATGGTAAACCATTATTTATTCACTTTCATATACTAATTAAAATAAGGATGGTTATTAGTGCATGTGTGAGGATTACCACCTTCAGAAAGGGATTATATTAGTTTTTCAGGACTACCTTTCATGGAAGTTCTTAATGATTGTGTTAATTAATAAATATGATTTATTTAATTCTTTTATTATTCTGAAATTATAAATTACTCTCCACACTAAATCATATCATTCATTTAGTAATGGAAGCACTAATCATGTGTATTGTGGTCTACCACCTCCATGAAGAATTGATTTTTTTCTTCTAATTATTATTCATATAAAAAACACTTTAAAATATGGATCTCTATCATAAAAATATCAAAATAATATCATTATGATTATTTTATAATTATATTATTCCAAAAATAACAACATCATAACCCTACTTACTAATTGAGTTATGGTGTGTTAAAGATTAGGTTTGTTTGACTACATACATTAATAATGTTATCGATGTATATCCTGGATAATTATAAATACATAATTTATAGTATATTATAACATTAATATCTAAATAATTAACTTTTTATATATAATACATCATTATTAAATCATTAATTAATAAAACCCCATTTTTTGGTTAAAAATCACAGAAAAGGTTTGTTTTTTATTAGATCATATATGATAAAGATTAAATTTCTCATGATGGGAAATTTAAACTTCAAAAATCACTAATATTCACAAATTATAATACAATTAATGAAATTTTAATAATAAACATTGTAATGTCCTTACCCTAGAATCCAAGAGTCGGTGAAATATTTTAATACATTGTCATGATTACCTGGAATCAGGTCCAAAAGGACTAGTATGTTTAGTAGTCTTGGGAACAAGATACAAACATAAGTTCAACATTACAACTTGAAAATAAAAACAACACTAAATTATTCCATTAGAAACATCCATGCTTCCTAGATTATTCCTGCAGGTCACTCATAACTAACTTCTTCTTATCCTTGGAAAAATAAACATAAGAAAAGGTTGATCTCAAATGCTCAGTAAGAGTAAGAAATATAACGGATGATAACATAAACATTAGGCATGGTGAATAATTGAAAACACAAGCCTTTACAAATAAATAACATGAACACTTTATGCCAGGAATATGAGCTGAGTAAATAATGTCATAATAAAACAAATTCATGGTTGTTATACTAGTCAAATAACCCCATGAAATATATATATCTAATCTCATAATGATGGAATGTGTAATGCTGGAAATCACAACCACTTAGTCAAGCCCTCGTTACAAGACTAGAAATAAGAATTTCTCAAGGCCTTGTGCCAAGACACTAGTTTGTCTCATGAGACCTACCAATTCATCGAGGAGCTATAGCGGGCTCCACCCATCACATACTAAGTCCAATTCATTCTTCATATGAAAATTTTGAAACATACTTTAAACATTTGTATTTAAACTAGCATACTAAATGTAAATATTTTAACAACAAAAAATGAATGGTCTAAAAATAACACATCCATAGTCAAACATAACTCATTCAATACAATATGAAAGATTGTATTATAACAGATTACCTAAATTTATAATAATTAAGGATATTGACATAGATGAAAATAATCATCCAAACTATATGAGAGAAATATCCCCCTTTTTCTTGAAAACATTTAAAATACCCTATTTATCAGAAAGTTGATTAATATAGACATTTGAATCAAAGTGTCCCACACATATTTGAAAATAATAAAAATAATTTTAATTTTAAAACATTAATGTCCATATAAATAAATCCTTAAAAACATTTTTAAAAATGTGGACATTAATAGGAATGATTTAGAAGAATAAATATTTAAAACATTTAAAATGATATTTTAGTAATAGTTCATATCCAAAAGAGAGACACTTGAATAAAAATAATTGAGGTAATGAAAAAATTATAATATAATGAGAATAAAGGGAATCATGATATACTATGTCAAAGTACATTATATACCCCATATAAAAGTTAATTGGCGTATAACAATGATGAAGTCTCAATGGAATGTAAATTGTGATGAAGTACCTTATAAAGACCATATGTTTAGGTTGTGATTAAATCAATGAAATAATTATGTGTAAAAAATATAAATACACTCAATATGATTGGATATTCAGCGTAAATTAATGAGAGGACATTTACACATATTCTTGTAAAAACAACAACAATGACTTTGATTTTATACTCAATGAATGGAAATTGAGTTTAGATTACTCTTATCAAGTTCATATGAATGAATTTAGAAATTATCAATGGGGTTGATTATGTGTATCAAAGGTATATCCCAACATATGGGAGTGGAAATTACTACATTAATTATAATTAGTGATTCCCCACAAAATCTTGTAGTAAAAATAATCAATGAAGCATGCGTAAAGCCAAATGAGTGGAAATTGAAATTGGAAATTCTCTTACTGATTTGGTAACTCATGAAACATACACCCCATGAAATAAGGATCAAACAATGAAGATGTAAATACTGATAATTTAAAGTATATTACACCATAACACAATCATAGATAGTACATACACCACACAATAGGAAATAGTGGCTAATATTGCTTGAATCTCAATGGAATAAAAAGTGAGATGAAAACCCCTTATCACGTTGTAATCAATCGAGTCGGGTGAACAAAAGTTAATAACCACCAAATTAATCACATATTACCATGAATTTAAATATAATCATGATAATATATATCAAATCGTAGTATAAAATACACCACATGCTATAAATAAGGGGTGAACTATAGAAATCTCACGGAATTAAAAGTGAGATAAGAATCCCCTTACCTCAAGTTCGACTTTTCTTGTATGTTCCTTGTTCTTCCAAAATAATAAACATAATTTAATTTATAATTTATTAAGAACATTTTTCAATTTTATTATTACTTTTATATCACTTATTATCTTTCTATTATAATAGTTAATTATTTGAGTTCATATCGGATATTTTATCAATTTCCGGAACATGAGATCAAAATGAACTTGTTATAATTAAAATTTGGCCATGTGGTCAAAAGTCCATTATCTCTAGAATTGTATACATGATTTAGATATCATATATATATATATATATATATATATATTATTTAATATATATGTATTTATAAAAGTACATAAAATATGGAGATAAGAAATGAAATGCACCATTCATGGAGACGGTAAGCCGTACATACGCATGAACGCTACTTTCATTTCTATTTTTTTATTTTTATGGAATTAAAACATAATGACATATAGATATATTATAATTGTAGTATAATATCATATATAACATAATTAACTCCATCCTTTATACATCCCACATAAAGCATTAACAAATCATATCACTTCGAGAGGGTTGTAGTCCACACTTCCTCAAATGAAATTATTGCGTTTACCCATAATGGAATCCAAAAAGGTATGATATAAATGGAAAATACAGAAGCATAAATAAAACATAAAAATAATATAAATCATATATAAATATAGTGCCATCTTAATGGCCACCATGAGAAGCGGTAATAGATAATTGAACAATCATCATTTCTTGAGGCGTTAGTTTTCCATCCACAGAAATAGTGTTTTCATTAACCATTAGATAGAGGTGTGTGTAAGTGTAATTCTAATCCTTCTCATAACAACATCCAAGTATATTTAGGATACATTTTTTGTTATAAAATAAAGGAATAAAAAGATTATACGGGCTAGAGATGTCATGACCTGCCTCCCCATTCCATTAACCTTATAATCTGAGCCCACGGGTCTCCTGTAATACCTTGGTATCCTTCCGAGCACACCATAGGCTATTACAGGAGACCCGTGGGGTCAGATGATAAGTTTCATGGATGAGGGAGGCATGTCCTGAAAAATGTAATCAGACCAGTCATTTCTACAATATAACTTGGACTCTAATTATTTTAACAACAATAGTGTTAAGTTTTTTGTGTGTGGTTCTTAGTTTAGATGAACTGATGTTGGTGCAGTGGCCGACGTATCCATACACTAGGACTATGACATCTGATTTCCGACTCAGTGCACGAAAACACTGATTGCATGTGTGTGTTTCCTGTGAAAATTTTTCCTCGTGAATACTTTGTGTTAGCTCACCAGGTATAATGTTTTAACCGTGGCACACCTATTTCTTTTCAGGATGGCCCCACGAAGGCAGCTAGCTAGGGATCCTAGTTTCATAGGAGATGGTAGCCCACCAAGAAATGAGGCCTCGGTGCAGGGCCCCATCTCTGTGGAGGTACTAGTGGTACCACTACCCGCTAGGCCACCAATACCACCAACTCCAACATCAGAGAGTGAACGTCTTCTAAGTGTGTTGCATGAGTTCCAGCAGCAGAGGCCGCCCAGGTTACGGGGATAGACGAACCCACAGGTAGGTGAGGTTTGGATGGAGGCTGTCGTGCAAGTTTTCATATTGGTAGGGACACCAGCTGACCTCACGGTGATCGTTGTCGCGAGTCTCTTTCATACAGCAGCAGACAGATGGTGGAGCCTGATGTTCATAGTGCATGATGAGGCCTCGTTACTCTGGAAAGACTTAGAGAGTCTCTTTCGGTCAAGGTTTTTTCCAGGTATCCATCCTGCGGTGCAGATTCAGGAGTTAATTCATCTACAGCAGGGCAGCATGATAGTAGCTCAGTACTCAGTGATGTTCATTGACCTCTTATGATACTCCACGAATATGCTATGGGACCCATTATTCAAGGCCCGGACCTTTGAGAAGGGACTCATACATGTGATCAGGGCTTCGATGATCTCCCTCATCATCCTAACGCAAGAGGGGGTGCTGGAGCGAGCCCTTCTTGTGGAGAGTTTTCTAGTTGAGCAGTCACCAACGGCAACACCCACCATAGGGAGACACATAGTGGAGTCTTCTACAACTGGCAGTAGACAGATGTCGCAGAGGTCCAAGAGGACTAGGTTGTTAGGTGGGTGACCTCAGGATACAGGTTTGGTTGTGCGGGGAATATGAGATAGAGCTAGCCATATGTGGAAGATGAAGTGCTATGCATGTGGCAGGCAGGGTCACATGGCTCGTGACTGCCTGACCTGCCATGCAGATAAGCAGCAGACAGTAGAGGGACCTCCCTAGTAGAGGCAGAGGTTCGACCATGGTGGTCCTCCGGGAGCAACCGGGCGTGGAAGAGGAGTTGGCCAAGTAGAGAGTGGTGTACAGCGTTTCGAGGCTCTACCACCACCACCACTATGAGGTCCACCCAGAGCACAGGGAGCTGGCAGAAAGGGGCGGGATCAGCTTCAGGCAGTCGAGGACTACGACCATGACACACCAGAGATGATTAGAGGTATTATCTGTGTCTACTCGACCCTTGATGCAGTACTTATAGACACAGGTGTAAGTCATTCTTTTGTTTCTACTTCCCTAGTTCAGAGCCCGAATATTCTGACAGAGCCGTTGGCTCAATCCTTTTGGCTAGAGATTCCTACAGAAGCAGACGCGATGATTACGTACTGGTTACGGCAGTGTGAGATTACTCTAGGAGGTGAGATCTTCGGTTGGGATATTCTTATAGTGACGTCGAGGCCTTACGACGTCATCTTGGGTAGGACTAGTTATTCACAGCCCATTTCCAGATTGATTGTATTAGGAACAATGTGTGGTGTGTTCGCACGGATGGGACCAGGTTCACCTTTACCAGCGAGAATAGAGCCTTTGCAGCCTAGGATGGACTTACACAGAGGAGGAGGTAGCCGATCACACATCATTTGGATAGTCTCAACCTAGGATCGGTTGATGTGATGAGTCATAGTTTTCCTGTTGTGGTGGATCAATATGCATATGTTTTCCCTAACGATGTTCTAGGACTACCTCCTCGCAGAGAGGTGGACTTCTACATTGACCTATACCACGGGATAGCGCCGATATCTACTCCAGCATATCGGATGGCTCCCACTGAGCATTGTGAGATGCGGGTATAGCTAGAGGACTTGCAGGCGAAGGGATTTATCTGACCCAGTGTTTCACCTTTGGAAACTCTGGTTTTGTTCCCCAAGAAGGCGGATGGGAGCTTGAGACTGTGTGTTGACTACCTTCTCCTAAATCAGGTGACCGTGAAGAACAAGTACCCACTCTTGAGGATTGACGACCTATTTGATTAGCTCAATGGATAATGATGGTTCTTGAAGATAGACCTCAGGTCAGGCTATCACCAGATCAGAGTTCGAGATAAGGATGTGCAGAAGACGGCCTTCAAATGTCGGTATGGAAACTATGAGTTCTTGGTTATGTCCTTCGGCGTAACCAACACTCCAGCAGTGTTCATGAGTCTCATGAATAAGATCTTCCAGCCTTACCTCAATCGCTTTGTCATAGTCTTCATCGACAACATACTGATTTACTCGACTACTAAGGAGGACCACGCATACCATTTGCGGGTAGTACTGGACACACTCCAAGAGCACCAGCTTTATGGTATGCTCTCGAAGTTCCAGTTTTGGATTCAATAGGTTCATGTCTTGGGAAACGTCATCTCAGAAGCTGGAGTTGTAGTGGATCCAGCGAATATTTAGGTACTGCTTGCTTGGGATCCACCCAGTAGTGTGACGAAGGTACGGAGTTTTCTGGTACTGGTTGTGTACTATTGAAGATTTGTTCCATACTTCTCCAGAGTTGCAGTACCACCTTCAGCACTGATAAAGAATGGGTAACCATTCGTGTGGTCAGAGAGATACCAGTAGAGATTTTTGGAGATGAGGAAGAGTTTTACTAGTGCACCCATCTTTAGGTTCCAAGAGGAGGGCTTTGGGTACGTAGTTTATTTGGAGGCATCAGGGACCGAACTCGGGTGTGTCCTGATGCAGGAGTGAGCAGTAATCGCATATGGTTCTCGCTAGTTGATACAGTTTGAGTAGAACTACGCTACCCATGACCTAGAGTTAGAAGCAGTGGTCTTAGCCTTAAAGATGTGGCGGCGCTATATGATGAGCGAGCGTTTTACAGTCTACTCTGACCACTAGACTCTCAGGTATATCTTCTCACAGAAGGACCTGAACCTGAGACAATAATGATTGCTCGAGTTCATCTTGGACTATGACATTGAGATATTCTATAATCGTGGGAAAGGAAACGTTATAGTAGATGCACTCAGTAGGAGATTAGGCATTCATCTCCAAGGAGAGGCGACGGAGTAGCTGGCCGCATTGCAGATATCCTTTGTGGATAGAGATGGATTAGGCTTTGTACAGTCTCTCACAGTTACTCCCTCACTTCTTTAGCAATTCAGGGAGGCACAGCGTGGGGACGATGACTGTGAGACGAGACGTGCTCATATATCAATAGGGCAGGTACCTGATGGATATTATAAAGGTGGGGAGCATGTCATTCTCTTCAGAAGACGTACCATTTTACCAGTTTCACTTTAGGAGGAAGTGTTGAGGGAGTTCCACACATCTCCATTAGCGGTATATCCACGAGTGGAGAATCTGTATCAGGATCTCTGATGACAACACTGGTGGATAGGTATGAATAAGTTAGTAGTAGATTTTGTCTCTCGATGCCTCACTTGACAGCAAGTGAATGCGGAGCACTAGGTTCCAGCAGGGTTGGTTCAACCCTTAATGGTTCCAGAGTGGAAGTGGTACCGGATATCCCTAGATTTTGTGACCGGACTTCCACGTAAATCCTGAGGACACGACTCTATCTGGGTGATCATAGACCGACTCACCAAGTAGGCCCACTTCCTACCGATCAGAGACTAGTGTTCTATAGAGATCTTGGGAATTCTCTACATTCAAGAGATCGTACAACTTCATGGTGTGCCATCGACGATCATCTCCAATCGTGATGCTCGTTTCACTTCATGGCTATGGAAGGGGTTACAGGAGGCTTTTGGGATGCAGCTTCGCTTGAGCACGGCCTTCCATCCTGAGACATGTGGACATACTGATAGGACCATTCAAACACTTGAGGACAATATTTGTGCATGCGTCCTCAACTTTGGTCGCAGCTAGGAGGATGACATACCCTTGGTAGATTTTTTTTATAACAACAGCTACCACTTCACCATTGGGATGGCACCTTACGAGGCATTATACGGCCAACCTTGTAGATCACCTCTGTGCTGGACTAACCCAGGGGAGTTAGCACTTATAGGACTAGATATGGTGCAGGCTACGACGGAGAAGGTACAAATCATCTAGGAGCAGATGATGACTGCACAGAGAAGGCGGAAGTCCTATGCTGATAGGAGACGGAGACCACTGGAGTTTGAGGATGGTGACCACATCTTTCTACGGGTCTCACCTCGATCAGGTCTACAGAGATTTGACCGAGGTGGAAAGTTATCTCTGCGATTCATCTGACCTTTTCAAGTCCTCAGTAGGGTAGGCGAGGTGGCTTACCGCTTAGCTCTTCCACATCAGTTGTACCTGGTGAATGACTTCTTTCATGTATCTAAGCTGAGGAGATATGTACATGACCCGTCCCACATCATCAACCATGGGGAGCTGGATATCGATGACAGGGAGACTTTCATGGAGGTTCTAGTGGAGATTGAGGATCGACAGGAGTGGGTCCTACGTGGAACGTTGATTCCTCTGGTGGGAGTTTCCTGGCAGCACGGGAACCTCCAGGATATCACATGGGAGCGGGAGGCTCAGATTCATGCTCAGTACCTCCATTTGTTCCCTTAGTGTGTGTTGTAGCTTATTGAGAGGTAATGCACTGAGGTGGGGAGAATGTAAAGACCCAGAAATTTCGTGAATTTTTTTTTTGTCATGACCGGCCTCCCCGAGCCATGAACCTTATCATCTAATCCCACGAGTCTCTAGTAATACCTTGGTTGCCTTCCCAACACACCATAGGCTATTACAGGAGACTCGTGGGGTCAGATTATAAGGTTCATGGCTCGGGGTGGCAGGTCATGATAATTGGTATCAGAGGAGTCGGTTTTACCGTAGAACTTGGACTCTGATTCTTTCAACAAAAATAGTGTTATGTGTTTTGGTGTGGTTATCAGTTTAGGGAAACCAGTGTTGGTGTGGAGACCGACATGTCCATACACTAGGAATCTGACTTCTGATTTCCGACTCAGTGCACGAAAACACTGATTGCATGTGTGTTTCCTTTGAAAAGTTTACTTCGTGAATACTTCATGTCAGCTCACAAGGTATACTGGTTTAACTGTGGTGCACCTATTTCTTTTCAGGATGGCCCCACGAAGGCATCCAGTTAGGGTTCTGATTTTTTACGAGATGGTAGCCCACCGAGCAAAGAGGCCTATGTGCAGGGCCCCATCTCAGTGGAGGTACCAGCGGTACCACTACCCGTTAGGCCACCAATACCACCAAATCCAGCATTAAAGAGTGCACGTCATCTGATTGTGTTTCACATGTTCCAGTGCCAAAGGCTGCCTAGGTTCCAGGGAGGGACGGACCCACAGGCAGTCGAGGATTAGATGGAGGCTGTCGTGAAAGTTTTCAGATTGGTATGGACACCAGCCGACCACATGGTGGTCATTTCCATGAGTCTCCTGTATACATCAGAAGGAATATGGTGTACCCTGATGCTCTAGGTGCATGATGAGGCATCATTACTCTAGGTAGACTTTGAGAGTCTCTTTTGGTCAGATATTGTTCCAGCCACCCTTCGTGCGGTGCAAATTCAAGAGTTACATCATCTGCAGTAGGGAAGCATGACAGTAGCTCAGTACTCAGCGAGGTTCACCAACCTCTCATGCTAGTCCAAAGATATGGTACAAGACCCATTATTCAGGGATAGGTCCTTTGAGCAAGGACTCAGACATAAGATCAGGGCTTCTATGATCTCCCTCAGCATCCCGATGTAGGCGGGCGTGTTGGAGTGAGCCCTTCTTGGGGTGATTTTTCTAGTTGATCAGTCACCAGCGGTGAGACCCACCACTAGGCAACACGTAGCGGAGTCTGATACAGCCAGAAGTAGAAAGATTTTTCAGAGGTCTAAGTGGGACCGGCCATCATGTGGGCGACCTCAGGATACAGGTTCGGTTGTGCGGGGCACACAAGACAGAGCCATCCGTACGAGGAACAAGTAGTGTTATGCATGCGGTTAGCAGGATCACATGGCTTGTGACTACACGACCTTCCATGTAGATGAGCATCAGAAAATAGAGGGACCTCCCAGGAAAAGGCAAAGGTTCGATCATGGTGGTCCGCTAGGAGCAGGTAGACGTGGTAGAGGAGCTGGCCGAGCAGCGGGTGTTGGACGACATTTCGAGACTCTACCACCACCACCACCAGGAGGTGCACCCCGACCACATGGAGCTGGAAGACAGGGTCGGCCTCAGCTCCTGGAAGTCGAGGCCTATAACCACGGTGCACTTGAGATGATTCAAGGTACTCTCTGGGTCTACTCCACCCTTTCGGTAGTACTTATAGACACAGGTGTGAGTCATTCATTTATTTCCACTTCCCTCATTTGGAGCTCAGAGATTCTGATGGAGTCGTTGGCTCGATCCTTATGGCTAGAGACTCCTATGGGAGAAATCATGATGATTATGCACTGGTGATGGCTGTGTGATATTACTCTAGGAGGAAAGATCTTCGGCTGGGATCTTCTTGTAGTGGCATCGAGGCCTTACGACATCATCTTGGGTATGGACTAGTTATCCATAGTCCATGACCAGATTGACTATATTTGGGGAAAAGTGCGGTGTGTTCACATGGAAGGGACCAGGTTCACCTTCACAGGAAATAAGGGGGCCTTTGTAGTGTAGGATGGACATACACAGAGGAGGGGGCAGCAGATCACATATTAGTTGTCTAGTCTCATCCTCAGAGCGGTTGTTGTGCGGAGTCCGAGTTTTCTTGTTGTGGTGAATCAGTACGCAGATTATTTCCATGAAAATGTTCGAGGACTACCTCCTCATAGAGAGGTGTAAATATACATTGACTTGTACTAAGATACGAGACCGATATCTACTCCATCGTATCGGATGGCTACCGCCGAGCTTCGTGAGCTGCGGGTACAACTAGAGGACTTGCAGCAGAAGGGATTTATCTGAACCAGTGTTTCACCCTTGTAATCACTGATTTTGTTCGCCAAGAAGGTGGATGGGAGCTTGCGATTTTGTGTTGACTACCCTCACCTGAATCAGGTGACCATGAAGAACAAGTACCCACTCTAGAGGATTGATGAACTCTTTGATCAGATCAAGAGAGCATGATGGTTCTCAAAGATAGACCTCAGGTCAGGATATCACTATCTTAGAGTTCGAGATGAGGATGTGTAGAAGATAGACATTAGATGTCGGTAAGGACACTACGAGTTCTGGGTAATGCCCTTTGGTGTAACCAATGCTCCAGCAGTGTTCATGAGTCTCATGAACAGTGTCTTCCAGCCTTACCTCATTCACTTTGATGTAGTTCTCATCGACGACATAGTGATTTACTTGACTACTGGGGAGGAGAATTCCTACCATTTATAGGTAGTACTGGACACACTCCGAGAGCACCAGGTTTATGGTAAGCTCTTGATGTTCCAGTTTTGGATTTGAGAGGTTCACTTCTTGGGACACGTCATCTTGGAGGCTGGAGTTGTAGTGGATCTAGTGAATATTGAGTCAGTGCTTGCTTGGGATCTACCCAGGAGTGTGACAGAGGTACAAAATTCTATGGGACTGCTTGGGTACTATCGGAGATTTGTTCCAGACTTCTACAGAGTTGCATCACCGCTTTCAGCATTGATGAAGAAGAGGAAACCCTTCTTGTGGTCAGAGAGATGCCATCAGAGCTTTCAGGAGCTAAGGAAGAGGTTGACTAGTGCTCCCATATTGAAGTTACTAGAGGAGGGAGTTGGGTACGTAGTTTACTGTGATGCATCAGGGACTAGACTCAAGTGTGTCTTGATGCAGGAGCGAGCAGTGATCACGTATGGTTCTCAGCAGTTGAGACAGCAAGAGAAGAACTACGCGACCCATGACCTGGAGTTACTACCAGTGGTACTAACCTTGAAGATGTGGTGACACTATATAATGGTTGAGTGTTTTGCAGTCTTCTTTGACCACCAGAGCCTCAGGTACATCTTCTCGCAGAAGGAACTAAACCTGATATAGCGATGATGGCTCGAGTTCCTACAGTACTATGACTTTGAGATAGTATATACTCCGGGGAAGAGGAACATTGTAGCAGATTCTCTAAGCAAGAGATCAGGCATTCAGCTGCTAGGAGAGGTGACGGTGTAGCTGGCCGCATTGCAGATATCCTTTGTGCATAGAGATGGATCATCCTTTCTACAGTATCTCGCAGTCACTCCCACACTTCTTCAGTAAGTCAGGAAGGCACAGTGTGGGGATGACGACTCTGAGATGTGACGTTCTCATATATCTATAAGGAATGCACCTGATGGATTTTCTGAAGGTGGTAATCATGTCATTCTCTTCAAAGGACATACCATGGTACCAGTTTCACTTCAGGAGGAAGTGTTAATGGAGTTACACATATCTCCTTTAGTGGTACATCTATGAGTGGTGAAGATGTATCAGGATCTCTGACATTAGCACTGGTGTCTATGTATGAAGAAACCATTAGAAGAGTTTTTCTCTCGATGCCTCATTTGTCAGTAAGTGAAGGCGGAGCAACAGGTACCAGTAGGCTTGGTTCAGCCCTTAGAGGTTCCATAGTGGAAGTGGGATGGGATATCCATGGATTTCATGATGGGACTTCCACGTACATCCAGAGGACACGACTCTATCTGGGTGATCATAGACCGACTCACCAAGTTGGCCCACTTCCTACCGATCAGATATCAGGGTTTAGTAGGGAACTTGGGATGCCTCTACGTTTAGAAGATCGTATGGCTTCATGGTGTTCCATCAATGATCGTCTCTGATCCAGATGCTTGTTTTACTTCCCGGTTATGGAAGGGGTTACAAGAGGCTTTCGAAACGTAGCTTCGCTTGAGCACCGGCTTCTATCCTCAGACAGATGGACAGACTGAGAGGACCATTCAGACACATGAGGACATGCTCCGTGCATACGTCGTCAACTTTGGTCATAGCTGGGAGGATCAATTACCCTTGGTAGAGTTTCTTTATAAAAACATCTATCACTCCACCATCGGGATGGAACCTTACGAGGCACTGTACGGCCGACCTTGCAGATCACCTTTGTGCTGTACTGACCCAGGGGAGGCAGCACATGTAGGACCAGAGATGGTGCTGGGTACGACGGAGAAGGTGCAGATCATACAGGAGCGGATGAAGACTGCACATTGTAGGAAGATGTCCTATGCTGATTGGAGATGGAGACCACTGGAGTTCGAGGATGGTGACCACATCTTTCTACGGGTCTCACCTGGATGAGGTCTAAGGAGATTTGGCTGAGGTGGAATGTTATCTCCACAATTCATTTCACCTTTCCGGTCCTCAGTAGGGTAGGTGAGGTGCTTACCGCTTAGATCTTCCACCTCAGTTGCACTGGGATCATGATGTCTTTCACATATCTCATCTGAGAAGATACTTGCACGACCTGTCCCACATCATCGACCACGGGGAGCTGGACATCGATGGTGGGGCGACATTTAAAAAGGTTCCAATGGATATTGAGGATTGACAAGAGATGGTCATACGTGATTGGTCGATTCCTATGGTGCATGTTCGCTAGCAGCACGAGAACCTCCAAGAGAGCACATGGGAGCGGGAGGCTCAGATCCGTGCTTAGTACCCCCATTTGTTCCCTTAGTGTGTGTTGTAGTTTATGGGTACGTAATGCCCAGAGGTGGGGAGAATGTAAAGACCTGGAAATTCCATGAGATTTTTTTCTTAATTACACGATAATTTTACGAGTCGAAAGTTTCTGATGGCGCCTATTTTCATGGCCTGGTGTGCCTAGAATCAATTTCTGAATTTTTTTCGGGTACGTTCAGTAAATATTCATGCGGGGTTTTATATCATTTGAAACCGTTCTCGGAATTGAAATTTGAGGACACCGTTGAACTCGTAGCGCCTGTATTCTTTTAAGGATTTAGTTACCGTAGTTGCGTTTTGTCATGATTGGGAGTTAATTTTTGGGGTTTCTAAATTAATTAAATAAAAATATGACTATCATATTTTTATTTGATTGGTGGTTTAATCCTCCAAGGGGAGTTTTGAGGTGGATACCACTCAAAAATCACCTCCCAAGGGAGGATATTATGTGGTGGGTCCCACACGAGCTCAAACCCCCTTAAACCCGCTTTAACCCCATGAGTTCCCCATTAATGGGGAAAACTCTTGATCTACCCCTTAATGGTGCCAACACACCTAAAAGATAATTAACGCCTCAATTAATTATCATTTGAGTACTTTTGAATCCTTTCCACCCCATTTTATTTAATGTGTTGTTTAATTTAATTAAACACAACTCTTGTGTGTGGTGGTGCCAACAAATAATAGACTCCTCCTCTATTATTTTTGGTTGGAGACTTGGTGGAGACTTTCCTCTCCAACGAAGAATGATATCCTATCAATGAAGAACGCCCGTCTCCACCAAGGAATGACAACGATGTCTTGTCCCTTTCCAACCAGGGAATGAAAGGGAAGATGCCGCCCATGATGAATGTCGCCAGTGATGACTTCATCTCCTCCCGACGTCAATAAAACGAGCCCACCTTCCCGTGACTCCGCCGAGCAATCACTGATTACAAGGAAGGGGGATTTGATTATTTTAATGTATGAATTATACCCTTGTTCCTCATCATTTATTTTTGTTCGATGATGGCCATTTCTTATCACCTAATGCGGAGGTCACGGGCCGAAGAATCACTGCCTGACATCCCTCCGATTTGTTCTTGTTTGGTTGATGAAGGAGGCGGATCCGGAAGGGCGCGGTGTCGTCGTACTATGCCAGAGGAAGGGGGTCACGGCGTACGGAAGAGGCCTAGTGCTTTCGCGCCACGCCGAAGGAAGGGGGCCGAAGCATCGTCGCGCCGCGCCAAAGAAGAACCACATACGGGCCGCCCCTCTGCCGGGCAGCCATGGCCGGGCCGCCCCCACAGTCAGGCCACCCCACATTCAGGCCGCCCCTTGGTCGGGCCGCCACGGCCAGGAAGCCCCGCGGCTGGGCTGCCCTGGGGCTGGGCAGCCCCACGGTCGGGCCACCCCTCTACCGGGCCACCATGGCCAAGAAGCCCCACGGTCGGGCCGCCCATCGGTTGGGCCGCCATGGCTGGGCAGCCCCTCGGTCGGGACGCTCCATGGATGGGCAGCCCCTCAGCCGGGCTACCACGACTGAACCGCCCCTCGGCCAGGCCGCCACGGTCGGGTCTCCCCTCGGTCGGGCCATCACGGGCCGGGCCACCCCTCGGCTGGGCCGCGAAGACAGGGCCGCCCCTTGGCCAGACCACCATGGACCAGGTCACCACGGGCAGACCCGCCATGGACCGAGCCGCCCTCACACCAGACCGCCCCTTCGGGTCAGACCACATCTACGAACCGGGTCAGACCCCGATTCAGACTGGGTCGTCTTGACTGGGTCAGACCGGACACAGACCTGCTATGTCCATTTTCACCTATTAGCCCTCAACATGGGCTATGGGTGTCTGAACGATGAACCATCTATGGTGATGGAATTCATGGAGCGACACGATTCTTTTGGAATACTCCACTTGAGGTTAGAATTCAGTTAGAGTACGGTCGGGTTGGTTTGAGCCTAAAAACCGACCAGGCCCCTGGAACAGAAATGCCAATAACTCACAGACTGCACATCTGATTGGAACTCCCTCTGTCGCAATGAGTTCCTTATGATGAGACGGAACATCAGGATATATCAATTCAAGACAATGTGGTAGTTGATGTATAGACACTTGGCTTGAGAAGTGGATCTTCCCCGAATCGAGTGTGCTATGTGTGGGAACCCTAGGGGTGGCTGCAATAGAGATGACAGGATCCTCCGTGGGTTCGACAGTGATGACTTCTATACCGGGATCCTCCATGGGTTCGAAAGTGATGACTTCTGTACCGGGATCCTCTGTGTGTTAGACAGTTATGACATCTGTACCGGGATCCTCCATGGGTTCAACAACGATGAATTCTGTACTAGGATCCGACGGGGGTTCGACAGCGCTGATACTGTTCCAGGATCCTACGTGGGTTCGACAGAAGAGATGATTCAGAGGATACAACTAATCATCTCTACCCCTCTTCATGTTTTGAATACCTATGTGAGCTGAGTCTTGTCATTCAACCATTATCATCATGGTCATTGACTTTACTTCTTTTGTGGATTTGGTTGTTCATGGGCTCGAGAGTTGGAGTTGAACTATGATCAGTAACATAGGTATATGTATGGACATATACCAATGTAAGGTTGGTAGATACTTCGCGATTGTATCATTGTTCTTTGGTTTATCCTTAGTGGATTATGGGAGACCTTCGGGAGTCTTGGGGTCCTCTACTGTGTACTGTTATACTCAACCCTGTACAGGCTTCACTCGCACCTTGTTGTGTTCTGTGAAGACGAGGGACATCAGTGATCGAGGTTGAGGGTGACGGACGGGTGGCTGCTTGGAGCTGGACTAGACGGGATGTACCGTAGGGACTAGTTGTTCGAGGTCTGTACCCACCCTTCAAGTAGGACTCCCCGGAGAACAATCCAGGAGCTGTTTTTTCCTTTTTTTACTTGTACTTGTACTTGTTGTTCAATTGGGTGTCTATACTGGCCCACTTACTTTCTGCACAATTTTCTATTCTATATTAGTACTTATTGCTTCTACTGCTTGAGATCAGACTATGTGTGTTATAGGTTTAAAGGTAGTGCATTCCTTTTTATCAGTATTACACCATTGGTGCTAGTCGCTTGCCCCTATCCTATAGAAGGTGGGCTTGGGGTAGTCACAGCATGGGCCCTGAGGATGGGTCGTGACAGGAGAATCAAAATAAAAGAAAATAAGTTAAGAGAAACCATTACATTTAATTTGGGTAACTTCCTTTGGTTTGAACCAAAACAACTTCTTGAAGTTACTTCTGCATAAGGCTAGGCTTTTAGGAGGAAGAGAGGGATCTTGAGAGATTATTTGGGTAGGGGTGGGATTAGCCAAGGGGATTTAGAGCTGTGAGAAATGGGTTAGAAGTGATGTCATTTTATAAGGGAGTGGAGGGGATCTTTTAGGAATGTTGAAAAATTTTGTTTTATTATAAACTTATCTTCGGTTCCAAAATGTCAAAAACTCATTAAAGTAAAATCTAAGATGACAAATGTTCGAAATAAAATCATCCAATAATAATTGGAAAGTTTTTGGATATTTTTTAATATTAATAATCTTATTTATTTAAATCATTTATTAATGAGGTGAATACTACATCATTATTGCGTAACAAATAATTTAATTTATTTGATTTCTAAAAATTATAAAAAATATACCATAATGTAGGAAATATTTTTATAATTCCAATGAATATTTATAGTAAGGAAGATGACTTATATAACCCCATGTAAAAATTCATATACTAAAAGATATTTTTTAATGTCATTTTTGTCTTTACTTTATATTAATTAAAATAATGTGTCATTATCACTCTTATGTGGATCCTTGGGGTCCCAAAATCAACCCAAGGATTCCCATGGTCGTTCATGACTCATACAATAAGGTTAAGACTAGTTTTAAGGTAATTTTGTATTATTATAATATACTTTTTCCCTTGAATTATATGTACCTTTAACCATTATATATAAAAGTCAAAAGTTACTATTCACAAAAAATTATTTTCATCTTATTGAAACACATTTTTCTTACTAATAACAACCATATATGTCAGATTTTTGAAATTCAATTCATAGAAGCGGTAAAATTTCATTTAAATGAAAAAGTCAATTTTTTAACTATTACTAAGAGGTTTTACTATTCATAAAAAATTGATGTTTTTCAGAAAAATACCAAAAAATCAGCCTATGCTATATTTTATATTCCAAATTCAAAAATGATGTCTATTTTACCATATTCAAAACATAGAAGTTGCATTAATTAATTTAAAATTAATTCCTGTTGTCAAAACAGATAGCGTGCTTTTAAGAAACAATAACTATCAAAAGATTGACACTTGTTTATTAATAATTTCAAAGTAAAATTAATTCTACTGACCAAAATTGGATTTAATGGTGAAAATATAATCTAATTAAACTTCCAAACCATTAAAATGTATAATTGAACAATATAAATTATTTTGATTAAAAAACATGTTTTCAATTAAAATTTATTAATTTTCACTATTCACCCAAATATGAAAGTTATCAGAAAAACACCAAAAATTTATCGAAAATAAATTTTCATGTCTCGATTCAAAATAACAAGTTTAGTTTGTCAAATTGAATGTATAAAAGTGTCAGATATTAGATTTAAAAATGGTTCTCCATTAAAAGGTGTTAAAATCACATTTTTTGAAAAATACTTCCTTTAACTGAAAAAATGAATTTGTTATTATATTATGTCTAAGAAACACATGACATAGATGTTAATATTATATGGAATATATAAAAATAAAAATCCAGTTAATACTATTCATAAGTGCTTTTAAACGGCCGGTTTGGTAAGTCGTTGTGCGCTCGAACATGGTATTGTTTGAGATGCAATCTATTGAATTACTTGACTGAAAGTTAAATATTTTATTTTAAAACACTTTTATGGAAAAAGTGTGAAGCCATCAAGTTCTACCAAGAGCATAAAAAATTATAGCAGATGAAAAAATTGTTACAAGCTAACATAAATCAATTAGAAGTGTTCTCCCTATATACTTTCCAAGAGAGATCTGTTACCTTTTTATCTGGAATGTTTGTGATCGTATCTTCAAATTGATAGGCCACTTTATCCCACGCATGTATGAACTCTTCCATTGTTATCTTCTTAGCGTTGAAGCCTCTGGTAAGGATTAAATGTTGCTTATCGATCTACTCAACCTTATCTTTGTTTGTGTCCACTTGAATCAGCCTCCCGTTCATCCTTTCTGCATCCTCATGAGAGGCAACAATAATTAGGACCTACTCTAGAATCTCCTCCACAGAGTGCATAAGAAGGACCAATGGTTTTTCCATTGTCATTGCTTCTACAGCCCGCTGCGAGCCAACAGTATTAACCAAAGCAATGTCACCACCATCAGCCTCATTTCCGAACATCTCCTGATGATCAGTTGGGGGATCATCAAAACCCACGGGGTCATCCTGGATCTAAGACTGTTCCTCAACCGAAACACACTTCTTCTCCAAATCAAGATCCTTTGGAGAACAGCCTTCAAACGATTCGCTTCCACTCACCAAATTCAAGATGACCTCCTTCACCTGTTCATTTTTAGACGGCTCGACCTCCTTAATCATGGTTATGTCTTTTTAGCTGATCTTGTTTCCATAGCTCTTGGAATATATGAGTACTCCTTGCGACCTTTGGATTTCTTTCTCCCTCACACAATGCAACTACTCGGGTCCCTGTTTTCCATTTGTCCCTTCTTCCTCTTTGGACTGTGAAGACCTCTATTGGACCCTCCCTTTGCACTGTCTTCCGAGAGTTGGCCATCACTCCCCACATCCAACTCTGGCATTGAGAAACACCATGAACCATTTGGATCTTGATCAGGAATATCGAATCCCAACCCATCGAAACGATTACTAATGTTAATCGGGGACAAAATCAATTTCCGATTTTCTCTTCCCCCAGCATTCATCCACTTCCCCAACATGTCTGGAAAATCCTACATCTGAGAATTGTGGCCCTTATTGTCAGTTTCCCCTAGTACATTTCCAATTCGGGCAACATCAGCATAAGTGGGATTCTTCGAAGAAAAGTTCTCAGCCTGCAAAGGATCCGCACCACCAGCAACCCCTGACCCCAAAACAGTCTGCTCAGACAAATAACGCTCAGACAAGTCGTTCCTCAACCTATGGAAAATTTCCACCACCTTTGGATTAGGATTTAGCGGTTTTTCCTCCTTCTTTAAGGGTATGGCAACAGAATCTGAGTTGTTCAAGTGATCTACCGGGGGAGCACCAGAGCACTCTGGAACAAGAGATTGTCCAGCATCGAGCAACCTTTTCCGGTCCCTGAGTCCCCGACGACAGGAGCGGGAATAATTCCCCAAGAGGTTACAGATCGAGAAAAACTCTGTCCAATATTCAAAAACAACCTCCTTATTACATCAGACTTCTTCCCTAGCAGCGATTCAGAACCACTCCACTGGTGGTCTTGACACATCAATTTCCACGTAAATGCGTGGTGAAATTGGGTGACATACATCGCCGTTCCTACTAGCAGAGCAAAAATAGCATCCAACCATATTCCCAATCATGCGTAAAATTGGTGGATTTTGAAAGGGCAGCGGAAGATTTGGGAACCTTACCCACAACATCGTCATGGGAGAATCACGGTTCAAGTGCAAATCATACGACCAACGAAATAGAGAAAAGGAACACCCGTTGCAAACTCGCGGGGCTCTGGACCAGAAAAGAATCAGGTCTTCTTCCGAGCTAAAGTGGACCATCAAGTGACATTTGTCAACAAGTCCCACAACCGCACGATCCAGAAGACCCCGGGAACCAAATACGAACCTGTCAAAGGAGTTGACTGAGGGCCTGCGTCTGCTGAAACGAGCCACCAAGGTATGATTAAGAAGACCAGAAGCCGCCGAAAACTCCAAAGGTGAGAGCACAAGTTGGGGCGAGCCGTTGTATAGATCTGGAACCTTTGGGCTGAGAGAGATATTGGGGAAAGGAGGATGGAAATATGGGTTAGAAAAGGGGAAAAAAGGAGGCGGCTGGGTAGGGATTGAGGGATGATGAGGAAAATACCCCCTCTTCGGAGGAGGATGGGGGACGGCAGAGCCACTGCCATCCGCATAGGTCATCGCGGAGCGGCGATGCGGAAGAGAAGAAAACCACCCCCTGTTGAATTACTTTAAAGAGATAATGTTCAATGAAACCTTGGGATGTAACATTCTCCCCTCCTTCAATAAATTGTGTCCTCACAATTTATGCTCTCGATTGAAAACATGGGTTTTGACATTTCAGAATATCATAGTTGAAATCCCACATCGAAAATGGATTAATGAGGCCTCTGTTTTCATATAAATAAATGTAAGTATAAAGGTAACAGAATATAACACATACTCAGGTTCCATGTAGGAAAATATGTATATGAAATAGAAAGCTAATCATCATGTTTTGATGGAGAGTGATTGAGAATATTATTAGGATAAAGTTATCGATCTAAAAGCCATAAACTCTTGATGGGTTGAAAGGTCTTTGATTACCCAGTAGGAAAAGTAAATGAACAACATTTTTGTTTTATGTTTTTTTTCGTAATCCTCATTAATTTATTTGTCAGATTGACTAAGAGTATAAGGTGATATACTTACTTTACAAGTACAATATCACCCATTAATAAATTTCTAATACAAACTCATCTTTTCTCAAAATTATCACTACGGGAAAAAGGGATTTTTGTGACGGGTCTTTTGTGAAGGGAATAGATCCTGTCGCCAAAGGTCCATCAAAGAGGTTATTTACAACGGGGGTAACAACCCGTTGCAAATAACCAACTATTTGCGACGGGATTTCGTCTCCCGTATCAAATAGTTTGGCGCGGTTAGCACTCCAACCCGCATGAAGGTTATTTGCGACAGTGGGATCCCACCATCGCAAATAGTTAAGTATTTGGGATGGGCCCCGTCGCAAATAACCGACGGCGGTTTATAGCTTTTTCTGATGGGATGTCGTCTCGTCGCAAAAGGTGTGTCGGCATGGACTATTTGTGACGAGACTCGCCGCAAATAAATTTTTAACCGCCAACAGTCATTAATGCGGGCGTAGGTATTTGCGACGGGACCCATCGCAAAAGAAACTATTTGCGACGGGTATCCTATCGCAAATACTCTAACCTATATATACCCCCATATGTTTTTTCACTCATTCCACTCCGATTTTAGATCCTGTTTCTCTTTAAACTTGGATTTTAGAGAGAGAAATTTTCTAAGTTAATTTTTTTTGTTCATGAAGAAGTTGTGAAGCTGTCTACATCAATATAAAATCAGTCTTAAAGGTATTTATGTTTTTTTTTTATTTTTTTATTTCATTTTTTATGTCAATTTTTTATTGTTGATTAGTTGTAATTAAATTAAATTTAAATTGTTTTGTCATTAGTATTTATTTCTACTAATAAATTGAAATTTTTAGTATTAATTTTTAATAATTTTTAGTAATTATTAATTATTAATGATAATTAGTAATGCATATAATTAATTTGTAGTAATTAATAATAATTGGTAATAAATATCAATAAATAGTAATAAATAGGAATAATTTGTAATAAATAGGAAGAATTAGGAATAATTAGGAATAACAATTAATAGTTAGTAATAATTACTAATAATTAAGACTAATTAGCAATAATTAGGGATAATGAACAATAAATAGTAATAATTAGCAACAATTAATAATAAATAGCAATAAAGAGCAATAATTAAGAATAATTTGTAATAATTTGTAATAATTAGTAATAATTAGTAATAATTTGTAATAATTAGTAATAAATTGTAATAATAAGTAATAATTATTAATAATTACTAACTATTACTAATAAATACTAATAATTAGCAATAAATACAAATAATTAGCAATAATTAGCAATAATTAGAAATAATTAGCAATAATTAGAAATAAATAGAAACAATTAGCAATAATTAGAAATAATTAGTAATAATTAGAAATAATTAGTAATAATCATCAATAATTAGTAATAATTAGCAATAATTAGTAATAATAAGCAATAATTTGGAATTATTAGCAATAAATACCAATAATTAGTAACAAATAGTAATAAATAGTAAAAAATAGGAATAATTAGTAATAGCTACGAATAATTAATAATAATTTGGAGTAATTAATAATAATTAGGAATAATTGATAATAATTAGTTATAAATTGTAATAGTTAGTAATAAATTGTAATAATTAGTAATAAATTGTAATAATTAGTAATAAATAGTAATAATTACTAATAATTACTAATAAATAGTAATATTTATCTATAATTAGCAATAATTATGAATAATTAGAAATAATTAGCAATAAATAGAAACAAATAGCAATAAAGAGCAATAATTAGGAATAATTTGGAATAATTAGTAATAATTAGCTATAATTAGCAATATTTATTAATAAATAGCAATAATTAGTAATAAATAGAAATAAATATTAATAAATAGAAATAATTAGTAATAATTTGGAATAATTAGTAATAATTAAGAATAATTACGAATAATTAGGGTTACATACTTATAATTAGTAATACTTATGAATAATTAGTAATAATTAGCAATAATTAGTAATAATTAGCAATAATTAGTAAAAATTAGCAAAAATTAGCAATAATTAATAATAATTAGTAATAAATTGAAATAATTATTAATAAATTGTAAAAATTAGTAATAAATACTAATAATTAGTAATAACTACTAATAAATACTATTAATTAGCAATAAATACTAATAATTAGCAATAAATAGAAATAATTATGAATAATTAGCCATAATTAGCAATAAATACTAATAATTAGCAATAAAAATAAATAATTATGAATAATTAGCTATAATTAGTATTAATTAGCAATAATTAGAAATAAATAGTAATAATTAGCAGTAATTAATAATAATTAGCAATAATTAGCAATAATTAGCAATGATTAGCAATGAATAGCAATAATTAGAAATAATTAGCAATAATTAGCAATAATTAGTAATAATTAGCAAAAATTAGCAAAAATTTACAATAATTAGCAATAATTAGAAATAAATAGCAATAATTAGCAATAATTAGGAATAATTAGCAACAATTAGGAATAATTGGTAATAATTAGCAATAATTAGCAATAATTAGTAATAAATAACAATAAATTTTAATAAATAGGGATAATTAGTAATAATTTGTAATAATTAGTAATAATTATGAATAATTAGTAATAAGTAGAAATAATTGGTAATAATTATGAATGAATACTAATAATTAGTTCTATTTACTAATAATTATGAATAAATACTAATAATTAGTAATATTAACAATAATTAGTAATAATTAGCAATAATTAGGAAAAATTAACAATAATTAGTAATAATTAGAAATAATTAGTAATAATTAACAATAATTGGTAATAAATGCGAATAAATACTAATAATTAGTAATAATTACTAATAAATACTAATAATTAGGAATAATTAGGAATAATTCAAAATAATTAGCAATAATTAAAAATATTTAGCAATAATTATCAATAATTAGTAATAATTAGCAATAATTAGGAATAATTAGTAATAATTAGCAATAGTTAGTAATAAATTGTAATAATTAACAATAATTATGAAAAATACTAATAATTGGTAATATTTACTAATAATTAGGAATAAATACTTATAATTAGTAATATTTAGCAATAATAAGTAATAATTAGCAATAATTCGGAATAATAATCAATAATTAGGAATAATTATCAATAATTACTAATAAATAGCTATTATTAGTAATAATTATTAATAAATACAATAAATTAGTAATAATTACTAATAAATACTAATAATTAGGAATAATTAAGAATAATTTGCAATAATTATGAATATTTACTAATAATTGGCAATAATTAGAAATAATTAGCAATAAATAGGAATAAATTGTAATAATTAGCAATAATTAAGAATAATTAGGAATAATTAGAACTAATTAGAAATAGTTATAAATAAATAGCAATAAATATCAATAATTAGAAATAATTTGCAATAATTACGAATAATTAGCAGTAATTAAGAATAATTAGAAATAAAAAGGAGAAATTGTAATAATTAGTAATAATTGTTAATAAATATTAATAAATATTAATAAATATTAATATATAATATTTATTTTGAAATTTATTTTATTAATAACATTATATTATAATTTATTTGTAGGGTTTATGGTATCCCATCGAGGATAGCATGCGTGACGATTTCCATGCAGCATGGGAGGTGGCTATACATGAGTGTTTGCATTAGTTTTTGAACAATTTGAGAAAAAAGACCATTAATAAAGCAAGAACGACAGTATTTGATGAGTCATGTAGAGTCAACCGACCAGAGTACATTTCATCTCAGGTTTGGGATGGATTATGTGCACACTGGTTGGGTTGTGGTTTTTAGAGGAGGTCTTCATTGGGTCGGCAGAACCGGGGGAGACAGGAGGTAACACATCGAGCTGGTAGTCGTACATTCAGTACACATAGAGAGCATTTGGTAAGTATTTTTTTAAAATATTTTATATAACTTCAAATATAAATAGTTTATTTTATATTCATATAGGCAGTCAAGCATCCCAATATTCTAGAGTATGATGTTTATCAGAGGATGTACGGTGATCCATCCACTAGAGAGATTAGAGGTGATCTCCAACATCAGATTGTGGTTAGTCTTATTTTTTTTAGTTTCACAATTAACTGCATATAATATTTTCACAATTTTAATTTCAAATTGGAATTGAAGGAGTCATATGAGGCTGTGACTTCTCAGACACAGGCTGAGGGTCAAAACAAGGCGACTAATCAGACCAGTGCCCACAATATTGACGAGGCAGAATGGATGTTGGAGACTCAGTATGGTTTTGAGAAGGGCCGAGTAGTTGGTATCAGCTCTCATGTGACTCCTGGTAATTATTTTTGTACTGTTGCGATATCAGCGTCGAGATCGAGAGGGGCTCGTGGAGAGGCATCATCTTCTGGCGCTTAGTATCAGGAGCAATTTTGAGCTCAGAATGAGCTTATAGAGAGTTTGCAGAAGCAGCATGAAGAGATGTGTCAGCAGCATCAGTAGCAGCAACACGAGGAAAAGATCCATCGATGGCAGCAGCTGCAGCAGCAGCACAAGGAGGAGATGCTTCGTGGCAGCAGCAGCATCACGAGCAGAGGGAGTACATGCGTCGTCTGACTTGTTGTTTAGAGATGGTGTTTCCTCCACCAGCTCTTTAATCTCCTCCACCACCTCCTGAAGACGACCCCCCCCCCCATTGATTTTTTTATGTCAAAACCATTTGAATTTATATTTATTGTAACATGAACTATTTACAGTTTCTGTATTTTATATCGGTGCGATTATCACAAAATTTAATTTATAATAATTTATGATTTGTTTTTGTCAATATTGAGAATTTCAATATTTTTTAGTTTTTTATTATTTTAATAATATTAATATTATTGTTTCATTAATCATATTTTATTAAATATATTTTTTCAGTATTATATTTTTTGATATTTATTTATTTCACTAAAAATAATAATATTTTATGATTTTTTTATTTTTTTTGAATATTGAGATTTTTACATTTTTTATTTTTTTATTATTTTAATCATATTACAATTAATTTTCCAATATTCATAATTTTATTAAATTTATTTATTATTTGCAATGGGATCTGTTGCAACGGGATCCCATAACAAATAGTCTAAATAATTTTTATTTAAAAAGGTATTTACGACGGGATTATAAGCCCATCGCAAATGCTATTTGTGATGGGCCAATCACAAATAGTCTGAAAAAATATTTTCAAAAAGCATTTGTGACGAGATTATGGGTTCATCGTAAAAACGTATTTGTGACGGGCCTGTCAAAAAAGTACTTATATATATATAAAGTATATAATCAGAGATTTATTTGCGACGGTGAAGATTCCCATCGCAAAAAATATTATTTGCGACGGGACCATCACTAATATTATATTTTGCTACTGCATTTTCAGCAAAGGACTATTTGCGACATGGACCCGTCGCTAAAGTTTATTTACGACGGGATCCCATCACAAATAACTCGTCGCAAATACCTTTTATTCTAGTAGTGGATGAGTATTCAAGATAACTTGGTAACACCGGAAGCGCTACAATCAACTTATAGAGAATCACATAATCCACAAAGGATGAACTATATATTTACCTTTCCATTAAATTGTATCTCCAAATAACATCGACTACTCATAAAGTCGCATAATTGAATGTAAATAACATAATCACATATTCTCTATGATAGGTTAATCATTTCTATAAATAACCCAAATATCTATAAATTCATAATAAAAACATTGAAAAATATCCTTTATTACTCAACAAATGAAGTCCCATAGTATTCTAGTTTCCTTAGGAATATAGTGTTCCCAATAGAGCGAATGTCTTCCAAAATAACATTTATCACATAATCACCAAATAATATTCCTAAAATATTGATATCCATTTGATAATACATAATTTCCAAAATCAAATTAATAAAATCATTTAACTAAACATAATTAGTCACACTAACCAGTGACTTCACGTAGTCCAGTTATAGGTGATAAATCCCAATCACACTCTGGTTGTGGGTTTGATTCCCACATCATTTTCTGATGTGATGGGTTATTACAAAGTTTGTGTGTTTTCCTTTTTCATAAACTATATTTTATTACACTACCAAAATGAGATAAATAACTCAAAATAACCATAACATAATTTAACCACAAATGTTATCTCATACCTCACATTTTAATCCCAAATTTTATTAACTTGTAATTTCCTCAAATTCAAGGATCATATAAAACAAAATTGTTTTTTATAACTATATCCACAAGAGAAGATATAATTCTTCCTCAAATATAATTTTCACATGACAAACTATAGGGTCACACATACAAGAGAAAATTATTCCAAAGTAATCCCATCAATAAAGAGAACTAATAATTTTAAACATTTCACCAACCATTTATTTCCACATAGATTCTTTTTTGACCAAGAGGATATCCTATAGAATAGGGTATTCACTCGGGTAATGGTCAGGTTCCCAACATTTATGGTAAATGACTGTAAATGGATTCTTAAGACCATTTTTTTCAACCATATTACTCTTCATTTTTCCATGACAATTATTCACATTATGTCCTTAATTAACACACATAAAGAATGTCTTTGTTATATTGAGACACATTCCTGGGTGTCTTGTTCCACATTTCCTGTATGATGGAAATTGACGTTTCTTTTCTCCATAGTCTCCACTACTGGAGCACTTATCATTCATCGCCTTTCTCTTCTTTGTTGAGTCTAGGAGTGGATTAATATATATGTTGTTGATCATATTTTTGGAAAACTGATTTGGCATGAACACGATATATTTTATGACTATCAACATTCAATTTTGGATCTCAGTTCCATCATTGTTCCCACCATGTACATCATGATCAATGTTACTATGACTTCCTTGGAATCCATCCATTGAATAAAATCAGAAAGCATTGTGAGTAACAATAGTCATAAAATCTTTTAGAGGATATCATGAAACATTATTTTAAATTTGAAACACCTTATAATTACCCAAGGTCTTTTATTCTCATATTATGTTAAAATCCCTCAAATAGGTTTGTAAAGAAAACATAAGTTTTCTTAAGAATATCCTCGGGGAGTGTTATAACCAGAAGTGCAGAAAGGCTCGTTCTCATGTGCTAGGATACCCCGGGTCAATCCCGAAACTCTTTGTTGGATTTTTCACTCCATGTATATATATTCCAGAGCCACCTCTACCTTCTCTTTTCCAGAAAAGGATGTATTGCTTGGAAAATACACACAATCTCTACATTACCTAAGTTATAAGAAGTTCTTCTATGCTAATCCACAAAGTCTATCTTAGGGTAATGTTCTCTAATCAGAGTCTATCTAAATATAGTTTCCAAGGGTTGTACTAAATTTTCTCTGATACCAACTGTAATGCCCTGACCCCAGAATCCAAAAGCCCGTGCATTATTTTAATACATTGGCATGATTACATGGAATCACGTCCCAAAGGACAAATCAATTTAATATTCTTGGAAACAAGATACGTACATAGGTTCAGAATTAAAACTTGAAAAGAAAAATAGCACCGAATTATTCCATTTGAAACATCCAAGCTTCCTAGATTTTTCCTGTAAGTTACTCATAACTAACTTCTTCATATCATGGGGAAATGAAACAAAAGAAAGGGGTGAGCTCAAATGCACAGTAAGAGTAAGTAATACATTAGAAGATAATATAAACATTAGGCATGATGATTAATTTAAAAAACATGCCTTTACCAATAATTAACATGAACACATTATGGCAGGAATATGAGATGAGTAAATAATGTCATAATAAAACATAGTCATGTGTATTCTACTTGTCAAATAACCATATGAAATATCAATAGCTAATATCATAATGTTGGAATGCATAATTTTGGACATCATAACCACATAGTTAAGGCCTCATGCCAAGACTACAAATAATATTTTGTCAAGGCCTTGTGCCAAGACACTAGTTTGCCTCATGAGACCTAATGATTCATTGAGGAGCTATAGCGAGCTCAACCTGTCACTTACTAATTCTAATACATACCTCATTTGAAAAGGCTGAAACATATTATAAGCATTCTTATTAAAACTATCATACTAAATGTCAATATTTTAACCACAAACCATGAACGGTATAAAAATAGAAAATCCACAGTCAAACATAACTCATTCAATACAATATGAGAGATTGTATTGTTATAGATTAACCACAATTGAGAATAATGAAGGATATTGACATAGATGAAAATAATCATCAAAACTATTGGATAGAAATATCCCACTTTTCATGAAAACATTTAAAAGTCGCTATTTATTAGGAAGCCGTTTAAAATAGATTTTTGAATCAATGTGTCCATTACCACTTTGAAACATTTAAAGAGAATTTTAATTTTAAAAAATTAATGTCGAAATAAATAAATCCTTAAAAGAATTTTTAAAATGTGGACATTAATGAGATTTATTTAGAAGAATAAATATTTAAAACATTTAAAATGATAATTTAGTTAGAGTTACTAACCAAAATAGAGACACTTGAATACAAATAATTGAGCTAATAAAAACATTATAATATAATGATAATAAATAGTTTCATGATATACTATGTCAAAGTACATTATATACACTATATAAAAGTGAATTGGCTTATAACAACAAAGAGGTCTCAATAGAATGTAAATTGAGATGAAATCACTTATAAAGACCGTATCCTTGGGTTAAGAATAAATCAATGACATAATTATGTGTGAACAATAAAAATATGCTCAATATGATTGGATATTCAGTGTAGATAAGTCTGAGGACATTCACACATATTCTTGTAAAAACAACACCAATGACTTGTATGTTTAACTCAATGAATCGAAATTGAGTTAAGATTACTCTTGTCAGGTTCATATCAATGACTTGAGAAATTATCAATGGGGTGAATATGTGTATCAAATGTATATTCACACAAAGGAGAGAATAAATTACTACATAAATAATAAATAGTGATTCCATACATAACCTTGGAGTAAAAATAACCAATGAAGCATGCATAAAGCCCAATGAGTGGAAATTGAAATTGAAAATTCCCTTACTGATTTGGTAACTCACAAAACATACACGCCATGAAAGAAGGATCATACATTGAAGATGTAAATACTGATAAATTAAAGTATATTACACCAATAATACAATCATGAGTAGTATATACACCACACAATAGGAAATAGTGGCTAATATAGCATGAATCTCGTAGGAATAAAAAGTGAGATGAAAACCCCTTATCACGTTGTAATCAATCGAGTCATATGAAAAAAAATATAATAACAACCAAATAAATCGTAGAATACCATGAATGTAAAGAGAATAATGATAATATATATCAAATGGAATTATAAAATACACCACATGCAGTAAATAAGTGGCGAACAATGGAAATCTCACGGAATTAAAAGTGAGATAAGAAACTCCATACCTCGAGTCCGACTTGACTTGTATGTTCCTTGTTATTCCTGAATAATAAATATAAATTAATTTCTACTTGATTAAGAAAATTTTTCAAGTTTATTATTACTTTTATATCACTTATTACCTTGCTATAGCAATTAGTTAATTATTTGAGTTCATATTGGATATTTTATAGATGTTTGGAACTTAAGTTAAAAATGAACTTTTTATAATTACAATTTTTCCATGTGGTCAAAATTACATCATCTATAGAATGATATATATGATTTAGATATCATATATATATATATATATATATTATCACATTTATATATAAATATTTATAACAGTACATAACGTTTGGAGATAAAAAATGAAATACACCGTTCATGGAAACGGTAAGTCGTACGTACGCATGAACGCTCCTTTCATTTCTACATTGTATTTTAATGGAATTAAAACATAATGATACATAGGTATAATATAAATACATTATAATATATTATATAATATAATTACCTCCATCCTTTATTCATCCCATAAAAAGAATTAACGAGTCATATCACTTTAAGAGGGCGATAGTCCGCACTTCCTCAAATGAAATTATCGTGTTTACCCATAATGTAAACCATAAATGGGTGTTATAAATGGAAGATAAAGAAGCATAATGAAAACAAAAAAATTAAAAACATCATTTATAAATAATGTTCCATCTTAATGGCCATCATGGGAGGTGGTAGAAGACAATTGAACAATAATCGTTTCATGAGGCGTTAGTTTTCCATCCACAGAAATAGTATGTTCTTTACCAATTAGATGGAGGTGTGTAAGTGTTATTAGAACAATTATCATAAAAAATCCTATTATATTGATGATACTAGTGTTGTTATTAATCAAAGTAATAAAAATATTTTAGGAGCTGGAGAAGTAAAATAAAAGAAATGAAGTTAAGAGAAACCATTACCATTAATTTGGGTAACTCCCTTTGGTTTTAACAAAAAGGACTTCTTGAAGTGACTTATTCCTAAGGTAAGGATTATTGTAGGAAGATAGGGATATTGAGAGCCTATTTTGGTAGGGTTTTGACGATCCATGGTGCTTTAGGGGGTGTGAAGAATTGTTTATAAGTGGTGTTCTTTTAGAAGGGAGAGGAGAGGATCTTTAAGAAAGTTTATAAATGTTATTTTATTATAAACATAAATTCTGTTTCAAAAGGTCCAAAACTCATTAAAGTAAAAGATAAGATGCCTGTTGTTCTAAATAAAATCATCCAACAAAAATTGGATAGGTTTTGGATATTTTTATTAAAATTAATAATCTTATTTATTTAAATCATTAATTAATGAGGTGAATACTGCATCATTATTGTGTCATAAATAATTTATTTATTTGATGTCTAAAAATTAAAAAAAAAAATACCATAATGTAGGAAATAATTTTATCTTTCAAATTCCTATTTATAGTCGAGAAGATGAATAATATAAACCCATTTAAAATTGATATACTTAAAGATATTTGTTAATTTATTTTTTTCTTTACTTTAATTTAATTAAAATAAAGTGTCATTATCACTCTTAATTGGCTCTATGGGGTCCCAAAATCGACCCAAGAATGCCCATGGTCTGCCATGACTCATAAAATATGTTTAGTACAATTGTTAAGGAAATTTTGTATTATTATAATAATCTTTTGACCTTGATTTACCGAATTTAACTTTAATTGTGGTAAATAAAAGACAAAAGTTACTATTCACCAAAAATTATTTTTTTCTTATTGAATCACATTTTAATTAATAATATCAAATATGTATGTCATATTTTCAAAATTCAATTCACATAAATGATATAATTTCATTTAAATGAAAAAGCCAATTGTTTATCTATTACTAGGTGGTTTTACTATTCATCAAAATTTGAAGCTTTTCAGAAAAATACGAAAAATTAAGCCTATGATATATTTGATATTCAGAATTGAAAAATGATGTCAATATTACAAAATTAAAACATAGATGTTGCATTAATTAATTTAAAATTAATTTTTTTTGTCAAAACAAATAGCGTGTTTTTATGAAACAATAACAATCAAAAAATTGACACTTGTTTATTTATAATATCAATGTGAAATTAATTCCAATGACCAAAATTGGATTAAATTGTAAAAATATAATCTAATTAAACTTAAAAACCATTCAAATGTATAATTGAACACTATAAATTATTTTTATTAAAAATGTTGTTTTCAATTAAAATATAGTATTTTTCACTATTCACCCAAATATGAATGTTATCAGAAAAACACCAAAAAATTATTGAAACTAAAGTTTTATGTCCTTATTCTAAATAAGAAGTTTATTTTGTAAAATTGAATATATAAAAGTGTCAAATATTGGATTTTAAAAGGGTTCTCCATTAAAAAGGGGTAAAATTGTATTTTTCTTAAAATGATTTCTTTATTTGAAAAAATAAATTTGTCCTTATATCATGTCTAAGAAACTCAAAATATAGATTTCAAAATTATATGGAATATATATAATTCAAAATTCAATTAATACTATTCATAACTACTTTTGAACGGCTAGTTTGGTAAGTCGTCGTGTGCTCAAACTCGGTGTTGTGTGGGATGCAAACTATTGAATTACTTATGTAATATGAAACCTTGTTTTGTTACAAACATTGGAAAAAATATTAACATTGACATTTCGCATACAAAAATACTACAAACGGTCAAAACAACAGATAGTCAATGCTGGAAAATATGAAAAAAAACTAATATATCTATAGATAATAATTATAATTGAAAATAATAAATAGTGTTAGGTATGAATATAGTTCTTAAATAATAAATTAATATAACACATTTTTAAAATATTTTATAGTGGTTTTGACTAATAAGGGAATCAAGGTAAGGGTTCCATTGTCTCAAATTTAAAAACCATGAGTTATGTTTGTATTTTAATCCATGTTTCATTTTTTATGGTGTAAATAAAATGATAATTTAAATTTTTTTAATGAAGTCATTATATTTTATCCTGAAAAGTAAGTTTTCTTGGTTCATTATCTCATAGGTTTTTAATTAGAAATATATAAAGGCTATAAAGATTTTGTCTGAATAATAACCTAATTTGATACATTTTTTCTTCTATGAATATAAATTATTTTAAATTTTTTGTATTATGAAAATTGGGTATTTAATATCATATATAAATATTTTTCAATATATTTTAACTTCAGCATCATTCTCTCCCTCTTTCACGGGGTTTTTATTTTAGTGTTTCTTAAGCCCTAATTGTTTTTTTCTCATATTTATCTCTTGATACATTATTTTTTTTGTGATTAATTACATTTATTTTATGTACATAAAACCAATTTGATGTATTATTTCATGAATTAACTTTAATTAATTTCAATTGATGTTAAATTTTAATTTCTTTTTATCATTCAGATTTAATTTAAATGCTTTTTAAGTACTAATTTGATTTCATGACTTAATTCTCTTCTTAAGGTTTCTATCATTCATTTTTTTCTATTATATTTCATGATTTATATATCCTAACATGTGATGATTTTATAATGTAATTATTCATTCTTTTAATATAAAATAATGTTTCATTTAAATGTTTTCTAACTCAATGATTTTAATGTTTTGATAAAATTAATTATTGTTAAAAATAATTCCTATTTGTATTCCTATAAGTCTATATTTTTTACATCCTAAAAATATTATCATTTTGTAAACTCAATTTATTTTTATCCCAATTGATCATTTTTCCCCTAAATTCTTTTAAAAAATATATGTTCAAATATGTGTTTTTTCGAAAAATATTATTTCAATATGATCAAATGAATTTTCTCTCATTTTAAAATAAAATGTTTTATCATTGACTCCACATTTAATTTTGATTTCATTTATATCTTTTTGATGGTTTAATTTATAAATATTATATTTAAAATTTAATTTCTTCTTATAATTTCATCTTCATTTAGTGAAATCGTTATGACTCTTCCACTTTTTCATTATAAAATACAAATTTAAAAGTAGATGTTTCCACTATATTTTCACAATTTATTTCTTGAAAAAAAATTCAATTAAAGACCATTTATTTGTAACCATTTATAATAAGGATTTCAATTGGCATCACTTTCCCATCCCAAATTTTTTTGAGTGGCTTAAAAAATCCATGTTATAAATGTTTTTTGGATGAATTTAGTATTTTCAAATATATTTACCCTTCATGGTTTCTTTTTCATGAAGTGATGATTTGATCACCCTATATATATGTTACTATGATATGATTTCTTTTGGAAAATGAGACTTTGATTTAATAAGATTTCATAAGTTAATTATATATGATTTTTTTGAATATTTTAGAAACCCTTTATTTTTTACTAGGTTATTCATGATATGATTGATGTTATATGGATCAAATATATGTAGATGATAACTGATGGGGACCTATATCTCTATATAATTCAGTGGTTTAGGATTATATATAATGAGATATTCAGGAATTGACATAATTTTTTTTCCACACATTCATTATCATTATGGGATTGGTCACATTTTTTAGAATGTGCACAATGAGTTTGTTCATATAGGTATGAGTATAATATAGTTTCTTACACATGTTTCCTTATGCTTATGGTTTCACCGCATTTTCATGATAGTTGTCAAATTATGAAACATTTTTATGTATTTTATCATGTTTTCCCATGATTTCAAGTCATATATGATGTTAGTCATCACATAAAAATTCTTCCAAAATTTATAAAAAAAAGTAGGATTCATTTAATTGCAAAAAAATCAATGTTTTTATGATTATTTTTCATTTTCAATGATTAATTGACTTTTATTCCATTCTCACATATTATATGACTATAGAAATGTTTTTGAGCTATATATTATCCTTTATTCTTAAATAATGATCTTTTTATGATATAATATTTCTCTAACATGTCTCATTATTATCTTATATATTATTTGATATTTTTAGGATGTTTATATCTTCCTCATGTTTTCCTTTGTGTTATGTTATTCTTTACCCATACTATGTTTCTTATCTCACCACTATATTATTTTTCCTTCCCATGTTATGAAGATGATTATATCATTTGATATAACTAGAAATATGTCTTGACGAGAAATTTTAATGATAAATTTTCAAAAATTTGAATAAATAAGTTGTTTATGTTTTAAATTTCAAAGACACTAAACCTTTTGGTCCTTGGTTTGTGTGACTGTTGTGTGATATATTCTTTAAAACGGGAAATTATTATTTTATTTTGTTCATTAATATATTGGATCACATTAGAGAATATGATGATCAAAATAACCTTTAAATACATTGAAAATGACATCAACATATCCTTTATAGATTGGATGGTTATTGTAGACAAACCATCTATTAAAGGGTGATTAGTAGTGTGGAATCCTAGCTCTATATCTGATGCACGCTGATAGATTCTACAGAACCTCAAGATAAACATTGATTCTAGATTAGGTATAATTCAGAGTGGAACTCCATGTAGTCCTTCAATTTATATTATGTATATAATAGTTTGCCTGTAAAGAGAGAAATTATCCATGATAACAATGAAATGTGATGAATTAATAAGGTGATTGACTATCACCCAAATGGAATTATTTTTTTATATGTCATGGGGAGTCCTATGAAGAAATACAAGGTTATGTTTCCCAATTTACGTACTTTGTGAGAATTATTTATATCATACCATTATAAATCGATCATTTATCCTCGTCTTATTAGCATACCAAAAATTGAGACAAAGACTCTACAAGATCACCCTTCATGAAATTGATAAAATTAATTTTCATACATAATCTTTAAACATATTCTTATGATTTTTTATTGTTTCTAATCAGAATACACATTGATTAATTTCTTTCCAAAATTGTTAATTTGAAAAAAAATGTATTTATTTGAATAAAATAATGGTTATTTTTGCAGATGGATTTTATTTATGAATCATTTATTGGAATTTTATAAGTTCATTGAATTTTTATAAGTGTTTAATTATATATTTATATAAAAAATTATCTAGGCTCAATCTATCTCATCAACCAAGGTCACCAATCCACTAAGCTAGCTATTAGAAGGAAATTAGCCAGCCCAACCCTGGGAGGGCCATATTGAGTCGGCAAAGCACTAGGGAATTGGGCCCATGTTTTTGATTGTGGGTATTAAGACCTATGATATGTATTTTTATGCCAACAAATTGGTTGGAAAGTTAGTGATTCCTAGACAATATATATTTGTGTGTGTGTATCTGCATGCCGATACTAGGTTTGGTCTTTGAGTCACTGAAGCTACAAATGGTTTGATAAATTCTCAAACAACCTCAATATAGTTCTTATATGGTTAAAATAACACTAAGTTACTATTAATTTATTTTAAAAACTCTACTCTCTTGTAGACAGATAGAATCCGCCACTTGACTTCGCTGCCTACCTCCACCTAATGTTGTCAGACACCCCTTTTATCCCTATAAAATAGTATGGATAACACTGAAAGAGCTAAGATCAAGAAATTATCCCTCTTCCAAGTCCTAGAAAAAACATGGATCACTTATAGAGCCTCGATTGACCACCTTGAAGAATATATTAAGCTCCCTATGTCCACTATAAATTCCTAAGGGGGTGAGTAAGAAGAGATCTCTATTACCACACAACCAAGATCCTAATTACATGAATTCCACATCTCTACTGCCATGTATAAATGAAAATATTCAAGTTCTTCCACTAGGTACATTTTTCAATGATAAAAATTTCAAAAACAAAACTTCATTGGGTGTTTCTATTCATCTACCATAGGTCTCAAGTGAATTTAATAAAAAAATATATGTTTAATGTTATGAGTGTCTCCACTGAAGGGAGATTCAATGAAAATAATCCTCTATAAATAGGGGAATAGTATCCCAGTTCTAGGTAAGTTTGACACCCATGGCTAAGAGGGAATCCTTTAGACCGACACTGCTGTTTAGTTTTATTTTTTTATCTTATTATTTTTTATTTTATTATTTTTAATATATATTTAAAATGTGATATTAATTAAAATTTAATTTATTTAAATTATCATAAATGAATTTTTGTTTTGAAGTAATCAACCCACTATTTTTATTTTTATTATTTGAAAAGTGTATATTTATATATTTATTTTATTTGTTCTCTTTTATTTTTTTTACTCATTTTATAATATTATTCTCTTTTCTATATTTATTTTATTGTTATTATTATTCTTTATCTCTCTATTCTTAATGAATTATTATTCTAATATTTTGTGTTTTCTTATTTCTCACTAATATTCTTCTAATTATAATTTCTTCTCCTCTTATTTCTCACCATTGTAATCTATTACACTTAACAATTAGGGGCCCAACTGGGGATTGGCCTAGGGGATGTTAAGGTGTTATTGAATTATAGATTAAATTCTATTTAATTTTTTTGGTAGATATGAATGTAATTCATGGGTGTGGAAATTCCCCCCAAATACTGGAAATTAAAATCTATTTCTATTAATTTATTTTATTTATTTTTCCTCTATTAAATTGATTATATATTCACAAGAATATGTTTATCCAATCAATTGATGAAAATGTATATGATGGATTTGGGTCCTATAGGATGTCACACTAATGACAGAGGTTTTCCATCAACTATGATTATTAGAGGTGGTGGAATTTAAATATGTTAAGGAACTCAAGATTTCAAAACACTAAATAAAATGATAGAGATTTATGCACGATATTTCATAGATGAATTATGAAAAATAATTCAAAAAAATAAAGAGGAGTAATGCAAGAACTCAAAACCAAACCCAGGACTAATTTCTTTCTTTTAAAAAACTAATTTTTTTATTACAGCCTAGTTTAATTTAATATTTAATCTTTCAGGTCTTTTAATTTTATTTTCAAATTAAAAAAAAAACAACCAAAAAATTATCGATTTTTCTGTACAATAAAAAAACAAAAAAAATACATTATATTAATATGATTGAGTTGGTGATAAACTTCCAATATTCTCATGTGATATAAACATATTCAGACACTGTACTGCATAATAGAAATAAATTTTATTTTTCCACACCCTACAATAGGAATGTATGAATACTGGAGCTTTTATCCGAGATCTAATCAGTAGTGTGTTTACCTTTTCTATTTTCAAATCTACGATAGTTTTTATTATATTTAAAATAAATACTTAAAAAATATTTTTACGATTATGTTTTCAAATGAGTATTTAATTAGTTAATAGAACAGTAAAACATATGTGCATGAAGAAAAAAATAAGTATGTCAAGGAGGCCATCCAATTAATGGCTTATTATATATTTATAATGTTCATGATGAAAAGAAAAATGACATTGAGATAGGCCTCTCGCCTCATGCCTTTATGGGTATGACCTATGAACTCTGATATGACATAAACAGATTCAATGACAAGAATGAAGTTTCATTTACCTTCCTTGAATTTTTTAGGGAATACAATATATTGAGGCCATAATTTAAGATTTTAAACATCCCAACAATTTTATTAATCAGATCTAAGATGACCATAATGATCTAGATTTAATTCATGATGAAAATGACTTTTCTTATGAGATACATATCGGAAATCAACAATATATAGATGAATTATAGAATTACAATGAGTTACGACTTGATATTCCCATTCCATACAAATTATAAGAAACAAAACCACAACATATATTTCTAGACATGGAATGACACACCATAGAAGAATTGTATCTTGAATAAAATATGGAGGATCCTAACTACCTGCCTCGATATTCCAACATCCAGCTCTATGAGGCACTCTCCATTAAATAAAAGATTGAAGTTGAACAAACTAAGAGAGTTGATCTTATTTCAAACATTAATACAATTTATTTTTTTCAATATTAATTGTGTATAAACTCCCATAACCATTAATTTTATTATTTAGATAATCATTTCTACACCTTAGTGGATGATGATAAAGAAGAAAACACAATTGTTGATGACCACGTAGACCATCAAAATTTTATTGAACATAAATTCTAGGAATCCTATAACAGATTCCATGTTACTGAGACTATGTAAATAAAGATAGAGGTTGACCATGTTGAATGGGATAAATTTTTAGTTAATAATTTAAATTTAAATTTTATTCAAGTAAAAATACCTTGTCATGTTTTCTTTGATCCTTCAATTCAGTAATATCATATTAAACCCGCAGTAGACATGAAGAATAAGGTAACACCAGTAATAAAAAATGATGAAGAATATCAAAAAAACATCCTACCCCCACCAAGAAAGCATTACATAATTGTAATGGGTAAGGGGGATTGTGTATGCTCTATCCAGGGATCATTTCATGCCACCAAGAAGAAAGAAGTGATATCTGAGAAAATCCACATATGTTGGTTCAGATACAATATTATTTATCCACTATTGGATTATGGATAACACCTGGTACTACCCTCTCGTGGTAGTAAAAATCTAATTCCCACTTAGGGTATTATACAAAGTAATATCTTTTCATTCTCTCTAGAGCATTCAATTTTAGTCTTAGGAATTTTTATAGCATACAACTCCACTCCATGTACTATTTTTAAAATTAAATGAAATTATTCATGTGATTAATTGAATAATTTTATTTTATATGTTTATGATGTAATAATTAAAACCTCTAAAAATGTAGTAATAATAAACTGTTTCATTAGAAAAAATGTGTCCAATTTTATATTTTTATCTTTCTAAATAACGTATTTTAAGTTTAAGAACATGTTTTGAGGTCAAACTAGAGTTGCATTCCAATTAATGAATTGTTGCATTACTTGACTCATCTAGAAGATAATAGATTATTAGAAATCTTGTGATGGTAGGATTTAGATTTCAATGACAATGATATTTAACAAGTACAACTGAGAATATGATGATTAATGTGAATCCTAGATATTAAAACAAGGACTCATAGTTTGATTGAATTTTTTAATTCATGAAGATGAAATATACCTATCATTTATCATGATATGAATTTTTAAAATTCATTTGAATTGATTTGTTATTATTATTCATTCCTTGAGTGATTGTCCCATATTGAATGCCCCTTTTCTCAAGAGTAATTCTAGACCAAGTAATACCTTTTTTATCCTATGCAAATTTCTTGAGTGATCTAAGGACATGTCACCTATGAGAACCATCATTTATACTTTTCAAATATATTATTATAAAAAACACATTTTAAATGATTGAGGTATATTTTGAAATTCCCTTATCCTTGAAAATGAACTTTAAACTAATCCATTTTTATCCCATTGAGACTATGAATGGCGATTATATGGATGATCCATATTTGAATCCATTTTTATCCATTCATACACTACTCTAAGTATTTTCATAATATTTTTTAGTTGAAGTGTGGTGGTGAAGGGATTCATGTGGAAAAATATGAACTACATTGTATGAAAAAATTATGGGTGTGTTATTTTTGGTAATGAAAAATTTTATTTTATTCATTCATTGAAATTCCACTTTTTACCTTCTTGAAAAAAAAAATAACAAATATTAATGAGAAGTGATTTAAAAGAATTAAAAAACACCGTCACTGGATCATTTTTTTATCCAATGTGGTTAGGTGGTGGATATGAGGTTTATTTAAAGAATAATTTTTGATACTAACGAAAAATGTGGTTTAAAATAAGTATATACATTGATAAAAAATCAAAATGGTGAACATCATTCACTATAATATCATTATTAATAGTTTACATAGAGTTTACGAAGTGGGACTTGTTATTTTAATGGTGATAATTTCATTGAGATTTTACTTTTAATATCATAATTAATACATTATGAGATAGGCCTATTCCTTGAGAATTAATTTTTAAAACATAAATTCATACAATCCAAATACCTTTTAGACATATAAAACATGATTAAATATACCTCATTATTTTGTATCAATATCTTCTTTACAATGTGTAGAATGATTTTCATTACAAGCTTATGTATAAAGAGAATGTTCTAATGATATGAGGATAAGTCTACTTGTATTTTTTCATGAGTGATTATAGGAATTATTACAAGGGGATGTTAATCATGCTTAAGTATATATAATATTAATTAATTAAGGATGTTGAATGGATGAATGAATAAGTTCCATCATTTTAAATGGTGAAAAATTCAAAAAACATGAGTTGTTTGTTACTCTAAAATTTGTGATATTAAATTGAAATTTTATATAGATATTTTATAAATTTTGATTTATAATTTGTAATTTTATTATTGTAATTATTTTTAATTTGAATTATAGAATCATTTGTGCCCATTTATTTTAAATGTTTAGATTTTATTCTTGTGGAAAATCATTCTTTACGTGTGTGGATATTTGATAAACTCAATTTTCATGCATAATTCCATTACATGTTATTATTATTTTGATTTATTTTAATTAGAATAAACATTTATTTAATTTTTTTATTAAAAATATGGAATTTAAAATTAATTAATTAAAATGGATATATTTTAATAAAATAAGGGTGGTTTTTCTTGTTTAATTTTATTTATGAAGCATAGTGAGGTATTTTATAAGTGTGATAAAATATTGTATGTGTTTAATTATATTTTCATGTAAATTTAATTTCCATGATCAAGATGGCCCATAAAATAAGGTCATACGGCCATTAAGAATTCCTGTAATGGGGGTACCTAACCATTCTAGTGTTAGGAGGGACTACTAGACTTGGATGATCATGGGGGTATAAGGCCCATGCGGTTGCGCATGGGGAGTCAAGCCCATTGGGGGTTATGGTTGGGGTCGATGGCATGCATGATCTCGAGTGTGTATTCGAGAGCCCACCCTGGAGTGGTCTTATGAGCTACTAGTATCATGGGTTTTATTGATAAACCCTTATGCCTCCCTGTATAAAAGTCAATGAGGGAAAAGTATCAATATGTTAATTTTTATTTCATTTAAAATGTCTTCTCACTAATGTTTGGATTGAATCCTCTTCTCATATTATCCTCATTGCCACCAATTTTTGTCTATAACCCCTTAATTCACTATCATAATCTATTGATGACACTGGAGGAGCATAACCTAAGATCTACTCTAATTTACAAGTCATGTTTCTACCTTTGATTTCTTTTAGAACATTGGATAACCACCACATATGGAATTACAAGCTCCCACCCGATACTTTGAAGGCATAAGGGGTTAAGGAAGAAAGCACACCATTACCATGCCACAATTAACTAGATTTTATGCCTTCTAGATACCCACAACCATGCACATAAGAGGAATTTGAGTGTTACCCCTTTAGATCTTGTTCCAATACACAAAATTCAAACACTCTATTTTATTGGGTGTTTCCATTCTTCTACCATGGGTCTCATGAGAATTTTATAGGAAATGTATATTTGATGATATGATTTTCTCCACTAAATGGTGATTCAAAAATATTAATCATCTATAAATAGAATAGGATTATCCCACTTATATGGATTTTTGACACCCATGGATGAGGGACAATCCCTAAGGCCGATGTTGTTTCTTGGATATATTTTTTTGTTTTACTCTTCTATATTTATTTATTTTGTATAATTTTTTTAAAATATTGAGTTAATTCATATTTATTTTATTAAAATCATCATTAATGAAGTTTTTTTAATGTGATCCACCCACCTCTTGATCCTCCTCCTTTTTTATCATCTTCTTCTTTTAACATTCTATGTTTATATATTTAATTTACTTCTTATCATTCATTTTATTTTAATCTTCATAAAATCTCATTATCTTTTATATTTTTATTTTATTATTTATATGAATATCTATCTATTCTTATTCATATTTTAATCTAATATTTTTTGTGTTATTACTTCTCTATTAAATTAGTTTTATTCTTTTATCCTCTTATCCACTTTGTAACAATTTAAATCCCTTACCCTATAAAATTAGGGGTTAATCTGAGGCTTGTATCTTGGGGTTTAAGGTGTTATTGAATAATTTCTTAATGTTTATTTAATATTTTTGGTAGATATAACTAGCATTCATGGGTGTTGGGATTACACACGATGAAATTCAACTCAAATCTCCATCTATTTTTTTATTTTATTTCAATACTCTATAATACATTTATAATATCTTCATATAATTAATTTGATATAATTAATAGATGAAGCAACATATGATTGAGCTGGGTTCAGAAAGATTTCACACCCTTGAATTTGGCTTGCAATTAACATTGATTATAATAGGAGGTCAAATTTATATTTCTTAAGGAAATCAATATTTTAAACCACTTAATAAATGGATATTGATTCATGATTGACATTTCATATCTAAATTACAAAAAATAATAGAAAAAATTAATGGAGAATAAATATATAACTTAAAACCAAACTCATGAAATAGTTTTTTTAATATGATTCTGTAGAGCCTTGTATGTTACATTAGCTTAAAATTTCATATTTCATGTAATTTAATTTTTTTATAAATTAAAAAAATAAAAAATATTTATCATTGTTTACATTAAATAAAAATACCAAAAAATGAAATTGTTTATGTGAATTTAATTTAGTGAATGATAAACTATGAATATATTCAAGTGATATGACCCTAGATATCTTTTGTGAAACATTATGACAATAAGTTGTCTTTTTCCACTCCCTATGATAGGCATGCCTCAGTTATCCCATCCAAATATTTTCTTTATATCACTATATATCTTAGTTATTCCTGGATAAATAATGAAGGATGATATTTAAATAATATTCTATAATTTACACATTAAATTTTTTTATGGGATATATATATATATATATATATATATATTGGTCTGAACTCATATAACACTATCATTAATAATTTTGAACTCTAGAATCTTCACTACCTTTTTCTATAGCTCCTTATCATATTATTATGTCTCCTTGATCCTCTCAAGAATGGACTGTTAAGAACATATTTGAGAATGGTTGGATAAATATCCATTTTGGATTCCCATATATGTCATTTTATGTTATAAAATATAGGATGCCTTTTAATCATCATCATGGATAGGGTTACTGGATCATTTCTACTCATAGAATCTTCCATCTAATTGTTCTTCACAAGAATTTAATGGATTTAAATCCAATCATCCTTGACTCTCTTATCATATACATTGTCACATATTGAGATATTTTTTTGAATATATAGTTGTTTATTTTATAATATTTATATATGTCACACTTTCACCTATATAGATATTGTCAACAAATCATCAATGTGAATATCAATGTATCCAATAGTAGATCATGTGACAGCTAGTTCTACTCATGGATCATCAATTGGTGGGGAGAAGAGGCTTCCACATTTTGAATTTTCTTGAGTACAGAACCCAATAATTTTCTAGATGAATCATTTTATATCACAAATACTTCCCCCTAGTGGGAATTATAAAAATATTTGTAGTGATAGGCCTATTATTTAACTCGTTAAAGTTCCCCTCATATTCATCGTTCTAGAAAAAAACACTCCCAATTGAGTTAACTTGGTTAGTGGGATTGATATTCATAAATTGTTTCTCACAAATCGATAATAGCACACAACTAATCCAAGGAATATATGGATATATTTCAAAAATATTGGCCTAGGTTATCCTTTATTTGTGTCTATTTTTTAAGGATCTATAGACATCCCTTTATTAGTGATAACATTCCCCAATAATGTTACATACTCCTTTCAAAAATCAAATATACTGAACATTGAATATAAATTTTCTATTCACAACGTCTTCTATACAACATTGAAATGCTCTACTTGTTCTTAATTTCTTTTGGAGTAGATAATAATATCATTTATAAGGAACACACAAATATTTATTAGGTAATCCATAAACACTGTAGTCATTAATCCCACAAAGGTAGTTATGGAATTAGTTAGTCAAAATAGAATCTCTATGATCTTTTAGTGCATGTGTCTTATATGAAATTTTTTTGTGGATATCCTCCTTTTCACCTTTAATTGTTAATATTCTAACCAAATATCCACCATATAGATTGAATATGTTAAACATATCTAATTGAACATGTAATTAATCTATATTATATGATAATTATTATTTATCAGGATGTTGTTGAGATCAAGATAATCAATGATAAGGTGAATTGACAAGTTATTCTTCATGAAAGATGACACCCCCCCCCCACACACACACACACATAGGCACACAATGATATACTTGGGAATGTAATCCATTTATCTATATTCTGATTTAATTTATTATTCATATCTTTAGGATCAATAATGTAAAATCAGTATTTATTATTGGATATTATCAATGTCTAGAGTTATGTTTAATTATGAACTCAAATTCTTGGTTATTATGAATACTATACAGTTATATGGGGAACGCTTTAGTATATTCTATTAAAATGGGAATTCCATTATATATCATATTTTATATAGTCTAAATAATTTGTTCTAGATATGATTCATCATGAAAACATAATATCCATTATTTTTATTATGATTACAAAAGATATACATCACTTTCATTAAAGTATTATAGAATTATAGGAAGATTCACAATACAATGGGTGATTTCCTTATCCAAGTCATTTATATAGGCACTGCATAAGGAAATATAATCTATACCAAGAATAGTCTAAAATTTTATTAAAGGGATCATAACATGGTTCGTTTGGAAATGAAGCCTCTAATTATTGGATGGGGAGAAACTATAGGATTTTGATGAAATAATTGACCAGTTGTTTTCATAGTTATCTTGACTTCCATGTTTTGAGTTGATGTTTGAGTAGTAATATTAAACATTATTGGTATGAAATAATTAATAGACCTATAAAAAATAGTATTTTTTCTATTATTGAATGGATAAATATTATACTTACCACCACTTCAATTCTGAGATCAACTTCAATAGATATGATGGAATTAACTTATCATTTATCTATAGGTATTTGAGGTTATTTTCAGGGATTTTCAATGGAAACTCTTGGCTTGTTGAATTTTTTCTCATATTGACATTGTTTCTTATATATAAAACATTGTATAATAAACTAATAGATGATTGGGGATTTCATTTTTCTATAACATCAATGGGTTTATATTATTTTTATTATCTAGCTTGGTTACCATCCTTCCCACACATAAAATAGTTAATTGTTGTATTCAGTTAATTTTTTGTGATGCTTTTTCCCATGATTTTGAAAATTTGGATGTAAAATTTATATGAAATGTATGATTTATATATTTTATTGCTAGTTTTAATATTTATTTTCTACATTAAATTTATATAATTATGAGACACTTGAGATTCACTAATCCCGATTTTGACTTTGAGTACACATCATGTTGTTTCTTCATAGATATAAAAATTCCAAATTGCTGATCCTTTCTATAGATTCAGATTTATCCAATTAAGAAGTGTTGAATATTATATTTACGGTCAATAACAATGTTAGAGGTGTATTTTTCATGACATTGGAAGTAGTCATCATACTCCACAATGGACTCAACTTTTATTTTCTTGAGTCTTGGTAACTCCATCATTATTTAATTTCAAATATCATAAGGAAATTTGTTATCAATTTTTTTAATAAATTAATTCAAATTCATCACTTTGATTCCATCCTTGGGATTCATATTATTTATCATCATCCATAATTAATCAACTTCTCCCATCATGTGATAAATAATAAAAAAGACCATATCTCACTCAGGGAATTGAAGTGTAGATAAGGTCACTATAATGTAATCAAACCATTGTTCTCCAATTAATTCATCATGATACCCAATGAAATTTATAGGGCATTTACACATAATGGTATCAATTGTAACTTTACCTTTATTATGAGAATTTAGGTGTTCCTTTGGATTCATGTTTCTATTCATAGTATCATTTAATTGAGTATGTATTTCCATGATGTTGTCAACTCTTAACCCAATCCGGTTGGGAAACTCATCTAGGACGTTAACACATTTCCTATCACATTGGTTATTGACTTGGATCCAAACATTTATAACCATGGACTTTAAAAAGGTAAAATAAAGGATGATTATTTTCATAATTTTTAAAAAATAAAAAGTGAAACATTAAACATTTAATTTTTAACTCAATAATGAAATATACTCAATGAACTATCAATATTTTTTTTCAATATAGGTTATGCATAGTTTAATTCCTAACATTAAATTTAATCCGCATTTTCATTTTATTACTAATTTATTGTAAATATATTGTGAATTTTCATAATATTATCCCTTATGAGTGCCAAATTCGGTATGAAATTAGGCCTCTTTATTGTTCACCATGTAATTATTAAGTTATTAACCAATCCTCCCATACCAGGGTCATTACACCTTGGATCACTTGTGTTAGGCCCACACCCACTTTATAAATCCAAATAGTTATTCGTTTCATTGAAACCACTGAATAAATAATTTTACAATATTTATTATTTTTATATGTTATGTCTTATAAGTATTTTTTCACAAATTGTTTCTAATCCCATAACCTAAAAAAAGCTAAACCTTTCATTGAAACAAACTATGAAAACACATATGTTTTATAAGCTTTATTTTACGATCTATTACTCTAAGATACACATAACCCAATACCCAATGATTTAGAGGAATATTGTGTTTGGGTAATTATATGCATAAAATTATATAATCAAATAGGGACCCAATGAAATTACAAAAAGTGAATATGACATTCCCTTAAAATTATATTAATCTTCATAAAAAATCCCGAGATATTCTGAGGATTTAAATAAGAAAGGTGTGAGCCATAAATCATAGTAATGGAATAATAAAATCATAGTAGTACATGTTTTTTAATAGGTATAACAAGTCGAAATATAAATGTTATAACAATAATCATTAACTTAAACCTACAATATAACAATATAACATCAAGGAATCCTACAAATATGGAAAATAATTAAATAAGGAAATCATAAGAATAAGGCATGGTTAACCACTGAGAAATTATAAAAAGGTATTATTTATTTAACCACCCATTCACCATATATGGTATCACATGAGATAAAAATATAAGGCCCCGGCCTTAAACCTTACTTAATATTGAATTAAATGAATAATTCACATTGAGGATGTTTTTAGGTTTATAGTTTCAGAGAATTAGATCATAACTATTACATCTCAAAAGATTAAAAAGTAGGCACTTCTACTATAGTTCCATAAAATAAAAACTCATAAAAAGAAACATGTCTAGTTCCATGTTTTAGATATCCTGACTTTCCCTTGATCACATCCATGACCCTAATCCACATTAAGTATTGTGAAAAACATTTCAAAAAAACTTGGGGTGAGCATAAAAAGCTCAGTAAGGGATACACAAAGAATGGAAACTATTAGTTTTTCAAACATCACATAAACCATGTATACTTTATCAAAGTAATACCTTCACCTTCATGAAGTAGTAAAAACTCTTCACTAAATAAAATATCATTACTTACCCTTTTATAACCAAAGGATTACCATAAAACCCATATAAATAACACATAACATATAAAGGTAACTTGGGACATAAACATACTTAAGTGGAATAACCATACGGTCGACTTCCACACATATCACTTAATGGAATAGCCATTCGGCCAACTTCCATACATACTTAATGGAATAGCCATACGGACGACTTCCATACCCAATGCATTGGAGGTTATAACGTAACCACTCGTCCTGGTATTCATGGCACCACCCGTCATATGGTTCATCACGTAACCACCCATCAAATGTCCAAGTACCATTATAAAATCATAAGACATAAAACATATATAATGGAAAGAAAACATTTCCACACTTTGATCACAATATATCACCTAAAAATATTGACATAACAAAACCATTATAAAAATCATTTTAAATACCAAAATACATAAAAGTTTATATGGTATTTATTTCTTTTAAAAAAACATTACGGATTGTTGAGGAAGCCAAAGACCAAATACTACTTGTGGCGGCGGAAAATTTCATTGTCACCGCATACGTTAAAATAAACATTCCTTTTTGTCGTTTAGTAAAACGCTTCGTAGAAAAAGATTCCTTTTGTATAAAAGTAAAAGTCAAAGGGGTTTATACACCGTATAAAAGATATTTGTGTATAAAACGAAATATGCCTCAATGAAAGGAGATTGAGATGAAGTCCCTTACCTCGGGTTCGACTTGACTCGATCGTTCTTTAATGTCCTTATAATTGGGTAACTCCCTTTGGTTTGAGCTCAAAGGATTCTTTGGGAAGACTTCTGCCCAAAGTGAGGCTTCAAGAAGTAAGAGAGGGATGTGGAGAGACAAAATGATCAGAGATTGTCCGAACCAATTGTTTTAGAGGTGTGGGTAAGGTGGTAGAGGCGGGGGCCTTTTATAAGAGGAGAGGAGGGGCACTCTTGGAAAGTAAGGAAATGTTACTTTATTTTAGAATGAGTTTTGGATTTTAAAAAGGTCCCACATTGATATAATTCGAGCGTAAGGTGATAAGGGTTTGAAATCCACCCATCCAATTGGTTTTGGAAATGTGTAGTTCATAGATTTTACATTATCTTTTCATTTTATTTAAATCCTTTATTAATGAGGTAATCACAAAATCATCATGATGTCATAAATAATTAAATATATTTAATGTATAAAAATTATAAAAAATTATCATTATGTAGGAAATCTTTCTATATTTCTAATGAATATTTATAGTCAAAAATCTGACTTTTTTAACCTCATGTAAAATTTGTTTTAGTAAAACATCTCATGTTTGTGTCATTTTTACTTTAACATTTAATAAAAAGTTATTTATGTCATTTCCCAACCAAAGTGGCTCCATGGGGTCCCCATGTTGACCCATGGATTTTCTTGGTCGGCCATGACACATCCAATGAGGGTAGGACATGTGTCAAGCTCATCTCATATTATTAAGGCATTATTTTTACCTTAAACTACACTAATTAACTCTAATCGCGATTAAGAACTTAAAAGTTACTATTCACCAACAAAATTATTTTAATCTCATTGAACCACATTTTACTTCTTAATGACAACCATGTATGTCTGATTTTTGAAAATCAAATCACAGAAGTGACAAAGTTTCATTTAAATGAAAAATCAGTATCATTAACTACCACTTAGTGGTTTCACTATTCATCAAAAATTGAAGTTTTTCAGAAAAATACCAAAACATCATCCTAAGATATATTTGATATTCTGAATTCAAAAACGATGTCTATTTTACAAAATTAAAATCATATAAGTCACATTAATTAATTTAAAAATTAATTTCTGTTGTCCTGACAAATAGCATGTTTTTATGAAACAATAAGTATCAAAAGATTGACACTAGTTTAAGTCCAATTTCAAAGTGAAATTGATTCCAATGACAACCATTGGATTAAATGGTAAAAATATATTCTAATTTCACTTTAAAACCAATTCAAAAGATAATCTAATCATATTAATAACTTAGATTAAAAAGAGGTTTTGAATTAAAATACAACATTTTTTCACTATTCATTAAAAATGAACTTTATCGGAAAAATACCAAAAATTCACACAAAGTAAATTTTGATGTCCCAATCATAAAGAATAAGTTTATTTTGACAAAAATATCTTATAAAATTGTCAAAAGATAGATTTAAAAATGGTTTTCCATAAAAAGGCAGTAAAAAAATCTTTTAAAAATATTAGTGTATTTCATGCTTAAGATTGGATTTATTTTCATTTTAAGCCTCTAAAACACTATCTAATTCATTAATAGACATAGATAAAAATATATATTATTCATTACTTAATTGGGATGTTACATCCTTCCCCCCTTTAGAAAATTGTGTCCTCGCAATTTATTTACTTATCGAATAAGTGGGGGTATTTATCCCTCATTGCATTTTCATATTCCCATGTTGCATCTTCAATCATATGGTTTTTTCACAAAACCTTTACCTGATGAATCACTTTATTCCATAACACCTGCTCCCTGTGGTCAAGAATCTGGACCGGTTGTTCCTCGTAAGATAGGTTCTCTTCCAGCTGAACTACCTCTGGACTCAAAACATGAGATGGATCTGGCATATACTTTCTCAACATCGAAACATGAAAAACATTGTGTACCTGAGATAGACTCAAAGGAAAAGCCACTCGTTAAACTATTGATCCAACTCTCTCCAGAATTTCATATGGTCCAATGAACCTTGGACTCATCTTTCCTTTCTTATCAAATCTCATCACACTTTTCCTTGGAGAAACCTTGAGAAAAACATGATCACATACCTCGAAAGATAGATCCTTCCTCCGGTTATCCGCATAACTCTTCTGCCTACTTTGAGCTGTTCTCATGTGTTTCTGAATCAACTGAACTTTTTCTGCCATCTCTTCTACCAATTCTAGTCCCATCAACTTCCTTTCACCCACATCAACCCAAAATGCTGGAGTTTGACAACGCTTCCCATATAATGCCTCAAATGGTGCCGTCTGTATACTGGAATGAAAACTACTATTATAAGAAAACTCAACCACAGAATGATGTTGGTCCCAACTTCCCTGATAATCCATTGAACAAGCTCGTAGCTTATCCTACAAGGTCTGAATTGTTCGTTTTGACTGCCCATCTGATTGCGGATGAAAAGTTGTACTAAAATTTAATTCAGTACCCAACGACTTATAAAGGCCTTTCCAAAAGTTAGAAGTAAACCTGGGATCACGGTCAGATACAATGGAGAACGAAAATCCATGTAACCTAATTATCTCTTTATGATACAAACGGGAAAGTTGATCTAGGGAAAAATTATCTCGTATTGAAAGGAAATGAGAAGATTTAGTCAAGCGATCAACAATAACCCAGATTGCACTATTACCTCGAGATGTCCTCGCTAATCCCACAACCAAGTCCATGGTTATATTCTCCCATTTCCACTATGGCACTGGTAAATGTTGAAGCATCCCTTTCGGTAACTGTTGCCCTACTTTAACCTGCTGACAAGTCAAACACTTCACAGTAAAATCAGCAATATCTCTTTTCATTCCATCCCATCAGCAATACTCCCGTAGATCTCTGTACATCTTAGTACTGCTAGGATGAACTGAAAACGGAGAACTATGAGCTTCACATAACAACTCTCTCTTCAACTGTGAATCACAAGGCACACACAATCTCTTCCCAAATATCAAAACACAATCACTATCAATGTTGAATTCATGCAACTTACCTTTCTGTACCAGCTCTACCTTTTTCTGCAACTCACTGTCTTGCTTCTGTGCTTGCTTGATTCTGTCTGATAGAGAAGATGTCACTGATACCTGAAACAAAATAGAAGGACATCCTCCACCAATAACATCTATGCCAATGTTCATCAAATCCTTAACCAAAGGATCAAGTTCCAAATTCAACATCATTAATGAAGCATTACTTTTTTGACTCAAAGCATCATCCACTTTATTGGATTTTCTCTGATGGTAATGAATTCTACAATCATAATCCTTGATTAATTTCAGCCAACTCCTCTGTCTCATGTTCAATTCTTTTTGAGTGAATTTATACTTTAAACTTTTGTGATCAGTATATATTTCACACTTTACTCCATACAAATGATGCCTCCAAATTTTTAAAGCAAAAACAACAGCAGCTAATTCCAAATCATGTGTAGGGTAATTTACCTCATGAGTTTTCAACTGATGTGATGCATAAGCAATTACCTGGTCATTCTGCATAAATACACAGCCAAGTCCCTTCAATGAAGTATCACTGTATATAACAAACTCACCATTCCTGGAAGGAAGTTCCAAAACAGGAGCATTCACCAATCTTCTTTTCAACTCCTGAAAACAATCATCACATTCTTTTGTCCAGATGAACATAACACCCTTACGAGTTAGATTTGTCATTGGACTAGATAAACATGAAAAATTTCAACAAACCTTCGGTAGTAACCTGCCAAACCAAGAAAACTACGGATCTCGGTTACATTTGTGGGTCTTGGCCATTCTTCAACAACTTTTGTTTTAGTGGTATCAACAGTTATTCCATCTTTTGAAACAATGCGACCCAAGAAAGAAATTTGTTGTAACCAAAACTCGCACTTGTTGAATTTTCCATATATTTTCTTCTCTTTTTAGGTTTGCAATATAACCCTTAAATGACATTCATGCTCCTCTTTACTTTTAGAAAACACCAAAATATCATCGATGAAAACAACAACAAACTCATCCACGAACTCATGTAAAATTCTATTCATAAGGTCCATGAGTACAGCAGGTGCATTGGATAACCCAAAAGGCATAACTACAAATTCATAATGGCCATATCTAGTATGGAACGCAGTCTTCAGAACGTCTGCTTATTTTACTTTCAACTGATAGTACCCCGACCTCAAGTCAATCTTCGAAAAATACTATGCTCTCTGGAGCTGATCAAACAAATCATCGATATGAGGCAAAGTATACTTGTTCCTAACAGTAATATTATTCAAGTCTCTATAATCAATGCAAAGTCTCATTGAGCCATCTTTCTTTTTAACAAACAAGACAGGGGCACCCCATGGTGATGTGCTAGGTCAAATGAAACCTTTATCTAATAACTCCTGCAATTGTTTCTTTAACTCTAAAAGTTCAACTTGAGCCATTCGATAAGGGGGTTTTGAAATTGTCTTAGAATCAGGAACTAAGTCAACAGTAAATTCAATATCCCGATCATGAATAATACCAGGCAACTCATCAAAAAAAACATCAAGATACTCATTTACCACCGGCACATCATTAATCTGAACAGTTCCTTTATTTTCAAAAATATGTGCAAGGTAACATTAATTTCCATCTTTTACTAGTTTCCCAACATCCTGATATGTTATCAAAAGCAAGGGTTCATTCTTGTACACAAACTGAAAATATTTCTGAACAGAAACCATTTTAGCTCTGCAGTCAATCTTAGCATGATAAACAAAAAGCCAATCCATGCCCAAAATAACATCAAACTCTACTAGAGGCAAAACAATAAGGTTTGCTGGTAGATTCTTTCCACACACAAGGATATGATGGTTCTTATAATTCCTTTTTGTCTCAACGTTCCCTCCGGGTGTTTTTACCATAAGTTCAGGATTCATATCTTGAGATGGAATTTCCAATTGACTAGAAAACTTCTCAGAAATGAAAGAATGTGTAGACCCTGAATCAAACAACACATTGGCATAATATGAACAAACAAACAGTGTACCTGATACTACTTCATTCGATGGCCCAACATCTTCTGAAGTTGTTACAAAGGATTTCACCACCCCTTTCTGCTTGTAGTCTGGATGCTTTCCCCCAGTCGTGTTCTTCTCTAGACACTCATTTGCATAATGACCCATTTAATTACACTTAAAACATCTTACCGCTGGCTTTTCATTGCCTGCTTGATCATCTTCCTTACAGTTATGAGCAATATGACCAGACTTACCACACCGAAAGCACTTACCAGACTTGGATAAACATTCTCCAGGATGAATTTTACCACACTTCTCACAGGATGGATATTTTGTTTTCTTACCTCCTTGCTTCTTTGTTGAATTCATCCCCTTTTCCTGACAACTAGACCTCTTATTCTGTTGTTTGTCATAGAACAACTGATCATCAGCAAACTCCATTTCCACCTTCTCCGCACATCGAACAAGTTTTTCAAAACTTTTGAACTCACGAGAAGCTAAATCCCTTCAATACTTTGGCTTTAACCCTGAGAAAAATGGTTTATTTTACTATCAAGATCTCATATGAAGTTTGGAGCATACCTTGCCAATTGAGTGAACTTTTCTTCATAAGTAGCCACTGAGTCATCCTCCTACTGCAATTCTAAGAACTGTTTTCCATCCTAAGATGAACCACCTTAGGAAAATATTTCTCAAGAAACATACCTTTGAATTCATCCCAGTGAAGATCATCAATCTCATCACTATCCCTGATATTTTTCACCATCGACCACCATTGATCAGCTTCACCTTCAAAATGGTAAACAGAAAGACTAACCTTTTGATGTTCTGAACACCCCATGACATCAAAAATCTTCTCTAGTGCTTTAATCCACCCTTCATCTTGCACGGGGTCAGATGATCCTCTGAATGATGGGGGATGTTGCCTCATGAAATGTTCCACCATTGACATGTTCCTCTGCAGTTGATCTGGCTGATCTCGTGCATGGATACCACCACCATTTATAGCCTGAGTCAACTGTGCAATCACAGCAACAAACTGTTCAGTTCCGATTCTGACCATCTCAGGTTGCTGATTTGGATAGTTGTCTTCCTCCTGATGTTGTCCCAACATAGCTGCTTTGTTTCCTCTGCGGAAAACCATTATGAAGACAGAAATATCTTAGGCGAAGCAACATGGTAATCCGTAAATGCTATATCATTTCAATCATATTATATTTTATCACTTTTCTAACTCCTAATGTTGTCTAAACCGACCTCTGATACAAATTATAAGGCCCCAGCCATAAACCTTACTTAAAATTGAATTAAATGAATAATTCACATTGAGGATCTTTTCAGGTTTAGAGTTTTAGATAATTAGATCATAACTATTACATCTCAAAATATTACAAAGTAGACACTTCTACTATGTTTCCATAAAATAAAAACTCTTAAAAAGAAACATGTCTAGTTCGATGTTTTAGATAGCCTGACTTTCCCTTGATCCCATCCATGACCCTAATCCACATTAAGTCCTGTGAAAAACATTTCAAAAAAACTTGGGGTGAGCATTAAAATCTCAGTAAGGGATACACAAAGAATGGAAACTGTTAGTTTTTCAAACATCACGTAAACCATGTATACTTTATCAAAGTAATACCTTCACCTTCATGAAGTAGTAAAAACTCTTCACTGAATAAAATATCATTACTTACCCTTTTGTAACCAAAGGATTACCATAAAACCCATATAATGAACACATAACATATAAAGGTAACTTGGAACATAAACATACTTAAGTGGAATAACCATACGGTCGACTTCCACACATATCACTTAATGGAATAGCCATTCGGCCAACTTCCATACATAGTTAATTGAATAGCCATACGGCCGACTTCCATACCCAATGCAATGGAGGTTATAACGTAACCACCCGTCTTGGTATTCACGACACCACCAGTCATATGGTTCATCACGTAACCACCCATAAAATGTCCAAGTACCATTATAAAATCATAAGACATAAAACAAATATAATGGAAAGAAAACATCTCCACACTTTGATCACAATATATCACTGAAAAATATTGACATAACAAAGCCATTATAAATAACATTTTAAATACCAAAATACATAAAAGCGTATATGGTATTTATTTCATCTAAAAAAAACATTACGGCTTGTTGAGGAAGCCAAAGACCAAATAATACTCAAGGGGGAGGAAAAGGTCGTTGTCACCGCATACGTTAAAATTAACATTCCTTTTTGTCGTTTAGTAAAACGCTTCATAGAAATAGATTCCTTTTGTATAAAAGTAAAATTCAAAGGGGTTTATACACCGTATAAAAGATAGTTGTGTATAAAATGAAATATGCCTCAATGAATGGATATTGATATGAAGTCCCTTACCTCGGGTCCGACTTGACTCGATCGTTCTTTAACGTCCTTATAATCGGGTAACTCCCTTTGGTTTGAGCTCAAAGGCTTCCTTGGGAAGACTTCTGCCCAAAGTGAGGCTTCAAGGAGTAAGAGAGGGATGTGGAGAGACAAAATGATCAGAGCTTGGCCGAACCAAAGGCTTGAGAGGTGTAGGTAATGTGGTAGAGGTGGGGGCCTTTTATAAGAGGAGAGGTGGGGCACTCTTGGAAAGTAAGGAAATGTTACTTTATTTTAGAGTGACTTTTGGATTTTAAAAAGGTCCCACATTGATATAATTCAATGGTAAAGTGATAAAGGTTCGAAATCCTCCCATCCAATTGGTTTTGGACAGGTGTAGGTCATAGATTTTACATTATATTTTTCATTTTATTTAAATCCTTTATTATGAGGTAATCGTTGCATCATCATGATGTCATAAATAATTTAATATATTTAATGTCTAAAAATTATAAAAAAATATCATGATGTAGGAAATCGTTTAATATTTCTAAGGAATATTTATAGTCAAAACTCTGACTTATATAACCCCATGTAAAAATTGTTTTCGTAAAACATCTCATGTTTGTGTCATTTTTACTTTAACATTTAATAAAATGTTATTTATGTCATTTCCCAACCAAAGTGGCTCCATGGGGTCCCCAAGTTGACCCATGGATTTTCTTGGTCTTCCATGACATATCCAATGAGGGTAGGACATGTTTCAAGCTCATCTCATATTATTAAAACATTATTTTTACCCTAAACTACATTAATTACCTCTAATCGCGATTAAGAACTTAAAAGTTACTATTCACTAAAAAATTATTTTAATCTCATTGAACCACATTTTACTTCTTAATGACAACCATGTATGTCGGATTTTTGAAAATCAAATCACAGAAGTGACAAAGTTATATTTAAATGAAAAATCAGTTTCATTAACTACCACTTAGTGGTTTCACTATTCATCAAAATTTGAAGTTTTTCAGAAAAATACCAAAACTTCACCCTAAGCTATATTTGATATTATGAATTCAAAAATGATGTATATTTTACAAAATTAAAATCATATAATTCACATTAATTAATTTTATAATTAATTCCCAATGTCATGACAAATTGCGTGTTTTTATGAAACAATATGTATCAAAAGATTGACACTAGTTTAAGTCCAATTTCAAAGTGAAATTGATTCCAATGACCACCATTGGATTAAATGGTTAAAATATATTCTAATTTCACTTTAAAACCAATTCAAAAGATAATCTAATTGTATAAATAAATTAGATTAAAAAGAGGGTTTGAATTAAAATACAACATTTTTCACTATTCATTAAAAAATGAACTTTATCGGAAAAATACCAAAAATTCACAAAAAGTTAATTTTGATGTCCCAATCATAAAGAATAAGTTTATTTTGACAAACATAGCTTATAAAATTGTCAAAAGATAGATTTAAAAATGGTTTTCCATAAAAAGGCAGTAAAACAATCTTTTAAAAATTTTAGTGTATTTCATGCTTAAGATTGAATTTATTTTCATTTTAAGCCTCTAAAACACTATCAAATTTATTAATAGACATAGATAAAAATATCTATTATTCATTACATACTTGGGATGTTACAAAAAACATTTCTTAATTCATTTTAGGTCAATATAATTTCGGTTCTACCAATCAATTTTATATTAAATATGTTCCTTTATGTGCCACATAGATCATGCAAAATAAGAACATATTTTATCACTTTAAATTCCATTATTAAAGAGTGTGTGTTATATAAATAGATGTTTAATGTAAATAAATGATATATATATCTTGTTTAATACCCTTGAGTGTAAATTTTGATGGGTATTCACAAAAAAAATGTTGGGCACAGAGAAATAATGGTACAATTTCTAAAGCATAGCATATGTACAAAATGGTCTATAGTATAGATTAATGAGAGTAAAACGTGCTAAATCACTAATTTTTATTCCTAAATACAGTAAAGGGTCATGTAAGAAACATTTAAACAAGGGAAATGTGTAACTAAAAGGGTTAATGAAAAGAAACATCTTAAATAATAATAAATAGTTGATAATAAATTTCCTTGGGAGGGTTCTTCTAAAAACTACCAAAGAGATTAATAAGTTCCTCAAAACACCATTAGAGGGATTTAAAGAGGGGTGGGGATATAGAATTTTTGATACATGGGTTTTTATATAAGAGAAATGTGTTAATGGGTGGTTAGTTATAACAGATGAGAGGGTAAGTGTTTATTAATTTATAAACATATATTTTGGACCCTAAGTGATAAAATAATCAAAAAATATATAATAACCCATTTTTTTCCAATTTTTTCTTCCAGAGAGGAGTGCTTTTAAAAAATTTATTAGTCTTTCAAAAATAATCCTTAAAATAATACCATTCATGACATAGAATTGAGTCATTATCAAAAATAATTTTTTTCACAACACTAAAATATAATAATGGTTTTAGAGATTTCCATTTCATTCCTAAAATAAAGAAAATATCATCAAGACACATTATTTTAAAGGGGAAATCTAAATTTTTAGAATAAAAAACATTAATATATTTATTACATCAATTTTGGGATATTATGATATCTAAATACACACTATATATCTGCACTATATTTAATTTTTACCCTAACTCTATAAGAAAATTAGGATAAAATTTGGATTAGATAATTTTAAAAAATTTATAAAAAAAATATAGTTAATCTTCCAAAAATAATTTTATAAATATGAGAATTTATAATTTTATATAACAATATTATATGATGTAAAATACTAGTTTTTACGACTCAAGTGATGTTCTGAACCTTATAAAATTTACATTGGACAATATGAAATTAAATTTTCATTTATATTGAATTAATTATTATTTAATAAGTATATTTAATTAAAATAACTTTATTTCAACATTCATGAATTAATGAAAATGTATTTTAATTGAAACTATATATTTCATAAAAATACAATTTTTGTTTCTATTAATAAACATATGGTATTTATTAAGATCATTAAATAATTTTGTTTATAATTTAATATTGAAAAAGGAATAAGAAAATAATAAATTTAGAAAATTAAAAATATGTAAATTCATAGTAATAGGGTCGATATGGATTCTACCTTATTAATAAATGTATGTATTAACTCCCCATGTTTCTAAATGTGAAAACTATGTTTGATAGAGTATATAATACAAAACATTGACCGAAAACAAACAATGATTATTTAAATATGACAATTTGAACCATTACATTAATTTTTTTTGGATATAAGAAGAATTATATAATTTATGAAATGTATATATATATATATATATGTTATAAATATATTGATAATTTATTAGTAAATAATCAAGAAACATTTGGTAATGAATTTTTGTTTCTTCAAAATTTGTTTTCATCAAAAATGATTTGTATTTATTTTCAGAAAAAAATATTTTATAAATATCTTTTTAGAACATTAAGAAAATATATTTAAGAAAATTAACTCTACTTAGTATATAATCATATAAAAATTAACATACTGTGAAAATTTGTGATTTTTTTTGAAAATATAGATTTTTCAATGAAAAGTGAAAACAATATTTTTAAGTAAAATTTTCATTTCATTTGATAAATCAATTAATTGTTATTTTAATTTTATTTCATGTTAAAAAAGTATTATTTAGTCATATTTTATTCAATTAAGTAATTTTTAATCATCTTTGTACAATATTTTATGATATGTTTATTTTTAGAATTAAAAATGCATTTTTTTTCTAAAAAATGATTTAAAATGAATAATGATTAAACATTTTATTTAATTAAATAACACCTAATGTGAAATTATATTATTTAAATTTTTATACTCTATATCTATATATATTAATTTATATTCATATAATGATAATTACTTATTATAGATTTAATGTAAAGTCATCTTTTACTTAAAAAAATGTATTTTTTAGAAGATTGTTTTTCATCATGCTTGCGAGTTTGATAATAACTTAAATTATTATAACCCTGTAAAATTATTTTGGTAAAATTGATTCCATATTTATAATCATCATGATTAAAATTAGTTAATAATCTAAACATCATTTTTCAATAATACGAACAGTAACTATAGTAAATATTTATTACATTGGTAAAAGGAAAATAAGTTAATTAAGGGTAAAAATAATTTAACAATGACTAGAGAAAATGAAACCAAAATGTTATTAATATTTATATAAAATGTTCATTGAAATAATTATTATATTTATTAGTTTATTTACTTTCAAAAATTTTAAGTAATCAGTTTGATAAAAATTATATTTTGATATTATAAAACACAAAATATATTTCTATGTAATATTAAAATTCATGAAAATAATTTATTTGGTTGAATTGATGTTCTTATTATATATATTATATTTTAAAATAATAAAATTACTAATCAAATTTTATCACACATAAATGATCTTACAATTTTTATGATTTCAAATTTATTTTTTATAAGGGTAGAAAAACATTTATTGGTCAAAAACTTGTAATTTATTAATAAATAAGGATTAATATTTTAAAAGTGAAAGTGAGAATATTTAGAAAATTAATTTTATAAAATTATCAATATTTTCAGAATTATAATGTTGAAATTTTCCAATGGTAAAATTATCATAATTTTATAAGAAAGTTGAATTTTTTGGAAAAATTTAAAAACCATATAAATATAGAGTGTGTACTATAACATCATAATGAACCATAAGTGGTATAATAAATACTCTAAAAGGTATCTATGAAAAATATAGGTTTTACCTTTTCAATAATGTTATTTTATGTTTATTTTATATATTTTATAAATCCATTATGAATCCACAAAAACATAAAATATATTTTTAACGGTTTCAAAATCACTACATTAACACTATGACTCTCCTCCACATCACCAAGCGTGATATATTAAAATTTTAGGACCATGGGCTTATAAAATATGTAAAACCATCTCTCTTTGGTAGAAAACATGGGGAAACCTCATGGAAATTTTTAGTTTTGGTTATTTTATTATATATTGTCCAAAACCATTGTTTGATAAATGATAATGAATTACCCACTCATTTCCTATAGAAAACCACCCATGATTTGATTTATCTTCATTCACAATCCTGGGATCATGTTTTTACTCTAACCTCCCCTCTTTATATTCCTTCCAATGTATCCACAAGATGTAAATAATCTCCTCTCATGCATTTGGAATCATACTCTCAAGGTAAAGGATTTATACCATGTCCTTTTTATTTAATTACCCTTTCCATGTTATGCACCATTATTTTAGTGTGATCATATTGGGATATATTTTTCCATATCTCCATTATTGTAACATTTATTTATAAATAAATAGATACCCCGTTAACTATCATAATTCTCTCCAATTAACATTTATGTACACCAATTATAATGCTGAAATTTAGTAAGGGGCATCTATCTCCCATGTTTTCAATTCAAGCATCTTCATCATTTTATGATTTTTTTCAAATTCCTAATGTTCATATATGTTATTACAAATCCCCATAATTATTCATTTTTTTGTATAAATAATGATATACCCCTATCAATCTCAATAATCCCTCCCAATAACAATTATGTACACCCAAACCATGTCGAAATTTAGTAAGAGATCTTTTCTTAATCCTCTTTATTGAAGTATATTCATTATTTTATTTCATTTTTCTAGAATTCATAATATTTGGCATATTTTATTATATATTGCCAATCTACCCCTATAATGAAAAAATTTTGAGATACCCCTTTCACTCTCATCAAGCCCTTCCATTAACTTTTATGCACCCCAGTTAAACAGTCGAAATTCCACCATGATTTTGCATGCTGAACAATTGTGTAGTGAATAGACATACCCATTTCATATCATGGGTGTTCAATATTATGAACTCATTATTATTTTATTGGGGACCTACATTTATGTGTTATCCTCTAATTTATCATAAAATTCAATATAATGATGAATCAATCCATATTGTATTATTTTTGTGGCATAATTAAGAATGAGAATGAAATGAAAGTGACATGTGTGACTGGAATTATATAGTGCTCTACTGTATTGGGTAATGATTAGTTTCATGAGATGGCATGATTTGAAAGAGAGTGAAATTGATTTATTTAGGGTAATTATTCCATGATGATTTCTTGGTGGTTATCCTTGACCTATGTTTAGGATGCAATGTTTTCAGTTGTTTCCATATTTCCCATGTTACCTTTATGTTATCAGGTTATATAATGCCCCATTGTTCATGCTTTCAATTCTCACTCATTTTATTCACAATTTATATTCCAATAGTCTAACATATATTACTATATTCTTTTTATTCCATGTTTATTAAATTATTGACCTTTATATCTCACCCATTTCTTATATATGTCCCCACCTTATCCCATGCAGTTTCAAAATCCATGGAATTTTAGAAGCATTTTATGGAAGTTTTCAAAAATATTGTTGTGTACCATTTTCAAGATGTTATCCTATATACCTAATTCCGAAATACACTATAATTATTTTTCTTTATAATTTTTTAAGGTGTAATATTATGTAATAATTCATTAATTAATGTGTAATAAATATTTCGGTTGTTATAGTTGGTATAAAAGGAAAATTAGAGTTATTTATGGGGTTATGATTAGAAAACTATAGCAAAATACTTATGGATAAGATGAAGTTTTAGAAAACATCCCTAATTTTTTTTAAATATTGAGTAAGTGGTTTATCAAAATTATACATCCCTGTCTAGATACTACAAGTGGATATATCTCTAGAGAATATGTATATTGGGGTAAACCCCATAAACACCACATTGAGCTAGACTCAACTAAAAATTGGTGCACAACAATGGGCCTTTCTGCACACCTGGTATGACACTCTCAGGGGATATTTGATAGAAAACTCATAATCTAATTGTGAACCATTATCATGGGAACCAAAAATATCTATAAGAGTCTATATTTGGAAACATATAATGAATAAAATATATTATATCCTAGAAGTTTATTAGTTATGAAATAAATGTTACTTATATGTTATAACTTTAATTTCATAGGAATATTGTTTATCTGTTTAATATTAAAAAATTATCATCCCTAATTTTTTCCTTTATTCTAATCAATGGTAGGATATAGGAATAACCATGATCAAGTTTAAATTGCGAGTACACAATTTACTAAAGGGTGGAAGAATGTAACACCATATATTTTAAATGAGAAAATTATGTTCAATGGATTATGCGATAAACATCACTTGTTAGGATCAAGATGACGATGAAGGTGATCATATTGACGTGTTTTATTATGTTTCCTATGATTTTTAATAGGGAAAATCCCATCACTTTTTATTTTGGTGAAATTTGGAAAAACCATCAAATTCATAGAATCAAACTCACAATTATTAAAAAGGTGCACCATATTTTGGAGAAGCTGGCATGAAGAACTCAATGGATTAACAATGAATCTATAATGAATGAATCGATTTTATTTATAATACATCTTGATGGAATTAAGTGGTCATCAAATTCACTATTGAATTGGAATAGAAGAAATAAACGGAGTCAGTATGACTATGATAAAATAAATGTGATGATGTTTTGATGGTCAACGATATCTCATGTATCACAAGTAGGTTGTAAAATTTTTTATGCATTCTTGATGAAAGAAATGTGATGGAGATGCTACCAATCGTATTAACATTGATCAGATATGAATGGAAAGAGAAATGGGTTTTGTAAATCATTTTCAATCTAATCCAAATCCTTACAACTATATTCAGGATAATAACATGAGAAAGAGGTTGTGGGAGGATTGAATGTTAAAATACCTTCAAATGTAATTCAGGATCTATAGAGTCAAATTTTTATTGTATATAAACACAAAAGTCAAGAAGATGATAAGAAATGATAATGTAGTTTTCTAGTGGAATCATATTCAGAAGAAGAAGAATTTGTTGATCATACTTAGGATGACATCGTATTCAAATAATTAGTTTCTTAATACTGAAGAATGAAAAGAAGAGAAACGAATGTTATTAATGATGTAGTATACTATTTTAAAGGGGTTGAATTACTTTTTTAGGTTTTAACTGGGCGATGGTAAGATATGAAGAAAACAAACATATGTGTTGTTTAAGGGGATATTGAATTTCAATGAATGTTTCTTCAATTGGGAAAATATCCATTATTTTAGAGTTGAATAATTTTTTATTTCAACTAGGCCAATACAAAAAGTAAAGAAGTTCAACCGATTCATAGCATCATTTTGAATAAATAATATTGAAAAGATTGAATTCAAAAATCAGATCCATACTAGAAATTGAAATGATTGTATAAATAAGAGATGAAGTTTTAATATTAATAAAAAAGATTTGATAAGAGTTGAAGAATTTCTGATTCTCCTAAAATTCAATGGAAATTGATATTTGAGAGAATTTGGTTGAGTGGGAAAGTTTATGGGATTCATGTCATAACCATCCATGGGTCACCTATAAATGGATGAAGTTCTTTGTAATTTGTAATGACATAGATGTATTATTCACAATAGAGAGAGAAGATATAGAGTTTATGGGTGAGAAATAATGTTTCCATATTACACCTTTGTTGTAGAAGTTTTTATGGATAGTTGAAATGATAAGATACAACGTTAAAAAAATATTCAGCTAATAATCATATTTAGGGATCATCGTATTTAGTTGTTTACTTTCTTTTGCTTATCATATTATTCAGTTGATCATTATATTTGGATGGATAATTGGATTCGGGATATTGGTATTGAGATTTCTAGATTAATGAGGAAATAACTCTAAATTGTTTCAACTGTATTTTAATAGAGTTATATCAATCATATTAGAAAATCAGTTTAAAGACCCGTAAAATTAAAGAAATTTTTTTTTCTTAATTTTTTTTGGGATTTTACAAGAATGCAGTTTCGGAGGGCACTTGATTCTGAGGCCCGGTGTGCCCGGAATTTCTATCCAAAGTTTAGCTCGTGTACGTTCAGTGAACGAACGAGCTGGTTTTCCTATCTTTTGAACCGGTGCTCGGAATTGAATTCTGAGGGCACCGATGGAACCGCAGCGCCGGTAATTACTTAGGAAGACCTGTTCCGGAGTTTCGTTTTCACGAGAGAAGATAATAAAAATTGTGGAAGTTTATTTAATAATTTAACTACAATTTTTTTTATTTCCTCCTGATAGTTGTTAGCTTTGGGTGGAAGTTGGGTAACTACCCAACTTCCCAAGGGAGGTTATGAGGGTGGTGGGGCCCACACGAACCCCACCCCTTCACATTCCTTAACTCCCTCAACTCTTGTTTTAATTTGATAACTTAAGAATTAATAACTTATGTTATTAATGAGGTGAGTTTAATGTGTGTGTAGGTTTGAAATTCAAACTCTTGTATAGTTAATAAATTAAGTGAGAGCTTAATTTATTTTGGGTTAGATACCTTGTGGTGGAGTTTTTGGGAGAAAAGACTAAGGATTGAGGAACTTCTTCATCTTCGACGAAGAACACGAAGAACACATCGAACTCCGTCGAAGAACGCCGAGTCCACGAGACCGACTACGTGACGCCGTGTACCGCGACGCCGATGCGACTTCCTCCTTCCGCGACGTCTCTTTCCATGACGGTTTTTCCATGACGAATCCTCGTTCGACGAACCTCCGTTCAAGCTCGCACGAGGTAGGGGTTTGTTTATTTTTATTTTTGATTCATAAATACTACTTTGACATTTTTCATGTAATAAGACCAAATGCTATCGATTAAAGAGAGGGGGGTCGGACCGCACAAACATGGCCAACCCACCTCCTTTATCCTTGTTGGTTCTTTTGTGGATTGGAACGGAATGGTGTGGTGCCGAAGCACCACGCGGAATCGTGCGGTAAAGAATGCACAGAGCCTTCGCGCCGCGTCGAAGAGAACCGAAGACACCGTGGCCGGAGCGGGGCCGCGGCGGAGGGGCGCGGCACCGTTGCGCCGCGCCGGACGAACCAGGCCGAGGTCGGTTCCGGGTCGCGGCTGAGCAGGGTGACCGGCGGCCGGTTCCGGGTCGTCGTTGTCGGAGCAGGGAGGGGACCGGCCATCGTCGGTCCCGTGGTGGCAGAAACCAGCCGGCCGGGGTGGGTCAGCCGGACAAGAGGAAGTCGGGGGTTCAAACCCCCGTCCGGCCAGCAAAACGTCCCCCATTAAAGGGGGGACACGGTTACAACCAGGGGGGAAGGCGCCCCCCCCCCCCCCACGCCAAATGCTCGGCCGTTTGGCCGAGCGCCTGGCCAGCGCGCTGTGCCCAGGCCGGGCTGCGCCGCGCCCAAGCGGGCCGGTCCCGGACCCAGTTCGGGTCGACCCCGGGGGTATCGGGCCGGGTCGGACTAGGCCGAACCCCTTAATACCGAATCATTTCTGGTCGGACGCCCATAACATGTGCTACATGCCTCCGATTGACGCACAGTCAGTTGCGTTGATATCCTTGGATCGAGACGGTCGTTTCGGTGTATCGCACTCAAGGTTTCGGAATACTTTGAGTTCGGTCGAGTTGGTTCGTACACTAAACCAACCAGGCCCTCGGAGCGGAAACACTCATATCTTAAGCTCCGGACGTCCAATTGATGTGCCATCAACTTTGTTGGATTCCTCTATGTGAGATGGATCTTTTTACATACTCTACCCGAGGTTTGGACGCAGGTGGAGTACGGTCGGGTTGGTTTTTGTTTAAAAACCAACATGGCCCCTAGGATGAAAAGTCAATAACTCTCAAACCGGGCATCCGATTGACGTGCCGTCTACGACGTTGAGTTCCTGTTGACGATACTGAAGTTTTGGATACATCAACTCTGGAATATGTGTCAGTTGATGTATCAGCCTCACGGCTTGTTGAGCACACCCTCCCGAACGATCTTGCTATGTGCGGGAACCCTAGTGCTGGCTGCGTTTGCGACTGTGACGACGACGAAGACTGTACAGAGATCCTCAGTGGATTCGACGGCGACAACAACATCACTCAGCGATCCTTCGTGGATCAGTGCTACCGATCTTGTGTGGGTCCGATCCTGTGTGGGTCAGCGCTCAGCGGTTCTGTGTGAGCCAGTGCCTACGGATCCTGTGTGGGTCTTTGCTGGGGTTAGTTACCTATCGATCCTGTGTGGGTCTTTGCGGTGGTTAGTTACCTATCGATCCTGTGTGGGTCTGACCCTTCCTGGGTCATTGCGGGGGTTAGTTACCTATCGATCCTGTGTGGGTCTGACCCTTCCTGGGTCATTGCGGGGGTTAGTACCTATCGATCCTTTGTAGGTCCGATGACTTAGATGAATCAGTGGATATATCTGATCATCTCTATCATCATACGAAGAAGTATACCTGTGTGAAATGAATGTTGTTTGCTTTCCTTTGTGGATTGTCTTGTGCTATCCTGTGTGGATTTATGTTTTTCTTTCCTGTGTGGACTGGGTTGTACTTGGGTTCGGATGTTGGAGCCGAACGAGAATTGATGACTTAGGTATATGTATGGGAATATACCTAAGCAATGTCGGATGTTACTTCGTGATTGTATCCTTTCTTTGTGGATTATCCTTTGTGGATTCTGGGAGACCTACGGGGGTCTCGGGGTCCCTACTGAGTAGCTTATACTCACCCCTGCATGGGCTATGCCCGCACTACGTTGTGTTTGTTGCAGACGACGGACAGCGTTGATCGTGGTTGAGGCTTGCGGAAGAGGACGGTACCTGGAGGTGGACCACTGGCGGGACGTACCCGGAGTGGACGGTTGGACCCGAGGAGCTATGGAGACTATCTATACTCACCCTTCAGGTGGGAGTCCCAGTGGATGGCTCGACGCTGCGACTTACTTTTCAGTTGTTGTTTTACCTTTCGAGTTGTACTTTACTTTCAGTTTGGGTTTGTATTCTGGCCCACTTACTTTTCCGCACATACTGTTGTGCCAGCTTTTACTTAGATTTTACTTATTCTGCTTGCTTACTCTGTGGTGTTAGTTTACTTTACAAAAGGCAATGCCTTCCCATTTTACTGGGATTTACGCCTTTGTGCTAGTCGCCAGCCCCTTACCTATGGAAGGCGGGCTTGGGGTAGTCACGACACGGGCCCCGAGGACGGGTCATGAAAAATTGGTATCAAAGGAGTTCGGTTCTACCACAGAACTTGGGAATCTGATCTTTTCCTATGTGAATCAATAGTGTTAAGAGTATTGGGTGTGGTTATCAGTCCAGGGAGTCCAGTGTTGGTGCGGCGGCTGACGTATCCGTACACCAGGACCCTGACTTCTGATTTCCGACTTAATTCACGAAAACATTGATTGCACGTGTGTTTCATGTTTTCTTTGTGATTACTTTTTGTCAGCTCACCAGGTATATTGTTCTGACCATGGTGCACCTGTTTCCTTTTCAGGATGGCCCCACGACGGCAGCCATCTAGGGTTCCGAGAGTTGTGTGTGACGACAGCCCACCGAGCGAAGAGGCCTCGGTGCAGGGCCCTTTGTCAGCAGAGGCACCGGCGGTAGCTCTACCTGCCGAGCCACCGATGCTTCCAACCCCAGCCGCTGACGATGCACGTCGCCTTAGTGCACTGCATGAGTTCCAACGCCAGCGACCACCCAGGTTCCGTGGGGAGACGGACCCCCAGGCAGCCGAGGACTGGCTAGAGGAAGTGGTGAGAGTTTTCAGGTTAGTGAGGACACCAGCAGACCTCATGTTGATCCCCGTAGCGAGCCTAATGCGCGCAGTAGCAAGCAGATGGTGGAGCTTGATGCTCCAGGTGCACGTTGAGGAATCTCTCCTCTGGACAGACTTAGAGAGGCTCTTCTGCTCGAAGTTCATCCCAGCCACCCTCCGTGCGGTGCACATCCAGGAGCTTCTTTAGCTGTGATAGGGCATCTTGACAGTCACCCCGTACTCGGTGAGATTTACAGATATCTCACGCTACTCGACCGACATGGTACGAGACCCATTCTTCCGGGCCCAGACCATTAAGCAGGGATTGAGGCATGATATCAGGGCATCGCTGATCTCCCTCAGCATTCCGACTCAGAAAAGAGTATTGGAGCAAGCTCTTCTCATAGAGAGATTTATTGCTGAGTCTACACCAGCGGAGAGACCTACCGTAAGGCGACACGTGGTGGAGTCTTCTGCAGCCGGCAGTAGACAGATGTCACAGAGGTCCAAGCGGGCCTGGCCAACGGGCGGACGACCACAGGATACTGGCTCGAAGGTGCAGGGCACACGCAGCAGAACCAGTCTTACAAGTGGAAGACAGTGCTATGCATGCGGCAGGCAGGGCCACATGGCTCGTGAATGCCCGACCCGCCATGCAGAGGAGCAGCAGACGGTTGAGGAACCAGCTAGGCAGAGGCAGAGGTTTGACCGTGGCAGTCCGCAGGGAGCAGGCAGACGAGGCAGAGGTGATGGCCGAGAAACAGGTGGTGGGCGACGCTTTGAGGTTCTACCACCGCCACCACCAGGAGTTGCACCCCGACCTCAGGGGAGATCACAGCTTCAGGCAGCTAAAGCCTACGATCATGGAGCTCCGGAAGCGGGTGGACAAGTGCGGGACTAGCTCTTGGCATAGAGTCCCTTGACCATAATGCCTCTAGCTTCTTAGTTTGTGTTTCCTTGTGTCCTTGTACTTTGAGTTGAAGTAATAAAAGACGCTTGCAATAGTGACGTTTTCTTTCTTGTCTTTTATTTGTTAATACTAAAAGGTGCCAGTTAAAAAATTGTTGACATGACCCTCACTTGCGAGATTCTTACTGGAGGAGACCTAGGGACCACACACTGATGCCGAAAGTGTGACTCAACCCTTCGAGGGGAGGGTAACAGTTGGATCTCTTGGTTGCAGCGTCAAGTCCTTATGACGTCATCTATGTCATAAATTAACTAATCATGATGGGACTGACTGCATTAGGCAAGGAACGTTGTTCATCCAGGGGATGGGACCAGATTTCCCTTTTCGGCAAAGGAGAAATCATTGCAGCTTTTCAGAACGTTAAAAAGGAAGGGTAAACCCTTCGTGTGGTCAGAAAGATGTCAGCAGAGCTTCCAGGAGCTGAGACAGAGTTTGAAAAGCGCCCCTAGAGGCGTGGATAGAGATGGAGCAGCCTCCTTCAGTCTCTTACAGTCACCCCTCCACTACTGCAGCGGGTCAGAGAGGCACAACGTGGGGACGCTGACTGTGAGACGCGGAGTGCACAGATATCCTCAGGACAGGAACCTGATGGTTTCTCCTTGGAGCAGAGCACGACATCAGTTTCAGAGGACGTACCTTGGTACCAGTTTCTTTACGGGGGGAGGTGATGAGAGAGTTTCAAACTTCTCCTTTGTCGGTACATCCTGGAGTGGCGAAGATGTACCAGGATCTCAGACGACAGCACTGGTGGTCGGGCATAAAGAAGGTTGTGGCAAAGTTCATTTCTCGATGCCTCACCTTCCAGCAGGTGAAGGCAGAGCACCAGCTACCAACAGGCTTGGTACAGCCCTTGGAGGTCCCAGAGTGGAAGTGGGACGGAATATCTATGGACTTCGTAACTGGACTTCCACGCACTTCCAGAGGTCACGACGCCATTTGGGTGATTATCGACCGACTCACCAAGTCGGCACACTTCTTACCCATCAGAGAGCATGGCTCAGTGGAGAGCTTGGGACGACTTTACATTCAAGAGTTTGTACGGTTTCACGATGTGCCATCATCTATCATCTCCGATCGAGATGCTCACTTTACTTCTCGTCTTTGGAAGGGGTTGCAGGAGGCGTTCGGGACACATCTACGTTTGAGCACAGCCTTTCACCCTCAGACGGATGGTCAGACGGAGAGGACCATTCAGACTCTCGAGGACATGCTCCGCACATGTGTCCTCGACTTTGGTCGCAGTAGGGAGGACCAACTACCCTTGGTGGAGTTTTCGTACAACCACAGTTACCACTCCACCATCGGGATGGCACCGTACGAGGCGTTGTACGGCTGACCTTGCTGATCTCCTTTGTGCTGGACAGACCATGGGGAGTCAGCACTTGTGGGACCGGAGATTGTACAGGCCACGATAGAGAAGGTCCAGGTCATCCAGGAGCGGATGAGGACAGCTCAGAGCCGGCAGAAGTCTTATGCTGACTGGAGGTGGAGGCCACTAGAGTTCGAGGATGGCGACCATGACTTCTTGTGTGTCTCACCTCGACATGGATTGCGGATATTTGGCCGAGGCGGTAAGTTGTCTCCATGCTTAATCGGACCCTTCCAGGTCCTCAACAGGTTTGGCGAGGGGGCTTATCACCTGGATCTACCACCTCAGTTGCACCGGGTGCACGACGTCTTCCACGTATCTCACCTGAGGAGATACATGCATGACCCAACGCATATCATTGACCATGGGGAGCATGAAGTTTATGATGGGGCGAATTTTATGGAGGTCCCAGTGGAGATCGAGGATCAACAGAAGTGGGTCCTACGTGGACGGTCGATTCCTCTAGTGTGCATCAGATGGCGTCACGGGAATCTCTAGGAGAGCACTTGGGAGCGGGAGGCTTAGATGCGTGCACAGTACCCACATTTGTTTCCCTAGCTTATGATGTATCTTTACGGGGATGTAAAGCCCAGAGGTGGGAGTAATGTAAAGACCCGTAAAATTTATGAAATTTTTTTTTCTTAATTTTCTTTGGGATTTTACAAGAATGCATTTTGTGACGGAACTTGATTCTGAGGCCCGGTGTTTCCGGAATTTCTATCCAAAGTTTAGATCGGGTACGTTCGGTGAACGAACGAGCAGGTTTTCCTATATTTTGAACCAGTGCTCGGAATCGAATTCTGAGGGCACCGATGGAACCGCAACGCCGGTAATTTCTTAGGAAGACCTGTTCTGGAGTATCTTTTTCACGATAGAAGATAATAAAAATTGTGGAAGTTTAGTTAACAATTTAACTACAATTTTTTTATTTCCTCTTGATAGTTGTTAGCTTTGGGGGGAAGTTGGGTAACTACCCAACTTCCCAAGGGAGGTTATGAGGGTGGTAGGGCCCACACGAACCCCACCCCTTCACATTACTTAACTCCCTCAACTCTTGTTTAAATTTGATAACTTAAGAATTAATAACTTATGTTATTAATGAGGTGAGTTTAATGTGTGGGTAGGTTTGAAATTCAAACTCTTGTCTAGTTAATAAATTAGGTGAGAGCTTAATTTATTTTGGGTTAGATACCTTGTGGTGGAGTATTTGAGAGAAAAGACTAAGGATTGAGGAACTTCTTCATCTTCGATGAAGAACGCGAAAAACACATCAAACTCCGTCGAAGAACGCCGAGTCCTCGGAGACCGACTACGCGACGTCGTGTACCGCGATGCCGACGTGACTTCCTCCTTCCACGACGTCTCTTTCCGCGACGGTTTTTCCATGACGAATCCTCGTTCGAAGAACCTCTGTTCAAGCTCGCACGAGGTAGGTGTTTGTTTATTATTATTTTTTTGATTCGTAAATACTACTTTGACATTCTTCGTGTAATAAGAACAAATGCTATCGATTAATGATAGGGGGGTCGGACCGCACAAACACGGCCAACCCACCTCCTTTATCTTTGTTGGTTCTTTTGTGGATTGGAACGGAATGGTGTGGTGCCGAATCACCACGCGGAATCATGCGGTAAAGAATTCGCAGCGCCGTCACGCTGCGTCGAAGAGAACCGAAGACACCGCGGTCGGAGCGGGGCCGCGGCGGAGGGGCGCGGCACCGTCGCGCCACGCCGGACGAACCAAGACGAGGTCGGTTCCAGGCCGCGGCTGAGCAGGGTGACCGGCGGCCGGTTCCGGGCCGTCAGTGTCAGAGCAGGGAGGGGACCGGCCGTCGCTGGTCCTGTTGTGGTAGAAACCGGCCGGCAGGGGTGGGCCGACCGGACAAGAGGAAGCCGGGGGTTCAAACCCCCGTCCGGCCAGCAAAACGGCCCCCATTAAAGGGGGCCCACGGTTACAACCAGGGGGGCAGGTGCCCCCCCCCCCCATGCCAAACGCTCGACCGTTTGGCCGAGCACCTAGCCAGCGCACTGTGCCTAGGCCGGGATGGGCCGCGCCCAAGCGGACCGGACCCGGACCCGGTTCAGGTCGACCCCGGGGGTATCGGACCGGGTCGGACCAGGCCCGAACCCCTTAATACCGAATCTTTTCCGGTCGGATGCCCATAACTTGTGCTACGGTCCTCCGATCGATGCACCGTCAGTTGCGATGCGATCCTTGGATCGAGACGGTCGTTTCGGTATATCACACTCAAGGTTTCAGAATACTTTGAGTTCGGCCGGGTTGGTTCGTACACGAAACCAACCGGGCCCTCGGAGCAGAAACACTCATATCTTAAGCTCCGGACGTCCGATTGACGTGCCGTCGACTTTTTTGGATTCCTCTAAGTGAGGAGGATCTTTTGGCACACTCTTCCTGAGGTTTGGACGAAGGTGGAGTATGGTCGGGTTGGTTTTGCCTTAAAAACCAACATGGCCCCTGGGACGAAAAAGCCAATAACTCTCAGACCGGGCGTCCGATTGACGTGTCGTCTGCGACGTTGAGTTCATGTTGATGATAAGGAACTTTTGGATACATCAACTCTGGACTATGTGTCAGTTGATGTATCAGCATCATGGCTCGTGGAGCGCACCCTCCCGAACGAGCTTGCTGTGTTCGGGAACCCTAGTGCTGGCTGCGTTTCGGACTGAGACGAAGACGAAGACTGTATAGAGATCCTCAGTGGATTAGATGGTGACAACTACAGCACTCAGCAATCCTACATGGATCAGTGCTACCGATCCTGTGTGGGTCTGATCTTGTGTGGGTCAGCGCTCAGCGGTTCTGTGTGAGCCAGCGCCTACAGATCCTCTGTGGGTCCGATCCTGTGTGGGTCTTTGCGGGGGTTAGTTAATTATCGATCTTGTGTGGGTCTGACCCTTCCTGGGTCATTGCGGGGGTTAGTTACCTATCGATCCTGTGTGGGTCAGACCCTTCCTAGGTAATTACGGGGGTTAGTACCTATCGATCCTTTGTGGCTCCGACGACTTAGATGAATCAGTGGAAATATCTGATCATCTCTATCGTCATACGAAGAAGTATACCTGTGTGAGATGAATCTTGTTTGCTTTCCTCTTTGGATTGTGTTGTGCTATCCTGTGTGGATTTACATTTTGCTTTCCTGTGTGGACTGGGTTGTACTTGGGTTCGGATGTTGGATCCGAACAAGAATTGATGACTTAGGTATATGTATGGGAATATACCTAAGCAGTGTCGGATGTTACTTCGTGATTGAATCCTTTCTTTGTGGATTATCCTTTGTGGATTCTGGGAGACCTACGAGGGTCTCGGGGTCCCTACTAAGTAGCTTATACTCACCCCTGCATGGGCTATGCCCGCAATACGTTGTGTTGGTTGCAGACGACGGACAGTGTTGATCGTGGTTGAGGCTTGCGGAACAGGACGGTACCTAGAGGTGGACCACTGGCGGGACGTACTCGGAGTGGACGGTTGGACCCGAGGAGGTGTGGAGGCTATCTGTACTCACCCTTCAGGTGGGAGTCCCAGTGGATGGCTCGATGCTGCGACTTACTTTTCAGTTGCTGTTTTCCCTTTCGAGTTGTACTTTACTTTCAATTTGGGTTTGTATTCTGGCCCACTTACTTTTCCGCACTTACTGTTGTTCCAGCTTTTACTTAGAGTTTACTTCTTCTGCTTGCTTACTCTGTGGTGTTATTTTACTTTACAAAAGGCAATGCCTTCCCTTTTTACCACGATTTACGCCTTGGTGCTAGTCACCAGCCCCTGGCCTATGGAAGGCGGGCTTGGGGTAGTCACGACACGGGCCCCGAGGATGGACCGTGACAATCAGATTTGTAGAATTGGATCTAAAGAATCTAAATGGAATGATCTGTTTGATAAATCGAACTGAGTTTACATTACGGGGTCTAGTAGGTTCCTACCATCATCTAGGTAATAAATTGATTAATTTATAACAAAATAATGCATTTGTGGAATTTTAAAAATTATTAAAGGTAGCATGAGTGGTTACACAAACTATTTTGTACGCTTTATATGATAAGAGGGTGCATAAAAACATTATTATTATCTTCAAAGTGTTACATGAGTGAAATGGTATATCCTACTAATTTTGAAACAAGGATTTTTTTCTATTGTATTGTCTGGGATTGGATCATTTCAAAACAATACCAAGGACTTTTCTATTCTTATTGAATAGTGAAACTTGTTAATTCATGTGTTCCTGTGGATGTGGGTTTGAATTATTTTAGTAGGGATTTAAATATTAGATAGGAGGTGAAGGTTGTTTCAAGTAAATGTAAATTATAAAGTATCACTAATTCACATCCTCCACCTCTTTATGGTACAATTACATTGACTATGAAATTTCAAGTGGTATTAGAGCTGATGGTACCCTTTACTTATTCATTGTGGATGTTTTGAAGAGTTGATTATGAAGCATTCGAATTGTATGAATATTAAAGGTATTTTTTTTTGTTTGATGAAAATAATTTTCATATCTGGAAAGTTAAAATGCCTTCTTATCTTATTTCTATGAGTGATGATATTCTTGAAGTTGAAATTGGTGGATTTTATCCTATTGATGATAAATTTCCACATACACCAGTTCATAAGAAGAATATTTAAAATGATGAAAGTTTTTGTAATGAATTATTTTCATCACTTTATAAAAGTTATTTACTAAGGATGAAAGGTGTTTCTATAACCAATAGTATATGGTAAATGTTGAAAATCATATATAAAGGAAAACAATAAAAGAAGGAGAAGTTAAAAATCATGATACTAAATTATGAATACATAAAAATGGGTGAGCATGAATCTATTAGGGACTTCTTTACCTGGGTAAATGACATTTTTAGTACTATAAAATTTCGTGGTAAAAATTCAGATGATTCTACTATTGTTGAAAAGAATTCGATAATCCATCCTGAGAATTTTGGGGGAGAAGTTTCTTCATTGGAAGACATACATCCTAAAATGTTATATCTTGATAAAATCCATAAAACTCACATAACTTATAAAATGATAATTTAAAATCTATGACCACAAACATTTATAGATAAATTTCATTCATGGGTGAAAATAATGAAATGCCAAAAAATATTCCTATTGAAGATTAATCTAGTAAATCTGATTCTGAAGATGAGGTATGTAAAAATCTTGATGATATTTTATCATTGTTCTATAAAAATGTGAAAAGAGGTATCTGGAAATAAAAAGGGAAACTTCCCATGTAATGATTGAATGTAGATCCATTGGTCACTTTGTGGATATATTCCCTTTAATTTATAATGAATAATATAGTGATTAAGAATAAATAAAGCTAAGAATATCATGGAAGAAACATGGAGATAGAGGAAAATCATATTCTATAGAAAAGGATAAGAAATTATTCAAATCTAAAAGAATAAGTTTCTTATCTATAGATAAAGAAAAATAATTCAATGGTGGTGAATCAGAAAAATCAATTCAGTATACTATTGAGAATGAATTCATTACAATATTAAATTATGAATAATTTAGAATATCAAGTTATGAGGAAGAAGAAACTCAACATGAATTTAATTTGAATAAATGATTAAAAGAATATCTGAAGAATATTAGAAGGGTTGAAAACAAAATCAAAAAATTAGAATACGAATATTCCTCAACAATCAATCTACATCTTTTTTCTGATGAGTATATAAATCTGGAAAAATAAATTGATAATATATATAAATCTATTGGGACAGAAACTAATGGTAATGCCCATCTGTAGGTGAACCAAATGGTAAAATAAGAAGAGATTGATCTTTTCCAACAAAAAAAATTCTAAAGCAGAAGATAAAGTTACACGTTTCTAAAACTCTATCACTATAGTTTTTGAATGTTCTTATAGGGAGATACCTAAGAAAATTCAAAAAAATACCTTTAAAATGTGAAAAAAATTAAATGTACTCTAAAAAGAATAAATTTATGCATGTTATGTATGTGTCCAAGACCAACTAAGTTAGGAATTCATGAGTTTAAAAATAACCTAATTTATAAATTATTTCAAAACATTCTGAATCTAAAATTATTTCCAATACTTCTAGATTCAATAAAGGTGAAAAGAATAATAATAATATGATTGACTATAGAATGGTTGGCGGCTCAAAAAAGAAAGATGACAAAGTAGGTGAGAAAATTATTCACAATTTCTGTCAGTATTGTTATTTCAAAGGAAAATATTGTCTCCATAGATATTGCTGGTATTGTGGTTGAATCAGACATACATTAAATATGTGTTGGTTCAATTAATAACATTTCTATTGTTCTATAGGTTATAAACGGTAAAGGTTGAGGGGGAGTAAATCTCCAAAAATAAATATTTATGAAAAGGTTGTTTTGAAGAAACCCAAAAAGGACGGAGTAATGATTGAAAATAAGTGCCAACCATTTGAAACAATTTGAGAAAGATATTAAAAGCTTGGAAACCATGAAAAAGTATTTCTTGTTATGTTTCTAGCATAATTAATTTTTTTTAGCAATTCTCAAAAGATAATGTTAAAGAAAGTAAAAGAAGAAGAAAATAATATTGTTGTTGAAATTTCATAGAAATCTACAAAAGTAAAATGACCATGGATTCTTTATAGTTTATGTTCTTCTCATATGATAAGAGATTTTAAATTCTTTAATAATGTGAAAGATTTTAAATAAAAATAGTGACATATGGAAATGATGAAACCTTAAATGTCAAATGTGTTTGAGCATCCATAATTGTAAAAGTAGAGGTGGAATCCATGAAAAAAAATTATTTTGATGGGATGAAACACAATTTTCATAGTTTTTCATAATATTTTTATGAGGGTGAAAATTTTTTCATCAGAAAATATTGTTTTGTTGTGAAAATTTAGGATGATGGAATGATTTTTACAAGAGGCAGAAACATAAAAGGAAACTTGTTTCAGAATGGTGAAATAAAAAACTCTTGTTACATGAGTATGGTGGAAGAGAATCAATTGTGGCATAAAAGTATAGGTAACATGTGTTAAAGAAACATGAACATGTTATCTAAAAGAAAATGTGGCTGAGAAATTACCGATTTTACCTAATGAAGTGATTTTTGTTGCACTATTTTTTAAAAATCAAATATTACAAACTCAGTGTATAAGAAATTTGATATTTATTGAAGACAACATTAGGAGCTGATTTATTCTGATATATGTGGCCCAATGAGAAAACAATCATTAAATAGAAATGAGTAATTCATTAATTTCATTTATAATTTTTCTCGCATTACTTTTATTATGTATATGAAGCATTATTTAGATGCACTGAAAATGATTAAAAGTTTTAGAAGAAAAGATAATAATAAATATGAGAATTCAGTAAATAAGTTGATAACAGACAATGGTGGTGAATATATAAGTTAATAATTCCATTCCTATCGTCAAAAAGTTGGAAATTCAACATGAGTATAGTTCCTAATACACTCCTAAACAAAATGTGATTTCTAAAAGAGATAATTGATTTTTGGTGGAAATAGAAGAAACTAGGTTTCCTGAACATGGTCTTTCTCCTAAATTTGGGAAGTATTCCATGAATAATGATATTTATATTCTGAACTGATGTTTCTAGAGTCCTAATTCTGATATAACTCCATAAGAACTTTTTTATGGGAAAACATCATGTTTAAAAATTTTCAATGTTTTTGGGGGTCCATTTATTATAATGAAAATGGTGGAAACTTTGGAAAGATTGAGCAGAAAGTTGAAGATAGAATATTTCATGGCTATGCTCTAGAAGGAAGAGGATATATATTTTTTTAGAAAAATGGGAACAATGAATCATTTTCATTGAGGAAAAATGATTAAAATAGATTTAAAAAAGGGATTTTACCTTTTCAGTTTTTTCTAATAGGTTGAATATGAAAAGGTAGTGTATTAGAATGTGTAATGGAATATTTAGTGACTCCTTCAATTGTAATTGGATTAGTAATAGCATTATCTTCCTGAAAGGCATGTGTGATTATGTTGTTCATTGTGGAATGTTTTTCCATAACATATTATAGTGAGCCTCTAGGATAAATGAATGCTTCCAAGACTAGGAAGATGATGTAGATGTTTCAACAAAAAATTGAAAAAAAATTGTTGATTATATTAATTTTAAATTAATTGAAAATCCAAGTATGAACAAAATTCTCAAGAATACTAGTATGCTGAGAAAGGTGAAAAAAACAATTCTGATAAGGATACTGAAAATTATAATTTAACTCCAGAATAAGAGTCAGACTCATCTATTTCATGTTTTGATAAAGATAGTAAAAAACTAATCTGAGGATGAAAAAGCAAGTGATAGCTCAGAACATTATTGGTTATCAACATCATAACGTTCAAACAAGAACAACAAAAAATTATATTAAGCATACATATTTGTATTCAAAAGTTGATCTGAATGATGTGAATGAAGATTTTGAGTATATATGATGGGTTTAGTTCATTAATAAATAACTGAATTAGGTGGAAAAGAATGATACATGGAAACTCTTACCCATTCCTGTAAACAAAAATATTATTGTCATAAATTGGGTGTTACGGAATAAGTTGAATGAATAAGGTGAAGTGATAGGAAACATTGAAATATTAGTGTGTAAAGAGTATTAAAAAATTAAATGTATCAATTTTGATAATATTTGTGCCAGTTTAAATATTATAAACAATTAGAATATTTATTTCTATTATTGTACAATGAGGTTACAAGATCATTAAAATGGATATTAAATATAAATTATTCAATTGTGATCACGATGAATATGTTTACATTGAGAAACCTTGTCTCTTTGATGTTGGGAAATATGAAAGTTATCTGTGTAGATTGAAGAAGGATTTTTGTGGTCTAAAAGAAACTCCAAGGATATGGTATTCCAAATTAGATACATTATTAAGGATGATGAGATTCAAGAAATCAACATTTGATAGAAATCTTTATTATAGATAAATTTAATATTATTACCTCATCATAATTGTTTACGTTAATGACATTATAATTGATGGGAATGATGAAATTACTTTTTAAAGGATTTATAAATAAATGAAAATAGTATTTTAAATTTCCATGATTGTGGAAATGAAATACCTTCTAGGATTAAAAATACTAAAAAAATATGGAATACATTTTTCATTCCCGAGAAATTTATGCTAAAGAACATCTTAAGAGGTTCATCATTGAAATCTCAAAACTCATTTCCATACCAATTTCAATAGGAAAAAATTTGTCAAAACATGGATAAGTAAATGAAGTTAGTTAAAATGTTTTCAGAATCCTAATTGGTATATTTTTATATTTGACTGCCTTAAGACCCATCATTGTTTATGTTGTCACCGTATATGAAATGTTTCAAAGTGCTCCCAAATAATCTCATTTAATTTCTGGAAAAAAATTATCAGATACATTAATGGAATTATAGATTTTGGAATGAAATATCAAATATAATATAGTATTTATTTGTCTAGGTATTCATATTCTAATTTGGTAAGAAAATTTTGGAGGTAAAAGATCCACATATGGTGATGTACTCTTTTTGGGAATGAATTATATCAGTTGGAATTCAATGAAGAATAATTCAGTAACTCTCAGTACATCTAATGCTAAGCATGTTTCTGCCACTCAATCTTCTACTCAACTTATGTGGTTGAAAACTCAATTAGAAGACTTACTTTTTGAAGTGAAGTCAGGATTTCTCTTGGTTTTTGACAATCAAAGCACAATAATTCTCACCGGGTTTCTATTTCAACATTATTGATCAAAACATATTGATATCAAATATCATTTTATTCAAAAGTATGTTGAAAAAAATGAATTTAATCTAGAGTATGGTTGAACATCAGAACAACTTACAGACATACTCACAAAAATTTTACCAGAAGATTCATGTTCAAATTTGATGTTGAAAATGGGCTTCAAACTTCTTTCTCATCAAGGTTGAGGTATGTGTTTATGTCCCCTCTCTTATATTACACTTGTATTATAATTTTAAGGGAGATAAATGTTTCATAAATCTATCCTTTTAATGAATATAAATGAGGGAGTCGTGGGTAAGTTTTGAATTCATTATTTTATTAAAAATGATTTATTCTAAATATTTGTTGGAGTGGTTGTATGAATCAATGTTTTTTGTTTTCTAGGATTGTCGAAGTGATGAAGAATAAATGACGATAAAGAAGGATGATGAAGTGTTTCATAATAACAACTTTTGGTGAGCATGGTTTTTTGTTAATGATTTTTGTATCCTACAATGAGTTAGCTCACATGGGATTATAATTATTGATAGTTAATTAATTTCATGTGGATACATCATTTAGTTATTTATGAAACATGGTTGACAAAGAAATCTACTGGGGAAGATTGGTATGAGAAAGACAACGATAAACATGATCTTATTGATGTGTTGTATTGTTACATCAAATAGGTTTAATAAAGAAATAAAAATCACATCACATTGTATTTTAGTGGAATTAGAACTGACCATAGTATTTAGAGAATTAGAATCACAATGCCTAAAAAGTTTCATCTTATATAGGAGAAGCTGGCTGGAATAACTCATCAGATTCACACTGAATATGGAATGAAATGATTTATCATATTGAGAAATCATCTATCTATATGTAAATGGTCATCAAATTCACACTGGTTTTGGTCTGGAAGAAATCATCTGAGTCTGTATGGGTATGAAAAAATAAATTTGATTAGGATTTACTGATATTGTAGTTCTCACATATTACAAATATTTTGTGAAATATGAGATAGAATCTTGATGAAATAATGGTGAAGGAGATGCTGCCAATCATATTTAGATTGATCAAATCTTAATAGAAAGATAAAAGGGTGTTGGAAGTCATATTCAACCCAATCTCAATCATGAAAACCCTATTTTTTTGAGATGTTGAGAAAGGGGTTCCTATAGGAGTGGAAGTTACAATATAATCAATTTTAATTCGGGCAGTATAGCATCCGATTTATATTGTCTTTAACAGATAAATTCATGAAGATGGTGGGAAAAGGGAAAGATGTTTTCCAGTGGTATTGTATTCAAAAGAATAAGACTCTTCTGTTCGGAGATGGGATGACATCATATTCAAATAAATAATTTCTTGAGATCAATGAATGAAAATAAAATAAAGGACTGTGATCTTTAATCTATTCAACCATCATCAATTGGTTTAATTACTTTTTTTTGTTTTTCATCTGGGTTTAGAAAATAGATGAAGAAAATAGATGGATGTGTTCTCGAGGGGGAGGATAAATTTCAAAGAATTATTTTTCAATTGGGTCAAGATCCATTATTTCATAGTAGAATTATTTTTTATTTAAAATTGGACAAGGTATGAAGTGGAGAATTATAACTTTTTAGGAACATCATTTTGATGATATCAGATTGAGTATAACAGATTTAGAAATTGATCGGTACTGGCGATTAAAAAGAAGGTCTGAAGAATATATGAACTTTGAAGAATATTGGAGAAGATTTTATAAGAGTTGGTGAATTCAATATGATCCTGAAATTTAAGGGCATTCTAGATTTGGGATAATTTTGTTGAACGAGAATGTTTTTGGGATTCCCATCAAATCCATCCAGGGGTAAACTATAAAAGGTGGAATTACTTTGAACTTTTTACTGACTTGCATGTACTATTCACAATAGAAAAAGAAGCACTGATATTTAAGGGGCGAAACAATGTTTTTGTATTGATCCTTTTTTTAATGATGTTTATATGGATAAGTGAAAGGAGAAGAGACAATATAGAAATGTAATTCAGCTAATCATCATATTCAATAGTAATCATATTTATCTATTTATCTTATTAATATTTTCATCGTATTATGTTGATCGTTGTATCAGGATGGATAATAATAATTGGGATTTATTTATTGGGGTTTCCAGACTATGTAATAAGGAATTATGAATTGTTTCAACCATTTTCTAATAGAGTTATATCAATCATATTTGGAAATCAGATTTGAAGATTCTCATTTAAAGAATCAATCTAGGAAGATTAGATTTAAAAATTATAATGAATTTACATTATGATGTCTAGGATGTTCATACCATATTATGGGTAAGAAATTGAATAATTTCATTCAAAATAATACATTTGGGGAATTGAAAGAGAGGCACGGGTAACATGAGTTGTTACAAAAACATTGTTTGATGTTATTTGTGCTAAGAGGGTGCACACACACATCAGGATTGTCTTAAAAGTGCAACAATAGTGAAAGGGTATATCTTACTTGTTATAATACAATGATTTTTTATATTTAATTGTTTGGTATTGGATCATTTCCAAACCACACCATGGAAGTAGCTATTATTATATAATAATGAACCTTTTAAAATCTTCTGATCTTATTGATGTGTGTTTGAGTTGTTTTTAGTAGGGATTGAAATTTGAAATAGTAGGTGATGGTTGCTTCAAGAAAACATAAAATAAAAAGTATCACTAATTCATCCCTAGTGATACGATTACACTGAAAGGGCACTTACATCACTGAAACCAAACAAACAATGATTATTTTGAAATGACCATTTTAACCATTTAATTAAATTTATAGATATAAGAAGTATTTACTACCTTATATATATATATATATATCTGTGTGTGTGTGTGTGTATTAAATATATTTATAAATGGTTACTAATTATAAATAAATTTTTAGTAATGTCTTTTTGTTCTTCAAAAAATTCCCTCTTCAAAAATTATTTTTATTTATTTTATGGAAAAATAATATTATAAATATTGTATTGAATTTTTAGAAAAATATATTTTAAAAAACTAACTTTATTTTTTATATTAAAATATCAAAATTAACTTAGTGTGAAAAAATTATATTTTTATGAAAATATATACATTTCATTGAATACTGAAAAACACCGTTTTATGTAAAATTATCATTTATTTGGATTATTTAATTATTTGTTTTTTTAATTTTATTTCATGTTATCCTATGTATTATTTAGATATATATAATAAAATTATTCAAATTTTAATTATATTTATAACAATGATTATTCGATTTTTATTTTTAGGATTAAAAATACATTTTTTAAAGTTGTTTTAGAATGAATAATGTTTGGACCTTTAAATTAATTAAATATACCTTAATGAAAACAGATTTAAATAATTTTTTTAGATAATATGTTTATCTTTACGAATTGAAATTTTTATATTCATGATTACTACTTATAGAGTTAATGTAAAAACTTTTTTCCCTAAAAATATATTTTTACAGAAAACTACTTTTTATCATGCTTATAGATTTGATGATAAATTAAATTTTCCCAAATATGTGAATTTATTTTGATAAAATTGATTTTATATTTATAATCATTATAATTAATATTATGTAATATGTTCAAATTAATTTTTCAGCAATATAAATAGTAATTTTATTAAATATTTAGTATCGCAGTAAATGGAATATAAGTTAATTAAGTGTAAGAATAATTTAATAAAGACTAAAAAATGGAACGATAATGTTTCGGATGAATTTTTAGGAAAATCATGTGTTTTTATGTGCTGATCAAGTTAGTTATAGGTTTCATACAAAATTATCTAATGTGGTGACATGGTGACAATGACTCAAAGGAGAGACACACATACATATATGGTGGTACTGATATAGCATACTTTTGAGCAGCTAGTATATCCCTTTTTTAATGACTAGGACACTCTAAAGGTGAAGAGCATTATTTCATATATAGTAAATGTGTTTCCTTCCATTTAGCTGAAAAGCGGCCAAGGAGGACCATTGTAAATGTTTGAGAATGCTGGAATTGCCTTGAGGATTTCATGTTTTAAATCATATCAGTGCTTTCTTGGAGGCACGATGTTTTGAAGGTCGGTTTTGTATTCTTCTCTTGAGAATAATTTATGGTCATGAATGACTTTGGTGGTAAATATTGAGTGGTTACAGGATGCCTTGTGTTGTAAATGGTTGTGATCAGTCGATGACTATGCATCAATAGGTGAAACCGTGATTCTTTTAAGAGGTTGACCAGTTGTAGTTTGACTAATATTATTATTTTCCCACTTAGTGTACTCTTTTTAAAGAGTGGTTTATTTACCCTATCTTGACATCACCTCAGATGAAATAAGAGTATGCCAGTCCTAAACCACACTAAAGTTTAAAATTTGTTTCCTTGGTTTGGGTGCTTCTTATATATTACACATGGTTGTGTGGTTCTTATTGTGGCTTGGTTAGTTCTAAATGATACCTGGGTTCTTGTGTAGGAAAACATTGTAAGGATTCTTGGAAACCATCCATTCTTTCCTTCGACTAGAAATCCAGGAATATGTTGATCTAGGGTTAGTCCCTGTTTTAGAGTGGACATTGTGGTCTTCTACCAATGTCTCACTTGTAAACATTGTGTATGGACTACCTAGGGTTAGTTCATTGTACTCCAGTTTAATGAATGTGAGGTCATCCCAAACATGTGTTCTGGCTCAGAGTAAATTCAAAAAGGGTAATGGTTCAAGTGGTATAAATCTATATTATACCATTATTCATGGCATGGCATCAAAATAATGAATGATCAGGTGATGTCTTGACCAGGTAACTTCACCGTGAGTTAGGTATAGGATCTAGTGAGCATTCTTATGATGAATATGGAATTCCTTGAAAGTAGGTGTTTCTGTTCAATTTGATATATGCCAACCATCTATGTCAAGCATCTTGAGAATGGTCTTTTAAAGGAGGGTCAACATGTTTTCCTTCTTATTCAATGTGTATGGTCATAAGTTACTGTTTTAAAAGCATGTCATTGGGTTAAGGTGTGTTCAATGTAATGGTATACTACTTCTTCCAAAAAAATCTTATGATACTAGATTTTATTATGTTAATGGTGATTTGACCATTTTTATCTGATGAGGTCCCATGCATGACCACTGATGTACTTAGGTTTTCCCAGTTTAATAATTCACACCAGGAGCATCGTGAGAATTCATAGAGTCCTGCATCATAGGAAATTCCAAATGTGGAGGTACTGTGTCTTGGAATTGGACCCTTCTTAGTGTTAAGACCTATAATGGAAGTTACCAGTATCTTGATTCTTAAATATTTGATTAAGTGATCATGCCTCTAGTTAAACGAGCTCAAGGAGGCTGCATTTATGTGTCTTCGGTACAAAATCAACCATTGGCTTGGGTTGGGAAGGCTTAACTGTCATTTTATTAGGTTTTTTTTCAAAGGTGTGTTGTGCGTTTAGGAACACAATGAAGTAATTTGAATAGTACTTCACAAACCTTGTAGGCCATGTGATGTTTTATTTTTCGTGATGGATTATCAAGGAAAATAATTTCTAAGGCGGCGAGGTTGTTACAACCAATGTTTTAAGCCAAGGCCAAATTGCAAGGGTATTCGAACATTGGGAATTTACCGGTCATTAAATTCTTTAAACTACATTTCGGAATTTAATTACTATAGTTTCAACTATTTAAATTGTTTTTTTCATACTTGGGTAAATTCCAAAGAGATCCCATTGAGTTATAATTGAGTTTTGGGAGCACCGAGACCCAAAAATAACATGTCTTGAAGGACTTTATAGAGCACATGGTTTTTCTGAAACCAAACATCACAAACATAAAATCATGTGGCATTTATCAGGGGATCAGATATTCCCCACATAGTCTCTACAGGGTTTAACTAAATCTTGCACCTATCCTACATGAATAGTTCCACTTAGTTAGTACCTATGAACTTTTCACTGTGTGGTTAGGAAAACCATGTGGAACAACCTTGTGAGGTGTGTTTCACAAGTAGTGGTGCCACATGGTTGGTGCATGGTTTGGCCAATCCATGTTCCCAAACCATGAGACCCATTTTTTGGGGTGGAACTATATGTTTTCCCTTAATGAAATCTTTTACCTCTTTTTATTTTTCTTTCTCCTTCCTCCATTGGATGAGATATCATTCCTTATGTGTCATGGGACTCTTCTAATACTAACTTAGGCATTGATGTTTCTCCTTTACCCATCATCTAATTTATGTCCCATCGGTATCTATAGATTCTCATCAGTAAGATATTTCTTTATTTTTAATCATTCTTCGTTTAATCATTTATCGACGTAGTTATCTAGGTTCAATCTCTTTCTCCCTATTTTAATTGAAAAGGTATATTTCTTATATTTCATCCAAAATGGACTGAATTGGATATTGATATTAGATGAGTATATCATTCTATATACAAGGTAGGTGGCCTAAGACTTTTTCTTTCAATTTATATTGAATTTTGAATAGTGTTGTTGTGCTACATACCGAAGTTGTTGAGTGTCACCTTTTCATTAAGTTCTTCATATCAAATTGATAAACATAAATAGATACACTCCCTATGATATTTTTTTAGTATATATATGAATAAACCATCAATCTTGGGCACCCCCTTGGTGTTCTAGCTTGATTTTACCTTTTAAAATTAATTTATTAAATGCCCAAAAAACCCTCTATGAATACTCTGTAGATTAATGATGAATTTTTCCCCTTTTTGACACTTTCACTTGAGGTAATATAACCTCATAAGTCCAATGATGAACCTCTGGAAATTAAATTTACATGGTGGGTAGGATTTCTAAAATTCCATTAAATGAAAATGGAATTATTATTCTTAAATAAGTCTATTGGTTATGATAGAATGAGATGTTTATGGAACAATTCTATGTTTTATAAGAATACCCCTTGAATAAGGTGTACTGTCTTCTAAAACAAAATGTGATGATTTGTTATTTGGATCATGACTGTTATGTATAATTAGATCATTTCTTATGCTTTTATGTATTTTTAGAGATATTTTATATTTATTACATGGCCAATAATGGTATTAGAAATTTTTTTCACTTGAAAAATGTTTATACAACCATTTAATAACATAAGATCTTGTCTTGGATAATTTCCTACAGAAATGACTATGGAACCACGATCCTACTAAGGTCATTGATTTAATTATAAATTAATTATCTTAAGTGGGTTACTTCCCATTTGTTCATGGTTCCTTCTATGTTCTTTTTTGACACCTCTAAATTGAATTTCTATGTTTTGATAGATTCAATGGATTGTTATAAATTTAGTATTTTATTCACAATCGTTTCTTTATTTAGAAAAATGTTGATTTTCATTTAAAGGAATGAAATTTTCATGATTTATTTACATTTTTCATTGAAATAAATGTTATAAATGAGATAGATTTCAAATTGTGGCAAGTACATTCTATTTAATTAATTCTTAGTACAAAATATTATTAAATGTTATGCCCTTGATTATATAACAAGATTATTAAACATATATCAAGAGTGGAATTTCATCATGGATTATTTTATTATTGATTTGAGATTATGAGTTGAAGATATTCTATGTATTATAGTAAGTTATTTGTTGAGCATGGAATAAAATCACACTCCTTTGCATTGAGTGGTGATTCATGGCATCTCACACTAGCGATACTAGTATGAATAAGGATGAGGTTCCATGGTCACTTTTTAGAGAGATGAAATGATGGTCACTCACCATCTCAAATGTTATGAACAATTCCTCACACTATATTGGGATATAGGGAATATTCCCTATTTCATGAGCATATAGGCTCATGAAGACTGATTATGGATGTCTGAGTTACAACCAGTCTAGCCAGCATCTAGTATTCCATGTATATGGCCATTAGAATGGACACACATTAGGTTCATATAGGTGGATTAAATATTTAATATATATATATATATATATTATTTCTATATATATATATATATATTATTTCTATATATTATTTCTATATATATTATTACTAATCATGTAATCCTTCCTGATGTGATTTGAAGTATGTAGAGTCACTTGGTATCTTTTAAGACCCTAAGTGTGGTGGTTGTACATTTAAATATTTTTATTTGTTCTTATTATCTACCAAATGCTTTACTTTACAATCACATAGTGGATTAAATTGTAGAAAACATTGGATGTATCCTATAGGAATTTATATCTCACAGCCTGATCAGGCTGCCATATCACCAGGATACCCAAGTAAACCATATGTATAAGGAATCATGTACTTTTTCCCTTGCTTACTTTATTTTACCTCGAAGATAGTTTCATATGACTAAGATAAATCATAGTATTCTTGTTGACTTTACCTTAGTGATTTTAATTCTTTTCTTTACTCATCTAATTTACTGTATTATGATTCATGTTCTATGATTAATTATTTAGTAATGTATCATCATCAAGTCATGCATGTATTCTTGTATATTGGTGTTTGATATCTTTTTTATTTTTTTGACATTATTATTCATCCAATTCACTATTTTCATTCATTACAAATTTCTTTATCTTATGTTATTTGTTCATGTTTTTTCACTATGATACTCTAACCATGAGGTTATTTTCTCCCCACTATCACCTCTTTAGAACCTCATTACTAGTAGGAAGCCTCTAGTGTATGGGGAGGCACAGTTAAAGCCATGTTACCCACATGCCTCTCTACCATCTTAGTGGTTAGTAAGGATAGTACGTTACAAAGGATAATATGTTTTGGAAATAAATACTATGATGAAATATCCTATGACCATTTATGATAATCATACAACCTGAAAGAGAAACATAATATCCTAAAATGATCATTACGGAGGTATACAAGATATGGCATGGCTAAAAAACATTTCATTGATCATAAAAAATTTGATCATGATGTAATGGTGTATAATTATTTAAAAATAATCCATGATCATGAAAACAAAGAATTTCATGAAAACAAAATTTATATTCTGAAATTATAATAACATTATAAACATCTTGGGAATTTTTTATTACATTATGAAAATCATGTAATTGGTGAACAACCATAGTTATAGGAAATATTGTGTGATAAAACCCATTATTCTCATGCCTTTATAAAGATACTTGTTATATATACCCCTCATATATTACCACACCCATTATTTCAATACATATAGGAACAAAATAATTATTTATAAACCTAATTGTCTTGTGATATATAATATTATTCCAATTATTCATAGGGTGATATAAGACCTCACCTGTCACCATCCATATATATGTGTGGAACTTAAAATCTATCATCATCATAACTTGAATAACCCAACGAAAAAAGGGATGGATTTATTAATCATATCACATAAAATGAACATAAGAAATCCTAGGATATAATAATCACATTTTTGAAAAGTATTTATAATACATTAACATATATAGGATGTTAAAACATCACTTTATTGGAGATAAACCTTTCAGTAATAATAAAATTGATAATACAAAAAATCACAAATACTTTTTAAACATTGATATAAAAGATAAAATATGAATTACCTTCAAAAATAAATTTTTTATAATATAATGACATTATTTTTAAAAAAAATATTATAATAAATTTTTTCAAATAAAATATCGATTAAAATTCATAAAGATTCAAAAAATATAAATTAAAATACTATAAAAAATTTATATTAAAATAATATTTAAAAATAAAGACTAGAAAATGATTAAAATTTTTCAAAAAGGGAATTTGAATATACTTACAAATAATTTAAATTAAAATGAATCTTTCATAATATAAAGCATAAAACAATATAAATTTTACCAAAATAAAATTCAGATAGGATGATAAAACCTTCTGTTTTGAAATGAATGAAAAAACATTTGAATATTTTTTAATTACCCTTTATAAAACCCACATCATGAAATGGATAAAAACATTGTATTTAAAATGATATAAGTTATATAAATGGATCAATAGGGATAAAAAAAATTTATTTTCTACTGGGGAATGAATAACATTTGTCGTATGTAAAAATATGGACATGGAATAAAGATATATTAAAAGTAATTAGATTTATTCATAACAGAAATGGATTAAAAAAACATTAAAATCATCAAGGAAGATGAATTATGTTTGAAAAAAATTCAAACAAAAAAATGTGTAATAAATCCTAAAATCATACTAGGATACAATATATCAATCATGAATCACAATATACAATGATGAGAAATTATGACTCAAGGATTAGAACTAAATAATGAAAATCCCCGTATTGATTTATTAATTTTGGAATCAAACAACTTTGAAATCGTGAAAATAATATGGTTTAAAAAATACCATTTATTAAATCCTGAATTATATAAAAATACATTATTGGTCTATATAAACACTATAAATATAATAATTTGTGGAAAACCTGAAAAAATGTCTGAATGAAGATATGTTTTGAAAAAAAACCCTTACAACCTATGAATCTTTTGCATAAAAATACCAAGAAATTGTGAACATGGAATAAAACATTATAAATCATGAAATAAAATTAAATAATCATGTAAAATGATAATGGGGTAGTATTTAAAATATATAGAGGTAAACCTAGTTTATACAATAAATAGTTTTTAATGGATTCAAATTTTGATAAAAACACACCTAAAATATCACAATTTTTTATGTAATGATAATTTGGGAAGGAATTAATGTTAAATAATAGTAAATTTATAGGAAATTAAGTTTTAAAAATAATATTATAGAATAACTAAAATTATAGAATGGGTTTCATGAATAACCATTACAACTCAATGAAAATAAATGGAGTTGTAATAAATATCTACCTTATTTACATGCAAAGTATAATGCACTATAACCCCCTAGAAAATCTCTAAATATCATAATATGATATTTAATAAAAAAATCCGGAAAAATAATATTTATAACTTTCATTTATAATCATTATATACATGTATGTTAGTTTTTTATGGTCTATTTTACCATATCAAATGTTTATAGTTTTAACTATATGTAGTAGTTTCGTAGGATCAGTTTTGTTGTTCATTATTCTTCCATATTTAATAATTACAATTTAAATATTTATAATAAAATTTATGAATTATAATTCTTTATAATGTTTAAATTTCCTTTCATGAGTACTTTACACATTATCCTATAATACTATATCTACAACAAAAATTATTTGTGTGATTTTCAACATATATTGGATGTTTTCTTAATTAATGTGTTTAAAATTTATGTTCCTTTAGACAAAAAAATATATTTATATCATATTATACCATAATTTCTGTTTTCATAATCATCCATGATATAGTTTAACATCATTTTTCAAGTAGGTGGTCAACCTGACTCAATCTTGAACACACTTTAACATGTTTGGTGAATATGGTTAAATATGTGTTTTTTTTTAAATAATATTATTATTACATAATAATTATAATATTATTTTATTTTTATAGTATTTTTGAGTAATATTTTTATACTTTTGGATAAAAAATGAAAAACTATCAAAATAAATAGAAAAAACATTGTTCGTGGTGATGGTGGTATACAAAACATAGAATTATAAATTTTGTTACCTAAAGAATGATAGGGGTAATGTTTGAAAGCATTTGATATTTTAACAACCATAAATACATTATATAGATCAAATTTATTCATCAATACCATTATTAATACCATTCATGAGGGTTGGGGACAAAAAACTGAAAGCATCTCTTTGTGGAGGTGGTAATCAGCTCATTCACACTAACGACGATTAAAAATTTTCTTAATAAATAAAAGGGAATAAATAATTTTTATTCCATTATTATTAAATAATATCAACATATTAATTATTCTATGTTTTATATTATAAAATACATATGGTTTTTTTTGGAAGGGAAATAATAATTAATAAAGATTATGAAAGATTTGATACATATGTTGTGACCTTGAACTTCCTCTAGATGATTGAATAATATTTGATTGATATATGATGAGATGTTGTTACCAGGAGAATTAGGGTATGTAGATTAAACAAAACATATGAAATTTGGGGATTTATTTTATGTAATTTTGAAATATGAGTGGATTATTCAACGGGTTTAAGTGATCTCTTTTTTACATATGTAAGAGGGGCATTTCCTTGGAAATGAATGGTATGTGAAGGATAAGAATCAAATAGAATGAATGATTGTTTAGTTAGGTCATATAATGTTAGTAAGTAATATAGGTAATACATTTAACGATAAAAATGTTTTCAAAAATGTTCTGATTGTTGATTTAATTTAGAAAAATATCCAACTTAGATTATTCATGTAAACACTTATTAATCATAATTAAATATTAATCATGTCAATTCTTATATTTCAAAAATTTAATTATAACCTTAAAATAATATGAAATGTTGAATAATAATTTTATCCATATAAAATATAATTCAATTTCTAAATTTTAATAAATTTAATTTCTAATTTTAATCGATAATGGTTTCAATATAACAATTTCATTTTGACTACTGGGGATTATTAATCATATTTAGTATTTATTTTCAATTTTATTTTGTTAATACATTTATTGTTTAACTTATAAATAATATTAGATTAATTATTTAAATGATTTAAATTTATTTTATTTGATATAAATCCATTAATAATAGTAAAAATAATAATTTTAACATAGTTGTTTCATTATTATCATGGTAATTAGCACTAATCCTAACAATCTAAAAATTTTATTCTAAAAATAAATTAGGCATATTAAATATTTTGATAATTATTATCTAAAATTTATAAATAATTTTATCAAATTAAACTTTAATGTGAAGAGAAATTAAAGTTAATGTTACCGCATGGAACACATAAAACCCTTTTCTTAGACAAAATTTGTTTTTGAGAAAAAATATTTATCATTAGGATAGATTTCTCAATTCCATTTATTAAAATTAATGTAAAATAATTGTTATAATTAAAATAATATTTTTTTTAATAATAATGGATATAATTTTTACTGTTTCCTCATGTTTAAAATAATTGTACAATGCAATCGAAAAAAACGTTTTCATTAAAACTCTCTATAAATTTTCAAAATGATGATCAATGGTTTATATTTCCCAAATTATTTTTTAAAATTATTTATTAAACTTTTTAAAATATAATATTATAATAAATTTTATAGAAAAAAAATCAATCTATTAATATAATAAAATAATTTCATAAAAGAAAGAGAATTAGTAAAATATTTATTTTTCAATATTCACCTAAAAATCAATTATTTTAGAAAAATAAAAAAAATATTCTTAATATAATTTTATTTAGGAATTCAAAAATAAATTATAATTTAAAGAATTAAAATTATAATGTTTCCAAATATATGTTTTGAAAATAAAATATATAATATAAATTAAATGGATTTTTTTTTGAGATAAACTTTTAAATATTAAATCATAATTATTATTTATCTTATAACGTTAATAAATATTAATGGTTACCATGTTAGTTTCCATTATAGATTTATCAATAAAGTCTTATAAATATGTTGTTGGTTTTTATGATGAGTGTAGAATGTGACATGAGTTATAGAATACTACACATTTATTAAAGGATCTAAAATATTAGGTCATTACATTCTACCACATTAAATAAATTTTGTCCTCAAATTTTGATTATCATTTACTTGTAAGAATAACTTTAGGTCATGAAAAGATTTACATGTGTCAATGTATGATCCTAAATATCATAGAGAAAACTAGAGAAAAATTTTACCCCATTACATTTCAAGGAAAGTTATCTCATATTTATGTGTTAAGGCCCATGTGATGTATTCCTTTTTTACTTCTTAGATAATTCATAGTTGTATTTTCAACAATAGGTGTTTATAGTTGATTTGTATTTTTTACCATATTATAGAAATAAAGATAGATTCAATGTGATTATATTCATTCTGTTTTGAGAATAAAATAAATTATTATTATTATTAAAATAAACAAATCATAATATTCGGAATTTTTATTTCCTCAAAAAAGTCGGAGAACTAAATGTTTTGCTTAAAATACAAGTAGTTGATGATGCTGACCTGGGTTCTTTAAAAACCATCCAATATACAATTTGGTTGATTAAAATGGAATTAAAACACTTATTTTTGAGGGAGGGTATGTGAAAACATAATAACCATCATCTGATTAGTTGATATTTATTTCATAGGTTCTTCATTTCTTTTATGTTCTAGGAGAATGTGTTTTTATACCATCCTCGATAATCCTTCTATTAGGGAATCAAATTGGAAAATCATGCATTATCTAAAACAAATTTAACTATTATTGGTTCCCGTGGAAGATTTATATTATATTTTCTAATGTTATCTAAACTCTTTATTTTACCTTGAGAGTTTGGGGATCAATGGCCTCATGTACTATATGTAAAGAATCTTTCTGTCCCCATTAAGGAATTCTAGTGATCACTCTTCCAAAAAATTTCCATATATGTAGTTGAATATTATTTAATTTATAATATCCATTTCTTTAATTTTCATTATCCTCCATCTTTATTTTATTCGTTTCAGTCATGATTTAATCTATGGTATAAATGTTAATCATGTTTCATGACAGTTGGTTTGGAATTATCACAAAAAAAATTCAATTTATCTCACATCCTAATCAGTTTTTTTGATGTAATCATTGAATTTTCCCCAACATCCAAGGTTATATTTCTTATTTATGATTCTAGCCATCATTAAACCATGAATGGTTGAAATTAGTGAAAAAACATTAACTATATATGATAATTATCATAATCATAAAATTAAATTGACATGGAATGGTATTGTTATTTTACATTATCTTTTTGGATTATAGTTACTTTACATAAAACTATATAAATATTAGTTTGACCTAGGTTACATTAAGTTATGTTTTCATATGTTTGTCAACATAATACACCAAACTAACTAGGATATCAATCTCTCATAATAGTTTATAATGTCACATTATCATCCAAATCATACTCTCCTAGTTTGTTAAACCTTGTTTGTAGTCTTAGGAACACTCAACATGAATTAGAGTTATGATCTTGTCAATTCACAACCAATGATTTTTATAGGGACAACCTCTATATGAATTAGTGATATAACCATATCAGCATATAGTATCCAGAAAGGTTTGTACTACTAAGTAAGACAATATACTCATTAATTTACTAGTATTGTACGATATCATCCAATAAATAGTACCGTGTCTCGGGTTTTCAATCAAGTTATCTAAACATAAAAAAAATAACTAAAATAATCTCCAAAAATAACTAAACGCTGCTCTAACACCATATGTTGAAACCCATTATAAACATGATATTGTTGGATCTTAAATAAACAAATTATACACAAGAGGGGGGGTGAATTGTGTCTATCATATTTTTCTTTAACTCTTCAATTGAACGAGTTATGTCCTCTATGATTTATCAGATTTGATCATACACTGGAAATAAATAAAAGAAGGGACACAAAGATGTATAGTGGTTCGGGGAACTGAAGGCCCCTAGTCTACTCCACCAACGCTCAACTCCACGAGCTTGGTGATTTTCAGGATCTGGTCCTCTTTTCAATAGACTGGTCCACAACTGAATACAGGCATTTGACACCATTACAATCCAAGGAAAAAAAAGAATTCTGGGTCAAACACGAACCTACACAACCTAGAATGAAAAGCTAGTTACTCATGAATAAAAATAATTTCAGAAAGAAGTTTTCCAGTTGATCTTCACAATTTCAACAGAATGCAATTGACAGCAGATGGATCATAGTCTCTAGAAATATTGATTTTCAAAACAAATCAATTATGAAGCGATCCGATTGCAATAGATATAGAGATATAGTTCACAACATTAGCAGTAGTAGATCCACAGTAGATATTCGATGCAGAACAGGTAAATCTTCCATCTAGTTCTTTCTTCTTAAACAAGCAGAGCTTTGATGCTCCTATTGAATCATCAGAATTGGGTGCTTTTTACAGTCTCTATTTTCCACCTTTTTATAATAGATTGATTACCATACACGCTTGTACCTGGTGTTTCAGAGAAAACATATATAATAAATCTGAGCATATCTCTTGCACATTTTGATCCATAAATGTTGCCTTCTGATTCGCAATATTCAAAATTTTGAAATTATTGAGAATTCATACCTTTCCTTAAGACTCGGCATAAAAATATCCTTTTAATTCGATCTTAAATCCAATTATAAAATGTCTTTGAATCGTTCAAAGTCGTACTTTAAAAACGACTTTAAATCTAGTTTGAAATCTACTCAATAATCAGTTTGTTGACCGCTGCATAAAAATATCGTCTGTCAAATTTTCTGACGCCAAACGTAAGGTTGATGTCGTGGCCTCCAAACGTAGGGTTGATGACAAAGTATTCAAATGTATGGTTGAAAACGTAAGGTTGAATCATAAACATAGGGTTCATGATACTTTCTCCAAACATATGGTTGATCATAAATGTAGGGTTGACCATCCATACTTTTTCTTCAACTCTAAAACGTAGGTCAAATGATCCATACTTTTACTTTATCCATACTTTTCCAATAACTTATGGTTATTTACAAAATTAAGGTTTATTAACCTTAATTTTTAGAAACAAATGTAATGTTTAGTACTTACGTATGGTTCCCATTCCATACTTTTCTGATAACCAAAACGTAAGGATCCTTCCTAATGTAAGGTTCTTCTTCCCTACTTTGCTGAAAATGTATGGTTGTTTAACTATACTTTTCCCTTATCTCAAAAGGTATACACGCTTTTCATCCTTACACTACGTTTATCCACGTAGGGTATGAACAGTGATTCCGGGACGTGCTAAAGGAGATTCTGTGCTACATTTATCCACGTAAGGTATGAACAGTGATTCTAGGACGCGCTTAAAGCAGATTCCACACAAGTAATAAATTATCGATATTTCAAGAGTAAAATAAATTAATAATTTCAAGAAAAATACTAAATAAAATCATTAGAAAATAACTAAGGGTATTTGTGAGTATCAAAATTATCATAAAGTGATAGAGTATTATTTTCAATAATCCCCCTCTTTAAATAACATTATTATGTGTTGTTGAAAATAATACTTTTTTCAACAATCTCACCCTTTTTGATGATCAAAAAACCCATAAGATAATAAAATTATTTAAATGAAATTAACATTCAAAATTAGTTACATAATGTTTTAGAATTTTGAGAGGATGAAACAATATTTAATTTTAGAAAAATTATTTTAATAAAAAAAACTCCCCTATAAAAAAAATTTCTTTAGAAATAAACGTTTTAGTTTTATCCAAAATTCTTCTTCTGAATAACCTTTATAATAAACAATCTGGATAAGTACCCAAAACATTAAATATACAAAAAATCATTGAAATAGTGTTTTGTAAAATAAAATGTTGTGGTTATCAAAATTTCTCCCCCTTTTTGTGATATCAAAAAGAATGATAAAGCATGGATTTTAACACATTTAATGTTGCACTGAACTATAGGTAAATGTTATAATGAACTGTTTAATAGTAAAATTATCTGATATACTGGCAAATGTTAAATTAAAACAGTAATAAACAAATAGACAAAGAAATAAATAAACAATGAAGAAAATTTTCATTCAAAAACAGCAGTATATACATGACAATGATATACAGAGGAATCAAGGTTTGGGTAAGATAGGCAACAAGTTCAATCTCCTCTAGATTGAACACTTGATTTCTGTAAACTATTCCCTAAGTCTCTTCATCATCCCATCTCCAAGTTAGATAATGGGCTCTCTCTTCTCTTGAGTCATATGAATATCCTCAATTAAATTGACTCTAAAAAACTCATGCATCCTTTCTTCTTTTTCGACAAACACTCACAGCTTCTCTGATAACAGATTTAATAGGATTCTGATCGATGTCTCACTACATGTTTGTTGATCCACTAAAAATTTCTGATTTTCTAGCAACATTGATAATGGTGCACTGTTACATTGAAGATCGTGGAACCTGTCATTCATGTTGCTCATCGAGGCTATGATAGCTTGAAATATTCGGATTAAATCAGGTGAAGTACCTGATCCACTAACAGTATTATTTGCAACTGATAGAAATTGATTCTCCATAAAAAACATCAGATCTGATAAATCTGTCTTCATAGCCATTTCAGATTTCAAATTTTCAACTGAATTGAGCATATCCTCTTTAAACATTTCAACTTCTTGCCTTGAGACTGTACTCTCTTTTAGCTTTTGAAATCTCAATTGTTCAAAGGTTAAGAAATTTCTCAGAGTGACATTCTCAAATTCTAACTGAGACACCATTTTGTACAGTTCTTCAACTTCTTTCTTCCTTTAATCATAGGCACCCTGCGCTCGATTCACATTCTCAGGCTCTGGATGATGCAGTAGTACCAAAGGTAATGATTCAGCATCATATTTCTCATTTTCTTTGTCCAGAGTAGGTTGGTCCACATATTTTTTCTTAGAGTCCGCAGACTCCTCCACAGAAAAATCCTCTTGAATCACTTTTGTGTGAGCTTCAGAAGCATGCTCACCACAAAAATCACCATCTTTCCCTTCCATTGGATGTTCGATAACAACATTTTCAGGATTTTCCTATGGTCTGACAACTTCCCCTCCAGGCAGTGCCTCCTTATCTTGTTTCTGTTGAAGTGTAACTTCAACATCAGCTATAACTTGTTCCTGATTCTCCCTTTGAGCTTCTTCTGGAGCTCCAGATCCCTCTACTGGTGTTTTCCTTTCACTAAAAACATCCACGGTCTTATCAATAATAGCTTCTCGTACAAAATAATAAGAAAATAAATCTTATGTTGTTGTTTCCAAATCAAGAGAAGTAATTTCCTCATTAACATCTCTGGTTCTTTGAGATTGAAGTCCCTCGAGAATTTTGTCTTCCTCAACATCGTCCACTTCAAATTGGATCCTTCTTACTACATTGATGACTCTTGATTCATCTTGTCCCTCCTTGGACTTAGTAGGTTGAGCCTGATCACTCTCTGAGTCTTCCTCAGCTCCTACTGGAAATTTTTTTCCATTAATGGTTCTCTAGATGTATCCAATACTCCTTAAAGTTCCAGCATTAAACATATTACTGTGATGACAGTTTAGTCGTGCATCCACTAATCTCACCATGTCTTTCTTAAGAAACAGTTTAGAAATAAACTGACTGAAAGGATAAAAGTTCATCTGGGCATCACTTTGGAAACAGTAATTGAGGTACCTGAACATGTACCTTGGGAAGTTTAACTTGATATCACTTAAAAAAAGATACATTATGTACATATCAGGGTACAAAATATTTTCCATTTCTGCCATTCTGGGAGCTATTCCTGTTTGAAAAAATTTAACCAGGATCTTCTGATCCGGTTCTAAATCTTTCACTATCATTTTCTTAATAGTAGATGTTCCAAACAAAAAAGACATAATATCCTAGGATTTATGCACAAAATCTCCTATATTCTTCAAAACAGAATGAAAAACTCCCTCATGAGGGAAGTTGAGAATCTGACCAATTTCGATCGACGAGATTGAGAATCCCCTATCTTCTATTTTACCCATCATACTATCCTCAGTATCCCCCAGGCTAAATTGTATAGATTTGAAGAAGTATCTATGTTCTACCTCACACAGAAATTCCTTACATTCACTGTTGAACAACTGTTCAAGGTTCTGAAACGAGAGCACTTTTTTCAAGATTAAATTTGTCTGAAATAACAATTCGAGATCGATTACCTTGCCCTGTAAGATTTTTCTTCCCTCATAGCATTGTCTCTTGGAATTTCCTGGCTCAGCTTCACTGGATCTTTTATTTCTTACCATCTCTGTGATAATCTATAATGGTTTTAAGGTTAGGGTTTCATAGGTTCGATGATTAGGGTTTAGAATCAGAATTGCGATTTTTCAGATTTCAAAAGGGTTTTGATAGAAGTGAAACAGTTTAGAAGTCAAAAAGCCTCAGACCGCCTTGATTCATGTGTAATCACTAATCATTACATATATTTAAAACAAATAAAATTTTCATATGGAGAAAGAAAAAATATCTTAAACTATATTCAAAAAACAAAATAAAATTTACAGAAAATAAATAAAAGTAAATAAAAACTAAATTTATTTAAAATTTAATAAACCTAACTCCCCCTTAATAAAATCAAAACTTGTAGTGGGAATTGCTTTAGTAAAAATATATGCTAATTTAATTTCAGTATATATAAATTCTAAAAATATATCTTTTTTAATAACATAATCTCTTAAAAAGTGATGCCTTATATCTATATGCTTAGTTCTAGAATGACTAAAAGGGTTTTGTGAAATATTAATTGCACTTGTATTATCACATAAAATAGGTGTATTATTAAAATACAATCCAAAGTCTATAAGTGTGTTTTTCATCCACAGCACTTTTTCACATCAACTGCCAGTAGAAACATATTCTGCCTCATCTGTTGACAGGGCAACTGAATTTGTTTCTTACTAGACCATGATACTAAAGACTTTCCTAAAAAGTGACATGTTCCTGATGTACTTTTTCTAGGTAATCTAAAACTTCCAAAGTCAACATCTGAATATGAAATCAAATTAAAATATGACGTTTTAGGATAAAGAAGATATTGAAAAATTGTTCCTTTTAAATATCTAAAAATTAATTTAATAGCATTTAGATGAGATTATTTAGGATTTGATTGAAATATAGCACAAAGACATACTGAATACATTATATCTGGCCTGATAGCAGTAAGAAATAACAGACTACCAATCATACCTCTATATAACTTTTTGTCCACTGATTTTTCAGTTTCATCCAAATCACATTTTATATTAGTAGACATAGGATTTGTAAATGTCTTGGTGTTTTCAATTCCAAATTTCTAAAGTAAATTAGTAATGTATTTTCTTTGATTCAAAACATTTCCAAAATATATTTGATAAATTTGAAGACCCAAAAAGAAATTTAGTTCTCACATCATACTCATTTCAGATTCTTTTTGCATTGACTTTGAAAACTCATCACAAAGGGTTTTATTAGTTTATCCAAAAAATTACATCATCAACATAAATTTGATCCAATAAAACATTATTTTTTACAGTTTTCTTCAAGAGTGTTGAGTCTGCCATTCCAACAGTAAAATCATTTTTCAAAAGAAAAGAACTTAATATTTCATACCAAGCTCTAGGTGCTTGTTTAAGTCCATAAAGATCTTTAGTAATTTTAAAAACAAAATCTGGTTTTTGAGAATTTTCAAAACTAGGAGGTTGCTCAACATAAACATCCTCCATTAAATAACCATTTAAAAAATGCAGATTTAACATCCATCTGAAATAATTTAATATTAATATAAGATGCATAATCTAAAAGGATTCTAATGGCTTCTAGCCTATCTACAGGTGCAAAAGTATCATCATAATCAATTCCTTCTTCTCTATTATACACTTTAGCTACTAATTTTCTTTATTTATAGTTATTGTGCCTTGGTCATCTTGTTTATTTATAAAGACCCATTTGGTTCCTATTACATGATAATTCAAAGGTCTTTTCTTGCTGTAGAATTTTCTAAATTTTTTGGCTATCTGAGAAAGTTCTTCATCTGAGTTAGATGAGTCAGAGCTTTCTGATTTAGCTTTGACTTCTATATTCTTCATATTTCTATTCTTTTGTTTTGATGTTACCTTCAAGGCAATATATTCTCTTTTGATGTAGACCTTTTGTTCATTTACCTCTTCTTCCATTTCAGCTTCATATATCATCAGTGTACCAATCATCTCTCTCATGGTTAGATCTTTGACAGGAGTTGATTGTCTGATTGTAGCAGAGATAACATTCCATCGAGTAGGAGGTACCCTTAGAACATTTAATGCTTGATCATCCTGCTTGATATGTTATCCTAGAGCTATTATATTATTGAAAATTTCTGTCAATATCCCATTCATTTGGGTAATGATTTCACCTTCAAACATTCTGAATGTATCAAATTTCAATTTCGCAATTGCATATCTCATTTGTCTCACATTGTCTGTTCCTTCATATTCCAGAGCTATTGTTTGCCACATCTCATATGTTGTTGGGCACTGAGATACTCTGTTAAATTCATCTGGTCATAGACCGCAGATTATTTCATTCATAACCTTCGAAGTCATATCATACTCTACCTCTGTAGCAGAACTCCATGTCTCAGGATTTTCAGGAATTTCATAAGGAGTCAGAATCTTTGAATAGACTATACATCTGAGGTTTTTCAGATATATTATCATGCGCGATTTCTAGCAGCCATAGTTGTCTCCATTGAAATATGGTGCTCTGACCATTGGCATCCCTTCTCTTGTATCAGTCATGATGCTCTCTTGTATAATCTTTAAATGATTATTTCTTTCTAGGGCTCTATCAAAATAACCTCCTCTGATACCAATTGTTGGATCTTGAATAAATAGATTATACACAAGAGGGGGTGAATTGTGTCTATCAGATTTTTCGTTAACTCTTCAGTTGAACGAGTACTATACTCTATGCTTTATCAGATTTGATCCTTCAGTTCAAATAAATAAGAGGAGGGACACAAAGATGTATATTGGTTCGGGGAACAGAAGGCCCCTAGTCCACTCCACCAATGCTCAACTCTACGAGCTTGGTGATTTTCACTATCTGGTCCTCTTTTCAACAGACCGGTCCACAACTGAACACAGGTAGTTGACACCTTTACAGTCCAAGGAAAAAAAAGCCTTCTGGTTCAAACATCAACCTACACAGCTTAGAACAAGAAGCTGGTTACTCAAGAATAAAACGAATTTCTGAAAGAAGTTTTCCAGTTGATCATCACAATTGCAATAGAAAGCAATTGATAGCAGATGGATCGTAGTCTCTAGAAATATTTACATTCAAAACAAAGCAATTCTGAGTCGATCCGGTAGAAGTATATATAGAGATATAGTTCACAACATCAGCAGTAGTAGATCCATAGTAGATATTCGATGTAGAACAGGTGAATCTTCTATCGAGTTCTTTCTTCTTATAAAAATAGAGCTTTGATTCTCCTATTAAATCAGCAGAACTGGGTGCTTTTTGCAGTCTCTATTTTCCACATTTTTTATAATATATTGATTACTATAAACACTTGTAACTTGTGTTTGAGAAAAAACATATATAATAAATTTGAGCATATCTCATGCACATTTAGATCCATAAAAGTCACCTTCTGATTCGTAATATTCAAAAATTTGAATTTTACAGAGAAGTCGTAACTTCCCTTAAGACTTGGCATAAAAAGATCCTTTTAATTCGATCATAAATCCAATAATAAAATGGATTTTAATCGGTCAAAGTCATACTTTAAAAACGACTTTAAATTCGGCTTGAAATCTGCCCCCATAAATTAGCTTGCTGACCGCTGTATAAAAATATCATCTGTTAAAATTTACAACGCCAAATGTAAGGTTGATGAAGTGGACTCCAAACATAGGGTTGATGACATAACCTTCAAACATAAGGTTGACAACGTAAGGTTTAATAATAAATGAAGGGCTCATGCTACTTTCTCCAAACGTATGGTTGATCAGAAAGGTAGGGTTGATCATCCATACTTTTTCTTCAACTCTCAAACGTATGGAAAAAGATCCATACTTTTACTTGATCCATTCTTTTCCAAGAACATATGGTTGTTTACGAAAGTAAGGATGATGAACTATATTTTTGAGAGAAAAATTAACATTTAGTACTTACATATAGTTCTCCTTTCATTCTTTACTGATAACCAAAATGTAAGGTTCCTTCCTAATGTACGGTTCTTCATCCATACATTCCTGAAAACGTATGGTTGTTTAACCATAATTTTCTCTTTTCTAAAAAAGTATACACGCTTTTCATCCTTATGCAACGTTTATCCACGTAGGGTATGAACAGTGATTCCAGGACGCGCTAAAGCAGATTACGCGCTACATTTATCCACGTAAGTAATGAACAGTGATTCCAGGAGGCGCTTAAAGCATACTCCGCACAAGTAATAAATTCAATTTATTTCAATAGTAAAATAAGTTAATAAATTCCAGCAAAATACTAAATAATATCATTAGAAAATAACTAAGGGTATTTGTGAGCATCAAAATTATCATAAAGAGATAGAGTATTATTTTCAATAATCTCCCCCTTTAAATAAAATTATTATGTATTGTAGAAAACAATAATTTGCTCACTAGATATAAATAATAAATCAATCTCAATATTTTAATAATACACCTCACAAACGATTTTGTATCCCAAAGACTAAAATGTTTAGTGTATTTGGGATTACCAATATAAATATATTATTTGACAACACTTTTATACTTTTATACATTTTCATGATCCTATATATACATTCATGACATCTCACATGATATAATCATATTCATAGCCTAGGTGTTGGAAATATGCCAAAGGGTTGATATCAAACACTTAATAAGGGAAAGGAAATATTTTATAGTGTTAGATCATAATCGATAAAGATAATATGATAATGAAATAAATAGAATTATAAATGATCTTAAGACCATATATGATAGTCATAAAAATGGATGGATCAAGATAAACGAAAGAACTCAAGATATAAAGGAAGCCTAATAAATACATAACATACAATTTTTTGTTCGAATTTATTTTAAGAACACTAAATCCAAAAAAATACCTTACCATTATTTCTTAAAGGACTTCAAGTAATTCAATATATGAATTCAAATTAAAATAGAATGATAGAATAAATGTTACCATGTTCGTATGAAATCACCAGTTTGATTTGATCACCATTGGAATGTTGACGAACAAATTTTCTAATATGGGTATCATCTACACTATCCCCATGCATACCAAATCTTCTAAATCATTGATCAATGTGTCAAAAACCATCCCTTGGGGCCCATGCCATGATATACCCCAATCCTATATCCTGAAGGCTAGGCATTGGCAACAAGCACTAAATAAGTCAACCTACAAGTGGGAGGAATTTTCCTAAGTAACAATATGCACGAACACACAACCATGTCCTGATGATGGAAAGATAAACATACATGCCACTAAACAACCACTAAGTAAAATTACAAAATGTATGTCAAATGGGCCAAAATACAAACCCAACAAAAGATAAACTGAAAATAGGAAAGTACAAGGAAACAATGAAAGTTTTCTGTTAAAAACCAAACCTAATGGTTAAAAGTAGAGTAACTACTGGATGTCGTAGAATTTACATCCCACCTACCAGGACTCACAGGGCACCCCCTGGTCCTGGTCCACCATGTCCACTGCAAAGTCGTCGTTCATCTTCACTGGACAAAAAAAGGGTAGGCAAAACCCATGCAGAGGTATGTAAACAAATAATCAATAGATACACCATCTAAATAAAGAAATAAAAAAAAGAAATCCACAAGAAAACCATGAAAAATGATCATGAAACAATATCATGAAGTAAGAAAGATCACTCCAAGTGTATTCTTGAGTAGGAATGTAGAACCATTAGTCGTATCATTGAACACCTTTATATGCTATAGAACTCCTCCTCAGTGAGTACAGTGGCACCGCCAAGTCACATAGATGTGCATCCCACTAACCCTTCACTGTTTTGGTAATTATCCCTGATGAGAACTGGGGTTATGTTGGGTTCCAAGAAGCCTCTCCCCGCCTTGGGCATGTCAGATCACATAGAATCTGCTTCCCACCTTGGCCACAATGAGGTATTTCTCTTGTCAAGTACCATGGGTCTACCAGGTCACACAGAGTCGATCCCCATTGTGGTCCTGCCGGGTCACATAGAATTCACTTCCAACATGGCCATAATAGCTGATCCATAAAGGGTCACCTATCAATAGTATTCGAGTCTCAGCCAACCACATGATTTCTGCACATTATGCGCCTGGTTCCAGTAGAGCCTCTCCTCAATCCATTTGTTCAATTTTAACATCCAATAAATCCTCCATAGATTATTTCAAAAGATATTCCTCATCGTGAGGGTTCTAAATTTTTAAATGGATTGTCAATAAAATTTCTGGTTTGAAAGATATTTTCATTTTTCTAAAAAGAGATCGGTTGGGATCGGGTGTAGTCTTTCCAGGTCGGACTGACCCGACCCGACCTATCCCGACGTCCACCAACCCATCCCTTGTCCATCAACCTTACCCATATACATCCTAATGGGGTTGGACTAGTCTTCTGGGGTAGACTTCTCCCTTCCCGGTATGCCTGGATACGATGCGGCTAGAAGTCACGGCTGGAAGCTACATCGAGCTCCTCCTCACCCTACGATGCATCTGCAGCGGCAATGACTTTGACTCAGTTAGTTGATTGTGGCCTTCCATGTGGGATGTGACATAGTTCCACATCAATGGTGCACAAAAGAGGCCTGATGGTTGTTTCCACCTACCGCCAGCTACCATCTTGGAGGTCGGTGGATCTTGTCACACCATAATGGCCCGAGCTATCCATGGTGCATATTTTAGTGTGACATAGCAACGTTCCGTCCACTCCCACAGGCCACTGTGTCTACTTTAATGGTCTTTTATTCATGTTTCTTGCGCTTATGTACTCTTAGGGATTCCATATTCCATGGGATGGCCTTGAATCCACCTTTTCATTGCTTCAAAGGCATAGTCAGGAAGAATGCACAAAACACAAAACAAAGAGCAGCTCAGGCATTGTTCATGTCGGCCCATGCCCTCCGTGTTAGAGGTTTAGAAAACATGGGATAATAATTTGATGTTCTATCACAAAATAATTAATCCAATCATATAAAACCCTAGAAAAACACCCTCCTACAAGAATGAGTGTTCTTCGGATCAACCTAATCATGGTTTGATCCATTTTCATCATTTTATAATGATGTATGGGGAACCATGACCAAAATAATCCCCTACCTCAAAGGTATTTATGTTGTATCGATCCTCCCATGATGATTCATTTTATGTTCGATGCCATCATCATTTGTCACCCTCTAGTCCCATTTTTCAAGGTTATTTGACGTCACTGGTGATTTGTTGGCATTCTTCGTTCACCATTGGAGTGTATTTTTACCGTATTTTGGTCAGAGTAATTACACATTTGATTCCCCAACATGTTATATAATTAATAGTGAAACGTATCACAAAATTTTTGTTACGATGCCTCTCCATGTCATTATGTTGTTTCATTTAATGAAATAACGTATTCAGTTTCTCTTGGATGGAAACCCATTGACCAACAATGATTTGAAAATCTAGAAAAATAAAATAAAGAAGTTAATTTTATTTTTAACTTTTTTTAATTCCAAAAATAACTTCATCCCTCAACCCACACCGTTCGATATTAGGTATATTCTAGGATAATCTCACCATTTTGAGTTTAATGGTTCCCTCATATTTTTTATCTATCTACTGGTTTAAACATTAGAAAAACCCACTCACATGTTTACTTAAATGAACATAAAAAAAGTTCAAGATTCTACTCTGCGTTCACCAGGCCTCAGAATTAAGTTTCATCAAATAATTTGGTCTTGAAATAAATAAATATAATTTAAACAAAAATTACATGGGAATTAAAAGACATTACATTACTCACCCCTTTTTGGGTTTCACATCATCGTAATCCAAAACAAGGCTAAACAAAATAAAATGGGGGTACTGAGCATGAATCTGGGCCTCCTGATCCCATGTTCTATCATAGAGATTCTCATGCTGCCACCAAACGTTCCCCAGAGGAATCGACCATCCATGAAGAACCCACTCCTTTCAATCCTCTATCTCCACCATAAACTATGTAAATTTCACTCCATCATTAATGTCTAGATCACCCCAATTGATGATGGGTGATGGATCATGCATGTACCTCCTCTGTTATGACACCTGAAAAACATCATGCACCCAGTGCTTCTATGTGAGAAAAACTAGGTTGTACACCCCCTCAAAAACTCTACTATTAATATAGAAAGGTCTGATGAACCTCAGATATAACTTTCCACCACATCCAAATCTCCTCAATCCCCATCAGGGTGAGATGTGGAGTAAAACATGGTATCCTTCCTTAAATTCCAAGGGTCTCCATCTCCTGTCAGCATACCAATTAGGCCTACTCTGTGTAGTCCTCTTTTACTCTTGGATAATCTACACCTGCTCAGTGGTATCTTGTAGCAACTCTGGACCTATGAGTGTTGATTCCACTGGGTCTATCCAGCATAGAGGTGATCTGGGTGGCCGCCCATACAAATCTTCAAATGGTTCCATGCCAATGGTGGAGTTATGACATTTATTATATGAAAACTCCACCAGTGGATGGTGTTCCTCCATGCTGAGACCAAATTCAAGGATATAAGAATAATGCATTTCCTCCACAGTTTGTAAGGTTTTCTCCATCTGACCATCATTCTGTTCTGAAATCTGTGCTCAAGTGCTATTGAGTCCCAAACTACTCATGAAATATCTTAAACAATAGGGATGTAAAGCATTAATCACAGTCTAAGATGATCGTCCATGGTACCCTGTGAATCCTCACAATCTCTTGGACATATAGGTTTCCCAAACACTCTACCGATCCATTCTCACAGATGTGTTGAAAGTGACCCGACATGGTGAGTCGATCAATGATCACCTGAATAGAATCATGGAATTTGGAAGTTTGTGGTATTACCATCACAAATTCCATATCTATACCATCCATTTCCACTCTAGTGCCTCAAGTGGTTGAGCCAATCCTTCTAGAAACTAATTATCATCCCTAATTTTCTAACAAGTGAGGCATCCTGAAATAAACATTGCATCCACCTACATCATCCTTGGCCATGAGTACTAATGAGGGATGTCCTGGTACATCTTTTCCACACCTAGATTTACTAACAAATGGGATATATGTAACTCCCTCAACACCTCCGCCAGCAACATCACTAGTACTACGGTGTTCCATATGAAATGGATGATGTGCTTCCCACCTTTCAAAAATCCATCCCGAGACTTTCTTGAGGATAACTGAGCATGATGGGTCTCATGCTAAACATCTACAATTTGTGCCTCCCTCACGTGCTATAAGAGTGGAGGTGTTATAGTCATAGACTAAATGTAATTTTCTTTAATAGCATCCAATGATGGATATCTACATCTCAGCTAGCTAATCCATCACCTTAGTCAGTAGTAGAAAACTGGACCTCCTACTGAGAGTGTCTATTTCCACATTCCCCTTCATACACTAGTAGAAAATAGGGCTATAGCCATAGACCTATAGACACAGTTTTATAAGTATGTACATATACCTTAGTTTATACCCACATCTCTTTTAAAAATGTGGCTATTTCATAATTTAGTGCCATAGATTAAAAAAATCCATAGCATTGTTTTTTTTACTATGGGCTCCTCCTCCCCAGTCCACGACTCCTCTCCTCCCCCGATCTGCAAATTCGTCCTCCCCAGTCCACGATTCTCTTGGCGACGCTCTACGCAATGATCTCCTCTACTCCTCCCCCAATCTGCGAGCTCCTCCTCCCCACTATCCATGACTCCTCAAACCCTCGACCTAGACCTGATCTCCGCGCACTCCTCCGCGATGTCGCTGCTACACTTCCCGGCCATCGGTGTTTCAAGATGGCCCCCCTCCCCCCCCCCCCTCGCACTCGACATCTCCTACCACCCTCGACCCTCTCCCCCGGTTAATATTTTTTCTCTCTCACCTTTCCTCCTCCCTTTCCGTTCCTCCAAAGACCTAATGGTTGTGGATTCTACATTGTATGTTTATTGGAATTTCTATTTTTTCCTCGATCGCACGCTTGGTTTCTCATGAATATTTGAAATTTTTAGGAAATTTGAAAGCGATTTCAATGCCGAGCTTCAGTGTTTAGGCGAAAATTTAAACAGGATTTCCTAGGCTGAGCTGACTCATCTTGCACAATTGGTTCTGGACATTGATAATAGGTTTTGAAATTTATTTGACTTCTCTTGTTACCTTGTGTTTTTCAAAACAAGATCTATGATATACCTTCATATATTTGTCCCTTCATTTGGGATGATTCTAAATGAACTCCTCCACTTTGAGGGAATTTATCAAGATAGAACATAATCTTCAGGAGGTCAAGGCCTCCCCAAGAAAGATGTATTCTTCTTCTGAATGGATTCAGTATGTCTCCACACCAAATAATCACAATCCTTATGTGGGTAGGCTAGGGATTTTTCCTACACATTCAAAATAGAAATGAATTCATGCTTACTATACAACACTCGAATAAGGACAATTGAGTTAGTGGGGATGGAATTTTTCCCTAGACGTGAACCGATTGGTTAAAAATGTAACCTTCTTAGTGATGTTTCATAATTGTTTTCTATTACAACTGCATGAATCCATCACCAGAGTCAGAGTTACAACATTTTTGATAGTGGACCAACTGGACAAAGGGATGTGAATTAATATTGTGATCCTGGTAAAGGAAACAATTTATCATTTTCAAGGGTGTATAAGAATGGTAATGTGTCCCTACTAACACATGGTCCCTTTTCATGTTCATTGGGATTGGAAAATAGGCCGCATTCAAGGCTATGGATTTATAAAAAAAGTATAATATTATATATACATAATTCTAGCCACACATAATATTTACAGGTTTGGTGAATCCATTGACCTTGTAAGAACACAGTGTAGTTTACCAGAAAAATCACCATAACCATTTTTGAAACGCAACATATAATTATCTTACTAGTATCTTAAAAATTTACATTATTTTACTTAATGGAAATATAAGTGAACATCGTTCTAATATTTTCTTTTCCTAGGTTATAAAGATATGTTTTATGTATATGTACTAATGGTTGACATCATTATGGTATATTTTTATGATTGTTTATTATGATTGAATATTTTTTTATGATTACAAAGACACAAAAATATTATAGTCCTTAAGAATGTATTATTGTAATGTAATTTATATTCACCTAATATTATGTAATACATTTTTATGTTAACCCTGGGTTGCAAAACATTCTGTTTATGTTTCATGGTAGGTGTTATTTTAATGTAAATTGTGATATTGTGATGCGAAACCATTCCACCTAGGATAAGATAATTTAACAAAGCTGGCACATTATTTTGTAACATTTATAATATCCTCATGTTATTTTGTGACTTGTACCCCTCTTGGATAGAGGCAAGCACATGGTTGGTGAACGGTTTGGAAAACCATTATGTCAAACCATACAAACCATAAAAGGTGTGATTTTCCCATTTTCCCCCATTGATATTTATCATGCCTCAGAAAATATTCTCCTCATTTATTCCCCTTTCATCAATGGTTATGAACAAAAATGACCAAATCATTCCAAGGGTGCATCTCCATTTATTATACACTATTCAGAGTGCCCTTCAATTCAAATCAATGCTTTGTGTTTCTCTAAAACTCCTCTTTCTTCAATTTTTCAGATTTGGGTTTGTCTACTTTGATATCTTCTTCTGAATCACTTCAATTATTATTTTCTAGTTTATATTATGTTGGGTTTTGGAAGGGTGTTCGAATCCGAGTTATTCTCTATGTTTTTGCATGTTGTTTTCTTTGGAATCGAAGTACATCATTTACAAGTTATATCCAAAAGATTAATTGTTAATTTGTTAACATGCAGTTCTTTTCATGGTTCTATATTGTTTTTAATTTGATTCCACTATTAGGGTTTGGTAAAATGGTTGGATAAATGATAAAATTAACACCTCATGATCCTCATGTGATTTGTGGAGGATGATTTCACCTGTTTAGTGCCACCCATGGGGTGTTTCATCATCTCCCAACATGAAAAATTTAAATATTAAGAATATGGTTGATTTGTGTCAAAGTAAAGAACATGATAAATATGTTGAAATTTTAGATAAAATATACGAGTCACCAATGGTTTTTTTTTCAAGTTATTGAAATTGGAAAATGGTCTTATTTGTAATGATGTAAAAAAATATCAATGGATTAATGTGAATCTAGGAAATGGATTATGAATTTGTGATGGACATGTGAAATTAGGTTATTTCATAAGAATATAGGAATGTGATAAATGGGATAATTCACCTAAATTGAGTAAACGGTTATATGGGTTAAGTTATTGGTGTTGATTAATATTCTAAATGGGTTAAGGTATGAAAAAACGAAATGGATCAAATGGGCAAAGCGATATAAATGGTAAATGTGTTAATCAGTTATGTATTGATATTGTTTCATATGAAAATAAATATGAATTGTGATGTTTTTGTGTATAGAAAATTTTTGGATGTGATATGTTATATGTAGTTAATCAACACATAATAATGTGTTCATGGTCTAGTTGTATGGGGTGAATTGACTTCATTTTAATACACATGGGTCAGGTTGGATAGAGGCTCTAAAACCCACCCCATTAATACATGAGTTAGGGTGTTGGACTGAGGATATATTACCTTAATAGTCAGTTGGATATGACTACATGGACTGGGGATCCATGGTAAGTATAATTATTTGGTTATGATATGTTTATCCCTCGCGAGATAGGGAACATGACTTATTCACTAATGCATAGTATTTTACCATATTAGGAAATTGATTAAAAGATATAAATTTCTAAGCTATTTGAACATGGTATGAAAATGAAATAATTTATTAAGATGATCTAAGTGATAAAAATGGAAATAAAAAAGGAAATGGTTAATGTGTATATAGTTAACTGATAATACCTCAGTTTTCTTTTTTTTCTATCTTATATACATTGAACCTACATACACTATCTGTTTAGACTAGATAATTTATAGACATCATTGGTGATGTCCTACTGATTATTACCCACACCTTGACTAGACCATCATTGGGTACCTAAGATTATTTCATCATTGTATGTCCGAAAAAGGGAAAATGCCCTCTTCTAGGGAGTTTAGTTGTCTTTGGGAAGAGCATGAATGGGGATCAAGAATTGGATTCTGGACCCATTTTGGGGATTCCATGGTTTCAATTAATTATTAGGTTTCTTTCTCAATTGAAAATATTATTTTGACATGATGTATTATTGTTTTGTTATAGTCCATACCCTCTTTGGGAAACGGTTTTCAATTCATGTGTCCAATTATTTTTTATTGTTTCATTTAATTCACAAGGTATCTATTGTGCCTTACACCGGTAAGGATGTTTTAGAATCCCCACATGATCCCTCATACCCATGCTACATGTAAGAAACCTTTGGTATACAGGAATAGGTGCTTGAGTTCATATGGAGAATCGGCTTAGGTCCCCAGTTTAGTGGCTTCCTAGTCAAGGACATTAAAAACTTTTAATAGATAAGTAATTTTATATTTTATTACTATTTGGGATGTTATAAATTATTTTAGGATGTTCCAGGACTTGGGAATGAGCCCGTTCATAAGAGTAGCTAACCCATGTACGAGGGATAACTCATGTGCCTAGGGTGGGAATTGGTATTCTTTATCTGTGCTGTTATAGTTTAATGATATTTTACCATTGGGTGTTGCACTTTTTTATGTGATATGATAGTCTTATATTATTTTTAATATTAATGGAATTCCATTAGATTGGTCATTGATGAATCATTATAGGCAAATATGGATGTATGTGGCATGCATCCTAAAAACCCCACAAATAATGGGATTATGGGACATGAAGGGTAAGGTGTATTTTAGTTTCCTGATAAATTTTAATTATATGGTTTATAATAAAATAACTCAAAGGGGTAAAATTAATGAATGTAAATTAATCAATAATGAATAGTGTTCTAAATGAAATATTATAAATGAGTCAAAATTGTTTTAGGTTGGGTTAATTTGTAAGGATTAAATGGTGTCTAAAATAGAAATATTTAAAATGTGATGGTAAATTGTTATATAATTATGAATAATGATGGTGTTAAATGAGTTAGAATATTAGTTTTACCAAATTGAAACATTGGAATGGTGCATAATGTGGGGTCTGTTGTCTAGGGTGTTTGGGGCTGCTGTCCATGGGGGTCTAGCAGAGGGGTGGGGGCTGCTTTCCAGGGGGTCCAGTAGGGTGGCTGCTATCTAGAGGGGTTGGGGCTGCTGTCCAGGGGGGTCCAGTATGGGGAAGGGGGGGGGAGAAGTGTGGGTGCAGGGGATGAGCAGTACTATGTTCTACCTTGTTTTGTAGGTACTTTTGAGCTGGTTCCAGAGTTCATTGAATGTTTTTCTTATAGAGAAGATCATGTAAGTGTAGTTATGTGTTTCTTATATTTGGATTTGTTTAATTCTTATTATGTAAGTATATTTTGTGTATAATATAATTTGGAGGGGACTGGCAGGGGCAGGGGAAACTGGCCGGGGGTGCAGGTGGGGGATTGCAGGGGAAGGGGGAGGGGTAACGGGAAAGGTGGGGGATTGACTGATAGGGGGAGGGGGAACTGGCTGGGGGAGGAGGAGAAACTAGCAGGGGGACTGTAAGGGGGATGGGACTGGTAGGGTGGACTGGCAGGGGGAGGGGGGTAACTGGCAGTGTGGGTGCAAGGGGTGGGGTGTCCAGGTTCAGGGGTGTCCAGGGTCTGTCCAGGGGGGTGTCTAGGGTCTGGGGGGTCTGTCTCGGATCTATTTAGGGTGGCTATCGAGATTCAATCTTGGGTGGGGGGTCTATCCAGGGGGTCTGGGAGTGTCTAGGTTTTTTTGGGGGGGGGGGAGGACTGGCAGGTAGGAGGAGGGGACTGGCAGGGGGAGGGGGTAATTGGAAGGTTGTGGAAGGGGTGGGTGTCCAGGTTCTAGGGGGTGTCCAGGGGGATCTGTCCAGGGTCAGGGGGTGTCCAGGTTCTGGGGGGGTTATAGGGTCTGTCCAGGAGGGTGGGAGAGGGGTCTGTCTAGGGGAGTGGGGGATTGAGGGTGTCCAGGTTTTGGGGGGGGGGGGTCTAGGGTCTGTCCAGGATGGTGGGGGTGGTTGTCCAGGGGTGTGGAGGTCTGGGCTGTCCAGTGGAATCTTTCCAATGTCTGGGGGGTGTCCCGGGTCTATCCGGGGGGTGGGGGTATCTAGGGTCCAGGGGGAGGGGGGTTTGTCATCGGTCTATCTGGGGGTTTCTAGGGTATGGGGTGTCTAGGGTCTGTCTGTGGGGTGTCTAGGGTCTGTCTGGGGGGTGTACAGGGTCTGTTGATGATGTGTCTAGGGTCTGTCTGGGAGGGGTGTCCAGGGTCTATCCAGGAGGGGGGCTTTTCAGGGGGTTTTCCAGGGGGGATTTTCAGGGGGAGGGGGATGTCCAGGGGTGGGTGGTTTATGTAGGGTGGGGGTGTCCAGGAGGGAGGGGTTGTAGGGGGGTGGGCTACTGCAGGGTGGTGGGGGCTAGTTTTTATGTTTTTTCAGGCCCTATATCCACGGTTTCTAATCGTGGCTATAGGTGTGTTTCCACGGTTTTTACCATGTCTATAGGTCTAATGCCATGATTTCTAACCGTGGTAACAAATTGTGTCCCTCCTCTAGTATAGACACAGTTCGAAACCATGGCTATAGTGATATTACCACGGTTTGAACCGTGGTTGTATACCTAGAGCCACAGTTTGAACTGTGGCTCTAGACCTATAGCCACAGATCCAAACTATGGCTATAGGTCTAGGCCTAGGCCTATAGCCATGCCAAAAGTAGTCATTTTCTGAGGACCTATAGCCACGGTTTTAAACCGTGGCTATAGCCTGAATTTTCAGTAGTGATAGTAGTATAGATTATCTTGAAGTCATAGTACCTGGGGAACTCAAGCCATCACCAATGCCTCATGTTTAGTTCCTTCAGTGAGAAGATATACCTAAGACTCTTGTGTTTGGAGTAGAGGATAAAATATTCACACATCTAGAAGTGATGCCACATCTTCAAAGAAAAGTCCAATGTTGTTAACTCCAGATCACGGGTTTCATTGTTCAGCTCATGCGGCCTCAACATCCATGAGTCTTAGGTGATCACTTCTCACTCCTGCACCATGAAACAACCCAATCCTATCCTATATGCATCACAGAAGACTACATATCCAATACTCTCTTTAGGTATTCTCAAGATAGGGGAACTCTTAAATCTCTACCTCATCTCCGGGAAAATCGATTGGAACTTCTCTATCCACATGAAGGGATGTACCTTTTGTATCAAGGCTACTAAAGGTGTTGCTACTCTAGAAAATTCAGGCACGAACCTCTAGTAGTATTCATCAATCCCTAAGAAACTCCGCACTTAAATCATGCACCGGGGTGGCTCCCAAGCAATCACAACCTCTATTTTCTTCGGATGAACTGTGACTCCAGCCTCTGAGATGACATGTCCAGAAAGTGGATCTCTCGAATCAAGATCTAGTACTTTGAGAGCTTCCGAGAGAGATGGTTCTCTTTGAGTGTTTCCATGACTATCTGTAGGTGTTTATCATGATATTCTTATGACACTGAGTACCTAAATATCTCATCCATGAAGACCACCACGAAACAATTGAGGTAAGGCTGGAATATCTTGTTCATGATTCCCTTTAATACATCAAGGACATTGGTTATTTTGAAAGGCATCACCAAAAACTCATAGTGAAAATACCGGAATCTAAATTCTCTTTTCGATAAGTCCACATCCCATACCTTAAGATAATGACAGCCTAATGTGAGGTCGATCTTCGAGAACCTCCTCGCTCTCTTTAGCTGGTCGAAGAGTACGTCGATACTCGGTAGTGGATACTTTTTGTAATTTCTTGACACTAGTTACCCAAAGTCTGTGCATTATTACATAACATTGGCATGATCACAAGGGATCAAATTCCAGAAGACAAATCAGTTTATTATCATTCTATATATGTACTAGATACAAACATAAGTCTTACATTACATTATGAAATAAAAAACAACAACATTGTGTCTTATTTTAACAAATTCATCTAACTTAGACGATCCCTACAGGTTAGTCATAATATACTTCTTTAAATTCTGGGAAAAATAAAATAGAGAAAGGGTTGAGCTTAGTTTGTCAGTAAGGATAACAATATAGATGATATTTTAATAAATAAGGATAAAAATTTAAGGAAATGTATAATACTAAAACACAAGACATTCAAACTTAAACTTCACCCTAATATGGAAAATATAAATCAAATAATGTCATTTACTCATTCACATGGATATTATAATAGTGGAATAATCACACATAATATCAACATCTAATTTCATGAGGTAATGCATAATGTCAGACATCATAACCACATAGTCAAGGCCTCCTGCCAAGACTAAAAATAAGAATTTGTTAAAACCTTGTGCCAATACACTAGTTTGTCTCATGAGACTTACTGATTCATAAAAGAGAAATAACAGGCTACACCCATAATTTACTAAGTCCAATTAATTCCTCGTATAAAAAGATTGAAACATAACATTACCATTCATATTAAAACTCTAATAAGAAGTGTTAATACTTTATCCATAAACCATGAATGGTATAAAAATAACACATCCATAGTCAAACATATAAAAAAACCTTAAATACGATATGGATGATTATAACATAATAAATCAACTTCAAACAAGTGTAAAATCCATCAAAGGATGTTGACAGAGATGAAATTATAACAATTTGAGAGAAATATCTCTTTATTTTTTGAAATCATTAAAAAGTCACTCAATTATAAAAGAAAATATTTATTTTTGAAAATATTAATATAATCTTGTAAGGGAATCTTCGAATGTTTTATAACAGTAGAAAATACCCGCACCCGCCATATAAATTAAAAAAAATTATTTCCTTCATTTTGTTGAAATGTTCTTAATGGACCTTGTTTAGAAAATGACAGAATGATTATTTTATAAGCATTTAATAAAAAGAAAAACAAGGGTATAAATGAAATTAAACCATAGTCTAAGAAATAGTAAAAATGTTTTGAAATACATTTTTAAGAAACACGGATGTGGATGATTAATAGGCCCTAGAATATACTCACGTATAAACAACCTCAGATATTGAAGAGATGGTAAAATTAACCCTTACCATGTACTTTACATTGATTAAGGGTAAGTTAACCTCTTATATATTAGTTAAATAATTATATTAAATTATACAAGAACCAAATACATAAATATGATATCATATATGATCTTCTATTATTGGTTTGTTAATAATATTTCAGTAGTATCATTGTTTCGGGTGTTAACTGATTCATTTTACTTTATATGTTTTGTTTTGTAAGTGATATTTGTTATGGATGTTATGTATTTGATTCATATCACAAATGATATTAATTTCCTAAAAATTATCTTTAATCATAAAATGAAAAATATTCTTGAATTACTACGATGGGGAATGAATCTCATCGCATTCGTGGAGACGGTAATCCGTACATACGCACGAGCGAGAATATATTTCTATTGATGGTGAAATCATATATAACAGGATGGGATATAATAAATACAGAATCATTAATATGTTATATTTATTATTTACATCAATTATTCTCATTATTATACCATCCAAATAATAAAGTGTTGAATAACAAACTACACCCCGACATGGAGATGGTAAGTTGTACGTACGTACGTGTGGTGACATTGTAATTCATAGGATGGGTAAAATAATGAATATGGTTATACCATATTTATAAAAAGATAATATTATGTTGAATTTACAAGAGTTACTTTTTTTTGGAAACAACAAATAAAGAGGATGTGGAAGAAGATAAGAACATTGAAAGATGTGATTAAATTATTACTTTTTCTTTGGGTGCTTCCTTTTGATTTGATCAAAAGGGATACTTAGGTTGGCTTATTTTCAAAGTAAGGCCTATAGATTGAATTTATGGTATTTTGGGGGATATTTTATTAGGGTTTTTCCTAGCCAAATGGCTTTGGAGGTGTGAAATTTAGAGAAGAGGAAGTACCCTTTTATAAGAGAGGTGATGTTCACTTTAGGAAAATCTTGAAATATTATTTTATTATACAATCATATTCAAATTATAATGGCACCAAAAGGATTTAGTTTGAGTATAAGGTGGTTCGGGGTCGAAAACCTCTCAACCAATATGATTTATACTGGTTTAGGTCACCATATTAACCTTATCTTTTAGAATTAACTCTTAGTTAAAAAGTTTACCTTTTACCATGTATTCTGGAATTATTACAATAAATGGTTAATAAACTTACTATAAAAAGTCAAGAGAACCCCAAGTGGTTAATTACTGATACATATAACCTTATATAAGTCCTTTTTCGGATCCTTAGATTTTTAGAAATATTATATTAAGGAATAATATTGTATTTGTTTTAAAAACTCATTTATGTCAATTTTGACACTATTTAGTATTTGGTTTTTTTGAAAGTCGTAAAAACATTATAATTTCAAAAAATATATATATAATCAACCTTAACATATCATATTAACCTATAAAATACTTCGAATGCATAAAAAGTCTCAATTTACATTTATTTGGAAATTTATAATATCAATTATTTTAATATTTCATTAATAATGTAATTACTGCATCATTAATATGTCATAAATAAATTTAATTATTTAATGTCTCAAAATTATAAATAAAATACCATTAAGTAGAAAATATTTTTATTTTTCTAATGAATATTTATAGTTGAATTTATTTAATTTATAACCCTATATTAAAAATGGTTTAGTTATTAAACATTGAATTTAACACTTTTAACTATTCTTTAAATAAAATAATAAAAAATGTCATGATCTAATACAAGTGGGAAAAAGGATCATAATTTATTCCAAAGGTTTATTTTAGTCAAAATTAACTTATCCAATAGAATTTGGACATGTGTTAGGGTAATTATAATATCATTTTTTACCTTTAATTACTCTATTTACTTTTAACCGTGGTAAATAAAAGTCGAAAGTTACTATTCACCAAATAAAATTCATCTCATTGAACCAAATTTAAATTAATGATGTCAACCGTGTCTCTAAAATTTTTGAAATTCAATTCACAGAAGCAGAAAAGTTACATTTTATACAAATTTGTAAATGCGCATAGAAGGTGGGTAAAATATGGTAAAAAGTTCAATAAAATTTTATACATCTAATCTTATTATAAAATGACTCTAATGAATTACATTGAACTAATATAGGTATTATATATCTGTTTTGACTTAAAATTAATTTGAATAAAATAAATAATTATTTAAATAAAAAGTTGGTTTTAAACAAGAACGCAGTGTTTTTCACTATTCATAAAAAATTTAAAGTTTTCTGAAAAATTACAAAACATCACCCTATGATAATTTGGATCATACGAATCCAAAAAAGAAGTCCATTTTAAAAAATAAAATTTATAAATTTTTAAAAAGTTGGTATTACTATTCATAATGGCTATTTTGATTAGTTGTGGTGTTCTAATCTTGTAGTTGCAGACAACAAAATCTATTATATTAATCAAAGAGAAAAAAATTGTGGAAGCTTGGGGTGTTGCATTCCTCTTTCCTTCAAATAATTTCTCCCTCAAATTTTCTAGAATAATACTGCGTAAAAATATTCAGGTGGTTCTTCATCATATGTTCCTCGGGTTCCCACGTTGCCTTTTCCATATTATGGTTTCTCCATAGAACATTTACAAAAGGAGTCGTCTTGTTTCTCAACACATGTTCTCTGGTATCAAGAATCTTGACAGGCTCTTCACAATAAGACAGATCGGGTCCCCACTCTATTTCTTCATAGGTGAGTACATGTGTTAGGTCATTCATGTATTTTCTCAACAGTGATATCTGGAACACATCATGAACTTTGGAGAGACTTGGTGGTATTTCCATATGGTAAGCTACAACTCCAATTCATTCTAGAATTTCAAAATGTCTGATGTACCTCAGACTCAATTTTCCCCTCTTACCAAATCATAAAATACCCTTCCATAAAGATACCTTTAAGAAAAAATAATCTCCAATTTAAAATTCCAAATCCTTTCTTCAGTTATCGGCATAGCTCTTTTGCCATCATTGAGTTTCTTTGATGTGGGTTTGGATAATCTTAACCTTTTCCATTGTTTCCTCAACAAGTTATGGGCATATGAGTTTTCTTTCACCAAAATCATCCCAATAAGTTGGTGTGTGACATCTCTTTGCATATAATGTTTCATATGGGGCCATCTGAATACTTGAATGGAATTTATTGTTATAGGAAATTTATACCAGATGTAAATACTGATCCCACATACCTTGAAAGTAAAGTGAGAAGGATCTCAAAAAGTCCTCTGAAGTTAGAATATTCTATTTTGATTGTCCATCAGTTTGAAGGTGGTAGGCAGTGCTCAAACGAAGTTCAGTATCCAGGGCATTCTGAAGACTTTTCCAGAATATTGATGTAAAATGGGGATCATGATTAGAAACAACTGATGGGGGTACTCCATGAAGTCTTACAACTTCATTAATATAAAGCCTTTCTAAATGTTCAAGTGGTAAATCTTCTCTTATAGCATGAAAATGTGTTGACTAGGTAAGACGATAAAAAATGACCCATATTGCATTATTCTTTCTTAGAGTCTTTAGTATCCCCATGACAATGTCAATCGTAATATCATCCCATTTTCACTCAGGTATGTGAAGAGGTTTCATTTCTCCTATAAGATTTTTTCTCCCAGCCTTCACCTATTTAAAAAACATACATCTTGACACGTATTTATCAATCTATCTCTTCATGTTGTCCCACCAAAAATGTTCCTTCAAATATCTATACATCATAGTCCTATTAGGGTATATAGAGAAACTGGATCTATGAGCATCAACCAACAATTCCATTTTTAGATCCGGTATGTCAGGAACACAAAGTCTCTTCCCATATTTCAAAATACCATCTTCATATATGAGGTCAATCAATCTCACATCATTCACAGATTTTATTTTCTTTTTAAACTCCTCATCATCAGTCAGAGAACTTTTTATCCTTTCTAGTAAATTTATATTGGAAACCATTTGAATAAGTATTGATTTTTCACCTTCCATGATAATTCCTATATCTATAATTACAATATCCATGAACATAGGACCCCTTTCAACACTCATCTAGTTCAAAACTCCATGATCCATTCTGGTCAAAGAATCTTCCAGCTTATTTTTCTTCCCTGGTTGGTAGTTTATAGTGTGATCATAATCATTGAGTAGTTCAATCCATCATCTTTTCCTTATGATGAGTTCATTTTTTTGAGAAAATATACTTCAAACTGTTGGGATCGTTATATATCTAAAATTTTTCACCATAGAGAGAGTGTCTCCATATCTTGAAAGAAAAGTTTACAGTTTATAACTCATGATCAAAAGTGTGATAGTTTTTTCATGAATTTTTAGTTATCGTGATGCATAGAAAATAACTCTATAATTCGGCATAAAGAAAAAACCAAGTACTTTCTTGGAAGCATCACTATAAATAAAAACCCATCATTCCCCGATGGTAGATTCAAGATAAAAAAATTGACTAATATTCTCTTAGGGTTTTCAAAACATTCTTCACACGATTTTTTTCAAACAAATTTAACCCCTTTATGTGTTAGCTTGGTTAATGGGTTATCCAATCGGGAAAAATTAGGGATGAAACACTGATAATAACATGCTAAACCAATAAAATTATATACCTCAGTTATAATAGTTGGTGTTATACATTATTGTATTTCTCTTTTCTTAGAAGGATCAATAGAGATTCCATCCTTATAGATAATATGGCCCAGAAAAGAAATCTCTTGAAGCAAGAATTCACACTTTTAAAACTTCCCATATAATTCATTTCTTCTAAGAGTCCTTAGAATAGTGCACAAATGATCTTCATGATCTTTGTATATTTTTGAGTATACCAATATATCATCAATAAATACCACTGTAATGTTATCTAGATATTCCATGAGAACTCTATTCATTAAATCCATGAAAACAGAGGGTGAATGAGTCATTCCAAAAGGCATTACAGTAAACTCGTAAACCCTTTGAATGATAAGAAATTTTGTCTTCGGAATGTATTCCTTCTCCACACCAAACTGATGATATCCAGATCGAAGGTCAATCTTTAAAAAATATTAATCTCAATGAATTTTGTTGAATAAATCATCAATTCGAGGTAAGGGATACCTATTATTTATTGTTATAGAATTGATATCCCTATAGTCAATGCACAACCTAATAGATCGATCTATACTATTAAAAATTAATAGAGGCTCCCCATGGAAAAACAATAGGGAGAATAAATCCGTTATTAGTCAATTCCTATAGTTTTTTCTTTAATTAAACTAATTCCACATTTTCCATTCTACAAGGGGTCTTTGATTTCACCCTTGAAACATGAATTAAATCAATGGAAAACTCAATTTATCAATCTGGAGGATGTCTAGTTAAATCCTCTGGAAACACACCAACATATTCTAGCACAATAGGTATGCCATCTATTTGAACATTCCTTTCCTCACCCATATTTATTTCATTCTATTCCTCCACAATGATTTAATTTAGTATAGCTACTAGTGGTGGATATAGATAAGAATTAGATGGTGATATTTCTACTCTAAAGATAAGGTACTACTTATCATCATCGAAAATTGTAACATCCTTCTTCTTAAAATAAATTTTCACATCGTTGTCTGAAATCCAATCTATATCGACGATTATATCTAATTAAATCATGGTTATGACGATGATATCAGTAGATAAAGAACATTTATATGCCCTAATGGGAACTAATTGACAAAACATTGTTTCAGTGATACTTCTCTTAGGATATTTGACTGAAAACTCCCTTGTTAAATCAAATTGGAAATATCCAATTTTCTTAGCAAAATGTGAAGATATGAAACAAGGTGATGATCCAGAATCAAATAAATCATTAGATAAATTGGAGGAAACCATTAAATTACCTGCCACCACATCATTCGGAGCATCAACCAAAGTAGTAGTGATCACATAAGCTTAGAATTTCTCCCTTTTCTATTTCTGAGGTATGTTTCCCTAATGCTTAGGACATTTATTTTCATAATTCCCCATTTCTATAAAATTATAGCATTCATCATTAAAAGCCTCTTTTTTACCGTGAAATCAAGATCTTGGTGACCTTTTTTTCCACACATGTAACTGACTCCCATTCCCTTCAGGCAAGTATCGAAGTGTTTTTCCCACATTTACTGTAGGATAGAAATTCAAATTTTCCCTTCTTCCCATTATTTCCATTTCCAGAGTTTTAAATATATCTCTTCTTATCATTATTTTCATTAAATTTGTAAGACATAGAGAATTCCTTTTCTGTCTTAATAGCACATGAGACAATAACTTCTTACGATCAGAAGAATTGTGAGACTAATGATCAAGAGAGAAATAGTATTAACCCATCTAAGAATCGATATGTTTTACTCCTTGGGTTATGTATATAATCTATTGCATGCCTTGTTAACCTTATAATGATATCCTCATACTTTGTTACATTCTCATCCTCCTTTTTCCTCAGACATAGAAATTGTATTTCTATATCTGCTCAATGGTCACGAGAAAATTATTTTTCTATGAAAATCTCTTTAAATTTCCTCTATTCTATATTTAATACTTATTTATCCTCATTTTTGTTTTAAATTAATGACCACCATTTTTATGCATCTCATGTGGGGTGATAAACTGCCATGAAAACGTTTTCCCTTTCGCTACTCCCTAAAGCATGAAATATTTTCTCTAAGGAACATATCTATTTCTTAGCTACAAATGGATTTGTAGTATAATTTAATTTTTTGATGGGTTTTTTCTCATGAATCAGTCTAACATTGATCCTACGAATTGTGGATTAGGGTCCTCTATACGGGTGAGGTTATTTTTCATAACATGAGTGAGTTGTCCCAGTATGGTTATAAGTTGTTTAGCACTGGTTCTATCACCACCTCCACTATAATTATCTTGATAAGGAGGAAAATACCTACATGGATTATGTGCATTGATATTGTTTTCATTCCTTCCACTAGGTTCCATTTCTAAACAATGGAATACACTAGATTATTTTATGAATCACAATACATAATTCAAAACATGTAAAATTCTTAACATAAATTTAACATTTTATGAATATAATCCATAATCATAAAAATGTTTTCATTGAGGAGGTATATACTCATAACTCCATTCTAATGGTTTATAAACAAAATATGAATTATCCCAAGCATATCCCCCGGGAGTGTTGTTACCAAGAGTGCAGCAAGGCCCATTGTTGTGTACCAAGATACCCCAGGTGATGACCAAAACTCCTTGTCAGAGTATTCACTCCAAGGTATACCTATGCCAGAGCCACCTCTACCTTCTTGTATCTATACACAGATGTATTTCCTGAAAAAATGACAAATTCTCTACATTACGAAAATTCTAAGAAGCTCTTTTATACTAATCCTTATATTCTATGTTAGGGTAATTTTCTTTAATAAAAGTTATTCTAAATCTAGTTTCCAAGGTTTGTACTAAACTTCCTCTTATACCAATTGTAACGCACTGACCCTAGTTTCCGAGAGTTAGTGCATTATAACATAACATTGTCATGATCACAAGGGATCAAACCCCAAAAGACCGATCAGTTTAGTAGCCCTGTAAGTACAACATTTAAACATAAGTTTTACATTACATTATGAAATGAAAAAACAAAAACATTGGGTCTCCTTTTAACACATCCACTGCCCTTAGACTATCCCAGCAGGTCAGTCATAATATACATCCTCACATCCTAGGAAAAATAAAACAGAGAAATGGGTGAGCTCTGGTGCTTAGTAAGGAAAACAATATAGAGGAAACATTCATAAATAAGCAATAAACAATTAATACAATGTATAAGAATAAAACACAAGCCTTTTGAACATACACTTCAGCATAATATAGAAAAGATAAATCAAAGAATTCCATTTACTTGTTCACATGGATATACTACTAGTTGAATAATCACGTGTAATATTAATATCCAATTTCAAAACTATGGAATGCATAATGCTTGACATCATAACCATATAGTGAAGGCCTCATTCCGAGACTAAAAATAAGATTTTTGTCACAGACCTATTCCAAGACACTAGTTTTTATCATGAGACCTATCGATGCATCATGGAGCTATAACGGGCTCCACCCATCACTTACTAAGTCCAATGCATTCCTCATAAGAAAAAGTTGAAACATAAAATAAACATTAGTATTAAAAATAGAATACGAAATGTTAATACTTTAACCCTAAACCATTAATGGTATAAAAATAACACATACATAGTCAAACATATCACAAAACCTTCAATATAATATGGAAGATTTTATCATTATAAATCAGCTTCAAACAAGTGTATAATCCATTAAAGTATGTTGACATAAATGAAATTAAAACTCTTTGAGGGAAATATCTGTTTTTATTTTGAAATAATTTAAAGGTCATGTAATTATAAAAAAAATATAAAATATTCTTATAAGATTTTAAGGGATATTTTGATGGAGTTATAATGGCAGAAAATAGCTGCACCTTCCATATAACATAAAAAACATTCTTTCCTTAATTTTTTTGAAAAGGTCGTAAAGGAACTTATTCGGAAAATGACAGAAATATTCCATTATAAAAAATTTATAAAAAGAAAAAAAATGTATAAATGAACTTAACCCATAGTCTAGAAAATAGTTAAAAAAATTGAAATACATTTTTAAGAAACACATATGTGAATGATTAAGAGGTCCTAGTAGATACTCACGTATAAACAACCACAGATAATGAAGAGATTGTTGAATTAACCCTTACGTTGTAATTTTCCTTGATTGAGGTTATGTGAACCTCCTATATAATAGTTAAATAATTGTTATTAAATTATTCAGGAACCACATACAAAAATATGATATCATATATGATCTTATATTGTTACTTTGTCAATAATATTTCAGTAGTATCATTGTTTTAGGTGTTAAATGATTCATTTTCCTTTATATGTTCTATTACATAAGCCGTGTTTGTTATGGATAGGATGTATTTGATTCATATCTATATTGATATTAAGTTCTTAAACATTATTTTGAATCATAAAATGAAAATTATTCTAGAATTATTATGATGGGGAATGAATAACATCTCGTTTGTGGAGACGGTAATCCATACATATGCACGAGCGAAAATATCATTCTATTAATGGTTAAATCGTATATAATTGGATGGTATATCATATATAATGAATAATTAACATGTTATATTTATTATATACATCAATTACACTCATTATTATATCCATCCAAATAATTATTTGTTGAATAACAAACTACACCCTGACGTTGAGACGGTAATCCGTACGTACGCACGTATAGTGACATTGTAATTCAAAGAATGGATAGAATAATGAATATGTCTGTAGAATATTTATAATAACATCATAGTATGTATAGGGTAATGGATTTATTATTTTGTTATGTAAACAAAAAAGAAAGTGTATGTGTAAGAAGAAAAAAACTTTGATAGAGGTGATGAAATTATTACCTCTTCTTCGGGTGGTTCTTTTTTATTTGATAAAAAAGGATCCTTATGTTGGATTCATTTCAATGTAAGGCCACTACGTTGAACTTAAGGTAGCTGGGAGGATATTTGAGCAGGTTTTGGTAGAGCCAAATGGATTTGGGGTGTGAAATTAAGATAAAGGGAAGTACCCTTTTATAAGAGAGGTTAGTGTCACTTTAGGAAATGTTTGATATATTATTTTGTTATACAATCCTATTCAGTTTATAATGGATCCAAATAAATTTATTTCAAGGATAATGTGGGATGGGGTTGAAAACGTCTCAAACAATCGGTTTTAGATAGGTTTATCTCACCATATTAACCTTATATTTTAGATTTAACTCTAAGTTAAATAGTTTATCTTTTACCATGTATTCTTGTATTATTATAATAAATGGTTAATAAAATTACTCTAAAAATCAAAGATAACCCCAAGTGATTCATTATTGATATATATAACCTTATATAATTCTTTTTCCCAAACCATAGATTTTTTAGAATATTATAGTAATTAATAATATACTATTTGTTTTAAAAACTCAATTATGTCAGTTTTGACACTATTTAGTATTTGGTTTTTGTGAAAGTCATAAAAATATTATCATTTAAAAAAAATTATTTAATCAACCATAACCTGATATATTAACCTAAAAAATTCTTGTAATACATAAAAAGTCACAATTTACATTTCTTTGGATATTTATAATATCAATTATTTTAATATTTCATTAATAAGGTAATTATGCCTCATCATTGTGTCATAAATAAATTTTATTATTTAAAGTATAAAAAATATAAATAAAATATCATTATGTATGAAATATTTTCAGATTTATAATGAATATTTATAGTCTAATTTATCTTATGTATAACACTATATAAAAGATAGTTTAGTTATTAATCTTTGAATTTAGCACTTTTAACTCTTCTTTAAATAAAATAATAATAAATGTCCTAATTTAATCCAAGCAGATCAAAAGGATCATATATTATTAAGAAGGTTGATTATGGTCGAAATACACTTATCCAATAAAATTGAGACGTGTTTTAGGGTAATTATAATAACATTTTTACCTTTCATTACCCTATTTACTTTTAACTGTGGTAAATAAAAGTCAAAAGTTATTATTAACAAAACATTATATTCATCTTATTGAACCAAATTTTAATTATTGATTTCAACCATTTCTCTTATATTTTTTAAATTCAATTCACCGAAGTGGTAAAATTACCTTTAATGCAAATTTGCAAATGTGCTTAGAAGGTGGTTAAAAACTGTTAAAAGATCAATAAAATTTTATACAATTAATCTTATTATAAAACTACTCCAAGGAATTTCATTGAACTAATATAGGTATTATGTATTTATTTTGACTTAAAATAAATTGAAATAAAATAAATAATTATTTATATAAAAATTCAGTTTTAAACAATAACACAATGTTTTCACTATTCATTAAAAATGGTATGTTTTCAAAAAAATAGCCAAAATTTACCCTAAGCTAATATTGATCTTCCGAAACCAAAAATGAAGTAAATTTTGAAAAATAAAATTTATAAAAGTTCAAAAAGTTTGTATTAATATTCATAAGGGCTAGTTTGATTGGTCGTGGTGTGCTGGAACTCAAAGTTCCATACAGCGCAAGCTATTGTATTAATCAAATAGAAACATACCATGAAATATTGGGGTGTTACACTTGTTCTTCACGGTCAACTGGTTCAGATGTTGGAATTCCATGCATAGCCTCTAGCTCCAATCTTGTATCTTGCAAAACAACACTGGGGCTGCCCATGGTGAAACAGTGGGCCTCACGAAGCCCTTCTCATACAAGTCCTCTAATAGTACCCTCAATTCTCGAATCTCCCCAAGAGCCATCTGATATTCCGGTGTGGATATCGGCGTCATACCAAGGTACAGGTCGATGCCAAAGTATACCACCCTATGTGGAGGTAGTCCTATAACATCATCTGAAAATACATCCTCATACTCGTCCACCACTATAATAAGGTTTGGACTCCTCTCAACCACCGCATCAAGGGTGATATAGTCCAATTGATGAGGTATTGGATACACCCACCTCCAAGAAACACTTTCTTGTGATGAAATAGTTCCATTATCGATGGTGTAGGAAAACCTTGTCCCATCCTCGCGGACACAATGCACTCTGTACATGATAAAGTCAATATGAGCATCAACTTGAGATAACCTGTCCATACCCAAGATAACGTCGTAAGACCTCGACACTGCAATTAAGAGATCCCACCTGATTCTCTCCCCTCCTAGGGTAAGCTCATACTACCGAAACCAATGGTTAATCATCGAATCCCCTCCCATAGGATTCTCTAACCATAAGGATCAAGCCAACGATTCCACCGAAATTGCCAAGCACCGAACGAGGAATGTGGAAAGGAAAGAGTGACTGGAACCTATTTCTATAAGAACTGGAGATAATGAGGATAAGAGAAAGATCATATCTATAATCATATCTAGAGTACTATGGCCATAGGCCTCGACTGCATGAAGCTGGCCTCACCTCTGTCTTCCAACTCCCTGATCCCATTGTGGACCACTTGGGGCTGGTGGTGATAGCACCTCAAACCGTCGTCCACCGCCTCCCACTCAACCTACTCCCATGTGACATTTGTTTCTATATAGAACTCCTCGCACAAACCTTTTCCTTTTCTTTGGAGATCCCTTGATTGCCTTCTATTCTTCTGTACAGTAGGCCAGGAAATCATGAGCCATGTGTCCCTACCCACTGTTTGAGAAGCATAGCCTAGTTCCCTGCTGACCATCTCTGCTCTTGGAGCCCTGCACTACTAACACTAAGTCCCAGGGTTGTCCTCTAAGAGACCTAACCCACTTGGGTCCCCTCATCCACTTCCTTCTACTGGCCACTGAATACTTTGTAGCATGATGAATGCATGTGGCTCTGGCTTTCAGTACATGCACTTCTAGGATGCTCTCTATAAGAATGACTCGCTCTAGAATTCCATCCTGAGTGGGGATGCTGAGAGACAACATGGATGCGTTGATCTTCCATCTGAGTCACTACTAAAAGGTTTGAAACCTAATGAAAGGGTCCCTCACCATGTCTGTATAGTAGCGAGATAGGTTTGTAAACCTCTCAGAGTACTCATCCACTGACATGTTTCCCTACTATTGGCGAAGTAGCTCTTATATGTTCACTGAACACAAGGTCACATGGATGTACTCCTCTCATAAGAAGAACTCAAAGTCAGACCAAGAGTGGGTTGCCTCATTATGAGTCTGAATTATTAAACTCCACCATCTCCCTATTGAGCCCTGAAGAAGGTTCGTAGCTAAGATCATCATCAGATCAAGTGGAGTCCTCACTAAGAGGAAGACATGCATCACCATATCCATCCAGTCCTCAGTGACATAAGAATCTATCTCCCCCCAGAACCTATGAGGTCTCTATCTCTAGAACTTTTGCAACACACTGAGCCTACATGTGTCCCCTACTGGTAATTCTAGTGGAATATACTCATCAACGGGTGGTGGTAACAGTATTTCACCACCTAGCGGGGCCATCTCTAGAACTTGTTCCTAAACTGACACATCATCGCATGGTAGGATATCCTCATGTTCATGCATCAGAATCTTAGATGGTTGTCTGTGTCGACGAATCTAGATACAGATCAAGATTTACCAATGTTAATAGATTATACATTGTGATCTGAATTTAATTCAAGAAGAAATTAAGGAAACACTAAATTCATATATGATTCATGAAACCCATGTTTTATGTATAGAGTCAAAAAGAGGAATTCAAGATCTTGGGGTATGGATACATCGGCTCCCACAAAAAAACAAGACTCCCCAAATCTAAAAGTCAAACTAGAAACATTTAACACTATTGACCAAACACAAAACAACAGACACTCGGTTATTAAGGTAGAACCGACTACCTAAGATACAAATTTTTCATGAACTTTCCCCAGGGCCTCTTCTGTGACATACCCCAAGCCCACCTCTCAAAGGCCATGGGTTGGTGACTAGCACCTAATGCATCAATCTACAAGTGGGAGGAATTATCTTGAGTACCTATACGCGTGCACACACAATCATACCCAAAATATGGAAAGATAATAATGAATTCAACTAAAAAACCACTGAGTAAAATTAAAAACACTAGGCCAAATGGGATATAAAACAAACCAAATAAAAGGTTAACTAAAAACGAGAAATTATAATGAAACTAAGAAATCCATCCACTGAAAACCCCATCGGATGGGTAAGTATAGAGTAGATGCTAGAAGTCGTAGAAAGTATATATCTCCTTCCTAGTCTTACTGGGAACCACCTGGTCTTTGGCAACCACAACCACCCCCAAGTCGTCGGTTTTCTGCACCAGACACAACATGTGCGAGTGAAGCCCATGTAGGGGTGAGTAAAAAAATAATCATTAGGGACCCCAAACCAACAAGTAAAGACCAAAAAGCAATCCACCAAAAAACCATGAATCATGATCATGAAACAAGATCAAGAATAAAGATAGATCACACCAGATATATTCTATAGTAGTAAAGTAGTTAATCAGTCGTATCATCGAACACCTTAGGCTGCTTGATAACTCCTCCACAATGAGTATAGTGGGCCTTTTGGGTCACACATAATTCATTTCCCAATAACCATGGATTATTGTCATACACATCCATGATGAGTAATGTGGGTATGTTGGGTCTCACATAAGCCTCTCCCCACCATGGGAAAGTTTGGTCACACAGAAGCTGCTTCCCACCATGGTCATAGAGGTACTCATCCTATCAAGTATCATGGGTCTTCCATGTTATACAGAGCTGCTCCCTAACATGGCCCTATAGGTTCACACATATGTCACTTCCCACTAGGCCATAGTAGCTGATCCACATAGGTTCTCTTTTCAGCAGTCTTCATGTCTCATCCAACTGTAGGGATTCTGTACATAGTGCACTTGATTTCGAGAGAACCAAACCTAAACCCATTCATCTATCTTGAGATTCCATTAAATCCTCCATAGATTATTCAAAAATATATTCCTCATTATGAGGGTTCCAACATCAAAAATTGATCATCAATTGGACCCCCGGTGTAAATGATATTGGCATTTTCCCACAAAGGTGCTAGTGGGGTCTGGGTCTGGGCTGACACTATCGAACTGACTCTACCCGACCCGAGTCCGCCTATCCGATCCAAATTATCCTATATTCTGGTTGTGGATCCGAGTTGCTGGGCAGCCCTCCCATGCTCGGTCCTCCTAGACAGGAAATGGATAAAAGTCATGTTCGGCTCCCCCTCACCCTGTGGGACGTCTGTGGGGACAACGCCTCAACCGCAATCGGTTGACCATGGCATGTTGTGTGCGATGTGGCATGGTGCTGCATCCACAATGCACCAACATAGTTTGGCATCCACATCCCCCCACCGCTAGCTGCTGTCATGGAGGCAGGATTCTCTTGCCTCACTACTGCATCCCAGGCCAGTCATGGTGCATCTTCTGGAACACTGTTGTGGCACTCCACCACCCTCCTGTGGCCGTCCTTGTGGGCCATCTCCAGATACTATTGGAGCCACCGGGTTCTTCCGAAGCACCCTAGGTCTTCTCCAGTGGTCTGTTATTTATACTGCTTGCGCATATGGCCTCCTAGGGATTCCATCATCCACAATATGTCCTCAAATCCCCTTTTCTGCCTCTTTGAAGACACTATCATGAAGAACACACAAAAAAAACAGGGCATAGAGGATCGAGACTTGTCCATGTCAGATCAAAACTTTTGCATTACAGGTTTAGAAAACATGGGATAATGATTTGATATTCAATCACAAAATATTTAATCCAAACAAATAAAATCCAATAAAAACATCATCCCACAAGAATGAGTGATCCGTGGATCAACCAATTCATTGGTTGATCCACATTCATCATTTTTAAAACAAGGAAGGGGAAACTTGAACAAAATAAACCCCTACCTCAAAGGTGATCATCACTGATGCGATCCGCCAACAAGGATTCAAGTTCCTTTCGATGCCATAATTGTTCATTACACTCTGGTCCCATTTTTTGAGGTGCGTTGATGTCATTAGTGATTTTCTGACCTTCGTTATTCATCGTTTGAGAGGATCTTCACTGTTGGTTCATCAAAGGAATAAGTCATTTGATTTCCCGTCATGTTATCTCATTAATAAAGAAACACATCATATAATTTCTGTAAGTTTGTGCCGCCATGTCAATAAATTGTTTAATTTAATGAAACAACGTACTTAGTTTCTCTTGGTTGGAAAAATGTTCTGCTACAATGATTTGAAAATCCATAAAAATAAAATAAACAAGTTTATTTTTTTACATTTTTTTTAAATGTATGAAAAATAAATTCTTCCCTAGACCCGTGCTAATTTCAGTTTGGTCTATTCTAGGAGAATCTCATTGTTCTCAGTTCAATGGTTCCCTTGGATTTTTGATATGAGCATCGGTTTAAAAGTCAGAAAGACCTGCTCTCACGATTACTTAAATGAAATTAAAAACAGTTCAAAATTCTACTATAGGATCACTGGGCCTCAAAATTATTTTTCTTCAAAGTGTCTAGTCTCGAAACAATTCCATATAATATTTAAAAAAATTACATTGAAATTCTAGGACATTACACTTTGATTCTTAGGTTTTACTATGGGTGATCGAAGATCATTACAACAACCCTTATATCTTGAAATGACTAAAAACTCCATCAAGAAGACAAGATTGGACTAAGATTGTTCTTTCATACAAATCCCCCTATAATAACTTGTGAGGCGTGTTTTTGAGAAAAAACATTTCAAAATTCTTCGAAATGATGGAGATATCTATTCAACAGGGTTAAAATCGTATTTGATAATAAGTTTATCCTTTCTAAAATATCACATTAGTCCCAGGAAGGTAAATATTATTACACTAGAAACATTTTTATAGTTCATATTTAATAAACATTTCATAACTCTAAAAAATATTTTTTCACATTCTTTTATCACATTAAAATGTTATGTTATAAAATAAAAACCATAAAAATGACTTGTATGATCCACAAATAATTTAACAATCCTTGAACATGTTTTTTTCTTTTAAAGAATTATATTTTATCATATTCACTTTTATGATCAAACAACTAGTGAATAGCTTGATAAATAAATTCTTTATCAGTATTCTTAACCATATTAATATAATTGGAATATTTTTAAAATGAAATCTATAAAATTAAGATTTTCAATATCGCCCACACAATGTAAACACTTTATCCCAAACTCTAAGTCATATGAATAATTTTAAATTGTCTATAGACTTAGTGTTTTACAATATAGGTACTTATCTCGATAATCCTAAGTCCAACCCATAGACTAAGAGAAAATTATAGCTACCCAACATGGACCCTAATGATATAATTAATTCCAAAGCTATGGCTACCTCTACTGAACTTTTTTTATATAATAAAATATTATTTTCTCATGATATCTCATAAAGAAGGATGCACACTTGTTCGCTCATTCTTTTTATGCTTTGTACATTTCATGATGTTACTCGATCGAATTACCTTATAATAACATGAAAAAATATTTTATGAAGGTACTTCCAACCATGTCAAACTGGGTCCATGAGATACCTATTTCTAAACACCAAATTAACAGGTTCTATCATAAACAATAAACCAATTCTATACCATCAATGAAAAACACAAAAAAAATCTGCCTCTACAAGACTAAAATGCCCTGGTTTATTCCATGCATCAGAGTACATGATCAAATGGTACACATTGATAACAATCACAAGTCTGGGGACCAATACAAATTTTTATATATATGCACAACCAATTATTATTGAAACATGTGGTGTTTCAGTTAGTGGGGTTGTCCTCATGATCTCATCTACCCTAGATCACTAAGTGAGAATGTCGTGAGAGAAATTTTAAGTTATTATGTAACCCCAACAGATGATATTCTAATATCAATTGTGTCTCGTCAGTATGATTTATTTTGACCACAGGACATATAAGTAATATTATTTTCATAATATCATTGGATTATCATTATAGTTTTTAATTGTTATAACCTTTTGATATGATAAGTAATTTATGAATATTACCATACAAGTAGTGTAAGGTAATGCATCGACACTATAATTATATGATCAAACACATGTATATATCAAACCATATATATTTAATAGTAATCAAATTACATAAAACTATTGGGTCTAGGGAGCCCAATCACAATATTCACACATTCACTATAGACTACTACTGGAAAATTTCAACCCGCTAGCTCTCCCATGAGTATCTTCCTTCTACTGAGATATAAAATTAGTCATGGGGTCTTTCATGTTATCCTATTTGGCTACCCTTTTAACAAAAAAAATTTCCTCCTTGAGTAAAATACATCAATAGATGAAACATTCGATGTATATTCTTTATCCTCTGTTGTGACCTAGTCCCCATAAAATAACCATTACCATAGTATTATTCAATTTATATGATAATAGGGTATTTACTCTTAGGAATAACACCATAATCAAAAAAAGGCTACATATCCAATTTTTTTCCTTATCTACATAAATATCCTATATATTCTCATATTTTATTGTATAATAGACTACTATATACTTCTTCAAGCACCTACTTATCATTTCATGGCCATTTGTAGAATGTTACATAGCTTGAAATTGATTTTACATCATTTTATCTATATGAAATCTATCATTAGTGTATCTAATCATGACTATCTCATTATCTTCAACACACATTGGGAATATATCCTTTTTACAAATCACATACATTAGGATTGTTTTTACAGCATCCAAATATGGCTCGCTATGATTGGATTGATATCTACCCACCACACTTAAAGAAAAAGAAACCTCAAATCTAGTTCATTTCCTAGAATACAATATATATCCCACTACTGAAGCATAATGGATTATACTCATTCAGTAAATCTCCAAATATGTCTATGGACACATGTTCTTGTAGATTTTAATTCCATAATACATAGGAAAGACCTTTTTATCTTTTTCTATTTTTGTTTATTTTTTAGTACATTATCAATATATCTACTTAATCCTAATCAATGTATCCTCTAAGATCTATCCTAATAGATCATAATCCCTAGAATATCGGATAAATCACTTAATTATTTAGTGTAGAAGCATAATTTTAACCAGGTACTCTCTGGTTGTAGTACTTTCACTCTATTTCTAATCAAAAATATTTCATTAACAAATAACACTTAGAAAACGATGCCACTCACACTAATATTATATCAAGCTCATGGCACTCTTTCAATATTAATGAAACAAAATTATCTTATGGACTCATAAAAATGAAGATTCCATGACCGTTATGTGTAGTTAAATCCATAAATGGATCTCTTTAAATTGAATACTTTATTGGAAATATTAATAAAAAACCTTAGGTTGCATCATATAGAAAACATCAACCAACTATCCATTTAGACAATTAATTTTGGAAACCATTTTTGTAAATATCATAATCATGTCTTTATTATATTTCAAGTAATATTTTGGTGTATGTTATCATAATTACTGGAGATAATGTGGTATCATAGTCGATACCTTGATTCCATTTGAAACACTTCGCTACTAGTCATTCCTTATAGGTTCTCAGACAACCATAAATGTCCATATTTTTCATTAATACCAATTTACACCCAATATGTTTTATAGTTGTTTGTTGATCTACCAAAATAAGGAATTACTTTGGTACATGGACACCAATTCAGAATGCATGGATTTCTTCTATTTAGCTATGTGATTTCTATATATTTCATCGATGTAGGAAATAGATTCATCATTCTCTATGAGTAATCTATCACCTAAATTGATAACAATAAAAATATATCTCTTAGGTTATATAACCAATTTAGTGAATAGAGGTAGTACTTTTGTATTAATTTCATCTTCCACTCTCGTTGTCTCTTGTGAAGACTATTCCCATACAAATTATTGTTCATCTGGAGAATCAACTTCATTAATGTAAATATTTATCCCTCAAGTTCCATTGGAAATGGTTTTCCATTATATAAATGTATCATTTAATTCTATATTCACCATTCTATATGAATGGTTATATAGGTAATATCTTCTATATTCTTTAGGATAACCAATAAAGATTCATTTTCTGCTTTGTGATTCTAAATTTTCAATAGGTATAATCATGAAAATATAATCACATCCCCATAAACATATTTTTTAGAGACTATATTTCAATCGTTAACAAAACACATATGGAATATTATATTCTACTTTAGATGGTACCCATGTCAATGTATATTTCATATTCTGTAGTGAATATCCCCAAAAGGATGATGGTAGAGTTCCATGATTCATAATTTGTTTGATCATGTTAAATGGGACCCAATTCCACATTTCATAGAAACCATTAATATAAGTTCTATATGGTGTAGGGATTTTGGAAACTATTCCACACTCCATTAATTGATTGATGAAATGTTGGTTATTATATTACCCATTATGGTCTATGTGGGGCTCCATAATCTTTATACCAAGATGATTCTCAAATTCATTGTGATCATGCTTAAAGATGCAAAATGAATCTAACTTAAACCTCCTTATGTACATATACTTGTATCTACTATAGACATTAATTAAAGTAATGAAATATGGAAAACTAACCCATTAATCCAATATAAATGGATGAAATACATCAGTATGAACCGATTATAATAATTCCTTTACTCTTTAAAATTTCCCACAAAAAAGGTGTTTTGATCAATTTACAATTAAAACAAGCTTTACATACAAGATTTTTTTTTATCTAAATGGCGTTTCAATATCTGTATTGATGTAGTTTGCTTATATTATTTTTATTTACATGAATTTTCCTAATATTCCATAGTAAATTATTACACGAGTCTTTCTCATTGGATTGGGCATTGATTTCCAAAAAAATACTAGTTCGGGTATATATAATCCACTGTTAAATGTGTGATAGCATAACTTATATTATCCTTATAAATAATAATTATTTTTTTATAAACAATAAATAATGTCCTGTGACGTATAAACATGATACTGAATTTATTTTTCATTTAAAAATGATACAAAATAATAGTTATTTATTACAATAACAATTCCACTAGGAAAAGTAAGATGATAATCTCCCAAAGAAATTGCTACTACTGTCATACCATTTTCTTCTCAGAGATGATCCTCATAAATTTATATTTTACTGAATCATCATGGTTCGGATATTTGAGAAACAATGTGTGTGCCACATGGATTATCTAATACTGATCTTGTAAAAATAGACAGATTTCGTTCAATGAAAAATATTTCTAATGTAAAATTATCACCTTTAATATTCTTCCCAGTTGTGTAATTCTTCTTTTACTGGAATTTATTAATGCATGTTGAGAAAAACACCTCTTTATAGTTACTATCCCTATATATTTTTGGTTACTTGGTAGGGTAGTGTATTTTTGTCTTTGAAATAGATATACACCTTGGTGTATTAGCCTTGTGTTTCCTCCTCGTGTTCACTATAAGAACCAATGAATTGGATTTATTCGTATCTGAATATTCTTGGAGAGATAAATCCAAAAACCTAAGAGTGAGTTTTTCATGTTATTCATATAATAATTAACAATTAAATTTTACAATCTGTGTAGTAAAGATTCAATAATGATATGTATTGGTAGTTCATGTTTTATTTTCAATCCAATGGTATCTAGTTTCTCAATGTTCTCAAAAATATTGAGTACCTTAGGCCCTAATTTGTTACCTTCTACTATCTTGTATCTATATAGGGAACCTGATTTATCATTTATATCTTATCGAGCTATCTCTTGGTATAACTCTTAGAGGTAATCTAGTATTTAGATAGCATATTTTTTATCATGCATTTACTATATCTAACTTGACCAAGATAACAAAATAAAACACTAAACATGGAGTCCATCATGCATATGCCTCTTGTATTTATGTTTATCCACCATGTTCAGTCCATCAGGGGTCCTAATTAGAAGTGGTGATTTAATCACATAGAGCTTCCTATCATGGAATAGAACTATGTTCAAGCACCTGTACCACTCTTAGAGGTTATGATAGGGTAGGAAAATATATTTAACTAATATCGATCACATTTAAATTTAATGAGTGTAGGTTGAAATTTGATCTAAAATATGTAAATTTTGAACAATAGAATGTTATCTTGATTACTTGTAGATATTTTCAAATTATAAATTTCAAATATCTCCCACTATTTTATTAAATAATATTATCCCTAAACTACTTGATTTATAATACTAAGTCACATGAGTATTATAGTGTACTTGGTCATTAAAACTCTCTTAATATCCAAGGATGTGACTTCACAACTAATCTAATAGGATAAGGTGTGATTTTTACTATCCAGCAGAATTATTTCATGGATTATGGATCTATTGAGTCAATTCCCATCTCATGTATAGAACTACATTTCATTACTCAATACATTGCCTATAAAGTTGCAACAAGATGTCCTTAATGACTCCTTTTCTACCAAATTTATTTAATTTGTCCCACCACTCTCAAAATAAATCCATTATAGTAAGAGAAACCCTAATCTATGGATGATGATCACCTCAAACAATCAGGTGTGTCTAAATTCACATGATAGAAGGCATTAAATTAAATAATATTTTCTTATAGGGGATGGAAACATAATATCAGTGAATTATATCCTTTTCTATTTAACATTATTATTCTATGTAATCTCACGGACAACATGACCATTCTTTTAAATGGAAAACATTCACCAAATATGTTTATTTATTTTTCATAAATTTTTATTACTATACTATGTGATCTTGCATAATAAATAATGATTAAAAAAATAATAAACCATGAATACAATTAATCAATAAACAATGATGTGATCTTACTCTATTAACACTTAGTTAATATATTGAGTGAATAATGGATTTACCAATACCATAAGGGAATTCCATAAGTCAATTGCTAAGAAAAATTGTAGTGCCTCTATCCATCATGAACTTCATTTTTCTTATTTATACCAGCTCTCAAATCGAACCATGTCACCATGATAGCCTCTGGTCATTACAATGTATACTCACACATAGCTTAGGGAAACACAAGTTGATAAATTACATGTTATCACATAAATATGGAAATTGATACCCTTATATAAATTAACAATAGTGGTATGATGCACATATCATCAAAATAAAATAAAAAAATTAAAACATAAATCAAATAATTAAATTAAATAAATAATAAACCAAGCATACACTGGCCAGTATCATCTTTGAAAATTCAACACGAAATTATATTTCATAAGAAAAAAAAATATATCTAAAATTCAAAATAAGGTTATATTTAATGCTTTAAATTTTATTTAAATAATTATAGTAAATTATTAACATCTCTACCAATAAAAAAATTTATTAAATTTAAGACTAAAATTTTATTTCAAAAAAATTATAATTGGTTGTGTTTATTTGAACTCAAAAAATATCCCCATATATTAAATTATGTATTGTTGTGTGCCTAAAGGGTCAGGATGATATAACCTAGAGAAAAATAGTCCATCACAAGTCAATTTTGGATTCAATTTAAGGGTATATATATAAATAAATAAAATATATATTTATATATTATAATATATATTTAAATATTTAAAACACATATAAAGTCAAACACATCACCCACCCTATAAATGGGAATGGAAAAAGGTGTCTAAATCTATTTAATGGATGTAGACTTGTTTTAAAAATTCCTTAAATATAATTTTTTTATTTTTGGAAAAGAATTAATATCTTAGAATAAGATTCTATTTCTAATGGGATATCCCACCAGCTTCTAGTATTTCTGGTGAATATTTAACACTCATCGATAATCCTACATCTAAAAAACTATCACAACAGTATCCATTATTATCAATTAAAAAATAAAACATAAATTTTTATCACAATTTATTCAAAAAAACCAACAGATATTTGAGCATTCATATCATAGTGATGTGAAGGTAGATCGACACGCTTCCAGTAGCATTGAAAATATATAAAAAATGTATATAAAAAACATAGAACATTTAATTGAAATTTTAAGGTTTTGATATAAATAATCACATGTACTCTATGATAAAAATTAAAAGAACATGTTGCATTGTAGAAGAATGAAAATAAAAAATAAAAAATATTGGGATTGAATTCATGTTAAAAAAACTAAATCCAAATATCCACTTTCATAGATATCTGAATAGGTCATGTGAAATTTAATTCAATCACATAACATAAATTTGAATGAAATCACAAAAGGTAAGTTGTTCATTTTAAATTGCATGATTTATTCACACATTGTCGAAATTACATGACTCAATTTCTCAAGGCTAGTAATCCTTTAGATCATACACATATTCCAGACATCTCCTAAATTTTCATTTTATGATTCAAGGTTGTTATCATAAGATATAAAGTAGTGTTATGATGTCCCTTTTATCTTTTGAATAACCGAGAATAAATTGTGAATATGGGATTGATTGGAACTTGTTATTTCTTCAGAGTATCCGTCAAGAGCTTGAGTGGAGGGATATGATAGAATCTCTATCTAAAAATGTAGTTTAGGTTTTTATCTAGAAGGTGGTGGATGTATAGTAGAATAATTCATGCAGTGTAGAGGGTGGTCAAATCCATTTTTATGTTACTTCTTTCTGTAGATGTTATGGTGTGAACAGTGGGATATTGAGTGGAGCCCCATAATTGGAATTATAGCAGTTCATCAAATTTTGGCACCACTACTCCATGAGTTAGGGATATGTAATAACCATTTTCTTATTGTTGAGTCTTGTTTAATAGAAGAGTTGTGTACACCATTGTTCTAGATCCAATGTTATAGGATATGTGGAGTGGATATAGACACAAAGGTTGTAGGCTTTCTTGACTAAACATGTTGTGTCATGGTCCTCTTGGTTGTGCTATGTTCATAGATGTTTTAAGTGGTATTAATTATGATTCATATGGATAAACTATGGTGTTATGTTCTCCATGATCAGTATGAATTCCTAAACCCCCTTAGGTTCCCTCACGTATTATTTCTCACTCTCATTTGATGGGATACTGAAGTTCATATCAATTTTATATTTCAACCCCCAATCATTATATTTGGACCCCATATTTGTATGTTTGATCTTTTATTGCTATAGAAATTATTCCTTTGGGTCTTGTCCAGTTATTCTGCTGTTATTCATCTAGTAAAGGGTGATATAGATAAAAACCTCTAATTTTTATAATGTCTGGGTGAGAGGTTATTTTGGAATATTGTTCTAGGTTGATCCTGATGTTCTTATTTTTCATATGGTTGTTGTCTTCCTATTGAACCCAACCCTGTGTGTAAGATAAAAAACATTTGAATGAGGTCGGAATTATATCATTTCAAATTTTTATAATGTGGGGTGGGTAACTTATATCTACCTATGTGAATATGGACTCATCCGAATTAAAAATTTATATTATTTTTTTATGGTACTGGGGAATGAAAGGAATGTTTTTCTATTTTGATATAGTTTATGATAAAATGAATTGAATTTGCTAAATTCTCAATAGATATCATGGTCATTGGGTTCCCTTGATTTTTATTTTTTATAGATGTTTTGGAATCTATTTTTTTTTATTCTTTTGGCATTATTGTTAAAAATAATTCGATGAAAACATATATAAGTGAAACAAAATTGTATCTCATGGATTATATGGATTGTGTGAGAACACCCATAAATAATGACATGGAACAAATGAAAACTAATATTCCAAAAAATAAAAATCCTTCCTGTTTATAATGTGTAATGTATTTGTGGAAGTGGTTCTATAGATTAGATTTTTGTGATGATGTGTTGTGTGGGAAGTAGTTTTTTCTGTGATGGATGTGATGGTTGTTGTGGAATGATATGTGGCATGTGCTGAAGTTTTTTTGATACAAATGTGGAGTGGTTCTAGGAAATAGGTTGTGATGGAATGTGGATGTCTTTTATAGATATAAATTAGGCCTAATAAAGTGGTTGGGATGTGATGTGTGAAAAAATGTGGTGATGTTGTGTTTACTTTTTGGAATGTGGAATAATGGGTTTATATGTGTATTATTCTTATGGTGTTGTTGGGATTTTGTTGTGTTCTTATTATTTAATTTTTTGATAGATTCCCATGTAATAATGAAACTAATATGACTTGGTTAATGTGATTTAAATAGTAAAATAAATCAACTAATGAAATAAAAAATTTGAAAATGTTGTGTGGTTTAATTAGTGGGCTCTTAAATATAAATTAATCTGATTAATATGATAAATTATCTAACTATTTTTATTATAATAAGTAGTTATTAGAAATATTGAAATTCTCTTGGATAATATGTATTTGAAGTTGAATGTGATTTGTGTCTTGTATTGTTCTTTGGTGGGGTTGTGCATGTAGCCATTAGCAGCAGTTTCGATGGTCTTATGAGATGGTTAGTGCACTGGTTTTTAACTCATAGTTTGGGTGTTCTGTTCTTTGACTATGTAAATATATATTTTATATTATTGTGATTTTATATATGATACCCAAACACGTCGAGAAGCTAGTGATGAAAACAAATTTGTAGGTGTTCTTCCCAATATCCTGGTGGTGAGAATGGATGTATGTCTACCTAATCTTCCTTGATCCCTCTTCATTGTTATGATAAAATGAAAATATTTTGATGTACAAAAGTAAAAAAATTCACATTTATGAGATGTGATATGATGTACCAGGTCACTCTGGGGATAAAGATGTGAGTTTTTATAGCCATGGTGTCATCAAGAGAAGTGAGTTGGGATGTGATGAAATGATGCATTGTATTGGTCAAGCATAGATAGAGGGGGACATGTGTTTTATGTCCTACATTTTATTGACATCATAATACCCCAGTTATGAGATGTGGTGTTTTGTGATGTCCCAAGTGTCTATGGGAAATATGTGATGTGATGTGATGTGATATGATGGTCAGTAACTCATGGGGTTCTTGGCTTTAGGTGATATGGAATATATGGTATTTACAATGTGTATGATGTGGGGTGTGAGAGTGGTAAATCAATTTGAATTTGGTGCAGGGTACCCAATCATCGATGTTATTTGTATTATTTTAATATATTTGGATTAATTATTTGGTGATGGGTTTTGTAAGTATTCCTCTTTAGGTTCTATTTGGTCTACTATTTTCTCACGGGTTTATTAGTAAGCTATTTTCACATGTACACTGGAGACATTGGATTTTAAATTGTGGATACTTATTTTATTATCCAACATATATAGCCTGAATGGCTCGAAGGACTTCTTTTATATTTTATTATGGATAATACCCCTTTTAATGGTAGAAGGGGAACCCGTACAAGACCGGTATGCCCAAGGCACAAGGCCCGACTGACTCGCAATACATGACCTGAAGGCCCAAAGGAAAACCATGCCCAATACATGACCCGTAGGCCCAACCCACTTGAACTGCCCCTCCCCAGCTTCTGCTTCATTGATCACCTAGCTCCCCACCTTGAATTTCTTATCGGCTATCATTGCACCGTAAAAAGATTCACGGTGCCTGGTCCCGATGGCAGCTTTCATACCCTCTCATTCTTCTAATATGATTATCTCTACACGTGGTGGATGCTACTCATGTTGCTCTGATCCTATTGTGGGGCTTGTTTTGGGTGAACTGGGCTACACTGTAATGTACTAGATTGTTCTATAATGTACTATCTCAGGCTACTTCATAGCAATTGTGATGTTTTTTATCTTTATATATGGGTATTTACATTGGAAACTTTTATCTATATCAGTATTATTTTTAGTTGAATTGTGGCGTCATTTTCATTTAGTTATTATATTATTTCATTTGGATGCTTGTGGTTGATCCATATTATCTCATGATATTATTTACATATAGAGCATAATGCCTCCAATTGTTGATATTTTTAAAACCACATTTCTAGTCACCAACATGGGGCCTACTCGAGTAGAGACTCAGGGTCAATTTCTATCTCCCCTCATTTTGGTATCTTTATAGAAAGGCGGTTGGGAAAGAGTAGTATCAATGGGGATGATTGTGAGATATGATGAAGTATATTTTTAGGTATAGTGGGAATTTTAGGGGTTGGTAAGGAAATGACATCAGATAACCATGGTACATGACATAGACCATAGGGACTAGCTATGAAATTTTATTTCCCCCCCCCCACCATGATCTAGTGCATAGAATCTAATCCTACTAAATTAATAACTAATGTGGAACTGCTTTTATGTTAGATACCAAGGAGAGTTACATGAATCATGATGGCTTGTTTTCCTAATTGTAATTGGGTGTTTCTGGGGAGTAAAAGGGGAAATAAGATGAATTAAATAAATTAATCTTAATAAAATAGAATTACTGCCTTACTTAGGATATTCTTTTTTCTCATTTCCATGATGGTTGATAGACATAATACATGTTTAGATCATGTAATTATGGTTCACAATATAGAATTTTTTGATCATTATATAGTTTATCTAGTTGATTAGAATGATAAATGGTATACGAAGTTGTGTTATTTTCAGAGGTGAACGTTGGGAATGTATGAGGGCAGTGTTTTATATGATGATATAGATAACTCGTTATAGGATAAAGATATCACATTTTGTTTTATCTAGTCCCTATTATAATTTTAGGACACTTTTTTATTACTTATATGTGAGGAAATGTGCATCTATGGTGGAATCATTTTCTAGTATAGAATAAGGAGGAAGTAGTTTCATGGGTTGATTTGTAGAAGGCGTTCTAGGAAGAGTTAATGTCTTTTACCATGAAGGTAGTGAAGAGAAATGAGTTTATCTCTCTTTATTAAAGAATCATGTCACAGTGGGTACTAAAGATCAAGTTCAAGGATCTCTTTTATTTTTTCCAAACGTTTTTTAGATGAGGAGTCTCTTGTGAGATGTCCTGCGGAGGTTCTCTATCCTTCGATCCATTATACAATTACACCTCTTTTGATTAAAATGTATCTATAGTTTTAGAAGAAGGTAGAGGTGATCAGCAGAATTAGCTAATGAGTAGGTCTACAATGACAGAGGATTTAGTAGAGTTCCTCAAGGATCTATGTAGTTAGTTAAATATTTCAACCACCAGGGGATTTAAGGTTTTGACCAATGGAGAGTCAGTCTTAGAAACATCCTTTTTGTGCAATTTGGAAAAAAAATTCTATTTTCTTTTGCTTTAGAGGATATAGAAATCCTCCGGATTAGTTCCCATGGGTTCTTTTGGATCATCTTGGTAGAGTTGGTAATCTTTAATGTAATTTTCATCAGTTTATTATGGAAAATCCATTTCACAAAAAACATTGATATGCTCCACCAAGAGGAGATATAGTAAGAAAGGTTCGGCATCCAGATGTTCATCATGACTAAATTCCCCAACCTAAATGTGGATACATGGGTGGCCATAAATATGGAGGAAGAGTATATGGGTTTGGTTAGTTATAGGTAGTTGTGGTAGTAGGGCTTCAGAGGCCAATGATCAGGGAATGATCATTCTTTTTTTTACCCAATTCAAGACATGTTTGATTCTGTAGATTCACACTCATGTTTTATAAACATTATTGTTCATTCTATAAAAATATATGAATATATTATTTCCTTGTCCCTAGTGTTTATTTTTCCATTTTGATGACATATCGTCTTGTTTGATGTATTCCTGGGGTGTAGGATGAGGATGAAGAAGCATCTGTTGATTATGGATCTTTTATTTCATCAGATTCAACCATTCAATTTCACTCATAGTATTAACTAATTTTATTCTATTCATTCAATTATAATCTTCTACTAGAGAAGTGTCTTTTTCTCAAATATGTATGGTAGAGTCTGTTTTTCTTTGAAATGTGATGTTGTCGGTTGGGAAGTAGACATGTCAAACCCCTAATTTCCATGGTGGAAGTGTTTTATATGGAATTAGTGGATAGTGGGATAGTTGAGGTTCCCAGGGTCATTAGGGAGTTCTATAATTTGTTCCTAAATGTGGTTGTGTAATTAACCACTTGATGTGATGTTTAATTAGGGAAAGATATAATGTAAATTGCTTCTCTAATGTCAATGTCACCTTATCATATGTAACCCTTTAATTTTTAAGAGTTAAGGATTTTGATAGATGATCTGATGATGAAGGGTTTTATCCAGCATAGTCTATCCTCATGATGTGATCTGGTCTTGTGTGTCAAGAGGATGGTAGTATATGGATCTGTATAGACTACCAGAAGTTGAATCTACTGATGATCAAGTATAATTACCCTCTTATGATGGTAGATGATAATTTTTACTAGCTAAAATGGGAAAATTGTTTCTCTATGATTGATATGTGTTCTAGATATCACCAGTTTAGGGTGAAATAAGGTTATTCTTGGAAGACTACTATCAAATTTAGGTATGGGAACTTCTATTTCATGTTCATATTGTTTGGGGTCAAAAATATACTTATTGTCTTTATGGAAATCATTAATTATATGTTTTATGAGTTGAAAACTAATTCATGGTTATATTCATCAAATACATTTTTATCTAATCATGGTTAGAGGAAGATCATTCCATTCATCTTGAAGTTTTTTTGTGGGTTATTTGACAACATCATCTATAAGGAATGTTTTCCATGTGAAATTTAGGGACACAATATGTGCACATTCTAGGGCATGTGGTGTCTCATCTGGGTGAGGTAGTGGACCCATAAAAGGTCGAGGATATTGTTTATTGGGAAGAACCCAATAATGTTGAAGAGGTATGTATCTTCCTTTGTCCAAAAAATTATTACTGGAGGTTCATGCACAATTTATCATGAATTGCATCGCCATTGCTAGCCTTGGCCCGGAAGGACTGAGAATTTTTCTAGTTTGATAATTTTCATGAAGCATTTGACTACTAGAAAGGGAAATTGGTATGTTCATTGGTGCTTCAGTTTCCAAAAGAGGGTGTATTGTTTGAGCTCTTTTCTGATGATCCTCATTTAAGATTGGGATGTGTATCGATGCAGCATTGAGAATTCATATCTTATGGGACTAGGTAGTTAAATATCTATGATAATAACTACACCACCCATGATCTGGAGTTGGTAGTAGTTGTTATTATGATAAATATATAGTGATATTACTCATTTGGGAGTACATTATGGACTTCATGGATTATAAGATCTTGTGGTATATATTTTCTCATTGTGGTATAAATCTATGGAAACTATGGTGGATGAAGTTTATTTAGGACTAATATTTTGAGATCTCTTTCACCTAATGAAAGGGGAATGTTGTAGCTAAATCATTGAGTTGGAATACCTGAAAGGAAAATCATAAAGAGTCTAGGGATTCCTGGAAAGGGGTGGAGAAGCATGTAGTTATGAATGTTGGTATTGTATAGAGAAATAATCATGTATCTTTTTATCATATGACCATTGAGTTATCCGTGATAAATAATGTTTCAGAGTCTCCATGGGGAGAACCATAGGCATAGGTTATGTGTGATCATTATTTACATGGTGATTTTATAAAGGAATAGTTAAAGGATGGTCAAAACCATATGTTGTTTTAGGGAGGTCGTTTATTCCATCAATGATGCACATGGTAGTCCTATATTTTTTTTTAAGTTTTCAAATAGTGTTATATTCTGGTTTGAAAAATATGTATCATGTCTTGGGGCATTGTTTTGGTAGGATATGATGAAGTAGTCAGTGGTATAGTTTGAGGGAAAGTGTATGGTTTTCTTGTAGGTGAATGAAAAAAACCATGTTCCTTGAAGATTATTTAAGAAATTGTATTTTCTCAAGTGTAAATGGGATGAAAAGTTGATGGATTTCATAAGAGGATTACCCTGAGCCAAGGGACACTGTATTTTTATTTGGGTAATTGTGTATCGGTAGATAAAATCATTTAACATAATTGTGATCAACTAATAAGGCATATTATAAGTTTTTTCAAAGAAGTTTATCAATTTGGTGGTGTTTTTTCATGGTTTTCCAAGGTCCATTATATCAAATTAGGAACACACATTTTACCTTTTGAGTCTGTATGAGATTACAAAATTCTTTTGGAATCTAGTAACTCCTCAAAATTATTTCCAATGTCATAGGGACAAGAAAATAGTTTGGAATATCTAGATTCTATAGTAAATGATGTGGTCTTACATCATGGACTTTGGGGGATCTTGGGTATGAAACTTTCCATTGGTTGTGTTTACTTATAATAAAAGTTATAACTCATCCATTGGTATGGATTCTTTTTATTATTTTTTGGGGTGGCTATGTTATTCTTATTTGTGATGGATGGAGGTTTGGGAGGCAACCGTTTTTGCTCCTGATGTGGGGAAGAGAATGATAGAGAAGGTGTCACGTGATCGTGATATGATTAAAGAAACCCAAGGGCATCAAAATTCTTATTTCAATCATTGGATAAGGCCCTTGGGGTTTGAGTTTAGATACCATATGTTCTAAATCTATTCCCATTGACATAGTATGTGGATTTTTTGTAGGGGAGTAAGATTTCTCCAGGATTTGTGAGGCCTTTTGAGTTATTAGGGGGAGTTGAAAAGGTGGTGTTTCAGTTTGTGTTTCCACCCTAGCTCGACCAAATATATGAAATTTTCTATATCTCCCATCTCCATTGGTATATTCAAGATTACTTCATCATAATTTTATGGGTATATTTTTACATTGAGGATGATGCAACGTATGTGGAGTAGCCGATTGCGATTCATGTTCATCGGAAGAAAATTATTCAAAGATGAGTCATCCCATTGGTGCGTGTGTTATAGAGGCTTTTTGGCCTGTCAGAGAGTATATGGGAACATAATAAATAGATGTTTTTATAATACCTAAAATTTTTTTGAGGTTGTTTTCCATTTCTTTTATTTTTCTTGGTTATGGTTTTTTATCAATGTAATGTATGGATCCTGCTTCTTTAAGAGATATGGTGTTTTCCCTTCATGTGATGTGTCATCTGTGATATATGATAATGTTTCAACATATGAAAATGGGAGGACCTAATTCCTAATTGAGATGTGTTATATTATGATAAGATTAAACTCATGTTGGTAAGTCAGTGATACAAAAAATAATATCTTGACATAGAGGATAGAATTCCAGGATGCTTATGTTCAGAATAGTATGGTTTGGTGGATTGTTGTTTATTCCCAATGATGTGGAAAACTGGAGTTGTGATTTGGTAATGTAATAGATATGGTGTATGATTTCATATTGGTTATTGGTTTCAAATGGAGTTTGTGTTCAGGTTTAATTAGTATCTTGGGAGGTATCTCATGGGGTGGTTTGTTGGACACCTTCCTTTTCTCTGGGGATCTGTTTTTGTTCTTGAGTGTCAGAATCATTTAATAAGAATATGATAAAATGTTATATAACTTTTACCCCATTAAATTATGGTAGATCATGTGTTTGAGGTGTCCAGGGGAGTTCCAAAGTGGTCAGAGGTGTTTGGAGTGGAGGAGTGGTTTGATACCGAAAAACTAGCTAACTAAGGTCCTACTGTGTGGATTTGGTAGTTGTTCCATGTAATATGGTGGTTATGGAATATTGGAAAAAATATGTTGTAGAGGTATTTTGGAGGCATTTTTTAAGATAATTCATTTTCAATGGTATTTTTTTCTTGTATAGTGGGCTATGGTGTGGAGGCCCAAGTTTAGTTTTATAATGGTTTTACAAATTTTGGAACCACTATGCCATAGATCAGGGGATGTAGTGTAGCCCTTTTCTAGTTTTTGAGTGATAAGACAAAACAGAGTTAATTACTCCATGTTCCACAATCCTATTTTATAGGATATGAATCATGGGTATAACCACGACGTTGGAGGGCTGGATTGACAAACCAGTCTATGGTGTGGTCCTCCTAGCTATTCCATGGGCTCAACTATTTTTTATAATTCAGTGGAGTGGTCCTATGGATACACCATGGTGTTAGGTTTTCTTGGGCGGGTATAAATTCCCAAATCCCCATAGTTTCCCTCACTTCTTTATTCTCTCTCCCATTTCATGGGTGACCCAAGACCATCCAAAATTTCCCTTTCATCATTTGATCAGTAGACTTTATTCCTGGATTCATAAGATTGATCTTTTGTTGTTATGGTGTGTCTTTACCTCGTTCTTCATCCATTTTCAGTATGTTTTTTCATCCTAGGAAGTTTTTTTGATAGAAACCTGTGTTTTTTATGATGTTTTGATGATAGTGTTTTGTGAGATGATGTTTTATATTGATCTTAGTTTTCTTCTTTATTTTTTTGTAATTGTTTTTCTTCCACCTAACCGAAATTATGTGTATATGATCAGAAACTGTTGTTTGAGGTCATAATTTCTTCATTTCTCTTTATTTGTACCATTCATGGAGTTTTATAATGTCTATATTAATGGATATGGTTTCATACGAATTGAAAATATAAATTAGTTGGTTAAATTAATTTGGTAAGAGACATGGGAATACTAGCCATTTTTTATTGTATTAATGTGGGTTATGATATTGTGATTTTTATGGGATAAATTCATGATAGACATCAAGGATATTTTAGGTCCTTACGTGAACCATTTTGATAGAGTTTATGGAATCTTTTTTTCTATATTTTTAGGAAAAACTTTTAATTTTAATGAGTTAAATACATATATTCAATTAATAAAATGGTTTCTCTGAGATTGAATGGTTTGTGCGATAACACCAATAAATACTTAAGTGGATATAGAGTAAGCCACTATATCAAAACTGAAATTTCCTTATTGTGGTTAATGTGGAATGTGTTTTTGGAATTATTGTGTTTTTTTACATTTTTATGATTTGGTTTGTGAGTATTGGTCTTGTTGTGGTGTATGATAAGGGGAGTTGTGGTATTTTAGTGGATTTCGTAAAAAATTTTGTGATCAAAATGTGTAGGTGGGTTAAAAAATTGATTGTGATTTAATGTGGTTGTTCTATTATGGCTATTTAGTGTGGTTACATAAGATGTAGAGGTTTCATGTGTAAAAGAAAAGATGTTTTGTTTTGTGGAAATGTAGTCTAGAGAAATGTTAGGTTTATGATTTTTTGTTATTCTTGTGTTATTGGTGTTATTTTGGTGTGTGTTTTTTTCTTTAAGATATTTTCCTAAGTACTATTAGAATTAAAAAGGATTGGGTAATGTGTTATAAAAATTAAAATCAATTAGCTAATAGAGGAAAAAGTTTTCTTAGGATGCATGGTTAAAATGGTGGACTGTTAAATATAATATAAAGGGATTAAAATGTTAAATTAAATAGGTATTTGAATTGATATTGGTTGTTAATGGACATATGGAAATTTCCTTTTCTAATATGGATTAAATTTGTTATGTGATAAGTGTTATTTGTTTTTCTAGTGTATGGTTGTGCATGTATTTATTGGATGAGGTTTGGTGGTTCTTTTAAAAATGTAAGTTTTTTTGTTGTGAATCTATAAATTTGGTGTTGTCTTCATTTACTCTATACATATACATTATATATTATTTTTATTTCCAATACATTCCCCTCTCATTTCAAGAACGTAGTTCTAAAAACCAAATGTTTGGGGAGGGGTTTCATTGTCCTGGTGGTGAGGATTGATGTATTTTTTTTACTACTCTACCTCTCTCTATATTCCAAGAGATGATGACTTGAATAGGAAGTGATGGCCAAAAGTCAAAAGTGTAACTTTCAAGATGTGATGTGATTGCCCAGGTTTCTTCAAGGGGTGATGTAGTGTGATGAAATGTTACATGTGTCTATGATTGATGTCTCAAGAGACATTTTGAGACTAATCATGTTGTGTGTTGTGCATGGTATGAGGATTACATGAAGTTGATGTCTTATATGTTCCTGATACCCTACTACCATAGTTGTGAGATGGTATGTGGTGTGATGGCCTTAGTATCCACGGGGTGGATATGATGTGATTTGATGTAATATGATAGTCATTTTAGATTGGGGTTCTTTTCATGATGTGATATAAAATAGGTGAAAACAACGGGGTGTATGATGTAGGGTTGTGAGAGTAAGAAATTAGTGGGAATGTGGTGTGGGGTACCCTATCATCAATTTTTATAATTTTATGTAACTATACTTGGATCTGTTATTTGGTATGCTATCAATAGTGGGGCTAGGTTTTATTAGTGTGCCTATTTAAGTGTAGTTTGGTTCTACTTTCTTACCACAAGTGCATTAGTATGCTATTTTCACATGTAAATAAGAGACTTCTGATCTTTTACTTTGTATACCTTTATGCTCTCCATTTTTATATGAACTGCATTTTTTACCAGATTTCTAGGAGAATTATGTGGACCTTTCTAGACACTACTAGCTGAAGCTTTTTCATAGATGTTGTGTCAATGCTTTAGCTTTATTTTGAGTTTTTACATTGGAGGCTTTTACCTCTCTTCACCATGTTCAAACACAATATTATTATCCCAAATACCATCCCAAAATATATTGGAAAGGAAAATATATCTCGCCTACCAATATGTCACATCCTTTCCATTTTCACTAGATAAGCAGTAACTAGACAATTTGGATACAATGACTCAACCACATATCCCAATATTCTAGAGGATACTAATAATAATTTATAGTCTAAAGCTGGAATGGATGTGAGAATATACCCTTTGTATCATTAATAACAATGTGTAAGAACAATTAAATGAGAGTAAGTGGAGATGATAATTACATATAAGTAATAATCAACACATATCCAAGTTGGTTCCAAAAAAAATAAACCATGTGTGATCATGCTAAGAAATGAATATGAGGAAGTCCGCATATAGCAGATAATATATAATACAAGTCAAGGAAGAGAAATTAAATAAATAAATTAATTAATAATATTTCATAAGAATCCATAATACATTATTTCCCCAAAATCCATCTAAAGTCCTAGTCTATAAAGAGTAATAGTAAAGAAGCACAAGCCAATCCCAAACCTATAGTAAGAAGATCATTTAAAGTTCCCAATGATTTTCCAAATTGGGTGTCAATAAAATTGATTAGTCCCCCACCTATAGTGTTTAATTAACAATAGTTTCTTAATATAAAATTAACTAGTGTGCATGTATATTAAAAGTAAGGTTTTGATGTAAAATAGAAACCATTCGACTTGAGATCCTAAAAAACACTCATACATATGTACATACTTCTGCCTAATCTAGAATGTATCTGAACATGTTCCATGATATATATATTCGTTTGTGTGTGTGTGTTAATTAAGGAAAGAACCAAATGCATAATACCAAGCCACCCATGACTAGTTTGATATGGGTCTTATATTTTCACAATGGGAATAAATACAAACATCTAATAAATAAAGAATAATTACATTCCCTATCTTCCCAAATAAATAACGAGGAACATAATTTCCTTTGATTCTAATAAAAAATTATGAGTTTCATGTACTATGATTCCAAATACACAATGAAGAACATTATATCCTTTGATGAGGAACTTCATAACCAATAAATTAAAATAAATAAAGGAGATAACCATTTCAAATTATTTAATGTAAATAATTAGTTGCATCATGTCCATCATCATATAATAAATCATAATTCACCAGTTTCATTGTTCCTTTAATGCCAACTGAAAGAAATACTTATCAATAACCATGTATCTCTCAATGATTACTATAATAAATACGCATGTTCTAATTATTTATTTATTATAGTCCAAGAAAATCATCAATAATGGTTTATAATATTCAAGATTCACCAAATTAGTTAATTAAAATTCAATTTTATTGATTATATTTGGTGATACCATCATAAATTTCATGAATAATATAATTTATTATTATCTAGGTGGCTTATCGAAAGCGTTTTGCAGGGCATCATAATCCATATAAAAATAACATACATTGGATAAAATTGGATCAGGAAAATCAACATCTAGAATTAAAATTTATTATGGATCATTTCAATAATAAATTCATCTATAATAGACCAAGGTCAAAGTGTTTTTTCATAAAAAAAAATAACATTCATTAAATTCATTTTTGGCATGCCACTTGTGAGAAGCAAGATCAATGCACCTAAGGGGTGCTTTAATTACAAGGATATAAACATAATTAGGAGAATTCATTTAAACAAACTATATGTGGATGTTTAGGTTGAGGTATTAAACCTCTCACAATGAAAATGGGTCAATTTAACATCATGGTGATTGTCCAAACAATTTAAATTAGGAATTAATCATTTTGGGATAATTAGGTTTTTGGATAGTCATGCATCACAATGAAATATTTTATAAATAATAAAACCTTATGTTATGATCATATAGACCACCTACCTCATTTTTATAAATCCTTACACATCCATTTTAATCCTTCAATTCAACCACAAACTAAAGAGAATGATGAACCAAAAAAACACTTTAACAATATGTCATGCTATCATGAATATAAATACAAGCCAATAACTTGAAATAAATAATGTAATGAAGGAATATGATATATAGACTTTCTATTTGGATTCCAATGCATATATCTGTTATAAAATCAGAATAATAATGAAGGAGATCCATCTGTGTTAGATGAGAAGGGTAGAGGGCATATACTAAAGGATACTAGAGTAATTGGGGAAGAAATGCGGTAAACCACTAATTAAGGTTTTAGGAAAAAAACAATATATGTTCTCCTTTAAATTAGGCACATGTTTATTCCACTTGGTTAGGAAAACCATGTGGGTTTCACTATCTGAACACCCGTTACATTTCATGGTAGCAACACATGGTTAATAAAACATTGCACTAATCATGTGATTCCCTCTATAATTCAACACAATCATATATGGTTAGTTTGAGCTACTCACATGGTTTGAAAAAACAATATTCTTAGAAAAATTTTCCTTATGGTTTAGTTCCCATGATTACTACTAACTATGCTATAACCTTGCACCCTAGGCTATTTTCCCTATATCCATATTTTTGAAGCCTAAAACTCTAACAACTGAAACAAGCCCCTGAGACGCCACTCATACATTAAACAACATCCTAGAAAGGATGTTTAATATGATATATCACTCATAATTCCCTTCCCATGCTCAATTTGAGATTTGGGAAGTCCATTAAATAAACCCAAATTTGGGCTATATTTAATCTAATTAATTTTTAAAATATTATAAAATTACCTTTTAAATTAATACATATAATCAGTAGAAAAAGTATTGTTGTAGAAAAATAAAATTCTGATTTTTTTCTTTATCTTATTTCTATTGATTTCCAAATTAATTATGTCAACATATTTATTTATATGATTATACATAAAATTATATGTATTATTTAATGAATTTAAATATAATTTATTATATATAAATTTATTTATATTAATAAAATAGTGGTTTTAAAATAATTCATTCACTATTATTATGGTAATTAAAATTAAACCTAATAATCCATGTTTTATACCCAAAAATAAAATGGACCATAATAAAAATTATTATTATTATAAAAAAATCATTTTATCAAATTATGTTTCTATGCATAAGTAATGTAATTTGAATGTTAGTTCATGTAATGTGTTAAAAGAAGTTTTCTTATAAAAAAGTTATTTTTTAAGAAAAATGATTTATGATTTGGATGGAGTTATAAATTCCATTGATTCCAATGAATGTAAAATAATTGTTACCATTAAATTAATATTTCATTAAAAATAATATAATAAATATACATTTCATCATTTGAAAATTAATTAAAAAAAAGTCGAAAATATTTTTCATCAATTCACTACAAACATTATCACAATATTGAGAATGGGTTTATAAATTCAATATTGTATTTTAAAATAATTTATTATACATTATAATACGTAATTTTATTGGAAAAATTCTCAAAATATTTTAATGTATTCATGTTATAAAATAATTTCTTAAAAGTGATAACATTGATAAAATCATTATTTTCCACTATTAACCTAAAATAGATTATTTTATAAAAATTAATTATTTTATAAAAATCTCCAAAAAAACATATTTATATGACTCTATAGTGAGGAATTTAAAAATTAATTTTAAATTAATAAATTTAAATTTTATAATTCATGAATATATATTTCTATGGAAAAATAAATAATATAAGGTAAATAGAACTTACTAGAAATAATCATTTCAATAGTAAATCTTATTAATTATTAACATTTATAAGAAATAACTTTTAATTTTTTATATTTTCTTTTTTATCATATATATATTAACAATATATTATTTATTTTTTTGTGGTTTTTTACTGTTTTTTGTGTAATGCTACATTTTTTTAAGACATGACATATATTTTAAAGGATCAACAGTCTTAGGTCATTATAATAAACCAGAAAACATCACACAACATATAAATCAAAAGGTATAACATGATATCATGACAGAAAAGTCTTATAAATAATATTATTGGATAATAAATTAACGAACATGAAATCATCAGATCATGTAAATATATGAATGCAGAAACAAAAAAACATGACATAAGAATAAGTTGAGGGTAATTATCAAGAAAACATCTCATGGTCGATAGAGTCCAGTTTTATATTGGGGTTTTCAGTAATCACATATATATAATCTCATGAGACAAAAATTTTAATTGATGCACTACAATTTTATCTGGGATAACCCATCATTACTTATACCTATATATGTTTGGTGTATGAAGAATCAAGCATAAAGAAAAAACATAATGATTACACATGAAAAATAATGGAATTCATAATCTTATCTTACAGCATGACCTGAAGGAATATCATAATGGTTTCAATTATATCAATGAATAAAATGTTCTTGGATGTTCATTGATGAGAAATAGTCAGGGTTCATGAAAAATCTATTTCAACGTGATGTGAATTTGTGAAAAAAATTGAATAGTTTACATTCTAAATATACATATTAATTTGTCTTTTAGGGAAAAGGGTAAAGTGTTTCAAATAATGGAATGAGAATATTAATTACCAATAAAATATAAATAAAAAAATTGACTTATATAATCTAATGAGAATTTTTAGAAACCAGTGATGTTTTAATACATTTTGTGGATTCAAATTTGGAATGGGTTAGATATATAGAAGTTCCCTTATATCTAGTTTGTATAATGATTGAAAATGAGAAAGAATCCTTTAAAATAAGTATATACCCATAAAAGAAAAATAATAACACTAATTATATATTTGGGGGAAATATATTCATAATAATTAATAATTAAATAAATAAAATAAAGACTAAGAGTAACCCAAAGAAAAAAGGGTGCTTCTGAGTAATCTCTAAAAATATTTTTCATAATGGTTCTACACTTTCACTTAACATCCAAAATAATAAATTAACAACAATAATTACATAATTCAAAATATTTACATCAATATTTTATTTCTAAAATTATATTTTATAATTTATATCCACTTCAATGAGATATATGGTTGAACTTTACTGTTATGAAGGGGTATGATTCATTATTCTAGGGTCAGATCAGTTGAGGATAATTACAGTGATGCTTTTATAATATGAATAAAACTAAAAATGTAAAATTATACAATATTTATTTAATTATAGAAATATAAATGTTCCCAAATTACTATATGTGTTTCTACATATGGAAGACACATTTATGAAAAATGTTCACATTATATGTTTGTTTGAATTATGTTGTTTTACCACAATAACCAATAAGTTTTTTTTTATTTAAATTTATGTCCATATAATCTATAATGTGAAAAAATATATAACATAAATTATTAGTTCATTATAATCCATTATAATATAATTGAAATATACCATTATGGAGGTAATGTAAATCAAAAACTCGTCATCCACGGAGGCGATGGAATGAAAAAATATAAACAATGGTTTTGTTTTTAGATTAATCGGATAAGAGAAGTATATAACCCATATATTTTTTGAAATACTTTTTTCTAATTAATTTAACGTTTTTGAGATTTTTCATTCCTTGAAACACAAAAAAATATTTCTTGTTAGAGAAATATGTTTTGCTTATGTTATACGCAACACCAAGTAAATCTTGCACTACATGCAACCTAAATTTTTGCATTATCTACATGGAATGTCGAAGTTGTCTTATGCTACATGCAGAAATGACTTCATAGATGGATTGTGTGACCTAGAAGATCATGTTTTAAAAAATACTAGTATATCATTAAAATTTTATTATTTAATATAATAAGATATACCCTAGCCATTAAATTAGTGTTTATAAATAGTATTAACTAATTTATTAGGTTTACCCAAATAAATTAAATTAATTACAATTCTTGAGTGATATTAAAGTAAAATTTATTTTATATATTAAAAAAATCTTATTTATATTCATCTAATATATTTGGTTGACAAAATATAAGAACAATCCAAATTTTATACATAAAACCCTATATTTGTTTATAAAGGTAGTTTTACCACCTTTTCATAGAGAACCCATTTTAAATCCAATTTTCAAATGTTTATTGATTTAACATTTAAAATTAAGATTCATATTTTTATGATAGTAATAAAAATTAGATTAGTATTCATTTTTGATATTTTTCTATTAGGTTTAGTTTTTTTAATTAATTGTTAGAAAACTTGTATTTAATACAAATCTATGTTTTCATCTAATTTATTTATAAGGATAAATTATATTTCAAATTTTTTCATTTTTTTATTTCATAATATTTTTATCATTTAATCCAATTTAGGTCATTATAATAAATGTTACATTGAAATTGGAAATAAAAACATAGCAATCCTTTGATCATTTTTAACATTAAAACCCCGCATTTCAACCAGACTGTGGGATTAAATTAAAATTAATTTTTCCCCTTATGAGTTATTAATTTGTATAAATAAATTCCATGTTTTAAATCACAATAATTTATAATTTATTATAAGTTAAAATTAGTTTTTAACCAAAAATATTAGTGAATTTGAATTAAATTAATTACAATGATTAAGAGAAATTAGATTTACAAAGTATTAAACCTTAAATTTAAAATCCCAAACTACATATAAATATATCTAACATGAATTGGATGGAAATTAAATTGCTATGAACCTTATATTATTTATTTCTGTTGATTTCTTATTTATATATTTAGTAAAAAACATGGATACACCTAACTTGTTTTCAAAAATTCCAAGTGTGTCTATTCTATTCCCTATAAAAGGCCACCACCAATCCCACATTTCCACAACACTTAAACCAATTATGATCAGAAATTATAAGAAAAATATACTTCAAAATATCTCTAAATTCATCCTATATGAATTACCTTTGGGAATAAATCAAACCAAGGAATCCTTTTGGAATAAACCAAATGGATTTACCCGATTAAGAGGTAATGTCTTCTCTTATACTCTTTTCTATTATTTTATTTCTCCTCCCCCTCCAATATATTTATTCCAGGATTGAATAACAACACAAGTATATTTAATATACTAGTATGTTTTTATTATAATTGTTTTACCTTCACTTACACACACATCCATCTAATATGTAATCATGAAACTCTTTATGTGTACGGAGAAGTACCGCCTCACTAAATGATGAATCTTTATTTTTCCTTTACCATCTCTCATGGAGAAAATTATGAAGGGAAAAATGTTTATATATGTTATATATTTTATTTATTATGTATTTAATCTTTTATAATCCATTTACTACATATAAATATATACATTACATTTCGTGTAATTATGATAATTTTGTTTGACGATGTAGGGACTACTACCCCATCAAAGGGATGTGATTCATTCACAGACTAAATAGAATGTATTAAAGATAGGTTTAGTGAAATTATATGATATATATATATATATATGATATAATAATTCTACTTTAATATTGTAATATACACTTATATATACATATATTTCATTTACCTACTTTCATTCAATATAATAATTAAATGAAAACTATGTTTATACATATATACGGTCTACCGTCTCTATGGACAGTGCATTACATTTCATAAATAATTATTAAATAGATTATTATAATAAATTAATAATGAATACAATTGATATTTATATCATGTTTTATATTATATAAATTGTGATATAATTTAAAGGACAAAATATATATCAAATTAAGACACATTAGAAAATCAAAGTGAATATTACTCGAAACATAACCTTGACGTGGAATTATTAACAGGAGGGCAATATAAAGTCATAATTAAACCATAATTGGTATAATATATAAAAATAAAGTTCTTTTATATATTTATAATAAATTTATATTTATTATTCATTATTTTTGTTTGAGTACGGTGAGGGTCAAGACACATGGTAAGGGGATTTCATCTCACTTTTTATTTCTATAAGATACATGATTTATTCACCAAACATTATTTTTGAAAGGTGTGTATACTTCCCATTTTTGTATTATATGATTCATATACATAAATTTATGGGTATTTAAATATCCATTTGATGAAATTTCATTCATGATATTTATGTTTAAAAGTTACCAAATTGGTAAAATAATTTTTTCTCAAATTTCCTTCTTTGAGACACACGCCATGTTATGGACCTATATAATTCTATTAGGTGTATAAAATAAATATGAAATGTTATACCATGAATATAATTAGTTTCATGATATTATATTCTTTATTTAATTTTATTTTATTACGTGGGGAGTATAGTTCAAGGTAACCATGTGGTAATATTTTATTGAAATAATCTAATCACTTTCTGAGATTATTTATGTTTTGCTTGTATTGATGAAATATTATGATCCATTTCTCTATAACATTAATAAATCTTAATATTATCCTGTTATTCATTATTTAATCATGTATTGATACAATTTTTCTACTCTTTCATACATAATACAATTAATAATGTGTTTTATAGAAATTATGACTTTATCCTCTCTTCGTTCGGAAATCAGTGTTCCTTCAAAAACATGTTTTTTAAAAAGCGTATCCTAGAATATTAAAATATCATATGATAATAATTAAAATAAATTTTTATCCTTTTTTTATTTACCAATGTTTTCAAAGGAATATTCATTTCACTTTCCAAAAAAGTCATTTTTATAAGGTTTTATGATGACAAATGAATGTTCTTCTTAACTCGTAAGACAGGTATGAACTTACCCACCGTCATTTCTATGAAGCATCATTTTCATGTGTAAAAGTATAATTTTTATGAATGTTTTTTTAAAATAATTTTCAAATATATTTGTTTACAAAAAAAATCAACCTTATTTTTATGTTTTCTAAGAAAATGGTATTCAACAGATTTTCTAGCCTTATTTATAACATTGCTAACTATTTTTAAAGAGATGGTTATAAAAATAATTTCAAGCCCCATTTATATGTTTTCAAAGAAATAGGTTTTCAAAAGTTTTTCAATGATATATTTATAAGAATTCATGTTTATTTTCATGATAATTGTCTTTAATGGGTTTTTATTTGTTAAAAGAGACTTTTTAAAATATAAAAGTTTATTTTCCTAAAGAAATGTTTTCCAAATATCTTTCAATGTTATTTTCCATATAAGACAAAATTCAGTGATGTTACTCATTCTGTGTTATGAAATTATCAAAATGGTTCATTCATATCCTTTAATTAATGGTTTTTTTATTGCATTATTTTTATAAAACCCATTTCTATTTCATGGGATATATTTTTATGAAACTCGTTTATCATTCACATGTTATATGTTTTTGAAACCCAATTCTTTTTATAGGTTATACATTAATGAAATGGATATGAGACCTATATAAATTCCATAGGTTATGATTTGAGGAAATTTTATTGATACCCATTTCATTTCATGGGTTATAATTTTATATTTATAAAACCCATCTAATTCATGGGTCATGATATGATGAATGTTTTCTGGCACATGTTTGTATAAATTTATTATGTAAAGGGTGGGACTTATATCTTCTTCGAATGAACGTGGTATAAATGGATGAATCCTGAGTGTAAATATTATGAGTTAATCTAATTACATGTTCAAAATATTATGCATGGACTTGGTTTCATGTCTATATGTTTATACGTGAACCTAATTAATGGTGGAGTTGGTGGCCTAGAACCAACTACTATGTACTTTATGATAACCTGTATTCATGGATACGAATATTAATAAATACCATATCAAATTTTTATTATTATTATGTCTGACAATGCATGTGATAATGTTCTAAGGAAATTTATTTCATTAAAGGGTCATAGTGGATACCTACTATGACGAGAACACGGATGTTCTGTCACATTTTTATTGAATATATTTTCTATTTCTGGATGATATTATTTGTGGGACACAAATAATACAAGCTATTAGCGGTGAGGACTAATAAAACATTGTGGATCCCTCTCATGGTGTGCGCCCATGGTAATATCAAAGGGTATATTATGAGAATGAGACCTGCAAGTAGGAAATCCACATTTCCTAGTGTCATTGGATCTTTCTATCTGTGAATGTGTGTATTGGTCCTTAGAATTAAATATTATTATTAATGGGTATTACAAGTCACACACATAGATGTATTGACGAATATTGTGATGACACACTGTTCTCAGTGAGGAAAGATATTTTGGGTGTGTCACGAGTAATACCGCATTAGTAGATAATGCAAGAAAGGATCTATCCTTTCTATTCCATAACATAAGTTGATATATCAAGCCCATATAAGGAATTAATATAGCCTAAATAAATCCATGACCATGGTGAAGAATGTTTGAGTTCAATTCTGGGATTTCAAATAAAAAATTATCGAGAATATGGGTTGATGGCACTAGCATGCAGCCCGATTGATTCGAGATATTGATATAAAGGGAATACATTATACTATAAGAATTCGTAAGAGGTGACTTGTCATTGTAGTGTTATCTTCTTTATATATGGGATACATGGCATGTTTATAGATGTTAAGCATGTAATTTAGGGAACATCTACCTAATGCCACTGAGAAAGAGTCCAAGAGGGTCACACACTAATATTGTCCAAGTATATCTGTTTAATATTCATTTAACAAGTTGAATAATGATTATTCTTGATTGTGATTTAATAATTATTCCGGAATTCCTGACCTCATTTATTTCAACACTAGTTATTTAAGATATTATATTATTGGCGAGATAATATATTTATTAGTGAATAATGCAGTGAAATTTATTTAAGAAATAAATAGTCATTATTCAAGGTCTAATAAATGTGGTGGAGGAAATAAATGAAAATGGAAAAATAAAAGACACACTGTGTCTACTAATATACACACAGTGTTGTTTTTCAGGGAATTTGTGTGAAATGATATTTTTTATTTAATTAAATAATATTATGTGTAATTCTCTAGGCACATGTAAAGTAATAATAATGGTCAAATGCTATTATTAGACATGGGTTCTTACTAATAGTAAAATGAAATGAATAAATACCTGTGGGTAATTATTTTATTTTTTTATTCTAAGTATTATAAATCCCAATAACATTATTCTCATTAATCCTAGCCATTATTTTTGGTTGTCCGCAATGGATCTGGGGAAAACTCTCAAGCCAAGAGAGAATTTCTTTCCTCTAAGAATTCTATAATGTTACGAGAGAGATCTTCCTCCACCAGATTAAGGAGAGCACTATTGAAGTGGCTCTCATAGCGATAGAAGGCGGACAAGCATGAGAATGCTCTTCCACACTAACACACATATTCCCTTCTGTGACATCCATAGATATGCGTAGCATGTGTGGATCACCGCTATAGTAATACTACACTTGAATTCTACGACGCAATGATAGATCACATTGGATCGTGACTGGGAACATCGACAGTGAGAGAATTACATCAAGGTAATTCTTGACTTTTAATTAAATTAATTATAACATATATTTAATGATCTTATCCTTGCTTCTGAGACATCCCTCTTTTGTTTTTTTTTGTTGTTCTATTCTGAAGATATGACATTTTATCATCATTAAGTATCTCTGATTGATCATTTTTAGTGGTAAAATAAAAGTTTGGGATACCCATCCAAGCGCTTATGTTGTTCTTGGAACTTACAAGTGGAATCATAGGGGTCATATAGTTGATTATAATTATTTAGTTTTTTCATTGATGTTTTTATTCATTTAATTCTTTAGTTGTTTCAATTAATGTTAATCGTTTTGTGAATCTGAATCTTGAGATCTATTCCTCATCTTCCATTTCTCGTTCACCATATAGAAATTATATTTTCTTTTAATTTTGATTAAAATAAAATAGAGGATCTAATACAGAGGTTCTGAAGGTTCTTTACTACACTACACCAAAATACATGACATGTATTTGGCAGTACACACCATATAATTAATTTTCAATGAATTGGGACTAGTCTGCCTAACCAAGTAGTTTGATTGGAGTTTTTCAAAGTCTTAATGACTTTATTTGTTGACTAGGAATAGGTTGCAAATGGTTTCTGGATTATATTCCATGTTGACCACTGTAAACGACGTTTAGTCCCTTCAAGTTAGGGTTGGACTGTGTACCCCGTATAGGGCTTGCCCGGATGGAGACCGTGTAACGCGGATACTACATGACATGTGGTCCACTGGACACACTATGTACTCTGAAGATTTATGAGGTACATCTACATGCCTAATCATTGGTGTTTACTTTGGATGGATGATGAATGATAGTACAAGTCGTGTAGTAGAAACTACATGTCGTTTAATCATACAAATTACATAGATTTATTAAAATTTATTATTATATTATACAATCCCTTGAGACATGTACCATGGTGTGGGCATAAAGATGGGCCACAACATGTGATAGGTGTTATATATATATATGTTTTTAATTTAACATTTGTGAAATGTTCATTTCTACTCATTGGGTAGTTATGAACAAGAATTTATTGGTTTTCCTCCATGGTAGAAGTTACGTACAAAGATAATTTTAAATTAATTTTGTTGTTTAAAATTATTATGGATGGTAATCTCAAGTAAATTGAGAAATGGGTATAAGAAAAAAAATATTGATTAATTAAAGATAATAATTAATTTATTATAGAATGATTTATCTTAAATAAGATTGATTAATTAATTGAAGGCTAGTTTTATTTATTCTTAAATATCATTGCATTTATGACTGATCATGAGCTAGACTATGACCTTTGTATGTGGTGTTTTCTATTAATTTATTTATAAACATTAAATTTCTGGGTTTGTGATCCTTCTATTCATTAATATGTAGGGCATACATGCCCGAGTTTTATTTTATGTAAAACCCCATTTTAGCCATCAACTTTATGTAAGATGAAAACATATTTAATGGATAGAGATCCCATGTTAGTGGAAGAAGATCAAGTTATGATCCAAGGAGAAACCCATCCAAGGAGATACAATGGTGGATATCTGGAAAGATGTATACACAAACCCAAAAGGATCATGGTGTTTTCTCCCGTAGGTATTGGATTAGTTTATCTACTTCTAGATAAACTAAAAAATAGAACAAGCTCATGATAATTCCATTTATTATATTTCTCTCAGTTGCATAGTTTAATTATTGTGGGTGTATTTTGACAATCACATAATTGATAAATTAAAAAATCAAGCAAGATGGAACTAAAATATGACCATCATATGGGTAAATATTATCTTAGACATGGTTAATAACTTAAATATATACCACATAATATTAACAATCATGTAAGAAAGTTAATAAAATTACAATTTATGTATAAGGATAAAATCCCTCAAGGTAATATTATGTTGGAATAGCATTCCATAATCTTTGTTAGAATCAAACCATAGATCAAAGTGATTGACCAACCCAAGATGGGGTTTTTTCAATTATTAGGGAATTCTAATTTGAGTTTTGGGGTTTACATGACTTGGTTCATATCAAGTGTTGACTACCACTGTAGGAATTGCTGTGAACAAGAGGAAAAGGTTGAGGAAATCCAAAATAAAAGGATTTTACGATTTCAGACTCTACTCAGTGGACTAAGGAGTTGTGAGTTAATATAGTTGGAATTTTGAATGCTTATCTAAAACATTTCAATATTCATAACCAATCCTACTTGTGGTAATGATAAGGGAAATATAGAACCTTTCCACTAGAATATTCAGGCAGTAGAATATTTTTATGTTAATGGAGAGGGCTATTGGATTTTGAAAACAATAATGAAAGACTAAAAGGTATTTATTTATTTATTTTTCTCAGTTTTATCATGATAATGTACTAAATCTTTTACCATATTAATTTTTAGAAATGGAATGAAAAATGACATCAAATATATAATTTCAAACTATACTTGATAAGGAATACCTTCTCACCAGCACCAATTTCTAGGAGTTGTAGAGGCGTTTACACGTCATCCTTCTCCAAGAGAGGAAATTGTATGTGATGGAGGATTATGTTCCAATTATTCCAGGAAATGAGACCCGTGATGTGTAAATACCACTCTATATGAAACAATTGGATGATGCCAAAAATATCCAGTGTTTGATGCTATCGACCATGTCTAATGAGCTCTTGAAGTAACATGAAAATATGGAGTTGTATAGCATGATGCCTTACCTCTATCAAGAGAAGGTGAGATAGGAGAGATATGATATCTCGAACTCTTTGTTCACAACTAATATTGGAGATTCTACACCAGTTGGGACTCATGTAGTCATTATTATTCACTATATTGAATGCCTGGACATCACAGGTATTATGTTCCCAGATGAGTTGCATACGGATCTCATCCTATCATCTCTACCCAAGATCTTCTTTAGCATTATTTTCAACTACAACATGAGAAATAATTATAAGAGTATATTGGTACTTATGACCTTAATTAACCAGGTAGATAAGGACATAGTGCATTACAAACCTTTATTTCTTATAGTGGATAAGAATAGGAAGGACAAGGAAAAGAGGGCCAAGGATTTATAAATGGTATGAAGCCCCCAAGCACCATCCCTCAAATATGGGGAAGATCATGAGGTAGGGAAAGGAAAAAGAGGAATTATGTTTTGCCTATAGAAATCTAGGCCACTGGAAGAGAAACTACAACAAAAATCATAGGGATTCTAATGGTGTGTTTGTTATCGAGTGTAATATTTCCATTTCTACACATTTGTTATTAGATACACCGTGAGTGGCTCACATATATATTCAAATGTAGTAACCAAGTATATTTCTAATGATTTCTAAATGATATGTGGATCTTCTATATACTAATGGAACGAGGCTTATTTCGATAGCCATTGGTGGTTACCAACTCTCATGGAAAAAATATAATTCTTTTTTTGTTACATAAATTTTATTATATAAGTAGTTTTTCCAAGAAAAAAATTTATATATCATGTTTGTATATGGATGGATTTATTTTCAAGTATGGAAATAAGGGTTGTTTCATTTTAAGAACACTGAATGTTATGGTATAGCACATTTAAATAACATTTTGAATATATTAAATTATGAAAACAAGGTGTTTGAAAATGATAACGAAACAAACTCTCAAGACTCATACAACACCTAGTTGTGGCATCACCATCTCGGTCATGTAATAGAGAAGCTCATGATAAATCTCTTCTATGATGGTTATTTAGAGTCTTCAGAGCTAAAACCACTTGATATATTCAACACTTTTTTATAAGGGAAAATGACCAAGCCGCCTTTTAGTGGACATGGTGAAAGGTCCACATATCTTCTAGGATTGGTACACACTGATGAGTGTGGAAAATTTCTAGTAGAATCTAGTGGTGGGTATTCTTACTTCATTACATATATTTATTATTAGAGTAGATATGCCTATATCTACATAATGAGGTATAAGTTAGAATCCTTGGATAAATTTAAGGAATTCAAGAATGATGTAGAGAATCAAATTGATTAGAAGATAAAGAAGCATCAATAGAATTGTGGTAGATAATATCTGAAAAAAGAGTTCATCGGCCTTTTATAGGAGTCTGGGATTCTATCTCAACTCACACCTCCTTATAAACCACGGTTGAATGTTGTTAGTGAAAGAAGGAATTGCACCTTGTTAAACATGGTGAGGTAGATTATGAGTTATTAAACCTTTAGTGTATATTCATTAAAAACTATGACATACACAATAATCCAAGTACAATATAAGGTGGAAAATATAATTCTATCTAATTTATTGAATGGAAAGAAACCCATTTTTTCACACAGACATGTATAGGGATGCAAGTTGTTTGTTAAGTCTTTCTCAGACAAAAAATTAGCACCCAAGGTAACAAGGTGTATTATTATAGGATATCCCAACAAAATGAAAGGATATTACATGTATAATCATTTTGAAAATAAAGTGACTGTCTGTTGAAAAAATATCTTTCATGAGAGGGAGAGAATCTTCAAAAAGAATAGTGGGAGCAAGATTAACTTTGACGAAGTTGATGCGTGTGATACGCATGAGTTGGTACAGGAATAAGTTCTATAGGTCCTCAAGGAAGAGGTTACAAAATCAAAATTATTGTGTAGGAGATCAAGAGAGGTAAGAAAACCATATAGAAATTTTTTCCAATTCATTGAGGATGGTGAATCATTTTTGTTGGACAATGAAGAACCTCTCTAAAAAAAGTAAGAAGTAGAGAGCTCAGAAGCTTCCAAATGTCTGAAAGATATGAATTTTGGGATGGGGTCTATGTATCAGAACCATGTTTGGGTTCTGGTCCATGTTCTAGTTGATGTAAAAACAATTTTGTGATAATGGGTATTCTAGTTAAATTTGGACAACTAAGGTCGTGTAAACACCTAAATAAGAAAGGCTAGTGGATAAAATATTCATGCAGTGTCAAGTAATTGACTATGATGAAACCGGATCTCTAGTTTCCCTATTTAAATCCACAAGAATAATACTTTCTGTGGTATCTTACCATGACAATGGGATTTAGAAAATGCATCTCAAAAAACAATTATTAAGGGGAACCTACGAGAATATGTCTAGATGACAAAACCCGAAGGGTTGGTGACACCACATGAATCCAAAAAGGATTGTAAGTTACAGAAATCCATTTCTGGATTAAAGAAAGCATTTAGGTAATGGAACATTTTATTTGAGGAATCCATAATGGAATTGTGTTTCATTAAGAATGAATCTGAGCCATGTGTTTGTAAGAGGATTAATGGGAACACGGTCATTATACTAGTAGTATATGTTGATGACATATTACTTATTGGAAATAATGTACCAGTCTTACAGTCAGTTAAGGACTGGTGAACTATTGTTTCTCTATGAAGTACTTAGGTGAAGCGGCCTACATTCTAGGGATTATGACTATTCATGATAGATCAAAGAGGCTGTTTGGACTAAGTCAAGGTATATACATAGACCAGAAACTAAATAAATTTAGTATAGAACTATCCAATAGGGGATTGGTTCCACTGTCACATGGCCAACATATTTGTAAGAAAATCTGTCCTTAATAAAAATAAGAGAAATATAGGATGAGTAAGATCCCATAAGCTTCGGCTATAGGATCCATCATGTATGATATGCTATGTACCATGCTTGATGTTTCTTATGAACTGATTATAGTGAGAAGATATTTAGAATATCCAATAGAATATCATTAGACTGTGGTTAAGACTATCCTTATGTATCTGAAAAGAACTAAGGATATGTTCTAGGTGTATAGAAGAGACGATGATCTTGTTATCAGAGGGTACGGTGATGCTGGTTTTATGATGGATCAGAATAGTCTAAAGTCGCAATCAGGATATGTTTTCAGTCTCAACGGAGGATCTATGAGATTAAAGATTTCAAAGAAGCCAGTTTTCACTGATTCTATAGATGAATATTGATAAATAGTATCTTCTAATTCATCCAAGAAAGCTGTCTGGATTTGGAACTTTTTCTAGGAGCTTGATGTGTTTCCTATCGTTAGAGACCCTATCACATTTTTTATGATAATACTACAGTTGTGTAACTTAAAAAAAACCAATGTAACATAAACAAACAATGAAAATTCTCTAGAACTATCACCTCATGAGGAATTTCTATCAAAGGGGTAATATTTTTAAGAGTGGAGTTTCCACGTTAGAGAATGTGGCAGACCCCATAAATAAAATCAAATCTCAGAAAAATCATGAATATCAATTGAGAGCTAGTGGGTTAAAGACTCTTAGCAATTGGCTCTAGTCCAAGTGGGAGTCTTTTGGAGTCATTGACCTAGAACCAACTACTTATTACTTTACGATAAACATGTATTCATTGATTCAAATATTTATAAATACCTTATCACATCATGATTATTTCTCTACCTGGAAATAAATGTGACAATATCCTATGGATTGATGTTGCACTAAAGGGTCATAGTGGATCCATGTTATGATGAGAACCTCTATGTGCCAAAACACTATTCTTAGATATATATTCTATGGAATGATGATGTTATTTGAGAGAAACTAATAATTCAGTCCATTAGGGGTGATGAATCATAAAAATTTGAGGAACATTATCATGGTGTGCACCCTTGGTAATATCTAGGATACCCACTAGAAGGAAATACACATTTCATAGTGTCATTGATGTTTCTATATACGGATGTGTGTATTAGTCCTTAGACATTATGATTTTTATTAATTGGTATTACAACTTGAGAACATTGATTTATTGACAAAAACTATGATGAAAATCTATTCATAGTGAGGTAGGATATGTTGGGTTCATCATGAGTAATACTGCACTAATAGATAATGTGAGAAAGGATTTTTCCCTTATATTCCATAATAGAAGTTGATATCTCAGGACCTTTGATGGAATTCATATATCTAAAATAAATCCATGGACATGGTGAGGAATGTGCAAGTTCAATTCTAGGAAGTCAAAGAAAGAATACTCGAGCACATGGGTTGATAGAACTATCACGCAACCTACTTATTTTGAGATATCAATACAAAGGAAATACATTACACGGTAAGTGTTTATAAGAGGTGACGCGTCATTGCAGCATTAACCTTATTCTCTATGAGTGTCATGGAGGGTTTCTAGATGATAACCTTGGTCTTTAGGTAGGATCTTTGTAATTCCACTAAGAGAGCAGGCTAGAGGGTCACACACTAAGTGTGTCCAAGTATATCAGTTAAATATTCATTTAACAAGTTGAATAAAGATTATCCCCGATTGTGATTTAATTATTATTCAAGTATTCCTTATTACATTTATTTCAACACTAGTTATTCGAGAGAATATATTGTGGTTGTAATAGTATATTTATTATCAAATAATTCTGTGATATTTATTTAAGAAATAAATAGTCATTATTCAAGGTCTAAAAAATTTGTTAGAGGAAATAAGGGAATGTGGAAAAACAAAAGTACATGCCATGTATATTAATATACACAATGTGTGTATTTTTTTGGAATTTGTTTGAAATAATATTATTTAATTAATTAAATAATATTAGGTGTAGTTCTCTGGGAGCATGTAATGTAATAATAATTATCAAACACTATTATTAGATATGTGGTCTAACTAAGAATTAAATGTAATAAATAAATACCAATGGTTAATTTTTTTATTTAATTATTCTAATTATTATCAATCCCAATTACATTATTCTCATTAAGCTTATCTTTTCTATGGGGTTGTTCCGAATGGATCTTGAGAAAGCTCTCAAGGCTAGAGGGAATTTCTTTCCTCCACGGATGCACTCATGTTATGAGAGATATCCCCCTCCATCAGATCAATGAGAGAGATTTGGAAGATGATATCAAGGTGATCGAAGGAAAACATCGCAATCAAATGCTCTTCCACGCTAGCAAATAGAGATCCCTTCAATGAAGTCTAGAGATACAGACATCACATATGGATCACTAATCGATGTATACTAAACTTGGATTCTATAATGCAATGACAGATTATATTGTACCATGATCGGAAATATAAATGGAGAGATAATTCCACAAACGTAATTCTTTTCTTTTAATTAAATTAATTTTAACCAACATATGATGATCCTCTCTACGATTCTAAGACATAACGCTTTCATTTATTTCATCATTCCATTCTAATGATCTGGAATTTTATCATCTTGATGGATCTCGGATTGATCATTGTAAATGGTAAAATCAAAGTTGGGTACACCCATCCACATGCTTCAAATATGCCTAGAACCTACAATTACATTTTCACAATGTTATGTGTATACCTAGTTGTATATCCTTAAGTTTATGTGTGAACCTCATTACATGTTCACAATGTTATGAGTGAAACGTATTATTTTTTCAAAATATTATTCTTGAACCTGATTCAATGTTCACAATGTTATGCATGAACCTAATTTCATGTTCACAACATTATGCATGGATCTAGTTTCATGTCCATAATTCTATGAGAGGGTCTGATTTAATTTCAAAAACTTAAGGTGTGATCATATTTCTACTTATACATGTTCACTATGTTATATGTTAATGTGAATTCACCCATTCCATGTCTTATTCCTATGTTATTATTTCATCACTTATACTCTTGATTTTCTTATCATGCATGTTGTATGAACTGCAAATACATATTCCATGATTCATGTTTATGATCTTTTATATGTTGGGTATGATATTATAATGATCTTGATCACATTTTCATACTCTTATGTTCATGATAAGCATTCAAATTTACTTTATTTACCCTTATTGAGTATTTGAGCCCACCCATTTCTTATGTTTCCTTTCCCTAGGTTATGAAGGAAGGTTATTAATTAGAATGACTAAGTGGGATGAACTTTGTGGTAAACATTAAATATCATTCACAGAGCTAAAATATTTTGGTTCCATTTTTTCAAATGAACTAGTCCAATATGGTCTTTTGACGTTTGTTTTTATACTATTTTAAGTATTCCACAAAAGTTATGTAATGTAAATGTATGAGAAGAGATGGTCATTATAGTTGGTATCAGAGTAAAGGTTTACTTAAACATTTGAAAATTTGATGATACAACATTTTTGAGATACATATGTATATATATACGGATATATCTAGGGCTGTCTCTAAAGATATATTTAGGGATGAGTCGATGGTTACTAAAATTTCCTAGAATTTTTGTAAAGGATAAAGTAAGTGGTTTCCAAGAAATACTTCCATTTCTGGATACTATAGATAGATGTGTCTTTATAAAATATGTAATTATGGGTAAAAACTCTAAATATATGTTCCAATATTAACGCAGGGTAATCTGGTACATGACAATGGGCTTTGCTACACACCTAGTCTGACACTCTTGGAAGATAATATTTGAAAATCCAGAAACATGTCAAGAACTATAATGAAGGATTTGAATTGATGATGACTATGAGTAACCTAGGAAAAACATTATAGGTCTTCAATTAAAAGGTATGTGTCATGATTTAGACATCTTATAATTAATTTTTCATTAATATGTGGTTTTATTATATGATATGTGTTTCTCACCATATTATTTCTAGTTTTAGTCAATGAAGAGAACTAGAAGGAACATGGTTAACATTGAATGTTCTAGATGTGGAAATTAAAGGAATTATGAAAATTGATTTCCCAAGTGGAAATCTCATAAAACGTATTTGGAAGTATGTAAGAGTATTTGTTATACTTATGATGATAAAGAGACCCCAAATGACATGTGAAATGTATGTGATGTTCTTTAATTATTGTTTAGATTGATCATAAGAAGACTGGTTAGATTGAGGTTGAGTAACCTTATGAAATCATTCATATTTCCAATTCTATGAAATAGGTACTAAAGAATAAATTAATGAATTATGAGTGATGGTTTAAAAATAAAATTGGATGAATGAAGTACTTATGTTTTGAAATTCAAATATTTTGTTATTTGAGTCATGAAATATATAAGTATTTTTAGTATAATTTTATTTTAAGTATTGAAAAGGATATGCTTAATGGTGATGAATACTTATAAAACTGATATTCTGATTAAGGGAAGGTAACCCTTAATGTATTCAAGATGTTGATAAAATTGGATTTTTTTTATAATAATAGATTATTTATTTGGATAATGTAATTTAGATAACACTAATTACCCTAGAGCTGATAATTGACTTGTTTTGAAAGTTTTCTATGTCATCATAGTTGAAGTTTACTACAAATTGTATTTAATTCATTTATCTATAAATCCTTGAAATATGGAAGCATTCGTGTTTTCCATAAGTATTTATGGTAATTTGGGTTATTACAATATTGAAAGAGAATATATTACATGGGTATTCACATGTTTAGAATATGAAAATTGTGAGATAATTATTGATATACGGGGGATCAATGTTAATATGATTTTGTAACCTTGTTTATATTGTTTTGGATTTTCATCTTTTGGAAGGGTTATAGGTTTAACCATTTATGTAAAGATTATGTTAAAATATATATGATGTTGGTGGGACTGAATTATTATATCACCACATGAGGATTTTTGAATATTGGCTAACTTGTTATAAAAACATGGTGTTGATGATAACAGATAATATATGGGAGGGAATAACATGGATCTCATGATCTATTATTTATTTAGGAATGAAAAATTTACCTTCCTTTTATGAGAAAGAGGTGAAGTGGATCAAGGGACAAAACATGGCGAGGTTTTTCTAAAATAATGAAAGTATATATTTTCATGAAAATTATATGTCATTAGGAAAAAGGATCTTGAAACCAAAAATGATATCCTAGTACCTCCATTTTTGATGAATCAGATGGTTCTTTAGTTCATCATATATTTATGGAATTCTGATTGTTAAATTTCTCATGGCCTTGTTCACTATCACTCTCAATCAGAACATAATGGTTATATTTCACTTCCACGTCCATTTTTTCAATTTTGGCCTAATTTATCCCATGTAGAAACCTAGTTATATGCTACATTGGGTAACCATTATGTTTTCAATTTTTCTTTTTAAAAGGAAGATTTAATTGTCAATTTTCCGATGAGGGTTTCCAAGAATGAAACTTTCAAGTATTAAAATATTTATAAACCAATTTAATTTCAAGGGAGAAATTAATTTTAATGGGGGGGTATAACATAAAACCCTGAAAATTTGTGAAATATTTATTTTAATTAATTTTACCTTTTTTATATTTTACTTTTCATGCAATACTAAAAATAGTTTTATTTATATTAAGTATCTATGTTTTGCTTGCATTATACGCAAAACAATGTTTATAGTGAACATCAAACAAAAACAAATTATCCTTCTCTATACATAACACTTAGGTTAGATTGAGTTACATGTAACAATGGCATTACTCAATGGCTTGTGTAACATGCAAGACTTAGTTTTACTAAATAATTGTATATCATTAAAATATTATTATTTATTATAAAAAGATATAACCTAGATTATAAATTAGAGGTTATGAATATTATTAACTAATTTATAAAAAAATGTTTTACCCAAATATAATATGAATTCAATGGTTACCAATTAATTACAAATTAATACGAAATCCAAATGAATATAATGGGAAATATTATTATTGTAACAAACCTATTATACCCTAATAAATTGCATTAATTAAAATTAGTGAGTTATATTAACATAATATATATAATATATATTCAATATAATATTTTTTATATTCATGCAATAGATTCGATATACATAAGATAAGAACAAACATTATTTTATTCATAAAAACTTATATTTTTATATATATATAGTTTTATCGCCTTTTAATGGGGAACCCATTTTAACTACATTTTTTTGGCACTTTTATAGATTTAATTATTTAGATTCAAGTTCATTGTTGGCAGAAAAATATAAAAATTATGTATGGATAAATTTTTGGTATATTTCATTAAGGTTTTATATTTTAAGAAATAATTAAAAGTACTTGATTTATATTCAAAATTACTTTTACATATAATTTATTTATAAGTATAAAATATATTTTAAATTGGTTTCAAATTTTAATTATATAATATTACTATAAATTAATCCAATTTAGGTCATTTGAACCAATTTCACCGTGAAATTTTAAATAAAATCATATAAAACTTTTGATCATTTGTACTTTATAAACCAGCATTGTCAACACAAATGTAGGATTTAAATTAAATTAATTTCGTCAAATTATGTGTTTGGATTGATACTAAATAACTTCCATTCTATACTCTTTAGAGCTTTAAGCCCAAGTTATTCTCTTATGGGGAGTACATAAATTGTCCAGATCATTGCATAGTGGTTATGAGGGATTATCTTACTATAAGTGGATAGCTTAAACGAAATTTTTAGTTTCACTTTATAGAAATTATATTTTAGATGTAGTGATGGAATGCTTATTCTTGTACAAGAATATATTTACTAATAAGGGTTTGGAATCCAGATAGTCTCCATAATTAAGGACCCTAACCTATGTGTGACATTGGGGTGGAAATCAACAGATAGGCAGAGATGATGGGTGTGGTTATTTGTAGGAAGTGGAAGTAGCATCACAAGATGGGCTATATATCATTTTATTTTATAAACATTTTTTTATTTTTTTATACAGTATATTCACACTCAATTCATGAATCCTCTGTAGCATATTCTTTGGGACTAGACATAGAGAGTATTTTTAGCTCATCAGTGTTGACTAAGCTATTTAGAGTCCATACCAGCTTTTTTGATGTATTCTAGTGGTGTATAATGATTATAGGGCCTCATTAGTCATGTATGTATCTTTTTATAATTCAAATGTAGCGTTAGGTTGTCATCATTATTATTTAATAATTATATTATGTTCATGTTGTTATCAAATCCTTCCAGATAAGGGATATGTTCTCGAACTTGGATGGCCAATGTGTGTTTTTCATTGTATATTGGATTCTCAATATGGGAAGTATACATGTGGAATCCATCTATTCCTTTGTGGATAACTTTCATTGGAATTATTGGATATTGGAATGGTGGAGGTTCTTAGGTTCATTATGGAGTTTATTAATTCCTTCCACAATGATGTTGTAGAAAGATTCCATTTATCTGATGTCATGTTCAAGATAGATATATATAGCCTAGTGTTTCTCCATTTTTGATGGAGACTTATAATATTGAAGCATCAGAATTGTGGGAGTTGATGATTTATATGGATGATCTAGTGCAGAATGGTTTCTTCTATCCTAGTGTGTCTTGGTGGGGTACTTCGATGTTTTTCACCAAGAAGGTTTATGGAAGGATGAGGCATTATAAATAATACCCTATGTTGAATCATGTGATGATAAATAATCATTACCCACTTCCTAGGATATACCGTCATTTCGACTAGGGTATTTGGGTGATTTGGTTCTTTAAGATAAATATTCAGTTTATATATCACTAGTTGAGGGTGAAAATGTGTGATGTTCTGAAGACAAACATGAAATGAAGTAATGAACCTTTCAAGTTCATGGTAATATTAGTCGATGTATTGAACGCATTAATTTTTTTCATGGGACTCATGAACTCTATGTTCCATGGATTCTTGGACCAGTTTATAGTCATGTGCATAGATGAAATATTAATATACCCAATGTTATAAGAGGATCATGTTCCGCATATCCAATTTGTTTTGTGGTTTCTTCAACACCATCAATTCTATGGAATGTATTCCAATTTAATTTTATGGATGTGATAGGTGAAAATTTATGGGAATGTGGTGTCTCAATGGGGTGTGGAAGTGGACCAATCAATGATACATGTGGTTGTTTCTTGGGTAGCGCCCAATAATGTGGTGGATATCTGTATCTTCATTGTCCTTGAAGGTTATTACCAGAGGTTATTTCTTGATTTATCATGATTGAGGCCCTATTTATTGAATTTATGAGGTATTATACAGATTTTATCCGGACGGATTAGTGTTGGTAATAGTTTAACTACTTGAAGGGGAGATTGGATAGTGTAATGATGCTTCGGTTTCAAATACATGGAATATTGTTTGAGGTGTTTTTTGATTCTTTCCATCTATAATTTGGATGTTTTTCATGCAAAAATGATCATTATTTATTTATTATCTAGGTAGTTACTTCCCCATGAGTGTATCTATGACACCCTTGATCTAGAGTTGGAAACAATTGTGTGTGCACTGGAGTTGTGGATACATTAACTAATAAGGGAGCACATTGAGGTATTCCCAAATATAAAAGATTTTGTGTTATACATTTTTTCAATGTGATATAAATATATGAAAATGGATGTTGTTGGAGTTTATTTAATAATATGATTTTGATATATTATGCACCCAAGTAATGGGAAATGTTTTGTATGGCTCCTTGAGTTTATAAAGATGGAAGGGTGTCGTTCAAGTTTCTGGAGATGTCTGGAAAGAGATAGAGGATTTTTAAGTGATGCCTCTTGATAATGAATAGGTAAGAAATCATGGTTATCATTATTAGATTATTGTGGATTTATCCTTGATGAAATAGGTGGAGGAGTCTCTGTGGGGAGACTCATAGGAAGAGTTTATGTGTGATTTTTTGGTCCATGTGGATGCTCTATATGTATGTTCGGGGGATGGTTAGAACCATATGATGTTTCCAGGGTGGTTGTTCGATCTAGTAGTGATGTGTAATGATGTCATCGATGGGATTTAAATTTATATTATTTATATATCATGGTGTTAAAAATAAGTTTCAAAACATGAGGAGGTTATTTTAGTGGTTGATGACGAAGCATTGAGTGACATAGTTGGTGGAAAAGTATTAGGATTTCTAATAGGTGAAAGTCGAGCATCATTTTCCTTGAGGTTTAATGAATCCATTGGATGTTATCAAGTGTAAATGGGAAGATATTTTGATGTATTTAACCATAGTATTACCATTATATCGGTTAGGTTTAATGGTATCTAGGTAACCATGGACTAGTTGATGAAATCAGCGCACTTTATAGTGATCATGTAATCAAGTGTAGTGAATGTTTTTTAAAGATGTTTATATATGAGGTGGTTCATTTTCTAGGATTTATGATGTCCATTATCTTATATCATGTGAAATATTTTTTCTTCTATGTCTATATTGGATTACATTATTATTTTGGAACTCATTTACGCCTCAACACTTCTTTGCATCCTCAGAAGGACGACTAGATAGAGAGGATTGTCTAGATGATGAAAGATATGTTGCGGGGTTGAGTCTTAGGATTTGGTTTTTATTTAGTATGAACCTTTCATTTTGTTTATTTTTCTAATAATAATATATATCAATCATCCATTGGTATGTCCCCATTTTATGTTTTTTACTATTGGTCATGTTGTTCTCCTTTCTGATTGAGTGAAGTTGGGGAGGCAATCGTTATTAGTCATGATGTGGTGCGAAGAACAACAAAAACATTTCAGCGTATTTGGTGGTTTATAAAAGAAATACATGACTGGAATATGTATTATTCCAATATCACTAGGATGACCTTGGATTTATAGGATTTAGATCATGTTTTCTTGAAGGATCCCCCTCGATGAGGGAATCCTAGTTTTGGAAGGGGGAGTAAGATTTATCTCCAGTTCATGGGCTTTTTGAGGTTTTGTAAAGAGTTGGAAAGGTGGAATAATATTTTATATTGTCATCCTATATATTTCAGATCCATTCCATCTTTCACATCTCTCAACTCCATTGGTATCTTTATGAATAACACCACAACATTGACTTGGAATATTTGGATATCGAGGACAATGTCGCAATTGTGGATCGGCTAATATAGATACAATATTTTCAGTAGAAAGTGACTCAAGAAAACATAATCACTTTTGTTCACTTTTTTGGGATGAATAGTTGCGTATAAAAGAGTAATTTGGAATTTGAGAAACAAATTTTTTCCCATTACCCAATGATATTTTGATATTGTTTTATTTTAATTGATTGTTCTTTCTTATTAATGTAATGTTTGGCTCATGATATTTTTTGAGATATGGTGTTTTCCCTTTATATGATTTGTTATGTGTGATACATGAGAATTTTATGAAATATGAAAATGGTATGATCTTATTCTTAATCAAGACACATTATATTATCATATGATTAAACCTGAGAGGGTGAGTCTATTCCATACAAAGAAGATAGTGTCTTGACATAGAGGATGGAATTCCTTGATTCGTGTTTTCGACAAAGTATTGTTTGATGGTTTGTGGTTTGTACACGGTTGTATGGTAATGTAGAGTTGTAATGATATTTTATTGTATTCCATGTGGATTTTTTCATCACAATTTAGGGTTTTGGATAGTGACTTTGTTTGCGTGTAATGAAAACCTTGAGAAGAATTTCACAAGGTGGTTGTTTTAACCCATTACTTTTATTCTTTGTGTGTCTTTTATTCTCAATGGATAGAATATTTTAAAAGGTATATAATAAAATTTAACCGAAATTAATTCCCATTATATGTTAGGATATTAGGCGTTGGAGGTGTTTAAGGGAATTCTGATGATGTTGGAGGTTTTTGTAGTGGAGGAGGGGTTGGAAACTAAAAAACTAGCTGATAGATACTATAGTACGGAGTTAGTAGATGAACTATTGAAGTTGGGTGATATGGTGTAGAGTAATTAATATTATTTATATGGTGTTTTGATATGTTTTTATGGCTATATCCTTTTCAGGGGTAGGTGTGACATGGAGAGTGGGCTATAATACGGAGCCCCATGGTCATCTTTACAATGATTTTTCAAATTTTGGAACCACTATATTGTTGAGAAGGGGCATTAGCATATCACATTTCTTGTTGTAAAATAATTTTTTATAGTAAATTTAGTTGTTATATATCCCTCGATATTATTTTATAGGATCTTCTACATGGATATAGCAAAACATTTCGGAGGTTTTCATGACCAACTCAGCTGCGATATGGTCCTCCTGACAGCTTCATGGACTTATTTTTTCCATCAATAATGATGAATAGTTCCTATAGTTATATGGTGACATTATATATTCCAAGGTGGGTATAAATTACAAAAGACCCTCAGGTTCTCTCTCTTCTACTTTATCTCTCCATTCGGTCTTGGGAGACCCAAGTTCATCCAAATGTTAACATTTATCCCCCAATCAGTGGCTTTTTACCACAACTTTATAGGATCCATAATTGGTGGTTATTGTGAGATATCCTCTTGTTCTCCACTTATTTTATCCTATTACTTCATCCTAGGAATGGTGATTTCAATAGAAATTTTTTTATTATCGTTTTATGAGATGGGGTTGTGGGGTTTTGTAATAGACAATCATTTTGTTTAATTTGTAGTATTCCTCTGGAACTTAAACTTGTGAAATAGAATATAATCCTCTATTTGAGTTATGAATTACATCATTTCACTTTATGTTTATCATTCATGGATGGATTATTATGTCTACTTATGTGGAAATTGATTCAACCAAATTAATAACATAAATGAATTACTTAAATGAATTTGATAAGTTTTAGGGGAATGAAAGACATGATTTACTATTTTGATATGTTTTTTGATTATTTTATTTATATGGGATAATGTCCCGATAGAAATCGTGGTCATTGGGGGTCCATGGTTACACCTTATTAACAGCTGTTTGGGAATCATTTTTTTGTGTATTTTTTGCATGAAATTTAAATGTAATTGGTCAATCACATATATCTGATGAATAAAATGATATCCCAATGATTATATGGATTTCGTGAGGAAACCACTAAATAATTAAGTTAAACTAATATAAGAACATATGAAAAACTGAAAATACCTTATTCATTGTAATATGGAATGTGTTTGTGAAAGTGGTTATTTGGTTTGTATTGTTGTGATGATGTGGTTTGTAGGTTTTAGTATTGTTGTTTTTCATTGGATGGGGTATTTTTTGAATGATATATGGATTATGTTTAAGTGGTGTTGATGTGAATGTACAACAGGGTTGTAAAATTGGTTGTGATGGAAAGTGGGGGGTTTGGTATGGTTGTGGAGTGGGGATATAGAAGTGGTTTAGAATCGATGTGTGGAGGAATGTGGTGTTGTTGTGTTGGATTTTTTGTAAGAGGGGCAGTGAGGTTTTAATGTATTGTGCTTATTGTGGTGTTTTTGGGACTGTTTGTGTGATTTTTATGTGTGTTTGGATAGTTTCTATAGTAGTATCGTAATAATCATGGTTTAGTTATTATGCTGGAAATAGTAAAATGAATAGGCTAAAAGTATAATAAATTTTCATAGGCTTTGTGGTTAAAATGGTGGGCTATTAAATATAAATTATTGGGATCAAAAATGAGAAATTAAGTGGATATTTTAATTAAAATGAGTTTGTATTGTATATCTAGAAATTTTCTTATCTAATAAAGATTAAAAGTGGAATGTGATATATGGGATGAGTTGTGCTTGTGTGGGATTGGTTATATTGTTATTAGAAGTGTTTTGGAGGGTTTTATAATATGGTTATTTCCTTGGTTGTGAACCCATAGGTTTGGTGTTGTGTGATTTTACTTTATACATATACATCATATATTCTTATGAATTATTATATGTGACCCACACTGGTTGAGGATTTAGTACAAACAAATATATGTTTTAGTGGTGTTGTTTCAGACATTGTGGTTGTGAGGATGTATGGATCACAACCCACTCTTCCCCATAAACACTTACCAGATATGATAACATGGATGGGTTATTCTATCTATATGTAAGTATTTCCACATTTAAGATTTGAGTTTATGGTACAAGTATGTAAGGGTGGGGTGTGATATCATGTGATAGACCAGGTGTCCATAAGAAAACTTACAAGGGATGTTATGAGACAGATCATGGTGGGAATCGTATATGGTGGGAGGAAACAATGTTGATATCCTACAAGTTCATGATACCCTATAAGTCTATATACGTGATGTGATGTGGTGTGATGGACTAGGTTTCTATGGGTAGAGTATAATGCGATGTTATGGTTAGTTGCACATGGGGTTCATGGCATGATGTGATTCAAAAGAGGTGGGAGAACTATGATGTATGATTCTGGGGTCTGAGAGCCTTAAATTAGTAGGAAAGTGGGTAGGTCACCCTATAATCTATTTGCTTCCTATTATGTTACTATACATTGATTCTTTGTTTGTTAAGAGTTCTATGTTGATGATGGGTTTGGATAGTATTCTTACTTAGTTGTTGCTTCCTTCTACTATTTTCTCATGGGTTCATTAGTATTCTTCTTTCTCATGTACATGAGATCCATTATATTTTAAAATGAGTATTCTTAAACTCTCACCCAACATAAGTAAACTGGTTTTTTCATGTTACAAAGAGTATTGCATGGACCGTGTTGTACAAAAATAGCTCAAGATTTTTCATTGTTTTTGTGTCACTCCTTTTGATTTATTTTATTTTAGGTTTTTAATTTGGATACTTTTATCTTTTTTAATATTATTTATACATGCGTTATGGGGTGGTATTGGTTTATTTATTAATTTTATCTTATTTTTTCATGGATTTGATCAATATTATATATTGATATTGTTTATATATAGAGTTTAATGCCTCCCATTATTGATATTATCAAAACCTCTATGCTAGTGACCAACTCGAGGCCTATTAAAGGATGGAATCGGGGATGGGTCACTATCTATCTCCTCTAATTATAGTATCTTTAGAGGGATGTGTCATGGAAATATTATTCCAAATGATATATTTATCTATTTAAGAGGCTAAAATGATATTTTATACCATGTTTATACATTATAAAAATGTAGTTTTATCCCCAGAAAGTAATGAACTTTATTTTAGAAATTTTTCACACATATGAATTAATAAACATGAAATAAATGTCCAAAATATTTTATCACTCACTTGTAACACTTAAACATGTTCTGTGAGAAAATATGAACCCTCAACTCATCTCATATTCTCCCAAAAAGTTAAAGAAACTTAAATATTTGATATTGATTCTAAAAATTATATTTTCTCACATTATCTCTATTTATCAGAAAACTAGTGAATGCCTTGAAATATAAATTAAATAATCATTATTATATACATTAATATAATAACTAAATTATTTTTAAATTCAACCAATCACTCATGAATGCTCATTTCCCCACATATTTGGGGATCCCTTATTCCTAAACACATATTTATCTGCATAAGTTGAATTTGTATATAAACATAATGGGCTACCCTCTATGTCCTTATCTCAATAGCGATGATTCCAACCAATATAACAAGATTGGATTCTAGTAACCCTTAATGGATAGTAAGAAGATAAATAATTTCAAAACTAAGAATACCTCCATTGAACATATATTTTGTAATATAATATTTTTGACATGAGATATCTAATAATGAAAGATTAAAGATTGTGTCATCATCCTTTTAGTGGTTTATATATTTATGACCTTACTATACGGACTTACTGTCATGTACCATGGTCTTGGATTTGATCAAGGTACTACCATCATGTTCAAAATTGGACCATGGGATATCTCTTCATCATGTTATAAGAAAAAAATTATATCTTGATCATTCAACCGATTCCAATCCACTAATGACGCTCCTAACACAAGATATCTCACCATGAGTTCAATGTGAAGGTTTTTTCCACGTATTAATGCATGTGATCAAATAGTACATTCTTGTAATTATATAAATTCTAAATTCTAATACTTATTTTCCTAGCATGGAACACCAAATGCCACCTGGAATATATGATGTTCCTATTGGAAGGTCACTCCATCTGATCATAGCTACTTTAGATCAACATGTGAAAACTTCGTGAGAATAATTCTCAATATTTATTACCCCCAACACCTCATAGTCAAAATTCATCTATGTCTCATCAGTATGTTGTATCTTAACCATAATACATATATTTAAGATTAATATCATAGTATCTTTCAGTTCACATTATAGCAATTAATTTCTATATTTTATTGATATGATATGTTATCTAAGGACATTGCCTCATAACCAGTGAAAAAAGAGGTTTAAAATATATTACTGTTATAATAAAAATAATTATATATCAATATATATATGTAATATTAAACAATGTACATTTGTAATTTGTGTCTAGAGGACCCACTCAGAATGATATGATCATAAAAATATCATTAAGGAAGAATAAAAGATATTACATGGATCAAATAGATATCATTAGTCATAAAACATGTGATTGTGATATAAAATTTTGGAATACATTAAAAACAATGTATGATCATGAAAACAATTCATTTAATGGATATAAAATGTGTCTTTTCAAATTATCATAACAAGAGAAATATCATGGGAATGTGGAAAATATTTGTTAACAACATAAAAGTTTGTAAAAAACTTAATAATAGGAAACCAATTATGAAAAAAACCATTGTTCCTATGCATATGTAAAAAAACTCATTATGTATATGACTAAAATGTGAGAAATCCCATGATGCCCACACATTTGTGGAAAAACTCATTATGTTTATCCCTAAATATATCAGGTGATATAATATTAAGCAAATTCTAAAGAGTGTGATATATGATCACACCCATCATTAACTATATATATCAGTGCCACTTAAAATCAATAATCCTCATAACATTATTATCCCAAGGAAAAATAATTGGTTTCATGAAAATATCACATAAAAACATAAAAAATATTAGAATATAAAAATATATTTTCCCAAAAGGATTAATAACATATAAATATATGGAGTATAGTTAAAATATGAATTCATGTGAGACAATCCTTATAAGAATAATTTATGTGAAAAAATAAATGTTTTCACAAATACTTTTTTTAACCATGTTATAAATGATAATGTATAAATTACTTTAAAAAATATTTGGGAATGTAGAGGGAATAATTTTGTAATCCTTATTATAAATACTTCCAACTAACATATAATTTAAAATTCATCAGGCTTCAAATAGTATAAGTTAATTTACCTAAAAACAATAAATTTAAAACAATATTTAATAATGGAATCTCATAAAACAAATACTATTTTTAAAAATGGATTGTCAAAATAATTTAAACATTTTTTTCATAAAAAATATAAGTAATGTAATCTTGAAAAATACATAAATTTTAACAAAATAAAATATATAGTGGATGGTAAAACCATTTTTTAAAATGTAATGAAAAATGTTTTGAAAATTTTCAATTAACCTTATCGTAACCTGAAATCATCAAAAGGATAGAGACACATTTTATTTATAATTAAATAAAGGGAATAAAAAAGATCATTTAAGATGAAAATAATTTCTTTTTTTTAATTATGGAATGGAAAACATTGATGGGTTGTTAAAATATATACATGGAATAAAATAAATTATATTTAAAGTGAATTACTCTTAAAAAAGTTCATTTTAAAAGAACATTGAAGTCATCGAGTAATAAAGTTGGGGTGAAATATTATTTCTCCCAAAAATATTGTGGAATATGTTTTTAAAGCATCTTAGGTTAGAATAGATCAACTATGAATTACAATATCAAAATATGATTGATTATGACCTAAGGGAATTGGGTTATAAAAAAACCCCTTACAACTTTAGTAATCATTGAATCAAAAGTAATTAGAATTTTGAAAATTATATTATTTTTTAAATAAAATTTATTAGATCATGTATTATATCACAATTAATTAATTGGATTTATATGTACCATATATATAAATTTCATGAAAAACATTAAAAAATTTCTCACTAATGAGAAGTTAAGATTAAAACCCTTACTACCCTTATAAATTTTGAATAAAAACCCCACGAGAGTGTGAAAATGGAATACAAAATTGGAAATAAATTAATAAAAATAAATAATGATTAATTTTTTTTAAGGATTTAGTAATTGAACAACAGAAAATTAAACATGGTATATAAGACAAAAAATCCTCAAGGCACTCAAACATGAGACAAGGAAACCCTTTTGAATATCAGAAATTTTATATAATGATACTCTAAAAATGAATTCATGTTAACTAGTTTTAAATCTAGAAAAATGAATGTGTATATATATTATATTGTTATGTATTAATACTCTACAAAGGAATTAATTTTAACAAATTTTAAATCTAGAAAAATGTAAGTGGAAATATATTTTTATATAATAATAAAATATAAAAATTCAACATATAATAATGGGTATAATGAATAAAAATTATAACTCAAAGAATGTATACTTGTTATAAAAAACCCTTACCTTGTTTTCCTGCATAGTTTAATGCACTCTAACCTACTGTATAACAAACATAAATATCATAATATAATATTTCACAACTATATTCATACTTTAAAATATTTATTTTTTCATTTATAATAATTATATACTTTTATATTTGATATTTTTTCTTATTTTCACACATTATATGATTATATTTTGGTATTTGGGGTTGTGTTGTTGCAATGGTGTCAGTTTTCATACTTCTTCCAAAGTTAATCATTAAAATTTCATTAGTGTCAAATATTTTAATAAGGTGCATCAGGAAAAATATGTAATAAATAATGATCAACACATGTCATATGATCCCAATTAAATAATGGGAAATGTCATATCCTCGAAATCCATAAATTATAATAAAGAATTTCATGTCATGTGATTCCAATAACCAATGAGGAATTTTATTTCATATGATTCCAAATAAATAATAAATAATGTCATGTATTATGATGAGGAATGTAATTTCCTATAATTTCAAATAAATATTCTATAAATTTGTTTCTAATTATTTGAAGTGAGTTGTTTGGATTTTAATTTACAACATCTCTTAATGATTCATAATTCACAAATTTAATTGTGCCTTTTGACCCCACCCAATGAATACTATATTAGAACCCAAGTATAACTCCTGGAATACTATAATAAACTTTCATTTTGAATTTAATAAATAAACATTGTCTATAAGGAACATATATTCAATTTTAAAATCATCATTATTTACTCATTTGGTAAATTCCAATTCAATTCAATTGATTATATTAGGTTTTTCCTTCATAATTTTTATGAATAATTAAATGACTATGGTCCAATTTGTTTATCCAATCAATTTTTCATGTCATCATGTCTCATTTCAATAATCACTCTAATGTAATAAAAATGGTCAATAGAAATATACATTCCATAATACAATTCATCATGATTCATTTATTCAGTCATTTCATTTATTTAATATTGAGGGGAAACTGTGTGACCTTAACACTTTTCAATCATTAAATTTTTCTATGTCATCCCACTAATTATTAGAATGATCAATTCTCCTAAGGGGTGCTTTAACAACAACAAAAACAATATTAATTAGTAGAATTTTTTTAAAATAACCTTAATTGGGGGTTATCATCGGGTTTTTTTACCTACAAACAATACAAGAGTGTATATATAACATCATAGTGATGGACCAAGAAATTAAATTCCTGGACATTAATTTTTTAGTCAAGGGAATGAAATTTATTGAATGTCGAACAACAATTCATTTTATAAAAAAATAAACTATAAGGGAAAATAATATACAACAACAACCCCATTCCTAAAAATGATCACTAATCCATTATCGGCCTTCGATTCAACATGAAATGATAAAGAATGGAGAATAAAAGTAAATATATAAAAAATAGGGAATATTAGATCACATGGAAATAGAATCCAATACTATGAAATGAAAATGGAAATGAAGTAGGATTAGTTATAGACTCTCAATTAATCTTCCAATGCAATTAATATTGATGAAATAAGACTAAGATCAAATGAGATCCACCAAAAGAATATGAGAAGGTAAGAGGACACATGCATATAGGAAACTAGAGGAATGGTGGAAAAAATGGGATAAAAAATAATATAAGTTCATAGGGAAAAAGAAGTAAATCTTCCCATTTTGATGAGGTTCACTGTTAGGCCACATGGTTAAGAAAACAATACATCATCCTTATGATATTCCCTAGATAAACACCCCCACCTTGTATGGTTAGAGCACCTAGCTAAGAAAATTGGTCACCAATATTGTGAGACCCTCCATAATTCTACTATATCTCATACAGTCTATTGGATTCCCTAAAATTTTTTTATAAAAACTACTTTCATTATGAAAAAGACACATATTTTGAAGTCATATGGTTACTACTAACTATGATCCAACCATGTTCCCTAGGTTGTTTCTCCAAAAATGTGTTTTTCAAAGTTTGAAACTTCCAAAACCCATAAAATCTTTAGAGAATACTAATAGGCCTTAAACCCCTAATAAATAACATTAATGCTTCCCAAATATCTATAATCCCTTCCAAATATTGACTTGTGATTTCCATAGTCTACCAAATGAATATTAAAATTCAATTAGAATTCTAAACTGGTTATAAATTGATTATCATACAACCTACCCACCATAAAACTACTCTTCCCAAAGAGGCCATGGGAGATAAAAAAACATCAACCAACATACATGGGTTGTGAACATCCCACTCAAATGGATGCATTTCAATTTCAACTCCTAACATTCCTCCAATCTCCACATTATACATATAGTACTTAACTAGCTAAAACATAAGGCAACACTTGTAACTACTGAATAATCATTATGGTAATTTTTACTCAAGACAATAAAACCCAAGATACGGTCACATTGTCATATATTTTATAAATATTCCCAAGTAACATAAAACTATAGGTTCTAGATTTATAACATAAATTTCATGAAATGTTACTCAATTATCAGAATTTTTTATAGATACACATGCTTGGTGTCCTATAGAAACTCATGGAATGTTTACGAACCCACTGCACCAAATCGTTTTTGAGATAACTACTCTTAGTACATAATTTTAGTAGAACTGGTAATTTCCAATCAACCACATTTAGCCAAGTCACAATCTAGTTTCCATCAAAAGGCATATCCAACCTTTAAATTTATCCTATGAAATACCAATGACATAGCACATATAGTTCCTTCATAACTAATCACAATATCCCCAGATAACTCAATTAAAATTTCCTCTAGATGATCTTTTCTTAAAATTATAATCCTTAAGCACCTACACATCACAAAATATAGATATGGTTATATTACCCAAGTTCCAATGGGATCATCTTGAGCATGTTTATCGAAGCATGTAAGAGACTTTTAGTGCAATCTATTGAAAAGAATATCATTTTAATAGTAATTAAACAAAATGAACAAAAAAACCCTATTAATATAACACTATTTGATAATTATAATATAATCATAACCTAATTCACAAAATCAAACTCTTCCAAAACTTGTATTCATGATTTTACCTGGAATTGACAGAAAATTACAAACAAACATTGTTTCTTTTATTCAATGACATACAAAACCCTAAAATGACCATCAAAAAATTTGCCTCAGGGTCCCTCAACTCTTCTCACAAGGTGGTTTACCACTAGAAATCAATGGCCTTATCCCTACCATTGGAGTAACCTTGACATCAAACCAATGAACTGTTTTCCAAAAATCACAACCCATGACACATCAATCTCTAGACATAATGACTTATATGGATAAGAACTTTCTTATTCATTAGTTATAATATAAAATACATCCATCACTTTTTACCTCTTCCTATGAATGATTACCATTGTGCATACTGAGTTTCAAAACATAATGAGGGAAACCAACCTAAAATTGAAAAAGGTGCACTACTCACCCTATCAATTTCCATAAACTGGTCTTCAAGAATGACTCCCAAGAAGTTCCACCATCAAAACATGAAATGGAATTCAACTATATTAGCATATAGATGAAACTATCTCATCGTACTCAAGAAAATATCAAAATGATGGGAGTCATATCCTCTATACTATGAGTACACTAGAATAACATTGATATTCGTGTATCCCTCTCCTATGATCATACATAAAACAAACATTCCATACATTCCTTAACTGACCCCTCACACCATGTCCCCCAATAATTCATGTCAAGGTATACCCATTGGTTTACTATCTTAGTGAACTTAGTTTAATTCCAAAATAAATCGCGTCCTAGGTGCAATTCATTTAATTTACCCAATGATCTAGGTTTTCATGCCCGATGACATCATATTTGAAATCTTTGATCCTCATCCCATACCCAGCTACACATAAATGTTTTTATCTAAATAGTTACCAAAAAGAACTATTACAAACTAAAATTGTTTTACACAATATATTTATATACTATACCACACTATTCAATAACAATCTTATACTCCCATGATTCATCCATCAATGAGTACAAGATGACCTCACTACCTAGTATGTTAGTCTTGTTATTCTGAAATTTCCTATGTAAATAATGTTAAGAATTATTCATTTGAAATTTCCATGTTTTATCAAATGACCTCCGAACAAATTTTGTCGTTTCAGAAATTAAAATTCCAACCACACATCCACTAACCAACTAGGTTAAAACCTGAATTTTTCTAACCATCTGAGTTAGCATCGAAATATATGAACCATAAGTACTTCCTTAAAAATTGAATGTATCATTAAGACTATATTAAAAAACCTCAGAACCATTCTTGCACTGTTCTCAAACTGAACATACAACCCAGCTCATTATAACTAAATACATTAAAAAATCTGGTTCAAACCTTATCATTGAATTCCCATGATCAAACCAAATTTCATTGACTCACTAGATTTTGATGGAAAACTAAGGGCCTCTAGGTCTCCCACATATCCATTCCATTCATGTCTCAAAATAGGGAAACTAGGTATAAAAAACAATGATGATGTTCCCTAACAAGAGAAATATGTCCCACATAATGGACTCTATTACACACAATATAATTCCCCTATAAACACACTATAAATATGTAAAACTTGAAGTAGTTAAAATTTAATGGGAAAAAATGATTAATGAATTTCAACATTATCCTAACGACATCACCTACCAAGTTACAACCTACCCCAACAGAATTCACTCTTAGAATCCTCATATGGGAGTTCTCCCTAGAGGGTAATAATGTTATTTTCAATATATAAGGAGATTAAACTAACTAGGTATCAATATTTAGTAATACACCCTCAAGGTTTGACTTACCCAACCAACGACCACCTACTTGGTGCTGTTGATTCATCAACTAGGAGTCATACCTGACTCAAATGGCCAAACAATAAATAATTAACATGCCTAGAAATAGTATTGAAAAGTATAATTATTTCATATTTCTAAGGGAGTTTCCACAATTAGTCTAACCATTAACAAAATCATAAAGTATTGAATCTGAAAAAATGATTTGACCTAATGAATCACTATGATCTATCACCAAATAATTATATTCAAAAATAATAATCAAAGTAACACTCCTAAGAAACATTTATCTTCCCATTCAATACATATCTCAAAAAAGAATATTCAAAACTAACCCTTCAATGAGGGGTTAATATGTTAACTCAAAAAAAATGTTTTATTCAATCTAATTCATAGTTCCACATTTATTTTAAACATTATAGAGGCTTAGACATCTATAATGTTGTATTACAGTCATAAATAAAAACTTCATTCAAACTGTATTTAGAAAATTACTTAACTAATTTCAAAAGGAATTTTAGGAAAAGCATGACATAACTGTATTTATAACTATCATTTTCATATATATAAGTTATAATAATGGGATCCAATTAAAGATAATTAAATTTCCAATCTATAGGGAAAATAACTCTTTAGGTTGTATTTATAATGTTAATTAACTAAAGGGTCATACAAAATGATGAAAAGTGGTGAAAATAAATTTATCCTGGTATGGGTACTGATCAAGTTAAATTCCACCATACATTTATAATAACACAATATAAGTGGCTAATGACACTTTAAATAGCCTTCCCATTTAACACAACCATTTACCCATGGGTTTAATTATCAAGATATATAAATATCAAGGTGACAAACAAGTGTCTCGTCATACCAAATAGGGTATAGAAATATGGGAAACCATTACCAATTAATGGAAGAAACTATCTATACATTAAAATAGAATTATATTTATGTGAAATGCATCAATAGTAAACTTTTTATAATTTTTACACACCCACCACAGGATCCTCTTGTAGGTATATGATGATAAACTCACCTACACTATTCAAATGAATCATATAAAGATTCAGTTATACAGGCCATCCTTCCTATGTTATGAAGGTATAATCCTTTATATGATTCAATTGACATGAAATTCAATTGTCATAAATAAGATATAAATTTAATTTAATAAAAACTAACCAAATTTTTACATTTCAAGAATTTCATTCAAGATAATTTATAAGCCCTATCAAAACTTTTCATTTCATTATTTTATTTCTAGGTTGATTAAATAAAATTCCACTATCAAACTATTCAATAGTACACAATATATGTGGATGCATACACTTAATTTAAATAAACCTGATCCATAACTATAATAATAACTTAAGAAGTTATCATATCATTAGAGAATTCATTTGTACATGTATATATTTGTAGAAGAATTGTATACTAATAAACCTGAAAAATAATCACTCTAAAATGGTGTATAAATAATAATAGCACATAATCACTCAAGAATGGTATAATGAGAAGCATTCCAATGACGTGTAAATACTATGTGTCTGAAATAATGAATTAACACACCTAGTCTCTTTCACTACCACGCATATCTGCAAATCCCTCAAATTAGTAAGTAGTACAAGTCATATAAAATGTACCCAAGGTAATGTAATCATCACCTATAATGAATAAAAACAATAAATAACTATTCCATCTAAGAAAACATGTTCTTTCCCTAATGTCTGAGTTGTGAATTCCAAGAATATTGATATTTATCAGGTTCTAAAACATTCATAGAATCTCGTTTACCATCCCAAAATAGTAAGAAAATGAAAATATTATTCTTATACCAATTTATCATTTTACGACCCGGTTCACTTAATAAATAGTAACTTGGAAAACTAAATAATATACATCAAGAATTACCCCTCGTATTCCAAAGGTAACTGACTACTATAGAGTGTTGAAAGGTGGTAGCGATGGGAGACTATACCCTATAGATCAGTAATAACATAGTATAATAATAAATTAATAAAATTTAGTGGAAAATTATAATAACTAATAAGTATCAATAAACTAATATCCTGACTAAAGAGAACAAAATCAACCATGCGTGAACATGATTACACATAAATAAAAGGTAGTAAATATACAATACGTAATAAATAAGAAAATAATAGATAGAAAAATGAAATAAATAAATAAATGTCTGAACTCCTATATGCATCATGTATATAGGCTCATTCCCCAACTCCATGTAAGGTCCATGTCTATATAGAGTAACAACAAAGAAGCACAAGCCAAGTCCAAACCTGTAGTTAAGATATCAGTTTTGGAACCCAAGAGTTGTCTGAATCGAGTGTGAGTAAAATTAGTAGGCCACCACCAAAAGTTCCCAATTAAAATCAATTCATGAATATAACATGAAGCAGTGTGTACATATATCAAAATTAATGTTGTGGTGTAATGTTAAACCAAGTCAACTTGGGTTCCTAAATAACATCAGTCCAACTCTTCCTGCTTCTTCCAAATCCAGAATATCTCTAAACATGTTACTTCATATATATAGACACACATAAATATACAAGTATATAAGTTATGTTGAGGACCTGAGGCATGAAAACAAGTAATCCATGTGTAATGTAATAAGGGTATTGTTTTATAATAATGGGAATCAACCAAAATATCTAATAGATAATCAGTAACGTCATGTACTATAATCTTAAATAAATAATTTGGAACTTCATGTCCGGATATTAAAAATAAATATTGACCAATTTCATGTCCTATGATTTTAATAAAAAAATGAGGTACCTTATGTCTTATGATTTGAAATAATTAAATGAGGGACAACATGTCTGATGATGATAAAATTCATGTTCTTTAATTTTAAATAATGAACAGATAACCCCATGTCCAATGATTTAGATGTGTCATTTACAACATCTCATAATCAATCACAATTCACTCATTTTAATGTTCTTTATGAGACCACCCAAGGAATTATATATTGGAATCCATGTATTCCTCAGGTAATACAAGAATAAATATGAACATTTCACTTAATTATTAAATATAGTCCATAAATAACATCTATTCTAGTTTATAGTAATTAGTAATCACACCTTTATTCAATTAAAATTCAATTAAATTGATTTTATTATGTCAAACCTTAAAAATAATTCAAGAATAAATTAACAGATTAAGGGCCAAGTGTGTTATTTAAACCATTTTTCAAGGAATGGTATCCCATTTATCAAATAAATTACATCTTAAAAAAATTGGTCTATGAAAATATACATACTGCATTAAAATTCATCATGGATCAATTCATTAATAAATTAATTTATATATGACCATGGGCCTAGTGTTTGACCATAACAATTACCATTAATTTAATTCATCTACGGAATCCAATGTGCATGTGGAAAGTTGAATTCACTAAAGGGGATGTTTAATCAAAATTAAAACTATGGTAATAATGTTGATTTAATTAAACTCACCATAAGGGGTGTTTTAGTTTGAGGTTTTCAACCTACTTCCTCAAAAACAGAAGGCTATTTAACATCATAATGGTGGTCCAAGTAATAAAAACAATTAACTAAACATTTTAGAATAACCACGAAAAGAGGATTTTTTGGATGAACCATAATGTATTTAATAAATGATGAAAACATAATGGAATAGAATCTTCACCACCTAACATATGCTTATAAATCCTCACTAATCTAATATCAACCATCGATTCATGCTAAAACTACCGATAAATAAGATCCCAATCACATACCTGACAATAGATGGTTGGGTTTAGTGACCATGTGCCACCTACGCTTGGTTCTTTTGCTAGGGAAAGGTATTCTCAGGGTGTTCCTTCCTGGCGGTTGTCGAGGGAGTCTCTTCCTAGTGATTTCATGGGAAGATCCTTCAAATATGATCTTTGAAGTATAGGGGTTCTAGGAGATTCGGTTGGGAATGAGTCAATTGTAGCTTTAGTGGTTTGGTTGGTTTTCTGAGAGATCTCGATGGTTTCCCGAGCATCTAGTAGGGCAGAGGGTTCCCCTGTGGTGGAGCTTTTGGAGAAGGAGATGGGTATGGAATCATATTTCCATTATCTAACATTGGCGGCACGTTTCAGTCGCAACAAGCCACTATTAGCCTTGTTCAATGATTCTGTTGGGTCTTGGGGTCTTTATAAATGGGTGGTGTTTTCGGAGATCACCAGAACATCTTTTTACATTCATCTGGCCTCAAATGAGGACATTGCAAGGGAATGAGAGTGAGAAGATCAAAGGATTTGTTGGTGGCACCTTTTCTTATTTCATTGGTCTTGGGAGTTCCAATATGGCAGAGAATCTTCTTCGATGGTGGTGTGGGTTGGATTTCCTAGCAACCATATTCCCTTTCAAAATATGGTGATACTAAAGGTGGTGGGTGACTCTCTGTGATCCTTCCTTTGTTTGGATGATGACACGAATTATCTTCAAGTTTTGGCCTGCCCACGTATTTGCGTAGAGATGGATCTCTCAGTGAAACTCCCATCAAAGTTCCTATTACGGTCTAGTGAGGGGTTGTGTTGGTGGAAAAGGATTTTCTATAAAGGTGTTCTGCCTTTCTGTGTGGTTTGTGGGCTTCATGGCCATTAGAAGGTCATCTGTAGAAGGAAGCGGTTTATGGAGTGTTCTTCTGGTTCAGGATCTCAATGCACCAATCTCATTACACCTTCATGCAACTCATGGGCATCATTGAAGAAGCTGGACATTGGGGTGAACTTGGATTTTTGGAATTTCAATAGTGGTTCTCATGCGCTTACAGATACGGTTGTGTCACGTAAGATGGGGGGTGTTTTGTCGGGTCACCACTCTGTTCCTGCTATGTTGATCTCATTGTCGCATCCCATGGGTATCGATGATGATATCATTGTGGCCGATGTGCCTATGGTCAAGGAAAAGGTTTCCTGGGACCATTGTGACATCTTTCTTTTATGCCCCTTCATGCCTTTGTCATTTCCACCATCAGAGTTCTGGATCTCATCACTGTTATCTCCAGATTTCATTATGTGTTCTTTTCTTCCTATCATTTCATCCACTACTTTGATCCCTCCACAGAAAGATTCATCCCCAGATGGTGTAAGGAAGCAGTATCTATCCTCTAGGGCCTCTCCTCATCACCTACTATTAGTCGCTCTTCTCCATGAGGATGTTTCATTCTCTCTAATTCATTCATCTCATCTTACGTTATTGGAGGGCCCGGGGAGCCCGAGAAATAGGAAGACTCTTGAATTGTGGAAAGGAACGTCCTCACAGGAGGTCATTGGCCCTATCACTCAGTCGAAATCAAGGGAGGCATGTATGTGTCTTTATTTTTCTCCACATAGAGCTTCTGGATTGAAGTTTACGAGGGATCTTATTTAATGATATCGGTGATTATCTGGAACTCTTGTGGGTTGGGGGATCAATCGAAGTGTGATTTCATGACGGTTGAGTCTCAAAAACATCTATCATTGGTTGCGGTCATTCTTGATGTCAAACAGGATCCTAGGAATCTCCCCTCACTACTACAAAAATGGCCTTTATCAGCGCTCAAAACGGGCTTTAATGATGCTAAAAAAGTGATGCAAAGCATATTGCTGATAAGGGGGGGGTCCCCTTTATGAGCGATTTTTTAGCGCTGATAAAGTTAGACTTTATCATTGCTAAAAAAGCACGGATAAAGGTATCCTTTATCAGCTCTAAAAGTTCTCTAATAAAGGTATCCTTTATCAGTTCTAAAAAAGCACTGGTAAATTCCCTGTATATTGTAATATAAAATTCTGTAGTAGCACGCCCAAACAAGACCTGAAAAAAATATCATATCAATAATTATACCCATACAAAATTAACACATAATTCATAAGGTAATTACTTCATGTATACCCACATAACAAGTATAAACATACCCCATTAACACATAATTCATAAGTTAATTAAATACATAAAGAATTCAATTAAGAATTCAAGGGTTTGGGGGCTGTTCAAGGGTTTGGGTGGCTGTCCAAGGGGGTAGGGTGTGTCCAGGAGGTGGGGATGTCCGGGGGTGATGGTGGTGTCCAGGGGGATAGGGTTGTCCAAGGGGGTGGGGTGGTGTCCACGGGGGGTGGTAGGGGCTGTCCATGTGGGTGGGGTTGTCCAAGGGTGGGGGTGTCCCGGGGGTTGGGTAGTGTCGAAGAGGGGTGGGGCGTCTAGGGGGTGGGGGCCATCCAGGGGGGTGGTGGGTTGTGCAGGGGTGGGGGCTATCTAAGGTGTGGGGGGATTTCCATGGGGGTGTCTTGGGGAGTGGGGTGGTGTCCAGGGGGGGTTCTATGGGTGGGGTGGTGTCTAGGAGGAGTGGGGGTGTCATCCAGGGGGTTAGTGGGTGTCCAGGGGTGGGGGTGTCTAGGGGGTGGGGTGGTGTCTAGGGGGTTAGGGGGATTTCCATGGGGTGGTTTTTCTATAGGGGTGGGGGTGTCCAGGGGGTAGGGTGGTGTCCAGGGGTGTGGGTGGGGGGGTTGGTGGGGGTTGGTGGGGTGTCCAAGGGGGTGGGGTGGTGTCCACGAGGTGGGGGTGGCTGTCCAAGGGGGTGGGGGTGTCCTGGTGGTGGGGTGGTGTCAATGAGGGGTGGGGTGTCATCCAGGGGGTTGGTGGGTGTCCTGGGGTCTATCTAGGGTGGGGGCGGTCCATGGGGATTCGAGGGGGTGGGGTGGTGTCCATGGGGTTGGGGGGCTTCCCAGGGGGTGGGGTGTTCAGAGGGGTGGTGTGTACAGGGGGTGGGGTCGTGTCTAGGAGGGGTTGGGGCTTCGTCCAGGGGGGTGGGTGTCCAAGGGGTGGGGGTGTCCAGGGGATGGGGTGGTATCCAAGGGGTTGGGGGGCTTTCCATGGGTGGGGTATCCAGGGGTTGGGGTGGTGTTCAAGGGGGTGGGGGCTATCCAGGGGGGGTTGGTGGTGCCATCCAAGGGGGGTGGGGTGGCGTCCAGGGGGGTTGGGGTGTCCAGGTGGGGGGATGGTGTCTAGGAGGGGTGGGGGCATCTAGGGGTTGGGGCGTCAAGGGGTTTTGGGGTGCCCAGGGGGTGGGGGCTGTCCAGAGTGGGGCTGTCCATGGGGGTGTCTAGCGAGATGGGGTACTGTCCAGGGTGTTGGGAGGTCTTTCAAGTGGTGGGGTGTCCAGGGGCGGGGGAGTCCAGAGGAGTGGGGGTGTCCAAGGGGTGGGGTGGTTTCTAGGGGTGGGGGCAGTCCAGGGGGTTGGTGGGGTTGTCTTAGGGAGTGGGGTGGTGTCTATGGTGTTGGTGGGGTTGTCCAATGGGGGTGGGGTGGTGTCGAAGGGGGTTGGGTGGCTATCCATGGGGGAGGGGTGTCTAGGGGGTAGGGGTGTCCAGGTGGTGGGGTGGTGTCTAGGAGGGGTGTCAGTTCAGCCTAGGGGGTTGGTGGGTTGACTCGTACATGTCACAAATGACCCATGGATCGTTCTCCTAAAGTATCAACACAATCTGAATGTGGTTGGTCGGATTTCAATACGTGAGTTGTTGTTTTCACTTAAAATTCGTTCCATTTTAAACAAAAGAGAGACACATTGAGTGATACCGGCCACATCGTGCCTCATATTGAGGAATTGTTGACTCGTACATGTCAAAAATCACCCAGGGATCGTTTCCCTAAAGTATCAACACAATTTGAAAGCATTTGGTCATATTTCCGTACATCAGTTGTTGTTTTCACTTAAAATTTTGTCCATTTTAAATAAAAGAGTGACACTTTGAGTGATACCAGTCACACCATTCCTCGGATTGAAGTGTGGTTTACTCGTAAAAGTCAAAAATGACCCACGGATCAATCACCTAAATTATCAACACAATCAAATTGCATTTGTTAGAGATTCGTATGTTAATTGTTGTTTCCACTTAAAATTTTGTCAATTTTAAACAAAGGAGATACACTTTGAGTGATACCGGCCACACCATGCCTCTTATTGGGGATTTTTTAACTCATAAACGTGACAAATGACCCATGGATCATTCTCCTAAAATATTAACACAATCTGAATGTGTTTGGTTGAATTTTCATATGATAGTTTTTTGTTTTGACTTAAAATTTGGTCCATTTTAAACAAAAGAGAAACACTTTGAGTGATACCAGCCACACTGTGCCTCGGATTGAGACGTGGTTGACTCATAAAATTCACAAATGACCCTTGTATTGTTCTCCTAAAGTATCAAAAAAATCATAATGTGTTAGGTTGGAGTTTCGTTTGTCAGTTGTTTTCACTTAAAATTTTGTCCATTTTAAACAAAAGAGAGACACTTTGAGTGATACCAGCCACACCGTGACTCAGATTGAAATGAGGTTGACTTTTAAATGTCAAAAATTACCCATGTATCATTTTCGTAAATTATCAACTCAATCCTAATGCATTTAGTCGGAGTTCTGTACATCATTTTTTGTTTTCACTTAAAATTATGTCCATATTAAACAAAAGAGAGACACTTTGAGTGATACTGGACATTTCGTGCCTCAGATTGAGGCGGAGTTGACTTGTACTAATAAAAAATTACCCATGTATTGTTCTCCTAAAATATCAACACAATCTGAATGCGTTTGGTCAGATTTCAGAACGTATGTTGTTGTTTTCCCTTAAAATTATGTCCATTTTAAACAAATGAAAGACACTTTGAGTGATACTGGCCACAACTTGCCTCAGATTGAGGTGGGGTTGACATTTAAACATCAAAAATGACCTATGGATCATTCCCATAATGTATAAACACAATCATAAATCGTTTGGCTGGATTTTTGTACGTCAGTTGTTGTTCTCACTTAAAATTTTGTCAATTTTAAACAAAAGCGTGAAACTTTGAGTGATTTCAGACACACTGTGCCTCATATTGAGGAGGGTTTGACTCTTACACATCAAAAATGACCCATGTATTGTTCCCCTAAAGTATCATCACAACATGAATGTGTTTGGTCATATTTCTGTACGTCATTTGTTGTTTTCACTTAAAATTCTGTCCATTTTAAACAATAGAGAGACACATTGAGTAATACTAGTCACAAGGTGCCTCTTATTATGGCGGGGTTGAATGGTACACATCAAAAATTACCGATTTATCATTCCCCTAAATTATCAACACAATCCAAATGCGTTTGGTCGGATTTCGATACGTCAGTTTTTTTTTCACTTAAAATTCTGTCCATTTTAAACAAAAAGAGAGATACTTGGAGTGATACCGGCCACATCGTACTTCGGATTGAGGTGGGGTTGACTTTTACACATCCAAAATGACCAATTGATCATTATCCTAAATTATAAACACAATCCTAATGTGTTTGGTCAGAGTTCGGTACATCAGTTTTTGTTTTCACTTAAAATTATGTCCATTTTAAAGAAAAGAGAAACACTTTGAGTGATACTGGCCACGTCGTGCCTCGGATTGATGTGGGGTTGACTCATACAAATAAAAAATTATACATGGATCGTTCTCCTAAATTATCAACACAATCTGAATGCATTTTTTCAGATTTCAGACTGTATGCTGTTGTTTTCTCTTAAAATTTTGTCCATGTTAAACAAAATAGAGACACATTGAGTGATACTGGCCACAACGTGCCTCAAATTGAGGCTGGGGTGACATGTAAACGTCACAAATGACCCATGGATCATTCCCCTAAAGTATAAACACAATAATAATGTGTTTGGATGGATTTATATACGTCAGTTGTTGTTTTCACTTAAAATTCTGTCCATTTTAAACAAAAGAGAGACACTTTGAGTGATGTTGGCCACACTGTGCCTCATATTGAGTAGGGATTGACTATTAAACATCCAAAATGATCCATGTATTGATCTCCTAAAGTATCAACACAATCTGAATGTGTTTGGTCAGATTTTCATACGTCATTGGTTGTTTTCACTTAAAATTCTATCCATTTTAAACAAAAGAGAGACACTTTGACTGATACTGGACACACCGTGCCTTTTATTGTGGAGGGGTGCACTGTTACACATCAAAAATTACCCATGGCTCATTCCTCAAAATTATCAACATAATATTAATGCATTTGGTCGTATTTTCATACGTCAGCTGTTGTTTTCACTTAAAATTATGTCCATTTTTAACAAAAGAGAGATACTTTGAGTGATACCGGCCTCACCGTGCCTCTGATTGAGGCGGGGTTGACCCATGCATATCGTAAATGACCCACTTATCTTTTCCCTAAAGCATCAACACAATCCAAATGCGTTTGATTGGATTTATGTATGTTAGTTGTAGTTTTCTATTAAAATTTTGTTCACTTTAAACAAAAGAGAGACACTTTGAGTGATACTGGCCACACTTTTCAACAGATTAAAGCAGGGTTGACTCTTAAATATTACAAATGAACCATGTATTCTTCATTTAAATTATAAACACATTCCAAATGTGTTTAGTAAGATTTTCGTACGCCAGTTGTTGTTTTCACATAAAATTATGTCCATTTTAAACTAAAGAGAGACACTTTGAGTTATTCTGGCCACAAATTGCCTTAGATTGAGGAGGTGTTGACTCATACACATAAACAATTACCCATTTATAGTTACCCTAAATTATCAAGACAATCCGAATGTGTTTGGTTGGATTTTGGTACATTTTGTTTTTTTCAGTAAAAATTTTTCCAATTTAAACAAAAGAGAGACACTTTGAGTGATACCGGCCACACCATTCCTCAGACTGAGGTAGGGTTGATTTGTACATGAAAAACATGACCCATATATCATTCCCCTAATGTATCAACACAATAAAAAATGAGTTTTGTATGATTTACATACGTTAGTTTTTGTTTTCACTTAAAATTCTGTCCATTTTAAACAAAAGAGAAACACTTTGAGTGATACCGTTGAAAAAGTGCATTGTATTGAGGGGGGGCGACTCTTACATGAAACAAATGACCCATGGATTTTCCCCTGAAGTATCAACACAATATGAATGCGTTTGTTCAGATTTCTGTATGTCAGTTGTTGTTTTCCCTTAAAATTCAGTCCATTTTAAACAAAAGAGAGACACTTTGAGGGATACTGGCCACAACGTGCCTCTGATTGAGTTGGTCTTGACTTTTAAACATCAAAAATGACACATGAATTGTTTCCCGAAAGTATCATTACAATAAAAATTTGTTTGGTCAGATTTTTGTATGTCATTTGTAGTTTTCACTTAAAATTCTGTCCATTTTAAACAGAAGAGATACACTTTGGGTGATACCAGCCACACCGTGCCTCAGATTGAAGTAAAGTTGAATCTTACATGTCTAAAATGACCCATGTATCGTTATCCTAAAGTATCAACACCATCCAAATGCATTTGGATGGATTTTCGTACGTCAGTTGTTGTTTCCACTTAAAATTATGTTCATTTAAAAAAAAGAGACACATTGAGTGATAACATCTAGGCTATGCCTTAGATTGTGGAAGGGTAGACTATTACACATCCAAAATGACCCATTGATTGTTACCCTAATGTATCAACACAATATGAATGCATTTGGATTTATTTTCATATGTTAGTTGTTGTTTTCACTTAAAATTCTGTCCATTTTAAACAAAAGAGAGACACATTGAGTGATACCGACAAACTGTTCCACATATTGAGGCATAGTTGAATGTTACGCATCAAAAATGATGGATGGATCATTAACCTAAAGTATCAACACAATATGAATGCGTTTGGTCAGATTTCCATACGTCAGTTGTTGTTTTCACGTAAAATTTTGTCCATTTTAAACAAAAGAGAGACACTTTGTGTGATACCAGCCACACCATGCCTCAGATTGAGGTGGGGTTGACTCTTACACATCAAACATGACCCATAGATTCTTCCCCTAATGTATCAACACAATCCGAATGCATTTGTTCAGATTTTGGTACGTCAGTTGTTGTTTTCATTTAAAATTTTGTCCATTTAAAAAAAGAGAGACACTTTGAGTGATACAGGCAACACCATGCCTCGTATTGAGGTGGGGTTGACTCCTAAATGTCAAAAATTACCCATGTACCATTCTCCTAAATTATCAACACAATATGAATGTGTTTGGTTTGATATTAAGGTATTTTGGAGATTTTATTGGTTTTCATTATCCAAATCCCAAAGAAAAGTGGTTTATCATTCTTTCTTGTTGTTGGTGAATTTCATCTGTTAAAATGGGGAAATGAATCATTATAGAATGGTTATTTTATTTAATAACAATTAAATTTTCCTAAAAACATTTTCATACAACAGTTTTTCATCTTTTGATCCCCTTAACCCCTCTGAAAAATGACTGCCAATTGTACACGTCCCCAAGTCAGATCTTCATGCTATTTGTGTACAATCTTTCATCAGGTATGTGGTCCACTCATTTCTGAATAAATCTATATCATCTTGTGAGTATGGGGGTTTTCAGCATTCATAGTAGTACTAACAAATATATAAATAAATAATTAATAAATAATTTAAATGAATTAGTAGTTGTTTTTGAAAATACCTTTTTAGGGATGCTAGTTTGTTGATGAAAAACGACCTCTTTCATAAATTTAAAAACATAATAACCAAAATCATTATTGTTTTTTTTGGACACTGAAAAAAATCTGATCATTAGGAAAATAAGTAACTTGTGTTGATATGTGTTTGGATAGAGAAATTTTATTATATATACCTTAATATTTTTCCAGACGTAGTACTTCCTCGACTCCTTATGCTTAGCCCTTGTCCTCGTTCCTTTTTTTAGACGATAATGATACACCACCCTATCATAATAGAATCATCAGTAAAATATAACATAAATTATATTACATGATGTTTAGACCTAAAATGTCGGATGTAGTGTCTTACAGATTCAAAAACTACATCATGTTTGGTCGGTTTGTTGGATATCCTTGCATTGAATCTAGAAAATAAATCATTGGAGTATCCAAGTTCATCGCAATTAGCATCCAATGTTACCTAAAAACACAAAAAGGAATAATTAATAAAATAATTAACAATATAATTGATATTCTTTAATAGTAGATTTTTGCCCATGCATGGTTGGTATTTGGAAGAGTCTTTCATATGTAATCTTTCTTTCAAATGTTTTCAACATGTTGTTCACTATTTCATCCTTTTTTTATGGCTCTAATTACGTTAGTTGTGTTGATGTGGTAGGAGGACTAACATGTCTGAATATTGGCTCATGGGAATATTCCTTCAATTTTTTTTTCATATATACGTCCGTCAATAATATAAAATTCATTTAGTCATAATTTTCACATTATATTAGCTTCTAGAAAATCAATTCATGAAAACATACCTCATATATAAATTTACAACTCTAATGCCTAGCCAATTGTATTTAAGTATCTCATCTACATTTTCAGCAGCAACAAAATCAATAATTTCCTCTCCATATATATTCTTTCTAAAAACCACTATATGACTACCACCACCTCTTAGCTTCATATCCACATGAGTCATCAATGCTTGTAAATGTGGATTGAGAACAAGTGGTGTTATTGTGATTTCATAATCTATTTGGGATCGGTTGGTTGATCCTTTAGATGCCTTTGAGTAGAAGTTTCATGTCACCCCCTTCCCTTTCTCCACCTATAATAACATTCATTGGTTTAGTCCCTTTTTAATTAATTGTTAAAAGGTTAGCTTGAATAAATGGAAATAAATACCTCGTTTCCCACATTTACTCTTACAAGTTGTGACGACCGTGCAATGAATGTCCCAATAGCCTTTTAGACCGTATGAACATCATAATCATCAAGTGGAAGAGATAAATCTATATTTGGATCATGAGCTACAAGAATTTTCACTTTTAGATGATCTTTTAGAAGTGGTCTATTATGTAGCTTGTCCTCTGGGATGTTGAACACAGTATCCCTAACTACAAGGTGATAGGTGGGTGTTGACATATATAAATAACAGTCATTATCACCCTATAGAAGATCAGTACAGGAAAAGTATCAGTGTTTTTCTGATTCAAATTTCATGGGAACAATTACTAGAATATTGATTACCATGACTAAGATAGTTCTTTATGGGGAATGGCTCACCTCAAAGCTGGTGGGGGTAGGGCGGGATCTTCACGTGCTGGTTTCTCCTGATTTGCGTCTACTCCTTGATTCCCAGCCATAAAAGTTTCTATAAACTCTCCCTACCATTGAAATCATTCTTCAAGAGTTCCTCGTCTTTTGCTTATTTGTTTGATTTTTTCATCTCTATCATCTGTTTGTTTTTTTTCTCATAATATACTCGGGGTATCACCCTAAACCCTGCACCTCTGACATGACCATGTTTTTCAAGCTGCTTCAAAGTCGTCGATAATAGGTCTGTATCCACTATAGAAGTAACTGATTCATGTGATTGTTGGATATAAGAAAATAACTAATTATTTTTATATAATAGGAATTTAAAACAAATCTTTGTATCATGTCATAATTACACATATTTCCCAAAAATTTTATGTGTTTTCATCTACTATCTTCTCTTCCTTATTCACATGTGCCTCCTTCCATAGAACATGATGTGGGATGGAAGTGTCTTTGGTTTTAGACTCATCAATATACATATAAATATAGAAAGATAATTATGATGTTGTTTCTGGGAACCTAACAATGTTACAGTAAATTTAAAATACATATCATTTTCTTTCTAGTGAAGTGTACCCCATCCTTGATTTAAGATAGGGGTATGTTGGTTTGAATATATGTTCCTTATTTTCAGTACTGAGTTGTTTTTTCATAAATGAAATATTGGCAATTAAAGTGATGAATACATGTATCTTCAAACAACGTATTATCATCCATAATGTACCTATCACGACCCGTCCTCGGGGCCCGTGCCGTGACTACCCCAAACCCACCTTCCATAGGCCAGGGGCTGGCGACTAGCACCAAGGCGTAAATCCTGGTAAAAGGGAAGGCATTGACTTTTTAAAGTAAACCACAAACACCATAGAGTAAGCAGGCAGAAGTAAACACGAAGTAAAAACTGGTACAACAGTAAGTGCGGAAAAGTAAGTGGGCCAATATACAAACCCAAACTAAAAGTAAAGTACAACTGGAAAGGGAAAACAACAACTGAAAAGTAAAGCCGCAACGTCAAGCTATCCACTGGAAATCCCACATGATGGGTGGGTACAGATAGCCTCAACTGCTCCTCGGGTCTAGCCGACCGCTCCGAGTACGTCCCGCCCAGTGGTCCACCTCCAGGTACCGTCCTGCTTCGCAAGCCTCAACCACGATCAGTGATGTCCATCTTCTGCAAACAACACAACGTAGTGCGGGCATAGACCGTGCAGGGGTGAGTATAAGCTACTCAGTAGGGACCCTGAGACCCCCGAAGGTCTCCCCGAATCCACAAAGGGTAATCCACAAAGGAAAGATACAATCACGAGGTAACATATGACACTGCTTAGGTATATGTCCATACATATACCTAAGTCATCAATTCCCATTTGGCTCCAAAATCTGAGCCCAAGCACAACCCAGTCTACACAGGAAAGAAAAACGTAAATCCACACAGGATAGCACAACACAATCCACATAGGAATGAAAAACATGATTCAGATCACACAGGTATACTACTTCGTAAGATGATATAGATGATCAGATGTAGCCACTAATTCATCTAAGTCATCAGACCCACAAAGGATCGGTAGGTACTAACCCCAGCAATGACCCACACAGAATCGATCATGAAGTTGAAACCATAGCTATTGGGAAACTCTTTCTCCATCATGTACAGTGGTTATGCTGCTACAACCAAGCGCTCCCCTCTAACCTTGGACTGCTGTAGTACTCCACCTATCGAGTACTGTGGGCCTGCTGCTACAACCAAGAGCTTCCCACCATGGGTCTTCCGCTACAACCAAGCGCTCCCCCTCATAGCCTCTAGAGGTACTCCTTCTGTTGAGTACCACGGGTCAGCCGCTACAACCAAGCGCTCCTCCTCCATGGGTCTGCCGCTACAACCAAGCGCTCCATCGTGCTGCTACAACCAAGCGCTCCTCCATCGTGGGTCTGCTGCTACAACCAAGTGCTCCCCCTCATAGCCTCAAGAGGTACTCTTTCTGTTGAGTATCGCGGGTCTGCCGCTACAACCAAGCACTCCTCCGTCATGGGTCTGCCGCTACAACCAAGCGCTCCCCCTCATAGCCTCTAGAGGTACTCCTTCTATTGAGTACCGCGGGTCTGCCACTACAACCAAGCGCTCCTCCACCATGGGTCTGCTGATACAACCAAGCGCTTCCCACTGGGCTATCCTTAACACACGGAGTCGTTCGATCAGCAGTCGTCAAGTCTCACCCGGCTCTAGGGTTTCCGCACATAGCATGCTCGTTCTGGGAGGGTACACTCCACGATCCAAGAGGTCGATGCATCAATTGAAACATAGTCCGGAGTTGATGTATCCCAAAAGTACCGTAGTGGTCACTACTGAACCCACGGAGGATTCTCGTACTGTCTTCATTGTTGTCGCAGACGCAGCCAGCTCTAGGGTTCCCGCACACATCAAGCTCGTTCGGGAGGGTCCGCTCCACGATCCGAGTGTCTGATACATCAACTGACACATAGTCTAGAGTTGATATATCCAAAAGTTCCGTATCGTCAACAGGAACTCAACGTCGCAGATGGCGCGTCAAACAGATGTCTGGTCTGAGAGTTTCCAGCTTTTCCGTTCCATGGGACCGGTTGGATTTTGTGTACTATCCAACCATACCTCTATCCAACTGCATCCAAATCTCAAGAGAGGTATTCCAAAAGTTCCGTCTCATCAAGAGGAAATCAACGAAACAGACGGCGCGTCAATCGGACGCCTGGTCTGTGAGTTATTGGCTTTTTCGTCCCAGGGATCCGATTGGTTTTTAAGTCAAAACCAGCCCGACTGTACTCCACCTGCGTCCAAACCTCGGGCGGAGTGAGACAAAAGATCCATCTCACTTAGATCAATCCAACCAAGTCGACGACACGTCAATCGGATGTCCGAAGCTCAAGATATGAGTGTTTCCGCTCCGAGAGCCCGGTTGGATTCGTGTACGAACCAACCCGGCCAAACCCAAATTATTCAGAAACCTTGAGTGTAATAAACCAAAACAACCGCCTCGATCCAAGGATCGCATCTCCGCTGACGGTGCATCGATCGGAGGCCCGCAGCTCAAGTTATGAGCAAAAGACCAAAAAGGGTCTGAAAACGGGGGGTCTGGGCCCGGACCGACCCGGCCCAACGCCCCCCCTGGGTCGGCCCGAACCGGGGCGACCTGACCCAGGTCCGGGTCCGAACCGGCTGGCGTGGCCCGGGCCAGCGGGGCGCGGCCCGGCCCGGCACGCTGGCGCTGGCCAGGCGTTGCGCAAGGCAGTCGCGGCCCCCCGCGCGGGGGCTGCTCCGTGACACTCGGACGCGGCTTAAGCCGCGTCCCTCCTCCACGGTCCCGCGCAGCCGCGGGACCGCCCAACACTGCCGCGGCATTAGCCGCGGCGGGTCTTCCATGCGGCGTGCCGGGCGCTGCCTCATCTGGGCGGTTGGCCGCTGCCGGCGTGGCGCGCCGTCGTGGGGTATCGTGGACCACCGGACGCACTCCGGTGGTCGGATTTGCGCACAGTCTTCGCCAATGCTCATCCCGGGACTTGTTCTTCCCTGCAAAGCCATCCAAAATTAACTTGTGGCCCCGCATGTCGTCACCCGCCAATTCGCGCATAACAACAAGAGTGGTGGTGGGTTCGGACTTGTTCGTTGGTCCGCACCCACCGCGTTAGCGGTTTTTAAAGTCTCACAACAATCATATTTAACAACCGGGGATATAAATCACGAATATTTAAAAAGAAACAACCCCTACCTCATCGTAGTCATTGATTGTGCGTTCTTTGTGGGATTGACCATCGCGGAAGAAGAGGATCGTCGCGTCGCGGAAGGGGCGTCACGTCGTCGCGGTACACGACATCACGTCGACGATCTCCGAGGGTTAAATAAAACACATATATTTAATTTCACGAATTAAATCCATGTTGAGGATAAAAAATCGACAAAGGAATTTAAAAAAATTGAAATCTGCTACCTCAAGCAGTTGATCGAAGATTGTCGCGGGAAATAATCGTCGCGGAAGAATCGTCACGGAAGGAGAATCGTCGGCGTTCTTCGTTGCCTTTCGTCGAAGGCCGGCGTTCTTCGCATTCTTCGCGTTCTGCAGGTTCTCCACATTCTTCACGTTCTTCGCGTTCTTTGTGTTCTTCGTGAAGAAAGATGAAGATCTTCTAGCTTTAGAGATTTCTTCAAATCCTCTAAACAGGACACCCCCCAAAAGACAAGTGTTAGTCTTGTTTTTAATCTCATGCCAACAATTGATTTCAAAGATAAGTAACGAACAAATTAATTCATAGAATTAATTGCAATGAATTAACCGCCCAATTAATAAGGGCGTTAAGAATTTATAAAACACGTTAGTTGACTTCATAAAGAGGAGTTTTCGCGGGAGCATTACTTAGAGGAAAAGAAACGGTGGAGCTCGTGCGGGCCCCACCTCACAAATATCCAACCAAGCGGGTAGGATATTTTGGATTCCCCCTATCCGCTTCAACTCAGCTTAAGCAGCTTTAAGTGGCTTTAAGTGGCTTTAAGTGAAATCAAATAAATTTGTCGCGCCCCTTTATTTTATTTTCTTCACTTAACCCCAAAAAAAATTAAAAAATCACACCCGAGCAAACGCAACTCCGGAAGAGGCGTTTCTAAGCAAATATCGGCGCTGCGATTCCATCGGTTCCCTCAGAATTCGATTCCGAGCACCGGTTCAAAAGTTAGAAAAACCCACTCATTGGTTCACTGAACGTACCTGAGCCAAACTTCGGAAAATGATTCCGGGCACACCGGGCCTCGGAATAAGGTGCCGTCAGAAACTGCGCTCTTGTAAAATTCCAAAGAAAATTAAGAAAAAAAATTCCTTGAAATTTACGGGTCTTTAAATCACTCTCACCTCAGGGCTTTATGTCCTTGTAAAGATACATCATAAACTAGGGAAACAAAAGTGGGTACTGAGCACTCATCTTAGCCTACCGCTCCCAAGTGCTCTCCAAGAGGTTATCGGGCTGCCATCTGATGTGCACTAGAGGAATCGACTGTCCACATAGGACCCGCTCCTGTCGATCCTCGATCTCCACCGGAACCTCCACAAAAGTCACCCCATCATCAACGTCTATCTCCCCATGGTCAAAGATATTCATCGGGTCGTGCACGTATCTCCTCAGTTGAGATACGCGGAAGACGTCGTGCATCCGGTGCAACTGAGGTGGTAGAGCCAAGTGATAAGCCACCTCTCCAATCCAGCTGAGGACCTGGAATGGTCCGATGAAGCGTGGAGAAAACTTGTCGCCTTGGCCAAATCTCTATAACTCACGTCGAGGTGTGACCCGTAAGGAAACATGGTCGCCATCCTCGAACTCTCGTGGTCTCCGCCTCCTATCAGCACAAGACTTTTGCCGGCTCTGAGCTGTCCTCATCTGCTCTTGGTTGACTTGGAACTTTCTGGTCCTACTCGAGCTGCTGAGATTTCTACATTTCCGAGAAGATAAATCTGGTCTCATCCCCTGGATGAACCACGTTATTTTCCAAATACAGTCAATCCCTTCATGGATGATACAATCCCATACCAAGGATGACGTCGTAAGGCCTCGACGCTACTACCAAGAGATCCAACCATTACTCTCACCTCCAAGGGTTGAGTCGCACTGTCGGCATCAGTGTGTGGTCATTGGGTCTCCTCCAGTAGGTATCTCAAAGTGAGGGTCAAGTCAACGGTTTTTAAACCGGAACCTCTTAGTAACAACACAAAGAGAGGACAGGAAGGTAAACGCCAAAAGAAAGGTGTCTTTTATTACTACAGCTCAAAGTACAAAGACACAAAACATCTACAAACAAACATTAACAACGCTAGAAGTAGCATAAATGAAAGTCTCCAGGTTTGGAGCTAGTCCCACTCCTGTCCATCTGCTCCCTGAGATTCACGATCGTAGGCCTCAACTACCTGAATCTAAGCTCTCCCATGTCCACTAGCTCCCTGCGGTCGGGGTGGACCTCCTGGTGGTGGTGGTGGCAACACCTCGAAGCGTCGTTCACCTCCAACTGCACGTCCAGCTGCTCTGCCTCGCCCGCCTGCCCCCTACGGACTGCCACGGTTGACCCTCTTCCTCTGCCTGGGTGGCCCCTCAACCATCTGCTGCTCCTCAGCAAGGCGGGTCAGGCAGTCACGAGCCATGTGACCATCCCCGCCGCATGAGTAACAATGTCCGCTCATGGTAAGTCGTTGTCCACCCTGGGTGCCTCTCACAAACGATCTTGTGTCACGAGGTCGACCACCGGTAGGTCTAGTCCTCTTGGACCCCTGCGTCATCTGTCTACTGCCTTCTGCAGAAGACTCTGCCACATGTCGGCTAGTGGTGGGTCCTGCTGTTGGATACCTCTCATCAAGGAAACTCTCCACTAAGAGGGCTCTCTCAAACACCCATGTATGTGTCGGAATGTTGTGAGAAACAACTGAAGCTCTGATCTCTCGCCTGAGCCCCTGCTTGAAGGTTCAGGCCGTGAAGAATGGGTCTCGTACCATGTCTGTCGAGTAGCGCGAGAGATCGGTAAACCTCGCCGCGTACTGGGATACTGTCATGATGCCCTGCCGCAGCTGTAGTAACTCCTGGATGTGCACCACTCGGAGGGTGGCTTGGACGAACTCTGAGAGAAAAAGGATCTCAAAGTCCGTACAAAGGAGTGATTCCTCATCATGCACATGGAGCATCAAGCTCCACCATCTTCCTGCTACCACATGTAGGAGGCTCGCTGCAAGGACCACCATAAGGCCAGCTGGTGTCCCTACCAAACGAAAATATCGTACAACGGCCTCTAGCCAATCCTTGGCTGCCTGGGGGTCCATCTCCCCGCGGAACCTGGGCGGTCGCTGGCGCTGGAACTCATGAAGTTCATTACGGCGACGTGCATCGTCAGCGGCTGGGGCTGGAATCATCGGTGGCTCGGCGGGTAGATGTACCACCGGTGCCTCGGCTGTCAAAGGGCCCTGCACCGAGGCCTCGTCGCTCGGTGGGCTGTCGTCACGCTCCATTCTCGGAACCCTAGATGGCTGCCGTCGTGGGGCCATCCTGAAAAAGGAAACAGATGTGCCGTGGTCAGAACAGTATACCTGGTGAGCTGACACAAAGTAATCACAAATAAAACTTGAAATACACACGCAATCAATGTTTTCATGAATTAAGTCGGAAATTAGAAGTCAGGGTCCTGGTGTACGGATACGTCGGCCGCCGCACTAACACTGGACTCCCTGGACTGATAACCACACCCAATATGCTAAACACTATTGCTTCACATAGAAAAAGATCAGAGTCTGGAGTTCTGTGGTAGAATCGAACACCCTCTGATACCAATTTGTCACGACCCGTCCTCGGGGCCCATGTCGTGACTATCCCAAGCCCGCCTTCCACAGGCCAGGGGCTGGCAACTAGCACCAAGGCGTAAATCCCATTAAAAGGGAAGGCATTGCCTATGTAAAGTAAACCACAAACACCACAGAGCAAGAAGGCAGAAGTAAACACTAAGTGAAAACTGGTACAATAGTAAGTGCAGAAAAGTATGTGGGCCAGTATACAAACCCAAACTGAAAGTAATGTACAACTGGAAAGGGAAAACAGCAACTGAAATGTAAAGCCGCAACGTCGAGCTGTCCACTGGAAATCCCACCTGAAGGGTGGGTACAGATAGGCTCCACTGCTCCTCAGGTCCAGTCGACCGCTCTGAGTACGTCTCGCCCAGTGGTCCACCTCCAGGTACCGTCCTGCTCCGCAAGCCTCAACCACGATCAGCACTGTCCGTCGTCTGCAACCAACACAACGTAGTACGGGCATAGCCTGTGCAGGGGTGAGTATAAGATACTCAGTAGGGACCACGAGACCCCTGAAGGTCTCCCAGAATCCACAAAGGGTAATCCATAAAGGAAAGATACAATCACGAAGAAAAATACGACACTGCTTAGGTATATGCCCATACATATACCTAAGTCTTAAATTCTCATTCGGCTCCAACATCCGAGCCCAAGAACAACCCAGTCTGTCACGAGCCGTCCTCGGGGCCCGTGCCGTGACTACCCCAAGACCGCCTTCCATAGGCCAGGGGCTGGTGACTAGCACCAAGGTGTAAATCTCGGTAAAAAGGGAAGTCATTGCCATTGTATAGTAAACAAGCACCACAGAGTAAGCAAGCAGAAAAGTAAATACTAAGTAAAAACAGAGTACAACCGTAAGTGTGGAAATTAAGTGGGCCAGTATACAAACCCAAACTGAAATTAAAGTACAACTCGAAAGGGAAAACAGCAAATGAAAAGTAAAAGCCGCTACGCCGAGCTGCCCACTGGAAATCCCACCTGAAGGGTGGGTACAGATAGCTCTACTGCTCCTCGGGTCCCGTCGTCCGCTCCGAGTACGTCCGCCCAGCGGTCCACCTCCAGGTACCGTCCTGCTCTGCAAGCCTCAACCATGATCAACACTGTCCGTCATCTGCAACCAACACGACGTAGTGCGGGCATAGCCCGTGCAGGGGTGAGTATAAGCTACTCAGTAGGGACCCCGAGACCCCCGAAGGTCTCCCAAAATCCACAAAGGATAAACCACAAAGGAAAAGTACAATCACAAAGTAACAACCGACACTTCTTAGGTATATTCCCATACATATACCTAAGTCATCAATTTCAATACGCTCCAACCTCCGAGCCCAAGTACAACCCAGTCCACACAAGAAAGTATACGTATTCCACCCAAGAAAGCAAAACGTAATCCACACAGGATAGCACAACACAATCCACACAGGAAAGAAAACCGGTTTTAGCTCACACAGGTATACTTCTTCGAAAGACGATAGAGATGATCACTGATCCATCTAAGTCATCGGACCCACAAAGGATCGATAGATACTAACCCCCGCAAAGACCCACACAGGATCGGACCCACACAGGATCTGTAGGCGCTGGCTCACAGAGAACCATTGAGTGCTGACCCACACTGGATCGGTAGCACTGATCCACATAGGATCGTTGAGTGTTGTAGTCGTCATCGTCGAATCCACTGAGGATCTCTGCACAGTCGTCGTCACAGTCACAGTAGCAGTCGCAGCCAGCACTAGGGTTCCCGCACACAGCAAGCTCGTTCGGGAGGGTCCGCTCCATGAGCCGAGAGGCTGATACATCAACTGACACATAGACCAGAGTTGATGTATCCAAAAGTCGCGTATCGTCAACAGGATCTCAACTTCTCAAACGACGCGTCAATCAGACACCCGGTCTGAGAGTTATTGGTTTTTTCGTTCCAGGGGCCCGGTTGGTTTTTAAGGAAAAACCAACCCGAACGTACTCCACCTGCGTCTAAACCTCGGGCAGAGTATGCCAAAAGATCCTTCTCACTAAGAGGAACTCAACAAAGTTGACGACACGTCAATCAGACGTCCATAGCTCAAGATATGAGCGTTTCCGCTCCGAGGGCCCGATTGGTTTCGTGTACGAACCCACCCGGCCGAACTCAAAGTATTCCAAAACCTTGAGTGCGATATACCGAAACGACCGTCTCATTCCAAGGATCGTGTCGCCGCTAACGGCATGTCGATCTGAGGTCCGTAGCCCGTGTTATGGGCAATTGAACCCAAGCGGTCCGAAAACGGGGGTTTCAGGCCCGAGACCGACTCGGCCCGAGACCCCCCGGTCGGCCCAAACAGGGTCAATCCACCCCTGTCCGGGTCGACCCGGCCCGGCCCGGCGCGGCCGACGGCCGAGCCGTTTCGGCCAAGGGGGGGGGGTGCCTGCCCCCTATGTAATCGCGGCCCCCCGCAATTAAGGGGGTCCATTTTGGCCAGCCGGCCGGGGGTTTGAATCCCCCGGTTGCACACCGGTCTAGCCGGCCCGCCCTGGCCGGCCGGTTCCAGCCTCCAGGGACCGGCGACGGTCGGTCCCCTTCTTCGCTGACACCGGCGTCCCGGTCCGGCCACCGGTCACCTTGCTCCACCGCGGCCTGGAACCGGCCGCGGCCCTTGTCATCCGGCGCAGTGCGACGACACCGCGCCCCACCACCGTGGCCCCGCTCCGGCCGCGGCGTCTTCGATTTTTTTCGACGCGGTGCGACGGCGTTGCGTTCTTAAACTTCTTTCCACCGCACGACACGACGGCGCCGTGCATTTCCTTCCGCAAGAATCCGCGTGGTGCGATGGCACCACGCTCTCCCATACCAACCACAAAGGAAACAACACGTAAAATAAGGAGGAGGTTCGGTCGTGTTTTTGTGGTCCGACCCTCTCGCGTTATACGATAACAAATGGTTTAAATCCACGAAAATCGTCAAGTTGGTATTCACGAACAAATAAATATATAAAACCCCTACCTCAGTTCAAGAATGGTGTTCGTCAACGAGTCGCGGAAGACGAGCGTCGAGGAGGTCAGGCGTCGCGAAAAAAAAACGTCGACGTCGCGAAGCGAAGATTTGAAGTCGTTGACGAAGATTTCGTCGCGGAAAACCATCGCGGAAGAGACGACGCGGAAGAAGAACGTCACGTCACGGTTACGGCGTCACGGAAGAACTGTGTTCTTTGGCGGAGAAGTTCTTCATTGGAGAACGGTGTTCTTCGCGTTCTTCATCGAGGTTGAAGAAGAAGAAGACTTCACGCTTTCCAATCCTCTCAAGGTGGAAAAAACTCTAACAAAAATAAAATAAGACCAAGTCTTAATTTATTAACACAACCTAACCATTTGAATTTCAAGAGTTTGAAATTAAGTAACTCACTTTATTAATTATAACAAGTTGTCAAAAATTAAAGAAAGTGAGTTAATGGGGAGTTAGGAAAGTGAGGGGTTAAGAGGGGTTAGGGAGTTAAGGGATTTGAAAAGTTGGGGGGTTCGTGTGGACCCCACCCTTTCAATTATCCACACATGGGATGTTGGGTAGATGTGGGCCCCACCACCAACTTCCCATGGGAGAATAATATCCACTAAGATAAGAAATAAAATTGATTCAACAATTTTATTTTCTTTTTAATTAAAACCCATTAATTAACTTCTTCACCCGCACAAACGCAACTACGGTAAATGTTACCTTAAGCGATTATCGGCGTTGCGAGTTCATCGGTGCCCTCAGAATTCGATTCCGAGCACTGGTTCAAAAGTTAGAAATTCCCACTCATTCCTTCATTGAACGTACCCGAGCCAAACTTCGGAAACTGATTCCGGGCACACTGGGCCTCGGAATCAGGTGCCGTCAGAAACCACGTTCTTGTAAAATTCCAAAGAAAATTAAGAAAACATTTCCCTTGAATTTTACAGTTCTTTACATTACTCCCACCTCAGGTCTTTACATCCCCGTAAAGATACATCATAACTAGGAAAAAAAGTGGATACTGAGCACGCATCTAAGCCTCCCACTCCCAAGTGCTCTCATGGAGGTTCCCGTGCTGCCATCTGATGTGCACCAGAGGAATCGACCATCCACATAGGACCCGCTCCTGTCGATCCTCAATCTCCACTGGGACCTCCGCAAAAGTCACCCCATCGTCAATGTCAAGCTCCCCAGGGTCTGTCCAGCACAAAGGAGATCTACAAGGTCGGCCGTACAACACCTCGTAAGGTGTCATCCCGATGGTGGAGTGGTAGCTGTTGTTGTACGCAAACTCCACCAAGGGTGGGTGGTCCTCCCAGCTATGACCAAAGTCGAGAACACATGCACGGAGCATGTCCTCGAGAGTCTGAATGGTCCTCTCCGTCTGACCATCCGTATGAGGGTGAAAGGCTATTCTCAGACATAGCTACGTCCCAAACGCCTCCTGCAACCCCTTCCAAAGTCAGTAAGTAAAGCAATCATCTCGATCGGAGACGATAGATGATGGCACAACGTGAAGCCGAACAATCTCATGAACGTAAAGTCGTCCCATGCTCTCCACTGAGCCCTGCTCTCTGATGGGTAAAAAGTGAGCCGACTTGGTGAGTCAGTCGACAATCACCCAAATGGAGTCGTGACCTCTGGAAGTGCGTGGAAGTCCAGTCACAAAGTCCATAGATATGTCATCCCACTTCCACTCTAGAACCTCTAAGGGCTGTACCAAGCCTGCTGGTACCTGATGCTCTGCCTTCACTTGCTGGCAGTTGAGGCATCGAGAAGCGAACTCTGCCACAACCTTCTTCATGCCCGGCCACCAGTGCTATCGTCTGAGGTCCTGGTACATCTTCGCCACTCCAGGATTTACCGCCAAAGGAGAATTTTGAAACTCTCTCAGTACCTCCTCTCGTAAAGAAACTGGTACCAAGGTACTTCCTCTGAAAAGGATGTCATGCCCTGCTCCAAAGAAGAAGTCATCAGGTGCCTGTCCTGAGGATATCTGCGTACACCGCGTCTCACAGTCAGCGTCCCCATGTTGTGGATCTCTGACCCGCAGTAGTAGTGGAGGAGTGATTGTGAGAGACTGAAGAAAGGCTGCTACATCTCTTTCCATGAAAGATATCTGCAAAGTGGCTAGCTGCTATGTTGCCTCCTCAAGTAGCTGAATGCTTGTCCTCCTGCTGAGGGAATCGGCTACCACGTTCCCCTTCCCAGGAGTATAGACTATCTCAAAGTCATAGTCCCGGAGGAACTCGAGCCATCGCCTCTATCTCAGATTCAAATCCTTCTGAGAGAAGATGTACCTGAGACTCTGATGGTTAGAAAAGACTGTAAAGCACTCTCCCATCAGATAGTGTCGCAATGTCTTCAGAGCGAAGACCACTGCTGCTAACTCCAGGTCATGGGTAGCGTAGTTCTGCTCATGCGGCCTAAACTGATGTGATCCATAGGCGATCACTGCCCACTCTTGCATCAGGGCACATCTGAGTCCAGTACCTGATGCATCGCAGTAGACTACGTACCCTACTCCCTCCTCAGTCAACCTCAAGATAGGTGTGTTGGCCAATATCTGTCTCAGCTCCTGGAAGCTCTGCTGACATCTGTCTGACCACACAAAGGGTTTCCCCTTCTTCGTCAAAGCTGAGAGTGGTGCTGCAACTCTGGAGAAGTCTAGCATGAATCTCCGATAGTATCCAGCTAGACCCAAGAAACTCCCCACCTCTGTCACACTCCTGGGTGTCTCCCAAGCTAGCACTGCCTCGATCTTTGCAGGATCCACTTCAACTCCCGCCTCAGAGATGACGTGTCCCAAGAATTGGACCTCACGTTTCTAGAACTGACACTTCGAGAGCTTTCCATAAAGCTGGTGCTCTCGGAGTGTGTCCAGCACAACCCGCAAGTGATAGGCATGCTCCTCCTCAGTCGTCGAGTATATCAAAATGTCGTCGATGAAGACCACGACAAATCGATCGAGGTATGGTTGAAGGATCCTGTTCATGAGGTCCATGAACACTACTGGAGCATTGGTTATGCCGAAGGGAATAACCAAGAACCCATAGTGGCCATACCGACATTTGAAGTTCGTCTTCTTCACGTCCTCGTCTCGAACTCTAAGCTGATGATAGCCTGACCTGAGGTCTATCTTCGAGAACCACTGTGCTCCTTTGAACTGATCAAAGAGGTCATCAATCCTCGGTAGCGGATACTTGTTATTCACTGTCACATGGTTCACGCGACGATAGTCGACACAAAGTCGCAAGCTCCCGTCCGCCTTCTTGGCGAACAATATCGGGGAAGCCCAGGGTGAAACACTAGGTCCGATGAACCCCTTTCCCTGCAAGTCCTCCAACTGTACATGTAGCTCTCGAAGCTCAGCGGGGGCCATCTGATATGCTGGAGTCGATATTTGGGTTGTCCCGGGGTACAGGTCAATAAAAAAGTCTACCTCTCTGCGAGGAGGTAACCCTGGAACGTCGTCAGGAAAAACGTCCGCAAACTGATCCACCACTGCAGGAAAACCAGGACTCCGCACGTCAACTGCTCCTAGGATGAGGCTAGCCAACTGATGAGTGATGGGTTGTCCTCTCCTCTGCGGGTGTCCATCCTGTGATGCAAAGGCTCCCTTCTCACCGGTGAAGGTGAAGCTGCTCCCGTCGGAGCGTACACATCGCACCTTGCGCCTAAAACAGTCAATCTATGCATGGACCGTAGATAACCAATCAATGCCCAAGATGACGTCGTAAGGCCTCGATGCTGCTACAAGAAGATCCCAGCCGAAGATCTCGCCTCCTAGAGTAAGCTCACACTGCCGGCACCAGTGCGTAATCGTCGAGTCTGCTCCCGTAGGAGTATCTAGCCATAAGGATCGAGCCAACAGCTCTGTCGGAATCTCCGAGCTCCGAACAAGGGCAGCGGCTACGAAAGAGTGACTCACTCATGTGTCTATAAGAACTGCAGCAAGGGTGGAATAGACACAGATAGTACCTCGAATCATCTCGGGCGCACCGTGGTCGTTGGCCTCCACTTCCTGGAGTTGTGCCTGTCTCTGCCCGCCAGCTCCCTGTGGTCGGGGTGGACCTCCTGGTGGTGGTGGTGGTAGAGCCTCAAAGCATCGCCCACCACCTGCTGCTCGGCCAGCTCCTCCACCTCATTCGCCTCCTCCCTGCGGACCATCACGGTTGACCCTCTACCTCTGCCTCGGTGGTCCGTCAACCGTCTGTTGCTCCTCGGCACGGCGGGTCGGGTAGTCACGAGCCATGTGGCCCTACCCGCCGCATGAGTAGCACTGCCTGCCTCTCGAAAGACTGACTCCGCGCTGTGTGCCCTGCAATGCTAAGACAGTGTCCTGAGGTCGTCTTCCTGAGGGTCTGGACTTCTTGGACCCATGATTCATCCATCGACTACCTTATGCAGAAGACTCTGCTACGTTCCGCCCTGCGGTGGGTCTCGGCGCTGGTGTAGACTCAGCAAGAAAGCTCTCGATCAAAAGGTTTCTCTCCAGTACTCTTGTCTGAGTTGGAATGTTGAGGGAGATCAGCGATGCCCTAATCTCGTGTCTCAATCCCTGCTCAAAGTTCCGGGCCCGGAAGAATGGGTCCTGTACCATGTCGGTCGAGTAGCGCGAGAGATCAGTAAATCTCGCCGAGTACGGAGCGACCGTCATGCTTCCCTGCCGCATCTGAAGAAGCTCCTGAATGTGTACCGCACGGAGGGTGGCTGGGACGAACTCCAAGCGGAAGAGGATCTCAAAGTCTGTTCAGAGTAGAGATGCCTTATCGTGCACCTGGAGCATCATGCTCCACCATCATCCCACTACTGCGTGCAGTAGACTCGCTGCGAGGATCACCATGAGGTCTGTTGGTGTCCTGAATAATCGAAAAACTCTCACCACTGCCTCCAGCCAGTCCTCGGCTGCCTGGGGGTCCATCTCCCTGCAGAACCTGGGCGGTCACTAGAGCTGGAACTCATGCAGTGCACTAAGGCGACGTGCATCATCAGCGACTCGTGCTGGAAGCATCAGTGGCTCGGCGGGTAAAGCTACCGCCGGTGCCACTGCTGACAAAGGGCCCTACACCGAGGCCTCGTCGCTCGGTGGGCTGTCATCACGCTCGACTCTCGGAACCCTAGCTGGCTGCCGTCGTGGGGCCATCCTGAAAAGGAAACAGGTGCGCCACGGTCAGAACAGTATACCTAGTGAGATGATACAAAGTAATCACTAAGAAAACTTGAAACACACATGCAAACAATGTTTTCGTTCATTAAGTCGGAAATCAGAAGTCAGGGTCCTGGTGTACGGATACATCAGCCACCGCACCAACACTGAACTCCCTGGACTGATAACCACACTAAATACGCTAAACCATATTTCTTCTCATAGAAAAGATCAGAGTCCGCGGTAGAACTGAACTCCTCTGATACCAATTTTTCACGACCCGTCCTCGGGGCCCGTGCCGTGACTACCACAAGCCCGCCTTCCATAGGCCAGCGGCTGGCGACTAGCACCAAGGAGTAAATATTGGTAAAAAGGGAAGGCATTGCCTTTTTATAGTAAACAAGCACCATAGAGTAAGCAAGAGAAAAAGTAAACACTAAGTAAAAACAGGTTACAACTGTAAGTGCGGAAAGTAAGTGGGCCAGTATACAAACCTAAACTGAAAGTAAAGTACAACTCGAAAGGGAAAACAGCAACTGAAAAGTAAAAGCCACTATGCCGAGCCGTCCACTAGAATTCCCACATGAAGGGTGGGTACAGATAGCTCCACGGCTCCTCAGGTCCCGCCATCCGCTTCGAGTACGTCCGCCCAGTGGTCCACCTCCAGCTACCATCCTGCTCTGAAAGCCTCAACCACGATCAACACTGTCCGTCGTCTACAACCAACACAACGTAGTGCGGGCATAGCCCATGCAGTGGTGAGTATAAGCTACTCAGTAGGGACCCCGAGACCCCCGAAGGTCTCCCAAAATCCAAAAAGGATAAACCACAAAGGAAAAGTACAATCACGAAGTAACAACCGACACTGCTTAGGTATATGCCCATACATATACCTAAGTCATCAATTTCAATACGCTTCGACCTCCGAGCCCAAGTACAACCCAGTCCACACAGGAATGTATATGTATTCCACACAGGAAAGCAAAACGTAATCCACACAGGATAGCACAACACAATCCACACAGGTAAGCAAACAGGTTTCAGCTCACACAAGTATACTTCTTCGAAAGACGATAGAGATGATCACTGATCCATCTAAGTCGTTGGACCCACAAAAGAATCGATAGGTACTAACCCCCGCAAAGACCCACACAGAATCAGACCCACACAGGATCTGTAGGCGCTAGCTCACACAGAACCGCTGAGCGCTGAACCACACAGGATCGAACCCACACAGGATCGGTAGCACTGATCCACATAGGATCGCTGAGTGCTGTTGTCATCGTCGTCGAATCCACTGAGGATCTCTGCACAGTCGTCGTCGCAGTCACATTAGCAGTCGCAGCCAGCACTAGGGTTCCCGCACACAGCAAGCTCATTTGGGAGGGTCCGCTACACGTGCCGAAAGGATGATACATCAACTAACACATTGTCCAGAGTTGATGTATCCAAAAGTTTCGTATCGTCAACAGGAACTCAACGTCACAGACGGTGCGTCAATCGGACGCCCGGTTTGGGAGTTATTGGCTTTTTCGTTCCAGGGGCCCAGTTGGTTTTTATGGAAAGACCAACCCGACCATACTCCACCTGCATCCAAACCTCGGGCGGAGTATTCCAAAAGATCCATATCACTATGAGGAACTCAACAAAGTTGAAGGCACGTCAATCGGACGTCCGTAGCTCAAGATATGAGTGTTTCTACTCTGAGGGCCCGGTTGGTTTCGTGTACAAACCAACCTGGCTGAACACAAAGTATTCCGAAACCTTGAGTGCGATATACCGAAACGACCGACTCATTTCAAGGATCGTGTCTCCGTTGAAAGTGTGTCGATCGGAGGTCCGTAGCCCGAGTTATGGGCAATTGAACTCAAGCGGTCCGAAAACGGGGGTTTCGGGCCCGGACCGACCCGGCCCGAGACCCCCCGGTCAGCACGAACCGGGTCGACCAACCCCTGTCTGGGTTGGCCCGGCCTGGCGCAGTCCTGGCGCGGCCTGACCTGGCAGACTGTCCAGGCGGCCGGTCCGGCTGGGCACAGCGCGCTGTCCGGCTCGGGCGAAGGCCGAGCTGTTTCGGCCAAGTGGCGGGGCGCCTGCCCCCCTGTGTAACCGCGGCCCCCCGCAATTAAGGGGGCCATTTTGGCCATCCGACCGGGGGTTTGAATACCCCGGTTTCACACTGGTCCGGCTGGCCCGCCCTGGCCGGCCGGTTCCGGCCTCCACGGGACCGGCGATGGCCGATCCCCTTCTTCGCCGACACCGGCGGCCCGGTCCGGCCGCCGGTCACCTTGCTCCGCCGCGACCCGGAACCGGCCGCGGTCCTTGTCGTCTGGCACGGTGCGACGGAACCGCCCCCCTCCACCGCGGCCCCGCTCCGGCCGTGGCGTCTTCGGTTTTCTTCGACGCGGCACGACGGCGTCGCGTTCTTAAACTTCTTTCCACGGCGCGACGCGACGACACCGTGCATTTCCTTCCGCAAGAATCCGTGTGGTGCGACGGCACCATGCTCTCCCTTACCAACCACAAAGGAACCAACACGTAAAATAAGGAGGAGGTTCAGCCGTGTTTGTGCGGTCCGACCCCCTCTCATTATTCGAAAACAAATGGTTTAAACCCACGAAAATCGTCAAGTTGGTATTCATGAAAAAATAAATAAATAAAACCCCTACCTCGGTTCAAGAATGGTGTTCGTCAACGAGTCCCGGAAGACGAGCATCGCAGAGGTCGGGCGTCGCGGAAAAAAAACATCGATGTCGCGAAGCGAGGATTTGAAGTTGTTGACGAAGATTTCATCGTGGAAACCGTCGCGGAAGAGACGACGCGGAAGAAGAACGTCGCGTCGCGGTTATGACATCGCGGAAGAACCCTGTTCTTCGGCGGAGAAGTTCTTCGTTGAAGAACGGTGTTCTTCGCGTTCTTCGTCGAGGTTGAAGAAGAAAAAGACTTCATGCTTCCCAATCCTGTCAAGGTGGAAAAAAATCTAACAAAAATAAAATAAGACCAGGTCATAATTTATTAACACAACCTAACCATTTGAATTTCAAGAGTTTGAAATTAAGTAACTCACTTTATTAATTATAACAAGTTGTCAAAAATTAATGAAAGTGGGTTAATGGGGAGTTAGGAAAGTGAGGGGTTAAGAGGGTTTAGGGAGTTAAGGGATTTTTAAAGGTGGGGGGTTCGTGTGGACCCCACCCTTTCAATTATCCACACATGGGAAGTTGGGTGGATGTGGGCCCCACCACCAACTTCCCATGGGAGAAAAATATCCACTAAGATAAGAAATAAAATTGACTCAACAATTTTATTTTCTTTTTAATTAAACCCCTTTAATTAACTTCTTTACCCGCACAAACACAACTACGGTAAAGGTTCCCTTAAGCAATTACCGGCGTTGCGAGTTCATCGGTGCCCTCGAAATTCGATTCCGAGCACCAGTTCAAAAGTTAGAAATTCCCGCTCGTTCGTTCACTAAACGTACCAGAGCCACACTTCGGAAACTGATTCTGGGCACACCGGGCCTCGGAATCAGGTGCCGTCAGAAACTGCGTTCTGGTAAAATTCCAAAGAAAATTAAGAAAAAATTTCCCTTAAATTTTACGGATCTTTACATAGTCCACATAGGAAAGAAAAACCTAAATCCACACAAGATAGCACAATACAATCCACATAGGAAAGAAAAACAAGATTCAACTCACACAGGTATACTACTTCATAAGACGATAGAGATGATCAGATATAGCCACTGATTCATCTAATCCGTCAGACCCACAAAGGATCGGTAGGTACTAACCCCCGCAATGACCCACACAGGATCGATCTTGAAGTCGAATCCATAGGTATTGGGAAACTCCTTCTCCATCAAGTACATTGGTTATGCCGCTACAACCACGGCTCCCCTCTAACCTTGGATTGCTGTAGTACTCCACATATCGAGTATTGTGGGCATGTTGCTACAACCAAGCGCTTCCCACCATGGGTCTGCCGCTAAAACCAAGCGCTCCCCCTCATAGCCTCTAGAGCTACTCCTTTTGTTGAGTACCACGGGTCATCCGCTACAGCCCAGCGCTCATCTGTCGTGGGTCTGCCACTACAACCAAGCGCTCCCTCATGCAGCTACAACCAAGCGCTCCTCCGTCATGGGTCTGCCGCTACAACTAAGCGCTCCCCATCATAGCCTCTAGAGGTACTCCTTGTGTTGAGTACCATGGGTTTACCGCTACAACCAAACTCTCCTCCGTCGTGGGTCTGACGCTACAACCAAGCGCTCCCCCTCATAGCCTCCAGAGGTACTCCTTCTGTTGAGTACCGCGGGTCTTCCGCTACAACCAAGGGCTCCTCCGCCGTGGGTCTGCTGCTACAACCAAGTGCTTCCCACTGGCCTATCCGTAACACACCGAGTCGTTTGATCAGCAGTCCTCAAGTATCAACCAGCTCTAGGGTTTCCGCACACAGCATGCTCGTTCCGGGAGGGTCCACTCCATGAGCCAAGAGATCGACGCATCAAATGACACATAGTCTGGAGTTGATGTATCCCAAAAGTACCGTAGTGGTCATTAATAATCCCACAGAGGATTCCCGTACTGTCTTCATTGTCGTCGCAGACGCAGCCAGCTCTAGGGTTCCTGCACACAGCAAGCTTGTTCGGGAGGGTCCACTCCACGAGCCGAGTGGCTGATACATCAACTGAAAAATAGTCCAGAGTGGATATATCCAAAAGTTCTGTATCGTCAACAGGAACTCAACGTCGCAGACGGCGCATCAAACGAACGTCTGGTCTGAGAGTTATCAACTTTTCTGTTCCAGGGGCCCGGTTGGATTTCGGGTACTATCCAACCCGACCTCTATCCAACTGCATCCAAAACTCAAGTGACGTATGCCAAAATTTCTGTCTCATCAAGAGGAAATCAATGAAACAGATGGTGCGTCAATCGGACGCCCGGTCTGTTAGTTATTGGATTTTTTGTCCAGGGGTCCGGTTGGTTTTTAAGTCAAAACCAGCCCGACCATACTCCACCTACATCCAAAACTCAGGCGGAGTGATCCAAAAGATCTGCCTCACTTAGACTAATCCAACCAAGTCGACGACACATCAATCGGACGTCTGAAACTCAAGATATGAGCGTTTCCGCTCCGAGGGCCCGGTTGGTTTTGTGTACAAACCAACCCGGCTGAACCCAAAGTATTCTGAAAACATGAGTGTAATATACCAAAACGACTGCCTCGATCCAAGGATCGCATCGCCGCTAACAGTGCGTCGATCGGAGGCCCACAGCTCAAGTTATGATCAAAAGACCGAAAAGGGTCCGAAAACGGGGGGTCTGGTCCCGGACCGACCCGGCCCAACCCCCCTGGGTCGGCACGAACCGGGTTGACCCGACCCGGGTCTGGGTCCGACCCGGCCCGGCGGTCCAGCCGGGTGGCTTGGCCGGCACGCTGGCGCTGGCCAGGTGCCGCGCAAGGCAATCACAACCCCCCGCGCGGGGGCCGCTCCATGACACCCGGACGCGGCTTAAGCCGCGTCCCTCCTCCGCGATCCCGCGCAGCCGCGGGACCTTCCAGCACTGTCGCGACTTCAGCCGCGGCGGGTCTTCTTGGCGGCGCGCCGGGCGCCGCCGTGCCGGAGAGGCAGGCCGGCAGGGGGTTCCATGGACCATCGGACGCACTCCGGTGGTCCGATTTGCGTGCGGTCTTCGCCAGTGCTCGTCCCGGGACTCGTTCTTCATTGAAAAGCCTTCAAAAATTAACTTGCGGCCCCGTTTGTCATCGCCCGCCAATCCGCGCATAACAACAAGAGGGGCTGTGGGTTCGGACTTGATCGTTGGTCCGCACCCACCGCGTTAGCGGTTTTTAAAGTCTCACAACAATCATATTTAACAATTGGGGATATAAATCATGAATATTTAAAAAGAAAGAACCTCTACCTAATCATAGTCATCGAACGTGCGTTCTTCGCGGGACTGACCGTTGCGGAAGAAGAGGATCGTCGCGTCACGGAAGGGGCGTCGCGTCGTCGCGGTACATGACATCGCATCGACGATATCTGAGGGTTAAAGAAAATACACAGATTTAATTTCAAGAATTATATCCATGTTGAGGATAAAAAAATCCACAAAGGAATTTAAAAGATTTGAAATCTCCTACCTCAAGCAGTTGATTGAAGATTGTCGTGGGGAACGAATCGTCGCGGAAGAAGCGTCACGGAAGGAGAATCGTCGGCGTTCTTCGTCGCCTTTCATCGAAGGCCGGCGTTCTTTGCGTTCTCCGCGTTTTTCGTGTTCTTCGCATTCTTTGCGTTCTTTGCGAAGAAATATGATGATCTTCTAGCTTCAGAGATTTCTCCAAATCCTCTAAACAAGACACCCCCCAAAAGACAAGTGTTGGTCTTATTTTTAATATCATGCCAACAACTGATTTCAAAGATAAGTAACAAACAAATTAATTCATAGAATTAATTGCAATGAATTAACCGCCCAATTAATAGGGGCGTTAAGAATTTAGAAAATGCATTAGTTGACTTCATAAAGAGGAGTTTTCGCGGGTGCGTTACTTAGAGGAAAAGAAACGGTGGGGCTCGTGCGGGCCCCACCTCACAAATATCCTACCATGAGGGTAGGATATTTTGGGTTCCACCCTATCCGCTTCAACTCATCTTAAGCAGCTTAAAGTGGCCTTAAGTGGCTTTAAGTGAAATAAAATAAAGTTGTCGCACCACTTTATTTTGTTTTCTTCACTTAACCCCAAAAAAGAAATTAAAAACCACACCTGAGTAAACGCAACTCCGGAAGAGGCGTTTCTAAGCAAATATTAGCGTTGTGATTCCATCGGTGCCCTCAGAATTCAATTCTGAGCACCGGTTCAAAAGTTAGAAAAAACCGCTCGTTCGTTCACTGAACGTACCCAAGACAAACTTCGGAAAATGATTCCGGGCACACCGGGCCTTGAAATCATGTGCCTTCAGAAACTGCGCTCTTGTAAAATTCTAAAGAAAATCAAGAAAACAATCCTTCAAATTTACGGGTCTTTACAGTACCTGAAACTTCTCATCCCCACGGCGGCCAATAAATGCATCCCATACCTCTTGGGATATCCGATGAGCATAGATAAGGGGTGGGTGCGAGTTTATTTTACCTTTGGAATCTTTCACGTGACATTTTGTTAAAACAGTGTGAAAACCTTGATGACACCTTCCTACATGCCTAAGTACATAATTATTGTGTGAATAATCTACTATAAATGTACTCTGAAATAGATTTATAAGAGTAATACATTGTTTCATTATTTTATTTTCTATTAAATTAAATAAATAATATCATAATTTTACCGTCATTTCTTCCCAGATCACAACCTTCAGCCTAGACACAACATGGTTGCATGAATCTATGTCAATCGGCACACATTTCCGAGTTACAATTCCAATGTAACTACTAAGCATATCCTTGTTTGGATTCACATGTTGTTCTCGTGCATTCCATCTAACATCAGATTTGATGCATTTTCTTTCTCCTTAACTTTGGCTAACACCATCAAACTAAGACGCACCTGTGTTTTCTGCGATATGGGTCCTTCATCCCCAACCATATCATCGATATCAACATCATATATATGTTCATATGAAATCATAGAAACTACATGTGTTGATGGTTGTTGGACCTCAACACCAAGAGTATCAATAGGTTCAAAAACATGCTATAGCTCTGCACTATAAGAAGCCACAACAGCAACAGTAGCAGCAGCAACAACAGCTTGAGAGACTTGTTTAGCCTCAAGGTTAGGAGCACCAGAACGTGCAGAAGTCATTATCTTCCAAAGTGGTTAAACAGTTAATTTCGAATACATAAATTCAATAATTATAAGATAAAAACATGAGATAACAATATCTATATTACAAACAAAATATAACCTATTTATTGAACTCTCTTTATTTTTTTCAAATACTGAAAGGATTGACTCCTCTATCGATTATCCAAATCCCTTCATTGTGGTCACCTCTAAAAAATAAAACATCATATACATTGGGAACTATGTGAAATGATTGTGATGTAACACAGAAAGGTTCATCCTCAACTGAATTTTCATCAGACCCTTTAGTAGTTTTGGATGATAACAGAACAATCGACCACTTTCAATTTGGATGATCTGGACCGTAAAATACTTGTACCGCTTGTGATTTCATTATAAATTGTTCGTCTTTGTACCCTTTTTTACTAAATTCAACTTTCGAAAATCCCAATTCATCTATTTTAACACTACTAGTTTTATCAACCCATTTGCATTGAAAAATTGGAAATTATAGTGTCATATAATCCAAATCCCATATTTTTTTGATAATGCCAAAGTATGATATATTTTCATAAATTTTATTTATGTCCTTACTACTAGAAACATGCATTTCTTTAGCCACAAGTGTAACTCTACTATTTTTCATAGTACTATCTTCATCATGTTCATCTATATAGAATTTATAACCATTAATTACATAACCATTGAAATATAATACATACACACTTGGTCGAGGGACTATCCATCGTAGTCATTCAGAAATTGAATTCTTATTTTCATCTAACTCCTTAAAAAATATGATCTTGAAACCATCCTATAAACTGGTTATTATGTGTATTTCATATCCATTTTTCAGCCCTTGATGGATTCAACTGACTAAGAATTTGTTTCTAGGTTTCAATATATAGAGGAACCTCCCAACTATTATGAAAAACATAATGGTGGGCCTGATCCTGATCTGTAAAATTGATTGTCACAACATCTCTTCCATAAATTCCCTCACCCTCAATGCATCTAGTGTGACTTGATCTTAGGATACCAATGCTTTCCACATCAGATATGTATTTGCTACAGAATTCAATGTCTTCCTCAACAAGATATTGCTCCACTATTCAACCCTATGACCAACTTCAATTTTTGGCATACCCTTTCAAAATATTCATATACCATTCAAAGGTGTACGTCCATCTATAATGCACAGGACCACAAAGTCTAATCTCTCTCACCAAGTGAATCATCAAATGAACCATCATATCAAAGAATTTTGGCAGGAATAAAATTTCAAATTCACATAATATGATGACAATTTCTCTTTCCATAGCTGGAAATTTAGGTGGATCTAAAACTTTGCTACAAATATCATTGAAAAATAAATAATATTTGGTTAACGTATGATGAACATTCTTGAAAAAAATGCAATGTAAAGCTATAGGAATTAAATATTTCATCAAAACATGGCAGCTGTGTGACTTAAAAACTTTTAACTTCTAATAATTAATTGACACAATGTTCTTGATATTTGATGAATACCCCTCTGGAACCTTTACATCATTGAAGAAGTTTCAAAACTAATATCTCTCTTTCTGGGAAAGATTGTATGCAGCTAGAGGAAGAAACATTCAATTTTTACCCTCCACGAGAGCCAACTCTTCTCGTATTCCCATGTCAACCATGTCCAACCTTGACTTAATTCCATTGTTTGTTTTTTCAGGGGCATTTAGAAATGTTCTTATAACACTATCACATACATTGTTTTCCAAATGAATCACATCAAGAAGATGTATAACGTACAAACAATTCCAGTATAGTAATTCAAAAAGAAACTGATCTCTTTTTCCAACTGATTTTCATAATTTTTTTTCAAAAATGGTTTAATAAAAAAAGTGTTCACAAATTTTTCTTTCTCAAATAGTTGATCACATGTTAGTGAAGATGGTTCTATGTGTTTTTCTGAACATCCATTGAATGATTTCGTCCAAGATCGGTACTTATGCTGATGAGGTAGAAATATATGATGTCCTTGAAACTTAGATTTTGATGAACTTTTCAACCTAATTTATTATGTATCTTCTTCACACATGGGACACCCTTGAGTTCCTTTAATGATATATCCAGAAAAATTTACATAATCAGGGAAATCATTTATCGTCCCATAAAACATCTCTCTCAATGTGAAGTATTAACTTTTATAAGAATCATTCAACATAACACCTCAATCCCACAATAACATAAAATCCTCAATCAAATGAGAAAATAGACATCAATGTCATTACCTGGTTGTTTTGGTCCTAATATAATTATAGATAACATGATGAATTTCAACTTGACGCATAACCAGGGTGGCAAGTTATAATTTACTAACATAATAGGCCATGTACAATGAGTGTTGGTTTGAAAACCAAAATGATTCACTCTATCTATAGATAATGCAAGACAATGGTTTCTCAGCTCTTTTCCAAATTCAGGATACTCATGATCAGTTATCTTCTATTGATGAGAGTCAGTCGGGTGATGTAATTTCCCATATTTATTTCTTTTATCTCCATTCCATGACAATTTTCTTGCTGTTTCATAACTTCCATAGAGACACCTAAACCTTTGAATGATTGGAAGGTAGCATAAAAAATTCAAAGGACTGGATTCATATTTCTTGTATCGAGAATCACCTCACTTTGGGAATTTTGGAAGTGATTTGTTCTCCTTGCGAAACTGTATACAGTCTTTCTGTAAGGCATGTATTCTTTCAGAAATCATTCCCATCGAGCATAGCATTTGTTTAGATTCATATATCTGGCTTGGGAGCTCATTATCTTCCAGGAGCATGTCATTCAAGAGAGAAAGTAGTTTCGTAAAATGGACATCGCTCCATCTGTTTCCTAATTTCAATTTATACAACTTCAGTACAGCTGACAATGTTTTATATTTAGTGCAACCAACATACAATGGCATATTTTCACAACTCTTTAACTTCTAAAACAATTATTTGAAATCACAGAGTTCATCTTCAACTGTACTTGACATTTCATAAATACGATCTTCATCATCATTGACATCTGTAATCACATCCTTCATACGGTCTTCTTCATTATCAATATATGTATTCATATATGATAATACATAAAACACATTTTTATCCCAGCCAGTAGCTACATTTTCTTTTTCTCTGTGTTTATTCCAACATTTATAACTCCGATCTATTCTGTGACATATATAATGTTCTTACAACTCCTATAGAGTAATTAGTCTATAATAACAGCCACGTAAACACGGAAAAAAGAATTAAGAAGATCCTTTGCATGATCCTTTGCAATCATGACGAACTCTTTTACTCTATTTTCATACTCTATTCTCAAACGATTAGCGTACATCCAATAATTATTCATCTACATCCTATTTGAATCACAAATATTAGTATTTATGATTCAAATACACAAAACAAAACTTCCAAATACATTATAACAGAACCAGTTCCTTAAAATAGAGATTAATAGAGCCTAACCATTTCCAATAAAGATTTTGAATTCAACAGAACCAAGATAGACACCCATCAAAATCAACACACTTTCCAACCCCCTTACCAATAGTTCTAGCACCCACCACCCTTATAGCAAAACCATAAACATCCTTTTATCCACCCCTACTATCCACTTAATTCTTAATAAATTAATCAAATTAAACATAAAAAAACTAGTGACCAATCTCAAATAAAATTAAAACAAGGATACAATTTTGATGAGAAAACTAATATAGTGGATACATTTCCAAACATAAAGGGGTTCGTAGGGGAAACAAATAACCTAGGATTATTCAAAATTACAATGGAATATCATAGGTGTCGTTACCCAAATTAACATAAGAAATAGAAAATTAAGGTTAGTGAACATAAATTCTATCATGAACATCAAAAGAATATGCAATAACTCTCCCTCACTAACATGGGGCTCTACCAACTCCTACCATATACCTAGAGAATAATTGAAAAAAAATAGGAAACATAGTTTCTTGTACCTATTTCTAATAGTACTATAAGAAAAGTATAATGAATATAGATCGTACCTCCAAACACTCCTGGATCCTCCTGGTAAAAAGACTCTAGTGACTACAACTATCCAAGATTTTAACCACCAACTTCCGAGTATTTGTATAATCAAACCAATGTTCCATCCACCTCATGCTTCTCCCTGATCTCCTCCATCACTTTTGTGCTATACAGACCTCCTTTCTCCAGTTCTTCCTCTACCTAGGCTATTCGTCGACTGCCTCTCTGACTATAGCATGAATGTTAAGAAAATTAAATGGGATATATCTATACCCATCACAATCATATTAAATTAATTGGAGTAATGGAATATCCTTGAGGTACATATGAATGATAGTGCCTCCTGAGATGAGACTTGCATCACACAACTACTGTGGGTGCGTGCTACTAACCCTACATCCCAGAAGATCACTACCTTATAATATTCTGATATCAAATCAAACCATTAGAATAATCAAATAGAACTAATATAGCCATCCAAAGATTAGTATTACATGTGGAATTCCCCCAAACCACTAGAGTTCAATCTATGAAATGGTCGACATAAATTAATGGATTTAACAAAAAGAGCAGAAATACAATCCAACCAAGTGAAATACATTTAATATCTCCTGAGAAGAAATTCATCCCACATCACGTAATCGGGTTCTCCATAGTGTAGGTGTACTAAACCAAAATCACTTAGCCTGAAACACCAAGGTTAGTTCATTACTAGAGCAGTCTTTGTTCAAAATAACAATATTGATACCCATAATAGGTATTAGAGAAGAATCATTATCTACCCAATGAAGTGCATGGTCTGTCCCCATTTTCATGAAACAACCTTCTAGACTAGCACCTAGGAACACCTGGTCATAGAGGTTCACTAAGTTGACACTACCCATAAATTATCCTTGACATAAAATAAAGTTGTGTGGTGTTTACCATTGATCGAAGTCAAGAAACATCCCACAATCCTAAAAAGAATTAACCACCCAAATAAAACTGCTCACATGTTCATACCACTATCTAAACCCAAAGTCCTTTTCCAAAGAATACTATTCACATTTCCATGGATGCACTACTCTGATCTCCTCATCTTATGTGGCCCTAGTGCATGAATACTGGAGTCCACTCCATGAATCATGGATAAATAATAAATGAAACTAAATGGATTATTGGTTCCACTATGAACCATCTCATGAAGAGATTCAATTTAGAACACTATAACTTCACAAATACACTCATCATCTCTGGTATATGGGTTGATGCATGCACCATATCCTTACCATGATTTAACCATAAGTCTCCCTTATGAAGCATTCCAGAATTCCTTGACATTCATAGGGTAGAAAATTATTATTCTTGCACAAATCACATAAAACCATGCTCACCAACTTAGGGAAATATAACGTAACCTTCTACAGGGTTGGATACACTTTCTATATTTTAGGGGTCCTAATCAGTATCATAAATAGAACCTTCCCTATAAACACAATCACTAGCACATCATGACACCCACAAAGTGTAACAAATTAATAATGAGGCAAGTACTATCAAAAATATTTTTTTTCATTAAGGGGTTTACAAAAATACCACTTTCCCCAGTATAGATAAACCCACTCCACTAGAAGGATGAGGAAAAAACACTCAACATTAATAGAATATTCATGTATAACAAGGTATAGCTTGAGGTTTCACATGAATATTAAACCTTCTTACATATGACACTTGGTGAAAAATAAATTATAGTTTCAAACATCATAATGGCCCATGGGGAATCATAAAAAATTTATACTTTAGTTCAAATCATCTTCTAACCAAGTATAAGAATCCACTATGTGTGTTATTTCGTGAAATAGATTGTTAGAACTCTATGTTAGTTAGCATCTAATCTAACGGTGGTGATCATGGGAAAGAATCTAAACATCACCCTAATGAAAAAAACACTCACAAAACCTATCCAAAAAAAATAAACCTAAAAGGAGAAGTGGGAGACTTACCTAGAGAAGATCAAAGCCATGATGGAGGGAGAGAAGAAGCGATGAGTGTTCCGGAATCCTTCTGCACTACGTCGGGAGGGGAAGGCATGACCGCGAGGGGGAGGTTTGTGGGAGGAGCCGCCACCATTGAGAAATGGAGGAGTAGGGTTCACGGGGAGTACGGTCCAGAGGAGAAGAGGAAGTAGGTTTGGTGGGGAGGAGAATCTGTGGAAGGGGTTTTAGGGGGAGGATAAGGAGTAGGGATAGCGGCGGAGGTCCAACAAAGGGAAAATCATGAGAAGGGGAGTTTTCGTAGGGGTACAACACCACGAGGGCTTGACGGAACAATAAATAGAGGATATTTTGCCCCATATTTTATAAAATATGGGAAAATGGTTTTATCAGCAATAAAATTTTAGCACTGATAAAGGAAGCCTTTATCAGTTCTTTTTAAGCACTCATAAATCGTACACATTATCAGTGCTAATAAAAAAACACTCATAAATAATTCCTTTATCAGCGCTAAAATTTTAGTGCTGATAGAGGGTTCCTTTATCAGCACTTTTTTCTTTGCGCTATTGAAAGGTGGCACTTCCATTGGCCATTTTTTGGTAGTAGTGACTCCATGGAAAAGATGATAGGTTTTCCTTTGTTTTTTCATAGAGCTTCAGTTAACTCGCATATTTGGATTTGCTGGAAGATTAATGTATAGGTGGATATTGTGAGTCTTTCATCTAAATGTATTAAAATGAATATTTCTTGTGCTTGGGGAGAGATATTGTTTTCCTTTTTTATGCATTAAATGATGTGTAGAGGATTAAGAAGCTTTGGAGTTATATGGGATATTTTCAAACAGGCATCATCACTTGGTTTTTGGGTGGATATTTTAACACGATTGTGGATACAGAATAGAAAAGGGGTGGTTTGATCATTTCCATTGATTCCATGCAAGACCATTTTTAATTCATCAATGTAGATGGTATGCTAGACTTGGGGTTCAACATTAGGTGGTTCACGTGGTGTAATTATCATAGGGGGGTCGCAACTTATATGGAGTAGGTTGTATAGATGCTTCACAAATATTCAAGACCTTAATTCCTTTTCTAGGTCGATGGTCACTCATTTAACTCAATCATTATCAGATCATGCTCCACTAGAGGTGGAGGTTCGACATGACAGTGTTGGTAGGTAGGTTTTTTCACTACTCTAGTAATTGGCATCATGCTAAAGGATTCATGGAGCTGGTAAGAACGTCTTGGGTGCATGTGGAGAATGAGAGCACATGGCATGCCCTTTCTAACCATTTAAAACGTCTTAAGAGGGACATTCAAGGTTGTTTGGATAATAGGATGAATGATATTTAATGTGTGAACTATAGCAAAGAAGACATTAAGAACATGGAGGAGGAGCTACAGATTATTTGGGTTGATAACAAGTTTATTATCCTATGCGATAAGAACATGTTTCTTGTAGAGAAGCTATTTGAGGTTGAGTGATATTACAAGCAATGATCCAAGGTGATATGGTTGAAGGGGGTATCGCAACAATGCTTTTTTAAATGCATGTTTAATAGAAAGCAGTGACTTGAGGCTCAATATTAACATGGGTAATGGAGTATTTTCTTTTGAGGTGGATGTGGTAGGGTGAATGGTGTTGGACCACATTGAAGAACTCTTGGTGGGATGGGTTCCTTCTAGATATGAGGATTTGGAGGATAATTATATGGATTTGGGTTTCGGACAGTGCATAATTCGTATGGTGGAGGGTCTTGAGAATTATTTTATAGTGGCTACTCTAAGTGAAGAGGAAATTAAGAGAAATGTTCTAGCTATGTCGTCTGATAGTGCATTAGTTCTGGATGATTTCCCAAATGCTTTCTACATGGTGGAATGGGGTATAGTTGGTCCTTGGGTGGTGAGGGTGATTCAATACTTTTTTCAAGTTGGTGCACTCAATTCGGGTTTCACTCCTTCAAGGGTGGTGCTAATTCTGAAGGTTAAAGAGCCTATTAACCTCATCCAGTGGAGACCCATTTTCCTATGTAATGTTTTCTATAAGATCCTCACAATCCTGATTGCGAGTAAGTTGAACCACATCATAACAAGGTTGGTGTTTAGGGTGCAACATGGGTTTGTTAAAGGTCGTAATATCCAAGGGGTGGTGGCGATTTCTAGTGATCTAGATTATGATCACTATAGGAGGATTGTTTGTTCAAATGTCATCTTCTATGTTGATATGAACAAGGATTTTGAAAAATTGTAATGGAGATTTCTTATTCATGTGATGAGACATTTTGGGTTTCGTTAATTGTTCTATGATCTCTATTTTAGGCGTTATTCCTCTCCATGGCTCGTTGTCTCCCTAAAATGGAAGTGCTTTGGATTTTTTAAATCGGTTCGTGGAGTCAGGAAGGGTGATCAAATTTCCACAAACCTCTTTATCTTGGCTCAATAGGACTTATCAAGTAATTTACATATAGGAATGGATAAGGGAAGATAGTTTCATTTTCTCAGTAGAAAAATAAGGGAAGGCGTGTCTCATTTGTTGTTCGTCAATGATATCATGATCTTCATTAATGGAAGATGGTGACTGTTGAGGGGTCTCATGGATATTTTTACCATGTTTTCCTGATTGAGTGGGCAATGTATTAATTCCAGAAAGATCCATGTTTTTATTTCTAATAAGTTCCCGGGTAATTGATGTAGGACTATTCAATACATATTGGCTTTTCCAAAACAAAAATTTCTTATCCTTTATCTTGTAGTCCACTTTGAAGTGGTCATATAAAAAGTGTTTTTATGATGATATTAATGAGGTGATTTAGCATATTTTTAACTAGAAGTATAGGGTTTTATCATTCAGTGGGAGGGTAACCTTATGTAAGAACCCCATTCTTATTATTGAGGTACTGGTTTCTTCTTCTCCTTTTCCATAAGTGTTTTTTTAAGAAAACAAGGATAATGTCCGAAAAATCCCAAATTTATGGGTATACACCATGTACTTTTGTACACACGTCGTCTAATTTGGCTGTGTGGGACGAGAATACAGGGCATGTAGGCCAGTCAGAAATTAAGGGTGTAAAAACTAACTACATGTTGTGTACATAGTAATACAAGCCGTGTAATCAGTCGGTAGGTGAATAGAAATGTGGTGGAAGTAGCCACTAGAGGAACGATACTACATTCCATGTACTTAGTAGTACACTCCGTGTAATCAAGTCTCCAGATGAACAGTGATGTAGTGGAGAGTAGCTGCTAGAGGAACAATTTAAAAAAGGAAAGTACACACCCTGTATTTGAGAAGTACATGTCGTGTAGTTATGTTTTTTCATTAAAAACATGTAGTATCCTCTTAATTCAGTAGAGGAGGTAGTGGACTCACCAGGAGCTGCGTGATAGGAGGTTGAGACTCGGAGGAGCTTTCGATCACTCACTAAGACCCCGATTCTTCCATTGTCTATTTCATTTGAAATGTGCGGGTAAGTGATTCCTTCTCCTTGATTCTTTTCATTCAATTAATTCCCTAATGGAAGTTATTTTTTGTTAGAGTGGGAAATTTTTCATCTCAGATCTACGTCATTCTTGATCATTTCGGGAGGTGAAATTAAAATATATTGATCAGAGGAGATCGAGGTAGGTGGTCTTGTGTTTAATTCCAACTGTCGAGATGATTTTTTGTATCATTGTGCCACACAACAATGTTTGGGGTGTCGTATAGCTGATGAATTTACTATTGAGATACCTAGAATTGAATAGGTAATCTAATAAATAAGTATTAAATTCTGTTTGAGATTGTTACGTTGATATAGGGCCACCCCGTGGGTGCATTTCCCTTGTTTAACTGTTTGGCCAAGATACCTGTGGGTATGTCGTGATTATAGCATGTTTTGAGTTTTCCTAAGATGAAACATATATAAATTTCTTTCTTATGCATTGGGCTTAGCCCGATCACTTTCTTTTCCCATGGAATTCCGGAGGGTAGTGTTTTGTTTAGCCTAAGGGCAGTATTTTTTTATCCCGAGGGAAATGTTTTGTTTAGCCAGAGGGAAACATTTCTTATTCATGTGGGCAGTAGATTCCATGCCTCAAGGAAATATTTGTTATGATTGAGGAAAATATTTTGTATGCCTGAGGGTAGTCATTCGAGGGGTTGGTTTCTATTTTCCTAAGTGTAAGGATTGATATGTATGAGGAAAATGTTTATTTTGAATGTTCACTGTGGCGATTTCTTATGTCGCACCTGCCAAGCTAATACACATGCTTGGTATTATTATTATCTTCTACTTGTTAGATGTCCTGTGGAGGTTTCTACTGTGGAAATGGTATAGAATATTGTCAGTCGAGGTCGAGTCTCGAGAAACTAAGAATTCAATTATATTGAATTGTTAAATAATTAAAATGGAAATATAACTGGTAGGAATGGTTACTTTTGAGTTCTTCCTAGTTTACTGCATTTCATTATTTCACACTACTATTGCACATTTTCACTGATAGTTGGGCACGAGCCTTTGGTGATTGCCTACTGAGATTTATTTCTCACACCTTGTTTGGGTCATGTCTTGGGCCCAAACAGATTATATTTCTGGAGGTGTCGATAAGGGAAAGGGTCCCTACACAGGTACATGATTGTTTCAGAGGAGTAGGAGAGCATGGGACCGAGCTTAGGCTTGTGATTCTACTGCATTCCTATTGGACTACGTTGGTTGTATTTTGTTGTAATTGTAGCTTGTGTTGTATTGTATTATATTACATTGTATCTTGTTTTTGATGCTTTCTTAGAAGTTGATACATGTTGCATCATCATATATATGACTGGTGGTTATCCTTTACTTCAGTTCTTTTGTCCATTTCAAGTCTATAATGTTTACTGTTTGCGCTTTTGTATGTTATATTTTTTCACTGCACTACACATTGAAAAATGAGGGCATAGTTTCCCCACTATCAGTCCTAGGCCCTAGTTGCTAGTCATCATCCTATGGAATTTGGGAAAATGCACTTGAGTTCAAGTGACCAACGGGTTTTGGGTCACCCTTTGTGTGGCACCCGGATCTGGGACGTTACAATGTGGTATCAAAGGTAATTTTATTTTCTCCAAGTTATTTTATTATTTGGCGACAATGGAAGGAGATATATTTTTAATGGATTTGGTAATAAACTATGCCGAGGATTAGCTACCCCATGCACAGGTAAAGGATGGATTTCCTCGAATTGAATTATGATTTTCTATTTATGATTATTACAATTGATTTTATTTTCACCATTGGGTGATTCACTTGTGGTGTGTTGTTTATATTCTTATACATGGGTCCTATTTAGTTGCAACCTGATGGGATGATGGTATGCCATCTCATTCATCAATTAGGAATATGTTAGAATCATATTCCGTGCATAGTTTCCATGCCATGTAGGTGCATTAGAAATTTCATGATGTTGTGATAGATGTTTTTCTAGAAAATGCATGTTGTTGTGATAGGTACCTTGATAGATATGCCTACTATTAGTTAGGTATTGGTACATGTTATGGTTGGGATTATGGACGCTAAACTTTGGTTCCTGAGAAGTATTGTCTCTCTTGGACCGGAATTTAGTAGATCATGATCCAGCATTTTGTTGTGTTTTGTGTTATAATGTGAATGGTCGTGTTCCAAACTTTGGTTCGTGGGGAGTATGGGCCCCCACAGATCGGAATTTGGAATTCTGATGCTTGAAATTAAAGAAATAAGTGACTATGGAGTAATTTATGAGGCTTACATTCCTGAGAAACCCAAAAAACACATTGTGTAGTTTTGAACACACGCTTTGTACTCCTCTGTTCAGGAAGGAATGAAAAAAAATTAAGTATACACCGTGTACTTATATGAACACTCTGTGTAGTATAAGGCCGTGTAACCCACCATGTGGGAGGGAACATGGGTCTTCCATTTTTAACTGAGGACACGTTGTGTACCTATGGGACACGCCATGTAGTCTTGACCGGTGAGAGACCATGTGGACATGGCCATGTGGCTAGGGAAATAGGGTGGTGTACACGCTGTGTGTGGGTGTAACACGCCATGTACCTAGGGCAGAAACATGGGATGGGGAAACTCTTGTGGGAACACGCCGTGTACCGGTTGTACACATCATGTCATCATGGCCCTGTGTCTGCCTGTGTGACTAACAACATGGATGGAGAAATCTTAGCTTATACACACCATGTTAATGTTGAACACACTGTGTAGTGTTATCTTGGAATCTGCCGTGTGGCTAACAACACGGGTCGGTGTTCTCTTTTCAAGTACATGTTGTGTCCTTATAGAAAACTAAATGTAGTGTGAGTCATATATCTGTTTGTGTCGCGAACAACATGAGTCGGTGAAACTCATCAAGTACACGACGTTTCTAGAACAAACCATTTGTGTAGTCTATTTCTAATGAGAACAGTGTGGCTTAGACGTGTAGAAGGACTTGTGCAGGGGAAGATAATTCAAGTACACGTCATGTGTAAGGACAACACGCTGTGTGTTTGGGGTGTTACATGACCAGTTCTGGAAGAAGTACACACCCATGTGAAATACATAAGGGAACACACTATGTTGTTATTATACACGATGTGTAGTCTTGTTTTGTAAAACATGAATGTTTTCTTTCTCCTGTTCCCTTCTTACGCTTCAAGTTCTTAGTCCTTTATGATCTTAATCTAAGGCGTGTGTTTGACCTTGTAGAGTCATGCCACAGAGATGACCTCGAGTTTTTCTCCAAGAGAGTGGTGACGATTATACTGTTGAGATGGTAGGCCATGGGCTATCGATGGATCCTCCAGCAATGCCAGATGTGGCACCAGCCGTTACACCAGACGTAGGCATGGATGTGCAGTTCTGTGAATGCTTCATGAATTTCATGAAGACCATCCAAGGAGAACTGTCTGTTTCCACATCTATGGCAGAGCTGACACATATATTCCAGGAGTATCATCTGCCTACGTTTTCAGGGGATATCGGAAGACAGGCTGCGGATTCATGGATGGGTTCTATGCAGATGGTCTTCGAGCATCTAGAGATGCCTCTTAGGAGGAGGGACAAGCTCGCTTCTTACATGCTACGTGATTCCGCCATGATATGGTGGGATGTTACTACCCAGACTGGGCATCACCGAGACATGGCGCGGGAAGATTTTCAAGCAATATTCTAGGATTTTTTCTTTCAAGAGACACTAATGGCAGATCGAGCTCAATATTTCATGAATTTTCAGCAGGGCTCCATGTTAGTGATGGACTATTTCGGCTGCTTCACCTAACTACAACATTTTTCACCTATTCTGGTTGGTGATGAGACGTTGAGGGCTAGACGCTTTTAGGATGGTCTTCGATACGACATATGAGCACTGGTGAATGTATTCAGGTTTCCTATGATGCATGCTATTGTGAACTAGTCATTGATTACTGATCGGAACCTGTGGAAAGCTAGTAGTGCAGACCAGGGTGGTTTGGCACCGGTCTCTGGTACTATTTCTACTAGAAAGAGGAAGAGGCAGATGGATTTCTCTCATGGTGGAAGTACTAGCCAGAAGAATTCTTCAGGTGTCTAGGTAATGTGCTACCAGTGTGGTAACTAGGGGCATAAGATACCTCATTGTCCACGTGACCGAGTGGAGTGCCGAGCTTGCAACAGGATGGGTTATCTTCAGCATTTTTGTAGGGCATTCCCACCAATGACTAGTGAGAGGGGTTCTGTGCAGACTCCGTGTGCAAGAGCAGGGCTAGTAGCTTCTTAACAGTCTGGGAATTGGAATACCTTAGGACATTCAGGCTGAGTTGGTGGTCATTGTCATGGTAGCCAGACACTAGGATCTCCAAGATAAAAGGACGGGTCAGCTCAGGGTAGCCAGGCTGTGTTGCAGGGCTACAACACTGGGCAGACATATTCAGTGCAACAGACCCAACAAGAGTAGGATCCCTGACCTTCCACTGTAAGAGGTACTATTCTAGTTTCTTATTTTTTTTCTTCTATACTTTTTGATACTGGTGTTACACATAGCTTCATATCTATGCCCGTGGGGGAGATCCTTTGGCTATGTGTTTCTTCTTCTCCTGATATCATGATGCTAGACACTCTGTTGGGAACTAGAACGACATGTGTGAATTAGTGCAAGGAGTGACCCTAGAGGTTGGAGGGTGTCACTTTCTATGGACCTCTATGTATTATAGATGACATCATATGATTTCATTCTTGTGAAGGACTGGTTGGTACCCTTTAGAGCCTTTTTAGATTTCTATCGTTGTATGGTGAGTTTCACATCACCATAGGGTAGAGAGTTTCTATACAAGGGAGAATGGGATGTCCAGGAGATCTAAGCTGGACCCGAGCATCGTGGGTGAGGTGGAGAGAGAGCCCATATTGTTAGTTTATATCAGGATGACCAGGGAACTTGTCAAAAGTAATTCCCTCTAGTGGTTAATTGTTTCGGGGATGTCTTCCAAGACGACTTTTCAGGTCTACCTCTAGATCGAGAGGTGGATTTCACTATTGAGCTTGTTCCATGAGTGGAATCAGTGTCCATTCCTCCTTACAGTATGGCTACACCAGAGTTGCAGGAGCTCAAAAAGAAGTTGGAGGAGTTTCAGGGAAAGGGTATCATCCGACCCAGTATTTCTCCTTGGGGTTCGCCTGTCCTGTTTACGAAGAAGGCGGATAGTACCCTTAGTCTCTGCGTGTATTATCAGAAGATGAACCAGTTTATGGTCAAGAACTAATATCCCTTACTGAGGATTGATGACATGTTTGATCAACTTCAAGGATCGTGAGTGTTCTCCGAGATTTACTTGAGATCCGGATATCATCAATTGCATGTTAGACCATCAGACATACCACATACGACCTTTCGAAGAACATATGGTCTATATGAATACTTGGTCATGCCGTTCATACTTACAAATGTTCTAGCAGATTTCATGGCTCGGATGAATCATGTGTTCCACCCATATCTGGATTCATTTTTGGTAGTCTTCGTGGATGATGTCTTGGTGTACTCTCACACTCAATACAACCATGCTGCACATCTTGAGATCGTTCTGTGTAAACTGAGAGAGTATCAGTTATATGCTAAGATCTCAAAGTGCCACTTTTGGATGGACTAGATTCACTTCCTGGGTCATATTATCTCATATCCATGAGTTATGGTAGACCCATAGAATGTGAGAGCAGTGTCTTCTTGGGAGCATCCTAAGAACGTGTTTTAAAAACGGAGTTTCCTGGGGTTGGATGGTTACTACATTCACTTTATACAGGACTTCTCCTGCTTCGAAATGTAGTTGATAGGTTTGAATAAGAAGGGTGTGAAGTTTTTTTTTTCTCAGAAGCTTGGGAGATAGATTTTTAGGAGCTAAAGGAAGGTTGACATCAGCACCAGTCCTGATACTTCTAGAACAAGGGAAGAGCTATACAGTTTACTATGATGCATCAGGTATTAGTCTGAGAGTAGTGTTGATGCTGGGAAATCGAGTAGTTGTGTACAGGTCTCTGCAGTTGAGGCCACATGAGAGGAATTAGATGATGCATGATCTCGAGTTGGATGCAATTTTTCATGTGTTACACTATTGGAGTCATTATATATTGGGAAATCATTTTGTGCTGTTTACGGACCACAAAATTCTTAAATACATATTTACCCAGCGTTACGTGAATTTTAGACAGTGAAGGTGGGTTGAATACTTTCAATCCTTCGACTTTGAGATTGCATATACACCTAGTAAGGGTAACGCAGTAGCTGATGCACTGGGTAGGAGGACTCAGATATAGGTAGTGCAAGTGGCTAGTGGTGAGTGGAAGCTTATGTCCTTATTCTCTGAGATTCATTTGGAGGTGCACGATAGTTAGGGTCAAACCTATCTTTGATCTTCAGTTGTGACTTCTACCCTCCTGGATAGAGTGAGGATGAGACAACTATGAGATTCAGAAGGCCTAATTCTACAGAAGTTAGTGGCAAGTGAGGACCCTCCTCCTGGTTGGACGATAGGCGATGACGAGGTACTATGTATCAATGGATGAGTGTGGGTTCCAGGGGATATGCACGAGGATTTGATGCTTCATAATTAAGCTTGGGAAGTGCATCCTGGAGTTACCAAAATGTATTGTGACATGATCTGTCAGTATTGGTGGCTGGGTATGAAAAGAGACGTAGTTGGTTTTGTTATGAGTTGTTCCACCTGTCAGCAGGTGAAGGCAGAGCATCAGAGGCCAGTCAGACTGTTACAATAGTTTCCCATTCCGGAGTAGAAATGGGATGATGTAATTATGAACTTCGTGACTGGGTTGCTGAGGGCACCTCAAGGTAATTATGATGTATGAATTGTTGTGGACAGACATATGAAGGTATCTCACTTTTTTCCGATCAAGGACACATTCTGTGTTGACGAGATCATGAAGTTGTATATCCTAGAGGTAGTACGTCTTCATGGGGTCCCTTGTTCTATCATTTCAGATAGGGATGCCCATTTTAAGTCTCATTTCTGGAAGAGTTTTTAGAGGTCACTGGGTACATAGGTTCTTTTGAGCACAGCTTACCACCCTTAGATCACTGGCTAGTTAGAGCGTACAATACAAGTGCTAGAGGACATTATGCGTGCATGCGTCCTAGTCTTTGGGGGATATTGGGAGAAACACATACCCCTAGTCGAGTTTTCATATAATAATTGTTTTCAGGAAACCATTGAGAAGGAACCTTACAAGGATTTATATGGTCGGCCCTGCCAATCACCCTTGTGCTGGTTCAAGGCAGGTGAGGCATCTTTGATGGGACCACGTCTCATGCAGGAGACTTCAGTGCAGGTCCAGCTGATTCAGAAGTGGATGGCTACTGCACAGTCTCTTCAAAATTCTTATGTTGATCGCCATAGACAACCCTTGGAGTTCATGGTCAGGGATTAGGTTTTCTTGCATGTTTCACCGAGGTTGGGAAATGGGCGGATTAGGAGAGAGGGTAAACTTTTACCAAGGTATGTTGGGTCGTTTGAGATTCTGGAGAGAGTCGGTTCGGTTTCAAATCGGTTGTAGTTACCATAGAGGTATCAGGCCATGCACAATGTCTTCCATTTATCTCAGTTACACTGTTATCACTCATACCTGTCTCATGTTTTTCAGCCTGAGGAGGTTGAACTTTAGGTTGATGAATCCTTTGAGAAGCATCTGATTTTTATTGTTGATAGGAGCATGAAGGTTCTCCGAGGCTGGTCAGTTCCTCTCGTATGGGTGCTATGGAAGCATGGCTGAGTGCAGGACGAAACCTAGGAGCGGGAGACCATCGTATGTTCTTAGTGGAAAGATTTTTTCTCATCTTTATCTTCACTACCCATGGAAGGTAAATTTGGGGATGAATTTTTTTAAGGGGAGAAGTTTCTAAGAACCCGTTTCTTCTTCCTGAGGTACAGGTTTCTTCTTTTCCTTTTCCTTCACTTTTTTTTCGAAAACAATGGTAATGTAGGAAAAATCCTAAATTTATGGGTACATGCCGTGTACTTTTTTACACATGCTTTGTACTTTTTCCTTATGGGATGATAATACAGGGTGTGTAGGATTGTCAATGATTAAGCGTGTAAAGACTAACTAAATGTTGTATACTTAGTAATGCATACCGTGTAATCAGTCGGCATGTGAAAAGTAAGGTGGTGAAAGTAGCCACTGGAGGAACAATAGTACATGTTGTGTACACAGTAGTACACACCGTGTACATAGTAGTACACACCATGTAATCAAGTCAGATGATGAACAGTGAGGCGGTGGAGAGTTGTCACCAGAGGAACAATTTAAAAAGGAAAGTACACGCCGTGTACTTGAGAAGTACACGTCGTGTAGTTATGTTTTTTTTTGTTAAAAATAATCAGTAGCCTTCTCATTAAGCATCCAAGGTAGGGGACTCATTAGGACCTATGGGAGAGGAGGTCGAGACTTGGAGGAGCTCCTGATCACTCATCGAGACTTCGATTCTTCCGCTGTCAATCTCGATTGAACTGCAAGGGTAATGGATTCCTTTTTCTTTAGTCTTTCCTTACAATTCTTTCCCTAAGGGAAGTTATTTAGGTTTGAGCGAGTAATCGTTCATCTCATATCTACGTCAGTCTTGGTCGTTTCAGGAGGTTCCTTTCACATACATCGATCATAGGAGATTGAGGTAGGTGGTCTTGTGTTTAATTCCTACTATCGATTTGATTTTGTATACTATTGTGTCACATGCCCATGTTCGGGGTGTTGTATGGATGAGGCCTTGAATATTGAGATACCTAGAATTTCATAGCTAATATAATGAATAAGTATGAACTACTGTTTGAGATCGTTGAATTGATCTTGGGTCACCCCATGGGTGTGTTTCTCTTGTTTAGCCATTTGGCCAGGATACCCATGTGTATGCCGTGATTATAGCATGTTTTGAGTTTTCTTGAGAGGAAACATATATAAATTTCTTGCTTATGCATTGGGCTCGGCCTGGTTATTTTCTTTTCTTATACAATGCCTGAGGGAAGTGTTTTTTTAGCCTAAGGGTAGTGATTTGTTTAGCCTGGAGGAAATGTTTTATTTACCCTGAAGGCAGCATTTCTTATGCCTATGGTAAGTAGCTTCTGTGCCTGAGGGAAATATTTGTTATGCTTTACGGCAGTCACCCGAGGTTTTTGTTATTGTTTTCCTAAGGGTAAGGATTAGCATGTCTGAGGGTAATGTTTATTTTTAATGATCACTATGGTTATTTCTTATGTCTTACCCTCCAAGATAAAGCACATGCGGTGTCTTATTATTATATTATACTTGATAGATAACCTGTGGTGGTTTCTACTATGACAGTAGTATAGGAGATTTTCATTCGAGGCCGAGTCTCGGGAAACTCAGAATTAAATTATATTGAATTTTTAAATAATTAAAATGGAATTATAAATGGTAGGAATGGTTACTTTTGAGTGCTTCCTTGTTTACTACATTTCATTATTGAACACTACTGTTGCACATTTTCACTGACAGTTGGGCATGGGACTTTGGTGGTTGCCTACTGAGATTTATTTCTCACACCCTGTTTGGGTCATGTCTTGGGCCCAAAAATTTTATATTGTTGTAGGTGTCGATAAGGGAAAGGGTCCCTACAAAGGTACATGATTGTTGTAGAGTAATAGGAGATCATGGGACAGAGCATAGGCTTGCGATGCTACTCCATTATTGTTGAACTACTTTGGTTTTGTTTTTTGTACTTGTACCTTGTGATGTATTGTATTAGAATACACTGCATCCTATTTTAGATGCTTTCATAGAAGTAGATACATGTTGCATAATCATATATATGATTGTTAGTTATCTTTTACATCAGTTCTTTTGTCCATTTCAAGTCTATAATGTCTATTGTTTTTATTTTGTATGTTATATTTTTCCACTACACTAAACTTTGACAAATGAGGGACTAGCTTCCCCACGATCTGTCCTACGCCCTCACAGGTAGTCGGTAGCCTCTTGCATTTGGGGAAATGTGCTTGAGGTCATGTGACCAACCGGGTTCAGGGCACCCATTATGTGGCACACTGATTCGGTAAGTTACACCTTGATTAACAGTGTGTCTTCTATCATCCCTATGCATTTCTTCTCGGTCCTTAGACCGACTAAAGGGACCATTTAATGAATAGCAAAAAGTTATTAGTTCATTTTTTTGGGATACCAACCACAAAGGTCATTATCATTGGGATGCTTGGCCTTGTTTAGAAAAACCAGTAGAGGAGGGGGGAGTTGAGTTACGCGACATTAATGATACCATGTAGGGATTGTAAGTGAGGCCTGCAAGGGATATTATTTATGAAAATTCTCTTTGGGCCTCTTTATTCATAATTCACTATAGGGAGAAATTGGTGGCCTCTGATTCCCACAGGCCACCTCTGACTGCACTTGCATGGTGTATGTTCTTGTGTATGGATGAGTTGTAAGGATAAACTATGTGGATCATTATGAAAGGCGACATCAGTTTGTGGATATATATTTGGTCAGGTGAGAAGTTGTTTTTCTCAGGGTGTCTGACTCTATATATTACCTTTAAGGAAGAAACCAAGCACCCAATCCTACTTCAGACACTTCTTATCGAGGAGAAGAAGAGGATTTGTGAGAATATTTCATTGAATTTTATAGAGGATAGGTGATGTTTAATGGGGTCTAGTTTAGGTAAGTTTTTTGTTCGAGTGTACAAGAAGTTGGTTTAGGTGGAGACGTTTCTTGATGAATGGGCGTTGACGTGTCGGTGCAAGATAATTCCCATGAAAATGAACCTACTGGTATAGAACATTAGTAATAGAGCTCTACCTACAAAGGATGGCATTTAGCGAAAGGGGTTTCATCTATTTTCTCAATGCTTAATCTGTAGGAAATCTGGGAGTGAGTCCACAGTGCACCTATCTTTTCAGAGTGAATGGGTGTTATTTCATTAGTCTCATTTCACTCCCTTACTATGCATTTATCATGATCATCCATCCTTCCATGATTTCCTAGCCACTTAGTCTCAATGATCAGATGTAAGGACCATGGAATGCAAGGTGAGGTATGCTATTCTTTCCTCTGTCTATTGGGTCATCTGGGAGGTGTGGAACCAAAATCGGCTGGGAGACATGAGGTCACTTCATTACCTCTGCGTTTGATTGAAGGCCCTTCTCTTGGAGAGTTTCACACTGTTAAAACGGGCCCACATCTCCTAGGATAGTCCTAGGCAAATGTTCCAATCAAGCATGGCATCCAGGAAGGTAGATGGATCAGATGGAACCCACCAGTGAGAGGTGTTAATCTAAATGTGGGCGGTTCTCTGTTAAATGGGATCGTGAGAGGATGTGGGGTGCTACAAGATTCATTTATATTGTTTTTGGAGGACTTCTGTGAATACTTTGGCATTATAAGTTCTTTGGGGGAAGAGCCTCAGGCACTTCTCACAGGAATCACAGTTTGTTAGACAGCTGGTTTTCAGGTGAAGGATGTGCATTTGGACTCGGAAGTCCTAGTCTGATCGGTGAAATGTATTTATGAACTGTCCTGGGACCTGGTGTATGTTATTCATATATGTTCTCTTTCAATGGTTTTTGGGATAATTGTTATGTATTCTTGGAGGGAAGCTATCATTGCAGTTGATGCGCTCTCAAGGGCTGGAAGGCAGGAGGATGTGCTTGTTTTTTATGACAGCTTAGGCTCCCTTCATTTGGAATGTATGTATTTTGTTCAATGGTATTCCCTTGTTTTATATCATTTTTGACCTCCATGAGATCTTGGATGGGTGGTGTTTTGTGGCCACTATTCACTTTCATAATAAAAAAGAAATTTTTAGAATGAAGAACCCAATGAACACCCTAAAATAGGGCATACTGTTTCTCATTGAAATAAAACCCAATATAGTGATGTAAACATAGAAATGAATCGATATAATATTTTAACTCACCATTAGGCTTCCAATGCATCATATGGTTATGAAAACAGAACCAAAATGAAGTAGATCCACCCATTTTAGATGGTAAGGGAGGAGGGTGTGTTCATATAGTCTACTAGAGGAATGGGGAATGAAATGGTGTAAAATCCCATTTACAGTTAGTGGGATAAAATATTAAATTTTCCCCTATTAACGTGGATCTTGGTTAGGCCACATGGTTAGGAAAACTGTGTGAGATTCACTATGTGATCACGCTCCACATTTTATTGTTACAATGCACAGTTATTCAAACTATTCACCAATCATGTGATTCCCTCTATAATTATACACCATATAGCATTGTTAGTTAGATCCACATTCAATGTTTGAATAAACCATATTCCTTTACAAACCCATTGAATAGTTTATGTCACACGGTTACTACTATCCATACACCAACCACGCACCCTAGATTGTTTTTCCAAATACCATGTTTTTGAATCCCACAACTCCTGAAACTGATAGAGGACTCTGACTCATATCTTACACCTTAAGCACCATCCAAAAACAACATTTTAAAGTGTTCAAAATCTCTAAATTCCCTTCCAAATATCGATATGTGATTTAGCCCATCCACCAAATGAATATTAAAATTCCTTTATAATTTTCAAGTGGTTAAAAACATTTGATCTTATATAAATTTATTATAACTCATGGAACATTAGATAAATTATTTAAACACATATTACTATTAATTAAATATTATTCATCTAAATTATTTTATTCATAACTATATAATTAACCCATTATTAAAAAATTAAAATGCAATGAATTCAAATTTGGGCTCTATTTAATCTAATTATTTTTATAAATCTTATAAAATTATCTTTTAAATTAAAACATATAATGGGTAGAAAAATTGTTTTAATGGAAAAATGATATTTTTATAATTTTGGATTAGTTATCTTTTTTGGTATGTCATACCAATTAAACTATTGTAATATATCTATTTATGTTTTTTTAAATAAATTTATATTAATTATTTAATGTATTTAAATATTTTTTATTTGATATAAATTTGTTTATATTAATAAAACAGAAATTTTAAAATTATTCTTTGCATTATTTTCATGGTAATTAGCATTTATCCTAACTACCTAAATTTTGTACCCAATATTAAATTGGTCATATTAAATATCATTTATTTAAAAAATATCGAATCAATTAATTTTCTATAATTTATATATCTATGGAAATTAATCTTATTGTTAGTGTATATAATGCGTAAGAATCAGTTTATTTTTAATTGTTTTTATAAAAAATGATTCGTGATTCGAATAGAGTTATCAATTACATTGAATATAGTAAATATATAATAATTTTAGAATTAAAATAATATATATTTAAAATTAAAATAAAAAAAACTTCATGTCATCATGTTATTATTTATTGAACGAAACAATCTAAAAACAGTTTTCATTAAAATGCTAAATAAATTATTAAAATATTGATAATGGGATTATAAATTCAATATAGTTTTTTAAAATAATTTAAAATACTTTATAATACATAATTTTATAGAAAATATTTCTCTTTAACTATTAGTGTATTCATGTAATAAAATTATTTTATAAAAGGGACAGTATTAATAAAATTGTAATTTTTCATTATTTACCTAAAAAATAGATTATTTTATGAAAATATAAACAAAAACATTTTAATCTAACTATGTAATGAGGAATTTAAAAATTATATTTCATAAAAAAAAATATATTTTAAAAATTCGAAATATAAATTGTAGAATAAAATATATAATATAAAGAAAAAAACTTTTATTTGAAATAACTCTTTAATATTAACTCTTGTTAATTATTTACCTTCTAAAGGTAATAACTATTAATAGTTAAACATTGTAGTTTAATTATAGATTTTTTAATAACATAATCTTAATTTTTTTGGGTATATTTATGTTTCTTGTAGCTATTAACATTATTTATAGAACATTCCATATATTTTAAAAGACCTACAATCTTGTTTCGTTACAATAATTATACAAACAAAGCATAAAATATGACTCAAAACACATAACATGATATCATGAAATAAATGGATCATGAATAATAATATGATATAATAAAATAAATATAATTTAATCATAATAAAATGTTAACATTTTATTGTTGCATCAACATAAAACAAGATATAAACATAAATCAAGTCTAACTATGAAGACAACATCACATGGTGGAAAGAGTCCCATCATGGATTAGGTTTACTCACTAGTTAAATAAATATCATCTTAAGACACAAAAATGTTTCACAAATCATTATATTTATATCTGTGTGAACCCATCATACCATGTACTATATTTTGTGTCCCACATAAGTAATCAAACATAAGGTAGAACATAAATATTACCCATAGAACAAAATGGGTTGCATATTTATATATTATAGCTTAACAAGATAGATTATCAGAATGGTTCTATTAATTAATTGAATAAAACATTCTCTATAGTTAATGAAGGAATAATAGGAATGGTTCATGGAAAATAATATCCATATAAAGTGATGTGAAAATGAGTGGATAGTTAACTTTGGAAATAAACCTCTTAAGTAGGGTTTTAGGGAACATGATAAAGAGTGGTTAAAAGGGGAATGTGCATATTAATTCCAATAAAAAATAAATAAAAAAATGAGTTTTACATAATCAAATGTTATATTTTAGAAACAAAATATGGTTTAATATATTTTATGGGGCGGCAATTTAAATTTCCTAGTGAAAGAGAAGTTCCCTTTAATCTGAGTTTCATAGTGAATAAAATTGAGAAAAGAACATTTAAAACAATTATGTACCATAAAAAAATTGAATTAAACTACGTATATAAGAGGTGAAAATATAAAAATAATATATAATAATTAAATAAGAAAACATGAGAGACATAGTGAGGTAAGGAGATATAAAGAGGAAACTAGAAAAAAAGGGTGATTTAGAGAGACCTCTAACCTCATTTTCTAGAATGGTTCTATGTATTCACATAACATCTTTAATTTTCAAAATAACATTATTAGTTATATAATTCAAAACCTTATACATATATAATTTTTTAAAAAAATTATATTTTTTTAATTACATCCATTCCAATTATATATAATGATGAATTTATCTGTTCTGGGGTTGTTTGTTTCATTATTCCAAGGTTGGATCACTTGAGGATAAATATAGAGGTTCTTGTCAAATAATACTAAAACACCATATGTGAATTGAAATTATATTCAATTACTTACCTAAATTTATATGTTCCAAAATTCCCATATTTTTCTAACATATGGATGACTCATTTTTAAAAATGTTTCTGTTATATTTTTTTTATTTTATCGGTTTTAACAACCTTTACAAAAAAAGTTTAATTTTATTTAATCTAATGAAAATATATTCCAGAATGTGAAATAATATATAAAATTAGTATTTAGTTCATTTTAAACCATTATAATATAATTTAATTCATTCATTAATGTGTTAATGGAAAGCTAAAACTCATCTTATATGGAGTCAGTAAGCCGACAAAATGTGGATAATAGATTCATTTTTAGAATAAGGTGATAAGGGAGGAGTATGAATGATATATATAACATTATTAGTATAAAATAAAATTATATGTATGATTATGGATATATTATTACCTATTGTATGAGGAAGGATTGGAAAAGGTGGAAGAAGAAAAGAATTTAAAAGGTAGTTTTAGAATATTTCCTCTAGAATGTCATCCCCTTGAAAAAATACATAAAGAACTTGTAATTGTTCTTTGGGTGAGACCAACACCTATAATATTAGGGGTAGAGTATTATGACTAAAATATAATTTATATTTTGAAATGTAAAACACTTTGAATATTTTGGATAAGGAGTGGTTATAGGTTTTATTTATAAGGGGGAGAGGGGTGTTTTTTGAATATTATATTCCTTAGTATATTATATTTTCTTAAGACTAACAATTATATTGATTCATGAGACTATTTAAAATATATGGTTTATTTAATTTCAAAATAATGGGTTCTGACATCATAATTTATTATATTAATAGTGTATTTAACCTATATTGTTAAATACAATATTTTACCATATTTCATCATTAACCCAAAATTCAACTATTATAAAAAAATAAAAAAAAATCCATAACCGTTTTTTGATGTATATATTCCATAAATGAAATCTATTTTATAATAAATATTCCCTGAATTTGAGATATTTATTTTTTTAATTTAAATCATTATTTATTTGAGAAAATACAAATTTTAATGTTATGATCAATTTTGGGACTCATTGAAAAATTACATATGGTATAATTAAATTATATTATAATTATAATATGATGTAATAATAATTTATAAAAACATGTATTTAAAATAAAAATTGTTTTAAATTATTTAATTTATTATAAATATTCAAATAAAAATATATTTCTTTTAAAAATAAAAACAATTATTTTATCAATTTTAAAACATGAATTTTGTAGTATCAGAGTATAAATACGTCATACAATCATTTTACGAGAAAATATAATTTTATTTAGTACTAAGATAAGTGAGGATATTATTCTAATGTTCTGGTTAATATTATAAATTGTATGATTTTTCTTCCAATAGTTAGATTCAAATAGTCAAATTTTTATTACAAAGGGGAGATTTTTAACAGTCATGTGGGTTATTTATTTCCTCTAAATACATCATATTTAATTTTTTATTCAATCACTTCTATTTTATCGGAAGGTTATATATATTTTTATTTCTAAGATGGATATTTATTATTAATATTTTTTTATTTCTAAAGGGTTTTCATGAGTGCAATTATTCCTGTTGAATAATCATATCCAAATTTTAATATTTTAGTTATCTTGTTTCTTATTATTTATCCCATTGTGATATTATAAATTATAATGGATATATTTATTATTTAATGATATTTTTAATTTATATAATAGAATGATTTTGGTTCTATCATGTGGTGAATATTCATTATATAATACTTCATTACGTTGTATGATAAAATTATATAGTGAGAAGAAAAATTACCTTGAAAAAATCTTGGGTTGTTAAATTCTTACCCCTTTATGTAATTTATCCCTCAAAATATAAATTTTCATTCTGAGGTAAAAATAGGTGTAGGTACTTCTTCTTCATGGCTTCCTCTAGTTTTCATGTCTCTGCATCAAGCTTAGAATTTTTCTATAGTACATTGGCTAGGGGAGTTGCCTTGTTGCATACAACATTATCTACATAGTCCAAGATATTGATCAGATGATACTCAATATAGAAATAATTTTCAATATATTCCAACCCTGAATTCATCACATTTTAGGGATCTTTTATATAATTCCTCAAGAAGGATTCGATGAATATTTCATGTCCTTGAGATAGTTTTGGGGTGAGTCCAAGTCAATATACCCTGACTCTGAAGTGAAAAAGAATCACAATTGGGGAAATGTACCTAGGAGTTAGCTTCCCATTATTCCCAAATATTTTTAACCTCATCCATTGAGATATGTAGAGGAACAATTTTTCTCTATCTTCAACCTTCAGGACTGATCTATGATTTTCATCATATCTCTCCAATCGACTCCAAGTAGAACAAATGTGATACTAAATGGTTTTTCCTTTTTTCTGCCATTTCATTAAAAATTTAAGGTCCCAACAACTTATATTTTTCAACATAATCTTAGAACATAGGTGTTCTACATCTCTTCCCTAAACAGCTTCATATAGATCCATTTGGATTCTTGGATGAATGGTGTTATTGTAAAGACCCGTAAAATTCAAGGGAAATTTTTTTCTTAATTTTCTTTAGAATTTTACAAGAGCGCGGTTTCAGACGGCACCTGATTCCGAGGCCCGGAGTGCCCGGAATTAATTTCCGAAGTTTGGCTCGGGTACGTTCAGTGAACGAACGAGCGGGAATTCCTAACTTTTGATCCGGTGCTCGGAATTGAAATCCAAGAGCACCGATGAACTCGCAGCGCCGATATTTGCTTAAAGAGACCTTTTCGGGAGTTGCGTTTGTTGCGGGTTGAAAGTTAAGTTTTGGGGTTTTCAGTTGAGTTAAATAAAATTTGTGTAAGACAAATTTTATTTTTAGTTTGTTAAAAACCTACCTAAGGGGGTTGGAAGTGGGACCCACACCCACTTAACCTCCCTTGGGAGGATTAAGTGTGGTGGGGCCCACACGAACCCCTAGACTTTTCAAGTTCCCTTAACCCCCTCTTTATTGGCTTAAGTTACTCTTAATTAATTATGGGAGTTAAGTCTTTTTGAATTTCAAACTTTGAAATTCTTTTGTGTTATGTGTTAATAAAATAAGAGGTAGTATTATTTTATTTTGAGTTCTTTGTTTGTCATTTTGAGAGCTCCTCTTCATCTTCAAGCTCTGACGAAGAATGAAGAACGCTCAAACTCCGACGAAGAACGACGCCTCTCTTCTTCGTCCTCGGTGTCAACAAGAGGGAACGCCGCTTCCTCCTCGGACCTTCTTCGTCGGCAAACGAAGATTCGCCAACGACGTATCTCTTCGGGCATAACTCTTCGTCAACGGATTTGACGAACGACGACCGCGACGCCCGACCTCCGCGACGCCGTCTTCCGCGGAACGTAGACGAATCTTCGAATCCTAAACCCGAGGTAGGGGTTGTTGATTCATTATTTATTTATTCCATTTCTTGAACGTGGATCTCGCATGTCTAACTTGAAGTTTGAATGTTTAAGTTGAGTTGTTTATTTTAACGTGAGGGGGGGGGGGGCCGGACCGCATGAACACGGCTGAACCCCCCCCCCCCCCTCCATCGTTCATGTTTATTTTGCGGAAGAAAGCAAGTGGCGTGGTGCCGTCGCACCACGCGGATGAACGTGCTTATATTTTACGCGGCGCCGTCGCGCTATGCCAAGGAAAAATCTTCAAGAACGCGACGCCGTCGCGCCGCGTTGAAAGGATTCATGGCACGGCGAAAGGGGCGCGGTGCCGTCGCACCGCGCCGGACGACGAACACCGCGGCCGGTTCCGGGCCGCGGCGGGACGAGAAGACCGCGGCCGGTTCCGGGCCGCGGCGGAAGAGAAGACCGGCGGCCGGGCCGCCGGCGTCGGAAGCCGAAGAGGGGACCGCAAATTCCGGTCCCGTTGGAGAAAACCGGCCGGCCAGCTGGCCGGCCGGATGCCGTTAAACCGGGGAATTAATTCCCCGGCCAGCATGCTAAACCCCCCTCTTAAAGAGGGGGGGGGCGGTTTTAATTAAAGGGAGGGGGCAGCCGGCCCCCTCGGTTCCGCACCAGCAGGCCCCCCACGTGGGGGGGGGGGGGGGCTTCTTTAAAAAAATAGGGGCGCGGCCCTTGTGCCGCGCCGCCCCTCCAAAAACCGCGGGGCTTAGCCCCCGCGTGCGCAGCCTCGCCGCAGCCCGCCGCCGCCGCGGCCCGCCGCCGCCGCCGCCGCAGCCCGCCACCACGCCGCCGTCGTCGCCGCCGCCGCCGCCGCGCCGCCCCGGGGGGGGGGGGGGGGGGGGGTCGGGTCGGGTCGGCCGGACCCGGACCCCCCCGTTTCGAACCAGTTTTGTTTTTGGCTCATAACTTGAGCCTCGGACCTCCGATCGACGAACCGTCAGCGGCAACGCGATCCTTGGATCGAGACGGTCGTTTAGGTATATCGCACTCAAGGTTTCGGGTTACTTTGAGTTCGGCCGGGTTGGTTCGTTCACGAAACCAACCGGGCCTTCGGAGCGGAAACGCTCATATCTTGAGCTACGGACGTCCGATTGACGTGCCGTCAGTCGCGTAGTGTTCCTCTTAGTGAGACGGATCTTTTGGCATACTCCGCCCGAGGTTTGGACGCAGGTGGAGTACGGTCGGGTTAGTTTTGCCTTAAAAACCAACCGGGCCCCGGAGACGAAAATGCCAATAACTCTCAGACCGGGCGTCCGATCGACGCGCCGTCTGTTGCGTTGAGTTCCTGTTGACGATACGGAACTTTTGGATACATCAACTCTGGTCTTCGTGACAGTTGATGTATCAGCCTCTCGGCTCGTGGAGCGGACCCTCCGAACGAGCTTGCTTTGTGCGGGAACCCTAGTGCTGGCTGCGACTGTTCTACTGCTACGACTGCTACTGTGACTGCGACGACGACAGTACAGAGATCCTGTGTGGATTCGACGACGACAGTACAGAGATCCTATGTGGATTCGACGACGACGACTTCAGCACTCAGCGATCCTACGTGGATCAGTGCTACAGGTCCTGTGTGGGTCCTTGCGCTCAGCGGTTCTGTGTGAGCCAGCGCCTACAGGTTTTGTGTGAGCCCGATCCTGTGTGGGTCTTCTGCGGGGGTTAGTTACCTATTGATCCTTCGTGGGTCCGACGACTTAGATGGATCAGTGATCATCTTTATCGTCCTTGAAGATGTATAACTGTGTGAGCTGAATCCTATTGCTTTCCTGTGTGGATTGTGTTGTGCAATCCTGCGTGGATTATGTTTTTCTTTCCTATGTGGAATTCGTATACTTTCCTGCGTGGGCTGAGTCGTACTTGGGCTCGGAGGTTGGAGCGTATTTTAATTGATGACTTAGGTATATGTATGGGCATATACCTAAGCAGTGTCGGTTGTTACTTCGTGATTGTACTTTTCTTCGTGGTTTATCCTTTGTGGATTTGAGAGACCTTCAGGGGTCTTGGGGTCCCTACTGAGTAGCTTATACTCACCCCTGCACGGGCTTCGCCCGCACTACGTTGTGTTGGTTGCAGACGACGGACAGCGTTGACCTTAGCTAAGGCTTGTAGAGCGGGACGGTACCCGGAGGTGGACCACTGGGCGGGACGTGCACGGAGCGGACGGCGGGACCCGTGGAGCAGAGGAGCTATCTGTACCCACCTTTCAGGTGGGATTTCCGGTGGACAGCTCGGAGTAGCGGCTTTTACTTTACAGTTGCTGTTTTTCCCTTTTCGAGTTGTACTTTACTTTCAGTTTGGGTTTGTATTCTGGCCCATTTACTTTTCCGCACTTTCAGTCGTACTCTGCTTGTTTAGTGTTTACTTTCCGCTTGTTTACTCTGTGGTGTGTGTTTACTTTTCGAAGGCAATGCCTTCCCTTTTTACCGGGATTTACGCCTTGGTGCTAGTCGCCAGCCCCTGGCCTATGGAAGGCGGGCTTGGGGTAGTCAAGGCACGGACCCCGAGGGCGGGTCGTGACAGTTCTTGTACGATAACTAGAACATAGGAATAAGTTGATCCCATCCCCCTTTAATTACCATTGATCATAATCTCAACATGTATTTCCATTTTTGGATTGTTCGGTAAGATTGAAAATCAATTGGGGGGTTATAATCAATACCAAATATCAAATCAGTGTTTATAGAGTGTATGTGGCTCTTCCATAACATAGAGGAAAACATTGGATCTCAATTGGATAGAATCAATAGTGGTGTTTTGTGGATCCTATCCACTTCTCAAATGTATATTATTACAAGTTTATTAAGTGAGAAGTTCTATGTAATTAAAATTACTTGATCAATCCATGTAATAAGATCCACCATAAACCACATATAATTTTTTATTCAAATGTCATTAGTAGTCCCTCATAATTGTCTTGTCATCATGAATGATTCTACCCATTATCCTAGTAATTTGAGATAGATATGCATTCTCATAAGGAAATAATAGGGATACATGAGATTAATATTCCAAAAGAGATTCATCCTCAACCTAACACTTGTATAAAATAAAAGTATGACTCAATATGTAAAGATTTATCTCCCTCTACCTAAAGTTGATGTCATCTTTACATACATAGAGGATATCTATTCCATATGTACAGAATGGTGTTGCATTTGTTGTCAATAAGGATTCAATTGTCAATAGGTTGTCAATATGTTCATGAACAAGTGATGATGGAAGTTGTTCCAATGATTAATGTGGTGATGTTATTAATTCAGTGAATATCCCACTTTAATTATGGATTACGATGGAGGAAACAAATATGATGATTGTATAACTCATCCTAAGTTCCAAGACTTGTATCAAGGTGATACATTGTGACAATACTTGAATAAGTCCATGAAATACTCAATTTCATGAGAAAAAAAGTAAATATGATACATCCATTAAGTCTAAATGGATGATCTTTAAAATATTAGATGATTGTTTGAGATAGTCCTTAAAGTCTGAGATATGTGTTAATGAAGAAGAAATCCCTCACAACAATAAGACATGCAATAATATAGTGGATGAGGAATGAAGAATTGATATATGCATCATCCATGATTAGATCAGAAAAATGTACTGAAGATGTTTGGGATTCATGATCTAAAAATAAAAGAATAAATGATTGTAGATGAAGAAAAATAGAAGAGGGAGTGGCCCTAACACATTTGAAGGTGTCCATACATCTAATCTCATGTTAGCATTTATTTTTAATATTTTTTGTTTTCTTTGCTAAAAAATAGGCCAACCATGGAGGCCAGTTGAGGACCTCATCCTCAAGAACATGCGGGACCTGAGGGGTCAACCACGCCTAAGGGAAACCCTCAAGGCTATCCCCGCATGAGGAAAGGTGTGTGCGGGCTGTGTATAATCTCAAAGGTGTGTGCACGATGATCAACATGTGCGTCTAGCATGCCTAGTGGGTCCAAGGTGTGTTCCCAAGGAGCAGAGTGGGAGCTAAGAGTGTGCCCACAGTGTGAACACGGTACAAGCCAGTACAGTAGATGGAGAAGGATAATTATGAGCTGAATCTTTCAAGGATTGATATTTAAACCACACAAAATATGAATTGTGTTTCATTGTGGGAGAAATTTTTAAAAACTTGAAAGCAATCATCATTGTTCACCTAATGTCGTGACTAATCTGAGTTGAAAACTCCATCTCGTGTCTCATGTTCTATTCAAATCCATCTGTGATCAATCCGAGCTGATCCCACGATTGTAGAATCATCTTCAACCTCTAACCATGTGGAGACCCACCCAACACCGCTTCTCACTATCACCACTGCTGATCCACCTTGATCGAGCTCTCGACCACTGTTGATGACGAAATTTCTAGCATGATGATCGTTCGAATGAACCTAACTTATGTATGCATTAACGGATTCATGCATGCATCAATATGATGATATAAAACATGGAAAAAGAAACTGAAGGTGTGAGGCCTCATCATGAAGCTCGAGTGATCAAAGAGAAACCTTGCATGTGTTTTTAAACGCATGCACGTGATGTTTTTGCATGAAAGAATGATTTCGCGTTGAAGAGAAAAGAACAGAGAAATATGCGGGATATCTCATCCACATTTTAATGTTTCAAAGAAAATGATCTTTGGAATTCAAATCCCTGATCTTCAGGTTACATACATGGATTTAAACACGCATCCTCTGCCTATAAAAGGAGGACCCCCCGAGCCAAAATAATTTGTTTCCATTCTCAAAGAAAGGAGCCCCTATTTCTCCAAAGAAACAAAGCAACTGCAAACCCCCTTGGTTCGAGAAAGGAAGAGGGTTTTCAGCACATCCCTACTATGAAAAGAAGAAGAAGATCTAATGGGTGTCCAACAAGTGAAAAGCACTCTTGAAACATCCTCACGAAGAAGAAGATATTGCACCTCTATGTGAATAAAACCCAAAAACACCCAACTGGTTTTTCTAAACCCTCGTGGTGATTCATGGAGGTGATCTCACAGGAAAAAAACGGTTCAAAACACCCTTTTCGAACCTTTGTGAAGGAAGAACCATGATCCATTCTCCATTCATAAAGGAGGATTCCGTGTACCACTTGTTGTTTGTAAAGGCATGAGCCACACAACAATTCCAGTTCGCAAAGAAAAGGACCACGAACCATCCTGGTTTTTGAATGGAATAAACAAACAAACTTTGAATGAGAACAAGAAATGGACAGTGTACACATACAATACCCTTCGATAAGAATAAGAACTCACACGCATTCCCTATCCATTAGGTTTTTTTTATAAAAAGCAGAATTATAATTCATGCATGATGCTCATGTATGCATATTCATGATTTCAGATTCTCAAACAAGAAAAAGGGTGAATCAAATCCAATCGGGTTGCGTGTGAATGAATAAGAAAAGGTCGGGTTCATGAATGGTTTAGTTCATTTTCATGCAAAGAACATGAAAGAAAAATTATGATCACATGTGAATAAGGAGGAGTAAATAAGAATAACACACATAGGAGCTACACCCATTCAGGTTTAAATACACACACTCGTAATTTAACCAAAATTAAATAATAAGTGTGTATGTGAAAAGAACCAAAGACAAAAATTGTGTGTGATATTAAGCAAGGAAAAGAAAGATTAAGTGTGTGTGATTATAAAATTATACCCATTGGGGTTTTCACACAAGAAAAAGAGAATAAAGAGATTGTGCATGCATTCATACACATGCACACATGAAGACACTCAAAATGAAGAATAAATATTATTAGTGCACATGTGTAAACAAGAAAAATTAATGCCATGAAACTCATACATGAATAATAATCAATTAAAATGATTCCAAGTGAGCTAATCCTTAGTCTTTCAATAATCACATAAGTTTATGTGATAATTTCCATGAAAACAAAGAGAAGTTTTAGTGCCTTTAGTTTTTTCACTAAATAAAAAGAAACTAAGATATCTAAAAACAAAAAGTTAGGATGCCATGAAATCCATCCATTAAGTGAATGAGAACTTAGACTGAAGTCAGAATAAATTATAAAATATCTTCTATCTAAGTTTACAATGTTTGAGAATCCAAGAAAGACAATAGAGCTGATATTATTCATAATTATTCTAGCATTCTTGAAGAGGTTCTGTGCACTATTTTCACACACATAGGTGAGGTGAGGTCTTCGTAATAAGAAGAAATAAATTCCAAAGAATTTTTGAGACTGGGAATTTATTGGAGAAGTGATCAAAATTATTGAGCAAGTACAATAGAACATACCAAAGGCTGTTGAATATTCTTGAAGAGATTCACAAGAATGTGTGATTCAGAAATCTCATGAGGGAAGATCAAAAGATCCATATACTGTGAATCAAGAAACATATCTTGTGAAAGCTAGGAGGAAAAATTCTTCAGTGGGAGTCTGAAGCAGGCCAGTTGGACTCTCGTAACACTGTGGGAAGCAGTATAAAGAAACTCATGTGGGACTCAGGAGAGATATAGAGGGAATCTAAATCTACCATTGTAATTACTAACTGGATTATTATGGAAAATCTGTGTTGGGGAGAATATCCAATACAGAAAAGAGTAGTTCTTTGAACCGAACCTTTTAAATCCTTGGGTTCAGTGCCTTTAAATTTACAGAATCATTCGAGGTATAGATGATAGACACAAGAAGAGTAGATCGAGGATTTAACCATCTATAGAGGTTTAATGGAAAATAATCAATTAGTAAAAATATTTAAAGGGTTGTCTGATTAACCCCTACCCCTTTTAGTGATTCAAACTAATATGGGCACTTCAATTGGTATCATAGCCAAGGTTAGCTCTAAAATATCCAAGAGTATTTATGAAGTGCGGATTTGAGGAGATGAGTGAGCAACCTAAAATGGATATTTCTGCCAAGACTCAGAAAAATAGAAAGAAGAATCAGGCAAGGAATATAAAATGGTTGCTTACTACTAATGGGAATACACATTCTACTAAATAAAATCCCAAAGGTTAAACATGTGATAATTCTTTTTTTTTGTTATGACGCTTCTGATGAAGCCTTCTCAAGCTGTGATGATGATAGATCAATTAGTAATCTTCAGACTACACTCAAAGATCAGATGAGGAATGTCCTTAGAGAAGTGGCAAGACACATTGTTGTAATCACTAGTGCTATTCAAGATGAAAAATTATAGCAATAAGAAGAATCTATTACCATTGAAGAAGAATTGGATTAAAGGGTTTGTATATCCATCACACTCACAAAACTAGTAAAGGAAAAGGAAGAACCAATTTCTATTTGTAATGAAATACATGCTCATGTTAGTAAAGAATTGAATGAGAGTATTTGTGAGAAATAATTCATTGAGATTGTATTGGTAGAAGCATTCCATGCATTTGAAATGTTACACAAAGTTTCTATTTTTGTCAAAGCTACTCAAATAGAATAATAATACAACAAGATAATGGAGATTGAAATAACTTTTCAAAAATAAAGAATTTTTTCATGACGAAAAAATAACAAAGATGAAGGAGAATTAGGAAAGTAAGATGAGATCAGTAAAGGATGAGAAGAACTCTATCAACATGAAAAGTTTATAATTGGAGGTGAAATTGAAGTATCAACAATCGCTCCAAGCTGGAACATCCCAAATAGTTAAAAGATGAGATGTTTCCACTCATGTTTTTATTGGGGAATATTATTCCAAAAGGAACATCAGATCATCCTATAATCCAATGGAAACATCCTCCAAGGAGAAGGTATCCCGTAACCCATTTATTTATGTTTCTACTAATGTAGTTTCATCTGAAAGTATAGGTTAAAAACCAAAGTCTCGGAAGATTTGGATTGATAAAAATTTAAATACATCCATCAAAACTTCAATAGTGTATACTAGAATGATTAATAAGAGAAACTCCCAAAAGTATGCTCCAATGAAAGAAAAAAAATTCATAAACAAAAATGCACTAAATCTAGGTAGATTGATACTACATGTAAATGAAGGAGATTTGTTGGGTATTGTAGGTTTTGTTGGAATTTTTGGATTTAGAATAACAATTTGTAGCATAATATGTCAGCATATGAAAATTATGGAAGGAATACATTCAGGGAAATTATATTTAAAGAAATAAAAAACATGTAAATAAAATTCTGAAATAACATATGAAGAAGAATATGTCTATTAAGAACAGATTTGAATATCATGAATACTTCTATGATAATTTCAACAAAAGTGGTCATAGTTATGATATGTGTTGGTTTAGTCATACCATGTCTCAGGTGGTTGATAATAATAATAGACCCCGGAAAAGGTAGGATAATGGAAAAAAGTGTCGAAATGTATTCTATTGGGAATATGAAAAACAATGAAGTCGTGAAAATTGTGAAACAAATTATTCCCAAGAAGAAGTCTTAATTGGATTCTTTGAACGCCATCTCAAAAAATAAAATATTCTTCTATTATGGAAAGAAATGCCACACCGTGGATCATTGAAAACAAACCATGGAAATGAAAGGAAGTAAGCTCAAAATAAAAGAAGAATCAATCCAGAAAAAGATGGGACTGACTGAATACATTCCTGACGATAATATTAATAAGTTTCCTAAGAAAGGTAACTTGAAGATAATGAATAATTCATGTGGAATCACTAAATAAAAAAATATTAAGATGGAGTGTTTTGTTATCTAGCCTAATCAATTTAAAATTTATAGAGAAATACAAAGAGAAGAAGATGAAGTACTATATAAATCAAAGGCAAAAGGGAAACATATCATTTCACATGAAGTAAAATTCAAATTTCATGAGAGGTTATCAGAACATAACAACCCAAGTATCTCACAAATATAGTTTAGAAAGTGAAAGAAGGATGTACATCATGCAAAAAAATGTATATCTATTTTACCAGGCCAAATGGAGATGCTAAAAATTGAAGAACATGCACCAGTGGAAGCTACTTCACTACTGGTTGAAGTAAAGACAAACAATCCACGCAAGTTAAAAGTGAATGAAAGTAAATGTTATATGCTAAAAATGAAAGATAAAAATGTAAAATGAAGTGGAAACACTAGCATGAAGAGTACTAGACACTTTAGAGCTGCAAGGAAATGAGTTCTTGGGATGAGAGATAATTATTAGTCCTAGTACTTATATTAATAAGCTCACAAGTTTTCCATCTTATTCCCTTATATTTTTTTGTATATGTGTGATTACGTTGTAGGTAATTGAAGATGAAGTTGACTCCTAAGATGATAATTGAATGATCAAAGTGGATAACAACAAGTTGGACTCATTATTCATGATTTTATAATTACTTGAAGTGTTCCACAGTGGACGATTATCTATATGAATGTCTTGAAGATCATTTGATGATTATTTTACACCAAGGAAAATCAATGTGAGTGCACCCTTTGAGGTGGAGAAAATGTAAAGTGGATCATATAAAGGATTATGTTATAATAAATCTATAAATTCATATCATATCAAGAAGATAAAACGGAGGTATTCCAATCACACATGCATCCATTTTTGTTAATTGTATTTATCATATCAATTAAGGGAGAGTGATTGATAAATGAGATGATGGGATGAAAGGGGGTTATTTATCTTTTCACATGATCTTTTTAATTTTTTTTGTAAATTATGTTCATGATTTATCATTTCATTGATAAATATGATTATCTCCAATCACTTGGTCAAGAATTAAAGCATTCTAAGCATGATATCACATGTATGGTTGGTTATGGATAACATTGAAAACCATGGTCATATCTATCTTGTTTTCTACACCGTGTTATCCCGTAGTTGACTTAGAGTTGATTAACTAAATAATATTTTCTAAGGGAACCATGTGACGATATACCTCTCTCTGAAATACTCTAGAAGATATTATTCAAATGGAGGAGAACATGTTTTTGAAAAGGATCCCACTAAACATTTTCATTTGGATACCAATAAGGGGAGAAAATATTTTCACACATATTGAACAATTAAATGTGTTCTTAATTGATATTGACAAAAAAATTCAAAGGGGTAGATTGTAGAGAATAGTGTTTCATTTGTTGTCAATAAGGGTTCAATTGTCAATAGGTTGTCAATATGTGCATGAAAAGGCGACGATGAATGTTTTTTCAATGATTAAAGTGGTGAGGTTATTAATATAGTGAATATCCCACATTAATTATGGATTAATATTGAGGAAACAAATCTGAATATTGTAGAACTAGTCCTAAGTTCCAGGACTTGTATTAAGGTGATACATTGTTACATCACATGAAAAATTCCATGCAATACTTAGTTGCATGATGAAATCAGTAAATATGATCTATCCACTAAGTCTAAATGGAATAAGTTTAAAATATTAGTTGATTTTTTGAGCTATCCCTCAATGTCCAAGATATGTGTTAATGAATAACACAACCCTTACAACAAGAATACATGCATTAATTTAGTGCATGAGGAATGAAGAATTGATCCTTGCATCATCCATGATTGAATCAAAGGAATGAACTATAGATGTTTGGGATTCATGATCTAAAAATAATGGAATAAATGATGGTGTATGAATAAAAAGTGAAGAGGGAGAGGCCTTGACACATTTGAAGGTGGCCATGCATCCTATTTCTTGTTAGAATTTATGTTTAACATTTTCATGGTCCCTTTCTAAAAAATAGGAAAACCATGGAGGCTAGCTAAGGACCTCATCCTCAAGCACATGTGGGGCCTGAGGGGAAACTACCCCTAAGGGAAGCCCTCAAGTCCAGCATTGTTAGAGGCAGGGTGTGTGAAGGTCGTGTATAATCCCATAGGCGCGCGCATGGTGATCAACCCATGCGGCAAGCTTGCCTAGTGGGAGCTAGGTGTGTACCCAAGGAGTGTATTGGGTGATAAGCATTTACCCACATAGTGAACATGGTACGGTGAAGTATCTTGGAGGGAGGAGGATAATTCTGGGTCGAATCCACTACAGATTGATATTTAAACCACATGAAATCCGCATCGCATTTCTATGTGGGATGGATTTTTAAAAACATAGAAGCAATCCTCATTGTTCGTCTAATATCGTGAATAATCTGAGCTGCACACTCAATATTGCATCCTGCAATCTAATCAAGTCCATCCATGATCAATATAATATGATCCAATGGTTGTGGTATCTTCTTCAGCCTACGACCACGTGGAGTGCCACCTGACATCGTTGCTCGCCGTCGCCATTGCTGATCCACCTAGATCGAGATCTCAGCCACTTTTGATGATGAAATCTCTTGCATTATGATCATTTGGATTAACCAAACTCAAGCATGCATTGATATAAAAATATCAAACATGGACAAAGAAACCAAAGGTGTGATCCCACGTCATGAATCTTGAGCTCTAAAAGAGAAGCCTTTCATGCATTCATAAATGCATGCACGTGACGTTTTTTTCATAAAACAATGAGTCCAATTTGAAGAGAAAAGAATAGAAAGATATGTGGAATATCTCATCTATGTTTGAATTTTTCAAATCTGAAGATATCAGGAATTCAAAGCCCCGATATTTATGTTAGATATGTGGATTTAAACACGCATCTGCTGCCTATAAAAGGAGGACCTCTGAGCCAAAAGAAGATGCTTCCATTCTCAAAGAAAGGAGCTCATGTTCCTCCAATGAAATAAAGCAACCCCAAACCCCTCAGGTTTTCAAAAGGAAAATGTTTTTCCATGTAGCCCTACTATGTGAAGAAGAATAAAATCCTACAGACTTTCAACAAGTGAAAATCACTCTTGAAACTTCCTCACGAAGAAGAAGAGACAACACCTCTGTGTGTAAAAAACCCATAAACACCTGACTGGATTTTCTAAACCCTCATGGGGCATTATGGAGGAGATCTCGTAGGAAAAAAACTAGTGATACATGACCTTGTTGTACCATTGTGAAGGAAGAACCAAGAACCATTCTCTGTTTGTGAAGGAGGAGTTCATATACCACTTTAATTTTGTAAAGGAAGGAGCCGCACACCAATTTCAGTTCACAAAGAGATGAAAATTGAACCATCCTGGTTCGCAAAGAGAATATACACACACCCTTTTCATTATAACATGAAAAGGAAAGTCTACACAAACACTGTCATTGGAGAAGAATAAGAACTCACACACATTCCCCATCTATTCAGTTTTTTCACAAAAAGAAGAAGGATAATGCATGTACGATGCACATGCATCAATATGCATGATTTGAGATACCTGAACAAGGAAAATAGTGAATCACACTCATTTGGGTTGTGTGCAAATGAAGAAGAAATTGGAGGGTGCAGGCATGGATGAGTTCATGTGAATGTAAAGAACATAAAATATAAATTGTGAGCACATGTGAAGAAGGAGGAGGAAGAAATAAATAATAACACACACAATACACTACACCCATTCGGGTTTGGAGACACACAATCATAATTGAACCTAAATTAAATAATAAGTGCGTGTTTGCAAAGAACCAAAGACAAAAAATGTGTGTGTAATTAAGTGAGGGAAAGGAAGAGTAAGTGTGTGTGCTTAAAGAAATATAACCATTAGGATTTTCACACAAGTAAAAGAGGATAAGGATAATGTGCATGCATGCAAGCACATGCACACGTGAAGACACTCAGAAGGAAGAATCAATATTGTTATTGCATGTGTGTAAACAAGAATAAGCAATGACATGAAACTCATGCATGAAGCACAATCAATTCAGATGATTCCAAGTGAGCTGATCCTTTGAGTTTGAATAAACACATAAGTGTATGTGATACTTTCCATGAAAACAAGGAGAGGTTTTAGTGCATTCAGTTTTTTCACTATAGAAAAAGAAACAGGGATATCCAAATAAAAGAAGTTTGTATGCAATCAAATCCATGCATGAAGTGAATGATAATTGAGACTAAATTCAGACTAAATTAAAGAAGATCTTCTATCTGAGTTTACAGTGTTTTAGAATCCAAGAAGACTGACATAGATGATATTGTTTAGAATTATTTTAGAATTATTGAAGAGGTTTCGTGCACTATTTTCACACATATAAGTGAGGCCAGGTCTTTATCAGAAGAAGAAATAATTGCATGAGAATTTTTGTGACTGAGAACTGATCAGAGAAGTGATTAGAATATTTGAGAAAGGACAACAGACCTTAACAAAGGTTGTTGAAGATTCTTGGAGAGATTTATGAGCAAGACTGATTTAGAAATCTCGTGAGGGAAGATCAGAAGATCCGTCCACAGTGAATCAATAAACATCTCTTGTGAAATCCAGGAGGAATAATTATTCAGTGGGACTCTGAAGCGGGCCAGTGGGACTCTGGTAACACTGTGGGAAGTAGAATAAAGAACCTCATGTAGGACTCAAGAGATATACAGTGGGACTCTGTATCGATCATTGTAATTACTAACTGAATTATAGAGTAGAATCTGTGTTGTGAGAATAACCAACATAGCAAGTAGTAGGTATTTGAACTGAACCTTTCAAATCCTTATGTTCAATGCCTTTAAATTTATAGCATCATTCTAGGTAAGGCTAAGAGACACAATAAGAGTGAATCAAGTCTTTAACCATCCATACAAGTTTAATTGAAAAGAATTAATTAGTAAAAAAGATTGAAAGGGATCACTGATTCACCCCCTTCCCTCTCAGTGATTCACACTGATTTGGGAACTTCACCATATATAAAATAAAATAAAATAATGTATGAAATAATTTTTAGGGAGGTTCATTATGCAAAAAAATGAATAAGGAGGAGTTATATACATGGGATGTAACAATTTCTCTATTTAATGTTTTCATATATATCTTAACCCTCATGTTCCAAGTTGGTGATTGAATAATTCTATTAATATATGAAAGAATGTATCGAACCAGAATAAAAACAAGTAAGTTAATTATTCTTGAACGAATAACCAGTTTACTTTTCACAGCATCATTTTTAGGATCAACTACACTATTAGGCATAATATATTCCCTACCTAGATCTATAGACATTATAGTTTTTTATTGTTTATTTTCTCTGACAACACTTGGATTAGGTAATTATACTACATAATGCATGTGTTATTTGTGGCTGAAACACTATATATTTGGTTTATTGTGGATTTTAACCTTATTTTTATCTATTACATTTGTCGGTTTCATCATCTCTCTTCATCATTTATTAACATTATATGTAACACCCCGACCCTGCTAGACTAGAGTCGGTGAATTACTTGTAATATTGGAATGGTTAGAAGGAATGAAAATCCATAAGGAATAATTATTTTAGTATTCTTGAAGAAACTAGATACATAAATGTAACTCAAATTACATTGGAAAAGGTTAAAAAATACAATACATTAAAAAACTAAAAAAACTGCAACCACATGATCTCAATAAATGATCTCTTATTCATCACCTGTTGAAGGTAAACAATGAAAGGGGTGTGATCAAAAACCCACAAAGGTTTAAAAATGGTGGAATAATGATTCAATAATAAATATATTATATACAATTTGACCTAATCAATATGGCATGGGGAATAAATGAAAAACTCACACCATTAATAAACTGATAATGAAACTGCATCGATAGATTTTGTCATAGTGAAAACCTCATGAAGAGTAATAACCAATACTGAATAAATAGAATGATTATTAATTTGAAATCATGTAACTGGAACATGGTACCATAATACTGTAATAACTATTTAATTTTGTGGGTTGAAACCCGTCTGATTTTTTGGAAACAAACTCAAACGGTTTGTCGCCAACTGATTAGTCTCATGAGGCCTACCGATTCATCAAGGGGATATAGCAGACCCCACCCACCAATTCATGTACAAATAATTATTTATACATAGATTCAATACAAGAGAAATATTCCTTTACATTATCCATATATAATAGAGGATACAGATTCATCAATATTTCCACAGTCAAAACAACATTTAAAAACAATACAGTATGTAAAATGGTATATGGCTTAAAAAATAATCATATCCTTTATATGAGAATATGGAAATTTAAATGGAATATAATTTAAATTGAATAGTGATCTCAAATGGGCATTAATTACACCACATAAGAAAGATTAGGTGCACAATAAAAAGCAAGTCACAAAGAAGTGAAAATTGAGACAAAGCTCGTTACCACGTTGTAATCAATTGAGTCATATGACCAAAAGTTAATAACCACAAAACGAATCACACAATACAATGAATATAAATATAATCATGATAATATATATCAAATGGTAGCACACCTATGCCACATATAATAAATAAGAGGCGTACAATGGAAATCCCACTTAATTGAAAGTGAGATCAGAAAACCCCTTATAAACATTTTGGCATGGTAATGATTGTTCTTATGAGGGAATAATGAGAGGTACATAGGTATCCCATTATTTATATATCATAAGGTAAATATGGGGGAGGTGACAAAGCATACCCCATCATTAGGTATTAAAAATAAAAGAGCACAACATAGGGGAGATTCTTGAACAAAAGTGAGAGAGAGGATCCCTTACAAAGAACGTATCATTAGATTGAAGAAAAACAAATGAAATAATTATTTTTCGCCGAAATAAACCCAGAAAATTAAAGTGGATATACAGAATAAAACAATCATAGGCCATTCACACATATTCTGGTAAAATACAAAACCACTGATATTGATGTTTAACTCAACGAATAGAAATCGAGTTAAAGATTGTATCTTTAGAGTGAGGATAAATCAATGAAATATTTATGTGTGAAAAATGAAAATACAAAATATATAAGTGGATATATATTATAAAACAATCAAATGACATTAACAAAAATTATTGGAACAATTTAACCAATGAAATAGATGTTTAACTCAAAGAATGAAAACTGACTAAAGTAATCCCTTACCGTCAGCTCGAAGGTGTTATTGATAGTTCTTAACGACCTGAATAATCAAATTTATCATCATTAATTAATAAATCCAGAACCTAATAAACATGTAATTGATATGTCATAACCTTATTAAACTCATTAATGTCCATTTTTATGTGTTTAAGGGATCTAGTTTTATTGTTTCGGAATCATTTTCTTACTTGGTTTCATGATTCGTTTACTTGTATTCATGAATGGAACTTCATTTGAAATGTGGTTAAACATCCAGAATCATTAATATATTTTATTAATGAAATTATATAGATATAAATTTTCTTATAATGATTCTATTTATATACCATGAGGATGACTCATTCGATGCTAAGGAGCCCGTACCCGAGTGGTTAGGGCTCCTGCTTGGCATCCAAGAGAACCAGGTTCAAAACTGGGTGGAGGAAAATTTTTTGGGTTACCGTAGTAGTATTGTATCAGTTACTATTCGGTACGTTAGAAGACAGAACTATTCACCCTATTTGGGCCTTCAGGCCACCGGTTTCGACCTACGGGTCTCCATGGCCTTTGGGTCATCAAAGGCCTTCAGGCCACAAGGTCTTCGGGTCACATAGACCATGGAGTAGACCAGTTCACACAGAAAAGGCCCCAGAAGAGGATCAGAGTAACAGGAGTAGCAGCCACCAGATACAGAGCTGAGAAGATTAGAAGAATGAGAGGGTATGGCAACCGCCCTCGGTACTAGGCACCATGCAGCTTTGTATGGGGCAATGCTAGCCGATCAATAATGCAAGGTGGGGTTCTAGGAGATCATTGACGCAGAAAGCTGGGGAGGGGAAGTTCAAGTGGGATGGGCCTACAGGTCATGTATTGGGAAAGGTATGCCTCTGGGCCTTCGGGTCATTTATTGCGGGTTTGTCGTGCCTTGTGCCTTGGGCCTACGGGTCCTGTACGGGTTCCCATTCAACCCTTAAAATTGGTATTATCCATAATAAAATAAAAAAAGAAGGCCTTCGGGCCATTCCAGTTAAAATGACTCATTCGATGAATTAATGATAAAACCTTGGATTTGGCTTGGTGGTTTTATGCACAATGAACTTGTTTTGTATTATTATTCCATTTTATGAGTGTGTAAGGATTCTAGAACATTAAACATGATAAAATACATATATCGTGATCTGGTTCGACAATTAAAAAGGTTTTGTGACCAGTCTTGAAGATAGTAATGCAAATTGAAAACATGTCTTCCTTGAGTGTGATAAATTAATACATCTCAGACAGTGTTTGTATTTATAGTATAAAAGAAGTTGAAAAAGAGATATTATCATGAAATTTTCCATTAAAACAATGAAAATACGGTATATGTATGGTACTAGAATTATCATTTCATTTGGATGAGGTGATGTGATAATAGAGAACAAAATAATGGAACTTGTAAAAGGAATTGAAATAAAAAGGGAGAGGTTCACCTCTTGAGTACTTCTCATTGAGAAACTCTTTAAGACCTTTGATTTTGGCCTTTTTATGAGACCAATAGGTATTTCACAAGGGGGAGGAGGTTAGGGATCTATTTTAGAATAATTTAGGAAAGGTGTGAAGCTTGAGTGGTATGGGAGGAAGAGGGGGTGATATGTGGTTTATATAGTGGAGGGGAGGAGAGTTTTCTTAATATTATAATCATTAATTTATTATTTTTCCTCAAGACAAGAAATAGTGAGTATTCCTTGACTTAGAATAGTAATAAGAGAATGTGAGTTCTAGATTTGGCTTCTTACATCACTCAAGATTCTAGTAATAGTTAATTTAATTTATAATGTATTTATATGGTAAATTAATGTATTTTACTATTCACAAAAAATTCATGTATTTTTGAAAAATACAAAAAAATCACCATAACCATTTTTCGAAGTGTAGAATCTAAAAATGAAGTTCATTTTTTAAAAATAATTATCTAAATATGATTAATTAAATTTTAATTAATATTAATATTTAATTGAAAAATATAAACACTTAAAATATTCATCTTCATTTTTAAGGTGCCTAAATTTATTTATACATTCATGGGTATGGATACCACTCATAAAATTCATATTAATATTCATAATGATAGGTTAATATTCATTAGGTTAGGTTACTATTTATAAGGGTAGGTTACTATTCACTAAAAATTATGTTAATTCTATCAGACTCTAAATATCATCCAGAACACAACAGTGTATGTCAGATTTTCAAAATTCAAAACACAGAAGTGGAAAATTTAAGTTCAATGGCTAGGCTATGACTATCTTCTAAATAACCATTTGTTGTTCCAAATAATCTCAGTACTCTATGAAATATAGTCTATGACTAGAATGTATTAAAAACATACCATAAAATGGTTGGGGTGCTACATTATTCCCTCCTTCGGAAATTTTGTGATCGATATTTTTCATTTATATATATTACCAAAAAGATATGGGTGGTTTTTATTAATAACATTATTAGGTTACCATTTTGCTTCCTCCATATTCTAGTTTTTTTAAAGAATCATTATTAGACGAGTCATCCGATTTCTCAATACATGTTCCCTTGTGTCAAGGATCCCGATAGGCTCTTCATAGTTTGAAAAATCAGGTTCCAGTTCTATTTCTTCATATGTGAGAACATGAATTGGGTATGTCAGGTATTTCTTCAGCATTGACACATGGAACATATCATGAACTTTAGAGTAACTTGGTGTCATTGCTAAATGGTAAGCTACAACTCTGATTCTTTCCAGAATTTCAAATTGTCTGATGTACTTGAGGCTCAATTTCCCTTTATTACAGAACCTTAAGATAGACATCCATGGAGATACATTCATAAATACATGATCTTTAACTTGGAATTCCAAATCCTTTCTCCGTTTGTTAGATTAACTTTTATGCCTACTTTGAGCTTCTTTAAAATGGTGTTGTATTGTCTTCACCTTTTTCGTGGTCTCTTCAATATGTTTTGGTCCTATAAGTTTCCTCTCACTTACTTCATCCCAGCAAGTTGGAGTTCAAAATATCATTCCATATAATGCTTCATATAGAGCCATTTGAACACTAGAATGGAAACTATTTTTGTTGGAAAATTCCACTAGTGGAAAGTATTGATCCCACATTCCTTGGAAGTGAAGAGATCATGATCTCAACATGTGTTCCATGGTTTGAATATTTCTTTTAGACTCTCTGTCATTTTGGGGGTGATAAGCAGTACTCATACAAAGCTAAGTATTCAAATCCATCGGGAGACTTTTCCAGAATTTTGATGTAAACCTAGGATCTTGATCAGACACAATCGTTATAGGTGCACCATGAATTCATACAACCTCATTAATATAAACTCGTTCCAGGCGCTCAAGTGGTAAATCCTATATTATAGGAATGAAATGTTCTAATTTTGTGAGATGATCAACAATTACCCATATTGCATCATTCCTTCTAGGTGTCCTCGGTAGTCCAGTGACAAAATCCATCGTAATATTATCCCACTTCCATATAGGAATAGGTAGAGGTTGCATCCCTCTTCTGGGATTTTGTCTCTCTGCCTTCACTTATTGGAAAATTAGACACCTTGACACGTATTCAGCAATTTCCAGCTTCATGTTATCCCAACAAAACATATTCATTCAGATATCAATACCTATTTGTGATACCTAGGTGTATTGTGAAATTTGAGCTATGAGCATCATCTAATAGTTCCCTTTTTAGCTCAGGTATTGATGGAACTCATAACCTCTTCCTAAATTTCAGAACTCCTTCTTTATATACGAAGTCTTCCAATCTTCCATCCTTAACAACATTAATTTTCTTTTATAGATTCTCATCATCAGATTGAGAGATTATTATCTTCTCTAATAAAGATGGTTTAGAAATAATTTAAAATAGGAAAGATTCTTCCCCTTCATTAACAATTCCCATATCCATCTTCATCAAATCCATGAATATAAGATCTCTTTCAATCCTCATTTGGGTTAGGATTCTATGATCTTTCATTCTTAATGAATCTTCCAACTTATTTTCCTTTCTTGGGTGGTAGTGTATTGGACAATTGTAATCAATGAGTAAATCAAGCCATCTCTTTTTCCTAATGTTGAGTTTTTTGTGTGAAAAATATATTTCAAACTCTTATGGTCAGTATAAATCTCACATATTTCTCCATAGAGATAATGTCTCTATATTTTTGGAGCAAATATTACGGCTACTAATAGAAGATCATGAGTTGGATAATTTTTCTCATGAGTCTTCAACTGTCTTGATGCATAATAAATAACTTTATCGTTTTTCATAAGGATGCAACCCAGTCCATTATTTGATTCATCATTGTATATCGCAAATCCCTCATTCCAAGATGAAAGAGTCAAAATTAAAGCATTGAACAATATTCTTTTCAATTCATGAAGCATTATGTGCATTCATTCGTCCATACAAAATTAACCACTTTACATGTGAGCTTGGTTAGTGGGTTAGTCAGTTAGGCGAAATTCTGAACAAAATGTCTATAGTAACCTGCTAAGCCAATAAAACCACGTAACTCAGTTATGTTTGGAGGCGTGGGCTGTTCTTGGATTGACTTTGTCATCACCAGATCAACTAATATTCTATCCTTAGAGACAATATGGCCACGAAAAGAAATGGATTGATTCTAGAATTCACACTTTCTAAACTTCCCATATAATTCATTTTTCCTAAGAGTTTTCAGAATAATCCGCAAGTGATTCTCATGGTCTTAATAGATTTTTGAGAAAACCAGGATATCATCGATGAATACCACAACAAAGTTATCAAGATATTCCTTGAAAACTCTATTAATTAAATATAAGAAAACAATGGGTGCGTTAGTCAGTCCAAAAGGCATCACTGTAAATTCATAATGCTCATACCTGGTTTGAAATGTTATCTTTGGGAATGTAATCCTTCCTCACACGTAGCTGATGATATCCAGATCGAAGGTCAATATTCAAAAATTATTGAGATCCATGAATTTGATCAAATAATTCATCAATCTGGGGTATAAGATAATTATTCTTTATTGTAATAGAACTAATTTCCCTATAATCAATGCATAGCCTCATGGATCCATCTTTATTCTTGACAAAGAGGACATGGCCTCCCCATTGAGAAACACTAGGTCAAATAAATCATTTTTCACTCAAATCCTCTAGTTGTTTCTTTAGCTCCACTAATTCCACAGTGGATATTCTATAGGAAGTCTTTGTTATAGGTCTTATACATGGAATTAAATCAATAGAGAACTCAACTTCCCGCTCTGGAGGATGTCCAGGTAAATCCTCTGGAAATACATCAATGTATTCTTGCACTATATGCTCATATTCAATTTGAATATTTTTTTCCTCACCCATAGATATTGGTTTATCGTCCTCTCCAAGTATTTAATTCAGCAGAGCTACTATGGTGGATCTAGATAAGAATCATATGGTGAGGTTTCTTCTCTATAAATAAGATATTCTACACCATTCTCAAATATTGTAACTTCCTTGTTCTTTCAAAAAATAATTGCATAATAATTTGACATCCAATTCAAACCGAGAATTATATCAAAGTCAGTCATTGGTATGATAATAAGGTTAGAAACTAAAGAATGTTTTGGTGTCCAGAGGGGGACTAATCAACATTCCTTTTCTGAAATGATTCATCCCCTAGAAATTTTGACTGATAACTCCTTTATTAAATCAAATTGTACATTTCTAAATTTCATAGAAAACTGGGATGATATAAATGAATGTGATGATCCAGAATCAAATAAAGTGTCGGATATGTTTGAGGAAATAATTAAAGTACCTACCACCACATCATTAAAAACTTCAACCTTCACGGTTGTAATCGCATAAGCTCTCCCTTACTCTCTTGGTCTTTTTTGAGACAAGTTTTTGTAGTGCTTAGGATAGTCATTTTCATAGTGTCCCATATTTCTATAATTGTAGCATTGAAAATCATCACATTCTTTCTTCCACTTGAATTCATTAGATAGATGACCCTTTTATCCACAGTTATAGTAGACTCCCATTCCTTTCAAGAATTTCCCAAAATGTATCTTTCCACAGTTCACACAAAATTGTAATTTCTTCATTCCTTTTTTTTTCTTTAGTGCTTCAACTTTCTCTAGGTTATCATAGTACTGGCTTTTTATCTTGGTTTTCATTGAACAAATTTGATCTAGAAAATTGCTTCTATGTTTTGATGGCACTTGATAAAATTTCATCATATGATGAAAATTTTTTAGAAGCCAGTGCCCTTTGAAGACTTGGATTAAGACCTTCAAAGAAATGATCAATCTTGTCTGCTGAGTCACATATGTAATTTATGGAATATCTAGCTATCCTTGTGAAGGTAGCCTCATACTCTACAACACTATCTTATTACCTTTGCTTTAAGCCAAGAAATGTTTTCTCCATTTTGGTTAGTTCCTTATAAGGGAAATATTTTTTGAATAATATTTCCTTAAAATTACATCATTTCATATATTCTGTTTCTTCTTACTCTATGGTATTATCGATAAAATACCACCATTGATCTATGTCACCCTTGAGAAAATATACTTCCAACACTACCTTCTCATTTTCATTACATCTTAATTACATGAATATCATTTCAAGTGACTTGATCAACTGCTCAGCTACCATTGGATTAGTAGTCCCATTAAAAGATGGAGGATTCTGTCACATGAAATGATCCAACACAGGTGTAGCATGGTTATTCGTCACAACCAGAGTATGTTGTCCCAATATGGTCATGATCTAATATACTCCAACATTGACTATGTAGACTTTATCAGTGGGGAGATCCCAACATTACCCATGATTATTGATTCCCCTTATTCCATTATAGGCATTTTCTCAATAATGGAACACACTAGATTAGGGTATGAATCCTAATGTATAATTTTAACATAACAAAATACATAACATAAATTGAGATCCTACGAATGGATAATCCCATAATTAGAAAAATGGGTTCAATGAGTAATAATTTACATTTCAATCTTTCATAATGGATTCTAAATAAAATATGAATTATCCTAAGAATATCCCCTAGGAGTTTTGTAACCAAGAGTGCCGCAAGTCCCATTATCATGTACCAGGATACCTCAGTTCAATCCCGAAACTCGTTGTCGGAGCTTTCACCCCTAGGTACATCTCTGCTAGATCCACCTCTACCTGCTCATATCCAGACAGGGATGTATTTCTAGAAATATTCACATAATCATTTCCTTACAAAAAAAACAGGATGTTATGGTATGTTTTTTCTAAAATACTTTCTTAGTTCTTTGTTCCCTAATCTACATTTTCTAATCTAGTTTCCATGTTTTCTACTAAACTTTCTCTGATACCAACTGTAACACCCCGACCACTCTAGACCAGAGTCGATGCCTTACTTGTTATATTGGCATGGTTAGAAAGAATGAAAATATAGAAGGAATGATCAGTTTAGTAGTATTGAAGAAACTAGATACATAAATGTATCTCAAATTACATTTTAAAAGGTTACAAAATACAATACATAACTAAAACTAAAAAAACTACAACCACATGAACTGAATAAGTGATCTATTCTTCATCACCTATTGAAGGTAAACAATAAATGGGGTGGGATCAAATACTCAGTAAGGGTTAACAATTGCATAATCAGGAATCAATAATAACTTAATTGTAAATAATTTTATATAATCAATATGGAATAGTGAATAAATGAAAAACTCATTCCATTAATAAACTGAGAATGAAACTACATATATAGATATATTCAAAGTAAAACCATCATGGATATTACTAATTAATAATGAATAAAGAGAATTATTATTAATTGGATTTCATGTATCTGTTACATGATACCATAATACCATAAAAATTGTTCATTTATATGGGTAGAAACCCATCTGATTTTTTTGGAAACAAACTCGAATAGTTTGTCACCAACTGATTTGTCTCATGAAACCTATCGATGCATCAAGGGGCTATAGTAGGACCCACCCACCACTTAATGTACAAATCATTTTTTATACATATATTAAACACATGATAAATATTCCTTTACATTATCTGTATAGAATATTGGATACAGATTCATCAATATTTCCACAGTCAAAACAATATTCAAAATAAATACCATATGAAAAATGGTATACGGCTTAGAAAATAATAATATCAATTATATGAGAATATAGAAATTTAAATGGAATATAATTTCAATTTAAAAGTGATCTCAAATGAACAGTAGGCACACCACATAAGAAAGAGTAGGTGCACAATACTAAGCAAGTCACAAAGAAGTGAAAATCGAGACAATGCTCGTTACCACTTTGTAATCAATTGAGTTTTATGACCAAAAGTTAATAACCACCAAATAAATCAAATAATACCATTAATATAAATACAATAATGATAATATATATCATATTTAAGTACACTTAAACCACATATAAGAAATAATATGCAAACAATGGAAATCCCACAGAATTGAAAGTGAGATGAGAAAACCCCTTACAAACATTTTGGCATGGTAACGAGTTTTCTTGTGAGGGATTGATGAAAGGTAATGGGGTATCCCATTATTTATATGTAATAAGGTAAGTATGGGGGAGGTGTGAAAACTTATCCCATCATTAGGTATTAAAAATAAAAGATCACAACATAGGAGAGATTCTTGATTAAAAGTGAGAGAGAGGATCCCTTATGAAGAATGTATCATTAGATTGGGGACAAATCAATGACATAATTATGTGTGAAAAACATGAAACTACAAAATAAATGTGGATATACAGAATAAAACAATCATAGTACATTAACACATACTATGGAAAAATAAAAAACCAATGACATTGATGTTTACCTCAACGAATGGAAAATGAGTTAAGATGTCCCTTACAAAGATTGTATCATTAGAGTGAGGATAATTCAATGAAATATTTATTTGTTACAAATCAATATCCCAAAAATATAATTGAATATATAGTATAAAATAATAAACTGGCATTCACACATATTCATGGAGCAATGTAACCAATGAAATAGATGTTTAACTCAATGATTGAAAACTAAGTTAAGCAATCCCTTACCTAAAGCTCAAAGGTGTTCTTGATTGTTCTTAACAACCTGAATAATAAAATGTATCTTCATTAATTAATATTTCCATAACCTCATAAAAATTTAATTTATATTGTATAACCTAATTAATTTAATTAATGGCCTTTCTATTTGTGTATGAGTGTCAATTTTGTTGTTTTGGAAGCATTTTCTTACTTGTTTTCATGATTAGTTTACTTGTATTCATGAATGGAAGTTCATTTTAAATGTGGTTAAACATCTAGAATAATTAATATATCTTATTAATTACATTATAGAATTATAAATGATCTTATAATTATTCTATTTATATACCATGAGGATGACTCATTCAATGAGTTAATGATTAACCCATGGATTTCGCTTGGTGGTTTTGTGTACAATGAACTTATTTTGTACTATTATTCCATTTTATGAGTGTGTAAGGATTACAGAACATTACAAATGATAAAATACATATATTATGATCTGGTTCAACCATTGAAAATGTTCCATGATCGATCTTGAAGATAGTAATGCAAATTGATAACCCGTCTTCCTTAAGTGTGATAAATTAACACATATCGAATGTTGTTTGCATTTATAGTATAAAAGGAGGGGGAAAAGAGATATTATAATTAAATATTACAATAGAAAAATGAAAATCAAGTACATTTATGGTACTTGAATTATCATGGAATTTTGATGATGTGATGTGAGAAGAGAGAATAAAATAATGGAACTTGTTAAAGGAATTGAAATAAAAAGGAAGAGAGGTTCACCTCTTGAGTACTCTTGTTTTGAGAAACTTCTTAAGACCTTTGATTTTGGCCTTTTGAGGTGAACAGAAAGTATTTAATGTGGGGGAGGATGTTAGGGAGATATTTGATAATAATTTAGGCAAGGCATGAAGCTTGAGTGGTGTGGGAGGAAGAGGGAGTGAGGGGTGGTTATATAGTGGAGGGGACGAGAGTTTTCTTAATATTATAATCATTAATTTATTATTTCTTCTCAAGATAAGAAATAGTGAGTATTCCATGAATTATAATAGTAATAAGAGAATATGGGTTCGATATTAGGGTTCTTACATCACTCATGATTCTAGGAATAGTTAATTTGATTTATAATGTATTTATACGGTAAATTAATGTATTTTACTATTCACCAAAAATTCAAGTATTTCAGAAAAATACCAAAAATTCACCCAAACCATTTTTCGACGTGTAGAATCCAAAAATGAAGTTATTTTTTCAAAAAAAATTCTAAATATGACTGATTAAATATTTAATTAAAATTAATATGTAATCAAAAAATATAAACACTTAAAATATTCATCTTCATTTTTAAGGTGACTATATTTATTTATTCATTCAATCGGTATGGATACTAATCATAAATGTCATATAAATATTCAAAAGGGTAGGTTAGTATTCATAAGGGTAGGTAACTATTCATAATGGTATGTTACTATTCACTAGAAATTATGTTAATTCTATCGGACTCTAAATATCATCATGAACACAACTGTGTATGTCATATTTTCAAAATTCAAAACACACAAGTGGAAAATTTAAGTTCAATGGCTAGGATATGACTATCTCCTAAATAACCAATTGTAGTTTCAAGGAAACTCAATGCTCTATGAAATATAGGCTATGACTAGAATGTATTTAAAAAACATACCATTAAATGTTTGGGGTGCTACATTATCCCCTTGTTTTCCACATTTTTTACATCTCGTGGCTTCCATGAGATAGTTTTTAGGATTCATCTTCCATCATTTTTGACTTTTGGGTAGTTTATTTGTATCTTTCATTGGATATATCCATTTAAAATCCCAAAATAAACTCCATTTTTCAATTTATACCTCTATTACCATGAGAAAAATTCATGTCACCAATATCCAACTCGACCTAAATGGAACAATAATTAATCACATTATAGCCACGAGTGTCTCAAATCACTAAATATTTTCATAGACTCAACTTTAATGAACAAAATAATTGGTCTAGTTTTTTTGGTGTTAATGACCAATCTATTGGAATACCGTACATTCCTTGTAATGTTTACCTAATACACAAGGATAGATTTATCTTATCTTTCCATAAATACGTATAAATTTGGATGTGAATATTTTTTGGGAAATTATTTATTATATAATATTTTCATTAATTCATCCAATTTAAAGTAATAAATTCATTCTTTAGATTTTAACCACTAGATTAGATCCCACCATTGATCAGAATCACACTCAAATTAATAAAATATAAATATGGATTTATCTTATTTAGTGTATTTGAAGATTGTGATTATCCTCTCTATGGAATGAATCCTTTAATCTAAACTAAGGGCTTCATAGGATGAATTTAATATAGGAGGCCTCTATCACATTATTTACGTGACCACAACATTCTATTTATTAGGAGAATGACGATTTTCCACTCAATTCAAGTTATTAATAACTAATTCTATTATAATAGATAGTATTTTCATGAAGTTCTCAGACCCCTCTCTCTTATGGTTAGGAAAATCATTAGTTCAGTCATCACATTAACTATCACATTGTTTATTAGCATGGTTCTTCCTATTTACATCCATTAATTAAAATAGTGGAAATAAAATTATGAATGAGAATACCCAGACTAACAATTATATAAAAAGGGAATCTATGAAAATCTAAATAATATATTATAAATGGAACATAAATCCAAACTTATGAGCCTCTATGTCTCAATATTGGTTATCCATGTTAATTTTCATATTATATTTTCTAACATAACAATTTATTCATGTTTTTCTTAATTGTTCATAAAGAGTTCAAGAATTCTCAAAACTATATCCTCTTTTAGTTTCAAACCAGGTATAAAACAAGGGAATTTTTTTATACACCATGTTAATATAGATTTAATAACTCTTTCAGTGTTATTAGTATAGGTAGTATTGTTCCAAATCAATATCCATTTATAGTATCAATACATGGATGTAATTTCATAGAAACCACCCAACCTATACATCACCAAAGTTTCATATTATTCTCATATAACTAGACATATCCCATGGGTTCATAGTAAAGTTTTTTAGTACCAATACAAAAAAATAAGAACAAACTACTTTAATACCAACAATATGGACCTAATAATTTTAAAAATATTTTTAACATAAATATTTTATAAATTAAACCCATGTTTAGATATGCATAATGTATTTGGGATAATAGGTACATAAAAAATATTAAAATAAAAAATATTTTTTTTTAATTTCCATCATGAGCTCTTAAATTAATTTGAGATCCTAATATTAAATATGATAACCTTGGGAATAAAAAATGAATGGGATATGCTATAAAGATCAGTATGGGAATAAACATTATAATGGAGCATAAAATATGAGTCCAAAGGAATGAAATGATATCATTAATGGCATAGATTTTGAATAATTACATTGGGTTATAATATAAAGTACATGTAATCATAAAAACAAGTCATCATATGAATGGGAGAACAAAACAAAACATAAAATAAGAACACATCAATTCTAACTTCGAAGAAAAAATTCACATTATTGAGAGTCCCATTATTCATTAGCCTTACCCCTATTCCCATACTTATCATCTCATGAGACATAAAAATTTCCCTGTACATTTGGTAACTATCTAGGTGAACCCATCATAATATGTACATGCATATGTGTTCCACATAAGGACTAAAAAATAAGGCATAAACATAATGATTACCCATGGAAGTAAGTGTGTTGAATATTCATATTTTAAAGAATAACTAGATGGCATATCATAACAGTTTCCATGAAATCATTGAAAGAACATTATTTAATGTTCAAAGATGAAAAATAATCATAGTTCATAGAAAAGGATTTCAATTTTTAATAAATATGTGAAAAATAGTATATAGGTAACTTTGGAAATGAACCTCTTATATATAGTTTTAAGCAGAAGGGTATTATGTATTTTAAAAGAAAAAGTTATTATTAATATACATAAAATGATAAAATAAAAAAGGGTTTCCCATAATCTAATGGGAAATATTAAAAATGAATTATGGTTAATTATATTTTATGGAGTGGTACTTGAAATGGGGTAAGATTTGGATATGTTCCCTCTAATCGTGTTTCGTTAAAAAATTGATAAGTGATCCTTTATAACAAGTATATCCCCATTATATAATGGAGAATTAATCTTTTTATATATTTGGGGGATATATATAAAAATTAATAAAGTAGTAAATAATAAAATAGTGAAATAAAATGAGGTAAAGGGTGGTAAAGCATAACCCAAAGACAATAGGGTGGTTTAAAGATATCCCTTACCACATGTTCAAAAATCATTCAAAAAAATAAATTCACATCCAAAAATAATAAAATTAACATCATTAATTATTTAATTACATACATTTTTATCTATATTTTATTTAAAATGGTTATATTTTCTTCATTTACATCCATATCAATGAGATATCATGGTCAATTTCATTATTTTTGGGGTGTTAGTTTCAGGGTTCCCCGGTCAGATCACAAGTTGAGGAATATTATGATTCTTTTCAAATGGGACTAAAAATAAATAATTATCATAAAATTATATTCATTTTATTACAAAATTTATATATTCTATAATACAAACAAGTCACTACTACATAAAATTCCTTTAATAGCTCTATAATCAGACTTCATCAAAGCTAGAAAAGCTTTGACTACCATAGCATGGTCTGAAGTCCATGGATTTTATCATTGATAAAAAAGCCCTAATAAATTGTATATTTATCTTCACTGATAAATGTGCAGATAAAAGAGCATATTTATAAATTCTTATATTTAGTGATGATAAATAGACCATTTATCAGTGAATTTATTTGCATTGATAAAAGATTGATTTATCAGTGCCTTCTAATAAAATGGTAAATATAGACTTTATCATTGCCATTATATGCAGTGATAATGGTGTCCTTTATAAGATAATTTAGTACACTGATAAAGGTAAAAATTACAGTGTAATATTACAGCACAGAACATCACCAAAAATAGGTATAGTGTGCTACAACAACACACTGCATTAGTAGAAACAAAATCAAAAATTAAAAAAATAAGATAAAAATACTACATTTAAATGAAATAAAATTTCTCACACAAAAACATGAAAAATAATACACTATTATAGAGTATGTCAGTTGTTTTTATTACTAAAATTAACATGAATTTGGAATAAAAAGGTTCACTTGGAGTCATGCTGGTCACACAGTGAGTTAAATTGAGGTGTGACTGATTCATACACATCACAAATGATTGATAGATCATTTTCCTAAAGTACCAAAATAATTGGAATACATTTTATTATTTTTTAGTATGTATGTTTTTTTATTAAAATTAATTTTATTTTTTAATAAAAAGAAGTAGTTGGAGTCATACTATTTAAACCTTGCATCGAATTGAGGTGTTATTGATCCCTATATGTCACAAATGACATATAGTTATTTTTCCTATAGTGCAAAAACAATATGAATATGTTTGTTCAGTTTGGAGTATGTCATTTGTTTCACTAAAATTAATGTCAAATTTTAATAAAAAAGACACACTTGGAGTCATATCGACCACACCATGCATCATACTGAGACATGAATGAATAATACACTTCAACATTGAATCATGGATCATTTTCCTAAAGAATAAATACAGTAGGAATTAATTTCAGTAGTTTTGAGTATGCCACATGTGTTTTTTGGTAAGTTTCATTTTAAACTGAAAAAAAACACTTCGATCTAGACAGGTGTAATTGTGTGTGGGTTTTACAAGAGACTAATTAATACATGTCACAAATAAATTATGAATCGTTGTCCCAAATTATGAAGATAATCCGGGTGAATTTTCTCTATTTTTAGTTAGTGGTATTTTTTTGAATAAGAATATAAATTTTAAACTGATAACAAAAACTTGAAGTCATACTAGTCACATCGTGCGTTGGATTGGAGTGTATATGATCTCTACACGTCATAAATGATGTATGTATATTTTTCCAAATGTAACAAAGTAATTAAAATGCATTTTTATTTGGAGTATGTCAGTTTTTTTTTCATGAAAATTAATATCAAATTTGAATAAAAAATACACACTTCGAGCCATATCAGTCACACCATGAATTGGATTGAGGAGATACTGAATGCTACACATCCCAAGTTACTCATGGATCATTTTCCTAAAGTATAAAATCAATTGGAATGTGTTTCCTCGGTTTTGAGTACGCCACATGTGTCTTTCACTAAGATGTCATTTTAAACTAGAAACACATACTTTAAGCCATGCATGTGGTATCATGTGTGGGTTTTACATGAGTATGATTCATACATATAAAAAATGAATTTTGATTCATCGTCCAAAATTATAGAGATAACCTGATCATGTTTTCTTGCTTTTCATTTAGTGACACGTTTTTGTGTTAAAATGGAAATTTTAAATTAACAATGGACACATGGATTCATACTAATCACACCATGTGTATAATTGAGGTGTGGTTGACCTCTATACTTAAAAATGATGAAATGATCATTTTCTTAAAGTACAAAAATAATCTAAATTTGTTTTATCTGATTTGAGTATGTTGGTTTTTTTAAATAAATTTATTGATAATTTTGAAGGAAAAAAGACTCACTTGGTGTCATAAAAGTTACACCATGTGTCAGATTGAGGCACAGATTAATGATACACATCCCAAATTAATCATGGATCGCATTAAAAAATTATCAAAACAATCATAATCTATTTAATTTTTTTAGTATGCTACATATGTTTTCTACTAAAATTTCATTTTAAACTGGAAAGGTGCAGAATGTATCTTATATTAAGTGACATGTATTGTATAAACTTTTAAAAAATTGTTCTCAAAAAATCATAGAATGATATTTATTCTATTTCATTTCCCAAAAATTTTATTGTTTATAAGAAAACATTTGTTATCCTCATATTCCTTAATATCCACCACAGTCTATGCTTCTTCCTCCTCCCCCACAACATCCTCTAACTATGACTCTACCTCCACCTTCACCTCCACCTCCACCTCCACCTTCACCTCCACATATACCTCCACCTCTCTGAATTCCAAAAAAAATTATATTTTATATGTCAGTGCTTCTAAACAAATTAATTTCTTCCATTACTCTTCTACTTGAGAAAGTGATCAAAAATAATATTTTTTAATTTGGAAACCAATGCTTCAAACCCCAAATATATTTTTATGTTCAAATCACATTAAAGATCACAGATATAGAAAGTGATCACTTAAATATTTTGTTAGTATACATTGTGAAAAAAATTATGCAACCCACACATATTTAAACTAATTGATTTATTCTTTCAAGTAACTCTATTGTCGGAACTCTTGATATTACTGAGAAAATATATACAAAAAACGATTATGAAAAATATTTAATGAAATTTTAATTACTTTATAAAAAAACCTATTAGGGGATGATGGTCTCTTCATGATTTATGAATTCTCCCATAAATTTTCAGACGTAATATCCACAACCGATTATATTATCTTGTTTCAGACACTGTAGAAACATTGACCAAAACAACTATATTTTTTTGAATTTTTTTTATATTTAAATATTTCAATATATAACCAAATTTCCTTCCATTTGTAATAATCCTCAAGTTTTAGCATTCAAAAACTGACTTCATTACGTGATCTATAATTTATTTAGTGACTTCCCTATTATAACAAAATTCACATTAAAATACATACTGAACATATGAAAAAAAATGTCTATCCCCATGTATCATTATAATAATAGATGGTCATTCTAAGAAATCTCTAATAGAAGCTTTGACTGTTGTAATATATTGACCGTCAAGTAGAACATGTAACTCAGTTATTGCCTCATAAGATACCTCAATACATAATCTCCTTTCGCTTTTTAGTAGGGGTTGATTATGTAGATAGTATCCTAGGATATTATACACTGTATCTATCAAAACATGGTGGTACATGGGTGTTGATAGATAAAAATCACATAAAACTATACCCTATATAATTTTTGTAATATAATGTTCTTGGAAGTTTTTTTATTCACATTTAAGAGAAAGAGTATTGAAAAAATTGGCTACCTCATGTAAGGTATGCGGTTGGGGGAATGACTAGCCTTGTTGTTAGTGGATCTTTTGCTTCATGTGTTAGTCTTTTATCCAACATCGGATTTATTTGATCTTTTTTAAAACATTGGTCCGCCAAACCGAACAAAAAAATAATATCTTACAGTGAGTCTATTTTTGTCATAATTCGTCTCATTATATTATATATTTCTTTACAAGGTTTTATATTCTCAAAATATGTTCGAGGAGAGGCTCCAGAACCTAATCCTCTAAGATGAAAATATTTTTCAGGCTATATATAACCTACAAAATGTTTTTTTATTCTAGTTTGTTTATTTTTGATTTGTATATCTAAACCATATAAAATATATGAACATATTTATATTTATGTAATATTGGTTTAAATAATAACGAATTACATTTTTTCAGACTTACACATGCTTCACATACTACTTTGTTGTTTTAATCAACTAATATTCCATCCTTATTTACAAGAGAATCTTTTTATATCCCTTAATGTGAGATAGAAGTGGCTCCATGTTTTGATTCATCAATTTTCATATAAAAAAGGAACATATATGGTCTCAAATCAAATAGTTAAACCATTATTGTTGATTTAAAATATATACCAATTTCTTATCTAATTAATTATACCCCATCCTTCTTTTGTAGTAGGGGTATGTAGGTTTTCATGAATGTTATTTATTTTCATAACCCTTTTGTTGTTTCGTAAATTAAAAAATTTAATCAAGTTGGATAAAATAAATAATGTTAAATAATATATTATTGACCACAATGAACCTGAAATGATTTATCATTACAACAATTTTTGAAATAAATCCATGTTTCCTTCTTCATAATGTGTGTATAACTATATGGTGGGTGGGGCATTAGATTCCCCAAAGCATCCCTAATATGTATATTTTTCAAAAGATTTTGGAAACTTATTGGTCTTTTCTAGTGGAAATTATGATAAATTTATTATGGAAGTATTCTAAAATAAATGAAGTTGGTAAATAATAATGTAAAAAAGTCAATGTTACATTATATAATTTTTCAGTAAAACTAAGAACAAAAATTGTAACATTAATGTTATATCATTCGAAAGGATTTATCTCATTATAGGTTGGACGTGGTGACATGATTCCATATCCATCAGTACATTCACCCTCGTTGTAACCCCAATATAACTACTGAACATTTACTTGTTGTGGTCAATTAATTGGGATGAGTTGATTCCAACCAACCTCAAATTTTATACCCTGACTTATTTCAATGATAAATGTATTCAAAACTATGATGTTGTGTCATTCTTGTTTTTTTTTCATTTTTTTCATCAACATGTTGTTGATCCTCTAATAATTTCTCATTTTCATTAACAATCTATTCTTTCTCAGGATTGGAAACATCATCATGTTCAAAATACATTGTCTTTGTGAGTAGTGAAGCATTTAATTTTTGTTGAATAACAACAATGAAATAAACTTCTTGAAAAAAAAGTCCACAATTCCATGCATCCTTCTTGAATATTATTACTATCTTGAAAAGTGATAAAATACTTCAATAATATATTACAACAAAACTTCACTACCTTTATTTAATCGATCCGCAAAATACTTTATTTCCTTCCATCTCTTGATGATGGATTTGATTCTATGAATTACATCTTTTAAACTATCCTTCCTCCCATCACTTTTTGGGTGGTTTGTTATCAATGAACTTTGGAAACACAAAGACGGGAGAAAAAATAGTTTAAAATAGGGAGTCCAAACCATCATTAGGAGATGGAAGAAAATTAATTATTTAAGTATTAATGTGTCCTAGGAACATACACTAATGGAATCACTAAACAATTCTCCTCAATTGAAGTGGAATTGGACAACCTCCACTTTAGCGGTCTCGATGAAAGAATCTCTCCCACACCAACATTGGACAAATCTCCTATCTACTCAAGGATTCCTCACCAACCAGTTTTGGATAGTTGTTTAATACAACATAAGATCCCTCCAATAATATACATACATTTAAATGGTAAATGTTTCAACTTATTCTCAGTATTGATCTATAATTTTTTCACTCTTATAAATTAACATAATCTATTCAATGAAATCCAAAATTTATTATTATGATATATTGGCATAAAATCATAGAGAAACCATATATACTTCCTATCACTAAAAATTATAAAACATAACTTGATGTATATATAAAATTACGTTTAGTAATGCCCTATTTTATGAATGATAATGATATTATCAGTTTTAAAATTAAATACTATAGAGATATATCCACGTAAAAAAGTATTCTTTCCTTTGAGGAGATTAAAATAGCCTTCAATCATAGAAATATTTGTGAGGACCCTTGATCACCAATGGTGTGCTAGTGCCTTTACCTAGCGATTAACAGTGATCAAATAAAAATATAGTTCAGGAAATGAAATGAAACAAAGGGTTACTTAAAATAGGGGGATTTAATAACTTATAAGGAATCTATGTTTAATATAGAGTGCCTTGATCATTGATCACCATATCAGGGATACTAGAAATTTCATCATGTAGGAGTACTATTTTCATTGAGTGTTTCAATAAATTCTTCAATACATCTATAATGATCATTATGATATATAATTTATGCAAAAATATTAGGGAAATGTATACAAATTCATTCATACAACATCATATATTTAATGCCCCACCAAAATCTACGTTGGTTATATGTAGTAGCCTCAGATAAAAGCATATATAATCTTAAATTTACATTTATGATTCAAGGATATCAAAAAATATGATATCCCTATTTTTTATATTTTGGACTTGGATAACAAATTTCATGACTTATTGGATATAAAGATCCAAACCATCAAATGAATATTTTAATCAATTTTGTTCTTTATATAGTTACTCACCATGATAGATGACTTGTCAAATTATTTTTGTATCCTTTAAATTAATTATCTCTCTATTTTTATTAGAAAATATATTAATAAATCATATCTCATATTTTTCTTGATCAACTATCCTACCATGTATAACTCACTTACTTTTGGGAAATACAATCTTTATATGATGTTTTTTATTTATAAGACCATTTAACCAACGATCACTCAAATAAATACACTTTTAAAACTTTTTAAAATATTTTTTGATCATAGTTTTTATAAAAAATAAATTATCCATCACTCACTGTAACCCATGCTTAAAGATTAACATTAATATTTAATTAATTAAAAATAAAAAAATC